>CM077549.1:8347035-13814535 GCA_039657385.1 Citrus x changshan-huyou
TATATTGTCAGGAGATTTGTTACGGATATCTTCCCCATGCCAAACCCATGTTTTGTATGACATATCAAGACCCCATATAATTAAATGATCTTTCACTTCTTTAGGCCTATGAAATGCTAAATTTCGACATTTATCACATGGACACCTAACAACACTAATTTCTTGATTACTTTCAACTGCAGTCTTAATAAATTTTTCCACACCAACCTCATACTCATCGGACAATCTATCACATTTAAGCCAAGATTTATCCATTTTTTGTCTAGTACCTGACATATAATTGAGATAAATTTCAACATAATGTACTAATGGGCAGCAATGATAAACGGTTTCCATTATCAATAAATTAAGCAACAAAACATTATTAATATTCAATTTATAAATTCAATGAAATAAATAAGTTTAAAAAAAAAACTTGTCATCATGTGCAACAAATATAACTTTACCAACATGCTATCATCATTGACCAAAACCACCGACTAACCATACCCAACTAATAATATCCTAAATAACTTGGCCCACATACATTTAACATTTATTTAAAAAAAATTCTAGCAATCCAGCATTTCATGGACCACAAGACTATATATATATAACCAACTAAACATTACTTGGTCTACATGACCAAACTTGCCCCCACATGGTACCATTTCCTTCAAACATAAAAAAGACAATTGAAAAGGGGGCCTTACTTTTTAACTCAATAAATTACACAAAATCTAGCTCACAATCATTAAAGAAAATGTCAACACCATTGGACCACAGTTTCGGATTCATCCCAACAAAAGACACTAGTAAATGAAAAGTACTATATCATCAACCAAAATCACTTCACACACATGCAAGCTCTGACTAAAAATTTACAGAATATAACAATATTCATACAAACCATTGGCAGCAAACATTTTTCAAACATTGAACGGAAAGGCAAGTAAAAATATAACAACAGAAATCGAGTAAAAAATTGAACAAACCTGATGTTAGAAATCGAGTTTGAAAGGGAACAGGGCAGTGAAATCCTGCGATTCAGAACAAATTTTTTTTAAATAAAAGATGAGGACATGCTAAATTAAATGATTGAGCAATTTCTAGATTTAACAGAAGGACAAAGTATAAGCTTCTTGAATTAAAAAATAAACAAAAAATATAACAACAGAAACAAACGAGAATTAAAAAGTAATAATAAAGATAAACCTAGGGCATAAATTATGAACAAATAAGGGAAATAACAACAAAACTAACAATTAATTTTATAATGACCAATTAATTTATTCTGAATAAAAATTAAAAAAGTTAATTGATGACAAACCTAGGGATTCAGCGATTACAGGATGGCTTCTCCAACGCCGATTGAACAATACAAAGAAGTAGTGACACCGACGGCTTCAATAATGGATGCGAAGGCGCAACAATGAGCATATGTGGTGATTTTGTTCCTAAAAACAATGGGTTCGAAATAATGGGGGTTAAAGATAATGGGGGTTCAAAATAAGGACGGGAAGGCTCCTTCAATAGCATAAACTATGATTTCGGTTTCCATGCAACGGATTTCAAAACCAATTTGCAGACTAAAATATGTTAATAAACGGATTTTGAGGGGTTTCACTGCTTTGGTTTCTCAACCCTTGCTGATGGAGTGATGGGTCAAAGGTGCCAACACTTAGAATTTTTTTTGTGTTTGTGGTTTACAATATACTGAAACGATAGCGTTTAAATGTTAAATAAATATTTTTATTTTAAAAATGTTTTAAATCTGTTAAACGGTGTCGTTTTATGTCCAAATTAATTCCACTCGAAACCCACAGTTTGATTAAATATTAATACGCTATCATGTTTATCTGATATATAAAAAATCTATCAGAAATCTGTCATGAATTTATGATGTACGAAAATTCTATCATATGTCTATCATATTCTTATGATAAATGACTAATTTTCTAATATCTATCACAAAAATTCTGTCATGGTAGCCCATTTTTCTAGTAGTGATTTTTTTATTATTTAGCAATTTATTTCATAATTCAGAACGATGCATATTGGTTTTAATGAAAATTTCTTTAAAGCCCTTATGACATCAGTAAATTTTTAACTATATTAACATTTTGGTGGTTAAAGGATAATAGCCTAAACATTAGGTAGTAAAATGCAACTTTCAAGAAATCTTGATACTAACGTGATATATTAAAAAACTTCTAGTGGAAAAATTAAAATTTCCCAATTATTATTTTACATAATATTTAAAATAATTTAGATTTTAATATATTTGTTTAAACATTATGTTTCTATTTAGTATAAAATTTTATTTTGATATAATAAAAAATGTCTAATAGATTGTTAAGTATTAAAATATTTTTTAATATTAAAGTTATTTTAAAATGTATTAATATTACATTTATTTTAAAATTATATTTTTATTTTGTCAATATTTTTTGAGTTAACAAAAATAAAAAGATATTATGATATAAAAAAAATATCTTGGGATTAGAAAATTTGGGGTCTATTTAATTATTTCTCCGACCTTAGGGATGTAAGTGTTCTTTTTCCTACCTAATAATTTAAAATAAAAATAAATTTAATCCTGGATCTACCTCGTCGCCAATCACTTCAAAGCCTTCACTAATTGAATCAGCAACTGTTTCCTATAATAATAAAATAACACATATAAGACAGTAATGAATTTTGTTTTGGATTGATGTTTGCAAATAATTTTGTACTGACCTTATTGTCATCAACAATTTCTTTTGCTTTATCCTTGACCCTGGATCCTGGGTATGGATTGTTTCTGCGAATCTGGTATATTATTAGAAAAAATAAATTTATATTATGAATTATAAAGAGAATTTTTTTCTTTTTTTAGGAGAATTTATATTTTGAATTATGAAGAGCACAAATCCCTACATCTTTAAGTTTTTTCTTAGTTTCCGTACGAATCGAAACAGGACAACCGTCACCAATTACCTCTTCAGAACCTAGAAACCAAAAAGGAGAAAAAAGGATAAATTAAACATAAAAGAATGAAAATATAGGAGGACAAATGAAAAAGGGTAAATATTTGTTTATAAAAAAAATGTGAAGAAAGAAGAACAAAAAATAAAAATTTTTTATTTTATAAAAAAATGCGAAAATAAAAAAGACTATCTCCAGACTTAGGTGACGTTTGTTTTTTTGTCTGAAATCTGAATAGACCTGAATAGGTCTGAATTCTGAATAAGTCTGAATGTCTGAATCTGAATAATATGTTTATTTTTTATCTGAATCTCGGAAAATAAGTATTAAGTTGTTTGTTTTTTTCAACTTAAAAAGCTGAAAATATGTACTTTTACATTTATATCGTTATTAAATTTGAATGTCAAATAAATAATATATTAAATACCATAATATTTTAATATTTATAAGTAAAACTATATTCAAGTGAATACATAATTATTTTGGAATTTAATATATAAAATACCATAAATTTCAAATTTTATCGAATATAATATAAGAAAGAAAAAACAAGGATATTTTTATGTGGGGTAAATATCTATGGGTGAGTTTTGGGATAGACATGAAAAATAAATTATAAAATAGGGATATTTTTTACATTAGCAAGTAATTGACTTAATTCAGATTTCTCCATTAAGTAAAAAGCTAAAAAAATTAACTTATTTTATTAAGTCAAAATTATCTAAAAAGTCTCATTAAGTTATAAAAACAAACACCTCTAATTAACTTAATTAATTAAGTTAAGTCACTTTAAGTTATTAAGTTAAAAAACAAACGCCACCTTAGTCTCCAATTCGAAAATTTAAAAAAATGTGAAACCCCAATGTACTGAAATATAAAAAAAATAAAATTTTCAATACATTGGAGTTCTTTTTCTATTTATAAGAGTATTTTTATTTTAATAAAAAGAAATAAATAATATATATATATATATTTTAATAAAAAAAAATGTGAAACCCCAATGTACTGAAATATAAAAAAAATAAAATTTTCAATACATTGGAGTTCTTTTTCTATTTATAAGAGTATTTTTATTTTAATAAAAAGAAATAAATAATATATATATATATATATATATATATTGTTGTCAGGTTTGAACATCCAGATTTTACAAAATTCGAATTTAGAATAAAAATATTGTGATTAACGAGAAAAGGAAAAAAGGGAAAACAAAGAACACAAAATATGTATCTTGACCTGGCCAAATTTTTTCCTTTCGTTGAAGCCTTTGTCGTCCTAGATTAGTTTTCTGGTTATAAGACAGTGTCTTAGAAGAAGAAAATAGAGAGAGAGAGAGAGAGAAACAAAAATTTGATAGACTTTTCAGTCAACATTTGTTCCTTACCTCACCGATCACCTCATAACCTATAAACCAGAAAGGAGAGTGAGAAAAACTGATTAAACAAAAAGGATATAAAAAATAGAAAGGCCAAGACATGTTTGGTTAATTACTGTCTTCATAAGTATCGGATCTTAAATAGTTAATTTAGAATTTTCTCGCTAGTGAGTTTAATTCAAAGTTTTCAAGCTAAATCAGGTATATATTTTAGTCTGCTTATAAACTCTTTCGATATCTTCGTCAGAGAAAAACTCTAAAAATTAAGATTGGTGCTACTGGCACCCCTAAAAATTTTCTGAAAACCCCGATTTCTGAGTACACCTCACAAATTAATTTACAAATAAATTAATTTTAAAAGTTTAAATTTTTTTTTTTTTTTAGCCCTCCAACCTCCTCAAAATTTAAGTTCTGGTGATCAATTAAAAAAACTACTTGGTGAAACCCTTGGGGGGTTGGGGCAATTTTTTTAACAAAAAGAAATAAAAATTATTTATTAAAAGCTCAACCGAGTAAATAAGCTGTCGGCCGACTCACTAAAGGAAAAGAAAAACTATAAAATAAATAATGAATACAACTTAATCAACTAAAACAGCTAAAACAACGAGAAAAAGAAAGCATTAATTGTGAAAAAAGAAGCAAAAAAAAAAAAAAAAAAGAATTGACCTGGCCATATTTGTCCATTTCGCTGAAGCCTTTGTCTTCTTGGCCTAGTGTTCTGATTGTAAGAGTTTATCTAATAAGACAAAATTTATAGGGAATAATTCTCTTAAATTATATGGACCAAATTAGCGTTTACCTGAAATTATATGAGGTAAAAGGAAGGAGGGAGTAAAAGTGAAAAAATAGGATCACTTACCAGTGGAGGTGATTGTTGGAACGGTTCTTGAATTTCTTTCGATTCTTCTCGTATTTGATTCATGATTTGCTTAATTAATTTCTCCATTCTTTACTTCCTCTGCCAATTCATCAATCTTCAGCCTCAAATCTTCTGTTTCCTACGTGAATTAATTAAATGGCATCCATAAATTATAGTATATATATAATCAATGGATTGGAATTTTGTACTCACCTTGTTCTCAATTGAAGCTACAGTGCCTTCTGCCTCATCACGAGCATAAGAATTATAACTTTATAATGAATATCGAAGCGCAAGAATAATGAAGAAAGCTTCTGAGAATGAAGGCGTTTGCTTTCCGTAGTTTGATTTGTCGTTTGATAATGAAAATGGTCAGCTGGAGTGATCAAATAAATTTATTGTGAAGAATTTTCATTATTCAATTTTTTATTTTTTTTCCAAAAGAAAGAGAAAATTGTTGACCCAAGAAATCAGGTTGAATAGCCACGCGGGGAGGGGGTTGGTTTGTATGAGGATAAGAATCTTGTGATGACACAACATTAGTAGTTGTCAATTCACATGCGCAATGTTATTACTTAAAACGGGTGATATTTCCACCCCATAACCCACCTTAATTTTAAAAAATTATTACAACAAGTGCACAATATTTTTTAAAAATTCAAATTAAGAAGAAATTTAAAAATTTAATCAATTAAATCCATATTCATTAATTATTTTTTTATGAGACTATGTTTTTTTTAATTATATTTGATCAATAAGGTTGTTTTAATATAAATTAATATAATTATTCTAACCTCATAAGGTAAAAGTACCAAAAATATCTAAAAATTTACTTTAAATTTTAATAAATTTTTATTAAAAAAATTTATATTTTAACGATGTATAAGTAGTACTTTTTTCGTATGATTATTAATATTCAACTAAACTAACAATATGTAATTAGGGCATCTGGAGTATTGAAAATTATTAAATTTTATATAAAACATATTAGATTATAAAACATAAAACTAAATGCCTAAACCATTAGTTACAATAATATATATTTCTTAGGGTGATTTGGTTATTTTATATTATAAGGGTAAATTAGTTAAATTAACTTATCTTAAAGCAACCTTAAATTGTTAAAGATTGTAAAAGACAAAGTAAGAAAAAAATATCATAAGAATGATTTAATTAATTAATTATTCAAACTTATTATTAATTTGTAATTCTATAAAATAATGTGAACTTATTGTAATTATTTTATGAAGGTGGGGTGAATTTATAAAAAGGTGGGGTGGAAGTAGTGGGGTGGAAATATCCACACCCTACTTAAAATTTGACAAATGATAGCTATGCCCCTAAGGTTTAAGAAAATAGTCACAAAAAATCTCATGTTTTTACTAAGAGATACCAAAATCTTCTTTAAGTTATAATACCTTTCACAGTATTAAATTGTTTCCAATGTTTTATGAAAATAGAGATATAATATTAAAATAAATACAATAATATATACATTTTAAAATAATTTTAATATTAAAAAAGTACTTTAATATTTTATAATCTACTAGACATGTTTTATTATATTAAATTAAATTTTGTTATAAATGGAAACATAATAGTAAAATAAATATTATAAAAATTTAAATTATTTTGAAAATTAGATAAAATATTTTATATAATGGTACGTGAGATATATTTTATTAATCGTAAAATATATTTAACAAATATTTATTTGGAAGATTTAGAATAGATGCAAATTTATTATTGAAATAAATATAATAATTTTTATTTTAAAATTATTTTAAATAGTAAAAATATTTTAGTATCATTAATCTACTAGACATAGAGACGGCAATAGGGAGAAGATCAACATACCTATACCCATCTCCGATACTCTACTTATGTTCCCATACCCTTTAAAATTAACTAAAAGGAGGAGATAGGGATTGCTAAGGGTTTCTGATCACCAAATAATTAATTACTTTTATTTTTTAAACTTAATTTAATCATATTAATGTAAAAGTATATAATCGTGTTACCAACGTAGAAACATCAAAATAAACTAAAACAATTAAAATCATTTCATAAAACAAAGTCAATATCATTAAAATTACAAGATAATCTATAAAATGAAGTAGAAGTAAAGCTTTATAGTTGAACAAATACATAAAAGTCTCATAGTATAAGTCATCAAAAAATTATCTTTGTCAATATTCAAGTGTTTATATTAGCTATTATTACGATATCTTTCATTTGCATCCATTTTTAGAAGAAATTAAATTAAAAATTAAAAATTAGAATGGGAAAATGGGAGGGGATGGAGATTTCACCAAATCCCTGTCCCCTGCCCGAATAAGATATTTGGAAATAAATTATTCATGTCCCATCCTCAAATAAGAAATTAGGTATAAAATTATCGTTATACCCTCCTTAAATGAAAAAAATCTCTTTGGACCCCATTCTCATGGGAATTTCTATCATCCCTAACGTAACAGATTAAATTATTTATATTTTATTGCATGTATCTATTGAAATTTTAAATTTAATTCTTTTAAATTACTAATTCAAAGGGTTTTATTATCAAAAGGAGCCTTAATATTCCTTACTAAAAATTTAAGAGCCTCATCCTCAAATAAGAAATTAGGTATAAAATTGTCCTTATACTCTCCTCAAATGAGAAAAATCTCTTCGGACCCCGTCCTCGTGGAGATTTCTATCATCCCTAACTAAACAGACTAAATTATTTATATTTTATTGCTTATTTATTAAAATTTTAAATTTAAATTTTTAAATTGCTAATTCAAAGGATTTTATGGTCGAAAGAAGGCTTGATATCTCTTACTGAAAATTTAAGGGTCTCCATAACTATTTTCTCAAACTTTAAGGGTCTAATTGTGCTTTTCCCTTTAAAATTTTTTAAATTCTTCGCATCAACGACTTTTTGTTAACTAAAAGAAAATAGTAGGTCATGTCTTCAATTTCAATAGTCAACGAACAACACCAACCATGTATTTGTCCGAGTTAATTTAATTTAATTGATGGCAAACACAAATTGTTGAATAAAAAGTGATTGATCACGTCTATTGAAAATAATAACTATTTTAGAATCATTATATTCAGAGGTATTAAAGTCAAAAGAGAGTTTAAAATATCATATAAAAAATTTAGGGTCTCTATAATCATTTCTTCAAATTTTGAGAATGCAACTGTGCTTTTTCTTTTTAAAATTTTAAAAAAAAATTTCTCATCAACGACTTTTTGTTAATTAAAAGAAAATAATATGCCATGTTTTCAATAGTCAACGAACAATACCAACTATGTATTTGTTCGAGTTAACTTGAGTTGTATTATCTGCTATAGGCTATATAAAGACACTTCTATGTTTGGTGAATCTTTATAATAATTTTATTTTGAACGAATGTAGCCGTAAATTAAAATATTTTAAAATGACTTTAGAGATCTGTCTAACTAACGTGACAAACGTATATTAATTACATTTTTCTTTTTTATATACTCCTCTCTGGAATTGTGAAGAAGGGAGTCAGCAGGGCAACTATGAGCAGCCTGATTAATTTTTTGTCGCTTAGAGAAAGTAATACTTTCTTTTCAAGATTGGGAAAAATGCCATTTTTTCCCCCACTGTTTGTAAATTTTACCATTTAGTTCTTACTGTTAGCCTTTAAAGTTTTTAGAAATATGCGATTGTGAGCTTGATGTCTAAATTATCTATTAAAAAACTCATCATAGGCACAAATTATTGATCACTTATTTTTAATCGATTTTTGTAAGTGTAACTGGGGATGGTACAAGAGGGCAGAGGCATGGGATCAAATTTCCCTCGCATGTGTATGGATCGCAAAAAGATCATAATATATCTTTCCCATTCAACAGCATTACAAGCCAAAATCAAGGCATATATATATGTTGCAAGTATCATTGCCATTATTATGACATGTGTATCTTTCAAGTATCATTGCCAATTTGGTATCAAATAATAGTGGAAATCCTCAATTATAATGAATGAATATGTTCCTTTTATGTAATTTATAGTCTAGCATAAACTGGGCTTTTGAGCGTATCAATTGAATAAGACTGTATTTTACCTTTTTTCCCCCTATAATTCTCAAAAAATTTCACCATCGTGCACAGTCCTTCGAGTTGAAAAAATGATAAAATTTTGAAGCTGAGAAGATGACGGAATATTGTCTTAGATGAGCTTATGGGCTAACGCAGCACAGGCCTTGGAGTTGGCCAGGGGTTGCCATGCCAAGCCCAGCCCAGCCTTGCACAACCCTAACAAAATTTTAAATTACATTAAAAAACCTTCACATATTGTCAAAAAAAAAAAAAAAAAAACCTTCACAACTAGGTACGTCATCCAGAATTTTTTTTAATATAAATTGTTCGACCACTGTACTTTTGATTAGGTATATGAATTGTTTGATCATAAAAGAATAAAAATTACTTATTTAGCTCATTTTCGATCCTCTAAAACATTTTACAGATTTCTCTATATCAGCTATGAACCAGCTCTCTATATTAGAGCACATAATGACAAATGCTGCTCAAAATACTAATCAACAGCACCCTCAGCTTATTATTCCATAGCTTGTCTTTTCCGCTTGACCTAATTCATGTCTCCTTAAAGAAAAAAAAAAACTTCATCTTACAAATGGAAAAGCAAATGTAACAATTAAATTCTTGAAACAGATTAAATTCAAACTTCAATATATATATATACTATGTACTATAATTTGGATTATTGCTCTAAATCATATTTTCCTTGGAATTAATTCCTTAGACTTTTCAGTCTTAATACTGATTCTATTTGCTCCTCAATGATAATATGCACGTTATCTTCAGTACTCATATGTTTATTAATTCTACACCCGCACTCTTCATATTACTAATCGATAGATGATAGCTATGCGCTCGTCCAAATACTTCTATTATATACGTACATCCTAATGCTTGGAAATCCACATATTACTGAAATTTACGATTCTTTAACACATTAAAAATTGTCTAATTATAGGGCTGGCTCTAAAGTACTACGGTCTTTGGCAAAATTTTATTATAAACCTCTTTAAATTCAACAATTTCAACACTCAAAAAAACATAAAAAAAAAAACTCAAAATTCAATCAATCTTTAACTATATATTAAGAAAATATCCTTTTACTTCCTTTAAAATCATTATTTCAAGAAAATATTTTTTTTCTTCAAAAGTTAGCCTATAAATGTTATAAACTAATAATTTTCTTCATAAAGAACGGCGCAAGAAATATTTTTAATATCAAA
The DNA here is from genome assembly GCA_039657385.1 of Citrus x changshan-huyou. Classification (NCBI taxonomy): domain Eukaryota; kingdom Viridiplantae; phylum Streptophyta; class Magnoliopsida; order Sapindales; family Rutaceae; genus Citrus; species Citrus x changshan-huyou. Next base: position 8,357,498 of record CM077549.1, read on the forward strand.
TAATTAAGTTTTTTTAAATCGAAAGATAAATAATTTAATTTTTTCTTGAAAAACTAATAATGAATGAACTAATGGCTAGATAATATTATTAATTAGAGTTTTTTAACATTATGACAATTAAATTTATAAAGAATTTGTATAAAAAAAATCTTAATTCTAGGGTAATTATTTATTAGAGAGGAGTAAAAAAATAGTTTTTTTTTTTTATGAGATTCTAAGCAATTGCCTGATTCTCTTACGCTTAAACTGCCAATGAATCTCATATTTGAAACGCATTGTTGTTGGGCCAGGGAAAGCTATACAAAATATATAAACGTTTGGGATATAGGTAAAAGATACAACATTAAAGTGTTTGGTAAACACTAGCTGCTGTACATTGAAATGTATGTTTATATAATTTTTCACTTATATAATGAAAAATCAATTATATCTTTAACAATTTTATCAAAATTTTATTTATTATATATTATTAACTTTTGTTTCATAATTATAATTTTTTTCATAACAATTGTAGTTTAAAAATTACAACACCTCAATTCTAAAAAAAACGTTAGTGTAGTAGTGAAAATTATTCGTGACCCATATTTTTAATTTTTTGTTCATAGCAATCCCAATTTACTTTTGGTGGCGATAGTTTAAGGCAATAAGCCGAACTCATTTTCATGATAAAGACAGGCCTTAAGATTGTTGGGAAATGGGTGATCAAACAACTTCAATAAAATAGAAAGCTCAGCAAGCCAACAAACATCAACCCAAACGAACAACAAATTGAGTAATCTAGAGAAGTTTGGAATCGCAGGCCGAAGTGAATTCTCCCACTCAAGTTACACAAAATGCATGTGCTTTCATGTCAGCTGAGTTGGGCTTCGAAACATTTCACTAACCATCTTAACCTAGTATGTGGTGAGATGGATCATGTTCGTGTCCACTCATAAAATAAGTCATCGACTAAATGCTTAATTTTTGAGTAGTGCTATTGCACCACTCTTTAATAATTTAATATTCTAAAATCCCTCTTTTCGGCAATTACAATAAAGGACACTGAGACACTATGGATGGCAAATTGATGGTCGGTTGGGCTTTTCCAAGCCCAGGCCCTCTAACTGCCTAAGTTCAGATAGGCTAAGCATGGATCAGGCTTATTGTAGGCTTGAAATGGTTGCAAATTGATGAACAAAAGGTAATTAAGTGAAAAATGTCAAAGACAGTAAGTTTAAATAATAGCATTATATAACAAAGCAACTCTATGTTCATGTGTCTGGAAATTGAATGCAAACTGTGGAATAAGCATCTTTACGAGATATAGGGGGCTGTTGAGGTGGACAAAATCGGTGCAAATCATGGGTGTGCATGAGTGTGAAAGTGTGCATGCGTGAGTTTATTGTTATAATTTTAAGATTTTTGAGTCATCATTAATTTTAGGAATTAGAGATTTACGAATTTTAAATTTTTTCTATTAATTTTTTTAATTCCTTAGATTTTAATTTATAAATTTAAATTCAGTTATTTAATATATATATATATAGAGAGAGAGAGAGAGAGAGGGGGGGGGGGGGTGTCGGGGCTAGAGTTTTTTTATTCTTAAGTCTTTATCCTGAACTTGACATAAAGAGTCGGCCCGATCCAGACTTTTTTACCAACCCTAGGTAACACTCCTGCACTAAAAGCCACGAGTACTATTCAGTCATTTACTTCAATCCAATGTTATCGTGTTCATTTGCGTGTAATGCTCTATTCTTAATCAAGTCCTTATAGTCATAAAAAAATTGCAAGAAAAGATAGACTTGGAGATTGCTTCTAATTCCTAATTTAGAGTATACTGGACCGAAACAATGGTTTGGCATTTAAGATTTTAATCACAAAGAAACATGTGTTTTCTGATTTTTTTTTTTTTTTTGGAGGGAGAAAAATGATATTTAGAAGAAGGATAATTTATTTTTTGAATTAAAAATCCAGTGTTAATAGTAATAATTTTTTGAAATTAGATAATGGGGTGTACAAAAGGTGGGATTTAAAGAGGATATGAGAGGAGTGAGAGTAGCACCACTCTCATAGGTCTATTTCAAATCTGGTGCTGAAAATTGGTGTCTCGAAGGTTAACATAAAAGTGGTCGGGTGCTACACTTCTCAATTCTTAGGTGTTTTTGTGACGTTTCTTGAAATCTTAGAATTTACTTAAATTTTAGTGAAAAGTTAGGCGGTTACGTGAATTTTTTTTATTTAAAAAAGGTAGAGTTTTGCATGTAAGTAACCAATTTACCCTTGTGATACGTTGTAATGGTGGTTATTGTAAAAATAATTAAGTAATACATCTGTCAAATAATAGGTGGCTTTGTGTTTTTTTCTTGACCAAAAGTTTGGTTGTCATACAATAATTTCCCATAAGCGAAAAACACCTACTATTAAACCACAATATTTTGTTTTAAAATCGATTGCAAGTTGACAACGGATTTAGGTATTTAATCTAAAATATTAGTATTTCGGACATAGTGAGAATCTAAATAAATTCCTTTAATTGATTAATGTGAAATACAACTCCACACACACACACACACGCACGCACACACATATATGTAGGAAAATTTTCCAATCCGAAATCTTGTTTACAACATTAATCAAGGCCACAAGAGTTGCTCAACCTTTTCACAATTTATGTAATTGTCTTGGACCTCTCTTAAAATCAAAGCTGATGTAGGACATTATTTTAGAATTCTAGAATTTTATTATTTTAGAATTTTCTATTCTAATTAGAGTCAATAATTTTATGTGTTTTAGTCCTTCATTTCTATGATAATTATGATTTAGTTTCCCTTTTAAAGTTAACTTAGAGAAGTAGATTTATTTTATTATAAATAGAGAGGTATTGTTATTGTTTTCATAACTTTAGCATCAATTATTCAATAAAACTATTTTATAATTCCATTTGGAATTATCTATCAAAATCTCTCTTGTAGGGTCATTTGGATTAGAGCGTTATCTAATCTCGTTTCATGTTTAATTAAAAATCTCATTGAGTTGTTTGGATTAGAACGAGATCTAATCACGCTTCAATTAGTGTATAAATTAATCGCGTTGACTTAATCCTATCTAGAACGATACCTAGTGTTTCCTACTATATCAATTTGCTTATGCTACACCGCTCCATCAATTGGTATAAGAGGACAACGCCTTTTCATAGAGTGACTAGTAAGATCAAGTAAAAGATAAAGCATGGAGAATTTTGAGTTTCAAGATCGATTGATGAGTAAGGTTGCAAGTTCAAGCTCAAAGATGCATTGATACTCTACTACAAGTTCTATCCTCCAAATAAACTCGAGGACGAGTTTCCTTTTAAGAGAAGGGGAATGATGTAGGATGTTATTTTAAGATTCTAGAATTTTTATTATTTTAGGATTTTCTATTTTAATTAAAGTCAATTATGGTATGTGTCTTAGTATTTTATTTCTATTATAATTATGATTTATTTTACCTTTTAAAGTCAACTTAGAGAAGTAGGTTCACTCTATTATAAATAGAGAGGTCTAATTATTGTTTCATAACTTCAGCTTCAATTATTTGATAAAACCTCTTTTTATAATTTCCTTTAAGATTATTTATCAAAATATCTCTTATAGAGTTGTTTGGATTAAAACGATATCTAATCATATTTCGATTAAAGCATAATTAATTGTGTTGGCTCTGGCCAGTGCTAGAACAATATCTAGTACTCATCTGCCCTATCAATTTCGCTTCTGCTACCGTGTTCCATCAAAGGCCCCATCTTAATATTCTTTCCTACTAAAAACTATTTTATATTTACTTTATTATTTAAAAAGTAAAAAATCCGTTAATAATCTTGTACCTAAAAACATAAATCTTTTAAACATTAATCAATATCATTATTAACTTTCACTTTCAAAAGAAAAGGTCAAATTTTGAAATTTCGTTCAAGCCGTAAAATTCAATTTGAGTACTAATATTCTTAATTATGTAAATCATAATTTTTTATTAATTTAAATTTAAATTATGTGAATAAAAATGATTAATAATAGCAACACAAATGAAATATTATTATTGATAATATAGTACAAAATTAATATTTTTTTAGAATAAAATATTTATTATTATTAAATAATTAATTAATTAATATTTATTAAAATTAATGTTTAATATTATTAATTTAGATATAATATTTATTTATTTTTATTTTATTAAATTTAATAAAATAAATATGATATAATTATTATTTTTAATAAATATGATATTATTTATTTTATTAAATATGATATTATTTATTTTATTAAATATGATATTATTTATTTTATTAAATATTATTTATTTATTTATTTTTATAAGGATAAAATGGGAAGAGGGGGGAGTGGATTCCCACTCCCACCTCCCCCCATGGGAGTGGGAATCCCACTCCCCACTCCAAAATTGGGTGGGACCCACGGATTCCCACTCCCACTCCCCTTTTTTTTAAGGTAAGTAAACACTGGAGTGGGAGGAATCCACTCTCCACACTCCCACTCCAGAAAGTAAACACTGCCTTAGAGAAGTAGGTTCACTCTATTATAAATAGAGAGGTCTAATTATTGTTTCATAACTTCAGCTTCAATTATTTGATAAAACCTCTTTTTATAATTTCCTTTAAGATTATTTATCAAAATATCTCTTATAGAGTTGTTTGGATTAAAACGATATCTAATCATATTTCGATTAAAGCATAATTAATTGTGTTGGCTCTGGCCAGTGCTAGAACAATATCTAGTACTCATCTGCCCTATCAATTTCGCTTCTGCTACCGTGTTCCATCAAAGGCCCCATCTTAATATTCTTTCCTACTAAAAACTATTTTATATTTACTTTATTATTTAAAAAGTAAAAAATCCGTTAATAATCTTGTACCTAAAAACATAAATCTTTTAAACATTAATCAATATCATTATTAACTTTCACTTTCAAAAGAAAAGGTCAAATTTTGAAATTTCGTTCAAGCCTTAAAATTCAATTTGAGCCAGCCCGAAACTAGGTGTGTTTATACACATACACATATATATAAAGGGGTTGGCACCTCTGATCTTAGTAACACTGCAAGAAATGAAGCCGCATCACTCTTTCTTTTGCCCAAAAATTCTCCCAGTTACTTTTATTCTTCTATTATCATTTTTTGGGGAGAGTTTAGCTGAAAATCATGAAAATTTTCTTAAATGTCTTTCTCTACAATCCGACACCATCTCTAAAGTGATTTACACCCAAAACAACTCTTCATATTCATCAGTATTGGAGTCTTCGATACAAAATCTTGCATACTCAGCACCCACGAAACCAAAACCTCTATTCATCATCACTCCATTTCACGTATCCGAAATCCAAGCAACCGTTAAATGCTCCAAAAAATATGGCCTACAAATTAGAGTTCGAAGTGGAGGTCATGATCACGACGCTCTTTCTTCTGTTTCCTATGTTCCATTTATCATCGTTGATTTGATAAATTTTAGCGAAGTCAGTGTCGATGCAGAAGAAAAGACGGCATGGGTTCAATCTGGTGCTACCGTTGGCCAACTTAATTATAGAATTGCTGAGAAGAGTCAAAATCTGTTGGCCTTTCCGGTCGGAACTTGCCCTACTGTGGGCGTTGGTGGACACTTAAGTGGTGGTGGCTTTGGTCCTTTGTTGCGTAAATACGGTGCTGCTGCAGATCATGTAGTTGATGCTCACATGATTGATGTCAAAGGTGAGAAATTTTAAAGAGCAACATCGAGAAAATAGTAGACACTGTCATTGTTATTTTAGTTCTTGCGTAAATTATCCAATCATTTTCAATATTTTCAAAAATTATCTAAAACACTATTATAGATTTTTTATTTTATTTTAGCCTAATTGTAATTCAATCTCCCTTGTGTGAATGGGGTTGAAATCCAAACCTTTTTGTTTTGAAAACAAAAGAAAAATAATACAATTTATTAGAATAATTTTGGACGGATTTATAAACAATTATTTTATCAATCAATTATTATTATTATTATTTGTAAACCAAGGACTGAAATTAATTTTTAAGTTAAGAAATAGAAATAATATAATATGTTGACTTGTCTTCACTTCTATCATATATTGACTTGTCTTCATTTCTATCTTTGTATTTGATAATTTTCAGGTAGATTTCTGAATAGAGAATCAATGGGAGAAGATCTGTTTTGGGCCATTCGCGGAGGCGGAGGAGCTAGCTTTGGAATCATTGTTTCATGGAAAATAAATCTAGTCGCTGTTCCATCAACTGTGACTGTATTTGCTATCCCAAGAACCTTGGAACAAAATGCAACAAAGCTGCTTAACAAATGGCAGTACATTGCAGATAGAGTCCCTGAAGATTTAGTCATCTCACCCATCTTATTCAGATTGAATTCAACCATGGTCTCTAGATTCACATCCTTATTTCTTGGTGGGATTGATAGGCTACTTCCATTGATGCAGGAGAGTTTCCCCGAGCTCGGTTTGACTAAACAAGACTGCAAAGAAATGAGCTTCATTGAATCTGTCGTCTATCTTGATGGATTCGGAATTAGAGAGTCAGCTAATGTGGATGTATTGCTCAGTAGGAATTTTCCCAAAACATCTTTCAAAGGAAAAGCAGACTATTTGACAGAGCCAATTCCTGAAGAAGCTTTTCAAGGAATTTATGATATATTTTTTGAAGAGGACGAGAAAACCATCGGCCTTCTACAATTTTTTCCTTCTGGTGGGAAAATGAGTGAGATTTCGGAGTCCGAAATTCCATACCCACATAGGGCTGGCAACATATACACACTTCTATACTTTGTGGACTGGGGACAAGACACAACTAATTATGAAGCATTTCAAAGGCATGATAATATGATAAAAAAGTTGTTCAATTATACGACTCCCTATGTAACCAAAAATCCTCGATCTGCATATATTAACTACAGAGATCTTGATATCGGAACAAATAACAACGAAGGTCCAATAAGTGTCGAAGAAGCCAGCGTTTGGGGCAAAAAATATTTCAAGAACAATTTCTACAGGTTGGTGCATGTGAAAACCATGGTCGATCCTGATAATTTCTTCAGAAATGAACAAAGCATTCCCCCTTTCCGCTTGGTGAAAGATGAATTGTGAGCACGTCCAGAGCTTCCCTGTTAACAGACCTTCATAATTTCGCTGCAGGGTCAGACACATATATCTGATTATTGTAAATTTGTAATGCTAAATAATTTCTGCATTTTTATTATTTCTTTTTTATATAGAGCTTTTGCAGCGTGTTTACTACGTTCCTTGACTACGTGTACCTTATCATTTTATTATTAATAAAGATTTTCTCGCTCCGTCTAGATTTTGCTTTCGGCGTTCTGGTGGGTCTTAGGCATCTGGTTGTATTGTTAAATAAATTCCACCTTGTTGATTTGACAACCGATTAAATATACATTTTTTTTCTCTTTGTTTCTGCAAATCAATTTTAAACGTTATAATCGCTTTATCGTCCTGATTTTTAATTAATTTTATTTCGCTAATCAGGGAATCTTTTAAAATTTTCCCCAAAAAAAATCGATTCTTAAAGAAAATAAAATATAAAAAAATTAATATAACCTTTACCAGCACTCTATAATTCCTTCTTTTAAATTAAAAAAAAAAATCTAACACTGAAATTAACAAAAGCATCATTCCGTTGACTTCCGACGACTTGGAGGAAGACGAAAAATGATAAGAAGTCATTGTCAGGTTAAGGGTCCCATTTTCATATGCCTCTTACTAATCCACTGTACAAGTGAACTTCCGTATTCGAACAATAAATAAATATTGGATCCTGCACAATATGCTAAAATTACTTCAACAACAACTATCTAGGCAATGAATATGAATCAGCAAATAAGATAATATTTGAAAAGTTTAAATCAAGCAACAATTTTTTTTAATTAATTTTTAAGATTTCTCTTAATTTCTTTTTATTTAAGATAAATTATTAAATTTTGAAAATACATGGTTCGGATTGTAAATATCTTTCGCATTTTCATCACTTATGCTAGGGCATAATTACAAATTTACACATTTTCACTTTTATTATTTGTGCTCGGTTATAAATATACATTCAACTTACGCATTTTTCCAAACAGTAGCTAACATGTGCTAACAAAAAATAACCCAAATTTAGGTAGCATTTTTTATGTTATTTACATGTCTAGGAACAAATATAGCTGCCATTTTACCAAGATTTCCAAAGTGTAGTGCTACGCATTTCAAAACTTTATCTTCAAATTTCGTCTAAATAATATGACATTAATCCATTAGATAGTGGGATAATGACGTCCTCCCGATCCTAACCAGGTTAAAGTAAATTACAGATGGTCTTTCGAAGGGTAACCCAGGCCTTTCTGCTTGTGATCGGATTTTTATAGATTGTTGTGGTTCTTATATTGGTGGTTTCGGTCAGCTTCTGGTCATTAATATGACCTTGTTTGCGGAAATTATTGCTTCCATAATCCATCTCTGCTATTGAGTTATCTGTCACAAGAATGGTTCGTTGTCCTTGTGGCGAGAAAGTAATTCAATACTTCTTTTGCGTCATTTTACCATTCCCCTCTTTGCGTCCTCCATGAAAAATTTGTAATCATTGGGTTAATATTGTCAAGTTATTATTCAGTCCATGAGGTTTCAAAATTTTCTAACTTTTCCTGAGTGTAACACTGTTGCTGATCATCTCGCTAATTGGGTATAAGCTCTTCCTCTCTAGTACGGTGGAAGGCTCCGCTAGAATATTCTATTCGTAGTTTTTTTTTTTTTTCCAAGGACACTATAGGTTTTGTTGAGTGTATCTTTTATTTTTTTTCTTTTAGATTCAATCTCTTTTGAAGGATAAGTCTCACTTTCTCCCCCTAATTAATTATACTTTTTCATTGATTTTATTTAATAATATCCTCATCCTAGAGTCATCATTAAAAAAAAATAATGAAATAATGCAATTGATTTACTTGAAAATTGTCAAATATTATTAATCACTCAATGAATAACAACAACATGTCACACATTCGGGATATAATTTAAGATAAAAATTTTGGATGTTTTTAATCATCAATCATCTTGAAACAGAAGGCACATAACATTGTTGGTAAAATTAAAATTGAGTTGTGGCTTGCACTTATTCATAAAACTAGAAAATAGACCCACGTTTCATGCGGCTTTGAATAAAGAATTTAGTATTATCCTTTTTTCTTACTTTACACTTGTTGAAACTGATAAAAAATAAGAATTGATTTTTTTTTTAAGATGAGGCAGCCTTATAAAAAATAAAAAAAACTATTAGCTAGCAATACAAATAAAGAAGCAACACAAGATAAAGAATAAAATGAGAGAATATATTATAAAGTGATTTTATTCATTCCAATTGTGTGTGTACAAAACAAAAAGATGAGCTCTCCTTTTATAGTTACATAATCACTCCATGAAATTAATGAAAAATTATGGATCATAATTTCTTGTGAGATAGTGGGAGTTATAGAGAAGGTAAAGGTTGCTAATGGGAGATAGTGGGGAGACTAAGAGATATATGTTATGAACATTTACATTTATTTTAATAAATTCATAACACTCCCCCTTGGATATTCATTACAAAGAATATGCCTCATTAAAATCTTTACATAATTGTTATTGTATAATAACAATCAAATTAATTATGAGAAGATAAAAAGCCAAATCTAAAAGAAAAATTCTCTATTTATTAGATAACAGAGAATATACAAAGAAGAGAAATGGTGATGACACATCACCTCCTCAAGTCCCAACTTTATATATATATATAGATATATAGATATAGATATATAGATATATAGATAGATAGATAGATAGATAGATAGATATAGATAGATAGATAGAAGATATATATATATATATATATATTAATTGGTTAGCGTTTGTAGTCTTTATCCAATAAATTTGTACTTTTGTTGGCTAAACGCGATTTCATGCAACCTTTTTGACGTTATTCATATTGGAAGGGTTTATCATTTATCTAGTAAAAGAAAAGAAAAAAAACCCATCATGAGTTTGACGAGCAAAAGGTTTTAACTGGTCAATCGACAACATAATTTTCTAAGTGAAAGAACAGACATTTAAACTTCTACTTTATCACGTACCTGAAAAAATTCCACAGTAATAATAAACCTATAAAAATAAATTTTTTGTTGATTAAATAACTATGACATAGAGACCGACTAAATATTACAATTACCATTTGGAGATTAGAAAAACCTTCAAGTCTTCACTTTTTCAGTAGGGAAACTATGACCTTTTTTTACGATAATGCTTTTTGATTTTATCAATAAAAAAAATTAACTCTAATATTTTATAATATAAAAATATAATACTAATATATATATATATATATTACAATTTATTAGACATTATTTTATTATATTAAAATTTATTTTATAATAAACTTTAACATAATATTAAAATAATGTATTAAAATATGAATTGTTTTGTATATTGTGTAAATAATTATTTTAATATTATTAACATTTGAGATATTTTACAAATTGTAAAATCTATTTGACTCAAAGATTTATTAGAATCTTTATAATAAATGCAAATATATTATTAAAATAAATATAGTAATTTACTATTTAATTTTATTTTAAATAATGAAAAAATTTAATTTTAATTTTAATTTATTAGTCTCTAGGCATATTATATGACTTATATGATATTTGTATATATCAAAAAATATTAAAATCAATTTATTAGCTACTATATTCAAAGGGTATTATTGTAAAAAGTACCTTTGGTGTCCCTTTAGAAAAATTTCTGAGTCCACATGACCATTTCGTCAATCTTTATGGGCTGTAGCATGAATAGTATCGTGCAACGATGATACCGTAACATAAACAATATCTGTTTTTTATCTTACAATCTATCTTGACACTGTTAAGATATGGGTGCTCTTACAATAATATTATTTGAGAGAAAAATGTGATACCGAAAGTCAAACAGCCAAACTGGAACAGTCAAACAGTCAAACAGTCAAGCAGCTAAAATTGATGGGAGTTTAATAAACAACATCCGAATGCTTGAACAATCTAAATACGGACCGTTTCATTTTCATTTTACACTGCGAATCATAGCATTCTTTAATTAACCACATCATAATTGTTGGACGAGTTTGGGATAACCGAAAAATGACGTGTACATTTACTTCATTGCACTGGTAGTAGTTTGGTGCTTTGGGTTTCAAAATGGACGGAGCTCGTGCATTTATAATTCTTTTATGCGAAAAGGAAAAATGCATTCTATAGTTTACTTAAATGTACACAAAAATTCTCAAATTTATATAAAATTATTATATATATGTATGTATGTATGTATGTATCTTGCTTATAGTAACTAAAAAAATTGGCTTTAAAATCTTAAAATAAATAAAATATAAAGTTATTAGTAAAATATTGAACAGGCTAATACTATCAATATATGTTTTAATATTTAGCTGAAAAATATAAATTTATTTATTTATTATATTATATCTTGACCCATATTATAATCGTATTTATTATAAAAAGTTTACACAAATCTTTCGGCTAATAGATTTTGATATTAATAAAATATATCAGGTAAATTGATAGTATTAACATATTTATATTCATACTCAAAAAAATAAAATAAAAGTATATATTTTATATTTATATCAATCGCATATATATAACACAACAAATTATTATCTACTTTGGGATCTTGCACTTTAATTAAAGTAAATGTTGGAAATTCTTTAATTATGTCAATAAACTACATATGTTGACTTAGAATAACTTATTTGTTAAACGTCTGAAGCGTAAAATTTTATTAATTTCAAACTTTTTCTAAATTTACTTGTTTACTTTTTGTAACTTATGTCTGATATTTAAGTGAATTTTTGTAATTTTTATCTGAATGGAAAATATCTGAATGAAAAGTATATATTATATTATAAAAAAATTTAACAGGTTAATAATATCAAAATTTATTTACGATGTTTTTTATTTAGAGAAACAAACAAGATATTAATTAATTTATCAAATATTAAATTATAATGATTTTACTGTATAGATCACTCGCTGAATCTTTGAAAGAAGATAATGGTTCAAGTCCCCGCCTACGAATTTGATCTTTCGAATTAGATCAATGAATATTGTGACTTGAAAGTCCGAATATATGACCACAGCATGAGTTTGATAAACAAAAAGTTTTTTGACTGTCACTCTGCCAGTTAATTTTTTAAGGGAAAGAACACTTATTCAAACTCCTACTTTATCAACGGTTAGTAAGAAGGCCGATCGGTGAGTTACCTTCCATTTAAAATAAATAAATAAATAAATATAACCTGAATATTTTATTAAAGGAAATAGTCTTCGAACATGATTCCCACTTCCCACCATGTGAGTCAAAATTAGGGATGGCAATGGATTGGATTTGATTCAAGATCCATGTGATCCAAATCCAATCGGATCGGATTTGGATCGGTTTAAAATGGATTTGGATCGGATTTGGATATCGATGTGCGGATCTAAGACGGATCTGGAGCAGATATGGATCTATCTTAATATCTAAATCTATATCCATATCCACTCATCTTTTAATTTTATTTTATTTTAAAAGTTTCTTAATAATTGTGGAATGATAATGATAATAAATTTTATTCATAGCATATTAGTAGTATTTACCATGAATTTAAACTCTTAAAACTTAAAGGTTAGTTTTGTAAATTTAAAGGTCAGCCAGCCTCAAAGCATGTACATGCAATATTCAAATTGCAATCCAAGTAATATAACCTGGTAATTTATTTTATCTTATTGGCCAAATAATTTTTAAGGAATATAGTTATTCATATATTTAGTCAAATATGGTCATAATAAAAATAATAAAGGACTGACTATAAATCATATTTAATTTATATGTCATTATCTAATGTTGTAGAAATGAGGGTAGGTGTATCGTGGATACTAGAATGATGAAGGAGACAATAAAATATTAGATTGATCTTACTCCTGCAATTACTTCTGAATGATATTTTATTATCTTTCTTATTTGTTGTTTTGGTATAGAAGTATAAGCTACAATATTTATTATATTTTTGAGAAAAATTATATAATTTATTTGTTATCAATACATTTTAGCCTTCAATTTTCAATCTAAAAAATTATTACTTTTTTATTACGGAATTTTAGAATTCATGACGGATCTAGAGCAGATTTGAATTTTAATTTTTTTTCGGATTTGGAGCAGATATAGATATTTATTTCTTTTTTGGATCTGGATATGGAGCGAAAAATATGGATTCATAACGGATCTGGAGCAGATACGGATCTTGATTTTTATTATGGATTTGGATCTGGAGCAGAGTAGATCCAACCCATATCTGCCCCATTGCCATCCCTAGTCAAAATATTGAAAAGTCAATTAAGACACCCCAACTAATTTATTGAACATGAGGGGGTTCGTTGACTTCTTTCGCGTTGGAGTTAAGAGTTTAAGTTAGTGCACAGTTGAGATTGTGATGGATTCTCAAATAACAACGTATTTGAGAATCTTTTTCTCAAATTATATTTGCTAATCTCTTATTTAAATATTAAATTAATTAATACTAGAGTATTCGAAAGGATAACCATCACCATCGCCGCCATCTTCAATCTTCATCACCGTCAATCCATCACACATAAATATTGGAAATTTAGCTATATTCAAGTGGCTGGCTGAATATTAATTCAAATTAATTAGATTAATAACTAAAGCACAAGTATAATGCTGACAGATACTCATGATTCATGAGTTACTATTTATAAAATAACCAACCACTTTAAGAGTGATTATCATTTAATAAAGGAATTTCATAGCTTGTAAAATTAATATTGTACCATCTAATAATATGAATGCTACTTCAATTGATAGAGACTTAAGTTAGGACTTAAATTCAATCGATAGAGACTCAAGTTAGGATTTAAATATTGAGATTGGTTGTTTGGTTCAATTAGTTATTTTACATTATATGTGTGTGTGTGTGTGTGTCCGCGTGCGCGTGTGTGCGTGCATGCGTGTGTGTGTATGTTATTTATGCCCTAGACTAAAAATAATTACAGAAGAAAAGAGAGTTCAAATTTCACCAATTATATGAATAGTCCCCTCAATTTTACTTGAACTTGTGATGCATCAGATAATTAAATTGTGGATAATAAGTCATTCGAAAACTTTATTGTGAGATCTTCTAGATCTATTGAAAAAATCACTATTACATCATTATGTCAAATCCTCAATCCAATGCTAAGTTTATATGTGAATAATTATGTTGCGAACTCACTACAACAAATATGGTCTTTGGTAACATTATATTGTAGCATTTTTTTAAAGAATGTTACCAAATATTAATTTATTGTAATATTTTCTAAAGTGACGCTACCTTTGTAGTATGAAAGCCATTACATTTTGGTTTTAATGACACTTGATAATTACTAGTAGCATTTTTGTATATGCTACAGATAATATTGAATTATATAGCATCTAGGAAATGCTACAAGATAAGATTAAATAAAATAGCATTTGAAAAATGTTAAGGAATAGTAATAAATGTAATAATATTTTAAAATAGCATTGGTAGCATTCTGATTGATAAAATACAATAGCATTTGAAAATTGCTACAAGACAAAAGGATTGAAGTATTAGACCGTCAATGTCTATTGGTGATATGAAAATATGCTAAATAGAATATCAATTAATAATTTAACATTCTAAAAGATAGTATTAAATATAATATGTGTTAGGCATCCCAGCATCTAATTCTCAATTTGAGTCTCAACAGATGTGGCACTCATTTATTTAATGGCGAATAACTAATTTTATAAGTTATGAAATTCAACATCGAATAAATGTGTGATAAATAGTATTGGGTCTCAAGTTGAGACTTAAATACTAGGATCCCTAATATTATTGTCAAATATAATAACATTATTTTTTGTGAGTAAATATAAAAGCATTTTTAAAATGTTATAAAATAGTGAAAATTATAAAAATAAAAAAATGGGCTGAAAATTCAGATAAAGATATGCAAAACGGGTAGTTTTAGTAAAAGGCGGGTACTTTATAAAAAAAATTAAAAACGCCCATTATTTTATTTCACTTCCCGCGATCCCTTTCTAGACAATTCCCCTCTGCAGCTCTGCTATCTCTTTTCCACGCCCATTGTTCTCTCCAACTCTAATTCCAACTAAATCTATAAAAAAAAGATAAAAATAGAAAAAGACGAACAACGATTCCATGGGCACTTCATGTATGTTTGCTGATTTGAGAAAGATTACTTGGCTTTTTGGATGATTTAGAAGTGGCATCATTGATTTGGTAAGGATTCTTACTCCGTTACTCGTGCAACTTCAATTTCATTATTCCCATGGTCAAAGCAAATGCACATCCCCAATCTGGGTGCTTTTTCTTCAATCCACTTGAGTAATTAATGATTAAATTATTTACTATTATATATGGGTTTGATGGTTGAACATTTAAATGGAAAAGTCATGTTATCTTGTTAATTGGTTTTGGATTATTGATAGTTTTATAGTTTATTATTATTTTTTCTCTCAATCCCTAGCATTCTAGCAATATTTACAATTAGTTGCGTCAATATAAATTTTTTAACTTATATGTCATTATTATAGATTGGGTGCTTATGATTTCTTTCTCTTTTGATCAAATTGGTCTTGGGTTTTGATAAAGTGGAGGTCATATTTAATGGCAAAGGTCAACCTATTGGTGAGGGATCTATCTCATTATCATCTTTTTTAGGACGAGAGCATGTACCATATACAATTTCATATTGGAGGAAACTTCCTTTGAATTTGAAAGAAGTGTTATGGGAATGTATTAAGGTATGTAGCTATATTGTAATTTAAGTATATATCATTTAGATGAAAATACATAATTGAATGGAAATTAAAATTATTTTGTATTTTCAATTAAATATACATTGCAGAAGAGGTACAAATTGGATGGACAATGGCAAAGAGCTTATGTGTTCCAGGGGATGGCTGGGCTTTGGAGGGCTTCAAAATCAAGGCTAGTATATATATAAAGCTGGGACTTGAGGAGGTGATGTGGCATCACCATTTGGCATCATCTCATATTCTCTATTATATAATAAATTGGTTGAAATTAAAAAATAATTACATTACATAATATTAAAATAGAAAATAATTATTAGATTATAAATGATTACATGTCTTTTCCTATTTCTATTTAAATTCAACAATATGTAACCATTAATAATAATTAATTATAAGTCTTGAAACATTCATTTATTTTATTATGCCAATAATTAAATTTTAGTGACTTAAATTCATCAATTAATTAATATTAATATATGAAGGAAGGTTCTTTCATCTTCCCTCAACAATACTATTAGAGCCTAATTTTAATGTCATAATCCCATATTTAATTATTCAATCTTTTGTTTAGTGCATTTTGGCTTCTTTAAACTCCATAAACGTTAAATATTTAAGATTTGTGGCATCATTATTTCTCATCTTTTTATATTCTATATTATCTAATATATTGGTTGAGATTAAAAAATAATTACATTACAAAATATTAAAAATCTATATCTATCTATCTATATATATATCTATATATCTATATATATATCTATATATCTATATATATATATCTATATATCTATATCTATCTATATATATATATAAAGCTAGGACTTGAGGAGGTGATGTGGCATCACCATTTCTCATCTTCTCATATTCTCTATTATCTAATAAATTGGTTGAAATTAAAAAATAATTACATTACAAAATATTAAAATAGAAAATAATTATTGGATTATAAATGATTACATGTATTTTCCTCTTTCTATTTAAATTCAACAATATGTAACTATTAATAATAATTAATTATAAGTCTTGAAACATTCATTTATTTTATTATGCCAACAATTAAATTTTAGTGTCTTAAAATACATCAATTAATTAATATTAATATATGAAGGAAGGTTCCTTCATCTTCCTTCAACAATGCCACTAGAGCCTAATTTTAATGTCATAATCCCATATGTAATTATTCAATCTTTTGTTTAGTGCATTTTGGCTTCTTCAAACTCCATAAACATTAAATATTTAAGATTTGTGGCATCATTATTTCTCATCTTTTTATATTCTCTATTATCTAATATATTGGTTGAGATTAAAAAATAATTACATTACAAACTATTAAAAAGGTTGAGATTAAAAAATAATTACATTACAAACTATTAAAAATCTATATCTATATATATATATATATATATATATATATATAAAGTTGGGACTAGAGGAGGTGATGTGGCATCACTATTTCTCATCTTCTTGTATTCTCTATTATCTAATAAACTAGGAAATAGAACCGCACTTCGTGCGGCTTTAAAAAAGAATTTAGTATTATTTTTTTTATTACTTTACACTTGATAAAACTGATAAAAAATATGAATTAATTTTTTTTAAAGATGACACAGCCTTATAAAACTAATGTTATTTATAAAAGTTAATTATTTTTTTGTTAACTTTAAAAATATATATTAATGTGTATAGTTAAGTGTACACAACCTTTTCATCAATAAAAATTGTGTTCACACTAATCAACTCTCCATTCTTCTTGGTATTAACAGACTCCCACATTTTACAAAGCCTAACCATTATCATCCAAAAATTGTTGTACCAAATCTTGCTTCGATTTCTAAACTCGACATAAGCTTAAGTTCAATCACTTCAGGAAACCTAGATCCAGCTGATGAAGGAATCATTTCGCAATCTCGGTGTGAAATTCCCGAATTTTCATAAATCCATTTTGCACCAGCCATGTAACATTTTTTACCACTCTCTTGCTCTAGCCCAAAGCTCGCGGTATTATTGTCGAAGAGGATGGGGTTGCGACATAGATGAAAATAAAGATCCTTCTTCTTCCTGTCGATCAAAGATGAGTTCGAAATGAACCCTTCGTAATCGGACGGCAAAAACTTCTCCCATACGGAATCTGAATCCGCAGCCGATCTGAAGGCGGGACATACCAGTGCCAACCTACTTGCATCGCGAGGTGTCGTAAGAGAAATGATGCGCGAAATGCACTTTGCAGGTAGCTGCACAAATGTAAGACAATGTACTGAATTTATCTCAAAATACATCACAAAGAGCACTACAACAGTGTCCGAAAATTATACCCGACTGGACAAAATCAAAAATAATTTTCAAGCAAAATATTTTTTTTTCCTATCCCAAACTTTGATCCTAAATGATGTAGTATTTGTTTGGATAGTGAGATATTATAACTAATTTACTTGGGACCTATAAGATTTATCAACTATTTTGATGAATCATACATCACATGCCCAATTATTTTTGGATAAAATTTTGGGATATTTATTACTACTAACCAATCTGAAAATCAAAAATAGATTTAATCATAGTGGTAAAAATTTGTAAATGACATGTATCTAATATCAAAAATAGAAAGAGCTCAAATCCGTACATCTTCGAGTTTTTTCTTTTGATAAGTAAGAATCGAACCACTCTCACCAATCACCTCAGAACCTAGAAACCAAAAAGGAGAACAAGAAAAATGGGTTAAACAGAAAAGAAAGAAAAAATTGAAAGATCAAGATATATAAATTAAAGAAAAAATTGAAAGATCAAGATATATAAATTAAAGCAGTAATATTGTGCTTATTCACTTTGGATACTCAATTGAGATACTTACTGATATAGCATCTTATATATCATTTATTGAGTAATTTTAAAAGTAGTAGGTTAATAATTGATAATAAAATTAATTAATACCATATACATAATATTAAGTAATTAGTGACACATCAGTAGATATTCTAACTAAGTATCTAAATTAAGTGGAATCGAAGACTTAGGGCCAAGTACTAAGTTCGAGCCGTAGTAGGGGAAATGAGGTGAAATACAGTGATCCTCACCCAAAAAAAAAAAAAAAAAAGTTATCCAAACTAAGCACGGTATTATACAAACTCTTTCAAAATCGAAGTTAGATTTTTTTCCTACTTTTTGTTCCGTCAAGTAGCATCACTCTGAATTAAATCAGCATACATATTAGTTTGTGATTTAATTTTTCATTCTTACATAAATGGATATTTTTATTATATTTTCTAGTGAGGGTGTTGACATTATGTTTAACTAAGGATTAAAATAAATTAAAAAATAAACCTGCATAGTGAGAAAACATGAGATTAGTTATAAAAGAAATATATATATATATATATATATATATATATAAATTGACCTGGCCAAATGTATTCTTTTCGCTTAAGCCTTTGCCGTCCTGGCTTAGTTTTCTGGCCGTAAGAGCTCATCTAAGAAGAAGAAAATAGGAAAAAAAAAAAAGATTAAAACAAAAAGACAAAAAGATAAAAAAAAAATGACAGATTTTGGAGTTAATATTTGTTTCTTTTCCAATTTTATTTAACTGGCAAAATGATTGTATTTTTTTTTTTCGGTGTCTAATCAGAAATAAAATAATCGAAAAAATTAAATAAATCCCAGTGCCGAAAAAGTGAAAAATGACACGTATGCATATAATGTCGTATGGAAAAGAGGTCACGTCCCTACATTGTTGGTCCCAGAATCCACAGGAACCGAATCTTGAACATCGTCAACAATCGCCTCAGAGCCTAGAAACCGAAAAGGAGACTGCATGAGTAAAAACAGAAGGACAAAGACAAATTTTGGTTTATTACAGCCTTCATGCACGTCTCCATTCATAAACAGCTAACTCAGAATTTAATTATTAATTACTTTAATTAGAAGTTGAAATCATTAATGGTATTTTTTTAAATGGTTTTTAATTAATATTCTTTAACTGACTACATGAGTTTAAATTTTAAAAGAAGTATAGATTAAAAATAAATTTTATCTTTATCCACCCTTACCTTTTAAAAATAATAATAATAACAAAAGAATCAGTAAAGGTAGTTTGGTCTCTTTCTAAACTCACTAAAATTCTCAGTCACTTTTTTTCACTCAAAGTAGCATTTGTCATCATAATCCATTAAATAAATATACATGAGAGTTTGTGATTTTTTTATCACTATTAAAAAACACTTAGCTACTACTTAATTAAGTCTGCATTAAAGTAAAATGATGGCAGAACTCTATATACACACACATACATACACACACACACACAAAATAAATTCAAATATTAGACCGTAATAAAACGAAACTAAGAATGGGAAAAGATATGATTAATTAGAAAAGGGAAAACAAAAAAGAAAGGAAATAATAAAAGGAAAAAAAACGAATTGACCTGGCCAAATGTTTCCGTTTCGCTGAAGCCTTTGTCGTCGTGGCCTAATTTCTTGGTTGATAGAGCTTGTCTAAGAACAAAAGAGTTTAAAAGAATATAAAAAATGACATGAGCTTGGAGCTAATCAGATCCTTTTGCAATTGATGTAAGGTATATTACAATGTAACCTAGCATATTTAACTATCAAAATTATATTTTTTAGGACCTAATAGGAGAAATGGATAGTTATATCCAAGTTTTTGGAAATAGACATGTAGATGCTCACGTTTTTAGAAAAGAACACTAAGATATTTTTTTACCATAATACTCTTTGAATATAGTTGACGAATAATATTAAAATATTTGTAGTATCTAAAATAATTTTGAATATATAAAAGTATTATATTTATTGAATAATATATTTGTATTTATTACAGACATTTTATATAAATCTTTGGATTAAATATATTTTACAATTAGTAAAATATCTTACTTACTAATGGTGCTTAAATTATTAGGGACATTATCATTTTTCTACAAAAAGTTTTCTGGCATACCAAGTCAGCATTAAGGATTCGTGAAAACTGCATTTTACCACTTAATAGTTATGCGGTTATTACTGTACCACTATTTCATTAAAAAATAAGTATATATTTAACTGAATATAAGTTAAAATTCAATTTTGTCCCTAGAGTGTAAAAGACAATCTTGTCCTTTGAAAAAAAAAAGAAATAACAAACCCGAGTTGTGTTGTTTGGCTGCGTAGCTGTTTGATGGTATTTATGGTCATTAAGGCGGCGGTTCATGGTGTTGATTGCTGGGTTATGATGGCCAGTGTTTTCTAGTGGTGATGATCGAGG
Organism: Citrus x changshan-huyou; assembly: GCA_039657385.1. Taxonomy (NCBI): domain Eukaryota; kingdom Viridiplantae; phylum Streptophyta; class Magnoliopsida; order Sapindales; family Rutaceae; genus Citrus; species Citrus x changshan-huyou. The sequence goes on from CM077549.1 coordinate 8,378,639, forward strand.
AAAAGAAGATGGATGGTTGCGGCAGCTGAGGCGGGTAGGGCTTTAATGTGTTTCTGATTTTATTTTTTTTTCCCCCTTTTTTCTCTTCTTCTTCATTTCTTCGGCTTCTCTGTTTCTTCTTCATCTTCAAATTTCTCTCATTTTTCCTTTTCTTTTTCTTTCCCTCTTCGTTTATTCTTCTTTTTTTTTTTCCTTAACTTTTTTCCCCCTTTTTCTCTTCTTCTTCGTTTCTTCTGCTTTTCCATTTCTCCTTCATCTTCAGATTCTCAACTAAGAACTCCCTTCTTCAAATTCTCAAGAGCATTTGCCTTTCTTCCTCTCTTCACTCTCAATTTCTTCAAATTGCCATTTAATTTTCATTTCGGGTTAGGAATTTTTTAATTCACTACTAGAAAAATGGGCTACCATGACAGAGAATATCTGTCATCCGACTCTGTTTATGACAAAGTTTCTATCTGTCATTGTAGCCCCTCTCACAAACCTGTGACAGTAATTTATCTATCATAGGTGTATGTGACAGCTTATAGCTATCACAAATGCGTCACAACAAAAGCAACGTAGTTTTAATATTTTAGTGGTAAATTTGTTTTATTGTGAAAAATCTTTTGGCGGGTATTATTAATTCAATTTTAAATTATGGCGCGTAATTATGTGTCACAACTTTATGATTCTAATATAGTGTCACGATGTGAATTTTTTTTAAATAATAATATTATTAAAAGAATTTTTTATTTTTTTAAAATCATAAATTTTTAATATTTATAATAATAATAATATTAATATTATTATTTTATAATTTTATAAATTCCATTGAAATTTAAAAATCACAATATGTATAAAATCAATACATCCAAATTATCTCAACAATATTATCAAAACATCACTAAATCATCACTTGAAATAACCATAACATTGTCAAAACATCATCTATTCAATTATCACAAATCTACATCCCAACACTACCATCTGGATCATTACCAGCGTACAAAAACATCACAACACTATATATCATTTGAAACACTACCAGGCTGATCAAGATTCACTACTATACTTAAGACTTTATCAAACAATATAGCATACAAATTTCACTACCACTTAGACTTTATCAAGATTCACTATCATTTGGAACAATACCGGCATACAAAATTCACTGCCACTTAGACTTTATCAAACAATATCATCATCAACTCCACTGCTCATACTATCAGCTCAGACACAAAGGAAGCATACTCGAGACGCACTTCATCAAGCTCACTTTGAGTGTATTCACATTTCCCTTTAAACTGTGAAATGATGATCACATGTCAGACTAAAGTAAACTATATATAGTTAAAAGTATTAAGTGAAGTAATCCGACAATGCATCTGAAAGAATGTTTACTTACATCATGGAGAAGTAAACTCGGGTCTGCAATTATGTCTTTCATAAACCTCAGCACATAGTATCCACACTCAGTACTCCCTGGTTGATTTGGGGATAATATCATCAACAGAATAATCATTAATACATATGCATATGAATTCTTTCAAGTGATTAAATATTAACAAGTCATGCGCTGCCAAAAAAAAAAAAGAAGAAAAAGACAGTCATGATTGCTTACCAAAAATTTTGTGATCTGTGGTTTCACCCTTTTTTTACCAGTCACCGCAACATGCATTGATATCCCACTACATTATAATACATGCAGTAAGTAAATAAACATGATACATAAAATTATATTAGAAATACAATATCACCATACTTGGTAACTATGTCCTTCAGGTCACTGTCGTCACCCAAATCGTTGTTCGTAGAATCTAGATAAAACGCTTGCTTTGTCGTCATATCAATTACAATCAACACCCAATGGAAACTATTACACAAAGAAATTGAAATTATGAATCAATTTTAGTAAATGATCATCAATATAAAGTAAATAGAACTGTACCCAGGGTTATATGGCATGAAAATCATTTGCCCTTTGTTTGCGGTGTTCAACCGTTCGGCAATAAATTGTGCCCTTTTTACCCTTGTAGCAAAGGCATCCTTATCATGGGCTGATGATACGAGTCCTGTGTGTATGAACCCAAATGGTCTGCCCACTATATCATTCGCCATGTGTGCATGCAACATCCTGATGCAATTAAGATGATGAAATAGTGAGAATGTTGCCAATAAAAAATATCACTAAAAAAAAAGAAACCAGAGAAAGGAAGCAATAAACTAAAAATTGAAAATAAACTAGTAATTATGATTTTGTAAACTTACGCGATGTATAGATGCATATGATTTGCTCCTAGCTCTTTCATCGAAATCAATGATTGACATTCATCGAGACCAATATGTGCTTTAGTTGGATGCTTGTATACCTCTTCATCCAACTGATAAGGTACGTAATAACCCATTTGAGCCAACTTCTTTTCACAAAGATTTGCAAATATTACAAGCCCAGGCACCCGGTTCATATGCACAATATGATAATTCCTTGTTCTTCTTCTTGACAGTGGCTTCTCTTGAAGCTTTTTTGGTGATGTCTTCTTCTTTGGACTGCATGGTTTGTCTCTTGGACAATCAAGAGTCATTCTTGGTTTCTTGTGAGGCTTCATTGGTGATTCCTTCTTCTTTCTTGGTGATTGCCTTTTCTTAATCACTTGCTGCTTTGGTGATTCCTTTTTCTTCCTTGGTGATTGCCTTTTCGTTGGAGTTTCTGGTTTGTCTCCAGGACAATCAGCAGTCACTTGCTTCTTTGGTGACTCATTCCTCTTCCTTGGTGATTGCCTTTTCTTTGTCAACGTTTCATGCTTCTTCTTTGCAGGTGATCCATTCCTTGTCATGCCGATTGACTGACAAGCCAAAAAAAAAAAAAAGGTTTGTTATTACGGTTTTGACTACGGCTGTGCACAACAATCTGTATCATACCTTGTCCTCATTACGAGCAGTCATTTCTTCAGCTTCATCTTCAATTGTTTGCTCATCTAATGGAAAGTTTGAGCTTCCAACATCTGAATGTCGAGGTTGCTTTTTAATCTTCTTCTTCAGATCACTCAACTCTGCTTCTTGCTTATCTAACCTCTCTAGTATGTTTAGTCGCTCTTGTCGCATCTGAAATGAATTGTTTGGGGTGTCAAAGTACATCTTAGGCGATATAAATTTTCCAACACCCTGCATATGTCCAGAAGTGCCAGGCCTTCCAATTGAACGTGCAAGAATATCATTTCTTGCATCAGCTTTAAATTCTCTTTTTTTAGCTTTCTCTTCCAGTGCATCCTAATTGCATAATAATCATAGTGATGAATATCAATTTTTTTCCAACAGAACCTACTTAAAACAAAACCTTGCTATTACTTACAATCTTCTTCACAACTGAATCAACATCAGGATCATATTCACCATTTTTCATCTTCCTAGCACGCTTCCATGCTACACTCCTGTCAACTTCAGTTTCGACAAGTCCAGTTTTCGAGCACTGTAGTTTAAAAAAATAATAATATCACAGCTGGTATGCATCCTTAACTAACCATGAATTGCAAGCAGTAAATTAAAACAAAAAGTTTGCCAATTTATCATCATCAAACCAACCATCTTTATACCAATAGCTATACAAGAATGGTCAAGTTAGTATCATAGTACTTACAATTTCATCAAGCAATCCAGCATATCCTTTTCTACTTAAATGATGGTTCCACTTGTTGTTAGCTCTCTTATTTTGCTGTTGATGCCTAATTCTCTACATAAAACAATCCATAATTAGATTTAAAGATGGTTTTATGAAATGTCTAAATGTTTATCATTTAAAAGTATTCACCTCAAACTCAGTGGACAATCTAGAATTCACAAATTTATCCTAAACATTTTGAGGAATATGACTGTACTGAAAAGGTGGCCGCTTCAGCCTTTTACGATTGTGCTTATGTGGCAAGATATACTTTGTGGTGAGCAAGTACTTGAAGTTTCTGAATGCACTACCAAGTGCTTGGAAAACTTGCTTCTTACTATTTGGATGAACAATAAAACGTTCCTGAGAAAAATACATAGCATAATGATTAAATAGTTTAACATATACATTATTCAATTATGATATATAAATATAAATAATCATTTTACCTTAATAAACTCCCACAAACGGCTTTTTAAATTTGGAGTAACCTTTCTCCATTCTTGGTTAATATCCGGAATAGAAGTACGGCCCAACAGCCCAATAAAGCCCATTGTACCTCACTACAAGCTTCCCGCCACTCATCCTCATCCTGCCAGAGTTTTTAGTTGGTCCTCTCACAGTGGAACTGCTCTTCGGAACATCATTTTCATCCTCTGAATTAGGAAACTCATCAGGAACCTCCTCATCCCTTGAATTATCTTCATCAGGAACCTCTTCATTACCCGAATAATCAATACTTTCCTCATTAGAGAGTTCATCAGCAAGTCCTTTTCCTTTATCCATAAGGTTGCTCCTGCAATAAATGCACATTTAGTATTAGAACATTATATAACATATAAATAATGTCAACAAAGGTAATCTAAAGTCAATACAAGAAAAATATAATAATAAAAGATAACGTAACACAAAACTATTATAAGACATACAAGTAGTAAATGCCATCAGCTTTTTCAAGCATCAATCCAGATGCCATGCTTGCCATCTCTTGCATATCTATCCGCATCATTTAAATTTTCAATATTTGGTAACCCATTGGTCAGAGGGTTGTGTTCCATCATGATATCTATATCCTCGGCACTTGTCTTCTTTGGAACACATCTACGATGCATATGACTTACAACTGACCATTTTTTATCAAGTTGATCAGTGACATAAAAGACTTGTGTTGCTTGTGAAGCCAATATAAATGGGTCTGATTTATGCCCCAGGCGATTTAAGTCCACTAAAGTGAAGCCAAATTCATCAATTTTAATACCCCCATTATTTTGAACCCAATCACACTTGAACAAAGGGATTCTAAACATATGGTAGTCAAGGTCCCATATTTCGTTAATAACTCCATAGTAAGACATGTCACCAAGAATAGGGTTTTTGTCTTTGGCACTTGCTACTTGTAAAGTTGCTGCAATAAGATTAACTCCACTATTTTGATGAACTCGTTGTTCGTCTCGTTCCCGAGTATGGAAACGATACCCATTGATGTCATATCCTGGGTGCTTAACTACAAAAGGACGGGTTCCTTGAGATAACCACCTCAAGATGTTCGAGACATCTTCATCATCATCTATCATCTCATATACCTACATAATAATAATCGTAATGAATGAATTATTGTATAAACATGACAATAACTTTACTAAAAAGAATATATAATGGAACATATATTATTAACCTTCTTATTAAGCCAAGTTGAAAAGGTGCAGTTGTGCTCATTGCTCAACCATCTCTCATTCTTGGCTTTTGTGAATGATGACCCTTTAGCCATTGAATGTGCTCACTACATATTTGACATTTACATATTAAGCTACTGTTCAAATTCTTTAAAAATAATTCAGTAAAGGAACAAATTAAAGGTTAAACATTAACAAACCTAATAAATGGTTGAACTTCTTCTGTGTTTTGCAATACATATAGGTGCGCTTGATGAATTAAGGAATGATCAACATGCTCAAATTTTCCACCAGGCAAAGGCTTATCAATTGAAGAGGTTTCAACATGTCCAGGAGGAAGCCCAATTGTACGCATGTTTGAAACATATTCTGCACAAAATTCCAGAGCCTCTTCGGCAATGTAACTCTCAGCTATGCATCCCTCAGGGTTATTACGGTTTCGAACATAAGCCTTTAGGCCTTTCATGTTCCTCTCAAATGGGTACATCCATCTTAAGTATACCGGCCCACATAGTCTAACTTCATTAACTAAATGGATGGTTAAATGGATCATTATGTCAAAAAAGGATGGCGGAAAGCATTTTTCCAGCAAGCATAAGGTCAGCGCAATGTCTTCTTCCATTTGGTCAAGTTTGGTCACATCAACAACCGTTGCGCATAAGGAATTAAAGAAGAAGCACAATCTAATAATGGCATATTTAACATGATCTGGTAAGATAGACCTTAAAGCAGTAGGTAAAAGTTGTTGCATGAGAACATGACAGTCATGAGACTTTAAACCTTGCAGTTTTAAGTCTTTCATTGACACTAGGTTCTGAATGTTTGAAGAATAACCTACAGGAACCTTTATGCTTTTTAATACTTCACAAAACCTTTTCTTTTCTTCTTTGGTCAAGGTGTAACAAGCTGGAGGCAAAAAAGTACGATTATTTTCTTTAACATCAGGTGCCAATTTCTGCCTAATCTTTAAAACTTTTAGATCCCACCTCGACTTAATGCCATCTTTGGTCTTTCCCGGGATATTTAGTAATGTTCCGTAGATGCTTTCACAAATATTTTTTTCAATGTGCATAACATCTAACTGGTGACGAATAAGCAAGTACTTCCAATACTCTAACTTAAAGAATATTGATTTTTTCTTCCACCAAACACGATCGTCATCATCATCCTTTTTCTCGCCTCTTTTTTTGCGCTTTTTATCTTTCACTTTACCCCATTTGTTTTCAATACTCTCCACCTTTCGAAAAATGGCCTCACTATTCAATGGATTCGGAGGAGGCTCTCTTTCATGTTTATTATTAAAAGGTTGCTTTTGAGTTCGAAAGGGATGATCATGAGGAAGCCAACGGCGATGGCCAATATAAGCATTTTTTTTACTGTGTTTAAGTCTACATTTTGGCATATCTTCACCGCAATAAGGACAAGCATAATAACCCTTAACTGTACAACCCGCCAAATTCCCATAAGCGGGAAAGTCATTTATAGTCCACAATAGTACAGCCGGTAAATTGAAGAACTCTTTTTTGTAGGCATCATAAGCTTCCACACCAACATCCCATAGAGTTTGCAAGTCCTCTATTAGTGGTGCCAAGTACACATCAATATCATTACTGGGCTGTTGTGGACCATAAATTAATAAGGATAACATCATAAATTTTCGTTTCATACACAACCAGGGTGGAAGATTGTATGTTACAAGAAGAATGGGCCAGCAACTATACGTACTACTAAGAGAGCTATGAGGATTAATGCCATCAGCTGATAGGGCAAGACGCAGATTTCTAGGCTCTAAAGCAAAGGTAGGCCATTTTTCATCAACTAACTTTCATGCCGGTGAGTCAGCTGGATGTCGAAGCTTACCATCTATTTCCCTCTCATTTATATGCCAAGTCAAGTCTTTGGCAGTTTGTGAGGACTGAAACAAACGCCTAAATCTAGGTATAGGAGGGAAATACCATAACACTTTTGCAGGGACCCCCTTCCTATAAGTAGCAACACTACCATCTCTTTTCTTCCACCTAGATTCACCGCATGTAGGACAATTAGAAAGGCTTTCATACTCCTTTCTATAGAGTATACAATCATTTGGACAAGCATGAATTTTGATATACTCTAAGCCTAAAGCACTCATTGTCTTTTTGGCTTCATACATTGATACAGGCAAGTCATTTCCTTCCGGTAACATGTCAGAAAGAGCACTCAACAAATCTGAAAAGCTACTATCAGACCACCCATATCTGCCCTTTATATTGTACAATTTAACTAAAGCTGATAACTTGGTAAATTTGTTTGATCCAAGGTACAAAGGCTTCTCAGAATCTTCTAATAGTTTTTTGAATGCTTTAGGATCACTATCACAATCCTTAAAAGCATCTTCAACCATTTCAACAGTATTACCACCATCATAATCCATATATCCACTGTCATTTTGGCAACCTATATTGTCAGGAGATTTGTTACGGATATCTTCCCCATGCCAAACCCATGTTTTGTATGACATATCAAGACCCCATATAATTAAATGATCTTTCACTTCTTTAGGCCTATGAAATGCTAAATTTCGACATTTATCACATGGACACCTAACAACACTAATTTCTTGATTACTTTCAACTGCAGTCTTAATAAATTTTTCCACACCAACCTCATACTCATCGGACAATCTATCATATTTAAGCCAAGATTTATCCATTTTTTGTCTAGTACCTGACATATAATTGAGATAAATTTCAACATAATGTACTAATGGGCAGCAATGATAAACGGTTTCCATTATCAATAAATTAAGCAACAAAACATTATTAATATTCAATTTATAAATTCAATGAAATAAATAAGTTTAAAAAAAAAACTTGTCATCATGTGCAACAAATATAACTTTACCAACATGCTATCATCATTGACCAAAACCACCGACTAACCATACCCAACTAATAATATCCTAAATAACTTGGCCCACATACATTTAACATTTATTTAAAAAAAATTCTAGCAATCCAGCATTTCATGGACCACAAGACTATATATATATAACCAACTAAACATTACTTGGTCTACATGACCAAACTTGCCCCCACATGGTACCATTTCCTTCAAACATAAAAAAGACAATTGAAAAGGGGGCCTTACTTTTTAACTCAATAAATTACACAAAATCTAGCTCACAATCATTAAAGAAAATGTCAACACCATTGGACCACAGTTTCGGATTCATCCCAACAAAAGACACTGGTAAATGAAAAGTACTATATCATCAACCAAAATCACTTCACACACATGCAAGCTCTGACTAAAAATTTACAGAATATAACAATATTCATACAAAACATTGGCAGCAAACATTTTTCAAACATTGAACGGAAAGGCAAGTAAAAATATAACAACAGAAATCGAGTAAAAAATTGAACAAACCTGATGTTAGAAATCGAGTTTGAAAGGGAACAGGGCAGTGAAATCCTGCGATTCAGAACAAATTTTTTTTAAATAAAAGATGAGGACATGCTAAATTAAATGATTGAGCAATTTCTAGATTTAACAGAAGGACAAAGTATAAGCTTCTTGAATTAAAAAATAAACAAAAAATATAACAACAGAAACAAACGAGAATTAAAAAGTAATAATAAAGATAAACCTAGGGCATAAATTATGAACAAATAAGGGAAATAACAACAAAACTAACAATTAATTTTATAATGACCAATTAATTTATTCTGAATAAAAATTAAAAAAGTTAATTGATGACAAACCTAGGGATTCAGCGATTACAGGATGGCTTCTCCAACGCCGATTGAACAATACAAAGAAGTAGTGACACCGACGGCTTCAATAATGGATGCGAAGGCGCAACAATGAGCATATGTGGTGATTTTGTTCCTAAAAACAATGGGTTCGAAATAATGGGGGTTAAAGATAATGGGGGTTCAAAATAAGGACGGGAAGGCTCCTTCAATAGCATAAACTATGATTTCGGTTTCCATGCAACGGATTTCAAAACCAATTTGCAGACTAAAATATGTTAATAAACGGATTTTGAGGGGTTTCACTGCTTTGGTTTCTCAACCCTTGCTGATGGAGTGATGGGTCAAAGGTGCCAACACTTAGAATTTTTTTTGTGTTTGTGGTTTACAATATACTGAAACGATAGCGTTTAAATGTTAAATAAATATTTTTATTTTAAAAATGTTTTAAATCTGTTAAACGGTGTCGTTTTATGTCCAAATTAATTCCACTCGAAACCCACAGTTTGATTAAATATTAATACGCTATCATGTTTATCTGATATATAAAAAATCTATCAGAAATCTGTCATGAATTTATGATGTACGAAAATTCTATCATATGTCTATCATATTCTTATGATAAATGACTAATTTTCTAATATCTATCACAAAAATTCTGTCATGGTAGCCCATTTTTCTAGTAGTGATTTTTTTATTATTTAGCAATTTATTTCATAATTGAGAACGATGCATATTGGTTTTAATGAAAATTTCTTTAAAGCCCTTATGACATCAATAAATTTTTAACTATATTAACATTTTGGTGGTTAAAGGATAATAGCCTAAACATTAGGTAGTAAAATGCAACTTTCAAGAAATCTTGATACTAACGTGATATATTAAAAAACTTCTAGTGGAAAAATTAAAATTTCCCAATTATTATTTTACATAATATTTAAAATAATTTAGATTTTAATATATTTGTTTAAACATTATGTTTCTATTTAGTATAAAATTTTATTTTGATATAATAAAAAATGTCTAATAGATTGTTAAGTATTAAAATATTTTTTAATATTAAAGTTATTTTAAAATGTATTAATATTACATTTATTTTAAAATTATATTTTTATTTTGTCAATATTTTTTGAGTTAACAAAAATAAAAAGATATTATGATATAAAAAAAATATCTTGGGATTAGAAAATTTGGGGTCTATTTAATTATTTCTCCGACCTTAGGGATGTAAGTGTTCTTTTTCCTACCTAATAATTTAAAATAAAAATAAATTTAATCCTGGATCTACCTCGTCGCCAATCACTTCAAAGCCTTCACTAATTGAATCAGCAACTGTTTCCTATAATAATAAAATAACACATATAAGACAGTAATGAATTTTGTTTTGGATTGATGTTTGCAAATAATTTTGTACTGACCTTATTGTCATCAACAATTTCTTTTGCTTTATCCTTGACCCTGGATCCTGGGTATGGATTGTTTCTGCGAATCTGGTATATTATTAGAAAAAATAAATTTATATTATGAATTATAAAGAGAATTTTTTTCTTTTTTTAGGAGAATTTATATTTTGAATTATGAAGAGCACAAATCCCTACATCTTTAAGTTTTTTCTTAGTTTCCGTACGAATCGAAACAGGACAACCGTCACCAATTACCTCTTCAGAACCTAGAAACCAAAAAGGAGAAAAAAGGATAAATTAAACATAAAAGAATGAAAATATAGGAGGACAAATGAAAAAGGGTAAATATTTGTTTATAAAAAAAATGTGAAGAAAGAAGAACAAAAAATAAAAATTTTTTATTTTATAAAAAAATGCGAAAATAAAAAAGACTATCTCCAGACTTAGGTGACGTTTGTTTTTTTGTCTGAAATCTGAATAGACCTGAATAGGTCTGAATTCTGAATAAGTCTGAATGTCTGAATCTGAATAATATGTTTATTTTTTATCTGAATCTCGGAAAATAAGTATTAAGTTGTTTGTTTTTTTCAACTTAAAAAGCTGAAAATATGTACTTTTACATTTATATCGTTATTAAATTTGAATGTCAAATAAATAATATATTAAATACCATAATATTTTAATATTTATAAGTAAAACTATATTCAAGTGAATACATAATTATTTTGGAATTTAATATATAAAATACCATAAATTTCAAATTTTATCGTATATAATATAAGAAAGAAAAAATAAGGATATTTTTATGTGGGGTAAATATCTATGGGTGAGTTTTGGGATAGACATGAAAAATAAATTATAAAATAGGGATATTTTTTACATTAGCAAGTAATTGACTTAATTCAGATTTCTCCATTAAGTAAAAAGCTAAAAAAATTAACTTATTTTATTAAGTCAAAATTATCTAAAAAGTCTCATTAAGTTATAAAAACAAACACCTCTAATTAACTTAATTAATTAAGTTAAGTCACTTTAAGTTATTAAGTTAAAAAACAAACGCCACCTTAGTCTCCAATTCGAAAATTTAAAAAAATGTGAAACCCCAATGTACTGAAATATAAAAAAAATAAAATTTTCAATACATTGGAGTTCTTTTTCTATTTATAAGAGTATTTTTATTTTAATAAAAAGAAATAAATAATATATATATATATATATATATTGTTGTCAGGTTTGAACATCCAGATTTTACAAAATTCGAATTTAGAATAAAAATATTGTGATTAACGAGAAAAGGAAAAAAGGGAAAACAAAGAACACAAAATATGTATCTTGACCTGGCCAAATTTTTTCCTTTCGTTGAAGCCTTTGTCGTCCTAGATTAGTTTTCTGGTTATAAGACAGTGTCTTAGAAGAAGAAAATAGAGAGAGAGAGAGAGAGAAACAAAAATTTGATAGACTTTTCAGTCAACATTTGTTCCTTACCTCACCGATCACCTCATAACCTATAAACCAGAAAGGAGAGTGAGAAAAACTGATTAAACAAAAAGGATATAAAAAATAGAAAGGCCAAGACATGTTTGGTTAATTACTGTCTTCATAAGTATCGGATCTTAAATAGTTAATTTAGAATTTTCTCGCTAGTGAGTTTAATTCAAAGTTTTCAAGCTAAATCAGGTATATATTTTAGTCTGCTTATAAACTCTTTCGATATCTTCGTCAGAGAAAAACTCTAAAAATTAAGATTGGTGCTACTGGCACCCCTAAAAATTTTCTGAAAACCCCGATTTCTGAGTACACCTCACAAATTAATTTACAAATAAATTAATTTTAAAAGTTTAAATTTTTTTTTTTTTTTTAGCCCTCCAACCTCCTCAAAATTTAAGTTCTGGTGATCAATTAAAAAAACTACTTGGTGAAACCCTTGGGGGGTTGGGGCAATTTTTTTAACAAAAAGAAATAAAAATTATTTATTAAAAGCTCAACCGAGTAAATAAGCTGTCGGCCGACTCACTAAAGGAAAAGAAAAACTATAAAATAAATAATGAATACAACTTAATCAACTAAAACAGCTAAAACAACGAGAAAAAGAAAGCATTAATTGTGAAAAAAGAAGCAAAAAAAAAAAAAAAAAAGAATTGACCTGGCCATATTTGTCCATTTCGCTGAAGCCTTTGTCTTCTTGGCCTAGTGTTCTGATTGTAAGAGTTTATCTAATAAGACAAAATTTATAGGGAATAATTCTCTTAAATTATATGGACCAAATTAGCGTTTACCTGAAATTATATGAGGTAAAAGGAAGGAGGGAATAAAAGTGAAAAAATAGAATCACATACCAGTGGAGGTGATTGTTGGAACGGTTCTTGAATTTCTTTCGATTCTTCTCGTATTTGATTCATGATTTGCTTAATTAATTTCTCCATTCTTTACTTCCTCTGCCAATTCATCAATCTTCAGCCTTAAAATCTTCTGTTTCCTACGTGAATTAATTAAATGGCATCCATAAATTATAGTATATATATAATCAATGGATTGGAATTTTGTACTCACCTTGTTCTCAATTGAAGCTACAGTGCCGTCTGCCTCATCACGAGCATAAGAATTATAAATTTATAATGAATATCGAAGCGCAAGAATAATGAAGAAAGCTTCTGAGAATGAAGGCGTTTGCTTTCCGTAGTTTGATTTGTCGTTTGATAATGAAAATGGTCAGCTGGAGTGATCAAATAAATTTATTGTGAAGAATTTTCATTATTCAATTTTTTATTTTTTTTCCAAAAGAAAGAGAAAATTGTTGACCCAAGAAATCAGGTTGAATAGCCACGCGGGGAGGGGGGTGGTTTGTATGAGGATAAGAATCTTGTGATGACACAACATTAGTAGTTGTCAATTCACATGCGCAATGTTATTACTTAAAACGGGTGATATTTCCACCCCATAACCCACCTTAATTTGAAAAAATTATTACAACAAGTGCACAATATTTTTTAAAAATTCAAATTAAGAAGAAATTTAAAATTTTAATCAATTAAATCCATATTCATTAATTATTTTTTTATGAGACTATGTTTTTTTTTATTATATTTGATCAATAAGGTTGTTTTAATATAAATTAATATAATTATTCTAACCTCATAAGGTAAAAGTACCAAAAATATCTAAAAATTTACTTTAAGTTTTAATAAATTCTTATTAAAAAAATTTATATTTTAACGATGTATAAGTAGTACTTTTTTCGTATGATTATTAATATTCAACTAAACTAACAATATGTAATTAGGGCATCTGGAGTATTGAAAATTATTAAATTTTATATAAAACATATTAGATTATAAAACATAAAACTAAATGCCTAAACCATTAGTTACAATAATATATATTTCTTAGGGTGATTTGGTTATTTTATATTATAAGGGTAAATTAGTTAAATTAACTTATCTTAAAGCAACCTTAAATTGTTAAAGATTGTAAAAGACAAAGTAAGAAAAAAATATCATAAGAATGATTTAATTAATTAATTATTCAAACTTATTATTAATTTGTAATTCTATAAAATAATGTGAACTTATTGTAATTATTTTATGAAGGTGGGGTGAATTTATAAAAAGGTGGGGTGGAAGTAGTGGGGTGGAAATATCCACACCCTACTTAAAATTTGACAAATGATAGCTATGCCCCTAAGGTTTAAGAAAATAGTCACAAAAAATCTCATGTTTTTACTAAGAGATACCAAAATCTTCTTTAAGCTATAATACCTTTCACAGTATTAAATTGTTTCCAATGTTTTATGAAAATAGAGATATAATATTAAAATAAATACAATAATATATACATTTTAAAATAATTTTAATATTAAAAAAGTACTTTAATATTTTATAATCTACTAGACATGTTTTATTATATTAAATTAAATTTTGTTATAAATGGAAACATAATAGTAAAATAAATATTATAAAAATTTAAATTATTTTGAATATTAGATAAAATATTTAATATAATGGTATGTGAGATATATTTTATTAATCGTAAAATATATTTAACAAATATTTATTTGGAATATTTAGAATAGATGCAAATATATTATTGAAATAAATGTAATAATTTTTATTTTAAAATTATTTTAAATAGTAAAAATATTTTAGTATCATTAATCTACTAGACATAGAGATGGCAATAAGGAGAAGATCAACATACCTATACCCATCTCCGATACTCTACTTATGTTCCCATACCCTTTAAAATTAACTAAAAGGAGGGGATAGGGATTGCTAAGGGTTTCTGATCACCAAATAATTAATTATTTTTATTTTTTAAACTTAATTTAATCATATTAATGTAAAAGTATATAATCGTGTTACCAACGTAGAAAAATCAAAATAAACTAAAACAATTAAAATCATTTCATAAAACAAAGTCAATATCATTAAAATTACAAGATAATCTATAAAATGAAGCAGAAGTAAAGCTCTATAGTTGAACAAATACATAAAAGTCTCATAGTATAAGTCATCAAAAAATTATCTTTGTCAATATTCAAGTGTTTATATTAGCTATTATTACGATATCTTTCATTTACATCCATTTTTAGAAGAAATTAAATTAAAAATTAGAATGGGAAAATGGGAGGGGACGGAGATTTCACCAAATCCCTGTACCCTGCCCGAATAAGATATTTGGAAATAAATTATTTATGTTCCATCCTCAAATAAGAAATTAGGTATAAAATTATCGTTATACCCTCCTTAAATGAAAAAAAATCTCTTTGGACCCCATTCTCATGGGAATTTCTATCATCCCTAACGTAACAGATTAAATTATTTATATTTTATTGCATGTATCTATTGAAGTTTTAAATTTAATTCTTTTAAATTACTAATTCAAAGGGTTTTATGATCAAAAGGAGCCTTAATATTCCTTACTAAAAATTTAAGAGCCTCATCCTCAAATAAGAAATTAGGTATAAAATTGTCCTTATACTCTCCTCAAATGAGAAAAATCTCTTCGGACCCCGTCCTCGTGGAGATTTCTATCATCCCTAACTAAACAGACTAAATTATTTATATTTTATTGCTTATTTATTAAAATTTTAAATTTAAATTTTTAAATTGCTAATTCAAAGGATTTTATGGTCGAAAGAAGGCTTGATATCTCTTACTGAAAATTTAAGGGTCTCCATAACTATTTTCTCAAACTTTAAGGGTCTAATTGTGCTTTTATCTTTAAAATTTTTTAAATTCTTCTCATCAACGACTTTTTGTTAACTAAAAGAAAATAGTAGGTCATGTCTTCAATTTCAATAGTCAACGAACAACACCAACCATGTATTTGTCCGAGTTAATTTAATTTAATTGATGGCAAACACAAATTGTTGAATAAAAAGTGATTGATCACGTCTATTGAAAATAATAACTATTTTAGAATCATTATATTCAGAGGTATTAAAGTCAAAAGAGAGTTTAAAATATCATATAAAAAATTTAGGGTCTCTATGATCATTTCTTCAAATTTTGAGATTGCAACTGTGCTTTTTCTTTTTAAATTTTTTTTAAAAATTTTCTCATCAACGGCTTTTTGTTAATTAAAAGAAAATAATATGCCATGTTTTCAATAGTCAACGAACAATACCAACTATGTATTTGTTCGAGTTAACTTGAGTTGTATTATCTGCTATAGGCTATATAAAGACACTTCTATGTTTGGTGAATCTTTATAATAATTTTATTTTGAATGAATGTAGCCCTAAATTAAAATATTTTAAAATGACTTTAGAGATCTCTCTAACTAACGTGACAAACGTATATTAATTACATTTTTCTTTTTTATATACTCCTCTTTGGAATTGTGAAGAAGGGAGTCAGCAGGGCAACTATGAGCTGCCTGATTAATTTTTTGTCGCTTAGAGAAAGTAATACTTTCTTTTCAAGATTGGGAAAAATGCCATTTTTTCCCCCACTGTTTTTAAATTTTACCATTTAGTTCTTACTGTTAGCCTTTAAAGTTTTTAGAAATATGCGATTGTGAGCTTGATGTCTAAATTATCTATTAAAAAACTCATCATAGGCACAAATTAGCGATCACTTATTTTTAATCGATTTTTGTAAGTGTTACTGGCGATGGTACAAGAGGCATGGGCTCAAATTTTCCTCACATGGGTATGGATCGCAAAAAGATCATAATATATCTTTCCCATTCAACAGCATTACAAGCCAAAATCAAGGCATATATATATGTTGCAAGTATCATTGCTATTATTATGACATGTATATCTTTCAAGTATCATTGCTAATTTGGTATCAAATAATAGTAGAAATCTTCTTCTCAAAAAAATAATAATAATAATAGTAGAAATCCTCAATTATAATGAATGAATATGTTCCTTTTATGTAATTTATAGTCTTGCATAAACTGGGCTTTTCAGCGCATCAATTGAATAAGACTGTATTTTACCTTTTTTACCCCCTATAATTCTCAAAAAATTTCACCATCGTGCACTGTCCTTCGAGTTGAAAAAATGATAAACTTTTGAAGCTAAGAAGATGACGGAATATTGTCTTAGATGAGCTTATGGGCTAAACAGTCCTTCCAGTTGGCAAGGGGTTGCCATGACAAGCCCGGCCCAGTCTTGCACAACCCTAACAAAATTTTAAATTACATTAAAAAACCTTCACAACAAGGTACGTCATCCAGAATTTTTTTTTTTAAATATAAATTGTTCGACCACTGTACTTCTGATTAGGTATATGAATTGTTTGATCATAAAAAAATAAAAATTACTTATTGAGCTCATTTTCGATCCTTTCAAACATTATGACATATGCTGCTCCAAATACTAATTAATAGCACCCTCGGCTTATTATTCCATAGCTTGTCTTTTCCGCATGACCTAATTCACGTCTTCTTAAAGAACCAAAAAAAAAACTTCATCTTACAAGTGGAAAAGCAAATGTAACAATTAAATTCTTGAAACAGATTAAATTCAAACTTCAATATATATATATACTATGTACTATAATTTGGATTATTGTTCTAAATCATATTTTCCTTGGAATTAATTCCTTAGACTTTTCAGTCTTATTACTGATTCTATTTGCTCTCAATGATAATATGCACGTTATCTTCAGTACTCATATGTTTATTAATTCTATACCCGCACTCTTCATATTACTAATCGATAGATGATAGCTATGCGCTCGTCCAAATACTTCTATTATATACGTACATCCTAATGCTTGGAAATCCACATATTACTGAAATTTACGATTCTTTAACACATTAAAAATTGTCTAATTACAGGGCTGGCTCTAAAGTACTACGGTCTTTGGCAAAATTTTATTATAAACCTCTTTAAATTCAACAATTTCAATATTCAAAAAAACATAAAAGAACTCAAAATTCAATCAATCTTTAACTATATATTATTTCAGCAATAATCAATAAGATTCTAAGAAATTTTAAAAAAGAAAAACAGTCAAGAAAATATCCTTTTTACTTCCTTTAAAATCATTATTTCAAGAAAATATTTTTTTCTTCAAAAGTTAGCCAATAAATGTTATAAACTAATAAATTTCTTCATATCAAATAATATCAAATATTTTTAAGTTTTTAATATCAAATAATTAAGTTTTTTTTAAATCGAAAGATAAATAATTTAATTTTTTCTTGAAAAACTAATAATGAATGAACTAATGGCTAGAAAATATTATTAATTATAGTTTTTTAACATTATGACCATTAAATTTATAAAGAGTTTGGATAAAAAAAATCTTAATTCTAGGGTAATTATTTATTAGAGAGAAGTACAAAAATAGGTTTTTTTTTTTAATGAGATTCTAAGCAATTGCTTGATTCTCTTACGCTTAAACTGCCAATGAATCTCATATTTGAAACGCATTGTTGTTGGGGCAGGGAAAGCTATACAAAATATATAAACTTTTGGGATAGAGGTAAAAGATACAATATTAAAGTGTTTGATAAACACTAGCTGCTGTAAAATGGAATGTATGTTTATATAATTTTTCACTTATATAATGGAAAATCAATTATATCTTTAAAAATTTTAGCAAAATTTTTATTTACTATATATTTTTAATTTTTGTTTCATAATTATAGTTTTTTTCATAACAATTATAGTTTAAAAATTAGAACACCTCAGTTCTAAAAAAAACCTTAGTGTACTAGTGAAAATTATTCGTGACCCATATTTTTAATTTTTTGTTCATAGCAATCCCAATTTACTTTCGGTGGCGATAGTTTAAGGCAATAAGCCGAACTCACTTTCATGATAAAGACAGGCCTAAAGATTGTTGGGAAATGGGTGATCAAAACTTCAATAAAATAGAAAGCCCAGCAAGCCAACAAATATCAACCCAAACGAACAACAAATTGCGTAATCTAGAGAAGTTTGGAATCGCAGGCCGAAGTGAATTCTCCCACTCAATTTACACAAAATGCATGTGCTTTCATGTCAGCTGTGTTGGGCTTCGAAACATTTTACTAACCGTCTTAACCTAGTATGTGATGAGATGGATCATGTTCGTGTCCATTCATAAAATAAGCCAGCGACTAAATGCTTAATTTTTTAGTAGTGCGATTGACACCACTCTTTAATAATTTAATATTATAAAATCCCTCTTTTCAGCAATTACAATAAAGGACACTGAGACACTATGGATGGCAAATTGATGGTCGGTTGGGCTTTTCCAAGCCCAGGCCCTCTAAAAAAAACTGCCTAAGTTCAGATAGGCTAAGCATGGATCAGGCTTATTTTAGGCTTGAAATGGTTGGAAATTGATGAACAAAAGGTAATTAAGTGAAAAATTTCAAAGACAGTAAGTTTAAATAATAGCATTATATAACAAAGCAACTCTATGTTCATGTGTCTGGAAATTGAATGCAAATTGTGGAATAAGCATCTTTACGAGATAGAGGGGCTGTTGAGGTGGACAAAATCGGTGCAAATCATGGGTGTGCATGAGCGTGAAAGTGTGCATGTGTGAGTTTACTGTTATAATTTTAAGATTTTTGAGTCATCATTAATTTAGAAATTAGGGATTTAAGATTTTATTAATTTTTTTAATTCTTTAGATTTTAATTTATAAATTTAAATTCAGTTATTTAATATGTATATATGGGGGGGAGCTAGTTTGAGTTTTTTTTTTTCTTAAGTCTTTATCCTGACATGGAGGGTCGGCCCGATCCAGACTTTTTTACCAATCCTGGGTAACACTCCCGCACTAAAATCCACGAGTAATATTCAGTCATTTATTTCAATCCAATGTTATCGTGTTCATTTGTGTGTAATGTTCTATTCTTAATCAAGTCCTTATAGTCATAAAAAAATTGCAAGAAAATATAGACTTGGAGATTGCTTCTAACTCCTAATTTGGAGTATATTGGACCGAAACAATGATTTCGCATTTAAGATTTTAATCACAAAGAAACATGTGTTTTCTGAATTTTTTTTTTTTTTGGAGGGAGAAAAATGATATTTAGAAGAAGGATAATTTATTTTTTGAATTAAAAATCCAGTGTTAATAGTAATAATTTTTTGAAATTAGATAATGGGGTGTACAAAAGGTGGGATTTTAAGAGGATATCAGATGAGTGAGAGTAGCACCACTCTCATAGGTCTATTTCAAATCTGGTACTGAAAATTGGTGTCTCGAAGGTTAACATAAAAGTGGTCGGGTGCTACACTTCTCAATTCTTAGGTGTTTTTGTGACGTTTCTTGAAATCTTAGTATTTACTTAAATTTTAGTGAAAAATTAGGCGGTTACGTGAATTGTTTTTTTTTAAAAAGGTAGAGTTTTGCATGTAAGTAACCAATTTACCGTTGTGATACATTGTAATGGTGGTTATTATAAAAATAATTAAGTAATACATCTGTCAAATAATAGGCGGCTTTGTGTCATTTCTGCCAACCTTTGTGTTTTTTTCTTGACCAAAATTTTGGTTGTCATACGATAATTTCCCATAAGCGAATAAACACCTACTAAACCACAATATTTTGTTTTAAATCGATTGCAAGTTGACAATGGATTTAGGTATTTAATCTAAAAGATTAGTATTTCGAACGTAGTGAGAATCTAAATAAATTCCTTTAATTGATTAATGTGAAATACAACTCCATACACGCACACACATGTACACACACATATATGTAGGAAAAATTTTCAATAGGAAATCTTGTTTACAATTTTCACAATTTATGTAATTGTCTTGGACCTCTCTTAAAATCAAAGCTGATGTAGGACATTATTTTAGAATTTTAGAATTTTTATTATTTTAGAATTTTCTATTCTAATTAGAGTCAATAATTTTATGTGTTTGAGTCCTTTATTTCTATGATAATTATGATTTAGTTTCTCTTTTAAAGTTAACTTAGAGGAGCAGATTTACTTTATTATAAATAGAGAGGTATTGTTATTGTTTTCATAACTTTGGCATCAATTATTCAATAAAACTGTTTTATAATTCCATTTGGAATTATTTATCAAAATCTCTCTTATAGAGTCATTTGGATTAGAGCGCCATCTAATCTCGTTTCATATGTAATTAAAAATCTCATTGAGTTGTTTGGATTAGAACGAGATCTAATCACGCTTCAGTTAGTGTATAAATTAATTGCGTTGACGTAGTCCTATCTAGAACGATACCTAGTATTTCCTACTATATCAATTTGCTTCTGTTACACCGCTCCATCAATTGGTATTAGAGGACAACACCTTTTCGTAGAGTGACTAATAAGATCAAGTAAAAGATAAAGCATGGAGAATTTTAAGTTTCAAGATTGATTGATGAGTAAGGTTGCAAGTTCAAGCTCTAAGATGCATTGATGCTCTACTACAAGTTCTATCCTCCAAATAAACTCGAGGACGAGTTTCCTTTTAAGAGAGGGGGAATGATGTAGGATGTTATTTTAAGATTCTAGAATTTTTATTATTTTAGGATTTTCTATTTTAATTAAAGCCAATTATGGTATGTGTTTTAGTCTTTTATTTCTATTATAATTATGATTTATTTTACCTTTTAAAGTCAACTTAGGGAAGTAGGTTCACTCTATTATAAATAGAGAGGTCTAATTATTGTTTTCATAACTTCAGCTTCAATTATTTAATAAAACTCCTTTTTATAATTTCCTTTAGGATTATCTATCAAAATCTCTCTTATAGAGTCGTTTGGATTAGAACGACATCTAATCATACTTTGATTCAAGCATAATTAATTGTGTTGGGTCTGGCCAGTGCTAGAACAATATCTAGTACTCATCTGCCCTATCAATTTCGCTTCTGCTACCATGTTCCATCAAAGGCCCCATCTTAATATTCTTTTCTACTAAAAACTATTGTATATTTACTTTATTATTTAAAAAGTACAAAATCCATTAATAATTTTGTATCTAAAAACATCAATCTTTTAAACATTAATCAATATCATTATTAACTTTCACTTTGAAAAGAAAAGGTCAAATTTTGAAATTTCGTTCAAGCCGTAAAATTCAATTTGAGCCGGCCCCGAAACTAGGTGGCACTCACTATCATTGACTGGTTGTGTTTATATACACACACATATATATAAAGGGGTTGGCACCTCTGATCTTAGTAACACTGCGAGAAATGAAGCCGCATCACTCTTTCTTTTGCCCAAAAATTCTCCGAGTTACTTTTATTCTTCTATTATCATTTTTTGGGGAGAGTTTAGCTGAAAATCATGAAAATTTTCTTAAATGTCTTTCTCTACAATCCGACACCATCTCTAAAGTGATTTACACCCAAAACAACTCTTCATATTCATCAGTATTGGAGTCTTCGATACAAAATCTTGTATACTCAGCACCCACGAAACCAAAACCTGTATTCATCACCACTCCATTTCACGTATCCGAAATCCAAGCAATCGTTAAATGCTCCAAAAAATATGGCCTACAAATTAGAGTTCGAAGTGGAGGTCATGATCACGACGCTCTTTCTTCTGTTTCCTATGTTCCATTTATCATCGTCGATTTGATAAATTTTAGCGAAGTCAGTGTCGATGCAGAAGAAAAGACGGCATGGGTTCAATCTGGTGCTACCGTTGGCCAACTTAATTATAGAATTGCTGAGAAGAGTCAAAATCTGTTGGCCTTTCCGGTCGGAACTTGCCCTACGGTGGGCGTTGGTGGACACTTAAGTGGTGGTGGCTTTGGTCCTTTGTTGCGTAAATACGGTACTGCTGCAGATCATGTAGTTGATGCTCACATGATTGATGTCAAAGGTGAGAAATTTTAAAGAGCAACATTGAGAAAACAGTAGACACTGTCATTGTTATTTTAGTTCTTGAGTAAATTATCCAATCATTTTCAATATTTTTAAAAATTATCTAAAACACTATTATAGATTATTTTTTTTTTTAGCCTAATTGTAATTCAATCTCCCTTAACTTATGTGAATGGGGTTGAAATCCAAACCTTTTTGCTTTCAAAACAAAAGAAAAATAATACAATTAATTAGAATAATTTTGGACGGATTTATAAACAATTATTAATCAATCAATTATTATTATTTTTTTATTTTTTTTTAAAACCAAGGACTGAAATTAATTTTTAAGTTAAGAAATAGAAATAATATCATATGTTGACTTGTCTTCACTTCTATCATATATTGACTTGTCTTCATTTCTATCTTTGTATTTGATAATTTTCAGGTAGATTTCTTAATAGAGAATCAATGGGAGAAGATCTGTTTTGGGCCATTCGCGGAGGCGGAGGAGCTAGCTTTGGAATCATTGTTTCATGGAAAATAAATCTAGTCGCTGTTCCATCAACTGTGACTGTATTTGCTATCCCAAGAACCTTGGAACAAAATGCAACAAAGCTGCTTAACAAATGGCAGTACATTGCAGATAGAGTCCATGAAGATTTATTCATCTCACCCATCTTATTCAGAATGAATTCAACCATGGTCTCTATATTCACATCCTTATTTCTTGGTGGGATTGATAGGCTACTTTCATTGATGCAGGAGAGCTTCCCCGAGCTCGGTTTGACTAAACAAGACTGCAAAGAAATGAGCTTCATTGAATCTGTCGTCTATCTTGATGGATTCGGAATTAGTGAGTCAGCTAATGTGGATGTATTGCTCAGTAGGAATTTTCCCAAAAAATCTTTCAAAGGAAAAGCAGACTATTTGACAGAGCCAATTCCTGAAGAAGCTTTTCAAGGAATTTATGATATATTTTTTGAAGAGGACGAGAAAACCATCGGCCTTCTACAATTTTTTCCTTATGGTGGGAAAATTAGTGAGATTTCGGAGTCAGAAATTCCATACCCACATAGAGCTGGCAACATATACACACTTCTATACTTTGTGGACTGGGGACAAGACACAACTAATGAAGCATTTCAAAGGCATGATAATATGATAAAAAAGTTGTTCAATTATACGACTGCCTATGTAACCAAAAATCCTCGATCTGCATATATTAACTACAGAGATCTTGATATCGGAACAAATAACAACGAAGGCCCAATAAGTGTCGAAGAAGCCAGCGTTTGGGGCAAAAAATATTTCAAGAACAATTTCTACAGGTTGGTGCATGTGAAAACCATGGTCGATCCTGATAATTTCTTCAGAAATGAACAAAGCATTCCCCCTTTCCGCTTGGTGAAAGATGAATTGTGAGCAAGTCCAGAGCTTCCCTGTTAACAGACCTTCATAATTTCGCTGCAGGGTCAGACACATCACACATATATCTGATTATTGTAATGCTAAATAATTTCTGCATTTTTATTATTTCTTTTTTATATAGAGCTTTTGTAGCGTGTTTACTACGTTCCTTGACTACGTGTACCAAGCATTTTTCATCTTTTTATTATTAATAAAGATTTTCTCTCTCCGTCTAGATTTTGCTTTCGGCGTTCTGGTGGGTCTGATGCATCTGATTTTATTGTTAAACAATTTCCACTTTGTTGATTTGACAACTGATTAAATATATATATTTTTTCTATTTGTTTCTGCAAATCAATTTTAAACTTTTAAATTGCTTTATCTTCCTAATTTTTAATTAATTTTATTTCACTAATCATGGAATCTTTTAAATTTTTCCGAAAATAAAAAAAAATCGAATCAATACTTTTTGATGCCTTCTTTTAAATAATAAAAAAAAAAATTAACAAAAGCATCATCCCGTTGAGTTCCGACGACTTGGAGGAAGACGAAAAATGATAAGAACTCATTGTCAGGTTAAGGGTCCCATTTTCATAATTTTCTTTTAGTTAGCAAGAAAACAAAACTATGTTCACAGTTGATTTACTAAAAGTCGGTGATAGTTACTAATATTAAAAAATAAAAGAAAATTTATATAAAGAATTATTTTTAAAAAATAACTATGTTTTATCTTATATATGGGTTCGAAGCCGAGCCCACGCTTTTTGCACATATTGTATAGTAATATTATAGTTAATATAAATGTAAATATAGTAACATATATAGTTAGAATAACACACATAGAATTAATAAGGACATCGCACTTTTTCTCAATTTAGGCTATTAGATTTTAGGGTCCAGCTATAGTGCCACAGTTGTATGGTACCACAGTTGGATCCTGCCATTAAATTCAGTTTTGGTAATAATTGTGAGTTAGATTCATTGGTTGGATCCAGCTGTGGTACCATATAACTGTAGTACCATAATTTTACCCTAGATTTTAATATAAAAATCTGGACATGATATGGCCCAACATATGCAAATTTTATGAGCCAATAACTTCAATTGAAAATCTACACTGTTATAAAAAGCACTCAAACAAAGACAATTAACTGAAAGTACCATGGACTTTATTCATAATGAGTTTGCCTTTATATAGGCAGTACAATAACAAACTTAACAATTGATTTTAATATAAAAAGATATACTTTTAAAATTTATATTGAGTATGAACATAAATATGTCAATACTATCAATTTATCTGACATGTGTTATTAATATCGAAATCTATTAACCAAAAGATTTGTGTGAAATTTTTATAATAAATGTGATTATAATATACGTCAAAATATAATATAATAAATAAATTATTTTACATTTTTCAGCAAAATATTAAAACATATTTTATAGTATTAGACTGTTAATTAAATATTTTACTAATAACATTACATTTTTATTTATTTTAAAATAATAAAATCAATTTTTTTTGGTTGCCATAGGTAAAGATTATGATAGTAAAAGAAAAAAATTATTTAACAATTTTTTTTTTTTAAAATTGAGAGATGTCTATGAACATTTAAATAAACCATAGGACCTAGTTTTCCTATTTTGTGTACATTTAAGTAAACATAGGGTCTAGTTTTCCTATTGGCATAAAAGAATTGTAAATGCACGAGCTTGGTCCATTTTCAAACCCAAAGCACCAAACTTCTACCAATGCAATGAAGTAATGTGCGTGTCGTTTGTGGGTTATCCCAAACTCATCCAACAAGTATGATGTGGTTAATTGAAGAATGCTATAACTCGCAGTGTAAAACGAAAGTTTTCATAATAAATTAATTATTTAAATGTATAATTTTTCCCTCTTTGCCGTTGATTTACTTATTATTATTAATTTTTTAACAGCTTTGCGTGTAATTTGATTTTGAAAGGATCAATATAATATGAGATGTTTGAAATTATCCATTTTAAATCTAATAAATCTCCATTGTCGTGTAGAGGTTTGCCAAATAATAATAATAATTGTAACAGTTGGTTGGTGATCACATAATCAGAAAAAGAAGTAGCTAATGGATTGTTCAAACATTCAAATGCTGTTTATTAAACGTCCATTTTCGTCTGTTTGACCCTTTTGACTGTTCTAGTTTGGTTATCTGACTTCTGGTATCGCATTTTTATCTCAAGTTATGTAATTGTACGAGCACCCATATTTGAACACCGTCGAGATAAAGAGTATGATAATATTATTCAAAATGATAATATTATTCATGTTACAGTACTCGGTTCTATGTATTTTATCAGTAGTCAAATATTATTTTTCTTAGAAGAAAATATCAATTGTACTCCAAGGTTTGGAAAAATGGTCATGCACATAAAGAGATTTCTCAAAAGAGTCATTAACAATTTTTTTTTTCTATAATGCTCTTTCAATATAGTAGCTAATAAATTGACTTTAAATTTTATTAATATATACAAATATAATATAAATAACATAATATTCTTAGAGACAAATAAAATTAAAATTTTTAGATATTTAAAATAATTTTAAATATTTAAATTATTATATTTATTTTGATAACATACTTGTGTTTATTATAAAGTTTTTAAGTAAGTGTTTTGCTTAAATAGATTTTATAAGTAATAAAATATCAAAAATATTAATAATATTAAAATAATTATTTTACATATTCAAATTAATTTTATTTTATTTATTTTAATGTTATGGTTCTATTTATTATAAATAAATTTTAATATAATAAAGCATGACTAATCGATTGTAAATATTAAATACTAATACAATTATTTATTATAAATAAAACATTGGAATTAATTTTTTATCAATAAAATAAAAAAATATGATTAAAAAAAAAGAGTTCTTGTATTTTTATTGAAAAGTAAAACTAGAGGGTGGTATAGGTATCCACCCCTTTTGTTATTTGTTATTGTAATATATTTTTTTTTTGAAAAGAAAGTATACCTTTGTTATTGTAATGTTTAGTCGGTCTCTATGTCATAGTTACTTAATCAACAAAAATTTTGAGTTTTATACGTTATTATTATTGTGGAGCTTTTGGGATACGTGTTCTTTCATTTAGGAAATTAAGTTGTAGATCGACTGGTAAAATACTTTTGTTTATCACGCTCATGATGTGGTCAGATTTACCAGATAAATGATAAACCTCCCTTGGCTCGTAAAAGGCCAAGAGTGCAATCATGTCAACATCCAATATCAAATAACGTTAAAAAAGTTGCATTATATCGCCAACAAAAGTATAAATTTGTTGAACAAAGACTACCACATAACTTTTTCAGATACGTGATAAAGTAGGAGTTTGAATAGGTGTTCTTTCCCTTAAAAACATTAACTGGCAGAGTGACAGTCAAAGAACTTTTTGTTTATCAAACTCATGCTGTGGTCAGATATTCGGACTTTCAAGTCACAATATTCATTGATCTAATTCGAAAGATCAAATTTGTAGGCGGGGACTTGACCATTATCTTCTTTCAAAGATTCAGCGAGTGATCTATACAGTAAAATCATTATAATTTAATATTTTATAAATTAATTAATATCTTGTTTGTTTCTCTAAATAAAAAACATCTTAAATAATTTTTGATATTATTAACCTGTTAAATTTTTTTATAATATAATATATACTTTTCATTCAGATATTTTCCATTCAGATAAAAATTACAAAAATTCACTTAAATATCATACGTAAGTTACAAAAAGTAAACAAGTAAATTTAGAAAAAGTTTGAAATTAATAAAATTTTACGCTTCAAACGTTTAACAAATAAGTTATTCTAAGTCAACATATGTAGTTTATTGACATAATTAAAGAATTTCCAATGTATTAGATAATAGATTTTTAATATTATATATATATATATATATAATATTTTATAATGTAATTATTTTTTAATCTCAACCAATATATTAGATAATAGAGAATATAAAAAGATGAGAAATAATGATGCCACAAATCTTAAATATTTAATGTTTGTGGAGTTTGAAGAAGCCAAAATGCACTAAACAAAAGATTGAATAATTGAATATGTGATTATGACATTAAAATTAGGCTCTAATGGCATTGTTGATGGAAGATGAATGAACATTCCTTCATATATTAATATTAATTAATTGATGTATTTTATGACACTAAAATTTAATTGTTGGCATAATAAAATAAATGAATGTTTCAAGACTTATAATTAATTATTATTAATAGTTACATATTGTTGAATTTAAATAGAAAGAGGAAAAGACATGTAATAATTTATAATCTAATAATTATTTTCTATTTTAATATTTTGTAATGTAATTATTTTTTAATTTCAACCAATTTATTAGATAATAGAGAATATGAGATGATGAGAAATGGTGATGCCACATCACCTCCTCAAGTCTCAGCTTTTTATATATATATATAGATATAGATATAGATATAGATTGGTTGATATTAAAAAAATAATTACATTACAAAATATTAAAAATAAAAAATAATTATTAGATTATAAAAGATTATATGTCTCTTCCTTTTTCTATTTAAATTCAATAATATGTAACCATTAATAATAATTAATTATAAGTCTTCAAACATTAATTTATTTTGTTATGCCAACAATTAAACTTTAGTGGCTTAAATATATCAATTAATTAATATAGGAAGGAATGTTCCTTTATCTTCCCTCAATAATGCCATTAAGGTCTAATTTTAATGCTATAATCTCATATTTAATTATGCAACCTTTTGTTTAGTGCCTTTTGGCTTCTTCAAACTCTATAAATATTAAGTAGTTAAGATTTGTGGCATTATTATTTCTTATCTTTTTATATTCTCTATAATCTAATATATTGGTTGAGATTAAAAAATAATTACATTACTAAATATTAAAAATAGAAAATAATTAGTAGATTATAAAAGATTACATGTCTCTTCTTCTTTCTATTTAAATTCAACAATATGTAACTATTAATAATAAATTAATTATTCTTTTCTTCATGAGTTAAACAATGATAAAAATAGTTAGGATGATAAGGGTTAGGCTTTGTAAAATTTGGGAGTCTGTTAATACCAAGAAGAATGGAGAGTTGATTAGTGTGAACATAATTTTTATTGATAAAAATGTTGTGTACACTTAACTATACACATTAATATATATTTTTAAAGTTAACAACAAAATAATTAACTTTCATAAATAACATTAGTTTTATAAGGCTGCGTCATCTTTAAAAAAAATCAATTCATATTTTTTATCAGTTTTATCAAGTGTAAAATAATAAAAAAATAATACTAAATTCTTTTTTTAAAACCGCACGAAATGCGGTTCTATTTCCTAGTTTTCAGATAAAGTTGGAGTTTGAATATGCATTCTTTCATTAACTGGTGGAGTAACAATCAAATTTGTCAGGTATAACGACTTTTAAATCTCAATGTTCATCAACCCCTTCCCCCTCATCTAATTCAACAGACCAAATTCCTAGGCGGACTTTAAGCAAACTCTTCTTTCAATGAATGATCTACACGGTAAAGTCTCTATAATTTAATATTCAATAAATTAATAATTTTTCTAGAATAAACTAATAATTTTGATAAATAAATAAGATAATACTTAAAAGAAACCCTTACAAAACTTTAGGGTTCCATTTATATTATAGATTAAGGATTTATTAAAATTACAAAGGTAATAGTTGTGATATTTTATTAAATAAGATATGATTCTATTGTTACCTTTTTTCCCCTTAAAATCGATAATTGGATCTCAACTTTAATTTTGTTTATTCCTTCTAAAAGTTCTCAGGTTGAAAACATAAATTACAAGAATTTTAAATTTTGGATTATGTTAATTTATATTTAGTGGATTAATTCATTTTTAATTGATTAAATTGGTAAAATACAATGATTTTTTAGTTGATTAAATGTACATCCATTGAATTGTATATGTGCTCTATAAATTAATAAATTATTAATTTATCTATTAATTACTACTTCTTTAAATTAATAGATTTGTATGGTTCCTATGTCATTAATTTATAGAGGTTTCACTATAAATTATAATTAATATGGTAATGAGATATTTTAATTAAATACAGCGTAAAACCTACCTTAAGGTTTAGGATTATGTCCTTTTTTTTGGTTAAATTCTCTTGCTTCTCCTTGCTTTTCATAACCCAGTGAAAAAATGTACTTGATTGTAAATTAAGTGAAGAAAATATGTACAAAAGTCAAATTTAACTACTTATTAAATAAGGAGAGGGAAAGAGAGGACCCTTCTGGCGTGGAGCCCAATTCCCAGGCCTAACGGTTGTTTACGTTTTGTACTTTTCAAATCCCAAAGTCAAGCAGAAAAGTATTTGCAGGCGGACCACGACTGCCCAATTATGGAAACTTTCGTTTGTTGCTGATTTTGACCCTCATACCCTTAAGGATATGGATTTACTGACAGATTGAGTTGGGAGTAAGGGAATTCCAAGTTGAATTTACGTGCTGGATTTTGACTGTCATATAGCAAGAGGGGAAGGACTGCCTCTCCAGTCAAATAAATCTAATGGAGAGCGTACTTATGGATATTTCGGAGCAATTGCCTCAATATATCCTGGATGATTACAAACAAGAAGGTTACGGTTGAAAAATTTTGAGAAACAAAATGAATTTCACTCTTGCTATTTTTAATTGTTCAAAGGCCTGACTATACAAAATATTCAATGACGTAAAAGAAAAATGATCAAACATTATAAATGGGGGATTCATCTTCTAAATCAGCATTGTAGTTTGATTCTTTCTAAATGTGAATGACATAATGGCCTTCAATATTGTCATTTATACAGGTCATAATTGTCTTGATTCTGGCTGTTTGTGATGATCATGGTCTTTTTTTCTTTTTTTTAACCACTATAGGTTAGGAGGGAGCTCCTTACCTATATATAAAAAATAAAAATAAAAATATTTGGAGGGGAACATAGACCAAAACCGTCAAGATAAAGAAAAAAATAGCCAACAAAAGAAAAATAGTGAAAGCAAGTAAAAGAAACAAAGAATAAAAAAGAGAATACCCTAAGACAAAGCTTAAGAAAAAAGAAAAAAAAACATATGAAAGAGAGCTAACACTGAGAGTGCTACTGACGATACTCGTGTCTAGTATCTAATTTGAAGCCTTTCTTTGAACCAGATGCACGCAGGCTAGCAACACTAAAGTTAGGGCTAAGACCATGCCCTTGGGTCCTCTTAGGCTGAGATAAAATGTATTCATCAACTATACCATTCTCTTCAGAACTAAAATACTCATCAAAATGAGAAGGAATCTCCACAGAGTTGGAATTGAAACCCAGAACCATTGTGCATATCATCCACCTCTGATCAGAATAAAGTAAAACCCGTGAATACATTTTGAGCATCCGTATCATCCAAAATCATAACATTACTATCACCAATCAGGCTCCGCAAAGAAGAATCACCATGGTTTGATCCCTCCCAATATATGTACCACATAATGGTCTTGATCCTTACCCTACATATAATACACTATGATAGTAATTTGTACCATACTTGCATGTGCATTGGCATCTTCATGTCATTCTTATCAACGGTTTGGACTCTAGTGGGAGTTATAATGGCGCGTCACCTCTTTTGCAAGGATAAAGATCCTCTCCTGATATGAGATTTCATGAGCTTTTAATAATTTTGTGTCATGTGTATTTAAGTAATAGTGTATGAGTAAAATTTAACTTGTTTATTTTCTTTATTTATTAATTACCAATCACCCGTGTGTATTTTTACTCAGGAAGAGATCAGATCATAAGAGAATCCTAATCCCTTATGCAATCCATGGAAGTTGAAAACATAATGCAGATGATGATTGTTCACAGGATGCAAGCTCGTAACGACACTTCTATGTAAATTTTTACCGAATTAAAGAAAGTTGCTGCTGTTTATGGTATAAGCCTCTTGTTAAAGATGGTTTTCATATTGCGAAGTCAAAATCTCTGAAACGGAGGCGTTGGAGGATCAAGGCTGCTCCTCATTAAGATTCTTACTATTCGGGAACAGAACTATGTTGCTGATTGTCTGGGTAATGGTGATAGAATCCATCTCTTGCTAGTCTGAAGGTTAATTCTCTAGATGCTAATGTTTTTTCAAAATAACACTTCATTTAGTTTTTGTTTATTGTTTGTGCTGTCCTTTCTTAGCGGGATCTTTATTTTCTAGTGCCATGCATCTCTTAAAAAGTAAGGCTTATTGTACCCGCCATAGGCTGTATTTCATATTTTATTGATATTCATTAAATTGCTTCTACAGTATGCAAATACCTTGCTATTCTCTCTACTTGTTTCACAAAACAGACAACTGTTTTTTATTAAAGATTTGACGTTAAAGAAGTAACAAAATAACATAAAGACTATAGAAGCCAAAGGTAAATTGCAATCTTACATGCCTAGAAGAAGAGAAAAAACAACCATGAAAACTAATTAACATTGTCAAAAGAAACCATGAAGTTAACCAGATGGTCTAGTGGGGCAGCTTTTGCAGGATCAAAGTAAGCAAGCTCTTGTTTTGCTTTTGCTAGAAGCTCCTTGGCATAATTTTTGGACTTGTCAATCCCCACCAACTTTGGATACGTTGCTTTACCTCGCAGCATATCCCTACCAGTTGTTTCCTTCGTCTCTGGCGATCCAATCACATCTACAATATCATTCCACAATTGATATGCCATCCCTACACATTTTCCATAGTTCCTCATTCTCTCTATCTCTTCTTCATTTCCTCCTCCTATTATGACTCCACTAACTATGCTTGCCTCTACAAATTTCTCGGATTTGTGTCTATGGATGAAGTTTAATTCACTCAAACTTACGTCTTTGCCTTCACTGCTGATGTCCATGATCTGCCCTGCAGCAAGTCCTTCTGACCCAATTGCTGAGCTCATTTCAACAATGGCTCGAAGAAGGCGGTCGGGCGAAATGTTTTTGGTCTTCATCATTGCAATTTGCTCAACGGCAAGGCAGTGCAGAGCTTGACAAGCAAGAATTGTGGTTGCTTCACCGAAAACCTTGTGGTTTGAAGGCTTGCCTCGTCGAAGATCATCGTTGTCAAAGCAAGGCAGGTCATCTTGAATCGTACCCATTGTAGAAAGCATCTCAATAGCACAAGCCAGTGACATCGCCACTGACTCACTTCCACCAACCAGCTCGCATGAAGCAATGCATAAAGTTGACATAAAACGTTTACCACCAGGTATCAGAGAGTATCTCATTGCTTCATGAAGAATAGCAGGATGTCGCAGTGGAACTGCTTCATCTAAAGCCTTGTTGATTTGCTTTGCTTTCAAGGCCTTGTATTCGTCAACTTGGAATAACTTAGGCAAAGTGTCGTTTCGTTGTGAATTAATGATCTTCAGTTTTTTGGGTTGGCGCCCCATCAGTATTGATTTTGCAGGGTGGGAATTGGTAACATGTTTAGCGTGGTCAAATGCGATCATTGAGTGGTGTTTGTGAGCATTAATGGAGTTCCTATAGAGCTCTGATGAGGCCATGGATACGGAGCTTGGGGGAAGGATTAATGACATTTTTTACGTGAATTGTGATTGCACGACAACAAGCGCAAGTTTGCAATATTGTCTCTCCATTAAACCTATATATATATGTTCAAAAATCTTTTAAATAGTAATTAACTTGCTATTAATATGCGCCGGTAACTGCACGCAACATTATTATATTCTTTATCATCATGATAGAATAGTATTTAATTTTTATAGTTCAGAGGACATAGTTGAATAATTTTTGAAGAACTCTTTTTTTTTTAAAAAAAAAATGGTTATCTGATTTCGAATCTTAGATGAGGTTTTAATTTTGACTTTGCTATCCTTATGCCTTTATTATTATTATTATTAGCAAATAACTATGCACCAAGGGTAGAATTATAAGACCCTTGGCCGGAAAAACTATGGAGGCAGGGTGAAGATTATTTCACCAAACAAGTTTTGTAAGCCCATTCAATTTCTAGAAAAATAATTACTGTTCACCTTATTTTTAACAAATTAAATAAAGAAGAGGTCTATGAAATAATTCAAAAGTTATCTTCACTTTTTTTTATACTTAACTGCTAAGGTTACTTTAATTAGCATAAACATAGTTTTGAGTATTTTAACTTATAGGGTAAAAATATCAAAATATTGAAAAACATTATTTAGCTTCAACCATTTTTTTAAAATTTTACTCACAATTTATTGTTTTTAAATGATATATTAGGATAATTTTATTAGTATGATTACTAACTTTTAATTAAATTAACAAAAAAAATTTATGACATGATTATCAAGAAAAAAATTACCAAACAAATGAATTATGTCATTCACGTATATTGAAAATTATTGTATTTCATTGAAAAACATTTTTATAAAGCACAAAATAAAATATCCAAACTGTTACACTTAGAGGCAAAATAGTTAAATTATACATATCTTAAGCGACCTTAATGCCCAAGGATAGTCAAAAGATCTAAGTAAAAAAATTAAGAAGGATTTAATTAATCAAGTGTCCAACACTATTAGAAAAATGGTCTTTACTGATACTTGTGTTCTGACACTTTATTTAAAAGTATCAGTATATATATATATTTGGATCATTTTTCGCGTTTAACAAATATGTATCACTAATTACTAATACTGAAATATCAATAGCTTTAGTAATAGCAATCAATGACGCTTAGGTATCAACAATTAAAAATTATCATTTTAATTTTGTTTTAGTCTGAATTCGAACCCAAAACCTCTTTAACCTAGAGCTTCTACATTGAATCAAAAGACCACTAGACTACGAATTATTTTTAATTTTTTTAAAGTTATACTTTTTGAGTGGATAAAAACAAAACAAATGTACAAGTCTTACCTTATCCAAAATACAACTTTTCAACTCCCTCTACCAAAGCATTTGTTCCCTCCTAAGCTCCCCAGATCTGAAAAATCCCTAACAATCAAATTGTCAAAAAGTGCTCAGGTCTTATCTTTTTGTTTGGCCGGCATGGTGCTGCGAAATCAAAGGTTAGTAAGTAGTAATCGAAGATAACGAGTGCAGAGATGGCGGGAAGAAGGTAAGACTGGCCGTAATGGAGTTGGCCAACATGATAAGTGTTCCCATGTCTCTAACCGCTGCCATCCGTCTCCACGTACCGGATGCCATCTGGCAAGGTGGGGCCAACACCCCTCTCTCCGCCTCCTAGATCTTGACACGTATCCTCCCATCCGGCGGTGGGGACGCCGAGAACTTGCAACGTATCCTCTGCTTGCTCACCAGCTACGGCGTGTTCTCGGAGCATCGCGAATTTGGAGGCGAAAGGAGAATGAATGTGATGAGGATGATGATTGGGAATATGTTGAAGAAGGGCCTGCAGAAATTATATGGCAAGGAAATGAGATTATTATCAGAAAGAAAAAGGTCAGAGTTCCGAAGAAGGATGCGAACCCACTAAGTAAAAAAGAGGTAATTTTGACTCTATTGACAGCTATGTTAGGCTTGTTTCTACTTTACTTCAGGATGCCCATTCTCTTCGGTTATGGCAAAAATTAAACTTTCTACGGGTGCGTTTGGGATTGAGGTGTTGTAGTTTTTAAGCTACAGCTGCTGTGAAAAAAAAGCTGTAATTATGAAATAAAAGTTAATAATATATAATAAATATAAATTTTAAATAATAATTTTATTAAAATTATTAAAAATATAATAAATTTTATATTATACAAGTGAAAAATTATATCAACATAGCTTAAAAGCTACAGCAGTTAGTATTTACCAAACACTTTAGTGCTGTAGTTTTTAAGCTACAGCTGCCCAACCTCAATCCCAAACGCACCCTACATTATTACTTCCTTTTGCAGGATGTTGATAGGCCTACATCAAATCATCTGCCCCCACAATCAGAAGCCTTTGCTGATCACCAGAATGCACAACAGGCGTTGGAGATTGTTGCTCAACAAGTGCCCAATTTTGGAACTGAATAGGCATGCCTTTTCTTTCAATCTGTCTATCTGAAATTTTCAATTTGCAATTACTGTATTATATATCATTTCTATTATATTTGCCTATTTATCATGGTCAATCATGTTTTTATTATATATGGCAGGATAAAGCTCATTGTCCTTTCCATTTGAAGACTGGAGCTTGTCGGTTTGGTCAGAGATGCAGCATAGTTCATTTTTACCCTGATAAATCGTGCACTCTGCTCATCAAGAATATGTATAAGGGTCTCAGGCTTGCTTGGGAGCAAGATGAGGGGCTCGAGGTATGTAATTGCTGATTCTTGTATCCTGATAAGGACTCTTCCAAACTTCTATACTTTTGTGCAATTTGTTGGATCATTTTATATACGCATTGTCCTTGCTATATAGAAGATGTTTTTTATACAGAAAAATATTTTTCCAGTTGATATACTGTAATGTGTTTATAACTATTCTAGATAGTATCACTGGTGAGTTCTTTTGAGTTCACATTTTATTTCTTTTCTTTGACTATGTGAAATCAGAGATTTATGTTTTCATAATGATGGAGATTCATGGTGTTGGCCTTGATTGGGTAAGAGTGAAGGCTATGAGCTATTATGTATCCTACATGCTGCAAATGATTTTAGCTATTATGAAATTTCTTGTTTATATGTTTGGCTTATTTCTCTTTCTTTCTTTCATTATTTCTTTCTTTCTTTCTTTCTTTCTCTCTCTCACTAGTCACATAACTGTACAACTCTGTTTGAGTTAAAAATTTCTCCTTAACTAGTAGTTTCTTGTGGAATATACTATATATCGTTGATTGTCAGAGCTGGTCATCTAACAATGGTCATTACTTTGGAAGGTTTGGGATTGTTTGCCACAACACCTATTTACTGACACATGCTGTTGGTGCTCTTCATTTACTAACTAACAAATATGTGCAGGTGTGTAGAAATGGTTCTTCCCACTTGAGAGGAAATGTCTATGTTCACTATAAGTCGCTGGAATCAGCTGTTCTCGCTTACCATTCTGTCAATGGTCGTTACTTTGCTGGGAAACAGGTCTTTGTGAAGAATTGTTGGAGCTTACTTTCTACTTTATATTTATTTGTTTTATATAAAGTAACTACTATTTAAAAAATGTTTGGCTCTCAGTGAATAGGCCTTGCCACTTTTCATGTTTCTGATAGAAATTCCAGAATACTGATATCCTGTCATTTTGATCCTCTTTGTCTGCCTGCATTCCTGGTAATTGGTGCCTGTTAAAATGGATTGAATTAAAGCTCTTGGCATTGGGTATAAGATTTGGTTTATCCGACAGACTTCAGTTGTAAAGCTTACAGCATGTCTTCTTGGAGGCTGTATTTGAATGTCCCAACATGTTGATAGGATTTGGATAGTCTTAAATACCAGGGCAGCTTTCTTAGCAAAGGGAGATTGAAAAGGCATGATCTAGGAGAAGCTTCTACTTTCTTAAGAGAAGCTTCTACTTTCTTAAGTCATTGTTTAAGGGTTGTTTTTGCAGTATTCGTTGGGGTCTAGTTGTTCCGTAATTGTTCCAATTGTCCATTCAGCTTAAGTTGCTGTGCATTGTACTAAAATTGCTTTACTTGTTTGATTGGTCTGAAAGTTGAAGAAAATTATTAAAATAATTTCATTTTATTGCTATGAGAACAGTTGTTTCACTATTTATTTACTTTACAGAAGATTCCTGACTAGTTTCCTTTAGACTTGACACTGGTAAAATTGCAATAGGTTAAGCTGTGAAAAATATATGCTTAGTGAATGCCAGCACATTCTCCCATCTTTTAACTATCTATGGACACTGTTGACATAGTCTAATCTAAAATTTTTCTCCATGCTTAAATTGTAATCAACACATTACTGTTTACTGAATTTTACAGCTTGTCATTTTCTGGATGGTGATGGTTTATTTATTTGTGTGTTTCTTGACAGATCACATGTGAATTTATTAATGTGACTAGATGGAAGATTGCCATATGTGGGGAATATATGAAGTCAAGACTAAAGGTACAGCCAATTGTCTCATTTTTCAGAGTTATAATTGTGCGGCTTATACACTTGCTTTTTTCTTTGCCATTTTGCTTTTGATATGAAATGGGTTTGTTTCTTTTCTTCTTTTTTTTACACTCTTGTTATCTTCGTTGGGCATATTTTAACAGACATGCTCTCGTGGAATGGCTTGCAATTTTATCCCCTATTTCCGCAACCCTGGCGGAGACTATGAATGGGCTGATTGGGATAAACCACCTCCGAGATATTGGGTGAAAAAGATGGCTGCTTTATTTGGTTATTCTGATGAATCTGGGACCTGGAATCAAGAACGCTCAGGACAAACGAGGAACAAGATAGATTCAACTAATGCCGACAGGTATGCTTTTATTACTAGTCAACACTAAAAACTGTACTTGGTATATATGAACTCTTGTTTATTTAATTCACTTTCTGTTATTTGAATTTTTTAGTTTAAACTTCCATGTTTGACCGATGATTTTGAGAGGTTTCTTCATAGTATCGTTCTCTTCATTTGTGTTTTCTTCAAGTCTCCTAACTCGGTTTCCTTAGAAGCAATGAATAATGAAAAGATGTTCTCACAATGCAAGATTTAAAGAAAGTTCTTCTGTTGGTTTTTTGGTCTATTGTTCGAGTTTAAAACCCACTTTCAAAAATGTATGATTAGTATGTGGCGTAATGACCATGTTGCAAGCATGGCAAGAAAATAATTAGATTCAACAAGAAGCCTTTGGTGATGTAGCATTGCAATCTTATGTACAAGGGATGATGATCCAAACTATGATCAAATTTCATTAGTTAATGTATTTACTGCTGATGTTAGAAATCTTCTGGTTATTTATGGTTTTGTAATTTCTTATGCAGGCATCATTACAGAAGGTCTAGATCAAGGGAGGCTGATATTGTGAAAAGTGGTTCTGGCAGAAGCCATGATGATGAACGTCAAGTTCATGAAACAACTTGGAGTCGGAGGCGCTCCAATTATCACAGTGAAAGTAGAAGTGATGAGGCTAATTCTGATGGAAGTTGGTCAGATAGGGATAGAGACTAATTTTTATGTATTGAATTTGGATTATTTAGTTGAGAGTAGGATATCTCACATTTTGGCTATTGAAGGTCAATTTGTAATATATACTAATAATATTTAAATGTGAAATGAAAGATTTTGTGATATAAATCAATTTCTTTTTGTTATTTTGTGGTGCTTTTAATTTTATAAATAAATCAATAGGCAATGATCCAATTTAATTTTTTACTTTTTAAAAAATAAATTAACTAGTGATACCATGGTAATAGTAATTATAGACACTAATAAAATATCAATAATTACTAACACTATAGTGTCATAATATCGGTGATATTATAGTAATAGTAATCACTGACACCACTTATAAGTGTCACTATTTTTCTGACTCTTAGATTACTGACACAATTAACAAGTGTCAGTAAAAATAATTTCTGACACTATTCTAAAGTCAGTAAAGATCATTTTTTTAGTAGTGCAAATTTCTTTTTAATTTAAATTTTGAAAAATAATGCAAACTTATAGTAAATATTTTTTGAAAGTAGAGTTGATAATTTGTGACATGATGCCTCACAAAATTCATTGGGCATAAAATTCATACCATTTATCTCATAAAATTTATTGGTTAGAAGAAGGATGTACTAGATTAACTACTTAAATTTATTGGTTATGAGAAGGACTATTAACCCATTCAATCAATAAACTCATTATCAAAATCTAAAAATTTATACCTCACTTTTTTAACCAATTGTAATACCCATTATACCATAATTAGCAAGATTTCTTGATTTTCTTTTTCTTTTCACATGGCTACTACAACTATTCTTCAGTCCTCTAATCCATTTTTACCTCTCCCCATCATTGTATTTTTCGAGATATCACTCAAAAATCTCTTAAGTTTTTCAGTTTAAAACATTTTTGAAAGCATCAAAAGGATTCATCTATAGTATAATCTCTATAAATTAATAACCTCTATTATATAATAAATTTTTTGCGATCTAAATTTGGACTAATATACTAAATTAATAATTTCGATACATTAATAAGCTAATAATTTCTAAAAGACCTTATATAACTTTATGGTAAATTAATAATTTGTTAAAATTATAAATATAATTTACTTTCATATTTTATTAAATAAATCATGACTCTATTGTTACTTGTTTTTTTCTTAAAATTTAAACTAATGTTGGATCTTAACTCTAATTTTCCTTGTTGTATCTAAGTTTTGAGGTTGAATTCCGTAATTACAAAAAAAATAAAAATTATGATAACTTATCGATTAATTAATATTTCTTTTAATTAATTTATCTTCTAAGCTCAGTTGGAGTTATCTCGCACATCTGTTGTAACCAAGTTCGTCAAACACTTATCAGGGAAATTAAAGAGCCAACGCCTAAAATATTACTTAAATATGACTGCTGGAATAAGATCTTTTTCGCATATATATATTGAGAGCTTCATTATTCATTATTCATTATTCATTGTCCTTTCACACTTGACCAGTCCTCTTTCATTTTTTTCATTATTTATTATCTATTGTTCTTTCGGTTACCAACTGTTTCATTCTTCTCATTATTTAAAATGGGATGGGTTTACATAAAGGTAATTATCTACCGGCTACTTATTTTTTTTAAAATATATAATTTTATTTTTTGAAGAATTCCACATAAAATTTACAAAATGTATCATTATTTCATTGCCATATAAACTGTACGAGAGAATTTAAAAGAATATTACTATAATGATTATTTTGCCCTTTTAATGTAAAATTACTATTTCACTCAAGCTAATTGAGAAAAAAATTAGATGACTTTGGTTATTCTTTGCAATTTAGGTATTAAATAAAAAATGAAACAAAATAATCAAAATTATAATAAATGAAACAAGATAACCAAAATAAAAATAAAAATAATTAATAGAATTAAAACCCAAATCAAATCCCAAACACAATGAAACAAAGAAATCAAAACCAAACACTAAACCTAATTCACGCAAAGTAGTAGAGAGAGAAAAAAGAAAGCATCAACAGTGGCA
Source organism: Citrus x changshan-huyou (assembly GCA_039657385.1). Taxonomy (NCBI): domain Eukaryota; kingdom Viridiplantae; phylum Streptophyta; class Magnoliopsida; order Sapindales; family Rutaceae; genus Citrus; species Citrus x changshan-huyou. The sequence goes on from CM077549.1 coordinate 8,419,838, forward strand.
ATACACAAAGCTAATCTTCAATCTCATTCAAAATAAAATCAGTCTTCTTACTCACCTGCACCAAATTCAACCTCTTCTCTCTCTCTCTCTCTCTCAATGGTTAGCCTCTTCTTGTTTTCCAACAAAAATTGTAACGTCATCTCTTCTTTCTTAAAAAAAAAATTGCATTACCCTCTCTTCTCAGTCAAATCAAAATTAAAGCCTCTTCTCTTGTCTTTTACCCGTTACCGACTTCAATCATGATCAGCCACCCTAGCACCGCGCCACATCACCAAACACGAGGTCGATTAGATCAGCAGCACTATTCCTCACTCCACCGCACCTCGCCATACAATGGCACCGACACTAGCTAATGTTCATCAACCATGCATCTTTTTGTCACTATTAGATTATAAATTAAATAAAATTTCATTTTGATTTTGGTAGTGTGTGGCTATTAGAGTTAGGGTTAGGGCTGAGCATTTTTCTTTCAATCGAATTAAAGGATTTTCATTTTGATAATTTATGGCATTGATTTTTTTATTTGATTTGGGGTCACTTTTATTTATTAAAATTAAATGACAAATTTACCCTTCTTGCATCATAAAATTACTAATAGAGTTTAGACGACAATGGACGACACAGTGGACGAGTGAAAATAATGTCAACTTAAGGTGGAATTCAATCAAAAAAAAAAAATTCGTGTATTTTTTAAAATGTGTGAAAAAACAGGTGGTCAGTGGATAATTGACCTTTACATAATTTATCGGATAGTTCATTATCCCATATGGATACTTTTAAACTTAAATCAAGATTAATTAAGGAGTAAATGATGCGTTTTTATTGCATTTTAATGATAGTTTACGTTAACATTCATTTCAGATTAATTTTAGTAAATTTTGTTTAATTTCGAATAATTTGTGTGTTTAGATTGTGTGCGTAATTGTACGTGATTGGAAGCTCAAATTTCAAGAAAGGAATGTTACTGCAATAGGCTTGCAAACAGTGGCGGATCCAGCTTGGGACCAGTGGGGACTTAAGTCCCCACTGAAAAAAAAAAATCCTTTATTAACTAATTTAATTTATCAAAAATTTCTAATAAATTTTTTCCTAAGCCCCCACTAATTTATATTTAAACCCCTAACACATAAACATAATTACATACTTTAAGTTTTTAAAACAAATAAAAAGATATGGACTTTACAAACTAAAATTAAGCCCACAAATATTAATATTAATCAAATTTTTAAATAACCCACAAACCCATTAATAATATTTTATTATTCTTTACCTTTCTCCAATTCCACTGCCTGCACCAATACGCAAATCTGAAATCCCTAAATCATCTTCTTGTTTCGGCATCTCCAAAAGCAAAACAGCAGTGACAGACATTGGAATTTGCGTAAATCATCTTCTTCTTGTTTCGGCATCTCCAAAAGCAAAGTGGAAAGTGATTTCTCCTCCAAATTTCAAACAACCCCTCGTTTCTTCATTCAATAAAATTAAGGTACAAATTAATATTTTATTTACTTTTTATTTTATTATTTATAAATCATATATAATTATTTGTTGAATTGATGTAGTTGTTTTTCTTCCCCATTAGTTAGTGTATCATCGGGCTATTGATGTATTTGAAAAATATAATGTGAATTATGTGATTGAGTGTAGATTCCATAAAAAAGAACACATATTATTAATTAAGAAAATAACAATTGCAATTAAGCATTTGCTTGTTTAGCTTTAATGTCTTGTAATGTTTGTTAATTAATTTATAGCATTAATATAATTATATAATAGGGGAATATGCTAAAAGTGCTACTAGCCTAAGTAAACTACTCAATATTCATAATCTTTATTTATATTTTGAAATAGGTATGGAAAGGTTTTACAAAAGAAAGGAGCCACAATTTTTAGAAAAAAATGATGATGCTTCAAAACAAAAAGACAAGAGTGGTTCAAAGAGAGATGATGATTGTGGTAAAAAACAAAAGAATGATGATGTTGGAACTATGAGAGAAAATGATGTGGAGGTGAATTTATTGAATCTTCCTATGGATCCTGGATTACGACATCCAATTTCTTACTACAATGTAAATATTCAAGATCAAGTTCGAAGACAATATTTGCAAAATGGCCCTTGTCAACCAAAAACTCACAATTTTCCTCTTAGGCATTTTGGAAAACAATCTCGGAGATTCAATTCAAGTTGGTTTGATAAATATGGAAATTGGTTAGAGTATAGCATTGCAAAGGATGCTGCATTTTGTCTTTGTTGTTATCTTTTCAAGCCAGAAATTGGAGAACAAGCCGGTGGTGAATCTTTTACTAAACATGGGTTTACAAATTGGAAAAAACCAGAAAGATTGAGAGTTCATGTTGGTTGCTCTAATAGTGTCCACAATGATGCTTGGCGTTCTTGTCAAGATTTAATGAAGCAAGAGCAACATATTCAGACAATGTATTCTAGACATTCTAATCAAACTAGAAGTGAATATCGAGCTCGCTTACAAGCATCAATTGATTGTGTCAGATTTCTTTTACGACAAGGACTTGCATTTCGCGGCCATGATGAATCTGAAGAGTCAAGTAACCGAGGTAACTTTCTAGAACTTCTCAAATTTTTGGCTGATCATAATGAGGATATAAAAGCTGTTACATTAGAAAATGCCCCATCATTTTTGAAAGTGACATGTCCTGACACTCAAAAAGACATTGTTAGTGCTTGTGCAATTGAGACCACTAATGCCATTATAAGAGAGATGGGTGATGCATTTTTTTCTATTTTGGTTGATGAATCTCGCGACGTATCAATAAAAGAGCAAATGGCTATTGTCTTACGATATGTAAACATTAGTGGACAAGTGGTTGAACGTTTTATAGGCATTGAACAAGTTGGTAGTACTACTGCTCAATCACTTAAGGAAGCTATTGATAGACTTTTTTCTAGACATGGGTTGAGTATGTCTAGGGTGCGAGGGCAAGGTTATGATGGAGCAAGTAATATGCAAGGAGAATTTAATGGCCTTAAAACCATAATTTTGAGAGAGAATGAGTGTGCTTATTACATTCATTGTTTTGCTCATCAACTTCAGTTAGCTCTTATTGTTGTTGCAAAAAATCATATTCAAATTGAATCTTTTTTTGCTATAATTGCCAATGTGGTGAATGTTGTTGGAGCCTCGTCTAAACGTTGTGATGCTCTTAGAGAGAAACATGCTGAGGAAGTTGTTAAAGCACTTAATCTTGGAGATCTCTCGAGTGGGCAAGGCCTAAACCAAGAGACTACTCTAAAACGTTGTGGTGATACACGTTGGGGTTCACATTATAATACATTATTGAGCATTATTAACATGTTTTCAGCAGTAATTAGTGTATTGGAAATGATTATTGATGATGGACCAAAATCTGGGCAAAGAGGAGAAGCAAAGAATTTACTAGAGTTGATGTTGTCATTTAATTTTGTGTTCTGTTTACATTTGATGAGGAATATTTTAGGGGCTACAGATGAGTTATCACAAGCATTACAGAGGAAAGATCAAGATATTGTGAATGCTATGAACTTGGTTAGGTTATGTAAACTACAACTTCAAACAATGAGACAAAGTGGATGGAATTCTTTGATTGATGAAGTTACTTTTTTTTGTGCGAAGCATGATATTGACGTGCCTAATATGGATGATATGTTTGTGGATAGAGGGCGATCACGACGTAAAGCTCAAGAGATCACAAATTTGCATCGTTATCGTGTTGAATTGTATTATGCAGTCTTAGATATGCAACTTCAAGAGCTTAATTCTCGTTTTAATGAGACAAACACAGAGTTGCTTCTTTGCTTAGCATGTTTATCTCCAAATGATTTATTTTCAGCTTTCAACAAGCAGAAGCTATTACGGCTAGCCCAGTTGTATCCAAATGAGTTCTCTACAATTGATATCATGGCACTTGAGATTCAACTTGATACATATATTTTGGATATGCGCACTAGTGGTGAGTTTTCAGAATTAAAGGATATTGGTGATCTTGCAAAGCGGATGGTCGAGACTAAGAGACATAATGTATATCCATTAGTTTACTTGTTAATAACATTGGCATTGATTTTACCTATTGCCACTGCGAGTGTAGAGAGAGCATTTTCAGCCATGAACATTTTGAAGAATCGGTTACGAAACCGAATGGGAGAGCAATGGATGAATGATAGTTTAGTTGTTTACATAGAAAAAGACTTATTTAATAATATTGATAATGAAGTTGTAATGCAACGTTATCAATGTATGAAAACTCGTAAAGGACAATTGTAAACATATATTGAAGGATGATAAATCTTTCAAATTTAAATATTTATTACTCTTTAAATTTTTTTATCGTCGTTGGGTAAGCCCCCAGTCAATCAACATGCTGTCTCCGCCCCTGCTTGCAAAAATTGGGAAAAAAACTTGGTTACAGAAAAATTAAAACAAATCTGGAATAGTACAGATGCTCTAGCCATTGCTGTAGCAACTGTTGCTGTAGCAATCCTCGAGCATTGATAAAGGAGATTTCGCGCGAGACAGTTAACAGATTGTGATATGGAGTTTCCTAATCTGGATGATACGCTCCCTAGACTTTTGTTACCTTGATTTTCAGCTATAAAAGAAGCACACACATTAAGGAAAAAGGGAGGTCGTCAACCAAGAACAAAAACAGAAAAGAAACAAGAGAAAAAGAGAATAAAAGATTGAAACGAAGGGCTGCAGTAAGGAGAATTTGTGGAGATCAATTGGGAAACTTAGTCTTTCTTATTCTTCTTTTGTTTTCTTATTTACTTTTTAATCATGAGGATGTATTTGATGGCTAAAACTCTTCTGTTTATTTTACTTCCGCAAATCATTAACTAAGTTAATTGTTGTTAAGTGATAGACAATCTTAATGGTTCTTTGACTGAATTTATATGTTGCTGCATGTTTATTATAGCATTTTTTTTTTGGTAAAGCTTATTCTATTCTTTATTTCGGCTGACCACCCATTTAATGATACAAGCTAAGAAAGAGCCACAAAAGGGCCTATCTTAGTGGAACATATCAGAGTAATACTTGGTTTTAAATTGGGTTTTCTGAGTTGAGTTTCACTTGATTCCAAAAGAGCCATGCTTGGTCTAAAATTAATGATAAACTAGACATACGGATTCACCTTGTAGGGTAAATAAAACCTAAACTTGTAATGGTATATCTTATGTTGGCATAACAATTGGTCACTGTTAGGTTGTATATAGATATAAGACATCCAACATGCGAGAGCTGTTGATACATAAGGATTCTGGCCAATGTTGTAGCAGATGCTGTAGGAATTGAACCTAAAATTACAAGAATTAGTTAAAACCATTAAAAGAGTTTAATCACTCAACTATTTCATTTCTATTGATTTTATCCTTGTGTGAGACGTGAAAGTTTGCTTTCCTGCATTTTTACTTATTGCATTTTATTTTAATTAATTAGTTTATTTGTTTAATTGTTCGTTTTATTTTTAATTTAAGCAAAACTGCACTATTGAGATTGCTGTAGCAAGTCTAATAACATCAATCATTGTGGAGACGATATTGAATATTTATCATTATATTACTTGTTGTGTACACTTACACATTGACACCAATAACACAAGAAAAAGTTGCAACAAAAACAAATGTGATTTTTTGCTTTTAATTCTTAAGCCCATTATTTTACCTTATGGCCACTTGCTCCTTTTAGGCCTCACGCAATTGCTTAATTGATATATTTTCAAGTTATTGTGATATTGGTGGATGTAACTCTTGATTTATAAGATATTTGATTATTCTGGTAGCTGTAACTTTTGACTTTTTAGATGTTCAATTGTACTTTGGATTTTATTTGATATACTAATTTTTTTATTCAAAATTTTGATTTTTAACTAAATTTACAAATTTTGGGATTTTACAAAATAAATAATGCAATTTAAATTTTAATATTAATAAAATTCCAATAATAATAAAAATCAAAATAGCTAAATTTGGGAATTTACACAGTAAATAATACAAATTTAAATAATTGGATTAAAATTAAAATTAATTTCATACAAATAATAAAAATTTTAAATAATATTAATTCAAAAAATAAAAATTTCCTACCAAAAAATTTTGAAAAATGGAAAATATTCAAATAATTTCGAATTTCCCAATAAAATATAGATTTTAGTGTGATGACAAATCTATCATAATTTTGACTGTTAAAATCTATCATAAATTTATGATGACAAAATTTTTGTCATAAATTAGTAATAGTGATATAGATGACGGATAAATTGTCTGTCATCCACCTCTTTTATGATAGGTATTTTCCATCATCTATTGCCTCTTTTTTGTTAATTCTAAAGCATATTCAAGGTCAAGAAAGATCCCCTTATCATACTTTAGTTGATGCTCGACCCTAAACTGTTCAATTGTACCCCTTTACTCAGTTATAATCTTATCCTTCTCCATGAGTATATTCTTGGAATGAGAGATCTGTTTCTGTAACTCTTTAAGGTTGCACAAACCGCCCTCTAGCTCTTTAAGTCTTTGTCTTAGACTTTCTTTCTCATCCAAGTCAAGCTCTACTCTCTCTTTGAACTAAGACTTTAGAGTCTCCATTTCTTTCAAGAACTTATTCTTTATACTAGGAACTTCTTATCCTTGTTTGATTAACTAGTCAAGTTGTTTTTTAAGACCTACAATGAAGATAATTGGCCTAGCAGATGCACAGTTTAGTATTATAATCATTAAACAACATCTTAAATAAATCATATATTAATCTACCTGTTGTTGTCATTCCATCAGTCGTTCCCAAGCATATATGGTTGCACTACAAGAAAACTGACAATAGATGATGGTCAATTTGTGACAGAAATGACTTATATCATAAATGTATGACTGACTCGTAATAGAATTTTGATCTATCATAAATTAATGATGGTTTTGTGATAGAATTATTGTATATCAAGAATTGATGATAGAGTCGTGATGTAAATTTACTCTATCACGATATCATGATAGAATTATTTGATTTTGATAATTTTTTACTGACTTTTAATATATTATTTCATTTAAAAACAGTTCAAGTGTTGACCGAGTTCAAGTGTTGACCGAGTTGGTCAAGCATAAAAAGCCCTCTTTTCTATTTCTTATGGAAACTTTAAGCTGTAGAGCTCCCTTAGAAAATTTAAAAAATAAATTGGGTTACGAAGGGTTGTTTGTAGTAGATCGTGTGGGCCGGAGTGGTGGGCTTGCTTTGTTTTGGCAATCTCACTTTACGGTGAAGCTTTTGAAATATGGGCGTACGTTTATTGATGTTGAGGTTTCAAATTCGGAGATGGGGGTTTGGCGGGTCACGGGTTTTTATGGTTACCCAGAATCCAGTCGTCGGCGTGAATCATGGCATCTTCTACGTCGGCTTGCCTCTTTCTCTACTCTTCCATGGGTTTGTCTTGGAGATTTTAATGACTTGCTAGATTCTAGTGAAAAGAATGGCTCTCGGCCTCATGCTGCCTGGAAAATCCAAGGTTTTCGAAGTGCCATTTCTGATGCTGGGCTTTCGGATTTGGGAATGGTTGGGTATCAGTTTACTTGGGAAAAGGGTAGAGGAACTATCAACTGGGTTGAAGAGTGCCTTGATCGAGCTTTTGCCTCCTTCTCTTCGCGTGACAAATTTCCCAATGCTCAAGTTCGGAGTATAGAGGCTGATAGCTCAGATCACTTACCCATATTTTTGGATCCAATTCATAACTTTCATCCAGCTTCTCGGGTCAGCCGTTTTCGTTTTGAGAACCTTTGGCTTCGCGAAGCTGATTGTGAACAGATAGTTAGATGCAGCTGGGATGATACAACCGATCTTTTAATCCAACAAAAACTCTCGGTTTGTGGGTTAAAGTTGATGAATTGAGGAGGGCATATGGTCCGTGATTTCCGTAGTCGTCTAAAGGAATACAAGACCCGTATGAGAATCTTGCGAGGCCGTCGCGATACTGAAGGTCTTATGGAGTTCACTGAAGTTTGCAAACGACACAATGAGCTCCTACACAGTCACAAAATTTTTTGGAAGCAGCGAGCTAAGGCCCTTTGGTTGAAAGAAGGGGATCTGAATTCTAGCTATTTTCATTCAATGGCATCTACGAGGAAGAAGAAAAATACCATTGTCAAATTACGTAATGCTCAAGGGGTGTGGTGTGCTGACTCAGGTGAAATTGATACACTCATTGGAACTTATTTTACAGAGCTTTTTTCTTCAAGTGGTAGCAATAGTGAGGCTGTAATTTCCTCTGTAATGACTTCTATTACAACTAAGCAAAACCAGATTCTGTTGGCTCCATTCACTGATGCTGATGTCAAAGAAGCTATGTTCAGTATGCACCCTGACAAATCGCCAGGATCTGATGGTATGAACCCTGCTTTCTATAAAAAAGTTTGGCATATTGTGGGGAGAGATGTTTCAGCTGCTTGCCTTTATTTTATAGCCAATAAACAATTCCCTTTGGATTTAAATAAAACATTCATTGTTTTGATTCCTAAAAAAGCACAGCCTGAGGTTCTAGCATATATGCGGCCAATTGCTTTGTGTAATATGCTCTATAAAATTATTGCCAAAATGCTTGCTAACCGTTTGAAGCTTGTCCTTGATTCTGTTATTTCTGACTCTCAAAGAGCTTTTGTTCCCGGAAGAGCCATAACGGACAACATTTTAATCTCAGACGAAATAATGCATTTTTTGAAGAGGAAACGACAGGGAAAGAATGAGGTTGCAGCACTGAAAATTGATATGGTTAAGGCCTACGACCGTGTTGAATGGGACTTTCTTAGAGCCATGATGTCGAAGATGGGTTTTGCTGATGAATGGGTTCAGTTGGTCATGCTTTGTGTTACAACAATAAGTTATAGTGTGCTTAGGGATGGTACTGAAGTGGGCCCTATTATTCCGAGAAAGGGGACTTCGTTAAGGAGACCCTTTATCACCCTACCTTTTCTTACTGTGTGCTGAGGGGTTTAGCTCTTTAATTGCTAAATATGAGAAAGTGGGATTGATTCATGGAGTTCAAGTTGCTAGGAAGGCTCCAGCAATATCTCACCTCCTTTTTGCAGATGATTGTTTCTTATTTTTTCGTGCAAACCAAGTGGAAGCTAACTTAGTCAAGCAGGTGTTGTGTGCATATGGCAATGCTTCTGGGCAGTGTGTTAACTATGCCAAATCTTCTATCTCATTTAGTATGAATGTGAACGAAGATACTGCACATCAGATTTGTACTACTCTTGGGGTTATGGCAACAGCAAACCATGGACCATATTTGGGGCTGCCTTAAAAAATTAGTAGGAAATGCAACGATGTCTTTCGGTTTGTAAAGGAGAAGGTCTGGAAGAAGCTTCAAGGGTGGAGTAAGCAGTTTTTATCTAGAGCAGGGAAAGAAATTCTATTAAAAATGGTTGCTCAAGCCGTCCCAAATTTTGTGATGAATATATACCTACTCCCGCTAGAGTTGTGTAAGGAGATTGAGATCATGATGAACTCCTTTTGGTGGGGTAATAGCCGTAATCATGGGAGAGGTATTAATTGGATGCACTGGGATGCCCTGTGTAAACCCAAGTCAGCTGGGGGAATTGGATTAAAAAAGCTTCATGCTTTTAATCTTGCTATGTTAAGGAAGCAGGGCTGGAAATTGATGACAAAGCCGAACTCTTTAGTTGCCCAAATATTCAAAGCGAGGTATTATTCCCAAACTTCTTTTGCTGGAGCTACTTTGGGGCATAATCCTAGCTACGCATGGTGGTCCATTATGGCAGCAAAGCAGGTTGTTATTGAAGGGAGCCGAATTCGAATTGGGGATGGTGAGCAAACATTTAGTGGCAAGGACCCATGGCTTCCTGACAGTGAGTGTAGATTTATCAACACTTTGTTGAATGAGAAAGTTAAGTTAGCTCCAGTTAGCTCGTTAATGGTCCCTAGCACTAGAACTTGGGATTATGATATTCTTAATGATATTTTTAATGAGAGGGATAAGAATCGAATATGGCAGATCCCTCTGAGCAATAGAAGCAATGCGGGTTCATGGAATTGGATGCATGAGGCCAAAGGGGTTTATACGGTCCGCAGCAGCTACAAGATGTTGGTTCCATGTTTAGATATCCCTTCTAGTAGTATTTGGAATCGATTATGGAGATTAGAGGTGCCAAGTAAAGTGAAGCACTTCATGTGGCGAGCATTGACAGATGTCCTGCCTACAACTGAGAATCTCCTCAAAAAATATGTAGATGTACCCCCTGCTTGTCCTATTTGCCATGCTAGTTCTGAAAGTATTTGTCATATATTGCTTCAATGCCCCTTTGCGAGAACTTGCTGGATGACCTCTTCTATTGGATTCTTTGGGGATGGGTCAAATCTTTTGCTCTGGTTGGAAGCTTTGTTTAACAGGTATAGCCTTGATCAAACTCAACTTGCTGTTATGATCTGTTGGAGTCTTTGGCAGAATCAAAATGCTATGGTTTGGCGTGGGAAGACCTCTGGTGTGCAGCAACTCCTCAATTCTGCTGGTCATTTTCTTTTTCAACGGCAGTTTGTCAGGAAACATCAGTTTTTGTTTTCTCAGCCTTCTCATATAGGTCACGGTGCAATTTGTTGGGAACCTCCATTGGCTGGTAGATTAAAGTGTAATGTGGATGCAGCCATGTTTGCTTCCAGGGGTTATATTGGGTTAGGCAATGTTATACGAGACTCAAATGGTGCATTTGTGGCAGCTAGGTATTGCAGCATTCCTGGAAGATTTAGTGCTCGTGATGCTGAAGCCCTTGGTGTTCGAGAGGCCCTTAGTTGGATTAAGCAACTACAACTGTCTAATGTTACTATTGAGATGGATTGCTTAAATGTGTACAATGCTTTAGTTAATAATCTCTAGGGTCCTAGTAGTTTTAGTCTTATTATTGAAGACTGTTGTGCTTTGTCTAATTCAATACGAGATGTATCTTTCTCTTTCGTTAGACGGTCTGCGAATTTCACTGCTCACTCTGTAGCTCAGGCGGGGAATTCTTTGTCAGGCCACGGAGAGTGGAGGGTTGTTCCACCTCCGTTCTTAATTGCTGATTTGTTTGGCTTTTCTTTTTAATCATTATCCAGTTTTATCAACAAAAAAAAGTGCATAAACAGATGTTTCTGCTATCCAAAAATACAGAAATGACTGCTGTTTTTGCTGTTGAAATATGCATAGATAGTTGTTGTTTTTGCTGTCAAAATGTGCAAAGACAGCTGCTGTTTTTATTGTCGAAATGTACAAAACAACTACTGTTTTTGCTGTCGAAATGTGTAAAGACAGCTGCTGTTTTTGCTATCGAAATGTGCAAAGACAATTGTTGTTTTGCTGTTGAAATGTGCAAAGATAGCTGCTATTGTTCTTGTTCAAAAGTGCAAAAACAAAAGTTGTTTCTACTTATTGTGTCTACTTATTGATCCAAACTGATGAATAGAAGTGGGTTTGAATTTGTTTTTCCAGATATTGACCTACATTTAATCAAAGCGAAATTAGGTGCTATTATTTTCAATTTTTGCCCTTGTAATTTGCAATAATTTCAGATTGTTTCTTTAGTAGCGAAGAAGTGATGGCTTCGACTGCATGTAGAAATGGTATAGTATAGAAGGGAAATTCGAAATCATCCTCTTTCAAATCTAGGCCTCATCCATCTCCCTCATTGGGATCGACTGTTCGTCGCAGTATTTCTGCATCTTCTGTCGGAAATGACGGAGGCCAGTTTCATTTGTTCTGTTTGATTTTTGTCTCAATAGTAACTTTTAATGTCCCAAGCTGCTGATTTTTTGGTGCTTGTAGTGCCTGGAAGAGTTAGAGTGGTAGTCAGATTGCAGCCTCGAAATGCAGAAGAGACTGTAACAGATGCCGATTTTGCTGATTGTGTCGCGCTGCAGACAGAGGTGGTCTTATTCTTATTTTAATTGTTGAGTTTCTATGTGATTGTTAAAATTTCACTTTGATTCTTATATATGGTGTTTCTGAGCTCTGTGCTAGGTCATAGGCTGCCATTAATCATTTTGGGTTTTTGCTTTACCTCAGCTTAAGAGGTTGAAACTTCGAAAGAACAATTGGAACTCAGACACTTATGAATTCGATGAGGATTTTACTGAATCTGCATCATAGAAGCGTGTTTATGAAGTCGTTGCCAAGCCTGTTGTGGAGGTCTTTTATGGTTGGTATAGTTGTCAATATTTTAACACCATTTTTCAATCCAGCAATATATGCTTCATTAAGTTTTTTGTAGACATGACATTATTTTTTTAGCTTCAAAATGGTAGCAATATTCCTTTTAGGATATATCATGCCTTGTGTAGCAATCTCTGAAGAGAAATTTGCTACAGGGCTTTCAAATTTCACTATAAGCCACCAATTTTAAATATTTGTTCTTTAATTCTTATTTTCTTCCATTTTAATTTTTTAATTTTTATTTTATTTTGGCAAGTGATTATTCACAAATTTTCCCCTTCGCTGAATCACTGTCTTTCCCTTCACAGTCTTATACATCTTAAAGATGCTGAATTTTTGCAAACTTCTTATTTTTATTTTCTTGGTCAGTGCGGTTTCTTTTAGCAGCAGCAACAATGTTGGCTCAGAATATTCGCAGGCCGAGTGCTTGAAAGTGCCAGCCTCCTCTTTCATGAGCTCTTTAAATACCACCGTTGATGTCATTCAACAGGTGGTTCCTGTTATTTCTAAATTTGCTAATTTGTTTAGTGATTTTCGCCTCACCAATACTATAACAGACTGTCTTGATCTCTTTGATTTCTCTGTTGATGAGCTCAGCTGGTCGATCTTTGCATCCCAAAATCCCGCTGGTAAGCCCTTGGTAAAACAGTAGATCGTAATTCTCATGTAATGATAGCTCTGTTTTAATTTTTTATATTTTATAATGGTTGTTGTTAAGGATTGTAGTGCACATGTTATGCATTTGATAACATTGGGTATTTTGATTGATTTTGTATAGATTTATTTGCTCGTTTGGTTTGGAATGTTGCTGGGTATGTGGTTGGAATTAGAGTGCTATTGGAAGATGGTGGGTTGCTGGGTATGGGTTGGAGTGTTGTTGGGTGTCTGCATTGGAGTGTTGGAGTGTGGTTGTTGGAGTATTCCCACTAGAAGAGGGCATTACTGCTGGAAGTCAAGCTTAAAGTCTTACTATTGGAATATTTCCATTAATCTTTGGAAATTTTGTTGGGTAACTTGGTTTGGTTTCTGGGGTTATAACTTAACTGTGTTGTTTTATATTTGGCTTTTTTTTTTAATTTAAGATTGTTTTATTATGTATTCATGGTGATTACATTGGATTCTATATGTATCTCTTTTGAATTTGTTGGATTGAATGGATTTTAATTAATATAATTTTTTTTAGTTTTTGTTCCCATATTCATTTTATCAATTAATTAAATCTGTAAACATGAATTAATTAATAAATTATAATTATAATATTTTTTTTTTATAAAACATATAACTCTATGACGGGAAATAGCCATCATAAAGTATGTCATAAAAAATTTTCTGCCAAATTTTTAAATAAATATTAACAAATGATAATTGAACTTTCCACCAAAAATTTAAAAAAAAAGGCTCGAAATTTAAATTAATTCAAATTTTAATGAAATTATTTTTTTACATTAAAATATTATGTGATGGATATACGACCATAAAATACCATCATAAATTCATGATGGAAAAATATTCTGTCATAAATTAATGACAATGACATAGATGACAGATGAATTATCTGTCACGCACTTCCTTTTATGACAGTTATTTCCTGTCATCTATTACCTGTGTTCTTGTAGTGTTGATAGCTTATTCAACTCCTCTTCCTTTTCCCTATTCACATAGGCTTTGGCAAAATGGTCTATGTACCGAATAGGCTCAAATCTCTCTTTTTTCCTCTTTGTGCCTCTGTAAGTGTTTGACCAGACCTTACTTTAGTAGAAGTTGGTAGAGTTTAAGAAACTGTTGTTATGGTTGAGCAAACAACTAGGGGGATTTCTGTGTCAATGACCTAGCAGTAGGTAAAGCCAATGTCCGATCTCTGTGTTTGGAACTTTCTCCTAATTATTCTTCCCTTTGCCTTTTTAGTCTTGCTAAAATTCCTAATGGCATTTTTCTTGTTCTATAAAATCCAAACAATGGTAATCATTGTTAAAACATTGAGTTAAAAATCTACCCTAAGAAAAATTATACCTTACCTCTTTCTCTAAATGATTTGTTTCCCCCTAGCCTCGTGCAAAGGTTTCTAGCAATAACAAGTCCATATATGCTCGACGATGTTGCCAAGCTCCCCTGATATGAGATCGACATCAAGCTATTGTCTTTGATTAGTCTCCCCACAAATCTGCATCAGCATATAATAAATCATTTTTCAAAGAAAATTTCAATGATAAAGTAAAAAATTCTTTTCAAGAATCAGAGCTAATTACCTAAAAATACATCGCACACTATCGAGTGCTAGAAAGTGTATATTTACAAAGGATAAAATCGTCATTTTACACTCCAAGTCCCACTAACATCCCTAATTTTATGTATTTAAGTCCCTTCTGATTTAATTATGTGTGTTTTATTATAATTAAGTATTTTATGTATTTTAGGGGCATCGTGGTCATTTCACAATGAACGAGAGATTAGATAGCAAAACGAACAACAATTTTGAACTCATGACAGTCAAAAACCTTAGGAGGAGCATAAAAGGATAAACGACACTGTTCACATACACAGTATTGTTTGCGGTACTGTTCATATATACGGTACGATGATGTGGCATCGACCGATGACATGGTAGCATTCGATTGGACGAATGATGTGGTATTGAATGCTTATGTGGCGTTGACTGATGATGTGGCGTTGACCGATGATGTGACGTTGACCGATGATGTGTCACGATTCTATTGGACTAAAATGCTTATGTGGCGTTGATTGGTGACGTAGCAGTATGTTAATGGACCCAAAAAAATGCGTACGGTACATGCATATACATAGAATGACAGCCCTGATGAAGTGTTCTATCCAATTAGAACTTGCCACATGTCGCAATCCTAAGCGACTAAATTATTTTAATCTGATGGCCATGATTTACTCATTGTATTTATAAATAGGGGGCTCCCCTCTAATTTGGCACCCTTAAATTCATTTTTTAGCTTTGTTTTTTATAATTCTTTTTCTATCTTGTATTTTCTACGTATTTTAATAAATTTTCATTTTACCTTTAGTTCAATTATGAGTAACTAATTTTCCTTCAAGCTTGGGTTGAAGGTGAAGTCTCAACATGTTCAATGGGCTTTATTTGGTAAATTTAATTTCTCTTCTCCTCTAATTTTTGTGGATGTTTTGACTTTTCGTCGACAGATAGTAATAATATTGTCTAGATATTGCACTGGTATAACCGTCTCCCTAGTGCAATGTTATTACTATTTGGCACGATAAACACTTAACACCATATTTATTGGAGTGAGATTCATGAGAAGTGGATACCCCCCTCATAATTTAATTAGCACTAATAAGGAATATTAACCCCATGGTACATGTTGAGTGCAGATCTAGAGACCCAAACGCTTCATTTTAATAGATTTAAGTTTAATTTATTGTGCCATTCTAATTTAAATTTTAGGATAATCTAAATCATTTTCACCACAAATCCAACCACCCACTTAGAAAATTAACTCTACACGCAATTAAAATCTACCTCTTCGTGGGATTGACACTCATCATCGTTGATCTATTATACAATAGATTCGTGCACTTGCGAGTATAATAAAATTTGTACAATAAATTTTTAGCACCGTTGTCGAGAGGTAAGTTATTTTAATTTGTAGAATTAATTTTTGTAAATAATTTTTTAAAGTTGTTTTCTTGTAATTTTTTTTATTTAAAAAAAAGTGAATCTGCATTTTGAAGTAAGTATTTCTTTTCTTTTTCTCTTTTTTAAATTACTGTATTTTAATTTTCATGTTATTTTTCTTTATAATTTTTCGTTTATCTTGTCAATTTGGCCGGTTCAACCACCTATTAATTTATTTTACGTATTTTTTTTAGTGTGTTTTCATAGTAAGATTGTAACCGAGTAATAAAGTTAGTATCGTAATTTCTCCTTCTTCTTTATTTTTATTAGTTTTATACTCATTTTTTTGTTCTTTGCATGCATGATTGAAGGTCACAATTACCAAATCTTGAGCCTATAGACTTTGAATTGAAAAAAAAACACTTCGCACACACAAACATGTTGCAATTAAAGATAAAATTGAAATGGATTTGCAACAACAACATCCAGCACTACAGGAGAGGCCATTCAAGGAATACTTCGGTCCCTTAGCTCACTTGAGTACATCATGCATAAGATGCCCAAATGTAGCTGTTAGGAGTTTTGAGTTAAAACCTAGTGTGCTAAATTGTCTCCCAACATTCTATGACCTAGAAAATGAAGACCCATATAATCATTTGAATGATTTTCATGTTGTTTGTCAAAAGTTTTAAATATGAGAATTTTTCAGATGATAATGTTAAACGTAGATTATTCTCATTTTTTTTAAAGGATAGAATTCGTTCATGGTTCAATGCATTGGCTATTAATAGCATTACATCATGGGAGCAAATGGTAATAAAATTTTTGAATAGATACTTCCCAGTGCATAAAACCAATGCTATTTGCAGGAAAATTTTAGAATTTATCCCGAGAGAAGACAAACAGTTTTTCGAAGCATGAGAGCAATTCAATGGGCTACTCTTGAAGTGTCCACATCATGGGTACAAGAATTGGCACCAATGCCAATACGTTTTGAAAGGATTATTGCCGCATGTGCAAGAATGGTTAATAAAAAAAATGGAGGAGAGCTAATGTCAAAAAGTGCATCAGAGATTTGAGATTTCTTTCAGCGACAAGCGGATAATTCCCAACAACGGAGTCGATCACTCAGGAATATTATAAGAATTAAGGGAGTGAATAAGGTTCACATTGGTAAGTCAAGTTCATAAATTAAAGAAGTCAAAGAGATAGTTGAAAGCCTTTCCCGAAAAATAATATCGTTAACAGCTGCTAAATCAACAAAGCCACATGACAAAGACTTATACCCAGATCAAGCCAATGCCATAGGTGTAATGAAAAAACCATCAAACTACCCTTACTCCAACACATATAATCTTGGATGGAGAGACCATCCCAATTTTTCATGGTCTCAAAGGTTCTAACAGAATGGACCAACAGCTCTAGGCCCACCAATGCAACCAATTCCTCAAGTTCCTCAAGCCTCTCAGCCACCGAACTACTTTGAACCCAAACGATGGGATGATGCATTCCAAAATTTCAAGAATCTTACTCACTCCATGATCGAGCAACAAAACCGCACCATTGATGAACTACAAAATGAGATGCGAGCAGGCTTCAACTCACAAACCCAATCAATTTCAAACCTCAAAGAGATGATGGGATAACTTGTCTCTTCAGTTCAAACCTTGGCAATGATTGTTGAGAAATGAAAATTCCTAAGTCAACCAGTGTCTAATCCTAAAGGAGTGCATGAAGCAATTACCAGTTCACCTCAGTAACATGGAGAGGTCAAAGTCATCATGACCTTGTGAAAAAGAAAAGAAGTCGACAACAAAGTTGAGATGCCGGTGACAAAAACAACTCAAATTGTACTTGTACATGCTAAGGACTAATCATGAGAGGAGAAAGAAGAAACCAATCCACGAGAATACGTTATCAAAATTCTATTTTCCCAGAGGCTAGCTAAAAAATAAGAAGGGAAAATCCACAGGTGAAATTTTTGAAATCTTTAAACAGGTAAGTGTTAACATCCATTTGGTTGACGCTATAAAACAAGTGACATCTTATGCCAAGTTTCTTAAAGACCTTTGTACTAAAAAGATAAACATTTACGTTCAAAAAAAGGCTTTTTTAACAGAAAACGTTAACTCTATACTCCAACATAAAATTCCTCTACAATACAAAGACCTAGGCTCCCCACTATCTCATGTAGTATAGGGAACCACACAATTGATAATGCTTTGTTGGACTTAGGAGCTATTGTAAATCTGTTACCTTAGTATTTGTGAAACTTGGACTGGGAGAATTACACCCAATTCCAGTGGTGCTACAGCTTGCAGATCAATCCATGAAAATACATAGTGGCATTGTGGAGGATGTGCTTATCCAGATAGATAAGTTTTATTTTCTTGTTAATTTCATTATAATTAACACCCAACCAGTGCAGGATTTAAGGAAGCATATCCCCATTATCCTAGGCTGACCTTTTTTGGCAACTGCCGATGCTCACATTCAGTGCATGATTGAAAATATGCAATTGTCCTTTGGTAATATGACCGTGAAGCTAAATATCTTCAACATTGCCAAATAACATCACAATGTAGATGATAGAATTGTTGATGTGGATTTAATAGAAGAATTAGTTGATAATATTTTTCTTTCAAACCTTAGTAATGACCCTTTACAAACAAGTTTAATTCATTTTGCTTTGGATTTTGATATTGACATATCAGTCGATGAGACCAACACCTTACTTGATATTGACAGATCAGTACCATCCATGAATACTAATAAATGAAAGTCAATAGTTGAACAACTAGCACCATCATAGAAGAAACTCAGCCCATCATCATAATCATCATCAAAATTCGAGCTCAAACCATTACCCAACACTTTGGAATATGCATTCTTGGGAGAATAAAGCACTCTACCAGTAATCATTTCATCATCCCTAAATGACAAATAAAAAGGTAAGGGTTTAAAAGTTTTAAAAGAGCACAAAAGAGTATTAGGATGGACTATAGCTGACATAAAAGGTATAAACCCAGTAGACTGCATGCATTACATTCACCTTGATGAAAATGCTAAACCTACTAGGGAAATGCAACGTCTGTTGAACCCTAACATGAAAAAAGTTGTTAAAAATGAAGTCCTTAAACTATTGGACGCATGTATCATTTATCCTATTTCTGATAGTTCATGGGTCAGTCTTGTGCAAGTTGTTCCTAAAAAATCAGGAGTCACAGTAGTTACCAATGCTGATAATGAATTGATACCAATTAGAGTGACTACAGAGTGGCATGTATGCATTGATTATAGAAAATTGAATTATGTCACACGTAAAGATCATTTTCCTTTATCATTTATCGATCAAATGCTTGATAGATTAGCAGGTCATGAATAGATTCCCATAACATCAAAAGATCAAGAGAAGACCACTTTCACTTGTCTTTTTTGCACTTTTGCATATAGGAGGATGCCATTTGGACTATGTAATGCACCTGCTACATTTCAATGATGCATGTTAAGTATTTTTTCTAATATGGTTGAATGATTCCTTGAAGTCTTATGGATGAATTTTCTTTCTTTGGTGATTCATTCGATCAATGTGTGTACGTCATCTAACATTAGTTCTGCAGACATGTGTAGAGAAGAATTTGGTCTTAAATTGGGAAAAGTGCCATTTTATAGTAAAATAAGGTATCATTCTAGGTCACATCATTTCGAGCAAAGGTATTGAGGTTGATAAAGCGAAGGCGGATCTCATTTCCAATCTTCCTCCACTTAAAACAGTCTAAAAAGTAAGATCTTTCATTGGATATGCTAGTTTTTATAGACGTTTCATTAAAGATTTTAGCAAAGTTTTTAGACCCTTATGCAATCTACTTGCTAAGGATGTACCTTTTGTCTTTGATGATTCATGTCTTGTAGCATCTGAAAAACTAAAACAGTTGTTGACATCATCACCCATTATTTAGCCCCAAATTAGAACTTACCATTTGAGCTCATGTGTGATGTATCTGATTATGCAATAGAAGCAATATTAGGATAAAGAGTTGATTGAATTTCCCATGACATTTACTATGCTAGAGTGATATTGAATGATACACAATTGAACTATTCAACCACTGAAAAAGAAATGCTAGCAGCAGTGTTTGCATTAGAGAAATTTCGATCTTATCTCATTGGTTATAAAATAATTGTGTTCACAGATCATATTGCTCTTAAATATCTTCTCACAAAGAAAGATACAAAAGCTAGACTAATTTAGAAATTTGACTTTGAAATCAAAGATAAGAAAGGTATAGAAAATGTCAACTTCCAGAGCATTGGACTTCGTAGGACAAAGCTAATTTTTTTGCGGAAATAAAGAATTTCTTTTAGAATGATCTTTATCTATTTAAGTATTATGCATATCAAATTTTTGCCTTTCTAGATCTTTTCTGGTGTCCCTGTGTCAATCTATTGTCTCATTATTTCTCAATTTTACTTTAGTTGCGTGTCTGTTTCACCCATCAATTTCCCAACATATTATGGGCGAGAGTGAGCTTACCTGAGCTCACTTTTTAAGAGTTGAAAAGATTCTTCAAAATGAAAAGTAACTCAAAGAAACATGATGGATAATACTATTTATCAGCATGGTCTAGGGCAAACAAGTTGATCCTAGATTTACCGACCACAAACAAAGATTTCAAATATTGGTGGTTCTAGGTTTATAGAGAATGGGGTCGGCTTTTAGAGGATTCGAAGTATGGTGTGTGTTGAGCAAATTTTATTGAACTCGCAAGTGCACGAATTTATTATAGAATATATCAACAGTGACAAGTGTCGATCCCATGAGGAGGTGGATTTAATTATGTGTAGAGTTAATTTTCGAAGTGGGTGGTTGGATCTATATTATCCTAAAATTTAAATTAGAATGACGAGAATAAATTAAAGTAAAAACTATTAAAATGAAGCGTTTGGGTCTCTAGATCTGCACTCAATATACACCATGGGCTTAATATTCCTTATTAGTGCACTCAACATGCACCATGATTTGGTTTTTATTCCACGTCCACGGGCGAAGACAGAAAGAAAACATTTTACTAGTAAAATGAGGATTACAAATATTGTAATATTTTAGCTCACTACCCTGAATCCTAATACATCCAATCTCTCAAATCACTATAATAAAAGTTTAAAACTCTAACACTTTCAACTCTTTATGCTCTTCACTCTTAAGAGAATAAATAAGCTGAAGAAAATGAGACAAATGCAAATGAGGTGAAGCGCCTCCTTTTATAGCCAAAATTGGCTATTGTTTATTTATTATTATTATTATTATTATATTATTTTATTTTTTTCTTTTCTTGAGCGGCCGCTACTTTCTTTCTTTTCTTTTTCTTTTTCTGTAGGGCACTAACAGTGCCCATCGCTTTACATTTTGACATTCTCCCACTTGGAGATCAGATTTGGAACCAACCAAACTCCACACTATCCTTTATGCTTCGCCATAGTCATGTTGCTTCTGTTTCTACTAGGCCACAAGAGGATTTACTTTATACAAACTTGTCAGCATTGATTGACTTAGTCAAAACATCTGTTAGGTTCTCTTTGGTATGTATTTTTTACAAATCCACACTTCTATCTTTCACTACTTCTCAAGCAAAGTGATACTGAACCCCTATGTGCTTTGTCTTGGAATGAAAGGTTGGATTCTTTGCAATAGGCAAGGTACTCTGACTGTCACAAAACACAAGAATTTTCTATTGTTTGCGCCTGAGCTCCTCTAATATCCTTTGTATCCAAATAGTTTCCTTGCAAGTTAGTGTAGCTACCACATATTCTGCTTCTGTTGTAGATAGAGCCACAATTGTTTGCAGTTTTAAATCTAGCTTACAACTCCTCTTGTAAGTGTAAACACATAGCTAATAGTGGATTTCCTTTTATCAAGGTCTCCTGCAAAATCTAAACCTATTTAGCCCCTGACAGTAAATTCATATCCTCCATAATATAATGCAACATATGAGGTTTCTTTGATATATCTCAGATTCCTCTTCTCAGCTTTCTAATGCTCACCACCAGGATTTGTCATGTATCGACTGATTGCTCCTACTACTTATGTAATGTCCGGTCTGGTACATATCATAATAAACACCAAACTTCCCACTGCTGATGTAGACAGTACTCAAGACATCTCCTTCTTCTCTGCTTCATTGTTAGGACACATACTTCAGGATAACTTGAAATTGACAGGAAGTGGGGTAAAAATTGGCTTATAATCTTGTATATTGAAGCGCCCCAATATTTTCTTCAAATAGTTCTTCTTAGAAAGCCAAATCTTCCTGTTATTTCTGTCTCGGTCAATTTGCATCTTTAGAATCTTGTTTGCTGGTCCAAAATCCTTCATTTCAAACTCCCTAGCCAACGGTGCCTTCAATTCTTGTACTCGATCTTTGTTGGGGCCTGCTACCAACATGTCATCCACATACAACAACAAAATGATAAAATCATTATCTTCAAACCTTTTGTAATATACACAATGGTCTGAACTGAGTTTGTAGTATCTAAGGCTCATAATGAAGGACTCAAATCTCTTATACCAACACCTTGGCGCCTATTTGAGACCATACATAGATTTGTTTAACCTGTAAACCAAGTTCTCTTTTCCTATTTCAACAAAACCTTTTGGTTGGAGCATATAAATTTCTTCTTTAAGTTCTCTACGAAGAAATGCAGTTTTCACATTTAACTGCTTAGGATATAAGTCAAATGTGGCACACATCGCCAAGCCTGCTTTGACTGTTGTGAGTTGAACCACTGGAGAAAATATTTCGTTGAAGTCAATACCTTTTTTTTCTGAGCACATCCTTTCACTACCAATCTTGCATGATACCGCTCTATTTGCTCATTGCCATCACGTTTGATCTTGTAGACCCATTTGTTACCCATGGCTTTTCTTCCATGTGGTAGTTGTACAATTTTTCATGTCTTGTTCTTGTGTAGAGCCTCAATTCTTCCTGCATTATTGTCATCCACAAAGTAATATCTGAGTTGTTTAAAGTTCATGGAAAGTTGATGGCTCTCTATCCTCTATTAGAAGGCAGTATGTAACATTGATCTATGTGACATAATCCGAGTGCCAAGCTGGCGATCATCTCTCTCACAAGTTGACCAATGAACTTCTGGAGCCTCAAACTCGACTGCTTCTTGTTCTCGTGCTCTGGTGCTGCTTTAGAAGAATATGAATTTTCTGGATTATTTTCCACAGATACCGGCACAGTCTCTGATCTGTCTTTTTCAGTGCTATCATCCCCATTTCTCCTTTGCAGTTGATCTTCTACAAAGATAACATCTCTGTTGACGATGATCTTGTGGGCAGTGAGGTCCCACAGACGATACCCCTATACTCTATCAACATATCTCAAGAAGATACATCTTCTAGATTTTGGATCTAACTTTGCTCTTTCTTGGGTAAACCCGCAGTCCTCAACATCGCTCTTATTATTTATATAAGAGTCATGTTCATCTGTTCTGCCACTCATTCTGTTAGGTAGTGTATGCCACTGTAAATTGTCTCTAAATACCTTCTTATTTACATGAAGCTAGAAACACGACGTCTATATACTCTCCACCATTATCTATTCTCAAGCATTTTATCCTCTTTTCATATTCAAGTTCTACCCGTGCTTTGTACTGTTTGAACACTGGAAACACATCTAACTTTTTCTTGATTGGATATACCTAACATCTCCTGGAATAATTATCAATGAAAGTCTCTAAGTACTTTGCTCCTCCCATGGACATATATGGCGATTCCCAAGCATCAAAATGAACCAAGTCTAGAATGCATTTACTTATTGTGGTAGATCTACTCAACTTCAATCTATGCTGCTTACTTGTAACACAATGCTCACAAAATGGTAAGTTCACCGATTTGAGTCCCGGAAGTAATTTTTGCTTAGAGAGAATCTTCAAACCTTACTTTGACATGTGGCCGAGTTTAAGGTGCCACATCATAGTTGATTCTTCTTCATTTGACGCGACACACGTATCAGCTTCCTATAATGTTTCCCCTTTAAGCATGAACAAATTATCCCCAATCTTTTCTGCATTCATCAATACAAGCGCGCCTCTAGCAATCTTCATGATATTTTCAACATGAGTTTTGCACTCATGACTCTCTATTTATCCCCAAGACAATAAATTTTTCTTCAAGCCTTTGACATGTCGTACCTCTTCAATTTTGTGAACTGCATCATCAAACATTTTTATTTTGATAGTACCAATACCAACGATCTCCAAGGCATGATCATCTCCTATATATACAGATCCTCTTAAAATAAGTTTATATATGTAAAACCATTCTCTCCGAGAGGTCATGTGCCAGGTAACTCTTGAGTCTATAAGCTACACGTCATATAATTGTTTTCTGCCTTCCGAAATAGTTGTTGCCTCACTGTATAGAATTTCGCCATCATCCGAGGTACTTGCTACACACCATTGAGCATTTGATGACTCATGATCTTTATCATCTCTTCTCTTCTGGTAATTATAACACTCTTTCTTGACATGCCATTTCTTGCCACAATTGAAGCATTTGACATTCTTCTTATTTCTTGATTTTGATCTACCATGATTGTGACTCCCATTGGGTCCACGTTCCGTTGATCTCCCTCTCGTTACCAATAGTGCTTCTGTTTGTTGCGAACTTGCTCGCTTTTCTTTCTTATTTTTTTGCATGCTTTCCTCATTTAATACGGAGGCTACAACATCGTCGAAAATTAGACTATCCTATTGGTTGTTGTTTGTCAGATTGATGATGAGTTGATCATACGAATCAGGTAGACTTTGAAGTAGAAGCTCTACACGTTCATTTTCCTCTGTTTTATGACCCAACGTTGTGAGTTGTGAAAATAGAGTCTTCAAAGTGTTGTATGACTGATTACTAATGTAGATTCCGTCATTTGAAGAGTATAGAATCTCTTCTTCGAAAAGATCTTATTGTGTAGCGACTTGACCTCATATAGTCTTATGAGAGTATCCCATCTTTTCTTTGCTGTCTTTTTGTCTGCTACATTAGATAATACCCCATCTGCAAGTGCCAAGTGTAGATCGGCAACTGCATTGCTGTTCATCTCTTCCACTTGTCATCAATGATTTCTGCAGGCCTTTCCCCAATTGTTTCTAAGCAATTATTTTTCCACAACGAGTAATTATTCCTGTTAAACTTCTCAATTTTATACTCTGCCGCTATTTTGTTGATAAATATCGCACACAAGTTAGTATACCACCTTGAATAGTTGTGAGTATGTATGAGAATGCACACCAGAAAAGTTCCTAGGAAAGACTGGAGGGGTCACAACGGTCCCACTTAAAACCTAGACTCCTTAGACTCTTATCGCTTTTGTGAGAAAACTGTCCTAAACATGTACAAAACCACATGGTTACTCTACTTACATTATTATTCCCTATTTTACATCGCCAAAATTCTTAGATCGCTCCCACTGTTTCTTATGAATAGTACCATATACGTGAATAATGCCGTATGCATGAATAGTACCATATATGTGAACAATACTGTTTACGTGAATAGTACTCGACGCCAAAAAATACAACCAATAGCTCTTATACCACTGTTGGGCAATTGATGGGTAAAACAAACACACAACTAAAGTCAAATTGAGAAATAATGAGACAATAAAATCACACAAGGACACTAGAAATTACGTGGTTTGACTTTTAGCCTACATCCACGGGCGAAGACAAAAAGAAAATATTTTACTAGTGAAATGAGGATTACAAATATTGTAATATTTTGGCTCACTACCTAGAACCCCAATACACCCAATCTCTCAAATCACTACAATAAGAGTTTAAAACTCTGACACTCAACTCTCTCTGCCTCACTCTTAAGAGAAGAAATAAGCTAAAGAAAATGAGATAAATGCAAATGAGGTGAAGCGCCTCCTTTTATAGCCAAAATTGGCTACTGTTCATTTAATATTTTTATTATTTTTTCTTTTCTTGAACTTCTGCCACTTTTTTAAATTGGCTACTATACGTTTGGTACAACTTATTAAATAGAGCTTATAAGAGTAGAGCTTATATCAATAGAACTTTTGGACAAAAAGTTATTGGGTGTTTGGTTGTCAATAAAAAAAGCACTTTTGAACTATTAAATTGTTTGGTTGTGCAAAACTAAAAGTGCTTTTATGTAATTAAATTACCAAAAAGGATATGTATTCATAATTATATAACATGTAACAAAATGCATCCAAGCTATCAATTAATAAGAAAAAATCAATTCAATCATTTCTTTAATTTTCAAAATTAAAAATTACATAATTGATATATTCTCCCAAACAAATAATACTATCCAAATTAAAATAATAATCAATAATATAACTGAAATGTTAATGGAACATGAGAAGTATTGCAATTTGATCACGTTCTTGGTCCATTTCACGTACGTTGAATGAACTTGTACTTTGTTCTTCATTGTTCTCTTCCCTTTGATTCTCACTTTCACTTGTTGGAAGCAATTCGTCATCATTATCAAAAGGTTGAAATTCTTGGTCATTATCTGCATATTTTCTTATAAAATTGTGAAAAACCATTGAAGTAATCACAATTTTCACTTGCTTACTAAAAGGGAAACTTGGCATTTGTTGCAAAATTTTCCATATATTTTTCCAAACACCAAAAGTCCTCTCAATTGTGCTTCTCAAAGAAGAGTGGGCATGATTAAATAATTTAATTTATAATGAATAATATAATTAAAAGAAAAATAAAAGAGTAGCAAGTATGGCAGACATGTTTCTAGAATAAAGAAGATACGGGTTGAAAAGGGGGAGTTAGCAAAGTTAGTGAATTTATATTGAATAATATAATAAAAAAAGATGAAACAGTGGCAATAAACTTATTGAATATTATAATAAATTGGTCATGGATCTTAAATACATATCAAGTGCATGACAAAGACAAAGCAGAAAAAGGTTTGAATAATATGATAAAGACAGAGAAAAAAAGTAGCAGGAAACATTACTTGGCATGCTTCTCACGGCTATGACTATGATTGCTTTCTCAAGTGTTGGGTATGTGTAGAGATTGCAAAATTAAAGTGCTTGTTTTTTTAAAAAAAAAGATAGAGAGATAAAGTTAAGTGGCGGCAACAACATGTTTATATGGCGGCAACAATTTTTGTTGGGTAGATTTTATACAAATGATATTATGTAATTAATGAAATATGTCAAGGATATTTTTGATATTATATATTTTTTTTGGAAAAGCTCTCTAACCTCTACTCTCAAAAGCTCAAATTTTGGACTTTTACTAGTAGAGGTAAATTAGCTTATTTAAGCTAAAAAAACTCTACTAAAAAAAAACCAAACACCATAAGAAATTTTAAAAAGTGCTTATGAGATTAAATAAGCACTTATGACTTTTAAATAAGTCATACCAAACAGGCACTTAGGCTAATAGAATAAAGTAATAATTTCGATATATTAATAATATAATAATTTTTTGAAGTTAATAATTTGTTAAAATTACAAATATAACTGATTATGATATTTTATTAAATATAATATAACTCTATTATTACTTATATTTTTCTTGAAATTGAAACCTAAATATGATCTCGTCTCTAATTTTTCTTGCTGCATTTAACTTTTAAGGTTGAATTCTGCAATTGTAATAAAAAAATTATAAAGTGTTGTTGATGTTTTGAGTGCTTCCTTACTGTAACATGCTCTAATCATATTGTATCATCCTTAGATTAGTAGAATACAACAAACTTTTAGTTGATTAAATGTATGTTAATTGGATTGTAAATACACTGGTTAAATTAATAAATATTAATTTATCGATTAATTAATCTATCTTTTAATTAATTTATCTTCTAACCTCAGTTGGAGTTATCCCGTACATCTATCGTGACAAAGTTCATTAAACACTTATGAAGGAAATTGAAGAGTCAACGCCTAAAATATTACTTAAATACTGGGATAAGATCTTGTTCGCATATAAATTGAGAGCTTCATTATCTATCATTTATTCTTTCACGCTCGACCGTTCTTTCATTATTTTCATTAATTATTATTTATTTATTGTTCTTTCACACTTACCAACTCTTTCATTCTTTTCACTGCTATTTGTTGTTTTTTTAACACCTACCCACTCTCTACAATATAATTAGGAACCCTTGATACGACGATACCTTTTCGGAGTTTTAAACGGATTTTAACAACTCTTGTAACTGTAAAAAATCAATCATGTATTATTAGAATATGAAACTATAAACGAATACCGTATCTCTCAAAGACTTGACTTAATTTTCATAATAACAATACATAAATAATAACACAGTACTCCCTAAATTGTATCCCAACAGTTTTATCTTAAGTATTGGCGTAACCTTCTTTATCTTGGGTAATTATACTATTTCAAGTATCGATGTGACCATCGTTATCTTGGGTGATTACACTATCTCAATCATCACTGGATGAATGCTATTTGTACCTCAATTGGAAAGTTTTAAATTCTAGTAGGGAAGTACATATATAGTCTTATTTAAATACATAAATGTTCGATACATTAATAACATCGCTTAAATAATAAACTCTTCTATTCCCAAATCAAGCTAATAGTCAAATCAATCACTTTGCTAAATACATAAGATAATTGAGTGGTGCTACTAACCTTGTAAAATTGTCATATATTCCTTTTGTTAACTTAAAATCCTCTGAGGTATATTAAAAAAAATTTAAAACCCGTCAAACAGCTAGAGAATTTAATATAGTTGTATACATTTATTTTAGGATAAATACTTAATTAATTCTTATATTTTTACTTAGATGTATATTTCACCCTTACCGCTGTCACATTCTTATCCTTACTTTTTCTTTTCTTTTACAATAATATCCTTGTAACAATATCTCGGCGATGTTACTAAAAACAAAATAATTTATTAAGTTAGCCTTACAATTAATATGATAAATTAATTTTTGTAAAATAACTATTAGTAAGATTGTTGCAAGGATATTAAATATTATTTTAAGTTGGTTGATATTTATTTATGAATAATTATTAGTAAGATTGTTGTAGGGATACCAAAAATAATGATTCTATCATTATGATATTTGCTGATTAATTTGTTAATAAATAATTATTAATTAATTTAATAAAATTAATGTTTTAAATAGAATTAATTAATGTAACGTATATTGTTGCAATGTATTATTGTAAAAGTTAAGAAAAACTAAAGGTAAGAATGTAGCATATTTTACTGTAACGATGTTTTGAAAATTTTTTAAAATATAAGAAGTAAATGGATACTTTTGTCAAAATATAGGAATTAAACGAGTATTTACCCTCAATTTTAATTCCATAAACACCCTTAACTAGATAAATGGTGAACAATGTCCACAAATGCAAATAAATAAAGGCAGAATGATCTTTCATCCGTTTTAAAATAAATAAAGTCAAACTGAAAATATGCATCTGAATTCTATATTCACTCATACAGACCCACCTAATACAGCATTGTAACTGTGCAAAGCCCAATTGAGCTCAAAGATTGAATAAATGAATAGGATAGAACCAGATAAAATCAAATTAAACTATAACATTAATTAAATAAAAAAAATTTAAAAGGGGACTATAACATCAATTGGGTGTATCGTTATTTCTGTCGTCAATTAAATTCTTTGTTCAATTATTCACTTTTATTTTTCAATCAACTTTTTCATAGAACTAGATAAAACCAAAGCAGGTCGTGGAATTAATACAACACACCAACAGCAGCTTGAGGGTATTAAATAAAAAATATTAACGATTTTTCACATTAACCTCACTCTTGAATTTTCTAAATCCAAATCATCATTTACTAATGTCTAGATAAGCGTTGCATTTACTGAGCCTGAGGGAATTGATTATTCGTTCAAATATCTAGGCTAGCGAACTTCCTTACAAAGCCGTGTTGCATTTGATTTAATTAATTAAATAACCAAGCTCAAACACTTGTGAAGTGTCAACAGCGAAACCTGTGGCAAGAAAAGGAAAAAACAAATTGCTGTTTTAATGAATGGACCCTTGAATTGATAAAAAAAAAAAAAGGTTATTTTTTCATATTAATTTGGAATGAAAGCATCTTACGATTCACATAATATAAAAAGTGATAAAAAATTCTAAGGATGATATAATGATGAAAAAAAAAAGGTAAACAAAGTTGGAATTATACCGTCAATTAAACATTTTTAATTAAACTACAAGTGGGTGTATCGTTATTTCACTATGAATTAAATTCTTTGTTCAAATATCAGTGCTTTATTTTTATTAACAGCTTTTATTCTTTTAATCAATCCCTTCATAGAACTAGATAAAATCAAAGCAGCTTGTGGAATTAATGCAACCCACCAACAAGTCAACAACAGCTTGTGGGTATTAAATAAAAAATATTTAATGATTTTTCATATCAACATCACTCTTAAATTTTTTAATTCCAAATCATGACTTACTAACGTCTAGATAAGCGTTGCATTTATCTGAGCCTGAGAGAATATACTTTTCGTTCAAATAATCCAACCTGGCCAGCTCCCTTGCAAGGCCGTTGTTCCATTTGATTTTAATTAGTCAAGTGACGGAGTTCAAACACTCACTAATAGTCAACAGCTGAACAATAAAAAGCTATTTTTTTTTCTTTGAACGAAGAATTTAACTGACGATGCAAACAACGAATGATATACCCAGCCGATGTTGTATTTTAATTGAAAACGTTTTAACTAATATTATAACCCTACCGAGATTACCGATATTTTTATCACCATTAAATCACGTCAATTTTTTATAAAATATAAGGTGGGTCGCGCGATGCTTTTATTTCAAATTAATAAACGGCTGGGTATATCGTTGTTTGCATTCAGTTAAATTCTTCGTTCAAATGTCAGTGCTCTATTCTTATTAACAGTTTTTATTTTTCAATCAATCCCTTCATGACAAGTAGGCTTTGTTGGGAAGTAAAGACTAAGTATTAGATCCATTCAAAAAAAAAAAAAAAGACTAAGTATTAGATTAAATTAACTCTTAGAACAAAATATTTTAAAGTGGGAGTATTGGCACCGTTGTTACTCTTATAAAACCCTTTTTCTAATACGTCAATTACCAAATATTTAAGTAACAATATCACTAATAACATCCAATCCAATCCATGCCTTTATTCCAGCCATAAATCTAAACCCAACAAATTATTACATTTCTGAATTTCGAAATTTGAATTGGTTGCAAAACAATTGCAGGCAATAAGCTTAAAAAATTATAAATAAAAGGCTCTACTTGGAATTGAGGTTAGGCAGTTATAATTTAAAGTTACAATACTGAAATGTTTGGTAAACGCTATTTATTTTAGATTGAAAACTAAGTTGACAGCTTTTCAATACCAAATAGGATATTAGACAAAAACTGTGTGGTTTTAGTTTAAAAAAAAAAAATTGTCCCTTCTTTTTAGATACAATTTTTTGTATTAGAAAAAGGATATATACATTTCAAGGTTTAGTAAAATAGTCATGCAGACCCTTAAGATTTTAATAAGGAACACCAAGACCTTTTTTTATTATAATACCCTTTCTACATAATTATAAATGAACTTTAAAGCTTTTTTGTAAATACAAAAATAATTTAAATATTTTAATTTATTTAGTAGACTAATAATATTAGAATCTTTTTAATATATAAAATAATTTTTAAAATGTAAATTATTATATTTATTTTAATAATATATTTTTGTTTATATAAAAATTTTAAATAAAATCTTTAGTTTAAATAGATTTTATAATTAACAAAATATATCTCATGTATTAATAATATTAATATTATTTTATATAACGTTAAAAATAATTTAAATATTTAAATATTTATTTTAGTAGTATGTTTCTATTTACTACAAAGTTAGTTTAATACAATATAAAATTGAAAAGTATTAAAATATTTTTTGAAACATTGAAATTATTTTAATACACACACGTGCATATATTATTACTGTGGAATTTTTTCAGATACGTGACAAAGTTGGAGTTTGCCAGTTTGGATGTCTATTCTAGCTTTCACTTGGAAAATTCAAGGGGTAGATTGACCAGTCAAAACTTTGTTTATCACATTTACTACGTACACGACAAACACCAACCACGTAACTTTTTCAGATAACGTTAAACTGGGAGTTTGAATATGCGTTCTTTCACTTAGAAAATTAAGTGGTAGAGCGACCAGTCAAAACGTTGTCGATCAAATTCAAGGTGTGGGCAGATATAATGACTTTCAAGTCACAATATTCATCAACCACTCCCCCCCCCCCCCCCCCCCCCCACCCAAATCTAATTCAAGAGACCAAATTTTTAGGCTCGATAAATTAATAATCTTCCTTAAATAATAATTTTTTTTGCAGTCTTGATTTGGGTTAAAAGACGAAACTAACATTTTTTTATAAATTAATAAGATAATAATCTTTCTAAAAATTCTTATACAACTCTACAGTCCGTTCGTTTTATAAATTAAGAATTTACTAAAATTACAAACGTAATTGTTGTGATATTTTATAAAATAAGATATGATTCTATTGTTAATTCTTTTTTTTTTCAAATTTAATGAAGCTAAAAGGTATTATTGTTAGAAAAGAGTTTTAGTGTTCCTAATTGAAAACTTGTGAGTTAAAATAATGTGACCAAGAGGTAATATAAAAATTAACTTTAAACTTATGTTATTATAGACTAATAAAAAAAAAGTAATCTAAAAAATATTATAAAAAAATACAAGATATAGATAAATTTTGTAAGTTATTTTCAATGTTATATAAGTTATTTTGTATTATGAATATCTGTGAATCACATTTTATTAATATTAAAATAAATCAAACATATTAATACTATTGAAAATAATTTTGTTTAATATTCAAAATAACTTAAAAAATTATAATATTTTATATATCAGATTTTTTGATATTATATTTGTATTTTATTATAGAAGTTTATTTAAAGTCAAGTTTTGTGTTGTTATAATCCAAAGGTATAATGGTCAAAAAGGAATTTGTGTGATCATTTATGAAATGAAAGAGGTCTATATGACCATTTATGCAGACTTTAGGGGTTTAGGTGACTGATTCCCTAAATCTAATGATCACTAATTTAAATTAAGATAATTAAAAAGCTTTGGTCTGTATTAATATTCAGTGTCTAAATAATCGGTTAATAGTGTTGAATTAATAGGCAACAACTTAACAATGTACGAATGTTAAGAGAGCATACAAGAGACAAAGTAGTCAAGAGAGATTTAAGTTTCTAGAAAAGCCCTCCTCTTATAAGCTTCCAATTATAACTACGTAAGGTAAATGATTCATAAATATAAAGAAAATGGACCATCAAATGAGAGTTAAAGTTCTCCTTAATTATGAACTCTCTAGTTAATCAGATCATCAAATGAGCGCAAGTCTGATTAATGATTTGACAATAAGTCTCCCCTCACTATTCTTTACTTGTTGTTCGGATGCGGGTCTCAATATTGCAAATTTATCTGGACAAAATAAACCATCCAAATCAGTTGTGAAACCAGGGTATGGTTCGACGGGCCTTGATGCAGAAGTCGTAAACTTGAGTAGGCTAGAACTGAAAATCAATATAATTGATGGGACCAGTAAAATGAGGACAAAAATGGACAAATTATAAACTTGAGTAGACTGTAAAATAAAACTTTTGAAAGTGAGGGGTTAAAAAAATAAGCGTAAAATTTATTTTTAATTCTATTATTTTTTTTAATTCTATCATTAACTGATAATATATTTGCTCGGATGACGGCTGAGATGAGTGAGGATTAATTGGTCCTATCAATAACGTATGGTTTAGATATATATTGTTTATAATTCTAATTTATATCAACCCACAATCAGATCTCTATATGTTTTTACTAAGGTAAAAGTCAATACGAGTAGAAAACCGTCATAGTGATAAAAAAGTCTCATATTAAGAATCCCTCAAAATTGGTTGAAGCCTCTATAAAATAAATAAATAAATACAAATTTTATGCTGAAGTCATTCTCTTGAGGTGAATTCTATGCTATTAATACCAAGTGATATCTGGGAACTAGTAGATAACCTCTTTACATACAATCTAATAATAATATTATGGCTGCTCTGAAAGTAACCACTAGCTTCGTCTATCTGAGTAACTCACATACCCATTCTCGCAAATCCACTCTTTCACGGAAAAGATTCACTCCCATGGCCGCAACTCTTACCACCACCACCGTTGGTCTCGCTGAAACATTCACCAGATTGAAAAAACAAGGCAAAATGGCCCTTATTCCGTGCATATTAGCCGGTGATCCCGACCTTTCAACCACCGCAAAAGCATTGAAATTGCTTGATTCCTGTGGATCAGACATCATTGAACTAGGTATCCCGTTTTGTGACCCTTTAGGAGATGGTCCAGTCATCCAGGCTGCGTCGGCCCGATCGCTCGCAAGAGGGACCAATTTCAATGCAATTCTTTCAATGTTGAAGGATGTGGTTCCTCAAATTTCTTGTCCAATCAGTTTATTCACATACTACAACCCAATCCATAAGCGTGGAGTTGAGAATTTCATGTCCACAATTAGAGACGTTGGCATTCATGGACTCATGGTTCCAGATATCCCTCTGGAGGAGACGGAGTCTTTACGGAAGGAAGCCATCAAGAAAAAGATTGAGATGGTACTATTTACAGGTGCGTGATGATTTTTAACAGAAAAATATAATAGAGTGCTGACATCAGCAAACGTAATTATAAAAAAAAAAAACCTATTTTACGGTTATTTATATCAGCATTTAAGTTTCAATTTTTTTAACATTTTTCTTTTCAGGTCCCACCACTCCAAAAGATCGAATGAAAGCCATTGCTGAAGCATCACAAGGATTCGTCTATCTTGTAAGCTCGGTTGGAGTTACTGGAGCCCGTACATCTGTTAGTGACCGAGTTCAAACTCTTATAAACGAAATTAAAGAGTCAACAACTAAAGCTGTGGCAGTTGGTTTTGGCATATCGAAACCTGAGCATGTGCAACAAGTAGCGGGATGGGGAGCTGATGGTGTTATTATTGGGAGTGCTGCCGTTAAGATCTTGGGCGAAGCAAAATCTCCTCAAGAAGGATTGAGGGAGCTAGAAAAATTCATAAAGTCTTTAAGATTCGCTTTGCCATGATGCAAACTTTTCAAGTCCTGTATTTTAACTGAACTTAATAAAGATTAGTGTCTTTTTTTTTCCCTTTTTTTAAAAAATTATGTGGTTTTTACAAGTATTAAATGGATAATAAATTTTTTAAAAAATTCTTTGGTTTGTATAAATATTTAAATTAGACAATAAAAAGTTAATTTTTAGTTTTTTATATTGATTTGGAATGAGATACAATCACGCCACTCACATATATAAAATATATTGAACGTATCCAACTAATTACGACAAAAAATCCATGTGAAATTAATGTGGTTTAGAAAATGTAATGTGTGTGTTTGGCAAGTTGGAAAATAGCAGAGAAAATTTAGATCAATATTCTGGAATCAAAAGCTCAACTTTGTATTAACAACTTGCTAAGAAAATGATTACAAGCTAGCTTATACAGTAGCTCAATTGAATCTAACAAACAGAAAATAGAGAGTACTAGTAGATTCTTCTATACACACGCTAAAATACAATTCGTTACAAATACGGCTTATGTGAACAACTAACAACGCTAGCTCAGCAGCTAGGAGTAGTTCAGCTAGTTGACTACTCAGCAGACTTATGGTGCACCTCTTGCTCTATAGCACATATGCTAACAATGTACAAGCATGTACACATTCAAGCAATGTCATTGAAAGGTCGACCGACAAATCAGAAAATAAATTCTCCAGGAACAATGAAATGATGTGAGCAAGACTTTTAAAAAAAGAATAGGAAGAAGAAAAAGAAGAGTAGTCTTGAGGTTAGGCAGGGCGACGTTGCTTTAATTGAACACATCGACTCTGTAGAATATATGTCAAAAATTTATGGAATAAATCTCTTAGGTTGAGAAGTGTAAAATTATTCTGAAAAATATTATAGAAGTTTATGGAGTTAACTTCTTGTCAAAATTAGCTCAAGAGTTTAGGATTGTCTCAAGCATATATTATCAGTCCAGTAACTATTCTTAGCAATGAGGCATATTCTCATTATACATATTGGTCTTTTTGCCCAGTTCTTGAAAGATGGAAAGATAATATGAGGCCACTCGTAAATGAGAAGATCTCTGATATGATGAAGAAACTCATAGGCCTAATTCATACTAAAAGACCTAGCTTAACAAAAAAAGAATTCCCCCAATTTTATATTATTAATTTAATCAAAGGTGGTACTATTAAGAGACAAGCATGGGACGTGGCTGCTGTAAAAAAGGCTAAAAAAATTAATATGCAATTTATTAAGTTAAATAATAAGATATTTTAAAAAATCCTTCGAATAATTTACTTGCAGTTACCAAAATACCAACATATATACGTGTATATAGTGAAGCATAGCCAGAACATTATAAGCTCGGTAAAGTAGCTCACATATGATTCAAACACTACTGATGACTTAGCACAATTATTTAGGCCAGCTCAGTAATAATGTTAAGTTGTTAAACACTCATTAAGTGTCTGTTGGGTATGACTTATCTAATGGTCATAAGTGCTTATTTAATCCCATAAGCTCTTATCATAATTTTTATTGTTGTTTGGTTGTTTTTTTAGTAGAGCTTAAATAAACAATTTTACCTCTACTAATAAAATCTCAAATTTTGGGCTTTTGGGAGTAGAGATTGAAAAGCTTTTTTTAAATGTTAAAATATCCAAAATATCCTCTACTTATTTGACAATCTTATTTATTCTTTTCATAACATAACTTAAAAAAATTAGCTACTAACGTAATTTTATAGATTTTTAATAAAAGCTTTTATTGACAACCAAACAACTAAATTTTTTTAGGTAAAAGCTCTATTTATAAAAGTTCTACTGTCAAAAGCTCTACTTAAATAAGTTCTACTTAAAAAGTTGTACCAAACGGAGTCTTAAGTACAAAACATGATTAGTTTAGCTAGATACTGATTGTATAAATACTCCAAATGCAATCATTTTTAACTGCTGAAATATTAATAAAAGTCATATCTACAGTTTCTCTTCATAACTTTCTTTTCTTTTATTTTCCCGCTGGGCAAACGTCCTTTATTGCTATTTCAAAAAAAACTAAAGAAAAAATGACTTAGTTAACCATGAACACTAGTTATTATTGCCGATGAAGTTAACCAGATGGTCTAGCGGGGCAGCCCTTGCAGGATCAAAGTAAGCGAGCTCTTGTTTTGCTTCAGCCAGCAGCTCCTTGGCATACTTCTTGGACCCATCGATACCCACCAACTTTGGATATGTTGCCTTATCTCGCAGCATTTCCCTGCCAGGTTTTTCCCTCGTCTGTGGCGATCCAGTCACATCTACAATATCATTCCACAATTGGTATGCCATCCCTACACATTTTCCATAATTCCTCATTCTCCTTATTGTTGAAAATTGATTTTTTTTTTAAAAGTGTCAAAATGGTGGGTGGTTGAGCAACCATCTTTGAATTCAAAGATGGTGGGTGGCTAGCCATTGAACAAGGAAAATGGGTAGGTGCCGCCCATGGAAAGAAGGAAAAAAGGAAGAAAAGGAAGCCATAATTTGGCTATAAATAGAGGAGTGCTCCTCCTTATTTTTGTATCCAAATCCTAGAGAAGCGATCCAAATTTTGGTGAGAATTGAGAGATAAAAATATTCTTAAGCATGTAGTTATATTGAGGGAGCATTTGGCTCCTCAATATGGGTATTATGGGTTTGCTTTGTTAAGGAATATTTATCGGGATTATGTATTTGGGGCTTGGGTGAGAGAAAATTATTTCTGAGAGTGGTTGTAATAATTTTCCACAGTGGTATCAGAGCCAACGGTTTGTACTTGGGGTATACGGTACTGTTTATGTAAACCATATATGTCAGCAACTGGTGTTTTTCAAACTTGGTGGAGTTTGATGTTGTTGAAAAATTAATGGGAGAATGATTTTATTGGCTTGTGGAGAATTCAAGTCAAAGGTGTATCCAATCTGGTATGCACAAAGATTTGAAGGTGTGGACAATTTTGGCACCTCAAGAAAATTGTCAAGAAGGTGGAGTGGGCTCGGCAAATTACTCCAGAATCAGTAAAGGAGATAATGATATTCTTGCATATGGTGAGTTTCCTTTTGATAGGAGACTGGGTTAGTTCTTTTGGCATGTAGATCTCCAAGTTGCCATGAAAGAGAACATGTTATGATTAGCGAGGTCCACAAGTTTGCACGCGGGCATTGGCTTGGTATAAATGCAAGGTGTGTGGTGGAAAAGTTATGTCATGACTGAAGAATTCTTAGGGAAACCAAGCATGAGAATTGCACCAAAAATTTCAGCAATATATTTTGACATGTGCCGAGAAAAATCTTAAAATGGTTGATTCTAAGTGGTATACTCTTTATGGTGGAGTATGATAATTCTCTATGTTGAGAATTATGACTGTTGGTGAAGACAGTGTTTTGTAGTAGTGGCTATGAATTTTTTTTTTTTTTAATCAAGGTGGAGATTGTTGAAAATTGATTAAAGAAAAAAAGTGTCAATATGGTGGGTGGTTGAGCAACCATCTTTGAATTCAAAGATGGTGGGTGGCTAGCCATTGAACAAGGAAAATGGGTAGGTGCTGCCCATGGAAAGAAGGAAAAAAGGAAGAAAAGGAAGTCATAATTTGGCTATAAATAGAGGAGTGCTCCTCCTTATTTTTGTATCCAAATCCTAGAGAAGCGATCCAAATTTTGGTGAGAATTGAGAGATAAAAATATTCTTAAGCATGTAGTTATATTGAGGGAGCATTTGGCTCCTCAATATGGGTATTATGGGTTTGCTTTGTTAAGGAATATTTATCGGGATTATGTATTTGGGGCTTGGGTGAGAGAAAATTATTTCTGAGAGTGGTTGTAATAATTTTCCACATAGTGAATATTTTTCTCTGGTTGTCTTGTGACAACGGTTGTGGTTTTTCTCCGGATTTGGAGTTTTCCACGTAAATCTTGTGTTGTGTGATTGGTGTATTCTCCATTTAATTTTTTTCTATTAATTTGTTGCTTGATAAATTGCTTGGAGTGATCTTGGGAGGAAGCTCAATTTCCTAACACTTATCTCTTCTTCATTTCCTCCTCCTATTATGACTCCGCTAGCTATGCTTGCCTCAACAAATTTCCCAGATTTGTGTCTATGAATGAGTCCAATTCACTCAAACTTACTTGTTTGCCTTCGGTTTTGATGTCCATGATCTGCCCCGCAGCAAGTCCTTCTGACCCAACTGCTGAACTCATTTCAACAATGGCTTGAAGAAGGCGGTCGGGCGAAACGTTTTCGGCCTTCATCATGGCAATTTGCTCAATGGCAAGGCAGTGCAGAGCTTGACAAGCAAGAATTGTGGTTGCCTCACCGAAAACCTTGTGGTTCGAAGGGTTGCCTCGTCGAAGATTATTATTGTCAAGGCAAGGCATGTCATCTTGAATCATAGACAGTGTGGAGAGCATCTCTATAGCACAAGCCAGGGCCATCACCACTGACTCACTTCCTCCGACCAGCTCACATGAAGCAATGCATAAAGTTGACGTTAAACGTTTACCACCTGGTATCAGACAGTATCACATGGCTTCATGAAGAATAGCAGGATGTCGCAGTGGAACTGCTTCATCTAAAGCCTTGTTGATTTGCTTTGCTTCCATGGCCTTGTATTCATCAATTGGGAATAAGTTGGGCAAAGGATCGTTGTATTGTAAATTAATATTAATCAGTTTTTTTGGGTTGCTCCCAAAACGGTATTGATTTTGCAACTTGAGCATTGGGAACAAATGGGATCACGGAGAGGTGTTTGAGGGCATTAATGGAGTTCCTAAAGAGATCTGGTGAGGCCATGAATATGGTTCTTTTTGGATGGAGTAACGACTGCTTTTTCTTTTTATGTGAATTGTTTATTTCCCGAGGAAGATTGTGAACGGAAACTTCCACAAGCACAAGAATATATAGGCCTGTGAAAATTTGATACGACTCACTAATCCGATATGAACACTAGGGGCAGACCCATAATCATTGATTACTCTTGGTTAGATTATAAATTTATTGTATATATTTTTGTGAATTTCTATACATATAAAAGAGTAAGAAAATACATGCAAATAGTACGACCTAAAGAACCTCTTTTCAAATAAATACATATATTTAATAAGATAAATCATTAGCTCCAATTAAAATGATAAAATACTCTTTAATGTTGGATTTTGAAAGTCTCAATGCAAGAGTAATTTTTAACTTTAAAATGATATTTGAATTATTCTAGTAGAAATTAGTTTAGCGGCACACTTGAGAGAAAATTAAAAAAAAAATCTATTTTTATAAAAAAAACTATAAAATTGTAAGGAGTCATTGAATACACACTATAAATGTGTTTGTCGAGTCAATCGGTCGGACTGTTAATGAGTTAACTCATTAAAATCTATATCATGTGGAGTTTGATTTGAGTTTAAGCATCACAACTCATTTCACCAGCGCAAACCATTGACACTTAATATTTAATTTTTAACAAATTTAAAAGTAAATTGCCTTTTTTTAATATATATCAAAAGATGACTTTATATTGACTAGTCATTTATAGTTATCACAGACCCTCAAATCCGTATGTATTTATTGAAAAAAATTTGGAGTTATCATTGACTCATTGTATGATCTTTTAGGAAACAAAATTTTTTTTCTATGATTGTAATTACTGATATTGGTTAGAACTAAATTATTGATAATTTTTTACTGTATTAATAGATTATGATAAACATGTAGAATCTTAAGATTTTCTTTCGTTCGGTATTATATTTTCAAAAAGGATATTTTGTCAATTGTTATGTATTTTAAACTAAAAATATATTACAACTATTGCAAATAATTATTTTAAATTTACCAAAAAGAGTGGGTTAAATGTATTAGTTCAGTTGACACAATAATAGATTTGTGCTTATATATTTTATCCAAATAATTTAATGGATGGGTTTAAGAATATATAATTTAACATGACACAAAATCACCGAACACGACCATTGCCAGGCCTGAGTATATATATTTTCTCTCAATTAAACCTATTTGTAGACAAATATAAGTGTGTGTGTATATTCTCTCAATTAAACCTATTTCTAGATAAATATATTCATTATGCTTCTCATAGTAACCAATGTACGATTAATTATGTGTGGGTAATTGCACACAAGATTATTGTATTATTAATCATCAAGGTTCTCCACAGAAATTAATTTTAGTTGTCCTAAAAGACCTGTTGAGTAGTTTTTAAGTAACCTTTTGATTGATTATCAGAATTCGAATCCTGATGTAGACTCGGTTTTGACTTTATCCCCTCGCGCCTTTTTAAAAGAAGTTAATAAAAGTAACTCAATTCTGACAAATAACTATGCACTCGGAGGCTGAAGTATAGAACCCCATTCCTTAAGAAAACAATGGAGAAATGGTGATGAATTTTTTTTTTTTTGGTGTATTAAACCATCTGATATTCGAAGACTACATTGGGTCTCGACTAATCTAAATTCAAGCTGGGTAGGACCACTAGGGCGGCAAAGCTCTCCCAACAAGTATTTAACACAGCTACATTCACAAGTCTCGAACCAAGGACCTTGGTTAAGTTAGAACAACCCCATGCCAGTTGATCTACACGCTTGTCGGTAGGGTGATGAATTTTTCATCTAACAATTTTTGCATGCTTTAAAAAGACAACGGTCAACGGAGGAAGGGTGATGATTTTTTCACCTAATAATTTTGATGATTTTTTCACCTAATAATTTTGTAATCTCACCCAATCTCTACAAAATTACTAGAAGTCACATTATTTTTAAGAAATTGAAATAAAAAAGAAATTTATCAACCATTCAATTAAATTTATCTTAATTTTTTTGACTGGTTTTTGTTACGTCTGACCACTAACCTCTCTCATTTTTTTTTCTTTTTTCCTTTTTAAGCTCCAAATAAGCGCCATAAGATGGCATAATTTAATACACTGCTTACATGCTCAATAGGGAAGTTGGTAGCCTTTGGCGTGAAGCCCAACCAAGCTAATAATGTTAACTGTCTTGTAATTGTCTAAGAACATAGCAGAAAACAGATTCATCCACGATGATGGTTAAAACAGTTGGTCCTTCAACATACAAGTTGTCAGTCCTGTTTCTAACAAATCATCCTCCTCTCATGTGTGCTCCAAGTTCACCAAACTGATCACCAGCTTCTATGTTTCAAGAGAGGCAAACTGCATCCAGCTATTGTTTCAGGACTTCTATGTCTGACCACTAACGTTACTTTAGCAAAAGTTTAATTTTTACTAGTTTACCCTTAAAAAATTTTATTTAGCTTCAGTATTTTTTTAATTTTACTAAAAAAAATTTAAATGATGAATGGATTATTTTATTGATATAATTATTAATTTTAATAAAATTATTAATTTCTAATTAAACTAACAAAATATTTTTATGAGATTATGCTCATGAGATAATTTATCAGAAGATAAATTATATTGTTTACATGTGAAGGTATTGAAACATTAGATTATAAATAATAAAGCTAAATACCTATATATTTGGTATCATCTTTTCGCTTGCTGTCTTTTGTTCTTTGAGAAAGAAAATACATAAAACTTGCTTGCCGGCTCATTTTCGTTCTTTAAACTTTCATTCCGTGTTAAAGGTTTCCGCGGTATGACTTTTTAACAACTTTTGCTAGTGCAATGAATGTATAGGTCCAACAAGAAAATATATTATGTATATTAGATAATGATATATAAATAGAATATTTGTTTGATATCTTGCAGCCGAATCAACCATTTTAATTTTTTTATATTTTATTTTAAAATAAAAAATATAACAATTTTTCAAATATTTTTGAAAGTATATCAACAAAAAAATTACAACCTTCCAGCTAATATTAACAAATATAAAAAAAATTAAAAATGAATTTTATATTCTGTCAAATATCATTCTGCTATAAATATAACTTATTTGCATAACTAAAATACAATATTATTTTAAAACACACAAAATGAACTGTTCTTTAAAATAAATAACTTACATATATATATGATTGGTTATAAAAAATACAATTAATCATGATATTCTAACTAAAAAATTTATAATATATATATATATTACATTATGCTATTTTTTACTATTTAATTTTGTATTTTATTCTATAATTTAACGTTTAGAATAAAAAGATCCTTTTAAATAAAATAATAACACTGAATTATAATAATTCACACAAAACTTAATGCAACTATTAAAAAATATTAAATAATTCTTTACCTTCTCTCATTCTCCCTTATTTTTCATACAAAAATAAAACACGTTTTCATTGTTATCATTTTTATATATTGTTTTTAAAACAAGCTATCAAAAGTTTTTAAAACAAACTGTCACACACATTTTGATTATTAAAAGTATCACATGAAAAACACAATTTTCCTTCTCCAAAACAAATGTAAAAGCATCAATTAAAAAAATAAAAAAATGCACCCTAAATTGTTAAATCCAATAGTACATATTTCTTGAGATAATTTTGTTATTTTATTTCATAAAGGGAAAATAGTTAAATTATGTTTATTTTGAAGCAACTTTAATGATCAAAGATGGTCAAAAGATCTGAGTCAACACACGCAAACGCACACGCGCAGATATATATAAAGATAATCTTTTTTTAGTGCGGATATTCGCATTTTAAAAATTGCAAACATCCACACAAGAGAATATGTATGTACACATATATATATATAGACACACACATACGTAAAAAACTTTTCAAATAGAGATTCTTAACTATATTAAAGTTATGGATAAATTAAAAGGTAAAGTAAATATATATTCTAATACATTACATGATAAAATACACTGTATTAGATTATATATTTTCTTTTTTTCCATTAACATTTCCTTTAACTTTAATATGAGACTTTAATTTATCCTTTATCGTGTAAGCTTAAGTTGGACTTATAGAGCCCGTCACTTGTTTAGGAAATTAAAGAGTCCACA
Source organism: Citrus x changshan-huyou (assembly GCA_039657385.1). Classification (NCBI taxonomy): domain Eukaryota; kingdom Viridiplantae; phylum Streptophyta; class Magnoliopsida; order Sapindales; family Rutaceae; genus Citrus; species Citrus x changshan-huyou. The sequence goes on from CM077549.1 coordinate 8,463,757, forward strand.
ACTAAAATATTACCTAAATACGACTGCTGGGATAACATCTTGTTTACATATTAAGAGCTTCTTCAGTATCTTGTTTACATATTAAGAGCGGTGAGACAGGTGAAACTTAAAATCATAGCAGCTTTGGAATTAATACCATCGACCCAACAACAGCTTGTGGGTGTTAAATGAATATTAATGAGTTTTCACTATTGAATTCCAATCATCACTTATTAATGTCTAAACAACTGCTGCAATTTTACAGGGAATTGACTGTTGCATTTCATACAACCCATACAACAACAGCTCGTGAGTATTAATTAAAAGGATTGTGTTAATTAATTATTTTCCACGTTAATATTACTCTTGGATTTTGCGATTCTAAATCATTACTTATTAATGTCTGAACAAGTGTTGTATCTTTTGAGCCTGAATAAGTGTTGTTTTCATTGTTGCATTTAATACAAATCACGCATTAACAGCTTGTGGATATTAGATAATAATTATGATTTTTCACATTAACATTACTCAAAAAATTTCCAATCCTAAATCGTTACTTGTTAATGTTTTGACAAATGTTGCATTTGTGAGACAGGTGAAACTTAAAACGAAACCAGCTCCGGAAATAATACAACCGACCCAACAAGAGCTTGTGGGTATTAAATGAACATTAATGATTTTTCACATTAACATTACTCTTAAATTTTCAAATTCCAAATCATCACTTATTAATATCTATATATGTGTTGCAGTAACTAAGCCTGAGGGAATTGATTGCTTTTTAATATATTTGTGGGTGCTAGAGTCATTATTTTCTCACGTGGTACCACGGCATTCCGTTTCGAAGTCTAAACTTGTTGAACTTGAGGCCGTTGTTCCATTTAATTTGATTAATTAAGCTTAGTTGGAGTTATTGGAGCCCGTATGTCTGTTATGACCGGTTCAAACACTTATCTAAGAGTCAACGACTAATGCTGTGGCAGTTGGGTTTGGCATATTGAAACCTGATCGTGTACAACGAGTAGCAGGATGGGGAGCTGAAGAGTGATTGTTGGGAGTTCTGAGGTGAAGATCTTGGACGAACCAAAATCTCCCAAAGAAGGATTGAAATTGAAGGAGCTAGAAAAATTCACAAAATCTTTTTGATCTCTGCCATGAGACCATTTTTTCTTATCATGTCTTTGAAGTAAACTTAATAAACATTGATGTTACTTTTTCTTTTAACAAAATTATGTGATTTTCACAAGTATTTGAGAATTAACCCAAAAAAAAAAGTAATTTCTACAACAGTATTTAAATTGAACAAGAAAAAATTATTTTTTATATTTTTATATTTATTTAGAATGAAAACATTACACGACTCATATAAAAAAAAATAATGAACATGTTCAACTAATTGTCATACATAGAAAGGTCATCTGAAAATTGAGAAAATAGAAACCCTCAAAAAAAAAAGGTAAGAAATGATAAAGCCTCTCTCTAATGAGAACGTCTACGGTATATCTAAGTCAATACAACCAATTATTATATATATAATCTGTATAATTAAATTTAATATAACTATAACTTGCATGTTAATTTTTAAAAATAATTGAACTTTAAAAATAAATGAACACATGGCATACCATCATTTGTTTATTATATTACCGATATAGTACATCTGATTTATTCTAAAATTCCTCCTCTCTAATATTATATTACTGATATAGTACATCCAATATATTCTAGAATTTCTCCTCTCTAATAACTACTATTGATAAAAGTAAGTAATCCCTCTGGGGTACCGTTGCTATTGACTACTTTGATTGAGTTAAATAACGGAATTCTGAAATCTAAAACAACAGGCGATTGTATACTATATACTATTGTAGTACAGTAATTTGCATCCAAGAAGCCAAAATCCAGACACATCGAACAATTAATGAATTTGAAGATAAGAAGAGAAAAAATTAAAATTAAAAAAAGAGTCATAAAAGTAAGAGAGAAGAAAGCCATTGGCGGGTTACCAAAATTTTAAAATCAAAAGAAAACTGCCACTGCCATGACCGCCGAAAACCCTAGGTCAGTTTGGGGGAGTTGGGAGGGGTTGATGCACTGGAAACTAACAAGTGGAGCGATGGCTAGAAAGCAATATTACATTAATTAACTAAAAAAATCAGTTGAGGGGATGGTGACATGGTGTAGTGCCTTATTTCGAAGGTCCTACATCGCAGTACTTGTCTTAAAAAAAGAGTGATTAATTCTAGAAGAAGTCGGAGAGAAGAACGTTCAGAATAAAATTAAATGAAAACCATGCATCTCACTAATAAAATATGTGATGAACATTGAATGACTCCAGAAACCACGTAACTCACTTAAAGAGATACATAAGTTGTATAGAGGGAACAAATTGATCTCACTAGAACGGACGGGCAAGATTAGATCTAGAAATGTCATAACACTTAAGAATGGCTACGAATAGAGGACTAAGGCTAAACTACTTATTTTATAATTTTTTATAAAAATAGTGTTTGGTAAATTTTGTAAAAACAGTTTATTTCATAATTTTCTTCATTTCGTCAGCTGCTTTTAAAAGCAGGTAGAGGGTTGCTTTTCATAAACAGCTTATTCAAGAAGCTGCTATGCCTTCTTAAAATACCTATTATAACCTTAGTATTTTGATAAAAAGACAATTATATCGTACTTATTCATAAACCCTAATATATAAATCATTAGATATTATATCACTGCCACAATTTTATTGCAAAAAAATTATTGTGAATGTAATACATATTACTTTTTATTTGATTTAGATTATGTAAAAGTATAAATTTTTATCATATATTTTATATAATAGATTATGAAGTTCTTCAGATTTTTCTTAATTGAGATTTTTTAATTAATTTTACATATTTAAGAAAAAATATGTCTAAACAATTTATTAAACATAAAATAAAAAAATTAAAATGTATGTCCATTTTGGTCATTATGTAATACAAGAGCACTTTCCTAATAAGATTTACCAAACGCATGTACTTTACTTTTTAAATTCACAGCAAACGCAACAGCACAGTTTACCAAACACCAAGCTACTTTTTTAATCAGCAGCTTATTTCATCTGCACAGCACAAGCAACTTATTTCATCAGCCTCCGCAATCCCAAACTAGCCCTAAGGCTGAATAATGGGTAATTCACTACTTGATTTAAGAGATTGAAAAGAAGAAGATAATGAAAAGAAACTCTATCTTCCGGAGTGCCTTTGAAGGTAAATCCAACCGCGCTACAGATCAAGAAGTTGACAAATTCCATGGTTTTTATAACATAATGAGGGGAAGAATTAAATAAAAACGTTGATTACCAAGGAAAAAGTGCATTTACTGGCTATAACATCCAAATATTATTTCATAAACAACAAAGTGCACAAAAGAAATTATTTCATGATAAAATGCATTGGCTAACCATGTAAAATCACTCCACCGCGCACAAGACAAATCATGGGACTGAATGGCAACTGGGCCGACACGAAGGGGTCGAGCCTTTTGTAAGGTGAGGTCAAATTTCTCTTCCATGTCCATGTTTTCTAGTCTAACCCCATCTTCAAGCTTCCAATCGAAAGATCTAATAAGAGAACCCAACATTAAATGTAACATCCTGATAGCCAACGGTAAACCAGGGCATATTCGCCGCCCAGCTCCGAAGAGGATTAGCTCAAAATTCTGGCCTTTGAAATTAAGATCTGTCCTCAAGAATCTCTCAGGCATAAACGAGTGAGGGTTGTCCCATGTGCTTTCATCTCTACCAATAGCCCACACATTGACTAAAACTTGAGCACCCTTAGGCACTGTGAAGCCAGCAATTTCTACATCTATTGAGGCTTTACGAGGAAGTAATAAGGAAAACTGCTGGGTGCAACCTAAATGTTTCTTTGACTGCTGCTTGTAGATAAGGTAACCGATTGATGTCTGATTCCTCAATTGGGTTACCTTTGCCAATTGTTTGTTCCATCTCTAATCGGGCTTTCGATAAAGCCTCGGGACTGCAGAGTAGTTCCGCCATTGCCCATTACAGTGTACCTGACGTTGTATCGGCTCCCGCAACAAACAAATCCTGTTATCATGCGATCCGTTACTACTGTAAACTCTGTGAAAATCGCCAACGACTCGAGCAAACGTAACTTGTAATTCGTACAAGAAAGAGACCCAAAAAGGGAATATATATATATATATATATACCGCAATCAAATATTTGATATTGTTTCTATCAATCTCCATACTCTTGTCTTCACAAATATTGAGAAGAGTATTAACACATCTTTAGATTTGGTGTAACCATGTTCTTGTCTTTGCTTCAATCTTTGATCAATCAAGCGATCAAACAACTGGAACAACTTGCCAAAATGAACTTTGATTCGACGCCTTATACCCTGCAGGTCAAGCATTTTAAGCACAGGAAAAAAATGGGACAAGTTAGGCTTTGCTGCATCTTCCAGGATGCTCCGAACTAAATCCCTAAACTCCCGTGCAGTATCTGAAGCAGGATTAGCCAAATCAACAGAAAATATTGTGTTGGATAATAAGTTAATTGAATTATCGAAAGCAGCTCGGCTAAGACCTATTGAGCTACCAGCAAGGCAATTTTCTTGAACATAACCAAGTGGATTTTCTTGCGTCGGAGGTTTTGATTGGCGTCAAGTTTGTTACTAGAGAAAATATGTAAGTTGCATATTTTTTGAAGATTTTTCCACTGCGTTGAGACAGGCATCCAGGACCAATCCGAATTCATGGTGCCCGTTGGCTAAGACTGCCTCAGGGACTGTACGATTACAGAAAGATGAATCATGATTTTGGAGGATTGCTTTGGCCATGGTTGCAGAAGAAACGACTACTGTGGTCACTTGGACTAATTCTAGACTCATTATGGAGCCGTGTACCTTGGCAAGGTTAGCTAGTTAGCTAGTGACCTGTGGGGTTTGTCACCGAGTTCCAGGAGATTACCCATCACCGGATGGCTTAATTTGGTGGCTTAATCACCAAATTTATTGACCAAATTTGTTAGCCACTAAATTTGATCAAGATTGGTGGGCTTGATTTTACGCAAAATTTTGCATGTAAAAAGGAAGCCCTCATTTGAGAGCTTGGCATCCCAAATCCAAGAGAAGCAATCCAAATTGAGAGCAGAAAAATATTTTTTTAAGCATGTAATTATATTGTAGGAGCATTTGGCTCCTCAATATGGGTATTACGGGTTTGCTTTGCTAGGAAATATTTCTAGGAATCATGTATTTGGGGCTTGGGTGAGAGAAAATTATTTTTGAGAAAGTGGTTGTAAAAATTTTTCACATAGTAAATATTTTCTCTCTGGTTGTCTTTTGACAACGACCGTGGTTTTTCTCCGGATTTGGAGTTTTCCACGTAAATCTTGTGTTGTGTGATTGGTGTGTTCTCCATTTAATTCTTCTGTTAATTTGTTGCTTGAAAAATTGTTTGGAGTGATCTTGGGAGGAAGCTCAATTTCCTAACAGTGATATCAGAGCCATTGATTGAAGTATTGGTGTCGGGGCACTGTTCGCGTAGACGGTACTATTCATGTATACGATACCATTTACGTGAAGTAGTGGGGCCAATCCAAATAGTTTCTGGTGAAGAGTAAAGACTGATATGTAAAGCATATATGTCAACAGTTGGTGTTTTCTAAACTTGGTGGAGTTTGATGTTGTTGAAAAATTATTAGGAGAATGATTTTTTGGCTTGTGGTGGATTCAAGTCAAAGGCGTAGCTAATCTGGTATGCACAAAGATTTGAAGGTGTGGGCAATTTGGCACCTTAAGAAAATTGTTAAAAAGGTAGAGTGGGCTCGGCAAATTGCTCCAGAATCAGTAAAGGAGATACTGATATTCCCACAAATGGTGAGTTTACTTTTATAAGAGACTGGGTTAGTTCTTTTGGCATGTAGATCTCCAAGTTGCCATGAAAGAGAACACATTACTGTAAGCAGGGCCCACAAAATTTGCACACAAGGCATGGTTGGCATTGATACAGGGTGTGTGGTGGAATTTATGTCAATGGCTGACGAACTTCCAGGAAAAGCCAACATGGAAGTTGCACCATAAATTTCAGCAGGATATTTCGACATGTGCCGAGAAAAATCTTAGAATGATTAATTCTAACTGGTATACTCTTTATGATAGAGTATGATAATTCTTTATGTTGAGAATTATGACTGTTGGTGAAGACAGTGTTTTATAACAGTGGTTATGAATTTTTTTTTAAATTATGGTGGAGATTGTTGAAAATATGATTAAAACAAAAAAGTCAAAAATTGTGACTTCAAATTTGGCGGCTTACTCACCAAATTTATTGACCAAATTTGTTAGCCACTAAATTTGATCAAGATTGGTGGGCTTGATTTTAGGCAAAAATTTGCCTATAAAAAGGAAGCCCTCATTTGAGAGCTTGGTATCCCAAATCCAAGAGAAGCAATCCAAATTGAGAGCAGAGAAATATTTTTTTAATCATGTAATTATATTGTAGGAGCATTTAGCTCCTCAATATGGGTATTACGGGTTTGCTTTGTTAGGGAATATTTTTAGGAATCATGTATTTGGGGTTTGGGTGAGAGAAAATTATTTCTGATAAAGTGGTTGTAAAAATTTTCCACATAGTAAATATTTTTTCTCTGGTTGTCTTTTGACAACGACCGTGATTTTTCTCCGAATTTAGAGTTTTCCACGTAAATTTTGTGTTGTGTGATTCGTGTATTCTCCATTTAATTTTTCTATTAATTTGTTGTTTGACAAATTGTTTGGAGTGATCTTGGGAGGAAACTCAATTTCCTATTAGTGGTATCAGAGCCGTTGATTGAAGTTTTGGTGTCAGGGCACTGTTCGCGTAGACGGTACTATTCATGCATACGATACTATTTATGTGAAGCAGTAGGGCCAATCCAAATAGTTTTTGGTGAAGAGTAAAGACTGATCTGTAAAAAATAAATGTCAACAGCTGGTGTTTTTTAAACTTGGTGGAGTTTGATGTTGTTGAAAAATTATTAGGAGAATGATTTTTTGGCTTATGGTGGATTCAAGTCAAAGGCGTATCTAATCTGGTATGCACAAAGATTTGAAGGTGTGAGCAATTTGGCACCTTAAGAAAATTATCAAGAAGGTAGAGCAAGCTCGGGAAAGTGCTACAGAATCAATAAAGGAGATATTGATATTCTCACAAATGGTGAGTTTCTTTTTTTAAGAGGGTTCGTTCTTTTGGCATGTAGATCTCCAAGTTATCATGAAAGAGAACACATTACTGTAAGCGGGGTCCACAAAATTTGCACACAAAGCATGGTTGGCATTGATGTAGGGTGTATGGTGGAATTTATGTCAATGGCTGACGCACTTCTAGGAAAAGCCAACATGGAAGTTGCACCATTAATTTCAGCAAGATATTTCAACATGTGCCAAGAAAAATCTTAGAATGATTAATTTTAACTGGTATACTCTTTATGATAGAGTATGATAATTCTTTATGTTGAGAATCATGTCTGTTGGTGAAGACAGTGTTTTATAACAGTGGTTATGAATTTTTTTTTTAATCATGGTGGAGATTTGTTGAAAATGTGATTAAATAAAAAATTCAAAAATTGTTGCTTCAAATTTGGTGGCTTAATCACCAAATTTATTGACCAAATTTGTTAGCCACTAAATTTGATCAAGATTGGTGGGCTTGATTTTAGGCAAAATTTTGCCTATAAAAAGGAAGCCCTCATTTGAGAGCTTGGTGTTGATTGATTTCTATAATCAATTATTATCAATGTCAATGTACAAGTATACACAACAAGTAATAAAGTGATGAGTATTCAAGATTGTCTCCACAGGGATTGGTGTTACTCAAAATGCTAAAGCAATCACAATAGTGCAAATCAACTAAAGACCGAAACAAACAATTGTCAAATAATTCTATCGTAACTAATAATTGTGAGAGATGGAAATAAAACAATACTGTAATGAAATAAACTAAGTTAAATGTGTCTAAGATTCAATTGAGAATATAGTAGTTGAATGATCAAACTCTCCTAATGGGGTGACTGTTATTTACCAAATTAGCACCAGTTGTTACAATAAGTGTTGCAGCAATGGGTAGAATAAATCTGCATCTGCAGCTATCGCATGTTGGAAATCTCATACCTTTAAATCTACTAACAATGACCAGTTGCTCATATATTTATGGTACAACATTATAACCTTTAATCTCTCCACCCTACAAGGTGAACACCTATGTCTAGAGTGTCACAAATCTTAACTTCAAGTATTGCCCTTATGGGATTCAAGGTAACCTAATCCAGGAAACTCGACTTAAGAACAAGTAATACTCTAATAATGTCCGCTAAGACATGCCCTTTTGCTGCTCTATCTTAACTGAAATTATTAAATGGGTGGTCAACCGAAATAACAGTTGTATTCATAAAAACTACTAGAGAATAATGCTACAGCATTACCATAACAACATAAAAGAACAGTCAAGAACCCATTGGATTATTTGTCACTCAACCACAAGTAAATTTAATTCATAATCTGGATGAGAAAAATAAACACAAATATATTAATCTCGGAATACATCCAAACAATTCAAGGAAGAAGAGAAAATATAAGTCGAGCACGATGAAAGACAAATAATTCTGCACGGTTCTTTTCTTTGTTTCCGAATATCACTCCTTAATCTTGATCTCCTTCTTCTTGCCTTTGTAATTATTTTTTATGATAATTCCTTGCCGCCTTTCTATGTAGTGCACGCCTCCTTTTATATTGCAAATTGGGGTAAAAAACCCAAAGTCCATGCGCGTGCATGCGTTTAAATTAGGAAACATGCAGATCGCGATTTTATGGCTGACCCACGCTTTAAGCTTTCTCCCGCATTGCTCTCTGATTGCTGCAGCACTAGCTGCTCTAGCATCCACAACAGCACTGCATTATTCCCGATTGTGTTTGTCTTCTTTTGTGGCCATCTTCTTTCCTCCTCTTGCTCATCTAATGTCTCAGCATCCCCTTATGAATTTAAAACCTATCTTGGCTTGGCTTTGTCTACCTCAATACCATCCTTGGATATCTTGTGACCCATCACTATTCCTTCTTGCACCATGAAATGACATTTTTCCCAATTGAGTACTAAGTTGGTCATCTCACATCTTTTAAGAACTTCTTCTAAGTTGTGTAAACAATCATTGTATGTTTCCCAAAAAACTGAGAAGTCATCCATAAAAACTTCCAAAGTCTGCTCTACCATATCAGAAAATATAGACATCATGCATCTCTAAAAAGTTGTTGGAGTATTGCATACCCCAAATGGCATTCTTCTGAAGGTAAATGTTCCATATGGACAAGTAAACGTAGTCTTCTTTTGATCCTCTGGAGCTATAGCAATCTGGTTGTAGCCTGAATACCCATCTAAGAAGCAGTAGTACTTTTTTCCAGCAAGTCTGTCCAACATCTGATCTATGAATGGAAGTGGGAAATGGTCTTTCCTTGTGGCTTTGTTAAGCTTCCTGTAATCCATACACACTCTCCATCCAGTCACTGTACTTGTAGGAATAAGTTCATTCTTCTCATTAGCCATTACTGTTATCTCTCCTTTCTTTGGAACACATTGAATTGGGCTTACCCATGAACTGTCTGATATTGGGTATATGACTCCAGCATCTAACTATTTAATGATTTCCTTCTTCACCACTTCTTTCATAATAGGATTCAGCATTCTCTGGTGCTCCACCGAATTGCTGGAACAATTCTCTAACAGGATTTTATGCATACATATGGATGGGCTTATCCCTTGTATATCTGCCATGGTCCATCCAATTGCTCTTCTGTATTTTCCCAGCAAATCTACTAGACTCTGTTCTTGACCTGCATCCAGAGTAGAAGAAATGATTACAGGGAGTGTGTTGTTTTGACCAAGATAAGCATACTTTAAATGTGAAGGTAACATTTTTAATTCAAAACTATGAGGTGATTCAATAGATGGTAAAGTTATTTTTACTTCCCTGTCTGAAAGATTCAGGTGTTCAATAAACCTGTTGTGCCTATCAGATTGTTGTTTGCCCATCCAATCTGTTTGGATTGCTGCAACATCTTCCTCTTCAACATTTTCAAAGGTGGTGACTTTATCAAGTACATTACTGCAGCATCTGTCCATTCTGTCTGCTACAACAAGATCCACTACACTTAGGAAATTGCAATCTTCTACTTCATCAGGGTTCCTCATAGCCTCTAATACATTAAATGTGACTTGCTGATCATTCACTCTCATGGTGAGCTCTCTTTTCTGCACATCTATCAAAGTTTTTCCAGTTGCTAGAAAAGGTCTTCCAAGTATAATGGGTACCTCTTTGTTAGCTTCAAAGTCCAGCACAATGAAATCCACTGGAAAGATGAATTTGCCAACCTTCACCAATATATCCTCTATCTTTCCTTCAGGGTATGCATGAGATATGTCAGCTAATTGTAGAGTGACTGTTGTTGGTCTGCACTCCCCTACTCTCAGCTGCTTAAATACAGATAATGGCATCAAATTAATACTAGCTCCCAAGTCACAAAGTGCTCTACCAGCATACCTAGTCCTTATAGAACATGGTATTGTAAAACTCCTTGGATCTTTCAATTTTGTGGGAATTTTACTCTGGAGCATATGACTGCTTTCCTGTGTTAAAGCAACAGTTTCAAACTCTCACATCCTTCTTTTTCGTGCCAAGATATCTTTTAGAAATTTCACATAATTTGGCATTTGCTCCAAAGCTTCCACAAAAGGTATATTTATGTGCAGTTGCTTCAGCACTTCCAGGAATTTGCTGAACTGCTTGTCTTGTTTTTGCTTCTAGAACCTTTGTGGGAAAGGTGGTGGATGTCTAAACTGTTGGGTAACTTCAGGAGATATCAAACTTTGTTTGTTTGATTTGATGCAAGTTGTAACTATTGGTGTTGTGACTTCTTTTTCAGCATGTTCTGGTTGAATTTCCTCTGCAGTTGCTGTAGCTTGGCCCATGTAACCACTGTCTTGAAGAGGAGTTTGCTGTAACAGGCTTTCCTTTTGAGTTGGTTTTTGTGCTGAATTGTATTGCATCCCATTTTTGGTCACCTCAACTGGGATATCAACATTCTTTCTAGATCTCAAACTAATTACTTTGCAGTGTTCTTTGCTCTCTCTCCTAGGGTCTTCTATGTTGTTGGGTAGGCTTCCTTGAGTTCTGCTGCTCATTGCTGTAGCTAGTTGTCCCATTTGGTTCTCAAGGTTTCTCAAGGACACAGCTTGACTCTGCACAATTGCTTCATTCTTTGCAATATACTCTTTGATCAGTGCTTCCAGTGAAGTGATTGGATCCTGACTAATATGCTTTTGCCCTTGACTTTGTTGATGAAAACCAGGTGGTTGTGTGTTTCTACTCAGTCCATTCAATGCTGAAGCATTTCAATTCTGACTTCTCCATGAGAAATTTGGATGTTGTTTCCAGCCTGGGTTGTAAGTATTTGAATATGAGTTGTTATGAGGTTATCAATTGAAGTTACCCACATAGTTTACTGAAGCTGGATTTCCAGGACAATTATCAAAATCATGTTCTTCACCACAATAGACACAAGAAAGTTCAGTAACTTGCTTTACTGTTGCTGGAGCAGCTGTCATGGCTTTTACCATGTTAGTCAATGAGGTTACTTGTGCTGATAAGGCTGTAATTGCATCAATGTTATGTACCCCTACTGATCCTCTTGCTGCTAGTTGCCTGGCTGAAGGCCATTGGTAATTATTGTTGGCAATTCTTTCCAGAATTTCATAAGCTTCAGTGTAAGATTTGGATAACAGAGCTCCATTTGCTGAAGCATCCACCATTAACCTTGTACTCGGATTCAACCCATTGTAAAAAGTTTCCAATTGAATGCAACAAGGGATACCATGATGAAGACACCTTCTGAGCAATTCCTTGAATCTTTCCCGCGCCTCGTACATGAAATGCAAGTTATGCAACCCAAGAGGGGGGTGAATTGGGATTTTAAAAATATGCAATACAATTCGCACAACAATTTAATCTATTATCTTAATCAAATAAAAAAATAATAAATTCAATCATGCACAATATGAAAAGAGTAAGGGAAGAGAAAACAAACACAAGGATTTTTACGTGGTTCGGCTATCCCCGCCTACGTCCACGCCTCCAAGCACACCCGGCTTGAGGATTTCACTATCCAAGCCTCCCAAGGCTTCAAATGTTTACAATTGACTTCCAAGGTGTCAATGGACCTTTACAACAAGAGATTATCTCCCCAATCTCTTCACCCCAAGTGTTTCTCACACTTGTACACTCACAATTTGACAAGAAATGAAAATTACAACAAAAACTCATGAAAATTACAACAAAAACTCTCTTTAAGAGTGGATATGCAAATAATAGCTCAACAATGATTCAATCTATGATGATTTGCGTTTTGGAAGCTCAATATATGTTGTATGATCTTATATTTACTTTCATTAGTTCATTAGAATGAAGTTTGAGTTGAGTTTTTAAGCTAAAGCCCGAAAACTAGCCGTTATAGGCAAATTCCCGCGCCCAAGCGGTTAGCCGCTTGATTTATCCGGCTAGCCACTCATGAACAGTGATATTACCGTTATTTTTGACTTTTGCTACAGTAACACTGTTCACTAAAATTACACTTTTGGCCCAAACTTTCTATACTTATACTACGGCCCAAAACGTCGTAAAACTTTACAAATAAGTCCAATTTCAGAATTTTCTAATAATAGTTATCTTTCCAAAACTTTTTAAAATTATGATATGGCCCCAAAGATATTATTCTTTCGCAAAAAAGTCATTTTCAACATAATACCCATATTTTTCAAAGTTCTCAAAACCTTTCACTTTAGTCCAAAATATTCATAAATTATAGTATGGCCCAAAACATTTCAAATGTTTGTAAAAAGGTCCAACTCCGAAATTCAATAATAATACTTATTAAAATAAAAGATTTGAAAATTTTACATTTAAGTCCAAATTACTCAAAACCACAAAGTATTTTATCTTATAAAAATAAAACCTTTTAGTTTATAAAAAGTAATTAATTAAATTAATCTCTTGAGCTTCTCAAATGCTAAATCATGCATCAACTAAATCATACCGGCTTTACAAGAATTTATCGCACTAATTTGTCCGTTGAGCTCTAAACTTTATTCTCGATTTCGCCGTTGTTCGTTGAGTGTCTTGAGCTTGATTTCACTTGATTCACTTGCATAAATATTACCCTTCAAAAACTAGTGAAAATGTGAAATACAATATTTATTAAATCACTTAATACATATGTTTGTTATCATCAAAATTACATTATGTATAGCCCTTTAGGCTAACAGTACAAACTTTCATCTTCAAGTTGATGGAAGGAAGTAATCTCATTCCACAGTTTTGCATTTTTTGTTGGTGGGAAATATTTCATTAGGAATTTATCAGCCAATTCATTCCATGTAGTGATGGAATAAGAGTGTAACGAATTTAACCATGCTCTTGCTCGATCTCTTAAAGAATAAGGGAAGAGCTTCAGCCTTAAGGCATCTTTGTTGCTCCAGCAATCTTGAAAGCATCACTTACTTCCAAGAACAATTTAAGATGGAGATGAGGATCTTCATTAGGCAATCCATTAAATTGTCCCACTGTTTGTAACATTTGAAACATCACTGGTTTCAACTCAAAATTTGCTGCTTCTACCTCAGGTCTAATGATCCCAGGGTGTACAACTTGTGGGGTTAATACAGCGTAATCTCTTATAGCTCTGTCTCTGTCATCAGCCATGTAAATAATATTGTTGTTGCCTGGATGTCTCGCGTTGGCATGTTCATTCTGCTCTTCTTGAATGTTGACTGGTTGTAGGGGCCTGTGATGATTCAAATTTTGCGCATCCTGTAAATTATTCATGCTTGAAGCAATTTCTGAATTCCTTTGTTCTCTTCGTAGTCTCCTAACAGTCCTTTCAATCTCAGAACCAAATTGGAATGCCACATATCTATCTTTGCACATGCATATACCGATCTGCCAATAAATAGAATGAATCAAATCAAATTTGGTGCTATCAAGATTTACTTCACACTTCAAAAATAAACAATTTATCCCCGGCAACGGCCCCAAAAACTTGTTGATTGATTTCTATAATCAATTATTATCAATGCCAATGTGCAAGTATACACAACAAGTAATAAAGTGATGAGTATTCAAGATCCTCTCTACAGGGATTGATGTTACTCAAAATGCTAAAGCAATCACAATAGTGCAAATCAACTAAAGATCGAAACAAACAATTGTCAAATAATTCTATCGTAACTAATAATTGTGAGAGATGGAAATAAAACAATACTGTAATGAAATAAGCTAAGTTAAATGTGTCTAAGATTCAATTGAGAATATAGTAGTTAAATGATCAAACTCTCCTAATGAGGTGACTGTTGTTTACCAAATTAGCACCAGTTGTTACAATAAGTGTTGCAGCAATGGGTAGAATAAATCTGCATCCGCAGCTATCTCATGTTGGAAATCTCATACCTTTAAATCTACTAACAATGACCAGTTGCTCATATATTTATGGTATGATATTATAACCTTTAATCTCTCCACCCTACAAGGTGAACACCTTTATCTAAAGTCTCACAAATCTTAACTTCAAGTATTGCCCTTATGAGATTCAAGGTAACCTAATCCAGAAAACTCGACTTAAGAACAAGTAATGCTTTAATAATGTCTGCTAAGACATGCCCTTTTGCTGCTCTATCTTAACTGAAACTATTAAATGAGTGGTCAACTGAAATAACAGTTGTATTCATAAAAACTACTAGAGAATGATGCTACAGCATTACCATAACAACATAAAAGAACAGTCAAGAACCCATTGGATTATTTGTCACTCAACCACAAGTAAATTTAATTCATAATCTGGATGAGAAAAATAAACACAAATATATTAATCTCGGAATACATCCAAACAATTCAAGGAAGAAGAGAAAATATAAGTCGACCACGATGAAAGATAAATAATTCTGCACGGTTCTTTTCTTTGTTTCCGAATAGCACTCCTCAATCTTGATCTCCTTCTTCTTGCCTTTGTAATTATTTTTTATGATAATTCCTTGCCGCCTTTCTATGTGGTGCACGCCTCTTTTTATATTGCAAATTAGGGTAAAAAATCCAAAGTCCATGTGCGTGCATGCGTTTAAATTAGGAAACATGCAGATCGCGATTTTATGGCTGACCCACGCTTTAAGCTTTCTCCCACATTGCTCTCTGATTGCTGCAGCACTGGTTGCTCTAGCATCCACAACAGCACTGCATTATTCCCGATTGTGCTTGTCTTCTTTTGTGGCCATCTTCTTTCCTGGTCTTGCTCATCTAATGTCTCAGCATCCCCTTATGAATTTAAAACCTACAATTATGCACCTGTTTTTAGCACAAATTACTTGATTTAAACAAAACTTATTAAAACCCAACTAAAATGAACGTTTATGCAAAAGGTAACCAAAATGTAATAAAAACACCTTATTTGCTCTCTAAATGATCTTGATTTAAGTCTAGAATTGATGTAATAACTCTCATTTCCTAGAGTTATCACTTGGCATCCCAAATCCAAGAGAAGCAATCCAAATTGAGAGCAGAGAAATATTTTTTAAGCATGTAATTATATTGTAGGAGCATTTGGCTCCTCAATATTGGTATTACGGGTTTACTTTGTTAGGGAATATTTCTAGGAATCGTGCATTTGGGGTTTTCATTGCATTTTTGTTATCTTGGGAGGAAACTCAATTTCCTAACAGTGGTATCAGAGCCATTGATTGAAGTATTGGTGTCGAGGCACTGTTTGCGTAGACGGTACTATTCATGTATACGATACTATTTACGTGAAGTAGTGGGGCCAATCCAAATAGTTTTTGGTGAAGAGTAAAGACTGATCTATAAAGCATATATGTCAACAGTTGGTGTTTTCTAAACTTGGTGGAGTTTGATGTTGTTGAAAAATTATTAGGAGAATGATTTTTTAGCTTGTGGTGGATTCAAGTCAAAGGCGTATCTAATCTGGTATGCACAAAGATTTGAAGGTGTGGGCAATTTGGCACCTTAAGAAAATTGTCAAAAAGGTAGAGTGGGCTCGGCAAATTGCTCCAGAATCAATAACGGAGATACTGATATTCCCACAAATGGTGAGTTTCTTTTTATAAGAGACTGGGTTAGTTCTTTTGGCATATAGATCTCCAAGTTGCCATGAAAGAGAACACATTACTGTAAGTAGGGCCCACAAAATTTGCACACAAGGCATGGTTGGCATTGATGCAGGGAGTGTGGTGGAGTTTATGTCAATGACTGACGAACTTCCAGGAAAAGCCAACATGGAAGTTGCACCATAAATTTCAACTGAATATTTCGACATGTGCCGAGAAAAATCTTAGAATGATTAATTATAACTGGTATACTCTTTATGATAGGGTATGATAATTCTTTATATTGAGAATTATAATTGTTGGTGAAGACAGTATTTTATAATAGTGTTTATGAATTTTTTTTTTTAATTATAGTGGAGATTGTTGAAAATATGATTAAAACAAAAAAGTAAAAAATTGTGACTTCAAATTTGGCGGCTTACTCACCAAATTTGTTAGCCACTAAATTTGATCAAGATTGGTGGGCTTGATTTTAGGCAAAAATTTGCCTATAAAAAGGAAGCCCTCATTTGAGAGCTTGGCATCCCAAATCCAAGAGAAGCAATCCAAATTGAGAGCAGAGAAATATTTTTTTAATCATGTAATTATATTATAGGAGCATTTGGCTCCTCAATATGGGTATTACGGGTTTGCTTTGTTAGGGAATATTTCTAAGAATCATGTATTTGGGGTTTGGGAGAGAGAAAATTATTTATGAGAAAGTGGTTGTAAAAATTTTCCACATAGTAAATATTTTTTCTGTGGTTGTGTTTTGACAATTGTTGAGTGTTAGAAAATGCATATTTATAAAGGAGAAAACCATCATTTTACATTTCAAGTCTTACTAACAACTCTTACTTTTATGTATTTAACCTTCTTGTGATGTAATTATGTGTGTGTTATTTTAATTAAGTATTTTATGTATTTTAGGGGCATTATAGTCATTTCACAATAAAGGAGAGATCAGACGGTAAAACGGACATCACTTTTGAACTCAGGACGATCGAAAACCTTAGGAGGAGCATAAAAGGAAAAATGGCACTATTCACATGTACGATACTATTCACGTATACGGTACTGTATATGTTACTGTTCACGGCACTGTTCACATAGACGGATCGATGATGTGGCATTGACCGATGATGTGGCATTGACTGATGAGGTGTCACGATCCTGTTAGACTAAAATTCTTATGTATTGTTGATGGTGACGTGGCAGCATATCAGTGGACGAAAAATCTTGCGTACGGTGCATGCATCACACAGGATTATTTTCAACCAAACCGCGTTACTGTTCATCCGGGTCAAACCGTGTTACTGTTCATCCACGTGGTCAAACCGTGGATTGTTGACTGATGACGTGGCGCATCCTGAGCGTCCAAACTGTTTTTAATCCGATGGCCATGATTTACTCCATGTATCTATAAAAAGGGGGCCTTCCCCCCCTAATTTGATATCTCTGAATCCATTTTTGGGATCCATTTTCTGTAATTCCTTCTCCATCTTGTATTTTCTTCGTATTTTAATAAATTTTCATTTTGCCCCTAGTTCAATTATAAGTAGCTAATTTCCTTTCAAGCTTGGGTTGAAGGTGAAGTCTCAACATGTGTCATGGGCTTTATTTGGTAAATTTATTTTCTTTTCCCCTCTAATTTTTGTGGATGATTTGACTTATCGTCGACAAATAATAATAGTCTTGTCTAGATACCGCCTTGGTTACACCGGCTCTCTAGTACAAGGTTATTATTATTTGGCACGATAAGCCCTTAGCACCATATTGATTAGAGCGTGGTTCATGAGGTGTGGATTCCCCCCTCATGATTTAATTGGCATTAATAAGGATTATATAGCCCATGATGCATGTTGATACGGATCCGGATACCCAAGTGCTTCATTTCAATAAATCTATCTTCAATTTATTCTCGCCATTTTAATTTAAGTTTTAGAATATTCCAAATCAACTTCACCAGAAATCCAATCACCCATTTACAAAATTAATTCTACACAATTAAAATCCACCTCCTCGTGGGATCGACACTCGTGTGCTTGCGAGTACATTAAAATTTGCACAACAACAATGACCGTGGTTTTCTCCGAATTTGGAATTTTCCACGTAAATTTTGTGTTGTGTGATTGATGTAATCTTCATTTAATTTTTTTGTAATCTGTTACTTGACAAATTACTTGGAGTGATCTTTGGAGGAAGCTCAATTTCCTAACAAGAAGGAAAGCGTCCTGGAACAGGAAGCTGTCTGCAAAATCCTACTTTGAGTCCTCCGGAAAACGACTTTAAAGGTTTGACAAAAACCCATGTGAACAGAAGCCATATTATGCAGCTTAAGATATCAATAATCTTTTTGGTTGTCTCTATCTTGGCGACAAATAAGCAAAAGCAGAGAAAGAAGAAGAATGAGAAGGTGAAGATGAAGTGTAATGAGAGAGAAAGACCGAAGGACTGACTCGTCAAAGGATCCTCAAGAGGAGGCTGCTACCATTTTATTGTTGATAACTCTATGAAATGAGAGTTATTATGACACTTTTAGACTTAAATCAATATTACTTAGAGAGTAAATGATGTGTTTTCATTGCATTTTTGTTATATTTTGCATAAACATTCATTTTAGTTTATTCTTAATAAATTTTGTTGATTTAGAATAATTCGTGCTTAGATTGTGTGCATAATTGTAGGTGTCCGAAAGCTCAAATTTCAAGGAAGGAATGTTGATGCAATAGGCTTGCAAAAATAAGGAAAGAACATGGCTACAAAAGAATTGGAACAAATCTGGAACAATGGAGTTGTTGTAGCCGTTTATGTAGCAACCATTGCTGTAGCAATCCTAGAACAACGACAGAGAAAATTTCATGAGGGATACTTGTAGAATTGCGATCTGCATTTTCTTAATCTGACTTATGCGCGCCCTAAGCTTCCGTTTACCTTAATTTTCAATTATAAAAGGAGCACGCATCATATGGAAGAGGGGTCGTGAATCAACATCGAAAAAATTAAGAGAAAAAGAAGGAAGAAGCAGAATTCAAGAGAGAACAAGTCGATCTGCACCATTGAAGAAAAATCTGCAGAACTAATTGGATTCAATTTTCATCATAGTTTACTTGTCTCCTTACTTATTCTTTGATTGAAACGATGTATTTCATAGCTGATATTTTACTGTTAGTTTTTATTTTACAAGTTATGAACTAAATTTGATTGTAGTTGAATAACAAACAATCTAGATGGGTTATTGGTTGTTCTTATGAGTTGCTGCAAGATTGATGTAGCATTTAGCTTTAATAGCTTTTATTACAATTATTATTTCGGTTGACCTCCCATTTAATGATTCAAGTTAAGAGAGAGCCACAAAAGGGTCTGTCTTAGTGGAAATTATTAGAGTAATATTTGATCTTAAGTCAAGTTTCCTGGATTGAGTTTAACTTGAGTCCTAAAAGGGCCACACTTGAGTTAAGATTTGTGATAAACTAGATATAGGGATGTCTGCAGGTATGTAACTCACCTGCCAATCGTACTTTAGCCTCGATTAACCAACGGATGTCTGCAGGTATGTTATTCCTCATGAGTAATCGCATGTGTTCGGACCGAGCTTTATAGATCGTAAGGAGGGCATTCTGAGGAAGTGAAGGGAATCGCTTGTGAAGCTTCGCTAGAATCTCGTTTCTGTCCATACTTTTACCTCAGAATGTCAGTTATTATGGGAAACTGAAGTAACCGACTTGATTGTCACGGAGTACCGTTAAAATCGTCCTCTTATTGAATTTACCTCAAGCTCCAACTGGATGTCGTAAACACTTCTCTCAATGTCTCTGAGTTGGCTTTCTAAACCCTCAACATAGGCTACTAACTCTGGTGGCTGTAGAGTCCAAATGCGATGTGTTTTACAAAATTGAATATGCCTTTTGAGATGATTTTTGACATGTTGAAGTGGTTTAAGAATGTTCAGGAGGAACGGTCTAAGTAAGGTACTCATGATTAAAAATGATAAAAGAAAACTTAATAGTTAAACAAACATACTTATGCAAAAATAATTTCAATTAGCAAAAGAATAATAAAAAGAAAGAAAGAAAAATCAAATCAACGAAAAGAAGAATAAAAATCAATTCAAATCTGGTGGGTCACTCAAATTTATTTCGGTGTCTTCTCCATGTGGTTGGTATTCTAGATATGGCTTTAATCTTTGACCATTAACTTTAAACGTGACACCGTTCTTTGGGTCCTTAATTTCAATTGCCCCATGTGGAAAAACAGTATGAACAATAAAGGGACCAGACCATCGAGAGCGTAACTTACTTGGGAATAGGTGCAAGCGAGAATTGAATAAAAGCACTTTCTGACCTGGAGTGAACGATTTTCTCATAATTTGCTTGTCATGGAAGACTTTCATCCGTTGCTTGTAAATCTTGGCATTTTCGTATGCGTCATTGCGAATTTCTTCAAGTTCTGCCAGTTGTAATTTTCTTTCTGAGCTGGCTTGCTGCATGTCAAAGTTGAATTTCTTGATGGCCCAATATGCACGATGCTCAAGTTCCACAGGTAGGTGGCAAGCTTTTCCATACACTAGCCTGTAGGGTGACATCCCAATCGGGGTCTTGAAAGCCGTTCTATATGCCCATAATGCATCATCAAGTCTTAATGACCAATCTTTTCTGTCTGGTCTCACCATCTTTTCTAATATGTGCTTTATTTCTCGATTGGAGATCTCAACTTGGCCACTGGTTTGCGGATGATACGGGGTTGCCACTTTGTGTGTGATTGAATACTTTTTCAAAAGAGCTTTGAATGCTTTGTTACAAAAGTGGGCACTACCATCACTGATTATTGCTCGAGGGAATCCAAAGCGCGAAACAATATTGCTTTTCAAAAATCCTATCACCACCTTGTGATCATTGGTTCTACATGGAATTGCTTCTACCCATTTTGAGACGTAGTCAACACCAACCAATATGTATTGATGGCCAAAAGAAGGGGGAAAGGGTCCCATAAAGTCGATACCCCATACGTCAAAAATCTCAACCACTAAAATTGGATTTAGTGGCATCATATTCCTTCGTGTAATGCTCCCCATTCGTTGACACCTATCACATGAAGAACAGAAAGTGTAAGCGTCTCGAAATATAGTTGTCCAATAGAAACCACATTATAAAACTTTTGTAGCTGTTTTCTTAGCACTGAAATGACCTCCACACGCTTGTTCATGGCAGAATGAAAGGATATTTTGAATTTCACTTTCTGGGACACATCGCCTAACAATTTGATCTGCACAATACTTGAACAAATACGGGTCATCCCAAAAGAAATTCTTTATTTCCGCAAAGAATTTAGCCTTGTCTTGCTTAGTCCAATGCTCTGAAAGTTTACCTGTAACAAGATAATTAACTATATCAGCATACCAAGGTAATACTTCCACATTCATTAATTGTTCATCTGAAATGACTCATTTAATGGTAATGGTTCCATAATTGTATCAAAATGGAGGCGAGAGAGATGGTCTGCCACAACATTTTCTGTGCCTTTCTTATCTTTAAATTCCAAGTCGAATTCCTGCAAAAGTAACACCCAACGAATTAGTCTAGCTTTTGCATCTTTCTTTGTGAGAAGATATTTAAGAGCAGCATGATCAGTGAACATAATTATTTTACAACCAATCAGATAAGATCGAAATTTCTCTAATGCAAACACTACTGCTAGCATTTCTTTTTCAATAGTTGAATAATTCAATTGTGCATCATTCAATGTCATACTAGCATAGTAAATAACATGGGGAATTCAATCAACTCTTTGTCCTAATACTGCTCCTACTGCATAATCAGATGCATCACATATGAGCTCAAATGGTAAGCTCCAGTTTGGGGCCTGAATAATGGGTGATGATGTCAACAATTACTTTAATTTTTCAAAAGCCACAAGACATGAATCATTAAAGATAAAATGTACATCCTTAGCAAGTAAATTGCATAAGGGTTTAGAAACTTTGCTAAAATCTTTAATAAAACGTCGATAGAAACCAGCATGCCCAAGGAAAGATCTTACTTCTCTGACTGTTTTGGGTGGAGGAAGATTAGAAATGAGATCCACCTTGGCTTTGTCAACCTCAATACCTTTGCTTAAAATGATGTGACCGAGAACAATACCTTGTTTTACCATAAAATGGCACTTCTCCCAATTCAAGACTAAGTTCTTCTCAATACATCTCTGCAGAACTAGTGTTAGATGATGTAAACATTGATCAAATGAATCAGCAAAAATAGAAAATTCATCCATAAAGACTTCAAGGAATCGTTCAACCATATCAGAAAAAATGCTCAACATGCATCGTTGAAATGTAGCAGGTGCATTACATAATCCAAATGGCATTCTCTTATATACAAAAGTGCCAAAAGGGCAAGTGAAAGTGGTTTTCTCTTGATCTTTTGGTGTTATGGGAATCTGATTATATCCTGAGTAGCCATCTAGAAAGCAATAAAATTCATGGCCTACTAATCTATCAAGCATTTGATCGATAAATGGTAAAGGAAAATGGTCTTTACGTGTGACAGAATTCAACTTTCTATAATCAATGCATACACGCCATCCTGTAGTCACTCTAGTGGGTATCAATTCATTATCAGCATTCGTAACTACTGTGACTCCTGACTTTTTGGGGACAACTTGTACAGGACTGACCCATGAACTATCAGAAATTGGGTAAATGATACCTGCGTCTAATAGCTTAAGGACTTCTGTTCTAACAACTTCTTTCATATTAGGATTTAACCGACGTTGCATTTCCCTAGTAGATTTAGCATTTTCATCGAGGTGAATATAATGCATGCAGTCTACTGGGTTTATACCTTTAATGTCTGCTATGGTCCATCCTAATGCCTCTTTGTGCTCTTTTAAAACATCCAACAACTTACTTTTTTGTTCGTCATTGAGGGATGATGAGATGATTACCGGCAAAATACTTTCTTCTCCCAAAAATGCATATTCCAATGTGTTGGGCAATGGTTTGAGCTCGAGTTTCGGTGGTGATTCTGATGATGGGATGAGTTTCTTCTCTGATGGTGCTAGTTGTTCAACTCTTAACTTCCATTTATTAGTGTCCATGGATGGTCCTGAGTCAAGTAGGGTGTTGACCTCATCAACCGATCTGTCAATATCAAAATCCAAACCAAAGTGAGTTAAACATGTTTGTAAAGGATCATCACTAAGGTTTGAAATAAAAGTATGATCAACTAATGCTTCAATTAAATCCACATCAACAATTCTATTGTCTGCATTGTGAGGTTGTTTGGCAATGTTGAAAATGTTCAGCTCCATAGTCATGTTGCCAAAGGACAACTGCATATTTCCAATCCTGCATTGAATGTGAGCATCCGCAGTTGCCAAGAAAGGTCGGCCTAGAATAATGGGGATGTGCTTCCTTGAATCCTGTATTGGTTGAGTGTCAATTACAATGAAATCAACAGGAAAATAAAACTTGTCTACCTGGATAACCACGTCCTCCACAATACCACGAGGTATTTTCGTGGATCGATCTACAAGTTGTAACACCACTGGAGTTGGGTGTAATTCTCCAAGTCCAAGTTTCAAAAATACTGAGTAAGGCAATAGATTTACACTAGCTCCTAAATCCAACAAAGCATTCTCAATTGTGTGGTTCCCTATACTACATGAGATAGTGGGGGAGCCTGGGTCTTTGCATTTTAGAGGAATTTTATGTTGGAGGATAGAACTAACATTTTCTGTTAAAAATGCCTTCTTTTGAACATGCATATTTCTCTTTTTAGTACAAAGGTCTTTAAGAAACTTGGCATAAGATGGAACTTGCTTTATAGCATCAAGTAAAGGGATGTTAACACTTACCTGTTTGAAGATTTCGAGAATCTCACCTGTGGATTTTCCCTTCTTTCCTTTCGCTAACCTCTGAGGAAATGGAGCTTTCGGAACATATTCTCGCGGATTGGTTTCTTCTTTCTCCTTCGATGGTGAGTCCTCAACATTCACAGGTACAATTTGATTATCTTTTGTCACCGATATCTCCACTTTATTGTCGACTTCTTTTCCTTTTCGCAAGGTCATGACGGCTTTGACCTCTCCATGCTGCTGTGGTGAACTAGTACTTGCTTCATGCACTCCTTTAGGATTAGGCACTGGTTGACTTGCAAACTTGCCTTTCTCAACAGTCATTGCCAAGGTCTGAACTGAAGAAGCAAGTTGTCCCACCATCTTCTCGAGGTTTGAAACTGATTGAGCTTGTGAGTTGAAGCCTGCTCTCAACTCATTTCGTAGTCCATCAATGGTGCGGTTCTGTTGCTCAATCGTAGAGTGAGTAGCATTCTTGAAATTCTGGAATGAATCCTCCCATGGTCTGGGTTGAGAGTAGTTCTGGTTCTAATTGTATGGTCTAAATGGTGGCTGAGAGGCTTGAGGATTTTGAGGAATTGGTTGCATTGGTGGAGCTGGAGCTGTTGGTCCATTCTGTTGGAATCCTTGAGACCATGAAAAATTGGGGTGATCTCTCCATCCAGGGTTGTATGTGTTGGAGTATGGGTTGTAATTTGATGGTTTTCTCATTACACCTATGGCATTGGCTTGATCTGAGTATGAGTCATGGTCATGTGGCTCTGTTGATTTAGCAGTTGATAACGATGCTATTTGTCGAGAGAGACCTTCAATTATCTCCTTGACTTCTTTGATTTCTGAACTTGACTCGCCAATGTGAACCTCATTTACTCCCTTAATTCTTTTAGTATTCCTGAGTGATCGACTCCGTTGTTGGGAATTATCTGCTTGTCGCTGGAAAAATTCCCAAATCTCTGATGCACTTTTTGACATTAGCTCTCCTCCACTTGTTGCCATTAGCCATTCTTGCACATTCGGCAATAATCCCTCCAAAAAGTATTGGCATTGGTGTCATTTCTCGTACCCATAATGTGGACACTTCAAGAGTAGCCCATTAAATCGCTCCCATGTTTCGAAAAACTGCTCGTCCTCTCTCTGGGTAAACTCTGAGATTTCCCTGCGAATAGCATTGGTTTTATGCACTGGGAAATATTTATTCAAAAATTTCGTTACCATTTGTTCCCATGATGCAATGCTATTAGCAGGCAATGTATTAAGCCATGAACGAGCTCTATCCTTTAAAGAAAATGGGAATAATCTAAGTTTTACATCATCATCTGAAAAATTCTTATATTTAAATGTTTGACAAATAGCATGAAAATCATTCAAATGATTATATGGGTCCTCATTTTCTAAGCCATAGAATGTGGGGAGACAATTTAGCACATTAGGTTTTAGTTCAAAGCTCCTAGCGGCTACATTTGGGTATCTTATATATGATGCGCTCAAATTAGCTAAGGGACTAAAATAGTCCTTAAATGGCCTCTCTTGTGGTGCTTGTAAATCCATTCCAAATTTATTTTTAACGTGCTTGTGTGTGCGAAGTGTTTTTTCTAGTTCAAGATCTATAGATTCAAGATTAGGTAATAATGACCTACGACCATGCATGCAAGGAACAAAAAACAAACGGGAACAAAACAAATAAAAATAAAGAGGAAGGACAAATTACGATACTAACCTTATCGCGCTATTACAACCTTACTATAAAAATTCACACAAAAAAAAACGTGAAATAAATTAACTAAAAAGAATTAGTAAGATAAACAAAAATTACAAAGAAAAAAAAAATAACTTGAAAATTAAATTACATAAATTTAAAGAAGAGAAAAAGAAAAGAAATACTAATCTCTAAATGCGGATTCACTTTTTTTTTTCTTTTTCTTTTTAATAATAATAATAATAAATTACAAAAAACAATTAAAAGAAATTAATCACAAAAATTAATTCCACGAATTAAAATTACTTACCTCCCCGGCAACGGCGCCAAAAACTTGTTGTGCAAATTTTAATGTACTCGCAAGCGCACGAATCTATTGTAGTATAGATCAATGGTGACGAGTGTCGATCCCATGAGGAGGTGGATTTTAATTGTGTAAAATTAATTTTGTAAATGGGTGATTGGATTTCTGGTGAAATTGATTTGGAATATTCTAAAACTTAAATTAAAATAGCGAGAATAAATTGAAGATAGATCTATTGAAATGAAGCACTTGGGTATCCGGATCCGTATCAACATGCATCATGGGCTATATAATCCTTATCAATGCCAATTAAATCATGAGGGGGGAATCCACACCTCATGAACCACGCTCTAATCAATATGGTGCTAAGGGCTTGTCGTGCCAAATAATAATAACCTTGTACTAGGGGGCCGGTGAAACCAAGGCGGTACTAGACAATATTAGTATTATTTGTCGACGAGAAGTCAAAACATCCACAAAAATTAGAGGGGAAGAGAAAGTAAATTTACCAAATAAAGCCCATGACACATGTTGAGACTTCACCTTCAACCCAAGCTTGAAAGAAAACTAGCCAGTCATAATTGAACTAGGGGCAAAATGAAAATTTATTAAAATACATAGAAAATACAAGATGGAGAAGGAATTATAGAAAATGGATCCAAAAAATGGATTCAGAGGTATCAAATTAGGGGGGGAGCCCCTTTTTTATAGATACATGGAGTAAATCATGGCCATCGGATTAAAAACAGTTTGGACGCTCAGGATTGCGCCACGTCATCAGTCAATAGTACGCAGTTTGACCACGCGGATGAACAGTAACACGGTTTGACCCAAGTGAACAGTGATGCGGTTTGGTTGAAAATAATCCTGTGTGATGCATGTACCGTACGCGAGATTTTTCGTCCACTGATATGCTGCCACGTCACCATCAACAGTACATAAGAATTTTAGCCCAACAGGATCGTGACACCTCATCAATCAATGCCACATCATCGGTCAATGCCACGTCATCGATCCGACTATGTGAACAGTGTCATGAACAGTAACGTAGACAGTACCGTACACGTGAATAGTACCGTACATGTGAATAATGCCATTTTTCCTTTTATGCTCCTCCTAAGATTTTCGACCGTCCTGAGTTCAAAAATGATGTCCGTTTTGCCATCTGATCTCTCGTTTATTGTGAAATGACTATGATGCCCCTAAAATACATAAAATACTTAATTAAAATAAAACACACGGAATTAAATCAAAAGAAGGTTAAATTCATAAAAGTAAAGGTGTTAGTAAAACTTGTAGTGTAAAATAACGATTTTCTCCTTTATAAATATACATTTTCTAACACTCAATAATAAGTGGTTATGGTCCCCAGGTCACACGTATCTTTCTATTCTTTCTGAAATCTCATCATCAGAGAGAGAGCCCTGAAAAAACTTAAAGGATTTTCTAGGAGAACGTGTAGATATGGAAAGCCAACCACACTACTTCAGAGAGAAATTAAGCATTATAGATTCAGGTACGCTTCCGTATAATTTTGTTATTGATTTTTAGTGATACAACATTAATGTTCCTGCATTTATAGGTGATTGTTTTCATCAAAGGTTTTCTTGTCCCAACAATTAGCCATTTTTCTCGCCTCATCGACTCATCGTAGTATAGTCTCCCCATGTCTGACTCCACGCAAGTAGCACCGCCAATGTTGCTTGAAGTCATTCTGTGCTCTCAAGGCGTCATTGGCATGCCAATCCGCGAACTCAAAGCCAGTCCCCACAAGCCACGTGCTAGTCTACATCGGAAAGGAGATGGAGTAACAGAAACTCGATCTTGAAGACAGTAGCAGGCTATCGGCAGCAACCATTCAGCTGAGAAACGAAGGGAAATCGGGATAGCGCAAGCTGGGGATGAAGACGAAGACGAGGATAAAGAGCTATCACATTTGTTGTCTGCAGCATTATTCTTTTTTACGCGTGAAGTGTGATCTAAAATTAGAACTTGCCATGTGAAGTCAAAAGAGAGTCCAACACTTAGAATTGTTTTGGTGGTTTCAAGATACGGTGTTGTTTCATGTCGAAACTGGCTCATCTTAAACTCACCGTTTCATTAAATAGTAATAAGCCATCACATGTATGTGATAGATAAATAAACTATAACAAATCTATCATGTCTTTGTGATATATAAAAGTTGTCACATGTCTATCATATTCTTTTGATAAATGATTAATTTTTTAATATTTATGACAAAAATTCGGTCATTGCAACTTGTTTTTCTAATAGTGAGTGTTTGGGTGTTGTCGATTTAGTATGGGTTTCGAGGATTTTACTAGTTGTGTGTTGTATTTTGAGATTTGAGAGTGAGGCTTGAAAATTTTCTCAATACTTTTGAATATTTTTTAGTTCCCTCCTCACAAAATGTTTCCATCCTTGTAAAATGTTGCGTTGTGTTTTTTATTACAAACGTTTTAGTTATAATTTAAAATTATAAATCTTATATCAAGAGATGTCATCGTTTCACTTTTTCTTGTTAATAAAATGTGTTAAAAAATAAAGTCAAGCTCATGCGATTAAAGTCAAACCCATGCAATTAAAGTCAAAATAAAAAATATGTCATGCATTATTGATAGCCAAATAATCTATCACTAGTCTATCATAGGTTTCGATAGATGATATTTCTATCATAAATATGTCATAAATGCATGACAAAAAAGAAAAATCTATTATGCGTCTATCGTTGTAGATCTTCAAACCAAAAATCGTCACATAGAGGACTGTTGTCACCACCGTGAGCCATGGGGGCGAACTGCCGTAGCTTCGCTTGGGGGCCTTGTGCCGAGCCATGGCAGTAAGTGGGCATGCTTGTGGTGAGCGCGGAAACAAGGCGGGACTGGCGCGTTGGCTGGGGCACGGCAGTAGAGTGCACGCTGCGGCATGGGTGCAAGCAATGCTGGGCAGCGCACACAACAGTATGCGAAGGTGGCGTACGCAACAACTCGCAAGACTGTGGCGTTGTGGGCGCGCGGGCGTGAGGCATAGTAGCACGCAAGCGGCCAGCGGGCGTGACATGGGCGCGCAAGCGAGCGGGCATGAGCGCGCAAGCGAGCTGGCATGAGCGCGCGAGCGTGGTGCTCAACAACGCGCAAGTTAGTTGTGAGATGTGGCTTAGTGGCGGGCCCGAGTGCACGCCAATGTGCGGCGATGTGAGGCATGCACATGGGGGCTGGATCATGCAAAAATGAGAGGCGTTGTGCGCGGACTGTGAGCGGGCAGTGGCTGCGGGACGTGGAGCATGGTTGGCCAAAATTATCCAAGAGGTAGACGAAAATCAAGCACAAGTGGGAGACATGGCCTTGGAACACTAGAAATGGGGAAAACATGGAGAGTGGGCAGCGGCGGTTATGCCCCACAACTTCCTTATCTCTAGACATGGGCAGCAGTTGCCTTGTTCCTTGGGGGAGTGGTGATGAACTTCCTTGAACATGCTTAGTGGAGGCCGAAATCTTGGGGAGGGATTTGAGGTGGCGTGTGGGTGTCGTGCCACCTAACCTTAGCGAGTGGGGGTGTCGCTTGCAAACCCATGTATATAGATAGTGATAGGGTGTATGTGGGGGGCATGGGTTTTTGATTGAGCATTTGTGTCTTGTGAATACATTACTTAAATTATCTTGTAAAGCTTTTCTTGTTGCGGAATAGAAAAGTTGGAGGTCGGTGCCTCTGTAAAAATCTATACTTATGTTCAGTGTTGTGTGCGTGGTTGTTCTTTGTGTTGGCGAGATTACGTTCTTGTATAACCTCCTTTGTGCGAGTATTGACGCGCTTCCTTATAAAATCGCTTTTGTTGGGTTTTGAGTTGGCTGGCTAAGTAGGGTCTTAGCACCATCACGGGGGTTGCCACACGCATCTTGAGAAAAGCCAAGTGACAACTGCAATAGTGGGTGTTTTTTCTTGTAGCATAAGTAATTTTATTTGGTTGATTATTCTAATTCAAGTGTTAAAAAAATTAAGTTAAAAATTTAATTTAAAGTTTACCCACTACTCTATTTTTAAAAATAATTAAATAAATGAACTCTAAAATTCAACAAAGCAATAGGCTTTCGACTTGGAGGAAGATAAAAAATTATAGGAATTTATTGTCCTCTTATGGTCCCCATCTTAAACAAACTTCTTTATTTTCATTCTTTATTAATTTTTATAACAGGATAAGTTTAGAATTGTTGGCTGATAATTTTTTTTCATTTTTGTTTTTAATAATTTTCTTCCCCAGTCGAGATTTGGTCAAACCTGTAAAAAGTAATATATATTTTAAAACTATAAGAATTTATAACTAATGATGTATCTATTTATTAATCATTTATTTTATTTGTGTAGTAATGAGACTATAGAAAGAAGGCCCATCTCCTTATGTGCATATACTTGAAAATGAATAAAAGTGATCTCTAGACAATAGTTGTATCTTTTATTTGCTTTCCTTCTTTCTTTTACAAAATTGTGTTTCTAATTGATAAATAATTTAACAATTAATTTATAGAGTGCATTTATAATTCAATGAACATGCATTTGATTAACTAAAAATTCATTGTAAAATATTTTCAAATCTAATCAATCGAATAAGAATTAATCCACTAAATATACATTAATTAAACTAAAAAAAATTATACAATGTAATTATTTACCTCTTCAATTGCCCTAATAAAAATGATATAAGTTCAGAAGTCTCAGGTTTAAAAGAAATTGTTACTAATGTCAACTGAAAATCCTGCTAATGACGAAGCTAAGGATGATACAATAGCTTCGGAGCCAGTTATGATCAAGGGAACACTCAACTCATGTCTCATCAACAACACTTTATAATTTTTTTATTGTAATTCGAGAATTCAACCTCATAACTTCTAAATGCAATACGAAAATTAGAGACCAAATACAATTAAATATAAATTTTAAAGAAAAAATAATATAGACTCATATTTTATTAAATAAAATATCATAGTCAATAAACATATTTTATTAAATTCAGACAATATTATTACAACCGATGTTTTTAAGGGCAAAATAGTAACGATAATTATAACAAAACAACCATGAAAACTAATTAATATTATCAAAAGAAACGATGAAGTTAATCAGATGGTCTAGCGGGGCAGCCCTTGTAGGATCAAAGTAAGCAAGCTCTTGTTTTGCTTCAGCTATCAGCTCCTTGGCTTGCTTCTTGGACCCATCGATACCCAAAAACTTTGGATACGTTGCCTTATCCCGCAGCATATCCCTGCCAGTTTTTTCCCTCGTGTCTGGCGATCCAATCACATCTACAATATCATTCCACAATTGATATGCCATCCCCACACATTTTCCAAAATTTCTCATTCTTCCTATCTCTTCTTCATTTCCTCCTCCTATTATGACTCCAATAACTATGCTTGCCTCTACAGATTTCCCAGCTTTGTGTCTATGAATGAAGTCCAATTCACTCAAACTTACTTCTTTGCCTTCACTGGTCATGTCCATTATCTGCCCTGCAGCAAGTCCCTGTGAACCAAATGCTGAGGTTATCTCAACAATGGCTCGAAGAATACGGTCGGGCGAAACGTTTTTTGCCTTGATCATGGCAATTTGCTCAATGGCAAGGCAGAATAGAGCTTGACAAGCAAGAAGTGTGGTTGCTTCACCGAAAACCTTGTGGTTTGAAGGCTTGCCTCGTCGAAAATCATCGTTGTCAAGGCAAGGCAGGTCATCTTGAATCATACCCATTACGGAGAGCATCTCTATAGCACAAGCCAGAGACATCGCCACTGACTCACTTCCCCCAACCAATTCACATGAAGCATTGCATAATATTGACAAAAAATATTTACCACCAGGTATCATAGAGTATCTCATTGCTTCATGAAGAACAGCAGGATGTCGCAGTGGAACTGCTTCATCTAGAGCCTTGTTTATTTGTTTTGCTTTCATGGGCTTGTATTCATCAATTTGGAATAACTTGGGTAAAGGGTGGTTCTGTTGTGAATTAATAATCATCAGTTTTTTGGGTTGCCGCCTCAACGGTGCTGATATTGATACATGGGAATTGGGAACAAATGGGATCATTGAATGGTGTTTGAAAGCAATAATGGAGTTCGTAAAGTGATTTGATGAGGCCATGGATATGCGGAGGGGTGGAAGGATTAATGACTGTTTTTGTTTTTTATGTGAATTGTTTATTTCCCTAGGAGGATTGTGAATGAACGCCAACAAGCGCAGTTATGCAATATTATCTCTCAATTAAACCTATTTGTAGATGAATATATTCATTAAGCTTCTCCAATAATAATCAATTTGCTATCAATATGTGCCGGTAACCGGACGCAATATTATTTTATTCTTAATAATCCATATTAGTAATAGTAGTTAATTTTAGTAGTTCCAAGGACTTTTCTTCTTTGACTAGACATCGGATTTCAAATCTTAGAGGAGGCCTCAATTATGACTTTGCCACCCTTGTGGCTTTTGAAAAAATAATAATAATTTTAGCAAATAATTATGTACCCAGGGGCCGAACTATTGGACCCTCGGCCCTAAAAAACTTTGAAGGAAGGGTGAGCATTATGTTTTTTACCTTATCATTTTTATAAACCCACCCAATTTTTTTAAGAAAATAATTACCAAAATTTCATATTATTTTTATCTTAATTCTTTTATCATTTTTTTGTTATATTTAACTACTAACGTTACTTTATCATAAGTTTAATTTTGATTATTTTAATCTTTTAAGGTAAGAATATCAAAATACCTATATTTGCTATTAATGGTGTCTTTCGTGACCATCGAGGAGCTTCAATTAAACTAACATGATATATTTGAGACATGATATCTCACAAAATTTATTGGCTATGAAATTTATATTATTTATCTTATACAATTTATTGGCCGTGAGAAGGGGCTACTTGATTAATTGTTTGAATCTTAATTGGAAATATTCAAACCCATTATTTTTTGTTTATATTCTATTAATTTTAAGAACACATGGAATAGAAAAATTAAATTAAATTAACATTGATTATGAAAATATTTATGAATCCATTGTTAGGAAAGCCATTTTTGAAGTATGAGAAGGATTCATCTGTGAGTGACCGAGTTCATCAAAAACTTATTTTAGAAATTAAAGTATCAACGACTAAAATATTACTTAAATATGATTGCTGGGAAAAGATCTTCTTCACAAGAGATTTTAGGTCATCTCCAATGTGACACCAAAATTAACACCAACTACCTTTCACACCATTTTTGGTGTAAAATGTTTCTTCAATGTAACACCAAAACTAACACCAAAATGGTGTTATGAATAGTATTGCACCAAATATGGTGCAACACTATTCATTTGGTGCTAGGGAAATAAAGTCTCAAATATCCTTATTACTTTTTCTTATTTACATATATGTCATATTTTATATAATATTTTAAGTTATTATTATTATTTTTGTTATTATTTTTATTTCATTTTTTAATTTTTGAATATTATACTAATATTTTAAATAAAAAATATTCAACACAAAAATTAATAATAACAATAAAATGCCAATAACATTAATTACTAAATTACATATTACAAAATTAAATTAACACAAATTAAAAAAGCTACTACTACTAGCATAAATTAGAACAATTATTTAATAAGCTGGGAGATCATTATTAGATCCTCCAATATCATCAAAATATTGGCCAATATTATTGGAAGTATTTTGAGATGCTTGGCCTTGTTGAGATTTTCTCTACAAAATCTTAATTTGTTCATTTGGAAAATATTGACGTAAGCTCGGATCACTTATCGAGTTTAAATCTTTAAGTAAAATTTTATTTTCTTCATGATATGTGACCATCTCCAATATTTTTTTCTCATTTTGGGCTCGTATCATTTGAATTTGATAATTTTGTTGCCTATCTTCACTGCCTTTTTAAAGAATTTCATAAAGTCGTCGATTGTCTTCTTTAATAGTATCAATAACTAGTGAATTTTGATCTTCAACTTTCTTTTTTCCTTTTGTCTTCTTTACTCCAATGGGTCATTGAGTAGAACAATCATCAACATGCTCATCATTTATATTTAGTGAAAATGATGATAGAGTGGGAGATACTGATGTTGGAGACTCCAGAGCGGGAGAATCTAATTGTGATGACACAAATTCGCTACTTTGCCTTCGAAAATATGGTGTTGTAATGCTATGATCATCTCCAAATTTTTCAATATCTTTAAGGATATGCCATACATGATCAAATTTGAACCCTTTATTGTATTTCTTATCTTGTGTCAATAACACCTTCGCTCGATTTAGCCACAAAATAATGTAATTAGAATGTTATATATAAAATAAGTGTAAGATAAAAACAGTAAAGATGTAATATAAACTTACAATATCTTGTTCGAAAGCACCGCTTGGATTTTGATTTTCAATTTGTCAAACGCATCCCCTCAGTTTGCCAATTGCAGCTAGAATACTTTGCATTCATTTTTGTAATGTTTAATTTTCATAATGTACTAATTTAGTTAATTAAATGCACATTTAATAATTTTCTATTTTTTTTGTTAATCGATATAAAATTACTTATTACTTAATTATCTATATTAATAGTAATATTTATTGTGTTAATTGAATTAATTCTTGAGAATTAAAAGAATAAAAAGAAAAATATTCTTTTTGGAGTAAAATTTGGTGTAAATGGGTTGGAGATGAAATAGTAATTTGGTGTGAAAAATGTACATTTTTGGTGTTGGTGTTACACCAAAATGGTGTTAAACATTGGAGATGCCAAGTACTTCTATTATAGTATTCTCACTTAATGCATGTATGATATATGTGCATTAATTAAATATAACAAAATGTACACATATCATACCATTAAATCTCCATATTCACATATTAAGTGCTTCAATATTTATTATTTATTTTTCTTTCGCACTTGACCACTCTTTCATTATTTTCTTTATTAATTATTTATTGTTCTTTCACACTTATCCATTCTATTCTCACTATTTATTGTTGTTTAACACTTGACTACCCTCTATAATGTAAAATTAGGCTCCCTCAATACGACGATACTTTTTATGAGTTTGAAAGGATTTTAACAACTCCTACAATTGTAACAATCAATCATATATAGTCAAAATATAAAACTATTAACAATTAAATATTATTTTCCTCAAAGACTTGACTTAATTTTCTCAATAATAATGCATAAATAGTACTACAGTCCTCCCTGGGCAGTATCTCAACAGGTTCATCTAAAGAACTGATGTGACTTTCTTCATCTACTCGATTACTCTATACATACCTCACTTCAAATAAAAAATTTTAGATTTTAGTAAGAAAGAATATATATATGCATAAATGTTCAATAATGACATCTCTTAAATAATAAACTCTTTTACAAGATTAATAACTTCACTAAAACATAAGATGATAATGTATTGAGTGATGTTACTAGCATTCCCTGTAGAATTGTCAAAAATTCCTTTCGTTAACATACCCCATAAAATCCTCCGAGGTATATTAAAAAAAATAAAAACTCGTCAAATAGCAAGAAAATTTAATTTATTTATATACAGCTAATTTAATTTCATAACACCCTTAGCTACATAAATGATGAACAATATCCACGCGTGGAAAAAAATAAAGGTTTCATCGGATTTAAAGTAAAGTATATAATGTCAAACTGAAAATGAGTGTTTGAAATTTTGAATTGTCTAGTCACCCATACAGACCTAATTTATACTGTATTGTAACTGTCTTAGTCCACGCTCAAAGATTGAATAAATTAAAAAATAACATAGAACTAGATAAAATCAAAATAGATTGTGGAATTAATACAACCCGCCAACCACAGTTTGTGGGCATTGAATAAACAATATTAATGATCTTTCACATCAACATCGATTTACTAATTCGAAATCATCATCTACTGAGCCTGGGTTGATTGTTCGTTCGAAAATCTAAGCTTGCCAGCTCCCTTACAAGACCGCTGTTCCATTTCATATAATTAATTAAGTGATCGAGTTCAAACACTTACTAAGAGTCAACAACTAAACCTATGGCAACGATTGGAAAAAAAAAACAAAAAGTGATTTTACAGATGGACCCTTGAAAAAGCATAACACGATCCACGTAATGTTTTATGAAAAATAATAAAAGAAATCCTAAAAGTGACACAATGATAATAAAAATAACAATAAACTCAGCAGAAGTAACGGTGTTAATAAAAAAATTTCAATTAAACTACAATCTCGGTTAGGTGTATCGTTATTTTTGTTATCATTTTGTTAGATTCTTCTTTTAAATATCGTGTATTTTTATTATAACTTTTATTTTTTAATCAATTCCTTCATACTACGTAAGTTTTGTTTTTGTTTGAGAGTTAGAATTAGTTATTGGGTTCCTCTATGATGCTGTAAAAAATTTACAGCATCAATAATGTATTAATTGTGAACCATTAGATTTAATCAATGGTGTACAATATTTGTACTAAAAAAATAATTTAAAAATAATAGTAAACAGTTTGTTAACGTTCAAGTGGGTGGAGAATTTTGGTAAAATAATTGTGACTACCCTTAGAGTTTGAAATAATTTTACTTAAATAGCATATTTTATTTAAAATTACTTTTCAGCCCTCCTTTAAATTTGTAATATGATAATCTTTTTTAAATAAATCTTCCAAAATCAACTATCATTAAGTATAAAATATAATATCAAGTAGGTTATTTAACACAAAGTCTTATAATAATTTGTATTGTATGAATTTAATTACAAACCATTAATACCTAAACAATAATGATAATAGAAGGCATTTCAATAAACTATTTTATATGTGTTTTATTAATAATACTATATGAGTCACAACAAATGAGAAATATTTTATTCACCAATTATTATTGAAAAATATATATGTCTATATAACTATAGAGTGAGAAATATTTTGATTTAAATTTTTAACGAAAGATTAAACTATTTATTTCATGCAATTCAATGGTGGAGGATATAACATTATGAAATGTTGCTTTGACTTTCAATATCAACCATTAGATTATGATATATTAGTGGCTCAAATATTGTGTCAAAATTTTAAGTTAAAGTATCCCAAATCATATCTTTATAATGGAAATATAAAAACATGCAATGATTTTTTTTCCTCATTTTGTCCATTAAATATTATTTGATGTGATATTTTATTTATTGTCACTATTAATTATTATAATAAAAGTAATGACTCTTCGTAACATAAAAATTTTATAATTACTATAAAAGAATAACAATAAAATAATCTTTCATGATTCATAAACTAAAATTAATTAGGAATATGTGTTAGATTTAACTTTTATGAAATTAACAAAGTGACATTTGAAAATAAAATGAAAACAAGCTTGTGAAAGTTAAATTTTATAAGGCTTAGATAATTTTCTACCATATCAATAAAAATCTAAAAATATAAATGATTTTATTTCACTTTTTTTCCCACGTAAATATTATTGGAGGTAATATTTTATTTATTGTCACTATTAACTATCATAACAAAAGTAATGACTCTTCATAACATAAAATTTTATAATTATAATCCAAGGATATCAATAAAATAATATTTCATGATTCATAAACTAAAACTCATTGGGAATATATATTCGATTTAACTTTTATGAAATTAACAAAGTGATATTTGAAAATAAAATGAAAATATATAAGCTTATAAAACTTAAAACTCCCACCATGTAAGGATATTAACTGTAAGATAAATAAAAAGTACAGAAAATAAGTATGTTAAATGGGTGTTAAAAATGATACATACTTCATGATCAATTATACAATGGCCCTTAATATTATATAAAATAATGAGTATTTTAATATACGATATTAAATTTTATTAAAGCATGTGTGATCAAGTAATTTTTATGTTACAAGCAATCTCAACAATGAGTTTATTGATGTATTTATGACATTTACTTAACTATATGTACTTGTTGTGTTATTTATTAGTGTTATATCATATATAAATTTTGCAATTGCAACTTATTTATTTGATTTGTGTTAAATAACCTACCATTATATTTTATACTTAATGGTAATAGATTTTGGAAGATTTATTTAAAAAAGATTATCACATTTCAAATTTAAAGGGGGATTGAAAAATAATTTTAAATAAAATATGATATTTAAGTGAAATTATTTCAAACTCTAAGGGTGGTCATAGTTATTTCACAAACTTCTCCACCCCTTACATGTTTGTTAACCGTTTACCATTATTTTTTATTTTTATTTTTACCTATAAATATTGTGTACCATTGATTAAATCCAATGGTGCACAATTAAAAACATTATTGATGCTGTAAAAAAATTACAGTATCATAGAGGAACCCTTATTGGGTTAGATTAGAGTAAATTTTGATACAAAGTATTTAGAGTAAGACAATTGACAGCCATTTATTGCTGTTATAAATTTTTTTCTTCTGAAAGCACCTATTAGGCTATTACAAAATTTTTAAATAACACTATCACTAATAACAACCATGATTTTATTACAGCAATGAATTAAACAAATTCCAAACCCAACAAATTATTACATTTCTGAATTTCGAATTTTGAATTGGTTGCAACGCAACTGCAAGCAATAAGTTTAAAAAATGATAAGTAAAAGGTTTAGACAAAAAATCCGCGGCTTTAGTTTCTTTTATTTAAAAAGGAAAAAAAATCTCTCGCCTTAGTCATTTTACATGAGAGTAAAATTGTTAACACCTTGTACTATTTTTGCTTTCTTTTAATTAATATATTTCTCTCACTTAAATTGAAGTTCCAATAAAAAATAAAAAATATAAATATAAACACACAAGAGGGACTTTATAAGGATTTTAGAGGAGGGGATAAAAAGTACCACTCAAATATTTATCTCATGTTTAGCATGCTTCAATTGGGCTGAACTAATGAACTAAATTCAGATTTAGTCTTAACATCATGGAATTAGCTGCCTCTTGGATTAGTTTAGTAAAAAGGTTTTGTCCATCTATGACATTTCTTTCATTCATTACACCATTTTTTATTTATTACTCATAATTATTTAATTATTGATTTTTTATTAAATATTTATTATCCAATTAAATTGATACTTTTACTTCCACTAAGTAGTGGTATCAAATTTTCATTACTTGTGCATTTATTTATGGGAAAAGTTCAGACCTTTTTTTTCTTCCTTTTATATCCTATGATTACAACAACAAAAAATTTACTCTAAGTAAACCTCTATAACAAATACAAATAAAAAATTAAAATAATATAAATTATTATGATATTGTTAATTTGTTATTTTTTTAAATAATAAAATCTATTTCACATATAATAATATTCAATAAATTATATTTAACAATTATTTTATTTTACAATATTTTTTAATTATGTCCATATTAGTATTATGGAATAGAAATTAGATATGGATAATCAAATGAAACACAAATTTGACTTCTAATATGACAAAAATAATGAGGGCCTGAACAGGGGATTAAGAAAAAAATGCTTGGGTTTTTTTTGCCACCCTAATGCTGCCATCCAAATCAATTGCAAAACCAGACGAGGGCCTTGATGTAGAAACTGTAAACTAGAGTAGGCTAGAAACCAGAAATAAATAAAATTAGTGGGACTAATAAAAATAAAATGAGGACAAAAAATGGACAAGCTATGATCTTGAGTAAACTACAAAATAAAACTTATTAAAGTAAGGGGCCAAACTTATTATAAGCGTAGATTTATTTCAATTAAATCCAAGTAATGTATTTGCTAAGATGAAAGTTTAGATAAGCGAGGATCTTGGTGCTATTAATAATGTATGGTTTAGATATGGCAGCCATAGATTCACTTTCCAGCCAAATGTAGTTCCAAAAATGATTGTAGGCTTGTAAAACCGCATGAATAATGGCCATGATTTCAGCCAAAAAGGAATTATTGCCGCCCAAACTCATAGGAAAAGCACCGAAGAAAATACCATGATGATTTCTAAATAACCCACTGCAAGCTGAAGCTCCTGGATTAATTTTTCAGAGATCATACCATATGTATTAATTATATTAAAAGAGAAAATAGGCTGATGCCATAGAACCATCGACACTGTAGGAGCTTTGAAGCGAGAGATATTAATGCCAAGATTTTTGACGGTATTCAAATCTGAAAGAGAAGAGACAGAATCTG
Organism: Citrus x changshan-huyou; assembly: GCA_039657385.1. Classification (NCBI taxonomy): domain Eukaryota; kingdom Viridiplantae; phylum Streptophyta; class Magnoliopsida; order Sapindales; family Rutaceae; genus Citrus; species Citrus x changshan-huyou. Next base: position 8,503,949 of record CM077549.1, read on the forward strand.
GGCAAGTTGAAGACCAAGCACATAAGAAAGACTAGTAAGAAGAAATTGTGCGAGAGGAGCTAGGCGTAAAGTCTTCAAAAGTAATCTTATTTCTTGCTTTCTAAATGTGATGAAAAATCCGAAAAATTGTCATGCGTCACGCAATTGACAAATAAGAACCAAAAGGTTTAGAACTCATGGCTGTCCACAACGTTTGAAAGCAGGCAGAATGAGGCAATGAAAAGTCCGACATATATACTTGCTGGCCATTGTCATAGACTTTTAGCAAAAGAGAAATTAACCAAAAAATAATAATAATAATAACGGTTCAGACAATCTAAAAACAGCATAAAAAAATCTACATAAAGAAATTAGAAATACCATTTCGTTATAAGATGTTTTATAAAGAAACTTGTTGATCATAATTTGAGTTATAAGTGTCCGTTTAGGACATATAATATAGCATTTTAAAATTGCACTGTGAAAAGAATATATCTCAATGTGCAATGTCATAGTGGCCTCATAGTTAAGCTGAACTTTCTGTTGCTTTCTTGGTTGTTTTGTAAGTTTAAGATATTTGTATATTTTTTGGATTGCTTTCAGGATTTATCTTTTTTTCTAAATATCGGATTTAAGTCTTATTCGAGTTAGTTAGTAGAATGTTATTATGTAATAATATTTTAGGTTTACATATTTTGATAAATTAGGATTAATATAATTTAGAAAGGTTCTCATAGTCAACACTATCCGAAGCTGCCAGGTGACTCTACGTCAGTACGTCAGCACCATCCTAGCCCGGCCACAACATGACATGCGATTGAAGTAATTTTTATATTTGACTCTACGCTGCATTCTGTTTCTAATTTATATTCAATAAATTAATCGTTTACTCGAGTTTGCTTTTTAAAAAAAAAAAAAAAAAAGAACACAGAACACAGCTCAATATACTACAATATTCAAATACATCGTTATTCTCTCGACATGAAAACTTTCGCAAAACAAACAAACATGAAAACTAATTATTATTGCCAAAGGAAACGATGAAGTTAACCAGATGGTCTAGGGGGGCAGCCCTTGAAGGATCAAAGTAAGCAAGCTCTTGTTTTGCTTCAGCTATCAGCTCCTTGGCATGCTTCTTGGACCCATCGACGCCCACTAACTTTGGATATGTTGCCTTATCTCGCATCATATCCCTGCCAGTCTTTTCCCTCATCTCTGGCGATCCAATCACATCTACAATATCATTCCACAATTGATATGCCATCCCTACGCATTTTCCAAAATGCCTCATTCTCTCTGTCTCTTCTTCATTTCCTCCTCCTATTATAACTCCGCTAACTATGCTTGCCTCTATAAACTTCCCAGTTTTGTGTCTATGAATGAAGTTCAATTCACTCAAACTTACTTCTTTGCCTTCACTGTTGATGTCCATGATCTGCCCTGCAGCAATTCCTTCTGACCCAACAGCTGAGTTTATCTCAACCATGGCCCGAAGCAGGCGGTCGGGAGAAACTGTTTTGGCCTTGATCATGGCAATGTGCTGCATGGCAAGGCAGTGCAGAGCTTGACAAGCAAGAATTGCGGTTGCTTCGCCGAAAACCTTGTAGTTTGAAGGCTTGCCTCGTCGAAGTTCATCGTTGTCAAGGCATGGCAGGTCATCTTGAATTACAGCCATTGTGACGAGCAACTCTATAGCACAAGCCATTGACATCGCCACTGACTGACTTCCTCCGATCATCTCACATGAAGCAATACATAAAGTTGACATTAAACGTTTACCACCAGGTAGAGAGTATCTCATTGCTTCATGAAGAATAGCAGGATGTCGCAGTGGAACTGCTTCATCTAAAGCCTTGTTGATTTGCTTTGCTTTCAATGCCTTGTATTCGTCAACTTGGAAAAACTTGGGCAAAGTGTCGTTTCGTTGTGAATTAATAACCTTCAGTTTATTGGGTTGCCGCCTCAGCAGTATTGATTTGGCAACGTGGGAATTAGGAACATATGGGATCACTGAGTGGTGTTTGAGGGCATTAATGGAGTTCCTAAATATATCTGATGAGGTCATGGATATGGGTCTTTCTGAAAGGATTAAAAGACGGTTTTTGCTTCTCGTGTGAATTGTTTATTTCCCAAAGGAAGGTTGTGAATGCACGCCCACAAGCACAAGTATGCAATATTGTCTCTCAAATAAACCTATTTGTAGATTAATATATTCATTGAGCTCTCAATAGTATCTAATTTGCTGTTATTAGGTGCCGGTAATTGCACTCAACAATATTATATATATTCTTGTTCGTCAAGATTAGCAATATAATAGTAACTAATATTTTAGCAAGTTTCAAGGACTTGAAGAAGTGATTTTCAAGCACATCGTCACTAATGTCCCTTTTTGAAAAAAATTTTTAAAAAAAATTATAATTTTAGCAAATAACTATGCACATTTAGGCCCAACAAAAACTTCGGAGAAATGATGATGGATTTTCTGTTGGTGAATTATAAGAATATGGAGGCAAAGAACAAAGAAAGTTTCTTAGGATTTGAGACGTGTTTGCACACTTTCCTTTAAGGTTTTATTTGCCCTCACCAATCTTGGTTTGCTATAGAGTTTTAATGGCAAATTACCCCCAAGATATATCAAATCCTGAATACAATCTCTAGCAAATAAGATTGTATTTCCAGAACATATCTCAAAACCTGCATAAAATCTGATATATATCTTATTGTATCTTTCTTATTATGAAGAAGATGTTTTAATAAAGAATACAACCATTCGAAATGGTATATCTTCTAAGACACTCTTTTGGTTTGATTTTGCAACGTTTGACACTTGAAATTTTCAAGCTTGCTAACCGTTTTTCTAGTTGACGCCTTTCTGGAAATAAACGGTTAACCGTTTTCTCAATAAACGGTGAGCCGTTTTATTCCAGAATGTCAAATACGTTGCTCACTGTACATAAACGGTTAACCGTTTTCTCAATAACTGGTGAACCATTTTCTCTAGAACATAAAACATACTCTCTGGAGTAAAACGGTTAGCCGTTTTCTCCACAAATGGTGAGCCGTTTTCTCTAGACCATAAAACATGCTCTCTGGAAGAAAACGGTTAGCCGTTTTCTCAATAAACGGTGAGCTGTTTTCTCTAGACCATAAACATGCTCTCTGGAGTTAAACGGTTAGCCGTTTTCTCAATAAACGGCAAACCGTTTTCGTCCAGATTATCAAACCAAACAAACTTTAAAGATGTTACAATCTCTCTTACAATCCCCACTAGATTGTAATATTTTTCAGATTTATTAATGATAAACTTATACATACAAAAAGGTATCTTTCGATTTTAACCTTTAATTAGTGAGTGTATTTCAAAGCATTTACAAGACAATAGTGTGCTAAGCATTAAACTTTGTCTCTTAAGTAAATACCGGAGATACATCACATATAAGCTATCCCAGATTTCAAAGTTGTGTTCCAATAGTTAGCACTATTCCGGCCTTGTGCTCTATCTTGGATTCATGAACATTTACAAGATTAAACCATGACCTTGTTAGAAACGGCACCATTTCTTATGTTCACTTAGGTGAAGTTTCAAATCATGTCTTTAGCTACTAAAAGACTTGAACTTCATTAAGAGTAAATACTCAACCTCAACCGCGTAGCTATTTGCACCGAATATCTCTAACGGGATTATTTATTACTCGGTGTCAAACCAGTCACATTATAACAACTTGTTATTACCCATTTAACTATGGAGTAGCGGTATAATTACTACATAGTTGGGTTACCGTCGTTGGTGACTTTATTATATAAAGGTTTCAATCCCATTCCATAAGATGTATCCTTAACTAAGTCTCTTGAAAGACCTTTTGTTAAAGGATCTGCTAGGTTCTTATTAGTCCTAACATAAACAATATTAATAACACCATCTGCTATTAATTGTTTCACATATTCATGTCTTAAGCTAATATGTCTAGACTTTCCATTATACACTTTATTATAAGCTCTAGACAATGTAGCTTCACTATCGCAATACAAAGAAATAGATGGCATCGGTTGTGGCCACAACATTATATCAAACAACAAATTTCTCAGCCATTCTGCTTCTTTGCCTGCAGATGCAAGTGCTATAAACTCACTTTCCATTGTTGAATGAGTTATGCACGTTTGTTTCTTTGAAGCCCAAGAAACCGCTCCTCCAGCAATTGTAAAAATCCAACCAGAAGTGGATTTATTGTCTCTTGTATTGGTTACCCAACTAGCATCTGAATATCCTTCCAGTACTTCAGGATAATCATTATAAAACAAACCCAAATTAATGGTCCTTTTAAGATAACCAAGTATCCTACCAATTGCTTTCCAGTGTTCAACACTAGGGTTACTCGTGAATCTTGACATTTTGCAAACTGCAAATGATATATCAGGCCTCGTACAATGCATAGCATACATCAAGCTACCAATAGCACTAGCATATTCTAGTTGTGCTACTACTCGGCCTGAATTCTCTAGTAATTTAATACTAGAATCATATGGTGTATTAGCTTCTTTATATTTCAAATAATTGAATTTAAGAAGTACTTTCTCTATATAATGAGATTGACACAACGAGTAACCCCCACTATGTTTATTCACTTTGACACCTAAGATAGTATCTACTTCACCAAGATCTTTCATCTTAAATTGTGAAGTTAAATACTTCTTTGTATCATCTACTCCTTGCATATTAGTTCCAAAGATAAGTAAGTCATCAACATACAAGCAAATAATCACACCAAAATCATTCGTAAATTTAAAATATACACATTTATCAGCATTATTATGCTTAAAACCATGTGATAAAATTACCGAATCAAACTTCTCATGCCATTGTTTTGGTGCTTGCTTTAAGCCATAAAGAGATTTGACTAACTTGCATACCTTTTTCTCATTTTCAGGCAAAATAAATCCCTCAGGCTGTTCCATATAGATTTCTTCATCAAGATCACCATTAAGAAAAGCTGTTTTAACATCCATTTGATGCACATACAAATTGTTCAATGAAGCAATTGCAAATAGCACTCTTATAGAAGTTAACCTAGCTACCGGAGCATATGTATCGAAATAATCAATACCATTTCTTTGCTTAAACCCTTTGGCTACTAATCTAGCCTTAAAAGTTTGCAAAGAACCATCACTATTGTACTTTCTTCTAAATACCCATTTGCTGCTAATTGGTTGAGATCCTGGAGGAAGATCAACCAAGACCCATGTTTGATTCGACATAATCGAATCCATTTCATCATTTACCGCCTCTCTCCAAAAAGAAGCGTCTCTAGAAGACATAACCTCGCTAAATGTCTTTGGATCTTTTTCAATATTTAACAACAATGGTACTTTGTTAAGTACATTCTTTCTATCCCCTTCAACCAAGAAGAGTAGTGCTTGTGATGAAATAAAATCCGGAGCTAAACTATTTTCTTTCTTTTCACGTTGACTCCTCCTTAGTTCGAAAGATGTCATAGACTCTTTCCTTTTATTATTGTTAGTGGAGGTAACAGGAGTATTAACACATGGTTGATCAATAATTAATTCTGATTCAATATTAGAATCATGTTGAAATTTATTCTCAATAAATTCAACATCTCTAGATTCCACAATCACATTAGAATCTAAATCTAACAACCTATAAGCCTTGGAATTTTCAGCATATTCTACGAAAACACTTTTTATACCTCTAGCACTCAACTTTGATGACTTAGGGTCATGTATTTTATAAAAAGCTAAACAACCCCAGACCCTTAAATACATCAAGTTTGGTTTTCTTCCTTTCCAAATTTCATAAGGAGATATATGTGTTTTCAAAGATGTAATTCTGGTATGAATATGACATGCAGTGAGTAATGCTTCCCCCCACAAATTATTTGGTAGTTTTGCATTAAGGATCATGGAATTTATCATATCCGTGAAGATCCTATTCTTCCTTTCAGCCAAACCATTTTGTTGAGGAGTAAATGGAGCTGATCTTTGGTGAATAATTCCAACTTCTTCACAATAATTATTAAATTCAATTGAGAAATATTCACCACCTCTATCACTACGAACCATTTTGATTTTCTTATCTTTTTGGTTCTCAACTTCAGCTTTGAAAATTTTAAATTTATCAAAAGCTTCACTTTTTGTTCTAAGTAAATACACATAAGTGTATCTAGAACAATCATCAATAAAAGTGATAAAGTATCTCTTACCTCCTCTTGTTAAAATGCCATTATACTCACAAATATCAGTATGTATCAAATCCAATATTTGAGTATTTCGTTCAGCTTTAGGAAAAGGTTTCTTAGTTATTTTAGCTTGGATGCAGATTTCACACTTATGACCTTTAACATCATTGCAATTAATCAAACCATGCTTAGACATGTATTTCAAAGATCTAAAGTTCAAATGTGCTAATCTAGCATGCCAAACATCACAAGTCTCAACAATATAAGCAAAGTTGATATTATTATTATTAATGCTGAGTTTGTACATTCCATCACAAGAATACCCTTTCCCAACAAATAATCCATTCTTTGACACAATACAAGTATTACCCTCAAGCACAATCTTAAGCCCATGCTTACACATACAACTAGCAGAAATAAGATTCTTCCTAACGGAAGGTACATGAAAGACATTATACAATGTGACTTTCTTTCCAGAAGTGAAGTTGATCTCAACTACTCCTTTCCTTGCTACTATGGCTGCATTATTGTTTCCCATGAGAACCATTTGTCCTTCCGTTTCTTCTTTGTATGATAAGAATAATTTCTTATCATTACAAACATGAATTGTTGCACCCGAATCGAGCCACCAATCATAGGACTTAGTTTCAGCCATATTGGTTTCGGTAATCATGCCAATTTGCATTTCAGAAACCATAGCACAAATCTCTTCAGATTTGTTTTCAATAACATTAGCTTTATGGGAATTCACTTCTTCCTTTTTCTTCTTGAATCTGCAATCACTTTGGCGATGGCCTTTCTTACCACAAAAGAAACAATTTCCAGAAAACTTTTGTGTGCTGGACTTCTTGAATTTCTTGTCATTCTTGACTTTAAAATTCTTTGAGAATTTACTAGCTTCAACAACATTAACTTTAGTAGAATCATGCTTATCCTTGGATTCGCGAGACCTAGTCTCTTCTTCAATTACCAAGTGTTTTTGCAATTCTTCTAAAGTTATGTTCTCTTTACTATGAAGGAGTTTCTTTCTATAATCATTCCAACTTTGAGGCAATTTAGCAATAATAGCCCCAACTTGAAATGATTCAGAAATTTCAACTTTTAACTCTCGAAGCTTAGCAACAATAATTTGTAACTCATGTATTTGATCAAGAATAGATTTTGTGTCTACCATAATAAATTCAAAATATTTAGATACAAGGAATTTGTCAGTACCTTCTTTCTCCGTTTTGTATTTGTATTCAAGAGCATTCCAAATTTCCACCGGAGAAGTCATAGAATTGTAGAGATCATATAATCTGTCAGAAAGCGTATTGAGTATGTGACCCCGGCATATCAATTCATCATCTTCACGACGTTTCCTTGCAGCCTTAACAACTTCGGTATCATCTTCTCTTGGTTCTGGAAATGGTTCCAATTTCGGATCAAGAACATATGCCACTTTAAGAACAGTAAGGAGAAAGAACAATTTTCCCTTCCAACGAGTGAAATTAGTTCCATCAAAACGATCGAGATGGACACTAGGATTCAGAAATGATGTCAAACTCTTCTCAACCTCCATTTGCACAAATAAAACCTTAAAGATTGTTGGTGAATTATAAGAATATGGAGGCAAAGAACAAAGAAAGTTTCTTAGGATTTGAGACGTGTTTGCACACTTTCCTTTAAGGTTTTATTTGCCCTCACCAATCTTGGTTTGCTATAGAGTTTTAATGGCAAATTACCCCCAAGATATATCAAATCCTGAATACAATCTCTAGCAAATAAGATTGTATTTCCAGAACATATCTCAAAACCTGCATAAAATCTGATATATATCTTATTGTATCTTTCTTATTATGAAGAAGATGTTTTAATAAAGAATACAACCATTCGAAATGGTATATCTTCTAAGACACTCTTTTGGTTTGATTTTGCAACGTTTGACACTTGAAATTTTCAAGCTTGCTAACCGTTTTTCTAGTTGACGCCTTTCTGGAAATAAACGGTTAACCGTTTTCTCAATAAACGGTGAGCCGTTTTATTCCAGAATGTCAAATACGTTGCTCACTGTACATAAACGGTTAACCGTTTTCTCAATAACCGATGAACCGTTTTCTCTAGAACATAAAACATGCTCTCTAGAGTAAAACGGTTAGCCGTTTTCTCCACAAACGGTGAGCCGTTTTCTCTAGACCATAAAACATGCTCTCTGGAAGAAAACGGTTAGCCGTTTTCTCAATAAACGGTGAGCCGTTTTCTCTAGACCATAAACATGCTCTCTGGAGTTAAACGGTTAGCCGTTTTATCAATAAACGGCAAACCATTTTCGTCCAGATTATCAAACCAAACAAACTTTAAAGATGTTACAATCTCTCTTACATTTTCCACCTCAGAATTCATGTTGAGGACCAATTTGCAGAAAATCGTTACCAGAAGTTTACATTGTTTACACAAAAAAAAAATAAAATAAAATAAAGTGTAAGCCTATAGAGTAAATTCGATTAAATATTTCTCAATTTTTTTGTGACCATTCAACATTTTTTGTTACATTTGACCACTAACGTTACTTAAGAACGAGCTTAGTTTTGACTACTTCAGCCTTATAAGTTAAAAGTATCAAAATATATAGAAATTTTATTTTGGTTCAACATTTTTTTAAATTTTAAACAAAGATCATTGTTTTCTGAATGCTGTGTTGGGACTATTTTATTAGCATGATTATAATTTTTTATTAAATAAAAAATATTTATGTCATGGTTCTTGTGAAATTAATTTATTAGACAAACAAATTATATCATTTACGTATGGAGTATTAAAAATTGTTGTATTTCATTTTAAAATATTATATTATAAGTCATAAAATTAAATACCCTAATTATCAAATACAATAGCAGAATCTATACGATTGACTTGAGTGATTAAATGCACAATTTTTTTATTAATTTGTATTTTCAAAGTGGGTGGAAATATCCTAGAGAAAATAATAAAGTACAATTAGAACTTGAATGGTAAAATTTCCACCCCTTAAATTGTGCAAACCCACCATTTTTCAAAAATTTCAAACAAAGAAGAAATTTGGACAATTAACAAAGTAAATCCTTATTAGTTGTTTAATTTATGGCACAAGAGTACAAGACAATTGATTGGGACAATTTTATCATTTTATGTTGTAAGGGTAAATAATACAAATTAAATGATGCTAAAACAACATTAGTGATTAACAATGTGTGTGTGTGTGTATTAGTCATTTAAACATTTTCTTTACTTTTTTTTTAATAATGTGAATTTTTTTTAAATGGAGTGGATACCACAAATTGTGGAGTGGAGATATCCCAACCATTTGAGCTTTTATCCATTTTTTGTGTATCATACATTTTCCCCTCAATTTTATAAATATTATATAAATCTTACTCAGTGTTGTGGTTTCTTAATTATGGCCCCTACTTATGGCTTCTTCAATTTTATAGAATTTATTTATAACCCACTTACATTTATAGTTTCTCCGTTATGGCTCTTCCCACTTATAAAGGATTATTTCATTACTCTAAAGCCAAGCAATTATATACACAAGTACATGAAACTGAAAAGGAAAGTGACAAAGGATTCCTTAGTCTAAGGAATTGTAGAGATTACACCCAAAATTAAGCACAGTCACATGAATCATCTTGATTTAAGAAGGAAATTGATCCTATCTTTTTATGCCCCTACAAGATGGTGGTGCCATCAGTGACACTAATCTTGGATTGAAGCAAAGCAAAATGAGACTTAGCTAATGGTTTGGTGAGGACATCCACTAGTTGATCAATTGTGGAGACATTAGCTACTTAAAGAAAAGCAGCTAAAACTTTTTTCACACAAAATAGTAGTCAAAGGCGAGATGCTCCATTCATGAATGGAATATTGGATTTACACACAAGCATGTGGCACCTATATTGTCACATAATAGACAAGATGGCCGATGGAGTTAAAGATATAGCTCACTAAGAAGACTTGTAATCCATGTCAATTCGATTGTTGCTGAAGCAACCAATCGATACTCGACTTTAGTAGAAGATCCAGCAATTGTCTGTTGGTTTTTAGAGCAACAAGAAATCAGGTTGCCAGCAAGAAAAATGATATATGCTGATAGGGAAGTGTTGTTATCTCGGTTTCCTACCTAATCAAAATCAAAATAAGCTATTAAGGTGAGTTGATAGTGATGTTAGAGGTAAAGATCATATGTAAGAGTATGTTTGAGATATTGAAGTAGATGGTTTGTTGTTGTCCAATGAGTTTGATTCGGAGAGTGCATGTACTGGGCCAACTTGTTAATTGTATAGGAAATATCAAGGCGTGCAAGAGATAAATATCGCATGCGTCTAATTAAGCTGCGATAGCGAGAGGCATTTGTTGTGCTCTGATACCACTTGTTATGTTATGAAAGCATCATTTGTTGTGGTCCACTATCATTTGCGCGCAAAATGTGGAACTAATATGCACTAAATATTCACAAAAAAATAAAGAACATGAGATTTAATGTAATTCGACAATAAAGTCTATGTCCATGAAAACAAGAGAGTAATTGTTTTACTACCAATTAATAGAGTATCAATTTGAGTAATGAAAGATCACTTTCCAAGTACTCAAATATACCCAGTACTCATACACACTTTTGAAGGGCACAATTTCTCCAAGACATACATTTATCTCATATCTCTAAAAATAGTACGGAACTAAACTAAGTACCCAAGAAAACGCTTCATTTCTCTAGACTTTTTCATAGAGAACTTTCTCCCGTTCTCTCAGAGAGCTTTTTACCTAAGCCCTCATACTTTTCATTTTGAGATTCATTCACCAAAAGAAATGGTTTGGTAATTATAGGAGAGCTTTACCATGCATGCACTTAATTATCACACTTAAAAGTCTTAGAAATCAGCAACCTATTTTCTTCATTTTTGACAAATGCTTGCATAAGCTCTAATTCCTCTAAATTGTCCATTTTTACGGTTATAGAATTAAAAAGCAATCCATGTGTTTTCATTTAAGTTTTCAATAATTTTTCACCTTGACTCAAATTTGTCCAAATCTAAGTTGACTACCAATGAACCATCATCCCTAAAGTAATCCTTTACTAAAGATCTGAAGTGGTTGTGACGATTCAACTACCTACATACTTAGCTACTAGACTAAGCCAACCGTAGTTTAAAATTTCTTAAAGGAAATATCCTCACAAATTGTCTCATACTCACATCAAAGAATCTATATAATTTCAAGTTAGTGAATTTTACCCAGATTTATAAACCATGGTTACTACTTCAGATATATCGAGCTTCTATACGCCATCATATCTATAAGAGTACCCTTAGCCCAAGCTTACAAAACATGAGCTATATCATCGTGCTTCACTTGAAGAAAACGACATGAAGAAGAGCTTAGGAGATAAAGGAGTACACACCGATTTAGTCCTTATTATTTATACCAAACCTTTCTAGTACCTTCCTCAAAATAGACCCTTCAGTCAACTATACACTCTCATTCTTCTTGTGATTACAAAATATCCAACCCAAGTATTCCAAGTCTTTCATTCAAACTTGAAAGCCATTTGCTTCTTTAATTTCATCTCAATTCTTTAAAACAACAAGCCTTTCGTCGACATAGATTAACAAATGAATGAAAGCTCTATCCTGTAGTTTTCTAAAGTAAACATAGTAATCTTGTTCACCTCTTGGTGAATTCTGCCTTCAATCAAATCTCTTGTACCTTTATCTCTTGATTGCTTCAGTCTGTACAAAGATTTAACCATCCTACATACAAAATTCTCTCTTCAACAACTTTGAAGCCGTAAAACTGAGTCATTTTGATCTCCTCCTTCAAATCCTCATGTAAGAACACCATCAAAACATCTAATTAAATCAGCTCTAACTTATTTTTGAAAACTAAGACAGTTTGGATACAAATGAAAATATTTTTCACAACTGGAGAGAAAATACTTTCCTTCTGAGTAAATCGTTTTGTTATCGGTCTTACCTTATAACAAAGGGTTGCTTGTTTTAGAGATCCTTGCTTCTTGGGGCAACCCTATTTATTGCCAATACGCCCCAATCCCTTACATAACTTTATGGGTTCCCAAGTTTGATATTGATAAAGAGACTTCACCTCTTAATCTATGTCTAACTTCTATTGATCACTTTCTCTATTTTATATTATTTCACTGCAAATGTTAGGGATGTCATCATCAATAGTTGAAAGTGCATAGGCTACACCATGTAAGCTATCTAGGTTCTTTTTCTTAGTCTCTTTATTGTTATCATCTTTATCTACATCATTACTTGTTTCTTTTTCTTTTAAGATATCAATAGAAACATCTTCTTTACCTCTTGGTGTCACCTCCAAAGTTGAACTCTTCTTCCGATGTAAAATTGTCTGGTCATATGGGATGCATCAAACTTTACCCCCTGCAATATCTCATTGGTTTTGTTCTTTACTTATTGAGAACTAGAAGCCTTCCACATTGACGCTTCATCAAAAGTGACATTTTTATAATACACAAACTTCTTATATTCAAGATCCAAGGCTTCGCCTCTGAATCCCACAAAGATAACATATTAAGGGAATCATAATATTATTCATGTTTTCTAGACCACATCTCCAGAAAAATTTTACCTTCAATTGCAACAGAATATCAATTCGATTTCTAAGTGACTTGCGTAGCTTATGACTTTAGTCTAAAACCTATTATCTAAATTAGTACAAGATAAGATACGTTGTGCCTTCTCCAATAAGTTGCAATCCATACACTCAAGTACACAGACATATCTTATCATGAAATTTCATTATAGATTTTCATTTTGGCATACTTGCAAGAATTGATCATAAGTATGTCATTTTATATCGATATGCAATACTTTGATCTTTCTGCCAGGTTGAGTATCCACCAATTTTTTTGTTTCACAAATATCTCTAAAATCATATCCTATACACTTATTTGTTTTACCTGCCAAACAATACTAACGAAACTTCATTTTTTCATGTTCTAATACCTAGCAAAACTTCATGCCTCATCTCAATTTGCAAAAGCTCCTCTAATTTATGTCTTTAATTGTAAATGCTATAGTTCTATGGTGTCACTATAAGCCAAAAGAATGTTCACATCATCACTTATAGCTCCCTTCTAAAAATACAAGTTGCAATGCCGACCCCTTTTGTAGAATCTCCATAGTTCATGTGTGAACTTCATTGGACTATCTTCAATGGTAACCTTGTAGCCTTAGCTTTCAAAGCACTAACGAAATTAGATATTTCTTTATAATATGAACATATTTAACTTTTTCCAACTTTAAGGGAAGTAGATTGGCTACATTAATAGCTATAAGGTTGTTCTGGTTTAGGGAGATGTTGGTAACTATTTGATTTGAAGAAGAAGCTGTTGAGTTTCGTTGGTCATGGTGAAAGTATAAATAAATGACTAGGCCAAAGATCAATGACTCGCGTGAGTAGTAACTTTGATCTTATACCATATAAAGTCAGAGATAGAGATTGTGAAATGATTATTTCATTATTGTAAAGCCAAGCAATTATATACACAAGTACATGAATCTAAAAAGGAACGTGATAGTCCAAGGAATTGCAAACATTACTCCTAAAGTTAAGCACAATTGTATGAATTACCTTGATTTAAAGAACATATTGATTTTATCCTTTTCACCACTTAACCAAAGTGATTTTATGTTACAACCTACTAATTTAGCAATAGGAATAAATTGAAAAGTATTGATGGATAGGTGGAAATATTTTTTACATTCCATTCGGTATAATACTCTAGAATAAGAAATAAAACTAACTTCATTTTAGATTGTGAAAATGTTCATGAATCTATTCTAACGAAAGCCACGGTTGAAGCATCAGAAGGACTCATCTATCTTGTAAGCTTAGTTGGAGTTACAGGAGCTCGTAATCTACAAGTGATCGAGTTCAAACACTTATTAAGGAAATTGAAGACTCAATAACTAAAATATTATTTAAAGGGCAGGCTATTGTAACCTTTTTTTTTTTAACTTAAAATTTTGATATAAATCTTCAACTATTTATTTTAAGTAAGTCAATGGTAAATATTAAAAATTAAAATAATATTTAATGATAGTTACTCGTCCACCATTAAATTTATCAAAATCAATAGATCAAGACTTGTGTCAATACCTTAAATAGAATATTTAAGCTAGAATCATCTAAACTTTATTTAAATATGACTACTGGGTTAAGATCTTGTTGACATATTAATAACATTTTCTCTTGGGCACATTATACGAAGAGGCTAGGCAATGTTTTGCTACTACCTCTTACACACAAATGAAGTGTTATTCAAGAGTTTTTCACTTGGCCTTCCATCCATTGATTATTGGTCTTTTTAGGATAAGGGCTGCAAACAAGAAGATAAGAGATATTTGATAAGTAGATTCGCCTAATTTGATTTTAAAAAGTGGCTGCAAAAAATAATAAGGCATCTTAGGTTGTGCAAGTCTAATAAATTGTAATATGCATGTCTATACTTAGTGAACTCCTTAATCTCTAGGCATAGTCCATAAATGTTTTATCCAAGCCATGTAAAAATTCTCTATATGCTTTACTTTATGCAATTAATCACTGTTTTAATTAATTGATTTATATTTTCTAAATCACCAATAAAATTGAATATTAAATATGCAAATATACTTCTTAATTTAGATGTGTACATAATAAATTTGAATTACCTCAACAACACATGTTAATAGTGATAATAAGATTAAAATCTAAGATTGAACTATGTTAATATTAGAATACATATTTAAAAAAAATACAAAAATTTAGATAGTCTATACTTTAAAACTTACTTAACCGATTTGATTTCCTGTAAATTAAATATTTGTAATCAAAATATTATCCAAATGCACATTTAATTTGTGAATCGTTAATTAAATCCAACCAAACATATTTACTTCACTATTTAATGATGTAATTTTTATAACAACATCATAAAATGACTCTATTTCAAAATAGTGATTGAAAATGAGTGTTTGAATTTGGTATTCATGTATGAATTCTTATTCACACATATAGACCAATTAAAACTGTATTATAACTGTGTAAGTCCTAACTAGCTCAAAGATTAAATAAATGGCAGCGGCTAGCTTACAGATAATGTAGCTACAGCAATCTAAAAGTATCACCCAACATAGAAATAGGGTCCGACTATGGTGTCTTTGTTACACCATACTCTCACTTTTTGTTATTTTCTTATCAGCTATTATGAACAATCAGATTTAATATTAAAGTAGTTTAATGGCTTAGATGGATTTAATACGTTATTAACAATACAATCCCTGTTGTTTGCTTGCACATTAAAAATTGATAAAATTTTAATATTTAGATACATAACACCAAATCATTTTAAATTTTTGCACTTAAATCCGTTAGCTAGTTTGACTTTTTAAATAACTTATTTTAAGATTTGCATGAAAATATATATTAATTATTTAATATATAATAGATCTATGTATTATTTAATAATCACTATTTAGCATAGTATAAATTTGATATCTCACTAAATAAATTAACACGTGTTACTCTACTCTCAATTTTTTGAAATGCGAGTAGTCCATCCTCATCCGTTAGATTTTTTTTATTTATTTAATCATTGACCACTTTGATTATAAAGAGTTTAATTGTATCCTTATTAAAATTAAGGTAGAAAAAGATTATAACCATCATGATTGGTGCCAAAAATGTATTTCCCATTTTGGTTCTAATCATTATAATTTAAAAAAAAAAAATTGCATACAATCACAGTTAATTTTATTGTTATGATTACAAATAAATTGCTCAAATTTTCTATTTCAACCATTGAACCTTTTAGTCATTTTTAGGCATGAAGATTTAAAACTATAATTTCTAGATGCAATTGCATTTGCATATGTCATGAGACAATGCTCACTAACAATATTTTAATTTTTTATCGCTACTCTCTCTCTCTCTCTCATTTCACCCCACTCTCCATTTTCTCACTTCCCAAACATCCATTATAAAATAGATTTTTTAAGATTTTATTATCTTAAAGAATTATATTTTGTACATGATGAAATAACTTTAATGGGTGAAAAGTAAAAATTAAAGGATAAGATTATTTGAATCAATAAATGTATTTGTTATGTGAAGATAGTTTAGGAATAAAAAAATTTAGATGAAAATGTATTTAAAGAAGAGTAATTTTAGAGGTTAGTAACAAGCTAATTGCAGTTTTTCATTATATTAGAATGAAAATGTAAATAAAAGAGAAAGTAAGAAGTTAACTATAATTTGCCAATAACAAAAGACGAAAACTGGTGGTATGGTGTCACCGAGAGCCGTAGCCGGACCCTAGAAAACAAATGGTAGTAGGTGAAATAATCGTGAGATTATAAATGAATATATTTGATTTTGATGTAAATTACGGACGATATAACTTAAATAAATTAATTAAGTAGAACAGATAAAATCAAAGCAGGTTGTGGAATTAATACAGCCCACCCAACCGCAGCTTGTGGGTATTAAATAAAAAAAAATGATTTTTCACATTAACAGTGCTCTTACGTTTTCTGACGCCAAATCATCACTTGTCAATGCCTAGTTAAGTGTTGCATTCACTGACCCTGAGGGAATTAGGAGGTGTCAGCTGAACCGGCCAACTCCCTGACGGAGCCGTTGTTCCATTTGATTTAACAAGTTCAAGTAGTTATTAGGAGTCAACAACTAATCCTGTGGCAGGTCAGCAACTAAACCCGGGGCCGTTAGCTTTAAATTGACAAGAAAAGTGCCGGAAAAAAAAAAGGCTATTTTTTTATTAACAGCTTTAATTTTTCAATCAATTCATTCATACCACATATGTTTTAACGAATTAATTAAAAAAATAAAAAAATAGAAGTAAAAAAACTCACCGTTTTTTGGTTGTCTTCCCTTATTTGCTTCTTTACTATTTCCCTTTTGATATGAAGAGAGTGAACAATTTTTTGGAAAAAGTGTACACAATTTTGTTATGCAATCCCTTTGGGCTTGCGCACTTTAATTACATGTTGACTTATATTATATTTATATTTTAATAATTATTATAAGAATAATAATAAATCTAAATAATGTTAATTTAATATTAATATAAAATTAATACAATACAGTGTAATACTAAACAATATATATTATCATAGTATACAGCATAATACAATACACTTGTATTAAATAATGTAAAATAATGTAATACAATACAGTGTACCAAATGATAGGGACTGCTGCGTTAACAACCATTTGAACACCTCTTAGTTGTTAAATAATTTAGCCATTAGAACTATTGGCTAAATTAGAAAAAGACAAAATTTGGGTATCTTGCAACTAGTGAAAGGTAGTTGGACCCTGAAATATAAATACTATACTATATGTAAATAAAAAAAATTAGATAAAAATCTCAATGCAATGTACTCATTTACTAGATGTCTTTTGACTGTTATTTTTTTAAGTACTTTAAACAATTGAATTTGACAAAAGAACAGGAAAGTTACTTGTGGTATTATCTGCTAACTACATAAATTCAACTTACATTGGCTTGGATTTTTTCATTATTTCATCATTTTATGGAAACGGGTTGTTCTGGAGTGTCGATCTGTCAATCTATTATTGAATTAATAGTGAATTACATGGTGAAATTATTTGTACACAAAAAATTATTTTGAATATCTTATATTTTTATGATATTTTTAATATAAAAATATCTGTGAAGTTAATTATTTTTAAGAACATTCTATTATGAGAAAATATAACGTTATTACTCTGAAGACTCACTTAACACACTCATTGAACAATTAATTCTTTCACTTTTAAACTCCAAAATTTTTCAGTTTATATTTGTGTATATGAAGATTAATTCTTTTTTCCATCACTATAATTGCTCTCTCTTTTTTTAATTATTATGATGAAACTAAGGGAGTTAATATTGGCTGATTCATTTATTTGTTTGTTTTACCAAATTTTAAAAAATATTAATAGATTAAATTTACTATTTTACGCTCTTTGCCTTTAATCTAACATATTTTTTAACGATTTTGAGTGTAAATTGAGCATCGTCGAAATAAATTAATGAGAATTGATATTCGTCTATACAATAGGGGATAATTTGAATTTATCAATTTAATTAATAAATCTTCCTCGTGCTGATGATGTTTGAAAAAAAAAAAAAAAGGCTAATAATTGTAAGAATTGGTGAGTGATATGACAGATTCCATAATTTTAGCTGATTACAACGCCGTGATTTTTGGTGCGTTAGATATTAAATTTTTTATTGGGGAGATTGGTTTGGAGGTATTGTTGGTAGTGATGGGCTATTTGAGGGCATCGGAACCTTCCGGTTTGGTTGGATATGGTGGTGTTATCCGTAATAGTAATGGGGAGGTGACGGCTGGGGGGAGTTGATCAAGTTGTTTAATATTGCTGAGGCTGAAGCATTGCATTTTAGCTTGCGACTCGTCGGTGAGATTGATTTGTCCCCATTAATAGTTGAGTTGAGTTCATTAATTTATTAATTAATTATTGCTATCTACACAAACATGGATTCTGAAATAAGTGCTTTGGGTGCAATGTTTTGCTTTCGCGTTAAGTGCTTTTTGTACTCTTCTCAGTTCTCATTAATCGCCACTAATCAATATTCCACCTTCACATGTCTCTTCACAAACTCATAATCATTCACTTGACCGCAGTTTTAGCCTTATCCCCATTCTCACACACCGCAATCTATGCGCAAGGATTTTCCAGAGAGCAAATTTTCTATCATCTAATGGATTTTGCAACTATTCAATTCCAATTATTTTTGTTTTACTAGGCCGCATTCCAAGTCAATTCGAAGTCAATTTTTTTAATTATTTTCCAAATTTTCTATCATCTAATGGATTTTGCAACTATTCAATTCCAATTATTTTTGTTTTACTAGGCCGCATTCCAAGTCAATTCGAAGTCAATTTTTTTAATTATTTTCCACAAGATCTTGTGCATGGAGATGTAGACAACAGGCAAGATTTTGATTTTAGACCAAGTGGGTTTGTGGCTTTCGTTTCTGTTTTTCATCTAGTCACTTCAAAATTGGTGGGGAGGTGAGAACATAAAACCCTTAAGAAACCACTTTATTTATTTCATTTAATTATTTTTGTCTGCCGTTGCATATATTAATTATTGACTACACGCATTTCACATCCATGCCATTTTTCCACCCCCCCCCCCCCCCCCCACAACAAAAAAAAATTAAATTAAATTAAATTTGCTTTTACATGTGGAGCCGACACGGTTTTAAGATTTGATGCTTTATACATACAAATTGTTTATTAATTTGTCGCATTGTGTATGTTTCATTTTCTTGAGGGGCTTATTTTATTTTATTCATTTATTTGAATGAATTGGGAGTTGAAATGAAACTAATTTTGGAAAAATGGAGATGCGGAACCTATTTCCTCGAGACTTAATTTTCAAGCTTGTCATATACCTAGAGTTTGTGATCAGGCATCTAATATTGTAGCTAAATCCTCTGAGGCGTTAAAAAATTAAAAAAAAAAAAAAAACCCCATATCAGATCGGCAGAAAATTTAATATATCTGTACACATCCCTATTTTAATGCTATAAGACCCTTTACTACATAAATCCAATGGAAATTAAATAAAGGCAGAATGATACTTTCATTTGTTTTAGAATTTGTTTTTAGCATTTAGATTCTTGATAAATTCTTTATATCTTATTTCATCCCTTGGATTTTGAAAAAAAAAATTGAAAAAAGTACCTTATTGAAAATAAATGTGACTTTTTAATTTACAAATTATATGAAACCTCAGCAAGTTAAAATAGTAAATTTATTTGTTAAATAACTGTATTTACTCTTCAACCATCCGTATTTTCTTCTCCTATTTTAACAACAAGACTAGAACAGGGTATTAAAAACTTATAAAAGCATAAGTGCTAAAAATAATTTTTACGAGTGGCTAAATTGCACAATATTCTACCGTAAATAATAATATTAAAAAGAAGAAGAAGAAGAAGAAGAAAAACCTCTTAAAATGCTAATCTTACATCCTTGATGATTAGTAATTGTGAAAACGGGTTGATTAGCAATCATGGTAACATCCATTATCAAACACTAGCGTTTAGAGAAGCCAACAAAAAAGTACAAATTTATTGGAAAATGGAAGGATAAATGTTTGTTTAGCTCTTACCTTATTTTTCAATTAAATGTTCATTTAGTTTTTATATTTTAAAGAGGTCTCAAGACACCTCTATTATTAAAAATGGTATATTTTTGTCTTTACTTTTTTCTTAACTTCTACAATAATACTCCTATAACAATATT
This sequence comes from Citrus x changshan-huyou, assembly GCA_039657385.1. Classification (NCBI taxonomy): domain Eukaryota; kingdom Viridiplantae; phylum Streptophyta; class Magnoliopsida; order Sapindales; family Rutaceae; genus Citrus; species Citrus x changshan-huyou. The sequence goes on from CM077549.1 coordinate 8,524,461, forward strand.
AGAGACATCAATGAAAAGTAAAATTTGAGACATTAACAAAGAGTAAAACTTAAGATAAAATTGATGTAATATTTTTATTATTATTTTACTTTTAAGATTAATTTGGTAAATTAATAATTTTTTATTGATATTCTCAAGTTTATAGCAAGAATGTTATTTTGAAAGGAAAAAAAATAAGGGCAAAAAAAGATATAATTTTTAATAAAAAGAGTATCTTGAGACATTTTCTAAAATATATTGATTAAATAAATACTTTATTTAAAATATAAGAATTAAACAAAGTATTTACTTGATAAAGATGGGCTAACAATAACCATGAAAATTGATACGTGATAAAGCAGGAGTTTGAATAAATGTGCTGAAGGAAATCGCAGAATACCAGAAAATAGATGACTATTGGGCTTGTAGTTAGTGGGCTTTGGGCTAGTTAACAAAATGAAATATCCGTTTCAATTTTAGTGACGTTTATAGTATCCAATGTGCATTAAAAAATTTAAAATGTGAGTTTTTATGTATTTTTTATGGTACCCCTACTAGAAAATGATTATATATATATATATATATATATATATATAATATGTGTAGTTTATTTATGTGAAAAATACTTTAATAGTAAGAGATGAGTTTTATATACTTTTGAAATTTGAAAATAAATTCTGTTATAGATAATTGATTCCGTAAAAGAATTTTTCTTTTTAACTCAGTCCTATTTAGTTATCATAACTTACATTCAATAATAATACTGAAGTTCCAAATCCCGGCCATTACCCCATCAATTAAATCTCAAATGCATATGCTCATTTAGTGGTGCTTTTACTAGTTGGTAAGCGAAATGAACTATAATAAGAATTGGTAAGAATCAGAATGGAGAATGGGATCAAAATAAATTATTTGTGAACTGCAAAAATTAGAATTAGAATGCATTAATTTCTCATTGATGTGTTTATTTTGTCTTAGAATCGGAATGAATTGTTTTATATTGCTCAAATGCCTTTAGTTCATTATTGTCATTGATATTATTTATTATAATAATTATGATTATAATTATTTTTTCTATTGTTATTAAAAATTATTATCGATAATAATAATAACAACAACACAAGAACAAAAATAACATTATTTTTTACTAATTTGCAAGGGGCTGCTGGACAATCAACAAACAGCAACGAAGTTTGGAGAGCAACAGTGACTATCAATGGGTATTGCATACAGCCGATGACGATTAGCAGTGCGAGGTCGACGATCTGCATCGGTGCAACTTCTACGTTCAATGGGATCGACGAGCGACAATGTTGCTCAACAATCTGCTTTGCTGCTTTTACAACGGCATGTGACGGTCATGGCTTCTGGTTCTCATCAAGGAGGCTGCCAATCAATGATAGACGTTGTGTTGTTTTTTTTTTTTTTTTAGTTGAGGATAAAATTAGGGTTATGAATTTTATTTTATTTTTTTGTGGGAGGAGGGGGCACAAAAAACATCAATTCTGGAAATGGGAGTCTAGTTCCTAAACTCCCCTCACAAATCAAACTCCCATTCCCTAATCCCATGTTGCTATCGGCCTCCCTCAAATGATTTTGATTTCCATCTTTGTTTTATAAAGTAAACACTATTAATGATTTCGATCCTGAATTCTAATTTCTCAATTCAGAAAGAAAACACCTATGTTGAAAGAAATGGTAAGAGAGGAGAAAAATGGAAAGGAAAAGGAGGAACAAAAGATGAGTGCAAAGAGAATCAATCTCATTTTTCTTTTCTTATTAGATCAAATACGAATCTTCCCTTATTTCTTTTCCCGCTCCTTGTTTCCTCTCCTCTCTTCTCCTCTCCCTATATTTTTTTCAAACGAAACATACCAAAAGACACAGAGCAAAGGAATTGGATTATTTCGTGAAGGATGGATGGCACGTGGGAATTAAAAGTATTTTAGTGATTGGGCAGCTAACCTGTCATCTAGTATTTAAAGGGAAGCAAGAATTAAAGAAGAGCCATTTAAATTAACTCCGCAACAGAAATCGAGAAGTAGGAATAGTTGCCTAAGACTTACGAATTAAAATGAATAATGATGTAGGTACTAAAAGAGTATTAAAACTAGTACAAAATTTATAATAGACTAAAAAAAAAGTGTCTTGAAATTTTTTTTTATTCTATGGTGATTGTGTGCTATTTTTTTGTACTAATTTTTGTGCACCTATCGCTATCCGCTATCATAAATAATTATGCATTTGTAATTTCCTTATAGTAAGGCCATGTTTGGTTTAAAGAAAAGTAAGGAGAGGAAAAGAGTGGAATGGAGAGGAAGGGAGAAGAAATGAGTGAAAGAGAATAGTGAAATTAAATTTCATTATTTGGTTTGACATAAAATTTGATAGGGAAATGAATTACAATTTTTTTCTTTTGATAAATTTATCATTTGCCTTAAATACTAAATTACCTATATTAGTAATGAAATATAATTTAATATCAATACCAAACTTTTTTAATGTCAAAAAGTCCTAAAACAATTCATGATTTATATTTAATATTAAATATTAAATAATTTAATATACTAAACTATTTAATATAATTTAATATAAAAAAAAGGCGGTCAACAGCGGTTTTCTGGCAACATTCCGGCGACTTCCAGGGATGGTTTGAGGGTCCGACGACGGTCCGGTGGAGTTCCAGCGACGTTTAATTTATATTTCTATATTTTCATATTAAATAAATAAATAAATAATTTATTATTTAATTAAATTTCTTAAATAATTCATTAAATTTAATTAATATATAATTATTTATAATATTAAATTAATAAAAAAAATAATTATTATTAATGGCATTAAACAAATTAAAATGTTGAAGGGTAATTTTGGAAGCTTTGGTTTCCAACAAAAGAGGAATTTGAATTTTTCATTCTTTAGTGTGAAATTCAAATTCTACATTATAATGGATATTAAATTCTAATGAAAATTAAATTCTTATATATTTTGTGCAACCAAACAATGAAAATAAAAATAGAATTTAAATTATTTTCCTCTCCTCCACTCTCTCTTCCCAACCACACATCAACTTAGTTGAAGGATGATACTTTACTCAATAAAACCGTCATAATTTTTTATTAAGGCTATATTAGATGTATGTATATTAGCATTCCATTGACAATAGCTTTTTATACTTTTCCAATTCTTCTATCTTCTTTCTAATATCTTCAGGCCATTTTCGCATTCTATACAACTTATATCTTTTTCTACTTTCAATATGTCTTCTAAAAATGTATATTTGTTTGTACTGGCATCCTCATTAGTTCCATCATAAAGTGTTCATTATTAAGTAATTTCCCATATGAATATAGATTAATCCAATTGTTACAATTAGAGTCGAGTCAACTTGCACGAGAAATATTACAGTTGAATTTGGCGTGTATCTTTGTGGAATCAAAGACCTGGGCAAAAGTATAAAGAAAAAATTATAAAACATATGAACATGATGAATACAGAATGACTATGGAAATAAGAGACAAAATAAATATGGCATGCTATTTTCTAAATCCTTCTACTTTACCACTTGGTCTATGGTTCCATTTTCTTTAAGGTACTGCTCTAATAGAAAAACACACACAAAAGATTAATTAAATTTTTTTGGGAAAAAAAATACTTTAGAACTTTTGACTTTTTTAATGAAAGTATGCAACTTTTTTGGACAAAAATACAGGCAAAAAAAATTCATCCAAGTTCTTTGATATAAACGTTGAAAAATGAAATACAAATATTGTATAATACGTAAAATAAAATAAAAAAATTGGAGGGAATTCCACGAGAGCTTCAAAAAGCAGACAGAAGCAGTTGTGAGCATGTGGGCAGGTCGTGTGCATTTGGTGAAGCAGCGGTTCCCATGCAACCGAAAGTGAGCTTTGTTTAGTAAACCACATGCATTGACAAAACAAGACTCAATAAACAAAGAAACGCGAACATGAAAATAAATATTTATTTATTTCATTAAATGATCATAAAGATTCCCCTTAATTTGAAAATTAATTTCCCATAAATCTTTCTTTTTCTTACTAAATTTTGAGCCTGTGTATGGTTGTGAGACCATTTCCAATAATTATTTCGTTAACCTAGTTGTAGGTGTCCTCTTTCCTTATATTATTTAAAAACATGAACAAGAAAACAGCTAGCATGTTCCTATTCATCTTCCGCCTTTCGTGGATCCTTCACTCTGTTCACTTCAACCTTGCTCCACCTGGGTTCTTCTCCATTTTCTCGAGAAACTACTCGGTTTTCCCAAGAAAGTGAAATTGCCGTTGATGGGGTGTTGTTGTTAGTGTTAATGGAGATGAGAGAAATGGAGGAGGTGTTAATAAGGCAAGGAAGGTCTCTAGCGGAGACTCCAACCTACACTGTTGCTTCAGTTATCACAGTGTTAATTTTTGTTTGTTTTCTTGTTCAACGGGCAATTTACAGATTTGGAAAGGTATGCTTTGTTCCTCAGAAAATGTCGGAAAGAAAATCAACCTTTCCTTCATATGTATATTTAATTTTGTTCAAACCCACATTATTAATTTCTCTTAGCTGCACACATAGTTTATGCGTACATTCATGTATTTTACTCAGAAAACGAGAGTAAAAATATAAAAATAATTTTGTGTCAATTTTTTTTCCCTCCTGCTTGGTTCTTGAGAAAATGGGGAAGAGACTAAAGTTTAAGAATCTTGCTATTTTTGGCATTTGGATCCACATGTTAGTTATTACAGTTAAGCTTCAGAAGGTTCCAATTTCCAAGGATAAAGATTTTGTTGCTGATAAGATACAAAGGGAATTGCAAGAAACTGCGTTTAGAATCTTGGCAATTTTGTAATATTACTCTGGTTGGTTGCCTAGAAAATGTTTTAAAAAGAAAGGTTTTTTTTTTTTTTAATTGAACTTAATTTTTGTTATTATTATTATTATTATTTGGGACCCGCAAAGCAATCTGGCCCATGAGTTGTAAGTTTTAAGTAAATGAGCTAGGTGCATGTTTCTCATCTTCTTTTAATTTCGGACCCACAGCACAATATGGTGTTTCTCATGTTAGTTACAAAAAAATTGGAACAGAAAGTTTGCCATCACTCTCTGGTTGTTGTCCAAGAAAGTTATGGAAAATTGAAGAAACAATGTGATCTACTGTGGCTTGTTCACTTAGTTAAATCAGTGTGATAAAATTGGGAAGTGAACATGTACTCTTGCTCCATTGATTGCTCAAATATCTGAATAAAAAAAAATGACATAGCTTCAATTTTTGCCCCTTTATGGAGAATGTGACATTGACATAACTAGTATGCATAGTTAAATCAATTTCAAAAGGTTGAGATGATAACATTTTCATTCTCTTGCTCTATTGTTAAATGCGAAACACAATTGCCTTTTCATTTTGCTTTCTTTTCTCTCTTCATAATTGGAGAAATAATCTGATTTTTATGTTTATTTTTTTGTAGTGGTTGAAGATGACAATGGCATCCATCAGAAAATGTTGTCTAAAAGTTCCTTCTTATTTCTGAATGAGTCTGATGTTCCTCCAAATGGAATAATAAACAATCATAAATCTCATCAATGTGGCGAGGTAACTTTCATCTCTTTACAATTTGAACTTAATTGGCATTACATTAGGCGAATTGTCTGTCATAACACTTTTCGCCAATTGAAGGGTCATGAACCATTTGTTTCCCTCGAGGGTCTTGAGCAGCTTCACCGATTTTTGTTTGTTCTCGGTATCACTCATGTTCTGTACAGTTGCTTGGCCGTCGGTCTGGCCATGAGCAAGGTGAATTCATCTCTCTGATTCAGTTTACTGGCTTATTATTAATTTTTAAAATGTCAGTTTCCTTTTTGAGCTAGTAAATACTGAGATTTGTGTTCCTAGCTGCTTTAAGGGGTTGCTTATATATACATATCTATACGGAAAATGCAAAATTGAAAGACAAAAGTACTCTTAAAATGATTTAAGTTCATGCTTGTTGTAATAAACCAATTGGATTTGAGGTTAAGTATGTGTGGAGCTATTTCTTGCACATTGTTCTGTTATCTAACAGTTTCTTATGGCATTTCTTTGTAGATTTATAGTTGGAGGAAATGGGAAAACCAAGCAAGAATAAGTGCAGTAGCTGATTCAAATATGCAAGGTATGCACATTAGAATTGGTTTTGAAATGTTATTAATATGATATAATTCTCAGTGACAGTTACTGCCTCTTGTGGCAAGAACCTTACCAAATGCATTCACATATTCAATTTTTTCAATTGTCGTCCCTTCTTTCCTCTTTTCCTTTTCTTTTATACGAAACGGATTCAAAAGGTATTAATGGAACGGGGAACTAATTATTCACCTTTTGTATTCTTGATTATAGTTTAATTAGCAAAGAAAAACAAGGTGATGCGCCGACAGACCACCTTTGTTTTCCATCATACCTCTCACCCATGGAGCAGGAGTCCTGTTCTCATTTGGATTGTAAAACTTCTAACTTTTTCCATTATGTATTTGCATTAATACTGCTGAATCACCTTTCCTAATCTTCTGGTATTAGAGACATCCACCTTTTCTCTGTAAGATACAAGACATGAAGATGTGTGCTCTCATGGGATATATTGCAAGGACTGATTGGCTGTCGTGTTATAATTTTGCTTCCCAGTGTGTTTCGATAACCGATATAATAGGTCTAGAGTAATGAAAAGAACAAGGCATTTTGCTCCTTCTATGAATTCCTATTTCGCTCCACTTTTGAGTATTTGTCTAGTATTTCATTGATAGAGTTCAAAATTGTACGGTCACATTTATTTTGGGTTATTATGGTGCAGCTTTGCTTTCTACGACAATTTAAAAGCTCAATACGGAAGTCAGACTACTTGGCGCAGCGTTTAGGCTTCCTCACTGTGGGTACCTAATATTATTGCTGATATCTCATGGACAAGTTCTGATATCTTCACTGAGAAGTACTTAGATGATATTTTGTAGATGGAAACATATTCTGCTGGTTTTGATGCATTCTTGCTTGTTGGCAATGGTAGAACATTTTGCAATTTTCATATTAGAGCTTAAGATCTATTGGCAATTTAACATGGTCTAATAGCCAACTTTGATCAATAAGGCATGTTTTTGAATTCCTTCTATTGTGTTAATTAAAATGTAGCAAGCCATGTTTGTGTTTGGGGTTTTGCCTGCTGGGTGCTTGGCTATTAGTTCTTGTGAGTCTACATTTTCCTCAAGCAATTTCATTCTAGTGTCTCTCTGTCATTGATTGATCATCAATATTGTCAACCAATAGGATTCATTTACTGAAATTACATTGCATTAACCTGATTTTAACTTTTCAGAAGCACAAACGTCCACTTTCTTACAATTTCCATAACTACATAGTTCGAAGCATGGAAGATGAATTTCACGGCATCCTGGGGATTAGGTATGTACTCATCCAATTGTAATGCAAATTCTGGATGTTGTCTTTATGTGATTCTCGGTACCTTGATTATAAAAGATTCTGGCATCTATTGTAGCTGTAGATGAGCAAACACATTTACACACACTTACTTGAGTGGAAGAGACTGTAAAATAATCTATCTGCAACTGTTCAATTTAGGGCAAACAAGTTTTTTTTTTTTTTCTTCACATTACGTTTGAAATTCTGGATATAGATTATTCTAAAGTATCGGGAAGCAGAGTAAGTTTAAGCTAGACTATTTTCAATTTTTGCAGCTATCCACTTTGGGGTTATGCTATATTGTGCATCTTCGTAAATATTCATGGTAAATTTTTTGACATTCATAATGTAAATATAGATGTCTATATATAATTCTTTGAAGCTTTTTTCCATGGGTTAAAGAAGTGGTTAATTTGTTGCAGGTCTAAATATTTATTTCTGGCTATCTTTCATCCCTGCAATTGTAGGTATACTCATATCTCGTGTCATGTTTCCCATATAAAGAGGTTTCTTCATAATAATTCCACGAATACTTGTGTACATGTCACAGCTTGTAATGGTGGTCGGGACAAAGCTTCAGCATGTTGTCTCCTCATTGGCGCTAGAGATTATGGAACAAACAGGCCCATCTGTTAGGACTCAAGTGAAGCCCCGCGATGACCTGTTTTGGTTTAGAAAACCAGAGATATTGTTACGGTTGATACAATTTATTATATTTCAGGTGATACTTCATGCACTATACATACTTGAAGTTCAGATTATCTCATCCAAATATCATAGTAATCCTTGCTATCTTCCTTGTTCATGCAGAATACCTTCGAGATGGCAACATTCATATGGTCCTTGGTAATTCAATTTTATCCTCTCTCTTTGTGCTTGTTATCAAAATATATTGAACATAAGACTTGATAGCAAAAATGATTCAAGGATTGTTTGATTCCATGATCAGTTCTTAAGTGTTGTATACATTATTCGCTGTTTCGGACCGTGCAAGTGTCATAAACTCCTTCTTTCTGTATGTTTAGTGGGGATTTCAGGACAGGTCATGCTTCATGAAAAACCATTACATGATCATTATTCGGCTAACTTGTGGGTAAGCTTCTTTTATTATGATAATTTTCAGGTTCTTCTGTTAACCTGGCTCTGTTGCTTATACATCTAATCCAAATATGAATTCTGACGGTTAGTATCATGGTCTCCTTGTGATGTTAACTTGTCATTTAGTATGAAGCAAATGCAATAATATGATGATTGTTATTTCAATAACAGTATTTAGCTCCTTGTAGTTTGATGTTTATGTCGAGGTCCTCCAACTTGTTCATTTGTCAGATGCTCTGTATTCGATCTCGTTAACACCCATATTTGGAAGAACATATTTTTCTACAAATTCTTAGATATAGCTATGTAATTCGATCAATTTACGAGAGTAACATTCTGTCATGTATAATTTATTAGTCTTGGTTTGTAGATAGAGCAGAATATTGCCATTGTATCAACTTATAATAATTTGGCGTTTAACACGATCACACACAACACCTCAGACATCGCATGGTATGACCAGAGGCGAAACTCCAAATGGTCATTTTCTAGTCATCAAAGTTCGCTACATGTCCTCCGGACTTTTTCAAGTTTTTATGCGTCTATCGTTGTAGATCTTCAAACCAAAAATCGTCACATAGAGGACTGCTGTCACCACCGTGAGCCATGGGGGCCAACTGCCGTAGCTTCGCTTGGGGGCCTTGTGCCGAGCCATGGCAGTAAGTGGGCATGCTTGTGGTGAGCGCGGAAACAAGGCAGGACTGGCGCGTTGGCTGGGGCACGGCAGTAGAGTGCACGCTGCGGCATGGGCGCAAGCAATGCTGGGCAGCGCGCACAACAGTATGCGAAGGTGGCGTACACAACAACTCGCAAGACTGTGGCGTTGTGGGCGCGCGGGCGTGAGGCATAGCAGCACGCGAGCGGGCGTGACATGGGCGCGCAAGCGAGCGGGCATGAGCGCGCGAGCGTGGTGCTCAACAACGCGCAAGTTAGTTGTGAGATGTGGCTTAGTGGCGGGCCCGAGTGCACGCCGATGTGCAGCGATGTGAGGCATGCACATGGGGGTTGGATCATGCAAAAATGAGAGGCGTTGTGCGCAGACTGTGAGCGAGCAGTGGCTGCGGGACGTGGAGCATGGTTGGCCAAAATTCTCCAAGTGGTAGACGAAAATCAAGCATAAGTGGGAGACATGGTCTTGGAACACTAGAAATGGGGAAAACATGGAGAGTGGGCAGCGGCGGTTACGCCCCACAACTTCCTTATCTCTAGACATGGGCAGCAGTTCCCTTGTTCCTTGGGGGAGTGGTGATGAACTTCCTTGAACATGCTTAGTGGAGGCCGAAATCTTGGGGAGGGATTTGAGTGGCGTGTGGGTGTCGCGCCACCTAACCTTAGCGAGTGGGGGTGTCACTTGCAAACCCATGTATATAGATAGTGATAGGGTGTATGTGGGGGGCATGGGTTTTTGATTGAGCATTTGTGTCTTGTGCATACATTACTTGAATTATCTTGTAAAGCTTTTCTTGTTGCGGAATAGAAAAGTTGGAGGTCGGTGCCTCAGTAAAAATCTATACTTATGTTCAGTGTTGTGTGCGTGGTTGTTCTTTGTGTTGGCGAGATTACATTCTTGTATAACCTCCTTTATGCGAGTATTGACGCGCTTCCTTATAAAATCACTTCTGTTGGGTTTTGAGTTGGCTGGCTAAGTAGGGTCTTAGCGCCATCACGCGGGTTGCCACACGCATCTTGAGAAAAGCCAGGTGACAACTGCAATAGTGGGTGTTTTTTCTTGTAGCATAAGTAATTTTATTTAGTTGATTATTCTAATTCAAGTGTTAAAAAAATTAAGTTAAAAATTTAATTTAAAGTTTACCCACCACTCTATTTTTAAAAATAATTAAATAAATGAACTCTAAAATTCAACAAACCAATAGGCTTTCGACTTGGAGGAAGATAAAAAATTATAGGAATTTATTGTCCTCTTATGGTCCCCATCTTAAACAAACTTCTTTATTTTCCTTCTTTATTAATTTTTATAACAGGATAAGTTTAGAATTGTTGGCTGATAATTTTTTTTCATTTTTGTTTTTTTAATAATTTTCTTCCCCAGTCGAGATTTGGTCAAACCCGTAAAAAGTAATATATATTTTAAAACTATAAGAATTTATAACTAATGATGTATCTATTTATTAATCATTTATTTTATTTGTGTAGTAATTAGACTATAGAAAGAAGGCTCATCTCCTTATGTGCATATACTTGAAAATGAATAAAAGTGATCTCTAGACACTAGTTGTATCTTTTATTTGCTTTCCTTCTTTCTTTTACAAAATTGTGTTTCTAATTGATAAATAATTTAACAATTAATTTATAGAGTGCATTTATAATTCAATGAACATGCATTTGATTAACTAAAAATTCATTGTAAAATATTTTCCAATCTAATCAATCGAATAAGAATTAATCCACTAAATATACATTAATTAAACTAAAAACATTAATACAATGTAATTATTTACCTCTTCAATTACCCTAATAAAAATGATATAAGTTCATAAGTCTCAGGTTTAAAAGAAATTGTTACTAATGTCAACTGAAAATCCTGCTAATGACGAAGCTAAAGATGATACAATAGCTTCCGAGCCAGTTATGATCAAGGGAACACTCAACTCATGCCTCATCAACAACACTTTGTAATTTTTTTATTGTAATTCGAGAATTCAACCTCATAACTTCTAAATGCAATACGAAAATTAGAGACCAAATACAATTAAATTTAAATTTTAAAGAAAAAATAAGATACTGATATTTTATTAAATAAAATATCATAGTCAATAAACATATTTTATTAAATTCAGACAATATTATTACAACCAATGTTTTTAAGGGCAAAATAGTAACGATAATTATAACAAAACAACCATGAAAACTAATTAATATTATCAAAAGAAACGATGAAGTTAATCAGATGGTCTAGCGGGGCAGCCCTTGTAGGATCAAAGTAAGCAAGCTCTTGTTTTGTTGGAGCTAGTGATCTCTTCTGCATGAATAAGAACATCTTGAGCCGTGCGAAGTGAGTCCGTTGAAACCTTATTAAACTGGTACTGATTCCGCCAAAACCATAGTCTCCATATTGCGACTCCAAACATACAAGACCACTCCAAACCATTCTCCATGCATTGGTTACTTCTCAAATTAAGAGTTAACCAGTCAATAAGATTTGAAGAGAAAAAAACTTGACGCCACTCACTTGGGAGAAGTTGGATCCATAACCTTCTTGCCATAAAACAGTCACGAAGTACATGAAGCGTGGTCTCTGATGTCACCCCACAATGGTCACAGGTCCAGTCAATATGGATGTGCCTTCGTCCAATTTCGGCTTTTGTCTTCAACCGATCATGAAGGGCAAGCCATATAAAGGTTTGCACACGAGGCGGCCCCTTCCATTTCCAAGCAATGTTCCACCGAGAGTGTTCTATACCAGTTTCGTTTTCAGTTATGGCCATATAGGCAGACTTGACAGAGAAGTCGCCCCATTGAGAATTAGCCCAAAAAAATTTATCATCGCCCTTTCCTTCCATTGGTGGCTGAACAGCTAAAATTCTTAAAATAATACAATTCGGGAGGAGATGTTCAAAAGAATCCCAACGCCAGTTGCCATTAGTATCAATAAAATCAACAACTAAATTCATTAAACTCTCAACAGGAATAGGAGCCAGCGCATATGAACTCAAAGGCTTGTGGTTAGTAACCCAACAGTCCAACCAAAAACGGACCCTCCTACCATTTCTTATATTCCACCGAAGCCCTTTAAGAGTATCCGACCAAACCTTTCCAATTGATTTCCAGAGATGCGAACCACTGCGAGTTGGTAAACCAAGAGGGAAGTCCGAGTCAACTACGCCATATTTGGTATAGAGTACTCTACACCAAAGACTCGTTGGTTCAGAAACCAGACCCCAAGCTAATTTCATCATTAAGGCTTTGTTCATCATCCCAAGATTTTTAAGCCCTAAGCCACCACAAATTTTTGGCTGACAAACCTTATCCCAACCGATAAGACTCATCTTTCTATTCTCGTTCGACCCACTCCATATAAACCGCTTACAGATCTGATTAATCTTATTAATAACTCCAGCTGGAATCTCCGATGTTTGCATGGCGTATACTGGTATTGCTTGTAAAACAGACTGAGTAAGCGTGATTCTTCCCGCCAGAGATAATTGTGAAGCATTCCAACCCGAAAGCCGCTTTTCTACCTTGTCAACAATATCATGATAAGTATTCATTGTTACTCGTGAATGAAGCAAAGGCATTCCAAGGTATTTCCCAAGGTGTTTTGTCATTGTAAAACCAAGGAAATTGCCAATACGGGAGGCCTCACCATTATGGATAGTCTTCGAGAAAAAAAGCTGAGTTTTAGTTCTGTTAATCTTAGCTCCAGAGCTGATACAGAAATCCTCCAAAACCGAGTTAACTATCCTTGCCTGATCACTCGAAGCTTCAGCCAACAAAAGCAAATCATCTGCAAAAAATAAATGTGAGAGGGGGATTCCATTCCGTGACAGACGCACAGGCCTCCACACACCGTCAGCCACTGCTTTAGAAATTCCATGGCTCAACCTTTCAATACACAATACAAAGATATAAGGGGAAATAGGATCCCCCTGTCGAATGCCCCTGGAAGGTACAAAGTCCTCCGTAAGCTCCCCATTCTAAAGAACATTCATCCGTGCAGTGGTAATGCATTCTATAGTAACTTGAATGAGATCCAGTGGTAAACCCGTCTCATTTAAAGTATCAAAAATAAAACTCCAGCTTAACCTGTCATAAGCTTTTTCAAGATCCACTTTAATAGCCATATACCCTCTCCTACCAAATTTCCTTCTCATAGAGTGGATCACTTCCTGAGCTACGACAATGTTCTCTATAATATGTCTCCCAGGAACAAAACTCGTTTGACGCGGTCCAATGACATGAGGAAGGATAGTTTGAAGCCTATTAGCAATCAGCTTGGTCACGGTCTTGTAAATCACAGTGCAGAGACTTATTGGCCGATACATCTTCAAATTAAGAGGATTAGCAACTTTCGGGATGAGGACTAGAAGGGTCCTGTTAATCTCCCTTGGGATGTGCTTATTCTCAAAAATATTTTTAATAAAACTACACACTGAGGGCCCAACGATAGACCATTGAGATTGGTAAAAAACTGCATGAAGACCAACCACTCCAAGGGCTTTCAGCGGTTTCATATTGAAAATAGTCGATCTAACTTCATTGTCATCTATAGGAGCTTGCAGCATATGAAGCATATCAATATCAATAGGAGGGAAGCAGCCCGTGAGGGCATAAGGATGGGAGCCACTCTTATCCGAAGTGTACAGAGCAGAAAAAAATTCAACAGTGTGCTTCTTAATATCGTCGCTATTGTATAACCATTGGCCTGAATCATCTTGAATAGCTATGATTTGATTTTTCTTCCGTCTGATAATAGTTTTCCGATGGAAGAAAGCTGTATTACGATCACCCGAACTCAGCCATTCTTTTCGAGATTTTTGTAACCATAGTAATTCTTCATGATGCAGCGCTTCCTCCAGCTCTCTGCGAAGTTTCCATTCCAAACGATGAAGGCTCTTTGAATCGTAAACCTCTAGAGCTCTCTGGATTCGTCCCAGGCGAGCTAGAAGCCTCCTTTTCTTATGAAAAATATTCCCAAAACAATCCATGTTCCATTGGATTACCTCACTAGTAAACGTCTGAGTAGCCGCTATATAAGGAGCATTGGAACTCCAACGGGTAGCAACAAAATCAGCAAAGTCCTTGGTAGTAATCCAAGCTGCTAAAAAACGAAACGGCTTGGGACCATGCTTACACTTTTCCTCATTAACAAAACGTGCCAGCAGAGGTCTGTGATCAGACTCAACTTTTGGAAGGTGTAAGACCGAGCCTTTAGTAAAAGTTCTAAACAAATTATCATTGCAAATCACCCTATCAAGTCTTTTATAAAGATTACCCCTAGCCCAAGTGTAACGTGGCCCTTTATAATGGAGATCATGAAGCCTATTCGAGTGAAACCATTGCCGAAATAACTTACAAACTCCACTTCCATACTGGGAACCTCCTTTCCTCTCAGAATATCAAAAGCTTATTTTTGATAAGTTTAATTTTATAAAGATCTCCATTGCCGAAATAATGGAGATCATGAAGATTATTTTTTTGTTATATTTAACTACTAACGTTACTTTATCATAAGTTTATTTTGATTATTTTAATCTTTTAAGGTAAGAATATCAAAATACCTATATTTGCTACTAACGGTGTCTTTCGTGACCATCGAGGAGCTTCAATTAAACTAACATGATATATTTGAGACATGATATCTCACAAAATTTATTGGCTATGAAATTTATATTATTTATCTTATACAATTTATTGGCCGTGAGAAGGGGCTACTTGATTAATTGTTTGAATCTTAATTGGAAATATTCAAACCCATTATTTTTTGTTTATATTCTATTAATTTTAAGAACACGTGGAATAGAAAAATTAAATTAAATTAACATTGATTATGAAAATATTTATGAATCCATTGTTAGGAAAGCCATTTTTGAAGTATGAGAAGGATTCATCTGTGAGTGACTGAGTTCATCAAAAACTTATTTTAGAAATTAAAGTATCAACGACTAAAATATTACTTAAATATGATTGCTGGGAAAAGATCTTCTTCACAAGAGATTTTAGGTCATCTCCAATGTGACACCAAAATTAACACCAACTACCTTTCACACCATTTTTGGTGTAAAATGCTTCTCCAATGTAACACCAAAACTAACACCAAAATGGTGTTATGAATAGTATTGCACCAAATATGGTGCAACACTATTCATTTGGTGCTAGGGAAATAAAGTCTCAAATATCCTTATTACTTTTTCTTATTTACATATATGTCATATTTTATATAATATTTTAAGTTATTATTATTATTTTTGTTATTATTTTTATTTCATTTTTTAATTTTTGAATATTATACTAATATTTTAAATAAAAAAATATTCAACACAAAAATTAATAATAACAATAAAATGCCAATAACATTAATTATTAAATTACATATTACAAAATTAAAAATACAAAATTAAATTAACACAAATTAAAAAAACTACTACTACTAGCATAAATTAGAACAATTATTTAATAAGCTGGGAGATCATTATTAGATCCTCCAATATCATCAAAATATTGGCCAATACTATTGGAAGTATTTTGAGATGCTTGGCCTTGCTAAGATCTTCTCTACAAAATCTTAATTTGCTCATTTGGAAAATATTGACGTAAGCTCGGATCACTTATCGAGTTTAAATCTTTAAGTAAAATTTTATTTTCTTCATGATATGTCACCATCTCCAATATTTTTTTCTCATTTTGATAATTTTGTTGCCTATCTTCACTGCCTTTTTAAAGAATTTCATAAAGTCGTCGATTGTCTTCTTTAATAGTATCAATAACTAGTGAATTTTGATCTTCAACTTTCCTTTTTCCTTTTGCCTTCTTTACTCCAATGGGTCATTGAGTAGAACAATCGTCAACATGATCATCATTTATATTTAGTGAAAATGATGATAGACCGGGAGATACTGATGTTGGAGACTCCAGAGCGGGAGAATCTGATTGTGATGATACAAATTCGCTACTTTGCCTTCGAAAATATGGTGTTGTAATGCTATGATCATCTCCAAATTTTTCAATATCTTTAAGGATATACCATACATGATCAAATTTGAACCCTTTATTGTATTTCTTATCTTGTGTCAATAACACCTTCGCTCGATTTAGCTACAAAATAATGTAATTAGAATGTTATATATAAAAGAAGTGTAAGATAAAAACAGTAAAGATGTAATATAAACTTACAATATCTTGTTCGGAAGCACCGCTTGGATTTTGATTTTCAATTTGTCGAACGCATCCCCTCAGTTTGCCAATTGCAGCTAGAATACTTTGCATTCGTTTTTGTAATGTTTAATTTTCATAATGTACTAATTTAGTTAATTAAATGCACATTTAATAATTTTCTATTTTTTTTGTTAATTGATATAAAATTACTTATTACTTAATTATCTATATTAATAGTAATATTTATTGTGTTAATTGAATTAATTCTTGAGAATTAAAAGAATAAAAAGAAAAATATTCTTTTTGGTGTAAAATTTGGTGTAAATGGGTTGGAGATGAAATAGTAATTTGGTGTGAAAAATGTACATTTTTGGTGTTGGTGTTACACCAAAATGGTGTTAAACATTGGAGATGCCAAGTACTTCTATTATAGTATTCTCACTTAATGCATGTATGATATATGTGCATTAATTAAATATAACAAAATGTACACATATCATACCATTAAATCTCCATATTCACATATTAAGTTCTTCAA
Organism: Citrus x changshan-huyou; assembly: GCA_039657385.1. Classification (NCBI taxonomy): domain Eukaryota; kingdom Viridiplantae; phylum Streptophyta; class Magnoliopsida; order Sapindales; family Rutaceae; genus Citrus; species Citrus x changshan-huyou. The sequence continues at coordinate 8,541,359 of CM077549.1, forward strand.
TATTTATTATTTATTTTTCTTTCGCACTTGACCACTCTTTCATTATTTTCTTTATTAATTATTTATTGTTCTTTCACACTTATCCATTCTATTCTCACTATTTATTGTTGTTTAACACTTGACTACCCTCTATAATGTAAAATTAGGCTCCCTCAATACGACGATACTTTTTATGAGTTTGAAAGGATTTTAACAACTCCTACAATTGTAACAATCAATCATATATAGTCAAAATATAAAACTATTAACAATTAAATATTATTTTCCTCAAAGACTTGACTTAATTTTCTCAATAATAATGCATAAATAGTACTACAGTCCTCCCTGGGCAGTATCTCAACAGGTTCATCTAAAGAACTGATGTGACTTTCTTCATCTACTCGATTACTCTATACATACCTCACTTCAAATAAAAAATTTTAGATTTTAGTAAGAAAGAATATATATATGCATAAATGTTCAATAATGACATCTCTTAAATAATAAACTCTTTTACAAGATTAATAACTTCACTAAAACATAAGATGATAATGTATTGAGTGATGTTACTAGCATTCCCTGTAGAATTGTCAAAAATTCCTTTCGTTAACATACCCCATAAAATCCTCCGAGGTATATTAAAAAAAATAAAAACTCGTCAAATAGCAAGAAAATTTAATTTATTTATATACAGCTAATTTAATTTCATAACACCCTTAGCTACATAAATGATGAACAATATCCACGCGTGGAAAAAAATAAAGGTTTCATCGGATTTAAAGTAAAGTATATAATGTCAAACTGAAAATGAGTGTTTGAAATTTTGAATTGTCTAGTCACCCATACAGACCTAATTTATACTGTATTGTAACTGTCTTAGTCCACGCTCAAAGATTGAATAAATTAAAAAATAACATAGAACTAGATAAAATCAAAATAGATTGTGGAATTAATACAACCCGCCAACCACAGTTTGTGGGCATTGAATAAACAATATTAATGATCTTTCACATCAACATCGATTTACTAATTCGAAATCATCATCTACTGAGCCTGGGTTGATTGTTCGTTCGAAAATCTAAGCTTGCCAGCTCCCTTACAAGACCGCTGTTCCATTTCATATAATTAATTAAGTGATCGAGTTCAAACACTTACTAAGAGTCAACAACTAAACCTATGGCAACGATTGGAAAAAAAAAACAAAAAGTGATTTTACAGATGGACCCTTGAAAAAGCATAACACGATCCACGTAATGTTTTATGAAAAATAATAAAAGAAATCCTAAAAGTGACACAATGATAATAAAAATAACAATAAACTCAGCAGAAGTAACGGTGTTAATAAAAAAATTTCAATTAAACTACAATCTCGGTTAGGTGTATCGTTATTTTTGTTATCATTTTGTTAGATTCTTCTTTTAAATATCGTGTATTTTTATTATAACTTTTATTTTTTAATCAATTCCTTCATACTACGTAAGTTTTGTTTTTGTTTGAGAGTTAGAATTAGTTATTGGGTTCCTCTATGATGCTGTAAAAAATTTACAGCATCAATAATGTATTAATTGTGAACCATTAGATTTAATCAATGGTGTACAATATTTGTACTAAAAAAATAATTTAAAAATAATAGTAAACAGTTTGTTAACGTTCAAGTGGGTGGAGAATTTTGGTAAAATAATTGTGACTACCCTTAGAGTTTGAAATAATTTTACTTAAATAGCATATTTTATTTAAAATTACTTTTCAGCCCTCCTTTAAATTTGTAATATGATAATCTTTTTTAAATAAATCTTCCAAAATCAACTATCATTAAGTATAAAATATAATATCAAGTAGGTTATTTAACACAAAGTCTTATAATAATTTGTATTGTATGAATTTAATTACAAACCATTAATACCTAAACAATAATGATAATAGAAGGCATTTCAATAAACTATTTTATATGTGTTTTATTAATAATACTATATGAGTCACAACAAATGAGAAATATTTTATTCACCAATTATTATTGAAAAATATATATGTCTATATAACTATAGAGTGAGAAATATTTTGATTTAAATTTTTAACGAAAGATTAAACTATTTATTTCATGCAATTCAATGGTGGAGGATATAACATTATGAAATGTTGCTTTGACTTTCAATATCAACCATTAGATTATGATATATTAGTGGCTCAAATATTGTGTCAAAATTTTAAGTTAAAGTATCCCAAATCATATCTTTATAATGGAAATATAAAAACATGCAATGATTTTTTTTCCTCATTTTGTCCATTAAATATTATTTGATGTGATATTTTATTTATTGTCACTATTAATTATTATAATAAAAGTAATGACTCTTCGTAACATAAAAATTTTATAATTACTATAAAAGAATAACAATAAAATAATCTTTCATGATTCATAAACTAAAATTAATTAGGAATATGTGTTAGATTTAACTTTTATGAAATTAACAAAGTGACATTTGAAAATAAAATGAAAACAAGCTTGTGAAAGTTAAATTTTATAAGGCTTAGATAATTTTCTACCATATCAATAAAAATCTAAAAATATAAATGATTTTATTTCACTTTTTTTCCCACGTAAATATTATTGGAGGTAATATTTTATTTATTGTCACTATTAACTATCATAACAAAAGTAATGACTCTTCATAACATAAAATTTTATAATTATAATCCAAGGATATCAATAAAATAATATTTCATGATTCATAAACTAAAACTCATTGGGAATATATATTCGATTTAACTTTTATGAAATTAACAAAGTGATATTTGAAAATAAAATGAAAATATATAAGCTTATAAAACTTAAAACTCCCACCATGTAAGGATATTAACTGTAAGATAAATAAAAAGTACAGAAAATAAGTATGTTAAATGGGTGTTAAAAATGATACATACTTCATGATCAATTATACAATGGCCCTTAATATTATATAAAATAATGAGTATTTTAATATACGATATTAAATTTTATTAAAGCATGTGTGATCAAGTAATTTTTATGTTACAAGCAATCTCAACAATGAGTTTATTGATGTATTTATGACATTTACTTAACTATATGTACTTGTTGTGTTATTTATTAGTGTTATATCATATATAAATTTTGCAATTGCAACTTATTTATTTGATTTGTGTTAAATAACCTACCATTATATTTTATACTTAATGGTAATAGATTTTGGAAGATTTATTTAAAAAAGATTATCACATTTCAAATTTAAAGGGGGATTGAAAAATAATTTTAAATAAAATATGATATTTAAGTGAAATTATTTCAAACTCTAAGGGTGGTCATAGTTATTTCACAAACTTCTCCACCCCTTACATGTTTGTTAACCGTTTACCATTATTTTTTATTTTTATTTTTACCTATAAATATTGTGTACCATTGATTAAATCCAATGGTGCACAATTAAAAACATTATTGATGCTGTAAAAAAATTACAGTATCATAGAGGAACCCTTATTGGGTTAGATTAGAGTAAATTTTGATACAAAGTATTTAGAGTAAGACAATTGACAGCCATTTATTGCTGTTATAAATTTTTTTCTTCTGAAAGCACCTATTAGGCTATTACAAAATTTTTAAATAACACTATCACTAATAACAACCATGATTTTATTACAGCAATGAATTAAACAAATTCCAAACCCAACAAATTATTACATTTCTGAATTTCGAATTTTGAATTGGTTGCAACGCAACTGCAAGCAATAAGTTTAAAAAATGATAAGTAAAAGGTTTAGACAAAAAATCCGCGGCTTTAGTTTCTTTTATTTAAAAAGGAAAAAAAATCTCTCGCCTTAGTCATTTTACATGAGAGTAAAATTGTTAACACCTTGTACTATTTTTGCTTTCTTTTAATTAATATATTTCTCTCACTTAAATTGAAGTTCCAATAAAAAATAAAAAATATAAATATAAACACACAAGAGGGACTTTATAAGGATTTTAGAGGAGGGGATAAAAAGTACCACTCAAATATTTATCTCATGTTTAGCATGCTTCAATTGGGCTGAACTAATGAACTAAATTCAGATTTAGTCTTAACATCATGGAATTAGCTGCCTCTTGGATTAGTTTAGTAAAAAGGTTTTGTCCATCTATGACATTTCTTTCATTCATTACACCATTTTTTATTTATTACTCATAATTATTTAATTATTGATTTTTTATTAAATATTTATTATCCAATTAAATTGATACTTTTACTTCCACTAAGTAGTGGTATCAAATTTTCATTACTTGTGCATTTATTTATGGGAAAAGTTCAGACCTTTTTTTTCTTCCTTTTATATCCTATGATTACAACAACAAAAAATTTACTCTAAGTAAACCTCTATAACAAATACAAATAAAAAATTAAAATAATATAAATTATTATGATATTGTTAATTTGTTATTTTTTTAAATAATAAAATCTATTTCACATATAATAATATTCAATAAATTATATTTAACAATTATTTTATTTTACAATATTTTTTAATTATGTCCATATTAGTATTATGGAATAGAAATTAGATATGGATAATCAAATGAAACACAAATTTGACTTCTAATATGACAAAAATAATGAGGGCCTGAACAGGGGATTAAGAAAAAAATGCTTGGGTTTTTTTTGCCACCCTAATGCTGCCATCCAAATCAATTGCAAAACCAGACGAGGGCCTTGATGTAGAAACTGTAAACTAGAGTAGGCTAGAAACCAGAAATAAATAAAATTAGTGGGACTAATAAAAATAAAATGAGGACAAAAAATGGACAAGCTATGATCTTGAGTAAACTACAAAATAAAACTTATTAAAGTAAGGGGCCAAACTTATTATAAGCGTAGATTTATTTCAATTAAATCCAAGTAATGTATTTGCTAAGATGAAAGTTTAGATAAGCGAGGATCTTGGTGCTATTAATAATGTATGGTTTAGATATGGCAGCCATAGATTCACTTTCCAGCCAAATGTAGTTCCAAAAATGATTGTAGGCTTGTAAAACCGCATGAATAATGGCCATGATTTCAGCCAAAAAGGAATTATTGCCGCCCAAACTCATAGGAAAAGCACCGAAGAAAATACCATGATGATTTCTAAATAACCCACTGCAAGCTGAAGCTCCTGGATTAATTTTTCAGAGATCATACCATATGTATTAATTATATTAAAAGAGAAAATAGGCTGATGCCATAGAACCATCGACACTGTAGGAGCTTTGAAGCGAGAGATATTAATGCCAAGATTTTTGACGGTATTCAAATCTGAAAGAGAAGAGACAGAATCTGGGCAAGTTGAAGACCAAGCACATAAGAAAGACTAGTAAGAAGAAATTGTGCGAGAGGAGCTAGGCGTAAAGTCTTCAAAAGTAATCTTATTTCTTGCTTTCTAAATGTGATGAAAAATCCGAAAAATTGTCATGCGTCACGCAATTGACAAATAAGAACCAAAAGGTTTAGAACTCATGGCTGTCCACAACGTTTGAAAGCAGGCAGAATGAGGCAATGAAAAGTCCGACATATATACTTGCTGGCCATTGTCATAGACTTTTAGCAAAAGAGAAATTAACCAAAAAATAATAATAATAATAACGGTTCAGACAATCTAAAAACAGCATAAAAAAATCTACATAAAGAAATTAGAAATACCATTTCGTTATAAGATGTTTTATAAAGAAACTTGTTGATCATAATTTGAGTTATAAGTGTCCGTTTAGGACATATAATATAGCATTTTAAAATTGCACTGTGAAAAGAATATATCTCAATGTGCAATGTCATAGTGGCCTCATAGTTAAGCTGAACTTTCTGTTGCTTTCTTGGTTGTTTTGTAAGTTTAAGATATTTGTATATTTTTTGGATTGCTTTCAGGATTTATCTTTTTTTCTAAATATCGGATTTAAGTCTTATTCGAGTTAGTTAGTAGAATGTTATTATGTAATAATATTTTAGGTTTACATATTTTGATAAATTAGGATTAATATAATTTAGAAAGGTTCTCATAGTCAACACTATCCGAAGCTGCCAGGTGACTCTACGTCAGTACGTCAGCACCATCCTAGCCCGGCCACAACATGACATGCGATTGAAGTAATTTTTATATTTGACTCTACGCTGCATTCTGTTTCTAATTTATATTCAATAAATTAATCGTTTACTCGAGTTTGCTTTTTAAAAAAAAAAAAAAAAAAGAACACAGAACACAGCTCAATATACTACAATATTCAAATACATCGTTATTCTCTCGACATGAAAACTTTCGCAAAACAAACAAACATGAAAACTAATTATTATTGCCAAAGGAAACGATGAAGTTAACCAGATGGTCTAGGGGGGCAGCCCTTGAAGGATCAAAGTAAGCAAGCTCTTGTTTTGCTTCAGCTATCAGCTCCTTGGCATGCTTCTTGGACCCATCGACGCCCACTAACTTTGGATATGTTGCCTTATCTCGCATCATATCCCTGCCAGTCTTTTCCCTCATCTCTGGCGATCCAATCACATCTACAATATCATTCCACAATTGATATGCCATCCCTACGCATTTTCCAAAATGCCTCATTCTCTCTGTCTCTTCTTCATTTCCTCCTCCTATTATAACTCCGCTAACTATGCTTGCCTCTATAAACTTCCCAGTTTTGTGTCTATGAATGAAGTTCAATTCACTCAAACTTACTTCTTTGCCTTCACTGTTGATGTCCATGATCTGCCCTGCAGCAATTCCTTCTGACCCAACAGCTGAGTTTATCTCAACCATGGCCCGAAGCAGGCGGTCGGGAGAAACTGTTTTGGCCTTGATCATGGCAATGTGCTGCATGGCAAGGCAGTGCAGAGCTTGACAAGCAAGAATTGCGGTTGCTTCGCCGAAAACCTTGTAGTTTGAAGGCTTGCCTCGTCGAAGTTCATCGTTGTCAAGGCATGGCAGGTCATCTTGAATTACAGCCATTGTGACGAGCAACTCTATAGCACAAGCCATTGACATCGCCACTGACTGACTTCCTCCGATCATCTCACATGAAGCAATACATAAAGTTGACATTAAACGTTTACCACCAGGTAGAGAGTATCTCATTGCTTCATGAAGAATAGCAGGATGTCGCAGTGGAACTGCTTCATCTAAAGCCTTGTTGATTTGCTTTGCTTTCAATGCCTTGTATTCGTCAACTTGGAAAAACTTGGGCAAAGTGTCGTTTCGTTGTGAATTAATAACCTTCAGTTTATTGGGTTGCCGCCTCAGCAGTATTGATTTGGCAACGTGGGAATTAGGAACATATGGGATCACTGAGTGGTGTTTGAGGGCATTAATGGAGTTCCTAAATATATCTGATGAGGTCATGGATATGGGTCTTTCTGAAAGGATTAAAAGACGGTTTTTGCTTCTCGTGTGAATTGTTTATTTCCCAAAGGAAGGTTGTGAATGCACGCCCACAAGCACAAGTATGCAATATTGTCTCTCAAATAAACCTATTTGTAGATTAATATATTCATTGAGCTCTCAATAGTATCTAATTTGCTGTTATTAGGTGCCGGTAATTGCACTCAACAATATTATATATATTCTTGTTCGTCAAGATTAGCAATATAATAGTAACTAATATTTTAGCAAGTTTCAAGGACTTGAAGAAGTGATTTTCAAGCACATCGTCACTAATGTCCCTTTTTGAAAAAAATTTTTAAAAAAAATTATAATTTTAGCAAATAACTATGCACATTTAGGCCCAACAAAAACTTCGGAGAAATGATGATGGATTTTCTGTTGGTGAATTATAAGAATATGGAGGCAAAGAACAAAGAAAGTTTCTTAGGATTTGAGACGTGTTTGCACACTTTCCTTTAAGGTTTTATTTGCCCTCACCAATCTTGGTTTGCTATAGAGTTTTAATGGCAAATTACCCCCAAGATATATCAAATCCTGAATACAATCTCTAGCAAATAAGATTGTATTTCCAGAACATATCTCAAAACCTGCATAAAATCTGATATATATCTTATTGTATCTTTCTTATTATGAAGAAGATGTTTTAATAAAGAATACAACCATTCGAAATGGTATATCTTCTAAGACACTCTTTTGGTTTGATTTTGCAACGTTTGACACTTGAAATTTTCAAGCTTGCTAACCGTTTTTCTAGTTGACGCCTTTCTGGAAATAAACGGTTAACCGTTTTCTCAATAAACGGTGAGCCGTTTTATTCCAGAATGTCAAATACGTTGCTCACTGTACATAAACGGTTAACCGTTTTCTCAATAACTGGTGAACCATTTTCTCTAGAACATAAAACATACTCTCTGGAGTAAAACGGTTAGCCGTTTTCTCCACAAATGGTGAGCCGTTTTCTCTAGACCATAAAACATGCTCTCTGGAAGAAAACGGTTAGCCGTTTTCTCAATAAACGGTGAGCTGTTTTCTCTAGACCATAAACATGCTCTCTGGAGTTAAACGGTTAGCCGTTTTCTCAATAAACGGCAAACCGTTTTCGTCCAGATTATCAAACCAAACAAACTTTAAAGATGTTACAATCTCTCTTACAATCCCCACTAGATTGTAATATTTTTCAGATTTATTAATGATAAACTTATACATACAAAAAGGTATCTTTCGATTTTAACCTTTAATTAGTGAGTGTATTTCAAAGCATTTACAAGACAATAGTGTGCTAAGCATTAAACTTTGTCTCTTAAGTAAATACCGGAGATACATCACATATAAGCTATCCCAGATTTCAAAGTTGTGTTCCAATAGTTAGCACTATTCCGGCCTTGTGCTCTATCTTGGATTCATGAACATTTACAAGATTAAACCATGACCTTGTTAGAAACGGCACCATTTCTTATGTTCACTTAGGTGAAGTTTCAAATCATGTCTTTAGCTACTAAAAGACTTGAACTTCATTAAGAGTAAATACTCAACCTCAACCGCGTAGCTATTTGCACCGAATATCTCTAACGGGATTATTTATTACTCGGTGTCAAACCAGTCACATTATAACAACTTGTTATTACCCATTTAACTATGGAGTAGCGGTATAATTACTACATAGTTGGGTTACCGTCGTTGGTGACTTTATTATATAAAGGTTTCAATCCCATTCCATAAGATGTATCCTTAACTAAGTCTCTTGAAAGACCTTTTGTTAAAGGATCTGCTAGGTTCTTATTAGTCCTAACATAAACAATATTAATAACACCATCTGCTATTAATTGTTTCACATATTCATGTCTTAAGCTAATATGTCTAGACTTTCCATTATACACTTTATTATAAGCTCTAGACAATGTAGCTTCACTATCGCAATACAAAGAAATAGATGGCATCGGTTGTGGCCACAACATTATATCAAACAACAAATTTCTCAGCCATTCTGCTTCTTTGCCTGCAGATGCAAGTGCTATAAACTCACTTTCCATTGTTGAATGAGTTATGCACGTTTGTTTCTTTGAAGCCCAAGAAACCGCTCCTCCAGCAATTGTAAAAATCCAACCAGAAGTGGATTTATTGTCTCTTGTATTGGTTACCCAACTAGCATCTGAATATCCTTCCAGTACTTCAGGATAATCATTATAAAACAAACCCAAATTAATGGTCCTTTTAAGATAACCAAGTATCCTACCAATTGCTTTCCAGTGTTCAACACTAGGGTTACTCGTGAATCTTGACATTTTGCAAACTGCAAATGATATATCAGGCCTCGTACAATGCATAGCATACATCAAGCTACCAATAGCACTAGCATATTCTAGTTGTGCTACTACTCGGCCTGAATTCTCTAGTAATTTAATACTAGAATCATATGGTGTATTAGCTTCTTTATATTTCAAATAATTGAATTTAAGAAGTACTTTCTCTATATAATGAGATTGACACAACGAGTAACCCCCACTATGTTTATTCACTTTGACACCTAAGATAGTATCTACTTCACCAAGATCTTTCATCTTAAATTGTGAAGTTAAATACTTCTTTGTATCATCTACTCCTTGCATATTAGTTCCAAAGATAAGTAAGTCATCAACATACAAGCAAATAATCACACCAAAATCATTCGTAAATTTAAAATATACACATTTATCAGCATTATTATGCTTAAAACCATGTGATAAAATTACCGAATCAAACTTCTCATGCCATTGTTTTGGTGCTTGCTTTAAGCCATAAAGAGATTTGACTAACTTGCATACCTTTTTCTCATTTTCAGGCAAAATAAATCCCTCAGGCTGTTCCATATAGATTTCTTCATCAAGATCACCATTAAGAAAAGCTGTTTTAACATCCATTTGATGCACATACAAATTGTTCAATGAAGCAATTGCAAATAGCACTCTTATAGAAGTTAACCTAGCTACCGGAGCATATGTATCGAAATAATCAATACCATTTCTTTGCTTAAACCCTTTGGCTACTAATCTAGCCTTAAAAGTTTGCAAAGAACCATCACTATTGTACTTTCTTCTAAATACCCATTTGCTGCTAATTGGTTGAGATCCTGGAGGAAGATCAACCAAGACCCATGTTTGATTCGACATAATCGAATCCATTTCATCATTTACCGCCTCTCTCCAAAAAGAAGCGTCTCTAGAAGACATAACCTCGCTAAATGTCTTTGGATCTTTTTCAATATTTAACAACAATGGTACTTTGTTAAGTACATTCTTTCTATCCCCTTCAACCAAGAAGAGTAGTGCTTGTGATGAAATAAAATCCGGAGCTAAACTATTTTCTTTCTTTTCACGTTGACTCCTCCTTAGTTCGAAAGATGTCATAGACTCTTTCCTTTTATTATTGTTAGTGGAGGTAACAGGAGTATTAACACATGGTTGATCAATAATTAATTCTGATTCAATATTAGAATCATGTTGAAATTTATTCTCAATAAATTCAACATCTCTAGATTCCACAATCACATTAGAATCTAAATCTAACAACCTATAAGCCTTGGAATTTTCAGCATATTCTACGAAAACACTTTTTATACCTCTAGCACTCAACTTTGATGACTTAGGGTCATGTATTTTATAAAAAGCTAAACAACCCCAGACCCTTAAATACATCAAGTTTGGTTTTCTTCCTTTCCAAATTTCATAAGGAGATATATGTGTTTTCAAAGATGTAATTCTGGTATGAATATGACATGCAGTGAGTAATGCTTCCCCCCACAAATTATTTGGTAGTTTTGCATTAAGGATCATGGAATTTATCATATCCGTGAAGATCCTATTCTTCCTTTCAGCCAAACCATTTTGTTGAGGAGTAAATGGAGCTGATCTTTGGTGAATAATTCCAACTTCTTCACAATAATTATTAAATTCAATTGAGAAATATTCACCACCTCTATCACTACGAACCATTTTGATTTTCTTATCTTTTTGGTTCTCAACTTCAGCTTTGAAAATTTTAAATTTATCAAAAGCTTCACTTTTTGTTCTAAGTAAATACACATAAGTGTATCTAGAACAATCATCAATAAAAGTGATAAAGTATCTCTTACCTCCTCTTGTTAAAATGCCATTATACTCACAAATATCAGTATGTATCAAATCCAATATTTGAGTATTTCGTTCAGCTTTAGGAAAAGGTTTCTTAGTTATTTTAGCTTGGATGCAGATTTCACACTTATGACCTTTAACATCATTGCAATTAATCAAACCATGCTTAGACATGTATTTCAAAGATCTAAAGTTCAAATGTGCTAATCTAGCATGCCAAACATCACAAGTCTCAACAATATAAGCAAAGTTGATATTATTATTATTAATGCTGAGTTTGTACATTCCATCACAAGAATACCCTTTCCCAACAAATAATCCATTCTTTGACACAATACAAGTATTACCCTCAAGCACAATCTTAAGCCCATGCTTACACATACAACTAGCAGAAATAAGATTCTTCCTAACGGAAGGTACATGAAAGACATTATACAATGTGACTTTCTTTCCAGAAGTGAAGTTGATCTCAACTACTCCTTTCCTTGCTACTATGGCTGCATTATTGTTTCCCATGAGAACCATTTGTCCTTCCGTTTCTTCTTTGTATGATAAGAATAATTTCTTATCATTACAAACATGAATTGTTGCACCCGAATCGAGCCACCAATCATAGGACTTAGTTTCAGCCATATTGGTTTCGGTAATCATGCCAATTTGCATTTCAGAAACCATAGCACAAATCTCTTCAGATTTGTTTTCAATAACATTAGCTTTATGGGAATTCACTTCTTCCTTTTTCTTCTTGAATCTGCAATCACTTTGGCGATGGCCTTTCTTACCACAAAAGAAACAATTTCCAGAAAACTTTTGTGTGCTGGACTTCTTGAATTTCTTGTCATTCTTGACTTTAAAATTCTTTGAGAATTTACTAGCTTCAACAACATTAACTTTAGTAGAATCATGCTTATCCTTGGATTCGCGAGACCTAGTCTCTTCTTCAATTACCAAGTGTTTTTGCAATTCTTCTAAAGTTATGTTCTCTTTACTATGAAGGAGTTTCTTTCTATAATCATTCCAACTTTGAGGCAATTTAGCAATAATAGCCCCAACTTGAAATGATTCAGAAATTTCAACTTTTAACTCTCGAAGCTTAGCAACAATAATTTGTAACTCATGTATTTGATCAAGAATAGATTTTGTGTCTACCATAATAAATTCAAAATATTTAGATACAAGGAATTTGTCAGTACCTTCTTTCTCCGTTTTGTATTTGTATTCAAGAGCATTCCAAATTTCCACCGGAGAAGTCATAGAATTGTAGAGATCATATAATCTGTCAGAAAGCGTATTGAGTATGTGACCCCGGCATATCAATTCATCATCTTCACGACGTTTCCTTGCAGCCTTAACAACTTCGGTATCATCTTCTCTTGGTTCTGGAAATGGTTCCAATTTCGGATCAAGAACATATGCCACTTTAAGAACAGTAAGGAGAAAGAACAATTTTCCCTTCCAACGAGTGAAATTAGTTCCATCAAAACGATCGAGATGGACACTAGGATTCAGAAATGATGTCAAACTCTTCTCAACCTCCATTTGCACAAATAAAACCTTAAAGATTGTTGGTGAATTATAAGAATATGGAGGCAAAGAACAAAGAAAGTTTCTTAGGATTTGAGACGTGTTTGCACACTTTCCTTTAAGGTTTTATTTGCCCTCACCAATCTTGGTTTGCTATAGAGTTTTAATGGCAAATTACCCCCAAGATATATCAAATCCTGAATACAATCTCTAGCAAATAAGATTGTATTTCCAGAACATATCTCAAAACCTGCATAAAATCTGATATATATCTTATTGTATCTTTCTTATTATGAAGAAGATGTTTTAATAAAGAATACAACCATTCGAAATGGTATATCTTCTAAGACACTCTTTTGGTTTGATTTTGCAACGTTTGACACTTGAAATTTTCAAGCTTGCTAACCGTTTTTCTAGTTGACGCCTTTCTGGAAATAAACGGTTAACCGTTTTCTCAATAAACGGTGAGCCGTTTTATTCCAGAATGTCAAATACGTTGCTCACTGTACATAAACGGTTAACCGTTTTCTCAATAACCGATGAACCGTTTTCTCTAGAACATAAAACATGCTCTCTAGAGTAAAACGGTTAGCCGTTTTCTCCACAAACGGTGAGCCGTTTTCTCTAGACCATAAAACATGCTCTCTGGAAGAAAACGGTTAGCCGTTTTCTCAATAAACGGTGAGCCGTTTTCTCTAGACCATAAACATGCTCTCTGGAGTTAAACGGTTAGCCGTTTTATCAATAAACGGCAAACCATTTTCGTCCAGATTATCAAACCAAACAAACTTTAAAGATGTTACAATCTCTCTTACATTTTCCACCTCAGAATTCATGTTGAGGACCAATTTGCAGAAAATCGTTACCAGAAGTTTACATTGTTTACACAAAAAAAAAATAAAATAAAATAAAGTGTAAGCCTATAGAGTAAATTCGATTAAATATTTCTCAATTTTTTTGTGACCATTCAACATTTTTTGTTACATTTGACCACTAACGTTACTTAAGAACGAGCTTAGTTTTGACTACTTCAGCCTTATAAGTTAAAAGTATCAAAATATATAGAAATTTTATTTTGGTTCAACATTTTTTTAAATTTTAAACAAAGATCATTGTTTTCTGAATGCTGTGTTGGGACTATTTTATTAGCATGATTATAATTTTTTATTAAATAAAAAATATTTATGTCATGGTTCTTGTGAAATTAATTTATTAGACAAACAAATTATATCATTTACGTATGGAGTATTAAAAATTGTTGTATTTCATTTTAAAATATTATATTATAAGTCATAAAATTAAATACCCTAATTATCAAATACAATAGCAGAATCTATACGATTGACTTGAGTGATTAAATGCACAATTTTTTTATTAATTTGTATTTTCAAAGTGGGTGGAAATATCCTAGAGAAAATAATAAAGTACAATTAGAACTTGAATGGTAAAATTTCCACCCCTTAAATTGTGCAAACCCACCATTTTTCAAAAATTTCAAACAAAGAAGAAATTTGGACAATTAACAAAGTAAATCCTTATTAGTTGTTTAATTTATGGCACAAGAGTACAAGACAATTGATTGGGACAATTTTATCATTTTATGTTGTAAGGGTAAATAATACAAATTAAATGATGCTAAAACAACATTAGTGATTAACAATGTGTGTGTGTGTGTATTAGTCATTTAAACATTTTCTTTACTTTTTTTTTAATAATGTGAATTTTTTTTAAATGGAGTGGATACCACAAATTGTGGAGTGGAGATATCCCAACCATTTGAGCTTTTATCCATTTTTTGTGTATCATACATTTTCCCCTCAATTTTATAAATATTATATAAATCTTACTCAGTGTTGTGGTTTCTTAATTATGGCCCCTACTTATGGCTTCTTCAATTTTATAGAATTTATTTATAACCCACTTACATTTATAGTTTCTCCGTTATGGCTCTTCCCACTTATAAAGGATTATTTCATTACTCTAAAGCCAAGCAATTATATACACAAGTACATGAAACTGAAAAGGAAAGTGACAAAGGATTCCTTAGTCTAAGGAATTGTAGAGATTACACCCAAAATTAAGCACAGTCACATGAATCATCTTGATTTAAGAAGGAAATTGATCCTATCTTTTTATGCCCCTACAAGATGGTGGTGCCATCAGTGACACTAATCTTGGATTGAAGCAAAGCAAAATGAGACTTAGCTAATGGTTTGGTGAGGACATCCACTAGTTGATCAATTGTGGAGACATTAGCTACTTAAAGAAAAGCAGCTAAAACTTTTTTCACACAAAATAGTAGTCAAAGGCGAGATGCTCCATTCATGAATGGAATATTGGATTTACACACAAGCATGTGGCACCTATATTGTCACATAATAGACAAGATGGCCGATGGAGTTAAAGATATAGCTCACTAAGAAGACTTGTAATCCATGTCAATTCGATTGTTGCTGAAGCAACCAATCGATACTCGACTTTAGTAGAAGATCCAGCAATTGTCTGTTGGTTTTTAGAGCAACAAGAAATCAGGTTGCCAGCAAGAAAAATGATATATGCTGATAGGGAAGTGTTGTTATCTCGGTTTCCTACCTAATCAAAATCAAAATAAGCTATTAAGGTGAGTTGATAGTGATGTTAGAGGTAAAGATCATATGTAAGAGTATGTTTGAGATATTGAAGTAGATGGTTTGTTGTTGTCCAATGAGTTTGATTCGGAGAGTGCATGTACTGGGCCAACTTGTTAATTGTATAGGAAATATCAAGGCGTGCAAGAGATAAATATCGCATGCGTCTAATTAAGCTGCGATAGCGAGAGGCATTTGTTGTGCTCTGATACCACTTGTTATGTTATGAAAGCATCATTTGTTGTGGTCCACTATCATTTGCGCGCAAAATGTGGAACTAATATGCACTAAATATTCACAAAAAAATAAAGAACATGAGATTTAATGTAATTCGACAATAAAGTCTATGTCCATGAAAACAAGAGAGTAATTGTTTTACTACCAATTAATAGAGTATCAATTTGAGTAATGAAAGATCACTTTCCAAGTACTCAAATATACCCAGTACTCATACACACTTTTGAAGGGCACAATTTCTCCAAGACATACATTTATCTCATATCTCTAAAAATAGTACGGAACTAAACTAAGTACCCAAGAAAACGCTTCATTTCTCTAGACTTTTTCATAGAGAACTTTCTCCCGTTCTCTCAGAGAGCTTTTTACCTAAGCCCTCACACTCTACATTTTGAGATGCATTCACCAAAAGAAATGGTTTGGTATTTATAGGAGAGCTTTACCATGCATGCACTTAATTATCACACTTAAAAGTCTTAGAAATCAACAACCTATTTTTTTCATTTTTGACAAATGCTTGCATACGCTCTAATTCCTCTAAATTGTTCATTTTTACGGCTATCGAATTAAAAAGCAATCCATGTGTTTTCATTTAAGTTTTCAATAATTTTTCACCTTGACTCAGATTTGTCCAAATCTGAGCTGACTACCAATAAACCATCATCCCTAAAGTAATCCTTTACTAAAGATCTGAAGTGGTTGTGACGATTCAACTACCTACATACCTAGCTACTAGGTTAAGCCAACCGTAGTTCAAAATTTCTTACAGGAAATATCCTCACAAATTGTCTCATACTCACATCAAATAATCTATATAATTTCAAGTTAGTGAATTTTACCCAGATTTATAAACCATGCTTACTGCTTCAGATATATCGGGCCTTCTATACGCCATCATATCTATAAGACTACCCTTAGCCCAAGCTTACAAAACATGAGCTATATCCTCGTGCTTCACTTGAAGAAAACGACATGAAGAAGAGCTTAGGAGATAAAGGAGTACACACCAATTTAGTCCTTATTATTTATACCAAACATTTCTAGCACTTTCCTCAAAATAGACCCTTCAGTCAACTATACACTCTCATTATTCTTATGATTACATAATATCCAACCCAAGTATTCCAAGTCTTTCATTCAAACTTGAAAGCCATTTGCTTCTTTAATTTCATCTCAATTCTTTAAAACAACAAGCCTTTCGTCGACATAGATTAACAAATGAATGAAAGCTCTATCCTGTAGTTTTCTAAAGTAAACATAGTAATCTTGTTCACCTCTTGGTGAATTCTGCCTTCAATCAAATCTCTTGTACCTTTATCTCTTGATTGCTTCAGTCTGTACAAAGATTTAACCATCCTACATACAAAATTCTCTCTTCAACAACTTTGAAGCCGTAAAACTGAGTCATTTTGATCTCCTCCTTCAAATCCTCATGTAAGAACACCATCAAAACATCTAATTAAATCAGCTCTAACTTATTTTTGAAAACTAAGACAGTTTGGATACAAATGAAAATATTTTTCACAACTGGAGAGAAAATACTTTCCTTCTGAGTAAATCGTTTTGTTATCGGTCTTACCTTATAACAAAGGGTTGCTTGTTTTAGAGATCCTTGCTTCTTGGGGCAACCCTATTTATTGCCAATACGCCCCAATCCCTTACATAACTTTATGGGTTCCCAAGTTTGATATTGATAAAGAGACTTCACCTCTTAATCTATGTCTAACTTCTATTGATCACTTTCTCTATTTTATATTATTTCACTGCAAATGTTAGGGATGTCATCATCAATAGTTGAAAGTGCATAGGCTACACCATGTAAGCTATCTAGGTTCTTTTTCTTAGTCTCTTTATTGTTATCATCTTTATCTACATCATTACTTGTTTCTTTTTCTTTTAAGATATCAATAGAAACATCTTCTTTACCTCTTGGTGTCACCTCCAAAGTTGAACTCTTCTTCCGATGTAAAATTGTCTGGTCATATGGGATGCATCAAACTTTACCCCCTGCAATATCTCATTGGTTTTGTTCTTTACTTATTGAGAACTAGAAGCCTTCCACATTGACGCTTCATCAAAAGTGACATTTTTATAATACACAAACTTCTTATATTCAAGATCCAAGGCTTCGCCTCTGAATCCCACAAAGATAACATATTAAGGGAATCATAATATTATTCATGTTTTCTAGACCACATCTCCAGAAAAATTTTACCTTCAATTGCAACAGAATATCAATTCGATTTCTAAGTGACTTGCGTAGCTTATGACTTTAGTCTAAAACCTATTATCTAAATTAGTACAAGATAAGATACGTTGTGCCTTCTCCAATAAGTTGCAATCCATACACTCAAGTACACAGACATATCTTATCATGAAATTTCATTATAGATTTTCATTTTGGCATACTTGCAAGAATTGATCATAAGTATGTCATTTTATATCGATATGCAATACTTTGATCTTTCTGCCAGGTTGAGTATCCACCAATTTTTTTGTTTCACAAATATCTCTAAAATCATATCCTATACACTTATTTGTTTTACCTGCCAAACAATACTAACGAAACTTCATTTTTTCATGTTCTAATACCTAGCAAAACTTCATGCCTCATCTCAATTTGCAAAAGCTCCTCTAATTTATGTCTTTAATTGTAAATGCTATAGTTCTATGGTGTCACTATAAGCCAAAAGAATGTTCACATCATCACTTATAGCTCCCTTCTAAAAATACAAGTTGCAATGCCGACCCCTTTTGTAGAATCTCCATAGTTCATGTGTGAACTTCATTGGACTATCTTCAATGGTAACCTTGTAGCCTTAGCTTTCAAAGCACTAACGAAATTAGATATTTCTTTATAATATGAACATATTTAACTTTTTCCAACTTTAAGGGAAGTAGATTGGCTACATTAATAGCTATAAGGTTGTTCTGGTTTAGGGAGATGTTGGTAACTATTTGATTTGAAGAAGAAGCTGTTGAGTTTCGTTGGTCATGGTGAAAGTATAAATAAATGACTAGGCCAAAGATCAATGACTCGCGTGAGTAGTAACTTTGATCTTATACCATATAAAGTCAGAGATAGAGATTGTGAAATGATTATTTCATTATTGTAAAGCCAAGCAATTATATACACAAGTACATGAATCTAAAAAGGAACGTGATAGTCCAAGGAATTGCAAACATTACTCCTAAAGTTAAGCACAATTGTATGAATTACCTTGATTTAAAGAACATATTGATTTTATCCTTTTCACCACTTAACCAAAGTGATTTTATGTTACAACCTACTAATTTAGCAATAGGAATAAATTGAAAAGTATTGATGGATAGGTGGAAATATTTTTTACATTCCATTCGGTATAATACTCTAGAATAAGAAATAAAACTAACTTCATTTTAGATTGTGAAAATGTTCATGAATCTATTCTAACGAAAGCCACGGTTGAAGCATCAGAAGGACTCATCTATCTTGTAAGCTTAGTTGGAGTTACAGGAGCTCGTAATCTACAAGTGATCGAGTTCAAACACTTATTAAGGAAATTGAAGACTCAATAACTAAAATATTATTTAAAGGGCAGGCTATTGTAACCTTTTTTTTTTTAACTTAAAATTTTGATATAAATCTTCAACTATTTATTTTAAGTAAGTCAATGGTAAATATTAAAAATTAAAATAATATTTAATGATAGTTACTCGTCCACCATTAAATTTATCAAAATCAATAGATCAAGACTTGTGTCAATACCTTAAATAGAATATTTAAGCTAGAATCATCTAAACTTTATTTAAATATGACTACTGGGTTAAGATCTTGTTGACATATTAATAACATTTTCTCTTGGGCACATTATACGAAGAGGCTAGGCAATGTTTTGCTACTACCTCTTACACACAAATGAAGTGTTATTCAAGAGTTTTTCACTTGGCCTTCCATCCATTGATTATTGGTCTTTTTAGGATAAGGGCTGCAAACAAGAAGATAAGAGATATTTGATAAGTAGATTCGCCTAATTTGATTTTAAAAAGTGGCTGCAAAAAATAATAAGGCATCTTAGGTTGTGCAAGTCTAATAAATTGTAATATGCATGTCTATACTTAGTGAACTCCTTAATCTCTAGGCATAGTCCATAAATGTTTTATCCAAGCCATGTAAAAATTCTCTATATGCTTTACTTTATGCAATTAATCACTGTTTTAATTAATTGATTTATATTTTCTAAATCACCAATAAAATTGAATATTAAATATGCAAATATACTTCTTAATTTAGATGTGTACATAATAAATTTGAATTACCTCAACAACACATGTTAATAGTGATAATAAGATTAAAATCTAAGATTGAACTATGTTAATATTAGAATACATATTTAAAAAAAATACAAAAATTTAGATAGTCTATACTTTAAAACTTACTTAACCGATTTGATTTCCTGTAAATTAAATATTTGTAATCAAAATATTATCCAAATGCACATTTAATTTGTGAATCGTTAATTAAATCCAACCAAACATATTTACTTCACTATTTAATGATGTAATTTTTATAACAACATCATAAAATGACTCTATTTCAAAATAGTGATTGAAAATGAGTGTTTGAATTTGGTATTCATGTATGAATTCTTATTCACACATATAGACCAATTAAAACTGTATTATAACTGTGTAAGTCCTAACTAGCTCAAAGATTAAATAAATGGCAGCGGCTAGCTTACAGATAATGTAGCTACAGCAATCTAAAAGTATCACCCAACATAGAAATAGGGTCCGACTATGGTGTCTTTGTTACACCATACTCTCACTTTTTGTTATTTTCTTATCAGCTATTATGAACAATCAGATTTAATATTAAAGTAGTTTAATGGCTTAGATGGATTTAATACGTTATTAACAATACAATCCCTGTTGTTTGCTTGCACATTAAAAATTGATAAAATTTTAATATTTAGATACATAACACCAAATCATTTTAAATTTTTGCACTTAAATCCGTTAGCTAGTTTGACTTTTTAAATAACTTATTTTAAGATTTGCATGAAAATATATATTAATTATTTAATATATAATAGATCTATGTATTATTTAATAATCACTATTTAGCATAGTATAAATTTGATATCTCACTAAATAAATTAACACGTGTTACTCTACTCTCAATTTTTTGAAATGCGAGTAGTCCATCCTCATCCGTTAGATTTTTTTTATTTATTTAATCATTGACCACTTTGATTATAAAGAGTTTAATTGTATCCTTATTAAAATTAAGGTAGAAAAAGATTATAACCATCATGATTGGTGCCAAAAATGTATTTCCCATTTTGGTTCTAATCATTATAATTTAAAAAAAAAAAATTGCATACAATCACAGTTAATTTTATTGTTATGATTACAAATAAATTGCTCAAATTTTCTATTTCAACCATTGAACCTTTTAGTCATTTTTAGGCATGAAGATTTAAAACTATAATTTCTAGATGCAATTGCATTTGCATATGTCATGAGACAATGCTCACTAACAATATTTTAATTTTTTATCGCTACTCTCTCTCTCTCTCTCATTTCACCCCACTCTCCATTTTCTCACTTCCCAAACATCCATTATAAAATAGATTTTTTAAGATTTTATTATCTTAAAGAATTATATTTTGTACATGATGAAATAACTTTAATGGGTGAAAAGTAAAAATTAAAGGATAAGATTATTTGAATCAATAAATGTATTTGTTATGTGAAGATAGTTTAGGAATAAAAAAATTTAGATGAAAATGTATTTAAAGAAGAGTAATTTTAGAGGTTAGTAACAAGCTAATTGCAGTTTTTCATTATATTAGAATGAAAATGTAAATAAAAGAGAAAGTAAGAAGTTAACTATAATTTGCCAATAACAAAAGACGAAAACTGGTGGTATGGTGTCACCGAGAGCCGTAGCCGGACCCTAGAAAACAAATGGTAGTAGGTGAAATAATCGTGAGATTATAAATGAATATATTTGATTTTGATGTAAATTACGGACGATATAACTTAAATAAATTAATTAAGTAGAACAGATAAAATCAAAGCAGGTTGTGGAATTAATACAGCCCACCCAACCGCAGCTTGTGGGTATTAAATAAAAAAAAATGATTTTTCACATTAACAGTGCTCTTACGTTTTCTGACGCCAAATCATCACTTGTCAATGCCTAGTTAAGTGTTGCATTCACTGACCCTGAGGGAATTAGGAGGTGTCAGCTGAACCGGCCAACTCCCTGACGGAGCCGTTGTTCCATTTGATTTAACAAGTTCAAGTAGTTATTAGGAGTCAACAACTAATCCTGTGGCAGGTCAGCAACTAAACCCGGGGCCGTTAGCTTTAAATTGACAAGAAAAGTGCCGGAAAAAAAAAAGGCTATTTTTTTATTAACAGCTTTAATTTTTCAATCAATTCATTCATACCACATATGTTTTAACGAATTAATTAAAAAAATAAAAAAATAGAAGTAAAAAAACTCACCGTTTTTTGGTTGTCTTCCCTTATTTGCTTCTTTACTATTTCCCTTTTGATATGAAGAGAGTGAACAATTTTTTGGAAAAAGTGTACACAATTTTGTTATGCAATCCCTTTGGGCTTGCGCACTTTAATTACATGTTGACTTATATTATATTTATATTTTAATAATTATTATAAGAATAATAATAAATCTAAATAATGTTAATTTAATATTAATATAAAATTAATACAATACAGTGTAATACTAAACAATATATATTATCATAGTATACAGCATAATACAATACACTTGTATTAAATAATGTAAAATAATGTAATACAATACAGTGTACCAAATGATAGGGACTGCTGCGTTAACAACCATTTGAACACCTCTTAGTTGTTAAATAATTTAGCCATTAGAACTATTGGCTAAATTAGAAAAAGACAAAATTTGGGTATCTTGCAACTAGTGAAAGGTAGTTGGACCCTGAAATATAAATACTATACTATATGTAAATAAAAAAAATTAGATAAAAATCTCAATGCAATGTACTCATTTACTAGATGTCTTTTGACTGTTATTTTTTTAAGTACTTTAAACAATTGAATTTGACAAAAGAACAGGAAAGTTACTTGTGGTATTATCTGCTAACTACATAAATTCAACTTACATTGGCTTGGATTTTTTCATTATTTCATCATTTTATGGAAACGGGTTGTTCTGGAGTGTCGATCTGTCAATCTATTATTGAATTAATAGTGAATTACATGGTGAAATTATTTGTACACAAAAAATTATTTTGAATATCTTATATTTTTATGATATTTTTAATATAAAAATATCTGTGAAGTTAATTATTTTTAAGAACATTCTATTATGAGAAAATATAACGTTATTACTCTGAAGACTCACTTAACACACTCATTGAACAATTAATTCTTTCACTTTTAAACTCCAAAATTTTTCAGTTTATATTTGTGTATATGAAGATTAATTCTTTTTTCCATCACTATAATTGCTCTCTCTTTTTTTAATTATTATGATGAAACTAAGGGAGTTAATATTGGCTGATTCATTTATTTGTTTGTTTTACCAAATTTTAAAAAATATTAATAGATTAAATTTACTATTTTACGCTCTTTGCCTTTAATCTAACATATTTTTTAACGATTTTGAGTGTAAATTGAGCATCGTCGAAATAAATTAATGAGAATTGATATTCGTCTATACAATAGGGGATAATTTGAATTTATCAATTTAATTAATAAATCTTCCTCGTGCTGATGATGTTTGAAAAAAAAAAAAAAAGGCTAATAATTGTAAGAATTGGTGAGTGATATGACAGATTCCATAATTTTAGCTGATTACAACGCCGTGATTTTTGGTGCGTTAGATATTAAATTTTTTATTGGGGAGATTGGTTTGGAGGTATTGTTGGTAGTGATGGGCTATTTGAGGGCATCGGAACCTTCCGGTTTGGTTGGATATGGTGGTGTTATCCGTAATAGTAATGGGGAGGTGACGGCTGGGGGGAGTTGATCAAGTTGTTTAATATTGCTGAGGCTGAAGCATTGCATTTTAGCTTGCGACTCGTCGGTGAGATTGATTTGTCCCCATTAATAGTTGAGTTGAGTTCATTAATTTATTAATTAATTATTGCTATCTACACAAACATGGATTCTGAAATAAGTGCTTTGGGTGCAATGTTTTGCTTTCGCGTTAAGTGCTTTTTGTACTCTTCTCAGTTCTCATTAATCGCCACTAATCAATATTCCACCTTCACATGTCTCTTCACAAACTCATAATCATTCACTTGACCGCAGTTTTAGCCTTATCCCCATTCTCACACACCGCAATCTATGCGCAAGGATTTTCCAGAGAGCAAATTTTCTATCATCTAATGGATTTTGCAACTATTCAATTCCAATTATTTTTGTTTTACTAGGCCGCATTCCAAGTCAATTCGAAGTCAATTTTTTTAATTATTTTCCAAATTTTCTATCATCTAATGGATTTTGCAACTATTCAATTCCAATTATTTTTGTTTTACTAGGCCGCATTCCAAGTCAATTCGAAGTCAATTTTTTTAATTATTTTCCACAAGATCTTGTGCATGGAGATGTAGACAACAGGCAAGATTTTGATTTTAGACCAAGTGGGTTTGTGGCTTTCGTTTCTGTTTTTCATCTAGTCACTTCAAAATTGGTGGGGAGGTGAGAACATAAAACCCTTAAGAAACCACTTTATTTATTTCATTTAATTATTTTTGTCTGCCGTTGCATATATTAATTATTGACTACACGCATTTCACATCCATGCCATTTTTCCACCCCCCCCCCCCCCCCCCACAACAAAAAAAAATTAAATTAAATTAAATTTGCTTTTACATGTGGAGCCGACACGGTTTTAAGATTTGATGCTTTATACATACAAATTGTTTATTAATTTGTCGCATTGTGTATGTTTCATTTTCTTGAGGGGCTTATTTTATTTTATTCATTTATTTGAATGAATTGGGAGTTGAAATGAAACTAATTTTGGAAAAATGGAGATGCGGAACCTATTTCCTCGAGACTTAATTTTCAAGCTTGTCATATACCTAGAGTTTGTGATCAGGCATCTAATATTGTAGCTAAATCCTCTGAGGCGTTAAAAAATTAAAAAAAAAAAAAAAACCCCATATCAGATCGGCAGAAAATTTAATATATCTGTACACATCCCTATTTTAATGCTATAAGACCCTTTACTACATAAATCCAATGGAAATTAAATAAAGGCAGAATGATACTTTCATTTGTTTTAGAATTTGTTTTTAGCATTTAGATTCTTGATAAATTCTTTATATCTTATTTCATCCCTTGGATTTTGAAAAAAAAAATTGAAAAAAGTACCTTATTGAAAATAAATGTGACTTTTTAATTTACAAATTATATGAAACCTCAGCAAGTTAAAATAGTAAATTTATTTGTTAAATAACTGTATTTACTCTTCAACCATCCGTATTTTCTTCTCCTATTTTAACAACAAGACTAGAACAGGGTATTAAAAACTTATAAAAGCATAAGTGCTAAAAATAATTTTTACGAGTGGCTAAATTGCACAATATTCTACCGTAAATAATAATATTAAAAAGAAGAAGAAGAAGAAGAAGAAAAACCTCTTAAAATGCTAATCTTACATCCTTGATGATTAGTAATTGTGAAAACGGGTTGATTAGCAATCATGGTAACATCCATTATCAAACACTAGCGTTTAGAGAAGCCAACAAAAAAGTACAAATTTATTGGAAAATGGAAGGATAAATGTTTGTTTAGCTCTTACCTTATTTTTCAATTAAATGTTCATTTAGTTTTTATATTTTAAAGAGGTCTCAAGACACCTCTATTATTAAAAATGGTATATTTTTGTCTTTACTTTTTTCTTAACTTCTACAATAATACTCCTATAACAATATTAGAGACATCAATGAAAAGTAAAATTTGAGACATTAACAAAGAGTAAAACTTAAGATAAAATTGATGTAATATTTTTATTATTATTTTACTTTTAAGATTAATTTGGTAAATTAATAATTTTTTATTGATATTCTCAAGTTTATAGCAAGAATGTTATTTTGAAAGGAAAAAAAATAAGGGCAAAAAAAGATATAATTTTTAATAAAAAGAGTATCTTGAGACATTTTCTAAAATATATTGATTAAATAAATACTTTATTTAAAATATAAGAATTAAACAAAGTATTTACTTGATAAAGATGGGCTAACAATAACCATGAAAATTGATACGTGATAAAGCAGGAGTTTGAATAAATGTGCTGAAGGAAATCGCAGAATACCAGAAAATAGATGACTATTGGGCTTGTAGTTAGTGGGCTTTGGGCTAGTTAACAAAATGAAATATCCGTTTCAATTTTAGTGACGTTTATAGTATCCAATGTGCATTAAAAAATTTAAAATGTGAGTTTTTATGTATTTTTTATGGTACCCCTACTAGAAAATGATTATATATATATATATATATATATATATATATATATGTGTAGTTTATTTATGTGAAAAATACTTTAATAGTAAGAGATGAGTTTTATATACTTTTGAAATTTGAAAATAAATTCTGTTATAGATAATTGATTCCGTAAAAGAATTTTTCTTTTTAACTCAGTCCTATTTAGTTATCATAACTTACATTCAATAATAATACTGAAGTTCCAAATCCCGGCCATTACCCCATCAATTAAATCTCAAATGCATATGCTCATTTAGTGGTGCTTTTACTAGTTGGTAAGCGAAATGAACTATAATAAGAATTGGTAAGAATCAGAATGGAGAATGGGATCAAAATAAATTATTTGTGAACTGCAAAAATTAGAATTAGAATGCATTAATTTCTCATTGATGTGTTTATTTTGTCTTAGAATCGGAATGAATTGTTTTATATTGCTCAAATGCCTTTAGTTCATTATTGTCATTGATATTATTTATTATAATAATTATGATTATAATTATTTTTTCTATTGTTATTAAAAATTATTATCGATAATAATAATAACAACAACACAAGAACAAAAATAACATTATTTTTTACTAATTTGCAAGGGGCTGCTGGACAATCAACAAACAGCAACGAAGTTTGGAGAGCAACAGTGACTATCAATGGGTATTGCATACAGCCGATGACGATTAGCAGTGCGAGGTCGACGATCTGCATCGGTGCAACTTCTACGTTCAATGGGATCGACGAGCGACAATGTTGCTCAACAATCTGCTTTGCTGCTTTTACAACGGCATGTGACGGTCATGGCTTCTGGTTCTCATCAAGGAGGCTGCCAATCAATGATAGACGTTGTGTTGTTTTTTTTTTTTTTTTAGTTGAGGATAAAATTAGGGTTATGAATTTTATTTTATTTTTTTGTGGGAGGAGGGGGCACAAAAAACATCAATTCTGGAAATGGGAGTCTAGTTCCTAAACTCCCCTCACAAATCAAACTCCCATTCCCTAATCCCATGTTGCTATCGGCCTCCCTCAAATGATTTTGATTTCCATCTTTGTTTTATAAAGTAAACACTATTAATGATTTCGATCCTGAATTCTAATTTCTCAATTCAGAAAGAAAACACCTATGTTGAAAGAAATGGTAAGAGAGGAGAAAAATGGAAAGGAAAAGGAGGAACAAAAGATGAGTGCAAAGAGAATCAATCTCATTTTTCTTTTCTTATTAGATCAAATACGAATCTTCCCTTATTTCTTTTCCCGCTCCTTGTTTCCTCTCCTCTCTTCTCCTCTCCCTATATTTTTTTCAAACGAAACATACCAAAAGACACAGAGCAAAGGAATTGGATTATTTCGTGAAGGATGGATGGCACGTGGGAATTAAAAGTATTTTAGTGATTGGGCAGCTAACCTGTCATCTAGTATTTAAAGGGAAGCAAGAATTAAAGAAGAGCCATTTAAATTAACTCCGCAACAGAAATCGAGAAGTAGGAATAGTTGCCTAAGACTTACGAATTAAAATGAATAATGATGTAGGTACTAAAAGAGTATTAAAACTAGTACAAAATTTATAATAGACTAAAAAAAAAGTGTCTTGAAATTTTTTTTTATTCTATGGTGATTGTGTGCTATTTTTTTGTACTAATTTTTGTGCACCTATCGCTATCCGCTATCATAAATAATTATGCATTTGTAATTTCCTTATAGTAAGGCCATGTTTGGTTTAAAGAAAAGTAAGGAGAGGAAAAGAGTGGAATGGAGAGGAAGGGAGAAGAAATGAGTGAAAGAGAATAGTGAAATTAAATTTCATTATTTGGTTTGACATAAAATTTGATAGGGAAATGAATTACAATTTTTTTCTTTTGATAAATTTATCATTTGCCTTAAATACTAAATTACCTATATTAGTAATGAAATATAATTTAATATCAATACCAAACTTTTTTAATGTCAAAAAGTCCTAAAACAATTCATGATTTATATTTAATATTAAATATTAAATAATTTAATATACTAAACTATTTAATATAATTTAATATAAAAAAAAGGCGGTCAACAGCGGTTTTCTGGCAACATTCCGGCGACTTCCAGGGATGGTTTGAGGGTCCGACGACGGTCCGGTGGAGTTCCAGCGACGTTTAATTTATATTTCTATATTTTCATATTAAATAAATAAATAAATAATTTATTATTTAATTAAATTTCTTAAATAATTCATTAAATTTAATTAATATATAATTATTTATAATATTAAATTAATAAAAAAAATAATTATTATTAATGGCATTAAACAAATTAAAATGTTGAAGGGTAATTTTGGAAGCTTTGGTTTCCAACAAAAGAGGAATTTGAATTTTTCATTCTTTAGTGTGAAATTCAAATTCTACATTATAATGGATATTAAATTCTAATGAAAATTAAATTCTTATATATTTTGTGCAACCAAACAATGAAAATAAAAATAGAATTTAAATTATTTTCCTCTCCTCCACTCTCTCTTCCCAACCACACATCAACTTAGTTGAAGGATGATACTTTACTCAATAAAACCGTCATAATTTTTTATTAAGGCTATATTAGATGTATGTATATTAGCATTCCATTGACAATAGCTTTTTATACTTTTCCAATTCTTCTATCTTCTTTCTAATATCTTCAGGCCATTTTCGCATTCTATACAACTTATATCTTTTTCTACTTTCAATATGTCTTCTAAAAATGTATATTTGTTTGTACTGGCATCCTCATTAGTTCCATCATAAAGTGTTCATTATTAAGTAATTTCCCATATGAATATAGATTAATCCAATTGTTACAATTAGAGTCGAGTCAACTTGCACGAGAAATATTACAGTTGAATTTGGCGTGTATCTTTGTGGAATCAAAGACCTGGGCAAAAGTATAAAGAAAAAATTATAAAACATATGAACATGATGAATACAGAATGACTATGGAAATAAGAGACAAAATAAATATGGCATGCTATTTTCTAAATCCTTCTACTTTACCACTTGGTCTATGGTTCCATTTTCTTTAAGGTACTGCTCTAATAGAAAAACACACACAAAAGATTAATTAAATTTTTTTGGGAAAAAAAATACTTTAGAACTTTTGACTTTTTTAATGAAAGTATGCAACTTTTTTGGACAAAAATACAGGCAAAAAAAATTCATCCAAGTTCTTTGATATAAACGTTGAAAAATGAAATACAAATATTGTATAATACGTAAAATAAAATAAAAAAATTGGAGGGAATTCCACGAGAGCTTCAAAAAGCAGACAGAAGCAGTTGTGAGCATGTGGGCAGGTCGTGTGCATTTGGTGAAGCAGCGGTTCCCATGCAACCGAAAGTGAGCTTTGTTTAGTAAACCACATGCATTGACAAAACAAGACTCAATAAACAAAGAAACGCGAACATGAAAATAAATATTTATTTATTTCATTAAATGATCATAAAGATTCCCCTTAATTTGAAAATTAATTTCCCATAAATCTTTCTTTTTCTTACTAAATTTTGAGCCTGTGTATGGTTGTGAGACCATTTCCAATAATTATTTCGTTAACCTAGTTGTAGGTGTCCTCTTTCCTTATATTATTTAAAAACATGAACAAGAAAACAGCTAGCATGTTCCTATTCATCTTCCGCCTTTCGTGGATCCTTCACTCTGTTCACTTCAACCTTGCTCCACCTGGGTTCTTCTCCATTTTCTCGAGAAACTACTCGGTTTTCCCAAGAAAGTGAAATTGCCGTTGATGGGGTGTTGTTGTTAGTGTTAATGGAGATGAGAGAAATGGAGGAGGTGTTAATAAGGCAAGGAAGGTCTCTAGCGGAGACTCCAACCTACACTGTTGCTTCAGTTATCACAGTGTTAATTTTTGTTTGTTTTCTTGTTCAACGGGCAATTTACAGATTTGGAAAGGTATGCTTTGTTCCTCAGAAAATGTCGGAAAGAAAATCAACCTTTCCTTCATATGTATATTTAATTTTGTTCAAACCCACATTATTAATTTCTCTTAGCTGCACACATAGTTTATGCGTACATTCATGTATTTTACTCAGAAAACGAGAGTAAAAATATAAAAATAATTTTGTGTCAATTTTTTTTCCCTCCTGCTTGGTTCTTGAGAAAATGGGGAAGAGACTAAAGTTTAAGAATCTTGCTATTTTTGGCATTTGGATCCACATGTTAGTTATTACAGTTAAGCTTCAGAAGGTTCCAATTTCCAAGGATAAAGATTTTGTTGCTGATAAGATACAAAGGGAATTGCAAGAAACTGCGTTTAGAATCTTGGCAATTTTGTAATATTACTCTGGTTGGTTGCCTAGAAAATGTTTTAAAAAGAAAGGTTTTTTTTTTTTTTAATTGAACTTAATTTTTGTTATTATTATTATTATTATTTGGGACCCGCAAAGCAATCTGGCCCATGAGTTGTAAGTTTTAAGTAAATGAGCTAGGTGCATGTTTCTCATCTTCTTTTAATTTCGGACCCACAGCACAATATGGTGTTTCTCATGTTAGTTACAAAAAAATTGGAACAGAAAGTTTGCCATCACTCTCTGGTTGTTGTCCAAGAAAGTTATGGAAAATTGAAGAAACAATGTGATCTACTGTGGCTTGTTCACTTAGTTAAATCAGTGTGATAAAATTGGGAAGTGAACATGTACTCTTGCTCCATTGATTGCTCAAATATCTGAATAAAAAAAAATGACATAGCTTCAATTTTTGCCCCTTTATGGAGAATGTGACATTGACATAACTAGTATGCATAGTTAAATCAATTTCAAAAGGTTGAGATGATAACATTTTCATTCTCTTGCTCTATTGTTAAATGCGAAACACAATTGCCTTTTCATTTTGCTTTCTTTTCTCTCTTCATAATTGGAGAAATAATCTGATTTTTATGTTTATTTTTTTGTAGTGGTTGAAGATGACAATGGCATCCATCAGAAAATGTTGTCTAAAAGTTCCTTCTTATTTCTGAATGAGTCTGATGTTCCTCCAAATGGAATAATAAACAATCATAAATCTCATCAATGTGGCGAGGTAACTTTCATCTCTTTACAATTTGAACTTAATTGGCATTACATTAGGCGAATTGTCTGTCATAACACTTTTCGCCAATTGAAGGGTCATGAACCATTTGTTTCCCTCGAGGGTCTTGAGCAGCTTCACCGATTTTTGTTTGTTCTCGGTATCACTCATGTTCTGTACAGTTGCTTGGCCGTCGGTCTGGCCATGAGCAAGGTGAATTCATCTCTCTGATTCAGTTTACTGGCTTATTATTAATTTTTAAAATGTCAGTTTCCTTTTTGAGCTAGTAAATACTGAGATTTGTGTTCCTAGCTGCTTTAAGGGGTTGCTTATATATACATATCTATACGGAAAATGCAAAATTGAAAGACAAAAGTACTCTTAAAATGATTTAAGTTCATGCTTGTTGTAATAAACCAATTGGATTTGAGGTTAAGTATGTGTGGAGCTATTTCTTGCACATTGTTCTGTTATCTAACAGTTTCTTATGGCATTTCTTTGTAGATTTATAGTTGGAGGAAATGGGAAAACCAAGCAAGAATAAGTGCAGTAGCTGATTCAAATATGCAAGGTATGCACATTAGAATTGGTTTTGAAATGTTATTAATATGATATAATTCTCAGTGACAGTTACTGCCTCTTGTGGCAAGAACCTTACCAAATGCATTCACATATTCAATTTTTTCAATTGTCGTCCCTTCTTTCCTCTTTTCCTTTTCTTTTATACGAAACGGATTCAAAAGGTATTAATGGAACGGGGAACTAATTATTCACCTTTTGTATTCTTGATTATAGTTTAATTAGCAAAGAAAAACAAGGTGATGCGCCGACAGACCACCTTTGTTTTCCATCATACCTCTCACCCATGGAGCAGGAGTCCTGTTCTCATTTGGATTGTAAAACTTCTAACTTTTTCCATTATGTATTTGCATTAATACTGCTGAATCACCTTTCCTAATCTTCTGGTATTAGAGACATCCACCTTTTCTCTGTAAGATACAAGACATGAAGATGTGTGCTCTCATGGGATATATTGCAAGGACTGATTGGCTGTCGTGTTATAATTTTGCTTCCCAGTGTGTTTCGATAACCGATATAATAGGTCTAGAGTAATGAAAAGAACAAGGCATTTTGCTCCTTCTATGAATTCCTATTTCGCTCCACTTTTGAGTATTTGTCTAGTATTTCATTGATAGAGTTCAAAATTGTACGGTCACATTTATTTTGGGTTATTATGGTGCAGCTTTGCTTTCTACGACAATTTAAAAGCTCAATACGGAAGTCAGACTACTTGGCGCAGCGTTTAGGCTTCCTCACTGTGGGTACCTAATATTATTGCTGATATCTCATGGACAAGTTCTGATATCTTCACTGAGAAGTACTTAGATGATATTTTGTAGATGGAAACATATTCTGCTGGTTTTGATGCATTCTTGCTTGTTGGCAATGGTAGAACATTTTGCAATTTTCATATTAGAGCTTAAGATCTATTGGCAATTTAACATGGTCTAATAGCCAACTTTGATCAATAAGGCATGTTTTTGAATTCCTTCTATTGTGTTAATTAAAATGTAGCAAGCCATGTTTGTGTTTGGGGTTTTGCCTGCTGGGTGCTTGGCTATTAGTTCTTGTGAGTCTACATTTTCCTCAAGCAATTTCATTCTAGTGTCTCTCTGTCATTGATTGATCATCAATATTGTCAACCAATAGGATTCATTTACTGAAATTACATTGCATTAACCTGATTTTAACTTTTCAGAAGCACAAACGTCCACTTTCTTACAATTTCCATAACTACATAGTTCGAAGCATGGAAGATGAATTTCACGGCATCCTGGGGATTAGGTATGTACTCATCCAATTGTAATGCAAATTCTGGATGTTGTCTTTATGTGATTCTCGGTACCTTGATTATAAAAGATTCTGGCATCTATTGTAGCTGTAGATGAGCAAACACATTTACACACACTTACTTGAGTGGAAGAGACTGTAAAATAATCTATCTGCAACTGTTCAATTTAGGGCAAACAAGTTTTTTTTTTTTTTCTTCACATTACGTTTGAAATTCTGGATATAGATTATTCTAAAGTATCGGGAAGCAGAGTAAGTTTAAGCTAGACTATTTTCAATTTTTGCAGCTATCCACTTTGGGGTTATGCTATATTGTGCATCTTCGTAAATATTCATGGTAAATTTTTTGACATTCATAATGTAAATATAGATGTCTATATATAATTCTTTGAAGCTTTTTTCCATGGGTTAAAGAAGTGGTTAATTTGTTGCAGGTCTAAATATTTATTTCTGGCTATCTTTCATCCCTGCAATTGTAGGTATACTCATATCTCGTGTCATGTTTCCCATATAAAGAGGTTTCTTCATAATAATTCCACGAATACTTGTGTACATGTCACAGCTTGTAATGGTGGTCGGGACAAAGCTTCAGCATGTTGTCTCCTCATTGGCGCTAGAGATTATGGAACAAACAGGCCCATCTGTTAGGACTCAAGTGAAGCCCCGCGATGACCTGTTTTGGTTTAGAAAACCAGAGATATTGTTACGGTTGATACAATTTATTATATTTCAGGTGATACTTCATGCACTATACATACTTGAAGTTCAGATTATCTCATCCAAATATCATAGTAATCCTTGCTATCTTCCTTGTTCATGCAGAATACCTTCGAGATGGCAACATTCATATGGTCCTTGGTAATTCAATTTTATCCTCTCTCTTTGTGCTTGTTATCAAAATATATTGAACATAAGACTTGATAGCAAAAATGATTCAAGGATTGTTTGATTCCATGATCAGTTCTTAAGTGTTGTATACATTATTCGCTGTTTCGGACCGTGCAAGTGTCATAAACTCCTTCTTTCTGTATGTTTAGTGGGGATTTCAGGACAGGTCATGCTTCATGAAAAACCATTACATGATCATTATTCGGCTAACTTGTGGGTAAGCTTCTTTTATTATGATAATTTTCAGGTTCTTCTGTTAACCTGGCTCTGTTGCTTATACATCTAATCCAAATATGAATTCTGACGGTTAGTATCATGGTCTCCTTGTGATGTTAACTTGTCATTTAGTATGAAGCAAATGCAATAATATGATGATTGTTATTTCAATAACAGTATTTAGCTCCTTGTAGTTTGATGTTTATGTCGAGGTCCTCCAACTTGTTCATTTGTCAGATGCTCTGTATTCGATCTCGTTAACACCCATATTTGGAAGAACATATTTTTCTACAAATTCTTAGATATAGCTATGTAATTCGATCAATTTACGAGAGTAACATTCTGTCATGTATAATTTATTAGT
The DNA here is from genome assembly GCA_039657385.1 of Citrus x changshan-huyou. Classification (NCBI taxonomy): domain Eukaryota; kingdom Viridiplantae; phylum Streptophyta; class Magnoliopsida; order Sapindales; family Rutaceae; genus Citrus; species Citrus x changshan-huyou. Next base: position 8,576,043 of record CM077549.1, read on the forward strand.
CTTGGTTTGTAGATAGAGCAGAATATTGCCATTGTATCAACTTATAATAATTTGGCGTTTAACACGATCACACACAACACCTCAGACATCGCATGGTATGACCAGAGGCGAAACTCCAAATGGTCATTTTCTAGTCATCAAAGTTCGCTACATGTCCTCCGGACTTTTTCAAGTTTTTATGCGTCTATCGTTGTAGATCTTCAAACCAAAAATCGTCACATAGAGGACTGCTGTCACCACCGTGAGCCATGGGGGCCAACTGCCGTAGCTTCGCTTGGGGGCCTTGTGCCGAGCCATGGCAGTAAGTGGGCATGCTTGTGGTGAGCGCGGAAACAAGGCAGGACTGGCGCGTTGGCTGGGGCACGGCAGTAGAGTGCACGCTGCGGCATGGGCGCAAGCAATGCTGGGCAGCGCGCACAACAGTATGCGAAGGTGGCGTACACAACAACTCGCAAGACTGTGGCGTTGTGGGCGCGCGGGCGTGAGGCATAGCAGCACGCGAGCGGGCGTGACATGGGCGCGCAAGCGAGCGGGCATGAGCGCGCGAGCGTGGTGCTCAACAACGCGCAAGTTAGTTGTGAGATGTGGCTTAGTGGCGGGCCCGAGTGCACGCCGATGTGCAGCGATGTGAGGCATGCACATGGGGGTTGGATCATGCAAAAATGAGAGGCGTTGTGCGCAGACTGTGAGCGAGCAGTGGCTGCGGGACGTGGAGCATGGTTGGCCAAAATTCTCCAAGTGGTAGACGAAAATCAAGCATAAGTGGGAGACATGGTCTTGGAACACTAGAAATGGGGAAAACATGGAGAGTGGGCAGCGGCGGTTACGCCCCACAACTTCCTTATCTCTAGACATGGGCAGCAGTTCCCTTGTTCCTTGGGGGAGTGGTGATGAACTTCCTTGAACATGCTTAGTGGAGGCCGAAATCTTGGGGAGGGATTTGAGTGGCGTGTGGGTGTCGCGCCACCTAACCTTAGCGAGTGGGGGTGTCACTTGCAAACCCATGTATATAGATAGTGATAGGGTGTATGTGGGGGGCATGGGTTTTTGATTGAGCATTTGTGTCTTGTGCATACATTACTTGAATTATCTTGTAAAGCTTTTCTTGTTGCGGAATAGAAAAGTTGGAGGTCGGTGCCTCAGTAAAAATCTATACTTATGTTCAGTGTTGTGTGCGTGGTTGTTCTTTGTGTTGGCGAGATTACATTCTTGTATAACCTCCTTTATGCGAGTATTGACGCGCTTCCTTATAAAATCACTTCTGTTGGGTTTTGAGTTGGCTGGCTAAGTAGGGTCTTAGCGCCATCACGCGGGTTGCCACACGCATCTTGAGAAAAGCCAGGTGACAACTGCAATAGTGGGTGTTTTTTCTTGTAGCATAAGTAATTTTATTTAGTTGATTATTCTAATTCAAGTGTTAAAAAAATTAAGTTAAAAATTTAATTTAAAGTTTACCCACCACTCTATTTTTAAAAATAATTAAATAAATGAACTCTAAAATTCAACAAACCAATAGGCTTTCGACTTGGAGGAAGATAAAAAATTATAGGAATTTATTGTCCTCTTATGGTCCCCATCTTAAACAAACTTCTTTATTTTCCTTCTTTATTAATTTTTATAACAGGATAAGTTTAGAATTGTTGGCTGATAATTTTTTTTCATTTTTGTTTTTTTAATAATTTTCTTCCCCAGTCGAGATTTGGTCAAACCCGTAAAAAGTAATATATATTTTAAAACTATAAGAATTTATAACTAATGATGTATCTATTTATTAATCATTTATTTTATTTGTGTAGTAATTAGACTATAGAAAGAAGGCTCATCTCCTTATGTGCATATACTTGAAAATGAATAAAAGTGATCTCTAGACACTAGTTGTATCTTTTATTTGCTTTCCTTCTTTCTTTTACAAAATTGTGTTTCTAATTGATAAATAATTTAACAATTAATTTATAGAGTGCATTTATAATTCAATGAACATGCATTTGATTAACTAAAAATTCATTGTAAAATATTTTCCAATCTAATCAATCGAATAAGAATTAATCCACTAAATATACATTAATTAAACTAAAAACATTAATACAATGTAATTATTTACCTCTTCAATTACCCTAATAAAAATGATATAAGTTCATAAGTCTCAGGTTTAAAAGAAATTGTTACTAATGTCAACTGAAAATCCTGCTAATGACGAAGCTAAAGATGATACAATAGCTTCCGAGCCAGTTATGATCAAGGGAACACTCAACTCATGCCTCATCAACAACACTTTGTAATTTTTTTATTGTAATTCGAGAATTCAACCTCATAACTTCTAAATGCAATACGAAAATTAGAGACCAAATACAATTAAATTTAAATTTTAAAGAAAAAATAAGATACTGATATTTTATTAAATAAAATATCATAGTCAATAAACATATTTTATTAAATTCAGACAATATTATTACAACCAATGTTTTTAAGGGCAAAATAGTAACGATAATTATAACAAAACAACCATGAAAACTAATTAATATTATCAAAAGAAACGATGAAGTTAATCAGATGGTCTAGCGGGGCAGCCCTTGTAGGATCAAAGTAAGCAAGCTCTTGTTTTGTTGGAGCTAGTGATCTCTTCTGCATGAATAAGAACATCTTGAGCCGTGCGAAGTGAGTCCGTTGAAACCTTATTAAACTGGTACTGATTCCGCCAAAACCATAGTCTCCATATTGCGACTCCAAACATACAAGACCACTCCAAACCATTCTCCATGCATTGGTTACTTCTCAAATTAAGAGTTAACCAGTCAATAAGATTTGAAGAGAAAAAAACTTGACGCCACTCACTTGGGAGAAGTTGGATCCATAACCTTCTTGCCATAAAACAGTCACGAAGTACATGAAGCGTGGTCTCTGATGTCACCCCACAATGGTCACAGGTCCAGTCAATATGGATGTGCCTTCGTCCAATTTCGGCTTTTGTCTTCAACCGATCATGAAGGGCAAGCCATATAAAGGTTTGCACACGAGGCGGCCCCTTCCATTTCCAAGCAATGTTCCACCGAGAGTGTTCTATACCAGTTTCGTTTTCAGTTATGGCCATATAGGCAGACTTGACAGAGAAGTCGCCCCATTGAGAATTAGCCCAAAAAAATTTATCATCGCCCTTTCCTTCCATTGGTGGCTGAACAGCTAAAATTCTTAAAATAATACAATTCGGGAGGAGATGTTCAAAAGAATCCCAACGCCAGTTGCCATTAGTATCAATAAAATCAACAACTAAATTCATTAAACTCTCAACAGGAATAGGAGCCAGCGCATATGAACTCAAAGGCTTGTGGTTAGTAACCCAACAGTCCAACCAAAAACGGACCCTCCTACCATTTCTTATATTCCACCGAAGCCCTTTAAGAGTATCCGACCAAACCTTTCCAATTGATTTCCAGAGATGCGAACCACTGCGAGTTGGTAAACCAAGAGGGAAGTCCGAGTCAACTACGCCATATTTGGTATAGAGTACTCTACACCAAAGACTCGTTGGTTCAGAAACCAGACCCCAAGCTAATTTCATCATTAAGGCTTTGTTCATCATCCCAAGATTTTTAAGCCCTAAGCCACCACAAATTTTTGGCTGACAAACCTTATCCCAACCGATAAGACTCATCTTTCTATTCTCGTTCGACCCACTCCATATAAACCGCTTACAGATCTGATTAATCTTATTAATAACTCCAGCTGGAATCTCCGATGTTTGCATGGCGTATACTGGTATTGCTTGTAAAACAGACTGAGTAAGCGTGATTCTTCCCGCCAGAGATAATTGTGAAGCATTCCAACCCGAAAGCCGCTTTTCTACCTTGTCAACAATATCATGATAAGTATTCATTGTTACTCGTGAATGAAGCAAAGGCATTCCAAGGTATTTCCCAAGGTGTTTTGTCATTGTAAAACCAAGGAAATTGCCAATACGGGAGGCCTCACCATTATGGATAGTCTTCGAGAAAAAAAGCTGAGTTTTAGTTCTGTTAATCTTAGCTCCAGAGCTGATACAGAAATCCTCCAAAACCGAGTTAACTATCCTTGCCTGATCACTCGAAGCTTCAGCCAACAAAAGCAAATCATCTGCAAAAAATAAATGTGAGAGGGGGATTCCATTCCGTGACAGACGCACAGGCCTCCACACACCGTCAGCCACTGCTTTAGAAATTCCATGGCTCAACCTTTCAATACACAATACAAAGATATAAGGGGAAATAGGATCCCCCTGTCGAATGCCCCTGGAAGGTACAAAGTCCTCCGTAAGCTCCCCATTCTAAAGAACATTCATCCGTGCAGTGGTAATGCATTCTATAGTAACTTGAATGAGATCCAGTGGTAAACCCGTCTCATTTAAAGTATCAAAAATAAAACTCCAGCTTAACCTGTCATAAGCTTTTTCAAGATCCACTTTAATAGCCATATACCCTCTCCTACCAAATTTCCTTCTCATAGAGTGGATCACTTCCTGAGCTACGACAATGTTCTCTATAATATGTCTCCCAGGAACAAAACTCGTTTGACGCGGTCCAATGACATGAGGAAGGATAGTTTGAAGCCTATTAGCAATCAGCTTGGTCACGGTCTTGTAAATCACAGTGCAGAGACTTATTGGCCGATACATCTTCAAATTAAGAGGATTAGCAACTTTCGGGATGAGGACTAGAAGGGTCCTGTTAATCTCCCTTGGGATGTGCTTATTCTCAAAAATATTTTTAATAAAACTACACACTGAGGGCCCAACGATAGACCATTGAGATTGGTAAAAAACTGCATGAAGACCAACCACTCCAAGGGCTTTCAGCGGTTTCATATTGAAAATAGTCGATCTAACTTCATTGTCATCTATAGGAGCTTGCAGCATATGAAGCATATCAATATCAATAGGAGGGAAGCAGCCCGTGAGGGCATAAGGATGGGAGCCACTCTTATCCGAAGTGTACAGAGCAGAAAAAAATTCAACAGTGTGCTTCTTAATATCGTCGCTATTGTATAACCATTGGCCTGAATCATCTTGAATAGCTATGATTTGATTTTTCTTCCGTCTGATAATAGTTTTCCGATGGAAGAAAGCTGTATTACGATCACCCGAACTCAGCCATTCTTTTCGAGATTTTTGTAACCATAGTAATTCTTCATGATGCAGCGCTTCCTCCAGCTCTCTGCGAAGTTTCCATTCCAAACGATGAAGGCTCTTTGAATCGTAAACCTCTAGAGCTCTCTGGATTCGTCCCAGGCGAGCTAGAAGCCTCCTTTTCTTATGAAAAATATTCCCAAAACAATCCATGTTCCATTGGATTACCTCACTAGTAAACGTCTGAGTAGCCGCTATATAAGGAGCATTGGAACTCCAACGGGTAGCAACAAAATCAGCAAAGTCCTTGGTAGTAATCCAAGCTGCTAAAAAACGAAACGGCTTGGGACCATGCTTACACTTTTCCTCATTAACAAAACGTGCCAGCAGAGGTCTGTGATCAGACTCAACTTTTGGAAGGTGTAAGACCGAGCCTTTAGTAAAAGTTCTAAACAAATTATCATTGCAAATCACCCTATCAAGTCTTTTATAAAGATTACCCCTAGCCCAAGTGTAACGTGGCCCTTTATAATGGAGATCATGAAGCCTATTCGAGTGAAACCATTGCCGAAATAACTTACAAACTCCACTTCCATACTGGGAACCTCCTTTCCTCTCAGAATATCAAAAGCTTATTTTTGATAAGTTTAATTTTATAAAGATCTCCATTGCCGAAATAATGGAGATCATGAAGATTATTTTTTTGTTATATTTAACTACTAACGTTACTTTATCATAAGTTTATTTTGATTATTTTAATCTTTTAAGGTAAGAATATCAAAATACCTATATTTGCTACTAACGGTGTCTTTCGTGACCATCGAGGAGCTTCAATTAAACTAACATGATATATTTGAGACATGATATCTCACAAAATTTATTGGCTATGAAATTTATATTATTTATCTTATACAATTTATTGGCCGTGAGAAGGGGCTACTTGATTAATTGTTTGAATCTTAATTGGAAATATTCAAACCCATTATTTTTTGTTTATATTCTATTAATTTTAAGAACACGTGGAATAGAAAAATTAAATTAAATTAACATTGATTATGAAAATATTTATGAATCCATTGTTAGGAAAGCCATTTTTGAAGTATGAGAAGGATTCATCTGTGAGTGACTGAGTTCATCAAAAACTTATTTTAGAAATTAAAGTATCAACGACTAAAATATTACTTAAATATGATTGCTGGGAAAAGATCTTCTTCACAAGAGATTTTAGGTCATCTCCAATGTGACACCAAAATTAACACCAACTACCTTTCACACCATTTTTGGTGTAAAATGCTTCTCCAATGTAACACCAAAACTAACACCAAAATGGTGTTATGAATAGTATTGCACCAAATATGGTGCAACACTATTCATTTGGTGCTAGGGAAATAAAGTCTCAAATATCCTTATTACTTTTTCTTATTTACATATATGTCATATTTTATATAATATTTTAAGTTATTATTATTATTTTTGTTATTATTTTTATTTCATTTTTTAATTTTTGAATATTATACTAATATTTTAAATAAAAAAATATTCAACACAAAAATTAATAATAACAATAAAATGCCAATAACATTAATTATTAAATTACATATTACAAAATTAAAAATACAAAATTAAATTAACACAAATTAAAAAAACTACTACTACTAGCATAAATTAGAACAATTATTTAATAAGCTGGGAGATCATTATTAGATCCTCCAATATCATCAAAATATTGGCCAATACTATTGGAAGTATTTTGAGATGCTTGGCCTTGCTAAGATCTTCTCTACAAAATCTTAATTTGCTCATTTGGAAAATATTGACGTAAGCTCGGATCACTTATCGAGTTTAAATCTTTAAGTAAAATTTTATTTTCTTCATGATATGTCACCATCTCCAATATTTTTTTCTCATTTTGATAATTTTGTTGCCTATCTTCACTGCCTTTTTAAAGAATTTCATAAAGTCGTCGATTGTCTTCTTTAATAGTATCAATAACTAGTGAATTTTGATCTTCAACTTTCCTTTTTCCTTTTGCCTTCTTTACTCCAATGGGTCATTGAGTAGAACAATCGTCAACATGATCATCATTTATATTTAGTGAAAATGATGATAGACCGGGAGATACTGATGTTGGAGACTCCAGAGCGGGAGAATCTGATTGTGATGATACAAATTCGCTACTTTGCCTTCGAAAATATGGTGTTGTAATGCTATGATCATCTCCAAATTTTTCAATATCTTTAAGGATATACCATACATGATCAAATTTGAACCCTTTATTGTATTTCTTATCTTGTGTCAATAACACCTTCGCTCGATTTAGCTACAAAATAATGTAATTAGAATGTTATATATAAAAGAAGTGTAAGATAAAAACAGTAAAGATGTAATATAAACTTACAATATCTTGTTCGGAAGCACCGCTTGGATTTTGATTTTCAATTTGTCGAACGCATCCCCTCAGTTTGCCAATTGCAGCTAGAATACTTTGCATTCGTTTTTGTAATGTTTAATTTTCATAATGTACTAATTTAGTTAATTAAATGCACATTTAATAATTTTCTATTTTTTTTGTTAATTGATATAAAATTACTTATTACTTAATTATCTATATTAATAGTAATATTTATTGTGTTAATTGAATTAATTCTTGAGAATTAAAAGAATAAAAAGAAAAATATTCTTTTTGGTGTAAAATTTGGTGTAAATGGGTTGGAGATGAAATAGTAATTTGGTGTGAAAAATGTACATTTTTGGTGTTGGTGTTACACCAAAATGGTGTTAAACATTGGAGATGCCAAGTACTTCTATTATAGTATTCTCACTTAATGCATGTATGATATATGTGCATTAATTAAATATAACAAAATGTACACATATCATACCATTAAATCTCCATATTCACATATTAAGTTCTTCAATATTTATTATTTATTTTTCTTTCGCACTTGACCACTCTTTCATTATTTTCTTTATTAATTATTTATTGTTCTTTCACACTTATCCATTCTATTCTCACTATTTATTGTTGTTTAACACTTGACTACCCTCTATAATGTAAAATTAGGCTCCCTCAATACGACGATACTTTTTATGAGTTTGAAAGGATTTTAACAACTCCTACAATTGTAACAATCAATCATATATAGTCAAAATATAAAACTATTAACAATTAAATATTATTTTCCTCAAAGACTTGACTTAATTTTCTCAATAATAATGCATAAATAGTACTACAGTCCTCCCTGGGCAGTATCTCAACAGGTTCATCTAAAGAACTGATGTGACTTTCTTCATCTACTCGATTACTCTATACATACCTCACTTCAAATAAAAAATTTTAGATTTTAGTAAGAAAGAATATATATATGCATAAATGTTCAATAATGACATCTCTTAAATAATAAACTCTTTTACAAGATTAATAACTTCACTAAAACATAAGATGATAATGTATTGAGTGATGTTACTAGCATTCCCTGTAGAATTGTCAAAAATTCCTTTCGTTAACATACCCCATAAAATCCTCCGAGGTATATTAAAAAAAATAAAAACTCGTCAAATAGCAAGAAAATTTAATTTATTTATATACAGCTAATTTAATTTCATAACACCCTTAGCTACATAAATGATGAACAATATCCACGCGTGGAAAAAAATAAAGGTTTCATCGGATTTAAAGTAAAGTATATAATGTCAAACTGAAAATGAGTGTTTGAAATTTTGAATTGTCTAGTCACCCATACAGACCTAATTTATACTGTATTGTAACTGTCTTAGTCCACGCTCAAAGATTGAATAAATTAAAAAATAACATAGAACTAGATAAAATCAAAATAGATTGTGGAATTAATACAACCCGCCAACCACAGTTTGTGGGCATTGAATAAACAATATTAATGATCTTTCACATCAACATCGATTTACTAATTCGAAATCATCATCTACTGAGCCTGGGTTGATTGTTCGTTCGAAAATCTAAGCTTGCCAGCTCCCTTACAAGACCGCTGTTCCATTTCATATAATTAATTAAGTGATCGAGTTCAAACACTTACTAAGAGTCAACAACTAAACCTATGGCAACGATTGGAAAAAAAAAACAAAAAGTGATTTTACAGATGGACCCTTGAAAAAGCATAACACGATCCACGTAATGTTTTATGAAAAATAATAAAAGAAATCCTAAAAGTGACACAATGATAATAAAAATAACAATAAACTCAGCAGAAGTAACGGTGTTAATAAAAAAATTTCAATTAAACTACAATCTCGGTTAGGTGTATCGTTATTTTTGTTATCATTTTGTTAGATTCTTCTTTTAAATATCGTGTATTTTTATTATAACTTTTATTTTTTAATCAATTCCTTCATACTACGTAAGTTTTGTTTTTGTTTGAGAGTTAGAATTAGTTATTGGGTTCCTCTATGATGCTGTAAAAAATTTACAGCATCAATAATGTATTAATTGTGAACCATTAGATTTAATCAATGGTGTACAATATTTGTACTAAAAAAATAATTTAAAAATAATAGTAAACAGTTTGTTAACGTTCAAGTGGGTGGAGAATTTTGGTAAAATAATTGTGACTACCCTTAGAGTTTGAAATAATTTTACTTAAATAGCATATTTTATTTAAAATTACTTTTCAGCCCTCCTTTAAATTTGTAATATGATAATCTTTTTTAAATAAATCTTCCAAAATCAACTATCATTAAGTATAAAATATAATATCAAGTAGGTTATTTAACACAAAGTCTTATAATAATTTGTATTGTATGAATTTAATTACAAACCATTAATACCTAAACAATAATGATAATAGAAGGCATTTCAATAAACTATTTTATATGTGTTTTATTAATAATACTATATGAGTCACAACAAATGAGAAATATTTTATTCACCAATTATTATTGAAAAATATATATGTCTATATAACTATAGAGTGAGAAATATTTTGATTTAAATTTTTAACGAAAGATTAAACTATTTATTTCATGCAATTCAATGGTGGAGGATATAACATTATGAAATGTTGCTTTGACTTTCAATATCAACCATTAGATTATGATATATTAGTGGCTCAAATATTGTGTCAAAATTTTAAGTTAAAGTATCCCAAATCATATCTTTATAATGGAAATATAAAAACATGCAATGATTTTTTTTCCTCATTTTGTCCATTAAATATTATTTGATGTGATATTTTATTTATTGTCACTATTAATTATTATAATAAAAGTAATGACTCTTCGTAACATAAAAATTTTATAATTACTATAAAAGAATAACAATAAAATAATCTTTCATGATTCATAAACTAAAATTAATTAGGAATATGTGTTAGATTTAACTTTTATGAAATTAACAAAGTGACATTTGAAAATAAAATGAAAACAAGCTTGTGAAAGTTAAATTTTATAAGGCTTAGATAATTTTCTACCATATCAATAAAAATCTAAAAATATAAATGATTTTATTTCACTTTTTTTCCCACGTAAATATTATTGGAGGTAATATTTTATTTATTGTCACTATTAACTATCATAACAAAAGTAATGACTCTTCATAACATAAAATTTTATAATTATAATCCAAGGATATCAATAAAATAATATTTCATGATTCATAAACTAAAACTCATTGGGAATATATATTCGATTTAACTTTTATGAAATTAACAAAGTGATATTTGAAAATAAAATGAAAATATATAAGCTTATAAAACTTAAAACTCCCACCATGTAAGGATATTAACTGTAAGATAAATAAAAAGTACAGAAAATAAGTATGTTAAATGGGTGTTAAAAATGATACATACTTCATGATCAATTATACAATGGCCCTTAATATTATATAAAATAATGAGTATTTTAATATACGATATTAAATTTTATTAAAGCATGTGTGATCAAGTAATTTTTATGTTACAAGCAATCTCAACAATGAGTTTATTGATGTATTTATGACATTTACTTAACTATATGTACTTGTTGTGTTATTTATTAGTGTTATATCATATATAAATTTTGCAATTGCAACTTATTTATTTGATTTGTGTTAAATAACCTACCATTATATTTTATACTTAATGGTAATAGATTTTGGAAGATTTATTTAAAAAAGATTATCACATTTCAAATTTAAAGGGGGATTGAAAAATAATTTTAAATAAAATATGATATTTAAGTGAAATTATTTCAAACTCTAAGGGTGGTCATAGTTATTTCACAAACTTCTCCACCCCTTACATGTTTGTTAACCGTTTACCATTATTTTTTATTTTTATTTTTACCTATAAATATTGTGTACCATTGATTAAATCCAATGGTGCACAATTAAAAACATTATTGATGCTGTAAAAAAATTACAGTATCATAGAGGAACCCTTATTGGGTTAGATTAGAGTAAATTTTGATACAAAGTATTTAGAGTAAGACAATTGACAGCCATTTATTGCTGTTATAAATTTTTTTCTTCTGAAAGCACCTATTAGGCTATTACAAAATTTTTAAATAACACTATCACTAATAACAACCATGATTTTATTACAGCAATGAATTAAACAAATTCCAAACCCAACAAATTATTACATTTCTGAATTTCGAATTTTGAATTGGTTGCAACGCAACTGCAAGCAATAAGTTTAAAAAATGATAAGTAAAAGGTTTAGACAAAAAATCCGCGGCTTTAGTTTCTTTTATTTAAAAAGGAAAAAAAATCTCTCGCCTTAGTCATTTTACATGAGAGTAAAATTGTTAACACCTTGTACTATTTTTGCTTTCTTTTAATTAATATATTTCTCTCACTTAAATTGAAGTTCCAATAAAAAATAAAAAATATAAATATAAACACACAAGAGGGACTTTATAAGGATTTTAGAGGAGGGGATAAAAAGTACCACTCAAATATTTATCTCATGTTTAGCATGCTTCAATTGGGCTGAACTAATGAACTAAATTCAGATTTAGTCTTAACATCATGGAATTAGCTGCCTCTTGGATTAGTTTAGTAAAAAGGTTTTGTCCATCTATGACATTTCTTTCATTCATTACACCATTTTTTATTTATTACTCATAATTATTTAATTATTGATTTTTTATTAAATATTTATTATCCAATTAAATTGATACTTTTACTTCCACTAAGTAGTGGTATCAAATTTTCATTACTTGTGCATTTATTTATGGGAAAAGTTCAGACCTTTTTTTTCTTCCTTTTATATCCTATGATTACAACAACAAAAAATTTACTCTAAGTAAACCTCTATAACAAATACAAATAAAAAATTAAAATAATATAAATTATTATGATATTGTTAATTTGTTATTTTTTTAAATAATAAAATCTATTTCACATATAATAATATTCAATAAATTATATTTAACAATTATTTTATTTTACAATATTTTTTAATTATGTCCATATTAGTATTATGGAATAGAAATTAGATATGGATAATCAAATGAAACACAAATTTGACTTCTAATATGACAAAAATAATGAGGGCCTGAACAGGGGATTAAGAAAAAAATGCTTGGGTTTTTTTTGCCACCCTAATGCTGCCATCCAAATCAATTGCAAAACCAGACGAGGGCCTTGATGTAGAAACTGTAAACTAGAGTAGGCTAGAAACCAGAAATAAATAAAATTAGTGGGACTAATAAAAATAAAATGAGGACAAAAAATGGACAAGCTATGATCTTGAGTAAACTACAAAATAAAACTTATTAAAGTAAGGGGCCAAACTTATTATAAGCGTAGATTTATTTCAATTAAATCCAAGTAATGTATTTGCTAAGATGAAAGTTTAGATAAGCGAGGATCTTGGTGCTATTAATAATGTATGGTTTAGATATGGCAGCCATAGATTCACTTTCCAGCCAAATGTAGTTCCAAAAATGATTGTAGGCTTGTAAAACCGCATGAATAATGGCCATGATTTCAGCCAAAAAGGAATTATTGCCGCCCAAACTCATAGGAAAAGCACCGAAGAAAATACCATGATGATTTCTAAATAACCCACTGCAAGCTGAAGCTCCTGGATTAATTTTTCAGAGATCATACCATATGTATTAATTATATTAAAAGAGAAAATAGGCTGATGCCATAGAACCATCGACACTGTAGGAGCTTTGAAGCGAGAGATATTAATGCCAAGATTTTTGACGGTATTCAAATCTGAAAGAGAAGAGACAGAATCTGGGCAAGTTGAAGACCAAGCACATAAGAAAGACTAGTAAGAAGAAATTGTGCGAGAGGAGCTAGGCGTAAAGTCTTCAAAAGTAATCTTATTTCTTGCTTTCTAAATGTGATGAAAAATCCGAAAAATTGTCATGCGTCACGCAATTGACAAATAAGAACCAAAAGGTTTAGAACTCATGGCTGTCCACAACGTTTGAAAGCAGGCAGAATGAGGCAATGAAAAGTCCGACATATATACTTGCTGGCCATTGTCATAGACTTTTAGCAAAAGAGAAATTAACCAAAAAATAATAATAATAATAACGGTTCAGACAATCTAAAAACAGCATAAAAAAATCTACATAAAGAAATTAGAAATACCATTTCGTTATAAGATGTTTTATAAAGAAACTTGTTGATCATAATTTGAGTTATAGGTGTCCGTTTAGGACATATAATATAGCATTTTAAAATTGCACTGTGAAAAGAATATATCTCAATGTGCAATGTCATAGTGGCCTCATAGTTAAGCTGAACTTTCTGTTGCTTTCTTGGTTGTTTTGTAAGTTTAAGATATTTGTATATTTTTTGGATTGCTTTCAGGATTTATCTTTTTTTCTAAATATCGGATTTAAGTCTTATTCGAGTTAGTTAGTAGAATGTTATTATGTAATAATATTTTAGGTTTACATATTTTGATAAATTAGGATTAATATAATTTAGAAAGGTTCTCATAGTCAACACTATCCGAAGCTGCCAGGTGACTCTACGTCAGTACGTCAGCACCATCCTAGCCCGGCCACAACATGACATGCGATTGAAGTAATTTTTATATTTGACTCTACGCTGCATTCTGTTTCTAATTTATATTCAATAAATTAATCGTTTACTCGAGTTTGCTTTTTAAAAAAAAAAAAAAAAAAGAACACAGAACACAGCTCAATATACTACAATATTCAAATACATCGTTATTCTCTCGACATGAAAACTTTCGCAAAACAAACAAACATGAAAACTAATTATTATTGCCAAAGGAAACGATGAAGTTAACCAGATGGTCTAGGGGGGCAGCCCTTGAAGGATCAAAGTAAGCAAGCTCTTGTTTTGCTTCAGCTATCAGCTCCTTGGCATGCTTCTTGGACCCATCGACGCCCACTAACTTTGGATATGTTGCCTTATCTCGCATCATATCCCTGCCAGTCTTTTCCCTCATCTCTGGCGATCCAATCACATCTACAATATCATTCCACAATTGATATGCCATCCCTACGCATTTTCCAAAATGCCTCATTCTCTCTGTCTCTTCTTCATTTCCTCCTCCTATTATAACTCCGCTAACTATGCTTGCCTCTATAAACTTCCCAGTTTTGTGTCTATGAATGAAGTTCAATTCACTCAAACTTACTTCTTTGCCTTCACTGTTGATGTCCATGATCTGCCCTGCAGCAATTCCTTCTGACCCAACAGCTGAGTTTATCTCAACCATGGCCCGAAGCAGGCGGTCGGGAGAAACTGTTTTGGCCTTGATCATGGCAATGTGCTGCATGGCAAGGCAGTGCAGAGCTTGACAAGCAAGAATTGCGGTTGCTTCGCCGAAAACCTTGTAGTTTGAAGGCTTGCCTCGTCGAAGTTCATCGTTGTCAAGGCATGGCAGGTCATCTTGAATTACAGCCATTGTGACGAGCAACTCTATAGCACAAGCCATTGACATCGCCACTGACTGACTTCCTCCGATCATCTCACATGAAGCAATACATAAAGTTGACATTAAACGTTTACCACCAGGTAGAGAGTATCTCATTGCTTCATGAAGAATAGCAGGATGTCGCAGTGGAACTGCTTCATCTAAAGCCTTGTTGATTTGCTTTGCTTTCAATGCCTTGTATTCGTCAACTTGGAAAAACTTGGGCAAAGTGTCGTTTCGTTGTGAATTAATAACCTTCAGTTTATTGGGTTGCCGCCTCAGCAGTATTGATTTGGCAACGTGGGAATTAGGAACATATGGGATCACTGAGTGGTGTTTGAGGGCATTAATGGAGTTCCTAAATATATCTGATGAGGTCATGGATATGGGTCTTTCTGAAAGGATTAAAAGACGGTTTTTGCTTCTCGTGTGAATTGTTTATTTCCCAAAGGAAGGTTGTGAATGCACGCCCACAAGCACAAGTATGCAATATTGTCTCTCAAATAAACCTATTTGTAGATTAATATATTCATTGAGCTCTCAATAGTATCTAATTTGCTGTTATTAGGTGCCGGTAATTGCACGCAACAATATTATATATATTCTTGATCGTCAAGATTAGCAATATAATAGTAACTAATATTTTAGCAAGTTTCAAGGACTTGAAGAAGTGATTTTCAAGCACATCGTCACTAATGTCTCTTTTTGAAAAAATTTTTAAAAAAATTAATAATTTTAGCAAATAACTATGCACATTTACCAACAAAGTGTTGGCTCCACTGGCAATGGAGTCCCCTTAAGTGGCTTGACTGGGTTTGCTCCCCAGTTCGAGTCGTAGGGAAGTCGCCTTTGTTGGGAGAACATGTGCCTCCCGGTTCGAGCGGGGACTTCTAGTCTGGGTTGTGGTACGGGCTTAAAGGTGCCTCCCACAGTTGGGGCCCTCCCCAGGATACCTCGTGATTAATATAAAAAAAAAAAAAACTATGCACATTTAGGCCCAACAAAAACTTCGGAGAAATGATGATGGATTTTCCACCTCAGAATTCATGTTGAGGACCAATTTGCAGAAAATCGTTACCAGAAGTTTACATTGTTTACCCAAAAAAATAAAAATAAAAAATAAAGTGTAAGCCTATAGAATAAATTCGATTAAATATTTCTCAATTTTTCTGTGACCATTCTTTGTTACATTTGACCACTAACGTTACTTTAGAACGAGTTTAGTTTTGACTACTTCAGCCTTATAAGTTAAAAGTATCAAAATATATAGAAATTTTATTTTGGTTCAACATTTTTTTAAATTTTAAACAAAGATCATTGTTTTCTGAATGCTGTGTTGGGACTATTTTATTAGTATGATTATAATTTTTTATTAAATAAAAAATATTTATGTCATGGTTTTTGTGAAATTAATTTATTAGACAAACAAATTATATCATTTACGTATGGGGTATCAAAAATTGTTGTATTTCATTTTAAAATATTATATTATAAGTCATAAAATTATTATAAGTCATAAAATTAAATACCCTAATTGTCAAATACAATAGCAGAATCTATACGATTGACTTGAGTGATTAAATGCACAATTTTTTTATTAATTTGTATTTTCAAAATGGGTGGAAATATCCTAGAGAAAATAATAAAGTACAATTAGAACTTGAATGGTAAAATTTCCACCCCTTAAATTGTGCAAACCCACCATTTTTCAAAAATTTCAAACAAAGAAGAAATTTGGGCAATTAACAAAGTAAATCCTTATTAGTTGTTTAATTTATGGCACAAGAGTACAAGACAATTGATTGGGACAATTTTATCATTTTATGTTGTAAGGGTAAATAATACAAATTAAATGATGCTAAAACAACATTAGTGATTAACAATGTGTGTGTGTATTAGTCATTTAAACATTTTCTTTATTTTTTTTTAATAATGTGAATTTTTTTTAAATGGAGTGGATACCACAAATTGTGGAGTGGAGATATCCCAACCATTTGAGCTTTTATCCATTTTTTGTGTATCATACATTTTCCCCTCAATTTTATAAATATTATATAAATCTTACTCAGTTTTGTGGTTTCTTAATTATGGCCCCTACTTAATACTTATGGCTTCTTCAATTTTATAGAAATTATTTATAACCCACTTACATTTATAGTTTCTCCGTTATGGCTCTTCCCACTTATAAAGGATTATTTCATTACTCTAACGCCAAGCAATTATATACACAAGTACATGAAACTGAAAAGGAAAGTGACAAAGGATTCCTTAGTCTAAGGAATTGTAGAGATTACACCCAAAATTAAGCACAGTCACATGAATCATCTTGATTTAAGAAGGAAATTGATCCTATCTTTTTATGCCCCTACAAGATGGTGGTGCCATCAGTGACACTAATCTTGGATTGAAGCAAAGCAAAATGAGACTTAGCTAATGGTTTGGTGAGGACATCCACTAGTTGATCAATTGTGGAGACATTAGCTACTTAAAGAAAAGCAGCTAAAACTTTTTTTCACACAAAATAGTAGTCAAAGGCGAGATGCTCCATTCATGAATGGAAGATTGGATTTACACACAAGCATGTGGCACTTATATTATCACATAATAGACAAGATGGCCGATGGAGTTAAAGATATAGCTCACTAAGAAGACTTGTAATCCATGTCAATTCGACTGTTGCTGAAGCAACCGATCGATACTCAACTTTAGTAGAAGATCCAGCAATTGTCTGTTGTTTTTTAGAGCAACAAGAAATTGGGTTGCCAGCAAGAAAAATGATATATGCTGATAGGGAAGTGTTGTTATCTCGGTTTCCTACCTAATCAAAATCAAAATAAGCTATTAAGGTGAGTTGATAGTGATGTTAGAGGTAAAGATCATATGTAAGAGTATGTTTGAGATATTGAAGTAGATGGTTTGTTGTTGTCCAATGAGTTTGATTCGGAGAGTGCATGTACTGGGCCAACTTGTTAATTGTATAGGAAATATCAAGGCGTGCAAGAGATAAATATCGCATGCGTCTAATTAAGTTGCGATAGCGAGAGGCATCTGTTGTGCTCTGATACCACTTATTATGTTATGAAAGCATCATTTGTTGTGGTCCAATATCATTTGCGCGCAAAATGTGGAACTAATATGCACTAAATATTCACAGAAAAATGAAGAACACGAGATTTAATGTAATTCGACAATAAAGTCTATGTCCATGAAAACAAGAGAGTAATTGTTTTACTACCAATTAATAGAGTATCAATTTGAGTAATGAAAGATCACTTTCCAAGTACCCAAATATACCAAGTACTCTCACACACTCTTGAAGGGAACAATTTCTCCAAGACATACATTTATCTCATATCTCTAAAAATAGTACGAAACTAAACTAAGTACCCAAGAAAACGCTCCCCCAAAGTTTCTAAGAGTTTACTTACAAACGCTTCATTTCTCTAGACTTTTTCATAGAGAACTATCTCGCGTTCTCTCAGAGAGCTTTTTACCTAAGCCCTCACACTCTACATTTTGAGATGCATTCACCAAAAGAAATGGTTTGGTATTTATAGGAGAGCTTTACCATGCATGCACTTAATTATCACACTTAAAAGTCTTAGAAATCAACAACCTATTTTTTTCATTTTTGACAAATGCTTGCATATGCTCTAATTCCTCTAAATTGTTCACTTTTACGGCTATCGAATTAAAAATCAATCCATGTGTTTTCATTTAAGTTTTCAATAATTTTTCACCTTGACTCAGATTTGTCCAAATCTGAGCTGACTACCAATAAACCATCATCCCTAAAGTAATCCTTTACTAAAGATCTGAGGTGGCTGTGACAATTCAACTACCTACATACCTAGCTACTAGGCTAAGCCAACCGTAGTTCAAAATTTCTTACAGGAAATATCCTCACAAATTGTCTCATACTCACATCAAAGAATTTATATAATTTCAAGTTAGTGAATTTTACCCAGATTTATAAACCATGCTTACTGCTTCAGATATATCAGGCCTTCTATACGTCATCATATCTATAAGACTACCCTTAGCCCAAGCTTACAAAACATGAGCTATATCCTCGTGCTTCACTTGAAGAAAACAACATGAAGAAGAGCATAGGAGATAAAAGAGTACACACCAATTTAGTCCTTATTATTTATACCAAACCTTTCTAGCACTCTCCTCAAAATAGACCCTTCAGTCAACTATACACTCTTATTCTTCTTGTGATTACAGAATATCCAACCCAAGTATTCCAAGTCTTTCATTCAAACTTGAAAGCCATTTGCTTCTTTAACTTCATCTCAATTCTTTAAAACTACAAGCCTTTCGTGGACATAGATTAACAAATGAATGAAAGCTTTATCCTGCAGTTTTCTAAAGTAAACATAGTAATCTTGTTCACTTCTTGGTGAATTCTGCCTTCAATCAAATCTCTTGTACCTTTATCTCTCGATTGTTTTAGTTTGTACAAAGATTTAACCATTGTTGTGCAAATTTTAATGAACTCGCAAGCGCACGAATCTATTGTAGTGTAGATCAATGGTGACGAGTGTCGATCCCACGAGGAGGTGGATTTTAATTGTGTGTAGAATTAATTCTGTAAATGGGTGGTTGGAATTGTGGTGGAAGTGATTTAAAATATGCTAAAATTGGAATTGTAATGGCGAGAATAAATTGTAGAGAAAATCGATTAAATTGACGTACTTGGGTATCTGGATCCGTATCAACATGCATCATGGGCTAAATAATCCGTATTAATGCCAATTAAATCATGAGGGGGGAATCCACACCTCATGAACCACGCTCTAATCAATATGGTGTTAAGGGCTTATCGTGCCAAATAATAATAACCTTATACTAGAGAGCCGGTGTAACCAAGGCGGTATCTAGACAATATCAGTATTATTTGTCGACGATAAGTCAAATCATCCACAAAAACTAGAGGGGAAAAGAAAATAAATTTACCAAATAAAGCCCATGACACATGTTGAGACTTCACCTTCAACCCAAGCTTGAAAGAAAATTAGCCACTCATAATTGAACTAGGGGCAAAAAGGGAATTTATTAAAATACAAAGAAAATACAATATGGAGAAGGAATTACAGAAAATGAATCCCAAAAATGGATTCAGAGATATCAAATTAGGGGGGAGAGGCCCCCTTTTTATAGATACATGGAGTAAATCATGGCCATCGGATTAAAAACAGTTTGGACGCTCAGGATTGCGCCACGTCATCAGTCAACAGTCCACGGTTTGACCACGCGGATGAACAGTAACACGGTTTGACCCGACTTTGAACAGTAACGCGGTTTGGTTGAAAATAATCCTGTGTGATGCATGCACCGTACGCGAGATTTTTCGTCCACTGATATGCTGCCACGTCACCATCAACAGTACATAAGAATTTTAGTCCAACAGGATCGTGACACCTCATCAGTCAATGCCACATCATTGGTCAATGCCACATCATCGATCCGTCTATGTGAATAGTGTCGTGAACAGTAACATATACAGTACCGTATACGTGAATAGTACCGTACATGTGAATAGTGCCATTTTTCCTTTTATGCCCCTCCTAAGGTTTTCGACCGTCCTGAGTTCAAAAGTGATGTCCGTTTTGCCATCTGATCTCTCCTTTATTGTGAAATGACTATAATGCCCCTAAAATACATAAAATACTTAATTAAAATAAAACACATGTAATTAAATCACAAGAAGGTTAAATATATAAAAGTAAGGGTTGTTAATAAGACTTGAAATGTAAAATAACGGTTTTCTCCTTTATAAATATGCATTTTCTAACACTCAACAACCATCCTACATACAAAATTCTCTCTTCAACAACTTTGAAGCCGTAAAACTGAGTCATTTTGATCTCCTCCTTCAAATCCTCATGTAAGAACACCATCAAAACATCTAATTAAATCAGCTCTAACTCATTTTTGAAAACTAAGGCAGTTTGGATACAAATGAAAATATTTTTCACAACTGGAGAGAAAATACTTTCCTTCTGAGTAAATCGTTTTGTTATCGGTCTTACCTTATAACAAAGGGTTGCTTGTTTTAGAGATCCTTGCTTCTTGGGGCAACCCTATTTATTACCAATAGGCCCCAATCCCTTACATAACTTTATGGGTTCCCAAGTTTGATATTGATAAAGAGACTTCACCTCTTAATCTATGGCTAACTTCTATTGATCACTTTCTCTATTTTATATTATTTCACTGCAAATGTTAGGGATGTCATCATCAACAGTTGAAAGTGCATAGGCTATCACCATGTAAGCTGTCTAGGTTCTTTTTCTTAGTCTCTTTATTGTTATCATCTTTATCTACATCATTACTTATTTCTTTTTCTTTTAAGATATCAATAGAAACATCTTCTTTACCTCTTGGTGTCACCTCCAAAGTTGAACTCTTCTTCCGATGTAAAATTGTCTGGTCATATGGGATGCATCAAACTTTACCCCCTGCAATATCTCATTGGTTTTGTTCTTTACCTATTGAGAACTAGAAGCCTTCCACATTGACGCTTTATCAAAAGTGACATCTTTATAATACACAAACTTCTTATATTCAAGATCCAAGGCTTCGCCTCTGAATCCCACAAAGATAACATATAAAGGGAATCATAATATTATTCATGTTTTCTAGACCACATCTCTAGAAAAATTTTACCTTCAATTGCAACAGAATATGAATTCGATTTCTAAGTGACTTGCGTAGCTTACGACTTTAGTCTAAAACCTATTATCTAAATTAGTATAAGATAAGATACACTGTGCCTTCTCCAATAAGTTACAATCCATACACTCAAGTACACAGACATATCTTATCATGAAATTTCATTATAGATTTTCATTTTGGCATACTTGCAAGAATTGATCATAAGTATGTCATTTTATATCGATATGCAATACTTTGATCTTTCTGCCAGGTTGAGTATCCACCAATTTTTTTGTTTCACAAATATCTCTAAAATCACATCCTATACACTTATTTGTTTTACCTGCCAAACGATACTAACGAAACTTCATTTTTTTCATGTTCTAATACCTAGCAAAACTTCATGCCTCATCTCAATTTGCAAAAGCTCCTCTAATTTATGTCTTTAATTGTAAATGTTATAGCTCTATGGTGTCACTATAAGCCAAAAGAATGTTCACATCATCACTTATAGCTCCCTTCTAAAAATACAAGTTGCAATGCCGACCCCTTTTGTAGAATCTCCATAGTTCATGTGTGAACTTCATTGGACTATCTTCAATGGTAACCTTGTAGCCTTAGCTTTCAAAGCACTAACGAAATTAGATATTTCTTTATAATATGAACATATTTAACTTTTTCCAACTTTAAGGGAAGTAGATTGGCTACATTAATAGCTATAAGGTTGTTCTGGTTTAGGGAGATGTTGGTAACTATTTGATTTGAAGAAGAAGCTGTTGAGTTTCGTTGGTCATGGTGAAAGTATAAATAAATGACTAGGCCAAAGATCAATGACTCGCGTGAGTAGTAACTTTGATCTTATACCATATAAAGTCAGAGATAGAGATTGTGAAATAAATATCTATGTCTGCTCCAAATCCGAAAAAAATTAAAATCTAAATATGCTCTAGATCCGTCATGAATTCTAAAATTCCGTAATAAAAAAGTAATAATTTTTTAGATTGAAAATTGAAGGCTAAAATGTAACTTCAAATGTATTTCAGTCTAAAAAAAAAATTTGTGTATTTTAAAAAAAAGTTGAAAAAAACGGATAAACGGTGGATAATTTTCTTATTTTAATTGTAAATTCAAGCTGTGAGTGTATAGACAGAATAGGAATAATGAGCTGTTGATATTGAAATAGACTTCAACCCAAGAGCATCTTGCATCTTGGAATGGGACCATCTTGCATGTGCAATTAAAACACAGCCTCCTAACACCTAATAATCTTTTGCTTATTTTGGTCATTTTAGCTGTTTACTGATAGATATTGGATTGTTTTTTTTTTTGTGGAATTTAGGCACTTCAATATTGCTGTCATCACTTGGCTAAAACCCGGTCTTTTTTGTTTATATGCACAATTACATTTAAAGATCTTTCACCGACACATTTTTTTCCAATAAGATTACACACTTCCAGGAAAGAATATTAACCAGTAAGATAATATAATCCACATTATTGATTGCTTTTGAAACAATCCATGCAATCATTTCAAGAGTGCATGCAATTAATGCATTTTTTGATTTAATAGATGGGATTTTAGTTTTACTGATATTTTTACTCTTTAGTTCAAAATGTAGATTGGCTACATTAATAGCTATAAGGTTGTTCTGGTTTAGGAAGATGTTGGTAACTATTTGATTTGAAGAAGAAGTTGTTGAGTTTCGTTGGTCATGGTGAAAGTATAAATAAATGACTAGGCCAAAGATCAATGACTCGCGTGAGTAGTAACTTTGATCTTATACCATATAAAGTCAAAGATAGAGATTGTGAAATGATTATTTCATTATTGTAAAGCAAGGCAATTATATACACAAGTACATGAATCTAAAAAGGAACGTGATAGTCCAAGGAATTGCAAAGATTACTCCTAAAGTTAAGCACAATTGTAAGAATTACCTTGATTTAAAGAACAGATTGATTTTATCCTTTTCACCACTTAACCAAAGTGATTTTATGTTACAACCTACTAATTTAGCAATAGGAATAAATTGAAAAGTATTGATGGATAGGTGGAAATATTTTTTACATTCCATTCGGTGTAATACTCTAGAATAAGAAATAAAACTAACTTCATTTTAGATTGTGAAAATGTTCATGAATCTATTCTAACGAAAGCCACTGTTGAAGCATCAGAAGGACTCATCTATCTTGTAAGCTTAGTTGGAGTTACAGGAGCTCGTAATCTACAAGTGATCGAGTTCAAACAGTTATTAAGGATATTGAAGACTCAATAACTAAAATATTATTTAAAGGGTAGGCTATTCTAACCTAAATTTTTTTAACTTAAAATTTTGATATAAATCTTCAACTATTTATTTTAAGTAAGTCAATGGTAGATATTAAAAATTAAAATAATATTTAATGATAGTTACTCGTCCACCATTAAATTTATCAAAATCAATAGATGAAGACTTGTGTCAAAACCTTAAATAGAATATTTAAGCTAGAATCATCTAAACTTTATTTAAATATGACTACTGGGTTAAGATCTTGTTGACATATTAATAACATTTTCTCTTGGGCACATTATACGAAGAGGCTAGGCAATGTTTTGCTACTACCTCTTACACACAAACGAAGTGTTATTCAAGAGTTTTTCACTTGGCCTTCCATCCATTGATTATTGGTCTCTTTAGGATAAGGGCTGCAAACAAGAAGATAAGAGATATTTGATAAGTAGATTCGCCTAATTTGATTTAAAAAAGTGGCTGCAAAAAATAATAAGGCATCTTAGGTTGTGCAAGTCTAATAAATTGTAATATGTCTATACTTAGTGAACTCCTTAATCTCTAGGCATAGTCCATAAATGTTTTATCCAAGTCATGAAAAAATTCTCTATATGCTTTACTTTATGCAATTCACTGTTTTTTAATAATTTTGATTTGGATGAACAGTAACTTGAAGAATGAAGTGAATAGTGGCTATGAAGAGTATTTTCAGAAAGCCAGTTTATTTTAATTCATTTAAGTTTCTAATAATTAGCCTATACTATAAAATAGATCTAAATTTTTTTAATAGCTTTGATGTGACTTCTTCATCAATTAGGTGATTAATCCATCTCATCTATGGATGAATGCTAATACCTCACTTAGAATGGAATGTTTGAAATTTTAGCTGGAAGTATATATATAGTTTTATTCATAATATGTTTAAACCTAGGATATATGATTGTTTAATCTCAATATTTTGATTTAAGATCCTAATTAGTGTATATATTTTAGAAATATCTCAAGACACCTTTATAGTTAAATATGTTATATTCTTACCCTTATTTTTCTTTACTTTTACAATAATACCCTCGAACAATATTCTTGATATTAATTAATTTATCTATAAAAAGCTTAATTAGTAAATTAACTAATAATCATTTATTAGTAAATTTTAATTAAGAAATTGACCGATAATCATTTTCAGCAAATTAACAAGTTAGTATGAAAAAGCTAGTATTTTTTGTACCCTCGCAATAATCTTGCTTATAATTATTTATAAATAAGTTAATATCAACAAGTTTAAAGCGATGTACAATATCCTTGCAACAATCATAGTAATAATTATTTCTAAAAAAATAATTTTTTAAATTAACCCTAAAAGAAAAATAATAACGTAAAACTTATACTAACTTTTACTTTTAGGGCTAATTTAATAAATTAGTATCTTTTTTATTAATAACCCTAAGAATATTGTTTTAAGATATTCTTATAAAAGGAAATAGAAAGTAAGCCTAAGAGTATAAGATATTAACAGTAAGGGTGTCTTGAGGGATTTTCTAAAGTACAGGAACTAAACGAGCACTTAACTCAAAATATAAAAATTAAATAAGTTGCCCACACCTCAATACGTGAATATTAAATAAATTAATAACATCTCTTAAATAACAAACTCTATCGCTCCCAAACTAAGCTAATGTACTAGTTAAATTAATAACTTCACTAAATACGAAAGATAATAATTTATTGAGTTGTGTTACTCATACCCCTGTAAAATTGTGATAAATCCCGTTTGTTAGCACACCACATAAAATCCTCCAATTTATATTAAAATAAAAAATAAAAACCCATGGTAGCTAGAAAATTTAATTTACTTGTGTGTACATCTATTTTAACTACAAAAATATGATTCAAGGGCAAGGCCTAGATCTACTGATTAATAAGTTAATAAGCAGTCCTATCAAAACCTAGATCTGAGTTCAAGTCTCATTTAGTGTGCGTGTGTGTCTAATTAGAAATTAAAAAAAAAACTTCATAAATGATGTGCAATGTCTACAAAGTGAAAATTTATAAAGGCGGAATGATCTCTCATCTATTTTAAGGATCCTTCTACGATATTGCATGATATTGTACAA
This sequence comes from Citrus x changshan-huyou, assembly GCA_039657385.1. NCBI lineage: Eukaryota > Viridiplantae > Streptophyta > Magnoliopsida > Sapindales > Rutaceae > Citrus > Citrus x changshan-huyou. The sequence goes on from CM077549.1 coordinate 8,602,051, forward strand.
AATTGATGATGGGGTTATTATTTTACCATTGGCTTAATTAGTAGATAAATAAATAATCACTTAATAATTAGCAGATAATATTTCTAGTTGTTTGCAGTATGTATGTTTCATGAAATTAATTTTATTTTTAATTAATTGATTTATATTTTCTAAATCACCAATAAAATTGAATATTAAATATGCAAATATACTTCTTAATTTAGATGTGTACATAATAAATTTGAATTACCTCAACAACACATGTTAATAGTGATAATAAGATTAAAACCTAAGATTGACTATGTTAATATTAGAATACATATTTTTAAAAAAATACAAAAGTTTAGATAGTCTATACTTTAAAACTTATTTAACCGATTTGATTTCCTGTAAATTAAATATTTGTAATCAAAATATTATCCAAATGCACATTTAATTTGTGAATCGTTAATTAAATCCAACCAAACATATTTACTTCACTATTTAATGATGTAATTTTTATAACAACATCATAAAATGACTCTATTTCAAAATAGTGATTGAAAATGAGTGTTTGAATTTTGTATTCATGTATGAATTCTTATTCACACATATAGACCAATTAAAACTGTATTATAACTGTGTAAGTCCTAACTAGCTCAAAGATTAAATAAATGGCAGCGGCTACCTTACAGATAATGTAGCTACAGCAATCTAAAAGTAATCACCCAACATAGAAATAGGGTCCGACTATGGTGTCTTTGTTACACCATACTCTCACTTTTTGTTATTTTCTTATCAGCTATTATGAACAATCAGATTTAATATTAAAGTAGTTTAATGGCTTAGATGGATTTAATACGTTATTAACAATACAATCCCTGTTGTTTGCTTGCACATTAAAAATTGATAAATTTTAATATTTAGATACATAACACCAAATCATTTTAAATTTTTGCACTAAATCCGTTAGCTAGTTTGACTTTTTTAATAACTTATTTTAAGATTTGCATGAAAATATATATTAATTATTTAATATATAATAGATCTATGTATTATTTAATAATCACTATTTAGCATAGTATAAATTTGATATCTCACTAAATAAATTAACACGTGTTACTCTACTCTCAATTTTTTGAAATGCGAGTAGTCCATCCTCATCCGTTAGATTTTTTTATTTATTTAATCATTGACCACTTTGATTATATAGAGTTTAATTATATCCTTATTAAAATTAAGGTAGAAAAAGATTATAACCATCATGATTGGTGCCAAAAATGTATTTCCCATTTTGGTTCTAATCATTATAATTTAAAAAAAAAAAATTGCATACAATCACAGTTAATTTTATTGTTATGATTACAAATAAATTGGTCAAATTTTCTATTTCAACCATTGAACCTTTTAGTCATTTTTAGGCATGAAGATTTAAAACTATAATTTCTAGATGCAATTGTATTTGCATATGTCATGAGACAATGCTCACTAACAATATTTTAATTTTTTATCGCTACTCTCTCTCTCTCTCTCATTTCACCCACTCTTCATTTTCTCACTTCTCAAACATCCATTATAAAATAGATTTTTTAAAATTTTATTATCTTAAAGAATTATATTTTGTACATGATGAAATAACTTTAATGGGTGAAAACTAAAAATTAAAGGATAAGATTATTTGAATCAATAAATGTATTTGTTATGTGAAGATAGTTTAGGAATAAAAAAATTTAGATGAAAATGTATTTAAAGAAGAGTAATTTTAGAGGTTAGTAACAAGCTAATTGCAGTTTTTCATTATATTAGAATGAAAATGTAAATAAAAGAGAAAGTAAGAAGTTAACTATAATTTGCCAATAACAAAAGACGAAAACTGGTGGTATGGTGTCACCGAGAGCCGTAGCCGGACCCTAGAAAACAAATGGTAGTAGGTGAAATAATCGTGAGATTATAAATGAATATATTTGATTTTGATGTAAATTACGGACGATATAACTTAAATAAATTAATTAAGTAGAACAGATAAAATCAAAGCAGGTTGTGGAATTAATACAGCCCACCCAACCGCAGCTTGTGGGTATTAAATAAAAAAAAATGATTTTTCACATTAACAGTGCTCTTACGTTTTCTGACGCCAAATCATCACTTGTCAATGCCTAGTTAAGTGTTGCATTCACTGACCCTGAGGGAATTAGGAGGTGTCAGCTGAACCGGCCAACTCCCTGACGGAGCCGTTGTTCCATTTGATTTAACAAGTTCAAGTAGTTATTAGGAGTCAACAACTAATCCTGTGGCAGGTCAGCAACTAAACCCGGGGCCGTTAGCTTTAAATTGACAAGAAAAGTGCCGGAAAAAAAAAAGGCTATTTTTTTATTAACAGCTTTAATTTTTCAATCAATTCATTCATACCACATATGTTTTAACGAATTAATTAAAAAAATAAAAAAATAGAAGTAAAAAAACTCACCGTTTTTTGGTTGTCTTCCCTTATTTGCTTCTTTACTATTTCCCTTTTGATATGAAGAGAGTGAACAATTTTTTGGAAAAAGTGTACACAATTTTGTTATGCAATCCCTTTGGGCTTGCGCACTTTAATTACATGTTGACTTATATTATATTTATATTTTAATAATTATTATAAGAATAATAATAAATCTAAATAATGTTAATTTAATATTAATATAAAATTAATACAATACAGTGTAATACTAAACAATATATATTATCATAGTATACAGCATAATACAATACACTTGTATTAAATAATGTAAAATAATGTAATACAATACAGTGTACCAAATGATAGGGACTGCTGCGTTAACAACCATTTGAACACCTCTTAGTTGTTAAATAATTTAGCCATTAGAACTATTGGCTAAATTAGAAAAAGACAAAATTTGGGTATCTTGCAACTAGTGAAAGGTAGTTGGACCCTGAAATATAAATACTATACTATATGTAAATAAAAAAAATTAGATAAAAATCTCAATGCAATGTACTCATTTACTAGATGTCTTTTGACTGTTATTTTTTTAAGTACTTTAAACAATTGAATTTGACAAAAGAACAGGAAAGTTACTTGTGGTATTATCTGCTAACTACATAAATTCAACTTACATTGGCTTGGATTTTTTCATTATTTCATCATTTTATGGAAACGGGTTGTTCTGGAGTGTCGATCTGTCAATCTATTATTGAATTAATAGTGAATTACATGGTGAAATTATTTGTACACAAAAAATTATTTTGAATATCTTATATTTTTATGATATTTTTAATATAAAAATATCTGTGAAGTTAATTATTTTTAAGAACATTCTATTATGAGAAAATATAACGTTATTACTCTGAAGACTCACTTAACACACTCATTGAACAATTAATTCTTTCACTTTTAAACTCCAAAATTTTTCAGTTTATATTTGTGTATATGAAGATTAATTCTTTTTTCCATCACTATAATTGCTCTCTCTTTTTTTAATTATTATGATGAAACTAAGGGAGTTAATATTGGCTGATTCATTTATTTGTTTGTTTTACCAAATTTTAAAAAATATTAATAGATTAAATTTACTATTTTACGCTCTTTGCCTTTAATCTAACATATTTTTTAACGATTTTGAGTGTAAATTGAGCATCGTCGAAATAAATTAATGAGAATTGATATTCGTCTATACAATAGGGGATAATTTGAATTTATCAATTTAATTAATAAATCTTCCTCGTGCTGATGATGTTTGAAAAAAAAAAAAAAAAGGCTAATAATTGTAAGAATTGGTGAGTGATATGACAGATTCCATAATTTTAGCTGATTACAACGCCGTGATTTTTGGTGCGTTAGATATTAAATTTTTTATTGGGGAGATTGGTTTGGAGGTATTGTTGGTAGTGATGGGCTATTTGAGGGCATCGGAACCTTCCGGTTTGGTTGGATATGGTGGTGTTATCCGTAATAGTAATGGGGAGGTGACGGCTGGGGGGAGTTGATCAAGTTGTTTAATATTGCTGAGGCTGAAGCATTGCATTTTAGCTTGCGACTCGTCGGTGAGATTGATTTGTCCCCATTAATAGTTGAGTTGAGTTCATTAATTTATTAATTAATTATTGCTATCTACACAAACATGGATTCTGAAATAAGTGCTTTGGGTGCAATGTTTTGCTTTCGCGTTAAGTGCTTTTTGTACTCTTCTCAGTTCTCATTAATCGCCACTAATCAATATTCCACCTTCACATGTCTCTTCACAAACTCATAATCATTCACTTGACCGCAGTTTTAGCCTTATCCCCATTCTCACACACCGCAATCTATGCGCAAGGATTTTCCAGAGAGCAAATTTTCTATCATCTAATGGATTTTGCAACTATTCAATTCCAATTATTTTTGTTTTACTAGGCCGCATTCCAAGTCAATTCGAAGTCAATTTTTTTAATTATTTTCCAAATTTTCTATCATCTAATGGATTTTGCAACTATTCAATTCCAATTATTTTTGTTTTACTAGGCCGCATTCCAAGTCAATTCGAAGTCAATTTTTTTAATTATTTTCCACAAGATCTTGTGCATGGAGATGTAGACAACAGGCAAGATTTTGATTTTAGACCAAGTGGGTTTGTGGCTTTCGTTTCTGTTTTTCATCTAGTCACTTCAAAATTGGTGGGGAGGTGAGAACATAAAACCCTTAAGAAACCACTTTATTTATTTCATTTAATTATTTTTGTCTGCCGTTGCATATATTAATTATTGACTACACGCATTTCACATCCATGCCATTTTTCCACCCCCCCCCCCCCCCCCCCCCACAACAAAAAAAAATTAAATTAAATTAAATTTGCTTTTACATGTGGAGCCGACACGGTTTTAAGATTTGATGCTTTATACATACAAATTGTTTATTAATTTGTCGCATTGTGTATGTTTCATTTTCTTGAGGGGCTTATTTTATTTTATTCATTTATTTGAATGAATTGGGAGTTGAAATGAAACTAATTTTGGAAAAATGGAGATGCGGAACCTATTTCCTCGAGACTTAATTTTCAAGCTTGTCATATACCTAGAGTTTGTGATCAGGCATCTAATATTGTAGCTAAATCCTCTGAGGCGTTAAAAAATTAAAAAAAAAAAAAAAACCCCATATCAGATCGGCAGAAAATTTAATATATCTGTACACATCCCTATTTTAATGCTATAAGACCCTTTACTACATAAATCCAATGGAAATTAAATAAAGGCAGAATGATACTTTCATTTGTTTTAGAATTTGTTTTTAGCATTTAGATTCTTGATAAATTCTTTATATCTTATTTCATCCCTTGGATTTTGAAAAAAAAAATTGAAAAAAGTACCTTATTGAAAATAAATGTGACTTTTTAATTTACAAATTATATGAAACCTCAGCAAGTTAAAATAGTAAATTTATTTGTTAAATAACTGTATTTACTCTTCAACCATCCGTATTTTCTTCTCCTATTTTAACAACAAGACTAGAACAGGGTATTAAAAACTTATAAAAGCATAAGTGCTAAAAATAATTTTTACGAGTGGCTAAATTGCACAATATTCTACCGTAAATAATAATATTAAAAAGAAGAAGAAGAAGAAGAAGAAAAACCTCTTAAAATGCTAATCTTACATCCTTGATGATTAGTAATTGTGAAAACGGGTTGATTAGCAATCATGGTAACATCCATTATCAAACACTAGCGTTTAGAGAAGCCAACAAAAAAGTACAAATTTATTGGAAAATGGAAGGATAAATGTTTGTTTAGCTCTTACCTTATTTTTCAATTAAATGTTCATTTAGTTTTTATATTTTAAAGAGGTCTCAAGACACCTCTATTATTAAAAATGGTATATTTTTGTCTTTACTTTTTTCTTAACTTCTACAATAATACTCCTATAACAATATTAGAGACATCAATGAAAAGTAAAATTTGAGACATTAACAAAGAGTAAAATTCAAGATAAAATTGATGTAATATTTTTATTATTATTTTACTTTTAAGATTAATTTGGTAAATTAATAATTTTTTATTGATATTCTCAAGATTATAGCAAGAATGTTATTTTGAAAGGAAAAAAAAATAAGGGCAAAAAAGATATAATTTTTAATAAAAAGAATATCTTGAGACATTTTCTAAAATATATTGATTAAATAAATACTTTATTTAAAATATAAGAATTAAACAAAGTATTTACTTGATAAAGATGGGCTAACAATAACCATGAAAATTGATACGTGATAAAGCAGGAGTTTGAATAAATGTGATGAAGGAAATCGCAGAATACCAGAAAATAGATGACTATTGGGCTTGTAGTTAGTGGGCTTGGGCTAGTTAACAAAATGAAATATCCGTTTCAATTTTAGTGACGTTTATAGTATCCAATGTGCATTAAAAAATTTAAAATGTGAGTTTTTATGTATTTTTTATGGTACCCCTACTAGAAAATGATTATATATATAATATGTGTAGTTTATTTATGTGAAAAATACTTTAATAGTAAGAGATGAGTTTTATATACTTTTGAAATTTGAAAATAAATTCTGTTATAGATAATTGATTCCGTAAAAGAATTTTTCTTTTTAACTCAGTCCTATTTAGTTATCATAACTTACATCCAATGATAATACTGAAGTTCCAAATCCCGGCCATTACCCCATCAATGAAATCTCAAATGCATATGCTCATTTAGTGGTGCTTTTACTAGTTGGTAAGCGAAATGAACTATAATAAGAATTGGTAAGAATCAGAATGGAGAATGGGATCAAAATAAATTATTTGTGAACTGCAAAAATTAGAATTAGAATGCATTAATTTCTCATTGATGTGTTTATTTTGTCTTAGAATCGGAATGAATTGTTTTATATTGCTCAAATGCCTTTAGTTCATTATTGTCATTGATATTATTTATTATAATAATTATGATTATAATTATTTTTTCTATTGTTATTAAAAATTATTATCGATAATAATAATAACAACAACACAAGAACAAAAATAACATTATTTTTTACTAATTTGCAAGGGGCTGCTGGACAATCAACAAACAGCAACGAAGTTTGGAGAGCAACAGTGACTATCAATGGGTATTGCATACAGCCGATGACGATTAGCAGTGCGAGGTCGACGATCTGCATCGGTGCAACTTCTACGTTCAATGGGATCGACGAGCGACAATGTTGCTCAACAATCTGCTTTGCTGCTTTTACAACGGCATGTGACGGTCATGGCTTCTGGTTCTCATCAAGGAGGCTGCCAATCAATGATAGACGTTGTGTTGTTTTTTTTTTTTTTTTAGTTGAGGATAAAATTAGGGTTATGAATTTTATTTTATTTTTTTGTGGGAGGAGGGGGCACAAAAAACATCAATTCTGGAAATGGGAGTCTAGTTCCTAAACTCCCCTCACAAATCAAACTCCCATTCCCTAATCCCATGTTGCTATCGGCCTCCCTCAAATGATTTTGATTTCCATCTTTGTTTTATAAAGTAAACACTATTAATGATTTCGATCCTGAATTCTAATTTCTCAATTCAGAAAGAAAACACCTATGTTTAGTTGAAAGAAATGGTAAGAGAGGAGAAAAATGAAAAGGAAAAGGAGGAACAAAAGATGAGTGAAAAAGAGAATCAATCTCATTTTTCTTTTCTTATTAGACCAAATGCGAATCTTCCCTTATTTCTTTTCCGGCTCCTTGTTTCCTCTCCTCTCTTCTCCTCTCCCTATATTTTTTTCAAACGAAACATACCAAAAGACATAGAGCAAAGGAATTGGATTATTTCGTGAAGGATGGATGGCACGTGGGAATTAAAAGTATTTTAGTGATTGGGCAGCTAACCTGTCATCTAGTATTTAAAGGGAAGCAAGAATTAAAGAAGAGCCATTTAAATGAACTCCGCAACAGAAATCGAGAAGCAGGAATAGTTGCCTAAGACTTACGAATTAAAATGAATAATGATGTATGTACTAAAAGAGTATTAAAACTAGTACAAAATTTATAATAGACTAAAAAAAAAGTGTCTTGAAATTTTTTTTATTCTATGGTGATTGTGTGCTATTTTTTTGTACTAATTTTTGTGCACCTATCGCTATCCGCTATCATAAATAATTATGCATTTGTAATTTCCTTATACTAAGGCCATGTTTGGTTTAAAGAAAAGTAAGGAGAGGAAAAGAGTGGAATGGAGAGGAAGGGAGAAGAAAGGAGTGAAAGAGAATAGTGAAATTAAATTTCATTATTTGGTTTGACATAAAATTTGATAGGGAAATGAATTACAATTTTTTTCTTTTGATAAATTTATCATTTGCCTTAAATACTAAATTACTTATATTAGTAATAAAATATAATTTAATATCAATACCAAACTTTTTTAATGTCAAAAAGTCCTAAAACAATTCATGATTTATATTTAATATTAAATATTAAATAATTTAATATACTAAACTATTTAATATAATTTAATATGAAATATAATTTAACATAAATAAAAGGCGGTCAACAACGGCTTTCTGGCAACATTCCGACGACTTCCAGGGATGGTTTGAGGGTCCGACGACGGTCCGGTGGAGTTCCAGCGACGTTTAATTTATATTTCTATATTTTCATATTAAATAAATAAATAATTTATTTATTTAATTAAATTTCTTAAATAATTCATTAAATTTAATTAATATATAATTATTTATAATATTAAATTAATAAAATAAAATAAAATAAAAAATAATTATTATTAATGGCATTAAACAAATTAAAATGTTGAAGGGTAATTTTGGAAGCTTTGGTTTCCAACAAAAGAGGAATTTGAATTTTTCACTCTTTAGTGTGAAATTCAAGTTCTACATTATAATGGATATTAAATTCTAATGAAAATTAAATTCTTATATATTTTGTGCAACCAAACAATGAAAATAAAAATAGAATTTAAATTATTTTCCTCTCCTCCATTCTCTCCTCCCAACCACACATCAACTTAGTTGAAGGATGATACTTTACTCAATAAAACCGTCATAATTTTTTATTAAGGCCATATTAGATGTATGTATATTAGCATTCCATTGACAATAGCTTTTTATACTTTTCCAATTCTTCTATCTTCTTTCTAATATCTTCAGGCCATTTTCGCATTCTATACAACTTATATCTTTTTCTACTTTCAATATGTCTTCTAAAAATGTATATTTGTTTGTACTGGCATCCTCATTAGTTCCATCATAAAGTGTTCATTATTAAGTAATTTCCCATATGAATATAGATTAATCCAATTGTTACAATTAGAGTCGAGTCAACTTGCACGAGAAATATTACAGTTGAATTTGGCGTGTATCTTTGTGGAATCAAAGACCTGGGCAAAAGTATGAAGAAAAAATTATAAAACATATGAACATGATGAATACAGAATGACTATGGAAATAAGAGACAAAATAAATATAGCATGCTATTTTCTAAATCCTTCTACTTTACCACTTGGTCTATGGTTCCATTTTCTTTAAGGTACTGCTCTAATAGAAAAACACACACAAAAGATTAATTAAATTTTTTTGGGAAAAAAAATACTTTAGAACTTTTGACTTTTTTAATGAAAGTATGCAACTTCTTTGGACAAAAATACAGGTAAAAAAAATTCATTCAAGTTCTTTGATATAAACGTTGAAAAATGAAATACAAATATTCTATAATACGTAAAATTAAAAAAAAATTGGAGGGAATTCCACGAGAGCTTCAAAAAGCAGACAGAAGCAGTTGTGAGCATGTGGGCAGGTCGTGTGCATTTTGGTGAAGCAGCGGTTCCCATGCAACCGAAAGTGAGCTTTGTTTAGTAAACCACATGCATTGACAAAACAAGACTCAATAAACAAAGAAACGCGAACATGAAAATAAATATTTATTTATTTCATTAAATGATCATAAAGATTCCCCTTAATTTGAAAATTAATTTCCCATAAATCTTTCTTTTTCTTAATAAATTTTGAGCCTGTGTATGGTTGTGAGACCATTTCCAATAATTATTTCGTTAACCTAGTTGTAGGTGTCCTCTTTCCTTATATTATTTAAAAAGATGAACAAGAAAACAGCCAGCATGTTCCTATTCATCTTCCGCATTTCCTGGATCCTTCACTCTGTTCACTTCAACTTTGCTCCACCTGGGTTCTTCTCCATTTTCTCGAGAAACTACTCTGTTTTCCCAAGAAAGTGAAATTGCCGTTGATGGGGTGTTGTTGTTAGTGTTAATGGAGATGAGAGAAATGGAGGAGGTGTTAATAAGGCAAGGAAGGTCTCTAGCGGAGACTCCAACCTACACTGTTGCTTCAGTTATCACAGTGTTAATTTTTGTTTGTTTTCTTGTTCAACGGGCAATTTACAGATTTGGAAAGGTATGCTTTGTTCCTCAGAAAATGTCGGAAAGAAAATCAACCTTTCCTTCATATGTATATTTAATTTTGTTCAAACCCACATTATTAATTTTGCTTAGCTGCACACATAGTGTATGTGTACATTCATGTATTTTACTCAGAAAACTAGAGTAAAAATATAAAAATAATTTTGTGTCAATTTTTTTTCCCTCCTGTTTGGTTCTTGAGAAAATGGGGAAGAGACTAAAGTTTAAGAATCTTGCTATTTTTGGCATTTGGATCCACATGTTAGTTATTACAGTTAAGCTTCAGAAGGTTCCAATTTCCAAGGATAAAGATTTTGTTGCTGATAAGATACAAACGGAATTGCAAGAAACTGCGTTCAGAATCTTGGCAATTTTGTAATAGTACTCTGTTTGGTTGCCCAGAAAATGTTGTAAAAGGAAAGGTTTTTTTTTTTTTCGATTGAACTTTATTTTTGTTATTATTATTATTATTATTTGGGACCCGCAAAGCTATCTGGCCAAAGAGTCGCAAGTTCTAAGTAAATGAGCTAGGTGCATGTTTCTCATCTTCTTTTAATTTCGGACCCACAGCACAATATGGTGTTTCTCATGTTAGTTACAAAAAAATTGGAACAGAAAGTTTGCAATCACTCTCTGTTTGTTGTCCAAGAAAGTTATGGAAAATTGAAGAAACAATGTGATCTACTGTGGCTTGTTCACTTAGTTAAATCAGTGTGATAAAATTGGAAAGTGAACATGTACTCTTGCTCCATTGATTGCTCAAATATCAGTATAAAAACAAATGACATAGCTTCAATTTTTGCCCCTTTATGGAGAATGTGACATTGACATAACTAGTATGCATAGTTAAATCAGTTTCAAAAGGTTGAGATGATAACATTTTCATTCTCTTGCTCTATTGTTAAATGCGAAACACAATTGCCTTTTCATTTTGCTTTCTTTTCTCTCTTCATAATTGGAGAAATAATCTGATTTTTATGTTTATTTTTTTGTAGTGGTTGAAGATGACAAGGAGGAAGGCTCTGTTTGCTTCCTTGGAGAAGATTAAAGAAGGTGAGTTGCAATTTATTAATGCCAGGACTCGTGACCTAGGACATTAAAGATGATTTAATTGTTGTTCGTTTTTTATTCGTTTTGTATTTCAATCCAAATGTTCGCATTCAATCTTCTTGTTCATGCAGTGTTGTAGAATTTGTATTGAGGTACTTGAACTTTATTAGTGATATGTCATCAGGGTTTTAATTTATGAAACTTTTTGCTCTTTGTTTTGTCCCAATGATAGAGCTGATGCTGCTTGGTCTTATATCTTTATTGTTGGCGCAATGGGCTCGATGGATATCTGAGATTTGTGTAAATTCATCTCTTTTCAGCAGTAAATTCTACACATGTTCTGAAGATGACAATGGCATCCATCAGAAAATGTTGTCTAAAAGTTCCTTCTTATTTCTGAATGAGTCTGATGTTCCTCCAAAGGGAATAATAAACAATCATAAATCTCATCAATGTGGCGAGGTAACTTTCATCTCTTTACAATTTGAACTTAATTGGCATTACATTAGGTGAATTGTCTGTCATAACACTTTTCGCCAATTGAAGGGTCATGAACCATTTGTTTCCCTCGAGGGTCTTGAGCAGCTTCACCGATTTTTGTTTGTTCTCGGTATCACTCATGTTCTGTACAGTTGCTTGGCCGTCGGTCTGGCCATGAGCAAGGTGAATTCATCTCTCTGATTCAGTTTACTGGCTTATTATCAATTTTTAAAATGTCAGTTTCCTTTTTGAGCTAGTAAATACTGAGATTTGTGTTCCTAGCTGCTTTAAGGGGTTGCTTATATATACATATCTATATGGAAAACGCAAAATTGAAAGACAAAAGTACTCTTAAAATGATTTAAGTTCATGCTTGTTGTAATAAACCAATTGGATTTGAGGTTAAGTATGTGTGGAGCTATTTCTTGCACATTGTTCTGTTATCTAACAGTTTCTTATGGCATTTCTTTGTAGATTTATAGTTGGAGGAAATGGGAAAACCAAGCAAGAATAAGTGCAGTAGCTGATTCAAATATGCAAGGTATGCACATTAGAATTGGTTTTGAAATGTTATTAATATGATATAATTCTCAGTGACAGTTACTGCCTCTGGTGGCAAGAACCTTACCAAATGCATTCACATATTCAATTTTTTCAATTGTCGTCCCTTCTTTCCTCTTTTCCTTTTCTTTTATAGGAAACGGATTCAAAAGGTATTAATGGAAGGGGGAACTAATTATTCACCTTTTGTATTCTTGATTATACCTTAAATAGCAAAGAAAAACAAGGTGATGCGCCGACAGACCACCTTTGTTTTCCATCACACATCTCACCCATGGAGCAGGAGTCCTGTTCTCATTTGGATGGTAAAACTTCTAACTTTTTCCATTATGTATTTGCATTAATACTGCTGAATCACCTTTCCTAATCTTCTGGTATTAGAGACATCCACCTTTTCTCTGTAAGATACAAGACATGAAGATGTGTGCTCTCATGGGATATATTGCAAGGACTGATTGGCTGTCGTGTTATAATTTTGCTTCCCAGTGTGTTTCGATAACCGATATAATAGGTCTAGAGTAATGAAAAGAACAAGGCATTTTGCTCCTTCTATGAATTCCTATTTCGCCCTACTTTTGAGTATTTGTCTAGTATTTCATTGATAGAGTTCAAAATTGTACGGTCACATTTATTTTGGGTTATTATGGTGCAGCTTTGCTTTCTACGACAATTTAAAAGCTCAATACGGAAGTCAGACTACTTGGCGCTGCGTTTAGGCTTCCTCACTGTGGGTACCTAATATTATTGCTGATATCTCATGGACAAGTTCTGATATCTTCACTGAGAAGTACTCAGATGATATTTTGTAGATGGAAACATATTCTGCTGGTTTTGATGCATTCTTGCTTGTTGGCAATGGTAGAACATTTTGCAATTTTCATATTAGAGCTTAAGATCTATTGGCAATTTAACATGGTCTAATAGCCAACTTTGATCAATAAGGCACGTTTTTGAATTCCTTCTATTGTGTTAATTAAAATGTAGCAATCCATGTTTGTGTTTGTGGTTTTGCCTGCTGGGTCCTTGGCTATTAGTTCTTGTGAGTCTACATTTTCCTCAAAGCAATTTCATTCTAGTGTCTCTCTGTCATTGATTGATCATCAATATTGTCAACCAATAGGATTCATTTACTGAAATTACATTGCATTAACCTGATTTTAATTTTTCAGAAGCACAAACTTCCACTTTCTTACAATTTCCATAACTACATAGTTCGAAGCATGGAAGATGAATTTCACGGCATCCTGGGGATTAGGTATGTACTCATCCAATTGTAATGCAAATTCTGGATGTTGTCTTTATGTGATTCTCTGTACCTTGATTATAAAAGATTCTGGCATCTATTGTAGCTGTAGATGAGCAAACACATTTACACACACTTACTTGAGTGGAAGAGACTGTAAAATAATCTATCTGCAACTGTTCAATTTAGGGCAAACAATTTTTTTTTTTTTCTTCACATTACGTTTGAAATTCTGGATATAGATTATTCGAAAGTATCAGGAAGCAGAGTAAGTTTAAGCTAGACTATTTTCAATTTTTGCAGCTATCCACTTTGGGGTTATGCTATATTGTGCATCTTCGTAAATATTCATGGTAAATTTTTTGACATTCATAATGTAAATATAGATGTCTATATATAATTCTTTGAAGCTTTCTTCCATGGGTTAAAGAAGTGGTTAATTTGTTGCAGGTCTAAATATTTATTTCTGGCTATCTTTCATCCCTGCAATTGTAGGTATACTCATATCTCTTGTGTCATGTTTCCCTTATAAAGAGGTTTCTTCATAATAATTCCACGAATACTTGTGTACATGTCACAGCTTGTAATGGTGGTCGGGACAAAGCTTCAGCATGTTGTCTCCTCATTGGCGCTAGAGATTATGGAACAAACAGGCCCATCTGTTGGGACTCAAGTGAAGCCCCGCGATGACCTGTTTTGGTTTAGAAAACCAGAGATATTGTTACGGTTGATACAATTTATTATATTTCAGGTGATACTTCATGCGCTATACATACTTGAAGTTCAGATTATCTCATCCAAATATCATAGTAATCCTTGCTATCTTCCTTGTTCACGCAGAATGCCTTCGAGATGGCAACATTCATATGGTCCTTGGTAATTCAATTTTATCCTCTCTCTTTGTGCTTGTTATCAAAATATATTGAACATAAGACTTGATAGCAAAAATGATTCAAGGATTGTTTGATCACATGATCAGTTATTAAGTGTTGTATACATTATTCGCTGTTTCGGACCGTGCAAGTGTCATAAACTCCTTTCTTTCTGTATGTTTAGTGGGGATTTCAGGACAGGTCATGCTTCATGAAAAACCATTACATGATCATTATTCGGCTAACTTGTGGGTAAGCTTCTTTTATTATGATAATTTTCAGGTTCTTCTGTTAACCTGGCTCTGTTGCTTATACATCTAATCCAAATATGAATTCTGACGGTTAGTATCATGGTCTCCTTGTGATGTTAACTTGTCATTTAGTATGAAGCAAATGCAATAATATGATGATTGTTATTTCAATAACAGTATTTAGCTCCTTGTAGTTTGATGTTTATGTCGAGGTCCTCCAACTTGTTCATTTGTCAGATGCTCTGTATTCGATCTCGTTAACACCCATATTTGGAAGAACATATTTTTCTACAAATTCTTAGATATAGCTATGTAATTCGATCAAGTTACGAGAGTAACATTCTGTCATGTATAATTTATTAGTCTTGGTTTGTAGATAGAGCAGAATATTGCCATTGTATCAACTTATAATAATTTGGCGTTTAACACGATCACACATAACACCTCAGACATCGCATGGTATGACCAGAGGCGAAACTCCAAATGGTCATTTTCTAGTCATCAAAGTTCGCTACATGTCCTCTGGACTTTTTCAAGTCTTTAAAATTCTGATAAAGTTTTGCTCCAATGTGGTAACTTGAATTGACCGGAAATGTAAACAGTAGATTGTGATCCCAAGTATGCAGTTTCTTGATTTACATTGTTTTGGTGCATGCAGGATCCTTGTTCAGTTCTGG
Organism: Citrus x changshan-huyou; assembly: GCA_039657385.1. Classification (NCBI taxonomy): domain Eukaryota; kingdom Viridiplantae; phylum Streptophyta; class Magnoliopsida; order Sapindales; family Rutaceae; genus Citrus; species Citrus x changshan-huyou. The sequence goes on from CM077549.1 coordinate 8,617,517, forward strand.
TGTAGCTATAGCACTGTGCCTCTGAATGTGATTGTAACCAAGGTTTGCACAAAACTTTTTACAAATAGAACATAATACATATTGACTTAAGACTGTCAGCGGAGATAATTACTCATCAAATTAGACATAAGGTTGCAATTTGTTTAAGGCAATTTTGGCAATATTTATTTTCTGAACTTTTCAGATGGGATCTCGTTGGAAGAAAGCATTGGTTGCTGAAAGTGTGAGAGAGTCTCTACATAGCTGGTGTAAGAGAGTGAAAGAAAGGTCTAAACACGATGCATCACTGCACTCGCTTACCACTCGGTCGGTGTGTTCACTAGAATCAACAATTGATGAGAGGGATGAAATCACAGTAGCATCCGTCACCTTATCCCGAAGTTCTTCCCTAGAGTCACTGAATCAGATCACTATAACATCAACCGAACAGGCAGAATCCATTCTTCAAGCTTCAGCTGAACCCCAAGGGGAATTATCATTTCGTGTGGAAAAATACTTATCCAAAACTTTGAACAACATAGAATCACAGCCTCCCATTACTGATGAAGAAGATAATACAGGCAATGGAGGGGAAGGACAAGTTGAGACTTTAGCTGATTTGTTTCAAAAGACCTGAAATATATCATCTTCTTTGTCCTGTGGGTTCCACTTAGTTTTTGAATTTTGGTATCCTTGTTAAGTAAGCTTCGTTTACAGCATAAAAGAATGTGGTGTAGTCTAAAGTTAATATCTTGTTATGTTAGGGTCCTGAACAAGATACACTAATTGAGAAAATTTGAACAATCAATCCACTTGTTTGAAAATACCGATGACATACAACGAAAGATCTATTGTTCTTGCTTGACTCTTAATTATAGAACGGTACCATGTTCGGATGGGATGAGAAACCTCACCCTCTAGGTACGATGCGCATTCAGCGCCGGTGCAATTACAACAACTTCTTTGCAACAAGAAATAAAAACACATTACAAGAATCATTCTCAAATTACTCAATATCCCTTTCAAAGCATTAAAATAATCAGACAAAACACAACACATAAAAGAGAAGATAATAATGAGATATCAAGAGCACATTATTAACCAGCGAGCTCCTCTTCCTTGTGAGTCTCTATAGTAACATCACTTGTTGGATAAGCAGCACAAGTGAGAACAAAACCTTCTCCAATTTGATCATCATCCAGAAAGCTTTGCTCCGACTGGTCAACGGTTCCAGACACAACTTTCCCAGTACAGGAAGAGCAAGCCCCAGCCCTGCATGAGTACGGAAGATCAAGCCCAGCTTCTTCAGCAGCATCAAGAATAAACGAGTCATCAGGACAGTTGATTTCTTCCTCTCCCCCAGGTGTAATGAGCTTGACTTTGTATGTAGCCATGGCTACAACACGGCCACCTCTGTTGGCTTTGAGGCCAAATATAGCCTGACCCATGTTAGGCATGGCTTTGAGGCTGGTCGCTGTAGGCTTGCTTCTGATGAATGAGGTGCTGACCATGGCGCTTGAGAGGGTGGCCATTGTTGCTGCTCTTGCTCAAGGAAGGGACAGTTGAGTTTTTGGTTTTGAGTATGACAAGATAAAGTGTGCTGGTGAAGAGCTTGTGTTGATAATGAGCCAACGGGTGGCTGGTAAAGAGAGATGAGATTATGTGGCAGGGAACTCTATCTGCCACGTAGCAGAATGTTGTGGCTTAGACTGTGGTTCTATTTCAAAACAAGATTCTTCGTTGCAACATTCGGATTCGAAATAGAGATATTAAATTTTTTTATCCTAAATTTCATTCTAAATAATATATTATTTATTGATTAATTAATAATTCTTTATAAAATTAAAGTGATGTATTATCCTCACCAATCAACTAATAAATACTATATTATTTAAGATAATCTTTTAAGATAAAAAATTTAAAATGTGTAACATTATTTATTGGATTCATATACTACAAGGTCAATATTATCCTCGTGGAACCATGATTTTCATAAGAAATGCATAATTTGAAAAAGTCATGACATAAAAATTATAAAATAAAAGGGGCCAAAATATAAAATTTTAAGAAAATTTTCAATTTCAATTCGGTTTGAGGGGCGGCGGTTCTTAATTATTTTTGTTAAGAAAAAGTACACCTGCTCTCCTAATTTTAGGAAATAATTATGTAAATCCTTAAATTTTTAGTAGGGGACATCATATTTTTCTTTTAACTGTAATACCCCTTATAAATAATAACTAAAAATTTGACCTTAAATTTTTTTAATAAATACAAATATAATTTAAATAGTTTAATTTGTCTAGTAGACAAAAAATATAAGAATATTTTTAATAATATAAAATAATTTTTAAAATGTAAATCATCAAATTTATTTTAATAATATTTGTAATTTAGTATAAAAATTTAAATAAAAATTTGAGTTAAATAGATTTTAAATGTATTAATAATATTAAAATTATTTTATATAATGTTTAAAAATAATTTAAATTTTTATATATTTATTTTAATATCAGGTATTCAATTATATAAATTTTAATTTAATATAAAATAAGATTGCAAAGTACTAAAATATTTTTTAAATATTGAAATTATTTTAAAATATATGTATTGTTACATATATTTTTATATTATATTTCTTTTATTAAAAAAATTATAGTCAATTTTTTGGGTTAATAGAGTGAAAGTGTATTATAGTTGAAAGATGGTCTTAGTGTCTCTTATTGAAAATTTGAGATTTATATGACTATTTTTCCAAACTTTAAGATTATAATTGTCTTTGTCTCTTGTTGTTATTTTTATTTTGTTTGAGAAATCCTATTGTTATTTAATCTAATAGTAACCCAATCTCTTTCCCACTCATCTTTTTAAAAAACAAAAAGGGAAAAAAATCATCCTTTTTATTAAATGGCATTTCACATTAAGAGCATTAAAATGGAGATAACATGAGATTAAATTTTGGCAAGGTAGTTCTACATTAAAAAAAAAAAAAAGTATTTCCAAATTAGTAATTAGCTTATGTTATATATATGTCAGTTTGAGTTGATGATACATCATCACTTGGAAGGTAAGTTAAACTTGTTAGTTTATGGACAGCACTGGTTGTTAAGCTTCATTTAGAACCAATCCTGATCCGATTCGGAGATGACTATGGCTTCCGGGCCTGCTCAATAACAATCTGCTGAATGCTATCCATCAAGTTGAAAGCTTGAGACTCACATACACAAGCTTCCTTGGGTGTTGGTGTGCCCACTAATTCCTGTGTTGTAATTTTAGATGGTGAGGGTCTAATTGTGTAAGTTGATTCTGGTACCAACTGGGCAGTGCAATGCTACTGAAACTATGCTTAAAAACTGGATTCACATATTGCACATAACTCCATAAATGCTTCAACTTCATGGAGTGAACAAGTGACCCGCAAGATTAGATTATTGGCTTGTTTACATAAGAGAAGCTACAACAACCTCACTATATATTACTAGATGAAAATACCACATTCATATCCTTGGAAGAAGAAGCACAGGCACCTAGCTTTGAAGAGTTGTAATAAAAGCACTTTTTAACTCAAGCTCAAGCACTTTCTTACAACATTTACTTACAAGAATCCGCTTTTATAAATTTTATTTAATGCGTATTTGGTATAACTTATTTAATAATTATAAATATTTATTTAACCTCATAAGTTTTTTTTAAATTTTTTATTATCGTTTGATTATTTTTTAAGTAGAACTTTTGAATATTAAATAAATTAATTTGCCTCTATTATCAAAAATTTAAATTTTGAACTTTTAAGTGTGGAGGTAGAAAAAACTTTTCTAAAATGTTAAAACATTTAAAATATTATTTATTTGTTTCAAAATCTTATTTAATTCCTTTCATAACATAATTTTAAAAAATTTAACTATTAAAATAATTTTATAATTCTCAATAAAAACTCTAGAATTAAATTTTTTTGATAAAAACTCTATTTATAAAAGTTGTACTAATTAAAATTCGGATTAAATAAACTTTATTTAAAACATTATACCAAATACAACGTTATTATAAATGAGTGTGGAGGTAGAAAAAACTTTTCTAAAATGTTAAAACATTTAAAATATTATTTACTTGTTTCAAAATCTTATTTAATTCCTTTCATAACACAATTTTAAAAAATTTAACTATTAAAATAATTTTATAATTCTCAATAAAAACTCTCGAATTTAATTTTTTTGATAAAAACTCTATTTATAAAAGTTGTACTAATTAAAATTCGGATTAAATAAAATTTATTTAAAAAATTTATACCAAATACAGCGTTATTATAAATGCTTCACTTTAAAAAAAAAAAAAAAAAAAAAACTCAACTGCATTGTGCCGTGTTTAATATTATTTCATCAGGTAAAATTGATGCAAGAAGTTTGGGTTAAAATACTGTTTATGATATATTTCAGGAGAGATTAGGGTTATATTCCGATAATCTTAACAAATAAATAAACCTACAAAACAAGAGAGAAAGAGAGTATAGAAGAGATGATTCTATCTTTATTATTGTAAAGCTACAACAACTTCATTTGTGACAGCAAATGGAAGTACAGAGCAAAATCCCCCTTTTCATATTACTCATTCAAGAAAGCACGTCAATATTTCAACATTCCCCTTACAAGGCACTAAATTACCAAACCAGACACAATATTAATAATAATAATATCAAGATTCTCCATGTTATATTAAAGCGCCGCATAATTAAGACATTTCTTCATCCTTGTGTGTCTCAACAGTAACATCACTTGTAGGATAAGCAACACAAGTGAGAACATAACCTGCATCTATTTGATCATCCTCAAGAAAGCTTCCATCTGACTGGTCAACACTACCTGAGACAACTTTCCCAGCACAAGTAGAGCAAGAACCAGCCCTGCATGAATATGGGAGATCAATTCCAGCATCTTCAGCTGCATCAAGAATATATGTGTCATCAGGACACTCAATTTCTTGCTCTCCCTCGGGTGTAATGAGCTTGACTTTGTATGTAGCCATGGCTATTACACGTCCACCTCTGTTGTTGTTGGCTTTAAGGCCAAACAAAGCCTGACCCATGTTGGGCATGGCCTTGAGGCTTGTCACTGTTGGCTTGTTTCTGACGAATGAGGTGCTGACCATGGCGCTTGAGAGCGCGGCCATTGTTATTTTCTGTTGCTTTCTGAGTGTCTGAATGTGAAGCTAGAGAGAGTTTTGGTGACCGGTGCGAAGGGTTGTGTTGATAATTGGGTGGCTTGTGGAGATGGTGTGGCCAGCCAAAAAGATAGGACGATGACGTATCATGGAACAGAATCTGCCACGTGGCTTACCCTTATGGTTTACATTATCATTTTTATTATCACCGAGCGGAGATAGAGAGGGAGAGTTTCAGCAATTTATTGGTGAATGTGGCTGCCACAAGCGCACAATCTTGTGATGAAGGATTTTGGCTGCACTGTATTCAGTAAAAGTGTGACAAAACAAGACTTTCTAATCAGAAAAAAATTGAGGTAGTAATTAGAAAAGAAATTTTCATTTTAGCTTGCAGGGTTCTTGCTTACCACACAATTAGAGTGCTACAGACACAAATGCATAAACGTCATCTGTCTCTAGTCATCTACTTCTCTAGATTGACCAATTATTGTCAATTGAATTGCCCCAGAGAAGGGTGAAGCAACTAGAACCGCTAGGTTGAGGCAAACGCTTGTCACAAAACACACCACAAAATTACACTTCAGCCAAAACATTTCGATCTTATTTGTCAAGGATAATGATGGGTTCAGTAATACTCCAGTTACGGCTGATAGTGAAAGGTGATTCATTGGCTTCCACCAAGAAAATGGCCACCACATTCCGAAAATTTGACCAAGGTTGTATACTTCGCCACAAATACTCAGTGGATTGGGACAAAAATTGAGCACATACGCAAATTATAGATGGAAACAATCGGTATCCACATAATTTTTTGAACACAAAATTCATTTCTTCTAGTCCCTTCCCCTCATAAGTTCATTCTCCAGAAATATGCAAACAAGACAAATTCAAGGGGAAATTAGACACCGGTCCTTACACGGGGCAACTATATGTGAAGGGAAAGAAGAAAAAGGGAAAAAAATAAAAATAAAGATAAAAATAAAAATAAAAAGATTGCTGTTCCTAATATTTTGTAAGCTTCCCATATTATAAAAACAATCTCTGACTTCTAACTTAGGGCTTAGGCTTTCACTCCCAGCCGGGGAAAATATTAGAAAAATTTCAGGGCTCCTCGTAATCCAGAGAAAGAACACATCCCCATCCTCTATCCCTGTGATTTTCATCTGCAGATACTGGAAGGTCCCCCATATACTGACCCAAGGCTTCCTCTCTAAATTTTATTGCCTCAGCCAAAAATTCTCAGGTAAGCACACTCAGGTCGGTTTTTCCTTGGTAACGTTCTAGTCACACTTGATGTTTCTATAAATCCTCCTCACAAACAAATTAGAGCCGAGGTAACCAACAGCTCCTGCACATTTAAAGAGCGTGACCAAACCATGAGAATCAGAAAAGGAATTCAAGTTTATTGGTTCAGAAAAGAATTTAAAATTTTTCCCCAACAACTTTTCAATCCAAATGTGATATGAATAAAAGATAATAATAAATAAATAAAACACTTACCACAGAGGATTCCTAAACCAAGACAAAACATCAAAGTGTAGCCAAAATAGAAGCTGGTCTGGAAGAAGCCTGACATCTTAGTCTTCACATAGTAGTAATATATTGAGTACAAATACACATAGACAGCCGTTGAGGCAGCAGAGAAGAATGATGTCCATTGCCAGTGATAATTCTCAGCATTTAGCAGGAAATATGTTCCCACAATTGTGACACAAACAGTCACAATGATGAGAATCACAAAAACCAACAGCATGAACCCATACACATAGTAGACCTGCCAAGAACAAAGGAAGAACAAATATTTTATGTCTAACTCTACTTCAAATAGCATCATCTGCACTTGTTAAGCTCCATTCTCACCAGGAATTTATAATTATCCATGCCCAACTAAAATCTGTCATACAAAAGACATGTAGCTATTTGTGAAATACATAAACAGGCTTTCTTAAACAGACCATCACCTTCATAGGTATCTAAGTAGGAAAATTAAAAACAATGGGACTTCAGCTGCCACTAAGTAATTGATACAGTATTTAAGTCAGTCAAATTGCTTTCTAACCCTTCCAACTCTAGACATAGAAACAAAATGCTAAAAAAATATTGAAAGAATCCCACTTCTTTGCACTCTTTCCTTTTCCTTTCTTCATTTTGTTCCCCTTGAAATTTAAAAAGCTGGCAATGACATTTCAAATAACGAGATTGACACTGTTATTTCATTTCTGCAATTAGACAGGTAAAACATTGACACCCAAGGCAAGGTTCCGATGGGTTTTTACATACTGTCAAGTAAAACCGCTCAAGGGAGCTCATATGATGAATTATTTGTTGTCTCGTTTATAATGACAGTCCTTATCTGCATATCATCACTTTACCTCCAATTTTAACAGCAAATGAAGAAACATAAACTCCTAGCTATTGGATTATTTAATATTTCAATTTTCCCTTTTTTATTTTGAAGCTCCCAGACAGGAAGTACTGAAATTCACCTTGTAATTCCAAAAGGATGTGAAGACAAAATACATCTCAATGAATATACTGCCAAAAGGTAGCAGCCCTCCCATCATTGAGACCACAGAGGGTGTGAGATACCATTTCTTCTCAGGAATTGGGCGAGGAATGGTCTTCACTCGGCATGGGTTATTTGGAGCACCACTCCAATTTCTTCCAACAACTGTGCCAAGAAGTGCCAGAGGGAAAGAAATGAAAGCCCAAATTACAAAGACAACCACCATTGTGCCAAAGGGAATAGCGGCTAGAGATCCGTAGAATATAGCAATTGTGTTCAATAAGAACCCAATCCCAAAGACCATAAATGGAAAAAGGGATGCTGTGAGGATCATAGACTTTATCCAGTTTTTGCCTGATAAAACAAAGGAGAACCATAAAAAACCAAGACAAACAAGGGGGAAAAAAGAGAGAGAGATTGGATCAAGTCATACCCCCATTGCGTGAGTACATCCCACCACTCACATAACCAGAAATGAAAGATGTAAGAGCATAACATACTATGAAAGTAGTCACAATGGCTCCTCTCCTGAAACCACAGATAATAATTATGAGGAGAAATAGACCAAATAGATTTAATTTAGTGAATCACACCATGTGCTACCAACCTACAATTAAAAATGCATTTTTCTGTCACAAAAGTGGAGTGGGTGTTAAGGCTGAAGACACATGCTAGGCATCTACAAACCCTTCACTAAAGCTATAAATATATTACAAAGCATAGCATGCAGAATAATTGAAGAAAATGTTCAACAGGGGGAGAGAAAATAACAATTATATGTTTGTAGACTAAATACACATGTTATTTCGAAATCATAATTATAAAGCATCAACGAAACATACCCAATATACAAAGTTCCCACAATTGCCATCAGAATAACGAGTAGAACGAGCAATGCAAGCTGTGCACCAGTGCCTACAACAGCTGAAAGGACAACCAAATTACGAGGAGGCCGGAAAACATCCCCATGAACAAGTTTCCAACCAGATTCCTCACTCACATCTCTTTCCTGCGCACAGTGGACAAATAGTAAGCAGAAAATGAACTACTTAATTTTGTGTGTGTGTTTTTTTATTTTTAAAACATATTTAATGATGAAGGAAAAAATGTTAGATCCATTTTGGGAACCAGTTGCCCTGAAGATCATCAAAGCAACCTATGGGAAAGCCAAAAAATGTACAAAATGCTTACACTTATAGTTGCATTTTATGCAACTCCTTTCTTCAGAAAGATATAAATGAATTAAGGATACAGAAACCAAAAAATTGAATATAGAAACAGGCCCAAGACTATTACCAAAGTCTCTAGATCATCATCTTCCCGTGCATACTTGGCATAATCATTTCTAAGAGTCCGCATCAATATCATTGATACCAAACCAGTGAGGAAGATAACCATCATGAAAGAATTGAAAATGGAGAACCAATGGATCTGCACATTGCAACATGCATTAACAAGGCAAAACTATAAGGGCAAAAATGGAAAAGAAGACTTTATCAAACAACCAACAATGCAGCACTTGCAAAAATTAAAGAAATGATCTTTTGTCTGAAATAAAAAAGTAGGAGCAAGATGGAAAATAAATTGATAAGCATTATACAGGAGAACCATCAAGATTAATGATTACCTGGTGCTCAAAGAAAGGGTAGTCCAAATATACATCAAAACGACGTGCAAAAGTGACATTAGTTGGAGTCCATTTGACTGAGTATGTCATGTCCAGTGTCCTCCCAACTTCCAGAGGCTTTGGGCCGTCTTGAGTGAGATTAACATGAATAATCTGCAAGAGTAGAAGTCACCATAAGAAAGTAGGTTGGGAACTGCAAATTTGACTAATTTGGGAACTTAGTAACCACAAACCTGATCTTTATTGTATTTAAAATTTATAATCTTGTGTGTGTAGAGGACGTGCTTCCCATTATCACTGTTCTTATCAGGATGCAGATCACCAACAAAGCCTAAAACAACAATGAGAGAAGTATTCAACCACGATGTCACATTATCTAAAGACCAAAATAAACTATACAAGAATGATTGATTACATACCCCATAAAGGCAGATCATCTGATCTTGCAGTCAGCAAATGGAGACCAGAGAACATGAGATCAGAAAAGAAGCAAGAAAGATTGAACACTTAGCCACAGAAAAGCGTATAAAAATAAATAACAAGAACAAATATCTGCTTTCTTCAGACCAATCACATCTCTACCAGTTATTTCAGTCGTGACATGCCCATTGAGCATAACAAAAAAAGGCTAAGCTCCACAATTATGCATCAAATAAAGAACTGAAGAGTACTATTGTTCAGCCTAGAATAGAAAAGCATGCTTTAATTTTCTAAGCTTTATAAAAATAAGAACCAAGAAACCATACTTTGAGGTCTGACAGAACTCAATTTGGTTATTAATTAGCTGTAGGACTCATAACTGCTGATCCTTGTGATTTCCTCCTAGTCCAAAAACACTGCATTTCTTAATAAGTTAAACCCTAAAAGTAGGAATTTTTAATTTCATGGATGTTCTTATAGTTTCAACAGGTGCTACAAATTCTATGAGGAAAATATGAACATAGCAGTAAGCTATCAATATAAAATATTTTAACTTTAGTATCACATTCTATTAAAGTCATTCCTAAATCTGTTTTTTAATTTTTCTTCCTGGTCAGTGACAATTACTTCCAAAGTCTCAGTTTCTCAGTAGCTATACTTTTAGCAACCCAAAAATTCATTAAAAATCCTACATTTTATCTTGATTTTATTTTACTAATGAAAGCATGTATGTCTTTTAGTTTTGGCTAATAAATAGTGGTTCTTCAACATCTTACAAATAGAAGGACACAGCTATAACATACCCAAGAAGAATTCAAACCAATAATTGTTCTCAATTGCATCTTTGAATTGTTTGACCTTTGCCTCATCAAGATCCAATGAACAGATGGTGGCTTTGTCCACATTCCCTGCAAAAAAGAACAGTTCAGAATTAATGCGATCATAATCGTTAAGGAATTCTAGCAGCAAAATTAAGTAGGTATAAAGCTTACATACTTTGGAACTTTATGTCTATTTGACTGTCAATAAGTTCATTTCCACCCAGGACCTCACCAAGACCGCCCCATTTGTGCGCAGGATTGCCAGATGCATGGCAAAATGGAAGACTGTAATAGTTGTAAGTTTCTTGTGGATTGTTATACGGGCCAACCTTATTTACCCATAGGGTAACAGGTTCATCTTGTTGATACTGCAAAAGAAAACAAATAGTGACTAGAAGATATATGTAAGTGATATAAGAACAAGGCAAATATATATTAGTTATTGCTGCAAATCCTCTGACAATAACTAAATCATGACAGTAGGAGTATCATCGTCAAAACAGGTTTCGGTCAGATTGAATTTAGATGTTTACTAAGTATCATTAATTTAGGTTTTAGCAAAGATAAGTTAATTGTAACAAGTTTAGAGTCAATTCAGTGACATTTCACAATGTAAATGAAGAAAGAAGAGAGTATGGATTAAGAGACACCTCGCAAGTTCCAACATAAATCAGTTACTGCACATATCCAACAGTAAGAAGAAGGTCAAAATAAACAGCTTGTGGATGGATTAGCTAGAGCAATTTGTGATCTAAAACTTGAGATCAAGCATCTCCTGTCATAACTGAGGATAAAAACATTCTTGTCACTCTAAATTGCTCAGTTATCCTTCCAAGTCTAAACTGATGTTAACTTCAGTCAATGATGCACTTCGTAAATTTGAATGTTTGTGGTGCAAATCGTAATCGCATTCCAATTTAACTCTTTACCTAATTCAAGATTTTAAGAAACCTCTCAGCTTCCAACCAAAGTACAATACCATACACTCTTGTGTGAGCTAAAATGTCAGACTGGAGTGACCTTATAGCTATTTGCTAAACCCGTCACACTCCTAATAAAAAAAAATCATGTAATAACAGATCTCCAAACAAACTAACATCGTGAATTCACATCAGTAAGACTCCTAAATTGCATATACACCCACATTCAAAAAATTGGGATCTAAATTCAAAACCATAAAACCTTTAATAGTGAAGAAATCCATGGAAAATGACATCCCATAGGTAAAATCCAGAGGATTTGCAACCCAGACAACTTGACATTATCTCCACCACTTAAGCTTCCTTTAATAAGGCAATGAGATCTGAACCATCCATATGTTACAAATTAATTCCACTTCCAAATACCCAAAAATTCCTCATTTGCTTCTTCTAGTAATCAATAACTCACACAAGCCAGACCCTACCTCCAAATTTACTCAACCCAAGCATTAATATGGAACCCTTAACCCCAAAATTCCAACAAAGAAACAGTCATATTTCACAGTTTCCTATCACAAATTCTCTCCTCAAGCGATTTTAAGTTGCATGTGCCGTCTAAAACTAATCGAACCCGCACAAATATCTATTCTACACACCAACACAATTAAAATAAAACATAAAAACCCACTTGAGATCTAAGCATTACATCACAAAATCAAAACATTTATAAAAAAACCCACGTGCAAGTTAATCGAATTTCCACAGATCTGACACACGAACAACGAGATCTAACTTTCTGGGGCTTGAAAATTTTGACGCTAAAAATTGAATGACAGAAGGTGGGGAATAAAATGAATTACCTTGTGATCTGACTCGGAGGCTAGAGAAGGGGAGACGAAGAGCAGGAGGAGGAAAAGGGAGAGAGATCGAGCGGCGGAGGACATGACGATGCGATCGACCAGCGAGTGAAATCGGACGGTCCTGATTTCAAGATCAAGGTGTCTGTAAACAGCCTCTGGCTGACTCCCCTCAACTTGAAATAAGACTTTGTGCCTTATCAGCCTTGGCCCGTCCTTTAAAGAGAGAAATTAATTATTTTAGTATAAATCGACACCCAATTGACTCTCCCGTTTCTAGAATTGGGACTACTCTCGTACTCGTATTTTGTTAGTGCTCTAGATTTCGTTGACGTGAAGCAGTCTCTCATATAGTTTAAAAAAAAAAAAGTAACGTAGGGTGAATAACTTAACGGCTCGGCCCATTTATTTCTTCTAATGGGCTGGACTTATATGGGGTTTGAATAATATGTTAGCCCATTTGTGGCTCATGTCATATTTTTTATTAGTTCATAACTTCATATTTTCGTTCTATTGTATTTTGAACATGGCTTTGGTTTCTATTAGGTGTTGACAATTGAAGCAAAAACTTGAATCGTCAGTTTTGAGTGGGAGATTTTCATATTAGTCTCGGTGGCTCCATTTTTTCTATGTATTCTTTAATTTAGTGGTGGGTGTTTGACTCAATTCAGGGCAAATCAAATTGAACCAAAATAAACCTAATCAAATCAGACCGAATTAAATTTGGTTTATGTTTGGTGCAAAATAAGTCAAACCAAATAGTTCAGTGTTTGGTTCAGCTCAGTTCAATTCTTGAGGAAAGAAAGAAATTAGTGAAAAATACAAAGGAAACAAAACTGATCGAAGAAAACAAATCGATTAAATGGAATTGAATTAAAAATAAATCGAAACAAACTGAAATCTAATTTAGAACAATTCTTAATCGGTTCATATTTTCCCGAATCATATAGTGCCATCCCTAATTAAATTTGTTAGGTCATTGCAAAAAAAATATTTAAGTCAGCTTCTAGGTTATTATAAAAGTCAGCTTCTAGGTTATTATAAGAATTGGATTGGCCACTTTCTTCTTGGCATCCATGTCTTGAAAGAACTATGAATAATCCACTCCCGTATGACTAGACTCCATACATCCCCGATCACATTGACAATCGTATTGTATTTCATTATGCCTATATTTTCAAAGAAGACAAAGACTTTCTTTTATAACTTATTCAAGTAAAGCTTTCATTACTGAAGTTTTTATAAGTAGAGTTTTTATTAAAATAAAAATTTAGTTGTTTAGTTGTCAATAAGAGTTTTTATTAAAACTTATAAAATAAGTTTAATAGATAAGTTTTTTAAAGTTATGTTATAAAGTATGAGAGTCTTGTCGTTCTGACAAGTTTTGGTTGTCTTGTCTCTCTGATAAGTTAGTTTATCTCTTATTTGGTTTTGCTTTTCATTTCTCAATCATTGCCCTTGCTTTTTACGCTTCACTATGGCCGGTTCAAGTAGTCGTGGAGTAGTTGACTTGCATACTGACTGTGCACTTTTGCATCTTCAAGAAGAGGAGGAAAGTGGTCTTGAGGTGTCTGGAGAGGAGGAGGAAGATAATGGGGCGATTAAAATTGACTCTCTCTATTGGCTTGTGGGACGATTCCTAACTGATAAGGTGATCAACTTTACTGCTATGAAGAATATTATAGCAGCCTTATAGAGGTCGGGCAAGGGTGTTTGTATCAAGGACTTATCTCCTAATCTGTTCTTGTTTCAATTCTTTCACGAGATTGATATTAGGAGGGTTCTCGATTCTGGACCATGGACATTTGATCAGCACATTCTCCTTGTTCACAGATTAGAAGCTGATGAGCAACCCTAAAATGTTCCTTTGTTTTATACTACCTTTTGGATCCAAGTATATAATTTGCCAATTGGTTTCCAATCTGAACGGATCTTGCATAGTATTGGCCATTATATTGGTTCTTTTCTAGAGTCGGATGAGAATAATCTCAAAGGTGTTTGACAGAATTATATGCGGCTGCAGGTGTCTATTGATGTAAGGAAGTCTCTCAAGCGATGAATGCAGTTGAAACGAACAAGAGGTGAATGGTTTTGGGTGGACTTCAAGTATGAATGCCTCAATGTGTTTTGTTTCATTTGTGGTCTCCTAAGCCATACTGAGCGCAACTATCTTTCTTTGTATGATAGCGAAGATGGTAATGTTGCTAGACCCTATGGGCTATGGATGAAAGCGCCGACTAGGCGAGGTGTGATAAATTCCAGTGAGCGTTGGCTGAGGACAGCACCACCAGAGATGAAGTAAGGCAATCTTGGTAACTACTTAAAATCTAGGTTTGCTATGGTAGTGGATGGGAATGAGGCCACAAATCCGCGAAGGATGGGAGCAAATCTCGTGAGAATGAGCCAATGGATGGGATTGTGCCTATTAATTCGAAACTTTCCAATTCTCCTACAGCTTGTAGTCAATTGGGCCTTAATGGCCAAGATTCTAGGGAGTTTGCTCGTGGCACAGCTATATTAAAGGAAAATGAAATTAATTATGATTCTCAATTAATTATCTCTTATGCTAAGCAAATGAGGTCGTATAATGGGCCGCATCCGATAGTGGGCCTTGAAGAGGTGGATAATATTACTATGATGGAGAGTTCAGATGTTCCAAAAAACGAACCAGCGGTGGGACTTGTAAACTAGGCCCACCGAGACCAATGAGTTGCTTAAGCTGGAACTATCGTGGATTAGGCCACCCATGAACAGTTCAAGTTCTTGTAGACTTGGCCAAGTATACAAAACCTGCATTTATTTTTTTTAATGGAAACTTCATGTCATAGAGATAAGTTAGAAAAGCTTAAAGTTAAATTGGGTTATGGTGGTTTGTTTGTGGTGGAAAAGGTTGACCGGACTGGTGGGCTAGCACTATTTTGGAAACCCAATTATAAGGTTCAATTACTTAAATTTCAGAAGAATTTTATTGATGTGGCTGTTGGCAATGCAGAGGGGGAGGAATGGCTCATTACGAGCTTTTATCGCTTTCCAGAGTCAGTTCGTCGTCGTGATTCATGGAACTTACTGCGTTCTCTTGCTTTGTCTTCCTCTATGCCATGGATTTTCTTTAGTGATTTTAATGATCTCCTTCACCCAAGTGAGAAGCGTGGGAAGCATGTACACCCAAATTGGAAATTGCATGGATTTAGGACACTGTTTCGGATTCGGGTCTCTTCGATTTGGGCATGGTTGGTTATCAATTTACATGGGAGCGCTCAACAGGTATTGAGAATTGGGTTGAGGAGCGGTTGGATCGTGCCCTAGCTTCTAATTCCTGGATTCACCTTTTCCTGCGAGCGAAGGTTATCAGTTTGGAAGCCTCTTGTTCTTATCATCTCTCAATCTTTCTTGATCCTGCTCCGGTGGTGAGAACTCCAAGGGTTAAGAAGTTCCGTTTTGAGAATATTTGGCTCCGTGAATTTGATTGTATAAAGGTTGTAAAGGAAAGTTGGGCTTCATTTGTTGGTGTCTCAATCCAGAATAAACTTGCTTCTTGTGGTTCTGATCTACTTTGATGGGGCAGCTAGGGGTGGACAAAATACCCTACCCAACCCGACCCGACCTGAAAAAATTCAGGTTCGGGTTGCCATTAAAACCCGATCGGATGAGAAATTGCCAACCCGATCGGGTTGTAATCGGGTCGGGTAAAAACCCGACCCGATTCGAAATACCCAATCGGGTCACCTAAAAAAACTCACAAAAAACCCGACCCGATTACAACCCGATCGAGTCACCTAAAAAAAACTCACAAAACCTAAAGTCTAAGCACATTACACACGCACACACATGGCAAACACTCACAACTCACAAACACTGAAACACACAAACAACACACAGAATAGACTTATCACACTCACGCACACAGACAACCACATAACTCTTTTCAATATGTTGTCGAAACCAACACCCAACATGCCATCTTCAATCTGCTGCCGAAATCGACACCCAACAGGCCATCTGCTGATGCGATATACTACAGTGCTGCTCTAATCCCGCATTCTGCTGTCGCAATTTGCTGCTGTGATCTGCTGCCATCTGTTGTCGTGGCCACCGATCGGCTGCTCCAAGGCTGAAGCCTCTAACCCAACACGACTCGACCCGACCCGACCCGAGCTTTCTCCATTTGTGGCTTTGTGACCCGAACCCGATTTTGAAGCTTTGAAGTTTCATAACTTTCAATCTTTCATGGTATTTATTATATAGTTATATATGCTTAATTATTGGTTATTTATTATGTAATTGGTTATTATTTGATTGTTGTAACTATGTATTTTTAAATGTTAGTAATAAAATCAAGAAAATTTGTGTATTTATGATTTTTTTATGAATAATTTTTTATTAATTGTTAATAAATAACAAAAATTTACAATTATTAATAATTGAAATAATGTTAATTGATAATTGTTAATAAATTAGGACATTAGGTAGATTAAATATTAAAATTAAGTATTATGTTACTGTTACATATATTTTATAATTATAATGTGTTATATGATTATGTGCACTTGAAGCCTTCAACCTTAAAAAATTAACTAATTCAATTAATATTTTATTGTATGTTAATCATCCGTTAAGTCGTTAAGTACAAGTAATTTGGGCTTGAAATTAAAGGGTTTATAATAAGAATTAAGATATAGATAGACAAATAATATCATATTATTATGGGGAATGGGTAATTGACAGCTGAGGGCAGCGAAGAAAATGCAAGTAATTTGGTTTTGGGTAAAGGATGGAGTCAAGACGCATGTCGAAGGGCAGTAATTGATTATTATGGGTGAGTTGCCGCTCAGTTTTGTAGGCAACAAAGGATTTAGGCATTTTTGCAGTGTAGCTATCCCGCAGTTCGTTATGTCATTTCGAAGAACTATTGGTAGAGATATTATGGAGTTATTTTTGGAGGAAAAGGCAATGTAAAAGAGTTTGATTTGCAACAATATGTAGCGGGTGTCTCTTACAACTGATTTATGGACTTCTGTTCAAAATATAAGTTACATGGTAATTACAGCTCATTTTATTGATAGTGATTGGTGTTTGAATATGAGGATCATTAGTTTTAGCGCAATCGAAGATCATAGAGGGAAGTCAATTGGCAAAAAGATTGTGGCTTACTTACAGGACTGGGGGATTGAGAGGTTGTTTGCAATAACTGTTGATAATGCCACTACAAATGATATTGTTGTTGGTTGTGTCACTATGCAGTTGCTTGCTTGGAGGAATGATGATGCACTTGCGTTGGCGGGACAATATATGCATGTATGTTGTTGTGCATATATTTTGAATTTGATTGGTGTTTCAGGGTTGGGTGAGTTGCATGCTAGTGCTGTCGCTATTCGAAATATTGTAAAGTACGTGAGATCCTCCACCACGAGGCTGCGAACATTTAAACAATGTGTTGAGCGGGTGAATTGTCCAAAGGGAATTGTTGTTTTGGATTGCCCTACCAGGTGGAATTCCACTTATTTGATATTGATGACTGCGCTAAAATTTCAAGCGGCATTTGATAGAATGGCAGAAGTAGATAAACCTTATGAGGCATACTTTGTTGAGAAAGAAAATAATGTTAAAAGGGTAAGCCCGCCTGGACCGGATGATTGAGAGAGTGCTAAACGAATTGTGAAGTTTTTGAAGATATTTTATGATGCCACATTATTGTTTTCTGCCTCTTTGAGTGTAACTTCTAATCTTTATTATGATACTATTGGCTTAATTGAGAGTTTATTGACTGCACTATAAGAAAGTATAGATCCTTGGGTGTCCTCTATGGCTTATAGTATGAGGAAAAAATTTGATAAGTATTGGGAGTCCACAAGAAAGATAAACAAAATGTTGATTGTTGTCATATTCTTGATCCACGAGCAAAAATTGAAATGCAAGTAACGCAACCCAAGAGGGGGGGTGAATTGGGTTTTTTTTTTAAAATAATGCAATACGATTCGCACAATAAATCAATCTAACGCCTTAATGAAATAGAGAACAATAAATTCAAACAAGCGTAAAAATAAATGAGTAAGGGAAGAGAAAAACAAACACGTGGATTTTTACGTGGTTCGGCAATCCCCGCCTACGTCCACGCCTCCAAGCCAACCAAGCTCGAGGATTTCACTATCCAAGCCTCCCAAGGCTTCAAGTTTTTACAATTGACTTCCAAAGTGTCAATGAACCTTTACAACCAAGAGATTATCTCCTCAATCTCTTCACCTCAAGTGTTTCCCACACTTACACACTCACAATTTGATAAGAAATGAAAATTACAACAAAAACTCTCTTTAAGAGTGGATATGCAAATAATAGCTCACAATGATTCAATCTATGATGATTTGCGTTTTGGAAGCTCAATATATGTTATATGATCTTATATTTTCTTGCATTAGTTCTTAGAATGAAGTTTGAGTTGAGTTTTTATAGTGAAAGCCCGAAAACTAGCCGTTATAGGCAAATTCTCGCGCCCAAGCGGTTAGCCGCTTGATTATCCGGCTAGCCTCTCAGGAACAGTGATATTACCGTTATTTTTGAATTTTGCTACAGTAACAATGTTCATTGAAATTACACTTTGGCCCAAAACTTTTTATTATTATACTATAGCTCAAAATGTCATAAAACTTTACAAATATGTCTAATTTCAGAACTTCCTAAGAATAGTTTTGTTTCCCAAACTTTTTAAAATTATGATATGGCCCCAAAGATTTTATTATTTCGCACTAAGGTCCTTTTACCCATATTTTTCAAAGTTCTCAAAACCTTTCACTTTAGTCCAAAATATTCATAAATTATAGTATGGCCCAAAACATTTCAAATGTTTGTAAAAACGTCCAACTCCGAAATTTAATACTTATTAAAATCAAAATCTCAAATCTTATCATTTAAGTCCAAATTACTTAAATCCACAAAATACTTTACTTTATAAAAATAAAACCTTTTAGTTTATGAAAAGTATTTAATTAAATTAATCTCTTGAGCTTCTCAAATGCTAAATCATGCATCAATTAAATCATACCGGCTTTACAAGAATTTATCGCACTAATTTATTCGTTGAGCTCTAAACTTTATTCTTGATTTCTCTGTTTCTCCGTTGAGTGTCTTGAGCTTGATTTCACTTAATTCACTTGCATAAATATTACCCTTCAAAAACTAGTGAAAATGTGAAATACAATATCTATTAAATCACTTAATACATATGTTTGTTATCATCAAAATTACATTATGAGTAGCCCTTTAGGCTAATAAAAATAGATTTTGCTAAACATATTTTTTAGATCATTTTTAGTAATGATAGTTTGATGGTTGAACAAATGACCAAAGCAGTGAAGGACTTGTTGAATGAGTTTTATGATGCATATAGTGCATTCTCCGCTAGTTCCACACCATCGATGTATAGTGAGAGTGGTCTTAGTGGCAGCTATGGTGGTACAAGCTCTTCTCAACGTTTTACAACTAAGGCTAATTTGGTTGATGTTGCTGGTGGTAAAGGTGATGACACTTTTTGAGTTGCTCGCCCTTTCCTTAGATATGCCAAGAAGGTTTCTGTTCAGAATGAGAGCAGAAGAGTAGCATCTGAGGTGGAAAGGTACTTGAAGGACCCAGTTGAAGATCTCGACAATCTTAAACTTAATGTTTTACTTTGGTGGAAGGTGAATGGATCGAGGTATCCAATTCTAGAGAAAATTGCAAAGGATGTCCTTGCTGTTCCTGCTTCCACAGTGGCATCTGAGTCTGCCTTTAGCACCGGGCGTCGTATTATTGATAAGTATAGGAGTTCTTTAAACCCGACTATGGTTGAGGCATTGATATGCACTGAAAATTGGCTGCAATCTAAACTTTTTGCCAATCATGTTTACAACCTCCAAGAATACATTAAGGAGCAAATATTTCATATGGAATTACAAGAAGGTAAAGTTTTTAATTTTTTATCATACATTATATACATAATATATTTAAAATGCATTATAACTTTATATAGAACATCTACATGTAGTCATGTACTTGAGTTACTTTCTAATTTCTTTTTTTTTTATAGAGTTTATAAGATTGCAAGCTTCGACAGTGGAAGCGGTGAGCGCCGACATTAGTGTTATGGATGTTTAAAAGGTAACTTTTAACATATATTATTATTCATAATTTGATATTATAGTACTATTAGGTTGTAATTTAAACCATAATTATAGTTGTTATAGTTTTAAATTTTTAAGTTTAATTGTAGTTTGTAAAATTATAAATTTGTAATTGTTTTAGTTAGACAAGTTGAAGTTGATAGAATAGTATTATTGTCTAGTATTATTATTAACTTGATTTAGTGATGAATGCCATAAAATAAGCATGATTGACTTTTTTTTTTTATTATATATATAATCAAGTGTGTGTGTGTAATGAAAAATTTGCTAAACATATTATATTAATTTGTAATTATAAATTTATAATGGAAATTAGAAAGATTGTAACACCCCTTTAGCTCAATTAAAGATATTATATTTATTTATTTGTGTTTGTGCTTGATGTGTAACCTTATGAATTTAGTTTATTTGCTCAATTTTTTATATGAATTGAGTTTATTCATTTGCAACATGGCTTAAAGAAAATAGTTATTGTACATTTCTTCAATCCTTCTCTAGGCAATCGGTGCTTGAACTTGGAGTTCAAGAATTTGAATTTAGAACTTGTCAAAGTGCTTGTGTGGAGTTGTGGAGGAAATAAGGTGGAGGAACCAAGGAAGCTTATCTAGTTTTTATGTTTGAACTTTGTGATTTGTGTTTTCGAACAA
Organism: Citrus x changshan-huyou; assembly: GCA_039657385.1. Taxonomy (NCBI): domain Eukaryota; kingdom Viridiplantae; phylum Streptophyta; class Magnoliopsida; order Sapindales; family Rutaceae; genus Citrus; species Citrus x changshan-huyou. The sequence continues at coordinate 8,638,595 of CM077549.1, forward strand.
TTTAATTATGTTTTAAATTTTGTGACTTTCTGAGTTTATGTTTCAAACTTTCAAAGACTAGTATTTCGAAATTGTGCTTTGAATGGAGACTAACAGCCTATTAACTTTGGATTTGTAAGTTTGTATTAATTTTAACTTTTATTAAGTTTGGACTTTGTTAATTGAGCAAATAATAATCCTAGTCCTACCCTCCAAGGCAATAGGCAAAAAATTCTATTGTAGCATTTTAACTTTATTCATTTGATTTCATAGCATTTTCTTTTCTTTTTTTGGTTGAAAATTAGTAAAAAGAACTACAATTAAGAAAAATGTCTTAAAACCACCATAAAACCTACAAAAATAGGGGAAAAGAGCTCAAAATTACATTAACCGAAATTGACATGTTTTGACCTGATTTCAACCGAATTCGGATCGGATCTGGTCAGGTCAACAATTCTGGTTTCATTCATATTGATTTTTGTCTAACCCGAACAACCCGAAACTCAATCGGGTTGACTCGAATCCGATTTTGCCCACCCCCTAGGGGCAGCCACCTCATGCGTGATTTTCGAGCTCGTATTTTGGAGTGTAAGAAGAAAATGGCTTTGTTACGGGGTATGCGTGATTCGGCCAGTGTGGACGGTTTTATTGAAGCTAGAAAACGTTATAATGAGTTACTACATAGCCATGAGATATTTTAGAAGCAGAGGGCAAAATCCATTTGGCTTAAAGAATGTGACATGAACTCAAGGTATTTTCAAGTTATGGCTTCAGCACGGAAAAGAAAAATATGATCGGGAAGCTTCGAAATACTCAGGGGCAGAGTGTACTACTCGAGAAGAAATTAATGAGATAATTAGCTGGTATTTCACTAATATTTTCTCCTCTGAAGGTGGCTCTTGTGTTGAGGTCCTCCAATGTGTGGAGCCAAGGATTAAGGTTGAGAAGAATCATTCTCTTATGGAGCCCTTTAGTCCAGTAGATGTAAGTAACTTTTCAGCATACATCTAGATAAATCACCAGGGCTAGATGGTATGAACCCCATTTGTTTTTCAAAAATTTTGGTCAATAGTTGGTGATGATGTCTCTATTGTATGTCTGGGTTTTATTCGGCAATGTGATTTCCCTGTTGGTTTGAATGAGACCTTTGTTGTCTTGATTCCCAAAAAACCCAATCCTGAATATATAACTGATTTCAGACTGATTGCATTGTGTAATGTCCTTTATAAAATTGTTGCAAAAAGGCTAGCTAGTCGGCTTAAGTTGGTTTTGGGGTTTATTATTTCAGTCTCTTAGAGTGATTTTATTCCGGGTAGAGCAATTACTGATAATATTATGATTTCGGCTGAGGTTCTGCATTATCTAAAGAGGAAAAGGCAAGGTAAGGAAGGGGCATCAACTTTTAAAATTGATATGGCTAAAACATATGATAGAATTGAGTGGAGTTTTTTTATCATATATTATGTTCAAGATGGGTTTTGATTATGGTTTTGTTAATTTAATTATGTTATGTGTGACTACTAAAACCTACAAGATTTCTCGCGATGGGATGGAAATAGGCCCTATTGTGCCTAACCGCGGTCTTCGGCAAGGCGATCCATTATCACCATGCCTCTTCATTATCTGTGTTTAGAGGTTAAGCTCACTTATTAACCATTATGAGAGAGCATGATTGTTATATGGGTTCAAGATTACTAGGGGTGCTTCATGCCTTACACACCTCTTTTTTGCTGACAATTGTTTTTTTTTCTTTAAAGCTAGTGTCTAGGAGGCTCATTTGATGAAGACTGTCTTATCTCTGTATGGGGCTGCCTCGGGTCAGAAGGTTAATTACAACAAATCATCTATTTCATTCAGTGCAAATGTTAAAAATGATATTGCTCACCCGATTTGTAATCTCCTTAGGGATCAAGCCACTGTTGATCATGGCACTTATTTGGGCCTCCCTTCATTTATTGGTAGAAGCAAGTCTATTGTATTTAATTATATTCATGATAGAGTTTGGCAGCGTTTATAAGGGTGGAATAAAAAATTGTTATCAAGAGCAGGTAAAGAGATTTTGCTTAAGACAGTTGCACAAGTAATGCCCAACTATGCCATGAATATATATGTCCTTCCTATTGATCTTTGTAGAGAGTTAGAAAGGATGATGAATTCTTTTTGGTGGGGCAGTAAGGGGAATGGCAGTGGGGGTATTATTTGGATGAAATGGGATAGGCTATGTAAACCTTAGACTTATGGGGTTATTGGTTTTAAAAGATTGCATTTCTTTAATGTTGCAATGCTTGGCAAGCAAGGATGGTGTCTCCTAACCAATCTGAATTCTCTTGTGGCTCAGCTGTTCAAGGCAAGGTATTATCCTAAAACATCTTTTGCTGAGGCTCTGCTGAGCAGTAATCCTAATTATGTTTGGAGATCGATTTTGGCTGCACAACCGGCTATTCTACAGGGTAGTCTTGTTCAAATTGGAAGGGGACATCAAATGGTTATTGGCAGTGCCCCTTAGTTACCTGACAATGATAGTGGCTTCATCACTTCTTCTATACTAGAAAATATCCAAACTACAACAGTTGACAGCCTTATGGTTCCTAACCATCGTCGTTGGGAATACGATGTTGTGGATGATATCTTCAACAGCAGGGACCACGATCGTATTCGCCAGATTCCTCTTGGTTCTAGGCTTGACAATGATGTTTGGTTTTGGTTGTCTGATTCTAAAGGGTTGTATATGGTTTGAAGCTGCTACCGAATACTAGATACTATGCATTCTCCTCCTACTAGCAGTGCTTGGTGTAAGTTATGGCAACTTATTGTTCCTGCAAAAGTTAAAACTTTCTTTGGTGAGCAATGGCTAATGTTGTTCCAACTACTGACAATCTTTTACAGTGTTGATCAGAGGTACAAGCTCTATGCCCCATTTGTAATGCTTCACCTAAAACTGTGAATCATATTTTGGTTACTTGCCATTTTGCTAAAGCTTGCTAGATATCCTCTGTGATTGGGTTTAATGGGAGTTGTTTGAGTTTTGTTCACTGGTTGGAGGATTTGTTTATTCGTTGTAATATTAATGATTGTAGTTTTGCTGCTATAGTTTGCTGGGGACTGTGGTTGAACAGAAATAACAAAGTCTGAAAAGATGTCAATGGGAGGGTCCAATCTGTCCTAAATCTTGCTAGGTAGAATTTGTTCCTTTGGCAGCAAGCTCGCAAGAGTGTTTTATTTCCCCAAGTTTCTGGTACAATTGCTCATGGCTTAATTTGCTGTAATAGGCCTTGTGAAGGGTGGTACAATTGTAATGTTGATGCAGTTATTTTTCGTTCTAGAGGCATGATTAGTAATGGGGCTGTCATCCGGTCTTCTGGGGGTGACTTTATTGCGGCGAAAAGTGACATCCTTCCTGGTAGATTTGAAGTACGTGAGGCTGAAGCCATCAGTGTAAGGGAAACTCTTAGCTGGCTTAAGAAGTTTTCTTTTCTGTCTATTGTTTTAGAGATGGACAACTTACAAGTCTTTAATGTTTTACATGATAAGGTTGTTTATCCTAATGGTTTTGGTACTATTATTGTTGATTGTAGAGCTTTAGCTCAATCTCTATGAGAAGTGACATTCTCTTTTGTTCTCAATTTGCGAACGCCACTGCCCATACTGTTGCTCGAATGGGGGGTTCTATGTCAGGTCGGGATGAGTGGAGAAATGTTCCACCTCCCTGGTTATTTAATGCATTGTCTGATTAATGAGGGGAAATGAAGCCTTCTATTTATAGGCTTCATTTCCTCTTCTTTTTTCAATTAAAAATAATATTATTAATATTTTATTATTTTTCTTCTTTAAAATCGGTGGCTGTCAAAGCCGTGTTCCACCATTTCTCTCTTACACTACTAGAAAAATGGTCTTTACTGACTTTAGAATAGTGTCAGAAATTACTTTCAGTGACACTTGTTAATTGTGTCAGTAATCTGGGAGTCAGAAAAATAGTGACACTTGTAAGTGGTATCAGTGATTACTATTACTACAGTATCACCAATATTATGACACCATAGTGTTAGTAGTTATTGATATTTTATTAGTGTCTATGATTACTGTTACCATGGTATCACTAGTTAATTTATTTTTAAAAAAATAAAAAATTGAATTGGATCATTGCCTATTGATTTATTGGTAAAATTAAAAGGCACCACAAAATAACAAAAAAAAATTGATTTATATCACAAAATCTTTCATTTCACATTTAAATATTATTAGTATATATTACAAATTCCAAAACTTCAATAACAAAAATATGAGATATCCTACTCTCATAACTAAATAATCCAAATTCAATACATAAAAATTTCTACCATCCAATCAAATGCCTACTACTTGTGGCTAAATTTAATAAATCTAGAAGCTAAATTGATAAGGATAACTGCCTTTCACTCTTTGAATAGGAGTAGTATAATTGCGTTATCACACCAGCAACTTCTCCATTCAATAGACTGTATGGGTTAGGATATAAGTGAAGTTGAGGAATAAACACTTCAAACACATTGATCAAATCTGCATATGAATACATGGAAAAGAAAAGAAAATTAGCTGCCAATATCCAGTCATGAGAGAAACAACAATTAACAAAAATAAAATTATTTTGTTCGAAAGAAAAAAATACTCATAAGCTATTTATAAATAAACTCAATTATTCTCTTTTGGTAAAGGTTATATATATAGTAAACTATAGCAGACAAGAAGTTTTCAATGTAATATCTACTTTCAGCACAAGCATGTTACTCTATCTACATATACCAAATGATTTTTGTGCATAGTTAAAAGCTATAACAAATGCTCTATTATAAATAAATCACCACTCATTTCCTCAATTTATTCATTCTAAAAGCTTATTTAACAAGGCAAAAAATAAGTCCTCCAACTGCAGTTTCCTTAAACTGGACATAAAATAACTATGAATCTCCATATTTATATTAGGCATAATAAAGTTTGGACATAAAATATTTCAATAATTTGAGGGTTCGATCCAAAATTATTACTACTAAAAGCAATAATATTTGCAAACTTAGTTAAGCCTTTATAAAGTGAGTATGAGATTTATTATACTACTTAAATCTATTCATGTGAACCATTTAAAGAATATCACCCTAAATTGTAATTAAGTATTCATTAATTTTGCCTAATTATAAAACTTTAAGAAGATAAAAAAAAGTAGAATAAAAATATCATCATTATATATTTCCACTCACAAGTAATGTTGCTTTAACTTGATTGACATCATAACCAAAAATCACTTTAAACATTTTTCCTAAACCTAGAAAGGGAAAAAAAAACAAACTTCAAAATATAATTATTATATATTAAGACATGCATATATAACATAACCATTTACTAGAATATTCATGGAATAATCCATAGTTCTTAAAATTAATATGCTACACTAAGTATATATTTGATATAGTAAATTAATTTTCAAACTATTACTCATATGCTCATCATCCAAAATCATTTCTTGGAAGCCTTCAAAGTCTTAAACTAGGATGTCAAACTCAAACAAACACAAAACAAGAATGTCAAACTCAAATCAATCGCAAACCATAGAAATCAATAATCGGGCTAATATTTAAGTTAAATTAGTTCAATTAAAAAGAATAGCTAACAAGCTCCTAGCTTTCTGGAACCACCCGGCTGGTCCTAAAACCATTCATTTTTGGGCTCCAACTACAGTAGTAATTGGTGCTTAAATATATATTTATAAAATTTAAGATATTTAATACATTGGATTGATATTTTCCAGTTTTTAACAACACATATGAATGAACAACATATTAAAATTTGAGGTTATTCTGATATTATTATGCTGGTGTTTTGTAAGATCAAAAGTTAATAAATAGTTATGTCAACAGAACTTGCTGCAGAGCAGCAAAGTTTAAAAAATCATTAAAAATAACCTGCAAGTTCAATCAACATAAAATTTTTCAGATTTGAAGTATGCATATAGAACTTTAGTTTCTCCGAATTTCAGCTCATTCAGATATGTTTAGACTATCGTTTTGCACCACCAAACATGATACATGAGTAATTTATGAAAGATTGGACAGCCACCAACCATTTTGAAAAATCAATTAAAAATAAGTTATAGACCCAATTCATTCCAAAAATTCCAGAACTGAAACATACACATTTAACTTTAATTATTTCAAACATATGGTAAAGTTTGGACAAAATATTTCAATAATTTGAGAGTTCATTCCAAAATCATTACTTATAAACAAGTCTTATGATTTTGGCCATCAATCATATAAATATAAATAAGAAAAATTAAACAACTGAAGTAGATATTGCCTTATTATGAACATAAATATAAATAAGACAAATCTAATATTGCCTTAGTAATGAACTGAAGAAACAAAATTATGTTTTGCCCTGTAAACAAATCCATTAAAGAAATGATAAAGACACCTCATTTCTCAACCTAAGCCACATACTTCAAACTTTTCCTTTGTAAAAGCATCTATTTGATAGTTTGTAATAAGTAATCATCCAATGAGACTATTTATAGCAAATAAAAATTGAAATCTATTCAATATGAACAAAACTAAAAAATAACAGCCGAAAAAAAATGAAAAGATTGCTTTTGAAAAAAAAAACTAATAACACATGAAGCAATAAGTTATATCAACATAGAACCACTATGAACCAATATAAACCATCAATTTTAGCATAATCATGCTGCTCTTAAGAATTCCCAATTTTAGCATATCAACATAGTGTAAAAAATGTTTAATGTTGTTCATCAGCGAAATAAAGTTAACCTTAGTGACGATCGCCCTAAACACAATATTTTCCAAAGTAGATATAATGAAGGCTATTTGGTGCCAATAAAAGAAAAGAAAGTAGCAGAGAAAAAAACACAATAAAAGCTAAATCTTTACCTTCTTGTTTCTTCCAAGTAGCCAAAGAAACAATACATTCTAGTTTCTTCCAAGTAGCCAAAGAAACAATACATTCTAGTTTCTTCCAAGTAGCCAAAGAAACATAGAAGCTCTTCTCCAAATCACTTATTTAAACCTAAAAGAACAATTAAAACAAAAAAAAAAACTCAAGATCTAATGACAATAAGAGAGACCCGAAATCATAAAATAAGAAAAGAAATAAGAAGTTAGGATTTTGAAGGCAAATGGTGAACATGTGCCACCGGTTTGACAGGATCATGGCTGAGCACTTTTTGACAATTTGGATGTTAGGGATTTTTCAGATCTGGGGAGCTTAGGAGGGAACGAATACATTGGTAGAGGGAGTTGAAAAGTTATATTTTGGATAAGATAAGACTTGTCCATTTGTTTTGTTTTTATCCACTCAAAAAGCACAACTCTAAAAAAATTAAAAATAATTCGTAGCCTAGTGGTCTTTTGATTCAATGTAGAAGCTTTAGGTTTAAGAGGTCTTGGGTTCGAATTCGGACTAAAACAAAATTAAAATGATAATTTTTAATTGCTGATACCTAAGGGTCATTGATCGCTATTACTAAAGTTATTGATACTTCAGTATTAGTAATTAGTGATACATATCTGTTAAATGCGGAAAATGATCCAAATATATGTATATACTAATACTTTTAAATAAAGTGTCAGAAGACAAGTATCAGTAAAGAACATTTTTCTAGTAGTGCTTAGTAGAGCTTGTGGGAGTTAATTTAGAGAGTTGATACAAGGAATTCAAGAGAGCTCAAGGAATAGCTTTGATGAAGTTAAGTATAGCTTTAGCGAGCTTATCTAGGGACCTTACTAGAGATCCTAGGATAACTTAGGTGAGCTCAAATATGAAATGTGATATGGTCATCAAAACCATCATAATAAAAAAAAGCATAAACAATATAGAACACGTAATATTTTTTGTGCTTAGGCCTTTTAACCTATATTCACGTGAGTAATCATCTCCATTCCACTAGATATGTGAAATATTACATCATTCAATTTATAATATCAAAAAACAATTATTAGAGGTTGTTGATGGTGAATAATAACATCAAGAAGAAGTGTGTCTTATAAAGATTAGAGAGTTGGAACAAGGAAAAAGGGTTATTTAAGAGATAAGATGGTCAATATCTTCCTTGAAAGTGTAAAAATAGAGGAAGAAGAAGAAGATAAAACAATCTCTCAAAAAAATAGATCTGGAAAAAAACTCCCAAGAGTTGATAGAGCAAAGAGAGAGAGAGAGAGAGCAAGAGAGAAAGAGAGATTCACATCAAATTTGAACATATAGAGCTTATATAGGAGTGTTTTGAGGATATTTAGGTAACTTTGGCCAGTTGGCGAATTTTCATTGTTTTGTCCTCCACAAGTGAGGTTATTTTAGTATTTTTGTCTTTTGTCCTTTGATGTTGACATCTATAAGCTTAGGAGGCAAGAAAACCTTTAGCTTTCTTTTAGTCTCCATAATTGGGCACATGGCAGCCTTTTAGCCATGTGGTTGCACTGCTTCTTAGAGGATAGCAAAGGATAACTGACGTGGTCCTCTCTTATTGTTTTCCCTAAAGAATTTTATTCATAATGGCTCCTTATTCTTAGCTAAAAGGAAGATACTGTATTCTTTCTCATGATAGCATGCATTGTTCACATGCTCGCTCTAACCACCAAAATTTGAGTTTTGATAATACTCCTTGATGTTGGGCATATTTACCAAAGTTATCTATTTCCTTCGGGAGCTTATCTTTTGATCATTTAGAGCTATACTATCATTATGTCAAGTGATCTGACTTCGCTTGGTTGACTTTCTTTACCACGTATCTGGCAGCATTGTTAGAGTATACTAAATTTAAAACCTTACTAATGATATAAACAATTAGCAAAACAAGTAAGGGTCGATCTTACGAAGACTATGCTAGTCGTATTTATTATCAATTCTAAAGTAAAGACTTTGAAAAATAAATAATAATAATAATAAAAGTTATAAATTAATCTAAATAAAAAAAATGCCAACCATAAATAAAAGAGGGGTTTATGAATTTTTAACTAAATAGCAAGAAATAAAGAAACTAAAATTATGAAAATAATAATTTAATAGAAACTTTAATTAAAAAAGAAAGAAATAATAATGAAAACTTTTGTCAAGGATCATTTGCCATCACCGAACATGCACATAATCAATATATCAATTCTATCATCAAATTTTATTGAAACTATCAACCGTAGATAATAATAAGCTCTGTTAATCTTTATCTTTCCTTAATGAGTTGTTAGACAAAACAAGTTCTTTACCTAATCTCTAACCATTAAATAATTTAAAACAAACTCTTTAAATTTAAGATAATTGAAGCATTAAGTAGAGAAAGACATTACGTTGATCTAGGTAAGAAACACATAAGCTCGGATAATTTAACCTATGTTATGTTCTCTAATTGAAATCAATTATTCCAATTTGCTACTAATGATTAAAATATCAAGACAATTATGATCAATGATTTTAACTTAGTAATAAAATTTATTAAAATCCTATCTAATTGGCTACTTAAATAAGATGAGAATAAAATCATAAACATTAATTACATAAGAACATAAACAATTTCAATTAAATAAATTGAATGATAGAAATTGAATATTAATCATATGACATATTTAGAATTTTGAATTCACCCTCAACCAAATAGAAAATCTAGCTCACATGATTGAATTGGAAATAAAATAGTTGACCATGCAATTATTGGCCGAATCCTTATAGGATTCTAATTCATGTTTGAGATTAATTTGCTTTCCATAATATGCAATGTCATGCACATGCAATTGCCAATTGTTACAAGGCCAAAAAGGGTAAGCCACCAAATTAGATTCAATTTCTTTATTAATCTCCACGTGATAAGCTTTTTTGTCTGTATGTGCATGAATTAATTTTATTGGCTTTGGTTTGATCGGCTTGAATTCCACCTGCATGTATGCTTAATTGCTTCCTAGTGTTCCACTTGAATGCATGCATGATGGGTAATTAAATTGCATCTTTCTCGATTTGTTTTAATTAAATTTTTTTATTCCTTTCCATTCTAATTATTTCAAGCATATTTTTTTTTAATGTTCCCATTTAATTCCACTTTAATCTCAGAATATACCTAAAATATAAAAATTAATATAATAAAATATAATTTAACAAAATAACTAAATGAAAAATTAACTAAAACAATTAGAATATTTAAGACCAAAACAAGAAAAAGATGGAGAAATTAATTATTAAAATATAGAAAAAAAAATATGCACTTATCGATGTCATCAAGTCATTAACCCATGTCAGCATCTAAACTTCCCCTAACAGGATTAAATAAGCAAGTTTGGTCACTAGATAAGCATACCAAATATGCAGAAAGTCATAGAGTCTGAAAACAACATAGATTTGGATTATATAATGCACATGCTAAACCAAAATGTAAGTATTTTGAAATTCAAATTTGAAATACCTATATTTTATACATTTACTGTTAATTAGGTGTTGTTAAATTCAAATGTGCAATGTTTGTTTCGGGTCTTTGTATTTCATGTATCCCCTATTTCTATTAAAAAGGGGTAGGTCAAATATATTTGGAGTTTAGGTGAATTTATAGTGGTTTGAAAATTTAAAAATTAATAATTTATTAGTCATTTGTTACATCAATACAAAATTAATTAAATTTATAAAAAAAGGAATAAAACAATTAGAAAATAAAATATTTGAAATGACAGCACTTTGAGATGATGATGACTAATTTTTATACACATTAATTGAGACTTATAAGACTTATAAGATGTCAAAATTATTATGATTCTAATAAAAACTTCTATGATTCTCACTTAAATGTTCTATTAAGTATACATGTTATTGCTTGGTAATTATACATGTTATTATTCACTTTGCGTATATGTAAATTTTAATTATAAAGTTTTTGGAGACTTCTGTAAACAAAAATCTTGAAACTTTATATAATTTGTTTATAAGAATGCTATTATAGATTTTTCTATAAATTTGGACCTTCTAAAATGTGGGGCTTAGGCAATCACCCAATTTCCTTAATGATATAAATAGATCTGGATGAAATTGACATTGAAGCTTTATAGAGAAAGTTGTTTCTTAAATCTGATCAACCCAGCATAAGTAAGGTATGGAAGCTTATTATTCCTACTTGCTGCTCAAATTTTAATCCACCATCTGAAAGGTTCAATGCCTTTAGAGGGTGAAACTAAAGTAGATAACTACATTATTGCAAGAAATTAAAATAGAGAAGGGTTTGGCTAAATTTCAAAAGCAATTCCAAAGAGAGTTATAAGAAAGTCAAACAAAGACTTCTAGCAACCTCTGTGGTGAATGAACCTAAAGATTAAAGTAGAGAAAATGATAAGGAGACAATGCTTTAATCATTATTAAAGGATGCCTTGCAAAGAAAATGATATGGAGACAATATTTAATTATTATTAAAGGATAATTTAATGAGTACTAATGGAGTCCCAGTTCTTCCTATAATAGGTATAGGGGGGTGGGCAAGTCAACTTTTGCCTAGCTTGTCCGCAGCGATCTCAAAGTGAAAAATAATTTTGATATTGAAAACTAGATTTGTATTTCTAAAGATTTTGATGTTTTCACGATAATCAAGACAATTTTATAGTCCATTTCTATCAAGGTTGTTCATGATAACAATCTAAATTAACTTCACGTCAAATTGAAAGAGAAGATGTTGCAAAATAAGTTTTTGTTGTTTTAGTCTTTCAGAGTATATATGGAATGAGAATCTAGGTGAGTAGAATGCCCTTTGCTATCCATTTAAAGCTAGCTCACAAGGAAGTAAGATTATTGCCACAACTCGCAATCTAGATGTTTCATTAATGGTAGGTACTCTTCCAGCTTACAAGTTAAAAAAAAAGTTTGTCAGATGATGATCGCTAAGATCAAACTTTAACATGCATGTTCACTTGATGGAAATTAGTAAGAAAATAGTGAAGAAGCACACAAGTTTGTCTTTGGCAATAGAAACACTCGGTAGCCTCTTACATGGAAAAGTAGACCGTAAAAATTGGAAAGATGAACTAAACATCAAAGTGGGATTTACCTGAAGTGAGAAGTGTCATTATACCAGCTCTTAGAATAAGCTACCACTATCTTCCTCCACATTTGAAATGGTGTTTTATTTGCTACTTATTATTTCCAAAGGACTACTAAATTTAAGGAAGAATAGCTTGTCTTGTTGTGGATGGCTCAAGGTTTCCTGAGGCATGAAACTAACGAGAAACCAACCATAGAATTAGGCCCAATAGGCCAACTCTAGAATAATGGGAACCTTAGATGAAATACTTTTTGGAAAATTATCAATGATTTACTTTAAATTTACTATAATGATTTACTTTACTGGTGTGTTTACTTAATAGAATTAGAATGAGCTGGAATGGAAATGAGATTCTAATATTTACTTACCAAAAATAAATGGGAATGAGAATGTGTTGGAATGCCATTGATGTGTTTATTTGGAAAAATAAATGGGAATGAGGAATATGAATGAAAATCAATTTACCAAACTACCCATATTATTAAATAATGTAATTTTCATTAACTAGATACATGTATAAATATTGTTATAAAAATGATATTAATTAAAAAATAAAATTAATAATAATAAATGTTAATAATGATAACATTAATAAAAATAATAATAACAATAATTAATAATAACTAAAATAATAAAGGTAATAAAATTCATTAATAATAATAATAATGACATTTAAAATAATAAAATTAATTGTGATTTGAACGAGAGTAATTCGGGAGATATAAAAAAATTAGAGGGATACAAAAATCAATTCAGGAATGGGAATCCTCATTCTCAACCCCCCCATGGGAATAAGATTCACATTCCTTATTCCCAAATTGTGTGAGACCCACATATTTTATTCTCATTCCCAAATTACATTTTGCTAAATAAACACGGATTTCATTCTCATTCCCTAAATCCTGAAGTAAACACGCCATAAATTTACAATATTATAAAAAATATTTTAAAAAGTTTGAATGTGTTCAAATTTTCACCCTAAATTTGTAATTTTCACCAACCATCCACTAAAAATGTTAGGAAATTGAGCTTCCTCCCAAGATCACTCCAAGCAATTTGTCAAGCAACAAATTAACAAAAAAAATTAAATGGAGAATACATCAATCACACAACACAAGATTTACTTGGAAAACTCCAAATCTAGAGAAAAACAACGACCATTGTCACAAGACAACCAGAGAAAAATATTCACTATATGAAAAATTATTACAACCACATTCTCAAAAATAATTTTCTCTTACCCAAGCCTCAAATACATAATCCCGCGAAATATCCCTTAACAAAACAAACCCGTAATACTCATATTGAGGAGCCAATTGCTCGTTCAATATAATTATATGCTTAAGAACATTTCTCTCCTATATTGGAAGCCCTTAATGCTTCTCTTACATCCACCAATTGAATGCTCTCAATTGGATTGCTTCTTTCCATGGCCAACATTTCATGATCATTTTCTTGAGCAATGTTGAAGCTTATTGCTTCTCTAGGATTTGGAATGCCAAGCTCTCAAATGAGAGCTTCCTTTTTATAGGCAAAATTTTGCCTAAAATCAAGCCCACCAATCTTGATCAGATCTGATGGCTTAGCCACCAAATTTGATCAACAAATTTGATCAATAAATTTGGTGGTTATGCCACCAAATTTGAAGCCAAAATTTTTGACCTTTTTTAATCACATTTTCAACAAAAAAGACATAATTACTCTTGCAAAATGACAAAATAAAAGTAGAGACAACTTACGTAGTAGTTATTTTATAAAGTCATTTTGTCTTTTTAATAGATGGTTGATACAAATTACAAATATTGGTTGAAAAATTAAATAAATTTAAGTTTTTATAGTAATTTTTAAAAACATGGTAAATTTAAGGTAGACTGATAATTTCCTTTTTTTAATAAGGATTCTTTACATTCCGTAACTTCAACTATCAAAGAAAGATAAAAGAGCTCAAAATTTAATTAATTTTAATTATATCTTGAATTTCAACAATAATCAACAAGACACTGACAAACTTTAAAAAAAATAGTCAAGAAAATATATTTCTTATTTCCTTTAGAACCATTATTTTAGCAAACTATTTTTTTAACTTCAAAAAATAAGCTAATAAATATATAGAGAAGAGTGCAAAAAATTTTATAATGGTCAATAACTAATTTGTTAAAATTAGAAAGATAAATAGTTTAATTTTTTTGGGAAAAGCTAATAATGAATTAAAGATTAGACATATTATTTATTAATTATAGCCCTTTAACAATAAGGTTATCAAATTGATAAAAATCTTAGGATAATTGTTAAAGATTAGGCTGCTTCAACCAAGCAACAAAAAGATGGCTAATAACTTAAGATCAATCTTATTAAAAGGGCATTTATGAAAGCTTCCGCGTCCAATATGCAATATTTACTCTATTGAGTGATTTTATTTAATTGAATTTTAGCATAGCCGTCGGACAAATGACACATAATCATCATTTTCTTGGATAGTTGATGGACAAACCACACTTTTAAGATACAAAGTAATATCAAGGTATTTGTCGGAAAGTGGCTTATAAAAAAAACGTGAGTTTTTTTTAAAATTTTTTTTTACCTTTTATTAAAAGCTAAAACAGCCACTAATACACCGTTACAAGAATCGGATATATAATATCGGAATAAACTTAAATATAATAATACTTGGGAGAACTTACGACTCGAGCCCTGCTCACTACAAACTTTTTCTTTATACTCCAAACTAAAAGTAGTTTCACTCTCTATTTTTGCTATTATATCTTTAGTTTAAAACAATAATAGCTATTTGCAAAACAAATGTCTTTAAGAACATAATACCAAAAAAATATATATTCTTCATGTTTAATATCACCAAATAATATACAAAAAATTAACTATTTAATTCTAGGCACCAATATCATTGATTAAAATTTTAGGATTAAAAAAAAGATCATAAAAAGAGAATTACTTACTTGAAAAGATGCAAATGCTCTACAAATTTTACAATAAATATTTAGGAATTTTAGGGTTTGTCATAACTAATTGAAAAGTTAGGGTAATTCTTGAAAATAAATAAATAAAAATAATTGACAAGTGAGGGTTGTTAAGATAAAACCAATGTATCACTATTCAGCAGTCATAATTTTTCAATCTTTTATTGCTAAGGGAAAAAACTTTTAAAAAAATAAAAATTCGGCCAGTCCCAACTTGTTGGGCTCAAGCCCATACAAGATAGGCCATGATTTTTCATAGTTTAGGCTTCCCAGACAGTTGGACTATTGGCACCCCTCTAATCTCCTCATAAAACCCTATTTTTAGTTATATTCATTTTATTTCTAAAAATACCCATTTTTTTAGATACACTTTTCTAAATTCTCAATTTTCATTTGATTTGTTCTATTGTTAAAACTTAAAGTATTATTCTGCTATTTTTTTTCATTATTTTCAATTTTATTATTATCCTATACACAAATTAAAAAATTATATGGGTGATAAGTGTTTGTGGCTGATTTTGGGTTAATAAATAAAAAACCACAAAACCAAGCTAAGAACAAAAAATTTATTTTTTGTCGGGGAGCGGGGTGCCTCGCTTGTTCGGCGTGTGCCGGCTTTTTAGGCTTTTTGTGGAGTGAATGAGGATTGAGATGGCGTTGGATATGGAGGGGGTCTGACTTCAGGTGCGGAGAGCTGGCAAAAATCATCTTAAACCTACAAAATAACCAAAAAAGAGATCAGAGGTGGAGCCGGGGGTGGCCGGCGACCACGCTCCGACACTCAAGTAAGAGTTGGGTTATTTCAGATTAGAGAGCTTGCAAGCTCTCGGTAATAGAGGTTTTGAGATTGAAGAAACCTTAGTTTTTCGTGGTCTCTGTGTTAATTTCTTGATAAAAATTAAACCTGAGTATTTATATGGTGTACCCCGGTCATCGTGCCACCTGGCGTCATATTATCGGTGTTTCATACTGTCATGTCAGAAATATTCTTATTTTCATGCGTATGGCGGCTTAGGCATTTCAAAAATATTTGTGGAGAGCAAGTTTGAGGCGTATTCACGTGCTAGGCGTAGTGGAGTGGTCCCGTGTACCTATGCAATTTCGTTGTAATTTTGCAGGTGTGGCAGGAAAGGCTGGTGGTCCCAACTATCATAATATCAAACTTTTAGTCGATTCGCTGGCGTGACAAGCGGTTGTCTCCTCTTTTGTAGCACGATATTTTCTCACCGATTCCTTATTTTTTGACACGTATTCAACCGATCTTTTTTAGATTCGGGGCGCACCTATCCCTTGACATTTTTACAAAGACTTTTTATATCCTTACATGGTGTACCCGAGGTACCTGGGGTACCCAAGGTAAGCTAATTTCTTAAATATTGACACGTGGTGCTTCATCATTGGCCTCATGTTTCCATCCCAAACAACATCTCCCTAGTTTCTTTGTGGCGAATGTAATTGAGGCACAAGAAACGCTTGGAGGAACTGTGCGTAATACGTGGCGATATTTACTTTTTTTTTTTAACAAACACTGATATGATATATGTCTTCACGTCTCTCCAGTTTCTCTTGGGAAGTGGTAGTCGTCTGACACATAATTTGAATTTGAAAACACCCATCTGCAAAATTATTTGACCTCTCCCTTTATGAAGTACGATTTGTCAGGTTTAATTAAAATCTATTCCACTCCTTTTGTGTTACCACTTTATTTTGAAAATCACAAAAAATCTTCCATCAAGTTTAATTGCTTCAAGTGGCTTCTTCTTGCTCCCTGGCTTTTCATCTTTTCGTTGGCTTTATTTCTTATTCTTTTTGGCTTCGTCTTTTTCTTTAGCTTCTCATCTTCTCCTAGGCTCTATTAACATTCCATAAACAGGTAAAAAGTCTTCCTTTACTTCTCTTTTTCCTTTTTTTAAATGTCTTTTCATGTCTCCTTTTCCCTGGTTTCTTTCTTCTTTTCTCTGGTTTCTTTATTCTTTTCCATTTCTTTCTCTTTTCTTTTTTTGTTCTTTCAATCAACTCTCCTTTTCCCTTTTTTTTTCTTCTCTCTCTTTTTTTTTCTTTTTCTTTTCCCTTTCCCCTTTTGCTTCCCTCTCGGCTGCACTTCTTTTTGCGCGTTTCTGGTGGGCTCTTGGAAGTTACTACAACAGTCTCTGGTGCCTGATCTGTCCGGCACACAGCCGTGTCTCGCGGCTTCCGGCGAGATCTCCTTCCAGCAGGTTTGGCGCGGTGCTTCTCTCCCCCACATTGTCTCTTCACTTCTTTTTCCTCTTCTCTATTTTCTTCCTCTACTGCGTTTTCTTTGGCTTTTTTTTTTATCCAGACTTCCCTCTTTTTTTTTATCATCCAGAAATTTTTTTTTATTATCCTGACTTCTTTTCTTTCTTTCTTTTTATCCATGCTCCCTTTTTTTTTATCATTCAGGCTCCCTTTTTTTTTTTTATATCATCCATACTCATTTTTTTTATCCAGACTTTCCTTTTTTTTTTATCATCCATACTCTCCTCCCTTTTTTTTTTTAATCATCCTGACGGCTTCCTTTTTCTTTTTTCTTTTCTTTGAAATCTCTAACGGATTTCATTGTGCCCATGACAGCCTCTGCACAGCTTCATCTTTTAAGCAATTTCTGGCGATCCGTGATTTCTCTCGGCGATTTACAGTCTATTCATCTCCAAACTT
Organism: Citrus x changshan-huyou; assembly: GCA_039657385.1. Taxonomy (NCBI): domain Eukaryota; kingdom Viridiplantae; phylum Streptophyta; class Magnoliopsida; order Sapindales; family Rutaceae; genus Citrus; species Citrus x changshan-huyou. Next base: position 8,656,265 of record CM077549.1, read on the forward strand.
GCTGTTTTTTTTGCGACTAAAATTTGTTGCTCTCGATGAAATCTAGGTATGAATTTTTATACCTATTTTTGGCTTCTTTATTTTGAAAAATATTATTGTGGCTTTGTTTCTGGACTTCATGCAAAGTGTTAGTACTTTTTTCTTTTTGTTTATGCTTTTATTGGTGGATGTTGGTGTTTGGCTTGTGATAGATAAGGTCTGAAGTTGTGGGGGCATGTTTTGATGTGGAGATTTTCTTTTCAACTTGTGCCTTGTGTTTTTAAGGGAACAAAATGGGGAGAAAAAGAGTTGGGATAAAGGGTCGAAATATTGTTGATGATTCGGGTGGTGAGGAGGCCCCATGTTTTGGGTCAGCCCCTTTTGTGTCCATTAGCGATGACGATGGGTCCCCTTCGGGTAGCCCCAAATTGTCCTGAACTTATCCTCGTAGTAAATCTAAAACTAGGGGGAAGCAACCAGTTAGGGCAGCCCGTAAGAAAACCCCTACAAAAAATTCCAGATCCAAATCTCCTGCCCCTGTCAGTATCCCCGACCCTCCCCTGGTCTCCCCCTCTATCTCTGTAGCTCGTAGGCTAATTCACTAGGGGGTAGGCCAGCTATTCCAAGAGATTTAGAAAGAGTTAAAGATAAATATAACATACCTCTTTCTGTCCGCCTTAGGATAACTCGCAAGGGCAAGCGCCCCGAGCACCCCCATTCTGATGGTGTAGCCCTTCATATTGACCTTTTCGACTTAGGTCTCCGTTTGCCTCTTCAGCCATTTTTTTAGAAAAATGTTCACTGAGATGCAGATTGCTCCCGGACAGTTATCTTTACTCGGTTGGAGATTGTTCATGGGTTTGGAGGTTCTGTGGCTGGATGAATTTGAGGAAGATATTTCTTATGGAGATCTGAGGGGGCTTTATCAGTTGAAAAATCCAACTAGTTTATCCGTAGCTTATTTTGCTACTTGGGAGGTTCATGGTAGCTTGGTGAGAGTGGATCCCTTACTAAAAAAGGGCTATAGATATGGGTGGTTCGTGGCTGAAGGCGAGTGGGGGAGGAGTATACCAGCGGGCAATGATGTTGTGCAAGTTCGAAACTTCTTTAATGAAGATAGTATGTATTTCTTTCATTTTCTCTCCCTTTTTTATGTATACATACATTTCTCGCATAAATTTTCTTCTTATTCGTTGTTTCTTAGGACTTTTGCAGACATCACTTGGTCTAAAGGGACATGCCTAGTTCATGAAGTAGGGAGAAAAGTGAGTGGTATCATAAAGAAGTTCCAGTCTCTGCAGAGTGAGGGCGATGTTATGAGCACTACCCGGCTGGCGAGAGCTGGTTTGATTGAAGAGAGCCTTCCATCTTCTTCGGGGGGCGATTAACGTATGGCTATGTGGTGTTGCTGGGGTACCCTGCCTTCACTGGTTCTGTGGGGTGCCCCCATCATTTGCACAAGCTTTTTTTTTTTGCGACCATCTCTTATTTTTTCTTAATGTGTCTTTTTGCCAGTGACGATTCTGATGTTTATTTTTCTAATCCATCTCCATGTCTCACTTTTTTTTTTTTTGCTTGATGTTGGATAGGTGTGGACCCTTTCGCTGAAGATTTCGATGCCTTCTTCAGTCGCATGAGTGGCAGCTCCTCCGCTACCCTGGGTACCTCAGCAAAGGGTGATCGACCTCTCATCGTTCCAGGCGCCACGGGCAAATTGCATGTTTCCTCTTTTGGGAGTTCTCGGGGTACCCCGACTACCCATAAGAGGAAGCTTGGCTCCCTTTTCACAGTTCCTGAAGATCTTATTGAGGGTGAGCTGGACCCGGTGGCAAACAAGCACATATCTCACCTGGCCGATTGTTTCCTTCATTCCTCTGAGTGCATTTCTACATAAATGGCCATAGAGGCGGATAAATTGGACTTAAATGAGCGCTATAGCCGAGCGCTCAAGGCTTGTCATGACGTGAGTGCCTCTCTCTCTCTCTCTCTTTTTGTCACTCATTATCTTCTTTATTATTTTATTATTATTATTATTATTATTGTGTAGGCAACCTTTTACCTTAGCCACAGTCTCCGAGACTTTAGCGGCACCTCGGCTGCACAGGCCAAGGTGGAGTGGCTGCGAGGGGAGGTCAGACTCGGCCAGTCTCGGGAAGAGAAGCTTGGAGAGGAGGTCAGGGCTTTGCAGAGGCGTTTGGACTACCACGCCCGGGAGAACAGTCGAATGTCTAAGAAGTTAGAAGAGGTAGAGTCTAAGCACATTGAGTTATTATCTCGCCAACAGGAGATGATGGACAAGACTTTTACTCTTATCATGACTGAGGTCTGGAGCGTCGACCCAGAGCTGGTGGTACCCCAGGTGGAAAAATGGGTGGACAAGTCGGCCATCCTGAAAGCAATTGAGGACAATAGGGTAACCCATACTCCACTATCTCACAGCCCACAACAATCTTCTAGGGTACCCCAGGTACCCCAGGCGGATCTCCCTTCTGTTAGCGCTGTTCATGAGGGTAGCAGCTCTTTGACCGCGAGTGCTCCTGTTGATGCCCCCGTTAAGGGGAACGGTTGAGAGGATGTCTCCTCTCTGCGTGATCCTACTTGTTATTTAGAGTTTTATCCCGAGATGTCTTAGCAATTTTCTTTCTTTACTTTTGTACCTTTTGTAGTATGGTATCATCATTTGATGTGTTAGGATAGTTGTCTTTTCGAAGGTTGCCTTGCCAATCTCGCTACTTGTTCGCATTAAACTTCTGCAATAGACTTGATTTGGCATGCCATTGAATTCCTTACTTATGATTGATTTATGTAGACTTGTGGGGGTTCCTCGGGTACCCCAGGTACCCCCTGATGTATTTTTGGCTTTGGGTGGTGATTCCCGTAAATATGTTCGATGCTCGTCTTAATAAAGATTATGGCGTATCTCAAATAATTTAATAATTCATGCATCATCATAATATAAAATGAAATTCATAATTGGCGCAACTAAGATATAAATAAAGATTATGGCGTATCTCAAATAGACTTGTGGAGTTTCCTTGGGTACCTCAGGTACCCTTCTTTTTTTTGTTCGGGGACCTTCTTGGCCCCTTTCTTACAAAAATGGTTAAAAACATGCTTGTTTTGCCATCTGCTTCTAGTCAATATTTAATGAAATAATGCGAATAGAGGTGCATGCTCGCCTACATCATTTCTTTTAAGCATCCAACTCTTGTGATTGCCATTTATCTATTCTTTACTTGGCTCAAGTTAAAGAATAGAGGTGTGGGTGTGTGCATACCTTAACGGGGTCTCATGGCGTTAGGGTATGCTGGTTTACCTCGCCCTCGGGTCTTCTCTGACCCTCCCTCTTTAAATTTATTGTATTCTTTCTTATTGGCTTTGACCTCGAACAGATCTTCACGATCAAATCGGGTCAGATACCCCAGGTTCCTCAAATTATCTTGAAATTGAGTAATTATAGCTGAAAGGTGTATACAAGACATGGCATAATAAAATGAAGTCACATTAATGGCGAAAATTTAACTATAATCACATTCAGTAATCAAAAGGAGAATATTACATAAGACTGACTCATTATCCCAGTGAGAATAAGAAACTGTATAGACACCCACTCTCTAGGACTTAGGGAATTAAAAATTTTACTTGCACATGTTGGGTACCCAAGGTACCTTTTCATGGCTTTACCATATTATACACATATGAAAGAAAATAAGAGATAGATAAAGTGAACGATAGGGTTTAAGACACTGTCCTCATATTAGTAGTACTTCCTTAGTATTGCCGACGCCTAGCTACTGCCCACTTGGATAGGGTAATGAGTGGCCTTGTGCTGACGAGGTACCCCTCCAAGAACATATTGGTGGCAATTTGATAATTCGCCTTCGAGGTAATGAAGTAACACCCTTGAGCCAATTGCTTATTCCCTTTTATTGTGATAATTTCCTCAGCGGTTGGAATCTTCATGGCGAGGTAATGCATGGAGATTGACGCTTTAGTTGTTGCTAAAAATGGTCGTCCCAAGATGATATTATAGGCACCGGGATGATCAACAATAAGGAAGACGATCATATGGATCACCTGGTGGGGTACCATGTCTCCTAGAAAACCGATGAGTGGCGTGTCACATAGAGTGATCATTGGCGATTCGATTAGCAGCTGATCTAGGGCGCTTTTAAATATGATGTTCACGGAACTGCCGGTGTCCAGCAGAGTCTTTGTTACCTTACCGGTGCCGACTTTTAGTGTTATAACCAAGCATCATCATGGCGGTATGAGACATCTTCCGCATCTTTCTATGTAAAGAGAATAGAGACGGGATGGTCGGGTACCTGGGGTACCCTAAAGTGATTTTGACAAGCAAAGTTGACTTCCTTTCCAGGGCGATCCAAGATTGGTGACTTACTGTAACGTTTGATGGCCCGTCTAGATTCCCCCACGAGGGTAGGACCTCCTACTATCATTCGAACTTAAACGCCTTTCTTAGACCCTTAGGGTACCTCAACTTCGGGATTAGGGTTAGCAACTTGTTTACCTTTATCTTGCTCTGAAAACTTTCTAGCCTCCCGCATATCAGCCACAAACTCCTTGAGGTACCCACTCAGAATCAATGACTCAATTTCTTCCCGCAAGTGAAAGCATTTGGTGGTGTTATGGCTGAAATCTTCATGGAACTCACAATATTTCAAGCTACACATCATATTGAGGCATTTCTGAATTGGCTTAAGTGGGAGAAGCATCCCCGTATCCCTAATATGGTAAAAACCTTTGTTATGGAGATTGATTCAAATGATGAAAAGAGTCATATCAAGGTTTTTGTGGCGCTTTTCGTTGTTCTAGTGGTGGCGGCTTATCCTGCTGGGGTACCCAAGGTACACCAGGAATATTCAGCCCTCTCACACGTGGGGTTAGACGAGGTGGGCTGTGTACCCGGGGTACTCGAGAAGGTACTTGGGGTACCTCGGCTCTCTTGGGTTTCTCCTTGCTTTTCACGACTACGGCTCTGTCTTCCTCCCGCTTCAGGTAACACTTTTCGTCCATTTCTATTTATTGCAGAGCTCGAGAACGAGCTTCCACGTATAAAAGAGGAAGGTCCTTTTGAAATGACCACAAAAAATTCTTCAAACGTAAATTCTTTTCAAAATGAGTGAGAGTATGTTGGTGACCAAACATATTGGTGTGCAACACCTCTTGGTGGAAGCAGGTTACGTACTCAGCTAAAGACTCTGATCCCCTTACTTGATGAAAGCAAGCTTCAAAGATGTCATATCTTGGGAGGAAGCATAACCAAGCTCATGAACAAAATCTTTTAGGATACACTACATGCCTTCAATGATCGGAACCATGATTTGGCTGGTCCGGTGAGGGTATGCGGGAATATCATGCACATAGCATTGTCGCCCACTCCTTTAATTAGAATCTGGTCATGATACAACTCAGCATGTTCCAGGGGATCCGAGGTACTCGAGTATTGTTTTATTTGAGGCATGGTGAATGCTTCCGGGAGAACAGCTATCTGAATCTCCATGGTGAATGGTGAATTATACGTTGTTGGTGCTAAAGTATTGGTGGGGTTTTGTTTTAAAAAAGGAACTTCACTTGAGCTTCGAGGTACTCCATTTTTTTTCAGGAACTCGCGGGGTACCCCAGGTACACCTGAGGATGCCGCAGTTGTTTGGGAAGCTCTTTTGGCATTCAACTTGTGCCGGAGATCTTCATGGACTTTTTGTTTACGTTTGGTACCCTGGCTACTACGAGAATAGCAAGAGGCAGTGGAGTGTTCTTCCCGAGAGTCGCCGGTTTGAAACTTTGAACGAGTGCCTGATGGCCCGTGCTTTGGTCTACTTCCCTCCGATATTTCAGATCTTGGTATGATTTGTTTCTCACCGCAGGGAGGCGGAACATCTTGAGTTACCGGGGAAGTGTCTGCCTCAGGTACCCGAGATCCTACTGCTCTGAGAATCGCATGAGCTAAATCTTCAAAATGTTTATGAGTAACAGGCTCCTCATCGGGTTGAATACCAGTTGATTGCTTAACAGATTTGCCTTTATCTAAGCAGGATGCCCTCCTTGTCGAGTCTCCCCTCTAATCACTGTCATGATCCTCTGTTCCATCATGACCTAGCATTTGGTTATCAATAGGTACGTTGGGTGCCATGGTGGTGCAAGCACACGTACTGACAAGCTTAGCACCGTGTGGAGGCTTTTTGCGCGATCCCCACAGACTGCGCCAATTGTTTGCGGCTGATTTTGGGTCAATAAATAAAAAACCACAAAACCAAGCTAAGAACAAAAAAATTATTTTTTGTCGGGGAGCGGGGTGCCTCGTTTGTTCGGCGTGTGCGAGCTATTTAGGCTTTTTTTGGAGTGAAGGAGGATTGAGATGGCGGTGGATATGGAGTGGGTCTGACTTCAGGTGCGGAAGGCTGGCAAAAATCATCTTAAACCTACGAAACAACTAAAAAAGAGGTCAGAGGTGGAGCCAAGGGTGGCCGGCGACTACACTCCGACACTCAAGTAAGAGTTGGGTTATCTCATGTTAGAGAGCTTGCAAGCTCTTGGTAATAGAGGTTTTGAGGTTGAAGAAACCTTAGTTTTTCGTGGTCTCTATGTTAACTTCTTGATAAAAATTAAACCTAAGTATTTATATGGTGTACCCCGATCATCGTGCCACCTGGCGTTCCTTGCTGTCATGTCAGGAATATTCTTATTTTCATGCGTATGGCGGCTTAGGCGTTTCAAAAATATTCGTGGAAAGCAAGTTTGAGGCATATTCACGTTATAGGCGTAGTGGAGTGGTCTCGCGTACCTCTGCAATTCCGTTGTAATTTTGCAGGTGTGGTAGAAAAAGCTGGTGGTCCCAACTATCATAATATCAAACTTTTGGCCAATTCACTGGCGTGACAAGCGGTTGTCTCCTCTTTTGTAGCACGAGATTTTCTCACTGATTCCTTATTTTTTGACACGTATTCAACCGATCTTTTTGATATTCGGGGCGCACTTATCCCTTGACATTTTTACAAAAACTTTTTATATCCTTACATGGTGTACCCGAGGTACCCCCAGAGTACTTAGGGTAGCTAGGGTATCCAAGGTACCCGAGGTAAGGTAATTTCTTAAATATCGACACGTGGCACTTCATCATTGACCTCATGTTTCCTACCCAAACAATAAGTTTTTAGTGTTAATCATTGACTGAAATAATACCAATTTCAAATTATAATTTCAAAGTAATTTTAAGTATAAAAATATTTAATCAATAAGGAATCAAAAGAGAATAATAGATTTTCCTAAATTTATATAATTTATTTTAGTTAAATAGGAAGTAACATATAGAATTTTTTTTTAAATATTGATTATGAATTAAGTAATTTGTTGGAAATAATTTATATGTGTTTAATTTTTAATTATCCTTAATTGTAATTTTATTTTAAGGGGAATTTTGTAAGAATAATACACGGGTGCCAATAGCTCGACTCCTTCCCAAAAAGGACTTGCACTTGGGCTTTAGGAAATCCCTGGCCCAACCCATTTGGTACCCTACACTCTCAGATATTTTATGACTTGATCAATTGCAAGTGCCCAGTCAAGTGCCCAGTCATTCTGGTCACTGAGGCGACTGGGCGTGTGCCCCACTCCTCTTAAGGGCTCCAATGCATTACGTCGTAGTTTATATCTGTCGCAAGCTATTGTTAGTTCTGTTCCCACGCGCAAACTTAGCTCATGGTGCCCACTCTTTGCCTAAAGAGTAAAGAGACGAGAGGAGAAAATCAAGTGTGCTTAGGACCATCCTGACTATGTGCCTAAAGAGACGAGAGGAAAAAATCAAGTGTGCTTAGGACCATCGTGAGTCCATACTCCCATTTAATTTTTTCTTTCCATTTTGAGAATTTACCCACCAACCACCAGATTTTTTCATACTTTATAAAAAATACATAATTTTATTTTTGGATAACAATTCACCCAAAGTTTTACTGCTCCACTATCCTTATAACACTGTTAAGGTATTTAACGAAATATTAGTCAAATGACTATTTTATACACAAAACCTAAAATGCCTATTTTTTCCAAGCTAAAAATAGGACATTTTAGTTAGAGAGGGGTAATTACAAAAAAAAATCTTAGAAATAATAAATAATTATTAAATAATAATCTTAAAAATAATAAATAAATAAATTAGATAATAGAAGTTACATATAAAAATAAATAACGAATCTTAAAAATTAATAATAAATAAATTAAATAACAAATGTTAAGAACAACCCTACCTTCTTCTTCCCAACCTAAATCGTTTGCAACCGCTATTGCGGGCTCTTCGCTAAACCTATCAGCCTAAATCAATTTCTTAAATTCATGGTCGGATAAAGTATTTTTTCCAGAAAATAATTTCAAAGTTTAAGTAGATTCATGTACAAAATATAAGAAAATGAACATATTGCTTTTGCTTGATTCTTCATAAGCAACGCTAGAATATGAGACGAGAACTTTATTCAATCCACCGGCAAAGCTTCCAGAAAGGTGAGTCAGCATCTAATTAGAGGAAGCATCTGAGAGTTATTCAATAAGCTTCTTGTCCATTCTTTCCATCACCATGTCCCGCATATCATTACCTACGTGCTTTAGGCGTCCGTGAACAGCTTTGTGAATGTGATACTGAACATTTCCTGTAATTGTTAGTATTGCCAGTATGATGCCCAACGGTAGTAATCCTTCAAATATTATCCACAACATGATATGGGTATGTTTTGTGTTTTTACCTCTATTTTTTTTTTGTTTGATTTAGGTATTATGGGTAGTAGCAACCCACCAACAGTTGGTGGTCGATTTTGTAAGCGAAATACGTCAGCCGTTTTTGTGTGTTCAATTCAAATGAAAAATTTAACCCTATGATGTCAGTGATATTTTAACGAGATTATAACAAGAGTGGTATAATGATAACTATGTAAACTTCACGTGGATTGTCGCAAAAAAAAATATATTTTTGATAAAGTATGAAAAATCAGGTAGTCAGTAGATAATTTTCCTTTCATTTTTATATATAAGAATGGAAAAAAAGACATTTACATCCTAAAGTTTGAAAAAATAATCATCGAGAACCCCAAGTTTTTAAAAAATGACACTAAGACTCCCTTTTGACCATAGTACCCTTTGGCCTTATTATCCCGAAAAATTAACTCGAATGTTTTGAAATAAATAAAAATATAATATTAAAATAAATGTAAAAATATATACATTTTAAAATAATTTCAATATTTTAAAATATTTTAATATTTTAAATAGATTAGATGTATTTTATTATATTAAAGTTAAATTTATAATAAACATAGTATTAAATTAAATGTATTAAAATTTAAATTATTTTGAATATTATGTAAAATAATAACTTTAACAATATTAGTATGTGATTTTTTTTATTGTAAAATGTATTTAACATAAAATTTTATTTAAAATCTCTACAAAAAAGTATAAATATTTTTTAATGTAAATATAATAATTTGAATATTTTTATTTTATTTAAATATTAAAATATTTAAAAATTGCTAGTCTAGATAGATTACATCATTTATGTAATATTTGTATTTATTAAAAATCTTAAAGTCAATTTTTTATTTACTATATTTAAAGGGTATTATAGACAAAAAGGGATCTTAGTATCATTTTTTTAAAATTTAGGAAATTTATATGACCATTTTCTGCGGATGTTCTTTTCCATAAGAATATATCAACACGATATTCCTTGTTTTATTTTTCGTTTTCTTTCCCTTTTTTTATTTTTTCTTTTATGTAATGATGTCATTTTCTACTCTATTATTGCAATGATATGACATAATCTTTATTGCATAATTTAAAACTTTATTGTCATTAAATAAAAAATTAATTTTTTTAATGTTAACAACTCATTATTTATTTGATCTTCAAAAAAAAATTATTACACTTTTAATAAATAAATAAATTATAAAGTCGATCTTTCTAGACGGGAGGATTTATAACGTCATACTCATTGATCAAGTTGTATAAATGGAAACGTTATCCTTCAAGATTCTTTATATTATTTATTTGTAGAATGATTATAGTATCAAGTTTCACGTATTCTTAACGCATGATTCATGAAATATAATTTATAATTTCATCTTATCTGCACAGATATGAGCAAACTTTTTGTTTTGTTCCAAATTTTGATATTTCACTTATAATGTTTAAGTTCCACATGTATATGCGCGTGCCAATTTTTTCAAAATTGAGTAAGATTTGACTCACAACAAACTTACGTATTTGACTAAGGATGGATAGTATAATAATACTAATATTATTTAATCAAACTAATAAAGTTCTACAAAGTTTAGGGACAGTTTAGTAATGTTATAATTTTTAAAATATTTATTATTAGTTGTGGTATAGATATAATTAACTGTAAATAAAATCATTTAAGTATTGGTAATACTTTTTAAAGTAGTACTGAGAGTTTTAAAAACAATTATATGTGTTTGGTAAATCTTATTGTGAAACTACTGTATGAATATAAATGACTGAAATTTATATAATGTTAAATAGAATTTATTTACACATTTGTAACATTTGTAAACATGTACATAAAATATTTTTTTATTGTGTATATAAAATAATTCATAACTAAAATAAAAATTTTAATTATTAACTTTATTTTTTTATTTTGTTATCTTATTATAATTGGTGGTGGTGGTGGTGGTGGTAGTAGTAGTAATAATAATAATAATAATAATCTCTTAAAGTTAATGATTTTATTTTCCAATTAATATGAATAATTTTAGATTTTTATAATATACATGAGAATATACATAGAATTGTATTAAGTATAAAACTTATTATCAAAATAAAATTTTAAAAAGCTAATTCTTCTTTATTTTTTATAAATCGATTCTCAAAATCAAATTTTAAAAAGTTACTTTTTTCTATTTTTTAAATCTATTGTATGTATGATAAGGTGATTTTGTCAAAAATAATTTCTAACAAAATTTACGAGATATAAAAATTTACTTTTAACTTTTAAAAAATAATTCTAAATGAACCCTTAATTATAAATATTCAGAATAATTTATAATAAAAGAATTAATAATCCATGAAGATGATTTTATTGAGATTTTCTCATAAGCTGGTACACGGGGAATATTTTGATTGTAAACCATCGCCTTTGATTGCTACTAAACATAAAAAGTCAAAAAACTATGATGAAGACGAGACCTCATGACAAACATACCACGTTTCCCCGCACGTTATAAACATCCCTCTTCCACCCTTTTTATTTATTTACTTTTAAATTTTTTAATGGTTTATTTATTTTTAAAAAAAGAGTATTAACAATTTGATCCTTTAATTTTACAAATATCATATATAAAGATAAATTTTATAATCTTTTTCACGTTTCCCTCTTGCCAGGTTCCATTAAAAATCCATTAGTAAAATAAAATCCGTACTAAGATCTGGCTTGAGATTGAAATGCTGTATCTTCTAACATATAACTAAAAATAATTATAACTATAAAATAAAAGTTAATAGCTTGTTGTAAACATAATTTTTAAAAAATAATTTTGATAAAAATATTAATGGTATAATAGATTTTTCGTCATACAAGCAAAAAATCATATCAACATAACTTTTAAGTTACAACAATTAGTATTTATAAATTATTTTAGTATTGTACATTTTAAGTTACAATTGCCCAACTTTAATTCCAAACAAGGCCTAAATGACTTGTAAATTGTTGACTTCAAACACTATTAGTTTGGGTTCTATTAAGTTACAATTAATATAACTCACTACTCACCCAAACGTGAGGAACATGGTAGTAAAGCCCATCGGGAGGAATTCTAGAATATATTAGAGTTAATACAACTAATTAACGCATGTATGACATTTGTAATTGAATTTAATATAATCACCACTTGTATGATGATTTTTTAAAAATAAGTGCACACGTATCATAACATTATTTACTTGTTATGTATTTGATATGGTACCTCTAATGTATTTTAAGATTTCTTATTCACTTGATGCTTATACTATTTTAAGTGGGCTATAAGTTACATCGGTTGTAATTTAGCAAGACCCATGCTAATGGAGCTACGGAAATCATAGTTGAGCATAAAATGAAATTTTTTAGAACTCACGATGTGAGTGAACAAGATTCAAATAGTCAGTCATAAGACTATTAAATATTTGTTAAATTAACAATTTAGAAGTCAAATTCATGTTTTATATTTTACTTTTATGGCACTTATGAATTTTTATCTTTTATTAGAAAACTCAAACTTGATTGCCCTTTTATTTTTAGATTAATCCCATATTTCTTTGTACTTTATTTTGGAATAAAGTACAACTTCTTGTAAGTTTAAGAATTTAAATAATTTAGGAATTTCTAATATAAAATAGTTCCAAATACTACAAATCATACATTCTTTATTATGTGCATCAACTAGTTCAGTTAATAAAATTTTTTAAATACAAACAAAAATATAATGTTTGAACGTGGTTCTATCTTTCCACCCAAAAAAAAAAAAAAAAGAGAAAAGTGCTAATTAATTTAATTGACTCGGCTCATAAGGATGAGAAGAAAATTAGCCAATCCTATACCATTAGGATATAACTCTAAAAAAGTACATTATTTATTAAATTTTTTTTACTGTATTACTAATTACTTCAACTACTATATCTTTAAAATTAAGGGAGGGAAAATGCATGTTTATTCTGATTTTATGAAAAAATAGAACCAAATTAAACTAAATGGATCATAAAATTGTTGAATCAAATTGAATCTTGCAGATTGAATTGGCTGGACTAACAAATTTATGTTAGTTATTCGTGATTCTTATAAACTTTGTGGACTGAATTGTTATTTTCCCAACAAAAAGACGCACCAAACTGGAATTAGGGAAAGAGAATGGACATGCCATTGGCCTTCACATTCATCACCTCTCTCTTTCAGCTCAAAAGATTGTAACAAAAACAAAACCAAAACACTCAAATTCCATTTTTCATAATTCCTCCACTTTCTCTCCGTCTCTGACTGAAGCTACAGTAAAATATTCTCTCCTTTCACAACAGTATCATTATTACTACTCTGTTTCCGTTTCCATTTTCCCTTTTCCCAAAAAAATTTAAAAAAAAAATTGAAAGTTTAATATTAATTCCAATTCTAATTCTCTCCCACTCAGCGTTGTTTCAGATTCTTTGCTTTGCCTTCAAATCTCTCCAAACTCAAATCCCTCCCTGTTCTTTATAAATCACTCTGTTTTTCTTCACCCCAATTCTTCAAGCTTTCTTCTTCTTCTTCTTCTTTAATCCCCATATTTATATACATACACACACACACACATACGCACACACATATACAGCATAAACACCAAAAAAAAAAAACTCAAAAAAGGAAAGAAAATGGAGAAGTATGAGCTTATGAAGGACATAGGATCTGGGAATTTTGGGGTGGCTAGGCTTATGAGAAACAAAAACACCAAAGAACTCGTTGCCATGAAGTACATCGAGCGTGGCCACAAGGTTTTTCCATTTTTTTAAAATTTTTTATTAAACCCATTTTACTTCTTGCATGCATGTACCTGTTGATGAATGAAAGTTTTGATTTTTGATTTTTAATTTTGAGTTATGTTTTTGTTTATCTAATTTTTGGAATTACTGTATTTCAGATTGATGCAAATGTGGCCAGGGAGATTATTAATCACAAACAACTTCGCCACCCAAATATTATTCGCTTCAAGGAGGTTATTTTTTGTTTTTTATTTTGTGGGTTTGTTTTTTGTTTAGGTGAATTTTTGTTTGTTAAAATAGTTTTAATTTGAGAATCAATGTTGCATATATGTTTATTTTTCAAAATTTTGATTGGGGCGTTTGAGTTTTGCAGGTGGTTTTGACTCCAACACACCTGGCAATTGTGATGGAGTATGCAGCTGGGGGTGAGCTCTTTGAGCGAATTTGTAATGCTGGAAGGTTCAGTGAAGACGAAGTATGATTTATATTAGCTCTTCATAACTTTGACTTGCTTAGTATCAGTGGCCCATTGTGAAAAGAGAAAAAAATATTGTTAATTTGATTATGTTGTTTGAAATGCGATGAAGAAAGAAAGAGGTTCTACATTATTGATGTTGTCACACATTTGTATTTGTGCAGGCCAGATATTTTTTTCAGCAGCTTATCTCAGGTGTCAGCTACTGTCATTCCATGGTAAAAATCACTTTAAAATATCAGAAAGATGTTCTTTCTGATTTATTGGTGAATTTCTCTCATTTTTGCTTTATTTGTTTTTTCTTTATCTGCAGCAAATATGCCACAGAGATTTGAAGCTGGAAAACACTTTGTTGGATGGAAGCCCAGCACCTCGCCTGAAAATATGTGATTTTGGTTACTCAAAGGTCTGATATTATAAACAGATCAGCGTTATAAGCTCTGTTTAATTTGATGAAGTTATTCTAAAATTTTAATCTTTTGACATTCTTTATTTGTGTAGTCATCTTTGTTGCATTCAAGGCCCAAATCGACAGTTGGGACTCCGGCATATATTGCCCCAGAGGTTCTTTCTCGGAGAGAATATGATGGCAAGGTAACATTGCTCATGTTTATTGGATGACTTAATTGTATTGCATACTAAGTAAATGCTTATCTATAATGTACCTAATTATTTTGGTTTCCAATCTATATCTGTGAATTAAAGTTCATAGATGATTACCGTCATGCCCTTGGCTGTTGAATGGAAATCTGGGGCAACAGGGTTCATGGTTGCAAACATCTCTACGATGTTTTATTTCTTTCTCTCTCTTGGGTGGATCAAAGGTTAAGGTTGAGGCTTCCTGTGAAACAGTATATATTGCTGTTCTATTGTGGTTCCTACATCACCGTGTACATCCATTCAGCATTTTTTTTTCTTTTTGTTTCCCATCTTCTATCTCGAGTTGATTTGGGGAGGCCAGTTCCTTGGTTTTCAATTTGGTCAATCAAGGATTTATTTCTGATTGGCTAGTGAATAATATACAAGGATGAGACCTTTGGTGTGAAGCAATTACTAATCAAAATTGCCGCCGGCCAAACTAAAGGGCAGCAATTCTTATATCTATCATATGTTTTTACTTTTTATTGTTTTCTTCATATAGTTTTGGTATCCACTCCTATCATGTCTTCTTTGCATGTGACTTTAGTTTCACATGTCCAGATCTGCATGGAGCATCTAAAGTATCCACATCAATTATGTTATGGTTGATTACTGTCATTTTTCTGGCAACAACATGAAACATATAACCTATAGTCTTCACTTTTAGAAGCCATTAAAAAATTTTCACCTTGCAGGTTCAGTTAATACTGATTTTTGTTTGTTCAGTTGGCGGATGTATGGTCTTGTGGAGTTACTCTTTATGTTATGCTAGTGGGAGCTTACCCGTTTGAAGACCAGGAGGACCCGAAGAATTTCAGGAAGACCATTAGTGTAAGACACCTTGACATTAATCTCTCATCTATTCACGAAAGCATTTGTTTTACATTCTTCTTTACATCTTTCTCAATTTTTCTGCAGAGAATTATGGCTGTTCAATACAAGATCCCAGACTATGTTCACATATCTCAAGACTGTAGAAATCTTCTTTCTCGCATTTTTGTTGCCAATCCGTCAAGGGTGTGTATGATTATATCGACTCTGCTAGAGAATCTCAATTTATTTATATTATGAGTGGCTTAACGTAGAGGGTGACACACACACACATACTTGTTCTCTAACACTGTGTGGGATGTTTAGGTTGAGATTCTGATGCTGAAAATAAAAATGATTAAAAAGAGTAAAATTAGAGAAAAACAAGGTCTGCGAATAATGTTTTAATTTGACGGGAGACCTGACGACATACGTGGTCTTATTTAGTCTTCATCATTCTAAGTTTATTACTTTAGCTTGGTATGATGTTTGGTGTGGATTGTTACAACTTTTCTTAGACATTATGAGTCAGATAGTTTGCAATTGTGAGATTTGCTTTACATTCTGTGACTGGCCACTAGGTTTTGTTTTCTATGTCATTATGTCGGTGTCATTGTGGGGGGTCAATGAGCCAAAGTTCATTAGTTTTAGTTGAGTCTTGTTCCTGTTTAAGCTGGAAATCAAAGAAGAAATTATATTTATTTACCATTCTCAATTTTCATGGACTGTAGTTTATAGAATTTCCAATTGCTTTTAACTTCTGTTGGAACTATATAATTCACCTCTAGGCCAAGGTATTATGCCAAGGGAGCTTGAGTGCAATGCCTTGGGAATTGTAGATGTTTTGTAATTGCCAAAAGAAACCATGTGGACTATTTATGAGGGTGATATTTGACTGGTGGAGGGTCGATGAAAGTGTCAATATGACAAGGTGGCCTATGAAACTGTTGTTGCGAGATGTGCTACAACATCTTTGAGATGTGGAAAAAGCAAGCAACTCCTTCTATTTCTTTTCACTGTATTAAGTCTCAGGGAAATATGGGTCATCATTTGAAAACTCCAGCTACTTCCACATGCTTGGACTATGTCAACAAGCTTTTGTGGCATCATGCCTTGTATGTATCCATGGTAGGTAGTATTTTGACCATGTCCCAAAAATCATGTGGTTGAAGGAAAAATGTTTGTTGGAGTTTAGCCAGGTAGGCCATTCTACTTCCACTAATAGATGTCATTAATGTGAAAATGAAGTCAGCTAGATCATGGACAGTTAGTTATTTACTGATTCTTCAGGAGCAGAAACTAAATTTTGTTCTTTCTGGATGCTGTTGGCTCCCTTGAGTAGAAAAGATAAGGCATAATCATTGCCTCCTGTAACAAGAACTCAATTCCTTGAGCCACATGCCAGTTACATTCTAGAAATCTAGAATTTCAGGTCAGATACAGGTCAGATACTACAACGTGGCTGATATCTTTTGTGGGGATGGGCCTTTTGACATGGCAGATTTACAGCTTCTAGGATTGAATCTGTTATATTTAGCCTAGATTATATTTAACATCTGGCACTGAGACATGATACATTTCCATATCCTTACAAATATACTCTATTTTTGAAATGTCAGAGACATAGAACTCAATGTTATAAAATTTATCGTAATTATAAAATTTATTGTAATTTCTATAATACTTTTCATGACATGCAGAAATGGAGTGTATGAGAAGTTTGGCATTTGAACCATATTGTGATTGAGGAGTCATTTTTAGCAGTCGGCCATTATTAGCTTTTTATGATCCTATTTTCACTACTTGCAGCGTCCTGATTATGAACAACTTTAACTATGTAATTACTTTTTGTATCTTTCTTTGTTTTACAGAGAATCACCATTAAAGAAATCAAGAGCCATCCATGGTTTCTAAAGAACTTGCCCAGGGAACTCACAGAGCCAGCTCAAGCCATCTACTATAGGAAAGAAAACCCAACCTTTTCCCTCCAAAGTGTTGAAGAGATCACAAAAATTGTGGAAGAGGCCAAAGTTCCTCCTCCTGTGTCTCGATCAATCGGAGGCTTTGGCTGGGGAGGAGAAGAAGATGGTGACGAGAAGGAAGAGGAAACTGATGCAGACGAAGAAGACGAGTATGAGAAGACGGTCAAGGAGGCTCAGCAAAGTGGAGAAGTTAGCGTCAGTTAAGAATTAATTTATCCCTCTTCCAAATATTTGAGTCAAGGATTTTGCCCCTGGGATTACCTGTACTTAAGCATGCTTTCTAGTTTCATGTTTGTATAGAGTCAGTTTTCGATTTAGGACCTGGTGGTGAATAAATGTTCTGTATATTAGTGTGTACGGGCGAGGGAGTTTCAAGTATTTCAACTATAAGACAACATTAGGGTGTGTTCCTTCTTGATCTTGGAAATATTAGGATCTTAAGATTAATTTAGATTTCTCTTTGCCGGGGTTGATATTAGCATCATAATTGAAGGTTTTTGTTTGGTCTAGGTACAGTCAAAAGAACATGGTTCTTGTAAGGAGTTTTAATCATAAAGTTGATATGTATGGAGTTTCTGAAGTAATATCATTATTGTCTGGTCTATCTTTTTGTTTTTGAGGTGCAATAAGAAAATGATGTTTCAGCAACTTGAAACACAAAATTTGTAACATGGAAGGCTGCCGATTATAATGACACTTAAGCAACTTGAAACGCAAAATTTGTGACACGAAAGCCTACAGATTATTGCTTGAAGTTTTTCCTATTAAGTTTTACGTTCCAGATTATAAAATTCTTATATCTGTATCTGTATCTGTATCTGTATCAAAAGACTGATCGCTGATCAGGTTAACTAATATAGTTAAGCTTTAGGATCCTGTCATTATAGCTTTTAGGATTTTGTATTGTGTGTTTACTGACAATGTTTGTTAGTTAGTTAATGTTAATTTTCTTTATAGGAGAGAATGTTATTCCACAAGGAAAATGCAGTGTTTTGAATTTGTCCTATTCTACCAGAATTGAGAATGTACAGTGGATTTGGTTTTGCTTTTGTGGCACCATCACTGTCACTTGTCTTTTTTTTTTTAATTTTATCATGCTAAATATATTTGTGTTTGTCAAAACCAATTGCTTTGTAGGGACAAAGAGACCAAATCAATGATAGAGAAAGAATACAAGATTTTGTGCTTTAATTTTTAAATTTAGTTAAAGAGAGAAGAATGATTCTGTGAGAATGTTACATAAGGTCAAGAAAAAGAACTGAAGAATATTTTATGCTAAATGTTTTATGCAATGTCAAAGAATCAATGATAAAGAAAGAAAAGACATTCTAAGGATTTTCTAGGATATTTTCTAGGATCATGCATGCATGGCACCTATCCTATGTACATCAAATATTTGAATGAGTTGTTAAAATTTGACACGACTCAATTACTCGACACGAACACGACTCGTATAAATAATTATGGGTCGTCAAATTTGACACGATTATTAAATGAGTTGGGTCTTAATTGATATAATATTTTTTCTATATCGGGTTAGGGTTGAAGCTCTTACTTCTTAACCCATTTACCCTTATGTTATATTTTTTTATTTTAAATTAATTTGTAAATTCATGTCATCAGTATTTTACTTATAAAAATTTATATAGATACATAACTTCAATAGTGTAAATGCTTAGTATTTTGGTAGATATATAATTTATAATATTGATAAATTATGTGTGTGTATGTATGTGTAAAATAATGTGCAAATGTTTGACGTAAATTTTGTTAAATATATAGATATTAAACGGTTCATTAGGTAATTCATTTATTTTTTGTGTTGAATTAGGGTTTCAATATTTTGATATAATTATTAAATGAGCCGTATTTAGGTCAATTTAAATTTGATACGACATGAGAACGACATTGCAACCCATTTTTCAGCTCTAATTTCAACTAACATCCATGATAGCTTTAGAAAAAACATAAAATTTGATTGAAATTAACACAAATTTTAAATATTGTGACATGATGATCAAACTTCTTCTCTAATATTAGCTGGAGTGAATATTTTCTGTTTGGTTTTTGATGGAAAGGTGGACAAAGTCGATAAGTTTAGCGAATTGCCTTTTTAAATTAGAATATTATAAATTTAGGAAACTGGCTAAACTCATGGTTTTTTTAAATCGTAAGAGGAAAAAAGAAAGGTTTGCCGCTGCAGAATAAATCAATTTAAAAATGGAATAACATGCTTGATAAGGTATAATAAGGTATGAGTTCGAGTATCATAAGGGTTTTATCATAGGAATGTCCACAAATTTGACTACTTGTAAAAATATCACTAAATATTTCAACCCATCTTTTTATTTTCGATTATGAAAAAGAATTAGCCATCACACTTCATGAATCTTTATGACTGTATGTCACTAGAATGATCTTCAAAAGTCTTAAAAAGAATGAATAGAATAATGCTAGCAAAAGCCACAATTGCTGGAAGTTTCTGTTCATTTTTTTCTGTACCTCAAGAATGTAAAACGAGTTGGCAGAAAAATTGGAGTTTCTTGATCTGCTTTTAACTTTATTCCTTGTAGTGGGCTGGTGGGTCTTTCGTTTGGTTCATTATTTGTTCCATTCTTTCAGATGCCATATGTTACTTCATTTTTCTTTCTAGGCAAACAAACAAGGCAAAACCACTCGACAAATTCGCCTTTGTTTCTTTTAACTGTAGCATTGCATATTTCCAATTTAATTCTAATAAAAGCATTCGCAAAAGGTGATCCTAACTAAAATGACATGGCTGATGAATGTTCTTTTTCCTTAAAAAACGACTCTCTTTGATAAAGCAGCTTAATAGTTTAGTTTAATTTTGAAAGAAAAGTGCTTCCCGCGTCGGACTTTTTCTTCAAGTCGGTGGGCCTTTCTTATTTCATGAGTTGTCGTTGTCATTCTTTTTCAAATCCACCTGGATCATTGCTTTTGACAAAAGTGAATCTATGGGGTTAGGGTTTCCTTAGTCACTTACGATGATGACATGCCGTGTTAGACATCAATACCCACTTCAATGAGAAAGGGCCCATTTGGAATTAATGTTGGGAACTTGAAAAGTGACACTGTGAAGTAAAAAAAAAAGTTAGGGTTTAGGTAATTTCTACGTAGTTTTTTCTTGAGAAAAAAGTTAAGTAGATTGAATATATAAAAATTTATATAAAGTGAACAAGATATCCACAAGCTCTAAAAACAGTCTAAGAATTTATAAGTAAAAAATATTTTTAAAATGAAAGTTTTTAATTTAGAAGAACTACAATAGTAACATAATGAACATATGAAATAAAGGCAAAAATAATTTCAAAAGACAAAAGCTATTTAACTTGTTTCTATTTTAAATCCATATTTTTAACTCTATTTTAAATCCATATTTTTGACTTTTCGTAGTATATCATCATCTATATTGATACCAATTATTTACAGTTAAAAGAATATATTTGAATGAATTGATTATAAATTGTGAAATTGAGATGAGAAAGGAAAGAAAAGGTTGATTAATAATTTTTTTTAAAAAATTATCTAGATAATAAAATCCTAAATTAAAAAGATGTAGAGAATAAATTTGTGGGTTCAAATAGTTCTACCCTATTTCTAAACCACCGAAGATAATTATTTTAAAAATTGTTACATTACTTAACCCACCCAAAGTCCGCAGCTGCCACAGTGCAACACTTCGACACAAGCCTTTAGGGTAACAGTAATATAATAACATCATTTTGTCATTAGTGCGTTTATTGAATAATTTTTGGTCCGACAAAGGCCAAAATATATATAGGTTGCAAACTTCAAAGGATTTGTTGACATTCCTTCATTAATCTTATAAAACTTCTCATTCTTGTTATTATAATAAAGGACAAAATACAATCTAAATATATCTTTATGTTTTTTTTTTTTCAAACCTAAGTCTTCTCTTACAAAACTCTTTCCCCGCACCTAAACCCAGACAAAAGCATCATACACTTTTTTCTTTTTTTTTTTGGCTTTTGGTCAGAGAAATTGTTATTTAAAATTAGGGTATTTTTGAAATTAAGATGAATGTTAATAGGGGTTTTTTTTTAGTATTGTTTAATGGAGCTTACTTAAAGATCAGATTTCAGGAGGACATTTTAGGAAGGCCAACATTTCAACTCAACTTTGGACTTTGGAAGGATGTCAATAGCCCAACTCAACTTTAAAGGGGCAATAAAAATACTGAATAAGACGATGCCAAATAATAAAATTTGCATATAAATGGCTTAAATTTCCGTTTAAACACTTCTGAACTTTTTTTTTATCAGAGATCCCTCACCGTTCGCCATAGAATAAATACAGAGAAAAATTCACTTCTTACCAGCAGAAAAAGTGAAAAGGAATATGAGAACATCAAAATAATCAATTCTTCATCTCCTAAATCCTTAAAATTTGCCTCCTAATTACTCAATTTTCATTTTACCCTTTGTACTGCATCCATCAGCACAGCGTGCAACTTCTTGCTCTCGGGCAAGATACATTCCCTATCAAAAAGAGCTGACACAACGGCAACACCTTTAAGATTTGATACACCAATTTTCATCACGTCAGATGCATTTGAAATGCCGATGCCACCAATTGCAACCACAGGTAACTTGGAAGCCAAACAAACAGTTTTCAATCCATCCAAACCGACAGTGAGATTATTTGCCTTTGTGTTAGTTCGATATACTCCACCACAACCAATGTAATTGGCACCATCAATCCAAGCTTGATGGGCTTCTTCAGGTGTTTTGCACGATACGCCAATGATCTTATCAGGACCAAGAAGAGCACGGGCACTACGAGCAGGCATGTCAGACTGACCTAGATGCACACCATCAGCATCACAAGCGAGGGCAATATCGATGCGGTCATTAATCAGCAGAGGTACTCCATGGACACAACAAATTTGAAGACATGCTTTCGCTGCTTCGAGAAAGCCCCTTGTGTCAGCATCTTTCTCTCTGCAAAAGCAAGTAAAAATGAAATCAACATCACACTGAGTACTTTTATTTGCACATAAATACACATCACAGATGCTATTAAGAGCTAATGCAGCTAAAAAGGTGATGAACTTTCAGAGACAAGGCAACGTCTCAAGCATTGAGAAACGAGTGTGCACAAAAAGAGAATAGTTTTACTCCACTGATGATCCTACTTATTTCTGTTTGAAAAGAAAAATAGAACTAAAGTGTCAGATATTTCAGCAATGTAAAACATGTTTTGTTTTAAGCTAAAAGAGAAATATGAAGGTTGTTTCAAGATGGGAAGTATTATCTAATTTCTGATTAAAAATCACGTTGTCATAAGGAGGGCATTATTATTCGAGGGTAAAATTAAGCATGTACTCTCTCTAGCCAAATAAATGCACATTATATTGTTAACAGTAAGGGGCACAGAAACAGCAAGTCATATGAATCGTGTGAAAATTTTAAATATACAATGCTAAGTAAAAACGTAGGAATACAATCTAGCCAGCATATGATAAAAACTATGATCAATTAAAAGTCAATGGCCACAGAGTGTAGATCTTGCAGATCTCTTCGATTATTTGGGTGAAACATAAACTTAACAGGCATAATCTTGGAACTAAGAGAAGCCTGAATGAGAGAGCATTTCTATAGCAACAAACCTTAATTGAATAATGGTAGCACCTCCTTCTAAGGCAGCTTTAACTGCATCCGTTATAGAACGGCCCCACTTCTTGTTCATCCCTGAATCTGTGACAGCATACAAAAATAGGTCACTTGGATTGAATGCCTCCGCTCTATGAGACTGGCGAGAAGTACTTTTAAGTCTCAGCAGGTGGTCAAAGGGCCCTTGAGGCCCACTTCCAATTACAATGTCTTTGCTGTAATCCAAGGCTGTTTCAACGAAACATTTAGCCACCTGTCAAAAGTCAAATATATGAGAATTGACATGTTGAGTTTCATCATTTCAAAAAGAAATTAAAAATGAAACAGAAATACATGGAGAGAGATAGAGATGGAATTAGGAACATGATTGGTCACATAAATAGACTGTTACGTGAATCTTAGTGGTTCACGCAAAAAGACATCATGTGTTGGATCATCAAAGCACATGTGTTGGAGCAAACTACAATAAAGTGCTAAAATATCCAGGCATAAAATTATGACAGAAGAGTGCATCCAGTATGTAATTTGCCCAAGGGTAGGCAAGAAGAAAACTTTAAAAATTTTCAGGAAACATCAAACAAAAAATACATGCTATCGGAGCCAAATATGAATTCATGTTAACTTTTTATCATAAACTTGTAATAAACTTAAGACTTCAAAAAATATATTTATAGACCCACAGTATATGACAGCATTCATACAGATTTGATAAACGTGTAATTTCTAGGTTCCATTTTAGAGCAGTTGTCTGACCGTCCAAAAGTTTGCAAGTAGAAGCTAAAAACACATTATTTGACCATTTACTTCCACTGTCTTATAGTGAATAGTAAGGGATCCTATATACAGGAACAACAAAGCTACTTTTGTCATTTCTCCCTACATACTTAACTATTCGAGGTTAGAAGAGAATTAAGAAGACATTTACAATTAATTACCTTAACAGCTGATAGCATTGGAGAACCTTTTGCTAGCTCAGCTGCTATACACGACGCCAAAGTGCAACCAGTACCATGAGTGTTACGAGTGTTTACACGAGAAGAACGCAGCTCGTGGAAGTCCTCACCTACAATAATCGAAAATATTTGAGACTGCTGTTAACATTAACCTTTCACAAACACACATAAATACAAGGAATCTGATTTTGGCATTCCTCAAGAATTAAATTGGGCGTAAGCTTACCATCAAAGAAAATATCAACAGCATCGGATGAATCAGGCAGGTCACCACCTTTGACAAGCACAGTTCTGGAAAGTAAAAATCAACAGTACGTTTAAGCACATTGCCTGTTTATCTAGGACCATATTTTCTAATTTTTATTTTATTGTGTTCATTCAAACATAATGTATAGTTATTCCAACAAAGATTCAGCCCATGAAGCGGAATCAGAAACACAAATGCATAAGAAACTATAGACTTTAATGTCCTAGAGGAACTGAAAATTTATGACAATCAGGGTAATGCGTAAAGTAACATGCTTTAGAAAATATCTATATACAACACGGCTGCCCCCTTCCCCCTATTCTTTTTCTGAAGTACTTAAAATTAGTGAAAATTAGATATTATTTTGACAGCAGCTGCATCACTTTGGCCATTTGAAAGAAAGCTGCAACATAACTTAAAATGACATATTCTGTGTCCTATTAATTAAAACTTGAGAAAATATAAACACCAATTGTACTACGAAGGCGAATTTTATCATTTAAATTTTATTATATCCCAACTAGATTGCATCTGGTAAACCATAAATCAAATGCAATGCTCAACTATGATACTAATGCAAGAAAGAAGGGGGAAAAAAATGTACATGTCAAACATTAAGCTCATTGATCAATTGTAAAACTAAGCAATCTAATTTGATAAATATTAGCAGAAAATTACCCCTTTTTTCAAATAAAAAAATAAATAAAGAAAAAATAATTTTTTTTAGAAAAAATAATTTTTTTTTTTTGGTTTCGCAATTAAATTTATCGTAGTGACCCCAAGGCTGAAATTCAGAGAGAGGGGAATGTATGAGGTGGCATTAAAGGCTTAAAGTCATACATTCTAAAACTTCTGCAAGCTTCAACAAACTACTTGGAGAATGATGTTTCTGAAATGTTAAACGATCTTTGTCATGCATATGAAAGAAATTGGTATTGATAAGAAATAATTCCATTACTAGCAATTTATCTTGGACAGTAATCACCAAAGCAGGTTACCAAAACTGATAGTAGCTACTCCATTTGTAATGAACAATTTGAAATTTTGTATATAGATAGCTCTGTAACTAAATGAATCCAAGATCAATGCCTACACGACTTATTATTGGAGAGAAATATAATAAAAAAATTTTGCACTAACCGTGGGCCCAAATTGTGTAACAACTTTGCAGCAGAACACATGTCTGCAACAGTAACCACTTGCATACCACCAAGTAAAGCAGATGCCTCTTTTACATTAGGGGTTACTATGTCAGCCATGGGAAGAAGATTCTCACTGCATTCAGAAATAAGAAGGCAACAATTACCAGGCCTTTTCCATATGGTTTCATATGGACATGTTCAGCTATTAAAAACTAAAAAAGAAAAATAGCAAGATTAAAATAGCTGCTGCAGTGTGTATACAGAGCAATATTGACAAATAATTCTTTTGGTAGGCATAAATGCAAGTTATGCCATTGTGATTGTGAAAAAGGTTGCTTTTCAAAGAAGACCTCAAAAGCTACTGCAGTGTTTCTTCTGTGGCACATTAGTCAAGGTAGTTTTGACTGAAGATAAAATTTTTGACGGGAACAGCAAGGAATGCAGCGACAGAGAAAGGCGCTTGAAAGGAGCAATGGTTGAAGAAAGTAGGAAGGGGTCCTTAAATTTTATAAAGATAGGAACTAGACATATTTGATAAAAAGAAAAATGTTCCGACTAAATGAGTTAAAATCTACAAACATCAAAAGTAAACAGAAAAATGTCCAAGTCGCTGCTGAGTTAAAACAACTAAGTATACACAATTGGCCTGGCCGTGAGTGTTATGTGTTATGAAGAAAAAGAAGATTTACATACCGAAGCCCAGTGATAGTGGAAGGGCCAGCCAGCACGTCCCCACTCGTAGATACCATAACAGGATCAACCACCAAAGCTGCCTTCAATTATATGACGAAGTTAACTCAAAAAGCAACAAAAATTGCAATCACGAAAACAAACCATTCAATTTTACAGCATACCTCGAACTGGAAATTCACTAAGACTCTGAAGAAGAACCTTGACTAGGTCAGTAGAAGGTAGCATGCCTGTTTTCACCTAGAAACAGTTCATAGTTAGAAGAAAAAACAAGCAATGAATTATGTCTTCAGCATTCAAATATTTCAACCAATTCAAATAACTGAACCATAATAATTACGACTTATTTCAAGCAATAACTTATATTCTTCTTCCTTTCTATTTAACTGTACTAACCGAGAAACTGATTAATCAATTTAAAAAAATATAATTACAGCAATCAATTATTTGAATTACCACATCAACTTGCATATCAGAGAGCACGGACTTCAACTGAGCCGCGACAAAATCTTCAGGCACAATATTTACACCCTGGCAATCAGTAAAATATAATCAGAAGAAAATTATCAAATTAACTGCCATAAAATTGGAGAATAATAAATAAATAAATGAAGCTTTTTTAAAATAATAGAAGAAAGAGAAAGCAAAACCTGAACACCAGCAGTGTTCTGAGCGGTAACGGCAGTGATAACGGTAGAACAATAAACTCCACGAGCGGCGCACGCTTTGAGATCGGCTTGAATTCCGGCGCCAGCGCCGGAATCGGAGCCGGCGACAGTCAGAACGTGTGGAATTTTCATCTTATACTGTTCTGTCGTTGTCGCCGAAGCAGCACCGCAATCGTCTTGCATTGCGACAAACGTCCGCGTTCCGTACCTTGAATTTGTCAACTGCAAAGCTCTCAAAAGTCAAAACTCTAGAATCCTGAAAAATTTAGAGAATAAAATAAAATAATTAAAAGTTTAAAAAGGTAATAAAAGATAAGAATATTGATAAGATTCTATCGATGATATATATTGAGCGACTGCTAGAGTCTTTATTTAACATTTTAGAAAATAAAAATTATTATTGTTATTATTATTATCACTGTTATTATAATTTTTTTTTTTTTCATTTACCTTGTGGAAGAAGAAGAGACTGGAAGGGACAATAGAGCAGGCCATGTGAAGCTCGAAAATGAGAGCTTTTTCAGCTTTCAAATGCGTTTGGTCAAAGCAGAGAGAGAGATCTGCTATTCCAAGGGTAAAATGGTAAATTAAGCATTGTGTTAAACAGCCTTCGATAAAAAATGGAGGACTTAATTAATTGATAATAAAAATTTCTGCTAAATAGCCTTTTTATTGAAAAAACAAGAATTTTAACGTAAATGATCTAAATTTTAGGATTTTTTTTCATTTGGCTTTGTGAGAAGAAATTTAGACCAAAAGTTTTAAGAATATATTACTTAAATTCTTATTAATTATTTTTGATTCATTCAAGTTCTTAACTTAATTTGATAAAAGCATAATGAGGAATTGCATGATTTTTTTTTAATTTTCAAATTCTAATTCACTTAATTAGAATTAAATCGAGTTGAATAAATGAATACTAACAAACCTTCTTAGTTTTAATAAAGTGATATTTATTACTAAATGAAGAGGTAAATTGAAAATTTTAAATATAACAATAAATTTTTTTTTATAAGACAAAAAAAGGCCTTGATAATTTTTTATTATTTTTTAACTCGATAATTATTTTTTTAAAAACGAGACCCAAAAAAAAAGAATATACGTTGTCGTTTTAACACAATTGAGTACAAGCCCGTGATTTCAATCCTTTAAGCGCAAATAAGGCAAAATTGTCCCGCCACTCGAGACCGCGCAATGTAAATTTTGAAAACCTGATACTCACTCACTATTAACACACTCTCTCTTTCTCTCTTTTCGCACGCCGCCGGTCACCGAACGTCACACGCTATTGCCGGAGCATATCGTCTACAATGCCAAATTCAAAGGTCAGTTAAAATCCATTTTGAATCAATTCTATCACTTGCTGCTTAACCAAAAACCAAAACAAAAAAAAAATTCATTTCTAGGGTTTCATTAGGGCGCGTTCGGGTTTTTGTTTTTGTTTTTTCTTTTTGAGTTGCTAACATGCATGTAACTGACGGTGCTTATAATATAGTTGTTCAATTTTGTATGCTTTTATCAATAATGTATTTGATTAATAAGTATGACAATTGTGCTTGAGTTGTGTACAAAAAGCGTAAGATTTTTTTTTTTCTTTTTTTGGTTCTGTTTTGATTTGAATGTTATCTGTTGTTTTGTTACTTCACATATTGTCTTTAGTTATATTTTCATATTGTTAAATTCTTATCTAAAACTCAGAAGTTTGGGTGTTAAATACTTTTAGAGTCAGTTTGATGAAGGGATTTTAATGCGTTTATGCTTGTATTTGTATCTTCATTTCTGGTTGTTTGGGTGTACATTAAGCATTATTAGGTTAGTTTCTTACCAAAATGCTTACAAACTTTTGATTGTAGTGTAATTAACAGATGTTTTCAAAATTTCCTTGTTTTTGATGTCTCTCTATTTTCCTGCTTGGTGTTGAGAAAGTTTTGTGTAGCAGGTTTCTTGAGACGGAAATGGCTTTTCAGCCAAGAATATGTTGAGCTATGACTGGGTGAAAACATGAGGTTAAAGCAGCATTCGTCTTCTATCTATTTCTAGTGCCCTGTACCGATCATTACTATTATTATTTTTTTCATTGACTAATTATTTGTAGTTGATATGAAGTTGGAGCAATTCGGGTGATGGTTACAATTGCGGTGCCAAGCTTCCTAAAGTTAATTGGTTGCAACATGCCAACGCACATGAAAATTTTTCACGCCAAAATAAGTTCTTGACTTCAAATTTTCTTTTCTCCTTAGAAACACAAAAACCACGTGCTGAAGGAGCAATGGGTGCAAGGTCTGTTATAATCATATACATGAGAATTTTCATTGTATGGAATTAGTTCCTTTTGTTCCTTTTGTTTCTTTTTTGTCCATTTCATAGTTCATGGCATACATTTATTTTGCTATATACTGGAGTTGAATGGGTTTCATTGAGAACCACAAATTAATGTGCTGAAACTTGGCTGTAGATGTTGGATCCTAGGTCAGTCAGTGATTTTGATTAAAAGGAGAAAATGCTGTCCAATATAGTAACTCAATCTCATGATTGATTATCATCTATAATTCGTTGTTGCAAACTCATTATCACGCCCACTTTGCTTCATAACTTATCAGAGAATGATATCGTCGTCTAAGAAACAGCCACTTACCATTTTTCTTGAATTTGGAATTGCTATTTCTTTTCTTGCTAACTTGGCACCTTTTGTCTTTTAGCAATTGATTCAAGAATTACAGAAAAATAATCTTTACTGGATATGTCATGCTTAAAGGGATATCAATCTGTTCATATTTATTTATATTTATATTCATATTTAACCACACAATTCATTCTTCTGACTGAAAGATTTTTGTCTTTAAGGTTAATTACAGGTCAAATTCAGAATTTTCCTAGATTACACAGTGCTGAAGTTGAAAAGGTAAAATTATGCCACGTCATTCTTCAGCAGTAGTTTATACTTTTTGTCTTTCATGGGTTCCAATTCCAACCATATTGCTTCTTGATACTTGTCAATGTGCTACCATTTTCAAATTCAATGGCAGTAGTATCTTTTTTACTACATTTTCTACTACCATAAGCTTTCTCTGCCCTGCTTTTTTTTTTCCCTCGATCAAATTTCCTATAAATGATTTGTACTCAAAATAATGAAGTCATATAAATATGTATGTTGAAACTTGTATCCAGTTCGTAGAGATTCAGAGGTAGATTTTACTGTAATTTTATCGATTTAAGTGTTGCTTTTTGCAGGCCTGGCACACTCTTTCCAGTCTTCAGATATCTCGCAGGAACTACATAAGACCTGGACTAAGTACTCCAGTTGAGCATTCTGATAATGATGCATCACATAATGTCAGCAGAAGAGCTTCTTTACAAAGCTCATCTGACGGCAGTAAATTTTCTGAACCCATGCATAACCGTCAAAAGGGCAGTCAAATCAATTTCAATGTCAATGAACCTGCAAGGTGTACGGGTAGTTTTCATCTGTCTAATAATGTCAGAGACGCAGGGGCTGGAAAGGGTCTTAGGGGGCAAAATGAGATTAAAGCATCAGTTGTAGCCAACGCTCATTTTAAATTTTCTGATGGATTCGGCAATCACACTACAGAGGCTGGCCAAATAGATGAGTCTGCAGAAGTTTTGGCTAATAAAATAGACGATGATGAAATACTCGAGGTAACTCATATTACTTGAGTATAGAATTAGGCAATGGGGTAATGCAAAGTACAAACCGATGGAGTCAGTTTGACTTTATCAGAAGCCATTCTGATTGGAATGGTTAAGTATCTGGATGTAGTCAACCAGAAATAGTTTTTTACTTTGTGAAAGCGTTCTGGTTGATTGTACTGGAAAATTGTATTACTATGTTTCAACTTGTATATACTGTTTTCTTATTGCACTTCATTTAATCAGTTTGGAGCCTTTTTTGTTCATTCCGGCTTTAAATTTGATAAAATTGAGCAATCCTTCTGGATAAATTATGGAGGTGCTATGTTTTGATCCAGTCCAAAGTCAAATTTATGTTGTAGTTTTCTTCAATTGGATGTTGATTTTTCTGCATGCATCTATCATATGCATTAATTTCGTGTTTTTGTTTCAGACTATCGATGTAGACCAAATTGTCATGGAACACTACCACTCTAGTTGCACCCCTAAGCCGTCGATTTCTAGGCTTCCGTCCATAACCCCCAATGCAGGTAATGACAAATTTGCTAGGCAAGATGAGACTTGTTTACCTCCTGAATTATGCTCGATCTGTAATCATGGATGTAAGGTATGTATGTTTTTTGAATAGTTCCTATTGTAATTCTAGACTGCTGTTAGTTTTATATGCCTGATTTTGGAGATTAATACAGCTAGGACTATGCCCAGAAACATCTAGTCATATACAAGATATGAAGGACATGTTGATTGCCATATCAAATGAACTGCTTGACAATGCAACCAACCTGAGTCCAGCGCGGACAGAGAAGCTTCGCCAGGAGAGGTTTCAGGCATCCTTTGTCTTTGTGCACTCTTCTTTCATTGTCTTTGTTTTTCTTTTTTGAATGTTTAATTTTGATATTTTCAGTGGAAAAAATTATAACTATAAAATTTATAGTGAAAAAAGAGAAGGAAAAGAGTAGGCAATCAGAACCCATAGATCAGAAAGTGCTGTTGGATATTGTACATTTCAAGCATAGTCTTATTTGTAAAATTACTCTGCAACTTGAGGGGTTAGAATTGTGTTTTATGCCTGTGCAATATAATCGCTGTTAGGTTGCAGCTGAGCAAGCAGATTCAGCTGCTCGAGGGGTACCGTCAGGCTGAGGAAAGACAAAAGTCGCATTTTTCTGCATCAACAACTCGCACTTATCAATATGAAACCCCTCAGCCAGCTGTGCTCAAGATAGATCCCATTAGATTTGATACCCAGGTTCATCTATATAATGAATCAGAAGGGTATGGAAACTGGAATTCCTCGTCAGTTTCATTCTCTTCTGTGGACAGGCTTGGTGTTTCATCATATCCTGTTGAGAGGGAACCATTCATACCTAAAATTATTAAGGTTAATTATATTGAAGGCTCAAATGACCAAAAGTGGAGCAGTTGGGATTTCCCATGGACAAAAAAGCTGGAGGTACGTATCTGAATTATTGTTATCTTCTCTCTACATTATTTGTCTTGATTGTGGTTTGCCGGCTTCAACTTTTAGGCCAACAACAAAAAAGTTTTTGGAAACCACTCATTCCGCCCCAATCAGAGAGAGATCATAAATGCCACCATGAGCGGACATGATGTTTTTGTTCTAATGCCAACTGGAGGGGGGAAGAGTCTGACGTATCAGGTGAATTAGCTTATCTTCTGTTATGTTCTTCTTGTTTGGACATCATTTACTAGCTTTATTACCTATCTCTATAGCTTTTTCTGTCTCAGTTTACGGTTGTATTCAGTTATACACTTAGCTTGTTGACCAGCTTGGTGACTAGAAGAACTATCAGTGCCTTACAGCATTCTTTAGAATAGTCTTAGACTAACAGGACAATGATTTTTGTTTTTTTGGGAAAAAAATTTCTAAGTTCTACTTTTATTGGAAAAATTTTCTTTAGAGTTTGATACTTCATTAATACTAGGATATAGACCTTTTTATATTTGAAACTATAAGATTTTACACATTTGTTCTTTTTGTCTTGCAGCTTCCTGCTCTTATATGTCCAGGTATAACGTTGGTAATTTCTCCTCTGGTGTCACTTATTCAAGATCAAATAATGCATCTGTTGCAGGTAATATTTACTGCGTTAGTGTTGTAAATCACTTTTTTATCATCAGCTTCTTATCTGGCGACACATTATTCCCATTGGTTTGCACTATAGGCAAATATACCTGCTACTTTCCTAAGTGGCAATATGGAGTGGACTGAACAACAGGAAATTCTTAGAGAACTTAACTCTGATTATTGCAAATACAAGCTGTTATATGTCACTCCAGAGAAAGTTGCAAAGTAAGTGTTACCTATATCAATTATGATGCTGCAAATGCTGTTCATTAAGTCTAATAATTACTTCTGCACCATTACTTGTATTATATTGCTTTGAAACCAGAGAAGCACCAGATGTGTACAACTTTATTATATTTATAGCTGACTAATGCAGAGCAAATAGACGTTTATAGTAGTGCCAGATGATAAATATAATATATCTAAGAGCAGATGAGTAGTAGCTGGTTTAGAGCTTATTTTGGGAATGAAGTGCTGCAAATGTTTTTTTTTTCCCCTTTTCTTCTTCTTCTTCTTATTATTATTCATTTTTGCTTTATGCGTACATAATTCTAGAGATCTCTTATGTATTTAGCAAGCAAACTCTATATAATCTGCAGCCTCATGTAAGTTGTATCAAGGAAATATACTTTTGTCTTTTCAACAGCTTGTACTCTAATTGGCCCCATCTGTATTTGAGCTGGCTGGCTTGTCAAATATTATTCTGTTATAAGTTTATCTGATGAACTTGTTAGGCAGTTGAGTAAGGAAGGTATGATACAAGATTGATCTTGGATGTCATTTTGCCAGAATACATTAATCTTGAATTTCCTCTTCCCTTCATAAACCAACCCCTAGGCCCTAAGCCTTTTAACATGTGGACTTTGAAACTCGATCGTATAAATTGACTTGTGCCATTCATGCATACTAGTAGTTCAATGGGATCATGAAAAGCTGATATTGGTTATGTTTGATCTTTTCCAACTACCAACTCATATGACATGTTCTGTGGTTTGACTGCAGAAGTGATGTTCTATTGCGACAATTGGAGAGTTTAAATGCCCGTGAGTTGCTTGCGAGGATTGTTATTGATGAAGCTCATTGTGTGAGTCAGTGGGGACATGATTTTAGACCAGACTACCAGGTTTTGGTTTGAACTTTAAAATCCTATTCCATTTTGTGCCATAGATTATTAGCTGTTTTACGGCAAGCGATCTTGTTAAATGTCCAGGGTCTTGGTATCTTGAAACAGAAGTTTCCAAATACTCCAGTGTTAGCTTTGACAGCTACTGCAACAGCCAGTGTAAAAGAAGATGTTGTGCAAGCTCTTGGTCTTGTTAACTGCATTATTTTCCGCCAAAGTTTCAATCGCCCTAATCTATGGTAAGTTTTCAATGAAGATGATCTGTCCTTGGATTCTGATATCATCACTCATTCTGGAGAATCACAGGTTTTCAGTAATACCCAAGACAAAGAAATGTCTGGATGACATTGACAAGTTTATTAAAGAAAACCACTTTGATGAATGTGGAATTATTTATTGTCTTTCAAGGATGGACTGTGAAAAAGTTGCTGAAAGGTTACAGGTTGGTCTTTCTTATGGTCACTTTTTCCTTCTTAAGGAGTTTTATGTTGTCTCATTAGTAAGTGGTTTTCCAAAGCTTATCATGATTGCTTACTATTTGTTAGTAAAGGTCCCTCTTAGTTTCCTGCATCTATGCCATCTATGCTAGTAGTGTGAGATGCTAAACTAGATTGATGTTCAAGAGGAACATTGTTATTTGTCAAAATTGAATCAAGAATCTCATTTTCAATATGTAATATCTTTCTCAACTTTCTAGTTAGAGCTTTGGTGGTCGTCAAATGTGCACGCTATATATCGTATAATAGATTGCATGTTATTATGTAGCTACTAAATGTGGAATTTTGAAATAGGCAAAAGTAAGTTGTTTGTAATTCCTGGTATTATGATAAGCCAAGATACGGATGCAATTTTCTAATGCCAGAGGAAATATCTTAATATTCCTGCTGTTTCTCCTTAATTTTGTATGAGTTCTGCCTGGACGTTGATAGTAGTCTTGTTGTGCACATGATTTCTGCTCTTGTTGCTGTTTAATAAACTTTTAGTAAAAGTTCTGCTGACTGATGTGCTTGCTTTCTTGGATCTGTTTTCCTTGATTAGTTAATTGTTAGTGATTAGGTGGAGTCGCTATTATCTTGCCCTTGTACATATATAAACTTCTTAAAGAGTGACTTCGTGTACTTCTTGTGGTGTGAGTAGATTCCATCTATGTTCATTGACTGATAAGCATCAGCATTAGAAATATGAGCAACTAAAAAAGTAGATAGAACTTCAAGATCTATGATCTATATGATTGCATGGTGATATAAGAAAAATGATACTTTGGTTATTGATGAGTTGTTAACCATTTGATTGGATTTCATGCAATTGTTTATATGCTAAGGGTTAATGTTTTCACCATGCATGTTCGTAAGCACGTGCACTAACAAGGGCTCAGATGGATGAGTGCACAGATATATGTGTCCAAATGTTCTTCAAGTCAGTAGTTGGTATAGATTATTTGTCCTCTATTGCTTTAAAAAATTGGAAATTGCTTTATTTAATTTTTAATTGACAATTGTTGGGATTCAAATAGTTAATGTTGAATGGCTCAGATTACTTTTCTTAGGGCCTGAGATGTTGAACGCCTCAGATCACCTTTGTTGTTTCATTTTCTACATAATTTGCTTCAACTTAAATTTTTTGTCATCAATTTTAACTCAGATGTAATGGTGTTCGTTATTTGCCTTTCACTTTCCATTTTTATGTTCGTATTCAGATGCAAATTGTTTGACATTGTCTTGGCATCTTTCTTTCTTTCTTTTATTTTCTGTTCATTTTCCTTTCATTATACTTCAAACATATGTTCGCTTAAGATAATGCATGCATTGTTCAGGAATGTGGACACAAGGCAGCTTTCTACCATGGTAGCATAGATCCTGCACAACGTGCCTTTGTTCAAAAACAATGGAGCAAAGACGAGATCAATATAATTTGTGCTACAGTTGCATTTGGAATGGGTATCATTGATGGCTGTTGACTGATGCTTCTATTAGTTGATTTATGAAAATCATTAGTTACTAATACATGTATTTTACAGGTATCAATAAACCAGATGTTCGCTTTGTAATTCATCATTCTCTACCAAAATCTATTGAAGGTTACCATCAGGTAATTACTGAGATAGGTCATTGTTACCTTTGAAAACTGGTATTTTTTAGTCAATACTTGATAATTAATATATTGCTGAGTAACAAAGTACTGAAATTATCATGATCATTCATTATATGAGTATTATGCTTTTACCATGTTTCAGGAGTGCGGTCGGGCTGGTCGAGATGGTCAGCGTTCTTCTTGTGTGTTGTATTACAGTTACAGTGACTTTGTAAGTCAGTCCGACCTTGCTAGTGCATCTTGTTGTTTCTTGCTAACACTTCAGTTTGATGGATATATGTTAGTTTTCATTTGGACATTTGATAATGCCAAACATGCTGACAGCAGCAACTTCTATTTTATTTATTTATTTTCCTTTTTGCTCTCTAATTGTTTGTTCTATGCTTCACTTTATTGCTTGCTTATACATTTCCATCATTTTGCAGATAAGAGTCAAGCATATGATTAGCCAAGGAGTGGCTGAGCAAAGTCCATTTACCCCTGGACATAATCGTTTCAATGTGGCAAATTCTGGGAGGGTACTGGAAACAAATACCGAAAATCTTCTAAGAATGGTAATGATATAAAACTTGTTGCAATTTCCATCATTGTCATCCTTCTAATTTGAATCAGATATGTAATGAATAATAGTTTTAACGTTTCAGGTCAGTTATTGTGAAAATGATGTTGACTGTCGACGTCTACTTCAGCTTGTGCATTTTGGAGAAAAATTTGATAGTGCACATTGCAAAAAAACATGCGACAATTGTTCCAAGATTAAAAGTTTTATTGAGAAGGATGTAACTGATACTGCAAAGAAATTGGTTTGATACATTCTTTCTCATTTCCTTTTCATGTAGGAACAATTTATATTGGATTTGAGTTATTTTAACATGCAGTTGTAATGCTTTTCCAATCACACTTTCTGTACATGTTTATTAGGTTGAACTGGTGAAATTAACAGGGCAGCAGTTCTCATCATCTCATATTTTAGAAGTCTTCAGAGGTTCCTTGAACCAATATGTACGTCTAAAGAATAAATTATATGCTTGGTACCGTTTTTTCAGTTACATACAACACCAATTCCAATCTGCCCCACCTCAAATTAAACATATTCCCCACTGCAAGAGTTAAGCTAACTGAGCCATCCTTTGGGGATATTATATCCTTGACGCTTGGCTTGTTTTCTTTCTTGTAGTGTTGTCTTCCTTACATCTTTTTATGCCAAAACTAGGTCAAGAAACACAGACATGAGACTTTGAGCCTGCATGGAGCAGGAAAACATCTTGCCAAAAGTGAAGCTTCCCGCATATTGCGTCATCTTGTCATTGAGGATTTTCTTATGGAGGAGGTGAAGAAAAGTGATGTCTATGGATCTGTATCATCAGTATTAAAGGTACTTCTAGTTGCTCCACATTTTTCAGCACTATATTGTGAAAAGTGATCATTGTAGTTGAGAACAGGGGGAAAAAATGCTTTGCTGATCTTTTATTTGTTTTTAGGTGAATCAATCCAAGGCCCACAATCTCATCATTGGCAGGCAGAATGTTGTATTAAGGTTTAAACTTTTTGTCGACTCATTCCTTGCTTTATACTGAAATTACAGTGATGAATTTCACTACTCATGCAAATAGTTTACTGGAATTGTATATAAGATTCCTTCCTCTCAATGGAGGTTCAAATGCCTTTTCCTAACCCTTGATTCTTTTGTCTTTCTTAAAGTCTACTGTTTGTTGTCCCCTGAAACAGCATAAGGCTTTTCCTTTTCCTTTTTTTTTTAACTATAATGTTTAGACTTGACATCAAAAAATAGCAACCAATTTTAACTCTGCACTTGGTTCAATCAAACTCTTTAATCTATTATCATTGGAATTATATCAGTAGCAAAAGCTTTTAGTTTTCCAGTCAGATATCATAGCTGCCATGCACGCTTGGTTTTGATACTGATATCTGATGTGCTTTGCAGGTTCCCTTCTGCCATAAACTCAACTAAGTTGAGCAAATCTGATGTGACCCCTGCAAAAGGCTCGCTTATGTCTGGGAAGCTAAGTCCTTCAAGGAATGACACTCCTTCCCAACCCCAAAATGAATTAGATTTGGTATGTTGTCATTTGTATCTCATTATTATCTGCTTCATGAGATCTATTTGCCCCAGACTGCCCACTCCAACTTTTTTTTTTGGCTTGATATGACAACAGAATCTCTCTGCCAAATTATATTCTTCTTTGCGAATGCTCCGGACTCTGCTTGTGAAAGAAGCTGGGGAGGGGGTCATGGCATACCACATCTTTGGGTGAGCTCTAAGCTATTCTTTGATCATTTTCACTTTCTGAATATGTTGAGATGTACATGTTACAAAAGTTTGAATATGTTTCCTGGTATTATTTTCTTGTAAGTTGCTATTTTTCTTTGATATGCCTTGATGTTTGCATTCTCTCTTGCTCAGGAATGCTACACTGCAGCATTTAAGCAAAAGGGTACCCAGAACAGAGGAAGAACTACTTGAGATCAATGGCATTGGAAAGTAAGTTCTGCAATTGGGTTATGTTAATAGCTCAAACAAACTACTAATTTACTATTTTGGCTTCATTCAGAGCGAAGGTAAGCAAGTATGGTGTTCGGTTGTTGGAAACCATTGAATCTACCATCAAGGAATTCTACAAGACCGACAAAAACGGTAGTAGTAGCAATGACAGCAATGATTCAGGAAAGAGGAGAAGAGATGAAAACGAGGCTCCGAACGCAAACAAAGGTGATGATGATGACTTCACTAAATCCACTGCTCGATCAAAGAAAAGGGCATCTAAGAGTCAAAACAAAACTGTTGAGGTTATCAATCATAACGAGCCAGATTCTTATGAGTGCGTAGATGACCTGGATTTTGATGAATATGAATATGTTTATGAAATGAATGGCTCGACAACAAAGCCTGATCAAAACAATGGAGGAAGAGTCCTACCTCGGTGGTCAATGTTTTCAGAAAATGGGTAATCCTGGGATCATAATATGTTTGAAGAATTTATCTTGAAGGATGGTTGCAATGTTTGTCACCATGCACAGCTTCTTTTAGTTACATCCTTTTGTCTTTGAACTCAAGGAAAAAAAAAAAAAAATGTTGGCCAATTTGGAATTAGGGTATCATCTTTGTCAAGATAACAGATGATATCTTATTTTGTTTACATTTCTAAGTTGTTAAATGTAAATGAAAAAGGCTTCATTTTTTCTGTGAAGTGTCTTGTAGCAAGTAGCTATGCCTTCTGTAACGAAAAACGGGAAACTTCAATTTCTTTTCCTTTGCCCAATGGGTGAAAAATGAAATGACAATTTCCTTACAAGATTTCTTACAAGAGTTTATATTTCTAAAAATCCAAGTTCATATGGAAACAAAACAATGATGAAGCAATGCATAGGTTGATTTAGAAACTGAAAATTATCCTGAATTCTTGTTAACAAATTGTTTTTGACTGTTAATTCGGAAAACGTAATTACCTTCGTGTAAGCTTTTTTAACATAATTGTATTTCCGATTACGTGGTACTTTTGTAATAATTTGAGGGAATTACAGCAGATACACCTTCATACTTTAAAAATTATCTTTGTACCCTAAAATTTGATTTTGCCAAAATTTTCATCAATACCCTTTAAAAATTGATAGGAAATTACTAAGTTATCCTCGTTTTAAAACACTTCAACTCAACCGACAGCACCTCTCCCTCCCTCTACTGAGTCTACTCAAAC
Organism: Citrus x changshan-huyou; assembly: GCA_039657385.1. Lineage (NCBI taxonomy): Eukaryota > Viridiplantae > Streptophyta > Magnoliopsida > Sapindales > Rutaceae > Citrus > Citrus x changshan-huyou. Next base: position 8,695,683 of record CM077549.1, read on the forward strand.
AAACAAACACTCATCCTCTATTCTCATACATGCTAAATCGAATATCAACCAGTATCACCTCTGCAATTCTCTCACCAGCATCACCTCTACTCAAACAAACATTCATTCTTCATACATGCTAAATCGAACTTCAACACGAGCAAACTCAGCTTGAGAAGGGGAAGCTGCCACAACTGAGAAAGAGAAGCCTAGTTCATTGCTACATAATCGCCGGCGAGAGCTGATCCTTTACTGTAAAATTGTCAGAATATAACTAGTTGAGGTAAGTAATTCTCTGTAATTAGTTTTTTTATTGATATTCAGGGAAAAAAAACAAAAAGTTAGAGATTTATATTGAAAAAATAGATTAATTAGTTGCGGATCTCTCATAACATGTTTGAAAACAAATTTTTAGTTGTTTTGCTGCATGCAAATTGTGAAAAATTGATGGACTGTGCCGATTATAATTTTGTCATGTAACACATGATTTGATTGTGTAAGGTTATGTAAAATTCAAGGTTATATATTACACGACCTTCATGTATTGCACGATTACACGACCTTCATGTATTGCACGATTATACGACCTTCATGTATTACACAATTACACGACCTTTATGTATTACATGACCTCAAAATTACGCGATTTTTTTTCATTATTGTTAATTCATTAGAATAACTTAGTTGTTTAAAGACTTAATTTTTGCTAAGAATTTATATTTGTTGTTATGCAGAAAATGTTAATGAAAAATATTCAAGAAAAAATGAGGTGTAGGTTGTCTATCCACCGGAACTGCCGAAATTGATCTACGTTCAAAAGTAATGTAGAGCGGGTTTCTAAACTCCATTCCACTAGCTACTTCTTCTAAGAAAAATTCCACATCATTATTGGTTTGAATTGTAACTAGTGGCATAGGATCAGATGTCTTAAGCTTAAATTTCATTGTGATTTCAAATTCCGAAGTATCTATATCAATAACTTGAGCTATTTTCTACACCAATTCGGCATATGTTGTCGATCGTGATATTCTTATCCCTTTAGCCTTGGAACCTTTGAACTTATACTTGTCATTTTGCTCAATCCATTCACCATTGAAGAGAATAGGCAGTAGGCACACGTACCAAAATCATATCTAATGATACAATAAAAACAATAATATCAAATTTTATATACAAGTAACTACACGACCTACACGACTACATTACTTACATGACCTACATGACCTACACAACCTACATGACTATATTACTTACATGACCTACACAACTTACACGACTATATTACTTACACGACCTACATGACTAACTACATGACGTACACGGTATCAAAAGGAATGCACGTCGCGAAATATTTTCGCCATAAAAAAGTTATATTGCTAAAAAAATAATTAAACAACTTACATTGCATATATTTCTACATATAAGAAAAAATAGTGAAAATAAAACATTATAATGTGAGGAAAATTTCTAAATTTTCCTAAAAATTAAAAAAGTTAAAACCCAACAGTATTAATATACCTTATTGGGCTGTTTAATAAGTAATGCACCTCATTTCAATTAAAGAAAGAGTAGATGTTAAAGAAATGAATACATAATTGTATTTGTGTAAGAAGTTATGAGAGATTTTGAGAGATTCTATGACATTTTGAGAGAATTTCAACAACAAGAAGAGATTTGAGTGAAAAAAATATAAAGACAACGAAGTTGAGTGAATTTGATGTATTCATTAAGAGCATTTCAGACTTTATTCACTTTTATTAGGGTATCCATGAAAACTAAAAAAGGTGGGAGTATTTAAATAATTTTAAAACTATTAAAGGGTATTTAATTAAAAACCCCTAATAATTTCTTATAATTCTTATTTATTTCTACTTTCTACCGTTCAAGTTTTACAAAATGCCGTATAGTGAGCCCAAAATCCATGCTCTGGGCAAAAAGAGCCGAGGATAGGATAACTCCCAATGATAATTAGTCCTCATAAATCGAAACAAATCTAAGGCTGCCAATACTTTTAAATATTTTTTTCATAAATATAATATTTGTATTCTACTTAAGCGTTCAAATAATCAAATCATTAACCGACTTTTATTTAGTCTAAATTTACAGTATTTACATAAAAAGAAGCAGATTTGCACAAGTAAGTAATCAATATTTGTTCAATTTACAGACATCAATGGCTAAGAGTTAAATACAGAGCTCTGAACACATTACTACTATGTACAAACTGTGTATTATTATTATCTTTTCATAACTACTTGCTCTTCACAAATTCACACATTTTTCACATCTTTTCGGTCAGATTTGTATACCATGGTCCATGGACACTGACTGAAACATTAGCTGCAACCACCAGCACTTCCGCTGCTTCCACCACCTTCTCAATCAGGGTAGCAGCTCCGACCTTCCGGAGGGCCAATTCAGCCAGTTTCCTTCCTTTTGGACCAGTTCCCCCAAGCACAAGCCCTCTTGCAGCCAAATATACAGCTCGGGATACCCTTTCAAATATCGGGTCTCCAGCTTGCAGACTCTTTCTCAACATCCTGGCCATTACTGCCTTTCTTAGTTGAAGCTTGTCAAGGTTGACCGACTCCTCATCCTCACTTGAAAATCTGCTGATTGTTTCAACGATTTCTTCAATACCTGCGTCTTCAGCATGATCTAAGAGCTCCAAGAGTCTTTCAGTGCACTTTGATACTACATCTTCCATGTCTGTAGGACTGGCCACCACCCGCTCACCTAGGAGGGTTTGTCGACATACAAGAATGCTGGAATTGAAATCCTTCAGTATTAGTAAGTGATCAATAAAGTAGCTCGTTCATCAAAGTGGATAAGGAGGTCAGAGATACACTATGTGGAAAGAACTCACCTGTTGGAAATTACGATAATCTTTTGAATTTGAGCCTGCACAGCCCTCAACCTCGGGAGGTTAAGCATTAAAGTTTCAGGCAAAGCTTCTTCCGTTATTCCGGTTATTGCACTTACTAACTTCAACAGGCCAAGCCTCACCATCAAATCAAGTCTTTCACCCTTGCATTCTGGCTGCTGATTAACTGATCCAAAAACAGAAGATCGAGAAAATTTAGAACAGCAATTGCAATCTTTCATGACATAATAACTCAAAGTCAGAAATGTAAACGAGGTTAATATCTGCATCCTCACCTGTAATGTTTGACACATCAGAAGTGTGAGATGATGTGATTTGGTTTCCACTTGTTTTAACTCGAAAGCTTCCACCAGTTCTAAGGGTGGTAGAAGGCAGAGGCAACCCAGACGATGTTTCCTGGCTCACCAGAGCTGAAAGAGAACTCTTGTGTTCTTCCCATTCATAATCTTTGCAAGTCAGAATAGATGAAAGCCACTGCAAAGTCACCGGTAGAGAGGTGTGTGCGTCAGAAGGAGGTCCATAACGGTCAGCAAAACCTTTTCTAAGATACTCCAAACCAGCAGGCCCTTTCAAAAAAGGCTCCATCATTCTCATACGTGCCCTGATTATCTCTTGCTGAAGAGCCTGAAAAAAATCATTCCATGTTATAATATTTGAAAAAGGATGCAAAAGGAGTGCATGACCCACCACTATGCGCATTTTATTGTTTTAAAAGTATGCAAAAGTAGTGCATGACCCACCACTATGCGCATTTTATTGTTTTAAAAGTAAAACTTGGAAAGTTGATGTGTGCTTTCTGAAGAAAACTAACGAAGCTAACTAGCATCATGCATGAGAGACCAATCTACCAGGACAAGTCTATCCATGAAAAAAGGAAGAGAAAACAGCGAAAAAGAGGGAATGAATACTCACTCGAATCTGCTCAAGAACAAAGCGCAAACCCTTGATCATTGCATTGACATGTGAATAGTTCGATTCATCTCTGATCTGACATATCTCAGCTAACTCTTTCAACAACCTCTGGTGATTAGCCTTCATATCATCATCATTAGCAGGGGCGGAAAGTTTCTGCAAAGTGGTCAATGCAAACTCTAGAATCCTTCCAAGGTAGTCAATATCCAGGCTACCTGAACTCAGCACCTACAGGAAATTTAACAGATTCAATATCACAGTGTATGAGAAAGCGGCAGTGGTACAAGCAGCTATGATTACCACCTGAGAAAGAATTTCTGGATCAATAGCTTCAGTAATCTCTTCTTTCCAGCTTTGGGGAGCCATCCCACAAATTTCATCCCTCACTTCCCTCACAAGTTGAATAATTCGGTCATAGTTGTGTTCACCTTGTTTCACAGATTCTGCAATACCATCCCAAAAAGCCTTCTCCATTGTTTCTCTAATCTTAGCCTGTTAAGTGAAGAAAAGATAAAAATAACCTTTTAAACTTGTCATCAATGCAATTTAAACAATTTTCATGTCCCAATTTCACAGGTACAATTCAGTGACTGCCCACAAATAAACTTTCCTACTGTGAGAATTCACTAACCTTGATAATGTTTGGTTTTTCATTATTGACAGTGAATATATCAAAAGCAGCATAGTGCTGATTGTGGACATATTCATTGATAATCACTTCATTCTCTTTAACAGACCGCCTTTCGACAGATGAAGCCAATTGACCACTGACAGAGCTGGTCCCAGAAGAGCTGGTCCCAGAAGCAGAGGAATCAATTCTTTTGGTTACAGATGGATTTTCCTCCCTAAATAAGGACCGAACAACATGGTTTGGCCTCTCAGCACCCTTAGTTTGGTTACTTTTATGATCCAAGATAGTAACAGATGCAGAAGCAGCTGAGGAACTAGGTGGACTGGTAGATAAGAAGTTTGTGATTGGCGACCCTATTGGGCTTCCATTTTCCTTCGCTTCAAAGTATTTAGATCTGGTTTCAGATAATGCACATTCCATCCGCTCCATCCCAGCATCTCCACTAAGATGTTGGACTTTTTCTCTTAGAAGTTTTTGATCCTCTGTAACCTGCATCAAGTAAAATTTCAGGATATAAATGCCTATGAAAATGCTTTTGGGTCAGCAGCTGACCAAAAACGATAGAAAACAAATCAATAGTGTATTGTACTTATTATTGTTATTAATTGAAAGATTAATTAAAAAACTGCTCCTCCTCTTGATAAAAAGGAATATCCAATCAGAAATCAATAAAGTAACTCTAGGTTTACTATGAATCGAAGGAGATAAAAAGCAGAAAAGACTTGGTGAAAATGATGCAATTCTAAATCAAGTTAGTAGTTCTCTTCTTTTTACTTTGTTGGGTTACTAGAACCTATTTATCTCATGCATGCTTGTAGATCTCTCTAGAAAGAGTATCAATAAGAGGGCTATAGCTATAGACCTGTTTCTGGATAGCCTTCAAATCATGAGTAAGAGCACCATTATCTCCTTCTGCAGTCATCTTGCACTTATGAATCATCGAGAGTTCCAGCTGGCATGCTGCTCTCACCAAATCATCTTCCAATGACTTGGCATCCTTAACTTTCCACATCACAAAGCAATTCAAGTAGGAGCACCATGCTTTATCAAATGCAGCAAGCTGAGACCTGATGGTCCAGCGTTTTGGCCAAGAGTCAGACTCTTCATCAGAACTCTGGATGGGACCCTCCAATATAACCTTTATCAATAACTCAAACTGTCCAATAAATTCTTCAGCGGACTTCGCTAGAGCAATCTCACGCTCACCTTGCCCACTGAAAACGGCATCTGGATGACCCAGTATCATGTAAGCACAAAGGACTACTCTCACTGGATACCTTGATAATTTAGCCGGAGTTCTACCTGCCTCCCTAGAAGAATTTACTTTCTTTGCCTCTCTGCTCCTAAGAGGTGTTCTAGGAGTAGGCCTTTTCTTTGGAGATGCGACTCTTTTAAGAAGGTGATCAATGCTATCCAAACAAGATGAATGATTGCTAGCCGCATCAACAGCCCTAAAGATTTTAAAGCGGCTCTCAAGCCGTTCAAGCAGAGTTTTCACTGTTTGAAGGGTAGCTGTAGATTCAATCAGAAGAGCCAGTTGCTCAAATGGCAGTGACTTAACAGACATTTCATTAATTTTTAAGGCATCATAAGATCTAGCCAACTCCAAGGTACTTCTCCTGTGCTTAAGGAATTGTCTCCAACACCTGATAAAAGCAAATAATGTTGGGCTTGAGATCATATCTTGATACTCACAGAGGGGGGGGGGGGGGGTGTTGGGGGAAGAAAATGTATGAAACAACACAATTACACACGCGAGTTTATCCCAGATATAGAGAGATATGACAAACTCATCACATACAATAAACAATTACTAAGCCATCGCAAACTTTGATACTATACAGAACTTATGGCTGGTTAAGGTCAGCAAAGATTTAATACACAGAATGACAGAAAGCAACAAATCTGTGAAGCTATCAAAAAGGAAATACAAATTCAGCTACCTTGCTAATTTTCTGGAAAGGACATCAGCCTGCTTGTCCATCCTATTCCAATTTACTCGAACAGTATGTAGCCTTGCTCTCTGCCTCAGATATTCTGCTCTTTGCCTCTTTGCCTGATATAAATTATTCAAAACATCAAATATGCAAAGTAGCCAAGTAGCTGTCAAAGTGACAAAATTAAAAATGAATATATGATTCAAACATACAGAAAGCTCTGCATGTTAGTATGTTCATCTGGCAAAACCACTCAGGGTGGTACATTTTGGGGTTTGAACCCCGCTCACATGAGTGGGGAGGGGATTTGGTTTTCATTGATGCAATATTTGAAACAAAAAGTAAATTAACTGAAAAAAGAAAGCAAGCATACCCTTTGCAGTCGATCTTCCAACTGCTCCCTCATCTTCCTCCTCTCAACCTCACGCTGATGAGAAACAAACTTAGCTACACGCCGAACTTGCAACATCCTCGCACGTGCCTTCTTCTTTTCTGCTTCCAACAGTCCCAATCGCTTCTTCTCGGCAGCTAATCTCTTTTGGTGAATGGCAGCACGCACACGCTCCTTATACTTACTTTCACGAGTCATCCTTCGCAATAACGATTGAGATGACCTCTCTTTTAGTTTGTCCCTTCTCTGGCTGTAAGCCTTGAGGATAAGCATCCTATTTGCCTCTGCCTGCTGAACCCTTGATTCCACTTTTGAGCCAAGCATTTCACGTTCCTTCTCGAAACGCATTTCAACCCCAGTTTTAGCTGCTTGCCGTAACTCATCCAACCTAGCTAGGCGCTTTTGAGCCTTAGCCAAAATGCTCAGCCTGCAGACTCAATAGTTAGTTGTCCTGTAAACTCAATCCAATATATATTTTAATATTTAAAAAAATTTATGAAAAAAGAAGAAAAAGGAAAAAGGTTTTCCAAAGAAGAAAAGCTGTTGCAGCAACAATTATTGTGGTGGAATTTTTTAATTGCCATCCTAACAAGTAGTTACAATTTTTTGGCAAAAAAATTGTATCAATAACTGGGAGGAAACTTCAAAAGTCAAAATTTATTAGTAACTTGCTAAAGCTAAAGGATATTGTGTTTTTCTTGTCTTTTAGCTTAGTCCTTGCTTTTCTGTGTGAGTGATCTGATCCATATTAAAAGCCATTGTAAGCATTAAAAAGGAGACATTCAAGGGAATGTGGACCACCAAAGAGTATTGAAGGAAAATAATTAGGCATCATAAACCCACAAACCATATCATGACGCATTAGTAAAGTGGGATGATCAATAAAACACAAATCAGATAAGGCTTTGACAAGGAATGATGCCATGTGGGGGTTCCACATTATCAAACAGGAAAACATCTAGAAAACTGTAGACTGGCTTCATCCTAAAACCAGACTTATCAAAACCATGATCAGTATTTCAACTACCAATGGCCCTCTTTAACTTCAAGCATGTAATCAGGAAGAGTGAGACTACTATATTCGTATTCCGAGAGACCTTATGATATAAAGATTTTACCTTTTCTGCTGGGCTGCCTGAAGCTTTGCTTCAAGCCGCTGACCAAGGTCCTCCTCATTAGATGAAGACCGTGGGGGACTTCTTGGCTTCGGCCGGGCCTTGCTTGACAACTTCTCATAGAATTGCTACAGAAAGGAAATGACAAATTAATAAATAATGGTATAAAATTTAATTTTTTTTTTAAAGCCAAAGTTAAATACAATTATAAGATAATAACAAAGAGAACACAAAATGAGAATTTCTTAATACTTGGAGAACTAAGCATATGTCAAGAGAGTACTTAAAAATATTCAACCTCAAGTTTTCATAGAGAAAGACACCCATGTGCTAAAGAGTAAATCAGGAAAAAGGTGCAAAGCAAAATTCACCTAACACAACAGTAACACACCTTCACAAGAAAGACTTTTATTTTTATTTTTTAAAATCATAAGTTTAAAAGTTTAGATATTAAATTTTTCTAATTTCAACCTGATCACTTGCTTGATATTCTTCGAATTTCAAAACTTTAATTCCTAATTATGAATATCAAAGAATTGATCACTGCAAATAATTAATTAGCAATTAAAACCTTCAAAATTTCTTTTTGGAAAAAAATTAAATTCCTCCAGAATAAATAAATATTTTTTTCTAAAAACAATAAAGGTGAAATTGAATATGAAAACCTGTCTGCGAAGATCGGCGTGGCGGAGCTTGGCTTCGATTTCCTCAACAGTACACGGAGACTTACTACACTCAGCCAGAAGCCTCTTCCTTAGCCTCCTAGGCACTCTCGTTGCCGTTGCCGACGAAAACGACGTCGTCTCAGCCGCCTTCTCGTCACTCACGGGAAATTCCATCGCTACCCCCGCCGCCGGTCTCACCCCCTCCGACGACTCCATCATCATCACTACTCTTCAATGAATATCTCCAAATTCCTATTTCTTTTTTTATTTACAAAATAATAAAAATTAAAAAAAGTTAAATATGGTTCAAGAAATTATTAAAAGAATTAAAAGCTTCTTCGTGTTCTGTTTTTTTTTTTTTTTTCCCTTCTCAGCTTTATTTTGAATAGATGAAACAAAGTCGTAACGAAGCGTGTTGTTTTGTGTTTAATGGAACTTATAATCTCTGTATTTTGTATTGCTTTATTTATCCAGGTTCTTGACACGTAAGCTTTCGGCCAAACGGTACGTTTTCTAGTTTCCTGTTTGACTTTATGCCCCTGGACTGATATTAATTTACGTTTATGACCTTCGGGGTTTTGGTTTAATGACACTTTAACCCACCTGACGTTGTTCAAAGGACAATTTTGTCCTTTTATTCATTTTTTTTTTCTGAAAAATACAAATATTACCTCCTTACTTTGCTTTTAAAGATTTGTAAGATTTGTCAGGAGATAAGAAATCTCAATTTGTTATCCACTAAAAATCGACTCTTACCTTAAATTATTACTCATATTTAAATGACCGACCGAGGGTGTAAAGAATTGTTATAATCAATTGGGATATGTATTAAAAATAAATTTATCTCCTTATCTAATTACACTTGCATCATAAATTATTATTTTTTTTTTAATTTTATGATCACCTATATCCCTTATTTTTATAATGAGTGATAATACAATCACAAACTCTTGTACAAACTCATCTTGTACAAATTGATGTGGCATTAATTCATTGGTTGAATGAAAATATAAAATAATAAAAATAAATTACGTAGGCTAAAAAATATTTAATTTAACTAATTTAATCATGCCACGTCAATTTATTTAAGATAAGTTTATATAAGAGTTTGTAACTATATCATTACTCTTTTATTATTATCTTTTGAGTAATAATATAACTACAAACTCATATATAAATTTATTTTGTACAAACTGATGTGACATGATAAAATTAATTGAATTAAATATTTCTGAGCTCATATGATCTATTTTTATTATTTTGTATTTTCATTCAACTAATGAATTAATGTCAAATCAATTTGTACACACATAAATTTGTATAAGAGTTTGTGATTATATCATACTATTATATTTTTATGTTAACCAATATGTTAAAACATTTGTGGCAAGATAGTGTAACATATAATGGACTTAATTGGTATTGTATTAAGCTTGGGGGATTCAAGCGTCATTTAGAGTTTAGACCTTTTAAGTTTTCGTTTTATTTAATTAGTTGTACTTTGGAATGAGTCCTTTAATTTATTAGTTGGGTAAAGTCTAAAAGCAGGTTTGGTATCTTTGGTTGTAATAGCGTGGTTAGGTGAAAAAAATCACAAGCCACTCTAAGGGGGTAATGCTTGAATGAGAATATTTTATATAATATTATTTAAACTTTGCTTTTAATTAATAAAAAAGTAAATTTAAATTCGGATGATTGCTAAATAAAACTGATTGAACACAATTTACATCGCATTAATTAAAACTGTTTGAATACAATTTACATCGCATTAATTAAAACTGTTTGAATACAATTTACATCACATTAATTAGTCCAAGTTATTTATCTATCATATGATGTTTAGAAAATGCATTAATGAATTGGGAATATTAATTTGTAGAGAGTCCACCACCTATTTTTATTTTTATTTTTATCATTAATGTGTTTAAAAATTCATAAATAATAAACTTTTAGTTCTGCTACTCCGAAAGCAGACTTTTAAGAGTCAAATCCCATGAGATAAAAGGAGTACCCACCGTTTCAATGTAGACCATTCATGGAATCATGCCACTATAATCATTATCATTCATTTCCTTTTGAAAAGCATACATATTATAAATATATAAAAATGTGCAAGTAATGAAAAAAGATGCAAGTAGAATGTGCACAATAAATAATCATTACTCGATGTTTGCATGTATATAAGATTAAAAAAATATATATATTTTAACCATAAGTCTAACAAATTCCTTAATCTAACTTAAATATGACGAGATTAAGTATACGAGATCAAAATAGTGATCATAAAATTAATTAAAACAAAACCTTAAAACTGATATCACCTTAAATTATCATTTCGTCTCAATATCTAATTATTGCAAAAACGTTAAGTCGCACAATAAAATAAAATATCATTTTGTCAATCATAAGTTATATAAAAATAAAACGATATTAGTTATAGATATTATCATAATGTCATTGCAAATTACATGCATGACGATGATATTGGCCTAACACTGTCTTCCATGATGGTTTTTTTTTTAATATTAAAACAAGGGTCCTTCTATCTTACATGCATGTAAGATATATTCCTCTCACATGAATAGTGTGTGGGTCCCACACATGCACTATTCATGTGAGGGGGATGTATCTTACATGCATGTAAGATAGGGTTTGCCTTAAAACAAATGAAAGTATTCCTGTACTTTGTCATTTGTAAACAAAGTTTACGCGCACAACACTCAATTTATTGTAATAATCAAACAATTGTTTATAAACTAATTAATCACGTAAGATTCTTGAGAACAAACAGAGAAAAAAAGATACAGAATTCTTAAGCCACTTGAAACTATTTTAATTAATTTAACACTTTATGTAGAGTAGTAGAAAGAGTTTTCTATAATCTTTCAATATTTGAGCTTTGAGTTTTTTTTTTTCTAAAATGTATTTGGAAAGGAAAATATCAATTTATTTGTGTATAAAAGATTTTTACCCTTTTACTGAAATAGCTTATTGAAAATGGTAAAAGTCATTAACACAAATTATTTCTTTTAATTGTTGTACTTTGTTAGTGTATGTTCAATCGACTAAGCCAAAATCTTATGAACATATCACATTTAGGTAGTCCAAAGTGATAATTAAGTGATTATGAGTTTTAATACATATTCAAAATTCAAGTGAAACATATCAACGAGATACATAATTAAGGGTGCGTTTAGGGCCGCTGTGTTGTCCTAAGTTATTTGAAATTTGAATAATTCAATCACAATTGGTGTAAAAAAATTTCAATTGTATTTTTTTTTAAATATGAGAACGAATTGCTACAAATGGTATCAGAGTCAAATTTATCTTACCATATGGAATGGACCAACTGATTCATAGTGGAAAAACATAGAGGAGCTGTGAAATCCTATTTGGGCGTAGTAGACATAAGCCATGAGTGCACATGAGATTAAGTATCCATTGAGAAAGGATTATAATACACGAGGGTGAGTATTATCAAAATCTCTCGACATACGAACTAAAAGCGAATAATTTCATACTATGGTGGCGTTTGTTTTTTAACTTAATGACTTAAAGTGACTTAACTTAATTAATTAAGTTAATTAGAGGTGTTTGTTTTTATAATTTAATGAGACTTTTTTGATAATTTTGACTTAATAAAATAAGCCAATTTTTTTGACTTTTTACTTAATGGAGAAATCTTAATTAAGTCAATTACTTGCTAATGTCAAAAATATCCCTACTTTATAATTTATTTTTCATGTCTATCCCAAAACTCACCCATAGACATTTACACCACATAAAAATATCTATATTTTTTCTTTCTTATATTATATACGATAAAATTTGAAATTTATGGTATTTTATATATTAAAATTCTAAAATAATTATGTATTCACTTGAATATAGTTTTACTTATAAATTTTAAAATATTATGGTATTTAATATATTATTTATTTGACATTTAAATTTAATAAGGATACAAATAGAAAAGTACATATTTTCAACTTTTTAAGTTGAAAAAAAAATAACTTAATACTTATTTTTTGAGATTTAGACAAAAAAATAAACATATTATTCAGATTCAGATATTCAGATCTATTCAGAATTCAGACTAATTCAGGTCTATTCAGATTTCAGACAAAAAAACAAACGCCACCTATGTCAGAGTAGAACGTTGCAACAAAAACTTATCGCTTAATTATTCAAAATTGTAGAACATTTATCTTTTAGTCATTATTTGTATAATTTTGTGCGTTATATATATATATATTTGTGTGTGTGTATGTATGTATGTATAAACACATATAGCTAAAATAAATTAGGTAAAATGCTTGAATCATAGAATCATCATTCATATTTTTTTCCTAGTAGTTATTGATTCACATGGAGGGCTTGAGTCTAGGGGAAAAAAAAAAGAATAGAAAAATTCCTATAGATGAGACCCCAAATAATAAACTTTTAGTTGGAAGCCAACTCATGTCACTCTCATTTTCAACTTCTACAAAAGAAGTAGGTTTCAATGTTTCATTTTTCAACTCTATAAAAATGTAGGTACCATGGCCCTTTTCTAAGTTCTTATTGTGGGAGAGATCGATAAAATTAAATTAAATTAAATTTAATAAGTATTTCATTTTTAGGATTCTTTTTAAAGATTTTTCGAGAAAATTAATTCTATTACACTATAATATTAACTTTCTGAAAAAGTAAATTTTTCTTTAATTTTTCTTATTATCAAAGATATAATACCGAGATCTAGCTTTACTGGTAACGAGTGGCAACTTAAATTTGAAATTCGATCTTCAGTAGTGAGCGTATATTAATTAAAAAGAAAATTGGCAAAATTTCAGTATAATTTTATTGACAAAAAGAGCTAGAGGATAACATGGTCATTTCCTTGATTTATTAATAGCTTAAATTTCCTATCGGTCTTCGGTGGCAACCAACGGACGAGTCGACGACGCTTTACCGTCAAGTGACACGTCCTTTCAGTGGACGTTAGCCACGTCAGCCAAACGACAGAACACTCTTCATCCGCTCATATTCGGCAGCTTTCTTGCCCACTCTCGCGCGTTTAGTAATAATATTTGTACTCGCCCTGTCTCCCAGTCACTCACCTGTTTTCTCAAGTCAATCCATTTCCGCGCCGAACTTTAGAGAATCCTAGAACATCATATTTTGCCCGCTACGCGTACGCACACAAACGGTGAGAGTACAGAAGTACCTGTAGTCCGGGATGTACCGGATATATTTGCTTTAGCTGAGAGCGGCTGGTGCCTGGTTGACACGAAAAGCATGCGTGAAATAGGCACGTGTCCGGCTGCGGAATCAGGACAATTGAATACCAACCAAATAGACAATTGCCAGATGGTGGGCCCCACATGTGGACCCATATTTGAAAAAGTTTGTTGAAATTTTGGACCGCGCAATTTAACGCCACCTGTATTCGCTAAAGCTTTACGTGCTGGATTCATACAGCCCCCCAATTATTGCTCTCGAATTTTCATTAATTCAAAATTAAATATCTTGATTAATACATTACCGATTTATGATAGAAATTTGATGGGAGTTAATTTCGGATCGCCCCTTGTAATACAACAATTTTTAAAATATTTTGAATTATCGTAAATTTTAATTTATCTTTTTTTAAAAAATAAAAATACTTTCATCAATCTGCCCTTTTTTTTAAAACAAAAATAAAGATAAGTTGAAATTTATAATAGTTTGTGAATATTTTGAATATTATTATTTTTTAAGAGGATAACCTAAAAATTTACACTTTTGATAAGTACTTATAGGTAGAATTTAATTTTTATGAACTAACTTGTATGAAAAGGGTGCCCATAAAAATATATTTCAATTTAGATTGTCTCGAAACACTTATAGTGATTTTTTATACTTTATATGTTGCCTGCTCTGATAACAATAAATAAAAACTTAAAAAGTAATACTTACTCTTAAAATTCAATTAGTAATGTTGGATCAAAAATAAAATAAGTCTAATAAGGCTCAAATAAATTTAATCTTAATAAGGTCCATCTAATAAATTTCCTCCCAATTAAGCCCACGAAGTGGTGGACAAATCACCTAGAATGATCCTCCTAAGTAACAAGGTTTCAAAGCCCAAAAGGAGCCAAGGTCCTAGATTCATATCTTAAGACAAATCACCTAAGATAAATCAACTAGGTGGCAAGGATTTAAAGTCCAAAACGTGCTGAGGTTCTAGGCTCTTATCCTAGGACAAACCTCCTAAGTTTGAAGGTTCTTATGATCCCAAGGTCTTAGTAAAAATAACCTAAGGATAAAACGTTCATTCCTCTAATCTATAGACAAGTTTTGTATATCCATGTGTCAATCCACATGGGCACTAGAGGACAAGTGTTGCCAAATGTCACAAGAAAAATGACATTTGTCATCAAAATAACTAGGACCCAAGTCAAATAAGTTTGATCGATAAATATGTCTTTCATTCTCATTAAAAGGTAAGATAAAAAAGAAACTCAAGAGGAAAAACAGCTAACTTTCTCCCTCTAATCTTTCTCTTTCTAAATTTATTCCAAAAGTCTGGTGATTGACTTGACCGTCGGAGCGTTTACGCCGGCAAACCCGGTCCTCTGATCATTTTCTTGTGTTTGTAGAGTATCATAAGACAATGACCTTCTGATTGCCTAAGGAAGTGGACTCAGAAGAGCATATATAAATGCCCATAAAGATCAGCTCAAAGAATGAACTCACCATCATAAAATCTAATAAAGAGGAACCCAAGTCCTAAGGGAGTTGTCCTCAGTCGAAATTTCCATATCATAAGTTGGGACAAAATTTGCACCAACAAATAAGGTCAAACTTACTCTTAAAATCTAGTTTGTGAAGGATGGATCTCTGCAAGCTTATATTCCCAATTACATTATAATTTATATTAAAATTTAGATTATTGCATTTTGCCCCTATTAGCATATTGTATTCTAACATTCCATCACGTTTTACAGCCGAAGTCCACAATGGCGAACCATATCACCAAATGCCCTTTTTTTTTTTTTCCTTGAAGGTAACAATCCTCCCTTGGTTGTCCTATCCGCAACATAGGTCAAGAAACCACACCAGTAACTATCCCCATGCATGCTCGGAGTCGGCGAGATGCTTGCTCTGATATCAAATGATATTTAATCCGTGGGTTTTAGAAAGTAGATTGTTAAAGTAGGGTATTCATGAGCTTTTGTGTGCACACACACACACACATATATATTTTCTTATTTTTAAACTATTGTATTTTTTCATGTGAGCTAAATGTTGCAACACGTAGCCGAAGCAACTAGTAAATTTTGATTATTTTTTTCTTTTCGGAATCGATAATGGCTTTGTATGTTTAAAAGAAACAGGCCAGTTCGGGGTCCGATTTGTGAATACATGTTGATTAACCATAGTCCCTAATGATGATAAGCATTAAGCACTGTAAGTCGTGGCCCATATTCATATTTAGGCCACTGCTATGTTACGTTGAGTGTAATATACACACACTCACAGCAACAGTGCTAATGATGGGACTTGTTACTGTTGCTATGAGTGTGTGTATGTTACACTCAACATAGGGTGACCCTAATATTTATTATTGGTAATGCGACATTGCATCTATCTGCATTTTGTTACTTTCGTCTTTAGCCATTGTGGTCTTTGGCAACAAGGGCTTCTATTACTTTTATAGTCCATTTTGGTCATGGACTTGGATTGGGCTATCAATCGTGGGCCTAATAAATCCTCAAAGTTGGATAGTGGTGATTCTAACGAAAGCATAAAAAAATATACCAGTGATACTTTTCTAAATTCGAACCGAACGCTATCAGTAAACAAGAAAAACAATAATAAGATTAATCAAATAATTAATTTTATCATTTATGAGTTCGCTTGTTGGAAACTCTAACCTGACGAGATTAGCGGACAAGTGATATACATAATTTATGTCAACTCAAACTTACAATTCTTATTCATTAATCCTGTCGAGTTGACGAATCAAGTCGTGCCACAAATTATCTCGGGCCGTAGTTTGGGCCAGTCCCTGCAAAATTTATACTGACACCTAAGTTTGCAGTTTATAAAGAATTATATCTATTCAAATTGTGAATAATCAGTTTTCCCTTACAAAAGATTAAACAATGATTGAGGTAAACATATGACATATCACAATTTGGGTCTTGGCAATTATACAAAAGCCACCTGCATGATATTGATATCAAATTATCAGTGACGAAGCCCTTTTTCTAAATTTTGTGATAATATTCGTCTTTTTATTGATAGTAGTTTTCTGTTCTAAAATTTTAAAATGCAGAAAAGTCCGAGAATCTTTAAAACCGTAGAGTTTTAAAACATTATGAAATTAAGTTTTAAAACCACACGGTTTTAAAGCTTTCTGGAACCAAACTTTTCCACACTTTAAAATCTTAAATTGAAAAATTTTCCTATATATATATAAACTTTATTAAAGTCGGGAAAATTATTAAATTATACGGTTTAATAGTATAATACCATTGTGCTATTAAACTACATGGTTTAATAGCTTTCTTGGACTTTAACTTCATCACAAATGGGCGCTAAAATATGAAATATAATGTGGATGCAGTTAAAAGATAAGAAGACCACATATTTCAATGCATTGCTTTTTATCTTCAAGTATCTAGGAGTTCTTGTTTTTTTTTTTTGTTGTGTCCGTATGAAATTCATATTTTTGATATAGACTCATTATCTAATAAAGGATCCCTTACTTTATGAAAATAAATATAAACTAGAAGATAAGAAAAATACACATCATACTATAGTGTATTTAATCTTGTAAAGTATTAGAGTGTTTACTTTTATTATCTTTTAAGAAATTCCTAATTTTAATAAAATATGAGATTCCTTATTAGAACATTACTTTGTATGGATGTATGATATTACACTATATAGCGTAACAATTTTTCCACACTTTATAAAACTGTGAAAATGCTATTACACCGTATGGTGGAATAGCGTAATACCTATTACACTATATGGTGTAATAATTTTCGGCACTTTAATAAAATATGAAAACTCTGCGAAAACTCACACCAAATAATCACTCATATATATATATATATATGCACGCCGCGCAGAAATTATGAGATTGTGGAATCAAATGAAGAGAGCAAAACCTGTCAAGAAAATGATGCTAAGGCGTCTGGACAGAGACTTTCATCAACTTCCATAGTGAACAATAGCAACTAAACAAGCAAAGATCAGACAAATTAAGGCAGGCACCCCAAGGGCAAAGACTTTGAAGACGCTTCTTTTGGAAAAATATAAAAATATGTTTAGTAAAGCAAACTTAGGAATCTCTCCCTCCTGTCTTTCTCTTACTTTTTCATCATTGTTTCACGACTATAATGATTAGTCATTTACTATCACAACTTTACAGAATCTCTATGGAAAAATGCAAAAGATTTGCTGGAGATAAAGCTTTTTCAATGGCTACAAGGGCAACAATTTTACTTTAAAAAAAAATCATCATAATCTAGAGAAGAAGAAGAAAAAATGTAGTGGGGAGATTTCTTTTCCCACTCAAGTGCCACGAATTTATAATGCTTCTAATTGCGTGGTTCAAGATAACAAAGAAATCTAAATACGAAGTATATATAGTGCCACTAACTAATTAATGCTCCGTTACTATAGCTTTGAACTTTCCATGCAAATTATAATTATAGTGCCATTAATTGGTCAATTTTGACAAGATGGATTTGGTTAAGATACAATTAATTAGGGTGTTGGAATTAATTAACAAGTGATTTTTGTAATCTAAAACATATAAATTAAAATATAAAACATAAGAGTGGGACTATTGGCACTCCCTGAATACCTCTTAAAATAATTTTAATTATTTTACAATTTTAACTTTTATTAAAATTATATAATAGGATAATTTCTAATTAAACCCCCACTCAAAAGTTAAATAATTTTGTTCATTTTAGAAATTAAAAAAGTTGCTTTGTTATCTAATTTTTGGGTGATGAATTTATTACCGATGACTATAATAGAGAGATTGAAAACCCATGTTTTTTTTCTTTTAAAAGGAAGATACCCGATTGTTGAAATGGAGTTTAATAATAAAAGTTAGAGAATGAGATTTATACAATAAATTTTACTTGAGGGTATTTTGTCATTGATGGAGGTGTTAAAAGAATTTTATAATTTTTTAAAATATTTTAGTGGGGTTAATTAAGAAAAAGGGTGTTAAGAGATATTTAGAGGGGTGCTAGTAGTCCCATTCCCAGTATAAAACTAACAATTCCTCTATAAAATTTAAGATTGTTAATTTAATACAACTATTTAAAATTTGTTCAATTAGACTTCTGGAGACTAAAAAAGTCATAAATAAGTTATGAAGATGGTATTTCACAAATTTAATATTCTATGTTACAAATTTTAATGTTCAAACAATAAAAATCTCACTCGTATACGAATGGGTTATTACTTTTAGCAGGTCGTAATATTGAATAAATTTATGATTTGCAAATGAGATTTTATCGTTAAAAAGAAAATATTAGAAATTATATACTATATTTTGGTCTCTGTTACACAAGTTACTCTCATTTATAGTTAGCTGACTTGTATAATTACATGTCCTACATCTTAAGATCTTTGTAGTGCATGATTACTAACAATATGTTATATAGATTTTTATTTAGTCTCCACGAAAGATAAAAATTTTGATTAGATTGACAGGAACCAATTTTCTAAATTTTCTAGACAATCAACTTTTAAAAGTCTTCACGAGATCCTTAAGGTGCACGTAAACAAAATCAAAAGTATGATATCTTATAATCCTCTATGTATCAAATCAAATCTGCTCTAGTTGAACAATTTAAAAAGGAAATTTTACTTGTAGCTTAATTTTAACTTTTTGTAAGAGATTTCATCTAATAAGCTAAATCTTGATGAAGTGAACTGGCATTGAAATTGGACAGCTTGAAAATGAAAGCAAATTAGCTGACCCACATATAAATTCATAAAAAAAAAAAAAGAAGCAAATGCTGTTTTCATTTCAACCAAAATCTGTCTTTGTCTTGATTATTATTGTTATTTTTTAAAAAAAATTGTCTTCTGAGCAACTAGCATATCTCCCTTTTTTTGGTGTAATCATTCTTTTCCGCTCGACAGGAGAGCGACTTTGATGATGAGAAATCAATTAAAGCTTTTCTTGGAAGTTGAGTGATTGGGTCTGTCTAATACTACCTTTTTCTTCTGTTTATTGGTGTTGCCTTTTCTTGAGAGGCTAAATCATATTTCCTCACCTTGGTTTAGAGGTTGTTCAAATCATTACATTAACTTGTTTGTCATTTTTCAAAAACATTTTATTATAATCATAATTTTTTTTTGAAATTAGCCTTAATTTTATTTAATAGGTGACAAAATTTACGTATATTATAACATGGGTCTATTGGATATTTGAATTAATAATTATAATTATAGTTCATTCTGGAGGGCTATGCAAGTGATTTGATTGTTTAAAATAGATCCGGCAGGGAACAAAAAATCTGTTTGGTAATGTATCAAATAAAAAAAAATTGATTTTGATTTTCCATTAATTCTTGAATAGTATTCAACTAGACTTTACAAGAATTTAAGGGAAATGAATGTGATAACACATAATGAATGTGATAACACATAAAAAGTCGAATTGGGATTGCTGTTCCTAGTTATAAAGATTTGTTATTGACGCGCCACGGCAATTGCACCTATTAAAGCAACTAAAAGAATTATTGAAACGAGTTCAAATGGAAGAAAAAAGTCTGTTGATAAATGAATTCCAATTTGTTGACTATTACTTATCAAATCTTGTTCAATAATCTGGTTGGCTCGTGTAGTCCAAATAATCCCGTACCACGATGTATCGAGAATAGTAGTGATTAGCGAAAAAAAAATACTTGTACAAACCAGAGAAGTAAGACCATCGCCAATAGTCCAAAGATTCAACTGAAAATCTTTGGAATAGTCTGAGCCGTTCATGAACATTACAGCAAATATGATTAAAACATTTACAGCTCCCACGTAAATAAGGAGTTGCGCCGCAGCTACAAAATGAGAGTTTGATATAATATTGAATAATAATATACAAATAAGAACCAATCCCAAGGAAAAGGTAAAATAAATTGGGTTGGTAGATAATACCACTCCCAGACCTCCTAATATAAGATAGGAGATAAATAAATCAAAATCTTTTTCATGACTTTATTGAGCCAATCAGGAAAAATTATTTATAAGACATTCTCAATTCGAATTCAATGAAATTCTAATCTACTAAGTGGAAATTGATGCAGACACTGTTCTAGGATCAATTTTGTTCTTTTTGTTATTCTAAATGGCATTTTGAAATTGAAGTTATATAGTTCAAAAAAGCTTTTGTCTATATATTATTTCATTTCAATACAAATTTAGTTGTACTTTTCATCAACCAATCAAAATTGGGATTTGGAGTTACTGGCGAAGCAAAAAAGACAACTTTATCCCTTTATACCAACTATACCAAAACTAAACCTTAGTAGTTCAAGATTAAAAAGGTGTAGCTGTTTTTTCAATGAGGCAAGTTCAAAACTGTTTGAATTGTAAAATCGTTAACTACTGACATTGGTAAACAACTTACAACAATTTGATTATAATTTAATTCTTGATGTTATTAAGTAGCGAGTTCATATTATCAATCATTGATAAATAATTTGTTGGACAATACTCAACGTAGTTACCATAAAAAATACAAATTCGAAAATAAATACTATAACTAAGCAATCATTTTTTTTGTATATTTGTTTCAAAAATTTCCAATCAACAACAATAGGTCTATAGGACATATCCAAATGCATACTTTACAAACAACCCATTTATCAAATTTAAAATCGATTTGACCGTAAAATGATTTTATGTGATTAATTTTTCATAAGGATATTCAGTAGTTACAAGTAAACGATTTGTTGACTGTAATTCATAAATTAACACAAATAAGAAGCAGTACTCTGCTGCCAAGATTCACATTGCAAGCAAGAACCTTAGAACAAGCACAATAGACTTTCGTCAACCAAATTACTGAAGAATATAGTACACAAGCTTGAGACCAATTTAGCGTTTTGTTCAGCTTTAGCACATTACAACAAAAAAGGGCTTTCGCAAAAAAAAAAATAAAATCGCTAAAACATACAATTTTCATCACTAAAGGTTATAGTGACGAAAAAAGTTTCCTCGCTTTTTCGTCATAATAGGAGCGTCGACTTAGGTTTTTGGCAACGAATTCTCAATTTTGTTGTTCAATGTTTTAATGACAGAATTACTTTCATTGCAAAAAAGGTAAAGGCGATGAAATCTTATCACTAAATTCGTAGCAAAGGGAGTATTTTATGCTGTGAATGCTCGCTAAAATATTTCTAGCGATGAAATAATATTCGTTGCCAAGAACACTTTTAGCAACAAAATAGTATTCGTTGCTAAAAACACTTTTAGCAATGAAATACTATTCGTCACCAAAATTATTTTTAGTGACAAAATACTAATGGTTGCTAAAAATGTTTTTAGCAACAAATATTATTTTGTCGCTAAAAAATATTATTTTTCTAAAATTTAATTATTATTACTATTGTTAAAATATTATCATTTTATTACTAAATTGCAATGATAATTAACACTAAAATATTATCATTTTATCACTAAATTGCAATGATAATTAACCCCATTATGATAACAAGAGAATTATTATAATTTCTAACACTAAATTAATTTTAAAAGAATTATTATTATTGATGAAAAAGAAAAAATAATTACGAAATTTAATATCTGTTGTTTTGAAAGAAAACTTTTACAAATGAATATAAATTTCTATTGCAATAGAAATCACCCAATAACTGCCGGTGGGTCCAAGGGCTGGATTTTACATCTAGACCGTGTGCGTGGCTTACGGTTCGAATGTGCATGTGGTTGAGATGGTGGCTGCTGGGCTAGAGGAAGGTCACCAATGGGGTGAGGGAAAGTTGGCGGAGCCTGGTCACCTCCACTAACTGGTGGTGGTGCCATGCCGGTGGCCAAATGGTGCTAAAATATTATTAGTATTTTTTTAATTCTAGTTAACTAATTATTAGAAGTTAATAATTAGTTAACTTCTAAACATAATAGTAATATAAGTTACAACAAATAAGATAAGCATAAATAAATTTTAATTCAATCTCTACTTCTTTTCTCTCATCTCTAATATGCAATTCTCATTCTTTAATTCAATCTCTACTTCGTTTCTCTTTTAGAAGTAAGAGAATGAGAGAATCAGAAAGAGTGAAAAAAAATAAAGTAAATGATATATAAATAGAGAATTGAAGTTCTTAGCAATGAAACTTAAAATTTCTAACCAAAACTTAATTTTGGCGAAAAATAATTAGCCTTTAATTTTGAAATTTTCATGTTGTTCAGTGATGAAATGAAAATTGTTGGTAAAGGTATATGATTAGCAACGAAATTTTAATTTCATCGCTAAAAATCTAAAACTTTTGCAGCAAATTAACTGCTTTAAATTTTTAAACGAACATTTTCAACAATGAAATAATATTTTCGTCCCTAAAAATACCCACTTAGCGATACCCATTTAGTGATGAAATTAAAATTTCATCGTAGAAAGGTCTAAAATTTTGGCATTATCCATAACACATGTGGGTTGTGCCTCTTTAAAAACATCTCTCAGTAATTTATGCCTTAAGAATATTCTTATTGCTCCAAAACTAAAAAACAATTTGTTATCTATTGGGCAACTTATTGATGATCTTTAGTGTTCTATTATTTTTTATACTAATGGGTTGTTGTGAAGAACAAGGAAAACAAGGTCATATGTAGAGAATGCAAGTAAGGAAAACTCTTTATGCTGGAGGAGAATGTGAATTCGACTTATTAGGTAATAAATGAAAAATCTGAAAATTATGATATGTGAAAATAAAAAAGACCAAAAATCCTCAAATTTGAAAAACCTAACCGCCACCATAACTAGCAACCGTTACGACTCGCCACTGCCGCCACTAGACCTGCCATCATCCACTAACCGAGCCCCTGCCAAACCTCTCCTCAACTGCCATAAAATACTCAAAACCTGCAACCTTTCACTACTTAACCCATCGTCGTTCACCCACCTTCACGACAACCAACCGGCTTTCTCACTATCAATCTCAACCATCATCAAACTCCCCACATGTCGTACATCAAATCCCAGCTACCATTAGATATGATTAACGACCGAAATCTTTGCCACGAGCCAAGCACCGTAGTTGTCACTTCAAGTCAATTTTTCGACCAAACATCCGAGAATCCGGCCAATCCACAGTAACCATCATGCTCCTTACTACCAAATTTACCAGATCTGAGCATTAGATACCAAATCACGACCACCAACCACTGGCCATACCAAAAACGAGGTTGAGCTTTATTGACAGTTTTTTCATTGAAATACTAACTAAGCAACACAAGAGGGGGGTGAATTGAGTTTCAAAAAATTTAAACAATTAAAACTTAATGCAATATAAACAAAGCAACCGAATTCAAAATAAAAAAATTAATGTGTAATGAAAAATAAAGAGATAGGGTAGGAGAGAGCAAACACGCGATTTTTACGTGGTTCGGCCAACTGTATTTACATCCACGCTTTGTAATAAAAGATTTCACTAAACGAGCCTCCAATGCTTTAGTAACTTTTACAATTGACTTCCAAGGTGTCAATAGACCTTTACAATAAGAGATTATCCTCAATCTCTTAATCCAAGTGTATCCCAACACTTACAACCTCTCAACTTGATTTTACAAAAAAGATTACAAATAAATTTCTCTCACACAATGTGTTTGATTACAAATGAAAGCTCAATGAAACAAAAACAAGTTTAAAGCTCAAATAAAAATGTATGATAAGCAGTAAGCTCAATGATAACTCTTGGATTTGTTATTATTTGAATTTGATTGAGTCAATTTATAGTTGGAGTTGAAAACTAGTTGTTGTTCACATTTTGGTGGTAATCGGCTTGCCATTTTATGTTAACCGGTTTGCCGCTTGATGTTACCGTTATAGTCAAAGATTTGAATTTTTTTGCATAATCGGTTTGCCGCTTCTCATTTTCCGGTTAGCCGTTTTAATTCTAGAGAGCACATTTGATGTAACCGATTTGCCATTTATAACATCCGGTTTGCCGCTTGCTACAATGAAACAACTATTTTTTAAAATTATAGTTTGCCCTAAAATTTTATAAAATTATACTATGACCTAAATATTTATAGAACTTTGCAAATATGTCCATTTTCAGAATTTTAAAACAATACTTGTTGATTCCAAAGTTCTCAAAACTTTTCAATTTAAACCATAAACTTAAAAACAACCAATTTCATAAAATCATTTTCTTGTTTTAAAAACATAATGTATACTTCCTTATTTATCCAAAACATGTGGTTTGTTATCATTAAAATTAACATTTTATAGCCATATAGGCTAACAGCCATTGTGTGAAAAATAAATGTCAAACTATCGTTCTTACCCTACTGTTGATCATGTATCAAAATTATTTTTGTACACTTATCCTGACAAATTTCTTGATTGGTTAGGCAAGGTTGAGCGTTGGTTTATAGCTTTGCGCACTCTTAAAGAAAAACAATTATCATTTGTTGCCAGTAAATTAAAATTCAGTGTTTCAAATTGGTAGGAATTGTTGCAATATTCTTGACTTGACCAAGGCAAATGCAAAATTCTATCATAGAAACATATGAAGTGTATTCTACAACCTGAGGTTATCCCTCTTAATTATTGTATTGGCACAACAAGGTGTGAGATTAGTTTCTAATTACGCATGTGAGTTTGAACACTTTTATGGGCGTACATATTATTAACAACTTGAGAAGGATATGGTTGCAAGGTTTTTGAAGGGGCTAAGTTTTTAAATTCAAATTAAAATGCCTACATACACTATCTACACTTTTACAACATGCTATTCATTTGGCCACGCAAATCGAGTCATAAAATCAAAGAAACTTAGATGATGTGATTAAAAGACTTGGTGAAGTCCATGATTTAATTAAGTCGTGGCATGTCTATATGAAACTGTCTAAAGATGTAATAATAAGTTCAACTATTGTTCAAGAAGAATACTCACTTGAGATGCCTAGTTCTCCTATTATTGTAGAAGATACTGAAATGATCAAAATGGTTCTACCTATTCACATTGAAGACAAGAAGATTGTACTTGAAGAAGATCTGATTGAAAAGGTGAAATTTATTAGAGAGCACATTGAGTGTCAATTGGGGAAGGGCAAGAGTTGGTTGATCATTGTTCGTTCTTGGAAGTCTCCATAACCTTGATGAATATATAAGCGAAAGAAAATTGATGAAGTATAGATTCTTCAGAGTTTAAAAAAAGATTGATGAGAAAGACAACAAGTTTGAATTACGAGATGATTTGGTATTACACTATAAGTTTCATCTTCCAAACTATATTCAAACTTGAGGACAACTTTCTTTCAAGAGGAGAATCATGTAGGATGCTATTTTAGGATTCTAGGATTTTTATCATTTTAGGACTTTTTATTTTAATTAGAGCCAATTATGGTATGTATCTTAGTCTTTTATTTCTATTATAATTGTGATCTAGTTTTTTTTTTAAAGTTAATTTAGGGAAATATATTTTCTTTGTTATAAATAAAGAGATCTTATTATTGTGACGTCAACTTTTGATCAATTAATAAAGCCCTTTTTTGTAATTTCTTCTGGAATTATCTATTAAAATCCCTCTTATATAATCGTTTGGATTATAGCATAATTTAATCCGCTTTACTCGTTATTAAAAATCTCATTGAGTCATTTGGATTAAAACGAGATCTAATCACATTTCGATTAGAGTGTAAGCTAATCGCATTGGCTTGTTTCGATACTAGATTGATATATAATGTTTCCTACCCTATCAATTCTGCTTCCGCTACACCCGCTCCGTTAGTTTTCCTTTTTAAGTTAGCTTAGAGAAGCACGTTTTTCCTATTATAAACAGAGATACCTTATTATTGTAACTTCAACTTTCGATCACTTAATAAAACCCCCTTTTATGATTCCCTTTGAGATTATCTATCAAAATCTCTCTTATAAAGTCACTTGGATTAGAGCGTCATCTAATCTAACTTTACGCATTATTAAAAATCTAATTGAATTGTTTGGATTAGAACGAGATGTAATCACACTTTGATTAGAGCATAAGTTAATTGCGTTAGCTTCGTCTGATACTAGAACGATATTTAATATTATCTATCCCATCAATTCCGCTTTCGCTATGCCCACTCCATCAGTTGTTTGGTGGTGGCAGCGGCAAGTGGTGACATTTGCTGGATTGTAGCGGTAGCAGTGGTGGTTGTGGCGGTGACTAGGTTTTTCAAATTTGGGGTTTTTTGGTTTTTTTTTTCTACGATGAACGGTGCTGGATGATTTGGGTGATTTGTGGTGGAGGGATATGGTGGGCAAGAAAGCTGTGCAATTGGCACAAGTTGCTCTGATACCAACTGATGGATCGAGTGTAGCGGAAGCGGAATTGATAGGATAAATAACACTAGATATCGTTCTAGTACCGGACCAAGCTAGTACGATTAGCTTATGCTCTAATAAAAGATTTTTAATAATGCTTAAAATGATATTGGATGACGCTCTGATTCAAACAACTTTACAAGAGAGATTTTTAATAGATAATCCTAGAAGGAATTTTAAAAGAGGGCTTTTATTAATTGATCAAAAGTTGAAGTTACAAGAATAAGGCCTCTCTATTTATAATAGAGTAAACATACTTCTCTAAATTAATTTAAAAAAGGAAACTAAATCACAATTATAATAGAAATAAAAGACTAAGACACATACTAAAATTGACTCTAATTAAAGAGAATATCCTAAAATAATAAAAATTCTAGAATTCTTAAATAACACCGTACATCAATTGACAGGGTGGGCATAGCGGAAGCGAAATTGATAGGATAAATAACACTAGATATAGTTTTAGTACCAGATCAAGCCAACGCGATTAACTTATGCTCTAATCGAAGCGTGATTAGATATTGTTATAATCCAAACGAATCAATGAAATTTTTAACAACCTTAAAGCGAGATTAGTTGATGCTCTAACCCAAACAACTCTACAAAAGAGATTTTTGATACATATCCCTGAGGAAATTGTAAAAGAGAGGTTTGATTAATTGATCAAAGGTTGTAGTTAAAGTAATAAGACCTCTATATTTATAATATAGTAAACCTACTTCTCTGAATTAATTGAAAATGGGAAACAAAATCACAATTATAATAGAAATGAAAGACTGAGATACATACCATAATTAACTCTAATTAAAATGAAAAATCCTATAATAATAAAATTTCAAAATCCTAAAATAACATCCTACATCATGACGTGTTTAATAAAATTTTGAATTTTCCTATTCACAAAATACATTGTGATTTATAGAACCCTACTTCTACCTGCTCTTTTTAAAATTATCATTTTTATACATTGTTTATAAATGATTGTTCTCATTTCTCTTGGTTGTTTTCTTTGAAATAAAAATATGAAATTTTTAAATGTTTTTTAAAATTTCATAGGTAGGTAGAGAACCAATTCGACAGAAAAATAAAAATATTCCAAAGTAGTAGTGGAGCTGAATTCAATTCAACAACTTTCATCAAACATCTAGAACAATATGGAATACAATGTCAAATTTCATGTCCTTACACACCTAAACAAAGCAGAGTCGTAGATCATAACCATAGGCACATACTGGAAACAACTCTCACTATGATGTTCTATCCTCTATACCTTTACAATTAGGGGTGGACTCATTTCTAGCTATTACATATGTTATTAATGGACTACCTCAATCTACACTTAACATGCATAGTCCTTATGAAAACCTTTTTAACAAATTTCTGATTAGATGTTTTCCTTATCTAAGGGACTATACTAAAAATAATTTAACTACAAGTCATATCCTCAGATTTTATTGTCTGTGGCCCTTTACATAAAGGGTATAGATGTCTATAGCAAAAAACAAATCGTGTTTGTATTTCATGATACATTGTTTTTTTATAAATTTACTTTACCTTATTAAAAAAAGCTTAATAAATTGGACTTGTGCAAGGAAAAATAGAGATTGCAAGCTTTCTTTCCAATGATAAATGGTTATCCAAATAAGACAAGCCACAAGGAATTTAGCCATGATGTGAATTCTACCCCATTAAAATCTTAAAGTCACGTAAATCTAACTCTTTTTTCTCAAGGAGATTTTAGGCACAACGTAAACTCTAACCCACCAGCATTATAAAATAACATTTACATGTCTATATCTTCTCCTCCCTTTATGGTATTTTATGATCGACATAATACTCCATTACTGTACCACAAACAAACTTGGAAACTGATGATAGTCTAATAATATTGCCTAATCCAAATCAAAACTTGAAAACTAATGATACTCTTATAGTCTCCCAAAATCAATCATGAACCTCCAAATTTGATCATACAATTTCACTTACAAAAAGTTCAAATTCCTCAAGCACTATTGAGACCTTCCTTGATATATCCCATCACATAATTATTGAATTATCAACATCTCAAAAACTATCATTTCTTTAGACAATATTTCTCAAACCCTTAACACTTACCCTACGATTACTTGCCACAAGTTGGGACAAAATCTTAATTTTGCACCTTAAACTAGCCAAGTAACACAAACTAAACCTAAAACCTTCAAAACTACGATTGAGAGTCTAAAATGGGTGCAAACCATGAAAAATGAAATCCAAGCACTCTACATAAATCAAACTTAGACCTAGTCTTATGGTCATGCAACAAAAATATCATAGGATTGAAGTAGGTCTACCATATAAAGTATACAAAGGGGATGGCAGTATTGACCCTTACAAAGCATGACTACTAGCAAAGGGATTTACTCAAATTTACAGCATTGACATCGATGAGACCTTCAGTCCTATCGTTAAAGCCACCACTATTTGTTTTATTTTGGAAATTATAGTTAGTTCAAATTGAGAAATGCAACAACTAGATGTCAACAATGCTTTTTTACATGGCAAGACGAATGAAACAACATATACGGAACAATCTTCTAGCTTCCAAGAAACCACTCACCCTTCATTTGTCTACAAGTTACAAAAGTTGCTTTATGGCCTTAAACAAGACCTACGGCTTGGTTTGAGTACCTTTCAAAGGCCTTATTAGTTTGTTAGCATCAAAGCCAAATTATCCTTATTTATTTTCTGCTGCAACTCAATATTAATTCTTATACTAATTTATGTCGATGATGATGTTATTATAGGTAACGATAGTGGCAAAATTCATTCCATCATTCACAATTTGAGTTCTAAATTCGCATTAAAAGACCATGGTAATTTAAAGTACTTTTTTTAGGATTGAAATGAAAAAATTTCTTAACGGTACTTTTTATATCCCGAGCCAAGTACATACTTGATCTCCTCACCAAGGCACACATGCTCAAATGCTGTTCTGTTAAGATCCCAATGGTTGTAAAATCTCCAACTTCATTGGAAAACACAGAACTAGTTTATGCCAGTAACTACCATGCTCTTGTTGGCAGTCTACAATATATTTCATACACATGGCCATACATCACACAATCAGTCAATAAAGTATATCAAAGCTTTCAAAGCCCTACCATGGCTGATTTCAAGGCAATCAAGTGAATCATTCGATACCTTAAAGGAACAATAGACTATAGCCTCAAATATGCTTCTCAAAGTGCTTTCAATCCTTACACTTTTTCTTATTCTAATTGGGCATGTTTTTGAAACACTAAAAAAAGCACAATTGGATATTAGGTTTATCTTAGTGGTAAATGCATTTTGAGTTCAAACAGATAATGCACTATATCTTAATCTAGGCTGAACCGGAGTATCGCTATATGGTAACAAGTGCTATAGAACTCACTTGGATTTAGCGCATCTTATATAAGATTGGTTTATAATTAGGTGAGGGCAAAATTGGGTTTAGATCAATCTAATCAAGTTTCAGATTAATCAATTTAGGAAAAAAGTCATATGTACTCAACCTAAGCATGTAATCTAATTTGATCCAATCGAAACATGTTCAGATTGATGTAGGTTGGATCATACTAGATAGAAAAATTAGGTTGAGTTCGGAGTGAATCAGGTAAGATTAAATACGTTCGAGTCAATTTTAGTTTGGGATAACATGGGTCAGTGCAATTTAAATATTTGGGTTAAGGCTTGAAAGAACCTGGTGATGGTGGTAGTTGGTCGAGGTAGAGCAACTTGCAATAGCAGTTGCGGTGGCTTATGGATCAAGTGACAACAGTGGTCACGGTGCAGCAGATCGCTCACAGTTGCAATTGCGGGCTGCTTTATGGTTGTACGTCAACGTCTCAATATTTTCACTGGTGTGCTGTCTCTGATCTATGATTGGTGTGTGCTGCCAACTGCCACTACATGTATGACCGTGTGTGGTGTGTTACCACTGCTGGCATGATGTGTGTATGAAATATTGTTTTGTTGTATGTATGAAGAGAAGAGACCACATGTTTGTAATGTTCAATTAGATTTTATTTGTTTTTTAGTTTTAACTTTCTTGTTAAAAGAAACAAACTCGATTAGATTTTTGGATCGACTCAGGCTAAACCTTTTCGGATCACGATTTGATCAGGTTGGTTAAAATACCATCTGATCGGATTGGGCAAGTAAACTGATTCGATCCGAACCCTTTTTTCTTTTATTGGGTCGAATCAGATTTGATCATTTGCTCACCCCTATTTACAATTAAAGGAAAAACCTATATTATTTTGTGATAAGAGTGCAATTTGATTAGCAAGAACAATATTTCATGCACAAACAAAGTAGTTCGAGGATTTCCTCACCCCTCTTGTGTTCTGACATAAGGGCAAGTTGCTGACACCTTTATCAAACCTTTGGCCTAGTGATAGTTCATCTTCTTATGTGACGATGCATTTTATGTCAATGCCATGTTTGAGGGGGGATGACAAGATTCACATTACAAACAAGAATCTTGGTACAAATATAACAGACTCTCATCAACCTAAATTGTTGGAGCATACAATACATGAGTTTGAGACCAATTTAGTGTTTTGTGTAGCTTTAGCAAGAGGCTTTCTATTAGCAAGCCTTGTTTTAGGTTATAATGTATAAAATTTGTTCCTTTTATATCTTCATTTTGTAGAAATAGACATGTGAAAATTCTTTAATATACAAGAAAAAAATTTACATTTTCAAATTCTTGTATCTCATTTTCTTTGTTTGCCTCCATATTTAGGGAGATTTATGTTTCTGCATCTATCTATCCATATTAATATTTGTGGGAGGGAATGAGTGCAACTAAAACATCTACCCAATTTTAGGGCAATTTAGAATTGCAGTGGTTGATAAAATAATTGCTTTTACCATGCAAATGAAATAAGTTAGTGATTAAAAAAGGAAGTTGATGTTTGATAAATGGTATTATTGCGGTTATTATTAGTCTAAAAAACAAAGTACATGTACTTGGTAAATTTTATTACAAAAGTACTATTTTATTATATAATGACTAAAATATACATAAGTTTTTATTTATATATTAGGGTTTATAAAAAAAAGATATAATTATATTTATGTTAAAATATTAAAGTTATAATAGGAACTTTAAAAAGGTGTGATAGCTTATTTAATAACATGCATATAAAAAGTAATCCCTATTTACTTTTAAAAGCTACTATCAAAATAAAGAAACTTATTAATAAAAATTTACTAAACACTATTTTTGTCAAAACTTATAAAAAGAAAATTGCTTATAGCATTTAAATCTCAATCCCAAACAGATGTTAATGAGTGTTTCTCTTCCTTTTCTATTTTAACTAACAAATTCTTATACATTTTGTTACAATATCAATTTTTCATAATAGGGAAAAAATAAAGGAAAGGAATAATTGATTGGAAAAATAAATACTTCCTGATATGCCCAAAAATCTTTAATTCAATTCCCCCCCCCACACACACAAATATATACAAACATAAAAAAAAATTGTAATTTAATTTAAAATACCTCTGTAGGTACAAACAAGAAGCATAATTTTTATCCCATTTACAAACTTTTTTCCTCCTAGATAAGAATCTTCACTTTTTATGGGAAAAATATTGCTTTCCATTTAAGCTATAGTAGCTATATCTTAAATATTCTTCTTGTTTCTTCTCGTTTGACAGTAAAATTTTTGTTGCCTTTCTTCCAAGGAAGAACAATTCACTATTGCCCTTTCCTTCAGAATTTTCCTTTCTCCTAGCTCCCTCAAAGTTTCATACTTTCATCAGGACAAATCTCTAGGTAGCTGCAAAACAAAGTCACTTCAATGGCAAAAAGAAATTAAAAACTAAAAAAATATATATTAAAAGGTACTGCCACTATAGGCACTTTAACACACTTGATATTCTTTTACTTCCTTTTTTCAATTTTCAGCTTTAATATTTTCTCTACCTACGGCTGCACATGTCCAAAAACTTTAAAATTTGTTCTCTTTATCTATGACCGCACATGTCCAAAAGTTTCTTTCTTCCTTCAACTATTTCATCAAACAAATCATCAATCTGCCCGACAATTGTTTCCACACCACATCTCAACAAACCAAAGCAATTCTTCAAGCATTCGATTTTTTCTTGGATTTGTTCATCAAATTCTTCTGATTCAAATTCAACAACCTTCTCCAATTCTTCTTTCAGATCTTCCATGGCGGTTTTCGCCTTTCGGAACTCAAAAAGCATAAGCCCTGGCTGCCCTCCAATTTGGTGATCAATCTCATTTGCCACTCTTTGTTGCAGTCTTGCTAATGAGACCATGAAGCCTGAGCCAAATATTATGTGACCTTCATACCCTTCTTGGCAAAAGCTCGATTTAGGCCAATAAAATACTAGCCCACTTAGCAAAATCATCAAAAGCAATGTGCTAACGTTTCTCATTGCGTAAAGCACTCCTCTAAACCCATTAAAAGCATTGAACTTTGACTCTTGCATGATGTTTTCATCATCTAGTTTTAGTGATAATTGCCCAACTCTTGTTTCCATTAAGCTCTTATTCTCCTCTTCTAGCACTACAATTTCCCTTTGGCAACCCATGATTGCCCGAATAGCCTATAAGCAAGAACCAAAAAGGAAAAACAAAAGAGTTAAAAGAATCAAATTACTAGCCATTTATTCAATTTAAAAAATTACATAAATGAAAATTTAATAAATATAGATCTTATCAGTCGAACCAACTTGTATTTACAGACAACACTGAACCTTACAATTTCTAGGGTTTAATATATATGTATGTAATATATACATACCTGGCGGGAAACTTGGGGGTTGAAATGGTGCAAACCATCGAAAGAAGAAGCAATATTTGCTCCAGAAGAATAATAATTTTCCATGCTTGAAACACCAGTTTTGAGAACATGGCAAGCTTCCCATAGCCTGGAGCTTTCATCCATGTATTCATCAAGCCATTTTTCACCAACAGGCAAGTGAAGTTTTTGGACCAAAACGGTTAGTTGAGAATGAAAATAACAAAGAGAGGATAAAACTTTTTGAAGGAACTGGATTGACATGAAGTTATGAGTGTTAAAAGAGTGACCAAGATCATCAAGTCCATGATTGAGCAAAGTGTAGAAGCCATTGACAGAAGAAAAAGAAGGATCCATGTTGTCGATGAGGGAAGAAATTAATTGAAAAGATGGTATTATTGTTTGGGGGAAAATTAAAAGATGATGGTTGGAGATTGACAGATATTTATAATTAATAATATCATTGGAAGGTGAGAAAAAGAAGAAGAAATTAAATTAAAAGGGGTTTGTGAAAGAAAGTGGGGGAAGTGATATGATGATGAACAGGTTAAGGGATTGTATGGTGAAAGGGATCGTTGGGTGCAATTATGGGTGTTTCCTACAAAGTGGTGGAGATGATTGGGGAATCTTCTGTTTTTATTGTTTAATTGTACACATATGAATAGAAAGAAAAGAAAAAAGAAAAAGAAAAAGTGTAAGAATTTTGGGGTGCTTTTGGTAGTAGATTTGAAAATAATGTTTTTTTTTGGAGGGATGAAAATAAATTTCCAAAATCGAAAAAATAATTTTGTAGTACTTGCATAGAAAAGAAGCTGCTTTTGTTTTCGAAATGATTTCTGAAAGCACTACACCAAATGTTTTCGTTTAAAAAACATAACCAAACATTCATTACAATAAAATTTTAGAATAAATTGGAGATGTCTTGTTATAAGAATTATCTGTGCAATTTTTTTTTTATAAATGTCTTATAAGTTTGTTGATTTAATAAATGAAATACATCTGTCATAAAATGAATATTGTAATAAAATTTTATAAAGAAGAGGTTTGGATGTGGATGAAAAATCTCACATATCAAGTAATTACGAACATAAAATGTATTTATGTTCAACTAAACTAGGTCCAGAGGCAATATCATAATAAAATGATTATTCATCTCTAAATTAACAAATAATAAAATCTTGGGCGGGATTATAAATTCCAAATACTCCAATATCCTAATTTCTAGAACATAAAACACGCAAATATTGAGAGTCTGTCTCTACTTTATGCTCTTTTGCTTTTAAAATTTGAAGTTTCTCAAAAAGGAGTCAGTTGTGTAGTACTACTGTAAGATATGGGCCGGATAAAAAGGCAGATCATCAAAACAATGCTTGAGGCTCTTTATTCTACGAAATATTTTATTATATGTTTCTTTCTTGGGCAGTAAAAGTTTGACTACTTGGACTGGGATTCTCTTTCTCATTCTTCCATTTTGATTTGGTTCTTCACTTTTGAATTGAGTGGTCTCTTTGGCTTCTTCACCTTTTTGATCTTATGCTTTCCCACGTTGTTTTTCTTTTACACAATGGTTTTGTAGTCCCATTCATACTGGAGTAATGTTATATGTTGTTTGGTTATTAAAATGAAAAAAAAAATGAAGAGTTAGTTTGTGATGACTAGTGATTGTGATGGATTAATTTTCTGTATTAAAATTAATTAGTTTATGTTTACAATGCAGATTCGATCTTTGTAAGGACCCAACTTTCCATTTTTGGCATAAATTATTTTAACTATATTTGCTTGTTCATAGAGGAATATTGGAATATTATAAAACCCACACCATGTACTTTGTTAAATCGTGTGATTTAATAAAGTCAGTGCAAATACACTATTAAACTGTATAGTTTTATAGTATACTGAAAAATAAATTTATTAAATTGGATAGCTTAACGACGTGTCCGTATTAAAATAAATGAGGGTTCCAGTACCTGAGAATGATTATATATATATATATATATAAATCTTCAAGTGCGGGTGCTCTCATTTTGTTTTTCAATTAAGCTATTTGGTTTTATAGTTAATTGAATAATAACTCTATTAAATTAAATAGTTTAATAGTGAATTAAGTACTAACTTTATTAAATCGTATGACTTAACAATGTGTTTGCATAAAATAAAAATATAAAGACTCCCGCATGAGAAAAGACATATATATAGACACACACACACGAAGTTTCAATTCATGCCCCTTCACCTAGTCAATATTACAACAATTTATTTATTTCTTATGCAATGGAAAATTAATTGTATTATACATGAAGCCATTAAATTCAAGCATTAATTATCTAGCAATACACAGGTTGTTTGTTTAGCCAACAATAAATTACAACATCATAGGAAAAAATTTACACATATCATTGAACATATAAGTATCCTAGTGTTTTCTTGTTGGAAGCAAAATTTAACTTAAAGTCACACGTCTCTTTTTGTTGGAGTGATTCTTAAGTGATTTTTTTTTTTTAACTATTCGCGTGAGTTCAAGTCTTAAAGAGGTTAATTGTTAAAATATCAATTTGAGTTTTGCCCATTCCTATATTCTTTCAAGAGTAAAGATAGAGATACAACTTCTTATACCAATTGGTTGAATTAAATAACTTTTGGTTCTTATAATTTATTTTTATGATTTTGCATTTTCATTGAACAAATGAATTTAGGCTAAATCAATTTGTACAAAATAAATTTGTACAAGAATTTGTAGCTCTATTATCAATTTTTTAAAGAAAAAAATTAAATCACACAGATGTTCTGAATATAAATTACTAATATGAAAGAATTCAACCATAAATACTCTGCCTTGGAGGTTAATATTTGAGATTTTTGACAGTTGACACAATAATAAATGAGTTATACCCTTATAACTAGGCCCAAAATAATTAATTTTGTAATTCAATTTACTTGACTTGACTTGAATGTTAGAAATTAATTCTAATTGTCATGTGATGTCCTTAAGTTAAGGGTAATCAATTAGTTTTTCAATAAATTAAAGTTATGATAAACAACTGCATAATATTTGATGAAGAAGAATAAATAAGAAAGAGGGAGAAGAATTGGAGATTAGAGGGACCTGATCAAGTGTATGCATATATGTATCATTTCTATTTTATCAAAGCTTAAGACAGTTGAATAAATAGAATTTGTTTAATTTCACGAGGAAAAAGTAGCCAAGACAGCTAATTAATTGATTATTTGTTAATTGAGCCTGAACCAATAATATAATTCTTGTTTAGTGGAAGAGTTTTTGCTAAATAATCTATCTTGATGAAATGATAACATTCCAAGTCAATTTTATTTGGTCGTTTTATAAAGTCAAAATTCAATAAAAATAGTGAAGCACATTTAGTGTGGTTCAATAATATTATGTACAATCCACGTTCAATTGAAAAGGGTAAATTTTAGATTATTCTCCGTAAATTAATTATTTTTAAATTATCTTTTTTATTTTTAAGGACTTTAAATCACTCTTATTCTTTTCAAAAGGTAAGAGAAAAATGGTGGGTTGATGAATTATTTTTTGGTTCTTTAAAAAAAAGGGGGTAAACTAAGGTTTATAAAAATAAAGAGAGTATTTGAAAATAGTCAATTTAGGAGGGGGATAATTCAAAATTTACTCATTGAAAAAATCTTAGACACTATTTACACATCCTTGAGGCGTAGGAGAGATGTCCTTAACGTGATAACACTGTTTGTATACATGTTGTGCTTGGTTGAGTTATTTTTTTTTTGAAAAGAAACTTTCATTCAATCAAAAGAAACTGAAACAAGTTAGTACATCAGCTTGAGGGGTTTCTAACCACATGACAGATTCCGAGCTTTTCAAAGCTCTTTTAGCTAGAGAGTGAGCAAATTTGTTACAACATCTTGGAACATGTTGGATTTGAATCGATTGGAACCCTGCCTTGCATTCTTGGATTTCTGAGATAGTCCACAAGATCTCCTTTCTGCAGCTGGTTTCATTATTGGCTAAATTAACTACCTCCATGGAATCTGTTTCCACAATCACATCCATCAGCCTTGCTTCCTTTGCCATTTCCATCCCCCATTTGATAGCCTCAGCCTCTGCAGCTGTAACATCTTCCTGAAACGATGTGCTTCTCACTGCTGCACCCAGAACTTGGCCTTTTGAGTTTCTAATAACAGCCCCTAGTCCTATAAGTTGTTGCTCTATATGTACAGTAGCATCTACATTGATTTTGTAATGTCCGCTAGGTGGTAGTCTCCATTTTCCTCACCAAGCTCAACATAACGCTTAACATATCCTCTCTCCCCACATCTTGCACTGTAGCATTAACATGAGTACGTTTCCAGACCTTTTTCACCATTTTACAATCCATGAGAGCATGAAAAACATCCTCAATTCCCATTTTATAGATTTGGCAGACTGGTTCCTCCAGGATTTTCCTCTTCAACAGATTTTCTGAGGTTGGTAGTAAGTTCTTGGTGGCTCTCCAGATGAAGATTTTAATTTTCCTTGGGAGGTTGGGATTCCAGATCATAGACCAGCCATGAGAGCCACCTATTGAGCTTGTTGAAGTTTCCCCAAACTTCAATCTGAGAGCAACCTGGTAACCACTTCTTACTGTGTATTGTCCTTTTTTGTCATGGTGCCATATCAATTCATCATCTTGGGGATATCTTGGTAATGGAATTTTCTTTATTGCCTCTGCATCTTCCTTGGCAAAATGTTGATCAATCAACCTGAGGTTCCAATGGTGATCTGAATCAATTAAGTCTGAGACTTTAGTATTTGGGGGTAATGATGATGTGAAGATTGGTCTAAATGTTGAAGGTCTGGGAATCCAGTTGCTGCTCATGACGAGTGCTTGGTTTCCATTCCCAACTCTCCATCTTGTTCCTTGTTGAAAAATTTTCCTGCCCCATAAAATACTTCTCCATATAAAGGATGGGTTAAAGCCAAGCTTAGCTTCCATAAAATCAGCATGTCTAAAATATATAGCCTTTAGGATTTTGGCGACTAATGAGTCAGGGTTTTAAAGTAATCTCCACCCTTGCTTCGCCACCAAGGCTTGGTTGAAGCTTGAGAAATCTTTAAAGCCTAATCCCCCTCTAATTTTCGCATGGCTGATTTTCTCCCATTTTGTCCAGTGTATCCCCTTCTTGTCTTCTTTGGAACTCCACCAGAATCTTGCAATTGCTCGCTGAAGATCATTTCTTACTGCTAGGGGTATTTTGAAAACGCTCATGGCGTATGCTGGTTGCAAATTTTATTGAACTCGCAAGTGCACGAATCTAATGTAGAATAGATTAATGGTGACAAGTGTCGATCCCACGAGGAGGTGTATTTTAATTATATGTAGAATTAATTTTGTATGAGGGTGGTTGAATTTGTAGTGAAAGTGACTTAGATTATCCTAAAATTGGAATTGAAATGGCGAGAATAAATTGAAGAGAAATCTATTGAAATGACGTACTTGGGTATTTGGATCCGTATCAACATGCACCATGGGCTAAATATTCCTTATTAGTGCTAAGGGCTTATCGTGCCAAATAATAATAACCTTGTATTAGGGAGCCGGTGAAACCAGGGCGGTATCTAGACAAGACTATTATTATTTGTCGACGAGAAGTCAAAACATCCACAAAAACTAGAGGGGAAGAGAAATTAAATTTACCAAATAAAGCCCATGACACATGTTGAGACTCTACCTTCAACCCAAGCTTGAAAGAAAATTAGTTACTCATAATTGAACTATGAGCAAAATGAGAATTTATTAAAATACGTAGAAAATACAAGATGGAGAAGGAATTACAGAAAATAGAGCCCAAAAATGGATTCAGAGATATCAAATTAGGGGGGGGGCAGGCCCATTTTTTATAGATACATTGAGTAAATCATGGCCATCGAATTAAAAACAGTTTGGACGCTCAAGATTGCGCCACGTCATCAGTCAACAGTACGCGGTTTGACCACGCGGTTTGAGCAGTGACACAATTTGACCCAACTTGAACAGTAACGCGGCTTGGTTGAAAATAATCCTGTGTATATGCATGTACCGTATGTGCAATTTTTAGTCCACTAACATGCTGCCACATCACCAATCAACAGTGCATAAGAATTTTAGTCCAACATGATCGTGACACCTCATCAGTCAATGCCACATCATCGGTCAATGCCACATCATCGGTCAATGCTACATCATCGGTCAATGCCACGTCATCGTTCCGTCTATGTGAACAGTGTCGTGAACAGTAACGTAGACAATACCGTACATGTGAATAGTGCCATTTTTCCTTTTATGCTCCTCCTAAGGTTTTCGACC
Source organism: Citrus x changshan-huyou (assembly GCA_039657385.1). Lineage (NCBI taxonomy): Eukaryota > Viridiplantae > Streptophyta > Magnoliopsida > Sapindales > Rutaceae > Citrus > Citrus x changshan-huyou. The sequence goes on from CM077549.1 coordinate 8,735,867, forward strand.
GTTCTGAGTTCAAAAGTGATGTCCGTTTTGCCGTCTAATTTCTCGTTTATTGTGAAATGACTATGATGCCCCTAAAATACATAAAATACTTAATTATAATACAACACACATAATTAAATGACAAGAAACTTAAATACATAAAAGTAGGAGTGTTAGTAAGACTTGAAATGTAAAATGATGATTTTCTCCTTTATAAATATACATTTTCTAATACTCAACACACCCCCCAACCAGCTTATTGCTAGTCCCTAGCAAATAAAGCGAAAACAAAATTCAAATCCAAACTATACATATATATATGTTTTTTAACAATCATGTTTATTCAATCAGACTAATGATAGTAATCAAATAAAAATATAAGTATTATCTCCAGTCTAAAGAAACATCACACCCACATCAACCATCCACATGAATCAGTCCAGTAGACTTTGTCATAGCTACTTTCAAGAATGACATGTCAAACCCCAAAATCTCACTGGAAGTAGTGACACTCTCACAAAGAAATTAAACCCAATAAAAATAGTCACTCCAATGAATGGTAATTGAGAGAAAATAATAATGAAGTGATATCACATGCTCTCACCAAGATGAAATAAATATGCCCTTAGCTTAGAAATAATACGATCTCAAGTTAAATAAAAATGCTAGTCAACCCAATTTATTTATTTATTTTTATGCATCACTATATCTTTTTATCTCATATAACTAGCTTCTACTTCAGACTATAGTTCCCTAAAATCAAGAAGGACTTTTATTAGGACGTAACGTAGGCTAGGGACATGGCTAACAAATGAGGGGAAATAAGGAAAACAAAGTGTATGTTTGAGAAAAATGTAGAGATTTTTTTTTTGTGGAAGTTGCAAGGTGAATTTCACCAATTATTGTTATTTTTATTTTTGAAACAACAATTTTTATTTTTTTTTTGCTTTTGTTTGGCATAACTTCACTGAACAAAATAATTATTTACATTTTTCTAAAACATAAATAGGTGATGGAACTTGTAAGATATCGGGTAATACTCCAAATCGGAGTGGGTCAAGATGATAAGTTTGACAAAGAAAAGATTATTTATTTATTTATTTTTTTTAAAATGCTCAAAAGGGTTAACTATGGATATTTCATAAAAGGGATGGCTAGAAAGGCTCAAACGGATCAAAGATGGCATTTCCATCGTCTTTTAGGGTTCTAAATAATCTTCCATATCTACTAGTTAGATGAGCCTCCAAATGTAGCAACATACATTTTTTTTTTTAATTTACATTTTTTTTAAAGGGTTAACTCAAAAGAAATCTAGAGATCGTGTATAAAATAATAAACTGCTAAGCTGTATAAAGAATGGGCAAAAGAGTTACTCTCCAAGAAAAATGATAGGCTCAAGAACTCACTTGGTACTTATCATGACATGTGCATTCCTTCAAGCAACTCATGTTTGTCTCCGACATCAACTTGTAGAGTAGCAAACATGGCGTAACATCACTTAAGACCAAAGATAATACAAATACTAAAATTTAAAATTCATCATGTCATCCAATGTTAAAACAAATCACACAAAATTTTTTTTTTTTCAAACAACATTCTACTCCCCAACCTATTCTAAACATGAAAGGAAAATATGCATGCAGAAATGTGAAAATGATGCAGAAAAACTAATTAGAAAAATTACACTTAAAATGATAGAAAACGAAAATGATTTTTTTTTTAACTTAAGAAGATGCGTTTCTAGAGGCACTACACTCCATATTCAGCCATCTTCGACTCAAAAATTTGAAAGTGTATATTTATAAAGGAGAAATTAAAAAGAGGAAGAAAAATGAATATCAAAGCTTAATAAAGAAAAAGAAAATGTCTGAGTTTGTTTATTTTTTTATTTTTTCAAACGATGAAGATGCGTTTCTAGAGTCACTACACTCCATATTTAGTCATCTTCAACACAAAAAATTAGCAACGGTTAGTTTCTACAACAAAAAATCAGTAAAAACTTAATCAAGATTCCACAATTGTCGACTATTCCCTGCCCCCAACCAGAACGAAACATTGTCCTCAATATTTGAAAGGAAAGAAATAGAGTTTAGAAGACATCACTTGGGTGGTGCAACACAAAAGAAAATATTTACAAGCGGAGAGTTAAATCTAATTTGTACTTCTTACTCGGCTACTGTTACCATCATTATTTGGACGCTCCAACACAAAGGTCCATGGGTATGACTCCAGTCTATAAGCTTGTAATATATCAAGTAGCTCATTAGCAGTGTGAGCAAAAATGAAAAGCTTTTTCGCTGTGGAATGAATGAAATAGTTTTTTATTTCATGGTTTAGGAATGCGATAAAGCCATCATAAAAATTATTGACATTTAACAAACTGATGGGTTTCTGGTGAATGTACAGATGGGCCCAAGATGCTAGTGTGATAAGTGCCTCTAGTGTTGCAAGATCTCTTAGAAGAAAAATAAAAGCATCAGCATGATTAAACATTTCAGTTATTCTTTCTTACATACTTGAGACGACTAACTCTTTTCCAGTCGGTGAGTTAGACAAACTGCCCAAAGGTTTTAGGGCTCTTGGGATGATGCCTAACACTTGGCTTCCTCTGACAAAAAAAGCTTCTGAGACCAATTTTGATAACCCTCGATTACCTCCTCCATACACCAAGTGTAATTTTCTCTTTGCTATGCTTCGACCAAGATCTATGGCTACCTCAACGAACTCTTTATGTTTGCCATAGTTAAATCTAGAAAGCATACAAATGTTCTTGAATTGTCTATTGAGAGTAGCTGCCATTGGAATATTTCTCAAAAATAATTTGTGAGTGCTTAACAAAAAGTCATATTTAAGAATCTTGGTGACAGTGGGTTACAGCTGTGTATGAGGTAGCATGTCAGTGTCAAATAACGCGTAAAGCACATGGCTCGCGAGTAAAAAAGGAAACAGTAAAAAGAAAAAGAAACAATGATAAAATAAAATTATTAAAGACAATAATGCAAATGATAAAACAACAGTGAAATAAAATAACAGTGAAGTAAAATGATATTTACAAGTAGTTGCGACTGTGGCTCACATCTTCCTCTGCTTTTATGTCCAGAAATGGCTTGAACGCCCTCTATGGGTCGAGGATAGGCTTCCCATCCAGTTTTCTTATAAACTGGCAAACATGGTCGTTTATAGTCAGATTCCCGAGACTATATTGTGCATGCTCTTTCTAGAATAATGGCCATAACTGGAGAATCGCTCCTTGCACATATCCACTGGGATGCGTTTCAAGAGACAAAAGGATATCATCCAATGACTTCTTATTCAAGCCATTCCTAATGAATTGAATCTTATCTTCCCTGTTATCAGACACCATTCCTAAAGAACATGGGTTTTTATTGCATCTCATTCTGGCACATTTATGACAAGTAACAGAAATTCTTCGAGCTCTTCATTTTCGTGCATAATTTCTTTTACCACAACCAGGCATGTATGCAATAAATTTTGGAGGTAACTCACCTGCCAATCGTACTTTAGCCTCGATTAACCAACGGATGTCAGCAGGTATGTTATTCCTCATGAGCAATCGCATGCGTTCGGACCGAGCTTTATAGATTGTAAGGAGGGCATTATGAGGAAGTGAAGGGAATCGCTTGTGAAGTTTCGCTAGAATCTCATTTCTGTTCATACCTTCACCTCAGAATATCAGTTATTATGGGAAACTGAAGTAACCGACTTGATTGTCACAGAGTACCATTATCCGCCACTTCACCGGGGTAACAAACTAAAGCACATAAATAAAGAAAAACAAACTAAAACACATAAATAAAATTACAATCGTCCTCTTATTGAATTTACCTCAAACTCCAACTGGATGTTGTAGACACTTCTCTCAATGTCTCTGAGTTGGCTTTCTAAATCCTCAACATAGGCTACTAACTCTGGTGGTTACAGAGTCCAAATACGACGTGTTTTACAAAATCGAATCTGCCTTTTGAGATGAGATTTTACACGTTGAAGTGGTTTAAGAATGTTCAGGAGGAACTGTTTAGCTATGACACTCATGATTAACAATGATAAGAGAAAACTTAATGGTTAAACTTATGCAAAAATAATTTCAATTGGCAAAAGAATAATAAAAAGAAAGAAAAAAATCAAATCACCGAAAAGAAAGAAAAACTCAATTCAAATCTGGTGGGTCACTCAAATTTATTTCGGTGTCCTCTCCATGTGGTTGGTAATCTAGATATGGCTTTAGTATTTGACCATTAACTTTAAACGTGACACCGTTCTTAGGGTCCTTAATTTCAATTGCCCCATGTGGAAAAACAGTATGAACAATAAAGGGGCCAGACCATCGAGAGCGTAACTTACCTGGGAATAACTGCAAGCGAGAATTGAATAAAAGCACTTTCTGACCTGGAGTGAAAGATTTCTCATAATTTGCTTGTCATGAAAGACTTTCATTCGCTGCTTGCAAATTTTGGCATTTTCGTATGCATCATTGCGAATTTCTTCAAGTTCTACCAGTTGTAATCTTCTTTATGAGCTGGCTTGCTGCATGTCAAAGTTGAATTTCTTGATGGCCCAATATGCACGATGCTCGAGTTCCACAGGTAGGTGGCAAGCTTTTCCATACACTAGCCTGTAGGGTGACATTCCAATCGGGGTCTTGAAAGCCGTTCTATATGCCCATAATGCATCATTAAGTCTTAATGACCAATCTTTTCTGTCTGGCCTCATCGTCTTTTCTAATATGTGCTTTATTTCTCGATTGGAGATCTCAACTTGGCCACTGGTTTGCGGATGATATGGGGTCGCCACTTTGTGAGTGATTAAATACTTTGTCAAAAGAGCTTTGAATGCTTTGTTACAAAAGTGGGCACCACCATCACTGATTATCGCTCGAGGGAATCCAAAACGTGAAACAATGTTGCTTTTCAAAAATCCTATCACCACCTTGTGATCATTGGTTCTACATGGAATTGCTTCTACCCATTTGGGCGACTATTTAGCACACTCAGTTTTAGTTCAAAACTCCTAGCAGCTATATTTGGGTATCTTATGCATGATGTGCTCAAATTAGCTAAGGGACTGAAGTAGTCCTTAAATGGCCTCTCCTGTGGTGGTGCTTGTTGTTGCAAATCCATTTTATTTTTAACGTGTTTGTGTGTGCGCAATGTTTTTTCTAATTCAAGGTCTATAGGCTCAAGATTAGGTAATAATGACCTTCGATCATGCATGCAATGAATACAAAAAAAATGAGAACAAAATAAATAAAGATAAAGAAGAAGGAAAAATTACGGTACTAACCTTATTACGCTGTTAAAACCTTTCTATAAAAACACACTAGAAAACATTCGTGAAATAAATTAACTAAAAATTAAATTAATAAGATAAAGAAAAATTTCAAAGAAAAATAAATTGAAAATTAAATTATAGAATTTTAAAGAAGAGAAAAGAAAAGAAATTTTTACCTCTAAATGTAGATTCATTTTTTTTCTTCTTTTTTTTCTTAATAAGAGAAAAAAAATACAAGAAAAAAATAAAAAAACATTATTCACAAAAATTAATTCTACGAATTAAAATAACTTACCTCCCCGGCAACGGCGCCAAAAACTTGTTGTGCAAATTTTATTGAACTCGCAAGTGCACGAATCTAATGTAGAATAGATTAATGGTGACGATTGTCGATCCCACGAGGAGGTGTATTTTAATTATATGTAGAATTAATTTTGTATGAGGGTGGTTGAATTTGTGGTGAAAGTGACTTAGATTATCCTAAAATTGGAATTGAAATGGCAAGAATAAATTGAAGAGAAATCTATTGAAATGACGTATTTGAGTATCTGGATCTGTATCAACATGCACCATGGGCTAAATATTCCTTATTAATGTCAATTAAATCATGAGGGGGGAATCCACACCTCATGAACTACACTCTAATCAATATGGTGTTAAGGGCTTATCGTGCCAAATAATAATAACCTTGTACTAGGGAGCTGGTGAAACCAGGGCGGTATCTAGACAAGACTATTATTAGTTGTCGACGAGAAGTCAAAACATCCACAAAAACTAGAGGGGAAGAGAAATTAAATTTACCAAATAAAGCCCATGACACATGTTGAGACTTCACCTTCAACCCAAGCTTGAAAGAAAATTAGCTACTCATAATTGAACTAGGAGCAAAATGAGAATTTATTCAAATACGTAGAAAATACAAGATGAAGAATGAATTATAGAAAATGGAGCCCAAAAGTGGTTTCAGAGATATCAAATTAGGGGGGGGGGGGGAGGCCCCCTTTTTATAGATACATTGAGTAAATCATGGCCATCGGATTAAAAACAGTTTGGACGCTCAGGATTGCGCCACATCATCAGTCAACAGTACGCGGTTTGAACAGTGACACGGTTTGACCCGGCTTGAACAATAACGCGGTTTGGTTGAAAAAAATCCTGCGTATATGCATGTACCGTACGCGCAATTTTTGGCCCACTAACATGTTGCCACGTTACCAATCAACAGTGCATAAGAATTTTAGTCCAACATGATCATGACACCTCATCAGTCAATGCCACATCATCGGTCAATGCCACGTCATCGTTCCGTCTATGTGAACAGTGTCGTGAACAGTAACGTAGACAATACCGTACATGTGAACAATGCCATTTTTCTTTTTATGCTCCTCCTAAGGTTTTCGACCATCCTGAGTTCAAAAGTGATGTCCGTTTTGCCGTCTGATCTCTCATTTATTATGAAATGACTATGATGCCCCTAAAATACATAAAATACTTAATTATAATACAATACACATAATTAAATGATAAGAAACTTAAATACATAAAAGTAGGAGTGTTAGTAAGACTTGAAATGTAAAATGATGATTTTCTCCTTTATAAATATACATTTTCTAACACTCAACACTGGTACTGCTTGAGCTACAGCTTTGATCAAAACCTCTTTGCCTCCGCTAGAAAAGAATTTGTGTTGCCAGCCCGAAATTTTAGTCAACACTTTGAGCTTAATGTCGTTGAAGAAGCTAGTTCTCTTTCTCCCCACCATCGAGGGCAGCCCCAGATATCTTTCATGTCTAGACACTACATTCCGCTGAAAAATCCTTTTGATTGCCTCTCTCTGTCCATCCGAGACATTTCCCCCAAAAAACATTGATGACTTGTCGTAATTGAAAAGTTGGCCAGAAGCTGAAGTATAACACTCAAAGATTGCTTTCAATTTGTTACAATCCTCAGTTGAGGCTCTTGTAAACACTAAGCTGTCATCCGCAAAGAGTAGATGAGAGATTGTAATATTTCTGCTGAACGCCAGGCCATGAATTAAATTCTGTCGTTCAACTTGCATCAATAGGTTGGAGAAAACTTTTGCACACATTAAAAACAAATAGGGAGAAAGAGGGCACCCTTGCCTTAGTCCTCTTTGAGGTTGTATCAGCCCCTTAGCAACTCCATTTATGATAATAGAAAAGGAAAGGGTGGTTATACACTCCATAACAAGCCTAATCCATTTATCAGAAAAGCCAAGTCTCTCCATTGTATGTTTCAAGAACAACCACTCTACTCGATCGTATGCTTTGCTAATATCTAGCTTCAAGGCAACTAGCCTTTTCTTTTTACTCTTACTATGCCTAATTTTGTGCAAACATTCATAACCAATAATAATATTATTAGTTATTAATCTATTTGGTACAAAGGCACTTTGCGTTGGGGACATTATCTCATGAAGTACTTGCTTCAACCTATTAGCAATCACTTTAGCTACTAATCTATAAATTACATTGCATAAGCTAATAGGTCTGAATTCAGTCACTTTCCTAGGCCTCGCCGTCTTAGGAATCAAAGCAATATATGTGTGATTAAGTAGAGCTATGGTACCTTGTTCATTTAAGACATAAAGGCACGTTGCAAGGACTCTGTCTTTGACTGCTTCCCAGTGCTTCTGAAATAAAACGGCTTATAATCCATCTGGTCCTGGAGCCTTTGTTGGGCCCATCTGAAAAAGGGCTGTTGTGATCTCCTCTACTGTGTAGTGTTGTTCCAGGAAAGTGTTAATCTCTGTGGTGACTTTTGGGCTTAACCCTTGCAATGCTGCACTGATCTGGTCGTTCCCTGGACTTGAGGTAGTGAATAACTCTTGAAAATATTCACAAAACCTCATTTCAACCTCATATTTATCCTTCTGCCAAATCCCAGATCTGTCTTCAATGCCTTCGATCTTGTTCTTCCGCTTTCTAGATGATGCTTTGGCATGGAAGAACTTGGTATTCTTGTCCCCTCTCTTTAACCAATCAGCCCTCGATATTTGTTTCTAGTACATCTCTTCATCCATCAACGTTCTCTGAATTTTCTTCTCAGTGCTTATTATGTCATTTTCTTTTTCATACTGACAACTGTTTTCTTTTGCATCCTGAAGCTTATTTATTAGCTCTTTCAACTTTTTGTTCCTGTCCCCGAATTCTTCCCTGCTCCACACTTGCAATTGAGCCATGGAATTTTTGGCAACTGTTTTGAACATCTGCACAGGGCTGGTTTTTGTGTTTGTATGCCATTTGAGCCATTCATTTTTCACTATGTCCTTACATGCCTCATAAGAACTCCACATGTCTTCGTAATGAATTCTACGAACATGTTTCCTCTCATATTCTAGGCTCTGCTCATTTTCTTTAGCTTTCATCATGACCGGGCAATGATCAGATTCCCAATAGACCAAATTTGTAGAGAGATCATCATAAAATTCAGCTCTCCACTCTTGATTACAGAGGAATCTATCTAACTTTTCTTCTATGAGATATGGTCCAAATTGTCGATTAGACCAAGTGAAAAGGTGCCCTCTACTTCCTAAGTCAATCAATCTACATTCTTTCAATGCATCCCTAAAATCAGCTATCACTCTCGCATCTCTTTGAACACCTCCCGTTTTCTCATTCAAGTTCAAAATCTCATTAAAGTCCCCAAAACATAGCCATGGGAGGGAAAACAAACCTGCCAGCCTTTTTAGTAGAGTCCAAGTGTGCTTTTTCTGCTGAGTTTCCGGGTGCCCATAAATCCCCGTGCACCTCCACAACTTCCCATCTGCTCTTTGCACTTGCATGTCTATGTGATGCCTACTGTAAGATGTGATTCTAACATCAATGTCCGAGCTCCATATTAGAGCTAGGCCACCACTTTTCCCAATTCTATCTACTGCAAAAGAATTATCAAGCTTCAACCTTCTACAAACTTCTTTAACCTGCACTGACATTAATTTTGTCTCGTATAAGAACAACAATTGAGGTTTGTGCAGGTGGAGAATTTTTTTCAGAGCTAGGAGCGTTCGGGGATTCCCCAAACCCCGAACGTTCCAACTTATAATCCTCATGGTTGTCGGCGAGGCTGGCTGCCAGCCTCTGCCGATTCATTTTCTGTGGTTGTCTCCTTGCCATGCTCTGCATTTCTTGCTTCTTCCTCCTTTTGCTCTTTAACTGAAAAATATGAAGACCAAATAGTTCCCTCGACATTGCTCAGAGCTTTCATTCTTTTACATTTCGGGCTTCTTCTTTCTTGTGTTTCTATGGGCCTTTTAAGTGATATTGGTCCATGGTTCCGGCTCTCTACAATTAAACTTCCCCTTGCCTGTGATTTCCATTTTTTTATTTTCCTAACGTTACCTCCCACAAACACTTCCATTCCTTTATTCTTGGTTGCCTGGCCCATGTCATTTTCCACTTCTTTGCGACCCACTAAGCCCACTTTTCCAGTTTCATTTTCCATCCCGTTTTCCCGCCTTTCTTGCTTGTTGTTTCCCGCTACAGTGCTCATTTCTCTAGACAATCTCTCTGCATCTGTTATCTCTGCTACTCTGCTGCCCTCTATAGCTAGTTGTTCCTCACCCTTCCCAGTGTGCATTAATGATCCTTCCTGTAGCCCTTCCACGTGGTCAACCCTCATTGGCTCTGTGCTAGGACCCGTAAGAGATCGGGTTAACCCATATCCTCCTTCCAAACCTTGCTTCCCCAGACCCGTTTCTGTTTGCCTCTGTTCTTGTTGTTCTTGTGGTTCATGATTTGTTGCTGCCGATTGTGATTTTTGCTTAGCATTCCAATAATCTTGGTTTGTTTTCTACTTGACTCGTTCCATCTTTGTTAACGCCTTCATCCAAGCTCCATATGGTAGTTCATCCTTTAGCTGCCCGTGCTTGGTTGAGTTAAGAGTTTGGTTAGTGAATGGTTTAGGGAGAGATTGTCGGTCTCTCTTATACTAAAATCAATATGTGCCACTTACTTCGTATTATTTTGATAATATTTAAAAATCTCAGTGGCACCAAAAATTGAAAGAAAAAGAGGGTAAACGAGTTATTTATTTGATAATTTATGTTGAGGATAATATATATATATATATATATATATTTATTATAAGAAAGTTTACAAAATAATAAAAAGTATAAGAAAAATATTTTATTTTTTATTTTTTATTCACACCAAAAATATATATTTTTTTTATTTTCACTTAAATTTTTTTTTATTTTCATTTATACAATTGATTTAATTTATAATAAATATGAATAAAAGTTTATATGAAAACAAAGGTAATACTGTAAAATTTTACTATCGGGGGATTATTGACTACTATGAAAACAGTAAAAGAATAAATGATATATATTAATTTTGATAAGGTGAACTGACGAACTCCCAATGCGTTAATATGCCTAATAAGTGAACTGATTTAGATTATTTTTTTTAAGGAAGAGGAATATTTTTGTCCCTCTTAGAATTTCTTTACGACTTGGGTCCTTCATAAAATTTTAATACCATCCACGACACTAAAATGTTAATCGAAAAGGCACGCAGTTGAATGGTAAATAACTAAATATGATCTTTTAACATACAATTGATTTGGAAGGTATACAAATTAAAACAAATTAATTTATATGTTAAGATATCACATTTACTCCTTTTTAATGCCACGAATAAAATTGAGTATTAAAAATCAATAAGTGAATCAGTTTGTACAAGAAGTTCTAATAAGAGTTGAACGTGCTAATATCCCTTTTTAAAAATTTACGAACAACTTATTTTTAAATTTTGAACCCAAAAGGAGGAAGAAATATATAAAATATCATTTTGATTAATTATTTCAGATTCGTATACAATTTAATTCTATTTAGCACTTATTAATGATTTAAAACTCTAGAATACAAATCATAAACAGTTTGCAACTTCAGCTATGAAAATCTTATCGTTATCTCGAATCACTTCAATTGAGTCAATTTCTGCTCCTGCTTCATCTGTCACCATTGCATTCATTGCATCGAAACCAAATTTTTCACCTATTAAAAAGGAAAAAGAAAAGAATTATAAATAAATGGAGATAGTGTGTGTGTATATATATATTTCTGGTCTGAGATTTTAAAATACAGGAAAAGTTTGGGAAAACTTAAAATTCGCAGAGTTTTAAAATGTTAAAACTTAAAACGCTAAAACCGCACGGTTTATACGTTTTTCTGAACGTTTCCGCACTTTAAAATTATGGATTAGAACATATATATATATATATATATATATATTAACAATACGGCGATGAAAGCCCGTCTCCATCTATAAAGAGGACGAAGTTTGAAGCAGTAAAAATATTTCAAGCCAATCAAGCTTACTAAATTTGAAAACCTTTGCAAACCCTTATTTATCGTGAATGCCTAAAAGTTAATGGTGCCAAAGCATCTGTATAATAAGTCACAATTATAAAACATATTTTTTATTTTTTCAATTTTAAACAAAATCAATCTAACAAAGGCCATAATCGAGTGGTTTTCGAGAATTTTTATTTAATTTACCACTCAAATTCAAATCATGAGGGAGATAAGAGACAAAAAATAAATTTAAACTTTGCCCACCCCTTAATCATAAAAAAGGAAAATTGATCTGATCTCTTGCCTTAAATATAATAAGTTAAAGTTAATGATCTTCTAGTTTCAGGAATACTCTAGCCCACCAACTCTTATGTACGAATTGCTGTGATATAATATTATTAGATAAATGAAAATACTATGTGACCTATATGATTCATTTTTTTTTTATATTTTATTTATTCAAAATAATTTGTATAGAGAATTTGTGGCTCTAACCAGGGGCGGATGCAGCTTGTGACAGCCCCCACTGGCAAAAAAAAAATTAAAAATAAAAGAGAAAAATATTTTAGCTTTTTAATTAGCCCCATTAAATTTATTAAAATAGTCACTATAAATTATAAACCCCATAAAATTTAAACTTTAACTTTTAAGAATTATAAAAACGTATATCTTAATTAAAAATAATGATAGCCCACCACCCAAAATCTTTTATATTCTCAAAAATAGGATTATTCTTCCAATTTCTATAATAATAGTAAAGCGAATGTTTTCAATAATGAAACTTATGATGAATCATCTTTGAAATTGGATAGGATAAATGATAGTTTGATTGCTTATATAGGAAACAATAAATTTAATAATATTGATAATGAGTCTATTGCATAACATTTTTAAAATATGAAAATGCATAGAAAATAATTATAAATGTATTAGCAAATATTTTATATATTCAAAATTTTAGTTTTTTATATTTTTACTATTATCTAATTTATCCCCCCGTAAATTATTTTTCTAGATCCGCCACTGGCTCTAACATTACTCATTATAGTTCAACAACCCCCCCCCCCCCCCCCCCCCCCCCCCCCCCGCCAAAAACAAAACAAAAACAAAAAAAACTGAAAAATAAAACAAAATAACACTTCGGTTTGGGGTTAGAATATTTACCAGCAATTTTCTTGAGCTCCTCGAGTGAATTTGGCAACTTTATTAACCTCCCAGCTTCCATGCAACAAGCCTGTTTCCTAACAAGAGGATGCCCTCTATATATACTTACCCTTTGACAATTCCCTCCCTTTGATTTTCCCTCTTTGGCCCCAAAATCAATTATTTCAAGCTTTTTCAAAAGCACTTCATTTTGTGTGCTATTATCATCATGCACTGTGATCCTATGTCCAATCTCTCTTTTCTGAAGCATATCATTCAAATTTGTTGAAGAAAATTCACACGTGTTTGCACCAACAACATCTGACCCGTTCATCACCAAAATATTTACCATTTCAACATTGTTTTCGGCCATGGCAATTTCTATTGCTGTTCGGCCATGCCGGTCTTTTGAATCAACATTTAGTCCGTATTTTACGAGTTCTTCCATCACCGACATGTCGTTTCTTTTTGCCGCCGTGCATAGGAGGTCGCCGGCGGTATAGGGATCGGAGATGGCGGTGCAGTGGTAGAGGATCCGGAATATGGAATGGTGTTTAGATGATATAGCTTCCCATAAGGCAGTGTTACCATTCATATCTAGTAGTATAATTATGTCATATGATAAATTAGACATAAATATAATGTAATCTATTAAAAATAAAACTAAGTTTAGGGAAGTGTAGTAATGGAATTTGATTTTACCTCTCAAGTGTACGTTGGATGCGTGCTTGAGGAGTACCAATACACATTCTTCATGCCCTTTTGATGCTGCTATATGCTGATGAATAATCACAAAGTAAAACAAATTGTATCATAGTTAACAATTAATGTCTTCATTTGATTATTGTTTGCTTATTTTCTAATGAGTAAATGGTCGTTGATTTAGTTCCCTATAATTTGAGTTAATTATCTAATTAATCGTCTATTTTTAAGAAATTACCCAAAATATTTGTGTGGTTAATTTCATAATTATTGAATATGACTTTACAAGGATATATTATTTATGTTTGATATTATTTAAAAATAAAGCAAATCTGACATGCAAGAAGTGAAAAGTAGATGATAATCAAATATATAATATGGACCATTTGGGTAATTTTTGAGATTATAGGAATTGGATAATATTAGCTCAAATCAAAGGGATTATACAAGCATTTACACATTTTTTAATTGATGAAGATATTATTCAATCTTTAATAGATTATATAGACTAGGGCTTTTATATAAATTAACCTTAAATTAAGCGTGTGACGACAAATCTTCATAAACTGGAAGATGTGGAAACATACCAATGGAGTTCTTCCTTTGGAGTCTCCAATATCAGGATCCAATCTTGCCTTGAGAAGCTCATCTAGAAAAGCAGCATTGCCGGTGCTTGCAACAGTAAGCAAATTGACTGACATATTTGGATCACCATCTTCTTCTCCACTCTCCGCTATTAAATCTCCAATATTTAAATCCTTTAGCTTCTTGTGATGCTGCATGCAATGCAACACACATATTTTCATCCTTAGATTTGCAAGAAAGCAGTGACCAATAACATAGCAAAAATTGGCTAAGAATTTATATATTCTTTCAGAAACTGATGAATCAATAATTATGCTAACCTGAAGGAAGTTTTTGAGAATGGAAACATTGTCTTCTTGTTTGCTCTGCATTGCTTCAATTAAAGCACTGGTTTTGAGCCTCAAGAGCTGTGAGAGTGTTTTTGTTCTATATGTAAATATTTGTGGCCTGCAGCAAAGTGCACCAACTTCTCCAAACATGTCACCTGTCTGCAGAGTCCCTACAGCAATCTCTTTTTCCATTTCATAATCAATTATCTCAACTTCTCCAGATACAATTATATAAACATCATCTGGTGCTTCATTTTGCATTATCACATCTTCTCTTGGTGGTATGTACTCTGCTTTCATCTTTGCTACCTGACGAAATTGATTTTATCATAAGAGCTAACTATTTTTTTTTCTTTTTAATGAAAAAGAAATAATATTAAGACATTGGATTCATCATTCATAGGTAAATTAAAGCTCCTTTAGCCCATAGGATTTGAGCTAATTACTTTGTTAGTCTCTATAATTTTAGAAATTAGCAGCATCTCTATTTTATATATGTTTCTATTAAATTAAAATATATTAAATTATTCTCTATTTTTCATCGGTTGCATGTACGATTTTGTACAAAATACGTTTTACCTTAAAAAGTTAGATCCAATAACAATAAAAGTAACCATAGAGATGTTTTAGGAAATTTTCAAAAATTACAGAGACCAACTTAGCAATTTGTTCAAACCTTATTCACTAAAACAAAATTTACCATTTCTGGAAACGTGCACCATATAAGTTTTCTCTTTTAATTTCATAAAATCAGAAACTTTTTAAAAGATATAACCCAATTGGTTTACTGGAATTTCACTATGTTCCAAGAAAATTCCATGGCAAATTCTAAAAAATATAATGTTAATTTCTCACCAGGAGCACAATTATTTCCTTGGAGACATCTTTGAAAAGATAGACTTTCTCCACAGTATGCAAAAACAAATGCTGGCAAATGCTTTTGCAAATAGACTTTGGTAGCTGTTCAATCAACTGATGCTGATTCAAACTCTCGGCCTTGAATCTTAAACACATGTAAGCCAAAATCTGCTTCTTAAGCCTTGGAGGCAACCGATTTCTACGTACAAAATTTGATGCTGCTTCAATACTATTCCTCTGCAACATAAGAAAAAAAAATCAAACAAAAACCAATAAATAAAATGTTTTATAAATTCTAGAATCTTGCCTTCAAAATGGAGAAGTTTAAGCATACAGTACATACCATCAGTCTTTATCTAATGCAGACATCCGTTATATTTTACTTTTATTTTAAAATAAAAGATTGAACACTAGTCTTTTCGTGTTTTAGTAATTTTTTAATATAAAAAATTATGCATCGTCCTTGAACGACAAAAAGGAAATGAATATCTACACCACATAATTCTTAATTATTGGACATTCATACCAACAATATAACAATATATGTATGACGTATAAATTTGAAAGATGGAAATCAAATTTTTCATCACATTTATCAAGTCTTATAGTAATAAAACTCTTTAGTTTTAGGCAACATGTTTCAAATTATGTGGAAAACTAGAATAGAACATGTAAATTGAAAATTAAATAAATAGAAAATTAACTTGAGAATAATAATAAAAAATATGAAAAATGTGACGAAAAGTTTGGTGCGTATAGCGCTTTATACTACGAATTACTTACGAATTCCATAGTTCGACGCGTTCCTTCAACGACTAAATTCGTCATATTTCCGATCAAGTAAGCCGTGAGGCCAAGATTAAAGAGCATGTAGAAGATGATGAAGATCATTTCCACAGTGTTCACAGCATGGAGGTCACCGTAACCAACTGTTGTCATGGTGGTGATGGACCAGTACATTGCGGAAATGTATCGAATCCAGAGGCTTGTCTCTGTGAAATTAGGGTTTACCGATCCTAACCATGTCTCTCCCTTATGAGGATACCTGTCTGCTAGCAAGTAGTAGAGGCAGCCAGCACAATGCACCAGAAGTAATGTCACCTGTAGACACAAATTCATTAATGTTACACTTTGAGATGCTTTATGTGTTGCAGTCGCTGCACTTTAATTTCTCAATTTCAGTGCACTGACATTTTGGTCCTTCTAAAAAAATTGTTTTTACCCCTAGGACTCACACACCATTTCATCATTGGTGTTAAAATATTCACAAAACACAAAATTAAAAAAACCACTGTTGAAGGTTATATTTGATTTTTTCAACAAATAATTAATAATTAATTTTGATTTTTAAGAGCCTCAGATAATCAATTTGTAAGAGAAAAGGTAATATTTTTCCTTCAGCACTAAGTTTTTTCTAATATTATTTTAATGCTACGGATGAAGTTAGATATTAAAATTTTAACAAGGATCTAATTGGTAAAAATAAATTCTAAGAGGGATGAAAGTGCTACTCTTCTGTTTTGAAATTTTAATTAAAAGAACTTAAAAAAAAATTAATTTGTAACATTTAATTTGATAAATATAACTAGAAAACTTGGGAAATTAAAGGTTAGTGCTTACAAAAGCGGACATCCTGATGGAGATTGGCCAAGCCAATCATCCGGAATTGTAAATCGCAACAAGACAATGTGTCCTGATCCCGTATCCCAAATTCCAATTTGGATTTTGAATGTCTCGGATGACATGAGTTTACACTCATACACTAAACGACATGTCATATTCATATAACCTACATGTCAAATATTTTTTATTTATCAAAAGGACATGGTAGATATCTCTATTCTTATTTAAACTGACTTGTGATATGTTTCTAGAAACCCATATTTGAGCTTCATTTAACAAAATAGTCAGATAATTCGAGATTCCGATCGAAATTTCCAAACATTCCAAATCTCGTCCTGAGTATTGAAGGTGGACAAAAATTAACCTGAGTCGCAACCCAAATAGTAAATCAGGACAAAAAAAATAAGTGTATAAAATCCCGTACTGTACGAAATGGGTTCATGCAAGAATTATGCCAACCGTATTTGTTAAAAAAAAAAAACAAAGAATAAGTGGGAAATAATAATTAAGTTGCAGAATGTGCTTACAAATAAAAGCCTGATGCAGCGGATCCAGAAATAGTTGAACCTGATGTCTTTTTCAAGCCTGCAAATGAAAATGGAACATTTGAAGTTTTTAGAAATAGCTTGATCACATTAAGTTGGTGAAGAGGAAATAAAGAAAAAAAAAAAAAGCTGGTCTCTTGTTGAGTTTATTATGTCAACCTGGTGAAGAGTTTCTTGACCCGCCGCAGTCGCCAGAAACGGAGAATTCCGAGGAGGGAATAAGAGAGAGCCGTTTTTTTATTTCCAGTGATCAAGTAGCCTATTGCTTCAAATGGAATGGTTGATGCCACATCCATCAAGAACCACGTTTTTATGTATCTGTGACACCACAAATTTTGTTTAAATCTCATTAACACGCTTTTGGGCTATTGAGAGATTGTGTACGAAAGGTTAGGTGTTCATTAGTTAAAGCCCAATAATAATCCTTCATGGGCTACATTCTTCATACGATAGAGTAGGCCCTTGGATACCCCTCAAAATTCCCTAAAAAACCTATTTTTAATTGAAATTACTTAAATAACTTAACACAAATTAATTCATTTCCTGTTTTAAATGGAATTTCGATTAAATATTTAGATAAATTATTCTTTTAACAAATTTTTTACATCCACCCCATTTCATAATTTATATTCATATTTTGTATTTTGATTAAATATATATATTTTTTGAGAAAATTATAAAAATTTAGAGTTATGAATAACATTTAAGAGGCGTGTTATAAGAATTTTAAACGAATGTTAAAAAAATCCACTTATGATTTAAATCATGCCTTTCTAAGTTCTAACTACTATGATTTTGACCTAGTATTAAGTTAGAATCCTTAGCATTCCCATGCTTAAAAAATAAATCTTTTTTCCATAAATTTGAGTGGAGGTAGATACACACAAATAATAAGGAACAAATATATCTCTTCAAGTCTGGGGACAGAGGTCGCCCTACCAATATTTTTGAATCATGCTTAGTAACCCTCTAGGTTATGTTTCTAGACCGAGAGGCCAATACACCCACATTGTAACTACCATTATTCACAGTTCTATAATACTATAATAGTCATATAATAACTAAATTAAGAAATATTTGATGGGCTTTTTAGTTAAAGTGAAAGAATAACAATAACACTATGATTTGACAAAATAATTAAAAATGTTCACAGAACAACACACCATTAATAGCCAGTCACTATAGCGAAAGGAGACTATTTTACAAAAATCTTACCTACAGAAAAAGTTTTTCAGACATAATTTTCACATACAGCATCCAATACGTAGAATAATATTTGATGCTAAGCATCAGACGTTATTCTCCTTCCATTACCAAGTGCATCGAAAAGAAGGGAAAACCTGTGGTGCAACTGTGGTACCGTGCCACAGTTGCATCCAGCCGTTGGATGCCAGTGAACTTCACTAATTCAAGTGCATCCAACGACTGGATGCAACTATAGCACGGTACCACAGTTGCACCATAGTCTGATCCCGAAAAGAAATGTAATTTCCCTACAGATATGGCCACTTTTCTTGGTATAAACAAAAGTTAGAAAAAATGTCAAACTCAAGCTTAAATTTTTAATACTTTTTTGTTATTGTTTTTTTTTTTTTTGAGTGGACTAGCATGTTTCAATTTGGAAATATGCCAAAAGTGGCATTACTCCTTCATTTGGAACTTTATCATTGGGACCCTTGTTTCTATACTTTATTAAGCAAATCCTCATTACATTTTTTTTTTGTTGACTATTGGCGGTGAGGACCTATTTCAAAATAATTAAATTGCACGCTGTGTGATTATTTTTTTTCCCCTCTTGAATGTTAATTATCAATCAAAAGTATTAACAACTGTGCAAACTAAATTGAAGCAATATAGAATTATATTTACAGCAAACAAAACAAAAGAACACTGGTATGCTACAAAACAAATAAAAGAATAGTATGCTGCTTCAATCTATATGTTGTAATTAATGGAAAGACCTATTGAACTAAATACTTATTTTAATACCGTGTATTTTTTAGATAATAAAGCTCATTTCTAATTAGTTAATTATAATGTAAAGAACTAACCTCAAGGCAATTTTCTTGGGTTCACGAACTAGAAGCTGGGATCTTCGATGAATGTATGCAACAAAAAATGTTAAGAAGATGTCGATGGCGAAAAATAGATCAACAATGCTGTCCGCAATGTAGAGCTTTTTATCTGGAGATGAATGTAGAAACGCAAATTCAAAAGGATAAACCCATGCTGAATAAGCTACCAAAAGCACCATAAATGTCTCCCAACACCTACATAAATATATCAAAAGATAAGTTGACAAAATTTCGTTGAGCATACTATAGATTAAATGTGTTTGTTTTGAAAAATTTCCAGATTCTAATGTGTATTTAAAAATATTAATAATTCGTCACATGAATGTAAATGCACGAATGTGATGTCTGAAAAAAATCTAATGTTCCTCATAAAATGGTCAATGAAATTATTTAACGATAAATGAAACTATTATGCAAAAAAGTCTGGATAATCTCTAACTTCAATTATAATTACATAACGTTATCATAAGATTATAATTGATAGTTAACCATTTTTATTTTTAAAGCAAGGAGAGTTTTGATGAATTTTATAATCGAGGAAAATAATTAAATCATTAATTTTTTCGCAAAATTAATAATTCCAAAGGACTGAAAACTATGCACAGCAAAGAAAATCACTTTATTATTTTTTTTTAACTTTAAGATATTAATTATTGGAAATTCTGCCTTATGGATTCTGTTGTCACAATTGCCTAAGTTATTATTGGTCTGAGTCAACTCGTGACTGATGAACAAAATTGAGAAGCGTTCAATCATTGTCGTCTTTACTCACAAGCTTTTGTCGTCTTCTTTGATCACATTCCATATGAGGTGCAATAATGCAATGACTAGATGGCAATAATTGTGAATGATAATGGAAACCATCAAATTGATCATATTTAACATGGCCTTTGAATTTAATAATTTTACAAGGCTGTTTAACACTTATTTTTCGTATTCGTACAAAAAAAAAATCATTAAATAGAGCAATCAATATTATGAAACCTCACTTTCTATATATACATAACAACAAAACTAGATACAATTATCAATGATTCAGTGGACAACTGTACTCACCTTATAGTGAGCAACGGTGCCACAATTAGTTCACAGTATAAATTTTAATTATAGAAAATTATAAAATTCTACCGCTTATCTAGATATTTACTATACAGTAGGCATTAGTACTCACTAAATCATCTTCCATGTATTAAGAAATATAATAAAAAATTTAGAAAATATAACAGAAATCCTGGTGACCATAAGCATATTTACTTAACAGTACCAAAGATTCTTTTCATGTACCAGATAAAAGTTGTAGAGCAAAATGGACATAAACAAACCAAAATATAATTTAGAATTTATCATTATGCATATATATTAATTAATTAACTCTTAGGTACCTACCTGTATCTTGAATCCATGGGAGAGATGATCCATTTGGACTTTGTTTGATTCTGGTTATAGCTTGA
This sequence comes from Citrus x changshan-huyou, assembly GCA_039657385.1. NCBI lineage: Eukaryota > Viridiplantae > Streptophyta > Magnoliopsida > Sapindales > Rutaceae > Citrus > Citrus x changshan-huyou. Next base: position 8,756,765 of record CM077549.1, read on the forward strand.
AACCCCTAATGGTGGAAGAATAAGCTTTGACAAGTTACGTAAACTGAGAGATGCATCATCACCTTCTTCTTCACGCAGATGATTATTCTTCGGATGATGATGATTACTAGGGGACTTAACTAAGTGATGATGATATGGAATGAAATTCATTTCCATAATTAATTCTTAAAGATGGGTTTTGAGAAAAAAGCTTGCTAAAGAAGAGTTTTTGAAGTGATATATTTTTTGATGAACAGAATTTTGTTTATAATGGAGGAGAGGTTAAAGGTGAGGCAAAAAAGAAGAGAGAGCTAGCTAGAGATAGAGTTTTAATTTAATTTTTTTTTTTCTTTCGTTTGTTGATATTATTGTGGGTGTTGTTGTTGTTGGTGGTAGTAGTGGTGGGGGATGGTGGTGGTCATCTTTCGAACAAAGCCAGTGAGTGATTGAAAATAAAATTACTGAGTAAATAATGACAAGATTAAGAATAATAATGGAAACACTTGCGTTGATTGATGTTTTGCTTGTGATAACTGATAAATGATATGTCTCAAATATTGGAAATGATGGGGAGTGCAATATTTGGCCTTTGTTGTTTATATGCATGCTTGATTGGGGACCATAAATATTTCTAACTTTATCTTGTGATGGTTACTTCTTAAATAAAATGGGTCCATCAATTATTAAAAGGACAACGTAACCATATAATCTGTTAAATTTTTTTGAATTTTTTTCTTTATTTAAATTTCACAACTCATCATGGGTTTGAGTCCCAACGCTCGCACAGTACTGGGACTTGACTCCCCTATATAATAGGAATTGAGATTCTCTTCTTATCTGAGTACTCCTGATCTTTTACAAATTTTGTGCCACATGTATTTTAATATTAGTATATAATTAAGATTTAACTACTTTTTTTTTTAATTTATCAACAACCAATCATATTAATATCACTTTCTCAGATAAAAATCAGATCAGGAGAGGATCTTGATCCATATAATAGGAGTTTATTTGTCTCCCCACATTGAGGTAGAATTGATCTCCCTCTAATATTAATAGTGAGGGTAGATCTCCCTCCAGCTTTAAGTGAGGGTGGACATTTGTGCTGTGTTATAATAGAATTATTCAGAAGAGTTCTGATTGATCTCTGATTGTAAATATTAATAGAGTTCTTATTATAATATATCAGTGTATAAAAAAACAAAAAATCACAACTCATATTCGAAGAGGTGTTAGAATCTCCCATCATAACTCGCCATGTATATGCGTGACCCACTTCAATTTATACAATCGCTAAGGATGAGAATCTTAGGGCCTGTTTGGTACCGTTTTCAAACCTCTATTTTCGTTTTTGTTTTATAAATACAATTGAAAAACACATTTGGTTGGCTAAACTAAGAAACATATTATAAAACAAAAAATTCGGATTCAGTTTTCCAGTTGTAAAGTTAACTGGAAAACGTGTTTAATGTGTTTTCAAATGAATTTACAGTTCACACTAAAGAACAAACTGCAGAACAAATCTCAAACATTTGTGGCTCGCGTTCTCTTCATCAACAGCTCCCAAAGTCCCTGATCTAAACTCTCCGCACTCATTATCACTCTCTTCTTCCTCTTTCTCTAGATCTACAACACATATCTCTCCCTCTAACTCGATCTGCCAGTCCGTTGCTGCTGCTGCTGCTGCTGCTCGATCTCGGCCGTTGCAGCTGCTGTCTTCACTTGGTATTTGCTTTAGCTACTTCCAGTCCGTTGCTGCTGCTGCTGCTCTTCCAGTTCATTGCTGCTGCTGCTAGATCCTGCTGTTGCTGCTCTTCCTGTTTGTTGTTGCTGCTGCTAGATCCTGCTGCTGCAGCTACTTCCAGTTCGTTGCTGCTGCTGCTAGATCTCGACTGTTGCAGCTGCTTTCTTCACTTGCTCTTTGCTCTAGCTACGCGTGCTTGCTGCAATCTGCTCTTCCACTCGCTTGCTGCAACCACTTACTGGTATATTTCTTTCTTTTTTCTATTTGGCTGCATTTTGAGTGTAATTTTTTTTGTTTAGCTTGGACCCATATCATGTTCAATTCGGCAAATTGGATTCAATTGGGCAAATTGGATGTTGTTATGTTCAATTAGTTTTTTAGGCAAATTAATTGGGTGTAGTTCTTGATTATCTTGTGCAAGATTTGCTCTGGTTTTAAGTGGCATGTGGAAACTGTTTTAAGTGGCATGTTCAATTCGACAAATTGGAAACTGTTCTTGATTATTTTCTTTGGATTGTTTCAGATTCTAGGTCGTAGCAATGAGCTTATTTAAATTGTTTCATTTCATACCCAAAAAAGCCTATGTATATGAATAAGGATTAAATTTACTTCTTCGCTAGCTATAGTTGCTTTTGTGGAGCTTTTTCATTATTTGAATTCTGTGAATTCTTTGTTTTCTTTCCCAAATGATTCCACTCTATAAAATATATATTGTGCTTGGCTAGAATTTTCTTTTAGATAATTGCATCTTGTACATTGGCTTAACCTGTCAAGAATGAGAATGATGGAAGATGCCTATCTTGGAAAGAATATATTGAGTTACATAGTACCGGTTCCAAATAGAGAGGCTTATGCTTTTTTTTTTTCATTTCTTTGTTTCTTTTACATGTTATCCAGCTTTAATTTAACAATATTGAATTTTGATTTTGCTTCCGTGTGGATGCTTGGTAGATTGAAAGTGGAAACTATCTCTTCAAAGGTTCGTGATAAAACCTACAATGGAGCAATATGAAGTTTTAGAGCAGAATTAGTGTAGCTATTAATTTAACAATATTTGTATGCTTAATTACAAGCAATTACTTTGATTTTTTTTTATTCATTTTATGAAGTTGTGATTATTAGAATTTGGGATAGGGCTTGTAATAAGGTTTGGACTGTCAAATTTGGAATAATATTGCACATTTGAAACATGTCTTTTTCTACACAAACATGCCGACATGCACATACACACCATGATCTTTCGAGTAACATTCATTTTGTAATCTATGACATGTTGCTAAAATTACTTTCATGTTATGTTGAATTTGATTAATATTTGATATGTGTTATTTTTTTTTTTAATTTTTCAAGATATGGATCCACATGATGTTGATGTTGAGGATAAGGTCGATTGGTCTAGCCGGACCGAAAAGGTTATTTGGGGGCTTTGATGTGCAAGATTTGGTTACCAACGATGAAGGAGACACTAGTAGGCCACTTACTAATATTGATTTATCTCCAGCAAGTGTCGCAGAGATGAATGGTACAAGAGATGGAATTGCAGCTTTTATGTGGCATGATTACATACGTAATGCGTAATGTGTATCATGCAGTTTTTTTATAATTATTTTGTTTAAATCATGTGTTGTAATATATATCTTAATTATATAGTGTAAAAACAATGACAATGTCAAACTTTTTTTAATTAATGTTAATTGTTAAACTTTATTATCATGTAATTTTTTTATATTAAATTTGGTTAAATTATTTTGTTGTATTTGTGTGTATTAGCTAAATAATTATTTTATGACTATAAATATAATGTAAATTATTAGTAAAAACTGTTTTTGAAAAAAGCATTACCAAACGCATATTCTCTGTTTTTATCATTTTCAATTGTGTCTACCAAACGCATATTACTGTTTTCAGTTTTAAAATATAGGATACAGAAAATGATACCAGACGCATATTTAAATTCGAAATACAGTAACTGCAAAACACTATTTTCATTTTCGTTTTTATTCTCAGAAAATATAAATTCAAAAACAATACCAAACAGATCCTTAATTATTCGACCATTGCATAGAGTTAATGAGGGCATGTAATAATTCCATTTTTTTGGCTTGTAGTTATAACATAAATTTATTAAACCCATGTGACTTTCTGAATATTTCCAGTTTGGCCATCTCCAAGAATAACAATATTAAACTAGAGCTTATTTATCTCCAAAAGCATTTTGGCCATACTTTTGGACTTATATGTAGCTAGATTGGCTTAGTTTGTTAATATAATTACAATGAACACGTGAGTTCACAAAGTGATTCTATTCATTTATGTCGTGTCCTAAATCGCTGTGGAAGAATATCAATATGCCAAAAAGTAAAAATTTAAAAAAAAATTTAAAAAACGTATCACACTCTCTCCACTAAAATTGTGCCACGTATCTCGTGAGTTGCTCGAGGCCTACATGTGATCGCCTAAAGCTAGGGATGGCAATGGATTGGATCTGATCCAAGATCCACGTGATCCAAATCCAATCGGATCGGATTTGGATCGGTTTAAAATGGATTTGGATATCGATGTACGGATCTAAGACGGATCTGGAGCAGATCTGGATCAATCTTAATATCTAAATCCATATCCATATCCACTCATCTTTTAATTTTATTTTATTTTAAAAGTTTCTTAACAATTGTGAAATTATAATGATAATAAATTTTATTCATAACATATTAGTAGTATTTACCATGCATTTAAACTCTTAAAACTTAAAGATTAGTTTTGTAAATTTAAAGGTCAGCCAACCTCAAAGCATGTACATGCAATATTCAAATTGCAAGCCAAGTAATATAACCTGGCAATTTATTTTATTATATTGGTCAAATAATTTTTAAGGAATATAATTATTCATATATTTAGTTAAATATGGTCATAATAAAAATAATAAAGAACTGAATATAAATCATATTTAATTTATATGTCATTATCTAATGTTGTAGGAATGAGGGTAGGTGTATCGTAGATATTAGAATGATGAAGGAGACAATAGAATATTAGATTGATCTTACTCCTGCAATTACTTCGGAATGATATTTTATTATCTTTCTTATTTGTTGTTTTGGTGTAAAAGTATAAGCTACAATATTTATTATATTTTTGAGAAAAATTATATAATTTATTTGTTATCAATACATTTTAGCCTTCAATTTTCAATCTAAAAAATTATTACTTTTTTATTACTGAATTTTAGAATTCATGACGGATCTAGAGCAGATTTGGATTTTAATTTTTTTTTTCGGATTTGGAGCAGATATAGATATTTATTTCTTTTTTGGATCTGGATATGGAGCGAAAAATATGGATTCATGACGGATCTGGAGCAGATACGGATCTTGATTTTTATTATGGATTTGGATCTGGAGCAGAGTAGATCCAACCCATATCTGCCCCATTGCCATCCCTACCTAAAGCTCCAGTCACCCCACACAAATAGCAAGGCTTAGGGGCCTTCATATCACAAATAATTAAAAAGTCGTTTGGACTTTATAAAAGAAATTATTTTTACCCCTTTCTAAATAAACCACGTATATGATAATTTTCTAGTACAACGTTCTAAAATAAACTTTTTTTTCCTCCAACATACACATGACATAAACATGTGCTTATATATCATACTTCAATCAGCATCAGTTCTTTTTTTTTTTTAAATATATAAAAAAGATAAATATAAAATCATCATATAATTTAACTAATAAAATATTATTTTAATTATAAATATAAAAAATTAAATATATTATTCTCGTAAGCCCTCAAATTGTCCCGTGCTACCTCTCTTAACTTAGGGCGTCTTTGTTTCTGCCGCCAGCAACTGGGTAGAACAACTAATTTATTATTATTATTATATAATTTTAATTTCCTCTATATTTTTAAACAAATGTTTGTACATTGAGCCTAACATAATTGTGTTTACCACACGCCCATCAGCTTTTCCTTAACGAATTTAGCTTTTATTCTAAAATAATTATAACTTAAAATTCACAGTACCATACTACTAAATACAACCTCATTATGAAAAAAAAATAGACATAAACACAACACTAATTAAAGCAAGTGCAAAATTCTAAAATATACAAGATTTTCTGTCAGCAAAGAAGTGAAGATCTCCCTTATAACTAACATAAGATCAGATCCTCACCTAATTTTATTTTTTCAATACTATTAAAGACAGACATAAAACTGTATTTATAAATATATGGTCAGTATTTTTTTATAAATTGCGTCCTGGCCCTACAATTAAATATATTGCTTCAGTGGTCTCTCGCTTAAGGATGAGGATATTTCCACCCTATTATTTTTGTAAATCCACCTTACTTTTAGAAAATAATTATAATAAATTCACAATATTCTTAAAAAATACAAATTAATAATAGTTTTGTATAGTTAATCAATTAAATCTTTTTATTAATTTTTTTCTTAGGTTCTTTGACCATCTTTGATCATGAATTTTAATATAAATTTTATTTTACTATTTTATTATTAATACAAAAGAAGTGAATTAAGATAGATTTAATTAATTAATCCTCCAAAATTCTTCTTGATTTGAAAATTTTAAAGATAATGGAAAACTTTTATAATTATTTTTTAAAAATGGGGTGAATTCACAAAAAAATGTGGGGTGGAGATATCATCACTTCTCGCTTCATTGCTTTCATTGTAAGAGTTAAACTTAAACCAATTAGACTACAAGAGTTAAAAATAGGTCAACATTTAATTACCATTCTTTTCAATTAATTCCTAAACACACTATTTTTCATTTTCTGAATTTTAAATTCCCTAATGGGGTTATTCATCATATCAAACTTTAGTTATATATTTGGTCATTTGACTCATTTCCTTACCCATCTAATGCAAATGAATAAACTTTGTTTTAATTTTCTTCTTGAACACTATTTCTTAAGGGTGGGCAAACCCAATCCAACAAAATGAAGCCAATCCAACCCAATTTAATTTTGACAGGTTGAATGAGTTATTATGGGTTAATTAGGTTAATTTTTTCGAACCCAATTAATAATTGGATCGAATTGAATTAATTATGATGAACTCATTTAACTCAATCCAACCCACATGGTGATGATGATGATAATAATAATAATAATAATATAATTCTCAATTTGTAAAATCCTAAAAATCTAAACGACTAATCTATTTTTTATTCTCTTTTTATTCTTTTACAAAATAGACGATTTTGTTCTTGCATTTACTATAGACTATAATATCAAAACTAAAATCAGTCTCTTAAATCTCAATTCTCAGTCAACTAAGGTATTTCTCTGATTTATTCATTCTCTATTCTTTATTTTTTTTCGAATACCAGACCATGAATAGAATTTTCATGCTATAAATATATTTATATTTGATTTCAATAAGTTTTAGGGGAAACCTGTGGTGCAATTGTAGTACCGTGTCAAAGTTGCATCCAGCCGTTGGATACCAGTGGACCCCACCAATCCAAGTGCATCCAACGGCTGGATGCAACTGTGGTACGATACCACAGTTGCACCGTGGCCTGATCTTAAGTTTTATTACAAGTTTAATATCTTCTTTTTTATTTAATTTTTAATTTTAATTCGATCTTCAAATCTTCAAATCTTCAACCTAATCAACCCAACCCAATGATCTAAGAGTTGGGTTGGATTGTGTTGAATATGTTTATTTAATTGGGTTGGGTTGGGTTGGGTTTTCACAAACCCTATTCAACTCAACCCATGCCCACCCCTACTATTCCCCACCAGAATGGTTTCTTATTCCAACTCTTGTTCATTTGACTTCTCCCATCCTCCACCAAAAGTTAACCAAAAGAGTTGTAAAAAATTGGTTAATTCAATAAATTTTGAGATTGCTTATGAAAAAGCACAACAAAAGGAAAAAAGAAAAAGAAAGGGTAGGATATTTCCACCCCATAATATGTGTAAATCCACCCTATTTTAAAACAATTATTTTAAAAATTCACATTAATTTTTTAAATTTAACATAAAGAAAAAGTTCGAAAAATTAGTCAACTATGTCATTTTTTCTAGGCCATTGTTGATCACTAATGTTGTTTTAGCATAACATAATTCGATTATTTTATCCTATAACAAAAAATGACTACATTATCCAAAACATGTATTTTTGTGACATTAGTTAAAATAATTAACAAGCATTTAATTGGTTAATTGTTATTTTTTTTTAAATTATTAAAAATAATATAATTTTTTAATTATTAATTTTTTTGAAGTGGGGTAGATTTACAAATAGTGGGGATGAAAATATCATCACCAAAATGAAAAACTTTCAATGCCAAATTTATTGAAGTTCTGTTTTCAAGTGTTAATCGTATTGAACACGATTTGTTAGTCGGCCATAAGTTTTATGGCATAGGTGGGTAGGGTTCGTTATCAACTAATTTGATCGCAACGTCAATGATCCAAATTCTATGCTCTGTCTAATTCAATCTTACTGGATTAATTATGATGAAGGGGATGCGTAGCCTAAGAAGAATTGTGAGGAGAAACAACAATAAATAATCATGTAAGCAAATTTGGTAAAATAACTGAAAGTGAGTTAGTTGAACACTAAATAATAATTAAATTGAGAAATTATTAATGTTGGCTCCCTATAATATTTGACAACACAGGTATATGGTTGGCTGTTTAGGGTGCGTTTGGGATTGAGGTGCTGTAACTTTTAAGCTACAACTGCTATGGAAAAAAAGCTGTAACTATAAAACAAAAGTTAGTAATATATAGTAAATGTAAATTTTAAATAATAATTTTTATAAATTATTAAAGATATAATAGATTTTTCATTATACAAGTGAAAAATTATATCAACATAACTTCAAAGTTACAACAGTTAGTGTTTACCAAATACTTTAGTGCTGTACCTTTTAAGCTACAATTGCCCAACCTCAATCCCAAACGCACCCTTAGTCATTTAAATTGAAAGTAGAAGGTGAATTTTTATTTTAAATTACTTATAGTATTGATTTCTTTTACTTGTTAGATTTTTAAACTATATATAAATATGTATTGACATAAAAAGCAAACTGCTCCTCGTGCTTTATTCAATTTATTTTTCTCTTGCAAGGCATAACCACAGTTTCGGTTCCCCTACTGGTCTTTTTACTGTTTCATCTAAGAAAAAAATCCTTTTGATTGCTGGGTTTCATATAATAACTTATTTCATTATTATTTTTTAAATAATAGTCTATTTCATCTCTACATTTCAAACAATAGTACAAAACACTCTTCCTTTAATTTTCTATTAGTTTACTTTGTAATTTATTGAGGACAACATAGGATTTTTTGATTAAGGATATACAAGTTATTTTAAAATAAAACTCTCAAATACAATTAAATAACTTCTGACTTTCTACATAAATTTAAAATTTAGAGATAACTTAATAATAAACAATAACAATGCTAAATAATATTAAAAAAAAAGATTTCACAGGCACTAGAGTAAATTTTATTTTGTCATTTAACTTGTTTTGACTTTAATATAGTCAAGATAAATAAATAAATAATCAGTCAATACTATTATTTTATTAAGAGTAAATACAGACTCCTTTATTTACTTTAAAAAAATGCACTGAAGATAAAAAAACATAGATTTTAAATATTAGAGAATAATTTAATGAACACACACGCACTCACACCCACAACCACACCCACACACACACACTCACACACACGAACTCTCACACGCACGCATGTGTTATTTAATTGTGTTTGAGAGTTTTATTTAAAATAGTTCCTTAATCAAAAAATTATATTTTTCCCTCAATAAATTATACGATAAACTAATAGTAAATTAATGGAAGGGTGTCTTGAATTATTATTTCAAAAATTGGGATAAAATAAGTTATTGTTTAAATAAAAAATAAAATAAGCTATTGCATCAAATTCCACGAGTGAAAATGACTTTTTTCCTTTCACCTATTGAGGGAATCACTTATCATTGGACTATTAAAAATTTTGAGAGAGAAAAAAGAAAGATTGAAAGAGTATTTCAAGTCCACATATATTTTATAAATGAAAAAAAGTCCCGTATACAAAGTGAAATAAATCGTGAATTAAATGATGATAAGAAAATCGATAAAAATCTATTTATATCTTGAGATAAAGTAGCACCATTAATTAAATTATCTGTTTCAAAGCCACATGCCCTTTTAATACGGTTTCAAAAATTATAATCAAAATATTCAAGTGGATTGACATTTGTCTTTTAGTTAACCGAAGAGCCACGTGTCCTTTTAATACGGTTTCAAAAATTATAATCAAAATTTTCAAGTGGATTGATATTTGTCTTTTAGTTAACCGACTGATAAAAAATCATCAGACATGTGTCTTACCATGACGTACACAACCAAATTAATTGTCGTTTGTGTCATTTTTATATGAATTAAAAAATCTTAAAGCTTAATCTATAAAATTAAATGTTTCCACACTCAATACATATTAGTTGTTGCATTATTAAATTGATCAAGAATTAGCTCTGACCCGTCATTGAACTAATTAATATTCCAGAAAGTTAGGATTGAAAAATCTAATAACAAATGTCACAATCTCACTCTAAATAAGAAAACAAATATATATTTTTTATATTTTAATATCACCTAAGATAATCGACAGGACAAAACATTGTGGAATTGGAGTTATGTAACCAGATTGAAAAGTAGATCCTATCTAATAGTCCAGCTTCTTCTTATTATTATTATTATTATTATTATTTTGACCAAAGGAGAAAATATTTTATTAATTAAAAGGAAAAAAAGCGTATACCCAGAAAGGAATAATCAACCTTAACTTTCTGAAAATATGAATCTAATACAAGAAGAAAAAAAAAATTCAATGCTTTTGTTATATATTAATTTAATACACAGACACACACGCATTTTATGAGATTTTTGCATCTGTGTAATCGTTTGCTCTCGCACCTGATGCGCACTCTAGACTCTAGGGCCACAAAGAAAGTGAAAAAGTAAAAAAAATGTTAAAAATGAAAAAGGTATGCCTTAAATAATCATGAAAAGTGAATACATGTATATCAAAGTAGTTTTATTTTTTAGATCCACCCAGAAGGCCTTATGCCACTGGACAAGGGGCTCGTCATGATATACAGCTAGCAACAATTTTTGATTTGGAGATGTGGGATTCTGACACCTCTCACACTTGAGTATTATTTTACAAAAATTTTTATAGCCTTTGCTACTAACACATGCGTGTATCTCATGCAAAGTAATAAAAAAAAATATTGGCAGCCAAACATTATAAAATTAGAAAAGAGTTTTGCTATTTGAACTCTGCGACGACAAAAGAACGACAAAAATATGGATCCCTTTGTCTGTCGCTTCACTCCATTCAGCACATGAACTCTTTGTTTATTATTTTTTTCGACATGTATGGGTCTGAGTATGACACGTACAATCGACTTAAATTGTATTTTTTTATTCCTTCTTTGAGTGTGAAGCACGCAGTATTCAATCGCGTAAGCTAATTACGACCCACCGGCCACCACGTTGAGTTTTTTTTCCATATACTTAATTCGATGAAGGCATCCATTGATATATCCAAAAATATCAAAATCAACTAAAGTTTAAGCCAACATAATTTAACATCAGGATCATCCCAGGATCCAAATCTGAACAAATTTTTCTAAGGTAATGCTGCAGCAGGAAAAGTAAAATGACAGATCGCGATAGAGAGTCGATTTGTGGTAGCACAAAGGATTTAAGCCTTGTCAGCCTTGGCTGCAGTGGCAGCAGCTTGTCCTCTGAGCCGACCAGTCCTCCTGGCTGCAATAAGACCAACCTTCTGGCCAGGAGGAGCATAACGCCTAACAGTGCTAGCATGACCAATGTGCTGGTGGTTACCTCCTCCATGAGGATGCTCCACTGGGTTCATGGCCACACCACGCACCTTAGGCCAGCAGTTTTGCCTCTTCGCACCGGATGTATGACCCCGCTCGGCTCCTCCTCTTCCGCCGGTGAATCAAGCATGGACAACACTTCAAACACCGCCATCACTACCAAACCCACTGTCAAACACAAGCTCAAACAAGCAAGAAGAAACCCACCAATAACCTTAAACAACAAGAGAAAAAACAGCGGCTTAGAACTCAATTGAAACATTTCCAAAGTTGTTTCCCTTTACTCTGATTTGACTACAAATTTTTCGAGAGCGTTTCACCAGCGAAACAAGGATGATGATGGCCGGAGTGAGGGAGAGAAATGATCATCTTTTTGTTCTTTTTTTCTTTATTTTATTATTTTTTGGGGAGTTACCTGACCATCGTTTTCTCATTTTTTTTTTATTTGTTGTGGGTCCACGCAAGATTAAAAGAAGCAAAAATCTATCGCGTGAAACGGCAATTCAAAATTGCGTTTCTGTCATCCTTTTGTCTTCATTACGTTCGTTTATCATTTTTCATTAAAAAAGCAAATGGGAGCAACCGGTTTGCGCAACCGGTTGTCCCTTAAATTCATAAAATAATATTATAATATATATATATTAATCAAATTTAATGAAGTAAAAAGAACATAATAATAAAAAAATTAGTTTTATATTTAATAATAGTAATTTTAGGCTTGATGGTATTATTTTCATGTTCATTACATTTGAATTGACTTAATTTAATTATTGTCGGTTTATGATCTTATATTTCATGTTTATTGAGTAAGTTTGAATTAGCGTTGGTTTCTTGTTTAATGGTTCCCATGTCAAGATTAATGGTAAGTCTTTTATATTTATTGTACTGTGATTTGCATGATTTTTATTATTACGAGTTTATGATCTTATGTTTCATGTTTATTATAGTAAGTTTCAAGTTAGTGTTGTTTCATGTTTAATGGTCCGTACGTGAAGAATAATTGTGAGTGTTTCATATTTATTACAATATGATTTGCATGCATGATTTTTATGATTGCAAGTTTATGGTCTTATGTTTCATGTTTATTGAAGTAAGTTTGAAGTTAATATTATTTCATATTTAATGATCTATATGTCAAGAATAATGGTAAGTATTTCATATTTATTGTAGGATGATTTGCATAATTTTTATCATTGCAAATTTATAATCCTATATTTCATGTTTATTGTAATAAGTTTCAAGTTAGCATTGTTTCATGTTTAATGGTCCATACATCAAGATTAATGGTAAGTGTTTCATATTTATTGTTCTATGATGTGCAAATCTTTTGTGATTACAAGTTTATAATTCTAGGTTTCATGTTTATTAGAGTAAGTTTTAAGTTAGCATTGGTTTCATGTTTAATGGTCTGTATGTAAAGGATAATGGTAAGTGTTTAAGATAATTATGAACGACTCAAGTGTGCAATAAGAGATTTCATGTTCAATGACTAACATTGTCTTATTTCAGGGTAAATAATTTCATATTATCATTAGCTTCACATTTAATGTTCAGATTTCATGTTCATTAGATGTTATGATAGAGGTGATTTAAATATAAATATAGTACTGAATATTTTAATTGGTACAATATAACAATCAATTATATTGTTAAGGTATGTGTATATGACAACCAATCCAAGTAAGTGTAAGGACTCTCCATGCTACCATTATTAAAAGAGAAAATACTAGGGGTGGGCACGGTTCGGTCCGGTTCGGTTCGGATCGAAATTAAGAAGAACCGATTTAAATTGGTTATTTTATAAAAAGAACCCAATAATAACTGAACTCAATGAAAACCGAACATAAACGGATCTTTTCGGATCGGTTCGGTTCGGTTTTTTCGGTTTTGGGCCTATTGGGCCTATTTTGAATTTCTAAATTTTTAGCCCATTAGGCCTCATGAATGTAATAATTTTTTTCAACAATAATTTATCCTAATTTCATTACAAATATTAACAATAAATACAAAGTATTCAAAACACATTTTATCACTAATATCTTACTAACTACTAATAAGGTAATTACAAAATATGAAATATTAGGATTTCAAAATACGTAATCAAACTCCAATACTCCATCTATATAAACATAATGTTGTAAAGACAAATAAAAATAACAACAATTAAAATTTAAAACTTACAACACAAAATAAAAAGAAAATTTGGAAACAAACACCAACAACAATTTTTAAATATATATATACCCGTAATCATGTGTGTACATGCCTATTTTAATTATCTTACGCAACCAATTAAAATTTAACATGTGTCTATTTAAATAAAATTATAAGAATAACCCGGTTTTTCGTTTCAACTGAGTGAACCGAATACCGAACCTGCATTTCGATTTTTTTTACAAACCATATATTTAAGTTATTTTTTAAAATTAAAACCGGTCCGAACAGAACAGTTCGGATCGATTCGGTTCAGTTCGGTTTTCTCTAGTGCACAGTATTTTTGCCCACCCCTAGAAAATACAACACAATCTAATATGTTCTTTAGTGACTTATATTAGTCCGTCACTTAATGGTATAATATGCTCAATAGAGGCTTCTAATTTGTTTTACAATGACTTATCATTTAAGTTTAATATTATACGACTCATATAAACAGATCAAATTAAATAACTAATAATGTTATAATATAAGAGGCCATCAAGTGGACAATCATTTTAGGTTAATAGTATATCATTAAAAAACAAACAAAAATTAGAACATGAAATATCTACTTCAATCAAATAGACATATGAAAATACCAAGTGCTAGTCAATTTATGTTTACTTTGTTTAGTAATTATAGGAAACACAATTTAATGAAAATAAATCAAATTAACAATTTCTATAGCAAACAAAATATTTTCTACATATCATCCCCAAAAATCCACCAAAAAGTAATATATTACACTAAGTGCTTCATTCAATCTTTTTTTTTTTTTTTTTGGGTACAAAAAGGCTTAGTCAAGCTAAGACATCATAGAACGGGAAATCCTCATCCCCGTACAAATCATAAGAAAACCAAAAACCAAGTCCTGCTGGAGGTTCCTGAAAAACATGAAATCCAAGAGGCAAAGAGCTTGCGTTCTTAGCTAAAAAGATCAGCTACAAAGTTGGCTTCGCAATAGATTTGTCTAAAGGGAGCATGCCAATCCTTCTTAAGAAGATTCTTGATCGAGTTTATCAAAGGGGAGTGCACGTTCGGGTTATGATCCTTGGACTCCATCATAAGAAGAATGCAAAGGCTGTCAACTTCTGCCTCTAAAAATCTAATGCCGTAATTCCACGCAAAGTTAAGACCTTAGTAGTGCCCCCAAAGTTCTGCCATACTAATGGAACAAGATCCAATATTCATCCCAAAGCCCGGAGCCTAATTTCCATTGGAATAATGAATTAAACCACCTGCACTGGCTGTTTCATTAATTCCTCTTGAGCCATTAGTATTTAAGCGGAAGTAAGGCCATATAAGGGCTGTCCAGGCAGTTCCAACAGACACCTTGCAATTTCTCTGCATAGGGAAATGTTGGTAAAAAGAAATTGATTCCGCCAGTACCAAAGTTTCCATATAGTAATCCCAAACACCAAGGACCAGCTTTCTCCCGTCTTGACACTCTCCCCCTTAGAAAGGTTATTTAAAAGCCACTCCCTGAAAGTAACAGAGAAGAAAGTTGCTTTAATAGTATTTGGAAGTAAGGAAACTGTTAATTTTAGATACAAAAGAAACCAAGAAGACTCTTCAAGAACGAAACAAAACAGAGAACCAACTTGCAAGAACAGAAAACCGATCTTAATACACCAATGTCAGGCAACACAATTTGAAGGGAAAATTGGCACTCTTTCATTGCTCAAACCAATTAAAAATCTATGGAATCTTGTAAAGGAAATTACAAGCTTTACAGAGAAACAAGAATCACAGAATTTGGATGAAAAATGAAAGAGAAAAGTTACACACACCACACGCTACGTAACAGCTCTGCTTATAAAGCTAATTCTGGAAATTTTCCAGAAGCAGCTCAACAACCATAACGAACTTTAGCCACGTCAGCAACGCAATTACATATTGACCCAAAAACGGAAGTCAATCTGCATAAAGACCAATAAAGTCGCAACTCTTTGCATTTAACCCCCTAAAAACAGAATCTGATTCTTCACAGAAACCCAAACCCGTTTAGCCAAAATGCAGTTACAGAGTGCTTGCAGATTTGTCTGTGTCATGGCCACAGATATCACACACCAAATGGCTATAAATATGCCTTCTCAAGAGTTCCTCCTTTGTTTTGATTTTTCCATGCATTAAGAGCCAAAGAAAGACCTTTATTCGGTGCGGACCTTTCCAACTCCAAATGAGTTGCCAATCCTTTTTATCCCCACAGCTGACCTGGTTACTGACAGAACAATAGTGGATTTGGTAGTAAAGTTGCCATTACGCGAAAAACCCAAGAATGATTGGTTTTCAACATCCATAATTGCTGGGGTTTGACAGCTGCCAGGTGGAATATATGTTTGTTAGATAAAAGGTGGCCAAAAGCATCCCATCGCCATGAACTGGCCAGGTTAACCGAATCAACCACACACATGTTCGCCATCGCCACGGAATCTGCTGCCTTGCATGGGATCCAAGATTAGAAACATCAGGCACCCAATTATCATTCCAGAAGCTGACATTTTTCCCATTCCCAATAGCTCATCTAATGCCCTTCACAACATGTGGCCAAACATTACAAACTGCTCTCCACAAGTGGGAACCATGTCTAGAATTTAGATTAGTTGGAAATCCAAACAGGTCTAATCCATTCTTAGTTCGAAGAACTCTTGTCCATAAGCTCTAAGGCGAAGCGACAATATTCCAACCAATTTTCATTAACAGGGCAGTGTTCATATGAGAGAGAGTTTTCAAGCTAAGGCCCCCTCGACTTTTCGGTTGAAAAATTGCGTTCCAATTAACCAGGCTCATCTTACGCTCATTGGCTGCAGCACTCCAGATAAATCTTCAGCAAATTTTATCAATCTTGGCACGAATACCCTCAAGAAGTCGAGTAGTTTGCGTAGCATAGGTGGGTATAGCTTGAATTACAGATTGCGCCGAGGTCATACATCCAGCCAAGGATAAGTGCAAAGCATTCCATCCTTATAATTTTTTATCCACCTTATTCACAATCTCCTGATAGGTGGCCTTCGTAACTCGATTATGTAGCAAGGGCATTCCAAGATACTTGAAGGTTGTTTGTAATAGAAAAACCACGAACTGTACGGCTCCATATTTTTGGAGAAGAAAATTTATGTTTTTTCCTTGTTGATCTTTTCATCAGAGCTTAAACAAAAATCTTCTAGAACTAAATTGATGGTTCTAGCTTGATTGCAATTTGCCTCTGCAAGCAAAAGCAAAATCATCTGCAAAAAAGATATGGGTTAGTGGGGTGCCTCTACGAGAGAGGTGGATAGGTTTCCAATGCCCTTCAACTACTGCATTATGAATGCCATGGCCAAGACGCTCAATGCATAAAACAAAGATATAAAGAGACAAAAGATCCACTTAACGAATCCCACGGGTTGGGGTGAAGGGATGGGTGAGTTCTCCTTGCCACAAAATTTGCATTTTCACCGTAGGAATGCATTCCATAGCGAGTCTAATAAATCAGAGGTAGTCCAATTTTAGTAAGCGTATCATGAATAAAGTCCTACCACAATTGATCATAATCCTTCTCCACATCGACTTTAATGGCCATGAACCCAAATTTGCCACTTTTCCTCCTCATAGGATGTATGATTTCTTGAGCCATGACAACATTTTCGGTTATATTTCTCGCAGGAATGAAACTTGTTTGATTGGGGCCAATGAGGTCAGAAAGGATAGCCATTAATTGATTAGCAATAATTTTGGTAACTGTTTTATAAATGACAGGGCAAAGGCTAATAGAGCGAAAAAGCTTCATACTATCCGGGTTGTTGGTTTTAGGGGTAAGGACAATGAGGGTTCATTCATTTCAGTGGGTAAGGGTTTTCCATCAAAGATATTTTTTATGACCTTACACAGAGTTGCCCATGGTATTCCATTGGCTTTGATAGAACAAAGCATGCAGCCCATCAACTCCAGGAGCCTTCAAGGGATGCATGCCAAATATAGTTGTTTGAGGAATTAAATAGAGCGACCATGATCTCCTCCAAGTGAAAGTGAGCAAATGGTTGAGCAGACCACCTCGACCAGGTACTATGAGGTTGAGCAGATCACCTTGACTAGGTGGTATGAGCTTGAGCTGATGGCCATGTGGTATGAGCTTGAGCAGATCACCTCGACCAGGTGGTATGAGCTTGAGGAGACCACCTCGACCAGGTGCTATGAGCTTGAGGAGAAAACCTCGACCATGTGCTATGTGCTTGAGCAGATCATCTCGACCAGGTGTTATGAGCTTGAGCAGATCACCTCGACCAGGTGCTATGTGCTCGAGCAGATCACCTCGGCCAGGTGCTATGAGCTTGAGCAGATCACCTCGACCATGTGCTATGAGCTTGAGCAGATCACCTCGACCAGGTGGTATGAGCTTGAGCAGATCACATCGACCAGGTGATGACCAGGAATCAAGACTCAGTTAAAATAAACCACCACAAAGCTCCTCCGAAAAATCAGAGCACGAATTTGATCAATTAATGGTTATTGTCACGATCTAAGGTCGTGGGTGTGGGATGTTTATAAAAACCCCGAGAAAACCACGCCAAAGGGGGGCTCTTTTTCTCTTGATCTCACTGAGAAATTCTTTCTGGATACTCTACTTTACTTTTCTGTAAATTATTCAAAAAGCTTTTGGTTTTAAGGCAATGTTTATTAAGCCATATGAGAAATGGCATATTTGGTTTTTCCTGTAAATCTCATAACTGACTTGAGCGTCGGAGGATTTACGCCGGAAAAACTTCCGGCACCTCTGACCATTCTCTGTAATTTCAGGTACTTATTGATCATCAGCTTGAAGATTATATGCTCATGAATGTTCTGCTCATAGTCAGAGAATATTCTTGGAGATCAACCAACAGCTTCCCACCAAACAAATTTAATGCTGATGCGGGGATCTGATATTGAGTCACTAACCAACTGGTTCGGATTTCGGCATCAACAATAGTGCTTCGAACCTCCCCATCATCAACAGACTGAGCGATCTCACTCATCAAATTATCATCCATGGTTGGAAAAATACTCTGAGATCGGATAATTGATAAAATCCCCACCATCAAACTTGAATAATTCGGTGAAGTAGTGCACCACATGATTTTTTATATCCCCTTTGTCACACAACCATTGACCTTCGTTATTTTTTATGGCTTCCACTTTGCTACCTCTCCGCCTGCTTATAGTTTTCCTATGAACAAAGTTGTATTCCTATCCTCAATAGAAATCCAATCACGTCTTGATTTTTGAAACCATAATATTTCTTTATGAGCAAGGACAACCTCCAACTCCTTTCTAAGTGTGGACTTAAGAATCATAAGCTTATTAGAACTATGTCCTCAAAAGCCTTTTGAATGTCGCTTATACATGTAAGAAGTCTTTTTCTTTATTTTTTTTTCGTAAAAGATATTCCCAAAAGTTTTTTGTTCCAATCCCTCACGTCCTTAATAAAATTTCTTGCTGCATGAAAACTATTACAATCACTATTCCAGTGGCTAGCAACAAAGTCAGGAAAGTTCGGATCCGTTAACCAAGCTGCAAGGAGACGAAAAGGTTTGACTCCTCCGCTTAGGCCTCCCAAACCTCGCCAGCATCGGACGATGGTCAGATTGAATTTTTAGAAGATGAATTACTGAAGCTTCCTCAAATGTCACTATCCATTCATCATTACAAATTGCTCTGTCTAGTCTTTTAGCTACCATTCCTCTAGACCAAGTGAATTTATGACCCTTAAACTCAATATTAACCATCTTTATCTCATGGAACTAGCTACTAAAATGGCTACACACACCAGTTTTTCTAGATGACCCCCTTGCTTCTCCTCAACATGAAGAGCGATATTAAAATCGCCACCAAGAAGCCAAGACCCTTTAATGTAAGTACATTAATAGGGCTAGCATAAATGGCGGTGACCCAGGACCATAGCCATTAGTATCCGTGACTTTGAAATGGATAAACTGTTTATGGTTTATTACAATATCAGTAGTAAACCCATCATTCCATAAAAGCCAAATTCTGCCAGAGAAACCATTCGCTTTTACTCTATGTGACCTATCGAATCCTCTTAGCTTAGTAAACTTGTCGCCTTTCAACCTGCTGACTTTAGGCTCTAGCAGAACAACTATCTCAGCCTTATAAGCAGAAATGAGTGATTTGAAAGCTCGTCGAAAATCGGAAGAGGAGACTCCTTGACAATTTTGAAATATTATTGATGAATTCATAGTAAAAATAGTGAATAAGGATAACACAGAAAACTTGCCATGATGGCAATTACATTTCAGCTTCAAGATCCATCTCATCTTCGTCAACTAAAGAAATAATACTATTAGAGGAATCAGTACCTTCCTCACCACTCTCACTTATATAATCGCCATCTTCTGATCCATCATTCTCATCCTCTACAAAATTGTTGGGCTGGTTAGGGGTTTGTCAATGTTATCCATAACATCATCAAGAATCTTATCAGAGAAGGAAGAAGTAAAGGCTGCATTCTTACGGGAAATGAATTGGTTGGTAGCTGGGGTGAATGTGACTGTTGTGTGTTTGTCAGGGTTAAGGCTCGTGGGAACATTGGTAAGGACCTTGGTAAGGGTATTCTGTGGGAAATAATTTTTACGTGTCATGGTACTTTCCTGCATGGCTTTAGAATGGGACGGCTCTGCTGGGCATGAAACATCGCCATTACTATGTTTTGTATTCTTGGCATGTGGTTTGTTTGCATGGTCAAAGTTAGTATTGGAATTTTGGTAAGTCATGGTAGGCTTGGCTCGGTGCGTGAAAGCGACAGCTGTTTGGTTGTTTTCAGAAGGATGGTCTTGGCTATCTTTAGTAAATTCAATATCCTCTCCCATAATTTCCACATTATTGAGAGCTTTAAATCTACAACCCTCTTTAATTTGGCTATTAGGAGCGCGATTTGAGCTTTAGACTATCTCGTTTTCCTTTTGGATTCTCCCTTTTCCTTTTCGGCTGACCACCATCCAAGGATTCATTGCAGGCAAAGGTTGTTCCGACGACTCACCGGAAGGTTTCCCATAATCACCATATACTCTGCTTCCTTCTTGATTATTGTACTTGCAACACTAGTATTTGCTAGAGCAAAGTATTGGGGGGACTTAACATAAGATTTCTAGGTATCCAACCCAAAAGACTAGCCTTTTAGGTGGAGTGACCTACCACCTTATAAACCCAAGCATCTCCCCTTTACTAGCCAATGTGGGACACAACTCAACAATCCCCCCCTCGGACGAAACCACCGCCGAACTCCGGTCATTTCGTCCGACACACCTGAATTGTTCCACCACCACATTTCGGCAACTAGGGTCTAGCTCTGATACCACTTGTTGGGGGGACTTAGCATAAGATTTCTAGGTATCCAACCCAAAAGACTAGCCTTTTAGGTGAAGTGACCTACCACCTTATAAACCCAAGCATCTCCCATTTACTAGCCTTTTAGGTGGAGAAGGAAGCAGATTGAGGAGTTTTGGTTCAAGGTGGAGAAGTGTGGACTAAAATGATGAATCCAAAACTTGAGCTTATTAAACGACGTCGTTCAAAATATGTTTAATATGCTTAGGCAGTCACGACCTCAGCATGTGATTTACTTAAGTTCAAAACGACAGGGGCTGGAGACGTTTTGGCCAAAGGCTTAAGTGAAGCATGTGAAATGCATGTGGTGGAAGAATCAAGTTAGTTAGAAGCTGTTAGTCCAGGTGGCAGAAATTTGTGCATTCTGGGTTCTATATCAGCTGCTATATAAGCTGACCTGCGAAGCAGTTTCTACATGAATCTAAGAGCGTTATAGAGAGAGTTAAGATAGAGAGAAAGCTTCGTCTTGTTCTTGGTAGTTAACTCTTGTATTGCTCGGAAAAGGTTACTTGAATCATCAATAAAACTTGCTCTGTTGGCTTCTCTCGTGGATGTAGATTGTGCTTCTTTGCACAATCGAACCACGTAAATCCTTCTCCTTCTTTTGTCTTTAATTTGTTTCTAATTCTTGTTCTGGGTGTGTTATGATAGAAGCCATTTTCGTCAAAAGGTTTTTCTCAAAACTTAAAGCTTGATTGTTTGGGTTCATAACATCCAGTTGGTCTGGTTTGTGATCTTGGGCAGTGCTTGGGTTGCTCTTCAAGTTCTACAGCACCCAAATCACTTCACTTAGTATCAGAGCAAGGTTAACAAATCAATATCCTAGTATGGCTACACCAAAGATCGACCTTGAGAAGTTTAACGGGAAAAATGACTTCAACATGTGGAAGGTGAAAATGGAGGCCTTGCTGGTTACTCAAGGTCTTGGTGATGCAATTCAACCAGTGACCAAGAAGGAGGGTAAAGAGTTCTCCACATCAAAGTCTCCTGAACAGGTTGCTGAGATTGATAGAAAGGCCAGAGGCACGATAATCTTGAGTCTTGCAGATTCTGTTATAAGGGAGGTGGCAAAAGAACCAACTATAGCTGATTTGTGGGCCAAGCTAGAGAGTATCTACATGAAGAAATACCTGGCAAACATGTTATACATAAAGAAGAGGATGTTCACATTAAAAATGGTGGAGGGCACATCATTAGATGACCATCTTGATGAGTTCAACAAAGTGTGTGACACTTTGGAAACTATTGATGCAGCTTTTGATGATGAAGATAAAGCCCTTCTGTTAATAAGCTCTCTACCAAAATCTTATGGAAATTTTATTGATGCCTTGATGTATGGAAGGCAAACACTATCTCTGGATGAAGTAAAATTAGCACTCAACACAAAGGAATTGCAGGGTAAACAAGATCATCTGGGAAATGAATCAGGCCAAGGCTTAACAGCAAAAGCTAGACCAAAAGGCAAGAAAAAGAAGCAAGGCAAATACAAAGAAAAGCCAAAGGATCTGAAGTGTTTCTTGTGTCACAAAGAAGGACACTTCAAGAAAGATTATCCAGAAAAGAAGCTTAAGAAGAAAGGGCAGAATGGAGGTGCAGCTGTAGCTGAGGAAGAAGGGTATGAATCTGCTGGAGTGTGCATTGCCACAGACAACAAAGATAAAGGTAAATGAGTTCTTGACTCAGGGTGTACTTTTCATATGAGCCCATATAAGAGTTACTTTACAGATTACTATGATTATAATGATGGTAGAGTAATGATGGGGAATAATGTTGTATGTAAAATCATGGGAATTGGCAATGTTAATCTTAAGCTACATGATAGAACTATTAGAGAGCTGAGACAAGTCAGGTATGTGCCTGAGTTGAAAAGAAATTTGATTTCTTTAGGAATGCTTGATCAGATGGGGTGTAGTGTTAAGATTGAATAAGGGGAACTGATGATTGTCAAGGACTCACAAGTTGTTATGAAAGGTAGCAGGAAGAATAGGGTGTTCATCTTAGATGATGATGTAGTTAATGGTGAAGCTGGAGTGTCATCAGCTGATACCATTGATAAAATCAAAATATGACATCTAAGGTTAGGGCACATAGGAGAAAGAGGGCTTAAAGAACTTGAAAAACAAGGTGTATTAGGGAATGATAAGCTTGGAAACCTGGATTTCTGTGAAGATTGTGTACTAGGCAAAGCAACTAGGACTAATTTTAAAAGATCAGTACATAAGTCCAAGGATAAGCTGGAGTATGTTCATTCAGATTTGTGGGGGCCTGCTCAACAGATATCTCTAAGAGGTAATATATATTTCTTATCATTCATTGATGATTTTTCCAGAAAGGTATGGGTCTATATCTTGAAGAATAAAGATCAAGTATTTGATAAGTTCAGAGAGTGGAAGATTTTGGTAGAAAATCAGACTGGAAAGAAGCTGAAGAAACTTAGAACAGACAATGGCTTAGAGTTTTGTAATCAGATGTTTGATAACTATTATGCAGATGAGGGAATTATGAGACACAGAACTGTTAGATTGACACCTCAACAGAATGACTTGGCAGAAAGGATGAATATGACACTCATGGAGAGAGTGAGGTGCATGCTTGTTCAAACAAAGCTTCCCAAGTCACTGTGGGCAAAAATACTCTTAACAGCATGTTACCTGGTCAACCTCAGTTCATTTTCAGCCATAGAATTCAAAACACCTTATGAAAAATGGTCCGGACAGCCAGAAAACTATGGAGATCTGAAAGCTTTTAGTTGTACAGCCTATGCTCATGTAAGCCAGGGAAAGCTAGCTCCCAGGGCTCTAAAGGGCACTTCATAGGATATCCAGAAGGGGTTAAGAGCTACAAAATCTGGTGCACAGATGTTAATCCTCCAAAATGCATAATTAGCAGGGATGTGATATTCAATGAAGAAGAATTGATAGGCAAGAAGTCTGTTCAAAGGAAGTCTGAGGAAGATGCAAAAAGGTCAGATACACATCAGATTGAGGTGGAGCTACCTAACTATTATGATACACATGAAGCTACAGATTCAGGTGATATCAATAATGAGTCAGAAGCTCAGGATTCAACTAAACCAGAATCACAAGTACAAAGTTACCAGCTAACTAGAGATAGAGCAAAAAGGCCAACAAGACCACCTAAAAGATATGGATATGTTGATCTCATCACATATGCCTTGGAAGCTGCACATGAGATTGATGACGAGGAACCAAAGACCTTCAATGAAACAATCTAGAGCAAGTTTAGAACAGAATGGAAAGGAGTTGTGGATGACGAAATCATGTCCCTGCACAACAATGAGACTTGGGAACTGGTAGAAAGACCAGAAAAAAGAAGAATAGTGGGCTGCAAGTGGATTTTCAAAATCAATGAAGACTTGACAAGCTCAGAACCAAAGAGATTTAAAGCAAGACTTGTGGCAAAGGGCTATACACAGAAAGAGGGGGTTGACTTTAAAGAGGTATTCTCACCTGTTGTCAGACATGCCTCAATAAGAGTGATTTTGTCACTTACAGCAGTTCAGGACATGGAACTTGATCAACTCGATGTCAAGACTGCTTTTCTACATGGAAGACTTCAAGAAGAGATATTCATGACTCAACCTAAAGGGTATGAAGATATCAATAAGCCGAGACATGTGTATTTGCTTAAGAAATCCCTTTATGGTTTAAAATAGTCCCATAGGCAATGATATATCAGATTTGATGAATTCATGGTGACACATGGATTCATGAGATGCAATTACGATTTTTGTGTGTATTACAAACCAATGAAGGATGATCTCTATATATACCTCCTCCTATATGTAGATGACATGCTGATAGCTTGTAAGATAAGGGAAGAAATAGAAGATTTGAAGAAGATCTTAAGCTCTGAGTTTGATATGAAGAACTTGGGGATTCCAAAGAAAATATTGGGGGTGGAAATTGAAAGAAATAGAGCTGCTGGTCTTATGTTCCTGTCACATAAGAAATATTTGACCAGGGTACTGCACTCATTTCAAATACTGAATTCTAAACCAGTTATGACTCCCTTAGTAGCTCATTTTAGGCTTAGTAACTTGCAAAGTCCTAAAACAAGTGAAGAGAAGCTGGAAATAGAGGACGTACCTTATGCTAATGCAGTGGGATGCCTAATGTATGCCATGGTCTTGACAAGACCAGACATATCACATGCTGTGAGTGTTGTGAGCAGATACATGGCAACACCTAGAAAGGAGCACTGGAAAGCAGTGAAGTGGATAATGAGGTATCTGTCTGGTACATTGAGCTGTGGCCTAGTGTATGGAAAAAATAAGGGAAGCTGTGAAGGTCTGCTGGGATTTGTGGATTCAGATTATGCAGGGGATTTGGACAGGAGGAGATCCTTAACTTGTTACATGTTCTTGTTTAATGGTTGTCTCATTAATTGGAAAGCAACCCTGCAACATGTGGTAGCCTTGTCAACTACTGAAGCAGAATACACAGCTGCCACTGAAGTTGTGAAAGAAGCATTATGCCTACAAGGGTTAATGAGAGAGCTGGGGGTGAAGTAGAAGACTGTAACAGTGTATTGTGACAGCTCAAATGCTCTTCATCTGTGCAGGAACCCTGCACATCATGAGAGAACAAAGCACATAGATATTAAACTACATTTCATTCGAAATGAAGTATCCAAAGGAGTTGTGAAAATGTGCAAGGTTCATACAGATGAGAACCCTGTTGATATGCTTACTAAGGTGGTATCAACGACTAAGTTCAAAGTGTGCTTGAGCTTAGCTAGCTTGGGTGATTGCTAATTACCTGAGGTTTTGGAAAATGAAGCAGATTGAGGAGTTTTGGTTCGAGGTAGAGAAGTGTGGACTAAAATGATGAATCCAAAACTTGAGCTTATTAAACGACGTCGTTCAGAATATGTTTAATATGCTCAGGCAGTCACGACCTCGGCATGTGATTTACTTAAGTTCAAAACGACAGGGGCTGGAGACGTTTTGGCCAAAGGCTTAAGTGAAGCATGTGAAATGCACGTGGTAGAAGAACCAAGTTAGTTAGAAGCTGTTAGTTCAGGTGGCAGAAATCTGTGCATTCTGGGTTCTATATCAGCTACTATATAAGCTGACCTGCAAAGCAGTTTCTGCATGAATCTGAGAGCGTTATAGAGAGAGTTAAGATAGAGTTAAGATAGAGAGAAAGCTTCGTCTTGTTCTTGGTAGTTAACTCTTGTATTGCTCGGAAAGGGTTACTTGAATCATCAATAAAACTTGCTCTGTTGGCTTCTCTCGTGGATGTAGATTGTGTTTCTTTGCACAATCGAACCACATAAATCCTTCTCCTTCTTTTGTCTTTAATTTCTTTTTAATTCTTATTCTGGGTGTGTTATGATAGAAGCCATTTTCGTCAAAAGGTTTTTCTCAAAACTTAAAGCTTGATTGTTTGGGTTCATAGCATCTAATTGGTCTGGTTTGTGATCTTGGGCAGTGCTTGGGTTGCTCTTCAAGTTCTACAGCACCCAAATCACTACACAAAGTTTGAAAAATACTTCAATGAATTAAAGAATTAAATTAGTCATATACTAAGAAAAGCAAACATGCAATATTTCTCTAAAGTAAAAGATAAAATATAAGTTCCAATAATCATATATTCTTGTCAAATATGCTATATTTGCACAACATAATGCAACTAAAGAATCTTAATAAAAAACTAGATCCAAGGTCATATGTTCTTTAAGCTGTTTATAGGTGGCCTTTCTGTGATTACTAAATTATACTTTCACGAGGGAAAGAAAACAGACATATAATGATTAGTCACTAGACCTCCTCCTATATGCTTAGGTACCAAAATTTCTCCTAGAAAACTTCTCTAAAAGGACTAGCAGCTTCAAAAGGAACAAGAAATGAGAAGATAGATCATGTTACCTTTGTTATGAAAATATTGGAGTAAGATATAAACTGCACTTGGTAATTGCCCATGCATTAAGCTCACTTCTTTGTTTAAGCACTCGAGGCTCATCTTTATCGCTCATTACAATCAAAGGCCATCCTTCTTCCCTTTCATTATGTTAAGTCCATTATTTATTGAGTTGGTATCTTATGGCAAGTCTAGTTAAATTTGAATTTTATTGATTGAATATATTGTAATAGGTTTAATTTATTAATTCTCTACTTTAGTGAAACTCCAATTTATTAGGAATATTTGTTTCGTACTTTAATTATATGTCTAATTTAGTAAGTCAATTAGTGATGTGATTCTATAATTGGTGTATAAGATTTATTTAGAGTAAGAAGTTAGTTCGAAGTTTATTAAATGCTCTAGATATTTCGTAAGAGACAAGTAAGGCAAGAATATAAGATTTATTCCTATTCAGATTCATAGGAATTATAAGAGGAAAGAAACTTTTATTTGGAAAGAATCCAAGTCTTTTAAGACTTGTGAATTTTTTAAAACCTTAGTGCCTATATAAAGAGAGGTTTTTCACGAGTGGAGAATCACAACACAGAGCATAAAGCAGAGAATCAAAATTAGGCCTCTATCCTAAAGAATCAGATTTGTTTTCTTATCTTCTTCATTTAAGTCTTATAATAAGATTATTTCTTTTCATCTATGTGGAGAGTTTATGCATATTTTGGTTTAATAGATATTGAAGAATTGCTATTGATCACTTTGCGAAGTGCTTTGAAGATCGTGGATCAGGAGGGGTAATAGTTATTCAAGAAAAGTAGATTCAGTCTAAGGTTGAGTAAGCTGTATGGTTGTAAAGTATAAATGAGAGTCTTAAATTTGGTAAATCTATAAGTTGTAACATCTCAACTTAGTGAATTGCTTTTCATCTAGGCGTGGTCTCGTGGATGTACGATTGATTAATTTGAACCACGTAAAAATCTCTGTGTCATTTAATTTTTGCAATTTATTTTGTTTTGGAAAATTAATATTTTTTATACGGATCAACAGTAAACGTGAACAGTAACCGTAAATAGTAATTGTGAACAATAATTGTAAATAGTATTTTCAAAAAATTAATTTAGTTTATTAATTTTGTGCTTATTTGGTTAATTGGTATGAGATTTTCTCCGGCTTCACTTTGGTAAGGAATTTGATTAATGAAGTTGTTAATTCTAGGGTATTAACTATCTACATCTATTTGCGATAGATTTAAGTTCCTTTCAATTGGTGTCAGAATAGGAGACTAACCGTTTATTTAGTGAGAATCTTGGAACCTATATATATTTTGAGGTATGAATTTACAATGAGAGGGAGGCTCTTTAGTTTATACACCTGTATTAGATGGAATGAATTATGCTTATTGGAACCAAAGGATGGAAATTTATTTAACAGATATTGATGAAAGAGTTTGGTCATGCGTACTTACTAGATATACTCCACTCACCAAAATTGATAAAGATGGTGTAGAATCTCCAGCTAGTTAAAGAGTGGAAAAATGACGAACTTCATGCATCTAGATATAATGCAAAAAGATTTAATGCTATTGTCAATGGAGTTGATGTGTTTCAACATCAACTAATTTCTACATGCGATTTTGAGACTTACATATGATTTTGAGAACTTGAAAATGCATGAATATGAAAGCATATATGAATTTAATTCTAGAATCCTTTCTATGGTTAATGATTTTTTTGCTTTTGAAAAACCTATTTATGAGGAGGAAATTTGTACAAAAATCTTAAGATTTGTCCATTCTAGATATCATTTTAAGATTTTGGCCATTGACGAATATGCTGATATGTCTACCATGACTAGAGGTTCTCTCACAGGAAAATTGATGGTCTATGAGACTAGGTACTTGAATTTGAATATTAAGAAAGAAAAGAGTATTGCTTTTCAGGCTGAAACATAGGTTCCCGTTACTAAATAGGGGTGGGCAAAATCGGATACGGATCAGATTCGGATCAATCTGATCAGATTTCAGATTGTTTGGATCAATGAAAAAGTCATCTGAATGTAATCCGAATAAAAATTCGATCCAAATCCGATCCAAATATTTTGGATCAGATGAATAATTCAGATTAATTTGGATTCGGTTCGGATCGGTAACATTATATTGAAATCAGATTTGGATATGTTTGAATAGATCAGAAGAATCTGGAGCACTTGCAAGTTGCAACACAAATTTGAAATGAACAAATAAAATAAAAACGTAGCAAGCCAGCAAATGGAAAAAAGAAAGACAACAAATTGAAAGTGTTTTCATTTTTATATCAATTATTTTGTTAAGGTCTTTGGTAACAATTGCATCCCAAAATTAGAAAACCTAAATCAAACAGTTAACCTTACAATCACAAAAAATCAAGGAGAATTATCTTCAGGCAAAAACAAAATCACTAGCAATTCAAAAGACCCAAAACTTTGCAAGTTTTTCGAAGTCAAAGAACCTATCCTTATAAGTTATCAATTCTACACCTTACAAGTTTTGATGAATCTGACTCCATCGGAAACCCTTGCAATAAGCAAATAAATGTAGCGGTTGGGTTTAAGACTTTCGCATGCGGCTTCGGCTGGTAGCGTGGCAATAGTGCAGCTCATGTGCTCAATGGCTGTCGGCTGGGATGCCGTCGATGTGCAGCTGGGGCGTCAACCACAGCTGCCGGTGTTTCTCAAAGTGATTGGTTGTGTTCGTGGGTGATGTGGCTGCAAGTTGCTCCATCATTTCTTTTCTCTTTTGATTTGGGAATTTAAGGGATTTAGGCTGTTTTTCAATTTTTATTTCTTATTTATATTTAAGTTGTATATTCTTTTTAATTTTAAGTGCAATCCAATCGGATTGATCCGGATCCGGATCCGATTCGAATCAAATTCAATTAGATTTCAAGATTTTCATCTGATCGGATTGAGAGATAAATCCAAATCCAATTCGAATAAAATTAAATCGATTCGGATCGGATCGGATTAATCCGAATCCGATTCGATGCCCACCCCCTATCACTAAACCAAGTAAGGATAATGATCCATATGTGTATATAGATAATTCTCTTGCACTCATTGCAAACAATTTCAAGAAAATGTGGAAAAAGAAGAACTTTAACAAACCAAAGATGACTTTTGCATCAATGGCTTCAAAGGCTCAAAAAGGTTCTTCTAACCTTAATTCTAAACTGTTTGATATTAACAAGCTTGAAGGTATTCAGTGTAAAGAATGTAGTGGTATAGGACACATACAAGCACAATGTGCTAACACTCACATGAATTAGAAAACAATGCAATTCACTTGGAGTGATGATGATGATTCAAATGATAACATTAATGAAGAGGACTGTGTTGGAGGACTTGTTGTCTATAATGATGTGTCAAAACATACTAATAGCAATGCGTAGGAATCAAACATTAGAAGCGCATCCTCATCTAAAGCCTTGCACATAGTTCCCTATAAGAAAGACACTGAATCCCGTCTTGACACAACTGTGCAGCATTATAACAACAATAATGATTTAGATAGTGATGTCAGTGACAATGATATAAATGACAAGAAAGATTTTCGTGAGAGCTATAAGATGATGTTCACTAAATATGAAGAAGTCTACAATAAGAATACAACTTTGATGACTTAAATATTTAATCTTTTGGATGATAAGCAAAACTTTAGAGTGAAATAATTCGATATAAGTCTTTGCTTACTGATAAAGATAACCAATTGCTTGTTATGACAGTAGAATTTGAGAATACTAAAAAGTCACTCAAGATGATGAATTTCGGAACTCAAAAGTTAGATTATATCTTGTAACTTGGCAAATCTAGCTCAAAAGTTAGATCATATCCCTCTGTCGACACTGAGTCAAGAAGACCTACAAAATAGTAGAGGAGAATTTTCTTTCTAATTAATATGGTGCTAAGTGCTCATTGTGCCAGACAATAACAATCCTTCATTAGAAAGCCGATATACCGTGCAAAATCTAGACATGATACATTGTCTGTCGACAATGAGTCAAAACAACTATATAAATCAGAAAGGAAAAGAAATATACTTACCTAATTAAGCCCATGGATTATGTTGAGACTTCATCTTCAACCCAAGTTTGAAACTAAATTAGTCACTCATAATTGAACTAGGGGTAAAATCATAATTTTACTAAATTACATAGAAGATACAAGGTGTGGAGAGAATTATAAAAAAATGGAGCTAAAAAAATGGATTTAGGGGCCTCAAATTAGGGGGAGCCCTTTATTTATAGATACAATAGGTAAATCATGGCAATCTCATCGGATGAAAACAATTCAAATGCTCAAGATTGCGCCATGTGCAAGCTTTGATTGGTTGGAACACATCATCAGTCAACACCACATCAAAATTTCTATCTAATAAGATGCTGCCACATCATCGGTCAATGCACATCAATATTTTGGTCCAATAGCATCCTGCCACATAATCGGTCAATGCCAAGTCATCGGTCAATGCCACATCTTTGGTCCAATAGGATGTTGCCACATCATCAATCAATGCCACATTATTGTATCGTATATGTGAATAGTATCGTACTTGTGAATAATATTGTATATGTGAACAATACCATATACATGAACAATATTGTATACATGAACAATACGAATACCCTTTTATACTCCTCCTAAGGTTTTCGACCGTTCCGAGTTCAAAAATGCCATCTTTTTCACGATCCAACTTCTCATTAGTCGTGAAATAACAAAAATATCCTTGAAATACATAAAATACTTAAATTATAATAAAATACACATAATAAAAGCTTAGAGAATTTAAACATGTAAAATTGAAAATGTTAGTGAGACTTGGAGTATAAAATGATAATTTTACCCTGTATAAATATGCATTCTCCAGTACTCAACAGTAAAGTTGTTGCACATTCTTCATCAGTTCATCGAGGAACAAATAACAACTTTATTCCCACTTGTCATTTTTGCTACGTTAAAGGACATATAAGACCTAATTACTTCAAGTTCATCAAAATATATAAAAAGGACTATGTTTTTTTTATTATTCTTATGGGAAATCTAGGATGACACCTAGACTTAAGGTTAAGAAAAATAAAAATAAACCTAGATCCACTTGGATAAAGAAGACTAATTATAAAGCTTATGCTTCTCTTATTTCCTTAAAAGCTTGTACTACTGACTTTTGGTACTTTGATAGTGGTTGTTCTAGACACATGATAGGTGATAGAAGTGTCTGGATCAATTGATCGAGAAAATGTGACTTTTGCTGATGGCGTGAAATGTCATGTAGTTGGAAAGGGAACACTGAATGTGGAAGGTTTTCTAAAACTTGACAATGTTCTACATGTGGTGGATCTTAAAGCAAATTTACTCAGCATTAGTCAAATTTGTGATGAGAACTTGTTTGTTAACTTTGACAGGAACAAATGTCATGTTCTCGATGTTGATGGAAATTACATTTTGAAAGGACATCAATCAATATCAATCATCTGATCATTGTTATAAATTGGGTAGTTCAATTATTTGCCATAAGACCCCTTTTGATGACACATAATTATGGGATCAAAAGCTTGGTCATTTGAATTATAAGTTACTAATAAAATTGTGAAAACAAGTGCTGTTAAAGAAGTATAAAAAAGACATAGCCTGAAGTATGTGGTTCATGTCAATCTGGCAAACAACAAAAGGTGCCACATAAAGCCCTTCAGGATAGAACAATGTCTAAGGTACTTCCGCTGCTTCATATGGATCTTATGAGACCAATGTAAGTTGAAAGTATTGCTAGAAAAGGGTATGTATTTGTGTCTATAGATGATTTTTCTAGGTAGACATGGGTTGATTTTATTAGGAAAAAATCAGATACATCTAATGTGTTGAGAAAGCTATATGAAAAGGGTAAAAATGAACAAAATTGCAATAGGAGTGATCATGGAAGAGAATTTGAAATCT
Organism: Citrus x changshan-huyou; assembly: GCA_039657385.1. Lineage (NCBI taxonomy): Eukaryota > Viridiplantae > Streptophyta > Magnoliopsida > Sapindales > Rutaceae > Citrus > Citrus x changshan-huyou. The sequence continues at coordinate 8,789,780 of CM077549.1, forward strand.
CTAATTTTAAGAATTATTGTAATTTACATGGAATTTCACACGAGGTTTCCTCACCTATTATTCCAGAACAAAATAGTGTTGTAGAAAGAAAAAATAGAACCTTACAAGAAATGGATCAAGTGATGTTAAACTTGAAGAAACTTTCAAAGAGATTGTGGGCTGAAGCACTTAACACTACTTGGTACACCATTAATCATGTTTATCTTTGTTTAGGTAATAAGAAAACTCCTTATGAGTTGTAGAAAGGTAAGAAACCTAATCTAGGTTACCTTTATACTTTTGGAAGTATGTACTTTATATTGAATGATCATGAGCATCTTGGTAAATTTGATTCAAAAAATGATGCAAATGTTTTTCTTGGTTATTTCGATAATAGCAGAGCATTTCGTGTTTATAATTTGATAACTTAAAGTATTATAGAATCTACAGATGTAGTTATTGATATTATTAAGATTTTAGAAATTACTCAGTTGAGGAAGAAATAACCAGTCTTTTAAAAACACCATAGGTTGTTACAGTTACTCCCGCAGATCAAATCATTGAGAGAGGTCAATCTAGTGAACATTCTTTAAAAGAAAAAGAACTAGTTGTAGAAGACGCATATAAGGAAACTTTAAAAACTCTAGAGAGTGTGACGGGGAAAGTTTCAAAACTTCAGGCAATCATAGACCTATATGACCCAATAAGAAAGGAACTATCATCAAGAATTTAGAAAAATCAATTTTCTGATCTTATTTTAGGTAATAATGATGAACAAATGGTCATAAGGAAAAGGTATAAAAATATAGTAAGATGTGATATTATCATTCGTATACCCTATAGATGCTATGTTATAAAAAATACTACAACACTTTGAGCGTGTATCAATCGTCCACTCTAAATTGACAAAAGCTATCTGCCGACCACCAAACTATTAGCTGCCGTTTGAAAGTTAACAAAATTATAGCGAATTGACGATTTTACCCTTGAAAATTATCACTCGTACACCCTTAAATTCTTTTATTATCACTTGTATACCCTTAAATTATCACTTGTATCATATGAAAAGACCAAATTACCCCTCTAGTGTCATCCTATTTAAACGTCAAGTAACAGTTTGGTAGACGGCAAATACATTTTATCAACTTAGGGTGGACGATTGATACACCCTCAAAGTGTTGTAGTATTTTTAATAACAGAGCATCTATAGGGTATACGAATGATAATTTCCTGTAGTAAGATATACTTGCTTTACATCATTAGCTGAATCTAAGAATGTTAAGGAAGACTTACTTGATGAATTTTGGGTTAAAACTATGCAAGTGGAGTTAGAACAATTTGAACGAAATGATGTATATATGGTAGTAACTAGACCTAGTCACACTAATTTATAGAAACTAAATGGATTTTTAAGAAAAAAACTGATGAATTTGGTAACATAGTGAGAAATAAAGCTAAGTTGGATGCACAAGGTTACACATAAATTAAAGACGTTGATTTTGATGAAACCTTTGCACTAGTTGCGAGACTAGAGTCCATTTGCTTGCTTCTTGCAGTTGCTTTTCTGATAGGCTTTCAATTATTTCAAATGGATGTCAAGTGTGCCTTTTTGAATGACATTTTAAATGAAGAAGCATATGTTGAACAACCTAAAGGTTTTGAAGACCCCCATTTCCCAAAGCATGTTCTTAAATTAGAAAAGACTTTATATGGTTTAAAGTAAGCTCCTTGAGCTTGGTATGAAAGGTTAACTAAATTTCTACTTGAAAATTGCTATAAGCGAGGGGGAGTAGATAGAACACTATTTGTTAAGCATCTTAATCCAAGGATTTTAGTTGTTCAAATCTATGTTAATGATATAGTGTTTGGTTATACTTTTTCTGATTATGTGTAAGAATTTGTTAATTAAAGGAAAAAAAAAGAGTTTGAGAGAATTGCCTTATTTTTTAGATTTGCAAGTGAAACAAATGGAGAATGAAATTTTGTTAATAAAAGTAAGTATGCTAAGAATTTAGTTAAGAGATTTGACTTAGACTAGGCAAAACACATGAGAACTGTTATGGGTACTAATACCAAGTTGACTATTGATGATAGTGGTTCTAGTGTTGATCTTAGTCTTTACAGAAGCATGATTGGTTACTTTATTTGACTGTAAGTAAACCTAACATATTTTTTAGTGTTGGTGTATGTGCTAAGTACCAAGCGAATGCAAAGAAGTCACACTTAGCAGTTGTTAAACGAATCATTCGTTTTGTCATTGGAACTGTCAGTGATGGTATTTGGTATACTGATGATACTAACTCAAGTCTTGCAGGATATAGTGATGCAGATTGGGTTGGCAATGCTGATGATAGAAAAGCACCATTGGAAGATGTTTTTATCTTGGAAACAACTTAGTGTCGTGGCATGGCAAGAAACAAAATTCGATTTTTCTCTCCATAGCTGAAGCTAAATATATTGTGGCTGAAAGTTGTTGCACCCAATTATTCTAGCTGAAATAAATGCTTGCGGATTATGGTATGTTTCAGGATACTTTGACTGTGTTTTGTGATAACACTAGTGCTATCAATATTTCCAAAAATCATGTTCAACATTATATGACTAAGCATATTGATGTTCGTCATCATTTTATTAGTGATTTAGTTCAGAGCAAGATTGTGTCTTTAGAATACATTGATATTAAAAAACAACTTGCGGATATCTTTATAAAAGCTCTAAATTCTAAATGATTTGATTCTTTACGGAAAGCTTTGGGTGTGTGTTCTATATAAGTCACATAAATTTTGCATTTAGATTTAAATCATGCTTTTGTGCATTAAACATAAGGCATGCATTTATGTTTTTTTTTTAATTTTAAGTCCTTATTTTTTGTGTTTCGTTTGTGACAAATCAATAAGTTTTTGGATTAATGAATGACAAGTAGTTTTTCATGTTTTTATAGAAACCTTGAACAAGTTTTGATTAAAGTTATTTAACCTTTTTTCATAAAGCAAATGAATGTAGATTCAATTTTTACTTTGACTCAATGTTTTGATATTGACATGGTCTTTGTTGAGAATATTTAACTTGACTATTTACCTTGATTCTTATCTTGAAGTAAGACCTCTGATACATACAGACAATATGGTCAGAAATAGCTATCTGTAGCTCTTGGAGAGTGAAGTTATTCTTGAGTAATATGAGTCTACGTATCATAAATATGACAAACGATGAACTACCATAAAAAGAAGGCTAACTTAAAAGGTATAGCGAAAGCTCCTGAACATAAACACTTTTTAATTATCAATTAGCTAAAATATTTTCCAATGAGAAACAAAAAACCTTATGCTAAACTGCGAAAGAAAAATTACGGATAGCACAATTTCACTTCACACACATGTCTGTCATATTTGAAATGGTCAAAATTGGAGATAAAGATGATAAGGTTAGTTTAAGCAACTTTATGTTTTATATTTGAGACTTTGACCATGCATATTGATGAGTTTTTGGGAAAAAGGTCTAGATTAATTGGTTGCACACACACAAAAGTTTAAATTTCTCTAATCTTTACTTATTTGAGGAAATTAAAATCTTGATTTCATAGATTAATATTTCTTGTGGAAAATTCCCAGATACATTGCTTTTTCACTTGTTCAAGTTTGTTATTAATACATAAAAAAAAATCATTTTTTGAAAATTTTGTTCATGATGCATGTGCATTATCATGTTCTTACATATTGGTAGGATTTTAGGGTATGAGAGTTACACATTTTGCTTCAAAAACCCTAATTTTGTTTTATAAAGTGCATTAAATCGTTTTTGCCCGTCAAAACTGAACATGTTGCATTCTTTTGGTCATAACTTTGTCTATAGGACTCCAAATTCAGTTTGTAAAATTCTGTGAAAAGATGATTCCAAAATCTTTCCATCAATATATGGATTGCATTCTAGTTCTATCCTGTTCATTCTCAGTTTAATTTCGAAATGTATTCATCTGCACTATGTTTTTGTTTCGAAAAATTATCATGCATCTCATTCAATTTTTGCATTTTACTTGATATTCCTAACTTATTTGCATTAGATTATGGTTGCTTATTGACTCATCTAGATAAGGAATCTTTATTTTTCACTCAATTTTCTTGGCTTCCTCCTAATTTCGGTTGCTCCATATTCTTCACTTTTGCAACCGTTTGGCAAATGAGGGGGAAATTTACAAAAACTTCTTCAATTGCATGATGCAATAAGTTAGGGGGAGTAATATTTCAATTTTAAAGAGTGATTTTATATTACAGGGAGTTTATCTTTTTATTGATATTGATTTTGTGTTTAATGTTGCTTTGCAATTTATTGATCAATAAAATAACTATTTTATTTAAATTCTTACCTTAGTTTATTTGATGAACTAACATGCTAATTGCCAGTTATTTTGGTTAGTTTTTTGTTGTTGTTTTTGCTTGTTTCAGATTAATATTTTAGCGCCAACATTTCATTGAGGACTTGTGTTGGATTGTTGTTGCCACAAGGGTGTCAAAGGGGGAGATTGTTAAGTCCATTATTTATAGAGTTGGCATCTTATGGTAAGTCTAGTTAAATTGACATTTTATTTATTGAATATCTTGCAATAAGGTATAATTTATTAATTCCCTAGTTTAGTGAAATTCCAATTTATTAGAACTATTTGTTTCTTAGTTTAATTAGATGTCTAATTTAGCAAGTCAACTAGTGACATGATTCTATAATTACTGTGTAAGTCAATTAGGACTATTTGTTTCTAGTTATTGTGTTTGATACGAGAATAAGTAGAAAATATAGTTTGTAATCATACCAAAGAATTGGATGTGTTTTGCCTTTTATTCATGTTTTGGTGTGCATGTTTTAGAAAGTAGAGATGTTATGGCCCGAAGTGAAGTGACGACTGAAACTTTTAGCAAAGCAATAAAAAGCTTGTCATTTATCAAAATATGCCTGTTTTAATATTCTTCTTTTTTGGGTTTTTCTTTTTTTCGTAAACAATTATCAATTTTGTGATCTTCATCCAGGATATCTATACAAAATATTCATTGATCCGTGGAGAAAAATTTTGGCACTCTTTGCATATACAGACATACACCCATTCCATTGAATTATCTTGTGCGTATGTCACATTCAATACCAAAAAGATTTTTATGGAAATGGGTGTGTGTACTTTAGATTAATTGAAAGTGACAATGAGGAAAGAAATTTTAAAGATGAAGACAATTGCCATTTGCTTGAAATTTAATCTAAAGGTTTTATCGTACTCCCTGGAGGACTCAGTGACAAAAGTGCATGTGTTAAAAATTACCGTAATTCTATAAAGAGTAAGGATATTCAATTAGAAAAAATTTCCAGAATGGTGATATAATAAGCAATAAAATCATTTTATGTGAAGGATTAGAATTGAGTTCGCTACTAGTACATATAGGCTTTTCATTCATAATTTATTGTAATACCTTAAGCATTTTATCAATAATATTCAATATTTTCCGAATTGAGATATTTTTTTCCCCTTGTGAGAGCCCTCTTTCTTGAGTTTAAAGAATGGATGCTAAACGACATCTAGCATCGCTTCCGCACTACATTGCTAACTCCATGTGGTGTTACAGTTAATTGAAAACTAATAATGAATATGTTAACACCACATGATTTTACAATTGTTTCCATGATCGTTATGCATCCATTATTGTTAAGGGAGCTTTTTGCACTCTAAAAAGTACTTCAACTACTCAATTACTCACGATATACTATGAGAATTTTTTGAAATTAAAGAATTATTCGGAACACTTACAAATTCCAAAATAGCCTTAAGTTCATCCTCATCATTACATACTTTTATTCTTTTTTCAGACAATATTATTAGTTCTTACTTCTTCTTTTTTCCTATCAAGTCCATTGCTAAAATGATTCTCTTTCCTGATCTTTCATCACAATCTAGCACTCTACGTCTCTATCTTTTGATTTGGAATTCGCAATTTTCCAATACCATCTTGAGCAAAATATTCGTCAAAACACCACCTGGATGCCATAGATCATATACAGATCCTGTGTTATGTCACATCTTGAGATGAAATTTCTATTCTATTTCTCCACATTACTCTAGCCAATTTTGCCAAGATTTAATAATCATCTACACTTGGATGGCTGATTCCTTGAAAAATCAAGGACATTAGCAATTTTTTTAATCAAATAAAAAATGCAACAACATGCGTGATCGATTTGGCCAAAATGGAAGAAAAAAACAATTTTTTGGAGTAAAAAATAAAGTAAGACAAAACCCAGTCTTAAGGATGATTAGTCTGTAACTTTGGCTGTAGACTTTATTGTACTTTGCTTCTGCTCGTACCATTCACTTATGTACTCGCTTTGCGATTGAAATTGCAAACTTAGCTAGAAAGAATAGGGAAACAAATGAGACTACTGATGAGGAGTTAATGGGATATTGTTGAGATTAAACCAAAAAAAAAAGGATTTATAGCGCAAGCAGTTGAATGGTGAATGGGTATAAAAATTTTATTTAGTAATCAAAGTATTATCCTTAATAGCAAATTAACTTAGGATATTACTGTAATAAATTTTTTTATTAAAATATAAGTGTTTTGAGTAATTTTTGAATTACAAATGTCATTTTTCTTCCCTAAAAAGTTACATAATGATCTTTTTCTATTTTTATTATAGCATTCCAAGACAATTCAATAACTTCCCTACAATGTATGACATAAGGTATGCTAATACGGATAACATTCGAGTATGCGTGTGGTGGCAAAAATGACAAAAGTACAAGGTCTTCATTTTACTTAAAAAATCATTTCAATTACATAGTACTAAGGTTAATAAAAAGTCAATGGGTAATGAATAAATCTTTAACAGTAGTTTGTAGCATTGGGCTTCCACAATGTTTGTTATGAATATAAAACTAAAATTTAAACAATGAATTAAAGGTGATAAAGAATTAAAGTTAATGAAAGATCACATATACATGTAATTTTGGTCATGTATCATGTGAAGGTAACGAGAAGCATAAAAATAGAAAAATTCTACAGTATAACATCAAATTGTGAACAATACTTTAGGTTGCTACATGCCCTCTTTAGCGACATACAACAATATTTTGTTATTTTATTTGTTCATTATTAATAAAAATAGAAAAACTCGTTATTATATGTTGGCGTGCTTTTTAGATCCATCTCAATACCTTCAACCACACCATCTATCTTTCTCTACATCATCATGGCTGGACGTTCTTCAACCAATATTGTCTCAACGACGATGCTTTTCTTCATCGTGTTCTCTCTTCTAGTAATGACAGGCCGAACGAATATACTTCACGAGCAATCCACATCAAGTTTTAGATACGATAGAGCCTTACCCGGAGGTCCATATCCTATTCATGACAGTGTCACGCCCGAGGGACCAAATTTGATTCATAGATCCCAGCAAGACAGCATCACGCCTGGGGGACCAAATCCAATTCATAATCCCCAACAAGACAGTGTGACGCCTGGGGGACCAAATTCTATTCACAATCCCCAACAACATAATGTAACGCCCGGGGGTACCAAATCTTATTCACAATCGCCAACACGACACTTGCACACCTGAGGGATTGAATCCTAATGATTCTTAAATAAATTTCATCGCCATCATCATCATTACTAAAATAGACTCTTACCTATGAACTATGAAGATAACTAGTTTGTTTTTGTTTCTAGTTACTGTGTTATACGGGAATAAGTATAAAATATGGTTTGTAATTGTACTAAAGAATTGGATGCGTTTTGCCTTTTTTCATGTTTTGGTGTGCATGTTTTAGAAAGTAGAGATGTTATGGCCCGAAGTGAAGTGACGACTGAAGCTTTTAGCAAAGCAAAGTATGCCTGTTTTAATATTCTTCTTTTTTGGGTTTTTTTTTCGCAAATAATTATCAGTTTTGAGATCTTCATCTAGGATATCTGTACAAAATATTCATTGATCCGGGGAGAACATTTTTGGCACTCTTTGCATATGCAGATATACACCGCTTCCGTTGAATTATTTCGTGCGTATGTCACATTCAATACTAAAAAGATTTTTATGGAAGTGGGTGTGTTTACCAAGAGTACTTTAGATTAATTGAAAGTGACAATGAAGAAAGCGATTTTAAAGATGAAGACAATTGCCATTTGCTTGAAAGGCTAGGAGTTGAGGATGGAGAGTATCCCACCGATTCAACATAGTGCATGATTAATCATTACATTGTGTGCTTTGCTTGTTATTGTATTATGTAACGTATAAGTATGTTCATATTCACTTGATTATATATTCAATGAAAACTATTGATCATTGTCCATGGAGTATGAAAAGCATATTGTACGTAGGCTTATAAATCTCTCGGTAATGGATTAATGCATTGATTGACTTTATCCTATTTGTATGATGTGCACATATATATTTGAATTCTTATATATACATGCAATATTGATGAACTGAAGGCACTTTCTTGAATATATGAATATTGCCGCAAGTATTTATATGCCTATTACTGTTACAACATTCGTTATTATTTAATTTTGATGTCTATATCATATATAATTTGTTTGTCACCAAAGTTGCCGAATTAGAAAGTTTTTCATAGATTTCAAATTAAATTTTGTTTTAAGTTCTCGTAATTTTTGTGATACTTATGATTGATTGACGTGATGATTTTCTTTTGTGGATATATTGAAATTCATAGATTATAAAATATTTAGGAATCATCGAAAGATTAATTAATTAATTTGATAATCTATGATTATGATTGTGAGTAATTAGTATGCATGGTTAGATATGTTTAGTATGTCCAAAGATAGCAGGCATGTCTAGTTAATGTGAAATTAAAGTTGAGCATTAATTATATTTATAGTAGTGTATTGGCCCAAAAGCGAACTTCAATATGTGCTTAAAGTTTATGTGAACTTATTTGAATTTGTATCATGTGTTTAAGTTCAAAGCATTAATGTGTGAGCGTTTATGTATGTTTGCAGCATCTTGCCTGTTGCTCTTTATTTGCAAGCTTCCTCTATTGTTACATTCAATAGATTGGTTTGAGCAGTTCCAGTTTCACTTAAATGTTTTAAATCTTGACTTAGTACTATTTACTAAAGGCCATCTATTATTACTGATGACAGCAGTACTGAAGAGAGGTCTCTCCATAAAGTTTGAAAGAGATCAAACAGACTGAACTTGATGTTTATGCAAATGACAATTGCCAACAACATCAAGTCCACAATTCCAAGAACTGAAAGTGCTAAGGAATATACAGAATTTGTGACAAAGCATTCTTAGTATGAATCGACTGATAAGTCTCTTACTGAAGCATTAATGGGTACATTGACCACCTATAATTTTGATCGTACACGTACCATACACCAGCATGTGACTAAGATGATAAATACAGTAGTAAAATGGAGGTCCATAGGAATGGAAGTAAATGAGAGCTTCCTTGTGTAATTCATTATCAACTCGTTGCCTTCTGAGTATGATCTATTTTAAATAAACTATAACAACATTAAAAACAAAGGGAGTATGAATGAACTCCAGACCATACTCATTTAAGAAGAGACAAGACTTAAGAAACAAGGAACTCACTCAACTAACCTTATGGGTCATAAAGGACCTAAAAAACAGCCCAAAAGAAGAAATTATGACAAGGGCAAGAAAGAAACATCGAAACTAAAAGTGCAACCCACCTAAGTCCACCAAAAGGATGTCAAGAATGAGAAGTGTCATTTATGTAATAAATGTGAACATTTCACTAAATATTGCCTGAAGCATAAAGCTTGGTTCGAAAAGAAAGGTAAGCCTAGTGCTTTAGTATATTTCTAATCAAACTTAGCTAAAGTTCCTTATAACATATTGTGAATTAATTCCGGTTGCACTGCTCACGTTTCAAACACGATGCAAAGATTCTTTACGATCCAAACCATAAACCAAAATTAGAAGTTTATTTCCATGGGGAACTGGAATAAAGCTCCAGTTGAAGGCATTGGGGCTTAGTATTTGATTTTAGACACTAGATATCATTTAGATCATTTTTAGGCTCTTTATGTCCCTTCTATTTCTCACAATTTAATTTCCTTGTCCAAATTTGATTTTGTTGAATATTCTTTACATTTAAGAAAGGATGTTTCAATTTGTTCATACATAATAATATTACTAGTTCTGGAATTCTTTCTAATGATCTATACAAATTAAAGCTTGATAATGTTTTTGCTGAGTCTCTGTTAACCTTGCATCATAATATTGGCACTAAACATGATTTAGTGAATGAAAGTTCAACTTACTTATAGTATAAGCATTTGGGTCACATATCCAAAGCAAGAATAGAGAGATTAGTAAAGAATAAAATCCTTCCAAATTTAGATTTTACTATTCTTAGGTGGATTGTATTAAGGGAAAACAAAGAAAACACATAAGCAAGAAAAGAGCCACAAGAAATACACAGTTTCTTGAGATTATACACACTGATATCTCTAGGCCTTATGGCGTTCCACCTTTATTGATGAACTTTCACATTATGGTTATATATATTTGTTGCTTGAAAATCTCAATCAGTGGATGCCCTAGAGGTATTTGTCAATAAGGTTGAAAGATAACTATATATTGTGAAGTCTGACCAATGTGGTGAATATTATGGAAGATATACTAAGAAACAACAATGCCCTAGTCCATTTGCTAAGTTCCTTGAAAGATGGAGCATATGTGCTTAATATACAATTCCAAGTACACCATAACAAAATGGTGTAATATAATGGCATAACTGTACCTTTATAGACATAGTTAGCAGTATGTTAAGTCACTCATCTTTGCCCTTATTGTTGTGGATAGAAACGTTATAAACCATTGCTTATGTGTTAAATAGGGTTCCTATTAAGGTAGTTTCAAAGACTTTCTTTGAATTGTGGATAGGAAGAAAACCCAGTTTAAGAACCTGTATATTTGGGGCTGTCAGATAGAAGTAAAGATCTATAATCCACACGAAAGAAAATTGGATTCAAGAACAACTAGTGGATATTTCATTGGTTATCTAGAAAAGTCTAAAGGGTACAGATTTTATTGTCCTAACCATGATACAAGAATTGTTGAATCTGGAAATGCTAGGTTCATTGAAAATGATGAAATTAATGGTAGTATGAAATCACGAAAGGTGGAAATCCAAAACTTTAGAGCACAAGTCCATGACTTCTTCTAAAGTTATTGTTCTTGTGGTTGCTAAACGCACTAACAATTCCCAAGAACAATAAATAAATGACCTAATACCCCATAATGAAGCTGTCAATGATGAACCTATGGTAACTGAACCACAAAAATTAAAATCTCAAAGACAAAGAAGATCTGTTATTTCTAATGATTGTGTTTACTTACAAAAGTTAAAATTTGACTTAGGAGATGAATATCTAGACTTGTTTTCACAAGCCTTGGAAAGTGCTAATTCTTCTAAATTGTTAGACACCATGAAAGAAGAGTTGAAATCAATAGATTACAATAATGTTTGAGACATTGTTGAATTGCCAGAATGTTGTAAATGAATTGGGTGTAAATATGTTTATAAGACCAAGTGCGATTCAAATGGTAATGTTGGAAGATACAAGGCCAAACTCATTGCCAAAGGTTTTACCCAAAAGGATGGCGTTGACTACAATAAGATCTTTTCATCAGTCTTTGAGAACGACTCTTTTGGAATTATTATGGCATTAATGAATCATTATGATTAAGAATTATACTAAATGGATGTGAAAACTGCCTTTCTGAATGGGAATTTGGAGGTAGATGTTTATATGGCCCAACCTAAAGGCTTTTTAGCTGAAGGAAATGAACCTTATGTGTAAATTAAAAAATCAATATACGGACTTAAGCAAGCCTCCCGAGAGTGGTATATAAATTCGATGACACCATCACTTCCTCTAGATTCAAGAAAAACATCATCGATTGATTTAAATATCTCAAGGCCAGTGGGAGTATGATTATCTTTCTGATTCTGTATGTTGATGACATGTTACTTGTTGCTAATGATATTGGTCTACTTCATGAGACCAAGGAGCTTTTCTCTAAGAACTTTAAAATAAAAAATATGGGTGAGACATCCTATGTGATTGGAATTGAAATATTCTACGATAGAACACAAACGTTGCTAAGGTTGTCTTAGAAAGAATATATTAAAAAAGTTTTAGAGAGGTTCAAAATGGAAAAATGCTCCATAAGTGTTGTTTCAATTCAGAAAGAAGATAAGCTCAGCCTTATGCAATTCTTAAAGAATGAATTGGAATGCAAACAAATGGAAAAAAAAAAATCACTTCTATATGCATTTTTGGAAGATTGATGTATGCTCAGATGTGTGCCAGGCCAAACATCAGTTTTGGTGTTGGAATGTTGGGCAAAGATCAAGTAATCCAGGATCAGATCATTGGAAAGCTGTAAAGAAAGTTTTAAGATATTTGCAAGGAACAAATGATCACATGCTCACTTAGAGGAGATCCGATTATCTCGAAGTGATAAGATACTAAGATTCAGATCAGGCTAGCTGCGTGGATATAAGAAAATCCATATTTGGCTATTTATTCATGATGGCTGGAGGAACCATCCCAGGGAAAAGAACAAAACAATATGTTATTACTATTTGTACTATGGAAGCTAAGTTTATGGCGTGCTGGCCACTGTTCATGGATTATGGCTGTAGAACTTTATTTCAGGGCTTGAAATTGTCAATAGTATTGCCAAGCCACTAAAGATTTATCGTGATAATGCCGCAACAATCTTCTTTTCAAAAAACAACAGGTATCGAAGGGTGCTAAACATTATGGAATTGAACTACCTTACCATTAAAGAAGAAGTTCAAAAATGAATAGTCAATCGAGCACATTAGCACTAACTTTATGATTACAAATCCTTTAATAAAAGGATTAAACTTGAAGGTTTTTAGTGAACATGTTGAAAGGATGGGTATTATTGGATACCATTATTGACATTATGTTTAAGTTTTTTAGACTCTTTATGTATTTGACACTCTAAGCTCATTTAAGTATTATTTTTTATTCTTTTATATCTTGTTCGATTTAATGGTATATACATGGACGGTGATATGATTGTCAACAAGTTTTATCCCTAACTAAGACATTATTGTTGGACCATTACTATTTTCTTTCCCATTATAGGTCAAGTTAAGTGTAAAATTGATATTGTGATACATGGAAGGAACTATGTTGAAATAATGACATGGAACCACTATGATCCATATTAGTTTTTGGGTAACGATGATTTTATGGTTTGACCAATGCAAGTAAGGATTTAGTTCTTACTATGCACATGGTTAAAACCATTAAGTTGAATGTGCCACATAGGCCATGTGGGAGAATGTTGGCGTATTTTATTAGTGGGCCCACGTGCCACATTATTGAATGGATTATATTTGGGTTTAAATAATAGAATAAATTATGGGATGAAATCTTATTAGTCAATAGGGAAAAATTAACTACCCACTTTGATGGAAAGCGAGAATTAGGGTTTTATTAAAATTGGTCCTCTCTCCACCCATAAATATATATCACATTAATTTTCTCTCCATCAAGAAAGTGACTCTAAAGGGATCAAGAGAGAGAAATCAATTTTGCTAACTTTTAATTTTTGCAATGAAATTTGATCAAAAAAATTAATATAGATCAAGGCATGCCTTCTCTCAATTATAGTAATTGAAAACCATGATATTCTATAATATTAGGTATTGAAGTTTGTGCAAATTAGGGTTTTCTTACTTTATGAGAATTGTAGAAAATTCCCAACATAAGCATAAAATAAAGTTTGTAATCCGATCAAAGAATTGGGTGTAATTTGCTTTTTTTCATCTTTTGGTGTGTATGTTTTAGAAAGTGGAGGTGTTATAGCTTGAGGACAAGTGATGACTGCAGCTTTTAACAAGGCAATAAAAACATGTCATTTATCAAAATATGCCTATTTTAATATCTTTCTTTTTTGTGTTTTTCTTTTTTGCAAATAATTATCATTTTTGAGTTCATCATCTGAGATATCTATACAAAATATTCATTGAATCGACAAAATTTTGGGCACTCTTTGCAAATACAGATATACACCCATTCTATTAAATTATCTTCATGCGTAAGTCACATTCAATACTAAAAAGATTTTATGGAAGCAGGTCTATATACAAAGAGCACTTTAGATTATTTGAAAGTGATAATGAGGAAAGTGATTTTAAAGGTGAAGACAATTGTCATTTGCATGAAAGGCCAAGAATTGAGGAAGGAGAAACATCCCACTAATTTAACGTAGTGCAAAAGTGAGACCCGATTTTTATAAAAAAATTTCCTTTTAGAGGTAGAAGCTAGCAACGCTCAAATTAACCTTTATCCCGCTTCTACCCCATGATCCCAACTTAGGTGATTAACTAAATAAATATGCTTGAAACATCTCGGCCAAACCCGAGGCAAGTGAGACCCAAGTTAACCGTACTGAAATTTCAGATACTTTAGTAGAAGTCAACATTTAATCCAATGGTTATATGGTACCCCATGGAGGACTCAGTGGTATAAGTGCTCATGTTACAAATTATCGCAATTCTCTAAAGAGTAACGATATTCAATTAGAAAAATTTTCTAGAATGGTGATAGAATAAGCATAAAAATTTCAGAGATAATTGAAAAAGTAAGCACATTAACTTCATATGGTGTTACTATTAATTAAAAACTAATAAAGAATACATTAACACTATATGATTTTAAAGTGATTAATTGATGTAAAAAGCATATGGGTGGAGTATATTAGAAATTATAATATTTGAGTCTATTTAGTACTTTATTAGGATTTATCTTCTTTTATAAAGCTTTTTTGAGTCATATTTGTAATTCTAGTCTAATTATGATTTTAGATTATTTCTCTTATTTTGACAAGGATTAGGACTAAGTTATCTACTAGTATATATAGGCTTGTTATTCATAATTTATTGCAATACCTTAAGCGTTTCGTCAATAATATTCACTATTTTCCCAATTGAGATATTTTTCCTCCTTGTGAGAGCTTTATTTCTTAAGTTTCAAGAGTGTGCGCTGAACGACATCTAGCATTGCTTCTGTACTTTGTCATTAACTCTGCATGGTACTATTAATTGAAAACTAATAAAGAATATGTTTATACCATATAATTTACCGTTGTTTTCGTGACCGTTATATATCCACTATCGATAAGGGTGCTTTTGCACTCTATAAAGTACTTCGAACATTCGATTACTCATGACACTCTATGAAATTTTTTTGAAATCAAAGCATTAACTCTTACAAATTTCAAAATAGCCCTAAGTTCGTCCTCATCATTACATATTTTTATTCCATTTCTGAAAATATTATTGCTTTTTACTTCTTATTTTACTTTCATGTCCATTCCTAAATTGAATCTCTTTCTAGACTCTTTCATGATCTAGCACTCTACGTCTCTATCTTTTGATTTGGAATTCTTAAATTACCAATACCATCTTGAGCAAAATATTCATCAAAACACCCACCTTCATGTTAGATATCACAATACAGATCCTATATTATTAAACATCTTGAGATGATGTTTCTATTCTATTTCTCCCCCTTACTCCGAGCAATTTTGCCAAGATTTAATAATCATCTACACTTGGATAGCTGATCCTTCGAAAAATTTAACACATTAGCAATTTTTGTAGTCAAATAATAAATCCAACGGCATGCATGATCAATTTGGCCAAAATGAAAGAACTAAAGTCAATTTCTTGACAAATAAAAAATAAAATAAAATACAATCCAATCTCAAGGATGATTAGTCCATAACTTTTATACTAGACTTCATGGAACATAGCTTTTGCTCGTATTATTCACTTTTCTACTCGCTTTGCAGTTGAAATTGCAAAGTCAGCTAGAAAGAATAGGGAAATAGAAGAAAGACTGACGATGAGGAGTTGAAGGAATCTTGTTGAGATTAAAACAAAAAGAAAATGGATTTATAGCGCGAGTAGTTGAATGGTGAATGAATATGGTGAAGAGGTATAAAAGTTTTATTTAGTAATCAATGTATTATCCTTAATAGTAAATTAATTTAGGAATATTATGGCAATATAAAATTTTATTAAAATATAACAGTTCTGAATAATTTTCAGAGTACAAATATCGTTTTTCTCGTTACACAATAATTTTTTTCTGTTTTTATTAGAAAAATCCAAGACAATTAAATAACTTCCTTCTATTGTGCGACATAAATTGTACTAATAGTGATGATATTCGAGTATGGAAGTGGTGGAAAAAATAACAAAAATATGGGGTCTTCATTTGATTTAAAAATCATTTCAATTGCATAGTGCTAAGGTTGATAAAAAAATCAATGGGTAATGAATAAATCTTTCAAGGTAGTTGTGAAAATAAAACTAAAATTAAGTGAAAATAAAACTAAAATAAAACAATAAATTAAAGGTGATAAAGAATTAAAGTTAATGAAAGATAACTCTATACATGTAATTTTTGGACATGTATCATATCAAGTTAACGAGAAGCATAAATCAGAAAAATTCGACACTATAACATCAAATTTTGAATGGTACTTAGGTTAGCTGCATGCCTTCTTCAGCAACATACAACAATATTTTGTTTATTTTGTTTGTTTATTATTAACAAAAATAGAAAAACTTGTTATTATATGTACACTCAATAACTTCAAGGACACCATCTGTCTTTCTATACATGATCATGGCTTGGCATTCACAACTAATATTGTCTCAATATTGATGCTTTTCTTCATCGTGTTTTCTCTGCTCCTAATGACTGACTAGATAATTATACTTCATGAGCAATCCACATCTATTTTTGGATACGTTAGAGTCTCCCCCAGAGATCCAGATTCCCAACACGGCAGCGTCACTTTTGGGGGTACCAAATCCTATTCATAGTTCCCGACAAGACAGTGTCACACCTAAGGGACGGAATCCTATTCATAATTTCCAACAAGATAGCATCACATCGGCTAGACTAAATCCTAGTCATAATTCCCAACAAGACAGTATCACACCCGGAGGACCAAATCCTATTCATAATACCCAACAAAACACCGTCACACCCAGGAGGTCAAATCCTATTCATAATTTCCAACAATACAGTATCACGTCCAGGGGACCAAGTCCTATTCACAATCCCTAACAACACACCGTCACGCCTAATGGACTAATTCTTATTCATAATTTCCAACAAGACAGCATCACACCTGGTAGCCCATATCCTATTCACAATCCCCGAACAAGTCATCATCACACCCGAAGAATTGAATCCTATTAATTCTTAATCAATTTTCATCAGCAGTATATCCACTACTAATATAGACTTTTACCTAAAAACTACAAAGATAGCTAATAAGTTTTTGTACTGGTGATTGTATTAGATGCAGGAATAAGTATAAAATAAAGTTCGTAATCCTAATAAAAAATTGGATGTATGTTGCATTTTTTTTCTTTTTTAGGTATGTGTGTTTCAGAAAGGAGAGATGTTATGACTTGAGGAGAAGCGGCGACTGAAGCTTTTAGCAAGGCAATAAAAAGTATGTCATTTATCAAAATATGTCTGTTTTAACATTCTTCTATTTTGTGTTTTTCTTTCTCGGAACGACAATCACTTTTGAGATCTTCATCAGAGATATCTATGTAAAATATTCATTGATCTATGGACAAAATTTTCCGCTCTCTTTGCATATATAGATATGCATATATAGATATACACCCTTTCAGTAAATTATGTTCGTGCGTAACTCACATTCAATACCAAAAAGATTTTTATGGAAGTGGGTGTTTATACCAAAAGTACTTAGATTATTTGAACTATTTTATGCCATTCAATCTCGTTATAACCTAAGTGGTATGGTATTTTAAATAATCAATCCTTTCTGTCCTTTTGATATAGGAAAAGCTTATCGTTAGGATTTTTTGTGCTGGCATCTCATGGTAACATCTAGAGTTTTATTTGCATTGATTAATCCTCTATGTAACGATTGATTATGTCATTTGTTGTAACAATACTCAAGTCATTTTGTAACAGAGACCGTCCCTAGTTTATTATATGTAGATGTTCATCGGATTATAGTGGTGACGACAGATGACAGATTACTCTTATCTTCACTACATGCTATTTCATCTTCAAAAGTTAAGGACAGACAGAGAGAAAACGCAAAGAGAGGATCCAAATCCTTCCCTAAACATAACTAAGTCCGAAGTAATAATTTGTACTAGCCTAATGTGGCTTAACTATTGTTTTTATATATAGCGATGTAAATGTATTAGGGCAATAAGAATCAAATTTCTTGATTCTCAAAAATCAACAAACTGCATATGTCACCTATGTCACCTTCATGTTAAGATTCAAAAACAACAGAGATGTGGTTTTGGCTATGTACTAATTCCAGTACTTGTGCATGAAAAATCAGTTGAATGAGTCTCGATAGGCAATAGAAGGCAAAAGATGCAATAGCAACTGAAAAATTAAAAAAAAAAAAAAAAAAAAAAAGTGCTATCTGCTTCTATGTTTCAAGATATCTGCAAAACATTGCTCAGCGTCCAATGTGCAATACTTAGCCGTTCTTTAAATCGAATAAAAGGATCTATAGATGTAAGACTTCAGAAGGGCCATTCATTAATCGAATAAAAGGATCTAGATGTAAGAGTTCAGAAGGAAATGGACGGTAAGATTTTCCATGAAGTTCAAAACAGAATTGACATTTGCAACAAAGTTGAGAAGTCTGGGAAGCATGGATAAACAGTGAAGTAAAATTTGCACAGTGAATAATTTCTACTACTTTTTAGCTGGATTCATGCCTCATATCCGTACACTGTAATATCAATGGCAAATGAGAACGATAAAATAAACTCTTTCACCATTCTGTTAATTTTCTTTTTCCCTATGGCACCTCATTTCTATCACAGTGGTGGTGGCATTCAAATTTCAATAAAACATGCATAAGCTACATTCAAGATTAACATTTAAAATAAAAGAAAAAGGGAGGAAAGGCTTAAAAGCTATCAGAAACTTGGCCCAGAAGTATTATCATCATTATCCTGAAGAATGAGCTTGACTCCATTGTTCTTTAGGGCATTGACAATCGCCCATATTTTTGTGCGGTTCCTAAAACCTTTCTTCTCAACTTCTTTGTTCACATCAACATGTATCCCTCTTCCTTGGCCCTGTTCAAGGCCCTCCACTTTGAGCCGCATAGCTAACACCTCTCCAACAACTGATGCTGCCTTGGCATTGCAAGACCGACCACATTCAAGAGAGTTTTTGATTGAATGTTCAACTGTAGATGCTGTTGCAACTATCCGCCCATTATTTCTGTCCACTACGTTCGCTGTAATGTACTTTAATGATATGAACAATCGCAGCACATACCTCTTCAAAACCGTCATCGTTTAATGATCCTGAAATCCCATTTGCAGATTTAAAAAACAATTAAGTTTCAGTTATTATTACCCTACTGGTATCCGGAGCCTAGAGGCAGTCAAAATACAAAATTATGTTCAATTATCTTTCAAAACTGCGAAGCTTCTAGCCTCTAGCTTCATTTTTTTTTTTTTTGGGTGAATGGTTATAATCTATACATATATTATAATTTGAGGTCTATTAGACTCTAGATACATACACTTATAGCACAATCCAGAAATCTACCGAGACTAGCTTGGAAACTTACTCTCACCCCTAATCCACATTTTGTGGAAGTGGGAAGGAGGCTCGAACTGGTGCTCTCATGGGGGCAAGAATTGTTGAGAGCACCAACCCACCATTGTACTTGTTACTAATCCCACCTATATGTATACTTTGACAACAAGTGACTCCATTCTACAACAATAGTGGATTAAAAACCACAGCATCAAAATCCTAACCTTACCATTAATTGCCAATTGTTATTTGTACCGCTGTACATCAAACTACAATCCTAAGTATTAAACATTGGGACCCTATTTCATCAAACATCTTCATAAAAACAATACTACCCAGATCAAAAGTGAAGAATTCCCATCTGGTTCATTATCAACTTTCACAAAAGCATCCACAACCAATAGACTAGAAAAATAAATAAACAGAAAAATCTCTAAGAGAAATTGTTTCAAACAGGTTACACGCCGCCTCGACAATGCTTGTGGTATTTATTAACATGCAAACGAAGGTGATTCCAAATTTGCTCAAAACATCACTAACCAACTTCAAAATTGGAAAAATTCAAAGAATCAAGCAAAAATAATAATAAAAGAAAAATCTTACTTGAGGTTAAGGATGATGTTGACGATAAAAAGGCTATAAATAGAAATGGAAAATTGAAGCAAATGGCTTAACAGAGGAGGCTGTGATCTGTTTTTTCGCCCGTGGGAATACTGATGCCGGTGTTCAATCTTCAAAGCCCGGTCCAACAATGGTTTGAGAGAAAAGCCCAACGAAGAGCGAGTTCGGTTTGTTTTGGTTCTATTCTCTGAAAATTAATTGGTTTGGTTTAGTTTTCGGTTTACTATGAAATCTAAAATTATACCAAAACTCAATGATATAAAAAAAAATAAAAATTTCACTATACTTGTAAATGGGTTTAAGAACAGTCTAGTAATTTTGAACTTACTATTTCTAAACCTTGTTTCAGTTCCATTTTCTGAAATGTCATATCGCTCTTGATTATATCCATTTTTAAAGAGTAATTCACTAATCATTTAGTGAAATGACCTTTCTCAATCATTCATGATTTTTTGTTTGATTGATTTTTAAGGATGATTATGAAATTATAAATTGTTTATTTACTCAAATGAATTAAAAATATTGTAATAGTTTTTAAATGGTTTCAAGAAGTACCAAATACTAAGAGTGAGGCTATTTGCATTCTAAAAATTAGTTTCAACACTCTATTACTTTGAACTCTCATTTATTAAATCTAAAAAATTAAATTTTACTTTGTACACTCTTTCAAATGCCAAAAACACCCTTATTTAAACTACTTAAATTAATTATCTTTATTTTTTTTGCACAATTATAAAAATACTCAATTTGTCTTCAATAAAATAAAATAAAATAAAGCACTCAAATTTTTTATGGATTAGTTCATACTTTAATTATTTATTTAAAATAGTTAATTTAAGATCTTCTAGATAAGTAAAATAATATTTTCTTCTGATTTTCTTTTAAAGTAATTTATGAAGGTATTAATAATGAACATTTCATTAATTTAATTAATGCTATGTCTACAACTTAGAAGAGCAGAAGACAAAGAATCACGGATGAATACTTTTCTCAATCAACTTGGTCAACATACAATTTCACTTAAAAGAATTTTCTAACTTAATGTGTGGTCTGTAGTCATTTTTAATGGCTGTAATTCATAATCCATTGACATCACCTTGTTAATACTCACATTTTATGGCCAAACTTTCATTGGGTTTTGCTATACTTAATGGATGATGATTGTTGACGTTAATTTTCTTGTACAATAACTTCAATTTTTTTTTTGGATGAGTGTGTTTTGGCATTTAAAGTAATTATATTATATTTGTTAATAATAAATTATCTTTAATAGTAAATTATATCATGGATATTTTTGTTATAATTAATTTTATTAAAATAAGAGTGTTTAAAGTAACTTTTAAAGTGTAAATAACCCCCAAAAATTAATTGAAAAAATTACATACGACATACTTATAAAATATGAATGGGAAGAGGTAATTTTGTACTAAGCAAAAACATCAATATGTAATAATAATTTGTAAGCACCATGTGCTTTGTTTTCCATTAATGCCTTGAGAATGAGTGGCAAGTGAAATCTTTTCCAAGATGGGATTGATATTAAACTTTAGAGCTTTTGTATACCATCGCACTCTATTTTCTCTATTAAAGCATGTAATTATGAATTTGGAGATATATAATGTATATACAAATTTAGATTTAGTGTTGGACTAAGCTTATTTTTTTAATAATCTTTTATCATGTGTATATTTATAACAGCATACAATTAAAATTCAATTACATATTATTTATCCTCTAATATCTACCATTCACATATATTTAAAATGCTCAGTACAAAACTCAGTTCAACATGAATCCAAATTAATTGCAAATGTTGCCAATGACTTTGATTTAGTGTTCATCCAATATAAAATCTTGGATGTTGTAGGTTTTACATTAAGATTATTAGTTGAAGAATGTAGGGAATTGTTAGGAAATATATCTCCTTTTTCAATAAGGATTAGTATCACATTAGGAGATTTCTTAGGATTTTTTTGGTTATTTAGAAGGATTCCTATTTAAGAAAAAAGTAATTTTCTTTTAAAACTTAACTTATTGAGTAATACAATTTATATAAGAAAAGAAATATTTCTCATACAAGAAATAATCACTATATACAGAGAGGTTGGGCTTATGTACTAATAAGGAGTTCAGAGAAACTAAGCACACAATATCTGTTTTAAGATAAATGGTAGGCTTATTGAGAGAGAAGGTGTATTGGCTTTTTAGGTGTGAAAAAAATATTAAAGTGATTGTAATAGTTTTTCACATAGTGAATTTTTCTCTTGTTATTGGCAATCTTGGTTTTTCTCCAGTATAGAAGTTTTTCACATAAAAATTTATGTTGTGTGATCATTTTATTCTTCATTGTCTATATTTTCTATTTATTACTTGTTTTGATATATTTGCTTACTAGATCATGAGTGTGATTAAAAGTTCCACAACAAGTGGTATTAGATCTAAGGCTACAATATAGAGCAAATATGTCAACAATGGGGTTTTAAAAATCTATGAAAGATAGAAATAGAAAATTTTGATGGGAGGATAAATTTTGGCTTAGGGCATATTGAAGTCAAGGTTATATGTTGGTCCAATCTATGTTACAGAAAGATAGAAAGGGTGATGTAAACCACGTTCCTACTAGTGGAATCTCTTGAAGATAATTCTTGGTCTAGATAATTACGGTGAAGTAATTCTCATAAGCCCTATGTAAGTGAGGTTTTGGTGGAGTAAAGAAGGTAAAGACAACATGATTGTGTGGATATACGGTGGATCATTTTTCATTGCCTACTTAAAAAACTCACCAAAATGAAAATTGTTAGGAAATATGTCTTCTTCTTTTAATAATGATTTGTATCCTAATTATTAGGAGATTTTTAAGGATATTTTCTTATTGAAGAGAATTCTTATTTAAGTATAAAGTAATTTCCTTAGATTATTCAAGGAGGAATACAATTTGTATGAGGAAATATATACTTCTTCCACAAAAAATAATCACTATATGTAGGAAGATTGTGTTCACTTATTAATAAAGAGTTCAATTTTTCTACAAGTGGACAGTTTTTAGTATGAAAAAAATGTTGTGGAGAATTTTAGTAATGTTTTACTAATTTTCAAACAATACAATTTTAGGTTAATATATACGGTAGAGGACAACATGAAAGGAAACTAAATCAAACCCCTACAAATTAGAAACTAAATCAAATCCATACATAATAGATATTGACAACTATCAAGATATCCTATCTAAGACATCAATAATTTAAGTAAAATATAGCTAGATGTTTTCCCACACTCCTCCTCAAGCTGGTGAATGGATAATATTGTCCATTCTAGCTTGCCTATTATACTCTAAAACACCCTGCTAGTCAAACCTTATATTAACACATCTACTAGCTGGCCACTAGTGGATACAAATGGAGTGCAAATTAGGCCACTATCTAGATTTTCCTAGGTCAACTTCAATATGTTTAGTGCAATCATGCTGAGCTAGATTATGTGTTGTATTAATAGCTTATTTGTTGTCACAATAAAGGCTTATGGGTGCTTCTCATTGAATCTTTTAAGTCTTGTAGGACAACTTTTAGCTATAGTAGCTCAAAAATCCCTATCGTTGTTGCTCTAAACTTCGTCTCTGCACTTGATCTAGTAACTATATTTTGCTTCTTATTCTCCAAGTCACAAGGTTGCCACTAAAGAAGGTTCAATAACCTGGTGTTGACTCCTATCAATAATATACCCTATATAAGTCTGCATCAATATAGACTTCAAGTGCCATCCCTTTTCCTTTTTAAAAAAAAATTCCCTTTTGTATTGTTCCTTTCAAATGTTGCAAGATCCTATATAAAAACGTGAAAGTGAGCATCTTTAGAATTATTCATAAATTGCCTTACAACACGAATTGCATAAGCTATGTCTGGCCTCGTGTGAGAAAGACAAATCAATTTCCCTACAAGCCTCTGACATGTTCCTTTATCCATTTATGAGCTTCGCCAAGTCTATGGCTCGATTCTATGTGGCTCTCAATTGGCTTACCCCTTATTTTTCATGTTTCCTTCAACAAAGCAAGTACGTATTTTCGTTGTGATATGAAGATTTCATGGTTTGAGTGGGCAACTTCAGTACCAAGACAATACTTCAATCTATTGAGCTCTTTTATCTCAAATTCCTTAATTAAGCATCTCCTTAAAGCTTCCTTCCTTCGAAATCATTACGTGTTGCCATAATTTCATCTATATACACCAATGATATTGTTACTCCCCCTGAAGCTAAATGTTTGACAAACAAAGTATGGCCAGCTTAGTTAAATCACCCAAACCAAGCTCTAGGACACTGTTTTAGACCATACAAGGCCTTTTTATATTTGCACACTTTCTTTCCTTCTAAATTCAAACAAAACCCAAAAGGAATTTCCATGTAAATCTCTCTATCAAGATCACCATGTAAGAAGGTGTTCTTAACATCAAATTGTTGTAGACTCCAACCAAGATTAGTAGCTAAAGATAATAATACTCTCACAGTGCTCATTTTGGCAACTATAGTAAATGTTTCCAAATAATCAATCACATAAGTTTAAGTATACCTTTTTGGCTATCACCTAGCGTTATAGCTTTCAAGGGATCCATTTGCCTTATATTTAAGTGAAAACTCATTTGCAACCCACTAGACTCTTCTCCTTTAGTAACTCTATTAACTCCCTCATCATTTTTTTAAGAACCTCCATTTTTATTCTTATAACATTTATCCGCTCAATATGACTTAATGCCTCATATACTTTCTTAGGAATGGTTATGGAGTTTAGATGTGTGCGAAAGTTTTTGTGGGTGTGTGAAAACTTTTAATAAGACATAAAGTGAGACAAGGATATAAAGGTTGTTAGGTAGGTGCTTGTTCTAACAACAATAGGAAGATCATTGTTATTATCTTCATTAGAACTAAAAATATTTTCTTTAGAAGGTACAATGTGATTAGTTACCTCATTACCAGGGGGTGGTTCCAATTCTTGGACTTGCATAGTGTTGAATGATAGGTACTTCTCTCTTTGAATAAGCCAGTATTGAGTGAGTAAAAATTTGAATCGGTTTATCCTGTCCCAAAAGCTTAGAGTTGGGAGTACAAAGATTTTTTAGTTCCACATAAACAAAATTAGGATTTATAGAACTTTGAGAATCAACATGAGTAAGAGCTAAAGGATTTTTTATGTTTATAGGTGAGGGAGAAGAATGAGAGTCAAGTTCTAGCAGCAAAAATAAGTATTTGTCCTTATCTTCCATAAGTGATGTCTTCCACTGAAGATAAAGTTGATTGAAATATCTTTCTTTTTCAACAAGTGTAACATCAGCAAACATAAAGAACTTTCTTGTCAGAAGATGAGAACATATCCCTTTTTCAGTTGAGGAATAACCAATAAATACACACTGGTGCATGTGGATCTAGTTTTCTCTTCTTATGAGAGTGAATATTAACAAAAGATAACCAAAAAGTTTGGGAAAAGGATGATTAATAGTGTGGAAATCTAGAAAATATTTATAAAAAAAAACTTATAAAATGGGCTGCAGTTAGAACATCCTCTCCCTAATAGTTTTTAGGAACATTTCTTTGAAATAGAAAGACTCTAACAATGGCTAAAAGGTAATTTTTTTTTTCTTTCTACAACCCTATTTTCTTGGGGATTGTTAATACATGATGATTATATGGTCATTATATAATCTAAACACTTTTATTCCAACTCAAATTGACTTTTGACCATGTTGTGAAAAATAAGGAAAATGAAATCCACATCACACTTATTTTGAAGAAAACATATCCACGGCATACAATTGCAATCGTCAATAAATGAAACAAATTAGTGAGGTCCTGAGACATTAAAAACTGTGGAAGGACCATACATATCACTATGAATGAGTGCACAAGGAATAGATGTTCTCTTATTACTAACAAGAAAATGAAAAAGTTTATGCTTTGAAAGTTCACAAATATCATAATGAAGGTTTTCTACATCCATTCCTTTAAACAATAATGGGAATGTTACTTTAAAAATGCTAAATGAAGGATGCTCAAGATGGAAGTGATGAAACCAGATTTTGTCTTTATTGAAAATAAAAGAAAGATATGATAGAGGTAAGTAATTCCCAATTCTAGTTCGCCCACTTGATTCTTTGAGATATTAAAACCCATTTTTCTCTCTAGCATGTCCAATCATCTTCTCATGCCTTGTTCCTAAAATAAGCAGCATCAATGATAAAAAATCACATTACAATTCAAATCTTTTGGAAGTTGTGAATGGACAAAAGGTTAGTAGAAAAATTTAGTACATCGAGGACATTTTTAAGTGTGATGGCTTGATTTATTAAAACATTTCCTTGGCTAGCAACTATTGATAAGGAATTATCAGTTGTAGCTAGCTTTCTATTGCTTCGGTGTCATAAGAGATGAATTTGTGTGATGAGTGGGTCATACGGCTAGTGGCACTTGAATCAATGACTGAATACTTGGAGAAGGTTGTATATGAGACATTTAGTGCATATGAAAAAGGAAAATTATCTTTGAATGCTAAAAAACAAGTACTTGTCTCTGTTGGCTTCTCTAGTGTTCCCAACAAACTCCTCAGCTTCACAATTTCTTCTCTGTTGAACTTGCCATGTTCATGAGAATTACCTTCGTCAGTAGATTGTGTGGAGTTCATATGAGCTTGTCCTTGTCCCCTCAATTGTCCATTCTTCAGAGTTGAATTTCTATTGGAATTGGTGGCTTTCCATGAATTTTCTAGCATCGTTCTTGCGTATGTCAAGGCTTCTTTCTGTAGGTACACCATAACGAATCATAATTTGTCACTTTGGACAAATTAGTTTCCTCAGTTTCACCAAAGGTTGCTGATTTTGACCAGAGTTCTTTACTACAACATTTCTTGTGACCATGGCTGAGCTCTCTACTACTTGAGGTTCAACCATGATCCTCTTCTACCTTCTTCGCCCCGAATAATAGCAATGATCTCATCTAATGATAGCAACTCTTCATTCCCTAGTACTTGTACTCGAATGGGGCCAAACACCTTATTTAGTCCAGCTAAAGATTCATAAATCTTATCTTTTTCAATCAGTCTACACTTCATTTGAAAACATTGATAATGGTCAATCTCTTGCCATAGAATTTTCAATAAATTAGCATATTCAATAATAGAGAGATCTCCTTGTTCAGTTGCAGAAATCTTAGTGTGGAAAATATCTTTTAGTTAGCTGTAATTAACATAATTATAGGAGTTGTAAACTAGCAAGATTAGAGGAATTAATTTAGGAGTTAATTTAGGAAAAACTATCCTATAAATTTGTGACTGTATTGATTAGAAAGAAATATAGTGAGAAAAATTATTCTTTTCCACATGGTATCAGAGCTCTGTCTCTTTGATTCTTTAAATCGGTCTTAATTGTCGTAAAATTGTTCGATGGTGTGTATTGCTTTGGTTACTACGAACAGATCCACACTTCTGGAATTGAAGGAGTGAAACTTTACCAACATATTATGTTCAATTCAAGTCAGCATTGTTCCAACCACTGTTCAAGGATCTTTTAGACTTGCAACTACTTTAGTTAGAATCTGAAACAAGCTATGCCAAGTCAATTTGTATCTGGCTGGTTCAGGCTGAATCAGTTTGGGACTAATACTTCTTCAACATTTGTGGATCAGTTTACCACTTCCTTTGAGGATATCAGTATAATTTTGAATTATCTAAGCCCATTGGTTTTTTCTTTTTCAATCTTGTTAGTCATACTATTGTTATTTTAACTGGTCTATCTCTACTTTTACTCCCATTTGCGATCGACTAGAGTCAATCTTAGATCCTCTTGCTCCCTGGTTCATTCTACCAGTTAAAATGTTGCTTTACTTTCAGGATACTCTTGGATCATTGATTCAGGAACCACATATCATATGACCAGCCACTCCAATTTATATACTTCTTATAACCCTTGTTCAGGCAGACAGAAAGTTAAGATTGCTGATGGTACACTCTCCTCTGTTGTCGGAAAATGGTGTATTCCTATCTCAAAAAATCTTTCCCTAGATTATGCTTTACATGTTCCAAAACTTTCTTGCAATTTGCTTTCAATTAGCAAAATAACCAAATATTTGAATTGTGTTGCTAAGTTTTTTCCTTCCTACTGTGAATTTCAGGACATGCGCACGGGAAAAGTGATTGGCACTAATAAGGAGATTGATGGACTCTACTACTTCGAAAGTGAATCTGCAAGTTCAAGTAATCTATCTTACACACACTTGAGCTCTTCTAATTCGAGTTCCAACCAAGAAATCAAACTTTGGTGTAAAAAGGTTAGGCCACCCAAAATTTTCATATTTGAAAAAACTATTTCCTAGTTTATTCAAGGACAAAAACCACCAGGACTTTCAATGTCAAGTGTGCGAGTTAGCCAAACATCATCGAGTTCATTTTCCTGCCCAACCATATAAGTAGTCACAACTTTTCTCTCTAATCTATAGTGATATTTGGGGTCTTTCACGTATCAATAACATTTCTTGGGCTAGGTGGTTTATTACCTTCATTGATGATCATACTCGTGTTAGTTGGGTCTATTTGTTCAAAGAAAAATCTGAAGCCGCCAGAACATTTCAAAATTTCCATAAAATGATTAAGACCCAATTCCAAGCCAACATTCAAATTCTTTGTATTGATAATGGAAGAGAGTATTTTTCCTCAATACTTGGTTCTTACCTTACAAATCATGGGATTGTACATCATAGTTCTTGTGTAGATACACCCCAACAAAATGGGATTGCTGAAAGGAAAAACAAACATCTATTTGAGGCTGCTAGAGCCTTAACATTTACCATGGCAGTACCTAAAACCTTTTTGGGTGAAGATGTTCTTACTGCCACTTATCTTATAAACATGATGCCATCAAGGGTCTTAAATTTTAAAACTCCACTTGACACATTAAAAAATTCATATCCTTTATCAAAACTGTTTTGCCCTCTCTCACCCAAAGTTTTTGGTTGTGTAGCATTTGTCCATATTCATAACCAAAATCGAGGGAAACTAGATCCGAGAGCCCTTCGGTGTGTCTTTTTAAATTTTCTCCTACCCAAAAAGGTTACAAGTGTTACTATCCTCCAACTTGAAATTTTTTTGTGTCAATGGACGTTACTTTTTTTTAGAATACTTTTTTCTTTCCCAAAACTTCTCTTCAAGGGGAGACTAGACATGACAAAGATGAAGATCTGTTTTGGTATACTCTAGATGTGGTTAATTCTAATACCCATAAGTCTTTATTTCCTAGCGTTTCAGAGGATTCTTCTCAGCCTATGGCTCCAAATGAGTCTTTATTTCCTAGTGTTCTAGAGGATTCTTCGCAGCCTATGGCTCCAAATATATACCTAAATGTCCCTGAACCTCAAGAACACATTTCCTCCGAGATGCCAAAATCTTCATCATCTACTGTAGATCATCCTAATCCTAATAAATCCCAACCTTTGTCTTCACCAATTAAAACTCCATTTGAGTGTGTGCAAGATAGAGACTATGAACTAAAGGTTTACTCAAGAAGGAACAAGATACAACCTCCTCAACTCCACCAGTCACCTTTGCCGAGCGCTAAAAATTTGGAAAACAAAGGTAACTCTTTTGTACCTAACCTTCAAAAAAATCTTGATTCAGTTGAGTTTTCTGATCTTGATCTTCTAATTGCTCAAAGGAAAGGTGTTAGGTCTTGCACTTTGCATCCAATTTCAAACTTTGTTTCTTACCACAGGCTGTACTCTTCTTTTAAAGCCTTTGTTACTGGTCTGTTATCTTCTGATTCTGTCCGAAGAAACATACATGAAGCTCTTATGATTCCAAAGTGGAGAGAAGTTGTTTATGAAGAAATGAGAGCATTACAAAAGAATGAAGCATGGCAACTTGTAAACCATCCACCTGAAAAGAAACCAGTTGGATGCAAATGGGTTTTTACGACCAAACACAAAGCTGATGGCACGGTAGAGAGATATAAAGCAAGACTTGTGGCAAAAGGATTCACGCAAACTTATGGAATCAACTACCAAGAAACCATTGCACCAGTAGCAAAGATGAACTCAATCCGAGTCTTCTTTTCTCTGGCAGCTAATCTCGACTGGGACTTAGAACAGCTTGATGTGAAAAATGCGTTCCTCCATGGAGACCTAGAAGATGAAGTGTACATGGAGTTGCCTCCTGGATTTGAAGACATTTTTGGCAAGAAGAAAGTATGCAAGTTAAAGAAGTCCTTGTATGGATTAAAACAGTCACCCCGACCCTGGTTTGAAAAGTTTACTAAAGCAATTCGACGTTATGATTATACTCAAAGTCAGGCAGATCATACAATGTTCTTCAAACACACTGGAGAAGAAAAAATTGTTATTATGATTGTTTATGTTGACGACATCATTGTTACTGAAAATGACCGTGATGAGATAAGAAGACTTAAAGAATGTTGGCCAAAGAGTTTGAGATTAAAGATTTGGGGAATCTAAGATATTTCTTGGGAATTGAGGTTGCTAGATCAAGCAAAGGAATATTTGTTTCTCAAAGGAAGTACGTTCTCGATCTTCTTTAAGAAACAAGTATGCTAGGATGCAAACCAGCATATACACCAATCGATCTTAACCACAACTTGAGAACAATTGTTGAAAGTAATGTAATCGACAGAGGTCAATACCAAAGATTGGTGGGTAAGCTGATTTATCTATCTCATACTAGACCTGATATCGCATTTGTTGTTAGCGTAGTAAGTCAATTTATGCATTCTCCTTATGAAGTTCATATGGAAGTTGTTATGAAGATTCTACGGTATTTGAAACGGTCTCCTGGTAAAGGACTACTTTTTTCCAAGAATCATCATCTTCAAGTAGAAGCTTATGCAGATGTAGATTGGGCTGGCTCAATAAGTGATAGAAGATCAACATCTGGGTATTGTACATTTGTTAGAGGGAATTTGGTTACTTGGAAAAGTAAAAAACAACCTGTATTGGCCAGGTCAAGTGCAGAAGTTGAGTTTAGAGCAATGGCTCAAGGAATATGTGAGCTAATATGGTTGAAGATTTTCTTGATGGAATTACATATGGTTCAAAAGGAGACAATGAGACTTTACTGTGACAACAAGGCTGCCATCAGTATTGCTCACAATCCTGTACAACATGATAGAACTAAACATATTGAAATGGATAAACATTTCATCAAAGAGAAGATTGAAAGTGGTCAAATTTGTATTCCCTATGTTACCAGCAGAAAACAGCTAGCAAATGTTCTCACCAAAGGCCTACCAAGACCTAATTTTATTTCTTGTATTAGCAAGCTGGGAATGATAGATATCTTTGAGCCAGCTTGAGGGGGAGTGTGGAAAAATTCTTTTAGTTAGCTGTAATTAGCATAATTATAGGAGTTTTAAACTAGCAAGATTAGAGGAATTAATTTAGGAGTTATTTTAGGAAAGACTATCCTATAAATATGTAACTGTATTGATTAGAAAGAAATATAGTGAGAAAAATTATTGTTTTCCTCACTTAGTTTTGATCTCATAAATTTAAGCAGCATCACTCATCTTGGATTAGGCTTTTTTGACAGCTTCTTATTTTTCCTTGGCTATGGTCGAAAACATGCATGTGTCACTGATCTTTGGGACCATCGAATCCACATCCATTGCATAACCATAAAGTCTACTTCATCCCGGGCATCAAATATGGGATCTTTTGATTTGGGTCCGGTACAAGTAGGTGGCTAATTTTATCCTTTCCTTTCAGAAATGTTCCAACAAACTAAAACCACTTTCAATAATTTTTCCCATCCAATCTATTGTAGGGATGACAAAATTAACCCACCAACTCACAAACCCACCTGCTGCGAGTAATTTTGCAGGTTGTGGACGGGCTTGATATTTCAAATTGAAACCCGTTGCAGGTTATAGGTGGGTTTAGTATTGAAAAAAAATCCAATAAATACCCGCATATTATTCGCCAATCCACATTCTTTATTTCAATTATTTATATTTTTAATGTTAATCATAAAATTATATTAAAAATTTTAATCATAAGTATATGTAAGTTAGAGTTCTTTATTCCTTAACAAGAATTTAATCACACAAATGCTGTGCAACTAGACCAATTTTTTTCAATCTAGCCATATTGGATAAGGCAAAAGGTTCAAGTTTGAAAACACTGGCTCCAGCCAGAAATGCATAAACAAATGATATTAAATAAATAAAAAAAGGTATTTAAGATCTCAATTCTCAGGAATTATACTTATTCAATCATTTGCATAAAATGTTACAAATTGAGATAATCTTTAACACTCTGTTCCACCACATATGATTGTGGTAATATTAACTGGAGGTGGGAAAAGAATCTAAGTGAAATGGTACAGCTTCTCTCTTTTAACTCTTAAGCATTTTTAGGAGACCTTCCTTGTATACAAATTGTAAGGGCTGATCAATTGTCTGAGTTGATATAAATAACTGACTTATAATTTCCCTAACTTAATCTTTGAAACTTTAGAAGCCATTCCAGCAGCAAGCAACCTACAAAAAAAAATTTGCTTGGAAAAGGCATACATCTTCAAGGGTTCTTGCAACTAGAAGTGCCGAGTCAAGAATCTCCTACACTGCATACTAGCCCAAGGTGACCAACTTGATGAATGTTGTATGAAGGGGAAACACATTAAATATCAGAAATCTCCACCAAAACTTGTGAAATAAACTAAAGTCGAATTGCCGGTATCTCAGTATCACAGCTCTGCCTTAGATTCCAGGTCTCCTTTGGATGAAGCATCGCTTCCTGAAGTTTGCATAGGACCAACAGGTGCTGGTGTCTCTAGGGTAACCACCTCTTCACCTAAGATTTTTGCAGTAAATTGCCTAGCCTCTGAGTCGAGATCCGGCCATTCAGAAACTATTCTTCTGGCACCCTGATAGAACAGCAGATGATTAGATATATGTGAGTTTGAGCATGTGTGTTCATGTCTGTGAATCAGCCTTGGTCAAGATCAGCATCCCATACATAAATTATGACCAATCATTTACCAAATGTCGTCATGTCAATACATCAGGTGTGATCTCAGCAACTCAAAGATTATTAGTCTCAGATTTCCTATTGCATTTGAGAAAGACAAAAAGGTCCTAATACTAATATTTTTAAATTTATATTTACCTGAAGTTTGGGTTCCTTAGTCATTGGATTGTTGCAAAGATCAATAGTTTTTGCCTTAGATTTTGTGGCATTACCACACCATGACTCACACCATAGCCATTCCTGTGGAAGTGAAAAAATGGGCACTGTATGCTGGGCATAGTTTGGAAGATCCTGAAATACAATATATAGAACACATTAATTTGGAACAAAAGATAATACTGCAAAAGCAGAACCACGTGGTGGTAAAGGTCCCACTTCATAGCACATGCTTCGGCTTGAGGGGACTGGTCAGTCTGGCACAAAAAAATGGGATGGGTTCTTGAGAACTTGCAGGCCAAAAGCCCAGCTGAAATAAGGGCCAAGTCTAAATACTCAACAAACCAGAAATGCAGTGCTATTTCATTGTGAAGTGTCATACCAGAATTTTAAAGGCACAAAATGTTAAAACTGAATTTGAAAAAGATATGCCACATCATTAATATAACTGAGCAACTTACCTGATCGAGATTGGCAAGACTATTTGGATCCTTGCTAAGAGTTTCATAAAAAACTCTTAAATTATCTCCTGCTGCAGTCTCACGGAATCTTTTCAAGTCAACAACATATAAAGCGCTGCAGGAAGTACATCATAGTTCAAGCCAAAAGCTCTTTCAGGAGTTCAAGTAATTGGCAATTCAACTGATAATAGCCACCTACCTTATATGGTATGGTCTACCACGTAAATGATCTTTCCAGAAACCCTGTTCCATAACAAAAATTAAGGGAAAACATGAGCAGGCAAAGCTATATTTAGAGAATACAAGATATGAGAATCAGAGGCAAAAGGAAAACAGAAAAGCAAAATAAAATTAAACAAAAAAAAATACTAATGGTATTTACCTGTCTCCAAAATCGATACCCATCCATGTCCTTGTTGTTGTCACAAAAGGGAGTATATGCAAGAGGTCTACCTTTTATATCCATGTCATAAAGTTCTCCCATGTCTGCCCTGACAACCTGATCCGCATCAACAAATATAACCTGCAGAAGTACATAATGGTAAAATTTAAGAACACATACCACATATTTTAGGTTACATTATAAACAAATAAAGAAGCAAAAAACTTAGTCAAATGACCCCAATCCAAGAAACACAAATACCTTTTCCAATGAGAGGGGAAAAATGACATCAAGGAACAAAATCTTATAAGCCCATATTATTCGCTGCTTTTCTTTTTGCTTATGCAACCACGTAGGCCATTTATAGGTGATAAGTTCATACTCGAAACCATACTCTTGTGCCATATGTGGAATCACATCCTGAGGAAGTGTCAATAACCAGAATATATGCAAGTTAAGCAATCCAGTTATTCTGTTTGTTAGATCAATAATAAAAGTAAAAAAGTTAACAAGAAAGCAGATAAGACATGTAAAACCTTGAACTGAGGGGAAAGATAGTTCTTTATAAACCAGAATTTCACCGGGCGACAGGTGTTCTTCAAGACACTTAGAATCATGATTTTGAGGAATCGCTCATATCTGCCATAATACATCATTAAACATAATTTTTTTTAGCAAAACCTGATTAAGAAAGAAAACAAAAGAATCCAAAATACAAAAGTATCTGAACAAATAATGCTGACAGGGCTGTATGGGATGGGATATGTGGATGGGTGCACTACACAATCCACGTATTCTTGGAGGATTTGTGTTGATTGCATGGACTTTTCCTTATTGTTAGACACATCCAACAAAAGAAATCCCTTCCTAAATGGAAATCTCACACTAGATATTCTTCGACTGGAAAGAAACACAAGAAACAGTTTTATCTACAGGCCAACTACTGTATATGGAAAACAGAAGATAGCACATTTCTAAAATAGTACACCATTTTCTTTCCAAAAAAGACCAGCTTGTCATGTTCTAACTCTGATGCCTAGCTAAGTTGTATGCAGTTGCATCTTCCTACACCAAGTTTAGCCCTTGACCAGCCTCATCATTACATGAAATTCAAGACAACCAAAGAACAAATCAAATCAAAATTGCAGGATGAGTGCAATTCAAAAGGAAGGTTATCTGTGCAACCACTGCACATATTTGTATTTCTTCACTTTGCTATGCGGTACTATTTGAAGACAAAGTAATATGACCGGAAAAAGTATGTAACTGTAAAAAATAGAAATAATTAACATTCAGCGGCTTTCGTTGCTGGCTTCCACCTTAATGAGGACAAAATAATAGACAGCAAAGCAAAATGTGAATTGAAGGTACCTCATCGTCACATTGAAACATGGAATATTATAATATAACTAGTCCCAGAAGGTTAGGTTACTTATGCATTTTGTAGCTTTTATCTATTACGATACAACAAATATGTAATGTGAAAACTGAACATGAACCACAAATACAAATAAAACCCACAAGAGAAAGTGCACAGTGAGACATTGTGCAAATAGAATGCTGACAGAGATAATAATTAGCAAGATAAAACAGTAGACTTACAGGTGTCCAGAAGCAATAGAAAATATATTAATTGTTTTCCCATGTCGTTCAACCTTCCCATGGTCCTGAGAGATAACATCAAGCATGAAACATTGTTACTTTCCAATAATTGCATCATATGTTTAACCAACTTACACAATAATAGAGACACCCTAAATAATACAACTATATCTCCATGAAAGACCGAAAAACAATCTTGAGCAGAAGGTTATTTTTATGTAAAGTAATACAGAGCTTCTTTAAACAACATTTCCGTAATCTTTAAAGTTAGGTTCATGCCCCTACACTATTTCTAGATTCAAAGAAATTTATGAAAAAATTTCAGAAATCAGCAACCTGCTTGGATGGAAAACTGAAGACATCTAAACCAAAAGTGAGGTCAAAGATAGTAGGGGGTGCAGGAAATGCATAGCAGTATACAAGAAAATACTAAATTCCTAAGATGTCACATGAAAGAGCAGAGAAACTTTACAACAAATTATGTGATTTCAACTGGAACCATTTCAATACACCAAAAGTTTGAGGGGTTTCAATTCAAGAAACAGATAATTTCACATGTTTATGTCAGGAAAAGCCCAAAATGTGTATGTACAAATAAGGAGGGAACTCACAACTGCAGCTTTTTCCTTTTTAGATTGCTCACTACCACCAATAAAGCCAGAAGCCCATTTTAAGAAGTTAGAGTTCCAGTGTCCCTGTAAATATCAGCAATAACCATTTTAAGGCAACAGATCCCATCTTTTATCTGTCAAATCTTGTTATATATCTTGATATTTCTAAATTCTATTTCAGTCAAACATAACAAATACTCACTTCTGCTTGTGAATGGCTATCCTCATCAGAAGAAACCAACAATTTTTCATTCTCCTTGCCCTTTTTCTTCACTACTTCCATATGAACCACTTTACCCCGCAAGTCATTTATGGTAATACGTTTTGACAAAGATCTGTCTTCGTTTACATTACCATCTTCCTTCAGGACATAAAGCTCAGAACTTCTTCCAGGAGCAAGTTGCAGGTACCAAACACCAGGAGAGACTTTCATCTGCCAATAACCCAAATTGGCCATGACAAGAGTATCAACCAAGTGAGGTGTACTCTTAGTTCCAAGAATCAGCTGAAGTCCCCGAGGAGGCTCATGATCTTTCTCTGAACAGTGACCTAAATACGAAGGCAAGTCATTGAACAACCACAACAGTAAAGGTAAAATGCATTACTTGGTAACTGTGAGATCGCCGAATGTAGAACTGGTGAATGCCCCAAATTTCATGCTATTCCCAAGAAAAATAAACTCACCAGTAAGGACGAGGGCTTCAAGCTCAAAAACTGCTTGCAATGTCCTTGTGTCACCCAACTTCTCAAGCAAAATATTATCCAGATCATGACTAAGATAGTAAGAACAAACAAAACATATAGTACATTAGGCAAATAAAATTATGTTTCACAGAAAATAAATGAGTCTCTCCATCTGTGCAGAACAAGTACAAAAAAGTAAGTAGTGTCAAAACAAAATTAAAAATCAGAATGTTACAAAGAGGGAGAAACATACACCGCAATAACAGGCTCAACAAGCCAAGGCTCAGGTACATCAAGATTCATGGTGAGGGTTTTCGACAATGGCATATTAGCAAAAAAAGCTTTAGGGCCACTTATCGAGTAATCGGTATTGCTGAAATCATCCTGCAAAGTGATAACACAACTAAGAAACCAGATATGGGAACTCAAATCTTGGGTTTTCTCCAAATCAGAGATATACCATGGTTGGAACAACATATCTGTAGTAATTCTTCAGAGGAATGTCAACAAGGGAACTCTGCAAAAAACAGAAGCATATTATAGCCTAAAACCACAGAATTATATGGAAGGCGATTATCGATAGCATGCACTAGAAGAAAGAAAATATGCAACATACTTTTACAATAGCAATTGTCCCATAAATCTCATAACACGAACATAAATTACAAAGCCATCTACCAAAACTGGGGTGTGCTGACATTTACAAATCTTGAGAATGAGTTGACCTGCTCCCCTAAATGTTTTCAAATCTCAGTCTAAACTAAAGAACAAGAACTGATCCAGGAAACTAACAATGTTGAACACAAATGTAACAGAATTCCTGTCGACATCCAGGAAGACTGTAGTCAAAATTGAAAGCCAGGCGACATGACAGCTCACACAATTGGGTGAACATCCAGATTAAATGTGATGTATAACAATTCTTAGGCAGAGAGCACTATATCATTAATAATCAGTAGATTAGTTCAAGCTTCTACGCAGGTTTGATTTTATTACAAACCACATGTAACAGAAACTTCTAAAACAAATACAAGGCAATAAATTAAACCAAATTTAGAAAAGATTAGCATGGTTCGTTCTGGAAAGATATCGAACGGACAAGTAATATAATTTATAAGAATCTCAATAAATCTTAATATTCTGAAAAGAATGTGCAGATAATGAAATAATCTGCATTGTTTTGCACAATTTCTTTTGTTTTTCTTTTAACGGCAAAAAGTGAGATATTTAGCTGAAATCTGACTTATGAGACTGTTAGAACGATCCTCTAATTCGAAAAGGCCAAAAATAGATGCAAGAGTTTTGCACATAAGAAGCAATAAGATATAATTTTTCACATGCAAGATGGCGGAAAGGAGAAACAAAAATTCAGCTGTCGAAGAACTTCAGCGGGGTGCCTTGCTGAGCTTTCTACATAAGGCGAAAGTAAAACTAGCATCTTTTACCAAAGGTGTCAATTGTATACCAACGGTGTCAATTGTAACATATGGATAGGTGTCAGTTTGTGAACATTATACATCTCAGACCTTACAACCCACACATTGAAAAATTCACATATACATCTCAATTTTTTCTTCTTTCTTCAAATGCAAAGAAACTGCAAGGGCACATGCAGAAATACCTCGTCCTTTTAAACATCAACCTAAATATGAATAGCTCTTGGTGTTGGATCAATGATAATGAAGATTATATCATAAAGAACCATAACAGCTCTCTTGTTTCTATTTCACGGGTAATATAGACTATAAGTACAAAGTTGGTTATAAATAAAATTTGACTAACCATTGGATTCAGAACAATCCGCATGCTTGGCTGAGCATATCTCTGGAGAACTCGAAGAAGTGAAGAAAGCTTTTGGCCAGTTGGACTTAGAGGATCAATCACAGCATCAATGTGAATTGTAGAATTTTCACTATTGAAAACAACGGCACTGCACAAATAATTAATTAGAGAAGAACGAAAAGTAAGATCATGGTTTAAAAATTAAGAATCAATAGAAACTTAATATAAGATCCCCAGAAAGGAGATTATGATTTATATGAGACAAAACTAACAGTTAGTCAAACACTTTGACCCCAAAGCTTAGCTGCAAGGTAAGAGCACAACATTGGTATCAAGTCAAGTCTATCAGGCCCTCCTCATATGCAATGTGAATCCCACAAGAATAGACCTGGATGGATGTGGATTAGGTGAGGCACTAGCTAAGGTACGGTTGAGGATCTGAGGTTTGAACACATGATCTTGGCTTTGATACCATGTAGCGAAACCCCTTGACCCAAAAGCTTAAGCCATGAAGGGCATAACATTGGTATTAAGTCAAGTCTAAAAATAACTAAATTAGCTTATATGCACTAACACTTATACTGACACACATATAAGATGAAAACAATATAAAAAAAAATTCTACTTGTATTTTCTTTCAGAGAGATCAATTGACAATATCAGCCTTTACTTGTCACAAGACAACTGAAAAAAGAAGTGGCATTCTTCAGTCTTCAAATTAATATCTAAATAAAAGGTCAATGGATCTGAAAGCAGAAAGTAATGGATTAGCAACATATTGTGAACTTATGGCATGAATTCATGACCAAACATTATTTTCAAAATTCTTTATTCTCAGAATTGAATTAGATTTTACAAGATGCAAGAAAAGTTGTAATGAGCATTATTGCCATGGAGTCTGTTTGTTGAATATTGAATTTGATTATAAGATGCAAGATGCTTAACCCAAATTATTATGTAGCAAAATAAAATTTGAATTTAGATATGAAGCCTTAATGTGAAACCATTCCTTGAGAAATGATTTCCAAACTAGCAATATTTGAAGAAAATACAAGTAGGTAGCATCTTTTATTTTTTATTTTTTACTTTTTTTTTCCTGCTTTTTTGAGTTTATCATGAATCACACATAATATTCGGGAGTCAGGGCATTATCAGCAGCATGCAGGCTGGACAAATTTACCAACTAATCAGAGTAATGAAATTATGTGTGGTCACTAATAAACCAACTTCGCTGGTATAACCGAGAAACACTTTCTATTGTACTTCCTGGCAGCAGCAACAATAATACAACAATTTATGGAATATGAAGTATATCTGGACTGAAATTTGCTTCAGATCATTAGTTTTTGCATTGTCATCAAGTATTCAGTTGCGACATAGATTACTTCAGGCAGCTAGTATTTCTTGGGTGATGCCAGCTTCTAGTAATTCTCCACGTTCAGAGTTTGTTCATGTTTTGGAAAAGGTGAAAAAGCTAGAGTGTTGTGGAAATGTTCAGTTCCGGCCATTTTTAGGGAAATTTGGTTCGAAAGAAATATAAGGTTTTTTGAAGATTCTGAGGAAAACATCTTTTTGTGGGAAAGAGTGAGATTACTAGCTTTTCTTTGGGTCTCAGTAACCGAGGAATTTCAAGATCCTTCTTTTTTCTTCATTCATCTAAACTGGGAAGGGGTGTTGGCTTAAATCTACGTTTTTGGGTTTGTTTTTCTTGTGAGATCTTATAGTCATATAGATCCTAGTCTACATAAAAAATTCAATCAGTATTCTATTGTATAGATCGTTTTGTTGACACCTTTTTCAATTTTTGTACATGTTTTTCTTCTTAATACAAGTTTCTTTGCTTCCTAGCAAAAAAAAAAAAAAATCCGAAATTGCTTAAAATAGAACTACGGAAAGTTTTATATTCTAAATCCATAGTCTTATCGGAAAGTGAATTAAAACTAAAACTTTGGAACGTTTTATATTCCAAGTCCATGGTTTAAATGACAGTGAATTAAAGAAAAAGAGGAAGGAAAAACTTAAGATTAAGCTTAAATTCGGTGTGAATAATTGCATTGAGAAGCCCATACCTATATTCTGCACTCAAAATCTCGAAACGTGCGCTTTCAGAACTTCGATCCCGCATTGCCATTGAAGATGTCACAAACAGGATAATATCACTAACAAATTTGCTGCAAGATGCATTTACCAAATCAGCAGCCTCCAAAAATTTGTTTTTAAACATACTGACATTTACATAATACTTTAAGGAATACAATCAACATCTGCTTCCTGATCAGATTACTAACTGAATAACCTATCTGCAGTCAATATTCAGAATCGAAAAATGATTCACAAATCTTTAGTAGGTGGTGAGAGCCATAATTAAAGATGTAAATTCTAAGAAAACACTTATTACAACTCCTAGAATTTTTATGGCTGCAAAATAGTTTGCCCTTTGCCCTCTCATAATTGATACATGGAAGCAACAAGAGAATAAAGAGAGATAACAGCAACAAGGAGTAGAAAACCAACAAACCTTGTTAGCATGTCAGGATCTATATCCGGATAGGTCTCCTGCCAGTTTACTTCCTCAATAATTTCCCAAATGTGTTTTATTCTGTGCTTGAATTCCACTGACTCCAAAAGACTCAGATCATGACTCAGAAATGTGCTTTCATCAATAGGAAATGTCACCTATCAAACATTAAAGCTGATAAGATTAATAAACTGGCAACATCATTAAATAAGAGTGATGCTACAAATTCCCAGCTTTATCCCAAAATTTTAATCCCAAATTGAGTGGCATGTGATGTGTCATTCATCAAGTGGATAACAAATTCCCAAAAGTTCTTAGTGAATTTACTAAGCATCTCACATACTTGATGAATAACACACTATTTTGGAGAGAGATTTTGAAAAAAAATTTGAGATGTCAAGGATACTCTTAAAATAGATGCAAATATGATGAACAATAAAAGCCAAAATTATTTGCAGGAACAGGAAATGAGATATCAACCCAATCAATTGGACTTCAAAATTACCCAACAGAAAAAAGTGAACATTAAAATAATTTTCAGCACAAAAAATAAATACTAGAAGAAAGAGAGGGATATATATATATATATGTCTCACCCTCCCATTTGTAATGACTGCATTTGCACCAGATTCAACCCCAAGCTGCCTATGCAAAAACTGTACCACCTGCACTTATTTAATAGCTTTTCATTAACAAGAAATTTCAATATTAATCAAGCACATGAATCTCAAAGAACCAGGAAGAAACTTACAGTGCAAGAGAAAATAAAGCAATCAAAAGCAAAAGCCTCAGCAGATACAAGTCAATCAATGATTTTCATGAAGATAAAAGGATTTTTTCCCCCTCAAAAACAAATATTTTAAAGGCCTATAGACAATTTCTAATTATATACCTTATTCAACTGTTTTCTCACTTCCCCTTTCGAATATTCAGGAAGAGAGGCTCTGTAAACCTTGGAAGATAAGCCATTTGCCTCAGCAAACTCACAGACTTTATCAATAAATGCTTGAGTACTGTCAGCAGTTGCTGAAGATGCCAGAAGATACGTACGCTCATAAAATGAGCATAATTGATCCAAAAATTCTAGCACCTTCTTCTTATGACTGCATAATACATAAAATAAGCGATCACATAATTCACATTGAAGACGTATTATCAGAAACCTTAAAGGAAAACATAGTAGAGTGTTTACAATAATTTAGGAAATATATAGCATATAATGCCTTCAAAAACTTCACAAACCTATATGTGGATGCAGTTATCTCAAAAGCCTTAACAAAAATGATGCTTGGTAAATCAGCTTCCCGACTGGCGCTAAATAGCACACCTAGACGTGCACCTTTGGACCCTCCAATCTGGATGACAACACATTATTAGAATATCCATATTGACAGAGATGATCAACAATAAATTTGATATGGCATGGCACTAAAATCAAGTATGCGTTGGAGGATTTGAATAACCAGAAAACGGATTCCTTCATGAAGCAACTTCATCCCCTTCTTTGATGTGACATCAACAGCCAGAAGATGTGTCACGGGCTTCACATTGTCCACAGCTGAGACAGTTCGATCAAAGAAACCACACATCATAATACAGATATCACGAAAATGCAACATTGGAGCTAATAGTTATGACATAAAGTCTTACTCTCTGGAGAATGCAAGTAGTTAATATCTTTTAACTCGGTCTCCCCTCCAAGAAATGATGAAGCCAGAGAAATAAACTTAGGTTTAACCTTGGCGTCAGTGATTATC
Source organism: Citrus x changshan-huyou (assembly GCA_039657385.1). Classification (NCBI taxonomy): domain Eukaryota; kingdom Viridiplantae; phylum Streptophyta; class Magnoliopsida; order Sapindales; family Rutaceae; genus Citrus; species Citrus x changshan-huyou. Next base: position 8,833,008 of record CM077549.1, read on the forward strand.
TACATACAACACAACTTTTGTTTCATAAGGAACATGTAACAATGTTCATTGTATACGCATTATATAAAGTAAAGAGCTATTTTGTGACTGTCTGTGCATGCGTAAACACAAGAGAGAGATATGACAAACTCCAATATGTCCTAGAAAAATATTACGTAATTGAGAAAAGAATCTCAGAGTTGACTCTTTACCTGTGGATTATAGCGATTGATACCACTTTCTGATAGGACTTTCTCCAAAACATCAGTATAGGAATTTATATTCCCATAATAAACTTGTTCCTGTATTCTTTGAAGCTCATCATTCATGGCATTAAGAAGGGCCTCCTGATAAAAGCAACCCAAAATTATTATGGAGATCGTAAAGATCTTAAAGACTAAATTCAACAATGGTGCAACACTTATGTCTGCCCCCTTTTTTTCGAGAAAACCTATCTCTGACTTTTGGAATACACACTGAAAGTAATACAAAAATCTCAGTAAGAGGAACTCTTAGCAAAACAGCGGGTGCCAGTTGGTTCAACGGTTAGAATCTCTTGAGTTTGTATGATGGAATTTTCAAATCATACTCACTTGTGTTGGGGAAGTTTGGTTTACATCTATGTAATATTTATTAATACAATAATGCTATGCTTGCTCAGTTAAGATACTTAGTTTGTATCCCAACTAACGCGTCACCTCAATTATTGTCACGTGTATACCATTATTTGATTTTATTACTAATCATTTTCACAAACCAATCAAAGAATGATACCTACGATCCCACATCAATTGGGATAGAAACCAAGTATCCCAACTGAGTAAGCAACTAATGATAGCGTTATTATTACTAATAAATTTGTAAATAAATAAACGACCCTCTTAGCGAAAACTATTAGAATGGAAAACATTATGAAATCAGAAAGTTAATAACACATTCATGACATTTGTGAAACAATCAACTCCAATCTAATGGACATAACAGACATTGGAAACAAATAAAGTTATAAAGCAAAGTAATTTTTTTTTTTTTTTTGAGAAGCAAGAAAATATTTTAGTTCCACAGATGTCCACTGAAAAGCACAAATGTAGTAGGCGGCAATACCTCAGAAGATTCAGATACAAGACCATTCATCAAGAGGCAACACTTCAGTTTGGTCAGCCCCAGCTTGAAAACAAACATGGAACTCTCTTGAGATTGGTCCATGAAAGTTTTTTCCTTTTCCAGCTTTAGTAACATATCTTGGGGTGGAGTTTTAGCCTTTGGCCTACAAAACAGAAAGAAAAAAAATATTTCATCTAGGTTAAATAAATATTGCAAAGAATCTTAAAGCTTATACAAGGATGTGAAAAGAATACAAAAAATATCTCCTGAAAACTTACAAGATGGTTTCTACAAAAGCTCCCTCAACATGATGTATTTCAAGAGCATCATCATCAGCAGAATCTGCCGACTCCATTCGTAACCTATTTACCTGTCAAGTTTGGAAATAACTTGAAACTCTGTCATACAATTGTTTTCTCGAGCAACTAAAGGCTAGGAAAAGCACAGCAGTAAGATGATGCAAAATAACAGAGGAATTTCAAACTAACAAAGCATAAGAGACAACTTATCACTTATAACTTTCAAGTTCGCACTCTCTATATTTCCTCACAGACCAAGCCACACTCCTGTCCCTCCGACCATTAACTTCCAGATATAAACTAACATATTGTATAGGGCCTTGTTAGCCTTCATACATCAAGATGGTTGGTTTAACATACCAATGAAAAAGATTATCATAAGCGTAGACAGAATTTGTCACTTAATTCATAATGGCTTTCTTCACATTACAATTAGTACATTGGCCTCCTGAGGAACCTAGTAGTTTTTAGGTAGCTTCATTTGGCTAGCCACCCAGAGTTCAAATCCTAGAGAGGTAGGGGGTTAAGAATTGACTCATTTTCCCTTTACATAGACGAAGTTTCCATCGACAAATATCCATAGGCAAGCAATAAAAATTATTAGAATAAGATCAATAATATAACAAGAATAGCAATAATACAATGGCGATGATGATAACACCAAAAGAATGACCAAAAATCTGGGGGGGGGGGGGGAGAATAAGAGAACTAGTTTTCCCACTTAAAATCACATCATTGAGGTCAGAAAAGAGGCCACAAACACAAGCCAGGCACGCACAAGTTAAATATAACTACAGACAATCAATAGAATGAAAATGACCAATATTACACCTTGATAATTCCAATTTACATAAACCCAAGAATATAAGAGAAACAAACTCATACATTGCTCAAAAACTGGAAAGCTGTTTGAGTCCCATGGCTTTCCTTAATAAAAAGGAAAAGGCGTATAATCTGCAAAACCAATGACAAAGACATTATTCATTAGTCTTACCCCACCCCTCCCAAAAAAAAAAACTCTTATCAATTAGAAACACAGTTAGCAAAGAAGAATAGTTCTAAGATTATATATAGGCAAAATGAATTATTGAAAAAAATAATTGAATGAAAAACACATCTAATGAACAGACAGCAGAGGAACCAATATTGCTGGCAATAGCACAACTCTTAAAGTAAGATTAAGACAAGAAAAAACAATAAATGACTATACAAAGAAAATACCAAACTGGATATATCTTCATTGACTGGACTGTCGTCCTCTGCAACAGGGGAATGGAGCTCACCACCATTTATTTCAATACTCTTGATGAACTTAGAAGAATAGAGTATTACCCCAAATCTTAAAGGGAAGTGGTTTTCATACAATGACATTATCATGTCGATAACCTGCACAACTCCAGAGATAGATTATGACGAAAACTTTTAGAAGTATAATCCTAAAGAAAGGTTGGGAAAAGAAAAACAAAATCAGTACAACAGATATAAAACATGCCTCAAGACCACAGACTGTAGCTGGATCAAGAACGTAAACTGCATGAAACAGGTTCTTCCGGATATAACGTAGTTGTCCAGGGAAGACAGGCATCAAAATCTACAGAATAATTTGTTAGAATTAATTCTCCAGGAATCCATGTATACTGAAACAAATTTAACTACGGAAACAGAGACTGAACAGAAGACCTACCTCATTTATATTGCTTCGCCAGCGCTTATACATTGCATCTTCTTCCAAGTTATTGAGATATTGAACATGAGTTGAACGAAAATCAACACGGAACATACTGGACTCAGCCGGAGGTACAGTTGATAGGAGTTTCTGTGTAATGGTACGTGGAATCTGATTGTTGGAAAGGGGGAAAAATTCAAAAATCCCAATCAAAATGGTGTAACAGAAGATAGAAGCTGCCTTGAGAATTTCAAAAAGTTCACCTTCAAAAGCTCAGCATAGACATATATACCAGAATACATTGCAAGCAAGTTCAGAAATAAAACATATACGACTACAGAACACGTCATTAGGAAGATTTGGTTGACACAAAAAGAAAAAAGTCATCAAGTGGAAATCAGGATATTATTAAAGGATGATCATTTCTTACCAAATATTTAACAAAAAATTTAATAGAGCCTACAAGAGATGAATCACACATACACTACCTCAGTATGTATTAGAGCAAAATGTTAGAAAAATGAGACATTGAAATTGCAGTCATATTAGCGAAAACAAGATGACCACACAAAGCTGCAACTTCAGCAAAGATGCAACTCAATGATGTCTCACGATTACGTGCAAAAAGTTTAGGAAACTTGTCCTATCGATGTTAAAAACGAAGACTGCATGCTAAAAGTATTACATCTAACAGAAGTGCATAAAATGTGCATGAATCAAAAATAAACTTTTTGAAATATGTAACATACTGCTGCAGTCATAACGTAAACAAGATGACCATAGAAAGATGCAACCTCAGCAAGGATGCACCTCAAATGATCTCGCGAGATTATGCGCAAGAAGTAAAGGAAACTTGTCCTATTGATGTTAAAACCAACCAAGTCAGACTCTACACTAATGCATTATCATCTAAGGGAAGTGCATAAAATGTGCATCCATTCAACCATGACTAGAAGAATTGAGAATGGAACAAACAATGAAACTATTTTCCTTCATTTCACTGCTTCAGCTATTTACTGTTTATAAGCTAATAAGAAGCTAGTGCGTAAAGGGTTTTTTCTCAAAAAATACTAGAAGTAGGCTTGAGAAAGTTGCCTGATTAGTAACAATTAGAGACATTTTTTAAAATGAAGCATCTATGTTATTTAAAGGGGACTCCTCTAACAGGCCAAGGTGAATAATTCAGCTACACTAATTTGTTCAAGCATATTGTTCCAGATTACTAAATTACGAGAGACAGAATCAGCATGCATAACCTTCAACTTTGAAAATTGATCGGCCAAGGATAACTCTTGATGAACCAAGTCAATCAACCTATACAAAAAGGAATAGATTAAAAACAAAACCTAAAATCATAAGGAAAAGCACAAAATTATAATGAAGACAACAAAATGTATTTCAAAAAACCGGACCTTGTACATAAACAGCAAACAGACCAATCCTGAGAGGAGAACTTCAAGAAAAGAAAAGCTTAATAACGAATTGGCCTCAATCTAAGAGTGATTTCTTTTATCTGAATCAGTAATGCCATCCATTGGATAATTTGCATTATGGGACTCTAGTCAGAATTTTTTAAGTCAAAAACTTAACCCACTAAAACAATTGCCTAATTACTTATTTTATTCAGGCAGCTTTGTTCGTATTTCATACTTTCAATTCCTGAAAATTTGACTGCCAGATATCATCACAATGCAACTCTGATCCTTGTTTTTCACAAGGCGAAAATTTTGAAAGCATAAGATTGCAGAAAACGTCAGGTACAATTATTGGCAAGAAAATATAATAAGAAACAGAGGAACTAATGAAACCATGAGAGTTGATCGTATCAACTAGACAATGATGGGCTATGCTTAATTTTCCTTTTCTAAAAGAGTCTCTTATAAGCACAACTAGGATGAAGTATAGTATCAAAGAACTTTAGCTTCCTTTGTTTTATCCAACAATCATACAAGAAACAGATGTGATATGGTCTTGTCAAAAACAATAGCATGATATAGTATCATACAATTTTATTTAACAAGATATCATGTACTAGTATGAGTCTCCCTCAAAACTTAAATCAGCAACGTTACTTTCAAGAGTAAATGGACCACAAAAAGAGGCTCCAAAAAATTAAGAATATGTAAGATCTTCAGCTTGAAAAGAGAAAAAAGAAATTAGAAGGATAAGAAAAGCACTACAGGTAAAGGTCAATGTCTTCGATATTGATTAAAGCACCATTGAGAGCCATTAAGGACTTCCCAGGAGGCATATATCGCTGGTTTGCAACTATTTCATCCTTGATTGAATCATTGAGCTGCAACATGAAAACAAATTCCATAATTTAGGTATCGAGCAAATACTTCACATGTCTTAACTGTAATTCCACATTCAGATATAACTTGTGTACTGCCCCCAAGGGCGAGGCCGAGTGGTTATAAAACAGCTTTACTTAGCTGGCCACCCGGCTTCGAATCTTTGGGGGAGGTAAGGGCTAGAAAATGAATTTGGAATTTCCTCAATCCCTTTAAAAATATATATATATAACTTCTGTATCCATAACATAAAAATACCTTCATACGAGACAAAGAAGAAACCACACTTGGAAAATTTTGGCTAATTTCTTGCATTGACTGCAAAGGGTCAGATGCATGAACTATTCTCTGAGCAGTTTGATGCCCTAAATCTGTTGAAATGAAAGCATCAGACAAATTGCAGTGCCTGAAATTAATATTGAGAGTAAAAAGGACTTATTTATACCCTTTAATTCCCAAACTTCGAGCGTTTCTGATGTTGTCGAAGACAACAAGTAATCCCTGAAAGACATTATCTCAGATGTAAGATCGGGTTTGCGTTCCTACAAAGATATTGAGAAGAAATCGTTAGCTTTATTGTAAACAGGTGCAAATTTTGCACTAGAGAAATTCATCTCAATTATAACCCCATAACAATCACCACACTGTAGTTTCGCCTAACAGACACCATTAGCAACAACAGTCAGTCAACAGCAACCGAGGAGAGGCAATATATCAGACATTACAAGTCTTTATAGTTCTCCTAACTGATTTATTAATCAGTCTTCACTGTACATAGTCAGTCACCTACTCATTAATGCAATCACTATCCACTACATCTACTTTGTATTAATATTCGTGTATTTTTTATAGCCTCACTAATTCTAACAGTTCCTCGTTCAAATTTTTGTCTTGATGGCACAGCACTTTGTAATAAAAGCATCAATAGCATGAAATTTCCTAGTTTTGAAGCCTATGTCTAGAAGTGGTAGTTCAACAGCTGGATCTGAGGGTACTAGGACAAAGGCCTAAAACTTTATATCTGATTTAGATCAGTTTTCTGCAACTTCAAGCAATCCAGCTCAGAACAATGAGCTACGAAGCTCCATATTCGAACTCTAAGACAGAGACAAAGAAAGATGATGTACAAATTTGAAATTCTATTCACCAAGCCTCTTATTAAGTTAGCGTTAAAAACATTGATTTGTAAGGAGATAGCGGCAGATCCTTAAACTTAACAGGCTATGAATCATGAGAGCGCACCAGACAAAAAAGAGTACCACAATTTTACAGCAAAGAAAATTTTCAAATACGCACAACAAAAATGAAGCCCAAGTCAAATTATTAAACTCTGGTTAAAGCCTAAATCCATACAAACAGTGGTCTGAGCTTCATTCTGCATGATTGTCCTGTGTCAACTAAATCATGAATGTATACTCCATCAATCTTGAAATAATTTTCTCAAGTTTGAGCTATTTTATCCTGTAGTACCAAAGGTTACCATCACCCAACAACTTTTGTTATACCTTAATATCACCCAGCTACAGTTTCTTTTTAATCATTACAATTATCCACAACAACTTCGGAAACGTATCAACTAGACACACTTTCGTTACCATGATTTTCCTGTGTCAACTGAATCATGAATGTATACTCCATCAATCTTGAAATAATTTTCTCAAGTTTGAGCTATTTTATCCTGTAGTACCAAAGGTTACCATCACCCAACAACTTTTGTTATACCTTAATATCACCCAGCTACAGTATGTTTTAAATCACTACAATTATCCACAACAACTTCGGAAAGGTATCAACTAGACACACTTTCGTTAACAATCATTAGTGTCCTTTTGCAACTTTATGTTATAACCAACAGCATATTCCTTAAAAAACACTAGCAATTGCTAATGAAATTGTAGATTTGTACTGGTTGATTCATTTCCGAAGTAGTTATAGTTAATAAGCTCAACTCTCTAAGACCAGTTGAAGTAGACAGATATTAATGCATAATAAAAGTAGCTAGAAGATAATGATCCAAAACCTTAACTCTGAAGCTATAAACACCTAAAATCACACCTAAAATAAAATTTAAGGGGAAAAAAAATCAAACAGATAGAAAAATCTGAGTTTTGTGTCAAAATTTTAAACAACCAAACTTTATAAAGATTCTCTATGGTGGGTTGAACATTCGCATTCAGAGCCTTTTTTCATCTTTTATCACATAATGCAAGAGAATAATTTGTATAAGTTGACTTAATTTTTGTTTATTGGGCAAAGAAAAGGGAAACAAAGCAGTTGACTTCTCTTCTTTGGACAAGAAAAATTCACAATTTGGCTGGGAACTAAGAGGTAGAGGGAGCATATCCAGGAAAATACGATAAGCTGAATTCAACAAGCTTTCCTTTTCTCTTGGAAAAAATTTTTGAGACTTGAAAGGTAGGGATAAGGCTTCTGTCTTATGGGATTGCGCAGTTATGGCTATATTTTGGGTCCTATGGATCGAAAGAAACTTAAGAATTTTTGAGAACAAAGTGATGGAGGATTACATGTTTCATTGGGACACAGTTAAATTCTGGGCTTCTCTATGGGCTTCTATCTCTCCGAAGTCTAAAGATTTCTCTTTCTTCTTTATTTTCATTAATGGGGAAGCAGCTATGGTGTAAGTTCATTACTTAGAATTTTCATCTTCTAAGATTTACAGTTCTTGGGCTTGGGGATTTTTGACTTTTGTCTTTATGGACTTCTTGTCCCTCCTGTGTGTACATTTCCTACATCTAATATAGTTATTTTGGTTCTTGTCCCTCCTCTGTCTTTCTTCTAGAATTTAACCAAATCTTTTAACATTTTTTCTACAACTAACTAAAGCCAAAATTGAAGACAAAAATTGAAAACAGAAATACAAAATACCATGGAAAAAATGAAAATATAAGACAATAATCTGAGAAAGTACACTGAATGGTAAGAATACAAACCAGAAGTTTAGAAAATACGAAGCCTCTAACTTCTTGGCTAAGATCTTCAGTCCGAGGATCTTCAAGAGTAACACCTGCAACTCAAACCTCACACTTTTACGAATTGGAAAGTAAATCCTCGATGAACGATGGTAAGAACCAACAATACATTGAGCCAAGAACAATTATTCTGTCACAGCAGTAAGAAGCCTTTCATGTCTAAGCTAGGAAATAATGTCCCAAAGTCAATGATTCATCAGCAACAATTCCTTTTAAGATATGTGGACTTGAAATAATGATACTCAAGAAATTCCAACAGTGTTATTAAACAACAATAAAGAAATACTAAGTATAAATACAACTTATAAAACATAAAGCACAACTAAGAATGGAGAAGATTAATAATGGATGAAGTAAACAGCAATGCTAGACAATCATGCAATAAACTAACAGACACAAGACTGACAGAATATATCCATACAATGACTTAAATAACAGTGCACACCAGTACGAGTTTGCTTCAATACTAAATTAAGTTGGCCTTTCTAGGTTTTTGCTTAAATCAGAATAAAGAATGATATTGCATGACTCATATATTCTAACCTTCTTTTATCATACTGTCGTCTATAGCCTTATATTCCATATTCTTCAAAGCGAGCTCGACGCCATATCCACCCAGGTTTAAGGAATCTTTCGCACCAACAGCACCACAATTGCCAACATTTGCTTCACAGCCAGAAGGTAATACTGGTCTAACAACATACATAACTTTCCCCTGGAATTTAGCAGTACCACAAAGAAAACTTTTTGTCAAAATGAAGTAAATCATATATCAAATTCAAATAGACAAAGGAAATAAAACATATTGCATTCAACTAAAATGAGGTGATTTTGAAGACTCTAGAATCATCTGAGAACTACCATCCATTCATCTGTGACATACATTGTTCCTTTTTGTAAGAAACTTAAATTTTCAAGACCAAAACATCCGCAATATCAGCTGTGTACAATCGGATTAACACTAAAATATCGCTTAACAAATGAAAAGAGAATCCCCAAGTCATCCCAAATGATGATGGGTCAAAACTTTCCCATACTCATAGATGTGATGACAGAAACCATTTACGATTGCCTTCTCATTCAATACAGGAGCATCCTCAGATAGCAGATTTTACAAAATCACAATTATTAACCTTAATTAACTTCATAATAAACAAGTCCATGAATTTCTTGAAGAAACAGTCCATTTCATATAGCAACAAAACTAACACCAGAAATCAATTATATCAATGTCCAAAAAAATATGACAATAAAAAGAATCTTTAAAGAATATGCAGCGGACCTCTTTGGCAGCTTGAACTAAGTTGATGTGAAACTCCTTAAAGCAATCAGATCCAAGAGCTCCATAAAGAATAGCAGTACGACTTGAAATACTTGACTCGGCATGAACGTGATCAAAATCAAATAATTCAGGCTGCTGAAATGACTCCCCAGTCCTGCTCTCCAAGCAATAAACAAATTAATGAATAAAATGTAGTACATTACAGTTATCAGAATTATTACAAAATTGAAATGTGATTTCAAGAAATTAATAGAGCAGTAATTACAGTTCAGAGGGGCTGCGAAGCCACATTAACAGTTCTGAAACCTCAAGGAACAGTGCCCCACCAGTATCCACCCAACAGCATTTTCCACCAGGGCTCTTTGGATTTACACCAACAAGCAGCGAATCTGATTTTTTAGTTTCCAATTTTTCATTTGCTTCTGAAGCTCCTCCCACCTCATTTTTCAAATTACTATCATCAAAAGGTGGAAATGAAGAAAGAGACTCCTCTGCTAACTGGCGGTAAAGCACCAATCTTGGGGATGCTGATCTTAGCGTCAGAGAGAATTCAAATAGTGATGCCAACGATTCACTTAAAAGAGAGCTACCATGTCTCACAATTCTTTTTAAGCAATCTTTGGCTGTGCGGGAATCAGCATCATTCTCCTCAGAATGAAGCCATTTTTCAATGAACTCCCAAAAAAGATCTTTCCTTTCGCTAGCCAGCAATTCACTACACCAAATTGAAACAGAAAGAAGTTACAATAGAATTTGAAACTTGTTGTGCGTCAGGAACAATTTCAGAATACACCATGAAAGGCCACAAAACATGGTCAAAACCAAAAGATTCACTAACGATCATAGAGTGTATCTACCAAAGTACCAATAGCTATTCAAATGTTTCGAGAACATTTCCAATGAATCAACATTTTAATGTAATACAACACGAAAATAAATTACCATTTCATAGAAACTAAACTCTCTTTGCAAACAATACTACAATGTAACACAACGCGGAGATAAATAATACCCATTTTATTGAAACTAAACTCTCATAAACTGATTCAACAATCACTTTGGTTAACTAAAACAACAAAACCAAAAACACCCATTTAAGAATTCATCAAAAACAAATTCAAACAATCGCTTCAATCATTAAATGAAAAGGAAAAAAAAAATCAAACTTCCAATTATAAATAAATGAATATAAGAGAACAAAAACATACCCAGCTTCTAAAAGCAATGGAGTGCCGGACCATTTGGCCCGAACAGCGACCTGAACATTCTTCGGTTTTTGAATTTGCGCACAAACTGAAGCAAACCCACAAAGGCTTACGCAAACAAGAATGATCAAAACGCAAAACCCAGATCTAAAACGATACTCCATTTGCCCTGAAACCGTAAAGCAAGTCGGAAGCTTTCACGCTTTTGCCGATTCGAAAAGATCCAACACTGAATGAAACTGAACGCTCAAGACCGAAAGTAAGTGAACAGAGTGGGTTTTTGGGCTGAAGCGATCACTAAAGACGTAGACCAAGACTTTGTCACGAGTAGAGACTGGAGTGATGGATTAAATTGTATTTTTGTAGTCAAACGAAGGGGGTTTTAGTAAATTGAATGTATACATGCTGAAACTATCTCTTATTCCTCATAAGGTTTACTTGAAATACACTTAAATGCTTAAAAGGTTAAATATCACTCACAAACCACCCCACTCATCTCTCCTATAGTTTTGCTACTAATTTTAGCATATATATGTTTTTGGATATGCAAATAGAAAACCTTGTTGTCAGGGATGCAACAGAAGGAGCGGTCTGGCAATTGCCAATCTTGATTCCATACCAATATCTCGACCTAATTTTAAAGATTTGATTGTAAATTCATTGGTAGTGGTTTAATGAGGACAATATTATAAAAGCATCACCAAAAGACTCTTCAAATAAGATTTTATTATTTATTTGAAGAGTCACATCAATATTTAAAGCTCCAAAGGACACTTCAATTAAGATTTTCAAATAAGAATTGATTCTCTCTTTTTAAATTTGGAGAGTTAATTTCTCCCTCTTCAATTTATATTTTATTACTTTTCATTGAAGAAATAGAGAAAAATGCTTTAATTGCTATTGATTTTTACTTTAAAAAAATAATTATTTGATTAAAATAATATTAACTTATTTCTATTTGAAGAGTTTTTTGGAGAATATCATATTTTTTGCACCCTTCTATTTGCCACATAGATAAGCAAATAGGTATTTAAAGAGTAAAATTTATAGATGTTTTTGGAGATGCTCTAAGGTGTGGATTTTTATTTAGGTTATCAATTTTTTTTTTGTTTAATTATTTAAAAGTAGAGGGAAAAAAAAAAAAAAAAAGATTGCATGTTGTTGACCTAGGCGTGGGCTAAATTGAATTCACTTGATTTAACTAAATGATTTTGGTTTGAATGACTATTTTTTCAGTTAGATGAATCTATAAAATAAATAAGAAAGTAGAATTGGGATTCCAACTGAATTTTAAGAATCCAAGTGGTAGGGTCAGAATTAGAATTTTTGTTCCATTGGGACCAAAATGAATAGAAATGATAGGATAAAATACAAATAGATGAACTTATAAGCGGTCAACATTAATTTTACATAGAAAAGGCTAAATTTCAGAGAATACTCCCTTTTCTATAAAAAAATAAATAGAGTAATGATATAGCCACAAATTTTTGTATAATTTTATTTTGTACAAACTGATATGACATTAATTCATTGATTGAATTAAATATCTTTTGGCCCACATGATTTATTTCTATTATTTTATATTTTTATTTAACCAATGAATTAATGTCACATCAGTTAATACAAGATAAGTTTGTATATGAATTTGTGATTGTATCATCACTCAAATAAATAACGTGGGCTAGAAGCCCATAACCTAGTCCAACCTTGGCCGCCTAGATTTTGTCTCGAAATGTTAATCGGGATTAATTTCATGTCGAATTTTGACTAATTTTTAATCAATTCTAAAAATATGGACCAATTACCGTTCAATTCAGTACGAGATCCCGAGTCCTGATCAAAAGTATGTGATTTCTGCCGAATTTTCTTATGGTGAAAGTGAGTGTAATTTAACTTTTCTATTCACTGTCTCATCCTCCTTGACTAAATGATGAGGTCTTGGGCTTACGTACTAAGAGGAAGGGCATAATCAGAAAAAAATATTAATAGTATTCTAAAAGAGTTCCATTGATACATAAGAAAAAAGAGCAGTGTTAAGTACTCTAATATCTATCTTGGTCTCAGTTGAAATCTCAACAGATGTAATATTCATCTATTAAATGGTAATTCAATAATTTTACAAGATCCATTATCTAATAAATATGTAAACATGGCATTGCAATATTGAGATCCCTGATATTATTGAAGAAAAAAATTTACATCAAATCAAAGGAGCACCTATTGTACCTTATTCGTAAAAAATGTATATATATTCTACTACAATGATAAGTTTTAGTTTAAATACCTAAGTAGTTCACATAAATAACCAATTTATAGTCACTCTTTTTTCTTATTTCTTTGAATTATTTCATTTTTTTAATTTAGAAATGAAAGATTAAACTATTTTACTGTCAATGAATTGAAATTAAGGAAATTCAAAGACCAAATCCAATTCCTTCCCGTTATCAAACAAGTTCAGATTTTTAATCAATTGACCTATAAACAATCTGACCACGTGGGGAGTCTTTCATAATTACATAAAAATTATGAACACTTTTTCACATTAAGTAAATGATTTTGTTTTATTATTCTATCGTTTTTTTTTAAAAAAAAACAAATTCCCAGCTGAAGTACAATAATAATTGTGAAGTTAGATTTCTTATTTTCCCTTTCTCTCGATGTGAAATTCTAAAATACATTAAAGGTAATAAAATTAATTCATACATGTATGATATGTGTAGTTAAATTTTATATAATTACCACTTGCATGCTAATTTTTAAAAAATAAATACGCACATCTCATCGAGAATATCACCACTGACGTTGGAGTCACTGGCTAATAATATCTAGACATGTTTAAAAAAATTTAAAAACAAAAATTACATATTTCTTTCTTCTCATTATCCTTTCAAGATTTTTATTTTTCAAAAAGCAATAGAGAAAATATTAAATTTTTCTCTCTCACACATAAGTAACTCAATCTTAATCTTTTTCACTCTCTCTCTCAAATTTTCAGCTTTTATCTTTGCTGTCATGCTGCCATTTTTGAAACATGATGAAGAAAAAGAAGATTTTTCTATGATCAAGATGATTTTAGTTTATTTTTGTCATTACTGGTGAAGGAGAAGATTTCTGACGACGATGAAGAGAAAATGGTTTTTGAAACAGCTGCAATGTTATTAAAACTTTCAAACCCTGCCAAAATTTCAGTGTCATACATTCCAATCACAACATCACTTTCCATTGTTGTTGCTCTTTCTATTCATTGGGGAAAACCCCATGAAATCCCATGATCTTGTAGTATGAAGTTTTGATTTGGAAATGAAAATTTCATCCTTGAGGCAAATTAAAATTGGTATTAAGTTAGTAAACACTTCACCCCAAAAAAAAAAAAATTTATTCACCTAATACCAAAAGGATTTGAGCTTTCTCTTCTGCTAACTTCAAGATGGATCCATTAAAACTAAAGATGGCAAAATAGGTTACGACACAATTGTACGATATGGATATAATACGATTTTTTCGTATTCATGTTGACAAATATTGACACGATTAATAAATAGATTAATATGGGACAACATGACAAAATAAATAACAATGTCGTATTCATGTTGGACCACATGATCATAATTACATGTTTATATATATATATATATATATATATATATATATATATATATATATCATAAAAGCTTTTTGGAACACAGGCTTCCCGGATGAATGAGCACATTGCTCCTATATCAATGAGAGCAGTAAGTGCTACCTGGGTATCCTCGGATGGATTGAGGATGATTTTGATATGAGGTCTGAAGAGAGAGGATGGTTGCATTGCCAATTTAATCTGGAGAGGATCGTGGACTGCCATAACAAGGTCCTCATCTTCAGAATCGCTGTCAGAGCAGGTAGTAGAGTTGCTATCCTCAGTATCAGAGAGAGGATATTCATCTAATGTGTAGACAGCGCCGAGGGAACTATCTGACCAGGTATATATATATATATATATATATCAACCATTAAATTAATTACTTGTGTCATATTCATAATGTCTTATAACCTATTCATCCATATTTATGTCATATTAACTTATTTATGACCTATTTTAAAGAACAATATTGACATATTTGTTATTTTTAAATTAATTTTTATTTTTATTAAACATGTTAAATGAGTAAACACTATTAATATGATTAATAAATGGTCATATTCGTGTTTTGATGTTTCTACACGATTAATAAATGGTCATATCTATATTTGCTTAAATTTGATACAACACAAATAAGATAGACACGAATACAATACAATTACACAAATTGACACTCCTAGCTAGTTAAAACTCTCCCTGTAATTACGAAGAATTATTCTAAACTATATTGCTAAAATCATTTATATATAATATATAATCAGTCCAAGTATTGATCTCTTTTTAAAAAAGATGAACAATTTTGATTATTGAACTATTGATAGTGTTACTCTTTGTTTCTTAACTCTTTGCCAAAGAAATTTATAAGCTTACTCTGCAGACTTTTTATAAGAAATTATATTATGTTTACTTATTAGAGTGGGAGTGAGGAATCCTCTCACTCTATTGTTTACTTACATATTTTAAAGAAAGAGTAGTAACCCTACTCCGCAGACCCCATCCATTTTTAGAGTAAGGAGTGAGATTCTCATTTCTATAGGGGGAAATAGAAGTGAGAATCCACTCTCAGCTCTTCCTTTTTTTACCCTTCTTTTATTAAATTTAATATAATTAAATTTAATAAATAATATTATATTTATTTAAATAATATTATTATTTTATTTTATAAATTACATTTATTAATTATTAAACTTATTTAAATATAATATGATTATATTTATTTAAAAATAATAGTATTATATTTATTTAATATTAATAATTAATAATAATAAATAGTTTATTCTAAAAAAATATTAATCTTTTACTATATTATTATTAATAATGTTCCATTTGTGTTGTTCTTATCAAATTACATAATTAATATTAAAATTAAAAATTGTGATTTACATAATTAAGAATGTTAATAATTATTATTAATTTACAAATATAATAAAATAAATATTTTATTTTTCAAATATATATTTTCATTAATTTTGTAATTAAAAACTATAATTTTTTAAATAAGGATAAAATTATAATTTGAAACCATTTACATTCAAATCAAGACAAAGTAAACGCATAAATTGGATTATAATTCTAATTTCATATTCCTATTTTATTGTAAGTAAATAATCTACTCTCACTCCGACTTCACACTCCCAATCTTATGATTCCAATTCCTCAAAAATGCTACCTTAAGAAGTGTTTTATTAAATGTTAATTTGAGAAGAAGTACGTAAGTTATAAGAAAACAGCAATGACATAAGAATTCTGTAGAAAGTTTGACACCGTTGCAAAGACTAGTTATTTTAATAATAACTTATATTTTATTAAGTCTTCAACAATTAACATATAAATTTCATAGACTAATAAATAAAAAATTATATCACTTAACGACCAACGCCTTTTTTTTTTTCCCTAATGAGATTGCTTGACGGATACACTTAGATTTTCATTATCTTTAACCGCTGCAAAGACTAATTATTTTAATAATAACTTATATTTTATTAAGTCTTCAACAATTAACATGTAAATTTCATAGACTAATAAATAAAAAATTATATCACTTAACGACCAACGCCTTTTTTTTCTTCCCTAATTAGATTGCTTAACGGATACACTTAGATTTTCTCAAGACTCGAATAAAAAATTAGTTATATATATGTTTTTTCCTATAAGGATCTTAATCCAGCCTAATAATCCTCTGTCTCATGCTCATGACCATGATTGTTTGAAGTTTGACCAACCATATAACACTTTGACTCTTTCAATATAGTATATTGTTCGAGTATTAGTTTTACTACTATTTTAGTTAGCATTTTAATACTAAAGGATAATTAGAATATCTTAAACTGCCCTAAGGAAAAAAACAAATTTTCCTCAAACACTATTAAAACATGAACATAAACCCATCAAGTTAAAAAATACTGCCATCCAACTCTAGTTTCAAATTCTTAGTTCTAAATCCCGCAGACAATCCTCATGGAATAAGAATTCAAGTAACAAACATCCTATTTAAATGTTACCTGATAGATCTGAAATTGAAGGTGAGAGCACTATTCAATTGGTAGACCTCTGAGCTGAATTATAAAGCGTATAAATTCGGACTCTTAATAAAGTTTAGGGAAATTTTTAACCTACCCCCAAATAAATTGACATTTTATACCGCGCACCCAAAAAAAATGACGTGTTGCACCGTACCCTCAATTCCGTTAATTTTTCAGTTATTTCTAACGGTTCCGTCTAACTTTTGATTAAATGACAAAAATGCCCCTCTGTATGAAAAAAAAGAAATTTTTTAGCTCATTTAATTTTTTTAAGGTTTTTATTTCAATTGCAATAAAAAAAATTTCTTGTTACATGTACATTGTCACCACTATTATTTTTCCTTTAATTTTTTAAAGATTTTTATTTCAATTGCAATAAAAAAAATTTCTTGTTACATGTACATTTGTCACCACTATTATTTTTCCTTTAATTTTTTTAAGATTTTTATTTCAATTGCAATAAAAAAATTTTATTGTTACATGCACATTGTCACCACTATTATTTTTCCTTTAATTTTTTTAAGATTTTTATTTCAAATGCAATAAAGAGAATTCCCATTAAAATTAATTTAAGGAATGAACTTCCAATTTTACCCCTCCACCGTTAAACTTAAGTGAGAAAATAACGGAATTGGGGACGCGGTGCAACAAGTCAAATTTTTTGGGGACACGGTGCAAAATGTCAATTTATTTGGGGGTAGGTTACAAATTTCCCTAAATTTTAACCTACTCAAAAAGAAATCCTACATGTTATTAACATTACACTTGAGCAAATTACAAAAGATTTAAGTCAATAAAGAAAAGAGAGTTTAAGAAGTTTATTAGGAAACCAACTTACTAACATTGACGAAAATAGACCTATAGCTAAAAGCCTAAAAAAAATAATCCAAACCCTTTAATTTTACTGGTCTCTTTTTAACAACTTTTGAAACCAATATGCAGACATTTTAGGATACCTTTTAAGGTTATCATAATCAACATAAACAATACCAAACCTAGAAGTGTACCCAGATAACCATTCAAAATTATCCAGTAATGACCAAGCAAAGTAGCCAATTAGATTCGCTCCATCATCCACAGCTTTCTTCAGATAGCTCAGATAATCTCTGAAGTAATTAACCCTCGTGGCGTCATGTAATGCCTGAGGGAATGTGACATTGCCCGGATCATCCATACCTGTATATAACAGCGAATAGATCATTATCCGAATTCATTGAAAATGAATAGATAGTAATTACAAAAAAGCACATAAATATTAATACATATACCATTTTCAGCAAGAATCATAGTTGGGTTTTGATATCTTTCTTTTACATATGTTATAGCCTTGTAGATTCCCCATGGTACAATGTAAAGCCAACCAGAATTTGCCTGCAAATTAATGTTTATGAATTTAGAAATTTGTGTTTTCAATGATCATTAGGCATTAATTATGATCTTGATCTGACATCTTTTGAGTTTTTCAGTCAATTCTACGCTTACCCTGGGACCAACTGGTACTCCTTTGCGGTCATCTACAAATTTTGACAAATTATATAAATAAAAAAGTTACACAATTGGAACAAAAGATTTTTATTATTATTAGGTAAGGAAATGAAAAAATATGTACGGGAAGAGATAATACTTACAAGCAAAACCAACATTCCAATCATTTTGGTAGCCTGTGATATTGGGTTTAGGCCAAGGAGGATCAAACATATAGAAAGTTGTATATTGATTGACACCTAAATAATCTATTGAGCCCTTCACCATCTCAACTTCAGCGTCTGTAAATTTCGGAAGTCTTTCTCCCACAATTTCTTGCATTGTCCTCGGATACTCACCATATGTTATAGGATGTAGAAACCTGAAAAATAATCCATGATTAATTAACACTCAAAATAAATAAGAATGTATTAAGGGATCAAACACATATCGATAATAAGAACTAAGAATTTACCATCCAATGTGAAAATCTCTTGCCCTTTGAGCTGCAAGATTATCAGCCTTGGATCGCGTTAGAGGTTCATACCAAACAAAATCCAAAAGAATTCCAATTTTTCCTTTTTGTGTTTCCTGAAATTGATACAAGTCATATTAATGAGATTTTTGTAGTGACTTTGAAATTAATTAGCGACTGAAAGATGAATGTGTTACTTGGTATTTTTCGCGGAATCTTTCTACTGCTGCTGCATGTGATAGTATCATATTATGGGCAGCAATATATGGCTCAGTTGCGGAATTTCCAGCAGTGCAATTTCCCATTCCTTTGGAACACCTTGAAGGAGGATTTATGCCATTGTCAAATCCAAGAGCTGCTATAACCCTTGGTTCATTAAATGTGAACCAATTCTTAACTCTATCACCAAATGTCTTGAAGCAGAAGTCTGCATAATCTGCATAATCCTTCCTGAAAGATTTGGATTAATTAAGAATTTAACAAGGGTGGCTTTAAGTATAGACGAACGAGGCGGTTGCTTAAAACCAATATTTCTTGAAGGCCTCATTTTTTTAGTAGTTTCTTAATAATTTTCTGATTAACAAAGGCTTTTTTTTTTTAAATTATGAATTGTAGAAAAGCTTATTAGACATCTTTATAATTAACAACTATACTGCAATTAATAATTTTTTTTTTTATAGAAAATCAATATTTGATAACCTTAATGTTAAAGAGATATAATTAGTAATATTATTTAACCATTAATTTATTTATTATCAGTCTTTCCAAGAAAAAATTAAATTCTTTACATTTTTAGTTTCCTAAAGAAAACTTGATTCTTTAACATTTAAATATTTGACTTTTAATATTCCTTTTAGTTTCTCTTAGAACCTTATAATATATAAAATCAATAGATAAAAAATTTCTTTCTCCTTTCTTTGCAAAGAAAATTAGTACATTTAAAAATGAAAAAAATAGTTTCTTAAAATACAAAGTCCATATCTATTATCTGATAATCAATTCATCATTTCAACTTTCTATGTGCTGCCATTCTAAATTTCTATTTGAAAATAATATTATTCTTATTTATTTGTTTGTTTATTTTTGTAATAGTTCTAATGAAAGTAAAAAAATATATCTTCTTGACTATTTTTTTAGGTTTTGTTTTTGAAATTTTTTAAAATCTTTTCATTACTATTAAAATTCAAGAATTAAACATGGAATTTTATATTTCTTTGAGAATTAAAATTGCAAAATAAGAAGAGGCCCCATAAAAAAAAAATTGCATAAGGCCTTAAATACTCTACAGTCAGCCCTTGTAAGCAAAGATAAAAGTTTAATTCATATTGCACAGATTAAGGTAAAAAAATGTAACAATAACGGTTACTTACACTATATCACAGCTTAGCAAACCATTGTACTTATCCTGAAGAGCTAACGGAAGGTCATAATGATATAGATTTGCATATGGGGTAATTCCTACGATATCACACATAAAATCCAATATTATTTCTATTTTCATATGAAATGAACTTTTGAATTTTTTTTGGGGGCTATTTATTTACCTTTTTCAAGCATGTAGTCAATCAATCTATTGTAATAAGCAACCCCCAACGGATTTACTTCTCCAGTTCCATCTACAAGACCGAATTTTTTAATGGTAAATTAAGCCAAATTAATTAATAAATGAAGGGTAAAAGAATAATATTAACAATTACTGTATACTAACTTGGGAAGATCCTGGACCAGGAAATTGAAAATCGGTAAGCATCAAAATTTAATTTTGCCATGATATCAATATCTTCCTGCACATATAATTTACGAAAAAAAAGTTACCAAATATGAAAATTATACAGAAATTAAGAAAGAAATAGTATGCCAAACTAATTTGGTTTTAATTTATCAATTCAATTTTTTTAGGATAAGTATGTTGCTAGTTCAATATAAATGAATAGCATATGTACCTTGTAATGATGATATTGATCCACAGTCAAATCAGCAGTAGCATTGTTGGCAATATTTCCTTTTTAAACCAAATTATTATGAAATGAGTGAAATATCTATATAAATATTACAATAACACAATTTAAAATGATATATTTTCCGATAAGGACATTTTGATATAAGAAATTCAACTACCAGCCTTGACATAAGGATCCCAGATGCAAGGTCCTCTTCCATCTTTATCAGTCATGCCTTCAACTTGATACGCCGACGTCGCAGTTCCGAAGATAAATCCTTCTGGGAAACTTTTTCTGCTCATTCCTGCAGTGTCAAGACCATCTGGCCTTACATCTAGATCAACTGCATGTGTAACGCAAAGAAAAGCAATGAGCAAATAAGTGCTTATGAAAGAGGCAGCTTTCATGCTTTAATTGTGTATGAGGAAGAAGCAAAGAAGAAGAAATAATGGGATTTAGAACGTAGCTTATGCATTAGGATATTTATAGAAGAAAATGTATCCATTTATAAATGGAAATATTTAATAAATTCTTGGCTGTAGATAAGGAAGGATCGAAAAGAAAATTGTTGTTAGCTTTATTTGGAAAGAATCTTTATAGATATTTTGTGGATAATACTATTAGATATATTAGGTAACAATACAAGTGCTTAAGATAAGCACAAATGTTAATTTTAAATTCGAAATCAATAAATGAATCTCGTATTCGAAATATTATTAACTTGAGAAGCATTTTCATTAGTACATGTCCACTCAATAAAATATTATCATATATACATTGCTGGATCTTCCTGTTGTCTTCTACTAGTTTGTTGGTTTTCTGAAGTTGCAAAATTCACCAAAAGCCTAAGCTAAATGTTGACTTGATCATTGAATTTGTGACATTAAACCTGGTCAGGAGATTAATGATTAAAAAAAAAAAGAATTATCCTAAAATTGTCATCTTGGAGTGTGTGAGTTTTTTCTTTTTTCTAATAATTAGAGGTGGCCAATGGGCCGGCTGACACCAAAGTAAGGTTCATGTGTGTTCGTGCCCGTGCCGTGTCGTGCCCGTGCCGTGTCGTGCCCACTATGTGTTTCATGTCATACCGTACCGTGCCTAATTTCTTTGGCTTAGGCCCAGCTCGGCACACGTGTCGTGCCTAAGGAAAAAAGCTCACAAGCTTTTTTTTTTTTTTTTTTTTTAATTTTTTAAGAGTGCATGCCAAGTTGTTAGAGTATTTTTTTCAAGTTTATGTATTTTTTTAGGTCTATGTGCTTTTATTTAAATTTAATAGAATTCAAAATTCAAAATTCACGTTCATATTCAATAATAATAAACTAATAATAGTAAGAGAATGTAATATTAATTACTAAGTTTGACCTTATAGTATTAGATTTTTTTTAATACTTAATAATAATAATAATAAAATTTTCTTAAGGGTTAACTTAATTAGTAATTGGACTTACATAGAGTCATAGATCACAGTTCACAATAATATTAATGCATATTTATAAAATCATTATATTTATAATTTTATTCATTAAAATCATGATATCAATTATTTATTTAATAAATTATAAATATAAATCAATGATAGTATTTTTTTGACACCAAGAATTAAATGAATTTAAAAGATTCAATTTCAAATTATTTGTAAAATCATAAAATTTTAAGTTTACTTTCATTAAAAATAAAATGTGCTTACAGTGGGTTTTTTCATCGTGTCATATTTAGCCCACCTCTAATCGTGCAGTGCTTTCAAGGCCTGCGTGCCTAAAATTCTAAGCTCGGCCCAGCCCACGTGCGTGACATGTCATGGCGTATGTCCCATCGAAACGTGCTCGTGTTGTGCCGTGCTGTACGGACACGTGCCGTCTGACCCATTCGCCATCTCTACTAATAATTTGATTGAGTTAGGTGGCATCTCCTCTTTTTATTTTTTAAAGGGGAATTTGCGTCTCCATATGTTTAGGGAAGTTCATTTTTTAGAATTTTTTGCATTGGACTTCTGTATTGGGCTTTGGGCTTTAATATTTTATATATATAGGCTTATCGGTGTAATAGCTCACAATAGAGTAATGACATTTGACTATGTGGTGATGCTTAACCCTCTTAATTTATCTCACAAGTCTCCACCTTTTAATTAATATTATTTTATTTCAAAATTGCCCTTATTGAAAATAAAAAGTAATTAATTAAAAATAAATATTTTTTCTCTACTCAAGCTCTCAATATATTAACTTATCATCCCTCGCATCATGTCTCCCTTATTTTTTTTAAAGGATTCATAATGTGGATTAAATATTAATTCTTACTCAAATATTAAATTGAACTTGAGCAAAATCTTAAATTATCACACAAAATCAAAACCAAAAAAAGATAGATGGTGGTGGTGGGTGATAATTATAAACTTATTGTTGACAAAATGGTGGAGATGATGAACTGATGGTCACGAAGTACAGAAAGGGGTGGGAGATGGGGGGCTAGTGGAAAGTAATAAGATAAACTAAAAAATGAGGGTCGGTGAGATAATCCAACGGGATAAAAATTTATTACTCTATTTGACTCCTCAATTTATCTCATCAGCCCAGCATTAATTGTATTCTCTCTTCTTCAACTTATATGCCTATTTGTACTCTCTCTCAAGCATCACCATTACCCTTACTATGTCTTCTCATCACCTCCTAGTCCATCACCACCTCCATCTATCTTCATTACCTTCAATCCGTCATTGATGTAGAAAGCATATGGGGTAGATTAAATTGGGAACTGTAGATTTTAAGTCAATTTAGTATTTACTATTTTATTAAGATTTCTCTTATTTTATTAAGCTTATTTGAGTCTTCTTTTTATTTTAGTCTTGTTAAAATTTTAAATTATTTATTTTATTTGAGAAAGATTAGATTAAGTTAGCTACTAGTATATATGTCCCATTTCAGATTGAGGTGCTGTAGCTTAAAAGCTACAACTACTGTGGAAAAAAATTGTACCTATCAAACAAAAGTTAATAATATGTAGTAACTATAAATTTTAAATAATAATTTTGACAAAATTATTAAAGATATAATAGATTTTTCATTATACAAGTGAAAAATCATATCAACATAACTTACAAACTACAACAGCTGGTGTTTATCAAACACTTTAGTGGTGTACCTTTTAAACTACAATTGCCCAACCTCAATCTCAAACGCACCCATAGTCTTGTTATTCATAATTTATGAAAATATCTTGAAGCTTTTCATTAATAATATTTCATATTATTCCCGTTGTGTTTGTCTTTGTTATTAACTCGAAGTTTTCTCTCTTTGAGAAATATTACGCTAGAACAACATCTAGTATCGCTTTTGCACTATGTCAATCACCACCTGCAAGACATGATGAAATTTTATTAAATTGTAAATAAGTGGCAGGTTTTGTTGTCATTATTTATATTGATTTGGATTTTGTGTAATGATCCAAAATTTTGTCAAATTCAATTTAGGATTTGTTTCAAGAGTTGACATTGCCAAAATTGCAAAGCGACTAGTATTTAAACTTTTTGTTGCTGAAAACCCGTATAATAAAGCACTACATTTTTGGCCTAAGGCTCAAATTTTCTATGGACAATCTTGCTTATAAATACAAGTTAATCATGAATTTCATCATCTTTCCTAATTTAATCTTCAAATTGCTACATCTCTCATACATCTCTCACTGTCCCTTCCTCTCAATCCATGCACATAGCGTCTGCCAAAGCTTTAACCTATGAAGGGGATAAAGCATCCCACTTACAGACCCAATAATGAAACCAAAAACAACTCCAGCAATAATGCCATTACGAAGCTCGTTGTTTGATGATTCATTTGGCGAAGCCAACTCATCCGTTGTTGGATGAATAAAATAACATGAACTCTGTCTCTGTACAATATCACCACACAATCTTGGATTCCCTTCAAAGCTGGAGCTTGGAAACGTAAGAAACTGACCTCCTGAAGGTATTTGTCCTTGAAGATCATTGTTCGCCACGCTGAATGAAGATAAGAAATGAAGATCAATGATGGACAAAGGGATTTCGCCATGTAGATTGTTTTCAGATAAATCTAATCCCTCTAAGTTTGTGAGTTGACTTATTTGATCAGGGATTTCACCAGAGAAATTGTTGAGACTGAGATCAAGCACATGAAGAAACTTCAGGTTACCAATTTCAATGGGGATGCTGCCATTTAGGCTGTTGTTTCTCAGGTATATTGCTGGAGGTAAGCTGAAGAGTTTGTTATATTGTTGATTGTAAAGAGCAATTTTTGTTTTTGGAACAAAGAGAGGCAACTGAAGTTGGCTCCCATCAGCTCTGTTTTTGACCTCTTGCAATGCCAGAGCTCGCAGGCCGCAAAATTCTTTCGGAAACTCTCCAGAAATGGAGTTATAAGGCAAATCTATATAGAACAGGTTTGGCATATTTCCTAACCATCCTGGAATCGAACCAGTGATTTGATTTGATCCCAAGTCCAAAACCTGTAGCTTCTTTAGCCTAGCAAGCCAGGTTGGAATTTGGCCCTTGATTTCGCAATCGCCTATACCCAGAACAAGAAGATTTTGAAATGCATATGACGAGATTGCTCTCTGGTTTTCATCTGGAATTGCTTCATGGAAAAAATTTTTACAGAGGAGGAGCATCCTCAGATTCTTACAGCCCATCAAAATCCTGATAGCTCCAGTTATATTGCTGAAGTTATTGTTAGTAATTGAAAGATAAGATAGAGATTCTAGTGCAAGTATTTCAGGTGAAATTTGTCCCACTATCTTGTTACGAGACAGACGAATTGCAATCAAAGCTTTGCATGAAGTAAGAGTCAATGGGAAACTACCTGTAAAGTTATTGTTTCCAAGGTCTATGGTATGTAGATTGTGAAGGGTAGAGAAGTTATAGGCGGAGAGATCTCCTCTAAAGTTGTTAATCCGTAAATTCAATGTGATAAGATTAGTGCAATTCATCAAAGATTGAGGCAAAAAACCTGATAGGCTGTTTGTGTGAAGCTGCAAAGATTTCAGGTTGGTGAGTTTCCCAATATCTTGGGGGATTAAGCCACTGAATTTGTTAGATTGAAGGTCAAGCATACTGAGGCTTGTGAGGTTGCCGACACCATCGCTGATTGCTCCGGAGAGTTGATTACCAGGTAAAGAGATTTCTTGAAGTGATGTAGCAGCAGAAATGTCATCAGGAATTGATCCTGATAGATAATTGAAACCTGCCCGAAATGTCTGAAGTTTGGAGCAATTTCCTAGTCCAGGAGGAAGCTGGCCACTAAAATCGTTGTAGGAAAAATCCAAGATCTTGAGGGAGCTCAAAGATTTATTATTCCAGCTGGTAAAAGAAGGGATACTGCCGGAGAACATATTGTGGCTGACATTAAGAGTAATCAAATTTTCAGCCAGCTGAAAAAAGGATGATAGAAATTGGCCAGAAAAAGAATTGTAACTCAAATCAAGAGTTTCAAGATGAATAACCAAAGAAAAGGAATTGATGGCGAGAGGACCCGAAAGATGATTGTGGGAAAGATTGAGATGACAGAGATGGGTCAGGTTTCCAATAAACGGATAAATGCTGCCACTAAGGCCCCGGTAGGGAAGCCATAGATGAGTAACTCGAGCTTTGGAATCGCATTTAATGCCTTCCCAGAAGCAGCAATCCGTGGAAAAAGACCAATTCAATGGAGGATTAGATGCACTGAAGTTGAGAGATAAAAGGGTTTCTTGATCTATTTGATTGCAGGCTTGATCAAGAGTGGCAAAGAGGGATAAGAATACTAACACAATAATGTTTACGAACGAGTTCATTATTGTTCTTCTCTGATGTTTCATGCTTCAGGTTTCTTAATTTTTTATAACTATCGCATGATGGAAGAGAAAAAGATTAGAAGAAACAAGAAGTGGGTAGTTACTAAAAATTAAAAAAATTAAAAAGATGGGAATTAATAATTTAGTAATGTGTCGTTTCTCATCTTCAAACTCTTCAGTAAAATATAATTCGTTATGGAAATTTATAGCTTCAAAGTTTGACGAATTCGCATGAGTAATTAATACATATACATATATATATAGAGAGAGAGAGTTTGATAGACTAATAAGTACTAAAATCTTTCATTTCTTTGTGCACAAGCGAAGTATAGCCTGCTTGATGGATTGATTCACAATATAGATGTGGGTAACTCTTGCTTGATGGCGTCACCAGGTTTGTGGTTCAATGGGGAGAATTAAAAAACTAGAAATCTGAAGAATGAAAAATTTGTAAACTAACGGAGCGAAAACATAGCATTTTCTGAGAATTTCAATTAGTACCCCCTATTTTCCCTGGAATTTTTTTTTTTAAATTGATGGGGCTCTTGCTCCTTTTAGTCTTTAATATTTCATGTAGGACGTAACCAAAATGCTTCGATACCGTATATTAGTAATGGATCTTCTACTCATCTTATCTTTATTTACTTTTTAATGATAGAATCCTTCTCTCGTATATATGCGTTCATGTTTTTCATATTGATACATTATTAAAATATATGCTTTAAAAGAGTTAATACATACATTCTATTAAATTATATGATTTTTCATTACAGTGAATTAAATACTGATTTTTTAAAATTATATAACTTACTAATATGTCTGCATGAAACAAAAATGAGAATATCCACATTTAAGAATTTCTGCCACTTCGGCCTTGGCCGAAGTGGTGGGCTGCTGCCCTCACAATGCTTGTGAGGGCAGCGGTTCTAGCCCCCACAAAAGCATTGTGGGGGCTAAATGTTCTTTATATTTAAAAATCATTCTCCCTTGCGAAATACAAATGGAGTATGGACATCCCTCTCCTGTGAGGGGTTATTTGTCTGGGCATGTACTTCATAGAATTTAATGTAATAATGTAAGTCCCAATCATGTATATCTGATTATAAATATCAGTGTAATATCTCTACTACAATAGCAGTTGTTGTAAATATCTGTGTAATGCAATAATCTGATGATTAATCAGTATTAAAAATAAAAAAATTTCTATTTAATGATATATTTTATAACAAATATGTATACAATATTAGTCATGTATTGATTAAATGCATCCATTTACCTTTTTTTTTTAACCAAATTACCAATCAATAAATACAAAAAGCCAAATCTAAAGGTAAAAAGAGTCAGCTACTCAGCTATAAGGACAGGAAATAACAACTATAAATCTATAACGCTAATAAAAAAACCCATGTAGCTAAGGAAAATTGTTACTCTCTTGAAATAAGAAAAACTAAGTATAATATTAGTTAATGTAGAATGTAGACTAACTTATGGATTTTGCCTACTGATTTGTCAATTGGAGTAGGTTAGGATCACTGTCTTATTCTTCGATTCCAACTCTATATATTTGATATTATAATTCTCTTTTGTCAAAACCACTTTAACTATTATAATTCTCTTTTGTCAAAACCACTTTGACAACGTATTTAATTTCAACAATTTGACACAATTATTCAATCTAGAAACTATTGGCTTTGAGTTTCAAGCTTATAATAAATATTCACGAAAAAGCCACCCATACTCTAAAGGTTTATTTAATTGATTACATAAACACCTTTAATCTTAGAAATGATTATGCAAACCTTCTTTTTAATTACACCCTTTCATAATAGTTAAAAACTTTTATAATAAATATAAATACAATATTAACATAAATATAATAAATAAAATACCTTATAAATTCAAATAAAAGATTAAACTAAATATAATTAATAATATAACACATATATGTGAGGCAATTAACTTTTAATATTATGCCATTATCAGTAAATGTTGATAGATTTTATTAATACTTAAATCCATTAATCCACAATTTTATGCTTATATGACCTGATATTAAAAATAAGCTATAAAAATATTGTAAGTAAAATATATAAAATAAATTTTTAAGTAATTTTGAATGTCTCTGAACTGATTTTTTTTTAAAATTAAAACAAATCTGACATATTAATAATATTAAAATAATAGTCAATATTAAACAAAATAATTCATAAAATAGATATATGTGTACGTATTAGATGATTTTAATATTAGATCATTTTTATTTATTATAGAAGGTTATTTAAAATCAATTTTTGAGTTGTTATAATAAAAAAAAAATAATCATCAAAAAGGGTCTGTGACTATTTATGAAACCAAAATTTCTAAGAAACCATCGGTGGCTTTTAACCCTCAATATATATATATATATATATTGCCAAATTTTCGACAATTATTTTTAGGGAGAGGTCATCTTTCTCCCACCATGTTTTTTAAGTTTTATCTTCCACACTTTGATGACCTTAAACTTTAACATCTACAACAATAATAATAAAATTGGTTATTGTCGTAATAAAAAAAAAACTTGGTTATTGTCTCATAATTGTAGTGAGTTTTCGGAGAAAAATTTAGCATCATAGTGTTTACAAATATACTATATGAAAGTTATAAAAGATGAAAAAAAACTAAATTTGATTAAAAGTGTCAATCTTTGCCTCCACGGGTTTAGTTGAGTGGTTTTCAAATAGTTTTATTTAAGGGAAATTATCAATCATATACCCTTAAATGACACCAGTATTAAACGTGCTACAACACTTTTCAAGTGTATCACTCGTATACCCTAAGTTGACAAAACACTTCTGTCGTCCACCAATCCGTTAACTGCCATTTGCGTGCGCTGACATCATAAGGGTAATCTAGTCTTTTTTAAAAAACGACATGCCATCCCATTTACCTAGTAAAAAACGACATGTCATATGATATATTTTGATAAAAATGACATGTCATCCCATTTATAAGATAATTGTTAATAATTGCTAAAAACAAAGTTACTTTACAACCGAATCTACTCCTCCAAAATTTAACCTAAATTATTGAAGATCTACTCCTCTAAGCTCCAACTTGAATTTTTTATGGTATAATATGTATAATTGTAAATAATATGTTGTTAATAATTTTTTATGGTATAAGATAAATATTTTTTATGGATAATTGTTAATAATATGTACCATTAATAATTCATATTTTTTTAATAAAAAAATGTATTGTTAATAACAAAATAAAAAAAAATGTGTATTGAAAATTTACATTAATTTTCAAGGTAAATTTATCTTTTTACCTCATTTTGAGTTTAAAGGGTAAAATAGTCATTTTGCTCAAATTTTGTTAAGTTTTTAACGGTAGTAAACGAAAAGGTGGACGCCAGAACTCTTTTGTCAACTTAGGGTATACGAGTGATATAAGTGAAAAGTGTTGTAGCACGTTTGATACTAGTGTCATTTAAGGGTATATGATTGATAATTTCCCTTTATTTAACCAACCAATTAAATTTAAAAAATTGATTGAGGCTTTGTCCATCTCCACTCCCCAATAGCAGAGCTACTAAGGTACAGGCGGGGGCAACTATCCTCTCTAAGTCCAAAATTTCCGTAGTACATTTTTTTTAAAAGTTCAATTAAATTATAAATTTGCCCCTATTGGACCAATTAAATACAATGAATTTAGGTTCAAAATGTATTAAAAATTTCAAGTTCAAAATTTATTTTAAAAATCACATAAATATTTGCACACATATAAATATGAATACAAATAAAATTTTGATATTTTATATATTTTCTTCATTATTTGTATACGTCGGTCATAAATTTTACCCCAACTAATTTGATTTTCTATTTGTGCCACAGCCCATTCCTCTACATTTTTAGAAAAAATTTAAAAAGAGAAATCTCAATCTTCTTTATTTTCTTGTTTCTTGCAAGCATTCCCCAAACCTCTTCAAGTAATGATGTGAGGAGACTTTGAGAGTGAAACCGCACAAACATACATACTTGTGGAACCTGCGGATGGCAAAATGCATGGGCTGGGTCAGACTTGGCCTGGTTTTGCATAATTCGTCAAGGTCTGGTCCCATCCCAGGTCAGGCTTTTTGGTTCGGGCCTTAAGGGCCCAGATTTATATTTAAAATTATGTTAAATTTTTTTATTAATAAACATTGACAAGAGATGACCATGCCTTTCACGCACAAGTGAAGGCCAATATCTAGGGGTGGCAATATGGGTCAAGATTCGTTTATTCGATTCGATTCAATGCGAATTAAATGAGTTTGGGTTTGAAAAAATTGATTCGTTTAATAAATGAGTGAATTCGATTCGATTCGCTAATTAAACGAATCGAATGCGGGTTTAAAGATTTTGATTCGTTTATTAGTTTAGAATTCGTTTAATAAACGGGTCATAAACGAATCGAATACAGATCAATTCGTTTATTATTCGTTTAATTAAATTATTTTTGTATCCCGAAATTTATTTAAAAACTTTTTAAAATTTGGAGGTTAATATTGTAATTTTAAGCTGAACCAAAGTCAAAGCAATTAAAGCAGCCGGCCCTAATCTTAATTCTTACATTTCACATCTCTTTACCTTCATCTCTTTCCCTTCATCTCTTAGCAATTCAAGGTTGATTTCACAGTTTATCAATGTCACTCAACCAGCAGCAGTCACCACCAAAGTAAACCATGTTGTAAACCATGTATGCTTTTTCATTTCGAAAGATATGTTGTAAACCATGTATGCTTTTAGCTTTTTCCATCAAGACGAATTCAAAGAGTCCATTAGTGCTAGGCTGTTAGCTTTTTTATTTTTTGCTCATATTCTTCAATTATGTCATTGTTAAAAATTAAAAATAAATAAATAAATATATATATAAAATATTAGTGCAAGCTTTTTATATATATATATATAAATGATCTTTTATTCTTCAATTAATTTGAATTATTTCGTTTATATATGTTAATAACATTTTATTTACTTTTTGGTGTAGGATTTTTGTTTTCAAGGTGAAAAAGACAAATGAAGAGAATTAAAGAAATTACCTTACTTTATAATTTGAATTTGAATTATTGTTATTTGTATTATTAGGGATTATAATTTGGTATTTGGATGGCTGCATATAGGGGTGGGCAAAAAAAGCTGATTAATTTAAAACCGAACCGAACCGATCGGTTCGGTTCGGTTTTTATGCGGTTTTTTTTTCTCTAAAAAACCGAAATAGTAATATAAAAAAATAGTAATACTAATCGGTTCGGTTTTCGGTTTAAAAAAAAAACCGCAAAATCGAACCGAAATCTCAAAAAAACCGATTGTTTTGAAAGCTAAAACTAAAACCTAAAAGCCTAAAATCTAAATCGTGACCTTCAGCCAAGCTCCTTGCCTCCTTCCCTGCATCTGTGCATCAGGCGTAAGACAAAATCACCCAACTCAATCAACCAATTGAAACCAAGAATCGACTGATTCAGGAGTTAACCACATAGAAAAATTCCACCGGTTTCAACTTTCAAGTTTCAAGTTTCAACCCCAAACACTTGCAGCGACGTGTAGAGCTCCGCCAGTTTTAGGATTGGGACGGAAAGGAAGAGGGGTTCCGCTGCTGCTGGTGGCCATATTATCGACGGGATCTACGCCGAATCTGAATTGTTGATTCGCTTGTTGGACTTGATTAGGACCCACAATCATCATCTATCATCCTTGTTCGAGCGTCGGCTTAAAAACCAGGTACAGGTAGTTCATCAATTGGAATTGGTCATGAGGGTCCAATAATTTGGGACCACCTTGTTTGTGCTCCCATGTCAATTTTTTCTGCAGTTCTTTTTCACTTTTCAGAGGTCAAAATTATTATACATAACTTTTCATTTTTTTTATAATATATAATCTTGATTTTTGTAGATAGTTTATGTAATAATTTAATATATATATTCTTGGTTGGCCAAAATGAATACAAATGCAATTAATGAATGAAAAAGTTATTCATAAAGCATCATTTATTTATTTGTTCATTGTGGTTAAGTTGTATGCGATCCATTTGGTTGTTGGTTACAACTAGTTAAATATTTATTTAAAAATAAGATATAACCTGTTAATTAAGATGAATGTTGTAATATGAAGTCTCTTTAATTTTGTAAAATGTGCATGGTTATTCAATAATTATTGTTTTGGTTATTTCACTCTTAACTAATCATTCTAATATTTTTGTTTAATTTGTTAATGTAGAATTTGGTAGGCCAATAGTAGCTCAACAAGAACAAGCAGCTGAGGAGTAATTGAGATTTGGGAGTTGATTGATGTTTATTGCTTTTGTAGTTTTGTTAAAGTTTAAAAGACTTTTTGCTTATTTATTTTGATTTGAACTTGTTATTTGAATATGTTATGTGTTCTTGAACATATTTTGAGACATATTTTGATTTTTTGTTCGTTAACTTTTTTATGTTTGTAGTAGATTTATTAATTTAAGGTTTTAAATTTAAAAAGCCCAAAATAGGCCCAATAGGCCCAATAGGCCCATAATCGACATAATCGAACCGAACCGAATCGAATTATTTCAATTAATCGAGCATTTGATTATTTTGGTAATTTGATTAATCGCGATTATGATTTTAAAATAATCGTAATCGAACGATTATGAAAAATTTAGTAAAAAACCGAACCGAACCGAACCGCGCCCACCCCTAGCTGCATAATATGGTTTGAGTTATTTGTATTTTGTTCTGGGATGCTAAATTTGTGATTTTTTTATATTTTATTTTACTTAATTTTGTTTATTAATTATATTTTTCTAAATGAATTGTAACGAATCCTGATTCGATTTGATTCGTTAAGGATAAGCGAATAATAAACGAATTCGGATTCGATTCGATTCGTTTATCAATTCTGTTAAATGAATTAAATGAATCGAACCTAATATTCATTTAATAAACGAATCGAATCCGAATCCTGAAATTTCAATCCGTTTAATAAACGAATTGAATCCGAATCCATAAAATCTTGACCCAATTCGTTTACAATTCGATTCGAATTCGATTTGTTTATTCGTTTTGCCACCCCTACCAATATCTGGGTTCATGCGAAGATGAACATGTACTTAATATGCCTTTCACAAGTGAAGAGATAAAGAAAACTACTTTATATGCAGTTACATTCGATGAAAGATCCTCGACCAGATGGCCTTCCTGCTGCAGTCATTTTCCAAAATCATTGACTCTGTTGTGA
Organism: Citrus x changshan-huyou; assembly: GCA_039657385.1. Classification (NCBI taxonomy): domain Eukaryota; kingdom Viridiplantae; phylum Streptophyta; class Magnoliopsida; order Sapindales; family Rutaceae; genus Citrus; species Citrus x changshan-huyou. The sequence continues at coordinate 8,866,884 of CM077549.1, forward strand.
TCAACTGGTGCCAATCAAAAGAGCGCTTAATCAAACATTGACTCTGTATTGGTCAATTGAAGATATATATGGGTAGATGGAGAAAAATGTGCCAATCAAAGAAGAGTATGGGGATTAGTTTGGGTTGTGGTACGGGCTTAAATGTGCCTCCCACAGTTGGGGCCCACTCAGGACTACCTCGTGGTTCAGACAAAAAAAAAAAAAAGAAGAGTATGGGGTTGTAGGCTATACTTGCTTCAACCAATCAATGTTGGCTGGCTAAGGTGGAGAATTTTGCAATTTCGGAACTCACTAGTTACTAAAGTTTATGAGGCTAGGTAAGCATGTAGATTTTCTTGCAAAATTGGGAAGCAAACCATTTTCTATTTGGAGTATGCATTTATAAGTTATGGATAGTCAAGATTTAATTATTTCTTAAAAAAATTATTCTGATTTTTTTATTTAATCGATGTTAAATATTTAAAATAAAAAAGAGCATTTAATGATATTCATTCGTCTATCATTGAATTGTATGAAATTAGTAGTACAAAATTTGAGCTAAAATTTTAGGTAAAAAATTTAAGTTAAAATAACCTCACCTGAAATTAGGACTTTTGTTCAATGTTGGGGTCAATTAAATTTAAACAAACACAAACTTCAAGAGATTTGAATAATGCTACGTACTTGGGATGCTTTGGGTGTTGCTTTAGTCTCAACACAAATTATTACGCTGAAATAAGTTGATTTGTTCCTTTCTTGTTTCTGCTTTAGTTTATAGGCTTTTATTTTCTCTTCTCGTTTTTCTTGTACTCCAGACTTTACTTAATATTGGACTCTTTTTACTCTTTTTATATTTTTATTTAGAGGTATGGTTCATTGGAAAATTCTATGATGTCGTAATTAAAATCACGGCATTAATACCGTAGTTACCTTATACCATTAGATTAGATCAATGGTCAATAATAATTATAATATAATAAAATGATTTGATTAAATTATGTTTAACCTGTTACAAGCCGGTTAAATATTTTTTTAGAAGTAAAATTTAACCGGTTCTAAATATATTAAAAAATAGATTCCCCTTGTAATAAAAATAAAAATTACATAAGGAAAAAGCAAATCCTAATTAACCATCGCGAAAGAGAAAGGCATAAAGTAATAGAGACCAGCTCTAATGTGATTTGGGTGGGCGATTCAAGAGGCTAAGAGTTTGAATTGTTACTTGTCTCAACAACTTTTAGATTTTTCTTTTGTGTAATCACAATATGACCTTATTGAGTAATTGAACACAATGGCAAGAATCTTCTTTCTAGATATACGATTCGGCATCGACGATTGAAGAGGCTAAGAGCTTGAATGCAATTCAGACCGCTCTTGATCATTTACAATACCAGCTTGAGGTTTTGCAAGTAAGACTTTTATTTTTTTACCATTTTTTGGTTTTTTAAGTGGGGGCTTTTGTAATTTTTGCATAATGTTCGTCTGTTCTGGTTGTGTTTTGTTTTGTTTCAGAGAAAATTGAGGGAGAAAGATGAAAACTTTCAGTTTTATCACAAGTAAATTGGCTAATTGTATTGGTCATCGAAATATTGCGAACGAGTTGTTCCATGTACATAATTTAATCAAATTGTTATCTGATAACAAGATGATTGTTCATGGCAAGTTCCTCTCCTTTAAAATAGGTTAGGCAAAGTAAGTCATCATCATATGGAAGTTTGCAATAGACTTTAAAATGAGCCAGTCTTTGTTTAATGAAATATTTAGTATGGTAAAATTTGCTAGATGAAAAAAATGAAAAAAATTAAAAGGGATATTATTGATTTGCTAAATTAATTTAATGACATAATTTCTGTAAAATTCAAAGTTTGAACTCAGTCATTTATAATTATTTATCTTGCTCTTCATTTTCTTTAATTCCTTTGTTCTTCATTTGAGTTTCATACGCCACAATGCCTCATTAGGTTGCTGAACAAGATGAATAATTGGATAACTATGCATGACAGGATCAAAGAACTTCAAGAAATTAATTGTCAAGGCCTGCTAATTAAATGCTAGAGTTTTGCATTGCATTAGGTGCGTATCACCATTTACCATTACTACTCTCTCCTCCTAAACCAGAGTTTCATTGTGCCAGATCATTTGGTCTTTTCTAGATTATTGTGTAATCACAATATGACCTTCAAATTAATTTTTTATGTTAGGAATTGAGGTTGAAGGCTTCTAGAATTTTCTTAGAGGGGATTATAGATGATATGGTTATCAATCCTTGGATTGAGGTGATGGCTATTGAAAGACATGGATTGAAAAAAATTATTTACAGAGCCGATACATAAAAAATAAAAAAATAAATAAGACTCCGTTTCCTCATAGTCACTCTCCTCATTTGATCTTTCCTTTTCCAAGTTTTGCTTTAACAATTGCCAATAATGGAAACATTCTTTTGCTTTTGCTTTCTAAGCCGCTTAAGAACTTAATATTCCCTTTTGGGCAATTTTTAAGTTGTTTAAAAAAGAAAATTACAGATTGGGTGTTTCTTGTGATAGTACACGTGATTTGGATTTGTTCAATAGACGTGTAAAATTATGCAATCACTAGGGCAAGTCTAGGATTTTGATTGAAGTAATTTTTATGGAACAATACTACAATTTAATTTTATAACTTAAAATGTAAAAGTCGAAGCTATATTGATATAACTTGTTACATATATAAGGTTACAATATGATGTTTTAAGTCTTTAAGATCATAAATTTATATATGTTTTTAGGCCTATGTAAAATATTATTGAGGATCTTAAATTTTATGAATGAAGTTGTAAATATAATGCACCCCCACATTTTATATGGTAGTAGTGATATACATAATTTGAAACCATCGCGTGGCTATATATTAGATAGCTAGAAAAGCTAGACAGTAGCCAAGTAAAGACCTCAAGTTAAGGGAAGAGTCTATGTACCCTTTAAATCATTATTGGGACATATAATATATAACAAATCAACCGATCAATTGTTATATTAGACTTCTCAGGATCTAACCGATCTCTCTAAGCTTTCTTGATATTTTCTCTCACTTCCTTCTTTGCTGAAGCTTTTTCTTTCTTGTTGAAGCCTTGAAACCATGGCCTAACTATTAGAGATAAGGCCAAATTATTTCATGAGTCTCACAAGAATAATCTTCCATCGAAGAAAGTGACAAACAAAGTTGACGCTTAAAAGAATTTGAAGAAGAAAATGTAGAGCCCGAAAGCCTACAGGCGTTAAGAGTATGTTCTCTTTACATCTCTTTCTTGCTTTTTTTTTTTCCTATTATGTTTCATGGTTTCTATTAGTTGTTGCAATTATAATTGCAATTTTACAAGTAATTAGAAGCAATTTCCAATCCCCAGTTACTTGGCCAATTAATTCAATTATTTTACCTGTAGTTGTGTCAGTTACATATATGTTTGTGTAATAAACAGTTTGTGTTGTGTAATTTAATGATCATTTCCAATTCAAGTTGTTTTGGTCTCTTATTTGTTCAGTAGGAACTTAATTTTCTTCTGCATTGTTGAGCAAGATAAAAGTCAAAGATGTACTAGAACATTTTCTAAAGTTAGAGTTTTATTTCATTTGGCATGTCAATAAATTAGATGTGTATAGTAAGCCTTTGAAATTGGCCATATGTTTGGTGAAATGACTTGCTGAGATAGTGTAATAGTAAGAGTCATCTTTGTCTTATTGTTTTATTCTCTTTGGTTGGTTTGTAATGAGGGTGGTTTCATTTGTATTGTTCAGACAACAGGTCTCTTGCATGCTGAGCAATTAAGGATCTGACGGGCCGATGATCAATCACCTTGATATCTGCGCATGCCGATTAGTAGATTCAGATTTTGCATACTGATTTTGATTATGTTATTCTTTCAGTGAATGACTTATTCTTTTCTCTTTTGTTCAATATGATTTTGTTTCTATATTTTAATAGAAATTATTAAAATATCTATGTTTAGTTAGACCTTTTTTTTCGAGAAAATTTTGTTGCCTAACTTAAAATTCACAAATGAAGGTATTTCAGTCTTTATGGAAATGAATTTTTCAAATAAGTAAAAAAAAAATGAAGAGGGTGCATATATATTTCGAAATTAGCCACTTTTGTGGAATGTATAATGGTCACGGCAAGAAACAGTTGTTGAACAACTCCAGAATGGTGATTAGAAAATTGGGTTTTGTGTTATATATGATCCATTTAACCTAAGATCATTTGAAGAGAAATATACGGTTTGAGAATTACTACAGTATAAGCACCAAAAAGACAATTGCGGATGAAACGTGAGGATTTATAATTAGCTACAATACGAAAGAGACGACTAAGGAATGAAGTTGGTTTTATATTGGTATGGTAGACTTGAAATCCAATGCACTTATTACATTGTCAAACTAGAATGTTATTAACACACACACACACACAGAGGTATACATATGTGCACCTATATATACATTTGAAATATATATAGAGCCACAACTGCCTTGTATAAAAAAATTGTATACAAATTGATGTCGCATGAGAAAGTTGGTTGTATAAAACTACCATGAACTTGCATAATTAAAAAATAATAACATTCACTTTTCAGCTAATGTCTTTATGCAACATCAGTTTGTTTACATTAGTTTGTATAAAGCTATTTATGGCTTTATCATTATTGATTTTGAAAATAACATTTTAACATTTTATCTCAAATGATGAGACATTTTTCCACATATTGGACTCTTTTCAAATTCATTAGTCAAATGAGATTACAAAATGATAAAATAAATAATGTGGGCCAATAGCTATTTAATATAAGCAAATGAATTATGTGACATCAGTTTATTGAAAACAAGTACATACAAGAGTTTGTATGATATGATTTTTTTTCCTCAATCCATCATATATTTATGTTCTTTTGCTATATGTCGAAATTCCAAAAAAAAAAAAAAAAAGAATGATCCATACCTACTTTGAAAAAATTAAAATTAAAATTAAGAAGCGAACGTATATACAAGGCAAAAAATACCCGGCTCAAATTTTGATCCAAACTGAATTTTCAAACTTTGACATGAATTTAAAGGTCACGAGTTAGGCTCGAGCCTAAATTTAGGGCCCGATTAAATTCGGGTCAGGGTTCGAGCCCTACATGCCCCGACCCAACCCTAAAACTTTGAAAAGAAAATTATGTTTACATTTATTATTTATAAATTTATATAGTTAAGACCTTGAGTAATTTTTATGTTTCTTTTACTTTAAAAAAGTTCTAAAACTTTTAGATTTTATATATATGGGGAAGTTGTATCTTTTTTTTTTAAATTTAAATTAATTAAAAATTAAAAACTTTAAAAAATATGGTTGGCATCAAGCTTTCCGACCCGAAATTCACATAACTAGGCTTTTTTTCGACTTGGACCTTAAAACCCGAGCCTGAAGCGACCCACTACCATCCCTATGAACATACTATAGATCTATTATGAATTCATCAGTCAAATTGATACTCACTATGAACGAGTTACTATTATTTAAATCTCATACAATCTAAACTAGTAAAATACACAAAAAAGTTTTCAAAGACTTCCAAAAGAATGCCAATAGTCTAACTCTCTAATTTATTTCACATGGGCTATGGGTCAGGTCAACTAAGCTAAACCAATGTCGAAAAAAGAAGCGAATTAATGTTAGAGCGGTCAATTGGTCTTCAAAATTGTAAGAATTACAAAACTTTGAAAAATGACATAAAACTCATAAATTAACATTAACTATATATTAAACAAACAAACTGTAATCCACACATAGGATAACTTGACAGAAAAATAAGTAAATTAATGTTAGAGTTGAAAATTGGTCTTCAGAATTGGAATAAATACAAAAACTTAAACAAAAAAACATAAAGCTCGTAAATTCACATTAAGTATGAAATGAAATTAAGAAATTGTAAATCATACATAGGACAAGAAAATTGACGGAAGAAGGGGTAAATTAATGTTGGAGTAGTAAATTGATCTCCAGACTAGTAAGAATTACAAAAACCTAGAAACATGACATAAAACTCGTAAACTGACATTAAATGTGAAATGAAACAAAACAATTGTAAACTACACATAGGACAAGTAAATTGACGGACGAAGGCGTAAATTCATGTTGGAGTGGTAAACTGATCTTCAGACTTGTAAGAATTACAGAAACCTAGAAACATGACATAAAACTCATAAATTGACATTAAATGTGAAATAAAATAAAAAATACGTAAACCACACATAAAACTAGTAAATTGATGGAAAAGAGAGTAAATTAATGTTGGAGTTGTAAATTATAAGAAGAAATTGTAAACAAAACAAAAACTTAGAAAAGTAACACAGAACTTGTAAATTGGCATTAAGTGTGAAATAAAATAAAAAATGCGTAAGCCACACATAAAACTAGTAAATTGATGGAAAAGAGAGTCAATTAATGTTGGAGTTGTAAATTACAAGAAGAAATTGTAAATAAAACAAAAACTTAGAAAAATGACATTAAACTTGTAAATTGACATTAAGTGTGAAATAAAACAAAAAATACGTAAATCACACATAAAACTAGTAAATTAATGGAAAAAGAGGTAAATTATTGATGGGGTTGTAAATAAGAAGAAAAAAGTGTAAACAAAACAAAAACTTAGAAAAATGACATAAAACTTGTAAATTGACATTAACTGTAAAATGAAACAAAAAATTTATAAACCACATATAAAACTAGTAAATTGATGGTAAAAAGGGTAAATTAATGTTCGAGTTATAAATTGCAAGAAGAACTTATAAACAAAACAACAACTTAGAAAAATGACATAGAACTTATAAATTGACATTAAGTGTGAAATGAAACAAAAAATTTGTAAGCTACACATAAAATTAGTAAATTGATGAAAAAATTGGTAAATTAATGTTGGAGTTGTAAATTGTAAGAAAAAACTTGTAAATAAAACAGAAACTTAGAAAAATACCATAAAACTTGTAAATTGACATTAAGGGTGAAATGAAACAAAAAATGTGTAAATCACTCATAGAACGAGTAAATTGATGGAAAAATGGGTAAATTAATGATGGAGTTGTAAAGTAGAAGAAAAGAGTGTAAACAAAATAAAAATTTAGAAAAATGACATAGAACTAGTAAATTGACATTAAGTGTGAAATAAAACATAAAATATGTACACTACAAATAAAACTCGTAAAATAATGAAAAAAATGGTAAATTAATGTTGGAATTGTAATTTGCACGAAGAACTTGTAAACAAAACAAAAACTTATAAAAATGACATAGAACTAGTAAATTGACATTAATTGTGCAATAAAACAAAAAATGTGTAAATCACACATAAAACTAGTAAATTGATGGAAAAATGAGTAAATTAATGTTAGAGTTGTAATTTGTACGAAGAACTTGTAAACAAAACAAAAACTTAGAAAAATGACATAGAACTAGTAAATTGACATTAAGTGTGAAATAAAACATAAAATATGTACACTACAAATAAAACTCGTAAAATAATGAAAAAAAAATGGTAAATTAATGTTGGAGTTGTAATTTGTATGAAGAACTTGTAAACAAAACAAAAACTTAGAAAAATGACATAGAACTAGTAAATTGACATTAAGTGTGAAATAAAACATAAAATATGTACACTACAAATAAAACACGTAAAATAATGAAAAAAATGGTAAATTAATGTTGGTATTGTAATTTGCACGAAGAACTTGCAAACAAAACAAAAACTTAAAAAAATGACTTAGAACTAGTAAATTGACATTAAGTGTGAAATAAAATGTAAAATATGTAAACCACACATAAAACTTGTAAAATAATGAAAAAAATGGTAAATTAATGTTGGAATTGTAATTTGCACGAAGAACTTGTAAAAAAAACAAAAACTTATAAAAACGACATAGAACTAGTAAATTGACATTAATTGTGAAATAAAACAAAAAATGTGTAAAGCACACATAAAACTAGTAAATTGATGGAAAAATGAGTAAATTAATGTTGGAGTTGTAATTTGTACGAAGAACTTGTAAACAAAACAAAAACTAGGAAAAATGACATAGAACTAGTAAATTGACATTAAATGTGAAATAAAACATAAAATATGTAAACCGCACATAAAACTCGTAAAATAATGAAAAAAATGGCAAATTAATGTCGGAATTGTAATTTGCACGAAGAACTTATAAACAAAACAAAAACTTATAAAAATGACATAGAACTAGTAAATTGACATTAATTGTGAAATAAAACAAAAAATGTGTAAATCACACATAAAACTAGTAAATTGATGAAAAAATGAGTAAATTAATGTTTGAGTTGTAATTTGTACGAATAACTTGTAAACAAAACAAAAACTTAGAAAAATGACATAGAACTAGTAAATTGACATTAAGTGTGAAATAAAACATAAAATATGTAAACCACACATAAAACTCCTAAATTAATGAAAAAAATGGTAAATTAATGTTGGAATTATAATTTGCACGAAGAACTTGTAAATAAAACAAAAACTTATAAAAATGACATAGAACTAGTAAATTGACATTAATTGTGAAATAAAATAAAAAATGTGTAAATCACACATACAACTAGTAAATTGATGAAAAAATGAGTTAATTAATGCTGGAGTTGTAATTTGTATGAAGAACTTGTAAACAAAACAAAAACGTAGAAAAATGACATAGAACTAGTAAATTCACATTAAGTGTGAAATAAAACATAAAATATGTAAAAAACACATAAAACTAGTAAATTAATGGAAAAATAGGTAAATTAATGTTAGAGTTGTAAATTATAAGAAGAACTTGTAAACAAAACAAAAACTTGTAAATGTTGCATAAAACTTGTAAATCAACATTAACTTGTAAAAGTTTCATAAAACTTGTAAATCACACATAAAATTGGTAAATGTAACCTGGAGCTTGAACAAAAAATAGTAATTACCTGCTACTTAGGTAACAGGTTACCTATTTATTTAGAATTAATGGTAGAAATTTTTTATTCAAATCTAACGGTTCACGTCCGTTACGGCATCAATGCCGTAAATTTAGTTACGACATTATAGAATGACCCATGGTTCATTATGTCCTTAGTTGTTTTTTTCGTTAATAAAGTTACTAAAAATTACAATAAAAGTTGGAATAAATATTAGTAAACTGGGGGTACCAACTGCCAAATTAAGGCATATATTATAATATTAAAAAATTGGGTGTGATTCTTTAGTATGCCTCACTTTATTCCCAAAAGAAAAAAATCTTAATTCACCCAACTCCACATGAAAGAAAGGGCCTGTTTAAATACATAACACAACGATTACTGTAAGCTGAGAACCACGAAGTTTCCAAAATCGATGCCTCTATCGTATATCTGTTACAGGAATCTGAACCTTTCTTAGCCTTCCCCCGTTGTCATCGTAGAAAATAATGGATAAAGATGTACTCAACATAATTTAACTGCAAATACAACAGCATATTTATGTCAGAAGTTAAATTACTAATTAAAGAAGTAATTAAATTACGGAACTTGACCCGATTTAACCCAATAATCACGTACAATTAAGGGAGAGTAGTCGATCCCTCGCCTTCCAAATCAACATGTAAAAGCCAAATGTTGATTCAAAATTGTCAAGATCAATTTTTTTTTTAGATTGAAGCCACAAAATCAAAGCCAGTACCACATGGCCAATTATCTATAAGAAATTAAAAAAAATCATTAATTAGTTATAAGTGATCAAGATCATCTTCACATTCACATTCAGACAAAATATACAAGGCTAAATTTCTTACAGAGATAATCTTGCTTCTCAGAATGATGAGGAAGTACTGGATATCACAACACCTCTGTAGGCCACTAAGAGCATCTCCAAAAAATTCTTCAAATAAAATTCTACTTCTTATTTGAAGAGTCTTATCAATATTAAACACTCCAAAAGACACATTAATTTAGATTCTTCAAATAAAATTTGTTTCTCACTCTTCAATATTGGCGAGTGGGTTTCTCCCTCTTCTATTAATATTTTATTATTATTTATTGAAAAGATAAGACTGCAATAATTATTATTTATGTTTCCTTTAAAAAACATAACAACAATTCAATTTAATAGTGGAAAGATTTGATTAAAATAATGTTAACTTATTCTTATTTGATGAGTCTTTTGGAGGATATTATATTTTTCCATCCACTTATTTGCCACATTAGTAAGCAAATTGATATTTGAAGAGTAAAATCTAAAAAGTCTTTTGGAGATGCTCTAACATCATATTAACACAAAGCGGAAGCACCTTTTGAGAATTTTTTTTTTTGAATACTGATTAATCATCATATTACTGCATTACACAGATATTTACAACTGCTATTATAGCAGATATATTACACTGATATTTACAATCAGAAATACATGATTGGGACTTATATTATTACATTGAATTCTGTGAAGTACATGCCCAGACAAATAATCCCTTACAGAAGAGGGATGTCCATACTCCACTCGTATTGCACGAGGGAGAGGAAATTTTTGAAATATTAAACAAATAAGCACGTTAGCCCCCACAAATGCTTTTGTGGGGGCTTGAACCGCTGCCCTCACAATGCTTGTGAGGGCAGCAGCCCACCACTCCGACCAAGTCCGAAGTGGCACCTTTTGAGAATTGAGAAAAAGAGAAAAAGAGATTTGTAAGCCAATTATTATTATTGTACTATGATTTATATATCTAATTCTTTTTGATGTTGGTGGGAATAGATAAATTATCTACTGACTTTTTCTTTCCCTAAAAGGACACAGTGTTTATCGTGAAGCTAATTCTGCTGCGGATTTTCTCGCCAACTTTGCATTGATTGTCCCCCTTGGTCTTCATCTTTTCTCTATCTCTCCTATTGGAGTAAGATCTTTGATAACTTATGATATGTATGGGGTAACTTATCCCTGTTTAATTGCTTGTTAGCTCCTTTAGAGCCCCCTTGATTTAAAAAAAAAAAAAGGACACAGTGTTTTCATGCCAAACTTTTTGTCACCTTCTACATCTGGCAAATCCTGTTAATAAATCACATAAAGAAGTAAATTAGTAACCATCCATTATTTATTAATATTTATTAATGAGAATTGATACACTTACAATTAATGGTCTGCATGGGATCGAATTTTCCAACTAACAGATTGCACTTCTCTATCTTTGGCTAGAATTTCCTCTCCATTATTTGGATGGTGATTGGACAACCACCTGGGGGAAAAAATATCGCTGATCCTTTCAAGATGAAAGCATTGAGAACCTGCAACCAGCATTAATTGCTGGTAATTTGATTGATTAATCATCCAGATTGAATTCAAGATGAAGCTAGGTTGAAAACATTTAGGTACTGTATGATCTAAAGGACTCATTTTCCAACTAACAGATTTAATGAGTTGATCTAGAGGACTCATTTTCCAACTAACAGATTGCACTTCTCTATCTTTGGCTAGAATTTCCTCTCCATTATTTGGATGGTGATTGGACAACCACCTGGGGGAAAAAATATCGCTGATCCTTTCAAGATGAAAGCATTGAGAACCCGCAACCAGCATTAATTGCTGGTAATTTGATTGATTAATCATCCAGATTGAATTCAAGATGAAGCTAGGTTGAAAACATTTAGGTACTGTATGTTAAAAAAATCCAGAATTTGGGCTTAATTTTGAATTATTTTCCTCGTGAAATCACAAATTTTAAAATATCTTAAGTTATTGTAAACATATTTATTTCTCATTTTTATTGAGAAAATTCAAATTTTTATCAACAGGTCATTATTATTTTTTCTTATCTTTTAAATAAAAATAAGAGTAAATCGAGATTTACAATAAGATATTTTAATAATTATTATTTCATAAGGGAATAATAATTCGAAATTTGTAACCACAATGATCAGGATCTTTAACCAATATTGGCACAAATAAATGAGAGTTGAGTTATGAAACATAAAGGTTCAATGCAAAAGAGGGATGCTTTCTAAAAAGAGTAATGCTACACATCCTAAATTTTTTATCCCAAAAAATTATTCCAAATGATGTGTCATTAATTGAGTGGTTGGTGAGATAATATAATTAATTCACTTAGATCTTGTAAAGAATTATCAACCACTCAATTAATGACACATCATTTGCGATAAAAAATTTGGGATGTGTAGCACTGGTGTTCTAAAAATTGGTTAAATAAATGGTGTTGCATGAGCCGAAAAAGGAGAGGCACATGGTGCAATTAAAACCCTTGAGGACAACGGGGAGCTTACGAGAAGGATCTCATTTCGGGACCTTTTGCCTTAACATAATTTCATTGCAGCGCTAAGCTTGGATCACATTTTTCTCTCATTGCAGGGGAGAATTCCAATGCAAAGTTAGAAAAAGATAAGGGTTTATTAATAATTCCAATTAGAAAGCAATCCATTAACCAAAGTGACACGCAAATTAAACACACTCATTTGCTTCATCATTCAGTGTCATGAAACTAGAGTGGATGAAGAATAATAAAACTTGAGATGGGTAAAATAAAGACTCCTTTCGAAAGGAGTTACTTTTACTCTTCAGTTATTTAATTATTTTATGCTTGCGTCATCAGATCTAAGTAATATATGCATGGAGAAAAAGACACTTGGGTTTATAAAGGTTGTTGATTAAATAGATAGTTACAGCATCATTATTTAGGAAATGAATATTTAGATCCATTTTCTGTTAGTGAATTCATTTATTTGAATGTTGAAATTATTACCTTCAAAAGTCCGTTTACGAATGCGAAGATGGACATGATAGCGACCGTAGATATTAATGGTATTGTAAGTACGAAAGGTCTACCAAGCACGTATTGCTGTATACATAAATCAAAATTAAACCACTTCATAAAAAATTACAGAAACAAAATGAAGAGGAAAACAAAATTATCGCATGGAAGCCAAATAATTATTTATAATACGAAGAAATCATATATATGTGTATACCTGCATGTGCATACAAAAAGGTAATTGAAGTGTAAATCCCATCAGAATCACAAGAGTGAGTGGAGCCATAAATGTTTTTGACTTCCACCTAAGAAAAGGAATCTGCGGCCAAGATTAAAAACAATCATTTCGAGACTATTAATTTTCATTTACTTAAGAGGTATATTAGGGAATGGAGAAGGTTCAAATCAATTTTTTAAATCTTATTTTTAAGATTCTAATTCTAATAATTAATTAAAAAAACTGTTTAAAAACCACTTAGTCGACTAACTCCATAGAGCATTTTAAGCTACGTTACAACATGCAACTGAAGCACTTACTGGGAGGGAATAAGCGCATCCACATAGAAAGCACAAGATTTGGATCAAGAGAAGTGGTGGGGATCCCGACATAATTGCCAAAGCGTAACTCTGAAAAATTGGGATCAATTAATGAATTAAAAAAGGTTACAAATTAAATAGACTTAAGTTTATTTATTAGAGGATTGTAAAAAGTTTTGCGGGCACTTGATTACCAAGATTGCGCTTCCTATACAAATCGCAATTGCAGTTCCCATTGATAAGTCGCCGGAAGCAAGCGGGAGATACGGCTTGTTAATCTTTAACAACGTTAAGTTTATTTATTAGCAAAAACAAACAAACAAATAGATAAAGTATATGAAGCGTCAAAGGAGCATATATATAATATCTCAACATATGCATGCATGGAGTCATGGTCAGATAGGATTGTTCGGATTTTATAAAATTCGAATTTAAACTAGAATCAAACAATATATACAACTCTTATTTTAGTTTAAATTTAGAAAATCCAGACGTCTGGACCTGAGCATCATTTATATTTATATATCCCTTGTCTATTTCAACGTCCCAAATCTGGTTTAAGGCCGTCAGAAAAGTGTTCATCAGTAATGTGGGCACTATGACCTGAAATATATGTCACGATGAATCAATGTTATTCAAACAATCATTTCCGAATACGTAGTTGTAAATTTTATTAATTCTTTCTCAGTACTTAATAAACAGTATCTACCTTCAATATTTCAATGAAAAATCTTGGAGTCAAATCAGCAAGACTTTGTACTGGAAGTAAAGAAACTGATACAATCCCAAAAACCTGTAAAGACAAAACACGGATCTCATTTCTGTAAATCTAGAAAGGATTAAAGCAAAAATGAAAAAACTTCATATCATTATTTGCTCTTTATAAGAAGCAACTCACAATGTTAACCCAAGTGTATGAACGAACTGTTAGGGTAGTTAAAATGCCACCGCATGATGTACATACGAGCAGAATTTGGTCTCTTCGTTCTAAAAGCAACCCTCAGAGGAATGGTGTCTCGAGCAGATAATAAGTTGGTTGATCAATTGGGATCGGTCAAAGAACCCATGAGGAGAGCCAGAGTCAGGTCGAGACAAATACTCAATTAAAGGTTGACCAATTAGTTGTCCAAAAATAATAGGCACGATGCCCACACCTAGACAGTTACCACGTCAACCACGTTCACCCATTACCTAATCCATGCATCCAACCAACCCACTAAGACCCATGAATAAAGGATGATGCTACACGTTTGGTTAAAATCCTTGCAAATTCAAATCGAGGGAGGACACTCGAGAATTAGGGGGAAACTCTGCCTCTTTCATCTTAGAACTTTTTTCTTAAAATATTTTCTGGTGGGAATTAAAATCTTTACTTCAAATAGCTACAATTAAGCCACAAAGATTTGTGGAAAACGTTTTTACAGAAACCTGAAAACTGACTTTAGCGTCGGAGGGTTTTCGTCCAAAAAATGTTTGGCGCCCCCTGACTGTTTAATCATGATTTCAGGTATAAGCAGAGTGGAGAGTACGTAGTCATCAATATCTGTTCCACTGAAATGACTGCAAGCAGTACTGTGCCCTATTAAAACAAATTCAAGTGTTCACGTAGCAGCCTAGTCGCCATAATGAGTTCGACCAGATTTTTGCATCAACATTTTGGCGCTGTCTGTGAGGATAAAATGAAAAGCTGTCGTTGACCAAGCAAACCAGCCAGAAGATGAGCAAAATGAACACAGGAGAAAATGGAGCTCATGAAGTTGATCTTGGGGTGAATGAATCCGCTACTTTGTAGGAAATAGCAAGTGAGGCGAGAGAAAGGGCAATGTACGAGCCAATGGAACAAATAGAGAGACAAATAGAGACCCTCACAACAGTATTGCATGAGTTGAGGGAGAGGCAGAGGGGTTTTGACAGAAGAAACTAGAGGGAGAACCAAGACGTTCCGGAATCGAGTGACAGACTAGACCACAGCGAGCAGAATCTAGCGGTGATGAATAAGTCTAATGTAGAGCAGAAACCTAGAGTCGAAAGTCTATCCCTTGGTGAGCAGAATTACAGAACAAGGGGTCAGTCCGTAAAGGTCAGAATTTGGAGAATTTTGGGGAGGAAGTGAATATTGAAGAAAAAAGGAAATTGAGGCAGTATCTGCATGACATAGAGCAGGAGCGTGAACAGGTCGCAGCATTCAACCCTGGTTGCACCATGGAACCAGGGGGAGAAGTACGAAGATTGGCTCGGATAATAGACGAGATGTAGGGCATGAGAAAGCTTGCAAGTGGAGAATAATGTTTGATAATAAATCTCTGCTCTTAGCTGAGATCATGGGCACCACAATACTTAAGGATTTTTATTTTCCTAATCTCAGGTACTTTGGGAGGAATGACCCATTGGTGCATATTAAACGTTTCAATGACATGACTGATGTGCAAGGATTGACACAGGCGCAGAGGTGCATAGCATTTCCTCTAACACTGGAGGGACGAATACGAAATTGGTATTGTAAATTTCCTCGGGAAGTATCAAAAGTTTTCAGCAGATGTCCCTGAAATTCGCCAAGCATTTTCGCAGAGCAGTGGCCCCAAAGGATGACATGATAGAGCTTATGGGTATCAAACAAGAAGAAAATGGGACCCTCAAAGAATTCGTGAAAAGATATCATTGTGTTGTACTTGACTTTGGGGCATTCAATCATCCCCAAGCTTTGAAGGGGCTAAATGAAGGAGTAAAAATAGGGAGACTGTGGTACAGTATGAGGATCCTAACTGTGCAATTGTATTCCATGGCATACGAGCATGCGAAGAGAGATATTGAGATTGAGGAGGAATAAGCAGCCAAGATTAAGACTGAGTAGTTGGAGGAGCTACAACGAAGAGGAAGGGGAGCCCAAAAGGGAAATGCACAAGACATGTTGAGAAACCAGCACTAAGTAGGGGAGAAGGTGTGAGACCAACCCCATATTTACGGTTCCAGAAACCTTATCAGTTTCACCAGGACAAAATTCCCCTTCATAAAGCCTCGAGCAGAGACTATAAGAGTGAGCAAAACTGACCACACAACCATCTAACAATTTCCCCAGTGATAGAGCAACGTAAATTTTTGACTAAAGTCTGGTGTATAGGTAGTATACTCCCTTAAGAGTCCCCTTGGAGGAGCGGTTCCATGTCATAAAGAATCGAGGCCTATTATGTCCCCTACTGCAAATTGCAAAAGCAGATAATAAACGGGATATGAGTAGATTATGCAAATTTTATGACACTTATGGTCATATGACCGCCCAATGCCGAGACTTAAAGAACCAAGTAGAGGATCTGATAAGGAATTAATATCTAAATGAGTTTATTGATGGGAGTTATCCTTTGGTAGATTAGCAGCTCACGAGAATAAAGGTCGAAATGATAGGTCAAGAATAGCCGATGGTCAGTGTTATAGCAGGTGGGCCCATGTTAACTGGAGATTCAAATAAGGCTTGGAAAAATTATGGAAAGTATGCCATGACCAGCTCAGAAGTACTCTATAACATACCGACAGCAAAAGGGGCCAAAACAAGGCAAGTTCTGATCATGTGGACAAAAAACGATGAAGATAGAGTGTTATACCCATATAAGGATGCTGTGGTAATAAAGGCAAATGTTGCAAATAAAGAGTTCAACAAATTACTTGTTGATTCGGGGAGCTCAGTAGATGTCCTTTTCAAATCTGCTTTAGAGGAGATGGGAATTGTTGTGCAAATTTTAATGTACTCGCAAGCGCACGAATCTATTGTAGTATAGATCAATGGTGACGAGTGTCGATTCCATGAGGAGGTGGATTTTAATTGTGTATAGAATTAATTTTGCAAATGGTTGATTGGATCTGTGGTGGAAATGATTTGGAATATGCTGAAACTTAAATTAAAATGGCGAGAATAAATTCTGAAATTGGAATTGAAATGACGAGAATAAATTGAAGAGAATTCTATTGAAATGACGTACTTGGGTATCTGGATCCGTATCAACATGCATCATGGGCTAAATAATCCGTATTAATGCCAATTAAATCATGAGGGGGGAATCCACACCTCATGAACCACGCTCTAATCAATATGGTGCTAAGGGCTTATCGTGCCAAATAATAATTACCTTGTACTAGAGAGCCGGTGTAACCAAGGTGATATCTAGACAAGACTATTATTATTTGTCGACGAAAAGTCAAATCATCCACAAAAATTAGAGGGGAAAAGAAAATAAATTTACCAAATAAAGCCCATGACACATGTTGAGACTTCACCTTCAACCCAAGCTTGAAAGGAAATTAGCTACTCATAATTGAACTAGGGGCAAAATGAGAATTTATTAAAATACGAAGAAAATACAAGATGGAGAAGGAATTACAGAAAATGGATCCCAAAAATGAATTCAGAGATATCAAATTAGGGGGGGGAGGCCCCCTTTTTATAGATACATGGAGTAAATCATGGCCATCGGATTAAAAACAGTTTGGACGCTCAGGATTGCGCCACGTCATCAGTCAACAGTACGCGGTTTGACCACGTAGATGAACAGTAACAAGGTTTGACCCGGATGAACAGTAACGCGGTTTGGTTGACAATAATCCTGTGTGATGCATGTACCGTACGTGAGATTTTTCGCCCACTGATATGCTGCTACGTCACCATCAACAGTACATAAGAATTTTAGCCCAACAGGATCGTGACACCTCATCAGTCAATGCCACATCATCGGTCAATGCCACGTCATCGTCCGTCTATGTGAACAGTGTCGTGAACAGTAACGTATATAGTACCGTACACGTGAATAGTACCGTACATGTGAATAGTGCCATTTTTCCTTTTATGCTCCTCCTAAGGTTTTCGACCGTCCTGAGTTCAAAAGTGATGTCCGTTTTGCCGTCTGATCTCTCCTTTATTTTGAAATGACTATAATACCCCTAAAATACATAAAATACTTAATTAAAATAAAACACACGGAATTAAATCAAAAGAAGGTTAAATTCATAAAAGTAAAGGTGTTAGTAAAACTTGTAGTGTAAAATAACGATTTTCTCCTTTATAAATATACATTTTCTAACACTCAACACACCCCCCAACCAGCTTATTGCTAGTCCCTAGCAAATAAAGCGAAAACGAAATTCAAATCCAAAATGATTTTTTTTTTTAATAGAAACACTCGTGTTTATTCAATCAGATCAATGATAGCAATCAAATAAAAGTATAAGCATTATCTCCAGTCTAAAGAAACATCACACCCACATCAACCATCCACATGAATCAGCCCAGTAGACTTTGTTATAGCTACTTTCAAGAATGATATGTCAAACCCCAAAATCTCACTGGAAGTAGTGACACTCTCACAAAGAAATTAAACCCAATAAAAATAGTCACTCCAATGAATGGTAATTGAGAGAAAATAATAAAGAAGTGATATCGCATGCTCTCACCAAGATGAAAGAAATATGCCCTTAGCTTAGAAATAATACGATCTCAAGTCAAACAAAAATGCTAGTCAACCCATTTTATTTATCTCTTTTTCTTTTTTTTTTCTTTTTTTATGCATCACTACATATTTTTAGCCCATATAACTAGCTTCTACTTCAGACTATAGTTCCCTAAAATCAAGAAGGACTTTTATTAGGACGTAACGTAGGCTAGGGACATGGTTAACAAAGAAGGGAAATAAGGAAAACAAAGTGTATGTTTGAGAAAAAATGCAGAGATTTTTTTTTTTTTTGAAGTTGCAAGGTGGATTTCACCTTTTATTGTTATTTTTATTCTTTTGAAACAACAACTTTTGTTTTTGTTTTTGTTTTTTGGCATAACTTCACTGAACAACATAATTAGTTACATTTTCTCAAACATAAATAGGTGATGGAACTTATAAGACATCGGGTAATACTCCAAATTGGAGTGGGTCAAGATGATAAGTTTAACAAATAAAATGTTTGTTTGTTTGTTTTTTTTTTTTTTTTAAAGGCTCAAAATGGTTAACTATGGATATTTGATAAAATGGATGGCTAGAAAGGCTCAAACGGATCAAAGATGGCCTTTCCATCGTCTTTTAGGGCTCTAAATAACCTTCCATATCCACTAGTTAGATGGGCCTCCAAATGTAGCAACACACATTTTTTTTCTTTTTTTTTTAATTTTACCAATTTTTTTAAGGGTTAACTCAAAAGAAATCTAGAGATCGTGTATAAAATAATAAAATAATAAACTACTAAACTGTATAGAGAATGGGCAAAAGGGTTACTCTCCAAGAAAATGATAGGCTCAACAACTCACTTGGCACTTATTTATGACATGTTCATTCCTTCAAGCAACTCATATTTGTCTTCGACATCAACATGTAAAGTAGCAAACATATCGTAACATCATTTAAGACCAAAGATAATACAAATGCTAAAATTTGAAATTAATCATGTCATCCAATGTTAAAACAAATAACACATTTTTTTTTAAACCACATTCTACCCCCCAGCCTATTCTAAACATAAAAGGAAAATATGCATGTAGAAATGTGAAAATGATGTAGAAAAATTAATTAGAATTTTTTTTTTAACTAAGAAGATGCGTTTCTAGAGGCACTACACTCCATATTCAGCCTTCTTCGACTCAAAAATTTGAAAATATATATTTATAAAGGAGAAAGAAGAAGAAAACGGTTTTTTTTTTTTTAAACGATGAAGATGCGTTTCTAGAGTAACTACACTCCATATTCAGCCATCTCTGACTAAAAAATTTGAAAATATATATTTATAAAGGAGAAAGAGGAAGAAAACGGTTTTTTTTTTTTTTAAACGATGAAGATGCGTTTTTAGAGTAACTACACTCCATATTCAGCCATTTTCAACGCAAAACGTTAGCAACAGTTAGTTTCTACAACAAAAAATCAGTAAAAACTTAACCAAGATTCCACAATTGTTGACTATTCCCTCCCCCCAACCTGAATGAAACATTGTCCTCAATGTTTGAAAGGAAAGAAGTAGAGTTTAGAAGACATCACCTGGGTGGTGCAACACAGAAGAAAATATTTACAAGCGGAGAGTTAAATCTAATTTGTACTTCTTACTGCGGCTACTGTTACCATCATTATTTGGGCACTCCAACACAAAGGTCCAGGGGTCTGGCTCCGGTTTATAAGCTTGTAACAGATCAAGTAGCTCATTAGCAGTGTGAGCACAAATAAAAAGTTTTTTTACATTAGAAGGAATGAAATAGTTTTTTATTGCATGGTTAAGAAATGCGATAAAGCCATCATAAAAGTTATTGACATTTAACAAACCGATGGGTTTCTGGTGGATGTGCAGATGGGCCTAAGATGCTAGTGTGATAAGTCCTCTAGTGTTGCAAGATCTCCTGGAAGGAAAATAAAAGCATCAGCATGATTAAGCATTTCAGTTATTCTTTCTTGCATACCTGAGACGACTAACTCTTCTCCAGTTGATGAGTCAGATGAACTGCCCAATGGTTTTAGGACTCTTGGGATGATGCCTAACACTTGACTTCCTCTGATAAAAGCTGCTTTTGAGACCATTTTTGATAACCCTCGGTTACCTCCTCCATACACCAAGTGTAATTTTCTCGCTGCTATGCTTCGACCAAGATCTATGGCTGCCTCAACGAACTCTTTATGTTTGCCATAGGTAAATCCAGAAAGCACACAAATGTTCTTGAATTGTCTATTGGGAGTAGCTGCCATTGTGATACTTCTCAAAAATAATTTGTGAGTGCTTGACAAAAGATAAATCACATTTAAGAATCTTGGTGACAGTGGATCACAGCTGTGAATGAGGTAACATGTCAGTGTCAAATAACGCGTAAAGCACGTGGCTCGCGAGTAAAAAAGAAAACAGTAAAAAGGACAAAGCAAACAGTAATAAAATTATTAAAGACAATAATGCAAACGATAAAAAACCAGTGAAATAAAACAACAGTAAAGTAAAAGGATATTTACAGGTAGTTACGACTGTGGCTCACATCTTCCTCTGGTTTTACGTCCAGAAATGGCTTGAATGCCCTCTATGGGTCGAGGATGGGCTTCCCATCCAGCTTTCTTATAAACTGGCAAACAAGGTCGTTTATAGTCAGATTCCCGAGACTATATCGTGCATGCTCTTTCTGGAATAATGGCCACAACTGGAGAATCGCTCCTTGCACATATCCACTGGGATGCGTTTCAAGAGACAAAAGAATGTCATCCAATGACTCCTTATTCAAGCCATCCCTAATGAATTGAATCTTATCTTCCCTGTTATCAGACACCATTCCTAAAGAACATGGGTTTTTACTGCATCTCATTCTAGCACACTTATGACAAGCAACAGAAATTCTTTGAGCTCGTCGTTTTAGTGCATAATTTCCTTTTCCACAACCAGGCATGTATGCAATAAATTTTGGAGGTAACTCACCTGCCGATCATACTTTAGCCTCGATTAACCAACGGATGTCAGCAGGTATGTTATTCTTCATGAGTAATCGCATGCGTTCGGACCGAGCTTTATAGATCGTAAGGAGGGCATTCTGAGGAAGTGAAGGGAATCGCTTGTGAAGCTTCGCTAGAATCTCGTTTTTGTCCATACCTTCGCCTCAGAACGTCAGTTATTATGGGAAACTGAAGTAACCGACTTGATTGTCACGGAGTACCGTTATCCGCCACTTCACCGGGGTAACAAACTAAAGCACACAAACAGAAAAACAAATTAAAACACAAAAAGAAAATTAAAATCGTCCTCTTATTGAATTTACCTCAAGCTCCAATTGGATGTCGTAAACACTTCTCTCAATATCTCGGAGTTGGCTTTCTAGATTCTCAACATAGGCTACTAACTCTGGTAGTTGTAGAGCCCAAATGCGTTGTGTTTTACAAAATTGAATCTGTCTTTTGAGATGGGTTTTGACACGTTGAAGTGGTTTAAGAATGTTCAGGAGGAACGGTCTAAGTATGGTACTCATGATGAAAAATGATAAGAGAAAACTTAATAGTTAAATAAACACACTTATGCAAAAATAATTTCAATTAGCAAAAGAATAATAAAAAGAAAGAAAGAAAAATCAAATCAACGAAAAGAAGAATAAAAATTAATTCAAATCTGGTGGGTCACTCAAATTTATTTCGGTGTCTTCTCTATGTGGTTGGTATTCTAGATATGGCTTTAATTTTTGACCATTAACTTTAAACGTGACACCGTTCTTTGGGTCCTTAATTTCAATTGCCCCATGTGGAAAAACAGTATGAACAATAAAGGGACCAGACCATCGAGAGCGTAACTTACCTGGGAATAGGTGCAAGCGAGAATTGAATAAAAGCACTTTCTGACCTGGAGTGAACGATTTTCTCATAATTTGCTTGTCATGGAAGACTTTCATCCGTTGCTTGTAAATCTTGGCATTTTCGTATGCGTCATTGCGAATTTCTTCAAGTTCTGCCAGTTGTAATCTTCTTTCTGAGCTGGCTTGCTGCATGTCAAAGTTGAATTTCTTGATGGCCCAATATGCACGATGCTCGAGTTCCACAGGTAGGTGGCAAGCTTTTCCATACACTAGCCTGTAGGGTGACATCCCAATCGGGGTCTTGAAAGCCGTTCTATATGCCCATAATGCATCATCAAGTCTTAATGACCAATCTTTTCTGTCTGGCCTCACCGTCTTTTCTAATATGTGCTTTATTTCTCGATTGGAGATCTCAACTTGGCCACTGGTTTGCGGATGATACGGGGTTGCCACTTTGTGTGTGATTGAATACTTTGTCAAAAGAGCTTTGAATGCTTTGTTACAAAAGTGGGCACCACCATTACTGATTATTGCTCGAGGGAATCCAAAGCGCGAAACAATGTTGCTTTTCAAAAATCCTATCACCACCTTGTGATCATTGGTTCTACATGGAATTGCTTCCACCCATTTCGATACGTAGTCAACACCAACCAATATGTATTGATGGACAAAAGAAGGGGGAAAAGGTCCCATGAAGTCAATACCCCATACGTCAAAAATCTCAACCACTAAAATTGGATTTAGTGGCATCATGTTCCTTCGTGTAATGCTCCCCATTCGTTGACACCTATCACATGAAGAACAGAAAGTGTAAGCATCTCGAAATATAGTTGGCCAATAGAAACCACATTGTAAAACTTTAGTCGCTGTTTTCTTAGCGCTGAAATGGCCTCCACAAGCTTGTTCATGGCAGAATGAAAGGATATTCTGAATTTCACTGTCTGGGACACATCGTCTAACAATTTGGTCTGCACAATACTTGAACAAATAAGGGTCATCCCAAAAGAAATTCTTTATTTCCGTAAAAAAATTGGTCTTGTCTTGCTTGGTCCAATGCTTTGAAAGTTTACCTGTAACAAGATAATTAACTATATCAGCATACCAAGGTAATACTTCTACACTCATCAATTGTTCATCTGGAAATGACTCATTCAATATTAATGGCTCTGTAATTGTGTCAAAATGGAGTCGAGAGAGATGGTCCGCCACAATATTTTCTATGCCTTTCTTATCTTTGAATTCCAAGTCAAATTCCTGCAAAAGCAACACCCAACGAATTAGTCTAGCTTTTGCATTTTTCTTTGTGAGAAGATATTTAAGAGCAGCATGATCTGTGAATATAATTATTTTACAACCAATGAGATAAGATCGAAATTTCTCTTATGCAAACACTACTGCTAGCATTTCTTTTTCAGTAGTTGAATAATTCAACTATGCATCATTCAATGTCATACTAGCATAGTAGATAACATTGGGAATTCGATCAACTCTTTGTCCTAATACTGCTCCTACTGCATAATCAGATGCATCACACATGAGCTCAAATGGTAAGCTCCAGTTTGGGGGCTGAATGATGGGTGATGATGTCAACAAGTGCTTTAATTTTTCAAAAGCACAAGACATGAATCATTAAAGATAAAAGGTACATCCTTAGCAAGTAGATTGCATAAGGGTCTAGAAACTTTGCTAAAATCTTTAATGAAACGTCTATAAAAACCAGCATGCCCAAGGAAAGATCTTACTTCTCTGACTGTTTTAGGTGGAGGAAGATTAGAAATGAGATCCACCTTGACTTTGTCAACCTCAATACCTTTGCTCGAAATGATGTGACCGAGAACAATACCTTGTTTTACCATAAAATGACACTTCTCCCAATTTAAGACTAAGTTCTTCTCAATACATCTCTGCAGAACTAGTGTTAGATGATGTAAACATTGATCAAACGAGTTACCAAAAACAGAAAAGTCATCCATAAAGACTTCAAGGAATTGTTCAACCATATCAGAAAAAATGCTTAACATGCATCGTTGAAATGTAGCAGGTGCATTACATAATCTAAATGACATTCTCCTATATGCAAATGTGCCAAAAGGGCAAGTGAAAGTAGTTTTCTTTTGATCTTTTGGTGCTATGGGAATCTGATTATATCCTGAGTAGCCATCTAGAAAGCAATAAAATTCATGGCCTGCTAATCTATCAAGCATTTGATCGATAAATGGTAAAGGAAAATGGTCTTTACCTGTGACAGAATTCAACTTTCTATAATCAATGCATACACGCCATCCTGTAGTTACTCTAGTGGGTATCAATTCATTATCAGCATTCGTAACTACTGTGACTCCTGACTTTTTGGGGACAACTTGTACAGGACTGACCCATGAACAATCAGAAATTGGGTAAATGATACCTGCGTCTAATAGCTTAAGGACTTCAGTTTAACAACTTCTTTCATATTAGGATTTAACCGACGTTGCATTTCCCTAGTAGATTTAGCATTTTCATCGAGGTGAATGTAATGCATGCAGTCTACTGGGTTTATACCTTTTATGTCCGCTATGGTCCATCCTAATGCTCCTTTGTGCTCTTTTAAAACATCCAACAACTTACCTTTTTGTTCGTCATTTAGGGATGATGAGATGATTACCGGTAGAGTGCTTTCTTCTCCCAAAAACGCATATTCCAATGTGTTGGGCAATTGTTTGAGCTCGAGTTTCGGTGGTGATTCTGATGATGGGATGAGTTTCTTCTCTGATGGTGCTAGTTGTTCAATTCTTGACTTCCATTTATTAGTATCCATGTATGGTGCTGAGTCAAGCAGGGCGTTGACCTCATTGACCGATCTGTCAATATCAAAATCCAAACCAAAGTGAGTTAAACATGTTTGTAAAGGATCATCACTAAGGTTTGAAACAAAAGTGCTATCAACTATTGTTTCTATTAAATCCACATCAACAATTCCATCATCTGCATTATGAGGCTGTTTGGCAATGTTGAAGATGTTCAGCTCCATAGTTATGTTGCCAAAGGACAACTGCATATTTCCAGTCCTGCATTGAATGTGAGCATCCGCAGTTGCCAAGAAAGGTCGGCCTAGGATAATGGGGATGTGCTTCATTGAATCCTGTGTTGGTTGAGTGTCAATTACAATGAAATCAACAGGAAAATAAAACTTGTCTACCTGGATAAGCACGTCCTCCACAATACCACGAGGTATTTTTGTGGACCGATCTGCAAGTTGTAACACCACTGGAGTTGGGTGTAATTCTCCAAGTCCAAGTTTCAAAAATACTGAGTAAGGTAACATATTTACACTAGCTCCTAAATCCAACAAAGCATTCTCAATTGTGTGGTTCCCTATGCTACATGAAATAGTGGGGGAGCCTGGGTCTTTGCATTTTAGAGGAATTTTATGTTGGAGTATAGAACTAACGTTTTCTGTTAAAAATGCCTTCTTTTGAACGTAAATGTTTCTCTTTTTAGTACAAAGGTCTTTAAGAAACTTGGCATACGTTGGAACTTGTTTAATAGCATCAAATAAATGGATGTTAACACTTACCTGTTTGAAGATTTCAAGAATCTCACCTGTGGATTTTCCCTTTTTTCCTTTAGCTAACCTTTGAGGAAATGGAGCTTTCGGAACATATTCTCGTGGGTTGGTTTCTTCTTTCTCCTCCGGTGATGATTCCTCAACATTCACAGGTATAATTTGATTTTCTTGTCACCGGCATCTCCACTTTATTGTCGACTTCTTTTCCTTTTCGCAAGGTCATTACTGCTTTGACCTCTCCATGCTGCTGTGGTGAACTGGTACTTGCTTCATGTACTCCTTTAGGGTTAGACACTGGTTGACTTGGAAACTTGCCTTTCTCAACAGTCATTGCCAAGGTCTGAACTGAAGAAGCAAGTTGTCCCACCATCTTCTCGAGGCTTGAAACTGATTAGGCTTGTGAGTTAAAGCCTGCTCTCAACTCATTTCGTAGTCCATCAATGGTGCGGTTCTGTTGCTCAATCGTGGAGTGAGTAAGATTCTTGAGATTCTGGAATGAATCCTCCCATGGTCTGGGTTGAGAGTAATTCTGGTTTTGATTGTATGGTCTAAATGGTGGCTGAGAGACTTGAGGATTTTGAGGAATTGGTTGCATTGGTGGAGCTAGAGCTGGAGCTGCTGGTCCATTCTGTTGGAATCCTTGAGACCATGAAAAATTGGGGTGGTCTCTCCATCCAGGGTTATATGTGTTGGAGTATGGGTTGTAATTTGATGGTTTTCTCATTACACCTATGGCATTGGCTTGATCTGAGTATGAGTCATGGTCATGTGGTTCTGTTGATTTAGCAGTCGATAACGATACTATTTGTTGAGCAAGACCTTCAATTATTGCTTTGACTTCTTTAATTTTCTGAACTGGATTCTCCAATTTGAACCTCATTTACTCCTTTAATTCTTCTGGTATTCCTGAGTGACCGACTCCGTTGTTGGGAATTATCCGCTTGTCGCTGGAAGAATTCCTAAATCTCTGATGCACTTTTTGACATTAGCTCTCCTCCACTTGTTGCCATTAGCCATTCTTGCACATTTGGCAATAATCCCTCCAAAAAGTATTGGCATTGGTGCCATTTCTCGTACCCATGATGTGGACACTTCAAGAGTAGCCCATTGAATCGCTCCCATGTTTCGAAAAATTGCTCGTCTTTTCTCTGGGTAAACTCTGAAATTTCCCTACGAATAGCATTGGTTTTATGCACTGGGAAATATTTATTCAAAAATTTTGTAACCATTTGTTCCCATGATGCAATGCTATTAGCAGGCAATGTATTAAGCCATGAACGAGCTCTATCCTTTAAAGAAAATGGGAATAATCTAAGTTTAACATCATCGTCTGAAAAATTTTCATATTTAAAAGTTTGACAAATGGCATGAAAATCATTCAGATGATTATATGGGTCCTCATTTTCTAAGCCATAGAATGTTGGGAGACAATTTAGCACACTAGGTTTTAGTTCAAAACTCCTAGTAGCTACGTTTGGGTATCTTATGCATGATGTGCTCAAATTAGCTAAAGGACTGAAGTAGTCCTTAAATGGCCTCTCCTGTGGTTGCAAATCCATTCCAAATTTAATGTGCCTGTGTGTGCGAAGTGTTTTTTCTAATTCAAGGTCTATAGGTTCAAGATTAGGTAATAATGACCTACGACCATGCATGCAAAACAAATAAAATAAAAATAAAAATGGGAACAAAACAAATAAATAAAGAGGAAGAAGAAATTACGATACTAACCTTATCACGCTGTTACAACCTTTCTATAAAAAGAAAACACTTAAAAAAAAATACGTGAAATAAATTAAAAATAAATTAATAAGCTAAACAAAAAAATACAAAGAAAATTAAATTACAGAATTTTAAAGAAGAGAAAAAGAAAAGAAATACTAACCTTTAAATGTAGATTCACTTTTTTTTTTTTCAAAAAAAAAATACAAGAAAACAATTAAATGGAATTATTCACAAAAATTAATTCTATGAATTAAAATTACTTACCTCCCCAGCAACGACGCCAAAAACTTGTTGTGCAAATTTTAATATACTAGCAAGCGCAGGAATCTATTGTAGTATAGATCAATGATGACGAGTGTCGATCCCACGAGGAGGTGGATTTTAATTGTGTATAGAATTAATTTTGCAAATGGTTGATTGGATCTGTGGTGGAAATGATTTGGAATATGCTAAAACTTAAATTAAAATGGCGAGAATAAATTCTGAAATTGGAATTGAAATGACGAGAATAAATTGAAGAGAATTCCATTGAAATGACGTACTTGGGTATCTGGATCCGTATCAACATGCATCATGGGCTAAATAATCCGTATTAATGCCAATTAAATCATGAGGGGGGAATCAACACCTCATAAACCACGCTCTAATCAATATGGTGCTAAGGGCTTATCGTGCCAAATAATAATAACCTTGTACTAGAGAGCCGGTGTAACCAATGCGATATCTAGACAAGACTATTATTGTTTGTCGACGAAAAGTCAAATCATCCACAAAAATTAGAGGGGAAAAGAAAATAAATTTACCAAATAAAGCCCATGACACATGTTGAGACTTCACCTTCAACCTAAGCTTGAAAGGAAATTAGCTACTCATAATTGAACTAGGGGCAAAATGGGAATTTATTAAAATATGAAGAAAATACAAGATGGAGAAGGAATTACAGAAAATGGATCCCAAAAATAGATTCAGAGATATCAAATTAGGGGGGGGAGGCCCCCTTTTTATAGATACATGGAGTAAATCATGGCTATCGGATTAAAAACAGTTTGGACGCTTAGGATTGCGCCACGTCATCAGTCAACAGCACGCGGTTTGACCACGTGGATGAACAGTAATAAGGTTTGACCCGGATGAACAGTAACACGGTTTGGTTGACAATAATCCTGTGTGATGCATGTACCGTACGTGAGATTTTTCGCCCACTGATATGCTGCCACGTCACCATCAACAGTACATAAGAATTTTAGCCCAACAGGATCGTGACACCTCATCAGTCAATGCCACATCATCGGTCAATGCCACGTCATCGTCCGTCTATGTGAACAGTGTCGTGAACAATAACGTATACAGTACCGTACACGTGAATAGTACCGTACATGTGAATAGTGCCATTTTTCCTTTTATGCTCCTCTTAAGGTTTTCGACCATCCTGAGTTCAAAAGTGATGTCCATTTTGCCGTCTGATCTCTCCTTTATTGTGAAATGACTATAATGCCCCTAAAATACATAAAATACTTAATTAAAATAAAACACACGGAATTAAATCAAAAGAAGGTTAAATTCATAAAAGTAAAGGTGTTAGTAAAACTTGTAGTGTAAAATGACAATTTTCTCCTTTATAAATATACATTTTCTAGTACTCAACAAGAATCACGAACTTGAGCCTAGAACACACCAACACTTCTTTAAAGGGGTTTGGAAGAGGAAGGCGGGCGCCCTTAGGAGTGGTCGAGCTACCAGTGATGATTGGTTCACGACCGTTCGAAAAAACTATGATGTTGGACTTCGTAGTGGTTGAAGAGGATAATGCATACTAAATGATTTTTGGTAGACTTTTCCTAAGGATTAGCAAATCAGTAATGTCTAACTATTACATTGCAATCAAATATCAGGTAAACGGTGTAGTGGGAATTGTAAAGGGCGACTAGAGGATAGTTAGGAGCTGTTACACAACCAAAGAAACCATAAAGATAACCTTGTTAGATGCACGAGGGGAGTTTAAAAGGGAAGCCAAGAACCAGGTGAAGATACAATAGAAGTGATGATAGGGCGTGACAATTTATGTAAAATTGTGAAGATTGGCTTGAATCTAAATGAATAACTGAGGAGAAAGCTGGTCAATTGTTTGCAAGCACACTTAAATGTGTTTGCTTGGTCTCACAAGGACATGCCGGGAATTGATCCAACGATTGCGTGCCACAAGTTGGCAATATATAAAGATGCAAAATTGGTGAAGCAGAAGAGGAGATGTTTCAATCAAGAGAGGTACGATGCTATAAACGATAAGGTGGAGAAACTGCTACGAGCAGGATTCATTAGGGAAGTTGATTATCCCTCATGGATTTCTAATGTGGTCCTAGTGAAGAAGGTCAACAGGAAGTGGAGAATGTGCATTAGATTTCACGGATCTCAACAAATCTGAAAGATTGAATAGTTTCCTACTTCCAAAAATAAACCAGCTGGTTGATTTTACAACAGGGTATGGCCAGCTCAGTTTCATGAATGCATTTATGGGTTACAATTAGATACCCATGCATAAGTAGGAGGAGGAACATATCGCTTTCATCACTAACCAGGGGTTTGTTTTGCTACAGGGTGATGCCTTTTGGTCTTTAGAACGTAGGTGCAACCTATCAGAGGTTGGTAAACATGATCTTGAAACCTTTGATTGAGGAAAACCTCGAGAAGATTAGAACAGTCATAAAGATAAAATCTCCTTGCACACTCGAGGAGATTTACAGTCTTACGGGATAATTAGTAGCCCTGAATCAATTTATATCTCGAGCAATAGACAAGTGTTACGTTTTTTTTCAGGTTATAAGGAGAAGAAAAAAGATATAATAGATAACAGAGTGCGAGGAGGCATTCCAATAACTGAAAGAATACTTGATCAGAGCCTCCCTGCTATTAACACCATGAGAGGGTGACACATTGTATTTATACTAGCAGTCTCACGGTGTGCTACAAGTTTAGTTTTAATAAGGGAGGAAACAGGAGCTTAGCACCCAATGCATTATACCAGCAAAGCATTGTTATATGCAAAGACCAGAAGCCCGAAAATGGAGAAATGGGTTGTGGCCTTAGTAACAGCTACTCGCAAAACGAGGCCATATTTTCAGGCATACCCAGTAGTGGTGATGACGGATCAACCGCTTCGACAGAGGCACTTGGTTAAATGGTCAGTAAAACTAAGCGAGTTTGATATGAGCTATCAGCCTTAGACGACCATTAAGGCACAGACGCTAGTGGATTTCATTGTTGAATACACGGAATTAGATATAGACATCAGTTATGAACAAACAACTAGTGAAGAAAGTTCTAATGGGCTAATAATAGTGGATGGATCTTGTAGGGAGCAAGGATCTGAAGTAGAGGTGAGATTACGCAGGCCAGAGGGGGTTGAAGTTTCTTATGCCATAAAGTTTGAATTCAAAGCAACTAACAACTGGGCAGAATATGAAGCTTTCATTGCAGGTTTGTAGTTGGCTCATGCATTGTGAGTAGAAAGGGTGAAGATACGTACAAATTCTCAACTCATTGATAAACCATACAATCAATAGCTACAGCTCACCAAATATTATTAGTGGCAAGATTTGGCATCGGCAATCCCTTATTCTAGACATAATCTTTATTTTGAGCAAGTATCACTTGATAATTGAAAACTCTATGAAATGAGAGTTATCATAGCACTTTTAGACTTAAATTAATATTACTTAGAGAGTAAATGATGTGATTCTATTGCATTTTTGTTACATTTTGCAAAAATATTCATTTTAGTTTAGTCTTAATGAGTTTTGCTTAATTTAAAGTAATTCGTGCTTAAATTGTGTGCATAATTGTAGGTTTCCATAAGCTTATAATTCATGGAAGGAATGCTGATGCAATAGGCTTGCAAAAATGAGGAAGAACTTAGCTATAAAAGAATTGAAACAAATCTGGAACAGTGCAGTTGCTGTAGTCGTTGCTGTAGCAACATTGCTGTAGCCGTTGCTATAGCAATCCTGGAACAACGACAGAGAAAATTCCGCGCGGGATACTTGCAGAATTGCGATTTGCAGTTTCCTAATCTGATTTATATGCGCCCTATGCTTTCGTTTACCCTAATTTTCAACTATAAAAGAAGCACACATTATAAGGAAAAGTGGGAGCCGTCACCCAAGGAGAAAAATACAAAGAAACAAAAGAAAAACAAGATTCAAGAGAGAGATTAAGGGTTGCACAAGAGGAGAATTTTCAGAAATCAATTGGGAGCTCAATCCTTCTTGTTCTTCTCTTGTTTTCTCGTTTTCTATTTATTTATGGGGATGTGTTTCATGGCTGAAACTTTGTTCTTTATTTTTCTTTTACAAACCATGAACTAAATTTATTTGTGGTTGAGTGGTAAACAATCTTGATGGTTCATTGACTGAATATATGTGTTGCTGCATGTTTGATGTAGCAGTTTGTTTTGATAGTATTTATTTTTATTCATTATTTTGGTTGATCACCCATTTAATGATACAAGTTAGGAGAGAGCCGCAAACTGGCCTATCTTAGTGGAACATATCAGAGCAATACTTGGTTTTAGGTTGAGTTTCTTGGATTGAGTTTAACTTAATCTAAAATTAGTGATGAACTAGACATAGGGATTCACCTTGTAGGGTAAATAGAACCTAAGCGTGTAATGCTATATCTTATGTTGGCATAACAACTGATCACTGTTAGGTTGCTTATAGATATAAGATATCCAACATGCAACGGCTGAGGATACATAAGGATTCTGCCCAGTGCTGTAGCAGATACTGCAGCAACCGAGCCAACCATTAGAAAATAGTCAAGACCATTAGGAGAGTTTATTCACTTAACTACTTTATATTCCCATTGATTTTATCCTTGAGATTGACGTGATAATTTACTTTGTTGCATTTTATTTATTACGTTTTTATTTTAATTAGTATATTAGTTTCATTAATTGTTTTATTTTATTTTAGCATAAAATCTGCACTGTTAAGATTGCTGTAGTAAATCTGATAATATCAATCCTTGTGGAGACGATCTTAAATACTCATCACTTTATTACTTGTTGTGTACACTTGCACATTGACACCAATAACATTAGTATTTATACACCAACAATAATATTAATATTCCTTATGTACAAATGATTTCATTCCTTAATGTATGTACTCATAAATAGGACAACCTGTCTAGCCATTACACTAAGAGATTTGGCTGACCTTAATAGTTGTATATAAGCTTGTAACTCTCTCGTTCTTTCATATATCAAGAAAATATTTTGAGCATAATATTTTTCACTCATAGCCAACTATCTCAATGAAAGCTTCCAAATAAGAGGTAAAAAGAAGGAGTTGTATTTGAAAAAGGAGAAACAACTGATGAGAATTTTGGGCAAGTGGAGGCCGAGTAAATATTAAGAATAGAGAATTATCGAGTAGACATTTTGGCTAGAATGGCAGCAACATCAGATGTGAAAATGCCTAAGTCTGTAGTAAAAATCAAAACTTCCCCGAGCATCGAACATGAAGAAGAAGTGATGAGGGTAGATACAAGGGGCTCGTGGATGGATCTGATTATCTCATACATTTGGGATAGGAATTTTGCCAGCAGACAAAAAGCAAGCAAGGAAACTTAAATGCCAGGCGACTAGATATGCGTTGATTGACGGGGTACTTTATCGACGAGGATACAACTTCCCATTGTTGAGATGTTTAGATTATGATCAAACAGATTATGTGCTGCGAGAAATTCACGAGGGAATTTGTGGGAATCACTTGGGGGCAAGGCCTTTAGCATTTAAAGCACTGAGGCAGGGGTATTTTTAGCTGACCATGCACAAGACGCACAAGAAAAGATTAATAGTTGTAAAAGTTGCTAGAGTTTTGCGTGCTTTCCAGCTCAACCACTAGAAAAACTCACAACAATGTCTTCTTCGTAGCCTTTCCCACAGTGGGGGATTAATCTGATAGGGCCTTTACCCAAATGACGAGGAGTAGCCACGCATGCTATTGTGGCCATAGATTACTTCACGAAGTGGGTTGAGGTTAAAGCCTTAAGCAAGACCACAGAGAGGAGGACAATCGATTTTATCTGGAGGAACATAATATGTAGGTATGGAAGTTCCTACGTGCTCATAACAGATAACAAGAGACAGTTCGATAATCACAACTTCAAAGAGTTTTGTAATAATTTAAATGTAAAACTGAAGTTTTGTTCACCAACTCATCCACAAGCAAACGAGCAAGTTGAGGTGGCAAACAAAGTTATAAAAAAGCTCTTAAAAGCTCGGCTGGGTGATAAGTACATATTTTTCATATATTTTGCTATTAATTTCTCCGTCTTTTTCTTGTTTTGATTTTAAATATTCTAGTTATTTTAGTTAATTTTTAATTTAGTAAATTATATTTTTTTATTGTGTTAATTTTTATCTTAGTTTTTTTTTTATTTTGTTATTTTAGGTATATTTTGGAATTAAAGAGAAATTAAATTAGAGCATTTTAAAAGAAATCTACTGGAAGCAATTAGAAAAGGGAAATAATTAGAGATTTTTGGAAACCAAGAAAACCGAAGCCAACAAAATTAATTCATGCATATTCAGAAGATTATGACCATCACGTGGAGATTAAAGAGGGAATTGAATTTAATTCAATTTGGTGGCTTCATTTAATTGGAATCAAGAATCTTAAAGGGTAATAACATGTGCAAGCATTAAAGTGGCTTTGGCTTGCTCATTGGTTAATGCGGGAAGCAAATTGAACAAAAAAAGGAAATGGCCATATTTCATGCACGTGAATTGTCTAAACAATTGGTGGACAAAGCATTGGAAATAAAGAATTGAAATGGCATGTGCATGGCAATTAAAGGAAGCAAATTAATTGCTTTAAAATACGGCCAATCTTGGGCATTATAAAAGCCAACTTTTGGCTTTTGATTTAGAGGAGAGAATCGGCAGCAAGAGAATTTGAGATTGCAGCCGCAAGAAGGAAAAAAAACAAGGGAGATGCCGGAAGGAATTAAATTGAAGCAAAGGCAGCCGCTTGAATTAATCTCTATGATTGGTTTTATCAATTCTCTTATTCCCAATTCAATTATGTGAGGCTAGATTTTTTATTTGGTTGAGGGTGAATTCAAAACCCTAAACATACTATGCAATTAAATTTAAATTCTATCATTCAATTTATTTAATTGAGATTGTTTATGTTCTTCTATAATTAATGTTTATGATTTTATTCTCGTCTTGTTTGAGTGACCAATTAGATAGAACTTGAATAAATTCTATTGCTAGATTAAAATTCTATGCAGCTATCAGGTACTTACTCACCAAAAAGGATGCCAAACCGCGCCTTATTCGATGGATACTTCTATTGCACGAATTTGACTTAGAGATTCTATATAAGAGAGGTTCTAAGAATTTGGTGGCAGATCATTTGAGTCGACTTACCTATAACGAGGATGCACTTCCATTGCATGAGAACTTTCCAGATGAGCAGTTATTACAGGCCAAGATCAAGAGTGATGCCAAGTACTATGTGTGGGATGAGCCATACTTGTGGAAGCATTGTTCTGATCAAGTTATTAGAAGGTGCGTACCCGAAACTGAATTTACTTATATTCTCACCTTTTGTCATACTCTGGCTTGTGGAGGGCATTTTGGACCAAAGAGAACAACCCTTAAGGTACTTGCGAGCAGTTTTTATTGGCCATCACTATTTAAGGACGCATATTTGTTTTGCAAATCTTGTGATCGTTGTCAGAGAACATGTAGTTTGGGACCTAGAAATCAAATGCCGCAATCTCCCATTCTTATAGTTGAGATTTTTGATGTTTGGGGCATCGATTTCATGGGACCATTTCCTTCATCGTTTGGTAATCTCTATATTGTTCTTGCGTTGATTATGTTTCAAAATGGGTGGAAGTAAAAGCCACCCGAACTGACGATTCTAAGGTTGTGGTAGATTTTATAAAGAGTAACATCTTTACAAGGTTTGGAACACCAAAGGCAATTATCAGCGATAGAGGCACTCACTTTTGTAACAGGTTAGTAGAGATTCTCTTTCGAAAATACAACATTACTTACAAGGTGTCTACATCTTACCATCCACAAACTAATGGGCAAGCTGAGGTGTCTAATAGGGAAGTGAAATCAATCCTTGAAAAGACAGTTAATCCGAATAGAAAGGACTGGAGCCTACGACTTGATTATGCACTTTGGGCATATAGGACCGCATACAAAACTCCTATTGGTATGTCACCCTACAGATTAGTATATCGTAAGCCTTGTCATCTTCCAGTGGAACTTGAACATAAAACATGGTGGGCTGTGAAACAATCTAACATGGAACTGGACGCTGCCGGTCAACATAGAAAGCTCCAATTGCAAGAATTAGAGGAAATTCAAAATGATGCCTATGAGAGTTCACGAATCTATAAAGAAAAGACTAAGGCTTTTCATGATAAGCAGATCTTGAGAAAGAATTTTGAAGTTGGACAAAAAGTTTTGTTATTCCATTCTCGCCTTAAGTTGTTTCTAGGTAAGTTATGTTCTCGATGGGTTGGGCCTTTTGTTGTTATTAATGTTTTTCCTCATGGTGCAGTAGAGATCAGGAGTTTAAAGACAGACAAAGAGTTCAAAGTTAATGGTCATAGGTTGAAGCCTTACTATGAAAAATTTCAAACACTCAATGTAGAGGAGGCTCAACTTTATGAACCTGCGTACGTTGATGAGTGAAACTTGATAACCATGTCAGGCTGAGGACAATATACCAAGCGCTTATTGGGAGGCAACCCAATGGCTGGAGAAAAGATTTTGAGAGCATGCCATAACAGATTTGATCTTTCTCCCTCTCATTCTCATTTACTTTACCCACTCTGTGTTGAATTTTGTTTGTTTCTGTTTGTGTGTCTCATCTCATTTCCCCATGTTTAATTATTTCTTTTGTTAGCTTAGGCTTACATTGAGGACAATGTAAGAATTAAGTGTGGGGGGAAGGATTTCGAACTTAGTTTTTGTTGCTTTGTCTTTTTCTTTTTCCAAAAAAAAAAAGAATTGTTTTGAATATTGGCCAATGATAAGAATTTGATTGACAATAAATATGGTTCTTAGTAATGGTTGAATATTACCTTAGTTTTTACTTGATTCTTGTGTTGATTTCCTCTTAATTGAGATTCTTTAAACCAAAAGCACTAATATAAATTCTTTCATAGTTTTGACTTAGAATTTGAGATTGATGCAGCCTGAGTTGAGAATTTTGGATTGAGTAAATGACTGTTTGTCTTGATTCTTATCTCCACAATACATTGTTGTTTACACATGCACCATAGTAAAAAATAACTACTTATAACCCTTAAGAGTGAAGCTATCATTGAGCAATTTGGGTCTATGTATCACTAGTATATAGAGGATAATCTACCATGAGAAGAAGGCTACCTTAAGGGGTAGAGTGAAAGCTCCTGACTATGAAAAAAAAAGAGGGAAAAGAGAAAAATCAAAAGAAAACGCACACAAATGCCTGTGAGTGAAAAATTTTTTTTTTTGGAGATCAAGATGATAAGATTAGTTTGACCTACTCTTTTCTCTATTCAAGGCAAAGGCTGTTGATATTGAAGATTTTGGGAATGAATTTTGATTGAATTGATTCACACACACACTAGGAGAATCAAAAGAGAGATGGGATTGATTGTTGAATTGAAGTTAGAACTTCGATAATATTTGAAATTTTCTTTGAGCTACATGACTTATGCAATCTTTGAGGCTAGTTTTATTTTAAATTCTTTTGTTCTTTTTTTGCTATTAAAAAAAAATTGCAATGATGTTTATGGGTATCATCACTGAAGCCCTCACGAGACTATAACTCGTCCACTAGGGCCGCCTAAGGGTTTAAAGGCTTGTTGCATACACTAAATGCAATCGTGATTTCCTACGAAAGTAGACTAGTTTTGATTTCCTTTTCATTTTATTTTTGTTCTAGGTATGCTCGAGGACAAGCAAAGGGTAAGTGTGGGGGAATTTGATAAGTGCATATTTTTCATATATTTTGCTATTAATTTCTCCATCTTTTTCTTGTTTTGACCTTAAATATTCTATTTATTTTAGTTAATTTAATTTAGTAAATTATATTTTTTATTGTGTTAATTTTTATCTTAGTTTTTTTTTTATTTTGTTATTTTAGATATATTTTGGAATTAAAGAGAAATTAAATCAGAGCATTTAAGAAGAGATCTGCTTGAAGGAATTAGAAAAGGGAAATAATTAAAGATTTTTGGAAACCAAGAAAACCGAAGCCAACAAAATTAATTCATGCATATTCAGAAGATTATGACCATTACGTGGAGATTAAAGAGAGAATTGAATTTAATTCAATTTGGCGGCTTCATTTAATTGGAATCAAGAATCTTAAAGGGTAATAACATGTGCAAGCATTAAAGTGGCTTTGGCTTGCTCATTGGTTAATATGGGAAGCAAATTGAACAAAAAAAGGAAATGGCCATATTTCATGCACGTGAATTGCCTAAACAATTGGTGGACAAAGCATTGGAAATAAAGAATTGAAATGGCATGTGCATGGCAATTAAAGGAAACAAATTAATTGCTTTAAAATACGGCCAATCTTGGGCAGTATAAAAGCCAACTTTTGGCTTTTGATTTAGAGGAGAGAATCGGCAGCAAGAGAATTTGAGATTGCAGCCGCAAGAAGGAAAAAAAACGAGGGAGACGCCGGAAGGAATTAAATTGAAGCAAAGGCAGCCGCTTGAATTAATCTCTATGATTGGTTTTATCAATTCTCTTATTCCCAATTCAATTATGTTTGGTTAGATTTTTTATTTGGTTGAGGGTGAATTCAAAACCCTAAACATGCTATGCAATTAAATTTAAATTCTATCATTCAATTTATTTAATTAAGATTGTTTATGTTCTTCTATAATTAATGTTTATGATTTTATT
Source organism: Citrus x changshan-huyou (assembly GCA_039657385.1). Taxonomy (NCBI): domain Eukaryota; kingdom Viridiplantae; phylum Streptophyta; class Magnoliopsida; order Sapindales; family Rutaceae; genus Citrus; species Citrus x changshan-huyou. The sequence goes on from CM077549.1 coordinate 8,905,634, forward strand.
CTCGTCTTGTTTGAGTGGCCAATTAGATAGGACTTGAATAAATTCTATTGCTAGATTAAAATTCTTGATCCGTAATTGTCTTGATATTTTAATCATTAGTAGCAGGTTGGAATTAATGATTTCAATTGGAGAACATAACCTAGGTTAAATAATCCGAGCTTGTGTATTTATTGCCAAGATCAACCTAATATCTTTCTCTGTTTAATGCTTCCATTATCTTAAATTTGAAGAGCTTGTTTTAAATTATTTAATGGTTAGAGATTAGGTGATGAGCTTGTTTTGCCTAACGACACACTAATGAAAGATTGAGACTAACAGAGCTTATTGTTGTCTACGGTTGATAGTTTCAATATAAATTGATGATAGAATTGATATATTTTGTGCATGTTTGGTGGTGGCGAATGATCCTTTAACCAAAGTTTTCATCATTATTATTTCTTTCTCCTTTAATTGGAGTTTTTATTAAATTTTTGTTTTTATAGTTTAATTTCTTTATTTCTTGCTATTTAGTTAGAAATTCAAAAACTCCCCTTTTATTTATAATTGGCATTTTCTTTAGTTAGATTAATTTATATTAATTATTTCTATTATTATTTTATTTTAAGTCTTGCTTGAGAGTTGATAATAAATATAACTAGCATAGTCTCTGTGGGATCGATCCTTACTCGTTCTGTACTAATTATTTATACTAGTAGTAAGGTTTTAAATTTGGTGTACCCTAACGATACTACCACTGGGAGAAAAGAAAGGCTCCTGGGTCAACGAGTTGCCTGGTGTGCTATAAGCTTATAGGACCACTCACATGAATGCCACCGGAGAAACCCTGTTTGCCTTAGCTTTTGGTCATGAAGTGGTAGTCCCTGCAGAGATTGGGATAAGCACGCATCAGATAGAACACTTTGATAAAGAGGAGAATAACGAGCAGATATACTTGAGCTTGGATTTGTTAGGTGAAAAGAGGGAGACAGTCGCAAGGAGAGCAGCTGAATATCAGCAAGGGGTTGCTCGCTATTGCAACCAGAATGTACGGGTACGACAATTTAGAAGTGGAGATTGGGTGCTCAGAAGGGTTAATCAGAGCACAAAGGATTTGAGTTAAGGAGTGTTTGGGCCTAACTGGGAGGGGCCAGACAGAGTTTTACAAGCAGCAGGACCAAGGACCTACAAGCTAGCTTATGGAGATGGTCGTGAGGTCAAGCGATTGTGGAACGCCGAGAACTTAAAGAAATATTTACAGTGTGCGTTCTCTGTAAAGAGTTAGCTTTTGAATTTATTTTCTGTATTAATGTTCAATCTAGTCATAATTACTAGATGTGCATGTTCAATTTGTTTCTTATAATTTCTAAAGTACTCAATAATAAGAGCTTGACGAAGTTCATTCAGTTAATCCTTACTATTACAAAGACTAGCAGTAATGAATGCAAATACTTTCCTAGGCAAACAAAGTCTTAAAGTCTCAAAGTCTCTTCGAGGCGGGACAAAAGTCAAATTTTCCAGAACTTGCTCGATCAAGCGAATGCGAGTAGGCATAAATTCATATAATATCCTCAAAGGCAAATAAAAGACTTAAAGTCTCAAAGCCTGCTCGAGGCGAGACAAAAAGTCAAAAATTGTCGAAACCTACTCAGTCAAGTGGTAACGAACAGGTAATTGTTCCAAAATATTTTCTCTAGCAAATAAAAGACTTAAAGTCTCAAAGCCTCCTCAAGACGAGACAAAAGTGAAATTTGCTAGAACCTACTCGATCAAACGAAGACGAGTAGGCATAAATTCGTACAATATTCTCAAAGGCAAGTAGAAAACTTAAAGTCTCAAAGCCTGGCGAGATAAAAAGTCAAAATTTGTTAGAACCTGCTCGGTCAAGTGGTGACGAGCAGGTAATTGTTCCAAAATATTTTCTAAAACAAATAAAAGACTTGAAGTCTTAAAGCCTGCTCGAGACAAGACAAAAATTAAAATTTGCTAGAACTTGCTCAGTCAAATGGTGACGAGTAGGTAATTGTTCCAAAAATATTTTTTAAGGCAAGTAAAAGACTCTAAATCCCTAGGCCTGCTCGAGGTGAGACTAAAGTCAATGTTTGCCCAAACTTGCTCGACCAGATGAAGTCGAGTAGGTAATCGATTTTGCAAAAAGAATTCTATGTAAATAAAAGACTTAAAGCCTCGAAGCCTGTTCAAGGCCAGATAGACAAAGCCAAGCAGCCAATCAATTTAGAAAATGTTCAAGGTTTATGTAAGTTTGCTCAAAGCATAAATCAACAACCATGGTGCACAAAATCGATAAAGGATAATTTATTAATGCTCATAATACATGAACAAATAAAAGCTCATTATCTTATACATGAAACCTTACTTATAAATCCTGAGGAGGAGGGTTTATTTGTTCTGTAGAAGGGGAAGCGTCAACAACAACTAATGAGGAAGCCACATCAGTATCCTCAGGGGGCTCCTCTTGGCCTTTAGCTCCCTCATTCTGCTCTTCCATGTACATGTTCACACCTTCTAATTTGCTCATGCCCAATTCTAGGTACTCTTTCTTGAGGATGAACATGATGCAATTATAGCTGAAGGCGAGCCCAGAGTTGTATTCCTTGTCAGCCTTTTTCTCCAAGTTGTCGACCCTGTCTTCGAGTTCAGAAATCTGCAACTCTGAGGACTTGAGCTACTCATCATATGCAGATTTCTAAGTCTCTCGCTCGCTTATGGTAACATTAAGATCTATGCTCACCTCAGACAACTCACACTTGAGCTGGGTGGCCTTCGAATTGGCAAGAACAACTTTCTCTTCAAGGTTTAGGACTTCTTGATGGAGCTTAGCTGATCGCTTCTCTGCACGCTCTGCCTTGTTAGCTTTTTTCTTAAAAGCCTGGATCTCTATTTGTCTCTTCCTGTCATATTGAGAGACTCTGGCCTTATAATAGGTGACTGAAGTAGCAAACTGGAATGCAATAAGGATAAAATTATTAGTTTTTCACTTAAAGTGCTGATTAATGCGCTCATTATTCTTAAATTATCTTAACACTCCCAAATATATTTTTATGTTAAATTCGCAATATGTTAATTTTTATCTCGTAAATATTTTTTAGGAATAAAGATGGAATTGGAATTGAAAGAGGGAACCAAAAAGAACTGCTGGAGCACAATTGAGGAGATGTAATTAATAAAATAAAAAGGGTAAGCAACCATGCTCGTGATGGTCAAGTGGCCATCTTGCCATCTGACCATCACACCACTCAAGGTATATATATATATTATTAAAATAAAATAAAATAACATAATAATAAAAATAATAATAATAAGGATGGATCCCTTGCCTATAAAAGGCAAGGGGTCGCAAGTGAGAGGGGTAGCTGAGAGAGAACAGAGTGAAGCTGATGAAATCTTTCTTTCTTTCTTTTGTTGTTCTCTAGTGTAATCAATATCCTTGTAATATATTTCAAAGGTTTGTCAAACAAAGAAATGGTGTTTTGTTTTCTTTCAATATGAGTGGCTAATTTTACTAAGATGAGGTGAAGGGTGAATCTCAAGATTTCAAATTATAAAATTAATTACTTTCTCAATTGAGTTTTAAGTTTATTTTATTCTTTTCCAGTTATTTTTATGTTATGTTAATTCATTAGATTTGTATGATATTTTGACATAATGTCAACACATTAATATATATAGTTGTGGCACATTGTGTACTTGATTCTATATTTATCCACACACATAGTTAGTTAAAATTAAATGACATAATAATTAACTTTTAAAAGTGAGGGAAAATATAAAAATAAGAGAGTATTTAAACTATAGTTTGAATATTGAGAGTGAATCATGTAACTTTAGCATATTTTTAAATTGATTCCTAGTGATTTCTTTTTCTGCAATTAATTTTCTTTATTTAACAAATTGACTACTAGATTTTAAAATCCATGTGGTTCGATCCCAAACTCATCGGATTATATTATAACTAAACACTCTTATACTTGAGAGTAATAACACTTTTGAGTTATGTTAATATTCTTTTAAGCATTTTGAGGCTTTATTAGTAAAATAACTTTTTTCCATTCATGTGCTAAAGATTGTTGATTGCTCCCTTATCTTCTATCAAAATTTTAAGAGTATTTGTTATTGTCAAAATAAAAAAAAAGTAACTTTTACCTTTAATATAATTAATGACAAAAGAGTCTTAGGTTAATTTTCAAAATATAAAGATTAAATAAGCATTAAAACTAAAATAACAAAAACCAAATATGCATTTATCCTCCTACATAAATGGTATTATTTTACCTTTAAGAAGGTTAGTTTTCAACTACTACAGTGACAATAATCTTTTGAATAATATAGAATGATGTAGGATGTTATTTTAGGACTTTTGGATTTATTATTTTAGGTCTTTTGGTATTTTCTTTTTTTATTGGAGTCAGTTATGCATGTGTTTTAGTCTTTTATTTATATTATAATTGTAATTTAATTTCACTTTTTACGATAATTTAGGAAAGTAGGTTTCTTCTATTATAAATAGAGAAATCTTATTATTATTATCGTATCTTCTACCTTTTCATTAATAATAAAACCTCTCTTTTATAACTTTGTTATTATTTATCAAAATCTCTCTTGTAGAGTCCTTTAGATTAGAGCGCCATTTAATCTCACTTAACACATTATTAAAATCTCCTGGAGTCATTTACATTAGAACAAGACCTAATTACACTTCGATTAAAGTGTAACCTAAACCCGTTGACTTGATTCGGTACTAAAATGATATATAGTGTTTTTCTACCTTATCATTCCGCTTCCACTATCCTTCTCCCTCATAGAGAAAGTGAAATATCAAGAGCGAAAGAAACATTAATTTATCAATACATGTAACGCACGTGACTACATTTGTACAATTGTTTAGGCAATCAACATATTCTCATTTTACTAATTGTACAATTTTGTTTTATTTGAAGAAACCTCGATGATACGAGAGAAATTTTAATCGCATTTGCATTGAAAAACCAAGCAATCAAAATGATATAATCAAATTTGGAAAGTCTTTCAGTGTCAAATTTTGCTTGGAAGTCTTAACTTCTCTTGGGCTTAGGGCTTAGAGCTTAGGAAAAAGCGTATTAACTTAATGCATAGAGTTGGACTATTGGCATCCCCTATAAATCTCTTTAAACCCCTTTTGTTGCATATTCACTCACACTTTTAGGCTCTGTTTGGTACAACTTATGGAATAGAGCTTATAGGAGTAGAGTTTATACTAGTAGAGTTTTTGGCAAAAAGCCATTGGGTGTTTGGTTATCAACTAAAAAAGCTCTTTTGAACCATTAGACTATTTGGTTCTGTAAAACTAAAAGTGCTTTTGTGTAATTAAATTACCAAAAATGATATTATTCATAATTATATAACTTGAAACAAATGCATCCAAGTTATCCATTAACAAGAAAAAATTAGTTCAATCATTTCTTCAATGTTCAAAATTAAAAATTGCATCATTGATATATTCTGCCAAATAAATAATACTATCCAAATTAAAATAATAATCAATAATATAACTAAAATGTTAACAGAACATGAGAAGTGTTGCAATTTGATCACGTTCTTGGTCCATTTCACGTACATTGAATGAACATGTACTTTGTTCTTCATTGTTATCTTACTTATGATTCTCACTTTCACTTGTTGGAAGCAATTCCTCATCATCATCAAAAGGTTGAAATTCTTGGTCATTATCTACATATTTTCTTATAAAATTGTGAAGAACCATTGAAGCAATCACAATTTTCACTTGCTTACTAAAAGGATAACTAAGCATTTGGCGCTAAATTTTCCATATATTTTTCCAAACACCAAAAGTCCTCTCAATCGTGCATCTCAGGGAAGAGTGGGCATGATTAAATATTTCTTTTTGTCCTCTTAGTTGGCTTCCACATCGAAAATCTGGAAGATGATATCGTTTACCTTTATAAGGACCTAAATAACCTATCATGTGAGGATATCCAGCATCACCTAGGTAATACTTACCTGCAAAATAGAAATTCTATAATTGAAAAAAATTAAACAAACTTACATAGAAATGTATTATAAATAATATGTTATAACTAACCTGTAGGTGTATGAGGAAAGTGAAAATTCTCTATACATAACGCCTCTAAAAATATACGCATATCATGGGCAGTGTCTTCCCATCCAGCGCATGCAAATGTAAAACACATATTAAAATCACATGCAGCCATCACGTTTTAAGTATAAATCCCTTTTCTTCCAATATATGGTATTTGCTTCGACGTAGGCACTATAACTATTATATGTGTCCCATGAAATGCCCCAATACAATCTTTAAAATGTTGGCAATATCATTCATCATTCCTAATGTTTTTGGGAACTCCATTAAACAGTGGGTCTGATGGTTTCAAAACATCAATGGTCATATGATAAACAACATCTAAAACTATTCCAAACCAACTCAATATAGTTTCACCTGAATGTTGAAATCTTTCTTGAACCATTCTATTCCTAAATGCATGACTCAATTATAGATATATTCTCGCCTCTTTTAAGACCATATGGTTCACTCAAAACTTGACATAATTTCAGAATGACATGTTTTTCCATTCTAAAATGTTGGTGACATCTATCTTTATGTCCATTTAGCACCTCTAATATAAAAGAATGACCTGAATGATGGGATGTTCTACATGGTTCTTTTAAACTATGCTTAATAAAATGATTGACATAAATGCAACTCCAATTTGTACCATTTGTAACAATTTGTACTCAACATCACTTTCATCAATGTAATTATGCTCACTATCATCGTCATTTTATGAGAATTCCATATCGGTACACACATATATAACAAAAATTATCATTATTTAAAAAGAAAAGAAAAAAATAAAAATAAATCTAACACAGCTCAAAACCAAATAAAATAAAAATATCCCAATCGGTTCAAAATAATATTCTTAATACAAGAAGATAAATAAAATAAGCTAAAGCAAACAATAGTCTTGAATATAACAAGCCATAAAATAAAACTAGAAAGAGTCTTTCATGAACTTCAACCACTCAATTTCAACATTTCAATTCTTGATTGCAACAAACATCTCTCTATTCTCCTTCTTAAGAAAATTTTTAGTGGCATTCAGATACAACTCACTTTTTATCTCAATTTCAGGCATATTAGTAACATTTCCATTACTTCTACAATGCTACAACCATTTTCACCATTTCTTATAACTATTGATGGTCTACTCTCTATTGCCTAAGATATGCGATTCAATTGTTACAATCTAATTGTATCTCCATCTCGCTTTTGAATTGATAATTTTCTTTTCCTTCCATTATAATGTGTAGATGCTACAGGAGTGCCATTATCAATGTCAGTCTCAATATTCTCTAGTCCATCAAAATTATTTGGTTCAATATTGACATCTCCTTCTAAAAATATATATTATTATCTTCATCAACATATTTGTTAGATGGTCCACCCTCACCATCATTTGGTACAAAACCCATAGATGGCGCCAATGATCCTTCCCCTATAGCAGTAACATCTTTGAATAAAATTTCTCAAGCCTTGAGAATGAAATTTAATTGCTTGAGGTATCTCCTACAATAATGCAAAAGGATTATATGTTAAAACTATGTCTAAGTTTCTCCCAAAATCATTTCTTATTACACTGTAAAATAAAAAGGTTAGAAATTTGCACCTTCAATTTTCTCTCCCACCATTCATCTCTAGTTGTAATTGTCTATTTTACAAGATCCCATCCTAAATCAGTTTCATTTCTTAGCAAGTTTGTCCAAAGTTGCCAATCTTTTTTTAGGATGTCCCACTTGTTTTTCAATTTGTTATTGTTCATGATCTCTACCGATCATTAAATAAAACTTAGCAATATGATTTTTCCACCCAATCTTATTAAAGTGACCATTTGGTCGATTCCCAGCTAATGTTTCATTTACACAAATCTCAACAAAAGCATCAGTGGTAGCATCATCATAATCTGCCTTTGATTTTTTTTCTCTTTTCTTCTATAGCAGTTGTCATTCTAGACAAAGGATATCTAATATTATTATATAAAACATACTGCACAAATAAAACAAAGATGAAATGAATTTCAAATATAAAATAATAATTGGCATGTATTGTTGAATACTACAATAAAAAGAAAGATGAAACAGCAGCAAGTGGTGGCAATAAACATATTGAATATTATAATAAAAGGATTGGTCATGGATTTTAAATACGTTTCAAGTGCATGATCAATTAATTGTCTACAAAGAAATCATAACTAAAATCATATTATAGGTGAGGTGATATATAGACATGTGGTGATAGAAAATATGACATTATTATGTGATTTCTTTACATGCAATGACTCATATGGAAAACGTATATAGAAGGTAATGATCAACTAGTTACGAAGTCCACAACAAAATTGCACCCACACATGAATTGATAAAAGCATTAATCAATAATTGTTAGGAGTTAGTTTGGAAACTAAGACCAGATTTAAAAGAAACATGAAACCGTACCGCATATTGAATAATATAATAAAGACAAACATATTGCCATTAGATAATAAAGACAAACAGAGCCAAATATGAAAAAGTAGCAAGAAGGTTTGAATAATATAATAAAGACAAAGATGAAAAAGTAGTAGGAAGCATTACAACACACTCCTCACCAAAAGCATTGGCTATGACTATGAGTTTTCTCTCAAGTGTAGTGTTTACAAAATTAAAGTGCCGACTATTTAAGAGAGAGAGAGAGAGAGAGAGAGAGAGAGAGAGAGAAAGAAGTAAAGTCGCAGCAATACGTTTATATGGCGGCAACCGTTTTTGGGTTTTATATATAATAGGGTATTATGTAATTAATGAATTATTTTAAGGATGTATTTTATATTACATATTTTTTAGAAAAGCTCTCTAATCTATACTCCTAAAAGCTCAAATTTTGAGCTTTTACTAGTAGAGGTAAGTTAGCTTATTTAAGCCTAAAAAACTCTACTAAAAAAATAACCAAACACAATTTTTTTTTTAAAAAAAAAGTGCTTATGTGATTAAATAAGTACTTATAACCATTACATAAGTCATACCAAATAGACTCTTAACCTTATTTACAGTTAGGATTTCTCTAAGATGCTGTATGTATTTTTACAATATTGATAGTGGGATTAGTGTGGACCCTTAGATGGAAGAGTTTTAATTTGAATAATTCATTTAATATAATAGATAATTAATTAATTAATTAAAATGTAGCAGGTAACTTACAAGTTGCTGGTAAATATTAATTTTTTAATTTTAAATTAATATTAATTTGAAAAAAACTATCCACACCCTTAAGGTTTACTTAAATGACCACATAAATCCCTTTAGTTTCATAAATAGTTATACAGACCGTCTTAGTTTCATAAATGATTATTGTACCTTTTAATTAAAACAATGTAAGTAAATATAAATAGAGTAATCAGATAGAAATAATAAATAAATATCATATGATACAAATACAATATTACAATAAGTATAATTAATAGAATAACGTATATGATGAAAAGTTTATTCGTATTAAGTTATTATTAGTCTATCCCAATGGATTTACTAAAATCAATTAATCCAAAAATTGATTTTAACATTGATATTAATATAGACAATTAAATAATATTTTATAAAAAATAATAATTTTATATATTACTTTGAATGTTAGGTATAATTATTTAATAATATTAGTATGTGAAATAGATTTTAATATTATTAAAAGAATATGACCAATTAATAATGTTAAAATAATTTTTTTAATATTCATAATATTTTATAAATTTTATCTTATTTTATATATTATATTTTTTAATTTTAAGGGATTATGTATGACCATTTAAGCAAAAATTTTAGGTGTCGGTGGTCTTTTTCCTATTAATTTTGTAGCATATTTAAAGTGTTATATCATATATCATCCATTGCACTTAATATGTTGATTTCATTAAAGTGTTATGTTATTGAAAATTAAACTTTGCATTTATAATATACTACAACTTTAATGTAAATGTAATAAAAAATATGAAGATTTTTTTTAGTAGTCAATTGTAGCTTTCTTTTACAAAATAGTAGTACAAAAATACAATTGGTAAAATGTAATAAAAATGGTATGGGAAAAAGTTAGTATAGGCGATTTTTTTTGTAGTTATTAAAACATATGAAGTGACACGCACACACATATTGAGTACTTGTATGTACCCTCATTTATTAATATGAGGGAAATTAAATTCGTAATTATCCCAATGAATTATGAATTGATAAATGAAATAAACATATTAGTAAAAATTAATTTGTAGACTAATGAAGTAAACCATATTTTATGGGCATTTGATATATTAATCTAGGGTCAAATGAGATATATCACATGATATTTCATACAATAGTCCAATTTTCTACATTTGCATATAGTTTCATAAGCTAGTAAGCCAATAAAATATACCACATGAGAAATTGAAGGCTATTATTTATATTTCAATAATGGAAAAAATAACACCATACATTAGAATAAAAAAATCTCACAGCAGAGACTACATTCGTTTGCATGCTTTGAAAATAGATTTTGAAATTTGTTTAATTACTTAATAATCAAATTATCTTATAACATTAAGAATATGATTTAGGTACTAGTTTAGCAAATTTGAGTCTCGCATTGAGTCTTCAAATTAATTAAATGTTGAAACAACTTTTGTTTGGCTTGAAATTACTACTTAATAAAATTAAGAGAAGCCAATAATGAATGATGTAGGACACAAAGGTAAAATAAACTATAAAGTGTAATTCAACATTCCTATGAATATCAATTTCGTATACATGTTTATATATTTTACTGAAATCATATATTTATTGAATTTTGTGTAATTAAACAAAATATATTATTCAAGTGAAATTGTGAGAATATTTAAAATTGTAGCGGTGGTCACTGAAATTTTCCAAACTTGAGCCAACTACATGATGGAAACAATTTATTCTAAGAATTCTCAACATGTTAACTGGTTTGACTATTGGCAGAAGAAAATCCTATCAACAACAAAATACAATTCAAACTCATATTTGCATACAACAAAACAACATCTCATCAAATTTGAGTGGAGTTTTTGGTCAATCAGTTCGATTTAATTTTAGTAGAGTTTTTTTTCAATTAATTAAGTTTTTTAGTTTTGAAAAAATATATGTTCAAGATAAATCTGGGAACTATCACTACAAGAAAGCCATGGATATTGATAAAGAAGGTTAGTACTGTATATATTATTTATAATTTGATATTTAGGATCTTTATGTTTATTTTGTTGTTAAGTAGAGAGATGGTCAAGAGGAGATTTTGACTGTGCAATCATGTAATGACCAATACTTTAAAATCAAACACCTGTTCTATTGATCTTTCCGAAGAAAAAAAATGTAGAAACTAAAGAAAATTGAGCATATAATGTCTGACGGTTGTGGTCTTTAAGGGGAGAGGCTGAAAGAAAGAACTAATATATCTTCCGAGTTGGTTGCTTCAATGCTTTTGTAGTCTGTATTTTTTAAGTCATATCTTAATGTAGAAAAATTAAAATTGAACTTTGTAAAATTATTTAAACTTCTAACAGATAGAGCTTTCCGGGGGTATATAGCTTGTAATTTGTTTCCTGAGGAATTGATATCATTTAATTCAAAAACTTCAAGCCTTGTGTGGTTTGAAGACAGTTGTGACCTTTGTGTACTAAATTGTGAATATCTTTAAGAAGTAATGTCTAAATTTGATTTCGTAAAGTTTTGCCATAGCTAGACATATTTGCCTATCCATCCATGTACAGCATGCTATCTCATATATTCTAGATCAATATAGTTAAATCATGAAAGTTGGCCGATAATCATGGACTTGGTTGCTTCAGTGATTCTAAGCAGTCAGCATTCTTTAAGCCATATCTTAATGTAGAAAACTTTAAATAGAAAACCGTAAGATTATTTGAGCTCCTAACAAATACATATTTCTAGGGATATATAGTTTGTAATTTTATTCCTTGTTATTGATATCAGTTAATTCAGAAACTTCAGGCCTTGTGTAGTTCTAGGATAATTGTGACCTTTGTGCACTAAATCGTGAATATCTTTAAGAAGCGAAATCCAAATTTGATTATTTAAAGTTATTCTATAGCTAGACACATTTATCTATTGAACTATATATTGTATGCAATGTCATGTGTTCTATATCACTACAGTTAAATCATGAAATTTGGCTGATAATCATAGACTTGGTTGCTTCAATGATTTTAAGCAGTTAGCATTCTTTAAGCCATATTTGCATGTAGAAAACTTCAAATAGAAAACTATAAAATTAGTTGAACTCCTGACAAATATAGCTTTTTAAGGATATATAGCTTGTAATATAATTCTTCATTATTTGATATCAGCTGAGTGAAAACATTTGGCCTTGTGAGTTTAAGGACAGTTATGACCTTTGTTTATTAAATCCTAAATATCTTTAAGAAAAGAAGTTGAAATTAAAGTCTGTAAAATTTCTTTATAACTAGACACATTTGTGTATCCAATCATATATATACTATGTAATATTACATATTCTGGGTCAGTACAATTTAATCATGCAAATTTGCTAATAATAAAACATTTAATATTGTTTTTGCACAAGCAGAGTTTGACATTCCTTGAACGGCTAAGGCAACCATTTTGCCAAGGGCGGATGATTCTTCATGTTCCATTTATTTTAAGGGTAAGTGTCAAGATGTAATTGGAAGTTAGTTTGAGACACTTAAAAATGCTGAGAATGTTTATAGTAAATACTCAAAAGTAATGGGCTTCAACATTCGTAAGAATAATATAAGGTAAGATAATGATGGTGAAACCAATGTCAGATGTTGGATTTGTAATAGGGAAGGTGAGTGTGCTAAAGAGTATGTTGAAAAGAAAGAAAGAATTTAGGAATTGTGGGCTGTTATGAGAGTCAAGTGTCTAGCTGCATTTAGAGTGAGAAATAATAAGAAGCTTGGTACTTGGGTTGTTAATCAATTTATTTCTGAACGCTCACATGAGTTGGCAATAGATTATGAGGTTAAGTTCCTCTTATCCCATTAATCAGTTAAAGATTGTGACATGGCTCAAGGTACTTTGATGAAAGCTATTGGCATTAAGACTAGTCAAATTATGGACTTTTTAGTCAATCAAGCTGGGGGTTATGCCCAATACCCAACTTATTCAATCTCTATCGGGCAGATCAATTGGATTTTCTTTTTGGTTTCTTCAAATTTTCTCGAGTATCAACTGTGTTCTAACTTTATTAATTGACCGATTTTTTTTTAGCAACAACTTTGGTTCTAACTTTACTAGTTGCATAACATTTGTCTTAGGACCACATAATGATAGTGCTTTTTGTATAATACTATCTCTTATCTCATTTGCATAATCATTTACAAGGAGCAGCGCCAGACGAAATCTTTCTTCATCCGATTCATACTTCACATAATACAATTAATAACACAATTCAATATTGATTAAAGTATTGTACAAATTAAGAAATATAACTCGTATGATTAATTTACCCTACAAGTTGGGAATAACATCTCACAAGGTGTCTCCATCACATACAAGCCACAATCACTTCCATTTGGTTGAATTGGTACATTATTTGGATACAAAATATCAAAGTCGGCGAAGTACCAATCCGAAGGAAAGTTAAAGGCAATATAACGAAACAATACCAGGTCTAATGCATGTAACTGCAATAGTAATAATGATAGTTATTATATATTGCATTTGGTAATTTCATTGACAATTCACAAAATTTAACTTACATTTTGCTTAACTATTTCTTCATGATGATTTGGTTATGTTTCAAAACTAGGCAAAGAATCCCAAATCTCAGCAACCTTATGTTTTATATTCATTATCGCAAGTTACCAATGTTTTGCCAGCCCATCATACAGAGGAACATATATCTATGGAACAATACAAAAATTTGTACTAATCATTACACCTCAAATGATAATAGCATTATATTTAAGTAACTATATGTTGGGGAAAAATTAGGTTTTTAAATTTTTTTATAAAACCTTTTGAAGATCGCTCTCATATAATATATAAGAATTTGTAATCTAGAAATCGTACCTTAAAAATCCGATTTGGCTTTTTCCGTTAAAGTGATTTAGGCTCCTAGATCACGATCCGCCGCCACCACTCCTTTTGGATCACGATCCGTCACCACCACGCTTGTTAGATCACGAACTATCACCAATGATCTTCTAGGTTATGACTCAGGTTCGATCTGCACTTGACGTGTGGACGCCTTTATCACTACCAAAGCAACTAGCACGAGAAAATTTTTTTCTCAACAATAAAGAGAAAAATCTTTTTCTCTGATCTGTATAAAGTGGCTGCTCCCTTTTTCTTTAGAGAAAATAAGCCTTTTATATCTCCCTTTAGTGAAAACCCTAGGCTCCAAATAATCAAAAAACAAAACTTACATTACTTGCTTTTTCTATAGGGGACCCACCTTGTAAAATAACATAAGGCCCTTTACACACAAGCTAATTAAATGGAGCCTCCCACTAAATGATATATTTAGGCTTTTGACCCAAATAGCTAGTTATCTTACTTATTAGTCCAGTAGTGGTGCAGTCAATTAAATGAGCTAACCCGGGGATCATTTGGGAACATACAATAGTGGCTATAACAATTCGGCCTGTAATTAAACTAGCCTAATTATTTAATTCCAAATCTACTCCATTAAAAGATTGGAATTGACCTCCATAACTGTATGCTCGAATAATAATTCGTCCCAAGCCACATTGATTTCTTTACTGCACAATCCTTTGTACCACATCGTTAATTAAATTGATATCTCAACTGTCCAATCAATTTAATAACATCTTATTCCTTGATACTTACCGGTTTTCTCTAATGATCATTTTCAACATACTAAATATGTTGACACACTCTAGCTAGAGAATTCTATGATCAAGTGCCGAAAACCCATCAAGAGATGTGTTGTACAAATTCTATATTGTTAATCTATAACTCCAATACTCATAAATGCTCCCACCAAGATACCGGGTAATCTATACTACAAGTATGTGTCATGCCCATTGGTAACTCAAATGGAATAACAATTACAATCATGAAATCATAATTAACTTAAGATTAAGATTACAGTAAAATCAATGCCTATGAGATTTAATAAGTCTGACAGTTATTACAAAGTTAATTAAATCTCATATATGATCATGTTCAATGTAGTCGTACTACATCAATAAATTCATACATGATTAAGACAAATCATTCAATGAATTTATTACAGTCTATACCTAAATAAAGTGCCCAACTTTATTTATCAACTGCGAACTAAATTTATTTAATCATAAGATAACTTGTATTTATGTCTTCTGTGAATCCACATGGTGATCACATAAATATATATAATATGATTAAATGGACTTTAATAAAAATATTAATGCAATTAAGATATTTGCATAAAATACCTCATTATTTTTATTAATCAGAAAAAATATTTATTATAATTAAATAAACACATATGTATTTAAAGAGCATATTTTCCCAACAATCTCCCACTAGCTCTCAAAGCATATCTGGCATATTGCACATGCTCTAGGGCTCTAAGTGCAGGTTATAAAGGTTTCCCACTAATGGCCATTGTAATAAGATCTGCCATTTGGGGTACTGTCATATAACATTTTTACACTATTCCCTTATAAGATGATACTTCATGTCCATATGTTTTGTTTCTTGTGGTTCCTTAGATTGAGCTACTGCACCACCATTATCACATAATAGTTTAAGGGGTGTAGTTACAACAGGTACCACTTCAAGATTTTGTAGGAACTTGCGGAGCCTATATAGCTTCTTTTGCAGCTTCAGATGTAGCCACATATTCGGCTTCAGTTGTGGAGTCTGTGATACAAGATTGTTTCACACTCATCCAACTAATAGCTCCACTTCCTAATGTAAACACATAGCCGGAAGTTGATTTTCTAAAATCCTTATCTGACCAAAAATCAGAATTAGTATAACCCACTAGAATAAGTTCATCACCAGAATACACAAGCATATAATTTTTAGTTCTTTTCATATACTTTATAATATGCTTGACTGCAGTCCAGTATTGAGGTCCAGGATTAAATTGATATCTACTAACCATCCCTACCGCAAAACAGATGTCTGGCCTAGTGCAAAGCATGGCATACATGAGACTTCCCACAGCTTCTGCATAGGGAACTCGTCTCATTCTCTCTATCTCTTCATATGTGTTAGGTGATTGATCCTTAGAGAATGTAATTCCATGTCTGAATGGTAATAAACCAGTTTTAGAATTTTCCATACTAAATCTAACCAATATCTTATCGATATAGACCACTTGAGACAAAGCTAAAGTTTTATTCTTCCGGTCTCGTAGTAACTTGATACCAAAAATATAACTTGTGTCTCTCAGGTCTTTCATATCAAATTATTTTGCTAACCAAATCTTTATTGTAGTTAATACTCCTATATCGTTTCCAATCAGCAGAATATTATCTACACAAAGAACTAGGAAGGCTATAAATTTTCTTTGAATTTTCTTGTACACACATGATTCATCAATGTTCTGAATGAATCCAAGTGATTTAATCGCTTGATCAAATCTGATGTTCCATGACCGGGATGCTTGCTTCAATCCATAAATGGATCTCTACAACTTACATACCATGTGTTCTTGGCCTTTTGTACGAATCCATCTGGTTACTGCATGTAGATGTCTTCTTCAAGATGCCCATTAAGAAAGGCTATCTTGACATCCATTTGCCAAATTTCATAATCTAGCATTGCAGCAATGGAGAACAGAATCCTGATGGATTTAAGCATAGCAACCGGAGAAAAGGTTTCCTCATAATCGATTCCTTCTTTCTGAGTAAACCCTTCGGCTACTAATCTTGCTTTAAATGTTTCCACCCTTCCGTCTACTCCTCTTTTTCTCTTATAGATCCACTTGCACCCTATAGGTTTTACCCCATTTGGTGCCTCTACAAGTTCCCAGACTTTATTGGAATACGTAGATTCCATTTCTTGATTCATGGCCTTTTTCAAAATTCAACATCTCTATCTATTAGAGCTTCGTTGTAACTAGTGGGATCTTGTACATGTTCATCTGAGATAGTCGTATAGGTTTCTCCCAAAAGCATGTATCTCGCAGGTAACCTAGTTAACCTCCCACTACGACGAAGTTCTAAAAGTGATGGTTGTTCAAGGATAATACTGTGCTGATCAGCTGGTTGTTGCTGTTCTTCCTGTTCTATAATAGGTGTTGAAAGTTGAGCATCAACCTGATCTCTTTTATTTCTCTAGTTTTACCTTACTCTTAGGTTATAAATCATTATATAGTCTTCCTCAAAGAAAGTAAAGAATATTTCTATAAATACATTCCTATCTTGAGGACTATAATTCAGACTTTCCTTTATTCCTTTAAGATACCTAAAACATGCAAGCTTCTGAACACGAATCCATCTTCTCTATCTCTGATTCTAGTAGAAATACTAGTAAACTCCAAATACGAATGTGTCTTAAACCATGTTTGTGACTTTTTCATAATTTCTTGGATTAGTAGACACCGAGATAGATGAAACTAAGTTCAATAAACTTTGTAGTTTCAAATACTAATATCTGGAATCAAAAAGGTAAATGATAAACCACTTAGTATATATCTTATCTTATCCAAAAGAATCTTGTTTCTCCATTTAATTACACTATTGTATTATAGTGTTCATTGACAACCAAATAGTGCTTGAATTCTCCATAGAGATATTCTTTGTTTCGATCATATCGAAGTTCTTTTATGTTCCTGTCTAATTGCTTCTGTCTTATCCACGTACTCTTTTGAATTTCAAAAGCAATGGAATCATGACGCATTTAGACAAACATAAGTAAAATGAATATTCATCAACAAGATTGATAGAATACTCATAACCTCTTATAACATGTAAACTGATTAGTCCGTATACATTTGTACGCGCTAAATCATCAAATACAATGTTATGCTTTTAGCTCAAAAAGAACATCCTTGTCATATTACTTTTCTAAATAAGATTTATAGAGTTACAATGATCAATCTTAATAGGCCAACAAGTCTATCATTAATCATTTTCTTAAAATCTTATTATAGTTTATATGACTTAAGCATAAATATCATAGGTGATTTTTGGTTAGAAGAAACATTTCTTTTCTTAGATAAATGCATATACTTTTTATCATTATATCTTACTTTGAATAGATCAATGTACTTCTATGATATAAATTGTCTTTATAAATAACCAAAATAAGTAATAAACAGAGGATCCAAAAATAACAGTGTACTCATGTTTATTAAGACAAGCCACCGAAATTAAATTCCTCTAATATTTGGAAAAATAAAGACAAATATCAAAACTAAAGTCTTGTAAAATTGATCTAGTCTTTCAATTGATATAAACTAGCATGTCCTCAATTGTTGTTTGAAGCTTTCTTCACTTAATCTCTTGGTTTCCCGAAAACCAAATAAATGAATTACAAATAAGATTAATTATCTCAGAATTCATTATTGTATGAATCAATAGAAATCTGAACTAATTAGGAAGCTTAAAGATTTCCTATACCTGATTTTAATAATCTTAGGACAATCTTTCTTCCAGTGACCCTTCTGTCCACATTTGTAACACTTGCCTTTTGGCTTGCCACTTCTTTTAGTGGACAGTTTGCCGATCCCAACTCTTGCTTGCTCATTCTTGTCTTTCGACTTAAGCCTTGAAGAGAATATTTTTTCAGGAAGTTTTCTGCTATGATAAAATTCTTCTATAGCATGTAGTTCGTGCATTAATTCAATTAAGGTGATATCTTTATTGTTGAAGATATAGCTGACCTTAAACTCTTTGAATGTATCAGGTAAAGATTCAATCACCATGTTAATCTTTGATTTATCATTGATTTGAACACCATGAATCTTTACATAGTCCATTCATTTTGAGGACATGATCACGAACTTTTGTGCCCTCTTCCATCTTAGTATCCGTAATACGTTTTAATGCTGCTTCTCTGGCAAAATGGGTATTTTGCCCAAACATCTAATGAAGACTAGCCATAATTTCAATGGCTGTTTCCATGCTCTGATGTTTCTTATGCAGTTCCACAGAAATCGAAGCCAATATATATAGCGCTTAGCCATTTTGTTAGCTTCGCACCATTTATCATAAGGCGCCCTCTGATTTCTATAATCGTATAACGTTGGTTCTGGAGGGTATAGCTGGGTCAACACATATTTGCAGCCTTTAGCAGTGAGAATATTAAATAGATTGCGTTTCCAATCTAAATAATTTTCGCTAGTGAGTTCATTTTTAACAAGGATAATTAATAATGGGTTGATGGAAGACATTTTTTGAAAAAAAAAACAAAATACTCATGCATAAATACTTTGAAACAAAATTCACAATAAATGACAAAAATGGAAAAAACCATAAATGCATTTTAATTTATTGTAACGATAATCTAGTACCACTTTGACAAGCTATCCGTTGGGGAAGTCATGTCTACACTTACTAGACCCAATTATCCATTGGATTATTTAATTTCATATAGAGACATGATAAATAATTATCGTTATCCCTTTAGGCCTAAATTTGTTAACAGAGCTTCGTTGGGAAGGTTAATAACAAATTTTAGTTGAGTGTATAACCATTGTTTCAATCTACGTATTTTTCGTATCAATAGTCGCCGTTGGGGTGAACAGTTGATTGAAAAATATTTCAATTTTATCTTTGAAGAAGTTCATCAAATAAAATATCTAATAAATATACCCTCCATAGGGAGCATCACCGTATCATGAAGTCGAGGTATATATATAATTTTTATTATTGAACTAACAATGGAGCCCGTGGGAAAAATTATCTTGAATTTTCCCTCTCCCACTCAATATTTTAAAATTGGTTTTTCCTTTTTAAAACATACATATTGTTAATTGCATGCTTCCTATAATATTATCTAGATGATATCAAATATTATTAAGCATGTGCAAATTTCAAACAATATAATGAGATTCATTATTAATGAATGACATGTATCATTATGCATGGAGTGGCACTACCTATTCTATATGACATGTTATCATCCAAAACATAACATATAGAAAAACAATTAAATAATCTTAATTCATGGTTTTCCTAATAATGAAAAATACATTAACCCTAAGCCTAATCTTCATTGGGCTTCTTGTCAATGTCCATCTTCCATAATCTTGTCTTTGTTAATGGATTAGGGGAAATTGGGTTTTTAAATTTATAATTGGTCCAATTTTAATTTTGAAAGGAAATAAATAAATAAATAAATTTTATTAAAATAAAACTTTTGGACCAAAAATAAATTTAATGTATTCAATTTTATCTATGCATTTTAATCCATTAAGTCCAATTGAAATTGGGCCTAAAACTAGGATTCATCAAACCCAAAACTGTTTTTGGATTTAAACGCAAAAAAATAAAAATTTTCTATCCAAATAATTAAATGGCACAAAGGAAAAAGTTTTGCATATGGAAAATTCTATAATACCATGATTAAAATTACGGCATCAATGCCGTGATAAACATAAATTTTATGAGTTACATGAAAGACAATTAAATGGAATATAAAACAAGTAAATTATTGTAAGAGGGGTAAATTAGTGTTTTAAAATTGTAAATAAAACAAACAATTGAAAAAAAAACTTGTAAATTAATATTACTCTTTAATTAAAACAAAAAATAATTTATTCATTTAATTTAATGAAAGCAAAGAAAAAATCACTTATCAATTGAAAATAAAAAATTTGTATTGAACATAATTAGAATAAGTTTTATTAAATTAATTAAACTAAAATTTCTATATTAATTCTAAGATATTTATAATTTTTTTTTAATTTTCTATCATAGTATTTATTGTCAGAAAGCTTAAAAAATAAAATGGTTGGCATAATTTACGGTTAGGATTGGGGATATGAGAATTACGGTAGTGGTGGGGCAAGTCATGAGGATCATGTCCAAAGCTTGAAGATTTCTTAGGGTCATGTTGTTACTCAATCTCTACATACTAACCTTGCTGATGACTAAAACAACATAATAGAATCAATGTCAAATTGTCAATATAGTATCAAGCTGCTGCTTCAATGTTGATAATAATGGAGACATTGACTTAGAAATCATTGCTGAAGATCTGACGAGCCACCCATCTTCAATCATCCACCACCAGTACATTCAACATCATCATCACCTACAAACACAAACCTTAAACCCTAGCTATATCCATAACCACGACGATGTTATTTACCATCATCATTTTCTTCATCAGCATCACCATTTTCCTTTAAAGACTGCAGCTTTTGTTGTTGGGTTCAATTCTTGGCTAAGGCAAACTCCATTTGCTTCTTCTTCTTCTTTATCTTCTTCTGTTGAGATATCTGCTGCAACAAGCGATAATAATCAAGGAAATAGCTGTGGGTTTCAGTCACTCTCTCTTTACATGAATCTCACCTCAGCAGCACAAAATTATGGTTGGGCTCCGGCTTTAATTCAAAGGATCGGAATTTTTTGAGCTCAGACTCTTTATTTCAATTACAAGATTAGGCTCGGGCTTGGCGAAGCCCGAGCCTAACCTAACCCATTGTCATCCTTAGTCTGTATCCTTACAACTAAGCATGATGGACCATCTTGTTTGCTTATAGGAAAATGACAACTTAAGCTGAATTAATTGCAAAGCTAGAGATAGTAATATTAGGAACAACTAATAATTAGAATAAATACTTTCAGGAATCTCAATATTTCCATTTCGAGTGATGTTATAGCTCAGTAATGGTTAGTAACTTACTATGATATGGCTGTTCCAAAAAAATAAATAAAATAAGGGGATTCAAACTCTATTAGAAAAAAGAAAAATAAGGGAATACAGATACTCTCTCATCCAAGGAGAGAAAGAGAAGATGATACATGGATTTCCAGAAAAACATTCTTGCAACAACTCTGATATAGGTTCATTACACTTTATTGACAAATTTTCTAACGGAGCAAATGCTAACTTGCACGTAGAAATAAAACGTCTTTTGCAAGTGAAAGACCTACATTCGAAGCCTTCGGAGCTTGAAGATGAAAGGTAAATTAGGCTCAATAGCAGAAAGAACTACCATTATTTGAGGCATGCATAAACGTCTATTCTCTTATTTTCATTAATAAATAACTAAATAAACATGAGACTCTAATATAGGTGAAGTGACTAAATAAGTGGCGAGCATCTTCTAGTTAATTCGTATATATAAAGTATTGGTGGATTAGTAGTAGCAAATGCAAGCAGTTCTTGGTCACGTTCAAAGAAGGCTATGTCTTTGGGGCTCAGAGTCACCAATACTTCTATTCCCTTACCATCAGTTGTGTCCATTATAATAATCAAGTTTGACAGCACATAATTTGGAAAAGTCAGGTGCACTGGCTTTCCCCATCCAAAATCTGCTACTTCATAATATGGAAAGTTAACAATGCTGGAGAAAGTGCAGAAATCTCTCGTCTTTTTCAAATTTGTCTTTTATTGACTGCGGAATATCAAATATACTCTTGTTTTCTAGCAAAGTTTTGAGGCCGTTTCGTCTAAATTCTGCCTTTGCTTTCCTTAGTGAATAAACCAAGTCCAGTAATGTTTCGATTTCCTTTTCACTCGTTTGCGCCGTCAGATGGGCGAGAGAGTTGCCCACAGAGTTGTCAGGCAAGGGCGGCTCTGGCGCCGGACGCACGTTCATCGCGTGTACTGACAAAGAAAGTCTTGAATATCCAAGGTTTGATCTTGACGGCGCCCTTGCATACGTCCTAATCAGTGCGGTTGTCAAGGCACGCTTGGACTTGCAACTTTAGCCTTGAATTCGTCAATTTTCTTTGCATCAAATACAAACCTGTTGCCTTTAACCGGTGAAATATGTAAAGGAAAGGGCACGAAGGACTCACTTTCTGGAAAAATCGTCGAAGCAAAAAATCTAGGAATCACTTATTATTGCTCCTGCTCGATGAGATTATCTGCACGAGCTGTGGTGATCCAGCTGTTAACGAACATGCCTAACGAGACTCCATCAACGAGCTTGTGACGAGCAAATTGTGATTGCCAGATCCCTGCATTTGAATAACGTAACTTGTACGCGCAGCGTTGGATCCCCGTTGCTTGCTACGGGAGATTCTGCGTAGTTGAACGGGTGAAAATCCCGTAATAAATTCTGATCAGGCTTTCGTAGTTATTCAAACAAAAAGCCGTTCGCAAGAGCTTCAACACACTCAGCCCCTTCGTCGTTGCATTCAATTGAGAAACCGTCTTTGACTCTCCCAGAAAACGGGTAGAATTTTGGGAGAGTTTTTGATAGGAATGACTTGAGACGTTATTGCGAAATTTGGTCAGCTTTCACATTATCTTCTGCTTTGTACAGAAAAATGGTTCTCACGGATATGGGAAAATTGATTTGGTCTATGAGGGAGAGTCTAAAATTTCTCAGGTGTGGAGGAGTTGGGTAAGCTGGTTTGATGGTTTCTCTTGCCCGTACTTGTACTTCTAGTGCCTGTCCATTTTAGGCAACCATATATAGAATTCTTGTCAGTAGTCCCTGTCCAATATTAAAACATCAAAAGTTACATACATATACACATACGACGATAACTTCGAAAAATTCTATCACTAGTATTGATTGCTTACGTGCAATTCAATACCTGCCTTGTTGCTCTAGATCTCATTTTCTCTTATTATACGGCAGCTCCTCGTTAACTAGCCCAAACCCTTATATAATAAAATTTGATAGCCAAATTTGGCTCCATTAGTTTGAATCCGTGGTTGATCAGTGCATCAACAGTTCAATGAGAACTTGCACACTATAATCACATGCGTTGCATTTTATATTTTATGACTACGAATCCTCGTGATAGCAAGTGACATTTACATTTGTTGGAGTTTTATTGGTATTTTAAAATACTAATACCCCACATTGAAGGGAAGTGAGAGCAATTACTTTTATGTTTGATTTGAAATTAGTCATATGTTTGATTTAATTACAAATTAGAGTTGAGTAAATCAAATCTAGATGTGATTTGGATTATTTAATTTGAATTTCTTAAGGCAGCACATTGTTAAGAGTATACAGAGGCAAAGAGAAGAAAGCTTAACCTAAAACTGAAACAAATCAGCAATGCCAAAACAGCAAAGATCGTTAAAGAGAGTGACAGCTCAGCTGACACTTCAGCATAAGTTGTTCAGATTGTTGTTAACACACAATGCATCGTAACCAAATTGCAGCTAGCTTAGTGATTAACAAACATAGATTAATTACAAATTGCTATGGTTGATAATGTGTATAAATATGATGATGTACCGATTTAGTTGTGAATGAAAGTTCCAGACTCAAGAAATACATTTTCTTTGAGATTTTCTCTCAAACCAAGCACTCTTTCTTAATCTCTTTCATGGTGTTAGAGCCATAATGGCCATGTCAAGCACTACAATTGTAAATCAGCCAATCACCATTCAAAATCAAATTTTATAAACATCATTCACTTTTGCTACTACTGTGAAGCTTGATCAATCTAACTACTTGCTTTGGCACAAACAAGTTTTAACTTCAGTTAAAGGGAGTCAGCTTGAAGGATTTATCTCAGAAACTCCGATCATTCTAGATCTATCCCTCTCTAACTCAACAGTTGATGGATCTATTGAAAATGTTGAATATTCAGCTTATCAAGTGGTGAGCACAAGATCAGACTCTTCTTGGTTGGTTATTATCCATAATCAATGAAGGTACATTGAGTTCTGTCCTTAGTTATGATACTTCTTTTGATTTCTAAAGATCAATTGAAAAATGATTTGGAGTTCAATATGAAACAAACATTTTAAGAAAGGAATCCATGTCTACTAAAGAATATTGTGTAAAGATGAAAATCCTTGTTAGTAAATTTGCCTATGTTGATGACAATATAACTGAGAAAGATCTGTTAATGAGAATTTCAAATGGCTTAGGGCCTAGTTATTTGGATCTGACTTCAATTATTAATGCTAACAAAATGAGCTATGATGATGCATATGCTTTATTATTGACACGCGAAGCTAGATTTGAACAAAATCAAAATGCTAAGGCCATGTTCAATGCTAATTACAACATGATAAATGCCAATCACTCACATATGAGAAAGATTCTTAGAAGAGGTCCATATGGTGGTGGTACTGGCCTGCTCTTTTATGCTTATACTATAGGTTTTCCAGCTAGTAGTGGTAATTTTGGTGTATGGTCAAGCTATGCAAATTTATAAGTGAAACACTTTTCACCCTCCTACCATAATTCCTGCCATACATTCTGGTGAGTCTGATGAATCAGCTCATATTTGTCAGATATGCCATAAGTGAGGGCATATTGCCGATACTTCTTAGCATAAGTATGGTGATTCTTCTTTGGTCTCCACCAAAACATTTTGGTAGAGGAAAGATGATAGGGTCAAGAACTACTTATATGGCTAGCTTTGAGCCATACTATGACTATGCACCATCCTTTGAAGAGCATTATGCCATTCCTTACTCAAACTATCAGCTAGAGATGGCCAATAGGTCGGGCGGCATGTAGCATTCCACGAGCACAACATGTGTCCGTACATCATGGCATGGTACGAACACATTTTGGTAGGGCATGCGACATTGCATGGCATGCACAAAGGCTAGATTAGGCTGAGAATTTTAGGCATGTGACCCTTAAAAGCACAACATGATTAGAGATGAAGTATATCATGACATGTGAATAAGGTCGGTAATAAGTAAGTTTCACTTTTTAATCAAAGCTAACATAAAATTTTATGATTTTACAAATAACTTGAAATTGAATCTTTTAATAAATTTTATTAGCATAAGTTTTTTAAATTCATTTAATTCTTAGTTTAAAAAAATGCTCTACTTGTTTTATTTTTATAATTTATTAAATGAATAGATGAAACCATGATTTTAATAAACAAAATTATAAATATTATGATTTTATAAAACGTATGTATTACCGTTATTATGTACTGTGATCTATGACTTTATGTTAGTTTAAGTTAACAATTAAAGTAACCCTTAAAAAAATTATTATTATTGTTGTTGTAATTATGTTTCAAAAAAGAATTATTATACCATAAAGTCTAACTTAGTAGTTAATATTATATTCTCTTACTATTATTGGTTTATTATTATTAAATATGGACTTAATTTTTCAAATTGATTATAGGCACGCGGAGCCAAAAAAAGTATGCCAACAGTTTGGCATGCCCACTTAAAAAATTAAGAAAAGAAAAAAGCTTGTTGTGTTTTTTTTTTTCTTAGGCACAGCACGGCATGCGCGGGCACAGGATGTGTGTTGGGTTTAGCCTAAGCTAAAACAATTAGGCACGGTAGGAAGCATATCATGAGCACAACACGGCACAAGCACAAGCATGCATGGGCCTTCCTTTGATGGTTGGCACGGTCTGTTGGCCATCGCTACTATCAATCAATGCACTTATGCCTAAAGCCTTTGTTGCAAATTTTGAAAGATCTGCTGATGAAAGATGGTACCTTAATAGTGGTACTACAGATCACTTAACTAACAATATGGCCAATATGCATGTCAAGGGAGACTTCAATGGCTTAGACCAGCTTATAATTGGCAATGGACAAGGTTCGCCTATATCTCATATCGATGATGTTTGCTTTAACAACAAAGGTTCAAATGTTGCATATAACCACGCGCATATAGCACTTAAAGAGATTCTCTTAGTGCTTTACTACAAAGAATCTGTTGAGCATCTCGAAATTAACAACTGATAATAATCTCTTTATTGAACTTGTTGGCAATGTTTGTTACGTGAAAGATTCTACGAAGAGGCAAGTACTTCTGCAGAGCCTCACTTAGAAAGGATTGTATAAGTTGCTCTTGAAGTCACCTCAGACTTTCAAGTCTTCACCCTTATCTTTCTTAGGTTAAACAACTTTCAATTCACCTTTGTCAATGTTGTCCCCATATGATCTCAATTCTCATGTTTTAAAATTTATTATCAACCCGTTGTTTTCTTTGTGATGCATCAGTCAATAAAATTACTCTTTTTCATAGACGTTTTGGTCATCCTATCATCAGATATTATTGCATTTACTTAAGAAAGATAAATATGTTAATCTCTCAAGTAATTCAACAAAGTAGGCACTTTAACATGTTTATGAAACATGTCAGATGGGTAAAGTTCATAGGTTACACTTTTCTATTATAGAAATCAAAACCTAAGGTTCTTGAACTCATTTATATAGATTTGTGGGGTCCTTCACCTGTTCTTTCTATAGATGGCTATGCCTATATATAACCTTTGTTAATGATTTTAATAGATACATTTAGACCTATCCTTTAAAACTAAAATTAGAGGCTTTAGAAGTCTTCAAGTTGTTCAAATTGTAGGTTGAGAATCCATTCAACAGTACCATCAAAATAGGTTAGTTGAAAAGAAACACAAGCACATTTTTAAACTAGGTTTCACCTTGTTAGCTCAATCTAAGTTATCCTTTAAAGTTTGGGGGGATGCCTTCCATACAACAATTTTTCATATCAATAGGTTACCATCTACAGTTCTAGAATTTCTTACACAATATGAAAAAGTATTCAACTATAAACCTGATTATGATATCCTAAAATGTTTTGGTTGCACATGTTTTCCTTACTTAAGAGATTATAACAAGTATAAGTTTGATTATCATTCTAGTAAATTTATTTTCATTGGCTATAGTACTTCGCATAAAATATGCAAGTGTCTACATTCTTCAAGACAATATATATAGTCAGACATGTCATCTTTGATGAATCCTCATTTCCTTGCTCTTCAGACTCTGCCTTTACATCAAAAGAGTCTAATCCTTGTTCAAATCAGTCCTTCACTCCTCAATAAGTCTATCACTAAGGAATAGATCAATAAGGAATAAGTAGATTCCTTAGTGATAAGGATCAATAATGTAAACAATGTATAATAGTGGATCCCTTGAGCCTATAAAAGGGAGTCCTGGTAGATGTTCAACCAATACCACGTTATGTAATAGGCTTGTGGGGTTAATCTCTCATTCCTCTTAATGAAGTAACCTTCCTCTGTTTTCATAAAACCACAGCCACCCATGATCCATGTGGTACAACATGATCACTCTCATGAGGAGATTGATTCCCTTGTTCTTTCCATTTCGTCTTCATCTGAAGCTCCAGCTTATACCTCGTAACCTTGTTGGTAGAGATTATGGGAAGGTATGTTTCTTTTGAGCTATGTTCGGGTCGGTTCGGGTCGGGTCAATAATTCGGGTTATGTTCGAATTGGTTCTTGTCTAACCCGAACAACCCGAAACCCGATCGGATTGACCCAAACCCGATTTTGCCCACCCCTAGCCTTAATCAAGAATGGTATATGGTCTTTAATCATAAGAACTTCTGATCATAAATAATTGGCAATAAATGGGTGTGTAGAGTAAAATATAATATTAATGAGAGTGTGGCTAAATAAATAGCTAGGTTAGTAGCTAAGGGATTGCAGCAAATTGTTGGTGTGAATTATTTTGAAATATTCAACCCTGTGGTAAAATCAACTACTCTCAGAGTGATACTAAGTTTAGCAGTTATGAATCAATGGAAGATAACGCAAATTGATGTGAACAATGTTTTCTTAATGGAGATTTGATAGATGAAGTATTCATAAATCAACTAGAAGGCTTTGTTGATTGTCAAAAACTAGAATTTTTGTGTAAACTTCATAAATCTGTCTACAGTCCTAAACAAGCTTCAAAAGCTTAGTATGAGATGCTGAAAGGATGTCTATTGCAATGAGGTTTTATAAACTCAAGATCTTATTCTTTTCTATTCCTAAAGAGAACCAAATCATCCATGATTGTGATGCTCATCTATGTTGAGTATCATAGATTTGACAGAGGACCAATTAATTAGTGTTTAGAAACCATATTTTGTGTGTAAACTTTAAAAATCTCTCTATGGTCTTAAACAAGCTCCAAGAACTTAGAATGAGTAGATGAAATGATGGTCATTGCAATGGGGTTTTATAAACTCAAGATCTGATTCTTCTCTCTTCACAAAGAGTGCTAGATCATGATACTCATCTATGTTGATGATATCTTAATTATTGTCCAAATAACACTAAGTTAGAAAGCTTCGTTGTCAAGTTTAGCATAATGTTTGCATTAAAAAATCTTGGAACACTCTTTATTTTCTATGAATAGAAGTCTTAATTATGCAAATTATGTTTATCTCTTTCAGAGAAAATGTATAAGAGATTTTTTTTATCAAAAGTTAAGTTACTAGAGCACAAAGGCATTGATACACCTATGAGTACATGATTGAAATTGCAGAAGAAAGTTCAAGGAAATCTTGGTCATTATGTTGAAGATAATCTTGGTCATTATGTTAAAAATCCAACACATTACAGAACTATTGTTAAAGGAAAACAATACTTAATATTAACAAGACCTGAGATTGCCAACAAACTAGGTCAATATGTGTCTGCATCTACAGTTCAACATCTTGTGGCATACAAAAGATTTCCAAGGTATTTGAAAGCCGCTCAAGATTATTGGACTCAAGTTTGTTAGAAATGGAGATATGAAGCTTGCAGGGTTTATAGATGTAGACTGGGCTTGTGACTTAGATGACAGACAATCTATTAGTGCCTATTATATCAATCTAGGTGACACTTTGATATCTTAGTCATCAAAGAAGCAATCAACCATTACTAGATCAAATATTGAGAGTGAATACAAATCCTTAGATTCAACAAAGTGTAGAGTTGAGTTGGTTATAGTTTTTATTTTTTGGAATAGGAGTACATCGTACAGAGAAACCTACCATTTGGTGTGATATCATCAGTACAACTGAACTAGCTAAAAACCATGTTCATCACTCAAGAACAAAGCATATTGAGATTAATATGCATTTTATCATAAATAAAGTGATTGCAGGGGAGCTTAACATCTACTATATACCAAGTCAGGAGCAAGATGCTGATATTATGACCAAACCTCCTTTTAATCACTTCAACTCTCCAACAACCAAACTTAATGTTCTCCTCAGTCCCTTAAGTTTGAAGGGGGTTGTTGCACATTATTTGAATTATATAAAGGAAAAGAGAAGCAAGCTTAAGCTAAAACTGAAATAGGTCGGCAATGCCAAATCATTAAAGTGCGTTAAGGAGAGTGATAGCTCAGCTGACAGTTCAGTATAAGTTGTTAAGATTGCTGTTAACACACAATGTGTATGTAACCAAATTGTAGCCAGCTTGGTGATAACAAATATAGATTAGTTACAAATTTTTATAGTTGATAGTGTGCATAAATATGAAGATGTACTGATTTAGTTGTGAATAAAAGTTCTAGATTTAAGAAATACATTTTCTTTGAGATTTTCTCTTAAACCAAACACTCTTTTCTTAATCTCTTTGAGAATTAAATTACAAAACACATGGATGACTATTTAAATTAAATAAAGAAAATAGGTGACTAATTCAAATCCAATTAGGTAAGGGATTATAGAGGGTTTCTCTGTATAAATGAGATATACAAAGCCTCCAAGGCATCTTTATTACCTCTCATTCTATCTCATATTTTATTCATCAATTTTTCTTTTGATATTTTAAATTGTTGTGCTTGGAGTGTGACCTCACAACAGTGTCATTGCTAATAAATATAACATAACATTGTCAAAGATTAACAAGCTGTATCTCCCGCTGCTTATCAATGGGAACTGCAATGGCAATTCGTATAGGAAGTGCAGTCTTGGTAAGCAGCTGACAGCAAAATCTTTTGCAATAATCTAATAAATCATTTCAAATCTGTTTAATTTGCAATCTTTTTTAAATTCATTAGTTGATTTTTAATCTTTTTTAATTCAAGTCTTTTTAATTTTTAATCTTTTTTAAATTCATTAGTTGATCCCACTTTTGCAGAGTTTTACTTTGGGATTTATGTCTGAATTTCCACTACTTCTCTCAATCCAAATCTTGCGTTTTCTGTTGGGAAAATATGCTCTTTAAAAGCATATGTGTTTATTTAATTATAATAAATAATTTTTCTGATTAATAAAATAAAGTAGGTATTTTATTCAAATATCTTAATTGCATTAATATTTGTATTAAAGTCCATTTAATCATATTATATGTATTTATGTGATCACCATGTGGATTCACAGAAGACATAAATACAAGTTATCTTATGATTAAATAAATTTAGTTAGCAGTTGATAAATAAAGTTGGGCACTTTATTTAGGTATAGACTGTAATAAATTCATTGAATGATCTGTCTTAATCATGTATGAATTTATTGATGTAGTACGACTACATTGAACATGATCACATATGAGATTTAATTAACTTTGTAAGAACTGTCAGACTTATTAAATCTCATAGGCATTGATTTTACTGTAATCTTAATCTTGAGTTAATTATGATTTCATGATTGTAATTGTTATTCCATTTGAGTTACCAATGGGCACGACACATCCTTGTGGTCAAGATTACCCGGTATCTTGGTGGGAGTAATTATGAGTATTGGAGTTATGGATTAACAATATAGAATTTGTACAACACATCTCTTGATGGGTTTTCGGCACTTGATCATAGAATTCTCTGGCCAGAGTGTGTCAACATATTTAGTATCTTGAAAATGATCATTAGAGAAAACCAGTAAGGATCAAGGAATAAGATGTTATTAAATTGATTGGACAGTTGAGATATCAATTTAATTAACGATGTGGTACAAAGGATTGTGCAGTAAAGAAATCAATGTGGCTTGGGACGAATTATTATTCGAGCATACAATTATGGAAGTCAGTTCCAATCTGTTAGTGGAGTAGATTTGGAATTAAATAATTGGGCTAGTTTAATTACATGCCAAATTATTGTAGCCACTATTGTATGTTCCCAAATGATCCCCGGGTTAGCTCATTTAATTGACTGCACCACTACTGGACTAATAAGTAAGATAACTATCTATTTGGGTCAAAAGCCTAAATATATCATTTAGTGGGAGACTCCATTTAATTAGCTTTTGTGTAAGGGGCCTTATGTTATTTTACAAGGTGGGTCCCCTATAGAAAAAGCAAATAACGTGAGTTTTGTTTTTTGATTATTTGGAGCCTAGGGTTTTCACTAAAGGGTGATATAAAAAGCTTATTTTCTCTAAAGAAAAGAGAGAAGCCACTTTATACAGATCAGAGAAAAAGATTTTTCTCTCTATTATTGAGAGAAAAATTTTCTCGTGCTAGTTGCTTTGGTAGTGATAAAGGCGCCCACACGTCAAATGCAGATCGACCCTGAGTCATAACCTGGAAGATCATTGGTGACAGTTCGTGATCTAACAAGCGTGGTGGTGACGGATCGTGATCTAACAGGAGTGGTAGTGGCGGATCGTGATCTAGGAGCCTAAATCACTTCAGCAGAAAAAGCCAACTCGGATTTTCAAGATACGATTTCTAGAATACAAATTCTTATATATTATATGAGAGCGATCTTCAAAAGGTTTTATAAAAAAATTAAAAACCTGATTTTTCCCCAACATTTTCTATGTGGACACGCTTATTCCCTGCCCCTAAGTGCCCCAGTTGCACGCTTTGTATCATAATTTAATAATTGCCCTCAAGAGTTTGACAGAGTGATCTTTAAGTTGTATCTTTTGTTATTAACTCGATTTCGAATATTCTGGGAAAGATAAGAATTAAAAAATTAATTTAAAATTTGTTGATCTCCTACTTTAATTAAAAAAAAAAGTTTACAAAACATAATATTAAACCAATCCAGATTAATATTCTAATTGATTATTGTTAATCTTGGTTGGGGCTTCCCATTCTTAGATGGAAGTCACACACATTCATGGCTCCACTCTCTCTTGTGGTTCTGATGGGATTTACACTTCAGTTACCTTTTGCATGCACATGCAGGTATATACACAAGTTATTCATCTTTCAAATAATTATTAATTAGCTCCCATGTCATAACTTTTTCTTTCACTTTTCCCTTTTTTAAAAAAATTTCTTTGAAGTAGTTTAATTTTAATTCACACATGTTAAATTGTAAAGTATTTGTTTGGTTTCTATGAAAGTTACAGAGAGAAACAGAAGGAAAATAATAAGAGAGAATGAATCTGAATTATTGAATTAATTCGAATGGTTTTACAAGAATGTATTTATACAAGTATCTTCGAATCTTCTACATGCTGTTTGAGACTGAGCTAACAGCATAACAACCTTCCTCCAGCTCAGCTGTCAAGTCAGCATTCATAACAAACTTGCTTAATCAAATTAACTAAGCTTAACTAACTAAACCATCTTAACTAATTCTATTATCTTAACAGCCTCTCTCAAGCTCAAAGTCTGGGAAGAACATTGAGGTTGGACCGTAGATAATGAAATTGATCAAATGCCAATGGTTTAGTAAGAATATCTGATACCTGATCACAACTTGGAACATGACTAATCTGCAGTTCCTTTCTAGATACATGCTCTCGAATGAAATGCAGATCAAGCTCAATGTGTTTAGTTTTAGAATGATACTTAAGATTGCTAGCAAGAGCTTCTGCACTTTTGTTATCATAGTAGAGAACTGGAGAATGCAGCAAAGACACTTTTAATTCTTTGAAAAGATAAGTGATCCACAATACCTCAGCTGTTGTCAAAGCCAAAGCTTTGTATTCAAATTCAGTTGTACTTCTAGACACTATATGTTGTTTCTTAGAGGACCATGATACCAAGTTGTTGCCTAAGTAAACACAATATCCCCCTACTGACTTCCTGTCATCCAGATCAAACCCCTAATCATCATATGAGAAAGCTGTAAGACTAAGTGATCCAGATGAGTAAAATTGCAAACCATAATCTGCTGTATACTGCAGATACCTCAGCACCCTTTTGCAAGCTTGCCAATGAAGTACTGATGGATTAGAAAGATATTGGCTGAGTTTATTCACTGTAAAAGCAATTTCAGGCCTTGTTAGTGTAACATATTGTAATAAGCCAACCAGACTTCTAGATAGAGAAGGATTCTCAAACACTGCACCCTTGTCTTTGACTAATTTTTCTGTTGAGCTCATTAGTGTTGGACAGCCCTTGCAGTTCACCATTTGAGCTTTCTTGAGTAGATCACCAATGTACTTAGTTTGTGATAAGTGCAACCCATCCACAGTTGGAGTTACCTTAAGACCAAGAAAATAATTAAACTCCCCAAGATCTTTCAAGGCAAACTTTGCACCCAACTGATGTATCACCTTCTCTACCAAAAGAGAATTTGAGCCAGTGATCAAAATATCATCTACATAGATTAGTGCCACAATAATTTCTCCTGCCACATGATGAATAAACAAGGAGGTATCTGATTTGGATGTAACAAAATCCCACTGAATTAAGGAAGCTTTTAACCTGTCATCCAGGCTCTTGGTGCCTGTTTGAGTCCATAAAGTGCCTTGGTGAGTTTGCAGATGTGAGCTGGAAACTGAGGATGAACAAAACCCTCAGGTTGATGCATAAAAACATCCTCTGTAAAAATGCCATTAAGGAAGGCATTGTTGACATCTAGCTGCCTAATTGTCCAGTGATTCATGACAACAAGACTCAAGATTATTCTGATTGTGCAGGGCTTTACAACTGGACTGAAAGTTTCAAAAAAATCCACACCTTGTATATGATGAAACCCTTTTGCAACTAATCTGGCTTTGTACTTTGATATGCTGCCATCAGGGTTATATTTAATTCTGAATACCCATTTGTTTCCAACAATCTTCCCAACTGTTTCTAGAGGAATAAGAGCCCAGGTTTGATTATTTTGTAATGCATCAAATTCTTCTTACATAGCTTGTTGCCATTTGGGGTCTGTTAGAGCTGCTCTAACATATGAAGGTTCAAGCTCTTGAGCTACTGTTAAGTATGTCTTGGGCTTAAACACACCAGCTTTTGATCTGGTAGTCATGGAATGAATATTCTGAACTGGAGATGTCTGTACTGGGTGATGAACTTGGATGTGTGGTGATGAATTTTGAGATAAATGGCTTGGAGATGAATGTGCTGAAGGTGGATGGGAATGACTTGAATCAGGCCCTGCATCTGGAGATGAGGGAATAACAGAGGATTGTGCATTGTTGCTGTCTTGAATGACTTCTGTAATTGGAATATTTGAAAAAGAGACTTGACTTGGTTGGATGGATGAGAGTTGTGAATCAGACTTTGTAGGAAAGAGTTCAAAATAAGGAAATTCTGATTCATTAAACTGAACATGTCTAGCAATGTATGTTTTACCAGTGGAATCCAGGCATTTATATCCCTTGTGTATAGGACTATAGCCAATCATTAGGCATTTTTGTGTATGAAAATTGAGTTTATGGTTATTGTAGGGTCTGAGAAGAGGAAAGCAAGAGCAACCAAATGTTCTAAGGAACTTGTAATCTGGTGGTCTACCATGAAGTTTTGCAAAAGGGGAAACATTATTCAACACTGGGGTTGGCATTCTGTTAATGAGAAAGGAAGCTGTATGAAATGACTCCTACTAAAAAGATAAAGGCATTTTAGCTTGAGCAAGAAGTGTTAACCCAGTTTCTACAACATGCCTATGCTTTCTCTCAACTACACCATTTTGATAATGTGTGTGGGGACAACTATGCCTAAAATGTATCCCTTCTGCCTCAAGAAAATTTTCAAAGCTTCTGTACTCCCCTCCCCAATCAGATTGTAAAGACTTCAAAGAGAAACCAAGTTGTTTTTCAACTAAGGTTTTAAAATACTTGAATGTATCTAAAGCTTCTGACTTAAGGGTTAATGGAAAAATCCAACAGTATCTGCTGTAATCATCCACAAAACTAATGTAATATCTATATCCATGTAGAGATGGTATAGATGCTGGACCCCAAAGATCAGTATGTACAAGTTCTAAATGAGTTTTTGTTTTTATGCCTATAGAGTAAAAAGAAAGTTTGTGCATTTTACCATACTAACAACCATCACAAAAATCAGGAATAGATGCAGGAAGTGCAAGAGAGGATAATATGTTTTTCAATGCATGTTTATTAGGATGACCAAATCTTTGGTGTAACACATTAGCAAACATAGCTGGGTTAACAGTGCTCAAATGACTCTGAGAATTACTTGTTTGAGTACAAACTTTATTCAAAGACAAACCAGAAAAGTTACAAGCTAACTAGTTAAAAACAGAAAGCATAGAACTAGGATTATGATTGGTGACACATGAACTGGAGAGACAGTCATCCTTAGACAGCAACTTATACAGTCCTCCTCTAGCAATCCCTTGAGCCAGATGCACTCCCTTCCTTTTGTCCTTAATAAAACACATATTGGCAACAAACTCAATGATTAAATTGGTATATGCAAGCAATTTGGAAATGCTTATGAGATTTTTAGTGAGATGAGCTACACACAAGATATCTTGTAAATGCAGAAAAGAATCACAGGAAGTAGGAAGACAAGTATATCAAATGTGTGTAATTTTCAGACCTTGGCCATTACCAACATGCAATAACTGATTACCTGAATATTCTCTTCCAAGATTCAAGTTCTGCAGATTGGTGGTGAGATGATGTGTTGCCCCACTATCAACATACCAGCCTTTATCAGCCATATCACTTTCAGAGGTTGCCGGGAAAGCAGCTCTTGGTGCTGAATTTGGATAGAAAGCTCTTGGTCCAGGATTCTGATATGAATTATAGCCTGAATATGGATTGTAATAAGGCACAAATTCTTTGTTGAACCTATTCCTACATTCAACTGCAGTATGCTTTGGCTTAAAGCATATTTGACATATTACAGCAGCTCCATTTGGATCTGAAGCACCTTTTCCATTAGTGAAGCCACCAAAATTTCTATTATTAGCACCAAAGTTATTGCCATTGTTAACACCATATCCACCTCTGCCTTGATAATTTCCCGGCTGGGCATTATTATTCCAAACACCATTCCAATTTCCTCTACCTCGGCCTTGTGAAAAGCCTCGACCAAAAGCTCCTCTGCCACCATTATTATTATTTCCATTCTTAATCCAGTTAGCATTATTCTGTCCTCCAAATTTAGTATTGGTTCTAGTTTGAGCAACATTTGCAGCATAGGTCAATTTAGTTTCCTTACTAGTATTTGACTGATGTGCTTCTAATCTAGCCTCATGAGTTAAAAGCATTGAGTAAGCTTCATTAACAGTCATTTTTGCAAGATTTGCTTCAATATACACGTCCACAGGGTAGTATGGTTGACCTAGCCCAGAGATCAGATGTGTAATAAAATCCAGAGGGCTAACAGGGCTTCCAGCTATTGCTAAATCATCAGTTATTGTTTTCAGCTTTCCAAAGAATTCAGTCATAGACATTGAACCTTTTCTAAGATTATTAAGCATCATCTTAAGATGAACCTTTTTAGCAAAGGTTTCAGATCCAAATTGTTGCACAAGACTAGTCCAAAGTTCGAGTGAAGTTTCAGAGTTTACCACAAGGCTGAGAATCTCAAGATTTATGGAAGACAATATCCAGCTCAGCAGCATCTGATCCTTCCTTTTCCAAGTGGTGAATGCTGGATTTATTTGAGTTTCAACTTCAGAGTTCTCAGATTCACTTTGAAGGAATTGATCTGGACATGATTTAGAACTATCAAGATGATCTTCAAGACCATTTGCACGTACTGAAGAGAGAATATGAGATTTCCAGATTGTGTAGTTCGATCGATCAAGCTTAATAGGAGAAGTGAAAGTAAATGAAGAAACAAAGATTGTTGTGTTTGGATTTGAGCTTAAGAACACCATTTTTGTTTTTAGTGTAGCTCTGATACAAAGTTAAATTGTAAAGTATTTGTTTGGTTTCTAAGAAAGTTACAGAGAGAAACAGAAGGAAAATAATAAGAGAGAATGAATCTGAATTATTGAATTAATTCGAATGGTTTTACAAGAATGTATTTATACAAGTATCTTCGAATCTTCTACATGCTATTTGAGACTGAGCTAACAGCATAACAACCTTCCTCTAGCTCAGTTGCCAAGTCAACATTCATAACAAACTTGCTTAATCAAATTTAATAAGCTTAACTAACTAAACCATCTTAACTAATTCTATTATCTTAACAACACATACAACTATAGGTGCTTGATAGACCTTTTGTAATAAATAATAATAATAATTTCCGAGTATGTAGTTGTAGCTTTTATTAATTCTCTGTCCGTATACTTAATAAATAATATCTACCTTCAATATTTCAATGAAAAATATTGGAGTCAAATTAGCAAAGACTTTATATTGGGAGTAAGGAAACTGACACAATCCCAAAAACCTGAAAAAAAAAATATTCGAATCTCATTTATGTGAATTTAGGGAAAAAAAAGGAATGAAAACCTCATATAATTACTTTTATGTGTAAGAAGCAACTGACAAGGCTAACCCAAGTGTATGAACGGACTAAATGGTTGTTTGCAATGAGCTTCTTCTCGAAAACTTCCAAAAAGCTTGGAGCTATAGCAACTGATTATCATCCTCCGGTTGTAATGCATAGCCATCTTGTAGCGCCGAAGAAACGAGTTGTTTGTTCAGTAGTTTCTGACGATTTGTACTGCTAATAATACCTTCACTGTGTGCATTTTTTTGATTTGTTAAATGAAATGATCTTTGAGAGGAGTATTTGAATGAGGCCTTGTTGCTCGGACTTATGTTTAAGATGGCGCCGTGTCTTTTTGTCAATGGCGATGCAATTGTTTTAAAGCAGCCTGAGGATTGATGGCCAGCAAAGATATTAACAAGTTGCTAAGATTTGATTTGATCCATTAAGTGGTTGTTCTCATTGGATCTAGGTCAAATCCGATTAAAACAAATAAAATTTATATTTTAGGGGTAGAACGGGTTAAGCTTGGTTTAGGTATGTTTTTCTGACATTTGGGGTAAGAGATACAGCTGACGTGATCTGGGAGGTGAGATGCAATTATTTAGGAGGTGAACTGAGGTGATTTGGGAGGTGAATTGAGTGTTTTGAATTTAGAATAACATGGAGAGCTCATCAGAGCTCGTGAGAGTTAATTTAGAGAGCCGACATAAGAAGCTCAGGGAATAGCTCTAGTGAACTCGAGGAGCTCACATGTTTTCATTTTAGAGGCAGACTTTTAAAATTGTTGGGGTAATAAAATAATAGAATGTTTTAGTAAACCAAAAATGACCTAACCCCATAAGTTGCGTTTTAAATCTCTACCATGGCAATAAATTAAGAATGCAACAGCACAAATTACTGCATATTGAGTTAAATATTTTTCATATGGCTGTACAAATGGGAGAAACTTGCACATAGTTGGGTTTTCAGAGTTGGGAATCATGAAAAAAGTGTTTTCATTATGAAAATTATTGCCGAAAGCGAATGAGAGTGTTGATTGTTGAAATGCCAAAATATAAAAATAAAAAAAGTTTCTTTACTAATTGAAGTGTCACAACGTAGCAATGCTTGAAAACAATTTTACAAGATGTTAATTGTTAAAAGTATAACAAAATTAGATTATTAATTGCAACTAAATCATAATTTTTCATGAATCTTCATTCATCTAACAATAAAATTTGCATGTGCATAATAAATATAACATTCCAAATCTATGTTCATATTAATTTAGTTGAATAGGCCAACACGTTTTGTATAAGTCGACATGGACTTTGTTTTTTTTCCCTTTCATACTTTTTTTTTTAAATTAAAGTGAATATTTAAAAATAATTAGTTGGTTTTAAAATTAAAAAAAAACTAAAGTTTTTGATAGAATTTTAATCAATTTTATATGAATTTCAAAGAATCTCTAAATTTTGACAAATTTTGTACTTCATAGACTCATTTCTAGAGAGCTTATCTGCAAAGCTCAGTAAACTCATGGTATAACTCAGTAAGTTTATATATAAAATGTGATTTGGGCATCAAAACTATCATAATCAAAATATAATAAGAATAAACAATAAAGAACACACAATATTTTATGTAATTCGGCCTTTTGGCCAACATCTATTGGAGTATTCATCTTCGATCCACAATGTATCTGAAGTATTACATGATCTGTTTTACAGTATCAATAAAATCTTATTGAGGTTGTTTATAGTGGATAATAACATGAGGGAGATGTAGGTCTTATGGAGAATAGTTGAGGAGCTTATTTGAGAGATAAGATGGCCAAGATTTTCAATGGAGGTATAAAAATGGAGAGAGAAGAAGATGAAGCAGCCTCTAAAGAAATTAGATTTGAGAAAAAAAGGGGGGCCTAGGGTTAGATGGAGCAAAGGAGAGAGAGAGAGAGAGAGAGAGAGCTAGAGATCCCTTTTAAAATTGAAATCTGGAGCTTATATAGGAGTGTTCTTGAGGTATTTTGGTAATTTTCGATAGTTCACAAATTTTCATTGGTTTGTCCTCTATAAATAAGGGTATTTTAGTATTTTTACTTAGTGATCTCTTGATGGTGATATCCATGAGCTTGGGAGTAAGGAAACCTCCAACTACCTTTTTGCCTCCGCAGTTGGGCACATGGTGTTAAGATACATTGCCCACCAAATGTGGAATTCGAACAGTCACAACACATGAACCACATGTAGCCACATGAGTCACGCACCAACATGGAAAAAATCAGCACACCAACTCAATCCCACATAAACAACGCAAGTTGCAAACCGTTGGAAACAAATATGGCAATCTATATTGCTCTTGCCAAAGGCTTACAACAACCATCTCACACAATCCCGTGATATGCAAACTCACCAAAGAAAGATGGCCAACCATTATTCAAGTCCATATTCTCTTCATATCTTAGCCAACGGCTAGTCAACGACTAAGTTTAGAATTAATCCCATACTTTCTGTAAAATGTTTCTTCCATATATAGTTCCTCTACTCGTGTATAAATACCTGATCTTGTTCCTTAAGAAGTGAAGTCAATAAAAACTTTTAATCCTTTTCAATACTCTTGAATTTTAGCATGGTATCAGAGCTTATGGCTTCTTCATCCAATATCCAAACCGAGGCCAAACTCTCCCTGCAAACTATCCACCAATGTGCCAATCTAATATCTATTAAACTCTCCAGCAACAACTATCTCTTATGGAGGTCCCAAGTCTTTCCCCTGATCAATAACCTAGGACTCAACAATCACATCTCTTATGACTCACCACCCCAAACAATTTCCAGTAATGGAAAGTCTATTGCCAACCCTGACTTTTCAGTTTGGGCACACAATGATGGGTTACTTCTTACCTGGTTACGTGGAATGATGATGG
Source organism: Citrus x changshan-huyou (assembly GCA_039657385.1). Lineage (NCBI taxonomy): Eukaryota > Viridiplantae > Streptophyta > Magnoliopsida > Sapindales > Rutaceae > Citrus > Citrus x changshan-huyou. Next base: position 8,946,908 of record CM077549.1, read on the forward strand.
AAGACGTCCTTACACTGGTAGTTGGAGGACAAACAATGAAACAAGTTTGGCTCTCTATTGAGGAAAACATGCTTCCAGCCACCAAGGAGCGAGAGTCTTGGCTTAAAGACAATCTCTTCTCCTTAAAGAAAGGCTCCCTGAAGCTTGATGACTTCTTGAACAAATTTAGAGGACTGTGTGCAGTCTAGCTGCCATTGGAAAGCCCTTGACGGACGATGACAAAGTCTTTCAATTGGCACGGGCACTAGGACCCAAGTATGCCGACTTCAAAACGGCTATGCTAACCAAGCCACCTTATCCAAGTTTGAAACTATTCCTGTCAGCCTTACAGAATCATGAGCAGACTGTGATCGCTTAGAAGAATGATGGCAAAAAAGCGGATCCACAGCAAGCCTTCTTTGGGCAACGTGGACATGGGAAAAGTTTTCAAGGACAAGGACGTGGCTTCAACAACAATCTTCCACTTTTCCCAGGACAAGGACGCGGTTTTAACAACAACTTTCGTGGAAGAGGAAATTATCCCTCTAACAATGGGCACAACAACATGAATCAATCTTTCAATATGAATCAATCACCCTCTAACAACTCTCTGCCGCAACCAAGGTTCAACAATAATGGCCTAAATCTGCCACCTGCACCAAAACACTACAGTACAGAACATACTGATCAGCGAATGATCAGCGAAAACACAATTCCAAATCACGTATAATCTGTCAAATTTGTGGTAAAACTAACCACAGTGCTGCAGTTTGTAGGCACAGGTATGACTACTTTACCCCTGAAGAGGAAGCACCGCAAGCCCTCGCGGCCATGAATCTGCAAGACGAGAATGACCCACAACTTTATGCTGATTCAGGTGCTACTGCCCACATGGTAAATAGCACTGGTAAGTTAAAGAAATTTATACCCTATGGAGGTTCTGATAAGATTTTTGTAGGGAATGGCCAAAGCTTACATATTTCTCATATCGGTGATACCACACATGGGAAATTAAACTTGAAAGATATTTTGGTTGTTCCCAAACTTAAAAAGAACCTCCTGTCAATAAGCAAACTTGTGGATGATATAAATTGTTTTGTGGAATTTAACTCCCTTGGTTTTGTTGTAAAGAGCAAGGAGAATCAGGTACTGGCTCAAGGAACTAGGCACGGGGACTTGTACGTGCTCAATGAAGGAGGAAACTTAGCTTTTCAAACAATAAGAAGAAACTCAGAAAACCAAGACTTGTGGCATAAGAGACTTGGCCATCCAAGTCCTAAAATATTACAAGTCTTGCGCGCTAATGGGTCTATCAATATAACTGATTGGACTAAGAACACTGTGATTTATGGGGTCCTGCTCCAATTGCTTCTAATCAAGGTTTTCGTTACTATGTATTGTTTGTGGATGATTGTACACGTTATTGTTGGTTATTTCCCTTAAAATCAAAATCTGATTTTTTTGAGTGTTTTCTTAAATTCCAAAAACAGGTGGAAAATCAGATGGAACGAAAGATCAAAATTTTTCAAAGTGATGGCGAAGGAGAATTTAGCTCTATCATTTTCCAACAACATCTTCAACAGTCTGGAATCATCAAACAAACTTCATGCCCTTATACTCCTCAATAAAATGGAGTTGCCGAAAGGAAACATAGACATATAATGGAGACTGCCCTTACTATGTTATTTGAATCTTCGTTACCATTAAAATATTGGGTGGAGGCTGTTTTAACAGCTGTATATCTCATTAATAAATTGCCACAAACAATTATTAAGATGCACACACCTCATGAGTTACTTTTTAAGGAAACTCCCAGTTACAATGAAATTAAAGTTTTTGGTTGCTGTTGTTTTCCCTCTCTGAGGGATTACAATAAAACTAAGTTTGACAAAAAAACTCTCCCTTGTATTTTTGTTGGTTACAGCCCCACTCACAAGGGATACCGCTGTCTTTTTCCACAAAACAATCGAATTTATATTTCTCGTCATGTAACATTTGATGAATTATGTTTTCCTTATCAAAATCTAAAAGATTCTTCTCATGTGCAGGATGCTTGTAGCGTTCCCACTACTCCAAATGTGTCACAATGGCTCCTAACAACTTGGACAGAGTCCTTCGACAACACTTCTCTTGGGCACATTAAAGTTGCTAATCCAAACTACACTGCCACGTCTCCAAATACGAATGAACCATTGTCTCCCACTCCAAACAAAGTTGTGATAATTGAAGACCTTCATGAACCACCCACTTCTTTACCCGAAAGTCCCTCTACAAATTCACCTTAAAAGAGCCCCTCATCCAATAACAAGACTGCTGCTTCTGCCGATAATACCCATATCCACACGACCTCCGAACAAACCTTAGATAGTGACAACCGTGCTCCATCTACCTTAAACGATCTCTCAGGAAAGTTGTTCGTTGAACTAAATATCTCTCCTGTCAAAACAACAGAGTCTCTAAATACGCATCCTATGCTGACACGCAACAAGCTCAAACAAAATCCTACCTTAGCTCTTCAAACCGATCATGCCACAGTGACCGAACCAAAAACATTAAAATCCGCTCTTAAGCATCCTCTATGGCTACAAGCAATGGCCGAAGAACTTGCTGCCCTCCGTCAAAATAAGACATGGACCTTAGTTCCTCGACCTCACGATGCCAATGTCATTGGTTCGAAGTGGGTTTATAAAACTAAGTATAGAGAAGATGGTACAATAGATCGGTTAAAAGCCCGTTTAGTTGCGAAAGGGTACACACAAGTTCCTGGCATTGACTTCGACGAGACTTTCAGCCCCGTCATTAAGCCAACTACCATAAGGCTTGTCTTAGCACTTGCAACTAGTTCTAAATGGCTTATCAAACAGCTGGATGTTCGAAATGCCTTCCCTCATGGTCAACTAAAAGAAATTGCCTACATGGAGCAACCACCTGGCTTTACGGATCAAAATCTTCCTGACCATGTTTGCTTACTCCACAAGTCCTTATATGGACTCAAACAAGCACCACGTGCCTGGTTTGAATGTTTATCATTAGCACTTCTAGAGCTTGGTTTTACAAGCTGCAAAGCCGATCCTTCCCTCTTTATTTTTCATGCTAACGATATTAATTCTTATTTTGTTGTTGGTGTATGTAGATGATGTAATTATTACAGGAAATAATCCCGATAGAATTCAATCCATCATCAGTCATCTCAGCACTCGGTTTGCATTAAAAGACTTAGGCTTATTGAGCTATTTTTTAGGGATCAAGATTCGACGCTTTCTAGGAGGCATTTTTTTGTCACAAGCCAAATACACTCGTGACTTATTGACCAAGGCTGCTTTACTAGATTGCACCCCTAATCGGACCCCAATGGCTGTCAAAACCCAACCATATGATGACGATCAAGAACCCATACACGCCACTCACTATCGTTCCCTTGTCGGTAGTCTACAATATCTCACATTCACCAGACCAGACATCACTCAAGCTGTCAATAAAGTTTGTCAACACTTTCAGAGCCCTACTAAACAAGACCTCAAGGCTGTTACAAGAATTTTGCGTTATCTTAAAGGCACTCTCGACTTTGGACTTTGATTCCTTGAACAAAGCTCCAATCAACTGTATGCCTTTTCGGACTCCGATTGGGCTAGTTGCCTTAAAACAAGATGTAGCACGACTGGCTTTTGTGTTTACCTTGGGGCAAACTTAATCTCATAGTGTAGCAAGAAACAAAGCACTGTTGCACGCTCCACTGCTGAAGCAGAATATCGGGCTTTATCTTCCACTACCGCTGAACTAACTTGGATTCTTTCTTTATTGCAGGACATTGGAGTCTCACCATCACACATTCCTCACCTTCTTTGCGATAACACGAGCGCCATCTACATGACTCGCAACCCCGTGTTTCATGCGCGCAGCAAGCATATCGAAATTGACGTCCATTTTGTTCGTGAAAAAGTATCTCAAGGTCTCCTTAAAGCCACGCATGTTCCCTCTTTGCAGCAAGCTGCAGATATCCTTACCAAACCATTGGGCAAAGATCTTTTCTTTCTCTTTCGACACAAGCTTGGCGTTCACTCTATGACCCGGCCGACCTTGAGGGGGGCTGTTAAGATACATTGCCCACCAAATGTGGAATTCGAACAATCACAACACATGAACCACATGCAGCCACATGAGTCACGCACCAACATGGAAAAAAATCAGCAAACCAACTCAATCCCACATTAACAAGGCAAGTTGCAAACCGTTGGAAACAAATATGGCAATCTGTATTGCTCTTGCCAAAGGCTTACAACAATCATCTCACACAAACCCGTGACATGCAAACTCACCAAAGAAAGATGGCCAACCATTATTCAAGTCCATATTCTCTTCATATCTTAGCCAACGGCTAGTCAACGACTAAGTTTAGAATTAATCCCATAATTTCTGTAAAATGTTTCTTCCATATATAGTTCCTCTACTCGTGTATAAATACCCGATCTTGTTCCTTAAGAAGTGAAGTCAATAAAAACTTTTAATCCTTTTCAATACTCTTGAATTTTAGCACATGGCAGTCTCCCGACCCTATGGTCCTGTTGCTTTATTGGTCTTATCAAAAGGACAACTGATGTGGTTTTTTTCTCATTGCTTAGTTAGAGAATCTCTATTTTTATTGGCTCCTCATCTTTAGCCAAAAAAAGATATTTCCGTCTCTCTCATGATTGCGTGCACTATTCATGTGTTAGCCCTAATCATCAAAATTTGGCTTTCAATAATACTCGTTGACGTTGAGTATTTTGCCGAAACTGTCCTTTCCTTTGGGAGTTTATCTCCTAGTTCCTAGTAAACTATCTTGTTGTCCTAGTCAAACAAAGTGGCTTCTATTTTTTTATTTTTCTTACCAGGTGTCACCGAGTTATTGGCCCACTTTAGCACCCAAAATTTCCCCCAAACAAAGAATAAGTTACATAGGTTTACCCTATTGAAATGATCTTTTAGAGGACCATTTGATTGAGGACTTGTTGCTTGGACTTATGTTTATGATGGTGCCGTGTCTTTTTGTCAACGGAGATGCAATTGTTTTAAAGAAGCCTGAAGATTGATGGTCAGGAAAATATTAAAAAGAAATTCAAATATTGAAATGAAGAAGACTCAAGGCATTTTGGGAAACAAGAACTTACCAGGCTGTTGTAAAGAATTGAACTTTGGAGAAAAGTTTAAACACTGCATTTGAAGCATGATTAATATTTTGCTATGTTTCTTCCCCTGCTAACTCTGAAAAATTTATTCTGTTCATTAGTGATGGAATCCGGAAGAGATTGAGGAAAGCTATGCAATTAATACGCACTTGCAAGACAGTTGACTATGTAAACTAATTACAGCCCTTTATAAATGTGTGAAAATGTAATGGCATTATGAATACTTTTTCAGAAAAAAGATTTGGCACACTCTACATATACATTATAATCTGGGTCAATTGAGAATCCAGATACATACATTGTACAACTCAAAAGTCTGCCGATCATAGTTCTGTAATCTACTCTCATTAATAATATGAAAAGAAATCTATCCATTTTCTAAATTTTTTATGGAAAGAGGAAAGATCTTCCATGGTACTCCAATTCCAGTGATAGCGTTATGAATAGTTTATTGAATTAGAGTATTTTTGCTTACTTTCTTTTACCATTTGTTATGCCAAATTATCATTCCAATCTAACAAAGATCAGTGGATCTCTAATGGAAACCCAACCAAATCAATAGAACCAAGATCAGAGATCAGAGAAAACAAAACTCTCAAGATTATTATTGTTATTTTTTTATGGTTTCCAATTTTGGATTTTCTATTTTTTCTTGTCTTTATAAATGGTGATGGAGGATTTGGATGATTAATTTGTGGTGAATAGATATGGTGGCCAGGAAAGCTATGTAACTGACACTAATCTTCTCTAATACCAATTGACACAGTGGGTAGCAGAAGTGGCTCGACATGGTAGATAAACGTTAGATATCATTTTAGGACTAGGCCAAGCAAACACAATTAGATTACACTCTAACTGAAGCGTGATTAGATCTCGTTATAATACAAACGGCTCAATAAGATTTTAATAACACTTTACAGCGAGATTAGATGATACTCTAATTCAAATGACTCTACAAAAGTAATTTTTCTAAATAATCCCAAAGGAAATTATAAAAGAGGTGTTTCTATTGAATAATTCAATTTAATTAACAATGACAAAACTTTTTGATTTATAATAGGGTAAACCTACAAGGCAAGTAGTTTTCAAGCATAGAAAGCAAACTAGAAGCTCTTTCTCTTCCTTTTAACTTTTTTCCTTTAGTTGTCATCAACCCCGACACCCTTACAATTTTCTTATTTCACAAATCAAAGCACCTGAATTTGGGAGTTATATAGCATTATCTCAAGGAGCTTTCACAGCCTAATCACATCAATGAACCAAAATTTTGTATCGACGGTAAGATAAAAATAATAAATAAGATAACATATAAATACAAATAAATCTTTTTTTCTTTTCATTAATAAATCTTCACTCGTTCTGTCGAGATTACTTAAAAATTAATAATTAAAGCTATATAATAAAATATTATCTGAAGGTGCCATCTTAATGCATATATTAAAATTTTTAAAAATTGGGTACTTTTCATTACAGCTCACTTTATTCCAAATAAATAAATACTTAATTCACTCATTAAACTGAGGGCGCTAGTTGAAAATACAACATCATAATACAACAATTATTGTAAGCAGAAAACGAAGATTCCAAAAACAATGCAGCCTTCTTAATTTCTTAATTTGGTTCTTATCGTAGAAAATGGATAAGGATGTATTCAACATAATTTAACTGCTAATAAACAACATATTTATGTTAGAAGTTAAATCACTAATTAAAGAAGTAATTAAGTTATGGAAATTGATTAATTGATTTAACTCAGTAATCACAAGTGTCAAGTGAAGGAGAGTAATCGATCACTTGCCTTCCAAGTTAACATGCAAAAACCAAATGTTGATTCAAAATTGTCAAGATCAACTTTTTTAGATTGAATCCACAAAATCAAAGCAAGTATGCTGTGGCCAATTATCTGCAAGAAATTAAACGAAAAATCATTAATAATAATTTTTAAGTGACCAAGGTCATCAACACATTCATGAAAAATATACAGGGCTAAATTTCTTTCAGTGACAAGCTTGTTTATCATGAAAGATGAGGAAGCCCCAGCTACTAGAGCACATCCGTAGCCAACTAACACCATATTGACGCAAAGTGGAAGCACCTTTTCAGAAAAAGAAAAATATAATTTGTAAGCCAATTATTACTTGACTAAGATTTATTTATTTAATTCTCTTTGAACTGATGGGAATAAATTAAATATTATATAATAATTATGATCTACTTACTTTTTCTTTTCCTAAAACGACACACAGCGTATTCATGCCAAATTTTTTATCGCCTTCCACGTCTGGCAAATCCTATTAACATAATCACACAAAAAGGTAAAATAGTAATCATTTATTTTCTATTAATCAGAATTGATGCACTTATAAAATTGGAATATAAAGTTAAAATTACTACCTTCAGAAGTCCGTTTACAAATGCGAAGATGGACATGATAGCCACCATGAATATTAATGGTCTTGTAATTACGGAAGGTCTACCAAGCACATATTGCTGTATATTCAAAATTAAACTACTTCACAAAAATTACAAAAATGAAAAGAGAAAGATAAAATTATGATATGGGATCTAATTGATAATTATTTGCAAGATGAATCAATTGTACATATACCTGCATGTGCATGCAAAAAGGTAATGCTGTCAATCCCATCATAATCACGAGACACAGTGGAGCCATAAATGTGTGTGACTTCCATCTAAGAAAGGTTAGCTGCAATCATGATTAAGAATAATCAATTAAACTATCAATTTAGATTGGGTTAATATTATGTTTTGTAAATTATTTTTTCTTTAATTAAAGGTAGCAGATCTATAAAATTTAAATTAATTTTTTAATCCTTATTTCTCTAATATTCGAAATCAAGTGAATAGTAAAAAAGACCGCTTGAAAATTTATCTGCCAAACCCTTGGGGCAATATAATGTTTATTAAATTACGTTGCAGAAGCATGCAACTGGGGCACTTACTGGCAGGGAGTAAGCGCATCCGCTTAGAAAACCCAAGATTTGGATCGAGAGAAGTGGTGGAGATCCAGACATAATTGCCAAAGTAAAACTCTGAAAAATTGGGATCAGTAAATGAATTTAAAAATGATCACAAATTAAAAAGACTTAAATTGATTTATTAGATTATTGCAAAAGTTTTGCTGTCAGCTGCTTACCAAGATTGCACTTCCTATACAAATTGCCATTGCAGTTCCCCTTGACAAGTCCCCGGAAGCAAGCGGGAGATACGGCTTGTTAATCTTTAACAACATTATGTTTATTTATTGGCAAAAACAAACAAAGAAATAGATAATGAATATGAAGCGTCAAAGGAGCATTTATATAATATCTCAACATATACATATATGGAGTCATGGTCAGATAGGATTGTTCGGATTTTATAAAATTCGAATTTAAACTAGAATCAAACAATATATGCAACTCTAGTTTTAGTTTAAATTTAGAAAATCCAGACGTCAGGACCTGTGCATCATTCATATATATATGTATATACATACCTTGTCTATTTCAACATCACAAATCTGGTTTAAAGCCGTCAGAAAAGTGTTCATCAGTAATGTGGGGACTATGACCTGAAATATATGTCAAGACGAATCAATGTTATTCAAACAATCATTTCCCAATACGTAGTTGTAACTTTTATTAATTCTCTCTCAGTACTTAATAAACAATATTTACCTTCAATAAAATCTTGGAGTCAAATCAGCAAGACTTTGTACTGGAAGTAAAGAAACTGATACACTCGTAAAAACCTGTAAAAACAAAACTCGGATCTCATTTCTGTGAATCTAGAAAGGATTAAAAGAAAAAGAAAATGAAAAAACTTCATATCATTATTTGTTCTGTATAAGAAGCAACTCCCAATGTTAACCCACGTGTATGAACGAACTAGATGGTTGATTGCAATGAGCTTCTTCTTGAAAACTTCCAAAAACTCGGAGCTGCTGCTGCTGTGTTATCATCCTCGGCTTGTAATGCACAACCATCTTCCAACGCCAAAGGAACAAGCTGTTTGTTCAACGGTTTCTGATCATTTCTATTGCTAATTATACCCTCATTATTGAGTGCAATTTTGTTTTGATTTGGTAAATGAAATGATCTTTGGGAGTAGCATTTGATTGATGGGGACTTGTTTCTCGGACTTGTGTTTGCGACGGCGCCCTGTCTTTGTGTCATTGGCGATGCAATTGTTTTAAAGCAACCTGAAGATAATTAATGTTCATAAAATTTATTTAAAAAGAAGATCAGTGACGGCTTTTGGGGTTACAAAGTGACTCACCAGGCTTTTGCAAAGCCTTAAATTTTGGAGAGAAGTTTAAACACTGCATTTGAAGCATGATTGATGACTTCGCTGTGTTTCTTCTTCCCCCAAGGCCTGACTCTGTAAATTTGCTCTGGTTTTTGGATGGAAAATCTTTAAAAAAAGAAAAAAAGAATACCCTTATATAACGCTTCACCAGCGGCTAGGTATGGACCCCCCATACAATCTCAAAATAATTCTCTGCAGCCACATTTTGACTCCGTTATTATGTTTCCAGAAATAAAGTGCGTTAGATTCTGAATCTGTGTATGATTGACTTGAAATACTTAATCATCTGCTGTTTGCGACTTTACGTTATCTTGGTGGTTACAGGCAGTGAAATGACACCATGCATGCACTACTAGAAAAATGTGAAATTTCTGATACTAAATAGAAAAAAAATTCATATTTAGTGGCTTAAGCAGTTTCTACTGTCTTATACATATAAATATCAGTGCTAATTTATACTATAGTATCATAAGTAAATATTGACACTAATTAGAGAGAATCTTAATATTATTTTTATTTTTTCAATTTTCCTAAATCTAAACAGTGTCGTTCTCATTGCTAAAATGTTATCGCCATGGGAATTTTTTGGCTACTCGTTTCCCCTAGGGGTGGGTAAAAAAACCGTGCACTAGCGAAAACCGAACTGAACCGTACCGTTTGAAATGGTTTTAATTTAAAAAAAAAACCGAAATATAGGTTCAGTATTCTGTTCACTCAGCTGAACCGAAAAACCGAATTATTTTTAAAATTTTATTTAAATAGACACGTGTTAAATTTTAATTGGTTGAGTAACATAACTAAAATAGGCATGCACACACACGATTATGGTATATATATATGTGTTACAATTTCTGCACCCAAAACAAACCTAAAAATTTCTGCACCCAAAACAAACCTAAAACTAAAATAAAAAACGAAATCAACTCGCCAACCAAATCACCGTGAGACAGCTTCACCTCGCCAGCCAAATCACCATGAGAAAGCTTCAACTCACCAGCCACCGCGCAACCGGAAAAGCTTTGCTCACCAGCCACCGCGCATCATCTTCTGATCTGCTCGCCGGCCACCGCCCGACAGCTTCTGATCTGCTCGCCAGCCACCACGCGACGGCTTCTGATCTGCTCGCGCAGCCAGCCACCGTGCACCAGTAGGAGTAAAGTCCTCGTTACTCCATACACTTTATTATAACATTTGCATAAATTGCATTTAGTAATGCATTTAGTAAGTCCCCGTTAAATGACTGTTATTGCTTTAATTTTTTATATAATTTTTTTAAGTGAAAACACTTTTACAACATGATTAGAATTAAATATTTTCAGAAATCCAAATCTAATCCACTAGGAAAGATAATAACAATTAGGAATATTAAGTTCCATAATATGGCTATATTTAGATTTTATTTTGATATTATGATTGTTATAATTTTGTAAGATGGAGGATAATGTTGGCGAAGTACAAAAGGCTAATAATGAAGTGCAAATGACAGTTGATTGCTGTTGCTGACCAGTAAGTTTTCTTTTTTTAAAAAAAACTAATATCTTATTTATATAGATGGTTTATATAATTATTTATTGTTTTAAAATTTTTTTTATAGATCCAAATATTGAGTTGGAAAATGCCTAAAGTTGATGTTGATATTGATGAAGATGGGAGAATGTTGTTGGCATTTGTTTGCAATTTTTTTTTTTTTGGTGAAGATGGGAGAATGTTGTTGGCGTTTGTTTCCAAATTTTCTTTTTATTTTGTGTTGTAAGTTGTAATTGTTGTTATTTTTATTTATCTTTACAACATTATGATTATGTTTATGTAGATGGAGTTTGGAGTTTGGTTATGTATTTTGAAATCTTAATATTTCATATTTTGTGAGTACCTTATAAGTAGTTAGTAAGATATTAGTGATAAAATGTGTTTTGAATACTTTGTATTTATTGTTAATATTTGTAATGAAACTAGGATGAACTAATTGTTGAAAAACAATTATTACATTCATGAGGCCCAATGAGTTAAAAATTTGAAAATTTAAAATAGGCCCAATAGGTCCAGAACTGAAAAAACCGAACCGAACCGAAAAGATTCGTTTAAGTTCGGTTCTTATTGAGTTCAGTTCTTATTTGATTTTGTTTATAAAATAACCGATTTAAATCGGTTCTGCTTAATTTCGATCCGAACCGAACCGAACCGTGCCCACCCCTAGTTTCCCCCTCCTTCCAAAATCAATTCCCTCACCTTCTTTCTACAGAAACTCCAAAACTAAAATCAATGAGATAAAACAAGAGCAAATGAAACATTGATTGAAAAAACCGAAAGTAAATCAAAACCCACATTCCCAACAAACCCTAAATTGAAACTCACATTCTCAGCAAATCTTAAGTTGAATTTGAAACAGCAACAAATCTAGGGCTTTTGTTCAGCAAATCGAATCACTCAATGGGTCTCGAATGGGTTGCGCTTAGATACGCCGTGGCCGCAGAGGCCATTATAGTGCTGCCACTAACACTTCCGCGACTCGACGGCCTCCAATGCGGGGCAAGTCGTTCTGACACGTAATCTCTTAAAGCCGTTCTTGCTAGCGGTGCCATTTCGTCTGTTTCTACTATGGACATCTACTGGAAGTAGAGACCTGCCCTTCCTGAGAGGGCGACTCATGCACGCCGACGGAGCACTTGTGTCACCAGAAGTCCATCATGAAGAGTCAACGCAAGGCGTTGTTGATTGCATAGGCTTTAGTGTTCTATTAGTTGTTGTACTCGATGACTCATCTTGTGGTCAAGCTCAAGCAGTTGAATTAGAGGATTGAGAGGCTCAAGAATAAGAATATGATGAACAGGTAAAGACGGTTGGCTAATTTTAATTCCTCCAATTTGGACAAATATATTGAAGTGAAATGTAATAAGATTTTAGTTGCTATGACTATAAAAAATTGCATCTTGGATCTAGATTGTTAAACAGGCAAGTACTTTTGTAGGTACTCGCTCTGTTAGCATATGTGAGTAACAGAGCAGGGGATTCCAGCTCAAGAGCTGACGTGTCAATATTCGTTATACATGTTGCTTAACGTGTAACAAGCTGATTTCAGTAGTTGATAACAGATTCCAGTAGCTTCATTAATTAGTTAGAAAGATTCGTTTAAGCTACTATATAAACCAACACTTGTAATCTTTTTCATCAACTTGATTGAATACAAATTCATTAATATCAGTATATTCTCTGTTATTTTCTTTCTCTTTCTATCGTTTTCTTATCTACCAAACACATCAACAACATTTCTAACATGGTATCAGAGCCAATGGCTAACTCAAATCAAAATTCTCATTCCTATAACTTTGTCACTCCGATCAAGTTGGATCACAACAACTTCATGGTGTGGAGGAATCAAGTTCTGGCTTCAATCAAAGGAAACGGTCTGGAAGGTTTCATCAATGGAACTAATCCGTGTCCTGATCAGTACCTCGATCAAGTAAGTGAAGCATCAAGCTCAGCTCAAGGTAATTCTAGATCTAGAACTGAAAACCCTGCGTTTGCTTTGTGGATTAGAACTGACCAGCTACTGTTAAGCTGGATGTTCTCGTCTATTCAAGAAAATCTACTTACCTCAGTAATTCAATGTGTTTCTTCTCAAGAACTTTGGGAAACTCTTACACGCATGTTCATCTCTCAAACTCAGGCAAGAATTGTGCCACTAAAAATGCAGTTACAGACTTCTAAGAAAGGGTCTATGTCAATGAATGCTTATTTTTCTAAGATGAAACGTCTTGCTGATAGTTTAGCTATTGCTGGAAAGCCTGTTGAACACAATGATATGATCTCATACATTCTAACTGGTTTAGACTCTCAGGATTATGAGTCACTAGTCACTATTCTGCTTGCTAGAAGTGATAGTCTGAGTCTAGATGAATTATATTCCTTGTTATTGAGTCATGAAATGAGGATTGAGCAAAAGAAAGGGAAGATCAGTGCTGATGTAATTCATAATCTCTCTGCTAACATTGCACAAAAGAATCAAAATCTTCCAAGAGGTGGATCTGGTAATTTTGGTTTTCCAAGAGGAAATGGAGGGTTTAGCAATGCTAATCAAGGAGGAAATAATGTCAATCATGAGTCAAATATAGTGTGCCAAATTTGTTTCATTCCAGGTCATGGTGCTACAAAATGCAGAAACAGATTTAATCCTGCATTTGTACCTCAGAGGAATTTCGGCAGAGGTAACTTCAGACCTGGTTTTGGAAACTATGGCAGAGGCTTCACTCCAAATAATTTTCCTCCAAGACCTTTTAATGGTTTTGGAAGAAATAATAATGGTCAATATGCTGGATCACCAAGGGGTTATGGTTTTCAAAGTGGTTTTCAAGGCCATGTCACTTATCCAAATTCTAATGTTGCTGGTACTAACTCTCAATCTTCCTCATATAACTCTCACAACTCTGGTTCTGATCATCCAGCAGCTTTTAACTGTTTCAATGGAACAACTAATGCTTCTCAGTTTCAGTCATCAACAAGCTTTCATACTGATTCTTCTCCTGAAATTGTGGAAGATCCGTCCTGGTACATAGACAGTGGAGCCTCTACTCACATCACAGCTGACTCAGGTAAACTCTTTAACATGCAGCCTTATTGTGGTACAGAATCACTTCTGGTTGGAAATGGAAATGCATTAGAAATTAAACATATTGGATCTGCAGTACTTGATACACTGACAACTGAACCTTTACTCCTAAAAAATGTCTTACATGTTCCAAATATCACCAAGAATTTATTAAGTGTTTCACAACTTTTAGCTGACAACAATGTTATTGTTGAATTTGTTGGAATTCTTTGTTTCATTAAGGCCAGGAAAACAGGAACTCTGTTACTTAAGGGAGTAGCTACTGGAGGCTTGTATCAAATAGAAGATTTGTCAAGTGAAGATTCTCAAGTTTCTTGGTGTCATAGTCAAATAAATAAACATGTATCAATGTTTGCTACTCTCTCTAGTTCAGTCAAATTCAGTCCCTCTCCTTTCGAGTCATGTAATCCAGCAGCTTTTACAATGTCTGTGTCATCAGTTGGTGTTGATTTACTTCACAAGAGACTTGGACATCCAGCCTCACACACACTTCAAACTGTTATTAAGACTTGTAATTTGTTTGCTGAAATTAATAAAACTCCAAAAATTGCCTTCTGTGATGCATGTCAGTTTGGCAAAAATCATCTTAAACATTTTGATTCTGTCATTACCAAAACAACAGCACCTCTGCAATTATTATATGCCGATCTTTGGGGTCCTTCACATACAACTTCCACTCAAGGCTACAGCTATTACTTGTCAATATTAGATGATTACAGTAGGTTCACTTGGATTTTCCCTTTAAAAGCCAAGTCTGATTCATTACAAGTTTTCACTGATTTCAAAACCTTCATTGAGAAACATCTTGAGAGAAGAATTAAGACTGTCCAAACAGACTGGGGAGGGGAATTCAGATCATTTTCTTCATTATTAACAGCCTCTGGTATCCATTTCAGACACCCTTGTCCTCACATTCACCATCAAAATGGTAAAATAGAGAGAAAACATAGGCACATTGTTGACATTGGTCTCACCTTACTAGCTCAATCAAATTTGCCACTTACTTTTTGGTGGAATGCTTTCCACACTGCTGTATTTCTCATAAACAGATTACCAACTCCAGTGTTGAATAATGTCTCACCCTATTTCAAACTCTTTCATCAAACTCCAGATTACTCATTCCTAAGAGTTTTTGGCTGTGCTTGTTACCCTTATCTTAGACCCTATCAAAAACATAAGCTAGAGTTTAGGACTGGTAGATGCATCTTCATTGGATACAGTCCAAACCATAAGGGCTATCAGTGTTTACACTCATCAGGAAGGGTATATATATCCAATCATGTAGTGTTTAATGAGAATTCTTTCCCATACCAGCCTGGTGTTGATTTTTCCTCTGTGTCAATGTCTTGTTCAAGTACAAACAATCCAGAGTCCACTTCTTCTATACAAGTTCTCTCAGCACCTCCCTTAACAACAGAGGTTCCTGCTCAATCTCCACATTCATCACAAGAAGTTTCTGGTAATTTCAACTCACCTTTATCTCAACATTCTTTACCTTCTTCTTCCTCAAATCACAATTCACCAGATTCTTTACATTCAAGCATTCCAGTTCCTTTTGTTCCTGCCCATCAGCTACCCAATTTTCAGCCACCTGGTCATAGCATGATCACCAGGTCCAAAGCTGGAATTTTTAAACCAAAAACATACATCACTGCACTTTTAGCCCAACCATCTGAACCCAACTCAGTAAATCAAGCACTGCAAGATCCAAAATGGTTTAATGCTATGCAGGAGGAGTTTAAAGCTCTTCAAGCCAATCAAACTTGGGATTTAGTTATTCCTACAGCTCCTGTCAAAATAGTAGGAAACAAATGGATTTTCAGAATTAAATACAACTCAGATGGATCAATCTCAAGATATAAGGCAAGACTTGTTGCAAAGGGGTTTCATCAAACATATGGGATCGATTACAGTGAAACTTTCAGCCCTGTTGTTAAGGCTTCAACAGTGAGAGTGATATTGAGTTTAGCTGTGATGAACAACTGGATAATAAGGCAGGTTGATGTTAATAATGCCTTTCTCAATGGCATTCTTGTTGAAGATGTATACATGGCTCAACCAGAAGGCTTTGTGGATCCAGAAAAGCCTCATCATGTGTGCAAATTAAAAAAGGCTCTATATGGACTCAAGCAAGCTCCAAGGGCATGGTTTGACAGGTTCAGAAGAGCTATGACATCTCAGTGGGATTTTGATCATTCAAAGTCAGATTCCTCATTATTTTACAGATGGGATGCAGGTGATATTCTACTGGTCTTAGTATATGTAGATGATATTATCATTACAGGCTCTAATCAAAATAATGTGTTGAAAGTAATCTCTGATATGCAAGCTACTTTTGCTCTTAAAGATTTAGGAGAGCTTAGCTATTTTCTTGGTATAGAGGTTACTAAAAATTCGACAGGCCTTCAATTATCTCAGAGCAAATACATAGTTGATTTGCTGAACAGGCATGAAATGGTCACTTGCAGTCCAGTACTAACTCCCATGGTCACTTCTCATTCACTTGTTAAGAACTCAGGAGCTATCATTCCAAATGCTTCTCAGTATAGGAGTGTTGTGGGGGCTCTGCAGTATGTGACTTTGACCAGGCCAGAATTAGCTTTTTCAGTTAATAAATTGAGTCAATTTCTTTCAGCTCCAACAGAAGAACATTGGCAAGCATGTAAGAGGATACTCAGATATTTGAAGGGAACAATTCACTATGGCTTACAACTTCATTCAACTGGAAGTCAGCATATGCAAATAAATTGTTTTAGTGACTCTGATTGGGCTTGTGACAGAGATGATCGAAAATCAGTAGCAGGGTATGCTGTGTTTCTTGGACCTAACCTTGTTTCATGGTCTTCAAAGAAGCAACATGTAGTCTCCAGGTCAAGCACAGAGTCAGAATACAGAGCCTTAGCTCTGGCAACAACTGAAGTTATGTGGGTAAAAGGGTTACTTACTGAGCTGAAGATTAAAATTGATCACACACCTATTATGTGGTGTGACAATCAGGGAGCAATATCTTTGGCTATGAATCCAGTGTATCATGCCAAAACAAAACACATTGAGCTAGATATACACTTCATTCGAGAAAAGGTCCAAGCTAATCAAATTGAAGTTAACTATGTGCCTAGTGAAGATCAAGCTGCAGACATATTCACAAAAGCTTTGACCTATGGACAATTCAGTTATCTTAGAAGCAAGCTGAACATATTTCCTACACAGTTCAGCTTGAGGGGGGATGTTAGCATATGTGAGTAACAGAGCAGGGGATTCCAGCTCAAGAGCTGACGTGTCAATATTCGTTATACATGTTGCTTAACGTGTAACAAGCTAATTTCAGTAGTTGATAACAGATTCCAGTAGCTTCATTAATTAGTTAGAAAGATTCGTTTAAGCTACTATATAAACCAACACTTGTAATCTTTTTCATCAACTTGATTGAATACAAATTCATTAATATCAGTATATTCTCTGTTATTTTCTTTCTCTTTCTATCGTTTTCTTATCTACCAAACACATCAACAACATTTCTAACACGCTCATAAATGATTGTAAAGTTGCTCTTGAAGTCACCTCAGTCTTTCAAGTCCTCATCCTTATCTTTCTTAGGTCAAACAACTTTCAATAAACCTTTGTCAATGTTGTCCACATGTGACCTTAATTCTTATGTCAAAATAATAATTCAAGTTCTAAAATTTGTTATCAACATGTTTTTTTCTCTTCTAATGCATCAGTTAATAAAAAATGTCAGATGGGTAAAGTTCATAGGTTACACTTTTCTATTATAAAAATCAAAACCTCTATTAATCTCTCAAGTAATTTAGCAAAGTAGACACTTTTAACGTGGTTATAAAACATATTAGATGGGTAAAGTTCATAGGTTACACCTTTCTATTATAGAAATCAAAACCTTTAAGTTTCTTGAACTTATTTATACAAATTTGTGGGGTCCTTCACCTGTTCTTCCTAGAAATGGCTAGTCTTTAAGTTGTTCAAATTGCAGGTTGAGAATCCATTCAACAGTACCATTAAAATACTGCAATCTAACTGAGGGGTACAATATTGATCATTCACTCAATTTTTAAACCAACGTGGAGCCACTTTTAGACACTCCTATCCTTATACACATCACCAAAATAGGTTAGTTGAAAAGAACACAAGCACATTTTTTAACTAGGTCTCACCTTGTTAGTTCAAGCTAAGTTATCCTCCATACAACAATTTATCATATCAATGGGTTACCATCTGTAGTTCTATAATTTCTTCCACAATATGAAAAAGTATTGAACTATAAACCTTATTATGACGTCCTAAAATGTTTTGGTTGCACACACTTTCCTTACTTAAGAGATTATAATAGACAAAAGTTTGATTATCCTTCTAGTAAATGTATTTTCATTGGCTATAATTATTCCTATAAAAGATGCAATTGTCTGCATTCTTTAGGATAAACATATATAGTCAGACATGTCATCTTTGATGAATCCTTATTTTTGTTCTCTACAGACTCTGCCTTTACTTCAAAAGAGCCTAATCCTTGTTCAAATTAGTCCTTCACTCCTCAACAAGTCTATCATCTATGCACCTTTCCTACACTTCCAATCTTTATTGATAGCGACTCAAACAATCCTAACTTTGTAAGTTCTACAAGCAGCAGTCCTCATCACTCAAAAAATCCTACTTGTGATAATATTTCCTACTCATCACCACAACAATTGTACTATTTTAACACCCCACTTTAATAAAATAATTTATTTTAAAAATATTTAAAACATCGTTAGTTTTTAATATAATACATAACGAGCAAAATTTCCTTACAAAATGCAGGAGACATGCAGAAATTCCTTAGTATATATCTCAAAAACTTTATTATTACATAAAGTTAAAATATTTATTTGTTTGATAGTAACAAAGCTGAGCCCATCATAAAACCCAAGGTTTGTTATGCCCATACGCACTTCGCCTCGATTAGAACTTGGCGTCAACCTACTTATCGTTACCTGCAATGTAAGGACTTTATAAACTAATGCCTAGTAAAATAATATTTTGATGCATGTATAAATTATTATGTATATACATGACCACATTAAGTTTTTAAAAGAAACTTAGAAAATAAAAAAACAACTTTATTAGGGCCCTAGATATGTTGCCCTACAAGGCTAGCACTTTTATTCTATAAAACAATATGTCCTTGGACCTAATTAGTTGATCGTTTGGACGTTACATACACTATAAGAAAACATGCAATAGATGACATATAATTCATGACAGCTTCAGCTTATATAATAATAATATGACATACTCGTGATAGAATTTTTAATCTATCACAAATTTATGATAGAATCGTGATAAAAAATTTCTCTGTCAAGAAATTATAATAAAAAAATTAATTTGACTATGTTTGACCTAAAGTTTAATATATTATTTTATTTAAAATAACAAAAGGGTGCATTTTAATAATTCAAAAATGAAAAAAGAGAAAAGAAAAACACGTCTTGACCCAAGCCCCAAAATCACTAACACTTACACCCAAACACAACGCTCTCTCACGGCCAAACCTTAGAAATCAACCTTGCGCTCAATCGATCGACCAAAACACCATCCTTTCGCCGCCATTCAAGTATATTGTAACTATGCTGGTAATGTTGTTTAAAAATTATAGCCCGTTGCTGTCGGCATCATTTTGCTAGTGGTATTGAAACCCTAGAACTAAACTCTCACCTTCTCAATTGATCGAAGAATGCCACCATTCTGCCCCTATTTAAACCATTTACTCTCGATTACACACTCATTTTGCATTGTTTCTTAGTCTTTTTGTCCTTTCAGCGTCACCATCACTCTCGTTTCACTTCGTGAAGGTAAATGCTTACAGTGTTTTTTTCAATTTGTCCCTTGATTTTGGGTGTAGAATCGATTAGGTTTTGTAACATGAATGAGTTTGTTGAATAAATTCATTGGGTTTGACTTGCATGAAATGGTGACAAATTTTCCTTTGTAAATCTGACATAGTGATGAAGAAATCGATAAAATTTATTGAATAGAAGCGGGTTTGAATTTTTTTTTTCCAGATTTTGACCCACATTTAATCAAAGCGAAATTAGGTGCTATTATTTTCAATTTTTCCCCTTGTAATTTGGAATTGTTTCAGACTGTACCTCTATTAAATGTTGTAACACATTTTAATTTAGAATATTTTGTAGCAAGACTGGTGACAGCGACTGTTTTCTTACTATAGGATTGTACTCAGTATATGAACTTTGAACAGAGCATTGCATATATTGAAGATTACATGGTAACGCATGGTCCTTTTGATGCTTTGCTGGGCTTCTCTCATGTGGGCACCTGAGAACTTGAACTATTTTTTGTTTTATTTTCTTCGAGTTTATTGCTACTTGCAGCAATTGTGTTCAGTTTCTAATTTGACCGATGCGATTTTAGGGAGCATTTATAGTAGCTGCTTCACCGAGAATGCAAGCAGAGGTAATTAAAATGTCAATTATTATTGTTGATTAATTTTATAACGTTCCTAATTTTGAGGAGGAGAACGAGATTTGATGATTTTTAATTTTATTTTTTCTTTTTTATCACTAATGCGTTCAAATTCTGAAACTGTAGGGAGTGGCTTTTACAAAAGTGCCAAAGATAAAGTTTGTGATATTAATAGCAGGGGCTAAGTTCCTAGGATTCAAGTTCGGGCAGCCTAAGCATGCGGTTAATGCATTTTCATCCCTAGTTCAGTGCCCATCTCTTCATATTATAGGTCAGCACAAGATTCAAAAACTCTGCATAATTTCTATTGTTTACAAGCTTCCAAGGAAAGAATACAAAATTAAGCTTATGGCATCAATCATTAATCTTGAAGCTTAGTGGCTCTTTTCATTAATTGAGGCATTGTCACATTTCAATTTTCAAGGTCACATGTTCTTGTTACATGTCCGGGAAAATTTGTAACGAACCATTACATGATTGTGTTTTCAGTGCTTTAACACATTTTAATTTAGATTATTTTCAAATATTCTAAATTAAAATGTGTAACGCAGCATTTCCGCATCTTTTGTCGGAAATGACGGAGGTCAGTTTCATTTGTTCTGTTTTGTTTTCTGTTTGATTTTTGTCTTAATAGTAACTTTTAATGTCCCAAGTTGCTGATTTTTTGGTGCTTGTAGTTCCTTAAAGAGTTAGAGTGGCAGTGAGATTGCGACCTCAAAATGCAGAAGACACCGTAGCAAATGCTGATTTTGCTGATTTTGTCGAGCTGCAGACAGAGGTGGTCTCATTCTCATTTTAATTACTGAGTTTCTGTGTGATTGTTAAAATTTCACTTTGATTCTTATATATGGTGTTTCTGAGCTCTGTGCTAGGTCATAGGCTTCCATTAATCATTTTGGGTTTTTGCTCTACCTCAGCTTAAGAGGTTGAAACTTCGAAAGAATAATTGGAACTCAGACACATATGGATTCGATGAGGTTTTCACTGAATCTGCATCATAGAAGCGTGTTTATGAAGCCGTTGCCAAGCCTGTTGTGGAGGTCTCTTATGGTTGGTATAGTTGTCAATATTTTAACACCATTTTTCAATCCAGCAAATTATGCTTCATTAATTTTTTTTGTAGACGCGACATTATTTTTTTAGCTTCAAAATCGTAGCAATATTCCTTTTAGGATATATCATGCCTTGTGTAGCAATCTCTGAACAGAAATTTGCTACAGGGCTTTCAAATTTCACTATAAGCCACCAATTTTAAATATTTGTTCTTTAATGGGTTTAGCAGCAGCAACAGCGGTGGCAAAGGTTGTGGCGGAGGGGGAAAATCAAGTGGCCAATTTCCTTATTGGTTTAAGCGTGAAGATCAGAAATTGTTGCTAGTAAATGGGGTGCAAGCTGATGTTGTGGTAGCAGCAGATGGTACAGGGAACTTTACTAAGATAAGGGATGTCGTGTTGGCAGCAGAGGACTATAGTATGAAAAGATTCGTGATTTACATCAAGAGGGGTGTGTATAAAGGTAGCTCTGTTTTAATGATAGCTCTGTTTCAATTTTTATTTTATTTTATAATGGTTGTTGTTAAGGATTGTAGTGTAGATGTTATGCATTTGATAACATTGAGTATTTTGATTGATTTTGTATAGATTTATTTGCTGGTTTGGTTTGGAATGTTGCTGGGTATGTGGCTGGAATTAGAGTGCTATTGGAAGATAGTGGGTTGCTGGGTATGGGTTGGAGTGTTGTTGAGTGTCTGCATTGGAGTGTTGGAGTGTGGCTTTTGGAGTATTCCCACTGGAAGAGGGCATTACTACTGGAAGTCAAGCTTATAGTCTTGCTATTGAAATATTTTCATTAATCTTTAGAAGTTTTGTTAGGTAACTTGGCTTGGTTTCTGGGGTTATAACTTAACTGTGTTGTTTTATATTAGAGATTTTTTTTTAATTTAAGATGTTTTATTATGTATTCATGGTGATTACATTAGATACTATATGTATTTCTTTTGAATTTGTTGGATTGAATGGATTTTAATTAATATTATTTGTTTTTAGTTTTTGTTCCCATATTCATTTGATCAATTAATTAAATCTGTAAACATGAATTAATTAATAAATTATAATTATAATATAATTTTTTTTAAAAATATAACTCTATGATGGAAAATAGCCATTATAAAGTCTATCACAAAAAAGTTTCTGCGAAAATTTTAGATATATATTAACAAATGATAATTGAACTTCCCACCAAAAATTAAAAAAAAAAGCGTGAAATTTAAATAAATTCAAATTTTAATTAAATTATATTTTACATTAAAATATTATGTGATGGATATATGACTGTGAAATACCATCATAAATTCATGATGGAAAAATATTCTGTCATAAATTAATGACAGTGACATAGATGACGGATGAACTGTCTGTCATGCACCCCCTTTTTATAACAGTTATTTCCCGTCATCTATTACTTATTTTCTTGTAGTGATATCGTCGTCCCCAAAAGATTACCTTTTACTAACCTTGGAGGGTTTGCTGTCTTTGGGAACTTTACCAACTTGTTGTATAACAACCCATTTTTCATAAATTCATTTCCTAAAATGTCTTTTTATAAAGTAATCCATAAATGCATGTGTTCAATGCAACTTATATCATAACATGTGAATTTCTAGAGTTACAATAGAATCAACACACAATGCTATTTAAGGACAACAATCTTTACTATAGGCGGCAATGTCGCCCATTTAGAGATTAAAGAAAATGGAATTATAATATCGGTGGCAGAGTCAATCATAGCATAATTAAGTAAAAGTATCACATAATAGGCGATAAACAACCATATAAATATAAGTAAGAAAATACCATAATATAGGCAGCATAGCCGTCCATATAAAAATCTAGATTATAATCACTCACATCATAGTAGCTGTCACAAGATAAAGAAATAGTTAAAGCTGAAGTTAAGTATGAAAAGAATTTTGTCCATATATTACAGTCGAAGTGTTACTTACCTCTTAATCTTAACTTCTCTAGACCTTTCTAAAGATTTCTCTAATCTTAATGTTATAACTTAAAATAGAAGAGGGTTATATAAAAAATGAAAAGGCTAAGGGGTATTTATAGGATTTCTCAAAGCAAATGGATGATTAGGGTTTTGCTACTATAACTCTTGATTAATGGTTGAGATTATCCTTCCATAGATATCTAAGTAAATTTTAGAATTCTTAACTATCTCTACAAACATCTCCTATTGCATCATCACTTATGCCATTGCTTATATCATCATTACTTTAGAATAAAATATTTTATATTATTATTATTATTTTAATACTTAAGCGGGTTTGTTAGCTTAAAGTTAATTCTATTATATGTCATCAAATATATCATAATCCTCTGCTCAACCAAATAACCATCATAGGACTACTGGATGTAAAGCTAGTATTTTTAAACCTAAGTTGTATACTACATAACATGTTCACAAAGAACAAGATTATGTGTATGAAGCCTTACAAGATCCAGACGGTTTGAACCTATGAAGGAGGAAGTTAATGCCTTAGTCGAGAATTTTATATGATCTTTAATCATAAAATTTCTAATCATAAATAACTTGCAATAAATGGGTGTATAGAGTAAAGTATAATGCTGATGAGAGTCTAGCTAAATAAATAGTTAGGTTAGTAGCTAAAGGATTTCAGCATATTGCAGGGGTGAATTATTTTGAAATATTCAACCCTGTGGTAGAGTCAGCTATTCTCAGCGTGATATTAAGTTTAGCGGTTATTAATCAATGGAAGATAACACAAATTGATGTGAACAATATTTTCTTAATGAAGTTTTGACAGATGAAGTCTTCATAAATCAACTAGAATGCTTTGTTGATCATGAAAAACTAGAATTTTTGCGTAAACTTCATAAATCCTCTACAATCTCAAACAAGCCCTAAGAGCTTGGTATGAGAAGCAGAAAGGATGTCTATTGCAATGGGGTTTTACAAACTCAAGATCTGTTTCTTTTCTATTCATAAAGAGAACTAGATCATCCATGGTTGTGAAGCTCATCTGTGTTGAGTATCATGGATTTGATAGAGGGCCAAAATGCTTTATTAGTGCTTAGAAACTAGATTTTGTGTGTAAACTTTATAAATCTCTCTATTGTCTTAAACAAACTCCAAGAGTTTATTATGAGTAGATGAAAGGATGTCTGTTGCAATGGGGTTTTATAAACTCAAGATTTAATTATTCTCTATTCACAAAGAGCACTAGATTATGATACTCATCTGTGTTGATGATATCTTAATTACTATCCAAATAACACTAGGTTAGAGATCTTCACTGCCAAGTTGAGCAAAATGTTTAAATTAAAAAATCTTGGAACACTCTTTATTTTCTGCTAGTAGAAGCCTTATATGATGCAAATTATGTCTATCTCTTTCAAATAAAATTTATAAGAGAATTGTTGTCCAAAGTCCAGTTACTAGAGTACAAAGGCATTGATACACCCATGAATACATGACTAAAATTTCAGAAGAAAGCTTGAGGAAATCTTGGTCATTATATTGAATATAATCTCAGTCATTATGTTGAAGATCCAACACATTACAGAAGTACTGTTAGAGGGAAGCAATATTTAATATTAACGAGACCTGAGATCGCCTTCGCTATCAACAAACTAAGTCAATCTGGATCTGCACCTACACTTTAACATCTCGTGGCATACAAAAGAGTTCTGAGGTATTTGAAAGCCGCTCAAGATTATAGACTCAAGTTTGTTAGAAATGGAGATATGAAGCTGACAAGGTTTATAGATGTAGACTGGGCTTGTGACTTAGATGACAGACAATCTATTAGTGCTTATTGTATTTATGTAGATAACAATTTGATATCTTGGTCATCAAAGAAGCAATCAGTAATCACTAGGTCAAGAATTGAGAGTGAGTATAAATCCTTAGATTCAACAAGTGTAGAGTTGAGTTTGTTACAGTTTTTATTTTTTGAAATAAGAGTACATTGTACAAAGAAACCTACCATTTGGTGTCATATCATCAGTACAACTAAACTAGCTAAAACCCCTATCTATCACTCATGAACAAATCATATTAAGATTGATATGCACTTTATCAGAAATAAAGTGATTGCAAGGGAGCTTAACATCTACTATGTACCAAGTCAGTATTATGACCAAATCTCCTTGCAATCACTTCAACTCTCTAACGGCCAAACTGAATGTTCTCCTCAGTCCCTTAAGTTTAAAGGGGGCTATTGCACATTGTTCAGATTATAGAAAGGCAAAGAGAAGCAAGCTTAAGCTAAAATTGAAATAGGTCGGCAATGCCTAATCATCAAAATGCGTTAAGGAGAGTGATAGCTCAAATGACAGCTCAGCATAAGTTGTTAAGATTGCCGTTAACACACAATGTGTGTGTAACCGAATTGTAGCCGGCTTAGTGATTAACAATTATAGATTAGTTACAAATTGTTGTAGTTGATAGTGTGTATAAATATGAAGATCTAATGATTCAGTTGTGAATAAAAGTTCTAGATTCAAGAAATATATTTTCTCTGAAATTTTCTCTTAAACCAAACACTCTTTTCTTAATCTATTTAAGAATTAAATTGTGAAACACATGGATGACTTATTTAAATTAAATAAAGAAAACAAGAGACTTTTTCAAATTTAATTAGGTAAAGGATTATATTTCTGACTGATTTACTTCTTCCAGTCCTTTTATTTACAAAACGAAATTGTGAATCTTGGAGATTGATTCAAAAACACAATTAAGCTAAATGCTTATGAAACATTTGTTTCCAAAAGATAGTATGTTCCTTTTTCATGGCGTCGTATGTAGAGATACTTCCAGGGTTTGCAAAATCCGGGTTGCTAATAAATCTAACATAACATTGTCAAAGATTAACAAGCCGTATCTCCCGCCCCTTGCTCCCGGGGACTTATCAATGGGAACTGCAATGGCAATTCGTGTAGCAAGTGCAATCTTGGTAAGCAGCTGACAGCAAAATCTTTTGCAATAATCTAATAAATCAGTTCAATTCTTTTTAATTTGTAATCTTTTTAAAATTCATTAGTTGATTTGTAATCATTTTTAATTCAAGACTTTTTAATTTTTAATCTTTTTTAAATTCATTAGTTGATCCCAATTTTGCAGAGTTTTTCTTTGGGATTTATGCCTGAATTTCCACCACTTCTCTCGATCCAAATCTTTTGTTTTCTATGTGGACGCGCTTATTCCCTGTCCCTAAGTGCCCCAGCTGCAGGCTTTGTACCATAATTTAATAATTGCCCCAAAAGTTTGACAGGGTGATCTTTAAGTTGTATTTTTTGTTATTCGCTCGATTTCGAATATTCTGGGAAAGATAGGAATTAAAAAATTAATTAAATTTTGTCGATCTCCTACTTTTAATTAAAAAAAAAGGTTTACAAAACAAAATATTAAACCAATCCAAATTAATATTCTAATTGATTATTGTTAATCTTGGTTGCGGCTTCCCATTCTTAGATGGAAGTCACATGCATTCATGGCTCCACACTCTCTCTCGTGATTCTGATGGTTTTTACACTTCAATTACCTTTTGCATGCACATGCAGCTATATACACAATTTATTCATCTTTCAAATAATTAGCTCCCATGTCATAATTTTGTCTTCCTCTTTTCTTTTTTTTACTTAATTACGAAATCATGAATAAATAATAATCATTTCCAAGTATGTAGTTTGTAGCTTTTATTAATTCTGATGTAGTGGAAGTTTAATGGTCAAAATATTTCGTTGATTCTAGAGAATACCGGAATAAAAGAACAATTAAATTCACATTGATTCAAATAAATACTGTGAATTTAGGGGTTAAGACTCGTTGATTCCACAGAATACTGAGAATTAACTGTCAAATACTCACAAAGAGATTTGAAAACTTAAATATTATTGAACTAAAAAATCAGCCTTCAAAGGCTACAAGAGGGAGCTATTTATAGTAGTAGTAATTATCCTAATTCATGAAGTAAAAAAAAATCCTAAATTGAAAAAGAAACAAAATTCTAAATTAGAAAGGAAAAAGTCTTAAATTTTAGTTAATAAGGAAACTAATCATAGTATAATATGGATTCCTACTCTTCATCATTCCCCCCAGGGTGGAGAGAATTCGCCCTCAAATTCGGATGGTTAGCAATAGTAGCTTCATCATGATCACCTCCGTAAGGAATAAGATACTTGACATTAAATACATATGTGGTGCGGATATGACTAGGAAGCTTTAATTTGTAGGCATTAGGATTTATCTTCTCTATAATCTCCAAAGGGCCGATTTTCTTGGCAGAAAGCTTGTTGTACTCACCAACTAAGAATCTATCTTTAGTTAGGACAACCCAAACAAGATCTCCCACTTGAAATTCCAAAGCTCGACGCTTTTTGTCCGCCATAACTTTATAACTTTCGGTAGTCTGTTTCAAAGACTCTTGCGTAGTTGCATGAATCTTTTTAAGCTGCTTAATAAAGTCTTCTGCCTTGCTGCTTTTGTGAATTAAATCTGAAACTGGAGCCAAGTTGATGGGAGCTCATGGATTATATTCGTAATTCACCTGCAAAAGGGCTTAAACCAGTGCTACGCTTAACTGCACGGTTATAAGCAAACTCGACTTGATATAACTTTTGATCCCACGTCTTCAGGTTATCGCCAACTAGACTACGTAGATGGTTTTCTAAAGAGCGGTTGACAACTTCGGTTTGACCATCTGTTTGTGGGTGGTAAACGCTTCCGAAATTCAGGCGAGTATTAGTCAACTTCCATAATGTCTTCCAAAAATGGCTAAAAAATCGTGTATTGCGGTCATATACTATAGAACTTGGTAAGCCATGCAATCTATAGACTTTCTTGAAGAATAGACGAGCAACAGTTAAGGCGTCTATAGTCTTCTTGCAGGTAATAAAGTCAGCCTTTTTCGAGAACCGATCCACAACAACAAATATTGAATCCATATCCCTCTGAGTGCGGGGTAACCCCAAAAAAAAATCCATGCTAATGTCAGCCCAATGTTGTGTTGGAATCGACAGCTGCATATATAACCCAGCATTAGTTGCGGTTCCTTTGGAAACCTGACAAATATGACAAGTCTCAACATAGTGATAGACATCACGCCTCATAGTAGGCCAAAAAAAAGTGTTGGCTATTAAAGCCAGAGTTTTGTCACAACCCATGTGCCCTTCGTTATGTAACTCTGCAATGATTTTCAGTCTCAAACTTGAGTCAGGAAGACATAACTGATTACCCTTGAAAAAGAATCTGTCATGTAAATGATAGTCTGACCGAAACCCTGCAGCAACGTCTTCGAGTAAAGGAGCAAAGAAAGGGTCAGTACCATATAACTCTCGAAACGTGTCAAATCCAAGGACTTGATTGTGCATTCGTGTCAACAAAGAAGTTCGTCGACTAAGTGCGTCTGCTACCCAGTTGGACTCGCCATAAGTATGCTTTACCACAAAAGTAAACTGCTGAAGAAATGTTGTCCACGTGGCATGTCTGTGAGAGAGCTTATCTTGACTGTTGAGATGCTTCAATGCAGCATGATCGGTGTATAAAACAAAGTCTTTATGAATCAGATAATGTTGCCAATGTTTTAATGCTTGGACCACTGCGTAAAACTCCACATCATAAGTGTTGTAGCGTGCCTTTGCTTCGTTCAATTTTTCGCTGAAATAAGCTATCGGCTTACTCTGCTAGCTAAGCACAGCTCCAATGCCTACTTTGGATGCATCACAATGCACCTCAAAAGTGATAGAGAAGTCTGCTAAGGCGAGTACTGAGGCCATAATCAACTTCTCTTTGATAATCTCGAATGCCTCAGTAGCTGCCTCCGTCCACGAGAATTGTCCTCTTTTCATACAATCCGTGATTGGCGCCATAATAGTACTGAAATGAGGAATAAATCATCTATGAGAAGAGGCCAATCCATGGAAACTTCTAGTGGCGGACAAAGTAGCTGGTTGTGGCCAATCTTTAATAGCATCCACCTTCGATTGATCAACATATATACCATTTTTTGACACCACATATCCCAAAAATAATACTCTTTATGCCAAGAAAATACATTTGTTTATTGCGATGTATAAACTTGCTGCTCTTAAGGCTGAAAGCACTTCTCTCAAATGTTATAGATGTAACTCGTGACTAGTTTTATATATAAGTATATTATCGAAGTAAACAACCACAAACTTTCCAATGAAAGGGCGAAGAACTTGATTCATAACTCGCATGAAAGTACTCAGAGCATTGGATAAGCCAAACGACATTACCAACCACTCGTATAACCATTCGCGAATTTTAAAGGCTGTTTTCCATTCGTCTCTGGGATGTATTCGAATTTGATGGTAGCCACTTTTCAAATCAAGTTTGGTAAAAACTACGGCTCCACTAAGTTGATCTAACAAGTCATCTAATCGAGCGATTGGAAAACGATATCGAACTATAATTTTATTGATAGCTCGACTGTCCACGTACATCCTCCAAGAACCATATTTCTTTGGAGTCAACAAAGCAGGGACTGCACAATGACTAAGACTTTCACGGATAAATCCATTTTCTAGTAACTCTTCCACTTGGCATCATAATTCCTCATGTTTTGTAGGACTCATACGATAATGGGATCGATTTGGTAATGTACAGCCTGGCACCAAATCAATTTGGTGTTGAATATCCCGAAGAGGTGGTAAACCCTGTGGTAGCTCATTAGGGAACAAATCTTGAAATTCCTCCAGTATAGGTGTCACAGCTTTAGGAATCTTCGAGTCACTATGACTCTCCTTTCCCAATAAAATGTAGACTCTCTTTGTCTTTGCTACAACATCTATAAACTGCTTCTTACTTAACAAATAATTACCTAAGTCTTGCTGGAGAGTAAGCTCTTTGTTAGGTAAGATAATGATCTTAGTATTGTTAAACATAAAGCTATAGGTGTTTCTCTTCCCATCATGCACTACGTTTCGATCATATTGCCAAGGTCTACCCAGTAATAGATGATAAGCATCTATAGCCACAAACATCACACCAAATTTTGTCTTTATAGATTGAACCAATGGATAAGGAAACTAAGCAACGTTTTGATACTGTCACTTGATTTCCTTGCTTTAGCCATGTGAGCTTATATGGAGTTCGATCAGGTTCTATCCTTAAATTTTGCTTTATTACGGCTTCTTCTGAAATGACATTCTCTTAACTGCCTGAGTCTATGATCATACGACATACTTTACCCCCAATTGTGCAAGTAGTCTGAAAAATATTTTGTCGTAACCACTTGTCTTTGTCTTGATCTTTAGGAGTGAAGAATGCGCGGTTCACGATCAACATTGGTCCGCTATCACCATGTTCTTCAACAGATTGAGCGCTACCACTACTATCAAAAGTTGGCTCTTAAGCAAACTCTTCAGTTTCTTCCTCCTGATAGTCTTCACTTTCCTCTGTGCCTACGAATAAGCCTTTATCGTATTTTCCTCCTTTTTTACATTCTGTCATTCGGTGCTCATTTTCTCCGTAATTAAAATAGCGTATTCCCGAACCCGAGAATTGGGTTTTGCTGTTTTGACCAATTTCACTAGGTTTACTAGTTTTATTTGAAGGATTTGGAGGAGTGAAATTATGAAATTGGAAAGTCGGATTTGAATTATCACGAACAATACTTTGAGCACCCCGAAAGCTTGAGTCATTAGTATGTCGACTAAATTGCTTCTCCAACTGCAAGACTTGTTGGTGTGCCTCTGAAACAGAGTATGGGTCAAGTAAATTTAATTGGTCTTGAAACTAAGATCGTAGGCCTCCAATGTAGCGGGAAACCTGTTGTTCTTCTGTCTATGTCAAGTCATTACGTGCCACCAACCAATGGAATTCTGTGGTGTAATCATTCACTGATCGATTACCTTGCCTTAAATTCTGTAGCTGTTGGTATAATAGTTTGGAGTAATTATGAGGCAAGAATGCTCCACGTAAGTGCTTCTTCAACTTTTCCCAAGAATCTATCTTCTTTTCGCCTTGCCTAATCCTTGTGAGCTTAGTTTGTTGCCACCAAGCTGCTGCTCTTCCACAAAATCGAGTTGCAGCAAGTTAAACTAGTTTATTTTCAGGAACTTCCTTGTATTCGAAAACTTCTTCAATGGCATTAATCCAATCCAATAATTCTTCAGGTCGACCACTTCCTTAGAATTCAGGAATGTCAATTCTCAACCCAGATTTCCATCTTCTGTCATTAGTAGACTCAGTTCTAGGCCGATGTCCAGAGAATGGGTTAGCAAAGCTTTCACTTGATTTGTCTTCGCGTTCTAGAGTATAATGGCAGTCGTCAAGTAACTCTGCCATTCGTGCCATTTGTGCAGCTAACATATCAATTCTGGCTATCATGCTAGCTAGGGCTTTATCTTTAGAAGCATCATCTTGATTGTAAGTTGCAGCATGAGCATCACGAGCTTTTCTTGGAGGCATTTTCCAAATTTGGGTTTAAAAAGGTGGTGGGGCTAAACTGAAATTAAATAAAATTTTAGGTCGAAACTGTAATTAAGTAAAAGTTTTAGATTTCCAATGACGGTGGTTGGAAATCGAGCAAGGATGGGTGGATCTGAAATATTTTGGGTTGGTGAGTATGATGGTGGTGGTGATTTGTCCAAAAAAGTAGTGTTTTGGCAGGAAATTGTAGATAAAGCCGGCGATTTGAGCGTCGATCAGCGGTGAGGAATGGTGGGAAAGATTCAGCTGATGGAGAGGAGTTGATTGGTGGTGGTGATGATGGTTAAATCGTGCCGGAAAGTGGTGAATGGAGGTGGCGGCGATCGTGGCTGTTTTGGCTTTTTTTTTCCGGCGATCTGTAGCTAATCGAAGATATATAGAAGATGCTTGGTCTTTGATGGTCGGCAATTTCTGATCCAAATGGTGGTGGTTGCGCCCGGATCAGTGACGAAAAAACTAAAGCCGACAGCCTTGAACGGTGGCCGCGGGCTGAAGTTTTTGCCTCTGTTTTGGTTTTTTTTTTTATATGAAGCTAAACGGAAAAATCAAAAAGGGAAAAAGAAAGGTTTGGTGGTAAATGGAGTTAGATTGGTGATAACATGTTTTTAGCTCTGATACTAAGCTGATGCAGCAGAAGTTTAATGTTCAAAATATTTCATTGATTCTAGAGAATACCAGAATAAAAGAACAACTAAATTCATGTTGATTCAAACAAATACCGCGAATTTAGGAGTTAAGACTCGTTGATTCCGTGGAATACTGAGAATTAACTATCAAATACTCACAAAGAGATTTGAAAACTGAAAACTCAAAAATCTGCCTTCAAAGGCTACAAGAGGGAGCTATTTATCGTAGTAGTAATTATCCTAACTCATGAAGTAAAAAAAAATCCTAAATTGAAAAAGAAATAAAATTCTAAATTAGAAAGGAAATTAAAAGTCTTAAACTTTAGTTAATAAGGAAACTAATCCTAATAAAATATGGATTCCTACTCTTCATTAAATTCTTTGTCCGTATACTTAATAAATAATATCTACTTTCAATATTTCAATGAAAAATATTGGAGTCAAATCAGCAAAGACTTTATCTTGGGAGTAAAGAAACTGATACAATCCCAAAAACCTGAAAAATAAAATTTGAATCTCATTTCTGTGAATTTAGGGAGAAAAAAGGAATAAAAACCTCATATAATTACTTTTCTGTGTAAGAAGCAACTGACAATGCTAACCCAAGTGTATGAACGGACTAAATGGTTGTTTGGAATGAGCTTCTTCTTGAAAACTTCCAAAAAGCTTGGAGCTATAGCTACTCTATTATCATCCTAAGATTGTAATGCATAGCCATCTTGTATCGCCGAAGAAACGAGCTGTTTGTTCAATAGTTTATGACGATTTGTACTGCTAATAATACCTTCACTGTGTGTATTTTTTTTATTTGTTAGATGAAATGATCTTTGAGAGGAGCATTTGATTGAGGCCTTGTTGCTTGGACTTATGTTTACAATGGCGTCGTGTCTTTTTGTCCATGGCGATGCAATTGTTTTAAAGCAGCTGAGGATTGATGGTCAGCAAAAATATTAAAAAGTGTTTTGACGTTAAGATCCTATTTGAATCATTAAGTGGTTGTTCTCACTGGATCTATATTTTAGGGGGAGAATGGGCTAAGCTTGGTTTAGGCATGTTTTTCTCACATTTGGGACAAGAGAAATAGCTGATGTGATTTGGGAGGTGAGTTGCAATTATCCAAGAGGTGATTTGGGAGGTGAATTGAGTGTTTTAAATTTAGAATAACATGGAGAGCTCAATAGAGCTTGTGAGAGTTAATTTAGAAAGTTGATATAGGAAGCTTTAGAGAGCTCAGGGAATAGCTATGGTGAATGCAAGGATAGCTCCAGAGAGCTAATCTGCGAATCTCAGAAGACTCATGGTATAATTAAGTAAGTTTATATATCAAATGCAACTTGGGTATCAAAACTATCACAATAAGAATAAAATAAGCATAAACAATAAAGAATGCACAACATTTTATGTAGTTCAGCTTTTTGGCCTACATCCATTGAAGTATTCATCTCCAATCCACAATGTATCTGAATTATTACATGATCTGCTTCATGGCGTCAATAAAACTTTATTAAGATTGTTTTTAGTGAATAATAACTTGAAGGAGATGTGAGTATTATGGAAATTAGAGAGTTTTCTAAGAGAAGAATAGTTGAGGAGCTTATTTGAGAGGTAATGTGGTCAAGATTTTCAATGGAGTGTAAAAATGGAGAGAGAAGAAGATGAAGCAACCTCTCAAGAAATCAAATTTACAAAAAAAGGGGGGGGGGCTAGGGTTAGATGGAGCAAAAAGAGAGAGATATAGCTAGAGAGAGAGAGCTAGAGATTGCTTTTAAAATTGAAATATGGAGCTTATATAGGAGTGTTCCTGAGGGTATTTTGGTACTTTTGGACAACTAGCGAATTTTCATTGGTTTGTCCTCCATAAATAAGGTTATTTTAGCATTTTTGCTTAGTGATCTCTTGATGGTGATATCAATGAGCTTGGGAGTAAAGAAACCTCCAGCCACTTTTTTGCCTCCACAGCTGGGCACATGGTAGTCTCTCGGCCCTGTGATCCTATTGCTTTACTGGTGATATCAAAAGGACAGCTAATGTGGCCTTTCCTCATTGATTGTAGAATCTCTATTTTTTTTAGCTCCTCGTCTTTAGCCAAAATAAGATATTTATGTCTCTCTCATGATTCTGTGCACTGTTCTTGTGTTGGCCTTAATCATCAAAATCTATCTTTCAATAACACCGTTTGATGTTGAGTATTTTGCTAAAACTGTCCTTTCTTTTAGGAGCTTATCTCCTAGTTTCTTGTGAGCTAATCTAGTCAAACAAAGTGGCTTCTCTTTTTTGACTTTTCTTGCCCTGTGTCATTGAGTTACTGGCCACGTTGGCACCCAAATTTTCCCCAAAACAAAGAATAAGTTAGCATAGGCTTACCCTATTGAAATGATCTTTTAGAGAACCATTTGATTGAGGACTTGGACATTTGTTTACGATGGCGCCGTGTCTTTTTGTCAGTGGAGATACAATTGTTTTAAAGCAGCCTGTAGATTAATATAATGGTCCGGAAAATATTAAAAGAAATTCAAGCATGGAAATGAAGAAGACTCAATGCATTTTGGGAAACAAGAACTTACGAGGCTGTTGCAAAGAATTGAAGTTTGGAGAGAAGTTTAAACTCTGCATTTGAAGCATGGTCAATATTTTGCTCTTTTTCTTCCCCTGCTAACTCTGAAAATTTTGTTTTGTTCATTAGTGATAGAATCCGGAAGAGATTGAGGAAAGCTACGCAATTAATACGCACTTGCAAGACAGTTGACTATGTAAACTAATTACAGCCGTTTATATATAGAAGTGAAAATGTAAAGGCATTATAAATACTTTTTTCAAAACTAAAGTTGGTTGGTGTGAGTGGTTCGGCACTCTCATTCCTTAAGAGAGGTCAGGGGTTCAAGCCCCGCTCTCGTATGGAGTCACCACTTTGGCCAACACTTTACCTCTTACGGGCCGACCCGGTGTGACCAGGAATTAGTCTAGATTGTGATACGGGCTTAAAGGTGTCTCTCACAGTTGAGGCCCACTCAGGACCACCTTATGATTCAGACAAAAAAAAAATATTTTTTCTGAAAAATGATTTGGCACACTCTACATTTGCATTATAATCTGGGTCAATTGAGAATCCAGATACATACATTGTGCAACTCAAAAGTCTATTGATCATAGTTCTGGAATCTACTCTCATTAATAATATAAAAAGAAATCTATCCATTTTCTAAATTTTTTTATGGAAAGAGGAAAGACCTTCCATGGTACTCCAATTCCAGTGGTAGCGTCATGAATAGTTTATTGAATTAGAGTTTTTTTGCTTACTTTCTTTTACCATTTATTAAGCCAAATTATCATTCCAATCTAACAAAGATCAGTGGATCTCTAATGGAAACACAACCAAATCAATAGAACGTAGATCAGAAATCAGAGAAAGCAAAACTCACAAGATTATTATTGTTTTTTTTTTATGGCCACGGTGGTGGTGGCTAGGGTGTCCAATTTTGGATTTTCTACACTTTTCTTTTCTTTATAAATGGTGATGGAGGATTTGGATGATTAATTTGTGGTGAATAGATATGATGGCCAGAAAAGCTGTGCGACTCACATTAATCTTCTCTTATACCAATTGGACATGGTGGGGTAGCCGAAGCGGATTGAGATGGTAGATAAGCATTATTAGTCTAAGCCAAAAGAGTTAGATTGCGCTCTAACAACAGCGTGATTAGATCTCGTTCTAATACAAATGGTTCAATAAGATTTTAATAACACTTTTATAGCGAGATCAGATGACGTTCTAATCCAAATGACTCTACAAGAATGATTTTCCTAAATAATCCGAAAGAGAATTATAAAAGATGTGTTTCTATTAAATAATTCAATTTAATTAACAAAGACGCAACTTTTTGATTTATAATAAGGTGAACCTAAGGTAAGAAGTTTTCAAGCATAGAAAGCAGACTAGAAGCTCTTTCTCTTCCTCAACCTCGACCCCCTTACAATTTTCTTATTTCGCAAATCAAAGCACCTGAACTTAGGAGTCATAAAGCACTATCCCAAGGAGCTTTCACAGCCTAATCACATCAATGAACCAAATTTTGGTATCAACGGTAAGATAAAAATAATAAATAAGATAACATATAAATAGAAATAAATCTTTTTGTTTTCATTAGTAAATCTTCACTCGTTCCGTCGAGATTACTTAAAAATTAATAATTAAAGCTACGAGGTAAAATATTATCTGAAGGTGCCATATTAAGGCATATATTACAATTTTAAAAATTGGGTACTTTTCATTACAGCTCACTTTATTGCAAATAAATTAAAAAAAAAAACTTAATTAACTCATTAAACTGATGGCTAGTTGAAAATACAACATCTTAACACAACAATTATTGTAAGCAGGAAACGAAGATTCCAAAAACAATGCAACCTTCTTAATTTCTTTGGTTCTTATCGTAGAAAATGGATAAGGATGTATTCAACAAAAGTTAACTGCAAATAAACAACATATTTGTGTCAGAAGTTAAATCACTAATTAAAGAAGTAATTAAGTAATGGA
Source organism: Citrus x changshan-huyou (assembly GCA_039657385.1). Classification (NCBI taxonomy): domain Eukaryota; kingdom Viridiplantae; phylum Streptophyta; class Magnoliopsida; order Sapindales; family Rutaceae; genus Citrus; species Citrus x changshan-huyou. The sequence goes on from CM077549.1 coordinate 8,984,087, forward strand.
AATTGATTAGTTGATTTAACTCAGTAATCACAAGTAAAAGAGAGTAATCAATCACTTGCCTTCCAAATTAACATGTAAAAACCAAATGTTGATTCAAAATTGTCGAGATCAACTTTTTTAGATTGAATCCACAAAATCAAAGCAAGTATGCTGTGGCCAATTATCTGCAAGAAATTAAACGAAAAATCATTAATAATAATTTTTAAGTGACCAAGATCATCAACACATTCATGAAAAATATACAGGGCTAAATTTCTTACGGTGACAAGCTTGTTTATCATGAAAGACGAGGAAGCCCCAGCTAGAAGAGCACATCCGTAGCCCACTAACATCGTATTGACGCAAAGTGGAAACACCTTTTCAGAGAAAAGAAAAAAAAATTGTAAGCCAATCATTACTTTACTATGATTTATTTATTTAATTCTCTTTGAAGTAATGGGAATTAATTAAATATTATATAATAATTATGATATACCAACTTTTTCTTTTCCTAAAAGGACACACAGCGTATTCATGCCAAATTTTTTGTCGCCTTCCACGTCTGGCAAATCCTATTAACATAATCACATAAAAAGGTAAAATAGTAATCATTTATTTTCTATTTATCAGGATTGATAAACTTATAAAATTGGAATATTAAGTTAAAATTATTACCTTCAGAAGTCCGTTTACGAATGCGAAGATGGACATGATAGCCCCCATTAAAATTAACGGTCTTGTAATTACGAAAGGTCTACCAAGCACATATTGCTGTATATATGAATCAAAATTAAACTACTTCACAAAAATTACAAAAATGGAAAGAGAAAGACAAAATTATGACATGGAATCTAATTGATAATCATTTGCAAGATGAATCGATTGTATATATACCTGCGTGTGCATGTAAAAAGGTAATCCTGTCAATCCCATCGTAATCACGAGACAGAGTGGAGCCATAAATGTATGTGACTTCCATCTAAGAAAGGGAAGCTGCAATCAGGATTAAAAATAATCAATTAAACTATTAATTTAGATTGGGTTAATATTATGTTTTGTACATTATTTTTCTTTAATTAAAGGTAGCAGATCGATAAAATTTAAATTAATTTTTTACTCTAATATTCGAAATCAAGTAAATAGTAAAAAACACCGCTTGAAAATTTCTCTACCAAACCCTTGGGGCAATATAATGTTTATTAAATTGCGTTACAGCAGCATGCAACTGGGGCACTTACTGGCAGGGAATAAGCGCATCCACATAGGAAAAACAAGATTTGGTTCAAGAGAAGTGGTGGGGATCCCGACATAATTGCCAAAGTGTAACTCTGAAAAATTGGGATCAATTAATGAATTAAAAATGTTACAAATTAAATAGACTTAAGTCTATTTATTAGAGGATGCGGGCACTTGCTTACCAAGATTGCGCTTCCTATACAAATCGCAATTACAGTTCCCATTGATAAGTCGCCGGAAGCAAGCGGGAGATACGGCTTGTTAATCTTTAACAACATTAAGTTTATTTATTAGCAAAAACAAACAAACAAACAAATAGACAAAGAATATGAAGCGTCAAAGGAGCATATATATAATATCTCAACATATACATATATGGAGTCATGGTCAGATAGGATTGTTCGGATTTTATAAAATTCGAATTTAAACTAGAATCAAACAATATATGCAACTCTAGTTTTAGTTTAAATTTAGAAAATCCAGACGTCAGGACCTGAGCATCATTCTTATATATATATGTGTGTACATACCTTGTCTATTTCAACATCACATATCTGGTTTAAGGCCGTCAGAAAAGTGTTCATCAGTAATGTGGGGACTATGACCTGAAATATATATCAAGACGAATCAATGTTATTCAAACTATCATTTCCCAATACGTAGTTGTAACTTTTATTAATTCTCTCTCAGCGCTTAAGAAATAATATTTACCTTCAATATTTCAATGAAAAATCTTGGAGTCAAATCAGCAAGACTTTGTACTGGAAGTAAAGAAACTGATACAATCCCAAAAACCTGCAAAAACAAAACTCGGATCTCATTTCTGTGAATCTAGAAAGGATTAAAAGAAAAAAGAAAATGAAAAAAAACTTCATATCATTATTTGTTCTGTATAAAAAGCAACTCACAATGTTAACCCAAGTGTATGAACGAACTAGATGGTTGATTGCAATGAGCTTCTTCTTGAAAACTTCGAAAAAGCTTGGAGCTGCAGCTGCTGTGTTATCATCCTCGGATTGTAATGCATTACCATCTTGCAACGCCAAAGGAACAAGCTGTTTGTTCAATGGTTTCTGACGATCTCTATTGCTAATTATACCCTCATTATTGAGTGCAATTTTGTTTTGATTTGGTAAATGAAATGATCTTTGGGAGGAGCATTTGATTGATGGGGACTTGTTGCTCGGACTTGTATTTGAGATGGCGCCGTGTCTTTGCGTCAATGGCGATGCAACTGTTTTAAGGCAACCTGAAGATGATTAATGTTAAAAAAATTTACTAAAGAAGAAGACCAGTAATGGCATTTGGGGTCACAAAGAGACTCACCAGGCTTTTGCAAAGGATTAATTTTTGGAGAGAAGTTTAGACGCTGCAGTTGAAGCATGATTGATGACTTTGTTCTGTTTCTTCCCCCAAGGTCCGACTCTAAATTTGCTCTGGTTTTTTGGATGGGAAGTCTCTGAAAAATACCCATATATAACGCTCCACCGCCGGACTAGGTATGGACCCCATATAATCTTAAAATAATTCTCGGCAGCCACGTTTGACTCAATTATTATATTTAAGGAAAAAATTTGTTTAGTCCCTATATCATGAAGTTAGCACTCATTTAATTCTTATATTTTTTAAAATAGCATAAAATATTCTTATTTTTAAATATTGACCCTCGTGCCATTATTATTATTATTATTTAACTTGTTTTTACAATATTATACTTTATAGTAATGTTTCTTTTTTGTATATTAATAAAAAATTAAACTATCAAATTAAACCCAAAAATAAAATAAAACAAAAAAGATATATATTAATTTTTGTTGAAGCTCATGTATGTCTAAAAAAATTAAAATTGTAAAAAATTAAATTATCAATTTTTTTAGAAAATTAATATTTTACCTCCTCAGCAGAGTGTTCTACAAAAATTAATGTATTTTTTATTTTATTTTTTGGTGTTAAACTAGTAATTTAATTTTTCTCTTTTTAATGATGTCTAAAAAAAGAAACATTATTATAATAGAGTAATATTATAAAAATAAGTTAAAAAACAAAAGAAAATAATAAGAGTGTCAATAATTTAATAGTAGGGATACTTTAAATTATTTTTAAAAATATAAAAATTAAACGAATACAGACTTAAAAAAATAGGGATTAAACAAAATTTTACACTAATATTTCCTAAAATAAAGTGCGTCAGATTCTGAATCTGTATATGATTGACTTGAAATAGTTTTCGTTTTGGGCTTTACATTATCTTGATGGTTACAGACAATGAAATGACGCCATCACTATTGTCAGTACTCAATGCTCCCTGCACCTGAATTTCCATTCACTCCGCAATTGAATCTAGGATCTTGCAATTTTAGGCAACTCCTTAAATCTAGCAATAGTTGGCAGCCATGTGTCCTGAGGAGAGAGAAAAGGTATTGAAAAACAAGTAACAGGAGTTGGCTGTAAGTTACATGAACTGTAACTTAGGCAACTCCTTAAATCTAGCAATTTTAGTTGGAAAGACGGTTGTACATTTATTATACCCTTTGAATTGACTTTTAAGATTGCCAGAACAATCACTAGAAAAAAATATTTAGGATGATTTTTTTTAAATCAATCTTTAAATCAAATAAAAAAACTAAATTTTTAATTTTTGTTGGAGTAATTAAGTTATTTCCTTGAAATAGGCTTTTTTTTATATTTTTTTTACAGTTTTAAACATTTTGGATAAATTATGTGATCCTTAAAATATGAGATTACAAATTCAAAATTTTTTTAAAAATAAAATATTCTAGAGATATTTTTTTCTTTTTTAATTTCTCAAAAAATTCTCTTTAAGACATGTCAATAGTAGTTTTTTTTAGACACCGATTTATAAATTACCATAAAAAACATGGTTATATTTATTAAAAAATAATGGGATACACTATTTATTTTACATGTCATTTGGGAAACACAATATCATCAAAAGTAATGTTGTCTTTATACATTAAAAAAATTATGTAAGGCAATACAATTATTCATTGGTCAAATATCCAAACTTTTGAAGTTAGTGTGCATGTGTATGTGTATTTGTACATGTGTGTGTGTAACCAAATGAGTGTTAAGTGATCACTTACGAAGCATGAAAGGAAGAAGATTACCTTTACTTAATTATATATCACAATTAAGAAAGAAAATAAATCCCTACATGCGTCACTGGGTCTCAAACCGATGCCCTCACAATTGTAAGTGCAAGGTCCCCAGGTATGCCGGAAACTAATCCTTTTATGAAGTTTCTCACCACTGTTTTTTTTTTTTTCCAACTAATTTCTATCCGTTAGGATTTTGGCAAACAAATCCAACAATTCAGCAAACAAATCTAACGAATAGTAGTGTGCCACCGCGAAGTCAAGTAACCGACTGACTCACTCGCATGTCCTCAAAGGTCCATTGCTTGAGTTTTTACAAACCTAAAAGTAAGTTTTACTCCATTCAACAAGAAAGTATTTGATTATATTTAGTTACCCTCCATTGTCAACTTAAATTACACGTAAATGCCACCTGAATTTTTTCTTGCGTTTATTTTTTTATCTAAAATTTGAATGAATATAAATTTTTCTAAAGTCTTTAAATAAAAATGTTGGAATGAAATATTTATTTTTTTAATATCTGAATGTAAGTGAGATTTTATTTTTTAAATAAAAAATATCTTGAACATAATTAGCCGCTGTAAATCAAAACAAAAAAAATTAGATTTTATAGTTTAAGAAATAAGTATATTTAATAAAGATATTTCTTAAAATTAGACATAAGTTACAAAAATAAATAATTAATTATTTTAAAAATATAATATTAATAGAATTTCAAATTTTAGATATTTAACAAATAAACCCTTAATTTACTCCTTATTTACTGACGCAGGATGATAATATCAAATTAAAATATTCATCTAGTTGGCTGAATAATCTATTCTACTCATGAAAAAGCTAAATAAAGTAAAGAAGCACGGGGCATTTTAAGTGTAATTAAGATGACAGCAATGGGTAAATATCATCGAATATATTTATTTTGGGGATTGAGACAAAAGTTATTTTTGAAATTTATAAGAAATTTAAGTAGTGGACTCGTGTCCATATAAGGACACGCGACTAAGCAGTCGCTGCACTCCTTATGGATTGCCACTTGCTAGCGATCATGCACATGATCTTATGCATGATTGCTAATAAAATTTCAAACTTTAAATATTTAACAAATCACCTCTCACCATTATCAGCCCTCTTCCACTCTTTTTCATATCTTTTAAAATCTAAAATATTTCCTACACCATGGTTAAGTGAGCTACCCTGATCCCAAAAAAATATAAACTCATTGTTTTGGTGAGGTTTTTATTCATATCCCTTAGAACTTGACACGACTTAAAAGTGTTTGATTTACTCTCAAGTATAAGAGTGGCTAATTATAATATATCTCGGTGAGTCCGAGATCGATCCACAGAGAAAAGATTTAATTTGTTTATTTTATTTTATCTAAAATTTGAAAATAAAACTTAAATATAAACAACTTAATTTAACTTTATGGATTCACTCTTAGTAGTAAATCAAACTTAATAAATTCTTTTTGCCATTTTTTTAGATTTATTACCCAAAAGATTAATTATATAAATTATTATTATTTTACCTTTAATTTTATGATGGATTAAGTATTCATTGTGCCAAAATTTAATTTGTCTACAATAAATCAAAATACCATTTTACTATACCTTATATTAAGATAAAAAGAATTTATTGTGCCAAACTCCCTTGTTTGTCTACAATAAATCAAAATTTTATAATATAAAATATGTATAAAATTAAATAGAAAATAATTTAATTTATAAAATTAAAAATAGAATTTGATCAAATCATATTTATTTCCTAAGAGTTTCACCGTCCCCTAACTATTAATATTTAGCTAAACATTTTTTTAATAAAGGAAATTACTAAAATTGAAAAACACGTAATTAAAAATGGAATTTGAAAATTGAAATAAAACTAATTTTATTGATTGAAAATAACTTACAAAGAGAGATGAGAAGAAGAATTTGGGGGGAAAGAAGAGAAGATAAGGTGTCTAGAGGTGTGTTCACCCCCTCTCTATTTATACTAATACATGGTAGATCCACACCACACAAATAAAAAAATCTAATTACATCTTAACCTTACATTTGTCCCACTAATAATCTCACTAATAAAACATAAACCTAACTTATCATTTTTGATAACCCTCGGTTACCTCCTCCATACACCAAGTGTAATTTTGTTGCTGCTATGCTTCGACCAAGATCTATGGCTGCCTCAACGAACTCTTTATGTTTGCCATAGGTAAATCCAGAAAGCACACAAATGTTCTTGAATTGTCTATTGGGAGTAGCTGCCATTGGGATACTTCTCAAAAATAATTTGTGAGTGTTTGACTAAAGAAATCACATTTAAGAGTCTTGGTGACAGTGGGTCACAGCTGTGTATGAGGTACATGTCAGTGTCAAATAACGCGTAAAGGACATGGCTCGCGAGTCAAAAAAGAAACAGTAAAAAGAAAAAGAAATAATGATAAAATAAAATTATTAAAGACAATAATGCAAAAGATAAAATAATAGTGAAGTAAAAGGATATTTACAGGTAGTTGCGATTGTGGCTCACATCTTCCTCTGGTTTTACGTCCAGAAACGGCTTGAACACCCTCTATGGGTCGAGGATGGGCTTCCCATCCAGTTTTCTTATAAACTGACAAACAGGGTTGTTTATAGTCAGATTCCCGAGACTATATCATGCATGCTCTTTCTGGAATAATGACCATAACTGGAGAATCGCTCCTTGCACATATCCACTGGGATGCGTTTCAATAGACAGAAGGATATCATCCAATGACTCCTTATTCAAGCCGTCCCTAATGAATTGAATCTTATCTTCCCTGTTATCAGACACCATTCCTAAAGAACATGGGTTTTTATCGCAACTCATTCTGGCACACTTATGACAAGCAACAGAAATTCTTCGAGCTCGTCGTTTTCTTGCATAATTTCTTTTACCACAACCAGGCATGTATGCAATAAATTTTGGAGGTAACTCACCTGCCGATCGTACTTTAGTCTCGATTAACCAACGGATGTCAGCAGGTATGTTATTCCTCATGAGTAATCGCATGCGTTCGAACCGAGCTTTATAGATCGTAAGGAGGGCATTCTGAGGAAGTGAAGGGAATCGCTTGTGAAGCTTCGCTAGAATCTTGTTTCTGTCCATACTTTCGCCTCAGAATGTCAGTTATTATGCGAAACTGAAGTAACCGACTTGATTGTCACGGAGTACCGTTATCCGCCACTTCACCGGGTAACAAACTAAAACACACAAACAGAAAAATAAATCAAAACACACAAAGAAAATTAAAATCGTCCTCTTATTGAATTTACCTCAAGCTCCAACTGGATGTCGTAAACACTTCTCTCAATATCTCAGAGTTGGCTTTCTAGATTCTCAACATAGGCTACTAACTCTGGTGGTTGTAGAGCCCAAATGCGTTGTGTTTTACAAAATTGAATATGCTTTTTTCGATGAGTTTTGACACGTTGAAGTGGTTTAAGAATGTTCAGGAGGAACGGTCTAAGTATGGTACTCATGATTAACAATGATAAGAAAAAAAACTTAATGGTAAAACAAACACACTTATGCAAAAATAATTTCAATTAGCAAATAAAAAGAAAGAAAGAAAAATCAAATCAACGAAAAGAAAAAAAAAATTCAAATATGGTGGGTCACTCAAATTTATTTCGGTGTCTTCTCCATGTGGTTGGTACTCAAGATATGGCTTTAATCTTTGATCATTAACTTTAAACGTGACACCGTTCTTTGGGTCCTTAATTTCAATTGCCCCATATGGAAAAACAGTATGAACAATAAAGGGACTAGACCATCGAGAGCGTAACTTACCTGGGAATAGGTGCAAGCGAGAATTGAATAAAAGCACTTTCTGACCTGGAGTGAAAGATTTTCTCATAATGTGCTTGTCATGAAAGACTTTCATTCGTTGCTTGTAAATTCTGGCATTTTCGTATGCATCATTGCGAATTTCTTCAAGTTCTGCTAGTTGTAATCTTCTTTCTGAGCTGGCTTGCTGCATGTCAAAGTTGAATTTCTTGATGGCCCAATATGCACGATGCTCGAGTTCCACAGGTAGGTGGCAAGCTTTTCCATACACTAGCCTGTAGGGTGACATCCCAATCGGGGTCTTGAAAGCCGTTCTATATGCCCATAATGCATCATGAAGTCTTAATGACCAATCTTTTATGTCTGGCCTCACCGTCTTTTCTAATATGTGCTTTATTTCTCGATTGGAGATCTCAACTTGGCCACTGGTTTGTGGATGATATGGGGTTGCCACTTTGTGAGTGATTGAATACTTTGTCAAAAGAGCTTTGAATGCTTTGTTACAAAAGTGGGCACCACCATCACTGATTATTGCTCGAGGGAATCCAAAGCGTAAAACAATGATGCTTTTCAAAAATCCTATCACCACCTTGTGATCATTGGTTCTACATGGAATTGCTTCTACCCATTTTGAGACATAGTCAACAGCAACCAATATGTATTGATGGCCAAAAGAATGGGGAAATGGTCCCATGAAGTCGATACCCCATATGTAAAAAATCTCAACCACTAAAATTGAATTTAGTGGCATCATGTTCCTTCGCGTAATGCTCCCCATTCGTTGACACCTATCACATGAAGAACAGAAAGTGTAAGCGTCTCGAAATATAGTTGGCCAATAAAAACCATATTGTAAAACTTTAGTCGCTGTTTTCTTAGCACTGAAATGGCCTCCACAAGCTTGTTCATGACAAAATGAAAGAATATTCTTAATTTCATTTCCTGGAACACATCGTCTAACAATTTGATTTGCACAATACTTGAACAAATACGGGTCATCCCAAAAGAAATTCTTTATTTCTGCAAAGAATTTAGCCTTGTCTTACTTGGTCTAATGTTCTAGAAGTTGACTTGTAACAAGATAATTCACGATATCAGCATACCATGGTAATACTTCCACACTCATTAATTGTTCATCTGGGAATGACTCATTCAATGGTAATATTTCTGTAATTGTGTCAAAATGGAGACGAGAGAGATGGTCCGTTACAACATTCTCTGTGCCTTTCTTATCTTTAAATTCCAAGTCGAACTCCTGCAAAAGTAACACCCAACGAATTAGTCTAGCTTTTGCATCTTTCTTTGTGAGAAGATATTTAAGAGCAGCATGATCTGTGAATATAATTATTTTATAACCAATGAGATAAGATTGAAATTTCTCTAATGCAAACACTATTGCTAGCATTTCTTTTTCAGTAGTTGAATAGTTCAACAACTGTGCATCATTCAATGTTATACTAGCATAGTAAATAACATGGGGAATTCGATCAACTCTTTGTCCTAATACTGCTCCTACTGCATAATCAGATGCATCACACATGAGCTCAAATGGTAAGCTCTAGTTTGGGGGTTGAATGATGGGTGATGATGTCAACAACTGCTTTAGTTTTTCAAATGCCACAAGACATGAATCATCAAAGATAAAAGGTACATCCTTAGCAAGTAAATTGCATAAGGGTCTAGAAACTTTGCTAAAATCTTTAATGAAACATCTATAGAAACCAGCATGCCCAAGGAAAGATCTTACTTCTCTGACTATTTTGGGTGGAGGAAGATTAGAAATGAGATCCACCTTGGCTTTGTCAACCTCAATACCTTTGCTTGAAATGATGTGACCAAGAACAATACCTTGTTTTACCATGAAATGGCATTTCTTCCAATTTAAGACCAAGTTCTTCTCAATACATCTCTGCAGAACTAGTGTTAGATGATGTAAACATTGATCAAATCAATCACCAAAGACAGAAAAGTCATCCATAAAGAATTCAAGAAATCGTTCAACCATATCAGAAAAAATGCTTAACATGCATCGTTGAAATGTCACAGGTGCATTACATAATCCGAATGGCATCCTCCTATATGCAAAAGTGCCAAAAGGGCAAGTGAAAGTAGTTTTCTCTTGATCTTTTGGTGCTATGAGAATCTGATTATATCCTGAGTAGTCATCTAAAAAGCAATAAAATTCATGGCCTGCTAATCTATCAAGCATTTGATCGATAAATGGTAAAGGAAAATAGTCTTTACATGTGACAGAATTCAACTTTCTATAATCAATGCATACACGCCATCCTGTAGTCACTCTAGTGGGTATCAATTCATTATCAGCATTCGTAACTACTGTGACTCCTGACTTTTTGGGGACAACTTGTACAGGACTGACCCACGAACTATCAGAAATTGGGTAAATGATACCTGCATCTAATAGCTTAAGGACTTCAGTTCTAACAACTTCTTTCATATTAGGATTTAACCGACGTTGCATTTCCCTAGTAGATTTAGCATTTTCATCAAAGTGAATGTAATGCATGCAGTCTACTGGGTTTATACCTTTTTATGTCCGCTATGGTCCATCCTAATGCTCCTTTGTGCTCTTTTAAAACATCCAACAACTTACCTTTTTGTTCGTCATTGAGGGATGATGAGATGATTACCGGCAGAGTGCTTTCTTCTCCCAAAAATGCATATTCTAAAGTGTTGGGTAATGGTTTGAGCTCAAGTTTCGGTGGTGATTCTGATGATGGGATGAGTTTCTTTTCTGATGGTGCTAGTTGTGCTACTATTGACTTCCATTTATTAGTGTCCATAGATGGTGCTGAGTCAAGTAGGGCGTTGACCTCATCGACCAATCTGTCAATATCAAAATCAAAACCAAAGTGAGTTAAACATGTTTGTAAAGGATCATCACTAAGGTTCGAAACAAAAGTATCATCAATTAATGCTTCAATTAAATCAACATCAACAATTCCATCATCTGCATTATGAGGCTGTTTGGCAATGTTGAAGATGTTCAGCTCCATAGTCATGTTGCCAAAGGACAACTGCATATTTCCAGTCCTGCATTGAATGTGAGCATCCGCAGTTGCCAAGAAAGGTCGGCCTAGAATAATGGGGATGTGCTTCCTTGAATCCTGTATTGGTTGAGTGTCAATTACAATGAAATCAACAAGAAAATAAAATTTGTCTACCTGGATAAGCACGTCCTCCACAATACCACGAGGTATTTTTGTGGACCGATCTGCAAGCTGTAACACCACTGGAGTTGGGTGTAATTCTCCAACTCCAAGTTTCAAAAATACTGAGTAAGGCAACAAATTTACACTAGCTCCTAAATCCAACAAAACATTCTCAATTGTATGGTTCCCTATGCTACATGAAATAGTGGGGGAGCCTGGGTCTTTACATTTCAGAGGAATTTTATGTTGGAGTATAGAACTAACATTTTCTGTTAAAAATGCCTTCTTTTGAACATGAATGTTTCTCTTTTTAGTACAAAGGTCTTTAAGAAACTTGGCATAAGATGGAACTTGTTTAATAGCATCAAGCAAATGGATGTTAACACTTACCTGTTTGAAGATTTCCAGAATCTCACCTGTGGATTTTCCTTTTTTTCCTTTAGCTAACCTCTGAGGAAATGTAGCTTTCGGATCATATTCTCATGGGTTGGTTTCTTCTTTCTCCTCCGGTGATGATTCCTCAACATTCACAGGTACAATTTGATTTTCTTTTGTCACCGGCATCTCCACTTTGTTGTCGACTTCCTTTCCTTTTCGTAAGGTCATGACTGCTTTGACCTCTCCATGCTGCTTTGGTGAACTGGTACTTGCTTCATGTACTCCTTTAGGATTAGGCACTGGTTGACTTGAAAATTTGCCTTTCTTAACAGTCATTGCCAAGGTCTGAACTGAAGAAGCAAGTTGTCCCACCATTTTCTCGAGGCTTGAAACTGATTGACCTTGTGAGTTGAAGCCTGCTCTCAACTCATTTCGTAGTCTATCAATGGTGCGGTTCTGTTGCTCAATCGTGGAGTGAGTAACATTCTTGAAATTCTGGAATGCATCCTCCCATGGTCTAGGTTGAGAGTAGTTTTGGTTCTGATTGAATGGCCTAAATGGGGGTTGAGAGGCTTGAGGAATTTAAGAAATTTGTTGCATTGGTGGAGCTGGAGCCGCTGGTCCATTCTGTTGGAATCCTTAAGACAATGAAAAATTGGGGTGGTCTCTCCATCCAGGATTATATGTGTTGGAGTATGGGTTGTAATTTGATGGCTTTCTCATTACACCTATGGCATTGGCTTGATCTGGGTATGAGTCATGGTCATGTGGTTTTGTTGATTTAGCAGTCGATAACGATGCTATTTGTCGGGCAAGACCTTCAACCATCTCCTTGACTTCTTTGATTCCCGAAGTTGACTCGCCAATTTGAACCTCATTTACTCCCTTAATTCTTCTAGTATTCCTGAGTGATCGACTCCGTTGTTGGGAATTATCCGCTTGTCGCTGGAAGAATTTCCAAATCTCTGATGCACTTTTTGACATTAGCTCTCCTCCACTTGTTGCCATTAGTCATTCTTGCACATTTGGCAATAACCCTTCCAAAAAGTATTGGCATTGGTGCCATTTCTCGTACCCATGATGTGGACACTTCAAGAGTAGCCCATTGAATCGCTCCCATGTTTCGAAAAACTGCTCGTCTTCTCTCTGGGTAAACTCTGAAATTTCCCTGCGAATAGCATTAGTTTTATGCACTGGGAAATATTTATTCAAAAATTTCGTTCCCATTTGTTCCCATGATGCAATGCTATTAGCAGGCAATGTATTAAGCCATGAACGAGCTCTATCCTTTAAAGAAAATGGGAATAATCTAAGTTTAACATCATCGTCTGAAAAATTTTCATATTTAAAAGTTTGACAAATGGCATAAAAATCATTCAGATGATTATATGGGTCCTCATATTCTAGGCCATAGAATGTTGGGAGACAATTTAGCACACTAGGTTTTAATTCAAAACTCCTAGCAGCTACATTTGGGTATCTTATGCATGATGTGCTCAAATTAGCTAAAGGACTAAAATAATCCTTAAATGGGCTCTCATGTGGTGCTTGTAAATCCATTCCAAATTTATTTTTAATGTGCTTGTGTGTGCGAAGTGTTTTTTCTAGTTCAAGGTCTATAGCTTCAAGATTAGGTAATAATGACCTACGACCATGCATGCAAAGAACAAAAAATAAATGGGAACAAAACGAATAAAATAAAGAAAAATGATAAATTACGATACTAACCTTATCACGCTGTTACAACCTTTCTATAAAAATAAAAAAAAAACACTTAAAAAAAATACGTGAAATAAATTAATTAAAAATAAATTAATAAGCTAAACAAAAAAAAAATACAAAGAAAATTAAATTGAAACTTAAATTACAGAATTTTAAAGAAGAGAAAAAGAAAAGAAATACTAACCTTTAAATGTAGATTCACTTTTTTTTAATAATTAAAAAAAATACAAGAAAATAAATAAAAGATATTATTCACAAAAATTAATTCTATGAATTAAAATTACTTACCTCCCCATCAACGGCGCCAAAAACTTGTTGTGTAAATTTTAATGTACTCGCAAGCGCATGAATTTATTGTAATATAGATCAATGGTGACGAGTGTCGATCCCATGAGAAGGTAGATTTTATTTGTGTGTAGAATTAATTTTGTAAATGGGTGATTGGATTTGTGGTGGAAATGATTTGGAATATGCTAAAACTTAAATTAAAATGGCGAGAATAAATTCTAAAATTGGAATTGAAATGGCGAGAATAAATTGAAGAGAATTCTATTGAAATAACGTACTTGGGTATCTGGATCCGTATCAACATGCACCATGGGCTAAATATTCCTTATTAATACCAATTAAATCATGAGGGGGGAATCCACACCTCATGAACCACACTCTAATCAATATGGTGCTAAGGGCTTATCGTGCCAAATAATAATAACCTTGTACTAGAGAGCCGGTGTAACCAAGGTGGTATCTAGACAAGATTATTATTATTTGTCGACGAAAAGTCAAATCATCCGCAAAAATTAGAGGAGAAAAGAAAATAAATTTACCAAATAAAGCCCATGACACATGTTGAGACTTCACCTTCAACCCAAGCTTGAAAGAAAATTAGCTACTCATAATTGAACTAGGGGCAAAATGAAAATTTATTAAAATACGTAGAAAATATAAGGTGGAGAAGGAATTACATAAAATGGAGTCCAAAAATGGATTCAAAGGTATCAAATTAGGGGGGGAGGCCCCCATTTTATAGATACATGGAGTAAATCATGGCCATCGGATTAAAAACAGTTTGGACGCTCAGGATTGCGCCACGTCATCAGTCAACAGTACGCGGTTTGACCACATGGATGAACAGTAACAAGGTTTGACCCGGGTTGAACAGTAACGCGGTTTGGTTGAAAATAATCCTGTGTGATGCATGTACCGTACGCGAGATTTTTTGTCTACTGATATGCTGCCATGTCACCATCAACAGTACATACGAATTTTAGTCCAACAGGATCGTGACACCTCATCAGTCAATGCCACATCATCGGTCAATGCCACGTCATCGTCCGTCTATGTGAACAGTGTTGTGAATAGTAACGTATACAGTACCGTACACGTGAATAGTACCGTACATGTGAACACTGTCATTTTTCCTTTTATGCTCCTCCTAAGGTTTTCGACCGTCCTGAGTTCAAAAGTGATGTCCGTTTTGCCATCTGATCTCTCGTTTATTGTGAAATGACTATGATGCCCCTAAAATACATAAAATACTTAATTAAAATAAAACACACGGAATTAAATCAAAAGAAGGTTAAATACATAAAAGTAAGGGTGTTAGTAAATGTTGTAGTGTAAAATGATGATTTTCTCCTTTATAAATATACATTTTCTAACACTCAACAGCTGTCACCCAAGGAGAAAAACCACAAAGAAACAAAAGAAAAAGAAGATTCAAGAGAGAGATTAAGGGCTACATAAGAGGAGAAATTGCAAAGATCAATTGGGAGCTCAATCCTTCTTATTCTTCTATTGTTTTCTTGTTTGCTATTTATTCATGGGAATGTGTTTCATGGTCGAAACCTTGTTCTTTATTTTTCTTTTGCAAATCATGAACTAAATTTATTTGTAGTTGAGTGATAAACAATCTTGATGGTTTATTAACTGAAAATATGAGTTACTGTATGTTTGTTATAGCATTTTGTTTTGATAGAATTTATTTTTATTCATTATTTCGGCTGATCACCAATTTAATGATATTAGCTAAGGAAGAGCCACAAAAGGGTCTATCTTAGTGGAACCTATCAAAGCAATACTTGATATTAAATTGGATTTCTTGGATTGAGTTTTACTTGAGTCCCAAAAAGGTCATGCTTGATTTAAGATTAGTTATGAACTAGACATAAGGATTCACCTTGTAGGGTAAATGGAACCTAAGCGTGTAATGTTATATCTTATGTTGACATAACAACTGATCAATGTTAGGTTGCATATAGATATAAGATATCCAACATGCGACGGTTGAAGATGCATAAGGATTCTGCCCAGTGCTGTAGCAGATACTACAGCAACCGAGCCAACCATTACAAAATAGTCAAAACCATTAAGAAAGTTTATTCACTCAACTACTCCATATTCCCATTAGTTTTATCCTTGAGTTTGACGTGATAATTTACTTTGTTGCATTTTATTTATTTTATTTTTATTTTAATTAGTATATTAGTTTCATTAGTTGTTTTATTTTAATTTAGAACAAAATCTGCACTGTTAAAATTGTTGTAGCAAGTCTGATAACATCAATCCCTGTGGAGACGATCTTGAATACTTATCATTATATTACTTGTTGTATACACTTGCACATTGACACTAATAGTATTAGTATTTATACCCAACACTGACATCGAACAGAATTGAAGATTAGCCTCTGGACACTAACGATAAATCGACTTCTTGAAAATGGTAAGTTGACATATTCTTTGCAGGTCACTGGATTATAAGGGAGAGCCGACAATTTGAAATTCTATCCAACAGTAACTTGCTCAAGTCAAAACGACAATCCGACTTCGAGTTAACGGCAATCCAACTTTGAGCAAATTGTCTGTAACAACTAGTTTTCAGTTCAAACTATAAAAATGATCATTTAAACACAAGCTATAATGATTCCAACTATTATCATTGAGCAAACTATTGAGCATACAACTTTCATTAAGCTTTAAATTCTTATATTCATCTCATTCATTCACACATTAAGCTTTCATTTGTGATCAAACACATTGTGTAAGAGAAATTTATTTTTAATCCTTTTTGTAAAATCAAGTTGAGAGGTTGTAATTGTTGGGATACACTTGGGTAAAGAGATTGGGGATAATCTCTTGTTGTAAAGGTCTATTGATAGCTTGGAAGTCAATTGTAAGAGTTGTTGAAGCCTTGGAGGCTATCTTAGTAAAGTCCATTAAGCCCGGTGAGCTTGGAGGCGTGGACGTAAGCACAGTTGGCCGAACCACGTAAAAGTCTCGTGTTTGCTCTCTCTTCCCCTATCTCTTTATTTTTTTTATTGCACATTAATTTATTTATTTCTAATTTGATTGTTTTATTTAAATTGTATTAAGGATCTTAGTAGCTTAAATTTTTAGAAACCCAATTCACCCCGTTCTTGGGTTGCCTAGTTAGAATTTCATTTGGTATCAGAGCTTGGTGCTCTTGTTTAGACTTAACCGTCTAGAGTTAAAGATCTATGGCAACTCAAAATGACTCTATATTTAGGGAAGGACAATCCACAACTAGGCCACCATTTTTTTATGGTAATGACTACCCATATTGGAAAACTAGGATGAGAATTTATGTGCAAGCTTTCGATTATGAAATTTGGGAAGTTTTTTGTGACAACCCATTCATGCCAAAGACTAAAAATGAAGTAGGAGATGATATTCCAAAACCTTTATGATATTCCAAAAACTTTAAGTCAATGGAGTGAGTTAGAAAAGAAAAAGATATCTTTAAACTCTAAGGCAATGAATGTTTTATTTTGTCCTCTTGATAAGAAAGAGTTTCATAGAGTGTCTAGTTGTGAGAGTACTCAATAAATATAGGACAAACTTGAGGTTGTCTATGAAGGGACAAATCAAGTTAAAGAATCTAAAATTAGTACATACACTCGACAATATTAATTGTTCAAAATGGAATAAAATGAAAGTGTGTGTTCTATATATACTAGATTTACGGACATAGTGAACATTCTAGGAGCTTTTTAGGAAAAACGTTTTCAAATAGTGAGAAAATTAAGAAAATTATTAGGTCACTTCCAAAGGAATGGAGACCTAAGAGGGCTGCCATTGAGGAAGCCAAAGATTTAAATACATTACCTATTGATGATTTGATTGGTTCTTTTATTTCATATGAGGAAGACTTGGCAGCATATAAAGACAATGAGGAGAAGAAGAAAAGCATTGCTCTCGAAGCCTCAAAACATGAGAGTGATGAGGAAAGTGAGCTGGATGATGAGGAGATGACTATACTGGCTAGGAGATTCAGAAAATTCTACAAGAAAACTAGTGAGCGGAGAAGGTTCAGAAACTACAAGAATAAAAAAAAGACAAAGGAGCCAATTACTTACACGTGCAAGAAGCCCGGACACATACGACCAGAGTGTCATCTTCTCAACAAGCTCAAGAAGAAAGCAATGGTGACCACATAGAATGACAGCGATGAGGAAACAAGTGATGATGAAAAGCAACAAGAAATGACAAATATAGCTCTCATGGCAATCGAGGAAGATCCATTTGATGACCTCGATGAAGTAAGTGATCTTCCTACATATGATGAATTACATGATGCTTTTAAAGAATTGCATGATGAGTGGATGAAAATTAGTAAAATGAATGCATGCCTTAAAAAAAACATGGTAGAACTTTCAAATGAAAAGGACGTTTTACAAAAAAAATGTAATGACTCATTAAATGAAAAGATTAGAGGACTAGAGTTAGATAATCTAATGTTGCATGATAAAATTGCATCATTTAAAGGTAAACAAAGTATTTTGTATGAGCATGAAAAATCACATGTTGATGAATTGATGAAAGAAAATGAAATGCTCAAGAAAAAGAACATAGAACTTAGTGATGTTGTCTTAAAATTTATAAATGGGCAAAAGATGTTGGATAACTTGCTTAACTCACAAAAATGTGTGTTTGACAAAGGAGGTACCTCTATTAATAATCAAGTTATATGTCATCATTGTAATCAAGATGGTCACATGAAGTATAAACTTTCAGTTAAAAGAAATGCATATTATGAAGTAAAACGTGTTTGGGTTCCAAAAAGAACCAACGCTAACACTCAAAGACCCAAAAAGGTTTGGGTACCTAAGACTTAAGATTTTCTTTACAGGGTTTGAAGAAGAGGAAGAATAAATGGTAATTGGACAATGGTTGCTCAAGACATATGACCAGAAACTATATATGGTTTTTAAGTTTTACGAAAATCGAAAACGGTGGAGATGTTTCATTTGGAGACAATTCAAAGGTAAAGATTCTCAGGTAATATCGGTAAAGTATCCTCAATTTCAATTGAGAATATATGTTTAGTTGAAAATTTGAAACACAACTTGATTAGTATTAGTCAATTGTGTAACAAGGGTTATAAAGTTATTTTTGATAAAACGAGATGTGTTATTGAAAATGCATGTGATGGTAAAATTTTATTTGTTAGAAATAGATGTAGTAATGTTTATACCATTGATATAGATTGTGCATCTACTATCGATAAGTGATTTTCTGCATTGCATGATGATGGTTAGTTATGGCATAGAAGACTAGGTCATGCTAGCATGGATTTGATTTCAAAAATCTCGAAAAATGATTTGGTTAAACGTCTACCAAAAAACTAGTTTTCAAAATGATAGAATTTGTGAAGCTTGCCAATTTGCAAAAAAAAAATCAAAACTTTTTAAAAAAACAAGAACCATGTCTCTACTTCAAAACCACTTTGATTACTTCACATGAACTTGTTTAGACCTTCTAGATATGTTAGTTTAAGTGGAAAATATTATGCATTTGTAATTGTGGATGATTATTCT
Organism: Citrus x changshan-huyou; assembly: GCA_039657385.1. Classification (NCBI taxonomy): domain Eukaryota; kingdom Viridiplantae; phylum Streptophyta; class Magnoliopsida; order Sapindales; family Rutaceae; genus Citrus; species Citrus x changshan-huyou. The sequence continues at coordinate 9,003,340 of CM077549.1, forward strand.
AGATACATATGGGTATTGTTCTTAACTAATAAGGATGATGCCTTTGATGCATTTCTTGTATTAGAAGTGATCATGGTGGAGAACTTGAAAATCATGCATTTGAGAATTTTTGTAATGATTTTGGGATTGAGCATCAATTTTCATCACCTAGGACTCCACAAAAAAATGGAGTTGTTGACAGAAAGAATAGGTCTATCCAAGAAATGGCTAGGATCATGTTGAATGAAAATACTTTGCCAAAGTACTTTTCGGCCGAAGCTGTTAACACTGCTTATTATGTTTTAAATCGTGTGTTGATTAGACCTTATCTTAATAAGACTCCCAATGAGCTTTGGAAAGATAGAAAACCCAACATTAATTTTTTCAAAGTTTTTGGATGCAAATGTTTTAATTTAAACACAAAGATCATCTTGGCAAATTTGATCCAAAATTTGATGTTGATATTTTTCTTGGCTATTCAAATACAAGCAAAGTTTATAGAGTGTACAATAAACGAGCTTTAGTTGTAGAAGAATCTATGCATGTTACATTTGATGAATCTAACCATTCCTCTACGGAGAAAGTTGTTGTTGATGACGATGGAAATAAGAAGCTACAAGAAGATTCATCAAAGAATAGCCAAAAGGATGCACCACTTGAAAATCAAGAGGAGCAATGTGAAGAAACAAATGCGGAGCAAAATGAAGGCATTTCTCAAACACTCCCTAAGGAGTAGCGGTCTAAAGACTTAATTTTAGGAGGCCACTAGATCATCATTTAGAAATACTTGTGAGCATGCTGCATTCATATCTCAAATTGAACCAAAATCTTTTGCGGATGCTGAAAATGATGAATCTTAGATTATGACAATGCAAGAGGAGTTGAATCAATTTGAGAGCATTGGTTCCTAAACATGAACATCAATCCATTATAGGCACTAAATGGGTATTTAGAAATAAAATGGATGAATCCGGTATGGTTATAAGAAATAAAGCTAGATTAGTGGGTCAATGGTACGACCAAGAAGAAGGAATTGATTTTGATGAAACATTTGCACATGTAGCTAGATTAGAATTCATTAAGATGCTTTTAGCATTTGCATGTTATAAAGATTTCATTTTATATCAAATAGATGTCAAAAGTACATTTTCAAATGGATACATTATAGAGGAAGTTTATGTGAAACAACCCTCTGGTTTCGAAAATGAAACTTTTTCAAATCACGTTTATAAGTTAACAAAAGCATTGTATGGTTTAAAACAAGCACCTAGAGTATGGCATGATTGACTTAAAAATTTCTTACTGGATAATGGTTTTTCAATGGGAAAGACTGATACAACTCTTTTTATTAAACATAAGAATCGAGATATTCTCATTGTCCAAATTTATGTTGATGATATTATTTTCGGTTCTATTAATGAGTTTTTGTGTAAGGCATTTTTATCTTGTATGAGCAAAGAATTTGAGATGAGCATGATGGGAGAATTAAAGTACTTTCTTGGACTTCAAATAAAACAAACTGAAGAAGGAATCTTCATCAATCAAGCCAAATATCTAAGAGATTTACTCAAGAGATTCGGACTTGAAGATGAAAAGATAAAAAGTACTCCAATGAGCTCGACCATCAAGCTTGACGAGGATGAAAAAGGTAAGGAAGTTGATGTCAAAGTATATCGAGGTATGATTGGATTATTACTCTACTTGATTGCTAGTAGGGCTGATATTATGTTTAGTGTATGCTTGTATGCAAGATTTCAATCATGTCCTAAAGAATCTCATTTGCTTGTGGTAAAAAGGATTGTTTATTATTTATGTGGAACTATAGGTCTTGGCCTTTGGTATCCTAGGGGAACACATATGGACTTAACATGTTATTCAGATGTCAATTTTGCCGAATATAAAATTGATAGGAAAAGCACTAGTAGAACATGCCATTTTCTAGGTTATTCCTTAGCCTCTTGGTTTAACAAGAAACAAAATTCAGTTGTACTTTCTACCACTAAGGCAGAATACATTGTGGCTAGAAATTTTTGTGCACAAGCATTGTGGATGAAACAAACACTTAGAGATTATGGTATTGCATTGATCATTTTCCCATTAAATGTGATAACACAAGTGTTATTAATCTATCGAAGAATCCCATGCATCATTCTAGGACTAAGCATATAGAAATTAGACATCATTTTCTAAGAGATCGTGTTAAAAAATGAGATGTTGTGATTGAGTTTTTTTTTCCACTGAAAAACAATTTGCTAATATTTTTACTAAACCCTAGTCCCAAATTGAAAATTCCTTATTTTGAAACCCTAGAACTGCCGCACCTTTTCTCTCTCGATTTGTCCAACTTTTCTTCAATTTTTTGTTAAATGAAATCTTAGATACAATTCCTTTGCCTTCTAACTTCATTTCTATCAGTTTATTTTCCTGCAAACTCATTAATTTCTAAAATTCCTATTTGTTCACTACAATGGCCGGTCGACGACAACAACCTAGGAGGGGTGCTCGAACCAAGCAAGCTGCTCCAACCAATCTTAGTTCCTCTAGGCCTCTCTCTCAGGACTTTGACAACCTTCATTTTCCAAATGGTCACAGTTTCCACACAAGCTTCATGAGAAAAACTGTAACTTCTTCATTCTAAATTGATATTGATGAGTTCTCTGATATTACTATATGTGGTAGAACTAATCCTCAAATGCTAAGGCAATGAGATGAAGCCTAAGATGTTGAAGAGAAAGTCTATGAAAACCTAGTTAGGGTGTTTTACTATAATATGGAGCTTTCAGTTACCTGAAAAGATAGGATAGTGACAGATGTTAAAGGTGTTATGATCGAGTTTGATGTTTTTGAGCTTAGTACTATTCTTGGAATCTCTAATGAGGGGCTAGACATGTACACTTCTAAGAAGGAGCTTCATTTTACTAGGTTTCGTCACTTAGATGGCATTAGGAACATCTGCAGATGACGCGATCTCTTTGACGACGTCTGTTCATTGTCTTTTCGGTCCCAACCTTTACCCTTCCAGGTCCGTATTCTACATAGTATACTCTAGCACATGATTACACCTAGACAAGGTCACAGTGATGAGGTAACTAGATTGGATGTTGCTTTACTTGATTCTCTCATCTGTGGAAGGAAAGTGAAACTCACATTCACAATCATGCGTCACATGCTATCTACTCCTACTGTGACTAATCGGTCTCTTCCATATGGTAGCATTATCAGTAGAATCCTTCGGCATTTTCACGTTCCCTTGACTGAACTTGTTTATGTTAAGATAAAAAATTGGGTAGGGAAATTATTTTGGGAATTGGCCTTCACTAGAAGCAGGGGAAGTGGATCAAAATCCTATTCTTTTTTATGATGAAGATACTTTGGTAGCTTCGAAGGATAACCAATGCTTAATGATATTTATTTCGAGGATGAGTTACTTGATTTTTGACTCGGCACTAGACCTCATGCACCTCGCTGGGCTGCAGCAGCCCAATATCAGGATGAGGAGCCAGCCAAGCTAGTAGAGCACCTTGAGGCACCTTCAGTTTCTAAGGATCGCATACAACAACTTTTCGACAAAGTGGATACCCTCTTCATGCAGCAGCAGCAACTTCAATCCCAATTTAAGACATTTCAGTAGCGGAAACTTCTTGATGGTCAACGACGCATCCTTGCTTCCCTTGGTTTCCATCTTGGTGGTTCCTCCTCGCAGCCCCTATCTTAGTTTCTGCATTTATGTTTTTCGCACATACATTCCTCCTCTTGTTTGTTTTATGTTTTGGATGATATCATGTAGTTTTTATGGTGATATTTGGATTGCATAGTTATTTTTAATTTAACTTGATGATTTTGATGATTAAATGGTTACATACATGTTGGTTATTTGAGCTTTGATTGTGATTGTAATGTTTTTGATGATATGTTGCTTATCTGGTTTCAAAATTGATGAATATGGAGTTTGGTTGATTAATTGAATCTTATATGGGAGTGTTTTTAGCTATTTTTGGTATTTGAGGATATGCTCATTTTTAAGTGGAGATTCTACAGAAAATTTTTGCTCCCACAAAATGGGTAATATCTGAACTTCTTTCTTTAATCGCTTCAATTTCTTTTCTTTTCGATGATAAAAGGGAAGATATATGATATTTTTGGACAAAAATTGATTGGCCATATACTTAGGGGGAACACATATTTAGGGGGAGTGAAAATTGCATAATATTTTTTGGAATAAAAGTACATATTTTTTATTTATCTTGTAAGGTTTGTCATCATAAAAAATGGAGAGAATGTTAACATGAATATATCTATAATGATGATTTTGATTATAACAAACAAGATTAAAAATGAATTAAGTTTTAAAAACTCAAATTATTTTCATACTTTTTTAAATAAATCACTATTTTCATAAAGTAAAAGCTTTATACTCAAATGGAAAATGATTTGACGAAATTGGTTGATTTCAAGTTCATGATCTAATTCAAAAGTTTTGAAAACTTTGAAATTAACAAGTAATTGCTTAAAATTCTAGAAATGGACTTATTTGACAAGTTTCATAAAGTTTTAGGTCATAGTATAAGTGTTGTGCAAATCTTAATGTACTCGCAAGCGCACGAATATATTGTAGTGTAGATCAATGGTGACGAGTGTCGATCCCACGAGGAGGAGAATTTTAATTGTGTATAGAATTAATTTTGCAAAATGGGTGGTTGGAATTGTGGTGGAAGTGATTTAAATTATCCTAAAATTGGAATTGAAATTGCGATAATAAATTCTAAAATTGGAATTGCAATGGCGAGAATAAGTTGAAGCGAAATCTATTGAAATGACGTACTTGGGTATCTGGATCCGTATCAACATGCATCATGGGCTAAATAATCCGTATTAATGCCAATTAAATCATGAGGGGGGAATCCACACCTCATGAACCACGCTCTAATCAATAATAACCTTGTACTAGAGGGCCGGTGAAACCAAGGCGGTACTAGACAAGATTAGTATTATTTGTCGACGAGAAGTCAAAACATCCACAAAAACTAGAGGGGAAGAGAAAATAAATTTACCAAATAAGCCCACGACACATGTTGAGACTTCACCTTCAACCCAAGCTTGAAAGAAAATTAGCCACACATAATTGAACTAGGGGCAAAATGAGAATTTATTAAAATACGAAGAAAATACAAGATGGAGAAGGAATTACAGAAAATGGATCCCAAAAATGGATTCAGAGCTATCAAATTAGGGGGGGGAGGCCCCCTTTTTATAGATACATGGAGTAAATCATGGCCATCGGATTAAAAACAGTTTGGACGCTCAGGATTGCGCCACGTCATCAGTCAACAGTACGCGGTTTGACCACACGGATGAACAGTAACACGGTTTGACCCGGATGAACAGTAACGCGGTTTGGTTGAAAATAATCCTGTGTGATGCATGCACCGTACGCGAGATTTTTCGTCCACTGATATGCTGCCACGTCACCATCAACAGTACATAAGAATTTTAGTCCAACAGGATCGTGACACCTCATCAGTCAATGCCACGTCATCGATCCGTCTATGTGAACAGTGCCGTGAACAGTAACATATACAGTACCGTATACGTGAATAGTACCGTACATGTGAATAGTACCGTATTTTTTTTTATGCCCCTCCTAAGGTTTTCGACCGTCCTGAGTTCAAAAGTGATGTCCGTTTTGCCATCTGATTTCTCCTTTATTGTGAAATGACTATAATGCCCCTAAAATACATAAAATACTTAATTAAAATAAAACACATGTAATTAAATCACAAGAAGGTTAAATACGTAAAAGTAAGGGTTGTTAATAAGACTTGAAATGTAAAATGACGGTTTTCTCCTTTATAAATATGCATTTTCTAACACTCAACACACCCCCCAGCCAGCTTATTGCTAGTCCCTAGCAAATAAAGCGAAAACAAAATTCAAATTCAAAATGATTTTTTTTTTTTTTTTTTTTTTAGAAACACTCGTGTTTATTCAATAAGATTAATGATAGCAATCAAATAAAAGTATAAGCATTATCTCCAGTCTAAAGCAACATCACACCCACATCAACCATCCACATGAATTAGCCCAGTAGACTTTGTTATAGCTACTTTCGAGAATGGCATGTCAAACCCCAAAATCTCACTGGAAGTAGTGACACTCTCACAAAGAAATTAAAACCCAATAAACATAGTCACTCCAATGAATGGTAATTAAGAGAGAAAATAATAAAGAAATGACATCACATGCTCTCACCAAGATGAAATAAATATGCCCTCAGCTTAGAAATAATATGATCTCAAGTCAAATAAAATGTTAGTCAACCCACTTTATTTATCTTTTTTTTTTTTTTTAATTATGCATCACTACATCTTTTTAGTCCATATAACTAGCTTCTACTTCAAACTATAGTTCCCTAAAATCAAGAAGGACTTTTATTAGGACGTAACGTAGGCTAGGGATATGGCTAACAAAGAAAGGAAATAAGGAAAACAAAGTGTATGTTTGAGAAAAATGCAGAATTTTTTTTTTTTTTTAAAGTTGCAAGGTGGATTTCACCTATTATTGTTATTTTTATTCTTTTGAAAAAACAACTTTTGTTTTTTTTTTTTTTGGCTTTTATTTGGCATAACTTCACTGAACAACATAATTATTTACATTTTCTCAAACATAAATAGGTGATGGAACTTATAAGATATCGGATAATACTCCAAATCGGAGTGGGTCAAGATGATAAGTTGACAAAGAAAAGGTTTTTTTTTTTTTTTTTTTAAAGGCTCAAAAGGGGTAACTATGGATATTTAATAAAAGGGATGGCTAGAAAGGCTCAAACGGATCAAAGATGGCCTTTCCATCGTCTTTTAGGGCTCTAAATAATTATCCATATCTACTAGTTAGATGGGCCTCCCAATGTAGCAACACACATTTTTTTCTTTTTTCTTTTTGTTAATTTTACCATTTTTTTTAAAGGGTTAACTCAAAAGAAATCTAGAGATCGTGTATAAAATAATAAACTGCTAAGCTGTATAGAGAATGGGCAAAAGGGTTACTCTCCAAGAAAATGATAGGCTCAACAACTCACTTGGCACTTATTTATGACATGTTCATTCCTTCAAGCAACTCATATTTGTCTCCGACATCAACATGTAAAGTAGCAAACATAGTGTAACATTACTTAAGACCAACGATAATACAAATACTAAAATTTGAAATTAATCATGTCATCCAATGTTAAAACAAATAACACAATTTTTTTTTTTAAACAACATTCTACCCCCCAACCTATTCTAAACATGAAAGGAAAATATGCATGCAGAAATGTGAAAATGATGTAGAAAAATTAATTAGAAAAAGAATTTTTTTTTTTTTAAAAACTAAGAAGATGCGTTTCTAGAGGCACTACACTCCATATTCAGCCATCTTCGACTCAAAAATTTGAAACTATATATTTATAAAGGAGAAAGAGGAAGAAAACGTTTTTTTTTTTTTTTTTTAAACGATGAAGATGCGTTTCTAGAGTAACTACACTCCATATTCAGCCATCTTCAACACAAAACGTTAGCAACAGTTAGTTTCTACAACAAAAAAAACTTAACCAAGATTCCACAATTGTCGACTATTCCCTCCCCCCAACCAGAACGAAACATTGTCCTCAATGTTTTAAAGGAAAGAAGTAGAGTTTAGAAGACATCACCTGGGTGGTGCAACACAGAAGAAAATATTTACAGGCGGAGAGTTAAATCTAATTTGTACTTCTTACTGCGGCTACTGTTACCATCATTATTTGGTCGCTCTAACACAAAGGTCCAGGGGTCTGGCTCCGGTTTATAAGCTTGTAACATATCAAGTAGCTCATTAGCAGTGTGAGCACAAATAAAGAGTTTTTTCACATTAGAAGGAATGAAATAATTTTTTATTGCATGGTTAAGAAATGCGATAAAGTCATCATAAAAATTATTGACATTTAACAAACCGATAGGTTTCTGGTGGATGTGCAGATGGGCCCAAGATGCTAGTGTCATAAGTGCCTCTAGTGTTGCAGTTATTCTCCTGGAAGGAAAATAAAAGCATCAGCATGATTAAGCATTTCAGTTATTCTTTCTTGCATACCTGAGACGACTAACTCTTCTCCAGTTGATGAGTCAGACGAACTGCCCAATGGTTTTAGGACTCTTGGGATGATGCCTAACACTTGACTTCCTCTGATAAAAGCTGCTTCTGAGACCATTTTTGATAACCCTCGGTTACCTCCTCCATACACCAAGTGTAATTTTCTCGCTGCTATGCTTCGACTAAGATCTATGGCTGCCTCCACGAACTCTTTATGTTTGCCATAGGTAAATCCAGAAAGCACACAAATGTTCTTGAATTGTCTATTGGGAGTAGCTGCCATTGTGATACTTCTCAAAAACAATTTGTGAGTGCTTGACAAAAGATAAATCACATTTAAGAATCTTGGTGACAGTGGATCACAGCTGTGAAGGAGGTAACATGTCAGTGTCAAATAACGCGTAAAGCACGTGGCTCGCGAGTCAAAAAGGAAACAGTAAAAAGGAAAAAGCAAACAGTAATAAAATTATTAAAGACAATAATACAAACGATAAAACAACAGTAAAATAAAACAACAGTAAAGTAAAAGGATATTTATAGGTAGTTGCGACTGTGGCTCACATCTTCCTCTGGTTTTACGTCCAGAAACGGCTTGAACGCCCTCTATGGGTCGAGGTTCGGCTTCCCATCCAATTTTCTTATAAACTGACAAACAGGGTCATTTATAGTCAGATTCCCGAGACTATATCGTGCATGCTCTTTCTGGAATAATGGCCATAACCGGAGAATCGCTCCTTGCACATATCCACTGGGATGCGTTTCAAGAGACAAAAGGATATCATCCAATGACTCGTTATTCAAGCCATCCCTAATGAATTGAATCTTATCTTCCCTGTTATCAGACACCATTCCTAAAGAACATGGGTTTCTATCGCAACTCATTCTGGCACACTTATGACAAGCAACAGAAATTCTTCGAGCTCGTCGTTTTCTTGCATAATTTCCTTTACCACAACCAGGCATGAATGCAATAAATTTTGGAGGTAACTCACCTGCCGATCGTACTTTAGCCTCGATTAACCAACGGATGTCAGCAGGTATGTTATTCTTCATGAGTAATCGCATGTGTTCGGACCGAGCTTTATAGATCGTAAAGTGGGCATTCTGAGGAAGTGAAGGGAATCGCTTGTGAAGCTTTGCTAGAATCTCGTTTCTATCCATACCTTCGCCTCAGAATATCAATTATTATGGGAAACTGAAGTAACCGACTTGATTGTCACGGAGTACCGTTATCCGCCACTTCACCGGGGTAACAAACTAAAGCACACAAACAGAAAAACAAATCAAAACACACAAAGAAAATTAAAATCGTCCTCTTATTGAATTTACCTCAAGCTCCAACTGGATGTCGTAAACACTTCTCTCAATGTCTCTGAGTTGGCATTCTAAACCCTCAACATAGGCTACTAACTCTGGTGGTTGTAGAGCCCAAATGCGTTGTGTTTTACAAAATTGAATCTGCTTTTTGAGATGAGTTTTGACACGTTGAAGTGGTTTAAGAATGTTCAGGAGGAACGGTCTAAGTAAGGTACTCATGATTAAAAATGATAAGAGAAAACTTAATTGTTAAACAAACACACTTATGCAAAAATAATTTCAATTAGCAAAAGAATAATAAAAAGAAAGAAAGAAAAATCAAATCAACGAAAAGAAAAAAAAAACAAATCAATTCAAATCTGGTGGGTCACTCAAATTTATTTCGGTGTCTTCTCCATGTGGTTGGTACTCTAGATATGGCTTTAATCTTTGACCATTAACTTTAAACGTGACACCATTCTTTGGGTCCTTAATTTCAATTGCCCCATGTGGAAAAACAGTATGAACAATAAAGGGACCAGACCATCGAGAGCGTAACTTACCTGGGAATAGGTACAAGCAAGAATTGAATAAAAGCACTTTCTGACCTGGAGTGAAAGATTTTCTCATAATGTGCTTGTCATGAAAGACTTTCATTCGTTGCTTGTAAATTTTGGCATTTTCGTATGCATCATTGCAAATTTCTTCAAGTTCTGCCAGTTGTAATCTTCTTTCTGAGCTGGCTTGCTGCATGTCAAAGTTGAATTTCTTGATGGCCCAATATGCACGATGCTCGAGTTCCACAGGTAGGTGGCAAGCTTTTCCATACACTAGCCTGTAGGGTGACATCCCAATCGGGGTCTTGAAAGCCGTTCTATATGCCCATAATGCATCATGAAGTCTTAATGACCAATCTTTTCTGTCTGGCCTCACCGTCTTTTCTAATATGTGCTTTATTTCTCGATTGGAGATCTCAACTTGGCAACTGGTTTGCGGATGATACGGAGTCGCCATTTTGTGGGTGATTGAATACTTTGTCAAAAGAGCTTTGAATGCTTTGTTACAAAAGTGGGCACCACCATCACTGATTATTGCTCGAGGGAATCCAAAGCGTGAGACAATGTTGCTTTTCAAAAATCCTATCACCACTTTGTGATCATTAGTTCTACATGGAATTGCTTCTACCCATTTTGAGACGTAGTCAACACCAACCAATATGTATTGATGGCCAAAAGAAGAGGGAAAGGGTCCCATGAAGTCGATACTCCATACGTAAAAAATCTCAACCACTAAAATTGGATTTAGTGGCATCATGTTCCTTCTTGTAATGCTCCCCATTCGTTGACACCTATCACATGAAGAACAGAAAGTGTAAGCGTCTCGAAATATAGTTGGCCAATAGAAACCACATTGTAAAACTTTAGTCGCTGTTTTCTTAGCACTGAAATGGCCTCCACAAGCTTGTTCATGGCAGAATGAAAGGATATTCTGAATTTCACTTTCTGGGACACATCGTCTAACAATTTGATCTGCACAATACTTGAACAAATACGGGTCATCCCAAAAGAAATTCTTTATTTCTGCAAAGAATTTAGCCTTGTCTTGCTTGGTCCAATGCTCTGGAAATTTACCTGTAACAAGATAATTAACTATATCAGCATACCAAGGTAATACTTCCACATTCATCAATTGTTCATCTGGGAATGACCCATTTAATGGTAATGGCTCTGTAATTGTGTCAAAATGGAGGCGAGAGAGATGGTCAACTACACCATTCTCTGTGCCTTTCTTATCTTTGAATTCCAAGTCAAATTCCTACAAAAGTAACACCCAACGAATTAGTCTAGCTTTTGCATCTTTCTTTGTGAGAAGATATTTAAGAGCAGCATGATCTGTGAATATAATTATTTTACAACCAATGAGATAAGATCGAAATTTTTCCAATGCAAACACTACTGCTAGCATTTCTTTTTCAGTAGTTGAATAGTTCAACTGTGCATCATTCAATGTCATACTAGCATAATAAATAACATGGGGAATTCGATCAACTCTTTGTCCTAATACTGCTCCTACTGCATAATCAGATGCATCACACATGAGTTCAAATGGTAAGCTCCAGTTCGGGGCCTGAATCATGGGTGATGATGTCAACAACTGCTTTAATTTTTCAAAAGCCATAAGACATGAATCATTAAAGATAAAAAGTACATCCTTAGCAAGTAAATTGCATAAGGGTCTAGAAACTTTGCTAAAATCTTTAATGAAACGTCTATAGAAACCAGCATGCCCAAGGAAAGATCTTACTTCTCTGACTGTTTTGGGTGGAGGAAGATTAGAAATGAGATCCACCTTGGCTTTGTCAACCTCAATACCTTTTCTCGAAATGATGTGACCGAGAACAATACCTTGTTTTACCATAAAATGGCACTTCTCCCAATTCAAGACTAAGTTCTTCTCGGTACATCTCTGCAGAACTAGCGTTAGATGATGTAAACATTGATCAAACGAGTCACCAAAGACAGAAAAAATCATCCATAAAGACTTCAAGGAATCGTTCAACCATATCAGAAAAAATGCTCAACATGCATCGTTGGAATGTAGCAGGTGCATTACATAATCCAAATGGCATTCTCCTATATGCAAAAGTGCCAAAAGGGCAAGTGAAAGTAGTTTTCTCTTGATCTTTTGGTGCTATGGGAATCTGATTATATCCTGAATAGCCATCTAGAAAGCAATAAAATTCATGGCCTGCTAATCTATCAAGCATTTGATCAATAAATGGTAAAGGAAAATGGTCTTTACGTGTGACAGAATTCAACTTTCTATAATCAATGCATACACGCCATCCTGTAGTTACTCTAGTTGGTATCAATTCATTATCAGCATTGGTAACTACTGTGACTCCTGACTTTTTGGGGACAACTTGTACAGGACTGACCCATGAACTATCAGAAATTGGGTAAATGATACCTGCGTCTAATAGCTTAAGGACTTCTGTTCTAACAACTTCTTTCATATTAGGATTTAACCGACGTTGCATTTCTCTAGTAGATTTAGCATTTTCATCAAGGTGAATGTAATGCATGCAGTCTACTGGATTTATACCTTTGATGTCTGCTATGGTCCATCCTAATGCTCCTTTGTGCTCTTTTAAAACATCCAACAACTTACCTTTTTGTTCGTCATTGAGGGATGATGAGATGATTACCGGCAGAGTGCTTTCTTCTCCCAAAAACGCATATTCCAAAGTGTTGGGTAATGGTTTGAGCTCGAGTTTTGGATTCTAATGATGGGATGAGTTTCTTTTCTGATGGTGCTAGTTGTTCAACTCTTGACTTCCATTTATTAGTGTCCATGGATGGTGCTGAGTCAAGTAGAGCATTGACCTCATCGACCGATCTGTCAATATCAAAATCCAAACCAAAGTGAGTTAAGCATGTCTGTAAAGGGTCATCACTAAGGTTTGAAATAAAAGTATTATCGACTATTGTTTCTATTAAATCCACATCAACAATTCCATCATCTGCACTGTGAGGTTGTTTGGCAATGTTGAAAATATTTAGCTCCATAGTCATGTTGCTGAATGACAATTGCATATTTCCGGTCCTACATTGAATATGAGCATCTGCAGTTGCCAAGAAAGGTCGGCCTAGAATAATGGGGATGTGCTTCCTTGAGTGCTGTATTGGTTGAGTGTCAATTACAATGAAATCAACAGGAAAATAAAACTTGTCTACCTGGATAAGCACGTCCTCCACAATACCACGAGGTATTTTCGTGGACCGATCTGCAAGCTGTAACACCACTGGAGTTGGGTGTAATTCTCCAAGTCCAAGTTTCAAAAATACTGAGTAAGGCAACAAATTTACACTAGCTCCTAAATCCAAAAAAGCATTCTCAATTGTGTGGTTCCCTATACTACATGAGATGGTGGGGGAGCCTGGGTCTTTACATTTTAAAGGAATTTTATGTTGGAGTATAGAACTAATGTTTTCTGTTAAAAATGCCTTCTTTTGAACATGCATATTTCTCTTTTTAGTACAAAGGTCTTTAAGAAACTTGGCATAAGATGGAACTTGTTTAATAGCATCAAGTAAAGGGATGTTAATGCTTACCTGTTTGAAGATTTCGAGAATCTCACCTGTAGATTTTCCCTTCTTTCCTTTTGCTAACCTCTGAGGAAATGGAGCTTTGGGAACGTATTCTCGTGGGTTGGTTTTTTCTTTTTCCTCCGGTGGTGAGTCCTCAACATTCACAGGTACAATTTGATTTTCTTTTGTCACCGGCATCTCCACTTTGTTGTCGACTTCCTTTCCTTTTCGCAAGGTCATGACTGCTTTGACTTCTCCATGCTGTTGTGGTGAACTGGTACTTGCTTCATGCACTCCTTTAGGATTAGGCACTGGTTGACTTGGAAACTTGCCTTTCTCAACAGTCATTGCCAAGGTCTGAACTGAAGAAGCAAGCTGTCCCACCATCTTCTCGAGGCTTGAAACTGATTGGGCTTGTGAGTTGAAGCCCGCTCTCAACTCATTTCGTAGTCCATCAATAGTGCGGTTCTGTTGCTCAATCGTAGAGTGAGTAACATTCTTGAGATTTTGGAATGAATCCTCCCATGGTCTGGGTTGAGAGTAATTCTGGTTCTGATTGTATGATCTAAATGGTGGCTGAGAGGCTTGAGGATTTTGAGGAATTGGTTGAATTGGTGGAGCTGGAGCCGCTGGTCCATTCTGTTGGAATCCTTGAGACCATGAGAAATTGGGGTGGTCTCTCCATCCAGGATTATATGTGTTGGAGTATGGGTTGTAATTTGATGGCTTTCTCATTACACCTATGGCATTGGCTTGATCTGAGTATGAGTCATGGTCATGTGGTTCTGTTGGTTTAGCAGTTGATAACGATGCTATTTGTCGAGCAAGACCTTCAACCATCTCCTTGACTTCTTTGATTCCCGAAGTTGACTCGCCAATTTGAACCTCATTTACTCCCTTAATTCTTCTAGTATTCCTGAGTGATCGACTCCGTTGTTGGGAATTATCCGCTTGTCGCTGGAAGAATTCCCAAATCTCTGATGCACTTTTTGACATTAGCTCTCCTCCACTTGTTGCCATTAGCCATTCTTGCACATTCGGCAATAATCCCTCCAAAAAGTATTGGCATTGATGCCATTTTTCGTACCCATGATGTGGACACTTCAAGAGTAGCCCATTGAATCGCTCCCAAGTTTCGAAAAACTGCTCGTCCTCTCTTTGTGTAAACTCTGAAATTTCCCTGCGAATAGAATTGGTTTTATGCACTGGGAAATATTTATTTAGAAATTTTGTAACCATTTGTTCCCATGATGCAATGCTATTAGCAGGCAAAGTATTTAACCATGAACGAGCTCTATCCTTTAAAGAAAATGGGAATAATCTAAGTTTAACATCATCGTCTGAAAAATTTTCATATTTAAAAGTTTGACAAATGGCATGAAAATCATTCAAATGATTATATGGGTCCTCATTTTCTAGGCCATAGAATGTGTGGAGACAATTTAGCACACTAGGTTTTAATTCAAAACTCCTAGCAGCTACATTTGGGTATCTTATGCATGATGTGCTCAAATTAGCTAAGGGACTAAAATAGTCCTTAAATGGCCTCTCCTGTGGTGCTTGTAAATTCATTCCAAATTTATTTTTAATGTGCTTTTGTGTGCGAAGTGTTTTTTCTAATTCAAGGTCTATAGGTTCAAGATTTGGTAATAATGACCTACGACCATGCATGCAAAACAAATAAAATAAAAATAAAGATGGGAACAAAACAAATAAAAATAAAGAATAGGGAGAAATTACGATACTAACCTTATTGCGCTATTACAACCTTTCTATAAAAATACACAAAAATAAATACGTGAAATAAATTAACTAAAAATTAAATTAATAAAATAAACAAAAATTACAAAGAAAAAATAAATTGAAAATTAAATTACAGAATTTTAAAGAAGAGAAAAAGAAAAGAAATACTAACCTTTCAATGTAGATTTACTTTTTTTTTCTTTTTTTTTAATAAAAAAAATACAAGAAAACAAATAAAAGAAATTATTCACAAAAATTAATTCTATGAATTAAAATTACTTACCTCCCCGGCAACGGCGCCAAAAACTTGTTGTGTAAATCTTAATGTACTCGCAAGCGCACGAATCTATTGTAGTGTAGATCAATGGTGACGAGTGTCGATCCCACGAGGAGGAGGATTTTAATTGTGTATAGAATTAATTTTGCAAAATGGGTGGTTGGAATTGTGGTGGAAGTGATTTAAATTATCCTAAAATTGGAATTGAAATTGCGATAATAAATTCTAAAATTGGAATTGCAATGGCGAGAATAAGTTGAAGCGAAATCTATTGAAATGACATACTTGGGTATCTGGATCCGTATCAACATGCATCATGGGCTAAATAATCCGTATTAATGCCAATTAAATCATGAGGGGGGAATCCACACCTCATGAACCACGCTCTAATCAATATGGTGCTAAGGGCTTATCGTGCCAAATAATAATAACCTTGTACTAGAGGGCCGGTGAAACCAAGGCGGTACTAGACAAGATTAGTATTATTTGTCGACGAGAAGTCAAAACATCCACAAAAACTAGAGGGGAAGAGAAAATAAATTTACCAAATAAGCCCACGACACATGTTGAGACTTCACCTTCAACCCAAGCTTGAAAGAAAATTAGCCACACATAATTGAACTAGGGGAAAAATGAGAATTTATTAAAATATGAAGAAAATACAAGATGGAGAAGGAATTACAGAAAATGGATCCCAAAAATGGATTCAGAGCTATCAAATTAGGGGGGGGAGGCCCCCTTTTTATAGATACATGGAGTAAATCATGGCCATCGGATTAAAAACAGTTTGGACGCTCAGGATTGCGCCACGTCATCAGTCAACAGTCCACGGTTTGACCACGCGGATGAACAGTAACACGGTTTGACCCGGATGAACAGTAACGCGGTTTGGTTGAAAATAATCTTGTGTGATGCATGCACCGTACGCGAGATTTTTCGTCCACTGATATGCTGCCACGTCACCATCAACAGTACATAAGAATTTTAGTCCAACAGGATCGTGACACCTCATCAGTCAATGCCACATCATCGATCCGTCTATGTGAACAGTGCCGTGAACAGTAACATATACAGTACCGTATACGTGAATAGTACCGTACATGTGAATAGTGCCGTATTTCCTTTTATGCCCCTCCTAAGGTTTTCGACCGTCCTGAGTTCAAAAGTGATGTCCGTTTTGCCATCTGATTTCTCCTTTATTGTGAAATGACTATAATGCCCCTAAAATACATAAAATACTTAATTAAAATAAAACACATGTAATTAAATCACAAGAAGGTTAAATACGTAAAAGTAAGGGTTGTTAATAAGACTTGAAATGTAAAATGACGGTTTTCTCCTTTATAAATATGCATTTTCTAACACTCAACAATAAGTTTATAAAGTTTTAGGGAAACTTATAATTTTAAAAAATAGTTTATTGTAGTAGTTCACTGTAGCAAACGACTAACCGACATCTTGATAACGGCTAGCCAACATTAAATAGAATTGAAGATTAGCCTCTGGACACTAACGGCAATCCGACAGCTTAATAACCGCTAATCGATATCGAACAAAACTGAAAATTAGCCTTTGGACACTAATGGCAAATCGACTTCTTGAAAACGGTCAGCCGACATCTTTTTTGCAGGTCATTAGACGATAACGGAGAGTCGACATTTCAATAATAATGATCCGACAATTTGAAATTCTGTCCAACGGTAACTTGCTCAAGTCAAAACGACAATCTGACTTCGAGTTAACGGCGATCCGCCTTCGAGCAAATTATTTGTAACAGCTAGTTTTCAGCTCAAACTATAACAAGGCTCATTTAAACACAAATTATAACGATTCCAACTGTTGTCATTAAGTAAACTATTGAGCATGCAACTTTCATTGAGCTTTAAATTCTTGTATTCATCTCATTCATTCACACATTGAGCTTTTATTTGTGATCAAACACATTATGTGAGAGAAATTTATTTGTAATCATTTTTGTGAGATTAAGTTGAGAGGTTGTAAGTGTTGGGATATACTTGGGTTAAGAGCTTGAGGATAATCTCTTGTTGTAAAGGTCTATTAACACCTTGAAAGTCAATTGTAAGAGTTGTTGAAGCCTTGGAGGCTTGTTTAGTGAAATCCTTAAGCCTGGTGAGCTTAGAGGCGTGGATGTAGGCACGGTTGGCTGAACCACGTAAAAATCTCGTGTTTGCTCTCTCTTACCCTACCTCTTTATTTTTTATTGCACATTAATTTGTTCATTTCAAATTTGATTGCTTTGTTTAAATTGTATTAAGTTTCTTAGTAGCTTAAATTTTTAGAAACACAATTCACCCCCTCTTGGGTTGCCTAGTTAGTATTTCAATCACATTAAAGGTTGCTACTGATAATGTGGCAAGAACGTTGGTGGACATTGGCAATTCCGTAGACATTGTCGTCAAAAGTACCTTGGATCATTTAGTGATTGACTCACCAAAAATCACTCCGAACGATACGCGTTTATTGATTTCACAAGTAATATTGTCATCCCAAAAGGCACTGTTACATTGCCCGTAACTATTGGTAGAGTACTCCATCGTATCATTCATATGATTGACTTCCTCATTATTGATAGTCGGACTACCTATAATACTATTCTTGGCAGGCCATTTTTAACGAAAACTAAAGCAGTTGTATCCCTAAATTATTTAGCTATGAAAATTCCAATTGCCGCAGATGTTGTCACCATCAAAGGAGACAGCAAGCAGCTAGGGTTTGCTATATTGTTGCCTCTAAAGAAAGCTATTAGATTGTTTCTAACACTCAGTTGAAGCCGTACCTCACCAGAGACAAATTATCTTCACATAAGATATTAGGAGTATCAGATGACACCTATCCGAAACCCATAGATGAGATCGAAGTACCTTTGGATCACCAAATTCTCAAAGTGAATATGGGTACCCCAGCTTAGAAAAGTTGGTATTTTAGCCTCGCTCGGCCATTGAAGCTCAAGCCATTGGCGATTTCTTGACCGTAGTCGCCAATGACTCTGGAGGTGAGGGAATCCTAGGATACCCGAGCTAGACTAAACCAGCAACAGAAGAAGAACAACTTTGGGGAATCAGTACTGATGGCTCTCCCAACATATGGAAGTGGTGCGGGAGTAATCATCTTTGGCTCCAAAAGAGAAAAGTCGTACTACTAGTAAAGTGATAACACTCTACCTCCTTTTGTTTATTTTGTTTATTTTCTTTAATGTTTATGTATTTGAGATATTGAGTACCCTAAACTGGTCAATTGCACTTTTTAATTCCTTAAGTCTCTAATGACAATAACAAATGATCCTAGGATTCCCTATATTCTTTTAAAGATATCAAAATATTGTCATGTAATGATCCCCAAAGTACCCCAAACTGGTCAGTTGCACTTTTTAATTCGCTCAGTCTCTAATGATAATAACAAGTGATCCTGGGATCCCCAATATTCTCCTATGGATAACAAAATAGTGTTATGTAATGATCCATGTCTCCACTTTCTAAGAATGCATTTGCTTTACAAAATTTAATGATGTGTGCTCTTTTATTTATCTTTGAATTATTTGATATCGATGAGTAGTTTGAAATGCTATAAGAATTTGTATGCCATTAAACTATCTCCATATATATCATTGAACATTGTTTATTATGATGTAAGATAGTATCTAGAGATTGCCTTATTCTGGGGTAAACTAGGGTACCTGACCTATTTCGATCATGATGATCTACTCAACGTTAGACCCAACAAAAGGGCAGCTAGTAGCTGCCTTTATCATTATTTGTTCACCATATTTGATTCTGATCGAATGGCGAATCATGAGGTTTTCGACCATCTTGCATAAAGGTAAGCGGCCAACTGCCTGTATCTCTATTTATGTCGTTTATTTAATTCTACGCAAATGGAGGATCATGAGGTTTTTGACCATCTCGCATAAGGGTAGGCAAGTAGCCGCTTTTATCACTATTTGTCTCGCATATTTAATTCAAAGTAAATAATAGATCATGAGGTTTTCGACCATCTCGTAAAAGGATTTGCTACAATTTTTGTTAAGATTTGCAGCAAGCATGCCTAAGCATATCGTCATACAATGATGAGATAAGATTAGGGGTACTCATAGTACCCATGCCAGAAAGTCATTTCTCGAATATACCAATAGGGGACCTTAAGAAGCCTCAAGGAGAGTAGAAAATAAGTTCACCTCTGTTGTTATTCTAGTTATGGATTTACATGCTTCATTAATTTGTTACGCCGATACTTTGGTTAGTTGATAAGTACTAAGAATCACCATAATCTCCTAAAGATTAGCAACAAGCATATCTAGATGAATCGCCATATTGATGATGAAATTGGGTTGCTCCATCATGAAGTAAGAGATAGCTCGATGAGCATCTAAGTTAAAGAGTACCCGAGATACCCCATGTGCCTGGTCAGATTTCATAATGGATTAAAGAAATAACATTCAAAGCTTTATCATAAAGTAAGAGATAGCCTGGTGAGTATGTAAGCTTAAAGGTACCTGAGGTACCCCATATACCCGGTCAGATTTCAAAATGCATTAAAGAAACAACATCTAAAGCTATTAAAAAAAATACCATTACATGCAATCACAAAACAATTTGGGCACCACGATAGAAAGGGGTATAACAGGAAGTCAAGAAAGTAGCTCCAAGTCAGAATTCAGGAAAAGTGCCAACAAACAAGTAATATCTGTTTCAAGTAATTCCGACTATAATAACTATAGGCCTGATTTGAAGGATATACGAAGTACCATATCAATATGAAGTGCTATCTCATCTGTCTTCGGGCATTCTAGGGTTTCATTCTTGTGGGGTACCCAGCGGTCAGCAAAATAAAGAACGTAGTACTTAATCTTGATATGCTCTAGGCCTCACAAAGTAGCCCTCCTACCACTTAGAAAGCGAGATTTGTTAGACCTAGAGAAGGAAAGTAATGGAATAGTTTTTGGACATGTGAACTAATATGGTCAACCTAGAAAAGGGTAAGTGCCTTTTTCTTGCTCAACCATCGGTGAAGGTGGGCCAAACATTGCCACGTGTCATTCATAATTCCTCTATGAGTTTCTTTTGCCTTAAATATTTTCACCATAAAGAGAATAGAGGGATTTGTTTTAGAGAATAAATATAATATTGAAAATAAAGCACTACGTGTCGATGAGAAGGTTTTGGTGACTGAAAGTTACGCTCATCGGGTACCCAATCCATGCTAGGTATATTCTCCAGATAAACAAATACACGGGATACGCCAACCATCGGTGAAGGTGGGCCAAACATTGCCACGTGTCGTTCATAATTCCTCTACGAGTTTCTTTTGCCTTAAATACTTTCGCCATAAAGAGACTAGAGGGATTTTTTTTGGAGAATAAATAGAATATTGAAAATAAAGCACGTGTCGACGAGAAGGTTTTGGTGACTGAAAGTTACGCTCATAGGGTACCCAATCTATGCTAGGTATATTCTCCAGATAAACAAATACACGGGATACGCTATGACAGAGTCAAAGAATTGAAGGAAATATCCAAAAATGACCATTACACGTGATGTCCCAATAGAATATTTGATTTGATGAAATCAAATCAAGAATATTCTGTCAAAAAAAGGGAGACAACTGATAACTCTATAAAATGAGAGTTATCATGACACTTTTAGACTTAAATTAAGATTACTTAAAGAGTAAATGATGTGTTTTTATTGCATTTTAAGGATGTTTTGCATGAACCTCCACTTTAGTTCATTATTAGTGAATTTCATTTGATTTAGAATAATTTGTGTGTTAGATCATTTGCATGTTTATAAGTGACCGGAAGCTCAAATCCCAATAAAGGAATGTTGCTACAATAGGCTTGCAGAATATGGAAAAGAACTTGGCTACAGAAGAATTGAAACAAGTCTGGAGCAGTGCAGATGTTGCAGCCGTTGCTGTAGCAACCCTAGAACAACGAAAGAGAAGATTTCGCGTATATTTACTAGATTGCGATCTAGAGTTTCCCAAACTGGAAGATGTACGCCCTAGATCTCCAGTTGCCTTAACTCTAAACTATAAAAGGTGCACGTATCACAAGAAAAAAGGAGGCCGTAATCAAAGAGTACTAACCAAAAGAAAAACAAGAAAGAAAACGAATTCGAGAAGAAGAAACAAGCTTGCTCCAGTGACAATTCAGCGGAAAATAATTATGAGTCAACTTGTCTCATTCTTGTTTTGTTACTTACTTGTTCTTTGAGCATGAAGATGTATTCGATGGTTAAGACATTTGTGTTTATCTTTCTTTCACAAATTATAAACTAAATTTAATGGTAGTTGAGTGACAAATAATCTTAATGGTTTCTTGACTGATTATATAAGTTGCTGCATGTTTGCTATAGCGTTTTGTTTTGATAGTATTTATTCATAACCATTATTTCGGCTGACCACCCATTTAATGATACAAGTTAAGAAAGAGCAGCAAATGGCCTCTCTTAATGGAACATATTAGAGCAATACTTGGTCTAAAATTGAGTTTCCTAGATTAAGTTAACTTGAGTCCAAAAAGGGTCATGCCTGATTTAAGATTAGTGATGAACTAGATGTAGGAATTCACCTTGTAAGGTAAAGAGAACCTAAACATATAATGCTATATTTTATGTTGACATAGCAATTGGTCACTGTTAGGTTGCATAAAGATATAAGACATCCAACATGCATCCAACATAAGACAACTGAGGATGCATAAGGTTTTTGTCCATTGTTATAGGAAATGCTGCAGCAACTAAACTTAACAGGAGAAGAACAGTAAACACTATTAAGAGAATTTTATCACTCAACTACTCCATTCCCGAGTGAATTTATTCTTGTGATTGAAGTGAGAAGCATATTGATTGAATCTTTGTTATTTGCACTTTTTTTAATCCCTTAGTTCTATTAATTATTTTAATTTAGACTTTAGGTTGCACTGTTGAAATTGTTGTAGCAATTTGTATAACAACAATCCTTGTGGAGATATTCTTGAATTCTCATCATTATATTATTTGTTATGTACACTTGCACAATTGACACCAATAGTTATTGAACTAAAAAAAAATACAACAAAAATCGACTGCAATATCAGCAAAAAACCAAAAACAGCGCACAAAGAACAGTGGTCCTTCACTGTCATGCCTGATATTGTATAGACAACCTCTGCAATCACTTGTAGTGCACGCCACATACACTATATGACAATGCCCACAAAAAAAACCGCAATAGTGCTCTCCAAGCATGCTCCTAACGGCTCAAAAACAGCCATAATGGTAAAAGGACGTAAAAATTTCAAAAAGAACAAAAAAATCACCGCTAAAAATATGCCACGTGGCAAGGTACCCAGGCTGTACTATATAAAGGGAAAAAGGTTCTATCTCTCTCATACTCTTACACACTCATCTTCTCTAATACTCATTACAAATACACACAAAAATGGGACTGAGGTCTTCTTCAATCTCCAGCCACCATTTTCAGAGAGCTTGCAAGCTCTCATCACCTAAAAAAAAGGTTCAAGTAGCTGACTTGAGTGTTTGCGTGTGGTCCCCGGCCACCGTGGCTCCACCTCTAACCTCCTTTTCTTATTTTGCAGGTCTAAATGCACTATTTAAAGGGTCCCACATTCCACATCTGACCTCTCACTATTATCAGCCCTCTTCCACTCTTTTTTGTCTCTTTTAAAGTCTAAAATATCCCCTACACCAAAGTTAAGTGATGTACCCTAATCCCCAAAAAATATAAATTCATTGTTTTTGTGAGATTTTTATTCATATCCCTTACAACCCAAAATCCACTTAAAACACTATATATTGCACGAATTCACATTCATAAAATAGTGAACAAAAAAAAAAATTCCTATCCTTTCGCTCAACTACTTGTTTGGGAATCGTCCTTAATTATCATGTTTTTTGAAACGAAATTTTTAGTAGGGAGCCAAACACTTTTAGATTTTTCATACATGAGAAATTCTGAGGTAAATCCCTTTTTTTAATATCTAAGACTTAATAACGCTTTATTTTTTCACACGTTGCCTCCCCCCCCCCCCCAAATAATTGGGACTCAGCAAAGGAGGCGCATGTATTAATAAGGGACAAAAAAGAGTTACATATAATTAGGGGAACATAATGAGACATTTACAAGAATTATAACACAAGAGATAATGAAAAAACAAAAAAGCAATGTGTCAGAAAATAGATAAGCAAAAGCACAATTATAAATCAAACTAAATTCAAACTTGGGGAGTCCATTAGCATCTTAATTGAAAGAGGAACTCTCAAATTTCAGACTGAAGAATATGTTGGCCCTATTTAGAATTAAGGTTGAGTAGCTATAACTTAAAAGTTATAGCATTGAAATATTTAATAAACACTAGTTGTGTAACTTGGAAGTTATATTGATACGATTATTTTTTACTTGCATGATGAAAAATCTACTATATTTTTAATAATTTTATCAACATTATTATTTAAAAATTATATTCACAATGTGTCATTAACTTTTGTTTTATAGTTACAGCTTTTTGCTAAACCAACTATAACATAAAAGTTATAACATCTCAATCCCAAAAAAGACCATCATCACTTATCAGGTAAAATTATCACACAATAAACCTAAGTTGGACAATCAATATATGACAATAACAATTTTCTTTGTATATGCGAAAATAAAATAGTCATTTGAGAAAGTAAATTCACACAATTCACCCCACAATTTTGAGGCATCCAACATGAGGATTTTAAAAGAGATTTCTGTATTGACTTTTGTTTCGATTGGAAAAAATAAATTGATATTCTCTTAAACATTTTGAGGGTTTATTAGGTAAAATATATTTTTTTCTTTCCATTCACGTGCTAAAGATTGTTGATTGGTCCCTCACCTTCTATCAAAATTTTAAGAGTATTCATTATTATCAAAATAAAAAAAGTAACTTTTTTTAATGACAGAGGAGTCATAGGTTAATTTTCAAAATAAAAAGATTAAACAGGCATTAAAACTAAAATAATAAAAACCAAATAAGCATTTATCCTCCTACTTAAATGGTATTATTTTACCTTTAAAAAGGTTAGTTTTCGACTTCTACAGTGACAATAATCTTCTGAATAATTATAGAATAATGTAGAATGTTATTTTAGGACTTTTGGATTTATTATTTTAGGTCTTTTGGTATTTTCTATTTTTTATTGGAGTCGGTTAAGCATGTGTTTTAGTCTTTTATTTTTATCATAATTGTAATTTAGTTTCACTTTTTAAGTTAATTTAAAAAAGTAGGTTTCTTATATTATAAATAGAGAAATCTTGTTATTATTCTCGTATCTTCTACCTTTTGATTAATAGTAAAACCTCTCTTTTATAACTTACTTTGTCATCATCTATCAAAATTTCTATTGTAGAGTCGTTTAGATTATAGCGCCATCTAATCTCACTTAGTACATTATTAAAATCTCCTTAAGTTGTTTAGATTAGAACGAGATATAATTATACTTCGATTAGAGCGTAACCTAATCGCATCGATTTGATTCGGTACTATAATGGTATATAGTGTTTTTCTACCTTATCATTTCGCTTCCACTATCCTGCCCCCTCATAGAGAAAGTGAACTATCGAGAAGGAAAGAAAAAGCCTATTAACTTCTATTTTAATATGGCGTCAAATTTTGCTTGAAGTCTTAACTTCTCTTGGGCTTAGGGCTTAGGGCTTAGGAAAAAGCCTATTAACTTTATGTATAGAAGTTGGACTATTGACATCCCCTATAAATCTCGTTAAACCCCTTTCGTCGTGTATTCACCCACACTTTTAACCTTATTTACAATTATATTTAAAATCAAATCTCTTTAGTCTTTGCATCCCATGTAATTATAAATCATGACTAGACAGTTCATCTCTCCGATATTTCTTTAACCCCACTTTCACTCGTTAGCGATTGGTTGAAATAAAATTTCGAAGAGTCTTCGGCGAATATTTACCTGCAGAGTCTGAGAAAGGAACTTTCAGATTTCACTAAGAAGATGTCATCAGGTAAAATTATCACACGGTTAACCTAAGTTGGCCAAACAATTTATGACAATCTTCTTTTCTCTTTTTGTGTGACAAAATAGAATACTCTTTTGAGAAAGTAAAAAATCACGATTTAACCATCAATTCTGATGCATCCAAAGTGGAGGATTATCATGAAGAAGGATATGTATAACCAACAACGCTGAACCGCTTTCTAACCATAAATTATGCCAACCAAGTTTTTTAACCTTTCTAACAATAAATACTATGATAGAAAATTAAAAAAATAAAAAATATCTTAAAATGAATATAGAAGTTTTAGTTAAATCAATTTAATAAAATTTATTCCAATTATTTTCAATTCAAATTTTTCATTTTCAATTGATAAGTGATTTTTTCTTTACTTCATTAAATTAAATGAATAAACTATTTTTGTTTTAATTAAAGAGTAATATTGATTTACAAGTATTATGTTATTTTTCAATTGTTTGTTTTATTTGCAATTTAAAAACACTAGTTTATCACTCTATTTCATTTAATTGTCTTACGTGTAACTTAATCAAAATTTATATTTATCACGACATTTGTTAAGTATAGCTGAAGCTGCTTGATGTGATTGGAAGTCTGATTAGTTTGTTAATATAGCAAACGATGAGCTCTGTTTTGATTGTTAGTTTTGAGTGGAACTATAAATACTGGCTAACACGTTTTCAATGTTAAGCTTTAGTTTTAATCAATAAGAATCTACTCTGATAAAGTTTCTTTGTTAATTTTCTTTCACTTTCTTACTTGCCAAACATCCTATTAATTCTAATATTGTATCAGAGCCTGCACCTATGTCAGGATCTAATCATATAGCTTCCTCATCACTTTCATTCAACTTTGTTCAACCTGTAAAACTCGATAGATCAAATTACTTGGTGTGGAAAGCTCAAGTTAGAACGTCGATCATTGCTAATGGACTTGAAAGCTTCATCAATGGTGAGAATGTATGTCCAGAACGTTATCTCACTGAATCTACTCAAGAACTTCGAAGATCTGGAGCTGAAGCATCACAGAGGCAGGAAAATCCAGACTATATCTTATGGATGAAAACTCACAAACTTCTGCAGAGCTGGATGTTTTCATCAATGGTGGACAATGTATTAATCATGGTGATCAACTGTGAAACATCACTTGAGCTTTGGGAGATGCTTGCTGGAATCTTCATGTCACAATCCAAAGCGAGATATATGCCTTTGAAGATGCAGATTCAATCAACAAACAAAGGATCACTCTCAATTAGTGATTACTTCAATAAGATGAAGAAGATTGCTGATAGCTTGGCCATTGGAGGTAATCCAATTACTTCGAATGAATTGATTATGCACTTGCTTACTGGATTGGATGAAAACTATGAATCCTTAGTCACAAATATACTTACTAGATTAGAAAAAGAGAAACTTACAGCTGAAGAGGTGTATTCTATGATGCTTAGTCATGAAATTAGGTTGGAAATGAGCAAAGAAAAATCACATAATGAACCTCTGCATGATATGACAGCAAATTTTGCTCAGAAAAGCCAAGGTTATAATAGATCTGGATATAATCAGAAAAATGTAAGTGCTGGAAATTTTGGTGTTTATGATAACAATCAGAACATGAGTACTGGTCCTGGAAAAGTTGTTGTATGTCAAATCTGTTACATTCCAGGCTGTTGTGTAAATTTTATTGAACTCGCAAGTGCACGAATCTATTGTAGAATAGACTAATGGTGACGAGTGTCGATCCCACGAGGAGGTGGATTTTAATTGTGTGTAGAATTAATTTTGTGGGTGGTTGGATTTGTGGTGACATTGACTTAGATTATCCTAAAATTGGAATTGAAATGATGAGAATAAATTGAAGAGAAATCTATTGAAATGACGTACTTGGGTATCTGGATCCGTATCAACATGCACCATGGGCTAAATATTCCTTATTGATGCCAATTAAATCATGAGGGGGGGAATCCACACCTCATGAACCACACTTTAATCAATATGGTGCTAAGGGCTTATCGTGCCAAATAATAATAACCTTGTACTAGAGAGCCGGTGAAACCAAGGCGGTATCTAGACAAGATTATTATTATTTGTCGACGAGAAGTCAAAACATCCACAAAAACTAGAGGGGAAGAGAAAATAAATTTATCAAATAAAGCCCATGACACATGTTGAGACTTCACCTTTAACCCAAGCTTGAAAGAAAATTAGCTACTCATAATTGAACTAAGGGCAAAAAGGAAATTTATTAAAATACGTAGAAAATACAAGATAGAGAGGGAATTACAGAAAATGGAGTCAAAAAATGGATTCAGAGCTATCAAATTAGGTAGGAAAGCCCCCTTTTTATAGATACATTGAGTAAATCGTGGCCATCAGATTAAAAACAGTTTGGACGCTCAGGATTTCGCCACGTCATCAGTCAACAATACGCGTGAACAGTACGCGGTTTGACCATGTGGATGAACAGTAATACGGTTTGACCTGGGTGAACAGTGACGCGGTTTGGTTGAAAATAATCTTTTGTAATGCATGTACCGTACGCGAGATTTTTGGTCCACTGATATGCTACCACGTCATCGATCAACAGTGCATAAGAATTTTAGTCCAACAGGATCGTGACACCTCATCAGTCAATGCCACATCATCGGTCAATACCACGTCATCGATCCGTCTATGTGAACAGTGTCGTGAACAGTAACGTAGACAGTACCATACATGTGAATAGTACCGTACATGTGAATAGTGCCATTTTTCCTTTTATCCTCCTCCTAAGGTTTTCGACCGTCCTGAGTTCAAAAGTGTTGTCCGTTTTTCCGTTTGATCTCTCGTTTATTGTGAAATGACTATAATGCCCCTAAAATACATAAAATACTTAATTAAAATAAAACACACATAATTAAATTACAAGAAGCTAAAACACATAAAAGTAAAGGTTGTTAGTAAGACTTGAAATGTAAAATGACGGTTTTCTCCTTTATAAATATGCATTTTCTAACACTCAACACACCCCGCAACCAGCTTATTGCTAGTCCCTAGCAAATAAAGCAAAATCAAAATTCAAATCCAAAATGTTTTTTTTTATTTTTAGAACACTCGTGTTTATTCAATCAGACTAATGATAACAATCAAATAAAAGTATAAGCATTATCTTCAGTCTAAAGAAACATCACACCCAATCAACCATCCACATGAATCAGCCCAGTAGACTTTGTCATAACTACTTTCAAGAATGACATGTCAAACCCCAAAATCTCACTGGAGGTAGTGACACTCTCACAAAGAAATTAAACACAATAAAAATAATCACTCCAATGAATGATAATTGAGAGAGAAAATAATAAAGAAGTGATATCACATGCTCTCACCAAGATGAAATAAATATGCCCTCAGCATAGAAATAATACGATCTCAAGTCAAACAAAAATGCTAGTCAACCCAATTTATTTGTCTCTTTTTTTTTATTTTTTTATTATGCACCACTACATCCTTTTAGCCCATATAACTAGCTTCTACTTCAGATTATAATTCCCTAAAATCAAGAAGGACTTTTATTAGGACGTAACGTAGGTTAGGGACATGGCTAACAAAGAAGGAAAATAAGGAAAATAAAGTGTATGTTTGAGAAAAATGCAGATTTTTTTTTTTGGAAGTTGCAAGTTGGATTTCACCTAGTATTGTTTTTTTTTTTTTTAACAACAATTTTTTTTTTAAGAAACAAAAAAAAAATTTGAACTAGGCATAACTTCACTATACAAAATATTTATTTACATTTTTCTCAAACATAAATAGGTGATGAAACTTGTAAGATATTGGATAATACTCCAAATCGGAGTGGGTCAAGATGATAAGTTTGACAAAGAAAAGTTATTTATTTTTTTTTAAAAGGCTCAAAAGGGTTAACTATGGATATTTGATAAAAGGGATGACTAGAAAGGCTCAAACAGATCAAAGATGGCCTTTCCATCGTCTTTTAGGGCTCTAAATAATCTTCAATATTTACTAGTTAGATGGGCCTCCATATGTAGCAACACACATTTTTTTTTCTTCTTTTTTTTTTATTTTACAATTTTGTTTTTAAGGGTTAACTCAAAAGAAATCTAGAGATCGTATATACAATAATAAACTGCTAAGCTGTATAAAGAATGGGCAAAAGGGTTACTCTCCAAGAAAAATGATAGGCTCAAAAACTCACTTGGTACTTATTATGACATGTTCATTCCTTCAAGCAACTTATATTTGACTCCGACATCAACATGTAGAGTAGCAAACATAGCGTAACATCACTTCAGACTAAAGATAATACAAATACTAAAATTTGAAATTCATCATGTCATCCAATGTTGAAACAAATCACAATTTTTTTTTTTTAAACTAGTCCCTCCCCCCAACTTATTCTAAACATGAAAGGAAAATATACATGCAGAAATGTGAAAATGATGCAGAAAAACTAATTAGAAAATGATAGAAAACGAAAATGATTTTTTTTTAACTTAAGAAAATGCGTTTCTAGAGGCACTACACTCCATATTCAGTCATCTTCGACTTAAAAAAAATTTGAAAATGTATATTTATAAAGGAAAAATTAAAAAGAAGAAGAAAAATGAACATCAAAACATAATAAAGAAAAAGAAAAATGTCTGAATTTTTTTTTGTTTTTTAATTTTTTAATTTTTTGTTTTTTTTTTTTAAACGATGAAGATGCGTTTCTAGAGTCATTACACTCCATATTCAGCCATCTTCAACACAAAAAGTTAGCAACAATTAGTTTCTACAACAAAGAATTAGTAAAAACTTAACCAAGATTCCACAATTGTCGACTATTCCCTCCCCCCAACTAGAACGAAACATTGTTCTCAATGTTTTAAAGGAAATAAGTAGAGTTTAGAAGACATCACCTGGGTGGTGCAACACAGAAGAAAATATTTACAAGCGGAGAGTTAAATCTAATTTATACTTCTTACTACGGCTACTGTTACAATCGTTATTTGAACGCTCCAACACAAAGGTCCAGGGGTTTGGCTCCGGTCTATAAGCTTGTAACAGATCAAGTAGCTCATTAGCAGTGTTAGCACAAATAAAAAGCTTTTTCGCATTAGAAGGAATGAAATAGTTTTTTATTGCATGGTTAAGAAAAAAACTCTCCGCTTGTAAATAATCCTCAAATCAATAAGAATGTCCCTGTGGCTCATTTTGCTTCATATAATAAGCCTATTGATTATAGTTTATTGCACAAAAGAATGGGTCATCCAACTACTCATGCTTTAAAACAGATCATGAAATGCCTGCACTAAAATTTTATTCTTCCCAAAGATTTAAAATCACAGTTCTGTGATGCCTGTCAACTAGGCAAGAGTCATATGCAGCATTTTCCCTCCATAAAAACCTCAACTACTCAGCCCCTTGAATTACTACATGCTGACCTTTGGGGACCAGCTCCCATTACTTCTTCACAAGGTTACACCTACTATCTATCCATCCTAGATGACTACACCCGATACACTTGGATTTTTCTTCTCACTGCAAAGTCCAAAACCTTGTCAGCCTTTATTGAATTCAAAAACATGATTGAAAACTGCCTGAACTTGAAAATTAAATGTTTACAAACTGATTTGGGTGGTGAATTCAGGCCTTTTGTGCCCTATCTTTCTGACCAAGGTATACAATTTACACATCCATGTCCTTATATCCACCATCAAAATGGAAGAATATAGAGAAAACATAGACATATTGTTGAAACAGGTCTTACACTTCTTGCTCAAGCTCACTTGCCACTCAAATTCTGGTGGAATGCATTCCATACAGCCACATATCTTATTAATAGACTTCCTACACCTGTTCTCAACAATCAATCACATTTGAGAAACTTTTTCATAAATCACCAGATTATAAATTCATGAAAGTCTTTGGTTGCTCTTGCTACCCCTATCTCAGACCTTACAATCATCAAAAACTCCAGTTTAGAAATAGAAAATGCATCTTTCTTGGCTATAGCTCCCTTCACAAAGGCTATCAGTGTCTTCATCCTTCTGGCAGGGTGTATATCAGTAATCATGTCATTTTTTATGAGTCATCTTTTCCCTTCAAGTCAGCTGACAATTTTTCTGCAAAATTAAATTCTAATTCTTTGCAAGAGTCTATTTCTTCAAATCCTTTTGTCTCTTTCACCTTATCACAGACTGCTGCACAACTTGATAGATCATTCTCTCAATCTGCACCTTCAGCAACTGATTTGCCTTCCAACTCAAATTTATCCAGCCCTGAAAATCACCCCCTGTCTCATACTCCTAGTCCTACACATCAGCATTCACCTTCTCAACCTCTTCATCACCTATCTCCATCTTCTCAATCCACTGCTGGACATCCTATGATTACTCGATCCAAAATGGGGATATTCAAACCAAAAAAGGCCTATCTAGTTGAATGTGATCCTAAACCAACAGAACCACTCACAGTTTCAGCTGCCCTCAATGATCCAAAGTGGCTTCAGGCAATGAGAGAAGAATATCAAGCCTTAGTTAATAATCAAACCTGGACACTTGTTCAGCCTACATATCCTATCAAAGTTGTAAAAAACAAGTGGGTGTTCAGAATTAAGCACAATGCAGATGGTAGTATTTCAAGGTACAAAGCCAGACTTGTAGCAAAGGGTTTCCATCAAACTCAAGGCATTGATTATAATGAAACCTTCAGTCCAGTGGTGAAGGCTTCTACAGTTAAACTTGTCCTAAGCTTGGCTGTTCTTAATCACTGGTCACTGAGACAAGTTGACATTAATAATGCTTTTCTTAATGGATATCTGACTGAAGAGGTGTATATGCAGCAACCAAAAGGCTTTGAGGATCAATCTAAACCTGCACACATCTGTAAACTTCAGAAGGCATTATATGGTCTTAAACAAGCTCCTAGAGCTTGGTTTGATAGATTAAAAACAGTGTTAACTCAACAATGGGGCTTCAAGAATTCCAAGTCTGATAATT
Organism: Citrus x changshan-huyou; assembly: GCA_039657385.1. Lineage (NCBI taxonomy): Eukaryota > Viridiplantae > Streptophyta > Magnoliopsida > Sapindales > Rutaceae > Citrus > Citrus x changshan-huyou. The sequence goes on from CM077549.1 coordinate 9,035,831, forward strand.
CTCTATTTTTTCAACGGGTTAAAGGTCATCTCTTACTAGTATTAGTCTATGTGGATGATATTATTGTAACAGGTTCAGACTCTGCACAAATTCAGCAAGTTATTACAAATCTACAGACTACATTTGCTCTAAAAGACCTTGGGGAATTGCATTTTTTTCTTGGTATTCAAGTCACCAAAACTGATACAGGCTTGCATCTCTCTCAGTCAAAGTATATAGCTGATCTACTTAACAAGGTTAAGATGCAAGATTGTACTCCCTGCTCAACTCCAATGGTTGCAAATGTTCCACTTACCAAAACTGACAGTGAACCTTTTCCTGATGCAACTTTGTATAGCAGCACAATTGGAGCTCTTCAGTATGCTACCCTGACCAGACCTGAGATAGCATTTCCAGTTAATAAACTCAGCCAATTTCTAGCTGCTCCAACCATTAATCACTGGCAAGCATGCAAAATGATTCTTAGATATCTAAAGGGTACAATGCATATGGGGTTACAGTATTCTCATCAAGGTCCCTTGAACATAGACCGTTTCAGTGATGCAGACTGGGCAGCTGACAGGGATGACAGAAAATCAATTGCTGGGTACTGTGTTTACTTTGGCCCCAATCTGATTTCTTGGTGTTCAAAGAAACAAGGAGTAGTGTCCAGGTCCAGCACTGAGTCAGAATATCGAGCTCTAGCAATGGCTGCATCTGAAGTTTTGTGGCTTAAGTCCTTGTTGACTGAAATTGGTATTTCTCTTGTTTCTACTCCTGTCATTTGGTGTGATAACCAAAGTGCAGCTGCTTTAGCAAATAATTCTAAATTCCACTCCCGAACTAAACACATTGAGCTTGATGTTCATTTCTTGCAAGAAAAGATTTTTAATCAAAGCTTCCAAGTTAGCTATGTTCCTAGTTCTCATAACTCAGCTGATATCCTTACTAAAGCTTTAGCTTATCATCCTTTTCATTATCTGAGAGACAAGCTCACCCTCACTTCACCAGGCTGAGCTTGAGGGGGGATGTTAAGTATAGCTGAAGCTGCTGAGCTGGCTGGCTGGTGACGTGTATAAGCTGAAGCTGCTGAGCTGGATTGGGTTGTTGTTCACACTAACTAAGCTATAACGGATTATCTAGCTGGCTTGATGTGATTGGAAGTTTGATTAGTTTGTTAATATAGCAAACGTTGAGCTCTATTTTGGTTGTTAGTTTTGAGTGTAACTATAAATACTGGCTAACATGTTTTCAGTGTTAAGCTTTAGTTTTAATCAACAAGAATCTACTCTGATAAAGTTTCTTTGTTAACTTTCTTTCACTTTCTTACTTGCCAAACATCCTATTAATTCTAATAACATTGATGCTGTAATTTTAATCATGGTATTATAGAATTTTCTATATCCAAAACATTTGTCCTTTGTGCCATTTAATCAGTTAATTGTTCAAATTTATTTTTCTTTTGAAATTATTAAAAAAATTTAATAATTTTTTATAATTATATTTTAAAGTGGGATGCATTTAATTTAAAGGTGAAAATGTCACTACCTATTTTTTGTAATGTACTTTTTATTTAATTAGAAACTATTGTTCTTGTGTTTAGAGTGTGTATCGTTACTATCTATGGAGAATATCCATTTTAAAATTCAGTAACCATTCTTTCAATTCATTATCTCCTTGGCTGTATCATTACTCTTCGTATAACAATAAATATGTAAATATTGATAAGTATATATATAAGATAATGAAATAATAAAATCAATTGAATAATAATTTTTGACAATTTTATGGCCAATGTGCTAATTTAGTAATTTAATAGATTAATAACATCATATATTATAAAAAAAAATCTTATTTTTTTTATAGGACTTAATTCCCATATAAATTAATAATTAACTGACTTGCAGCTAAATTAATCTGATATGTACGTAGGCAGCTTTTGTGAAATGTGGTTTTACTGTTGTCTTTCCTTGAAATTGTTGTAGACTTGATTCCACGTCCAATTTCACTAGCGTTTTAAATACATCTGTGCGAGATAGGCTCAATAGCAGAAAGAACTACCAAATATCTAATCTCTTATTTTCATTAATAAATAACTAAATAAACATGAGACACTAGTATAGTTGAAGTGGCTAAATAAGCGGCGAGCATCTTATGGTTAGTTCGTATGTATAAGTACTGGTGGATTAGTAGTAGCAAATGCAAGCAGCTCTTGGTCACGTTCAAAGAAGGCTATGTCTTTGGGGCTCAGGATCACCAATACAATCATTTGTGTCCATTATAATAATCAAGCTTGACAGCTCATAATTTGGAAAAGTCAGGTGCACTGGCTTTCCCCATCCAAAATCTGCTACTTCATAATATGGGAAGTTAACAATGCGGGATAAAGTGTAGAAATCTATCTCGTCTTTTTCAAATTTTTCTTTTATTGACTGCGGAATATCGAATATGCTCTTGTTTTCTAGCAAAGTTTTGAGACCGTTTCGTCTGAATTCTGCCTTTGCTTTCCTTAGCGAACAAACCAAGTCCAGTAATGTTTCAATTTCCTTTTCACTCGCTTGCGCCGTCAGATACGCGGGAGAGTTGCCCACAGAGTCGTCAGGCAAGGGCAGCTCTGGCGCCGTACGCACGTTCATCGCGTGTACCGACAAAGAAGGTCTTGAATACCCAAGGTTTGATCTTGACGCCGCCCTTGCACACTTCCCAATTAGTGCGGTTGTCTAGGCAAGCTTGGACTAGCAACTTGAGCCTTGAATTCATCAATTTTCTTTGCATCAAATACAAACCAGTTGGCTTTAACCGGTGAAATATGTAAAGGAAAGGGCAGGAAGGATTCACTTGCTGTAAAAATCGTCGAGGCAACAAATCTAGGAATCACTTATTATTGCTCCTGTTCGATGACTGATTATCTGCACGAGCTGTGGTGGTCCAGCTGTTAACCAATATACCTAACGAGACTGAAAATCCCGTAATAAATTATGATCAGGCTTTCGTAGGTATTCAAACAAAAAGCCGATCGCAAGAGCTTCAACACACTCAACCCCTTCATCCTTGTATTCAATTGAGAAATCGTCTTTGACTCTCCCAGCAAATGGGTAGAATTTTGTGAGAGTTTTTGGTAGGAATGACTTGAGACGTTATTGCGAAATTTGGTCAGCTTTCACATTATCGTCTGCTTTGTGCAGAAAAATGGTGCTCACGGATATGGGAAAATTGATTTGGTCTATGAGGGAGAGTCTAAAATTTCTGAGGTGTGGAGGAGTTTGGTAAGCTGGTTTGATGGTTTCCCTTGCCAGTACTTGCACTTCCAGTGTGTGTCCATTTTGGGCAACCATATATAGAATTCTTGTCAGTAGTCCCTGTCCAATATTAAAACGTCAAAAGTTATGTGCATATACACATATGACGATAACTACGAAAAATTCTATCACTAGTATTGATTGCTTACTTGCAAATCAATGCCTGCCTTGTTGCTCTAGATGGAAGCTCCTTGCTAACTAGCGCAAACCCTTATATAATAAAATTTGATAGCCAAATTTGGCTCCATTAGTTTGAATCCCTGGTTTATCCGTGCATCAACAGTTCAATGGGAACTTGCACACTATAATCACATGCATTGCATTTTATATTTTATGACTACGAATCCTCACGATTGAAAGAGACATTTATATGCACATTTGTTGGAGTTTTATTGGTATTTCAAAATACTAATATCCCACATTAAAGGGGAGTGAGAGCAATCACTTTTATATTTGATTTGAAATTAGTTATATATTTGATTTAATTACAAATTAGAGTTAAGTCAAATCTAGATGTGATTTGGATTATTTAATTTGAATTTGTTAAGGCAGCACATTGTTAAGAGTATACAGAGGCAAAGAGAAGAAAGCTTAAACTGAAACTGAAATCAATCAGCAATGCCAATGTTCAGATTGTCGTTAAAGAGAGTGACAGCTTCAGCATAAGTTGTTCAGATTGTTGTTAACACACAATGTATGGTAACCAAATTGCAGCTAGCTTAGTGATTAACAAATATAGATTAATTACAAATTGTTATAGTTGATAATGTGTATAAATATGATGATGTACCGATTTAGTTGTGAATGAAAGTTCCAGACTGATGAAATACATTTTCTTTGAGATTTTCTCTCAAACCAATCACTCTTTCTTAACTGAAATACTAACTAGGCAACCCAAGAGGGGGGGTGAATTGGGATTTTAAAATTTAAGCTAAGCAAACCACACAACAATTTAATCTATTACCTTAATCAAATTGAAAACAATAAATTCAATCATGCACAATATTAAAAGAGTAAGGGAAGAGAAAACGAACACAATGATTTTTACGTGGTTCGGCAATCCCCGCCTACGTCCACGCCTCCAAGCTCACCGGGCTTGAGGATTTCACTAAGCTAGCCTCCCAAGGCTTCAAACGCTTACAATTGACTTCCAAGGTGTCAATGGACCTTTACAACAAGAGATTATCCCCAATCTCTTAACCCAAGTGTATCCCAACACTTACAATCTTTTAACTTGATTTTACAAAAAAGATTACAAATGAATCTCTCTCACACAATGTGTTTGATCACAAGTGAAAGCTCAATGTGTGAATGAATGAGATGAATACAAAGATTTAAAGCTCAATGAAAGTTGTATTCTCAATACTTCTTGTTTGAATTGGATTGAGCTTATTTATAGTTGGAGCTGAAAAACTAGCCGTTATAGACTGTCTGCTCGAAAACGGTTCGCCATTAACCATTAACGGTTAACCGTTAGGCTGGTCAAAGTTACCGTTGGGCCAATTTTCAAATAAACGGTTAGCCGTTTAGGCTTACCCTTTCGCCGTTAATTTCCAGAGACCTGTAAAACAAATTTGGTTTAACCGTTCTTACTAAACGGTTCAAGGTTAGCAATCTGAAAATAATCGGTTAACCGTTTTCAGTAAACGGTTCACCGTTAGTTTCCAGAATCATCATTTTAACAATACTTTGCAGAACATGCTTTCTGGAAATTATCGGTTAGCCGTTTTAAATAAACGGTTAGCCGTTTTAAATAAACAGTTAGCCGTTTGCTACAGTGATTGCTACAGTGAAAATATTTTCCAAATTTATAGTTTGACCCCAAAATTTTATAAAACTGTATTACGGCCCAAAACGTTATGAAACTTTGCACATAGGTCCAATTTCAGAATTTCTAAATAATGCTTTGTTAATCCCAAAACTTTCTGAAATTATGGTATAGCCCAAAATGCTATGACACTTTTCAAATAAGTCTTTTACCAAGATTTCAAGCAATACATGTTTATTTTAAAGTTTTCAAAATTCTTTCAATTAAACCATAAACTTTGAAAAGCAACCAATTTCATAAAATCATTTTCCATTAAATATGAAACATTTATAATGTGAAAATAATGATTTATTTAAAAAGAATATTAAATAATTTGAGCTTAAAAGATTAATCATTCTTAATCTTGTTTGTTATCATCAAAATCAATATTATGGAAACATATATGTTAACATTAACCTCTTTCATGCTGCTAGAGCCATAATGGTCAGGTCAAGCACTACAATTGTAAATCAGCCAATCACCATTCAAAAACAATTTTTACAAACATCATTCACTTTTGCTACTACTGTGAAGCTTGATCGATCTAACTACTTGCTTTGGCACAAACAGGTTTTAAGTTCAGTTATAGGGAGTCAGCTTGAAGGATTCATCTCAGAAACTCTGATCATTTCATATCAGTACCTCTCTAACTCAACAATTGATGGATCTATTGAAAAGGTTGAATATTCAGCTTGTCAATTGGTGAGCACAAGATCAGACTCTTCTTGGTTGATAATATTATCCACGATCAATGAAGGTACGTTGACTGTCCTTAGTTATGATATACTTCTTTTGATTTCTAAAGATCTATTGAAAAATAATTTGGAGTTCAACTTGAGGCTAAGGTGATGGAACTTCAATATGAAACAAACATTTTAAGAGAGGAATCAATGTCTACTAAAGAATATTATGTAAAGATGAAACCCTTGTTAGTAGACCTGCCTATGTTTATGACAATATAATTGACAAAGATCTGTTGATGAGAATTTCGAATGGCTTAAGGCCTAGTTATTTGGATCTGATTTCAATTATTACTGCTAACAAAATGAGCTATGATGATGCATATGCTTTATTATTGACACGTGAAGCTAGATTTGAACAAAATCAGAATGCTAAGGCCATGTTCAATGCTAATTATAGCATGATAAATGCCAATCACTCATATATGAGAAAGACTCTTAGAAGTGGTCCATATGGTGGTGGTACTGGCATGCTCTTTTCTACTTATACTATAGGTTTTCCAGCTAGTAGTAGTAATTTTGGTGTATATTATAGAGGTCAAGCTATGCAAATTTATAAGTGAAGCACTTTTCATCCTCCTACTATAATTCCTGCCATACATTCTGGTGAGTCTGATCAATCAGTTCATATTTGTCAGATATACCATAAGTAAGGGCATACTACCAATACTCGTTGGCATAAGTATAGTGATTCTTATCTGGTCTCCACCAAAACATTTTGGTAGAGGAAAGATGATAGGGTCAAGAACTACTTATATGGCTAGCTTTGAGCCATATTATGACTATGCACCATCCTTTGAAGAGCATTATGCCATTCCTTACTCAAGCTATCGGCTAGAGATGGCCAACAGGCCGGGCAGCACATGGCAATCCACGGGCACGACATGTGTCTGTACAGCATGGCATGGTATGAATACATTTTGGTAGGGCATGCGGCATGGCATGACATGCAAGCAGGCTGAATTAGGCTGTTAATTTTAGAGAGGTGAACTTTAAAAGCATAACATGATTAGAGATTAATTAAAGCATGACATGTCAATAAGGCCGGTGATAAGTACGTTTCACTTTTTAATCAAAGAAAACTTAAAATTTTATGATTTTACAAATAACTTGAAATTGAATCTTTTAATATATTTTATTAGCATAAGTTTTTTAAATTCATTTAATTCTTAGTTTAAAAAAATGATTTGGTTGTTTTATTTTTATAATTTATTAAATGAATAAATGATACCATGATTTTAATAAACAAAATTATAAATATTATGATTTTATAAAACGTATGTATTACCGTTATTATGTACTGTGATCTATGACTTTATGTTAGTTTAAGTTAATAATTAAATTAACCCTTTAAAAAAATTTCTTATTATTGTTGTTGTTATTATTATGTTTCAAAAAAGAATTTCAATACCATAGAGTCTAACTTAGTAGTTAATATTACATTCTCTTACTATTATTAGTTTATTATTATTAAATATGGACTTAACTTTTCAACTTTTAATTCTACTGAATTTGATTATAGGCACGCATACCCAAAAAATGTACGCCAACGGTTTGGCATGCCCACTTAAAAAAATTAAAAAAAGAAAAATGCTTGTCATGTTTTTTTTTTCTTAGGCACAGCACGGCATGCGCAGGCACATGATGTGTGTCGGGTTTATCCTAAGCTAAAAGAATTAGGCACGACAAGAAGCATATCGTGAGCACAAAACAGCACAAGCACAAGCATGCATGGGTCTTCCTTTGATGGTTGGCACAGTTTGTTGGCCATCGCTACTATCAATCAATGCACTTATGCCTAAAGCCTTTGTTGCAAATTTTGAAAGATTTGTTGATGAAGGATGGTACCTTAATAGTGGTACTACACATCACTTAACTAACAATATGACCAATATGCATGTCCAGGGAGACTTCAATGGCTTAGACCAGCTTATCATTGGCAATGGACAAGGTTTGCCTATAACTCATATCAATGATGCTTGCTTTAACAACAAAGGTTCAAATGTTGCATATAACCACAAACATATAGCACTTAAAGAGATTCTATTAGTGCTTTACTACAAAGAATCTCTCAAATATATCAAAATTAACAACCGATAATAACCTTTTTATTGAACTTGTTGGCAATGTCTATTACGTGAAAGATTCTCTGATAGGGCAAGCACTTCTGCAGGGCCTCGCTTAGAAAGGATTGTATAAGCTGCTCTTAATGTTGCTTCAATTTTTCAAGTCCTTGCCCTTATCTTTCTTAGGTCAAACAACTTTCAATAAACCTTTGTCTATGTTGTCCCCACATGACCTTAATTATCATGAAAAAATAATGATTCAAGTTCTAAAATTTGTTATCAACCTGCTGTTTTCTTTGTAATGCATTAGTCAATAAAATTACTCTTTTTCATAGACGTTTTGGTCATCCTCATCATCAAATATTATTGCATTTACTTAAGAAAGATAAATCTGTTAATCTCTCAAGTAATTCAACAAAGTAGGCACTTTAACATGTTTATGAAACATGTCAGATGGGTAAAGTTCATGGGTTACACTTTTCTATTATAGAAATCAAAACCTCTAAGGTTCTTGAACTCATTTATATAGATTTGTGGGGTCCTTCACCTATTTTTTATAGAGATAGCTATGCCTAGATATAACCTTTGTTAATGATTTTAATAGATACATTTAGACCTATCCTTTAAAACTCAAATCAAAGGTTTTAGAAGTCTTCAACTTGTTCAAATTCTAGGTTGAGAATCCATTCAACAGTACCATAAAAATACTACAATCGGACTAAGGGGTAGAATATAGATCATTTACTTAATTTTTAAACAAACCCGGAGCTACTTTTAGACACTCTTGTCCTTATACACATCACCAAAATAAGTTAGTTGAAAAGAAACACAAGCACATTTTTAAACTAGGTCCCACCTTGTTAGCTCAATCTAAGTTATCATTTAAAGTTTGGTGGGATGCCTTCCATACAACAGTTTATCATATCAATAGGTTACCATCTGTAGTTCTAGAATTTCTTACACAATATGAAAAGGTATTCAACTATAAACTTGATTATGATATCCTAAAATGTTTGGTTGCACTTGGTTTCTTTACTTAAGAGATTGTAATAGGTATAAGTTTGATTATCGTTCTAGTAAATTTATTTTCATTGGCTATTGTCTTTCCCATAAAATATGCAAGTGTCTACATTCTTCAAGACAGTATATATAGTCAGACATGTCATCTTTGATGAATCCTCATTTCCTTGTTCTACAGACTCTGTCTTTACTTCAAAAGAGCCTAATCCTTGTTCAAATGAGTCCTTCACTCCTCAACAAGTCTATCATCCATCCACATTCCCTCCACTTCCAATCTCTATTGATAGCAGCTCAAGTAATCCTAACTTTTTAAGTTCTACAAGTAGCAGTCTTCATCACTCAAAAAATCCTACTCAAGATAATATTTCCTACTCATCACCATAAACAATTGTACTATACATTGCAACGTCTTTCAATATGATTTACCACAAAATAAGTCTGATTCTCATACACTATCTCATCAAATATATCATAATCCACTACTCAACCAAATAATCATAATAGGACTATCAGAAGCAAAGGTGGTATTTTTAAACCTAAGTTGTTTGCTGCATTACTTGTTCATAAAGAACTAGATTCTGTGTATGAAGCCTTGCAAGATCCTAGATGGTTTGAAGCTATGAATGAGGAATCTAATGCCTTAATCAAGAATGGTATATGGTCTTTAATCATAAGAACTTCTTATCATAAATAATTGGTAATAAATGGATGTATAGAGTAAAGTATAATACTGATGAGAGTCTAGCTAAATAAATATCTAGGTTAGTAGCTAAGGGATTTCAGCAAATTGCTGGGGAGAATTATTTTGAAATATTCAACCTTGTGGTAAAATCCACTACTCTCCGAGTGATATTAAGTTTAGCAGCTATGAATCAGTGGAAAATAATGCAAATTGATGTGAACAATGTTTTCTTAATGGAGATTTGACAGAGGAAGTCTTCATAAATTAACTAGAAGGCTTTAATGATCGTAAAACTAGAATTTTTGTGTAAACTTCATAAATCTCTATACAATTTTAAACAAGCTTCAAAAGCTTAGTATGAGAAGCTGAAAGGATGTCTATTATAATGGGGTTTTATAAACTCAAGATCTGATTCTTTTCTATTCCTAAAGAGAACCAAATCATCCATGATTGTGATGCTCATCTATGTTGAGTATCATAGATTTAACAGAGGACCAATTTATTAGTGCTTATAAACCAGATTTTGTGTGTAGACTTTAAAAATCTCTCTATGGTCTTAAACAAGCTCCAAGAACTAGTATGAGTAGATGAAAGGATGTCTATCGCAATGGGGTTTTATAAACTCAAGATCTGATTCTTCTCTATTCACAAAGAGCTCTAGATCATGATACTCATCTATGCTGATGATATCTTAATTATTTTCCAAATAACACTAAGTTGGAAAGCTTCATTACCAAGTTCAGCATAATGTTTGCATCAAAAGATCTTGGAACACTACTTTTTTTTTTCTGTGAGTAGAAGTCTTAATGATACAAATTATGTTTATCTCTTTCATAGAAAATGTATAAGAGATTTGTTATTAAAAGTTTCGTTACTAGAGTACAAAGGCATTGATACACCTATGAGTACATGATTGAAATTGCAGAAGAAAGCTCAAGAAAATCTTGGTCATTATGTTAAAGATCCAACACATTACAGAAGTATTGTTAGAGGGAAACAATACTTAATATTAACAAGACCTGAGATTGCCAACAAACGAGGTCAATATGTATCTGCACCTACACTTCAACATCTCGTGGCATAAAAAAGATTTCTGAGGTATTTGAAAGCCGCTCAAGATTATGACTCAAGTTTGTTAGAAATGGAGATATGAAGCTTACAGGGTTTATAGATGTACACTGGGCTTGTGACTTAGATGACAGACAATTTATTGGTGCCTATTGCATCTATCTAGGTGACAATTTGATATCTTAGTCATCAAAAAAGCAATCAGTCATTACTAGATCAAGTATTGAGAATGAGTACAAATCCTTAGATTCAACAAAGTGTAGAGTTGAGTTGGTTATAGTTTTTATTTTCTGAAATAGGAGTACATTGTACAGAGAAACCTACCATTTGGTGTGATATCATCAGCACAATTGAACTAGCTAAAAACCCTATTTATCACTCAAGAACAAAGCACATTGAGATTAATATGCACTTTATCATAAAATATAGTAATTGCAAGGGAGCTTAACATCTACTATATACCAAGTCAGGAGCAAGTTGCTGATATTATGACCAAACCTCCTTTCAATCGCTTCAACTCTCTAACAGCCAAACTTAATGTTCTCCTCAATCCCTTAAGCTTAAAGGGGGTTGTTGCACATTGTTCGGATTATATAAAGGCAAAGAGAAGCAAGCTTAAGCTAAAACTGAAATAGGTCGGCAATGCCAAATCATTAGAGTTCATTAAGGAGAATCATAACTCAGCTGACAACACAACATAAGTTGTTAAGATAGCTGCTAACACACAATGTGTGTATAATCGAATTGTAGCCAGCTTAGTGATAACAAATATAGATTAGTTACAAATTGTTATAGTTGATAGTGTGTGTAAATATGAAGATGTACTCATTCAGTTGTGAATAAAAGTTCTAGATTCAAGAAATACATTTTCTCTGAGATTTTCTCTTAAACCAAACACTCTTTTCTTAATCTCTTTGAGAATTAAATTATGAAACACATGGATGACAATTTAAATTAAATAAAGAAAATAGGTGACTAATTCAAACTGAATTAGGTAAGGATTATAGAGGGTTTTTCTGTATAAAAGAGATATACAAAGCCTTCAAGGCATCTTTATTACCTCCCATTCTATCTCATATTTTATTCATCAATTTTTCCTTTGCTATTTTAAATTGTTGTGCTTGGAGTGTGACCTCACAATAGTGTCACTGTGTCCTAATGGTCAATATGCTTTATTTGTGTCCTTTTTGAACTAGAAAATTTTCTTAAAGGAGAAGAAATTGGTCTTAACAACAAGTGCTTCATGCATGCCTTGATGAATTTATGGTTGCTGCTGAGAAAACAATTCTGTGAACGCTATCAGATGAATGGTAACAATGATGTGAATAGTACCAACAATTACTATTCATGTTTTAGACTTAAAAGGAAGCAATCTTGACTCATATTTCCAATAACATTAATTAAACACGTGAATATATATGTACAATTGAAAATGGAATCAACAGTCCAGATTTTCCCGAAATCTAAATAGTTCTAAATTAATATGTCCGGATATTATCTTCATTTTTCTATTTTGGACATTGATTTTAAGCAAGTCATCATATAAATAAGACAAGATTTAACTAAATTACATAAAATGACAAATATCAGTTTAACTAAATTAAAATAATTTTACCTCTACAAATCATGAACCGTTTCATCTTTAAATCCTAGTATTGGAAATTTCATCATTTCAATTATCAAACTAAAAAGGACAATATACTTCTGACTGATTTACTTCCTGCAGTCCTTTCATTTACAAAACGAAATTGTGAATCTTGGAGATTGATTCAAAAACATAATTAAGCTAAATGTTTATGAAATATTTGTTTCCAAAAGCTAATATGTTCCTTTTTCAAGGCTTCCTAAGTAGAGCTACTACCAGGGCTGGCAAAATCCGGGTTGCTAATAAATATAACATAACATTGTCAAAGATTAACAAGCCGTATCTCCTGCCGCTTGCTTCTGGGAACTTATCAATGGGAACTGCAATGGCAATTCGTATAGAAAGTGCAATCTTGATAAGCAGCTGACAGCAAAATCTTTTGCAATAATCTAATAAATCATTTCAAATCTTTTTAATTTGCAATCTTTTTTAAATTCATTAGTTAATTTTTAATCTTTTTTAAATTCATTAGTTGATCCCACTTTTGCAGAGTTTTACTTTGGATTTATGTCTGAATTTCCACTTCTCTCAATCCAAATCTTGCGTTTTGTATGTGGACGCGCTTATTCCCTGCCCTAAGTGCCCCAGTTGCACGCTTTGTAACATAATTTAATAATTGCCCTCAAGAGTTTGACAGAGTGATCTTTAGGTTTTATCTTTTGTTATTCACTCGATTTAGAATATTCTTGGAAAGATAGGAATTAAAATATTAATTTAAATTTTGTTGATCTCCTACCTTTAATTAAAAAAAAAAAGTTTACAAAACATAATATTAAACCAATCCAGATTAATATTGTAATTGATTATTGTTAATCTTGGTTGGGGCTTCCCAGTCTCAGATGGAAGTCACACACATTCATGGCTCTACTCTCTCTTGTGATTCTGATGGGATTTACACTTCAATTACCTTTTGCATGCACATGCAGGTATATACACAATTTATTCATCTTTCAAATAATTATTAATTAGCTCCCATGTCATAATTTTTTCTTTCTCTTTCACCCTTTTTTTTTTATGAAGTAATTTAATTTTGTTTCACACATACAGCCATAGGTGCTTGATAGACCTTTCGTAATTACGAAACCATTAATAAATAGTAATAATTTCCGAGTACGTAGTTGTAGCTTTTATTAATTCTCTGTCCGTATACTTAATAAATAATATCTACCTTCAATATTTCAATGAAAAATATTGGAGTCAAATCAGCAAAGACTTTATATTGGGAGTAAAATAACTGATTCAATCCCAAAAACCTGAAAAACAATATTCGAATCTCATTTCTGTGAATTTAGGGGAAAAAAAGGAATATAAACTCATATAATTACTTTTCTGTGTAAGAAGCAACTGATAATACTAACCCAAGTGTATGAACGGATTAAATGGTTGTTTGCAATGAGCTTCTTCTCGAAAACTTCCAAAACGCTTGGAGCTCTAGCAGCTGTATTATCATCCTACGGTTGTAATGCATAGCCATCTTGTAGCGCCGAAGAAACGAGCTGTTTGTTCAATAGTTTCTGACGATTTGTACTGCTAATAATACCTTCACTGTGTGCATTTTTTTTATTTGTTAAATGAAATGATCTTTGAGAGGAGCATTTGAATGAGGCCTTTTTGCTCGGACTTATGTTTACGATGGCGCCGCGTCTTTTTGTCAATGGCGATGCAATTGTTTTAAAGCAGCCTGAGGATTGATGGCCAGCAAAGATATTAACAAGTATCTTGACGCTAAGATTTGATTCGATCCATTAAGTGGTTGTTCTCACTAGATCTAGGTCAAATCCGATTAAAATAAATAAAATTTATATTTTAGGGAAAGAATGGGCTAAGCTTGGTTTAGGTATGTTTTTCTGACATTTGGGGCAAGAGATATAGCTGATGTGATCTGGGAGGTGAACTGCAATTATTTAGGAGGTGAACTGATGAGGTGATTCGGGAGGTGAATTGAGTGTTTTGAATTTAGAATAACATGGAGAGCTCAACAGAGCTCGTGAGAGTTAATTTAGAGAGTCAACATAGGAAGCTCAGGAAATAGCTTAGCGAACTTGAGGAGCTCACATGTTTTCATTTTAGAGGCAGACTTTTAAAATTGTTGGGATAATAAATTAATAGAATGTTTTAGTAAACCAAAAATGACCTAACCCCATAAGTTGCGTTTTAAATCTCAACCATGGCAATAAATAAAGAATGAAGCAGCACAAATTACTGCATATTGAGGTAAATATTTTTCATATGGCTGTACAAATGGGAGAAAATTGCACATGGTGGTTGGATTTTCGGAGTTGGGAATCATGAAAGTGCTTTCATTATGAAAATTATTGCCGAAAGCGAATGAGAGTGTTGATTGTTGAAATGCCAAAAAAAAATGTTTTTTTTTTACTAATTGAACTGTCACAACGAAGCAATGCGTGAAAGCAATTTAGAAGATGTTAATTGTTAAAAGTATAACCAAATTAGGTTATTAATTGCAACTAAATCATTAATTGTTCATGAATCTTCATTCATATAACAATAAATTTGCATATGCATAATAAATATGATATTCCAAATATATGTTCATATTAATTTAGTTAAATAGGCCAACACGTTTTGTATAAGTCGACATGGACTTTGTTTTTTTTTCCCTTTTATACTTTTTTTTAAATTAGAGTGAATACTTAAAGAAATTAGTTGGTTTTAAATTAAAAAAAAAACTAAAGTTTTTGATAGATTTTAATCAATTTTATATGAATTTCAAAGAATCTCTAAATTTTGACAAATTTTGTACTTCATAGACTCATTTCTAGAGAGCTTATCTGCGAAGCTTAGTAAACTCATGGTATAACTCAGTAAGTTTATATATCAAATGCGATATGGGCATCAAAACTATCATAATCAAAATAAACAATAAAGAAGACACAATATTTTATGTAGTTCGGCCTTTTGGCCAACATCTATTGGAGTATTCACCGTCAATCCACAATGTATCTTAAGTATTACATGATCTGCTTTATAGTATCAATAAAACCTTATTGAGGTTGTTTATAGTGGATAATGACATGAGGGAGATGGAGGTCTTATGGAGATTAGAGAGTTTTCTAAGTTGAAAAGCTTATTTGAGAGATGAGGTGGCCAAGATTTTCAAGGGAGGTATGAAAATGGAGAGAGAAGAAGATGAAGCAACCTCTAAAGAAATCAGATTTGAGAAAAAAAGGGGGGGCCTAGGGTGAGATGGAGCAAAAGGAGAGAGAGAGAGAGAGCTAGAGACCCCTTTTAGAATTGAAATCTAGAGCTTATATAGGTGTGTTCTTGAGGTATTTTGGTAATTTTGGATAGCTCTCAAATTTTCATTGGTTTGTCCTCTACAAATAAGGTTATTTTAGTATTTTTGCTTAGTGATCTCTTGATGGTGATATCCATGAGCTTGGGAGTAAGTAAACCTCCAACTAACTTTTTGCCTCCACAGTTGGGCACATGGCAGTCTCCCGGCTCTGTGCTCTTGTTGCTTTATCGGTCGTATCAAAAGGACACCTGATGTGGCCTTTTCTCATTGCTTAGTTAGAGAATCTCTATTTTTATTGGCTCCTCATCTTTAGCCAAAAAAAAGATATTTCCGTCTCTCTCATGATTGCGTACACTATTCACGTGTTAGCCCTAACCATCAAAATTTGGCTTTCAATGGTACAGGTTGATGTTGAGTGTTTTACCGAAGCTTTCCTTTCCTTTGGGAGCTTATCTCCTAGTTTCTTGTAAGCTATTTTGCTGTCCTAGTCAAACAAAGTGGCTTCTCTTTTTTTGTTTTTCTTGCCATGTGACACTGAGTTATTGGCCCACTTTAGCACCCAAATTTTTCCCCAAACAAAGAATAAGTTACATAGGTTTACCCTATTGAAATGATCTTTTAGAGGACCATTTGATTGAGTACTTGTTGCTTGGACTTATGTTTATGATGGTGCCGTGTCTTTTTGTCAACGGAGATGCAATTGTTTTAAAGGAGCCTGAAGATTAATGGTCAGGAAAATGTTAAAAAGAAATTCAAGTATTGAAATGAAGAAGGCTCTAGGCATTTTGGGAAACAAGAACTTACCAGGCTGTTGTAAAGAATTGAACTTTGGAGAAAAGTTTAAATACTGCATTTGAAGCATGATTAATATTTTGCTATGTTTCTTCCCCTGCTAACTCTGAAAAATTTGTTCTGTTCATTAGTGATAGAATCCGGAAGAGATTGAGGAAAGCTATGCAATTAATACGCACTTGCATGACAGTTGACTATGTAAACTAATTACAGCCCTTTATCTATATGTGAAAATGTAAAGGCATTATGAATACTTTTTCAGAAAAAAGATTTGGCACACTTTGCATATACATTATAATCTGGGTCAATTGAGAATCCAGATACATACATTGTACAACTCAAAAGTCTGCCGATCATAGTTCTGTAATCTACTCTCATTAATAATGTGAAAAGAAATCTATCCATTTTCTAATTTTTTTATGGAAAAAGGAAAGATCTTCCATGGTACTCCAATTCCAGTGATAGCGTTATGAATAGTTTCTTGAATTAGAGTATTTTTCTTACTTTCTTTTACCATTTATTATGCCAAATTATCATTCCAATCTAACAAAGATCAGTGGATCTCTAATGGAAACACAACCATATCAATAGAACCAAGATAAGAGATCAGAGAAAACAAAACTCTCAAGACTATTATTGCTATTTTTTTATGGTTTCCAATTTTGGATTTTCTATTTTTTTTTCTTTTCTTTATAAATGGTGATGGAGGATTTGGATGATTAATTTGTGGTGAATAGATATGGTGGCCAAGAAAGCTGTGTAACTGACACTAAATTTCTCTAATACCAATTGACACAGTGGGGTAGCAGAAGTGGATTGACATGGTAGATAAACATTAGATATCATTTTAGGACTAGGCCAAGCCAACACAATTAGATTACGCTCTAACTAAAATGTGATTAGATCTCATTTTAATACAAATGGCTCAATAAGATTTTAATAACACTTTACAGTGAGATTAGATGATACTCTAATTTAAATGACTCTACAAAAGTAATTTTGCTAAATAATCCCAAAGAGAATTATAAAATACAGGTTTCTATTGAATAATTCAATTTAATTAACAATGACAAAACTTTTTGATTTATAATAGGGTAAACCTGCAAGACAAGTAGTTTTCAAGCATAGAAAGCAAACTAGAAGCTCTTTCTCTTCCTTTAACTCCTTTTCCTTTAGTTGTCATCCACCCCGACACCCTTACAATTTTCATGTTTCACAAATCAAAGCACCTGAATATGGGAGTTATATTGCACTATCTCAAGGAGCTTTCACAGCCTAATCACATCAATGAACCAAACTTTTGTATCGACGGTAAGATAAAAATAATAAATAAGATAACATATAAATACAAATAAATCTTTTTCTTTTCATTAATAAATCTTCACTCGTTCTGTCGAGATTACTTAAAAATTAATAATTAAAGCTATATAATAAAATATTATCTGAAGTTGCCATATTAAGGCATATATTAAAATTTTAAAAAATTGGGTACTTTTCAGTACAGCTCACTTTATTCCAAATAAATTAAAAAAAAATACTTAATTCACTCATTAAACTGAGGGCTAGTTGAAAATACAACATCATAACACAACAATTATTGTAAGCAGAACACGAAGATTCCGAAAACAATGCAGCCTTCTTAATTTCTCTGGTTCTTATCGTAGAAAATGGATAAGGATGTATTCAACATAATTTAAATGCAAATAAACAACATACTTATGTTAGAAGTTAAATCACTAATTAAAGAAGTAATTAAGTTATGGAAATTGATTAATTGATTTAACTCAGTAATCACAAGTGGAGAGTAATCGATCACTTGCCTTCCAAATTAACATGTAAAAACCAAATGTTGATTCAAAATTGTCGAGATCAACTTTTTTAGATTGAATCCACAAAATCAAAGCAAGTATGCTGTGGCCAATTGTCTGCAAGAAATTAAACGGAAAATCATTAATAATAATTTTGAAGTGACCAAGGTCATCAACACATTCATAAAAAATATACAGGCCTAAATTTCTTACAGTGACAAGCTTGTTTATCGTGAAAGATGAGGAAGCCCCAGCTACTCGAGCACATCCGTAGCCAACTAACATCATATTGACGCAAAGTGGAAGCACCTTTTCAGAAAAAGAAAAATATAATTTGTAAGCCAATTATTACTTGACTAAGATTTATTTGTTTAATTCTCTTTGAACTGATGGGAATAAATTAAATATTATATAATAATTATGATCTACTTACTTTTTCTTTTCCTAAAACGACACACAGCGTATTCATGCCAAAGTTTTTTCGCCTTCCACGTCTGGCAAATCCTAATAACATAATCACACAAAAAGGTAAAATAGTAATAATTTATTTTCTATTAATCAGAATTGATGCACTTATAAAATTGGAATATAAAGTTAAAATTATTACCTTCAGAAGTCCGTTTACAAATGCGAAGATGGACATGATAGCCACCATGAATATTAATGGTCATGTAATTACGAAAGGTCTACCAAGCACATATTGCTGTCTATACAAAATTAAACTACTTCACAAAAATTACAAAAATGAAAAGAGAAACACAAAATTATGATATGGAATCTAATTGATAATTATTTGCAAGATGAATCAATTGCACCTGCATGTGCATGCAAAAAGGTAATGCCGTCAATCCCATCATAATCACGAGACAGAGTGGAGCCATAAATGTATGTGACTTCCATCTAAGAAAGGGAAGCTGCCATCATGATTAAGAATAATCAATTAAACTATTATTTTAGATTGGGTTAATATTATGTTTTGTAAATTATTTTTTCTTTAATTAAAGGCAGCAGATCGATAAAATTTAAATTAATTTTTTAATCCTTATTTCTCTAATAGTCGAAATCAAGTGAATAGTAAAATAGACCGCTTGAAAATTTCTCTCCCAAACCCTTGGGGCAATATAATGTTTATTAAATTACGTTACAGCAGCATGCAACTGGTGCACTTACTGGCAGGGAATAAGCGCATCCGCTTAGAAAACCCAAGATTTGGATCGAGAGAAGTGGTGGAGATCCAGACATAATTCCCAAAGTAAAACTCTGAAAAATTGGGATCAGTAAATGATTTTAAAAATGATCACAAATTAAAAAGACTTAAATTGATTTATTAGATTACTGCAAAAAAATTTGCTGTCAGCTGCTTACCAAGATTGCACTTCCTATACAAATTGCCATTGCAGTTCCCATTGACAAGTCCCCGGAAGCAAGCGGGAGATACGGCTTGTTAATCTTTAACAATCTTAAGTTTATTTATTAGCAAAAACAAACAAATAAGTAGATAAAAATCAAAGGAGCATATATATAATATCTCAACATATACATGTATGGAGTCATGGTCAGATAGGATTGTTCGGATTTTGTAAAATTCGAATTTAAACTGGAATCAAACAATATATACAACTCTAGTTTTAGTTTAAATTTAGAAAATCCAGACGTCTGGACCTGAGCATCATTTATATTTATATATACCTTGTCTATTTCAAAGTCACAAATCTGGTTTAAGGCCGTCAGAAAAGTGTTCATCAGTAATGTGGGGACTATGACCTGAAGTATATATCAAGATGAATTGTTATTCAAACAATCATTTCCCAATACGTAGTTGTAACTTTTATTAATTCTCTCTCAGTACTTAATAAACAATATTTACCTTCAATATTTCAATGAAAAATCTTGGAGTCAAATCAGCAAGACTTTGTCCTGGAAGTAAAGAAACTGATACATTCGCAAAAACCTGTAAAATCAAAACTAGGATCTCATTTCTGTGAATCTAGAAAGGATTAAAAGAAAAAGGAAATGAAAAAACTTCATATCATTATTTGTTCTGTATAAGAAGCAACTCACAATGTTAACCCAAGTGTATGTACGAACTAGATGGTTGATTGCAATGAGCTTCTTCTTGAAAACTTCCAAGAAGCTTGGAGCTGCAGCTGCTGTATTAGCATCCTCGGATTGTAATGCATAACCATCTTGCAACGCCAAAGGAACAAGCTGTTTGTTCAATGGTTTCTGATGATTTCTATTGGTAATTATACCCTCATTATTGAGTGCAATTTTGTTTTGATTCGGTAAATGAAATGATCTTTGGGAGGAGCATTTGATTGATGGGGACTTGTTGCTCAGACTTGTGTTTGCGACGGCGCCGTGTCTCTGTGTCAATGGCGGTGCAATTGTTTTAAAGCAACCTGAAGATGATTAGTGTTCATAAAATTTATTAAAGTAGAAGACCACTGATGGCATTTGGGGTTACAAAGAGACTCACCAGGCTTTTGCAAAGGATTAAATTTTGGAGAGAAGTCTAAACACTGCATTTGAAGCATGATTGATGACTTTGCTCTGTTTTATACCCGTAGGCCTGACTCTGTAAATTTGCTCTGTATAACGCTCCACCAGCGGTTATTATCTTTCCTAGGTATGGACCGTCCCCCCATATAATCTTAAAATAATTCTCCGCAGCCACATTTTTACTCCGTTATTATCATTCCTGAAATAAAGTGCGTTAGATTCTGAATCTGTGTATGATTGACTTGAAATAGTTAATCTTGTGCGTTTTGCGACTTTACATTTTCTTGGTGGTTGCAGACTATGAAATGACGCCATGCCCCCCATTAGTTTTGTCAATTCTCAATGGTCGCTGCACCTCAAATTCCATTCAATTCTCAATTAAATCTAGCAATTTTAGTTTGAAACTGTTGTATATTTATGCCCTTTGAATTGACTTGTACGATTACCAACAGAACCATTACAAAAAATATTAGGATGAATTTTTTTAAAATTCGATCTTTTAAAACAAATAAAAAAACTAAATTTTTAATTTTTGTTGGAGTAATTAAGTTATTTCTTTGAAATAAGCTTTTTTTTATTTCTTTTAGATTTTTAAAGATTTTGAATAAATTTTTTTATTCTTAAAATATAAGATTACAAATTCAATTTTTGTAAAAAAAAAAAAGACGTTTTTTTCTTTTTTAATCTCTCAACAAATTATCTTTAAGACATGTCAACAGTATTTTTTTTTCAAACACCGATATATAAATTGCCATAAAAAAAACATAGTTATATTTATTAAAAAAATTATTAGATACACTACTTTTTCTACGTGTCATTTGTAAAACACAATATCATCAAAAGGGCTGTTGTCTTTATACATTAAAAGAATTATGTAAGGCAATCCAATTATTCACTGGTCAAATATCCAAACTATTGAAGTTAGTGTGTGTGTGTGTAACGAAATGGGTGCTGAGTGATCACTTACGAAGCATGAAATGATAAATGATGATTGTAGATTCTTGTGGGTATGTTGGAAATTAATCCTTTTGTCAAGTTTCTCACCGCTGTTTTTTTTCTTTTCCATTAATTTCGATCCGTTGGGATTTCAGCAAACAAATCTAACGAGTAATTTTTTTATTTTTTGGCCCTTATACCAACTGACTCATGCACGTGTCCTCAAAGCACCATTAGTCGAGTTTTTACAAACCTCCAAGTGAGTTTTGTCCCATTCAACAAGAAAGTATTTGATTATATTTAGTTACCCTCCATTGTCAACTTAATTACACACAAATGTCACCTGAATTTTCACTTAGGCGGCGTTTATTTTTTTGTTTAAAATTTGAATAAATCTAAATTTTTCTTAAGTTTGAATGGATCTAAATAAAAATATCCTAATGATATATTTATTTTTTAATATCTAAATATAAGTGACATCTTATCTTTTAAATAAAATTTTTTTTAAACTTTATTAGAATTAATAGGATGTTTGGCAAGTAAGAAAGTGAAAGAAAATTAACAAAGAAACTTTATCAGAGTAGATTCTTATTGATTAAAACTAAAGCTTAACACTTAAAACGTGTTAGCCAGTATTTATAGTTACACTCAAAACTAACTACCAAAACAGAGCTCAACGTTTGCTATATTAACAAACTAATCAGACTTCCAATCACATCAAGCCAGTTGGATAATCCGTTATAGCTTAGTTAGTGTGAACAACAACCCAATCTAGCTCAGCAGCTTCAGCTTATACACGTCACTAGCCAGTCAGCTCAGCAGCTTCAGCTATACTTAACAAACTTCGTTATTTATCATTTATGTCGTTGTTAAAATAAATTATATTTTATAGTTTAAGAAATAAGTATATTTAATAAACATATTTTTTAAATGTAATATTTACTTTTCAATAAGATATTTTCATTTGAAATCACAAAAGTTTATTTTTTTATTAGATATAAATTTTTAAAAATCAGACATAAGTTAAAAAAATAAATAAATAAATTTTAGTAAAACTCGCTGCGAGAAGCTAGGAACTAATAAAACTCGCCATGAGAAGGCAGGAACTAATTAAACTCGACATAAGAAGGCGGACGCTAATAAAGCTTGCCATGTGAAGGCAGGAATTAATAAAACTCACCATGAGAAGCTGAGGCTAATTAAACTCATCTTGAGAAGGCGGGAACTAATAGAACTGGCCATGAGGTGAGAGCCTAGGTAAATTATGTCATAAAGGTGAGAGTAGCTTCACTACTTATAGGCGAGTAGAAAAAATCTAAAAATTGTTAAAGTCCACGAACACCAAAACCTGATTGAGATAATATGAGGAAACTAAACCTACTAACTAAACTCGACCACGGATAGGCGAGCAGGAGTAAGGGCATCTTCAGCTCGATCACCACTAGTAGTAGTAGGTTCAACCTAGGCTTGATCTCTTTTGGCCTCTTGGTCCTTTGTATAGATGACAACGGCTTTAGTAAGGTCATCCTTCTTCAGGTCATGATGGCTTTTCCCAGTGAACGATCATCTATCTTCAACTCAAGATGGCTTTTCTCGAGAAACACCATAATACAATCATAGTAATACTCGAGGCCAACATTGTAGCTATCGTTAACCTCCTCCTGATAGGGCTTCAATACGATCTCTTAAACTAGCAGTCATTTCCTGAGATTGAGATTCAAGGGATTTTATCCTCTACTCAAATGAAGACTTTTAATTACCATGCTCAGTCATCAAGTCCTTTAATTCCTCCTCGAATTGGTAGTTTCGACCGTAAGCTTAGCTTCAGCAGTCTCAATCCTCTTCTTCCAAGTTTGGATTTCAGTCTTCATCTCATTGTCATATCTCGCAAGCCGCTCCTTATAATTAGTCATTATATAGCCCAACTGGTAAGAGTCAAACTAGAAGACATTCATCAGTTTAGCAAGGGTGCGGCCTTCCATGCTCTTAATATCCTTCTTCTTAACCATTCTAATAGTAGAAGTTGAACTCCGACGAGGACAAAACATGGGGATAACATATAAAGAGCTAGAGAGTGACGAGTAGGCCTAGTGAGTAATATTGGTGGAAGGGGAGATTTTTATACATATAATTTCTAGTTTTATTTGTTACACTCTCAATTGTATAAACAAAAGGAGTGGTGTTTATGTGATAAGATAAGATGACTACAATCAGCTTTCCTCAAAGCTTGATTATGCTCGCCTCGATATTTGAAGCAGCCTAGAGGAAACCAGCGACCAGGATTAGGCGAGGATGTTATTAAACCGAGAAGAGATCTAGTCAAAACCACTTTCCTCATCCTATCCGAAAATCCAGGTGTTGACACCAAAATCTGGTCATGTTAGTGTGTGGGCTACTGTTGTTGTTGATTTTACTTTAATTGCTATAGTTTCAATGTGCAAGTGTACACAACAAGTAATAAAATTATGAGTATTCAAGATCGTCTCTACAGGGATTGATACTACTAGATTTGCTACAGCAATTCCAACAATGCGATCTACGTTCTAAATTAAATCAATACAACTAAGACTACCGAATACCTTAATAAAATCTAAAAAATTAGAAAGGCAATGAATATAATTTGTACATTAATACAAAGGTTAATTCAATAGGTATGGAGTAGTTGAGTGATTAAACTCCCTTAATGGTGTTGACTGTTGATTCATGTTAAGTTCAGTTGCTGTAGCATTTACGACAGCACTGGGCAGAAACCATTTTTATCCTTAGTGGTAGCATGTTGAATGTCTTATATCTTTATGCAATCTAACAATGACCAATTGTTACACCTACATAAGATATAACATTACACGTTTAGGTTCTCTTTACCCTACAAGGTGAATCTCTATATCTATTTCATCACTAATCTTAGATTAAGCATGACCCTTTTAGGACTCAAGTTAAACATAATCTAGAAAACTCAATCTAAGATCAAGTGTTGCTCTGATATGTTCCACTAGGATAGGCCTTTTTATAACTTTTTCCTAACTTGTATCATTAAATTGGTAGTCAGCCGAAATAATGACTTTACATAAATACTATCAAAGCAAAATGCTATAGCAAACATGCAGCAACATCTATATTCAATTAATTAACCATTAAGCTAGTTTAACACTCAACCACAAATAAATTTAGTTCATAATTTGTGAAATGTAAATAAACAACCAAGTTCTAGCCATCGAATACATCTTCATGATCAATTAATAACAAATAAACAAGAAAAGAAAGAGAAAGAATAGAGTCCAATTGATTCTGCAAGTTCTTCTGCTGGTGCAGCCTTGAATTCTGATCGGGAATTCTGTATCTTCATTGTCTTTTTTCTGCTTTTATCTTGATTGACGGCCTCCTCCTTTTCTTTTCATGTATGATTCCTTTTATAGTTGCAAATTAGGGTAATTGGAAACTTTAGGGTGCACATCTTCAGATTAGGAAACTGTAGATCGCAATATTCTGAATATTCTGCTCAGATTTTTCTATCAATGCTCGAGGATTGCTACAGCAATAGCTACAGCATTTGCACTGTTCTAGCCTTGCTTCAAGTCTTCTGTAGCCATGTTCGTTTGTCCTTTTTATAAGTCCCTTGCAATAGCATCCTTTTCCATAAAATTCAGGTTTCTAATTACCTATAATTAAGCACATGGTTTAGGCATACAATTATTCTAAATCACACAAACTTCATCAAACTTAAACTAAGATAGATGTTAATGCAAAACAACATCGAAATGTACTAAAAGCACATTAATTACTCTCTAAATAGTCTTGATTTAAGCCCAAAAGTCTCATGATAACTCTCATTTCATAGAGTTATCAGCTACCTACAAGATCCTAACATAGTGTGTGGGCTAGGGGTGGGCAAAATACCCGACCCGACCCGACCCGATCCGATCCGATCCGAAAAAAATCGGGTTCGGATCGGATCGGGTT
Source organism: Citrus x changshan-huyou (assembly GCA_039657385.1). NCBI lineage: Eukaryota > Viridiplantae > Streptophyta > Magnoliopsida > Sapindales > Rutaceae > Citrus > Citrus x changshan-huyou. The sequence continues at coordinate 9,061,394 of CM077549.1, forward strand.
GTAAAGAAAACCCGATCGGGTGCATTTGTGTCAACCCGATCGGATCATGATCGGATCGGATCGGGTGGATCATGATCGGATCGGGTTGACCCGATCGGGTTGACACAAAATAAAAAAAAAATTAAACCTCAAATACACACCCCACACACACACCGGAACACATATACACCACACACACTAGAACACACACGCTGGAACACATACACACCACACACACTGGAACACATACACACCACCCACGCCCTGGAACACACACACCACGCCCCCCACGCACTGGAACACACACACTGGAACACGAAGTGAACACCACACACACTGACACACCCACAGCCCCCTGCCGACCAGCAACATAATCGCCCACACCCACCCACAAGCCACAGCCTCCCTCTCTCGCATCCCACTATCGACGGAAACAAGCGACAGTTATACAGCCCACTCCAACCGAGGCTACTCCGTGAGAATGGTGACCCGATCTACTGATCTACTGCTACCAAGTACCGGACCTGCTGCGCCACCTCCACGCCTCCAATCCTCCGCCATCACCCGATCCGATTCAAGCTCCATTTGGCTGTTGAGTTTTGAAAGCTTTGGGTTTGTTGCTGTAAATGTGTAGATCGTGTGTGTAAATGGGTAGATTGTGTGTGTATTTTTTATATCCGACCCGATCCGATCCGAATTATATTCGGATCGGGTCGGATCGGGTTATAGATTCGGGTTGAATTCGGATGAGTTCTCATCTAACCCGACCAACCCGAAACCCGATCGGGTTGATCCGAACCCGAACCGAACCCGATTTTGCCCACCCCTAGTGTGGGCCACCTACAAGATCCTAACACTAGCATTTGAATTTATTTGCTTGAGGAAGTAGTTTTTGCCTCTACTGAGAAGTCTGAGCAAAAATTGATGAGCACGATTCAACCTAACGAGCATCTACAACTAGAAAAATGGTCAAGGATATTGGAATTCTTTCTAACATTAACCCTCCGACACTCAAGTTAGTTACACAAATTTTCACAAAACAATATGGTTTATGAATATTTATGCAAAAACAATCAATAAAAATGAACTAAAAAGAAGAATGTAAGAAAAAATTCTCCTTTCAAATAAGAGGAAGAAGTAAAGACATGATAAGAAAGGATAGAGATAAGGTGAGGATGAAGAATCAATACAAAAATTAAATCCTTTGAGATCATGTAGAGAATGAGATGATATGGAGTTTTTTCAAAAGTTCCCCAACATTAGCTTTCTTAGGAGTTTTATAAGGATCTAATCCCTCCCCATGGATTACAGTATAGTGGGGTTTTGAGGATAGAGTCCAATCTCCCACTCTTTCTTGGACTATGGAATTATGGATTTTAAGGATATGGTACAATCCTTAAATTTAGGGAGAAGATGGGAAGGTGGTTTTAACTATGGCTCTTCCCAATTTACCTACTTCCTCTCCTAATCCTACTCGCCTGTTTCCTTCAGGCTATTTTAAATGGCGAGGCGAGCACAATTAAATTTCAAGGATAGCCTAATTGTGGTCACCCTATTTTATCACCCAAATACTAGGGAGAGAGGGAAATTCAACCCTTCCCTGGAAATCCCATGTTCCGTAACCCACAGGGATGGATTTTAATCCCTATAAAACTCCTAAGAATACCAACGATCGGGGACTTTTGAAAAAACTCCGTCCTATCTCATTCTTGACATGATCTCAAAGGTTTGAAATTTATGATTTGTGTAATGATCCAAAATTTTGTCAATTTCAATTTATGATTTGTTTCAAGAGTTCACATTGCCAAAATTACAAAGCGACTAGTTTTAAACCGTTTGTTTCTAGAAACCCGTACAATAAAGCATTACATTTTTGCCCTGAGGCTCAAATTTTCTATGGACAATCTTGCTTATAAATAATGAATTATGATTTCATCATCTTTCCTAATTTAATCTTGAAATTGCAACATCTCTCATACATCATCTTCCTCTCAATCCGTGCACATAGCGTCTGCCAAAGCTGAAATGTCGCAAAAGCTTAACCTATGAAGGGGATAAAGCATCCCACCAACAGATCCAATGATGAATCCAAAACAACTCCAGCAATAATGCCATAATGAAGCTCGTTGTTTGATGATTCATTTGGCCAATCCCACACATCAGTTCTTGGATGAATAAAATCACATGAATTGTGTCTCTGCACAATATCACCACACAATCTTGGATGCCCTTCAAAGCTGGAGCTTGGAAACGTATGAAACTGACCTCCTGATGGTATTGTCCTTGAAGATCATTGTTGGCGACGCTGAATGAAGATAAAAAGTGAAGATCAACGAGGGATAAAGGGATTTTGCCATGCAGATTGTTTTCAGAAAAATCTAATCCCTCTAATTTTGTGAGCTGAAATATTGGATCAGGGATTTCACCAGAGAAATTGATAAGGCTGAGATCAAGCACATGAAGAAACATCACGTTACCAATTTCGATGGGAATGCTGCCATTTAGGCCGTTGTTTCTCAGGTATATTGCTGGAGGTAAGCTGAAGAGTTTGTTATATTGTTGATTGTAAAGAGCGCATTTTGTTTCTGGCACAAAGAGAGGCAATTGAAGTTGGTTACCATCAGCTCTGTTTTTGGCCTCTTGCAATGCCAGAGCTGGCAGGCCACAAAATTCTTTCGGAAACTCTCCGGAAATGGAGTTGTAAGACAAATCTATGTAGAAGAGGTTTGGCATATTTCCTAACCATCCTGGAATCGGACCAGTGATTTGATTTGATCCCAAGTCCAAAACCAGTAACTTCTTTAACTTACCAAGCCAAGTTGGGATTTGGCCCTTGATTTCGCAATCGCCTATACCCAGAACAACAAGATTTTGAAATGCATATGACGAGATTGTTATCTGGTTTTCATCTGGAATTGCTTCGTGGAAAAAAATTTTACAGAGGAGGAGCATCCTCAGGTTCTTACAGCCCATCAAAATCCTGATAGCTCCAGTGATATTGCTCAAGTTATTGTTAGTAATTGAAAGGTAAGATAGAGATACTAGTGCAAGTATCGTAGGAGAAATTTGTTCCTCTATCTTGTTACGAGACAGACGAATTGCAGTCAAAAACATGCATGAAGTGAGAGTTAATGGGAAACTACCTGTAAAGTTATTGTTTCCAAGGTCTATGGTATGCAGATTGTGAAGGGTAGAGAAATTATATGCGGAGAGATCTCCTCTAAAGTTGTTAATCCGTAAATTCAATGTGATGAGATTAGTGCAGTTCATCAAAAATTGAGGCAAAAAACCTGATAGGCTGTTTGTGTGAAGCTTCAAAGATTTCAAGTTGGCGAGTTTCCCAATATCTTAGGGGACCAAGCCACTGAATTTGTTAAGAGTTAAGCTCAAGAATACTGAGGCTTGTGAGGTTGACGACACCATTGCTGATCGCTCCAGAGAGTTGATTAACAGGTAAAGAGATATCTTCAAGTGATGCAGCGGCAGAAACGTCATCAGGAATTGATCCTGATAGGTAACTGAAACCTGCCCGAAATGTTTGAAGCTTGGAGCAATTTCCTAGTCCAGGAGGAAGCTGGCAGTAGCCCCTAAAATAATTGTGGGAAAAATCCAGGATCCTGAGGGAGCACGAAGATTTATTATTCCAGCTGGTAAAAGAAGGGATATTGCTGGAGAACTTGTTGTGGCTGACATTAAGAGTAATCAAATTTTCAGCCAGCTAAAAAAAGGATGATGGAAATTGGCCAGAAAAAGAATTGTAAATCAAATCAAGAGTTTCAAGATGAATAACGAAAGAAAAGGAACTGACGGCGAGAGAAACGAGAGGTGATTGTGGGAAAGATTGAGATGACAGAGATGTGTCAGCTTTCCAGTAAACGGATAAATGCTGCCTCTAAGGCCTCTGTCGGGTAGCCATAGATGAGTGACTTGAGCTTCGGAATCGCATTTGATGCCTTCCCAGAGGCAGCAATCAGTGGAGAAAGACCAATTCAATGGAGGATTAGATGCATTGAAGTTGAGCGATAAAAGGGTTTCTTGATCTATTTGATTGCAGGCTTGATCAAGAGAGGTAAAGCGTGACAAGAATGCTTATGAACAAATCCGTTGTTGTTCTTCTTTGAAGTTTCATGCTGCAGGTTTGTTAATTTTTTATGGCCATCGTATAAATGGAAGAGAAAAGACTAGAAAAAACAAAAAGTCGGTAGTTGCTAAAAATTAAAAAATTAGAAGACGGATATTAATAATTTAGCAATATGTCATTTCTCATATTCAAACTCTTTAGTAACATATAATTAGTAATGGATATTTAAAACTTCAAAGTTTGACGAATTCTCACGAGTAATTAACATATACGTATGTATGTGTATGTATGTGTGTGTGTGTATGTTGATAGACTAATAAATAATAAAATATTTCATTTCTTTGTGTACAAGCTACGTATAACCTGCTTTATGGATTGATTCACAATATAGATGTGGATAACTCTTGCTTAATGGCGTCACAAGGTTTTTGGCTCAATAAGGATGAAAGAAAACAGAGATGTTGTTTGGTTGCTGAGAAAATAGCTAAGAAAGAGATGTTTCTGGAATCTGTATTATTATTATTATTATTATTATTATTATTTATTATTCAACTCAATTTGTTACAAGAATACAATCTCTATATATATATACATCTCTTAAGCATTATTATCATTACTAATTGACAACTAACTATTAACTAATTACAATCTGAAACTTCAACACATAATACACATTGTGTTGCAACAAATTTTAACGGTTTATGCTGAGCTGTCATCTTGCTTACTAACTTTTGACGTCACAATTATGTTTTCTTTCTTTAGCTTAGACTATTCCGTCTTCTTCTATATGAAATGAACTTCCTTAACAACCCCCTCAAACTCAAGGGACAAGGAAGAACGTTGAGTTTAGCACTTAAGTAATTAAATTGTGTAAATGAAAGGGGTTTAGTCATTATGTCTGCAACTTGCTCTGCACTTGGCACATACTGAATATTTAGCTCCCTTACAACAACCTTGTTTCGAATGAAATGCATATCAATTTCAATATGCTTTGTTCTTAAATGATAAACAGGATTTCTAGCCAATTCAGTTGCACTTATATTATCACACCAAATTGTAGGCTTTTATGTGCAACATACTCCAATTTCAAAGAATAAAAATTGTAACCAGATCAGTTCTGCACTAGTTGAAGCTAAGGCTCTATACTCACTCTCTACACTTGATCTGGTGATGATGGATTGTTTCTTAGATGACCAAGATATTAGGTTGTTACCTAGATAAATACAATAAGCACCAACTGGTTTTCTATCATCCAAGTACATGCCCAATCAGCATCCATAAAACTAGTGAGTGTCAGGTTGCCTTCTCTGAAGAACTTCAAACCATAATCTTAAGTAGCTTTTAAGTATCTTAATACTCTCTTGCAGGCCATGAGATGTTGTAATGTAGGTGTAGAAACATATTGACTTACTTTGTTGACAACAAATGCAATCTCAGGTCTAGTTAAGATGAGATACTGCATGCCCCCAACAATGCTCCTATAGCGTGATGGATCTTCAAGAAAATAGCCCAGCTCACCTTGGACAACTTTCTGCAACTTCAAACCAGTACTCATAGGAGTATCAATCCCTTTACATTCAATCATGTCAACCTTGGTCAATAAGTCTCGAATATACTTTCTCTGAGACAAATATAGACAGTCTGTATCATACAACACTTCAATGTCATGGAAGTATGACAATATGCCAAGATCTTTCAAAGCAAATGTTGTACTAAATGTGCCAATAAACCTCTCTAATTCCATACTATTTGGTCCTATAATTAAAATGGAACACCCCAAAAATTTACCCATAAAAGCACAAGGGTAAAATTGGAATAAAACCTCACATCGTTTATTCTTATTAATAAACCTCAAGATAGACAATGATTATTCATACTCCAACTATATTCTTACGTAAAACATTTGAAATAAAGTCTCCAAAAAAAAATCTCTAATCCAAAATAAAAAGTCTAGTCAAATTTAATCTTTAAAGCAACTCCAAAGGTCCACTAAAAAAAAAAAACTCCATCTAGATACCCAAGCCACATCTCTAATCAATCTACAAAATATTAGAGATGAGGGGTGAGACACCAACTCGGTAAGCAAATCCATGCACAATATTTGAAAACCTTTATCATTATACCTTTAAACATTTTATAACATCTTATAATAATATATTCATTTAGCATAAGGGATGGATTCATGTAAAAGCATTAAAAATATTAAAATATCATAAAAACATTAAAACATAAACATTTGGTAGCTCATGCCTCGTAATCATCATCATTCATCATTTAGGGTACTATACCCCGTATTGTTCCTCGCTCATGGTACTATGCCTCGCATTGTTTATAACACATTGTGCACAAGATCATCATCATACTAGCAAGCTGGCCATAACATTATATAACATCATAACATTTGCATCTTATACATTACTACGAACTATGAGCCAAAACATTTTTGAATCCACCTTACATCCTTTCATAAATAGCATTTAAAGTCTTCTAAAACATTTAAGAACTTTTCTTTGATCATTTAATTCTTTTAGAAATTCTTTAAGAAAACATTTTGTTTAAGAAAACTAATTTCTTAAGAAAAATTCATTTTGAAATATATTTATACATTTATAGTGTTTTTATTTTACAAAATTCATTTAAATATTTTAGAAATCCTTTTTATAAAAAAATTCCATTTAAACATAATTCTTATAATATAAATTACATTTATTATAAAGCACATCATGCATTAATCTACTTATATCGATCTGCAGTAATCAACTCAATACCTTAAGAACAAACCAACGAGATCACCCATGTCCTATAATCATCATAAAAATATCCTTATCAATATTATCTCTAACCTTAAACATAATCCCAATCATCCTTAAATCATAAGCACTTATACTAGCTCAATACTTATACATATTCTAGACATAAACATGAGTGTCCTGCACATGCTGATTTTTAATAACCTATACACATGTCGGAAAACCATGAAAATTTATAGAGGTACTGTGAACATGCATAAAACTGCTTACAAAATTTCACAAAAATAAGCACAAGTGAAAATCAAGTCAGAATATTGACCTTTCACCAAAGTAACAAAATTGTCTAGTATTGACCAAAATAGACCTTTACCAATTAGGAAATTTGTAAATTATTCTCTAGTACTCAAAATAATCCGTTTCTTTTTTCTAATTACAGTAAACACATTCACAAAGCAACTAATTAAAATTCATAATTTTTGGACGTCTGAAACTATTTTAAAAGCATTTTATTTCCGACAACATCTAACATGTTCAGAAAATTCCATATTTGAAGACAGAATTTCAAAAATTCATATCTTTTATTTTACAAGCCCATGACGATTCCAGTTTTTCAAGATAGAGAAAAGATTGAAATTTCATCATAAAATCATAACATGGCATTTAATATTCATAAGTTATCCCAAACTATTACATGTTTCAGCTTCTGCAATTCTAGTAAACAGTTTCCAGATCGGCAGCTGCAGCATGTTATGATTTTTAATAATTTAACCATAATGAATAAAAATTACGAAATTGAACATGAAATCATATGAGACATAGATCTGTTGATGCAAAAATCACCATAAGTTTTAAACATGTATAACCTTATGGAAAAAGTTCCAGAAGTGAGAACTGCCGCTGAAAATCGAAAATTTCCAGGACCAGTAACCCAACTTCGAAAAATCATAACAATTTGCATACTCAGAGAATTTCAACACAAATCCTATCAATGGAAAGCTTAGGATGTCTAGTTCCATGATATGTACACGTATTCATGTGATTCTAATTAAAGAAAATGGTTTGAAGCAAAAAATGCAGACTGTTCATATCATCACAACATTACAAACACACATATATTACCCAAATCATACTACAAGTAATCAAAGGTAGACAATTAACAAAGTAAATCTTATAAGTCAAAAAAATACTTAATACCTTAAGGCAAACACCAAGCAAAGAAGTTATAAAACTTTATTTTCCTTCTCCAAAGACTTATGTTTCTTTTTCTTTTTTCCTAGGGTTTTGTAATGATATAGAAAATATAATACGACTTCCTTTTAAATACTTTTGACAATTAATAAATACTTTTAAAAAAAATAGAAAGCAAGAAAACGAGATTTTTAAGAAAAATCTTTTTTTTTTTTAAATAAAAGCTAATAACCTATGTAATTTATTTAAAACAAATTGATAAGTTTTACTTACACGCAAACACCCAATAATAACTATCCTACCCAATTTAATAAGGGTAAAAGAGGAAACAAATAACGGGTGTTACATAAAATATCATCAACATATACAAGGAAAAGATTTACAGAGGTTGGATTTCTTTTGATAAAGAGTGATGTATCTGAACAGGTGTTGACAAAACCCCATTGAAGTAAACAATCTTTGAGCTTATCATACCAAGCTCTAGGAGCTTGTTTAAGTCCATATAAAGACTTGTGTAACTTGCATACAAAATCAGGCCTTGTACTATTAATGAAGCCTTCTGGTTGTGCCATGTACACCTCTTCTGTCAATTCTCCATTAAGAAAGGCATTGTCGACTTCAACTTGCCTAATATGCCATCCATTCATCATTGCTAGGCTCAGGACTACTTTGATAGTTGCTGGTTTAATTAAAGGATTGAAGGTTTCAAAGTAGTTGATTCCTACAATTTGCTAAAAACCTTTGGCAACTAACCTTACTTTGTATTTAGCCACACTGCCATCAGTATTATATTTAATCCTATACAGCCATTGATTACCAACAATTTTATGATCAGCTTGTTTAGGAATCAAGGACCATGTACCATTGCTGATTAGAGCATCATACTCATCTTTCATAGCCTTCAACCATTTAGGATCATTCAAAGCCTCTTGAACAGTAACATGTTCTTTATGAGTGAGTATAGTGGTGATCATATGATGCATGTTGGATGAGGAAACAAGTGGATGGCTAATTATTGGTATTGATAGTGATTCATTAGGAGCAGAATCAGAAGTTGATGTGTGAATAGGTGGGGAAATAGCAGGTTGTAATTTTGAAACAATTACTGGCTATTCAGGATGAACTGAGGGAGTAGAACTACTACTGTCAGGACTTGCAGAGTTGAGATGATCATTGCTGTTATTAGTGAATGTATGTATAATAGGAAGAGTGGAAAGTGTATAGATTTGTTGAGGGGAGTATGAACAAGATAAAGAAGGAACATATTCAATTGATTTGTGAAAGACTGAATCTGTAGAGTATAGAAATGTATGCTCATAAAAAATGACATGCCTAGCTATATAAAGCTTTCTTGAAGGATGTAAGCATTTATATCCATTATGTGATGTACTATAGTCAAGGAAAAGACACTTATTAGAATGGTAATCAAATTTGTGTTTGTTGTAGTCTCTCAAATAAAAATAACAGGCACAGCCAAAAGATTTGAGCATGTTGTAATCAGGCTTATGATTGAAAACCTTCTCAAATGGAGTTAAAATATTAAGAACAATAGATGGTAGCCTATTAATAAGGTATACTAATGTATGAAAAGCATCCTACCAAAACTTGAAGGGTAGTTTAGAGTGAGCTAATAAAGTCAATCTGATTTTAAATATGTGCTTGTGTTTTCTCTCCACCAAGCCATTTTGGTGATGTGTATAAGGGCAAGAATGTCTAAATATAATTCTAGATTGATTCAAGAAATCAGTGAAAGACCTATATTCTCCCCTCCAATTAGATTGCAACATCTTAATGGTTGTGTTAAATTGATTTTCAACTTGCAGTTTAAAAATTTTAAAGATCTCTAAGGCATTAGACTTGAGTTTTAAAGAATAGATCCAAGTGTATCTGCTGAAATCATCAACAAAACTAATGTAATAACAGTAGCAATCTCGAGAGATTACAAGAGAAGGACCTCATAGGTTTGTGTGAATAACTTCAAGTACTTTAGAGGTTTTAGTTGAAGTGGAAGGAAAATTGAGTCTATGAACTTTACCCATTTGACATGCTTCACAAGTATGTTGAAGTGCTTGTTAAATTTGATGAGTAATAAAAAGATCGGAATTGATATGTTTGACAATATGCTGAAAATGTAAGCATTGGGATGACTAAATCTATTATAAAGAAAAGTAATCTTATTGACTGATGGTTTACATGAAGAAACAGAAGATTAATATAAGACTTCAAGTTTGAGTTATTGAGTTTAACATCAGCAAAAGCAGAATTGATATAACAACATGACAACATGGAAAATGGTGCACAAGAAGTAGTGAAGGAAGAAATGTTATGACATAAGAAAGAAGATGGTTGTTGTGATGATGACGACATGTATACCATTTTCCATGTTGTCATGTTGTTATATCAATTCTGCTTTTGCTGTAGAAGTACTTTCCCCCTCAGAGAATCCTTTATATAGCAAATGTTACTAACAAATATAATAGATAAGTGATTATCATATGTAAGTTTAGAAATGCTTAATAAATTCTTTGTAATGGAAAGAACAAGTAGAATATCTTTAAGTGCTATTTGCGGGTGATGGTGTTTAGTATTTAAACTTCTAAAAATAAGAAATGCATCACCAATCTGTGTTATAGGCAAACCTTTTCCATTTTCCAATGATGAGCTAATCAGAACCACTGAACTCTTCTATGATATTCATATTAGTCATGTTATTAGTTAAGTGATGTGTTGCTCCACTATCAAGGTACGACCCTTCATCAGCTGGCCCTTCGAAATTTATAGCATAAGCAACTCCAGGTGCAGAAAATGTATTAGGTGTATAAGCATAAGAGTCAACAACATATGGATTTATACTAGATGATTGATATGGAGAGTAATTCATAGCATGAGAGCCAACAACATATGGTCCAAATTCAGTATATGGTTCAAAATTAGTCATATAAGCAGCTTTTGATCCTTTTCCTCTACCAAAAGACCTTGATGAAGGTACATAGTTTTTAATGTACCTATGCCAGCATACATTAGCAGTATGACTAAATTTATGAAAAATTTGGCAAATAGGAGTATTGTCACTAGATTCAACAGTAAATGGGCCATAAATTTGGTAAATGGATTTGTTGTGTGATGATGCCTTATGAATTTTCATTTGTGGTGAATATCCTCCACCAAAATTATTACCACCATTACTAATGGGAAATCCTCTAGAATAAGCATGAAAGAACATTCCTCTTCCGCCATTGTGACTCTTGTTTCCAACATTAAGATGTCCATGATATCCACCATATCAATAACCTCCTCTTCTGCTATTACCCCTTCCTAGAGAATAGTTTGAATTAACTATTTCATAATTTGCATTAAACATAGACGTAGCACTTTGATTATGTTCCAATCGAGCCTCATGTGTTAAGAGCCAAACATAAGCATCATCATATTACATTTTATCTGCAGTGATGATAGAGTCAAGATCTAAGTAACCAGGTCCCAATCCATTTAACACTTGCATCAACAAATCTCTTTTTGACAAAGGACTACCAGCACAAGAAAGTTTATCAACAAGAATTTTAACTTTCAAACAATATTCTTCAACAGTCATGGACTCTTTTCTAAGCACACTCATTTCATATCGAAGTTGCATAACCTTGGCCTTAGATTGAGCACCGAATTTCTTTTCAATAGATATCCACACGTCACAAGATCTATCACAGTTAAGAACTGAACTCAAAATACCTTCACTTATAGTTGATAAAAGCCAGCCAAGAAGAGTTTGATCTTTAGCTTGCCAATTAACATAAGTTAGATTAATGATTTTCTACATCGAAACATCATATGCTATTTGATTAATGTATTGATCTAGTATGATCTGAGCATTAGATATGAATTCTTCAAACTGATTTCCTTTGATCGAAGTAAGAACTTGTTTTCTCAATAGTAAGAAATTAGATCGATCCAATTTTACTAGAGTACTGAATGAAAAGGAAATTTGTGAAGCTTGAGCAACATTTGTGGTGTTTAGATTTGATGTTGTACTGCTTGAACTTGCCATATTGATGGCTCTGATACCATGAAAGAAAAAGAGATGTTGTTGGTTTTTGAGAAAATAGCTCAAAAAGAGATGTTTTTGGAATCTATATTATTATTATTATTTAACTCAATTTGTTACAAGAATACAATCTCTATATATATACATCTCTTAAGCATTATTATCATTACTAATTGACAATTAACTATTAACTAAATACAAACTGAAACTTCAACATAGAATACACATTACGTTGTAACAAACTTTAACAGTTTATGCTGAGCTGTCATCTTGCTTACTAACTTCTGAGGTCACAATTCTATTTTCTTTCTTTAGCTTAGACTTTTCCTTCTTCTTTTGTATGAAATGAGCTTCCTTAACAAAGGAGAATAGAAAAGAAGTAATCTGAAGACAAGATGGAAATTTTGTAAACTACCGAAGGGAAAACATACCATTTTATGAGAATTTCAATTAGTACGCCATATTTTCCCTGGAAATGTTTTTCAAAATTGAGGGGGCGCTTGCTCCTTTTAGTCTTTAATATTTCATGTAGGCCTTAAGCAAAATGCTTTGATACCGTATATTAGAAATGTATCCTCTACTTATTTTACCCTAATTTACTTTTTAGTGATAAAATCCTTCTCTCATGCATAAGCCCTCATTTTTTTATGGACACGTTATTAAGTCATTTAGTTTAACAAAATTAATACAAACATGTTATTTAATCATATGATTTTATAGTGAATTTAACATCGACTCTATTAAATCTTATGGCTCAATAACATGTTCGCATGAAATAAAAATAAGGGTGCATGCATCTGAGAATTTCTATTTAATGATATACTTTACAAAACACGTACAATATTAGTTATGTATTGATTAAATATATTCATTTTTTTTAACCAAATCACCAATCAATAAATCCAAAAGGCCAAATCAAAAGGTAAAAAGAGAGGAAATTTACGAAAATAACCATAATACTTTAGTAAATTATAAAACTAACCACACAAGTTTTTTTTTTTATCAAAACTAGCCAAACAACAAAAGTTTGAACCAAATTACCCCTATCAATCTCATCCAGGCTCACCAAAATCTCTCACTCACCCAAACTTCTCACCTATCGCTAGCACCATAGAGAAAAATCAGTGTTCATCATTGACGGCCAATCTCACCAGAATCATGTTCAACAACACCAATTCCACTAAAATCACATCTAATAGCAATCAAGATATCTGAGATCAACAATTGAAGTTCAAAAACCCTAGGTAGCAATTTTAAATACATGTTTTATTTTATTGTTGTGTTGTGTTGTGGTTGTGTGTTATTGTTGTTGTGGTGGTGTTGGTGGTGGTGATGGTGGAGGTTGTTGGTGGTCTTGATGCATTTTCAAAGTGTGTTGGCGGAAATATCTTGCAATGGGTGCTAACCAATTCGCGAAGATTAAAAAAATGGGTAGCACCCATCGCATCAAATTTTGTGCGACAGGCAAGTCGTCGCACCAAGTTTTGTGCGACAACTCGCTCAATGAACAAAAATTCAGAATTGATAAAAAATCAACTTGTCACACAAAATTACAATATATGCGATGTCTATTTTTTGGAAGTCATAATTTAGGTTACATGTGTCTTTTTTGCATATAATATACCATTTCGATGCTTGCAACAAAATGAATCAAACTCGCAACTTTTTTTGCCGATCTCCCCCATGACCAAACAAAAAATTTACCTCAAGTTATGTGTGACAGGCACTTGTTGTGACCGTTTTTGTGATATCCATATAAAATATGTCGTATATTCACTTTATCATGTTTTTTTAGTGTGTAACCACATTTATTTTGTTTTTTTATAAATATTTTTCAGGTTTAATGGATTCAATTGTACTTCAATTTACACGTTGCGCAATTTCTGTCCAGTGGGCAGCAGCAGCCATCAAACACCCACAAAATACATACACAACAACAACCTCACCCATCCCACTCGCAACACAACAACCTCACCTACCACCGCCATCAACAACCACAAATACTCAATCCATCACCACCGCCACCAACACAACACAACAACAACAACAACACAAAATCGCAACACAAATTAAAAAAGAAGTAATAACTCACCTAGGGTTTTGAATTTTAACCATTGATTTTGGAGATCTTGGAAGATTTTGAATGTGATATAGGTGATCTCGGCCGCCGACGATGGACTCCGATGCCGCTCTACTTCGTCAACTATGGATAAGGGATTCTGGTGATAAGCTTTCGGTGAGAGGGGGAGGATTTGGGTGAGATAAAAGGGTGAGAATGAGAGGGATAATTTGGTCCTCAAACTTGGGGTTTGGCTAATTTTGATTGAAAAAAAAAATTGGGGGTCAAATTTAAAAAATACAAAAGTATTATGGTTAATTTCGTAAATTTCCCTAAAAAGGATCAACTACTCAGCTATAAGGACAAGAAATAACAGCTATAAATATATAACGCTGGTAAAAAAACCCACATAGCTAAGGAAAATTGTCACTCTCTTGAAATAAGAAAAACTAATAAAATAAGTATAATATCAGTTAACGTAGACTAACTTTCGGATGTTGCCTATTGATTTATTAATTGGGATAGGTTAGGATCACTGTCTAATTCTTCGATTCCAACTCCATTTATTTGGTATGATAATCCCCATTTGTCAAAACCACTTTAACAAGATATTTAATCAACGATTTAACCCATATATTCAATGTAGAAACTATTGCTTTATGTTCAAACATGGAAAAAGTTACCCACACACTAGACTTGCTTAAATGATTACACAGACCCTTTTAATTTTAAAAATGATTGTGCAAATCTTCTTTTTAACGATTACACCGTTTCATTGCAGTTAAAACTTTGATAATAAATACAAATACGTACTAAGATAAATATAAGAAATAAAATAAGTCATAAATTCAAATAAAACATTAAAATAAATATAATTAATAATATAACACATATATGGGGTGCAATTTATTTTTAGTATTAAGCTATTATCTATATATGCTGACAGATTTTATTATACTTAATTCCATTAATCCAAAAATTTCTACTTATATAGATCTAATATTAAAAATAAGCTGTAAAAATATTATAAATAAACATATAAAATATAGTTTTTAAGAAATTTTGAATGTTTGTGAAACAATTGTTTTAAGATTAAGACAAATTTGAAAAATTAACTTTTAATATTAAAAAATAATTTATAAAATATATATTATTATACATATTAGTTCATTTTCATATTATATTTTTAGGTTATTGTAATCAAAGGATATAATAATAAAAAAGGGGTCTATAATCATTTATGAAATTAAAGAGATTTATGTGACTATTTTAAAGTAAAACTTGGGGATGTGGGTGACTTTTCTCCTTCATTTTTTTTTCCCAAACTTTCCACTTTTACTTTTTTTCCCCTTCATTTTTAAGTAAAACTTGGGAATGTGGGTGGCTTTTGCCCTTCATTTCTTTTTTCAAACTTTCCCATTCATTTTTTTCAAACTTTCACATTTATATTTTTTTAATTTTATTATTCACCCTTACATTTTCTAACAATGTGGAAATGCAAAAGATACTATGGAGAAACAAAGTTTCTGAGCAATGAAAATATTATTGATAATTCTTAATAAACAAAACTAAATTTTTGGGCTTTTTTATACTAACCCTACCTATCGCGAATTTACCAAAATATCCAAACCTGAAATATTATTTTATATTAAAATTCTCCTAGTCTAGATAAGGAAAAAAAAAACAAATAGCACCTAAAATCTGATACCTAGAAAAAAAAAAGATAAAAATCCTAAAAGCAATAGGAAAAGTAATAAAATAAATTAAAATGACAAAACAACTAAAAAAATAAACATAATTTTCTGTTCGACCATGGGCAGAACATCGTAGAATTTACAAAATATTATTTATGAAAATTATAAAAAATAAAAAAAGCTGAATTTGATTAAAAGTGCCAATCTCAACTCCTAGGGGTCTAATCGAATAGTTCTCAATTTTTTTTTACTAACCAACAGATTTAGATTTCGAAACATTAGTTTAGGCTCCCCCTCCAAAAGAGTAGCAAAGCCATTAAGGCACAAGCTGGGCCAGCTGTCCCCGCTTAGTCAAAAATTTTAGAAGGCATTTTTTCTAGTTCAATTAAGTTATAAATTTGCCCCTATTGGACCAGTTAAATACATTGAATTTAGGTTCAAAATGTATTACAAAAAATTAAGTTCAAAATTTATTTTTAAAATCACACAAATATTTGCACACATATAAATCTGAAAAAAAATAAAAATTTGATATTTTATAAGCTTTCTTCGTTGTTTGTAGGTACCGGTTATAAATTCTGCCTAAACTATTTTGATTTTCTGACTATGTTGTGGCCCGCTTGGCACCACAAAACTTCTTCAACGAATGATGCATGGGCTGGGTCAAACTTGGTCGGATTTTGCACATTTCGGTAAGGCTTTGTCTCCGGCCAAGCTTTTTTGTTCGGGCTTTAAGGGCCCAGATTTATATTTAAAAGTGAAGGCCTTTATACACCCCTTAAAATTCCTATAAAACTTTTTAATTGAAATTACCTACATAACTAAATTCAATTTAATTCATTCCTATTTTTAAATAGAAATTCAATCAAACACTTAAATAAATTATTCTTTTAATAAATACTATACACTTAGTCTATTTCACAATTTATATTTATATTTATATTTTAATAAAAAAATTTATAGAAAATTATAGTAATCAAAAGTTACGAAAATATAAGCTATATAACAAGAAGAAAATAATTTAAGATTTTAAGATTTGTATGTATTCTATAAATAAAAATTTTTAGCATAATAAATTTTATGAAAATATGATTAATTTTAATATATGGGTTTGTATTTTGTAAATTAAACTGAGAGTATTTGAAGAAATAAAATTCGAAAGGACTGTTATAAGAATATAGAGGTGTATTAAAAGTGGATTTTGAATCCGCTGCTTAGTATACATATTCTCAACTCTTCATAATCATCTGCCAAATGTGCATGTATAGTAATATATGGTCAAGATTTAATTAATTTTATATTTTTATCTGATAATTAACAATTGTATCTGTCTAAAAAATTTTAAAAAAATGTCAGCTCAGCACTGAATTTATATCCATTAAAAGCTCGGCTCTATTTAAAATTATGTTAAATGTTTTTTATTAATAAATATTGACAAGAGATGACCATGTCTTTCACGCACAAGCGAAGGCTAATATATATGCAGTTACATTTAACGAAAGATCCCAGACCAGGCGGCCTTCATAATGCAGTCCTTTTCCGGAATCATTGACTTGGTAGTAATCAACTGATGCCAATCAAAAGAGCGGTCAATAAAAAATTAATTGAACTGAAGATATATGCCAATCAAAATGTGCCAATCAAAGAAGAGTATGAGGTTGTAGGCCATACTGGCTTCAACCAATCAATGTTGGCTTGCTAAGGTGGAGAATTTTGCAATTGGGAACTCACTAGTTGCTAAAGTCTATTAAGGCTAGATAAGCACGTAGATTTTCATGCAAAATTGGGGAGCAAACCTTCTGCTATTTGAAGTATGCATTTATAACTTATGAATGGTCAAGATTTAATTGTTTCTTAAAAAAATTACTCTTTTTTTTAATTTAATCAATGCTAAATATTTAAAATAAAAAGGTAGCACTGATATTCATTCATTTATCATTGAACTGCATGAAACCAATAGTACAAAATTTACGCTAAATATTAAGTAAAAAATTTAAGTTAAAAAAACTTCACCTAAAATTAGGATTTTTGTTCAGTGTGTTTTTTTTATTTTTTGTTAATAAAGATTCTCTCGTTCTGTAGAGTTTACAAAAAATGGCAGTAAACTCTAGATTAAAATATTAGTGAACTGAGGGTGCCAAATTAAGGCAAATATTATAATATTACAAAATTTTATTCACCCTACTCCTCATGGGAGAAATACAAAAATTTTAAATACATAATACAACGACTGCTTAAACAAAGAACGACCACATTTTCAAAAATGATGCCACTAGCACGTATCTGTCACAGGAATCTGAACCTTTCTTTGCC
The DNA here is from genome assembly GCA_039657385.1 of Citrus x changshan-huyou. Taxonomy (NCBI): domain Eukaryota; kingdom Viridiplantae; phylum Streptophyta; class Magnoliopsida; order Sapindales; family Rutaceae; genus Citrus; species Citrus x changshan-huyou. The sequence continues at coordinate 9,079,497 of CM077549.1, forward strand.
TGCCTTCCTTGTCATCTTAGAAAATGGATAAGGATGTATTCAACATAATTTAACTGCAAATACAACAACATATTTATGTTAGAAGTTAAATCACTAATTAAAAAAGTAACTAAATTACGGAACTTGATTGGATTTAACCCAATAATCACAATTAAGGGAGAGTAGTCAATCGCTTACCTTCCAAATCAACATATAAAAACCAAATGTTGATTCAAAATTATCAAGATCAACTTTTTTAGATTGAAGCCACAAAATCAACGCGAGTATGCCGTGGCCAATTATCTGCAATAAATTTAAAAAAGAAATCATTAATTAGTTATAAGTGATCAAGATCATCATCACATTCACATTCAAACAAAATATACAAGGCTAAATTTCTTACAGAGACAATCTTGTTTATCATGAATGATGAAGAAGCACCGGATATCATAGCACCTCCGTAGGCCACTAACATCATATTAACACAAAGCGGAAGCACCTTTTGAGAAAAAGAGAAAAAGAGATTTGTAAGCCAATTATTATTATTGTACTACGATTTATATTATCTAATTCTGTTTGGTGTTGATGGGAATAAATAAATGATCTACTGACTTTTTCTTTCCCTAAGAGGACACAGAGTGTTTTCATGCCAAACTTTCTGTCACCTTCTACATCTGGCAAATCCTGTTAATAAATCACATAAAGAAGTAAATTAGTAACCATCCATTATTTATTAATATGTATTATTGAGAATTGATACACTTACAAAGTTGTAAACTTGAAATTATTACCTTCAGAAGTCCGTTTACGAATGCGAAGACAGACATGATAGCGACCGTAGAAATTAATGGTCTTGTAAGTACGAAAGGTCTACCAAGCACGTATTGCTGTATACATAAATCAAAATTAAGTTATTGCGTGGGAGCCAAATAATTATTTATAATACGAAGAAATCATATATATGTGTATACCTGCATGTGCATACAGAAAGGTAATTGAAGTGTAAATCCCATCAGAATCACAAGAGTGAGAGGAGCCATAAATGTTTTTGACTTCCACCTAAGAAAAGGAAGCTGCAGCCAAGATTAAAAACAGTCATTTAGAGACTATTAATTTTCATTTACTTAAAGAGGTATATTAGGGAATAGGGAGAAAGTACAAATCAATTTTTTCATCTCATTTTTTAAGAATTTTAACTCCAGTAGTTAATTGAAAAAACTGTGCATTTTAAGCTACGTTACGACATGCAATTGAAGCACTTACTGGGAGTGAATAAGCGCATCCACATAGAAAGCACAAGATTTGGATCAAGAGAAGTGGTGGGGATCCCGACATAATTGCCAAAGCGTAACTCTGAAAATTTGGGATCAATTAATGAATTAAAAAAGGTTACAAATTAAATAGGCTTAACTTTATTTATTAGAGGATTGTAAAAGTTTTGCGGGCACTTGCTTACCAAGATTGCGCTTCCTATACAAATCGCAATTGCAGTTCCCATTGATAAGTCCCCGGAAGCAAGCGGGAGATACGGCTTGTTAATCTTTTACAACGTTAAGTTTATTTATTAGCAAAAACAAACAAACAACTAGATAAATTATATGAAGCGCCAAAGGTGCATATATAATATCTCACAATATACATATATAATATCTCATGATCAGATAGGATTGTTCGGATTTTATAAAATTCGAATTTAAACAAGAATCAAACAATATATACAACTCTAATTTTAGTTTAAATTTAGAAAATCCAGACGTCTGCACCTGAGCATCATTTATATTTATATATACCTTGTCTATTTCAACGTCACAAATCTGGTTTAAGGCCGTCAGAAAAGTGTTCATCAGTAATGTGGGGACTATGACCTGAAGTATATATCAAGATGAATTGTTATTCAAACAATCATTTCCCAATACGTAGTTGTAACTTTTATTAATTCTCTCTCAGTACTTAACAAACAATATTTACCTTCAATATTTCAATGAAAAATCTTGGGGTCAAATCAGCAAGACTTTGTAATGGAAGTAAAGAAACTGATACAATCCCAAAAACCTGTAAAGACAAAACACGGATCTCATTTCTGTAAATCTAGAAAGGATTAAAAGAAAAACGAAAATGAAAAAACTTCATATCATTATTTGTTCTGTATAAGAAGCAACTCACAATGTTAACCCAAGTGTATGAACGAACTAAATGGTTGATTGCAATGAGCTTCTTCTTGAAAAATTCCAGAAAGCTTGAAGCTGCAGCTGCTGTATTATCATCCTTGGATTGTAATGCATAACCATCTTGCAACGCCAAAGGAACGAGCTGTTTGTTCAATGGTTTCTGATGATTTCTATTGCTAATTATACCCTCATTATTGACTGCAATTTTGTTTTGATTTGGTATATGAAATGATCTTTGGGAGGAGCATTTGATTGATGAGGACTTGTTGCTTGGACTTGTGTTTGCGACGGCACCGTGTCTTTGTGTCAATGGCCATGCAATTGTTTTAAAGCAACCTGAAGATGATTAACGTTCATAAAAATTATTGAAGAAGAAGACCAGTGATGGCATATGGGGTTACAAAGAGACTCACCAGGCTGTTGCAAAGGATTGAATTTTGGAGAGAAGTTTAAACACTGCATTTGAAGCATGGTTGATGACTTTGCTCTGTTTCTTCCCCCAAGACCTGACTCTCTCTAGATTTGCTCTGGTTTTTTTGGTGGAAAGTCTTTGAAAAATTACCCTTATATAACGCTCCACGGGAGGCTAGGTATGGACCCCCATATAATCTTAAAATAATTCTTCACAGCCACATTTGACTCCATTATTGTATTTCCTATATGAGAAATTGCGTTAGATTCAGGTTCTGTAAGATTGACTTGAAATAGTTAATCACGTGCGTTTTGTACCTTACATTATCTTGGTCGTTTTTTTTTTTTTGAGAAGCATTATCTTGGTTGTTACAGACCATGAAATGACACCATGCCCCATATTAGTTTTGTCAATACTCAATGGTCACCTGCACCTCCATTTCCATTTGCTTTCCTATTAAATCTAGCAATTTTAGTTTGAAAGACGGCTGTACATTTATTCCCTTTGAATTGACTTTTACGATTACCAGAAGAACCATTACGAAAAATATTAGGATGAATTTTTTTTTTAAATCAATCTTTTAAAACAAACAAAAAAACTAATTTTTTAATTTTTGTTGGAGTAATTAAGTTATTTCTTTGAAATAAGCTTTTTTTTATTTCTTTTAGATTTTAAAACATTTTGGATAAATTTTTGTCATTCTTAAAATATGAGATCACAAATTAATTTTTGTTTAAAAAAAGCAAAATATTCTAGACATTTTTTTTAATTTCTCAAAAAATTCTCTTTAAGACATGTCAACAGTATTTTTTTTTAAACATCGATATATAAATTGTCACCAGAAACATGGTTATGTAAAGGTCCATTACTTGAGTTTTTATGAATCCAAAAGTAAGTTTTGTCCCATTCAACAAGAGAGTATTTCATTATATTTAGTTACCCTCCATTGTCAACTTAAATACACTCAAATGCAACTTATACAGGTAGCATTAATTTTTTTGTCTAAAATTTAAATAGATTTGAATTTTTTTAAGTATAAAAATGTCTAAATACAATTATCTCAATGATATATTTATTTTCTTAATATCTAAATATAAGTGGCACTTTATTTTTTAAAATAAAAAATATTTTAAATATGGTTATTTGTCATTTACATTGTTGTAAATCAAAATACAAAAAGAGATTAGATTTTATAGTTTAAGAAATAAGTAACTTTATTTTTTGAAATAAAAAAAACATTTTAAATATGGTTATTTGTCATTTATATCGTTATAAATTAAAACACAAAAAGAGATTAGATTTTATAGTTTACGAAATAAGTATATTTAATAGAGATCATTCTTAAATATAATATTTACTTTTTCAGTCAAAATTTTTAAAATGTTTACTTCTCAATCAGATCTTTTTTTACTCAAATAAAAATCACAAAAAGTTATTTTTTCTGTTCAGACATAAATTTTTAAAAATCAAACATAAGTTATAAAAAATAAACTAGAAATTTTTTAAAAAAATCTAAAATTCATAAAATTTCAAACTTCATACCTTTTACAACCAAGTCCTTAATTTACTCGTTTTTTGCAGACACGAGATGATAATTTCAAATTAAAATGTTCATCTAGTGGATTGAAGAATCTACTCTACTCATAAAAAAGGGCTAAATTAAGTCAAGAAGCATGTGGCAATTTAAGTGAAATTAAGTTGACAACGATGGGTAAATATAATCGAATGTTTTATTTTTGAGAATCAGACAAAAGTTATTTTTTAAATTTATAAAAGAATTAGCCAGTTGTTCGTGTCCATGTGGGGACACGGGAGCGAGCAGTCGTAGACTCGTAGCACTCCTACGTTGAATTTTGATTTCAACGCGACACTAGATTGCCCGCCATCATGCATTTGGATCTTATGAATGATTGCTAATAAAATATTTGCATTACTATTACTTTTTCAAAATTTAGTGAAGGATTCGGTGACTATGGATTATTGATTGCAACAGCTTACCAGTCTATGTTGGTGGGCAGCCGACAGTAGCTAGATTGGCTTACAAAATATAATGATTTGAAAATTACACACATAAAAAACGTGATAGTGATTTTCAAAAATGGATGTACTCCGTTTGTACACTTCTTTGCAAATTATTGAATTCAGTCGCTGATACAAGGAAACTCCAAAGAAAGATATGAACAAGTTTCTACGTAGGAGGTTTATTACATATAAATGGGTTGTGATATTTCTATCGTTCAAATTGTGTAAATTTAATCCACTTTCAAAAGGTAATTGTAAAAAACTCATTTATTTTTTAATAATTTCAAATAAATAAAAATTTTAAAAATTAATCAATTAAATGCTCATTAATTGATTAGATTTATAGCACGAAAGCACATGATTGGGACAATTTGTTTTATTATATTATAATAGTCAAATTAAATTATGTTAAGAATAGGGTTATCTGAACCTACTAATTTTCTCTTTGTATCGTCTTTTTAATTAAATATTTGATTATGTAAATATTGTTTTGAAAATTATTTAATTGACCTTTCTTCTCTTTCCTTTCTTAATTTCACAAATTTTCATTAATTTATTCAGATATTTTCTTTTAACTGCAAATAATTGATACCACCAACTAAGAGGAGCAAATTCTACTACCAAAAAATCAACATCAATAAATTTTTTTCATCTATAAAAGTTAATGAATATCTAAAAACTTAACTTCTACCAAATAAAAAAAGCTAATGAGCATTAAGGGAAAAAATTCATATGTATAGAAAGTATGCAATAGATATCATAATATTCTAAGAAAGGCCCAAAAAAAAAAAATGAATTCAAAAAAAAGAAAAATTGAGTTCTTAGTTTGCAAGTAGAGAGATAATATAAAATTATAAGGATGAGAGAGAAAACGATTAATGAATGGTAATTTTGATATTTTCAGTTTTTAATTTTTTAATAATGAATTTATTTTTTAAATTGGGTTTAAAGAAGAAGTTGGTGGGTTTAAATAATCCTACTCTTATATTAAATAAAAATCAACAAATTTAGAAATATGACGATTCCTGGGTTGTAGGATACGGTATCATTGGGGTACTAGAGTCATAGCTTACAATGATATAATTAGCTATATATGCTTGGTAAATCTTAAAGTTGAACTATTAAAAGAATGCAAATGATTAAAATCAATGTGTCTATATATATACATATATGGTGAGGGTTCCAACACTCAATTGTAAGCTATGACTCTAGTACCCCAATGATACCGTAACCTATAGCTCAGGAATCGTCAACCTTACAATCATGTATATCATAATTGGTAATTAAAAATATTTATATATTTTAACTTTATTACTTTTATTATGTTATCCCAATATAAATGATAATAATAAAAATAATCTCTTTAAATTTAATGATTTTATTTCTTAATTGAATAAGGATAATTTTTTATTTCTATAATATATGTGATAATATATATGGAATTGTATTAGGTATAAAATTTATAAAAAGAAAATAATAAAGGATCTAATTGAATGATTGTTTAAACTTTTCCTTGATTTTAAATTTTGGGTAATAATGTGAATTTTTAGCAAAATATATTTTCAAAATAGAGTGAATTTACCCAACTGTGGGATGAAAATCCCCATCCTAACCAAAAAAAAAAGGAGATAAATTTGCATTCAATACTTGAGATTTGAACTAATTATCTAGTTTATCTCTGTGTTTTTAAAAAACTATCCAAAGTACACCTGTTATATGTGTTTCCATTATAAGAATATATAAATGTCTCTTTCATCACTAAGAAATAAATGTCTCTTTCATCATTTAAAAAAATAATAATAAGTCTCTTTCGATTGCAAGAATTCACATTCACAAAATAGTGAACGAAAAATAAGATGTCCTATCATTTCACTCAATTATTTGTTTGGAAATCATCCTTACCATGTTTTTTGAAAGGAATTTTAGTAGAGAGCCAAACATATTTTTGGAGTTTTCATACATAAGAAATTATGACGTAAATCCTCTTTTTTTAATATCTAAGACTTAATAACACTCTATTTTTCACGCGTTACTTTTTTTCCCCCTTTAATAATTGGGCCTCAGCAAAAGGAGCTGTATGTATTAATAAGAAAAATAAAAATAAAGAGTTACATATAATTTGGAGAACATAATGAGAATTTACAAGAACTATAACACAAGATATAGAAAAAAAATAATAAAAGCAATATATGTCTAAAAATAGATAAATAAAAGCACAATTAGAAAACTAGCTAAATTTATATTTAGGGAACCGTTAGCATCTTAATTGAGAGAGGAACTTTCAAATTTTAGCATGAAGAAGAGGTCACAAGGTATAATTATAAGGTTGGCAAAAAAGTCCGGGCTGGACCTGTTGAGAGTGGTAACTATGAAGAGTCAAAGGTTCACCCTGAGGCCATGCAAGCATGCCACCTAAATCATTATGTCCAGCAGCCAACTGATGTAGATGATGAGCTGCATTTAATGAGCTGGCAAAACTGTTATACTGAGGAATATCAGCACGTGAGCTTTGAAAGATGGAATTTCTAGAAGCTATTCAATGATTGGCTAGTATAACTAAAGTTACAGATCAAAATTTGTTTATTTCAATTCATTACCCCTTAAGCAAGCTATCATTTTTCCATTCATGTATATATAAGTGAATACTCTATATATTTCATTCATTCAAGTTACAATTTTAATGAAATTGTTTGATTTTAGTTCTGCTTGCTTACATGCTTAAGCAATTCTCATGAATTTAAGTTGGTATTAGAGCCAACTTTGAGTTATGGCAACCAGTAGCAATTCACAAACAAATATGAATCAAACATTGGAAAATCCAAATGATCAAACAAATAACTTGAATAAAAATTCATCTGAAAATGTTGAATATCATAACCCAGGCACCAATATCAAGAATACAACAGTAATAAATCCATCTCCCACTCAACACAACGCTAATAACACCTATCTGTTTACTACTCCTACCAAGTTAACACAGAACAATTTTATGCTATGGAAATCACAAGTAATTTCTAGCATTAGAGCAAATAAGCTTGAAGGGTTCACAGATGGGAGTCATGTTTGTCCCCCCAGATTTTTCACAAGTCCTGGATAAAATCAAACCACTATCACAACACCAAATCTTGAATACCAAATCTGGAAGAAACAGGACCATATTCTCGTAAGTTGGTTACTTTCATCACTCGGTGAAGGAGTCTTAGGCATTGTGGTGGATTGTTCTACTTCATATGACGTATGGACAACTCTTGCCAATTAATATGGTGCGAGGACAAGGGCTAGAGTCTTATATCTTAGAACTCAGATTCAAAACACTAAGGTAGTGTTTACTTTCTGGAGTGGGAGTGTGGAGTGTGGATTCCTCCCACTCCAGTGTTTACTTACCTTAAAAAAGGGAGGAGTGGGAGTGGGAATCCGTGGGTCCCACCCAAATTTGGAGTGGGGAGTGGGATTCCCACTCCCATTGGGGGAGGTGGGAGTGGGAATCCACTCCCCCCTCTTCCCATTTTATCCTTATAAAATTAAAATAAATAAATAATATTTAATAAAATAAATAATATTTAATAAAATAAATAATATTTCATAAAATAAATAATATCATATTTATTAAAAATAATAATTATATCATATTTATTTTATTAAATTTAATAAAATAAAAATAAATAAATATTATATTTAAATTAATAATATTAAACATTAATTTTAATAAATATTAATTATTTATTTAATTAATAATAATAAATATTTTATTCTAAAAATATTAATTTTGTACTATATTATCAATAATAATATTTCATTTGTGTTGCTATTATTAATAATTTTTATTCACATAATTTAAATTAAAATTAATAAAAAATTATGATTTACATAATTAAGAATATTAGTAATTATTATTAATTTATAAATATAATAAAATATTTATTTTATTTTCCAAATATATTTTTTATTAATTTTTTAATTACAAATTATAATTCTGTACATAAGGATAAAATTGTAATTTAAAACAATTTACTCCCAATCCAAGACAAAGTAAACAAATAATTGGGATTCTAATTGACAATCCATATTTTCATTTAGTCTAAGTAAACACCCTACTCCCACTCTCACTCCACACTCCTAATCCAAGGATTCCCACTCCTCAGGATTCCCACTCCAATCCAAAAAGTAAACGCAGCATAAAAAGGGATCACTTACAATTCATGATTATTACTCTAGAATCAAATCTATCCTAAATGCACTTAGAGCTGCAAGAAACAATATGAGTGATAAGGATTTCATTATGTGTGTCTTGGCTAGAATATGATTTGAATATGACTTAATTGTTACTAATATTAATTCTATGCCAGAAACTACCTCACTATTAGAGGTTTATGGTATGCTACTTAGCCAAGAAACCAGAACTGAGCAAAATCTTAGTATAGGGTCATTTGAGGCCAACTTTACACAAATAAGAAATGAGAGAAGAAACTGAGGTAATGGTGAAAAGTTTGGCAATCAACAACAACCTGGAATTGTTTTTAGAAACCCTGGTGGTGGTTCTGGAAATGGTGGAACTATGAGTGGTTAGGGAAATCAAAACTTATAGGATAAAGGCAAAGCGAAAGCTGTTGCAAACAATGAAGGTTCTGATTCAAAATGATCATGTCAAATTTGCTTCAAAATGGGTCATGCAACTACTAATTGCTGGCATAAGTCAAGAAAAATTATATTCCATAACCCAGTAGGAGAAGATGAGCATACATGACTACAACGGAAGGACAGAGTAGAGGAGCTTGATATCTTGACAATGATGCCACAAATCATGTAACCAATGCTATTGGGAACATGAGCCTGAATTCAGAATATCAAGGTGATGATAAACTTATTGTTGGAAATGGTGATAAACTCCTTATTTCTCATATTGGTTACCCTGTATTGTCCACTTACGATCCACACAAACAGATTAGACTGAATTATATTTTGTGTGTGCCCAATATTACGGAAAATCTATTAGTGTTTCTAAATTACTACATGACAATGATATTGATGTTGAGTTTCAAAAATCTATTTGTTTCATCAAGGACAAGAGCCAAGGGAAAATTTTGGTAAAATGAGTGGCTAGAGATGGACTATATGAGTTGTTATGCATGCCTACTCATCTGAGTGGCAACAAGATCACATATGTTGTTGTGTTATCTTCATCTTTAGTGTCTGAGTCAATAAATTGCAATAGCAATCCAGTGTCAATGGTGTCTTTTAATTCCAGTTCTAGTAGGAATGAGTCTGTTGGTGCGAGTGTTGTTAAGTCTGGTAGAGCTGATAAATCAAGTAGTAGAGTCTGAGAACAAGTGAAATAGATCTTTGGCATCTCAGATTGGGACATCCAAATATATTAGTTCTGAAAAATACCTTGTTGTCACGTAATCAACTTAATATAAATAAAAATATTGTTCCTTTATTCTGTGATGCTTATCAGTATAAAAAACAATTAAAATTGAGTTTCAAGAGTACTGAAAAGAAAACTCGTACAATCTTAGAATTAATACATAGCGACCTATGGGGACCAGCACCAATCCCTTCAACCTATCAACATAAATATTACATATCATTTGTGGATGACAAAACGAGATACACATGGTTATTTCCCTTGACAACAAAATCACAGGCCTTTGATACATTCGTTGTGTTTAAAAACCAAATAGAAAACCAGCTAAACCTGAAAATTAAAACCTTACAGACAGACATGGGGTAAGTTTAAGACTTTTGAACCTTTTCTCAAGAAAGAAGGAATAGCCTTGAGACATTCATGTTCCTATTTGCATGAACATAATAGAAATATAGAGACAAAACATAGACACATTGTGGAGACTGGTCAATACCTTTGAAATACTGGCAAGAGGTCTTCAGATATGCCACTTTCATCATTAATAGACTAACCTCGCCTATACTTGAAAATAAAACCACGTTTGAGCTGTTGAACTCCATTAAACCAGACTACTTCCCGATTAAAGTCTTTAGTTGTGAATGTTATCCATACTTCAGACCCTATAATAAGCAGACATTTGATTTCATACCTCTAAGTGTATATTGTTGGGTATAAGTGTCAGTCATAAAGGGTATGTCTATGTGCATCATTCAGGAATAGTCTATATTTCAGCAAGTATCAGATTTGATGAAAACTTATTTCCTTTCCAAAATGACTCCAATTTTTGTCAGCATAAACTCACTGACCAAAATGATTTCCCCACAATTCTTAAAAGATTTCAGGTTGTATCCTTTTGTACTGATGTTCATTTTGAGTTAATACAGCCAAAAACAGCTCATAGCCATTCTCAATTGACCAAGATGAAACTCATCAGACTTTGGACTCTAACATTATATCAGACAACCACTCTCCTGTTTAGCCCCAATCAAACATATTAGAAGAAAATCACACCTTGTCTCCAGTGATAGAACCAAACACTCAAACCACCTCTACTCAAAGGGCCTTACCTTCACATCCCATGATTACAAGGTCAAAGGCAAGAATTTTCAAGACAAAAATATATCAAGTCTCCACTCAACTCTAGACTTTTTTACCCAAAAATTCAACAGAGACATTGAAAGATCCTAAATTGATAAGAGAGGATGAATACAATGCCTTGATGAAAAACAAGACCTAGACCTTAATACCACGCGATCAGAACTACAAACTTATTAGAAACAAGTGGGTATACAGAGTCAAAGAGAATTCAGATGGAACTATCAACAAATGCAAAACCAAATTAGTTGTGAGAGGTTTTCTGCAGACACCAGGACTTTACTTTAATGAAACCTTTAGCCCAATAATCAAGGCTGCAACAGTTAGACTCATTTTAATTTTGACATAAATAGTGCATTCCTAAATGGTGACTGATAACTCCATGAAATGAGAGTTATTATGTCAATTCTAGACTTAAAATAAGATCACTTAGAGAGTAAATGATGTGTTTTTATTACATTTTCGTTACGTTTGGCATAAATATTCATTTTAGTTTAGTCTTAATAAGTTTTGCATGATTTAAAGTAATTTGTGCTCAAAACATATGCATAATTGTAGGTTTTCAGAAGCTTACAATTCATGGAAGGGATGCTGATGCAGTATGATGGAAAAATGGAGGAAAAATATGGCCACAAAAGAAGTGAAACAAAATCTAGAGCAGTGCAATGCTATAGCAGTTGAGGGATAACCCATTGCTGTAGCAATCCTGGAACAACGACAGAGAAAGCTTAGCGCAGGATATCTGCAGAATAGCAATCTGCAGTTTCCTAATTTGACTCATGCACGTCCTATACTTGTTTTTTCCCTAGTTTTCAATTATAAAAAGGGGGCGCGCATCACATAAAACGGCGGCAAGGAATTAACATTGGATAAATCAAGAGGAAAAGAAGAAAACAATCAGAATTCAAAGGAACCGATTCTGCATCAGTGAAGAATCCAGCAGAGTTATTTGGATTCAATCTTCATCGTTCTCCATTTGTTCTTTTCTTTACTCTTTGATTGAACCGATGTATTTCAAGACCAATATTTTGTTGTTTGTTTTTCTTTTTCAAAGTATGAACTAAACTTGCTTGTAGTTGAGTGACAAACAATCTAAATGAGTTTTTGATTGTTCTTATGAGTTGCTATATAATTGTTGTAGCATTTTACTCTAATAGCTTTGATTATAACTATTATTTCGGTTGACCACCCATTTAATGGTTCAAGTTAAGATAGAGCAGCAAAAGGGCTTGTCTTAGTGGATATTATTAAAGTAATACTTGATCTTAATTTGAGTTTCCTGGATTAAGTTTATCTTGAATCCCATAAGGGCTATACTTGGAGTTAAGATTTGTGAAGAATTAGATATAGGCATTCACCTTGTAGGGTAGAGAGAGAATATGCTTATAATGTCATGCCTTAGGTAGAATAGCAATTGGTCATTGTTAGGATGCGTAAGGGTATGAGAAATCCAACACGCGATAGTTGAGGATGCAAAATAATTCTGCCCAGTGCCATAGGAATTGTTGTAGCAACTGGTGTTAATTTGATGAAAAGCAGTCAACCCATGAAGAGGGTTTGATCATTCAACTACCTCATTCTTATTTGACTCTTCTACGCAATTTATTTAAGTTATTTCATTATTGAAATGCAAGTTATGCAACCCAAGAGGGGGGGTAAATTGGGATTTTAAAACTTATGCTAAACAATTCGCACAACAATTTAATCTATTGCCTTAATCAAATATAAAAATAATAAATTCAATATAATACAATAGTAAAAGAGTGAGGGAAGAGAAAACAAACACAAGGATTTTTACGTGGTTCGGCAATCCCCGCCTACGTCCACGCCTACAAGCTTACCCGGCTTGAGGATTTCACTATCCAAGCCTCCCAAGACTTCAAATGTTTACAATTGACTTCCAAGGTGTCAATGGACCTTTACAATCAAGAGATTATCTTCTCAATCTCTTCACCCCAAGTGTTTCTCACACTTGTACACTCACAATTTGATGATAAATGAAAATTACAACAATGAAACTCTCTTTAAGAGTAGATAAACAAATTATAGCTCAATGATGATTCAATAAATGATGATTTACGAAATGGAAGCTCAATATATGTTATATGATCTTGTTTTTCCTTGTATTAGTTCTTAAAATGAAGTTGGAGTTGAATTTTTATAGTTAAAGTCCGAAAACTAGCCGTTATAGGCAAATTCTAGCGCCCAAGCGGTTAGCCGCTTGATTTATCTGGCTAGCCACTTGTAACATTGATATTACCGTTATTTTTGAATTTTGCTACAGAAACACTGTTCACTAAAATTATACTTTTACCCAAAACTTTCTATAATTATACTATAGCCCAAAATATAATAAACCTTTACAAACAGGTCCAATTTTAGAATTTCTAAATAATAATTGTTTTTCTAATACTTTCTGAAATTATGATATGACCCTAAATAGAATGATATTTTTCAAAGAAGTCCTTTTTAAAATTTAGCATAATACCCATATTTTTCAAAGTTCTCAAAATCTTTCACTTTAATCCAAACTTTGAAAATATAAAATTTTTCTCAGGCAGTTAGCCGCTAACTCTCTGTCGAATTTTGGATTTCAAATATTTGAATTACATTGAGTCCTCAAACTTTCATAAATTATAATAAGGCCCAAAATATTTCAAATATTTGCAAAAAAGTCCAACTCTGGAATTTAAAATAATACTTATTAAATTCAAAGATTGTAAAACTTTTCATTTAAGTCTAAATTACTCAAATCCACAAAATACTCTATCTTATAAAAATAAAACATTTTAGTTTATGAAAAGTAATTATTTAAATTAATCTCTTGAGCTTCTCAAATACTAAATCATGCATCAATTAAATCATACCGATTTTACAAGAATTTATCGCAATAATTTATCCGTTAAGCTCTAAATTTTATTCTTGACTTCGCCGTTGTCCGTTGAGTGTCTTGAACTTGATTTCACTTGATTCACTTGCATAAATACTACCTTTCAAAAACTAGTGAAAATGTGATATATAATATTTATTAAATTACTTAATACACATGTTTGTTATCATCAAAATTACATTATGTGTAGCCCTTTAGGCTAACAATTACTGCGTTTATTTGTTTTATTTCTTTACAATTGTTAAGTTCAGTAGTAATCAACTTTAAATTTGTTCATCTTGAAATAAAGTCAGATTGAACTATTGTGATTGATGTAGCATTTCTAGTAACATCAATCCCTGTGGAGACGATCTTGAATACTCATCACTTTATTACTTGCTGTGTACACTTGCACATTGACATCAATAGCAATTGAGTAAAAATTAACCAACAGTGACTTGACAGAAACAGTGTACGTGCCACAACTTGAGGGTTTTGAAGATAAAAAGAGGCTCAATCATATATGCAAACTGAAGAAAGCCCTATATGGTTTGAGACAGACCCTTAAAGCATGGTTTGACAAACTGAAGAGTGTCTTATACTCTTAAGGATTCAATAACTCCAAGTGTGATACATCACTCTTTTTCAGAAGAAACAAAACTGAAGTAATCATTATGCTTGTTTATGTAGATGACATAATAGTTACTGGAAATGATAGAAAAAGGTATTGAAGAGGTGATAGACAGGTTAAATGAAGCCTTTGCCTTGAAGGATCTTGGAAATTTGAACTACTTTCTTGAGATACAGGTTATAAGAAGTCATAACTCCATTCTACTCTCTCAAGCTAAATACTTCCAAGACTTATTAGTAAAATCTAAGATGAGAGTCTGCAAGGGAATTGAGTCTCTATTCAATATAACAGAAAAATTAAAGAAAAGTGAAGGCACTAGGCTTGACAACCCTTTATTTTACAGAAGTTGTATAGGCAGCTTACAATATATTGTTCTCACAAGGCCAGAACTTGCCTATTTTGTCAATAAGCTCAGCCAATATATGTATGATCCGAGGCAATCTCATTGGATAATTTGCAAAAGAGTTTTAAGGTATCTCAAGAATACTATTGACATACACTTAAAATTTAGAATAATAGAAGACCATGATCTTGTGGCCTACACAGACACTGATTGGGCAAATGATCCAGATGACAGAAGATCAATCAGTGGTTATTGTGTGTTTTAGAGATAATTTAGTTGCTTGGAGCTCAAGAAAGCAAGGCATTGTTGTAAAATCTACAGCAGAATCTTAAATACAGAGTTATGGCTCTGCGCATTACTGAAATTACTTGAATTAATTCTCTGCTTAATGAATTGAATATTGAAATGCAAAGAATTCTAATGATTCTAAGTGATAGCACAAGTGCAGCTGCAATAGCCACAAACCCTGTATATCACTAAAAAATATATATTTTGAGATAGACCTTCATTTCATTAAAGACAAGGTCACTAAAAGAGAGCTGGAGATAAGCTCTGTCACAAGTAAGGATCAGATTGCAAACGTACTGACCAAACCATTGCCTTATTACAAGTTCAGTTAGTTTAGAAGCAAACTTAAGGTCTTTGACAAGATCTTAAGTTTGAGAGAGGATATTGAGAGTGGTAATTGTGAAGAGTCAAGGGTTGACCCCGAGGCCATGATAGCATGCCATCTAAGCCATTATGTCCAGCAGCCAGCTAATGTAAATGATGAGTTGCATTTGATGAGCTTGCAAAACTGTTATATTGAGGAATATCAGCACGTGAGCTCTGAAAAATGGAATTTCTAGAGGTTATATAATGATTGGCTAGTATAGCTAAAGTTGTGGATCAAAATTTGTTTATTTCCATTTACTGTCCCTTAAGCAAGCTATCATTTTTCCATTCATGTATATATAAGTGAATACTTTGTATATTTCATTCATTTAAGTTATAATTCTAATGAAAATGTTTGATTTTAGCTCTGCTTACTTACATGCTTAAGCAATTCTCATGAATTTAAGTGGCCAAGCCTTTGCCCATGGACTTTAAGCCCAGCCCGCATAGTACAGTCTTGGATATGAGCTCAAAGAATGTAAAGCTCACATACATTAGGCCTCGATAAGAGCCTTTAAGAAAAGCCTAGACTTGGCTCGAGCATTATATTATATAAATAAATAATAAAATAAGAAAAGAAAAGAAAACTCAAAATCAAAAGAGTCAAAACAGTCGATCCCTAAATTACAGCCATTGCCTCACCCGAGTCACACCCACCCAAAAACTAAGTGAAGCATAGCCGCATCTTCATTGCCTCATTCCCAGCCAACAATCGTAGCCACCCCCTCCAGCAATCATCGATTGAGTTCCATCCATGCGAAACTAGCACATTACAGGCAGCCACGCGAGCCCAGCACGCGACCCGACAGCGAGTCACTCACCGACCAAAAATAATTTAAAAAAGGACAAAACCCAAAGCACAAGTATCCATGGCGACCATATCCTTAGTGGGATCATGTGAAATTTTTGAAACTATTCGATCAGCAGCTTCTCAGTCCGTGGTTTCTTCTTTCTTTCTTCACATTGGAACTTGCACCATACCAACATTAAATTTTGTAACAATCTTCTTTTTAACAATAATAATAATTTAGTAAAATTATATTTATGCAATTTATGATTTATTATGTTGTATTGTTAATATTTTATGTATTGGACCATTAGTTTACCATGTATTGAATAATTATCTTTAACTTAAGGTTTTTTAGCTTTATTAAAAATTAATATAAAAATTTATGGAAGCTGAAGCCCGGCCCAATTTAGACGCGCATCTATCAGCTGGAGGCACCTAACATGGGCGTAGGTTTGTGCTTGTGTCCAAACCTACAATTTGCCAACCTATTCACACAGTAAAACTAAGTTGGCCAAGCAATCCATAACAATATTAATTTTTCTTTGCGTATGAGAAAATAAAATAGTTATTTGGGAAAGTAAAAACTTACAATTCACCCATCAATTTTGACGGCATCCAAGTGGAGCACTTGCATGTTTTTAGAAGAAATTTTTGTTTTAACTTTTCTTTCGATTGGAAAAAAAAAATTATTTATTTTTTTAAACATTTTGAGGCTTTATTACGTAAATATTTTTTTTTTGTTTCATTAATGTATTAAAGATTGTTGATTGGTCCCTCATCTTCTATCAAAATTTTAAAAGTATATATTATTGCCAAAAAAAAAAACTTTTACTTTTGATATGATTAATGAAAAAAGATTCTTAGCTTAATTTTTAAAATATAAAGATTAAACAGACATTTGAATTAAAACAAAAAAGAACTTAAATGAGCATTTACCCTGTAAATAAATCAATAGTATTATTTTACCTTAAAAAAGTCAGTTTTCAACTACTACAATGACAGTAACATTTTAAACAATTATAGAGTGATGTAGGATGTTATTTTAGGATTTTAGAATTCTATTATTTTAGGTCTTTTAATATTTTCTATTTTTAATTACAATATGGAATGTGTTTTAGTCTTTTATTTCTATTATAATTGTAATTTAATTTTTCTTTTTATGTTAACTTACCAAAATATGTTTTCTCTATTATAAATAGATCTAGTTATTATTTTCATATCTCAACGTTTTGATTAATAAAAAAAAAACCCCCTCTCTTTTGATTATCTATCAAAATCTTTCTTATAGAGTTATTTAGATTAAAGTTTCATCTAATCTCACACAGCTCATTATTAAAATTTCATTGAGCTGTTTGGATTAGAACAAGATCTAATCACGATTCAGTTAGAGCATAATCTAATCACATTGGCCTGATTCAGTTCTAAAACGACGTTTACTGTTTTTTTACCCTATCATTCTGCATCCGCTACCCAACTCCATCATAGAAAAAGTAGAATATCCAGAGCGAAAGAAACATTAATTTATCAATATATGAAGAAATTCTAGAATACATCAGAGGTACCATGTCAACTACACAGCAAGAAAATCATACTATGATATGTGTGCATTTATTTTGAAAAATTGCAAGTAAGTGAAGATTATATCAAATCCAAATATAAGCCATACATACATTAGTTGGTTGTATTACTTCCAATGTGTTCTAGAATTTTTCCAATACATGTAATGCACGTGAAAACAATTGTACAATTGTTTAGGCGATCAGTATATTCTCATTTTACTAATCATAAATTTTATTTTATTTGAAGAAACCTGGATGATACGAGAGAATTTTTAATCGTACTTTCATTGAAAAACCAAGCAGTCAAAATAATAGAATCAAATTTGGACGTCTTTCCAAAATTATGGTATAAAATTTTGCTTAAAGTCACAAATTCTCTTGGGATTAGGGCTTGGAAAAAAGCCTATTGTTCGACTATTGGCATCCTTTATAAGTATCTTTAAATCCTTTTCCATGTGTATTCACACTTTTAACCTTATTTACAATTATATTTAAAATCAAATCTCTTGAGGCCGTTTTCTTATCCTTAATTGAAACAATGTAAATGTTTATGAAATATTTCTTTCCGAAAGATAATATGTTTATGAAATATTTCTTTCTAGGAAAATAAGATGTTCCTTGTTCTTTAAGGAAAGCAAAGGCAGAATTCAGATGAAACAATCTCAAAACTATGCTAGAAACAGAGTATGTTTAATATTCTAGAGTCATTTACGGACAAGCTTGTAAAAGATGAGGTCGATTTCCACACACTTTTCATACTATCAAGTAGTAGATTTTGGATGGGGAAAACCAGTGCACCCGACTTTTCCAAATTTTATGCTTTCAAACTTGATTATTATAATGGACATAAACAACGTTGATTATTATAATGGACATAAACAACGTTAAGGGAATAGAAGTAAGGGTGACTCTGAGCCCCGAAGACATGGCCTTCTTTGAACATGACTAAGAACTGCTTGCATTTGCCACTACCAATCCATCAATACTTTTAAATCCGAACTATCTATAAGATGCTCGTCCACTTATTTAGCTACTTCAACTATATTAGAGTCTCGTGTTTATTTAATTATTTATTAATAAAAATAAGAAATTAGATATTTATGATGCAGATCTAAAATCCTTAATCTATTTAAATTAGTTTCCTTATTTTCTAAAGTTAATTGTTCGTTTTCTTACTATTTTAGGTCTTTATTTTCATTTTTATTTATGTTTTAGGAAAATTACTCACAGTACAAATAGCTCTTTCTTGTAACCTTTGAAGGCAAATTTAAGTACAATAATATTTTCAATTTTCAAAGTTCTGTGTAAGTTTTTGAGTTTAATTAATTCTTACCATTATATGGAGTCAACGAATCTTAACCCCCTTAGTTCACGATATTATCTCAAATTAATGTGAATTTAGATCGTACTTGTATTCTGGTATTCAGGGGTGGATCCAGGACTTAATATTAACCCGGGCTAAATTTTAAAATTCTTATATATTTTGAAGTGAACATAAAAATTTATAAGTAGAAAAAAATATATTAAATAAAGAGGAACACCAAGAACCTTACTATATACAAAAATAATTATAAAAAAGAGTATAAAATAAAAGGCAACTCAAATATGAAAACACTATTTTTTAATTATAGAATCTGACATTGCAACCTATAATAACATGTAATTATATAAGGATTAAAAAATCAATTAAGAATTTCAAATTAAAATAGTTAATACATGTAGTTACAATCAATAAAAAATTGCAAGTAAAACTTTTATGTTTGAAGTGAAATACAAAATTACTAGACTAAATAAATTAAACAATTAAAATTTATTCATCCTTTCAAATTGTAAAAGTATTATTAGTCAAAAGTTTCAATAATAAACTAAACTCAATTCAACAAAAAAGTATTTGAGTGAAATTGTTTCTTTGTCAGGTGCTCTGCCTCTCTTTAAAGAATTAGATGTTTATTATTCTTCTATCAAAAGCTTCTTAAAATACTCAAATTTTATTTTCTAACTTGTTCTCTTAGTTTTTTTTAAACTAATAAATAAAATCTGAAAATTCACACAAAACTTTTATGAAAATATTGATAATTGTTACTATATGTTGTTTCTGTAAATACTTTTAATACTAGTGACGATGTTATATTACATTGGATTATTTTTTTTCGATTAGAATTTTTTAAAATAAATTAAAGCAATAATAAAATTTTAGCTGCCTAATTTTTCAATCTATTCAATGAATATGTAATTTAATCATTTTATAAAATAAGTCACTAATTGCAATTGAAAATAATATAATTGAATTAGGGACATATTTATATAAAATTGATGAAAACATAAGGGTAATTGAGTTAGGGACATATTTGAATATAAGATAAAAACTTTATTGTTGTATTAAATTGATGAAAACATAAGGGTAATTGAGTTAGGGATATATTTGAATATAAAATAAAAACTCTATTGTTATACCAAATTGATGAAAACATAAGGCTAATTGAGTTAGGGACATATATGAAAATAAAATAAAAACTCTATTCTTTTACTAAATTAATGAAAAAGCAAGGGGTATAAACGATTTTTTCTGCACTAGACTGGGCTACAGCCCGGTCTAGCCCACGCGTAAGTCCGCCACTGCTGGTATTCTCAATAATCAACAAAAGATTAGAACATTAAACTTTCGATGCATCAAGTTGTTATCGGAGATGAAAGTCCAATTTTTTAACTATCCTCAACACCTACCCTTTCTCTTTTATTTTCTCCTAATCTTGTTTAGCTTTATAAAGAAATAAAAAAAAGAAATTCCAGCCTCCGCATCACCGATCGTTCACGGGGACCGATGTCGAATTTTCATCTCGTTTCTGTATATCCCTAAATCATTAGAGACAAAGAAAGCTAGCCGACAAAACCTAACGATTCTCGGAAGATCTTTCCACCACTAAAATCGCCAGGAAAACTACCAAAATTGTATACTGACCATCACTTTTGTTGACTGTATTTCGCCATAAGTTGGCTAGCGCCACTACCATCAATCAATGCCTTTCAACTAGCAAAATGTTTCCCACTATTCCGCATTACCCGATATGCCAATTTTTAGAATTGAAACCAGCACTAACCATCACTATTATCTTTAATTTCCAATCAAATGACTGCTTTTTTTGGATAAACCACCACCATCATCATATTCAATGATCCTAAATCTTTTAGATCCACATATCTTTGCCTGATTTCTGACCACTATCATTAGTGACCTAAACTTTTTGCTTAATTATTATTTTACCCAAAAATTTACACAACTTTCAGTTTAGCTCTCAGCCCTTTTAAACTCACTCTTTCTTAAACTTTTAGTTAACCTTACCATATTGAGAAAATGCCTCCAAGAAAAGCCCGTGGGCATTATGCCCCTCGTACATCAACTTATGACTTGGATGATATTCCTAGAGATGAAGTCTCAGCCTTTTTAAACTCACTCTTTCTTAAACTTTTAGTTAACCTTACCATTATGCCAATTTTTAGAATTGAAACCAACACTAACCATCACTATTATCTTTAATTTCCAATCAAATGACTGCTTTTTTGGATAAACCACCACCATCATCATATTCAATGATCCTAAATCTTTTAGATCCACCTATCTTTGCCTGATTTCTGACCACTATCATTGGTGACCTAAACTTTTTGCTTAATTATTATTTTACCCAAAAATTTACACAACTTTCAGTTTAGCTCTCAGCCTTTTTAAACTCACTCTTTCTTAAACTTTTAGTTAACCTTACCATTATGCCAATTTTTAGAATTGAAACCAACACCAACCATCAATATTATCTTTAATTTCCAATCGCAGGCATTATGCCCCTCGTACATCAACTTATGACTTGGATGATATTCCTAGAGATGAAGTCATGGCTAGCATGATAGTAAGATTGATATGTCAGCTGCACAAACGGTAGAATTACTTGTCGAATGCTATCATACACCAAAACTCGAAGCCAAATCAAGTTAAAACTTCACTAACCCATTTTCTATGAATTGACTTAGAATTAAGTCTACTGATGATAGAGATAGGAATTTGGGTTGAGAATTGAAATTCTTGAAATTAAAAAAAGTGGCTAGTCAAAAGAATTATTGGATTAGATTAACGCCATTGAGGAAGGTTTTTAATACAAAGAAGCTACTAATAATAAAATAGTCTAACTTATTGTAACTCGATTTTGTGGAAGGCTAGTAGCTCGATAGCATCAAACAAAACTCAGAAGGATGAGGCAAGGCAAAGAGAAGATTGACTAGTGCATTCTTAGCTTACAATTACACTAAATTGCTATATCAACAGTTATAGAATTTTAAGCAAGGTAATCGATTAGTAAATGATTGCACCAGAGCATTTCATTGATTAGTAGCGCACAATGAGTTAATTAAAACAAAAGAATAACAAGGTTTTTGCTACATTGGGGCCTGTGATCACAGTTTCAAGACTGGTTGAATTTACTTGATCCATACTCTCTCTCAAAAGCATACGAACAAGCTTTGTAGTTAGAAAAGCAATTTATTTAGTACACTAACGAGTCAAACTTTTGTGGTTCTCAAAGTGTTGTTTATGATAATTCAAGCCTGACTTCCTAGTTTCACAATTTCACTTCTATGAATCCTCTAAATAAAACAAATAAATCTAGTGAAAGTAGTTAAAGCAGTAAGATCCAATATTCAGGCTTGGGATTACGCTACTCAATAGGGGAAAATAGACACAGAATGACAAAGCGTAAGAAAGGAGAAAAGTACTATAAAGGCTTACTCACAGGCACTGAAGAAACTGAAGAGCACCAAGAGGGGGAAACTAAAAAGTCTACTGAAAAGCCAAATTTTAATACTAGTGACAATACACAATCTATTAAAGAACATAATGATATACTAAATCAAGCATTTTTCAGTCCTAAAGGACAAGACAAAGACAAGTGATTACGTTAAAATATTTTTCAAACTACTTGCACAATTAGGGAAAAAGTATGTCGTGTGGTCATAGACTCAGGCAGTTACGAGAATATTATTTCAAAAAAAGTTGTTACTAAACTAAACTTAAAGACGAAACCTTATCAAACCTATATGAACTTACATGCCTGAATGGCTAAAGAAAGCAAATTAAGTAGTAATATCTAAAGATTGCTTAGTTTCTTTATCTATTAGATCAATCTATAAAGACTAAATTTAATAATGTTGTGGCTATGGATGCTTGTCATCTAATGCTAGGTAGACCTTGGCAGTATGATTGAACTGTAACCCATGATGGGAAAACAAATACCAATAGCTTTTTGTTTAACAATACTAAGATTGTTCTTAAGCTTTATGTTTAACAATATTAAGATTGTTCTTCTACCTACTAAAGATATCACTCTCTAAAAGGACTTGGATAATTCTTTGTTAAAGTAAAAAGCGTTTGTAGATCTTGTAATGAAAATAAAGAGGGTCTATATTTTATTGGGAAAAGAGAGCCACAATACTTCAATGGTACTTGAAGGTATGACATATTAGAAGAATTTTAAAACTTGTTCCCGAATGATTTACCATAAAATTTACTACTCTTAAGGATATATAACACTAAGTTAATTTGATACCAAGTTTTACATTACAAACTTGACCTCATTATTGTATAAGTCCTTCAAAGCATAAAGAATTGACATGTCAAGTAGAAGAGTTACTAGAAAAGGGATTTATTTGTGAAAATCTCATTTCCTATGTATTTCCTACTTTATTGACTCTAAAGAACAATGATTCTCGGAGAATGTGCATGGACAGTTGAGCTATCAATGAAATTACAATCTAGTATTATTTTTCAATCCCTTGATTAGATGACTTATTGGATCAGACTAGTGCAGCAATGGTTTGTTACCAAACTTGATTTGAAGAGTGGCTACCATCAGATTTGGATACAACATGAGTTTTATGCAATGCTCCAAAATAGGCATTAGAGTTGTTGTTAGCCAGTAGTATAAGTTTATAGTTTATTTCAATTTGAAGTTGAATGGAGTAAAGGCACATTACAACACCTATGATATATAGTTTTATGCAATGGTCCAAGCATTAAGGAATTGGCATCATTATCTAATTCATACATACTTTGTTTTATACATTGATGATACTGTGTTAAAACATACCAATAGTTAATCTAAGCATTCTCATTGGCACATCACGTGGATAACATTTTTTCAATAGTTTACCGTTGTAATAAAGCACACTTCTGCTAAATCAAACAGAGCAGCAAATGTACTTAGTCAACAATCTTCCTTGTTGACACGAATGCATAACCAAGTCCTCATATTTGATACATCTCGAGAGTCATATGCTACTAACCCTTTCTTTATTTCTTTATTAAAAGACATTACTGCAGGGTTCTACTCAAACTATCATTTGCATGGCAGATTCCTTTTCAAAGGCAAATAATTATGTGTTCCTGATTTAAGTTTGAAATTAAAGATCATTGCAGAACTACATAAAGAAGGGCATATAGGTCATGACAAACCTTTGGCTTTAATAGCCAACACTTATTTGTGGCCTACTATGAGGTGCCATGTCTATCGTTATATTAAGACTTGTTGCATTTGTCAGGTTTCTAAAGGTATTGCAACTAATGCAAGATTATATATGCCATTGCCAATTCCAATACAAACTTTAGCTAGCACTAGATTGGACTTTATTTTCATATTACGTTGTATTCAGAGGGGTAACGATCAATATTTTTCATTGTTGATCGATTCTCTGAAAATGGCTCACTTTATTGTGTGCAAGAAGACTGCAAACGCCTTGAGTATTGCTCTCTTAATCTTCAAAGAAGTCTATAGATTACATGATTTACCACATTTGAGCAAGATACACGATTTCTTAGTCATTTTTGGTAGATATTATGGAAGTTGACTGACACCCGCCTAAATTTCAAAAGTGCTTATCACCCACAAACAGATAGTCAAGCTAAAGTTGTCAATCGCTCTTTAAAAAATTGTTTATATAATCTAGTTGACAATAACCTGAAGACATGAGATCAAAAGTTGTACCAAGTTGAGTTTGTTTGTAATTGTTATGTTAAGTATAATACTAGTTTAAGTCGTTTTCAAGCAAATCATGGATGTACTCTACAAGCACCATCAACTCAACCCCAATTTTAGATTTAGTTCACAAAAGTAGTAAGGCAGAAAACTTTATTGAGCAGCTATAAAAAATTCAATGGCCACTTGAAAGTCTCTGAAGGTTATAAAATTGGGGCAAAAAAAAGGTGCTGAGCTTTATAATTTCGAGTTGAAGATGTTGTTTAGGTTGTCCTAAAAAAAGACAGGTTCTCAATTGAAGAGTACATCAGACTTTGAGCTAGGAAAATCAAACCTTTAGAGATTATAGAGAAGATAAATCCTAATGCCTATAGACTAAAACTTCCTAGTCATATCTGCACTGCAGATGTATTCAATGTCAATCATCTTATTCCTTTGAGAGGTGATCATGATGAAAATGTTATTAATGGTAATTTACAAATTCTCTCCATTCCGAATGAAATGATGCATATTAAAAATCCTTATCCTAGTTAAATTAGTTTCCTTATTACCTAAAGTTTATTGTTCTATTTCTTACTAGTTTAGATCTTTCTTTTTCTTTTTCTTTGTGATTTAAGATAATTACTAATAGTGTAAATAGTCCTCTCTTGTAGCCTTTGAAGGTAGATTTGAGTTAAATAATATTTTTAATTTTCAAAACTCTGTGTTAATTTTTTTGTTTAGTTAATTTTCAGCATTCTATGGAATCAATAACTCTTAATCCCCTAAGTTCATGGTATTTTATCGAATTAATGTGAATTTAGATTGTTCATTTATTCTTCTATTCTAATAATCAATGAAATATTAGAACATTGAACTTCCGCTACATCATTTATGCATGCCTCAAATGGTAGTTCTTTGTACTATTAAGCCTATCTTAGACAAATGTATTTAAAACGCTAGTGAAAATGGACATCAAATCAAGTCTGCAACAACAAAAAAGACAACAGTAAAACCATACTTTACAAAAACCGCAAACATGCATATCAAACTAATTTAGTTTCAAGTAAGTTAATTATTGATTTAGCACATTGGCCCTGTAAAAATTATTATTTAATCAATATTATTAAATTATTAGCTTATATTATTTATCAATATTTAAATACTTATTGTTATATGAGGAGTAATGAAATAACCTAGTGATAATGATTTTAAAGAATAGTTGGTGATCTTCAAAATGGATATTCTTCATAAATATTAACAATACATGGTGTAAGGATAAGAACCATAGTTTTTAATTAAACAAAAAATGGTGTTGATATTTTGGCCTCTCAAATTGTGTAAACGCACCCCACTTTAACATAGAATTATAAAAAAAATCTATATTATTTTTAACAATTTCAAATGAAAAATAAATTTGAACAATTAACCAATTAAATGGCATAAGAGCACATGCCGACATCGATTTTATTCCTATATTGAATTACTCTAACTTAAAGAACCTTTTAATAGTTCTCATAGTCATAAATCTTGATCTTGCATTAAGTGTTGATTCTTCCCCACCTCTTAAGAATAAGGGTACTTTTGATAACAAGAAGGATATGGAAAGGTAGAAGAAATCAAATCGCATGTGAATGGTGACCACGAAAAGGGCCATTAAAGCAATTAGGGGCTCAATATCTAAAAAGATAACTACAGCTAAGGAGTTTATTGAGGACATTGAAAAGAGGTTGTCAAGAATGAAAAGGCTGAAATAAGTACGCTTTTGACAAGTCTAATTTCAATTAGACATTGTGGCCAAGGCAATATCAATGAGCACCTCATAGAGATGTCTCATCTTGTTTCCAAGATAAGAGCACCTATGTTTGAACTCTCTAAGGACTTACTAGTGCATCTAGATTTAATATCCTTGCCAACATAGTTTAACAAGTTTAAAATGAGCTGCAACTATCAAAAATAGACTTGGTCTCTGAATGAGCTTATATCATATTGTGTTTAGGAAGAGGAAAGACTGAGATGAGATAAGACAGAAAGTGTTCACCTGAACTTAACCTCTAAGGATAAGGACAAAAGAAAGAAAAGAAAAAAGGATAAAGAAGTTGTTAGCCTAAAAGACTACTTATACTGTAATTTTAATGATAATAAACATGTGTCTTATTGATATGATAAATATTGTATTTCACATATTCACTAGTTCTTGAAGGATGATATTTATGCAAGTGAATCAAATGAAATCAAGATCAAGGCACTCAACGGACAATAGTTTGATCAAGAATAAAGCTTAGCTCAACGAAGTCATTATTGCGAAAAATTCTTGTAATGCCGGTATGATTCCATATATGCATGGTTTAGCATTTGAAAAGCTCAAGATTTTATTTAAAAAATCATTACTTTTAATAAACCAAAAGGTTTCATAATTATAAGATAAAATATTTTGTGGATTTTAGTGTTTTTCAAAATTTGGATTAAATTGAAAAAGTTTTTAAATCAATAAGCATTATAAAAAGAACGTTTTTTTGTGAAGTATTATAAAGTTTTGGGCCATATCATAATTTCATAAATTTTTGGGAATAACGAGCATCATTTAGAAATTCTGGATTTGGACCTATTTATAAAAATATAAAACGTTCTGGGCTATAGTATAATTTCCAAAAGTTTTAGACTATATTTTAATTTTTAAACATTTTGGGCCAAAAGTAAATATAAAAAATATGGTGGGAAGACGGAGAGTTAGAGGCTAGCCGGCAATGGTTAGTGACTAGCCGCCTGAGGGAAAATTTCAAATTTTCAAAGCCAAAGTTTACAATGGATACTTGTTGTTTTTATCCATAATGGCTAGTTTTTGTGTCAAAACTATATAAACTCAAATTCAATTCATTTTTAAAGACTTTTGCAATTATAAGCAGGTGTAAAAAATATATTTTGAGCTTCCAATTTACAAATCATCATAGATTAAATCTTCATTGAGCTATTATTTGTATATCCACTCTAAAAGAGAGTATTTATTGTAATTCTTGAATTCATTGTATAATTTGTGAGCGTGTAAGTGTGGGAAACACTTGAGAGAGATTGGAGATAATCTCTTGTTATAAACGTCTATTGACACCTTAGAAGTCAATTATAAGCATTTGAAGACTTTGGAGGCTTGGATAGTGAAATTCTCTAGCTTGGTTTGCTTGGAGGCGTGGACATAGGCGGAGATTTTCGAACCACGTAAAAATCTTTGTGTTTGCTCTCTCTTCCCTTACTCTTTTATTTTGGAGTATTGTTAAATTTATTATTTTTTATTTCATTAAAGCATTAGATTAAATTGTTGTGTGGTTTGATTAGCTTAAATTTTAGAAACCCAATTCACCCCCCTCTTGGGTTGCATAATTGGTATTTTAGAAGTTGCCGGTACAACACCTCAAAAGAAAAAACAAAAATTGAATGATCCGGAAGGTACTAGTTATTTCTTTTGTAAAGCTGAAGGGTATAAGAAGAAGCATTACACCAACTATCATGCATAGTGTACTAAGAAATGTATGCTTCTTATTTAGGTTTATTCTAAGGTTAATTTAACTTTGATGCCTAGACACAAGTTGTGGACAAATTCTAGTTCAATCACTTACATCAATATGTCTATGCAGGGTTGCCATAGTCGCCAAAAGCTAAATGATGGCAAAAGAAAAATCTATATGGGCAACAGTAAGATGGTTGAAGTTGAAGCAATTGGAAAATTTAGATTATTATTAAAGAATGGATTTTATTTGGATCTTTTGATATAATATTTATTATTCTGTTTTTTAGATAGAATTTGACTTCAATTTCTATTTTGGAAAAATTTAGTTTTTCTCATTCATTTAGGAATGTAAAATTTAGTTTGTTTCATGATTTAAAATTAGTTGGTTCTAGTTCTTTATGAGATTATGAAAATCTTTATTTGATTG
Source organism: Citrus x changshan-huyou (assembly GCA_039657385.1). Lineage (NCBI taxonomy): Eukaryota > Viridiplantae > Streptophyta > Magnoliopsida > Sapindales > Rutaceae > Citrus > Citrus x changshan-huyou. The sequence goes on from CM077549.1 coordinate 9,108,344, forward strand.
ATAAAATAACTTCACTTAAGGACTCCCTTCAATTATGTACACGAGGTATAAAGAGAAAGTTAACCGATGAGAATTCAACTACGTTATGGCATATGAGATTAGGTCATATCTCCGGATAGAGAATAGAGACACTTGTGTCAAATGAAATTCTAGGCCTCTTAGATTTTACAGATTTTGATGTTTGTGTTAATTGTACAAAAGGGAAATAAATTAATAAAAGGAGATTTAAAGCCAACAATACTTTGGACGTTGTAGAACTCATACAAATAGATATTCGTGGGTCATTCCTTACGGTTGCTTGGAATGGTCAACAATATTTTGTGACATTCATAGACATTTTTTCTCAATATGGCTAGGTATATGTCCTTCATAAAAAGTCACAATTGTTTGGACATAGTAAAAAATTTAAAAGATGAAGTTGAGAACCAACTAAGCAAAAGAATGAAAAGCATCATATCTGACCGTGGTGGTGAGTACTATAACAGATATGATGGTTTAGGTGAGGACTATTTACTAAGTTTTTAGAGAAATGCGGTATTGTCCTATAGTACACTATGTCAGGTTCATCCACTATGGATAATATTGCTGAAAGATAAAATAGAACGCTTAAAGATATGGTAAGGAATATAATTTATCATTCTATTTTACCATAATCACTCTAAGAAGAAGCACTTAGGACTGCAACATTTATCCTTGATAGGAAAACAACTACCAAAATTCCTTATGAACTTTATACAACTAAGAAGCCTAGTCCAAAGCACTTGCATGTTTGGGGATGCCTAGTTAAGGTAAGGCCTTATTAGGCCTAATGAAAAGAAATTGGACTAAAGGACAGTGAGTTACTATTTCATTGGATACTCTGATAGATCCAAGGCTCCAAGTTTTATGATCCCATGACTAGGTCGACTTTTGAGTCCGGAAATACTCTGTTCTTTGAGATGTCAAGTTTGAGGGTGGGGGGGGGGGGAGATGCAGTTAGGAACTTTCTCTTGAAAGAGAAATATGTTGATATTTCTATAGTATTATTAGTATTAATCAGGATTTCATTCTTAATATTGTTTAGGACACAACAAACCAAGAAATATTGGAGGACCCTCTATCCAAGAAATTATTCCAGAAAAACAAACTCCACCACCTCAAGAATATATACCATTAAAGAGATCCACTAGAGAAAGGGGATCCACAATAGAAAGAAGAAGTGCAATGCTAGATGATTATATTTTATTTCTTAAGAACATGAAGTGGACATTAGAGTGATAGAATATGATCCGATCAATTTTCATCAAGCTATGCAAAGTTCTAACTCTGAGAAATGGATTAATACGATAAATGAGGATATGAAGGACAATGACATATGGGATCATGTTTCACTGCTAGAGCATGTGAAACCTATTGGTTGCAAATGGATATTCAAGACCAAGAGAGATTTGAAAGGTAATGTGTAGAGGTACAAAGCATATCTTGTCAAAATAAGCTTGACATTGAAAAAATGCATCAACTCTAAAGAGATTTTAATCTTGAGTTACATCAAATGAATGTGAAGACATTATTTCTCAATAGTAACATTGATAAGACGATCTATAGTGCAACAAAAAAAAATTATGTCAAGAGACCCAAAGAATTAGTTTGTAAACTTAAGAAATCCATTTATCAACTCAAGCAAGTGTCTCGACAATGGTATTTCAAGTTTTTTCAAACGATCATCTCATTCAGTTTTGACTTGAATTTGATCGATGATTACATATGCTATAAGTTCTATGGAAGCAAGTATACTTTTTCTGTTTTATATGTTGATGGCATTTTGCTTGCCTGCAACAATATAGATTTATTGTATGAAGCCAAAAGATTTCTAGCTAAGAATTTTGATATGAAAATATTGGTGACGCCTCTTTTGTATTAGACATATAGATACACTGGGATCCCTATTGGGATATTCTTACATTATCATAGAAGAGCTATATCAAAACGGTTCTTAAACGTATAGCGTGTCAGATTGCAAACTAGGTGACACTCCTGTGGCTAAGGGAGACAAATTTAATATCAATCAGTGCCCTAAAAATGATTTTGAGAAAAAAAAGCAGAAGATTCCTTATATGTCGACAATATGAAGTCCGATGTATGCTTAGGTTTATATGAGACCCAATATTGCATACATTACTAGAATGTTATGCAAATATTTAAGAAATCCAGGAGCAGGCTATTAGAAAACAACCAAACCGATTTGTGGTCCTTACAAAGAACAAAAGACTATATGCTCAAGTATCGGAGGTCAGGTCAACTTGAGATCATTAGGTATACTAACTCCGATTTCGTTGGATGCTAAGACAACGTGAATTCCATGTCAGGTTACGTCTATCTCTAGTTGGCGGTGTTGTATCTTGGAAGAGTGCCAAACAGTCTCTTGTAGCCTCTTTTATGATACCAACAGAGTTCATAACATGTTATGAGGCATCTATTTATGAAATATGGCTACGGAATTTTGTCACGAGACTACACATAGTAAACGGCATTCACAGATCACTTAAGTTATTTTGTGACAATAAGTCAGCAATGTTATATTCTAATAACAATAGGAGCTTAACATAGTCAAATTATATAGACATCAAGTTTCTAGTTATTAAAGAAAGAGTTCAAAGTGGACAATTTTCTTTGCACATTAGCACAAACTCCATGATTGTAGATTTGCTTACTAAGGATATTTATTTTTAATGGGTGTTTGTAATTTTAAATGCTTTTATGTTATAGACATATTTTGGTTACTTCAGTTATGGATATTTGAGGTTATTTTCTATAGAAATATAGTTTTGGTTAGTTTCCACTCTAATTTTTGTGCGGTTTGATCTTACTAAAGCTTAAAGTTGGCCAGTTGAAAATAAGGATGTTACGATCACACTGCATAAAATTTTAATACTACACATCTATATCATGATCCATCTTATGCAGTTGTTTTGGTATAGTGACCATTAATTGGTCGAGTTATAATAGTTGTAAGAAAGGCCGCTTTGATATTATGTTGGTATGATTGATAAATCAGATTGGTTATAGATATATTTTGGTAATGACAGTAAAGTTAAATTCATACAGTTATTTTTGTAAAGCATGATTGTTCGGGGACAAATTTGGAATGATATTTTTAAACTAATAAATAAATGACACGTGAAAAATTACAGGGGCAAAATGGGCATAATACTTGGAGTAGTATAAAGATGCCATTTGGAAGAATTTATTATATTGGATGGCTTGGAAATCAATGGTCAAGGTTGGATGCTTTAAGATAATTATGAGAAAGAATAAACCTAGCAAAAAATGAATATTCTTGTTCTTTTTCCCTAAATATGACACATAATCCTAAAAATATTTTCTCCTTTTAATTTAAGGATGACATCTAGTTCTAATTTTTTTGCACTCTCTTTGCCACTAGTCTCCAATATATAAAATGTATTCAATCTTGGAATTTATGTAGAGGCCACTGGTGAGTTTCTTTGGTCGGAGGTTGTCAGGTGCTAAACATGCTCGGAATTATTTTGTGGTGGTTTAGTGAAAATTTATAGGTTTATCACTTTACTCAAAAGGAAGAGTGTAGGGTTATTAATAGAATAAAAGTTGGCGAGAGTTTTTAAAAGAGATAGAGAGAGATGCCAATAGCTAGTGCCAAGAGGCAACATTGGAGTCTTAGGTAAAAGTTTTTATAAGGACTCTACTTTTAACAACTACAACACTAAAAAAATCAAAATTTAATTAATTTTTAACTATGTGTTGAATATCAGCCTCCTAAAAAACCATCTCTAAGAAGAGATGAATATGCCTTAACAGCCAATATGCAGTTACATTCAAAGTAAGATCCTAGACCAGATGGCTTGCTGCTCCAGTCTTTTTCCAAAAACATTTACTATATTGTGACCGTTGGTGCCAATCAAAAAAATGTTTAATCAACACTGACACTGTTGGGGTCAATTAAATCTGCGTAGTTGGAGCAAATTGTGCCAATCAAAGAGTATGGGGTTGTAGGCTATACTAGCTTCGACCAATCAATGTTGGCTTCCTAAGGTGGAGAATTTTGCAATTTGGGAACTCAGTAATTGCTGAAGTCTTTGATGGCTTGTTAAGCACGTAGATTAATTTTGTTGATGCAAAATTGGGGAACAAACCTTCCCATATTTGGGGTATGCATTTATAACTTTTGAATGGTAAATATTTAATTTTTTATTAGGATAAATTTCAATCATCTCCCAAATAAAATGATAATTTTTAATTTATCCCTCAAACTATGAAAATTTTAATTTTTTTTCCTTATCTTCATGATAGAATCTCCATGTAGGGAATGATTTCCCTATCTTCACTCCATTCTCTCTTTACTTATTTTATAGTAGGTGTATATTAATGAAGTAAATTAAAAGTTAGAGACTTAAATAAGATCATTACAATATCATAAAGTATTTAAATTATTTAAAAAGATCTCCAAAAAATTGAAACAATATCTTGAAATGATATCAAAACTAAAAAATGTTTGCAGAGAGTAGCACATTAAGAGAGAAATGAAAACATAATAATGTTTTAGAGTTGAATAAATATTATAATGTAGAGTTAAATAAAAATAAAAATTTATTAACCAACATTGTAATTGATAAAATAAAAATTAAAAAAGTATTCATATATAATGGGGATGGGGATATGGTGGAAAGTACAAAACCAAACCCTACCTCATTAAGAGTTTGAGGATTATTTTTCTCTATTCCTCACTCAATTTCCTAAAAATTATTCAAAATTCACCGCATTTAGTGTGGGACCCCATGGGGCTCCAAACCCGCAGAAAATTTTGTTATCCCTAATTCAGGATGAGATTCAGCACAAAATTATGTTTCTGATTTATTATTTAGGTTGAGATTTGAAACTCAAATTTATCCCGATCAATTGTTTGGGATGAGATTTGCGATTTTTTAAAATCTCGATCAAGATCCCAAGTGTCCTAAAATCCGAATTTTTAGAAACTCATGACAAATCAATTTGATAAATCACACATATATGACATCTCGGTAATATATGTATGACAAGTTGTTTTGATGAATAATATATATGACATTTCGATTATAAGAGTGTGACATGTTGGCTATAATAAAATCTGCAAAATATGATAAAAAGCACATGTCATCCAGAACAATTTGGGATCTCGATTGGGTCAAAATCAAAACACATTTTTATCCTAATTTATTGTTTAGGACAATACTCGGCACACAATTTTGTCCCGTTTGATGATCACGATTGACAGATTTAGGCCGATCCCATTTCATTGCCAACTCTACTAATCAATACTTAATCCGTCTTCAGGATAATTTAATAAACAATAATGTTAAGATTTTAAATAAATATTCTTCCTTGAGTTGCATCATGTTATTCACGTTTACTGATTTTTCCTGAATTATAATTTCGTTCGTGCATGCATTTACAAATCCTTTCCATGATAACACTGCACGGCAGCAAAGTTTGACCCTATAATCTTTAACTAGAAATCCAAATTTGCCTCCATTGCCACTTGCCCTATTTCGGTAGTTCATCCACGCAGCCAAGTCGGACTCCGAAGTCCAAGTAATGGAAATTTGCGACGTAAGCCGTCAATTTTCAACTGCCCACATTTAATCACGTGCATTTATATTAGTAATAAGGAGTTTGCTATGTTACAGAATCTGTAACATACACACCCAAGGGGAAGTGCACATGTTTCCTGAGGAGAGAGAGAGAAACCATCAAATGCATCCAATTAGGAGCTGGCTAAGTTGGATCTGTAATAGGGATGGTAAATTAACCCGGATCCGGATCGGACTCGGACAAACCCGGATAATCCGGTCCGGGTTTAACCTGCACCGGAAGTAATACAATGCGGATCCGGAAATGATATTTTGAACCCGGATACATTCCGGTCCGGATCCGGTTTTATCTTAACCCGGATGTCCGAAACCCGGACCCGGATAATTTAAGTATAAAAGAAAAAAAAAACCCTAATGCCTTAAGTCTGAACCTACTGCAGCCGCTTCTTTCTTCTCCAATTTCTCTTTATTTCTTCTCCATCTTCTCTTTTCATTAAAACCCATTGCAGCAGCATTCTTTCTTCTCCAATTTCTCTTTCATTCACTCAAATGACTTGGAAAAATCTTTGTATTGAAAAGAAGACAAAGAGGAATGCGCCTGTTAAGGCTGATCCTCATTTTTTGTCACTCTTGCTGGTTTTTGACAGCTGCTTTCCGCCACTCTTGCTGGTTTTTTGTCACCAGAAACTCCCGAATCTCCACTGCAACTTTCTGACGATGCTCTCCTCCGCGCCGACGACAACACCAATGCCACCAAAAATCTAAAAACTCAGCAATCCTCCCTCAACATTCATTTAGCTATGGTTTCGGGATTTTGGTGATTTGAGATTTGGAGATTTGAGGAAGTAACATCGAGAGAAAAAAAAAATTGTAATAGATATCCGGGTTTGGAACCCGCAATCCGAAAACCCGGATTTGTCCGGGTTCAACCCGGTCTGGACCCGGAATTAAAATATCCGGGTTATATCCGGGTCCGGTATAGCAAGATTGTCATCCGGGTCCAGAACCGGAAAGACCGAACCCGGACCCGGACCCGGATTTTGCCATCCCTAATCTGTAAGTTACAGCTCATAGTAATAAATGTCGTCGGCGTCCGCATCATAAAATAATCAAAGGAAAACAGATAGTTGACTCCTTTTTCAGCTCATTTTGGCGCCATTGTCTTGACTTAAAAGGAAAATTAAATCATAATTATACTGAAAATAAAAGATTAGAATACATAACATAATTGATTAGAATACATAACATAATTGATTGTCATTAAAAATAAAAAATATCAAAAGACTTAAAATAATAAAATCCTAAAATAATCTAATAACATCTTACATCAGTTGTCCACTAAAAAGATAGAATTACTCTTACAAAATAATTACCGCTCTGATTTGTGTTTGCTTTTTGTTTTATCATTTTGTAAAAATATTTATTTTTTTATGGATAATTTATACAGATTACGTAATTGAGTACAAAATTAAATAAATTCAATTTTTTATAATATTTTTACTAATGAGATAAACTTAACGGCGGATAATTTTCCTATATTAATTGGCAAGTAATTTTCATTAGCTAGCAGTCTACTCATAATTTATATCAAATTAAGAAATCTCTTCGCCCCAATAATGTTTGTTCTTACGTCGCATGAGGCCGTATTATTTATTTATTTATTTATTTTGTTTGTAGAGGCTCTACAAAGAAAGCCATGAGAAAGGAATATATTATCTTTTGGAAAGAAATATTTCATAAACATTTAGCTTGACTATGCATTTGAATCAATCTCGGAGATTCACATTTTTGTTCTGTATTTGAAAGGGATGCAGGTAGTAAATTAATAAGAAGTATATTCTTCTTTCTAGTGTGATAATTAAAATGACGAAATTTCCAATATTACGATTTAAATATGAGAGGATTCATAATTTGAGTGGATAAAAATATTTTAATTTAGTTAAATTGATATTTGTCCTCTTATGTAATTTAGTTAAATCTTGTTTTATTTATATCATGACTTACTTATTATTGACGTCCAAAAAAAATAAAGATAATGTTCGTATTTAAAACTATTCACATTTTAGTAAAATTTAGAACGTTGACTCTATTTTCAATTGTACATATATATTTATGTGCATTTAATTAATATATCTGATTAGTGTCTCTTTCAATCGTGAGGATTAGCATTCATGAAATTATGAACAAAAAATAATAACAACAGCAACAACAACAACAACAATAATAATAATGTCCATCATTTTAGAGTCGTTCTTATCACCATTTCTAAAAGGAATTTTTCAATAGAGTCAGATTTTGTTTTTTTAGAATTTTCAACTTTGAGTATTATGAGGTAGATTTTTAACCAATTATGACAGGAAATCCCCTTTTAATCTAAGATTTAGACTGATTACTTAGTTAGAACTTATATTTTTCAAAAATTACCTAAAAAATCTAGGTTACTATTTATTAAATAATAATACACACACAAACAGTTGAATAAATATTTAAATTGTGGCGGCACTTTACTGGTATGAATGAATTGAGGGTGCATTTGAAATTGAGGTTGGGCAGTTGTAGCTTAAAAGGTACAGCACTAAAGTATTTGGTAAACACTAGCTGCTGTAACTTGGAAGCTATGTTGATATGATTTTTCACTTGTATAATGAAAAATCTATTATATCTTTAGTAATTTTATCAAAATTATTATTTAAAATTTACATTTATTATATGTTACTAACTTTTGTTTCATAATTACAGTTATTTTTCCACAGCTGCTGTAGCTTAAAAGGTACAGCACCTCAATCCCAAACACACCCTAATTGTATGAAAACATCACAAGGCTTATAAAATATTTTCATTAACTTAATCTATTCATGTCATGTAATTTATAAACTCAATTTGTATAAGAAAATTTGTACTTATCTTTGTGACTGCATTTATGTTATTTATATTTTTATTCTTAAATAAAGATAGAGTTACAAACTCTTATATAAATTTATTTTATATAAACTAGTATAACAATAGATTTTAATATTTTCAAAGACGTGTGTGTATACATAGTATATCAAATTTTAAAAAATCACAGACAAATTATTTTTAAGTCATTATTTCGATTATCTCATAACTACCATATCATTGTATTCTGTCAACCAATTCAAAATACATGGCTGCCCCATTGCTAAAGAACTTAAAGCAAGTCCAACAGAAAATTGTTACAACAGATTCATAAAATACACTTCTAATCCTTCATAATATTTTGAAAAATTGATTATAATATTATTTCTTTTTTTTGGGGGGAAAATTTATTGACCAGATTCACTGGTATCTGCAAGTCTTCAAAGAATTAAAAACCGTATTTAACTTGAAAAATTAATCCTTACCTTTGAAATTTCTTTCTTTAGAACATCCTAGAGTCAACACATTAATTATGGATGTAAATAATCCGTGCTATTCCGAAGGCCTTGCGCCTTGCCTATTTCATTTGTCGAGAGTCATTTGTTATACCTGGAATTTTGTCTTCAAACGTGACATCATATTTGCCATCACGCATGGAACAACTGTCTTTGTCTGTTTTTTAATTGAGGTTTGATAGTTGTAATTTTTAAAAAATTATATTAAAATATTTAATAAATCATAACTATTGTAGTTTAAAAGTTATATTAATATAATATTTTATTTATATAATAAAAAATTTATTATATCTTTAATAATTTTGATATTATTATTTAAAATTTTTATTTATTATATATTATTAATTTTTATTTCATAATTATAATTTTTTTCACAACAATTAAATCTTAAAAAGTACAATAGCTGTAACATATGTAAATTAAAAATGAATAAAAAGAGGCGGTTAAGAAATTAACAAAAGAAGAAGCTGGAAAACAGAGTAAAAACAGACACATGCAGTCATGCACGTGTGAGGGAAGCTGCCAAACCGACCCAACTACAGACCCAAAAACCCGACCCGGAATCTACCACCTTGACCCGACCATATCTCCCTTTTCCGGCCACCGTTTCGGCCGCGCTTGGTACCAATCTGAAGCTTAGAAGCCGACCGTCGTTTCCCTTCCATCCTCGCCACCGAAAACCAACCGGAACGCCAGTGATCAAAGCTTGAACCTGCGACTGTTTCACTTTACTCCCGCCGGGATTTTCGCCGGTTTTGGGTGACACCACCGATTGGATCTTGTTCCCCACGACTCCCTCTTCCATTTCCGACCATCCATAGGCACCGAGAGTCACTGTTTTGCCGCCGGTCGATTGTTGGAATTCACGGCTGCCGAGCTCGATTCCGGCGCCGTTGCCGCGCGTTGGAGCTCACCGTCGGTACCATTGAACTCAGCGTGATTGGAACGTTCAGATTTGAGCTTCCTAGCCAGCGTTGACCAAATTCCGGTGATCGTTGACCGTTGACCAAGATATAGATGTTTCTGTTAGGACATTTTGGTCATCTTATTCTTTTGGGATTGTATACTTTTGTTATATTATTCTTTTGGGATTATAATATTACCTTTTGCGACTCTGGAGATATAAAACTCAGTATTTTAATTGAGGATGTTGATCACTGGAGTTTGTTGTATATTAAATTGTATTGGGAGTGATATATTTATATTTGTAGATTGAGAGTGTTATATATATAAAGGAGATTCTACTGAATTTTCGGTAGAATCTTTACTCATTAAATTTTTATCAAGTCCGTTCTGATGAGATTAGATAGACTCGCCTGGGAAAAAGATTTGAACGGGTCGTTTCAATAGCTCAATGCCAAATAGAACCTTAAGGTCTTGCTTCAATTTATCTTGCAATGGGGGAGCTAGAAGCTGCTGGTTGCGTAATGATTTACAAACAACGACTTAAATATGCTCCATTTGTACTTTGAAAATATTAAAGACAATTGGTGTTACACGCCAAAAGTGCAACGAAGATAAGAACAAGTTTCTAAACAAAATGTTTATTATAAAAAATAGTTGAATTCTCATTGGGTCTTTGTTTTTTCAAAACGAAAATATCCTTATTATTTTTTTTTATTACATGGGTCTAAAATACAGTATCTTTGATAGTCTGATGATGTACATATAATTACAAAATTAATAAAAATTTAATAAATTTGTGACACTGACTGTTTCTTAGAGGTAACATCATTACAGCCTCCAACCATATAACTTTTTATTTCTTTTATGCTTTTCACACTATTACATATTAGATTTGCTTTAATTAATTTATACCGAACAAATACTGTTTTATCCATGACAAGATTAAAAATAAAGATATTCCATCGACTTTTTTTTTTTTTGAAATAGGTAATTGATCGAAATCCGAGCGACCAAACCATGGAGAAGTGGAAATTTTTATTATTATTATAAATGGCAAATTCAAAATGCAATGCATGTGATTCTGAGCACGTTCCCAATAGACTCTTGTTGCATTGATAAACCACGGAATCAGACTAACGGAGTCAATTTAGCCGTCTATCCTAAAATGATGGAGTCAAATTTGGCAACTAATTTTATTATATAAGGGTTTTAGCTTGCTACCGAGGAGCTGCCATACTAAATCTAATAAGAGCAACCGAGATCTGGAGCAACAACAACAAGGCAGGCATTCAATTGCAAGTAAGTAATCAATACTAGTGATTGAATTTTTCGTAGTTATCAAGAATCTTAAGATGATGAGGATTTTCATTAGTTGTTGTTGACTTGGTGTATGTGTATATATAACTTTTGATGTTTTAATATTGGATAGGTACTACTAAGAACAACTCTAGGTACGGCTCCAAAAGTAGCTAGCCTAAAATGGAAAGGGCACTAGAAGTGCAAGTACTGGCCAGAGAGAGCATCAAGCCAGCTTACCCAACTCCTCAACACTTGAGAAATTTTAAACTCTCCCTCATGGACCAGATCAATTTTCCGGTCTACGTGAGCACCATTTTTCTGTACAAAGCAGACAATAATGTGAGAGCTGAGCAAATGTCGCAACGTCTCAAGTCATCCCTATCAAAAACTCTCACAAAATTCTACCCGTTTGCAGGGAGGGTCAAAGACGATTTCTCAATTGAATGTAACGACGAAGGGGCTGAGTATGTTGAAGCTCTTGCAAACGGCTTTTTGTTTGAATACCTACAAAAGCCTGATCAGAATTTATTACGGGATTTTCACCCGTTTAACTACGCAGAATCTCCAGTAGCAAGCAACGGGTGTCCAATGCTGCGCATACAAGCAACTTTTTTCAAGTGCGGGGGACTGGCAATCACTATTTGCACTTGTCACAAGCTCATTGATGGAGTCTCGTTAGGTATATTTGTTAACAGCTGGACCACCACAGCTCGTGCAGATAATAAGGAAGTGGTTCCTAGATTTGTTGCATCAACGATTTTTCCGGCAAGTGAATCCTTCGTGCCCTTACCTTTACATATTTCACCAGTCCAAGCAAACAGGTTTGTATTTGATACAAAGAAAATTGACCAACTCAGGGCTAAAGTTTCAAGTGCAAGCGTGCCTAGACCATCACGCGTCGAGGCACTGACTGCACTTATTTGGAAGTGTGCAAGGGCGGCGTCAAGATCAAACCTCGGGTATTCAAGACCTTCTTTGTCAGTCCACGCGATGAACGTGCGTGCCGTGGCGGAGACGCCCTTGCCTGACAACTCTGTGGGCAACTCTGTCGCGTATCTGACGGCGCAGCCGAGTGAAAAGGAAGCTGAAACATTAAAAGACTTGGTTTGTTCATTTAGGAAAGCAAAGGCAGATTTTAGCCGGAACGGTCTCAAAAATTTGCTAGAAAACAAGAGTATATTCGATATTCCACAGTCAATTAAAGCCAAGTTTGAAAAAGACGAGATCGATTTCTACACTTTCTCCAGCATTGTTAACTTTCCATATTATGAAGTAGCAGATTTTGGATGGGGAAAGCCAGTGCACGTAACTTTACCAAATTATGTGCTATCAAACTTGATTATCATAATGGACACAAACGATGGTAAGGGAATAGAAGTATTGGTGACTCTGAGCCCCGAAGACATGGCCTTCTTTGAACGTGACCAAGAACTGCTTGCATTTGCTGCTATTAATCCACCAGTACTCGATGTAAGTATAAGAAAGAATGAGTCACCTCTTTTGATTTCTTCACTTTGATTTTTTAATGTATGCATTTGCTGCTAGTAAACTCTAGCGCTCGTCTTCTTTGTCATAAATAAAATTCTTTGTTTGTTTATTTTTGTATAAATATCACAATACTGGATACTGAAACTAAAGAAGCAGGTTCAAACACCGCAAATAAGAACGAACGCAAAGAATGCACGCACAAAACAAAAACTAAACAACAAAATTTTGACGTACAAGAAGAGTGCTTCATGCTCTTTCTTTATTAAATAATTAAACATTGGTCTACAAAGAATATTACAATCTTTGATACAAGCTAAGACTCACGCATAGCTTATAAACCCAGAAAGTCAACTAAAGTCATCTCTACCTAACTAGCGAGCCGCAGATCCAATGATAGCTATAACCGCCAAAACGCATCAATCTGAGAATCTTACATTTACAACCCTGAGAATTTACAAATGAAACCAGAAGCTTTACAAGCATTTCAACCACACCCCTACACAAGAAAATTGAATCATACTCAACAGCCATCAGTCTCCATTTCGGTTCAAATTCTGTACAAGAATAAACTCCTTCTCCAATGGGATTTTGGAGATGAAGCTTCAATCAATTTCTGGTTTCATAAATGGGTTCCTGGGTTAATCTTATCCCCTGCGGGTTTCTCTCTTATTAATCTCACCAGTCTGCTGGCTAATGTTTTACTTATTTACTTTTCCTCATTTGCATGCTTCAATTGAGGGCATTATTCTTCCAAAAGTTTGCTGTTCGTGGAACATGTGCAGTTTCCACATGCTTGTTTTGTGATTCTCCTTGTGCTGCGGAGTGGATCATGAGAGTTTGATCTTTGGCAGTGACTATTTCATAGGTTTCATTTGGTTTTTCTTATAGTTGGTTTGGTTGTTGAATTATGGCACTTTGTGATTAATGTGAATTTTGGCCCTAATTATTGCATATTAATTTGGATACTCAGCTGCTGTTATATGCATTAAAAGTTAGCATATTATTAATATTTTGAGTTAAAAAATAGTCCTTCAAATTTTAGAATATTACAATTTGAGTGCAAAGCCATTTTTATCCTTATGACAATGGTGTGTTCTCCTCTAATACTGAATGATAATAAAGAAATGACAAATATTTTCGCTCATTGTCAATAGTTAATTTTCCTTATATTTTCTGGCCGAATCACTAGGTGTAGGGGTTACATTCTCTTAATACCTAAATTCTTATTTACATTGACAATATGGGATAATTTAGGATTTGTGTCCTTATTTATTTTTAATTCCCAAATTAAAGTCTATATTGATGGAGAGACTTCTTAATTTAACTATTTTCCTAAAATTAAGATTTAGCTACTTCAATTAAAGGAGATTATATTTAGGACACAAAGAGTTATATCTTTTGGAAGTAAAAAAGAATATGATCTCTACTATGACTTGTATAAAAGTTTAATATTTTTCTATAGATAGAGATGTATTCTACACATTGAAGATATTTGAGTACAAGCAGAGAAATAGAATTAATTTTCGTGCAAGTGAATAGTGCCATGAACAATGTTGGTGAACAGGACCAATAAACAGTACATCTTGTAACTATTTATGGAATTTTAATTTTCATGTTTAATATTCATCAGCATGTTTGTTGATTGGTCTCTTTTGGAGAAAGGGTTGTTTGTAGCAGTAAAGAGATTCATATCAAGGTTACAAACAAGAAAACCTGTGGTGCTTACTAAGAAGATTCTACTAAGTAGGTTCAATTAGGTGGCGACAAAAATAGGAAGGAGCTTGAAATTGTTTAAAAAATTGATTGATCGTAATCTTCTTATATTTGAGCATGGCATCATTGATGAAGGACTGGAATTCGAACCAAGTAAAAATCTACAAGTGATTTATTTTCCCCAAATTTTATTACATACATTTAAATTAGTTGGTTTAATTAATTTAAGGTTATAATTGACATACATCTACATCTAAATTTTCCAACACGTTTTAGTAGAATATGTTATGCTTTGGTCGAGTCACCAAGAGTACAAGGGACTTTCACTAATAAAATTTTGTTTTGTTATAGAAAAGATATAATATGTTTCTATTCCTGCTGAGCCACCGGAAGTTAAAAAAAAAAAAAAAGGGATTTCATGCACCCGTATTGGGAAGAAAAGAAACAATGTTGTTTCTATATCTCTGCTCATGCAAGGAGTCCAAAAAATTTCTATTGCAAGCTTAAGCGGAATGATCGGAATTACTTGAAGTTGCCATTCTACATGCTCATGTAGTGGGAATCAATACCGTTATGTAGTCCACTTGTCGCAAGTATCAAATTTTTTGTGTGATGCATGTTTGACACTAATTAAGATAATCATGATATGCCTTATAAATATGGAATGCATTATGACCATCATGTACTTGCACATTTAGAAGATAAACCATGATTTACAACGTTTTAATTTTTTTTTTATATATAATTGAATTTTGTGTAGAAATATGAATTCGAGTTGTTGGGGGTCTTAATGTAGAATTTTTAGATATCTAACTCAAAAGATTAGTTTACTGGGTAGAGTACCCTATCTTACTTATAAGTCCAAGTAACTCTCTTTTACTAACTAATGTGGGACACAACTCAACAATTCTCTCTGGATGAAACCACCACTGGGATGAATCCACCACCAGATCTTGTTCCTTTCACTGAACAATGTGGAACACAACTCAACAATCCCCTCAAATGAAACCACCGACGGATCTCGGTTGTTTTATCCAACAATGTGGGACACAATTCAACAATCCCCTTGGAGGAAACTACCGTCGGTTCCCGGTCCTTTCATCTGACACACCTGAGTTGTTCCATCACCACATTCCGTCTACTATGGTCTGGCTCTGATGTCACTTGTAGGGTGAAGCTTAGCTTAAGATTTCTAAATATCCAACTCAAAAGACAAGTCTATTTGATAGAGTGACCTACCCTATTTATAAGCCTAAGTAACTCCCCTTTACCAGCTAATGTGGAATATAACTCAATACGAGCCATAGAGAAATAATAATAGTGAATTTTATTTTTTCTTTAATTTTTTTTTGTAGGTAACACAATTTGACATGAGCCATTCGGAAATGTTTTCATATGATAGATGTTTTTGGGTAAGTTAAAGTGAGATCTATTTTGTCCCATTTGAAATGATTTGTTTGCTAATATTTATAGTAAATTATTAATCCTATTGGCCTATTTTGCACAAATGTATTTAAAACACCACTAAATTGGACATGAGATCAAGTCTACAACAATTTCAAGAAAAGACAACAGTAAAACCATACTTTACAAAAGCCTCCTAAATACATGTTATATTAATTTAGTTGCAAGTTAATTAATTACTAATTTATATAGTAATTGAGTCCTATATAAAAGTAAGAATTTTTTATAATATATCATCTTGTAAATTAATCAAATTATTAATTTACAACATTACTCTAAAATTTTCAAAATTTATTATTTAATCGATGTTATTAATTTATCAATATTTAACTATTTATTGTTATAAGAGGAGTAATGAAACAACCGAGAGATAATGACTTGAACGAATGGTTAGTGATTTTCAAAAATGGATATTGTCCATAAATGTTAACAATACACGTGGTCATGCATAGAAAGAACAATTGTTTCTATTAAATGCAAATTATATTTAAAAGAAAAAAGCGGTGATACTTCCACCCCTCAAATTGTGTAAATGCACCCCACTTTAAAATATAATTATAAAAAATTCAAATTATTTGTAATTATTTCAAATGAAGAAGAAATTTTAAGAATTAACCAATTAAATCTTCTTCGTTATTTAAACTTATGGCACAAAAATACATGCTTTGGATAATTAAATTATTTTTATGTTACAAGGGTAAAATAATCAAAATAAATTTAGGTTAAAAAACATTAACAATCAACAATGGTCAAGATATATATATAAAGAATCTAATTGAGTATGTTTAAACTTTTTATTAATTTAAAATTTAAAAAAATAATGTGAATTTTTAGTAAATATATTTTCGCAATAGGGTGAATCTACATAATTGTGAGGTGAATATATCTTAATAAATATATCTTAGGCAGTGACATTAAAAGGGGCATACCTTTTATGACGGTTCAAAAACCGTCATTAAATGCATACATATAATGACGGTTATTTTAATAAACGGTCATTATATATCATATGTATATAAGTTTTAATGATGGTTTTTTGTTAAAAACCGTCATTAAATGTATACATATAATGACGGTTATTTTAATAAATGGTCATTATATATCATATGTACATAAATTTTAATGATGATTTAAAAAAAAAAACCATCATTAAAAATCACATTTAATGGCGGTTCTTTAAATAACAACCATCTATTACACTTTTCCATTAATTTTTTATGACAGTTTTTATTCATAACCGTCATCTTTTATAGTAAATATACTTATATTTAATGGCGGTTCTTACATAATAACCGTCATCTTTAGCAGGTTTATTTAAAAAAAATAAATATTTATAATAATCCTTTGAAGCCCCAATTTCAATTATGCTATTTATAATTTTTTTACAATTGTACGTTCTACAAATGTTTCATATCAAAAGTTAGTTATACAAAAAGATTTGATAATTCCTTTTCTCTTCACAATATCTTCAATATATCTTCAACTTAATAACATGCTTGCTTGCTGCCTTGAAAAATTATATCTGTTTATAGCCAAAGGGAAAAACAAAAACAACCTAAGAAAAAACAATTAGCAAGAAGATAAAGAGCAAAGAAGTAACAAAATTTTTTTTTAAAAAAAAGAAACGTTTTTTGAGTGTTGTTTTCTTTGTAATACAGTAGCAAAACAAATTCGAGGCACCACATACAACAAAAATAATAGTACAAGTATTTGCCTCAACGTAATTTTAATTTAAGAGATGAAGAGAGTTCAAGCAAGTTGATCATATGTCAAATAAATTAAGTTTAAATGCTCGAACTTCTCATTTCATGAAATTTTAATAAATTAAACTATAAAAATCATAAAATAAGCATTTATCCGTCTTCCCATGGTTTCTTTCAACAAGCGCTAAATGAATTATTGCTATCAAATTAATATAAGCTGCCAAAGTAAATAAATTAAATGGATGGACCTAAATTTTAAGGTCTAGGAATTTAACCTCTTATGGCCCATCAATTCAATGACTATCACCAAACCTATAGAATTTTGAAAGAATATATGATTAGAAAGATCCTAAAAATCACAACCATCTGCTAAACTGAAATTTTGAAAGAGTAAATTTATTACGTTTGCACATTCATATGCTTGTACTATATTAATTTAACAGTAGTATCCCAGTTTAGTCGTCCAAGAGCATTAACACATATACACTATAAGCTAAACAGTTAGAAGACTCTATAGGTACCTTGATATGAGTGCATATCTAAAAATATTTTCAGAACTCATGTTCTAAAGCAAGAAAAATGAGAATGGATTGTAGATACATAAATATATGACCATTGTAGATGTGAATGGTGAGTAGTATAGTTGTAACGCCATACAGGCAATTAAAGCACAAACTGCAAAAGTCACCTGATACAACTTGTATTTTGTCAAATCATTTAACTATTCAGCAAAGAAGAGGAGACCATTGGCGTCAAAATATGCAGTTGCTTTGTTGTCTTCTACATAATCTGCATTAATAAAGTCATATTACTGATAGAACTAATAATTTTGAATGAACTAAAATGAAGAAAGTTGTTCGAAAGCTAATTTAAGAAAAGGAATTACTTTCAAACTACCGAGAAATAGAAGCAAGGAAAGCAATAACCAACAAGAAGTTTAGAAATCAACTTGCTTTCATGCTTTTGTTCTTTAGGCTCAAATTGTATAGAATCCTAAATAACTCCTTCCAATTCCTTAGTTTTTATCTTGAAAGCAATCAAAGCATCCATTTGCTCACTCAAACTTTCAACCTAAGCATAATTTTCTTTCACTTTAGTCCCGTAAAACTTGTCAAATTTATCAAACTCATCATCAAGCCTTCTAAAAAACTACTGCTCTCATTCCCCTCCTTCCTCAACAATCTTCCAAAATATTTTCAATACAAAATAGACCAAAAAATTTCTAGGAGCCTTTTTGATTGTAGAACAGCAACTAATCAACACCTGCAGATTTCCAGTGGCTGTTTTGCTACTGTTCTGCAGTGAAAACAGCCAATAGAAATCTGCAGGGGCTGTTTTACTGCTGTTTTGTAGTGAAAATAGCCCCTGCAAATTACCAAGGGCTGTTTCACTGAGAAAAGCAGCAAAAGAGCCGTTGTAAACTTCTAGCAGCTATTTTGACAGCAAACCTACAGAAAAACAGCCCTTGGAATTGTCCATTGCTGTTCCAGCTTAATGAAAAATACAGTAAATTGAATTTTTAAATACGAACGTAGTAAATAAATGATTCAACAACCATGGGAAATTATCAAAGGAACCCCAAATGGGAACAAGCAAAGTTATCAAGCAAAAACAAAATAGATAAGCCTTATTATCAATTTCCTTTCTGAATTTTTTATACTAATAATCAATAAAAACAAATTACAGCAAATTAAAGCTTTCAATGATTTGGGCAAAAATTGAAAAGCCCAAAATAGAAAGAGTGACAATTAATACTTATATGATAGAGGTCAAATTGAAAAAAAAAATACATTGAAAAATGAAGAGTACACCTACCATGAACTTTCTAAAACTCTTCCTCATTAGATCAGCTAAAACTTCCGCTGAATGTTCAGTTGATTTCTTGGAAGCTTGGCTGTAAACAAAATAAATCCCACATTTTGTCACCACGTAGCAACACTTTATGTGTTTAAGATACAACTGGAAAAAGACCACAGTATTTTCACAATACTCACTGTCCCCATTCAAATCAAAACTACTGAAGAAATTCTTGCCCAAAACTATGTGATCTAATTCGAACTAAAAATAATGTAAAAAAACTTGAGGTGGATAACAAACTTGTAAAGTGGGAGAAGTCGGAAAATTGCAAAACAAAAACCATGGCAAGAGAGAATAGAATAATTTTCCATTACCACAACACAAAAGATTCCGTTAATCAACAGACAACAATATAAGAAAAAAAATTAAGCAGAGTAAACAAATCAAGTAATCAAATCCATTGAAAAAATTATTGCGCAAAAGGATTAAGGATTACGACAGAAACAAACACCTTCAAGATGTTTTTGATCTGCATCAAAAATTACAAATCCAACCAAGAAACCGACTCCCAAAATCACAGTTAGATATGAAAATATGAAATTAAAAGTAAGTAATTAATTACTTAATCACAGAGAACCAAACCAATCGAAGCGGTGAATCAAGGTGGTCATGTTACAGCTTCGGGCAACAAAGAAGATCAACATTCAAATTTGGTTAATTTAAGTAAGTAAATCAAAATCTCAGGCGATGCACATATGTTATCGAACAACAGAGACTTACATGGTAGAATGTTTTCTTCTGCGAGTGAAACGACGAGTGATGGCGAGGCTAGGGTTTATCTGGTTCGATGGTGATTGACAGTGAAGGCTTTAATTTCAAGCAGTTAATGATTGGGTTGTCTTCGACGGCAAGGGTTTGGATATGGGTTAGAGTTTTCTTGGGTAAGAGGGGTACAATGTTGACTCCGGCATAGTAGAGAGCAAGCATGAGAGAGAGGGGCTGCTGGTGCTGGCCTGCTGCTGTGTGTGCATGAGAGCATGGTGAAAGAGAGGGTGGCTGCTGGTGGCCTGGTGCTGCCATGCTCGGCTACTACTGCACGGGCTAAGTGTGTCGATGGCGTGTGTGCTGCTGAGAGAGAAGGGTTGCGTGCATGCGTGCTTTTAGAGTTTAGAAATTATCTGTAATTTTAGAGATTTGGTGTTTAGTATAGGGGCGGTTAATTTGGGATATATATATCAATGACGGTTCTATAATAACCGTCATTAATTTGGGATATATAATGACCGTTGATTTGCACAACCGTCATTAAAAATTAAAATTATTTTAATTACATATATAATGACTGTTATATATAACAACAGTCATTAAAAATTATCATTTTTAATGACGGATTTTTAATAACCGTCATTAAAAATTGTAACTTTAAAATTAAAAATATTTTTTACTACGCATACAATGAATGTTTTATGTAAAAACCGTCATTAAAAATCAAGATATTTTAACTACACATATAATGACCGTTGTATATAAAAACCGTCATTAAAAATAAAAATATTTTTAACTACACATATAATGATCGTCGTCATTAAAAATAGTTATTTTTAATGACGGTTTTTACAAACGAACCGTCAATAAAATTATGTGTAGATTTTGCTTGACATTTAATGACGGTTCTATTACATAACCTTCATTAAAAGTGCTACATATTATGATTGTTCACATAATAACCGTCATTAAAGATATTTAATGACGGTTGTTAAAAAGAACCGTCATAACTCATAACATATGCGTCATTGTTTAATATTTTTGTAGTAGTGGTTTTTAAAAACTATCCAAAGCACACCTATTATATGTGTTTCCAATTTTCCCTTATAACAATATGTAATCCAAAGCACACCTATTATATGTGTTTCCAATTTTCCCTTATAACAATATGTAAATGTCTCTTTCAATTGCAAGAATTCGATTTCGAAAAATAGTGAACAAAAACAAAATGTCCTAGTATTTCACTCAACTACTTGTTCGGGAATCATCTGTATCATGCTTTTT
Organism: Citrus x changshan-huyou; assembly: GCA_039657385.1. Taxonomy (NCBI): domain Eukaryota; kingdom Viridiplantae; phylum Streptophyta; class Magnoliopsida; order Sapindales; family Rutaceae; genus Citrus; species Citrus x changshan-huyou. The sequence continues at coordinate 9,129,737 of CM077549.1, forward strand.
GAAAGGAAATTTTTAGTATAGCGCCAGACATATTTTTAGAGCTTTCATATTTAAGGAATCATGGGGGTAAATCCTTTTAATACCTAAGATTTAGAGGATATTTGTTTTTTAACTTAATAACTTAAAGTGATTTAACTTAATTAATTAAGTTAATTAGAGGTGTTTGTTTTTATAACTTAATAAGATATTCCAGAGAATTTTGACTTAATAAAATAAATTATTTTTTTGGGTTTTTTACTGAATATAGAAATATAAATCAGTCAACTAATTTCTAATTTCAAAAATATCCATACTTTATTGTTTATTTTCATGCTATCTCAAAGCTCCTGCATACACGTTTACTCAATAATAATCTCAATCTTTATCTTTTTTTTTTAATCAGCCATCATGGAATCCCTTCTCATTTTGGTTCTCTAATCAAGTTTTTGAATCTCTCATTATCAGTAATTAAAGATGTTATTCTTAAGCTTTTTTATGTAATTACATAATCTATTTGACTAAAAAAATTTATATATTATAATTTTAAAATCATTATGTGTTCACTTGAATATAGTTTTGCTTATATATAGTAAAATATTATGGTACTTATGTTCTTAGAGAGAGAGAGATATATACATATATATATTGTTTATTAGACATTTAAATTTAATAAGGATAGAAATGTAAAAGTACATATTTTTGTTTTTAAAGTTGGAAAAAGTTAATACTTATTTTTAGAGATTCAGATAAAAAATAAACATATTATTTAAATTCAAATATTTAAGTCTATTTAGATTTCAGATTAATTCAGATCTATTCAGATTTTGGATAAAAAAACAAATGCCACCTTGATAACCCTTTATTTTTCAGACATTGTCTCTTTTTTTTCCCTTCTTAATAATTGAGTAAAAGAGAAGAATCTTTGTCTTTATCTTTTTTCCCAAAGTGTAAAATGAAAATAAGGAGGCGTATGTATTACTAAAAAAAAAGTTAAAAATATAGTTATGTATAAATTTATTTTTCAGAGAAAATTCAAATAAATCTAGTAACACTCCACATGTGAAATATAGATATATTTTTCTTTTTCACAAGTGGAGTGTTAGCTAGATTTATTTAAACTTCAATTTTTTGGAAGCTCAAACATCTACCATTTTTGATAGCTTTAAAAAAAAAAATCAAGCACAAATAGCTAAACATAAGGCTGAACTTTTCATCATTCAAACTTCCAAATTTAATTTTTTTTTTAAAACAAAATCTCGAGTTTTGGGAGTGCTATCAGTCTATAAAAATTTTAAGAGTATATATTATTGTCAAAATTAAAAAAAAAATGTAATCTTTAACTTTAATATAACTAATGACATTAGTATCTTAGCGTATTTTTCAAATTTGAAACTAAACAAAAATTTAAACTCAATCCTTGGATCATCAATAAAGCTGTTATTGTTGGATTCAGCTGTGGTTGTAGGTCTTGCAAAAGAAACGGCTTAACGACGAATTTCAGGCTGATTAATGGAAGAACTATAAATAAAAGGACCAAGATCCCCAATGAAATATAAAATATTATTCATACATGCCATCCTCCAAGCGAACCCTCAATAATCCAGAATGTACAGATGACAGCCATGTGTCCCCTGACTATTATAATGAACTGAAACACTTTAAGAAATCACGAGCTTAGTCACGTGAGTTCGTTTAATTCGGTTATGATCAAAACGCAGAATATGGACACCCTCTTTGATTTAAGTAGTCATGCTTCTCACACGTGACTTCATTAACACAATCAATAGCACTGAAATGCTGCTGTTTAGTCGCTGGTGTTTGTATTCACAGCGCACCCAACAGATCTAAAATTAAATCTCTTTGTATCCCATGTAATTATAAATCTTAACTTGACAATTCATCTCCATGGTATTTTTTTTTAAACCTCACTTCTACTCATTAGCGATTGATTGAAATAAAATTTGGAAGAGTTATCTCCAAAGTGTGAAATTTTAAATTTTATTAATATTTTTAAACCTCACTTCTACTCTTTAGCCATTGATTGAAATAAAATTTGGAAGAGTTATCTCCATAGTGTGAAATTTTAAATTTTATTAATATTTTTCTCCGTATTAATTCTTTAACTTGCAATTTTGGAACCTGTTGATGCCGAAATCTGGATGAGTTGGTTAAATCTCAGATCCCTGCATCAGCATTAAATTTGTTTGGTGGGAAGCCGCTGATTAGTTAGCACCATGAGCAGATTTTCTATGAGCAGAGGTTCCATGAGCAGACAACTCATGAGCAGACAATCCATGAGCAGACGATCCATGAGCAGACGATCCATGAGCAGACAACCCATGAGCAGACAACCCATGAGCAGACAATACATGAGCAGACAACCCATGAGCAGACAATCCATGAGCAGATGATCCATGAGTAGACAACCCATGAGCAGACAATCCATGAGCAGATGATCCATGAGCAGATAACCTGTGAGCCTGTGAGCACAACCAACAGTGAGGAGGCGCCAGAAGTTTTTCAGGCGAGAACCCTCCGACGCTTAAGTCAGCGATTTGGGTCTTACTTGGAAAAACCTATACCACAATTCATGTGGCTTAATTATGATTGCTTTAAACAAAAAAACTTTTAAGTAAATTTCAAGGAAAATAATTGAGAATAATTAATCTTAAAGAAATCATATGCGAAAGAGAAATTTTCCAGTGGTAGAGAGAGAAAAAGGTCCAATGGGTTCAGTTGCCCAGAGAGAGAGAGAGAGAGAGAGAGAGCTCGAAGGCCCCCCCTTCTTTCTTTTCCTTTCCTAGGGTTTTTATAGGAAACTATAACGGTTTTTATCCTCTCCCCTAGAATTCTCAAGAAAACTACTAATTTTCAGCCCACTAAGAATATGGTCCCTAATATTTCGGAGAAAATGTTTTGATTGAATCGTGCTTCCTGGTAACTTCATGGTCGAGGTGACCAATAACATCCTGGTCAAGGTGATGTGCTCGAGGTCACCACATATTATTCTGGTCGAGGTGACCTATAACATCCTGGTCGAGGTGATGTGCTCGAGGTCAGCACATATTATTCTGATCGAGGTGACCAACAACATCCTGGTCGAGGTGATGTGCTCGAGGTCACCACATATTATTCTGGTCGAGGTGACCAATAACATCCTGGTCGAGGTGATGTGCTCGAGGTCACCACATATTATTCTAGTCGAGGTGACCAATAACATCCTTGTCGAGATGATCTGCTCGAGGTCATCACATATTATTCTGGTCGAGGTGACCAATAATATCCTGGTCAAGGTGATGTGCTCGAGGTCACCACATATTATTCTGGTCGAGATGATCTGCTCAACCATTTGCTCACTTTTACTTTGAGGAGAGCACGATAATGTATGAGCAAACACCTTTATCTTGGTCACCCTATTTCATTCCCTAAACACCAGTCCCCAGTTTCTAGTGTTGAGAGTGAAACGAATCATGACTGGAAACTTTAGTGGTCTACTCACCTTCGCTTGGTCGAGCAGTTCCTGGAATGATTGGCTTCCTGTCTCGCCATAAAACAGGCTTTGAGACTTTGGAGCCTTTGCACGCCTTAGAAACTTTTTGGAACTTTGGTGGTCTGCTCACCTTCGCTTGGTCGAGCAGATCCTGACATGCTTGGCTTCCTGTCTCGCCATAAAACAGGCTTTGAGACTTTAGAGCCTTTACATGCCTTAGAAACTTTTTGGAACTTTGGTGGTCTGCTTGCCTTCGCTTGGTCGAGCAGATCCTGGCATGCTTGGCTTCCTGTCTCGCCATAAAACAGGCTTTAAGACTTTGGAGCCTTTGCATGCCTTAGAAACTTTTTGGAACTTTGCTGGTCTGCTCGCCTTCGCTTGGTCGAGCAGATCCTGACATGCTTGGCTTCCTGTCTCTCCATAAAACAGGCTTTGAGACTCTGGAGCCTTTGCATGCCTTAGAAACTTTTTGGAACTTTGGTGGTCTGCTCACCTTCGCTTGGTCAAGCAGATCCTGGCATGCTTGGCTTCCTGTCTCGCCATAAAACAGACTTTGAGACTTTGGAACCTTTGCACGCCTTATTAGTAAACTTTGATTTGCTTCTCAACGCTAGCCTAGCTCTCATTTCTTAAATCATTCTCATATTGAGTAACTTTCAAGAAATCAAGTTAACTAAGTTATACCGTCAGCACTAATATGAGCACAATCAATTTAATGAATACAAGGTATCCTCATCTCACATAGCAGGATTTAGAGAAATAATTAAATTTTCAGGAAAAAATTGCTTGTAAATAAAAATTTAACTTCTGACATGTTCTGATTTTTACAAACGTGTGCTTTAAATGTGCTCTCATTTAAAGTTTTTGCTTCCTTGTTTAAGTAATCTCATCCATTTATGCACTGTAACATTCTGATTTGCTTCAACTAGATGAAAATTGATAGAGACAAAAAATTGGCTTCTCGTACCGGTCCCCACAGACGGCGCCAAATGTTGATGCCGAAATCCGGATGAGTTGGTTAAATCTCAGATCCTTGCATCAGCATTAAATTTGTTTGGTGGGAAGCCGCTGATTAGTTAGCACCATGAGCAGATTTTCTATGAGCAGAGGATCCATGAGCAGACAACCCATGAGCAGACAATCCATGAGCAGATGATCCATGAGCAGACAACCCATGAGCAGACAATCCATGAGTAGATGATCCATGAGCAGATAACCTGTGAGCCTGTGAGCACAACCAACAGTCATGAGGCGCCGGAAGTTTTTCCGGCGAGAACCCTCCGACGCTCAAGTCAGCGATTTGGGTCTTGGAAAAACCTATACCACAATTCCTGTGGCTTAATTATGATTGCTTTAAACAAAAAAGCTTTTAAGTAAATTTAAAGGAAAATAATTGAGAATAATTAATCTTAATGAAATCATAAGCGAAAGAGAAATTTTCCAGTGGTAGAGAGAGAAAAAGGTCCAATGGGTTCAGTTACCCAGAGAGAGAGAGAGAGAGAGAGCTCGAAGGCCCCCCCTCCTTTCTATTCCTTTCCTAGGGTTTTTATAGGAAACTATAACGGTTTTTATCCTCTCCCCTAGAATTCTCAAGAAAACTACTAATTTTCAGCCCACTAAGAATATGGTCCCTAATATTTCGGAGAAAATGTTTTGACTGAATCGTGGTTCCTGGTAACTTCCTGGTCGAGGTGACCAATAACATCCTGGTCGAGGTGATGTGCTCGAGGTCACCACATATTATTCTGGTCGAGGTGACCCATAACATCCTGGTCGAGGTGATGTGCTCGAGGTCACCACATATTATTCTGGTCGAGGTGACCAATAACATCCTTGTCGAGATGATCTGCTCGAGGTCATCACATATTATTCTGGTCGAGGTGACCAATAATATCCTGGTCGAGGTGATGTGCTCGAGGTCACCACATATTATTCTGGTCGAGATGATCTGCTCAACCATTTGCTCACTTTTACTTTGAGGAGAGCACGATAATGTATGAGCAAACACCTTTATCTTGGTCACCCTATTTCATTCGCTAAACAGAACCTAAATTTGCTTTGTTGAGTTTTGGAATCTATGAACTGTTAACAAACCGTAGGTTTTCTCTACAAAGCAAGACCGGCGAAGGGCGATTCTTTTGAGAAGATTAAACTGAACTCCTTCCTAATACTAGACAGGCAGGTACATGCTCCGATAGAAGGGGGTCAGCTCGGCAAGTAAAGGATATAAGGAAAAAAATTATATATGTTGAATGTGAGTAAATTCTTTTCTTTTATTTTTGTCCTTTTGCTTTGGTCTTTTAGCATGGATCATGAATCGGTTCATGGTAAAGCAAAGAGCAGTAAATTAAAAGCGATGAAAGAGAGCCTTTTTTTTTATAAGAAATATGTAAAATTTTTATTTACTAAGGGCAATTGTTGACTTCATATTGGCTTCTTCTACTATTGTTTTTGTGGCTTCCTTCTTGGAATTTGTATAGTCGCCTTGTTGCCATTTACTATATTTGGAAAGCACGAAATTGTCTTCGACTTCATTATCATCCTTTGTCTTGTATACGAGAAATTCTAAAATACCTCAGATGTATTACAACCAATTGATGCATGCATGACATGTGTAATTGAATTTAATACAACCACCACTTGCATGATAGTTTTTTAAAATAAATGCACACATGTCATGGTATTATTTACTTGTTGTATGACTGACATATATAGTACCTTAGATGTATTTTAGAATTTCTTCTTTTATACATGCAAAAAAATCTAATTTCTAGCTACCTTAGCCTTTTTGGTGTGGCCAGTCCACCAGACTGGTAATAAATCTCAGCCTATATATTCGGCCTTGCATTTATCTTACGCCAGCCGTCCATCTTCATCTATCATCATCTGGCATTCACCATGGGCTCCTTGGATCAAAATCGACACTGACGATTTGGCGAAGGGAAACCCGGCTCTTGCAGCTTGTGGTGCCGTGTTTCGTGGTTTCAATGGTGCTTTCCAAGCTTGTTTTGCACAGTCCCTTGCCCATCAAACGTCTTTCTATGCAGACATATATGCTATTTTAAAGGCTATTGAGCTTGCAGCTTCAAAAGATTGGAATTTTATTTGGTTAGAGAGCGACTTGGCTTCGACTTTATCAGATGGTTGGATTGTTTGAGATTTATTAGTAGAATACACTTTTCTAGTTCACACATCTGTAAAGAGGAGAATTCAATGGCTAATAGTCTTGTTAATTTGGGGTCAATTCTTAATACTTATGATTGATGGGATGATCCTCCTATTTCTGATCGTCAAAGTTTGCATGAGGATGCTTGAGGTCTCCCCAAGTATCATTTCAAATGAGTGCTCTGTATTCTTTCTTCTCCTTTTTCCTTCTTAATAAAATTCAGTATCATTTGTTAAAAAAAAGGAATAAAAATTAGCAAGAGTTTTTAAAAGAGTTACAGAGGGGTGCTAATGGCACCACTCAAATATAAATATAGTAAATCTCAATTTACCCCTAACTACTGTTATTTTTAATAATGGATTGTCTTTAACTTGTTAAAGTACAAAAATATCCTAACTTGTAAAGAAATATGTTATTAATTCTAGTGTGTTGTTCAAAACAACTGTTGATTTGAAATGTCTGCAAAATATATTCCAGAGAACACAACAAAATGCTAAGAATAGAATATTAAAAATAAGTTATTTATAAGATTTAAAGATTAAAGAATTGAAATGACTTAATGAGCTAAAAATAATAATAATAATTAAACATTTGGGACCAAGATTTCCTTTACTTCTATATGTGGCCATTTAGAATTGTCAGGTAAAGGATGAATCATACTTGAGTAACACTTAAAATATGCCTTCTTTGAGTAATAACCAAACATTGCAAGAATGTAAGCCATTAATTTGCCACAGCCTATAGTCACATATATGCTCTTGAAAATTGATAATCCATAACTTTGTAATAGTTTCAACTTCAGAAAACACCACACTCGCAGATGTAATTCGACTCTTCCTACCCTTCTTCAGTGTTTGGTTTATATTATAGTTAATGAAGGTAGCAACATCAATTCTCTATTTTGAATAGCTAATTATTTTATCATTTGTTGTTCTCATTATCCTTTTTCTAATGTGCTCCACCAAATTGATTGTAGATGCCTTTCTCAATTCACTAATTTATGCATTATAATTCTCAATTATATTATTTATTGTGTGATCATATTTGACAAACTTATTAAAAGCATGGACTAACCAGTACTTGGAATTTAGTATCTTTAGCCACTCAAATGCATTATTATCAATATTTTGTGTATCTTTCATTAATGTAGTGAATGCATCCTTATTTGATGCTCTAGCAGCCCTCCATACTTATTTCTCAACTTAACTTGAGGGAACCTTGTCTTAAAGTCTCAAAGACATCCTTGCAAAAAATATGTTCTGTAATCCACCAAATTCTAGGTTCAATGATACAAGAACACCTTTTATGCCTACTAGTCGTGAATATAAGTTGTACCGTGTCAGCTAAATACTCTTGTAAATACCCTAAAAACTAGGTCTAATTTGTATTAAGTATGACTACTTATTTGTATTAAGTATGACTCATAAATACATATTACAATTAGAAAACTACTATGATTTGTATTAAGTATGACTACTGAAAATAATTACATTCAAAGAGACCTTTTAAATGAAAACTATCCAGCCTAATAAATGGCCTACACCCATCTTTGAAGTCAACATTGAGACTTGGAAAACTCACCATTAACCTCTAGAATCCACAATTATCTATAGGTGTGTCTTCTTTTGTTAATTTAAGCAATGCTAAAGCCCCTAACATTTTTTGTTTGATGATGCTAGTATAATTTTAAGCTTTTAACATGATCTCCATTAGCAGCTAACTCTAATATCTCTTTGCTCTGCATACTTTCTGAAGTAACTTCATATATTATCATAAGATCATTAACAAGAATGTCTATATCAATCCTTACCCATCACTTTATTTTTATACTTATTTGCAATCCAACCATCAGTAACTTTGAATTATTCAAAAGATCTTCACATGTGTTTACGTTGTACAAGGTCCTAATATGAAAGTATTGTTCCAAATCTCTTAAGTGTTGCATATACTTTGAAGGGGCATTTATCTATACAACACTTACATACAACATTTCTCTCAAATTTGGTCTTTTCACCTCTGAAACCCTCTTTTATACATTAATCTTTCAAACCCTCTTGTATACATTAATCTTTTAAATGATGACCTAGTGATCCTTTAAGAAGTGTAACAACTAGGTCATCATTTAAAAATACTTGTCATTATACTGCATTCATATCTCAAATTGAACCAAAATCCTTTTTGGATATGGAAAATGATGAATCTAGGATTATGGCAATGTAAGAGGAGTTAAACTAATTTGAGAGAAACAATATGTGGGAATTAGCTCCTAAACCCGAATATCAATCCGTCATTGGCACTAAATGAGTATGGATGAATCTGGTATGGTTGTAAGGAATTAAGCTATATTAGTGGCTTAAGATTACAATCAATAAGAAGGAATTGATTTTGATTAAAATTTTGCACCAGTAGCTAGATTGGAATCTATTAGGATGCTATTAGCATTTGTATGTCATAAAAATTTCATTTTATATCAAATGGATGCCAAGAGTGCATTTTTAAATTGTTACATTATGGAGGAAGTTTATGTGAAACAACCTCCTGCTTTTGAAAATGAGAAATTTCCAAATCACGTTTATAAATTGGTAAAAGCATTGTATGGTTTAAAACAAGCATCTAGAGTATGGTATGATAAACTTAAAAATTTCTTGTTGGATAATGGTTTTTCAATGGCTAAAGCTGATACAACTCTCTTTATTAAGCATAAGAATCAAGATATTCTCATTGTCTAAATTTATGTTGATGATATTTCTTTTTGGTCTACTAACGAGTTTTGTGTAAGGAATTTTCATCTTGTGTGAGCAAAGAATTTAAGATGAGCATGATGGGAGAATTAAACTACTTCATTAGACCGCAAATAAAACAAACTAAAGAAGGAATCTTCATCAATCAAGCCAAATATTTAAGAGATTTACTCAAGAGATTCGAACTTGAAGATGGAAAGATTAAAAGCACCCCAATGAGCTCAATAATCAAGCTTGACAAGGATGAAAAAGGTAAAGAAGTTTATGTTAAAACATATCGAGGTATGATTGGATCCTTTCTTTACTTTACTGCTAATAGACCTGATATTATGTTTAGCGTATGCTTGTGGGCAAGATTTCAATCATGTCCTAATGAATCTCATTTGCTTGCGATGAAAAGGATTTTTCGTTACTGGTGTGGAACCATAGATCTTGGCCTTTAGTATCCTAGAGGAACACATATAGACTTAACATGTTCTTCAGATGTCGACTTTGTCGGATATAAGGTTGATAGGAAAAGTACTATTGGAACATGTAATTTTCTAGGTCACTTTCTAGTTTCTTGGTTTAGTAAGAAACAAAATTCGGTTGCACTATAAACTACCAAGACTGAGTATATTACAGCCGGAAGTTGTTGTGCTCAAGCCTTATGGATGAAACAAACTCTTAGAAACTATGACATTTACCTTGATAAAATACCTATCATGTGTGATAATACTAGTACTATAAATCTTTGAAAAAATCCTATCCAACACTCAAGAACCAAGCATATAGAGATTAGAAATTATTTCTTAAGGGATCATGTTAAAAAAGGAGACATTGCATTAGAGTTCATTTCCACTGATAATCAGCTTGCAGATATTTTCACAAAACCCCTTAATGAAGAACAATTTACTAAAATTAGGCATGAGATTGGAATGATGAATATTGCACAATAGCATAGCTTTATATGATATCAAGTCTATTTTGTTTTCAATAATGTGATTACTTATTTGAATTGGTTGTTTGAATTATGTAAATTAATGAATCATGCATTAAATCGGCCTTTAAGATATTTTAGATTAATGAAATGATCTTGGAATAGATTAATTGTTGGCCAAAAACTAAAATAGATGTGCGAAATCATAAGTTGAAGAAAACGGATTGCCGTTTACCTAATAAACGGTTAACCGTTTTTGGACAAAAACCAGGGAAAACATTCTGGAAGCTAATGGTTCCCCGATATCATAATAACGGCTCACCATTTTTAAAGACATTTTTGGCATGCATTCTGGATGCTAACGGCTCGCCGATATCATAATAACGGCTCGCAGTTATCGCGCAATAATAGAATAGTGAACCGTTTATTCTTCATTTTCACTTGCAATTAATTTTTGTAGTTTTTATATTTTATTTTTATAAGAAGTAGAGAGTGAGCAAGATTTAAATTAATTTTATAATCTCTATCCTTTTAGAGTTTGAATTAGGGTAATGAAGATAGGCATGAAAGAAGCATTTCTTTTTTCAACATTTTCTTAGAAGCGAACTTCTGCTCTACGAGTTAAGAACATCATACCAAAAGTCAAAAACTTTGACCAAGTCCACTATTTGTCAAGGGCAGCAGAGTAGTTTGATGGCCAATTCCATTGAATTAATTGTCTGCAGCAGACTATTGATCCTTACTTGGTCAAGATAATGAAGCAGCTGAAGAGCTTCTTCTTGTTTTCATGGAGTTGACATTTGAAACAACAATTGAATAATAGATTGAGAGTTGAAATAGTCCAATATATATAGAATTAATTCAATTAATTAACCCATCAATTATTAGGGAACACTTATAATTCCAAATTGATGTGCATCAACAAGGTGGGGAATGTGATCGAATTTTTAATTTGATTTTTTTGGTCCATAAAAGTTATGCGACAGAAGATTTGGGGAAGAAATTTTAACTTCTTTAGTTGGATAGAAGCCGCCGAACTCCAAATAAATTTGAGATCATGCTTAGACGCTAACAATTTGTATAAGGCTTCCAAAGTAGTTTCCTCCGAGCATCAAAATTAAGGTTAGAGGTAAACAAACGCCTCCATGATTTCATGCATCAAACTATTAAAATTAATACGATAGACTAAACATACTTGACCTCCAACCGATTCTTTGCATTGAAGGCAGCAATTTGCAACCAGGTCTGGAATCTTCATTGTGGTTTCAATGCCTGAAAATTTTAAGGTCGTGGAAATTTGAATCTTTATACAGCTATTAGTTTATTTAGATTTTATCATTGGAATTGTTAAAGTTAACCGAAATCATTGAGCTGACGCACCAAGTATTCATTGACAGGGAACAATAAGAACTGATGCTGTCACATATATTCTGAAACTAGTAGAATAGTTTAGTTTAGTTATAATAGCCAATAAGTTTGTTTTACTCATTTAATATAGAATTGTCGTCTTGACAGATTCTCTAGCTAACCGAGCGCGAGCTTTTTCTATTTCTTTTTGTCCAAGGTAACTAGTTTCCTTTTCTTTCCTTTTTTCTTTCTCGCCTTCAAAAACATCTACTGTTTTCAATTTTCGAATTTGGAAGCTTGCTTCAATGGATAAATAAAACAGTTTTTCAACATATTTAAACAATATCAAAGGCAAATTGATCTTTTAACAAAAAATTATTAACAGATGTTAACCGAATTCTCAGAACAGTGGTTGGCTTATACAAGTTGCAAACTAAAGGTTGCTGAGAGCTACGGTAAAAAATCATTGGTGGTTACATGTACTTTCTACATTTTACTGGTTCCCAGATAATTTTCTTATTTGTATTAAAACTTTTATGGTTTTTTTTTTCATTTTTTTAATAAAAATAATGCATCAGATATGATGTTGAGGACGAAAATTTTTAGACTAAGTTGCAATATGATATTGAAGCAGTGTGCTAGATTTTTCAATTAAATTGTTCATAATACTAAATACATTCAACATATAGTTTGATTAAAAAAAAAGTTTTTAATAGCAAATTGTAGGATCAGAATCAGAATAATGAGATTATTTAATTGTTGGCTTTTTTGGCTTTGTAAAGCGTGTGTTAACAAAGATCTAAGCTGCTTTTAATTTGATATGGCGACGGAAAAAAAAAAGATTGAAATTGAAGACGTGGTAGAAGTATGTACTTGGTCAAGCCAGAGTATGAAGTTATTTCTTGTTGTTTTTGGCTATCTGATTCTGGGATATAAACTCTAGCTTTGATATGTAGCTAAAGGTTGAAAATTAATTAAATACACTTTACAGAAGTACTGCGTCAAGATAATGAGCCGTTTCTTCTTGTTTAAGTAATTTCTTGGAGTTGATTTTTGAAACAAACAAATCAACAGATTAAAAAGAGTTGAAGCAGTCTATCCTCCTGTTATATACTTAGTGATTTCAAAGTCATCGAAAAATGAATCCGTAAACCTTTACCTAGTAGCCAGCTTGTTGATGACGATTAATTATCCAATCCATCAATTATCGGGGATGAGGGAACTAGTTTGTTAATGATGATTAATTATCCAATTCATCAATTCTCAGGGAACATTTATGACTGGATAAATAAGATTCCTCATTCAGTCCTAGCATTACAGCCGAGTGAGAAATCAATAAGCTGCATAATATTCTCAAATTTTGATTTGATTTTTGGTCCATGAAATCTAAATGACAAAATCTTTTAATTTCGTTAATTGAAGAGTCCTCTATTCTTATTTCTCTAGACTTACATCCGTAAAATAGTTTTTTGTTTTTTAATTAACGTACACATACTTATGAGACTCTATCCCAGTTCTAGGGAGACCGTTTCTTACGCTAGAAGTTGACCCTGTCCACAATAATAGGATAGATTAAAAACACTTGCCTCCCAACGCCCTGATCTTTGCATTGAAAGTACAGTTTACAACAAACTCTGAAATCTTCAACGAGGTTTCAGTACCTTGTAATTTCAAGGTCGTGGAATTTTGAACCCATTTTCAGCTAGCTAGTAGCTTACTGAGATTTTATCACCAGAGTTATTAAAATTCATGATGATAGATTATTATTCAATCCATTAATTGAAGGCTATCTTCAGGAAACTATGGGTTTTGGCAACGTAACTCATCTTGTTTGTCTTACGGATGGTTCCAACTCATTCCTAGAGCCGGAGGTTATTGTTCGGCTAGCAGCCATGAGCCATCTCCGATAATTGGAAGCTTCAGCCAAAAACCAATTTTAATTTCTTTCATTCCATTACCTGACGCACCAAGTATTAATTAATAGAGAATTAAGATCTAATGCTTCTCCTATGCTGAAACTAGTAGAATAATTGTATTACAAGAGCCAATAAGTTTTGAGTTAATTACAAGAGCCAAAAAGTTTTGAGTTAATCATTTAATAAAGAATTGTCACAACAAAAATCTCTACCTAACCGGGAGCATGCCTTTTTTCTGATTTTTTTTTTGGCATAAGCAACTGCTGTTTTTTATTTTTGCATTTGGAAACTTGCTTCAATGGGTAAAAATGTTTTTTTTTATAGCATTTTTAAACAATATCAAGGGAAAATGGATATTTTAATGAAGATTTATTAACATCTTTAATTCAAATTCAACAAAAAGTGGTTTATTGATACAAGTTACAAATAAGAGGTAATTTGGATTTAATCATTAGTGGTTACATGTAATTCACATCTTGCTGCCTCCCAAATAATTTTCCTATTAATATTTATATTATATTATATTATATTATATATGATATTATATAGATATAATAGCTTTCTACTTCAGAATTTTTAAATGCGGGAAAGCTTTAAAACCGCACGGTTTTAAAGGCCTACAGTTTTAAGTGTCTAAAACCATGCGGTTTTTCCCGCACTTTTCCCACATCCTGAATTGGAACATTTCTCTCTCTCTCTATATATATATATGTCCCAATTTAGAATTTTAAAGTGCGGGAACGTCCGTGAAAACGCATAAACTGTGCAGTTTAAGTGCTTCAAGTTGTAAGTCTTTAAAACCCGGCAGTTTTAAAGCTTTTTCGGATTTTTCCTGCACTTTAAGATCCTGTACCAGAAAACTATACTAGATGGGTTATGTTGAGGAGGAAAGTTTTTTGGTTGAAAACTATAAGATTTTGAATAAGTGTGCTAGATGGTGTCAAGAGTAACATGTTGTATTTTATTTAGTTCAATTAAATTGTCCTAATACTTACACGTTCATGATTCAACATATAATTTGTACAAAAAGAAATTTAGGAGGAAAAAAAAAAAACTTTATCATAATATGGAATTCGAGGTACATTTAGCATGCAAATCGCCACCATCTTTTCTTTATTCAACAATTATTACATAAAATAAATCTTATTCATTAGTTCTGAGACATTATAATGGGTATCATCAGGTGTCGAGAATGTTAACCTAGCCGGATCGATTACTAGTTTGATGCCCGGGCCGCTCTGATGGCGTTGATCACATCGTTACTGACTCGGAAAGATTTGGTCAACACTTTATTGGGAATTGGGGGTGTTGTATCAAAAAGAGTAGTGAGTGAGTCCGAAACGCCAGGATTTTGAGTATTGAAAATAGGTATAAATGTGGCCGGCCCCTTTCCAACATTTAGCTGGAAGTGAATCAGCGCTAGTCAAAACCTTTGAGAAAAAGGTATTATTAGCTGTTACTAAACCTACGAGCACCTTTCCTCGAGTAACAATGCCGGCCTCAGTTCCACGAGGATGTGTATGAGGCGGGTTTATTCCACCGACTTCCAGGTCAATTCGGAAGAGTGAAACTCCTTGAGTATTGACCGCTGGAAAGCGAGAAACATCACCAAGCGTAACTGCACGCTTAAAGACATCAAAAGTGGTCGGATTTTTGGAAAAATCCGTGAAGAAATCATCAGAAGTTACTTCTGAATCAGGTTTGCAGGGGAAACCATTGATAGAGATGGGGGCATTCAAATCCGCAATACAGACGTCTTGTAAAGGATCAGGGTCACTTGCACGGGAAGGGAAAGGGAGAATCAGTAACACTACCAAGCCGCATAGCAGCCCAAAGAGTGACACTGATGAAGAAGAATACATGGCTGGCTGCTGTTAAGATCTAAATTACACAATTAATGTCTGCAGGTCTTTTTGTGTTGGTGGATTGGATGGAAGGTGTTGGATCTATTTATACTACTCCTTGGAATCTCAAAGCGTGATTAACCAAAGATTAAGCAGATGAGGCTTATTGACTTTTTGACTTTAGTAAAATATTAATGCCGAAGAATTGGCCATCGATAAGGCTTATTGACTTATGGATATAAAGCGTGTCGAATATTTTTAAATTGGTACATGATATCACCTGGGCATTGCAACCGTGAATGATAATGAACCAGAATAATGTCTTGTTGTTTTGGCTTAGTGACAAAGGGATAGCTTATAGTGTTTTATCTGATGAGAGTTTTTGCACTTTAATCAATGGAAAATTATATATATATAATTTTGGAATTAGAATGATATATTTTGTCAATATAATCAGGAATCGAAAAGTGTTCACTTTATTGTTTAAGAGTGTCTATGTTAAACACAAAATTCATTTAATAGATTAATCATAGAAAGTTGATTTCCTTCCTAATGAATCAAAAGCAATTTAAAACTTAAGTTGATGATGCATAAAAGTTGGATTGAAAAAGAAACTATGTTTCTAAATAATGCAATTTTTATTGCAAAAGTTTGAATGGACAAAATTAGGGGTTTTGGGGCCCTTTGATAATAACTCTAAATATCGTGAATTTACTAAAATAGGTAAATCTAAAATATTATTTTATAATAAAATTCTTATAATCTAAATAAGGACAACAAAACAAACGACACCTAAATCCGACATCTAAAAAAAATAAAAATAAAAACTTTGGAAGTAGCAGAAAAATAAGAAAATAACTTCAAACAATAAAACAACCATGAAAGAAGTAGAATATCTAAATTATGACCCCCAAAATGGACACATGAAACTAAATTATGACCTCCGGAAAATACTCTACTCATCCTATGCAACCATCCTACATCATAAGTTGCAACATTCAATAATGAGATGTGTAGTCGATGAATACGCGGTAATTTCATAGTGGTCAAATATTGACACACAACCTTCTGCGGGAATGTTTGAAGAAGACATACTTCAATGACAAAGTTCAATGTCAACTGCGGAGTAGTGTGATAGCCAATCGATCCCTTCCATTAATTGTGATCAGCAGAAATGCTTGGGTTTATTAATTAACTTTGACATGGCCGTTGATCCCGAGCTATTCAACCGCCAAACTTGACTCTTTCCTTAATACACGTATATCATCAAACAATTTTAGATTTCTTAATACATTCCAGAGTCATTAACAAAGTTAATCTAACGCTTGCGTATGTGATTTAATCCAACTATAAATCAATTGATATTTAAAAAAAAAATGGATTTATTGAGACGTGCAAGCAACATTTCGTGAATAAATTACAAATTGGCGCGAGTTCCTCCTATTCAAAATCATCAACATAACACCAAATTTCATTTAACAAAATATTAATATCTTGAAGCTATTCCAAAATGTATCTTTGGTAGCACAAGCTAGCCTTGCTTGCCAAGCGTTTGAAATGCCTTAATGATTGTGTTGAAGAGAGAATATATGTTTGGTATTGAAATTCAGTACTATCAAAGTTGCATCCTCTTAGTAATTTGTTAGATTAATTAAGTTGGACGAGAAGAAGACGGAGTCGTTTTTATCAAAGTAGAAGAACAAAATGTAGTCATCAAAACTCATCCAGACAACTATCTAGGAGAGACGCTAAGGGACAGAGATTTCGCGTGCTTATAAAATAATCAACTACACAAAAAAGTAATTAGGTGTTAGTAAACTTTATTACTAAGAGTACTGTGAGTTTCATTGTGTAACTACCAAAATATATACATAAGCTTGAGTTGTCTAAACACATTTTTGTTTCATTTTTGGAACACTCAAATTTACATAAAATGAAAAAAAAAAAAAAAGCTGAAGGAAAAAATAGGAGATGACTACCTTTTTATTGAAATAATAAGATTATTACATAAAGTTTAAAAAAATAATTCTTAATTTATATAGGAAATTATTTTATAACTATTTTTTAAAAAATCTATAATGTTGTTGTCAAAATAGAGAAAATTATGAAATGAATGATTTTTTTAAAAAAATTATCAAAACACTATTTTAGTAAAAATTATGGAATAAGATTTTGTGATGTTTCAACTACAATGTATGCCTGTGCAAGGCTTTGTTTAGTATTGTTGGAAAGTCAAAAAGATCTAGCTATAATACAAAAGTTAATAATGTTTACTAATTGTAACTTTTAAAAAATAATAATTTTTTTAGCAAATAAATTGAGTTAAAAGAGCATCAAATAAATTGGGAATGGGTTACAAGAGCATCAATTGTTGCGTAAATTTGGAGTTCATGATATGATTCCTTCATCCATGTTCTACGGATAAAATAAAGTGCAACTGCAAAACCAAAATCAATATAGAAAAACGATTTAATTTGTTTTTCAACTCAAATTAGAGGTAAAGGATAATCAGTTTATAAAAAGTTTAAGGTTCCTAAAAGGGTTGATACCAATTTCTTTCCTTTGTAAGCTTTAGCGAACTAGTACGTTTTCAAGAATGAGGAATGTATCGTAATAACTTCAGAGTATTTTTATCACATACATACCGGGAAAAAAAGTACGTTATAAATGCAAAAATAGAATATAAAAATTAAAATCTAATTTTAGAAACTATTTGTTTTTTAAATTACAATAAATAATATATAAGTACTATGTGATTGTTTGGTATGACTTGTTCAATGACCATAAGTGCTTATTTAATCACATAAGCTCTTATAATAATTTTTGTTGTTGTTTGGTTGTTTTTCTAATAGAACTTTTGAAGTTTAAATAAGTTATTTTACCTCTATTAACAAAAGCTCAAATTTTGGGTTTTAATGAGAAAATATCTAAAATATCCTCTACTTATTTGACAATCTTATTTTATTTTTTTCATAACATAACTTTAAAAAACTTGTCTATTAAAGTAATTTTATAAATTTTTAATAAAAGTTTTTATTGACAATTAAACAACTTTTTTTTTTTTTTATACAAGCTCTACTTAAATAAGTTCTACTTGAAAAGTTGTACCAAACGGGACCTAAATAGGTTATTCGTTATTTTTATTATTTCATTTTTTTTGGGGGGGAGGGGGTGGTGAGATAAAAACTTCATTAGAATCAGAATCATAATACACTCAAAGTTAGCAATTTAAATGTGGTGGAAAATCTTCCCACCAAATATAAGAATAAAAAAATACATAGAATATTTAGCTAATGCATTTGCAAACCCTTGGGATATGGCGTACCCAAAAAGAATGCTTTGGTAATTGCAATTGCTTCAGCTCAGAAATAACTCAAAACACGTCAGAAAAGATCTAAAATAGTTCTATAACTTGAAGCAAATTTGACTGTAACTGTTAACAAAATAAACCAGCTGCACTAGCGAACCGTAAACCAAAGCGCAAGGATTCGGCCTCAGTGATATCAACCTCATCAAACAAAACTAAAGAGATTGATAATTGAATAAACTCATCTTTTCCATTAGGATCAACACGTATAAATAATACAATGAATCAAAACATAAAGCACTAACTTCCTCCTATATTTCAGCAATAATCAAGCTGACCTATTCTTAAGATATATTAACAGAAATATCCTCGGGATTACATTCAAAAAATAAAAAACCAATTTGAATTGTAGAGGCTGTTATACACCAGCAGTTTGCGGAGGCTGTTATACACCAGCAGTTGTGAATGCTTTTATATGCCCCCTCAAGATAGGCCACGAGTACAGAGGCCAATCTTGTCTCGTAAAAGCAAGAACTGAGAAGTGGGAAGTGGCTTGGTGAGAAGATCGGCAAGCTGATCAGCAGAGGAGACATGAGCTACTCGAAGTAGACCAGATTGAACTTGATCTCTGATAAAATGATAATCAACAGCAACATGTTTCATGCGAGAGTGAAAAATAGGATTGGAACTTAACTGGGTAGCACCAACATTATCACAATAGACCACTAGAGAATTTGTTAAGCCAATACCAAGCTTTGAAAGAAGAGAGCAAACCCAGCGAAGTTCAGCAGCAGTGGCAGCAATAGAACGATACTCTGATTCGGTGGATGAACGAGCAACAGTTTGTTGCTTCTTCAAACTCCAAGAGACAAGGTTCCGCCCAAGGTAAACAAGATAAGCGCTGGTGGAAGAGTAATCGTCTTTATTACCAGCCCAATCCGCATCTGAAAAGGCATGAAGTGAATTAGAGAAGCCATGAAGAGTGAGGGGAGAATCACGATAGAGAAGAAGCCCCTTGTCTAGTGTGCCACTCAAATAACGCAATATACGCTTAACAAGAACCCAATGCTCTGTAGTAGGTTGATGCATAAATTGGGCCATTCTATTGACTGCAAAAGAGATGTCTGGGCGTGTTAAGGAAAGATACTGCAGGCTACCAACTGCTGCACGATATGGTGTGGGGTCTGAGAGAGGTGTGCCTGAGGTTAAGGAGATGGCTGCTGAGCTGGTTGGTAGGGGAGTGAGAACAAGTTTTGCATTATCCATATTGGTTCGTTGGGGTAAGTCCTGAATGTATCTTCTTTGGGAGAGCTGAATGCCAAGATGGTGAGGAACAACTTCAACTCCAAGAAAATAAGAGAGTGAACCAAGATCTTTAAGAGAGAAACATTGAGCAAGACATTCAACAAACTGTGAAACAAGAGCATCATTGCTGCCAGTTACGACAATATCATCAACATACACAAGAAGATACAGAACATGATTGCTACGAAGAACAAAAAGAGAGGTATCTGAGTGTGAATTTTTTAAACCAGAAGCTAGTAGAAACTGACGCAATTCATGATACCAAGCCCGAGGAGCTTGTTTGAGACCATAGATGGCTTTATGAAGTTTACAGACATATGAGGGATGATCAGGGTCCACAAAACCTGGTGGTTGAGCCATAAAGACATTTTCAGAGAGTCTGCCTTGAAGAAAGGCATTATTGACATCCAATTGACGGAGAGACCAGCCATTACTTATTGCTATACTAAGCAAAGTCTCACTGTGGTAGGCTTGACAACTGGACTAAAAGTTTCATGATAGTCCACACCCGGTGAAAGAAAACAGAGATATGTTGTTTGGTTGAATAGAAAATCTCAGAGAAAATTCTCAATACTTGTATTCAATGAGATTCAATTCTTAAAATGTTTTACAAATCAGTACAAGACTTTATATCATCCCTTACACGTGAGAATTACAAGTAACTAACTAACTAACTAACTAACTTTTATGAGCTGGATTACTAACACTTAACTAATCACGCTAAGCTGCTATTCATCACTAACAACCTTCTGCTGACGTGGCTTTACCAAGCTGCTTGAATAGTGAGCTGCTTTAACAGCCCCCCTCAAACTCAAAGGACAAGACATGACATTGAGTTTGGCCCTAAGATAGTTAAAACGAATGAATGAGAGTGGCTTGGTCATAATGTCAGCTACCTGCTCCTCACTTGGTATGTATTGAATATTTAGTTCTCCAGCAAGAACTTTGTTTCTAACATAATGAATATCAATCTCAATATGCTTTGTTCTTGAGTGGAAAACTGGATTGTGAGCTAACTCTGTTGCACTAAGATTGTCACACCAAATAATAGGTTTTTCTATGCATTGTAATCTCAACTCAGAGAACAGTGATTGCAGCCAGCTTATCTCTGCACTTGCCGTGGCTAGGGACCTATACTCACTCTCTGCACTAGACCTAGCAATGACAGGCTGCTTCTTAGATGACCAAGATATTAGATTATGACCAAGATAAATGCAATAGGCTGCAACCGATTTTCTGTCATCCAGATCCCCTGCCCAGTCTGCATCTGTGAAGCCTGTTAGTTTCAGATCACCATCCTTGATAAATTTGAGTCCATAGTCCTGTGTTGCCTGTAGATATCTGAGCACCCTTTTGCAAGCCATAAGGTGCTGCAGTGTTGGTGCAGAAACGTATTGGCTCAGCTTGTGAACACTAAAAGCAATTTCTAGTCTTATTAATACCAAATATTGCATCCCACCAACAATGCTTCTGTAATGTGTTACATCTTCAACATAACGACCAAGATTACCTTGAGCTTCCTTCTGTAGCTTCATTCCTGTACTCATAGGAGTATCAACATCTTTGCAATTGATCATCTCAACTCTTGACAGCAAATCCCTTATGTATTTCTTTTGAGATAAGAAAATACAATCTGTATCATACAGTACTTCAATGCCTAAGAAATAAGAAAGAGCTCCAAGATCCTTTAAAGCAAACTTTGTACTGAATTCTGTAATGAAATTTTCCAGCTCCAAGCTATTTGGTCCTGTTATTAAGATGTCATCAACATATATGAGAACTAGGATCACAGATGACTTATTCATTTTCAAGAATAAGGAGGTATCTGAGCTGGAATTTGTAAATCCCCACTGCAACAAACAGCCTTTCAACTTATCATACCAAGCTCTTGGAGCTTGTTTAAGTCCATAAAGAGACTTGTGAAGCTTGCATACAAAATCTGGTTTCTCAGTGCTGATAAATCCCTCTGGTTGATCCATGAACACTTCCTCTGTTAAGTCTCCATTGAGAAAGACATTATTCACATCAACTTGCCTTATCTTCCACTGATGCATCACAGCTAGACTCAAGACTACTCTTACAGTTGCTGGTTTTATGACATAACTGAAAGTTTCAAAACAATTCACTCCTATAATCTGTTGAAACCCCTTTGCAACTAACCTAGCTTTGTATTTAGCTACACTTCCATCAGTGTTGTATTTAACCCTATACACCCATTTATTTCCAACAACTCTCTGATCATTTGTTTTTGGCACTAAGGACCACGTACCATTCTGCATCAAAGCTACATATTCTTCTTTCATGGCTGTAAACCATTTTGGGTTTTGCATAGCTTCATATACAGATTCAAGTTCTTGGTGAACAAGGGTTGCTGTATAAAGCTTTGGTTTGAAGATACCAGCTTTGCTTCTGGTAGTCATTGAATGTGTATTAGGTTGAACTGGAAAGGATATGTCAGGTGCAGGTTGAGCTGGTAAGGATATGTCAGGTGTAGGTTGAGGTGGTGAAATTTGAGGCTCTATAGATGGTTCAATGAATGGGATATGTGTTTGTGAATAGGAATGCTGATTGTGTTGAGAAGGAAAGGTCAATGATATCTGACCATTCATTGACAAATATATTGTATTAGTTGTATATTTGTTCAGTTGCCTTTTATATTTAGACTACCTAGAATAGATTAGCATGGTTGTAGGAAATCTCTTGTATAAAGCTACGTCTCCTGATTCAATAAAATTATTAAAAAGGCAAATATTGTTTTCCTTCTTTACAGATTGTCAGTATGAGATGGATTATCTGAATGTTGTGAACTGCTGCTGGTAGAAATTGCATATAGAGGATTGCATGAGTTGTTTACATTGGACACTGGTGTTGTAGATAATGTGGTCAGATGATATACTTGTTGGGGTGTAAGGGATTGACTCGAATAAGATGATGATTCATTAGAATGAAAAACTGAGTCTGTAGAATAAGGAAATGTTGACTCATAAAAAACAACATGTCTGGCTATGTACATTTTGCCTGATGAATGCAAGCATTTGTAACCTTTGTGGACTGGACTGTAGCCAAGGAAAATGCATTTGCTTGAGTGATAATCAAATTTGTGTTTGCTATAATCCCTTAGGTAAGGATAACATGTGCAACCAAAACACTTGAGCATGCTGTAATCAGGTTTAAGTTTGAAAATTGTCTCATATGGAGTAAGGAGTTTCAGAGCTGTTGAGGGTAATCTATTTATATGGTAAACAGCTGTAAGAAAGGCATCCCACCAAAATTTAAATGGTAGCTTGGCTTGTGCTAATAGAGTTAGTCCTAGCTCAACAATGTGTCTATGTTTTCTTTCTACCACCCCATTTTGGTGATGTGTATAAGGACAAGAATGTCTGAAAATGATTCCACATTGGTTTAAGAATTGAGTAAATGACCTGTATTCTCCCCCCCAGTCAGATTGCAGGTTCTTAATGGTGGTGTCAAATTGGTTTTCAACCTGCAATTTGAATAGTTTGAATACATCTAATGCCTCAGATTTCAACTTAAAAGGGTAAATCCAAGTGTATCGGCTAAAATCATCAACAAAGCTTATGTAATAGACATAGCTGTCTCTAGAAGGTGTAGGTGAGGGTCCCCATAGGTCTGTATGTATAAGCTCAAGAGGTTTTGTTGTTTTGGTTTCTGTGCTGGAAAAATGCAACCTATGGGATTTGCCCATTTGACATGCTTCACAGATTTTCTCAAGTGTTTGTTTTATGTTATTTCTTGAGAGATTAACTGAAGTAATTCCTTTTAGCAAATGCATTAGAGTTTGAGAGTTAGGATGGCCAAAACGTCTGTGAAGAAGAAGAATTTTATTATTCAATGCATCACAAGATGAAATGTAACTGGAAAATTTATTGATTGATGCATTACAAACTGGGACACAACTGGAATAATTATTCTGAGTGTTTTTAAGAACACTTAAATCAAAAGAACAGGCAGACAACATTGACAAAGATTGAGTGGAGGGAGATTGGCACAAGTAAGAATAAGGAAAAGACTCAGATGGTCTTAGAAGCAGCTTCTACAATCCTTTCTCAGCAATTCCTGTCAGAAGCACTTGCCTCTTCAGAGAATCCTTCACATAACAAACATTACCAATAAATTCAATACATAGATTATTGTCAGTAGTTAATTTTGATATGCTGAGCAAGTTCTTTATGATATCAGATACTAATAACATGTCTTTAAGTAGGATATGTGTTGGTTTATATGCAGCATTTGATCATTTATAAGTAAAACATGCATTACCAATATGAGTTATATGCAAACCTTGGCCATTGCCGATGACAAGTTGATCAGATCCTCTGAATTCCTCTCTAACATTCATATTAGCCATACTGTTGGTCAAGTGATGTGTGGCACCACTGTCAAGGTACCACCCTTCATCAGCAGGCCATTCATAGTTGGTAAGGTAGGCTTCAGGAATGACTGTGTCTGTTGATGGATAAGAGGAGTAGGATAAAGGATTGTAGCCTGAGTAGGGTGCAGTATATTGTTCTTCAGTTGAAGGAGTAGCATAATTGATAAATGGATCAAAGTTAGCTGTGTATGCAGCCTTAGATCCAAAAGATCTGCCCCTTCCAAAATGCCTAGGTGATGGTTGAGGATTATCATCATATCTATGCCAGCATTCATCTGCTGCATGTCCTGTTTTGTGGCATATCTAACATATGGTTGGTAATTCATCAGCATGCATGTTGGCTGAAGGATGAAAGTTTGTCTTCATAGGTGGCCTAAAAGGTTGCATCATCTGGCCTCTGCCATAACCCCCAACATTACCAACACCAGGTGAAAAACCTCTGGGATATGGATTGTGAAACATGCCTCTTCCAACATTAAATCCTCTATTCACAGAACGACCATAATTTCCATTTCCAACAACACTTCTTCTAAAATTTCCTCTCATATAGGGATGATTCACATTCATTGTGCTATAGTTTGCATTAAACACAGTTTGGCACTTTGATTTTGTTCAAGTCTAGCTTCATGAGTCAGTAACAATGCATAAGCATCATCATAGCTCATATTATTTGCAGTGATTATGGAAGCTAGATCTAGATATCCTGAACCTAAACCATTCAAAACTCTCATTAACAGATCCTTTTCAGTAATTACATCACCAGCACAAGCAAGTTTGTTGGCGAGTAATTTCATTTTAGCACAATATTCCTCAACATTCATTGAATCTTTTCTTAAGATGTTCATTTCATATCGGAGTTGCATAATCTTAGCCTCAGATTGAACTCCAAACTGTTTTTCAATGGATCTCCACACATCAAATGAAGTATCATAGCTAAGAACAGAACTAAGAATACCTTCACTTATAGTTGAGAGCAGCCAGCCAAGGAGTATTTGATCTTGTGCTCTCTAGTTGCTGTAGGCTTGATTTTCAATGCTCTCACCAGATCTTTCGATCGTTGAATCAACTAGATACTGTTCTGGAATAACTTGCGGCTCTAGAATGAATATTTCAAGGCGATTTCCTCTGATTGAAGTTACTACTTGTTTGTGCCAAAGTAAGAAATTTGATCGATCAAGTTTTACAGTTGCAGCAAAAGTAAATGATGTTTGTGTATGTTGATTTAAGTTTATGATTGTTTGATTTGAGATTGTATTGCTTGAGCTGGCCATTTGTGGCTCTGATACCATGAAAGAAAACAGAGATATGCTGTTTGGTTGAATAGAAAATCTCAGAGAAAATTCTCAATACTTGTATTCAATAAGATTCAATTCTTAAAATGTTTTACAGATCAGTACAAGACTTTATATCATCCCTTACACGTGAGAATTACAAGTAACTCACTAACTAACTAACTAACTTTTATGAGTTGGATTACTAACACTTAACTAATCACGCTGAGCTGCTATTCATCACTAACAACCTTCTGCTGATGTGGCTTTACCAAGCTGCTTGAATAGTGAGCTGCTTTAACAGTTGATGAAATTCCTTAGCTACAAGGCGAGCTTTGAACCTGTCAATAGAACCATCAGAGTGTCTTTTAATTTGGAAAATCCATTTGCAACCAACCAGATTAGAGATGCCATCAGGGGGAACTAGTTCCCAGGTTCCATTACGAACAAGTGCATCAATACTCTTCGGACATAGCTTGACGCCAGTTATGGTCTTTGAGAGCTTGTGATATAGATGTAGGAGCAGCATTTTGGGAATTTGGTTTGTGGGTGTGAAGGTTGAGTTTTTGAATCGGTTTGGTGATGTTATTCGTGGCTCGGGTAGTCATGCTGTGTTGAGAGGGAGGTGGAACTGGGATGTCTGGTTCGGTGGTTGGATGGGAAGGTGGAGGAGATGGTTGGCGGGCAGGTGGAGCTTGCTGTGGGGATGGGTCAAATTAGAATCAAGAATAGCCACACCACAACCCCAAAAAGATTCGAAAATTCTTTGAGCCCGTGCATAGATGGCTTGTGGTGAACTAACTTGCCTTCCGAATAATAGCTTATTTCGGGCCCCCCAAATATTCCACGTAATCGTCACTATCAATTTCAATTGGTTCGGTTGAATAGGGAGAACAAAAAAATAATAAAGCAATGAACGGGTTTGACTTCAGTATGTTTTCTATTCAACCGGTAATTTTATTCTTTGACATATTTATCGAATTATTTTATCCCGGTATCAAATAGAATGATCCATGAAAAAAATAATAAGATAAAAAAGTTAAAAAGTATTAGACATTTTTTATTCAATAATTATTGCACGGGTACCATTAATGGATATTGAGAGGCTGAAATTACACGAATGGAATTTCCGATTATAAAAGATTGTTTGAAGCCTACAAGGAAATACCAATGAACGAGGCCGATGGAAGCAACAAATTGCGTAGATAATGCCATGGAAAAATCAAAAGTTAAAGAAGAAGAAATGAGGTAAAAAAAATCACACTTTCCTTATTCAATAATTATTGGTCGTCTCGACTTTATTCTTTATTCAATAATTGTAACATAAAATAAATCGCATTTATTAGTATATATATGTTGGCACACCAAAGCATATTGATCAAGCATCCAGGGTGTTAACCTAGCTGGACCGATTACTAGTTTGATGCCCGGGCTTTTCTGATGGCATTTATCACATCATCACTTACTCGAAAAGATTTGGTCAGCACTTCATTGGGAATTGGGGGTGTTGTATCAAAAAGAGTAGTGAGTGAGTCCGAAACGCCAGGATTTTGAGTATTGAAAATAGGTATAAAGGTGGCCGGCCCCTTTCCAACATTTAGCTGGAAGTGAATCAGTGCTCTGGGAATTAAGAACACCATCCCGGGAGTCAAAACCTTTGAGAAAAAGGTATTATTAGTTGTTACTAATCCAACAAGCACCTTTCCTCGAGTAACAATACCAGCCTCAGTTCCACGAGGATGTGTATGAGGCGGGTTTATTCCACCTACATGCAGGTCAATTCGGAAGAGTGAAACTCCTTGAGTATTGACCGCTGGAAAGCCAGAAACATCACCAAGTGTAACTGCACGCTTAAAGACATCAAATGTGGTCGGATTTTTGGAAAAATCCGTGAAGAAATCATCAGAAGTTACTTCTGAATCAGGTTTGCAGGGGAAACCATTGATAGAGATGGGGGCATTCAAGTCCGCAATACAGACGTCTTGTAAAGGATCAGGGTCACTTGCATGGGAAGGGAAAGGGAGAAGCAATAACACTATCAGGCCGCATAGCAGCCCAAAGATTGACGCTGATGAAGAATACATGGCTAGCTGTGAGTAGGATCAATTAATAGCTGTAGGTCCTTTTGTGTTGGTGGATTGAAAGGAAGATGATGGATCTATTTATACTACTCTTGGAGTCTGAAAGCGTGATTAACATTACTTTGAATTTAGTAAAATAATGGCAAATTGTAGGATCAGAATCAGGATGAGATCGTTTGATGGCTTTTCTGACTTTGTAAATTCTTTGTGTTAATAAAGATTCAAGTTGCCTTTAATTTGACATGGCGATTAATAAAAAAAAAAAAAAAACTTATAGACGCGGTATAATTTTTTTTTTTTTGAATGAAAGCGACGTCGTAGAAGTTATTTCTTGTTGTTTTTGGCTATCTGATTCTGGGATATAAACTGTAGCCTTTTATAGGTAGCTACTAGAAAAAGGTTTGAAATTAATTAAATACACTTTACAGGAGAACTAGGTCAAGCTAATGATGAATTCGTAAACGTTTACCAAGAGCTTGCAGATTCCGTCAGTTTGACCGACTGATAATTTCAACAAGAATTTCGTGCGGAAGTTGCCGCAAGACTAGATCATCATTCATAAATTAATATTCGCATCCAACGGATGGAAAATTAAATTAAAAATTAACAGACCCCATGAAAAGTCATTCAATATCACAGATAACAGAAATATGGAGTCAGCATCGGAAAATACCTTCTCTGGAAAAACTTAAGCGAGTGTGTTAATGTAGTGACAGCGGCTGTTAATTTGGTTGTTCAGTAATGAATCTGTGAAGAAATGTAAAGAAGCAGTCGTACGAAACCGCTAAAAATATCAGCACAAATTTATTGCTGGACGCATATATACCCTTCGTTTAGAAAGGTAAATTATTATAGTAGATTAGTATCGATCGTTTTTGTAATTAGTAATTTTGTTAACTAACATTGTCACATTGTTAACGTGTGATTAACTTCTTAGCGTTCATTTGAGCACTTTTTTTTTAAGGTTTAAAATTGATTTTGAAAACTTAAAAGTTGATTTTGGTGTTTTGTAAATTTAGTTTTATCTTTAATACAATTCCATTCTCTCAGATATTACATACACAAAAATTTATTCTCATTCAATTAGAAAATAAAATTAAAAAACTTAAAATATCTTTAATACAATTCCATTCTTTCATACATTAGAATTTTTTTACGTTTAAATTTAAGAGATAGTAACTCATTATACTTTGATTGTATAATGTTGGTGGTATCTATGAAAATTGTAGTTAACTTTTTTATTATCAATTATTTTGAGATAACAAAATATAAGAATAAAATTAATAAACACAAATATTTTATAGTTACGACTACTATATAAACACAATAAAATAATATTTTATACTATAAATATGTGCGCGTGAGTGTTCGCTTTAACCATTTGCATTCTTACAATAGTTAAAAATAAAATTAATCAAAGACATTTAATAATTTTTAAAGCTCACAATATTTTTCAAAATAAAATTTTACCAAACACTTAAATAGCTTATTACTTATACAATACAACTGACATTTTGAGGTAATTGTATTAGAAAAATCTCAAAATACCAAATATAGGCTTCTACTTATTTGACTTTTTTTTTTTAATACTGATATCACAACTAGGCTGCTACTGAAACTAGTTTTTGTATGTCAAATTATTACTAATATTTATAAATCATACTACTACTGAGACTAGTTTATGTTAAATCTTATGAAATATTGTCCATATTTTTATAAAATTCAAACTATTATTGAGATTAGTTTACATTAAACTAACCGATTGAATTACATTAAATCATATCAAATATTGTCCAGATTTTTACAAATCAAACTATTAAGACTAATTTACATTAAATCTTATAAAGTATTGCATAGATTTTTACAAATCAAACTACTATTTAGACTAATTTAAATATATTAAATCTTATGAGGTATTGCCTAAAATTTCTAAAAGTCAAATTACTACTGTGCTAATATTTTTACCCTTACTAATATTTGAAGGATGTCTAATCTACTTACCCAAAAATTATGAAATAAGATTTTGTGATGTTTCAACTATAATGTATGTCTATGGAAGTCTCTGCTTGGTATTGTTGAAAAGTCAAAAGATCTAGTTATAATACAAAAGTTAATAATGTTTAGTAATCGTAACTTTTAAAAAATAATTTTGATAAATTGAGTTGAAATTTACTTTAAATTCCAAACCAAAACCGTTAACTGTTTTCCAAACACTAAAACCCATGGCTCCCAAAAATAGTAACAATCGATGCCCAAGCAGCTGGTCAAATGGGAATGGTGTACAAGAGTAACAAGAGCATCAATTGCTGTCTAGATTTGGAGTTCATGATATGATTCCTTCATCCATGTTCTGCGGATAAAATGAAGTGCAACTGCAAAACCAAAATCAAAATAGAAAAATGATTTAATTTGTTTTTCAACTCGAATTAGAGGCACAAGATAATCAGTTTATAAAATTTTTTAAGGTTCCTAAAGGGGTTGAAACCAATTTCTTTCCTT
This sequence comes from Citrus x changshan-huyou, assembly GCA_039657385.1. Taxonomy (NCBI): domain Eukaryota; kingdom Viridiplantae; phylum Streptophyta; class Magnoliopsida; order Sapindales; family Rutaceae; genus Citrus; species Citrus x changshan-huyou. The sequence continues at coordinate 9,159,995 of CM077549.1, forward strand.
GGTAAGCTCTAGGATACTAGTACTTTTTCAAGAATGAGGAATGTATTGTAATAACTTCAGGGTATTTTTATCACATACATCCATGGAAAAAAATACGTTATAAATGCAAAAATAGAATATCAAAATTAAAATCTAATTTTAGAAACTAAAATTTATTTCTTTTCTTAATTACAATCAATAATATATAAGTACTATATAAGTTATTCATTACTCTTACTATTTCAATTGTTTTTTTTCTTTTTTTTTGGGGGGTGGGGGTTGGAGGATAAAAAATTCGTTAGAACCAGGATCATAATACACTCAAAGGTAGCAACTTAAATGTGGTGGAAAATCTTCCCACCAAATATAAGAATAAAAAATGAATAGAGTATTTAGCTCACGCATCTGCAAACCCTTGAGATATGGCGTACCCAAAAACAATGCTTTGGTAATTTCAATTGCTTCACCTCAGAAATGATCTAGAATAGTTTAGTACTAGTACTAAGCTAAACCAAAATCAATTGTACAAATTGAAGCAAATTTGACTCTAACTATTAAAGATGTTAAAGAAAGAACTGACAAGGAAAAAGAACTTTGAAACGATGAGAATTACCACTATTGTAAAGAATCTTACTAAAAATAATTTAGCATTTTGTAAAAAAAAAAAAAAGAGATCTATGAAGAGACAAATAAAAGTTTTTTAAGTTTAATTGAAATGATGGCAAAATTTGATCCAACAATGCAAGAACATATTCAATGTGTTAAAGTCGGTGAAATTCATGATGATTATCTTTGACACAATATAGAAAATGAACTAATATAGATGCTAGCACTTGAAATAAAAAAATTAATTGTGATTGACAGATTAAGATATGCTACTAAATTGGGACTTAAATAACGAAATTCTAGTATTTCTGTTATATTTTGTGCCATATTTTATTATAGTCATGATATATATTACTAAGAATTTCTGCATGAGACTGTCATTAATATGTCATACTAAGAATTTCTTCATGAGACTCTCATTAATATATCATAGATATATCAAAGTTCATCCTAACTAGATACATTGTAGATTTTGTCAGACTTATTTTACTCCATCCAAATGAGTTCACATTATTATCCAAATTTCCTTTTCTTTCTTTTTAAAAATTGATTTATGAAATTACCAATAAGCCTTTAGCCTAGTGGAAGAGCCCTTGCATTTCCAATAATGAGAGTAAATGTTCAAGCCACCATAAAAATATTATAGGATTAATTTCAGTGCTCTCTATAACAAATTTTAAAAAATTGATTTATGAAATTAAAAAAAATAAAAACGACATTAATTTTTTCCACAGCGCAGCAAGTCCCCTCGATAAAAGTCCAATTGACAGATTAGCTCAAAACTCTTTTTGTAACTTAGCTAAAAGCTAGTCAAGCCATTGCTAGCAAGCCCCAGAAGAACGACGTACTCGAATCACGATGATAAACTGATAATTACTTGTTGTCCAGTTTCGCATACTAATTAGCTTAATTGAAAATCGTCAAGCATGGGGCACGACAAATGCGACGTATGCGTCTCATGAATTAGGCAAATATTATATGTGATCATGTTAATTGACAGCACAAATCCACTATCTACAAGTACGATATATATAGCTGCAATGCGTGCTTCAATTATTGACAACTAACCCCAAGCTGGCTGGCTAGCCTTTATAATTTGGAAAAAAGAAAAAAAAAAAAACAACGACGTTGTTCAACTTGCAAATAATTACACATTATTATGAAGAAATGTTTTGATATCATTGCCATGTTTATGATCATTCTGGTGACTGGTACGTCTCAAGTATCATTTGCTTAAATAATACTTATGTTTATTTGAAAATGCCAGTCTATGATGACTCTTCAGGAGAATCTAATGATCTTAACAAAGCTGGGTTTATAATTCTTGTGGAATGGTATCCACTATAAATAATTGATGTATAATTATTTGTTTGATATAATTATTTGTTATGAAAGCTATGCACACATATACAACTCGTATGGAACCGCTTAAAAATGCTAAAAATATCTGCACAAATTTATTGCTGGACGCATATATACCCTTAGTTTGGAAAGGTAAATTATTATACTAGACTGGCACCGATCGTTTTTGTAATTACCAATTTTGTTAACTGACATTGTCACATTGTTAGCGTGTGATTAACTTCTTAGCGTTCATTTGAGGTTATTTTTTAGGTTTAAAAATGATTTTGAGATCTTAAAAGTTGATTTTGGTGATTTCAAATTCAGTTTTATCTTTAATACATTTTCATTCTCTCACATATATTACATACACAAAAAATTATTCTTATTCAATTAGAAAATAAAATTTAAAATAAAAAATTTAAAATAATCATTACTATAATAATTTTTTTTGAGATTTTGTAGCACGTTAGACTTTTTTTTTTATGTTCAAATTTAAGAAATATAACTGATTGTAGTTTGATTAAATAATGTTGGTGTTATCTATGAAAATTGTAGTTAACTTTTTTATTTATCAATTATTTTGAGATAACAAAATATAAAGATAAAATTAATAAAATACAAATATTTTTTAGTTACAACTATTATATAAACACAAAAAAAAAAATTTATATTATAAATGTATGTGTTTGTGTGTGCGTGCATGAGCTTGTGTATGCTTCGGCCCACCCATGAACCTGTGTATGCTTCGGCCCACCCATGAAATTTAATAATACATTTATTTTAACCATTTGCATTCTTATAATTATAAAATTTATCAAGAATATTTAAATTTTTAAAATTCATAGTATTTTTCAAAATAAAATTTATCAAACATTTAAATAGCGTATTATTTATATAATGCAACCAACATTTTGAGGTAATTGTACTAGATATGCACAATAATATCAAAATACCGAATATAGGCTTCTAATAATTTGACTTTGTCTTTTTTTGCACATGTATGAGAAGTTATGTGAAAAATTATATTTAAAAAATGCCCTTATTTAAAAAAAAGTTATTATTTATAAATCAGACTACTACTGAGACTAATTTACATACATTAAATTTTATGAAGTATACTCAGATTTTTACAAATTAAACTGCTTTACATACATTAAATCTTATAAAACATGCTCAGATTTTTACAAATTAGACTACTACTACTATATTCGGATTTTTACCCTCACTAATATTCAAAAGACGTTTAATTTACTCGCATATTAGACTACTACTACTTTACTCAGATTTTTATCCTCACTAATATTAAAGAGACGTACGTTTAATCTACTCACACTTCGTAAACAAAAAAATGTCTTCACTTAATTAAGAGAGAAATTAAGTGCCCATATTACAATATGACAACTCGAATTCATGCTCTCACAATTGTGAGAGCATGAGTTGTGACGTGGCTGGCTTGTTCGACATACTTGAACTCGCTTATTAGTTATTACTCCACCTTATCGTAAAAGTCGAGAATCCTCAACTAGGGTTGGTTTTTGTTTACCTTGTTAAGGTATATTCATGTAAAACGAGTTTATATTGTTAGTATTTTCAGAGGAATGAGGAATATTTAAATGAAAGTAGCCACAATTTTCTGTGGCTTGGACATTTGTAGGATGACTGAGAATCAGAGATTGTCTGCTGGCTCGCTCTGCGATTGTCAATCAGTGAGAGAAAAAAGTGTTATGAAAATGAACAAAAAAGAGACGTACTTGTTTCATGTTCAATGAAAAAAAAAAAAAAAGTCGCAGAACTCTGCACCTAACGCATGGGAATCATCATTTCATTCCACTCGTATGATTGTGAGTCATAAAAAATATCTAGGGCGTACGTTTAGAAAATTTAAAGAAAAGATCCAAAATTAGGACCGATCTATAAAACAACCCGCTTGCCAAAATCATCATACTTTGGGTACTAAAAGAAAAGAAGGAATCAAAATTGGACCACTATTTATAAATTAGGACAAAAACCGTCAGAGAGAAGGAAAAGAGTCAAACAAACTGGTCAGGGATTATGTGACACATCTAGTTCTACTACTCGGGAATTTAAACGAGTCCACTTCCTTTTACCTCACTTGATTACTCGGTTTCATCAGCATTTCATAGGTAAAGCTGTAACTCCCTCCTATCACACTAACATTAATGATTTTGCTGATATAACTGTATATGGGAGTACCATTAGAGATATTATAGTTCAATGGTAAAGAGCTTTAAATGTAGAAGAAAGAGTCTATGAAAATTTGGTTCAGGTGTTTTACTCCAACATGGAACTTTCCGGTACCCGACAAAATAGGATAATAACCCATATAGATGGAGTTCGTATTGAGTTTGATGAGGATGACCTGAGTTGCATTCTTGGGATACGATATGATGGTTTAGACATTTACATGACTAGAAAAGAGCTTAATTTTAATGATTTCCATCACGTAGATGGTGTGAGGAACATTTGTAGGCATCGTGATCTTTCCGATGACCTATGTTTATTGTCCTTTTGGTCTCAGCTCCTACCTTTCCAGGTCAGCATTCTTCATTATACTCCAACACATGGTCACACCTAAACAAGGTCATAGTGATAAGGTAACTAGGCTTGATGTCGGTTTACTAGATTCTCTCATCTGAAGAAGGCGAGTGAGCTTATCATATACTATCCTACGTCATATGTTGTCCATACCCACAGTGACTAACCGGTCCCTTCCTTATGGCAACATCATTCCTAGAATACTGAGGCATTTTAATGTACCCCTCACTGAGCCCGTCTATACAGAGACAATGAAGCTAGGTAGAGAGATCATTTATGGAATTGGATTCCATAGGAAACGTGGAGAGTGGTGTTGTATATTTTTAGTTCAAGTGCTATTGGTGTCAATGAGCAAGTGTACACAACAAGTAATAAAGTGATGAATAATCAAGATTGTCTCCACATGGATTGATGCTACTAGAGCTGCTACAACAATCTCAACAATGTAATCTCTTTTCTAACTAAAAAATAAATAAATTGACTAGAAATAGTAATAATGCAGCAACACAAAATGTAGAGATACTAAAACTAAAATTCACGTTAAACACACAGTTGAATCAATGAACAAGTGGTAGTTGAGTGAGCAAATTCTCTTTATGGGGTTGACTGTTTAGTGCCTGTTAAGTTCAGTTGCTACAACATATTCTACAGCACTGGGCAGAATTCTCATGCATCCTCAACCGTCGCATGTTGGATATCTCGTACCTTTATGCAACCTAACAGTGACCAGTTGTTATGTCAGCATAAAATATGGTATTACAAACTTAGATTCTCTTTACCCTATAAGGTGAATCCTTATAGCTAGTTCATCGCAAATCTTAAAACAAGCACAACCCTTTTAGAATTCAAGTTGAGACTCGATCCAGAAAACTCAATTTAAGACCAAATATTACTCTAATATGTTCCACTAAGACATGTCATGTTGTGGCTCTCTCTTAACTTGTGTCATTAAATGGGAGGTCAACCGAAATAGGTGGGTGTAACATAATTTATTAGAGTAAAATGCTATAACAGATGTACATCAACTCATATGAACAGTCAAAATCCCATTTAGATAATTTGTCACTCAACTACAATTAAATTCAGTTCATAACTTGTAAAAGAAAAATAAATGTCAAAGTTTCAGCCATCAAGTACATATTTTCAACCAAAGAATAATGAAGAAGAACAAGAATAGAATGAGAAATGTTGAATCCCAAATATTCTGCAGATTTTGTTATTGGTGCAGACTTGCGTCATTCTCTTCAATCTTCTCACTTGTTTCTTTCTTGTTTTTCTTTTTATCGGGATTGACAACCCTCTTAACTTATGATGTATGCTCCTTTTATAGTTGAAAATTAGGGTAAACGAAAGTTTAGGTCGCGTATCTTCTTGATTAGGAAACCGCAGATCACAATATCCTACAAAATTCTCTCTTTCGTTGTTCCACGATTGCTACAACAATGACAATACTGCTACAACAACTATTGCAACAGTAACTGCACTGTTCCAGATTTGTTCAATTCTTCTATAACCAAGTTCTTTCCTTATTTTTGCAAGCCTATTGCATCAGCATTCATTCCTTGAAATTTGAGCTACCGGTCACCTACAATTGTGCACACAATCTAAGTACAAATTATCTTCAATCAAATAAAATTTATTAAGAATAAACTAAGATGAATGCTTATGCAAAATATAACAAAAATGCAATGAAAACACATCATTTACTCTCTAAGTATTATTGATTTAAGTCTAAAAGTACCATGATAACTCTCATTTCATAGAGTTATCACACCCCCAAACTTAAACCATTACTTATCCTCAAGTAATGACAACAACACTAACACTTCAATCACACAATCATGCAACAAATAACTTAGCTCTGTCATCGAATTTTGCAAGGATTCTTCAACCCGCAGATCACACTCTTAATCATACAAAATTACCATAGCAATTCAAGTTTTAGACTTAGGCCTCATTCTATTCAGAGTGTGTGTGTGCCACTTTGATCAAGTTCTAAAGGTGTTTTAGCATTACACAGGCATTGTATATAATTCGGAGGTAGAACAAAACTATATTCACATGTAGGGGAGCATAATTCACAAATAAACTCAAACTGTGCTATAACAAAAATAACCATTTTTTTTGTCTCTTTTCAATGTATCATTGATTTTTCATGTGAATGTCGATCACTTGTAATGATGACACATAATTACTCAACCAATGCACCGATCAAAGGTGCTACATCAATACTCATAACATAGTCTTATCTAAAGACATTTTTAACTCAAGGCCGAACATGAGGCTCATGAACAGACCTGACTACTCAATATCCTAGACAGAGGACCTCTTTCTCTTTCTTCTCTCTCTCTTTATATATATATATATATAGTTATATAGTTGCTACAGCAATGCTCATAACTCTTGTTACCTTACACAAGTTTGTATATTGGGTGCATACTCAGCCTTGGTTACTCAGCAACTTAAGCCATTGAAGCAAAATTTATTTTATAACAAGCACAATTCAACAAAAATTTCTCCCTCCAAATTTGAGATATTTTCTACCTTTTTTGGTTTTCCTGGCTCTGCTACAACATACTCATAAAACTTAATCACAGTTTAAGTGTTGAGACAAAATTTCACCCTCATCTATAAACTATCCCTACATGGCAGTCACAAGTACTGAATAACACTCATTTTTTCTTCATTAGGTTTTCCAATCCATGCACAAATACTAGATAAAAAAGCTTCACATAACACACAGCACAAGCACATGCACTCACAAACACATTACATAATAACACAACCCCCCAAACTTGAGAGGTGTTGTATCCTCACATGCACGCAAAAACAATGAAACGAAACATGCAAAGAAAGATAGAAGCATTTAAGAGGAAAAGAAAAGAAGTGAATGGAGCTGAAAGGGGTATCCCCTAATATGCTGCAGTAATGATTCACTTCTTTTTCGCAGCACTCCGCAAACGGTCTTTAGGTGAACTTTGAGGTGTGGTGACATATTTTGGTTTCTTCTGGCGAGGGGGTAGACTGATGTAAGGGGTGGCCTGAGTAGATATTGTGCGTTTGGGCTCTGGTTCCACTGGTTCCAGAAGTTGCCCCACGCCGTTTGCTGGTGGCAGAAGGCGATTTGGCTGGACGCTATGGAGGAACAGCACGAGTTGATTTGGCTGTAGCAGCATCCTCAGCAGTTATCTCAGCGATGATGTTAAGTAAGTTCTTCCTTGCTGCGAGTGTACGAGTAACCCGTTCAGCAGCTACTTTGAACTGTGCGTCAATATCCTCGGACAGCTTCTTAGATTCCTCATCATGGAGGATTTTCTCTTTGCCCTTAACAGATAGGATTGGTATTGGTTGATCCTCCTCAATATCATCTTCATTATCATCGCCAATGGTATGTTAACGTCGTCCCCTAGTTGGTGGGACTTGAGATTGCTCGATTTGGTCATCTCTTGAATCTCATTCGTCCTCTTGTTCAGTGGAGCTATGGGCCGATGGTACAGGACTTTCGGCTGCTTCTTGTGTTGGCTGGTCCTCTTCTTCTGGTTCAGCTGTACTGTCTGATTCTATTGCAGCTTCCTCACTCTCAGCTGCAGGGGTTCCGAAATTGAATTGCTGCAGTAGAGATTCTGTGAAGTCCCTGTGGTGATCTTTCATGTACATAACAAACTAGTGGAGGTGATTGTCTAAATGCGTTAAATACGCCCAGAATTTGCTCTTTTCTCTTTGCTGGGCAACAACACACTGCTTAATGCTGGCACTAAGTTCTTGCAGCTTTTTGTTCATCCCCACAGCTCTACGAGTACTTGTGACAGCCACTGGCTTGGTTGGTGCTGCAGCAGTCTCGCCTGCAATTCTCTCTATTGCTCAGGCATTCAAAGCCCATGTATTCCTAATTAACTCATCTTTACCAGTAACTCGAACCCCAGATACAATACATATACCCATAATCAATGATGGGGACAAGAGGGCTGTGTTTTTGTGTTGTTTCATTGCACACTCCCTAATTTCCCTTTCAAGAATAGTTCCTACATCAATTGGGAGTCCTCGAACAAGGAGCTACAAGAGCACCAATCGCTCTTGGGACACAGTTGTAGTCTGGGTTGTAGGCATTAAGCGAGACTTTAAAAACTTCACCCATACTCTAGCAATAGGTGTAAGGTAAACTTGATTAACAACCCGACCTTCCTCATTAGCCCATGTCCTTCCTTCCACAGTAAGGGTTTTGAATATTCGGTTCTATAATTTATCAGTTAAGTTGGCAACCAATTTGGAATACTCACACTCTATGATAGCAGGCAAGTTATAATAAGCATTAATGACACGGGTATCTAAAGGGACAAGGGAGTTTTTTACCCAAATGTTGCGTTGATCATGTCTCAGCATGTTAGCATAAAATTCCTTGACTACATGTAGCATAGGGTCCCTTGGGTGTTGGTAGATATCTACCCATCCTCGCCTTACTACAACAGAGTGGATGGTTTGAAAAATCCCTAATGGATTAGGCGGAAATTGAAAGCCTTTTCCTTCCAACAATTTCCGTGGCTTTATAAATTCTTCAAATTTCTCCTCTGCTTTATAGCTTTGGGAATGAGAGGGATCCTTAAGACATTGTGATGTGATCTTGTACTTAGGCATTGCTAGAGCAATCTAAGAGTGTCGGCAGGGGTATGAAAGGGTATTTGCTACAAGGAGTTGGAAAAGGGTCGATTAAGATGCTACAAGAGAAAGAGAATACGATTAGAATGCCCTCTCATTGAATAGTAAAACCATTATTTATATACAAAAGAGGAGTTAAATTAGGAAATGAGATAAAATTGGAAAATAAATTTTAAATTTTAAAACACTGTTAAATAGGGCAAGTAAATGATTGATATGCGGTAATGTAGGGATTGGAATCCCTTCAAATCCTTATCCATATTCTCAACACCAGTTGTCATTAATGTGTGACTGCAATGGTAAAAAAAATTAATTCCTTATGTGTCCCTATAACGGTAATGGTTCTACTGCATCACTCAATTTGCTTGCTGCAGCAAACTGATGAAAGGTTCCATGCTGGTCTGAGAAGTGCTATCTAGTTAGATTGCTAAGCATAATGCTGCAACAGTCAGTACTGGAGTCCCAACAGTTGTGCTTCCCTTTTTTTTTTAACATAAGTACATTAAAGGAAAGAAAAAGAAAATGCTAAGTGACTTTCTTAATTGTTGGGTTGCCTCCCAATAACGCTTGATTTTTGGTTCTTCAGCCTAACCATCCTGTAATGGTTCACAATGTTGGGTCTTTGAGGAGTAAAACCTCTTTTGCATGGTCCATAACAAAATTCATGTAATGTTTTACTCGTTGCCCATTAACTTTGAATTCTTGGCCTGTTCTCTCATGTAAAAGGTCGACAGCCCCATGTGGATAAATTCTGATTAACTTGAAAAGATTAGACCATCTAGATTTCAATTTTCCTAGAAATAGTTTTAATTTTAAATTGTAGAGTAAAACTAATTGGCCTGGAATTAAATGTCTCTACTGGATGTGCTTGTCATGCCATAGCTTTGTTTTCTCCTTGTAGATCCTGGCATTTTCATAAGAAAACAATCGGAGTTCATCAAGCTCACATAGCTAAAGTTTCCTCTGTTTGGTTGCAGCATGCATATCCTAGTTTATTCACTTCAATGCCCAGTATGCTTTGTGTTCCAACTCAAGGGGCAAGTGACACGCTTTTCCATATACAATTCTGTATGAAGACATGCCAAGTAGTGTCATGTATGTTGTCCCATAGGCCCATAAGGAATCATATAATCGCAATGACCAATCTATCCTGGTGGGATTCATTACTTTCTCCAGAATTCGTTTTATCTCACGGTTGGACACTTTTGCCTGACCATTAGATTGTGGGTAATACGTTGTAGCAATCTTATGCTTGATTCCATATTTAGCTAATGCTGCAGCAAATATCTTATTGCAAAAATGAGTGCCTTCATCACTAATGATTGATCTTCGAGTTCCAAACCCTGAGAATATGTTTTTTTGAATAAAACTCACTACTGCCTTGGTATCATTTGTTGGTAATGTTGTAGCCTCCACCCATTTAGACACATAATATACATCAATTAGTATATATAGGTTCCCAAAAGATGGTGGAAATGGGCCCATGAAGTCTATCCCCCATACATCGAAGATCTCCACTTCCAAAATATTTGTCAATGGCATCTCATGTCTTTGAGATATGTTTTCTGCTCTTTGACACATGTCATAGTATTTAGCAAACTCATAAGCATCTTTAAAAATAGTAGGCCAGTAGTAACCTGATTGCAGAACTTTAGCAACTATTCTGCGGCCACCAAAATGTTCTCCATATGCTGCAGCATGGCAGGAATGCGGTATGTGTGGAATTTCTTCATCTGAGACACATCTTCGAATCACATGGTCTGAGCATAACTTGTATAGATAAGGTTCATCTCACTGGTAGCTTTTAACATCATAAAGAAACCTTTTTCTCTGCTGATAATTCAGCTCATGTGGCAACAATCCACTTACTAAATAATTGGCGAAGTCTGCATACCATGGAAGTCCATATTGCTGCAACATTTGTGCATGCTGTAACATAAGCAGTTGTTCATTAGGGAAAGTTTCAGTAATGTCGAGCTTGATTAATGTGCTGGCATCTGATTCTAGCCGTGATAAATGATCTACTACCTGATTTTCAGTCCCTTTTCTGTCCTTGATTTCCAAATCAAATTCTTGTAACAATAAGATCCATCTTATCAATCGTGGTTTGGCATCTTTTTTGGAAAGCAAGGACTTTATTGCTGCATGATTTGTGTAAACTATTACTTTGGTGCCTACTAGGTAAGCTCTAAATTTATCAAAAGAAAACACCACTGCTAGTAGCTCTTTCTCTGTAGTGGTGTAATTAATCTGAGCATTAGTAAGAGTTTTACTAGCATAGTAGATGGAGTGAAAAATTTTATTCTTTCTCTACCCCAGTATTGCTCCAACAAAATGGTCACTGGCATCACACATCAGTTCAAAGGGTAGACTACATTCTGGTGCTATAACAACTGGTGTTGTTACCAAAGCTTTCTTCAACTCACTAAAAGCTTGGAGGCAATCTTTATCAGAGTTAAAAGGCTTGTCATGCTCCAGCAGTGAGCATAACGGTTTAGTTATTTTGGAAAAGTCTTTGATGAATCTTCTATAGAATCCAGCATGTCTCAAGACGTTTCTAATACCCTTGACTAAAGTTAGAGGTGGCAGTTTATCTATCACTGTTATTTTTGCCTTATCCACCTCTATCCCATTTTTGGATACTCTATGCCCCAATACTATGCCTTCTTGTACCATAAAGTGGCATTTTTCCCAATTGAGTACCAAGTTAGTTATCTCACACCTTTTAAGTACATCTTCCAGGTAGGGTAAACAATTATTATATGTTTCTCCGAAAACTGAGAAATCATCCATGAAAACATCCAATGTTTGCTCAAAATTGATATCATACACCTCTGAAAAGTTGTTGGAGCATTGCATAAACCAAAGGGCATTCGTCTAAAGGCAAAAGTTCTATAAGGACAGGTGAATGCAGGCTTCTCCTGGTCCTCTGGTGCTATAGCAATCTAGTTGTAGCCTGAATACCCATCTAGGAAACAATAGTAATGTTTTCCAGTAAGTCTGTCCAACATCTGATCTATAAATGATAGTGGAAAGTGATCCTTCCTCGTGGCTTTGTTGAACTTCCTGTAGTCCATACAAATTCTCCATCCAGTTACTGTTCTTGTAGGAATAAGTTCATTCTTCTCATTTGCTACAACAATTATTCCTCATTTCTTTGGAACACACTGTACTGGACTCACCCAACAGCTGTCTGATATCGAGTATATAATTCCAGCATCTAGCCATTTGATGATCTCTTTCTTCACCATATAGATGGGCTGATTCCCTTAATGTCTGCCATAGTCCAATCAATTACTTTTTTGTATTTTCGCAGCACATCTACCAGGCTGCTTTCTTGATTTGCATTTAGAGAAGATGAAATGATTACAGGGAGTGTATTATTCTTGCCAAGATAAACATATTTCAAATGTGAAGGTAAAAGTTTTAATTCAAGAGTAGGAGGTGATTCAATAGATGGCATTGTTGGCTTTACTTCCCTGTTTAAGAGATCTAGAAATTTGAAATGTATGTGATGTCTTTCAACTTGCTTTTCTTCTAACCATGCTATATGAATTGCTGCAATATCCTCTTCTTCTAGACTTTCAAAAGTGGCAGCTTTGATGACCTCTTTACTGCAGCACTTGTCTATTCTTTCTATTACAGCAAGATTTATAACACTTATGAAATTGCAGTCTTCTATCTCATCAAGACTCTTCATAGCTTCTAACACATTGAAGGTGACTTGCTGGTCATTTACCCTCATAGTTAATTCTCATTTCTGTACATCAATTATGGTCTTTCATGTCACTAAAAAGGGTCTTCCAAGTATAATTGGTACTTCTTTGTCTGCCTCAAAGTCTAACACAATGAAGTCCACTGGGAAAATGAATTTTTCTACCTTCATCAGTACATCTTCAATATTTCCTTCAGGATATGCATGAGATCTATCAGCAAGTTGTAAGGTAACTGTTGTTGGTCTACATTCTCCAACTCTCAACAGCTTGAACACAGATAAGGGCATTAGATTAATGCTTGCTCCCAAGTCACAAAGTGCTCTGCCATTGTACCTATTGCCAATAGAACATGGTATTGTAAAACTTCATGGATCTTGCAGTTTCTGAGGAATTTTACTTTGAAGCATATGGCTGCATTCTTGTGTTAGGGCTACAGTTTCAAATTCTCCCAACTTTCTCTTCATTGCTAAGATATCCTTAAGAAATTTCACATAATTAGACATTTGTTCTAAGGCTTCCACAAAAGGTATGTTGATATTGAGTTGCTTTAGCGCTTCTAAAAATATGCCAAATTGTTTATCTTGCCTTTGTTTTTGAAATCTTTGTAGGAAATAAGGTGGGTGCCTAAATTGCTGCACTATCACAGGGGGTACATGTTGCTCTTTTGGTTGACTATGAGTTGTCACTACTGGTGTTGCAGCATCTACTTCAGCTGGTATTGAAGGATTTTTTTCTAGAGTTGCAGCAGCCTAGTAACTCTCAATATTATCTTGATCATTGGCTTGTTGTAACTCCATCTCAACTTGAAACTCTTCTTGTGATGAAATAGGGTCCAACTTTTTTCTTGACATACCAACATGATTATCAACATTCTTTTCAGATCTTAAGTTGATCACCTTGTAGTGTTCCTTACCCTCTCTTCTTAGATCTTCTGTATTGCTGGGTAAACATCCTTGAGGTCTGCTACTCAATGCTATGGCAAGCTGTCTAATTTGGTTTTCAAGGTTTCTCAATGATACAGCTTGACTTTGCACAATTGCTTCATTCTTCACAATATATTCCTTGATTAATGTTTCCAAGGAGCTGAGCTGATCATTGCTACTGTTTCTTTTCCCTTGAGTTTGCTGATGAAAACTAGGTGGTTGAGCAAGTCTATTCTAGCCACTGGATGTTATAGCATGCTGATTCTGGTTGCTCCATGAAAAGTTTGGGTGTTGCTTCCATCCAGGGTTGTAAGTATTAGAATATGGATTGTTCTGGTTCTGTAGTTGAAATTGCCCACATAATTTACTGATGCTGGGTTTCCTAGGCAGTTATCAAACAAATGCTTTTCTCCACAATACATACAGGAAATGTCAGCAACTTGCTTGATTGTTGCTGAAGCAGTAGTCATAACTTTCACCATATTGGTTAATGAAGTTACTTAGGCTGATAGTGCTGTAAATGCATCTACATTATGTACTCATGCTGCTCATCTTACTGCAGTTTGTCTAGTTGATGGCCACTGGTAATTATTATTAGCAATTCTCTCCAGAATTTCATAGGCTTCATTGTAAGATTTAGATAATAAAGCTTCATTTGCTGAAGCGTCGACCAGTAATGTAGTACTTGGATTTAACCCATTATAGAAGGTTTCTAACTGTATACAACAGGGAATGCCATGGTGAGAAGATCTTCTGAGTAACTCCTTAAATCTCTCCCAAGCATCGTACAAGCTTTCACATTCAAGTTGATGAAAAGAAGTGATTTCATTCCACAATTTTGCATTCTTGGTTGGTGCGAAGTATTTCATCAAAAACTTGTCAGCCATGTCATTCCATGTTGTGATGGAGTCTGATGGTAAAGAATTCAACCATGCTCTAGCTCGATCTCTTAAGGAGTAAGGAAAGAGTCTAAGTCTCAATGCATCTTGTGCGATTTTAAAAGCATCACTCACCTCCAATAACAACTTAAGGTGGAGATTAGGATCTTCTTATTGCAATCCATTAAATTGCCCCAATGTTTGCAGCATTTGAAACATCACTGGTTTGAGTTCAAAATTCGTAACTTCCACCTCCGGTCTCACTATACCCGGATGCATAACTTGAGGAGCTAACACAGTATAATCTCTAATGGCTCTGTCTTTATCATCTGCCATGTAGATAATGTTGTTATTTCCTGGTAATCTCTGGTTAACTTGCCCATTTTGCCCTTCTTATACGTTGATAAGCTGTATTGGTCCATGAGGCTCTAAGTTTCCTAAGTTTTGCACATCATCCATTGCTACAATAGCTTTTGAGTTTCTTTGCCCTCTTCTTAATCTTCTTACAGTTCGTTCAATTTCTAGATCAAATTGAAATTCAACAAGTTTGAATTTGCGCATGCAAGAGTGATCTGTTAACAAAGTAAACAATTCAAAATAAGTTCAAGGATTAGCACCGTAAATTTGATTTCACAACTCAAGAATAAACAATCAATCCCCGGCAACGGCACCAAAAACTTATTGTATATTTTTAGCTCAAGTGCTATTGGTATCAATGTGCAAGTGTACACAACAAGTAATAAAGTGATGAGTAATCAAGATCGTCTCCACAGGGATTGATGGTACTAGAGCTGCTACATCAAACTCAACAATTTAATCTCTTTTCTAACTAAAAAATAAATAAATTGACTAGAAATAGTAATAATGCAGTAACACAAAATGTAGAGATATTAAAACTAAAATTCACGTTAAACACACAGTTGAATCAATGAACAAGTGGTAGTTGAGTGAGCAAATTCTCTTTATGGGGTTGACTGTTTAGTGCATGTTAAGTTCAATTGCTACAACATATTCTACAGCACTGGGTAGAATTCTCATGCATACTCAGCCATCGTATGTTGGATATCTCATACCTTTCTGCAACCTAACAGTGACCAGTTGTTATGTCAACATAAAATATGGCATTACAAACTTAGATTCTCTTTACCCTACAAGGTGAATCCCTATATCTAGTTCATCGCAAATCTTAAATTAAGCACAACCCTTTTAGGATTCAAGTTGAGACTCGATCCAACAAACTCAATTTAAGACCAAATATTACTCTAATATGTTCAACTAAGACAGGCCATATTGTGTCTCTCTCTTAACTTGTGTCATTAAATGGGAGGTCAACCAAAATAATGAGTGTAATATAATTTATTAGAGTAAAATGTTACAGCAGATGTGAAGCAACTCATATGAACAATCAAAAACCCATCTAGATAATTTGTCACTCAACTACAATTAAATTTAGTTCATAAATTGTAAAAGAAAAACAAACGTCAAAGTTTCAACCATCAAGTACATATTTTCAACCAAAGAATAAAGAAGAAGAATGACAATCGAATGAGAAAGGTTGAATCCCAAATATTCTGCAGATTTTGTTATTGGTGTAGACTTGCGTCCTTCTCTTCAATCTTCTCACTTGTTTCTTTCTTGTTTTTCTTTTTATCGTGATTGACGGCTCTCTTAACTTATAATGTGTGCTCCTTTTATAGTTGAAAATCAGGATAAACGGAAGTTTAGGTCGCGTATCTTCCTGATTAGGAAACTGCAAATCGCAATATCCTGCAAAATTCGCTCTGTCGTTGTTCCACAATTGCAACAGCAATGGCAATGTTGTTACAGCAACGATTGCTACAGCAACTACACTGTTCCAGATTTGTTTCAATTCTTCTATAGCCAAGTTCTTTCCTTATTTTTACAAGCCTATTGCATCATCATTCCTTCCTTGAAATTTGAGCTTCCGATCACTTACAATTATGCACACAATCTAAGCATAAATTATCTTAAATCAAACAAAATTTATTAAGAATAAACTAAGATGAATGCTTATGTAGAATATAACAAAAATTCAATGAAAACACATCATTTACTCTCTAAGTATTATTGATTTAAGTGTAAAAGTACCATAATAACTCCCATTTCATAGAATTATCAAGTGGGTCAAGACTACATCTTCTAAAAATAAGGACACCTTGGTAGCTCCTGAAAATAATCAGATGCTTAATGATATTTATTATGAGGAGAAGTTGCTAGAATTTAGACTAAGGGCTAGACCATGAGCACCTCGTAGAGTTGCAGCAGCACCATCCCAGGCTGAGGAGCCAGGGGAGCATGATGAGCCTCATGTTTCTGAGGGCTTAATGCAACAGATACTTGGCGACGTCCGAACATTTTCTTTACAACAGTGGCAGCTTGAGTCTCGATTTATTGATTTCTGGCAGTTTGTTCTCAATCAGCAGCAGGAGATTCTGGATGGCCAGAGATGCATCCTTACTGTACTTGGTTTCCCTCCCGCTGGATCTTCATCATAGTCCCTTCATTAGTTCATGTCTTTATGTTTTTCACACATACATCACTGCACTCATTTTATATTTTAGATGATATCATTATGTCATATGTACTCTTTTATTTTTTATGATGATCTTTGGATGGCATAGTTATTTCTAATTTAACTTGATGATTTTGATGATTGAGGTTGTATGCATGTTGATTGTTCGGTTGAACATTCTTTTGTGTTGTTGGATTGTTGAAGTTGAGATAATTTCATTTTGTTGTTGGAGTTGAGTTGGTTTGAGAATATATGGAAGTTTTTTTAACCACTTTTCTATTTGCAGATATGCTCATTTTTAAGGGGAGATTCTGCTGAATTTTTGCTCGCATAAAATGGGTAATATCTGAACTTATCTCTTTAGTCTTTTCCAGTTTTTTTTCGTTTTGATGACGAAGGCGGAGATGTATAATATTTGTTGTGATATGATATTGTTGGATAAATATACTTTTGGTAAAAAAAAAATTAATTGGCCATATACTTAGGGGGAGCACATATTTATGGGGAGTAAAATTATATAATATTTGGGGGAATAAAACTACATATTCTTTTCTAATTATCTTGCAAGGTTTGTCATTATCAAAAAAGGGGAGAATGTTAACATGTATGTGTCTATAATGATGATTTTGATGATAACATATAAGATTAAGAATGATTAAGTTTTTAAAAGCTCAAATTATTTTTCATACATTTTAAATAAATCATTATTTTGATAATATAAAAGGTTTTATACTTAAAGCAAAATGATTTTATGAAATTTGTTGTTTCACAAGTTCATGGTCTAATTGAAAAAGTTTTTAGAACTTTAAAATCAATAAGTATTGCTTGAAATTCTGGAAATGGACTTATTTGAAAACTTTCATAAAGTTTTGGGTTATAGTATAATTACAAAATGTTTGAAATATAATTTTAGAAAATAGTTTCACTGTAGCATACGGCTAACCGTTTAAGAGAAAACAGTCAACCGACATCGAACGAAATTAAAGATTAGCTTCTAAACACTGACGGCAAACCGACATTTGGAAAATGGTGATCTGACAATTTGAAATTAAATCACAATGGTCACTTTTTCAAGTCAAAACGACAATTCAATAAAAGCTAACGGTGATCGATTATGTGCAGATAGTCAACAACGGCTAGTTTTTAGCTCCAACTTTAAAATAGCTCAATCAAATTCAAACAAAGTGAGATTCAAGAGTTATCATTGAGCTTGCTATTGAGTATACAATTCTTATTGAGCTTTAAACTTGTTTTGTGTTATTCATTCACGCATTGAGCTTTCATTTGTAATTAAATACATTGTGTGAGAGAAATTTATTTGTAATCCTTTTTGCAAAATCAAGTTGAGAGATTGTAAGTGTTGAGATACACTTGGGTTAAGAGATTGGGGATAATATCTTGTTGTAAAAGTCTATTAACACCTTGAAAGTCAATTGTAAGTGTTGTTGAAGCCTTGGAGGCTTTCTTAGTGAAATCCCCAAGTTTGGTGAGGTTGGAGGCGTGAACGTAGGCACGGTTAGCCGAACCACGTAAAACTCGCATGTTTGCTCTCTCTTACCTTATCTCTGTATTTTTTATTGCACGTTAATTTTTATTTCGAATTTGGTTGCTTAGTTTAAATTGCATTAAGTTTTTGTTGCTTAAATTTTTAGAATCTTAATTCACCCCCCTCTTGGGTTGCCTAGTTAGTATTTCACAATTTTCGTCAAGCTATGCAATGTTCTAACTCTAAAAAATGAATTAATGCAATAAATAAGGATATAAAGTCTATTAAGGACAATGACATATGGGATCATGTCTCATCGCCAGAGCATGTGGAACTTATTGGTTGCAAATGGATATTCAAGACCAAGAGAGATTTGAAAGGTAATGTGGAGAGGTACAAAGCACATCTTGTCGTAATAGGCTTGACGTTGAAAAAATGCACCAACTATAAAGAGATTTTAATCTTGAGTTACATCAAATGAATGTGAAGACAATGTTTCTCAATAATAACATGAATGAGACAATTTATATTGCAGTAAAAAAAATTTTTGTCAAGAAACCCAAAGAATAGAGTTTGCAAACTTAAGAAATTCATTTATAGGCTTAAGCAAATGTCTCGACAATGGTATTTCAAGTTTTGTCAATTGATCATCTCATTCAGTTTTGACATGAATTTAATCGATGATTGTATATGCCATGAGTTTTGTGGAAGCAAGTATACATTTTTAGTTTTATATATTGATGATATTTTGCTTGCTTGCAACAATATAGGTTTATTGTATAAAGCCAAAAGATTTTTAGCTAAGAATTTTGATATAAAAAATATTGGTGACGCCTCTTTCGTATTAGGCATATAGATACAGTGGGATCCTTCTTGAGATATTCTTAGATTATCATAGAAGAGCTATATCGAAACGGTTCTAAAAATTATGGCATGTAAGATTGTAAAATAGATGATACCCCTATGGCTCAGGGAGACAAATTTAATATCAATCAGTGCCTTAAGAATGATTTAGAGGAAAAAAAAAAAGGCAAAAGATTCCCTATACGTCAACAGTATGAAGTCTGATGTATGCTTAGGTTTATATGGGACTGGATATTGCATACATTACTAGAAGGTTGAGCAAATATTTAAGAAACCCAGGAGTAGGCTATTGGAAAACAGCCAAATCAGTTAGTGGTGTTTACAGAGAACAAAAGACTACATTTAATTATCTGAGGTCAGGTCAACTTGAGATCATTAGGTATACTAACTCTGATTTCGTTGGATGCTAAGACAGCGTGAATTCCATGTTGGGTTACATCTATCTCTAACTAGTTGTGTTATATCTTGGAAGAGTGCTAAACAACCTCTTGTAGCCTCTTTATATGCCAACAGAGTTCATAGTATGTTATGAGGCATCTATTTATGAAATATGGTTACAAAATTTTGTCACAAGGCTACACATAGTACATGGCATTGACAGATCACTTAAGTTATTTTGTGACGATAAGTCAGCAATATTGTATTCTAATTACAATAGGAGCTTAACATAGTCAAAACATATAGACATCAAATTTCTAGTTATTAAAAAAAGAGTTCAAAGTGGACAGTTTTCTATAAAGCACATTGGCACCAACTCCATGATTGTAGATTTGCTTATTAAGGGATTACTACTCAAAGTGTTTCATGAGCACATTACTCTTATGGATGTCGTGTCATTAAAGGATATTTAGTTTTAATGGGTGTTTGTAATTTTAGATGCTTTTATGTTATAGACATATTTCGATTATTTCAATTATGGATATTTGGGGTTATTTTCTATAGAGATACAATTTTGATTAGTTTACACTCTGATTTTTGTACGGTTTGGTCTCACTAAGGCTTAAAGTTGGCCAATTGAAAAAAAGCATGTTATGATCACACTACATAAAATTTTAATGCTACACATCTATATCATGATCCATCTTATTCAGCTGTATTGGTATAGTGACCATTACTTAGTCGAGTTATAATAGTTGTAACAAAGGCCGCTTTGATCTTATGTTGGTATGATTGATAGATTAGATTGATTATAGATATATTTTGGTAATGACAATAAAGTTAAGTTCATACAGTTATTTTTGTAAAGCATGATTGTTTGAGGACAAATTTGGAATGATATTTTTAGACAAATAAAAAAATGACACGTGGAAAAATTACAAGGGAAAAATGGGCATAATACTTAGAGCAATATAAGGATGCCATTTAGAAGAATTTATTACATTGGATGGCTTGGAAATCAATGGTCAAGGTTGGATGCTTTAAGACATTTATGAAAAAGAATAAAACTAGCAAAAAATGAATATTCTTGTTCTTTTTTCCTAAATATGAGA
This sequence comes from Citrus x changshan-huyou, assembly GCA_039657385.1. Lineage (NCBI taxonomy): Eukaryota > Viridiplantae > Streptophyta > Magnoliopsida > Sapindales > Rutaceae > Citrus > Citrus x changshan-huyou. Next base: position 9,181,023 of record CM077549.1, read on the forward strand.
CATAACCCTAAAAACATTCTCTCCTTTAATTTAAGGATGACATCTAGTTCTAATTGTTTTGTATTCTCTTTGTCACTAGTCTCCACTATACAAATTTCTTATTCACCCATATCGGAGGCTATTATCTCCTTACATTCTCTACTTTCTTTTTCTCTTTTTCACGCACATACTTCCTTATCTTTCACTCCATGTTTTAGATCATCACCTACTTCTCTATTTCTAAAAGGCCATTTGTATTCTCTACCTTCATCATCTTCACTATCTTCATCTTTATCAAGGTCAAAATCTCTATATAGCTATCTAGCTTATGTTATTAATCTTTTATAATGTAAAATCTTATATAACCTCTTATTTATATAGTGGATTGACAATTACTTACTCCCACAAATGTAGGCCAAAGTCAAATGTAAATATTGTATATTCTTTACAATTGTGTTTGTTTTGCTATATTTTTAATTTGAGATCCAAATTGTGTTTCGCATATAAGCTTACTTGAGCTACCATGTTACGCTAAGTATTTTGTTAGAGCACTTGAACTACCCCCCAATACATCTGAGCTACTCCTAAGCATATATTAATGCCCTACATCAACTCCCTAAATTAACTCTTATCAGGCTCCACTGAGCTCTCCCATATTATTCCTCATATGGCTACCTCAGCCCACTTTGCGTCCTTTAGCTCATCACCAAAGCTACCTTAACTAAACCACCTGCCCTAAACATAAAAAAAACAAACACACACACACACACACACAAACACACACCTAAATCCAAACGTAGTACAAGCTTTTCTTAAATATAAATTTATTTGTTTGAATTAGATTTGAGCTACATCAGGTGAGAACTACCCAATTGGTTCGAATTGGATTTTAACAAAAATTTAGTGAAAACAAGCATGGCTATTAAGTTACTCATATAGCTTAAGTGGGAGATTGTTGGATCCTTAATCCAACATTAGCTTATATGTGAATAATTATACGTTGCAAACTGTCATATAAGATTAAATCCAAGTAAACGTGATCTATTAAATTTTCAGTAATTTGGGTTTTAATGTATAGAGACTTTATGGCAAATTATATTTTTCTAATGAGCTAAAATAAAAATACCTAAAGATAACAGGAAATTTATCTATATAAGTGGTTATTGTCCCCAAATTACACATAACATTCTATTCTTTTCTAGCATCCCATCATCAGAGAGAGTGCAGAGAGAAAATTAAAGGATTCTTTAGGATAACATGTTGATCTGTAAGAAAAAACGCATGGCTCTAGTGAGTAACTAAACAATATGGATTCAGGTGTGGTTCCAAATATTTATTTATTAATTGTTGGTGATACAACATTAATGTTCTTGAGATTTTAGGTGATGGTTTTCACCAAAGGATTATTTTCTAACAGTTAAAAGTGATGAAAGAGAGCTTTTGTTTAAAAAATATGCAAACCTTTTTTTTTTAACTAATGGTAATAGTTGACTTCATATTGGCTTCTTTTACTCTTGTTAAAACGGCTTCATTTTTGGAATTTATGTAGAGGCCACTGGTGAGTTTCTTTGGTTTAAGGTTGTCGGACGCCAAACATGCTCGGGATTATTTTGTGGTGGTTCAGTGAAAATTTATAGGTTTATCACTTTACTCAAAAGGAAGAGTGTAGGGTTATTAATAGAATAAAAGTTAGCAAGAGTTTTTGAGTTTGAGGGATGCCAATAGCTAGTGCCAAGAGGCAACATTGGAACATTAGGTGAAATTTTTTATAAGATCTCCTTACTTTTAGCAGCTACAACACTAAAAAAAATATTAAAAAAACTCAAAATTTAATTAACTTTTAACTATGTCTTGAATATCAGCCTCCTAAAAAACCATCTCTAAGAAGAGATGAATATGCCTTTGTTGGAGAAAAATTAGTTTTTTTAAATATTTTATAAAAACTTTTAGGATCGCTCTCATACAATATATAAGAATTTGTAATATAGAAATCGTACCTTGAAAATCTGATTTGGCTTTTTCCGCTGAAGTGATTTAGGCTCCCAGATCATGATCTGTCACCACAACTCCTGTTAGATCACGATCAGTCACCACCACTCCTGTAGATTACGATCTGCCACCACCAAATAATCTTCCAGGCTATGACTCAAGTTTGATCTGCACTTGACGTGTGAGCGCCTTTATCACCACTAAAGCAACTAGCACGAGAAAATTTTTCTCTCAACAATTGAGAAAAAAATCTTTTTCGTTGACCTGTATAAAGTGGCTACTCTCATTCTTTTGGGAGAAAATAAGCCCCTTTATATTTCTATCTAGTGAAAACCCTAGGCTCCATATTTATTTATTTATTAATTCTATTAAATCCCTTTTGATTTAAATTAAAAAATAATTAAAACAAAAGTCACGTTACTTGTTATTGTGTTATAGGGGCCCACCTTGTAAAATAACACAGGGCCCCTTGCACTCAAGCATATTAATGGAGCCTCCTACTAAATAATATATTTAGGTTTTTGACCCAAATAGCTAGTTATCTTACTTATTAATCCAGTAGTGGTGCAGTCAATTAAATGAGCTAACCCGGGGATCATTTGGGAACATACAATAGTGGCTACAATAATTAGGCCTGTAATTAAACTAGCCAAATTATTTAATTCCAAATCTACTCCACTAAAAGATTGGAACTGACCTCCATAATTGTATGCTCGAATAATAATTCGTCCCAAACCACATTAATTTCTTTACTGTATAATCATTTTGTACCACATTGTTAATTAAATCGATATGTCAACTGTCCAATCAATTTAATAATATTTTATTTCTTGATACTTACTAGTTTTCTCTAATGATCATTTTCAACATACTAAATATGTTGACATACTCTGGCTAGAGAATTCTATGACCAAGCGCCGAAAACCCATCAAGAGATGTGTTGTACAAATTCTATATTGTTAATCTATAACTCCAATACTCATAAATGCTACCACCAAGATACCGGGTAATCTTAACTACAATTGTGTGTCGTGCCCATTGGTAACTCAAATGGAATAACAATTACAATCATGAAATCATAACTAACTCAAGATTAAGATTACAGTAAAATCAATGCATATGAGATTTAATAAGTCTGACAGTCATTTCAAGGTTAATTAAATCTCATATGTGATCCAACTCAATGTAGTCAAACTACATCAGTAAATTCATACATGATTAAGACAAATCATTCAATGAATTGACTACAGTCTAAACATAAATAGAGCGCCCAACTCTATTTATCAACTACGAACTTAATTTATTTAATCATAAGATAACTTGTATTTATGTCTCTGTGAATTCATATAATGATCACATAAATACATATAATATGATTAAACAGATCTTATTCAATATATTTATACAATTGAAAAATATCTCAAATATTTTATTAATCAGAAAATAAATTAATATACTTTAAATGAGCACATAATCCCAACAGCCTTTACAGCTACTATGCAGTTACATTCAAAGAAAGATCCTAGGCCAGATGGCTTGTTGTTGCAGTCTTTTTCCTAGACCAGATGGCTTGCTGCTGCAGTCTTTTTCCAAAAACTGACCGTTGGTGCCAATCAAAAAAATGTTTAATCAACACTGACACTGTTGGGGTCAATTAAATCTTGGTAGTTGGAGCAAATTGTGCCAATCAAAGAGAATGGGGTTGTAGGCTATACTAGCTTCGACCAATCAATGTTGGCTTTCTAAGGTGGAAAATTTTGCAATTTGGGAACTCAGTAGTTGCTGAAGTCTTTGAAGGCTAGTGAAGCATGTAGATTAATTTTGTTGACGCAAAATTGGGGAGCAAACCTTTTCATATTTGGGTTATGCATTTATAACTTATGAATGGTAAATATTTAATTTTTTTAGGATAAATTCCAATTAATCTACTAAATAAAATGATAATCTTCAATTTATCTCTCAAAAATATGAAAATTTTAAATTTTTTTCATTCAAATGATGATGGCAAATGTAGGGTATGTTGATGATTTCTTTTTTTATCTTCTAATGGGGTTAAATTGACATTTTCACATTTTTAAGGAGTAAATTAAATATTGTCATTATAAATAGGGGGTAAATTGAAATCTATTCTATTTCTCAAGCATAACGTTATTTCAAACTTTTTTTTTCTAATTTAATCAATTGCAAACATTTAAAGTGAAAGGTAGCATTTAATGATGCTCATTAATCATCTACTATTGGATTGCAAGAAATAAGTAGTTCAAAATTTTTGTCAAAATTTTAAAGAAATGCACCCGCAAAATTTGCTTAAATGGTCATATAGACTCCTTTAATTTTAGAATTGGTCATACCAACTCTTTTTCTCCCAATTATACTCTTTGATTAGAGTCAATAAACTTTTATAATAGTAAGATAAAAATAATAAATAAAACAATATATAAATACAAATAAATTTGTTTCCTTTTATTAAGGAATGTTATAATTTTTCCACTGAAATTTTTCTGTCATGTCAAGTTAGTACCAATGTTTAATGAAAAATATATTTTACCACATAATATTTACATTGTTATCACTTCACACCATTACGTTAACGTAGTTAAAAATTTATTAATATTATAAGGCATATAAGGAATTTCTGTTGAAGTCAAAACGCACAGTTTTCAATTGTAAAATAAACCAGCTCATCCAACATATTCGGCTAAATGAAGATGATGAAATGAAGATGAAGATGAAGAAAAAATAGAGAAGCAGAGGAAATGAAGAAGAAATTGCTTAAAAATTAATAATTAAAGCTATAATAAAAATCATCTGAAGAGGCCATATTAAGGCATATATTAAAATTTTAAAAAATTGGGTACTTTTCATTACAGCTCACTTTATCCCAAATTAAAAAAAAAAACTCCGTTTAATGAAGAAGAAATTACAACTCATTTTAATATATGCCATATTAAGGCGTATATTAAAATTTTAAAAAATTGGGTACTTTTCATTACAACTCACTTTATCCCAAATTAAAAAAAAAAATACTTAATTCATTCATTAAACGGAGGGCTAGTGGAAAATACAGCAGCATAACACAACAGGTACTGTAAGTAGGAAACAAAGATTCCAAAAACATGCAACCTTAGTTCCTTTCCTTCTTGTCGTAGAAAATGTATTCAACATAATTTAACTACAAATAAACAACATATTTATATTTATGTTAGAAGTTGAATCACTAATTGAAGAAGGGAAAAAATTATGGACATTAATTAATAAAGAAGGAGAAAATTATAAAAATTGATTAATTAGATTTACTCAGTAATCACAATTAAAGGAGATTAATCAATCACTTGCCTTCCAAATTAACATGTAAAAACCAAATGTTGATTCAAAATTATCGAGATCAACTTTTTAAGATTGAAGCCACAAAATCAAAGCGAGTATACTGTGCCCAATTATCTTCAAAAAAATTAAAAGAAAAATCATTAATAATAATTTTTAAGTTATCAAGATCATCATCACATTCATAAAAAAATATACGGCTAAATTTCTTACAGTGACAAACTTATTTTTCATGAAAGATGAAGAAACCCCAGCGATGAGAGCACATCCAAGGCCCAATAACATCGTGTTGGCACATAGTGGAAGCGCCTTTTCGGAAAAAGAAAAAAAAAATTGTAAGCCAATTATTTCTGTTCTATGATTTATTTATTTAATTCTCCTTGAACTGATGGGAATAAATTGAATATTACATCATAATTATGATCTACCGACTTTTCCTTTCTCTAAAAGGACACATAGCGTCTTCATGCCAAATTTTTTATCGCCTTCCACGTCTGGTAAATCTTGTTAAAAAAAAAATCACTTAAAGAAATAAATTAGTAATCATTTATTATTTATTAATGAGAATTTGTACATTTATAACATAAAGTCGAAATTATTACCTTAATGGCGGTAAAAATTAATGGTTTTGTAAGTACGAAAGGTCTACCAAACACGTATTTCTGTATATATGAATCAAAATTAAACTATCTCATAAAAGTTAAAAAAAATAAAAGAGAAAGATAAAATTATGACATGGGAGAGAATCAATAATTATTTGCAAGATGAATAAATTGTATATACCTGCATGTGCATGCAAAAAGGTAACTGAAGTGTAAATCCCGTCAGAATCACGGGAGTGAGTGGAGCCATAAATGTCTGTGACCTCCATCTGAAAAAGGGAAGCTGCAACCAAGATTAAGAACAATCAATTAGACTATTAATTTGGATTGGGTCAATATTATGTTTTGTAGACTATTTTTATCTTTTTCTCAATTAAAGGAGGGAGATATACAAAGTATAAATCAATTTTGTGTCCCTGTCTCTCCAAGATTCGAAATCGGAAGGATAGTAAAAAAACTGCTTAAAAATCACCGTCAAACCCTTGGAAGCAATATGATGTTCATTAAATTATGTTACAGAAGCGTGCAAGTGGGATACTTAACGGGCAGGGAAATAAGCGCATCCACATAGAAAACACAAGATTTGGATCGAGAGAAGTGGGGGAGATCCAGACATAAATCCCAAGGTAAAACTCTGAAAAATTGGGATCAATTAATGAATATTAAAAAGATTACGAATTAGAAAGTCAGACATAAATCCCAAGGTAAAACTCTGAAAAATTGATCAATTAATGAATATTAAAAAGTCATGCTCAGATCTGGGAGGTACCAACGTTTAAAATTTATAAAATTGGGATTTAAACTAGAATTAGGGTTGGACAACGCTGTATACAGCTTTAATTCTAATTCAAATTTAGAAAATTTAGATGTCTGGACCTGAGCATCATTTATATTTATATATAACTTGTCTATTTCAACATCACAAATCTGGTTTAAGGCCGTCAGAAAAGTGTTCATCAGTAATTTGAGGACAATGGCCTGAAATATATGTCCAGAAGAACCGGTGTTATTCAATCAATCATTTTCATGTACGTAGTTTGGAACTTTTATTAATTCTTTCTCAGTACTTAATAAACAATATCTACCTTCAATATTTCAATGAAAAATCTTGGAGTCAAATCAGTAAGACTTTGTACTGGAAGTAAAGAAGCTGATACACTCCCAAAAACCTGTAAAAACAAAATTCGAATCTCATTTCTGCGAATCTAAAAAGGATAAAAAAATGAAAAATCTTCATATCATTCATTGTTCTGTATAAGAAGCAACTCACAATGTTAACCCAAGTGTATGAACCAACTAGATGGTTGATTGCAATGAGCTTCTTCTTGAAAACTTCCAGAAAGCTTGGAGCTGCAGCTGCTGTATTATCATCCTCAGGTTGTAATGCATAGGCATCTTGTAGAGCCGAAGGAACGAGCTGTTTCTTCAATAGTTTCTGATGATTTCTATTGCTAATAATGCCTTCACTGTGTGTAATTTTGTTTTGATTTGTTAAGTGCAATGATCTTTGAGAGAAGCATTTGATTGATGGGGACTTGTTGCTCGGACTTATGTTTACGAAGGCGCCGTGTCTTTGTGTCAATGGCGACGCAATTGTTTTAAAGCAACCTGACGATTAATGGTCAGGAGAATATTAAAAAGAAATTCAAGTATTGAAATGAAGAAGACTCGAGGCATTTTGCGAAACAAGAACTTACCAGGCTGTTCGGAGACAAGGCATTTTGGAGAGAAGTTTAAACACTGCATTTGGAGCATGATTAATAGTTTGCATTTGGAGCATGATTAATACTCTTTCATCTCTCGGCTGGCATTTTGCTAACTCAGAAAAATTTTGTTCTGTTTTTTTATGATAGAATCCGGAAGAGATTGCAGAGAGCTCTGCAATTAATATACGCTTGCAATACACTTGACTAAGTAAACTAATTGCAGTCCTTTATATATAAGTGAAAATACAAACGCATTATGAATACTTTTTTCAGAAAATAGAATTGGCACAAAATCACAGACATTATAATCCATGTCAATTGAGAATTCAAATAGGTACATCGCACAACTCAAAAGTCTACTGAGCATAGTTCTGTAATCTACTCTCATTAATAATATGAAAAGAAATCTATGCATTTTCTAACTTTTTTATGGAAAGAGGAAAGATCTTCCATGATACTCCAATTCCAGTGATGGCGTTATGAATAGCTTATTGAGTAAGAGTATTTTTGCTCAATTTCTTTTACTATTTGTTAAGCCAATTTATCATTCTATTCTAACTAAGATCGGTGGATCTCTAATGGAAACACAACCAAATGAATAGAACCAAGACGAGAGGTCAAAGAAAACAAAACTCACAAGAATAAACAAAACCAGAAAACTGCACTAAGCAAGAAAATTTGAACAAACAAGACAAGCGTCCCTTACTCTTTAATTAAAAGAATCTAGAACAAAGTTATGTGGTAATAAGGTTTTGTTAGATTAACTGAATGGGAGTGGCTTTGTTACGCCACGTGTACAATCGCGTGGCAAACTTTCCCGGCTTTAATTCAAACCTTTCAACAATTATAGATAGACCCTACAGCTTTACAAGCTCACAAACGACCCCCTATGTACTAGGGTTGGTAGAATTCCCTGAATTCTGATTAGGGTTTGGGATCCCGGCCCATTTAGGATAGAGATGGCAATGGGGTAGGTTGGGGGTAGGGAGGCCTACCCCATTAAAAATTTCACTTCTACTTCCCACCCCATCCCCCAATAAATTTAGTAGGGTGGAGATGAAGAATTCCCATGTGGGGAATGATTTTCTCATCCTCACTCGATTTCCTATTTACTTATTTTATATTAGGTATATATAAATGATTTTAGTAAATTAAAAGTTAGAGACTTAAATAAGATAATTACAATATCATAAAGTATTTAAATTATCTAAAAAAATCTCCAAAAGGTTGAAACAATATCTTGAAATGATATCAAAACTAAAAAATATTTGAATAAAGTAGCACCTAAGAGAGAAATGAAAACATAACAATGTTTTAGAGTTGAATAAGTATTATAATGTAAGGTTTTCTTTTAGTTATAACTTATTTATATTAGGTAAAAATAAAATGAAAATTTATTAACCAACATTGTAATTGATAAAAAAAAATTATTGAACAAAAATTAAAAAATATTCATATATAATGGGGATGGGGGTGGGGATAGGGTGAAGAGTACAAAATCAAACCCCACCTTATTAAGAATTTGGAAATTATTTTTCCCCATCCCCCACACCATTCCCCAAAAGTTATTTGAAATTCACCATATTTATTTGTGGGACTAGGCATGGCAAAATAGCCCAGACCCAGCCCAGACCCGAATAAACCCGGATAATCCAGTCTGGGTTTGACTCGTACCGCATTTAAATAATATACGGATCCGGTATCACATTTTTTGAACCCGCATATATCTGGGTCCGATTCCGATTTCAACTGAACCCGTAAGTTCGGAACCCGCACTCGGATAAATTTATTCTTAATATAAAAATAAAAATAAAAAATCAAAGGAAAAGAAAAAGCACACAAACCCTAGTTTGCTTTTAGCTCATGGCCGCCACCATTTCCTTTCCTTTTCATCTCCCAAATTCATCAATTTAAATCATCATCATCAATCCGTCACCAATCATCATCATCAATTTGTCATCAATCATCATCAAATGCTTGAATCTCTTAGTAACTCTTAAACTCATTCACGGTCACAGCTTTGCGGCAGACAATCAAGCACACAAAGTGATGATTTGGCATTCACGGATGTAGATGAAGCAGTGACCGGCGGCACAAATTCTCTAGGTTTTCAATCTCCTCGCCTTCTGTGTTGTATTTTGCTATCATTTTAGCTATTGTTTGATGATGAAAAGCTGACAATCACAAAATTTGGGTTTTGTTTTGCACTTTTGCTTCACTGTTTTGTTATACTCTTTAATCAATTTTTTCCCTTTGATTTAAATATTACTCTTGTTTTGATATTGAAGCAATTGGTGATGGAAAAAAATTGCAGAGTTTAACGTTGACAGGGCCCTACCTCTGGATTTTTGTGGGTTGAACCCAGTCCGCACCCGGAGTTTAAAAATCCAGGTTTATTCACTATAGGAAATTAGACTTTTTAAGATAATTTTTTTATTGACATTCAAAAATTTGGTCACAGAATAGTAATTATAGTGGCAAACTTTTGAAATCGTAGCTAATAGTCTCGTCTTGACTAAAGTTGTATTTTACAACCAATAATTCTTTTTTTTAGATGTATTAATTGGTCCTTAAATTAAATTTTATATGAAAAATGATAGATTAGTCACAAAAAAATATAGTTTTTTTAAGCGCTAAATAATTGTCTTCAAAGTTAAGCAATTTGGGACATTAAATAATCTTTTATGACAAAATATGTGGTTGCAAAATATAATTATAAGCAACAACTATATTTCGTAACTAAAAAATGTTTATTGAGACATAACATATTAGTCACCCAAGCTATTTTGATTTCCACTAATGTAAAGACCGCATTTTGCTACTTACCTCTAGTGACTAAACTAGAAAATAGTAGCGGATAGTTTTGTCCTGATTTATATCGTATATTGTGACAAATAAATTTTTTTTAGATGTATTAATTAGTATCTTAATCATTTTTTTTGTGAAAAATTTTACATTAGTCATAGAAAGATATGTTTAAGTGTAAAAAAAATCCCTCCAAATTTTAATATTTTTAGGATAACAAATAATCTTCCATGACAAAAATTTATGGTAGGAAAATGTAGTTATGAGTTACAACATTATTTTCTAACTAAAAAAAAAAGGTAAATAAATTGGATTAAAAAATTGTTGAATTATGTAATTTCTTTTTGAACACGTTGATTAAGTAATAAAAATAACAATAACCTTAAAATTAATTAAAAATAAATTTGGAAACTAGTAATTAAATTTTTTTATAACACTATTAATTTAATTTTTTTTATAACACTGGTAATTAAAAAGTAAAAAGGAAAAAACCAAAAAGAAAAAAAAAGGTATCGTGAAAAACAATAAAAAGAAAAAGGGAGAATAGAAAAATTAAAAAAAAAAAGAAAGGAGAGGGATAGCTTAAAAATTAAAAACCCTAGATGCCTAATAGCCGATTGTTGCAGCCAACCAACCACCTCACCGCCGATTTGATTTCCAATGGCCACAATCGTGAGTTGTATTAGCTGGTAAGCAAAACCCTAGATGCCTAATAGTCGATTGTTGCAGACAAATATTCTCATTTATGTAATTGTTTTGTGAATTCTGAATTCTCATTAATGGTTGTTTATTTTCTTTATTGACTAGTATAATGTTTTTTTTTATATTTGATTATGTTCTTTGATGTGGGTTTTTGCTTGATTTGGGATTTCATAAATATGGCTAGTGTGATTGTATCTAATTGAATTTAAAATTAATTTATGCATCATGAATGTCATTTTTGTGGAATCTTAATTTTTGCAGAATCAATTGAGCATATAAAAAAAGGTTTTGGACATTCTATTTTTACTTTAATTATGTCCAAAGTAAGGATTTTTTTTGGCATTTGTATATTGTATGTAGTGGGCACCTTCTTGGGAGCCATGACTGGAGTTTTAGTTGGATAGAAAATTGAGAGTGGATTTGTTTGAGGGGCTACAGTTAGAGTTGTTTTCCTATTGAAGTATTTGATTCTTCAATTGAATTGTGGGATCAAATTCTCTTGCATTTGGTGAGCCATTTAGCCTTAATAATATAATAAAAATACTTATTTATATGGACCACCTTCTAGTGTCTTGTTAAGATTGATAGCTTGTCAAGTTTCTCAGGTGCATAAATTTCATGTGATTTCCTTCAACCATGAATAAAGAGATAAGAGAAAGGAGTTAAAAGAAAATATAAGCTGAAAAGAAAGTAATAGCTGAGAAGTTACAAGAGAAGGCACAAGTTTAATTTAAACTTTCTCTTTTCTTATTTAATTTCATTATCATGTAGTTTGTTGCGTGCACCAGATTTCAATTATTATGGCCAACAAGTACTTGTGAAATTTAAAGTAGAGATACATAACAGAGAAGCATATTAGCTAAAAGAATAATGTATGATTTGCTATTATAGGATTTGTATGGTTGTACTTTTTGGTTACAAATTGATTACTTATTATTTTAATTTTCACTTGAAAAATTTTCTTTATATATAATGCTGGACTTGTCAAAATATTTTTTTGTAGGGTAACTTTGTGGCCGATATCTTTAATCTACAAGTCTAGGAGAATTTGAAGAAGACAATGAAAGACAAGTTCAAGTTAATTTTGATGACAACTAGAAACAACATTTAAATTCATCAATAATTACCAAGGACCAAGACAATTAGTAATCCTTTTCAATTTTCTCATTATATTATTTTAGGTAATTGATATTTGCAATTTTTGTAGTTGAATTTATTTGATTATTGTTGTAAATTTTTAATCTACTTTTGTTTATTTAATTTTATAATTATTTGTTCATTTATACATTCTTACTTGTCAGTGTTTGTAGTTTTTTATTGTTATTATTAATATTGACAAAATAATTGCCAAAATAAAAACTTTGGTCATTAATTTTAATTTGATGTAACTTCTTGTAACTATTAAATTTAGTCACAGATAACATTTTCTAATGACAAAAAAGATTAATCACCTACAATCTTGGTAAAGAATACAATACTGATTATAATCTGCAACAAAGGAAAAAATCACCGATTCTAACATTAGGAGGCAATTAGTTTTCATCACTGAAAGTAACGTTCAATGACTAAGAAATATTGTTACAGATATGTTCCCAAAGCACTCTTTTGTCATTTTTTAATATCATTTATGACACTCAAAACTTTAATTTGAAATGAAATGTTTAGTCATAAAAAAGTTCATTTTTCAGTGACAAAATAATTTTGGTCGCTAAAACCTTTTAAGACGGTCTTTCTACGACTAACAAGTGACGATTTATTTTTTGTCATAAAAAATATAAGATGACTAATTTATTATCTTTAGTGACTAAATTTTTTGTAATAAAAAATCATTTTTCTTGTAGTGATTTCGGGATCCGGAATTGAAAATTGTCATCCGGGTCCGGAACCAGAATGGACAAACTCGGACTCGGGCCCAGATTTTGCCATCCCTATGTGGGACCCCATGGAGCTCCAAACCCGTAGAAGATTTTTCCATCCCTAATTCAGGATGAGATTCAAGATAAAATTTTGTTCCTGATTTACTATTTATGTTGAGATTTGAAACTCAAATTTATCTTGATCAACTATTTGGCATGAGATTTGTGATTTTTTAAAATCGCGATTGAGATCCCAAGTGTCTTGAAATCTAAATTTTTAGAAATTCATGACAAGTCAATTTGATAAATCACACATATATGACATGTCGGTAATATATGTGTGACAAGTTGTTTTGATAAATAATATATGACATTTCAAATATAAGACTGTGACATGTTAGCTATAACAAAATATGCAAAATATGATAGAAAGCAAATGTCATCCGGAACAATTTGGGATCTCGGTCGGGTCAGAATCGAAACACATTTTTGTCTTGTTTAATAATCACGATTGACAGATCTAGGCCCGTCCTATTCCATTACCAACCTTAGTAATCAATACTTAATCAGTCTTCAAGACTATTTAATAAACAATAATGTTAAGATTTTAAATAAATATTCCTCCTTGAGTTTCAATTGATATTGCTGATATTTGTAACCGATTTATCATGTTATTTACATTCATTAAATTTTTCCTAAATTATAATTTCAGGGTCATTCTATGATGCCGTGATTAAAGTTATGGTATCAATACCGTAATTAAATATAAATTATATAAATAAAACATAAAATTTGTAAATTTAACATAAAACTTGTAAATCAACATTAACTGTAAAATAAAATATAAATTTTAGAAATTGAACATAAGACATGTAAATGTAAAATAAAACGAGTAAATTAATATAAAACTAGTAAATTGATTTATTATTTGTAAATAAAACAAAAACTTGCAAATATAACATAAAACTCATAAATCAACATTAAGTGCAAAATAAAACATAAAGTTCAAAAATTAAACATAAGATTTGTAAATAGAAAATAAAACAAGTAAATTAATATAAACTAGTAAATTGATGTATTATTAGTAAACAAAACTAAAACTTGCAAATATAACTTAAAACTAGTAAATTAACATTAACTGTAAAATAAAACATAAATTTTGAAAATGAAACAAAAGACTTATAAATAGAACGTAAAACAAGTAAATTACTATAAAACTGATAAATTGATGTATTACTGGTAAATAAAACAAAAATTTACAAATATAACATAAAGCTAGTAAATCAACAGTAAGCGCAAGATAAAATATAAATTTTAGAAATGGAACATAAGACTTGTAAATGGAAGGTAAAACAAGTAAATTAACATAAACTAGTAAATTAATGTATTACTGGTAAACAAAACAAAAACTTGCAAATATAACATAAAACTAGTAAATCAACACTAGCTATAAAATAAAACATAAATTTTGTAAATGAAACATAAGACTTGTAAAAGGAAGGTAAAATAAGTAAATTATTATAAAACTAATAAATTGATGTATTACTGGTAAATAAAACAAAAATTTACAAATATAACATAAGGCTAGTAAATCAACATTAAGCGCAAGATAAAACATAAATTTTAGAAATGGAACATAAGACTTGTAAATGGAAGGTAAAACAAGTAAATTAACATAAACTAGTAAATTAATGTATTACTAGTAAACAAAACAAAAACTTGCAAATATAACATAAAACTAGTAAATCAACACTAGCTATAAAATAAAACATAAATTTTGTAAATGAAACATAAGACTTTGAAAGGAAGGTAAAATAAGTAAATTATTATAAAACTAGTAAATTGATGTATTACTGGTGAATAAAATGAAAACTTATAAATATAATTTAAAAAAAGTAAATCAACATTAAGTGCAGAATAAAACATAAATTTTGGAAATGGAATATAAGACTTGTACATGGAATGTAAAACAAGTAAATTAATATAAACTAGTAAATTAATGTATGACTGGTATACAAAACAACAACTTGCAAATGTAACATAAAACTAGTAAATCAACAATAACTGTAAAATAAAACATAAATTTTGGAAATTAAACATAAGACTTGTAAAAGAAAGATAAAATAAGTAAATTACTATAAAACTGGTAAATGAATATATTACTGGTAAATAAAATAAAAACTTATAAATATAACATAAAATAAGTAAATTAACATTAAATGAAAAAAAAAACATAAAAGTTTGTAGATTATGCCTAAAACTTATGAATAAAAGATAAATAAGTAAATTAATAGTTACTGAAAGAAAAAATTCACAATTCTAAAATAATAACTCATTATAATGTTTATTACCTTATATATTTATTGATTTTTATATTTAAATTGAATAACGTTAGTTTGCATTTATGTAATACATGTGATGTTTTTATTCAGGATGAAAATCGGATTTTGGAGAAAATATTATTTTAATATCTTTCATAGTTGTTGTAAGATAAGGTTATTTTGCATCTTTCTACACTTCCTCAACAACAACTTTAAATGGTCTCCAAATAGAAGTAAAAGTAAAGTATGCATAATACTCAAAATTAGATATAATTTTATTAATATATCATATATGTGTCTAGTAATATAAGAATATTTTTTTATTTTGTTTTTACTTGATCCACATCCAAATAAATAACTGCGCTTAATGAACATGTGTAATAAATAGATATCATTATAGAAAATAGGAAAAAAAATATAAAAATGTCCTAGAATAAGTACAGAATTTATGGTAACCAATTCAATAAATCTTATTTCACTTTTTTTAGTATAACTTTTTTTTTTAATTAATGAGTAATTTTTTTGTTTAATTAAAGAAAATATTTTTTTGTAAATGAATAAAATATTTTTCACTAAAATTCTATAGAAACAATGTTAATTTTTTAAATAATTAATAATCTTGTCTAAGTTTATTGATTTTATTTTACATTTATTAATTTTATGTATAACTTATAATATTTGTAACTATTACAGTATTATTACGACATTATAAAATTTTCTATAATTTCATTCGTGCATGCATTTACAAATCCTTTCAATGATAACACTGTACGGCAGCAAAGTTTAACCCTATAATCTTTAAATAGAAATCCAACTTTGCCTCCATTGCCACTTGCCCTATTTCGGTAGTTCATCTATGCAGCCAAGTCGGACTCCAAAGTCCGAGTAATGGAAATTTGCGAGGTAAGCCGTCGATTTTCAACTGCCCACATTTAATCACGTGCATTTATATTAGTAATAAATGTCGGCGTTAAAATAATGAACGAAAAACAGATAGTTGACTCCATTTTCAGCTCATTTTGGCGCCATTGTGTTTTATCTTTTCTTGGACAGTACTCCACTAAGGTAGCGTTTACTTTTTGGATTGGATTGGGAATCCTGAGGAGTGGGAATCCTAGGATTAGGAGTGTGGAGTGGGAGTGGGAGTAGGTTGTTTACTTACACTGGAATGGAAACATGGAATGGAGATCAGAATCCAATTTATGTGTTTACTTTGTCTTGGATTGGGAGTAAATAATTTCAAATTACAATTTTATCCTTATTTAAAGAATTATAATTTTTAATTACAAAACTAATAAAAAATATATTTAATGAATAATATTTATTTTATTATATTTGTAAATTTATTATAATTATTAATATTCTTAATTATGAACAATAAATTATTAATTGTAATTTTAATATAAAATGAAATGTTATTTTATTTAATATAATTATATTAAATTTATTATTATATAAAATAATAATATAATATTATTTAGTACAAAATTAATATTTTCTTAGAATAAAGTATTTATTATTATTATTAAATAAATATAGTACTATTATTTTTAAAATAAATATAATAATATTATATTTATTAATTCTCTATTAATATAATAATATTATTTTAAAATAATTTTAACTTAGAATCAATGTAAATTATTATTTAGATAAATATAATATTATTATTTAAATAAATATAATATTATTATTTAAATAAATATAATATTATTTATTTTATTTTATTAATTATAAAACATAAAATAAAAAAAAAGGGTAGAAATGGGAGAGGTGGGAGTGGATTCCCACTCCCACCTCCCCCAATGGGAATCCCACTCCCACTCCCCACTCCAAAAATGGGTGGGGCCCACGGAGTGGGACTCCCAATCCCTCCCCATTTTAAGTAAGTAAACGCTGGAGTGAGAGGAATCCACACTCCTCACTCCCACTCCAGCAAGTAAACACAACATAAATTTCCCTTAACATCTCGGATTTAGACCAGCTACTCTGTCACTTGTTAGTATATGTATTTAAAATAAATTGATGCCATAAAAAATTGTATAAATATTTTTATGCACATTATATTGGCAACTTACGTGGCATGAAAAACCATTAATCATGTCATGTATAACTGTTTTCAAATTACGATTGTATCCACAATGCTCCTTTAATAAAGGTTACATCAGAGCTTTACCCATCCCACTTTCCCAAAGAACACGGCAGGCCCATTTAGAGTATTTGGCCGCACCATCCGTCGTTCCAAAGAAGCACAATTGGAGCATATCCTTTTTGGAAAATCGCTATCAAATTTTTTTCAAGTCATTATCTCGACTATCTTATAACTCCTACTTTATTAGTATTTTATGTGAAGCCAATTTAGAATACTTGGCTTAGTTGGCTAACGCATTGCCAATGAAAATAAATAAAGCAGGCCTACCATCAGACAGCTGTTGCAACCAATACATATATAAATAAGACTTCTAATTATTGGCCACTGCTATGTTACGTTGAGTGTAACATACACACACTCACAACAATAGTGCTAATGATGTGACTTATTACTGTTGCTGTAAATGTGTGTATGTTACACTCAAGTAACATAGGGTGACCCCTAATTATATATCCTTCACAAAATTTTGAAAAATTGATAATACTACTAATTATATGAAAAATAGTTATGTATATGATTCGCATGATCCCAAACCATCACTCGATCCTGAAATTATAAATTGTAATAGCAACTCTTCAGAGAATTAAAATATCATAGCTAATCTTGAGAAATTATCCTTAACCTTTGAAATTTGTTCTTTAGAAAATTCTACAAGTCAAATAACCAATTTTCTTTTTTGTCGGAAATGATAAAAGGACTAAATGTTGACAAAAATAGTGTATACACTCATCAAGATTTTTGTATTAATAATTAAAACCGGCCATGATTACACCGTTTTTATTATCTTTTTATCTAATTTTTTGTTTGAGTATCAAAATAAACTAAACTAATCTCACAACAAGTATTAAACTATAATCTCAAAACAATAATGATGTACTTAGTTGGGATATAAACTTTGTATCCCAATTAATGTAGCAAATGACGTGTTACTATCTGATTGGTTTAAGTAATAGATAAGTATTAAGTCTTATAATTATTAATTCTAATTGTTAATTTTTATAGATGACACGTTAGTTGAGAACAAATTGAGATTCCAATTAAGAAAGCATAACATCACTCATCTTAAAATTCTGAATACCATGCAACTCAAAAACCGTGTTATCAAGTAACATTAACAGAACAAAATGTATGGAACGTACAAAACATAAGCCAATTACTTCATAAATTAAGCGAAGCATCATGCCTTTCTTTAAAGCTGAGTTTTGCCTTGCTATGAGAATCTGTAAGAAGTACGTACTGATCCAAGCTCTGCATTTTCGTCAAATTCCAAAGAGAATAGCAAGACTGTTCACTAAATCACTTAGATATACATTCTCTGTCAACACCAAGTTAAGACAACCTACAAATACTAGAGATAAGTCTTTTTCTAATAAATATGGTATAAAGTGCTCATTGTGCCAGACAATAATGATCTTTCACTAGGAAGTTAGTATATTATGCAAAACCTAGACAAAATACACTATCTGTCAATAATGAGTTAAAACAACCACATTAATCATAGAGGAAAACAAAATTATCAAATTAAGCCTATGGATCATATTAACGCTTCACCTTCAACCCAATTTTGAAATTAAATTTGCCACTCATAATTGAATTAGGGGTAAAATAATAATTTTATTAAAATATTTGGAAAGTAGAAGATATAGTGAAAATTACAGAAAATGGAGTTCAGATTTAGATTCAGAGTTGTCAACCGGACATGCAAGACCTATATAATCAAATAGCAGACATTTTATCATGCTAAAACTAAACATGTTGAACTGGATATTCATTTTATTAGAGAGAAAGTTTTAGCTAAACAAATCATCATTTGTTTTATTCCAAGTGATGATCAAATAGTATACATTTTGACAAAGGCTCTTTCTTATTGCTAGTTTCATTATCTTAGAAGCAAGCTAACCACTCTTCCATGAACCTTTAGCTTTGAAGGGGGATGTTGGAATATATACTGATGTAGCTGATACAGAGAATGCAGAGTGCAGAACGTGGTAAGCTCTGTAGAATGACAAATAGCTTACTATATGGATAGTGCTGACATGGCAAGGTTTGTTGTATAGTTAAATAAGAATGTAACGAACTTATAGCTCGTAGTTATGTGCATGAATATTCCAATAGGATCTAGAAATTACTCATATGTATAATTGTATCAATATAGATAATGATAAATGCAATTCATTTCAGTCAATTAAACTCAATAAAAACATAATTGATTTTCTTTCTTTTTCTTTTCATTTTCTTTACATTTTCTCAGTACCCAAACATACTTTTTAGCATGTTTCAAACAGTTGATGGCACTTTGTATTGGCTAATAAAGAAGCCATTTCGTTTCTTGAGTAACCATTTTTGTTTATGCTAAGATTGTAAGCTTTTGTCTAAGCTTTATGTTGTTAATTTTAAGATTTTACTGTACTTGTATGTTACTCTAAAGCAGTGGCGGACCTACACGTGGGCTAGACCGGGCTGTAGCCCGGTCTAGTCCAGACAAAATCGTTTATACCCCTTAATGTTTTATTAATTTAGTAAAATTGCAGAGGTTTAATTTTATTTTCATATATGTCCCTAACTCAACTACCCTTATATTTTCATCAATTTAGTATAACAATAGAGTTTTTATTTTATATTCAAATATGTCCCTATCCCAATTACCCTTATGTTTTCATCAATTTTATATAATAATAGAGTTTTTATTTTATTTACAAATATATCCCTTATTCAATTATATTATTTTCAATTGAAATTAGTGACTTATTTTATAAAATGATTAAATCATATATTTATTGAATAGATTGAAAACATTAGGGAGCTAAAATTTTATTACTACTTTAATTTATTTTACAAAACTTCTAATTGAAAAAAAAATATGTCAATGTAATATAACATTGTCACTGTCAATGTAATATAACATTGTCACTAGTATTAAAAGTACTTACAGAAACAACATGCAGTAACAATTATCAATATTTTATAAAAAATTTATGTGAATTTTCAGATTTTATTTATTAGTTATATTAACTAAGAGGGCAAGTTAGAAAATAAATTTTGAGTATTTTAAAGAGCTTTTGATAGAAGAATTATCAACATCTAGTTTTTTAAAGAGAGCTAGAGCGCCTAACAAAGAAACAACTGCACCCAAATACATTTTTGCTGAATTGAGTTTAGTTTATTATTGAAACTTTTGACTAATACCTTTACAATTTGAAAGGATGAATAAATTTTAATTGTTTAATTTATTAAGTTTAGTAATTAAGTACTTCACCTCAAACATAAAAGTGTTACTTGTAATTTTTAATTGATTGTAATTACATGTATAGATCTATTTTAATTTGAAATTCTTAATTGATTTTTTAATCCTTATATAATTATATATTATTATAGGCTGCAATGTCAGATTCTATAATTGAAGAATAGTGTTTTCATATTCGAGTTATCTTTTGTTTTTTACTCTTTTTCTATAATTATTTTTGTTTATAGTTCATATTTAGAGAGATAAAATTTTTGGTATTCCTCCTTATTTAATATACTTATTTTTATATATAAATTTTTATGTTCGCTTCAAAATATAAATTTTAAAATTTAGCCCGGGGTAATATTAAGTCCTGGATCCGCTCCTGCTCTAAAGAGATAAGACTCATTGTATCCCTAGTTGTGTACTTTCATTTGTTTTCTTCAAATTATAATAAATTATCTTGCTTCAACGCAAGTCTACCTTAAAACAAAATAATCTTTGTTAACAATAAATTAAATTAATGTCTTTTTTAATTTTTTATGTCCGAGTTTAAAATCTGAGTTTAATGCGCATAAAACTGTGCATGGTTCATTAATATGGTTATTATTAATTTATTTAGATCATTGTCATGGTGTGTGTAAATTACGAACTTTTGTCTTGGGTTGTTTTTACATAGAATAGAATAAGTGCATGTGTATTTTACTTGCAAGTTTAAAAATATATAGTCAAAAAAAATTTAAGTATAGCAGTCTGTCTAGCATTTTTAAGGTATTTTCAATTTTTTACTCTTTTTTTTTTTGTTTTTTGTTTTTAGAGAACCCACCAAGATGGTGGGGGATTAGGCAAAACCCTTACTTATAATATAAATAAATAAAATAAAGCAAATACATGAGGAGGGAGATATGAACGGTACTAAGCCAAAAGGAACAATAAATTAAACAACCCTACTGCCTGATATGAGTAACTGTTTGTGCATCCAAATAAAAAATACTAGATAAGCCAGCAGGTATATCTCAAGAACCCAAAAACGTCGATGAACTAGATGAGTGCAGGCCCAATTGGCCAGGAAATTAGTAGCAAAAATAGCCTTCCAAAGCACATGTCTAACCAAGATAGTAGAACAAGATGCCAAATCATACACCTGACACAAAGAATAGGGATAGTACCTACAAACAGGGCCTTGAGAATGAATTCAAGAAACTATAGTGGTTGAGTCTGACTGTACCTCAAGTACGGAGTAACCGAGCTGAAAAACAAACTCCAACCCCTCACAAATAGCCATAAGTTCAACATAAATGATCGATTGGCATCCAAGGAATGATCCAAAAGTAGCTAGGACTGCACCCCCAGTGATCACGGAGAATACTACTTGAAGCAGCCATCTCAGGATTGCCCTGAAAGCAACCATCCACAATCAACTTAACCACCCCAGACGGTAGCTGCAGCCAAGAAACTAACCGAATTGGCCTCCATGGATAAAACAATAACTCACATGCCCTTCCTAAACTTAGAACCCGAAATTCCCTGTAGTTGGGATGGCCATTATCCAATGTTGTTTGGTTAATAGTGGCCCTTAAATTTTAATGACATCTAGTGATGGACATTATCCAATTTAGTTTTTTTTCAAGCTCAGAACCAAACAAGACCTGAACTAATTGGTTCATGATTTTATGTAGATATTGCCATAGTGTGTAAATTATGTACTGTTGTCTTAGGTTGTTTCTACATAGAATTGAATAAGTGCATGTGCATTTTTAATATATGTTTGATAGATTTTTAATATTAAAATATTGTTTAAACTTTGAAACTAATTTTATACAGATATATATATATATATATATATATATGTATGTATGTGTGTATATATATATGTATGTATGTATGTATGTATATGTATATGTATATGTATATGTATATATTATTACAATTATTTTAATTATATAAAACATTGGAATCTTAAAAAGGGGTAAAATAATTAAAGTAGGGATGTGTGACCATTTTTAAAACCTTAAGGGTTTATATATACATTTGAGCAAACGGTGTAGGCTTGTTTTTTCCAAACATTATGTATAATTATATTCACATATAACTAAAGATGACCAATGGGCTGGGCGGCACGCAGCACGGCACGGCACAAGCACATTTCGGTAGGGCACGTAGTACGACACGCACGTGGACTGAGCCAGGCCTAGAATTTTAGGCACGCGGGCCTTAAAAGCACGACACGATTACATATTGGTCAAAGCACATCACGCGAAAAGACATGTACTAAGCACGCTTCATTGGTGGGTTAGCAGACAGCCCGTGGGCCATCAATAGCACATGAGCCAAAATATAGAAAAAAAAAATTTTTTAATGAAAAGTAAATATAAAATGTTATGATTTTACAAATATCTTGAAATTAAAATTTTTAATATATTTTTTAGCATATGCTTTTAAAAATTAATTTAAGTCTTAGTTTAAATAAATATTCTAATTGTTTTATGTTTATTGTTGAGTGTTAGAAAATGTATATTTATAAAGGAGAAAATCGTCATTTTACACTTCAAGTTTTACTAACACCCTTACTTTTATGTATTTAACCTTCTTGTCATTTAATTATGTGTGTTGTATTATAATTAAGTATTTTATGTATTTTAGAGACATCATAGTCATTTCACAATGAACGAGAGATCAGATGGCAAAACGGACATCAATTTTGAACTCAGGACGGTCAAAAACCTTAGGATGAGTATAAAAGGAAAAATGATACTATTCACATGTACGGTACTGTCTACATGAAAACAACCCAAGACAAAAGTTCATAATTTACGCACAACATAGTTGGAATTTGAAGATCAAAGGAAGAAGATGAAGATCTGATTGTATTTTTATTATCACAAGACTAATTACAGTAATGAGCTTAGCTCAGTATTTATAGTAGAATCTAATGCTTGCTAATCACGCCAATTACAGCTCAGCAATGTAACTTCTAAATACCAAAAAAAAGCTAATGTAACTAACTACAACACAATTAACAAGAGCTGATTTGTTAACTAATTTAAGCCTAATCCAACTGCATGGGAATCTCTTCATAACAGTTTTGCCATCTGGAATTTAGTAGCTTCTCACGTGCACCTTTCACTTTCACTCCTAAACTAGCTACTGGATTTACAGCTGGCTTGATTCCAGCTGGCACTCCAACGTGTGTTGCATGAGGTTCAGCTTCATCAGCTCATTACATGACAATGATCTAAATAAATTAATAATAACCATATTAATGAATCACACACAGTTTTGCGCCCATTAAACTCATATTTTAAACTTGAACACAAATAATAAGAAAAAAAAATTAATTTAATTTATTGTTGGTAAAGATTTTTTTTTGAGGTAGACCTGTGTTGAAGCGAGATCATTTATAATAATTTAAAGAAAAAAAATGAAAATACAACTGGGGATACGATACGATGAGTCCTATCATTTTAAAGAGACATACAACTACGATAAAATCTTAAGATTTTTTTTTTTTTTGAACTAAAACTTAAACAACATAAAACTTAAACAAAAGCTCACCATCTTAGTATGAACAAAAACGGTAACTCAAGAAACGAATTGGCTTCTTTATCAGACAATAAAAAGAGCCCAAGTAATAATTAACCGGACACGCAAGACCAAGATGACAAAAGATGAGAAGCCCTAAAGTTGTAGGCCACTTACACACAGTGTGACAATATGTATCACAAAATCAAAGGGTAGACCTCAAAACCGGTGACACATTTTTTCCAGTACTTGTACTCACATCGAGTACTGGTGGATTAACAGTAGCAAATGAAAGCAGTTCTTGGTCACGTTCAAACAAGGCGAGGTCTTCTGGGCTCAGAAACACCAATACTTCTATTCCCTTTCGATCGTTTGTGTCCATCAAAACAAACAAGTTTGATATCACATAATTTGATATAGTCACATGTACTGGCTTCCCCCATCCAAAATCTGCTAATTCGTAAAATGGAAAGTTAACAGTGCTGGAGAAAGTGTAGAAATCGATCTCTTCTTTTTCAAACTTGTCTTGAAGCGACTCCGGAATATGGAATAGATTCTTGGTTTCGAGCACTGTTTGGAGACCCTTTTTGCTATATTCTGCCTTCGCTTTCCTTAACGAAAGAACCAAGTCTTGTACCGTTTCAATTTCATTTCCACTCGCCTGCGCCGTCACATAGCCTACAGAGTTGCCCACGGAGTTTTCAGGCAAGGGCGGCTTCGCCACGGCACGCACGTTCATCGCGTGTACTGACAAGGAAGGTCTTGAATACCCGAGGTTTGATCTTGAAGCCGCCTTTGCACATTTCCAAATCAGTGCAGTCAAAACCTCGACGCGTGATGGTCTAGGCACGCTGGCACTTGCAACTTTAGCCCTGAGTTGGTCGATTTTCGATGCATCAAACACATATCTGTTTGCTTCAGTCGGTGCATTATGGAAAGGTAAGGGCACGAATGATTCACTTGCTGGAAAAAACGTTGCAGCAACAAATGCAGGAATCACTTGCTTATTAATATTGCTGATACTTGATGACTGACAATCTGCACGAGCTGTGGCGGTCCAGCTGTTAACGAATGTGCCTACCGAGGATCCATCAATGAGCTTGTGATGAGTGCAAACCGCAATTGCCAGTCCCCCGCATTTGAAAAAAGTAGCTTGTATGCGCAGCATTGGATCCCCGATGCCTGCTGCTGAGGATTCTGCGTACTTAAACGGATGAAAATCTCGTAACAACTTCTGATCTGGCTTTTGTAGATATTCAGACAAAAAGCCGTTAGCAAGAGCTTCAACGTACTCGGCCCCTTGGTCATTACATACGATTGAGAAATCATCTTTGAGTCTCCCAGCAAATGGGTAGAATTTTGTGAGTGTTTTTGATAGGGATGACTTGAGACGTTGCGATATTTGGTAAGATTTCACACTGCCGTCTGCTTTGTAGAGAAAAATAGTGCATACATATATGGGAAAAGTGATCTGGTCCATCAGAGACAGTTTAAAATTTCTTAGGTGATGAGGAGTTGGGTATAATGGCTTGATGTTTTCCCTGGTTAGGACTTGTACCTCTAGTGCCCTCACCATGTTAGCCTTGCGACGGCGGTATGTGGACTTCTAGTTAGTATTTAGTACCTGTCCAATAAAACATCAAAAAGTTGTTATTATATCTATGTATATATTTTATGAATAGTTCTTGACAAAGCGAGGGAAGATTACATTGAAAAAGAAAAAAGTTTTACAGCATAGGAAAGGGAAGAAACAAACCCGCCAGGAAAAACCAAGAAAAAAAGCACCTTCTGAATTGATAATAAGCGGTCATAAAAATAGAATTATTTTACTTTAATATGGCAAGAGAAGAGATAAAAAACAGAAAAATATATATTTTGATATATTAAAAGATAAAATACACTGCATTAAAGTGTGTCTTTATGTGTTTTTCTTATTTTTTTAGTTTATCCCATACGTTCATAAGGTAAAGGATACCTTATTGAAAAATTACTCCCTAAAAATATCTCTTAAAATGTCAAAAAATTATTATATGTAAATTGTAATAACTAAAAAAAAAAAAATCAGCTAGAGTAAAATTCATGCGCAGTGGGGCTCTCTGTAATGCTCATGTTCTGATTACAGCCATATTTAAATATCCAGTAGATTCTAAATTGTAATATATGTATAAATTGTAATAATTAAAACAAACATAATAAAAATAGAATTAAATAAATAAAATCTCCAAAAAATGGGATGAAAACCCAATAATTTGCCATAATCTCATGACTCAAAGTATTGGTTACTTACAAGCAATACAAAGCCTGCCGTTCTCCTGTAGAATGTGCTCTAGACCTCAGTTGCTTGTATGACAGCTGACTGTTATACTGCTGCTCCTTGATAGCTATTACCATCCCTTATAAATATGCACAAGCGTTCTGAATAGCCTGACTATTTAGGTTGCAAAATTTGACTCCTTTATATTTAATATCTTTAGTTTATCAATGCAAGCTTTGTTTAGGTTGCAAAATTTGACTCCTTTATATTTAATATCTTTAGTTTATCAATGCAAGCTTTGTTTAATGAGTATTTGTACTTGATATGCATGTGCTTGCATAGATATTAATAAAATGTGTTTTTTTGGATCTCTCCGACGAATCGTGCACATTCATAGTCGAAATCTAATGACTTATAAATGTATACAAGCGTTCTGATTACAGCCTAACTGTGTTTAGTTACAAATTTTGGCTCCATTAATATTTAATTGCTTTGCTTTATCAATGCAAGCTTTGTTTAATGAGTATTTGTATGATATGCATGTGCTTGAAATGTGTTTTTTTGGATCTCTATGAGGAATCGTGCACATTCATAGTCAAAATCTAATGACTTAAAATAATTTGTTAATGACTTATAAATGTATACAAGCGTTCTGATTACAGCCTAACTGTGTTTAGTTGCAAATTTGGCTCCATTAATATTTAATTGCTTTGCTTCATCAATGCACGATTTAATTAATCGGCCGGCCGTTGAATTTCGAATTGCACATAATATGCATGTGCCTTGCATTATACATATATAGTCATTATTTGTATTTAAATAAAGTTTTCCTTATTTCACCGAGGTTTCTTAAAAGAAAAATGACTTAAAAATATGGTATTAGTAAAAATCATCAGTTGCTTATTTTATTTTTTAAGTCAGTATCTGTACTATCACATGTCTCTTCTGTCATTAAAATATGCACGCCAATTCAGCAATATGCTTCCGCATTGCAAAAGAAATTAAATCCAGCCCACTCGCTAAGACTGCTTTTCCAACCTGACCAAAAATTAGCAAACGATTAATTCCTTCACAAAATTTTGAAAAACTAATGATTAGTCAAATTTATCTTTATATTTTTAAAA
The DNA here is from genome assembly GCA_039657385.1 of Citrus x changshan-huyou. Lineage (NCBI taxonomy): Eukaryota > Viridiplantae > Streptophyta > Magnoliopsida > Sapindales > Rutaceae > Citrus > Citrus x changshan-huyou. The sequence goes on from CM077549.1 coordinate 9,208,582, forward strand.
TTAACTAAAACATCGAGATCTCATATAACCTTCTTCGTAGATATTTAGATGTGACTTTTAAAATAATTGTTGCAACCAATCCGTAAGAGCGTAATACGTAGAGCCACAAACAATCTTGAAGAAACTGATCATGTTGCATTCATGACCAATATTACCACCTCTACATAAGCAATACTCAAAAACTCTCATAGGTAGAGCAATGATAGGTACTAAGAGCCTGACCTACCTATATTTGAATGCAGGTTAATACTAAGTTACATGCATATAACTTACAACCCTCTCACATGAATAGTGAGTGGTGTGGTTCACCTAAATTAAAATTCTTTTCTGATCGGGTCTTGTATTGAGCAAAAAGTTTGTGGTGATTGGTGATTAATAAATAAATAAATTTATTAAATTATGTTATATTATTGATATAACTCCTATCTCCAAAAATTCGAACTCTATTCACTTTTTTTTTTTTTTTTTGATTCAAGTGGACGCTAAAGGAGCTAACAAGCAATTAAACAGGGATAAGTTATCCCATACATATCATAAGTTATAAAAGATCTTACTCCAATAGGAGGGATAGAGAAAAGATGAAAATCAAGACAATGCAAAGTTGGCGAGAAAACCCACAGCGGAGTTAGCTTCACGATAAACATGGTGAAGTGTGACATGCCAATCATGTTGAAGGAGTTCTCTAATGGAGCGGACGAGAGGGGTATACTCATTTGTAGTCTCCTACGACTGTTGTACCAACTGCACCACGCACTGGCTATCAATTTCCACCATAACCCTTCTAATCCCATGTTGCCACGCTGTGTTAAGCCCATGAAAAAGTCCCCAAAACTCTGCTAAGGTAACTGAACAATGCCCAATATTGATGCCAAAACCAACGATCCAAGTGTCATTATGGTCACGAACCAGTCCACCCACGCTAGCTGTACCCTTTGACTTAAGAGCCCCATCAATATTAAGCTTGCACCAAGGCTAAGATGGGGCACTCCAGCGAATCCAGCCTTCGATTTTTCTGTGAGTCATGCCTAGAGATGAGGTGTTGAGGCGGTGAATCTCTTCAGCTCTGGCCATAATGTCGTTGACTAGGCTCATGCTTCCAATAGGGCCACCTTCAAACTGAAACTGGTTACGCCAGAACCAAAGGTGCCAAATGGCCACCCCAAAGAAAGTGGTCCATTTCAAACCCGAAACCAGCTTCCTTTCGCTAGTTAGATTAGACTAGAGCCATTCCTTTAAAGGTGGATCGAAGAAAAACTGCAGTGCCTCCACAGGAACAAAACGATGCCAAAGCCGTTTCACAACCATGCAGTCCCTGAGCACATGCAACGTATCCTTTACCCCACAACCAAAACAGTCACATCCAACATCAGCCAAAATATGTCTCCTAGCTAATTCAGCCTTTGTTTTCAATCAATTGTGTGTAACCAGCCAAAGAAACATGTAGATACTTTGGGGACCCTTTCATGGCCAAACAATATCCCAACTAAAATCCTCCTTTCTATTGTGATAGCTAGAGATGGCATTGAATGCTACCATTATTCAACTCAGCCCAGTGCACTTGATCTTCACCGTTGTTTTGCGAGGGAGGCTGGACCGAAGCAATCCTCAAGAGGATGTGATTGGGAAGTAAATAGCGGAAACTATCCCGCTGCCAGTTACCGTGGTCATCTACAAAACCACCAGCCACCTTGTTTATAATGCCCTTGGGAACCGGAGTAATGGCAAAGAAAATCAGCGTTTGGATTTAATAGTCCAGCAGTCCCGCCAGAACCTAACTCGTCTACCATCATCAAGCGACCAGCGAGCTCTGAACATAGTCTCATGCCATACTTTACCAACAGCTGTCCACAGGTGCGACCTGTTACCTGTCGGAAGAGAAAGAGGAAGTCTAGTATGATCAATACCGTATTTGGTAAGTAACACCTGAGCATAGTCTCATGCCATACTTTACCATCAACATAGCTTTGTTCATTAAATCGAGATTTTTTAGTCCTAAACCTCCACAATCTTTTGGTTGGCAGACCATCTCCCAATTAACAAGGCTGAGTTTTTGCTGCTGGTTAGCGCCACTCCAAATAAACCTCTTGCAAATTTTGTCTAATTCAGCCTTAATACTTACAGGGAGGTTCACATATTGCATAGCATAAATAGGAATAGATTGGATCACAGACAGAGTTGGCAACAATACCCGCGGGGCTCCAAACATGCGGGGCCCAATTAATTTGGGGTGGGTATGGGACCCCAAAAAAGTCTGAAAATAAATTCGGGTCTATTTGGGTATGGGTCTAAAACCCCAAAAGTTTTCGGGTTCGGATTGGGGATTTTCCGGATCCCCTAACTCAACCCGAAAATAAAAACAAAAAAAATCTAATATTTTAAACTTTGAAATTAGAAATTGTAATGCCATCGAATCAAATTTTTTCCCCCAAAAGAAACCCTAACAGTTCGTGAGCTGCCGTCGTCACTAACAGCCGGTCAGCCGCCACCGTTCGTCGTCACCGACCAACACTCAGCTGCACCTGTTGGTTCTCCTGCAGCAAGGTTTCCTGCTGTTGGTGGTGTAAAAAATGGTTACGGTTTAAGTTTTGGTGAAGGGATTTTGAGAAGTGGGCTAAAGAATAGCGAGTGTAATGATGATAAAGCCGTCATAATGCGTGTTGTTCTATGTGGCTGCTTTGTTGAGGAAGAAGATGAAGTGAAGGAAGGAGAAGGCGGGAGCCATGTGGAAGAAACTAGACAAGAGAGGAGAAAAGAAAGCGAAACTCAAACAGTCGCGGGTTGTTTGCTTGCTGTGTGGTGGGTTCACTAATTCTGGCCACACAATTTCTTTTTTTTTTTTTTGAAAGAAAGTAATTAAGCCTTTCCAAAGATTAAAGCTGGAGAAAAACATCCCCAGCGGGAACTGGGCAATTTCCTATCCAGAGGATAGGGTCTACACAATCTAAAGCAACTTTTGCCAAGTTATGAGCCATGACATTACACCTTCTTGGTACAAACAGAATAGATGTCGTGTTCTGCCCTTTTAAACAATCCTGAATTTCTTCTATGTTCCATGATATTTCAGCTAAGCTGCTCTTCCTTTTTAGAACAAGCTCCACAACTTCTTTAGAGTCTGATTCAATAACAAAATGGGCACAATTTGCTTTCCTTGCTACTTGGATGCCTAGCAGCACAGCTTCAGCCTCCATGTCTGCAACATTGCCTTTAAGAGAAGTTCTCTGAGCTGCTGCAGCTACACAATCTCCTCTGGAATCTCTAACCATAGCTCCAATCCCTCCCCTTTGCTTAGATAAATTTGTAGCCGCATCTACATTTACTTTGAAACAGCCAGGTAGAGGGGGCTTCTAAACTTGCTGCCCATTTTGCTGCTGCCCAGCCAAAGCATTATTTTTTTCAGAATTTATCCTCCTATATGACTCCACAACGGCTTCTGCTCTTGTAGTTGAAAACAGAGTATCTTCCATCTTTCCTTCAAAAACAAAGCAATTCCTCGAGTGCCAAATTGCCCAGCAAACTGCAATTATTTGTTCAATGTCTTTCTTCCCCCTCTTCATTGCTAACTCTTGCAGCACACTTAACATATCCTGATGAGCCATCACCTTAATCTCTTCATAAAATTCTGTCAGCTTCCAAACTTTTCGAGCAAACTTACACCCCACCAGAGCATGGAACACATCTTCGCTCATACTACAACATCTCTGACACACTGGATCCCCTATAATTTTTCTCTTCCATAGATTTTCCACCGTTATTAGCACATTCTGAGTAGCCCTCCACATAAAAGTCTTTACCTTCTCTGGAATGTCATTTACCCAAATAACCTTCCCCATTGTTTTGGATATGTCTGAGCAACTTAGCCTATCTGGGGATTTCAAATTCAATGCCAACTGGTAACCACTTTTAACTGAGTAGATTCCATGTTTATCAAAGTGCCATACCAATTTATCTGGTCTTGGAGTTTTTGGCAGTGAAGTTCTCAATATTCGTTCAGCAGTTTCCTTTGAAAAAGACTGCCCAATCCAGTCTTCCCTCCACTTGTTGTTTCCATCAATTAACTCAGCCACCACCGCCTCCATTGATAAGCTGGGCTGTGGGTTTGCTCTAGGGATCTCAAAATTTTTTACCCAATTGTTTTCAGAAATTTTCATTTGCTTCCAATCTCCTATCCTCCATCTTAAGCCTTTATGCAACACTTGCCTACCCCACAGAATACTCCTCCATACAAAAGATGGATTGGACCCCAACTTTGCTTCCATAAAGCTAGAGTGCTTGAAGTATTTTTCCTTCAAAATCTGCGCCATTAAAGACTCGGGATTATGCAGGATTCTCCACCCCTACTTTGCAATGAGGGCTTGGTTGAAACCTGAAAATTCTCTGAAGCCTATTCCCCCTCGTATCTTGGCATGGCATAGTCTTTCCCATCTAGCCCAATGTATGCTTCTGTGAGTATCAGAGGATCCCCACCAAAATCTTGAAATGGCTTTCTCAATATCCTCACAAAGGCCTTGAGGAATTTTGAAAACACTCATTGCGTATGCTGGGATTGCTTGTACAACAACTTTGATTAACACTGCTTTGCCCCCACAAGAAAATTTCTTACTTTGCCAGCTGGAAAGCTTGCTTAAAACCCTTAACTTTATCTCATTAAAGAAGCTGATTTTCTTTCTCCCCACCATAGATGGAAGGCCAAGGTATCTTTCATGATTTGTGACAACATTCAGCCTAAAAATATTCTTGAATTCTTCCTTTTGAATCTGACTTGTACCTGAGCTAAATAACATAGACGATTTTTCAAAGTTGAAGACCTGTCCCGAAGCTGCTGCATAGCAATCAAAAATGCCCTTTAAAATTCTGCAATCATTGCTGGACGCCCTTGCAAACACCAAACTATCATCAGGAAATAAGAGATGTGTAACTGATAAACTCCTGTTAAACTTCAGCCCTTGGATGAGACTTCGATTTTCTGCCTGAACCAACAAATTTGAGAGCACCTCCGCACACATAATGAAAATATAAGGCGAGAGAGGACATCCCTACCTTAAACCTCTTTGAGGGGTGATCAGCCCTTTTGGCACTCTATTGATTAGAATTGAAAAACTAGCTGTAGATATGCAATTCATTACCAAGCTCACCCATTTTTCAGAAAACCCCAACTTTTGCATTGTGTGCTTTACAAAATTCCATTCTATTCTATCATATGCTTTACTAATATCAAGCTTTAAAGCAACCAGCCCCCTTTTTTTACTCCTACTATGTCTTATTTTATTCAAACACTCATATCTAATAACAAGGTTATCCGTAATGAGTCTACTGGGAACAAAAGCACTTTGGGTGGGGGAGATGATATCATTTAAAATCCGTTTAAGCCTATTTTCCATTGTTTTTGCAATGATTCTATATATTACATTACAAAGGCTAATAGGCCTAAACTCAGTCACTTTTTTTGGCTTATTTACTTTCGGAATCAAAGCAATGTAGGCATGGTTTAAAGGTGCAAGGTTACCTCCCTCGTTTAAAACATGAAGACAAGTTATAACCACCCCCTCCTTCACTGAGCTCTAATGCTTCTGGAAAAACGTAGCTGGGAGTCCATCCGGGCCTGGGGCTTTCGTGGGGCACAATTGAGCTAGTGCTTCTGCAACTTCTTCTTCCGTGAAAGGCTGGTCCAAGTAGTTTCCCATCTCCTCTGTAACCTTTGCTGGCAATTCCTCTAAAGTTGCATCCATTTGCTCTCGAGAAGGCTTTGTTGAGCTGAAAATTTTTGAAAAGTACTCATAAAACAGTTGTTCCACTTCTTCCTCATTCTCTGTCCATTTCCCGCTTTCATCTTCCAAACCGCGAATCTTGTTTTTGTTCTTTCTTGTAGAGGCCTTTGAGTGAAAGAAACTTGTATTTTTGTCTCCCTCCTTCAGCCAATCCGCCCTCGACCTTTGTTTCCAATAAACTTCCTCATCCAAGAGAATGTTGTCTATCTCCATCTCTATTCTCCTAATCTCCTCGCCACTGTCTAGATGGCAGAAGCCATTTTTCAAGTCTTTTAGCTTCTTTTTTTGCTGCTGCAACTTCCTTTTCCTTCCTTCAAATTCCTCTCTACTCCAAATCCTCAAATTCGCTAAAGACTCCTTAGAAATCCTTTTAAAAATTTCAGTCGAATTTCCACCCTTCCAATTGATTCCCTCCATCCATTCTTTCTTAACAATTTCCTTGCACTTTTCATATGGACTCCACATGTCTTCATAGTGGATTCTATGAAAAGTTTTCCTAGAGTATCTGTTTCCCCTACCTTTCTCCAGGACCTCCATCATTAGAGGGCTATGATCGGAGCTCCAAGAAATTAAATTTTGGGCTGCCTTCTCTTGGAAACTTTCCCTCCAGCTACTATTTCCTAAAAATCTGTCCAGCCTCTCTTCTATAATATTCACCCCGAATCTTCTATTTGACCACGTGAATGGATACCCGGTACTTCCCAAATCCGTTAGGTCACAATCTTTTAATGCTTCCCTGAAATCATTCACCAGATTTGCTCTTCTATCTCTACCTCTTAATTTTTCATTTAAATTCAGAACCTCATTAAAGTCCCCGAAACATAGCCAAGGAAGTGAAGATAAACCAGCTAACCTTCTTAAAAGCTCCCATGTATGCTTTTTTTGATCCGTTTCAGGTGGCCGTAAACTCCAGTACATCGCCAGAATCTTCCGTCCTCACTATGAACCACAGCATCCACATGGTGTTTACTAAAAGATTTGATTTCCACATTAATGTCGTCCGTCCAACACATTGCCAAACCACCTCCTAATCCCTCTCTATCCACTGCAAAACAATTCTGGAACTTTAGCTTACTAGCTTTCCCTTGCATTTGTCTAGCTGTCATTTTTGTTTCGCAAAGAAAAAAAATTTGAGGACTATATTCTTGCAAGAGTTGCTAGGCTTCTCAGAACGTTCGGTCTTTGCCCAGCCCCCGAACGTTCCAACTTAGCAGTTTCATGGCTGTCGGCGGTGCTGGCTCCCAGCCACCGCCGATGTTTCATTTGTGACATTTTGGGCCTCCTCCCATCCATTCTCCTTATCCTTTTCGAAGTTCAGTTTTGTTGCTGCACCAGCTAGTTTCTGAATCCGCGGTGATAAATAGATATTACCCGAGCTGTTTTGTTTGCTCTTTTTTGGTTTTGGACTTTCCCAATCTATGGTGCTGCTGGGCCTCTTTGTACTCCCTTCACTAAACCCCTTTTTTTCTTCTTTATTTCGGGCTTGGTATTTCTATTTCTTTTTTCTAATTTTCGTTTTTCCTCCCCTGGGCCCGTTTTCCATATCTTCAACTTCTAATTCTATTATCGGTTGCAGCCCATTTGTCTTTTGGCAATCCATCTCAGCTGAAGTCTTCCTCAAATCCTCCTCTTCCCGCTCAATTATTCCCGCGTTTTTCAAGCCCCCCACCACTGCTGTGTCAGGTTTTCTGCTTTAAAATTTTCCCTTCCCGCCTTTTGATTTTGCTTCCATGGTCTCATCCCAATGCACTGTATCATTGACAGCTAGGTTTTTATTCCCCGTACAGCTATCCTCTAGCTCTTTGCGTCCTGCCAACCCTTGCATTAATTGCTTCTGACTCCCTTTCTGAATCTCACCCATTTCCCCCTCCAAGCTATCCATGCCCGAATCTTGATGGATCCGGTTTTCTTCTTCAGTATTCCCCATTTCACCCACCCTGCATCTTTCATTTTCTGTGCTGCTTCGCCTTGGATCTTTCATTGGCGTTGAAGAACTTGTGTGGCCTTTGCTAGCTTCCGACTCCCACCTATCTCTTCGTCTGTTCTGTTTTAATCTCTCGGCTATGGAGGTAGCCTTGAGCCATGGCCCGTAGGCCATATTATCTTTGGATTGAGATTTGTAGTGTGTACATTCTCTGTATTGATGCCCAATTCTTCCGCAACAAAAGCAGAAATCCGACAATCGTTCATACATTACTCTCATAGGAATATCATCCTCGTCATCCCCTTCCTGTTCCAACTCTATAATCTTTTTTAATGGCTTAGTGATGTCTACTGAGATTCTCAGCCTCAAAAATTCTCCAAAGCATTCCCCTGCAGCATCAGTTTCTATTTCTTCCACCTTTCCAATCACCGCACCTAGCTCATCTGCCATCTCTTTATGCATGCACATGATAGGGACATCATGAATTTGAACCCAAAAAGATGCATGGCTGAAATCCTGCTTTTTTACATCTCCGATTCCCGCTGGCTCCTTTAAAACAATTAGAGCTCTATCAAAATGCCACGAACCTCCCACCAAAATGCTTCTTTTATCCATCTCAGACCCGAACTTGAACATAAAAACATTTTCTCCCAAACTTTCAATTTTAACCTCACGTGAAGTTTTCCACACCCTCTGCATCACAGCCTTTAAGCCTTCAATACTAACTCCCCTTGTATGAATCACCTTCCCAATCAAACAGCCCGCAACTATTTTTTCCCCTTGGGTTTTCATTTTGCTTCTGAAGGTTAATCTTCCTTCCTCCTCATCACTTAGTTTTATGGCTCTGTACCTCTTTATTAACTCCTCTGAATCCATTTTACTGATGAAACTGCTTTAATGCTCTATAAAGATTGATGATGTTAATGACCCTGGACCAACGCTCCTACTAGAAGAACCCTAGTAATAAAAGACTTTAATGTATCAAAACCACCCACTGAGAGTGACTTCAAAGAGTCATGGCAACTCTATTCAATCTCTCATCCTTATTTGTCTTCCGCAGAAAACTCCTAAGGACTGGCTAAAAGCCTTGCTCTATCCTAATTTGTGTTTGAATTTGATGTTCCTGGCCACACAATTTTAAAGATTCATTTTGCTACCCAAAATGTGTAAGCAGGGGTTTGTATCAATTGTGATGGCTACAAGTTTATGTTGAAGACTTAAAATTATTTTGATTTGTCGTATAAAATTTAATCATTTGTAATTATGTTGAAGGCTTAAAATTATTATGTTTTTATTTATGTGGAGGTTGTTAAAATTTGATCACTTGTAATTTTATTTTTAATATAAAATTTGATTATTTGTAATTTTATTTCTAAATATGGAGGTTGTTAGAATGATTATTATTTTAAAAAAATTGAAATATTTAGAAATTATTATTTAAAAAATGGGGATCGGGTCCCCATTTTAATCCCTGCTTAATTCGGGGATTTTCAGGGATGTACCCAAACAATCCCCCATTACAATTTTTCGGGTATGGGGCGGGTTCGGGGGATTGCTTCTAAATCGGGTTTGGGTTCGGGGATCATGATCCCCACCCGAACCCGCCCCATTGACATCCCTAATCACAGATTATGCGAGCGTGACTCTGCCTGCTAGGGATAAGTGGGCAGCATTCCATCCCGAGAACCACTTTTCCACTTTATCGATAATGCTCTGATAAGTGTTCTTGTTAATCCGCGAATGTAGAAGGGGCATTCCGAGATACTTGCCCAGATCATTTGTAAGAGAGTAGCAGAGTGTGAACAATCTTATTAGCCTCCTTTAAATTAACATTTTTAGAGAAGAAGATTTGAGTTTTAGCCTCCTTTAAATTAACCTTTAACATTTTTTAAATTAACATTTTTACGGATCAGATTTCTGCGGATCAGACGGATTGAGAAGATCGGATTGGATTCTGAACGCCCCTAGTGGAAGAAGTTTATGATAATAATAATAACAACAACTTAATTTGAATAGTGGGCAATTAGAGTGTAAGCTAAAATGGAATTATATAAAAAAATCTAGGAAAAAATTTACACAAACATATTATTAGAATTATTACCGCTTGATCCACCAAATTTCACATTTACTAGTAAAGATAAGTGTTGTCCTATTACGAGCAAAAGATACATCAATCTCAATAAATATCATGATATTGAGAGAGTACTAATAAAAGTACCTGAGTAATATATCCAGTTAGTACTGCTCCTTCTCCAGTGTCTTTCTAAATTTTTTTTTTTTAATATAGCCATTATGTTGATGAAATATGTGAATTTTGTGTCCTTTTTTTTTGTCCTTTTTTCTCTTGTTCGCTTTCAATAATAAAGGTTATGTACTTTCCACTCATCATAATATATCTAGTAGAAGAAGAAAAATTAAACTTTCGATTTCTAAAAAATATTATATTATAATTAATTTCCTGAATTTCGCCAAGATTATATTTTTCGTAACAGTTAATAAAACATAAAGTTGAACAAATACGAACGTTCAAGATTCAGAATTACTTGCAAACTTCCATCCTGCCAATTATTTCTTGATAAACTACCTACAATTAACAGTAAAAAATTATAACAGTGAATATTATTGGAATTTATTTTTCATGCAAGTTTGCAATTATTCATGTGAGTTCATACGCAGGGGGAAAAAAAGTAAATAAAGGAACATAAATTTCAAGAAAGGACTAGTGGAGAATATTATAAGTTCTATCAGTATTAGTTAGTTAAGAACTAGTTTAAAGGAAAATGACTGCAGATCAAAGTAGTCCTCAGAAAAAGAGCTCATTAGTCTGTCTTCTTTTTAATTCCAAATTCAAATGAAAGAAGCTTGAACATGCATGACGCGCAGATTTAAATAATCAAATTATATAAATTATTAGAAAAACTCCAACTACTACATACAAGTGGCTCAAACTGTGAATGCTAAACAAAATTCATATTCCAATTTAATCCTCACAATTAATGTCGTTGTCAAAGAGGTTCAGTAAATTCATATGCAGCTAGTAGCCATTACCTTATTTCACATTTTCTTTTCATCTGCTGCAAGATAGCTGAAGAAGAAAACAATGATGAACTTGGTAATTTTAGACATTTTATCATTATTAGTCCTATTCTGTTTTGCTTTTCTTCATCAAGCTTCCAATCTCCAAGATCAAGACTCTCTATTATCTTTCAAATTCAACGTAATAAAATCAAATTCTCCATTAAATTGGTCTTCTTCTTTTGATTGCTGCTTGTGGGAAGGAGTTGTTTGTGATAAAGATGGCTATGTTACCCGTCTTTGGTTGCCCTGGAGAGGCCTTAGCGGCATCATTTCTCCTTCTATTGGCAACCTCACACATCCACATCACCTTAACTTTTCACACAACCACCTCTTTGGACCTATCCTAGCAAGTTCTTTTTCATCCTTGTTTACAAAACTTGGTGACAAATTGGCCGAAGTTGGCACCGACCTTGGAAATTTGACACATGCATGTGCTAAGCATGCAAAGCTTGAAAAGTTGGCACAAACCCTTAGAAATTTGGATGAAGCATGTGGTTGGAATCGTGGAAATTGGAGCCAAAGGAGTTGGTGAAGCATGTGACAGTTTGACAAATTCACAACAACTTTGACGATTTGGCAAATTGTTGGTGAACGCTGAATTTGTAATAGTGCAAAATACTTCCTATAAATAGAAGGAGTTTTTCATTTGTTAAGCATCCCAAAATTGTTAAGCTTATAAGTTTATAAGCTTTTGAGAGTTCTGAGAGTGTGAGCATTTGGAATGTGTGTGTGAGAGTACTGGGTGTATTTGGGTTCTAGGAAAGTGAGATTTCTTTACTCAAATTTGTACTCAAATAATTGTTAATAATACAATTATTTTTCTCTTGCTCCCGTGGATGTAGGTTTAATTATCGAACCACATAAATTTTGTGTCCATTATTTTTCTATAATTATTTGGTGCGCTTGATTCTGCATTCCGCGCACAACAAGTGGTATCAGAGCCGACGGTTCGTACTTGGGGGGATACGATACTGTTCACGTATATGGTACTATTCCCATACACGGTACTGTTCATGAATACGGTAGAGACGACCATTTGTACTTGGGAGACAGTTTATTGTAAGTAATGTGTATTTTTGCATGTCTAGGAAAGTTCTGTCAACAAAGGCGATAAGAGTCTAAGGATTCTGGTTTTTAATTGGGACCGAGTTCCCGTCCAGTCTCCTAAAAACTTTTCTGGTGCATTTATTCACCCGAAATTAACATCATAGAGACTGTTTTTCAAGTGGAAATAGTTCGTTGAGAAAATGGTAGAAGGTGAAACTTTCAGAATTGGGGAGAGATCTACTGAGACTATTTCAGGAGACACTTCAGGTAGGAGGAGAGATTTGTCAAATCGCTATTTAGCACCTGTTATAGGAGGCTAGAAGATTGATGTTGAAAAGTTTGATGGGAAAATCAACTTCGGCATATGGAGGCGCGAAGTTATAGATGCCCTTATTCAAATCGATCTGGATGTTGTTCTGAAAAATAAAAGACACTTGTATGATGAAGAAATTTAGGATCATATGAGTGAAAAAGCATGTGGTCAGATCAGATCTTGTATGACCAAGGAGGTGAAATACTTGGTGAAGGATGAGGAGTGTGCGATGACTTTATGGCGTACATTGGAGGAGAAGTACTTGCTAAAAAGTCCTGAAAATCGCCTTCATGTAATAAGCCAAGTATATGGCTTTCGAATGAAGCCTGGGGTGTCAATGCATGATCATGTCTCAAGATTTAAAAAGTTACTTACTGATTTGACGAATCTTGATGAAAATATTAAGGATAAAGTCAAGGCTATGATTCTGTTACACTCACTATCAGAGGAATATAGCCATTTTGTGACTACTTTGATATATGGGAAGAGTATGATCGTCTTCAAAGATGTTTGCACAGTATTGACTAACTTGGAGATTCGAAATAATGATAAAAATTCTGAACGAGCATCGTCTGAAGCTTTGGTGAGTAGAGATTGGGCAATGGAGAAAAAGAAAAAGCGTGGTGGAAAGAATTCTCGATCCAAATCAAGAAGCAGAAATATAGCTCGAGATGAGTGTGCCTTTTGTCATGAAAAATGCCATTGGAGGAAAGATTGTCTGAAGGCTCAAAAGAGAGATGGGAAGAAACCAGCAGCAGCAAATATGGCACGGAAAGATGAAGACTCTGATTATTTACTAAGTATTACTCCTGTAGTGGCTAGTTCAAGCGAGTGAATACTTGATACTGGAGCAACCTATCATTTGTGTCGTATTAAGGAATGGTTTACAGATTTTCGTAATCTGGAATCCGGTGCAGTTGTGATGGGGAATGATCAACCTTGTCGCACAATAGGGATAGGAACAATTCGGCTCAAAATGTTTGATGGAATGGTCAAAGAACTCAAAGAGGTTAGATTTGTTCCAGCTTTAAAGAAAAATCTAATTTCTGTGGGTGCTTTGGAAGCTAAAGGCTACAAGGTTACCATTGAAGATGGCACAATGAAGTTTACACATGGGGCTATAATGATTCTGCAAGGGATTCAGCATCACAATCTGTACTATTTGAAGGGAGGTACAACTGATGAAGCAAATGTTGTTGAGGCGCACAGTGACACCACCAAGCTATGGCATGTACGACTAGGACATGCTGGAGAGAAGTCTTTGCAAACCTGATGAGGCATGGACTCTTAAAAGGTACCAAAACTTGTAAATTTTGTGAGCATTGTGTAGTAGGCAAGAAAACAAGAGTCAAGTTTGGTACAGCTAATCACAATACTCGTGAGATCCTTGAATATGTTCATAGTGATGTATGGGGACCAACCAAGACTGCATCAATTTGTGGAAGCCATTATTTTGTTACATTTGTTGATGATTTCTCTAGACGTGTGTGGGTGTACACCATGCGAGCAAAGGATGAGGTTCTAGAGATTTTCGTGAAATGGAAGAAATTGGTGGAGACTAAAACTAGCAGAAAGATCAAAGTATTACGATCTGATAATGGGGGTGAATATACTTCTGATCCATTCTTGCAAGTATGCCAGAACGAGGGTATTAAAAGACATTTCACGATGAGACATACTCTGCAACAGAACGGTGTAGCTGAGCGTATAAATCGTACTTTACTGGAGAAGGTACGGTGTATGTTATCTAATGCTAGTTTAGATAAAAAGTTTTGGGCTGAAGCTGTGAGCTACGTAAGTCACTTAATAAATCGATTGCCTTCTGCTGCAATTGGAAGTAAAACTCCTATGAAAATGTGGTCTGAAAAGCATACACAAGACTATGATTCCCTTCGTATATTCGGGTGTCCAGCTTATTATCATGTCAAAGATGGTAAATTGGATCATCGTGCTAGAAAAACTATCTTTGTGGGATTCAAAGGTGGAGTAAAGGGCTTCAAGCTTTGGGATCTCGAAGATAAAAAGCTTGTGTGTAGTAGAGATGTCACGTTTGATGAAGTTTCAATGATGAAAGTTTCAAGTTCTCAGCAGGTGGAGAACAAGACCAAAGAGGTATTGCAGCGGGTGGAGTTTGATGCAACTCCATATGTACCAGTTAGTTCTACATCAGAGAAGGGTTCAACTATAGAGGTGACACCTAGAGTTGAAGAAGAGGTTGTTTCTTCTAATGTCCCACAAAATGAAGAAACAATTGATGATGTAGATAATGATGATTTTATAGCAACAAGGAGGCCAAGAAGAGAGATAAAGAAACTCAAATGGCTTACTAAAGATATGGTGGTAGCCTATGCACTTCCAGTTATTAATGATGACATCCCCAACACTTTCAGTGAAGCATTACGCAGCAGTGATAGTGATCAATGGAAGTTAGCCATGGAAGAAGAGATGAAATCTCTCTATCAAAACCAGACTTGGGAACTTGTGGAGTTACCAAAGGGGAAAAGGGATATTGGCAATAAATAGGTCTACACCAAGAAGCAATGATCTCCAAATCAATCAACTCCTCGATACAAGGCAAGGCTCGTTACAAAAGGTTTTGTTGAAAATGAAGGTATTGACTACAATGAAGTTTTCTCTCCAGTTGTAAAACATACTTCCATTTGTATCCTACTTGCCTTAGTTGCAGAATATGAGTTAGAGTTGGCTCAATTGGATGTTAAGACGGCGTTCTTACATGGAGATGAAATCTATATGATTCAGTCTTATGGTTTCAGAGTTGCTGGAAAGGAGAATCATGTGTGTAGGTTGATTAAATCTTTTTACAGACTGAAGCAATCGCCAAGGCAGTAGTACAAAAGATTTGATCAATTTATACAAGGGCAGAAATTCACCAGAAGTGAACACGATCATTGTGTTTACTTCAGAAGACTACTAGATGGAGCTTTCATCTATTTGTTACTCTATGTCGACGATATGCTTATAGTTTAGAAGAATAAAGATGAGATCGAAAGATTAAAAAAGTAGATGGCTTCTGAGTTCGAAATGAAAGACTTGGGTGATGCACAGAGAATACTTGGGATGGAGATTCGTAGAGACAAGAAGAATGGAAGCGTATGGTTGACTCAAAAGTCCTATTTGAAGAATGTGCTATAAAGATTCGGTATGGATGACAAAACTAAACCGGTATGTACACCTCTAGCTCCTCATTTCAAATTAAGCTCTTCTTCATGTCCTATATCTCAAGAGGAGTGCGATTACATGGCTCGTGTTCCATATGCTAGTGTTGTGGGTAGTCTTATATATGCTATGGTATGCACAAGGCCCGATATATCTCAAGCAGTGAGCACGGTTAGTAGATACATGCACAATCCGGGTAAAAATCAATGGCTTACGGTAAAGTGGATTCTCCAATATCTGTATGGGACAGTTGATGTTGGGTTATTGTTCAAAAAGGATTGTGGTCAACAATGTGTTGGGCATTGTGATTCTGATTTCGCTGGAGATCTTGACAAGCGAAGATCAACAACGGGCTACGTATTCACATTGGGTGGATGACCGGTTAGCTGAAGGTCGATTCTACAATCGACAATTGCTCTATCCACTACGGAAGCAGAGTACATGGCCGCAACTGAAGCTGTAAAGGAAGCTATCTGGTTGAAAGGCTTGTTAGGTGATTTGGGAGTAATCCAAGATAACATTGTGGTCTTTTGTGATAACCAAAGTGCGATATTCCTCGCGAAGAATCAAACACATCATGCTCGGATGTGAAATATCATTATGTGAGGGAGATTATCAAGGGTGGTAATGTGTTGTTAAAAGATCAATACCAAGGATAACACATCAGATATGTTGACAAAGGTGATTTCTAGAGTTAAGTTTCAACATTGTTTGAAACTAATTCAAATCCTTCGATTGTGTTAAGTTATGTCCTTCGGGAATTTTGAACTACTGTTGGCTTGATCCTAAATTTTGGGTACGTAGGCAGTCACAGAGATGCAGCCACTTTGAGGATGATAATCCGTTGGTAACTCAGCTCAGATTTGGACAAATCTTCACCGAGGTGGAGAATTGTTGAAAAGTTGACAAAACTTGGTGACAAATTGGCCAAAGTTGGCACCGACCTTGGAAATTTGACACATGCATGTGGCTAAGCATGCAAAGCTTGAAAAGTTGGCACAAACCCTTAGAAATTTGGATGAAGCATGTGGTTGGAATCGTGGAAATTGGAGCCAAAGGAGTTGGTGAAGCATGTGACAGTTTGACAAATTCACAACAACTTTGACGATTTGGCAAATTGTTGGTGAACGCTGAATTTGTAATAGTGCAAAATACTTCCTATAAATAGAAGGAGTTTTTCATTTGTTAAGCATCCCAAAATTGTTAAGCTTATAAGTTTATAAGCTTTTGAGAGTTCTGAGAGTGTGAGCAATTGGAGTGTGTGTGTGAGAGTACTGGGTGTATTTGAGTTCTAGGAAAGTGAGATTTATTTACTCAAATTTGTACTCAAATAATTGTGAATAATACAATTATTTTTCTCTTGCTCCCGTGGATGTAGGTTTAATTACCGAACCACGTAAATTTTGTGTCCATTATTTTTCTATAATTATTTGGTGCACTTGATTCTGCATTCCGCGCACAACACTTGATTCTGCTTAAAAGTCTAGATTTGAGCTATAATCTTCACTCAAGTGAATTTCCATCGTCTTTGTTGTCCACTCCTATTAAGATTGCAGATTTATCGAGCAATTGTTTCCAGGGTATAATCCCACCAACCCTTTTTCAGCAAACGAGAAATTTGATCAGTTTCAATGTCAGCAACAATAGCTTCACTGGGTTGATCCCTTCGTCAGAATGGATTGATTCTTTCTACTCTGTTGAGGTCCTTTATTTCTCATAAGGATTTGGAAATTGCACCAGGCTGCAGGTTCTTCGAGCAGGTTACAGTAACCTGTCAGCTACATGACATTTACAGGCTTCCCTATGACATTTACTCAGCTAAATCAATTGAAGACCTATTCTAACCTGAAAGTAACGTCTCTAAACCCATCAGCAGTGACATAGTTCACCTCACAAGACTCGAGCTTTACGCCAATCAATTAACTGGTTCAATCCCCAAAGATATTGGTAAGCTCACCAACTTGAAATATTTTCTCTTTCATTAAACAATCTTTCTGGTTCTTTCCCTCCATCAATCATGAATTGCAGCAATCTCAACACTTTGAACTTACGAGTCAACCTGTTAGCAGGCAATCTTGAAGGACAACATTTGTCCATGAGGTTCCTGAAAACGTAACTTTTGCACAGTAAATTTAAAACGGATGGCAGAAGCTCTAGAAATTTCGGATCGACTTCATTGAAAAACGAAAATCAAGAGGAAAGATTGAAGTTTAATTATCTCACTTTTAGTTTCAAAAAAACTTCGTGAGGTGGGAGAAAATGACAGAAAACAGCAAGCTACGAACACTGTCTAGAAAATAGACCACTGCACGAACAGCTTCTGTTTTGCCATGATTTGAGATCCTTAAAGCACCCCAATTGTGATGCCTCTAGTCAGTCCACACTTAGAAATGCTCTAGGAGTTCATGGGATTTGGAATCACCAAATTTCGTTTACAAATGAGAGAGATAATGAAGAAACATGAATGCTAGTTCATGATAATTCATTCCACCAAATAAAGCCACCATTATCTTTTCAATAATGGCACCAAACATTATCATGAGCTAAACCCACTCACTAAGCCAATCTTTATTGAAAGTGATCTTATCACTTCAATAATTTATTTAATCAAATTAATTTGAATAAATAAATAGCTAAATTAATTAATATTGTCTTTAATTAATTAAGCCCATTTTGATCAAATCAAATGGTTAATTGTGGGTTTCTTTTGTGACATGTTCTTATGTCTTTTCCTAATCTATATTAGGTCCAATAAAAGCCCAAAATTCTAAACCTAAATTGGCCTAGAAGTCTATAATCATTTATGAACTGTAACATGTCCAAAATGGTCATTTTACAAGCTCAATATTGTACATAATGTTTAATTGAGGATTTATGAAATTTATTTTGTTCCTTAAATTATTTATGGAATATCTAAATTTCTATCTTAAATCATATTCATCCTTAATGAATTATAATATAAATACCGATTTTCTAGTAACTCATTTTTCATTTCTATTAAGTACGTGACCTTTTAGATTCTTTATTATAAGATAGTAGAACTATTTTAATGATAACTCTTTATTCATTAAATGATGCTAAATTCTTTAGTCATCAATTAGAACTTTTCTAATGACCTTAAGATACATTGGCAATACACTTTACCAATAATGATCTTAAGGTTTCTACAAGTCATGAGTGACACCTAGCAATATTTCACAACCACCCAAATAACAAGAATTGTTGGATCTATAGAACCTATTTCATTGTATCTTTATGTCTTGATCTCTTCATCATCCATGTCCAGAGAAAAGCACGGCTTATGGTTTACTGTGTTAAGCATTTATACTTTATCTCAAAATAAATCTAAATGAACTTGGCATGAAAATAAAATTTGAACTCCTTCAAACATATTTCACCTTGGCCAAAGATTTCTCATGCCAATTCATATTATCTCACAGGGACATCCTTTTTATATATTACAAAGTGATGAATTCCATATTAGCCATACACTTGTCTCCATACATAGCGAACCATGACAATTATTGCTAGATCTCTTTCTTGATTAGGAATCAATCATTATACTTTCACATATCAAAGATGTATATGTACAAGACCTCTGTGATGCCTCAGGTCTTAAGACCATTATTATATATAGTGTTTATCACAATGTATAATAAGCCATTAACACTCAAAACCATATGGCTTATTATATTTGATCAAGTTCAGTAAACTCGTTCTCTCAACAAGTGCTTATGTGTTTGACTTGATATCTCATGTCAATGATATGAAACTCACCATCCATTTTAGTATCACATACCATAAGGAGTCATAACACATACTACTGTTTATAGAAATTCATAATGTCCAATCATAAATCCACCACTAGAAACTATTTTAGAAGTATAGTACAAATGATACATGTTTCATATTCTCGACAAACTCGAGAATGTGTTCCTTAACTATTTTACTTCTTGAACTATATTTATTAAATTAATTTATGAATGTTGATAACTTTGCCATTTATAAATATCAAAATGCTATTCAAATACAATAATTCCCTAAAACCAAATACCATTCGATTTCCTTTAGGGCATATTACTAACAAATCTTTCAGCCTTTAATTTCTCTATGCTTCCCCAGCTGGGTATAGTTGACCTTGGCAACAATATGTTTTCTTGTGGCTTCCCATCTACTCTTACTTCATGCAGGTTATTGACCGCAGTCAGGCTGGCCAGTAACCAGCTGCGAGGAGAAATTTCACCCAAAATTGTTAAGATGAAATCTGTCTTTCCTCTCGCTTTCTGATAATCATTTAACCAACATTACTAGTGCAATTAGGAATCTGTTGGGTTGCAAGAACCTCAGTGTTCTTATCCTGTCTAAGAACTTCACAAATTAGGCAATCCCAAATGACGGTCACATAAACTTTCAGATGGACTACGAGGTTCTGGCTTTAGGTGGTTGCAAACTTACCGGTCAAATTCCACTAAATCAAATCACAGGATCAATTCCAGGGTGGTTAGGGAACTTGCCAAGATTATTCAACGTATATTTGTCTAATAATCTCCACTCAGGACAATTTCCCAAGGAACTTTGCAGATTACAGGCACTGGCATCAAACCAAGTGGACTGGAGCTATCTATAGTTGCCTCTCTCTGGATTTCTTAACACTGCTACTAGTCAACAGTATAATAATCTCTTGAACTTTCCACCAGCAATATTCCTCAGAAATAACAGCCTCACTGGAACTATTCCTATTGAGATTGGTAGACTAAAGTTTGTTCATGTGCTTGATCTTAAATGCAACTACTTCATGCAGGTACCTAACTGCAGTTAGACTGGCTTATAACCAGCCACAAGGACAAATTTCACCTGAAATTGTTATGATGACACCTCTTTCCTTCCTTTCTCTTTCTGGTAACAATTTATCCTACATGACTGGTGCAATAAGGATTCTGACGGGTTGCAAGAATCTTATTGTTCTTATCGTCTCTAGCAACTTCATGAACGAGGCAATGCCAAATTATGATCTCAAGAAAATTTCAGATGTATTACAGAATCTCCAGGCTCCGGATATTAAGGAATCATTGTAGTCAACCTTTGCTTGATTGTATATCATCTATTTTTGGTTGTAAATATTTTATTCTTGGATAGTTACAATATTCTAGAAAGCTAGCAATAGGTGAATTATTTATTTCCCTTTCTATTATTTATTTCCTTTTCTATACAAACATGTAAACTGTATAAATTGTAATTATATTGTTCAATGAATTCTTGTTAAGCCAGTTTTCCTAAATCTATATTATTATCTAAAACCTTACATGGTATCAGAGCCTCTATAGAACTTTCACAAGTTCAATTCTTTATCTTTCACAATGGCGATCCTTTAAAAACTCCATACACTTCTAGTTCACCAACTTCCTCTTCCAACCAAACCTCTCCAATCATCGTCAATCCTCTTGACAACAATTCCTCTCTTATTTCAATCAACACAACCACTCAAATATCCATCAAACTTACCTCCTCTAATTATACCTCTTGGTGATTTCAATTTCATGCTATACTTATAGGATATGATCTTATGGGATTCATTGATGGGTCCAAACCTTGTCCCTCTCCAACCATCACTACCGAAACTGACAACAAGCCTAATCCAGATTATTCGCTTTGGATCCGGCAAGATCAATTAATTCTTAGTGCCATTGCCGGGTCTATTTCTCCCAATCTTGTTCCATTTATTGCCTCTGCAAAAACATCACAAGAAGCATGGACCATTCTAGCCAATACCTATGCCAAACCCTCACAAGGACGTCTCACACAATTAAAAGAGGATCTTCGTCTCATTCACAAAGGCACACAGACAATTACTGACTACCTCCAACATGCCAAAACCTCCAACAGTAAATTCTCTATCAGATCTCTCTTTATTTATTTATAAACACCTGCATCTCACCATGTATCTTTTAGTATATGTGGATGACTTAATTCTCACAGGTAGTGACGACCATCTTCTTAGCCAATTCACACAACAACTTGCTGCCAAATTTTCCATTAAAGACCTTGGTGCCCTTTCATACTTTCTTGGCGTCGAAATAATTCCATCCAAATCGGGTGTTCTACTCTCGCAGCATAAATATATACATGATCTACTGGAAAAGGCTGACATGTTGCATGCCAACATTGTCCATACACCTATGTCTCCTAATCATATGCCAAGTCTCCATGATGGTGTCTCCTTATCAGATGCAAATGCATATCGCTCCATTGTTGGTGGCCTTCAATATTTATCTCTTACTCGCCCAGATGTTGCCTTTGCTGTCAATAAGTTATCTCAATTTATGCATTGCCCAACCACTCAACACTGGCTTGCTATCAAACGCATACTTCGATATCTTCGGGGTACTATTCATCATGGATTATTTCTACATCGTAACTCTCCTTTACTACTTCATGGCTTTTCCGATGCAGATTGGGCAGGCAACACTGATGATCGAACCTCCACAAGTGGTCACATAGTCTTTCTTGGTCATAATGCCATCTCTTGGAGTTCGAAGAAACACGTTCTGTAGCTAGATCCTCCACCGAAGCTGAATACCGTTCAGTTGCTTCTATCACTGCTGAAATTACATGGCTTCAATCTCTGTTGAGTGAACTTGGGGTTCACTTGCCCACTATACCCACTATTTATTGTGACAATATTGGGGCTACGTATCTTTGTGCAAACCCGGTCTTTCACTCTCGCATGAAACATATTGCCATAGATTTTCACTTCGTGAGGGAAAAAGTAAAGAATGGTGACATCCGAGTCTCTCATATGTCCTCTGCAGATCAGTTAGCTGATGCACTTACTAAGCCACTTCCTCGTCAACAGCTAGATGCACTTCAAGTCAAGATTGGCGTCCTTCCACGGGATACCATCTTGAGGGGGCATATTAAGGAATCATTGTAGTCAACTTTTGCTTGATTGTATATCATCTATTTTTGGTTGTAAATATTTTATTCTTGGATAGTTACAATATTCTAGAAAGCTAGCAATAGGTGAATTATTTATTTCCCTTTCTATTATTTATTTCCTTTTCTATACAAACATGTAAACTGTATAAATTGTAATTATATTGTTCAATGAATTCTTGTTAAGCCAGTTTTCCCAAATCTATATTATTCTCTAAAACCTTTCACCGGATTGTGGTGGTTGCGAGCTTATTGGTCCTTTCCCCCTCTGGCTTTGTAACCTCAGGAAGCTTCAGGTCTTGGGCTTATCAGGAAATCAAATCACAGGTTCAATTCCAAGGTGTGGTTCGGGAAATTACCGAGCCTATTCTATATCGACTTGTCATGTAACAATGTTTCAGGAGTATTTTCCCAAAGAACTTGGCAGACTGCAGGCACTTCAATCACATGAGGACCAATTGAATAGTAGATATATGGAGTTGCCTCTCTATATCCTACTGACATGTTAATTAAGAGATGTAATAATCTTGTCGAAAAAGCTCAGGGCACCGTTCCCTTAGCAAATATTACCATGATATAGTAAACATTAGTATTGTATTTATTTATTTATTAATTTTTTTTAAATTTTCCTTTAGAGCTTTCACTTAATAGAAGTTTTTTTTCCTAAGAAGGAAAATAAATAAACTTAAGTTTCAAAGAAAGGAAAAAGAATAGGCTGCAACAATATTAAGGATGAATCCTCACCAAACATATTTCAATGATCTCCATGATGTAATCAAACCTTATAGTTTCCATGATTATCGTCAACAAATCTCAATGATTATAGTCTTCATAAATATCAGCTTTGACTTATTAATTTCCAAATTGTATATTGATTATTATTACGTAAACTGCTCCTAAAATATAACTTATCTATAGTCAAACTTTCCATTTTTAATTTACTTCACTTCTGTATATAATGATAAAAAATCATTGAATAAAATTGAAGCTTTTCATTATTCTTTTATCTTTTACAAACAAAATCAATTCTTCATGAATAGTAGAGACTAATATGATTAAAGTTCTTTCCAGTGGTGGAAAAAATATTCAAACCCCTTATATTTTGATTAATTTTATATATGGATAGAATTTCTATTTGATTTTCATATGTCTAGCCTTATGTTTTATCAATTTCATATAACAATTGAGCTTTTATTTATTTTCAAATAAATCCCTAAATCAATTATATTATTTTTCCAATTGAAATTGGTGACTTATTTTATAAAATGATTCAATTATAGATTTATTGAATAGATTGAAAAAATTATGGGTCTAAAATGTTATTACTGCTTTAATCTATTTTTAAAAAATTCTAATTGAAAAAAAAGTATGTAAATATAATATAACATCGTCACCAATATTAAAAGTACTTGAAAAAATATATATACTTTTGATATTTTATTTATTAGTTACGTTAACTAAGAGGACAAGTTAGAAAATAAAATTTGAATATTTTGAGTATTTTTTTTAGAAGAATCATCAATATCTAATTTTTCAAAGAGAGTTAGGGTGCTTAGCAAAGAAATAACGGCACCCAAATACCTTTTTGTTAGGTTGAATTTTGTTTATTATTTAAAACTTTGACTAATAATATTTTATAATTTAAAGATGAATAAATTTTAATTGTTTAATTTATTTAAGCCTTGTAATTAAGTACTTTTCAAAGTTCTACTTGCAATTTTTAATTGATTGTAATTACATGTGTTGATTTATTTTAGCTTGAAATTCTTAATCGATTTATTAATTCTTATATAATTACATGTTATTATAGGTTGCAATGTTAGATTCGGTAATTGAAAAATAGTATTTTTATATTTGAATTGTCTTTGTTTTCTTTTGTTTTTCTATAATTATTTTTATTTAGCTTACCTATTTATAGAATTTTTCGTGTCTCCATTATTTGATGTACTTTTTTCTACTTATGAATGTTTATGCTCACTTCATAATATAAAATTTTTAGTTTAACCCGGGGTAATATGAAGTCCTAGGTCCACCCCTAGTTCTTTCGGTATTAGTTAAAGGAAGATGACTGCAGGTTAAAGTCGTCACTAGAAAAAGAGCTAAAGAAATAATTATAATTAGGTAGCACTTATTTTTTATATGAAATGTGAATAGTTTTGAAATTTTCTTAAGTTAAAATGACTCTGAATACAAATGTCTGAACGATAATTTTTTTAAAAAATCTGAATATAAGTAACATCTTGTTTGTTTTTATAAATAAAAAATTTAAAACATGATTATTTGATATTTATGTCCTTATAAATTAAAAAAATAATTTTTATAGTTTAGGAAATAAATATATTTAATAGAGATGCTTTTTATTATAATTTTTGAATTATAATATTTACTTCTCATTCAAATATTTTTTCATTCAGATAAAAGTTGCAATATTTTATTTTTTCTATTTAGATATAAATGTCTAAAGATTAGCCATAAGTTATAAAAAATAATTTTAGAAAAATTTTGAAATTAATAAAATTTCAAAATTTAGATATTTAATAAGCAAGTCCTTAATCTTTTTTTTTTAAATTCTAAATTCAAATGAAACCAGCTGAAGATAAATGGCTCTAGGGATGGCAGAAATCCTCATATGACGGGATCCTAGGGATTTTTTCCATTCAATTAAGGTATGTGAATGATTTTATACCCAATTTCTTATTTAAAGAAGGGACGAGAATGAGGTAAAATCATCATCCCCTTCGCATTTCCCCATTTAATTTTTAATTTATTTTTCTAGAATTATTAGTAAATAAATAATAAAATTTAAATTGTAAAATATTAAATATTAGTGTAAATAACAAATATCAAAATATTTATTTAAATAATATAAATATTAATTAATGCAAAGACTTTAAAGTAATTTAGACTTAACTACAACCCAAAGCGCATAATCTCATAAGCCCACAATCCATAAGCAGGAGGAGCAAAGGACTCAAAAGGTAAAGGTTTTTATTAAAAATATTAATTTAGGTATCTATATTTATTTCATTATTGATATAAAAGTAATTTTTTTTTGGTTTTTGTTATAGAATTATGAAATTGACAAAGATAATTATTTTGATAATTTTTATTTTGTAGTGTGATTTTTGTAATGGATTAATACTAATATAAGATATCAGTTATTTACGAATCAAAGATTCTTGAAATCTCTTAGTTATTATTTGAGGATTCTCATACCCTCCCCTCAAGGAATTTGGGCAGAGATGAGGAGGGGATAGAGATATATGTAAAATATTAGGGATAGATACAGAGATATCGGTCTTCCCCCTCCTCTCCCCCATTACCATCCTTCAATGACTCACAAATATAAAAAGTCATATATATATAGAGAGAGAGAGTAATTTTCTAACTACTACAAGTGGCTCTAAATGTAAATATTTTAAAAAAATCATAATCCAATTTAGTCATGACAATGTCAATAATGCCGGCAGGGTTCTGAAAATACGCGTGCACACTGCAGTTGGTGGCTATGTTATTTCACATTTTCTTCTCATCTGTTGTAAGATAGCGAAACAGGAAAACAATGATGAACTTGGAAATTTTAGACCATGTATTATTACTACTACTACTACCACTATTATTATTATTCCTATCCTGCTTTGCTTCTCCTCATCAAGGCAGCAATCTCCAAGAGCAAGACTCTCTCTTGTCTTTAAGAAAAATTCAATGTAATAAATTCATATCCTTCCTTGAATATTGGTCTTCTTCTGTTGAGTGCTGCTTGTGAGAAGGAGTCTTTTGTGACAAAGATGGTCGTGTTGCCCAATAGAGGCCTTAGTGGCATCATTTCTCCCTCTATTGGCAACCTCATACATCTATATCACCTCAAATTGTCACACATTAATGTAAAGTTTAACTTGTTTTTTACCCTCAAAAGTCTTGGTCTCCCCAAATGTTTCTTTCATTTATTTTCAACAAGTTTGAATAGTCAACTGCGGTGGGTAGGGATTTATTTTGTCATTTTCAGGTTTGGCCCAGAAACCTCAGCATATCTGGTTCGCTCTTTATATCTGATTAATTAAGGAAGAAAAGAAATGTGCTGCTTCACACAGCAAAGAAAAACAATGCCTAAACTAAAACTCCTACACATAATAATAATTATTTTGTCTTGCTTTTCCTCTTTTTGCCAAGCGTGCAACCAAATAGATCAAGACTCTCTTCTGTCTCTCGGCTTCAACATATCTTCTCCTGGATTGAACTGGTCATCTTCCACTGATTGCTGCTTGTGGGAAGGCATCAAATGTGATGCCAATGGTCGAGTCAGTCATCTTTGGCTACCCTGGAAAGGCCTTACCGGCACCATCTCCCTTTCTATCGGGAATCTCACACATCTATCTCACCTCAACCTTTCACACAATCGTCTTTCTGGTGAATTTCCATCATCTTTGTCCTCCAATTACATTAAGATCATAGATTTGTCCAGCAACCACTTCCAGGGAAAAATCCCATCAACCATTTTTCGTCTGACTCAGAATTTGATCACATTTAATGTCAGCAACAATAGTTTCACAGGCCTTATCTCTTGGTCAGCCTGGGTTGACTCTTTCTGCTCCATCAGGCACCTGGATTTGTCCAACAATCGCTTCACTGGCCCGGTTCCTCTGGGACTAGGAAGTTGCTCGAGATTAAAGACTTTTCGAGCAGGTTTCAATTATCTCACAGGATCACTTCCTGATGACATTTACACTGCTACATCTCTTGAACAGCTCTCCTTATCTTTTAATCATATCTCCGGATCCATCAAAAATGGCATCGTCAATCTCACAAGCCTCAGGATTCTTGAGCTTTACTCTAACAGTTTGACAGGGCTGATCCCCCGAGATATTGGCAAGCTCACCAACTTGGAAAGTTTGGTACTTCATAACAACTCTCTGTCTGGTTCTCTGCCTTCGTCTTTGAAAATTTGTATTAATCTCACCTTATTGAACTTACGGAGCAATTTCTTTGAAGGAGATATTTCGGTTTTTAACTTCTCAACACTTCTGAAGCTTCGTGTACTTGACCTTGGTAGCAATCTGTTCACCGGTAGCTTGCCAATAACTCTTAATTCGTGCAAGTCACTGACTGCAGTTAACTTGGCAAGAAACCAGCTAGAGGGACAAATCTCACCAGGCATAGTTGCACTGAAATCTTTGTCTTTCCTCTCACTTTCTAACAACTCTTTAACCAATATTACTGGTGCAATCAGAATTTTGATGGGCTGCAAGAATCTCAAAGTTCTCATCATCCCTTTGAATTTTATGGATGAAACAATGCCAGATAATGACCGCCTAACATCAGCAAATGGATTCAAAAATCTTCAGGTTCTGGGTTTAGCTAAATGCAAACTCAAAGGTCAAGTTCCATCCTGGATAGGTAAGCTCAAGAAGCTTCAGGTCTTGGACCTGTCTTTTAATCAACTCACCGGTTCAGTTCCACGGTTTTTAGGAAATATGTCTAGCTTATTCCACATAGACTTTTCTAATAACCTCATATCAGGAGAATTTCCTAAGGAATTTTGTAGGCTGCCGGCACTGACTCCAGAACAGGACAAGAACAAAGCGAATGAAAGTTATCTAGAGTTCTCTCTCTTCAAGGGAAGCAACAACTTTATTGGAGAATATAAAAAAATCTTCAACTTTCCACGAGCAATATACCTGGAAAACAACAGCCTCAGCGGCAGTATCCCTGTTGAGATTGGTCAGTTAAAGTTGCTTCATATGCTTGACCTCAGTCACAACAACTTTTCCGGCAACATTCCAGATCAAATTTCTCAACTTACCAACTTAGAGAGAATGGATCTCTCTAAAAATCATCTATCTGGTGAAATCCCTGTCTCCCTTAAACGTCTCCATTTCTTGTCTGCCTTCAATGTTGCGGAGAACAATCTTCGAGGATCAATACCTTCAGGAGGTCAGTTTGATACTTTTCCAAGCTCCAGCTTTCGAGGAAATCCAGACCTGTGTGGTGCCATTGTTCAGCGCTCATGTTCTGTTCAACCAAGACCTATTGTTCTTCCTGATTCAAGTGAAGAACTTGGTTATGGACTCATTGCTGGAGCCATTTTTGGATTCATTATCGGGTGCACGACTGGGATACTGCTTCCCCTTGAAAGGCTAAAATTTCTGGAGCAATTAAGGTACCTTGTACGCCACTGAGAGAGCAACTACAAAAAATATAGCAAACCCAATATTGAATTGAGAAAGACAGGATAGCTTCTGTCAAATGTTGAAGAAAACCGTGAATTGGTTCCTCTTTTTCTTACTTTCCAGAACAGTATGTACAGGGAATATATACAGCAAAATAGGAGAGAAAATAGGAGACTACATCTATCCTTTCCTAAATAATAGGAAACAAAATCTGGAAAGAATCCTAATGAATCTTCTCATTATAATTTAACTTATTCCTAAAATAGCCTAGATTACAAATAAATCCTAACTTTGAATCTTTATTTTCAACACTCCCCCTCAAGCTGGTGTGTGTATATCATACAAACCCAGCTTGTTACTTAAGTCTTCAAAGTTAGGTCTTGGCAGTGCTTTAGTAAGGATGTCTGCAATTTGTTGTCTAGTTGGAATGTACTTTAGTTCCACACTTCCATTAGTGACCTTCTCTGAGATGAAGTGCCTATCAATCTCGACATGTTTGGTTCGATCATGATGCACTGGGTTTTTAGCGATACTGATTGCTGCTTGATTGTCACACCTCATTAGAATGGATGAAGGGCTGCACACACCGAGTTCCTTGAGTACACGCTTTATCCAAATTCCTTCACAGATTCCATTTGCCAAAGCTCTGAACTCTGCTTCTGCACTACTCCTAGCTACAACTGATTGTTTCTTACTCCTCCAGGTTATTAGATTTCCCCAGACATAGGAACAGTAAGCAGATGTTGATCTTCTATTTGTGACGTCTCCAGCCCAGTCTGCATCGGAGTAGATCTCAATATTCCTATATTCTGATTTCTTGAAAAACAATCCTTTTCCAGGTGTCATCTTCAGATACTTCAGAATTCTAAAGACTGCATCCATGTGTTCCTCTGTAGGATTGTGCATGAATTGGCTCACAGCACTAACAGCAAAGCCTATGTCCGGACGGGTATGTGAGAGATAGATTAAACGACCAACCAGACCCAAGATATTATGGGATGGCCGTTTAAATTTGTAGAAATTTTCTCTCTTTGTGTTATGAGCTAAGCAAGTTAGCGAAATCATGCAGAGATCATAGCAATTCCCATTTGCTATTAGTACTAAAGGGTTTTTGTAACAGAGATAAGTTCAAGCAGGCTGCTCAGTATGGAAGAAACAAAAGCAACCAAGATCTTTACACTTCAAATCTCTTGAAAACTCTTTCGTTTTAACAAAGAAAAGTAACCTTAGATTTTAAGTCACAAAGAAATTGGACTATCCAGCATTTTTGGTATGGGGACAACTAAATCATTCTTTGCTTGTTTCCTGCGTCCATAATGAGAAGATATACCATTTGATTGCAATCTCACAACCATTGATTTGAATTCTAAACTCGTCAATTTCTGATGACTGCAGCAAAGGTTTTACAGGCCCTACCTTTTCTCTATCTGAATGAATTCTTCCCATTCTCAATAAGACACTGTGACAGTAAAGCGAATCTCCTTACCTCCACTCTCCAGAACTACCAGCAGTGCCATTGTCCACCTCACCAACCTCAGAATTCAAGACCTCTTTCCAACAAACTGATTGGGTTAATTCCAGGTTCATTGCAACAATACAACTTGGTTCTCCGTCTCCAGTAATTCCAGCTTAGCAGACTCAACTCCAACAACAACTTTACTGGCAGCTTCTGCCCCTGCAAGTGTTTCACTAGTTGCTCTAATATAAGTTTGTAACTGCTATGTATCGCTTCATGTTCAAAGAACAACAGCTAAAGTATTTGGTGAGAACCCTCTTGTAATTGGCAGCTAACAGGACCAATTATCCACCTACTTATACTTGATGGTTAGCGATTCGAAAGCAAGTAAAGAATTTAATAGAGGATTAAAACAAAGCACAAGAACAAGTATTTGGTTCAGCCACTTGGGCATACATTCACGGGCTAAAATGGCTAGTGTTTTTTATTCAAGCTTTCAAGAACATAGCATAAGAATCACAATGTTACAAGGACAAGAATGAAACAAATGGCTCTCAAATTAGTTAAGGTCTTCATGAGAAGGACCCAAGTTTGTGCTACAATTATCAGCCCCGGCCACAGCAGTTTCCCAGTGGAAAAAAGTAATTGACTTTAATAAATCAAACTAGCTATCACTGCCACATAAGCAGTCCCCTAACAACCTTGACACATCAGCATTCTCCCTAAGGAACTCAACTAAATTTTTCTAACCAATTTTCAATGAAGAACTTGTGGAAAAATAACAATACTTGTCAGTTGATAGAAAATAATTAGTCGTCAAACTTTCAAAGTATACATCTCCATATATTCAAATCTACAAATGAGGGATGACATAATCCTATTTTTCTGTTTTTTTAATATTTTTGGCGATTTCTCACTTCTCCACAAGAAAACTTGAAATCTGAGTGACTTCTGATCCTGGGACCTCAAAAAGTAAAACAAAAAATGGCATTACAGAGTATGATATTAGCATAAGAAATGAAACAATTGCAGCTGCAGCTACACCTGTCGAAGGAAAAGCTTATGAGAATCAAGTATGAGCATGATTCAAGCTTTTGCACAAAACGTGTATGCTTAAGAGTTTCTATGCAAAAAATATAAGTCAAAAAAGGAAAAGAGAAAGAAAATCAATTCAATATGATATAAGACCAAGAAAAAAGATCCATCTGAAAAAAAAAAATAAATTATTGGACTGCAGAAGACCAATTCAACAGTCAAGTCTTCTCCATATAAATTGCTGATACCTAAACCCATATATGATAATCAATCCATTCCTGAATGAGAAAAAATTCAAAATACAACCCACTATTTTATTCAGTAGCAAGACATCATCAAGTTCCAAAAATAACTATTTTAACTCTCAAGTTCATTTGAACCCTTTCTGAGAAAATAAGAGAAAAATATACACTATTTCCTAAGTTTTAAATTCTCAACAAACAATTTAAAAATTAATATAGTACCTGCAGCTGGTGGACAAATCATCAGTTGTCATACGGAAAAGTCTATCCTCAGAAAGTAAATGTTAATGAAGATTCAAATCTTTAATTTTCTCAGATGACTTCAGGATGTTATTGTCTCTATCACTAGTCATGGAGGTTTTAATATTCTAATGCAACCTGCTATGAACAAGTTAGTCCAAGTGATGCAAGCTCTATATATTTTGTCCCTTCAATTCTTTCTGATATATGACAGCATAAAAATCTGCTGCCAAACACATATAATTAAAAAAAAATTGCCTACGTTAGTCTTGCACTTAGTCTTGCAGCTTTTAATACTATTTCTGTCCTGCTTTGCCTCTCTTTGCCAAGCCTGCAACCCAATAGATCAATACTCTCTTCTGTCTCTTCACCTCAACTTATCTTCTCCTCCATGGAACTGGTCTTCTTCCACAGACTATTGCCTGTGGGAAGGCATCAAATGTGAGGCCAGTGGTTGTGTCAGTCATTTATGGCTACCCTTCAAAGGCTTTAGCGGTACCATCTCCCCTCTATTGGCAACCTCACACATATATCCCATCTCAACCTCTCACACAATTACGTCCATGGTCCTCTTCCCATCAATTCCTTTCACTTCTTAACCCTGCTTGAAATAATTGATTTGAGTTATAACTCTCTTTCTGGTGAGCTCACTGGCCTTATCCCTTCCTTGGCTTGGAATCATTCATTCTGCTCCATGAGGCTTCTAGACTTCTCCTACAATGATTTTAGTAGCCAGGTTCCTCCTAGACTTGGAAATTGCTCTAGGCTGAAGTCTTTTCAAGCAGGTTATAGTAATCTTTTGAGATCACTTCCTGATGACATTTATGCTGCTGCATCACTTGAAGAGCCGTCCTTACATTTTAACAAGCTCTCTGGATTTATCAGTAATGACATCATTAACCTCACAAGCCTCCTCGTTCTTGAGCTTTACTCTAAAGAATTGATTGGCTCTATTCCCAGAGATATTGGCAAGCTCACCAACTTGAAATATTTGCTTCTTTATAGAAACAATCTGTCTGGTTCCTTGCCCTCATCTATGATGAATTGCACCAATCTCAAAACATTGAATTTAATGGGCAACCTCTTTGCAGGCAATCTTTCAGCCTATAATTTTTCTATGCTTTCCCAGCTGGAAACAATTGACCTCTATATCAATATGTTCACTGGTAGCTTTCTATTGACCCTTACTTCATGCAGGTTGCTGACTGCCCTTAGGCTGGCTTGTAACCAGCTAGAAGGACAAATTCCACCCGAAATAATTAAGCTGAAATCTCTGTCTTTCCTCTAACTTGCTGAAAACAAATTAACCAATATCTCTGCTGCAATCAGGATTCTAATGGGTTGCAAGAACCTTAATGTTCTTTTCCTCACCATGAACTTCATGAATGAGGCAACACCAAATTATGATCAAAACAAAATTTCAGATGGATTTCAGAATCTCAGGGCTGTAAGTTTAGCCGGTTGCCAACTCACTGGTCAAGTCCCACTTTGGCTTAGTAAGCTCACAAAGCTTGAAGTTTTGCTCTTATCAGGAAATCAAATCACAGGATCAATTCCAGGGTGGTTTGGAAACTTGCCAAGCCTATTCTATTTCGCCTTGTCCCAAAACAATATTTCAGGAGAATTTCCGAAGGAACTCAGCAGATTGCAGCCACTTGTAATAGAACAGAACAAATTTAACAGGAACAAACCAGATTTGCCTTTCTTTCTCTTTCCCAATCAAAATTCTACAAGTCATCAGTATAATAGAATTTTCGGCCTGCGACCAACAATATTCCTGGCAAATAACAGCCTCAGTGGAAGGATCCCAGCAGAGACAGGTCAGTTAAAGTTTCTTAATGTGCTTGACCTCGGCAATAACAACTTCGCCGGCAGCATTCCAAATCAAATTTCTCAACTGACTATCCTAGAAAGATTGGATCTATCTAAAAATCATCTATCTGGTTAAATCCCTGCTTCACTCAGTAGTCTCCATTTCTTGTCATTCTTCAGCACTGCAGAAAATAATTTGCAAGGACCTATACCTTCTGGAGGTCAACTTCATACTTTTCCTCCCTCCAGTTTTGAAGGCAATCCAGAATTTTGCAGTGATATTGCAAATCGGTCATCCACTACTGAACCAAGAACTACTACAAATATTGGTTTACCAAGTAAATCCTCAAATAATATGGATCTTCGTAATGGCCTCATCGCTGGCACTGTTTTCGGTTTTATTATTGGATCTGTAACTGGGATAGTTTATCCTCTTCCTAAGTTAAAGCTGTTGCAGCTTATGCTAAATGAGGGCTGATCCACCATGTGACATCGCAGTTATTATGGTACATGATGTCGCACTTGAGAAGCCATGACTGGAGGACCGCCCCATCATGGTTTGTCACGTGTGACATTGCGCATGTTAAATAGTGCACTAGATCAAAATCCTATGCTAGATACATTGAGAGGAAAGCACAAAAAAAGATGTAACGATCCTAATGAAAATTAGGAAAAACGTGCTTGAGGCCTTGAAAAGTTATCAACCATATATAGAACTCACAATTAATCATAAATAAGATCATGTTGTCAAGAAAATAAATCTCGTGTTTCAAAATGTAAATGCTGTAACATTATTTCAGTAACTTGACATACAGAAAAATCTTAGATACTCGCCCAGTGTATTACACCCTCTCTGCCATATTCTTGGCATGTGTACTCAATGTTTATAGGTTGCACTTTTGGAGCTAATGTCCTATTCAACAACCAATGACCACAACAATAAATTTCTAGCAGAGACCTATCTTGTTGCACGGTATCACTTCTGCAATTTGTTGAAAAATCTCTCTCTAGTTATTATAAACTTGTTGAGATCATAGCAAATCCAGTTTGCTTTCAGTACCAAAGTTCATGGGTTTCTTAACTCTTAACCCATCACACAATAGAAAAACAAATTTAACCATTCTACGCCAGTACAGCTGAAGAAGAAACAAAAGCAAATCAAGATCTTTACACTTCAATGCATCCACATTTCAAATCTTCACAAATTGATCTTTAATGATTTTCTTTCGCTCCAGACAAATTCTATGTTTGTCAAAGAAAAAGTAAACCTTCAGTTTCAGTTCCAGTTGATAGCAACAATATATTGACAGGCCCTGCCTTTCTTCTATCTGGATGAATTCTTATAAATCTCAAGCTACGCAGAGTTGCCTCCCCTAATTTGAGACTAATGCTACTAATCAACAACAAATTAAACTCTTAACCTACCACCAGCAATATTCCCCTTGAACAACCACCTTAATGATATTGTCCCAATTGAAATTGGTTAAATAGAGTTCTTTCATTTGCTTAAGCTCAGCCATAACTTCTCTGGCAAAGTTCTAAATCTAAAGTCTCAAAACCTCTAAATTAGAGAGATTGTATTTCTTTGGAAACCATGTATCCAGTGAAATCTTTGTGTCAATTGTCATACAGTAGTCTCAATTGTAAATTTTCTGATAATAATTTTGAAATATTAACACTTTAGGAGATCAGTTCATACCTTTCTGAGCATCAAATTTTTAAGGAATACAGTGCTCTTGCATGGTAAATCAACAATTTCCTTTACTGTTGTTCCTAGTAATAATTATTCGTACAGAGTTTGAATGACTGGATACTGTAACTCATTTGTGAGCTAACAATTCTGTAGCATAATAGCAATTTATGTTTCTCAACAACCAAAATAAGAGGATCCAATTGACTTTCAGGTTTTTATGTTTCATCTCCCAATGAAATGGATGCTGGTGAGAAAGTTGAAGATATATCGTCTCAAGATAGAAACAAGAAAAACCAGTCAACTTCAATGGGTTAGCTTAGACTAAAGTTGCACAAAGTGGACAAAAATGACCAACAAGTCAACAACAAATGACAGAAGCTGCAGTACTAGATCTTTCTGCAAGTAAGTATAGGCCTCACATAATGCATGAACATGGGTCTAGAGGTAATAACCATATAGTAACTTGCAAGTCAAGGAAGCTAGTAGAGAGATTCCAGCATGTCGAGAGAAAAAATTAGCCATTGATGAAGTGTGCATATAGCTCACTAGTAACTAACAGCTGACTTAATTCAATTTAGGACAATATTAAACTGGTTTCCCAAATATTTTTGCTGCATTACTTTTACTACCGTACGCAAGCATCTTTTTATAAAATATGCAATAAAATTAAAGAAGAAATATATTGCTTCGGCAAAGTGGAAAAGAAGCCTGATGAAAAGTTTTCATCTACTCTGGAAGTACTCTTTGACAGCCATGCACGTGACTATCATGATCAAAATATAATCGGGTGTGGTCCTTCATTATGACTTTCAATTTCTAAGAATTTTACAGGCTAGTGAGCATTGGTAGGAAAAAGAAAATAGTAACAAAAATTTGAATCCTTTATTGATCTCAAGAAACCTCAAACTCGAATAATGACAAGCATTGCCACGATCTATATTACAACCATAAATTTTCTATGATTTTGCTACTGTAAAATAACTAATTCCGATTATGAGACTGAAAATATCAGGAACAAAATGTTTCAAACCTTCGATGTAGTGACACCCCACTGGAGCCCATTACTCTCTCCAATACCCCTGTGAGTGTAATAAACAAGGTTGCGAGTAAAAAACATTAATAAAAGGAACTGCAAGTCTGAATCACCAACGCAAAAAGCAACTTAGCAGCTATGCCAGCTTTATTCACTGAGAAAAAGACAATTCAATATATTTACATTTAAATGCATGGAAGTAGCACAACTTTATTTTTTATTTTTTATTTTTTTGTGTGTATATATATATTTCTACAGAGATATCGTACATGGTCCAGTTTTACTGACAAGATGGGAGAAAAGATAAAAATTTTCACAAACTCTTCTCTTGCCCCATCTTATCAAAAGCAAAACTGAGTTTACGATTTCCTCTTGTGTACTTCACTTGCATCAATGAGTCTTCAATCCACCCCTAATTTTTGTTACAGTCTGTAGCATTAAAACTTCATACAACAAAATTAAATCTGTCATACATGGTTTGGTCTACACTCAGAACTCTTAAAATGATGTCTGTGGCAATTCTCTACATATACCAAGCCAATACCAAGCAGAATGCAGCTTCTTCATTCAAGAACCTCGAACAATCCATTTTCTGAACAAGCACTGAATCAACTCTAGGTCTTCTGTGGACCGTGAATAGGGGTTATGATTTAACATCCATTTAGGCACTATACCAGTTCTAAAAAATTATGATCTTTCATCATTACCTTAGCATGTCTCCAGTATGCAATTGCAGCCCACTCAATGCAGGTGAGATGCCAAAAGTGCTATCATCACCATAGAATGAAGGATGCCCAAGAGGCATTGGCCGATCAGGAAGTGGTGGAACTTCGATGTCCCCCTCCAACATTTTCAGAGCATCTGAAATGGTTGGCCTCAAAGCCACCATAACATGAGCACACAAAATCCCAACCAAGACAAATCTCTCCATTATTGCCTTAGGATTCAAACTCAAAAAATCATCCTCTTTCAACAAAGACGGATCCAAAGCCTGCCATACTTTTCCAGCTTTCACTAATGACCAAACCCAATCCGTTATCAAGCATGCACGTGGAGATCCTGATGTTGACAAATCAAGAGCCTTTCTTCCACACATTATCTCCAAAATAACCACCCCAAAGCTATAAACATCACTCTTCTCAGTCAATTGCCCATAAAGAGCATATTCAGGTGCCAAGTACCCATGAGTTCCTGCCACTCTTGTAGTAAGATGAGACTGCCCTTCCCTGCTTTGTTTTGCAAGACCAAAATCTGCTACTCTTGCTCTCATGTCTGCATCTAACAGGATATTTGTGGCCTTAATATCTCTATGATAAATTGCAGGTTTCACTCCATAGTGCAAATAAGCTAACCCCTTTGCCACATCTAATATTATATTCTTCCTTTGAGGCCAAGTCAATGGCCTCTTAGCAACTCCACTTCCATCATTGAAAGAAGGGAATAAATGGTCATCAACATTTCCATTGGGCATGTAATCATAAACAAGATATCTCTCGCTCCCTCTCTCATTATCCCCGTCAACCACACAGCATCCTCTAAGAGGCACAAGATTCCTATGCTTCAAATTGCTAATAATCTCAACCTCATTACAGAACTCTGCATCACCTTGAAAATCAGACTCAATTACCTTTTTAACAGCTACCGTTGTCCCATCTTGTAGAATCCCCTTGTAAACAAGACCAAAGCCACCTCTCCCAATAAAATTCTTTTGCGAGAATTTATCAGTTGCTCTCTCAAGATCCTGAATCTTGAACCAAATTGAACCAGTATTAGGCCTCAATTTCGGCCTAGAACTTTGTCCCTCTAAACTAGAAGAGGAATCTAAACCCGAACCATAAAATCTCTTCCTCAACTTTTTATCCCACCAAAAATACAAACCCAACAAAGCAAACATGACAAAAATTGCCACCCCAGCTCCGGTCAAGCCAAAAACAAGAGCTGAATGTCTCTTATTTGAAGACTTCATGGGGGACATCAATGACAAACCAAAAATACATGATAAAGCTCCATTACTTTCAGGACCAAACTCATTAACGATACCAGCAGCATAAAGAATTGTAAAGTAAAAACAATCAGTGGCATGACTCGTATTACCATCAACAGCAATCAGCTGACTCTGAACTTTAAACCCAGCAGCAACACAAGAATCACAAGCTGAAAGATCAGTTAAATCAGACTTACAGGACGAGTCCAGCTGAGTTGACCCACCAAGCTTGCTCTTCCAATCCTGTAATGACTCAATACTTGCACATTTATTACGGCTGGTCACAAAGTGAAAAGGGTCTAAGCAATAAGACACCAACTTATCAGACAAAGAGAAAGCTGACAGCTTTGTCTGAAAATCCCGTAAACAAGAAACAGATGTGGGCAAATTTGGAAGTCGAAAAAAAGTAGTTTCTTTGAGATGCTGGGCAAAAGCAACCCCATAGAGAGACAATAAACTTAGGCAACATGGGTTCTTGTTGTTTCTGATATTGGTGCTGTTGGCTTCATAATTTTCGCAACTTGTTTTGTTCCATGGGATTCTCAAAACATAATTCAGGTCTATTGGACATGTTGTAGAATCATTTTTAGATGATGGAGAGGTGGCAGAGGTGATGAAAGAGAAAGCTGACAAAGAAAGAAGAGACACAATTTGAAGCAAATGAAGGCTCTTCATTTGTCTCCTTGTTGCCAAGTTTTGCGAGCTCCAAAGTTGATAAATAAAGAGAGAAACAAAATGGGAAAGGGCAATTGAGGATTCTGAGTCGTCTTTGATGCCACAGGATGTATTGGCAATGGGTCGATATTGCTTGTTTTATTATCAACGGCTGATTTTCTGCAAGTTAGTAAGAAACCTCACTCTCAGAGTATAGCGCGTTTGCTAGACGCTCGATTGTGGAGGAAGAAAAGGGATTTTATAGTCACGGAGCTGTAAATAAATCATTTATGAGACTGACACAACAATATTTGAACGAATTAAAAAAAAAAGTGTTAAACAAATTCTTAATTTATTTTTTATTCTTTTACTTTTTAAGATTAGAACTCAGGTGATGAGTTAAAGAAAATTGATTAAAAATCAACTAATTAAGTTCTTAAGTACATACAAATATAGGGCACGACTATCTTACAGAAGACCTTATGACTTCTGTAAGGTACGTTTACCCAACATAAGTAAAACTGAGGTGAGCTTAGGTGGGTCACACTCCATTTTAATTCTTAAATTTCAACAATAATTAAGAAAATCCTAAAAAACTTTAAGATTAAACCTAAGAAAAAGAGTCAGTAGAATTTTTTTTTTACTTTCATTAGAACCATTACAAAAATAAACAAAATAAATATATTTATTTAAAAAAAAGTAAGAAAAATCTATTTGATATATTAAAAATATTAAGATAATTATACATAACATTCACAATGATTTATAAAATTTATATTTTTTATTTACAATATCTTTTTTAATTATGTCTAGATTAGTATAAATCTTAAATTAATTTTTTTATTTGATAGATTTTAGTATTAATAAAATTTGTCGGGTAGACTACTAATAACTTGATATTAAAAATATTTTTTTATTATATAATTAACTTCTATTATTTATGTTGTTCTATTAATTATACTTCTTGTAATATTTTATTTGTATCATATGCTATTTATTTATTATTTTTGTCTTATTGCTATATTTATATTTATTTGAGTTATTATAATCAAAGAATATAACAGTTATATATGAAATTAAGTGGATTATGAGTGACTATTTAAGTAAATTTTAAGAGGCATGGGTAACCTTTTCTGAAAAATTATTGACAAAGTTTAAATTTATTTTTTATTTTTTATTTCTTCAAGATTTGAACTTGGAGATAAGTAAAAAAAATTATTTGAAAATAGGGCAAAACTATGTTGCAACTGTGGTATGGTACCACAGTTGCAACCAGCCATTAGATTTATAATTGTACAGTTACATTAACTGAATTTAATGGCGAAAAACAATTGTGTTACCGTACCACAGTTATAACATAGCTGAACCATTGAAAATAACTGGATCAAATCCTTTTAAGTACAAATAAGATAAAAATATGTCTTGTTACTTATCAAGAATTGGAGATAACTTGGAGGGCAGCAGTTCGAACCCCCACAAAAGCATTGTGGGGGTATTTCCTTCTTCAATTAATTTGAGTGAAGATAGTCTTCTCCCTTACCCATGAGTGAGGAGTAGACATCCCTCGAATATTTGTGAGAGTTAAAATCTGGGCAGAGCTCCATTAGCATTGATGTCAGTTGGTCTCAGTAATAGTCTGATTTGTAAATATCAGTAATAGTCTCATGTATATGAGTTGTAATCTGAGCAATAGTCTCATGTAATCAAAAAAAAAAAAAAGAATTGGAGATAACTTACCAACTATGATTGACATCTATCAATAATTGTGCATTTGTTAACTTGGTCAAACAGTGAATTTATGAGCAATTCTTTGCACTAAGATTTTAGATGGAAGATATATCACGCGCGCGAAAATCGCGAGGCCAAATGATTGTGTTAGTGCTGACAAAGTGCAGATGTTGATAATGCGGACTCGGTGGAGTAAAAGATTCATTCAATCTGGGCAAACTTAAGACGGCCGCTTGTTAAACTTATTTATTTTTGTAAAATAAGTGAAAATTAAATTTCTTCTAAACCTTTATGCTCATTTATTTAGACTAAATTTATGCTTCAACAAATAAAAAGTTCTTTGATTAATTTTTGTTCCTCTTTAAAAATAAAAATAACCGATTTACTTAAAATAAGTTATTAAGCTATGTTCTAGCTCGCTTAAAATGACATATTTGTCTCGTATAATATAAGATTAATAAGTTGTAACACAATTTAATAACTTAACACGAAATTAGC
Source organism: Citrus x changshan-huyou (assembly GCA_039657385.1). NCBI lineage: Eukaryota > Viridiplantae > Streptophyta > Magnoliopsida > Sapindales > Rutaceae > Citrus > Citrus x changshan-huyou. Next base: position 9,249,361 of record CM077549.1, read on the forward strand.
TGGATTATAATGACCGGAGATCATACAATTAATAAATTTATCGTATTCGTGTCAATGTATTACTGATAGTGTTAATTTCAATTTTAGAATTTTCAATAGGCAAATCTGTTTACGACAAAATTAAATTTTGAATAATTAAAATATTGAGACACAAATGATCTAATAAAATTGTATTTTATTTTTAATATTTAAAAAATTATTTTAGTTATATTTGAACTGATTTGATATAATTACTAAATTAATGGTGCACGATAATTTTATTAAATGGTCGATCTTATCCTTATATTTTGGTATTGATATGTCAAATTGTGAAGCACAATTACCTGAAAAAAACAACTTGAATTGTCATCTCAAGTTTAATTGTGTACAATAGCTTTAATTAGAATAAGAGCACTGAAATTTGAACATTATGATAAAAAAAAAAAAGAGTACTATTTAGATTACAATATCAATTTAGCACATAAATAGACAACATTATATTTGTCGTAATAATATTTTATTGGTGATCAAATATGCCACATTTGTTTATATGTTAGAAAAAAAAAATTCATCCTCGCATTTGATAATACATATGTCAAAAACACATACACAAGACAAAAATAGTTTGTATTTGAAGTTTTATAATTTTATCTTATGTACAATTATTAATCAAATCTTTCTTCAATACTAGCGTGCGCAAAATTCAAACTTGAATTTCTTGCACCTTCCAAAAACTTTACAAATAGATATAGCTCTACTACTTTTTAAATTAATGATGAGAAAAAAAAATCAAGATCATAGTCAAAATTGTATATTTTCTAGCTTTGAAAAATATTAGTTAAGTGAGAAACTTATCCTATGTTGTCCTTTTATTGTGTACACGTAGTTATTACTATTAGCTTTCTAAGTTGATCCTATCAAATAAAAAAAAAACTTTCTAAGTTGATGGAGACCTTTTCAACAATGTTGACGCGTAGAAATGTAAACCAACATCATTGTCTTCTTTTATTGGGGCTTCGGGTCTTCTTTGACCATTAATTGATGGCATAATCCTACGTAATCATTGCATCATTACAGAATTATTGGGTTAATTAAATATACCGATGCTTTAGAACCTTTAAGCCCTTTATCTCTCAATATTTTAATTCTCAAGAGGCCTTTTTATTTTCCGTATACTCCGGATGAGAGCACACACTCCCAATTAACTGGGAGGTAGATGTTTTGACGCTAGAATTTACTGCAGAAAAAATGGAGTCATGTTTGGCTTGAGTGTGATTCAACGGCATAAATTAATATAATAAATGACTACACATTCTTGATAAGTTTTCATTTCATCCGGCGATATATATAAATTTTTTATTTCAAGTTTTAAATATAGATTTAAGTAGTATTTTGTTTTTGTTATTTTTTTTGTCTGAAATCTAAATAGGTTTGAATTTAAATATTTAAGTGACATTATTTATTATTTATTTTAATTTATAAAAAACTTAAATATGACTATCTGACATTTATATTCTTGTAAATCAAAACAAAAAAAATAGTTGATTTTATAGTTTAAAAAATATATTTTATAGAGATATTTGAGAATATAATATTTATTTATTATTTTTAGAATATAATATTTACTTTTTACTCAACATTTTTTCATTTATATAAAAGTCACAAAATTTTATTTTTTTTCTATTTAGAAAAAAGTCTGAAAACCGAACATAAATTATATAATTTTTTTTTAAAAAGTCTAAAATTAATAAAATTAAAAACCTCATACGTTTAACAAATAACTCCGGAGTGTTTTTGATTGACTATTAGACTAAATTCATAATTATTTAGTGCGTTTATTAGTGAATAAACATATTTTATATTCTTTAGATATGTTGAAAATTGATATCTATTAAACGGTATAAAAAAATAAAAAAAATGTCAAGAAACAAAAATACGGCCTGCTACAATTTACTCTTTTAATTTATCTCTCCTAGGGGCAGCTTTCATCTCTTTCTCTAATTGTTCACTGGGGTGATGCTCGTTGTAGAGGACATCGATACTTTAAGAAATTATGTTTGATGTCAATTTAGGAATCATTATCTATTGCAGGATCTCGTATTAGGACCGTTGGATTCAAACCTAATAATTAATTTTTTATTTTTTTTTAAATTTCAGATAATGGTGGGGCCACTATCTAAAATCAAAAAGGGCAAAAAAAAATAAAAGTAACCATTAGCATACAATCCAAGGGCCCAAGCGGAATCTCGCATTTTTTTTAAAAAAATAAGGGATCAGCATAAGACAAACATTCTAACTTCTAAATGGAGTTCATGAAAACAATAATTGGGAATGAGAATGATATTTTTTAGAATAAAAATACAATTTGCATCATTTTGTAAAATTAGTCTTTTAGCACTCACAACAAAAAAATGTGTTTAGTATTATTTTTTAAAATGAGTAGTTGGAACTCAGTTGAAGTAAAAAATAATATAAATTGTGTGAGATAAAATTAGGATGTATTGAATTTAATGAAGTGGGCTCTAATATATTTTTCTTATTATAAATATGTTTTAAAAATAATGGGAATTTTCTTTTTTAAAGAAAAATAAATTTTAATTGTAACTTGAAATAGAGGGTCCAACTATGGTGCAACTGGATACCATACCACAGCTACACCTATCCATTGGATCCAACTATGATGAGAGATCCAATAGTTAGGTGCAGCTGTGGTATGGTACCACAGTTGCACCATAGCTAAATCCCTTGAAATATGATGACTTCTATTTTAAAAAATAAGTTTTAGAGAACATGTCACCAAAATCTAAATTAGACAAATGTATTCTTCACTATTTTCTATTTTCAAAAATAAAACACACAAAATAAAAATGCAACCAAACTCACCCGTTTCTTTACATACATCCTTCTATATTTTATAAAGGTAGATTTGGTTTTCCTCCATCTAGTTCTAGATTGTAGATTTATGGTAGTTATTGGGTTTCTTTTTTTTTTTTTTAATTTTTCTGTGGCTTTTGAGGTTTTGTTAATTTTATCTATCAATAATTTATTTTTAATAAAAAGATCTAAGTATGTAACTTTTAGATTTGGAGAACTGCAAACACAATTGTCTGTACATTTGGTAAAAATATTTTTCAATGATATTGAGTGTGCCAATAATTCCAAGTACATCAGTGCCATTTCATTGGTTCACCTATTGTGATGGATTACTTGTAAATTTATTTATATATCTGTCATAGACTTATCATTTTAAATTTGTAATAATCTACTCTATAATTGATTTTGCGATGAAATAATATGTTGCTTGTTCAGAAAATACATAATATAAATTTGACTAGAAGCATCTTGCACATGTTAACACATGTCTTCTAGGCGACATAATTTAATACATACATGTAAAAGATATTTAAAACCATAGAAATTTCTTTCTTCCTTTTTTTTTTCCTATTAACGCTCAAGCGACTATCAAGAATTAGCGGTTATATACTCAATCCTTTACCTCAACAATGAAGTAAGCTAAATAAGTAGTTGTTGGTTTTTATTATAATATTAACTAGGAAATAGAACCGCACTTCGTGCGGCTTTAAAAAAAAAAATTTAGTATTATTTTTTTTATTACTTTACACTTGATGAAACTGATAAAAAATATGAATTGATTTTTTTTAAGATGACTCAGCCTTATAAAACTAATGTTATTTATGAAAGTTAATTATTTTTTTGTTAACTTTAAAAATATATATTAATGTGTATAGTTAAGTGTACACAACCTTTTCATCAATAAAAATTATATTCACACTAATCAACTCTCTATTCTTCTTGGTATTAACAGACTCCCACATCTTACAAAGTCTAACCCTTATCATCCAACTATCTTTATCATTATTTAACTCATGAAGAAAAGAGTACTTCATGAAGCACACAATACAAAAAATTTAAATAAGTCAAAAAATAAAAACACAATAACATTTCAAAAGATGATGTTGGTTAAATAATAAAAAAAAAACTCAAACATAACAAATCTTAAATACTTAATATTTATAGAGTTTAAAGAAGACAAAAAACACTAAATAAAAGGTTGCATAATTAAATATGGGATTATGACACTAAAATTAGGTCCTAGTGGCATTGGTGAGGGAAGATGAAGGAACATTCCTTCCTATATTAATTAGTTGATGTATTTTAAACCACTAAAGTTTAGTTGTGTGCTTAATAAAATAAATGAATGTTTGAAAACGTATAATTAATTTATTATTAATGGTTACATATTGTTGAATTTAAATAGAAATAGGTAGAGACATGTAATCTTTTATAATCTACTAATTATTTTCTATTTTTAATATTTTGTAATATAATTATTTTTTAATCTCAACCAATATATTATATAATAGAGAATATAAAAAGATGAGAAATAATAATGCCACAAATCTTAACTACTTAATATTTATAGAGTTTGAAGAAGCCAAAAGGCACTAAACAAAAGATTGGATAATTAAATATGGGATTATGACATTAAAATTAGGCTCTAATGACATTGTTGAGGGAAGATGGAGGAACCTTCCTTCCTATATTAATTAATTGATGTATTTTAAGTCACTAAAATTTAATTGTTGGCATAATAAAATAAATGAATGTTTCAAGACTTATAATTAATTATTATTAATGCTTACATATTGTTGAATTTAAATAGAAAGAGGAAAAGACATGTAATAATTTATAATCTAATAATTATTTTCTATTTTAATACTTTGTAATGTAATTATTTTTTAATTTCAACCAATTTATTAGATAATAGAGAATATGAGATGATGAGAAATGGTGATGCCACATCACCTCTTGTATTCCCAACTTTATATATATATATATATATTTTTTAATATTTTGTAATGTAATTATTTTTTAATCTCAACCAATATATTATATAATAGAGAATATAAAAAGATGAGAAATAATGATGACACAAATCTTAAATATTTAATTTTTATGGAGTTTGAAGAAGCCAAAAGGCACTAAACAAAAGATTGAATAATTAAATATGGGATTATAACATTAAAATTAGGCTCTAATGGCATTGTTGAGGGAAGATGAAGGAACCTTTCTTCCTATATTAATTAATTGATGTATTTTAAGCCACTAAAATTTAATTGTTGACATAATAAAATAAATGAATGTTTCAAGACTTATAATTAATTATTATTAATGGTTAAATAATGTTGAATTTAAATAGAAAGAGGAAAAGACATGTAATCATTTATAATCTAATAATTATTTTCTATTTTAATATTTTGTAATGTAATTATTTTTTAATTTCAACCAATTTATTATATACTAGAACCGCGCTTCACGTAGCTTTGAAAAAAGAATTTAGTATTATCTTTTTTTCTTACTTTACACTTGATGAAACTGATAAAAAATATGAATTGATTTGTTTTAAGATGAGGCAGCCTTATAAAAAATAAAAAAAGCTATTGGCCAGCAATACAAATAAAGAAGCAACGCAAGATAAAGAATAAAATGAGAGAATATATTATAGAGTGATTTTATTCATTCCAATTGTGTGTGTACAAAACAAAAAGATGAGCTCTCCTTTGATAGTTACATAATCACTCCATGAAATTAATGAAAAATTATGGATCATAATTCCTTGTGAGGTAGTGGGAGTTATAGGGAAGCTAAAGGTTGCTAATGTGAGATAGTAGAGAGACTAAGAAATATATGTTATGAACATCTACATTTATTTTAATAAATTCATAACACTCCCCCTTGGATGTTCATTACAAAGAATATGCATCATTAAAATCTTTACATAATTGTTATTGTGTAATAACAATCAAATTAATTATGAGAAGATGAAAAACCAAATCTAAAAGAAAATTTCTCTATTTATTAGATAATAGAGAATATACAAAGATGAGAAATGGTGATACCACATCACCTCCTCAAGTCCCAACTTTATATATATATATATATATTTTAAGCCACTAAAGTTTAATTGCTAGCATAATAAAATAAATAAATGTTTCAAAAGACTTATAATTAATCATTATTAATGATTACATATTGTTGAATTTAAATAAAAAGAAAAAAAAAGTACAAAGAATATCCACCAATATTTTAGATATTTTAGATAATAGAAAAAAAAATGAGGAATGATATATATTAATAAAGTTACTATTTATTAAATGAGTTAAATACAATTAAATTAATTATGAGAAGATGAAAAGTTAAATCTAAAAAAAAAAATTCTCTATTTATTAGGTAATAGAGAATATACAAAGAAGCAAAATGGTGATGCCACATCACCTCTTCAAGTCCTAACTTTATATATATATATAGATAGATTGGGAGTTCAAATTTTTTACATGATAAAAAAATTATTCAACTAAAAGTTTAAATAAATGGGTAAGAACCTAGTAATAATACTAAAAAAAATTCTAAAATTAGAGCTAGTTGAACGCAACTTTTTATGTCATCTAACATTTTTCATTATATTTGTTCTAAGAGTGAGACTAGTTACACTTTAAAAAATACTCTAACACTGTATTATGCTAAAAAGCTATCAACTAAATTTAAAATTAATTTCTATATTTTGTACACTCTTTTAAATGCAAAAAATATGTACACTTAAACCATTTAAATTAATTATTCTTATTTATTCTATACACTTATAAGAATATACAACTCACCCAAAAAAAATTTAAAAAAAAAAGCGAAAAATGAAAGAATAAGAAGAAGCCGTCTTCAATTCTTTTTACATAAAGCAGTACTTAGTCACTACTATAAAATTCATAAAAACGTATTAACTGATTATCCTGACCAAACAAAGAAAATTAAATAAAGAATTAATTCCAACTCCAAACTCCATTTTTCATCTTATGCTTATTATTATTAAAATATTAGAAATAAAACTTTTGGGGTTTAAGGTATGGGAATTGAATGGTGAATGAGTGCACTAAATAAGTGCTCAAAATAATTATATTATAATCATTTGTAATAAATTATCTTGAATATAAAATGATATCGTGGGCATATTTATAACTATAATTTTATTAAATCACAAGTACAAACAGTAATATCACTTTATCATTGTTAATTTCATAGAAAAACAAAACAAAAGTGGTACTCATTTGATCATTTGTGATTCTCAATAAATTTATTTTCAAAATTCCTGTCATTTTTCATGGATAGCTGAACCATCAGATTGATCACAAAAACAAAATTGAGCTTTTCCCTTTAGAGAAAGCTTTTGTTGATTTTAAGGAGTAAAGTCAAGTCAGGTTTACCCAATTTGTCTTTATTGTCCTTTTTGTGAACTGCGTTTCGAAAGTTTATTTGAGAACAAGATGAACAATATTGTTAAGGGCAAATTTTGGATAAATGGGAAATATTAAGAAATTAAAATAATTTTTTTTTAAAAGATGTGTATTTAAAATGAGGTTTGATGACAGAGAATTAGAGTTTGAGTAAACATCATTCTAAGTTCTAACATTTTCCTTCATGTCAAACGTAAATTGAGACTTGAAATAGACCTTGTAGATGGGTTGAAAGATTAAAAAATTCATTCCAAAGTGTGCCAATGAATATGTCAGGATAATTAAACTTGAGATTTTGACTCTAATATCAAGTCAAAAAATCTCTTAATTGATAGCTAAAAACTTCAACTGATAAGTAGAAGTCCAAACTAATATGGTAAAATATCAGTAGCAATAATCTGGGCTAGTTTTGTAGATTGATTTTCTAAGGGAAACAATCATTAACCAATTAGTTTTGTAAAATAAAATATACCCTGGGATGGCTTAGATTATTTTCGTATATTTCAGAATTGGATGGCTTAGATTATTTTCGTATATTTCAGAATTGGATGGCTTATGAATAGAACGCAAACCTAACAAGTATTGACAGGAGCCACTTTGACACGACTCTCTTTGCGCAATTGCTTTTACATATTTTAAATTAATTATAATTTTCTATTCAACTACTTTCGAAAGGAAAATTTACACAAGTAGTCCCAAAACTTTTAAATTTTAAAAATTGGCCCCACTAACTTTTTTAATCATAACTAGGCAAATATCTAATTTTTGACCTAAAATATCCTCAATACTGTCAACAAATAATCAATCAGGACAAAACTATGTTGTAATTATGGTATAGTACCACAGTTATTTTTAACCGTTGGATCTACAGTTGCACAGTTATATTAGCTGGATCTAATGGTTGAAAGCAATTGTGGTACCATACCACAGTTGCAACATACCTGGACCCCACCAATCAATACCACTCTCAACAAATTTCTAAATATCACTACTCTCAATAAATTAATGTGAGTGTTGATGTAAATTTTTTTAATTCAAAATTTTCAGTTTGAGTTAATAGATTAAAAAAAAAAACAAAGTCATTCAAAATAAACAAATTTTGAGTTAAAAACAAAGTAAGGTACAAACTCAGGAAACATGTGACAGGTGCTTGTCGCACTTGAGCTTGGGTGATAGGTGCTTGTTGCACTTGAGCTTAAGCGATAGGCACCTTTGGAAAAGTGTGACAAGCTTATGTTGCACTTGACCTTGGAGGATAGGTGCCACACCAAAACACAACTTTCTTAGTTCGGGTGACTTCTGTTTTTTCAGTTTAATTTCAACATGTATATATGAAAAATCACATTAAAAAAATGGTTAATACATTTATAAATATAACAAAACAATTAAAGTTTGCGATAGATGTTTGTCAAACATAACCATAGAACCTATGTTTTATGTGCAAATGCTTGTCGAACTTGTCTATTGTACCAAATTGGTGTGACACGCAGCCATACACACCATATCAGTGTGCTACATTTTGGTGCAATGGCTATCGCACCAAAATAGATGCTATAGGTGCCATCACCCTAAAATACAACACAACTACATGTGTTGTGTTTGGTGCAATAGGCATAAAAACAAAGGCGTATATGGTGCCTATCACACCAAAGCCACAATACAAAACCAAAATCATCATTATCATCATCATCATCTCGATGGTTAGCCACACCATCATCATTCTCATACCTTACAACACTACAACCACAGCACATTATTTCAAACCCTCAAATAATAAAAAAAGAAATACTCACACATTTCATCAAACACTTTTTGTGTGATAATTATATTCAGCACAATTGTTCATTCTTTCACCAGTACATACCTAACTATTAATGATATTAATGATCATATATTTTCTATATCTTTCTAAATATAGTAGTATCATTGTAAATATAGAAGCATAAATTCTTTAATTTGTTTAGTTTTGATACTTCTGGGTATACAAGGATTGTATTTGTATAACTAGCACTATTAATGCCAATTCCCATTGATATACAAAATTTGGTGAGGTTTCTTTCATCAAATATGAGTTTAATTTCACATGGTATCAGAGTTACGGTTGATGGTCAATCGCCAAAGAAAGTTGACATTACAAGAAAACTAGCAATAAATGACTGCAAAAATCTATCATAAAGAGGGGTGGATGACAGTGAAATTATCTATCATCTATGTACCTGTCACTCTTTTATGATAGAAAAAGAGTATGTCATTAACTTATGATAGCGTTTAAATGTCATATGTCAGTCATGGAAAAAAATGAAAAAATTATTTAATTTTTTGGCGGGAAATGTGAATTTTTTTTAATTTTGAAATTTTGGCGGGAAAATTGATTTTCGCGCGTGAATTATCATCTGAACAATTTTGGCGGGTAAAATATTACGTTTGTGATAGAATTTGTGATTGATATTTTATGTCATTAAATTTTTTTATGACTTATTTTATAATTAACTTTTTTGGTCACAGATTCTAAATTTATGTTAAACGTAATTATGAATTATTTCATTTAAATTTATGCATTCCTATATATGAAATTCAGGCATAAATTCATATGAACTAAAAATTAAATTATACATTATATTAAGTCGAAAAATAGATTATATTAATAATGTCGTCCAAAACCAGTTTTATCCAACAATTATATCAAATAATATCAATTCACCAGAAAAAATCCAGCAACTAAGAACAAATGTATCAAGTTTTACAAGCTAAGAAGGCATCAAGTGGTTGTAGTGTTGAACTTAACCCATAATTTCGGTAAACTTCCAGTACATGAACTGCCATTTTCAACAAATACGCAGCCAAACTCTCAAGTCCAACAGCTTTAATTCTGTCAGCCTGCATGTGCAACATCAAATGAATTGTCATTTTTAACGTCTGGTGCTAATTCAACCCTAATTTCCAATGCCACAAGATCCATCCTTGACTTAAGGCCATTGTTGGTGTTCCCCATAATGTTCAACAATGTTCCATATATGCTCTCACAAACATTTTTTTCCATGTGCATTACATCTAATTGATTACGCACTAACAAGTACTTCCAATAATCTAAATTATAGAATATGGATTTTTTCTTCCACCACACATCATCACTGTTGTCAAAACTTTTGCATTTTTTACTTTTACTCTTCCCCTATTGATTTTCAATAGACTCAAACAACTGAAAAATCTCCTCACCATTCAATGGTTTTGAAGGTGGATCTCTCTCTATTTTATTATTAAAGGGTTTCTTGTGGTTTCAGAATTCATGGTTACTAGGAAGCCAACGACGATGGCCTAAATATGTATTTTTCCCACTATGTTTCAATATGCATTTAGGTGTATCTAAACCACAATATGGACAAGCATTATATCCTTTAATAGTGCAACCCGCTAAATTCCTGTATATTGGAAAGGCATTTATGGTCTATAGCAAAATAGCCCTTGGGTTAAAAAATTCCTTTCTACTAGCATCATAAGCCTCCACCCCATTATCCCATAAAGTTTGTAAGTCTTCAATCAATGGAGCCAAGTATACATCAATGTCATTGCCCGGTTGTTGAGGACCAGAAATCAATAAGGACAACATCATAAACTTTTGTTTCATACATAGCCATGGTGGAAGATTGTATGTTATAAGAATAACCGGCCAAAAACTGTATGTGCTACTAAGAGAGCTATGTGGGTTGATTCCATTAGCTGATAGCGCAAGACGGAGATTTCTAAGATCGGATGCAAAGGTAGGCAATTTCTTATCTATTAACTTTCATGATGATGAGTCAGTAGGATGTCGGAGCTTACCATCAACTACCCTATCAGTTGTATGCCAAGTTAAATCCTTGGCAGTTTGCGATGAATGAAACATACGCCTAAATTTAGGAATGGGAGGAAAGTACCATAAAACCTTTGCTGGAATACTTATCCTATACTTATCAACACTACCATCCTTTTTTTTTTTTTTCCATCTAGACAACCCACAAGTAGGGCATTCAGAAAGCCCTTCATACTCTTTTCTGTAGAGTATGCAATCATTTGGGCAAGCATGTATTTTCACATATTCTAAGCCTAAAGCAGACATTTTTTTTTGGCTTCATACATAGACGCTAGAATTTCATTTTTTTCAGACAATAATTCTTTTAAAAAACTCAACAGTGCTGTAAAACTGCTATCAGACCACCCAAATTTACCCTTTATATTGAATAACTTCACCAAAGTGCCTAACTTGGTGAATTTTATACAACCTGGATACACATGTTTCTCAGCCTCTTCCAATAGTTTTCTAAATGTCTTAGGATCTCCCTTACAATCATTATAAGCATCATTGACCATATCTATCGTATTATCATAATTGAAGTCCATTGAGTGAAATGACTTATCTACATTAGAAGATGGCGTCGTACGACCATATTCCCCAAGCCACTTCCAAATTTTATAAGACTTTACAAAACTATGCCAATAAATATGTTCGGTTACAATCACGAGGGTACGAAATGCCAAATTCCTACATTTATAACATGGACATCTAATGACGCTAGCATCTTCGACATTTTAAATAGCAAAATTCACAAATTTGACGACCCCTTTTTCATACTCAGGAGACGTTCTACTACAATCAATCCAAGACTTATCCATTTTAGTTTCAACAAGTTTTGATCCTGGCACATAAAAGAGGGCAAACATGAAACAAGAATATTGACCTTTCAAATTACTTATTTCATAAAAAAAATAACAAAATAACATTGACTTACACACATGTACAACGGAAAATAAGAAAAGATCAAAAAATGTTGACCTCACATATTAACGAATACTTGCATATTAAAAAAGCAATCAACAGTACAATAAAAAACAATTGGAACATCCATACAAACCAAACTCACATATCCAAAACAATATACAAAAATATTCAATAAAGAAAGTTCGGTTAATTTATTAAGCATGTGAAAATGTATTTAATTTACTCAGTTTATTGCCTATAAAATAAGGGTAAAAAGAAATTTTATCCATCTCTGAATGTACACCCAATGGATTATTTGATCCATATTGATGCAATGCGGCCAGATGAAGAAGACTGGCGCCTACTAAAATAAAGGGGAGTAAATGATGAAGACTAAAAAAACGATTTAAGGTGGCATTGTCCACGGAGAAACCACCCCAAAGGGAGTCCCTATGTTACATTTAATATAACATACACAACCCACAAGAACCACACAAATTGTGGGACCCACATAATTGTGTGGTTCTTGTGGGTTGTGTATGTTACATTAAATGTAACATAGCAAAATCCTTAAAGAATGAAAATACCTTGGTTTTGATCGTGTGCACTGTAAAAAGCTTAAAGGGCCCTCCAACTTAGTTATAAAGCATGATTTTGAAAGAAATAGTAGCAAATATATCCAAGACTGAAATAAAAAATCCAAAAAAGCATATTAACAATTGATAATGACACATTGCATTGACTTAAATAATTTATATAAACGTATTTGGGACCATGTGTGACAAATTTGTTTGCCCTACATGCATATGCTATTATTACTTTATTATAACACAATGGAAAACATAGTTGCCCCACATCAATTTTTTTTTTTGGGCAAAAAAAATTATCTTTCCCTAAAGAACACGTTCATAAGATACAAATCAAGATAACTTTTGATAATGACACATTGATTACTTTATTATAACTTTTGATAATGACACAAGAAAAAATAGATAACGTTACGAACAAGAAAAGGAATTAAAAAGAAAAAGTTGATTTGCGAGGTTATGGAATGTAATTATAACCATCAAAAGAAAAATCAGATAGCCCATTTCAATCTTTTTCTTTCTCTCATAGCTATAACAGTAACAAGCTTGTCCAAATGAAAAATTTGCTCGTCAAATTAAAAGGAAAAAAAAACAAGTCCAGATTATTGCTATTATTTTGTATTTTGCTTTTCTGGGTTCGCAAGTTTCCATATTTATGCAAAATGAGGAAGCATGGGTGGCAACCACCTTACCCCCGCCTCCTCGCCAGCAAAATCACAAACACAGACATAGAGCAACCTCATTAGCAGTCTTATACAGTCTCAACTTCCTCTGCCCATCTCCAACTGCATTAACTTTACATTGCAAATGAAAAAACCTTCACTCTCTCTATCTCTATCATCTAATGCAACCTCTTAACCAAACCCATTATCTCATTTTGTCATTCACTCAGTCACTCGCTCGCAAACTCTCCAAAATAAAAAATTACACTTAATCACTTGGGGTCTTAAACACAATTAGGTGAAGAAGAAGAACAAAACCTGAAATTAAATGTTTACAACTGCAATCCTCTAGTGTGTGACGATGTCAGGGTGTTGACGGTTTGTGTTGAGTCACGCCATCGCCATTCGTGGTCATGGTGGCCGGTTCGAATTCAATTAATGGGTCTGTTTAGAGCTGGCAAAACGGGTCGTCGGGTCGTGTTCGTATCGTGTCAGTTTCGTGTCGTGTCAAATTTAGGTCGACCCAAACCCGACCCATTTAATAATCGTGTCAAAATATTGAGACCCAAACCCGACACGGAAAAATAATCGGGTTACCCAATAACCCGTTTAATATCTATATATTAAACAAAAGTTACATAAAATATTTACATACTATCATACATACGTATGTACATAAATACATACATACATACATACATACATACATAATTTATCGATATTATAAAATATATATATCTACCAATATATTACACATTTACACTATTGAGGTTTTAATTATATACATATATATATATATATATATATATAATATTATATATCAATATTATAAAATATACATGTCTATCAATTTTTACACATTTACACTATTGAAGCTCTAAATGTATGTAAAATTTTATAAATAAAACATTGTGTTTATATTCACCATTTTAAAGAATAAAAAAAAGAAAATCATCTCTAATATTTGAGTTTTAATTATAAGAATATATAAATTATTTTAAAATAGAAAATATAATCGGGTCATTGATCGGGTAAATGGGTCAAGAATTTTAACCCAAACCCGACACGGAAAAAAATCGTGTTGACCCGGACCCGACCCATTTAATAATCGTGTTAAATTTGACGACCCATACCCATTTATTTATGTCGTGTTCGTGTCGGGTAATCGGGTCGTGTCAAATTTTGCCAGCTCTAGGTCTGTTATTTGGGTATTGCCGTTAGCTCAGCGCTAGTAGTGGCCGATTGTGTATAGAAAACTTAAATGTAATAAATAATTGGTCGGCTAGGGTTTGAGTGGTGCTGGGGAGGTTATCGATTGACAATGACACGATGAGTTTGGCTAGGCTTTAAGCGTTGATTGTGAGAGTAACAGTGACGATAATGTGCCAAGGGTTTGACTGCTCTTTGTATGAGTGAGAGTGAAGATGACTATAGTGAATGTAGGCTGATTGATTGAGGGTGTAATGGTGACTGTGGCTAGGGTTTTAGAGCAGATTGTGGAGTGAGAGTGACGATGACTGCGCCTTGGGTTTCAATGGCCTTTGCGCGCGAGAGTAAGAGTGGTGATGACTTCAGTGTGTAGTGTTTAGGACTTAGGTTTTTTTTTTTTGCTCACACTTTCGTTAAATGCATCGTTTTGTTTTGTTTTGTTTTTTAATAATCATTTCATAGGTTAAATGCTGCGTTTAACCTTTTCACAAAATTAAAATAATACTTTTAATTTTAGTCAAACACGTCAACATAAGATTTCTATCATAATGTGTGTAATTGAATAAATTTCTATCATACATGTATCATAACTTATTGATATACAACAATTCTATCACAAGTACATCATTAATTGTTTGACAGACTTTAATTCTATCACAAATCCATAAATTTTATATGACAAAATCATTTGTCATAAAATGACTGTCATCTATTGCCAGTTTTCTTGTAGTGTGAAAATCTTAAGAAATATGAGGATGATGTTTTATTGGTACATCCATTAGATATTCCAACAACTTTATTAGTCTTTACTCATTGGTGATAAATGTGGTACATGAGGAAGAGCGAACTAAGAGCGAAGAACAAACATGGTTTTATTGATGGGACTTTATCTAAACTAAATGATGGTGGTGGTGGTAAATGGCAATCTTGTAATGATCTTGTCAGGCTTTGGGTGTTGAACTCCATCTTATGTGAACTTGTAGGAAGTTTGTGTATGCACAATCTGCTAGAAAAGTATGGCATGATTTGCAAGAATGTTTTCAGCAAACTAATGCACCAAAAATTTATAAACTCAAACAAGCCATCTCTAATTTAGGCAGGGTGATGTTTCTATCTCCCTTTATTATACTAGAATGAAAGTACTTTGGGATGAATTAAATTCGTTACAATCTGTAGAGCCATATGTTTGTGGGAATGTAATAACTGTGAATTAATTATAATAATAGGATCGTGATATGGAATTCCTTCAGGGGTTGCATGGCAGATATGCAGCAACAAGAAGTCGAATTTTGTTGATTGATCCTTTTCTTGATATAAACAAGTTTCACTCACTTGTAAAATAAGAAGAAAAATGACAAGATCTTTTTGCATTAGAGGGACCTCCAGAATCATTAGCTCTTATTACACAAAATCGACAGCACCTACTACAAAATTTCTTTGATAATTGGACTTGGGGCAATAATATTTTTACTGATAACAAAGGTAGAAATTTGAATGGCAATTCTGGAAATAATCAAATAGGCCAATATGTGAACAACTTGGGAAATTGAGGCATATAAATTTAAAGTGTTTTGTATTGAAATATTAACCAGATTGAGGAAACATGGACAAGGAGTAAAAGAAATCCTAAGGCAACAGTAGTTGTAACTAGCAAAGAATCTATGCCTAGCTATTCTTATTATATTTACAAAGATACTAATATACTTACAAAGATATAAAAAATATATGATCGTTAATATTGAAGTAACACAATCATCTTGTGGCATATTCTTACGTCAAAGAAAATATGTCTTTGACATTTTAAAAGGATATTGGACTACTTGATGCCCGTACTTCACATTTTTCAATGGAAAATCAATTGCATCTTTCACCTATAGATGGGGATCCTTTACCCAATCTTTTGAGTACCGTTGTCTTGTTGGGAGGTTGATCTATCTAACTGCTACAAGACCTGAAGTTTTTCTTGTGCATGTGTTAAGCCGTTTTATGTATGAACCATGCACAATGCACATGGATGCAGCTTTAAGGGTGCTTCGATATTTAAAAAGATCTCTAGGAAAAGGTATTTTGTTGATTTCCTCTAGTGATTTGCATATCCGTGGGTATAATGATACTAATTGGGGCAGTTGTGATAAGTTAATGAATCCAAACATACCAAATCAACCAGAAACTCATGTGGCAACATGTTTAGCGATTGACAAGACGGTCATGGCCAAAGATCACTACCCAAGATATTCAACGATTCTAAATCAAAGTGATTGAGTCTTTCCATATGTAAATATCTCTACAATTAAGGCATACAATTTAGTTTCCTTTTACAATATACCATATACATGTATAAATACCTTACGTATTATTCAATAAGAATCCATCCAGTGAATATAATTCAAAATCACGAGTTTCTTCATGGTATCAGAGCCTATGGCTTCATCTTCATCCTCTCAATCGCAACCCAAACTCTCAATTCAATCATTCCACCAATGCTCTAGTCTTATTTCCATTAAGCTAACCTCAAACAATTATCTTATCTGGAAATCCCAAGTACTTCCACTTGTAAGGAGTCTTGGATTAGAGCACCATGTAATAACCGATGCCTCATTTCCATCAACTGTCAATACCGATGATGGAAAGAAAGTCCATAATCCTGAATTTTTGCAATGGCAAAATAATGATGGATTGCTTATGACTTGGCTTAGGGGAATGATGTCTGAAGAAGTCTTGAGTATGGTAACTGGTGGCCTCACTGCTCGTGAAGTGTGGCTTGCCATTGAAGAGCAAATGCTCTCTGCAACCAAAGAACAAGAATCTTGGTTGAAGGATAGTTTCTATTCACTAAAAAAGGGGTCCCTCAAACTTCAAGATCTTACAAAAAAGTTCAAGAATATTTGTGATCAACTTGCTGCGATTGGGAAACCTATTGCCGACGAAGACCAAGTCTTTCAACTAGCTCGTTCTCTTGGCCCTCAATATGCTGATTTTAAGACAGCAATGATGACCAAACCTCCCTATCCTAATATGAAGCGTTTTGTCTTGGCCTTACAAAATCATGAGCAAACTATTGTTGCCCAGAGGGAAGTAAATAAGTCTGCTCAAATGAATTATAATGAAGCATTCTTTGGACAGCGGGGACGAGGAGGCAAGAATCAACGTGGTGGTAGATACAATAATTTTCGCGGACGTGATAATGGTGGAGGAAGAGGAAATGTGAACAATCAAAACAAGTTGAATTCTCAGCCTCCACTAAAACAAAACAAAGTAACGAACCAACAAGAACAAGAAGAAGAAATAATTTATCAAATTTGTGGCAAAAAGAACCATTCGGCTGTTAATTGTTGGTATCGCTATGATTACTTTGATGAAGAGGACATACCCAAGGCGCTTGCAGCCATGAATCTCCAAGATAGAAACGA
This sequence comes from Citrus x changshan-huyou, assembly GCA_039657385.1. Classification (NCBI taxonomy): domain Eukaryota; kingdom Viridiplantae; phylum Streptophyta; class Magnoliopsida; order Sapindales; family Rutaceae; genus Citrus; species Citrus x changshan-huyou. Next base: position 9,267,250 of record CM077549.1, read on the forward strand.
CCCTAAATTATATGCAGATTGGGGTGCAACCTCTCATATGACAAATAACAAAGGTAATATTGACAAACCAGTCCTCTACAAAGGTAATGATAAAAGATTTGTGGGAAATGGTCAAGGTCTTCATATTACACATGTTGGTAATGCATCTCTAAATACTGATTATGGGAAATTGAAACTAAATAATGTGTTGGTTGTCCCTAAATTAAAGAAAAATTTATTATCTGTTGGACAACTTATTAAGGATAATAAATGTTCTTTTGAGTTTAACTCTGATGGCTTTGTTGTTAAGAATCAGGAGAAGCAGGTCCTAGCAAAGGGGCTTAAAAAGGGCAACCTATATGCCTTAGAAGAAAATAAATAATTAACATTTGCTGCAATAAGAGGAGATGCTGCCAATTCAGACGTCTGGCATAAACGACTTGGCCATCCAAGTCCCAAGGTTCTACATGTCTTAATAAGAGAAAGGAAAATAGATGTATCCCAATGGATAAACAAGTCATCATTATGCATTTCTTGTCAGTTAGGGAAACATTGTAAACTTCGTTTTTCTCCTATTAATAATAAAACAACAGTTTTTCCATTAGAAAAAATTCATTGGGATTTGTGGGGCCCAGCACCTGTAGCTACTAATCAAAATTATCGTTTTTATGCATTATTTATTGATGATTTCTCAAGATTCTCTTGGATTTTTCCTTTAAAAAGAAAGTCTGACTTCTTTGATTGTTTTGTTAAATTTCAAAAACAGGTAGAGAATCAGATTGAAAGGAAAATTAAAATATTTCAATGCGACGGTGGAGGCGAATTTTCCTCTACTGTATTTGTTAATCATCTTGAGCAATGCAGTATTACAAGACATATATCATGCCCTCACACGCCTCAGCAAAACGGTGTTGCTGAAAGAAAACATCGTCATATAGTGGAGACAACCTTAACCATTATGTTTAACGCTTCAATTCCTTTGTCTTTGTGGACTGAAATTTTTTTGGCTTCAGTATATTTAATTAATAGGACATCATTGTCTACACTTAGTTTTAAGAGTCCCTATGAGGTTCTATTTTTACGTACTCCTGATTATAGCGGCATTAGAATTCTAGGGTGTCAATGCTTTCCTTATTTACGAGATTATAGAAAACACAAATTTGATGTAAAACCTTTCCCTTGTGTTTTTATTGGATATAGCCCCTTGCATAAAGGATATAGGTGCTTAAATCCTCAGACTAAACGTGTTTATATTTCTAGGCACGTAATTTTTGATGAATCGATTTTCCCATTTGCTGACAATAATTCATTAATATCTCCTATGCAGGAAACGAGACATATAGTGGAGTTTCCATCATGTGATGAGTGGCTAGAATTGACTTCGGCTACCCCAATTTCACAAGACACAAAATCCAACCATACCATTTGTCATGCTCATGCTCAAAAGGAATGCTTGGGCATATCAAATCCGCATGCAATACCTCCTCAAATTCAAATGCCACTTGCGCAAGCTGCTGTCCCACGTCTTTCCACACTAATTTTCGGTTCTCCTGCGACACTGTCTTCCACTCAACCACAAAATGTTCTAGTTACTGCTCCAATTGACAACCTCAACAACAATCAGATAAATGCGCCCGTTCCATGCAAACCTGTGACTCTTCAACTTCTGCCTGCAGAAGAAGAAGAAAACTCTACTCGTGACATACACCAGAGACAAAATGCTCTTGATCCTCCAGATATCTCTGAAAATTTAGTTGTTGATCTCTCTGGATATCCACATCAAGTAAGCTAGCAAGAAAAAATCACCACTGAACATGCTACTAACATTCATCCTATGGTGACTAGACAAAAGGCTCGAGCTAAATCTCATCTTGCACTTCTCTCTACTCCCACCACCACCAATGAACCTAAGACTCTTAAAGCTGCTCTAAAACACCAACATTGGGTTGCTGCCATGCAAGAGGAACTTACTGCGCTCTACCAAAATCAAACATGGTCTCTTATGCCAAGACCTCCAGATACAAATGTGGTCGGGTCCAAGTGGGTTTACAAGATTAAACATAAAGAAGATGGCTCCATTGATCGCTTTAAAGCACGACTTGTAGCTAAAGGGTTCACCCAAATTCCTGGTGTTGATTTCGCTGAAACTTTCAGTCCTGTGGTCAAACACACCACTATTCGCCTTGTGCTTGCTCTTGCTGTTTGTTCTTGTTGGGTCCTGAAACAATTAGATGTTCGCAATACCTTTCTACATGGACACTTAAAAGAGGATGTCTACATGGAGCAACCTCCTGGTTTCATTGACTCATCCAAGCCGTCATATGTGTGTAAATTTCACAGGTCACTCTATGGACTTAAACAAGCCCCACGCGCTTGGTTTGAATGTCTTTCTTAAGCTCTTCTTGATTTAGACTTCAAATGCAGTAAAACGGATACATCACTCTTTACATTACATAAGCCTAACATTACTATTTTCATTTTAATATATGTTGATGACGTTATTATTACAGGAAACAATTCGACTGTCATTCAAGATATTATCACAACTCTTGGCTCTCAATTTGCTCTTAAAGATCTCAGAAAATTAAGTTATTTCCTTGGCATTGAAATTAAATATTTTAACAAGGGTATATTTTTGTCTCAGGCTAAATACACCACGAATCTCCTTGCAAAGGCCAAGATGGAAAATTGTACCCCCATTTCCACGCCAATGGCAGTAAAGGAAGTAATCTCGCCAACTGATTGTGAACCAGTAAATCCAACATAATATAGAACCCTTGTTGGTAGTCTTCAATACTTGACATTCTCTCGTCCTGACATTACACATGCAGTCAACCGTGTCTGTCAACATTTCCAAAACCCTACCAAGGCTGATCTCAGGGCTGTTAAGCGAATACTATGCTATCTCAAAGGAACTCTTGATTTTGGCTTGCGGTATCTTTCATAAAGTTCCAATCACGTGTATGCATTCTCTGACTCTGATTGGGCTGGCTGTACGGAGACCAGGCGCAGCATGACCGGATATTGTGTTTACTTGGGTGTAAATTGTGTCTCATGGAGTTCAAAAAAACAAATCACTGTTGCTCGCTCTAGCGCTGAAGCTGAGTACCGTTCTATTGCCTCTGCTGCTGCTGAGCTATCATGGATCACATTTCTCCTTCATGACCTTGGTATTCCTATTCATCAACCTCCTACACTTCTATGTGATAATCTGAGTGTTGTTTACTTGACCAAGAATCCTGCCTTTCATACTCGTACCAAGCATATAGAACTTGATTTTCATTTCGTTCGGGAAAAGGACAGCCAAGGATTACTCATCACCACTCATATTTCTTCTGCCAAGCAAGTTGCCGATATTTTTACCAAGCCATTGCCTAAAGCTATGTTCTCTGGTTTCCGCTACAAGCTGGGCATTCATTCTATGGCCATTCCCAACTTGAGGGGGGATGATAAGTCAACGAATCCAAACATGTCAAATCAACCAGAAACTCATATGGAAACATGTTCAACGAATCCAAACATACCAAATTGATGAGCATAATTTATATACATATTTTACCCTTTATTGTATATTTGCTAGTTAATTTTATTTGTTATTTTTTAATTAATTGAATTGTTTTATTGAATAGGGAATTAATTGGAGATTGGAAATAAAAAGTACAAAAAGAATAATAATTTGGGGAAATATTAGTTGAAGTTGTGATAGAGTTAAGAGCCAAGAGCAATTTGCATTGAAAAAGAATTTCAATTCTCCAATTGAGTTGCACGTCCATAGCATTGCAAAAGGGGAAAGCAATTTAAATAGGGCCCACACTTGACTTTCAAAAGTGGAATTAATGGCTGGCGTTATTATGGAAGCTTTGTTTCATAATTGGAAAAGGATTTTAATTAGTAGACAAAGAGGATTCGGTGGCTAAGCATTATAAAAGAGAGTTTTGGCTTTTGAATGGTGGTGGCCGCCAGAGGAGGAGAAAAAGGCTGGAAGAGAGAGTTGCAGCAGCAATATTTCGGCTTCCCATGGCTGATTTTATTTTTTTTGTTGCTCCCAATTCAAGTATGTCCAGCTAATTTTCTTATATTGAGGTTAAAGATGAAACCCTATTCAATGAAATAATTATTATTTTTATTTATTTAATTCCCATATATGTTCTTTAATGATTATGGTTTTTATTTCACATGATTAATTGGATGTTAATAAAATCTTTTCATCAATTCTGTCATGCATTATTGATTGTTAAGATTAATATTCGATTAATTCTATGCTTGGATAAATAAAGTTTATACATGATTATCTTTGATTTTATGTCTTTCATTAAATTGTTTACATGGAGTGCTTAGTAAACTTTGACTCTTTGTTATTCAATATGTTTACGTGAGATTCTTAGATGTCATATTATTAAGCAGAAAAAGAACCTACATTAGATTTAATTACTTGGGCTTAATTGTTATATCCATGAGATGACATAGATTGATTTCGAGTTGTCACTCTAAAATTGGGGATTAATTAATAATTAGATAATTACTAGTTGAATAGTGGTGGATTCTGAAACCTTGGTAATTCTTATCTTATTGAATTCTCCTTTATTTTAATTGCTTCCTTAGTTTAATTGGTTTAATTTTCTTAAAAACTCAATTTGCTCAACTAGGTTAGAATTAATATTAATTTTAGATTTAAATTAGACTTTTTAATTTATAACAATCCCTGTGGGATCGACCTCGTTACCACTATTCTATTTCTAGATTCGTGCGCTTGCGAGTATATTAAAATTTTCACAACAAGTTTTTGGCGCCATTGCCGGGGATTGTGTTAGAAAGTCAGTTTAATCTAGGTTGATTTGATTCTTCCACTAGTTATAATTTAGGTTGTCTTTTATTTTTTATTTAAAAAATAAAAAAAACAAAAAAAAACTTTTACTTGTCTTTAAATTCATTGTTTGGTTGTTTGATTTCTTTTATTTTTAAATTTCGTTTATTCGCATTTTTGTTGGTTTATTTTATTTTTCTTTCTTTCATTGTCTAGTTAGTTTATGAGTGTTTGGGAACGTGATTCAACAAATCGTTTGGTTAAAAAAGAGTCGAAAATTGATAATAGTCAAGCTAGTTCTTCTCAAGTCATGGATGACCCAAATAGATTATTGCCAGTACTACCACCAGTACAAGCAGAGAAAACCCTTAGAGAATACTTTTCACCACTTGCAGCCAACCAACCATCTTGTATTGTGTTGCCACAAACTACAGCAACACACTTTGAACTTAAGCCCTCAGTCATTCAACTTTTACCATCTTTCCATGGGTTAGAGCGAGAGGATCCATATTTGCACATTAAGGAATTTCTTGACATATGCTCTACATTTCGTTTTCAAAATTTTAATGATGAGTCAATTAAGCTTCGTATGTTCCCTTTCTCATTAAAAGACAAAGCAAAAGCTTGGTTGAATTCACTTCCTGCTGGATCTATTAGTACATGGGATGAATTGAGTAATAAGTTTCTCACCAAGTTTTTCCCTATGTCTTAAACAAATGCCCTTAGGAGAGAGATAAATGATTTTTATCAAAGAGAGGGTGAGCAATTTTACGAGTGTTGGGAAAGATTCAATGATTTACTCCTCAAGTGTCCCCACCATGGTTTTGAAAAATGGAGACTTATACAATGCTTTTATAACGGTTTAACCATGTCAAATCGTCATATGGTAGAGTCTATGAATGGTGGGAGATTTTTGAACTTACATGAAGGCGCTGCATGGGATTTCTTTAATTCACTTTCTGAGAATTCTCAACAGTGGGATTTTTCAAATCAAAGAGAAAAATCATCTCAAGTTTCTAGAAAGGGGTTATATGAAGTTAAGGATGATTTTGATGTGAAATCCACTCTAGCTACACTTTCTAGGAAAGTAGATGCCTTAGCTCTGAACCAATCAATGAATCATCATCCTAGTGTAGCTAATGAGGTTTGTGCTCTTTGTTCTAACTTGTCTCATACAGCACAAAATTGTCCATCATTACCAGCCTATCAAGAGGCTTATTCTGAGCAGGTACATGACTTACAATCATATGAGAAAACCCTCAATAATCCATATTCACCCACATATAATCCTAATTGGAGGAATCACCCTAATTTTTCTTGGAAACAAAATCAACCTTTGTCAAACTAAGGAGGACAACAGTTGAACATGCCCAATCAACAATTTGTCCCTCCTAACCAAGTACATCCTCCTGCCCAACAACCTATGTCTCAATTTGTTGCACCCCAACAAAGAAAGCCTTCTTTAGAGGATACACTTCAAAGTTTCTTTCAGTCAACCCAACAAGCTTTTCAGTCAAACACTCAAGCTATTCTAAAGCTTGAACATCAATTGGGTCAATTAGCAACTACTATAGCTGAGAGAGAAAAAGAAAAATTTCCAAGTCAACCAATTCCTAATCCCAAAGGAGTGCACGAAGTTGGATCGAGTTCAAGCCATCAACATGAAGAAGCAAAATCTGTTATGACCTTGAGAAGAGGAAAATTATTTGACAACAAAGTAGAGGTTCAAACAAGGAAGACATCTGAGCCTACTTCTTCAAATCCAGTTCCATCACGAGACTCATCACCAAATGATCTAGAAGAGAGTGGCCCACCAGCTTACATTCCTAAGGCTCTTTTTCCTCAAAGGTTAACAAAGGTAAAGAAAGGGACTTCAACAGGTGAGATTATGGAAATCTTCAAACATGTAAGTATAAACATCCCTTTACTCGATGCCATTAAGCAAGTTCCTTCTTATGCCAAGTTTTTGAAAGATTTATGCACTAAAAAGAGAAATTTGCATGTTACTAAAAAGGCATTTTTAACTGAACAAACTAGCAATTTACTTCAATGTAAAATGCCACCAAAATTTAAGGATCCTGGTTCTCCTACTATCTCATGTGTTATAGGGAACCAATGTTTTGATAAAGCATTATTGGATTTGGGTGCTAGTGTTAATCTCTTGCCTTATTCTGTTTACATGCAACTTGGATTAGGTGAGTTAAAGCCAACTTCTATTATTTTGCAACTTGCGGATAGGTCAATGAAAATACCTCGTGGTATTATAGAGGATGTGTTGATACAGATTGATAAATTTTATTATCCTGTTGATTTTATTGTTATTGATACTCAGCATGTACAGGATCCTAAGAAACACACCCCAGTTATTCTAGGTCGTCCTTTCTTAGCTACAGCTGATGCTCTTATTAATTACAGGAATGGAAACATGCAGCTATCTTTTGGTAATATGACCATGGAATTGAATATTTTTAATGTTACCAAGTAGCCACAAGAAGAAGATGAATTTGTTGAAGCGAATATGATAGAGGAATTAGTAGAAGATTCATTCATTTCTAATCATAATGATGATCCATTAGAGGCATGTCTAACTCATTCTGATTTATCTTTTAATGATGACAGTGCAATTGCAGAAATCAGCGCTTTACTTGATGCACCTCTAATTACGGACACAACTAAATGGAAGACAAAGTCAGAATTACTGCCTCATTCGGATAAGAAAATTGGCCCATCTGCAGAGGCACCACCAAAATTGGAACTCAAAGCACTGCCTGACACTCTGGAATATGCATTCTTGGGAGAATCTGACACTCTACCTGTTATTATTTCTTCTTCCCTCGATCTTGAGCAAAAAGGTAAGTTGTTAGGTATTCTAAAAGAGCATAAGGAGGCAATAGGATGGACCATCGCTGATATTAAAGGTATTAATCCAGTAGATTGCATGCATCGTATTCATCTTGAAGAAAATGCTAAACCTATTAGGGAGATGCAACTTAGGCTAAATCCTAACATAAAGAAGTGGTAAGAGCTGAAGTAATCAAATTATTAGATGCAGGAATTATTTATCCTATTTCAGATAGCTCTTGGGTTAGCCCTGTTCAAGTTGTTCCTAAGAAATCTGGTGTTACAGTAGTTACTAATGCTAATAATGAATTAATTCCCACTAGAGTAACTACAGGTTGGCGTGTTTGCATTGATTATAGAAAATTGAATTCATTCACAAGAAAAGATCATTTTCCTCTTCCATTTATTGATCAAATGCTTGATAGACTTGCAGGTCATGATTTTTATTGTTTTCTAGATGGATATTCAGGTTATAATCAGATCCCTATAGCTCCAGAGGACCAGGAGAAAACTACTTTTACTTGTCCCTTTGGAACTTTTGCATATAGGAGAATGCCATTTGGTTTATGCAATGCACCCGCTACTTTTCAAAGATGCATGCTTAGCATTTTTTCTGATATAATTGAGAGATTTCTTGAAGTATTCATGGATGATTTTTCTGTTTATGGAGATTCTTTTGATGAATGTTTGCAGCATCTAACATTAGTTTTGCAGAGATGTAAAGAAAAGAACTTGGTTCTAAATTGGGAAAAGTGTCACTTCATGGTAAAACAAGGCATTGTTCTTGGTCATATAATTTCCAACAAAGGTATAGAAGTCGACAAAGCTAAGGTGGATTTAATTTCTAATCTCCCACATCCCAAATCCGTAAAAGAAGTAAGATCTTTCCTTGGACATGCTGGTTTTTATAGAAGATTCATTAAAGATTTTAGTAAAATATCTAGACCATTATGCAATTTACTTGTTAAGGATGCACCTTTTATCTTTGATGAATCTTGTCTTGATGCATTTGCAAAGGTTAAGAAATTGTTGACTTCTTCACCTATCATTCAGCCACCTAATTGGGATTTGCCTTTTGAAATTATGTGTGATGCATCTGATTATGCTGTAGGAGCAGTTTTAGGACAAAGATTAGATCGTGTGCCTTATGTGATTTATTATGCTAGTATGACACTCAATGATGCACAGTTGAACTATTCAACTACAGAAAAAGAAATGCTAGCCGTGGTGTTTGCACTTGATAAATTCAGATCTTATCTTATAGGTTGTAAAGTGATTATTTTTACTGATCATGCTGCTTTAAAATATTTGTTTACTAAGAAAGATGCCAAGGCAAGATTGATTCGTTGGGTGTTGCTTTTACAAGAATTTGACATTGAATTTAGAGATAAAAAAGGTTCTGAAAATGTTGTGGCGGATCATTTATCTCGCCTTGATCTTAAATTTATTCCAGAATCTTTACCTTTGAATGAGTCTTTCCCAGATGAGCAACTTATGAGTGTAAATGTTGTACCATGGTTTGCTGATATAGTTAATTACCTTGCTACAGGTCAAATCCCAGAGCACTGGACTAAGCAAGATAGAACAAAGTTCTTATCTAAAGTGAAAGACTTCTTTTGGGATGATCTCTATTTATTTAAATATTGTGCTGATCAGATTATTAGGCGATGTGTTCCCGATAATGAAATTCAAAGTGTTATCTCATTTTGCCATGAACAAGCTTGTGGAGGCCACTTTAGTGCTAAAAAGACAGCAACAAAAATTTTACAGTGTGGTTTTTATTGGCCTACTCTTTTTCATGACGCTTATGTTTTTTGTTCTTTGTGTGATAGGTGCCAACGTATGGGTAGCATTTCAAAGAGGAACATGATGCCACTCAATCCTATTCTTGTGGTTGAGATCTTCGATGTATGGGGTATTGATTTCATGGGACCTTTTCCTCCATCTTTTGGTTATCACTATATATTGGTTGCAATGGACTATGTGTCGAAGTGGGTTGAGGCTACTCCATGCAAAACCAATGATCATAGGGTTGTAGTGAAATTCTTAAAGAGTAATATTCTGACTCGTTTTGGTCTCCCTAAAACAATCATTAGTGATGGTGGTACCAATTTTTGCAATAAACCTTTCAAAACTCTTTTGAACAAATATTCAATTACACATAAGGTTGCCACCCCATACCATCCTCAAACCAGTGGCCAAGTAGAGATTTCTAATAGAGAGATCAAGCCGATTCTAGAGAAAACAGTTAGGCCAGATAGAAAGGATTGGTCTTTGAGACTTGACGATGCATTGTGGGCATATAGGACTGCTTTTAAAACACCAATTGGGATGTCACCTTATAGACTTGTATATGGAAAAACATGTCATCTGCCAGTAGAGTTGGAGCATCGTGCATATTGGGCTATCAAGAAATTCAATTTTGACATGCAGAGGCTGGTTCTAAGAGAAGATTACAACTAGCAGAACTTGAAGAGATCAGGAATGATGCATATGATAATGCCAAGATTTACAAGCAACGTATGAAAGTCTTTCATGACAAGCACATTTTGAGAAAATCCTTTACACCAGGTCAGAAAGTACTTTTATATAATTCCCGATTGCATCTCTTTCCAGGTAAGTTACGTTCTCGATGGTCTGGTCCTTTTATAGTTCGTACTGTCTTCCCTTATGGAGCAATTGAGATTGAAAATCCTAAAAATTGTGATTTATTTAAGGTCAATGGTCAAAGATTAAAACCATTTTTAGAGTTAAGAACACTAGAAGTTGAGGAGATACTTTTAGATGATCCTGTTTATCAGGATTAATTAAGTCCATCTTTGCACTCTTGTTTTATTTTAATAGTAGGTTTTCTTTTCTTTGTTTGTTTTTCTTTTCTAGTATTTTTCTTTTCTAATGTTTTCTTTTCATTTGGCATTTTCTTTTAAGCCTTCCCAGCCCATCCAGGTGTGTTCTCTCCAACTTTCTTTTTATTATTTATGTTTTTATTATAATTTTTTTTTCTTTCATTTGTTTGCATGCATATCTTTTGTTTGTGAAACATTGAGGACAATGTTCTGAATAAGTTTAGGGGTGGGAATAGTGTGTGCTTTGTTTGTTAAAAAAACAAAAAAATTCAAAAATTCAAAAAAAAAATTGTGTTTTGTTGTTTTTACGTGAAAAGCCAATGATAAGAACTTGATTGACAATGAATATGGTTTTTAGAAAGGGTTGAATATTGTCTTAGATTATACTTGATTTTTGTGTTAGTTCCTCTTGATTAAGATTCTTTAAACCATGAGCACTAATATCAGTTCTTTCATAATTTTAACTTGAAATTTGAGATTGACGCAGCTTGAGTTGAGAATTTTAGATAGAGTAAATGACTGTTTGTCTTGATTCTTATCTCCACAATGCAAAATAGTATACACAGGTGCCAAAGTCAGAAATAGCTACCTATAACCCTTAAGAGTGAAGCTATCCTTGAGTAATTTGGGCCTATGTACCACAAGTATGTAGAGGATAATCTACCATGAGAAGAAGGCTACCTTAAGGGGTAGAGTGAAAGCTCCTGACTATGGTTAAAAAAAAAAAAAATCAAATCAAGTGCATGTGCTGAAAAAAAATCAAAAGAAAATGCACATAAAAGCCTGTGAGAGAAAAAAAAAATTGGAGATCAAGATGATAAGATTAGTTTGACCTACTCTGTTCTTTGTTTGAGGTGAAGGCTGTTGATGTTGAGGATTTTGGGAATGGATTTGATTGAATTGATTACACACACACACTACAATAATCGAAAGAGAGATGGGATTGACTATTGAATTAAAGTTAGAACTTTGCCAATATTTGAAATTTTCTTTGAGCTATATAATTTATGCAATCTTTGAGGCTATTTTCATGTTTTATTTAATTTTTTTTTTGTTCTCTTTATTTATTTTATTTTATTTTATTTTTAAAGATGATGTTTGTGGGTATCATCACTGAAGCCCTCACGAGACTACAACTCGTCCACTAGGGCCGCCTAGGGGTTTAAAGGTTTGTTGCATACGCTAAATGTAATCGCGATTACCTGCGAAAGTGGTTTAGTTAGGATTTACTTTTTGTTTCATTATTTTTATTTTTTTTATTTTTAGTTTTAGTTTTGCTCAAGGACTAGCAAAATCTAAGTTTGGGGGTATTTGATGAGCATAATTTATATACATATTTTACCCTTTATTGTATATTTGCTAGTTAATTTTATTTGTTATTTTTTAATTAATTGAATTGTTTTATTGAATAGGGAATTAATTGGAGATTGGAAATAAAAAGTGCAAAAAGAATAATAATTTGGGGAAATATTAGTTGAAGTTGTGATAGAGTTAAGAGCCAAGAGCAATTTGCATTGAAAAAGAATTTCAATTCTCCAATTGAGTTGCACGTCCATAGCATTGCAAAAGGGGAAAGCAATTTAAATAGGGCCCACACTTGACTTTCAAAAGTGGAATTAATGGCTGACGTTATTATGGAAGCTTTGTTTCATAATTGGAAAAGGATTTTAATTAGTAGACAAAGAGGATTCGGTGGCTAAGCATTATAAAAGAGAGTTTTGGCTTTTGAATGGTGGTGGCCGCCAGAGGAGGAGAAAAAGGCTGGAAGAGAGAGTTGCAGCAGCAATATTTCGGCTTCCCATGGCTGATTTTATTTTTTTTGTTGCTCCCAATTCAAGTATGTCCAGCTAATTTTCTTATATTGAGGTTAAAGATGAAACCCTATTCAATGAAATAATTATTATTTTTATTTATTTAATTCCCATATATGTTCTTTAATGATTATGGTTTTTATTTCACATGATTAATTGGATGTTAATAAAATCTTTTCATCAATTCTGTCATGCATTATTGATTGTTAAGATTAATATTCGATTAATTCTATGCTTGGATATATAAAGTTTATACATGATTATCTTTGATTTTATGTCTTTCATTAAATTGTTTACATGTAGTGCTTAGGAAACTTTGACTCTTTGTTATTCAATATGTTTACGTGAGATTCTTAGATGTCATATTATTAAGCAGAAAAAGAACCTACATTAGATTTAATTACTTGGGCTTAATTGTTATATCCATGAGATGACATAGATTGATTTCGAGTTGTCACTCTAAAATTGGGGATTAATTAATAATTAGATAATTACTAGTTGAATAGTGGTGGATTCTGAAACCTTGGTAATTCTTATCTTATTGAATTCTCCTTTATTTTAATTGCTTCCTTAGTTTAATTGGTTTAATTTTCTTAAAAACTCAATTTGCTCAACTAGGTTAGAATTAATATTAATTTTAGATTTAAATTAGACTTTTTAATTTATAACAATCCCTGTGGGATCGACCGCGTTACCACTATTCTATTTCTAGATTCGTGCGCTTGCGAGTATATTAAAATTTTCACAACACAAATCAACTAGAAACTCATGTGGCAACATGTTCAGCGATTGACAAGACGGTCATGGCCAATGATCACTACCCAAGATATTCAACGATTCTAAATCAAAGTGATTGAGTCTTTCCATATGTAAATATCTCTACAATTAAGGCATACAATTTAGTTGCCTTTTACAATATACCATATGCATGTATAAATACCTTACGTATTATTCAATAAGAATCCATCCAGTGAATATAATTCAAAATCACGAGTTTCTTCAAGTTGTCTTGTTACCCGTTGATCAGTTATTGGATATTATACTTTTCTTGGTAGCAGTCCTATTTCTTGGAAATCAAAGAAGCATAATGTTGTTTCTCGCTCTACAACTGAAGCTGAGTATTGTTCCATGGCAGACCTTTCATGTGAGTTACAATGGCTTAAGGTTTTGTTTGATGATCTCATGGTATCCTATACTGCTCTTATGCATGTTTATTGTAATAATCAGTTAGCATTATACATTGCTGAGAATTAAACTGAATTATACATGCATAGTTGAATCAATAATTTGGATTGCAAGTAATTTGGATTGTTATGAGTTTGTTTTTGTTATTACTAACTGTTTGCTTCGGATACTTCAAGATAAAAAATGTGGTAGGAGTTTCTTAATTCATACCCAAAAGTTAGCACATATGTTGAGGGTTGTGGTCAATTTATATACTTAGTTTAAAATATATTCTCAACCGATGTTGGATTTAACACACTCGTCACGAATAAATTTTATCATGTGGAAAAATAATGTAGGCTCATTCATGCATAGTTTAGCTTTGGTAACACACAGTGGCTGATTCAGCTCATGACAATGTTTATATCCATCTCAAATGTTTAACAATTTGTTGTGAGAGTATGTTGAAATAGAAATTTTTTGTTGTGCAAATATTTCTTTAAATCACAAGTAGCTAGTTACAAGAATTAAACTTTATTTTCAAAAATATACATGTCGGAAGAGATCATTTGTGATGCTTATATAAATGGAGACTTGGCTGCAACATGGAGAAAAGTTTTTAAATGTTTGAGGAAATATATTTTACCCTACCTATACTTATAAGAGAGGATCAACAAGTGAATCTATATAAACTCGAATAGGTCCCTTTAATATTATTGAAGGCACCAGCGTACCATTAGACAACATCTTTAGTGGGCGTTTTTATTTTTCTAAAGGGGCTAATTACTTGTCAAGAGCTTTACTATAAAGAAGTATTTTGGGATTGTTTTAATAATTGAGAAGGACATGATGATATTTTTTTAAGAAGTACTTTTTCATGGGTTCAGAAAAGTAAGTTGAATATGTTTTTATTTTTACTACAAATATGTAACATAAGCACACGGAAATGAAAAAAGAAAAAATAAGCTTGAAATCAATTTTTTTTTTTTTAAGTAATAAACTTGCTCTTTTTCATTCATTTTTTTCAGATATGTACGAATATTTTTATGATTACTTGAATATGCAAATGATAAGAGGTTAATAGAAAAGGAACAAATGCTCTAAAAACACTTAGAATTTCAGATATTCACTAAACAAACTCTAATAAAGTAAGCACATCAAAAGAACCTGATGTCTTTGCAAAATAACAAATATTTGTTATTAAATATTTTAGATATAAGACGTCCACTATATAACGCAATTTATAATATACTTAAAAGAGTAATTTTGACAAATTGTTGAAACAAAACAGTCCCATCGTTTATTTTATGTTGCTTTTACTGAAATGGAGAAAATTTCATTGCTAATTAAATTGATTAATCATCTTGCATGTCTTAGTTTATGCATTATTTTTCCCGAAATAAAGTTCTGTTTACTTAGATAATAATCGAATATATTTATCTATATAAATGATGTAATAATGAGCAGGCTTAAGGAATATATAATAAAATAAATAGATTAATTATCCAGCTTGCCCTAAATATAGGGAAGAGATGTAAGAAGTCCTCTTCGATGGTAAACTGGCGAGACCAATCCTTTTTCAAAATTATTAAAACAAACAATTATTATTCCTATTTAAAGCCCTCTATTCTCCTATCGAAAGGCTCTTTCTTTGGTCTTCCACACATTTTCTTTGATTGTTTTCCATTCTCTTCATCATCTCTATCCTTTCCTTTTCTCTCTCCAAGTTTTCTCTCTAATTTTCTATTTCAACTATTATTAATTTATCTCCCATGGGAGATCGTTCTCCGACTTCAGATAATGTTTACAGCATCTTCGGCCACGCAATTGGCAAGACATACAAATTTGTTACCAAATGGAATACTGATAAGAGCCCAACCAACAAATCAGATAATGAAGCTGAAGCCAAATTCGATGCCAAATTTGAAGCTTACAAAAAGGTATATAATAATTTAAGATGTAAATAACTCAACCTCTTGAATTTTTTCCTCATGCTTTCGTGATTCATTCAATACATGAAATATATGTACAAATATGCTTTATTGTTTTTCTAAACAATCTTAGTCGTCCAAAAAAATTTATTGAGGTACGAAATGAAGTACATCCTATCAGTAGAAATTTAATGTACCTTCTCTCTCAAAATCTACATAAAATATAGAAGAACTATTTGGCACACGTAGGTATTTCCTTAATTTCAACCTTGCCATAATTTCAGCCTTTGTTTCTCCTTGAAATATTAGGATACAGAGCCCTTTCTTTCTGCTTGAAATATTAGGATACAGAGCCCTCTCATGCCGACGTTTATACTTATTTAAAATCTACCAACTCTTAATGAAATAAAATCGTCAATTTCTATGCAATAATTTACATGGGGAACTAAGCTATGGCCTGTGGCCTTGGCCACCCAGATAACAAAAAATAAAATAAAATTATAAGGGTCTTTACTAAAATTTAATCTATTTTGATGTGAAAATTTTGTCTCATTCCCCTCAAGTTTACGATATTTTCATGTTTCCATTTGGGCCCCCTCCAAACCAAAATTTTAATTACACTCCTGATTGATTGCAAAGCAAATCTTTGCCTTTCAGTAACTTTTAAAAGTTCATGCTTTCTTGTAATCTTCAGGGACTGCAACGTAATGAATCTTCAACCGCGGGGAAATATAATTCCCGCGGAAGCGTTGACGATAACTTCATTTCACGGTCGTCTGTTTTTGAAAAGTGTGCAAGCAGAAGAAGCCACACACCGTCACCAAAAACGGCATATATTTCCAACAGTACAAGCTGGCATAACCAAGATCAGAGAAGTACAAGCAGAAAGAGCGGGCCATTGTTATTATACGAACAATCATCCGACGGCTCAACTAGAAGAGGCGTTAGAACAACATCATCAGAGTCAACAGAAGGTTCAGTTAGAAAAGGCATTAGAACAACATCGTCAGAAATGTCGGAGGGTTCATCAAGAAGAGGCAGCAGAACATCATCCCAAGTATCGGAGGGTTCATCAAGAAGAGGCAAAACATCAACGGATTCGACTGAGGGTTCAACAAGACGAGGGAGAACATCCGAAACGACGATGGAGAGTACTGCAGATCCAAGCCTTTCAAGAAATATGAGCAGGCGGGGCCCTATTATATTCTCCCAAACCACCGCGGCAAGGAGGAAACCGCCGCCGGTTGAAAGAAAACTTACATGCACGCTTGAGGAATTATGTGAAGGTTCTGTTAAAAAGATCACGATCAATAGAGAAATCGTCTCCGATGACGGGTTTGTTTCTCTTCTTTCTTCTATCAACATCGTTTTATTTTTCTCTTTTTTTTTTCTTTCTATTCTTCTCTTCCTCTTGATAGTATACTAGAAACCCTAGCTAGGTTGTGGGAATATCTTTGGTACATAAGAATAGTTTGATGCATTGGACTATGTTAATGGGTATATTCTGAGGACAAATGTTAAAAGAAAGCTTCTTATTGATAATAAAATTTAAAAAGGATTTTATCCTAATACTTTCTGTCATCAAAATTCATCACTGAGATTGGTGGTTAGTAGATAAGACTAATATTTCGTATTGCTAGTGACTGACTCCTAGACTTGTCCAAAACCAATACCTTAACAGATTGTGTGTCCAAAACTAAAAGGTTGTTTGACTCTGGCTAGCTGCTATAATAAAACTTAGAACTGTATAAAGCATAAGCATTTTCAAATATTTTCTTTAACAAAAAATTATGAGAGATTAAGAATTATATCCTATTAACTGCATGTGTGTGTGGTAAAGTTAAAGTTTGTAAGTAGATTCATCTTCTTTCTAGCTGTAAGAGTTTTCAACCAGGGAAAACTAACATAAAAATTGACATTACTCTGCAAAAGTAATTTTCAAATGTATCAATTTCATATAGTGTGCATGTGTTTATGGCAGAAAAATTTACCAAGAAGAGGAGACACTAAGAGTAAAATTGAAGCCGGGATGGAAAAAGGGAACAAAGATTACATTCGAGGGAAAGGGCGATCGGAAACCCGGTTATCTTCCGGCGGATATAGTTTTCTCGATAGACGAAAAACGGCACCCTTTGTTCAGAAGGACTGGTGATGATTTGGAAATAGGAGTTGAGATACCTTTGGTTCAGGCTCTCACTGGCTGTTCTCTTGCTGTCCCTCTTTTAGGAAAAGAAAAAATGAATTTGTCATTTGATGAAATCATATATCCAGATTTTGAAAAGGTTATTCAAGGCCAAGGAATGCCAAAACCCAAAGAAGAAGGAAAGAGAGGAGATTTGAGAATTAGATTCTTGGTTGAATTTCCCACAAATTTGAGTAATGCACAGCGCCATGAAGCCTATACCATTTTACAAGATTGTTATTGACGATTGTATTGTTAACGTTAATGTAGAAATAGTCGTGGTCAGTCCTAGTCTTTTGTAGTAAGTTTAGTCCAAGTCAAAAGCATTGTTGTAAGTGGTTCCTTGTGTTTAGGAAGTCCACGATTGGTGTATTTGAGTCTATCCTTGTTTTGTGAGTAATGGGGGCGTAGTTGCTTAGTGATTCCTGACTAGTAGGAGTTTGTTATATGTAGCTCTATATAATCATTTGTCATCATTCAACAAAGATCAATCAACTTCTAAAACAAATATTTATAGCATTATCTATTTTTTGAATTATCATCTTCTGTTTTAAATTCCTCTCATCCTAATAGGTGCAGAGAAGTGTGATTTGCCTTAGTGTTTTATTCCTTCTTTATTTCAAAATCTAGTGTCAGAGCCAGGTTCCGCCAATGGCCAACAGTAACAGTCTTGTTCAATCGCAACCTACTCTTCCACTCTTATAGGGCATCACTTATGATGTCTAGAGTACAAAAAAATGAGCGTTGTTTATCTCTCAAGATTTATAGGAGCTGGTCGATAGGGTTACGCTAAAGAAGGTGTTTCAACAGAGACACTTAAGGACACTCGAACAAAAGATGCCAAAGCTTTGTTCTTCATTCATTCATACTGTAGTTGAAGCCATTTTCGCTAGAATTTCTTCACCAACGAAATCAAAGGAAGCGTGGGATGCACTGAAAAATGGGTATCAAGGTAATACTAAGGTAGTTACTGTCAAACTTCAAACTCTTCATTGAGAGTTTGAAACTTCTTTTATCAAAGATATTGAGACATTGCATGATTATTTCTGTAATTTAACAGAAGTTGTAAATCAAATTCAAAAATTTGGTGTGACTTTAATTGATGAAAAAAATTGCCCAAGAAATTTGATCATGTGGTGGCAGCAATTGAAGAATCTAAAGATTTAAAAGTTTTGATTGTTGATGAGTTGCTTAGCTCACTTTTGTCCCATGAAGAGTGGCTGAAAAGGTACGATGATTAGCCGGTTGAGAATGCTTTTGATGCGGAACCACGAAGATCAGTGAGAGTACCAAAGCCTAACTACAAGTATGAAAGTTATGCTTGAAGCCACGTAACACATGCAAGCCATGCGTGGCACATGCAAGACATGTTTTACGTGAAGATTGTGTGTGAATGAATACTGGAGCAATAACGGTTGGGTTACTACGTCAATTGATCGTGCATATTGAGTAGAGAATTAAATCGTGGTTGTTACATTTGATTGGAATTCTGTTTCGAGTTTATAGCTAGGTTGTTTCATTAAATATTTCCTTTATTTTATTTGCTCGGTTTTGGCCGATATTGTTGGTTACAAGCAAAGTATTGTTACGCTTGCTATTATGAATAAGCTCCAGTAATGAATAAAGAATTATTCAGAAATTATCTCAAACATTTGTCTGTGGCCGTTCCCACCAAAAGTAGAACAACTATATTTACTAGCAATTGTTAGCAAGCATCTGACTGGGACCCTAACAGCTTTTCTATCCAAAGAAAAATCAAATGGCTCTCGTGAGTTTGGCAAGCAAGGGCATGAAGGTTATTTTTCTCATGGTAAAAAAGGTGAAAAAATAGTAAAGGTGGTGAGTGTAGCAGTCCAAAACAAAGTGAGGCTAGTTATAAAAGTGATGGTCAAAAGCGTAAAGCCCAATGTTATCACTGTAAGAAATTTTGCCATATTGAAAGATTCTGTAGGTTAAAACAAAAACATGCAAAATTTGCTGAAGAGAAAGAAAAAGATAAAGAAGATGAAAAACTATTTTTTGCTTGTTATTCTGCTAAAGAATAGTGGGTATAGTAATCACTTGTCAGCAAACTTGGAAGCTTTTACCAGCTTGGATCAATCAGTGAGTATTCAAGTGAAAATGGGTGATGGAACAATTCAAGAATCATATGGTAAATGCACTGTTGAGGAAAATCATGTGGAATGGGCTATATTAAAAATGTTTTATATGTGCCTGAATTAAGGTCAATTTCTATTGGAAGGGTATTCTGTGGTTCTTGAGGATAAGGCTTGTTTTGTGTTCCAAGATAGCACTATACACTTGCTGATGAAAGTTCCCATGGCCAAAAACAAAATTTTTCCATTCACTCTTAATTCTGACATGCATGCATTTGAGGCTTCTTTACTTGAATCGCCATCCAAGAGGCAACCCACTGACACCATCAAATTCTCTACCTAACTCTCCCGAATCGCCATCTAAGAAAGTCAAGTCTTTGATGGAGATTTATGAGCAAGCGGCAAGATGCAAATTTTCTCAGATCAATGAGACAATTTTGTTTCAAGATGCCACAGAATGTAAAAAATGGTGCCAATCCATGAATGATGAAATTAAAGCTCTGAAAAGAAATAACACTGGGAGCTTGTTGATTTACGGGAGGGAAAAGAAGTTGTTAGTTTGAATGGATCTATAAGATTAAATATAGATTAGATGGTTCAATATAAAAATATAAGGCGAGGTTGGTTGCTAAGGGATACATGCAGCGAGAAGGTACTGATGTCGACGAAACTTTTGCTACAGTTGCTAGATTTAATACAATTCGAACTGTTTTGGTTATTTCTACCCATCACAAATAGAATGTATATCAATTTGATGTTAAATCAGCTTTTTTGATTGGTATTTTGGAAGAAGAAGTTTATGTGCAGTAGCCTCAAGTCTATGAAGTTTTAAGTGAAGAAAATAAAGCGTACTGGTTGAAAAAAGTACTTTATGGATTGAAACAAACACTATATGCCTGGTACAATCGAATTAATGGGTATTTCAAGCAACATGGTGTCCAGAGTAGTGAAAATGAACCTATCTTCTATGTCAAAACAAAAGGTATGGATGTGTCTTTATGTTGATGATTTTATTTGTATTGGTAATAGTGTTGGATTAATGGAAGAATTCAAATCTAGCATGATTAATGAATTTGAGATGACTGATCTTGGCTTGATGAGTTATTTTATTGGGCTGGAGGTGAAGCAGCATGACGGGAATTTTATTTCTCAAGAAAAATATGTAAATGAGTTACTTAAGAAATTTAACGTGAAAGAGTGCAATCCAGTAAAACTTCCTATAAACACCAATTAAAAATTCAGCTTGAATGATAGGTAAGAAAAGATTGATGCTCGGGTTTATCGAAATTTGATTGGGAACTCATTATGTTTGACAAATAGCCGAATATGTCTTTTTTCAAGGTTCATGCAGAGTCCATGTAAAGTTCATTATAGGGCTGTAAAAGAGTGCTACGATACTTGAAAGAGAATAGCTTATATGGCATTTGGTACACTAGTATTGGAGATTTTCGATTATGTGGTTTTTCAGACAGTGATTGGGCAGGCTCTATTAATGATTGTAGAAGCACTGCAAGCTATACTTTCAACCTCAGCTCATGTGCTATCTATTGGTGCTCCAAAAAGCAACCATTTATTGCATTGCCATCATCGGAAGCTAAGTATATTGCAATAACTTCAGCAGTGTGTCAAGCAACTTGGTTAAGGAGAATTCTAGAAGAATGGAGCAACATAAAAAAGAGGCAACAATTATTTACCATGATAATCAGTCCACAATTGCAATGACTACAAACTCTGTGTTTTATAGTTGCAGAAGACACTTAAAGACAATGCGTCACTTCATCAGATTGGTGGAAAATAGAAGCATCAAGATGTCCAATTGCAGTACTAATGAGCAGCTAACTGATGTATTTACAAAGCCTCTGTCTTTGGAGGATTTCCTTAAATTCAGGGATAATTTAAAAGTCGTTAGGTTTCTACATTAAGGGGGAGTGTTAACATTAATGTAGAAATAGTCATGGTTAGTCCTAGTCTTTTACAATAAGTTTAATCCAAGTCAATAAAATTGCTTTTACAATAAGTTTAATCCAAGTCAATAAAATTGTTGTAAGTAGTTCCTTGTGTTTAGGAAGTCCATGATTTGGTGTATTTATGTCTATCCTTGTTTTGTAAGTTACGGGGCTATTAGTTGTATTAGTGATTCTTGACTAGTAGGAGTTTGTTAATGTGCAGCTCTATATAATCATTTATTATCATTCAATAAAGATCAATCAACTTCTACACCAAATATTTATAGCATTATCTATTTTTTGAATTATCAGTTTTTATTTTAATTTCATCTTATCTTAATAGGTCCAAAGATGTGTGACTTGCCTTAGTGTCTTATTCCTTTTGTTTTGGTCTAATTTTAGCTAGCCTAAAACATTATGAGAGCTTCCCTATAACCGGCGATTCTTCCTTTCTAGAGGTGGTTTTCTAGATAAGATGGTGATTGAACTTCTTGGAGGCGGTTGCCTGACACTACAAGAAAACTGTTAGTAGATGACTGACAACTTATGACAGATTCTGGGTATATCATAAAATTATGATAGACTTGTGACATAATTTGTAATCTATCATGAATTAATTATGGCTTTGTGATATAATTATTTTCTATCACGAATTAATGATGGTTTTATGATAGAATTATTTTTTTATCATGGATTAATGATGGGTTTGTGATAGAATTATTTTTTATCATGAATTAATGATAGTTTTATGGTAGAATTATTTTTTATCACAAATTATTATTTTTTACTTAACCACGTGTCAAGTTATAATTGGTAACTTAATATGTGAACAATTACACTATATTTCTAAAGTATAAAATGAAAAAATGAACCCTAAATCTAACCTAATTAAACACATTATTCCTGCCGCCGCTCCCATGCTGCTCTTCGATTTCACTGCTGCCACTACTCTGCCATCATCAAGCTTTAGCCACCGACTACCAAACGGGCCACCATTTTGTACATCGCTGACTTGTTGCCGCCATTCATCTTGGTCATCGCTATCGCTCCTCTACCATCACGTCAAGCTTCAGCCCAGCCAACTGTCGTTGCTTTACCACACTGTTAGTCTACCGCCGAGATCAATATCGTTCCTTAACGGCCTTTTAGAATTTTCCTCTCACGCTTTCCACGGTCACTATTCTCCTTCTTCACTAACATCACTTGCGAAATGAGATACCGAAGGAGTTGTAGATATGTTCCTTTCACACTACATCTCTCTGAACATTGAAAAGTCCGTTCTTTTCATATTCTTCCTCACTTTGAAAACACCCGAAAGGAAATTATAATCACAAGTAATTGAAACGATTTTTTTTTATCCTTTTCATGTTAGTCAAAGATTCATTTTTTGAAATTTATAATTAATTGAATATTTTTTATTTTGGCATTGAATTTTGTGTTTCGTGTCACTGTTAGTATCCTAAGAGGCTTCTTTTTTCTTTTTTCTTTTTTCTTTTCCAAGTCAAACCTAGGGTTTCGTCCTTAATTTGTTTGGTTTGGCATTTTCTTAGTGACTAAGCTGGGTTAAATTAAGTGTTTCTTTTTTTTTGGGTTTGTTTGGAGTTAAACTACGTATCGTAATTGTGCTTATTTGTTGTTGCATTATACCCTTATGACTTTGGAACTTTTATACACGAATTTTTGTTTGATTTTTTATTTACCAAATACGATTGTTACCTAATGCGTTTGGCTATTGGAATTAGTTAATTTTGTTGTAATTTAATTTCTACAGATCAATAGCTCTGTAAGATGGGTTTCAATGCAATCTATCAGTGCTTAATGGAGAAGTTTCCCCAGGTATCAGTCTGTTCTACAAATTGAACTCATAATTAAAGCATTACTTTTTTTTGGTTATTTATTTCTTCTTGGCTTGCAATTGTATACTTCAAAACTTGTTATTGATATTTAAACGAGATATGTGTATTAACCTATGATGCATATTATATTAAGGGCTTTATGTTGTGCCATTTCTATGTTTTTTTGGAGTACGAGAAAGCCAGTAGTCCTTTCGTATAACTTTGAGTGAACTGTTCTTCTATTAGCTTTTGGGATTTAATTATTACTAACTATAACTTCTCTTTTTAATGTCTGAATTTACTGGATATAGAAAGGAAGACAACATAAATCTTTTTTATTGCTTTTTGCATTGGAACGTATGAATTGTTGAATAATAGAAGCCTTCCGTAATTCTTCACAATTGTATTTTCCTTCTTTTAATTACTAATCGGCATTTTATGTTGTAGTAGAAGATAAATCTGGAATGCCCGCTCGAGTTATTGTAAATAATGTAGATTTTGCGAACGACTGAAATTATTAAGAGCTATAATTTTGTTAGTTTATATTTTGGATGCTTTGAATTGAAAACTTAATTCTCTGTTGTCAAATTGTAGCCTTGGGTTCGTGATCTTAGGCAAACCATTTAAGGAAAAATGACAATTTTTTGGGGAAGGTCTAGAACTCATTTTTGTGAAGCCCTGCATAAACTGTTGGTGTGACATTTTTAACTTTAATTTTTATATAAAGTCCTTTAGCAGTCATGTATGTGTAGAATTTTTGTTAGCTTATATGGTTATTATAGATTATTAATTAAAGAATTAATTGGGTGTTCCATTTTGGGCTTCTTAGGAAAGTTATAGTAGGGCTCTTGCAATTCTAAGGTGATTTAGAGTATGAAAATAAAACTTGTCTCCTTCAACATGATTTTCTCATTTCTATTTTCAAATTGTATATTGTACTATTTGAGTATGATTCAGATGAGATGCAATCTTCCATGTTATATCTCTGTTTGGTGAGAAACTTTAATGCATAGAAACTAGATCTATCCTTGATGTTGTAGTGATATACCCATTTCTCAGGCTTATGAGGTTTACCATTGCACAGGTTTGCTTTGTGCAAATAACTCCATACTTGTATTACTTTTGTAAGGAATATAAATGCAAGGCTCTTGACTGCAGGTATGGTGTTAGTTTCAAAATTTTTAATTCCTTTCTAGGTATTTTTAATGGTGTTTTGTAGACTATTTTAACTCACAAAGATAGTTGGTAAATAAAATCTATTAATATGATTGGAATTGTAAATGGACCAGTCCTGTTATGCCCCTTTTCTGCAGAGGAAAATTAGAGAATTTGATAATAGTTTCTTTTCCATTAGAGTCCTAAATTTGTTATCAACCTTATATCCTTATTATCCAACAAAATCTGTAATACAAATAGCTTTTTAGTTGATTTTTGTCTTTATTATGACATCCAAGTATGAGTTTCCTTTAATGTTGTGTATTGGCTTATAAGGAAGTAAACTACACCGAGGACAATTCTTTCTCTCACTAAAATCTTCACTTTTGTACTTTTTCCTTTTTTGTTATGCTTGCAATTCTTCTCATTTTCTCTATTCTATTGTACATTTGATAAGTGCAGCATGTAAATTGCTTTTGGTTCTTGGATGCTTAAGGTTATATAAATATTTATGTGAGTACTAGCGAAAGATGTTTATGTTAATTCTTAGTTTTTAAATCTATTATACTTGCTATAGGTTCTTTGATTAGAAAATAGTAAAATGTTTTTTTTTTTGCCCCCTTAGAGAATAGTAAAATGCTTGTTAAAGATTGTTTTCTACATGTTGCTATAATCCAGGGCTGCATATAAGGGATTTGTAGATACTACAATTAAGGGCACGCTAAGCGAATGGAGAGGCAACAATAGCAATCTGAATGGCAAATAAAAATAATGGTGGTGATTAAAGGAACTGAGAAGAATTGCTGACCTCTTACTACTTAGATTCTACAAGTGATTTACCACTGGAATTTGGTGGACTTTGATTTTTTGTACAAGTATTTTGATGTTGGTGAATATTTATTTTAGGATATCTTTTGAAAATTTGGGATTGATGTAGTTTAGATGCTTCAATAACATAGTTAGTATTTAACTGTAGTTTGAATATATATAAAATTTCATGTATTTTATTTATTGGATTTTTAATTACTAGTATTATATTATGTATTTATTTTATATTGACAAATTTTATTTATAAAAACAAATTTATAGAATTTGTAAAATAATAATAATAAATAAATAAAATATTAATTCAGTAAAAATAATAATAAAATTTACAATATTAATAAAAATTTTAAATAATTTAATAGAAATAATACTAATTTTCCCGCCAAAAAATTCCTAAATATTTAAATAATTTTGATTTCCCACTAAAATGTAATGTGACGCATGTATGACTTTTAACAGCTATCATAAACTCATGGCGGGAAAAAGTCTGTCATAAATTAATGACAGTGACATAGATGGCATATATTTTGTCTGTCATGCACCCCTCTTTATGACGGTTATTTCCTGTCATCTATTGCATGTTTTCTTGTAGTGTGAGGACAGTGATGGTTGGTGATTAACACTAAAAAGTGTACGTGTAATAAAGATAAAATTATTAGTTTTACACTTATTGTGTAGATTAATGCGCTCATTATTTCTAAATTATCTTAATACTCCTCAAATAAATTTTTGTCTTAAATTAATTCGTAATATGTTAATTTTTATTTTTTAAATATTTTTCAGGAATAAATTAGAATTGAAAGCAGGAACAAAGAAGGACTGCTGGAGCAATTTGTAAGCATCATTGAGGATATGTAAATAAATAAAAAATAAAAAAATGAAAATGAATAAAAAAAAATACAAAAGAACAAAAACCAAAATAATTTGGTTTCTCGTAATGGTAGCAAAAAAGGCAAAAGCTAGGGAGCCGATTTCTGAGAGAGAATAGCCAAGGGTGTGGCTGAAGAATTTCTTTATTTCTTTCTTTCTTTTCTTGTTTCCGTCTGTATCAATTTTCTTTGTAACATATTTCCAAAAGTTTATCAAATAAAAAGAGTGTTGTGTTTTCTTTCAATATGAGTGGTTAATTTTATTAAGCTGAGGTGAAGGGTGAAGCTCAATGTTTCAAACTATTAAATTTATTATTTTCTCAAATGAGTTTTTAAGTTTATTTTATTATTTTCTATTTATTTTTATATCATATTAATTTATAAATCTCACTGGATTTTATGGTATTTTGACATAATATCGACACATTAATTGTGGCAAATTAGGTACTTTATTTCATATTTATCCACACACATAGTTAGTTGAGAATCAAATGATATAATAATTAACTGGTAAAAGTAAGGCTAAAAATGAGAGAGTATTAAAATTATAGTTTGAATACTGAGAGTGTATCCCGTAACCTTAGTTTATTTTTAAATCAATTTCAAATAATGTCTTTGCCCCGCAATTAATTTTCTTTGTTTTAAATTGACTACTAGATTTTAAATTTCCTGTGGTTCGACCCCGGACTCACCGGGTTATATTATAACTAGACACTCTTATACTTGTGAGTAATAACACTTTTGAGTCGTGTTAGTTGGGAATGCCCTGAAATCACAAGAAACGACTGTTAAAGGTGATGTCGGTGGCACTTCGACGATCAATTCAACGAGAGATAGGATGTAGTGAAAGGTTGCAGGGAAACCCTAGAGTAAGAAGAAAGTTGAGTGCTTTTAGTGTGAATGAGTCGCTTACCTCATGTGAGACCAACCTGACCTTTTTAAGAAGAGTGCCCTTGAAGGCATCTTTATGTTCTTGTGGACAAGTGGCGGGCTGTCATTGTTGTTTTCCCTCTTTAGGTAGGGTTTTTAGGTAATTTGGCTTCATTTGTGGAGGCTATTAAGTTTGCTGAGGTTGGACAGCTGCTAGCATAGGGATAGTCTGTGTTTGGCAAGGTGTCTTTAACTCTAATTGGTTTATTTCGAATTAGCTAATTAGGTGGAGGAGCATCTGGTTTTTATGGAGAGAATGTTGGTGGCTTGCTTGTAGTCCCCCTTCCTTACCTCTAATTTGAGCAGTTTGTTGGGTGATATTTAGGAGGTAGTCTAAGTGGGTACCGTACTACTATGTGGTTTCACGGATGTACCATAGGAGGTATATTCTATTATTCTCTGATGACTCGTGTGGTTGATGCCAACTTCTTGAGATTTTCCCATCTCACCTTCTTCTTTTCATCTTTCTATTGTCAGCGTTCAGTTTCTACCTCCCCTTTCTCAACTTCTCCTTCATTCTTTATTGTAATCTTGAGCCTCGTTCCCTATGTGAGATCTTCCTCTTTTTTTTTTCAAGGTATTCCCTTTCATCCTCCCTTTTCAGCTTCCTCTTTACCCTTTGTCATGGTGCTGAGTCATACTCCCCATGTGTCATTCCTTCAATACCTTTAGTCCATATTTTACCACCAACACCTTCTTTATTGCAACATGTTTTTGTTCTTGTTCTTCTTTTTTTCATTTTTACTCCCTTTTAAATATTATTATTTTGGACCATTTTCCCTCCCATGCTCTCTTTTTAAAGTCCTATAAGTTAAAATCACATATGATTCATTAAGTTTGTTAGTAAATTAATTGGATTATCATGTATGCTAGTTAGTTTATATTTTACTTAATTTATGAGAAATTAGAGTACTTTAATGCATTTGGGGACTAATTCCAAATTGATTTCATTCTCTCTCTCTTTTCTTTCCTTTTTTCTCTTTTTAGTTTATTTTATTTTAGTTCTATGGTTTCCAATCCCATAAAATCATGAAATCCTTCATGATCACATTATGAAATGTTTTTTTTTTTTTTTGCATGTAAGAAATTCCTTGTGAGGTTCTCTCATACTATTTAGGGTGCATTTGGTAACATTTTCAATATCTGCTTTTTTATTTCAAAGACAAAAATCAATTTTCTTAAAATTATAACAAAAGTCAAAAAACAACATTTTACTGTTTTCCATCTTTTTTTTAGATTATGTGGGTTTTGAATAAGTTAAATATATTGTATTGGGTAGTTGTTATGCTCAAGCCATAGTGAAGAAACAAACCCTAGATTCTTTACAGTAAACTTTAGAGAAATACCTATTTCATGTTAAAATATTAATTACTTCCATTAATTTGTCTATTAAAATTAGGGTGGGGCAAACAACCTGACCCGACCCGATCCGACTCGATCCAATCTGAAAAAAATCGAGTTAGGGTTGGATCGGATTGCTTGTCAAATCCGATTGGATGGTATATGACCAATCTGATCGGATTGTGATCGGATCGGGTTTAATCCGATCTTATTCGAAAATCCGATCCAGTTGGTCACTGAAAAGAAAAACTTATGAACAACATGGCTCACACAGTCACACCTCACTCTCTGTGTTCCAAGCAAACACCACAGCTCCACTTCAAAAAAAAAAAAGAGGACAAAAATAAATTACAAAAATGAAATTTAGAGTCATACTTCGCTATTCACTCTCTTCCTTCTCTTCTTTCTCACAACTCACACAAACAACTAACAAGCAACAATAGCAAGTCATCATGGCAGCAGGCCAGCAGCAACACACCACTTCAACCAGATCTGCTGCACCGATGATAGGATTTACTGGCTGCTCCATCGACGGTTGCTCCACTTTACTTTGATCGAATCTGCTCTTCCGGCAATCATCGACGAAACTGGTGAAGCCATCAACAAAACCCACTGCCGCTTGATCCATTGGCCACCGCTTGATCTGCACGAAGCCATCGACGGTTGTTCCAACGAGATCAAGACTGAGATTCACCAAGTTCTCCAAGCTTGTAAATTTTTCAATTCATATTTCAATTTATATTTTTTTATGACAATCACTGGCAAGGGGAAACGAACTAAAATGAAGTAATTTCGTAAAAGTAATCATGTAATAATTAAATAATTATAAAACAACCCTAAAATTAACAAAAATGACTCAAAATTGTCCTTGACCCGAACTAGACCCAAATTTTCAATCCGATTTGAATACAATCTGATCCGATCCAATCTAAAATTCGGGTTGAATTAAGATGAATTTCTCTCCAAGCCGATTAACCCAAAATCCGATCGGGTTGATCCGAACCCGATCTTGCCCACCCCTAATTAAAATTAGCCATCATTTTCTACAAGGGTATCATGAAAAGGAGATATCTAATTAGAGTTTATTTTTAGCAAGGTAAAACATTTGGTGGACATTTTCACTAAGCCTTTTAATGAGATAAGTTTTGAACAATTAGGCAAGAACAAGGCATATCTAATGGAATAATTTCATTGACTTGTCTTGGGCTAATAATGTAAGTATATTTGCACTTCATACTTTTGTTGCCTTTTTCATATGCAAATTATACATACTTCTAATGTCTTTGGAGTTCAAACCTTAAACCAACCCATTTGCAACCAAAAACAACTTAAGAAAATATGACTTCTAGCCAAGTATCATACGTTGGAGCCAAAAATTAAGGCTCTGGCTTACCCTGGCTACATGCTTGTTCGACAATGAGTATCAATACCTCTTACAAAAAGTGCACCCCAATGCTTATTTATTCAATATCCACAATAATTATTACAGTAGTTAATATACAATATGAGCAGTATATTGATAAAATTTCTCACGACTGGCTGTTAAATTCCTTCCTCACTCCTGTGAGTAGAATGGGGCCATCTATAGTACCTGCATGTATGCGATACATGGATTAAAAATCACCATTGGATTAAATGGAGTGAATCCAACGGCTGACATTCGTTTCATTATTAAATAATAAAAAATTTAAGAGAATTGGAAACTTGTGAAACCGGTCATGCTTTTGGTTTAGGTTAAAAATATATAAATGAAAAAAAAAATGATTTTAGATTAAAAACCCTCGCCGCACGCACGCATCACGACTCTCTCACCTCACCTCTCCTCGTCTTGTTCCATAGCCATCAACGGCGGCACAAGCACGTCATCATTTGCGAATCAATCTCGTGGCTTCTCATTTAGCGAACCAACTCTTACAAATCCCTCAAATTCTCAATCGACAAAGCCTTCAAGAACTCGAGACTATGAAAATCGAAAACCCAGCTAAAATCTCCGCCAAAAAGTCCAAGACCAAAAAGATTGACCGTGTCGAGACCAGCCTTAAAGAATTCAGCCGCGATATGTCGTTGTTCAAGTTCAAATCCGGCGCCATTGTCGCCCTCGTTCCGTTCGTCGTGTTTGGCATCTAAGAGGGGAAGTTGTTGCGAAAATACCATTCAAGCCCTTTGGGATTTTCATGAAGACGAGCCAACAGCGAACTTCGTTGATAAGATAGTGGTTTGTATTTTCATCCTGTGTTTCTTCTGTTCTTTTTTTTTGCGCGAACTTATTTTTAAAAAAATTAATTATTTTTAGCTATTTTCACTATTTTAGGTTCCAGGTGATGTGGTGCTTGACCTATGTAGCATGACAAACCAGACCATCGAGCTCGGTGGTGGCCTTCGTCAGGTCTCTTTCTAGTTATAATTTGATATTCTGGTTATATTTATTTCGTAAAACTAGTTGAAATCATAACGCTTTGCTTAAGTATTGTGAATGATTTACTTCTTTATGAATATTAAGTGCATTAGATGTGATAGATTTAAAGTGATAACACTGGTTTTTTAATGGAATTAGTTTTGAATTGTTAATATAGCCGAACTCAGTATCCTCTCAACTAGTTTACTCGTTTTATGTTAAAGCTTTCAAAGAAATCATTTTTATATCAAGGAAACAAAGGAAAGGAAAATGATTGATTGATATTGAAATTCGTTTGGAATGATATTCAGGAATGTGATTCTGTTTCTTTGCATGTATGTGATACATGCATGTATTGTAGCAAGACCCTTATTTTCCTATTATATATAACACTCTGTACAGTACAACACAAATATTGTTAAAAAATCACAGTATTTTATAGAAGCCTCTTCCACAATATGGACAAGATGACTATGGCAACGGCGCCGGTGCCGGTGCCGGTGCCGGTGCCGGTGCCGGTGCCGGTGAAAATTCCAATGAAGATGAATTTGGACGTAGCCCAGAACAACATTTCTCGCATTGAAGAAACAGGTCGTTTAGGCAGCAGTAATTTTGCTGAGTAGTAGAGTTTTGACATTGTTGATCAACATAACCTTCAGCTTCAGATATTATCCAATTCGCAAAGTCAGTAGCGCTTTGGACTTTACCATAATAATCAAATATTTGGAAAATATATTTCAAGTTCTTAAATAAATTCAGAAGCTGAATAGCCGGTAGAAGTTCTCTCCTGCTTTCTCTACAAATTGGAAAGAGACAAACGTAAAATATGTTAGCTTTTATGTTATATATAGCCGATGATAAATATTAACAGCATGTATGGATTGCGGATATTTACTTTTTCAAATTTTACAACCAAAACACCCAAATTTTGCCATGATGAAATTTTCCAAAATATGAACACACAAACCTTTTTTTCTTAGAATTTAAAATAGGTGGTTTGGCACGATACCGTGTGTTGATTTTTTAAATTTTGCACTTATTTTTATATAGTCAAAGTCCAACTTTTGATATTTTACGAGATAGTGAGATCAATTTCATGAAAGGAGCATCGGAGACGAACAAAACATTGACCGCGACAGCCAAAATTCATAGTCTCGTAAAAAATCATTGAGTTTAAAGTATCGCACAACCCCATGTTAGTCTCACGTGTTTATTCTTGAAATTTACCTGCAGTCCTTTAATTTAAAAAAAAAAAAATCTTGTAAAAACATTGATGATAAAAAATATCGTTTATGCGTGATAAAAGATGATTAAAACTATCTAGCATGAACTTACATGAAAGTATTGTTATCTTCAGCTGTTGCTTGAAGAAAAAGAAGCCCGCAGATTAAAATCAAGACGGTTCCCAGCACAAAGGAAATCCTTGATGCCATTCTTCGAAATGTTTTTTTTTTTTTTGTCCCTCCTGGTTTTCGTAAATGCTAATTAAGACGACTTCTGATATGAATGATCAGATTCAAGAGACTGATTATGCTGAATCAAAAGCAACGAGGTCTATATTTATAGTCATATTCTATGAAATTTTTCTTCTGACTTTAAAATTTAAAAATAATCTCTTATTTTCCTGGAAATTGTATGCTTACGTACATCGGTTGAAGATTATTTTTTTTTATTTCTTTCTTTTCAGATTGATAGAAAATGTCAAGATTAATGTTAGTACTTAACTTTTTTAGGTGGTATTCAACTTGGAAGTTCAAAGCTATGTATATATTATTTTTTTAATTTGAATGGAATGCTTTGACATTTTTTTTTTTTTTTGAGAGAGCGTATAGGAATTTTAACAAATTAATATCCTGAAATTGGTAATACAAATTCTTTATACAAACAATTACGTTCAAACCAAGGGCCAAAAATTGGTTGAAATTAATAGAAGCAAAAAACAGCAACTAATTAAACTAAACAGAAAACAAACAGCAGCAGCTATTTAAATGATTATTACAAGTTTGTTTAAGAGTATGATAAGGGACTTCTCCGTTTACTTGTGTTTATTTATTCTTGAATTGATGTATTTGAAGACTTCACCATAAGCTTCTACGTATGTTGCAAAATCCACTTTCGTAAACTATAAAATAAATTCGAAATATTATTTTATAATAAAATTCTCCTAATCAAAACATGAATAAACGGCACTCATATTCGAGTTCTAAAAAAATAAAATTCTAGAAGAATCAAGAAAAATAGGAAAAAAATTTTAAAACTAAAAAATGACTAAAAAAATGAATTTTTGGTTCAACCACGGGAAAGAGTGGCGCAAGCGGCTTTGGGTTGGATTCGTCTTGTCACAAGCTTTGAATGCTATGCTAAACACTGAAAACAGACACCTGTCCCAAGTTATGCTCTCCAGAATGTATCCCACTTGTTATATACAACCATCCTACATATGTCCCCCTCCTTTGAAAAAGAACTCATTCTCAAGTTAGGCTCATACAACTCCTCCTCATCCGGATGATACGCGAATAGATCAGCCACGTTGAAAGTGTGCGAGATATTCCAATTGTTTAGCAATTGAAGCACCTAAGCATTATCATTAATCTTCTGTGACATAGGAAATAATGGACCGTACTTCTGCTTTTCCAACTTGGCATGAATACCAAGAAATCGACTACACTGCAAATGCACCATCCCCAAATCACCCTCCTAAAACAACTTCTTATGTTGGTGCTTGTCTGCCTCAGCCTTGTATGTAGCATTGGCAGCCTCCAAGTGAGCTCGAACCTTGGCATCAATCTAAAAAGCCTTTTTTGCCACATTATCTGCTACTTTTCTTCCTCCAGCCACGTAGGCATGATAGCCAGATCACAAACATAGCGTAGGGAACAAATGTAGACAATCTTAGAAGAGGTCTTGCCAATAGATCGATTAACCTTATTGTTGTAAGCAAACTCAACCTAAGGCAAAGTGGTTTCACAGTTCTGGTGCTTGTCACCACAAACACATGACAACATATTATCTAAAGTGCGATTGACCATTTTGTTTCTATCTACGAATGAAAATCACTACTAAACTACAACTTTATGCCAAACTTATCCCAAAGATGATGCCAAAACCTACTGACGAATATCACATCTTTGTCAGAAGTAATAGTCTTTTGAATACTATGCAAACAGACCACCTTGCGAAAGAAAAAATGCGCAACTGAAGCGGCATTTTTAGTCTTCTTATAAGTAATAAAATGCGCTATTTTCGAAAACCTATCCACCATCACCAATATAGAATCTAGACTTGTCCTTGTCCGTAGCAATCTTAAGACAAGATCCATGGACAAATCCAACCAAATATTTTCTAAAACAAGTAATGCCATGTATAAACTTGTATTCTGCGCATGTCCCTTGCCTTCTTGGCATACTGACATCTCTGCACAATCCTTCGCACATCTCTATTCAACTGTAGCCAATAATAATGCTCCTCCATAAGTGCCTTCGTCTTGTCTTGTCCAATATGTATGCCCAGTCCTCGACCATGCAACTCACGGATAATATGCTCTTTTAAAGAGCTTTGAAATACACATAACTAATTAGCATTGAATAGGTATCCATCTTGAATTAGAAAATCCTTCATATTCTGATGGTTGAAGCAGTGATCCCAAATATATGCAAAATGTTCATCTTCAGCGTAAGACTCCTTTGAGCACTGAAAACTAGCAATTTCATTTACCAGAGTTACTAGTAAATTTGCTTGCCTGCTGAGTGCATCTGCCACCTTATTCTGCTGCATAGACTTATGCTTCACGACACATGTGAAGTTCTAAATATAGCTTACCCATCTCGCATGCATCTTGCATAAGTTTTGCTGGCTGTTAAAGTACTTCAAGGCTTAATTATCACTATAAAGCATGAACTCTTTCTTAATCAAGTTATATTCCCACGACTTCAACATCCTAAGAATGGCGTAAAACTCTTAGTCATGAGTAGACTTTTCTACCATGCTTCGTTTAGCTTCTCACTCATATGCTCAATTGGTCGCTCTTCTTAGGAAAGAACAACGTCAATTCCCATACCAAAAGCATCATACTAGACCCCAAACAACTTGTCCAAGTTTGGCAATGCTAACACATGTGTAGTGGACAACTTTTCCTTTAATAAAGCAAAACTTGCTTCTTGCTTTTCTCGCTACTTAAACTTCCTTTCTTCAAACATTCTATAACAGATGCAGCTATAATGCTAAAACCATGAATACATCTCTTATAAAACGTCACCAGCCCATGAAAGCTCCTAATTTCATCCACAATCTTGTTCATAGGCCATTCTTTAATGGCTTGTATCATTGACTCAATAGTTCTAATTCCACCCACACCAACTATAAAATCCAAAAACTCTATATTACTTTATAGAAATATACACTTCTTTAGATTAATGTAAAGTTTATTTCTCCACAACACCTCTATAACCACTCTTCAATGCTTCAAATGCGTTATCATATCAATGGAATAAACCAAGATATCATCAAAATACACCACAAGAAATTTGCAGGAAAAAGGCTTAAAAATATGATTCATCAAGCAAATGAAAGTACCTGGTGACTTGAATGGCATCATTAACCATTCATACAACCCTTAATTCATCTTAGACACTGTCTTCCACTCATCTCCAGGCCTAATTTGAATGTAATGATACCTATTGCACTAGTCGATCTTTGAGAAAACTTGAGCACCATCTAATTGATATAGTGAATCTCGAAACGTTAGAATAGAAAAATGATACTTCACTATGATCTGATTAATCTGCCTGCTGTCCACACACATACACCAACTCTCATCCTTCTTTGGCACCAATAAAGATGCTACAACACATGGACTCATGCTCTCATGAATGAGCCTCTTTCGTAACAACTCATCAACATATTCTTGCAAAATCACATGCTCGTGAGGACTCGTACGATAGTGGGGCAAGTTAGGTAAGCTCGCACCAAGAAATAGATCTATATGATACCACATATCTCGCAATAACAGTAGACCATCTAACATCTCTGGTGGTGTAATATTAGCAAACTCAATTAATAATGACTGCAACTCTTCAGGAATAGTCTTCACCTCGATCACACATTCCTTCCACAGCTTCTTGCAACCATCACAATCACCCTCTAAATGGCTCTTGACAATAGCCAGAAATTTCTTTCCTTTAGCCTTAGAATTTTTCTTTTTGTTCATTAAAGACATCAATCAAACTTTCTTACTATTCCACCAAAATTCATACAAAAGATTCATTCCTCTATAGGCTGCATCAACATCAAATTGCCATCGTATGCTTAATAACAGATGGCACATTTCCATATCCACTACATCACTCTTATAAATCTTCCAAATGGAGAAAGAAGCATAGCATACTTCTGTTACTCGCGTTTGTACCCTTTCTCTATCTACTTTATTCTATAAGGTGCATGATATTTTTCTGTTGAAAGCCCCATCACATCGACTAGCGCTTTTGATATTATGTTCTTATTGATACCACTATTAAATTATCACATTGCATACTTTATCATTGATGGGGTCACGGGTTCTGAAAATCTTGTTGTGCTGACTATCCTTTTTATGTTTTGGTGTATATAAAATTTTCTGAGCAATACAATTCAGATTCTCGCCTTCTTCTGCCTCTAACTCAAAAGCTTTTTCATCATCCTCATCTTCAACAACATCTGTCTCTGCTAAATTCAAATTCTTTTAACAACAGTCACTCGATCAATGGCTTGGTTCTTCACACTTCAAACGCTTGTTCAGCATAAGCTTGGCATATAGGTTATTCTATTGCTAACTAGGTGGTTGTTGTTGCTTAAGTGGTTGTTGCCTTAGTTACTGATGTGGCGATTGTTGCGTCTGACTACTTTCAACTAGAGCTGGCAAAATAGGTCATCGAATCGTGTTTGTGTCGTGTCAGCTTCATGTCATGTCAAATTTAAGTCGACCCAAACCCGACCCATTTAATAGTCGTGTCAAAATATTGAGACCCAAACACGACACGAAAAAATAATCGGGTTACCCATTAACCCACTTAATATTTATATATTAAACAAAATTTACATCAAACATTTACACACTCTCGTACATACATAAATACATACATAATTTATTGATATTATAAAATGTACGTATCTACCAAAATATTATATATTTACACTATTAAAGTTTTAATTTTATACATATATGAAAAGGGAGATTTATAACTGAGGGGACTTTTGTAAATTTCCTTTCTAGTGAAGGAATGCTTGAGCACGACTCTTTATCAGAAAATCTGGATGAAGCAGTTCTTCTGAAAGATAGTTTGACTTTACCATCTGAATACTGAGTCACATTTTGCAACTCTGTATCTCCCGACATGGAAGACTCAGAGTCAGAGGACTCTATCAGTAAATGAGCTATTTTGGAGAGAATAGCTTCATCAAGGTCAAGTTCATGAAGCTTTCTGTTCATCCTGCAGTATTTTGCAGTATGACCTTTTATACCACACTTATGGCATATGGCTTCTTTGTAGTTAAAGGGGGTTTTTGGTTTGGCTTTAAACTCTTTCCTTTTAGAGAAATTAGTTTTCTTATAAGGCCTCGGAGGTTTCTTATAGGAAGATTCTCTAAAACTTTGAAAGGGTTTCGTATGGCTTTTGGATTTTTAATGTTTCTTGTGAGGTCTAGAAGAACACTCACCATTACAATCTTTAGAAGTAGAAGTTTTAAAGGGGTCATAATTGAATTGTTTACAGAAACTGCCTAATTCTTGCTTAGATTTCTTAAGCTCCCATTTAAGTCGTTTCTGTAATTTCAAATCTTGACAGATCTTTAAACCTTCCTTGTTGACAAAACTGACAAGTTCACCATAAGTGAGCTCATCATAAGGGATACGATTGTCGTACAGGGCTTTAATGGAATTCTTAACATTTTCACCTAAAAGGGTAGGTAATCCTGCAAGGATATATATATATATATATATACATGTCTAACAATATTTTACACATTTACATTATTGAAACTCTAAATGTATATAAAATTTTATAAATAAAATATTGTGTTTATATTCATCTTTTCAAAAAAAATAAAAAGAAAAGAGAGAATCATCTTTAATATTTGAATTTTGATAACAATAACCTACAAATTATTTTAAAATAGAAAATATAATTGGGTTATTGATCAAGTAAATGGGTCAAAAATTTTAACCATAACCCGACGCTGAAAAAAATAGTGTCAACCCTCACCCAACCCATTAAATAATCGTGTTAAATTCGACAATCCATACCCATTTATTCATGTCGGGTAATCATGTTGTGTCAAATTTTGCCAGTTCTACTTTCAACCACTATTTTTTGCTTGTTTTCGACCCCAAGACCCCAAGACCACTTGTTCCATTCTGCAAACTAGTGAATTGCTACTAACGAGTTCTAGAAATAGTTCGTTGTCTTCGTTCTTACAATTTCTTAGCCCTAGCGACTGCAGAGCCCAAATCCTAAATTGTATCTATTATTTCGTCCATATTATTTCTTAACTGTCCGAAATTTAGGTTTATCCATATTATTTCTTGTGTCTAGATGGTAAAACTCTACCATATATTCACCCATATTAAGATTTAATTACCTATGGTTCTGATATTTGAAATACAGTTGCTGCTGGTAATCTGCGAGTAGGAAGTACTCTTTCATCATCCTCTACATTCTAGGCCACGACTTGATGAATTTCTTTCCTATAACTCTTCTTCGATTCTACGTGTTGCCACCATGCAGAAGCCATGCCCTTCAAATTAAATGCCATATGTCTAACTCACTTCTCTTGAGGAATATCCATATACTCGAATAAATTATCCACTGTCAATATTTAGTCCAAAAATTCTTCAACATGCATGCTACCATAAAAATTTAGAATATCAACTTTAATCTTATAATTTGAACTCTTTCCATGCCTCCTATCTCTTTTCACATATTGTTTTTCTTTAGAATCACTTCCTAACTCTTCACGTGTGCACAATGGCATTTGTTGCACAGTGCCTAAATTTTAAGGCACTGCTTCGCGATTGATGCTTTGAGATTCTATTTCATGATTGATCCCTTGAGGTATCTCTGTGTGGTTAAAATCTTCAGGTTATTCACCACAATTGACACCCTGAATTTCTTCTTTGCGATTCGCTCTCTACTATTGACGTCTCTCTCGATTTTCATCCATAAAAGGCCTAAGACTCTTGATACCCACTCTATCACCACCATCTTAGGCTATAGACATCTTTCATTGCTTGCAAGATTGCTTCTAGGTCTGCCTATTTGATAGCCTCCATAGTTTGTGCTTACATCCCTTAATCATTATCTTTCGGACGATTACTTCTTTGTTCGTATGGTCATATCATGATGACAAGCGAACTTGCTCACTTGCTCTAATACCAGTGGACAAAATATAAGTGTACAAGAGTTAAAGATAGTTGAAACAAAGTTTCTGAATAAAGAAGTTTATTGAATAATTCTGAATAGTACAAAACTAAGGTTTTAGACCCCTTTATATAATAGCCCTAAGTATTGTGAATTTGCCAAAATAGGCAAATTTAAAATATTATTTTATAATAAATTTCTCCTAATCAAAACAAGAAAGGAAAACAAATGGCACTCAAATCCGAGTTTTGGAAAAAAAATGATAAAAAACCTAGAAGAATTAGGAAAAATAGGAAAAAAATGTTAAAACTAAAAAATAACCAGGAAAGAAATAGAATTTTTTATTTGACCACACAATAGAACAGCACAAGCAATTCAAGTTAAACTCGTCTTATCGCAAGTTTCGAAACGACATATTATACACTAAAAACGGACACTTATAGTTAAAGTTATGTCCTCCGAAAGGTATCTCACTTCTAATATACAACCATCTTACATGATACAAGTTCACAAAATATAGTTATAAACAAAATTTCAAAAGTGATAAGATACCCGAATTCAATTATGACCCACGTAAATCCAATTAAATTGATCCAACGCGTGCCCAATGACTCCTTTTTTTCTCAACCTCATTAACTTTTTTATTTAAATCTTCTTCCTGATCCCATAATACCAAACTTCGAATAATCTTTGCACATGTGCGTTAATTATTTTTTTATTTATGGTCAAGATATATATACTAATTTCATAATATCTTATATTATCAATAATCAATCACCAACTATATATTATATTATCAATAATCAATCACCAACTTGAATTTGTTTAGATAAAAGCTCGAATAAGAAAAGCATCATGCATGAATCTATCTACATGTATGTAACATATCCAATATTCATTATTGTTTACTAGCTATTATATTGTGCTCTACGTTTTGTTTACATGATATCCCTATCTAAATTTAATTTATTGAAGGAGGTCTTCAAATTGATCTTACCACTCTTTTTAATTTAAATCTTCTTTTTCTCATCTTTTTTTAATTTTCAATTATCTGATTTCCTAGTAACTTCAGAAGATTTCTTATTCCTTGAAATGTATTAAATAATAGTTATCAGAAGTTGGCGTTGCGCATTCTAGTATTGTCTAATAATACCAATAACTACAAACATGCAAGCATGCATGAATTAATTATATTAATATAATATGGATGCACAATCAATAGGAATTAAATTAAGGCGTGTTCATTACATATATATAATGCCAACAGAAAAAAAAAAAAAAGGAAAAAAATCACTTCTATGCATGCTGACTTATTCTTCAAATATATTGCCACTCTTTCTTTCTTTCTGCCAATTTTAGTCCATGAATCCACCAACACATTACGATTTCATGAATTTAGGTGCTTTGCATGCATGGCCTATCAAAAGAATTTTAAGTGAAGAAGAAACAGTAAATCCAATTGACAATGAAGAAAATATTCCAATCTACAATCCCAATTTAGAAAATAGGAAGAAAATTCCAATCTTGTTTCTAAATTTACCAAGAACAGAAGCTGAACAACACATCGTCAAGAAGTTGTCAGATGATCAACGCAAGCAATTGCGTAAAGCTGGACAAGTTGAGATCGAAGCTAAAGATACAGATGCTGGTAGTAATAATAATAATACAATGAAAATTTATAAGTTGTCATTACTGCTAAATAGTAAGAAGAGACTATATCGACTCGATAACTGGGGGCTTGTTGCTAAAGATAGAAAACTTGTAAAAGGAGCAGAAATTGGCATGCATTGGAGTGATGGGAAGCTGCATTTCTCTGTGTTATCAAATAATTAATTGTACATTAAAAGCTGTCTGTTTTTTTTTTTAATATCAATAGTGTCTGCAGGGTTTGGACTCTAGCATCGTTTCCTTGATAACATTCAAGCCAAGTTAAATTATAAATTTATTGTATATATTTGTGTTCATATAAAAGATTAAAAGAAAAAGAAACAAATACATCAAGAACCTTGATTTAAACAAAATACATATATTTAATAAAATAAGTCTCAACTATAAAGGATGTTTTGTTTTTTTCAGTAGATATAACTTAACTGTAAAGGGTATTTCAATTATCTTAGTAGATATTGATTTCAGCACATACTTGAGAAAAATATAATAACTCTAATCTTGTACCAAAGAAATTATAAAATTTTAGAGACTTTTAAGATTTTATTTTTTTCCATTTATGTGAGTCCACCATTGACAATCTGTGGTACTGTCTATTTGGACTTTAAATATATAGATTTATAGTATAATCCAGAAATATACTGAAAATTAGTCCACAAATTAACATTGGAGAGAAATCTATCAATTTTTCACAATTTTGTGAGAATGGGAAGGAGCTCCATGAGCACTTGAATTGTTGTCCTCAACATTATTAAGAGCACTAATCCCTACTTAATATAAAAAAACTATAATTTTTTATCAGAAAAAAGATGATAATATTCAATAAATATAAATTTCTACGTTAAGAAATAATGACTTATATAACATATAATGGGAATAATACATATTTTCATCAACTATAAGAACTATCAAAGTCCTTTTTTTTTGCCATAGTTGTAAGTGTGTACATGAAATATTTTACAGTCGAGTGGAGCCAAAGTACATATTTTAGCTTTGGTCATTCAAGCATGTGAACTTTTGAAATTATAAAGAGTGCAGATGGAGAAATCCTCCACCAGTTTCGGACCTCAAGGATCCGCATTAAATGGGATGAGAATGAGATGAATTTTGAGGGAAATAAGAAATTGTAAAAAATAATCATCAAATAATTGCTGCTGGAGAATAATTTGTACTCCCTAGTCCCCACTACACCTTCAACCCCGACCCCAGTCCCCATTACCTCACAATTACATTCTTGTTATTCTTAATTCATTTATTATTTATCCTAAAACATTTGCTTTTGATTTTTTTTCAAAATCAAAATATCCCCCCATGGGAATATAAAAGAAATAAGGTAAATACAGAATAGGATGGGGGGATAGGAAAATATTCCCTACATGGGAATTTTCTCAATTCTTACCCTAATAAGGTAATTGGGAATAGGGTGGCATTAACTAATGAGAATTGAAATTAAAAACGAAATCGGATATAGGGTCACGTGCAGAACTAATGAGTTATTGGATTTGAGCCCACCAACTCCAAAAGGGATCTTGCTTTAGTTAGAGTCTGGAATCCCTTAATAGAAATAAACCATATATGTACATGAAGTTGTGACTAAATGCGGAGGTTTGCATAAAATACTCGTTCGAATGGAGTTGAAATGAAAAGAAAAAAAAAAAATGAACTCCAATCTACTTTAAGACAAAAAAAATAGTGTAATAGGATTCGTATTTTTCTTATCAGATTATTACAAGTCAGTAGAAGAATAAGGAAAGTTGAATGAGTTTTTCATAATAGATTCTGGTTTTTTATTAATTCCTTTAGGTCACATAAGCGTTCATATAACATTACATAAAAAAATTTATGTTATTACTATTTCACTATTTGAAGAATTGTAAAATATCAAATAAATATAAAAAGTATTTTTTTCCTATTATTTTATTATTATAACCTTACAAAACCTTTCATTTTATTACTTTTCCGTTAGGATTGTTAATTGACTAATAAAATATCAATTTTATCCTTATGGCAAAATAAATAAATAGACATATCAAATGATAGTAAAATTATTGTTATGT
This sequence comes from Citrus x changshan-huyou, assembly GCA_039657385.1. Taxonomy (NCBI): domain Eukaryota; kingdom Viridiplantae; phylum Streptophyta; class Magnoliopsida; order Sapindales; family Rutaceae; genus Citrus; species Citrus x changshan-huyou. Next base: position 9,310,312 of record CM077549.1, read on the forward strand.
CCTTAAATTATTAAATAATAATTTAATTATGAATTTATGAATAACCCTGAATTTATTGTAGCTATAAAAGTAGTGAATTGATTAAAATACCTTTGGACATTTTTGTTTAAAAAGTGCACAATCTATTCTATTAAAAAAAACATGTAAAGGCCTATTTAAGATTGATTTTGGGAGGTTTAAAAGTTAAAAGCTAATTTTAGTATTTGGTAAAATTTTGTAAAAGTCACTTTTGCCAAAAGATTTTGAAAAGAAGGAAAAGTTTGTTATATAGCCATTTTCAAAAACTCATTATCAAAATTAGCCATAAAACAAAATGTCTTAAAATAATAAACTAAACACTTATTATGGACTAAATTATCCCTCTCCAAGGACCATTGTCGAAATTGCCTAAATCACCTAAATCTTGTCATCGCCCATCATCACCTGTCATCTCATAAATTTCTTTTTACAGCCCATCATCACAATCTCACCATCACAGCCTCCATCAACAAAAGTTTCTGCATTGCCAACGGCGTGAGGATTTGACCTAAAGGCATGACTTTCTTACAATTTTATAGTATCTTTTAATTGATTGGCCGATTATTATTGATAGAAAAGCACACTAGGATGTGTATTGGCATGAACAATTCAAAAAATTTTAAGATTAATGTTTGCAAAATATAAGCACATTAGGTGTTTGTTAAAATGTCTCTAAGAAATTTTTTCAATTATCTCAATAAATTTGTTGAGCTAGTTCCTACTGATACACTCTTTAATACCAAAAGTACTTACTAATATGAATTTTACAATTATTTCATATAAACTTTTACTTTTTTTTTATGTTGGTGGTTGGCACCCATCGCCCGCAACATTTGCGGGCTAAGTGCGGGCGATGGCTAATATCGCCCACGAGAACTGCGAGCGAAGGCATCCATCGCTCAAGCTCTGGCATCCATCGCCTACATTTCTCACTGATATTGCCCACAAGAACTGCAGGTGAAGGCATTCATCACCCGGGCAATGACTAGTATTGCCCGCACTTCTCAAGGGTGATATCAACAAGAAATGCGCGCAAAGGGTACCATCGCCCGGGCGATACATGCCTTCCCCCGCACTTCTAGTGGGTGATATCGGAGAGAAATGCGTGTGAAGGGTGCCATCACCCCGGCGATGTATGCCTTCCCCTGCATTTCTCGTGGGTGATATCGGCGAGAAATGTGTGCGAAGGGTGCCTATCGCTCGGGTGATGCATGACTTCACCCACACTTCTTGCGGGTGATATCAGCGAGAAATGCATGCGAAGGGTGTCATCGCCCGGGCGATGCATGACTTTGCCCGCACTTCTCACAAGTGATATCAACGAGAAATTTGTGGAAGGGTGCCATTGCCCGGGCAATGCATGCCTTCGCCCATACTTCTCGTAGGCGATATTAGCGAGAAATGCGGACGAAGGGTGCCATCACCCGCAATTCTCGCAAGCGATATCAGCGAGAAATGTGGGTGAAGGGTACCATTGCCCAGGCGATGGATGCCTTCAGCCGCAGTTCTCATGGTGGATATCAGCCATCGCCTGCAATTCTTGAGGGCGATATCAACCATCGCCCGCACTTAGCCTGCGAGAAGGGCGGGCAATGCCAACCTTCAACTGCGATATGAGTTTCCTCTACAATCATAGAAACACATAATTTATTAGACTTTTCCTAATTTTTGGATTCACACAATCAAATATCTACCCACATTGTAATAAAAATTAATAATGATATTTGTTTCTACAAATATCTACAAAACCCATATAAAAAACTTAATTAATCTTATAATATAAATTTCAAAAAACACTAACCTTAATTCCTTCTACAGCTTTTTTTTTCTTTTTTGTGTTGATTGATTTTGTCTTCAGTGCTAGTTAATAATTGTTGTTTGATGCAAATGAAATCGGAGTAGTTTTGTGTTTAGTTGTTGGAGGAGTTTGAGAAGTGAAATTGGAGGAGTTTTATGGAGTTTTTGTTTAGTTGTTGAGGTGAATTAGTTTGTTTTTAGTTGTTGGCATGAAATGAGAGATGATCTTTAGGGAGGAGGGGTAATTTAGTCCATAAAAGTGCGTGTGGTTATTATTTTAAGAAATTTTATTTTATGGCTAGTTTTGATAATGAGTTTTTGAAAGTGGCTATATAAGAAAATTTCCCAACAAGGGAACGAGTAACTTCTAAAAATCTGATTTTGTGAACCACCTTTATACTTTATACAATTTCACATATATCCTCATATATATTATTAAAATCTAAAATTATCCTTAATTAGGAAATAAAATTAATAACATAAAAAATTTATTTTAGTTATCCATGATTATGTATACAATAAAAAAAATATTGCATATACATATTCATAAATGTATAAATAAAATTTGTTCAACATTATGTTTAATTCAATTATTTACATTTCTACAGTAATTTAATAGTAAGATTTATCAAACACACATGACTGCTTTTAAAACTAACAGCATTTTTAAAAATGAATTTTACCAAATATTTAATTAATTCTCTTTATATCTGATTATTTCTACAGCACATGTAACAACAAAAATATCCAAGGATATTTTTTTCAATTTGCTACTTTTATAGTTATAATAAATTCAATATTATTTATAAATTCATGCTTAAAACTATTATAAAACAATTTAAAGGTATAATGTAATTTTTTATCTACTAATTGATATCTCTATTGTGTATTTTATCATAAATGGTAAAATTGATATTTTATTAATCAATTAATGGTTTTAAGAAAAAAAAAAAGGTAAAACGAAAGATTTTACAAAATTATAATACTACAATGATAGGAAGCAATACTTTAGTTTTAAGGAAAATCTGATAGGCCAGCAGGGAAATTTGATAATTCATAATTTTAGTAATAGTGAAACGATCGTAACCCAGAAATTTTATACAATAATTTGTAGATGCATCGTCATTTTTGGATAATGTGCATAGTCCATAAAATAACAAGTGTTGGGTCATATCATGGGCCTGAAGCGGCGGCCCTACGAGAGGCCCAGCATGAGCAGTATCAATATCAAAGTTTAAACCTGAGTCATGCGGCAGCTTCGTGTTCTAGGGTTTAATACATGCTGCAAACGCTGTCGCTTGATAAGAGTAGTGTGAATTATCGGCTTCGCTTGCCTTTTAACACAATAGTCAGAGACAAGCACGAGCAGCAATGGCGGGGAATGACGAGTTGAAGAAGAAGAGGAAGAGAAAGCGCAGCAGAAGCAAAGCCACTGTAGCAGAAGAAGCAGAGCAGCAGCAAGTTCCAAAAGAAGAGCAGGAAGAAGGAGATGATGAAGATGAAGAGATTGAAGAGGCCGCAGAAGAGAAGAAAGATAAAAAAAAGAAGAATAAAAAAGGGAGTGAAGAGAAAAGCCAGGAGAAACATGATGGTGATGAGGATGAAGAAGAGGAGACTAAAATTAATGTGAAGAAGAGTGGAGGGGGAGGAGGAGGAGGTGGGATTATGAGTACGACGTCGTTTGATTCTTTGGGATTGTCTCAGCACACTTTTAGAGCAATTCAGGATATGGGTTTTCAATTTATGACTCAGGTACATTTTCAAAGGTTTCCGTTTTAGGCTTATGCTCATATTATTTAGCTTTATTTAGTATTGAAGTTAGTTGGTGAAATTTGATGTTTAAGATTATGCTATATTACTTTGGGACTTTGATTTTGATGCCTGTGCTATCATCTATTACTGAGCTTTCTCAATGTTGAGCTAAAAATGAAAGAGTTTCAAGTGACCACTTTGCAGTATTGGCCTTGAGAATTTACACTTGGGGTTCATTACTTGGCAAAGATAGAAAGGGACGGTTTAGGACTTATTGGATTAAATTTTATTTCAGGCTTTTCTCTCGGAGGAACTGACTTTACATGACATGTGGCTCCTTGATTTTGAAGCTGTAGAACTAGGACCTTGGTTTAAACTCTTTTTTTGTGGATGTTTTTGGGATGCTCATGGAAATCTTCACTTTTAAGCAGCGTTTTTCTGGAAATTTCTTCCCAGTGAGGATGAGCTTTAAGGAAATGATTTCTTTCTCATTGTCAATTACATGGACCCTGTTAAGTAAACATAAAGTAGATCCATGCAAAATTTTCCGTATCTTATATCTTTTCAATGCCCTTCCTCAGGTTATACCTAAAACACTTTTAAGTGTTTTTAAGATTCCAGGAAGGTTTAATCATTATCTCTGGATCTATGCATATGATCTCTTTTTTACTTTCTGGTCCATGATTAGTATTTTACTTTTTCCAATTTGGCCAGTAGTTGAATGAAATTTATGTTTGTCACATAAAAATATTTCATTAGCTGTGTAGGAGTTCTAAATGAAATTTTCCAAAGAATGTTTCTTTCTTTCGTTTAGGAGCATTAAGTAATGACTTTTGTGAAGATCTTTTGTACACTACATCATCCAGATTATAAATGCAGAGAGTTTACGTATAACATGTTTGTCATATAATAATATTTCATTAGCTGTGTAGGAGTTCTAAATGAAATTTTCCGAAGAATGCTTGTCTCTCGTTTAGGAGTATTAAGTAATGATTTTCTTAAGATCATTTGTACACTGCATCATCCAGACTATAAACACAGAGAGTTTACATATCATGTTTCCTAAATTTTATATGTCGTTACAAATGCAGATCCAAGCCAGAGCAGTTCCACCACTTATGGTTGGCAAAGATGTACTTGGAGCTGCCAGGACCGGTTCAGGAAAAACCCTTGCCTTTTTAATTCCAGCAGTTGAGTTGTTGTATAATGCTCAATTCGCCCCTAGGAATGGAACTGGTGTTATTGTCATTTGCCCCACTAGGGAGCTTGCCATTCAGGTGAAAATCCTTGTAACTTTTTTTGCAGTTGATAATGTTAGCATTTTCTTGGTATTATGTCTTTAAATTTCTTTCTTTATAGACATTTTCTTTAATGCTTGTTGAAATGCTGTGATGATGTCTTTACAGTATGCAAGTTTGAATATTTTAGATCTGGAGTAATAGATTTAATTGTTAGGATTCTATTTGGAGATGCATTAGAAGAGAACTTAACAGTTTCTTTTGTGGGAATAGTGAGATTTACTGTCGAATTCCAATGCATCTTTTGTGGAAAGTAGAATAGGAATGGCTTATATGTTACAGTCTACTTGTAATATACCTATTCTACGAAAGGCAAAGAAACAGTGGACAATAGTTAAGGAGAAAAAGGTAGAAGAATATATTTTCGTTTACAGTTTTAGCCCACTAATATAGAAATGCAGGTATTTCTGATTTCTGTTTAGATTGTTTTCTTCTCCTAAAACCTTAATTATTACTGTCATCACTAATTCAACTTTCAAATGTACTAGACCCATGCTGTTGCAAAGGACCTTCTAAAGTACCACTCCCAGACTGTTGGCTTGGTTATTGGTGGTTCAGCTAGAAGAGGAGAAGCAGAACGTATTGTGAAAGGAGTAAATTTGCTAGTAGCAACCCCTGGTCGGCTTCTTGACCATCTTCAAAATACCAAGGGGTTTATATATAAGAATCTGAAGGTAACATAACGAGTGCAACTTTATATCCTGAAACATATTTCACTAACTTGAGCATAAATATGCTGTTGTTTATATTATGTATCTCCAAATTTTGCTTGAGAAAATCTTGGACTTGCAGTGCCTTGTTATTGATGAAGCTGACAGAATATTGGAAGCAAACTTTGAGGAAGAAATGAGGCAAATTATGAAGCTTCTACCAAAGAAGGTATATTAAGTGGTAAACATTTATATGTTCAATTTAGAAGTACTTAACTCTTGACAGTTCTATTATGTTAAATATAACCAAATATGACATGGTTATGGCAATTGAATATTGTTTAAGAAATGTAATATGCTTTTGGTTAAATTTGTGCTGGAATCTGTTTCCAGAATCATGTATGAATAGTGTATGATGAGAAGACATTTTTAGAAATGGTTACATGAAGGTGAAGTCATTTAATTAATGCCCTTATAATGTTTTTTGCCAGTGAATAAGATCCTTTGGCTTTTGATGTGGTTATAGAGTGAGTCTAACTTGTTTCTGGTGATGATTTTCTGTTGGAACTGATACTTGGAAGCAGTAGTGGTTCAAAAGAGTTAATCAACTGAAAGCTATGCTCTATCACTTGATAACTTAATTTATGACCTTGCAGACTTGATGCTGGGGCACTGGAGCCTTCAGTGGTGGATTTATTTCTAGGGTATTCCTGAGTATAGCTTGTACTACTTGCTATTCTGTTTTACCTCCTTAAACTTCCAAGTTTTGTCGGCAATTGTTGCTTTAATATGCCGAGATCATTGATGGTCATTTCTGTTATGGCTGCCTTTTGAGTATAAGTTTTTGTTGCATCATATCCAATGCTTTATCCTTATTGAGTTTCTACATAATATGCAGGATAGGCAAACCGCTTTATTTTCAGCTACGCAAACGAAGAAGGTTTGTTTTCAAACTTATTACTATTAACTATTCGGTTTCTGGCCATATTTATAGTGAATATTCTTATAGCTCGTTTATCATTTACCTGGAAAATGATATATATCTTTTAGAGAAGATTTTTAGATATTTTCTTACTTTTTTTTAATGAAATCCTGAAGTAGTTTATCTGAATTTTGGCTCATGGTTATAATTTTCACCCCTACATGATATCTGCAGGTTGAGGATCTTGCTCGCTTGTCATTTCAGACAACTCCAGTTTATATTGATGTGGATGATGGGAGAACTAAGGTAGATGTGGAGCAGAATTGTTGTCTGTAAATACAAGCACTAATACAAATGCACACATGCATAAACACTCAACTATCACCAATTAAACTAACAAAATGCTGATCATTTTTAGGTCACCAACGAAGGCCTGCAGCAAGGCTATTGTGTGGTGCCCAGTGCCAAGAGATTTATCCTTCTATATTCCTTCTTGAAGAGGAATCTGTCAAAGAAAGTGATGGTCTTCTTCTCCTCATGTAATTCAGTCAAATTTCATTCAGAACTTCTCAGATATATTCAGGTGGATTGCTTTGATATCCATGGAAAGCAAAAGCAACAGAAACGAACCACTACCTTCTTTGACTTCTGCAAGGCGGAGAAGGGCATCTTGTTGTGTACTGATGTAGCTGCCCGTGGACTTGACATTCCTGCTGTGGTATGTGCTTTGTAGGACTAATCACCAGGGGAAAGTTGGGGTTTCTGAATTATAGTTTTGTTCTGATACAGTAAAATCTGGCTGATGGTAACTGAAACAATTTGCAGAAAATAAAAGGAACAAGAATTAGAATAATTATTCTTGTTGTCTCTACTAGAATTCCTTTAGCATTAAACCTAAGATCCGTTGGCAAGTTGCATATGGTAAGGGTTGTGTCAGTCTGTCCTAAATAGAGCTTGAAAACTTCTGAGTATTCTGTATACACAGTCTACACTTGAATTGAAAGAATTACATTGGTATGTACGGCTTCTAGATTTTCCAAATTGTACTTGAAAAGTATTATTTTATGAACTTTTGACCTTGCAACCTAACTTCGGCCACTTCTAAAGACCTACTATATACGCATTAGTTTAAACTCCAATTGGTAACATCTATTATCATGATCCTTGAATTGTACGTGAGAATTTGGCTATCCAAAATTAATATGCATTTGCTTTGGGTATCCTAAGTGCTTCCACAATTTAAACTAAAAGTCTTCACTTTCTATGCTCTTAAATTGGCAGCTAATGTCATACCCACAAAGAAAAGGTGGTTATCTATCTCAAAGGCCAGATGGTAGAATTCTATATTGATATTAGATGTAGGGATTTACGATTTTTGTGGAAGTTTAAATATTATCTAATAGCTGTAAGTTTGAAGGCTGTCTTTTCTTTTTACTGTTTGTCAAAATTATTGAAACAATATTTAAGAAAACAGAGCTTTGGTTAGAACTGTTGCTGTACTTATTGTGGGGCCATGGAGTCCTGCTGATTATATGTTGCAAAATTGGTTTTTATGAACAATTTTGTTGACTTCCTTGTAGGACTGGATTGTGCAGTATGATCCTCCTGATGAACCCAAGGTACAAAAGACTGTTTCTTGCTAATGTTTTAGTTAATCTTGCTCCATTTTCATTGTTTTTCATTCATCTTGATTAACATGTAGCATTGAATTACCTCCAGGAATATATTCATCGGGTGGGTCGGACAGCCCGTGGAGAAGGTGCAAGAGGAAATGCACTACTTTTCTTGATTCCAGAAGAGTTACAATTTCTTCGATATCTGAAGGTCAAGTATTTTGATTATATAACTTGGGGGAATAGAACTAAAACCTATGTACGCATCTCTGATAATCTAAGTGCCACCTTGAAAACAGTCATGATCAGTGTAAAGCTTAGGCAGCATGATGTCCTATCACTAAAAAGTAGGAAACAAGATGAAAAAATAAGTTGTTTTTTTTTTTTTTTTTGGGTTGGGGGTGGTTGGTGGTTGTTTTGGAGGGCCATCAACATTAGTACAACATGAGCAAATACAATAAACAAGAACACAGTAAGTAACATCTTTATAATCCCTCTTAACTTTCAGGCTGCAAAAGTCCCTGTTAAAGAGTATGAATTTGACCAAAAGAAGCTGGCTAATGTGCAGTCACATCTGGTAAAGCAGGCTTCCTCATTGTTTATGATCCTTGATTGTTATTAGCGAGACAACTTAGCTTGGACTGCTTGGGTTTATGCAGGAGAAGTTGGTTGCTAACAACTATTATTTGAACAAGTCAGCTAAGGATGCATATCGATCTTATATACTAGCATATAATTCACACTCTATGAAGGATATCTTCAATGTACACCGCCTTGATCTGCAGGTATTAGTCGTTCTCCTGTCTGTTCAGAAAGCAGTATTAGTTTAAAGCATTTTGCCACATAATGTGTTGGAACAAGTATTTATGATTGAATCTTGAAATAATAGTTTGTTAACAAGGAGTAGAATTGTAGTGTAATAATCCCATGGTGACAACAGAGAAAAATAGCGGTAATAAGTTTGCGACAGAAGAATATTTTGAACTTGAATAGTTAAATGGCTAGCAATGTTGGCGGTTGCACTGCTGGTTGGCTGAGTCGTTTTTGTGTATGGAAAAGAGAGGATGGATTAAATAAACTGAATGTGGTCTTACTTTATTCTAAATGGGAAGAAACACCAATTTGAGTTAGGGTGATATTATCAAGTTTGTTTGGAAGTTTTGAAATTAGGTCCTTGGCATTTTATGATAAATAATCATTGGATGCATTTCTCTCTCATTAAATCATAAGATATGGTGATATACAACTGAAAACCATTAGATATTGTGACATACGGTGGTATAATTGTGTGTCTGTTGTATTTTTGAGCAGGCAGTCGCTGCTTCATTTTGCTTTTCTTCACCACCTAAGGTGAATCTGACCATAGACAGCAGTGCCTCTAAGTTTAGAAAGAAAACGCGTAAAGTCGAAGGAAGCAGAAATGGATTCAGTGAAAGCAACCCTTATGGTAGGCAGAGAGATGAAGATGATAAACGCCAATTTGTTAGGTATTAACAGAATCATGTGAGCAAATCACACATGGTCTGCCGAGATTTTGTTGAGTTTTTTTTTTTTTAATTTTTTAAATGCAATTTACATTTGTTCATGACATGTAGCATCTTGCGTAATCAGAATTTGTGCATTAGATGCCGAAATCTGTAACTTTGTGACATAACAATGGTAACATTAAACAGATAAGTTGATACTTGGGTTTGGAATAGGGCGAGCTTTTGTAATCTAAATTTTGGTACATCTGTATTCATTATCTCAGATTATAGATGATTTTTTCTTCTGTTCTCTGTTTTATTTCACAATAATGTGCTTCAGCTGGTATTGGTAGAAATTTACTGTGCTCAAATAATTGTATGAACAAAATTTTAGTAAATACGTACTTTGCTCAAAGAATTGTTGTATAGAGCAAAAATTTTCTCATGGAGGAAAATACTTAACAAGCTGAATGATATATTCACTCATGGGTTAATGATAATGTTAATTACTAATCGTTGTTTCTGGCAATTGATCAATTTATTTGCATTAAGATTGAAAAATTTTGTTTGTACTTATTGTTAAATGATTACCAAGGCAATTTTACCCTTGTGGGAAGACATGAACTCATGAACAGAAAACAAGTTTAGCTAATCTTTCAGCCTTAGCGTCACAAAATCCTTGATACAATGCTTTCTCTTTCTCTCCCTGGCATCAACTAAGCAATTGAGGGTAAAGAATTCAGCGACCGGTGTAGCGAATAATCTTTCTTTTTCTTCTTTATTCACATTTTAAATAATAATTTGGTAGTATAAAACAGAAATAAATTGGTTCTTAGAATAATTATCATTCTCATAAATAATAACTTTTTTCAAGTGTGGATATTACTGCATTGCCATTTTTTCTCATTTGGTCTCTTTGTCAATGTAATCACAAATTTTCATTTTCTACGATATCGAATGCATCCAGTGATATTTCACGGTATTAAAACAGTGCAATAACTTGTTATGAAACATATACAAGAATTTATTATGAAAAATATATACATATAATGTTTTTTTATTTTAAATATAATAGGTCTCACCACAGCTATGCAAGAAGACAAAGCACCATTGGTTGGGTATCACACTAGTTGGGTATCGCACTAGTTCTATGAATCATATCGTGTAGGCTAGTTGTCAATTGAAAAAAAAAAAAAAACTAATATCAGTGACTAGTTTTTACTGAAGCCAACTAAATGGCTCAATCCTAGTTTAGTTAGATGAATTTTACCAAATATAAAATGCTTTATTTGAATTAATCCTAGTTTAGTTAGATGAATTTTACCAAATATAAAATGCTTTATTTGAATTAAGATGAAAAATCTTATCTATTAAACACTAATATTTACACTCGAATGAAAGCAAACATTTACGGCTAATCAACTATGTTTAAAATAAGTAAAATAATCATTTTTAATAGATCATGATCTCTTTTGATCTGATTTTTTAAGTAAATTTATTAAAGTGATTAATAAATTAAATAATAAAGATAATTAAATCTTAAATATAAATTAATACTAAAATATAAGCCACATAAGATTTATAAAAAAATTAAAAATATTTTGACTAAGAGAGAATATTATTTTGTCTTTTAATAGCTCATCAACCGACAACAATTGATATAATCTTAAAAACCAATTGATATAATAATAATAACAATTGATATAATCTTAATAACTAAACCAACTTCAAAATAAAGCACTCCTTTATAATTATAAGATTAAAGTTATAATGAATTTTTTATTATTTATTACTTTACGTGTATGACTAAGATTTGTGCTCCACTTTAGAGCAGCTCCAAGATAGTCATAACCTTATTTTAATTAGGTAAAGTAATCAATAATAATAGTAATTATCGTATAACTACCCTCATTTTAAGTAAATATCAAATTTATTAATTCAAACTTGAAAACTATCAAATACACCCTTAACTTTACAAGAAAAAAATATATTTTTTACTTTTTTACTTTTTTATTTCATAGAAAATATACTTAAATAACTACATATAAATCAGAATAATATCAAAACATTTTTTTCAACTAATATTAATATGCTTTATGGATACCATAAAAAAAAATTGTATATTAGGAAAATATAAAGAATCTAATATTTGGTATTTTTAAATAGTACTCATGAATATCTTATGCAAATTAATTCATACAATCTTATGGAAATTAATTACTTTATTTAACTTTTGTGCTGTACTAATTTTTTTTTATCTTTTGTAATCAGTTGTTTCATGATCAATGATCTTATTATATTTATCAATTTAAACTTGAAAACTATCAAATACACCCTCAACTTTACGAGAAAATATATATATTTTTATTTTTTTTACTTTTTTAATTCATGGAAAATATACTTATATAACTATATACATAAAAGAAAATATTTAAATTTAAATAAATAAAATAAATTATAAATTAAATATTATTTTCTTAATATCATGTTATAAATTAATGATATTTTACTTTTAAAAATAATATAACTTCTATACTAATGAGAATAACTTTATGTATAAAACAAAATTACACATGCACACACATATACATACATACACATGCATATATTGCATAACGTAATAATGTTTTACTTAAAAAGTATAAAAAAAAATTCAACTAATATTAATATGTTTTATGGATACCCTCCAAAAACATTGTAGATTAGAAAAATATAAAGCATTTAATACTTTATTTTTTAAATAATACTCATGAATAATTCTTATGCAAATTAATTCATACAAACTTATGTGAAATTAATTACTTTATTTAATCTTTTATTTTGTATTAATTTTTTCATCTTTTGCAATTAGTTATAAGATTAATTTTTTTTAAATTAGTTAATTACAATCATTATTAGCCATTATTAATTTGATTAAACTGAACATTATATTAGAAGTTTATATTATCAGAATGTCTATACAACATTATTTTTAATTTTTAATTTGATAATAATGATGATGATGATAAAAGGTGGAGGAATCTTTAGCTATTGTCTCCCATATGAGTGTAGCTCAGTCTGCTCGGATAGTTAGTTAAACAAAGAGGTTGAAAGACAATTTGCCGCCCCTTGTGGTCGAACAACATTGTAAATTACAAATTCAAGTCTTATTCACATTGTATTTTCACATTAAGGGAGAGGACATTGACACACTTGTGGTTTGGTAAAATACTCACAAAGACCCTCTTATTTTTATATTAGTGAAACATACATCTTTTTGGACAATTGTGTGCTTTGACTATAGTGGCCCAACTGTATTCATTTGTACATAATCATTTAAAAAGAGATTTATGTGGCAATATTATATTATATTCGTCCAACATAGTGTTTTACTTATAAGGAAAATTATCAGTCATATGTCCTTAAATGACACTCGTATCAAATGTGTGTGAACACTTTTCAAGTGTATCACTCGTATACCTTAAGTTGACAAAACACCTCTGTCGTCCACCAATCCATTAACTTCCGTTAGAAAGTTAACATAATTGTGGTAAATTGACTATTTTGCTCTTGAAACTCAAAATGAGGTAAAAAGATAAATTTACCCCAAAAATTAATGTAAATTTTCAATATACAATTTTTTCTTGTTATTAACAATACATTTTTTTATTAAAAAATAAATTATTAATGGTACATATTATTAACAATTATTCATAAAAAATATCCATATTATACCATAAAAAATTATTAACAACATATTATTTACAATTATACATATTATACCATAAAATTTTTCAATTGGAGCTTGGAGGAGTAGATCTCCAAAAATTTAGGTTAAATTTTGGAGGAATAGATTTGATTGTAAAGTAGTTTTTTTTTTAGCAATTATTAACAATTATCCGATAAATGGGATGACATATAATTTTTATCAATATATATCATATGACATGTCATTTGTTACTAGGTAAATGGGATGACATGTCGTTGTTTTTAATCAAAGTTTCGTATCTTAAAAGACTATATTACCCTTATGATGTCAGCGCTTGCAAACGGAAGTTAACGGATTGGTGGACGGCAATGGTGTTTTGTCAACTTAGGGTATGCGAGTGATACACTTGAAAAGGGTTCACACACGTTTGATACGGGTGTCATTTAAGGGTATATGGCTGATAATTTCCCTACTTATAATTATATAATCAAAGCATGATAGTTTCATTTTTAATTTAAATTCAATAAATTTGAGTAGTATTAAACTGATAGAGTGTTACATAATGTAAAATTTATTTATAAATGTTATAGAATTATTCCGCAGTAGATAGATAATAAAGTTATGTTACTGATTTGGGAGATTTTGTTTGTATGACAACTAACATGGTATCTTATGTGTCATCGATTGATTGATAGCATAGATATACACATGACAATAAATAAGTACTTTTCTCACTCAAATATTTTTGTTATTATTTATAAATTTCCTTATTTTTATTTTATTTTATTTTATAATAAAAAATTTTTAAAGAAAGATGAAAAAGATTGGTGGCCATAACAATATGTTTTCATTATTTTGTAGAAAGTTGATATTTCATAAAATAAAAAGTTCATGTTGATATTTTGTAGAAAGTTCATGTTGTTTTCGAAGAATGTTGTACTAGTAAAAATGCAATGATTATCTGTTTTTATAGTCCATTTCAGGCTATAATTCCTAAGTCTTTTATGATAACACCACTGCTTGGCTTCTGCATGGCGGCTGGTACCAGCAATGGAGATAATTAATGAATTCAATTTCTTTGAACAAGGGTAGCTAACTTTTTACCATCAAACTCTTCATAGAAATGCAGGAGGTTGATCTAAGTGTTTAATTTCTTGTCCGGCTGTTATAAGCTCATAACACAGGCATGTTGTTGGCTCAAACACCGTTCAACATGAGTCCAAAAAGTTATATTCTCAGTTTGAGAAGAATGGAGTGACGAAGATGAAGTTGTTTTGAGCAAGGTACAATTCCAAAGAAGGGAATACTGCCAAATGTTAATTTTCAAGAATTTTCAATTTTATTTTGTTCGTTGGTTACAAAATTATAAAATTTTATAATCAGTGTTTCTTTCTCTTTGATGAGTTGAATTCTTCCTTGGTAGAAGAGCAACTTCATCTTCATCGCTCCATATCTTCTCAAAGGGAGCTTATGATTTATTTATTTTTCCCTTTTTGTCTCATTTTATTTTGTTTTCGAGCCAGCTGCTAGCATTTTCCAGTTTCAATATCTTTCTCAAGTGAACCCTATTTTTTCTATAGTGAGATAATAATAAAATAATGATATATATTTCAAATTTTTTTATTCCTAAATTTCATGCCAAATGATATGTCATTTATTGAGTGGATGATAATTTTTTTATAAGATTCAAGTAAATTAATTATACTATTTCACCAACTAACGATGAATGACACATCATTTAAAATAACATATTAAAATTAAAAATAAAAATAAAATATGTAACACTACTCGTAATATTATTGTAGATGAGATCGCTATAAGGGATCAACCTACGGTGCAACTGTGGTACCGTGCCACAATTGCATCCAGCCGTTGGATGCACTTGGATTGATGGGATCCACTGACATCCAACGGTTGGATGCAACTATAGCACGATACCACAATTACACTACAGGTTTCCCCCGCTATAAGGTACTCTTTTGCATGTAAGATAACGATCAAGGTTTTGTCGGTGCGTATGTTTGTAGAATCTGAAGTTAAAAACTAAAAATGTCTTTCCATCTCGATGAATGTCACATCAACCCACATGATATTTTACAATCATCAATGACGACTTTCTATTTTTTCCAACACAAAGTTATATCAATATAGACCTCAAACCAATTAAGCAACAAGCTGCTTTCAAATGTGATATTTATAGTTAGTTAAAGTATTCTCAAGTCAAAAACGTGGCTCAGATAATACTGTTGAACACTCAGATAGGTCCCTGGTGGCTAATAATTTGTGAGAGATGTTTAAGCTAAAACGATTAAGAAAAGAATCGGCAGAAATTATTTTTTAAACTTTAAGAACCTTCATTCATGTTCTTCTACAGACATTTTTTTTTTCTCGGTTTTTGGGGGGGGAGGGGGGTGGGGATTAACATCAGAGACTGTAAATTTATAAATATTTATGATAAGAGCATACGCAAGTCCGAATGAGAAGCAAAACCCAACAGCAAATATGGCGAATATGCGTGGGCACATGCAAGCAACCATGCAAGCCAATAACGAAAATGCATGAGCACATGCAAGTAACCATGCAAGCCATGCATGAGGTGGGCATCACGTTCCTTCAAGGACTCTTCAAAAAAATCAACGGAAAGCTTACTAGTCAAGCCGTATTGATAAAGAATTCAAATTTAATCATGTTTCCTTTAAGATTATTATTCACTTCGAAATTATAGCTAAGTGGTTTAATTGATTTTAACTACTTTATTTCATTAATTTTGTTCTATAAATAGACTCGAATATTTCAATAAAAAGGTATCAGACTTTTATCTAATTCAATTAACAATTGCGGTAGTTCTCGCCCTAAGAAGAACAAATTATTTGCTTGTTGTTTCTGCTAATTCTGACTGGGACCTATCAATTTATAAATACTCGCTACCTAATAAATGATAAACCACTAGATTCACACACTTTCAACAGCTGAGATTACACTTAGCATTCATAATTCCTAAATGTAGGGGTGTTCAGAATTCAATTCGATCCGCTCAATCTGTCTGATCCGTGAAAATTCGATCCGTATAAATCCGATCCGTGGATCCGTGGATTGAATATGGATTGAAAATTTAAAAATCCGCAATCGATGGATTAGATATGGATTTACTTCTGTAAATCCGTAAAAATAATTGAATCCGCAAAAAAAAAAAAATATATATATATATATATATATGTTTTTTTTTATTTAGTTAAAAAATTATTATAAATTTAATTAAAGAATATTATAAATGTGACATTATATAGTTACATAAGCACTATAACATATCTTAGCCATTACCCAATAATAATATTAAATAAAAAATAATTAAATAATCAAATATACAAATATAACTTGTAAAAATTGTAAAACAAAATAAAAGCAAAGTCACACGCACTAGCAAAAGCAAAGTAACATAACGTCAAGTTACCAACAATTTGCAAAGTCACCCGAAATCAAAGTAACATAATGCCAAGTCACCAACAAAAAACCCTAAGCTTCCCCGCCGTCACACGCACTAGAAACACCTAATACTAGTTCAATACACTCTCGACACCGGTTTGAAGGACTTCGGCCGCGTGATTCCAGCGAGAGCAAGCCATCTTCTTCCCCGAGTCCATCGAGCCACTTCACAATCACTGGTTCCAGCCAAACAATTGCACTATCACAACCTTCAAGATCGCCACCCGTACTTCTCCTGATTCCCATTGTTGACGGCTTCGTAATCACCACTTTTCGACAAGTGCAATAGCCCTAGTGAAGGATCAGACTGTGTATGGTTTCAGAAACTTTGCCATTTCAATTAATTGTGACTTTATTTGAACAATTAATTTCGGTGTTATATTAATGTATTATTGTAACTTTATTTGAACAATTAATCTTAGTGTGTTATATTTTGAAACTTTAAACATATTATTGTAGCTTTATTTGAACAATTAATCTCGATGTGCTATATTTTGAAACTTTGAATGTATTATTTTAGTTTTATTTAAACAATTAATTTGTTTAAATTTTATTCAATTTTAAATTTAATTGGTAGTAAAATTATTTTTATATAAGATTTTTTTTTAATTTCATTAGTTCATGGATTGGGGAGAACTAAAAATTTTTAATTCAGAAACTAATGCGCAAAATAGTAGATGAGATATGGATTAAGTTAAATCCGCATCCGATCTGCAGACGTATGGATTGGATATGGATTGAGTCAAATCCGCATCCGATCCGCACATGTATGGATTGGATTTGGATTGAGTTTAATCAATTCGTGGATTGGATTGGATTGGATTGAAAATTATAATCCGTAAAATTGTGGATTGGATATGGATTGATGTCTAATCCGTAAAATCTGATCCGCGAACACCCCTACCTAAATGTATATTTCCCCCAAACAGGGCCTGACTCATTATTAATGCAAACATGATATTTATAATCTTAGTCATTGAAAGTTCATCAACCCTAAGATTGCAAAACAACGAAGGGATAGATTGAGAGTACTTAGGAGACTGGAATAGCCGCCGAACCTATCCCCCAACATATTACTAATGCTAATAGAATGATGATGGTATATAATCTCCTTTTCACTCCTCGACTTTCAACCCAGACAACAGAGAGGCATAAAAATGTCTCTTAAATAATCTTGAAAATCAAGTTGAAGACAGTTGCAATCTCAAGTAGGGGTGGGCCTCAGTTTGGTTTCGAAATAAATTTTCGGTTTCGGATCAGTTCGGGTTCAAAAATTAAAAAAACCATTCAGTTTTTTTGAAAATAAAATCCAAACCAAAACCAATAGGTCGATTTCAGTTCGGTTTCAATTTTCTTAACGGTTTTATTTAAGCAATCGATTTTTCGATTCATCTTAACGATTTGGTTTTCGGTTCGATTTTTCGAATCATTTTCTATTTCAAATCATGTACAATAATTTCCTCATTTTCAATAACTATATTATATATTCAGAGCATGTACAATCTACGATTTCATCAATAGTTACACTTCGCTTTTTTTCCTCCAGGTAGCTTTGAAAATGATTGCCAAACGTTTGATCTTAAGCGTCTGCCTCCTTTTTCATTCTCAAAACCCTCATCAAAATCATCCTCCATAATCTCCTCTACAACATTGTTATTTTCTTCCATCTTGCACACAAGGTCTACTATAATCAAACAAAAATAAAATAATTTACAAATTTATATTTAAAAAAAGGCAAGAATTTTGGACTAAAATGAAGAATTTAGTTACTGTTTTTAATATAAAAAGTTTTGGCAAAAAATATAAATAAAATAAAATAAGTATTTGTGCCGTAATAAAAATTAGCAAAACAATAGGGACTGAAATGACATTCGGTCAAGGACTATTATGAAAAGTTAGCAAACAAATCAAATCACAATAGAATTCTTATATGCAAACATATCCTAAATATTGGGCCATACTAAAATTCTATAAAAAAAGGGATCTAAACAATATTATCCCTCCATCATCTTCAACATTTCGTAACTTTCTGAGTCCTCACCCAGCACTGCCAGGAGCACATTATCCAAACGGAAAAATTGAAAAAATACAATAAAATACTCATATCCAAGCAAAGCTAATAAAACTAAATAATAATAATAATAACTTAAACAAACATGAAATAAGAGCAGATCAAAGAGCCATGTCAAAAACAAAAAACTGAGCAAGTTAGTCACGAATGAAAACAAACCCATTACCTGACTGGCTAGCTAGCGACGGAGTAAGGAATGAAATAGTGGAAGGTTGGCAGCTAGGGGTGGGCAAAAAAAGCTGATTAATTAAAAATCAAACCGAATCGATCGGTTCGGTTCAATTTTTGTGCGGTTTTTTTACCTCCAAAAAACCGAAATAGTAATATAAAAAAATAATAAAACCAATCGGTTCGGTTTTTGGTTTAAAAAAAAAATCGAAAACCGAACCAAAATCTCAAATAAACCGATTGTTTTGAAAGCTAAAGCTAAAACCTAAAAGCCTAAAATCTCGTCGTGACTTCTTCTGTTCCCGCTGGCCGCTGCTCGTCGTGACCTTCAGCCAAAAGCAAAATTCGAACTCGTGAGTCGTGACCTTCAGCCACAGACTCGAGTCGTGACCTTCAGCCACACTTCTGTCTTCTTTTGTCCCCTCTGCTCGCTGCCGCCGCTGCAAGCTCGTCACTACGGCTGCAAGCTTGAACTGGAACTGGAACTGAACTCAAAATAATCGTCCAAACCAAAACCATCCAGTTATCCGCGACCGTTAGATTTGCTTCCTTATGGTCAGATTCAAATCCGTTAGTGAAGTGAATCCAACTGCAGCCACTCTATGGTGAGTCTCTTTTCTAGGTCTCAGTTATCGGGTTTGTGAATTTCTGGTAATTTCTGTGCCTTTCTATACTGAACTGTTATGTGAATTTCTGGTATTAGTTGATGTCGCGAAACGACCAATCAAGTCGTGCAACCATGAGATGAGAAGATGAATCATCTTGGAGCATTATTGGAAGAGATTTTGTGAATATTGTGTTGCTGTTGTTGAGTGTCAATCAGTGCATCTTTCTTTCTTGCACAAATTGAGGTATGTTTTGGTAAAGGGATCTTGCACAAATTGAGGCATCCTTCTTTCTGTCGAACCTTAGTTGAGGTCCTGCTTGGAAGTTTTGGTTGCACCAATCCTCTAAAGTAATTGTTTTGAAACTTTTTGTAAATTGTAGATGAAGTAGCAGCAATCAATAATTATCTATAATTGTATTGGTATTTTGATAAATTTTCAATTAGATATTATTTAATTGAGAATTCGGCTATTAATCATGTTAGCTAAAAACATTTTATTTTATTTTGATGGGTGTTGTTGTACTGGCTGAGCTATCTTTCAAATAAGTTATTTTGTCTCATATTTCCAACATAAATAGCCTAACAAATTTGTGTCATTCTGTATATTTTCTAATATGAATACGTTTCATAATTGTGCGACTTATCTTTCTGTCTTAGTTGATAAGTTAAAAAAATTAAATGGAGAAAAAGATCTAACCTTTTTTTTTTTCTGGTCAAGGCAGCTGCTTCTCGAAAAAATATTGTCATTGATATCTTAGGTTTCTCGAAAAAAGAAGAAGTTATTTTGTCTCATGTTATGTGTTCTTGAACATATTTTGAGACATGTTTTGATTTTTTGTTTGTTAACTTTTTATGTTTGTGGTAGATTTATTAATTTAAAGTTTTAAATTTAAAAAAAGTTCAAAATAGGCCCATAATCAAAATAATCGAACCGAATCGAATCGAATTATTTTAATTAATCGAGCATTTGATTATTTCAGTAATTTGATTAATCGCGATTATGATTTTAAAATAATCGTAATCGAACGATTATGAAAAATTTAGTAAAAAACCGAACCGAACCGCGCCCACCCCTATTGGCAGCAAGGAGAACGGGCAAAGGCAGATGCGAGTTAGGTAGGGGTGGGCAAAACCGATCCAGAACAAAAAAAAATTCAGTTCAGTCGGTTTTTTTTTTTTTTTTCGCTTCGGTTTTTTTAAACAAAAAATCTGGATTTATAAATACCAAACCGAGTGATTCGGTTCGATTTGATTTTCGGATAAAAAATTATAAAATCCTAGCCAAACGAATTTAAGGCATTTTCGTAATTTCGCTAGAACATATATATACACAAGTTAAACATTTGCAGTTTGCACCACTCTCTCTCTCACTTTCAGCTGCAGCACAACTGCTTACCCAAGACCAAAAACCTAACTCGCATCTGCCTTTGCTCGTTCTCCTTGTTGTCGACCTTCCACTGCGTTTCATTCTTTACTCCGTCGCTAGCTAACCAATCAGGTAATGGGTTTGTTTTCATTCGTGACTAACTTGCTCAGTTTTTTTTTTTTAAATGGCTCTTTGATTTGCTCTTATTTCATGTTTGTTTAAATTATTAATATTATTTAGTTTTATTAACTTTGTCTGGATATGAGTATGTTATTGTATTTTTTTCAATTTTTCTGTTTGGATATTGTGCTCCTAGCAGTGCTGGGTGAAGACTCAAAAAATCACGAAATGTTGAAGATGATGGAGGGATAATATCGTTTAGATCCCTTTGCTTTATAAAATTTTAGTATGGCCCAATATTTAGGATATGTTTACATATAGAAATTTTATTATGATTTGATTTGTTTGCTAACTTTTCATAATAGCCCTCGACCGAAGGTCAACAAGATAAAATATCATTTCAGTCCCTAATATTTTGTTAATTTATATTACAGCACAAATACTTATTTCATTTTATACCAAAACTTTTGATATTAAAAACAGTAACTATAATTATAAAAAATTTTCATTTTAGTCCAAAATTCTTGCCTTTTTTTTTTTAAATACAAATTTGTAAATTATTTTATTTTTGTTTGATTATACATTGATTATAGTAGGCCTTGTGTGCAGGATGGAAGAAAATAACAACATTGTAGAGGAGATTATGAAGGATGATTTTGATGAGGGTGTTGAGAATGAAAAAGGAGACGCTTAAGATTAGATGTTTGGTAATAATTTTCAAAACTACCTAGAGGAAAAAAAGCGAAGTGTAACTATTGATGAAATCGTAAATTGTACATGCTCTGAATATATTATATAGTTATTGAAAATGAGGAAATTATTGTACATGGTTTGAAATAGAAAATGATCTGAAAAATGGAACCGAAAACCAAACTATTAAGATGAATTGAAAAACAGATTGTTTAAATAAAACCGTTAAGAAAACTGAAATCGAACCAAAACCGAATCGAAATCGACCTATCGATTTTGGTTCGGATTTTATTTTCAAAAAAACCCAACGGTTTTCTTAATTTTCGAACCCGAACCGATCCGAAACTGAAAATTTATCCCGAAACCAAACCGAACCGAACCGATGCCCACCCCTAGAGTTAGGATTTGGGTCGTGGGCAAACAGTTGTGCTGCAGCTGAAAGTGAGAGAGAGAGAGTGGTGCAAACTGCAAATGTTTAACTTGTGTATATATATGTTCTAGTGAAATTACGAAAATACCTAAAATTCGGTTCGGTTCGGATTTTATAATTTTTTATCCGAAAACCGAACTGAGTGGTTCGGTATTTATAAATCCGAATTTTTTGTTTAAAAAAAACCGAACCGAAACCCAAAAAAACCGACCCGAACCGAATTTTTTTCGATTCCAATTCGGTTTTCCCCACTCCTAATCTCAAGTATACACCAATTCTTTAGACTTCTAACATGCATGCTGTGGAAGATAATATAATGTGCCTTCTTTGCAAACAGGTTACATTTACATGCATGGCATATCAGAATCAGTAAGTATATTTGCTTACAGTGCTATATATGACCATCAAAGTCAAGAACTTGAGCTCTTTGACAGTAATGGTGGAGACTGCCGAGCAAGAAAAGGAACTTCAACTACAGTCCCAACAATGTTGTCTCCAACAGTTACAGTGTCTCCACCTAAAGCATCTTTCCTCTTGATATATCCCAAACCAAAGTGATCAGATTCCTTTCTTCCGAGTGTATAGCTTGTCAGTTTTCCCACCTTGACAAAGTTCAAAAATACATTAGGCTTCAAGTGACGAGGTTCCAAATTCCAGAAAACAGAATTAATACCTAAACTACAGAGCAGTTGTGGTACAAGTTATTCACCCACTAATTTTAATTTGATATTTATCTTGTCAAAAGAATATTGAGCAAAAAAATGACGCATACCTTTTTCCCATCAACTATTATCGGGCTGCCAGGTTCTGCTGGTGCTGACAGACAAATTCCCCATAGTCTCTGCTTAAGTCCATCATATGTTATAAGCCTAGAGATGGTCTCTTGTCCCTTATAACAGCCTGAGAAGAAAACACTTACATCAACCTTCATTCAACCTTTCTATGAAGACTCCAGTAGGGAAAGGTTAGCTACCCTTGTCCAAAGAAATTGAGTTCCAGAGACCGGCCTCCAGAACATTGAATTCATTAGTAAGCTCCTTTCCTGGTGCTGGCCGTCCTGCAAAACCAAGCAGTGGTTATGGAGTCTGATAACATCTGCAACAGGTAAAAGAAGCACATATGACCATTAAACCCAAAAACAAGCTTTACATCATTAAAGTTTATATTTCCTCTGGGCCAAGGCAACTATAATGTTAATGGAACTGATTATCCATTTTGCCATATTTTATAAGGTACTCATCAAAGTGATCAACAAATCCCTCACAAAAAATGTGAAATTTACATTCTTTACACTGATATAATTTGTACCAAAGCAAAATACCCATCATTGACAAGGATAGGAGCAAAATGAAATTAGCGGAAAGTTTGAAAGAAGAAAGAGAGAGAGAATCAAATCTATTCACTTAAAAGCCTAACCAAGCATGCAGGGATTAATCACCTTTAATTATTCTTAGTTTTTCCCAGGCATTAGAACCCATTGGAACAGCACCTTGAGATAGAAGGGTTTCCCAAACTGATCCAGCAGCAGCTGGTGACATCAACAATGAAAATCCTTCTTCCGAAATGACATTTCCCACACCAACAGTTATCGGCATGCCATTCACCTGAAAATCGATAGGTTTTTATTTATTGCTTTTCATAAAACAAAAAGTACTAGGTTTGATTCCCGGAATAGACTTCATCATCATCTAGATTTTATACGAGAATTGACCATTACTTCTTCACTGCTTCTCCAATGTTCTGTCCAAGCTGAAGGAACCAGATAAAACAATAACGGCCTCGTAATGAGTACGTACATATAGTAAAAAGCTACATTTATTGTAGATATGAACTTCTGAATCATGCAATGGGAAAGGTGGTTCAAACATAAGGACATGGAATAATGCTGCAAACAGAGGACGAGTATAAGATTTTGTCGTGGTGCATCAAGGAGAGATAATCCAAATCTTTTATGTCAATAAATAAATAAAGAACCTCTAAAAATTATTACTGAGGACTGAAGAAAAAAGTATTGAATTATATTTTGCAATTTGAGTATTTAACAAATAACATTAATTTGACATTATTACTTTCCTAAGTTTTGAACCAACCACACTGATCTTTTAATATTTCAGAAGAAAGCCCACTCCTAAACCCACTATTTTGAATTGGCGCCCAAATCTATTTGGTAGTTGACATGAATCTATGTTTCTAGAACTTGGATTGATCCTATTCCATCTCACTAAGGTCAATTAACACAAACAATAAAAAAAGTAATCCAAATATTTTCATACATTCTGAATTAATACTGAAAAGTAAATTTTAAGTAAGGGCACTTGCCCCCTCATCAGGATAACTTGCTCCAGATCAGGATAACTACCTCCACTACTTTGCTGTGAAGGCATTTATCTAGGAAAAGAATCAGGAAGAAATGCAAGAGTTCAGGAAATAATAAGAAAATTCATTTTGACCTGGAAAAAGCATGAATTGTACTACAGATAATCAGTTTTCCATCTCCCTTCACTATCATATCTTAATAGGCAATTTACAAAGAAGTATGTGAACTCACATCAAAACAAACAGAGCAAATTAAGCATTACCATTCAGCCAACATGTCATTTGTAGAATGCATAGATTATCATTCTTTTTGTGCTTTGACAGCGACAAAAGAACTTTAGCAAATTGAGCTGTCTCATAATTTTAAAAGAAGTTCCTAAGATTTACTTAATCAAATCCAAAGTTCATCAAGAGAAAAAGGTTGGAAACTAAATATACATCCAGTTCATGTTATAGTCATAACTAACCAAGTATAAAGCAAACTAATGGATCTATGAAGAGAAATCAGGCAAACATTAAATACAAAAATAAAAATATTCTCATTTTTCCAACCTATCATTTAAAAATTTAATCAAGTTGAATTCGTGTCATAGAGGATAAAGATACAATATAAAGAAATTATCTTGTATTATAAAGATCTATTCAGAAAAAAATCTAAGTCTCTTGTATTTCAAAGATCGACTGAGAAAAAAAATCTATCTTACACTATAATGCCGATGTGTTCCATATGCCTCTCCAACAAGATCACCAAGATTCAAATCGCGCATGACCTGTTTGCATGTCACTAATACAATCATCAACAATATCAAATTCAACTTCCAAAAAGCTCAATAATAACTCCAGAAATGAGTAAACAATTTAAAAGAAATAGACATACTTGGTTGCTTTTAGGTCCCACTACAACGAATAAGCATGTTTGTTTAGTGATATCTTGAATTTCTACCTTGTCAGCGAAAAATACATACCTAGAACAGAGTGCAAAAAATGCATAATAAGGAGGGGAGCTTTCTATTTTTTCTTTGGATAAGTGTAGGACTCGGCACAAATTTCAAAACACAAGACAGGCAAACAAATTATTCTTGCTTGCATTGGCTCAAGCTAAGTCTGTCTAGGCCATGTCCATATACACTAGAGCAAGACAGGTCATGCAAAAAAGAAAGATGAGGATTGTTCATAAGCCCATTCTCTCCAAGTTTGTGTTCTATAAGTAAACTGGAATGAAGTACACTGAGGTGAGCAATTATACAGGATCAAAATTGTTCAAGTGTGAGACTAAAATCATTCTACACAACAATGGCAATGCTGGAAAACTAAGACACACTATCTACAAGCATAAAGTTAATAAGACAATCTCCAAGACAGATATACATACTTGTTTAGCATTTCAGTTATGCTACTACAGGTCAAGGGCGAGACCACCAGTATAACAGCATTTTTCTGTGCATATGGAAAAATGATTAACAAGTTGACAAGATAATTTGCATTTATTACACGCTTATAAACAAACTACGAAGGAAGAAACATGAAGAAATAGATTACCATTATCCAAGCATGTGCAATATCTATTGTCCGCGCTGTTGGTGTAACAAAGACAGTGTCACATCCCTAAGGATATCAATCCAACAAATCCCATCAATTAATCCCAAATGACTGCATCAAACAAAAATAAAACTGAAGAAGTTTGCGCTAACTTCTTAGAACAGCACCAGACAAAAAACCCACAACCTCTCAAAACTTGCCTGTCCTTCACGAAGAATTTCAAAATTTGCAGTGCTTTGGTTGTGAAGAAACTGAATATGGTCATCTCCACTCACTTCATGATAATCAAACCCCAACAGTTTACAAAAGTAGAACAATCATTAAAGCATCACTCGCACAAAACAACGATCCACAAAAGACTCATGTAAGCAATCAGAGCGTACCTCTTATCCTTCCAAAATGTGAAAGGTCCACAACCTAAGCCAGACAACACAAAGCAACAAAACAAACCAAAACCTCGTCAATAATAATCACATGCATATAAATCGAAGCAATCTAATACAATTTGATGCGTGATAGTATGATATTGCCCATTCAATATCATATTATTATTATTAAACTTAGTACTAATAGTAAGTGCATCCAATGTTTTGTTAAATTAAATTAATTCTCATAAAAAGGAAAAAGAATACTCACAGCAACACCATTATCAGCAGCATCTAGCGCTTCACCATCATTACCAAACGTTTCAACTATTCCTTCTCCTGAAATCTTCGCCCCTTCACTCTTCACAGTTTCCTGCAAAATATAGTTTAATAATCAAAAAAAAAAATTTTTGCTGTTTATTATTTTAATTAACCTGTTTTTGTTTTTAATTTATTCAACTTATTTTAATGGAAGTTCTTACAAGAAGGTCGTGATCGATTGGCGGAGGAGAGAGGTCAAAAGGTAAAACGGCAGTTGGAGGAATACTCGCACTTCTTCTTCTTCTCAGTGAGAGAGTCTTTTTCTGAGTCAAAACGACCCCGTTTTGAAAGAATTTGGTCGTTCTGGTGGTATGTAGACGAGAGGTAGAGCCGACAATCAAGTGCGTCGTTGCTGTTGATGAGGTAGCTGCCATTTCTGAATGTTGTAACGCTCTCTCCCTCTCAATTATTCGCTCCCAGCTAAATTTTCAGTTCAGTGTTAGTGTAATTTTATCAAGGGATTTTTTTTTTTTTTAAATTTTGGCCCCCCGTTTTTTCTGCTGTATTAAATAAAATTTTGGTTTAGTATATTATTATTGTGGTGCCCTGCCAAGGATGGCAAAAGCCCAAGCGGGGACAGGATATGGGAATGCTTTGATTAGGGATGGTAATGCTGCCCATAAACTCGTAAATTTATCCAAATTCGTCCTCTAAAATTTGTCTGATACCGATAATTTTATAAGTTGCGAGTGTGTTTGATATTATAAATTTAAACGCGCATTAAGTTGTGGGTGAATTTGATATTAATCAAATATCCATTGGATACTCGCATAGGTATTTGCTAACCCGCAATTTTTTTAGAAATTTTTAATTTATTTTTAATTAAAAATTATTTAAATCTAAAAATATATAAAGTAATCATATAAAGTGCAAACATGTGTGTAAGTTGTAACGTACCTAAGTCCTAATAAGCTTTAACTTAATGTATGGGTAATTATATACTTATAATTTTATTTGAACTATTATTCTTTAACTTAACGTATGAACTATTTTATTATTATAAGGGAAATTATCATTGCACTATCTCTTTTTTGTCTTATTTTCATCCAACCATCACAAAATTTTAACATGTTCTCTGCACCATCTTTCTTTTTAAATTTATATCAATTAGTCACTTTTGCAATAACACCGTTAAATAATTTAAATAAAATGATAATTTTACCCCTATATAAATAAAAATACTATTTTATTTTATAAAAACTTTGAAAATAAAAAGTTATAATTATAAAAATACCCGTAAATTTAATAAAAAATAAATCCTAAAATTAGAATATTTATTTTTTAATAAAATTATTTTAATAAAAATTATAATTATAAAAATAATTACAAAATTTTTGGATTTAATAAAAATTTCCTAAATTATTAAAATTTTTGGATTTATTTTTTAATAAATAAATTCAATTATTTTAATAAAATTTTACAAAATCATAATTTTTTAATAAAAATAATTATTAAAATTTTGTAAAATCTAAATTTAATATAAATCAACCGAGCACCTCTATTTGGAATTTTTTTATTAAATTTATGGGTATTGTTATAATTAATTTTTTTATTTTTTAAAGTTTTTATAAAATAAAATGGTCTTTTAATTTATTTAGGGATAAAATTGTCATTTCATTTAAATTATTTAATGGGTTAGTGTAAAAGTGGTTAATTGATGTAAATTTAAAAAGAAATGTGGTGCAGAGAATATGTTAGAATTTTGTGGTAGTTAGATGAACATAATGCAAAACAAAGGTGGTGCAATAATAATTTCCCTTATTATAATTTTGTTATTCGGATTAGCATTTAAAAAGTATTATTCTTTAGAAAATATTAATCTTAATTATTATTATTGGAATCATCTTGGAGAGGTGCTAATGGTGGTGAATGAAACAAAAATCTTCTTTTCAAGCTTGTGTTGAATGATAATATGAAATGATAATTGTTATTTTTAGATATTAGTTTGTGGCTTTTCTTATGAACTTGTGTATTTCGTACTTAAATTTGAGAATTTGTATTGGATTGATGTTGAAATTTTAATTTTTAATTTACATTGGTTAAATTTAGAGTTGAATATGTTATGTAGAATTTTAGCTTATTATTATAAATTTACATATTTAATATTTATGATTTTAAATATGAAAACCCGCAAAAAATCTACTGGGTATCATTGCAGATTTAGTAATTGTCAAAACTCGCAGCGGGTGGGTTTTCTTAGAAAAATAAAAACTTGCAGTGGGTTACGGATAAGTTTGGTAATTAAATTTTGTGGGAGATTTGGATTTGGTAATGATAAACCCACTACGGGCGGTGTTGATTGCCATAAATAGTTTTTATCGAGTCTGGACATATTTTTTTATCGTCTGTTCCTGGCTTTTTAATCAAGATTTTATATTTTATAATATATATAAATTTATTTATAATTTTTAAATTTCATTTCAATGAAATTGTGCTTGAAAATATGAATTTCCAATTTTTAAAATTTTAAATATATATATTAAATGAGCTAAATAAATATAATTATTTTAAATTATATATATATATATATTATTTTTTTAATAAAAAAATTTGGATTTTGAACTGAACTTATCAAGTGAAGCTCGAGTCCAACCCGGCCACTCAACCCGCATCACTAAGATCCGAACCAGGCAAATATTTTTGACATCCCTGTTGTCCTCGTGCTTGTAGGGCTCTTTTTCATTTCCATAAAATGTAACTTTCTCTTTCCACAAAATATAAAATAGGTGTATTTCCTCACATGTTAGTGAAAATATATTTTGAAGCTAATCTTTTTTAAATTCTAGAATGTATCATAATTATATATTTTAGTGAATCATAGATTGTATTATACCATTAGACAGTAAAAATTAAAAACATTAAGGGATATTATTATTTAAGCTCCCTATTTTTACGTTTATTAAATATAAATGTAGTTTAATATATAAGTCCTTTTCAGGGTGCGTTTTTTCATTATCAATTGTTGATCATTGTAATGAATTTAATTACAGTACAGTTTTGAGCTTTGTTGATTTTTTTTGGAACATACAGTGATACATGCATTTTTACTGTATACCTCAAAAATTTAATTGAACCTAAGAATTAGTTGATGGAATTACTTGTTCAATAAATCTGCACGGTATGTCCTTGTTAAAATAAAAAGGTTTTTGAAGGGAAAAAAATGCAGGGGCTAAGATTGATAAATGGAATGAAATTATAATATCAAATGTAAATGTAAGTAGGTGGCAAGACAACCTGTAAACCAAACACGGCCTAAGACCATAGTTCACAAGGAACTTCTTTTTGCATGCATGCCTACTGCGAGCGAGAATTCATCCAACTCAATGAAATTTGGTAGCTTGGAGGGTGCTTGTTTGTGGAATTAAAAAATTAGAATCCTGAATGAGAATCATTAATGATGTTTATTTATTAAAAGGAAATGTGGAAATGAGAAGAAAATATGTAAAACCATATATTTTTTAAATTAAAGAATGTAAACTTATTGTTATTATTATGATTATTTTGAATAAAAATAATGGTAATAATTATAATCACAATTATTATAATAAATAATAAAATTCATCGTCTAAAATTATGTTACTAATTTGTAAAATTTTTTTTTAATTCTAAGATAAAATAAACACATCAATAGCTATACAATTCATTTCAATTCCGATTTTTAAGGTTAAAGTAAACAATTTATTATAATTTTTATTTCCCGTTCTGATTCCAACTAATTTCGATTACCAATTGATAAGCACATTATAAGAAGAATCCCCGTGAAACCTTGAATCAATTTCCTCATGCAAGGAATGAGTCTTCTGGTACCAATGGTAAAATAAACACAAAAAATACGAATGCTTCATTTTTAGCTAATGAAAAGGGGGTTCACATTTAATATATATATATAATTACATGTTATTTCTGTACAAAACGTTAATATAGAATTTTACACTAGATACAGAAACATAGCTGTAAACAAAGTCACCTTCAAATGTAATTATCCCTCCCACCACTACTGCACATGCTGATTCCCGCCATTTTCCTGTCTTTGTGAATCGGCAAAAACTTGCCCTTGCTCTCTAACATCTCTGAACATGGAAAGAAATGAGTTGAGGCCTTCTGAAGAAGCCCCTCCTAAGATCCACAACAGCAGTGAACTAAACGAATTCATGCTCCCCGGGTTAGGACCCGTTTCAGGTTGCTGAAGGTCTGGTTGTCCTGGAATCTCCATAGTGTTGCCAACCCTGTCTGGATTGTTGTTTTCGGAACGTTCTGGTCCAGGAGCATCCACTCTATTTGTTGGCGGCATTGCTTGGTTGGATCCAGGTCTCAAGCCAGGTCCAGAAGTTGCATCAGTATTAGGCAGACTTGGGTTCCTTGTGTTCAATCTTGTTATATGCAATGTTGACGCGAGAATGGTAGATGAGGTAATGTGGAAGTCTGGCTGTTGCTGAAGCTGAGTACGCCTATTTTGGATGAATCTTTGTAGAGCTGGTACCTGAGATGACATTAGCAAACGTGCATACAAAATCAAACTCAAGTTTTGAAACATTCTGTTAAAGAGTAAAATAGATGGTGAAATCTACACCAATGATAAGAAGATATGAGGAACAGTGCGCTATTGATGCATTCATGATGCACAACCATTATCAGCTAAGAGATGAACAATCAATAAGCAGTTACAAGCAAATCAAAGGACTAAATATCGCAACAAGATAATCCTAATAGGGACTAATTACCTCAAAGTGGTTCCAGAAGTACAGAATGAGGTGCTGCACAAACGCAGCAGCCGTACCAAGTGCCATATACGAAAATCCTGGAAAAATTATAAGTTAAAATCATAAGACACAAGTAAGAGTTCCAGCCATAAATGAGATGAGTCAAAAAAGTGCAGGGCCATACCATAAGCATAAGAGAAAAAATATATGTGAAAAACCAGAAAATAGAGCAAAAAGAAGCGAGGGAAGAACTTCATCGATATTGGTGTGCGGACACTGCAACTTAGAAATAAGAAGAATCATATTAGAAAGAAACAATAATTAAGATTATAGTTTCTTATCACTAGTTAGATAAACCAAAGAGCTGGCTAACAGGGAGATATGTCTATGGCATTCACTGGTCCTAGAAACCAGCTCAACATACATCAGAGCAATTAATCAGAGCACCAGTGTGCAAGACCACATACAGGCAAAAGAACCTTATCCTAAAAGATAGCTATTCATTAGTCAATAAAAAAGACACCAATCAAGAGCAAGTGCACTCTCTTACAATGCATTTCAACAAAGAAAGAAAGATATACCTGATCAGTGTAAATAGCTCGCACAACCAGACAAGAATTAAAACCAGGAAAGCCA
Organism: Citrus x changshan-huyou; assembly: GCA_039657385.1. Classification (NCBI taxonomy): domain Eukaryota; kingdom Viridiplantae; phylum Streptophyta; class Magnoliopsida; order Sapindales; family Rutaceae; genus Citrus; species Citrus x changshan-huyou. Next base: position 9,342,328 of record CM077549.1, read on the forward strand.
ACAGCTGGTCATCATAAAACTCAAACAGGAAGAAAAGAATGCCAATCATTATCTGCAAAATCCACCATACTGGTCATCAGTAAGACCCGAAATGCACATAAATAGAAAAAATAAAATCTAAATAAATGGAGTAAAATAATAAAAATATTTTAAAACATAATTTATTGCAGCATAAGTTTCACATCAATAGCAAATTACAAAGATATGATGAATGCCTACCGGTACAAAGACAAGTGATTCAATTACATGCACAAAGATCAATTGAAATGTTGGAAGCCGATGCTGAGCATGGTGTTGTAGCTGCACTGCAATAATATGAAAAATAAGAGACCCCCAATCATACCATATTTGTAGCAAGAAAATACAGGACTCATGACAAAAGATCCTAACCAACTATAGAAAGTGTCTGGCAACAGAAGAATTTGAGGTGACAAAGCAAATAACTAGCTCTAATTAACTACCAAAGGAAAGAACAATGAACCAGGTGCATGCATACACTGGTGCTAACACCACTTCACACCCTAGTTAGGAAAATCAAATAACATACCTGTGAACTTCAACATGCGAGCCTGTGTCTCTCTCAGCGTAAATGATACTGACATTGTGGTTGTGAAAAATACAAACAGTGACATCATAAGCACACCACACTTGGTCACCAGATAGTCTGCAATTAAAGAAAAGGGAGGACGAAAAGTGTAAATCATCAGATCACAGTTTATGTCCACAGACTTTAGATAAACGATCAAAAAGATACCCCGTGCTATGTTAAAAATTACTAAGATGTATTCATAACCAAAAAACAAAAAGGGACCAAAGCAGTGCTTGGTGATGCAACAAGCAGTGAGAAATTGGTGATCATAAGATTCCAAGATATGAAAACACAAGAGATCATCACAAGTGCACATGATCTTTCTTTTTCTGTCCTGATAACAGCTGCTTATTACAAGCAGATTCTCTTGTGTTCGTAATGCTATGACAAAAGGCTCTTACTTTACTTTTCTTCCCCCCCAAAAAAAAAAAAAATTCTTTTTTGCCAGCGAGGAAGGATTTGGTTGGGGTTGGTTGTTTTATAGAAAGTAGACAGACATAAGACCCAATGGTACTCAGAATCTAGTTTGTGGATTAATTGGCTGATGATACATAAGCCATTTTGGAGTTCTATGGCTACTAATTCCAATGTTGTTACCCTCATGAAAAGTTATGATTTCCATGTGCTAGGGCAAACAAGCACCATAATAAGTAAATAAATATGCCTGTTATTTAGTTTTCTCCTCCACTTATCTTGATCCTCATATTGAGTATGTGCTTAACATTTTGAAATATTGACAACTCCCTATTAGAATGGGAAATACTGACTCTCGCAAACAACATTGTGACACTATGTCATTGTCAGGGACTCAGGTAAGTGCACATTCCAACAACAATGACTAACATGGAAGCATGTTGATCCCAAATCTGCCAGCCAAAACAGTGCAAAATAAAATGCAATAATAAAGCTAGTTCATAACAAGAAAAGCACCCATGAAAGAAGAAATATAACAGAAATCAACACACCTCCAAACTTTGCAGGGCCTTCTGGTGGTTCCTGTGCATAGCTAAGATTGTAAAACTCCTTTGTTTGACAATTATAAAGATACCCTGCAACCAGATTTGAAATAATAATTAGACAAAGTAGAGATGTGGACCAACACCATGCAGAGAGTCTGTTATTGACTCCATGAATGCTTTATAGCACTAACATCATTATTTTCAAGCTGATGACTTGTATATTTTCTAACTTCAGCAATTATTATGGGAAACATCTAATTAAGGACCTTGGGACTGAAAAAATGGATGAAGAAGAAAGCAGTCTCATTAAGGTTACAAAGAAGAGCTGTCTGAGGAGTTATTTCCTCTAACTTGATTCGGTCTTTTACATGGTTTGTAGAGAAGCTGTTAAACACTCTTCAATTATGTCTCCAAAAATATATTTTTAGCTACAGTTAGAGAAACACAGTATCGAGAAAGGCAGCATTATTAGCATCTGCTATAACAAAGGATCCCGAGTTTGACAAGCATGCCTGAGTTAGAAGAAAGCAGTATCTCTACAGGTTATTTAAATGAAGAAACTAATGCGAGATTGAAAACAGATCTCTCGCTCTGTGAAAGAGGAATATCAGTGATATTGAAACCATATTTACGCATCAGAAAGTTTAAATTATGAAGGATGGATTAGCCGGTTGTATCTATTAAAGAAACTCTAATTGGAAAGTGAGGAACGTTGAACAAGCTCTCAAATTATTTCAAATTTTCAACAGAGTACAATCCGTTCAAGATAGCAAGACTATCAGAACAAAAGTTGTTTACCTTCTGTGGGATGGTTGATTGACATCATTAGATTACTCAAAAATTCTTATATATGCAGTGCATCAAGAGAATTATCTATTACCTTGACCGGGAGTATGCAGTAAACTATTCATCAAAATTGTATCGTATCCAACAAATCTGTTTATGAGAAGTTGCTGCCACCTATAAATAGAAGACATTACTTAAAAAATATTGTGCTGCATATAAAATTCACATCCAAAGCATTCAAGCATATAATTGCCTCACAAATTGTTAACTCTTGCAAGCATTTTCACGTTGGAACTTCAACAGAATTTTCACAGAAATTCAGATCCACAAACAGTTCATGGTACAAACATTTTCAACAAGACACGTATTTAATGGCGTAAGTAAACTTAAAACTATGACAGCAAAGCACCACAAATTGGCTTTAAAATAAAGCACAGCCGTGAAAATTCACTGACTAAACCTAACAAGCCATTGAATCATATGCCACTATTACCCATCAATTCAAACTTTAAGTAATCAACTGCAAGCTCTTCCATATCATCCAAATACAATCTAATATGATGTAATTCCTTGATAAAAAATTACTAGTGATTACTGAGCCTAACTTTATCTGTGGCGGACTACAGCATGATACTGCCTACATATTCTGCACAAAAATTTAAAGACTTCATCAAACAAACATAATAAACAAACATCCATGCACCAGAAGTTTATGAAACTGAGAACTGGTATTCCTTGCCCTACAAAATAAATAACAGATACTTAACTCTCTAATCATTGATATCTCAAGAGTGGCACCCATTTAAATATTAAATAAAGGAGCCGGAACAACATATGTCCATTTGCAGACAAGCCAAAGCATAGGATATATAACCTGTTCCCAAAGCAAGGATGCTGAGCTGATATGCTGATATTGAAAGTACGTATATTATGCCGAGATTTATCTGCTTCTGGTAACAAGAAATACCCCTACACAACAGACTTAAAAAATAAAAAAAAAGAAGAAAAAAGATTACAAGCTTCAACACCTAGGCAGAATCTTGATTAATTTTTTTTCAACTAATTAAAGTACTTTAAATACAACAAAATTTTTCCTTTTTTTGTTTTAAATATTTTCAATGCACAGGAAATCTCTCCACCTGTGCACCAGGTCTGGAAATAGGGACTACTATCAGACTCCAAAATCTCTATAGTCAGCAAATTCATGGTGTAACATTTAGAAAGGTAGCTTCAACAGATTGGAGTCACCGACCACTTGGCTAGAAACCAAAGATCATACCAACTGATCAACCATCGGAGAGGATGCAGCAAAGTTTTAAACAACAGAAAGAAGATATATCAGTCTAACAAACAAAAAAGATACCTTTTCCATGGTGTACAAATAAGTAGGTTCAAATGCTTTGGTTCTATTCTCAAGCCACTGCACTGCAAGTAGACAGCACAGTTTCAATTAGAGCCAACAAAAATAAAACACGAAAGGATGAAACTGTAACTAACTTTATCACCATTGCACGTGATCATAAATTGATATGATTAATGAGGCCCAAAATCCCATGTCTCTTAGATCCATTCCATAATCTTAAATCATATATGATTTATAACTTGTCTAGGGGGTGTTACATTGCACTTCAGATCAGAAAACTTAAGAACTAGCATTTATTGTTGGCACCCAAATCTCATATGTCCTCAAACGAGAGATAGACAAAACTTCAAACAAACTCTAGATACTAAGTTCAGCCTAGATGCTTTGCACGGAAATTTCCCTCACCAGACCTAAAAGATAAGCATTTACAAATTTAAATACAGAGTTTATTACATATATTGACAATCATTACCAGAACTCAAAAATAAGCATTTACAAATTTAAATAAATGTCTCATTCTGCATAATTCAGAAGTATAGTATGTGATGATATTCTAATTTCAGTGACTCTAATTTAATATATATAATTATTTTACCGATTGCTTCAATCATTTTACAGTTACATACATGCAATATTACATACATATTTCTTCACCACAGATCCAGATTACATAAATAATAATAAATATCGGAACATTTATGCCAGAGGCCATATGAATTTTGGAAATATTATTGCAACATCATGATAAACAGTAAGGGGAAAGACAGTTACCAGCATAAGAGTGAATCCTGTCCAGGTAAAGTACATGCATCAATTTCGGCACATCAAGATTTAAATGTATCCCCGCAATATTCTGCACTAGGAAGTTCAAATTCAGCATAAAGAATTTAAAATGATAACAGAATTAGGAATGAATAAAGCAAACATGCACTTTTTATTTTGATTAATTTTAATGCAGCTTGAGAAAATAAGAGAAAATTTAGCTTAAGGGAGAGGAAGAGATAGGTTGTAAAGAGTCATATTGACATGAATATCCAAAAGCAGCACCGGCTTATACTCTCAAAAGAATGAGAGAAGAAAATTTAGTAAGTGATATTTAGAAAAAAAGAAAACAATATTAATTAATAAAAAGAAAAAACGGAGAAAGAAATCAGAAATCAGAATATACAGCTTTCAAAAAATTGTTTTTTTTTTATGAAAAGACGGGAACATTTGGCCAGAAATACAATTGATATTGCACGCATTTGCATGAATGTTGTCAAGGCATAAAACGTGCCAGTATTTTAATGAATTTGCTTATAGAAAAAGGGAGACTCAAAGTGAAGATCTGTTTCCTAGAGTCAACAATAGAGATCAAAAAGCTCCTATTTTTCTCCTTATTCGCAGCAATAGAGATACAACAGTAAATAATAGACCGTGGCCAATATTTGCAACTAGCATAATCTGAAAACAGTCTACTCCCTCTTTCATCAAGAATTGTAAAACTAGGATAGGAGGCAATTGAGAAACTTTAGCCCCCCTCCCCCCCTCCCCGCCCAACCAAAAAAAAAACATTAACAATTAAGAAGGAAATTTTCAAATTTACTCACCCACAGCTTCTGGAAATTTCGTAAGATTTGCATTGCCTGTCTCCAAACAAAAGATAAACGCCTATACCACTTTTTCCCAAAATGAATGATTGCTGATTTAAAAGCCTCCTTGGCTGATAAAGCAAAACTATTACGTGCCTCCTCCTTATCAATTTTATTCACTGCACTATCAGTTGGCTTAAAGCTTTGACTACTTACAGAGCCCTCTGCTAGGTGTTCAACAGGTTCCATATCAGTCCTCCAGAACTTCAAAGCCAATTTGCCTTTCCTAACATTGGAACGAATCCAATTTAACCAAAGGTTTGCAGCCGAGAATGTTAATCCATCAGCATCCATACCTGAAACTTCTAACTCATTGATTGAATTATCCACACTAGTGACATCTACAACATTAGAATCAGAGTCATGCTGTGACCACAAACCTGCACTACTGATCTAAATCAAACAAGAAAAGTAAAAGGAAAAAAGGTCAGTTTCTTAGACATGAAAGATCGGCCAACTTAAATGACTATCTCAAATTACCTTTAAACTAAAACCTAAAACCTAAAATAGATGCCTGAATTAAAAAGGAAACAGAAATATATAATTTTGAATAGACATGGGACAGGTACAGGCATTCAAGTTCGGCCAGGATCGCAGCTGCACTAGTGCGAAGTTGGACTTCACCAGGTGTCAAACAGAGCTTTTATATTTTAGCATGGCTATTTTAGCATGGCCAAGCCACTGCCAAGATACAACCTTCAAAATGTGTCATGCCTCTTATCTGAAGCCTATGAGTTGATAATGCATATATTCTCAAACATCAAATCAAGTTTGAAAAAACTTTGCATTTACTTCTCAACAATTTTTCTGTGTTATATTGCTATATAACATCTTAGCAAATAATAAAAAGAACAGTTATTCTTGAGAAATAACTAATACAACATCATCAGATTTTAAAACAGACTAGACACAAATGGCCAAGAAGAACGCTCCTCTAGCTGTAATACAAACGTTATGTTCTGGTAGCTGCACAAGCAGATGCAGAAGAAGGGGATAACTCAATCCTAAGACAACGCAGGCTCCGAGTTCAACTTTTTGTGATCAGTTGTGACATCCACCCAAAATTTTAAGATTTCTCATGATAGCACAAACTTGATACATGAAATAACGTAGAAAATTCCATGTCAGAAAAGTAGACTGAAATTTTAAAACGAACGTTCATATACCTTAATTTGTATGAGTTGGGCTTCAGTCATCCGAATTCCAGCAAATTCACTTGAACAGCCAGGCTTTATAAGCAAAATATTCAAATTTAAGTCAAAAGGTGCATACGATTTCTGGAAAAAATATATAAACTAAAATAAAACACACATACTGAGAGACAGACGAGAATAAATCAAAGAAGCATGTTGCCTATTAACAGAAATGGTATTGCAAAGAAACGTAAAGCAAGCTGAATCTGCAAATTTAAATTCATATTTACAAAGAAGGTATAATGTGTAAGTGATTATGGAATTAAAAAATGATAAGTTGCTTTTTATATTACTAACCAAAGGGCTCATTAGGGATTACTTTTTGCGATAATTAAGAGTAGCTTATTTTATAATCTGTACCAAAAAATGCTTTGTCAAAATGTTTTCATAGTGCTTATTTCATAATCTATTCCATTACTTGCATGAAATTGAGTGATGAAAATGTTAATAAATAAATAAATTTACAACTTCAGCAATTTTTTTTCCTATAGCATATGTTGATACAGACATTATACACTTAACAAGCACTTTAATCCAAAAATTACCATACACATTACACTGTTCAAAACTCAGAGCAGTTTCAACGGCATAGTTAACAAAGCTCTGACTACTGTCTTCCCCCTCCCCCCCCCCCTCTATTAGAGCTGAATATTGGCTTATCAAAAACTTGAACAGCAGCACGATACCATCAATGGCAGATAATTAAAGACAATGTTCCAGTACTCTAATTCTTAAATTCTAAGCAAAATCAACTATAAATAGCAATTCTACCTGAAAAACAAAAATCTTAATGCAATTTTACTTAACGTAAGGGTGCTTCTTCCAAAAGCGCTTGGTAGGAGAAGCACTGATAATATTCTTCCCCAAAAATCACTTCCACTGGTTAAGAAAGCTACAAAAACTATATCTACTACAGTTCACACAGTCAATTACAAAAAAAAAAAAAAAAAATCTAACTAATTTATACAACTTTAAAAAAAATGAAAGAAAAGAAAATCGAAGAAATTAATTAATTAAAAAAATTAATTACCTGTTGAACATAATTAGCGTGCATAACAACAAGAACACAGAACAAAGTGATAGCGATGAAAAGATAAATGTACTCCAAATAGGCCCTAACTCTCGGCGTCAGCACTCGCGAAAACCGCTCTTGCACTCGTATAAACGTGTGCTCTGGATCCATCTCTCTGTAAGCGATCGGCCAAATTTCACTTCTTCTTTTTGTGAATCTTTTAATTATTAATAACAAATTAATAATAACTACGAGTTCTCGTCATCATCGTAAACGCTTTATATTGAATTCTTTTTTCAGTTTCTCATTTTTGCCTTTCCTTTGTTATTGTCTGTCTTTGACCTTCGTGTGTGTTATGCTGTGGTGTTAGATGAATTATTGGTTGGAGATGACGATGAATTTCAGATATATGCCGCCATAGTTAAATGTATTTTTGTATGCCTATTTTAATAGTCAATTACTAGAGTACCCTCCTTTTGAAATACTAGATTCCAAATTTACACCTCGTAGTCCACTAGCAAAGTCGAGTGATAAGTATCATTCTCGATTATCTAAGCGTTTTGTATTTACATGATTCAGAGTCCGATAATAACCAATGAGGGTTATACTTGATTGTGCATTATGTATTTTCGTAGAAATGTTTTTAACGAAAATTAATGATGAATTTTTCTAATTTTTTGGTATAATTATTCTTTCTTCAAAGATAAATGGTGAACAAAACTCAAAATTGATATTTCTTTTTAACTTTATATCTCTATTAAGATTTAAATAAGCGTGGCTAATAAAAAAATTACTTGAAATATATTCGGTGCTAATATGATAATATTGTATTTTTTAAAATAATTGTAACTAGCGGTGTTGTAGAAATTATCAGTTGTGAATAGAATCAATTAAATATTTAATAAAAAAAATTTTAAAGTTGCGTGAGTTTTAAAGCAGTTACATGTATTTGATAGATCTTGCTATTAAATTACTACAAGAATATAAATGACTGAATTCGATATAATATTAAATAAAACATATAAATATTTATTAGCATGTATATGAAATATTTTTTATTGGTACATATAATAATTAAAACTAAAATAAATATTTTATATTTTTAAATTTATTTTGTTATCTTAATTTTTTCTAATATATATATATATGAAATTATATTAAATATAAAAGTGATTCTCAAAATCAAATTTTAAAAAGTAAATCCTTCTTTATTTTTCAAAATCTCCTATAGGATAAGATGATTTTACCAAAAGCAATTTCTATGAAAATTTTACCAAATCCTAAAATTATATTTTAACTTTTGAAAATCATTTTTCAGTCTCTTAAAATTAATCTCGAATAAGCCCTTGGTCAAACTTATATATTATTTCAACGAATTTCAATATAATGACTGCTTTATATATTACCAAATCCATAAATATGTACTATTCAGGCAGAAGATATTGGTTTTGAGTTATTTCTATATTTTTATTAATTTATTTTTTCTAAATTCGTTTTATGATTGTCGAAGATGCTTTAGTTTGGAATTTGGATTGAAGTTAAAAAATTGAGTTAGGCCGTTTTTTATTATTGTTTGGCAACTATTGTAATGTAATTAATTCATTTGAAAATTATAAAAAATTATTGATTTTTTTATGAATGACATATCACATGTCACATTATTTAAGATATAATATTTGAAATGTGTTACTCTTTTATGTTATAACTATAAAGTATTTAATAATTATTTCAATTGTATTTAATAACAAACTTAATTAATAACAAAATTTAAATCTTTTTAATCAAATTATTAATCAATTGACAAATTTAACTCAATAAACAACCCGATACTGATGATTAAAAATCAAGACCACTTAAATAGATTTATCATTTTATATTCAAATGAAACGATCATACATTTATTATCAATTTTGAATTTTCCTATTCTTGTTGAAGAATGTTTCTTTTACCCTTTATCAAAAAAAGTAATTGTGTTAATTTGTAAACAATTTGATATAATATCTTTTAATTATTTATTATTTATTTATTCATTAATTGGGCATTGTAGTTTTCGTTTAATTAGCCAAAAGTAGTGGCATCTTACTTTATAGAGTCACAGTGTAAGTTATGAAACATGCTTAATCTTTTCTATTTTTTGGATTGTCAGAAGCTAAGAGCTTAGTGTTTGCTATTTTTTAGATTATCATACGTTAAGTTATACTTAAAGCCTAATGTTTACTCAATAATGAAGGTTATGAGCAAGAGCGGATTCACATACAAGCTAGTGTAGGCAATTAATCCCGCTTAACAAAAAGTATTCCTTTATTTTGAAATTAATTTTTTACAAATTTTATTTTAGTAGGGATAAATTTATAAAGAAATTTTGATACTGGGTCATTTTTAAAAAATATTAATTCATTTTAATTTTGCCCTCAATGAACTAAATTTCTAGATCCGTCCCTGGTAATGACAGGTTTGTTCGAATTAACTTACCTCTTTTGATTTCCTTCTATATTGTTCAAGTTATCGTTATCTATAACACAGTTTATCTTCCTTCTATATTGTTCAAGTTGAACGTTATCTGTAACACAGTTTATCTTCCTTCTATATTGTTCAAGTTGTCGTTATCTGTAATACAGTTTATCTTCCTTCTATATTGTTCAAGTTGTCGTTATCTATAACACAGTTTATCTTCCTTTTATATTGTTCAAGTTGTCGTTATCTGTAATACAATTTATCTTCCTTCTCTATTATTCAAGTTGTCGTTATCTGTAACACAATTCATCTTCCTTCTATATTGTTCATCTTCCTTCTATATTGTTCATCTTCCTTCTATATTGTTCAAGTTGTCGTTATCTGTAACACAATTTATCTTCCTTCTATATTGTTCATCTTCCTTGTATATTGTTCAAGTTGTTTAGCTTCCTTGTATATTGTTCAAGTTGTCGTTATCTGTAACACAGTTTATCTTCCTTCTATATTGCTCAAGTTGTCGTTATCCGTAACACAATTTATCTTCCTTCTATTGCTCAAGTTGTCGTTATCCGTAACACATTTTATCTTCCTTTTATATTGTTCAAGTTATCGTTATCCGTAACACAGTTTATCTTCCTTCCATATTGTTCAAGTTGTTGTTACACACAATTTATCTTCCTTCCATATTGTTCAAGTTATCATTATCCGTAACACAGTTTATCTTCGTTCTATATTGTTCAAATTATTGTTATCTATAATACAATTTATCTCTCTCTCCCCCTCCCACCCCAAACATTTCTTGATTTTCCAAAATCATTCTATAGAAATTGCAAAACTAGAAGATTTTTATTATTAATAAATTTTATTATGGCATATTATCATTTTACAACTTAATGTTTTCTAATATATTACGTTACCGCCACAATTTTCTGACAATTATTTTTTCCTACTTAATTTTTTAGTTTTTATCATTTTACTACGAAACCGTTAACTGCATTTGTGATGTTACAAGGATATTTTAGGAATTTTAATATATTCAATATTTTAGGAATTTCACAAGGTATAATATTTACAATTGTATAAATTAATTATTTTAGATATATAAAATAATCAATTGATAAAAGTATTATTTTTTTGTATAATTAATATTGTATTTCTTTAATTATACTTATACAATTTAGGGGTAAAATAGACTTTGATTACATTTTCTATTAATGTTCTATTAACTTTAATGGCTTAGTGGTAAAATGATAAAAATTGAAATATTAAGTGAGAAAAAATAATTATCAAAAAGCTCTAGTGGCAAAGTGATACATCAAAAAAATTAGGTTGTAAAATGATAATATATCTTTTACTATTTAAACAACAAAAACACCAAGCTAAATAACTTGGATTAACAATTTTTGTAAATAATCAAATTTTAAGATTTTTTTCCTTTTATTCTAACTTAGCTGAAGATTCAAATGTCAAGCCATATGTCAATATAAAAAATAAAAAAAATTAAATTTGCAAAAATTAATAACAATTATAATTGAAATAAATAATAGAACGATAACACCTGAAAAATTGACTAACTGTGAAGAATATAATAATCACATGATGGTAATAGATTTTGTAGAGAATAATTTTCTTTGTGGTGAATAGAGTAAGAAAAATTTTAGTTGAGATTACTATTGATTTAATGTCTATTGGTTATGAGGTTATTATTCGAGTTTAAGGGAATACTAAAAGTCAATTCTAATGTTAATAATTTTAATAGTGTATTCGTTTTTGGAAAGTGAAAGTAATTTTTTTTTTCTTGCAAAGATTAACAAAAAGAAAGAATTAAGTGGGAAAACTATTAATTCTACCCTATATGAAGTAATGAGGATTATCATATCTGACATTTTTATAAAAAAATAACTAAATCTTATTTTAAGGTGAATATTATCAAATTTAAAGTTTTTATTAAGAAAAAAAATCTTAATTTTGAATAATAATGAATGGAAGTAATAATAGGAAGATATCTAAAAATTAGACTTTTTTTATATACAAACTTAAATAAAATCTTTGAAATCCTAAAAAAATTAACTATTCATCAATGTATTAATTAAAACAGTTAAATACTGGGGCCTTTCTAAAATTTGGAACCCTAGGTCACTATCTAGTTTGCCTAGTGCTATAGCTGCCCCTATGTTCATTATTGTTGGTCCTAAAGCTATAGAGGTTTGGCAACGCTCATGCACCCTGATGATTTTGTTGACAATTGTGTGGGAAAAGGAAGACAACACTCCCATGTTTCAGATTATGATCATAGAGACTTACTTTTAGATTGTCATTACTATTTTGTCAAACCATGGGAGTATTGCTATGTTTTACCTGTTATGATATCATTTGGCAATGCTCCCAAATCTTTATTTGATGCATTTGTTGCATCTGTTGCAATGGGTGTGAAGTTAAAGTTATTTGCAATTAGAGCATCTCTAAAAATTTTTATTAATTTTACTTTTCAAATATTTATTTGCTTATTTATATGACAAATAAGAGAGTAAAAAAATATGTTATTCTCCAAAAAACTTTTCAAATAGAAATAAGTTAATATTATTTTAATCAATTAAATATTTTTTCAAATGAAAAATAATGGTAATTAAAGCACTTCTTTCTTTCTTTCTCTCTCTCTCTCTCTCTCCAATAAAAAGTAATAAAATATAAATTGAAGGGGGAGAAAACAACTCTACAAAATTGAAGACAGAGAATCATTTCTTATTTGAAAAATCTTTATTAGAGTGGTTTTTTGAAATCTTAAATGCTGATGTGACTCTTCAAATAAGTAATAAAATCTTATTTAAAGAGTTTTTTTGGAGATACTCTTAGTTATTATAATGTTATGGGTGGTATGCTAGGAGTAGAATCATCTTCTTGAGTTTTTCTAAGCTTTTAAAGATCTTACGCATTTTTTTTTTTAGTATTAGTGGATGACTAAGATTTAACTAATTTTATTTTTTAATTTATTAACCACTAATCACTTGAGTGGATTTTTCTTAGAAGAAAATCAGATAATGAAAGATTTTTGATCTAATATGATAGCCATGCAAGGAGCTGTGCATTAGGTGTCGTCACAGAATTGACCTGGAGATGTGTTTTGTTGACAACGGTAGATTTGCTTTCCTAATCCGAATGATATATATATGGTGAGATTGCCATGACTGGTCTTGAAAGAAAATCTGCAACTGTGTTGGATTTTCCTTTGATGTGTTTTACTTCGAACTTGAACATTGAGAGAGACACAGACCACCATGCTAGTTGAAGACGTGATTTTTCCTATATATATGGGGCCAATGGGCCATGCCGGTCCATCAAAATAAGGCCTATGCTTGCTTGTGCCTGTACTGTGCTGTGCCCACTATGTGTTTTGTGTCGTGCTGTGCCATGACTAATTTTTTGCTTAGGCCCAGCCCGACACATGCCGTACCCACTCAAGCCGTGCCGTGCCTAAGAAAAAAAACCCAATAATTTTTTTCTTTTTTAAATTTTTTTAAGAGCGTATGCCAAGCTGTTGGTGTATTTTTTTAAGTCTCTGTACTTTGTTTTAGGTCTATGTCTTTATTCAAGTTTAATATAATCGAAAATTCAAAACTCAAATCCATATTCAATAATAATAAACTAATAATAGTAAGATAATATAATATTAATTTCTAAGTTTGACCTTATAGTATTAGAATTTTTTTAATACTTAACAACAACAATAATAATAAATTTTTCTTAAGGGTTAACTTAATTGTTAACATGGACTTACATTATTATATAGAGTCATAGATCACAGTTCACAATAATATTAATGGATATTTATAAAATCATGATATTTATAATTTTATTCATTAAATCATGATATCAATTATTTATTTAATAAATTATAAATATAAATCAATTATAATATTTTTTTGAAACTAAGAATTAAATGAATTTAAAAAATTCAATTTTAAGTTATTTGTAAAATCATAAAATTTTAAATTTATTTTCATTAAAAAATAAAACGTGCTTATTGCAGGCTTTTTCATCGTACCGTTCTGAATCCATCTCTAATCGTGCCATGCTTTTAAAGTCCGCGTGCCTATAATTTTAATTATAGTCCAACTCATGTGCATGCCGTACTGTGCTGCGTGTCGCACCAAAATATACTCGTGTTATATTGTGCTGTACGATTATGTGCCCTGCCACGTGCCAGTGGCCCAGTGGCCATCTTTACGATGGGGTGGTAGAAGAAGAAAAATCAGAAAATGCAATGGTTATAAAAGGTAGTTAAAATTGCTTTTGATTGTTGCAGGCTTGCAGTTCCCGAGGGGTCTCATTCTAAAATTTAAAGAACCACTGTACTATAAATAAACCATGAAAACATACTCGTGCCCAAAGATTTTTGTACCTCGGCCCACATTGCCGGGGCCCAGATTTCACCAAGCCTGAATATAGGGGACATGTGTTAAGGAATTTCATAACAGCTTGACAGCAAGTTAGATAATAGAATAATTTTTAAAATAATTACTGTTAGGTATAGTTATTATACTGTATAATAATTAATTATAAAAATAATTGATTGACAATCTTTTGTATAAAGAATTAATTGATATTCTTTTGGTAAATCTAACCACTATAACGATTAAGAACTACTGAACTAGATATTATTCAAATAAGCAACAAAATTATATGGTAAAATTCATCTTCAATTTTTATTGAATATGCATAAATTAGATGATAATAAAGTATTGAAACACATACTAGAATTAAATAGTGATAGTGAAGGTTTGATGGAAGGAGAGGAAAAAACTGGGTAAAGAAACGTATATGAACTACCAAAAAAGAAAAAAAAATAATGATCTCTTTAAATGTAAAGATTTAATTTCTCAACTGAATAGAAATAATATTAAATTTACATAATATATACAATAATATACAGAAATTAAATTAAAGGTATAAACTTTATTCTCAAAATTAAATTTTGAAAATTATGAGAGAGTGATTTTAGGAAAAAATAAAAATTAGTTACACATTAGAATTAACTTCGAACATCTCAAAATCACTTCAAACCTCTAAACAACAATCCCAAATGTGCCATAAACGTTATTATCTCCTTAAATATATAAAATCTTTTTGGTCATACTATTGATGATTTGTCGGCCTAAACATTTACTTGTTCGTTGGCCCTTGGCCTTTACTAATTTTCCCATAATTCTTCGTAAAGTGACCTTATGATGTCCATGGTGCACCACATTGTGTAATACAAATTGTATGATACATGTATTTTTATATTTTTCATATATTTATACTAAATGAATATTATTTAGATTTATTATTAGTTTAATTTTATATTGAATTTATTATTTAAATTTAAAAATAGAAATACTATAAATTTTGAATTGCATTGCAGAGCATTTAAATTGTTTTCTATAATTTGAAATATCTAATAGTACACATGCAATGATTTTATTTAAGTGGGATACGAGTATAAAATTGTGGAGAAAAAGTACCGCTCCCCAATTTAAGAAGGATTACTCAAAAAAAAGGTTTAGTATTCTAGCAACATGTGAATATTTAATATCCTTTCTGGAAATAAATAAAAATTTAGCCCCGCGAATACATTGAAGCACATGATTTGTTCTCACTTGTGTGTATTATGCAATGGATTGATACAAGTTTACGTCGAACACTTTTAATATATATTTGTTAGGATCTTGTGTTCCGAACGAGTCATATAATATTGAGGCGACAATAACAGTAACAACTTAGTATTAAATTGACACCGGACTTAAGACAAAAGATAAAATTTTTATTATTAAGTAAAATAAATTTGGGAAATTTACAAAAGTAACCTAAAAGCTTTTACTATTTTCATAAATAGCCCTTCAAACTTTTTCCTATCAACATTAGCCAAACACAAGTATTTCTCCCCAAATTACCCTTGTTTACAAATCAAAAGCAACTTTTCTTCTCCTCTTTTATCAAACCAAACGCAGTCTTGCACTCTTGAATCATCACCGGCGACGGCAAACGCCGATGGCGAACGGTAAAAGTGAACTCCGATTAAATACAGCATAATCCATTCGGATCCAACACCAATCCTCATCACTGAGTGTGGTAAGAGTTATGTTCTCAACTTGCGAGAGGGTTTCAGTGCGATTGCATTGGTGCAACAGGCACCTATCGCACAAAGCTTGGTGCGACAGCCGACAGGCACCTGTCGGACGAAATTTGGTGTGACAGGTTGCCTGTAGCATCTGTCGCGCACGTGACATCACACGAGGCGCGCGTGTGCGACGTGCGACGGGCGCGATGTTGCGCGAAGGCCTGTCGCTGCGATAAGGTGTGATAGGCGCGCGTCGCATGTGCGACAGGTGTGCCTGTCACACCTGATCGCAGATCGTGCGCTGAACAACTTTCAAGCCTCCTCCTCTAAACCTACGGCAACTTCTTCACCCATACACTCAACGTCATAAACCCTTAAATCTTCACTCACCATCACCAACACAACACAAAAACCACAACATAGAAGAATAATAGAAAATAGAAATCTAGGGTTTTTAACATAACCTTTAATTTCAGCTCTTGACCGGAATTTTGGTGATGTTCGCTGCCGAGAATGACTCCGAGAAGGTGCCGGCGACGAGCGAACACGTTGGGAGGGAATTCGACGGTTAGAGAAAGCGAGAGAGAGAGAGAGAGAGAGAGAGAGAGAGAGAGAGAGGGAGAGAGGGGGGAAGGAGAGGAAGGAGAGGGAGGAGTTATGGGAGGGATATTATCGGCACAAGTGGGGAGTTTTGGCTAATATTGATAGGAAAAAGTTTGAAGGGCTATTTGTGAAAATAACAAAAGTTTTTAGGTTATTTTTGTAAATTTCCCAATAAATTCACATAGACAAGACAAAAATAAAAGTTTTAAAAGGTAAAACAAATACACATAAACAAGTAAAAAATAATAAGTTTACTATGCTAGAAGATTCTCAAGGGTCCAGAAAATCCACTATTCAATGAGTTTTACAATAGATAAAGACTTTCTAACTCACCACTTTAAGGAATTCACCTAAGAGATCTAGAGTATAAATTAAGGAAATCTAAAAAGAGCACTCTTTTTAGACAACTTGAAATATTCCTCCAAGTTTATAATAAGATCTTTATCATTTTATAAATCAAATCAAATTTGAATTGAAGTTCTTAAATGGAATGAGATGGAAGAGAGAAAAGAAAATACAATTTGACTTCAAAGTCAGTTTCAACAGAAAATCTAAATAGTTAATACTCATTTAATTATGCCTTGATGAAAAAAAAACTCCAAATCAAACATGGTAAAATTTATTAAACTCTTGACTTACTGAACTTTCTCGGGATTTGAAGCTTGTTAATTATATTTTGATGCATTGATGCTAATAATTTCAGAACTTTTGGCCTTATATAGAGTTCCTAACAATTGTGATATTTGTTGACTAAATATTGAATATCTTCAAGAAGAGAAGTCAGAATTTGATTTTATAAGTTCCTTAGAAGCTACATAAATTTATCTTTTCAACCATATATAACCAATTTAATCTATAATAATTAATTTAAAAATGCAATAAAATATTAATTTACTAATAACATTAATGTATGACCAAAGAATAATGTCAAAAGTTTCATAATAATCATCTATGGTCTAGGATCCAAGTGTAAATAGTATAAGCATATATGTGGAGACTTCAAAAATTTTTTAATCTCTAATTTTTTCAATTTCCAACAAATAAAAGGGACTGCACTATAAATAGCTAAAAATAGGTACCCACCACCCGAGTCACCATAACCGTTGTCTTAATGGTTTATAAGTTGTACTCACTATGTAAAAATTAATTTTTTTAAAAAAATCATATCTAATATAATTTGGCGTTTAGTTTGACAGATATGATGATAATATAGAGAGCTAATTTCAACCCCAACTAACCCCAGACAAGAAAATATAAAAATTAAATATTTTATTAGTAGGGTGCATGCCATTTTTTTCTTAAAAAAATGTACGGAACATATTGTGGAAATGTTAAACATCTGGCAATGCTTAATATTTAAATGGTGCGTTTGGTACATTGTATTGTATTATGATGTATTGCATTATTTTAATATTGGTGTATTATATTATGTTGTATTGTATTAACACTGTATTATAATAATACTGTATAATGTTTGGTGCTACACTGTACTGTATTAATATTTTTGTGATTAATTTAAATTATATATTATCTTATATTATTATTTATATTATTATTATTAATTTTAAATTAATATTTTTCAAATTTATTCATATTTAAGTATTTATTATTAGTTATATTATATTATAAATTTATTAATAAGTTATAATGTAAAAATAAAAATATTATATTAAATTAAAAAGTCATATTTATTTATTATTATTATAAAGTAAAAACAAAAGCAAAAAGCAAAAAGGAAAAACAAAAGCAAAAGAAGGAAAAGAAAAAAAAAAGGCAACTGCGGCATTAGCTTAAACAATATTAAGAATTATAAATTTGAAGAATTCACCAAAACAATATCCATTTCCCAATAAATATCTCATTAGCTGACAATATAATTTTGTCACTCTTACTCAGTATAAAATAGTATTGTATTTCATGAACATGGCGTATGTTACTTAATGAGAGGATTTTCTCAAAATTAAGTCTAAGAAGAATTTTTATTTGCAGGTTGGTATGGACTAGAAGTCGTCAAGGAAAACAAAATTTTCTCTTCCCTCACTAGAGTATAATCAACCATGCTTATCTCGAGGACAATTCACAATAATAAAGTGATCCCCTTTAGCCAAATTGGCTTAAGGAGGATTTTGCTGTCTCTATTCCTTTTAGCTTAATTGCTATGTTGGCTAACATAGTGCCTAAGTTTTCTAAATACAATACAATTTATCCTTTAATCATAAAATTATGAAACTTTCTAGAAATGTACTAGACAGATAGAGGAAACAATTATCTAAATTTCATATCTAGGTATGGTAAAATAGTTTCGTAACTTATACATTGTGTTGAAATTAGAAATTTTTAGCGTAATAGACTTGATTTAAAAAAATTACTATAAATTGAATTCGTATATGATTTTATCCAAATAAGTTTCAAAAGATTCCTATGGATGTCTAGTATATCATGTAAAAAGTTCAGATTCAAACTCATTATATACTAATTATTGTGAATTTTGTAATTACCTTTTGTCAGCATAAATTAATGTAAAAACTTAGGTAGCCAATTCCTATCTAATCATGCTCAAAATATTAAAGTCACTTAATGAAATACTTTTGAGATTTAGGATCTGCTACCTTATATATTTTAATAAATCCCAAATCTTAGATGTATTTTTATAGGTAGTATCATAAGTAAGAGGTTTGGCATACCTTATTTGAAGCAATAATCAAACCTCATAATTTGGTCTTAAGATTGTTGGAAATATGAGTCAATGTTGCTTATTCATGAATAGTAACTGTTAGTACTGTTCGCGGATATTGTTCACGTCACTGTTCATGAGCATTATTTATGGCACTATTCATCTAGCAGCAATCATAAATTCATCAAGGCATGCACAATGCACTGTCCTTAAGACCAATTTTCGTTTCTTTTCTACGAAGATTTTTTGACGTAACAAGGACACAGATTATATAGGTTGATCTCCAGAATACAATGATGTAACTGTTGTGACTTGTGAGGTTGCACTCCAAACAACAGTGTAGAATAACAAAAGAAAAATTATAATGGAAACGTAAGATAAAAAGAGAGGTAATAGATGTCGTTGGCCTCATGAAGGCCTTTTATGTCTCCTTTACATAGAGAAACCCTCTATAATCCTTTTAATAATTCAATTTGAATTAGTCATCCATGGTTTCATAATTTAATTCATTTTTTAATATTATAAATTACATCTAGATTTGGCTTATTCAGTTCTAACTTATAATTAAATTAAACATATGAGTAATTTCAAATCAAATATAAAAGTAATTACTCTCACTTCCCTCAAATGTGGGAAATTAGTATTTTGAAATATCAATAACATTCCAACAATCCCTATGTCCATATAGCCACACTTAGATATCAAGTAATTCACTAAATTTAAGAGATTACAAACTATTAGAACCTTACACAATATGGGATTACCTCTTAATAATTGCTGTCATCTTGTTATAATCTCACTAAACGATATAGCCACACTAAGGCATTAAAAAATTCACTAACTTCAAGTGATTACAAATTATTATAATCTTACACAATATGATACTCCCTCTTAATGATTGCTACCACTTTGTTATAATCTCAATAAGTAAATACTTCGTGTGAACTACATGTCTTTTGCTTCCTCTCTCGAGCAAGTCTTTAAATAAAATGGTATGGTGCCTCTATATAGAATTCCTCCACTACGAGCATACAATCCCATCCCTTGAAAGGAACATAGATAGTGTCTTCCAAATCAAAGAACGATCCTAAATTTGTTGCCTCTATAGAATCCCTTTACTGCTCCAACGACCTTTACTTCTGTAAAAATTGAATCAACAAATCATTAAAAAAAACCACCAAAGATATCATCAAAGATGAACTCTGAACACAAACAACAACCTCTTCTCAAATCAAAGTCTGATGGACAGACTAATAAAGATAAGACAAGAAGCCATGCATAAGTTTTGACATCTCCCTAGAATGATTAATAGAGATGCACCAATTCTCTCTCCATTCTCTGATTGTGGCTTCCACCAAAACACCTAAGTAACTTTCCTTTAAATAATGTAAGGTGAATCACATGAGTTGAAGAGCCCAATCTCATCAAGTCTTTATCTTTTGCTTGCTCTTTGTGATAATTTAGGAATATTATCTCTTTAATATTTCTTTGTTGTCTTCTTTAAACAAAAAAAAATTCTATTTCAATTTTCAAGGATCATGCCATCTTCAATCTCCATCTCTTAGGATTTTGCTTGCTTGATCTTGATGGATCATTTTCATATAGAGTAAGATTTATCTCCATGTAGAGTAACCGTGTGGTCCTTACATGAAGTAACACCTAATTTTTTAATCTTCTCTATGATTCATGCCAACTTCATCATATAGGCTTGCATTATGCATTTTCGTCATACTAAAATATCTTTCTACACATCCATATGGACCCAATACACATATAATACATACAACCATAATTTGCTTGTATCAGTTGTCTTTCTCAAGTACTATGTAACACTTGACATTATCTATGTTATATGGGAATTACAATATTAATGAAGATTCACTGATGTGTCCAATAAGAATGCGTGTGTGTGTGTGTGTGTGTGTAGATATATGTATGTTTATATTGTGTGGGCACCCTCATTTTTTTTAATGCAGACACGCAGTTAAATCGTGTGGTTTAATAGATTCAGTGCAGACACGCTATTAAATCACAAGGTTTATAGTGCATTGTGTGTGTGTGTGTGTGTATTGTTGTTTTACACTTAACGAAATTTCTAACAAATTGAATAAAATTATTCCTAATAGTACAAACCTAATTATTTAGGGATCTAAATGTTGATTCTCATGTGTGAACATCTGCACTTGATCAAGTGAGAATTCATCCCTTTATAGCAATGTCAAGTGTAGAATTCACTAATTTATAACACTATAAAAATGGTTTCACAGCTTCAAAAGGATGAATCCGTACACGTTAAAATGTAAGGGTGTGTTTAGGAGTGAGGTGCTATACCTTTTAAACTGTAGCTGCTGTGAAATAAAATGTATAGTTGTAGAGTATAAGCTGTTGGTGTTTGATAAAAGTGTCGTAACTTTTAAGCTATAGAAACTGATGGTATTTGGTAAATTTTAATAGTTGTGAGTGAAAGAATATTTATAATAATTAATTTTAAATAACAATTTTTTTAATTGTTAACTAATCAAATTATTTTCATGCTTTGAATTATTATATTGACATATAATTATGATTTATAAATTTTGAAAATTAAATTAATATTTAATTTTCAAATTTAATTTTCTGTACAAGTTGTAATAAATAATTTTAAACCAGAATAATTTAAAAATGAAAATAAATAAATTCTAGTTTTAAACATTAATTAAAAAATAAATTATACCAAATATGTCTAATAAGATCATACAACTTAACATAATAAAATTAAAATGTAATTAATTACAACATTCGCATGAATATTTCTATTGTCATGCGTCCATCAAACTCGCAGCAATGCCATCTTTCAAGATTATTATATCTTGAGCTGTGTTATCAATTGTATCATAACTTTCTTCATGAGATGTAATATTGCTAATTGTTGAGTGTTTGAAAATGCATATTTACAAAGGGTAAAATCCTTATTTTAAACTCCAAGCCTTTCTAACAATTCTACTTTTTGCAATTAAGTTCGTTAAGCTTTAATTGTGTGTTTTGCTATAATTTGACTATTTTATGTATTTTAGGGGTATTTTGGTCATTTTAAAATAACGAAAAGTTAATTTTCTTTGTAAATATTGTGTAAATAACTTTGTGTGTAGATTTTGAGTGTGTTTTCATAGTAAGTGTGCAATAGTATGATAAGGCCAGTATTGTAACCTTTTCTCTCTTTTTATTTTCATTAATCTTGTTTTTAATTTTCATTACTTGCACGGTCAAATGTCACAATCACATGGTCTAGAACACATAGATCTTGAACTGAAAAAGACACTTTGTACACAATGACACATTGCATCACGAGCTAAAATTAAGGATAAAATTGAAATGGATTTGGAACAACAACCACAAGCACCATAAGAGGTCATTTAAGGATTATTTTACTCCATTAGTTAATTTGAGCACACCATGCATAAAATAACCAAATGTAACTATTAGGAGTTTCGAGTTAAAAACGAATGTGCTAAACTGTCTCCTATCATTCTATGGCATAGAAAATGAAGATCCATATAATCATTGAATGATTTTCATGCTATTTGCCAAAGTTTTAGATATGAAATTTTTTCAAATAAAGATGTTGAACTCACACTATTTTTATTTCCTCTAAAGGATAAAGCTCGTTCATGGTTCAATACATTGCCTACTAATAGTATCACATCATGGTAACAAATGGTAACTGAGTTTTTAAATAAATACTGCCCAATGCATAAAACCAATACTATTCGCAGAGAAATATTAGAGTTTACTCAGAGGGAAGATAAGCAGTTTTTCGAAGTATGAGTGCGATTCAATGAGCTACTTTTGAAGTGTCCACATCGGGGGTATGAGAAATGACACCAAGGTAAATACTTCTTGGAGGGTCTGTTGCCACATGTGCAAGAGTGGCTAATGACGACAAGTGGAGGTGAGCTAATGTTTGAAAGCACATTAGAAATTTGGGATTTCTTCCAATGACAAGTGGATGATTCCTAACAATAAAGCCGATCATTCAGGAACGTGATAAAAATCCAAGGAGTAAATGAAGTCCATGTTGGCAAGTCAAGATAAAAAAATCAAAGAAGTTGAAGCAATAGTTGAAGGACTTTCTCGCCGATTAGCATCATTAACGCCTTCAAAATCAATAGAGCCACACACTTGCAATCAATTTTGGTATTAGGGTTGAATGCTAAAGAATGCATATTTATAAAGGATAAAATCATCATTTTGCACTCTAAGCCTCACTAACATTTCTACTTTTATGCAATTAAGTACGTTAAGCTTTAATTGTATGCGTTTTGTTATAATTTGAGAATATTATGTATTTAGAGGTATTTTGCTCATTTTACAATAATAAAAAGTTGAATAATAAAACATATAGTATTTTTTAGCTCAGAACAATTGAAAACCTTAGGAAATGTATAAATGGCAAAATCATATTTTTGGGTTTTTAGTGGGGCCTACTAACGTGGCATTGACCTATTGAAAGGGCGTTGACCGATTATATCATAGCATCTTATGGGATAAAAAAATACTAATGTGGTATTGACTAAGATGATGGGGCATTGACTGATGATGTGGCAACAAATTATTAGATCGAAAAGTTGACTTTGTGTTGATTGTTGATGTGGCAATATATTAGTGGACTGAAAAGCACGCGTATGACACATGTACATGCACGGAATGATAACTCCGATAATGTGTTACATCTAATCAGAACTTGTCACATGGTGCAATCCTAAGCATCTGAATTATTTTCATCCGATGGCTAAGATTTACTTATTGTATCTATAAATAAGGGCTCCCTCCTAATTGCACAGCTCTGAATCTAAATTTTATCTCCATTTTCTCTCTATCCTCTATTTTTTACGTGTTTTAATAAAATTACTATTTTATCTCTAGTTCAATTATGAGTGGCTAATTTAGTCTCAATCTTGAGTTGAAAGTGAAGCTATATGATCAATGGGCTAAATTTGGTAAGTTTATTTACTCTCTCTGTCTGATCTAAGCAGTTAGTTTAACTCATTGTCAAAAGACAGTGCATCGCAACTAAATTTTGCATGGTATATCATCTTCCTAGTAAAAGATCGTTACTGTTTGGCACAATGAACACTTTACACTATATTTATTAGAGAGAAAACTCCCCTCTAGTATTTGTGGGTCGTCTTGACTCAGTGTTGACAGAAAGTGCATCTAAGTTATTTTGTAGACGATCTTGTCATGTTGTCGACAGAAGGATTATCGTCTAGCATAACGTGTATTTGACACCACATTTAGTGAAAGATCATTACCTTCTGGCACATTGAGCGCTTGATACCATATCTATTAGAGTGAGGCTTACGAGGAGTGAGAATAACCTTCTCAAAAATTAATTGTAACTAAAAAAAGAATATTAAACTTATGGTTAAAGTTGAGTGTGAATCTAAAGATTCAAGCGCGTCATTTGCATTATTTCATCTATAATTTATTCTCGCAATTTTTTTTATTTTAAATCTTAGTACTGCTAAAAAATCATCTCCCGCCAGTTCACATACACACTTAGAAAATTAACCCAACACACAATTAAATCTACCTCCTTGTCGGATCGATACTCGTCACCATAAATCTATTCTACAATAAATTAGTGTGCTTGTGAGTACAATAAAAGTTGCACAACACTTATATGTTCGCTAATACTATGACTTGGCTTATCCATTGTTTCATCAAAATGATCGTGATTTTGTGAATATCTTCTGATGTAATTATGTAAGGCCATGGTAGCAATAACTATCTTCACCTGCTTTTTGAATAGATAGTTTGACATATTTCATAAAATCTTCCATGTACTCTTCCAAACCCCAAAAGTACGCTCAATAACACTTCTCAAGGAAGAGTGCTTGTAGTTGAACGATTCTTTGTAACCCATTAGTTGAGTAACTTAGGGAAATCCAAGAAGGTGATATCTTTCATCGTTATATGATCCCAAGTACCCACTTAACTACGAATATCCTGTATCTACTAAATAATATTTTCTTAAAAAAAAAATACATTACACAATTAGTAAAAACAATGATAACACAAGGTGATGATCTATTCCAAAAATGATGCTTCAATATTTAATCTCCCATAACCATCCCTTTAGTCTGACATTTCATGCTTTGATATTTCGAATTTAAGAAAATTTATCTTTTGCAAGGTTCACATCTAGTATCAGACTCTATCAAGCCTTTAAGTGAACAATCAAATCAATTCAATAGGTATATAAAAAAAAATAGAAATACAAATATGGAGGAGGATTTGGAAAATTGAATGTAGGATTCGTAGTATTGTTTGAAATACCTTTGCATCACGGGCACTGCTTTCCTAACCAGCCTCCACAAACATGAATTGCATATCAAAGCTACATACAACCATTACATTCGGAGTTGTGTCCCTTTTCTACCAAGAAATGGAATTTCATCATCTGGAGATATTCAGGCAAGTATATGAATACCATCTATAATACCAATACAATCATGAAAGTAACACAAGCATATATATGTTAATCATTTTATTAAGTGGTTAGGTTTGTAAAAGAAAAATAATAAATTAAATATCTAATATTTTGTCAAAATATCTGCTTACAGTCTCATTAGAATATTGGAACCGCTGCATTACTGACTGATTTCCTACTCTTTATCCTATTATGTACAAAAGCACTCCTAACATCTCAACGACACATGTTCTACTTCTAATTTTAGTATTAATCAGCTTATGCTCAACAATGCAAAGTCCTATGCATAAAGTCAATATCGTTAAAAGTGATGAATTTCAAATGAAATCCTGAAATATAAATGCCCTATCTTTTTTTTCCCCTTTTTCATTTTTCTGGGCATTGCATAAAATCAAAATAAGCCTTGTAGAACTGAAATTGATTTGCACCAAAAAATCTGGTTTAGAAGTAAAAAGAATCGTAAGTGTCCCTATTGATTGAATAATTTGAAATCTACAAACATCTACAAGAAAAAGTAAAATAAATGAAAAAAAAATTATCCAGGCCGAAAATGAAAAAGCTTTTAGCTTTTGTCAATATACCACGAAAATGAAATGAATGAAAAAATAACTCTTCCAAGCAACCACGGTTTAGTAATAATGGCTTGCCTATTTATTTTACTCCAGTTACATAAATATACTTATACAAAGAAAAAGATGCAAAGAAATTAACAAAAGACTTGAAATTCCGTAGTTTATTGTTGACTTAGGCTTGGTTTTACAGAGTTTTCGTTTGAATTATGTTTGGTTTTGGATACACACAGAATAGTCCTCGACTCACCCATTAGAACAATATTTCTTTGTTTGTTGCTGCCTTTGATGATTTTTATTAGGGAATTTCATTAAACAAATATCATGCATGTCCATTAAAAGCAATTGAAAAATTAAGAATCCATAAAAACAATGGCTAGAAGTAAATAAATCACGTATGACCCATCGCTTATTAATTTATTCTAAACAAAATCCCCTGCACATTATGAACAAAAAGAAAGAAAATGAAAAATTGTATGCAACAATAAAAAATAAATAATGGGTAAAGCGCACCACTAATAGAGGTGTATGAGAATGGCCGGTGTCGGAATGATGTCGATGAGAATTACCGATATCATAATTGCATTGATGAGAACCGTTAGAGTCAAAGTTGTGATAATGAGAACGACATTTAGGGTTTGTTTTATGTGAAAATCAATTTGAAATTGAGTTTAACAACGAGGAGGATAAAATAGAAGTAAAATAATATGTAAAGGTAATTTAATAATTTAATATATTGTTGGGGAAAAAAAATTGTTGAACTGCCAATGTCAGTTGCCACACATCACTCCCATAAGCACCTTAAGTGTCCTCAACAGAGAGCGCTTACCCAAATATTTTCTTAAAATATCTAATTGTTTTATTATCTCTTAAAAAACAAGATATTTAGGCCACACTAGCCCTTTAGACTCTAGTAAGCATGCCTTTGGTATTTACTAACTTTTGCTCAATCCAATCGAAATGTAATTTAATTTAGAAAAGACTTTACTTGGTGCAGCTCCTAGTCCCACATTTTCTTTATGTCCAAAAATTTCTAATATTTCGGCTATCAGTAATATGTATGCATATTAATCTATTAATACCCCTTTGAAAATTGTAACTTTCTACAACTGCTCTTGATATTTTCTTTCGTTGCACTTATGTTTGTTGTCTTCAACAATATGAAGGTTATTAATTGAATTTTGATGGCTTTCATATTAATCTTCTCCAATAAATATACTGAAAATAGATATTTTTTAAATATTAATAAAAATAGATATCGCCTAAGTGTGAGGTAAGAGTTTTACTTCTAATTGATATATATTTTCAATCTATATTTGTTAATCCTCTAAACTTTACTATTACGAAAAAGTCATTTAAACCCCAATGATCGGTTAAATGATCATACAAACTTTTTTTTAATTTGTTATACCATTTAATTATGACATTCAACACCAACTTTAAACTTTTTATAATAAATGCAAATATAATATTAAAATGATATAATGCATATTTTATAAATTATTTTAAAACTAATTAACATTATATATTATTATTAACTTGTAAGAAATATATCAATATTAGATTAAAAATACTAAAGTTATTGTATGTT
Organism: Citrus x changshan-huyou; assembly: GCA_039657385.1. Taxonomy (NCBI): domain Eukaryota; kingdom Viridiplantae; phylum Streptophyta; class Magnoliopsida; order Sapindales; family Rutaceae; genus Citrus; species Citrus x changshan-huyou. The sequence continues at coordinate 9,370,321 of CM077549.1, forward strand.
TTGAAATTTAAATACACCGATCATGAGTCCTTAAAACACCTTAAAAGCCAACACAAGTTGAACAAGAGGCATGCTCGATGGGTAGAATTCATAGAGACGCTTTCATATGTCATTTGTTATAAGCAAGGTAAGAAAAACGTTGTTGCAGATGCATTTTCCCACAGTATGTCTTAATCTCGACACTTAATGCTAAATTGCTTAGTTTTGAACATATTAAGAAATTATATGCTGATGATCATGATTTTAGTATTGAATTCCAAGTTTGTGAAAAGACCATATTTGGTAAGTACTTTAGGCATGATGGCTACTTATTTCGAGAAAATAAACTATGTGTTCCTAATTGTTCTCTGAGAGATTTGTTAGTGAGAGAATCCCATTAAGGAGGGTTGATAGGGCATTTTGAAGTTGAAAAGACTTTAGCAGTTTTGCAGGAACACTTTTATTAGCCACATATGAAACGAGATGTCAAGAGATTTTGTGGTAGATGGGTCACCTGTAAACAAGCCAAATCCAAAGTGCAACCCTATGGCTATACTCCCCATTACCAATACTTTATGCGCCTTGGAGTGATGTTTCGATGGATTTTGTACTAGGGTTACCTAAGTCTAAACGAGGGAGAGACTTAATTTTTGTAGTTGTGGATAGATTTTCAAAGATGGCACATTTTATTCCATGCTACAAAATAGATGATGCTTCAAATGTCGTTGACCTATTCTTTAGGGAGATTGTGAGGTTGCATAGTATGCTCAGGACAATTGTTTCTGATAGGGATGCTAAGTTTTTAAGTTACTTTTGGAAGACATTATGGGAAAAGTTAGGATCTAAGTTGTTGTTTTCAACTACTTGTCACCCTCAAACTGATAGTCAAACATAAGTTGTGAATAGAACTTTATCTACTTTGTTGCGGGCTATCATTAAAAGAACATCAAAACTTGAGAAGATTGTTTACCACATGTTGAGTTTGATTATAATCGTTCTGTTTATTCTACAACTAAGTATTCATTGTCTGAAATTATTAATGGTTTTAATCCTTTAACCCCATTGGATTTAACTCCATTACCTATTTTTAAGCGTGTTAACTTAGATGGTAAGAAAAAGGCTGAAATTGTTAAACACATACACAAGAGGATGAAGTTTAACATCGAGCGAAGAACTGAGCAATATGCTAAACAAACCAACAAAGGGCGACATAAGCTAGTCTTTGAACCCGGTGATTGGGTCTCGTTTCACATGCGCAAGGAACGATTTCCAGAACGAAGGAAATTTAAGTTATTACCTCGAGGGGATGGTCCTTTCCAAGTATTGGAACGGATCAATGACAATGCATACAAGCTGGATTTTCCTAGTGAGTACAACGTAAGTGCTAGTTTAATGTTTCTGATTTGAGTCCTTTTGATGCAAATGATGATTTGAGGATATCCTTTTCAAGAGGAGAGGAATGATGAGATTCAGGACAAAACTGTCACAAGCACGTGGGAATGAGGCATATTTAGATCCTATTCAAGTTCCCACTGAACTCGTCACAAGTGCCCCACAAAAGAAATTTAAAGAAGTGCTTAATGGGTTGATTCAAGCAACTTGGACTCAATCAAATTCGTGGAGGCTCGTTGAAGGAATCGCATATGATAAATGTATGATTTAGGCTCTTGAAGTTTCCAAATAATCACTTCCATGAAATAGGAAGTTGGCTTGCACATTATGGCCAAAAAATATATTATTTTCTTTTTTCAGATACTTTCCAATTTTTTAGAAACACTATTAGAGAAGCAAATAAGTTATTTCTCTTTTAATAGCCAAGTTTCATTTTAATTGATGGAAGGCATTTAAGCCGATTAGGATTATGATTTGATTTAGATTTTTATCTATTTACTTACATTAGGATTCTGATTTGATTGAAATTCTTTCCTATTTATTTAGATTCATATTCCGATTTGATTTTGGTCTAAGATTTATTTCTACAATTTCTTGTAACCGATCCCATATAATGTGCTCGCATATAATAAATAGAGACAGGTAAGTTTTGATGCAATTGGTGAGAGAATTAATTCTCTTTGGTTCTTATACAAACTCTTTGAACTTATCAGATTTTTGAGATGTTCAAACGCTTGACTTATCAATCAGATCATCCATAATTGATTGTGGCATCTTTACATACCAAGGTTCATGCTTTCATTAAGTATTGGGTTACGGTTCTATTCAATTCCAAGTTTAGATACGATCTTGGGGACTATATTGATTAGGGTCCCGTCAGTTCTTGACGAGATTTGTATCAAAAGCATATGACACCTTAAATAATATGTGGATAAAAAAAGGGATAGAAACATGAGTAACGAAAGTTTGTGGTGTTCTTTTCTCTATTTGGGAAGATTTACAAAAGTGACGTTGTGTGCAATGTGGTCGATATGGATGCGTGGCATCTGTTACTGGGCAGACCTTATCAATTCGATGTTAATGCAATTCATAAGGAGAGGGAAAATGTGTATGAGTTATGGTGGAAAAGCAAGAATGTTTGTTTGGTGACTTTAACAAAAAAAAAAAAGAATTCTAAAGTTGAAGGGAAGAACTTTCTAGCTAGTGCCTTTACGAGATATATAGTGTTATATAGACCTAGTTCCTGTGACAAGTTTGCCTAACTTGCCCCCCATTATTATATGAACTCTCACAAGCAAGCGATCTTATAAGGGCAGACTGATGAGTTATTGTGGAAAGGGTTCATTCATGAGAGTATGAGTCCATGTGTTGTACCAGCTTTATTGGTGCCAAAAAAGGATAAAAGTTAGCGTATGTATGCACATAATAGGCGAATTGACCAAATTACGATGAAGTATCCTTCTCCTCGTATGATCTTTTGAGATTTATTAGATCAATTAGATGGTCTTTATTTTCTCGAAGATAAAATTATGTAGTAGATATTATTATATTAGAATTAGGCCTGGAGATGAGTGGCAGACAACATTCAAAACAAATGAAGGTTGTATGAGTGGTTTGTAATGCCATTCAGATTATCAAATTGCCTAAAACCTTTATACACTTGATGAACCAGGTTTTTAAACCATTTTCCTACAAATTTGTTATGGTGTATATTGACGATATTCTAGTTTATTCTATTGATATGGTAACATACCTAGAGCATTCGAGAATGACTATAGAGTTGTTGTGGAGAAGCAAACTTTGCATTAATCTAAAGAAACGTAGATTTCTGCAGAGTAATGTGGAGTTTTTGGATTTTATAGTTGGTGTAAATGAGATTTAAGCAAATAAGTCAAAGATACAAGGCATTAAAGAATGACCTATATCCAAAATAGTGGGTTAAGTTAGGAGATTTCAAGGATTGGCCACGTTTTATAAGAGATTTATTCGCGATTTAACATTATAGCTACACTTGTTATAAAGTGTTTGAAGAAAGGGAAGTTTAAATGGGAAGAAAAGCAAGAAGTGAATTTTGCTTTATTAATGGAGAAGTTATCTATTGCTCTTATATTAGCCTTGTCAAATTTTAGCAAAGTGCTCGAGGATAAGTGTGATGCTTTAGGTAAAGTAATTGGGGTTGTCCTTTTTTAAGAGGAACGACCAATTAAGTACATGTGTGAGAAGTTAGAATGAAGCGTAATAGAAGTGGTCTATTTACAACTAAGAGTTTTATGCAATCTTAGTGCATTGAACTAATGGGAGCATTAACTAATTCAGAAAGAGTTCATACTTTATAGAAACTATCAGGCATTAAAGTAGTTTAACATCTAACAAAATTTGCACAAGGTGCATGCAAGAAATGTGAACAATATGCAAAAATTCACTTTTGTTTGAAGCATAAATTTTGGCAACAAACTAAACTGGAGAATTCACACAGTTGGAGAGCAACTTTACTAATAACTCTAGTCAATAAAGTTATTGGCTTTGAATGCTTGAAGGAGTTGTACGCTAAGGATGGAGACTACCTCATTCGAGATGGGTATCTGTTCAAGGCTAATTAGTTATGTGCGTCTCGAAGTTCTTTAAGGAAGTAAATTATCCTCGAGTTGCATAGAGAAGAATTGAGCAAACGTATTGGTCGAGATAAGACCAAGGCACTTATGGAGGAGCAATATTATTATCCATAATTGAATAAAGTTGTGTGCAAGATTGTGCAAAGATGTTGGACTTGTCAAGCAGGAAAGGGACATGCGCAGAACATGGGATTATACAACCATTACCTATTCTGGAGAATATTTGGTTTCATCTAACCATGGATTTTATGTTAAGGTTACCATTTATAAGGACTAATCAAGAATTTATACTGGTTGTGATCGATAAGTTTTTGAAGATGGCACATTTTATTACTTGTAAGAAGATTGAAGATGTTGCTTTAGTCGTGCATTTATTCTTTCGAGAATAGGGCGATTATTTGGTGATAATGCTAATTATTAAATTTTATTTAGCTAATGATGAAAATTAATTAATTAGATAGAGATATTTTGGAAAATATCTTTTAATGATAGCATTCAAACTTTTTAGATTAAGTAAAAAGCTAAAAAATTTAGCTTAGTAACTTAATGACTTAATTTTTGAAAATATTCATTAAGTTGAAAAAATAAACAGGCTTAATCACTTAACTGATTAAAATTAAGTCAATTAAGTCATTAAGTCAAAAAAACAAACAACCCCTTAGTATACCTTTCTGGAAATAAATAAAACTAAAATCCCCAAATACGTTGAAGCATGATTTGTTTTGACTTGTATGTATTATGAAATGAATTGATACAAGATTACAAGCTTATTTAAACACTTCTACGGTGCATTTATTTTCCAGGTTAGAGAGTCAACATTTGGAATAGGAATAATTGATAGTGTTTACTTGTTAAAACAGAAGTGGGAATGAAAATGAAATATATGGGGCCCAAATATTTTTGCGTTTAAGGACAAGGAACTTGATTTCCATGGAGGGTTGAGAATTAAGTTCCTATTCCTTGAACTCCCGATTTTACCCTTCTCAAATTTCATAATTTCAATTTTGTCCTAAAAAATATTATTATATTATTGTTATTGTTATTATTCTTATTTTTTGTAACTGTTGTTGTTGTTAATAATAATAATTTTTATTAATTATTGATAATAAAATTAATGATGGTGGTGGTGGTGACAATGATCATAATAATAGTAGTAGTAGTAGTAATTTTAACAATAATAATAATCATTTTAAAATAATATTTATTTTTATTAATATCATCATCATCATTTTTAAAAATAATTATTTTGATTAATAATGATCACAATTATTATAATAAATATTTATAATAATCAACTAAGGTCATTTTAATGACTTGTAATAATTGATTTCGATTATAAGATAAAGAAAACACATTAACGGCAATACAACTCATTTTGATTCTAATTCCTATAAATAAAGCAAACAATTTATTATAATTATAATTCTCATTCTTTATTCTAATTCTATCTCATTCCAATTATTGATTATATTTGCTTGGATATGGTATTTTGAAATTCAGCCAAATAATGCTAAATACAACATAATTTTGAATTAATAGGGCCCAACTACAATGCACCTCGCGCATGGTAACCTAATTTTGTCTATATGTGAGTTAGCCAGTATCTAACATGGAAGTTGTTTGGATGGTACGAATGCATTTCGTATGACTTTCAACTTTGATGTTAGGGGTGTCAAAAAAACCCGCCCGGGCCAGACCCAGGCAATCCGGTCCGGATTTTATATATTAAAAAAAGGGATTCAAGTATGAAATTCTCAAACACAGACATTTTTTGGCACAATTCCGGGCACAACACCAAAAACCCAGAACCCGAACCCGGTTTCTTAATAAATTAAAAAAAAAGAAAATATAAATACCAAAATCAAAACCCTAATACCCATATTGCCAAATCCGATCGAAACCTCATTTGAAAAGCATAAGCAACAGCGCTGCCACCGGCTGCCGCGCCTCCAACACTCCAAGCCAGCAGCAGCCACCACCTACCATCGGTATCATCTCTTCTCGCTTGCTAACTCGCTAGCCTTGGCATGCAGCTTTGCTCGGTTGCTCCATCTTGAGTGCCACTATCACGGCCTATAGCGACATTCGTGCAACCCACTTTGTCGCCGTCACAGCCACCATCTCCATCGCCACGTTCTCAACCACCATCGCTTTACTATCACAACCAGTCAGCCTTAGCCACCAAGTATTGATTTTTACTTCTTAATTTTGCCTTTCATATAATTTTTCCGACTTAGTTAAAAAAATGATGAAATTACTATTATTATTTGGTGTTATGCTGTTTTATAAATGCTTATTATTATTTTTGGATGCTATGCTCGAGCTTATTTTTTTATAATAAAGCATATGTAATATAGTAATATGAGCTTATTTTTTTATGATAATAAACATGTATAATACAGTAATAGGAGCTTATTTTTGATTTTTGATAATAATAAACATGTGTAATAGGTGCTATATTTTATTAACACAAAAATATAGCCGCAACACATACAATTGGTAATTTATATGGAAAAATCATTCATTGTGCAGTAAAATTATAGAGAGAAATATGGAAACTGACTTGCAGAAGTTTTTTGAACAAGTTTTTCGACAATCTCCTTAATTTCTTTGCCATTGTAATAGCAAAGTAGTGCAATGTCAGACAACGTGGAAATCAATTCATCGAGTGTTCTAGTTTTATCTCATAATGTTGAAGATAAAACTGATAATGAGGTTGAGGAAATTTCAGTGTCAACGTTGAATGATAAGAAGAGAAAGCAAGAAACTGAAAAAATGAAGAAAGTCTCTTATGCTTGGGAGCACTTTACAAAAATAATGGTTAATGGAGAACAAAAGGCAAAGTGCATGCATTGTAATGAAATTTTAAAAGCAAAATACAAATAAGGGACTTCGACTTTGAATAGACACGTGGCATTTTGTTTTAAGAAGTATCAACAGAAAATAAATGAAGCACTTCAGGGAAGTCTCAAAGTGATTTTGATCAAAACGTTTTACGAAGTTTGATAGCAAGAATGGTTATCATGCATGAGCTTCCACTTAGATTTGTGGAATGTATAGGCTTTCGAGAAATGATGGCACATACTAACCCTGTGGTTAAGCCAATGAGCAGAAACATTTTGAAGAGCGAGATCTTGAAGTTATATCAAATTGAGAAGGTTAAGACTTTGCATTTATTGGAGAAAAATCATGGTAGAGTGGCCATTACGACTGATTTATGGATAGCTAGTAATCAGAAAAAAGATATATGGTTGTGATAGCCCATTTCATTGACAACTCCTGAAAATTTCATAGTTGAATCTTAAGGTAATTTGTTTATAAATTTGTATTTGCTTAATTTCTCTTTCAAGTTTTTTATTACTTATATTAGATTTTTTTTCAAGTTTAAATTGTTATAACATTTTGAGTTTGCGTATTTAATACTAACACTTGAATATTTGATAGGTTTATCTATGTTCTAAGCCCCCATACTGTTGATGCCCTTTCTAATGAGTTAGTACAATGCCTATTAGATTGGAACGTGGATAGAAAGTTATCCTCAGTGACATTGGATAATTGTACCAATAATGACACAATGGTGGAGAAATTGCTGTTAAGGTTTGATATTGATAACTTAATTTCTAGTGGTAAATTTTTTCATATGACATGTACTGCTCATATATTGAACTTGGTTGTGTGGGATGGATTGCAAATTATAGAAACTAGGGTTGGAAAGATTAGAGAGAGTGTGAGTTACTGGACACAAACACCAAAAAGATATGAAACTTTTGAGCTAGCTGTTAGACAATTACAAATTAATTGTAAAAAAAATTTGAAATTAGATTGTCCTACTTATTGGAACTTTACTTATGCCATGGTTGAAGTAGATTGATGTATAGAAGTGTTTTTTTCTCGATTGCAACAACGTGAGGCTCAATATAAGAGCTTGCCAAGTGATGAGGAGTGGGATTTGATAGTCCTAATGGTGGAGCATTTGAAATCATTTTACATGTTAACAGAGATGCTTTCAGGTACAAAATACCCAACTGCTAATTTGTTCTTTCCGTTGATATGTAAAATGAAATTGTCAATTAATAGGTGGTGCAAGCTCATAATGGTGGAGCATTTAAAATCATTTTATATGTTAACAGAGATGTTTTCGGGTACAAAATACCCAACTGCTAATTTGTTCTTTCCGTTGATATATAAAATGAAATTTTCAATTAATAGGTGGTGCACTGCTAATAACCTTGCTATTAGGATTATGGCTGACAAAATGGCTGACAAATTTGATGAATATTGGCATGACATTCACCCTATGTTAGTTGTGGCTGTTGTACTTGACCCAAGATATAAGATGATGTTAATTTATTTTTATTTCCCAAAGATATATGGTGATACAGAAGATGAGCATATTGAGCGTGCACAAAAGCTTTGTCATGATTTAGTGAAAGAATATGAATCGAAGGCAACTGTTGTGAGTGGTGGGCAGAATGTTGGATCATAAATTTCTCGTTCTAAATCTTGTTTGAATTCGAATAAGTATTGGGATGTAGATGAGTTTGAAATATTTCGAAGCCAAAATAAGCGTGCAATGGTAACTAAGTCAGAGTTTGATAGGTATTTAGATGAGGAATTGTTGGATGCCACTCCGAACTTTGATATTTTAGCCTTTTGGAAGATGCACACAGGCCAAAATCCTATTTTGGCGGATTTAGCTAAGGATATCTTAGCCATTCTTGTATCCACCGTTGCCTTTGAGTAAGCTTTTAGTACCGGGGGTAGATTTTTGAGTCCGCATCGTAGTAAACTTCTTCCTGACACTTTGGAAGCCTTAATGTGTGCCCAGAATTGGATTTGGGCTTCTACTTCTCGAGGTCTAAAATTATTTGAATTATATTTTAGTAGTATTTGTTCACTTAAAATGCTTTGAATCGTAATGTGTTATTTTTATTGTTAGGTGGAGTTCCGGAAGATGAGATTTTTACTGGGAAGGAGGTAATTTCTTATGCTGATGATGGGCCACAAGCGTCAAGCAACATGACATGACTTTTTTTTTTTGGGAATTAAACATGAACTTGTTATTTACTTATTTTACATGGGAGTATTTTGAGACTTTTTTATGAACTATTTTTTCAGTTGTTGAACATGTTAGGATTTTTATATGTTGTATTGGTAATTGATATCATAATTATGAACTTATGATATGTTGGATGTTATTTAGATTTATTTGGTGATTATTGTGTTGTTTAATTTAAATTTTTTTGATATAGATTGAATGAATTTAGGTTAGAAATTGGATGAATTTAGGTAGTAGAAAGTAGATTGAAACAATTTTTATTTATTATTTGTGTAAAATTTGTATTGTTAGTATGTTATAGGTAGTAGAAACTGGAGGAATTTAGGTTAGAAATCTTAATGTGTTATTTAAATTTTTTAAAGCTTGAGATTTATCAAATCTTATAGTATGATACATAAGAAACGTGCATGCATGTTGCCTATTGTCTATTGACGATACATAGGTGTGTTCAATTGTAGATATTTGGGTGAGAGAAATGAAATAATAAAAATAAAGGAAGAATTTAGCACATGCGGGCCGCACGTAGAAAATCTAGGCTTAAACTCGGGTTCGGGTAGCCATTTCACTCATTTGGGCCGGTCTCGGGCAGCACCAAACCCGGACCGGACCGGACCCAGGATTTTGCCAAGCTTATTTGATGTCCTCATCGTTTTCTAGAAAAAAAAATCAAAAGTTTTATCTTAGCTCATAATTTTGAATTGTTTGAAATTTGTACATTTTGATCAATTAACCTATAATTTAACTATTAAAATTAGGGATACGTGTGAGGACAATAATTTATAAAAATAACTTTTAGTACAAAATTTTTTAGAAACAACATAATTTCCATTTAATTTATAATAAATAATTTAAATATGCTTTTCAGAAACAATATAAAATCTATTTAATCAACAATAATTAATTTAAATATTCATTAAAATATTAATTTACTAATAATATTAACATATGACCAAATAATAATGTCAAAGTTTCATAATAATCATCTATGGTCTAAGATTCAAGTGTGAGTAATATAACATGTAGGACTTATATGTTAAAATTTTAAAGTCTAATTTTCTCAATTTTCAATAATTAAAAAGGAACTACACTATAAATAGCCAAAAATAGGGTACGGTGCACTCGAGAAACCATACCATTTTCCGAATGTTTAGAAATTGTACTTATAATGTAAAAATTGAATTAATAATTTTAAAAAACCATATCTAATATACATTTGGCGTTTAGTTTGACAGATATAATTTGTTTTTTGAATGTTTTAATTAACAGACCATTTTTGTTGAAAAGATGATTATAAAGTTTTATCCAACACATAATTGTCTTCACAGGGGAGAGTGAGGTGGATTATACGCCATTGATGACTAAAGTTTAAAATATAATTTTTAAATTATAGTAAATGTTAGTTTGGTCTTCATATTTTAAGAATAATATTATTAGGATTTCAATAATTGAGTCTTAATTAATGTAATACTTATTTATTTAATGACCGAATATTAAATTTATTAATTATGAAATTTAATTTTCAGTAGATGAATGACAATAATAGTATTAAAATCAAAATAATAAATTTTTGAAAAAAAATGATGATGCCCACCTCAACCTATACAATAATATGTAAAGATTGAAATGTTTTAATAAATATCTTTAAAATTTGAATTAGCGAAATTTTTCTTAATGAGAATGATGTGGAGTTTATTGATAGGGTGCATAACATTTTTCTTGAAAAAAAATATAAGGGAAATATTTGAAAAGCTTGGTTAAATTTCAATTTATTCTCATTTGTGGAGATGCTAAAGATCTCGGAATCCTAAATATTTAAATGTCGTTATATCCTAAATTCCTCAATAAGGTTCTGTCCCATCCTGTCTTTCTCAGCTCCCAATAAAGTTAAGTATTCTTCTAGCTTCTTTTTTATTTTTTAATTTTTTAATAAAATATTAATTTTTTAATGAACAATACTACACCTTGTCCGAATCTTTCCACTCAACAACCACAATCCATCTTACCTAGACATATTGCTGACTGATCAATTGAAGTCCTGAGAGAAATTATTTACCGTCCATTCGTTTTTTTAACTTTTTTAAAAATACACAATTCTTTTTTTTTTTGGGCTGGAATCCACCTAAAGTTACATTTCTTTTCACTTTTCCACTTCCGTTTGGAGACTGTTAAGACAACTAACGAAATATTATTTAAATGACTTTTTTACCCTCAAATGTAAAAGATAAATTATTCACTGACCGCCTATTTTTTTGGTATTTTTTCAAAAATATACAATTTTTAATTTTTTTTTTCTGAACTCCACTTGAAGTTATATTATTTTGCACTTACCCACCACTGTGTCATTGTGAAATGACAATTTTACCCTTATGATGTCAACAAAGTTCTAACGGTATTATAACGAGAGAGGACCAATGAAAAAAATGTTAACTTCAGGTGGAGCTCTGAAAAAAAAAATTTGTGTATTTTTGAAAAACGGTGAAAAAACAGGTGGATGGTAGATAATTTCCCAACTCCTGAAGAATAATATAAATAAACAAGATCTAACATCAATTGATTGTTAGATTTTCCATTGAAGCTTGTAGAAACAATCTTTCACATTCTAATAAACGAAAGTTTGATAAAATGGCCAACCTTGATCACAAATCGTGCCTGATTCACGTCCCATGGTTGGAGGAGATGGTGCTCATAGCTATGCAAGCAATTCTGCCTACCAGGTTCTCTGTGTGTGTGTCTATATTGTATATATATGTCATATATTTTTGTTCCTTTTTCATCTACGAACTTCTTTTAATTTTTCTGGTTCATATAATATATATGTATCAGTGTGCCACTTGGGATTTGACTGAATGATTTTCAAGCAGTTTTATTTAACTGACCACAGTTTCGAAAACGTAAGAGGCTAAGAGAGATGAAAAAAAAATATGATATATTATTTGACATCATATCTGAAATGTAAAGTATATCATATATATAGCATCAATGCAAAACATCATTTTTTTCATAAGTTTTTAACTAGGTTTAGAATTATGTGGAGGTCTATGATAGGTCCCAGTCAGAATTAGCGAGAAATAACAAGTGAATAATTTGTTCTTCTTTGGGTGAGAACTACCACAATTGCTAATAGCTTTGAATAAAACTATGATCTCCTTTTATTGAGATTTTGGAGTTTATTTATAGAACAAAGGTAATGATTGAGATAAAGTAGTTAAAATCAATTAAACTACTTCACTATAAATTCAAAGTAAATAACAATCTTAAAGGAAACTAGTTTAAATACGAATTCTCCACCAAATCAATTCGGCTTGACGTAGAAAAGCCTCCCCGTTGCACCCTTGAAGAGTCCTTGAAGGAATCAACTTCAAACTCAGAAGCATATTCTCACTTAAAGAGCCTACTGCCACGTGATGCATACCTCATGCATGACTTGCATGGTTGCTTGCATGTGCCCATGCATATTCCTTATACTTGCTGTTGGGTTTGGATACTCGTTTGGACTTGCGTAGCTCTTTATCATCACCCCCACTCGAAGAGAACCCTTGTCCTCAAGGGCTAGTGTAGGAAACCGCTGATGGATCATTGCGGTATCTTCCCACGTAGCATCCTCTAGTGGAAGCTTCTTCCAGCAGATCAAACTTTGTTCGATGACGGAACCCCCACGTTTAAGCCAACGAGTGTCCACGATCGAATCAGGTTCTAACTCTAGTATACCGTCATCATCAATTGGAGGCAATTCAGTGCTACTCTTGGGCAAGTCACCTACAACTTTTTTGAGCAAAGATACATGGAAGATGGGGTGAATTCGAGCCCTTTCTGGTAGCTGAAGTTTGTAGGCGACAAAACTAATTTTCTGGAGGATTTGATACGGCCCAAAAAATCAGTTGGCCAGCTTATAGTGTGCACACTTGAAGACCGAGGATTGCCTGTATGGATGCAGCTTTAAATACACCATATCACCCTCTTGGAATTCAACTTCTCTCCGATTCTTGTCAGCCGTTTGTTTCATTCTATTAGCTGCAGCCACCAGATTTATTTTTAATTGAAGCAACAATTCATCACGAGTCTTCAATGCTTGGTCTACTTCATGAACTGGTGAAGACTCGATTGGATACATGGGAACATGAGGAGGTGGCCGACCATAGAAAGCTTGGAAGGGAGTCATTCCGGTTGAAATATGAAAGGTCGTATTATACCAAAATTCTGCCCATGGTAAATGCGAATTCCACTTTCGCGGCCATTGATGAATAAAGCTCCTCAGGTACTGTTCTAAACATCGATTAACGACCTTCGTTTGTCCATTCGTTTGGGGGTGGTAAGCTGAACTCATTTTCAATTTGGTTCCTGACATTGTAAAGAATTCTTGCCAGAATTTACTGATGAATATGGGATCCCGATCACTTACAATTGTTTTAGGCATGCCATGCAACTTTACAACTCCTTCCACAAATTTTTCGGCAACCGATTTTACTGTAAACGGATGAGATAAGGACATGAAGTGTGCATACTTACTGAGCCTGTCGACTACCACCAATATCGTATCTCGGCCTTGTGAATTCGAGAGTCCTTCAATGAAATCTAAAGTGATGTCTTCCCATACTTGGCAAGGGATTGGCAGCGGTTGAAGAAGTCCCACTGGATGAAGTGTTTCAACTTTAGTTTTCTGGCACGTTTCATATTTGCTAACATACTCCTGAACTGAGTGAAACATGGAGGGCCAATAAAATTGTTGCGCTAAGCGTTTGTAAGTGCGAAGAACTCCCGAGTGTCCTCCCATCTTGGTGTCGTGGGCCTCAAATAATAATAACTCTCGTAATTGTCGTGGAATTACCACCCTTCTTTTTAAGAATATCAATCCATTACGTGATGTATAAGGGCTGTCATGTTGGGTTGCATCTAGCTGTGTAATTTTTTTCATATAATCATCCTCACGTGCCGCCTTTTTAATCTCCCCCTATAATGCTACCTGCGGCACATATAGATGGTTAAGAGTTGGACAATCCGGTCGTCGTGACAGGGCATCAGCAACAACATTTTCTTTGCCGGGACGGTACCGAATTTCGTAGTCGTAACCCATTAATTTAACCATCCATTTTTGCTGTTCTAGCGTGGCTATTTTCTGCTCCAAGAGATACTTTAAACTTCGCTGATCCGTTTGAATCACAAATCGATGCCCCAATAAATAGGGTCTCCACATTCGCACGGCCTCTACCACCGCTAACATTTCCTTCGCATACGTCAACCAAGCTTTTTTTGAGACACCCAAAGCTCGGCTCATGAAGGCTATTGGCTTTCCATTTTGCTGTAGTACTGCCCCAATGCCGTCTCCTGACGCTTCTGTTTCTATGATCAAAATATCATTAAAATTTGGCATGGAAATGACCGATGTCTTGGTCATAGCTTGCTTGAGTTTTACAAAGGCTTCTTCTGCATCCTTGTTCCAGCCGAATTGCCCTTTCTTAAGGAGGTTGGTTAGGGGCCTTGCTAATAAGCCGTAGCCGCGTACGAACTTGCGGTAATATCCGATTAAGCCCAAAAATTCCCTCAGCTCTGAAATATTATGTGGTTGTGGCCATGATACCATTGCTGCAATTTTCTTTTCATCCACCTTCACACCGTGACAAGTGACGATGTGCCCCAAATATTCTAGCTCCTGTTGGCCGAAATTGCATTTGCTGCCTTTGACAAAAAAATATTGTTGCTTGAGGATCTCGAACGCCTGTCTAACATGCTTAAGATGACAACTCCAAGTGGGGCTATAGATTAAAATATCATCAAAGAAAACAAGTATAAATTTTCTAAGATGAGGTCTGAAAATTGCATTCATTATAGCCTGAAAAGTGGAGAGTGCGTTGCATAATCCGAACGGCATCACCAAATATTCATAATGGCCGTTGTGTGTGCGGAAGGTCGTTTTATGTATATCTAATGGGTATACCCGTACCAGGTGATACCCGGCCCTGAGGTCAAGTTTGGTGAAGTAAGCAGCCCCGTGTAATTCGTCTAACATATCTTCAACCGTGGGAATCGGAAATCTGTCTTTCACCATTACTTCGTTGAGTGATCGGTAATCGGTGCAGAACCTCCAACTGCCATTTTTTTTTAACAAGTAATACCGGTGAAGAAAAAGGACTGGTGCTTGGTCGAATAAGCTTAGAATTCAACATCTCATGTACTTGTTTTCCAATCTCGGCATTTTGAGAATAAGCGTATCGGTATGGTCTTACATTGATTGGTTCTGCCCCTTCTTTAAGTGTGATGCGGTGGTCAATTTCTCGGGTTGGTGGCAGTCGCTTAGGTTCTTGAAATAATTCGGCATATTCCTCCAACAATTTTTGCATGCTGGCTGGCGCTACATTGAAGGAATCTTCCTTATTTATTTGAAGGCATATTGCGAAGACGGAATGCCCTTGCCTCATTTCCTTCTTGATTTCAGTCAAGGAAATGGCTTGAATTGTTTGTGATCCCATCCCTTGCAGCTGTCATCTTTCGTTGTTCCACTTGAAATCCATTGTTAAGGTTTTCCAATTGCAAACAACCGATCCCAAATTTTCCAACCACTGAACGCCGAGTACCATATCTAGTCTTGTAATAGGCAACGAGTAAAGGGTAAGTTCAAAAGAAACATCTTGGATCAAGACCTGTACCTTTTCATATTTCCCTTGACATGTAACTTTTTCTCCGTTCGCCACTTTTATTAAGAACGTAGTTGTAGGTTGAATCAGTAGTTGGAGCATATTGGCTAATCGGGTATTGATAAAATTGTGTGTAGAGCCACTGTCAATGAATACCACAATTTCGTATGGCCGATTTTAGCCATTACTCGCATAGTTTGTGGAGCAAGCCAACCTGTTAAAGCATACAAAGTAATTTCAGGGTCAACATACTCCTCTTGTTTGTTCCTATGCGGCGTTGCCTCCGTACTTTCTCCGTAAGGGTTCTCATCAATGTTGGCCTCACTTTCTAGAATCAACAGCTGAGCCTTGGAACACTTGTGCCCGACGGTAAATTTTTCGTTACAACTGAAACAAAGACCTTGCACCCTTCGTCTTTGCATCTCCTCCTAAGAAAGCTTTTTAAATGGTACTGCTGGTAAAGCGCAGTTGTTGAAGTTTTGTGGTGGCGGTGAACGGATGAAAATCGGTGGTCTCATCAACCTCTTTTGTCGCTGTAATTGTTCATCCCTCATTCTCTCCAAACTGATCGTTTCCTTAAGAGTTCTTGGTTTGAACAGCCGGATTTCCTCAGATATCTCGGGTTTCAGTCCACCCATGAATGTGCCGACAAGAGCCTTTTGAGTCCACCCTTGAACCCGGTTGCCAAGCCTCTCAAATTCTTTCTGGTAATCTCGAAGAGTGCCGGTTTGCTTGACCCTTGATAGTGCCTCGTCGAAGTCCTCGCAATCTGTTGGCCCAAACCTCGCCCAAAGTTCCTCCATGAAGATTTCCCATGTCACGACTCGGCCTTCCTCTTGATATGACCTCCTCAGCCACTGCCACCATTGGTTAGCTTCTCCCTCTAAGTGGAATGAAGCCAAGACAACTTTCTGGTCTTCTGTTGACTCCTGATATTCGAAGAACTGATTGATTCGGTTGAACCACTCGGTTGGGTCATTGCCGGCATAGCGTGGAAAATCTAGTTTTGCCACTTTTGATTGAAACTGCTGTCGTCTACCATCCTTGTCTTCATGGTTCGGTCATGATGTTGCTATATTGTTGTTGGTGCTTGGTGCATCTTTAGATGTGTTGAAGGACTCTGCAAGTTTGCTCAAGGTTTCCTCAATGTGAGCCAACTTGTCGTTAATTCCCACTTCCATGCGTTGCATCTTATCTTGCATCTCTCCGAGCTCTACTTCCACCCGTTCGATGCATTCCTTGTTGGTTGTCATCCTTGCCTAGCTCTGATACCAATGATAGGTCCCAGTCAGAATTAGCGAGAAATAACAAGTGAATAATTTGTTCTTCTTTAGGTGAGAACTACCACAATTGCTAATAGCTTTGAATAAAAGTCTGATCTTCTTTTATTGAGATTTTGGAGTTTATTTATAGAACAAAGGTAATGATTGAGATAAAGTAGTTAAAATCAATTAAACTACTTCACTATAAATTCGAAGTAAATAACAATCTTAAAGGAAACTAGTTTAAATATGAATTCTCCACCAAATCAATTTGGCTTGACGTAGAAAAGCCTCCCCGTTGCACCCTTGAAGAGTCCTTGAAGGAATCAGCTTCAAACTCAGAAGCATATTCTCACTTAAAGAGCCTACTTCCACGTGATGCATACCTCATGCATGACTTGCATGGTTGCTTGCATGTGCCCATGCATATTCCTTATACTTGCTGTTGGGTTTGGATGCTCGTTTGGACTTGCGTAGCTCTTTATCAGTCTAGAGGCCTGATCTTCAAATCAAAACCAATTTCAGTAAAAATAAATGATTGAATTAAAATTTACCAACTTTTAAGTGTTATATTTTACGTTTTGGCCCCATTAATTTAAAGGTGTTTTTTAGCTTAATCAAGTTTGTGATTTCTCTATTATAACTCTCATGATGGACCCTCTAAGGTTTACTGATTTCGTGCTATAGCGACAAAAATTTATAATTTCTAAATTATAGTCCAATCGAACCAAAATCCTGTTTCATTGCACAAGATTCTCTCAGTTTTACAATTGTATATCCTGTTTATATATATATATATATTTTCATTACAATAGTTCCTTTCAATTTTACTGATTTATGTTATAGCCTATTCAAGTTTATATTTTACGTTATGACCCAAGAACTGCGGTCACTGGTCTAAACACATATTGCACAAAAGAATTGAGATTAATCTATTGCTGCAGGGAGGACCTGTCAAAGCTGCTAATGAATTAATCAAGGAAGGCATAATTGATAAACTTGACTCGAAGATCTTGGGACTAATGCCGTTCCAAACACATTTCGCATAGCAGATTTTGGCTGCTCCACAGGACCTAACACCTTCATTGCTGTGCAAAACATAATAGATTCTGTAGAGTTGAAATTTCAACATGAATGCCCTGCAGCCATTGAATTCCAAGTGTTTTTTAACGATCACTCTGATAATGATTTTAACACACTCTTTAAATCTCTCCCTCAATCACGGAGTTACTACGCTGCCGGCGTGCCGGGTTCTTTTTACAGTAGCTTGTTTCCTAAGTCATCTCTACATTTTGTACATTCTTCCTATACCCTGCATTGGCTCTCCAAAGTTCCTAAAGTTGATGGGGTGGAAGGAAGTATTCAAACCAGAAGATTTGTAAATGAAGTTATGGAGGCATATGCAGCTCAGTTCAATAATGACTTTCAGACATTTTTGAATACTAGAGCACAAGAGCTTGTGCCTGGAGGCTTAGCTGCTTTGGTCATGTTTTCTGTACCAGATGGAATCCCATTGGTTAATAATGCTGCAGGTTCATTCTATAATACTTTCGGATCTTGCCTAGTTGAATTAGCCAAGATGGTAAGTGCTGAGTGAACATTTTTATTTGTAAATAAACGTGTTATGATTCTATTGTCTTGTTTGTACATACATCCGATCCAATGAGTCTGATATTAAGACTTGAAATGCTTTATTCCAGGGAATACTAAGCAAAGAAAAAATGTACAACCCGACTCCCAAAGAATTGGAAGGAATTATCCAAAGAAATGGAAATTTTACCATTGAGAGAATGGAAAAAATGACTAATCCCAAGCAGCAAGTATTATGTAGTGCCAGTGATTTGGCCGTTGCTATGAGAGCTGTGTATGAGGGACTCGTCAAAGAGCACTTTGGAGATGAGTTTGTAGACAAAATTTTTAACCATTTTGCAACAAAGGCTGAAGAGAATATTTCCATCATTGGGCAGAGAGTACAGGACAGCATGATGGACTTATTCATCCCACTCAAACGCATTTAGGGTATATTTGACATCGAGGGCAGAGAGTACAGGACAGCTATGAGAGCTGTTTATGACTTTTTAATTTATAACTGCTTCGGAATAAAAGCACTTACACTAATGCGTCATACTTTCAAAGTTGCACAGCACACGACAATTACAGCCATACCCTTGCTATATCTACTAATCTGTTATGTTGTGATTTCATCGTAAGTTTTAGTATTTTCGTATTAATGTTTTACGTTTGTTTCTCCCTTTCTCCCTCTTTTGTTTTTCATTTGAAGAAAGAATTAATACAATATTATGTATGCAATTTTTTAGGAAATTTATAATCAACATTTTTGCCAAAACTAACTTGCTGCTTCTCAATGATTATTTTTTATTACAATGTGGGATGCATCACTGGCACAGCAAATATTAGCAAAACATCAAGTGAAGGATTTTGGTTCAATGCAGTTTAAAATGAAAATTAAAAACATAAATGAGGACAAAATAAAATATCTAAAAACTAAGGTAACCAAAGTATATATGTTTCCAGAAAGATATATATGCATTTTCCATCACAGCAGAGAAAATGGATAAGGATGTATTCAACATAGTTTATCTGCAAATACATCAATATCTATGTTTATGATGGATGTTAAATCACTAAAAAGGTAAATTATGGAACTTGTAATTTGGATTTAACTTAGCATTTACAATCAAGGGAAAGTAATTTTCCTCAATGACTCCACTATGGAAAGAGCAAACTTGGTAACTCAAAAATTTTAGTGGACTTAGTTTAAATTCTCTTTCTTAAAAATGGAAACTATTCTCTCAAAGATTGATAAATAAACTTAGAAGCGATACATTAGAGACTTCATGTCAAACCAAATAATAAAATTAATATTGATCATCTTATTTCTTTATTTTTTCTTTCCTTTTCTCTTTTTCATTTCTCTCATCTCCTCCCATTTCTTCTAACCAAAACATACATTAAATACTAATTTGAGTGATGTTTTGGCAAATGCCTAATAGGTACTTGAAGCTTTTAGGAATTTAAAGATGATGAAGGACAACTCAGTCACTTCAGGTAGGTAATTATGAAGTAGTTCTTTACCCTGATTTCCGTATTAAAAATGCTCTTGAAAAAAAAATTGGTATTCAAAATTTACCTAATATAACATTTGGCATTAGTTAGACTGACCTCAAAACTCAACTTTAACGGTCTTAATTAACATCATTTTATTGGTTAAAAGTGGAAATTCTAGAATACATCAGAGGTATCATGTCAGTCATACAATAAGAAAATAATATTATGACATGTGTGCATTTATTTTAAAAAACTATCATGCAAGTAGTGGTTACATTAAATTTAATTACACATGTCATACATGCATCAATTGGTTGTAATACATCTGAGGTATTCTATAATTTCTCAGTTAAAAGATACTTACAAAATTCACCTAACATAGAGCTGTCTCTAGATAGGAGAAGATAATTCCAATTTCAACAACTTCATTTTTAGTCTATTAATGATTCATCTTAGTTCCTTTGACTTCGATAAATGCAAGCTTGGTTTTCATTGGATGTTGGATACATAATGATTTGTTTAATGGTGAGAATACTAGCACCCTAATAAGTACTTGAGCACCCCTTCCATCCGAAACACTCAATTTCTTAAAATTTTAGAATTTTACCTTTCACTAGTACACTCTCAAAATACAAAAATTATCCCCAAATCTCTGTTATTATGCATTTTTTTTTTCATAGATTGAAAAATCATCACAAACCTCCCTTTTTTTCTTTTTACATGCAAGAACTCAGTTTAAGTGTTTTTTCCCCCATGAAATAGCTAAATTTGTTCATATGAATAAATTGAGGTTTTTTTTCCCCTAATCTCATTCCATGTGAATGTTTAGGGTTATTGAGTGAATAAACTTTTTATTTGTTTTTAATAATCTGCCATCGCGAACGTATTAATTCTTATGAGGATTTAGTACGCTTACCAAATTTAGTAAAAAGTTAATTAAAGAAAATAATGTGTAAAAATAAATTGTATAAAAATAAAGCATACTGAAGGATTTTTACTGTGGTTCAAGATTCAAATCCCTATGTCAACATAGCCTCATTCACGAATCAAGTAAGTTCAAAACATTTAAAAATTACAAACTATTAGAACCTTACACAATATGAGACTTCCTCTCAATGATTGTCGCCACTTTTTTATAATCTCACTAAGTGAACACTCTATAAGTCTTGAAATAAAACAGTATGCCATCTCGCTGTAGACTTCCTCTACTACGAGCGTACAATCCTTTCCCTTGAAAAGGCTAGAGATAATGTTTTCCAAATCAAAGAATGATCCCAAGGTTGTCACCTCTATAGAATCCCTCTGTTGCTCCGATGACCTTCACTCTTGCAAATATAAAATAATATTAAAATTATTTTAGTTACCATATTCAAAGGGTATTATAGTAATATATTATTTATGTTTAAAGTAATATTTTTCTTCATTTTTAAATGTTAAAAATAACTTAATATTATTGTTTATATTTGAAATAATAATAAAATATTAAAAAATTATATCCATTTTAGTAATATATATGCATTATTATAAAGTTTTTAAATAAATCTTCGGGTTAAATAGATTTTACAATTAAGAAAATATCTCCCTATTAATAATATTAAAATTATTTTTTTACATAATATTCAAAATAGTTCTAATTTTAATATTATGTTTCTATTTATTATTAAAAATTACTTTAATATAAAATTTTAATAGATTGTAAAAAATAAAAAAAAATATTTTTTAAATGTTAAAATTATTTTGAAATTTATATATTATTGTATTTGTTTTAATGCTAATTTTCTATTTATTACAAAATTTTAGAGTCCATTTTTTTGGGATTATAGAGTTAAAGGATATTATGATCAAAAGAGGGTCTTGGTGTCTATTTGTTGAAAACTTGGGAGTCTTAATGACCATTTCCCTAGACCTCAAGAGTGTAGGTGTTCTTTTTCTAATTTTTTTTATAATAAATACAAATATAATAATAAAAAATATAATGCATATTTATAAATTATTTTAATGTTAATTAATATTATATTATATTATATTATATTATATTATATTATATTATATTATATTATATATATATATTAAAAATTGAGATTTTGTACATTTTCTTCCTTGTTTATATTTATCGGTCAAAATTTTTGTCTCTACTGATTTTATTTTTTATTCTTTTATTTTTTTGCTATGCCACTAAGTCCTCGCATAATATATACTAGTATTAACTAAACAAATATTATGTAAACGAGTTAGTTTTAATTTTATAAGATGGACTGGATGGTGTATAAATATTTTTATAAATTTGAAATAAATTTTAAGAGACCGGGGATTCGAACCCCATATGTGTATAAATGTATGTGTGGATTTTAAATAAATATTAAACTTGAAATTTTTAATACATTTTAAACTTAAATTGTATGCATTTAATTAGTCTAATAGGAACATATTCATAATTTATCTGAATGAGAAAGAAAATATATTCTGAGATTTTTGAAACTGCTCCCACTTGGCTCTTAGTGGCTCCACCACTATGAAAACTCATGCTATATGAGATCTACATGAATTGGAAAATATTAACAATTAATCTTGTTCCAATTTAAAAATATCTGTCGGAAAGAAAATTAGCTAAGCACTTTATTTCGAAAAGAATGAAATTTTACCATGCTAATTGTTAGAGTTTGTTTTACATTCCAATTATTAGACTCATTTTTTATTTTTTATTTTTTGTGTGTGTATGTATGTGTATATATTTTAGAGTCTGAGTGTTTGACAGGGCTCAAATTAAAATTTTAACCTTATATCTATTTAAAATTCAAACTCAAATAATCAGATAATGAAAGCTCCTTGAGAACACCACCGCTCAAGTCACTAAAGGCAAACAAGTAGTATAACATAATACGATTCAAACATACCAAAACAATCATTGCAAGTAAAGGAAGGAATATAATTTATTACAAAAATGTAATTAGGGACCAAAATGTAAATGTTTTAAGAAATTTAAGATACATTTCTCAATTAATCCCATTGCAATATCTAACAATTCTATGACTTTCAATAACTCCTCACTTTATTCAAAAAATAACTTCAATGCACCCCATGATATTAAACCCCTAACATTATTGAGGGAAACATAAAAACACAACACAACATAATACAACAATTATTGTAAGCAGCAAAAAAGCTTCTAAAAACAGTGCCTCTGATATTTGTTAAAGGAATTTGAAATTCTCTTTCCCTTCTCAGCGTAGAAAATGGATAAGGAAGTATTCAATATAGTTCAACTGCAAATGCAAAAAGCATATAATTTTCTATTAGAAGTTAAATCAGTCAAATAGTAAAACTGTAACTTGTTTGTATTTTTGACTCAATATTAACAACTGAGGTAGAATAATCACTTGCCTTCCAAAGGTACATGTAAAAACTAAATTGTGATTCAAAACTGTCAAGATCAACTTTTCGAGATCGAAGCCACACCATGAAAGCAAGTATGCTGTGACCAATTATCTGCAAAAAGTTAAAATATTTAAAA
Organism: Citrus x changshan-huyou; assembly: GCA_039657385.1. Taxonomy (NCBI): domain Eukaryota; kingdom Viridiplantae; phylum Streptophyta; class Magnoliopsida; order Sapindales; family Rutaceae; genus Citrus; species Citrus x changshan-huyou. The sequence goes on from CM077549.1 coordinate 9,393,834, forward strand.
GAAAAGTAAAAATATTCATTTAGTTATATTTTAATTTAAATTATTTAATTTTTTATATTTTAAAAAATATAAACACTTATTTCAATAAAGTGTATATATTATTTTTGTGAGCGTTATATGTCTTTTACATTTTTGCACAAAATATACCAAGGGGAAATTTAATTCTTACAGTAACAAGCTTGCTAATTATTGAAGATGAGGATGACCCAGCTATTATAGCACCTCCATAACCAATTAACATCAGATTAACACAAAGCGGAAGCACCTTTTCATGGGGGAAAAAAAAAATTGTTAAGACAATTATTATTATACGAACAATGATTTATTAAGTTGAGATAAGGCCAGCTCACCTTATCTCTTTTTTAGATTGACGGAAATGAAGTATTACGTGACAATGATATTTTTTAGTCCAACTACGAATAAAATATTATATGGTAATGTTATGCTACACTAACTTTTTCTTTCCCCAAAAGAACACAGAGTGTCTGCATGCCAAATGCTTTGTCCCCTTCAACATCAGGCAGATCCTATTCATAAAATAAAATCACATAAACAAATAAATTAGTTAAGGCATGATTTCACTAGGTTTTAATGTTTGGGTATGTGAATTAAATTTCTGAAATTATTACCTTGAGAAGTCCATTTACAAATGCAAAGATGGACATAATAGCGGTTGTGAATATAAATGATCTTGTCATTATAAAAGGTCTACCAAGCACGTATGTCTGTATATGTGTATCAAATTAAAACATTTAGTAATAAAATTACAAGAAAATACAAATAAAAATGAAGTAGATGATTAGTTTGAAGAAATAATCCCACATATATACCTGGCTGTGAATGAAGAAAGGTATTTGAAGTAAAAGTCCCATGAGAATAACGAGAGTGAATGGAGCCATAAATGTGTGTGATTTCCATCTAAGAAAGGGAAGCTGCAGCCAAGATTAATTAGAAACAACCAACAAGATGATTAATTAAGATTTTCTATTTTGTTTTGGATTAATTTTATTTTAATTTCCGTTAAAATATGTTAACTCACTGGGAGGGAATAAGCACATCCAGTTAGAAACCACAAAATTTGGGCCCAAAGAAGTGCTGGAGATCCGGACATCACCCCCATAGCAAGACTCTGATAATTGAGATCAGATCAATCAATTAAACGGCCATCGAATTCATTGTATGCAAATGAACTTAGAAATAAAATTGTAGAATCTTTTGTAGGTATAGTTGCTTACCATGAGTGTACATCCTACACAAATTGCGATTGCAGTTCCTATGGACAAGTCTCCGGAAGCAAGGGGCAGATACGGCTTGTTAATCTTCAACAATATTCATTTGATTTATTAGTTTTTTTCTTTAATAAAAAAAGATAGAGGGGTAGACAAAGCCTAAAATTAATTTTAAAATTCCTACCTCCTAAGATTCTAACTCTAGTGGTGAGTCAAAATAAAACTGCTTCAAAATACTGAGCTACGTCCGTAGGATAGTTGATTTATAAGCATAATACTAATTTCAGTTAGGGGCTTAACAGAGTAGCTTTCATCCAGTTTTTTTGACTGGTCACTCAAGTTTAATTCACTGAGGAAGTATAAAAATAAAATAATTTATTTAAGTTTTGTCCAACCCCATACCATTTTAAAGAAAAGTCTAATATGAAACAACAATAACAAATGATAATAATATTGGAAGAATAATTTATACATATACAGATTCATAATAAGCATATACGTACATATATATATATATACCTTGTCTATTTCAACATCACAAATCTGGTTTATGGCACACAGGAAAACGTTCATCAATATTGTGGGAACTATGGCCTGAAATGTCAAAATGAATAAATGTTAATTCAAGTTATCATTTCCGAGTACCTAATTTTAATTTTATTGAAATTATCTTTACCATAATTATTCCCGTAAAAAAATTGGGAGTCATATCAGAAAGACTTTGTATTGGAAGCAAGGAAACTGATGTTACCGCTACAATCTGTCAAAAGAAAAATTTAAAAAAAAAATCGAAACTCAAATCTCCAAATAAAATCTACAAAAACGACAGACCATCATTATATTAATTAACAAGCAACTCACAATGTTAATCCAAGCATAAGGACGGGTTAAATGGGCGATTCCATTCAACTTCCTCTTGAAAACTTCCAAGAAGCTTGGAGTTGCGGCTGCTGCATGATTATTCTCGGATTGTAATGCATAGCCATCTTGTAATGCCAAAGGAACTAGGTGCCCGTTCGATGGTTTATGATGATTTCTATTGCTAATTATGCCCTCATTATTGAGTGCAATTTTGATTTGATTGTTTAAACGAAATGAACATCGTGACGAGCATTCGATTATTGAGGACTTTCGTCTGTATGTCAATGGAGGTTGAAATGATTTCTGTTGAAATGGATGGTTTTTTGGAGAGAAGCTTAAACACTGCATTTGAAGCATATTTAATAATTGGGCTGTTTCTTGCGGAGTATTGAGTCCTGGCTTGTGTATCATGCAATGAGTTTATATAAGTTTGCTGTCAAACACTCATTATATATAGACATACGTTCGGTGTACTACAAAGGCAAAACTTTCTTGACCAGAAGTTGAAAACAAAAATATGTTTGGTACACTGGAACTTACCTTGCAATTAAAAATTTATTCGCTGGCCCATCTAACCTCATTACTTTATTACTCACGTTTATATCATTTTATCTGGTTTTAAGTTATAATAAATATAACTTACGCAAACCCTACAATTAATGGTGAAAGGAATTTACATTTATCGCAAATAAATGTAAGTAATTAAAAATAAAAAAAATTAACAACTTAATTAATTTTTGAAAAAATTTATTTATCGTTACTGTTCACAGTTACTGTTCACTATTACTGTTTATTCGTATAAAAAATATTAATTTTCTAAAAACACAATAAATTACAGAAAATAAATGACACGGAGATTTTTACGTGGTTTAAATTAATCAATCCTGCATCCACGAGACCACACCTAGATGAAAAGAAATTCACTAAGTTGAGATATTACAACCTATGAATTTACCAAACTTAAGACTCTCACTTATAGTTTATCACCAGACAGTTTACTCAACCTTAAACTTAATAGCTTAACGTGATCTTCACATTCTTAGTTGGTAGTATTTCATTTTGTTTAGAAGTGCAGTAGTTCATTATGTTAAGAAGTGTATTACTTATTATCTCTTTCATTATTTACGCTAGCTGTAACGTGCATATATTGTAACACTCTATAGCAATACAAAGCAGTTCCATGCAAGTTTAATATGGTATCAGAGCTCTCTCTCTCTCTCTCTAACAAGAGTAAATCGATCCTTTTTCTTTTCTCTCACCATGGCCACCGAACCCTCAGCCATCTCCAATCTTTCACCAGCCAGCCAAAGTCCCCACTCATCAAATAACCAAGCCAATGATTGTGTTTCAATCAACGCCGCTGCCCAATTGCCTATATACGGCTTACACCCAAAAATTATTTTACATGGAGAGCGCAATTCCTCGCTTTAGCTTTTGGCTACAATCTGACAGGTTACATTGATGGCACATATGAGTGTCCTTCTCAGTATCAAACTAGCAGCAGTAATGGTCCGCCTACCATCAACACAGCCTATACCTTATGGAAACGCCAAGATCAGTTGATCTTTCACTCCATCCTAGCCTCCTGCACCGAAAGAGTTGCCCCACTCATAGCTAGTTCCACAACATCCAAGCAAGCGTGGGATAAGCTTGCACGGCTATACTCCAATCGTAGTCGTAGTCGTGTTATCTCTCTTAGAGAACGACTTGCACGACCTCGTCGTGATAGACAACCTGTTGCCGAATATTTAAATAACTTACGTTCTATTTCTGATGAAATTACTTTGATTGATGTTCCTGTTACAGATGATGATCTCGTGGTACAAATTATTAATGGCGTAGGAAAAGATTTCAAAGAAGTTATTGCTGGTGTTCGGATTCGTGAGACACCACTTTCTTTTGATGAGCTATATGAAAAGCTTGTAGATTACGAAGATATGTTGAAGCGAGAGGAAAAATCCACAGACACGGCTATCACTGTCAATGCCGCAGTCAAACAGCAGACAACAAACTGTGGCCCTTATCAGAACCAGAGAAGAGACAGCAATCCGGGATTTAATAATGGTTCTAACCGTGGGTATCATAATCAAAATGGCAACAACAGAAATTATTAGTCTCAGAATCGCAACCCACAAGGCCAGTATCGCAACAATGGAGGATATCAAAAGAAGCAGCCCACCGAGTACCAGGGCTACTGTCAACTTTGCAGTACCAAGGGCCATACAGCACAGGATTGTCCGGATTTTACCTCCCACAAAAACAGTCCAACTATGAACCACACAGCAACCACAGGCACATCCTGAAATATAAGTGTGCAACCCAAGAGGGGGGGTGAATTGGAATTTTAAAAATTATCCTAGCAAATCCACACAACAAGCAATCTAATTTCTTAATAAAAATTGAAAGCAATAAGTTCAATCAAAGTACAATAATTAAAGAGCAAGGGAAGAGAAAGCAAACTCAAGGATTTTTACGTGGTTCGGCAATCCCCGCCTACGTCCATGCCTCCAAGCACACCGGGCTTGAGGATTTCACTATCTAAGCCTTTCCAAGGCTTCAAACGATTACAAGTGACTTCAAGGTGTCAATGAACCTTTACAACAAGAGATTATATCTCCAATCTCTTCACCCCAAGTGTTTCTCACACTTGTACTCTCACAATTTGATGTGAAATAAAAATACAACAATCAATCTCTCTTTAAGAGTGGATATACAAATTGAAGAACAAAGATGATTTAATGAATGATGATTCACGAAGTTGAAGCTCAATATATGTTGTGTGCACTTGTTCTTGCTTGCTTGCTTGGGTTACAAAAAATGAATTGGTTTTGAGTTTATATAGTTTGAGCTCAAAAACTAGTCGTTATGCACATTTTGGTCGTAACCGGATTACCGGTTATGGACATCCGAAATTCCACTTAATGTTACCGTTACAGCCACAATTTTGAATTTCTGAACATCCGGTATGCCGCTTTGCCAAATCCGGATTTCCGCTTATGCTCAGAAGCTTACTGCCAACAACCGGATTTTCGTTTGTCAGGATCCGGATTTCCGCTTGCTACAGTGAACTGCTACAGTGAACTATTTTCCAAAATTACAGTTTGACCCCAAAACTTTACAAAACAATATTAAGGCCCAAAATGTTATGAAACTTTTCAAATAGGTCCAATTTTAGAATTTCTAAGTAATGCTTTGGTAATCCCAAAACTTTATGAAATTATGATATAGCCAAAAATACTATGACACTTTTCAAATAAGTCCTTTACCAAAATTTCAAGCAATACTTGTTTATTTCAAAGTTTTCAAAATTCTTTCAAATAAACCATAAACTTTGAAAAACAACCAATTTCATAAAATCATTTTTCCATTAAATATGAAACATTTATAATGTGAAAATAATGATTTATTTAAAAAGAATAAAAACAATCAATTTCATAAAATCATTTTTCCATTAAATATAAAACCTTTATAATGTAAAAATAATGATTTATTTAAAAAGAATATTAAATAATTTGGGCTTAAAAGATTAATCATTCTTAATCTTGTTTGTTATCATCAAAATCAATATTATGGAAACATATATGTTAACACATCCAACCCCAATTGGTTAGTCAACAGCGCCGCCTCACATCATGTTACAGGAGATCTCCGAAATTTGAGCACTCATAGTCCTTACCATGATTCTGATTCCGTCATTGTTGGTAATGGCATGGGTCTTGGTATATCTCACACTGGCTCAACTTCCTTATGTACCTCTAACTCAAAATTTTATTTGCAAAATATTCTTTATGTTCCGACTATCAACAAAAATTTAATCTCCGTGTCTCAATTTTGCAATGTTAATAAAGCCTCCATTGAGTTTTTTCGTGATCATTTTCAGGTGAAGGATTTGAGCACGGGGACGGTCCTCTTGCAAGGCCAGAATAATCAGGGTGTCTATGAGTGGCCGGCAGCTTCTTCTTTACCCATACCAGCCTTGCCGACTTTAAATGCTACAATAAAAATTGATGCCGCTCACTGGCATCAGCGTCTAGGTCATCCGTCTAGGGATATTTTGATTTGTTCTTCGTACCTTCAATTTGTCTTCGCACTTTGATTTTGAGTCTTGTGAGTCTTGTTTATGCAATAAGAGCCATCGGCTCCCTTTTGGAAAATCTTCTTTATGTAGTACTCGTCCCTTGGATTTAATATATTCTGATGTTTGGGGTCCTACCCCTGTTACTTCCTTTGATAATTATAAGTACTACGTGATTTTCGTTGATCATTTTACTAAGTATGTCTAGTTTTTTCCGTTACGGCTAAAATATGATGTTTTCTCTATATTTGTTCGTTTTAAAACACTTGTTGAAAATTATTTTCGTACTACTATTCGTAATATTTACATCGACGGTGGTGGTGAGTTCCTCAAACTCACCTCATTTTTTCAACAGAAGAGCATTAATCACCTGCTTACACCACCCTACACACCACAACATAATGGAGTCGCCGAAAGTCGTAATCGACATATTGTTGAGACGGGGTTGGCGTTACTTCATCAAGCCTCGCTACCTCCTAACTTTTGGATGTTTGCGTTTCAAACCGCCACCTACTTAATTAATCGTCTACCATCCAAAACTACATCCATGACCTGTCCTTTCCAGCTCTTATTTGATGCCCGTCCTAATTATGCCAATCTATGTGTATTTGGGTGTCTCAGTTTCCCGTGGTTACGCCCATATACGCGCAACAAACTAGAGCCCAAGTCCAAGCCTTGTGTGTTTCTCGGTTATTGCCTACAACAAAGTGCATACAAGTGTTTAGATGTTCAGTCTGGTAAGATTTATGTTTCCCGTGATGTTCAATTTATTGAGTCTCAGTTCCCCTATCAGTCCCTCACATCTACTACCTCTCCCTCCTCTGTTTCACTCACCTCCTGGTTTCCATCCATTTTTTCGGTCCCGGTTCTATCGGCTCACTCTTCTTCTCCTGGTGGTTCCCGTCTTGCAACTTCGGATTCACTTCCTGCTACCTCCGATTCTTCACTGGCCTCTTCCGCCTCTACTTCGGGTATTATTCATAACCCTCATACTTATGACTCTTTACCTCCCCATGTCCATGCACCAGTACTAACTCCCTCATCTCACATCTCCAATCCTTCATCACTGGCCTCGTCTACTTCCCCGTCGTCACCAACAGCCCCATCACCGTCACCACCAACACCTCCACCTCCACCTCCACTGTCAACCTGAACCCATCCAATGATAACCCGGTCATGGAATAACATTTATAAACCAAAACAACTTGACCACACTACCCTTGCTCCTATTATTTCCAAACATCTGCTGCCCTCCACTGTTGAACCAACTAGTATTAAGGCTGCCCTTGCCGACCTGCAATGGCTTCAGGCCATGCATACTGAATATAATGCTCTTATTTCTAATCATACTTGGGATCTTGTTCCTCCTGTACCTTCTCAAAATTTGGTTGGCTGTAAGTGGGTGTTTCGTGTCAAATGCCACCCCGATGGTTCTGTTGACAGGTATAAAGCGCGGCTGATTGCTAAGGGCTTTACTCAGCGTCCTGGTCTCGACTACCATGATACTTTCAGCCCTATTGTCAAGACCTCTACCATTCGTGTTATTCTTTGCTTAGCCTTGCAATTTGGTTGGCCGATTCGTCAGTTGGATATCAATAACGCCTTCCTCAATGGTTCTCTTGACGAGGAGGTTTACATGAAGCAGCCACCTGGTTTTATTGATTCTAACTAGCCATCCTTTGTCTGCAGGTTATGCAAGTCTCTGTATGGCCTTAAGTAAGCGCCTCGTGCATGGTTTACTACTCTGTACAAATTTTTGTTGTCCTATGGATTCCGCCAAAGCAAGACTGATGCTTCTATTTTTCTTTATCACCGTGATGGTCATCGTATTTATTTTCTTGTCTATGTGGATGACTTAATTATTACTGGTTCTCATGGCCGGGTTATTCAGCACTTCATTCATAGTCTTGCTTTTACTTTTGCTCTCAAGGACCTTGGCTCTTCGCATCATTTTCTCGGGCTTGAGTTGCTTCGCACTCCGTCTGGTGCGTTTCTCTCTCAGCATCACTATGTTTGTTCTCTCTTGGACCAGTTTGGCATGACTGATGCTAAACCTATTGCCACTCCTCTGTCTGCCACCATTGGTCTTCAACAAACCGATGGTTCTGTCTCTGCTGATGGTACGTCTTATCGTCAGCTTCTTGGTGCCTTGCAATATCTCACTCTCACTCGTCCTGACATCTGCTTTGCGGTCAACAAACTATCTCAGTTCATGCAAAGTCCCTCTCAGTTGCATTGGCAGGCTGCCAAGTGCATTCTTCGTTACTTGAAAGCTATAATTTTTCATGGCCTTTTTCTTTGTCAGTCCTCATCCTCTACACTTGCTGCTTATAGTGATTCTGACTGGGGGGGCAATCTTGATGATCGTAGCTCTACGAGTGCTCACGTTATCTTCCTTGGTGGCAATCTCATTTCCTGGTCTTCAAAGAAGCAAAAGTCTGTGGCACGTTCCTCTACTGAAGCCAAGTTTCGCGCCATTGCTGCTACCGTTTCTGAGCTTTGTTGGCTTCGACACTTGTTCTCAGAACTTGGTATTCGGACTCCTATGTCCAAGCTGCTCTGTGACAATCTTGGTGCCACTCATGTTTGCACAAATCCTAGATATCACTCTCGTATGAAGCATGTGGAAATTGACTTTTATTTTGTTCATGATAAGATTGTGCAAGGTTTGCTGTCTGTTGCTCATGTTCCTTCTGAGCATCAGCTCGCTGATATCTTAACCAAGCCACTTCCCCAGCTTCCCCTTGAGCGTGCACGGTCCAAGCTCGGTGTTCTCGACGATACACCTCTCTTGCGGGGGCGTAATAGCTTAACGTGATCTTCACGTTCTTAGTTGGTAGTATTTCATTATGTTTAGAAGTGCAGTAGTTCATTATGTTAAGAAGTGTATTACTTATTATCTCTTTCATTATTTACGCTAGCTGTAACGTGTATATATTGTAACACTCTATAGCAATACAAAGCAGTTCCATGCAAGTTTAATAAAACTGAATCTGCTTCTCTTAAATAATTGCTAACCTTCTTGATCCACGATCCTCAAGGCACTCCGCAAAGTAATCAATAGCAATTCTTCAATGTCTAGTGATTCAAGATCCACATAAACTCTTCACAAAGATAAAAAGAAGATAAATAAACAAATCAACACAACATTATGCACCAAATCCGGAGTCTCTGGGGAAGAGGCTGAATTTTGCTTCTCTGCTTTATACTTCTGTGTTGTGGGTGCTTTCAATTGTGAAATACATCTCTTCATATAGGCATTAGGGTTTCACCAAAATAGCAAGTCTTAAAAGACTTGGATTCTTTCCAAATAAGAGTTTCTTTCCTCTTATAATTCTCATGAATCTGAATAGGAATAAATATGGTATTCTTGTCTTTCTTGTCTCCCAAGAAATATCTAGAGCATTTAATGAACTTCTAACTCTAAGTAGATCTCATGCGCCAATTATAGAATCTCATCATTAATAGACTTTTTAAATTAGATATCTAATTAAATTGGAAATAAATATTCCTAATAAATTGGAATCTCACTAAATTAGGGAATTAATAAATTAATCCCTATTACAAGATATGCAATAAATAAAATTATAATTTAACTAGATTTACCATAAGATGTCAACTCTATAAATAATGAACTTAACAAATTGCATGCCTAGAAATAGGGATGGCAAAATCCTCTACGGGTTTGGGGCCCCATGGAGCCCCACCCCAAATGGGGAAATTTTTGAATAATTTTTGGGGAATGGGGTGGGGAGTGGAGGGAAAATAATCCCCAAATTCTTAATGGGGTGGAGTTTGGTTTTGTACTCCCCACCCCACCCCTACCCCAATCCCCATTAAATATAATATGTTTTTAATTCTTATTTAATAATTTTTATTTTATCAATTATAATGTCAATTAATAAATTTTTTTTTAATTTTTATGCAATATAAACAAGATATGAATGAAAGAAAATCCTATAATATTTTTTAACTCTGAAATATTGTTATATTTTCTTTTCTCTTTTAAGGTGTTACGCTCTTTAAATATTTTTCACTTTTAATATCATTTTAAGATATTGTTTCAAACTTAATTAATTAATTGTACAAAGTGATTATTTTATTTTTAATTATTTTTTGTAGATGCAAGGATTTGTACCGATAAATAATCCTATTTGACCGCGTCCAAAGATGCAAAATTAATTGTACTTAGATAAAGGGAAAGTAAGTAGTTTCTCTCCATGATTCCACTATAAAAATAGTTAAAGACAAAATTTTGAAGAGACAAGAGCTAACATGGAATTTTGCAGAAACAAAGCTAATAAGCACTAGAGTATTTTTGATAAGTTGTGCTACATAAAATGCTTGGAGTTTTTGAGTTTGAAGATGAGAAAGGACAATTTAGTCATTTTATGTAAAGAAAAAATTCACCACCTTTAATTTGGTATTAAGAAATTACCCAACATATATTTAATCTTTAGATAAATAGACCTCAAAACTCATTTTAAATAGGAAAAAGCGCACCAGCACCTCGTAGTTTGGTAAAATAGTCTCAAATATCCCCATATTTTTAGAAGTCACTCGGACTCCTTTTTGAGATATGCAAACTCTCTCTTTAGACTATTCTTGTGATTTATGTGAGTTTATGATTACTTTTAAACACAAAAGGGAGTTTATGGGTCTAGAAAAAGGTTTATATGACTTTAACACAACAAAGGGTCTGTGTATATTAAAGAAAGTGTTTGTCTGATCATTTTCTCCGTGACCATTTTCTGAAACTAAAGGGATGCTAATGTCATTTTTCCTCTAAATAGTTTTAATTTAGTTACCATATTATTCATTAGAATAATAATATAACCACAAACAGTTTAGATTAAGAATGTGTACAAATTGGTGCTAGTAATAAAGCCACAAACACTTTTGTATAAAAAAATATGTAATAATTGATGTGACATATCATCTAAATACATGGTAACAGGAAAAGGAAGGGATTAGCATCCCTATAATCTCTCCTTCCACGTTATAATTAATTTAGGGGAGGAGATGGGGATCATTGAACAAGTGATAATTTTATGCCTAAACAATTTTATTTCTAAACTTGCAATAATAATATTATGCATAAAATTACATTTTACCAACGAAATTAATTAAAATAAACTAAAGACAATTAAGAATATTCCCTTCAAACTAGGTAAATGCCATTACCATTACAACATGATAAATGAAATTATTTAAATGTAAAGTATCACGTTTGAAAAATCCATAAAAATGAGTATACCTCTTACACTAATCTATTATAAAAATTATCTTTGATAATCTTCAAAATCCTATGACAAAATAAAAAAAAAATGGTTTTGTATAAGTAAATTAAATGAATGCATTATAATTGTGCATTTAACTGTGCAGTTTCATTTATGACAGATAATAATAAATTTTATACAAGTTTTTATATTATCTCTTATTTATATTATTCTTTTATAAATATTAGGTTATTTTTATTTACATCCATACTACTACAATTTAAAAACATTCACTAAAAACTTTTAAAAAATAAATAATAAAAATTAAGAATATGGGGAATTGAGAGAGGTCCATCCATTCCCGAATGAGAAATTAAATATTAATTATCTTCGTCCTTTTACCGAATGTGAAAAGTCCCCAAACGACCTTCTTCCTTGTGGGAATTTTCAGCCATCAGTAGTAATACATATTATTATTGATGAATCAAAAATAAGTTAAGACCTATATAATTTTTTATTTTTATATTTTAATCAATTAATTTTACCTTACTATATTATATTAATTTGTACAAATATTTGACCCTTTGTAATTATTGTATTGATTAGAAAGGAACTTACGAGGATTCACCTAACATAGATTTGTCTCTGTGGGGTCAAAGATAATTCCAATTCTATAACCTCTCGTGTTGTGTCTGTTTTAGCTGACTTCTTATTCTATTCTATCCAATTGCTCTGGGTTTGTTTCTTTGACTCGGATAAATACGAGGTAGGTGTTTATTGAATTTTGAGCACACACAATTTTTTTCTTTTTATTTGACTATCACGCTATTGTTGAAATATATATATTTCTTTAATAATTATGTAGTACAATACCAAGGAAAATTTTGTCAAGATCTATCTTAGTAGGGGTGGGCGTTCGGTTCGGGTTAACCCGAACCGAACCGAACCGAACCCGAAATTTATTTCAGGTTCGGTTCGGTTTGGATTAACCGGTGAAACCCGAACGGATTCAAAGCTTCAACCCGTTCGGGTTAAATTTCGGTTCGGGTTGAATCCGAACCGAATTTTCAACCCGTTCGGGTTGAAGCTTTTTTTTTAAGATTTAACTTTTAAATTAAAAATATATGTACATTAATTAAACAAAAAAATCCCTAAAAATCCCTAAACAAAAATCTCACTTCATCTCCCTCCCGGCCCCGGCCTCCCCCTCCTTGCTCCCTCTTCTCAGTTCTCACTTTCTGAGAACTGTGGCCGACGACATCAGCACTTCAGCAGCAGCCACAGCAGCCCCGTTCAGCACTTCAGCTCCAACAGACAACAGCCACAGCAGCCCACGACGACAGCACTCACAGCAGCAGCCAGCAGCCCCGTCCAGCTCCAATAGACACCAGCCGTTCACCGCAGCCCACTCGCCGTCAGCCAGCACGCCTCGCCGCAACTGCGCTGTGCGTTCACCTCGCGTCCCACTCAGCCCAGCATAGTCTCGATCTGCCGACGCTGTAGTTGCTCCGACCTCCGAGATCAAGGTTTGTCTTGCCTTGCCGACGGCGACGCTGTAACTTGCTGAAGCTTTTTTTCATTCTCACCACATCTTCACATAAACATAAACAGAAACCCCAAACTCACTCCAAAACGAAGAGCTAAACCCAACAAGATTGTTGCTATTAATTAAATTGTAAATTTTTAATTAATTGATTGACAATTATTCAATTATTTGAAGTGGGATTGTTGTTGTTGATTGATAATTGAACAAATGGAGATTGCTATTAGTTAAATTGGAGTGGGTTTATTGATAATTGAACAATTGGAGAGTGGAGACGGTTATTGATTAAATTGGAGCGGGTTTGCTGCTGCTGTTATTATTAATTAAATTGGAGATTGTTAATTAATTGATTGATTAATTGATTGATTAATTGATTAATTTTTGCTGTTTTTTAGATTAAATTGTTTCAATCCATTCTAACCCGAACTAACCCGAATTATTCTAACCCGAATTAATCCGAACCGAAATTGTAACCCGAATTATCAACCCAATCCGATCCGAATTGTCAACCCAAACCGAACCGAACCGAATTAAATTCGGTTCGGTTTGGTTCGGGTTGGCGTTTTCAACCCGATTGGGTTCAATTCTCCAACCCGAACGGGTTGAAACCCAAACCAAAACCCGAACAACCCGAACCGAAACCCGATTTGCCCACCCCTATATCTTAGGAACAATTAACACGCCGACCCCTCAGCTAAAGTCAATCTGCTCTAAGACCCAGACACTCTTCCTCAATTGCAATAAGGCCCATAAACCAGAATGCACTAGTTCTCACACCAATATTGTTTCCATTATTATTATTTAGAATTTTCTTGTGGATGTCATCACAAGTGGGAAGAGTGAATTAGATTGATCCTACTTATAAGAAGTATTTTATTGATCTTAGCACGGGTGAAGTAAACAATAGATGTAAATCTCGGGAAACCTCAAAGCCTGCTACTTGGCCTACAATTCCTCAAGAACTGAAAACATCTATTGCCCCGAAACAACTTAAATATACCTCCATGGCTAAAATTAACAATGACAATAGGATATGGTTACAAATCTGCTATTCATACTTTTGATGGTTACATGAAAGATGAGAAGAATACTTAAACGAAGAATCTTTTTTTTTTAAATTTAATTGAATTATTCAAAATTTTATAATTTAAATGCAAATGAATCACCAATAATGTGCTGTGACCTTTTGCAGATGGATAGGAATGGGCTTATATCTCTGTGTCAATTTTTCAAAGAAACAAGGATGGCTTCTTGATAGTAAACATTTAATTGTTAAGAGAAAATGACTATGTTCTTATTTACAATTAGCCACAATCTTCAAAATTGTTTCATTAAAATTAGATTCCAGCACTCAAGCACTCAGGTCAAAAAATGTGAAGATATTTTCATGAAGTTCTAGTGGCAATGATGAAGTCTTGGAAAGAAATGATCACTCCTCTGTTATTTAACCAGGAGGATATTTGTTCTTCACACATGAACGAAGCTCGAAGAAAATTTCTAGAGGGCTAAGTTCAAACTTCAGGTATTAGTAGGGAACTGATTTTAGAAGATTTTCCATCTATCATTGTGATGTATCCACTAAGAACTTCGGAATTGAGGATGCTATTGCAATTAAAAACAAAATGAAAAAATAATTAACAAAATAAAAATCAAAGAGCTATCTAGGTTTTATAAAATTTTTAAAAGGCTATTTACCATTTTGTCAAAATGAAAAAATAATTAACAAATAAAAATCAAACTACTGAGTCACTTCTGACTTTATTTTACAGAATTTGAAAATTATATTTTTATCTTATAGATAAAGTACATATATCAAGTTTGTAGGGTCAAATAAGTCCTTTTATACTTAATTTAATAATTCATTTAGCAACTTCAAAATTTTTCAAAACCTATAGGTGCCATGGTCCCTCGTTTTCATAAGTCTCCGCCCCTATCTACCCACATTTATGAGAGAAAAAATTATATCTCTAACATTTATAAATGGATTATACTATAAATGTATAAATTTAGATTTTCAATAAATTTGATAATATCTATTGAAGACCAATTGAGTTTGCAAAGTGCAAATTGTAAAAACAAAGTTTTGTTTAGGTCATTGAACCTTTGCATGCAAGTGATAAAATGAAACAGTTCATATGGCCTGCAGCTTGAAATATGTATACATATTTTCTTAAATGATGGTTACCCGAATCCATCGGCCTTCATTTGATCTTGGCCACTTCAAAGAGGGAATAACATTGCCAATCTTGCAAAAATGATCATTAATTCCATCCGCTCGGAGCCATGCTAATTGTTAATTCTATACTTTTGGCACTGGGAATTGGGCTGGACAAGCGCAAGGCCCATGGTTAATAAACAGAACCAGGGCCGGGCTTGAACCATTTTTTTAAATTAATTAATTAATTTTCTTTTGATACAAAAAGGGCTTAGTTAAACACTAGGCAACAACCATTCGTGGGTACGCAGACCCAGACACATCATGTAACAGCCACCCTTCAGTTTCGGATGGAGGAGTTGGAAACACATGGATGCCAAGAGGCAAAAGAAGAGCTTGGTTGGCGATGGAGGAGTTGGAAACACATGGATCCCAAGAGGCAAAAGAAGAGCTTGGTTGGCAAGGTAATCAGTTGCAAAATTAGTTTCTCTATAGACAGAGATACCTGCCAATCCCTGTTAGGGAGTCTTTTAATTCCCTGAATAAGAGAGGAGTAAGCATTGGGATGAATGTTATTTGTGGCCAGGATTTTAGTGGTGCATCGACTATCAACTTCAACACGTAGTTGTCGAATCCTAATATTCCAAGCAAGCTGCAAACCTTGAAAAAGACCCCAAACCTCCGCCCCAGTAATAGTGCAATGGCCAATATTTATACCAAAACCATGAACCCATTCTCCGCAATAATTTCTAATGAGGCCACCTGCACTTGCATGTCTTGAAATCTTTCTAGCACCATCTGTATTTAATTTAAAAAAAAGGCCAAGGAGGGGGCGTCCATTTCAACCATTTGATGATCATTTCATGGCCTGGTCTAATGATATTCTCCATGGAAGAATTAATTTCAGTCGCACGGTGCATGATGTCCAACACAACATTTACAACACTGATGTTTGCCTCATTATGAATGAATTGAGTTTGCCAATACCAAATCCACCACAGAGCAACACAAAAAATACAGGGCCATTTTTCATCTCTCCTAATCAATCCCATGTTCTTAAGATTGTAGTAGATCCAACTCGTTAAGTCCAAATCAAAAAAATTATTCCATAGATTATTAGGAACCAATCGAAGCCACACTTGCCAAGCAATAATACAATCCCTCAACACATGAATGGTATCTTCAAGGTAGTGGCCGCAACTACAACAAGTAGCATCCGTAGTAATGTACCTTCGATGAAGCTCAAACTTTGTTTTTAGCCTATTGCTTATGGCGAGCCAAATAAAGGTTCTAATACTTTAAGGTCCATTCCATTTCCAAGCCAAATTCCACAAAGAGTTATCGGCCACATTATTGGACTGGTGCAAGGAGAGGTATGCAGATTTTGCCGTGAAATGCCTTGTATTAGAGTAAGCCCAGTAACATTGATCCTCACCACTATTAGCACAAGGAGCTTTAACTGCAGCAATCTTTAGAATTATGTGGTTGGGTAACAAATGAGCAAATATTTGCCAATTCCAATTGCCATTGCTATATGAAAAATCAACTACACATAAATTAATCAACTGATCAGGGATTGGGTTCTGGGCATATGATTGTAAGTTATCAGCCTCACTGAGCCATAAATCCCACCAGAATTTCACTCTTGTTCCATCCCCAAGGGCCCAATGAGTTCCCTTCAAATCATGATCCCAAACCTTCTCCACAGCACGCCACAAGTAAGACCCGTTCCTCGTTTGTAAGCTATCAAGAAGACAAGTGGTATCAATCTTGTACTTAGAAGCCATAACCTGAACCCAAAAAGTATTAGGAGAGTTGACTAGGCCCCACCCAATTTCCATCAGCAAAGCCATATTCATATGAGATAAATTTTTAAGACCAAGGCCCTCACACGATTTGGGTTAGCGCATAGAGTGTCCCATCGGATGAGATTCAATTTTCTTTTTTCTGTATTTCCACTCCAAATAAAATGCTTGCAGCTTTGATCAATTTTGATAAGAACCGAAGCTAGAATTTTTGTTGATTGCATGGCATAAACTGAGAGAGCTTGAATTACCAATTGTGCCAAAGTTATTCTGCCCGCTAGAGATAGATGCTTGGCATTCCAGCCTGATAAACGCTGCTGAACTTTATCTAAGATCTCTTGATAAGTTGCCTTGGTAACTCGAGAGTGAAGGATGGGCATACCAAGGTATTTATCGAGGTTCTTTATTACTGAAAACCCGAGTGTATTCTTTATCTCTCGAATTGTGTCCTTCTGAACATTTTGAGAGAAGAAAATTTGGGTCTTTGCTCTGTTCACCTTTTCTCTAGAGCTTAAACAAAAGGTATCCAAAACCTCATTAATCACATGAGCTTGCTCACGAGAAGCCTCCGCAAAAAGAAGAAGACCATCAGCGAAAAATAAATAAGTAATAGGAATACCTCCACGAATAAGCATGATTGGTTTCCAAACCCCATTCCGAACTGCTTGATTGATTCCGTGATTGAGCCTTTCGATGCACATGACAAAAATATAAGGGGATAAAGGGTCCCCCTGTCTCATTCCTCTAGATAAGATAAAACTTTCCATAAGCTCACCATTTCACAAAAGTTGCATCAAAGCTGTAGTTACACACTCCATTATAATACGAATCAAGTCCCTTGGTAACCCAATCACCCCCAGGGTCTCGTGAATAAAATCCCAACTCAAACGGTTATACGCCTTTTCTAGATCAACCTTGATAGCCATCTGACCAGTTTTGCCCCCTTTGTTCTTCATGGAGTGGATGATTTCCTGGGCAACAATAATGTTTTCAATTATATGCCTCCCAGGAACAAAACTCGTCCAAGCAGGGCCAATGAGTTGCGGCAGAATGGTTTTGAGGCAATTAGCCACCAATTTAGTTATAGTCTTGTAAACCACTGTGCAAAGACTAATAGGTCTAAATAATTTGCGAGAATATGGATTATTGGTCTTGGGTATCAGCACAAGAAGAGTTTGGTTTAACTCCTTGGGCAATTGCTTTCTCGAGAAAAAAATCTTTAATAAGCTGACAAACTGAGGACCCCACCACATGCCATTGAGTTTGGAAGAAGATGGCATGAGGCCTTCTACTCCTGGGGCTTTCATTGGGCTTATGCTAAAGATCGTATCTCTGATCTCTGGATCTTCAACAATTCTGATCAGACTGTTCAGAACATCATTATCAATTAAAGGGAAATCAAGAGTAAAAGGGTATTGGACATGAACACCTCCCTCTTTCATGTACAAGTTACAAAAGTAATAAACTACATGGGCTTTAATATTAGCTTCATCATGGATCCACTGCCCTACGTCATTTTTTATCATGCCAATTTTATTTCGTCGACGTCTCTCAATAGCGTTTTGATAGAAAAAGGCCTTGTTCCTATCCCCATAAATAATCCATTCTCTCCAAGATTTTTGGAACCATAACACCTTCTCTTAAGTTAAAACTTTTTCAAGATCTCTCTTTAGCTTAGTTTCTAACTTGCTTAAACTCCTAGAATGACGCTTCAACAGAAACTGTTGGATTCCACCAATTCTAGCCAGCAATTCCTTTTTCCTTTTAAAAATATTGTCAAAAATGTCTTTATTACAGTTTCCCAGTTTGTTGATAAAATCAGTAGTAGCATTAGTACAGTTCAAGTTGCGCTTCCAGTTATTTTCCAAAAAGGGTTGGAACCTCTCATCAGTTAGCCAGGGAGCTAAAAACCGAAAAGATTTCACGCCCGTAGGAGCCAAATTATTTTTCTACAGTGAAACATCACTAGTCTATGATCGGAATTTAATTTGGGGAGGTGGAAAACTTCCTCTGCATCGTTCATCATCATCCACTCTTCATTACAAACCACACGATCAAATCTTTTCG
The DNA here is from genome assembly GCA_039657385.1 of Citrus x changshan-huyou. Classification (NCBI taxonomy): domain Eukaryota; kingdom Viridiplantae; phylum Streptophyta; class Magnoliopsida; order Sapindales; family Rutaceae; genus Citrus; species Citrus x changshan-huyou. The sequence goes on from CM077549.1 coordinate 9,412,788, forward strand.
ATAAGTTGCCTCTTTATCATGTGTATTTGGGACCCTTAAAGAAAAGTTCCATGAGATAGTTTCGATGGAACCATCCATTAAAGAGGTCACACACACCATTGATCCTGGCTGACCCTCATTTCTTTTCAGATACTTTTCTAATTGCATTAAAGTCCCCGCCAATCATCCACGGACCATCAATAGACTTGGCAACTTCATCTAACTCAGACCATAGAATTTTCCTTACCATGGGAATCGGACTAGCATAAACTGCCGTGACCCAAGAACTAAAACCTCTCGAATCAATAATTTTGAAATGAATAAATTGACTATGATTGATGATAAACTCCACCTCAAACCTGTCATCCCATATAATCCAAATGCCACCAGAAAAACCCTTAGCTTCCACTCGGTGAGATCTCTGGAAACCATTTTTTTTAATGAAACCATCAGCCTTGGATCCACTAATGCGAGGCTCGAATAAAGCAACCAGATTCAGTCTATAATTACTAACAAAAGTCTTAAAAGTCCTGCAAAATCCAGGCGAGAGTGCTCCCTGGCAATTCCAAAACAATATGTTGTACATCATAAGAAATATAAGCAAAGAGATAAGCATGAACTCCTTACATACTAAGCCCTAAAGTCGCTCCTCCATGCACTCCAGGAGTTTCATTAACAACAATATTTTCATCATCAGACATAATGTCTTCATCTTCATTGCTAAATGCAAGTTGAGGATCACCATCATAAAACACCATTGTATTAATAGCTCCGTCATCCTTTTCATCGAGAGGATCAGTTAGGTGATTTGGGTAAAGTTGTTGTTCCAGGTTGTCAGCCTCTTTTCCACTTGAGCCGCTTGGTGGATTACTCACAATCTCATGGTTATTTATGGGAATAGTCACTGCAGTACGTTTGTGAGGATCAAGGGTTGTCAAGATTAAGGTGGGTTCAACGGGCAAGCTATGAGGATGTCTTAAGGGATTCGGGTTAGGGACATAAGTATTGGGAGAGAGAGTTTTAGTAACATGGGGACGTAAATTTGCATGCATGGAAGTAGATGTTTTGGAGTTTGGTTGTCAAGGTCGTGAAAGCTGTGATTTAGCCACTTATTTAGCTTTGGAAATGTGGTTTTGAGATTTTAAGGTGCTAAGGGTTTTCAGAGGATGGTTCTTTCGGGTGTTAAAATGATCAGTAATGGATTTAGTTGGTTATTAGGGAGGGACAATGATGGGGTTTTGAACAACAATTTTCGTCACGCTATTTGTATCAGGATCATCAGTTAAGGCAGCAAAACGGGAGGTAGTACTATAATTATTTCGTTGATTCCTCTACGAATCGGTGATATTTTCCTTGTCCACAACTACTTTAGGTCTCCCTTTCCGTGCCACAATCATCCATGGACCTAATTTCTCACTACTGTTGTTAGCCACAACTGAGGCACCATCCTTATCAACTGTCATATTAACTAGTGGAATGCTCTCAGAATTACCGACTTTAGCCCCATTCGAAACTTGTTTTTCAGGACAAACAATATTGTTGTGGCCATATTTACCACACTGGTAACATATAATTGGCAACCCTTCATATTCAACCTTCTGAATTTTTCCGTCTAAATTAAACTAAGACACCAAAGGCTGAGAACGAGAAATACGGACAACAATCCTTGCAAACTTTCCCCTCTCCCATGATTCGGTATGATAATCAATCTTGATAATGGTGCCCACAAGTTGTCCAACCTTCAGTAGAATACGCTTATCGTATAAATGAAAAGCCATACCAGGTAGTCGGATCCAAACAGTTGCAAAGGCGATATCAGTAATGGTGCTATTGAATTGAGGAGTCCAAGGTTGTACTGTTAAATAGTGCCCAAAGATTACCCATGGCCCCTCAGTTAAAGCATAGATTGCATCCTCTGGTGAGTGGAGGCGAACTAAAAAGTAATTGTTTTTTAGGTCAATCACTGAAAAATCCTGAATCATAGGCCACACTACCTTCAGCCGATTACACAAAACCTTATATCCAATGTTTCTCCCTAATAACTTCACTACCACATAATTTTGCTAAGGTTTAGTCAGTGTATCATGGACTCATTTTGAGAACTTGATAGTTGGCATGGTGCCATCTTCTCTAACCGTCACATCATCAGGTTCAAAGTCCCAGTCATTTTCCATCTCAATATCATCAAAGTTTTTGTGTTGGCTAGGGGGTACAAGCGCATCCTTGAAAGAGAGCGGCGGTGGATTATCCTTGTCCGTACAATGGCTGCAAAAACGAGCCCTTTTTGTGGATCGATCTTCAGGCAACGGGGGTGGAATCACTTTCAGCAAGTTAGGGTTTTCGTGGAGTTTAGAGTTTTCGGAGCTCTATGACATTTTCTCTGTTACTTGGACTTTTTCTTCTGGCAACATTCTGTTTTAATATGTTTTAGAACATGAAGGGTGAAGTGAAACCATTAATTTTAGCTAAAAGGGGGGCTCTTTTTTTTTTTTTCTAGTCTACCCACCAATTTTTTTTAAATTTTTTTTTCCTTTCTAAAAGAGTTTTCAGCTCCCAAACAATTCACTGCTGAGTTTACCAACTTTCTGCCCAGACTTCCCTTGAAAATTGAGCTTCATATTTAATGGATTTTGTTCTCCGATGAATGAACATCAATAATAAACATGATTTTTTTTTTTTGTCGCTGACTGAACATTATTAAGTGATTCTGTACAATTTTATGGTATGACAATCTTTATTCAAATAATCACAGTTGCAACGATGATTTTAAGAAGTAAATTAAGTTCCAAAAATAATTTTGATAAGTGAATATTTTTTTTTTAATTTGTTTCAATATTGTATGCAATACATCCAAAGCCCAACATGGGAATGAAGTGCCCACTTCATCTGGAATCAAAGCTCAAAGCATGTAACTGAAGCCCACCTTATAGATTTCAATCATCCATTCTTAAGGGAATGAAGTGCCAACCAGCCTAGCCGAAGAGTTGTTGACATAAGTAAATTAAGTTAAGGATTATGTAACATATTCTATACAAAATCGAAATGGATGCCTAAATTAGCATAAAAAATACAATTAAAGATCCTTAATCCTAACACCCATACAAGTAGTGATATGAAATATTATCATCTTCATAATCTAATATCCTAATAAAAAGGTTTATTAGGAATAATAATTCATTTTAACAAATTTACCAAAAAAAAAAATTTGCTTCATAGTATAGTCTTTGTTCATGGGTGTGTTGAGTGTTAGAAAATACATATTTATAAAGGAGAAAACCGTCATTTTACATTTCAAGTCTTATTAACAACCCTTACTTTTATGTATTTAACCTTCTTGTGATTTAATTACATGTGTTTTATTTTAATTAAGTATTTTATGTATTTTAGGGGCATTATAGTCATTTCACAATAAAGGAGAGATCAGATGGCAAAACGGACATCACTTTTGAACTCAGGACGGTCGAAAACCTTAGGAGGGGCATAAAAGGAAAAATGGCACTATTCACATGTACGGTACTATTCACGTATACGGTACTGTATATGTTACTGTTCACGGCACTGTTCACATAGACGGATCGATGATGTGGCATTGACCGATGATGTGGCATTGACTGATGAGGTGTCACGATCCTGTTGGACTAAAATTCTTATGTACTGTTGATGGTGACGTGGCCGCATATCAGTGGACGAAAAATCTCGCGTACGGTGCATGCATCACACAGGATTATTTTCAACCAAACCGCGTTACTGTTCATCCGGGTCAAACCGTGTTACTGTTCATCCGCGTGGTCAAACCGTGGACTGTTGACTGATGACGTGGCGCAATCCTGAGCGTCCAAACTGTTTTTAATCCGATGGTCATGATTTACTCCATGTATCTATAAAAAGGGGGCTTCCCCCCCCCTAATTTGATATCTCTGAATCCATTTTTGGGATCCATTTTCTGTAATTCCCTCTCCATCTTGTATTTTCTTTGTATTTTAATAAATTCCCATTTTGCCCCTAGTTCAATTATGAGTAGCTAATTTCCTTTCAAGCTTGGGTTGAAGGTGAAGTCTCAACATGTGTCATGGGCTTTATTTGGTAAATTTATTTTCTTTTCCCCTCTAGTTTTTGTGGATGATTTGACTTATCGTCGACAAATAATACTGATCTTGTCTAGATACCGCCTTGGTTACACCGGCTCTCTAGTATAAGGTTATTATTATTTGGCACGATAAGCCCTTAGCACCATATTGATTAAAGTGTGGTTCATGAGGTGTGGATTCCCCCCTCATGATTTAATTGGCATTAATAAGGAATATTTAGCCCATGATGTATGTTGATACGGATCCAGATACCCAAGTACGTCATTTCAATACATTTCTCTTCAATTTATTCTCGCCATTGCAATTCCAATTTTAGAATTTATTCTCGCCATTTTAATTTAAGTTTTAGCATATTCCAAATCATTTCCACCATAAATCCAACCACCCATTTTGCAAAATTAATTCTACACATAATTAAAATCCACCTCCTCGTGGGATCGACACTCGTCACCATTGATCTATACTACAATAGATTCGTGCGCTTGCGAGTACATTAAAATTTGCGCAACAAGTTTTTGGCGCCGTTGCCGGGGAGGTAAGTAATTTTAATTCATAGAATTAATTTTTGTGGATAATTTCTTTTATTTGTTTTCTTGTATTTTTTTTATTAAAAAAAAAAGAAAAAAAAGAAAAAAAAGAAAAAAAAAAGTAAATCTACATTTAGAGGTTAGTATTTCTTTTCTTTTTCTCTTCTTTAAAATTCTGTAATTTAATTTTCAATTTATTTTTTCTTTGTAATTTTTGTTTATCTTATTAATTTAATTTTTAGTTAATGTATTTCACGTATTTATTTTTGTGTATTTTTATAGTAAGGTTGTAATAGCGCAATAAGGTTAGTATCGTAATTTCTCCCTCTTATTTATTTTTATTTGTTTTGTTCCCATCTTTATTTTTATTTTTATTTTGCATGCATGGTCGTAGGTCATTATTACCTAATCTTGAACCTATAGACCTTGAATTAGAAAAAACACTTCGCACACAAAAACACATTAAAAATAAAATTGGAATGGATTTACAAGCACCACAGGAGAGGCCATTTAAGGACTATTTTAGTCCCTTAGCTAATTTGAGCACATCATGTATTAGATACCCAAATGTAGCTGCTAGGAGTTTTGAATTAAAACCTAGTGTGCTAAATTGTCTCCCCACATTCTATGGCCTAGAAAATGAGGATCCATATAATCATTTGAATGATTTTCATGCCATTTGTCAAACATTCAAATATGAGAATTTTTCAGACGATGATGTTAAACTCAGATTATTCCCATTTTCTTTAAAGGATAGAGCTCGTTCATGGCTTAATACATTGCCTGCTAATAGCATTGCATCATGGGAACAAATGGTTACAAAATTTTTGAATAAATATTTCCCAGTGCATAAAACCAATGCTATTCGCAGGGAAATTTCAGAGTTTACACAGAGAGAGGACGAGCAGTTTTTCGAAACATGGGAGCGATTTAATGGGCTACTCTTGAAGTGTCCACATCATGGGTACGAGAAATGGCATCAATGCCAATACTTTTTGGAGGGATTATTGCCGAATGTGCAAGAATGGCTAATGGCAACAAGTGGAGGAGAGCTAATGTCAAAAAGCGCAACAGAGATTTGGGAATTCTTCCAGCGACAAGCGGATAATTCCCAACAACGGAGTCGATCACTCAGGAATACTAGAAGAATTAAGGGAGTAAATGAGGTTCAAATTGGCGAGTCAACTTTGGAAATCAAAGAAGTCAAGGAGATGGTTGAAGGTCTTGCTCGACAAATAGCATCGTTATCGACTGCTAAATCAACAGAATCACATGACCATGACTCATACTCAGATCAAGCCAATGCCATAGGTGTAATGAGAAAACCATCGAATTACAACCCATACTCCAACACATATAATCCTGGATGGAGAGACCACCCCAATTTTTCATGGTCTCAAGGATTCCAACAGAATGGACCAGCAGCTCCACCAATGCAACAAATTCCTCAAAATCCTCAAGCCTCTCAGCCACCATTCAGACCATACAATCAGAACCAGAACTACTCTCAACCCAGACCATGGGAGGATGCATTCCAGAATTTCAAGAATGTTACTCACTCTACGATTGAGCAACAGAATCGCACCATTGATGGACTACGAAATGAGTTGAGAGCGGGCTTCAATTCACAAGCCCAATCAGTTTCAAGCCTCGAGAAGATGGTGGGGCAGCTTGCTTCTTCAGTTCAGACCTTGGCAATGACTGTTGAGAAAGGCAAGTTTCCAAGTCAACCAGTGCCTAATCCTAAAGGAGTGCATGAAGCAAGTACCAGTTCACCACAACAGCATGGAGAGGTCAAAGCAGTCATGACCTTGCGAAAAGGAAAGGAAGTCGACAATAAAGTGGAGATGCCGGTGACAAAAGGAAATCAAATTGTACCTGTAAATGCTGAGGACTCACCACCGGAGGAAAAAGAAGAAACCAACCCACGCGAATACGTTCCCAAAGCTCCATTTCCTCAGAGGTTAGTGAAAGGAAAGAAGGGAAAATCCACAGGTGAGATTCTCGAAATCTTCAAACAGGTAAGTGTTAACATCCCTTTACTTGATGCTATAAAGCAAGTTCCATCTTATGCCAAGTTTCTTAAAGACCTTTGTACTAAAAAGAGAAATATGCATGTTCAAAAGAAGGCATTTTTAACAGAAAACATTAGTTCTATACTCCAACATAAAATTCCTTTAAAATGTAAAGACCCAGGCTCCCCCACTATCTCATGTAGTATAGGGAACCACACAATTGAGAATGCTTTGTTGGATTTAGGAGCTAGTGTAAATCTATTGCCTTACTCAGTATTTTTGAAACTTGGACTGGGAGAATTACACCCAACTCCAGTGGTGTTACAGCTTGCAGATCGGTCCACGAAAATACCTCGTGGTATTGTGGAGGACGTGCTTATTCAGGTAGACAAGTTTTATTTTCCTGTTGATTTCATTGTAATTGACACTCAACCAATACAGGACTCAAGGAAGCACATCCCCATTATTCTAGGCCGACCTTTCTTGGCAACTGCAGATGCTCATATTCAATGTAGGACCGGAAATATGCAATTGTCCTTCGGCAACATGACTATGGAGCTAAATATTTTCAACATTGCCAAACAACCTCACAGTGCAGATGATGGAATTGTTGATGTGGATTTAATTGAAGCATTAGTTGATGACACATTTATTTCAAACTTTAGTGATGATCCTTTACAAACATGTTTAACTCACTTTGGTTTGGATTTTGATATTGACAGATCAGTCGATGAGGTCAATGCCCTACTTGACTCAGCACCATCCATGGACACTAATAAATGGAAGTCAAGAGTTGAACAACTAGCACCATCAGAGAAGAAACTCATCCCATCATCAGAATCACCACCGAAACTCGAGCTCAAACCATTACCCAACACTCTGGAATATGCATTTTTGGGAGAAGAAAGTACTCTGCCGGTAATCATCTCATCATCCCTAAATGACGAACAAAAAGGTAAGTTGTTGGATGTTTTAAAAGAGCACAAAGGGGCATTAGGATGGACCATAGCAGACATAAAAGGTATAAACCCAGTAGACTGCATGCATTACATTCACCTTGATGAAAATGCTAAAACTACTAGGGAGATGCAACGTCGGTTAAATCCTAACATGAAAGAAGTTGTTAGAACTGAAGTCCTTAAGCTATTAGATGCAGGTATCATTTACCCAATTTCTGATAGTTCATGGGTCAGTCCTGTACAAGTCGTCCCCAAAAAGTCAGGAGTCACAGTAGTTACCAATGCTGATAATGAATTGATACCAACTAGAGTAACTACAGGATGGCGTGTATGCATTGATTATAGAAAGTTGAATTCTGTCACACGTAAAGACCATTTTCCTTTACCATTTATCGATCAAATGCTTGATAGATTAGCAGGCCACGAATTTTATTGCTTTCTAGATGGCTACTCAGGATATAATCAGATTCCCATAGCACCAAAAGATCAGGAGAAAACTACTTTCACTTGCCCTTTTGGCACTTTTGCATATAGGAGAATGCCATTTGGATTATGTAATGCACCTGCTACATTCCAACGATGCATGTTGAGCATTTTTTCTGATATGGTTGAACGATTCCTTGAAGTCTTTATGGATGATTTTTCTGTCTTTGGTGACTCGTTTGATCAATGTTTACATCATCTAACGCTAGTTCTGCAGAGATGTACCGAGAAGAACTTAGTCTTGAATTGGGAGAAGTGCCATTTTATGGTAAAACAAGGTATTGTTCTCGGTCACATCATTTCGAGCAAAGGTATTGAGGTTGACAAAGCCAAGGTGGATCTCATTTCTAATCTTCCTCCACCTAAAACAGTCAGAGAAGTAAGATCTTTCCTTGGGCATGCTGGTTTCTATAGACGTTTCATTAAAGATTTTAGCAAAGTTTCTAGACCCTTATGCAATCTACTTGCTAAGGATGTATCTTTTATCTTTAATGATTCATGTCTAATGGCGTTTGAAAAATTAAAGCAATTGTTGACATCATCACCCATCATTCAGGCCCCAAACTGGAGCTTACCATTTGAGCTCATGTGTGATGCATCTGATTATGCAGTAGGAGCAGTATTAGGACAAAGAGTTGATCGAATTCCCCACGTTATTTACTATGCTAGTATGACATTGAATGATGCACAGTTGAATTATTCAACTACTGAAAAAGAAATGCTAGCAGTAGTGTTTGCATTAGAGAAATTTCGATCTTATCTCATTGGTTGTAAAATAATTATATTCACAGATCATGCTGCTCTTAAATATCTTCTCACAAAGAAAGATGCAAAAGCTAGACTAATTCGTTGGGTGTTACTTTTGCAGGAATTTGACTTGGAATTCAAAGATAAGAAAGGGACAGAAAATGTTGTGGCGGACCATCTCTCTCGTCTCCATTTTGACACAATTACAGAGCCATTAATATTAAATGAGTTATTTCCAGATGAACAATTAATGAGTGTGGAAGTATTACCTTGGTATGCTGATATAGTTAATTATCTTGTTACAGGTAAATTTCCAGAGCATTGGACCAAGCAAGACAAGGCTAAATTCTTTGCGGAAATAAAGAATTTCTTTTGGGATGACCCATATTTGTTCAAGTATTGTGCAGACCAAATTGTTAGACGATGTGTCCCTGAAAGTGAAATTCAGAATATCCTTTCATTCTGCCATGAACAAGCTTGTGGAGGCCATTTCAGTGCTAAGAAAACAGCGACTAAAGTTTTACAATGTGGTTTTTATTGGCCAACTATATTTCGAGATGCTTACACTTTCTGTTCTTCATGTGATAGGTGTCAACGAATGGGGAGCATTACGCGAAGGAACATGATGCCACTAAATCCAATTTTAGTGGTTGAGATTTTTGACGTATGGGGTATCGACTTCATGGGACCCTTTCCTCCGTCTTTTGGTCATCAATACATATTGGTTGCTGTTGACTACGTATCAAAATGGGTGGAAGCAATTCCATGCAGAACCAATGATCACAAAGTGGTGATAGGATTTTTGAAAAGCAACATTGTTTCACGCTTTGGATTCCCTCGAGCGATAATCAGTGATGGTGGTGCCCACTTTTGTAACAAAGCATTCAAGGCTCTTTTGACAAAGTATTCAATCACACACAAAGTGGCGACCCCGTATCATCCGCAAACCAGTGGCCAAGTTGAGATCTCCAATCGAGAAATAAAGCACATATTAGAAAAGACGGTGAGGCCAGACAGGAAAGATTGGTCATTACGACTTGATGATGCATTATGGGCATATAGAACGGCTTTCAAGACCCCGATTGGGATGTCACCCTACAGGCTAGTGTATGGAAAAGCTTGCCACCTACCTGTGAAACTCGAGCATCGTGCATATTGGGCCATCAAGAAATTCAACTTTGACATGCAGCAAGCCAGCTCAGAAAGAAGATTACAGCTGGCAGAACTTGAAGAAATTCGCAATGATGCATACGAAAATGCCAAGATTTACAAGCAACGAATGAAAGTCTTCCATGATAAGCAAATTATGAGAAAATCGTTCACTCCAGGTCAGAAAGTGCTTTTATTCAATTCTCGCTTGCACCTATTCCCAGGTAAGTTACGCTCTCGTTGGTCTGGCCCATTTATTGTACATACTGTTTTTCCACATGGGGCAATTGAAATTAAGGACCCAAAGAACGGTGTCACGTTTAAAGTTAATGGTCAAAGATTAAAGCCATATCTAGAGTACCAACCACATGGAGAAAACATCGAAATAAATTTGAGTGACCCACCAAATTTGAATTGATTTTTTTTTCTTTTCGTTGATTTGATTTTTCTTTATTTCTTTTTATTATTATTCTTTTGCTAATTGAAATTGTTTTTGCATAAGTGTGTTTATTTTACCATTAAGTTTTCTCTTATCATTTTTAATCATGAGTCTCATACTTAGACCGTTCCTCCTGAACATTCTTAAACCACTTCAACGTGTCAAAACTCATCTCAAAAGGCAGATTCTATTTTGTAAAACACAACGCATTTGGGCTCTACAACCACCAGAGTTAGTAGCCTATGTTGAGGGTTTAGAACGCCAACTCAGAGACATTGAGCGAAGTGTTTACGACATCCAGTTGGAGCTTGAGGTAAATTCAATAAGAGGACGATTTTAATTTTCTTTGTGTGTTTTAATTTGTTTTTCTGTTTGTGTGCTTTAGTTTGTTACCCCGGTGAAGTGGCGGATAACGGTACTCCGTGACAATCAAGTCGGTTAACTTTAGTTTCCCATAATAACTGATATTCTGAGGCGAAGGTATGGACAGAAACGAGATTCTAGCGAAGCTTCACAAGCGATTCCCTTCACTTCCTCAGAATGCCCTCCTTACGATCTATAAAGCCCGGTCTGAACGCATGCGATTGCTCATGAGGAATAACATACCTGCAGACATCCGTTGGTTAATCGAGGCTAAAGTACGATTGGCAGGTGAGTTACCTCCTAAATTTATTGCATACATGCCTGGTTGTGGTAAAGGAAATTACGCAAGAAAACGACGAGCTCGAAGAATTTCTATTGCTTGTCATAAGTGTGCCAGAATGAGTTGCGATAAAAACCCATGTTCTTTAGGAATGGTGTCTGATAACAGGGAAGATAAGATTCAATTCATTAGGGATGGCTTGAATAAGGAGTTATTGGATGATATCCTTTTGTCTCTTGAAACGCATCCCAGTGGATATGTGCAAGGAGCGATTCTCCAGTTAAGGCCATTATTCCAAAAAGAGCATGCACGATATAGTCTCGGGAATCTGACTATAAACGACCCTGTTTGCCAGTTTATAAGAAAACTGGATGGGAAGCCCATCCTCGACCCATAGAGGGCGTTCAAGCCGTTTCTGGACGTAAAACCAGAGGAAGATGTGAGCCACAGTCGCAACTACGCGTAAATATCCTTTTACTTTACTGTTATTTTATTTCATTTCACTGTTGTTTTATTGTTTGCATTATTGTCTTTAATAATTTTGCTACTGTTTGCTTTTTCCTTTTTACTGTTTCTTTTTTTACTCGCGAGCCACGTGCTTTACGCGTTATTTGACACTGACATGTTACCTTATTCACAGCTGTGATCCACTGTCACCAAGATTCTTAAATGTGATTTATCTTTTGTCAAGCACTCACAAATTGTTTTTGAGAAGTATCACAATGGCAGCTACTCCCAATAGACAATTCAAGAACATTTGTGTGCTTTCTGGATTTACCTATGGCAAACATAAAGAGTTCGTGGAGGCAGCCATAGATCTTGGTCGAAGCATAGCAGCGAGAAAATTACATTTGGTGTATGGAGGAGGTAACCGAGGGTTATCAAAAATGGTCTCAGAAGCAGCTTTTATCAGAGGAAGTCAAGTGTTAGGCATCATCCCAAGAGTCCTAAAACCATTGGGCAGTTCGTCTGACTCATCAACTGGAGAAGAGTTAGTCGTCTCAGGTATGCAAGAAAGATTAACTGAAATGCTTAATCATGCTGATGCTTTTATTTTCCTTCCAGGAGATCTTGCAACACTAGAGGCACTTATGACACTAGCATCTTGGGCCCATCTGCACATCCACCAGAAACCCATCAGTTTGTTAAATGTCAATAACTTTTATGATGGCTTTATCGCATTTCTTAACCATGCAATAAAAAACTATTTCATTCCTTCTAATGTGAAAAAACTCTTTATTTGTGCTCACACTGCTAATGAGCTACTTGATATGTTACAAGCTTATAAACCGGAGCCAGACCCCTGGACCTTTGTGTTGGAGCGACCAAATAATGATGGTAACAGTAGCCGCAGTAAGAAGTACAAATTAGATTTAACTCTCCGCCTGTAAATATTTTCTTCTGTGTTGCACCACCCAGGTGATGTCTTCTAAACTCTACTTCTTTCCTTTAAAACATTGAGGACAATGTTTCGTTCTGGTTGGGGGGAGGGAATAGTCGAAAATTGTGGAATCTTGGTTAAGTTTTTACTGATTTTTTGTTGTAGAAACTAACTGTTGCTAACATTTTATGTTGAAGATGGCTGAATATGGAGTGTAGTTACTCTTGAAACGCATCTTCATCGTTTAAAAAAAAAAAAATCGTTTTCTTCCTCTTTCTCCTTTTTAAATATATAGTTTCAAATTTTTGAGTCAAAGATGGCTGAATATAGAGTGTAGTGCCTCTAGAAACGCATCTTCTTAGTTTAAAAAAAAAAAAATTCTTTTTCTAATTAATTTTTCTACATCATTTTCACATTTCTGCATACATATTTTCCTTTCATGTTTAGAATAGGTTGGGGGGGTAGAATGTTGTTTAAAAAAAAAATTTGTGTTATTTGTTTTAACATTGGATGACATGATTAATTTCAAATTTTAGTATTTGTATTATCTTTGGTCTTAAGTGATGTTACGCTATGTTTGCTACTTTACATGTTGATGTCGGAGACAAATATGAGTTGCTTGAAGGAATGAACATGTCATAAATAAGTGCCAAGTGAGTTGTTGAGCCTATCATTTTCTTGGAGAGTAACCCTTTTGCCCATTCTCTATACAGCTTAGCAGTTTATTATTTTATACACGATCTCTAGATTTCTTTTAAGTTAACCCTTTAAAAAAAAATATGGTAAAATTAAAAAAAAAGAAAAAAGAAAAAAAATGTGTGTTGCTACATTGGGAGGCCCATCTAACTAGTAGATATGGATAATTATTTAGAGCCCTAAAAGACGATGGAAAGGTCATCTTTGATCCGTTTGAGCCTTTCTAGCCATTCCTTTTATTAAATATCCATAGTTACCCCTTTTGAGCCTTAAAAAAAAAAAAACAAAACAAAAACAAAAACAAAAGTTGTTGTTTCAAAAGAATAAAAATTACAATAATAGGTGAAATCCACCTTGCAAGTTCCAAAAAAAAAAAAAAAAAAAAATTCTGCATTTTTCTCAAACATACACTTTGTTTTCCTTATTTCCTTTCTTTGTTAGCCATATCCCTAGCCTACGTTACGTCCTAATAAAAGTCCTTCTTGATTTTAGGGAACTATAGTTTGAAGTAGAAGCTAGTTATATGGGCTAAAAAGATATAGTGATGCATAATAAAAAAAAAAAGATAAATAAAGTGGGTTGACTAACATTTTATTTGACTTGAGATCGTATTATTTCTAAGCTGAAGGCATATTTATTTCATCTTGGTAAGAGCATGTGATATCATTTCTTTATTATTTTCTCTCTCAATTACCATTCATTGGAGTGACTATGTTTATTGGGTTTTAATTTTTTTGTGAGAGTGTCACTACTTCCAGTGAGATTTTGGGGTTTGACATGTCATTCTTGAAAGTAGCTATAACAAAGTCTACTGGGCTAATTCATGTGGATGGTTGATGTGGGTGTGATGTTGCTTTAGACTGGAGATAATGCTTATACTTTTATTTGATTGCTATCATTAATCTGATTGAATAAACACGAGTGTTTCTAAAAAAAAAAAAAACAAAAAAAAAATCATTTTGAATTTGAATTTTGTTTTCGCTTTATTTGCTAGGGACTAGCAATAAGCTGGTTGGGGGGTGTGTTGAGTGTTAGAAAATACATATTTATAAAGGAGAAAACCGTCATTTTACATTTCAAGTCTTATTAACAACCCTTACTTTTATGTATTTAACCTTCTTGTGATTTAATTACATGTGTTTTATTTTAATTAAGTATTTTATGTATTTTAGGGGCATTATAGTCATTTCACAATAAAGGAGAGATCAGATGGCAAAACGGACATCACTTTTGAACTCAGGACGGTCGAAAACCTTAGGAGGGGCATAAAAGGAAAAATGGCACTATTCACATGTACGGTACTATTCACGTATACGGTACTGTATATGTTACTGTTCACGGCACTGTTCACATAGACGGATCGATGATGTGGCATTGACCGATGATGTGGCATTGACTGATGAGGTGTCACGATCCTGTTGGACTAAAATTCTTATGTACTGTTGATGGTGACGTGGCCGCATATCAGTGGACGAAAAATCTCGCGTACGGTGCATGCATCACACAGGATTATTTTCAACCAAACCGCGTTACTGTTCATCCGGGTCAAACCATGTTACTGTTCATCCGCGTGGTCAAACCGTGGACTGTTGACTGATGACGTGGCGCAATCCTGAGCGTCCAAACTGTTTTTAATCTGATGGCCATGATTTACTCCATGTATCTATAAAAAGGGGGCTTCCCCCCCCCCTAATTTGATATCTCTGAATCCATTTTTGGGATCCATTTTCTGTAATTCCCTCTCCATCTTGTATTTTCTTTGTATTTTAATAAATTTCCATTTTGCCCCTAGTTCAATTATGAGTAGCTAATTTCCTTTCAAGCTTGGGTTGAAGGTGAAGTCTCAACATGTGTCATGGGCTTTATTTGGTAAATTTATTTTCTTTTCCCCTCTAGTTTTTGTGGATGATTTGACTTATCGTCGACAAATAATACTGATCTTGTCTAGATACCGCCTTGGTTACACCGGCTCTCTAGTATAAGGTTATTATTATTTGGCACGATAAGCCCTTAGCACCATATTGATTAAAGTGTGGTTCATGAGGTGTGGATTCCCCCCTCATGATTTAATTGGCATTAATAAGGAATATTTAGCCCATGATGCATGTTGATACGGATCCAGATACCCAAGTACGTCATTTCAATACATTTCTCTTCAATTTATTCTCGCCATTGCAATTCCAATTTTAGAATTTATTCTCGCCATTTTAATTTAAGTTTTAGCATATTCCAAATCATTTCCACCATAAATCCAACCACCCATTTTGCAAAATTAATTCTACACATAATTAAAATCCACCTCCTCGTGGGATCGACACTCGTCACCATTGATCTATACTACAATAGATTCGTGCGCTTGCGAGTACATTAAAATTTGCACAACAAACACATCATGATGAGCAATGTAATTCCATGTTATTACAACGGTAGCTGCCCACTCCAACACAATAAGCTAATAAACTCTTATGAAACCTTAGAATGCTCCTCACTTGACTTCTTTAAACAAACCATTGGCTTGGTATACAATTGCTTTCCATTCTTAAGTTAAATTTGACTATGAGTCTTCACAAAAACTGTTGGAGCACTTGACTCCAACAGCCAATAAAAAATAAAATACCAAATATAATAAAATTAGCACTAAAGTACTCTTAAAAAATTGAGCAATCAATTACTCCAGCCCTATGCCAAAATATGGCATGGGAACATCATGATTGGTTTTTTCAGCCTCAATATCCTCATCAATCCTCTTATAAGAGGCAAGCAATCCCAAGATTGACGCCATGGCCTTCACAATATTGAGGCTAGCTCCTTTCTATAATTCCAAAAGTTTGTCTTCAACTTTTGTGTGAAATATAGAATACAAGTCATTCTCATAGTTTCGACGCTGAACATATGGAAGAACAAAGTCTCCCTACTAGCCAATAAGTGGCATCTAATAACAAATAAAGTACTAAATATAAGAAAATCGATATTAAAGTACACTTTGAATCTACCTTAGAATCTTGTAGTTAAAGCCATACTAAAATATGGCATATCAAACATCATTATTAGTACCTTCAACTTTAGTCTCTCATAAGAGGCAAGTAAGCCCAAGCTTGCTACCATGACCTTCACAATATTGAGGCCAACACCTTTTCGTAATTTAAAAAATCTATGTTCAACTGCTATATGAAATATAACACGCAAACCATCTTTATAGTTTGGACACTGAACAAGTGGAAGAATAAAATCTACTTGCAAATACAATAGCACTTAAGAACAAATAATATACCAAATATAAGAAAACTAATATTAAAGTACACTTTAAAAGGAAGCAATTTTGTCTTGGAATCTTGTACTCAAACTCATGGCAAAATATAGCATTAGGAACATTATTATCAGTACCTTCATACTCGGTATTTTCATCGGTCCTCTCATAAGAAGCAAGCAACAACATTAACGTCGACACCTTTCTACAATCCTAAAAATCTTTCTTCGGTTGCCATACAAAATATAACACACAAGCCATCCTTATAGTTTCGATGTTGAATAAATGGAAGATCAAAATCTACTTACATACAGAGTTATGCCAGGTTGAAGTCTCTGTAAATGAAGGCTTCAAAATCTAAATTAATGAAGTTTTCCACAGATCCCCTATCAGAAAGCCCGCTCTCTTCAAAAGGAGAATCAAAACCTACAAAATCAGAACTACAACAGTCAAACCTCCAATCAGAGAACACACAAACTATTAAATGTGTTTTCAAATTTATAAAGAATTATTATAAAATAAATATAGAACATCATTTGAAAAATAACACCAAAAGCACACTTAACATCCACAGTAGGGTTGGCAGAAAAGCCCGGGCCGGCCCAGGCCCGCACCGGCCCGGCCCGGCCCAGGCCCGCGGGCTTAAAGCCCGGCCCGCGGCTTGAAATTAGGGATAATGGCTCATAATTGACAAAGCCCATAACATATGGGCTCAGTCAAGGGCCTGAATGAAAAGCCCGGGCTTATAATAAATAATAAATATATATTTAAAAAAAATAAAAACTGTATAATACATTAATACTATGATATATTAATATATCATAAAATTGAAATAAATAAAAAAACTAAAACAAAACAATTAAAAACCGTGAGTCTGTATTCTGTAAGTGTAATAGCAAAACAATTTATAATATTGACAAAATCCATAAATCGGTAAATCGCTCATTTCCCTCCCTCACTTCTCAGTTCTCACTCACCTCTCAGTTCTCACTCACTGTCACAGCGTCATCGTGTCGGCGTCTCACTGTTCTCGCCGCCGGCAGCCAGCAGCCAGCAGCATCAGCCACCGCCCAGCCACCCACCGTCCAGCCACTCAGCAAGGCAGCAACAACATCTCCCGCGTGTCCAACAGCGCCTCCCACCCACCAGCACAGCCGCGCGATTATCTAATTTTTACAGAAAGCTCTTAAGGTTTTTGTGTTCTTATTTCAAATTTTTACTTCTTCAGATCTTGCTATGTATGAAAGAAGTTGTTCAATGTGGTTAAACTTTGATTTGTGCTTAAATCAGATATGTTTAGCGAAGCAATAACATGTGCACTAGTTTTCGGGGAAACAAAATTTAGGTTGTGGGATTGTGGAGACTGGAGGCTGTATTGAATATATTACCTAATTTATTGGAAATGGTGGTGTTATAATTTTTCACTCTTTTTTTATTTTTGTTCTGTCAAAGTTTTAAGTTACTGAAATGGAATGATTCAGAATTTCGGATCAACACATATCTTTACATGCTTGATTTTGTTTTTTTTTTAAACAATCATTTGGTGATTTCTGGTGATAATTTAATTCACAATTACGAATCATTACAAGATTACAAATTTATTGTCAATTTATTGTTCTGGACATTGTAAATTTATTGTCAATTACAAATCGTTTGGTGATTTCTGGAGTTCTGGACATTGTAAATTTATTGTCCTGTCACTGCTGTAGTGCTGTGCTTGTAAATGCAGTATGCGTTTACTGCATTTACACTTAGCTTAATTAATTTATTAATTTAATATTTTATCTCCTTTAATTTTTGTATAGGTTTATAATGGAAAATGTTTCTGAATCTTCTAATTTGACTTCAAATCCATCTGTGGAGTCGGAAAATGTTCAAATTGTTTCAAATTGTTGGGACCATTTCACAAAACTAAAT
The DNA here is from genome assembly GCA_039657385.1 of Citrus x changshan-huyou. NCBI lineage: Eukaryota > Viridiplantae > Streptophyta > Magnoliopsida > Sapindales > Rutaceae > Citrus > Citrus x changshan-huyou. Next base: position 9,431,058 of record CM077549.1, read on the forward strand.
GTTGGTAGTGTAGCAAAGGCAAAATGCAATCATTGTGGAACGGTTCTTTCTTGTGGATCGGGAACCAGTCATTTGAATAGACATACTAGACAAATTCATGGTTTTAATCAACCGACAATTGAAGAAGTTTTTGAGAATAAGCAACACTTGGTGAAAACCGAAAGTGGTGAGCTTGGAATTCAGAAATTTGACCCATTGGTTGCACGTCAAAAACTTACAACAGTTGTTGTTAAACATGAGCTTCCTCTTAGATTTGTGGAGTATGAGTCATTTAGAGAATTTGTTGATTATTGCAATCCATTGGTGAAGCATATGTCTAGAAACACTTTAAAGAGTGAGATCTTTAAGATATATAATGTTGAAAAGGGGAAGGCAATGAATTTGTTGGAGGTTAATAATAGTAGGGTGGCAATTACTACAGACATGTGGACGGCTTGTAATCAAAAGAAAGGTTATATGGTTGTTACAGGACATTTCATTGACAACTCTTGGCATTTGCAAAGTCGAATTCTAAGGTATTTTTAATTTATTAAATATTAAAATTTTTTATTTAATTTTTTTGTAACATGGCATAATTTTTATTATTTTTTTTAATGAACAGATTTATATATGTGCAAGCCCCACATACAGCTGATTGTATTTCCCAAATTTTGGTGAAGTGTTTGATGGATTGGAATCTAGATAGAAAGTTATCCACAGTTACTTTGGATAATTGTTCAACTAATGATGCGATGGTTGCAAGATTGAAGGGATTGTTGTCCACGGAGTCAATGATATTGAGCGGTAATTTTTTTCATATGAGGTGTGCGGCTCATATTTTGAATTTAATTGTGAAGGATGGGTTGTCGGTGATTGAGAGTGGTATTACACGTGTTAGAGACAGTGTGTCTTACTGGAGTTCATCGCCAAAACGGGTGGAAAAGTTTGAGGTGGCATGTCGTCAAATACAAATAGATGTGAAAAAGTTGGGGCTTGATTGTCCAACTAGATGGAATTCGACTTTTGCGATGCTTGAACTTGCAGTGAAGTACAAAAGTGTTTTTTCTCGACTGCAAACACTTGAGCCACAATACAAGTGTTTGCCAAGTAGTGAGGAATGGGAGTTGGCTAAGCAAATGCTAGATTATTTGAGGCCTTTTTCAAAGTTGACTGAGATGTTTTCGGGTACAACATACCCCACTGCTAATATATTTTTTCCATTGGTTTGTAAAATGAGGATTGCATTGAAGGGGTGGCAAACATCCGATGTTCCTGCAGTTAAGAATATGGCGGATAACATGATTGGAAAATTTTTGAAGTATTGGGATGAGATTAGTGGGGTATTGGTCATGGCTGTTATTCTTGATCCGAGATACAAGATGATGTTGATTAATTATTATTATCCGAAGATTTATGTAGTCGGCCTTGAAAATCAACTTAAGAGAGTGCGGGAGCTTTGTGATGAAATGATGAATTATTATGAGGCCAAATCCGCAACTACGAGATACGGTGTTGTTGGTGAGTCTTCTACCGCACTTGTTGTTCCTTCCGACCAATCTCATATTGATTTTGATAATATAGATGATATGGGTGATTTTGATGCATATGCAACCCAAAATATTCAACCTATTAGTTCGAAGTCCGACTTAGATATGTATTTGGAGGATCCTTTAGTCAAAAGAACTCCGGATTTTGATGTTTTACAATGGTGGAAGATGAACAAAGGTAAATATCCTATTTTGGCGGAGATGGCCAAGGATTTGCTAGCCATACCTGTGACAACTGTTGCCTCGGAGTCGGCTTTTAGTACGGGGGGTAGAACATTGAGTCCACATCGAAGTAGACTACATCCAGACACGTTGGAAGCTATAATGTGCTCTCAGCATTGGTTATGGGCTACTAGCAGTAGAGGTATAAAAACATTTTTTACAAAATTAATTACTAATTATTTTAATTTATTATTTATTTTAACACTTTTTTTTATTAGGTGGAGTTCCTGAAGAAGAAATTTTTACTGGCGAGGAATTGAAGGATGAGGACGAAGATGGCCCGCAAATATTGGATTAGTTTTTTTTTTTATATTAGTGGTTGATTACTTGATTTGTATGTTGTGTATGGTACTTGTGATGTTAGTATTTTTTTATTTTGTGTTGGCTAATCATGTATTAGAGAATTATGTTTAAGTTTTTAGCCTATTGTAGTATTATGTATTGGATAATTATGTTTTGAACATTTATAGTTTTATTTAATTTTTTTTTGAAAATTCGTAAAAGCCCAAACCCGGCCCAGGCCCGGCCCGCCCAAAGCCCGCCCATTTTGAATGGGCTTTAAGAGGGCCTGGACTTTTTAAATATTATATGGGCCTGGTCCTGGGCTTGGCAAAGCCCGGCCCAGGCCCTTAAATTGCCAACCCTGCTATTCATCAATGTATTAATTAAAACAGTTAAATACTGGGGCCTTTCTAAAATTTAGAACCCTAGGTCACTATCTAGTTTGCCTAGTGCTATAGCTGCCCCTATGTTCATTATTGTTGGTCCTAAAGCTATAGAGGTTTGGCAACGCTCATGCACCCTGATGATTTTGTTGACAATTGTGTGGGAAAAGGAAGACAACACTCCCATGTTTCAGATTATGATCATAGAGACTTACTTTTAGATTGTCATTACTATTTTGTCAAACCATGGGAGTATTGCTATGTTTTACCTGTTATGATATCATTTGGCAATGCTCCCAAATCTTTATTTGATGCATTTGTTGCATCTGTTGCAATGGGTGTGAAGTTAAAGTTATTTGCAATTAGAGCATCTTTAAAAAATTTTATTAATTTTACTTTTCAAATATTTATTTGCTTATTTATATGACAAATAAGAGAGTAAAAAATATGTTATTCTCTAAAAAAAAATTTCAAATAGAAATAAGTTAATATTATTTTAATCAATTAAATATTTTTTAAAATGAAAAATAATGGTAATTAAAGCACTTCTTTCTTTCTTTCTCTCTCTCTCTCTCTCTCTCCAATAAAAAGTAATAAAATATAAATTGAAGGGGAAGAAAACAACTCTACAAAATTGAAGACAGAGAATCATTTCTTATTTGAAAAATCTTTATTAGAGTGGTTTTTTGGAATCTTAAATGCTGATGTGACTCTTCAAATAAGTAATAAAATCTTATTTAAAGAGTTTTTTTGGAAATACTCTTAGTTATTATAATGTTATGGGTGGTATGCTAGGAGTAGAATCATCTTCTTGAGTTTTTCTAAGCTTTTAAAGATCTTACGCATTTTTTTTTTTAGTATTAGTGGATGACTAAGATTTAACTAATTTTATTTTTTAATTTATTAACCACTAATCACTTGAGTGGATTTTTCTTAGAAGAAAATCAGATAATGAAAGATTTTTGATCTAATATGATAGCCATGCAAGGAGCTGTGCATTAGGTGTCGTCACAGAATTGACCTGGAGATGTGTTTTGTTGACAACGGTAGATTTGCTTTCCTAATCCGAATGATATATATATGGTGAGATTGCCATGACTAGTCTTGAAAGAAAATCTGCAACTGTGTTGGATTTTCCTTTGATGTGTTTTACTTCGAACTTGAACATTGAGAGAGACACAGACCACCATGCTAGTTGAAGACGTGATTTCTCCTATATATATGGGGCCAATAGGCTATGCCGGTCCATCAAAATAAGGCCTATGCTTGCTTGTGCCCGTACTGTGCTGTGCCCACTATGTGTTTTGTGTCGTGCCGTGACATGACTAATTTTTTTGCTTAGGCCCAGCCCGACACATGCCGTACCCACTCAAGCCGTGCCGTGCCTAAGAAAAAAAACCCAATAATTTTTTTCTTTTTTAAATTTTTTTAAGAGCGTATGCCAAGCTGTTGGTGTATTTTTTTAAGTCTCTGTACTTTGTTTTAGGTCTATGTCTTTATTCAAGTTTAATATAATCGAAAATTCAAAACTCAAATCCATATTCAATAATAATAAACTAATAATAGTAAGATAATATAATATTAATTTCTAAGTTTGACCTTATAGTATTAGAATTTTTTTAATACTTAACAACAACAATAATAATAAATTTTTCTTAAGGGTTAACTTAATTGTTAACATGGACTTACATTATTATATAGAGTCATAGATCACAATTCACAATAATATTAATGGATATTTATAAAATCATGATATTTATAATTTTATTCATTAAATCATGACATCAATTATTTATTTAATAAATTATAAATATAAATCAATTATAATATTTTTTTGAAACTAAGAATTAAATGAATTTAAAAAAATTCAATTTTAAGTTATTTGTAAAATCATAAAATTTTAAATTTACTCATTAAAAAATAAAACGTGCTTATTACAGGCTTTTTCATGGTGCCATGCTGAATCCATCTCTAATCGTGCCATGCTTTTAAAGTCCGCGTGCCTATAATTTTAATTATAGTCCAACTCATGTGCATGCCGTACTGTACTGCGTGTCACACCAAAATATACTCGTGTTATACTGTGCTGTTAGATTTTGTGCCCTGCCACGTGCAGTGGCCCAGTGGCCATCTTTACGATGGGGTGGTAGAAGAAGAAGAAGAATCAGAAAATGCAATGGTTATAAAAGGTAGTTAAAATTGCTTTTGATTGTTGCAGGCTTGCAGTTCCCGAGGGGTCTCATTCTAAAATTTAAAGAACCACTGTACTATAAATAAACCATGAAAACATACTCGTGCCCAAAGATTTTTGTACCTCGGCCCACATTGCCGGGGCCCAGATTTCCAAGCCTAAATATAGGGGACATGTGTTAAGGAATTTCATAACAGCTTGACAGCAAGTTAGATAATAGAATAATTTTTAAAATAATTACTGTTAGGTATAGTTATTATACTGTATAATAATTAATTGCAAAAATAATTGATTGACAATCTTTTGTATAAAGAATTAATTGATATTCTTTTGGTAAATCTAATCACTATAACGATTAAGAACTACTGAACTAGATATTATTCAAATAAGCAAAAAATTATATGGTAAAATTCATCTTCAATTTTTATTGAATATGCATAAATTAGATGATAATAAAAAATATTGAAACACATACTAGAATTAAATAGTGATAGTGAAGGTTTGATGGAAGGATAGGAAAAACCCGGGTAAAGAAATGTATATGAACTACCAAAAAAATAAATCAATAATAACGATCTCTTTAAATGTAAAGATTTTATTTCTCAACTGGATAGAAATAATATACATGAAATTAAATTAAAGGTATAAACTTTATTCTCAAAATTAAATTTTGAAAGTTATGAGAGGGTGATTTAGGGAAAAAAAAATTAGCTACACATTAGAATTAACTTCTAACATCTCAAAATTACTTCAAACCTCTAAACAACAATCCCAAATGGGCCATAAACGTTATTATCTCCTTAAATATATAAAATCTTTTTGGTCATACTATTGGTGATTTGTCGGCCCTATATGTGTGTGTGTGTGCTTACTAAAGTTTTCAATATATTAATCATCCTCTAGTGAGGTATTCTCATTTTGTTAAAGTGAGAATGCCCTCAATGGAGGACTACATATATGTGCATGTTCCTTTTCTTATCATGCTTTTAAATATCTCTACTTATTTATTGAAGTGATGTCGTTTTGAAGTGTTGTTAGATGCTTTAATTTTCGTCTCCGCAATCTAATTCATGGAAAATATTTTGTCACTTGATAACATTTTTAATTTTAGTTTTTATGTTTATCATCTCTGCCTGCTAGAAATTGCACTTGGGATTATTTTACAAATTGGAAAGCAGAACGCCAGTAGAATTAGCTATTTGAAAAGATTAGTTTTCTGGGTTCTTACGACATTTGATTGATAAGGCAAGAATAAATGAAAATAACAAGTGGTTGTTTCGTGATTAAGAAGATTTTTTCTATGAATGTTATTAGGGATAGCAATGGGGTGGGTTGAGGTGGAGAGGCCTATCTCATTCCCCATCCTATTAAAAATTGCACTCCTATTCCCGATCCCATTCCCCAACAAATATAGTGGAGTGGGAATGAGAAATCCTAATGTAGGGAATGATTTCTCTATGCCCACCACATTCCTCATTTATTTATGTTATAGTAGGTATGAGTGTAATTTTAGTAAATTAAAAATTAAATATTTAAATAAAATCATTACCATATTATAAAGTATTTAAGTTATTAAAAAAAGTCTCAAAAAGTTTAAAACAATATCTTCAGATGATATCAAAAATGTAAAATGTTTAAAGAGAGTGGCACCTTAAGAAAAAGAAGAAAACATAATAATGTTTTAAGGTTGAATACAAATTATATTGTGAAGTTTTCTTTTAGTTATAAACTATTTATATTCGGTAAACATAAAAAATTTTATTAACCAACATTAAAATTAATTAAACAAAAATTATATAATGGGAATTGGGTAGGAAATACAAAACCAAACCACACCTTATTAAAAATTTAGGGATTATTTTTCTCTTTTTCCTCAAAAATTATTTAAAATTCACCCCGTTTGGGGTGGAGCTCCATAGGACCTCAAATCCATGAAAGATTATGTCATCCCTAAATATTATAATGGAATAATATAAAAACCGTAAAGATAAGTGATAAAAACAGAAATTTATTTATTTATTTTGATAAGGATACAACAGAAAATATTAAAAGAGAGGTCACATAAGTACCGTCTTCTGTGTTCTAATTAAATATGTATGCGGGCCTTGTTAAAAAATGAATCTGCTGTGATGATATGTGTAGCCAGCCCAACACCATCTGATTTGTCTTGGATAACTTGCAGCGGAACAGCCTGACCAGCTGCCCAGATCATACTTCCCAAATAATTTTGTGAAGATTTGGATTAACTTTGATCGAACAGACTTAATGCAAAGTAAGGTTTTTCTCACCACTTTAACTAATTAAATTGACTGAACTTGAGATAGGACTTAATTTGTTTCAAACAATCTAATCTTATTTTTTTTCATCTATGCAAAATATAATAAGACTTTTGAAAATGAACTTTTCCGGTACAAATATCCGCATTTACTAAGATTCTTGAAGACTGAGCTTCTCCAGTATGTACATATGCACAAGTACTTTACATAGTGGTGTGTAATATCAAATTGGATTTTTTAATGCAAAATAGTTCGCTTTTGAGAATTCTTATTCTCGAAGGTTATATGTATATGTATGGAAAGTGCCATATCGCTTCACATCGTTTTATTAAGGAGAAGGGACAGTGACACTCTTAATTTGACTAAATGATTACGAAGACTTTTTCCGTTTTTAGATATGGTAACATGGACTCTTAAAATTTGTCCAAAACAAGAGTCTGTCTTTGTGACCACTTCTCAAAAAAAAAAAAAAAATATGCCTCTTTGATCAATTTGCATGTTTCAGGGAGTCTGTCTTTGCATGTTTCCCTTAAATTAACATGCTTGTTATGAATTTATAGAAGCAACTTACGATGTTAATTTGGGCGTAGTAACGAGTTAAATGGCTGATTGCATTCAACTTCTTCTTGAAAACCTCCAGAAAGCTCGGAGCTGCACAGGCAAGTGCTGGACTATCGTCGTCGGATTGCAATGCATAATCATCTTGTAACGCCAAAGGGGCTCGGTGTTTGTTCAATAGTTTCCGATAAATTCTATTGTTAATTACACCTTCGTTATTGAGTGCAATTTTGTTTTGATTTGTTAAATGAAATGAACTTTGGGAGGAGCATTTGATTGAGGACTTGTTGCCTGGATTTCTGTTTACCACGTCATGTCTTTGTGTCAATGGCGATCCGATTGTTTTATAGCAACCTGGAGGTTAATTAAAAAACAATTATTAAAAAAATTGAAGGTATTGAATAATTACTAATGTGGCAAGGTGAAAAATTGAGAATACGAGGCTGTTGCAAAGGATTGAATTTTGATGATGAGATGCTTAAACACTGCATTTGAAGCATGATTAATCTGCTCTCTTTCTTCCCGAGTCTTGAGTCCTTCCTTACACTTGCGTATTATGCAGTGAGTTTGATAGAAGTTTTGTATCAGACACTTATCATTTATAGTTGTTCAGTGCTATAAAAAAAACGACAAATAACATCGTACGTTAGGAAAAATGGCAAAATCGTTTTTGACCTCGTGCTGAGTACAGGAATTGATCCTAAAACGTGTGTTAAAATCTTTTTCTTGCAATTGGTGCGAAACCAAACGACTAATTCTCATTCATTTTGTATTAAATGAAAAAAAAAAAAAAAGTACCTTAGGTACATTTATTGATTTGGACCTTTAGTGCGATGAGTTTTTTTTATATGATTTTTTAATAATATTATGATTGGTACTTGTAAAAAATAGGAAATAATATGCACGTAAATTTTAATGGTACATTATTATTGTTAAGAAAAAATCACTCTCCATTAATTCTCAATATTATGATTCTGATCACTCTCTATTAAATTTCAAGATCATGATTCTATATATTACGATTCTGTATATCCCATAATTTATACCTACCATATTTGTATTTATTTAGTTTCTTATTTGAGCTTCATGTAAAGCCTATATATAGGCTCATTCTCTTTGTAAATAGAATAATCGAATATATAATAAGATTATTCATATTCGCTTTCATGGTATCAGAGCTAAAGGTAATTTAGCCACAATTTTCTTGTTTTGTTCCTTTTGTTAGGAAATTGGTGGGTGAACCAGACACGCGACTAAAATGAAATTGGAAGAAAATAAAGAACAAGCACAATAGAGGACACCAAAAATTACATGGTTCGGCTTTTAGCCTACGTTCACGGGCGAAAACAAAAAGAAAATATTTTACTAGTGAAAAAGGAGTTACAAGTATTGTGGTATTTTGTCTCACTACCCAAAACCCCAATACACCCAAAACTCTCACTCACTAGACTCACAAGAGCTTTATAATTTTAAACTCTTAAAATCTCTCAAGCACTCTCCTTGTTATTCTCTCAAAAATTGAATGCAGAAACCAAAATGGGAGGCTTCCTTTATATAGCCAAAATTGGCTATTATTTTAATATTTTTTTTGTTTTCTTTGGGCGGCACTTATTTTTCTTCCTCTTTCTTCTTTGTCAAAGTTTCCTTTTTTTTTTCTTTCCTTGGGCGGCATCTACTTGGACTTTAATTTGGGTGGATTTTTCATGGTTTGGCACCGCCCAAGACTTTGACATTCTCCCCATGGTTTGGCATCGCCCAAGACTTTGACATTCTCCCACTTGGAGATTAGATTGAAAATCAATCAATCTCCACACCATCCTTTCTGCTTCGCCATAGTAATGTTGCCTACGTTTCTGCTAGGCCACAAGAGGATCTACTACAGATAAACTTGTCAGTATTTATCGGCTTGGTCAAAACATCTGCTAGGTTCTCCTTCGTATGGATTTTCTATAAATCCACACTTCCATCTTCCACTACTTCTCGAACGAAGTGATACTGAACTCCTATGTGCTTTGTCCTGGAATGAAAGGTTGGATTCCTTGCAATGTGCAAAGCACTCTGACTGTCACAAAACACAGAAATTTTTTCTTGTTTGTGCACGAGCTCCTCCAATAACCTTTGTATCCAAACAACTTCCTTACAAGCTTGTGTAGCTGCCATGTACTCTGCTTCTATTGTAGATAAGGCCACAACGGTCTGCAGTTTCGAAACCCAGCTTACAGCTGCTCCCGCAATTGTAAACACATAGCCAGTAGTGGATTTCCTTTTATCAAGGTCTCCTGCAAAATCTGAATCCACATAGCCTTTGACAGTAAACTCTGATCCTCCATAACATAATGCAACATCGAAGGTTCCTCTGATGTATCTTATAATCCTCTTCATAACTATCCAATGCTCTCCCCCAGGATTCGCCATGTATCGACTGACTGCTCCCACTGCTTGTGCAATGTCCGGTCTAGTACATATCATAGCGAACATCAAACTTCCCACTGCTGATGCATACGGTACTTGAGACATCTCATTCCTCTCCGATTCATTGCTAGGACACATACTTAAGGATAACTTGAAATTAACAGGAAGTGGGGTAGAAATTGACTTACAATCTTGCATGTTGAAGCGCCACAAGATTTTCTTCAAGTAATTTTTCTGTGAAAGCCAAATCTTCCTGTTATTTCTGTTTCGGTGAATTTGCATGTTGGTCCCATGTCCTTCATTTCAAACTCCCTAGCCAACTGTGCCTTTAATTCTTGGATTTGATTTTTGTTGGGGCCTGCTACCAACATGTCATCCACATACAACAACAAAATAATGAAATCATTATCTTCAAACCTTTTGTAATATGCATAATGGTCTGAACTGAGTCTGTTGTATCCAAGGCTCATGATGAAGGAATCAAATCTCGTATACCAACACCTCGGTGCCTGTTTGAGACCGTATAGAGATTTGTTCAACCTGCAAACCAAGTTTTCCTTTCCTGTTTCTGCAAAACCTTCTGGTTGGAGCATATATATTTCTTCTTCAAGTTCTTCATGAAGAACTGCAGTTTTCACATCTAACTGCTCAAGATGTAAGTCAAATATAGCACACATCGCCAAGACTACTCTAACTGTTGTGAGTCGAACCACCGGAGAAAATATCTCGTTGAAATCAATACCTTCTTTCTGAGCATATCCTTTCACCACCAATCTTACACGATACTGCTCCACTTGGTTATTGCCATCACGCTTGATCTTGTAGACCCATTTGTTTCCAATGGCTTTTCCTCCACGTGGTAGTGATACAAGTTCCCATGTCTTGTTCTTGTATAGAGCCTCAATTTCTTTCTGCATTGCTATCATCCACAAAGCAACATCTGAGCTGTTTAAAGTTTCATGGAAAGTTGAAGGCTCTCCATCCTCTGTTAGAAGACAGTATGCAACGTTGATTTCTGTAACATACTCCGAGTGTCACGTTGGCGGTCGTCTCTCACGAGTTGACCGACGAACTTCTGGAGCCTCGGACTCAACTGGTTCTTATTCCTCGTGCTCTGGTGCTGCTTTAGAAGAATCTGAATCTTCTGGATTATTTTCCATATATACTGGTATAGTCTCTGACTTTTCTTTTACACTGCTATCATCCTCATCTCTCATTTGCAGTTGATCTTCTGTAAAGATAACATATCTGCTGATGACGATCTTGTGGGCAGTGGGGTCCTACAGACGATACCCATTTACTCCATCAGCATACCCCAAGAAGATACATCTTCTAGATTTTGGATCCAGCTTTGTTCTTTCTTGGGCATTGTACATCACGTACACAGGACATCCAAATGCATATAGGTATGAATAATCAGTTGGCTTTCCAGTCCACATCTCTATCGTTGTCTTCAGCCAAATAGCTGTAGATAGTGATCGATTTACTATATAACAGGCAGTTTTGACTGCTTCTCCCCAGAATAAATTGGGTAGACCAGCAGTCATCAACATAGCTCTTATCTGTTCTGTAAGAGTTCTATTCATCTGCTCTGCCACTCCATTTTGTTGAGGAGTGTATGCCACCGTGAACTGCCTCTGAATACCTTCTTGCTTACAGAAAGTAAGAAACTCGCCATCTGTATACTCTCCACCATTATATGTCCTCAAGCTCTTGATCTTTAAACCAGATTCAAGTTCCACCCGCGCTTTGTATTCTTTAAACATTGGAAATACATCTGACTTTTTCTTAATTGGATACACCCAACATCTTCTGGAATAATCATCAATGAAAGTCACCATGTACTTTGCACCTCTCATGGATATATCCGGTGATTCCCAAACATCAGAATGAATCAAGTTTAGAATGTATTTACTTCTAGCAATAGATCTACTGAATTTTAATCTATGTTGCTTACTTGTAACACAATGCTCGCAAAATAGTAAACTTACCGATTTGAGCCCTGGAAGTAATTTTCACTCAGAGAGAATCTTCAAACATTGTTCCGACATATGGCCAAGTTTGAGATGCCACATCATTGTTGACTCTTCTCCATTTGATGCGACACACGCATCAGCCTCCTGTAGTGTTTCTCCTTTAATTATGAATAGATTAACACCGATCTTTTCTGCCTTCATCAATATAAGCGCTCCTTCAACAATCTTCATAATTCCATTCTCCACATAAGTTTTGCACCCATGACTGTCTATTTGTCCCAAAGACAATAAATTTTTCTTCAGGCCGTTGACATGTTGTACCTCCCCAATTGTGCGAATTGTACCATCAAATATTTTTATTTTGATAGTCCCAATACTAGCGATCTCCAAGGCATGATCATTACCCATATATACAGATCCTTCTGAGATAGGTTCATATGTGTGAAACCATTCTCTTCGAGAGGTCATGTACCAGGTAGCTCCTGAGTCTATAAGCCAGACATCATATAGTCGTTTTCCGCCTTCTGAAACAATTGTTGCCTCACTGTAGAGAATTTCGCCATCATCCGAGGTACTTGCTACACAACTTTGAGCATTTGATGACTCAGGTTCTTTGCCCTCTCTTCTCTTTTGGTTACTCCAGCACTCTTTCTTGACGTGCCCTTTCTTGCCATAGTTGGAGCATTTAACATTCTTCTTACTTCTGAATTTTGATCTACCATGATTGTGACTCCCACTGGGGCCACGTTCTGCTGATCTCCCTCTCGTCACCGATAACGCCTCCGCTTGCTGCGAACTTGCTTGTCTGTTTTCTTTATTTTTCCTCATGCTCTCCTCATTTAATACAGAGGCTGCAACATTGTCGAAAACTAGACTGTCCGCTGGATTATTGTTCGTCAGGTTGATGATGAGTTGATCATATGAATCTGGTAGACTTTGAAGTAGAAGCTCTGCACGTTCATTTTCCTCTATATTATGACCCAACGTTGTGAGTTGTGAAAATAAAGTCTTCAAGGTATTGATGTGGTCGGTCACCATTGCAGATTCCGCCATTCGAAGAGTATAGAGTTTCCTCTTCAAGAAGATTTTGTTGTATAGTGACTTGACCTCGTACAATTTTGTGACAGTATCCCATATTTCCTTCGCTGTATTTGTCTCTGCCACACTGGATAATACTCCGTCTGCAAGTGCCAAGTGTAGATTAGAAATGGCGTTGCCATCTATCTCGTTCCACTTGTCATTAGTTATCTCCATAGGCCTTTCTCCAATTACTGTCAAGCAATTATTTTTCCTCAATACAACTTTCATCTTCATTTTCCACAACGAAAAATTATTTCCGTTAAATTTCTCAATTTCATACTTTGCTGCCATTTTGTTGATAAATACTGCACACAAGCTAGTGTACCACCTTGAATAGTTGTGAGTATGTGTGAGAATGCACACATGAAAGTTCTCAGGAAAGACTAGAGAGGTCACAATGGTCCCACTTAAAACCCAGACTCCTTAAGCTCTTATCGCCTTTGTGACAGAACTTTCCTAGACATGTACAAAACCACACAGTTGCTTTACTCACACCACTATTCCCTACTTTGCACCGCCAATACTAGGATCGCTATCACCGTTTCACGTGAATAGTACCGTATACGTGAATAATATCGTATACGTGAACAGTACCGTATACGTGAACAATGCCGTATACGTGAATAGTTCCCCTTACGTGAACAATACCCGACTCCAAAAATACAACCAATAGCTCTGATATCACTGTTAGGAAATTGGTGGGTGAAGCAGACACGCGGCTAAAATGAAATTAGAAGAAAATAAAGAACAAGCATAATAAAGGACACCAAAAATTATGTGGTTCGGCTTTTAACCTACGTCCACGGGCGAAAACAGAAGGAAAATATTTTACTAATGAAAAAGGAGTTACAAGTATTATGGTATTTTGTCTCACTACCCAAAACCCCAATACACCCAAAACTCTCACTCACTAGACTCACAAGAGCTTTATAATTTTAAACTCTTAAAATCTCTCAAGCCCTCTCCTTGTTATTCTCTCACAAATTGAATGCAGAAACCAAAATGGGGGGCTTCCTTTATATAGCCAAAATTGGCTATTATTTTAATTTTTTTTTCTTGTTTTCTTTGGGCGGCACTTATTTTTCTTCCTCTTTCTTCTTTGTCAAAGTTTCCTTTTTTTTTTCTTTCCTTGGGCGGCATCTACTTGGACTTTAATTTGGGTGGATTTTTCATGGTTTGGCACCGCCCAAGACTTTGACACCTTTTTGGTCTAACTACAGCCATCGTGAATTGTGCAACCACATTCGGCCATAATCTCTTTTCATTGATTTGGCTTTGCCTTGGTTGGATTCTGCCTTGGTTTTGGCTGGTTGTTTCGACTTTATTTATTATCTTCTTTATTGCTTAGTTTCTTTTGGGATGGAAAAATCTGATGTTTCACAGCCTATTCATATTATACTTGATGGACGTAATTATGTTCTTTGGGCTCAAGCAATGTGCAGTTTTCTTAAAGGTCGCAGATTGTGGCGCTATATTACTGGAACCATTGTTCAACCAGTCCAGAAAGAAGACGGGGATGCTGAAAAATTTGTTGATCGTCTTGAGGAATGGGATAGCAAAAATCATCAAATAATCACATGGTTCTACAACACATCCCAACCATCTATTCATCTCCAGTTTGGGCAGTTTGATACAGCCAAATCACTTTGGGATTTTCTTGCTCATCGTTATACTACAGTAGATCTTTCACATCAGTATCAACTGTTGCAGACTCTACATCAGCTTAGACAATAACCTGGACAATCAATTGATGATTTTCACTCTCGTATGTAATTCCTTTGGGATCAACTGGCACTTTCTGAACCTGAATGGAATAATCCTACAAATGCAGAAAAATTCTCAAGCTATCGGGATCGTCAACGATTAATACAATTTCTCATGGCACTACATAATAAGTTCAAGCCCACTCGAGCAGCTTTGCTTCATCAGACTCCGTTGCCAAGCCTTGATCACGCTATTGATCAGCTTATCTCAAAAGAAACTCGTCAAGCTAGCTTATAGTCTCCTCCTATGGATACAACTTTGGCAACTCATCAATTTAAACCCAGTCATAGCTCAAAGAAAATATGCAAATATTGTCGTGAACTTGGTCACATTTTACTTGATTGTCCAACGAGGCATTGTAGATCTTGTCAGAAAATTGGGGTAGGCCATTATGAAAAAGATTGTCCTATTAAAGGCAAACAGCTTGTCCCTAAGGATGCACCTTTTAAGAGTAACCCACTTTCTGCTGCAGCTGCTAATAATAGTTCATCTGCTCAAGCAAATATTGAGCAGTCTCCTTTTTCTACCTCTATTACTGTTAGTGATTTAAAATCCCTTCTCCAACAACTTCTCCAGAAATCTGGTAATACTTCTATTTCTGCCTCATCTACTTCATCAGGTAACTCATCTTGGTACTTTGATTCTGCCTGTTATAATCATATGACTCCTAACTCTACTATATTTACTTCCAAATCTACTGTCTCCAATTCACCTGCTATACACACTGCTAATGGATCCTCACTGCCAATTAGTCATGTAGGTCATGTCTCTGTTTCTAATTTGTCCTTATCAAATACTTTTCTTATTCCAAAATTTACCTTAAATTTATTATCTGTTGGTCAACTATGTGAACTTGGACTTAATGTAATATTCACCTCATCTGGTTGCTCTATGCAGGATCCAAAGACGAGACAGACACTTGGGATAGGCCGTAAAGTAGGGCACTTGTTTGAGCTTGTTAATCTTCACATCTCATATCATCTCTCCCACACACATCAGTTTTTGGCACCCATCTCAAAAGTGTCTTCTACAAACCTCTGGCATTCCCATTTAGGACTTCTGTCACTTAGTCGTTTGCAGTCTTTAGTATCTAGTGGGCAATTAGGTACTGTTACCAATGAACATGTTGACTGTTTATCTTGTCGGTTAGCAAAACAAATTGCTTTACCTTTTAATAATAGTGAGCCTGTTTCTCATGGTCCTTTTGATTTAATACATTCCGATATTTGGGGACCATTATCAAATGCCATTATAGGTGGATTTAGATATTTTGTGATTTTTGTTTATGACTATTCTCGTTTTACATGGCTATTTCTTATGAAAAATCGATCTGAGTTTACTAAAATTTATTGTGACTTTGCACAAATGATTAAAACTCAATTTTCTTGGTCTATTAAAGTTTTTCGTACTGATAATGCCATGGAATACAAGGATAGTAAATTTTTAGACTTCCTAAATAAACATGGCACTATATGTCATCACTCTTGTCTAAGTACTTCTCAACAAAATGGGCGAGCTGAACGTAAGCACATACATATTTTAGAAATAGTTCGCTCCCTTTTAATCTCTGCTTCTTGTCCTGAATGTTTTTAGGGAGAAGATGCTCTTACTGTTGTATACACTATTAATCGCATTCCTTCTCTTGTTATAAATAACCAATCCCCCTATGAGAGATTATATGGGATCTCACCTGATTATCATCAACTTAAAGTTTTTGGTTGTGCTTGTTTTTTTCTTCTCCAACCCCATGAACGTACAAAACTAGAGCCTTGTGCTCGCTTATGTTGTTTCTTAGGATATGGCATTGAACATAAAGGCTATCGATATTGGGATCCCATCTCTAATCGGCTTCGTATCTCTAAACATGTTGTTTTTTTGGAACATAAAATGTTTTCACCTATGTCATCTTTTCATAATATCCCTAAATCATCCACTCATCTCTTTACAGATACAACTGTCGATTTGTTTCTTGATAATTGTGCTCCAGGACTATTTTCTGAACTCCAAACAAGTGCTCTAGAGAATGTTACGCCTTCCTCTGAGTTACCTATCCTGCCTCACAGATCCTCACCAACCAATTGCAACTCTTCTGACTCTATTCATTATCCACCTCTTCGTCGTTCCACTCGGGTAAGAAAACTACTTCTTAAGTTTAGAGATTACAAATGTTTCTCTGCCACCCTTTCCTTGTATGACTAAAATTTTATTCTGAGGCCAGCTCTAATCCTGTTTGGCAGCAAGCTATGGCAGGAGAATTGTAGGCTCTTGAAGAGTCGCATACTTGGGACTTAGTTGAGCTACCACCTCAAAACACTGCAATTGGGTGTAAATGGGTATACAAAATCAAAACCAAATCTGATGGTTTTATAGAACGATACAAAGCTTGACTTGTCGCAAAAGGGTATTCTCAAGAATATAGCATTGATTATGAGGAGACTTTTGCACATGTTGCATGCCTTACATCAGTGAGAAGCTTATGAGCTGTTGCTGCTGTCTGTCATTGGGTATTATTTCAAATGGATGTAAAAAATGATTTTCTTAATGGCGATCTTTCTGAAGAAGTCTATATGAAACCTCCTCCTGGTTACTCTCATCCTCCAAATAAGGTTTGTAAACTTCGTCGTGCCTTGTATGGCCTTAAACAGACATTGAGAGCTTGATTTGAGAAGTTCAGCACTACAATCAAACAATTTGGTTTCAATGCCAATTCTTATGACTCTGCCTTTTTCGTCCGCAACACTGACAAGGGATGTATTCTTTTATTACTTTATGTTGATGATATGATTATTACTGGAGGTGATCTTACAGGAATTACAAATCTTAAAATTTTTCTTCAGCATCACTTTGAGATGAAAGATCTTGGACAATTTAGTTTCTTCCTTGGACTTGAGGTACTCTCTGATTCGTCTGGTTACTATCTTTCACAGGCTAAGTATACTTCTGATCTTCTTGCTACAGTTAGGTTGACTGATAGTCAGATTGCCCCTACACCTCTCGATCCTAACATTAAATTTGTGCCGTCTGATGGAACACCGCTCAGTGATGCTACTCTTTATCGAAAATTGGTTGGAAGTTTGGTTTATTTAATAGTGACACTACCAAATATAGCCCATGTTGTTCATGTCGTTAGTTAGTTTATGGCGGCTACTCGTTCTACTCACTATGCAGTTGTCATCCATATCTTGCACTATCTTAAAGGGACTATGTTTCATGGTCTCCACTTCTCAGCCAATTCTTCTTTAGAACTGCATGGTTTTTCTGATTCTGATTGGGCAGGTGATCCTATTGATCAACGTTCTACCACCAGCATTTGCTTCTTTTTAGGTGATTCACTTATTTCTTGGCGTAGTAAGAAACAAAATGTTGTTGCTTTGTCTACTACTAAGACTGAGTACCGAGCCCTTGCTAATGCAACTCAAGAGGTTGTTTGGCTTCGTCGATTACTAGGGGACATGGGAGTTACCTTTAATGGAGCTACATCTCTTTACTGTGACAATAAAAGTGCCATTGAAATCGCTCACAATAATGTCTTCCATGAACGCACCAAACACATAAAGACGGATTGTCATTTTATTCGCCAACATTGTGCCCAAGATACCATTCAACTTCAATTTGTGTGCTCTCGAGATAACACAGCTGATCTTTTCACCAAATCTCTTTTACCTAGCCGTTTTGGTGACTTGGTTTACAAACTCAAGCTTACTTCTACGCCACCATCTTGAGTTTGAGGGGGGGTGTTAAGAAAAAATCACTCTCCATTAATTCCCAAGATTATGATTCTGATCACTCTCCATTAAATCTCAAGATCATGATTCTGTATATTACGATTCTGTATATCCCATAATTTATACCTGCCATATTTGTATTTATTTAGTTTCTTATTTGAGCTTCCTGTAAAGCCTATATATAGGCTCATTCTCTTTGTAAATAGAATAATCGAACATACAATAATATTCTTCATATTCGCTTTCAATTATTAGTGCAAGTGCTGTAAAATATTAGAAAACACTTAGCATTGATGCATTAGACATATACAAACACATAGGTTTTAATTTAGAATTCTAAATTTGTTAAAGACCGAAAAGTTATTAAGTCATATGATTTAGTATACTGGCATAATTATATTAAATCATATGACTTAATAGTTTTCGTAAATTTTAATAAAATACAAAATCCTAAACTATGCAAGTATATATATAGTTTTATTTGAATGAAGGAAGTTTTTAGCACCATATGTATATATATATATATTTCATATTTTGATTTTTGGGATACCAAAGGTAAATTGTAGTTGCTCATTTATTGAAAGTAAAATAACAGAGCATACTCTGTGAATAAAGCGATAGAATCAATCAATTGGGATTTATTATTGTATTTCTCCCGTGTTGAGAGTTGCTAGATTAAACAAGAAGCTTGAGTTATATAACTTTTCTTTTTCTTTTTTTTGGGCGACTAACTTATTTGATTTTTTTTTTCAGAGAGAGGATTCTTTAATGTTGATTAAGAAATTTTCGTTTAAAATTAAATAAATTTTGATATTCATATTTTACCATTGCAACTTCGGTGCAGCGAAATGTCGACGTTGAAAACAGGCGAGGGTTTTTTTTTTTTTTTTTGTGAAGAGAAAGTAAGGCTTTCCATTAGATGAATTGAGAAAGAATACACCTGATTTGTTTTGGAAAATTTTCCAGCCAAAAAACTTGACTTTCAAAACCTAGAGCTATCTTTGCAATAGAATGAGCAATAGAATTACAGACGAAGGTTTTAAAATGTCCTTAAACCCTCGCTTTTATCATTTATCAGTCGACACAAATTTTAAGTCACGGTCTTTGTAAAATAAGGTGGCTTAGCCCACCTATAATAAATTATGAAACAATAAGATTTTTATGCCCCACTAGTTGTGCATCCGGCGGCTCGGCGTTTACCAACTTTCCTTCGATCCAAACGAGACAACACAATATTATTTAATTTCGAGATTCTTCTTGTACGTGCAGCTCCCATCGAGCCATTTTGGCATTTTCAGTACAATTTTTTTTAATAGTATTATTTATTCTTTGAATATTTTAGTATTCCACAATTTTTCTTAGTAATGAAGTTAGCAAACTCTAAAAAGATTTGGATAATTTAAATCACTAATGTCTAAAGGGGATCAGACACATGCATGTGATGATCAAACAGCCCATTGGTAGTGTCTATTATATAGATTTTTTTTTGCATGTGATTATAAAACAGCCTATTGGTCGTGTCTACTATATATATATATATATAACAATAAAAAATAGAGGATAGATAAAGGTTAAATTAATTTTTTGGTCTGTACTTCTAAAATTTGAACTTGAGTGATTATTAATTTAATAAATTCGTTTGAAACTCACTTGAATAACTCCTTGAGAGCAATTTATTCTATTGACTATGAACTTGTATTATTTTTTAGCATTAATTCATAAAATTAAATTAACATTAAGTTGATTAATATTATCCATTAGTTGAAATCTTATATATGAGAAAATTTTAAATAGGACAGACACATCACCTCAGTTTATCCATAATAACGAGCTATTTGATAGATTAAGCGCCGCCCACGTGTAATTATTAATATGTATCTGTGGTTGCATTGTCTCTTTGTTTCCTTCAAGATTCATAAGACACCGTGCTTGTCTTGTTTTTGATCCCACTTCGATTTATTAAAATTCAATTTGCGTAACAATTAAATAAACAATAATTTGATGCCATTAATCTAAACAGTTCACCTGCTAATCAGTTGATTAGCCCATGCAAGCAAATGCAATTTTGATTATTTTATGTCAAGTTAATAATTAGCAACTTGTGACTATAATTATACAAAATATTGATGTCTTTTTAATACTAGTATTATACGAGGACTCGTGCTAGCTAAATGGTTAATTATTGTTGGTAGTATAGGAAGTATCAAAAACTAGTAATTTAACTAAACTGTAGGAGGCTGAAAGATATAAACCAAAAATGGGTCACTACAGTGATATATTACCTTAAACCTTCTTTAAACACAACTATTAATTGCTATAGTGAAACACTCTCCATTTTCACTTTCTTCAAAAAATTGGGTGGAGTCTGACTCATTTAAAAATATTAGGATCTGTTCGTTGATTTTTTGGGAGCTCATTTTTATTTTTATTTTCATTTTCATAATATCGGTAAAGTATATGATTCCCATGATTGGTTGCTATTTTAGGAGAAAATTATTCATAAAATGTAAAATACAGGATCTACAAATTGGTAATGACATTAGGTAACTTCACATCATCATTATTTTCATTCTCATTTTTCTTGGAGATGAAAAATAAGAACTCAAGTGCTATTTGGAAATTAATTGCAGTTTAAACTTTGTTTTTTATGTTAAAGACTATTTTTTAGAGCTCCAAGTTCTATGTGGTCTTAGGTGAAAAAGAAATACAAATTGAGCTTTTATAATTACAATTGAATAAATTAATAAGATTTATAGTAAAAAATATTTATTCTTTTTCTTCAAGTTTTTTAAGATATGATTTTTTATTAATTTTTTATTTATTAACTCATTTCTTTTTTGTTTGAGAAAAGAAGGCATGGTGGTTGCATAATTATATTTTCATGTAGTCTATAATTTTCATGAGATCTATAAATGAATGATAATTGCTTTTGTTAAAAAAATAATATGAGAAAGTAAGGAATAAGTTGAAGACAAATATTAAATTAGTTATAAATGAGGAGGTAAATATTATAATTATTATTTTATAATTACTGCTTATCTAACTTACACCCCTCAATAAAATACATGCTGGCTCCATAATTTATTAATATTTTTTACATTTTATCCTTTTATTATTTTTAAAAACTGTATGTTGATTTCATTATTCTTCCTATGAATGTACTTTTGATCTTCGTCAATAAAGCTCCACGCTTACGATTGACACCTGCCCCAGAAAACAAAAAAATAAAAAAATAATTATTTATGATAATGGAAGGATTTTTTTTATAAATAAAGTAAGAGTGGAGCTATTGGCACCCCTACTTTATTCTAACAAAACCCCACTTTAAATAAAATTACAATTAAAGACAATTGAAAATTAAACACATATAGATTTTTTTTTTCAGCAAATTACTTAATTCATAATAATCCTTTTTAAAAAAAAAATCTATATGTTACTTCCTATTTAACTAAATAAATTGTACAAATTTAGAATAATCTATTATTCTCTTTTGATTTCTTATTGATTAAATATTTTTATACTTAAAATTACTTTGAAATTATAATTTGAAATATGTGTTATTTCAGCCAATAATTAACATTAAAAAACTTATCACCCATATAACTTTTTAATTTATGTGTAGATTAATAATAAAATTGAAAATAATTAAAAAAAATAGCACAATAATATTTTAAGTTTTAACAATAAAATAAATCAAATGAAAATTGAGAACTTAGAAAAATGTATCTAAAAAAAGGGGTATTTTCGGAAATAAAATAAAATAACAAGAAATGGGGGTTTTATGAGGAGATGAGAGGGGTGCCAATAGTCCAACTCATAAAGTAATGGAGAAGACTCAAATTTTGTCTGGGCATGGGGCCGCCACTGCTTCGTTGTAATTGAAAACTTGATGGAAGTCAAGAGATATTGGGAGGTCAAGTCAAGACAAAGATAGACAGTTAATAAGGAATTCCCATGACTCATCTGAAAACTCTGAGGTCAAGTCAACATTTCAAACTTGTTGTCATCAATGGCGTGCTAAGCTAGTCAAATAAAATAATTTGGCCGACGGGCATGTATTCCACATCCAAAGAACGTCAAATTGGTCAACCAGAAACTAACAAGTGACACAAAAATTAATTAAATGACATCATAGATGATAGATCTATCTAACTAAATAATTAAATAGTTGAGAATAAAAAATTCACTTCGTTAGTTTCCAGGTAAAAATTCATTTCGTTAATTTCCAGGTAATTATAAGAGCAAATTTTATAGTCTTGTAATATTAAATTTTTTGGTCCCACGGAAGAACAGACGCCCCATCTCAGCAATCGAATCTACTAGTGCGGAGTCAACAGAGTTACAAATTTTTTATTTCAATTTTTGTTACCACTGTAATATTGTGAGTCCCATAGAGAACCCACAGGACCTGCCAAATGGCGGGTCTTGGTTGGATTGGGAGGTGCTGCAATGATCTCTTCGAAGTTACGAGATAAGCTTTTATATTCACATGGTCAAAAAGATTCTGCCATTTTGTTTATGGTATCCTTATTAAGTTATTAAAATATTTCAATTGGCCAGGTGGCGAGAGACATAGCACCAAGCAACTTGCTATTTATATGTGTGTATGACACACACACACAATAAGAGCGTCAAGATTTCAGTTGCATAATACACAAGTGAGAGAACTCAAGAAGAAGAGGAAGAAGAAACAGAGCAAATATCAATCATGCTTCAAATGCAGTGCTTAAACCTCGCTCCAAAATTCAATCCTTTGCAAAGTCCTGGTAAGTGATCTCTTGCTACTTGTTTCCCCTATATATATATACATATCATTTTCTTTTTTAACATATCTGTTTTTATTTTAACTTCAATTTCAGGTTGCTCCAGAAAATTTGCATCACCACTAGTGACACAGAGACACAAGTCCTCAATCAAATGCTCCTCTCAAAGCTCATTTTCTTTCCCGAATCAAAACAAAATTACCCACAATAATGGTAAACCACCGTACAAGCCCCTCGTTCCTTTGGCGCTACAAGATGGTCATGCATTACAACAATCTGAGGATGATAATAAACCAGCTGCAGCTCCAAGCTTTCTTGAAGTTGTCAAGAGGAAGTTGAATGCAATCAGCCATGTAACTCGCTATTATGCCCAAATTAACATTGTAAGACATATTGCTTCTTTTAATTTTCATGTATAGAGTACTAACCTGATTCAGAGTCTTAGACTTTATCAAAGTTTAGAAAAGTTATTAAACGATATGATTTAATAGTATGTTGCAACTACACCATTAAATTTGTGGTTTAATAGTTTATCTGAACTTTAACAAATTTATTAGCTTAGATTGGAGTAAAGTTAGTAATGATGTGATGAAGTGCGTTAATTTTTGGACAATTTACAGATTGTATCGGTAACATCGGTTTGCTTTCTTCCCGTACAAAGCCTTTCTCAGGTTACTCCCGCATTTCTTATGGGAGTATTGAAGGTAAAATATTATTTATCAACGCAAATACAATGAGTACACAAAAGGAAATGATTAACTGTTTGAATTAACATTGATTCATCTTGATATTTCAGGCTGTAGTGGCACAGATATTTATGAACATTTCTCTGTGCTCCCTAAACCAGATTTGTGATGTTGAAATAGACAAGGTATATATATAATTAATTATGTATATGTATATGTATATGCCAATATATATTTGTTTTTGCTAATAAATCAACTGAACGTTCTTGAAGATTAACAAGCCGTATCTGCCACTTGCTTCTGGGGAGTTGTCAATGGGAACTGGAATTGCAATTTGTGCAGGATCTGCACTCCTGGTAAGCATGCAACTGCGAACATAAAATGATTTTTTAAATTTTAGTTTCTAATAAACTTTATTTGCAAAATAAATTTTGTAAAATAAAATTTTACAATTTTAATTAATATTGGTTCACAATTTAATTGCAGAGTCTGGCTTTGGCATTTCTGTCTGGATCTCCAGCCGTTCTTTGCGCAGTAATCGCGTGGGGTTTAACAGGAGCAGCTTATTCCGTCCCAGTAAGTGGCCTAATTTCATACAACATAATTAATTTGATAAAACATAATATTAATTAATATAAGATCCAGATTAATTAATCATCTAGCTAATTGGTTGTTGTTAATTAATCTTTTGGCTGCAGCTTCCCTTTCTTAGATGGAAGTCACATACATTTATGGCTCCATTCACTCTCGTGATTCTTATGGGACTTATACTTCAAATACCTTACTTCATACACAGCCAGGTATATACACATTTGTTTACACAATTTCTTCAAATTAATCATCAACTTCACTTTTTTTTTTCCTAATTTTATTGATGAATTGGTTTAATTTTGGCACATATATGCAGACATACCTGCTTGGTAAACCTTTCGAAGTGACAGGACCATTTGTCTTTGCAACCGCTATAATGTCCATCTACGCATTTGTAAACGGACTTCTCAAGGTAATAATTACTTTAAAAAATTTAATTCGCATATCCAAATGTAAAATCTTGTGAAATTAAATTGGATTCTTATGTACTAATTTATATTCTATACTTTCTAATTTTCTTGTTTTCTATGTGATTTTTTTTTTTAATAGGATTTGCCTGATGTTGAAGGAGACAAAGCATTTGGCATGCAAACACTCTGCGTCCTTTTGGGCAAAGAAAAAGTCAGTATAAATATAATATTGATATAATATTTTATTATTCCCATCAATCTCAAATGAATAATTAAATCATAATATAATAATAATAATTGGCTTACCAATTTATTTATTTATTTATTTCCCAAAAGGTACTTCCACTTTGCGTAAATATGATGTTACTGGGTTTCGGAGGCGCTGTACTTGCTGGGGCAACTTCAACTTTGATGATAAGCAAGCTTGTCACTGTAAGATTTTTAACCTTCTATAATTAATGTGTGCTTAAATGTGATGATAATCTTAATCATCCATAATTAATGGGTTTTTTTTTTTTTTCCATTTCTTTCAGATAATTGGGCACATCATACTTGCTCTCATGATGTGGCTTCGATCTCGAAAAGTTGATCTCGATAATTTTGATTCACAATTTGGTTTTTACATGTTCCTTTGGCAGGCAAGTGATTATTAAATTCCCTCTTAATTTTGACTTTCGAGTTAAATCCCAGCAAGTTCCCTAATTTACAATTTAAATGATTTAACTATTCTAACATAAATTAAATTATGTTGCATTCTGCAGTTAAATTATGTTGAATACATCCTTATCCATTTTCTACGCTGAGAACTGAGAAGGAAACAACCGTTCAAATTCATGGAACAAATAACAAGAGGCAGTGTTCCCTACCTACCTACCTACCTACCTACTTAGTTTTGTTGTGTATGTGTTTACACATGTTATATTGTTTAGCATTTTAATAATGAGTCATGAGGGTATACTTGTAGCCACTAGTACCATAAAGAAGGTATTTTCAGCGACGAATATTTTAAAAAATCAACATCAACATCGAATGTAAATCAATGGCTGAATGTTAATTTGATTGTATTTATAGAGAAATGTATTTCGAAAAATATTGACAAAAAAATTGTTATACAACCTTACAAAGTATGAAAACGCCTCAAGTGCAATTGTAATGTTATATCAAATTAATTTCAAGTCTATATAGTCTTTTTTTAAAAAAAAAAAAAAATTGTATAGTGCAACTGATATATCAATAATTAAATAATTCAATTAAAACTCTTTAAAATTAATACTACCAACCTAAAATTTAACTCTCACAAATTTAAGAGGATAATCTTAAACTCTATCCATAAACTAACGGATGAGAATATTATATATATATATAAATTATTGTCATATGAACATATTTTAAAACCGCACGCTTGCATTCGATAAGGAATATATATATATATAATTGGAAGCTTATGTCAAACTCTCAAATTAAATTTAAGAGTATGGGACCAACGGGGCGAGCGAGGAGCCCACTGGCGGCAGCCGCCCAATTTTAACAAAAACTTCTTCTACAAAATTTAGCCTCAGGTCATAATCAATATTCCAATAATTGAAATTGACGTTAATATGAATTTTCTTTTAAAAGAAAAATTATAAAACCGGGACCCCACCAAATGATATTGATTCTTTTGAATCTTTCGTTGTCTAATATCTGTCTTTTTCACTACTGTGCCTTTATTTATCTCTTGCCTTCCTAATCTTTTTTAAGATTTTTAAATTGAGAAAAGATTATAATTATCATGCTACTGACAGGAAAGGATATGATTAAAAAAGAAAAAGAACAAGTTTTTAAATTTTTTTATTTTTATCAATAAACAAAGTTTTTTGGTTATGTTCAATTGTAATGATGAGAAATGATGAAACATTGAAAAAAGGTTGAAATTAGGTTTAACGAGGAATAAGCTTAATTAAGTTTATTTTATCATTCGTGAAAGTATTATGAGAAATTTTATTATTCTTAATTATTCAAATGGGGTGATTCTTTAAAGGGGTTGTAAGAGCGTTTTAGAGGGTGCCAATAGCTCAAGTTAGTTGCCCATGTAAACAAAGCGAATTTCATGAAAGAAAGAGGCTCAACTTTTTCATTTCATGCCGACTGTCAGCAATAATTCGGGCGGGCCAGCGATGACCTGTTGATTAAGGATTTGCTTTGACCCTATCTTCTCACTGAAATCATTCGATTTTTGACTATTTATGATTTATTTTTTGATATTAAAATTAATAGCTTATTAAAACGTAAACCAAACAAATATTAAAGTGAAAAAATAAAACTCTTGGAATGTAAAAATTCTACATTATCATTTTAATTATTATCATCACTGAACATCTGATCTAGGTTTCAAGCAATATCGTCGGCTATTGAAGTTCCTTTTTGAAGTATTTACACGCTATATGGTTTAAGAAAAAAAATTTATCGTAGTTGAAAGTCTCTCTATACTTCAATTTGTATTCCAAAACATAAGCATCGATCATCATTAGGTATTTTTTTTGTCTCCTTTTTCTGATTTCCTTTTCTAACTTTTGATAGTTGAAACTACGTGAATTTATCTCACCACATTTATTTATGTGACTGGAATTGTTATTCACTAATCCGTTTGTGCTTAGATTTTTAATCAAAATCTTTTAATGTGAATCCGTTGAACAATTTAACAGCCATTTACTTTACATAAATTGAAGTCAAAATTCAATGCTCAGGAAAGTTTATTTGAACTAATAATGGATGTCAATTTGATTTTCTTCAAAGACCAAAATAAAGTGATAAACCAACGACTGGATTATTGTCTATTTGTGTTTACTCACTGAATTAAAGATATATTATTAACTGGGTCCGCCTAACTTATGTTGAATGTAAGTTACGGTCAGCCTGTGAAATTTCATCTTGCCCCCTATGCTTTATATTATTTATATTTTATTCATGAATATTATAAATTTTTTGAAATATAAAATTTCGTTAACCCCTTATACTCAATTTTATTTTATTGAAACCATAGAGTATGAATTCGCCCCCATAATTTTAAATTCTCAAAACAACCTCCATTTAATTAAAAAATATAATTATTTTAAAATGAATTATAATTATAATTATAATTTTATTATAATCATAAATATTTTTTTAAATAGATTATTGTTATTATTAATAACAAGAATAAAAAGCATTATAAATTGTTAATAATAATAATAATAATTAATGATTATCTAACTAATAGTAAATGTATTGCTAATGCTACCTTCGACTTTAAATACTCATTATCGGGTTTCAATAGACCAATGAATGACAATTTCTGTCAAAATTTTAAGCTTGACCCAATAAAAATAATTTTGCATTTAAAAAATAGAAGCAAGAAAAATGTGTTTACATCCTCGAAGGTGTAACAACTTAGCAAAAGCACTTAAAAATGACCGTTTAATAATGAGATGCCTACGAAACCATTATTTATCAAAGTAACAAAAAATCCTGAAAGTACTTGAAATTAAAAAGTATAAAAATATAAAAGAGTCTCCTACATAAATATAGACTCAATGTTTATTCCATTTTATTATAATCATAAATATGTTAATTATCATTAATTATTATTATTATTACTAACAATTTAATAAAAAATATTATTAATTATTGTTAATAGATTAATTAATTATAATATTTTTTATTATCGTTATTAATAATAACAATAATCTATTAAAAAAATATTTATGATTATAATAAAATTATAATTATAATTATAATTCATTTAACAATAATTATATTTTTTAATTAAATGGAGGTTATTTTGAGAATTTAAAATTACGGGGGCGAATTCATACTCTATGGTTTTAATAAAATAAAATTGAGTAGAAGGAGTTAAACAAAAGTTTATATTTCAAAAAGTTTATAATATTCATGAATAAAATATAAATAATATAAAGTATAGGGGGCTAGATGAAATTTCACAGATTGGCCGCTACTTACATTCAACGTAAGTTAGACAGAGAGATTGTACAGTGTTAAAATTTCATTTTAAAAAGGAAAAATACAGTAACACCACTAAGGTTTGTTGAAATAATTACACATACTTTTTTATTTTAAAAATAATCATAAAGACGTCCTTTTATTTTTTTTTGTTTTTTTTAACTGTTATACACTTTGACTATAACAACTAAAAAATAACTTTAAATTTTGTAATAAAATAAAATATAAGTTTAATAAATTATTTTGACATTATTGATATGTCATATACATTAGAAATTTTTAAAATCAGTTTGACATAATAATAATTTGAATTGCTACATTTAATATGCAATATCAATTACAAATTCATATTATTTATTTCTTATGAATCCTTAAATTAATCTTTGGTTAATAAAGTTTAAAATAATTAATTTTTTAGTAGATCATAGTAATATTGAAAAATAATTTGCAAAGCATACATTATTTTATTTTAATACTATGTCTACATTTAGTGTAAAATTTAAAATCAACTTTTGGATAATGGATTATAGTGTCAATAAAATATATGGGACAAATTGATAGTAGTTTAATATTTAAAATGATTTGTAAAAATAATTAATTTTAATATGATATTTGTATTTATGATAAAAGCTTTGACAATAGTCAAAAGGTAAATTTATGCATGACCATTTATAAAATAAAGGATGTCTATGTGACTCTTTGAAGAAATCCTGGAGAATACACACACACATATATAAAAGGTGCGGGCTCCCTTATTTTTTTAATGCGGATACACTATTAAGCCGAGTGGTTTAATAGAGTAATTTTTCCATGTACTATATAGCCGTGCGACTTAATAGTATACCCATTAAGTCGCACTGCTAAACAACATGTTTGTATGAAGAAAAATGAGGGTATCTGTATATATACACACACACATAAATATATGTATGTATGTATGTATGTATATGTACACGTATGTATGTATGGAGGCTGCAAAATAGAGTTTCACTCGGCTAAATTTTTAGTTATCTAGTCTAGTATGTAATGCGATTTGTTTATGTTTTTATAATGCTTTAGCCTGAAAATGAGTATCTACCAAAATTATGGTGACTTTTGACTTGTGTACAACTAAAATGAAGCAATATACAAATGCAAAGATAGTGGCATAATAATTTTCCATAGTTCAGCTTTAAGCCAACATTTATGGACAAAGACTAAAAGAAAATGAGAATTTTTAAATTTATAATTAAATTTAAAAAATGACTCTCAAAACACAAGTCCCCATACATCCAATTGGATTCCTCATAATGAGCATCCAAGGAATGCCCAGACAAAACTCTGTCAAGAACTCACCCAAATGCTCTAGCTACAACTCACAGAGTTTGGGATGCCTTAGCTATCAAACCGAGAACTCTATTCACAATGTAATTATAAGATGCAAGCCTTTCAAAATCAACAATTTCGGCATAAAATCCCCCGAGATGGCCGCCATTTCTATGTGCAAATCTTGACAAATGAGGCGAGAAGCCATCTTTCCATAATGCCAAAGGCCCCATGTGAATCCATTGTTAATTTGCAACCTCACTGCATGGATGGCGGCTTTTGTACTTGCATGCATTAGAGCCGTGTAAAGTTTGTTAACTAAATTATCAATGTGTATTCAAAAAATTTGCCATGGCTTCCAATTTCAACATGCACCACGTCTAAATGCGTTCCCACCGTTTCGTTAAGTATTTGTTTCAACAAACCTAAGTATACATAGACAACCGAAAACAAGGTCACTAAAGTTTAATCTTTAGAGTTTAGAGTCAAAATAGTAAAGAACTTATAGTTGACTTATAGTTGATGTTCAAATCCTTAACTAACTACCATGGGGTTTTCCAAGAGCCACAGGTTCATGTTCCTTGATGTCAAAAGTCATTTCATCTGATGTGAGGAAAATCCTGGCGAAAAATTTTGCTTGCTTCAGAGAACATCTTATCATCTGAAATTGAAGACATTATTAAGTTTGCTCAAAGGTTTAACATAGAGTTTGGAATTAATTACAGAACAACATATAAAAGTAAATCCTCATTTTCTAGCTAGTAGCAGTATTGTAATCAAACTTGCGGTTATTAGTGGATAGCACCTAATGCACTAATAAAAGTAGAAGAAGCTAAAAGTGTCCAATCATTGTCCTGTCTCCTCAATCTCACTGCTAAAAGAAATATGATGAAAATGGTGTTATATCTTAAACGAGAGCAACAACAATTCAAAGAAATATTGTGAAAATAACACAAATTTAAGCCATAATAACAACAAGTAGAGTAGTTTTGTTACTACCAAGAATTATAGAAAACTAGCACTGTTTCTGTTTGTGCTCGAACAATGGAAACGGAAACGAAATTCCAGCCAAGACAGCTACTCTGCAGAAGCAAGTAAACGAAAATTACCGGTCTTTTTTTACAAACCTATGGAAGATTCTCCAGTTTAGAATAAAGAATCATAATATAAATGATGTAAGAGATTGGAATGAGGATTTTAGCACCTTAGCATCATGCCTGTTGAGGCAGCAATTTCTTCGATAGCTAATTAACAGTTTTGGAAATGCATCAACAGCCTGGAGGTCCTAATGTTCAAGACATCCCCAATTTGAAACAGTTCAGACTTGAACATCCTCCTTCCGCTCTTCTTTAGTGAATAGTTAATTTCAAACCTAGCACAAGAACAATTGAGGTAGGTTATACGGTCCATCGCCGGCAGCTAAATCCTTGGTCTCACCACTCTTCTCCAGGACACCCAAAATCAACGTAAATTTATATTGGAGTCGATAAACTGTTTGGAGCATGAGAAAAGAAGAGGGGAAATGAATAAGAAGAATCTAGATTAATCTAGAATTTTTTACTGAATAAAGTTGATTGATACAATCTGAGCTATAGCAGCTCTGTTTATAGTTGCTTACAAGCTGACAACTGACCACAGAGCTAAATAACAGAATTGCTAACTAACTAATTCTTGTGACCAATTAAATACAGCCAACTTGCTATCAAATTGCTTCAAGTGCTACAGGTCAGCTCTTCACATTTTGCACATGACTCTTAATACACGAGCACATGTATCACCGTTCGTTAAACCTGCTCATCAGTACACTCCTCAGCTGCAGTATCTCATCATAATATCTGAACATGCCCCAAAAGCTCAGCCGTATGAAGTAAGGTTGAGCTTGTCTCGCAGGGTAAAGAAGAGGATGGTGAGCTAAGGCCGTAGTAAGAACGTCTGCTATGTTATTGGAACTAAGAAACATAGCTAAGATGGAGACTCAGGCTAGCAACCTTTTCTCAAATAAAATGAGCATCAAGCTCTCTATGCTTGGTACGAGAATGAAATTTTGGATCGCCAGTGAGAGCAGCTGCACTCTGATTATCACACCAGATAGGAGGTTTAGAGGAAAGAGAGATGCCAATATCTGTCAGCAAAGACTTGATCTATAAAACTTTAGAAGCTGCCATAAGCCCTGTGCTCAGACTCAGTGCTGGACCTGGAGACCACGGCCTGCTTTTTGGAATACCATGAGATCAAGTTTAGACTAAAGTAAACATAATATCCAACTCTGGATCTTCTATCATCCCTATCACTTGACCAATTTGCATCACTGAAGCAGTCAATGTGCATAATACCATGACTATAGAACTGCAACCCCACGTGTAAAGTGCGCTTTAGATACATCAGTACGCTCCTCAGCTGTACGCTTAATAGGGGTCTTTAACAACTTCAGGAGCTGGAATATAGTTGATCTGAGCTGAGGAAGTGGAAGCTTCAGTTATCCCATCAAATCCATTTACAGTAGCGAAAGCAGGGGTATTGAAAGAAAAAGTATGATATGCAGTAGCAGAAGTGAATTCTGGATCTGGATACACCACATTCCCTTGAAAGCCTGAGTTCGTTGGCATGTAATAGTTACCAAAATTAGGTCCAAAGCCTCTGCCAAGGCCATGAAAAGATCTGTCCTTGCCATATTGTCCTTGTCCAGGTTTGAAACTACCATTAAAATTGCCTCTTCCAAAGTTCCTTTGAGGGACAAATTAAGAATTGTATCTATTTTTGCACCTGTTTGCTCCATGACCAGGAATGAAGCATATTTGAATAATGTGAGTAGAGTTTCTAGCCACCAGAACTTGAATTGATTCTATAGCTATTAAATCCACTAAAACCAGAATTATTTCCACCTCCAAAAGTTCCTCCAAAATTCCTCTAAAAACCACTAAAGTTCTTTCCAGTATATGAGCTTGTTTGAGCCACATTTGCAGTCCTGTTATGCAGAATATCACTAGCTAGCAAGTTTTCCTTTCTTCTGCTCAACTCAGTTTTCATGACTTAAAAGTAAAGAGTACGATCCATCTAAGGTAATCTTTTCTCCCTTAGCCAAAATAGCAGTTACTAATGATTTATAATCAGAAGAGGCAAGGCCAGTCAACACATGCATAACAAAATCATTCAACTCAACTTGTTTTCCAGCCAAAGCTAAAGTGTCTGCTATACGTTTGATTTTAGCAAAATAATTAGCCATATTCATACATCCCTTCTTAATAGTTTGTATTTGGATTCTTAAAGTTCGAAATCTGAGCCTGAGATTGTGATATGTACATACTTGTAAGCGATTCCCAAAGCTGTTTGGAAGTTGTGTAATCAACGACAGTTGCAAGCAGATTTTGATGAATTGATGACATCATCCAGCTCAAGAGAAGTTGATCTGTTTTCATGCAAGCTGTAAACTCTAGATTTACAGATCTCGATTCATTATTACTAGAAGATCTAGCTCTGGTGCTGCTCTCAGGTTGAAGATAGTGCTCACGATCACCATTGATGAATCCTTCTAAGCCATTAGCTTTGATAGAAGCCAAGACTTGTGTACGCCACAGAATAAAATTGTTCTGATCAAACTTAACGAGGGTAACAAAACTATACAATGGATTATTTTGAGTTACGTTCGCCATAAGTGGCTCTGATACCATGAATGAATCTAAAGAAGGTATTTGTTAAACTAGAAACAATAAGAATTCATACAATTTACATATTTATAGTAAGCTGAGAATGCTGCACGGTAAGTTGTTAAACACACGTGCTACACTTCGTATATTCTAACTAAAAGTGTGTTTGAGAGTGAAGTGCTGTAGCTTTTAAGCTGCAGCTGTTGTGGAGTAAAAACTACAGCTGTAAAGTAGTAGTTGAGAAAAAAAATTTACTAAGCTACCAAAACCCAGCTACAAGTGTTACCAAACACTTTGGCAGCCCAGCTACTTCACCACACTCCCAAACGGGTTATAACTGACTGATTTTGCCACGCCAGCTAGCTCAGTGAGCTAATCAACTGCTGTTGTCTACACGATATTACTGTGCTATGATTCCTCTGCATCCTTATATTCACTAGCAAAAGTACACCTCCTCTTCTGAGGATGCATGCGTGCCGATTCTTGGTTGCAAAATCAGCAGTTGCTGCGGTGTTGATTATGTATAGGATATCCTTCTGGAACTGTTGGAAGGTCATTTAGAGAAGAGATTCGCAATAAAATTGAAAAATGGCAAGAACCGTCTCCTGCAAAGCGACCTAAACCACTTCCAGTACGTGATTCTAAGCCTAAAAAGATGAGGGGTGGTCGTCGGTTAAGGAAGATGAAAGAAAGATATGCTGTAACCGATATGAAAAAGCTGGCTAACAGAATGCAATTTGGCGTAGCTGAAGAAAGTTCCTTCGTTAATGGATTGGGAGAGGGTTATGGAATGCTTGGTCAAGCTGGGAGTAGTAAAATTCGTGTATTTCTTGCTCAGATGAAACTTGCAGCAAAAGTTGCCAAGAAGTTCAAGGAAAAGCATTATGGTAGCAGTGACGCTACTTCTGGCCGGAAGTCAAGGCTAGCATTTACACCTGTGCAGTGGCTGGAGCTCTCAATTCCTCAGGCTCATGCACAGCAGCTTGGAAGTGGATCTCAAAGTACGTACTTCTCTCAGAAGGGAACCTTTTTTTTTTTTTTTTTCTACTTCTAAAATTCACTGTTTGATATTAGACTTTTAATTTTAAACAATAATAACAAAATGAGCAGAAAAAATACGGGACTTGGCCAGTGACAACCACATCAGAGAGCCAAGAAAATTGCAAATAAAATATTCATTCCATGAAACGAAACTTGCTAATGAAAAACTGAGGTTCAGAATAGAATCTGCTCGATACAATTACCAACAATCTAAATCAAAAGAATTCCAGATATAATATATCTCAAGATAACTGAACAACTCCTCTAAAAGACAAGCTCAGGAGGTTTCATGCCCGACTTGAGAGAAAACCTCGCTGACAATTAGGTCTTCAAGTCCGGCACTGCTTCAATGGATTTTATCAATTGCACATCAACAGTCTTTTTATTTTTTGTAACTTTATAACGATCTTGCTAATAATTATTTATAAATAAATTAATATCAACCAATTTAAAGTAAAGTTTAATATCCTTGCAACAATCTTAATAATTGTACATAAAAATTTAATATACTAAATTAATCTAAAAGTAAAATAATAAGTTAAAAATTTACTTTAAGTTTTATTTTATTTTTAAGGCTAATTTGATGAATTAATATTTTTTTATTAATATACCAAGAATATTATTGTAAGGGTATTATTATTAAAAATACAGATACTAAACAAACTATTATGTCAAAGTATAGAGATTAAAAGAGTATTTACCCTTTATCAATTAATTAATATTAACTAAACTAATTGATATTCTATACTCTAAAATGCTATTATTTATTAAGATTCTACTACTATATTGGTAGAAATTAACACCCCTATCATTTCTGTTTAAGGGAATTTTCCAATTTCCTAAGATCATAGCAAAATATTTGTGCCCAAATAATTTTATCCTTCAGTCGTTAATTAGTCATAAATTCATCCCAAACAAAAGGATTTTTCATAAAAGAAAAATATTGTTTGTTGTAATTGGCATTCTCTTGTGATATATAAAAAAGAAAAAATGATTTTTTTTTATAAGAAAAAGAAAAATAATTTGAAATCCTAAAGATTCCATGGATATCTGAAGAATCTTGTGGGAATTATTAGATATAGCACCTGGATCGCGATTGTGAAATAAAATACTTGATAGACGAGGTCAATTTTGTTGGGCTACCTTCCAAAGCCATGGAATCATCAGGTCTATTATATATTGATTATGATTGTATTCTTGTCTATAATTTGATCTTATTATAACATTAATTTAACAGATTGACATCTCGGGGATTTGAATTATTGGCCTGTACTACTTCAGAGAAGGACACTTAAAGCACCGCCCATCTTATTAAACTCCATCACTTTTGTTACCTAATGTATTACATAAACTTTTAGGTGAAGTGATATTATTAATATGGTGACAAAGCCAATTAAGGTAATACATATGTGCAAACCGGCCAGGTCTAATTAAGTTTTCAACCAATTAATTTCTTGGTCAGTGTTCAAGATTTGTGACAATTTCTCAGTTTCATCACATTGATGACCACTGACCAGATCTTAAAATTAAGCGTGGACTTATTTAACTCCTTTAATTTGTTTTTTTAATTTTTATTCTTATGTATATAACATGTACAACTGAAATAAAGCCTTCCCAAAATAAAGTACAAAAAACCCTTGAAACAAAGCAGCCAAAAAGGAACCAGCAATTATTTTAAAACTGCTCCCCTAATGAAACCTGCTGATTTGTTGTAATTTGTTTTGCGTCGTCTTTTACGAATTTTGACTGAGAGAATAAAGAAAAATATATCAAGTTTATGCGCACAAACAACTACAAGTTTATAACTGATAGTGTTGAAGCTTTAATTTGACCAGAATTAGCCTTAGATTAAACAAGGTATCTGCTTTTGGCTTGCCAAGAGAGGAAGAGAGAAAATGGGTTGTGGGAACAAGGATAATTTGCCAAAATCGTATCCCATGGTTGGTGGAGATGGCACTCAAAGCTATGCTCAAAATTCGAGTTACCAGGTAAACTTTAGGGCTTAATAAAGAATCCATATATGTTATTAATTCATTGGTTTTAAGATACTAATATCAATTTTAAAGACAAATTTATATCAAAATGAAGATGAGGAAGGGGGTAAACTAGATAGTTTAGCATATTTATCTCAATATCTTTGATTAGTTTAAAAGAATTTTGTTGACGGTTGGTGAGTGCTGCTACCGATTCCCTAACTTGTGGATATTTTAACATTAAGTTATACATCAACGGTATTCATGAAAACATCCGTTTTATTCACTAAGATTGTTTATATTAGCTAGCAAGCGACTCTATATATTTTCAGATTCTTGCTTTTTGTTTCCCTTGCAAAACTCTTATATATGTGTTATGTTGTTGGATTTAGATTCAATATTATATTATTTTTGTGTTAATCATTTGACGAGTTTCTGATTCATAGGTAGTTATTAGAAGAAAGAATATATATAATGAAATTGTAACTGTGGGATGTTATAAAATATACAAATGTGACTAGATATTGAAGGAATTGAAATTTTCTACTGAGCTTTTTATAATTTTGTGATTAGTTATTATTAGATAAGAAACAAGAAATAATATGCAACTAAATCTTAGTTGTAAACTACTATAAATGCACGATGGCAAGAAGTTAAATTATAAAAAAGACAAGCAAAGCTCATAACATTTAAAAGATGAGAACAGTTTACATGATTCTAACAAGAATAAGCAGAAACTAAACATTTGATGAAGCATGTTGAAAATATAATTCACACCACTTTACATATGGCTACAGAAAGGAGTAATGGATGCTGCAAAGGAATTGATCCATGAGGCCATAACTAACAAGCTTGACCTGAATATCATGGGATTATCTCATACAACCGGCACATTTCATGTAGCAGATTTGGGCTGTTCCAGTGGACCTAACACCTTCTCTGCCATGCAGAATATTATTGAAGCTGTAGAACTAAAACTCATTCAACTTGCTGAGCACCAAGACCCTTCAGCCCTAGAATTTCAAGTGTTCTTCAGTGATCAATACGATAATGACTTTAACACACTCTTTAAAACCCTTCCTCATTCACGGAGATACTTTGCTGCCGGCGTGCCGGGTTCATTCTACGGCCGCTTGTTTCCGAAATCTTGTCTTCATTTTGTACACTCCTGCTACGCACTGCATTGGCTCTCCAAGGTTCCTGAAGAGATTGTGGATAGGAATTCCCCATCATGGAATAGTGACAGCATACACTGCACTGGGTCGGTAAAAGGAGTTACCGAGGCTTATTCAGCTCGGTTCAGGAATGACGTCGAGGCCTTTTTGAATGCTAGAACACAAGAAGTTGTGCCTGGAGGATTGATTGTCATTCTGATATTAGCTGTGCCAGATGGGATCCCTTTTCCTGAGACAGCTGCTGGTGTTTTATACGATGTCTTTGGATCTTACCTCATTGACATGGCCAAAATGGTAAGAAAGAATAACTCTTCGCTAGGTCCTTATTGTTTCACAATTTTATCAATTAGGTACTATTTTTCTTTTTTTTTCTTTGACATTTCCGAGTTATAATTTTAATGTTCGAACTTTACTATTGAAGGATAAACATGACTTTTTAACATACAAAGCCAGAACCAATTCTCTACTTTTTGACAAACACATCATATTAGACTGACAATCAGGCTATTAGAGTAAAAAAAAAATGAATAACTAATAAAAAGAGATATGATCATTTTTCACAATTTAACTTTACAAAACCGTGTAAGTACAACTTAATCTTGTAAATTTACAAAATAAGAAAATAATTATATACAAAGAGATATATCTAAAATAATCAATTGATAAATTGAACTATTGTAATACACTTGACTTATATTGAAATTTTCAAAATACCCTAGTGACATCAATAATTTCTTAACTAAATTAATAGTTTGGTAGTAAAATGATAAAAATTTAAAAAATAACTGTCATAAAATTTTAATGGTAGTGAAATGATAATAGAGAGGCCTAAGAGATAAAAGTGAGAAACATATTTGGGATCTAAGTGTCCTTATCCTTTTCTTTTTCCTTTTTTTTAAAGTGTTTGTTATTGGTTAGATATTTTTGGAAATATTAAAAAAATATGAAAGTTAAATCTTGCTTACACTAGTTGTGAAAGGTGGTTTAAGTATTGTTCTTTCTAGAATTTTTTTTTTTTTTAGAGGCATGTAATTGAGTGACTTTAGGTATATTGGTTTGGTTAATCACTCAAGTTCAACTCCTGTAAGAGATAAAGGGTTAGAAATTATATTTGAACTCTGTCAACCCGTCTCTTAAAGTGAAAAAAAAAAAAAATTCCTTAATTTAGAACCTTGGGAATTTATTGACATAGACAAAATTCTTTCTCTTATCACAGGGATTAATTAGTGAAGAAAAAGTGTACTCATTCAACTTGCCCATATACCACGCAACCCCCAAGGAGTTGGAGACCCTTATACAGAGAAACAAATACTTCAGTATTGAGAGAATGGAAGAATTGAATCATCCCATGAGAAACACACCATTTACTGCTGAAGATTACACCTCAAATTTAAGGCCTGTTTTTGAAGAAATTATCAAGGACCATTTTGGGAATGAGTATGTAAACCAGATATTTCATAATTATACCATAAAGATTGCTGAGAATCTCTCCATCATCGAGGAGAAAACAAATGATATTATTGACTTGTTCATCCTTCTCAAGAGAATCATATCAACTGACTAGATTAATTTACTATTATTTCAGATTGTGTTCAGCATACAAGATACAATTGAAGTAGCACTGCTTGTCTGTCTCTCTAGCCATTTATTTCTTCTTTTTTCTCGGCAAATATATATTATCCGTTTCATTTATTTTACTTCTAACAGTGTATGGGTGGGTAAAGTCTAATTTATTTTTTTAGCATCTATCTATCAAAGTTCAAAGAATTCATACTTGAGCAGCTAACTAAATAAAATTACTTGAAAATCACTGAATTAATCAAACCCCTGAGTTGATTAAATATTCCTTAAATCTCTAACTAAGGCTGGAGCAAACTGTCCTTAATCCCTTTTTCTCTGAAAAAGTACCCAAAATATATTCTCCTTCATCAATTATTCCATACTTTTCGCATACGATATATACATAATTTACCCTTACAAATCCATGTTTGATTCAGGCAATCATTTAAATACAGGGCCTAGGTAGGAAATTGGTCCAAATCCCGAACTTAACACTAGTTTATGCTAGACCTTATGAATGCTTAAATTTCCTGAGTTACTTCCTACTAACTCTTTCGGTTAATATTGCAATAAGCCTCTTTTTCTTTTTTTCTCCCTCTTTGAATTTATTTCCCTCTCTATTTTAATCGATTTTATTATATTGTTTATAACACATTATAAGCGTGACTCAACTTTTTTCCTACTAGTAACTTATTTCCTGTTAGTACCCTTGACTAACCAAACTAAGAACATGTCACTAGTTGAAAAAGGGATAAAAAAATGACGGTTTTTGACCGTCATGCACCCTAATAGATGACAGTTACCAATTATCATTAAAGCCTTTATCAAGAAATTTCAGATGATAAATTATACATATCTATACAAAATTTATCATGCACATATGACAAATGTTTATCATAATACTATCCATGCATGACTACTATCTATCATATAAATTTAAAAAATTATTTAAATTAATATTAAATTATTTAAATTAATAAATATTTAATGGATTAATTACTTCTGGGTGACACATGTTTTCACAAATTTAAAAAAAGTGCTACATTTTTTAAAATACTAGAGCAGGTAACATTCCATTAACGTTTGCCGTTAACTTTATCAGGAATAATGAATTAGTTACAAAATGATGTTTGTACCCTTACAATTACTTACAAAATGATATTTTTACCCCTACTCACTTATTTTTAATTTTTTAAATAAAAAATATATAAAAAATAAATCTAAGTCAAACTAACAAGGCCTTTTTTTGGTTAAATCAAACAAATTTTTTTTAAAAATTTCTTGTTGAATCAAACTGATTTGTGAACATAAAGAAGTAGATCCCTTATAAATTGTAAAGCATTACATAAATCCAATATTTTTATCTCTTTTTATAAAATGAATCTATTGTTTTTCAATTTTATCCTCACCCGGTTAAAGTTAACAGCAAAAATTAACGGAACGTCACCAACTTGAGTATTTTTAAAACATATGTCGCCTCTTTGAAAATTTTCAAAAAATGTTTCACCCAGGGGTTATTAACCCATATTTAATTTGAATGGATTATTTAAAGATTATTTGTGGGGATTGAATTTTATTTTTAGGAAACTTGGCAGGATTGAAATTAGTTTTAAGTTTTTGGTGGCAATTATTAAGATTATTAAATTTCATTTTTCCGGAATAAATTTATTTTGGTTCCAATTTATTATTATTATTATTATTATTATTATTATTACTAATTTTGCATAATCACTATTACACACACACACACACACACAAGAACAACAACTGGAATTATGTCCAGCAACTCAATAAATCCAGAAACTCAAACGGAGAAATATAAAAAACGATCAGCAATACCTGAAAAACCAACAACTCCTCAATACAGCAACCTCAATGATTTCCACACTAGGTAAATGAAAATTCTAGTAAAATTGTTGAATCAACTAGTTTTAGCAAACACACAATGTTAAAAGTAATAACACCACAACTTACTAATAACTTTGAAAGTCAAAATTATAACAAAAAATGAATCGCATTGGATCTTCAAATGATTTTGTTTCCCCAGGAATTATACACCGGTAATAAAAAAAACGAAAGGAATAAACAAGTGCAAATGGGCTGCTTTGGAGTAGAGATGGCAAAAGTCCGGGTCGGGTCCGGGTTTGGGGCTGCCCGGGACCGACCCGGATGTCAAACGTAGCTACCCGAACCCGCACCATGCCCGGAATTTTTCTATGCGGGCCGGGCACATGCCCAGCACTATCCGGGCACGGATTTTTTTCCGGGTTTTCTCTACCCGGATTTGAGTGATGATGACAGAATCAGAAAAATTGTTTCAACTGTGACCCCAATGCCCCTTTCAATCAATCCCAGGTCCCTTCACTCTCTAGCCTCCCCTTTTTATTGTTATCATCACACTAGCTACCTCCCTGTTACCTATGTAAAAGTAGATTCCGTTAACTAATTTATATTTGTTATATGTTTTTTTATTTGTTATATTTTGTTTTTTTTTTTCAATTATGGTATATAGATATCAGACCTGCGAAGCAGCATGCAAAAGAACTGGCCAACACTGGCTTGCCCAAGCGGGAATGGCATAACATTTTAGAATGCTTACATCACTCACCTCCACATAACAAATGTCGAACATTATTCATTAAAAAAATAAATTCAACGAATACCACCTGAAGAGCGCGATCAAGAGCATCGGAGCCAACGGGATGAGGGCCCAGTTCAGTCAACGCTTTGACGTGCTTGATAGCCTCAAACTCGGAGAATCCTCTTTTGCCGGCCTGGTCAGCGGTGAGAGGAGGAGGCATATGCTCGTACTGATAGTAGTAAACGCCGTAAGTGGCGTAGACGAAGGCCGCAAATGCAACCGTCCATGCGAGCCCCGATCGCTTGGCGCTTCTCACGTCAACTGTCAATACTGCATCGCCATCGGTGAAGGATGGATGGTGGCTGTTGGTGGAGAGACGGAAGGAGGAGGTGCCGATTCTGAGACTTGTCGCGAATTCGCGATTTAGGGTTGGCCGGTTGGGTTTGGGGGAAATTGGGCAAAGGAAAATGTAATTTTTGTTTTTATATTTTCCTTTTTTTTTTTACTTAATAAAAAAGCGGGCACAGGTCCGGGTTCCGGGTTCTTGGTGTTGTGACCGGACCCGTGCCCGGAAACAGCCGGGTATTGAAAATCAATGCCCGGAACCGCTTTTTTATGCATCCGGTCCGGGTCCGGTCCGGGCAGGCTTTTCTGCCATCTCTACTTTGGAGGAAGCCACCCATCCTCTATCCTATACTCTTTCAAGCATACAATTAATAAAAAAAAAATTAAAACAAAAGTACCGTTATTGCAATTTCATTTTATGAGATCAAATAAATACTTATTTAAGGGGCAGATCCATAAATTTGAAGCCTTTTATTAAATAAAATTCTTGTCAGCAACCATAAATAACCCTCTATGAAAGGAGTTTAGATTTATCACAAATAGATGTACGTAATTAAAAAGTAAAAATTAATTACTTAATTAATTTTGCGGAAGAACTATTCACTGTTATTGTTCACCATTATTGGTTACTGCAACTGTTCACGATTACTGTTTATCCGCATAAAAAATATTAATTTTTCAAAAACACAATAAAATGCAGAAAATAAATGACAATAAGATTTTTACGTGATTCAGATTAATCAATCCTACATCCATGAGGCCACGCCTAGATGAAAAGCAATTCACTAAGTTGAGATGTTACAACCTATGGATTTATCAAACTTAAGACTTTCACTTACAGTTTATCATCATACAATTTACTCAACCT
Organism: Citrus x changshan-huyou; assembly: GCA_039657385.1. Lineage (NCBI taxonomy): Eukaryota > Viridiplantae > Streptophyta > Magnoliopsida > Sapindales > Rutaceae > Citrus > Citrus x changshan-huyou. The sequence continues at coordinate 9,474,373 of CM077549.1, forward strand.
TAGACTGAATCTGTTTCTCTTGAATAATTGCTACCCCTCTTGATCCACGATCCTCAAGGCACTTCGCAAAGTGATCAATAGCAATTCTTTAATTCTTCAACATCTAGTGATCCAAGATCCACATAAACTCTCCACAGAGACGAAAAGAAAATAAGAAAATAAATCAACACAACATTATGCGCCAAATCCAGATTCTCTAAGGAGGAAGCCGAATTTTGCTTCTTTACTTTATGCTCTGTGTTGTGCCTCCCTTCAATTGTGAAATACCTCTCTTTATATAGGCACTAGAGTTTCACCAAACTAACAAATCTTAAAAGACTTGGATTTTTTCCAAATAAGAGTTTCTTTCCTCTTATAATTTCCATGAATCTGAATAGGAATAAATATGATCTTCTTACCTTACTTGTCTCCCAAGAAATGTCTAGAGCATCTAATAAACTTCTTATTTGAATCAACTTCTTGCTCTAAATAGATCTCATGCGTCAATTATAGAATCCCATCATTAATTGACTTGCTAAATTAGACATCTAATTAAATTAGGAAACAAATATTCCTAATAAATTGGAATCTCACTAAATTGGAAAATTAATAAATTAATCCCTATTACAAGATATGCAATAAATAAACTTCCAATTTAACTAGACTTCTCATAAGATGCCAACTCTATAAATAATGGACTTAACACTCTATTCTCAAGATAACAGAATATAGGAAATTTTTTTAAGTATTATAAGGGAATTTATTGATTAACATAAATCCTACATTTGTAAACTGAAATTGGGATAAAGTATAACTGTAATAAAGCAAATAAACTAGATATGTGTTTATTCACAATCAGAATGTAAAGAGTTCTTAATGCTAGACCATACATCTCAATAACTTGTACTTGACTTTAAATAGTAACTAACTTATATATGCAAATAGATCCGTTGGTCGAGTGAATGAATAATTAAATACAGGACAAGAAAGTGAATAATCAAATAAGAATACATCTACAACACAAAACGTCTTTTTTTTTTTTTCTCTTTCGTTTCATTTAGTTCAAGTTTTAAGAGAATAAGCTAATCATCAAGCAATGACACATGAGTGTTTAGAGAAATATCAACATTGACAATGAAATGGAATGGGAACAATTGGAAGACTAACATAAATTGTCCAAATTAACTAAACTGTTCCAAAAATTATTAAATTATGTGTTATATATGCTTGAAAAGACCTGGCATTTGAAAAAATACTCGACTTTTTCCATATTCTTGTTGTCTTCCACACATTTTTCGTTCTTATTGTAAATAAGATTCCAATTCAAACTACCTATTTTCAAGATAGGGGATGTCAGGGATTTAACAAGGAACATGCATGCATGAAGTAAATTAGTAAAAGATGTGCATCAACATGTTTTGGCACGAACATCTGTAAAATGTTGTTATCCCATTGCAATTTGAACTACATCAAAAGCACCTTTAAATCACAAGATAATTATTTCGTCGCTCTGAAAGAAAAAAAGAAGAGAAAGTGGCACAACCCAAGGTTGGTGGATATTAAGGAAGCACATAATGTGTACAAACATGCTGCTCATGCTTAGCACGTGTGAATAAATTTAGTCAGCCAAAGTTAGTTAAGTGTGTAATGCTAGCTCAGCAAATTAGTTAAGCTTACTAAGATTTTGTTTTGTAAGCTTTCTTTATGTTAGCTAACAGAGCAGAGTATAAAAGTTGTGTTGTAATCATTCATGAACTAAGAATAATGAAATAAGAAATCCATAATCTTCTTTGAAATTTTCTCAGTAAACAAAATACATTTTCTTAGCAACCAAACAAATCGATCTAGTTTAAACATGGTATCAGAGCCAAACAGAGCAAGTTCTAGCATTCAGCAATCAATTATGCGCAATTCAGCAATAAACAACACAAATCAACAAGTTCAAATCAATTTTTCCTTCACTAATCCGATCAAACTAGATCGATCAAACTACTTACTCTAGCCTTCACAGGTTCTAACTTCAATTAGAGGTAATAGCTTGCAAGATTTTATTACTAGAATCAAGTCAGGGCCTAAGGAACATCTTCTGTTAGCTGGAGTTGATGGATCTACACCATAAATTGACAATCCTGAGTATCAGATCTGGAGATCACAGGATCAAACTCTTCTTGACTAGCTGTTGTCATCAATTATTGAAGGTATTTTAAGCCTTGTTATCAACTGTGAAAGTTCATTTAATATATGGAAAACTTTAGAAAAAGAAGTTTGGAGTTCAATCTGAAGCTTGAGTTCTTTAACTCAGATATGAACTGAACGCTCTTAAAAATGAGTCTCTTAGTGTTAAAGATTATTGTATCAAAATGAAGGCCATAGCTGATAAGCTTGCTAGTGTTGGTAGTCCTATAATAGAAACGGATCTTATGCTAATTATCCTTAATGGATTAGGACCAGGATATCGTGATATTACTACATTTATAATTGGTTCACGCATGGAATTTGATGATGCTTATGCACTGTTGCTCACTCATAAAACTAGATTAGAACAAGATCAGGATTATAAGAGTGTAATCAATGCTAACTATGCATATGGTAATGCATATTATCCTAAGGCTTATTATGCACATCCTAGGAGAAACTTTAATAGATGAGGATATTATGGTGGTAGAAATGCTTTCTTTGGCAGAGGAAACATGAATTTTTCTCCAATGATATTTAATGGAGGTTTTAGAAGTGGCTATGGCAGATGATACTCTTCTGGTAATAACTTCAATAGTAATAATTTTCCAGCACTAAGGAATCCACCTTCTGTTGTTAAGAATGGATCTACTAATCTGAATGGATCGCAGGGAACTTTCAACAACAACTTAGGAGATCAAGTATGTCATATTTGTTTTAAGACTGGTCATATTACTGACATTTGTTGTCACAGATTTGTTGAAGACTATGTGCCAACACAAGAGGCTTTGGTAAAGGCAAAACACCAAGAGCAGCATATCTATCAAATTTTTATGGCTTTGTGTCTAATCCAAACATTGATAGTTATGAAAACTTCAACTATATGCCTTCAGCTTATAATTCTATGTCTAACAGTAGCTATTATTCTGGTATTGATGCATACACTCCTAGAGCAGTATTTATGGCTAATTTTGAAGGGGCTGCTGATGATAGATGGTATTTGATAATGGAGCAACTCACCATTTGACCAACAACATGGAGAACTTACAGATCAGTAAATAATTCAAAGGTACTGATCAGCTTATCATTGGTAATGGTCAAGGTTTCTCTATCACTCATGTTGGACATCCTTTTATGTCACATGGAGCTTCAAATCTCTTATCTACACATACTAAAATAGTACTTAAAGACATTTTACTTGTTCCTTCAATTACCAGAAATCTAGTAAGCATTTCCAAACTTACATATGATAATCTAATAATTGTTGAGTTTTGTGGAAGTGTTTGTTTTGTGAAGGATATGAAAGAGCAAGTTCTATTGCAGTGTCTTGCTGAAAAAGGTCTATACAAGCTGCGGCTGGATTCTAATTCTTCTTCTCCATCACCTACATCTCATCTTTGTCATACTCAGCTAAATAAACCTGTCTCTATATTGTCCATTTTTCAAAGCTTTGATGACTCTACTAAAGCTTGTTATCATTCTGTTTCCAATAAGTGTAAAGCCAAATCTGAATCAATAACTTTGTTACATAGAAAATTTGGCCATCCAAGTTCAATGGTATTGATGCATTTACTTAAGTCTTGCAAACAATTAAAAGTCTCTCAAAGGGATGTCTTGTATTTCACAAATTCTCTATGTAAAGCCTGTCAGTTAGGCAAAGTTCACAGGAAAAATTTTCTAGCAACTGAAACAAAAACAAAGGGAGTCCTAAAACTTATTCACACTTATCTTTAGGGTTCTTCATCCACTGTATCTAGAAATGGATACAAATATTACATTAGTTTTGTGGATGATTATACTAGATACACCTAGATCTATCTACTTAAACTTAAATCACAGGCATTTGAAGTTTTTAAATTGTTCAAAGCACAAGTTGAAAATCAGTTTAATGTTAAGATTAAGGAGTGACAATCTGACCTGGGTGGAGAGTTTAGAGTGTTTGTTGATTTTCTAAGCCAAAACGGGATCATTTTTAGACATTCATGTCCTTATACGCATCATCAAAATGGTCTTGTGGAAATGAAGCACATGCACATAATTGAATTAGGATTAACACTCTTAGCTCAAGCCAATCTCCCTTTTCAACTTTGGTGGGAAGCTGTTCATAGAGCAGTATACCATATCAATATGTTACCTACACCTGTCCTCAAGTTTTTATCTCCTTATAAGAAACTTTTCAAGCACAAACCAAATTACATATTTCTTAAATGTTTTAGTTGTCTTTGTTATCCATATTTGAGAGACTTCAATAAACATAAATTTGATTTTCATACAACCAGATGCATTTTCATTGGCTATAGTCCTTCTTACAAGGGTTACAAATGTCTAACAAGTTTAGGAAAAGTTCATATTCTTATACATGTCATCTTTGATGAAAACACATTCCCTTACTCAACAAATGGAGCCTTTCATCCATCTGAAAATAGTTCAACACCTAAAATATCAGTGTCAAATTTTTCTCAACAACATATTTATCATCTCTCTACATTATCCTTAACTGCAACAGCTTGGGAGATCTTTAATCAGCAGGTCCAAAAAGCAATGAACAAATTCCTTCTGTTTCTGCACATACAAACAATCTGCATCAACAGGAGCATTTTCAACTCACAATATCAAAATAGTTCTCATCAACCACACCATCATAGAATATATCACCAACACAACCACAAAATGAATCACAGTCATTCATTCCCAATATACAAGTCAAAATTAAAATATAAACATTCCTCCACAACCATCTTATCCAATGATGACTAGATCAAAATCTGGAATCTTCAAACCAAAAGTTTGTACAGCCACATTAACAAACAAAGAACCAAGCACAGTTCAAGAAGCTTTAAGTGATCAGAATTGGCACCAAGCCATGAGAGATGAATATGAAGCCCTGATAAGAAATGAAACTTGCTCATTAATACCATTTTCATATGCATACAAAGTTGTTGACAGTAAATGGGTGTTTAGAATTAAACAAAACACATATGGAAGTGTAGCTAAATATAAGGCTAGGTTAGTTGCAAAGGGTTTTCAGCAAACTAAGGGTGTTGATTATTTTGAAACCTCCAGCCTTGTTGTAAAGGCTTGCACAGTGAGAATTATTTTGAGTTTGGTTGTTATGAACAAATGGAAAATATGGTAAGTAGATGTAAATAATGCATTTTTTAATAGAGAATTGACAGAAGATGTCTACATGCATCAGCCAGAAGGATTTATTGATTTAAAAAGGCCCAGCTATGTATGCAAGTTGAAGAAAGACCTGTATGGACTAAAACAAGCTCTTAAAGCTTGGTATGACAAGTTGAAAAGTTTCCAAATGATTAATTGGGGATTTCAAAGTTCCAGAGCTAATACTTTTTTTTTCTTCAAAGAGATACAAGGCTCAATGATATTTTTTCTTATATATGTTGATGATATATTAATCACAGGGCCTGACAGTGGAGAACTAGAGAAGTTTATCTCAAAATTTAGTAAGACCTTTGCTTTGAAGGACTTGGGAATACTGTCATATTTTCTCGGGATAGAGGTTTTCTATGCTGATGAATGTATATATCTATCTCAGAGAAAGTATATTAAAGATCTATTGTCCAAAGCTGATATGCTGAACTGTAAAGGGTGTGACACTCCCATGGTGACTGAACAAAAACTTCAGAAAGAAGTTAAGGGATATTTGGGCCAGTATGTTGAAGATACAATAGGGCACAAAAGCTTCGTTGGAGGTTTGTAATATCTGGTATTGACCAGGCCAGAGATAGCCTTTGTTATGCATAAACTCAGTCAGTATGTAATAGCCCTAACATTGCAGCATATAATGGCTTGTAAAATAGTTCTTCGATACTTAAAGGAAACTGCAGATTATGGTCTAAAATTTTCAGGTGGTAGAGAGATGAGAATCACAGGTTTTACATATGTAGATTGGGCATGTGACATTGATGACTAGAAATCTATAGGTGCATATTGTATCTATTTTGGAAACAACTTAGTGTCATGGTCATCTAAAAAGCAGTCAGTTACAAGTGAAGAAAGTGAATACCGAGCTTTGGCCTCTGCAAGTGCAGAAATAGCATGGATTCAGTCATTACTTAGTGAGCTTAATATCAAATGCACCTCAGTACCTACCATCTGGTGTGACAACATGAGTGCAACAAAATTAGCCAAAAATCCAGTCTATCATTCACGAACCAAGCATATTGAACTGGATATGCATTTTGTCAGAGATAAAGTACTAGCAGAGGAGCTGGAAATTAACTACATTCCAAGTGAAGAACAAATTGTCGATGTCTTGACAAAGCCTCTCACATTCATCTATTTTAAATACCTCAGAACCAAACTCAACATGCATCCATGCCCCTTGAGTTTGAGGGGGGCTGTTAAGGAAGCACATAATGTGTACATACATGCTGCTCATGCTTAGCACGTGTGAATAATTTTAGTCAGCCAAAGTTAGTTAAGTGTGTAATGCCAGCTCAGCAAATTAGTTAAGCTTACTAAGATTCTATTTTGTAAGTTTTCTTTCTGTTAGCTAACAGAGCAGAGTATAAAAGGTATGTTGTAATCATTCGTGAACTAAGAATAATGAAATAAGAAATCCAGAATCTTCTTTGAAATTTTCTCAGTAAACAAAATACATTTTCTTAGCAACCAAACAAATTGATTAGTGGGATTTCAGTTTTCAAACAATAGAGATGATGCTCACATCTATGCAAAAAATTCTAGTAGCCAGGTACAATTCTATACAAAAACAAATATTGACGAAAAATAATCAAACACAAATTTAAAAAAAAAAAGCATTTAATTTAGTGATGTCTAATCCCCCTTTTATTTTATCTATACATAATGTTAATTTTAGTTTGATTCAGACACAATGTTAATTTAGTTTGATTAAGCCCCTTTGCAAACAGAATTGACTCGATTGAATTAACATCTACAGAGGCGAGTTTTGGAACGTGCAAAGGAGCTTATAAATGAGGCCATAGTCGATAAGCTTGACTTGAAGCTCCTGAAAATTGATACTTCAAGTACTTTTTGAGTTGCAGATTTGGGCTGCTCAACTGGACTTAACACCTTCATTGCTATGCAAAATATCATTAAAACTATAAAGCTGAAACTCTTACAAGCTGGTCACAAAAACCCTACAACTGTAGAATTCCAAGTGTTCTTCAATGATCATCCTGAGAACGACTTTAACACACTCTTTAAAACCCTTCCACATTCATGAAAATATTTTGCTGCCGGTGTGCCGGGTTTTTTCCAAGACCGCTTGTTTCCCAATTCAACTCTACATATTGTACACTCATTCTTTGCGCTGCATTGGATCTCCAAGATTCCAGAAGAAATAGCAGGTGGAAAATCACTGGCCTGGAATCAAGAAAGCATTTGGGGTAAAAGATTTGTTAAAGAAGTTGTAGAAGCATATTCAACTTAGTTCAAGAAGGACATCGAGTCCTTTCTGAACGCTAGAGCACAAGAACTAGTGGCTGGAGGCTTAATGTCTCAGACTGCTTTTGGTATATTTTTTTATGTTTTTGGATCTGCCTCATGGACATGGCTAAAATGGTAAGAATTTAATATATGATTAACCACAACTATAATGATTGTATTAAATTATAGAAATATGGTTTTCTCCTGTTACGAACTTTTAATAATTTTGTACTTATTGGCAATAGTTTTGTATGGCCGAAAATCAACTATATTTATATTTTTATATATTAATCGTAAGTCATTGAAGTGAATTTTACTCAGGCGAAACTCAGATTATCATAAGGAAATTCTAGTTCTAAATTTTACAAGTAAAATTTTCATATTGTAGGGAATAACTAGTGTTGAAAAAATCGATTCCTTTAACATACTTAATCACCACCCAACCCCTAAGGAGCTGGAGTCAATTATCAAAACAAATAAATATTTCACCATTGAGAGAATGAAGGAATTGAGAATCATATAGGGCAATCAGTACTCTTCGCTAAACGTGACACTTCGTCAGTAAGAGCAGTGTTTGAGGGAGTCGTCAAGGAATGAAAGAAAATTGAAATGAAGCTGTTTGGTTACTAAGAAAATGGACTGATAGTTCTGGAAATATTTCTTAACAAACTTTATTTCTTTTTTTGCTTAACTAATGATTACAGAGCAACAACTATTTATATAATATGTAATTACGATAACATCAATTAACTAATATGAAACTAATTGTAATCAAGCTAACTAAGCTTCCGTACAACGCACAGTATGCTTATAACAATCTGCTGAGCTGGCACTGCTAACACGCTTACTCTGTATTTTCTTTATCTTAGCTTTTACCTTCTTCTGTTAAGCATAGTGAGCTGCTCTAACAGCCCCCCTCAAACTCAGAGGACAAATATGGACATTGAGTTTGGATCTCAAGTAATTAAACCTTACAAATAAGAGAGGCTTAGTCATTATGTCTACAATATGTTCTTTACTTGGTACATAATGTATGTTTAACTCGCCAGTAAGAACCTTATTCCTAATGAAGTGCATATCAATCTCGATATGCTTTGTTCTTGAATGGTACACAAGGTTCTTTGCTTATTCAGTTGCACTAACTTTGTCACACCATATGATTGGCTTTTATGTGCAACTTATTCCCAACTTAGAAAATAAAGATTGCAACCAAGTTAGCTCTGCACTTGCTGATGCCAAGGCTCTATATTCACTATCTGCACTTGATCTGGTTATCACTGATTGTTTCTTAGAAGACCAAGATTACAAATTGTTGCCTAAATAAATGCAATAAGCACCAACTAATTTCTTATCATCTAAGTCACATGCCCAGTCTGCATCAGTGAAACCAGTGAGTGTTAAGCTTCATTCTCTGAAGAATTTCAAACCATAATCTTGAGTTGCCTTTAGGTATCTTAGAACTCTCTTGCATGCCATTAGATGTTGTAGTGTTGCTGCAGCTACATATTGGTTGAGCTTATTTACAGCAAAAGCAATCTCAGATCTGATAAGTATCAAGTACTGCATTCCTCCAACTATGCTCCTATAATGAGTTGGATCTTCAAGATAGTATCCAAGTTCTCCTTGAACTATCTTTTGCAATTTAGAGCCAATACTCATGGGAGTATCAATGCCCTTACATTCAGCCATTTTAACCTTCAATAATAAGTCTCTGATATACTTCCTCTGTGACAAGTATATATAGTCTGCATTATATAATACTTCAATTCCAAGAAAATAAGATAACACTCCCAGATCTTTTAGAGCAAAGGTTTTGTTGAATTCAGTTATGAAACCTTCCAGCTCTACAGTGTTTGGACCTGTGATCAGTATGTCATCAATATCTATAAGAACTATGATCATAGATGCCTTAATCCTCCTAACAAACAATGAGGTATCAGAACTAGTATTAGTGAAACCCCACCATTAAACACCCTTTAACCTTATCATACCAAGCTCTAGGGGCTTGTTTGAGTCCATATAGAGACTTATGTAGTTTGCATACAAAATCAGATCTCTGAGCATCAATGAAGCCATCAGGTTGAGACATGAATACTTCTTCTGTTAATTCTCCATTCAAAAAGGCATTGTTGACATCCACTTACCTTATTCTCCATTGATTAATCACTGCTAGGCTGAGTATTACTCTAACTGTAGCTGACTTCACAACTGGACTAAATGTCTCAAAATAGTTAACCCCTGCCACTTGTTGAAAACCCTTTGCAACAAGTCTGGCTTTGTACTTAGCTACACTTCCATATGTATTATACTTGATTCTATACACCCATTTATTCCCAACCACATACTGATCAGCTTGTCTTGGAACCAATGTCCATGTATTATTCTTAATTAAGGCATCATATTCCTCCTTTATAGCTTGTAACCACTTTGAATCATTCAATGCCTCTTGTACAATGTCTGGTTCTTTGTGAGTAAGTACAACAGTATAAATTTTGGGCTTGAAAATTCTTGCTTTACTTCTGGTTATCATCTTGTGTGTATTTGGTTGTGAATATAGATGGAAATAAGTATTGCCAGGATGATGATTTTGTATAGGTAAAGAGTGATGTGTAGGTTCTGGAATATGTTGTATGGGTTCAGCAGTTTATTGGACATGTATGAGGGGTTGACATATTATTTATAACAGCTTGTTGTGAAATCTGATAAGTTGCTGTCTGTTCTAGATGATCTAAGTGACTTGCACTGCTACTTCCAGATCTTACAGAGTCCAGATTATCAATGCTGTTATTTTGAAATCCTGGTATGACAGGCAAGGAAGAAATATGATAGATTTGATGTGGTGTAAGGGAATTAGAAGTTTGAGAATTAGCTTTAGTGTGACTATGAAAGACAGATTCAGTGGCATAAGGAAAAATTGATTCATCAAAGGTAACATGTCTTGCCACATAGACTCGACCTGAAGAGTGTAAACATTTATAACCCTTATGTGAAGGGCTGTAACCAATGAATATGCACTTACTAGAATGGTTAGCAAATTTATGTTTGTTGTAATCTCTCAAGTAAGGATAACAAGCACACCCAAAGCATCTAAGAAAATCATAATCAGGTTTCTGTTTGAATATCTTTTCATATGGGGTTAAAAGTTTCAAAACATAATATGGAAGTCTATTGATGTGATATACAGCAGTGTGAAATGCATCCCACCAAAACTTAAAGGGAAGTTGAGCTTGAGCTAAGAGAGTCAGACCCAATTCAACAATATGCCTATGCTTTCTCTCAACTAACTCATTTTGATGATGAGTATAAGGGCAAGGATGTCTAAAAATAATACCATAGTGGTTTAAAAACTTAGTGAATGGTCTATACTCTCCCCCCCCCCCCAGTCAGATTGCATCATCTTAATGGTTGTGCTAAATTGATTTTCAACATGTAGTTTAAAAAGCTTAAAGACCTCTAATGCGTCTGACTTTAGCTTCAAATGATAGATCCATGTATACATGCTAAAATCACCTATAAAACTTATATAATACTGATAACCACCTCTGGAAACAATAGGAGAAGGACCCCATAAATCAGTGTGTATAAGTTCTAAGATTTTTGAGGTTTTGGTTTCAGTGATTAGAAAGTGAAGTTTATGTATTTTGCCCATTTGACAGGCTTCACAGATATACTGATGCATTTGTTGTTTTTGATATGCAGGTAAATGAATAGATTTTACTGTCTTGAGTATATGTGTTAGCACTTGATGATTGGGATAACCAAACCTTCTATGAAGTAAAATGGCTTTATTGACTGAAGTTTTACAAGATGAATCATCAGTTTGATTACATGATTTTTGAGATTCTGTAACAACTTCAGAAGGAACAACAGAATTGAAATAACAGCAAGAAAGCATAGACAAAGGTTTATTGAAACACATATGAGAAACAAAATATGAATGTGATAACTGAGAAGATGATGATGATTTCAATAACAGCCTGTATAACCCTTTCTCAACAAGACCCTGCAGAAGTACCTGTCCCCTCAGAGAATCCTTCACAAAACAAACATTTCCAAGAAATTCAACAGATAAGTTGTTATCAGTGATAAGCTTTGAGATACTTAACAAATTTTTGGTAATAGAAAGAACCAACAAAATATCTTTAAGTGATATAGATGAGTGTTTGTGTTTAGAATTGGAACTTTTAAAGAGAAAGAATGCATCACCAACATGTGTTATAGGCAAACCTTGTCCATTTCCAATAATGAGCTTATCTGCTCCAGTGAATTGATCTTTAACATGCATATTAGCCATGTTGTTAGTGATGTGGTGTGTAGCTCCATTATCAAGATAACATCCTTCATCAGCTGGTCCTTCAAAGTTTGCAATATAAGCTGCTCCAGGTGTAGAGTAAACATCGGATGAGTGATGATTTACTGATGAATTCATATTAGGTGGATGATAGCCATGATAACCAGGATACTCTATAGCAAATGAGTCTTCAAATTGTGAAACAGAACCAAGTTGTGGATCAAAGTTAGCCATATAAGCAGACTTATGTCTTTTGCCCCTTCCAAATTGTCTAGGTTGAGGAACACAGTTATCAAAGTGTATGTGCCAACAAACATCAGCTGCATGTCCAGCTTTATGACAAATTTGATAGATAGGCACATTATCATTAGATCCATTTCCATTAGACATTGAAGTTGAACCATGAATCATATTGAAATTATGCCTATTGTGAAGCATTGGTCTATAAGCATATGCATTCATTTGCTATCCTCTGCCACCAGTACTACCAATATAACCACCAGCTGGAAATCCTTTTGGATATGTGTTGAAAGACATTCCTCTTCCTCCATTTTGATTCATATTACCAGCATTAAATTGTCCCTGATATCCACTATAACCACCTCTCGTATTATTTCCTCTAAACTGAGAGTAGTTAGCATTCACCATTCCATAGTTTGCATTAAACAGATCTTTAGTATTCTGATTTTGTTCCAGTCTTGCTTCATGTGTTAAGAGTAAAGCATAAGCATCATCATACGACATTCTATTAGTAGTAATTATTGAAGCAAGATCTAGAAATCCAGGTCCTAGGCCATTCAAAATTTGCATTAACAAATCTTTCTTAGAAACAAGACTACCAGCACAAGCAAGCTTATCAGCAACAACTTTTACTTTTAAACAATACTCCCCAACAGACATATTCTCTTTTCTAAGGGCATTCATTTCATATCTCAATTGCATAACTCTAGCTTCAGATTTTTAAACAATACTCCAAACTGTTTTTTCAATTGATATCCATGCTTCAAATGAATTTTCACAATTAAGAACAATATTTAAGATACCTTTACTTATGGAGGATAAAATCCAGCCAAGCAAGGTTTGATCCTGAGCTCGCCAATTGATGTAAGTTGGATTCGTGATTCTCTGTACTGATCCATCAGCTACTGTATTAGAAATATATTGTTCTGGTATGATTTGATTTCCAGAAATGAAATCTTCAAGACGATTTCCTCTTATTGTAGTAAGAACTTGCTTTCGCCAAATCATGAAATTTGATCGATCCAATTTGACTGGAGTGCTATATGAAAAAGAGATATGTGACGATTGATTTATATTCATTTGATTTGGATTTATGTTGTGCTACTGGACCTAGCCATTAGAGTGGCTCTGATACCATGAAAGAAAAGTGAAATGAAGTTGTTTGGTTACTAAGAAAATGGACTAATAGTTCTGGAAATATTTCTTAACAAACTTTATTTCTTATTTTGCTTAACTAATGATTACAGAGTAACAGCTATTTATATAATATGCAATTACGATAACATCAATTAACTAATCTGAAACTAATTGTAATCAAGCTAACTAATCTTCAGTGCAACGCACAGTATGTGATAACTCTATGAAATGAGAGTTATCATAGCACTTTTAGACTTAAATTAATAATACTTAGAGAGTAAATGATGTGATTCTATTGCATTTTTATTACATTTTGCATAGATATTCATTTTAGTTTAGTCTTAATGAGTTTTGCTTAATTTAAAGTAATTCGTACTTAAACTATGTGCATAATTGTACGTTTCCATAAGCTTATAATTCATGGAAGGAATGTTGATGCAATAGGCTTGCAAAAATGAGGAAGAACTTAGTTATAAAAGAATTGAAAAAAATCTAGAACAGTGTAGTTGCTGTAGCAATCCTGGAACAACGACAGAGAAAATTCTGTGCGGGATAATTGCATAATTGCGATCTGCAGTTTACTAATCTGACTTATGCGCAATCTAGGCTTCTGTTTACCCTAATTTTCAACTATAAAAGAAGCACACATCATAAGGAAAAGAGAGAGCCGTCACCCAAGGAGAAAAACACAAAGAAACAAAAGAAAAACAAGATTCAAGAGAGAGATTAAGGGCTGCACAAGAGGAGAATTTGCAGAAATCAATTGGGAGCTCAATCATTCTTATTCTTCTCTTGCTTTCTCGTTTTCTATTTATTTATGGGGATGGCTGAAACTTTGTTCTTTATTTTTCTTTTACAAATCATGAACTAAATTTATTTATAGTTGAGTGATAAACAATCTTAATGGTTTATTGACTAGAAATATGTGTTGCTGCATATTTGCTGTAGCATTTTGTTTTGATAGTATTTATTTTATTCGTTATTTCGGTTGATCACCTATTTAATTATACTAGCTAATGAACAGCCGCTAAAAGGCCTATCTTAGTGGAACATATCAGAACAACACTTGATCTTAAATTGAGTTTCCCGGATTGAGTTTTACTTGAGTCCCAAAAGGGTCATGCTTGATTTAAGATTAGTGATGAACTAGACATAAGGATTCACATTGTAGGGTAAATAGAACCTAAGCGTGTAATGCTATATCTTATGTTGGCATAGCAACTGATCACTGTTAGGTTGCATATAGATATAAGATATCCAACATGCGACGGCTAAGGATACATAAGAATTCTGCCCAGTACTATAGCAAATACTGCAGCAATCAAGCCAACCATTAGAAAATAGTCAAGACCATTAAGAGAGTTTATTCACTCAACTACTCTATATTCTCGTTGTTTTTATCCTTGAGTTTGACGTGATAATCTACTTTGTTGCATTTTATTTATTGTGTTTTTATTTTAATTAGTAAATTAGTTTCATCAATTGTTTATCTTAATTTAGACACAAAATCTGCACTGTTAAGATTGCTGTAGCAAGTATAATAACATCAATTCCTGTGGAGACGATCCTGAATACTCATCACTTTATTACTTGTTATGTACACTTGCACATTGACACCAATAGCATTAGTATTTATACCCAACAGTATGCTTATAACAATCTTCAACTAATCTGCTGAGCTGGCACTACTAATTAACACGCTTGCTCTGTATTTTCTTTATCTTAGCCTTCACCTTCTTCTGTTCAGCATAGTGAGCTGCTCTAACAAGGAACATTTCGGGGATGAATTCGTAGAGCTGTTTTTCAACCATTTCACTGTAAAAGTTGAAGAGAATGCCTCTAGAGTTGAGAAATTTCAGAACCCGATCGACTTGTTCATCCTACTCAAGAGCATCGTAGATAAATTAAATTGATTATAAACGTGTTTGGGGCAGTTGCGCTGCCACCGCACAGCTGCTCCCCATGTCTATTCTAGGAGAACATTCCGGTAGAATATGGCTTGGGGAGCAGCTGCGCGGTGGCAGCGCAACTGCCCCAAACGCGCTATAGATTTGTTATGCTTTCAGAAATATTTCAGCAAATAAATTTCGGTCAAGATCTAGCTAGCTATCATATCATTCTTTGTCCGAAAGAATCTACGGGCCTTTTTAGTATCCTGTATTGTTTTTCAACAGGTATTCCTTGAAAATAAAAATGAGTTTGCTGTATTTTAAATTTAAATATGTGTCTGGTATCATTTTCTATATCTTATATTTTTAATAGAAAATACTAACATGTGTTCAATAGACATAATTATAAAAACAAATAATTCATAAAGCAATTAAATAAACAATTAAATTATTAAATCATATCAGTGATAGTTATGTTATTTTTTGTTTTTAAAGTTACTCCCTCCGTGTTCGGTAGATGTAATTAAAAATAATTAAAATATTAATAATTGTTTTGGCAGTATTAATTTTAGGAGCAATTTTTTTACTAAATATGCAAGTTATACTCATGTTAAAAAGTAATATAATATAATATAATGAAATTAATTTTTGTTCATCTGTTCAATCTCCTAACTTATCAAATAATTATATTTTAAAAATTATTACAAGCGTATTATTTTTAACATGTTAAGTTACTTTTGCAAGATATAAAATTCATAATAACTGCTACAATCTCGCATATAATAACATTAATCATATGAGTAAATTTTCCTCCTCCCATTTATTAAACCTACGAATATTAAATTGATGTTAGAAAAAATAATATTTTTTTAAATTTATCTATTTTTCTTTTTCAATAAACAACCACATACGTCTGAGATTAATAAAACAATTTTTTTTCTTTTATCTTGTTTCTTCTCTATTTCTCTCCCTTTCTCTTTATCTCTCTCTATTATTAGTTTCTTCATCACCTGCGATAATAATATTATTGCTAATGGTTTAATTCAATTTGAGGAAACAAATTCAACAATAACGACGGTGAGTTTGAACTTTAATAATAAAAATATAATGAAAGATTCTGGAAAATGAAGATAGAAGGGTTACGTGCTTTGTTTGTTTGGAAAGAGAAATAAAGAACATGGGAACTGGCATTGTTTGTTTCAAGGAATAAATTACTATTTGTTTTATGAAATGCACTGAACAGCTTAGAGCTAAAAGTTCTCTAAACCATGCCTATTGCCTAGTTTGTGGGCTTAAATTTTGCATTTTATGAATCACGTTTTCTTAAAATAACTACTGATCACTTCACCTAAATTCTATATACAAAAATGGAAATGGGCTTCCGAAAATGATACCGAACAGGCCAAGATCCCATTAAGAATAAGGTTTTCCAATGTAATTCATATTAGAGGCGTTAATATTATTGGTTCGTATTCGCTTCAAACGGGTATATACTATAAGGAAGTTTAATTTTTACTGTTTTAGAGGGTAGGTATCAGGCTCAAAGTAGGAGTTTATTATTATTTTTAATTAATGGGTATCAATTTAAAAAAAAAAATTCATTACATGGTTTGTATTAGAACAACTGAACCCACCATTTTTTGTTTGCTAAAACTAAATTTAAGAAAAGAGTAATAATAAATATCCCAAAATTTTATTTTAAATTTTATCCAAATGATGTGACATATAATATGTCATTTAAAATTCTTTTTTTAAACTAAATTATTATAAGGAAAAAGATAAATACGCTCTTAAAGTTTGAAAAAATGATCATGTAAACTCTTTTTAAATAAAAGACCCAAGACTCCCTTTTGATTAGGGATAAAAAAATTAATGAGCTAAATCGAACTTTACGAAGGCCCAAACCCATAATAAGGTACACAAGCCTGGGCCCTCTAAAACCCCATCTAAGTTTGGAGGGTGGGGCGCTGGGTTTAGGCTAGACCTAAGTTTCAACAAAATTTTTAAATAATTTTTGAAATAATTGTAAACTTGAAGTTAGATAATAATCAATAATGAAATGAAGAAAACAATTGTCTCAAAATAAAATAATAAATAAAGAATATAAAAGCTCACAAATTTAATTTTTTTTAATACTGAATTCTAATTTAAGTATCTTTTTTATTAGTTAATGCTACCCCCTATCATAAAGAGAAAAATTAAGCCTACCTAAAGCCTGAAGGCCTAAAACTAATTGACCTTTCAACAATTAAGCTTGATAGTAAAATCTGAAATGATTGGAAATTGATTCATAGTTTTAATTTATAAATTTAAATTCAATTATTTAAAATTATATAAAGGGATGGGCTTGGCCTGGACTTTTTTTTTAATCCCTTGTCCAGGCCCTATCACAATAGACTTGAGATATTTTACCCATGTCAAACCCTCATGCAGGGGGGTGGGCCTAAGATCGCCGGATCAACCAAGGTTTTTTGTCGGGCCTACTTTTGATCATAGTATCTATGACTTCATTAACCAAAAAAAAAAAAAATTAACTCTGATGTTTTATAAAAATTTAATATAGCATTAAAATAAGTGTAATAATATATATATATATATATATATTCACATAATTTTAATGTTAAAAAATATCTTAAAATTTTATAATCTATTAGGCAGATTTTGTTGTATTAAAGTAAATTTTATAGTAAATGGAAACATAATTTTAAATAATATATAAAATAATTTTATTATAATCAATAAGTGAAATATATTTTATTAGTTGTAAAATATTTAACCAAAAGAGTTTTTAAAATATTTACAGTAAAAAAAGATATTGTTCAAATAAATATTATAATTTATAACTTTAAGATTATTTTAAATTTTAAAGTGTTTTTAGTATTGTTAGTCAATTGGACAAATTAAATTATTATGTTTGTTTTACTTATTAAAAAATTTAAAGTTTATTTTTTTAGTTACTATATTTGATTAGTATTAAAAATTATTTGATTATCAAGCGATGAAAATGTTATTTTGTGCTTATATTATAATTTATATTTGTGTTTGTGCAATATATTAGGAATTATTAATTATATCTTAATTATACTTAATTTTGTGTATTTTTGTACGTTTATCAGGTAAAATATTAATTTCACGTAGCTCAATACTTCAAACAGATAAACGGATATCAAATTTGAATTCTGGAGGTCTGAAAATAAGATGAGTTAAGATCGATTTAAAATTGAGCTTGTACAAAAAAGTTGACTTTTTATTGACCGAGCACTGACTGAATGATAAAATGAACTTACAATAGATATGATTGCATTGGATAATTGTCAATTTTGACTAAATCTCAACCATTCATAATTTAATGGCCATGATTGTGCCATGTGGCAATGGTTGATAAAGCAAGTTGTACGATCCGAACCTTTGTATTCGGGTGGACCCGATCCACCCATTAACCCACCAAATCTCAACCGTTCTTTGACTGAATCAGATGCTTCACATGATCCCATGTGCAATGTTAACTTTTGAAGTTGGACCAGCTATTTGATCTTGATCTAATGGTTGTAAGGAGCGCATGCATAAAGTTTATAATGGACCACAAAACAGTAGATTATGAATGTATTTTTTCTATAAATAGAATATTTTTTTTTTGTTTTGAGCATCCTCTTCTTCTCAATTTCTCTGTAATCTTATTTTTTTCATTTATGTTTTAATATTTTACATAATTATTTTTATAAATAAATTTAGGTTTATTTTCAATTTTAATTGTTTTTATTCCTTTTAATTATGAGTAACTTAATTTTAATAATTATTTTATTTCAATTATTCATAGTTAAATAATAATAGTTAGGTAAGGTGAAGCTATTACTATATAAATAAAAATGATTAAAAGGAATAAAATAAATATAAATTAAATTAAATATGATTTAATCAAATTCTATTTTTAATTATATAAATTAAATTATTTTATATTTAATTTTATACATATTTTATATTTTGAAATTTTGATTTATTATAGACAAACAAGGGAATTTAGCACAATAAATTCTTAATATCTCAATATAAGGTTTGGTAAAATGATATTTTGACTTATTGTAAACAAATTAAATTTTTGCACAATAAATACTTAATCCATAATAAAATTAATGAGAAAATAATAATAATTTATATAATAAATCTTTCGGGCAATAAATCTAAATAAAAAATGGCAAAAAGAATTGATTAAATTTTATTTATTACTAAGAGTGGATCCATAACCCTAACTAATTCAATTCCATGGTTTCACTTAAATTAAGTTGCATATATTCAAGTTTTGTTTTCATTTTTAGATAAAATAAAATAAACAAATTAAATTTTTTTTTGTGAATCGAGACCGAGGTATAATATAACAAGACACTCTTATACTTGGGAGTTAGAAATAATTTTTAACTTATGTCAATATTCAAAGGATATTATGATAAAAAAGAAGTCTTGATATCTATTATTGGAAACTTAGAGGTTTCCAAAACTATTTCCTCAACTTTGGTAGTGTAGCTATTATTTTTATTTTTATTATAATATTTTTTACTAATTAAACCCATAAAAATCCTATATAAACAATTAATAAATGTTTAGATTTATTAAACTAAAAACTAAAATTTGGTTTATATTTTTTCATCGAACATCAACAATACTCTCATATATTTATTTTTGGTAAACTTTTTACTTTTATTCAATTATTTTAATCTGTAAAAAAAAATCGCATTTAAAATTTTTTAACATCTTAAAATATTTGATAATCGAAGTTTGAGTGCAAATAAAATGTACGTGAATATTTTGATTAGGTATTTTATAGCCAAACAAATTAAATTTGTCTGGTGATCTTCGACACAATTTAAAAGTAATTTTAAACTTCTAAGTATAAGAGTGTCTTGTTGTATTATAGTTCGGTGAGTCCGAGGTCGATCCACAGAGAAAAGATTTAATTTGTTTATTTTATTTTATCTAAAAATTGAAATTAAAACTTGAATATAAACAACTTAATTTAAATGAAACTATGAAATTGAACTAATTAGGGTTGTGGATCCACTCTTAGAAGTAAATAAAACTTAATAAATTCTTTTTCCCTTTTTTTAGATTTATTGCCCAAAAGATTAATTATATAAATTATTATTATTTTCCCTTGAATTTTATGATGGATTAAGTATTTATTGTGCCAAAATTTAATTTGTCTACAATAAGTCAAAATACTATTTTACCATACCTTATATTAAGATATTAAGAATTTGTTGTGCCAAATTCATTTGTTTGTCTACAATAAATCAAAATTTCAAAATATAAAATATGTATAAAATTAAATAGAAAATAATTTAATTTATAAAACTAAAAATAGAATTTAATTAAATCATATTTATTTCCTAAGAGTTTCACCTTCCCCTAACTAATATTATTTAGTTGAGCATAATTGAAATAAAAAAATATTAAAATTGAATTACTTATAATTAAAAGTAATAAAAACAACTACAATTGAAAATAAAACTAATTTTGTTTATAAAAATAATTATACAAAATATTAAAAACACACCTGAAAATCAAGATTGCGGGGAGATGGAGAGAATTTGAGAATAAGAGAGTTGTAGAGAGATGATTAAAAACATAAAAATGAGGCTCTATTTATAGAAAAATAAATTCATAATCTAGTGCTTTGCGGTCCATCATAAGCTTCATGCATGTACTCCTCACAACCATTATACCAAGATCCAACGGCTGGTCAAACTTCAAAAGTCAACATCATACGTGGCATCATTTGACTCGTCCGATTTGGCCAAAAAACGGTTGAGATTTGGCGGGTTAATGGGTGGATCGGGTCGACCCGAATACAAAGATTTGGATTCTACAACTTACTTCACCAACCATTGCCATGTGGCACAATCATGGCCATTGAATCATGAACGGTTGAGATTTAGTCAAAATTGCCAGCTATCCCATGCACTCATATCTATTGTAAGCTCATTTCATCATCCAATCAGTGCTCGGTCAACAGAAAAAATCAATTTTTTTTACACAAGCCCAATTTTAAGCCGATCTTGACTGATCTTAAGGTTTTCGGACCTCAGAAATCCAAATTTGACCTCCGTTTATCTGTTTGGAGCCTCGAATTATGTGAAATTAATATTTTTCCTTATAAACACATAAAAACACACAAAATTAAATAAATTTAAAACATAATTAATAATTCCTAATATATTACATAAACACAAATATAAATTATAACATAAGCATAAAATAACATATTATCGCTTGATAATTAAACAATTTTTAATACTAATCACACCCCCCAACCAGCTTATTGCTAGCCCTCTAGCAATTAAAGCGTTATAATAAATTAAGATTTACAAAATTCACATGCAAGTTAATAGTTGTTCATCTATCCTCTAAACTACCAAATAAATAAACTCTCCCAAATTTCTTTACCACATTGATGTTCACTCATTATCTAGAATATCATTAAACCTTCTTTTGTGCTCAAGTAATTAACACAATACTTATGGGACTTCATTAAAAGAAAAACAACATTTTCATTCCAAAATTCATTAGAAATTATATCTTTAGGTAGTAGATTATTCACACATATTTTTAAAATATTACATTTCTAACCCGTGTAGCGAGCTTTAGGTCAGTGACACCCAGACCAGTTGGCCTTAGGGCATTAGGTGTTGAAACACCCCTACGGACTTAATTACTCGGGTTTCTAATAAACAAACAATATATCTATTACCCATGTAGCGAGCTTTAGGTCAGTGACTCCCAGACTAGTTGACCTTAGGGCACTAGGTGTTGAAACACCCCTACGAACTTAATTACTCGAGTTCTAGATATAGCAAAATTAAAAATATTTTTTTCTCTTTTTTTTCTTTTTTTTTATATATACGCTTTCTACTAATTTAGATATTATTCCTAATAAATCAAAAGAACTAAATGCTGCAAAATTTTAACTTACAACCCACTAGTATGTGTCATAGTGTGTGTGTGAAGAATGATTCAATAATACCTGTTAAATGAGTAAACAATTAAATAACTTAATAACTAAGTGGAGAGTTCACAAATTCGAGTAATTCAAAGAAAAGGGAACAAAAACAATTTACTATGAATTTCAAAATCAAAATATAATACAACAAGACTATTAGGATGCATCTCAAAAGTCGTGACTCTTTACACAGCCATCCTAGACAAAAAAAATTAGTTTTTTTTTAAACAAAGAAAAGACAAGAGAAAAACAACACACATATTTAAAAATATACGTCAACTATCCCCACCCCTCAACCTAATCTAAACATTATCTTAACATTTTATAATTTTACAAATATGCAAAAAATAATAATAATAATAAAAGAAGAAGAAGAGGAGATCTCACCTGAACTTGATGCAGAAGCTTAAAAGCGGATAACAAAGAACAAGAAAAAGTCAATTTTTTTTTTTAAACAACACTCTTAAGATTAAGAAGATGTGTTTCTAGAGGTACTGCATTCTCTATATCATGCCATCTTCGACTCAAATTTGTCCTAAGTTAGTCAACTCTAATTTAAAAAGATGAGTTTCTAGAGGTACTGCACTCTCTATATCCAACCATCTTCGACTCAAATTTAGTTCGAAGTTAGTTTTTACATAATTTTTTTTTTGTAAACGCATGACCAGGACTAAGACATTCCACAATTATCAACTATTCCCTCCCCCCAACCTGAAAAAGACATTGTCCTCAATGTTTTAAAAGGAAAGAGAAAGAGTTTAGAAGACAATACATAAACGCTGCAACAGAAAATATTTACAGACGAAGAGTTAAATCTAATTCGCACTTTTCATTACTGCTACTGTTACCGCTACCATCATCAGTCGACCAATTCAGTGCAAAAGTTTTTGGATTTGGCTTTGGTGTATAAGCTTGTAAAAGATCAAGTAACTCATTAGCAGTAGAAGCAGAGATAAAGAGTTTTTTTTTTACAGAATGTGGAACAAAATGATTCTTTATTGCATGGTTAATAAAAGTTAGCAAGTCATCATAAAAATTATTAACATTTAACAAACCGATGAGTTTTTTATGAATGTTCAAGTGGGCCCAAGATGCAAATGTAATCAGTGCCTCAAAAGTTGCAAGATCTCATGGCAAGAAAATAAAAGCATCAGCATGATTCATCATTTCAGATATTCTCTCTTGTATACTTGATATCACTAATTCTTCTCCAATTGGTGGGCCAGACATGCACACTAGCTGTTTCATGGCTTTTGGGATAATACCTAGTACTTGGCTTCCTCTAGTAAAAACAGCTTCTGAGACAAGTCTTGATAACCCTCATTCACCTCCTCCATATACAAGATGCAGTTTCCCCACTGCTATGACACGACCAAGATCTACTGCTGTTTGAACAAACTCTTTGTACTTTCCATAGTGAAACCCAGAAAGCACACAAATGTTTTTGAATTGTTTATTCGAAGATGCTGCCATTAGACTAATATTTCAAAAAAAAGTTGTGCGTGTTTGAAAAACAAGCTCATATTTAAAGATCTTGCTGACAGAAATAATGAGAAACAGCTGTAAATGGGTTGGTATATTTGTCAAATGACGAGTAAAGCTCGTGGCTCAATAATTCAAAAGCAAACAGTAAAAAGAAAATAATGATTAGAAAAAGCAAACAGTAAAAGAAAACAAATATTTATTAAATATAAAATCACACCGCTAAATGCAATAATGCAAATGATAAAATAACAGTGAAGTAAGAGGATATTTACTGGTAGTTGTGATTGTGGCTCACATCTTCCTCTGGTTTTACATCCAGTAACGGCTTGAACGCCCTCTATGGGTCGAGGATAGGCTTCCGATCCAGTTTTCTTATAAACTGGCAAACAGAGTCTTTTTGAATCAGATTCCCAAGACTAAATTGTGCACTTTCATTTTGGAATCATCCAACGATTCTTTACTCATGCCATCTTTAACGAATTTAATTTTATCTTCATGAGTATCAGAAACCATTCCTAAAAATTTACAATCCGGTCATTTGCAATCAAGTCATACACAGTTATGACATTTTGAGCCAAGTCGTTTAGCTCTCCTTTTTTTAGCAAATGTGCTTTTACCAAAACCAGGCATGTAAGAAACAAATGGATCAGAAAACTCACCTGCTAATCGGACATTTGCTTTAATTAATCAACGAATGTCAGAAGTTATGCCATTGATCATCAACAAACGCAGTCGTTCACAACGAGTTTTGTAAATTTTCCTAATGGCATTCTGAGGGAGAGAGGGAAAAAGCTTATGCAGTTTATGTTGTATTTCTTCCATTTTTTTATTTTGGGGTTTCAGTTATTGTGGGAAACTGAAGATACCGACTTAAGAAGTCACGGAGTACCATTATCCGCCATTTATATGGGAAAATAAATCAAAACACACCAAAATCAAATCAAATGTGAAAGCGAGCAAAAAAAAACACACAATATAAAAGGAAAATGAACTTACATTCGTCCTCTTATTAAGTTAACCTCAAGCTCCAATTGATATTCATATATACTTCTCTCCACTACTATAAGTTGGCTTTCTAGCACCTCAACATAGGACACAAATTCTGGTGGTTGCAGTTCCCAAAGTGGATGTGATTTACAGCTTCGTATCAGGCTTTTTAAGTGAAATTTTATACGCAAAATCTTCTAAGATGTGTGAATTCTTATTGAGGTACTCATGATGTATAATGAAAATTGATGAGGGAAAGTACAATTGTCAAACAAACACGCTTACACAAGAAAAATAATGCTAAAAAAAATATGTACAGGGCATCAATCAAGAGAAAAAAAAATCAAATAATGAAACGGCAAAATAACAGTAAAAAAAAATCAATCATTAAAGACTTAATCAAAAATTAGTAGGTCACCCAAATTAATTTCGGTGTCCTCGTCACGTGGCTGATGTTCCAGATATGGTTTTAATATTTGATCATTAACTTTAAATGTGACACCGTTATTTGGATTCTCAATTTTTATGGCACCATATGAATATACATTTTTTACAACAAATGAGG
This sequence comes from Citrus x changshan-huyou, assembly GCA_039657385.1. Lineage (NCBI taxonomy): Eukaryota > Viridiplantae > Streptophyta > Magnoliopsida > Sapindales > Rutaceae > Citrus > Citrus x changshan-huyou. Next base: position 9,499,527 of record CM077549.1, read on the forward strand.
CACTCCATTTTGACTTTAACTTCCCTGGAAATAAATGAAGACGAGAATTATAAAGCAACACTTTTTGACCAATCTCAAATGTTTTTCGAAAAATTCTTTTATCATGAAATGCTTTTGTTCTTTCCTTAATAATTCTTGATTTTTCATATGCATCATTCCTTAATTCCTCAAGTTCATTCAATTGCAATTTTCGCACATTACCAGCATCATCCAAATTTGAATTAAAAGCTTTAATAGCTCAAAGTGATTTATGTTCAAGTTCAACAGGTAAATGACAAGGTTTACCATAAACTAACCGATAGGGTGACATTCCTAATGACGTTTTAAATGCAGTACGGTAAGCCAAAGTACATCATTAAGTCTAAGAGACCAATCTTTTCGATTTGGGTTAACCGTTTTTTCCAAAATTTGTTTTATCTTCCTATTTGCTAATTCAACTTGACCATTTGTTTGAGGATGATAAGGGGTAGCAAATTTATGTGTAATTCCATATTTCTTCATTAAAGAGTCAAATGACTTATTACAAAAATGCTTATCTCCATCACTGATAATGGCTCGAGTGATTCTAAATCGATTTAAAATGTTTTCTCTTAAAAATTTAACCACAGTTTTGCTATCATTATTTCGACAAGGCATTGCTTCAATCCATTTTGAGACATAATCAACTGCAACTAATATATACACAAATCCAAAAGATGATGGAAACGGACCCATGAAATCAATTCCCCAACAGTCAAATATTTCAATTTCAAGTATGGGATTTAAGGGCATCATGTTTCTTCTTGTAATTGATCCCAATTTTTGACATTTTTCACAAGTTTTGCAAAATTCATATGTCTTTGAACATGGTAGGCCAATAAAATCCACACTGTAAAATTTTAGCAGTAGTTTTTCTTGAAGAAAAGTGTCCACCACATGCTTCAGAATGACAAAAACATAAAGGCCTCTAAATAATGTTCAACCATATCATAAAAAATGCTTAACATACATCTTTGAAATGTTGCAGGAGCATTATAAAGCCCAAATGGCATTCTTTTAAATGCAAATGTTCCAAAGGGACATGTAAATGTGGTCTTTTCTTGGTCCTTAAGTGCTATAGAAATTTGATAATAACCTGAATATCCATCTAAAAAACAGTAGTAGGGATGTCCTGCTACTTTTTCTAAGATTTGATCAAAGAATTGTAATGGAAAATGATCTTTTCTAGTGGCTTCATTTAATTTTCTAAAATCAATGCACATGCTCCAACTAGATGTAATTTGTGTTGGAATTAATTCACGTTTTTCATTTTTAACAACAGTGAGTCCAGATTTTTTAGGCACTACTTATGTAGGACTTACCTACTTACTATCAGAAATAGGGTAGATAATTCCCACATCAAGCAATTTAAGGACTTCTGTTTTGACTACCTCTTTCATGTGTGGGTTTAATCTTCTTTGAGGTTGTTGACATGTTTTAGCATTTTCTTCCAAATTAATTCTATGTGTGCAGATTAAGGGATTAATGCCTTTAATATCATTTAAAGTCCATCCAATTGCATTTTTATGCTTTTTAAGAACAGTTAGTAACTTACCTTCTTGGTCGCTTGTTAAAGTTGAAGAAATCACAACAGGATAAGTTTGTTCTTCTCTAAGAAAAGCATACTCCAATCCTTCAGGCAAAGGTTTCAATTTCAGTTTAAGTGCTTCTTGTTGTTTTGTCTTTTCAATACTTCCAAACTCCTCAAATTTTGGCTTGTCATCATAATTTTGTGAAGTCTACACAGAATCAAGCAACGAATCTATATTAGAAATATTAAGTTCAAGTTGCTTATTTGACTCAATTGAATTAACTAAACAAACATTAGAAAGTTCAGAAAAATCTCCTTTTTGAACATTTTCCTCAATACAAGATTCAAGCAATTCTTTTTGCTCATCAGTATCATCTTCATTCTCATTTACTTCATTAGGTTGCCTGCACATGTTGAAAACATTCAATTCCAAAGTCATATTCTCAAAAGATAAATTCATTAAACCATTCCTATAATTAATCAAAGCATTAGCAGTTGCTAAAAATGGTCGACCTAAAATTATAGGAATTAGTTTGTAATTATTCACAACAGGTTCAGTTTCTAAGACAATAAAATCCACAGGGTATATGAATTTATCAACTTATACTAAAACATCTTCCACTATTCCTTTTGGTACTTTAACTGATCTATCGGCAAGCAAAAGTGTAGTTGAAGTTGATTTTAACTCACCAAGATTAAGTTGAAGATAAACTGAATATGGAAGCAAATTAACACTAGCACCAAGATCTAATAAAGCATGCTCAATTATGTGATTACCAATAATACAAGAAATGGTAGGACAACCGGGATCTTTATATTTCAACTTATTATTAGTAGACATAATTGTACTTACCTGTTCGGCCATGAAAGCACTCTTTCTTACCTTCAATTTCCTCTTAACAGTGCACAAGTCCTTTAAAAATTTGGCATATGAAGGTACCTGCTTGATTGCATCTAATAGAGGAATGTTAACTTTCACTTGCTTAAAGATTTCATAAATTTCAGAAGAGTGGTTTGATTTCCTTGGTTTATTCAATGCATGCCGAAATGGTTGTTCAGGTAGAATACTAGTTATTTCTTCACTAGGTGTAAGTTCATTTAGTCCTTCCTTACCTTTTGAATTGTCATCATTTTCACAAGGTTCACGCATAGGTCTATCAACAACCTTACCACTACGAAGAGTTATAACTTACTTGACTTGGTCTGTGGGTGGATTTTGTTGAATCGTAGGATTTGGTTGTGGTTGGGCTGGAAATTTTCTTTTTTCTTGAATTGTGAGTGCAGAAGCAATTTTAGCAAGAATATCTTTCAAATCAGAAAAAGTTTGGATTCCGGAGGTCCGAAAACCTTAAGATCAGTCAAGATCGGCTTAAAATTGGGCTTGTGTAAAAAAAGTTGACTTTTCTTATTGACCGAGCACTGATTGGATGATGAAATGAGCTTACAATAGATATGAGTGCATGGGATAGCTGACAATTTTGACTAAATCTCAACTGTTCATGATTCAATGGCCATGATTGGCCACGTGGCAATGGCTGGTGAAGCAAGCTGTAGGATCCGAATCTTTGTATTCAGGTCGACCCGATCCACCCATTAACCCGCCAAATCTCAACCGTTCTTTGGCCAAATCGAACAAGTCAAATGATGCCACGTGTGATGTTGACTTTTGAAGTTTGACCAACCGTTGGATCTTGATCTAATGGTTGTGAGGAGCACATGCATGAAGCATATGATGGACCGCAAAGCACTGGATTATAAATTTATTTTTCTATAAATAGAGCCTCATTTTTTTGTTTTTAATCATCTCTCTACAACTCTCTTCTTCTCAAATTCTCTCCATCTCCCTGTAATCTTGATTTTCAGGTGTGTTTTTAATATTTTGTATAATTATTTTTATAAATAAAATTAGTTTTATTTTCAATTTTAGTTGTTTTTATTACTTTTAATTATAAGTAATTCAATTTTAATATTTCTTTTTATTTCAATTATGCTCAACTAAACAATATTAGTTAGGGGAAGGTGAAACTCTTAGGAAATAAATATGATTTAATCAAATTCTATTTTTAATTTTATAAATTAAATTATTTTCTATTTAATTTTATACATATTTTATATTTTGAAATTTTGATTTATTGAAGACAAACAAATGAATTTGGCACAATAAATTCTTAATATCTTAATATAAGGTATGGTAAAATTGTATTTTGACTTATAGTAGACAAATTAAACTTTGGCACAATAAATACTTAATCCATCATAAAATTAAAAGGAAAATAATAATAATTTATATAATTAATCTTTTGGGCAATAAATCTAAAAAAAGGAAAAAAGAATTTATTAAGTTTTATTTACTACTAAGAGTGGATCCACAACCCTAACTAGTTCAATTTCATAATTTCATTTAAATTAAGTTGTTTATATTCAAGTTTTAATTTCAATTTTTAGATAAAATAAAATATTTTCTCTGTGGATCGACCTCGGACTCACCGAGCTATAATACAACAAAACACTCTTATACTTGGGAGTTTAAAATTACTTTTAAGTTATGTCAAGTTTTTGGCGCCGTTGCCGGGGAAAAGTTTTTTATTTGGTTTGTTTTTCCGTTTTTTATTTTTCTCTTATATGTAAATTTTCGTTTGCCCCCTTTTCCTTTTCTTAAATTCTCTTTTATCACAAAATCTTTCATAATTCTAGTTTCACCCCAACAATTCTCATTTCTAACTCATTCTTCTCATAATTATGTTTTGACCCCAACATCTTTCAGAAGTTTCACGTTCATCCCACATGGCTCAATTCTAAACTTCTAAAAATTACGGTGTGGCCATTAAATTAAAAATAATTTGCAATAGGATCCCTAGACGAAATTCCTAAAAATAATCAAGACTTGGACATACTTTGGACATATTTTGGACATATTTTGACTTATTTTGACTTAATTTGGACCAAACTAACTCTAACTACTAACTCTTAACTTACTAACTGCTAACTCCTAACCTTTTTTATTTCAGTTATTTAATTTCCTGCATTTATTTTATTTCGTATTTATTTATTTTTGCTTTATTGGTGGGTTCAACCACCAAACTAACTACTAACTCTTAATTTTTATTTTCAGTTATTTAATTTTCAGTATTTATTTAATTTTGTATTTTTTTTGCTTTATTTTTTTTATTGGTGGGTTCAACCACCATTTTTTTAGTTATTTTATTATTTTGCATTTATTTTTTTATTTTTTATTTTTTGCTTTATTGGTGGGTTCAACTACCAAAATTGTTATTTAATTTTAGTTTTAATTTTCTTTTGTACACTTATATTATTTGCATATTTAATTTTTTTTATTTTTTTATTAATTTGTGTGAATATTATCTTTATAACATAACCATTGCATGAGACATTGGTCTCGAACTTCAAGTAGCAGGTTAATTCGTAGATCTCAATCTCCACCACCAATCATGGATGAGAACCAAGACGAAAACTGTGCACGAACCTAATCCTCAGATTGATCAGGGAGATAATCATTCTCAACATAGGCATGATCATAATCAACCAAGAACTCTGAGAGACTACATGAATCCAGCCAGAATCGGAGCACCGTCGTGTATAGTATTTCCTCCATAAGCATCTCGATTCAACTTTAAACCAGGTATTATCCAACTTTTACCAACATTTCATGGTTTAGAATCCAAGAATCCGTACTTGCATCTAAGAGATTTTGAGAAAGTTTGTAATACATACACAGACCAAAATTGTAGCATGAACATAATTAGGTTAAAGTTTTTTCCTTTTTCATTAAAAGATAAAGCTAAAACTTGGCTACAAAACCTTAGATCTGGATCAATAAGAACTTGGAATAACATGCAAGAACAATTTTTGAAAAAATTCTTTCCACCTCATAGAACAAATTCTTTTAAAAGACAAATCACTTCTTTCACTAAAAAAAATGGAGAAACATTATACCAACGTTGGGATAGGTTTAAAGAGTTGCTTAACATATGTCCACATCATGATTTTGAAACTTGGTGATTGGTCATTTACTTCTACGAGGGTTTAATACCCCAAAGTAGACAGGTTGTTGAAATGATGTGTAATGGTGGGGATGCACTAGATTACCTTGACCAATTAGCTGAAAATGCACAACATTGGGATACTGTTGGAACTTTTGAATTGACAAATAAACAACAACCATCTCCATCTAGTGGAGGAATCCATAACCTTAGGGAAGATCATGATTTACAAGCAAAATTTGCATCCGTAGTTAGGAAAGTTGAAGCTTTGGAGCATAAAAAGAGTGATCAAGTAAAATTTGTTCAAGAAATTGCATGTAACATTTGTAGTTCGAATGATCATTTCACTCAAGATTGTCCCACTCTGCCTGCAATTAAAGAATGTCTAAATTATCAAGCTAATGCCATTAACACCTTTAATAAATGTTCAAGTGGGACATAAATATGAATTAATCAAATTCTATTTTTAATTTTATAAATTAAATTATTTTCTATTTAATTTTATACATATTTTATATTTTGAAATTTTGACATATTGTAGACAAAATAAAGGTGTTAATGGCATTAGCTTGATCATTTAGGCATTCTTTAAGTGCAGGCAGAGTGGGACAATCTTGAGTGAAATGATCATTCGAACTACATATGTTACATGCAATTTCTTGAACAAATTTTACTTGATCACTCTTTTTATGCTCCAAAGCTTCAACTTTCCTAACTACGGATGTAAATTTTGCTTGTAAATCATGATCTTCCCTAAGGTTATGGATTCCTCCACTAGATGGAGATGGTTGTTATTTATTTGTCAATTCAAAAGTTCCAACAGTATCCCAATGTTATGCCTTTTCAGCTAATTGGTCAAGGTAATCTAGTGCATCCTCATGATTTTTATCCCTAAATTCATCATTACACATCATTTCAACAACCTGTCTACTTTGGGGTATTAAGCCCTCGTAGAAGTAAGTGACCAATCGCCAAGTTTCAAAACCATGATGTGGACATATGTTAAGCAACTCTTTAAACCTATCCCAACATTAGTATAATGTTTCTCCATTTTTTTAAGTGAAAGAAGTGATTTGTCTTTTAAAAGAATTTGTTCTATGAGGTGGAAAGAATTTTTTCAAAAACTATTCTTGCATGTTATTCCAAGTTCTTATTGATCCAGATCTAAGGTTTTGTAGCCAAGTTTTAGCTTTATCTTTTAATGAAAAAGGAAAAAGGTTTAACCTAATTATGTTCATGCTACAATTTTGGTCTGTGTATGTATTACAAACTTCCTCAAAATCTCTTAGATGCAAGTACGGATTCTCGGATTCTAAACCATGAAATGTTGGTAAAAGTTGGATAATACCTGGTTTAAAGTTGAATCGAGATGCTTATGGAGGAAATACTATACACGACGGTGCTCCGGTTCTGGTTGGATTCATGTAGTCTCTCAGAGTTCTTGGTTGATTCTGATCATGCCCATGTTGAGAATGATTATCTCCCCGATCAATCTGAGGATTAAGTTCGTGCACAAAGTTTTCATCTTGGTTATCATCCATGATTGGTGGTGGAGATTGAGATCTACGAATTAACCTGCCACTTGAAGATCGAGACCAACGTCTCATGCAATTGTTATGTTATAAAGATAATATTCACACAAATTAATAAAAAAATAAAAATTAAATATGCAAATAATATAAGTGTACAAAAGAAAATTAAAACTAAAATTAAATAACAATTTTGGTAGTTGAACCCACCAATAAAGCAAAAAATAAAAAATAAATACAAAATAATAAAATAACTAAAAAAATGGTGGTTGAACCCACCAATAAAATAAATAAATAAATAAATAATACAAAATAAAATAAATACTGAAAATTAAATAACTGAAAATAAAAATTAAGAGTTAGTAGTTAGTTTGGTGGTTGAACCCACCCACCAATAAAGCAAAAATAAATAAATACGAAATAAAATAAATGCAGGAAATTAAATAACTGAAATAAAAAAGGTTAGGAGTTAGCAGTTAGTAAGTTAAGAGTTAGTAGTTAGAGTTAGTTTGGTCCAAATTAAGTCAAAATATGTCCAAAATATGTCCAAAGTATGTCCAAGTCTTGATTATTTTGAGGAATTTCGTCTAGGGATCCTATTGCAAATTATTTTTAATTTAATGGCCACACCGTAATTTTTAGAAGTTTAGAATTGAACCATGTGGGATGAACGTGAAACTTCTGAAAGATGTCGGGGTCAAAACGTAATTATGAGAAGAATGAGCTAGAAACGAGAATTGTTGGGGTGAAACTAGAATTATGAAAGATGTGGCGATAAAAGAGAATTTAAGAAAAGGAAAAGGGGGCAAACGAAAATTTACATATAAGAGAAAAATAAAAAACGGAAAAACAAACCAAATAAAAAACTTTTCCCCGGCAGCGGCGCCAAAACTTGACACAACTTAAAAGTAATTTTAAACTCCCAAGTATAAGAGTCTCTTGTTGTATTATAGCTCGGTGAATCCAAGGTCGATCCACAGAGAAAATATTTAATTTGTTTATTTTATTTTATCTAACAATTGAAATTAAAACTTGAATATAAACAACTTAATTTAAATGAAATTATGAAATTGAACTAGTTAGGGTTGTGGATCCACTTTTAGTAGTAAATAAAACTTAATAAATTCTTTTTTCCTTTTTTTAGATTTATTGCCCAAAAGATTAATTATATAAATTATTATTATTTTCCCTTTAATTTTATGATGGATTAAGTATTTATTGTGCCAAAATTTAATTTGTCTACAATAAGTCAAAATACCATTTTACCATACCTTATATTAAGATATTAAGAATTTATTGTGCCAAATTCATTTGTTTGTCTTCAATAAATCAAAATTTCAAAATATAAAATATGTATAAAATTAAATAGAAAATAATTTAATTTATAAAATTAAAAATAGAATTTGATTAAATCATATTTATTTCCTAAGAGTTTCACCTTCCCCTAACTAATATTGTTTAGTTGAGCATAATTGAAATAAAAAGAAATATTAAAATTGAATTACTTATAATTAAAAGTAATAAAAACAACTAAAATTGAAAATAAAACTAATTTTATTTATAAAAATAATTATACAAAATATTAAAAACACACCTGGAAATCAAGATTACAGGGCAATGGAGAGAATTTGAGAAGAAGAGAGTTGTAGAGAGATGATTAAAAACAAAAAAATGAGGCTCTATTTATAGAAAAATAAATTTATAATCCAGTGCTTTGCGGTCCATCATAAGCTTCATGCATGTGCTCCTCACAACTAGGGGTGGGCAAAATCGGGTTCAGGTCGGGTTCGGGTCAACCCGATCGGGTTTCGGGTTGTTCGGGTTAGACAAGGAACAATCCGAACATAACCCGAATTAATGACCCGACCCGAACCGACCCGAACTATGTTCGGGTCGGTTCGGGTCGGGTCATTAATTCGGGTTATGTTCGGGTTGGATCGGGTTGGATTTAAAATGGGTAGGATTGAGTTCGGGTCAATTTGGGTTAGTTCGGGTCAATTCGGGTCGGTTGAAATCGGGTCAGTTCGGGTCAATTCAGGTCAGTTCGGGTCGGTTGAAATAGGTCAATTCGGGTCAGTACGTTTTTTTTTTTTTTTAAGAACCCGATCGGGTATTCGGATCGGGTCGGGTTTGACCCGAACCGATCACAACCCGATCGGGTTTGTAAATTTCAAACTGATAGGGTTTCGATCCCGACCCGATCCGACCCGAACCCGAAATTTATCGGGTCGGGTCGGGTCGGATCGGGTAAAATGCCCACCCCTACTCACAACCATTAGATCAAGATCCAACGGCTGGTCAAACTTCAAAAGTCAACATCACACGTGGCATCATTTGACTCGTTCGATTTGGCTAAAGAACGGTTGAGATTTGGCGGGTTAATGGGTGGATTGGGTCGACCCGAATACAAAGATTCGGATCCTACAACTTGCTTCACCAACCATTGCCACGTGCCACAATCATGGCCATTGAATAATGAACAGTTGAGATTTAGTCAAAATTGCCAGCTATCCCATGCACCCATATCTATTGTAAGCTCATTTCATCATCCAATCAGTGTTCGGTCAACAGAAAAAGTCAACTTTTTTTACACAAGCCCAATTTTAAGCCCATCTTGATTGATCTTAAGGTTTTTGGACCTCCGGAATCCAAATTTGACCTCCATTTATTTGTTTGGAGTCTCGAATTACGTGAAATTAATATTTTTCCTAATAAACACATAAAAATACACAAAATTAAATATGTTTAAAACATACTTAATAATTCCTAATATATTACATAAACACAAATATAAATTATAACATAAGCATAAAATAACATATTATTGCTTGATAATTAAATAATTTTTAATACTAATCAATCTTTTTCGGCAAACAATATTTGAATGCCTAAAACTAATTATTGAGATGTTCAATTTTATTAGTTTATACATTCTCACTTTGTTTGGCAGTTTATTTATGAAAACCAAAATATGCTCGGAACATTTCGTCCAAATTGTTTTTTTTAGGTTACAGTTTACCCTTTACTCGAATGATATGTACATGCGAACAATAAGTATATATTGTAATGTGAGTTGGAAAATAATTTTTTCAATAATAACATAAATTTAGAAGTATTCATTTTTTATTAGTTTTGGTGGGCAAAGCCCAAGTTCAAAAAGGGTTGAATTAGAACCGATTTGCCTCCACAGTAAATTTTTTTAATTTGCTATTGTTAAGATAGTGGAAATAAATTTTTTATGGTTTAAGATAGGAGATTTAATTTGAATGCATATTTGCTATATTGACTAACTAAAGAAAAAAAAAAAACTCGTCAAATTGACTAACTAAAGAAGAAACCTCGTCCTCACTCCTCATGTAAGTGACGTCTAAGAAAAATAAATGAATGGTTGAGAGTAAACATGACCATTCTTGGGACTATTCTAAGTTATCGGCTTGATGTGGAAAGAGGCCTTAACACTAAAATAATTTAGTCAAAAGCGATCAGCATCAATGTTTACATAAGATGATAGAGTGAAGATTACACCAAATAAATGTTAAATGGTTGCCTTTTTTTAAAAAAAATAATAATAAGGGGTGGAAAAAAAAAATTTATTATCATTTTTGTCCCCTTCAAAATTTGAACCCGATACTAATCGAATAAAATTATTTAAAAACTATTCAATCACACATCGACATTGAATGATTACTTACTAAAAACTAGAATAAATAAATATTTGCACCCTTTTTACTTAGGCCTTTTAACTTTCACAATCTTTGATATTTAAGAAAAACTTATCATAACGTCAATTTAACTATATTACTCTTTTAAATCTAAAAGACAACTCGCATTTTTAATCAATAGAGGTGGAACTAATCATTTTATTTGAATTTTAAAAAAGTTAAAGACTTAGTGCCTGTTTGGTATGGCTTATTTAAGAGGCATAAATGCTTATTTAATCGTATAAGCACTTTTTAAAATTTTTTATGGTGTTTGGTTATTTTTTTAGTAGAGTTTTTTTAGCTTAAATAAGCTAATTTACCTCTACTAGCAAAAGCCCAAAATTTGAGCTTTTGGGAGTAGAGGTTAGAGAGCTTTTCTAAAAATTTATAATATAAAAAATATCACATAGTTTAATGGTTCAAAAGTACTTGTTTTTATTAACAACCAAACACCCAATGACTTTTTGTCCAAAAGCTCTATTAGTATAAGCTCTACTGCTATAAGCTCTACTGTTATAAGCTCTATTTAATAAGCTGTACCAAACGGAGCCTTAGAGTGTAATTAATCACTATAAGAGGTCGGGTTACAGTGCAACTGTAGTACCGTGCCACAATTACACCAGTCGTTGGATCTACTTAAATGAGTGAAATCCACTTAAATAGGTAAAAATCTAATGGTTTAATGCAACTGTGATACGGTACCACAATTACACCATAATTTTATCCCACTATAAGTGCATGTGGGGGCCGAGGTGGGGGCGGCGCGTTGACGAAGAGATGTGGATCCTTCATTCAAAGTCATCTCGCTGTAAAGTGGTTTTGATCAAACCAGCCTTAGCCCTCAAGCCAATTATTAGCCTTTTCTTTTTAAAAGAGATCAGATTTAGGCATCTCTTCGGAGAAGAAGAGAAAACTAATGGCTCAATCATATCCCATGGTTAGTGGAGATGGTGCTCACAGCTACGCTAAAAACTCAACCCTCCAGGTACAATTCTTCAGCTTTGAAATTGAAATGAATTGATATTTATGAGATTCAAGGTTTCTAATTCTTTTTGGTATTGTATTTTTTTTTATCAGTAGTATTATTATTATTTTGAAATCTCAGAGTAATAATGCTTCATATTTTAAATCTTGTTAGGAAAATTAATGATGGATGTTAATTTAGATGGTGGACTACATGCACTGTAATTAGTACTTTCGAAATTCATTTACTCTTTACACTCATATTTAAAATTTGTAAATTAAAATTTTACACTCGGCACCCTCCATAATTCTAAACAGAGCCGTATTTCTAAATTGTACAATTTAAAAAATGACCGATTGTCTCTTTTTCTCACCCTTTTGCTCTCTCTAACGTATATTACTTCTCCAATGGTCGAACAAAATTACTGGCAAATTACTTGAGAAATGAGAATAAAATGATCTACTCATGTCATATAGCAAACAATTAGTCTTTACGAGTTAAACACTAGAGCCATCCGATTGCCCTGATTCTTTTGAGTATTGCTCGTAAGTAATCTCATCACAAACACCACCAAACTCACAAATTGCTCATCAGCTTTACTAATTTCCAATCATTTTCCAAAAATAAAAGTACCCTTACGATGGATCTATTGATGGACATGGTTTGTTAAAACGTGATTTTGTCCTAATGGTCAGTAGAAGAACCTGTTGGCAAGGTGGATAAGGATAAAATTGTCTCTTAATATTTTTGTGTTCCTTTCCTATTACTTAAGATGTGAGTCTAATAGTAATTTGGTATAAGGGTATTTATATAATAAATATATTAGTTAAATTTAGTTAGAATGTCCAATTTAGTTAGAGAGGAAGAATTACGGGCACATTCAGAGCTGGAATTATGTTATGTCGAAAAATAGTTTGTAAAAAAAATGAGAGCCACACTACTGCACTCTCTATTTGTCTAACAAAATTAACCTCTCTTCTTTGGCATTTACAAATTTGTCCTTTGTAAAGATGAGGAGTGAAACCTCATGTTGTTTGATTAAACTAATCAAAACTTCACTTATATTTTAAAGTACATCCAAACTCTCTGAATATCAAATTTTTGCTGATCTTGCAATTTTACTCTTAATGATTGTTTGGTATTGATAATATGAGTACCTTTAGTTATTTAATTAATTGAATTATTCTCCAAAAAGTAGTATACATATCTATTTTACATTTAATTTTTCAATTAATTCTAAAAAATTTTAGAAATTAATTAGAAAATTATGAGAAAGCCCTTATTTTTCTGATAATTTTAGATTTAATTTTTCAGTTAAGTCGCAACTAACAAAGGTAAAATGGTAAGATAAAAAAAAATGACATTAAGTATATGTTTTACAACATTAGGAGATTAGTATAATCAAACAACATGAAACTTATTTAATTAGACCTACATTGTTTTCTCAGTGTTTTTCCCCAATACAAGCTCTTTAAGAATTTGATTAAATCAAAAAGCATAAACCAAATTCGCGTATCTTCTTTATTAGTTTTGGATATGGATAAAAGAGAAAGAGAAACTAAAAGTTGAGATGGGTAACTTGACAGGCATATTTTTATGTCACAAGAACACATATGCAGCACTTTTCTCAAGCAATAATAAGTGTCCACCAAAAAGGGTTTTAATAGGTTCTTGGAGGGGTGCAATTATCCAACCCAAAATTTATGGGTTGGTTGAGCCCATTTCTCTTGCCCAAACGAAAGCCCATTTCTATGAATAATTTACGTCGACGCCCTTATTATTATATTATTTCTGTATATGTACCTTAGGTCTGCATTTTCTTCACTTTAGCCCCAATTGACTCGATTGATTTAATGGCTACAGAGACGAGTTGTGGATGCTGCTAAGGAGCTGATCTATGAAGCAATATCTGATAAGCTTGACTTGAAACTCCTGAAATTTGATGCTTCCAATACATTTCAAATAGCAGATTTGGGCTGCTCCATTGGACCGAACACTTTCATTGCTGTGCAAAACATCATTGAAGCTGTAGAGCTGAAGCTCTTGCAACCTGATCACCAAAACCTTTCATCTATAGAATTTCAAGTGTTGTTCAATGATCATTACGACAATGATTTTAACACACTCTTTAAATCCCTTCCTCACTCAAGAAAATACTTTGCTGCCGGTGTGCCGGGTTCTTTTCACAACCGCTTGTTCCCCAAGGCAACTCTGCATTTTGTACATTCTTCCTACTCCCTGCATTGGCTCTCCAAGGTTCCAAAAGAACTTGTAGATCAAAATTCTCCTCTATGGAATAAGGAAAGTGCTCGGCGCCGGAGATTTGTAAAAGAAGTCGCTGAGGCATATTCCGGTCAGTTCAAGAATGACATGGAGTCCTTTTTGAATGCCAGAGCACAAGAACTTGTGCCCGGAGGCTTGATGGTCATTACAATACATGCTATACCAGATGGGATTCCTTTTTCTCAGACTGGCCCCGGTGTATTAGCTGATGTTTTTGGATTATGCCTCGTGGACTTGGCAAAAATGGTAAGAATCAATAAATCACCACAAATATTTATTTTTTTGGGGGGAATTGTTTTTACCACTTAAGTTTCTTGTAAATTTTAAAACCATTTCGTCATAAGAAAAATGCATGGTTTAAGGGTAAATATGATTTCATAACAAATAAATTAATTATTTTAAATTCGTATAGTCTCAAATAATATACTTGTAAGTGAAAAATGTCATACACTATCAACCGTGCATTTTCTCTATTACTACTTTAACACCAAAGAAGAAATAAGATCTGCAAAATCTGCAACAACAGATTTAGGTAGTAAAAATAAATTTTGAAGACAATAACGAAAGTGTCATTGCCCATATTTTTATACATTTTAATTATAAATTAAACATATGATTTTGTTTTTGCAGGGCGTAATTAGTGAGGAAAAAGTAGATTCATTCAACTCGCCTACACACACAACAACCCCTAAAGAGTTAAAGGCAATCATCCAAAGAAATGAAAATTTCACCATTGAGAGAATGGAAAAATTGAATCGTCCTGTGGGACATATAAAATTCTCAGCTAAAATTTACACTTTAGGAGTAAGAGCTGTGTTTGAGGGACTCATCAAGGAGCATTTTGGTGAGGAACTTGTGGAGCAGATTTTCAACTATTTCAGAACAAAAGCTGAAGAGAATGCATCCATCATTGAGAACACACATAACATGATTGATTTGTTCCTCCTACTCAAGCGCACCATATAATTAAAGCTCATCATGACTAGCTTTATTATGGTTTCAGAATTTGGTCTCATAAACTTCAATTGTGTTTTTTGGATTATTATTGCTCTTCACAGTGAGTTATTCCCAGAAGAATCAATTCATGTTTTTGTATTTCAATGTTATTTGATCTCATAGCTAAAGATGTGAGGTTGTTATATAAGACTATCATGTTTGATACTCATTCAAACATAATTCTGAATTGTTAGACTAGGAAACAAGTTTTGGATTTTCTATATATCATATAAATTTTTTTGTATTCAAATAATAAGAATCCAACTCAAATTTTTGTATTGTGTCTATGGTATGTTTACTAATTGTTAATCGGATTGGCTAGAATTGAAATGATGAACGAGAATTAGAATAAATTGTTTATTTAAGATGCAGGAATTAGAATCATAATGAGTTGCATTCTCATTTAAATGTTTACTTATCTTGAAATATAAATAAATTGTTTCAAGTTAATAAAATGTCCTTAGTTAAACATTGTCATGATTTTTATTAATATTACTTATTATAATAATTGTAATTATTATTATTAAAAAATTATTCTTATTCATAATTAGTGCAAATAACAATTACTATAATATTAAAATAATAATATTAATAATAATATCAACAACAACAACAACAATAATAATAACAATTATATTAATTGACGATTGGTTATTTCAATTAACGATTAGAGACGCAAGGGTAGCAACAACTAGCAGTAGTGATCAGTGGCAACAACAACCGGCACCATAATTAGATGATCGATGATTGCTGTTAATTTCAATTATTGACAACTGCTTGATTTTGGATAATTTTTTTTATTTTTCTAATATTTTGAATGAGGATAAAATTGGAATTATAAAATTTTGGGGGCATTTTGGTCAGTCCAAGAGATAGAAACTTGATTCTAAATCTCTCGTGAAAATCAAATTCTCATTCCTTATTCTCAAATTGGTGTAGGACTCACAATATTCATTCTTCTTATGACATTCACTTTAACAAATAAACAATAGTATTAATATTGACTCCCCCATTCCAAAACGTAAACGACCTACTATTTTTTGAAAATCATTTTCGAATAGTAAATCAAACGGGCTAAGCCTTTTTTTATTAACTTTTACATGGGTTTCTGCATGAGAATTGAGAAGTTCAGTGTGGAGCTATTGGCACCCCACAATATTTCCTTAACTAACCTTGCTCTCGTCCTTCTCACTAACCCCTAAAAGAACATTTAAGAAACAAAATTTGTCTAAGTCAAAAAAAAAAAAAAAAAAATTTGTCCATAACGAGTGACATCATGTATTATTCAGCCAAAAGATGGAAGTAAACAAACAAAATTTGTCATGGGCCTGTAAGCAAAATTCAAAGGAGAAGCACCACAACCATCTTCCTTGTGAGCAACGGTGCTGTCATGTAACGGGTGAGGATTTTTTATTTAATTTTTATATCAATTATTAAACTAAAACAAAGATTGTCTTCCTCACAGAAATCAAAAACTTTCTCATGAGTCTGTAATTGATTCAACTATAATATATGTTTCATTACTTCATCGCTCAATCTATTGGAGGCGTAGAAAGTTCTTGTGATATAATTTTAACGAAGGTTAATAGTGTAAATGTAAAATAGTGGAATTTTATAAAAACGTTTGAGGGGTGCTAATAGCACCGCTCAAATGTTAAATATAGGTAGCAATATTTGATCATTTATTATATCTCACCAGCCTCTATTTTTCAGTTAACTCTATTAGAAATTTTAAATTAATTTTTATATCTCAAAATACCCCATTAAATCTCGAATTTACCCTTATTATAATTTTTATCTTGTTTCCAAGCACCCACCATATAAAACTTATAAAATCTATTTTAAAAAGAAAAAAAAAGCTCTCATAATCACTATAATCTCTCTCTCTCTCTCTCTTTTTAAAGATTTTATCCATTGTTGCCATAATTATTATATATATATGATACTTCTTCATTATCCTCTATTGAGTACTTTAAATTAATTTCTTCTATGATTACAAAAGTGGAGTATACAATATTTGAGAAAAAATAATAATTTAACAAGTTAAAAGAAATTAAGGTTTAAGAAATTAAATTAGCTAAATTAAATATTAATAGAAATTATCATGTGGGTGTACTTAAAACATGTTTACCCTTTTAAGTCATTTCATATAAGGATGAAATAAATATTAGTATAAAAGTGATTAGTGGGGGTATGTAAGATATAATTAAAGGGTCAAATATCAACTCTTAAATATGCACATGGGGTTTGATGTGGGAAATTTAGGGGTGATAATAGCATCCTGAGCTGTTAGTCTAAATCGGGGCGATGTATAAGCCCAGAAGGGAACTGGATTGATGCAGTAATGCAACAAAACAAACTAGACTGATATATTTTGGAGTGGAGCGTTTAAGACTCCACCAAAATCCTTGTAACACCTTTTGAATGTTATTTATTTCTTAAAGTACCTTCAGTTTAATTAATAAAATGCCCATTCATATATTAATAAATCTAACTAAATTCTCATAAAGTTTTATTCAAAGATTTTTTTTAAAAAAAATTGCATACAAGTTGTTAGAGTGCAATTTATGCACTAGTTTTGCATTGTTTACTTCCCTTAATATCGATGTTTTGCACTTAATAATAATGTTTTATTTTTGTAGGTGCAATTCTATTGATTGGTGATAAAATTGAGTTAAAAGATGATGTTTAAGGAGGATTGTTCTCTTGGAGAAATTATGAGCGTCAGAAGAACTTTGTTGATAAGGCGTGGGCGCGTGCTGTCAACTGCGGACCTGCAGTTTTTAGTTTAACGTGTTTTGTATTTTTGGTTATTTTTGTAATTACGAATTTAATATTTCAGATATTAGTATTTTATTTTAAATAGAATTCTAAAATAGAAGAGAGAGTGAGTATTTAAGGGAAGAATCTATTGTGAAAAAGGGGGGATTTGGATTGGAGAAAAAGAAAGAAACCCTAGATCTAATTTTTCTCTTCTCTCTATGAGGAACTAAACCCATTTTTCTGGTTGAAGGTTAATGAAGCTTTGATTCATCACTACTGTGAGATCTTTCTTGTGCTTTAATTGTTTTATTACTTTTTGGGTATTTTTTTATTCTCGGAATTATTTTCATGATTATGTTTGTTAATTAGGTAATTGGCCACTATTTAATTATCAACTTAATCTATTGTCAATTAAAGGATTCATCGTATGAAGAATTTAATGTTTGTGACAAATAACATAGCAAAGAGTTGTGTTGTGAGAATAAACAATCTAATTTAAATGAATCATCATATGTGTTGATTAGGATTTGGGTCTCTCTGGTTTTTCAGGCTGTCAATTGATTAAATTCTATGATCGTATCTAGGGTTGTCTATTGATTAGGGAAATAACCAACGGTCGTACCTTGGTTATCGACTAGTTAAGGAGAGATTGGCTATTAGAGGGTCTCAGTAGCTATAACCGGTCTATTCATGAGTAATAATAATCTATATTTGAATCAATGATCAGTAGTCGAATCAAGCTGAGTTAATTCCTTCAACCAGAGCTTTCTCCAATTTGAATTACAACTTTAATTTGCATTCTTGTTATTTTTAATTTGATTTTTATTATTGTCAACAATTCCCCCATTTTACGTTTTACGTTTCAAAAGGATTTAAATAATTACCGATCTCTGTGGACACGACCCTGCTCAATCACTACACACAATTTATTTAGAGTAGGAATTTATTTTTGTTGGCTTCGACAACCATCACAAGTTCTAAAATATTAAATTTATCTTAAATTTCTTTTATTCTTATTATATAATTTCTATCTTCATAACTTTAAACTCTTATATTTGGAGGGGTGCTGATGGTCCAACACTTAAAATATAATTAGAAAAATTCATATTATTTTTTTAAAAAAATTATGATTTAAGTTTTTTTTTCACGTTTTTGACTACTAAGGTCGCTTTAATATAAATTTTATTTGACTGTTTTATGATTATAAAGTATAAAAATATTCATAAAATTATTTAACTTCAATTTTTTAAAATTTTATATGAAATTGAAAGTTACTAAATGATTTATCAATGTTACTTTACGAGTATTTTTTTTATTACTATCGATCAAAAGAGAAAACAAGGGCGGGAAAACTAGGATGTTTACTAGGCTGGACTAAAATTTTTTTTAATCAATGTATTTTTGGTACATATTATTTTTTAAAAAAATAAAATTCAAATCTCAACTATCTAAGAAATCACTAATACAAAAAGTAAGTACAGCATATCTTGAACCCAACACGAAATTAGTAAACACTTAATTAAGATAATTATGAAAAAAAGGAACAACAAAAAATGCTCATGAATAAAAACATCAAATTAAATCATAATATTATATTAAAAAGTGATATTGTGATGATTAATATGCGAATTATACCTTCAATTTCAAGAAGAAAAGTAATAAAATTTTAGCATTTAATGCTAAAATATTTTTCTAATTTTTTTGTCATTAAATTTGAGCGTAAAGAGTGAGGTGAGACGCTAACATAGAAAGAGATGAATTAAGATTGAAATGGACAAATGAAAAAGCACAAACAAAGATTATATAAAATCTATATATATTTTCGCCACATCTAAAAAGTGATTTAAATATAATTTTGAGGAAGAAATTTATTATCTTTTTATATGCGGAAGTCTTTTGTCAACGCCATACTGACACTGAAAGCATTGGATCATCAAATCTAATTACCCAATTTTCGATACCAAATGATATAAAGAAATTAAAGGCATGAAACACGCCTTCTCAATTAATCTTATTTCTTTTCAATCTTCCAATGTGTTGACCGTTAAAAGTTGACATTTTTTTAATGAATGGGCCATTTTTTTCAACGTTTACACAATAAGTAAAAGATAATTATATGGTACGATAGAATTCTATTCATATTCGGATAAATGTATGTGTGTGTGTAATAACAGTAATATATTACTCTTAGTTACAGGGACATAATAAGGCATAACCCTTAAGATAATCATGAAGCAAGAATTAACCGAACATTAGAGATAAAATAAACTCATATTATATGTTTTTAACTATTTTATCTCTCCGGCATGATTGACAAATTTTAAAATGATTATGAGCGTGTACAATTTTTATTGAGCGAGAGTAACGAAACATGGTTCGTCAGTTTATTTTAAGTTTTTTTATGTTTCTTTTTATCAAATATAACTGCTTGAAAATTATTTTATCAAGTGCCACTCATTCATTTTTTATGCCAAAAAAGTTTTTCTTGCTAAAGTGAATTATGAGATGTGACGTAATAAATTCACTTAAAACTTATAAAAATTTATTATTCTTTAAAAGAATGACAAATCAAATACCACATTATTTTAGAAAAAAAAAACGAATTGGAATAAAATTTGGGATATAGAGCATTTATTCATTTTTAATAATCTTTGAAATTTCCGTTTGTAATTCGCGGCCAAACATGTGTTAGAATAATATATTGCAGGTCATTTTAGTTGTTGAAAGGTTTTTTCATAGTACCGTAAGGCATATTTCTTCTCATACTCAAAAAGTACTTTTTGAAGTACATTATTGCGAGTCAACCGAATTATATATATGTATAGGCGATGACCTGTTTTTGCTGCTTAGGCTAGTAACACTATATAGAGATTTAGAATTTTCAATCAAAGTATTGCAATGTACATTTTGCGGAAAGGTCATTCACTAGAGTAACTGATATACCCATTAATTTCTTGATTTGGTTAATTATGAGTTTACTTGGCTTTTAATGCTTTGTGGTCTTTTTTAAAATTTTACAAACAATTGCTGTTTCTGGAGTTTTTGGAGCTTTGTGAGTAAATAATTCTATTTTCTATATGCTGAAATACACAAGAAGAGCAAATCAACAAGGCGATTAAGGTAACTATGGTCATTATGCTTTTTGTATGTTCATAACATATTTTTCATTGTGGAAATGGGGTTTGATTTCATTTTCTTGATAAGTTAGCGGGCTTGATCAATCAAAATGGCGCACTCGAACTCGGAAGAAATGAGAGATATTGCAAGAGTTAATCCAGTGATAGAGGAGATGGAACTGGAGCAGATACAAGAGCAAGAAGAGGACACGAAGAGGGTTCCACCATGGACAAAACACATGACAATAAGAGGACTTATTGTTAGCTTGGCAATTGGCATCATGTACAGTGTCATAGTCATGAAGCTGAACTTGACCACTGGCTTAGTCCCCAATCTCAATGTCTCTGCCGCTCTCCTTGCCTTCGTATTTGTCAGAACATGGATTAAGTTGCTTCACAAAGCTGGAATTGTATCAACTCCATTCACTCGACAAGAAAATACTATAATTCAAACTTGTGCAACGGCTTGTTACAGTATTGCTGTTGGAGGTTTGTACATTTTTTTTTCCCTAATTTTTTGGCTACTCTCCTTAATTCTAATGTGTTTACTTTTGGGTTTAATCACAGGAGGTTTTGGGTCTTATCTGTTGGGTTTGAACAGGAAGACATATCTACAAGCAGGAGTTGACACGCCTGGAAATAATCCTAATAGCACCAAGGAACCTGAGATTGGTTGGATGACTGGCTTTCTCTTTGTTAGCTGCTTTGTTGGGCTTCTAGCACTTGTGCCTCTTAGAAAGGTATCATTTTGTTACTTCGTTATTTAATCCTTAAACAAAATAGCTACATCTTTATTGGCTTGTCTGCGGAATTTCCAGGACTAGTTGGCCTGGGGAATACTTCGCTAAAATTTTTTCGGAGAGGCAAATTAAAATAAGAGTGCAATTTGGTTTATAATAGCTTTATAAATGATATTTAATTGCTTATTTATTCTTATCTATAAGTCCCAATCATACATTTTCAAAAAGTCGGCACAAAAATCAGAACAGCGCTCAATCTCGTATTGATTTGTTGCAGATTATGGTCATAGACTACAAGTTGACTTACCCAAGCGGAACAGCTACTGCAGTTCTTATTAACGGGTTTCATTCTTCTAAAGGGAACAAGATGGCAAAGTATATACTTCAATCGAGCTACCATCTTCAATTCATGTTTTCTCAAGATCAAAACCGAATTGGTTTTTTAGCATAAAGACCACTTATACAGGTTTTGATTCTTTATGCAGGAAGCAAGTTCGTGGGTTCATGAAATATTTTTCTTTTAGTTTCCTGTGGGCTTTTTTTCAATGGTTCTTTACAGGAGGAGATCTTTGCGGATTTGTTCAGTTTCCTACGTTTGGATTGAAAGCTTGGAAGAACTCGTAAGTGCTCAATATCTGATTTCCCTTTTGCATTGGCCTAGCCTGAGATTAATCTTTTTGTTATCATTGATTAAAGAAATTGTATTTTGCAGATTTTACTTTGATTTCAGTATGACTTATGTTTAGGAGAAATACGTCGACGAGACCAGGCATGGTGAGCAGATATCTGGGGGCAGAGTTCCTCGACCCGGTGTGTTCCGTAAAAGCCTGATGCGCGGGGGAACAGGAGCAGAAATATCCTGCTCGTCCA
The DNA here is from genome assembly GCA_039657385.1 of Citrus x changshan-huyou. Taxonomy (NCBI): domain Eukaryota; kingdom Viridiplantae; phylum Streptophyta; class Magnoliopsida; order Sapindales; family Rutaceae; genus Citrus; species Citrus x changshan-huyou. The sequence continues at coordinate 9,522,039 of CM077549.1, forward strand.
CGAGCACGTCATCCGCGAGGTCAATTTCCTGTAAGAGGCATAAGATCATTCCGGCTAGAGGTCGAGAAGCGAGGAGACCCGGTCGACGGCAGTTGGCAAGACATGCTCTCCAGCCCGAGAATCTAGGCACGACAGCCACGCTTTCCCCAGAACCGTGGCGTAACACGCAAGATCCCACGTTTTCCCATAACGCAGCAGTCAGAGTCCCATTACACGCAAGATCTCACAGAATCACGACAGCCACGCTTTCCCCAGAACCGTGGCGTAACACGCAAGATCCCACCTTCGCCCATGACGCAGCAGTCAGAGTCCCGTACCGTCTGGCAAAAAGCGGAAAACGGGGATTCGGAGAAGCCTATAAAAAGGTAGCCAACGAAGGTAAAAGGGTTAGCATTTTTAAGATAAAAGAGAAAACCACGAAAAAGCCATAAGACCTGTGGCAAGCGTTCCCCGAACCTTCATATCTGACTTGAGCGTCGGAGGGTTTGCGCCGGGAGAACAACCGGCGTACTCTGACTTGTCTGTGTGTGCAGGGACATCTGGAGAAGAAGCATTACTAGGAGACCTCCTGGTCGTGGTAAAGTTGATCGAGCAGAGATCCTGGTCGTAGAACGAGGAGAACCGGAATCTCGCATCAACATTTTGGCGCCGTCTGTGGGGAACTAGAGCAAAAAGCTTCTGTTGATAGCAAGAAGAGGGGTGGAGTAAGCGAAAAGCAATGGAGACAGGAGGAAGTAGTGCACAAGGGGGTGATATGAGGCTTAACGATTCCGTGACGCTGAGGGAGATAGTCAGTGAAGCACGGGAAAAAGTCATGTTCGACCGGATGGAACGGATGGAAAAGCAGATGGAGACCTTGACAACCATCCTGCATGAGCTACGGAGCGAGCGAAGGGTAACCCAAGAGGGAAGGGTGAGAGGCGGTGGAGTGGCACCAGGTCCCGATAGTGCGGGGAGAAGTCAAACCACAGGGAGATTTGGTGGTGAGAGAGGTAACGCACCTCTACGGGGAGAATTTCATAGAGAAAGAGAGCGGTCCCCGGCAAGACAGACTTGTGACGCGGACGACGGGGTGGTGAATGCAGAGGAAACCGAGTTGAGGCAACACTTGCAAGATGTAGAGCAAGAGCGGGATCAAGTTGCAGCACGTGACCCTGGTCGTGCAGGGAAGCTGGAGGAGGAAGTGCGCAGACTAGCGCAGATAATTGACGATATGCAAGGGAGGAACAGAGCCCCTGGTTGGAGGATAATGCTGGACGGAGAATCACCGCTCGCAGCAGAGATCATGAGGGCAGTTATTCCGAGAGATTTCCGCCTCCCCGACCTCAGATACGCGGGAAGAACTGACCCGCTGATGCACATAGAGCGCTTCAACGACATAACTGGGGTACAAGGATTATCTCAATCCCAAAGGTGCAGGGTGTTCCCACTATCCCTTGAGGGACGTGCACGAGAATGGTACAGGAAACTTCCTCGGGGCAGCATTAAAACCTTCGAGCAGATGTGCCAGGAATTCGCGGAGCAGTTCAGTGGGGCAATGTCACCGGAAGATGACATGATGGAGCTGAAAAGCATGAAACAGGGGGAGCAAGAAACCCTTCGGGAATTCATCAAGAGGTTTCATCGGGCTGTCCTCGACTTGGGAGCCTTCAACCACCCTCAGGCGTTAAGGGGATTGAAAGAAGGGGTGAAGATAGGAAGGCTGTGGTACAATTTGAGAAGCCCAGCTATTCAAACGTACGCGGCCGCATACGAACAGGCTAAAAGAGACATCGAGATTGAAGAGGAGAAGGCTGCACGGATCAAGACAGACCAGTTAGAAGGGTTGGGGAGGAGAGAGATGAAAGCATTACCAGGGAACGGGCCGATCAGGAGGAGGGACCACCAGGCCTCCGGTAGTGGAGCAGGAGGCAGGGTCACTGCTTACCAGCCTCATCAGAGGCCACCACAGTATCAGCGCAGCAGGGCGCAACCTCCTCGTTCCCCAGCTAGGGAACCTTGGACAAGAAATGATCCGGCATCTGGTGGTCTTCATCAACATTCCCACGGTAGCAGGACGAGCAGACCAGAAGTACTTCCACCGCCCCCAACACAGAGCGGGGCAAACAGAGAAAGAGCAGTACATCGGATCGACCAGCACCAGGACTATGGGCGGTACACTCCCTTGAAGATGTCCCTGGATGAGGTGTACGAGGCCATAAAAGATCGAGGGCTGCTGCACCTCCCTACACCAATAACAAAGCTACCCAACAGGAGGGATAGAGGACGTTATTGTAAGTTCCATGGCACCCATGGCCATACCACAGCAGAGTGTAGAGATCTCAAGACCCAAGTCGAAGATTTGGTGAGAAATCGGTACCTGGACGAGTTTATGGATGGGACTTTCCCGATGGTGGCCACAACAGATGAAGGGGAGCAGAGTGATAGAATCTTGAGGCACGAGCAGCCCGCAGTAAGGGTGATAGCGGGGGGCCCAACGTTGGCCGGAGATTCAAACAGATCGAGAAAAAATTATGCTAGGTACGCCATGACCAGTAAAGAGGTACTCCTCAACACCCCAGCAGCCAAACGGGCAAGGGTCAGGCAAGTGCCAATCATGTGGACGGATGAGGATGAGGAAGGGATCCTATACCCCCACGAGGATGCCTTAGTCATCAAGGCTACGGTCGCTAGCAAGAAGTTTGACCGGATACTGGTTGATACAGGGAGCTCAGTTGATGTGTTATTTAAGTCAACCCTGGAAGAGATGGGAATAGCCGACCGGAAGTTGGAATACACCAACACCTCCTTGAAGGGGTTCGGAGGAGGGAAGCTGGTTCCTCTGGGCGTGGTCGAACTACCTATCACAATTGGGAGCCCCCCGACAGAAAGAACAATGATACTGGACTTTGTCGTAGTGGATGAGGAAGGTCCTTACCAGATGATCCTAGGTCGGCCGTTTTTAAGGATGAGCAAAGCGGTGTTGTCCAACCATTATCTGGCTCTGAAGTACCGGGTGAATGGGGTAGTAGGAGTGGTACGAGGAGACCAGAGGATCGCAAGAAGCTGCTACTCCTCGGCAGCAAGGGAGGCAATGCAGATAACATCCCTCGATACCCGAGTGGAAAACAAGACTGGCAGACAAGAACCTGTAGAGGATCTGGAAACGGTAAGCATGGGACCAGAGAACCCGGGAAAGACGATCAGAATCGGGTCGAGACTGAAGGGAGAGCAAAAGCAGGAGTTGGTGAAATGCTTACAGGCTCATGCTGATGTGTTTGCCTGGACACATGAAGACATGCCAGGGATTGACCCTGAGGTAGCGTGTCATAAGCTGGCAATAAAGAAAGGTGCTCGGGCAGTAAGGCAGAAGAGGAGGTGCTTCAACCAGGAGAGGTATGAGGCTGTAAATGACGAGGTGGAGAAGCTCCTGAGAGCAGGGTTCATTCGGGAAGTCAGTTACCCAGAGTGGATATCAAATGTGGTGTTGGTAAAGAAGGCAAACGACAAGTGGAGGATGTGTGTGGATTTCACAGACCTCAACAAGGCGTGCCCAAAAGACAGCTTCCCTTTACCAAGGATCGATCAGCTAGTAGATTCAACAGCTGGACATGGTCTGCTTAGCTTCATGGACGCATTCTCGGGATACAACCAGATCCCCATGTACGAGCAGGATGAGGAGAGCACGGCTTTCATCACTAACCAAGGTTTGTTCTGTTACAGGGTGATGCCGTTCGGTCTCAAGAATGCTGGGGCCACCTATCAAAGGCTGGTGAACAAAGTCTTTAAGCCGTTGATCGGGAAAACCATGGAGGTGTACGTGGATGACATGATCACCAAGTCCAAGATCCCGAAGGAACATGTCAGACACCTCGAGGAGACATTCGAGCTTTTGAGGAAGTATAAGATGAAGCTCAATCCGGAGAAGTGTGCTTTTGGGGTCGAGTCAGGGAAATTCCTGGGATTCATGGTGAGCCATAGGGGGATTGAAGCAAATCCCGAGAAAATCCAGGCGATTGTGCAAATGACGTCTCCTCGTAACCTGAAGAAGACGCAGGGCCTCACGGGGAGGTTGGCGGCGTTGAGCAGATTCATATCCAAAGCTACAGATAAGTGTCAGCCATTCTTTCAAGTGATAAGGAGGGGAAAGAAAACAGAATGGACCCCAGAATGCGAGGAAGCCTTCCGGAACTTGAAGCAATACTTGCAGCAAGCTCCGCTGCTGTCCACACCGAGAAATGGGGACAAGTTGTATCTGTATTTGGCGGTATCGGATCGGGCCGCCAGTTCTGTTCTGGTGAGAGAGGAAGAAGGAGTTCAGTATCCGATATACTACACCAGCAAGGCCATGCTCGACGCTGAGACCAGGTACCCACCGTTGGAGAAATGGGCACTTGCCCTTGTGGTTGCTGCTCGGAAGTTGAGGCCATATTTTCAAGCCTTCCCGATCTCGGTAATAACAGACCAGCCATTGCGTCAGACTCTGCACAAGCCAGATGCCTCTGGGCGGCTCGTCAAGTGGGCTGTGGAGCTGAGCGAGTTCGACATAGACTATAAACCCCGCGCAGCGCTAAAGGCCCAGGCAATGGCCGATTTCGTAGCTGAATTCACAGAGCCCGAAACATGCTTAGGTCAACAAGATGCAGTTATAGGCAATGACGAAACTCAAGTATGGCAGATGTCTGTAGATGGGTCATCAGGGGAGCGGGGTTCAGGAGCAAGGATTGTCCTGGAAGGCCCAGAGGGGGAGGAGATCTCTTATGCTGTAAAGTTGGAATTTGCAGCCACAAATAACCAGGCAGAGTACGAAGCCTTGATAGCAGGCCTGGAATTGGCTAGGGCCGTGAAAGCAGACAGAGTTAAGATCAGAACTGATTCCCAGCTGGTTGCGAATCATGTCAGTGAAAGATTCCAACCAAGAGAGGAGAAGATGGAACAGTACCTGAAGATAGTCAGGCAGATGATGGGGAAGTTCGAAGCAGTGGAGGTGATACAAATCCCCAGGGAGCAGAATAGTCGAGCAGACATTTTGGCTAGGATGGCAGCAGTAGCCGACCCAAAAATGCCAAAGTCGGTCCCTCTAGAAGTGAAGTCCAGCCCAAGTATCGAGCAGAATTTGGGGGTGTTGCGGATAGAACAAAAATGCTCGTGGAGGGACCCGATAGTTTCATACCTTAGAGACGGGGTATTACCACCAGATAAGCTGCGAGCTCGGAAGATTAGAGCTCAGGCCTCGAGATACACGATGATCGATGGGGTACTGTATCGGCGAGGATACACATTACCGTTCCTTCGGTGTTTGGATGACGACGACGCGGATTACGTGCTGAGAGAAGTACATGAAGGAATTTGCGGAAATCATTCTGGCGGGAGGTCCCTGGCCCACAAGGTCCTAAGGCAGGGATATTTCTGGCCGACAATGCACCAGGATGCGCAAAAGAAGACCAGGGGTTGTGCAAGCTGCCAGAGTTTTGCAAATTTCTCCAACCAACCACCAGAGAAGCTCACCTCTATGGCCTCCCCTTGGCCATTTGCTCAATGGGGAATTGATCTGATCGGCCCATTGCCAAAAGGACGAGGAGCAGCAACACATGCAATAGTTGCTATAGATTACTTCACGAAGTGGATAGAGGTGGAAGCCCTTAGCAGGATCACAGAGAAGAAAACAACAGACTTCGTGTGGAGAAACCTAGTCTGTCGATACGGGATCCCTTATGCCTTGGTAACGGATAATGGCAGGCAGTTCGATAATCACAGCTTCAGGGATTTCTGCCAGAACCTTGGGATAGAGCTGAAGTATTGCTCGCCTGCTCACCCTCAATCGAATGGACAAGTAGAAGCAGCCAACAAGACCATCAAGAGGCTTCTGAAAACCAGGCTTGGTGCAAAAAAGGGTGCGTGGGTTGACGAGCTGTCAGGTGTGCTATGGGCATACAGAACAACCCACAAAACCGCAACGGGGGAGACACCGTTCGCTTTGGCTTTCGGACACGAAGCGGTCGTGCCGGCTGAGATAGGAACGACCACACACCGGACAGATCATTTCAATGAGCAGGAGAACGACGAGCAGATATGTTTGAATCTTGATCTGCTGACGGAAAAGAGGGAGCAAGCAGCCGAGCGATCAGTCACTTACCAACAGAGGGTTGCTCGGTATTATAACCAGAAGGTGAACATACGGCAATTCAGGGTCGGAGACTGGGTACTGAGAAGAGTGAATCAGAGCACCAAAGATTCGACTCAAGGAGTGCTGGGACCGAATTGGGAAGGGCCATATAGAGTCAAGCAGATAGCGGGACCCGGAGCTTACAGGCTGGTTCGCGCGGACGGCCACGAGGTGAAACGCCCATGGAACGCAGCACACCTCCGAAAATACTTCCAGTAAGATTTGTTCACATTTGAGAGCTATTTCTGCTCATGCTCATTATTGTTTATCTTTTACGCTTTATGTCCCAGACAATTTTATGTAAGTCGAATCCTGCCATTAATGAAGCAATTTTACGCTTGAAACCAAGAAATTATCCAAGGCATGCAAAGGCTCGTCAAGTCTCAAAGCCTGTCTTATGGCGAGACCGAAGCCAAGCATGCTAGGATCTGCTCGGCCACGAGAAGGCAGCAGAATCCCAACCCTTGAAGAATCCAAGGCATGCAAAGGCTCGTCAAGTCTCAAAGCCTGTCTTATGGCGAGACCGAAGCCAAGCATGCCAGGATCTGCTCGGCCACGAGAAGGCAGCAGAATCCCAACCCTTGAAGAATCCAAGGCATGCAAAGGCTCGTCAAGTCTCAAAGCCTGTCTTATGGCGAGACAGAAGCCAAGCATGCCAGGATCTGCTCGGCCATGAGAAGGCAGCAGAATCCTGAGCTTTGAAGAATCCAAGGCATGCAAAGGCTCGTCAAGTCTCAAAGCCTATCTTATGGCGAGACAGAAGCCAAGCGTGCCAGGATCTGCTCAACTGCTCGAAGGCAAACCGAATCCCAAGCATCGAAAAATCTTCAAAGGCATGTGGCAAAACCATGAGCCAAGCTGGAACCTGCTCGTCTAGACAAAGACAAGCAGATTCTCAAACGAAAATTAATTCGTAATTATGACACAAGAAGGTGATCAAAAACATTTTTATTAATTTGTTAATAATTAACAGAGGGAATAATCTTCATAAACATTGTCATTACAATACAAGAAATATATCAAGAAGATGGTGGATCAGTGAGCCCAGCGGCATCGGTTGGCTGGACCTCCTCAGGTGCAGGAGGGGTATCACTAGAGGCATCGGGGTGGGTGCTCGCCTCGCCAACATCAGCAGGGACTACATGAGGAGGAGAGTTTTCCTCCTCTATCACGATCGGCTCTACCCCTTTGGCATCCTCCTTGGCCGCCTCCTCGTCCATATGTTGAGCAACACCAGCCGCAAGGTCACCCATCTTCAGATCAGGGTGTTGCTTCCCGAGGACGGCCATGATGCAACGATAGGAATGCCGAAGTCCCTGGTCGTACTGGTTGTCGGCCTCCCTCTCCAAGTTCTCGACCTGAGCTCGGTGGGAGTCGCGAAGAGATTCGAGCTGAGCCTCATACATTGCCTTCTGCCTTTGCAGATCCTCCCTGACCTTGATAAGCTCCTCCTCGAGGGCGATGGCTTTTGCTTGAGCAAGTGATTCTTGCTCCATCAGCTTCAGATTCTCGAGATTCAGCTCCCCTGCTTTCTTCTCGGCAACGTCAGCTCTGGTCGTCGCCGATTGAATATCCTCCTTCATCTTCCGGTCATAGCGGCCAACCTTAGCCTTGTAATAGGTGGTCATGCAGCTGAGGTGGAAAGCGCTATGCTGCATGGCCCCCACCAACTCACCCAAGGTGCGGCCGTCAAAGTCCTCCAGATCCTTCCTGCTCACGAGTTTAGTTAACTCATTGAAGTAGGGGACCAGATGTTCTGCTCGGCTGTCAGGTAAGTGAGATCGGGGCCCGACAGGAGGAGGAGAGGAAGCAGGATCTGTGGCAGCTCCACCAGCTTCCCCAATTTTTACGGGAGCAAGAGGTAAAATCTTCAAGGGTGGGACCTGCTGCACGATGTTGGCCCGCTTTGCCACAGGGGCATCCTTACTCTGGTCCCTCTTCGTGGTTGGGGGTCGAGAACGTTTTCGGGTCAGAGCCCCAATCACAGCGTCCTCCATCCTATGGCCAGGAAGTATCAAGCGAGACTCGAGCAAGTTGTACGTAGTTAACAGTTCCCGGCTCGAGCAGGAATTGGCGAGCACAGCCTCGACCCGTTTGAGCTGGTCGGGTGGGAGCGGGAAGTGAACACCCCAAGAAACTACAACACAAACAGACACTTGGTTAGAGACAAGCCAATAAAGCAAGAACACTTATGGATACAAGACATCTAAAAGCAAGCAGGCAACCTGGGACCATGAAACGGGGTGGGACCCGATAATCCTTCCCGTCCATTTGTGCAACCTGACCCCAAGGACCCCCAGCAAAAAAGAACTTTCTCTTCCAATTCCCACCACCACCAGTGGGGAGGTCGGTTATAGGTTTCCTGCTCTTGGTGCTAGATTGGAAGTAGTACCAGCCGGCATCTTTGGGGCTGCTCTTTAGCTGGTACAGGTGTCTCACCTCATCAACCGTGGGCTCGCTCTGGCAACATCTGTCCCACAATATGAACAGACCAGAGAGCACTCTCCACCCATTGGGATTCAGCTGACCAGGAGCTAGGTTTAGCCCGATAAGTATCCGGGCAAAGTAGGGTTGCAAGGGACACCTCAGCCCGTACTTAAAGCTCTCTAAAAACAGGGTAACGTATCCCCTAAGAGGCCGGCTGGGAGCATCCTTCTTTCCTGGGACCTTGAGAGGTATCTCACCAGGAATGCTATACCTAAGCCGGAGGTCCTTGAGCTCGTCAAACGAGGTCGTGCACGTCATGTAATCAATGGCATAATCGCGCGACAAGGCTCTGCCTCCTACTGTACCCCGTTCTCCTGGTCGTGATGTTCTAGATGGAGACACCTCACCAGAATCACCTTCGCCATTCTCACTCAACGTATCCTCAGAGTCAGAAGATCTCTCCTCACCACTACTTCCGCTCGTAGAGGTTGTTTGGGGAGACATCCTCCTAGCACTAGTCCCGACACTAGACCTAGTGGGCTCTAAGGGAATCCCGGGGTCAAAAGCAGGGTCGGTGAGCAGACTAGGCAGGAAGTCCAACTCGTCGTCGTCAACCTCAATGACCTTCTCTTTGCCTTTCGACATTCCCTAAGCTCTAACCACAACACCACCAACTACTACCCAAACAGAAGAAAAGAGAAATTATCTACAACTATCCGAGGCCAAGGAGATAGAAGAAATACCTGAAGTAATGGTTCAGTCGGTGAAAATCAGAGATGGAGGACTTTTATGCCGGAACTTCTTTGCCGGAGAGACAGAGACGGAGACGGAGTGGATGATGAATATGCCGTTCGAGAGGATTTGGTTTTTCTAATGGGGACGGACTCTTGGGTTGCCAGCATTTAACAGCGCCGAATCCCGAGGGCCTCATAACCGTCGGTTTGAAATTCAAATGGAGGGGGGGATTTCCGCCACGTCACCCCGTCCGCAATTAAATGCGACATGACTCTTGGCAGCCTTTTCCAATCCCACGTGAGCGAGTACTATCGAGTTTCTACTGCTGGTCCACTACATTACCCAACACCAGAAACTGGGGGACCGGTGTTTAGGAGAAATACGTCGACGAGACCAGGCATGGTGAGCAGATATCTGGGGGCAGAGTTCCTCGACCCGGTGTGTTCCGTAAAAGCCTGATGCGCGGGGGAACAGGAGCAGAAATATCCTGCTCGTCCACGAGCACGTCATCCGCGAGGTCAATTTCCTGTAAGAGGCATAAGATCATTCCGGCTAGAGGTCGAGAAGCGAGGAGACCCGGTCGACGGCAGTTGGCAAGACATGCTCTCCAGCCCGAGAATCTAGGCACGACAGCCACGCTTTCCCCAGAACCGTGGCGTAACACGCAAGATCCCACGTTTTCCCATAACGCAGCAGTCAGAGTCCCATTACACGCAAGATCTCACAGAATCACGACAGCCACGCTTTCCCCAGAACCGTGGCGTAACACGCAAGATCCCACCTTCGCCCATGACGCAGCAGTCAGAGTCCCGTACCGTCTGGCAAAAAGCGGAAAACGGGGATTCGGAGAAGCCTATAAAAAGGTAGCCAACGAAGGTAAAAGGGTTAGCATTTTTAAGATAAAAGAGAAAACCACGAAAAAGCCATAAGACCTGTGGCAAGCGTTCCCCGAACCTTCATATCTGACTTGAGCGTCGGAGGGTTTGCGCCGGGAGAACAACCGGCGTACTCTGACTTGTCTGTGTGTGCAGGGACATCTGGAGAAGAAGCATTACTAGGAGACCTCCTGGTCGTGGTAAAGTTGATCGAGCAGAGATCCTGGTCGTAGAACGAGGAGAACCGGAATCTCGCATCAACAACTTACATCGGTGCGGGGATGATCTGTTCACATCTTGTAAACTTGTCATTGCTTCTCGGTGCCGTGCTTTCTTGGGCAATAATGTGGCCCCTCATATCTGGGCTCAAAGGCGAATGGTTTCCTAAGACTTTACCTGAGAGCAGCATGAAGAGTCTAAACGGTTACAAGGTATGGGATGGTCAAATACAATTATAATATATATTTTAAATTTTCTCTCTAATTTATTGTAAATTATTATGATGATTGTTGATTTCATTACGTACTTTCTTAGATGACGTTGTAAGAATGTCCTTACCTAATTTTTTTTCCTTTAGCAGAAACAGATATTATCTGTGGGTGTGGGCTAATTTAATTGGTAAATCTTATTGGATTACAAACAAGACGTTCGAGTTATTACCTTAGAAATAGAGTGTAATAATGATCTCAAAATTAATTCCTAATTTATCCAATATTATGGCTTGCCACATGGGCTGCAGGTTTTTGTTTCTATTCCTCTGATCCTAGGAGATGGCCTTTACAATTTCCTCAAGGTTGCCTATTTCACTGGCAAAAACATCCAAGCTGCCAGAACCAGGAATAACAATATCAACACAAGTAATATTTACATCTTGAGGCCACTCTATCTCAAAATTTAGGCACTTCAATTTTTTCTAAATCTGAATTCATTTTCCTTTCAATGCAGCTTCAGATAACCAGAATAGTCAGTCTCTAGATGATCTCCAAAGAAATGAAATCTTCATAAGAGAGAGCATCCCATTGTGGTTAGCATGTGCAGGATACATAATCTTCTCCATTATATCAATCATCATAATCCCTCTCATGTTCCCTCAGCTTAAATGGTACTTCGTTGTTGTTGCTTACCTTCTAGCACCGATACTTAGCTTTTGCAACGCTTATGGTGCTGGTCTTACTGACATGAACATGGCCTATAACTACGGCAAAGTAGCTCTCTTTGTTCTTGCTGCATTGTCCGGGAAAGAAAATGGCGTGGTTGCCGGACTTGTGGGCTGTGGTTTGATTAAATCCATTGTTTCTATTTCTTCCGATTTGATGCATGATTTCAAAACTGGCCATCTCACTCTCACTTCCCCTAGATCAATGCTTCTTAGCCAAGCAATTGGGACAGCCATAGGTTGCGTTGTTGCTCCACTTTCATTCTTTCTCTTCTACAAGGCTTTTGATGTTGGGCACCCAGATAGAGAATACAAAGCTCCTTATGCTATTGTGTACCGGAACATGGCAATTCTCGGTGTTCAAGGCTTCTCCGCGTTGCCTCGGCATTGCTTGCAGCTTTGTTATGGGTTTTTTGCATTCGCCATAGCAGCTAACTTGTTAAGAGATCTTTCTCCTAAGAAAATTGGGAAATGGATTCCTCTTCCAATGGCTATGGCTGTGCCTTTTCTAGTAGGAGCCTACTTTGCAATTGATATGTGTGTGGGGAGCTTGATTGTGTTTGTGTGGCAAAAGCTAAACAAAAAGAAAGCAGATTTAATGATTCCTGCAGTTGCTTCCGGCTTGATATGTGGTGATGGATTATGGATTCTTCCTTCATCGATCCTTGCTCTGGCAAAGATTCGTCCGCCAATCTGCATGAAGTTCTTGGCATCCTAATTGATTCTCATTTTAAGAGTTGTTTATAACATTGAACTGAGCCTATAAAATAATTTCCGGCTGCAAAGTACAGGAATGTTAGAGCTGCCTATTCTTCAATAATAGATAACATAAATCATTTGGAATATCTATATTCGAGCTGCTTCATGGTTGTATATATCCTGGCAAGCAGAAAATTTTGAGATCCCCGCGCCCCCAATAAATCAATTTTTGTTTCCTCCCCTATTATGATTGATTAATTCAAAATATATCCTGTTAAATTTGTGCTGGATGAACATACGAATGATGCAGTGTATATGCCTATCCTATCGCGCTATGCTCCCGAGTGTTTGTCCCTTGTTTGTAATTGTTTGGCTTACATGCATGATGATCAATTATGCATTGCCAACATTTGACAAGGAATTCATCATAACATGAATAGAATCATCGATGAATGTTGGCCGTTAAAACCCATAGCTTTCCACGGCTCATGGATCAACGGCATGGATTTTTTTGCCGTCATATCCCATTGACAGCATATTTCCCATGCCATGAAAAGCCTATTCTGTTGTAGTGATCAATATTTATTTTCTGGAATTTGAATCTTCTCTTAATCAACATTTTATAAATCTTGTGAAATATGTATATTATGAATAGAGTGGGTTATTTGTTCTTTAAAATATACTTTAGACACCTTTACCATGAACAACCATTTAATCAATTTCAATTTATACTTTTACTCTATACATTCCAGCAAATCACAGAATTATCCTAAATAAAAATGAGGTTGTTTATCCCACCTCTGCAGTATTTGTAAGGAGGGTGCCTAAAAACATGTTATTTTCATGGAATTTATCAAGAATTTTAATTACTTTCCAGTTTAGTTTTCTCATATATACAACTCCTCTTTCTTTCATTTTTTCCTGTTTTTCAAAAATTTTCCCCTTTTTTGGGTGAACTGGACGGTTTGAAAGAGAACTTTTTGCTTAGTCGTTATCGTGTGGAAAGATCAACTTTTGATATGGTCCTCGTATGTGGGATATTCTCCAGATATACAACTAATCCTACACTATCTTTCCACACGAAAAATATTAAATAAAATAATAATAATAATAATAAGCCTGCACCTAACAAAAGGCAAAATGCTTAGTCGGGGTGTTGAGGAGAATATCCCTTATCAATTGCAAAATAGTTCTTGGGCTAAGAATATTATCTTGAGACAATCCTTAACTTTTGAGCTAGCTTTTAAATATAAATTATTCTCATGAGTTTTTATATGATATCAGAGCTAAACTCATACACAAGTGACTCAACTATCTTACCACATGATAAGCACTAAACCGTGCATTAATAATTCACATTATCTTATCACATGATAACAACGAGACAATATGTCCATAACACATTATGAATATATCCACCTACAATAAACTAAATGAACCCGTGCGCAACCCAAATGTTATTAAATTGGTGGGTGAAGCAGACACGCGGCTAAAATGAAATTGGAAGAAAATAAAGAATAAGCACAAAAGAGGACACCAGAAATTACGTGGTTCGGCTTTAACCTACATCCACGGGCGAAGACAGAAGGAAAATATTTCACTAGTGAAATAAGGATTACAAGTATTGTAATATTTTGGCTCACTACCCAAAACTCCAATACACCCAATCTCTCACTCACTAATTACACAAGAGTATTAAATATTGAAAACAAATGCTTATAAAGAGAAATTTATTTTTCTCTCTTTTATAAGCTCTCGGATGCACTCAAAATGGGATACAAAACTCATTTGCATGGCTCCCTTTATATAGCCAATTGTTGGCTAACAAATTCCACAAGTTAGGTTTGACAGCCACCTAACTCAACCACCCCCATTTCATTTTGTCCATGGTCGGCAATCACCAAATCAAAATGTCAATGTCGGCACCCATTTTTCTTCATTTTCTTTCCTTTTTTCTTTTTTCTTCTTTTCTTTGCCCTTTTTGGTGGATCCTTGACATTCTCCCACTTGGAGATTAGATTGGGGACTAATCAATCTCCACATCATCCTTTCTGCTTCGTCATAATCATGTTGCCTACGTTTCTGCTAGGCCACAAGAGGATCTACTCCAGATAAAATTGTCAGCATTTATCGGCTTGGTCAAAACATTTGCTAGGTTCTCCTTCGTATGGATTTTCTGTAAATCCACACTTCCTTCTTCCACTACTTCTCGAACGAAGTGATACTGAACTCCTATGTACTTTGTCCTGGAATGAAAGGCTGGATTCCTTGCAATGTGCAAGGCACTCTGACTGTCACAAAACACAGAAATTTTTTGTTGTTTGTGCCCGAGCTCCTCAAATATCCTTTGTATCCAAATGACTTCCTTACAAGCTTGTGTAGCTGCCATGTACTCTGCTTCTGTTGTAGATAAGGCCACAATGGTCTGCAGTTTCGAAACCCAGCTTACAACTACTCCCGCAAATGTAAACACATAACCAGTAGTGGATTTCCTTTTATCAAGGTCTCCTGCAAAATCTGAATCCACATAGCCCCTGACAGTAAACTCTGATCCTCCATAACATAATGCAACATCTGAGGTTCCTCTGATGTATCTCAGAATCCTCTTCACAGCTATCCAATGCTCTCCACCATGATTCGCCATGTATCGACTAACTGATCCCACTGCTTGTGCAATGTCTGGTCTTGTACATGTCATAGCAAACATCAAACTTCCCACTACTGATGCATACGGTACTCGAGACATCTTCTTCCGCTCTGTTTCATTGCTAGGACACATACTTGAGGATAATTTGAAATTAACAGGAAGTGGGGTAGAAATTGACTTACAATCTTGCATGTTGAAGCGCCGCAAGATTTTCTTCAAGTAATTCTTCTGTTAAAGCCAAATCTTCCTGTTATTTCTGTCTCGGTGAATTTGGATCCCTAGAATCTTATTTGCTGGTCTCAAGTCCTTCATTTCAAACTCCCTAGCCAATTGTGCCTTCAATTCTTGGATTCGATCTTTGTTGGGGCCTGCTACCAACATGTCATCCACATACAACAACAAAATAATGAAATCATTATCTTCAAACCTTTTGTAATATGCACAATGGTCTGAACTGAGTCTGTTGTATCCAAGGCTCATGATGAATGAATCAAATCTCTTATATCAACACCTCGGCGCCTGTTTGAGACCTTATAGAGATTTGTTCAACCTGTAAACCAAGTTTTCCTTTCTTGTTTCTGCAAAACCTTCTGGTTGGAGCATATATATTTCTTTTTCAAGTTCTCCATGAAGAAATGCAGTTTTCATATCCAACTGCTCAAGATGTAAGTCAAATGTAGCACACATCGCCAAGACAACTCTGACTGTTGTAAGTCGAACCACCGGAGAAAATATCTCGTTAAAGTCAATACCTTTTTTTTCTGAGCATATCCTTTCACCACCAATCTTGCACGATACCGCTCCACTTGGTCATTGCCATCACGCTTGATCTTGTAGACCCATTTGTTTCCAATGGCTTTTCTTCCGTGTGGTAGTGGTACAAGTTCCCATGTCTTGTTCTTGTGTAGAGCTTCAATTTCTTTATGCATTGCTGTCATCTACAAAGCAACATCTGAGCTGTTTAAAGTTTCATGGAAAGTTGAAGGCTCTCCATCCTCTGTTAGAAAACAGTATGCAACGTTGATCTCTGTGACATACTTCGAGTGCCACGTTGGCGGTCGTCTCTCACGAGTTGACCGACGAACTTCTGGAGCCTCGGACTCGACTGGTTCTTGTTCTTCGTGCTCCGGTGCTGCTTCAGAAGAATCTGAATCTTCTGGATTATTTTCCACATATACCGGTATAGTCTTTGACTTTTCTTTTACCCTACTATCATCCTCATCTCTCCTTTGCAGTTGATCTTCTATAAAGATAACATCTCTGCTGATGACAATCTTGTGGGCAGTGGGATCCCATAGACGATACCCTTTTACTCCATCAGCATACCCCAAAAAGATACATCTTCTAGATTTTGGATCCAGCTTTGTTCTTTCTTGGGCATTGTACATCACGTACACAGGACATCCAAATGCATGTAGGTAGGAATAATCAGTTGGCTTTCCAGTCCACATCTCCATCGCCGTCTTCAACCCAATAGTTGTAGATGACGACCGATTTACTATATAACAGGCAGTTTTGGCTGCTTCTGCCCAGAATGAATTGGGTAGACCAGCAGTCTTCAACGTAGCTCTTATCCTTTCTGCAAGAGTCTTGTTCATCCGCTCTACCACTCCATTTTGTTAAGGAGTGTGTACCACCGTGAACTGCCTCTGAATACCTTCTTGTTTACAGAAAGCAAGAAACTCGCCGTCTGTATACTCTCCACCATTATTTGTCCTCAAGCACTTAATCTTTTTACCATATTCAAGTTCCACCCGCGCTTTGTATTCTTTAAATACTGGAAATACATATGATTTTTTCTTAATTAGATACACCCAACATCTTCTGGAATAATCATCAATGAAAGTCATCATGTACTTTGCACCTCCAATGGATATATCTGGTGATTCCCAAACATCAGAATGAATCAAGTCTAGAATACATTTACTTCTAGCAATAGATCTACTGAATTTTAATCTATGCTGCTTACTTATAACACAATGCTCGCAAAATGGTAAACTTACCGATTTGAGCCCTGGAAGCAATTTTCGCTCAGAGAGAATTTTCAAACCTTGTTCTGACATGTGGCCAAGTTTGAGGTGCCACATCATCGTTGATTCTTCTCTATTTGACGCTACACACGCATCAGCTTCCTGTAGTGTTTCCCCTTTAAGCATGAATAGATTAACACCGATCTTTTCCTCATACATCAATACAAGTGCGCCTTTAACGATATTAATAATTCCATTCTCCACATGAGTTTTGCACTCATGACTGTCTATTTGTCCCAAAGACAATAGATTTTTCTTCAGGCCGTTGACATGTCGTACATCCCCAATTGTGCGAATTGTACCATCAAACATTTTTATTTTGATAGTACCAATACCAGCAATTTCTAAGGCATGATCATCTCCCATATATACAGATCCTCCTGAGATAGGTTCATATGTGTGGAACCATTCTCTCCGAGAGGTCATGTGCCAGGTAGCTCCTAAGTCTATAAGCCAGACATCAGATAGTCGTTTTATGCCTTCTGAAACAGTTATTGCCTCGCTGTAGAGGATTTCGCCATCATACGAGGTACTTGCTACACACCCCTGAGCATTTGATGACTCAGGTTCTTTGTCCTCTTTTCTCTTCTGGTTACTCCAACACTCTTTCTTGACATGCCATTTCTTGCCACAGTTGTAGCATTTAACATTCTTCTTACTTCTGGATTTTGATCTACCATGATTTTGACTCCCACTGGGGCCACGTTCCGTTGATCTCCCTCTCGTCACCGATAGCGTCTCCGCTTGCTGCGAACTTGCTTGTCTGTTTTTCTTATTTTTTTGTTTGCTCTCCTCATTTAATACGGAGGCTATAACATCGTCGAAAACTAGACTGTCCACTGGATTGTTGTTCGTTAGGTTGATGATGAGTTGATAATACAAATCTGATAGACTTTGAAGTAGAAGCTCTGCACGTTCATTCTCCTCTATATTATGACCCAACGTTGTGAGTTGTGAAAATAGAGTCTTCAAGGTGTTGATGTGGTCGGTCACCATTGTAGATTGCGCCATTCGAAAAGTATAAAGTCTCCTCTTCAAGAAGATTTTGTTGTGTAGTGACTTGGCCTCGTACAATTTTGCAAGAGTATCCCATATTTCATTCTCTGTATTTTTCTCTGCCACACTGGATAATACTCTGTCTGCAAGTGCCAAGTGTAGATCAAAAATGGCGTTGCCATCTATCTCGTTCCACTTGTCATCAGTTATCTCCATGAGCCTTTCTCTAATTGTTGTCAAGCAATTATTTTTCCTCAATACGGCTTTCATCTTCATTTTCCACAACGAAAAATTATTTCCGTTAAATTTCTCAATTTCATACTTTGATGGCATTTTGTTGATAAATACCGCACACAAGCTAGTGTACCACCTTGAATAGTTGTGAGTATATGTGAGAATGCACACCAGGAAAGTTCCCAGGAAAGACTAGAGAGGTCACAATGGTCCCACTTAAAACCCAGACTCCTTAAGCTCTTATCGCCTTTGTGACAGAACTTTCCTAGACATGTACAAAACCACACAGTTGCTTTACTCACACCACTATTCCTTGCTTTGCACCGCAAAATTCTTGGATCGCTCCCACCGTTTCACGTGAATAGTATCGTATACGTGAACAGTACTGTATTCATGAACAGTGACGTATTCGTGAACAGTACCGTATACGTGAACAGTGACATATACGTGAATAATACCCCTTACGTGAACAGTACCCGACTCCAAAAATACAACCAATAGCTCTGATACCACTGTCAGTAAATTGGTGGGTGAAGCAGACACGCGGCTAAAATGAAATTGGAAGAAAATAAAGAACAAGCACAAAAGAGGACACTAGAAATTATGTGATTCGGCTTTTAGCCTACATCCACGGGCGAAGACAGAAGGAAAATATTTCACTAGTGAAATAAGGATTACAAGTATTGTAATATTTTGGCTCACTACCCAAAACCCCAATACACCCAATCTCTCACGCACTAATTACACAAGAGTATTAAATATTGAAAACAAATGCTTATAAAGAGAAACTTATTTTTCTCTCTTTTATAAGCTCTCGGATGCACTCAAAATGGGATACAAAACTCATTTGCATGGCTCCCTTTATATAGCCAATTGTTGGCTAACAAATTCCACAAGTTAGGTTTGACAGCCACCTAACTCAACCACCTCCATTTCATTTTATCCATGGTCGGCAATCACCAAATCAAAATGTCAATGTCCGCACCCATTTTTCTTCATTTTCTTTCCTTTTTTCTTCTTCCTCTTTTTTCTTCTTTCTTCTTTTCTTTTCCCCTTTTTTGGGTGAACTGGACGGTTTGAAAGAGAGCTTTTTGCTTAGTCGTTATCGTGTGGAAAGATCCGCTTTTGATATGGTCCTCGTATGTGGGATATTCTCTAGATATACAACTAGTCCTACACTATCTTTCCACATGAAAAATATTAAATAAAATAATAATAATAATAATAATAATAATAATAATAATAATAATAAGCCTGCACCTAACAAAAGGCAAAATGCTTAGTCGGGGTGTTGAGGAGAATATCCCTTATCAATTGCAAAATAGTTCTTGGGCTAAGAATATTATCTTGAGACAATCCTTAACTTTTGAGCTAGCTTTTAAATATAAATTATTCTCATGAGTTTTTATATGATATCAGAGCTAAACTCATACACAAGTGACTCAACTATCTTACCACATGATAAGCACTAAACCGTGCACTAATAATCCACATTATCTTATCACATGATAACAACGAGACAATATGTCCATAACACATTATGAATATATCCACCTACAATAAACTAAATGAACCCGTGCGCAACCCAAAGACATTGGCACTCTAAAAAACTACACATTC
Source organism: Citrus x changshan-huyou (assembly GCA_039657385.1). Lineage (NCBI taxonomy): Eukaryota > Viridiplantae > Streptophyta > Magnoliopsida > Sapindales > Rutaceae > Citrus > Citrus x changshan-huyou. Next base: position 9,541,603 of record CM077549.1, read on the forward strand.
TCATATGCCAATTTTAAAGCTAGCTTTTGAGCAGTATTAGTCAGCTTCATGAGATTCATACAGTATTAAAGTCAACTAATGCGCCAATAAGACCCAATTGTTAGATCATGCGACTAAGATCAAGAAAAGAGAGTGGCATAAATGTACATGACATTAGTCTTAAAATGTGTAAGTCTATTGGATTTCTATATAGTTGAAGCAGAGTAATTAGGCGTACTCGGCTCCGGTAAATTTTAAATATACAATTTTGTGTGATTGTAGGTGTAGCATATTTGTGTCGTTACCAGGAGCACATGCATTCACATCTAACCAAATCAAATGCTGTCCACGTTTCACCCACACGATCGATTACTTTCCACTTTCCAGATGTCTTGAAACTGTACCTCACGCCTTGTATGACCCAGTATAATTCAGACGCATTGTATGACCCCGTCTAAACTGTACCTCACGCCTACACAAGCTTTGATCCATCTTGTTTCATTTTTTCATGCCAAGCAGCAGCTTTCACAAAGGATTTTGTGACCTTCGATGATGGGGTAACAAACATTAAAAATTTGATTACTGTTTAATTTAATCGAATGACTGAAAATATAATGAGTAATAAAAAAAGGTTATGAGAAAATATGATTGTCAATTCTTTAATATTTGTTATCCTATCATACAAGTTAACAAGGGCCTTTCATAAAAGTTAGGAAAGAGACCATGATTTTACACCTTGCTTGTCGTGCTTTCTGTAAATGTAGGTATGATAAAGAGGGAGGCGCTCCGGAGTTAGAATGCTAGGGTTAAGATCTAAAGCCATTTGTTTCCTTTTTATTTTATTTTTAAAGCACTGCAGTAAGGAGCAAATCAATTTTTTAACTTTATATTGATGTTAATGGATTCCCTTATTATTGTTTTCAGTAAGAAAATAATTTCTACTCCATTGTATCAATTTCTTAGTCATCTTAAAGTATGTCCCCTTTAATTAGGTGTTTGGTTTTTTTTTAATAAATTTCTCAATTTGTTGAGGTTTAAGAAAAAATCCATATTGATGCCTCGGAGAAATGATATTAAATGTCATTTTATTATATGTTTCTTAATAACTAAAGGGAAAAAAAAATTTATTAGAGTGGAAAAGATCTCAACTGAGAAAATAAATAAAATATTATTAATGAAGAATGTGAAATAAATTAGAATAATAAGTCTATTTTTACTAAAAGATATTTATCCTGATCTTAATAAATTTATCACGCCTTAGAAAAAAGGAACGTGAACAAGAATATAAAAAATAAATTCAGATTAACTATAAAAAATAAGAAATTAAATTTCAATTCTAATTCTAACTATGAATCATGGGACATCACATGTTTTCTTTAAAATTTAAACTTAGGTTACATGTTAAACAAAGCTACTTAAAAATCATTTATTCAGTGCCGGAGACCAAGAGCCGATTTAGATCTAAAGCCATAACCTTAAAAAGCAATAGTGAAAGGGTACCTGTACTCCTCATGTACTTGCATTTGGATTGCTTGTACTACACAAGATAACGATTATGCTAATAATAACTAGTACAAACCATATTCAATTTAATACATAAATAAATTTAGTTCCTCAGACGCTTGGCATCTTAACTGGTTGATGACAAGTGGCACCAAAAGTTGACACGTACCGTAATTTCATTTAGTTAATTATTCAATTGTTTTACCCCACTTTCTTTGTCTGTCTCTGTTTTCTTAAGCATTATTAATATATGGATTCCTGTTTTCATGTTGTAGCGTCAAGCACTTTTTGTACCCTTTAAGCAAATCAATCAATCCCTTTCATCTTTTTCGTTCCTCTTTCTATTTGATTTCTTCTTTGAGAATATGTACAATCTATGTAGCTTATTTCTCATTTGAAACAAAAAATTATATTTCTCTACTTTTACTTTCTTCGCATATTTAAACTCGAGAAGCAACTAGCTTCTTCTACTTCTGTTTCATTTTTAAAGATGCACATTGGACTAATGCATGATGCTCCCTTTCTTCTCTGTACTTGTGATCAAGATTTTAAGCACTCTGCAGTTGAGTTATTTTAATGCTTGTTCTAACTTTTTTTTCATGTCCTTTGAGAAATGATTTGTTTTTTGTTTTGTCGCTAGCATAATAAGCTGATAATTTAACTCTCTCTTTCTTTTTTCCCCTCCCTTTTTTAGTGGCTTTTAGGACCTCAAATAATAGATATGTCTTTTTGACACAATGTATATTATGCAGGTTATAATTTCTTCAAACTTCATGAATCCTCTGCCAATTAATCGCAGGTTACAGGAAAGAATGCAAGTTATTAATCACTACGCATTGAGCTAATAAATTAAGCATTATTTTGAAGTCATGGGGTACGAGCTTTCACACCTCAGCTTGATCGTTGTAATAGTCTCCTCAGTAGGTCATTTGTTTAAATTTAAAACTACATTCCAATAATTTTTATATAATTTAGGGGGAAAATGTTTGTTAATATATAAAACCTTCTTTGTGAAAGTGATAGCACTGAAGTCATTTATCTGTTCTTGTCTTTCTTTGACAGTATTATTGAAATTTTTTTAACATGATCAGAACAGTTTGAAATTAAAAAAAAAAGGAAAAAACAAAAAGAGCTCGTCCTCAAGAGAAATTAAATATTTCAAGTACTTAGAAAAATCACCTCATACACTGATGACCTTATCAAGTCTGATAAGCCAAATATTAAATGTGATAAAAGCCATTAATTTAACTGTAGTTCTTCAACATGGATGCCAAAATAGTTAAAAAAGGATAAGAGAATACACACACACACACCATTGTACATACATACACGTACTTATCTAAGGAAAAGAATTGTACTACTGAGAATATTCTAATGAATAGCTCTTGAAGACTCGAAAGAGCAGCTGATTTATTTCATAAATATAATATTATGATGCCTTTGAGTACTCCAATATTATGTCATTTGTTTGGTTGTTTGTTTATTTCATTATGTCATCTATCTTTCTCTCTCATATATTATTATACTTCATATTTTTTAATGTGAGCTTGGTCTTCTGCATTCAGAATTTGAAGCCTTTCACTTGTCAATTCCGAATATATTGACTTTGTGCAGTTTCAATGTGATGACTTATCAGAGTTTTATGTATGTCTTCTAAATAAAAACCGACTAGCAGATGCGACGCCAATTTGAAGGTATGCCCTAATTGTAAAAATGTTGTTTACTCTCCCATTTTCTGTGCACTTTTTTTACATATATATATCTCAATTATAAATCTACTTAAGACTCACAATTAAATTTTTAATTGTACTGAATTAAGTCTATTATGATATAACCCTAACGATCCGTCTATTATAATATATTCTAGGCTTTTATTTTCAATTAGTATAGGAAGAATATCTATGTTTTACTCACATTAATGAGAGAAATATGTCTACCCCTATTCAATTGAGGATCATGATCTTATCATGATTGGGTCTTCTTCTAAACAAATTTTATTAACAAGATTGATAGTTAATAAATTAAAAAATAAAGATAGCTAAATTCTAATCATACACCTACGTTAAAAGACAGATGACACAAGATTTATGAAAAAGCAAGAGAGCTCATATTAGAAGAGGATCATCACCCTTAAATCACCCTTAAATTAAATTGAGAGGAGAATATGAGTCCATGAATTGTTGGGACTTCAACGCCAATGGGCTAAGCTGCACTGAACACATCAAAATTTGCAAAGATCTCATACATTTGACGTGTTGCTAGCAATATTCTTAATTTCGGAGTTTCTTACTCAATTAGGTTAAAATTGTGACCATGTGCTCAACTTTAAGGTATCAAAATTTTCTGATTCTTGCTATGAATTTTTGTCTTGATCACCATAGGAGTGGTTCATTTAGCACATCTCACATTAAAATGTCTTCTCCACGTCTAAACAATCTGGATCATGAAGATTACAATGTGGACGAAATCCCTTTCCACGCCTCGGATGATTTATGGCAGCTGCTAGAAGATGACAGCTCATTTCAAGATATTAATAATAGTTTAGATCCAAACATAACATTTCATTTAGAAAATTCTTCGGCTGCTGAAGCTTCAGATAATAATCCATGTGTGCCTTTTGATCAAGAAAAGAGCGTATTTCCTCTTGAAGATGACACTACAAATTGTAAGCGGGATTCATATTTGTTTCTTGAGCAACAAAATTCAGGAATGGCTATACCTATTACAGAAGAGTGCAGCATGACATTTTCCAATAAAAGCCATGATACTAGTGGCAGTTCAGATCTGGGCACATTTCTTGAGCAAGAAAGTTCAGGATTGGAGCCAAGCACGGACACAGAATTATTTCTGCAAAATCTAGTCAATTACTGCAATGATGACATTTTTTCAAATTTTGCTGAAGCTTCTGGTGATCCTTGGGTTCATGGAGAGGCAGGCTGCTCATCGCTGCCTTTAGAAAACCATGAAAGTAGTAGAGGGTTGGAATCAAGCTTCTTATCTGAGAGAGAAACTTCAGCTGTGGCCACCCCCAGCATCAATAAGGCATTGCCTGAAAAACAACTGAGTGCCAAGAAAAAGGAGAGAAACAACACAACAATTGAAGAGCATAATGCCAAGGAAAGAGTACGAAGGATGAAGCTTTATGCAACCTACTTATCTCTTGGTGCTTTGCTACCGGATTCAGAAAGTAAAAAGGTTTTTAATCTGCATATCTGATCATTCATTTCTTTAGAAGTTTTGCTCACTTTACATGGAAATTTACGGGACTAGCTCATACTGAAATCTTTAGTAGTTTCGTTCTCTTATATATAGAAACTTATAAATATATAGAAATTTATATGCCTAACACATACTTAAAACGTAGTCCATGAGTTGAGTGTAAGATCTATTCTCAGCCGATGTGGGAGTATTCTCTTAAAACCCCCTCTTGACATTTAGACTGATATTTGTTTACTAGTCTTTGTTACATGATAAGGTAGTCGAGGTTGTCTCAAACTTATAAATTTAATTCAAGAACTATAATTAGCCAATATGAGATAGTGTCATTAGTTTACTTTTGCTTTCATCTAGCTATGATCAATTCATTGTGTTCTTGCAACTTATGCAGAAAAGGAGTGCACCAGCAATCATTGATAGAGCTCTCGAATACATTCCAGAGCTAGAAAATGAGATAGAAAAGCTGACTCTCAAGAAGGATAATATGCTATTGAAAATTGAAAATAAGCAACGCAACAACCAAAATCTACAATTAGAACATGAAGCTCCCTCAGTTTTGGTGCATGAAGTTGAAAAAGGTGATGTTATCATACAAATTATATGCAGTCCGAATGATGAAAAAACTGTTTTCTCAAAACTATTGCAGAATTTAGAAGCAAAAGAAAAAGGCATTATTAGTGTCTCAACTCTCTGTGTTTGTGAGAAGAGAGTTTGCTACCATTTACATATACAGGTATTACTTTTATCTTTTAAGATTTTGTTTCAAATTACAGTTTTTACAACAATTAAAGTCATTAACCATATATATCTCAAAAATTAAAGTTCATTTTAGTTTATAGTTTTTGTTCATTTTAGATTATATATGTCCTTCTATCGCTTGTATTTGCTAATCATTTGGCCTTAACAAATTAGAAAGGAAGAACTTATAGGCATTGCCCCATTTTCCTTGTATTCTATTCCTCTTTAACTTTCTTGGGAAACAATTTCTTTATATTCTTCTTTTTGGGAGATTTTTGGTTCCATGCATTTGGAGATTATATAATAATAAGGGAAGGGGAAGGGGATAAGCCTTTGGATTTTCTCTTTAAAGTCTGATGTCAATTCAGGTCTCTCCCACGCTCTATGAGCGAGGTTCAAACGCAAGATTACCACCCTAAGAAGTTCTTTCAGTTAAACTAAAATGCATCCACAACATTATATTGCATTGTCTGCAATTTTTTCTCCCTAATAAGATATTAAGATATTTCCAACTAACTAATGTTACTGCTTTGAACAGATGCAAAAGGATTCGCTTGCAACTGACTATGTCGAAGTTTTGAGACAAGATGTGATTTCATGGTTACTTTAATTTCTTCATTTTGCATAAGAGGTTAATAATTTTCTATGTTCTCTTTAGTTTTGCCAAGAAGTTCCAAGCAAATAACTATTACTCAGAGCTAATTTAACCATTAAGATCATTCAAATACATTCAATCTTTTTCTTTGAGATCAAAGGCGTGGCTTCACTGGTAAGTGGGCAACTAATACTTAAGTTTTGGATTCGAGTTTCATGTAGTGCGTGCGTGTGTATTGAATTAATAAATAAAAAAATTCCTTTTTTTTTTTTGGTTGTTTGATTTGTGGAAATTACGCTGCAGTGTTTTCAACTAGTTAATTAGAAACAAGAGAGTAGTTCTGCTTATTTCCTGATGATAACAAGTGGGCAACTAGTTAGATTTGTGAAAATACGAATAACAGAGATTGTATAGTAATTTCTGCCGCATCAGGTTTATGAACAGTTAGCTAATTGTATGGTAATAGTTATTGCCGATTGAGAATAGTTATTGCTGAACTCACAACATAAGCTTGACACAATTATCAACTCTTGAGATAGTTTTTCAGCATAAGTTTAGACCCATGAACTTCTATAGAATAAATAATTACATGACAACCTAAGTTATTAAATAACAACCTTGAGCACTACAAGAATCTGCCAACAAACGCTCACGTACAAATTTAAAAAAGTTTCTTTACTTTCATCAAGAACTCCCTAGCTACTGTAGCTCTTCATTCATGTTAGTTTTCTACAAATTTAGCCTTTCAAGCCACATTTAATCAATAAGAAAGTAAAATTCATCTTCTTTCTACATTTTGCAATTTCCACACCCAGTATAGTTAACCAACCGTTTAATATAAAGATGCAGTCTTATTTATTAAAAAAAAAAAACTTATATATATCAGTAGTACAATTAAACTACATACCTCAGTGGAATTGCAGGCTTTGACATATGTGCACGTGGTTCCGCTTCTTCAATGATCAATTCCTCAAAGGAGCTTTCAATAGAGATGATCAGACGCTGAGGGACGAACAAAAGCTAGGACTTTGGTCTTGACACACACTTAAGTTAGTGATGTACGGGCAAGGCCAATGGTCCATGATTAAAATATTATTTGTGGTCTTGACACACACAACCAATAGGAAAAATTTTGTACTCCCCGTAATGTACTTCACCCTTTTGGGTCGTTGTACTGCATAAGATAACCCTTAATTAACTCTCTCATTGGTCGGGTGATAGGTACGAGGTGCCAAAGTTTGATTTAGTCAATAATTTAATCTTTCCCCTTCCTGGCCTTTGTATGTGCGAGTCTCTCTCTTATTTAAGAATTATCTTTTGTTAATATTGTTCTTTTTAAGCATTATTAAATCAATTTGCATATTGAAATAAGATATAAAGAAAATAATTTTTTTAAGTATGGTAGGATCACTTGAGAAAAAGTTATATTGAAATCGCCAGCAAACTCAATTCGCTGAGTTGGTAGGATTAGTCACTATTCTTTTATTAAATGGTGGAGCAATGCTCTAGGATCATTTAATGTTAGTTTTTTAATCTAGTATTATTGGATATTTAATGCAACGTTAGATTTATATGTAAATAATTATGTGTTAGCACTGTCATATAAGGTTAAAACCAATTAAAAGTGATCTATTAATGTTTTCGATAATTTGAGCTTTAATATATGTAATAGGGTGTGAGTCTTTAATATGTAGAGACTTAAGGATAATTTATATAATTGACTGAAATAGAAATGCCTAAAGAGAACAAAAAAAGTTATCTATATAAGTGGTCATTGTCCCTAGGTCACACGTATCTTTCTATTTTTTTTAATATCCCATTAATAAAGAGAGAGCACAAAGAAAATTAAAGGATTTGGAAGGCCAACCACACAATTCTAGAGAGTAATTAAGCACTATGAATTCAAGTACGCTTCCGCATAATTTGTTATTGATTATTGGTGATACAACATGAATGTTCTTAGATTATAGGTGATGGTTTTCACCAAATGATTTCTTATTCTAACAAGTGATATTAGAGCCTCTTTATGTTGAATCATTAAGAATTGAGTTTATTTTTTTATTAATGATTAAATCTCTAGTGTTCTCCAATTTAATAATATCAGAGTTATTAAAACTATTGAATTTGAGAACAAACTTGTGGTTGTTTTTTTGGAATTTAAGAATTTTTTTTACTGGAAATTTGGATTTACAATTTAAAAATTAAAAAAAATTCTAGATTCAAGGTTTTGTGGTTGGCGACAACGGCAGCCATCGGCACTAAGGTTGCTGGCTCAGCTGCGTCACACGTGGGCCAAGGCCACCATGCCACGACAACCTGCGGAAAATTAAAAAAAAAGAATGACCTAGACGCAACCGTTAGGTCATGCTAGTAGCCAAGCCATGGCTGCAAGGCCGTGGCACGTAAGGATGGCAAAATCCAGGTCCGGGTCCGGGTCCGGGTTTGGCTTTGGCCTTTTCGATTCCGGACCCGAATACCAAAATGTTGTTCCGGATCCAGATTTAAACCTGGATTTATTGCCTCCGAGTTCGATACGAGTTCAACCCAAAAAAAATTCGGGTTTCTGAATTGCGGGTTTTAAACCCGGATCACTTAATCAACTAAAAAATTAAAGAAACCAAATACAAATACAAATCCCAATTCTAAAAAGATCAAACACAAATACAGATTCTAATTTCAATAATTCAAAGCATTAAAACATTTACAAATACAAATCCATAACATAGATCTACAATTCAAACTGATGATTATGGATTCAATATTTACGAACTTCAAGGATCTGCATCCAGCGAAGTAACGAATGAAGGCTGATGATGATGATGATGAACACAGTGACACAGCTGCGATTGTAATCGCGAAGGCGGACAAACGTTGACCAAAACCCATAAAAAAGATAGACAAGCAGCGGCCGGTGATGATGGTGAATATGAAACATAGTGAAAGTGGTGAAGCGATCACGAGTGACGACAATGATTTGATGAAAAGAAGAGTTGAAGATAGAGGAAAAGAATACTTTGCTTTGGCTAGGGTGGCTGTGAAAGTGTGATGATGATGAAGATTAGACGAAAGAGAAAAAGTTGAAGAGAGTGGAAAAGAATGGTTTTGGTTTGGTGGCTGTGGCTGTAGAAGAGGGAATTAGGGCATGGCTGATTTTTCTTTCCTATTTATATTATAAAAATAATTAAAAAATAATATTAAGATAAATATATTCGGGTTCGGGTTTCGGATTTTCGGATTTACCCAAACTCAAATCTAGACCCGGATATATGCGAGTTGATAAAATCAATTCCGGATACCGAATTTATTTTATTCCGATGCGGGTTGAACCCGGTCCGAATTATTCGGGTTTGTCCGGGTTCGGGCCAAGTTCGGGTTAAATTGCCATCCCTAATGGCACGCAACTTAAGAGTGACGACCATGGCTATCGCATAAGGAAGAGACAGCGGTGACATGGTTGGTGCATAAAACAATAAGAAAATAAAAGATGGAATTAGGACTTCATGGTTTATATCTTGGAGGTTCATGAGCAACTATCAAATTCTTTTTACATAGAATGGTTAAGAAGTTTCTCATTAAACCCTAAATTTGTTTGGACTTAATGAAACTTAGTTTTGGGTCGAATAGAGATAAGGCTTAATGGATTAAAATGTATGGTGAAGGTTTAGCCCATGAAGATAAAAGAATTAAAAAAAAAAAAGGGGTTAGTGTTTGATTTGTGGGTTGGTTTAGGATTCAATTCGGGTTTTAGCCTTGAACTAGTCAATAGATTGATCAATTGACAGTTGACAGGTCAAACTGTTGATTGTTGACTAGACTTTGACACCATTTTTTATTTTTTTGGGTAATTTTGGTGCAATTTTAAATTCAAATATTGGTATGTTTATATATATTTTGAAATGAATTAATTCAAGTAACATGTCGCCAAAGAGCCTTTTTTTGTGGAAATTAATTTGTTTTGGAATATAAGAGGTTGTGTGTATATAATTACTATGAATACCGATTGGCCCAAAGGAATGTCTATATTTGACAGAATTGCATGTACACTTGGGATAATAAATACGTGATGATTATTTGGTTTTATATGTGAATAATAAATTGGTCCAAAGAAATATTTATTGTTTGACATGTTCTTATTATCAGTGTTTGATTATTACACCAAGATATCACTTACAAGTTAATATTTTGTCTAAAGATGAAATATTAATGGAGTGTCTAGTATCTTGAGATGGGCCTAACTCTTGTTTGAATTTATTTTTTTTTTTAAACTTATATGAGCTTATTTTGTTTGTTTATTATTTTTTGTTCAGTTATGTTTGCTACTAATATTACTGCCAACATACATTTTATTCCTATGCTTAATGGCTCTAATTTCAAGTCATGGCGAGAGAAACTTTTAATAGTTCTTGAAGTCATGGATCTCGACCTTACATTAAAGGGTTAATTCTCCCTCAGCTCTTACGGATGAAAGTACCCTTAATGATAAATAAGAAATATAAAGGTGGGAGAGATCAAATCACATGTGTATCATGTTCATAAAGAAGGACACTCTAAAAGCATTTGAGGGTTTAATATCTTAAAAGGCAACTGTGGCTAAAGAGTTCCTTGTAGAAATTGAAAAGAGGTATTGATTGACGCTAAAAAGTGTACATTTAATAAGGATGAAATTATTAGTTTTTCACTTATTGTGTCGATTAATGTGCTCATTATTCTTAAATTATCTTAATACTCTCCAAATATAGAGATATGTTAAATTAATTCGCAATATGATAATTTTTATCTTGTAAATATTTTTTAAAAATAAAGATAGAATTGAAATTGAAAGCGGGAACAAAGAAGGACCACTGAAGCAATTTGGAATACATAATTGAGGAGATGTAATATTTAAATAATTAAAAATATATATATAAAAAATGAATGAAGAGCATTGTTGCTCGTGATGGTCTTGGCCACTTGACCATCACACTCTTCAATGTATTATATATATATATATAATACAATAAATAAAGATAATGCATTCCTTGCCTATAAAAGGCAAGGAAATGCAGGGAGCAAGGCATTCAGAAGCAAGGGAGCGAAGTACCAAAGCTGAGCTGAGAGATAGAGTTGTAGCCAAGAGGAAACTAACGAATTTCTGCCTTTCTTTCTTTTCTTTTCTTGTCAATTTTTCTTATTACATATTTCAAAAGTTTATCAAATAAAAAAAGTGTTGTATTTTCTTTCAATATGAGTGGCTAATTTTACTAAGCTGAGATGAAAGACGAAGCTCAATATTTCAAACTATTAAATTTATTATTTACTCAAATGATTTTTTAAGTTTATTTTATTTCTTTCTAGCTATTTTTATGTCATGTTAATTTATAGATTCTCTTGAATTTGTATGGTATTTTGACATAATGTCGACACAATAATACAATTGTGGCACATTATGTACTTTATTCCATATTTATCCATACACATAGTTAATAATTAAATGATATAATAATTAACTGAAAAAAGTGAGGCAAAATATAAAAATGAGAGAGTAATAAAATTATAGTTGAATACTGAGAGTGGATCTTATAACCTTAGCATATTTTAAATTGATTCCAAATAATTTCTTTTTTCACGCAATTAATTTTCTTTATTTTAAATTGACTACTAGATTTTAAATTCCATGTGGTTCGACCCCGGACTCACCGAGTTATATTATAACTAGACACTCTTATACTTAAAAGTAATATAATTTTGAGTCGTGTCAGGTATGTCAAAAACAAAAGAGGTAGAAATTGAAAATGCCCGATATATTTTTTGAAGTTATAATAAAATGCTCATAGTAGTTTCCTTGAAAATTTTACAGAAGAGGATCGCATCGGCAATCATTAATAGAGCTCTCTTTAGTACATACCAAAGTTAAAAAAGTAATGAGATGCAAATGCTGACTCTCAAGAAGTATAATGTACTATTAGCAATTCAAAATAAGTAAACCCTAAAAAATATCCCAGAGTTAGATGGTGAAGCTCCCACTGTCTCAGTTAATGAAGTTAATAAAGATGAAGTAATCATACAGATTATAAGCATTTAGAAGAATAAAGGCATTGTTTTCTCAAACCTTTTGTAGAATTTTGAATTAAATGGCATGATCATTATTAGTGTCTCAACTCTTCAAGTCTGTTAGAAGAGAATTTGCTACCATTTACATATTCTAGTATGCTTACATATTCAGGATTGGTAAAATAATTAATATGATTCTCATCCTATATATGAAAAGTTGGTCATAATGCGATTGTATACCTTATGGAATAATGATGTGATACTATACACACTACAAAAGAAAGTGTCTTTTGCGTGATTCTTGCGACTGCAAAATAAGCCGTCGCAATTGTCATTTACAAAATACGACAGCAACCCATGAATAACTTTGTTGGGTTAAACAAAAACTCAACCCAAACTCATTTCAAAAACACATTTTATCTCATTTCTCAAAATAAATAAAATAAAAAAGGTTATTAAAAAAAAAGAAGAAGTGATGTCATAAAGACAAAGCGTGCTTTCTCTAGTTCTTGCTTTTTTTGATAAGTTTATTTAATTCAAATTTATTTCTCCTTCTTTCTAGATTTAATTTGTATTTTTGAAATGTAAAAAAGCTTTATGTTGGAATTGGGAAAGACCCAAACCGAATTGATTCTTAAAATTTAATAGAGAAAAAATTGGTGTCTAATTCATCTCCCCTCTTTGTTCACATTTGCTACAGGATTTATGGGAGAGAACTTAAATTATATTTTTGAAATAAAATAAAAAAACCATTGCTTCTTCATTTACAACATATATGTGAGAGAACTTAAATTATATTTTTGTAATTTATCTTCGATATTTTCCTTTGCTTTCTAATTACTGCTCTATTTTGAGTTTATGCATTGATGATATTTAGGCTAGATCTAACTCTATTTTCATAGACGATTGTTAGCTTATCTGGAGTAAATTTTATGTTTAAGCAATTTCTGTGAATGATTCTATTTGTCTACTGAATATGAATTTGATGAATTGGGTTGTTGAGCTGTAGTTTATTTAGAGTGAATTTTGGTTGTTGAATTCTATTTGAGCAACTTCTGTGACTAATTCTACTTGCCCACTGAATTTTAAATTGGATGAATTGTTTTATTGAGCTGTAGTTTATCTAGTGTGATGTTGGTAGTTGAATTATGTTTGAGCAGCTTTTGTGACCTATTCTATTTGCTTCCTGAATTCTAAATTGGATATATTGGATTGACTAAATTGAAGCTTATATAAAGAAAAAATGTTGTGTATTAAAGAACAAACAAGAAAAAATGTCTTGAATTAATATATGTGGAGAATTAATGTAAATTGACTTGTTTTCTTGTGCATTTAAGGTTAGTAAAAATGGAAAAGAGTTGCATTGATTTGCTAGATAGGACAGCCAAACCATTTACTGACGGGGTTAAAACATTCTTGGATTTTAATATAGTAGTTTATTTCTAGGCTTCTAGCTATTTTTTATGCTCACTTATTCATAAGTTCATTTTTTGGCTTTTGCTTTAAAGATTAAGACTTCATTGGCATGGGATTGAGGTTGCATTCTATTGATGCCGAAAAAGGACCTCAACAACTGAATTTGTTTCTTTGGGGAACAACAGCACGAATCCAAGCTCAAGCATCAATCTGATCGCCACTTTCTTTAACTTGCCAACCAGAAAACACAGTCAGGATACGCCAGTGGGGTTCCGACGTAGACCCTCCGATGTTTAAGTCAGAAACTGTGCATAAGGAAAGAAAAACGAGAAAGAAGAATTGTGGATAAGTTACGATCAAGGGATTTTCCCAATAAAAGGTGTTGAGAGTCTTGTAGAAAATGTTAAGGCTTAAACTTGTAGAAGTTTTGGTCGATTTTGCTAACTTCTTCCTCTGTTGCCCTCTTCAGCTTAAATAGGCTCTTGGTTGTGGGTGGTTACCTCCTTAGTTTAAGCCCACTTTCCTCAGCAATTGTAAGTAGTTGTCAGTTGGAAGTGGTTTTAAATAAATCATGGCACACAACTTTCTTAGAAATTTAGCCACATTATCTTAACCAATAATTTTCATGTCAAGCCAATTCTCGGGTTGGACCAAATAATTTTGAGGTCAGGTTACTTCACTTCTAAATCAGGCTGGTGAATCTCTCGGTCGCTCATAAAGGCTTAAGGTTGTATTCTTAAACCAGGTCATTCACGTAAACCTCAGGTCATACTTGTAAATCAAGTCGCCAACATAGGCTCCAAGTTGTACTAATGAGGTCAGCTCAACAACAATAAGTTTTGAGTAGATTGGGGTCCACTATATTTCTAGTCACTATCAGAAAAAATCCAGCCCGAACACCAGTCCCCTAGTTTTCAATACTGGGAAGTCATTACCGGTGTTGGAAACTAATTAATGAAAAACAGAAAAAATTTTGCGAACCCAACACTAGTCTCCTAGTTTTTAATACTAAGAAGACATGAACCGAATTGGAAACTGAAACAAAAAAGAAATAACAATTTGGCCGTAAGCAGAAAACCGATGGTGTAGAGTAGAACAGAGATAATGCCAAGATTAATAGTTTTAAAAGTTCGATGAAATTTGGCAAAAAGAATAGAGAAAAGAAAATGAAAGAAGAAAACAAAACAAAAAAAACAATAAAATAATAACAATAAAACCATAAAGGGTAATGATGGCACGTGACTTGAAGTGTGTATATTAAAAACACACATGTTTGTCACTTTCTCAAGATATTTGGCTCGTGTAACATGAGCTCACTTTCTCCACTTTTTCACAGTGAAGCCCACTGAAATGTTCAACTGCGACCGTCTGTGCTAATCAAAAAAATTGATGAAGTTTAGCCAAAATAGAGCTACATGGTGAGTGTCCTATGCCCCTCGTTTCCTATTTCGTTCTTTATGTATATATATTGATACTAATCTCCGTCCCTGTTCATTGTTTTGTTGAAACCAAACTCTCTCTCTCTTTTTTTTTTTTGCGTTCGCTCTCTCTTTTGTTATTGTCCTCTTCTTTTTTTTCTTTTTTTTTGAAACCGAATTTTCACCTCTCTTTTTTTTCTCTCTTTTTTTCTTTTTTTTTTTCAATTGATTTTCTAATTTTTTTCTGCATTATCAGCTAATGTTGCATTTTATTGTTGATGTAGAACCAATATTATGTTGAATGTTGGTACCACTGTTGATCATTAGCAAAACTTGAATCCATTTAGGCTGAAGAGATCAAGTGAGTTGTCTCATCTCAAGCGCATCTGCTTGTTGCATTCGTGTAATGAAAGGTTGCTTGTAATTTACTGTTGATGTACTAGGTGTTAGTATTGATTGGAAAATTAGGTTTTGCCAAATGAATATTAGGCAGTAATGGAATTAAGGAGTGAAGATGGGTCACTTTGTAGCGAGTTGCAAAATGCAAATAGGGAGTTGTTGGACAGGCTCAGTGATATCGGGTCGGTGTAGATGATAATGGAAAAGTTAGGGGAGATAATGTAGAATTAAATTGTAATATAACTGAAAATAAGTCTAAGAACACAACATGCGAAGATGAGGTGAATGAAGAATCGAATGGCGCACAATTTGAAGATGAGGGAGATGAGCATGAAGAATACGGCGTAAACAGACTAAACTTTGATACAACAGAAAAAGAGATTGAAGAATTGAGGAAGGAATATCAAATTTCCGACAATATTACAATGAGGTTATTGGGCGAAGATGAGATGGCGAGCAAATTGGGTAATGGAGAAATTGCGATTTATATGGAAATGTTTAAACTTGGTTCAGGTTGCCTATTCAACCTTACTTTGCTCGAATGTTGGTAAGGATGGGTTTGAGTCCTATCAGCTTGACTCAAATGGCTGGAGGGTTTTAGGTGGTATGTATGTTGTATGGGCTGAGTAAAACATAACCGAGCCTTGTTTCAAGGAGTTTACTCACTTATATTCATGTAATGAACATGGAATCAATCACAAATGATGGTACTATTTTATGTCAAAATCAAAGAGTAGAAGAATAGTACTTGACTTTCCAGGCTCATGTAGAGGTTGGAAAAACAAGTATTTCGTGGTGGGTGAAAATTGGGGTAGAGATGTAGAGCTGACCAAGGGTTGGTTTAAGGTTCCCACTCATTTTAGTAGACCATGTAATGAAAGTTTTGTTTAGGTTGAGGTCGAAATAAGGATACAATCAAACACATGTTTGTACTACGGTGACTTGGAAGAAGAACGTTGATATAAGTGAGAATCTGAGTGCTAGAGTTGAGAAAGGATTGCTAAATGCAGAGGTTTGGAAGCTGTTGTTGACACCCGAGAGATTGTTGAGCAGCGGCCTCATTTCCAGTCTACCACATAACAACAAGAAATAGAAAACAAAAGGTAGAATTTTACTAGGTGGTTATCCTTGTTGTTTGACGCCAATAATTCACTAATTTTAGTGTTTTTACTATTGTCGTAGGAAACATGTCTACCGCCAAGTGTACCCCCGCAGGAATTACAAAAACCTTAATCGAGGAGATATCGGACGAGGAAGGCAAACCACATAGTAAGAAACCACAACGGCTTCACAGAAAAACAAGGCTGATGAGAAAAAAGAGAAACATCCCGCAGTTTCAGCTCGCAACGTGCTACCTCAGAGCAAAAGTGACCGAGCTAGCAACTCTTGTCCCTTGCGCATTTCACCACTTACCCCTTCTCCGATATGTCCAAAAGGAAGCTTACTTGAAAGCAGTGACATCATAGAGTCAAAGCAAGGAAGAGCGGAGGACTTACTACCCATGGTGAAAATAGCCGCTCGGTTTGTGAGCTAGGATACCCTTGAGATTTTTTCCCACTTGTCGGCTACTCATGCTCTTGAAGCGCTTGCTCGAAACCAAGCTGAGGTGGGTATTAATTAGAATCTTTATTTCTTTGATGTATGTTTATGCTTTTCATCTTAGTTATCATGCTTTATTTTCTAGCAATCTTTGATAATGGTTGCGCATATCGAGATGTTTTGCAAAGTCATTGAAAGGCCATGCGAAAATAGAAGAACTCGAGCATGCTTTGATGAAAACCAACCTCACTAACGAAAAGACAGCAAGCGAGCGAGATCGACTCAAGTGTGACCCCAATGCTTGCAACGAGGAAAATACTCACTTGGCAAAAGACTTAGGAGCCGAAAAGAAATCTAATGAGAGCAAATACTCCAAGATTGCAAATCTTAGTTATGAGTTGGAAAAAGTTAAGTCTAATAAATTTTTCACGTTAAGACTTTAAAAAAACCAAAAGCCAATCTCAATCTCAATCTCAATAAGATGAACACATATTAAGAGTTGCACTTCTGAATAACCTCGTTGATATTGATATAACAGAAATTACAGAATTGAACATGAACAAATTGAAATAACAAGTAAGCAAACTTTCCTAGTATATTTAAAGAAAACAAACAAGAACAATATTGATAAGATTGGCCTATTGATAGTATTTTCGCAGGTGCTCTACACTCCATGCCTTGCCGATGACCCTGCCATCCAGATAGCCTAACTTGTATGTTAATAATTTTTCGGCATCAACACATTCTATTTAATAATTTTAGTATGGGTTGAAATTATTCTTGACTTGAAATTTTGCCAGTGTGAAATATAATTTTAGGTAAGATTGTTGGGTTGGTAAAAGGAACAAAGTGTGAGAAAGAGGTAGAGAGAATGAAGTGGTGGATTAAATACTTTTTGAGAAGTAACAATTATGAGAAGTGGACTAATTTGCTTCCTAGAAAATCTGCATTTGGTGATAGTAAATGATTTTGATGACTTAAATTCTTTAACTGTAAATAAGTTCTTAAGAATGACATGCTAAATAAGTAAATATTTTTCATTTAATATCAAACACCTATCTTTGGAATTAATAAGCTTATAGTGGAGAGATAATTGATCAATATTCGTTGTGATTTCATTTGTTTCTCATTTGTAGATTCCAGATGCATCAAGCTCTCACCATAACAATCAAAATGCAAACCTTGATTAACTAGCATGCTTGCTTATACGGTGGTTTTGATAATTGATTTGTAGAATTTAATGGATAATGTTGTTGGATAATTAGTTCATTATATTGATTTTACAACTTGTTATGTTAGGCTTGCAATGTTACTTTTCATTCATTTTGTACATTGAATTGAAAACTATCAATGATATATCTCATATTTTGAAATTATATAAATGTTAATCAGAATGTGAATGACGTTCTTAATAAATATTTTGGGTAGAAAATGAAAAAAGTTAAAACAAGAATGGGTGGATAAAAGTAGCTAATAATTTATTTGCGACACCTAAATTACTTTAAGACGGCTAGTTTCCCGTCGCAAAAAATACCATGCGACAGCAATTTTCCCATCGCAAATAGAAAACCACACGATTACTTGAGGCAACCATTCACCGGCACACTGCCGACGTGGAAAACCTTTCACGACGGTAAGTAGCCATCGCAAAAGGTCCTTTTTCTTGTAGTATTAATTGTTGTGCAATCTGTAATAAATAGATCATTATGGATATATTATTTCCCACTTCTCGTCAAATATGAAGAGTTTGATTCATTATTATCATAGTAAAGTTTAATATAATACATTTTAATTATCTATCAAATCATTATTGAAAAGGACATTCCCTTAGCAAATCCTTTGTGATTTTTTAATTTTATTTTTTACTTTCTATGATAGCTCTTCGTTTATGGTCTTCTTAACCTCGACTGCTTATGGGGCTTCATCTTTTTAAAAATATAAAAAAAAAAAAATAGCTGTTGGACAAAGGATCACATTCATTTGTTAAAAATTAGATTTTCTCTCTAAGATATATTTGTAATAATTTCCCGCTAATTAAGTAACTAATGTGTCTACTTGTGATAGATTACTAGGGATTCTAAGTAAAGGATTAAAATGAGAGTAAAGGGCTAAGTAAAGAATTTAAATTAGTCAGTTAATCTGCAGCACAGTAACTAAATACAAATGAGTAAAAGAAACTACAGTCCATGAGAGGCCGCACGCACCCGAAGCGAGAATCATGCCACTAGAGCAAATGCCTAGTTGAATGTTGTAAGTTATCTTTACAAAATATTTGAAGTTTTAACGAAGAAACTCTAATTTAATTACAAAATCATCTATCATAAATTCCATGAGGAAAAGAAAAAGAAAAGATAATCATAGAAAGTAACATCACTTAAAGAATGTTCGAATATTATATTAGACCAAGTAAATGCTCAGACACTACATTCATTTTCATTATAACTTTAATGACTAATTCATTAAGCCAATTGAAATAAATTCAAAATAACCAAAAAGTAAGGATCCATAAACAGTAGAGCCAAACTTGCAAAAGCCATGCATATATATAGGGCTTGCTAGCAACAAGTGGGAACCAATAAATTTGCTTTGTAATTTGTAACCCGCTTATGCATTTGATTATATTTTATATTCATTGATACCAACAAAGTGTTGGCTCCACTGGCAATGGAGTCCCCTTAAGTGGCTTAACTGGGTTTGCTCCCCAGTTCGAGTCCCAGGGAAGTCGCCTTTGTTGGGAGAACCTGTGCCTCTCGGTTCGAGCGGGGACTTCTAATCTGGGTTGTGGTACGGGCTTAAAAGTGTCTCCCACAGTTGAGGCCCTCCCCAAGATACCTCGTGATTAATATAAAAAAAAAAAATTTATATTCATTGATTATGGATATGAGTGGGACAATGGGATCTTTACAGTTTATAGCGAGTTGCATTATAATAATAAGAAATGCTTGATGCCGCTTTATGGGTGGCTTGCTCCCTGTCTATTAGCTTGTTTTTGTCTCCAAAATGTACTAGAAACTAAAATAAAAGAGTCATAAGTTGACAACTACCAAATTATCACGTTATTATGAAATAAAAGAGTCAACACCTACTTATGTTATATATGAGAGTACAAGTATAAACTTCATCGGTACAAACTGATAATTAAATATATTATTAACAAGATCAAAATATAAAACATATGATTATGAAATGGGCTCTTGTCAAAATCATCAACCAACAATATGTTAATATAGTGATTTATATATAAAAAAGAATGATTGTATAAATTTGTATCCCTATCATTTTCGATTCCAAAAGTATCCAAGTGTAATATATTATTTTGCAAATCGTGAAAATTATTGATTATGGGCGAGGCCATATGAGGGCTAAGCCGATGAGCTATAACAACTAAATTGCCATTTGACAAAAATGTAACTTTCATTCTTACTATAATTTTTTTTTTCTAAAATCTTCAAGTTAATTAACACGTAAATTAATTGAAGAAATTTTTATTTTTATCTATTTCTAGTCCAGATAAATTTTTGGCTTTGGACCCTGTATTTGATGAGTGTAATTTTATATTACATCATATAATGCCACCCCATTAGAGATGGACTTTTATAGATGGTTATGAGAAAATGCATTTATGAAAGGAAAATGGTTTTATACATGCCGTGATGAGGATATTCCCATATAAGGATTTCTTATTTTCAAAGGAAAAATTTGTAAGGGACTAACCAATCACTTCATTCGTGGATTCTACAGAACCATTCAAGCCTCGAAGCTCCATGCTGATCGACTGTTCGTGCCTTGGTGAAGAAATTTACGAAAGCAGTTCTAACTAAAAGTGCCTGGTGAATCGAGGTCAGAGTTCTCTTAGCTAGAGAATTCTCTGGACCTAAAATATTCTAAAAGTAGATAAGCTTTTGATTACACTTGCACTGAAAGTAGCAGTCGCACTAAGCTGCAAAGTGAAATTGGCGACTCTTAGAATCATTAAATTTAATGATTAAAAATATGGATCCCACTGCCACATGGCAGATCAGCACCAGCCCAGTTAACTAACTACACTTCTCAAATCTCAGGTCGTTGACTAGCTTTGAAATATAATTGAACATTTAGCAAGGAGAACATTGAACGTTAAATACTCTTAGACCGTTGATCACGTGACTGGCAATCCTCCTCCGGTTTCGTTTCAGGAGCAAGTGAGTTTGTCTCTTTATCGTTCTTCGAGTTTACGTTCTTGCTGATTTTGAATGTCTTATTATAGTTTGTCGCGTTTGGCTTAAGATGCAGAAAATAATGTTCTGTGACTGTGTTTGGAAGTGCTTTTCCTGAAAGTGATTTTGAGAAAAGTGCTTTTGGGGAGAGGAGTGACCTACAAATGATAAAAACCACGTACCACCACCGCTTTCTTGAGAGCAGAATTTCAAATGCTTTCTTGACCGAAAAGTGCTTCTCTCTAGTTGAGATAAGTTCTGAATTTCAAAGTGATTTTGCTGTTTCAAAGCACTATCAAAGAGAAAATTGTTTAGATAAAGGAGCACTTTCAGCACTTATAGATGATTTATAGTTTATTTAACTTGATTGTTTATGAGATCAAATGTTGTAGTTCTGGTGCAAAAGTAAAATGATTAATGTTTCATAAGTAATGTACCTATGCTGAAATTTACATATGTGAAGCACTTTGATCAGAAATTTTGGCTATTAATGTGCATTATTATTATTATTTTTTTAATTTGTTTCTTGTTGTTCTTTAGGTTCCACAAGTTACAATTCTGCCTCTGCCTGGGGTGCCAGTATTTCAGTCAAATTTAGTGGATCAGCTACCAGTTGCTGGGATTTCACTGAAGGACCCATCCGCAGAATATCCACATCCGATGTCAAGCTCCTCTGTGATTCTATATGAAACACGCCAGGGAAAATCGGTCAAACCTCCTCCGGTATGCTAACGTGCTTTCTTAAACACTTCTGATTTTGATATTTTCGCTAATTAAATCTAATTTCACCTTCGGTTTGTTTATCTGACCAAGCCTGTTACAAGCAAGTATATTGTCAAGGACACAGGGAACTGCAGTCCACGCTACATTAGGTGTAGTCTTAATCAGGTCCTGCGTAAGAATGTTTGGTTGATTATTGTGTGAGTAATACTTTTATGGCCTACTAGGTCTGGTGGTTTTCTACATAGATAGAATTTGCTGATAGTATCGTGCTTTACCAGATTCCATGCACAGAGAATCTTTTGAAGTTATCAAGCATGCCTTCAGCCCTGATGGTCCAGGCTCTGGCTCTTCCTGATCCATCTGAGGATCTAATACCCGTAACTGATTGCTCTCTAATATTCCTTCTCTTTTTGCATAGATCCATTTGGATAATGGTTCCTTATTTTATTGTTTTGCAAGTAGTTCGTCAGTTAGCAAATTTGAGTTAAACTTTGATATTCTCACTGTTTTAATTTAATTGCTATTATAAGTGTTAATTCATTATTATTAATATATGAAAACATGGGGAAACACAAAGAGGAACTTAGAATGGATAAGGAAATGCGGAAGAGTTCCTTTAGAATACTAATTCCAGCATGTAAAAGCCTGATGGCAAGTACAAAAACTAATTTGACTTCTTTAAGTTCTTCCAAATACTGCACCAATTTGTGAAGGGAAACTGAATTTGCTTGCTAGCTTCCCAGGAACTCTGCTAAAATGTTGATAGCCATTAAAATAGAAAGTGAGTGACTGCTTTTCTGGTTTTCCATTTTGTGGTTAACCAGGGCATTTAGCTTGAATAATTTCATAGCAAATGGAGGCAAGAGGCTTGGTGTCCATTAAGATCTTATGGGGCATTCTAAGTTATGGTGCCTCTCTCTCTCTCTCTCTCTCTATATCTCTCTGCGATAACAAGCATGAAACATCAACCTCATAGTTATCATCATTCTTCATCTGTACCCTTTTATTCAAGGAAGTATAATGCATCATGATGAGCATCCAAATCTAGCCAATTTTCTGGAGCTGACATTTTCTAGCACTTATCTTGTTCTGGTATATATTAGGATTACACCTCATTGATCAGAGAAAACTAAAGGCAAGGGTTATAGAATCATTGCTTGGAAGATGATATGATTACGCCTACCCTAGAGTTTATTCAGGGAACTAAAATTTCCAAACTCTGAAGATGCAGGGTACTTTGTTTTGGAGATTTATTTATTTATTTTAAGTTCAAAATAGAATGTTACTGTTTCCTTCTATGTTTATGAAATTCAGACTTTAGTTTATTTAATTCATTTATTGCTCTCTTGCATATTTCTTTTGTACAAGCATTACTCGCATCACCCAAAGCTTTTTCTTTTCTTGTTTTTTTCTTTTTTTTTTGGTTATTTAATTCTATTATCTATAGGTTGTGGCTTTTGGTGAGAGTGGTCTTGTTAGATGCTGTTGTTGCAGAGGGTACATGAATCCTTTCATGGAATTTGTTGATAATGGAAAGAGTTTCGTCTGTAACTTCTGTGGTAAGTTTAGTTATTTTGTCGACATTTGCCTCTAATCTCATTTCACTTTTTAGTTAATGCTACCGCAATGTAATTTAAGTATTGCCTTCATATCTATGGAACAGATTTCTGCTTATCAGCAATTTGAGATATGCATCCCTGTCTGATATCATACCATCATTTACTTATGTTTAACCGGAGATATTAATTATAGATGAAATTAATTAGTTGTGGACTATCTTGTATCTTAGGTCTTTCTCGTAGTCAACATATTCAGTTTTCGGATTCTTTGTTAGATATTCATACATTACACCTCTGAAAGCCTATTACTTGAATAACTTCGAATTTTATGAATAACAAATTTACTGTCAAATAAGCACCTTTCTCTTCCTAATGAAGTGTCTACTTGCCACTATTTTTAGTCAAAATCACATAACGTTATTTCGGTTTTGCGGGTATAAAGAATGAAACTCCTCTTGAATACTATTCCTACTTAGGGCTTGATGGCAGGTGTTTGGATGCTGATGAGAGGCCTGAGCTCTGTAGAGGGACAGTTGAATTTGCTGCTTCAAGGGAATTCATGGTTAGTTCTCAGCAATTTTATTTGATTAGCTTGCACTTTTTAAGCCGTGGCTATATTATTTAAAATTGTTCTGTTGAAATTGGCTCCAAAGGGCTTATCAGCTAGATTGGATAATTTTGCTGGCAGTTTGTTTTATTGTCGAAGCTAAGCAACTTTTTGGACTTTCAAATTCATAGTAGTTCTTAGTCTAGGCAAAGATATTTGCTAAAAGGTATATGACAGATTGGGTCTTGGGGTGGGGTTGACTTGTGGAGTTGATGGGTTAATGTTATTTTTGCTCTGTTCTGTTGCAGTTGATCTAGATATACAACTTTACTTCCATTGAAGAAGATATTCCTTTTTCTCTTTTTTACATCTGTTCTCCATTGGACTAAACTTTGACTTGCTAGTTAAGAGTAAGATGAATGCCTCTCCTCCCTATCATGGTTCAGTATAGACCATGGCTTAACCAATGATAAATTGTGTTATATGCAAGCTTGAGTACCAAAAAATAAATAAATAACTGACCTAAACTACAAATAGGCATAGTAGTAGATGACGCGAAATGAAAAAGATGCTAGAAAGTGCAATAAACTTGATTAGCTGCCGAAGAAATTCTCTGATTGAGCATAGCACATATGTAGTTCATTTCTGGGATTCTGTAACATTGAAATCCTGAATAAAACTTGACATGGTTTTTGGAGATAGCACATACAAATTTTGTAGAGGTCACTTCACTGAAGTCCAAAAGTGCAATAAGTATGAAAAATCATACTAAACAGAGATGTCTATCTCCACAAAAAAGAATGTTGAAAAGACGGCTTTGTGAAGCAATTTTTATTCTTAATTGTTATGCATATATTAGGTAAAATTGATGTACTGTCCACCACCTTAGATTCAATTTATGTAATGCATGATGATTTAAAGGAATGATTAAATGGTCAAAGCATTAAAGCCTTTCTTGCAGAGGATTATCTTATTCCTTGAATATCAATGCTTTCAAAATGCCATGATTTCACTTCCATCCTAAAGTTATAGGAGGATGGAGGACATATAATTGATCTTTCATCACATTGGAAATCTGAAAATCCAGTTGAATTGTCAACACTCAGTTTTTTGGAACTCTACTATTTGACTTGACTGTAGCTTCCAATTGACAACATAGGGTACTTACATATTCACTGGATCGTGTTTTTCTTTTCAATAAGGAATCATTCTCTGCTTGATAATCTTTGTTGCAGTAAACGGGTCTGGCCCTGGCCTCGTAGAATTGGACAAAGGGATGAACTTGATCTGTTGTTATTCCTTCCTTTTTTGGACATCTTCTTCACAGTACTGCATATGAGCTTTTATTTTTTCCAATATATTTCCAGATGCGCAATGTGATGCCTCCAGTGTACTTCTTCCTGATTGACGTGTCCACTGATGCTGTACAGACTGGTGCAACAGCAGCAGCATGCAGTGCAATTATGCAAGTGATATCGGATCTTCCTGTAAGTTCATCTGTTTCTTTATGCGTAGGCTTTTCTGACTTGGAGAGAGCTGAAGTAAGCTTCATTAGTGATGCCTTCTTGTTCTTGTATCAGAGTATCTTGAGAGTAGTAAAGCAGACTGCAATAGTCAATCAAAAGTGCGATTATCGAGAATTATCTAAAAGGATGTTACAACAATTAGCTTTTCCTAGTATATGTTCTGCATTGAATCTAGTACATATAAGCCTAGTGAATGTTTATTTCATTTCATCTAAATAGTGTGAACAAAATTTCAGTAAATCTATATTCCAGTAAGATTGGCTCTAGATTAATATTTTTGTTGTAGGTCTTTTGAAATTGAAAATATGGTGGATGTGCATTTTGTACGGAAATGAGCATGAACTATAGGTAACTAGAGTCCTTCTGCTTATCATTTTATATTCTATTTTCTATTCAGCATCTGCCTTTTTATACATCATATGTGAAATAAGAGATATGATCTTATGTTTTCAAGTGAATTGTTGTATGAATGTAAATATTACTATTTATAGACTCTAAGGTAAATTCCATTCTTTTAAGGTTTAGACTAATTACAAACAGATTTCCATTTTCTCAAAATTTTTAACGTGTAAATGGAACATAGATGACAAACTTAAAAAGTAAAGCTTTTCATTCATGTTAGTCTGTGGATTTTTTTATAAAAAGATTACTATTATATGACAGCTAATGTAGCCGAAAAGGTAAATTCAAGGAGGCAAGAAAATTTGTTTGTTTTACCTCTTCAGTTTAAAGTTTGCAATTAGTAATGCTATTCTCAATAGTTCTTGTTATTCATAAGAGCATAATTGTGAATTTCCAGTGCCTAATGATACTGTTGGATCTTTTGAGGTTTTGAAACTTGGTTGCAACATAGATCCCTAGCATCTGACCACACCTTAGAGATAACAATTTGATGTACAACAACCTATGCTTCTTGGGGAGTTGTCTAGGTTTTATTTTACATAACTAAATACCAGTGGGAAAGGAGTGAGATTGACCACCAAATTGAGTTACTGATTTTCATTAGATTTAGTATACCTAGTTTGCTCTTAGAAAATATTAGTTTTTCTCGTGTAATAATTTGTAATCAGGCTGAATGGAACTCTCAATTTTGAAGTGCCTGTCTAAGTGCATAATTGAATCTCACTTTTCATGAAAATTTTATGATAGAGAATTTTATATAATTCTTCTCAACCATAAAAGAATATCTCACTTTTATGACAATTTTACGATTGAGAATTTTATATAATTCTTGTCAACCATAAAAGAATATCTCACTTTTATGACAATTTTACGATTGAGAATTTTATATAATTCTTGTCAACCATAAAAGAATATCTCTATAAATTATTTTTATTTCATGCCTCTTGGTCAACTTCCAGGGCCATTCACTGGTGAGTCCATTTATCAGAATTTCTTTAAGTTGATGTTAAGTTGTGGGATTGCTTCTTACAGGAAGGACCTCGGACAATGATTGGTATTGCAACATATGACTCAACTATTCAGTTTTACAATCTTAAACTGACACTACAAGAGGTATATTGGAATCTTATATTGGTAGCCGGTTATGTTTATCTATTACTTTTTGTCTTACCATATGTCCATGAATTGCAACTATGTGCACTGGTATTTGTTGGGGGGGAGGGAAGAGATAGAGATTTCACATTTCACTTGGTATATGACAGTAATATGCCAACTTTATCTCATTATAAATGCTATTGCATATTTGTCAAACCCTGTAAATAATTTGTCCAAATCAGGTTTAAGTCTTGAGACTTAATGTTGCATTCTATCTTTCTTATTGTGGGAAAATTGTGACTTCTGATGCTCTAGGAAACTGAGGTGATGCAAGTTGCATTCCCTTGATTGTAATATCATGTTTTTAATCTTTCAAACTACATACTTCCTACAATTTACTTTGTTGAATTATACATTTTTATTGACCTTTATGGGTCCCTGTGTTGTTTAATCATTTTGGGCTGTAATTTTATTTCAGCTGTTGATGCTTCTTGTTGCTGACACAGAAGATGTTTATGCTCCATTTGAAAAAGATGTCATTACCACTCTCTCAGATGCAAGCTGTGCATGCTTGTTGTGTCTTTCTAGCTATTTATGGAGAGATTTGTGGAAAGCTGTTTCTTTGCAACTGCTTGAAACTATTATAATATTTTTCATTGAGTTAACAGTGCCACCAAAATTTGGAGCAATTGCTGGAAAATATTCCAACCATGTTTCAGAATAGCAATGTTGCAGACTCAGCATTCGGTGCTGCAATCAAGGTATAGTTATCCTTTTAAATTTCTACTTCTGGCGTACTTTATGCAGCAACATTTACGTGTAGTGCATTATGTTAGATCAAAATCAGTTCCCACTGCAGGCAAACAATTCTGGGTCTGTGTGGTCATTCCTTAATATCAGTGCAGGTGTAGGATCATAAATTTAAAGTAACAGTGAGAAGTTGGGGATTATTTAATGGCCAATTTCTGTAATCAGATTCCTTCATATTCACATTTTGACGTCTACTGGATGTGAATTTGATTTTTTTTTTTTTTGTCCTGTGGTTGTTCCATTTATATCACTGCAGGTGTAGGCTTGTAAATTTAGAAGTTGGGGTTTCTTTAGTGGCCAACTCCTGTAATCAGGTTCCTTCATATTCACATTTGACATCTACTGGATGTGAATTTATCTTTTTCCTGTGTCAGGCTGCTTTCTTAGCAATGAAGAGTACTGGCGGAAAACTTCTTGTATTTCAGTCAGGCAATTTTCTTTTTAATTTTTTATTTCATCTGCTTCTTCCTTTTACCTTATCTTAGTGGTCCATGCTTGATTTAATCTTGGCTGCTTTCTGCTGCTCTTCCTCATGTATGTGATACAAAATGTTGCTAGATTATAACCATATGCTGTGGAATCTTATAGAAGGAAAGCTAGATGACATTCATCTGCTGCTTCCTTTTACCTAGTCCTAGTGGTCCATGCATGATTTTCTCTGCTGCTTCCTTTTATCTTGTGTGAACAGAGGAGAAGAATAAAATCTTTTCTTATTTTTAAGTACTCCTAACAGCCAGTACAATAGGGTTAATTTATAGGTCTACACATTCCTAATTTAACTTCCTAATTTTTGGAAATATACAAATTAGTAACAGCTGTACAAATCAGACAAATTAGACAATTAATCCTAGAAATCAGGAATGTCAACTAATCTAATCTTTCCATATTTTCTACACCCCCCCTCAAGTTGGTGCATAGATATTAATCATGCCCAACTTGTCAATGAAAGATTCAAACTTTGGCCTGAAGTGTCCCTTGGTAAGAACATCTGCTGTTTGTTGCTCTGAAGGGATGAATGGCATACAAATTACTCCATTCTCCAGCTTTTCTTTTATAAAATGCCTATCAATCTCAATATGCTTCGTACGATCATGCTGAACCGGATTATTTGCAATGCTTATTGCTGATTTATTATCACATAACAGTCTCATAGGTGCTTCAATATCTAGTTTCAGTTCTCCAAGGACTCTTTTAATACATAACACCTCGCAAACTCCATTTGCCATGGCCCTAAACTCAGCTTCAGTACTGCTCCTGGCAACTACGTTTTGTTTTTTGCTTCTCCAAGTAATTAAATTTCCCCATAAGAACGTACAGTAACCAAATGTTGATCTTCTATCTGAAACTGAGCCTGCCCAGTTTGCATCTGTGAAGACTTCTACACTCCTTTGATCACTCTTCTTAAATAATAACCCTCTTCCAGGTGTACTCTTTAAATACCTGAGAATCTTGTGAACTGCCTCCAAATGTTCCACATAAGGTGAGTGCATATATTGACTTACAGCACTAACGGCAAAGGAAATATCAGGTCTTGTGTGAGATAAATAAATGAGTTTCCCTACAAGACGTTGATATCTACCTTTATCAACTGGAACTCCATTGGAAACCTCTCCTAACTTCTGATTAGGATCCACGGGTGTATCACTTGGTCTGCAACCACTCATTCCTATCTCTTCTAGCAAGTCCAGAACATACTTTCTTTGTGACACAGAAATTCCCATTCTAGATCTTGCAACTTCCATACCCAGGAAATAGCGTAAGGGACCCAAATCCTTAATTTCAAATTCTGATGCCAGGTGCTTCTTCAGCCTACTCATCTCATCACCATCGCTCCCAGTAAGTATTATGTCGTCTACGTATACAATTAGGACAGCCATCTTTCCACCATCTGTGTGTTTCACGAACATTGTATGATCAGATTGTCCTTGACTATATCCTTTTTTTCTAACAAACCTAGTAAATCTCTCGAACCAAGCACGAGGAGACTGCTTCAGTCCATAAAGGGATTTCTTCAATTTACACACCTTTCCTCTAAACTTGTCTTCAAAACCAGGGGGTGCATTCATATATACTTCCTCTTCCAATTCTCCATCGAGAAATGCATTTTTAACATCCAATTGAAACAATGGCCACTCCAAATTAATAGCTACAGAGAGTAGTATTCGGATGGTATTTAGTTTGGCTACGGGAGCAAATGTCTCTTGATAATCAACTCCCTAGGTCTGTGTGAATCCTTTTGCTACTAACCTTGCTTTATAGCGTTCCAAGGATCCATCTGAGTTGTATTTCACATTGAAAATCCACTTGCAACCAACAATCAATCTTCCTTCAGGCAAATAAACCATCTCCCACGTTCCATTTTTTTCTAGAGCCTCCATTTCTTCACAAACAGTCTTCTTCCATTCAGGAACCTTTAGTGCTTCCTGTATAGACTTAGGTATATCCACACTTGACAATTGAGAGACAAAGTATGATAAGATGATGACAAGTTCTTATAAGACACAAAATTGGAAAGGGGATGTTGAGTACATGATTTAATTCCTTTCCTAAGAGCAATGGGAAGATCTAGAGGGTCAGAATGTATTTGTGGGATAGATAAAGACTCAGACTCTATAAATTTAGAGATCGTACCTGGATTTTCAGAATCAGTGTTTTTCGGATCTGGAATTGGATCAGATTCATGGCATTGAGGAAGTATCACTGCATCTTTCTTACTTTGAATCCGTTTCTCCCTAGTGTAAGTTTTCCCGAACAATCTCTCATCATTGAAGCGTGTCTCGTCTATTATCCTCGGGTCAGTTTTATGTTCAGGCACTAAGGTAGTCCTCCTATCCTCCATATTCAAGGTATTAGGATTAAAAATTTCAGTTTCAATATTTTCCTTACCATTAGTACTCATGTCAAGCTCAAACACCGAGTTTTCATTTTCTTTACCCCCCTGAAGAGGAGGATTAAAAAAACTTTGAGACTTAAAGAATGTAACATCCGTTGTGACAAAAAAATTTTGTTTGTTAGGATCAAAACATTTATACCCTTTTTGAGTAGGAGAATAGCCCAGAAAAACACATTTTACAACCCGTGGATCTAGCTGATCCCTATTATGATTGTGTATATGTACAAAGGCAACACATCCAAAGACCTTTAAAGGTAAATCTGAAGTCAAACGTGTCATTGGAAAGAATTTTTTTTAAAACTGTCAATGGTGTCTGAAAGTTCAAAACTCTTGATGGCATCCTATTAATAAGATATGTAGCAGTAAGAATTGCTTCTCCCCATAAGTATTTAGGAACTTTAGTGGTGAACATTAAAGACCTAGCTACTTCTAGGAGGTGCTTATTTTTTCGTTCTGCTATCCCATTTTGTTGAGGAGTGTCATTACAAGAGCTGTGATGAACAATTCCTTTTTGTAAGAAAAATGACCCCAATATTTGATTAAAGTATTCCTTCCCATTGTCACTTCGAAACACTTGAATTTTTATTTGAAATAGTGTTTCAACCATATTATAAAAGTTTTTAAAAACATGTTATGCTTCAGATTTTTCTTTGAGTAGATAGACCCAACTTAGGCGTGTATGATCATCAATAAATGTTATAAACCATCTTTTTCCAGAATTGTTTAATGTCCTAGAGGGACCCCACACATCACTATGAATAAGGGTAAAAGGCTTGGATGCTTTATATGGTTGACTAGGAAAAGATGCACGATGGTGTTTAGCTAACTGACAAATATCGCATTGAAAAGACGATAGAAGTTTATTACAAAATAAGTTTGGAAACAAATGTTTTAAATATAAAAAGCTAGGATGGCCTAACCTACGGTGCCATAACATTATTGTATCATCAGTAGAACTGAAACATACTTCGAGATTTGAAATTTTCTGTTGCTGAAACATAGAGTTCCCATCATCAAAGTAATAGAGACCGCCATACTCTCTAGCATTGCCAATCATCCTCCCCGTATCCAGTTCCTGAAATTCACAACAATTTGGAAGAAATTTAGCACAACACTTTAAATCACGAGTTATTTTACTTACAGACAAAAGATTACAAGTGAGATTTGGAACATGAAGGACATCGTGAAAAACGAGAGTATTAGAGATAACAATTGACCCTTTCCCAGCAATTGCCGAGAGGGAGCCATCAGCAATCTTAATTTTTTGATTGCCTGCACAAGGACTATAGAAAGAAAATAATTTAGAGCATCCAGTCATATGATCGGTGGCACCTGAATCTATTATCCATGGACAAAGAGGAATAGTGGACACATTAAAGACAACAGCAGATTGAATATAATTACCTTTCTGGGCTAAGGAACAAGAAGAAGATACTGGATTAGTCACTTGTGTGGACTGAAAAAGTTTATACAGTTGTTCTAACTGTTCCTTACTGAATGAAGGTGTCGTAGTTGTAGTTGCAGTGTATCCCGACAGTAGAAACTCCCCTGCGCCAATTCCAGTAGATGTAGCAGTGGAATTGGTATCACCAGTTACTGTAAACCCAGGCATGGTGTTTTGCACCATTACAACAAGACAATGAACAGATCCGTATGGGAGTCAAGCCAGGCTTAATTCTGCCATAGCTCTGATACCATGTGAACAGAGGAGAAGAATAAAATCTTTTCTTATTTTTAAGTACGCCTAACAGCCAGTACAATAGGGTTAATTTATAGGTCTACACATTCCTAATTTAACTTCCTAATTTTTGGAAATATACAAATTAGTAACAGCTGTACAAATCAGACAAATTAGACAATTAATCCTAGAAATCAGGAATGTCAACTAATCTAATCTTTCCATATTTTCTACATCTTGTCTCAGTAGTCCATGCATGATTTACTCTTGGATATTTTCTGCCGGTTTTCCTCATGTATGTGATAAAAATTGTTGTTTTAACATGCTAGATGATAAATACTTTTTGTGGAATCTTACAGAAAAGCTAGATGATATTCATTTTTAGGTTTGCGCAAATACAAATGTCATCAAGTCCAAAAATCATGGTGAATTTATGTGAAGTAAGAAGATTTGTTGAGATTTGTGGACTTATGTCTTCAGGCTTCTGCTTCTTGAAAGAGTAAATATGCTGCTTCATTTTCAACACAATTATTTCTTTTTGAGTTTGGTTGGTATTCAATTGCCTATGATCAGTCTGTATTATGTTCCAGAATTCATTGGATGGCAGTTTTTATCAAATGGGAACAGTTCCATAAATAGTCTATAATCCTGTGACTCTGCAGTTCCAAGTCAACTTGCCTGAAGCTCTGTATTTTTACATACTGGCATAAATATTGTGTTTATCATTGTGAACCCATCCTTAGCCTGACTGCGAAGTTTGTTTCGCTATTTTCCTATTGTAGGTCAATCTCCCATTTAGATCTCAACTTTATATTTAAACTTGTTCTTAATACCATTTTCCTTTGCTTTTGAGTTATCATCAATCTGTCTCATACATTTTTACCAATATTTTGGCCGTTATTTATCCTATTAGCCATCTAAATTTTGTAAGATATCCAGATTAATATATATGAGGAAATAAAAAATGATTGATATTCTTGCATTGGTGGTCTAACAAGGGGACTGTTAGATTGTTAAAGTCTAACTCTTTCTGCAACCACAGACATTGTAGAAACAGCCCAGTAGCACCTAGTTTGTTAATGAGCATTTAGGATGAAGTTATTTTTGTTTACTTTATTTTTATCATCGCCAATTCACATCTCAGGTGTATTTCCTTCGCAATTAGAGTTGGTTTCAAGCATCAACTTGACGCTCTATTTGGCATTGGGAATTGTACTGGTAGGCAAAATGAAGAACTGCTGAGTATTTTCTCTGTGGAAAAGGTGTGCTTTGCGCTCATCCTTGTTTTAAGTCTTCCCCCTTATAATCGATGTAGTCATGTAGATAAATACATTATATTTTTGCACACTTTTAGATAGTTTTCATGTCTGGAAATTTTTTAGTGAAAAAGTGGCTATTTAATTTCTTCTATCATTTTTTGATGAGTATCTTCTCTTTTAACTCTTCACTTTGCTTTCCTTATCTCATGGCACTAACAATGACATGTAATCAGAATATACAATATGCTAGTACTCATTTCTTGAAGCAAGGTCTCTCATTTTCTACCCCCATTCTTGTTTTCCTATTATTTGGAATTGAATTATTCTTATCAATTTCTTCAAGTGCAATAATATTGATAATTTGGTACATTATGGGCAATGCTATAAAAAATTGTTTGATTTTTAGTTCATGCTGTGAAATGAAAGCTTCTAATTACTTGATGAATAGAGCTATTTGTTCCGTTTTTGGTTTAAATAATGCAATTTAACTTTTATTTTTAAGCAATTTGAAAGTTATAACTTTTTGATATTTGCTCTTGCAGCCGCAAATGAAATTCCTGCAAGCCCAACCCTTAAAGTTTAAGAGCAATTAACAAATTTCTGCGTTAACATTTCACATGCATATCGTCAATGTTGTGTAAGGGTGCCATCATATGAATATAAACCCTTTCCTGAGAATCTGAAGCTACTGCCATTATATATTCTAGGTATTACCTCTTGTTTATGGTTTGACAAATATTAGTTGTCATTCTAGTAAAAGATATTTATTGTTTTTCTCTGATTATCCTGTGTTTTCTTTTGCATTATTTCTGCCGAGTACTTGGCTTGTTTTCTAATATGATATGCTTCTTAGTTCAGCTGCTGACTTTTATATCTTGAACAAGGACTATAGAGCTAGTTTAATTTGCTGCAATATCAGCTAAAATGTTCTGCCACTCTCTTAACTTCTTATGCCAAAATTGAGCAAAATGAAACTATGGTTCGACTGTTGGTGACTAGTACATCAAAAGAATTGT
The DNA here is from genome assembly GCA_039657385.1 of Citrus x changshan-huyou. Lineage (NCBI taxonomy): Eukaryota > Viridiplantae > Streptophyta > Magnoliopsida > Sapindales > Rutaceae > Citrus > Citrus x changshan-huyou. The sequence goes on from CM077549.1 coordinate 9,576,140, forward strand.
CGAAGAAATATGTTTTCAAAGTTGATTGTGCTGTTCTATCAGTACTTTAAGAGTGCTTTAATTTCAGAATTTCTTTCGTTTTTGCTAGACAAGGTACTTCATCAACTTAGGAGCCCATATCTTGTTTTGAGTGTCTTAGTGTTATTTGGGGGGCATGAAAAAGGATCATTTACCTTCCCATGTTTGTTTTAAAATTGTTGATGTTGAAGTATATAAAAACTGTATAAATTGTCTGTTTTCCCTCTCATAATTCAATAAGGTAAGAATTTTCCAGGAAAACAGATATTGTCGGAGTGTTTTTGAAAATTTTGAATATTCTTAGACTTAACAAAACCTTTGGTCTTTGTGGGGGCAAGTGAACAAATTCACACCTTGTAAGTATTTGGTCTTCCTAGCTGTTAAGAATTTTTCTCACAGCTAATTACTTTATAAGTCTTTTTGTGGACGGATTTCAGCATTAATAAAAAATGTGGGATTGCAAACTGCTGGAAGGATAGATGATTGCTCCTATTGGATTACTCATGTGTCCTTCATTTCTGTTTCATTGGCAGTAATGCTGATTTATCCTAGAATGATGGCAGTCCACACCCTGTTTTCAGAGGTATCAGACTTTCTGGACTCTTTGATCATCCTGTTTTTTTCAAGCCCTAACCGTATTTACAACTTTCATGCTGATATGGCAGGAAGCAGATGGATCTCTTACAACCCCTATAATTCCACTTACTAGTGAACATATCACGGAGGATGGAATCTTTCTCCTGGAGAACGGCGAGGATGCTCTGATATATATTGGGGATAGAGTGAATTCTTATATACTAGATCAGCTTTTTGGTATTTCCTTAACTCGTTTTTCCCCTCAGGTATTTTCAACATCAAGGTTTGGAAGTTTCTATCATTTAATGTGGTTTATACATTATTCTCCATTATTTTATCTAAATTTCATTGCTAGAATTGGTGCCTATTAGTTTTTCTGTTTTATTAACCTGGAACTCAGTTGAACCCAAAATATTTATAGGTTGTGTTCGTCCATGGATCTGGGCCAATTACACCAATGTCAGTTTCTTATTCATCATTTGATCTCGATGGGAGTTGTCTCGTCCTGACGGAATCTCTGCATTTTACTGATTATGAGAGTGAATATAGCTATAGAATATAATAGGGTTCATGCATTCGGCCTTAGAATGTCTTGGCTCTTGCATACTGCATGAGTGCATGTTATATATTTTGGATGTTTTCTCGACCTTTGTTAGTACAGCGCCAACATTTCCATGGGAAAATTGCACATAGATTTGGCTAGAATTTAGCTCGAAAAACTATTTTCCCAAATATTTGAGTTGACTATTGATAGACTTCAAAGAATTATTTTGTTAGGTTGCTTCATCACAAATATGGTAGAGATTCAAAAAGCAAAAAATGGAGGCTGCATATCTTATCATATAGTTGCTGAGTTGTCTTCCATTACGCCTCAAAGCAACCCAATTGCAGTTCTTCAGTTGAGTTGTTTTTTTGCTGGTGTTCTCAGCTCGTATCGCAACAATATGACAATCCGTTATCAAGGAAGTTTGAATGATTTGATCAATGGGATAAGGCATTTGAGATCATCCTATCTATGGTATTATAACTTTTTTTTTCTGGATTAGGGTCTACAGGTACAAATTATTAATTTATTCGTCTGTGAGCTGAAATTTGTTCTTTTGGCAGTCTACGAGTGTGCAGTAAAGGAAATCCACTGGGTTAATTTTGTGCTTGAGGTTCCCTTATATGATGAATTTTACCTTTCCACTGTTGACAAGAAGTAGTTTTGCATCTAGATTATGACTCTATCTGCTTATCCATTTTTTATAACTTTTTTTCCCTTTAATTTCCATGGTAGTAACATTAGATTAACGTGATTGCTATACTCTTCTATTAGAAAATAAGAGGGTTATCATGCCCTCAATTTACATGCTCTACTTTGAAGATAATTGTTAGGAAGTGAGAGGAAAATGGTATCCGCGGGTAGTTGACTAAACTGTGTATTCTTCTTGATGACTAAAATCTTTACTGCTGAATGATCTTTGTAGCCAATGTAATTTTGTTAACTAATCTTTATTGAGTAGCCAATATTATAGTAAACCAAGTCATCATATTTACGAGAAATGTTAGATATAAAATAGGCGAGCATGACTCAAAGACAAGAAATTTTGCTTTTCCTCGGCGTGGTTGGGCTAAACATCTTAGAGATCTGTTCATAGCTTTCAGTCTTGTTTGTAATTTAATGAATGGATTCTATATATTCCAATGACACGGGAAAGCTATTCAACTTGAATATGATTGAAGATGACACCCCGGACACTCTCTCCTATCAAGAGTTTCTTCGTCAAATCAACAAGCAAGTTCAAGCTAAACTTTGACGAGGCATAGCTATACTAATCATACGTGCAGTTTATTAATCACACACACTTAGGAAGAATGAACAACATTTTCTCAGCTATATACTCTGTTTTGATTGAATGTTGTTTCTCTGGGCATGGCTTCGTGTTTCAAGTACACAGGCGGACGCTTTTTCATATACAGAGAGAACACTCATGCAAAATGAAATGCAGGTTTCGTTACGTGGCTTCTGTAAAGTGTAAACCAGACTCTTGCGGTCATGTATAAATCTGTTGACGGAGTGTGTATGTCTTTTCAGTGAAACTTTAGGGGTAAATATGTCTTTTCACTAAAATAAAAACTATTTTAATCTAGTCGTACGCGGGTTAACTTATGACGAAAACCGGAAATGATTTCTATTCCCGGTAATTTTTTTTGTTTTTTTTGGCACAACCTATGTGTGAAAGTCTACTGCTAAATTGACAAAGCTAAGCAAAATCCATCAAAGAGAATCACTCGTCTCTCGCTCGCACGCTCTTGAGAAACTGAAAAAGGAAAAAAAAATGAGGAAACGCACCGTTTACGCATGGGGCGTAGCCCTTATATGCTTCATAGTATTAATGATCGTCACTCCCGCCATTCCTCAGTCTGAAGAATATCACGATTTCGCCGACCAACGCAAATTCTTCGGTAACTTTTTTTTTCATTTTTTATTTTGTATTTGGTTCTAGGGCTTTAAAATAAGTTTTCGATTATTCTCTTAAATTGACTGAATGTCGTTTTATTTGTTAATTTTTCAGGCATACCCAATACTCTGAATGTCGTTTCGAATTTCCCCTTTCTTGTTATTGGCATCGTAGGCCTTGTTCTTTGCTTTCACGGCAACTACTTCAACCTACGGTAATTTGGGTTTTTTTAATTTTTTTTTTGTTTTTTTTTTTTTTTTTGTTTTTTCAATTTACTTACTGATTGTGGATTGTATGATTTTGGATTTTACAAGTTTGCAGGGCGAGCTTTGGGGGTGGGCATGTTTCTTCATTGGTGTGGCAGCGGTTGGCGTTGGATCTTCTTACTATCATCTTGAGCCCAATGATGCTCGTCTTGTGTGGGACCGCTTGCCTGTGAGTTTTACTGAATGATGTTGATTTATGAGGAATATTTATGGTTTTGTTGTAAATATTTGTCCTTTGGAATTGTGTAGATGACTATTGCTTTCACGTCGATAATTGCAATATTTATTATCGAAAGGATTGATGAGCATAAGGGAACTGTATCACTTATTCCTCTACTTTTAGCGGGTGTGGTTAGCATTTTGTATTGGAGGTGAGTATACTGTATACCAACTTCATTTAGGTTCTAAAGTTTCATCGTACTTTGTAATATGCGAGTATTGAACTGGATTTTTGTTATGTAATCTTAGCAATGACTTGGTGCAATGACTAATTCTTACACTAAAATGAGTTCAGTTTTGGTAGCTTTGTCAAGGTACAGTTCTCTGCTATGGTATCACAATGGTTAAAAAGTGGATCGCTATGTTGGTTGCATATTGATTAGCATCAAAAGGAGGACCTTTTGATTCTATGCTTTTATATATATTTGAATGGGAATGACATTTTAAATCAAATATTTACGAGAGGTTTATTAGGCAGATTATTTTTTCTTAATGGTGCTTTTTTTCTTTTGTAGTTTTTTTGATGACCTGCGGCCGTATGCCTTAGTCCAGTTTGTTCCTTGCATTGCCATCCCACTGATGGCTATCCTGCTTCCTCCAATGTACACACATTCCACATATTGGCTTTGGGCAGCAGGTTTGCTTTTCATCATATGGTTCCTCCGTCACATTTTTAGAAGTATCCAATTCGTGCTTTTGCATTTCTGAGTACTAATCATATCTCATAATTGCAGGATTTTATCTTTTGGCAAAGGTGGAAGAAGCAATGGATAAACCAATCTATAGATGGACTCATCATATTGTTAGTGGCCACACTCTTAAGCATTTGTGTGCTGCAATGGTTCCTGTCTTCCTGACACTTATGCTTGCTAAGAGGACTATTGAAACAGAAAGGTATAGTTTTGTTTCTTGACCTTGATGAAATTTTCTTACAGTTTAATTGTTTAGATGTTTGCATATATACAAGATTTTGAGTCCCCTTTCATATACAATTATGACCCTTTGTCAAGGTGGATACTTAAGTAATTGGAGAGATATTTTCTCTTTAGCAAAGTTTTTTTACGAATCCTTCAGTTGCAGTGAGTGATAGATTTATTTCATAAATTCATGGGAAGTCCCCTGTAACTTTTACCTGTAGCTCTGCCTCTCGTAACTTCTCCGGCAAATGTCTTTCTTTTCTGACTTCTACTGTCTCATGGATTATTCAGTGCATAATGCATATTATTAAGTACATAACGCATACTCGTTTCTATTCCTTAGGTCACAATTGGATAAGGAAATTTTTACTGACTTTGTATTTAAAGGTCAAGGACAGAATCTAAGGAATTAACATTTCTTCATTTTAAACTTTTATTTGAATGGTATAAAGTAGTTTGGACTTAGATCTCAGTATTTTGTACTTCTATCTAGTTGTGAAGTTAGATGCGACAGTGTTGCGCTTGTCGTGGCAGTGGCACCTAGTGTAGTAATTGTGATTGTGTTGGTGATGGTATTTTTTAGTGATATCAGTCGAAAACTTATGCTATTTGTTGGGTTAGTGCAGACTGGGATTGTATTGGTAGGTATAAGTAATAGTTATGGTAGTGACAACATAAATGGAGGTGGTACTGCATGCTGGTGGTACTGCATGCTGGTGGTACTGCATGCTGGTGGTGCCAGCATCAGTGTTGTACGATGACGATGGTGACTGTACTTATTTTGCCTTGTTATTGGCTGGGTGTCGGTAATGGAGAGGGACTTGTACTGATGTGTTGCTTACCCACTTTAACAAACATAGCATAGGGATTTTGAGAGAAGGTCAAGAGGAAAATTAACTCCTAGATGGGATTCTAACACGGGACTTGGTTTCTCTAATCCCTTCAAATGTCTCCACATTTCTTCAAAACCTATTCTCTTGATAACGTAAATATATGTACCTAACTTTTTCTCAGTCAGTGTGAAGCAGCTTTACGCCTCATCTATTTGCTGTTGTATTGTGATTTTCAATATGCACCATGTAATCGTATCATTCTCTTTCTCATGCATTTGTTGTTGGCTTGTTCAATGCAGGGTAAGTCTCCTCAAGACATGGAGGATACAGTGGACAAGGCGTAAAGAAAATGACTCCAAGGTGGTTGAGAGTTATGAGTGTACTTATACAAGTGTTCCAGTTGCGGAATCATCGTAATTGTAGGATACTCACAAGCCTTTTAGCTGACACAAAATTTTACACATGTAGATAAATGTGAAGCAGAACACACTAACTTGGTTACTGGACATTTGTTGTAACGTATATACAAGATTAGATTTTGCAATCCTTTAGTTCACACACACTATTTTGGATCTCTATTTCAAGTAAGAAATAAAAAATAAAATAAAATAAATTGTCTTTACTTCTTGTCTATGTTATAACAAATTAACTGTGGGGTCAATTTGTACAATGACAAATTGCAGAAATTGTTTTGGTTGTGTATTAATTTTGTATGTAGGATGCATATATAGAGAAGTGAACTAGCACATGACATTGCTCACCTTACAATGAGAAATATTTCACACAAGGTTGCGCTATTACTTAATAATTTTTAAGAGTGATGATACAGGTATAAATTTTTGTATAAATTTATTTTGTACAAATTGATGTGGTATTAATTCATTGGTTGAATGAAAATATTAAATAATAAAAATAAATTATGTAGGACAAGAGATGTTTAATTCAATTAATTTTATCATACTATATCAGTTTGTATAAAATGAATTTATATAATAATTTATGGTCATATCATTACTCAATTTTTAAACCTATATTCAAGAATTAATTACTCAATTTTTAAATCTATATTCAAGAATTAATTGCGTGCAGTAGTACCGTGGTCGGCGTCTTGCGTTAATTTTTAGACAAGAGGGTTCGCGTTCTTTTGTGTGTCCGTGGACGCATAAATATTTTTTATGTTCATTGGAAGTGACTTTTCGGATTGATTCCAATTTCGACAGATCGAGGCAGGTCCAGATAAGCATTGTACGTCTTGGTTTCAAATTTCGGTATGTATTATTAGGGATCCACCGATGTTGCAACAGTTACAACATACCACAGTTTTTGTCCTTATCCAATGTAACCATTGGATGATTTAGAGGTTAATCTAACGGCTTAAATTATTTTCTGAATATTTGAAGTAACAACTTACAACCGTTGGAGCCGGTTGCATATTAATTTAATACCATTTGGGGGAGCGTACAGTTGGGAAGTTTCTTGGTATGCCAACAATGGAATTGATTTCATCTCAAATCGATCTGCAGGCAGCAATTGGGAAATTACACTCATGGTCTTCCTCTTCTTCACTTCCTCTCTACTCTTCAATTTTTACTCTCACTCTCGCGATGTTTACAGCTCGATAAGTACAATTACAAACCAGGAAATGTCATTAACAATTTTCATTTGTCTTATTCGTTTTTTTTTTTTAGTAGAAAGCCAAAAAAAGGTGGGAGGTTGGGGCGCCGTGATGAAATGGTTTTGAGTTTTTGACGAAATATTTATTTTTTGTGATTCATTTAGGGTTTGAATTCAGGCTTGTACAGACTCTGGATCTATTCGAGATCCGTATTGGCGCTGAAATCATATCCTTTGAAGCCTTGGTTTGAATTCAACCTTGAGAACTCGAAGCTTGTTAGAATCTTCATTGATCTCTCCAGAAATTACACGGATCTTATCACTACATATCGGGCATCAGTTGAGTCCGATTCTCTCACAATTGATGAATCAATATTGAGACAGTTCGAAAAAGAAGTAAAAAAGAGAATCAACTTGACTCGCTACATAATTGCGGAGGCCAAAGAGTCTTTTGATAATCAATGGAAGATTCAGAAGTTAAAAGACACTATTGTTATTATGAACGAACAATTTGACTAAGGCGAAAAAGCAAGGAGCTTTTTTGAGTTTGATTGCTGTGAAATCGTTGCATTAGAGTTTGCATTGTTTGGTTATGAGGTTGATGAAAGTGCGAATTGTTCATCCGGAGAACTATAATGAAGAAGGGAAGCCCACACCTGCAGAATTCGAGGATCCCAAACTTTATCATAATGCTATTTTTTTCTGGGTAATATGCTTGCAGCTCCGGTGGTGGTGAATTTAGCTGTTAAGAACTCGAAGGAGCCTTGGAAACATGTGTTTCATGTTGTGATGGATCAAATGAATCTCGGGGCAATACAAGTTATGTTTAAATTGAAGGATTATAATGGAGCACATATAGACACGAAGGTTGTTGAGGATTATAAATTTTTGAATTCTCGCATGTCCCTGTGCTGAGGCAACTGGAATTTGCTAATTTGTAGAGGTTTTATTTCGGGGAGTAACTTGAGAATGCTACGAAAGATGCTACTAACATGAAGTTTAAGAATCCCAATTACTTGTTGATACTGTATCATTTGAGGTTTTGGATAAGATTTCAATGATGGCCGCTTAAAACAAATAAAAAAAAGAACTTGTATTGTATTTCGATCTTTATTTATTTGATATAGTTTTCTACAATCTCTCAATGCAACCGGTTACTTTAATTATCCACTAACTTATCTCAACCGTTGGATAGACTCACTTTATATCTAACGGCAATTTTAAATAAAGATAAAAAGTGTGGTATGTTGCAACTGTTGCAACATAGGCGAGTCCGTATTATTAGTCAATTTGTTCTATTTCAATAGTCAATACGATGCAATGGATTATCGAATGGATAAAGTCTTGCTCCTACTGATTAGTTTTTAATAATCTCCAGTGCGATTCAAGAACACCGAGTGGGGTGGTGGCGCAGTTGGCTAGCGCGTAGGTCTCATAGCTTCTGAGTGATCCTGAGGTCGAGAGTTCGAGCCTCTCTCACCCCACAAACCCTTTAATTTTTCAATTTTTAAACTTCTTTATCATATTGTGATCATTTGTATGATCTGCTAATTAACAAAAATCATAAAACCATACTGGTAATTTAAAAACTTAAAACAGTTTGTTTGTATGATTGTAAGAATATAAAATGCAATTCTACTTTTGATAATTGTAATATAATTATAAAAAGAAAATTAGTTTGTGAATCTTTTTGTGTCTCTATGTTGGGCTATTTGGCACTCAAGAAATCTCTTCTTATTTGAAAAAAGAAAGGAGGATCCTAGAATTCCAGTGGCCAAAGCTGAAGCAACAGTCGAAGTCTACAGAAAAATCAAAGTTCCCTAGATGCAGACTAATGGTAGACAAAAGTCCAACAATGAAAAATATGGAAACCCCCTCCTGAAGGGCATTTTAAGGTTAATACGGATGCTGCAATCTATGTGGAAGAGCATAAGGTGGGGCTTGGGATCATAATTAGAGACTCAAATGGAGACTTTGTTGCAGCTGCTATGAAAACGTCCAAATTCATTGATAACATAGCATATGCAGAAGCTCAAGCAATATATTTGGGAATGAAAGTAGCAAAAGCAGCAGCAAGTGGAGCATTGATAATCGAGAGTTATTGTTCAGAGGTGGTTAATCAAATTTTGGGAAAGACTACAAGCAACTTAGAACTCTCATGGATTATCTCAGAAATTCAAAACCAAATGCAGAGAGTTAAAGATATTAAGGTGTAGTTCATTCTGCGGACATGTAATGAAGTAGCGCATGACTTAGCCAAAATGGCTTTAAAAGTTAATGAATTTGTCCAGTGGGTGGGCACATGTCCGCCTCAATTATTGTACCTTTTCTCTTAATTAATGAAAGTATGCTTTCTTTTCAAAAAAAAAAAATTCAATGTCCGTGCAATACTAATAATCAATCATTTTTCAGAAGAGCACATATGCTAGTCTCTTATAGGGGTGGTAATTTGGGTTAAAATTCATTTATTAGATTCGATTCGAAGCGAATTAAATAAGTTTAGGTTTGAAAATTTTGATTTGTTTAATAATGGGTTATAAACAAATCGAATACAATCTATTTCGTTTAATTAAATTACTTATTTATTCTTAAATATTTATGAAAAATTTTAAAATTTGAAGGTTAATCTAGTAATTATAATAAGACAATATATAAATGAGATGAAAAATTTTTATGGTTTAGATTATTTATTTAATTTTTTGTAAACGAATTCATATTTTATTCGATTTGTTAAGGATTCGTTTATTATTAAGATAAACAAATAATAAATGAATTTGAATTCGATTCGATTCGTTTATTAATTCTATTTAATGAATCGAACTGAATATGTTTTTTAATAAACGAATCGAATTCGAACCCGAATCCTGAGATTTCAATTTGTTTAATAAACGAATCGAATCTGAATCCATAGGATTTTGATCCAATTCATTTAGGATTCGATTCGAAATCGATTTGATTATTCGTTTTGCCACCCCTAGACTCCCTTATGTGGATCATTATTTCATCTCCATTTAATTCTGAGGTAGGCTTAGCAAAAAATTTGGGTCGACCTTTCATATCAAAGCTTGAGTAAGGACTTAAGAAAACCTGTTCGAACAAAGTCTGGCCTTCTATTTTTTAAGAAATATAAATATATAAATTAAAATCTATAAGAATAACAGAAAAAGTAATTAATGACGATTCAAAAAAAATTAAAATTATAACATTAAACTCTCTTTTAAACCGTAATTAATTAAGAGAGTACTTGAATTAGAATATATAATACTAAAAAATTAAATCTATAATTTTTTATTTTGCTTCATTTTTTTAAATAATTATTGTTTTAATTCATTATTAATTATAACAACTTATTTTAATTATTAACTCATCATAGATTTACAATAATTTCAAAAATAATTAAAAAAAGTATGTGGAAGCCTAGGTTGGGCCTCAGCCTGGCTCCAGCTCGAATGGGTCTGGCTCAAGCTCAGGCCCAAACCCCTATATTTTCCCTAACATGCGCTTGGGTTTGGACTTGGAAAAGCTGGGCTTGGACCATCAATTTGCTATCCCAATTCTCATGGTCATTAGGTTGAAATGTAGCTCTTTGTTAAGCTGGACTAGTGAGATTCTTATTAAGCACTATTAGTTAAGGATGGTAATGGGGTCGGGCTCAGGCCTCAACCCTTATTGGGTCAGGATCAAGCTTGAGCTTCATCCGAGGCTGATCATTTTTTTAAAGATTTTAAAAAAGAGTAGGGCTATTGGCACCCCTCTAATATCTTTTTAAAACCCCTATTATAAGTACACCACATTAAACAATGATAGAAAATTTATCGTTATTATTAGCACCACTTTAATTTCAAAACTGCCCTTCTTCTAAATTTAATTTTCTCTACAATACCCAACAATAAATATCGAAAATATTTCTGCCACCTATCTCATGTCAAGCTTTTAGTCTCGTCATTCATACAATTTTCCGTCCATCTCTTGAATTCTTTTTCTCTTGCAATTTTGCCGTTTTATAAATCCTCTAGTCTCACTCCTTAACTTATGCTAAGCCATTGGATAGTCATTAGATTTTCCAAACAAAAGATTGTTGGGTCTATAACACTTTTTTTTTAGTTTTTTGGACGCCTGAGATTCAAACAATTCATTGATATTTGAAATGGAATTGATGATGAATGCCAAGAAATTGTAAACAGTGAAAAATTGTACTTATGCGAGGTATGGGCGTGTTTGTACTTTAAAGAGAGAAAATATAGTAGATTTACATTTATCCTTAAATGTAATTGCAGAAAATAGGGGTTTTAAAAGTTTATTGTACTTTAAAGAGAGAAAATATAGTAGATTTACATTTATCCTTAAATGTAATTGCAGAAAATAGGGGTTTTAAAAGTTTAATAAGGGGGTGCCAATAGCTCCACTCTTTAAAAAATTATTAATTATTATTTTTTTTCAATTACCCTATGGGATCACCTACACTACAAAAAGCAAAACAAAAGGCACTAGTCATCGCATTGCACTGCACTCACAATGGGCAAGGGCAACGGCTCCTTTTTTTTTTTTTGTTTACATATCAAATATTTAAATAGTTTAAATATTTTAAAAAACTAAATTGTAATGCGTATGTGCTGTGTCCCACATGAGTAATGTGTGTGCGCGTGTAATACTGTAATGCATGTGTGTTGCGAATTTGTTTGTTTTTCAAACATAATAATTAATTATTGGGCTAAGAGTCAAGTCAAGACTTTTTGACAATGCCTTAACTTGGCCCTAATAGGGTTGAGCCTTGATACTTTGACCCCTAGCCCGACTTTTTAGCCTAAAACTTGGGTTATGGCCCAAAATTTTCAGGCAAGTGTCCTATTGGACCTTTAGGCTACGTTTGGAAGACATGATTGGATTAGATTAACTTTTAAGATTAGATTGGATTAAATTATATTGGATTACACCGGATTAAATATAGTACTATCTTTTGTTTGGTGCATGTCGGATAGGATTATAATAGTGTTATCCTATGTTTGGCATTTTACAGGACTGGATAATAAAAATAATAATAATTAATAGGAAAATTAAGTGAAATGTCATATGCTTAAATTTTGACAATAATTTTTGAATAAAATTTGCCTTCTATAAATGAAATCAATAATAATAAAAAAAATACAGCACCTGATTCAATAATATTCCACATCTCAATATGTAACAACCTATATAACCAGTACCTCCAATATATAACATTATCGAAAAATATAAATTTCACAAACTATAGAGCAACAATTCAATCTAAACAAGATACAATTTCTAATATAATATATTTAATTACATAAGACAACAACAAAACAACTATTTATAAAGTATTTGATACATCATACATGTTCATCATTAAGCCACTTTAACATGTGGTTAAATACTTACAAAAAAATGGTGGGCATCATTTGTTAAAAACAATTTAGAATCACCCACAAACAAAATATAATTCATATGATCAGTTACAAAAAATATGTCATCATCACGTTCATAGACCTACCATATACGGTTAATCTTTTGTACAAAAAGGATCCCAAAATACCACCCTTAATCAATCATCGTACCCACCTAAGATAAGTTCTTCAAGAAACTCATTTCTTTCTTCATCATTTTGCATTGTCCTAAATATTTCTGCATGTTCTGGTTGTTTCAGCAACATCTTTTGCACCCTAACTCTTTGATGTAGTGAAAGGTTCATTTTTATCAACATGTCAGCAACAACTTGTGAATTGATACTTTCATTTCATAGCTTACCAACAAGATTATTCACATTTTGATTTGACTTTTCCATCACGTCCTGAAATACGCATGCAAATTTTTCCAAGCTTCCAACCAATAGATCAGTTGATGTAGCCCGCTTCCTTTTAGATGATTTTGTTTGACCTTGGTCCATTGACATGGGAGATAATCCTTTACCAATCTCAGACACAGCTTCAAGATTGTTTTCATTTTCATTCTCTATCATGTCAATAGGAGTTTCAGTTCCTTTCCCAGGAGCATGATCTTTTCCAAAAATATATGCAAGCCTCTCATATATCGGAAATGGTTTGTTCCTCCACCCTTCAACATTCTTATGGTGCTAAAATAAAGGAAAAAAAAGAATTCTGTCAATTTAAAATGGTCACTAGAAAAAAAAATTTTCTTATTAAAGGTCACTAGAAAAATAAAAAATTCACCTGCACATAGGATTGACATGCCTCATCACTATCAACTTCAACACACTTTTTTTCATCATTCCAACCAAAGCCACTTGTGTTAAGCATATCAAACACTACTCCATAGTTGTTCTTCAATTTTTTCATTTTTGATTCCACATGTGGGCTAGCTTTTAGGCCAGCATTAGGAAGTAACTTTGCCAATTGTTCTTCAATATGCCTATTAGCACCTGGTTTTAGTTGCCCACAATCAGCACGAAATCCGCGTGCTACCATTTCCTCCAATATATTCAGCAAAGCTTCCTCTTCTTCTTTTGTCCATGCACGTCTTGACCCCTTTTTATCCTTTTCATTATTTTGATTAGTAGTTACACCACCATCCATCCCTATATAAGAATAATAATTCATGTATTAAAGAGAAAATGTACATTCACAGTGAAATAAGATATAAAATAATGGGAATAAATGAGAATAATGAAGAAATAAGCATTGTAAAAATAAAATAATTGATTTTCATAATCAAGCACAAATTGGACGGTGCACTTGACATACTGGAATAAAATTAGGCAAATGACATGTCTTCATAATTCAGTTAATTAAAATAAATTGAAGAGAATAAAGTAACGCACAATTGATAATAATAAGGTCCAAATGAAACAAAACTGTTATGAGGGAGAAAAATAATAAAAACCCACCAACATCTAAACAATATATATTGGCAATGCAAAAATTAAAGGAAAATTACTGTAAGTTTGGAAAAAGTAAGCAAAATAATTAAGATTTAAGTAGGGAAAGCATATAGATTCACTTACTGATTGAAGGAGAAAGGTGAGTTTTCAATTCCTGCAACCAAGCCAACAACAAAAGAAAAAGGGAAAAAAAAGTCAAGTTTAAGATCCGTACTTGAAGCCCCAGTTTAGTTGGAAGATAAGAATCAATTTAAATAATATTTTGAGTACCTTTGATTGTTGCTCAGATCATCTAAAACAATTTTTGGAAAATCAAGATTTGTTGAGGAAGGAAGATGTGCGTGCTCTGCATTTGTTTGAGAGTAATTGTAATTGGGTTTGCTTTCGGCTTGATGAAAGAGAAGAGAGGATTATAGATTCACTAGATTTTTTTATCCAAGATAAACCCACCTAAAAAAGGGGATTGATAATCCCAAGATTATGGGATAAAAAATTGGTTTATTTTTTAATCTTTACAGCCAAACATGGCTATGGATGGGATTAATATTTTTAGTCCTGAAAATTAGTCTTATCCTACCTTTATCCCAGCAGCCAAATGTTTATGATCTTCCTAAAATAGTCACTTTTGGTTATGGTCTATTTTTTACAAGGGACTAAAACGGATAGTTCTTGAAACCTAAGAGGTAATAGGGCTTCTTTCCTATCCTTTACCCTTTTACCCTACTATACAGCAATGTTCAAAATATTTTTCAAGTGTTATGATATTGGTGGCTTTCCACCAAGTGCACACTATTGGCATGCATGATCTCATCTTACTTGATTGATCAACCCAGTAACTATACTAATATTAACTAATTGGCTAAGCTATTTAGAAGACTATTAAAGCTTTTTTGTTCAATCAGATAAGAAAAATTAAATCAAGTTTGGGTATCTTATCCTTACATATTGCAAACTTTCATTGGTCACAAATCATTATTTACATGGGTAACAATCATTTGATTTTGTATAATTACTTAGAAATTGATGAATCGTTTATGGCACACTTAAAGTGTGGCAGACCACTTGGTTCAAAAGATAATATTGAGCGAAAAAGAAAAACAAAATGTCAAGATCATATTGTTAGTGATTAGGCTGTAAGGACCTTTAGAGCAAAAGCTCATTGGTGAGACCTATGTCTCTACATTGATACTGCCTACTAAAGAGGCAAATACCTCAAATATGGACCAAGCCCTTCATGTAGCTAAGAATGAAGGAAAATCTACAAATTTTGCTCACGTATATAAAGTGTGGAATCATAAAAAAATAATCATCGAAAATGTTTTTGCATTGACAATAGATATTGATTTAATAAATGATGATATTCAACCATAGTTCGAATGAATATAGAGTGAGACCATGATCGGCCTAAATGGGAAGAAGTAATTCATGCTGAGTTGATCTTTTTATCCATATGTGATATTTTTGAAGCTGTAGTCCAAACACCTGTTGGATATTGAACCTATTGGATATAAATGGGTATTTGTTCAGAAACATAACAAAAAGAACGAGGTCTTTAGCACAACTCATTGCACAAGATTTCTTACAGAGAGCTAGTATTGATTGTGCGGAAACACATTCACTAGTAACAAGTGTAATTACATTATGATTCTTAATTAATTTGGTTGTCTTTGAACAGCTTGATATATGGATCTTATAGATGTGGCCACCACTTATTTATATGGATCATTAGATGGTAATATATATAAATCCTTGAAGCATCTTAGTCACCACATCATAGCTTGTGTTCTATAAAACTACATTAATATTTATACGGATTGAAACAATTTGGATTCATGTGGTATAATCGACTCAATGAGTACTTGATCAAGGAATGATACGTTAATGGTCTTATGTATCTTTATCTATTCACGAAGAAGTCATAATCTAGATTTGCTATTGTATCAATCTATGTTGATTATATGAACTTAATTTTCACTCTTGAAGATATTCAAAAGTCTGTTCATTATTTAATAAGGGAGTTTGAAATGAAAGATTTAGGAAAACTATCATATTTGAATGCCATTGGTGCTCTAATGTATTTAACCCAATATACTAAACTAGACATAGCTTTTTTAGTAAACATGTTGGCAAGGCTTAGTTCTAAACCAAACTAGATGATATTAGAATAGTATTAAATGTATTTTCACTATCTTCAAGGAATTATTGATTTGGGTTTATGTTATTCTATTGAACTAATGAAAAATCTAGGTCTTGTTGATTACACAAATGTAGCTTATATATATGATCTCGATAAAGCTTGTTTGCAAACGGGATATGTTTTTATTTATAATGGAACAATGATTTCTTGGAAATCCTCGAAGCAAACTCTTGTTGCTACATCCTCCAATCACTATAAGATTCTAGCATTGCATGAAGCAAGTAAAGAATTCATATGGCTACCTTGTTATCCATCATATCCAAAGTGCTTATAAATTATTTTTAAGTGTGGATGTCCCAATAGTTATATTTAAAGATAATGTTGTATGTATAGTTACAAAAGCTCTAACCACATACGTCACTAAAGTTCTTCTACACTCATGAGATACAACAAACAAGAAGATTGATATTAAGGAGGTACACTCCACAAATAATTTTGCAGATATAATTCCAAAAGCTCTAACCACATCAATATTTGAGAAGATAGAAATGCGTCATTCAAACAAACTATTGAGTTGGTCATTAGGGAGAGCCCCCATCGAGAGGAGTACTCATCAAGGGGAGCACTATCTTACAAGTGAAGGACTTCTACACCTTAACTAGACACGGGTGTATTGTACTCTTTTTTTCCTTTGACTAGATTTTTCTATTAAATTTTTATTAGTAAAGAATTTTAATGAGAGTTCTGAAGCACTTCCAATACCAATTTATGATTCGTGAAAGTATAGTTCTTTTGCTTAGATTCTTATCCCACTGAACTTTTCTTTACTAAAGGTGAAGTACAATTATTATGAAGTGGGGCATGGGAAGGGGGAGTGTTATGGTAGCTGCTTTAACAACAAAGTGCACACCGTTTGCATGCATGGTCTCATTTACTGGATTTTATTAGCCAAATAGCTATGCTAATATTAGCTAATTGGCTAAGCTATTTGGTGGACCAAAACTTTTAGAGCTGTTTTGTTAACTCAGCTAAGAAAAATTAGAACAGGTGTGGGTATCTTGTCCTTATATATG
This sequence comes from Citrus x changshan-huyou, assembly GCA_039657385.1. NCBI lineage: Eukaryota > Viridiplantae > Streptophyta > Magnoliopsida > Sapindales > Rutaceae > Citrus > Citrus x changshan-huyou. The sequence goes on from CM077549.1 coordinate 9,593,090, forward strand.
TGGCTAACTTTCATTGGTTACAAATCACTACATATAGGGGCAATAATCACTATAGTTGTACAATTATTCAGAAAATGCAGAAGAGGAATAAAAGCTTCTTATGGCTTATTGGTGTAATCTCCCTTTCCTTTAATTCAATTATTATTTATTTTATACTCTCAATAATTACAACACAAAGGACATTATGATCGTTTTCTCTTTTTACCATGAAACCACTTAATTAGTCGAGGGGCGCTTCCTAGCTAATTGGAGATCACCAAATTTTACACTCATTGTGGGAACTTCTCAACTTCATAACATTAGATTTTACGATGGTTAATTAATTATTTGGTTGGTGAGAAAGGAATTGATGTTTGGATCCGCAGTCAAATATCGCAACAAATTTAAGGTTATAAGGATCTAAAGCCTCCTTTCTACTTCAATAATTTATGTAAATAATGAGATAATTGTGTTGCAAAATTTTACATTTGGGATCGTTGAGATTAATAACAATTTACATCTAATACTGGCCGCGTAAATTATGACACTGTATAATGCTGGTTCATATCACATTGAATCTCATGTTCAATAAACAAAACTACACAGATTCTTTAATGTGTAAAAAGATGTGGTTCCTCCCCTATTTAATGAACATTAATATTTGGACCATCATTCAATTTATTCTCAAACAAATCATGTAATTGTTAATTAGCAAACATGCACACAGATTTTTTTTAAAAAAAATTAATCTGCTAATTAACTCATTGGAGCCACCTTCTTTTTGAAAAGTATTACGAATTCTGAAGCTGCATTCAGAGAGGATTGACGAACTGAAGGTGAAAAGACATTCAACACTGATTGCTTGCTAGCAACCTCTCCAATTGCAGGCCTGTAAACAAAACAATTTTGTAAAAATAAATTAGTAATTTCTACAAGACGTTGAACTGAAAAATTAGACCGAACGTTAACAAAAACATTAAAGCGGGTCTGGCTTAGTCACATAATTGCTAACACGGTAAAACAGACCCCTTTTAATGTTCTTTTTATCGGCATTTTGTCTTTTTAGTGTTTTCTTTCCACAAACACTTATGTATAATCAAACTAATTAAGTAATTCGTTAACATTAGTTTTTTTTTTATGTGAATTGTGAATGTATCTGAAATTACATTTAAATATGAATAAATCTAAATATATATAAATTATATATTTAGTTTAATTTTTCCCACGTATGAATGCAGTATCTGAAAAGTACTTTTTTTTTTACCTATCTATCCTCATAAATAATATTAAACTTACATAATGTTGTTTTGGTGCAATACTCATATAAATGGACTGTAAAAGTTATTGTCATTTACATGTAAGATATTATAAATTATTATATATCATGTAAAAATGTTAGATTATTGGTCAAAAAATTTAATACCTAAACTATTAGATACAATAACATATATTTGCTAGGGCAATTTGGCCATTTTATAAGATAGTCAAATAAAATTTATGTTAAGGCAACTAGAATGGTCAAAGAAACCTACGTTAAAAAATTAAAAAAAAGTTGTAAGAAGGATTTAATTGATTGATTATCAAAAATATTTTGTTGATTTGAATTTATCCCTAACCGTAAGAAATTGATAGATATAAGGTTAATTTCATATTACTCCTCAAGAAATGACAATTTTCAAAATACCCCAAACCATTATAAATCTCAACTTATCCCTATTTTAAATAAGAAGATAAAAAAAAATTCATTGTTAATCTTTTGAACAAAAATGATGGTGAGTTAAAGTTTACAATAATTTGAGAGATGTTTAAAGATTCTAATTTCACTAGGAGATTATCCAAAAATTTCCATAGATATATTTATGAATCCCAGTTGATAAGACTAGGGATGGCAAAATTATCTGCGGACCGTAAACTCACTCACAGAAACTCACCCATTGTGGGTAATTTTGTCAGTTGTAGATGGGTTTGGAGTGGAGGTATCCGCTAACCCGCATTTTTGGGGTAATTTTTTATTTTTTAATTTTAATCATAAACATTACATTAAAGAAATTTAATGACACACACATGCACGCGTGTGCGCGCGCACATACACACATACACAAAATTGATCAAATTAATTTTTTTTTACTTTGATGACTTGAATTAAGTGATTGCTTACTAAAGTTGGGTTTTTAATTGTTTAATTAATTGTTAACGGCAATTTACAAAATTTACTTGTTAAAAATACTTGTGTATTGATTAAAAGATAAAATAAGGTATTGATCCTAATGATGATGATTTACCTACAACAGAAACATTTTTTGTATTTGTCTTAATGTTGAAATTTTAATTTTTTATTTACATAAATAAAATCTAGAATTAAGTATTTTATGTAGATTTTTTAGGTTACCGTTATTAATTTATAGTTTGAATGATATAATTTGAATTTTTATATATTATTAAAAATATTTTTAATATTTGTGATTTTCAATGTGGGAACCGGTAGGTAACTGTTACAACCTGCAGCGGACGGGTTTTTTTTGTAAAAAATAAAGATAAAAATCCACTACGAGCAGATTTAGTAATTTAAATTTTTTACGGGTGCATTTTTTATAATGACAAACTCACAATGACAAACTTTTTTACCCATTGCCACCCTATGCCAAACTGAGGATGTTGTAAAATGTCGTATTAAGTTAATTCAAGAGACCGTGCCGCCCTTACCTTTTGATAGATTTTTATATACTTATTCTATTTCTACTAAGGGAGTACGTGAATCTCATAATTTCATTTTGAGCTATATATATTAAATTTTAGTTTAAGAAAGATAGAAGGGTGATAAGTTTTAAATTAATTTTTTAACCCATACATTATTCGAATTAGGGTGGACATCAGAATAAAGCTATCTGAAATTCAAATAATCAAATACACCACTAAACAATAGAATAACATAATAAAATAAATAACGTTGATTTATTCATTTAAATCTGAAGCGATTTTGCAGTTAATACAGTATTAAGAAACCCACAGTGATTCTGAAATAAAATACCCGCATTTATTCAAAAAAAAAAAAAAAAACCCACAGTGATACGATCCAATCGGGTGCAGAAACCAACGTAATTAACACTTTGGAGGGATGAGTATTTCGCTCGTGGCCACTTTTTCTTTAAAGAACTTGAGAGACTCTTCATTCAAATTAAGAGCCAATTGTACTACCGAGGCTGAAAAACCATTCATCACCGATTGCTTACCACCCAACTTTCCGATAGCAGGCCTATTAACATGTTAATTTAAAGAGCAATGATTAATTTAGATCAAACGAATATGCTAGCTTGTGCATTATCATTTTAATTAATTAGTTAGATCTAAAAATTATGGCCATTTAAAATAAGGAAATGATTTGATTAATTTAGATCAAACGAATATGCTAGCTTGTGCATTATCATTTTAATTAATTAGTTAGATCTAAAAATTATGGCCATTTAAAATAAGGAAATGATTTGGTAATCACCAATGCCCACTATATGGTAAACATATAGACACGTGATAGAATCCTGTGATTTTGAATAAAATGTGATAAGGTTATGAATTAGCCAAGTAGTGGCATAAGTCACTGTCGCTCACCATAAGATGAGCATCGTCGCTGACTAAATCATTACTCTTTAAAATAAATTAAAAAAAGAAGAAGAAGAAAGGGAGCAAAGCTCTTGCTTACCGGGTAGAAGTTGTGATAGAGAAACACTCAATTCCTTCAGGTCCGGCAATTATGGCAACCGCAAAACATCTTGGCACCACAAGCAGTTGGCCAGCTTCAACTTCGCTATCCAAGACAAGCTTAGCGTTGAGGCCTACAATTTGCACCTTGCCACTGCCTTTGACAACATAGAAAACTTGAACCGAATCAGCAGTGTATGTTGGTGAAAGCATAGCATTAGCATCAAGTTTCAAAATTGTGCAACTTAGTCCAACTTGTTCAAGAAAAGGGAAATTGCTTCCTGTAAATGAAGTAACCATCCCTGCTTTTTTGACACAAAAATCAGCCGGAAAATTAGCAAAGTTATTGACCATTAAGTTAGCATTGCCATGCTGATGAGGCAATGGTATTTTTTCACTTTCATCTTGACCTAGCTTGATAATCAAGACACCGGTCTGGCTTTTAGCTAGAATTTTTGCTTCATTTTCATTCATATTATATGCTCGGCCTGTGAATTCAGAGGAGAAACCACCCAAGATGCCCTGAGCTCCAGTCAACAAGAAGTAGCTAAATTCTCCGGGAACATAAGCCCTCGATGTTTCGCCGACAAATACAATGACAACATCAGAACTGCCATTATTGTACCACCATGAGGCTGATCCGAGGGGCACAGGTATTACATCACCTTTCCGAAGACCTAAAACTATCTCCTCTTGTGAATGCTTCTGGTCATTGGGCAATACCATCCCAGCTACTCCAAGTTCGCCTGAATGTGTAGAGAAGAAAATTTTAAAATCAAACACAACCAGCTCAGTCGATTCAAGTGAAAATGATGAAATTGGTTACATGGAATCATAATAGGAATCACATGCAGATCATTTTCAGTCAAGCACACTATGATATGTACATACAGAGATGAGGCCATGTGTTGGTCGGGACGGGCTACAAATTTAGGGAAATTTTTAGTTTCATTTATATATTTGTCACTATTTTATCCAAACTTTGCCACTCGATACTAACTTCTAAGTTTGTCATTCATACAAATTTGAAAACGGGCCATATAAATATAATCCAAAACCCTATAACTCACCATACCCACCAAATTAAATTACTTTTTTTTCCCACCTTCAATCTTTTTTTCTTTTTAACTTAATAATCTGCCCCGGTCCCTTTTTAAAATAAATAATTTAAATCTTTAATTATATAATTATAAAAACAAAAATTTTAACCAAAGTCAAATAATAATTAAAATAGATTGAAAATAAATTAGTCACACATTAGAACATGAAATACACATTTTATTTATTAATTATATACATAAGTACAATTAGGGATGGGATTGTAAATAATCCGATAAGACCCAACCCCACCTTAATATTTTAAAGTCAGATTAGATGTGGATTGAGGGTCAACCCCAATCACATGGGATTGTAATCGGATTGGATCAAATAAAAAAAAAATCAAAAGACACCCCACACACCCACGTGGAAAAAAAGCCCCACTCACACACACAATTACACAAAGCCCCAAGCCCACAAAAGCCGCCGCCACAAACCAAGAAAAAGACAAAATCACAAAGATAAAAATAAACTCAAAAACCTAATTTCTCTGCACCCGCACAGACAAGCTTAAGCCGCCACCACTTTCCAAACTCCAAAACTAAAACCCTAAATCGGCAAGTGGTGCTAAGTAGATAGAAAATTGAGAGAAAACTGTAAGAAATTAATCCTCTTTCTCTATATTCACCTATTCTTTTTCTACCCTTTTTTTTGACTATTTCTCTCACTTTCTCTCTGCTCAGCATTTTTCGTTCCCAATTCACCTGTCACCACTACCAAGCCGCCACTGTTCACTGCAAAACCAAATGGCCAAACTGCACCACCGCTGTCCACTGTACCAAACCATCAGCCTCTGATTTCATCGTGCCTCCCCACCAGGCGACCTCACCTCAGCTGCCGTTGCCGCACATTCTTTAGTATATTTTATTTTATTTTTTGTTTGTTTGTTGAAAAATTAGTGAGGAAAAATGAAAATCTATTACGTTGCGGGCTTGAGAGTGAGTCGAAATAGTTAAAGGTGTTGCTGAATCCTAGATGTACTTCAATGGAAGTACTCTGTGATGTTATTTCAGTACACTAGTCTGGGACCAAAAATTGAAAAGCACATGCTTTTGAGTTTGATTTTGTTTATAACAAAAATTAGAAACAAATTCTCTCTGTGTCTTGCCTAAAAATAACATCACTCAAGTTAGATCTGATCCGAACTTGACCTCAGTTTTTATCCAATCCAATTAATTTTAGATGACTTTTTTTCCAATTCGATTAATTTGAAATCCGATTGGATTAATCCGAACTCGATTTAAACCCGAATTTATCTGGTCCTAAGTACAACAACAAAGACATTGAAAGAAAAAATGTGACCAATTTGTAGTCTATTTAAATTCCTAACAAATTCATATAGCGATATACAGTACGAATAAAAGAGGGAGGAAAAAAAAATTAGCGCACCTAACAAAAAATCCTAGCTTGGCCCTGTGTACATATGTCATATATCAAGAGGATGGACAAATAATAAAACAATAACGTTGGAAATGCTAAAATTTGACTCTTAACTTGAATTCCAATGTTACGTATTATTTATTTATTGGATAATAAATTTTATAGCTCGTAAAGAGTCTTAATTTTTTTTTAATATTGTAATACACAAATTACAACTGATATCTTAAGAGAGGATTGAAACTTACTCTCATAATATTTTTATAGGGGCTCGAACCATTGTAAGTGTAAAGGTTCTCCTACTAGACTAAAGACATATTTTAAAAATCTTAATTTGAATTCTAATGTCATATATCATTCATTTATTAGATAAATAATTTTATAATTAATAAAATTATTTAATTATCTTACAATGGATGAAAATCATATCTATTGGAATTCAAATTAAAATTTAGATGGTGGAATGCTTAAGATTATTCATAACAAAGGTAAAATCCATTGTGGGCCGACACAAAAATCAATATGAAAAATATGCATATATAGAAAGAAAAAGGAAAATGAGTAGACGATAAAATTAAATGATAGCTCGCATGCCCGCACCCTGAAGAACATAGCCAACTTTGGAGCAATCAGCATAATGGGGAAGAGCAAATCCTCCGGGCTTCAAAAGAAGGATGCCTGCACCAACCTTGGATTCACCAAGCAAATTAGATCCAGTACCTGGCCAGCTGTAGTATGATCCACCTTCTCCCTCAAAAATCTTCTTGTTGGCAAATTTTGGTGATAAATCCAGAGCCATCAAGTGCTTTACAAATTAATTAACACAGTAATAATAAACAAAATTAATAAATAAAGCTAATAATCATCATCATAGATAGACAGATAAAAGAAATTTTCATTTTTTTAGTGGATGAGAACTGAAAACTTACACTCAATAGCATACCTCTTTGAAGAAAATGATAGGAGTATAGTTTCTAATTTGAAAAGAGCCAAATGACTTCATGAGTACTTATAGAAAGATACTGAGGAACGATAAGGATATTTCCCAGACGTTATCTTTTGTTTTTTTTTTCCTTCCCTTGTGGTCAAATTAAACTTTTGCTTTTTTATTTCATCCGCAAATAATTTGCAAATGATACAGACAACATCTGGATTTGACAATTATTTGTCCATCAAAACGACTATCTCTATCTAGGGATGGCAATAGATTGGATCTGATCCAAGATCCACGTGATCCAAATCCAATCGGATCGGATTTGGATCGGTTTAAAATGGATTTGGATCGGATTTGGATATCGATGTGCGGATCTAAGACGGATCTGGAGCAGATCTGGATCTATCTTAATATCTAAATCCATATCCATATTCACTCATCTTTTAATTTTATTTTATTTTAAAAGTTTCTTAACAATTGTGAAATTATAATGATAATAAATTTTATTCATAACATATTAGTAGTATTTACCATGCATTTAAACTCTTAAAACTTAAATGTTAGTTTTGTAAATTTAAAGGTCAGCCAACCTCAAAGCATGTACATGCAATATTCAAATTGCAAGCCAAGTAATATAACCTGGCAATTTATTTTATTATATTGGCCAAATAATTTTTAAGGAATATAGTTATTCATATATTTAGTCAAATATGGTCATAATAAAAATAATAAAGGACTGAATATAAATCATATTTAATTTATATGTCATTATCTAATGTTGTAGGAATGAGGGTAGGTGTATCGTAGATATTAGAATGATGAAGGAGACAATAGAATATTAGATTGATCTTACTCCTGCAATTACTTCGGAATGATATTTTATTATATTTCTTATTTGTTGTTTTGGTGTAAAAGTATAAGCTACAATATTTATTATATTTTTGAGAAAAATTATATAATTTATTTGTTATCAATATATTTTAGCCTTCAATTTTCAATCTAAAAAATTATTACTTTTTTATTATGGAATTTTAGAATTCATGACGGATCTAGAGCAGATTTGGATTTTAATTTTTTTTTTCGGATTTGGAGCAGATATAGATATTTATTTCTTTTTTGGATCTGGATATGGAGCGAAAAATATGGATTCATGATGGATCTGGAGCAGATACGGATCTTGATTTTTATTATGGATTTGGATCTGGAGCAGAGTAGATCCAACCCATATCTGCCCCATTGCCATCCCTATCTCTATCCACCGACAAATAAAAACCAACATAATTTGTAAATGAATGGTCCATTAACTTCGTCTGGCCTTTAACATGTGATGATTAAATAAAATCTTCCGTACAAGTTGCCTCGTTCATTCATGCATTTCCCAAATAAAATCTCAACTCTCCATAGGGTTTTTGTCATATGCGTTTTTTGTTTGCGTGTACTAGTTGATGATATATGGTTAGGTTAACAAGTCATAAAAATACAGTCTGAGCTAGAAGCAAATATGGTATTTTGCTCTGCCATTGCTGAAGGATTTCCAGCATCTCGTGTGAGGCACAATTGACGCAACAGAGCAGCAGCATTTAATCACACTGACTGATTGACAACAACAGCATTTAAAACGAACGGCTGCATTTGTTTTTGGACAATTAAATTTTGGGCGGCAAAAGATTAAATGTTTTTCTTGGTAACTTTCTATTAGTCACTGAGTTTTGATGTGTAACTTTAATATTTAAATATAAATGCCCATGTCTTTTGGTATATTCATGAGTGAGTTTGGTTCTTATAGCGTATAGGAGCTCAAGGGTAATTAACTCATGATCAAAAGTTAACTCAAGAATCAAAGGTGGTCTCAAGTTCATATTATTAGCCAAGCAATTATTCTCTGTTAATAAAAAATAATATCCTTAACATAAATATTGAACCATGATTGTTTAAAAAAAAAAGTGAAGTAGAAATATAAATATATTGCTTTTACATTTGGCAGTTAATATTTTTATTTCAAAAAATCACTAAAATTAACAATTCTATATTTTTCAACTGTTGCCTATCAAATTCATATGAATTTCTAGTTTTATAAAATAAAAAATTCAATCTTACCCTTAAAATTAAATTAGATCCAAAAGTGATGAAGATAACGACAAATATATTTTTGATAATTTTTTAAAATACAGGGACTAACACTCGATTTTATATTGAGATGCTGTAACTTTTAAGTTATATTTATTGTAGAAAAAAAAGTTGCACCTATAACATAAAAGTTAATAGTATATGGTAAAAATAACTTTAAAATAATTATTTTTAAAAATTTATTAAAGATATAATATTTTTTCATCACAGCAAATACCGTAGTACTATATCCCAAATAGGGCCTAAGTTAATAATTGTGTGCCAAACCTAGAATATACCCTTCGGTCAATTAATTTTTAATTATGCCAAATGAAAATAGATATTGAAATTTTAAAGAAATAAAGCTCTATATAAATAGATAAACAGAGATTTTCTTATTCGAAATGTCCCATGACCTTCAACTAATTATGCACTTGAATATAATTCCAGCTATGTAAGCTTAAGTTTATTTGCCCTTCGTACTTAAGGTTTTTTTTTTCCTTAATTTTTTAAGTGGTAAGGTAGGTTTTCAATGCCTCAAATTTTATTTACAGTTTAACTTATAAAATCACTTGCTTCAAATCCTACTCACACGAAGGTTGGGGAAAAAATTTTGTTTTTTCAATCATGTACTTCGTTACGTACTTCGTTATTGATTAACTACATGATCGTTACGTGATTGATTTGAACTCCCATCTTGGAGTCTTTTGGGTTTTTGCCATTATTGAACTGGTACGTAGGCCACCGCTTGATGCGTGCCGCAATTTGATAGTTAGGCTTTACTTGTAACATGCAGTGAATTAGACAGAAGATTCAAGTTGACAGGGACCTTTGTGCAATTATACGAGTCCATCAACATAGCTCGAGCCCAAAAGTTGATCCACGATTGAAACAAGTTCACAAAAAATAGTCTTTCATGAGTTCGGCATAGCACCGGATCCGTCATTGCTAGTATGACCGTGTGAAATAGTATGTACTCCATGGAATGGTATTTGTTCTCGTCAGGCCAAAATGGTGGTTCTTTAGTAAAAGTTCATTATTCTTTTTTGCATGTGTTGGGTGACGGTGTCAATTATGAGATAATTCTAAATCATGCAAAAGAGAGTCGACCATTCGCTACGAACATAAAGTTGTTTAAGTGGCCAAATCTCTCATATAAGTTGTTTTGCATGATATCTCTAACCTTTTACTATGACGTATTCAATCTTCAATGCATGGCAAACAATTGAAGATCATTACTTCAAATTCTAATGTTTGAAAATTTAGTATTGGAATATATATATATATATATATGAAAGTATAAAACATATGATATAAAAATTAAAATTTTGGTGTTGAGATGATCATAGCTAGGCCTCTATTTGTGGAATGTTCATTGCTTTATAATAAATTTACTAAAGGTAAGAATTTATACAAGGATTCTGTGTTCTCTAAGTAATCTAAGCTAACAATCCAATGCTAGATTTGTGTTACCCTAGCATCTAGATGTCACCATGTCTGTTCGTACTATGTGGAGAGAGTTTTGTCTTCAAATAGACAAATACGTGGTCGTCTGCGTTTCCTTCAGCGACAAGGTAGCTCCAACTTGCTTGATAATTTTCTTCAATGAGAGAGACGACAGCATAGCTTTGGGCTTCCCTACATTAGTTTTGGGCTTTTTTATTGGGCTGATTGCTCGAGTGGCCCATGAAGCTATTTTCTACATTTAAATAACGGTACAACTAGCTTTATTTTCTAAGAGGGTGTTTCCCACTCCTCGTTACATGAGGTTGCACCGCATTAACAATGCAACCCCCTATTTGGTTGCAGTAAATTGGCGCATTAATTTTTTTAATTTATTATAATAAATTAATATAATTTTTTAATTTAAATAGTATCATATACATATTAATTTTTATTTTATTTTATTTTTACGGTATAATTAATAATATAAATTAATAATTTACTATTAATAATATTGTATTATTATTATATTAAAAATATAACTGAATAATCTATTATTTAATTATATTATAATAATTAATATATAAAAATTAATTATTTTTAAAGAATTTAATATAACTAATAATACATATTTAAAAATGAATACATTTGAATAATATTACTTTAAATTAATAGTACTATAAATAATGATATAAAATATTATTACATATAATACAATATATATTGCACCAAATATGATATTGCATTACAGCTTAGTACACCTTAATGCAATATATCATAAAGTAATACAACTAAACAATATAATATGATGTGCCAAACGCAGCCTAAGTGAAAAAATAAAAAATCACTTGAAAATAGACATTATTATTATCATTGCGTTGAAATTACTAAAGAATATTAGAATTTTTTTTTTCAAATGTTTGATTCCTTATCATTTTTCTTTTACCAACAAGAAGGAAGTTACAATAACTTAATTTCACAGTTCCAAAATACCTCACTATTGTCAAAGAAAAATTATCCACCGACCATCTTTTTCCTTCAATTTAAAAAAAAATAAAAAAATCTTTTTTTTTTGCTTAATTCTACTTAAAGTTATATTTTCTTATACCCAGGCCCCAGCCACCTCCATCTGTAGAGCTGGCAAAATTTGACACGACCCGATTACCCGACACGAACACGATATAAATAAATGGGTATGGGTCGTCAAATTTAACACGATTATTAAATGGGTCGGGTCCGGGTCAACACGATTTTTTTCCGTGTCGGGTTTGGGTTAAAATTCTTAACCCATTTACCCGATCAATGACCCGATTATATTTTCTATTTTAAAATAATTTACATATTCTTATAATTAAAACTCAAATATTAGAGATGATTTTCTTTTTTTTTTTATTCTTTAAAAGGGTGAATATAAACACAATGTTTTATTTATAAAATTTTACATACATTTAGAGCTTCAATAGTGTAAATGTGTAAAAATTGATAGACATGTATATTTTATAATATTGATATATAATATAATATATATATATAATTAAAACTCAATAGTGTACATGTGTAATATATTGGTAGATATGTATATTTTATAATATCGATAAATTATGTATGTATGTATGTATGTATGTATGTATTTATGTACATACGTATGTATGATAGTGTGTAAATATTTGATGTAACTTTTGTTCAATATATAGATATTAAACGGGTTATTGGGTAACCCGGTTACTTTTCCGTGTCGGGTTTGGGTCTCAATATTTTGACACGATTATTAAATGGGTCGGGTTTGGGTCGACCTAAATTTGACACGACACGAAGCTGACACGACACGAACACGACCCGATGACCCGTTTTGCCAGCTCTATCCATCTGTATGCTGTTAGGAGACCTAACAGAAAATTGCACAAATAACTATTTGGCCCCCAAATGTAAAATTATAGTTGTCCTAAATAAATGGAAAAAAATGAGAAGTTGCGGCTGGCCGAAACCTAATGCCAAACTCAATCCAATAATTGAAGAAGTCGCGGCTAGCTACAAGAGCTCGATAACGGAAGGTCGATCTTTGAGGCTTGAGTTGCTGGTGGTGCAATCATTAATTGAGATTGATTTACTAGTGGCAAAGAAAGGAAAGGAGATCGATGAGAGGTTGGGGTACATAATGGAGAAGGGAAAGGGAGATGCTATTGGACTAGGGAATCTAGGGAAAATGGTGTTGCTTGTTGGCGTTTCAATGGAAATTGCTACTGAAATGCTTATGGTGGAGTGAAAGTGGTGGATAATAATGGCAAACAGGGTTTGGGGATATTGTTCTTTCTTGACATAGTAATGATGTGATGTAATGTGAAGAAAATGGTGGTATCAATCTAATTGCTAATTGCAAATAAAGGTTTTTTTTTTTTTTAAGGGAAAGTAAAGCTTTCCATTAAGATAACTTTGAAAACAACATCATTACATCGTTGGAAAATTTTCCAGCCACAAAGCAAGTATTTCAAAAGATAAAGCTAATTTAGCTATTGAGTCAGCTATGACATTACAATCCCTTGAGACATATTGAATTCTTGAAGAATTCAAGCTCTTTAGCATCGTATGAATTTCTTCGATTGTCCAAGCTATCTCTGTTAGGCTACTCTTCCTGCGCAAAGAGAGCTCCACCACCTCTGTTGAATCTGATTCGATTATCATTGGCATACAATTTGCTTGGATAGCATTTTGAATACCAAAAAGGACAGCTTCCGCCTCCATAGAAGTCACATTACCATGGTAGATAACTCTCTTCACAGCAGCTGCTACGATCTTTCCCTTAGAGTTTCTAATCACTGACCCTAGCCCCGCCTTTTGATATGAAATTTTAATTGCAGCATCTACATTCACTTTATACCAAGCTTCTGGGGGAGAGATCCATGTTTGTTGCTTTTTTCCTATAAATCCTTGAGAGAGCTTGAACATTTGGACATTTAATCCTCTTATACAATTCCACAATGGCTTCTGCTCTTGCAACTGCTGTTTAGGATTCCTCATGCTTCCCTTCAAAGATTAGGAGGTTTCTAGAGTGCTAGATCGCCAACAAATTGCAACTATCATCTCTACTTCTTCCTTTCTTCTTTTCAACGCAATGTCTTGGATCACACTTAACATATCTTGATGGACGATCGACTTTATATCCTCATAAAAATATGTTCTTTTCCAAACTCTTTGAGCAACCTTACACTTTAGCAAAGTATGGACCACATCTTCACACATACCTCCACATCGTAGACACACTGGCTCCATCATAATTTTTCTTTTCCAAAGGTTACTAGCTGTCGGCAAAAGAATTTTAGCAACCCTCCACATGAAGATTTTCACCTTCTCTGGCAGTTCATTGGACCAAATTACATCCCACTGAGATTTGGAACTATCAGAACAATTTGGAACATCTTTAAATTTTAGCCTTTACAGCTAATTGGTAACCACTTTTGACTGAGTATTTCCCATGCTTGTCAAAACGCCAGATCAAAACATCTTGTTCGGGGGTTCTCGGGAGAGTTATTTTTAAGATTTCATCCGATACATCCTTTGGGAAATTTTGAGCAGTTAAATCTTCTTTCCATTACTGACATTCATTTATCAGATCTGCCACAATAGCATCAGAATGTATATTTGAGACAGGGGCTGGTCTGAATGTCACATGATTCTGAATCCAATTTCTACTGTAAACTAGTACTTGCCTACTATTACCAATCCTCCACCTCAGACCATCATGCAGCAGCTGTCTTCCCCAAATAATACTCCTCCAAACAAAAGAGGGATTAGACCCTAACTTAGCTTCTATAAAATCAATTCCTTTAAAGTACTTTGCCTTTAGAATTTTCGCCATTAAAGATTCAGGGCTTTGCAAAATTCTCCACCCTTGTTTTGCTACTAGAGCTTGATTAAAGCAGGATAGATCCCGGAATCTCACCCCTCCCTTTCTCTTTGCGTGGCACAGTCTATCCCACCTAACCCAGTGTATTCTCCTCTTAGCTCCAGCAGACCCCCACCAAAACCTTGTTATCGCCTTTTCCATGTCATCACAAAGGGTTTGAGGAATTTTGAAAACACTCATCGCATACGCGGGCACTGCTTGTGCAACCGCTTTGATGAGAACCTCATTCCCTCCACTGGAAAAAAGTTTACTTTGCCAGCTTGATAATTTGCTCAACACTCTCAACTTTATGTCGTTAAAAAAATTGACTTTTGCTCTCCCCACCATGGATGATAACCCAAGATATATCTCATGCTTGGAAACCACTGTCAGCTTAAATATGCTTATTATTTCCTCCTTCTGCCGCTGACTTGTGCTAGAACTGAAGAACATGGATGACTTTTTATAATTGAATATCTGTCCCGAGGCTGCCGTGTAACAATAAAAAATTTTCTTCAACTCTTGGCAATCTGAACTAGAGGCTCTTGTAAACATCAGGCTGTCATCTGCGAATAAGAGATGGGTGACTGAAATCTCTCTACTGAACTTCAAACCGTGGATGAGACTTTGTCTTTCTGCTCTCACCAACAAATTTGAGAAGACTTCAGCACACATAATGAAAATATATGGGGAAAAAGGGCATCCTTGTCTCAGTCCACGCTGGGGATGGATGAAACCTTTAGCCACTCCATTTATCAAGACTGAAAAGCTAGTTGTGGATATGCAATTCATGACCAAATTCACCCATTTTTCAGAAAAACCTAGCTTTTGCAATGTTCCTTTGACAAAACTCCACTCCACTCTATCATAGGCTTTACTAATATCTAATTTCAAAGCTATCAGCCCTTTACTACTCCCCCTGCTCTGTCTGATTTTGTTTAGACATTCATATCCTATGATTATGTTGTCAGTTATAAGCCTATTGGGAACAAAAGCACTTTGATTAGGTGAAATAATATCATTTAGAATTTTCTTGAGTCTATTTGCCATTGTTTTTGCGACAATTCTGTAAATGACATTACAAAGACTAATTGGCCTAAATTCTGTCACTTTCCTAAGCTTTGACACTTTCAGAATTAAGGCTGTAAAAGTATGATTCAATGGAGCAATATTACCTCCCTCATTTAGGATATGCAGACTTGTCGTAACCACTCACTCCTTGACAAAGTTCCAATGTTTTTGGAAAAAAGCCGCCGGAAGGCCATCCGGTCCTGAAACCTTCGTGGGGCACATTTGAGCAAGAGCTTCTACAATTTCCTCCTCTGTGAACAACTGGTCCAAGTAGCTATTCATTTCCCTTGTGACCTTGGCTGGCACAGCTTCGAGGGTAGCATTCAGCTGATTTGAAGATGGACTTGATGTAGTAAATATATTTGCAAAATACTCGCCAAATAATCTCTCCACTTCCTCAGCATCTTCTGTCCATTCCCCATTTTCATCTTCAATAGCGACAACTCTGTTTTTTTGCCTCCTAGCTGAAGCCTTTGCATGGAAAAATTTTGTGTTCCTATCACCCTCTCTCAACCAATCCGCTCGCGATATTTGCTTCCAAAAAATTTCTTCATCAATCAAAATATTATCTATTTGATTTTCAATTCTTTTTATCTTATCCCCTCTTTCAAAATAGCAATAATCCTTTTTTAGATTCTTCAGCTTGTTAACAAGTTTCAACTCAGCCAGTGTCTCCTTCGTTTTGTCCTTAAAAATTTCAATTGGGTTGCTACTGTTCCAGCCACACGACTCCCTCCATTCATGCTTCACGATCTCCTTACACTTATCATACGAGCTCCACATATCCTCGTAATGGTGCCTAGGATAAGTTCTCTTCATGTATCCACTTCCCTTGCCTTTCTCTAGCACTTCCATCAAAAGTGGATTGTGATCCGAACTCCACGAGACCAAGTTCAGAGCTACTTTTTCCTAAAACCATTTTCCTCATTTTCTGTTACACAAGAATCTATCAAGCTTCTCTTCGATAATATGAGGCCCAAAACCTCCTATTTGACCATGTGAAGGGATACCCACCACTTCCCAAGTCCTTCAAATCACAGTCCCTAATGGCTTCTCGAAATTCATTCACCATGGTAACCTTTTTCTCGTTTCCCCCTATCTTCTCATTTAAATTCAAAACTTCATTAAAATCCCCAAAACAAAACCATGGCAATGAAGATAGAGTTGTTAACCTTCTTAATAATTCCAAGGTGTGCTTTTTTTGTTCAGATTCAAGATGGCCATAAACTCCCGTACACCTCCAGTAGCTTCCATTCTCACTGTACACCACAGCATCAACATGATGTTTACTAAAAGACTTAATTTCCACTGTGGCCTGCTCACTCCATAACAAAGCCAAACCCCCTCACAATCCTTCCCTACTAACTGCGAAACAATTTTTAAACTGTAACCTTTTTTGCTTTCTCTTGCATTTGCTTAGATTTCAATTTTGTTTCACAAAGAAACAAAACTTTAGGTCTATGCTCACGCAAAAGTTGCTGGGTTTCTCGGAACGTTCGGTCATTCCCCAACCCCCGAACGTTCCAACTTACTATTTTCATGGCTATCGGTGGGGTTGTTTTCCAGCCACCGCTGATATCTCATTTCCAGCAAGTTGTACCTCCCATCTGACTTCATCCTTTGCTTCATCAAGATTGACCTTCTTTTCTATTTCGGAAGCTTTTCAAAATGTTGAGTGCATCCTCGTTTCTGTGGACTGTTCACTTTGCCCTTTTTTTATTGTGGGCTTTCCCAATTCATTGAGCTACTCAGCCTTTTTAAAAACCATAACATATTCCGTTGTTTCCATATTCCTCTCCGTGTTCCGGGCTTGAAATTTCCACTTCTTTTTCTTGGGCTTTGTTTTATCCGGTCTGAGCCCATTATCTCCATCCTCCACTTCTGAATCCATCTGGGGTGAAAAGGTATACGTATTTTGTTTCAAGCCCTCTCTTCTGTTCCCCCTCTTCTTACACTTTCTTCCCGCTCAACTTTTCCCGCTTTGTCTGGTCAAAGCATTTGACTTTTTTATGACTTTTTGTTTTGGAGATTTGTTCCCCTCTCTTTTTCTTCCCCATTTGTGATTCCCTCTCTCGCGTCCATATCCCAAAGCATTGTACCTCATTCATCTTGGTTGTTCTTTACATTTCGATTGTCAGCCTGCTCTGCAGCCTTTTTAGCCTCTTGCATTAATTGTTCGTCAGCCCCCATCTGAACTCTATCTGTTGTTACACTCAATCTCCTCCAACCCGAATCCACATTGGACTTATTGGATCCATTTTCTGTTTCAGACTCCACCAATTTGTGTTGCCCTTCCTCTGTCAAATTATTTGCAACTTCCGTTGTTGTTGGGGCTGAAATGTTTGAATGATTGTTTCTGAAGTCTGGATCTCATCTGTCTCTTCTTCTACTCTATTTTAATTTCTCAGTAAAGGTGACTGCTTTAAGCCATGGTCCATACGGCATTTCATCCTTGGACTGAGATTTGTATTGAACACACTCTCTATATTGGTGACCTAGATGCCCACAGCAGAAGCAAAAATCAGGCAATCGTTCGTACATGACACTCATGAGAATGTCCTCTTCATCTTCCTCTTCTTGCTCTAGCTCAATTATCTTTTTTAGGGGCTTTGTGACATCAATTGAGATTCTTAACCTTCGAAACTTGCCAAAACATTCCCCTGTTGCATCTGTTTCAACTTCTTCAACTTTTCCAATAATCTTCCCTATCTCTATTGCCATCTTCTTTGATATACACATTATGGGGATATCATGTATCTGCACCCAGAATGATACGTGACTGAAGTCTTGTTTCTTTACATCCCCTATCCCCGCTGGCTCGGTGAGCACAATAAGCGCTCTGTCAAAGTGCCAAGGGCCACCCATTAATATGCTTCTTTTGTCTGCCTCAGAACCAAACTTGAACATGAACACGAACACATTATCGCCCAGCCCTTCTATCTTTACCTCACAGGAAGTTTTCCACACCCTTTGCATAGCAGTCTTCAACCCATCAATAATGATTCCCCTTGTGTGTAAGACTTTTGCAATCAAACATCCTGCTACTTTTTACCCCTTGGCCTTCATTTTACTCTTGAAAGAAATTCTTCCCTCTTCCTCATCACTCAACCTTATTGCTCTGCATCTCCTAATTAATTCTTCTGGATCCATCTGCACTGATATTAAAGCTCCCAACCGAGGTTGGATTTGTTTGGAAGCTGAAGCCTTTAATGAAATGCCCTTAAAAAATTATTTTACAAAACGCTCAACACTCTCTTGCAGATAACACGACCTCACCTCAGTACATAATAATGAAGGAAATAAAGACAACAATAAAAAACCACCCACATCAGAGTGACTTAAAAGAGCCATGACGTCTCTATTTTCCTCTCATCCTTGTAAGAACATAGACTTCATTACATACAACAAAACAAAAATGCAGGTCTATTATAGGGAAAACAAAGAAATCATGTGACTTTGAACATCTCCACATGGTTTATTCTTGAAATTAAAACAATTATTGATTAAATTCTGGCTATGTATGATGATTATCAATGACATCTTCACCCTTGGTCTTTCTTACAGCTGTCCTTATTTTACACTGCTCCTCCTTGTAAATCCGATCTCTTCACGTAACTCTTTGGAGTGGTGAAGGCACTCGAGATAATCCTCACGAATGATAGAAAAACCCTTGGGCTCTCTGCAGTGCAACATTCATTCGTTGAAGTCAATCCAAAAATCATAGCACCTCTCTTTGTTGCCATTGATTCTCCGTCCTGATGCCATTTACTTTCTTCGATCTCTGCTTATGATCGACTGATTATGAAATAAAGAATTTAATTGTTCTAAAACAAAGCATTTCGAGAGGTAGGAAGAAGCTGAAAAACTATCTTTTTTTTTTTTTTTGGCGGGGTCAAATGATAATTTTATCCTTATGACATCAACAATGTTTGAACAACATGAAAATGGAAGTGGATGAGCGCAAGGAAATGTAACTTTAGGTGAAACTCAGCAAAAAAAAAAGATATGTATATTTTTAAAAAAGCTAAAAAAAACATGTGGTCAGTAGATAATTTCTCTTTTAAAGAATTCATTAACTTTTTTGTTAATTTATTGTGTGCCCAAAAAAGATAATATCTATTCAATTGTTAGGCTAAGGTTATTATAATCGGTAAAAATATCAATTCATAACACGATATGTAGATGAATATGTTTATGATATGTATAGGGTGGGTAAAAAAGTTAGGGCTAGCTTGACCTAGGCTTGCAAGTTTTGGGCTAGCCTTCCAAATGAGGGCCTAAACAAGAGATTAAGAAAAAATGCCCGAGCAGAGACCGGTTACCGTCTATTTTTTTTAAAAAATAAATAAATAAATAAAAATAATAAATTAATATTTAAAAAATAGAAAAATAAATAAAAAAACTCGAATCTCTAATTCATAAATCAATAATGATTCAGAAAATTTAAAATTATAATACTAAACTCTCTCTAAGTGTTAATTAATTAAAAGAGTGTTTGAATTAGATAAAAAAAATAAATTAAATCTCTAACCTTTTATTTATTTCATTATATTTATTTTAAAATATTTATTTTCTTTAATTTATTATTAATTATAACACCTTGTTAATTACTAATTCATTTTAGGTTTACAAACAATAAAAAAAAAAGTCCAAACTCGGCACGAGTTCAGCCCAAGCCTAGTCCTTATGCTTCTCTAAAATAGATTTAAGCCTATATTTAGAAAAGCTCAGCCCAAACTCCCATTTTACTATCCGTAGACATGTATAATTTTGTTTTATTTTATTTCTAATGGCCTCACAAAAACTTTATGAACTCCGTAAAGAAGAATGTAATTTATAAGGGAGCCCCTATGTTACAATTAATGTAACATACACACTCAACAACAACCACACAAATTATGTGGACCCATCATTTGTGTGGTTGTTGTTGAGTGTGTATGTTACATTAATTGTAACATAGCATTTGTCAATTTATAAATATCTACATAGGAAGCGAGTGAATTTTTGAAGGAAGTCACAGAAACAATAAGTTTTTTATCTCGGGCTAGATGCAGAGAATAGGGAAAGTGATTAATTAAACAAATACCATCCCAATGTACCCAATGCGACTTCTCATATCTTTTTTAAAAAATTAGACTAGAAGCATGTGGTGTGACCAAGCAACTTGCTATCACCAACACCTATTCACAAAAGAAAAAAAAAAGTGTTCCACTAAAGTTCTCTGATCATTTTCTGATCAGATCTTCATCTCCGAACTCTCACTCTCTCTGTACTTCAAAGCTCTCCAAAATCGATGGAAGCCCCTTATCCAACAACACCCATATCTCCATCGACAACCCGCATCGGCTGGATTGGCATAGGCCTGATGGGCTCCCCCATGGCCTCCCGCCTGCTCGCCGCCGGCTACTCTCTCACCGTCTTCGCTCGCAACCCTTCGAAGGCCCTTCACCTCCAATCCCAAGGCGCTTTCCTCGCCAACTCCCCGCAACACCTCGCTCAATCCTGTGACGTCGTTTTCACCATCATTGGCGGGCCCCCGGACGTCCGCTCCGTCGTCCTCGGTCCCACCGGCGTCCTCTCCGGGCTAAACCCGGGAGGTGTCACTGTGGACATGACGACCAGCAGCCCCAGCCTCGCACGTGAAATATCAAACGCGGCGGGTGGGAAACTCGGCTGGGCCGTCGACGCGCCGGTTTCGGGAGCTGACGCCGGGGCACGAGAAGGCAAGCTTGCTATAATGGCCGGCGGGGACAGCCGCATTGTTGAATGGCTGTCGCCGTTGTTTGAGATAATGGGCAAATGCACGTACGTTGGAGGAGCCGGATGCGGGCAGAGCTGCAAGATAGGGAATCAGATAGTGGGGAGTGCGAACTTGGTCGGGCTGAGCGAAGCTCTGACGTTCGCGGGCCGGGCCGGGCTGGACCTTGGAAAGGTTCTGGCGGGCTTGAAAGGCGGACCGGCGGCGAATAAGATAATGGAGCTGTTCGGGGAGAAGATGATTGAGAGAGACTTTAGGCCCGGTGGGTTTGCGGAGTATTTGGTGAAGGATTTTGGGATTGGCTTGAACTTCGTGGAAGAAGATGAAGGTGAAGTGGTGGCTTTGCCTGGAGCTGCATTGTGTAAGCAGCTGTTTAGCGGCATGATTGCTAATGGGGATGCCAAGCTTGGCCTCCAAGGTGTCATTACTGTTATAGAAAGGCTCAATGGCATTAATTAGCAATAATTAGAAACAATTAAGATGACGATGATGATGAGGAGGAGCTTTGTTAGTTTCTTTAGCACTTTTGTTTCCCTTCAAGTTTCTTATTCAGTCTTTTTTTTCCAATTCTTTCAAGTGGGGGATTGTTGGGAAGGAGGTGGAATTAATTTAATTTAGTTTTTGAGGTAACACCGTCGATTTCTATACACGCAATCATATTCTATAAAGTAAATAACGAGAAAAAATCATTCTCAACCTTAACAAAGGAAATAACGGGAAAAAATCATTCACATCCTTAACGTTTCATGCAATAACTCATTTTATCTTTACCTTTTAAACAATAGTTCAAAACATCGTTAATTCACCGTTAGTTGAATATCATTTATTAGTAATTAATTAAGGGTAAAAAAAGATTTTTCATCAAAGAGAAAATTAGAAAAATAAATAAAAATTAATATATAATTAAAAATAATTTTATCTAATTTCACTAAATACAAAATACCGAAAAAGATGAAAAACTTATATTTCAAGCTTTTCTTTTTTCACTTCTTTTTATTTTTGCGGCATAAAAGCCCTATAAACCCTAGATCTAAGTACCAAAAATATCACAATTTTTTATTTATATAAGTATATTATCTAATTGCACTGTAAAATGACTTGAATTGAATTGAAGATAAAGAAAATATTTAGTGCATGCAAGCACATAAAAATTGATGGTATTTTTGAGTTTTTCTTCTAATGATTTAAAGATATTGTGTTAATTACAGTTTGTTCCTTATGACAATTATTCAATGACTATATCAAACTATATCATCGTTAATTTCATTTAAGAAAAAATTAATGAATTTTGTATACTTTGTAGTGTTATTTTAATTGTGTAAAATAATTATTTTAATATAGTTTGTATCACTTTAATGAAAAATCATATTTTACCCTTAATGAATTACTAGTTAACAGTTTTACACTAACGGTGAGTTAACGAAAGAATATTTTAAGTTATTGTTTGAAAAATAGAGATAAAATGAGTTATTATATTAAACTTTACGGATGAAAAGTACATTTTCACGTAAATAACAGTGCACACATGACTAATAAACTATTTAAAATATAATTTTAAAAATTTACATAGAAATATATAACATCACTTTTTTTAACGAGTGAAGATCAAAATTTACGAAGTCTCTACATGAAATCCAATTAACTCATAACCGTTGATTAGATTAACACCGAATCAAACGGTATAAATTTTCCTAACGTGGATTCCCATGAGTTATGGTGAACGCCCTCACAAGCTCACTTCATTTTTCACTCCCCAAAGTCCATCTTCTCTCTCACTCATCAACTCTGCAAATATGGAAACTCCTTATCCAAAGCCCATTACTCCCAGCAAGACCCGCATCGGCTGGATCGGGATCGGCGTAATGGGCAACGCCATGGCTTCCCGCCTTCTCTCCGCCGGCTACTCCGTCACCGTCTACACTCGCACCCCATCAAAAGCCCTTCAGCTCCAATCACAAGGCGCCACTCTCGCCGCTTCACTGTTCGACGTCGCCAAATCAAGTGACGTTGTCTTCTCCATGGTGGGCACCCCACAAGATGTTCGATCAGTTGCCCTTGATCCCGACGGCATCGTTTCTGCCCTCAACCCCGGCGCCGTCTACGTTGACACGACCAGCAGTCACCCTGCCCTCGCGCGGGAAATATTCAAAGTCGCAAGAGAGAGAGATTGCTGGGCTGTTGACGCCCCCGTATCCGGTGGCGACATTGGCGCCCGAGATGGGAAATTAGCTATATTTGCTGCTGGTGATAGTGCTGTTGTGCAGTGGCTGACTCCGTTGTTTGAGGTTCTGGGGAAGCCTACGTTTATGGGCGGGGCGGGTTGTGGGCAAAGTTGTAAAATTGCGAATCAGATTGTGGTGGGAGCAAATTTGTTGGGACTGAGTGAAGGTTTAGTGTTTGCTGATGAAGCGGGGTTGGATGTGAGAAAATGGAGGGATGCTGTAAAGGGAGGCGCCGCGGGATCAATGGCCATGGAGTTGTATGGGGAGAGAATGATAGAGAAGGACTTTAGGCCTGGCGGGTTTGCTGAGTATATGGTGAAGGACATGGGAATGGGTGTTGATGTTGTTGAGGAAAGTGAGGATGAGAGAGTGGTTGTGTTGCCCGGTGCTGCATTGGGCAAACAGTTGTTTTCGGCTATGGTGGCTAATGGTGATGGCAAGTTTGGCACACAAGGGCTTGTATCTGTTATTGAGAGGATCAATGGCAAGTAAGTTCTTATTTTTGATTGTGTAAATATATATTGAATCTTGGATGTGACTTGAGCTACCTTAAGCTTGATTTACAAGTATTTCAGTGGTGTTATGTATAGACTATGTAGATATAAGTATATTGGAGTAAAATGATGTATTAGGCATATTCATGGGCTAGACCTTGGATGGAGGGGGTTCGGTAATTATTGTGCATGTACACATTTGTAAAATCAAAAGCGTTGAGAAGCAGAACAGAGCTTGATATTTGAGAGAATTTCATTTATAAGTTTTCTATTCTGGTTTCTCGAAGTTTTATTATGTGACTTTGAGTCTTTGACCACAATGTGTGTTTTCCATATTATGGGCTTCTTTGTTAAGATCATAGCTGTTGAGCAATATACCATGATTTGAGATTTTTGAATCATCGAGGTTACCATAACTTATGTTCCAAGGAATGGGGTATTCCTTCAATTGTTAGACCTTCGGGTTTTGCTGAAGTTTTGGGGCAAACTTAAAATGTCCTTTGGCATTTCCAATGACATATAGTCCCCATCCAAATCAGAAAATGCTGATAGTTCTTCCGAATTTTCACTAGTTTCATGACTCCCCCATAACTTATAATTATCCAACAAAATTTTCTTGTATTTTAAATGAATTTTTGCAGCTTGATAAGCTTCCACATGTATGTTCAAGGCCTGTTTTGGTACTTTTATTATTATTAATTGCTTGTTGAAATATTTATTAAGGCAAGTTCTTTCGTCATTTTGATACCTTCAAATTATTTTTCCCTTCCTTTTTAAATTGTAACCATCATCATAGTCAATATGCATGTGAAATATCAACAAGATCATTCGTGGAGTTGGTTTGCCTCTGCAATAAATTATTTTGATCCCTTCATGTTTTCGTGATTCAAAATCATAAACATATAATATGCGTGATTTTAGTATGAGTTTGGCATTCCTCACGTTGTACATGATACTGTTAGTTTATAAATGTTGACTCAAAAATATGATCAAGTTAATGGAAACTGAATATGCAAAACGTAAATATAATTGACTGATAATTGGTGTGGTTCAGCTTCTGGCCAAACGCCCATAAATAAATTTAAAGCAAATTCATAGTGGAAAAAGGATTGAAAATGATAATTTTTAAGTAAAATTTCCTTAGGTTTCTAGTTATTTCCCTCTGCTTTGCAGAGACTTACTGTTGGTGGTAGCTTGCTCTTTGGAAGGGCTTGAGTCAGATTGTAATGAGCTGACTTTACTTAGAACATAGTAGGATTTGAATGGAACCACACTTGTTGGTTTTATGTCAATCTTAATCTCCATCCGTTATTCCTTTTTCTAGTTGGATCTACTGGATGTATTTGTCTACGTTTAGAAACTCTCTTTGGGCTACTCTGCATAACACATAAGTAAGTGATAAATTTTCCAAATGAGGAACTTGTAAGTTGAAAAGTAACATAGTAGGCATTATTGTGTATATGTTAGGGTAGGCATCATCATGCCAATCATTATGTCGATTTCAAAGGAACTGTCCGTATGACAAAAGGAACTGGCAGCTAGGTCAAAACAACTATTATGTCAGAGCAACTTTTTTTGCCCCCCTTGTTTTGATTCTATCAGGTAGGTGTCAAAGCAGCAACCTTGTTTCTTTTCTTACTTTGACTCTGTAGGGTAATTGTCAGAGCAGAAATCTTTGTTGTTTTCCTGCTATTAACTCCATTGGTTAGTGGTTAGAGCATGAGTTTTGCCTCTTTGAAGAGTTGAAGAGTGGAGTTTTTGTTTGCTACTCTAACAATGCAGGGTAGGTGTTCGAAGTAGCAAATGATAGTTTTTCTACTACTCTATTGTCTACTCTGCCCTTGTAGGCTAATATTTTATGTAACTGAATAGAGTTATTTTACTATTTCTAGTATGGTAGTCTTTTTAGAACACTTTTTGAGATGACATTATTAGAATGATCTTGAGATAACAGCTTCTTTATTCATACAATATGCCAAATTCTGTCAATTGATTTCAGGCTTCGCTACCTTTCATTTGTTATAAGGTATAACCAGTCAAAAATCAGTAATTGGAGGTGAGTTCGGTGGCCCAGTCACTTATTTTGACCTGGCTGTACCTTACAGCAAATGTGAGGTAGCAAAACCCTTGATTTCAATGCCAAGCAATCTTCATCCTTGCTATCTCGTGGTTGCAACATGAAAAGAACAACATTCTTGGTTTCACATCCATTGCTTGGAGTCATTTTAGGGAGAGGGTTAAAAAAAAGAATAATTTCTGCTCCGACACTTATTATATAGAGTTGAGAGAAAGAAAGGAGACAAATTTCTATTCTGACTCTACTATGTAGATTTAGGGTGGGAAAAGAGCTAGGCTCGTAACTTACATCTAACCTTGAAGAATCAGAGCAAGAAAAGAGACAACTCTTGCTCTAACACCTATCCCATAGAGTCACTGTCCCCCAAAAAAAAAAGTGGGATCATCTTTGACATGTGAATAGTTGTGCTATAACTGTTATATGTATAATTTTTTGAGACGTGTGAAGTGATATGCATAATGGCTTACTAGGTTATGAATTTATCTCTTGGAGAACATATGACTTGTTTTAGCTAAGTAAAAGTTCTAAAGTAGATAACCGCATTTAGTAGGCTCAACAAGCATTTGACTAACTAAAATAGGAGTGTTGACGCAGAATTTCGGTCAACTAGAGAATTAATTTAGGTGGGGGCGATAAATAAACACAGAGGATTAATGTGGTTTGGCCCTTCGCTTATGTCCACGGATAGAGAAAATAAATCTTTTATTGGGATTGCAATTACCATTAAGGTAGCGTTTACTTTTTGGATTGGAGTGAGAATCTTGAGGAGTGAGAATCTTAGGATTGAGAGTGTGGAGTGGAAGTAGGTTGTTTACTTACACTGAAATGAAAGCATGGAATGGAGATCAGAATTCAATTTATGTGTTTACTTTGTCTTGAATTGGGAGTGAATAGTTTCAAATTACAATTTTATCCTTATTTAGAGAATTATAGTTTTTAATTACAAAGTTAATAAAAAATATATTTAATGAATAAACATTTATTTTATTATATTTGTAAATTTATAATAATTATTAATATTCTTAATTATGAACACCACAATTTTTTATTAATTTTAATTTTAATTATATAAATTAAAAATTATTGATAAGGGCAATATAAATGAAATATTTTTACTATTAACATAGTATGAAATTAATATTTTCTTAGAATAAACTATTTATTAGTATTAATTATTAATATTAAATAAATATAATACTAATATTTTAAAATAAATATAATAATATTATATTTTCAAATAAAGATGGTATATAGTAATATTATTAATTCTCTATTAATATACTAATATTATTTTTAAGTAATTTAGACTTAGAATCAAACCAAATTATTATTTAGTTAAATATAATAATATTATTTAAATATTTATTAAATATAATTATAGTAAAATTAATAAAAAGAGGGTAAATATAAAATGAAACATTATTTTATTTTATTTAATATAATTATATTAAATTTATTATTATATAAAATAATAATATAATATTATTTAGTACAAAATTAATATTTTCTTAGAATAAACTATTTATTATTATTAATTATTAATATTAAATAAATATAGTACTGTTATTTTTAAAATAAATATAATAATATTATTCAAATAAATATAATATTATTTATTTTATTTTATTAAATATTAAATTAAGTTAAATTAAATTAAATTAAAAAAAGGTAGAAAAGGGAGAGGTGGGAGTGGATTCCCACTCCCACCTCTCCTCATGGGAGGCCCACTCCCACTCCCTACTCCAAAAATGGGTGGGGTCCACGGAGTGGGATTTTCAATCCGAAGTCAATTTGTTGAAGTAAACACTGGAGTGAGAGGAATCCACACTTCTCACTCCCACTCTAGAAAGTAAACACAGCATAAATTCTCACTCTCTTCATTACTTTTTTCAGTGCTTCTTCTTTATATTAAGAGAGACATTTTTTTATAACTCTCTACAGATAAAATCTATTTTTAACTGAAATTCAACTTAATTCTCCTCTATCCTTTGGGAATTGAATTACAAGATATTATTTATCTTCTTACTGATTCTATTAGTGTTAAGCCTCATCTATTATACTTCTCGACCGAGTAATATCCTTCAATTGTTGAATTTTATTTAACTGAGTTTAATATGACAATAGCTACTCTATTTAGACTTGCCCTTTTGCGTGGTCCATGGTTTTAGTCCCTATAGGCTTATAGTGCATGACTTATGTTGCTATCTTTTGCTCTTGAGGTGCATGAATTCTAGTCCCCACACTTGGTGGAGCACGGTCTTTGTTCCCCACTCTTGGGGAGTATGGTTGCTGGTCTCCACTCTTGGGGAGTATGGCCCTTGCTTTCCATGCTTGGGGAGGGCTCTTGCTTTCTCGCTTCAATGGCTAATATTATGTCCGAATTTGGACTAAGTCTCCCCTTCTAATTATTCAAGACAAATCACATAATGTCTCCTGGAAGAATTCTTGACTTTTTTACCTCGAGGATTGAAAGATAGGAGATTTTCCTGACATGTATCCTAGGCATTGGGTTCAAACTCACTTTTCCACCCTCAGTAATTTCATAGGAAATATTTGTAAAATATTTTTTTTAATAGTGTCATGGAACTACACCTCTATTGATCCTGCTGAGTAGGATCAGATTGACGAAGTTTTTAAAGATTTTAAAAACTTGTGGTCTTGGAAATACCTTTGTCAAATAGACTTTCTAACCGCTTTCAGCTTTATCTTTCCTGCTTCTACCATTATTCCACCACTAGGTGAGTTTTTGTTCAACAACTAAGAGGTATATTATTTTAGTCTCCAAGCAACATCAAATCAACCTCAAAACATTCTTGTGGCTTATTTGTGATGGAAATACAATGTCGTTGAAACAACAAGGGTGGTACTCATTGTTAAGAAAATCTCGTTCAAACTTCATAATAGAGATTGCATGATTCTACAGAAAACCTCTATATAGTACACAATATTCGTGTGCTATAGCTTTCCGCTGGTATTGACCCGGATTTGGACGCTCAAGTGGAATTTAGTCTACATATTCATACACTAGAGTGGGAATTTTAGTCTTTAAGCAACATCTAATCAACTTTAAAACATTCTTGTGACCTATTCTAGTGGCCCTCATTCTTACGAAAATCTCGTCAAACTTCAAAACAAAGATTGTGCGATCTTGCAGAAAAACTCTATAAAGTACACAGTTTTGGTGTGCTATAGCTTTCTGTTTATCATAGTTGGTAGTAGCCATCTTGAGCTCTTCAACAGAAAAACTACGAATTGGAGTAAATTTACCATTACAACATGTAACCAACTTTTCAAGTAAACATTTGCCATTTTTGTATTATCTTCCTTTTTCTGATAGTTTGTTTGTTCAAAGTTATGACACGTGAGATGAAAAACTTTAAGCTTATCATTTCTTTTTGAGTTTGTTGATATTCTTTGGCCCAAGTATCATTTTTCCTAAAATGGTCCGAGAAAGTACTAAAATATCCTTCTAGCCACATCTTCATTTATGTGTCGCTTAAAAAGTTGCTTTTGTCGCCATGATAACTAAACAACGACAAGAAATACCAATAAGATATATAGTCTTCCTATAGATCTCTAGCCTGTTCTATAAAGTTATGCATTTAAATTTTTAGATCATTTTATCATATTATAATTAAGGACAAATTTTCTAATAGTTTAGAGTGGGCAAATGAGTGAATTGAACCAGAGGCAGACCCAGAATTTTATAGTACTTTGGGCTAAATTAAAAAAATAAATAAATTTGTACTAAGTGAACATGAAATTTCATATATATAAATGACAAAATACACATAATAATGGGGAGACATTAGGAGCCTTATCCGTAAAATCCATATTGTAAATAAAAATAATTTTAAAAAAGTAATATAAAATAACAATACAATCCCAATACAAATTTACAACTGAAGTTGTACTTTTGAGGGCTTTGAATTATAAAAATCATCAATTACAGAATCTGAGTTAATAATATCAGTAATTTCTCTTTCAACGTAGATAACCATACAATCTGAAAAAAAAAAAAAAAAAACTCATTTTCCATCTTACTATGAAGTGATGTTTTGATAAGTTTCATGGCTGAAAATGCACGCTCTGTTGTGGCTGTGGAAACAGGAAGAGTCAAGACTAGATGAATTAATCTATCAATCAAAAAATAGTGTTGTGACTTTTTTGTTTCAACAAATCGTCGACATAGTTCATAAAGGGAAGTAATATTTTGAAACCGTG
Organism: Citrus x changshan-huyou; assembly: GCA_039657385.1. Classification (NCBI taxonomy): domain Eukaryota; kingdom Viridiplantae; phylum Streptophyta; class Magnoliopsida; order Sapindales; family Rutaceae; genus Citrus; species Citrus x changshan-huyou. The sequence continues at coordinate 9,623,446 of CM077549.1, forward strand.
GATGAGAAAGCATATCAATTTTATAATATTCTAATTCTCTTCTCAAAGTAAGCACCTCATTTGGAGTGAAATCATGAGGATGAAATTGCTCAGCAAGAGAACAAATATTGTCTATATCAAATGATTTGAACCCATCAATTGGATCTAATGTCGAGCTCAAAGTAAGGAGTTCCACAATTTGCTGAGAGAATCTACTATTGAACTCTATCAATTGAAAATCTATTACAACATAAAATATAGCAAAGTGATTATGATGTTCAACTATAACATAATCTTTTTGTTGACAAGAACGCCATGTACCTTCCATATAACAATCACTCATATCAAACATAGTAATATCATATTTTTCACAGAAAAATACCACACTTATAATAAAATCATCTGATCCACTATCTCGAAACTCTTGCAAAAGTCTTTTTGGACTTGAGACATAATTCAAAGCATTCAAGATGTCAAATGATTTTGTCTATAATGCTTGACAAAGAATATCGAAAATTCTAATAACTTTATTCAATAAAAGCAAAATAAACACAAGCTCAAAAGATTTCATCTACCTATATGCACCTTTAGCTTCTCCATGCATATCTCGACTAGATCCATCATTAATCATCTTTCTTAAAACTTCAAGAGTTGCACCAAACATCTCAATAAACCTACTAACTGAAGTAAAATGTGAGTTCCAATGTGTATCTTCAGCCCTTTGTAAGGTTCTAATTTGATAAACCCCTGTACCAGTCTAAAGTTCTTCTTAAGCTATCAAATCTATAATTTCTTTTTCTCTAGTAGATTTTAACTCAAAATAACGCTTGAAAGAAGCACTAGCAAAGTTAATCATAGAACTCAACTTACAAAAAAATAGCCATACCTCATGCATTTCTTTAGATATTGCAACTAATACGAGTTGTAGTCGATGAGCAAAACAATATACATAATAAGCATACGGACAATCATTGAGAAATAAAGATCGTAATCCATTCCATTCATCTACCATATTACTAGCACCATCATACCCTTGACCTCTTAAATTTTCAATTAAAAGATTGTACCGAGTAAGCACATTGCATATCTCATTTTTTAAAGTCAAGGCCTTTGTTTCATCGACTTTCACAATTTCAAAGAAACGTTCTCGAATAAAACCACCACAATCAACATATCTCAAAATAATAGCCATTTGTTCTTTGTGAGATTCATCTAGTGCCTCATCAACTATGATACAAAATTTAGCATCACCAACTTCCTCTCAAATCTTGTATCGTACTTTATTACCAATAATATTCAATAACTCCTTTTGAATCTTAGATGCTATGTATTGGGCATTTTTAAGTGCATTTTCTAACACAACTTTATTAATATGCTCATTCATTGTTGCTAATAACTTAACTAATTCAATAAAATTTCCAAGATTAAGAGAATTAACCGACTCATCATGACTTCTAAAAGTATATGCTTGTTTTGCTAACCACTTGGTAGCTACTATCGAGATTTTAAGACGTGGTCTATTCTCCAAAATTTGTTGTGAAGATTGTGCATTCATTCTCTTATCAATATGTTTGGATGGATCATTTAAATTGTTCCATTTTGACATGGCATCATTGTGAGAAGAACCATGACATCCTTCATGTTGAGCAAAAAGACATGTTTTTTTCACAACCAACATACTTCCAATTTTGAACCCCATCAATAATAAATGCATCATTCTTAGATGGCTTGTCATGAAAAATATAGCACGGAAAACAAAATGCTTTGTCTTTGGATATCAAATACTCAAGCCAAGGAAATTTCGATAACTAAGAAAATTGAAATCGATGGTTTTGTGTACCGTGTTTAGTCAAAGGATACTTTTGTAGTTTTGGTTGAAATGGTCCCATATTTATATGCGCTATCTGAACATCTTCACGTTTGTCAACGGGAAAATCACTTATTGAAAAACATAATCCGGGATCACATTTTAAATAAGGAGTGTCAATAGTAGATGGAGTATCAACTTTCTCAAATTTGACTCTTTGACTTAGGTGGAGAACTTGAGGCATCAATATTGCACATAGAACTTGTCCCATTTGATGATTGACCATCATTTACTTTAATAAAAAATGAAATGATAGTTTTTCTCGATTTGGATTTGTTGTTTGACATTATAACCTATAACAACATGTAATTGTGTAAGAATCAACAAATAATTATAAGTATTATAAGCCATATATTTTACTAATTTTAAATATATTTAAAGTCACAAAATCAAAAACTCAATGTTAAAAGCTCATACAAGACAATATATGGTTAATACAAATACCCATGCCTATCAAATTTTTGAAAAAAAATTGTAAAATCTTAGAATAATAAGAAAAAAATTAATAGATAAACAGTGAGATTTGAGTTAATTTAATCAAATGGGGAAGTTCATTAAACAAATTTATTTATTTATTAGACAATTTGTTATCTACTCATTCTAATATAGAGATGCCAACCACCGATTAGAATTATATAGTAACTAACAAATCAACAATCACTAAAAAAAATATTACCCAAATCCCAATTGTTGATATTTGTTTAATTGTGTATACTTTATACCTAATTATTGCAAGAAAGAGAATCATAGAAAAGATGCTTTGATTTCATCCATGCTTGTAAATGAGAGAGAGAGAGATAACTGAAATAAATTAATCCATGCTTGTAAACAAGGAAAGGAATTGTAATAAATTAAAATAGAATGTAATTTTTACTTATTAGAAATTGAATGGAAAGTGCTTGAGCTAAAAAGAAGTGAAACAGGGGACCAGCGCAGCCACGGGAGCGAAGGATTTTATTGTGGGAAACATGGAAGGTAAAGAGGAACAATAATGCTACACATCCCAAATTTTTTATCCAAAAAAGTTATCCCAAATGATGTGGCATTTATCAATTGGTTGGTGAGATAATACAATTAATTCACTTGGATATTGTAAATAATTATCAACCACTCAATTAATGACACATCATTTGGGATAACTTTTTGGGATAAGAAATTTGGGATGTGTAGCATTACTGAAAGAGGAATAGGTAAAAGTGAATGAATATAAAATTATCGTATGTATTAATGGTAATTTTGTAATCACTTTTTAATTTTTTTTTGGCTAGACCAGGCAGGTACAGGTCCGCAACTGAAACTGAATTGAACCCCAGTATTAATCGGAAGGGAATTAAAATTCTAAAACTATTTTTTGTTTTTTTTTTTGTAGAATTTGAATTTATGTCCCTCAATTTTTAGGAGACAGGTCCTCCCATTGGTTATAAAAAAGCCTACCAGTATTTTTACTAAGACAATTATAATAATGAGAAAATTATTATTTTTTTCTCTTAAATCTCACTTGTTGTTCTTACTCAAAAAAAAAAAAAAAAAAAGTAAAGTCTTACCCCATTGTTTTTCACTATCTCTGTCTTGTCAAATATGCTACATCTGAATTAGTTCTCACTTTCCCTGTTCAACACATAGCCTCATTCAAGTAATCAATTTTTCTGAATCAAAGTATTTCCCCTTTTCTTTGTCTCATGAAAATATGAGATCGCGTTCATAGCAAATGAAAAAATAATTTAACTAGTATCAACAAACAAGAATTTTTGAACATTTTTTTACTGAATTACTTTATTATAATATTACTCCCTATGAGTCGATTTCTTGGATCGCCCCTGATTATATTCGTATGATACAATAAAAGAAAAAAAAGAAAAGAAAAGAAAAGAAAAGAGAAGAACCCTAATCACCATAGGTAAAATTACATACAAAATCAAAGAAATTAATACAAATATGAATTAAGCCAAGTGCTGGTAGATCTGCTTAAGTCGTTTAGCCACATCAACCATTGTGGGCCTATCTTCTGCTGATTCACAAACACACATAAGGGCAAGCTCTCTAAATCCTTGCAATTGCTTCTCTTTTCCTTCACGTGGTCCTTCACTAACAATGATTGGATCCACTATCTCATCAAACTCATTATTCCCAATACATTTCTTCACATAATGCAATAACCAATAATGACCAGCTCCAATTTCATCACCACGAGAAGGATCAAATATTTTCTGTCCAGTCAAAAGCACAAGTAACAGCATACCAAAACTAAAAACATCACACTTCTCATTGTAGTCACCTGTGTTTATGTACTCAGGCGCAAGAAACCCCATTGTCCCTGTCACTTTATCTTTGACACACGTTTCGCCTTCCGGAATAGATACCGATAGTGAAAAATCAAACAATTTGGCAATGTTACCTTCGTCTAAAAAGATTCTTGATGGTCTAATCTTTCTATGAAGAATTGGTCGCGAGAATCCAATATGAAGATATGCAATTGCATTAGCTATATGCACTGCAATTCTTAGCCTTTGTGACAATAGTAATGGTTCAAAATGGGGTTGATTTTGATAAATATGATCAGCCAGAGTCCTATTTTTCACGGATTCAAAAACTATGACGGGAATTCGAGTTTCTAAACAACATCCGGTCAACTTCAAAACATTTTCGTGGGAACTCAATTTTGATGCAAAAATAATGTTATTGAAACAATCTTCATGCCCATCATTCAGGATGTCATTAAACTTCATAACAGAAACAGTGCGGTCCTCAACAAAACCCTTGTAAAATTTGTAGGCATATCCATCTTTTATAACGTTACGTGCATCAAAATTGTTTGTTGCTATCTCGAGCTCTCGGATTGTGAAGCCACGGATAGGATTAAATTTACCGTAGCAACAGACAACCAACTTTTCTACTAAAATTTTGCCATTCTCGATCATAAATTCTCTGTTTTCTGTTTTTTCAAAGTGTTTTCTTGTTCTCAAAAAGCAACTCATATCCAACCTATTCATAATAACCATAAAGAAAATAAACTTTTTGAGTGTTTTGTACGCTAGCTAAGGAAATGCAAATATTTATTACCCAAAATTACTCTAATGCTTAGAAATAAATTGGAACAAGGTAATTAAGATCTCATACCTGTGGTGGAAAGGGAAACTTGGGTGTGTGAGAGAGTTCTGCAGTAGGCACTTATGTAAGACCAAAAAAAAAAAATTAAATAGAATTATAGTTAGTATCTGATCTGAAGACTTCATATATAAACATATATGTGTATGATTTCACTCAAGCAAGGAAGTCTTCCAGTCAATCATGACTTGGAAATTTCAATCTATTTTGTATTCAAAGTCGTGGATTGAAAAATGCTACTTTTCTATGATGGCAGAAAAGTTTGTTCGCCCCTGGGTATTTTGGACCGAATGTAGTCCAACCCAACTATATTTTCTAAACACTCAGGTTGAATTGGAGTTTCACTTAAAAAGTCCCAAAACTTGATAAATATTTAAAAAAATTAAATTTTATTTTAATTAAAATACACCTTTAATGTTTAACGCAGTTGTAATATATATTTAAAGTTTCAAATTCTTTTAGTCCAATTTTTAAAGTGTAATCTAATAAAAACAAAATTTTATATATTATTTATTTATAAAATATAATGATTTTTTTTTTTAAATCGTAACATATTTGGGCTTTTAGGCCTAGTCCGAAAAAAATCTCAGCTAAACGCAACCCCCAAGAGAGTAAGAGACATGATCCGGCTGGCCTACGGTGTTGCCAAAATCGGCCCAAGCCCAAGATTTTGGCAACCCTTTTTTATCACAGGTTTTCAAGAAATAAAAAATAAAAAAATCCATTCCTAAATATTTTATTATTGAATTCAAGTGCTAAAATATACAAGTGTCAAACAATAAAAAGCTCTAATTTGAAGACTAAATTAATAAATATATCATAGCTTATAGATAATTTTTTTGGGGATAGCATCTGTTAGAGTGCAATTTATGCACTAGTTTTTCATTGTTTACTTCCCTTAATATCGATGTTTTGCACTTAATAATAGTGATTTACTTGTGTTTTATTTTTGTAGGTGCAATTCTATTGATTGGTGCTAAAATTGAGCTACAAGATGATGTTTGAGGATGATTGTTTTCTTGGAGAAATTATGAGCTTCAGAAGAATTTTGTTGATAAGGCGTGAGCGCGTGCTGTCAACTAAGGGCCTGCAGTTTTTATTTTAACGTGTTTTATCTTTTTTGTTATTTTTGTAATTTTGAATTTAATATTTAGATAATATTTTAGGTATTAGTATTTTATTTTTGAAAAAACTCTATAAGAGGGGGGAGACGTGAAAAACAAAGGGAAGAAAAAAGAAACCCTAGATCTAATTTTTTTTTTCTCTTCTCTCTATGAAGAACTAAACCTATTATTCTGGTTGAAGGTTAATAAAACTTTGATTCATCATTACTGTGAGATCTTTCTTATGCTTTAATTGTTTTATTACTTTTTGGGTATTTGTTTATTCTCTAAATTATTGTCATGATTATGTTTGTTAATTAGATAATTGACCACTATTTAATTTTCAACTTAATCTATTGTCAATTAAAAGATTTATCGTATGAAGATTTTAATATTTGTGACAAATAACATAGCAGTGCGTTGTGTTATGGGAATAAACAATATAATTTAAATGAACCATCATATGCGTTTGTTGATTAGAATTTGGGTCTCTCTGGTTTTTCAGGCTGTCAATTGATTAAATCCTATGATCGTATCTAGTGTTTTCTATTGATTAGGGAAATAACCAATGGTCGTACCTTAGTTATCGACTGATTAAGGAGAGATTGGCTATTAGAGGATCTCAGTAGCTATAACCGATCTATTCATAAGTTGTAATGATTTTTATTTGAATCAATGATCAGTAGTCGAATCAAGCTGAGTTAATTCCTTCAACCAGTGCTTTTCCCAATTTGAATTACAATTTTAATTTGCATTCTTGTTATTTTAATTTGATTTTTATTATTGTCAACAATCCCCCCATTTTGCATTTTACATTTTAAAAGGATTTAAATAATTACCGATCTCTGTGGACACAACCCTGCTCAATCATTATACACAATTTATTTGGAGTAGGTATTTATTTTTGCTGGCTTCGACAACCATCAACATCCCTAAAGTTAACATGTTAAATGAAGTTAAGACACATAATGGGGAAATAGAAATAAATAATATTAGGTTCCTATTTGATATGACTTATCTAATATTTATAAGTCCTTATTTAATCCTATAAGCTCTTTTTTATAATTTTGTTATTGTTTGGTTGTTTTTTGAATAGAGATTTTTAAGATTAAATAAGTTAAATCTCAAGTTTTGGGTTTTTGGGAGAAAATATTGAAAAGATTTTTAAAATGTTAAAATGTCTAAAATATCCTTTACTTATTTGATAATCTTATTTCATTTTGTCATAACATAACATTAATAAATTTGCTTATTAAAATAATTTTATAATTTTTAATAAAAGCTCTGATTGACAACATCCAAACAACTCCTTTTTTTTTTTTTTTAGTAAAAGCTTTACTAATAAAAGATCTATTTAAATGAGCTCTATTTAAACAAATCTATAAAAAAGAGCTTAAAATCGTGAGAATATGTAAATGCACGATGACAACAAGAAAATGAATTGTTAACTTGTTCTACCAATCATTTATTTATTCAATTAAAAAAAAAGACATTTGATACGGTTAACAAGTCACAAATACAGTCAAAGCTAGAAGAAATATGGTATTTTGTAGGGGTGTTCGCATATCGGATTTTACAGATTGGACATCAATCCATATCCGATCCACAATTTTACGGATTATAATTTTTCAATCCAATCCAATTCACGAATTGATTAAACTCAATCCAAATCCAATCCATACATCTGCGGATCGGATGCAGATTTAACTCAATCCATATCCAATCCATACGTCTGCTGATTGGATGCGGATTTAACTTAATCCATATCCAATCCACCATTTTACGCATTAGTTTCCGAATTAAACATTTTTAGTTCTCCCCAATCCATGAACTAATGAAATAAAAAATAATCTAATATAAAAATAATTTTACTACCAATTAAATTTAAAATTGAATAAATTTTAAACAAATTAATTGTTTAAATAAAACTAAAATAATACATTTAAAATTTTAAAATATAGCACATCGAGATTAATTGTTCAAATAAAGCTACAATAATACGTTTAAAGTTTCAAAATATAACACACTAAGATTAATTATTCAAATAAAGTTACAATAATACATTAATATAACACCGAAATTAATCGTTCAAATAAAGCCACAATTAATTGAAATGGCGAAGTTTCTGAAACCAAACACAGTCTGATCCTTCACCAGGGCTGTTGTACTTGTCGAAAAGTGGTGATTACAGAGCCGTCAACGATGGGAACCAGGAGAAGTACGGGTGGCGATCTTGAAGGTTGTGATAGTGCAATTGTTTGGCTGAAACCAGTGATTGTGAAGCGGCTTGATGGACTCGGGGAAGAAGATGGCTTGCTCTCGCTGGAATCGTGCGGCCGACGTCCTTCAAATCGGTGTCGAGAGTGTATCGAACTAGTATTGGGTGTTGCTAGTGCATGTGACGACGGGGAAGCTTAGGGTTTTTTATTTGCAAATTGTTGGTGACTTGGCGTTATGTTACTTTGCTTTTGGGTGACTTTGCAAATTGTTGGTAACTTGGCGTTATGTTACTTTGCTTTTGCTAGTGCGTGTGACTTTGCTTTTATTTTGTTTTACAATTTTTACAAGTTATATTTGATTATTTATTTTATATTTTATATTATTATTGGGTAATGGCTAAGATATGTTATAGTGCTTATGTAACTATGTAATGTCACATTTATAATATTCTTTAATTAAATTTATAATAATTATATATATATATTGCGGATTCACGGAATTTTTTAGATTTACAGAAGTAAATCCATATCCAATCCATTGACTGCGGATTTTTAAATTTTCAATCCATATCTAATCCACGGATCAGATTTATACGGATCGAATTTTCACGGATCAGACGGATTGAGCGGATCGGATTGGATTCTGAACACCCCTAGCATTTTGCACTATATATCGTGGCAAAAGGAGTTCCAGCATCTTGTCTAAGGCAGAATTGATGAAAAATAGAGCAACGTCACGCTTGGTTGACAACAACGGCTAGTTGATTAGTGTTAACTGTAAATAGTCTTTCCTTTATTGGCCCTTGAATATCTTTATATACATTGTAAAAGTCAAGCAATGTGATCGAGAAAAGGGTTATTGTTTTCATTAAATTCAGTATCTCAAATATTTTTACCGTGGTGGTTAAAAAGTCACAATTGATTTTCACATATACTGGTTACAAAGATATTCCACTCATTAATCTCCAAGGGATAGAGGGAGTAAAGCAGTGCAGTTGAATTTTGAACTCTCACACAAGAATTGAGAGTGGTTTAATTAAGAAAAATGCTTAAGGAACAACAAACAACATTTATCAAATTTGCAAAAGAATAAGAAGAAATGGTTTCGGACTTTTATTTCTTGAACCGAGAGATCACGAATTCGGATCTTAATGCATATAGATATAATAGTTTAATGGGAGTAAGAATTTCCAAGAGCATTTGGAATATTTTATTTCTAAGCAGAAGGGCATTTTCGAGTAGTGTTCAATTAATTGCATATTAATCAATATTCGATTGATTGGATATAGGGACGGATCTATTAAAGGACAAACATGAGCCATGGCCCTTGTAAAAAAATAAAAATTAATACTCAATATTTTATATTATATTAATAATTTCTTATTTACATTACAAATTTTATTGAATTGTTTTGAAAAAATTCTTTGGTCGCCCCAGCCAAGGTTGGCTTGTTCCGCCCCTGATTGGATATAAGCATAGATGAATGAAACAATATTATTTGACTTCTAAAAACAGGAGCAAGACTTGTATAGGCCAATTATAGCACCTCAATAAGTTGAGACGGTAGGACTAGCCGTTCGTGTTTTGACATTTGATGGAGTAATGGGTTCCATTGAGGGACTCATAATTTTTTTAATATTAAATTTTGGTGGGTTCTAATGTAAGGCCCACTTGTAATCTCACAACAGGGCACATTGCTTTGCCAAATGATAGAGCACCAATAATTGCTATGGTGATACGATCGGTATATATAAATTTTTCTCCTAAGAAAAATTTAAAAGAATAGGTTTTGCGTGTATTTCTGTCAACTTGTTATTTCTTCATCAACGCTGAACAGAGGATCATAATTTATTTACAATCGTAAATAGTCGTTTTAGTGATTGTCAAGCATTTTCTACCCTAAAATAATATTCTCCGATCGAAGTCCAAACGAAAAATGCCTCCTCTTGAAATCACCGGTAGAAAGACAAAACAAATACCTAGAACAAAGCACTTCCTTGTTACACTCTTGAATGGCGTATTTACCAATAAAAAGATTCCCCATATATATTAAAAATAAATAAATAAAGACCTCAAAACATCCTTACTCTTTGCTCTTTCCATTTTGAGGGAGATTTTTTATCTTTTCAATTGCAAATTAAGGACATCCACAATAGCATAACATGGGGCTGCCAACATTATCATCACCACCACCATCAGAAAGAGAAGGAGTTATAGTTGTGATGGATGCAAATCGAAATAAAAGCAATGTTGATGCTCTTGAATGGGCTCTTAAAAATGTTGTTCGCCCTAGAGATGCTGTGGTGGTTCTTGGAGTTCTTTATGATATTGGAAGGAAGAATTTCTCATGCTTTCCATTAAACAGGGGCATTTCCATCTCAGGCATATGTATGTAAGCTTAATTTCTTCAAATCTATTTGACAAAAGTTCTTGGAATTAGTAATAAAAAAAAATTAAAATAGTTAACTGAATTCACTTGAGCTTTAATTAACACGTATCTCTACCACATGCAAACTCTACATAACTTGGATTTCAATTTCTTGGTATTTTTGGGCTCTAGTCTCTCACCCCATCTTAGGGTTGTTATTTTAGTTCGCGTTCCATGTGCGGAGTCTTATTGAGACTTATCTTTAATATTGCTCGAATCTTAAGCTTTAAGGTTTGATATCTTTCACTTCGCTCGACTTCTTATTTTCTCAGGGGAAAGATTAGAGTTCTCATCAGGACAAGGTGAAGTAAATCCCAGGGAGCTTGGGGAAGAAATTGAGAAAAAAAGAGAACAATACCAAATTACCCTTCAACCATTCCATCGACAGTGCAAGAAGAATGAGGTTTATTAGCAGGGACCCTTGCTTCCTGTACTTTATAATTCGTATATAGTAACTTAATATCAAATTACTTCAGCTCAATTGACAATTTATTAATTAAATCACAAACACGATGGGGATACGTCCCATAAGATCGAGCATCATCATTAATTAAACTTGCTATTGCATATGCAGGTGAAGTTGGAAGTTAAACTTGCCGCTGGATATAGCCCCGCTAGAGTAACAGTTAAAGAAGCACAAAATTCGAATACTCGCTGGATTGTTCTAGACAGGTGTTTATTTTTGTTGTTAAGAAATAGATACTATTTATTCATCGGGTTTTAAACAAAATATATCTTTAATTAGTTGGATTATCAGTGAGTTTGCGCTTTTTTTTAATTTTTAATTTAATGTCAGTTCTCATTTTATTAACTTATAGTTTTTGGAAACCTCAGCAGAATGACGGAGAACTTTATTAAATGAAGGATGTCGTCATCTGTGAATAATTGATAATTTTATATACACACATATATGATTGCCTTATTGCATATAAATCCTAAGAATCAAATATCATAAGAATAAACAGATTTTTGTTGTTTTGCTGCATTTATTCTCTATGTTTCTTAATTGACTTTCACTGTTTATTGAGTTAGTGGTCAAAAGAAAATGGCATATAGTATGCTAAAACTTAACATTTTTTTATTAATTGATTCAATTTTGTAAAATACCTTCAAATAAAAGCTCGTTTAATTTCTATATTTTGAGGTTAGTACTCTTTTAGTCCATGTATTTTTAAAAATATCTCAAAATATCCTTGCTGTTAAATTATTAACACCGCTGCCATTATTTTTTGTTCCTTTTTGGTTGTTTTTACAATATTACCCTCTTACAGTAATATTTCTTTTCTTTTTTCTTTTTGACATTAAATAATAGAAAAAAGCTTAAATTAAATTAATAGTTTAACCAAAAAATAAAATAGAATAAAAAGAATATTTATTAATTTTGTGGAACACTCTATTGAGGAGTTAAGATAATAATTTTTTTTTGGTTAATGACAAAAAAAATGGTAATTTAGTTCTTTTTACAACACTAATTTTTTTTTTTACATATGTGAGCTTCTACAAAAATTAATATATATTCTTTTTATTTTAATTTTATTTTTTGAGTTAAATTGGTAATTTAATTTTTTCGCCTTGTTAATGTCAAAAACAAAAAAAAAAAAAACAGTAACATTACTGTAAGAAAGTAATATTGTAAAAGCAAGATAAAAGACAAAAAGTAACGGTAGAGGTGTCAATAGTTTAACGATAGAGATGTTTTGAGGTACTTTTAAAAATATGGGGACTAAATAGGTGTTAATATCATAATATAAAGATTAAATGAGTTTTTACCCAATACTTTTTTGGTTATTAGTGTAATTCTAATGTACATAATAGTTTATCCCACGTCCTTTATTTAAACCCTCAATTCGATTTCTAAACTCCCTGCTTAAGTTCTTACTTTTTTGGTTATTAGTGTAATTCTAATGTACAGATAGTTTTTCGAATGTGAAAATAGTTTTTTATCAAAAAAAAAAAAATTGACAAACTTGCTGGATATATGAAAGAGATCTTTTCTTTTCCACCACTTTGACATGCATTAAAAAAAAAAGAAGCTACAGTTCGTTTCGTATAGCATTTTCAAATCAATTATTTGTTTATTTGTATATGGAAGTGGCTGAGTCTAGTGTTTATAGTACAAAGGAATAGTAACAAAAGTGGTTTTGCAAACCATAATAAATATTTCGGTTTTTTTTCATTAAATAATTGAAATATATCTAGTTTCGAATTCCAGATGTAAAGTTTCATAAAAGGAACTATTTTGTGGCATATCTCTTTAAAATGCAAGTGAAATTCATGTTGTTTTTTAATTTAATGTCAACCAATTTTTTTTTATTTTTTTAATCACAAAACAATTCTGACCAATTTAACGAATAGCAAAGCTGTTAACCTCGATATTTATTTTTTTTGAATAAATTTCATTTCTGTTTACAGCCACTTGAAGAAACACAAAGTATACATTTATGGTCATGTAGGATGCAACGTTGCCGTAATGAAGGGCAAAAATTTCGCCACGTTGATGCCATCAAACGCTCCAAGGACTGAACATTCAGTTTATCAGAATCCTAAAACAAGAACTGAAATAATCAATATTGGAGTTTCCAGCAACAATGAGTCACAAAACCCTAATTATTTTACTCTTCAGGAAAACCAACCACCATCAGCTTCAGCACCAACTCCACCTAGCCCTTGTTGGTTTCCATTATCCTGGAGAACTGGTTACCCTCGAGCTTTCACTTTAAATGAAGTCGAAGAAATTACAAATGAACTTTCCGATGAACATATGATTGAATACATAGATGATAGAAAAATTTACCATGGAATTTTTCAAGAGATTCCTGTTATAATATCCTCGTTTTCGGAAAATGATGAGCGATTTTGGTCAATGCTGATGATCCTTTCCCGAGTTCGCCATTGCAATATTGTGAACCTCGTCGGATACTGCTGTTCTGGTGCTAATCGGTTTCTGCTTACCGACTATCCATGCATGGCTACCCTTGAGATTAATTTAAAAGGTAAGAGAAATAATGCAGGCTGACATCAAAATTCTTCATTTGTATTCTTTTAACATATTAATTGATCTATTTGTATAAAATAAAAAACAAAGATGGCTGTTTCTTCATTATCTTAACATTTTTTAGAATGATTCAAGCACAATAGAATCCACCTATAATGTACGAATTTATTAAGGGAAATAAGTGGAAAAGCTGAAAAATTGAGCTGGGGATTGTTTACTTAAATGAGGTTAGAATTTTTTTTTTAAATTTCAATTTTCTGTTCCTGTATTTTGTAGTTGATGATACAGCTAGAAAATTGTCATGGAAAGCAAGATGGTATATTGCTCAAGAAATTGGAGGAAGCCTGCGCTATCTTCATGAAGAATGTGGTGATGAGCCAATTGTTCACCAATCTGTCTGTTCCTCTAATGTTGTCATTTCTCATTGTTGTTCAGCAATGGTAAGATTTATCATATACTAAATTTTATATTTTCTAAAATATGTTAGTTCTATTTTTTGAGGAAGAAAAAAAGTATCATGAGAAATACACAATAGGTAACCCAATTTACTCCTTTTTGAAATATAATGCAAAGTTTTTATTGAATTTATTTCTAGATTTATAAGTCACTAATCTTTTTTTAAACTCTCAATCAACCAACTTGCTTAAGGAATTTTGTACCTTTTATAGTGAAATAATTCGCATTATTTTAGCCATTGTCCCAGCAGTTCCTATAATTTATTTTCATTCTTATTTACAATTTTGAATGCTATTTTATATTCAATTTATACATACATAAATTCCCAAGTATAGAGACATCGAAACTAACTTTTTAGATTTGACTATCATTCAAGCTGACGAATTTCACAACGGCCAAGTTGCTTAACGAGGAATCAACACAGTAAGCAATCTTCCTTTTTGTTCTATTATATATAAAAAAATTTCTTACAGTGAGACCACACCACATGATTTGAATTATATATGTTTTGCTTGTCAATTTGACTAATTTATATGAGTGGTTAATATCAAAATTAATGTACATTTAGCAAAGTTATATGTTTTTAAAAAATAAAAATCTTTATGCATGGCTTTTGAGGTTTGTGACTGATAAGGTGCTTAAATGGTAGAAGATATCATAATTCAGAGGAAGATGAGCTGCTTTCTGTAGATGTACATGATTATGGGATTTTGCTGGTGGAGCTCATCACCGGAAAGAGTGCCAGTTTTTTTACCAACCACGGCGAAGGTCAATCCTTCCTTGATTGGGTAAAGAATTTATTTATTTGTTTTTAAAACAGTACAAAAACGTAAACCAATTCATTTTTTATTTGCAAACCTCTTTAATGACAATGCAGAAATGTAAAGACTGATAAAAAGATAGAGAAACAAAAGATTCTAAACATTTAGAATATTATTGGTAAATTTGAATGAATAAAACTAGACTTTTGGACGCTTTTATACTAACCTTAAATATTCTAAATTTATCAAAATAGTCAGACCTCAAATATTATGTAATAATAAAATTCTCCTACTTAGAATAAGGAAAACAAACAACCGTTACCAAAATCTTATATGTAAAAGAAAAAAAAAAGATAAAAATCTTAAAAGAATAGGAAAAATAACAAAATATTTTAAAATTACAAAATGACCATGAAAGAAATATAATTTCTGACTTGATTAGGAATTAAAATGCTAAAGTATTTTTTTTTGTTTATCTCATCCCAAACTTCGAAATGATATATTATATACCCCAAATAAATAGATATACCTTGAGTTATGATTCTAGAAAGATATCCTGCTCGTTATATGCAACTATCCAATGTCATTTAATCATTTTAAAAAAATTTGCCTATTCAATTAATTAGTAGGAACGAAAATTTGACCTAGTCAACCAATACTTCAGAGAATCTTTTTCATCACTTTTATTGATCATTTGATTAATGTTAGCATTGTTTTTTATTTTGCAATATAGGCTCTCCCAATTCTAGAAGATGGTCCCATAACCCAGGCGATGGATCCGAGATTAATGAATAGTGATGATTCCTGGGTGGTTCAATGTATGGAAAAGGCTGCATTGCTCTGCCTTAAAAATGATGATTCAGGCCACAGATATTCCATAAGTGAAGTAAGTCCTTTTGTCTTTATTCTTGGTTATTCATATTATTGATATAAGTGAATTTATTAATTCAAGTCATTTGAGATCTGGTAAAAACAAGGACTATAAATTTTCGAAGAACGTAAGAATTTTTTTTAAGTTCTGCCGGTTTCAAAGATTTAGAAACGCTAATTCAACACTAATTCATGTATGTGAGTGTATGGTTAAAATTTAATTATTTATATATTCGAATATAACACATGTAACAAAAATGTTGTATTGCTTTGCTCTAATTATGCCTGGGCTGACTAACCAGCAAAATGTCCTGTTTTTGTGGGTTGCTATTTTTACTGCCTATGGCAGAAATCTGGCAGTGTAAACCACTATGCTACACATAGGCCAAAATAAATTTTTAAAAAATGATGTAAAATTAAAAAATTAGCCTTGGTGAGGTTTTTTTTTTGAAGTCTGTTATACAGAGATATTACTGACATTACAATTAATATTTACAATCATACTATATAACTGGGAGAGATATTACTGACATTACATTAGACATTATAATTAATATTTACAATCATACTATATAACTGGGACCACCACCATACATTGACACACTGAAGTATATACCCAAATATTTTAAACCCTCTCTAATATTCGAGGGGTGCCTACTCCACTCACATTTCGTGAGGGAGAGACTGTCTTCACTCAATTAATTAATAATTGAGGAAGAACTGAAACTAACCTCCATAATGCTCTTATGGAGGCTCGAACCCTTGCACTCAACATTGTAAGTGCAAAGCTTCTCCCATTGGACCAAAGGCCCATTGGTGCCTTGGTGTGGTTCAAGAATGGGTTTATTGTGGAAGAGGCTTATTTATGGTAAAATAATTCCTCCTTACATAAATTCTTAAATTCCATAAGTTTAATTACTTTCTAATTTCAATTCTTCTTCTTCATAGATTTCTTGGTTCATGACGTTACAATGGCTATTATTTTTACAGGTTTTAGCAGTGGTTCGAGGTGATCAACTAGCGATTTCCAGGTGCTAGATTATGAAAAGGGAAATTATCAATTTTGCACCTTGAGATTGATAAAAGTGCAAAAATACTTAAAAAGTTTGAAATTTATGAGTTTTCTCTCAAAGTTTAAAACGTGTATCATTTTTCCACCTTGTCATCATTAAAATACATTCAACAATAATGATCAATCGCAAGACGTTACTTCTTAAAATACTTAACTAAATATTCACTTAGCACGATAATACTCACTAAGCTGATTCAATAAGAATGATAAATACTACTCAGACTTAAACGTTCATACTAGTTTTTCAAGTTGATTTACATGATTGAATGAGATCATCCGTATTGAAGTATTCTGTGGCATCATATGCCGGCATGTTGCAGTTGAACATATTGCATGCTTATTTTAATGTGACCATTTGAAGCAATTTTGGGTTCTTAGTTAGTGTCTTTTTCCCAAAAATTTGAAGTGCTCCACTAGGGGAAATGAAGCGAATTATATGTTTCAGCAAGAACCAAACGCAATATTGTCAATCGCGATAAAGACTTGAAGGTTGGAGAAAGAAAACAAGGAATGTCCAACTTTTATTAATTCATTTTGCACGCAAGCACTAGGAAGAAATAAAGATTGCCAGGATCTGCATTTTATGTTTTTAAAATGCGAAACCTAAAATGGCGGATAAATTCTTTTGTACGTCCGCTGTACATACAACCAACCAATAAAATTATTTGCATCTACACACACGCACACATAATACGTGTCAATAAAATATTGGCTGCCTGTACACACCACCGATTTGCAAAGGTTTGATTACATGGTTTTGTAGAATTCAATAACCCAAAAACAATAAGCAGGACAAATAACTTTAATAAATCCAAATCCAGCTCCCATTGCCAATGCCTTGATCTCCTCTATTGTCCTCTCCTTTGCTTCAGGAAATAGATTGTACACAACTATGTCAAGTGTTGAAATATTCCTGCTTATGCTAGAAATTTCAGGGGATTCTGGCACTATAGATTCTACAATAATGACCTTCCCGGATTTCGGAAGTACATCGTAGCAGTTCTTTAATATCTTCAAACATTGTTCATCACTCCTGTTAAGGAGTATACTCTGAAAGTTTTGTATATAAGAATATCTCTTATTAGTTTCCAAGTTTAGATAGTAATTGGTTCATTTTTTTTTTCTCTTTGAGGAAAATTAGTTTAAGAACTAACTAACCTTCATGAAAATAGCTTGTCCATTAGGAACTTTAACAAACATATCTCCTCCAATATGCTCCACACCTACAAAAGAAGAATGAAAAGGAAAAAGAATAATCGTTTTTTTAAAAAAAAAAAATTAAGAAATACATATCATGTTCATATTGAAAGTACCTGGCCTGAAGGGTGCATTTTTAATGACATAAGGTAAGTCAAAGTTAGTACCCCTAATTTGTGGGTATGTATTAACTATTAAGCTCATATTTGTGCCTAAACCACCGCCAACATCCACCAATTGGTTAAGCTCTTCAAATCCCTTGTAGATTTCAAGATTTTTCTTCATGACTATCGCTGTATGATTATGCATTGCTTGATTGAAGAGGTTCTGTAATCTAGCATCTTTGGCAGCATACTCAAATAGAGGCAATCCATTATGTGCCTTCATAAATGGCACGGTTCCTTCCATTAATACACAATCACTGAAGAGGTTCCTGTTGAAAGGTATGAAGATTTTGATTTCTTAATTATGTTTTACAAAAGAAGAAGTAAAAAGAAAAATGTTATGTGCATGTGTGTGTGTAGGTGTGTGTGTGTGTGTGTGTGTGTGTGTGTGTGTAGTTAATATATATCAACGATGTCAAGAAAAGGAAGAAATACCATGTTTCCATAAAAACTTTGTCCTGAGTTAAGAACAAACAGGGAGCTAGAGAAACTCCATCTTCATTTGGAACAAAAAATCTGGAAGCTGATGCTAAACCATATAATCTTTGGACGCTTCCATCTTTATTTGTGACAAGATTACATGTGAGGAAAGAGTGACAGGCAAGGAGGCGTAGTATTCTGTCAAGTACTATTGGAGCTTCTTTGTTATTTGTAGGAAGTTGAGAGGCAATCTCAGAAGAAGAGAGCTGAGATGGGCTTGCTTTAGCCAAAATCTCTAACACACCAAGCTTAATGGCTGCTTTCATGGTAATCTGAGGTATGGAGCTGTTAACGAGTTCCATTGATAACAAGAAATCTTGCTCATCGTTTGAAGATTTCAGAAGTTGGTCCTGGCATGAACTCATTTTCTTGGAGTAGGATATGGAGAAACAAAATGGCAATGACTGTACTGCTCAGTTTATGTAAGACTTTATACACACACTCATATATATAGAAATGTTTTGATTCTAGATTTATTAATATCACGAAAAAAACTATTAAGTCACGTACTTTAATAATATAATGTCCGTAAAAGCTGTTAACTCTTATGTCTGATAATATAATGGCCATATGATTTAATAATAAATATTTAAGATTTGATTTGATGAGGTGTAATCAATCTTTTCATTAATATTTTCCGTTTTCTCTTGCTTATTCTCATTCTCTCTCTCTCTCTATATCCTATTCTTTTTCTCTTTTAAGATTTGATGAGTTGTACTATCTTGATTGATTGGACAAATATATTAGAATAATCAATGTACACAGAATATTAATTCTGGCATAATCCAAAATGAAATGAGGAAGTATAAACTACTGGACTAAAGAGACGACTCGAACACTCTTCTTATATTGTGTTTATTTTTTGGAGTGGGAGTGAGGAGTGTAAATTTCTCACACTCTAATGTTTACTTCACTAAATTAGGGAGGGATTAGGAATCCTATTCTGTGGGCTCCATTTATTTTTGGAGTGGAGAGTGGGAGTGGGAATCCCATTTCCACTCCCACATCTCCATTTTCTACATTTTTTTTAAATTTAATTCAATTTAATGTTTTATAATTAATAAAATAAAATAAATAATATTATATTTATTTGAATAATATTATTATATTTAACTAAATAATAATTTACATTGATTCTAAGTTAAAATTATTTAAAAATAAAATTATTATATTAATAGAGAATTAATAAATATAATATTATTATATTTATTTTAAAAATAATAGTACTATATTTATTTAATATTAATAATTAATAATAATAAATAGTTTATTCTAAGAAAATATTAATTTTGTACTAAATAATATTATATTATTATTTTATATAATAATAAATTTAATATAATTATATTAAATAAAATAAAATAATGTTTCATGTTATATTAAAATTAAAATTAATAAAAAATTGTGATGTTCATACTTAAGAATATTAATAATTATTATAAATTTACAAATATAATAAAATAAATATTTATTCATTAAATATATTTTTATTAGCTTTGTAATTAAAAATTATAATTATTTAAATAAGGATAAAATTATAATTTGAAACTATTTACTCCCAATCCAAGACAAAGTAAACACATAAATTGGATTCTGATTTCCATTTCATACTTCTATTCCAGTGTAAGTAAACAACATACTCCCACTTCCACTCCACACTCCCAATCCTAAGATTCCCACTCCTCAGGATTCTCACTCCAATGCAAAAAGTAAACGCTACCTTATTGTCAATTAATGTATATGTCGAATCACAAATGATGCGCATACTATAGCAAATAGCATCAAGTTATGAAGCTTTTTTTTTCCCCTGGCCTCTAATTTTGATAAAACACATCAAGTAATATCTCCCAATTTATCTTTTGGTTTAATTTAGTATGTCTTTCTTTCATACATGTTTTATTTTATGGTTTTGGCTATTAAACTATTTTATGCATGCATTGTAATTTTTTTTGTTTATAGTTTTATGTCTATCTTGTTGGATAAGGCTTATCCCGTATATACTTTTTTATTATTAATAAAAGAAAAAAAACTCTTTTCATTTCTAAGATTTGGTATAATAACTCATTTCATCGTTATTTTTAAAAAAATATCTCGTTTCATTCTTAGTTTTCAAACAATAGCCCAAAATACCCTTCCGTAAATTTATAATTAGTTTACTCTGTAATTCATTGAGGGAAAAATATGATTTTTAGTTAAATAAATATATAAAGCTTTTTAAAATAAAGAGCCCAAGAATAATTTAATAACATTTGACTTTTTTGCATAAATTTAAAACTTAAGTATAATTTAATGAAACAAAAATATACTAAAGAATATGCAACACACACACACACACACACACACACACACACACACGTATGTGTGTTCATTAAATTCTTTTTTTAATAAAGTCAACAAAATAATAATAATAATAATAATAATAATAATAATAATAATAATAATAATAATAATAAAAATAATAATTCTTTTTATCAAGAATCATTGTTATATTAAGGTCAAGAATAAGTTAAAAGATTTTAAAAAAAATCCAATGCATTATATTTTATTCTGCAGTATTTTTAAATGTATTTTGTTATGTAGTTAGTGTGTATTTTTTTTTAAAGAAAATAAAGGAGTCTGTAATTACTTTTGGTAGAATAACAATACTGATTGATCATTTATTTATTTATTTCGACCATATTAAAGTTAAGAATAAGCTAAAGGATAAAAAAAATAATCTAGTGCTTGTGAAATTTATGGTTTTTTTTGTCCTAAATGTATATTTTACATATTATTTAATTTTTTTCTTTCTTAAGTAATCCTTAAATTTTAAATTTATGTAGAAAGACATATATTTTTTTATTTGTGTTTGAGAGTTTATTTTAAAATAATTTATCATTATTTAGAAGTCTTATTTTGCCCTCAATGAATTATACAGTATAATAACAGTAAATTAATGAAAGGGTGTTTCAATCTATTGCTTAAAAAATAGGAATGAAATAAACTATTATTTAAATAGTAAGAATGAAATAGGCTATTACATCAAACTTTAGGGATGAAGAAAGTATTTTTCCTTAATAAAATTCCCCCTTGAGGCTTGTCCAAAAAAAAAAAATAAAGAAATTATTTTGGATTATAATTGCCAACTACGTGCACACATCCATCATCCTCTATTTAACAATTATTACCCTAATGTGGTAAATAAATTAATACAATAGTGAGGGTAACGCAAACTTTAATTGCAATAACAATTGACAGTCAACTTTCTTTGTTAGCGGAGGAGCCATGCGTGCTTCTAATATAATAGTAAGGAATAAGATGGCTCGCAGGAAACATGATATTCATAGAATAATTTAATATTGGAACTTAAAACTTGCAAATACAAATTAATGTTTATTAAACACATTAGATGGTGCAACATTGTTCCTTTATTTAATAATGGAAAACCTTCCCTTTCTTTCTTAAGTAGTGCTACACATCCTAAATTTTTTATTCTGAAAAACAAATTATGTGTATTCATCAATTAGTTTGAGAGCTAATATAATCAATTCATTTGAATTTTCTAAAGAATTATTAACCATTTAATGAATAATGCATCATTTGGGACGAAATTTGGAATAAAAAATAATGCATCATTACTCTCTTTTTTATTTGATTTAGGATAGAGCTATTTAAACTCACTAAAATACTTATTAAATCCATTTACTTAATAGACCCCACTTAATAAATTTAAAGGTTTATATTTTACTTTACAAACACATTTTAATACCAAATATACCTTTATTGTGTGTGTATAAATATATATATATAATTAAAACCATTTATGCAACTTGTTCTTTTACGGTTTTAAAACTCTTTCTCCTTTTCTCTACAATTGTTCACCCATGGCTCCATCTCTCTGTACTCTTTCCGATGTTTCAAATGCAAACTTCCTTCCAATTTCAGACATGCTATAAGGAAAGCACAACAAATAATAAAACAATGTTTGTAATCACATTAAACAACAAAATTCATGTTCCTAACAATACATTTTCTCTCTTATGGCTCTTTCCTTTTCAAACGTATATATTAAAAAAGATTAACTAGGAAGAGAGAATTTAAAGTCCAGATTCAAAGAAGATTGCCTAGAAAATAAAGTATTGGCCGATTGCAACTTTTACAAACAAGAAATTTTTCGTTGAATCCAAATATAAAACAATTTCGGAAAATGATGAACGATTTTGGTCAATGATGATGATCCTTTCCCCAGTTCGCCATTGCAACATTATGAACCTCGTTGGACAGCAGTTCTGGTGCTAATCGGTTTCTGCTTACCGACTATCCATGCAGGGTAACCCTTGAGATGAATTTGAAAGGTAAGCTAAATAAAGCAGGGTGACATAAAAACTTTTCATTTCTATTTTTTTTAACATATTAATTGATCTATTTGTATAAAAAGGAAAAAGAAAATGTTGTTTCTTCATTATCTTAACATTTTAAGGATGGTTCAAGCACAAGAGACTCTACCTCTGATGTATGAATTTATTGAGGGAAATAAGTGGTAAAAGCTGAAAAATTTAGCTAGGGATTATTTACACAAAGAGGTTAAAATTTATTTTTTTAAATTTCAAATTTCTATTCCTGTATTTTGTAGTTGATGATACAGCTAGAAAATTGTCGTGGAGAGCAAGATGGTATATCGCTCAAGAAATTGGAGGAAGCTTGCGCTATCTTCATGAAGAATGTGGTGGTGAACCAATTGTTCGCTACTCTGTTCCTCTAATGTTGTCATTTCTTTTTGTTGTCAACTACTCTGTTCATCTAATGTTGTCATTTCTCATTGTTGAGCAATGGTAAGGTCTATCATATACTTAATTTTATATTTTCTACAATATCTAAGTTCTATTTTTTGAGAAAAAATAATAGATGTATCATGAGAAATACACAATGGGTAACCCAATTTTCTCCTTTTTGAAATATAATACATAATTTTTATTGAAGTTATTTCTAGATTTATAAGTCACTGATCTCTTTTTAAACTCCCAATTAACCAACTTGCTTGAGGAATTTTGAATCCTTTATACTGAAATAATTCGCATTATTTTAACCATTGTCCCAAATATTCCTATAATTTATTTTCATTTTGGTTTACAATTTTGAATGCTATTTTATATTCAATTTGTGAAGATATGTGTATGTGGACTGAAATTAAGAAACTGGAAAAGTTGTGAGCTGTTGTGCAGATTGACTTCAGTTGATGGGGTCTATTTGATATCTTCTGCTGACGTGGCATGGATTCGTTATAATTTGTTATAACGAGCCCAGCACACTGATATAAAACAGAGGCTGGTGGGTGGTGCCAGATAGAGAGTTAATATTGTCTTCATTAGTTCATCATTTTGCATAGAATCTGTTATATTGTGATCTGTGCATAATCTTCTGTAAATCACTTGTGATTGGGTTAGTTCTTGATCAATAATAATGAGTAAATTTTCCTTCTAAGTTTGCTGGTCTGTGTCTTTGTTTTGTTTCTGGTATAGCTTCTCTGTTCTGGTTTTCTTGATTGGATTGTGTTCTTGGTGTTTCTACTCATCAAGATTTGTGAGTCTTGCTGTGATTAAAGACTTAAAAGTCTTAACAAGTGGTATCAGAGCCTGGTGAATCTCAGCCATGTCTCTACCAAGGCATGAAATTGAAAAATTCACCATTAGTGGTGATTTCTCACTTTGGAAATTAAAAATGAGAGCTCTCCTTGTGCATCAAGGGCTTGAATCTGCCCTGGAAGAAGAAGATCCAGAGGCTTCTACAGGTTCTGTGATTGATGACAAGAAGAGACAAATACAGAATCGAGCTCATAGCACTCTAATCTTGAGTCTTGGTGACTCAATCTTGAGAGAGATTTCTGAAGAGAAGACAGCCTTAGGAATTTGGAACAAGGTTGAAACCCTGTGTATGAAGAAGTCCCTGGCTCACAGATTGTTCTTGAAGAAAAGGTTGTACACATTCTCAATGAGAGAAGGGGTTACAATACAAGATCACATTGACACATTTAACAAGATCATTCTTGATCTTGAAGGGGTGGAAAATGTAAAAATCTGTGATGAAGATAAAGCATTCTTCTTGCTGAGCTCTCTACCAAAGTCTTATGAAGGCTTTGTAGATACAATGCTCTATGGAAGAACCACTTTGACTCTTGAAGATGTTAAAGCATCCCTGAGTTCAAAAGAGATTTAGAAGAACAATGAGCTTGAAACAAGTAATGGTGAGGGGCTGATTGCCAGATCAGAAAATAAGAAAGATTAGAAGAACAAAAATCAGGGAAAAGGGCATGGAAAGAACCAAGAAACTACAGATAAGAAGAAAAAGAAAAGAAAGTGCTTCTACTGCAGAAATGAAGGGCATTACATAAGGGATTGCTTTGAGAAGAAGAAGAAGGAAAGTCAAGAGAAGTCAGGGGATGCAGCTGTAGCCTCTGATGATGGTTCTGATGGATATCAAAGTGCTGATTTACTTGTGGCCTCAAACAGCAATACTAAAGGTCAGTGGGTCATAGACTCTGGATGCTCTTTTCACTTATGTCCTGACAAAACCTTATTTTACAAATATGAAGCTGTTGACGGTGGTAGAGTCTTAATGGGAAACAATAATGTGTGTAATATTGTTGGTATTGGTTCTGTAAAGATCAAGATGTTTGATGGAACTATAAGATCTCTACATGAGGTGAGGCATGCTCCTAGGCTAAAGAGAAATTTAATCTCTTTAGGCATGCTAGACAACTTAGGGTATTTCTTTAAATCAAAAAGTGGTGGTTTAGAGATAAGAAAGGGGACTGAGATAGTGATGAAGGGGGTTAAAGAGAATGGCTTATATGTATTGCAAGGCTCATCAGTGTCTGTTCAAGAAGGAATTTCTGCTGTTTATGAGGAAGATAGAACCAAGTTATGGCACCTTAGACTTGGTCATATTAGTATCAAGGGGCTGCTAGAGCTTAGTAAACAAGGGTTACTAGGTGGGGATAGAATCCAGCAGCTGGAGTTTTGTGAAAACTGCATCTTTGGCAAATCACATAGGTCCAAGTTTCACAAGGGGGAGCATATGTCTAAACAAGTTTTAGACTATGCACATACTGACCTTTGGGGGCCTGCTCAAGTCACTTCCTTGAGTGGTGGCAGGTATGTCATGTCACTTATTGATGATTACTCAAGGAAAGTATGGATCTACATACTCAAGACCAAAGATCAAGCCTTGGAAAAATTCAATGTCTAGAAATCATTGGTAGAAAATCAGTCTGGCTTCAAGCTGAAATGCCTGAGGACTGATAATGGCTTGGAATTTTGTAGCAAAGAATTTAAGGAATATTGCCAAAAGCATGGCATAAAAATGCACAAAACAGTAAGGTTCACCCCCCAGCAGAATGGTTTGGCTGAGAGGATGAACAGGACCTTGGTGGACAAAACCAGATGTATGCTGATAAATTCAAAGCTTCCAAGAAGCTTTTGGGTAGAAGCTGTCAATACAACAAGTTATTTAATTAACAGAAGCCCATCTTCTACAATTGGCTTCAAAACACCAGAAGAATTGTGGAATGGAAAACCTGCAAACTACCAAAATCTTAGAGTTTTTGGGTGCCCTGCTTACCTCCACATCAAACAAGGCAAGCTGGATGCAAGGGCCTTGAAATGAGTCTTTGTTGGATATCCTGATGGGGTTAAGGGGTACAAAATCTGGTGTAAGGAGCAAGGGAAGTGCATAGTCAGCAGGGATGTTGTGTTTCATGAATCTGCATTGCTAAAAGAAAGTGCAGAATATGATACTGGACTGCAACATAATTCAGCAGTTAACAGACAATCTGGAACTTCCAAGGTTAAGGTGGAGCTATTGACAGATAAAGGCAGTGAAAAAGAGACAACTTCTGATGATGAGAGGGCCACAGCTGAAAGTGAGGAACATGATGTATCAGAATTACCACAAGCTGACTTGCAGAGCTATCAGTTAGCTAGAGATAGAGTTAGAAGGGAAGTCAGAGCACCAGTGAGGTATGGCTATGCTGACTTAATTGCCTATGCACTATTGTGTGCTGATGAAGTGACAATTGAAGAGCCTTCTAACTTCTCTGAAGCTATGGAAAGTGTGCACTGTGACAAGTGGCTTGAGGCAATGCAAGATAAAATGGAGTCACTTCAAAGAAATAAGACCTGGACACTCATACCAAATCCAGGAAACAAAAGGTTGATCAGTTGTAAATGGATCTTCAAGAGGAATGAATGAATTCCAGATGTTGAACCTCCCAAATATAAAGCAAGGCTAGTGGCTAGGGGGTTTACACAGAGGGAAGGTGTAGATTTCAATGAAATTTTTTCTCCTATAGTAAAGCACAGTTCAATAAGAATCTTATTAGCCATGGTAGCTTTACTTGACTTGGAGCTAGAGCAGATGGATGTAAAAACAGCCTTCCTTCATGGTAATCTTGAAGAATATATATTGATGGTACAACCTGAAGGTTTTGAGTGTAAGGGTAAGGAGGATTATGTTTGTCTGCTGCATAAGTCCTTATATGGACTCAAGCAATCCCCTCGACAGTGGTACATAAGGTTTGATGATTTCATGGTCTCAAAGGGCTATCACAGAAGCAGATATGACAGCTGTGTTTACTTTGGTGGATCAGATCAAGGTGGAGTTGCTTATTTGCTTCTGTATGTTGACGATATGTTAATTGCAAGCAAATACAAGTCAGAGATAGAGAGGCTAAAGAATCTGTTAAAGGCTGAGTTTGAAATGAAGGATCTTGGCAATGCCAAGAGAATCCTTGGGATGGACATTATCAGAGATAGATCTGCTGGCACTTTATTCTTGAGTCAAGAGAAATATATCAAGAAAGTTCTGGAGAGGTTTGAGATGCAAGACTGTAAACCTGTTCAGACTCCACTTGGTCCTCAATTCAAGTTGTCAGCAGCTCCAACATCAGAAGATGAGTCTCAGATGAATGAATTCCCATATGCACAGGCTGTGGAAAGCCTGATGTATGCAATGGTATGCACCAGGTCAGACATAGCTCATGCAGTAAGTGTTGTCAGCAGATATCTCAGTTGTCCAGGCAAGGTTCACTGGAATGCTGTCATCAAATGGATAATGAGGTATCTAAAGGGTTCTTCTACTTGTGGTTTGCTGTATGGGAAGACTAAGAGTGACAAAATTGAAGTCATGGGGTTTGTAGACTCTGACTTTGTTGGAGATCTTGACAGAAGAAAGTCTACATCAGGATATATGTTTGTGTTAAATAGTTGCCTGATTAGCTGGAAGTCATCACTTCAGACTATGGTTGCTTTATCCTCAACTGAAGCTGAGTTCATTGCAACTACAGAGGCAGTAAAGGAGGCCATGTGGCTAAGGGGCTTGCTTAATGAGCTATGGTTAAATCAGAAGACTGTTAAGGTTTTTTGTGATAACCAAAGTGCCATACACCTGGTAAAGAATCAGATGTATCATGAAAGAACCAAGCACATTGATGTAAAGCTCCAGTTTATAAGAGATGAAGTTGAAAAGGGTACAGTGGTTGTGTCCAAGATCCATACCAGTGTGAATCCAGTTGATGCTCTTACAAAATCACTTCCCACTGCAAAATTTGAGTTCTGTGTGAATCAAATGGGCATCTGGCCCAAATCTAACTAAATTCAAAAGATGAATTGTAGTTGAATGAAGGTTTTTAGGTGCTGTGTTATTGAAGGGATAAACTGAATCAACTACAAGGTGGAGATTGTGAATATATGTTTATGTGGACTGAAATGAAGAAATTGGAAAAGTTGTGAGCTGTTGTGCAGATTGACTTCAGTTGATGGGGTCTATTCGATATCTTCTGCTGACGTGGCATGGATTCGTTATAATCTGTTATAACGAGCCCAGCACACTGATATAAAACAGAGGCTGATGGGTGGTGCCAGATAGAGAGTTAATATCGTCTTCATTAGTTCATCATTTTGCATAGAATCTGTTCCATTGTGATCTGTGCATAATCTTCTGTAAATCACTTGTGATTGGGTTAGTTCTTGATCAATAATAATGAGTAAATTTTCCTTCTAAGTTTGCTGGTCTGTGTCTTTGTTTTGTTTCTGGTATAGCTTCTCTGTTCTGGTTTTTTTGATTGGATTGTGTTCTTGGTGTTTCTACTCATCAAGATTTGTGAGTCGTGCTGTGAT
Source organism: Citrus x changshan-huyou (assembly GCA_039657385.1). Lineage (NCBI taxonomy): Eukaryota > Viridiplantae > Streptophyta > Magnoliopsida > Sapindales > Rutaceae > Citrus > Citrus x changshan-huyou. The sequence continues at coordinate 9,652,293 of CM077549.1, forward strand.
TAAAGACTTAAAAGTCTTAACACAATTCATGAGAGATAAACAACAGGTAACCCAATTTTCTACTTTTCGAAACGTAATGCAAAATTTTAATTCAACTTATTTCTAGATTTATAAGTCACTAATCTCTTTTTAAACTCTCAACTAACCAACATGCTTGAGGAATTTTGGATCCTTTATACTGAAATAATTCGCATTACTTTAACCATTGTCCCAGAAATTCCTATAATTTATTTTCATTTTGATTTACAGTTTTGAATCCTATTTTTTGTTCAATTTATACATACATAAATTCTTAAGCGTAGAGACATCGAAACTAACTTTTTAGATTTGACCATCATTCAAGCTTTCGAATTTCATCACGGCCAAGTTGAACAGAGTAAGAAATCTTCCTTTTTGTCCTACTAGATAGAACGAATTCTTAAAATGAGACTAGACCACATGATTTAAATTATATATGTCTTACTCGTCAATTTGAACAATTTATATGATTGGTTAATATCAAAGTTAATGTGCATGTTGCAAAATATTATTGGATGGGCCCTCCTATATATGTGTTAAAAAAAATTGCATGGCTTTTGAGGTTGTGACTGAAACAGTGCTTCAATGTGCATAATTATGGGAGAGTGATGCTAAATATCAAGAACAATGAGAGAAGGACGAGAGAATTGCCTCTTCTCTCTCTCTGCTGTCAGCTTTTTTTGTCTCTCTCTCTCCTCCCACCACATGCTTCATTCTCTCGTCCTTCTCTCATTTTTCTTGATACTTAGCATTTTCCATTATGGGATGTTGCTGGTGGAGCTCATAACCTAAAAGAGAGCCGGTTTGTTTACCAACCATGGCGAAGGTTAATCCTCGCTTGATTGGGTAAAGAATTTAATTATTTATTTTTAAATCAGTAACCCCCCCCCCCCCCCCCAAAAAGAACATGAATGTAAACCAATTCATTTGTTATCTGCAAACCTCTTTAATTACAATGTAGAAATGTAAAAAAATTAAAATTAAAATTTGAAGCAATAGGAAAAATAGTAAAATATTTTAAAATCACAAAATAATTTAAAAAATAGAATTTTCGGCTTAATCATGGGACAAAATACCTAAAGCATTTTAGGATTAATTTGTCTCATTACAAGCTTCGAAACAAGAAATTATATGCCCAAAAGTATCTTACACGTCCTCCATAACCATCCTATATCATTTAATCATCTTAAAAGATTTTTCTAATTGAATTAATTAGTACCTACGAAATTTTGACGAGCCAACCAATACTTCATTTTTTTGGATCATATGACTAATGTTTGGCTGTTTGCAATGTTTTTTTTTCTTTTGCAACATAGGCTCTGCCAGTTCTAGAAGATGGTCCCATAACCCAGCTGATGGATCCAGTGGCGGATCTACAGCCCGATTTAGCCTAGAAACAATCTTTTATATCCCTTATGTTTTTATTCATTTAATAAAATAATAAATTTTTTATTTGTTTCATATATGTCCCTAATTCAATTAGTCTTATAATTTCATCAATTTAGTATAACAATAGAGTTTTTATTTTATATTCCAATATGTCCCTAACTCAATTACCCTTGTGTTTTCATCAATTTCATATAACAGTAGAGTTTTTATTTTACTTTCAAATATGTCCCTAATTCAATTATATTATTTTCAATTGAAATTAGTGACTTATTTTATAAAATGATTAAATTTTATATTTATTGAATAGATTGTAAATATTAGGGAGCTAAAATTTTATTACTGCTTTAATTTATTTTAAAAAACTTCTAATTGAAAAAAAAGTATGTCGATGTAATATGACATCATCAATGGTATTAAAAATACTTATAAAAACAACATGTGGTAATAATTATCAACATTTTCATAAATTTTTTATATGAATTTTCAGACTTTATTTTTTAGTTCCATTAACTCGGAGGACAAGTTAGAAAATAAAATTTGAATATTTTAAGGAGCTTTTGATAGAAGGATTACCAACATCTTGTTCTTTAAAAAGAGATAGAGCACATGACAAAGAAACAAATGCATCCAAGTACCTTTTTCCTGAATTGAATTTACTTTATTATTAAAACTTTTAACTAATAATACTTTTATAATTTGAATGAATGAATAAATTTTAATTGTTTAATTTATTAAGCCTGGTAATTTAGTACTTGATTTCAAATATAAAAGTTTTACTTGTAATTTTTAATTGATTGTAATTACATATATTCATCTATTTTAGTTTGGAATTCTTAATTGATTTCTTAATCCTTATATAATTACATTTTATTATAGGTTACAATGTCAAATTTCATAATTAAAAAATAATGTTTTGATATTTAAATTGTCTTTTGTTTTCTACTCTTTTTTATAATTATTTTTGTCAATTGTACATGTGAGGAAAGAGTGACACACAAGGAGGCGCAATATTCTGTCAAGTACTATTGGGGCTTCTTTATTATTTGTGGGAAGTTGAGAGGCAATCTCAGAAGAAGAGAGCTGAGATGGTCTTGCTTTAGCCAAAGTCTCTAACACACCAAGCTTAATCGTTGCTTTCAGGGTAATCTGAGGTATTGAGCTGTTGACGAGTTCCATGGCCAACAAGAAATCTTGCTCATCGTTTGAACATTTAAGAAGTTGGTCTGGGAATGAACTCATTTTCTTAGAGTAGGATATGGAGAAACAAAATGGCAATGACTGATTGCTTAGTTTATGGAACACTTTATATATAATCATCCAAAAGAGATCCTTCATTTTATTAGAATGAGGAACAAATTAATAGAAGACCGAAAAACACATTTAATTATTTACTAAATTAGAAATTGTATTCTTTTTTCTCTTAAAATTTTCCTCATTTTAATAGAACGAGGACTTCTTTATTAAAAGAATTACACACACACATACACACACACATATGTATGTATGTATTTATACATTCTCATGTCCGAACGCTCGCATTTTCTTAAATGCAGACACACTTTTAAATCGTATGGTTTAAAAGAGTTAGTTTTTGAGGATTTAAGAGAGTTGAAAACTGACTCTCTTAAACCCCATGATTTTAAAGCGTATCCGCATGAAAATAAAATGGGATGCTCGCACTAGAAAATGCCTATATATGTGCGTGTGTGCATGTAAATCATTCTCAGGTGCGGACGCCCGCATTTTTGTAAATGCAGACACACTTTTAAACCATATAGTTTAAAAAAGTTAGTTTTTGAATGAATTATAAAACCGTGGAGTTTAAGAGAGTTAATTATCCGCATGAAAATAAAATGAGGACGCCCACACTAGAGAATGACTATATATATGTGTGTGTGTATATTAACATCATATTTAAATTGACAACTTCAGTATATATAATTCACATATATTGTCATAGAATTGAGTTACATGTCCAAGAGTCAATTGCTCACCATATATATAGTAGGCACAGGTGCTCACTAAGTCATCTTCAAGAGACAATTTCAAACACAATTTTTTACACTAATTCGATTTTAAAATAATAAACTTTCAAGATTTTGATGAATTTAATTAATATTTGCTTTTCCTCTCTTGCTTATTCTCATTCTTTTCTCTCTATTAAGATCTGATAAGGTGTAATAAATCTTTCACTAATATTTTTTTTCGTCTCCCTTATTTATTCTCTCATTCTTTTTCTCTCTTAAGATTTGATGAGTTGTACTATTCTTGATTGATTTGAGAAATTTATTAGAATAATCAATGTAAACAGAATATTAGTACTAGTATAATCCAAAATGAGATAAGTATTGGTCGCTAGACTAAACAGACGACTCGAATACTCTTCTTATAGTCAATATATATATATAGATGATGCGTATACTGTAGCAAATAGCATCAAGTTATGAAATTTTTTTTTTTTTTAAATTTAATTAAACACATCAAATGATATCCCCCTATTTACGGGGTGGGATGGGATTCTGCTCTTTCTGTCACTCTTCCGTTTCTTTCCAAGGATGACAATATTGTTCCGTTCATAACGTTTCAGCTAGCTGATTCTTTTGGTTTAGTTTAGTATGCCTTTCTTTCATACATGTTTTATTTTATGGTTTTGGCTATTAAATATTTTTACCCATGCATTGCAATCTTTTTGTTTATAGCTTTATCTCCATTTTAAGGGATAAGGCTCATTCCATATATATATATAATAGTTTTTTGGTCAGAAATTTTAAAGTGTGGGAAAGTCTAGAAAAACTTTAAAGGCTTACAGTTTTAAGCCTTTAAAACCATACGCTTTTAAAGCTTTTCCGCACTTTCCCACACTTTAAAATTTCGGATTAAAACATTTTTTTCTCTATATATATATATATATATATATTGTATTACAATTGCTAACTACACACATATATATATATATATATATATTGTATTACAATTGCTAAATAGTGCACGTCATCATCTTCTGTTCAACAATTATTATGCTAATATGTTTAATAAATTAATACAATTAGTGTGCGTTACGCAACCTTTAATTGCAATAACAAATGAAAGTCAACTTTCTTTGTTAGCGGGGGAGCCATGTGTGCTTCTGGTATAATAATAAGGAATAAGATGGCTCGCGGGAAACGTGATATTCGTAGAATAATTTAATATAAGAACTTAAAACCTGCAAATATAAATTAATGTTTTTTTTAACACGTCAGATGGCGCACCATTTTTCCTTTATGTAATAAGTGGAAGCGTCTTTTTTCATTTTTTTAAAGTAGTGATGCGTATTTTAAATTTTTTATTTGGATTCCTCTATGATGCTGTAAATTTTTTTACAGCATCAATAATGTATTAATTTTAAACCATTAGATTTAATCAATGGTATATAATATTTGTACTAAAAAATAATTTAAAAATAATAGTAAACAATTTGTTAACCGTTCAAGTGGGTGGAGAATTTTTGTAAAATAATTGTGACCACCCTTAGAGTTTGAAACAATTTCACTTAAATAGCATATTTTATTTGAAATTACTTTTCAGCCCTCCTTTAAATTTGTAATATGATAATCTTTTTTAAATAAATCTTCCAAAATCAATTACCATTAAGTATTAAATATAATATCAAGTAGGTTATTTAACACAAAATCTTATAATAATTTGTATTGTATGAATTTAATTACAAACCATTAATACCTAAACAATAATGATAATAGAAGGCATTTCAATAAACTATTTTATATGTGTTTTATTAATAATACTATATGAGTCACAACAAATGAGAAATATTTTATTCACCAATTATTATTGAAAAATATATATGTCTATATAACTATAGAGTGATAAATATTTTGATTTAAATTTTTAACAAAAAATTAAACTATTTATTTCATGCAATTTAATGGTGGAGGATATAACATTATGAAATGTTGCTTTGACTTTCAATATCAACCATTAGATTATGATATATTAGTGGCTCAAACATTGTTTTAAAATTTTAAGTTAAAGTATCCCAAACCATATCTTTATAATGGAAATATAAAAACATGCAATGATTTTTTTCCTCATTTTGTCCATTAAATATTATTTGATGTGATATTTTATTTATTGTCACTATTAATTATCATAATAAAAGTAATGACTCTTCGTAACATAAAAATTTTATAATTACTATCAAAGAATAACAATAAAATAATCTTTCATGATTCATAAACTAAAGTTAATTAGGAATATGTGTTAAATTTAACTTTTATGAAATTAACAAAGTAACATTTGAAAAGAAAATGAAAATAAGCTTGTGAAAGTTAAATTTTATAAGGCTCAGATAATTTTCTACCATGTCAATAAAAATCTAAAAATATAAATGATTTTCTTTCACTTTTTTTCCCATGTAATTATTATCGGAGGCAATATTTTATTTATTGTCACTATTAACTATCATAACAAAAGTAATGACTCTTCATAACATAAAATTTTATAATTACAATCCAAGGATATCAATAAAATAATCTTTCACGATTCATAAACTAAAACTCATTAGGAATATATATTCTATTTAACTTTTATGAAATTAACAAAGTGATATTTAAAAATAAAATAAAAATATATAAGCTTATAAAACTCCAACTCCAAACTCCTACCATGTAAGGATATTAACTGTAAGGTAAATATAAAGTTCAGAAAATAAGTATGTTAAATGGGTGTTAAAATGATACATACTTCATGATCAATTATACAATGACCCTTAATATTATATAAAATAATGAGTATTTTAATATACGATATTAAATTTTATTAAAACATGTGTGATCAAGTAATTTTTATGTTACAAGCAATCTCAACAATGAGTTTATTGATGTAACTATGACATTTACTTAAGTGTATGTACTTAATTGTGTTATTTATTAGTGTTATATAATATATAATTTTTGTAATTGCAACTTATTTATTTGATTTGTGTTAAATAACCTACCATTATATTTTATACTTAATGGTAATAGATTTTGGAAGATTTATTTAAAAAAGATTATCACATTTCAAATTTAAAGGAGGATTGAAAAATAATTTTAAATAAAATATGCTATTTAAGTGAAATTGTTTCAAACTCTAAGGGTGATCATAGTTATTTTACAAACTTCTCCACCCCTTACACGTTTGTTAACCGTTTACCATTATTATTATTTTTTTTATTTTTACCTACAAATATTGTGTACCATTGATTAAATCCAATGGTGCACAATTAAAAACATTATTGATGCTGTAAAAAATTTACAGCATCATAGAGAAACCCTTTTTATTTTAAAAATATAATCTCAAATGATATTAATAGTGTGGATATTTTAGTAATAAAAGGTTTTATAAATACTGGGTTGCTGATGATTCAGGCCACCAATATTCCATGATTGAAGTAAGTCCTTATGCCTTTATTCTTAGTTATTCATATTATTCATAAGAGTGAATTTATTAATTCACTTCGTTTGAAATCTGGTGAAAACAAGGACTATAAATTTTCGAAATACATTAGAATTTTTTTAAATTCTGCCGTTTTTAAAGATTTAGAAACACTTATTCACGTATGACGGTGTATGATTAAAATGTAATTATTTGTATATTCATATCTAACACTATAACTACTAATCACAAGTTCGATATGAAAGAATCTTGACCCAGATGTCCAACATGAAATCAATAACGAAAATGTTTTATTGCTTTGTTCTAATTAGGCATGGGCTGACTACACTAGCAAAATGTCCCGTTTTGGAATATGTAAACCACTAAACCACATATTTGCCAAAATAAGTTTTTAAAAATGGCCAAAATAATTTTTTATAAAATAATGTAAAATTAAAAGGGTAAATATTTTTTGGTAACAAGGTAAATAGTTTCTATATTTTAATTTAAACATCTATTTAGTCTTTATATTTTGACAAATACCTTAAAATTCTTTTGCAATTAAATTTTTTACATTCTTATCCTGATTTTTTCTTTATTTTTATAATACTACCATTCCAAAAATATTATTGACTTAATTAATTTATTTTTTAAAAATTTAACTAGTAAATTAACCAATAATTATTTATTAATAAATTAATTAATAAATATTAGTGTGAAAAAACTAGTAGTTTTCGTACATGTGCAACAATCTTACTAATAATTATTTTATCAAAAAATTAATTTACCAAATTAATCCTAAAAGTAAAATAATAATAATAATATAAAAGTTTGTGTTAATTTTTGTGTTGCTTTTAAGGTTAATTTGATAAATTATAATTTTTTCTTCTTATTGATATCTCTATGAATATTGTTGCAAGAGTATTATTGTAAAAGGAAAAAAAAAGTAAGGATAAGAGTGTAATATACCTGACAACAAGGATATTTAGGAGTGTTTTTTTAAATATAGAGATTAAACGAATATTTAACTCAAAGTGAGGTTGAAGATGAGTTTGTTATGGGGGGTGAGTCTCATTTTTGGTAAAATAGCAGTTATCATTAAATACTTTAGGGAAGAAGCCATTTACAAAAATTCTCAAAATCTATAGATTTAATTAGTCTCTAATTTCATTAAAAGAAAATTTTCAATTCTCGTTCTTCATTGATTTCTTTGTTCTTGATATCGCAATGGCTACTAATTTCATAGGCCTTGCGATTTAAAAGATTTTGGAAAAGAAAATTATCAGTTTTCCACCCAAAGATGGGCAAAAGTGCGAAAATATCTTAAAAGTTTAAAATTTAGCAGTGTATCGACAGAAAAGTGTATTACTTTTCTCACTTGTCATTAAGATAATGGAAATTATTCACCGACCGCCTGTTTTTTCACCATATTTTTAAAAATACACAATTTTTTTTTTTTTTGTGGCGCTCCACCTAAAGTTAACATTTTTTTTCATTAGTCCACTCTCGTTATAACACCGTTAGAACTTTACTGACATTATAAGGGTAAAATTGTCATTTCACAACAATACAATAGTGGACAAGTGCAAAACAATGTAACTTCAAGTGGAGTTCAGCAAAAAAAATTAAGAATTATGTATTTTTGAAAAGATATAAAAGAAAAGGTGGTCGGTGGATAATTTATCTTTTACTTTTGAGGGTAAAAAAGTCATTTATACAATATTCCGTTAGCTTTCTTAACGGTCTCCAAACGGAAGTGGACAAGTGAAAAGAAATGTAATTTCTGGTGAATTTCAACCAAAAAAAAAAAAGAATTGTGTATTTTTAAAAAAACTTGAAAAAACAGATGGGTTTGCTTTAGCCAAAATCTCTAACACACCAAGCTTAATGGCTGCTTTCATGGTAATCTGAGGTATTGAGCCGTTGACGAGTTCCATGGCCAACAAGAAATCTTGCTCATCGTTTGAAGATTTCATAAGTTGGCCTTGGAATGAACTCATTTTCCGCGAGTAGAGGATATGGAGAAACAAAATGGCAATCACTGTATTGCTTAGTTTATGAAATATGTTATGAAATACATAATATATATATATATATATAATCTTCCAGGAGGAGATCCATTATTGTACTAATATGGTTAATAAATTAATACAATTAGTGAGGGTTACGCAAACTTTAATTGCAATAACAATTGGCAGTCAACTTTCGTTTTTAGCGGGGATCCATGTGTGCTTCTAATATAAAAGTAAGGAATAAGATGGCTAGCGGGAAACATGATATTCATAGAATAATTTGGTATTAGAACTTAAAACTTGCAAATAGAAATTAGTGTTTTTTAAACAAATCAGATGGCCCAACATTGCGCCATTTTTCCTTTATTTAATAAGGGCAAACCTCCCATTTCTTCTTTTAAAGTATTTCTGCGTATTTTGACTTTTTTATTTTAAAAAATAATCTCAAATGATGTAACATTCAACAATTGATTGGAAAGATAATACAATTAATTCAATTGAAATTTGTAAAGAATTATCAACCACTTAATGAATACATATAATTTGAAATAAAATTTAATATGTCTATGATCACTCTCCTTTTTATTTGATTTAAGATAGAGCTATTTACTTAATAGACCCTACTTAACAAATTTAAAAATTTATGTTTTACTTTACAAACCTATTTTAATACCAAATATATATATAAATTAGAACGGTATTTGCAACTTCTTGTTTTACGGTTTTACAACCCTTTCCCCTTTTCTCTGCAACTGTTCTCTCATGGCTCAATCTCTCTGTACTCTTTCCATAGTTTCATATGCAAATCTTCCTTCCAATTTCAGACATACTACAGTAAAATAGCTAAAAATAAACAAAAGATTTGGGAAAGCACAACAGATAATAAAACAATGTTCATAATCACATTAAGCAATAAAATGCATGCTCTTAATAGTACGTTTTCTCTCTCATGGCTCTTTCTTTTTCTTACATGTATATACAAAGGAAAAAAAAGGGAAACAAGAGTAACTAGGGAGAGAGAATTTAAAGTCTAAACTCAAAAAAGATTGCCTAGAAAATGGATTGTCGATCGATTGCAACTCTTACTAACAAGAAATTTTTCGTTGAATCCAAATATAAAACAATTTCATTTAGTCATCACTTCTAGAAGAGATGAATTGAAGAGGGAGTATGAGTTTTTTTTTTCATTTATTTTATATTATGTCTATAATAGTAATTTACAATGCAGACATTTTAGTAATAAACATTTTTATAAATAGTGGGTCTATTGAGTACTTTAGAGCGTTCAAACAGTTGTACCTTTTGATTTATTATCAACTTGTTCCTCTCATATTTTGAAAATATCTATATACACCCTACAAGTTTTATAATCCTTTAATTATTTTGCCCTAGAAATTGTTAATTATTTATCAATTAGGAGCACAACAATATATCAAAAGAAAGAGAGGAAGCAAATAAGAGACACAATGTCTAGAGAGAAATTTTATTCAATCTCAAGTGTATACAAAGAAGGAGATGAACCCTTCTTTTATAGTTTCATAAAAATACAAATGAAGTAAATGATTAGTAAATTGATACATCATTAGTCATAACTTCTTATGAGATAGTGGGAGTTATAGGAGATGAAGAGTTGTTTGGTGAAGAGATAGGAGTTGTTTTGATGAACATCCATATAGTTATAATTATTCATAACACTCCCCCTTAAATTCATCTTACAAAGAATATGTGTCATTAAAATCATTGCTAATAAAAATCCTATGGAAAAAAAAAAAACTAGCAAAGGAAAAAAAATACATTATTTATTTGTATCTTAAAGAGGTACAAACTGCCTCATTAAAACCTTACTAAGAAAAACTCAATGGGACAAAAGTTTAGTGAAGGAAAAAAAGTACAATGCATGTAATCCTCCATATCAACAACTCTCCTTGTTAAATATGCTTCCCCTCAAAATGACATAGATGCTTCAAAAATTAATCATAATTTGTTGTAACTAGAAATACTTTGGTGAAATAATTTGTAGGATCAACATCTTCCTTTGAAATATTCACTACTAGAAAAATGGGCTACCATGACAGAGAATATCTGTCATCCAACCATGTTTATGACAGAGTTTCTATCTATCATTGTAGCCCCTCTCACAAAGCTGTGACAGTAATTTATCTATCATAGGTGTATGTGACAGCTTATAGCTATCACAAATGCGTCACAACAAAAGCAACGTCGTTTTAATATTTTAGTGGTAAATTTGTTTTATTGTGAAAAATCTTTTGGCGGGTATTATTAATTCAATTTTAAATTATGGCGAGTAATTATGTGTCACAACTTTATGATTCTAATATGGTGTCACGATGTGAATTTTTTTTAAATAATAATATTATTAAAAGAATTTTTAATTTTTTTAAAATCATAAATTTTTAATATTTTAAATAATATTAATAATAATATTATTATTAAAAATATTAAAAATTAGAAAATAATTTTTAATATTTATAATAATAATAATATTAATATTATTATTTTATAATTTTATAAATTCCATTGAAATTTAAAAATCACAATATGTATAAAATCATTACATCCAAATTATCTCAACAATATTATCAAAACATCACTAAATCATCACTTGAAATAACCATAACATTGTCAAAACATCATCTATTCAATTATCACAAATCTACATCCCAACACTACCATCTGGATCATTACCAGCGTACAAAAACATCACAACACTATATATCATTTGAAACACTACCAGGCTGATCAAGATTCACTACTATACTTAAGATTTTATCAAACAATATAGCATACAAATTTCACTACCACTTAGACTTTATCAAGATTCACTATCATTTGGAACAATACCAGCATACAAAATTCACTGCCACTTAGACTTTATCAAACAATATCATCATCAACTCCACTGCTCATACTATCAGCTCAGACACAAAGGAAGCATACTCGAGACGCACTTCATCAAGCTCACTTTGAGTGTATTCACATTTCCCTTTAAACTGTGAAATGATGATCACATGTCAGACTAAAGTAAACTATATATAGTTAAAAGTATTAAGTGAAGTAATCCGACAATGCATCTGAAAGAATGTTTACTTACATCATGGAGAAGTAAACTCGGGTCTGCAATTATGTCTTTCATAAACCTCAGCACATAGTATCCACACTCAGTACTCCCTGGTTGATTTGGGGACTATATCATCAACATAATAATCATTAATACATATGCATATGAATTCTTTCAAGTGATTAAATATTAACAAGTCATGCACTGCCAAAAAAAAAAAAAAAAAAAGAAAAAAGACAGTCATGATTGCTTACCAAAACTTTTGTGATCTGTGGTTTCACCCTTTTTTTACCAGTCACCGCAACATGCATTGATATCCCACTACATTATAATACATGCAGTAAGTAAATAAACATGACACATAAAATTATATTAGAAATACAATATCACCATACTTGGTAACTATGTCCTTCAGGTTACTGTCGTCACCCAAATCGTTGTTCGTAGAATCCAGATAAAACGCTTGCTTTGTCGTCATATCAATTACAATCAACACCCAATGGAAACTATTACACAAAGAAATTGAAATTATGAATCAATTTTAGTAAATGATCATCAATATAAAGTAAATAGAACTGTACCTAGGGTTATATGGCATGAAAATCATTTGCCCTTTGTTTGCTGTGTTCAACCGTTCGACAATAAATTGTGCCCTTTTTACCCTTGTAGCAAAGGCATCCTTATCATGGGCTGATGATACGAGTCCTGTGTGTATGAACCCAAATGGTCTGCCCACTATATCATTCGCCATGTGTGCATGCAACATCCTGATGCAATTAAGATGATGAAATAGTGAGAATGTTGCCAATAAAAAATATCACTAAAAAAAAAGAAACCAGAGAAAGGAAGCAATAAACTAAAAATTGAAAATAAACTAGTAATTATGATTTTGTAAACTTACGCGATGTATAGATGCATATGATTTGCTCCTAGCTCTTTCATCGAAATCAATGATTGACATTCATCGAGACCAATATGTGCTTTAGTTAGATGCTTGTATACCTCTTCATCCAACTGATAAGGTACATAATAACCCATTTGAGCCAACTTCTTTTCACAAAGATTTGCAAATATTACAAGCCCAGGCACCCGGTTCATATGCACAATATGATAATTCCTTGTTCTTCTTCTTGACAGTGGCTTCTCTTGAGGCTTTTTTGGTGATGTCTTCTTCTTTGGACTGCATGGTTTGTCTCTTGGACAATCAAGAGTCATTCTTGGTTTCTTGTGAGGCTTCATTGGCGATTCCTTCTTCTTTCTTGGTGATTGCCTTTTCTTAATCACTTGCTGCTTTGGTGATTCCTTTTTCTTCCTTGGTGATTGCCTTTTCGTTGGAGTTTCTGGTTTGTCTCCAGGACAATCAGCAGTCACTTGCTTCTTTGGTGACTCATTCCTCTTCCTTGGTGATTGCCTTTTCTTTGTCAACGTTTCATGCTTCTCCTTTGCAGGTGATCCATTCCTTGTCATGCCGATTGACTGACAAGCCAAAAAAAAAAAAAAAGGTTTGTTATTACGGTTTTGACTACGGCTGTGCACAATAATCTGTATCATACCTTGTCCTCATTACGAGCAGTCATTTCTTCAGCTTCATCTTCAATTGTTTGCTCATCTAATGGAAAGTTTGAGCTTCCAACATCTGAATGTCGAGGTTGCTTTTTAATCTTCTTCTTCAGATCACTCAACTCTGCTTCTTGCTTATCTAACCTCTCTAGTATGTTTAGTCGCTCTTGTCGCATCTGAAATGAATTGTTTGGGGTGTCAAAGTACATTTTAGGCGATATAAATTTCCCAACACCCTGCATATGTCCAGAAGTGGCAGGCCTTCCAATTGAACGTGCAAGAATATCATTTCTTGCATCAGCTTTAAATTCTCCTTTTTTAGCTTTCTCTTCCAGTGCATCCTAATTGCATAATAATCATATTGATGAATATCAATTTTTTTCCAACAGAACCTACTTAAAAAAAACCTTGCTATTACTTACAATCTTCTTCACAACTGAATTAACATCAGGATCATATTCACCATTTTTCATCTTCCTAGCACGCTTCCATGCTACACTCCTGTCAACTTCAGTTTCGACAAGTCCAGTTTCCGAGCACTGTAGTTTAAAAAAATAATAATATCACAGCTGGTATGCATCCTTAACTAACCATGAATTGCAAGCAGTAAATTAAAACAAAAGGTTTGCCAATTTATCATCATCAAACCAACCATCTTTATACCAATAGCTATACAAGAATGGTCAAGTTAGTATCATAGTACTTACAATTTCATCAAGCAATCCAGCATATCCTTTTCTACTTAAACGATGGTTCCACTTGTTGTTAGCTCTCTTATTTTGCTGTTGACGCCTAATTCTCTACATAAAACAATCCATAATTAGATTTAAAGATGGTTTTATGAAATGTTTAAATGTTTATCATTTAAAAGTATTCACCTCAAACTCAGTGGACAATCTAGAATTCACAAATTTATCCCAAACATTTTGAGGAATATGACTGTACTGAAAAGGTGGCCGCTTCAGCCTTTTACGATTATGCTTGTGTGGCAAGATATACTTTGTGGTGAGCAAGTACTTGAAGTTTCTGAATGCACTACCAAGTGTTTGGAAAACTTGCTTCTTACTATTTGGATGAACAATAAAATGTTCCTGAGAAAAATACATAGCATAATGATCAAATAGTTTAACATATACATTATTCAATTATGATATATAAATATAAATAATCATTTTACCTTAATAAACTCCCACAAACGGCTTTTTAAATCTGGAGTAACCTTTGCTCCATTCTTGGTTAATATCCGGAATAGAAGTACGGCCCAACAGCCCAATAAAGCTTGCTAATTCAGTAGCTTCAGGGCCAACAGGTACACCGAGCCCATTGTACCTCACTACAAGGTTCCCGCCACTCATCCTCATCCTGCCAGAGTTTTTAGTTGGTCCTCTCACAATGGAACTGCTCTTCGGAACATCATTTTCATCCTCTGAATTAGGAAACTCATCAGGAACCTCCTCATCCCTTGAATTATCTTCATCAGGAACCTCTTCATTACCCGAATAATCAATACTTTCCTCGTTAGAGAGTTCATCAGCAAGTCCTTTTCCTTTATCCATAAGGTTGCTCCTGCAATAAATGCACATTTAGTATTAGAACATTATATAACATATAAATAATGTCAACAAAGGTAATCTAAAGTCAATACAAGGAAAATATAATAATAAAAGATAACGTAACACAAAACTATTATAAGACATACAAGTAGTAAATGCCATCAGCTTTTTCAAGCATCAATCCAGATGCCATGCTTGCCATCTCTTGCATATCTGTCCGCATCATTTAAATTTTCAATATTTGGTAACCCATTGGTCAGAGGGTTGTGTTCCATCATGATATCTATATCCTCGGCACTTGTCTTCTTTGGAACACATCTACGATGCATATGACTTACAACTGACCATCTTTTATCAAGTTGATCGGTGACATAAAAGACTTGTGTTGCTTGTGAAGCCAATATAAATGGGTCTGATTTATGACCCAGGCGATTTAAGTCCACTAAAGTGAAGCCAAATTCATCAATTTTAATACCCCTATTATTTTGAACCCAATCACACTTGAACAAAGGGATTCTAAACATATGGTAGTCAAGGTCCCATATTTCGTTAATAACTCCATAGTAAGACATGTCACCAAGAATAGGGTTTTTGTCTTTGGCACTTGCTACTTGTAAAGTTGCTGCAATAAGACTAACTCCACTATTTTGATGAACTCGTTGTTCGCCTCATTCCCGAGTATGGAAACGATACCCATTGATGTCATATCCTGGGTGCTTAACTACAAAAGGACGGGGTCCTTGAGATAACCACCTCAAGATGTTCGAGACATCTTCATCATCATCTAATATCTCATATACCTACATAATAATAATCATAATGAATGAATTATTGTATAAACATGACAATAACTTTACTAAAAAGAATATATAATGGAACATATATTATTAACCTTCTTATTAAGCCAAGTTGAAAAGGTGCGGTTGTGCTCATTGCTCAACCATCTCTCATTCTTGGCTTTTTGTGAATGATGACCCTTTAGCCATTGAATGTGCTCACTACATATTTGACATTTACATATTAAGCTACTGTTCAAATTCTTTAAAAATAATTCAGTAAAGGAACAAATTAAAGGTTAAACATTAACAAACCTAATAAATGGCTGAACTTCTTCTGTGTTTTGCAATACATATAGATGCGCTTGATGAATTAAGGAATGATCAACATGCTCAAATTTTCCACTAGGCAAAGGCTTATCAATTGAAGAGGTTTCAACATGTCCAGGAGGAAGCCCAATTGTACGCATGTTTGAAACATATTCTGCACACAATTCCAGAGCCTCTTCGGCAATGTAACTCTCAGCTATGCATCCCTCAGGGTTATTACGGTTTCGAACATAAGCCTTTAGGCCTTTCATGTTCCTCTCAAATGGGTACATCCATCTTAAGTATACCGGCTCACATAGTTTAACTTTATTAACTAAATGGATGGTTAAATGGATCATTATGTCAAAAAAGGATGGCGGAAAGTATTTTTCCAGCAAGCATAAGGTCAGCGCAATGTCTTCTTCCATTTGGTCAAGTTTGGTCACATCAACAACCGTTGCGCATAAGGAATTAAAGAAGAAGCACAATCTAATAATGGCATATTTAACATGATCTGGTAAGATAGACCTTAAAGCAATAGGTAAAAGTTGTTGCATGAGAACATGACAGTCATGAGACTTTAAACCTTGCAGTTTTAAGTCTTTCATTGACACTAGGTTCTGAATGTTTGAAGAATAACCTACAGGAACCTTTGTGCTTTTTAATACTTCACAAAACCTTTTCTTTTCTTCTTTGGTCAAGGTGTAACAAGCTGGAGGCAAAAAAGTACGATTATTTTCTTTAACATCAGGTGCCAATTTCTGCCTAATCTTTAAAACTTTTAGATCCCACCTCGACTTAATGCCATCTTTGGTCTTTCCCGGGATATTTAGTAATGTTCCGTAGATGCTTTCACAAACATTTTTTTCAATGTGCATAACATCTAACTGGTGACGAATAAGCCAGTACTTCCAATACTCTAACTTAAAGAATATTGATTTTTTCTTCCACCAAACACGATCGTCATCATCATCCTTTTTCTCGCCTCTTTTTTTGCGCTTTTTATCTTTCACTTTACCCCATTTGTTTTCAATACTCTCCACCTTTCGAAAAATGGCCTCACTATTCAATGGTTTCGGAGGAGGCTCTCTTTCATGTTTATTATTAAAAGGTTGCTTTTGAGTTCGAAAGGGATGATCATGAGGAAGCCAACGGCGATGGCCAATATAAGCATTTTTTTTACTGTGTTTAAGTCTACATTTTGGCATATCTTCACCGCAATAAGGACAAGCATAATAACCCTTAACTGTACAACCCGCCAAATTCCCATAAGCGGGAAAGTCATTTATAGTCCACAATAGTACAGCCCGTAAATTGAAGAACTCTTTTTTGTAGGCATCATAAGCTTCCACACCAACATCCCATAGAGTTTGCAAGTCCTCTATTAGTGGTGTCAAGTACACATCAATATCATTACCGGGCTGTTGTGGACCAGAAATTAATAAGGATAACATCATAAATTTTCGTTTCATACACAACCAGGGTGGAAGATTGTATGTTACAAGAAGAATGGGCCAGCAACTATACGTACTACTAAGAGAGCTATGAGGATTAATGCCATCAGCTAATAGGGCAAGACGCAGATTTCTAGGCTCTAAAGCAAAGGTAGGCCATTTTTCATCAACTAACTTCCATGCCGGTGAGTCAGCTGGATGTCGAAGCTTACCATCTATTTCCCTCTCATTTATATGCCAAGTCAAGTCTTTGGCAGTTTGTGAGGACTGAAACAAACGCCTAAATCTAGGTATAGGAGGGAAATACCATAACACTTTTGCAGGGACCCCCTTCCTATAAGCAGCAACACTACCATCTCTTTTCTTCCACCTAGATTCACCGCATGTAGGACAATTAGAAAGGCTTTCATACTCCTTTCTATAGAGTATAGAATCATTTGGACAAGCATGAATTTTGATATACTCTAAGCCTAAAGCACTCATTGTCTTTTTGGCTTCATACATTGATACAGGCAAGTCATTTCCTTTCGGTAACATGTCAGAAAGAGCACTCAACAAATCTGAAAAGCTACTATCAGACCACCCATATCTGCCCTTTATATTGTACAATTTAACTAAAGCTGATAACTTGGTAAATTTGTTTGATCCAGGGTACAAAGGCTTCTCAGAATCTTCTAATAGTTTTTTGAATGCTTTAGGATCACTATCACAATCCTTAAAAGCATCTTCAACCATTTCAACAGTATTACCACCATCATAATCCATATATCCACTGTCATTTTGGCAACCTATATTGTCAGGAGATTTGTTACGGATATCTTCCCCATGCCAAACCCATGTTTTGTATGACATATCAAGACCCCATATAATTAAATGATCTTTCACTTCTTTAGGCCTATGAAATGCTAAATTTCGACATTTATCACATGGACACCTAACAACACTAATTTCTTGATTACTTTCAACTGCAGTCTTAATAAATTTTTCCACACCAGCCTCATACTCATCGGACAATCTATCATATTTAAGCCAAGATTTATCCATTTTTTGTCTAGTACCTGACATATAATTGAGATAAATTTCAACATAATGTACTAATGGGCAGCAATGATAAACGGTTTCCATTATCAATAAATTAAGCAACAAAACATTATTAATATTCAATTTATAAATTCAATGAAATAAATAAGTTTAAAAAAAAACTTGTCATCATGTGCAACAAATATAACTTTACCAACATGCTATCATCATTGACCAAAACCACTGACTAACCATACCCAACTAATAATATCCTAAATAACTTGGCCCACATACATTTAACATTTATTTAAAAAAAATTCTAGCAATCCAGCATTTCATGGACCACAAGACTATATATATATAACCAACTAAACATTACTTGGTCCACATGACCAAACTTGCCCCCACATGGTACCATTTCCTTCCAACGTAAAAAAGACAATTGAAAAGGGGGCCTTACTTTTTAACTCAATAAATTACACAAAATCTAGCTCACAATCATTAAAGAAAATGTCAACACCATTGGACCACAGTTTCGGATTCATCCCAACAAAAGACACTAGTAAATGAAAAGTACTATATCATCAACCAAAATCACTTCACACACATGCAAGCTCTGACTAAAAATTTACAGAATATAACAATATTCATACAAACCATTGGCAGCAAACATTTTTCAAACATTGAACGGAAAGGCAAGTAAAAAATTGAACAAACCTGATGTTAGAAATCGAGTTTGAAAGGGAACAGGGCAGTGAAATCCTGCGATTCAGAACAAATTTTTTTTAAATAAAAGATGAGGACATGCTAAATTAAATGATTGAGCAATTTCTAGATTTAACAGAAGGACAAAGTATAAGCTTCTTGAATTAAAAAATAAACAAAAAATATAACAACAGAAACAAACGAGAATTAAAAAGTAATAATAAAGATAAACCTAGGGCATAAATTATGAAAAAATAAGGGAAATAACAACAAAACTAACAATTAATTTTATAATGACCAATTAATTTATTCTGAATAAAAATTAAAAAAGTTAATTGATGACAAACCTAGGGATTCAGCGATTACAGGATGGCTTCTCCAACGCCGATTGAACAATACAAAGAAGTAGTGACACCGACGGCTTCAATAATGGACGCGAAGGCGCAACAATGAGCATATGTGGTGATTTTGTTCCTAAAAACAATGGGTTCGAAATAATGGGGGTTAAAGATAATGGGGGTTCAAAATAAGGACGGGAAGGCTCCTTCAATAGCATAAACTATGATTTCGGTTTCCATGCAACGGATTTCAAAACCAATTTGCAGATTAAAATATGTTAATAAACGGATTTTGAGGGGTTTCACTGCTTTGGTTTCTCAGCCCTTGCTGATGGAGTGATGGGTCAAAGGTGCCAACACTTAGAATTTTTTTTGTGTTTGTGGTTTACAATATACTGAAACGATAGCGTTTAAATGTTAAATAAATATTTTTATTTTAAAAATGTTTTAAATCTGTTAAACAGTGTCGTTTTATGTCCAAATTAATTCCATTCGAAACCCACGGTTTGATTAAATATTAATACGCTATCATGTTTATCTGATATATAAAAAATCTATCAGAAATCTGTCATGAATTTATGATGTACGAAAATTCTATCATATGTCTATCATATTCTTATGATAAATGACTAATTTTCTAATATCTATCACAAAAATTCTGTCATGGTAGCCCATTTTTCTAGTAGTGATTGAAAACATATAATAAATTGTGGATACCATCATTTTAAATTTGAAGAAGATCGCTATGCATATGTCTTCATAATTTTGTTGGTCTTTTTAAATAAAACCAAGTTTTAGCATCCATATCAAGGAAAGAGTGTGATATACTTTTCACACTATTTTGCATTTTCAAGTTTATGCTGAACATATTTTAATTTACAATTATGAAATTCTCCAATGTCTTTGTATGCACAATTTAGAATAAAAATGGTTCTTCAGGACCAAGAAATATACAACATATGTTAAAGTCAAACAATTTTTTAATATGAAATACTTATAGTATTTATATAATATCAGCATTCCAATTGATAAATTTTAATTCATAAATTGAGAGGAATTATTTCATTTTAAGATCTTTCAAGTTGAATTTTATTTTATTTTTTATGGTATCTTGAATTTTATTTTTAAAAGAAACAAATTCATTAGCTCTTCAGGAGTCTTTTCATGATGAAGTTATCAACATATTTTGCAAATTTTATTTCTAGTTTTTTTTAAAATCACATAGCAAAGTGAATAATGATGTATCCCACTTATAATAGATTCACTTAAGTGATTATACTTTTGTAAGTCTAGATCGCTATAATATACACAACTATGATTGTAGCTTTATCAAGAACATATAAGGTGCAAGTTTTTTGATTTAGTACTTCAAGTACTTGTTTCAAACATTTTATCCTTCAAGGATAAGTACATATATTGTTTAGTTTAATTCTTGACACTCTATAGTTCATATTCATATTTTATTAATACATTTTTACAACTTCTGGTGTATGGACTACAGATCCAAATTTTGACCAATCATATAAATCGATATTGTTTCACATTTTTGTGATTCAAGATTCTGGATATTTTATTATAACAATTAAATTTTTACTAATAACAATCTTATGTCAATTTCAATTTTTCTCTTGCATCAAGTACCAACATACTATTGATCAATTTTTTTTTTAAATATATATATGCCCAATGAGATCTTTCAAAGCTTCTAATAAATATGCCACTATAAGGGCTAAAGATTTCTCTTTCTTAATTTCACTCATGTCTTTTATAGGGCAATTTGAATCTCTTTTTACTTCTCATAATTTACCTCTTCAAGGGTATTTGATATTCATTTTCTAGTTGGTACATTATGCCTCTCCAGGGCAATATATTCAATAATTTAATATCGATCAAATATTTTGCTATACATGCAAACATGATCTCGTAGCACCAAATTATTTCGCTTCAACTTTTCAAGAATTAAACTTTTGCTCAAATTGATTTATTACATGCTTCAAGCATTCATAAATTTATTTGCCTCACCATTTCATCCTTCAAGGACATTATATCAACTAACAATTATATTTTGTTTGTAATTTTTCACTTTCACATATCAATAAATCCATTCAATAATTGATCAACAATGGCACATTGTACAATAATCTTGTTAAACTTCAAGTTCAAATAAATTAACTTATATAAAGATCAAAATGGAATAAAGGTGAAACAAACCATTTATATTGTCCATCAAATATATATTGCTTTGCTTCCCCTAATCATAGGAGAACTTTTACAAAAATTATTAAGCTTGCATTAGCGAAGTTACTAAAACAAATTAGTGAAGATTTTGGACTGAACTTCTAGTCCATCACCAATGTTGATACAATTTTAGACTACTTCTGGTGGTATAATATTCACAAGTAGATTTCTTATGATAAGATTTATAACCATTATAGTTCTTAAAGGTTATTTGATGATAGTTATATGTAATACTAATCCCACAAGAACAGAAATCTATTAAGGAATTGAATTAGTCATGATTTTCTTTTTAATTAAAAAATCATATTTATCTTTTAATAAAAGAAAACATAACATCAATTTATATTGGCACTATTGATTTGCTACCACAGGAGCATATTTGTGGTATAAAATCATTTGTCCTCTAATATATTTTCTTTTGTATTATTATCTCTACATAATTTCAAATGAGAAAATCAATCGAGCTTTTGAAATTATCGTCAAGCTTTTATATATATATATATATGAACTTTTAGCTCCTTCAAATAAATTATGCTTTATAATAATTCAGAGGTTGATTTTTTCCACAAAATATTTTAGTACTATTTATGATCTCAAACATATTAGTATTAATTAGACTTTAGTAATTCAAGATAATCATAAAAGAATCATTCGTCAAGAATTCAATAAAAACATATAGATCAATTAAAATGGTCAAGTATATATATATATATACTTGACCATTTAAAAACATATATATGTATATATTACTTACAACTCATTCCTATATTTTATTATATCAAACTGTTCTTGAAAATTATCTAATATAAAATAAGTATGCAAATATCTTTCACTAAAAGTGTAAGAGGTTGAAAACAGAACAATGAGCTAGCCAATGAAGTCAAGAAGTTGTTCAAACCAGCAACGAATAAGTTTTTTTAACGACCACATTTATTACTCAAACACTTTTGATTTTCATATTTTTCCTTTAAATTGTTTCAAAGAAAGAATTATGCCTTATTTATATATTCATTCTGTAACTCCTTTTGGGAGATATGGAAAAGAAAATCTGTGTATAGTCTTACATAACGTATATATGAACTCATAATATTTGTATAGCCCTTCAAACACATGTAAAATATACACTTATATAATGAATCCTTCATGAACAAGATGTTGGTTAATGAAATCATAATTTTGGAATAGTTCTTCGGGAACATATTTTGAAAGAAAATCTTCATGATGCGTAGTGCAATATGTCAATGATGCATTCATAATTTTCTTTCATTCTATATTAAAATATTCACCTTTAGGGTGAATGTTTTTTAAATTAATTCCAAGAATACAAAATATATAATAGCAATTGAATATTATAATAACAAGCATCAAACAATAGCAATATCAATGATTGGAAAGTTAGATAAACATTGTAATACAATTTCCATAAAATATATATAATGATTAATAAAGGAACAAATTTACAAATCTATTCTCGTAAATTATGGAAAACATATAAATATGATTGTAGACAGTCTACATAGTTCAACTCATACCTTTATGATTAAGATCAGAAGAGAGAAATTTACCATATTCCTTTTTTGGTGAGAGACTCGTGCTAATAACAAGTTAAAGTATTCATCAATTAAGAGCACAACAACATATCGAAAGA
Source organism: Citrus x changshan-huyou (assembly GCA_039657385.1). Taxonomy (NCBI): domain Eukaryota; kingdom Viridiplantae; phylum Streptophyta; class Magnoliopsida; order Sapindales; family Rutaceae; genus Citrus; species Citrus x changshan-huyou. The sequence goes on from CM077549.1 coordinate 9,675,807, forward strand.
GAGAGAGAGAGAGCAAATAAGAGACATAATACCTGGAGAGGAATTTCATTCAATCTCAAGTGTATACAAAGAAGGAGATGAACCCTTCTTTTATAATCTCGTAACCATACAAATGATAACAAGTAAATGATTAGTAAATGGATACATTATTAGTCATAATTTCCTATGAGATAGTGGGAGTTATAGGAGATAAATAATTGCTTGGTGAAGATATGAAGAGTTGCTTTGATGAACATCCACATACTTATAATTATTTCATAATAGAAACGGCATATTTAAAAAAAAATCAATAAAATGTAATTATTCAGTTTCTATCTTTATACATTACAATATAGAATATACATTACAATAATGAAACGGCTACTACCGTTTCACTACTCTAACTATAGGAAAATAATAAAGTATTATATGAAATATAAAAGTGCAACAATTTGCTATATTAACTATAAAAAATAATACTTTATTACTTTTATTCTACCACTCTTAGTTAACCTATTAGTTGACTTTTAAACAACCAAAACTATCCTTATCAATAACTCCCAAAACAACAATATAAGCAAACATAATTACAACTTTAAAATAGCACCAAAAGCTTGGAAATATAGCAAAAAAACCATTAAACATAATTACATTTTTTCCTTAATTTTTAATTTTTGTTCTTCTTTTAACATTTCAATTGTTATTAATTATTACCAATTAGGGTATCAATATTAATTGGGGGTATTACAGTAATTTTAATTGAAATAGGGGTTATTTGTTGTACTAAAAAAATTCTGTGTGATCATAATTCAGGTTAGTTTTTATGTAAAAACATATTTGCCCCTATGACATCATCAAGATACTTGCAATTGACTAATAGAAGTAATAAAAAAGCAGCATAATATTGTGTTTTCATTGTTAAAGTAGCAAATTGTTACACTTGAATAATTCTTGTAGTTGTTTGTTATTTTCCTATGGTTGGAGCGGTGACAAAATAATAACACATGATAAAAATAGAAACTATGGTGGACAAATATAATTTATAAATTTTATTTCAATAAAATTTGTAAGAATGAATTAAACATTTGATAACTGTACAATTCAATTATTTTCTTTTTTTTAAAAAAAAAAAATCCACGACATTATTTCAAATTTTCAACTTAATAGAATAAACCTGAATATAACTTAATAGGTGTAGAGTTTTTTTAAAAAATTAATTGTGTGGTAAAATTACAAAAATTTTAGTGGATTCGTATAACTTTTATGGAAATAAATTTAATATTAAAAAATTTAGATATAATTATCCATTTTTTAAGAATTTGTTGCTTCAAGGGTAAAATGGTAAGAGGATTATGAAAGTTGTGTTACAACTGGGTACAACCGTACAAATACGAAGAGGATAGTGGTAATAACTCATAAGAAGAGGGGAGATTACCCTTTAATACTATGGGCTTATAAAAAAGAATAGAGTGCAGCCATTAGCACCCCCTAAAAGCCCTCTTAAAATCCCTTTTCTTAATACACCCCATTTGAATATTTAAAATTTTATAATTTCTTTCAACACTCCATTTAATACCAAAAATTAATTTACCTATTCATATACAACTGCCTCCAACGAGGTGTTGCCCTCAATTCTTTAGTTTGTCAAAGCTCAACTACTTTTATTGTGATTCATTATAATTATTTTAATTCTCTTTTAACCCAATGAGCATATACAAATCAAAATAAATTCATTAATCAAGATCCACCGATAAGAAAAAAGCAGTGGATAGTTTGAGTTTTATTTTTATTTTTTGAAGTTAGAGTTAGACTATTGGCACCCCTTCATTAATCTTATAAAACCCCTATTATATTATAATTACATTTAAGGACAAATATAAATAGAATTAAGCCATTAACATTTTCTTATCCTCTTCAATTTTATTTTACTTGCACAATATAAAGATATTTTATTATCATTAAAATAATCTGAATTTAAGAAGTAATCCTCTAAGCTAAAACAAAATTCTTGTAATAAATATAACAACTTAATTAAGATACAATACAGTGAAAAAATAAGTAAAATAAAATTTTATCCTACTACAAATAATTTTTTAAGAATTCTCAAACTAATTGCTAACCGAAAAATTTATAGGTAGGATAAAATTGTATTAGACCCATACAATATTTATTATTTTCTAAGTATAATGTTTTTCTTATTTTTTAATTTTTTCTTTAAAAATTAATTAGTAAAGAAAGTTTGAAGAGAGGAATACAAATACTAAGGCTGAAAGAGTGAGAAAAATATTAGAAATTGAAAAATTCATAAATAAAAAGAGTGTTCATTTAGGAAAAAAAAAGGATATTTTTGGTATTAAATGAAATATAATTGAAAAAAGGGTTTTAATAGGATTTTAGAGGGGTGCTAATAGTCCGACTCTTTAATTTATTGTGATCGAGAGATGAAAATGAATGCTGAAACACAAACAAAAAGAAAAATCTCTTAAGCTTGGTCATTGAATCGCAAATAATCTTGATTCCGAGAATTTGCATCCTTTTATTTCTTTTTGCTTATTAATCCCATATTTGACAGTAACTAAACATCTACTAATGAACACCTGAAGATCTAGATCGCCTCACAATGCAAAGAGTTCTACTCAAAAGCAAATTATTTGTTTTCGTTTTCAAATTCATGGGGCATGAACATATTTATTTGTACCTATATATTTCTGTAATTTCAGTTTAGTCTAAAATAGTAAATATATGAAGGGGTTTTATCAGAATTTTGAAAGTGTGCTAATAGCTCCACTCAAAAGAATATTAACCCAACCCACCTTAGCCCGATTTTTATTGGATTGGGTCACGGGATTACCCAATAATTTTGTTTAAGCTTAAATTTTTTTGAGTTGGACTGGATTAGTTCTAACTCAAAATATTAACGAGCCAATTTTTCGATAATTTTGTAAACTATTATTAAAGAATCCATGGTAAAATACTGTTCTACCCTTAAATTCAATTAGACAGGTAAAATAACGATTTTACCTTCTGAAAGGCAATTATTGATAGAATCAGTTGATTATCAAACTGCCACTGAATTCAAAAATACAAAATCAATAAATTATCAATGCGGGGCTGATAAACCATACTCGCTGGTTTGTTCCAGTCAGGTGATAAGTTTTATTTTTATTCTTGAGAAGTAGATACTATTTATTCATCGGGATTTAAAAAAACTACATCGAAAATTAGTGCTTTTTATTTTTAATTTAATGTCGGTTCTCATTTTATTGATTTATTTTCTTGGAAACTTCAACAGAACAGGCAGAACTTTATTAAATGAAGGACATCCTTATTTGCGAATCATTGATAATTTTATATACACACACGGTTGCCTTATGGGATGTAAATCCTAAGAATCAAATCTCATTTGATTTTTGTTGTTTTGCTGCATCTATTCTCTATGTTTGTTTATTGTCTTTCAACGTTTATTGAGTTGTTAGTGGTTGAAAAATGAGCGCATTTTGTATGCTAAAAATTTATATTTTATTTTTATTAATTGATGCAATTTTGTAAAACACCTTCAATGTACAAAATGTATAAAAAATTCTTACAATGAACCACACCACATGATTTGAATTATGTATGCCTTGCTCGTCAATTTGATCAATTTATATAATTGGTCACTGTCAAAATTACTGAACGTGTAGCAAAATATTATTTGATAGGCCCTCTTATATATATGTTGTCGGGGGACTTAATATAAGATTTGTAAGTATCCAACCCAAAAGACTAACCGTTTAGGTAGAATGACATACTTTCTTATAAACCCAAGTATCTCCCATTTACTAGTCAATGCGAGACACAACTCAACAATCCCTCCCTCGGACGAAACCACCGCCGGACTCTGGTCCTTTCATCCGACACACCTAAATTGTTCCACCACCACATTTCGGTTACTAGGGTCTAGCTCTGATACCACTTATTGGGGGGACTTGGCATAAGATTTTTAGGTATCCAACCCAAAAGACTAGCTTTTTAAGTGGAGTGACCAACTTTCTTATAAATCCAAGTATCTCCCCTTCACTATCCAATGTAGGACACAACTCAACATATGTATTGAAAGAATAAAAATCTTTAAGCATGTCTTTTGAGGTTGTGACTGATACAGTGATTAAATAGTAGAGGATATCATAATTCAGAGGAAGATGAGATGCTTTTTGTAGATGTCCATGATTAGGGGATGTTGTTGATGGAGCTCATCACCGGAACAGTGCCGGCTTGTTTACCAACCGCAGCGGAGGTCAATCCTTGCTTGATTGGGTTCAAAGAATTTATCTATTAATTTTCAAAACGGTACCTTAAAAAAAAAAGTACATGAATGTAAAGCAATTCATTTGTTATTTGAAACCTCTTTAATCATGATGCAGGAAATGTAAAGATTGATAAAAGATAGAGAAACAAAGTTTTTAAATAACTAAAATATTATTGATAAGTCTTTTTTTTAATTACTATTATTGATAAGTCCGAATTAGTAAAATTAGAGTTTTAACCAATAAATACTTTTATAATAACCTTAAATATTGTGAATTTATTAAAATAGACAAACCAAAAACAGAGGCGGATGTAGTGTAGGACTAGCAGGGGCTCAAGCCCCCACTGAAAAAAAATTACCCTTTTTTGTTTAAAAGAAAAATTAATAAATTTTTAAATAATCCCTGTCAAATTATCAAATAACCCTATTCTTCCAGTTTTTACAACCACAGTAGAGAGAATATTTTCAGTAATGAAATTTGTGAAGAATGAACTCGGAATCGGATGAGAGATAAATGGATGAATAATAATTTGATTGTTTATGTGGAAAAAAAATGTATTTAATAGTGTTGATAATGAGTCTATTGCACAATGTTTTAAAAAATATGAAATCTCATATAGAACAATTGTAAATGTGTTATAAAAAATTTTATATATTCAAGTTTCAGTTTTTACATTTTGTTGTCATTTAATTTAGCCCCCGATAAATTATTTTTTTAGATCCGCTATTAACCCAAAATATTATGTTATAATAAAATTTTCCTAGTGAAAATAAGTAAAATGAAATAAATGACAAAAAAATTTGACATCTAAAAAATAAATTAAAATCCTAAAAGTAATAAAAAAATAAGAAAATATTTTAAAATCACCAAACGATAAAAAGAAAAAAAAAAAAGAAATTTCGGCTCGATGACAAGGAAAGTGTCTAAAGCACTTTAAATTTGCTTTATCTCACTACAAGCCCAAAAATAATATATTATATGCCCTCAATAAATACCTATAGCTTGAGCTATGATAAAAGGTATCGTGCACGTGCTGCGTAACCACCTACATCATTTAACCATCTTAAAAGATTTTTTCAAAACCACTCGGCTCAGCCCGAGTGGTCAGTTCGAGTGGCCACTTGGAGGGCAGTAGTTTGAACCCTCACAAAAGTATTGTGGGGGTATTTTTTTTTTCAATTAATTGAGTGAATGTAGTCTTCTCTTTTACCCATGAGTGAGGAGTAAACATCCCTCGAATATTTGTGAAGGTTAAAATCTAGGCAGAGCTCCATTAACATTGATGTAAGTTGGTCCTAATAATAATCTGATTTATAAATATCAGTTATAATCTCATGTAATATGAGTTATAATATGAACAATAACCTCATGTAATAAAAAAATTTTTTTTTTTCAATTGAATTAATTAGTGTCTACGAAAATTTGACCGAGTCAACCAACACTTCATTATTTTTACTGGTCATATGATTAATGTTAGCATTGATTTAACGTGGGCTTTGCCAATTCTAGACGATGGTCCCATAACCCAGCTGATGGAACCCACATTAATAAATAATGATGATTCCTGGGTGGTTCAAAATATGGCAAAGGCTGCATTGCTCTACCTTGAAAATGATGATTCTGGGTATAAACAGGGATGCAAAATTTAGATCCATAAAAAAATATGTGGATGGAAATTAGGTAATATTTGCATAGATTGTAAATAGATTTTTCGGATATTAGGATTTGTATAATAATAAGTTTAAATATACTTTTGATTTCAACAATTTACGTAATAATATTAAATAAAATTTAATTACAATTCAATTATAAATAATTTAGCATCAATTCAATATAAATAACATACAACAACACCATAAATCTATAAAAATAGATTTCCAACAATTTTTTTGACTGTTTAAAATTGACTTCAAACAATTGTTGAGGTACTAAATGATAGAATTTAGCCCCCCAAAAAAAATAAAAATTCAGAACTTTGTTCCTCTAGTCAAGAGCTTCAAATATAAATATACGGGAAAATCAAGCATCGTTTGTTTTATCAACCCTTTACTCAAAAATATTTTGCACCATAATATTAAATTAAATTATAAAAAAAATCATCATTTAATCCCCGCCTAACCTTTATTATAAATTTTGTCCTTTTACATACAGTCCCCCAAGATATCTATATATATATATATATATATATATATATAAAGTTGGGACTTGAGGAGGTGATGTGGCATCATCATTTCTCATCTTTGTATATTCTCTATTATCTAATAAATAGAGAAATTTTCTTTTAGATTTGGCTTTTCATCTTCTCATAATTAATTTGATTGTTATTACACAATAACAATCATGCAAAGGTTTTAATGAGGCATATTCTTTGTAATGAACATCCAAGGGGGAGTGTTATGAATTTATTAAAATAAATGTAGATATTCATAATATATATCTCTTAGTCTCCCCACTATCTCCCATTAGCAACCTTTAACTTCCCTATAACTCCCACTATCTCACAAGGAATTATGATCCATAATTTTTCATTAATTTCATGGAGTGATTATGTAACTATAAAAGGAGAGCTCATCTTTTTGTTTTGTACACACACAATTGGAATGAATAAAATCACTCTATAATATATTATCTCATTTTATTCTTTATCTTGCATTGCTTCTTTATTTGTATTGCTGGCTAATAGCTTTTTTTATTTTTTATAAGGCTGCCTCATCTTAAAAAAAAATCAATTCATATTTTTTTATCAATTTCATCAAGTGTAAAGTAAGAAAAAAGAATAATACTAAATTCTTTTTTCAAAGCCGCGTGAAGCGCGGTTCTATTTTCTAGTATTTATATAAAGTTGGGACTATAAGAAGTGACGTGATATCACCATTTCTCATCTTTGTATATTCTCTATTATCTAATAAATAGAGAAATTTTCTTTCAGATTTGCCTTTTTATCTTCTCAGAATTAATTTGACTGTTATTATACAATAAATATGTAACAGTTCATTAAAAGACCTACTATCTTCTCTAATTGAAACCTTTTTGATCATAAGTTTATATATTAGAGGTATATCCAGTTTTTATAATGGAAAATCAAAGTCTTTCACAAGCCTAGCTGATGTCTCCTCTGCTTCATCTATCAAAGAACTTGCGAAGCTAGAAGATCCATACACTGGGAAACACAAGAATCTAGTGGCTCATAATAACTTATTTGATAAGAATCACAACCACCAATTTAAAAGTAATGGAAGAGGGGCATCAAAGAAACTGGCCAACTGTGGTCGAAGTGTGATGGTTCCGGGAATGACCATGAAAAGCTGTGAAATGAATCACAGAAGGGATTCCGACTCGATTGCTTCATCACATTTGCATCATCTTCCACCTCTACATCCTCAAGGTAAAAAATCTCCCAGCAATGGATCACCGCCTCCACCTCTTCGGCGAAACTCCCCCTGGCGTTCTTTCTCCTTGTCCGATCTACAATGTGTTGCTGTTGCAAGTCCTAACATATAACTGTTTTAGCATTTCATGGTAGAGATGTGCACAACAAATAGTATTGAAATTTAACTTCTTTTTTTTTTCCATGTTTTGAACCTGGAAGTTGGAAGAAATTTCATGTTGTTGAAGTCTCTGACAGTTAGTTTACTTCTTTTATCTTGTAGTCTTTGTTGATTGTACTTGTAGCTTTAGGTATACCGCTTATGATGTGTATTTTGGAGCCTTTATCTGCAGCTGTACTCTTCCTTTTTCCTTTGGCTTATAGACGGTGACTAGATTGCTCCACTGTATCATACAAATATCTAAATATATCTTTTTATCTTTCTGAATTTGGCTGAATTTTTTTTATAGCATTTGAACTACAAAATTACACTAGAATAAATAGATATTTACCCTTTTCTATTGTGTTCTTAAGTGTCTTATTCTTGCATGTACCCTTATAATAAGTAGTATTTATGGTGTTTTATTGTCTTGTTCTTCTATTGTTTTGGCGTTTGGACAATAATTGTTCAAATTTGATAAGGTTCCCCGTCATATGACCTCTTCCTTCCACGTTAACCCCTCTTAATGTTGAGTTGAGGTTTGATGTTTTCTTCTACTCAGACTTAGCAATTTCGTATCTCTATACATGTTTGATTACATGTATCCAGGTTTGTGCTACTGACTTCTTAGCAAGCATCAATCTAAGACCTCCACAACATTCTTCTTTTTGCAATTTTCTTCCAGTGCTCTAACCATGAGTATTTGTTGCTTTGGACTGTAATTAATGAACATTCCAAGGATTTAGCAATATTGAAGATCAGATTTGGATGCTTTTATGCATGTAAGTTCCTATAAATTGGATTGGCAAGTTCCTATAAAATAGATAGGTGTCGGTGCTATTCTGCCAGTAAGTTTATGTTAATTGGTAGTCATAGTTTACGCTAAAACATAAAAAGATTTGTGAATTATTAGCAGTTAAAGTTACAGATGATTTGAAAACACATCATGCTTGACAGATATATTAATAATAACCCAATTAGAAATATACTTATGGTGATCAATCTGAAGTGGAAAAAAAATTTGAAATAGGTACTTCTTTTTCATGAACTGGTATACCAAATCACGGGATGATATTAGGATTGTATTTCTTCATACTTAGTAAAATAAATATTGTATGTGGTTTGAGGGGATAAACTTTGATTACTGTTAATAATTTTATTTTAATGTGAAATTTGTTGTTTTTGAAACTCATAGATTAGTTTTTAGTTTTTAGTTTTTGATATGGTATCAAGCTGTGAGCTAACTTGAAGTAGATAAACTAGAGACTACAATCAAAGATAAGTGAAGGGATTACAATTGATGTAGTTTCCTCCTCAAGATCAAACCGATATAATAAATTAATTAAGCCAATACTTTTGTGAAATTAGAATCTGCAATACATTGCACCAGGATTGAAAAATACTACTAAAACTTATCATTATATTACTGCTTTTATCTATATGTACGCATGTATTACTTCTGCTTATAAACTAGCCAAATTCATTTGGAATCCCCGTTAAATTTCATGTGTAGAAAAGCAGGAGTTCAAACTGATATATGAAAAACAGATGCTTTCTGAGATGTCAAAATTAGTCGCAAAATTGATAGCATCAGCTGATTGGCGTAGAAATAAATCAGTGATAGATATCGGAACCATTTGCTGAGTAATTTTTTTTTTTGATTAAGAGGGGCTCTTAACAGAGCTAAGAAATAACAAGGCGGGGATAGACTACCCCATAAGTGTCTTGGGACATAAACTGGAGCACCCCTTTAGGTGGAGAGTTAAACACACGAAGTCCTAACGGGAAAGAACAAGCGAAAGTAGCCAAATAATCCGCGGCAAAATTAGCCTCCCTGTAAACATGAGTAATCTCCACCCGCCAGTTGCGTCTGATAAGTTCTTGAATAGCACGGATGAGAGTAGAAAACTCATTGGAATTCACCATGTTGTTCTTCACAAGTTGAGTAATGTAGCGACTATCAACCTCAACACAAAGCCATCGGATCCCTTTATTCCACGCAAGAATCAATCCTTGATAGAGACTCCATAATTCCGCCATAGTCACTGAACAATTCCCTAGATTCATCCTAAAGCCAGCAACCCAATGACCATTGTGGTCGCGAATCAGGCCCCCTGCAGCAGCTACACCAGTCGGCTTGCAGGCACCATCTGAGTTCAACTTGCACCATGGCCAATTCGGAAGCGACCAACCAATCCATTTGTTGACTTTTCTGTTTGTCGAGATCAAAGAAGACCCTTGAAGAAAAATCACCTCCTCTGTGCGAGCCTTGACATCATTAACCATGGATAAACGTCCATAGCTAGTCCATTCACCCAGAACTGGTTCCTCCAAAACCATAGTCTCCATATCGCTATACCAAAGAAGCAAACCCAATTTCGGACTCCAGAAATAGGCCATGCATTCTGGAGATTATTCATCATCCATTCTTTAAAAGGAGTTTGGAAAAAACGCTGCCTCATTGCTACAGGAATCACCCGATACCAAAAACCTTTCATAACCATGCAGTCTCTTAAAACATGCAAGATATCCTCAAACGGGGCCCCACATCTATCACACTCAGTATTAATCAACATGTGATGCCTTGCAATTTCAGCTTTGGTTTTCAACCGACCATGAAGAGCCAACCAAATGAAAACTTTAACACCCTAAGGGCCTTGCCACTTCCAAGCCAACTTCCAACTAGTATCTTGTAAAAGATTATCCGGAGGACTGATAGCATTATAGGCCGAGGAGACTGAGAAATTCCCCTTATTAGAATGCGACCAATAGAATTGATCCGGACCTAGCAAAACTGAGGGGGGATGTATTGACGCAATCTTCATGATGGCAGTGTGAGGAAGAAAATGATCAAATAATGCCCAGTTCCATTGCCCATTCGCTGCCACACAATCAACAGCCATTAAATGAGTGAAATGATCGGGAATAGAAGAAGTGACCTGGCTCGCAAGGGGCTTATCCTTGTACACCCAACAATCCCACCAAAATCGGATTCTCTTACCATCACCAACAGACTAGCACACACTTAACATTGTATCACACCAAATTTTACCAATAGCTTTCCACATATAAGAACCATATCGAGTCGGCAAGGACAGAGGGGGGTTGAAATTATTAACCCCATATTTGGTACACAGAACTCGAACCCATAGGCTATCCTTAGCTGAGATGACTCCCTAATTGAGCTTCATTAAGAGTGCTTTATTCATCACGTTTAAATCCTTAAGCCCTAGGCCTCCATATGCCTTTGGTTTGCACAAAGTATCCCAGCTAACCATACTTATCCGCTGCTGATTGGAGTTTCCACTCCATATGAATTTCCTGCACGCTTTATCAATCTTCAGATTAATTCCAGTGGGGAGGCTAGTTGTTTGCATTGCGTAAACCGGGATAGCTTGTAAAACTGTCTGAGCAAAGGTTATTCTACCAGCCAAAGACAACAGAGATGCATGCCATCCCGAAAGACGCATTTCCACTTTGTCAATAATGTTCTGATATGTATGCTGTGAAACACGAGTATGCAGCAGCGGCATCCCAAGGTACGTGCCCAAGTCATTGGTGATGGGGAACCCAAGGCCAGCCCCAATTCTTTTCATGCTCCGAGCCAAAATATTTTTGGAGAAGAAAACTTGAGATTTAGTCTTATTAACTTTAGCTTCTGAGCTCTGGCAAAAATTATTCAAGACCATATTTATCACCCCAGCTTGCTCAATATTTGCTTCAGCCAAGAGTAAGAGGTCATCAGCAAAAAATATATGAGTAAAAGGAGTACCGTGACGAGCAAGTCAAATTGGCTGCCAATCCCCAGCAGTGACAGCTCTATTAATCCCATGGCTGAGCCTTTCCACACATAGAACAAAAATATACGGGGAAAGAGGGTCTCCTTGCCATATACCTCGGGAGGGAACGAACTCATCAGAAGCTTCACCATTCCATAATACTTTCATTGTAGCTGAAGTAATACATTCCATAATGATCTGGATCATATATCTAGGTAGTCCCGTTTCCTGCAGCGTCTCATAAATAAAATCCCAGTTAAGTCTATCATACGCCTTTTCAAGATCCACTTTAATCGCCATGAATCCTTTCTTCCCCGTTTTCTTGCGCATGGAGTGAATAACTTCTTGGGCAATCACAATATTATCAATGATATGACGGCCAGGAACAAAGCTAGTCTGCTGAGGACCAATAAGAATCGGCATTAGTGCCTGCAGTCTGTTCGCCACAATTTTAGAAATGGTTTTGTAGGCCACTGTGCATAAAGTAATCGGGCGATACATTTTTAGATTAACCGGATGATCAACCTTTGGGATGAGAACTAGAAGCGTAGTGTTAAAATCCTTCGGAATACTGGCGCTGCTGAAACTATTCTTTATAAATCTACAGAAAGAGTGGCCAACGATATGCCATTGGGATTGATAGAAAATCGCATGAAGGCCATCCACGCCAGGGGCCTTTAGTGGCTTCATGCTAAAAATAGTCTGCCGGATTTCATTATCCTCAATGGGAGCAGTGAGCCCTTGAGTGAGAGCTGCATCAAGGATAGGGAAGCAGCCCCTGATTGGGTATGGTCGGAAAGCCAAAGTCTCACTAGTATAAAGGGTCGAGAAGAAAGCTGTGGCATGTTGCTTAATAATTTCATTATCCACAATCCATTCCCCATTATCATTCTGAATAGTTGTGATTCGATTTCTTCTACGTCTAGCCAAGGTTTTTTAGTGGAAATAAGCTGTATTTCTATCCCCTTGGTGTTAGAGTGCAATTTATGCACTAGTTTTGCATTGTTTACTTCCCTTAATATCGATGTTTTGCACTTAATAATAATGATTTACTTGTGTTTTACTTTTGTAGGTGCAATTCTATTGATTTGTGATAAAATTGAGCTATAAGATGATGTTTAAAGATGATTGTTCTCTTGGAGAAATTTAGAGCGTCAGAAGAACTTTGTTGATAAGGCGTGGGCGCGTGCTGTCAACTACGGACCTGCAGTTTTTAGTTTAACGTGTTTTCTATTTATAGTTATTTTTGTAATTATGAATTTAATATTTCATATATTAGTATTTTATTTTAAAAAGAACTCGAGGGGAGAAGAGAAAGAAACCCTAGATCTAAACTTTTCTCTTCTCTCTATGAAGAACTAAACCTATTTTTCTGGTTAAAGGATAATGAAGCTTTGATTCATTACTACTGTGAGATCTATTTTATGCTTTAATTGTTTTATTACTTTTTGGGTATTTGTTTATTTTCTGAATTATTTTCATGATTATGTTTGTTAATTAGGTAATTGACCACTATTTAATTATCAACTTAAACTATTATTAATTAAAGGATTCATCGTATGAAGATTTTAATGTTTGTGACAAATAACATAGCAGTGAGTTGTGTTATGAGAATAAACAATCTAATTTAAATGAATCATCGTATGTGTTGATTAGAATTTGGGTCTCTCTGGTCTTTCAGGCTGTCAATTGATTAAATCCTATGATTGTATCTAGGGTTGTCTATTGATTAGGGAAATAGCCAACGGTCGTACCTTGGTTATCGACTAGTTAAGGAGAGATTGGCTATTAGAGGGTCTCAATAGCTATAAACGGTCTATTCATAAGTAATAATAATCTATATTTGAATCAATGATCAGTAGTCGAATCAAGTTGAGTTAATTCCTTCAACCAGAGCTTTCTCCAATTTGAATTACAACTTTAATTTGCATTCTTGTTATTTTAATTTGATTTTTAATATTGTCAACAATTCCCCCATTTTGCATTTTATATTTTAAAAGGATTTAAATAATTACCGATCTCTGTGGACACGACCCTGCTCAATCACTATACACAATTTATTTGGAGTAGGTATTTATTTTTGTTGGCTTCGACAACCATCAAATTTTGGCGCCGTTGCCGAGGATTGGTGTCGTTTATTTAATGCTTTTTACGTTTTACTTGGTGTATGGTTCGTTCTTCTCGTACATGTACACTTTCATTTGATCCTGAAATTGAGAAGACAGCTCGCCAGCTGAGACAGCAGACGAAGCGAGCTAAGCAACGATCCTCGTCACCTTTGCTTTCTGAAACAGATACGGTGCCTGATTTAGTTGAATCATCTAGCGATTCGAAAGAACAAGTGATGGATAGAGCTGCACCTGTAGAAAGAACTCTTAGAGAGTTAGCTGAACCAGACTTGAATCAGCAACCACTCTGCAGTCAATATGTAGACTTGGAGGTAAATTTTGAATTAAAGTCTGGTCTTATTCATTTATTACCCAAGTTTCATGGTTTTGCAGGTGAAGATCCTCATAAACATCTTAAGGAGTTTCATGTTGTGTGTTCAAGTATGAGACCACAAGGCGTGACTGAAGAGCAGATTAAGCTGCGTGCTTTTCCTTTCTCTTTAGATGGACTAGCTAAAGACTGGTTGTACTACTTGCCTCCTGGATCAATTACAACGTGGAATGGTTTGAAGAAGCAGTTCCTCGAGAAGTACTTTCCTGCTTCAAGAGCTGCCAACATCAAAAAAGATATTTGTGGGATTAGACAACTTCCTGGGGAGACTTTGTATGAGTATTGGGAGCGATTCAAACAATTGTGTGCCAGCTGTCCTCAGCATCAGATTTCTGATCAACTTTTTATTCAATATTTTTATGAAGGACTATCATTAATGGATAGGAGTATGATAGATGCTGCTAGTGGAGGTGTGTTGGTGAACAAGACCCCTACTCAAGCAAGGGAGTTGATCTCAAATATGGCTGCCAATGCACAACAATTTGGCAGCAGGCAAGATCTCACTTCAAGGAAGGTGAATGAGGTAAATATTTCTTCTGTTGAACAACGTTTAGATAAACTTACTTCTCTTGTGGAAAAGTTTGTTGTAGGTAATGTGCAACAGGTGAAGACTTGTGGCATTTGTTACAATATGGGTCATTCAACTGATATGTGTCCTACACTTCAAGAAGAACCCGTTGAACAAGCCAATGCAGCTGGAGGATTGCCAGGCATGCCTCAGAGGAGGTATGACCCTTATACACAAACATACAATCCGGGATGGAAGGATCATCCCAACTTCAGCTATGGAGTTAGGCCGTTAGGATTCCCACAACAGTATCCACCAAGACAACCAACACCTCCACAGTCAAACTCCAAGTCAGGTATATCTCTTGAAGAAATTGTTAAATCACTTGCGACTAACGCTCAACAATTTCAGCAGGCAATTACAACAAGCATTCATAATTTAGAGAGCCAAGTAAGTCAATTGGCAACTACGATGAGCCGTCTAGAGTCTCAAGTATCAGGGAGATTGCCTTCACAATCTGAGGTGAATCCCAAGCAAAACGCTAGTGTCGTCATCCTTAGAAGTGAGAAGGAGTTGCAAGAGCCTAGTAAGAAAGTGACAGAGCAAGTAGAAGATGAGCTTGAAAAGAATGAATTGATGCCTAATTCTCAAGATGCGTAACCCACTAGAGCGAAACCCCTACCTATTGTGATACCTTCTCCTTTTCCAACCCGGTTTGCAAAATCCAAGAAGGAGGAACAAGAAAAATACATCCTTGAGACATTTCGCAAGGTTGAGGTAAATATACCCTTATTAGATGCTATAAAACAAATACCTCGATATGCTAAATTTCTTAAGGAGCTGTGCACCTCCAAGAAAAAATTAAGAGGAGATGAAAGAGTTCACATGGGGGAGAATGTTTCAGCAGTTCTCTAAAAGAAACTACCTCCTAAGTGCAAGGATCCAGGTATGTTTACTATCCCTTACAAAATTGATAGTGTTAGAGTTGAGAAGGCTATGTTAGATCTATGAGCTTCTATTAATGTCATGCCTCGTTCTATTTATTCGTCTTTGAATGTTGGTGCATTAAAAGAAACTGGCGTGATAATTCAACTAGCTGATAGGTCTAATGCATATCCTGATGGGGTATTAGAGGATGTCTTAGTACAAGTTAATGAGTTGGTTTTTCCCGCTGATTTTTATGTACTTGATATGGAAGAGGATAACTCCTCTAATTATGTCCCAATTTTGCTAGGAAGACATTTTCTTAAAACTGCTAGAACTAAAATGGATGTACATAAAGGGACTCTTACTATAGAGTTTGATGGAGAGGTTATAGAGTTCAATATGTATGATGCCATGAAATATCCCAGTGAGGAACATTCGGTATTTTCTATGGATGTTATTAACCCTATAGTGCAGGAAGGTTTTTATTTGGATGTTGAAGATTCATTGGTAGCTGCTTTAAATAACAGTTTGGGCCTCAAAGGATTGCAAAAGGATGAAAATGAGTTTGTTTTAAATTCTGTATTGCAAGAGACAATTTATGAATTAAATTCTTTGAGAACTTTAACTCATCATATGTCAAAACTTCTTCCATCTATTTTGCAGGCACTGAAAATAGAGCTTAAACCATTGCCGAGTCATCTAAAGTACATGTTTCTAGGAGATGATGAGACACTTCCGGTGATCATCTCTTCAAAGCTTAGTACTTTAGAGGAAGAGAAACTTATTAGAGTGCTGAAGGATTACAAAAAGGCTATTGGGTGGACAATTGCAGATATTAAAGGGATAAGTCCGTCCATGTGCATGCATAGAATACTGCTGGAGGAAGATGCCAAACCTTCAATTCAAGCTCAAACGCTGTTTGAATCCACTCATGATGGAAGTAGTGAAGAAAGAAATTCTAAAACTTCTTGATGCAGGTATAATATATCCAATTTCGGATAACAAATGGGTAAGTTCGGTACAAGTGGTACCGAAGAAAACTGGTATAACAATTGTTAAGAATTCTTATGGTGAGTTAGTACCTACCCGAGTTCAGAATGGGTGGAGGGTTTGTATTGATTTTAGAAAGCTTAATTCACTCACTAGGAAGGATCATTTTCCTATTCCTTTTATTGATCAGATGCTTGAAAGGTTGGCAGGAAAATCTCACTTTTGTTGTCTTGATGGCTATTCAGGTTTTCATCAGATACCAGTTGTGCCTGAGGATCAGGAGAAAACTACCTTCACATGTCCTTTTGGAACCTTTGCGTACCGACGTATGCCATTTGGTCTTTGTAACGCTCCCGCCACTTTTCAGAGGTGCATGGTCAGTATTTTTTCAGACTATGTAGAAAACACTATAGAGGTATTTATGGACGATTTTACGGTCTATGCTGATTCTTTCGATGATTGTCTCTATAACCTGAAGAAAGTGCTTGAAAGATGCATTGAAACAAACCTTGTCTTGAATTATGAAAAATGTCATTTTATGGTAGATCAAGACATTATTTTGGGTCATGTAGTCTCTGCTAGAGGAATTGAGGTAGATAAAGCTAAAATAGATGTTATTAAATCTTTACCTTATCCCACATATGTGCGGAAAGTTCGTTCTTTCCTTGATCATGCAGGTTTCTATAGACGATTTATCAAGGATTTTTTGAAGATAGCTCAGCCTTTATGCTAGCTTCTTCAGAAAGATGTGACGTTTGATTTTAATGAAGTATGCAAGGTAGCATTTGATAAACTTAAGGAGTTATTGACTTCAGCTCCAATTATACAGCCACCAGACTGGAGCCTCCCTTTTGAGATATGCTGTTGGTGCTGTTCTCGGACAAAGGATTGGAAGAGCTGCTCATGTGATATATTACGCATCAAGAACACTTGATAGTGCTCAGTGCAATTACTCAACAACGGAAAAAGAACTTTTAGCTATTGTTTTTGCTTTAGAAAAATTCCGTTCATATTTATTGGGTACTAAAGTGATTGTTTTTTCTGATCATGCAGCTCTCAGATATTTGCTCGCCAAGAAGGAAGCGAAACTGAGACTTATCCGTTAGATCCTACTGCTTCAAGAATTCAACTTGGAGATCCGTGACAAGAAAGGAACAGAAAACTTAGTTGCAGACCACTTTAGTAGATTGACCACGAGTGAAGAAGCAGCACATTTGAAGGATGATTTTCCAGATGAGCATCTCTTTGTAACTCAAGGTATGGTTCCTTGGTACGCTGACATTGTCAATTACTTAGTTACAAGAACACTACCTAGTGATCTGACGAGGGCTCAAAAAGATAAAATTAAGAGCGATGCTAAATACTATGTTTGGGATGACCCTTACTTGTGGAAACATTGCTCTGACCAAGTAATCAGAAGGTGCGTATCTGTGTTTGAAATTCCTTCTATTCTTCAATTTTGTCACTCATATGCATGTGGTGGTCATTTTGGTCCCAAAAGGACAGCATCCAAGGTGTTAGAATGTGGTTTATTTTGGCCTACTTTATTTCGTGATTCATACATATTTTGTAAGTCGTGTGAGAATTGTCAAAAGATTGGAAATTTAAGTCATAGAAATCAAATGCCACTTACCCCTATTCTTGTATGTGAAATATTCGATGTGTGGAGCATTGATTTTATGAGACCTTTTCCCTCATCTTTTGGCAATGCTTACATTCTTTTAGCAGTGGATTACGTTTCTAAGTGGGTAGAGGCTAAGGCCACCCGGACTGAAATTCCTTCTATTCTTCAACTTTGGCAATGCTAAAGTTGTTGTAGATTTTGTCAAGTCTAATATTTTTGCCAGGTTTGGTGTACCGAGAGCGATGATAAGTGATAGAGGCACTCATTTCTGTAATCGAGTGGTGGAAGCTTTGTTCAAAAGATATCATGTTACCCACCGAGTGTCTACCGCCTATCATCCACAGACAAGTAGACAAGCTGAGATATCAAACAGAGAAATCAAGTCTATTCTTGAAAAGACAGTTAGTCCAAATCGAAAGGATTGGAGTTTGCGATTAGATCATGCATTATAGGCGTATCGCACCGCTTACAAAACTCCCATAGGTATGTCTCCTTATCGTTTAGTATTTGGTAAGCCTTGTCATTTACCTGTAGAACTTGAGCACAGAGCATACTGGGTGGTTAAGCAATGCAATATGCGGATGGATGAAGCGGGAAAGCAGAGGAAGTTACAGCTGCAAGAGATGGAGGAGATTAGAAATGAATCCTATGAGAGTTCGCGATTTTACAAGGAAAAGACGAAGACATTTCATGACAGAATGATTTTGAAAAAGGAGTTCTCTGTTGGTCAAAAAGTTCTTCTTTTTCATTCTAAACTTAAACTTTTTCCTGGTAAATTACGTTCTCGTTGGGTAGGACCTTTTATTGTTACTAATGTTTTTCCTCATGGTGCAGTTGAGATTCGGAGTCCAACCTCTGATAAAGTCTTTAAGGTTAATGGTCATCGTTTAAAACCTTTTTATGAAGGTTTTTCAGTGAATATTGTGGAGGAAATGGCTCTCGAGAGTCTTATTTATAGAGATCGATGCATAAATGTGTCTAGCCAAAGACATAAAACAAAGGCGCTTTTTGGGAGGCAACCCAAATGATTTATTTATTTTGGTTTTTGTTATGCCTTCTTTTAGTTTTGATTCAGATTTTTTTTAATGTGTTTGCTTATTTTGGCCAGAAGAAAATTTTCGATAAGGCGTGCCCACGTCTTAACTAATAAGTACTTCTGTGATTTTTAAAGTAAAATGGTTTTAAGGCGTGCCCACGTGCTTATTAAAAAAGTACTTCTGAAATTTTTAGTGTCTCAAAGTGATTCATCTTTAAAAAAAAAACGAAAAAACAAGATTTTCTTTTCTTCTTTCTTTTATATATTTATTTATTTATAAAAAAAAATTTCAAAAATCACTGTTCAAAAAAAAAAATCCCTAATTCTTTCCCGCAGCAACCAGCAGCCGCAGCCACACAGCAGCAGCAACCGTGCGCGCAACACAGCACGCAGCAGCAGCCGCAGCCACGCTGCAACCAGCAGCACGCAGCACCCGCAACGCAGGCCCCAGCAGCACGAATCAGTGTCACCAGCGCGAACCAGACAGCACCACGCAGCAACAGCCGCAGCCACGCAGGCCCCAACAACACGAATCAGCGTCACCAGCGCGAACCAGACAGTACCACGCATCACGCAAATCTAGCAGCCTGCGCGCGCCGCAAAATCAGTGCCACGCGCAATGCAGACAGCATCCTGCACGCAACCAGCTAGCTCTCGCGCGCAACAAAGCCACCCACAATCAGCCCCAGCAGCGCGCAACCAGCCCCAACCCGCGCAGCAAGCTCCAACCGAGCAACATGGAAAAGGCATGAGTGTTTTGCCACTTGCGGAATCCAATCTCGGAGGGTGCCTCGCATTCGCGACTCAACAAGAGAAAGAGAGGTACAAAGATATTTCCATGCGCAAGATACTTCCAGCTAAGTATATTCATTACTCGACTCTTGAAAAATTGAATGTTAAGGATAATTTTGATTCTTTGATAGATAAGATTGGGTTGCGTAAGTTTGTTGATGTTGATTGTTTGGGTTATGTTGAGTTGATTAGGTAGTTTTATGCTACTTTTCAATTTAATATGCCGAATGATTTTACTTTGCATACCCCGGATGTCATAAAGTTTAGGTTAATGGGACGAAATTTTTCACACTCTATCACGGATTTTAACCTACCTTTAGGATTCATTGATGATGATTATTCTTCTAGTGATGCATATTTAGGAACAACTTATGACTAGCAAAAATTTTGAGCCTTATGGTCTTTGGCGTAATTTATCTGTTGATCACAATGCCTATGACCCGAGTAAATCAAAGAGTTCTTTCTTACGTGATCCTGTTTTGAAATGTGTGCATCGATTCTTAGCATATAATTTTTTAGGCAAGAAAGATCACTCATGAGTTTTCTCTAAAACTGAATTTTATTTTATCTGGTGCATGTTAAATGATGTGAGGCCTAATTTAGGTTTTTGGTTAGCGGATCAATTTCAAAGTGCTTAAACAGTATAAGACTTTATTTCTTGGTCCATACATTCCATAACATGATGTTGAAGACAACACAGTTCTGATAGTATGTTTTAAATAACAAAATTATAAGTCTATGCCTTAGAGATTATTCAATGTATTCACAAGAAAAAAGGATAATACTAAATTATTTTTTCAAAGCCCCGCGAAGTGCGGTTTTATTTCCTAGTAGATATATAAAGCTGGGACTACAAGAGCTGATGTAGCATCACTATTTCTCATCTTCTTATATTCTATATTATCTAATAAATTGGTTGAGATTAAAATATAATTACATTAAAAAATATTAAAAATAAATAAATAATAATTATTAGATTACAAAAAATTACATGTCTCTTCCTGTTTCTATTTAAATTTAATAATATGTAGCCATTAATAATAATTAATTATAAGTCTTGAAATATTCATTTATTTTATTAAGACAATAATTAAACTTTAATGGCTTAAAATAGATCAACTAATTAATATAGGAAGGAATGTTCGTTTATTTTCCCTCAACAATGCCACTAGGGCCTAATTTTAATGTCATAATCTCATATTTAATAATGCAACCTTTTGTTTAGTATCTTTTGGCTTCTTCAAACTCTATAAACATTAAGTATTTAACATTTGTTATGTTTGGTTTTTTTTTTTTTATTTAACCAAATCCTCTTTAGAAATATTCTTGGTTTTATTTTTTGACTTATTTGAATTTTTAGTATTGTGTGCTTCATAAAGTACTCTTTTCTTCATGAGTTGAATAATGATAAAAATAGTTGGATGATAAGGGTTAGCCTTTGTAGGATGTGGGAGTCTGTTAATATAAAGAAGAATGGAGAATTGATTAGTGTGGACATGATTTTTATTGATGAAAAGGTTGTATAAAAATTTAGTGACAAGGTTTAGGCACATATTTAGTGAGGATTCTTTGTACAGTGTCAAGAATTTGAAAGTTGTTTCAACTACAGGCGAGTACAGACCACTATCAAATCAGTATAAGATTTTTTCTTGGTTATAACTTCACTTAAGAGGTTAGAAGAAGAAACTGTTAAGATTCCGATCAATGGATTCTAATTCGTATCTCCAAATTTGATTGATTTACGTGGGAATGATAACATAATCCTCTCAGGTATTTATTTTAATTATTAGTGTTTGTTAATCTTTAAGTGTATATTAGAAATTATTGATTCTTATGTTTTAACATGTTTATGTTATTTTCCCATAATATTACAGATGTTGTCGGAGTTTATGTGGTGTGGGTGATATTGAGATTGTTGGAGTTGGTTAGAACAAAAGAGATATAAAAGTTCTAACAAATTAGTAAGTTGAATATAATTAAGAAAACTATGACTATATATTTTTTTAGTCATTTTATAAGCAACTTGTCAGGGGCCGCTCAAATCTCCCGCAATCGGAGGTTAATTCCGCACACACGAGTCCGCTTAGCAAAAGTCCACATAGACGTGGAGTGCGCTTAGAAGTGGGACGCGCTTAGCAAAAAATGCGGAATGTACTTATAAGCCGGATGCGCTTAGAAATGGGCCGATAACATAACAAGCCATCCGTGGTGCACTTAGTAAACAACACCACACACACAAACACTCAAGCACACACACAAGCTCTCTAGCTCTCTTGTAAAGCTCTCTTGTTATTTATTCTTTGTGTGTAATAAAATCTATTTTGGCCACATTGCTCTACTTCTCTCTAGCATTTTCCGCAAGCATTCTTTCTTAGCTAGATTGAGAAGTGTTCTAGGCTTACTTAGCGACTTGTGTACTAGGAAGTCGTCTAAGTGCCGTATGGGTTGCTGCGCAATAAAACTCATCCCGTGACAAGTGGTATTAGAGCTAAGGTTTTCGCCCACGCAAGCTAGCTCAACGACCAATGACCAATCCTCCTAGCATAACGCAAGAGGCCGTAGTCGGTGTGGAGGTACCGGAGCAAGCACGTGGCCGCGAGGAAGGACGCGCACAAGCTAAGTCCCGCGGCAAGTCCAAGGCCGCTTCCGTAGATGATTTGGAGCCTTATATGGCCACGCTCGAAACCTCAATGTCCGCTGTCCAGGACACCATCGATACTTTAAAGGTGAGGGTCGATGGTCTCAAGGCGAGTATGGTGAGTTCACGGTAGCCATCAAAGCCCTCATGTAAGACCAAGCCGACTCACTTCGAGGGGAGCTTCGAGCATTCCATGATGAGCTGCCGAAATTGCGTAGCTTCATGCAAAGCAAGCTACGAGCGATCCGTGCGGAAGTTGACGAAGTCCACTCGGATTGGGCTTGGCACAAGCGCACACTCACACCTAGCCTGGCTTCCGTAAGCACGAGTGATGCGCGCCGCATCGATGTGCCAAAGCCCAACACCTACAATGGTGCACGCAATGCCACCATCATTGACAACTTCCTATTTGGGCTAGAGTAATACTTCGATGCCATGGGTGTTCGCAATGAGGCATCAAAGGTAGGCACCGTGCCTACATTCCTATGAGGCGCCGCACAACTATGGTGGTGGCGGAATCATGGCGACATGGGCAAGGGCATTTGCGCCATCAACACATGGGCTGAGTTTCAACGCGAACTCCGTAAGCACTTTGCCCCGAGCAACGCGGAGAAGGAAGCTCGAGCGCGCCTACGTCGACTCAAGCAAACGGGTAGCGTCTGCGATTATATCAACGATGTCACTACCCTTATGCTTGAGATCTCCGACATGTCCGATAAGGACTCTCTCTTCTATTTCCAAGATGGCCTCAAGGATTAGGCCAAGGCGGAACTTGATAGGCGTGATGTACAAACTCTCGATGACGCCATCGCCGTTGCGGAATCACTTGCTGATTACTCCACCTCACTCAAAGACAAGAGGCCTACTCACAATGTAGGTGGGGGAGATGGCCATGAGGACAGCGACCACAATCGCAAGGAACGGGGCAAGGAAAAGCCTCATAGCGGCAAGAGCAGGTAAAGTAAGTCCGAGAAGCTGCCCAAGCCTCGAAGCCCATGCTTCATTTGTAATGGCCCTTATTAGGTGTGTGATTGCCTGGAGAAAAAGTCTCTTAATGCCCTCGTGGCATAGCTCAAGGGCCAACACACACCGACTGCGGAGGAACTCCAACACTGCAATGGTTCGCTCCAACGCCTTTGTACACTTGTGAGCTAACCGCCAACACTTACAAGGAAAATGCTCATGTTCGTAAGTGTGCTCATCAATGGCCAAACCGTTCGTGCGCTCCTCAACACCGGAGCATCGCACAACTTCATCTCCGAAGATGAGGCCAAACATCTAGGCCTCAAGACAACGTAGTACGGAGGCACCATCAAGGCAGTAAACTCACCCGCCAAGACATTTGTGGGAACCGCATGAGGCGTACACGTTACGCTTGGAACGTGGAACGGGAAGCTCGACTTCTCGATTGTGTCGATGGATGACTACGCAGTGATCCTTGGCATAGAGTTCTTCGACAAGGTCCATGACTTCCCAGTTCCAGCCACGAACTCCCTTAGCATCTTCGATGGGAGTAAGGCATGCGTAGTACCGGTCGAGCGAGCACAGTCCGCGGAAAAGACACTCTCGATCGTGCGATGCAGAAGAGGATTCAAGAAGAATCCCGATCGCTTAGTCCCCATCCGCCAACACGACAAATGAGAGGATTCTGAAAACCCTCCGAGCCAAGTCCCACAACAAGCACGAGCCGTACATGACAAGGACAAGGATACTATGCCTCCGAAACTTCCACCGAGACGAGTAGTGGAGCAACACGCAAAGCCAACCAAGCATGAAGAGTTGCAGAAGCACAACAAGAGGGGACGCCGCAACACCAAGCGAGGGAAGGAAACGACCACATGTGGAGCCTCCATGTTGGTATGAATTCAAATGCTATTTTATTGTCAATGTGCAAGTGTACACAACAAGTAATAAAGTGATGAGTATTCAAGATCCTCTCCACAGGGATTGATGTTATCACAGTTGCTACAACAATTTTAACAGTGCTGATTTTGTTGTAAATTAAAATAAAACAATTAATGAAACTAATATACTAATTAAAATAAAAACGCAATAAATAAAATGCAACAAAGTAAATTATCACGTCAAACTCAAGGATAATACCAATGGGAATATAGAATAGTTGAGTGAATAAACTCTCTTAATGGTTTTGACTATTTTTCTAATGTTTGGCTCGGTTGCTACAGCACTGGGCAAAATCCTTATGCATCCTCAACCGTCGCATGTTGGATATCTTATATCTATATGCAACCTAACAGTGATAAATTGTTATGCCAACATAAGATATAGCATTACACGCTTAGGTTCTATTTACCCTACAAGGTGAATCCCTATGTCTAGTTCATCACTAATTTTAGATTAAGCATGGCCCTTTTGGGATAAGTTAAATTTATTCCAGGAAACCCAATCTAAAAGCAAGTATTTGTTCTGATATGTTCCACTAAGATAGGCCCTTTTGCGGCTCTCTCCTAACTTGTATCATTAAATGAGTGATCAATAAAAATAATGAATAAAAATAAATACTATCAAAATAAACTGCTACAACAAACATGCAGCAACACATATATTTAGTCAATAAACCATCAAGATTGTTTATCACTCAACCACAAATAAATTTAGTTCATGATTTGCAAAAGAAAAATAAAGAATAAAGTTTCGACCATGAAACACATCCCCATGAATAAATAGAAAACACAAAAATAAGATAAGGATAAAAAGAATTGAGCTCCCAATTGATCTCTACAATTTTTCCTCTTGTGCAACCCTTAATCTCTCTCTTGAATCTTATTTTTCTTTTGTTCCTTTGTGTTTTTCTCCTTGGGTGACGGCTCCCTTTATTCCTTATGATGTGTGCTCCTTTTATAGTTGAAAATTAGGATAAACAGAAGCCTAGGTCGCACATAAGTTAGATTAGGAAACTGCAGATCGCAATTTTGCAAGTATCCCGCACTGAATTTTCTCTGTCGTTGTTCCAGGATTGCTACAGCAATGTTGCTACAACAACGGCTACAGCAATATTGCAACAGCAACGGCTACAGCAATTGTATTGTTCCAGATTTGTTTCAATTCTTTTGTAACTAAGTTCTTTTCCATCTTTTGCAAGCTTATTGCATCAACATTCCTTCCTTGAAATTTGAGCTTCTGAACACCTACAATTATGCACACAATCCAAGCACAAATTATTTTAAATCAAACAAAATTGACAAAATTTGTTAAGAGTAAACTAAAATGAATGTTTATGCAAAATATAACAAAAAATACAATAAAAACACATCATTTACTGTCTAAGTAATATTGATTTAAGTCTAAAAGTACCATGATAACTCTTATTTCATAGAGTTATCACACCCCCAAACTTAAACCATTACTTATCCTCAAGTAATAATAACAACTCTAACACTTCAATCACACAATCATGCAACAAATAACTTAGCTCTGTCATCAAATTTACAAGGATTCTTCCACCCTCAGATCACACTCTTAATCATGCAAAATAACCATAGTAGTTCAGTTATAGACTTAGGCTTTATTTTGTCTAAAGTGTGTGTGTTCCACTTTGATCAAATTCCAGAGGTGCTACAATATTACACAAATATTGCATATAATTCAGAGGTAGAACACAAATATATTCACATATGGGGGAGCAAAAATCACAAATAGACTCAAAATGTGCTACAACAATAATAATTTTTTTTTCAGTTAAACCCTTCAATGCAACATTGAGCTTTCATGTGAATGCCTATCACTTGTAATGATGACACCCAATTACTCACTCAAAGTACATGTCAGAGTTGCTGTAGCAACACATCCAGGAAGTTATGTGCAGGTCTTACCTTTGGACGCCTTTGACTCAAGACTGAACATGGGGCTCATGAACAGACCAGGTTACTCAGTATCCTAGGCAGCGGACCTCTTTATTTTTCATTCCTTCATCACTATTTTTTTTTCTTTTTTTTTATATATAATTGCTGCAGCACTGCTCATAGCTCTTGTTGCCTTTTGACTCAAGTCTGCATATGGGATACATACTCAACCCTGGTTACTCAACAACTTAAACCATTGGAGCAAAATTTATTTCATAACAAGCACAGTTCAACAAAAATTTTCCCCCAAACTTGAGATATTTTCTACTCTTTTTGGTTTTCTTGGCTCTGCTACAACATTCTCATAAAACTCAACCAAAGTCTAAGTGTCGGGACAGAATTTCAACCTCCATCTATAACTATCTCTACTTGGCATTCTCATAAATACTAAATAACACTCAATTTATCTTCATTGGGTTTTCAAATCCATTACCAAGTATTAGATAACAGAGCTTCACACAACACACAACACAAGCATAAACACATGCACTCAAAAACAAAACCCCCCCAAACTTGAGTGGTGTTGTGTCCTCACAAGCACACAAAACAAAAACACATAAACCAGACATGCATACACTAAATAAAAGGACATGCAAAATGAATCAGAAAATTAAAACTAAATAAACGAAAAGTTTTGTAGAAAGAAGTAAAATAAACTAGCGGGTAAGGGTACTCCCCTGTTGCTAGAAGCACTGCTGCAGCACAGGCTATAAAAGGTCACTTCTTTTTTAATCCACTTCTCAAATGCTCATTTTCATAAAATCTGATCAATCCATTTGCTGTTGCAAAAGCAAGAAATGCCTCTGTTGTTTGAGAATCTTCTGTTATATGTCATGCTGTAAGTGATGCTGCAGCAATTCCCTTTGCTCTTTTTTCCTACATTTTTTTACTTGCTACAATTGAACACAAAGACAAAAAAAATTAGATGCATACTTAAAATAACAAAAAGACAAATTAAATAATTTAAAAGCTAAATTCAATGCATTAAAAACTTGAAACAACTTCCCTTATTGAGTTGCCTCTCAATTAGCGCTTGATTTTAGTCTTTCAGCCTGACCTTTCTTGTTTCCTCAACCTGGATCCTTCAAGAACCGATCCTTCTTTAGGCTGTTCACATCATCTCAGATATAGTGCTTCACTCTCGGCCCATTACCCTTGAATTCTTGTTGGTCTGGAGTGAGTTTCATTTGCTGGATTTGCTCGTCAATTTTGAAGGGTTGCTTCTCCCCTGACTATGTTATGCTAGCTGCTCCACGATCTTCATCGTCAAGTTCTTCAAATGTTACAGCATTGATTTCTTCCTTACTGCAACAATTGTGTAATCTCTCTGCTACAACAAAGTCCACAACACTGATAAAATTACAATCTTCAATCTCATCGGGACTCTTCATGGCATCCAGCACATTGAATGTAACTTGCTAGTCATTCACCCTCATAGTTAATTCTCCTTTTTGAACATTAATTAAAGTTTTTCTTGTGGCTAAGAAAGGTCTCCCTAGAATGATTGACACTTCTTTGTCCGCCTCAAAGTCTAGCACAATGAAATCAATCGGAAAAATAAATTTATCCATATTCACCAACACATCTTCAATCTTTCCTTCTGGATAGGCATGAGATCTGTCAGCAAGTTGTAGAGTCACTGTTGTTGGTCTACATTCACCAACTCCCAATTGCTTAAACACTGATAAAGGCATGAGGTTGATGCTAGCCCCCAGATCACAAAGTACTTGCCACTGTATTTAGTGCCTATGGAGCATGGAATTGTGAAGCTTCCTCGATCCTTCATCTTCTGTGGTATCTTACTTTGAAGCATTCGGCTGCAATCTTGTGTTAGAGCAACTGTTTCAAACTCTCCAAGTCTTATTTTCTTTGTCAAAATATCCTTAAAAAATTTCACATAATTTGGCATTTGCTCTAGAGCTTCCAAAAAAGGGATATTGATATGTAGTTGTTTCAGCATTCCCAAGATTTTGCTAAACTACTTGTCTTGTTGCTGCTTCTGAAATCTTTGAGGGAAGGGTGGTGAATGCCAAAACTGCTATACTACAGCAAGTTGTGCAGATTATTTCTCTTTTGCTCTACTCTGGTCTGTTGCTGTTGGTGTTGTAGCTTTCTCACCACCAGGTGCTGGATTATAACTTTCTGTAGATACTGTAGCAGAACTGTGTTGATTTGCATTCTGAAAAGTGGAAGACTGTAACTCATTCTCTACTTCAGTATCTTCTTGGCCTTGGTTGGACTCAATTCTTCTTTTTGGTACGCCAACTGAACTATCAACCTCATTTTCAGATCTCAAGTTTATCACTTTGCAGTGCTCTTTCCCTTCTCTTCTTGGGTTCTCCATGTTGCTGGGTAAACTGCCCTGAGGTCTGTTGCTTACTGCTATAGCAAGCTGTCCAATTTGATTTTCTAAGTTTCTCAAAGATGCATCATGACTTTGGACAACTGCTTTATTCTTCACAATATAATCTTTAATCAAAGTTTCAAGGGAGCTAAGTTGATCATTGTCGATGTTTCTTTGCTCTTGATTTTGTTGATAAAATCTAGGTGGTTGAGCAGGTCTGTTCTGTCCACTGAATGCTGCAGCAGGCTAATTCTGATAACTCCATGAAAAGTTCGGGTGCTGTCTCCATCTAATGTTGTAAGTGTTTGAATATGGATTGTCCTGGTTCTGTCCATTGAAGCTGCCCACATAATTGACTGAAGCTTGATTCCCAGGACAATTGTCAAATAAATGTCCTTCTCCACAATAAACACAAGACACATCAGAAATTTGGTTAACAGTTGCTGGAGTAGTAGTCATAGCCTTTACCAACTTTGTTAATGAAGTTACTTAGGCTGACAATGCTGTCAAGGCATCTACGTTATGAACTCCTGCTGTTCCTCTTGCTGCAGCTTGTCTGGTTGATGGCCACTGATAATTATTGTTGGCTATCCTCTCCAAAATTTCATAAGCCTCATTGTAAGACTTAGATAATAAGGTCTCATTTGCTGAAGCATCCACCATCAATCTAGTGCTTGGGTTGAGACCATTATAAAAAGTTTCCAACTGTATGCAGCAATGAATACCATGATGAGGACATCTTCTGAGTAACTCCTTAAATCTCTCACATGCATCACACAAGCTCTCATCTTCAAGTTGATGGAAAGATGTGATCTCGTTCCTCAACTTTGCATTGTTGGTTGGCAGGAAGTATTTCATCCAAACTTTGTCAGCCAAATTATTCCATGTAGTGATAGAATCTGGTGGTAGAGAATTCAACAATGCTCTTGCTCGATCTTTGAAAGAAAATGGGAAAAGTCTGAGTTTCAATACTTCCTGTGATGCTCCAGCAATCTTGAAAGCATCACTTACTTTTAAAAATAACTTAAGGTGTAGATGAGGATCTTCGGATGGCAAACCATTAAATTGCCCCACTGTTTGAAGCATCTGAAATATCACAGGTTTGAGTTCAAAATTGTCAGCTTGAACATCGGGTCTAACTATTCCTGGATATATGGCTTGAGGAGTCAACA
Source organism: Citrus x changshan-huyou (assembly GCA_039657385.1). Lineage (NCBI taxonomy): Eukaryota > Viridiplantae > Streptophyta > Magnoliopsida > Sapindales > Rutaceae > Citrus > Citrus x changshan-huyou. The sequence goes on from CM077549.1 coordinate 9,705,774, forward strand.
CTGTGTAGTCTCGAAGGGCTCTATCTCTATCGTTCGCCATGTGAATAATGATTGTTGTTCCCTGGTTGCCTTTGAACACATTGTTCATTCATACCTTCATGTACATTGACTGGTTGTATCTCCTCTCTAGGGTTCAAGTTTATCAAATCTTGCAAATCATCCATTGCTACAACAACTTGTAATTCCTGCTGCTCTCTTCTCAATCTCCTTGCAGTTCTTTCAATTTCTGGATCAAACTGGAATTCAATAGTTTTATATTTGCGCATGAAATGGTTGCTAGATCACCTATGTCAACAAATAAACAAATCAAAATAAAATTAAAAATTAGCACCGTTAAAACTAATTTCACAAATCACAAATCACAATCAATCTCCGGCAATGGCTCCAAAAACTTGTTGGTATGAATTCAAATGCTATTAGTGTCAATGTGCAAGTGTACACAACAAGTAATAAAGTTATGAGTATTCAAGATCCTCTCCACAGGGATTGATGTTATCAGACTTGCTACAACAATTTTAACAGTGCAGATTTTGTTGTAAATTAAAATAAAACAATTAATGAAACTAATATACTAATTAAAATAAAAACGCAATAAATAAAATGCAACAAAGTAAATTATCACGTCAAACTCAAGGATAATACCAATGGGAATATAGAGTAATTGTGTGAATAAACTCTCTTAATAATTTTGACTATTTTTCTAATGTTTGGCTCGGTTGCTACAGCACTAGGCAGAATCCTTATGTATCCTCAGCCGTCGCATGTTGGATATCTTACATATATATGCAACCTAACAGTGATTAATTGTTATGCCAACATAAGATATAACATTACACTCTTAGGTTCTATTTACCCTACAAGGTGAATCCCTATGTCTAGTTCATTACTAATTTTAGATTAAGCATGACCCTTTTGGGATAAGTTAAATTCAATCCAGGAAACCCAATCTAAAACCAAGTATTTGTTTTGATATATTCCACTAAGATAGACCATTTTGCAGCTCTCTCCTAACTTGTATCATTAGATGAGTGATCAAAAGAAATAATGAATAAAAATAAATACTATCAAAACAAATTGCTACAACAAACATGCAGCAACACATATATTCAGTCAATCAACCATCAAGATTGTTTATCACTCAACCACAAATAAATTTAGTTCATGATTTGCAAAAGAAAAATAAAGAATAAAGTTTCGACCATGAAACACATCCCCATTAATAAATAGAAAACACGAAAACAAGATAAGGATAAAAATGATTGAGCTCCCAATTGATCTCTGCAATTTTTCCTCTTGTGCAACCCTTAATCTCTCTCTTGAATCTTATTTTTCTTTTGTTTCTTTGTGTTTTTCTCCTTAGGTGATGGCTCCCTTTATTCTTTATGATGTGTGCTCATTTTATAGTTGAAAATGAGGGTAAACAGAAGCCTAGGTCGCGCATAAGTCAGATTAAGAAATTGCAGATCGCAATTCTGCAAGTATCCCGCACGGAATTTTCTCTGTCATTGTTTCAGGATTGCTACAGCAATGTTGCTACAGCAACGGCTACAGCAACTGCACTGTTCTAGATTTGTTTCAATTCTTTTATAACTAAGTTCTTTTCTATCTTTTGCAAGCCTATTGCATGAGCATTCATTCCTTGAAATTTGAGCTTCCGAACACCTACAATTATGCACATAATCCAAGCACAAATTATTCTAAATCAAACAAAATTTACAAAATTTGTTAAAAGTAAACTAAAATGAATGTTAATGTAAAATATAACAAAAAATGCAATAAAAACACATCATTTACTCTCTAAGTAATATTGATTTAAGTCTCAAAGTACTATGATAACTCTCATTTCATAGAGTTATCACTCCCCAAGAGTGGAGCACGAGAAGACCAATGGCAAATCGCGGAACAAGTCCAAAGGAGTAAGGACGAGATCACGACGAGGACGCCGCAAGCATAGGTGGGGGAGGATTGTCACGTGCCGCTCAAATCTCCCGCAATCGGAGGTTAATTCTGCGCACACGAGTTCGCTTAGCAAAAGTCCGCATAGACGTGGAGTGCACTTAGAAGCGAGATGCACTTAGCATAAAAGGCGGGATGTACTTAGAAGCGGGATGTGCTTAGAAATGGGCCGCCAACATAACAAGCCATTTGTGGTGCACTTAGTAAACCACACCACACATACAAACACTCAAGCACACACACAATCTCTCTAGCTCTCTTGTAAAGCTCTCTTGTTATTTATTCTTTGTGTGTAATAAAATCTATTTTGGCCACATTGCTCTACTCTCTAACATTTTCTACAAGCATTCTTATTTAGCTAGGTTGAGAAGTGTTTTAGGCTTACTTACCGACTTGTGTGCTAGGAAGTCGTCTAAGTGCCGCACGGGTTGCTGCACAATAAAACTCTTCCCGTGACAAATTGCTTACCTACTCAGCTACAAACGATGCAAAGTAACTTCTAAAAACCTTTACATGTATTTTATTTATTTCTTTTATAATTCAACGCATTGCTAAGGATCCTCAGTTATAAAATTTAATTTGGAACTTATCAACAACTACGAAAGGTATAAGGTCTATACACTCAGACTATACACATTAATATATATTTTTAAAGTTGTCTCATCTTTCAAAAAATCCAATTCATATTTTTTATTATTTTCATCAAGTGCAAAAGAAGAAAAAAGATAATATTAAATTCTTTTTTTTAAAGCCGTGCAAAGCGCGGTTCTATTTCCTTGTTATAAGATAATCGACAAGTCTCCTCTCTTTCTTTCTCTCTCTTTTCTTTTTGATATGGACAAGTCTCCAATTTGTTTTTGAAATATTGATATATTACAATCAAACTCTATTGATATTTACAATTAGATAACAATCAGGACTCTCCTTTATTATTCTAGTATTATTCTACCCCTAAAACGGGGAGACGAATAAACCCCTATTAGAAGAGGAGTCGAGTCCGAGTCATTGCTGGGACTCGAACTCATGCATCCAAGGTTATTGAGCGCATCAGTTGCCAATGGCCCATTGGCAACAAGTCTCGAAATTGATTCAACAATAATGACCAATCACATGACATTACTCCTTAAAATACTTAACTAAATATTCAATTAGTTAGATGATACTCTAAATTGATTCAATAAGAATGATGGATACTAGTGAGACATTACTCTAAATTTTATTATATTCAATTAGGTAGATGATACTCTCTAAATTAATTCAATAAGAACGATGGATGCTAGTGAGACATTACTCTATAAATTTTATTACTTATTTGAAGAGGCATATCAGCATTTAAGACTACAAAAGACACTTTAATTAAGATTCTTCAAATAAGAAATGATTCTCTCTCTTCAATTTTATAGAGTTACTTTCTCCCTCTTCAATTTAAATTTTATTACTTTTTTATTGGAAAGAGAAAGAGAAGTGCTTTAATTACCATTTATTTTTCCTTTGAAAAAAATATTTATTTGATTAAAATAATATTAACTTATTTCTCTTTGAAGAGCTTTTTAGAGAATAATATATTTTTTTACTCTCATATTTGCCACATAAGTAAGCAAATAAATATTTGAAGAGTAAAATTAATAAAGTCTTTTGGAGATGCTCTAAGAACGATCGATACTACTGAGACTTAAACATATAAGATTAATTTTTCAAGTTGATTTATACGACTGAATGAGATCACAAGTATTGTAGCATTGTATGGCAACAAATCCCAACATATTGCGATTGAAGTGACGGAGGTAATACATTATTATTTGTTGCATGCTTATTTCAATGTGACCATTCAAACTAATTTTGGGGTTCTTAATTAGTGTCTTTTTTTCCAAAAATTTGAAGTGCTCCTCTAGGGGAAATGAAGCAAATATTGTCGATCACAATAAACACTTGGAGGTTAGAGAAAGAAAACAAGGAATATCCAACTTGTATTAATTTATTTATGCATGCAAGACTTAATAAAAAAATAAAGAGTGCTGGCATATGAATTTTATGTTTTTAAAATGCAAAAGCTAAAATGATAGAGAAATTCTTTTGTATCTCCATAAAATCAAATAATATTATGACATGTGTATAAATGTTTTAATATGTAGTAATAAAATATTGGCTTGTTGTATAAACCACTGATGTAAAAAGGTTTGATTACATGGTTTTGTAGAATTTAATAACCCAATAGCAATAAGCATGACAAATAACTTTAATAGTTCCAAATTTAGCTGCCATTGCCAATGCCTTGAGCTCCTTCATTGTCCTCTCCTTTGCTTGAGGAAATAGATTGTACATAACTATGTCAAGGGTTGAAATATTCCTACTTATGCTAGAAATCTCAAGGGATTTTGGATCTAGAGATTCTACAATAATGACCTTCCCAGATTCCAGGAGTGCATCGTAGCAGTTCTTCAATATCTTTAAATATTTTCATCGCTCCAGTCATAAAGTATCCACTGAAGGTTTTCTATATCAGAATATCTCTAATTAGTTTCTAGAATGTTAAGAATCTAATTCGTTTAATTTTTTTTTCTCTTTAAGGAAAAATTAATCGAAGAGCTAACTAACCTTCATGAAAATAACTTGTCCATTAGGAACCTTAACAAACATATAACATGCACCACAACTATAAGAGAAATATAAAATGGAAAACAAAATTATCTTTTTGTTTTTCTTAAAAAATAATAAGTTATTATGAAATACCTTATTATGTTTAAATAAAAAAATACATTCATTAGAGGATGCATTTTTAATGACACAAGGTAAGTCAAAGTTAATACCCCTAATTTGTAGGTATGTCCTTGTTGAAGACCTTGATTAATCAAACAACTATTCTTAAGAATAATTGAAGAACACAAACTATATTCTTTTGATTGAGAAGATTTCTTTCTTTCTTAATTGCTGAATTGAATACATGAGGATGTATTTATATTATAGATAGCTTAACACAAACCACAAAATATTAAATACACAAAAATTTATAAACCACACATATAACTCAACTAACACCATATGTGGAAAGATAATCTCCATATCTTTGAAAAACAAAATCTAAAGCTTTTGGATATCAATGATGAATCATGATTTGAGCCTTAAATGGATTGGATCAAGTTTATAATCCAACACCCCCCTTTAAACTTGATCCTACAATACTAAGGGAATTTCTCAATTTCAGAAAGTCTCACTGCTTGAGGGTTTTAGTGATGATGTCGACAACTTGATCTTGAGACTTGACATACATTGCTTGTACATCTTTTCCCTCAATGTATTCTCGTATGAAATGGTAGCGAGTGTCAATATGCTTACTTTAATCATGGAAGACAAGATTCTTAGTTAAGGCAATTGCTGACTTGTTGTCGATGAAAATCTCCGTAGGTTCTTCTTGTAATAGACCTAACTCCTTTAATAAATTCCTTAGCTAGATTGCATAACAAAAACTTGATGTGGCAACTCTGTACTTAGCTTTGCAGGTAAAAAGTGTAACAATCGATTTTTTCTTCAACATCCATGCGAAAGTTGTATCTCCCATGAAGAATATGAAACCAGTAGTGCTATGTTAATCATCTATGTCTCCACTACAATCGCTATCGCTATATCTAACAAGAGTCATTAAAGAATGAGCATTACAAGCTGAAATCAATTGTACCTTTGATTAGGGAAAGATTCTTTTGCAGATTTGATGGTCTTTAAAGTTTTTATGTATCGACTCACAAGTCCAACAACATAAAAGATGTCTAGTATCGTGCATGTCAAATAGCGTAATCTTTCGACCAAACTCTTAAATAATGTTGGATTTACACTTTTGCCTTCATCATATTTGGATAGCTTGACTTCGTATTCTATTGGCATGCTTATGGATTTGCAATCATGCATCTTGAACTTTTTGGGTATTTTCTTTGCGTAGCTTTTTTAGGAAATAAATATCCCTTCTTTCTTTTGCTTAACTTCAACACCAAGATAATACATCATAAGTTAGATATTAGTCATCTCAAATTCTTTGGTCATTGACATGACTCAAAAGTGTATTACTCTCAAGTATAAGAGTGTCTAGTTATAATATAACCCGGTGAGACCGGGGTCGAACCACATGGAGTTTTAAATCTAGTAAAACTAAGAAATTAATTGCGAGACAAAGAAATTATTTGAAATTGATTTAAAAATAAGCTAAGGTTTAGGATCCACTCTCTGTATTCAAACTATAATTTTAATACTCTCTCATTTATATTTTTCCTCACTTTTACCAATTAATTATTATATCATTTAATTCTATATGTGTGGATAAATATAGAAAAAAGTACCTAATGTGCCACACTATATTAATGTGTCGACATTATGTCAAAATACCATAAAATCCAGTGAGATTTATAAATTAACATGATATAAAAATAATTAGAAAAGAATTAAATAAAATTAAAAACTCATTTGAGAAAATAATAATAATTAATAGTTTGAAACATTGAGCTTCACCCTTCACCTCAGCTTAATAAAATTAGCTACTCATATTGAAAGAAAACACAACACTCTTTTTATTTGATAAACTTTTTGAAATATATTACAAAGAAAATTGATACAAACGGAAACAAGAAAAGAAAAAAAAAGAAAGATATAAATTCTTCAGTCTCGGCTTCAGCTCTCAAAATAGCTCTTTAGCTTCTGGCCCTCGGCTCCCCCTCAATCGCTTGCCACCCCTTGCCTTTTATAAGCAAAGTAAATCATCTTCTTTTCTTTTCTTTTATTAATATTAATATTAATATTTTATTTTATTTTTATATTATATATATATATATATATTGAATTGTGTGATGGTCAGGAGGCGTGATGGCCTCATGACCATCACCAACATGCTTTTGTTCTTTTGTTCTTTTTTATTTTTTATTTTATTTTATTTATTATTTATTATTACATCTCTTCAATTGTGTTCCAGTAGTTCTTCTTTGTTCTCGCTTTTAATTCCAATTCCATCTTTATTCCTAAAAAATATTTTACAAGATAAAAATTAACAAATTACGAATTAATTTAACATAAAATATATTTGGGGAATATTAAAATAATTTAGAAATAATAAACGCATTAATTGACACAATAAGTGAAAAACTAATAATTTTATCCTTATTAAATGCACACTTTTTAGTGTCAATCACACCCCCTAACCAGCTTATTGCTAAGCCCTAGCAATTTAAGCGATAAATATTTAGAGAAATTTCAAAACCAAATTGAAAATCTTTTTTTTTGAAAAATTGTGTTTACTTCTTTCTTCAGATTAATGACAACAATCAAATAAAAGTATAAGCATTATCTTCAGCTTAAAGAAAATCACACCCGCACAAAACAATTCAGAAAAATCCTGTAAAATGATCAATTATTAGAGCAACATTAATCAAGTCACTTTTAAGAATGATACATCAGACCTTAAAATCTCACAATTAAGAGTGACTCTCTCAAAAGAAGATATACCCTAAATTAATTTGTCACTCTGAAAAAAAATGGTAAATTTGAAAGAATGATAAAACAATATCACACGCTCTCACCAAAATGAAAAAATAATGCCCACAACTTAGAAATAAAATGATCTCAAGTCTAATGAATTACTAGCAAAATTTATTTTTATTTTTATGCATCACCACATCTTTTAGTCCATATTACCAGCTTTTACTTCAGACTATAGTTCTCAAAAATTAAGAAGGACTTTTATTAGGACGTAACGTAGGATATGGTCATGGTTAACAAAAAGGTAATAGGGAAAACAAAAATATATGTTTGAAAAATAGGGGACTTTTTGGAGATTACAAGGTGCTTTGTTTTTTCTCTTTTTGCTTGGATTTTTTTTACTCTTTTTTTATTTTATTTATTCATATATACATATCATCCTTTTTTTATTTTTATAGCACCATTATTAGGAATACATAATCATCCGTATTTTCAAACATAATTGGGTGATGGAAAACATAAAACATAAGGTGATACTCCTCATTAGAGTAGGAAAATATGATATGTTACCAACGAAAAAGTTTTTTTTTTTTTTTTAGGCTCAAAGGGGTTAACTATGGATTCTTTATAATAGTGTTGGCTAGAAAGGCTCAAACGGATCAAAGATGACATTTTGTCATCTTTTAGGGCTCTATATAATCTTTCATATCCACTAGTTCAATGGACTTTTAGATGCGACTGCACAAACTTTTTTTTTTTTTTTTTTTAGAAAATATTGAGATCTTGTACAATAAATTGTGAAGTTGTATAGGCAAACAAGGTTACTCTCCAAGGATAATAGGCTCAAAAACTCGCTTGGTCTTTTCATAATATGTACATTCCTCCAAATGACTTAATCAATTTCACTCATCCAATTTCTCAATTTACGTTTCAACATGCAAAAGGGAAAACATAGTGTAACATAACTCAAGGCTAAAGATAATACAAATACCAAAATTTAAAAATCGTCATGTTATCTAATGTTAAAAGATCACACCGAAAAAGAAAACTTTTTTTTTTTGTTAAAGAAACACTAAAAGAAATTGGGACTAATTGCATAAACTTAAGGTAGATAATTAAGAGAAAAAGAGAAAACAAAACGTTAGAAGACACATTTTTTTTTTGGAAACAAAACATAAAATTTAAGAAGGTGCGTTTCTAGAGACACTACATTCTATATTATGCCATCTTCGACTCAAATTTTTATCCAAAGTTTAGTCTTTAGAACAAAAATTAGTAAAAACATCACTAGGACTGAGACATTCCACAATTATCAACTATTCCCTCCCCCCAACCTAAAAGAGACATTGTCCTCAATGTCTAAAGAAAAGAGTAGAGTTTAGAAGATATCACCTGGCCACTACTGGAAATATTTACAAACGGGGAGTTAAATCTGATTTACACTTTTTACGAGAGTTACTGCCATCGTCATCAGTTGCCTAACCCAACGCCAAAGTAACGGGATCTGGCTCTGGTTTGTAAGCTTCCAAAAGATCAAGTAACTCATTAGCAGTAGGAGCACAAATGAAGAGTTTTTTCGCTGAGAATGGAATGAAATAATTTTTAATTGCATGATTAAGAAATGTTATTAAGTTATCATAAAAGTTATTAACATTTAACAAATCGATGAGGTTTTGATGAATATTCAAATGGGCCCAAGAAGCAAATGCAATTAGCGCCTTTAAAGTTACAAGATCTCCTGGCAAGAAAATGAATGCGTTAGCATGATTTAACATTTTAGATATTCTTTCTTGCATACCTGAGACAACTAACTCTTCTCCAGTTGGCGGGTCTGGTAGACATCTTAAAGGTTTTAAGGCTTTTGAAATGATGCCTAGCACTTGCCTTCCTCGAACGAAAGCAGCTTCAGAGACAAGCTTTGATAACCCTCAACCACCTCCTCCATATACAAGATGTAGTTTCCTCTCTGCTATAGCACGACCAAGATCTATAGCTGCTTGAACGAACTCCTTATACTTTCCATAGCGAAATCCAGAAAGCACACAAATGTTTTTAAGTTGACTGCTTGAAGTTGCTACCATTAGAACAATTCTAAAAAGAAACAATTTGTGAGTGCTTGAAAAGAAGTTCTTATTTAATGATCTTGGTGACGGACATAATGATATACATCTGTAAATGGGGTGGTGTGTTTGTCAAATGACGCGTGAAGCTTTTAGCTTAATAATTCAAAGGAAAATAGCAAAAAGAAAAAATAAACAGTGATTAGATAAAAAAATACACAATAATAATAATAATGCAAAAGATAAAAGAACAGTAAAATAAAAGGATATTTACTGGTAGTTGTGATTGTGGCTCACATCTTTCTCTGGTTTTACGTCCAGTAACAGCTTGAATGCCCTCTATGGGTCGAGGATAGGCTTCCCATCCAGTTTTCTTATAAACTGGCAAACAATGTCTTTTAGAGTCAGATTCCCAAGACTAAACTGTGCACTTTCCTTTTGGAACATCTTTCACAAATTTTGAATTTCACGTTGAACATATCCGCTCGGATGTGTCTCAAGAGATCGTAAGATGTCATTCAACGATTCTTTACTCATGCCATCCTTAACGAACTTGATTTTATCTTCACGATTTACAGAAACCATTCCTAAAGTTTTACAAAGTGGCTTTTTGCAAGTAAGTCTTACACATTGAGAACATTAAGAGCCAAGTCGCTTAGCTCTTCTTTTCTTAGCAAATGTACTTTTACCAAAACTAGGCATGTAGGAAATGAATGGATCAGAAAACTCACCTGCCAATCGGACCTTTGCTTCAATTAACCAACGAATGTCAGCAGGAATCCCATTGATCATTAACAAACGCAGTCGTTCACAACGAACTTTGTAAATCTTCTTCAGAGCATTTTAAGGAAGAGAAGGAAAACGTTGATGCAATTTTCGTTGTATTTCTTCCATCCTTGACATTGAGGTTTCAGTTATTGTAGGAAACTGAGAATACCGACTTAAAAAGTCACGGAGTACCCTTATCCGCCATTTATACGGGAGAGTGAATCAAAACAAAACGAATCAAATCTGTAAAATCAAATCAAACGCAGTCGTTCACAACGAGCTTTGTAAATCTTCTTAAGAGCATTTTAAGGAAGAGAAGGAAAACGTTGATGCAATTTTCGTTGTATTTCTTCCATCCTTGACATTGAGGTTTCAGTTATTATGGGAAACTGAGAATACTGACTTAAAAAGTCACGGAGCACCGTTATCCGCCATTTATACGGGAGAGTGAATCAAAACAAAACGAATCAAATCTACAAAATCAAATCAAAAGTGAAGAAGAACAACAAAATAAAACAAAAACACACAAGGAATATTACTCACCTTCGTCCTTTTATTGAATTTACCTCCAATTCCAATTATAGATTATAAATACCATCCTCTATTTCCTTGAGTTGTCTTTCTAGATCTTTCACGTGAGATACTAACTCTGGTGGTTGTAGATCCCAAATGGGATGTAATTTACAAAATCGGAGCAATTTCCTCAGGTGAAATTTTACATGAAAAAACGTTTTAAGATGATCAAAAAGGAAATTTCTCATGGAGGTACTCATGACAAGTATAAAAATTTGGTGAGCTAAATCACAATTGTCAAACAACACACAATTAAAATAATGCAATGCACTCCATTCAAGACATAGGGAAAAGGAAAAAAAAAACCAAACAATTCAAACGATAAAGTAACAGTAAATCAAATTCACAAAAAGTTAAAATGAAAAGGCTTAATTAAAATTTGGTGGGTCACTCAAATTGATTTCGGTACCTGCTTCATGTGGTTGGTATTCCAAATATGGTTTCAATTTTTGGCCATTAACTTTAAATGTGACACCATCCTTTGGATTCTGAATTTCTACGGCTCCATAAGGATACACATATTTTACAATAAATGGACCATTCCACTTTGACTTTAACTTCCCTGGAAATAAATGAAGACGAGAATTATAAAGCAACACTTTTTGACCAATTTCAAATGCTTTCCGAAAAATTCTTTTGTCATGAAAAAATTTGGTTCTTGCCTTAACAATTCTGGAATTCTCATATGCATCATTCCTTAATTCCTCAAGTTCATTTATTTGCAATTTATGCACATTACCAGCATCATCAAGATTTGAATTAAAAGCTTTAATGGCCCAAAATAATTTATGTTCAAGTTCAACTGGTAAGTGGTAAGATTTTCCATAAACAAGTCGATAGGGTGACATTCCTAAAGATGTTTTAAAAGCAGTACGATATGCCCAAAGTGCATCAGTTAATCGAAGAGACCAATCTTTACGGTTTGGATTAACTGTCTTTTCTAAAAACGTTTTTATCTCTCTATTTGCTAATTCAACTTGACCACTTGTTTGAGGGTGATAAGGGGTAGCAACTTTATGTGTAATTCCATATTTCTTCATTAAGGACTCAAATGGCATATTACGAAAATACTTACTTCCATCACTGATAATGGCTCGATGTATTCCAAATCTGCTCAAAATATTTTCTTTTAAAAAGCGGATCACAATCTTGTGATCATTATGCCGACAAGGAATCGCCTTGATCCATTTTGAAACATAATCAACAGCAACCAAAATGTATACAAATCCAAATGATGATGGAAAATGGCCCATAAAATCAATTCCCCAACAATCAAATATTTCAATGACAAGGATGCGGTTTAAAGGCATCATGTTTCGCTTTGAAATAGACCCTATCATTTGACAATTCTTACACATTTTACAGAATGCATGTGAATCTTTAAATAATATAGGCCAATAAAATCTACACTGTAATATTTTTACAGCTGTCTTTTTTGAAGAAAAATGGCCACCGCATGCTTCAGAATGACAAAATTGAATGACCCTACTTACCTCGTCGTCTGGTATGCATCTTCAAAAAATTTGATCGAAGCAGTACTTGAACATGTATAGTTCATCCTAGTAAAAGATTTTCACTTCTGTTAAGAATTTCTTCTTGTCCTGGGAACTCCAGTCACATAGCATTTCACCTGTTGCAAGATAATTAACAATATTAGCACATCAAGGAATTTTGTTTATAGAAAATAAAAATTCATCAGGGAAAGAATCATTGATGGGTGTTGTTTCAATTGAAGACTCATTCGTTAGTCTTGAAAGATGATCTGCAACAATATTTTCAGCGCCCTTTTTTGTCTTTGATTGTTAAGTTAAATTCTTGAAGCAGTAAAATCTATCGTATCAACCTTGGTTTGGCATCTTGTTTTGACATTAAATATCTCACAGCAGCATGATCAGAATAAACAATAGTGGATGAACCAATTAAATACGAACGAAATTTATCCAATGCAAATATTACAGCAAGTAGTTCTTTCTCACTTGTAGTGTAATTCATTTGAGCACTATTCAAAGTTCTACTTGCATAATAGATGACAAAGGGCTTATCTTCCTTTCTTTGACCCAGAACAGCGCCAACAACATAGTCACTGGCATCACACATTAGCTCAAAAGGTAAAGACCAATCAGGGGGTTGCATTATTGGGGCTGATGTCAAAAGAGTAGTTATTTTTTCAAAAGCTTGTTGACAATCTTTAGTCCATTCAAATTGTGTGTCTTTTATTAGGAGGTTATAAATTAGTCTAGATAAGGCACTAAAGTCTTTTATAAACCTCTTATAAAATCCTGCATGTCTTAAAAAAAACGGACTTCTCTAATTGTGTTTGGTGAGGGTAATTTCGAAATGACTTCAACTTTAGCTTTATCAACTTCGATTTCTTTTGAAGACACAACATGGCCAAAGACAATTCCAGAAGTGGTCATGAAATGACATTTTTCCCAATTTAAAACTAGTCATTTTTCTTTGCACCTTTCTAAAACTTTTTCTAGATTATCAAGACATATATCAAAAGAATTACCAAATACAGTTAAATCATCCATAAAAACCTCTAGACAATTTTCAACCATGTCACTAAAAATGCTTAGCATGCACCTTTGAAATGTTGCAGGAGCATTACAAAGTCCAAAGGGCATTCTCCTAAATGCATATGTTCCAAATGGGCATGTGAATGTGGTCTTTTCCTGATCTTATAAGGCTATAGGGATTTGATAATAGCTAGAGTAGACATCAAGAAATCAGTAGTAGGGATGTCCAGCTACTCTTTCGAGAATTTGGTCAAGAAATGGAAGGGGAAAATGATATTTTCTAGTGGCATCATTTAATTTTCTGTAATCAATGCACATGCGCCAACTAGATGGAATTCGTGTTGGGATTGGTTCACCTTTTTCATTTTTTACAACAGTTATTCCAGATTTCTTTGGTACTACTTGTGTTGGACTTACCCATTTACTATCAGAGATAGGTGTTGGTGTATAAATACCAATGCTATTGGTGTCAATGTGCAAGTGTACACAACAAGTAATAAAGTGATGAGTATTCAAGATCGTCTCCACAGGGATTGATGTTATTAGACTTGCTACAGCAATCTTAACAGTGCAGATTTTGTGTCTAAATTAAGATAAACAATTGATGAAACTAATTTACTAATTAAAATAAAAAAAATAAATAAAATACAACAAAGTAAATTATCACGTCAAACTCAAGGATAAAATCAATGGGAATATAGAGTAGTTGAGTGAATAAACTCTCCTAATGGTCTTGACTATTTTCTAATGGTTGGCTCGGTTGCTGCAGTATCTGCTATAGCACTGGGCAAAATCCTTATGTATCCTTGTTGAGTGTTAGAAAATGTATATTTATAAAGGAGAAAATCATCATTTTACACTACAACCTTTACTAACACCCTTACTTTTATGTATTTAACCTTCTTTTGATTTAATTCCTGTGTGTTTTATTTTAATTAAGCATTTTATGTATTTTAGGGGCATCATAGTCATTTCACAATAAACGAGAGATCAGACGGCAAAACGAACATCACTTTTGAACTCAGGACGGTCGAAAATCTTAGGAGGAGCATAAAAGGAAAAATGGCACTATTCACATGTACGGTACTATTCACATGTACGGTACTGTCTACGTTACTGTTCATGACACTGTTCACATAGACGGATCGATGATGTGGCATTGATTGATAAGGTGTCACGATCCTGTTGGGCTAAAATTCTTATGTACTGTTGATGGTGATGTGGCAGCATATCAGTGGACGAAAAATCTCGCGTACGGTACATGCATCACACATGATTATTTTCAACCAAACCGTGTCACTGTTCACCCGGGTTAAACCGTGTTACTGTTCATCCACGTGGTCAAACCGCGTACTGTTGACTGATGACGTGGCGCAATCCTGAGCGTCCAAACTGTTTTTAATCCGATGGCCATGATTTACTCCATGTATCTATAAAAAGGGGGCTCCCCCCCCCTAATTTGATATCTCTGAATCCATTTTTGGGATCCATTTTCTGTAATTCCTTCTCCATCTTGTATTTTCTTCATATTTTAATGAATTTCCATTTTGCCCCTAGTTCAATTATGAGTGGCTAATTTCCTTTCAAGCTTGGGTTGAAGGTGAAGTCTCAACATGTGTCATGGGCTTTATTTGATAAATTTATTTTCTTTTCCCCTCTAATTTTTGTGGATGATTTGACTTTTCGTCGACAAATAATAATAGTCTTGTCTAGATACTGCCTTGGTTACACCGGCTCTCTAGTACAAGGTTATTATTATTTGGCACGATAAGCCCTTAGCACCATATTGATTAGAGCGTGGTTCATGAGGTGTGAATTCCCCCATCATGATTTAATTGGCATTAATACGGATTATTTAGCCCATGATGCATGTTGATACGGATCCAGATACCCAAGTACGTCATTTCAATAGAATTCTCTTCAATTTATTCTCGCCATTTTAATTTAAGTTAAAGCATATTCCAAATCATTTCCACCACAGATCCAATCAACCATTTGTAAAATTAATTCTATACACAATTAAAATCCACCTCCTCGTGGGATCGACACTCGTCACCATTGATCTATACTACAATACATTCGTGCGCTTGCGAGTACATTAAAATTTGCACAATAAGTTTTTGGCGCCGTTGCCGGGGAGGTAAGTAATTTTAATTCATAGAATTAATTTTTGTAAATAATTTCTTTTATTTGTTTTCTTGTGTTTTTTATAAAAAAAAAAAAAAGTGAATCCGCATTTGGAGGTTAGTATTTCTTTTCTTTTTCTCTTCTTTAAAATTCTGTAATTTAATTTTTAATTTATTTTTCTTTGTAATTTTTGTTTATCTTATTAATTTAATTTTTAGTTAATTTATTTCACGTATTTATTTTTGTGTATTTTTATAGTAAGGTTGTAATAGCGCAATAAGGTTAGTATCGTAATTTCTCCCTCTTATTTATTTTTATTTGTTTTGTTCCCATCTTTATTTTTATTTTTATTTTATTTTGCATGCATGATCGTAGGTCATTATTACCTAATCTTGAACCTATAGACCTTGAACTAGAAAAAACACTTCGCACACACAAACACGTTAGAAATAAAATGGATTTGCAACCACAGGAGAGGCCATTTAAGGACTATTTTAGTCCCTTAGCTAATTTGAGCACATCATGTATTAGATACCCAAATGTAGCTGTTAGGAGCTTTGAACTAAAACCTAGTGTGCTAAATTGTCTCCCCACATTCTATGGCTTAGAAAATGAGCACCCATATAATCATCTGAATGATTTTCATGCTATTTGTCAAACATTTAAATATGAGAATTTTTCAGACGATGATGTTAAACTCAGATTATTCCCATTTTCTTTAAAGGATAGAGCTCGTTCATGGCTTAATACAGTGCCTGCTAATAGCATTGCATCATGGGAACAAATGGTTACAAATTTTTGAATAAATATTTCCCAGTGCATAAAACCAATGCTATTCGCAGGGAAATCTCAGAGTTTACCCAGAGAGAGGACGAGCAGTTTTTCGAAACATGGGAGTGATTTAATGGGCTACTCTTGAAGTGTCCACATCATGGGTATGAGAAATGGCACCAATGCCAATACTTTTTGGAGGGATTATTACCGAATGTGCAAGAATGGCTAATGGCAACAAGTGGAGGAGAGCTAATGTCAAAAAGCGCAACAGAGATTTGGGAATTCTTCCAGCGACAAGCGGATAATTCCCAACAACGGAGTCGATCACTCAGGAATACTAGAAGAATTAAAGGAGTAAATGAGGTTCACATTGGCGAGTCAAGTTCAGAAATCAAAGAAGTCAAGGAGATAATTGAAGGTCTCTCTCGACAAATAGCATCGTTATCAACTGCTAAATCAACAGAGCCACATGACCATGACTCATACTCAGATCAAGCCAATGCCATAGGTGTAATGAGAAAACCATCAAATTACAACCCATACTCCAACACATATAACCCGGGATGGAGAGACCACCCCAATTTTTCATGGTCTCAAGGATTCCAACAGAATGGACCAACAGCTCCAGCTCCACCAATGCAACAAATTCCTCAAAATCCTCAAGCCTCTCAGCCTCCATTTAGACCATACAATCAGAACCAGAACAACTCTCAACCCAGACCATGGGAGGATTCATTCCAGAATTTCAAGAATGCTACTCACTCTACGATTGAGCAACAGAATCGCACCATTGATGGACTACGAAATGAGTTGAGAGCAGGCTTCAACTCACAAGCTCAATCAGTTTCAAGCCTCGAGAAGATGGTGGGACAACTTGCTTCTTCAGTTCAGACCTTGGCAATGACTGTTGAGAAAGGTAAATTTCCAAGTCAACCAGTGCCTAATCCTAAAGGCGTACATGAAGCAAGTACCAGTTCACCACAACAGCATGGAGAGGTCAAAGCAATCATGACCTTGCGAAAAGGAAAAGAAGTCAACAATAAAGTGGAGATGCCGGTGACAAAAGAAAATCAAATTGTACCTGTAAATACTGAGGACTCACCACCGGAGGAGAGAGAATAAACCAACCCACGAGAATATGTTCCGAAAGCTCTATTTCCTCAAAGGTTAGCTAAAGGAAAAAAGGGAAAATCCACAGGTGAGATTCTTGAAATCTTCAAACAGGTAAGTGTTAACATCCCTCTACTTGATGCTATTAAACAAGTTCCATCTTATGCCAAGTTTCTTAAAGACCTTTGTACTAAAAAGAGAAATATGCATGTTCAAAAGAAGGCATTTTTAACAGAAAACGTTAGTTCTATACTCCAACATAAAATTCCTTTAAAATGCAAAGACCCAGGCTCCCCCACTATCTCATGTAGTATAGGGAACCACACAATTGAGAATGCTTTGTTAGATTTAGGAGCTAGTGTAAATCTTTTGCCTTACTCTGTATTCATGAAACTTGGACTGGGAGAGTTACACCCAACTCCAGTGGTGTTACAGCTTACAGATCGATCCACAAAAATACCTCGTGGTATTGTGGAGGATGTGCTTATCCAGGTAGACAAGTTTTATTTTCCTGTTGATTTCATTGTAATTGACACTCAACAAATACAGGATTCAAGGAAGCATATCCCCATTATTCTAGGCCGACCTTTCTTGGCAACTGCGGATGCTCACATTCAATGCAAGACTGGAAATATGCAGTTATCCTTCGGCAACATGACTATGGAACTGAACATCTTCAACATTGTCAAACAACCTCACAATGCAGATGACGGAATTGTAGATGTGGATTTAATTGAAGCATTAGTTGATGACACTTTTGTTTCAAACCTTAGTGATGATCCTTTACAAACATGTTTAACTCACTTTGGTTTTGATTTTGATATTGACAGATCGGTCGATGAGGTCAACGCCCTACTTGACTCAGCACCATCTATGGACACTAATAAATGGAAGTCAAGAGTAGAACAACTAGCACCATCAGAAAAGAAACTCATCCCATCATCAGAATCACCACCGAAACTCAAGCTCAAACCATTACCCAACACTTTGGAATATGCGTTTTTGGGAGAAGAAAGCACTCTGCCGGTAATCATCTCAGCATCCCTCAATGACGAACAAAAAGGTAAGTTGTTGGATGTTTTAAAAGAGCACAAAGGAGCATTAGGATGGACCATAACAGACATAAAAGGTATAAACCCAGTAGACTGCATGCATTACATTTACCTTGATGAAAATGCTAAATCTACTAGGGAAATGCAACGTCGGTTAAATCTTAATATGAAAGAAGTTGTTAGAACTGAAGTCCTTAAGCTATTAGACGCAGGTATCATTCACCCAATTTCTGATAGTTCATGGGTCAGTCCTGTACAAGTTGTCCCCAAAAAGTCAGGAGTCACAGTAGTTACGAATGCTGATAATGAATTGATACCCACTAGAGTAACTACAGGATGGCGTGTATGCATTGATTATAGAAAGTTGAATTCTGTCACACGTAAAGACCATTTTCCTTTACCATTTATTAATCAAATGCTTGATAGATTAGCAGGCCATGAATTTTATTGCTTTCTAGATGGCTACTCAGGATATAATCAGATTCCCATAACACCAAAAGATCAAGAGAAAACCACTTTCACTTGCCCTTTTGACAATTTTGCATATAGGAGAATGCCATTTGGATTATGTAATGCACCTGCTACATTTTAACGATGCATATTAAGCATTTTTTCTGATATGGTTGAACGATTCCTTGAAGTCTTTATGGATGGCTTTTCTGTCTTTGGTGATTCGTTTGATCAATGTTTACATCATCTAACGCTAGTTCTACAGGGATGTACCGAGAAGAACTTAGTCTTGAATTGGGAGAAGTGCCATTTTATGGTAAAACAAGGTATTGTTCTCAGTCACATCATTTCGAGCAAAGGTATTGAGGTTGACAAAGCCAATGTGGATCTCATTTCTAATATTCCTCCACCTAAAACAGTCAGAGAAGTAAGATCTTTCCTTGGGCATGCTGGTTTCTATAGACGTTTCATTAAAGATTTTAGCAAAGTTTCTAGACCCTTATGCAATTTACTTGCTAAGGATGTACCTTTTATCTTTAATGATTCATGTCTTATGGCTTTTGAAAAATTAAAGCAATTATTGACATCATCACCCATCATTTAGGCCCCAAACTGGAGCTTACCATTTGAGCTCATGTGTGATGCATCTGATTATGCAGTAGGAGCAGTATTAGGACAACGAGTTGATCGAATTCCCCACGTTATTTACTATGCTAGTATGACATTGAATGATGCACAGTTGAATTATTCAACTACTGAAAAAGAAATGCTAGCAGTAGTATTTGCATTAGAGAAATTTCGATCTTATCTCATTGGTTATAAAATAATTATATTCACAGATCATGCTGCTCTTAAATATCTTCTCACAAAGAAAGATGCAAAAGCTAGACTAATTCGTTGGGTGTTACTTTTGCAGGAATTCGACTTGGAATTTAAAGATAAAAAAGGCACAGAGAATGTTGTGGCTGACCATCTCTCTCGTCTCCATTTTGACACAATTACAGAGCCATTAATATTGAATGAGTCATTTCCAGATGAACAATTAATGAGTGTGGAAGTATTACCTTGGTATGCTGATATAGTTAATTATCTTGTTACAGGTAAACTTCCAGAGCATAGACCAAGCAAGACAAGGCTAAATTCTTTGCGGAAATAAAGAATTTCTTTTGGGATGACCCATATTTGTTCAAGTATTGTGCAGATCAAATTGTTAGACGATGTGTCCCAGAAAATGAAATTCAGAATATTCTTTCATTCTGCCATGAACAAGCTTGTGGAGGCCATTTCAGCGCTAAGAAAACAGCGACTAAAGTTTTACAATGTGGTTTCTACTGGCCAACTATATTTCAAGATGCTTACACTTTCTGTTCTTCATGTGATAGGTGTCAACGAATGGGGAGCATTACACGAAGGAACATGATGCCACTAAATCCAATTTTAGTGGTTGAGATTTTTGACGTATGGGGTATCGACTTTATGGGACCCTTTCTCCCTTCTTTTGGCCATCAATACATATTGGTTGGTGTTGACTACGTCTCAAAATGGGTAGAAGCAATTCCATGTAGAACCAATGATCACAAAGTGGTGATAGGATTTTTGAAAAGCAACATTGTCTCACGCTTTGGATTCCCTCGAGCAATAATCAGTGATGGTGGTGCCCACTTTTGTAACAAAGCATTCAAAGCTCTTTTGACAAAGTATTCAATCACACACAAAGTGGCGACTCCATATCATCCGCAAACCAGTGGCCAAGTTGAGATATCCAATCGAGAA
Organism: Citrus x changshan-huyou; assembly: GCA_039657385.1. Classification (NCBI taxonomy): domain Eukaryota; kingdom Viridiplantae; phylum Streptophyta; class Magnoliopsida; order Sapindales; family Rutaceae; genus Citrus; species Citrus x changshan-huyou. Next base: position 9,726,390 of record CM077549.1, read on the forward strand.
ATAAAGCACATATTAGAAAAGACGGTGAGGCCAGACAGGAAAGATTGGTCATTAAAACTTGATGATGCATTATGGGCATATAGAACGGCTTTCAAGACCCCGATTGGGATGTCACCCTACAGGCTAGTGTATGGAAAAGCTTGCCACCTACCTGTGGAACTCGAGCATCGTGCATATTGGGCTATCAAGAAATTCAATTTTGACATGCAACAAGTCAGCTCAGAAAGAAGATTACAGCTGGCAGAACTTGAAGAAATTCGCAATGATGCATACGAAAATGCCAAAATTTACAAGCAACGGATGAAAGTCTTCCACAACAAGCATATTATGAGAAAATCTTTCACTCCAGGTCAGAAAGTGCTTTTGTTCAATTCTCACTTGCACCTATTCCCAGGTAAGTTATGCTCTCGTTGGTCTAGTCCATTTATTGTTCATATTATTTTTCCACATGGGGCGATTGAAATTAAGGACCCAAAGAACAGTGTCACATTTAAAGTTAATGGTCAAAGATTAAAGCCTTATCTAGAGCACCAACCACATGGAGAAGACACCGAAATAAATTTGAGTGACCCACCAGATTTGAATTGATTTTTTTTTTCTTTTCGGTGATTTGATTTTTTTTTCTTTTCTTATATTATTCTTTTGCTAATTGAAATTATTTTTGCATAAGTGTGTTTGTTTAACTATTAAGTTTTCTCTTATCATTTTTAATCATGAGTACCTTACTTAGACCGTTCCTTCTGAACATTCTTAAACCACTTCAACGTGTCAAAACTCATCTCAAAAGGCAGATTCAATTTTGTAAAACACATCGCATTTGGGCTCTACAACCACCAGAGTTAGTAGCCTATGTTGAGGGTTTAGAAAGCCAACTCAGAGATATTGAGAGAAGTGTTTACGACATCCAGTTGGAGCTTGAGGTAAATTCAATAAGAGGACGATTTTAATTTTCTTTGTGTGTTTTAATTTGTTTTTCTGTTTGTGTGCTTTAGTTTGTTACCCCGGTGAAGTGGCGGATAATGGTACTCCGTGACAATCAAGTCGGTTACTTTAGTTTCCCATAATAACTAATATTATGAGGCGACGGTATGGATAGAAATGAGATTCTAGCAAAGCTTCACAAGCGATTCCCTTCACTTCCTCAGAATGCCCTCCTTACAATCTATAAAGCCCGGTCTGAACGCATGCGATTGCTCATGAGGAATAACATACCTGCAGACATCCGTTGGTTAATCGAGGCTAAAGTACGATTGGCAGGTGAGTTACCTCCTAAATTTATTGCATACATGCCTGGTTGTGGTAAAGGAAATTATGCAAGAAAACGACGAGCTCGAAGAATTTTTGTTGCTTGTCATAAGTGTGCCAGAATGAGTTGCGATAGAAACCTATGTTCTTTAGGAATGGTGTCTGATAACATGGAAGATAAGATTCAATTCATTAGGGATGGCTTGAATAAGGAGTCATTGGATGATATCCTTCTGTCTCTTGAAACGCATCCCAGTGGATATGTGCAAGGAGCGATTCTCCAGTTATGGCCATTATTCTAGAAAGAGCATGCACAATATAGTCTTGGGAATCTGACTATAAACGACCTTGTTTGCCAGTTTATACGAAAACTGGATGGGAAGCCTATCCTCGACCCATAGAGGGTGTTCAAGCCGTTTCTGGACATAAAACCAGAGGAAGATGTGAGCCACAGTCGCAACTACTTGTAAATATCTTTTTACTTTACTGTTATTTTATTTCATTTCACTGTTGTTTTATTGTTTGCATTATTGTCTTTAATAATTTTATTACTGTTTGCTTTTTTCCTTTTTACTGTTTCCTTTTTTACTCGCGAGCCATGTGCTTCACGCGTTATTTGACACCGACATGTTACCTCATTTACAGTTGTGATCCACTGTCACCAAGATTCTTAAATGTGATCTTTTTTTTTGTCAAGCACTCCCAAATTATTTTTGAGAAGTATTCCAATGGCAGCTACTCCCAATAGACAATTCAAGAACATTTGTGTGCTTTCTGGATTTACCTATGGCAAACATAAAGAGTTTGTTGAGGCAGCCATAGATCTTGGTCGAAGCATAGCAGCGAGAAAATTACATTTGGTGTATGGAAGAGGTAACCGAGGATTATCAAAAATGGTCTCAAAAGCAACTTTTATCAGAGGAAGTCAAGTGTTAGGCATCATCCCAAGAGTCCTAAAACCATTGGGCAGTTCGTCTGACTCATCAACTGGAGAGGAGTTAGTCGTCTCAGGTATGCAAGAAAGAATTACTAAAATGCTTAATCATGCTGATGCTTTTATTTTCCTTCCAGGAGATCTTGCAACACTAGAGGCACTTATCACACTAGCATCTTGGGCCCATCTGCACATCCACCAGAAACCCATCAGTTTGTTAAATGTCAATAACTTTTATGATGGCTTTATCGCATTTCTTAACCATGCAATAAAAAACTATTTCATTCATTCTAATGTGAAAAAACTCTTTATTTGTGCTCACACTGCTAATGAGCTACTTGATATGTTACAAGCTTATAAACCGGAGCCAGACCCCTGGACCTTTGTGTTAGAGCGACCAAATAATGATGGTAACAGTAGCCGCAGTAAGAAGTACAAATTAGATTTAACTCTCCGCCTGTAAATATTTTCTTCTGTGTTGCACCACCCAGGTGATGTCTTCTAAACTCTACTTCTTTCCTTTAAAACATTGAGGACAATATTTCGTTCTGGTTGGGGGGAGGGAATAGTCGACAATTGTGGAATCTTGGTTAAGTTTTTACTGATTTTTTGTTGTAGAAACTAACTGTTGCTAACGTTTTGTGTTGAAGATGGCTGAATATGGAGTGTAGTTACTCTAGAAACGCATCTTCATCGTTTAAAAAAAAAACAAAAAAAAAATTATTTTCTTCCTCTTTCTCCTTTATAAATATATATTTTCAAATTTTTGAGTCAAAGATGGCTGAATATGGAATGTAGTGCCTCTAGAAACGCATCTTCTTAGTTAAAAAAAGAAAAAAATTATTTTTCTAATTAATTTTTCTACATCATTTTCACATTTCTGCATGCATATTTTCCTTTCATGTTTAGAATAGGTTGGGGGGTAGAATGTTGTTTTAAAAAAAAAATTGTGTTATTTGTTTTAACATTGGATGACATGATTAATTTCAAATTTTAGTATTTGTATTATCTTTGGTCTTAAGTGACGTTACACTATGTTTGCTACTTTACATGTTGATGTCAGAGACAAATATGAGTTGCTTGAAGGAATGAACATGTCATAAATAAGTGCCAAGTGAGTTGTTGAGCCTATCATTTTCTTGGAGAGTAACCCTTTTGCCCATTCTCTATACAGCTTAGCAGTTTATTATTTTATACACGATCTCTAGATTTCTTTTGAGTTAACCCTTTAAAAAAAAATGGTAAAATTAAAAAAAAAAAGTGTGTTGCTACATTGGGAGGCTCATCTAACTAGTAGATATAGATAATTATTTAGAGCCCTAAAAGACGATGGAAAGGCCATCTTTGATTCGTTTGAGCCTTTCTAGCCATCCATTTTATTAAATATCCATAGTTACCCCTTTTGAGCCTTTAAAAAAAAAAAAATCTCTGCTTTTCTTTGTCAACTTATCATCTTGACCCACTCCGATTTAGAGTATTACCCGATGTCTTATAAGTTCTATCACCTATTTATGTTTGAGAAAATGTAAATAATTATTTTGTTCAGTGAAGTTATGCCAAAAAAAAAAAACAACAAAACAAAAGTTGTTTCAAAAGAATAAAAATAACAACAATAGGTGAAATACACCTTGCAACTTAAAAAAAAAAAAAATCTCTGCATTTTTCGCAAACATACACTTTGTTTTCCTTATTTCCCTTCTGTGTTAGCCATGTCCCTAGCCTACGTTACGTCCTAATAAAAGTCCTTCTTGATTTTAGGGAACTATAGTTTGAAGTAGAAGCTAGTTATATGGGCTAAAAAGATGTAGTGGTGCATAATAATAAAAGAAAAAGAGATAAATAAAATGGGTTGACTAGCATTTTTGTTTGACTTGAGATCGTATTATTTCTAAGCTGAGGGCATATTTCTTTCATCTTGGTGAGAGCATGTGATATCACTTCTTTATTATTTTCTCTCAATTACCATTCATTGGAGTGACTATTTTTATTGGGTTTAATTTCTTTGTGAGAGTGTCACTACTTCCAGTGAGATTTTGGGGTTTGATATGTCATTCTTGAAAGTAGCTATAACAAAGTCTACTGGGCTGATTCATGTGGATGGTTGATGTGGGTGTGATGTTTCTTTAGACTAGAGATAATGCTTATACTTTTATTTGATTGCTATCATTAATCTGATTAAATAAACACGAGTGTTTCTATTAAAAAAAAAAATCATTTTGGATTTGAATTTTGTTTTCGCTTTATTTGCTAGGGACTAGCAATAAGCTGGTTGGGGGGTGTGTTGAGTGTTAGAAAATGTATATTTATAAAGGAGAAAATCATCATTTTACACTACAACCTTTACTAACACTCTTACTTTTATGTATTTAACCTTCTTTTGATTTAATTCCGTGTGTTTTATTTTAATTAAGTATTTTATGTATTTTAGGGGCATCATAGTCATTTCACAATAAACGAGAGATCAGATGGCAAAACGGACATCACTTTTGAACTCAGGACGGTCGAAAACCTTAGGAGGAGCATAAAAGGAAAAATGGCACTATTCACATGTACGGTACTATTTACGTGTACGGTGCTGTCTACGTTACTGTTCATGACACTGTTCACATAGACGGATCGATGACGTGGCATTAACCGATGATGTGGCATTGACTGATGAAGTGTCACGATCCTGTTGGGCTAAAATTCTTATGTACTGTTGATGGTGACGTGGCAGCATATCAGTGGACGAAAAATCTCGCGTACGGTACATGCATCACACAGGATTATTTTCAACCAAACCGTGTCACTGTTCACCCGGGTCAAACCGTGTTACTGTTCATCCACGTGGTCAAACCGGGTACTGTTGACTGATGACGTGGCGCAATCCTGAGCGTCCAAACTGTTTTTAATCCGATGGCCATGATTTACTCCATGTATCTATAAAAAGGGGGCTCCCCCCCTAATTTGATATCTCTGAATCCATTTTTGGGATCCATTTTCTGTAATTCCTTCTCCATCTTGTATTTTCTTCGTATTTTAATAAATTCCCATTTTGCCCCTAGTTCAATTATGAGTAGCTAATTTCCTTTCAAGCTTGGGTTGAAGATGAAGTCTCAACATGTGTCATGGGCTTTATTTGGTAAATTTATTTTCTTTTCCCCTCTAATTTTTGTGAATGATTTGACTTTTCGTCGACAAATAATAATAGTCTTGTCTAGATACTACCTTGGTTACACCGGCTCTCTAGTACAAGGTTATTATTATTTGGCACGATAAGCCCTTAGCACCATATTGATTAGAGCGTGGTTCATGAGGTGTGGATTCCCCCCTCATGACTTAATTGGCATTAATACGGATTATTTAGCCCATGATGCATGTTGATACGGATCCAGATACCCAAGTACGTCATTTCAATAGAATTCTCTTCAATTTATTCTCGCCATTTTAATTTAAGTTAAAGCATATTCCAAATCATTTCCACCACAGATCCAATCAACCATTTGCAAAATTAATTCTATACACAATTAAAATCCACCTCCTCGTGGGATCGACACTCATCACCATTGATCTATACTACAATAGATTCGTGCGCTTGCGAGTACATTAAAATTTGCACAACAATCCTCAGCCGTCGCATGTTGGATATCTTATATCTATATGCAACCTAACAGTGATCAATTGTTATGCCAACATAAGATATAGCATTACACGTTTAGGTTCTATTTACCCTACAAGTTGAATCCCTATGTCTAGTTCATCACTAATTTTAGATTAAGCATGACCCTTTTGGGATAAGTTAAACTCAATCCAGGAAACCTAATCTAAAACCAAGTATTGCTCTGATATGTTCCACTAAGATAGGTCATTTTGCTGCTCTCTCCTAACTTGTATCATTAAATGGGTGATCAACCGAAATAAATACTATCAAAACAAACTGCTATAGCAAACATGCAGCAACACATATATTCAGTCAACAAACCATCAAGATTGTTTATCACTCAACCATAAATAAATTTAGTTCATGGTTTGCGAAATAAAAATAAAGAACAAAGTTTCAGCCATGAAACACATCCCCATGAATAAATAGAAAACATGAAAACAAGAAAAGGATAAGAAGGATTGATCTCTCAATTGATCTCTGCAATTTTCCTCTTGTGTAGCCTTCAATCTCTCTCTTGAATCTTGTTTTTCTTTTGTTGCTTTGTGTTTTTCTCCTTGGGTGACGGCTCTCCCCATTCCTTATGATGTGTGCTTCTTTTATAGTTGAAAATTAGGGTAAACGGAAGCCTAAGTCGCGCATAAGTCAGATTAGGAAACTGCAGATCGCAATTCTGCAGTTATCCCGCGCAGAATTTTCTCTGTCGTTGTTCCAGGATTGCTACAGCAATGGTTGCTACAGCAATGGCTACAACAACTGCACTGTTCCAGATTTGTTTCAATTCTTTTATAGCCATGTTCTTCCTCCTTTTTGCCAGCCTATTGCATCAGCATTCCTTCCATGAATTATAAGTTTCTGGAAACCTACAATTATGCACACAATTTAAGCACGAATTACTTTAAATTAAGCAAAACTTATTAAGACTAAACTAAAATGAATATTTATGCAAAATGTAACAAAAATGCAATGAAAACACATCATTTACTCTCTAAGTAATATTGATTTAAGTCTAAAAGTGCCATGATAACTCTCATTTCATAGAGTTATCAATAGGATATATAATTCTTACATCTAGTAGTTTAAGGACCTCATTCTTTACCACTTCTTTCATATAAGGGTTTAATATTCTTTGTGGTTGACGAGTTGTTTTGGCATTTTCCTTTAAGTGTATTCGGTGTGTGCAAATTAAAGGATTAATACATTTTTATGTCTTTTAAGGTCCAACCAAATGCAGGTTTATGCCTTTTTAGTACATATAGCAACTTACCTTCTTGATCATGCGTGAGCTGGGAAGAAATTACCACCGGATATTTCTGTTGTTCTCCAAGATAGACATATTTCAATTCTTCTGGTAAGGGCTTTAATTCGAGCTCTGGTGCTTCATCTTCGTTTGGTTCTTCAGGTTGTACCGTATCTTCAAAGTTCGATTGGTCATCGTCGCTTATAGGTACCTGCATAGAATCAAGTGTAGGGTATATGTTAGCAGTATGAAAATCTGATTCCTTACTTGATTCAAAAGAACCAGCAAAATAAATTTCCGTAGAGTTTTTAAAATTCTCATACTGAATGTATTCCTCAATGATTGGCTCGATGAGATCAATCTCCTCATTCTCATTATCATCATCTTCTTGGTGGTGAGGTTGTTTACACATGTTAAACACATTGAGTTCTAGTGTCATATTGCCGAAAGATAAATTCATTAATCCATTCCTGCAATTTATCAAAGCATTAGCAGTAGCTAAAAATGGTCGACCCAATATAACAGGAATTTGTTTGCATTCATTAGCAATTGTTTCCGTTTCCAAAACAATAAAATCCACAGGATATATGAATTTATCGACCTGGACTAATACATCTTTATTTTTCCTTTTGAAACCTTAATCGATCTATTAGCAAGTAAAAGAGTAGTAAAAGTTGGTTTTAACTCACCGAGATTGAGTTCTTGGTACACTGGGTAAGGAAGCAAATTAACACTGGCACCAAGATCAAGTAAAGCATGCCCAATTTTTATGATCCCCAATAGTGCAAGAAATAGTTGGACAACCAGGATCCTTGTATTTCAAAGCACTATTGGTTGAGAGAATGGAACTTATCTGTTCTGCTAGAAAAGCTCTCTTTTGCACCTTATGTTTCCTTTTCACTGTGCATAGATCTTTCAGAAATTTAGCATAAGAAGACACATGTTTAATGACATTCAGTAGAGGAATGTTGACCTTTACTTGTTTAAAAACTTCATAAATTTCTGGACTGTGGTTTGATTTCTTTGGCTTAATTAGTGCTTGAGGAAATGGGGGTACAAGAGGAGAGTTGGTTATTTCTTCATGGGTTAAAGGTTCGACAGACTCTTCTCTATTTTCTGAAATTGAATCTTTACTAGTTTCACGAGGGTCCACAATGTGTTTTTCAAACACTTTACCACCACGAAGGGTTATAACCGATTTGACTTGACTCATATTTTGGTTTCCTGAATTTCCCATTGGAGGATGTTGTTGACTCTTGGGGTTTGGTTCAAGTTGAGCAGGAAACTTTCCTTTTTCATGTATGGTCAGAGCAGATGTAAGTTTCGAGATAGTTTCTGTCAAATTGGTTAAGGTTTGCATCGTTTGGTTATTGATTGACTCTTGTTTTTCAATAAACGAATGCAATGTGTCTTCTAGAGTTTTTCTTAGTGGTGGGATATATGGTGGGTAACTTTGGGAGTTTTGAAAATTTTGACGTGGAGGAACTAGTTGTGAAGGTTGTGCATGATTGTCATTTCTCCAACTAAAATTTGGGTGGTTCCTCCAACCAGAGTTGTAAGTTTGGGAGTATGGATTTGAATTTGGCCTTTTGAAATTGTCAACGACATTTACTTGTTCATGCAAACTTTCTCTCAAAGCTGGTAAAGTTGGACAGTCCTGCGTAGAATGGTCAGTAGAATCGCAAATATAACATGAAATATTTTGAACAGACTTTACATGATCATTCTTTTTCAACTCTAATGCTTCGACTTTTCTAGTTAATGATGCAAATTTGGCTTGAAAATCATGGTCTTCCTTAAGGTTATGCATGCCTCCACTAGATGGAGATGACTGAGGTTTACTTGATAACTCATAAGACCCAATTGTATCCCAGTGTTGTGCATTCTTTGCTATATAGTCAAGATAATCTAATGCATCTTCAGGACTTTTATCCCTAAACTCACCATTACACATCATTTCAACGACTTGTCTACCTTGGGATGTTAATCCCTTGTAGAAATAAGACACTAATCTCCAAGTTTCAAAACCGTGGTGTGGGCAAATGTTAAGTAGTTCTTTAAACCTATCCCAACATTGGTAAAGGGTTTCTCCTGGTTTTTGAGTGAATGTGGTGATTTGTCTTTTGAAAGAATTTGTTTTATGGGGTGGAAAGAATTTTTTCAAAAATTGTGCTTGCATTTCATCTCAAGTTCTGATGGATTCTGACCTAAGATTTTGTACCCAAGTTTTAGCTTTATCCTTTAGTGAAAAAGGAAAAAACTTAAGCCTAATTATATTCATGCTACAATTTTGATCAATACAAGTGTTACAGACTTCCTCAAATTCTCTTAAATGCAAATATGGATTTTCATACTCAAAACCATGAAAGGTAGGCAAAAGTTGAATGATACCAGGCTTGAAATTAAAACGTGATGCATCATGAGGAAAAACTATGCATGATGGTGACCCCGTTCTAGTAGGATGCATGAAGTCTCTAAGGGTCCTAGGTTGTTCATGAAGATTTTGCAAGGCTTGGTCATTTTCGAGCTCTGAAAAATTTTCAGCTCCTATGTCAGCCATATTTAAGGGTGATGAAGGTGATCTTCTAATTAATTTACCATTATTTGTACGAGACCAACGACGCATGCAATGCTAATGATGTGTGCTAAACCAATGATGCATAAAACACTAAATGAAAAATTACAGAAATGAAAATAAATTGGAATTTAAATAAGTAACAAAATGCGAAATAAAAATAAACAAACTGAAGATAAATAAAATAAATAAATTAGGCGGTGAAACCAGCCATAAACAAAGGAATTAAAAAAAAACAGTTTAGGCGGTATTTTAAAACCAGTCATATAATAAAACATAAAATTAAATAAATTAATGCACAAAAATAAATAAACTGAAATTAAAATGTTAGGCGGTAGATCCGACCATATAAATAAAAATACATAAATTAACAAAATTTAAATGACAGTCAGGCGGTAGAACCGACCATTTAAAATAAATGCGGAAAGTAAATTGCAGAAATTTAAACAAATAAATTTGATTTGGGGATTGATTTGCAAAGGTTTATGGGCTAAGATGAAGTTTCTCACAAATTGTATGGATAATGTTGAGGTTTGAAAAGAAGAGGGGTGCTAACTGAAGTTTTACAAAAAAAGAATAAAATAGAATCACGGAAAGATGGTAACGAAAAAATAAAAATATTAAAATAAAATAAAAATAAAGTAAAGACAAACTAATACCAAATTTAGAAAACTCTCCGGCAATGGCGCCAAAAACTTGACACGACTCAAAAGTGTATTACTCTCAAGTATAAAAGTGTCTAGTTATAATATAACCCGGTGAGACCGGAGTCGAACCACAGAGAGTTTTAAATCTAGTAAAACTAAGAAAATTAATTGCGGGGTAAAGAAATTATTTGAAATTGATTTAAAAATAAGTTAAGTTTTAGGATCCACTCTCTGTATTCAAACTATAATTTTAATACTCTCTCATTTATATTTTACCTCACTTTTACCAATTAATTATTATATCATTTAATTCTATGTGTGTGGATAACTATAGAATAAAATACCTAATGTGCCACACTATATTAATGTGTCGATATTATGTCAAAATACCATAAAATCTAGTGAGATTTATAAATTAACATGATATAAAAATAATTAGAAAATAATTAAATAAACTTAAAAACTCATTTGAGAAAATAATAATAATTAATAATTTGAATATTGAGTTTCACCCTTCACCTCAGCTTAATAAAATTAGCTGCTCATATTGAAAGAAAACACAACACTCTTTTTATTTGATAAACTTTTTGAAATATATTACAAAGAAATTTGATACAAACGGAAAAAAGAAAAGAAAAGAAAAGAAAAGAAAGATAGAAATTCTTCAGTCTCAACTTCAACTCTCAAAATAACTCTCTAGCTTCTGGCCCTCGGCTCCCCCTCAATCGCTTGCCACCCCTTGCCTTTTATAGGCAAAGTAAATCATCTTCTTTTATTTTATTTTATTAATATTAATATTTTATTTTATTTTTATATTATATTATATTATATTATATTATATTATATTTTATATATATATATATATATATATATATATATATATATATATATATATTGAATTGTGTGATGGTCAGGAGGCGTGATAGCCTCCTGACCATCACCAATATGCTTTTGTTCTTTTGTACTTATTTATTATTTTTTTATTTATTATTTATTATTACATCTCTTCAATTGTGTTCTAATAGTTCTTCTTTGTTTCTGCTTTCAATTCTAATTCCATCTTTATTCCTAAAAAATATTTACAAGACAAAAATTAATAAATTACGAATTAATTTAACATAAAATATATTTGGGGAGTATTAAAATAATTTAGAAATAATGAACGCATTAATCGACACAATAAGTGAAAAACTAATAATTTTATCCTTATTAAATGTACACTTTTTAGTGTCAATCAGTCATCACTCTCTTGATCTCTTCAAATAAGCTTGGATTACTTCCAGTGAAAATGAGATCATCTATGTACAGGAAAACAATCAAACATCTTTATATTTCCCTTTGACATAGACAACATGCTCATATGGACATTTGGTAAAGTCATTGTCTTAAAAACACTTGTCAATTCTGCTATTCCATACCCTTGGCGCTTGCTTTAACCCATTACGGGTTTTCTTCAATCTCAGAGCTTTGTCTTCATGTCCTTTCACCAGATAACTTAATGGTTGTTCGATGTAGACTTTTTCTTCAAAAACTCCATTCAAGAAAGCAAACTTCACATCTATTTAGAAAATGTTCTATTTCTTTTTAAGCTGCTAATGAAATTATTAGTCTTCTAGTTTCCAATCAGGCAACAAGAGAAAATACCTCATCATAGTCAATGTCGACTTTTTAACTATAACCTTTTACAACTAGCCTTACCTTGTGCTCTTCAATCTCACCTTTGGCATTTTACTTCATCTTGTACACCTATTTAACATCGATGGCTTTGTGGCTTTCAAGAAGAGTGGCAAGCTCCCAAGTGTCATTTTTCACAACGGCTTTAATTTCTTCATCTAGTATTTTTCTCCACTTCTCATCTTGTACAACTTCTTGGAAATTTATTGGCTCACAATCAGCAAAAAGGCAAAAGAGAATGAGGTTATCATGTCTCTTAGTTACCTTATAAAGATCTTGTAAACTTTTCGTGCATGCCACATCTCTCTTCTCTAAAAATAATGGTGATGACTCTTCATGAGTGGTTGATGCTAGAGAGGTAGGTGGAATAATGGGTTCTTGTTGTTCTTCTACTTGCTTCTTCATTATCTATCCATTTTCTTCAAGAGAAAAGAAGTTGAAATCATCCATATGAGAGCCAAAATCCCTTTCTTCATAAAAAATTATATCTCAATTGACTACAATCTTCATATTGTTTAGATGATAAAGATGAACTTCTCATTTTTACCACTGTAGTTCTTTGCTCATTTGATACATGTACATGAGTTATGCTTCAAAAAACTCTTAGATGGGAGATGCTTGGCTTTTTGTCATTCTATTATTCTAGTGTTGTCTTGCCCTATACACTTCTTATTAGAGATCTCTTGGATAGGTAGATTGCACAAGCAAAAGCTTTAGCTTAGAACTCTTTAGGCAATCTCTTACTTTTTAACATGCTACTTGTTATGTCAAGAATGGTTCTATTCTTCCTTTCTACTATGTTATTTTGTTGGGGGGATCTGGAATAGTTAAAGGACGTCGAATTCCATTTACTTCACAAAACTCTGGGAATTCCTTGGAGGTGGATTCTTCACCTTGATCAAATCTCACGACTTTAATTTGGCATCCATTTTCTGTCTCTATTACAACTTTAAACTTTTTTAAAACTTCAAAAACTTCTGACTTCTACTTCAAAAAGTATATTGTAGTTTTTCTTAAAAATTTATCTATGAAGAGAAGGAAGTAATCACTTTTACCAGGGGAGCTTAGTTTGATTAGACTACAAACGTCTGCGTGAATAGGCTTGAGTGGCTTTTTTACTCTGAATTTGACTCTTTTGGAAAGCTTTTTATAAATTACTCACTAGTAACCATCCTTTGCAAAGTTTATCAAAGTTATTGATACATGATACGCCTTTTATCATATTTTTCTTAGATAGTAACTTTAGTCCTCCAAAGTTGAGATGCCCAAGTCAAAGATGCCAAAGCCATGATGTATCCTTGTAACAGGTCTTTACATGTTTTTCAATATCATTTTGAATATTTAAAGAGAACATTATATTTTTTGATATTTTCACGTTCGTGATTCCTTTAATATCTCTTATAAAAAGACTATAATCTTTCATGTGAATATCATAGCCTTTGCTTTTCATATTGGATACATAGTAAACATCTGAAATAAATTGATGCCTTCCATCTTTTAAACAGATAAGGATTTTACCTCTCCCACTCAGTGGCATTTTGGGATCATCTCTAAATGATACATTGCCATTCATGATTCATCTAGTTACATGAACATGTTTTTTCTTCTATACATATGATTGCTTGCATCGGTGTCAAGCTACCAGGTATTTTCTTAACCCCCATAATTGTCCTGGTATGTTAATAGTATTGTTCCATTCTCTTCGGTCTTCTCTTCCACATTATTGGTCTTTTCCTTAACTTTATTATGCGGAGTCTTACATTCAAAAGCATATTGGCCAAACTTTTGACAACTGTAGCATTGGACTTGGGATTTGTCGTGCCTCTAGTTTGAGTGGCCTCTTCCACAACTTCTTGCATCTCTCTTGTAATTGTTGTTGGAATATTATATCCCTAGCATGACTTAATACTTATACATATTCATTTAGAGTATGTATAAAATATTCTCTTCTAATTTTGATTATTTGTCTATTAACATACTACATATTGTAAATAACTATTAAGATAAAGTATCTTAAAAATAGATTTATTATTATCTTAATCATAATAATGATTATATATTATAGAATTCTTTTCAAAATAATGTAGAATAAAGGATAATATTTTAAACATTATAGAGATTTTACAAATGTTTGTATAATTTTGTAAAAAAAATTAATTTAATTTTTTTAAGCAATGTAAAATATTATATATTTAATTATGATGTTTTATTTATTGAGAATTAGATATTTATCTAGTTTATGATTATTATTTGATTAATCAAATTTAAGGATAAAATTGTAACTTTAAAAAATCAACTAAATGAGATGCCATTACAAAAAGAAAGGGAGAGAAATATCATCACCCTAACTAGTTACAAATTTGAAATACTTTTGAGGAAAAATTATCAAAACTCTCTTATAGTTCTAGTAAATTAATTGTTTTCCTCTATTAGGTCAATCTCATTTGGGTGGCCCAAGCCCAAGTTCCATTAATTTGGGTATTTAAGTAATTAAAGAAAGATTGAAGGGCTAAGTGAAATTTTACAATAAAATTAGGTTTCGAAAAACGTGGCTATATAAAGAAGAACAAGTGGAGGCGGTAGCAAGTTTCACGATTGCAAAAGGACGACTGAGGGAAAGAAAGACAGTGGTTTAGGAATTTCAATCTTTGATTGGACGATCAGAAGATGAATTTAATACTGATTTCTTCCAAATTTTGAGGGTAAGTTTCCGGCATCACCCTCTACAATCCTACTGGTCTTGATTTTTATTTTATCCTCTCGTTAGCTATTATTTGAGATACCCACTTGTTAGAGAGACAATTATTAGATTGTTACTGTAAGCCATTATTATTGAGATTCTTAATGTTATTAGCCTTTAGTATTATCTAGAGAATGATTTGTGCTGTAATCTCATTAATATAGTGGAAGATTATATCATACTACGGTCCCGTGGTTTTTTCCGCTTTGGGTTTTCCATGTAAAAATTTGTATTTTTTGTATTACACATCCTATTTTAATCACATAAAAAGGGAAATAGTTTTGTTTCTGCTTAATTTGCAATTACATGTGTGAGTTCATTTCCCAACAAAGTGGTATCAAAGTGTCAGGTTTTGTTTTTTTATTACTTATGTGGTTGACATGAAAGAATCTTTGTCATGCATGATTAAATTAAAATCATGGAATTATAGTATTTGGAAGTATAGGATAAAATATTTGTTGTACATGAAATACTTAAATGAACCCATTGAAGGCGAAGAAGTTAGACCCGTCAATTTAGATGATAAGAAATGGGTTCAATTAAATCAAAAGGTCGTGGGTACTATTATGTCATGTATTAATCAGAGTGTGTACCACCATGTAGCGAAGGAATCTGGGGCTGGTGTTCTTTGGAGGAAATTAGAAATAATTTATGAGCAGTCGACAGCACAAAATAAAGTCAATTTAATGAAAATGCTTGTTAACTTGAAATACAAGGTGAGGTGCAGTATAACTGAACACACTGGTAAGTTTCAAGGCTTAGTTGATCAATTGACTACTATAAAAATTATTTTAGATGATGAGTTACAAGCATTGTTGTTGTTTATTTCTTTGCTTGACAGTTAGGAGATATTAGTGGTGTCAGTGAATAATTCAGCGTCGAACGAGAAATTAACCTTAGATATGATTGACTACAAAATGAAGAATCTAAAAGAAAGGGTGTTGAAGCAGTTCCTTCTTAGTCAGATGCACTTGTTTCGGAAAAGCAAGAAAGGTAGGGAAGAAGCCAAACCAAAAATTCTCACTAGCAGAACAATGATAACCCAAGAAAAAGATCTAAGTTCTAGAAAAGAAACATGAAGTGCTTTCATTGTTGGAAAATGAGTCACTTTAAAAGGGTGTGTAGATTGTGGAAAAGAGAACATGCAAAAGAAAATGGTGATGCTCAAAAAAATGACAAAGAGAACATTGCATCCATAATTGATGATGATTTGGGTATTGTTTATGATGAGAGCTCGATAAATCTCACTTGCCATACCAGTGATTGGGTGATTGATTCAGGTGCTTCGTTTCATGTTACTGCACATCGTGATTACTACACATCGTGATTACTTCACATCTTATGTTAATGGTGATTATTGTCATGTTCGGATGGGAAATGAAGAGGCATCTAAGATTGTGGACATAAGAGATATTTGCTTGGAAACCAGCATTGGCTATAAGTTGTTGCTTAAATATGTCAGACATGTACTATATATTCGCCTTAATTTGATTTCTATAGGCAAGTTTAATGATGATAGTTATACCAACCAATTTGGTGAGGAAAAATGGAAGCTCACCAAAGGCTCCTTAGTGTTAGCTAAAGGGAGGAAAGTAAACACCCACTATGTGTTAAAAGCCAAGATCAAGAAAGAAGATGTGAATGTGGCTATAAAAGATTCTGACATTGAGACATAGCATAAAAGGCTTGGTCACATTGATGAGAAAAGATTGGAAACTCTTGTCAAAAAAGGATTTTTACCCCAGCTTCGCAGGTATATCCGTCAAGACTTGTGTTCATTGTTTAGCAAGAAAGACACACAGAGTAGCTTTTAAAAGTTTTTCTTCATCTAGAAAGTCATAAATTCTTGATTTAATTCATACTAATGTTTGCATGATGCAAAATAGATCAATAGTAGGTGCATTTTATTTTGTTACTTTTATTGATGACTGTTGTAGAAAAGTGTGGGCTTTTACTTTGAAATCAAAAGATCAGATGCTTGATACATTTAAGCTCTTCCATGCTTATATTGAGAGAGGGACATGAAGAAAATTAAAACGCGTCAGGACAGATAATGGTGGTGAGTACAGAGGACCATTTGAGCAGTATTGTAGATCCTATATAATAAGACTTAAGAAGATTGTATCAAAAACCCCTCGAGAAAATAGTGTTGCTGAAAGGATGAATATAACAATTGAAGAGGGGGTCAGGTGTATGCCTTCTAATGCCAAGCTTCCTAAATCTTTCTAGGCAGAGGCTATGTGTACTGCAGTTGACTTGATTAACATTTCTCCTTCAATTCCATGAGATGTCGATGTACTTGAGAGTGCTTGGTTGTAGAGCATATGTTTCCATCCCTAAAGATGAAAGATCGAAGTTTAATGATAAAGCTAAAGAATGCATTTTCTTAGGCTATGCGCATGAAGAATTTGGGTACAGATTATGGGATCTAGTGGCAAGGAAATTGACCAAAAGTCGAGATGTTGTGTTCCTTCAAGATCAGACAGTTGGTAATGCAGAGAAAAGTGATGAGTCTCAATCATCTCCAAAGATTCCTATTATTCCAACTTCAGTTTCTCCACCTATAGTTCATGATGATCATGGGGGAGTTGAAGAGGATAATAATGATGGTCCATTAGAACCAATTAACTAGGCACCTTTAAAACCACCAACACCACCAGTTGAGTAAGAATTGAGAAGATCCATTAGAGAACAACAACCTTCCACTAGATATCCTCTACATGAATATGTGATGATTATAGATAGAGGGGAGCCAAAATGTTTTGAAGAAGCAATGTCTCACCACCATAAAAATAAGCGGGTTAAAGCCATGAAAAAGGAGATGAAATCTTTTAATGAGAACCACACTTATAACTTAGTAAATCTTCATAAAAAAAAGAGGACACTAAAGAACAAATGGGTTTACAGGTTAAAGATTGAAAATAACTCATAACAACGATATAATGCTAGATTGGTTGTGAAGGGTTTTGATCAGAAGAAAGGTGTTGATTTTGGAGAAATATTTTCTCCTGTGGTGAAGATGTCTTCTATCAGAGTTGTTCTGGGATCAGCATTTAGTTTGAATTTGGAGATTGAATAGCTTAATGTAAAGACAACTTTCTTGCATGGTAACTTAGAAGAGGGAATATACATAAAGCAACCTGAAAGGTTCAGTGTCAAAGGTAAAGAAGGACTTGTGTGCAAGTTGAAGAAAAGTTTGTATGGCCTGAAACATGCACCAAGACAGTAGTACAAGAAATTTTGATTCTTTCATGGAGAATCATGGTTTTAACAAGACAATATGTGATCATTGTATTTTTGTGAAGAAGTTTGGTGATAATGATTTCATCATTCTTTTGCTTTATGTCGATGACATATTGACTGTTGGCCAGGATGCTAGTAAGATTGATAATTTCAAGAAATAACTTAGTAAGTTTTTTGTAATGAAGGACTTAGGATCAACAAAATAGATTCTTGGCATGAAGATTTTCTGCAATAGAAAATCTGGGAAGTTGTGGTTATCTCATAAGCATATATAGAAAGGGTTCTTAAAAGATTTAACATGAGCAAGGTAAAATCTATTTGTTCTTTTCTTGCGAGTCATTTCAATCTTATTTTCGAGTATTGTTCTACAAGTGAGAAAAGGAAGCAAGAGATGAGAGGAGTTTTTTATGCTTCAGCAGTTGGTAGTTTAAGGTACACCCATAGTTTGTACAAGACCAGATATTGCTCATGCAGTTGGTGTAGTCAGCTGGTTTCTCTCCAATCTAGGTAAAGAGTAATGGACAACGGTAAAATTGATTCTCATATATCTCAGAGGCACTTCCAAGGCATGTTTATGTTTTAGTGGTGACAAATTTGTGTTACAAGTGTACATTGATGTAGATATGATAGGAGATGTTAATTCTAGAAAATTCCTATCAAGATATTTGCTCACCTTTGCAGGGGGAGCAATCTTGTGGCAGTCCAGACTTTAGCAGTGTGTTGCCTTGTCTACCACAGAAGCAGAGTATATTGTAATTATTGAAGGTTGCGAAGAAACTTGGTAAAAGAAGAATTTCCAACAAGAGTTAGGTGTGAAGTAAGACAGCTTTGTTGAGTACTGTGACAGTGAGAATGCCATTCACTTGGCAAAGAATCTGACATGCCATTCGAAATCCAAGCATATTGATGTGAGGTATCATTGGATACGAGACATGCTTGAGAAGAAACAATTGCAGCTTGAAAAGATTCACACACCAAAGAATGAGTTAAATGTGATGATAAAGTCATTGCTCAAGGAGAAGCTGAAAAGTTGTATACAGAGAGCGAGCTTGGTGGTGCCCCCCACATGATCTAGAAGGGGAGATTTGTTGGGTCCATCTCATTTGGGTGGCCCAAGCCCAAGTTCCATTGATTTGGGTATTTAAATAATTAAAGAAAGATTGAGGAGCTAAGTGAAATTTTACAATAAAATTAGGTTATGAAAAACGTGGCTATATAAAGAAGAGCAAGTGGAGGCGGCAGCAAGTTTCACGATTGCAAAAGGACAAGAGGGGGAAAGAAAGACAATGGTTTTGGGAATAGAAATTTCAATTTTTAATTAGATGATCAGAAGGTCAGTTTAACTCTGATTTCTCCCAAATTTTGAGGATAAGTTCCTGGCATCGTCCTCTACAATCTTACAGGTCTTGATTTTTGTTTTATCCTCTCATTGACTATTATTTGAGATACTCACTTGTTAGAGAGACAATTATTATACTGTTACTGTAAACCAAGATTATTGAGATTCTTGATGTTATTAGCCTCTAGTATTATCTAGAGAAGGATTTGTGTTGTAACCCCATTAATAGAGTGGAAGATTCTATCAGAATATGGTCTCGTGGTTTTTCCCGTTTTAGGTTTTTCACGTAAAAATATGTGTCTCTTGTGCTTAATTTTTTGCTTTGGATTTTGTTGGTTAATTTTTTTGTATATTTATTTGTAGTACATATCCTATTTTAATTACACAAAGAAAGAAAGAGTTTTGTTTTACTTAATTTGTAATTACTTGTGTGAGTCTCTTTCCAAACATCTTCTTTATGTTTCCAAACTCATACCCCTATCAGTAAGGGGAAAAAAGGTAAATTTTTTATCCTTTTTCTTTTACTTTTTTACCCTAATGTTATAAAATCTAACATTGATCAACAAAAAATTCTAGGGATAAAATAGTAAAAGATACCAAAAAAATTTGAAAGTTCATTAATAGCTTTTTTAATGGCAACGATATTTGAAGAATTTTGAAACATGAAGGGAAAATGAATAATTTCAACAAACAATGGTTGAGTTTCGATAATTCTTTACTTATTTCTAAGAAAGTATCAATGTTTTTTAGATAGGGATATTTCCACCCTACTATTTTTGTAAATCCACCTGACTTCCAAAAATTAATTACAATGAGTTCACATATATTCTTAAAAAATACAAATTAATAGAAGCTTTGTACAGTTAATCAATTAAATCCTTCTAGTAATTTGTTTCTTAGGTTCTTTGACCATCTTTAATCATAAATTTTAATATAAGTTTTATTTTACTATTTTATTGTTATGATATAAAAGGAAAAAATTACCCTCATAAAATATGAATTATTATATCTAACAATTTAGGTATTTAATTTTGTGACTTATAATATAATATTTTTAAATGAAACCTAATTATTATTTCACTACCCTTACGTGTAAATGACATAAATATGACACCCTAATGATTTACATGAGAATTGTGTCATAAAGACAATATGTTAGTTTAATTAAAAAAATAATAATCATACTAATAAAGTAGTATTAGAAACAATGAGATTGGTAGAAATTAGAACAAGATTGAACTTAAAGCAAATCTTAGTACTTTTACAAAGTAATTTTTGTAATCAAATATATTAAAAAATCTAAGTCACAAAAAAGTGAATTAAGATAGATTTAATTAATTAATTCTTCAAAACTCTTCTTGATTTGAAATTTTAAAAATAATGTGTAACTTTTATAATTATTTTTTAAAAATGGGGTGGATTCACAAAAAATGTGGGGTGGAGATATCATCGCTTGTGTTTTTTCCTAATATTTTTAGCATTTATTACAAACTCCTACATGATGTCAAACCTTTTTATTATTGACTGGAATAGATATTTTTTTGTCAAAATTAAAAAGGATAACACAATATTATGAAAACTATCGGAAAATAAAAGATAAAAACTAACTTGATTTGTGGCGCAGTTATTTTAGTTGAAACTCAAATACCGGAACTCAAATACTGGGAACCTAACATTACTCATACACCAATAATTCAAATGTTATGCATAACATCCATGGATCTTAATTAAGCACATATTTGTATAAGCAAGTAAATAAATTCTAACACATCCGTTTTAAGTATTAGGTCTGATTATATAATATTTTTCATGTGTGAATTAGAAGGATAAAATGATATACTCCTATAAAACAAAATTGGGATAAGCACCTATTTTTTCATGATTTTTTTTTCATCGGGCTTGGACTTTGAGCCACCACTAGTCTTAATTTACGTAGTTCACTCATTATTCATTCCTAACCTATATGGGATATTTATGATGATATTGGACAATAATAATATTGATCATGGGAATCACATGATGATCCTAAGGAACTTGTAACAGTCTTGATACTTTATGACATGCAAATATTGTAAAATTAATCGTAATTTTAGGAATGCAAATATGGGGGAAAAAGTTCCTAATTCATTGTGGTTGATCATGTCTTTCTTATATAAACCGGCCTTTTGAATTATAAAAGTAAAAAGTAACTCTTTTTTTTTTTTTAAATCATTCTAAATTTTTTAATCCAAAATTTTAAAATACGTAAAAATATGAAAAAATTTTAAAATTGTGTGGTTTTAAAGTTTTATTTCATAATACTATTAAACCCCACAATTTTAAAGTTTTTCCGAGAATTTATATGTGTATATGTAACAAAAGAATGTTTTAACTAAAAACTGACCTGAAGTAAATATTGATTTTATTAAATCATATATTTTAATAACATGTCGGCATGAAAAAAAGAATGAGAATGCCTACACTTTGAGGAAGATTTTATATATATATATTTATATATAACAGAATTCATTTTTCTCAATACACAACTCTAATCCAGAGTTTTAATATCAGAAAATGACTCTGGTTTTTCCACGCTTATCTTGTGATTCAACAAATAAGGTTGTACTTCCCTGCAGAATTCTATCATCCAGAATCAACAAAGATCTGAATGCAAAATCAACTTGAACATGATGTCAATCAATGTGAGAGAGAGAACACAACTAGAGCCAGCGGTTGCATCCTAAAACTTCTTTTGTCTGTCGAACAAGAACGTAAAACATTTTAACTACAATGCGTATATATAAATGTATATTTTGATGGAGAAAATCATATCATCAAAAGAAAACTCCCAAAAATCATATCATGCTTTTGAAGATGGTGTCATTTGTATTTACACATTTTTCCCTTTCAAATTTAACTACCATTGGAGAAACCCCCATTTCTGTCACCCATTTCTTTGTTGCATGTGCTTCGATAATCATATTCTTGTACTATTGTTTCAGCTTCAATGGCGTCTACCTTGTTGATTTTACCTGTTACCACCCTGCTGATAGCTTACGAGTCCCATTCTCTCATTTCGTTGAACATTTTACCACAAGTAATGTGTTTGACAAAGAGAGCCTAGATTTTCAAGAGAAAGTTTTGGAAAAATCAGGCATTGGAGATGAATCCTGCATACCACTTAACTTGCATGAGATGCAACCTGATGTTTCCTTGAAACGATCTCGCGAAGAAACTGAAGAAGTTCTCTGCACAATTGTCAAAGATCTTCTCTCCAAACATAAGATAAACCCTAAAAGCATTGACATTCTTGTAACGAACTGTAGCCTTTTCTGTCCCACACCATCAATTTCAAGCATGATCATAAACAAATTTGGATTCAGAAGCAACATTAAAAGCATCAACCTAAGTGGAATGGGATGTAGTGCTGGAATTCTGTCGATAAGTTTGGTGAAAGATCTTCTCAAAGTTCACAAGAACTCATTGGCTTTAGTCCTTAGCATGGAAGCTATATCTTCCAATGGTTACACAGGCAGCACCAAGTCCATGCTAATTTCCAACACAGTATTTCGCATGGGGGGAGCTGCTATTCTATTATCAAACAGGCAAAAAGATAAGCATATTGCTAAGTACAAACTCAAGCATCTCGTTCGAACTCACATGGGGTACGATGATCAAGCATACTCGTCTGTCTTTCAGCAGCAAGATAAAGATGGAAATGTAGGCGTTTCAATATCAAGGTCACTATTACCAGTTGCAGCCAGGGCTTTGAGGATCAATATATCACAATTAGGTCCCCATGTATTGCCATACTCCGAGCAGCTCAAGTATTTGTGGTCGGTGGTATGCAAGAAATCTAAAACTTATGTGCCAAATTTTAAGAAAGCTTTCGAGCATTTTTGTATACATGCTGGTGGAAGGGCTATAATTGATGCTGTGGAGGAAAATCTGAAGCTGAGTAAAGAAGATGGAGAGGCTTCAAGGATGACACTTTATAGATTTGGCAACACTTCATCTTCTTCATATTGGTATGAGCTTTGTTACCTTGAGGCTAAGGGTAAGGTTAAGAAGGGAGACAGAGTTTGGCAAATTGCATTTGGAAGTGGATTCAAAGTTAATAGTGCAGTTTGGAAATGTGTTTCCAATCTTGATCCAAAAGAAAGGAATGCATGGTCGGATAGAATCCATTTGTATCCTGTTGATATTTAACAAACATACTCCTAGCCTTAAACCATTGAATGTCTGTCCAGAAGTTACAAGGAGCCTTTGATATATCCACAGTAATAATGTATTTTTACCATGGTTAATTATATATATGTGACCCCCATTTCAAACAATTTGTGTACTCTTATGACCATTAAGAGTGAAAAAATATATGTAATGAAATGTAAAACTCATTTGAAAAATTTTCAATCATCTCAAACTTTGAGAGTGTAATCAGAATTAATATATTAAATTTAAATTTAAATAATCTCACAATTATTAATACAACTTATGAGGATTGGTTGTTTACTAGTTGAAAAATATAACGCGTAAAGATGGCAAAATAGTAGGGGTTGGCACGGATCGGGTTGAGCATCAACCCGACCCAACCCGCATGTAGAACGGGTTGAAATTTTTCAACCCAACCCATTACATATCTCAACCTGATGGTTGTTGAAGCCAGCAAAAATAAATATCTACTCTAAATAAATTGTGTATAGTGATTGAGCAGGGTCGTGTCCACAGAGATCGGTAATTATTTAAATCCTTTTAAAATATAAAATGCAAAATGGGGGAATTGTTGACAATATTAAAAATCAAATTAAAATAACAAGAACGCAAATTAAAATTGTAATTCAAATTGGAGAAAGCTCTGGTTGAAGGAATTAACTCAGCTTGATTCGACTACTGATCATTGATTCAGATATAAATTATTACTACTTATGAATAGATCGGTTATAGCTACTGAGACCCTCTAATAGCCAATCTCTCCTTAACTAGTCGATAACCAAGGTACGGCCGTTGGTTATTTTCCTAATCAATAGACAACCCTAGATACGATCATAGGATTTAATCAATTGACAGCTTGAAAAACCAGAGAGACCCAAATCCTAATCAACAAACACATACGATGGTTCATTTAAATTAAATTGTTTATTCTCACAACACAACTCTCTGCTATGTTATTTGTCACAAAAATTAAAATTTTCATACGATGAATCCTTTAATTGACAATAGATTAAGTTGATAATTAAATAGTGGCCAATTATCTAATTAACAAACATAATCATGATAATAATTCAGAGAATAAACAAATACCCAAAAAGTAATAAAACAATTAAAGCATAAGAAAGATCTCACAGTAGTGATGAATCAAAGTTTCATTAACCTTCAACCAGAATAATAAGTTTAGTTCTTCATAGAGAGAAGAAAAAAATTTAGATCTAGGGTTTCTTTCTTTTCTCCAAAATGTCTTTTTTCACAATAGATTCCTCCCTTAAATACTCTCTCTCTCTTCTCCTCTAGAATTCTATTTAAAATAAAATACTAATATCTGAAATATTAAATTCGTAATTACAAAAATAACCAAAAATACAAAATAAGTTAAACTAAAAACTACAGGTCCATAGTTGATAGCACGCGTCCACGCCTTATCAACAAAGTTCTTCTGACGCTCATAATTTCTCCAAGAGAACAATCATCCTTAAACATCATCTTGTAGCTCAATTTTATCACCAATCAATAGAATTGCACCTACAAAAGTAAAACACAAGTAAATCACTATTATTAAGTGCAAAACATCGATATTAAGGGAAGTAAACAATGCAAAACTAGTACATAAATTACACTCTAATACAACCCAACCTGACCCAACCCGTAGTTTTGCGGGTTGGGTCGAGTTGGGTTGATTGGGTTAGACTTTTAAAAAAATTAATTTTTATAGTATAATTAAATAGTAAACAAAAATAAATTAATTAATTAAAAAACTAAAAAATGTAAATATTAAAATCTTTAGAACAAATCCAACATTTCAAAATTTTTATATTTATATTTTTTAATTTTTATATGAAATATCAAAATTTATATAATAATTTGTATATACATACGGGTTGACCGGTTGGGTTAGATTGATTGAATTGAGTTTTTGAAAAAAAAATCTATTGTTATAGTCTAATTAAATAGTGAACAAAAATAAATAAATAAATTAGATAAACAAAAAAAATGTAAATATTAAAATCCTTAAAACAAATCCAACATTTCAAAATTTTTATATTTATATTTTTTAATTTTTATATAAAATATCAAAATTCATATAATAATTAATATATATATATACGGGTTGATGGGTTGGGTTGGGTTGGGAATTTAATAACCCAACCCAGCCCGTTTACTTTATCAACCCAACCTAACCCATAAAAAATCACACAGGTTGGGTCGGGTTCACGGGTTGGGCGGGTTGATGCCCACCCCTACAAAATAACCATGTGTACAAGGGCTAGGGATCAGGCTTTGAGTGTGCACGCCTACACTGGGTCAGACTCCATTAGGCCTTCTACAGATTGAAAAAAGGTCCGGCCAAAAGAATTCAAATGAAACAATACTTAAATTTATAAAAGAGAATGGAAGTTTTAATCTTACGATACATGCATCCCACAATGAACTTGTTTTCTGACGAGATCGTCTTTTGATTCCTATCATAATCTTCGGGATCTTTGTTTGATTCATAACATTCATATCATCAGTGTGGGCTCCAGGCCTATTCCATTAAAGTACTCCTAGGACCCTCTTTGGGCCACTTGAGTTCTGCTGGGCTGGCCTATAAAACATTTTATTTTTTAAAATTTGTATATATTTTTCCAAATCGTCAATTAAAGCAATAAATACTTTTATTAATTAATAAATAATAGTCTAGAAAAAACCACCAGAGGTCTCGGACAAGAGTTCCCGTTGAAAATGATTTGATGCCATTCACAGTCTACCCCGAGTACGGGAGAAATTCTATAATAATTTTGCGGCATCAAGTTAATTATATAATAAATAAATAATGTTATGGTATGTGTGAATTTATTGTGAAAAATTATTATGCAAGTATTAATTATATACAATTTAACAAAATATGTCATACATATATTAATTGGTTATATTAGCTCTGTATATCTTATCCTTCAAAGATAAATATTTAAAAATAATAATAAACTAATAAGATTCTGAAAAATAAGAATTGAACAAGTATTTACTCTTTTCTCTTTTTGTTTTGACAAGAATAATTATCCACAACTACAAATCAGATTTAGGAATATCACATGCCTCTTCAAAATTTGAAATCAAAGTTGTGATAATGTAGATCTAACAATAATTTTATCTCCATAAAAAAAATAAATCAACAAAAATTTACCTCATATACACTATATAAGCCGGTCATGGCATGCCATTGACACTATTTGAAGACTTTCATTAATTAAAGAAATTGAAGTTCTAGTATCATCCCAAAGCAACAATGGCCACAGCAAAAGCAATCACCGTAATGTTTTTGATTGTTTGTTGCTTGAATCAAGGCTTAGCTAGTACAAAAATTATGAAGCTGTAGCAACAGCAAATCCAAACTACGGCTATAATTTATCATGGTTCGGCCATTTTCCCTTTTACGGTAGGTGGCCATGCCCTTGGGCGCAACCACCTCATCCGGCTAACCTAACTATGGCACGGCATGGCCCTCCAACTGTCGGCCCACAAGGGCTCGTGGGCCGACAAGGCACGGCCCATCAATTTGGTCGGCCGTACCGTACCGTGTCTACCTTTTTTTCAGTTGAGCCCAACACGGCCCACGGCACGAGCGGGCTCGTGCCGTGCAGTGGGCCGTGCCCAAAAAAAGCCCACCAATTTTTTTTTTTAGCATGCTTAAAAAAGTCGACGTGTCTGGCGTGCTTGACGTGCTTTTTTAAGCCCACCAACATAATAATAATAATAATAATAATAATAATCATAATCATATTAATTTTTATTAAGAGAGCAATTAACATTTTATTATTAGTTTATCACAATTTCACAACTATATATTTTATTTCACAATAATCAATCATAATTCATAACACAACAATACATAAATTTAATACCATAGATCATAATAATAATTAATTAAAATTAAAAATACAATCCTCGAATAATCATTACAATAAGTCATAACTACAAAATATTAATATAACAAATCATAGGTCACAACTTACAAGTTACAACTGCAAAATATTTTATTATTAATTTTGTAAAAAAATTTATTTTTTATTTATAATTTATAAATTTATGATATTTATAATTTTATTTATTAAAATCATGATATTTAGTTATTTACTTATTCATTTAATAAATTATAAACATAAATAAACAATTAAATAAATATCATAAATAAAATTAAATATCATAATAACATTATTCATTTAATAAATATCATAAATAAAATTATGATATTTATAATTTTATTTATTAAAATCATGATATTTACTTATTCATTTAATAAATTATAAACATAAAAAATTAGAATATTTATTTAAACTAAGATTTAATGATTTAAATTAATTTTTAAAAGTCTATGCTAAAAAATATATTAAAACATTTAATTTCAAGATATTTTACTTTAATTTCATAACATTTTATATTTACTTTTTGTTAAAAAAATTTACTTAGATATATTTTGGCCCATGTGCTATTAATGGCTCACGGGCCGCGTGCTAGCCCACCAATGAACCGTGCTTATTACGTGCTTTTTCGCGTGCCGTGCTTTGGCCCATCTTTAATCGTGCCGTGCTTTAAGACCCGCGTGCCTAAATTTCTAAGCCCGGCATGGCCCACATGCGTGCCGTGCCGTGCCTCGTGCCTCACCGAAACGTGCTCGTGCCGTGCCATTCCATATGGACACATGCCGTGCCACGTGCTGCCCGGCCCATTAGCCATCTTTAGGTTAACCCATGGCCATTTGCGCACCCACCTCTACCAGCTTACAAGTGGCCCGTGCCATCATTCCATTGCCCTTGGGGGTTGCCACCTAAGCCTGCTGCATCAAACTCTAAAGCTTGATTATGTTTCTCTTTAATTTATTGCTTTCTTATTAGGATTTGGTTGTAGTCAACTTCTTGTTGATTGTCTAGAATAGGTGAAATAATAATTTCGTCTCTTTGTTTGGGATGTAATGAACCAATAAGCAATAATACTCCTTTCCTTTTTAGTTACTTATCTGATCATTTATTTTTCCATTATTTTCTAGGCTTCTGTCAATCAATACCTAAGTGCTGGAACAGTACTACTTATTCGATTTGTCGTGACTAATGCCCTATGTAATTAAACAAGACGAAAATGAGCATATCCCTGTGTTGTTGGACTAAACTAAGCAAAATCTTCCTTAGTGTATTAAAATTAATTCAAATTCTTTGTGTTTGTTTTTAAGATCTTGTTTCCACTGATTTTATTCTAATATAAATCCATATCCAAACCCAGAGTGAATTTCATAGTAAACTAAAAGTAAGCTACGCACATAATTAATAAGGCCATACCCACCCCTAACTTTTACCAACTAAGCCTTATAACTGTATGTGTTTTTGAAAGTTCAAATAATTGTACATGATTATTTTTTTTTTAACAAGATATTTAAAATGAGATGAGATATCTCACCTGCTAAACATTAACCCATGCATTCATGGGGAGTTGAATTGAGCAGGTAAATTTTAATACTCGGCATTTTAAGCGATCCTCTGTTCTCGGTACTGCCGCTACTTTCACAAATTTGGCTTTATAATTTCCAAATCTGTAAGATTTTTTAGCCGCTATTTATAATTGATTTTGGACATGCATGGGTAAGGAAAAGAAAGGTATTTTGCAATACCTTCATTTTTTCAAGTATTTGCCCTGTCAACGATTATTGTGTGTGTGTGATCTGTTCTGTTTTGGTACCGGCTCGAAACTGGACCGGTGATATGGTAAATGGTTAAGCACCACACCAACAGGCCCACAACGGGAGCTGGTATTCAGCAACACTTTACTAAATCAAGACTCTTAATTTTCATTCTATTAGGGCTGTCAAAAAAGCCCGCCCGGACCGGACCGGGCCAATCCGGTCCGGGCAAAATCCGGACCGTATGCACATAAAAACTGGACTCGGGTTTGAAATTCTCAAACCCGGACATTTCTGGGCCTGATATGGGTTCAACACCAAAAACCCGGAACCCAGACCGGACCTGATTTTTTAATAAATTAAAAAAAATATATATAAATATATTATATATAAATATATTATATATAAATATATTATATATAAATATATAATTATAAATTTATGATATGTTGGATGTTATTTAAATTTATTATGTGATTATTATATTGTTGAATTTTATTTATTTATTTTATATATAGATTGAATGAGTTTAAGTTAGAAATTGGATGAATTTAGGTATTAGAAAGTAGATTGAAATAATTTTAATTTATCATTTGTGCAAAACTTGCATTGTTAGTGTGTTATATATTTGTATTTGACTATTTTCTTTTTTAAAGTTTGAGATTGAATGAGTTTATTTGATTATTTTTTTAAATTGTTAGAGAAATGAAAGAAAAAATTGAAGTTATCACATGCGGGTTTAGAAAATCCGGATTAAAACCCGGACCCGGAAGGTGCCGGGCTTAAGCCCGGACCGCACCTGAAAAAACCGAGTTTTAACCCAGGTCTGGTCTTGTATTTCTCTCATCCGGCCCGGTCCCAGACAACACCAAAACCCAAACCGAACCCAAATTTTGCCAAGCCTACATTCTATTAATTAGCTTTTGCCAACTTCCAAAGAAAATCTCTTACAATTACTTCTCAAAACCATCGTACAAAATTATAGTTTCAGGAAAGCAAAACTAACGTGTGTAAATTCTTCTTTACTCATTAGGATTTGGGTTATTTATCAAATTAGTCCTTATATTTTTAAAAATTATTCAAAATGTTCATATATTACTTATTGTCTTTCTTCCTTTTTTAAATTTATTATTTACCCTACCAACAACCCAATTCTCGGATACGAATCTTATGAGTGAATCTAATAATACATGAAAGGCAGAGCACATTTGGTATTGTAAGACTAACAGTAGCTGATTGGCTCACTGTGCTGATGCAACCAAAGTTAGTTGGTTAGGCTCATAAGAAGTTCAGCACACGTGCTTATAACAAATTATATCAGACCATTTAGGTTGATATAAATATGTGTAATCTGTATTCATTTGATACGGTTAATAAGAATCTTCTAAAAGCTTTTAGTCAATACTTTTCTCTCAACTTTCTTTTACTTTCTTGCTTGCCAAACACCATAGTTTAAGATTCAAACAAATCTCATTTTTCTTATTTTTAACACAAAAGATTTTACCGACTCTATTAAATGACATCCTCATCCACGCAGGTCATTACTTCATGATTGGCGGGTGAATCTAATTTTTTACTTATAAAATTTTATTTTTATCTAATATAAATAAAAATTAAAGGACTTTGATATGCAATAAGTAAAAAATATAAAATAAGCAGATTTTAGTGGAAATAGATATACAACAACATTTTAGATTATTTTTTAAAGTATGAAGTCTAATTAGGTAATTCAGTTAAATTCTACAAACCAAAGTAGCTGAGGCATCATAAAAGGACTCTTGATGGAAGTTCATCCAAATATCAAATATGTCTGATATAAACTTCTCCAACCTTTTTCCCCCCTTTTTTAATATTTTATTATTACTATTATCAATTATCATTATCATTATTATTACACAAAACAAATATGGCTATAGCCACTATAAATAATTTTCCAATTCGATTACTACCTGTATAACCTCAAAGAATATAAGATTTATATATAATAATTATACATCAACCAGAATTAAATTATCGAAAGCTTACTTAATTATCTTTCAACACCTACGTGTTGGAAGAGTACTACTTACTTATATATGTTGATTTATTTTTCCATTATTTTCAAGGCCTTTGTCAATCAAACTCTAAAGTTTACAAGTCATTGTTGCATTTTGTACATTCGTGCAGTGCACTGCACTTTCTCTTCAAATTAGTAATTAGTAATTATGTTTTTAGTCTTTATTGAATTTTCTTAACCACTTCATATGCTTTAGAGAAGAGATGAGGAGAGTATGGGAATATGGCAAACTTTGGGGAAAGCATTTGAGGATGCCTCACCTTATTGCAGCACATTCATGGTGAATTTTATATGAAAGCCAATTGTGTATACTAGATAAGTTAAGATTTCATAAACTTTATAAGTGTAACTTTATCTTAAAATTTTTTTGGGCAGGATTCAAAAGTATAAGTGTGTGCGCGTGTGTCATATATATATGTGTGAGCGCGCGTGTACATTTTTGGTAGAGATTTAGCTTGATATATGATGCTGATCTTTTGGTTGATTTCATAGGTTATGTTGAAGACACTGACCTGAGTTTGATGGAGAAATTTTTTAAAGAATTTGGTTACTAGGCAATTAGTAATAATTAGTAATAATTTTTTAGTTTTTGTTGCATTTTCTTAAGTTCTTCAGTATGCTTTAGAGTAGAGATGAGGAGACTATGGGGATATAGCAAACTTTGGGGAAGGTATATGAGAATGCCCCACCTTATTCTCTTCACTAGTGGAGCAGCACAGAATCTGTCCTTATTATCTTATTGCAGCACATTCATGGTGAATTGTATATGAAAGCGAATTGTGTATATTAGATAAGTTAAGATTTCACAAACTTTGTGTATAACTTCATCTTAAATATTTATGGTCGGGATTCAAAAGTAAATATTTAATTAAATAAAATCTCATTGATTATTAAAAACTGAGAAAGATATAGTTGCGATTCAAAAGTAAATATTTAATTAAATAAAATCTCATTGATTATTAAAAACTAAGAAAGATATAGTTGCGGTCACTTCATCCGCTTCATGTAAAAGATTAAGATATTTTCGTAATCTTTTTTTCACTTAATCCCTCTTAATGTCCTAAATCCAGTAAAAATAGTCAGCATAATTGTAAATAAAGTGAAACAAACCGATTTAATTATCAACATTAAATTTAAGACCCAGTCTTAACCATTTTTATTTTCCTAGAAACGATTATGAGAGAAGAACGATTTTCCTTGTCCATAAAGTCTCATTGATTATTAATAATTGAGAAAGACATGATTGTGGTAATTTATTATCCCTTTATGTAAAGGATTAGGATATTAAAAATAAATTATGAATTCTTTTTCTCTTTACTTTCGGCAAAGGAAAAACCTTCCCGCATGCCAAGGTTTCACGCGTTTTAGATTACAGTGAAAGTGCTTTTGCAAGTATTTGAAGAGTTGCGCAGACACGTTTTCTGACACTGGAAAGAGATTGGAATCCGATGGAGTTGCAGTAGCTGGTAAATATGCTTTTCTCTTTATAATTATCTGGTAAATTATCTGGTTAGCTTCTGTTGGTGCATTACGTTTTGTTTAAAATTGATACAGGTTACAGGCAGCCATGGTACCTTTTTTTTTATATTATTTTAAAATTAGAGAAAAATTATGGTGTAATTATAAGATTATGCCACAGTTGCACTCAATCATTAAATTTTAATGGATCTCACTCATCTAAGTGGATTCAATAACTTGATATAACAATGAGTAGGTACCACAGTTGCACTGTCGCCGTACTCTTAAAATTAATATGGTTGGTTGTGTATTAAATAGGATAAAATAACGATTTATTAAAACATCATAAATGTTTTTATTTCTTACCATTTTGGATTTGGAAGGCCCTTCACATTTACTTAACTAATCCATATGTATATTCAATGACCATGCTTCAATTTCAAACCAATGTCTTCCTGACATCACCCTCGATTCTTTACGTGGCTTTTTTTTTTCCAAGAAACAGAAAATTTGATATATTAAATTGGGCAGTGGTACTTTTACTCCACAATTTCTAAAAATTTATCTTACATTCAAGAAATAATTTGAATGAGTTCAAAATATTTTTGAAAAATATAAATAATGAAAAAATTTGGAGATTTAATCTAATAAAACTAAATACCTATATTATTACATTTAAAGCTCATGTTTCTTAGGAGAATTTAATCAATATGTATTAATAAAGTAAAATAGTTAAATAAAACTTATATTAAAGCAGCCTCAATAATATGTCAAAGATATCAAAGTGAAAAAAAAAATTATAAGATTTAATTGATTAATTACCATAACTTATTGTTGATTTGTATATTTAAAAAATAATGTAAATTTATTACAATTATTTTTTAAAAGTAGAATAAATTTACAAAAATTAAAAATAATGAGGTGGAAATACCCAATAAGTTGCCCTATGTGCTTGAAACTGATCGCTTTAATTAATTCATTCACCTTATCCTCGTTGTCTGTAAAGTGCTAGCAAATGTTTTTAGCAGTCGATGATGAAAACTTTACATACACAAATATAGATAGGAAACATAAATTCAATCTCATATTATTCATGTGATTCGATGGTCAACTTATACAAGAAGGCTGATAGCATAAAAGGAATATAATTTGGGGATTTTTTTGTTTCCATATTTGGAACACTCTAACGGCAATAATATTTGCAATATTTACGTGAAATAATGACAAAGATATTAGCTCATACTTGGCTAAATTGAGAAGCTTCAAGATCATATCTTAAGGATACGAATGTGATCCTCATGAAATGATTAGCCCAAAAATAGATAAAATGTTCGGATTGCCTCATCTTTGTCTGGAATTTCTCATCTTTTGAATCTGTAAATACCTCTCTATAGAGAGAGAGAATTGAAACCTGATGAACAAGTAACAATGAAGCTCTTTGCATTAAGCAATCTTTGTTTCTTCTCTAGCTTATTCCTTTACAGGATAGCATCCGCAAATGCAGATGGCAGAGAGACAGAACATGCTATCTTACCTCCAAGAGGTTGGAACTCATATGATTCATTTTGCTGGATCATTTCAGAACAAGATTTCTTGCAAAGTGCCGATATTGTTGCTAAGCGTCTTCTTCCTCATGGATATGAGTATGTCGTGGTGGATTATCTCTGGTATAGAAAGAAAGTGAAAGATGCACATATAGATTCTGAAGGAATGGATTTGATCGATGAATGGGGGAGAATGGTGCCTGATCCTGATAGATGGCCATCTTCAAAAGGTGGGAAAGGGTTTACAGAAGTAGCAAATAAAGTACATGATATGGGTTTGAAGTTCGGGATTCATGTGATGAAAGGAATTAGTAACCAAGCTGTTAATGCTAATACCCTTATCTATGACTATGACAAGAAAGGTCCCTATACGGAGGCAGGTCGCCAATGGCGGGCGCAAGATATAGCCATCAAGGAAAAGCCATGTGCATGGATGCCGCATGGCTTTATGGCCGTTAATACAAAGTTGAGAGCTGGCAGAGCTTTCCTGAGGTCACTGCATAAACAGTATGCCGACTGGGGTGTTGATTTTGTAAAACATGATTGTGCATTTGGTGATGACTTGGATGAAGGTGAAATATCCGTTGTGTCAGAGGTTTTCAAGGGGCAACACAACCGTCCAATCATCTATTCTTTGTCTCCGGGAACAAGTGCAGCACCAGATATGGCACAAAAAATTAATGGCTTAGCCAACATGTACAGGGTAACTGGGGATGATTGGGATAGTTGGCCAGATGTTGCTGCCCATTTCAGTGTTGCAAGGGACTTCGCTGCTGCTAATATGATAGGCTCCCAGGGCTTGAAGGGGAGGTCATGGCCTGATTTGGATATGTTGCCACTGGGGTGGCTTACTGATGCAAATTCAACTCAAGGTCCATACAGAGCTTGTAAACTTACTCTGGATGAGCAAAAAACTCAGATGACATTGTGGGCTATGGCCAAATCTCCTCTTATGTTTGGAGGAGATGTTAGAAAGCTTGATGATACAACTTATGGTCTGATTACAAATCCTACTATTTTGGAGATTGACCATTATAGCTCAAACAATAAGGAGTTTCCTTATATTAATGGAGGAAAGGAGGGAGCTACTGGACCTAGCGCTGGAGCTAATGCGACTGGAGTTCGTTCTTGGATTGCAACTGGAAGACAAGGAGAAATTTACCTTGCATTCTTCAATCTGAACAATGCAAAGACGGCAATTTCGGCCGAAATAGCAGACCTGGGCAAGGCACTTCCTGGGTGGAAATTGAATCCTTCTTGTAAAGGGACTGAAATTTGGAGTGGAAAAGACTTTGGAGTGATGCAAAAGTCTGTGTCAACAGAAGTTGAGACCCATGGTTGTGCACTATTTGTTCTTAATTGTAAGTAATGTAGGAGAAATGATACTACTGCAAAAAATACTACGGGTTTTTATTGAAATAACTTAGTGTGATCTTATTGCATTTATATCAGAAATTCAAATAAAATATTCTTGGAAGAATAATCAAATATAAACAAAAATTACTCAATGTGCTTTTGATTTTTACCGTCTTTCTTTGAAACTAAATTCATATTAAGTTGTATGGGGGTAAATTGTTTTTTAAACCTTAATGTTTGGGATAATTATCTTATCAATCTTTGTAATTTTTGCCTCTATTTTTTTTTGCAAAAAGTTGGGCTACAAATGCGAGGAGCCTCTTCTTTCTTTCTTGTTGGACCATATTAAATTGGGTGCGCAGAATTTAGGCATGTTAATAAGAATTCTTCCTGGCCTTGGTGTTGGATCTGATAACCGGGCAAATAACATAGTAAAGTGTCACATACATCTTTCATCAATTGGTGCATTTTCAATTATCGTGGTATATGTTAGTAATTATTTAATGTTCAAATGAATACTCTAAAGGCAGTGCAATTATTGATATCAAAAATTGCGCCAGCAAAATACAGAGGAAGCCTAAACGTTTGCTTTCAATTATTTGTCACAATTGGTATTCTAGTTGCAACTTTGATTAATTATATATGGTACTTCAAAATTGCACCCATATGGATGGAGAGTGTCACTAGGAAGTGCGACTGTATTATTGTAGAGAGAGTGAAGCAAGAAGAAGGTTTAGAGGTGTACAAGACGCTGAAAAAGCACCAAGCTACAAAAATGGCCAACTTGATCAACCACCATAGTAGGAGCCTAATGGGGGGGGGGGGGGGGGGGAGAATAGCCGGCCTCAACTAATTTCTTGCACAATCACTCATATGTTTTCAGCATGATGTGGTGACAAAGCAATAATAGATGTCATTTTATGGTACTTCAAAATTGCACCCATATGGATGGAGAGTGTCACTAGGAAGTGCGACTGTATTATTGTAGAGAGAGTGAAGCAAGAAGAAGGTTTAGAGGTGTACAAGACGCTGAAAAAGCACCAAGCTACAAAAATGGCCAACTTGATCAACCACCATAGTAGGAGCCTAATGGGGGGGGGGGGGGGGGGGGAGAATAGCCGGCCTCAACTAATTTCTTGCACAATCACTCATATGTTTTCAGCATGATGTGGTGACAAAGCAATAATAGATGTCATTTTAGGCTACATTTTTTAATCTTTAGAAAGAAGAGTCTCACAAGAAAGAAAATATCTCAATTGAAACAAATACTGAATATCATTGATGAAAAGCTTAAAAATATTACAAAAAATTATGAATTAGAAGTCTGTATATATTAGTAGTTAACTTATTCTTAATCCTTCTCAAATAAAAGAAATAATCTAAAATATTTAGATGAGGCAAATATGACTCAAATAAGCCTACTAAAACAAGATTTGAATCAAAATTTAGGATTCCTAATATATTCTATCCTAAATGATTCCTACATTAGTATCCTCCTTTTTTTAAAAAAAAAAAAAACTAGTTCTTGAGTTTTGCTAAAAATAAAAGATAATTTGGAGGATGAAACTTGAAGTAAAGTAAGAGTGCATCTTAGAGCTCACACTCGTAGTCTTTCATGCTCTTCTACATTTACATCTCTAACTTCAGAATCTTGGATACTCTGTCATTTATGAGTGGACTGGTTGAATCATAAATAATCAATATATCTTCAACAACTTTAGAATCAAGCATGATATATTCTTCAATTGGCAAGTTGTGATCTATATTGGCATAAGAATGTTGTTTTTTGAGATTAGAATCATTCGATGAGGAGTCAATAATATGACATTGTTCCGATAATGAACTCTAATGTTGTAGTTTTCTCATAATGAATCTATCAAACTCTTGTTCTTTTCTTCTTTAGCTCTGAAGATGCTTTTGCACTCATTCAAATCTCTTCAAGGCTTGCTTTTTGTCTCTTGATTCATAATTCAATTTCTAAAGCAATTTTAATAATATCCTAATATTCATGAGTAGCAACAATTTATAATAATACTCGTTACTTAATGCAAGCGCATGTGTGTTTGTATATATATGTCTATATGTGTGTGTGTGTGTGTGTGTGTGTATGAAACATGATAAAGCCCCGATATTATTTTGATTTACATTTTGTGAAATAAAGTAAAAAAAAAAAAAGCTACTTACACTCTCAAGATTTGTTTAAATGGTCACATAAATACTCTTAATTTTGTAAATAATCACTGTTTAGGAAGAAATAGAAAAAATTATAGTAAAGCACCATGTGTCGATAAGGGCTGCCATGGCTCTAAACGATCACTGTACACACCCAAGGTACCTGACCTCCTCTTTAAGTTAGGATCCCCGAGGTACCTGACCTATAGCATAAACTTGGGTACCCGAAGTACCTGACCTATACAAAAAACTAAGGTACCTTGGGTTCCTGATCTATACCACAACCTCGGGTACCCCAGATGCCTTACCTATATTGAGGTACCCAACATACATCAGATACACTTGGAGATTAAGAAGGTATGAGGGGTACCCCAGATCAGATGCGAAACGGTTAAGGAAAAGTGATGTGCTCATAATTTATCTATTATTTTAATGCTTCCATAACTTAATTTTATGTTAAATTATATTTTATTATATTATTTTTTATCTTAATTTTTATATTTTATCATTGTAGGAATATTGTGAATATTCGTGAGAAAAAAAGCTTAAAGAGGAAACAAATTGGAGTATAATAGAAATAATATGGAAGCAAAAGAGAAAAATAAAAAGCCAAATCACGAAGCTTTGAATTTTTGGTTGACAAATATGGCAAGCACGTGGGGAGCATTAAAGAATTAATTGGCAAATGGCAATTTGAATTATTCACGTGATGGGCTTTGGCTGCAAATTGGCCAATTAAAATTTACAAGTTAAGCGTGCATGGGCTTAGAAAGGGGGCTAGGTTTGTTTCATTTTAAATCCTTTTGATTTAAGGATTCAGAAGCCGCACAATTTAAGAAGTTGAGGATCGAATAGAAGAAGGTAGCCGCACAAATAGAGAAAAACCGAGAGCAAGAAAAGAACAAGAGAAGCCGCTGCAAATCTGGGAGCAACAATTTGGAGAAGTCAATTGCAGAGATTGGAGAGAGATAGCTTCTTGCGTTTTTCTTTCCTTCTTTTCTATTATCTTATTTGAATGTTTCCAATTAAATTCATGAATTCTCTTTATATTCCCATGAACTAATTTATTTTATTAGGGTTACGATGTAGCCTAACTATGAAGATTTAATTCCATAAATCTGTGTTATTTTTAATTTATTATTCCATGGTTGAGTGTTCATTATTGTATTTAATACTTTTAAATATCTGACCAATATTTAAATGATTTGAGGATACATAATGAGATCGATAGGAGATTTATGTATTTTTGCTCTGTGTAATGGATGCCATGAATTGAACGAAAGACAGAAATGTGCCAACGTGATTCGTGCAGTTTTATCTAAAAATTTCCATAAAGCTCAATGAATCTTTGCATATTTTAATTCACGTAGAGATATAGTGGGTTGATATGTAGATATATTTTTGATATTACTCGAGAGAGGATATTGAATAGATTAGGGAAATTCATTGTCAACATGGGTAATAAACTTTAATAGCATAGATGGAAGATTAAATTGGATTGGTTATGGTGAAATCAGATGTCCTAGTATTAATCTCTTGGTATTTTCTATTACTGCCTGCATCTTTATTTAATTTTTAATTATTTTATTTTATTTTATTTTAATCTAAATTCGCTTATTCGATTGTTCAAATAAATTAAGGTTAGAATAATTTTGGTAGCTAATAGGATATACAATCTCTGTGGGACGATACTCTACTCTTCATTATATTACTTGTGCCGACTAGTACACTTGCTAAGTTACGCATCAAAAAGTCTCTAAAAGGTCAAGCACGAGAAATATCTCCACTGTACCAAGGACATTTGTCCTCAGCAGCGCTGCCAGACAACCTATGCTGAGGTATCTTGGACCACTCTCCAGAGTACACCACGTGTTCAAAAGGATAAATTACGCCATGAATGCCTTCTTGCTCCCCAAGCATGTTTCTAATGGCCCAAAAATCATAAACAAGATAACAGGACAAAAAAAGCCTGGAAAACGACAACCAATAACCATTAGAAATGCGCCATACAGTAGCCAATGTACTCCATATATAAAGGCGTCTAGGTTCTACTTTCATTATTCAACATCACACACACACTCCACAAACAAACACAAAAAAGGCTGGCAAGCTATTGCCACTATAAAAAAGCTTGAGTAGTTGACTTTAGCGTCGGAGTGTGGATGTCGGGCCATCCCGGCTCCACCTTTAAACTCTTTTTCATTGTTTTGTAAGTTAAAAGCTTATCTCAAAGCACCTCCTTTGAAGATTTCGAACTCTTGATGTCATCATCATCCTCCTACTCTCCCTACCTCATTTGAATCTTAAAAATATCGCACACAACGATCTAGTATGGTACTCTAGTTACCCAAAAAATAAATCTATAATTCTAGATAGGTTTCTCTCTTTTTCTTTGCATCCAAAATTTGTCTAAATCAATTGGCGCCATGCATGGGGTGCACAACAAAATGCCTCCACAACAATTTATCAAGCTAGTTGTTATGTGTACTATAAAACATAGCACCCGACATACTTTCTGAGGCTCTAATGGCAGATCTTACAAGGATGGAAGATGACATCAGTGATGAAGGTAGTGATCCCATAAGGAGAGTAGCCCGGCTTAGCAAAGGCAAGTTTGTCAAACAATCGATTGGTATTTGCCAAGATGAAGAACCCATCTCTCACAAGCATTTTGAGGATCTCACTCATGCAATTCTTAGGGTAGTGGATCTTGGGTATCTGAAAAGTCACCTCCACCAGCGACCCTAGATGCTCCACCACCGTAAACAGACCAACAAATCATGTTAAAAGTTGAGGTACATGAGGCCAGTAGGCCAAAACACGGGCTGTCATGTACTCGCTCTAAGTTCCGAACCATGGGTTCTAAAGACGAACGCTCCACTGCCTCTTACTATTCCCTCAGCAGCCAGGGTACTAAGTGCGTAAAACGAGCCTGTGAGGATCTCTAAGACAAGTTAAGTGCCAAAATGACTTCTCAAATGGCAGCGACATTATCAGGGGCTCCTAGGGTACCCCCTGGAGTTCGTGGAAAAAGTGGAGCATCTGAAAGCCCAAGTGAAGCTCCTTTTTGAAAAGCAAAACATTACTAGTGCTTCAATGCCAATGACCTACCACTTGCCATTCACCTTGGAGATTTGGACGGTGACTTTCCTGGAAGCTTTCACCATGCCCCAGATACCCCAATATTTGGGTACCACTGATCCCTCGGAGCATGCGGAGCTATACTACGACCAACTGCTTATCAAGGGTATTGATGAGAATGTCATTTGTAAGATGTTTATACACACGTTTACAAGCCCCACGAAATCATGGTTTCAATTGTTGAAGGTAGGTAGTATATCCTCCCTACACCAGTTATTATTTGAATTCACTTAAGAGTTTTTCTATGTTTCACTCAAGATAGGGAAGCCTCCAAACTTGCATTCTTCAAGTAAGGGGAATCCGAACCTTTGGCGGGGTATGTGAGTCGTTTCCATTAAGAGGTACTACGAATTAGAGCATTTGGACATCAATACATATTGACGCACTTTGAGAAGAATCTGCGGTTGGGCAAGTTATGGCGTTCTTTTCAAAAGAAGCATCTCCGTTCCCGAGCCTTGCAACATGTTGAGATGTATGAGAAATACCATTTAAAGTGGCAAGAAGACAAGGCCGAAATCATGAAAAGCAAAAGAAACCCAAGAAGACGGAAGCCCCAGCACTAAGGGAACCTCAAATACAAAGCCCGCCACATTTATCTCGCGCAAACGAGGGTACAACACTCTTGGTGTTTCTACGGTGCCCCATCTTCCTAGATCATCGTCGTCGGAACAACGAGAGCCACTACTGAAACTTCGGTACAAATCCCACCATCCGTTGAATCGTTCCCCCGATCTTTTACCATATTCAAGATAGTGGCCTACTCCGACTACCAAAGCCAATGAAGTACCCCAACATGAAGCGCAGTCTAATGCTTGTGTATGTGGTAAGCCACGTAGATTACCCCAGATACCCTGTGGTGGTCAGTTGTAATTTTAGAATTCCTTGAGTCCCTCAAATGAAAAGAGTAGGAGGTCTTACGATCCTTTATTCTCCTTAGGATAACAGAGCTGAGTCATGTATTGATCAATGCTTTTGTAATCTATGAATGCATTTTCTTCTCAACATTATGATGTGCGTTCGTCTTTTTATTATTCGCCTTTTCAATTGTAAAATGTGGGTAATATTCATTTCTCGCCATTAATTTGACTTCATATTTGATGATGTGTAACTTTTGCCATACGCTTGTCAATTATGATTAACTTATTACAGGACCAACTGGGGTACTTGACCTACCCAGATTGTGACGATCTACTTAAGACCAAAATAAGCAAAAGGGGAATAAACATGCCATTAGTAGCCTTTCAGCATGAGCATGATAAGGCTGCCTAAATAAAGAGAAAGAGGGTCAAAGATGACCCGAGGGTAAAGTAAAGCTAGTATACTGTAGTGTCATGATGTTCCATTTAAGTATGCGTACACCCACACATTCATTCTCTTAATTGAGCATAGTAAGCGATAAACTCTATGAAATGACAATTATCACGACACTTTTAGACTTAACTTAGTAATACTTAGATAGTAAATGATGTGTTTTTATTGTATTATAGTTATATTTTGTATGAACATCCATCTTAGTTTATTTTTAAGAAATGTAGTTTGTTTTAGAATAATTTGTGTACTTAGATCATATGTATAATTATAGGTGACCGGAAGCTTAAATTTTAAGGAAGGAATGCTACCGCAACAAACTTGCAGAGACAAAGAAAGAACTTGGCTATAGGAGAATTAAAACAAATAAGAAACAATGAAGATGCTGGAGCCGTTGCTGTAGCAATCCTGGAGCATTGACATAGGAGATTTCGTGCGAGATAACTAGAAGATTGCGATTTGAAGTTTCTAAAAATGGAAGATATGCGCCCTAGACCTTCGGTTACCCTAATTCTAAGTTAAAAAAGGAGCACACATGCAAAGAAAAAAGAGAGAGTCGTCACTTAAGGAAAAAAACCACAGAGAAAAACAAAACAAAAATAGGAATCGAGAGATAGATTGAAGGCTGACAGAGGAGAAATCACAGAGATCAAACGAAAATAAGTTCTTCTTATTATCTTCTTGTTTTCTATATATCTATGGGGATGTATTTTATGGTTGAAACTATTTTCTTTACTATTTTATCACAAATCATGAACTCAATTTGATTTTAGTTGAGTAATAAATGAACTTAATGGATGTTTGACGGGTATTCGCACATTGCTCTGTGTTTGCTATAGCAATTTGTCTTAATTGTGCTTAATTTAATTCTCTATTTTGGTTGACCACCCATTTAGAGATACTAGTTAAGAGAGAGCCTAAAAAATGTCTGACTTAGTGGATCTCATTAAGATAATACTTGGTTTTAGATTGGGTTTCCCAAGTTGAGTAATCTCAATTTGAGTAAGGTCATGCTTGATTCAAAATTAGTGATGAATTAGACATAGGGATTCACCTTGTAGGGTAAATGAAACCTAGATCTTTTAATGTTATATTTAATGTTAGCGTAATAATTGGTCACTATTAGGTTGCATTAGATATAAAATATCAAACATGCAACAACTGAGGATGCATGAAAGATTCTGCCTAATGTTGTAGTAGATGTTCTAGCAACGGTACTGTAATTGAAAAATAGTCAATGCCATTAAGTGAGTTTATTCACTCAATTATTTTATTCTCATTGGATTAATTGTAACACCCTAAAAATTACCCATGAAAACACAAGGGTAAAATTTGAAATGAGA
This sequence comes from Citrus x changshan-huyou, assembly GCA_039657385.1. Classification (NCBI taxonomy): domain Eukaryota; kingdom Viridiplantae; phylum Streptophyta; class Magnoliopsida; order Sapindales; family Rutaceae; genus Citrus; species Citrus x changshan-huyou. Next base: position 9,769,886 of record CM077549.1, read on the forward strand.
CCTCACATCATTTATTCTTATTAATAAATCTCAAGATAGACAATCATTATTCATACTCCAATTGAATCCTTACATAAAACATCTGAAATAAAGTCTCCAAAGAAAAGTCTCTAATCTAAAATAAAAAATCTAGCCAAATTTAATGTTTAAAGCAACTCCAAAGATCCACTAAGAAAAATCTCCATCTAAAAACCCAAGCCACATCTCTAATCAATCTGCAAAATATTGGAGACGAGAGGTGAGCCGTCAACTCGGTAAGCAAATCCATGCACAACATTTGAAAACCTTGTCATTTTACCTTTAAACATTTTATAACAACATCTTCATTTAGCATAAGGGGTGGATTCATGTAAACACATTAAAAACAATAAAACATTCATAAAAACATTAAAACATAAACATTGGTAGCTCATGCCTCGTAGTCATCATCATTCATCATTTAGGGTGTTATACCCCACATTATTCCTCATTCTGAGTACTATACCCCACATTGTTCATAACATCCTTGTGCACAAGATCATCATCATACCAGCAAGCTGGTCATAGCATTTCATAGCATCATAACATTAACATCATATACATTACTACGGACTATGAGCCAAAATATTTTTGAATCCACCTTACGTCTTTTTATAAATTGCATTTAAAATCTTTTAAAACATTTAAGAACTTTTCTTTGAACATTTAATTCTTTTAGAAAATTCTTTAAGAAAATATTTGTTTTGAAAAAACTAATTTCTTAAGAAAAATTTATTTTAAAATACATTTATATAAATTCATTTAAATATTTTAGAAATCAGTTTTGTAAAAACTTCCATTTAAACATAATTCTTATAACATAAATTGTATTTATTATAAAACACATCATGCATGAATCTACTTACTTCGATCCATAGAAATCAACTGAATACCTTAAGAACAAACCAATGAGCTCACTCACGTCCTATAATCATCATAAAAATATCTTTATCAATATCATCTCTAACCTTAAACATAATCCCAATCATCCTCAATTCATAGGCACTTATACTAGCTCAATACTTATTCATATTCTAGACATAAGTAAGAGTATCTTACACATGCTGATTTTTAATAACCTATACACATGTTGGAAAACCATGAAAATTTACAGAGGTACTATGAAAATCAAGCCAAAATATTGACCTTTCACCAGAGTAACAAAACTGTCCTAACCAAGTTAGACCTTTATCACTTAGTAAATTCATGAAATATTCTTTAGTACTTAAAATAATATGTTTCTTTTTTCCAATTACAGAATACATATTCAGAAAGCATATAATTAAAATTCATAATTTTTGGACGCCTGAAACTATTTTAAAAGCGTTTTATTTCCAAGAACATCTAACCTGTCCAGAAAATTCCAGATTTGAAAACAGAATTTCAAAATTTCACATCTTTTATTTTACATGCCCAAAAACAGCGATTCCAGTTTTTTAAAGACGGAGGAAAGATTGAAATTTCATTATAAAATCCTAACATGGCATGTAATATTCATAAATTAGCCCAAACTGTTACACGTATCAGCTTCTACAATTTCTGGAAAACAGTTTCTAGATCTGCAATAGTCACATGTTTCAATTTTTAATAATTTAACCACAATGAATAAAATTACAAAATTAAACATGCAATTATATTAGACATAGATATATGGATAAAAAAATCACCATAATTTGTAAGGATGTGTAACCTTACGGAAAAATTTCCAAAAGTAAGAACCGCTGCTGAAAGTCGGAATTTTCAAGCACCAGTAACCCAACTTCGAAAACCCATAACAATTTGCATACTCTGACGATTTCAACACAAGACCTATCAATGGAAATCTTAGGATGTCTAGTTCCATGATATGTAAGCATATTCACGTGATTCTAAATAAAGAAAACGATTTCAAGCAAGGAATAGAGACTGTTTATATCATCACAACATTACAAACACATATATTACGCAAATCATACTACAAGTAATTAAAGGCAAACAATTCATAAAAATAAATCATATAAGTCAAAGAAATATTTAATACCTTAAGGCAAACACTAAGAAAAGAAGTTATAAAACTTTCTTTTCCTTCTCCAAAAAACTTATTTTTCTTTCTTTTTTTTCTAGGGTTTGTAACGGTGTAAAAAAATAAAAGACGGTTTCTTAAAAAGATGGCTTCCTCTTAAATACTTGGTAATTAATAAATATTTTTTTATAAAAACTAATAACTTACGTAACTTATTTAAAGCAATTTGATAAATTTTACTCACACACAAACACTCAATAATAACTATCCTACTCAAGTTAATAAGGGTAAAAGAAAAAAAATAAAAATAAAAGTGGACGTTACATTAATACTTGTGTTTGATTGCATTTTTTTTAATTAGTGTATTAGTTTCATAGATTGTCTTATTTTAATTTAGAATAAAACTACACTGTTAAGGTTGTTGTAGCAAATCTGATATCATCAATCCCTGTAGAGACGATTTGAGTACTCATCAATATATTACTTATTGTGTACACTTGTACATTGACACTCATAGCATTAGAAATTGCACACGCCAGTGGAGAATAGGCAATTCAAAATTTTGGGGAAAGCTTTAGAAGAGCAAGAAATAAATTTGGTGCACCAACTGCATACTCTTTATTATAATCAAAATGTTATGATGATGCTTTGATTATCCATTTGTTGAGATTCAACATAATTTTCAAAAAAGACATGCGCAAATGTGTCTACGTGAGCCATTAGGCGCCTAATATGATCTCTTTGTTGGGTACCTTAGGTACCCCTTTCAGAGAAGAATTTGTCAAATATAATGCGAGGTACCCCGAAAATTTACAAAATGACAGCTTAGCCAAGTACTTAGATGCAGAGTAACAAGGATGTAAAATACTACTACATGCAAATACAAAACAAGGGGCTTAATAGCACAGTATCACAAGAGTAGAGACATCCAAGCAATGCAAAATATCCCAAAAAAATCAAAACAAAGAAATAAGTTCCAAGTGCAGAATGTGGGGAGCCCAAGAAAAACAACAGCACAAAGTAATAACTACACTAAAAGGGGTACATCATCCCCAACATCCTTCTTCAAATGGTGGTTAGCAGAAGACTCCGAGGTACCTAAATATGAGCAGCCCATGCAGGAGCATCTAAGCCAGGCATTTGCTGGGGTATGTTGGGTACCCAGGTACCCGGATGGACTACCCAATTGGGTAGTGGACAATTTCTTTCTGTCTCATGAAACGACCCGCCTTGAATCCCCTTCGAGCGAGTTAATCTAGTCTCATCAAAACGAACTTGATAATAATTCTATTAATAAAGATTCTGCCAAAAATTCAGCAGTCTCCTTTATAAATATAACACTCTCAATATAATTTAATATACAACAACTCCAATTATCAACATCCTCAACCAAAATACTAAGTTTTACTCAAGATATCTCTAAAGTCTCAAAAGATAATATTATAACTAATATTAATATCTCAGTTTATTCTTAATCCCAAAAGAATAATATAACAAAATTATACAATCCCAAAAGGACAAGATAACTTAAATGTCCTAACAAAATCATCTATATCTTCTAACACTATCACGTGGCCAAGACTCAAAATATATTTACAGTCGCTGGGTCGGTCTGGTGTACCTACAACCTCCTGGTGTAGGGAAAAATAAAATAAAAACGGGGTGAGTTTAAAACTCAGTGAGATCAGTGAGTGGATAGTAGTTTTTGAAAATTAATTCTTATTTTAAAAGAAATAATCATATCATTTCCAAACATGATTTCATCAAACCATATGCGAGAAACCAGTAATAAATCATTTAACATTTAAATCAGATTACTAACCATGGAAATCATATCACAATATCATATATAATACACAAATTTGAAAATCATCACCAAACAAGTACCCATGGAAATAATCTCATCGTATCCGGACCTCAACGGACGGGCAATGACGTACTATATGGATACCGTCACACCCCGGAGTTACACGGATAGACAGGGAAATACCATCTCATATCTCATCATATCTGTGCATGCATAATCTAGTCCCCAAAAGACAAAAACGCCCAAGCACACGGCCCAAAGCCTCTGTGTACTCAGACGGGCCCCAAAGGCCTGTATCTCATCTATATCATCTGCATCTCAATATCTTTCTGTATCTCATATCTGTATCTCTGTAATCATCATACCGCATGCATATGCCCCCAAAAGAAAAAGCGCCCAAACACACGGCCCAAAGACTCTATGTGTGTTCAGACGGGCCCCAAAGGCCTCTATCTCATCACATCTGTATCACTGTATCTGGAGGGGAATGGTATTGTCTAATGATTTAAAAAATAATCATTATACTCATATTCACATACCTTTTAACCATACTTTAAATCATACCTCATTTGAATCCACTTTTCTTATCTTTAAAATACTAACATGCTTATTCAAAGTCGATACACAAAATCATTAACCAAACATTTTAATAAAATATCAATGTGTTAATAAAATTCATTTTGAGGGAATCATTAAATTAGAACATTTAAAATACTTATTTCGCAAACATGCTTTACTATCATAATTAACTATGAAAATAGGTTTTGTATATTCCACTCACAGTGACGGTGTTCACACTCAGTTATCGTCTACGTCTGCGGACCAGTTCTCGCTCGCGGATCCTCCTAAATCAAGGAAATGACATAATTATTTTCCGTAAATCAAAATTACAACTAAATTTATGCAATAAACTCGAAACGAACATCTATCCATAATTTACAACTCCCGTGTCAATAAAATTGCTAAAATGCCCTCAAGTCCGTAAATCATTAAAATACTCTGAAATCGCAAATCACCGAATTACCCTCAGAATCGTAATTACACCCAATCTTCAATTCTAGGAATTATTAAAATATCCATAGGCTTAGAAATTACAAAATTGCCCTCATACTGTGAAATTACCTAAATGCCCTTGGTGGTCAATAGTCACCAGAATTTGGTCAACGCTGGCTAGAAAGCTCAAGTCTGAAAGTTATGGCCACATTGAGTCCAATGGTGGCGGTAATGACCTCCTACGCGTGGCGATGGCTTCGGATCGAGCTCCCAAAGCCGTAAGTCCTTCAACGGCCGATCAACGGCAAAACGATGTCCCCGACGGCAGTGGATGGTCGGAAATGGAAGAGGGAGTCGTGGGGAACAAAACTGAGGTGGTGGCGTGGTCAAATTTTGGTAAGATCAATGGCGGTAGTGATGGGTTTTGGCTGCGGTTTTTCAAGCCTTAAACGGCGGCGTTCTGGTCGATTTCCGACGAAGATGACAGTTAAAGTATGACCAGCGTCTCACAAGCTTTCGATTGATACCTTGCTTGGCCGGAGTGGTGGCCGAAATTGCGAGATATGGCCGGGTTACGTTCGCGGGTTGGGACGGGTTTTCGGGTTTGTAGTTGGGTCGGTTTGGCAGCTTCTCTCGCACGTGCATGTGTCTGTTTTTGCTTTGTTTTTCCAGCTTCTTTTATTTTAAAATTCCTCAACCGCCAAAATCCTTAATCACCGCCTCATTCTTATTTTAAATTTATACATATGTTACACTTCAATTGCCTTGTTAACGTATCTCTTGACCCAGGGTACCAACACTTCTGGATTCATGCTCTATACCTCCGTCATGATAAGGGAAAATGCCTTATCTGCCATCGTTTTTTACTGAGACAACTGATCCCGTATTTGGCCCTTAGCTCGTCACAGTCTCTTTTTACCCGAGCTTTCTCTCCAGACAGATCATCAAGGCGCTCATTCATTGCCTTGACTTCCTAAACAAGCTTTTCCTTAAGAGATTGTTGACTTTAGAGCTCACCCATCAAATTTTCAACCTTTGACTGGGTAGCGACAAATGAATAAAAGTCTGGAAGATAATGACTCAGAAGAAAGGCCCCCTACAGTTGTTGAAGAGTGTTATATATGTGTGTGTGTGTGTGTGTGTGTGTGTGTATAACTATATAAATAAATAAATAATGAATGAGAAAAAGTATACTCGAGGTAACCTAGAAGAACTTACTTCTTGAGTAGCCTTAAGTGTTCGGCCATAACGCTCACTCAAACTAAACATATCTGTCTCCGCGGCAATCTTAGGGGTAACGTTCTCTGCAGAATAATAAAAACAATGGGCTAGATATGAGAACTTCTAGTTGGACATCGGATCTAGTTCACCCTCATGAAGATCATCAGGAAATAAAGAAACTAACCCAAATTTTCTCTTTTGGGAACGATCCAGTCTGAGAGGTACCTTGCGATTTCACCTTTACTCTAGGGCCATGAAGAGGCGAGTATTCTTTTGTGGTAATGCAAAATCCTAAGTCCCGAAAGATACACCCACCATCCCTTAGAAGAAAGCATCAAAAGCGTCATCCGTTGATTCTATATCTGCACCTAACACACGAGAAAACGAACACAAAGCAAAGGGAAATAGAAAATAGCAAAGCTAAATGTAAAACATGGTGATCGCGGGGCACCTTCGTCACATGGATAATAATAGGGTACCCCCTTAACACCTAAAAGTCATACATGACTCGCCACTAGAAAGAGATGAAAAACCTTTGTCAATTAGCCCCGCTCTCTCCAACCTACTCTCCTGCAACACATCACTACCCCTCTATACAGCTCGGAACCTCTCCATAAAGTTACTCACCTCTCTCCCCACCTCCTGAATAGGGCATGACCTTTTCACCCACGTGACATCTATAAAGCCATGGGGAACCCAAGGTTAGCAAAACATTTATGCAAGTGGACTAGGATAAAAATAAATAATGATTAGCTACGAGGGGAACACTTACTGTCTTCATCATCATCTGGGGTATCCTCCCACCACTTACCATCAGCAACAAACCTACCTTATTTATAACCCTTCTTCAAGACAGGGTCCCCTCTAATAAGATTGCCATGGACACCCGAGGCAGAGAAATAAGCAACAACATGACCTTTGGGCTTCTTAAATTGGTAAAGTCCCCTCAAATATCGAATATAAATATCATGCCCCAATACTTCCGACTATAATACTTGCAAATGTGTGAGTGTCCTCCACCCTAGAAGAGATAGCTGCTTAAGAGCTATCCTGAAGTAACTAAACATCCTGATAAAAGAAGGTTAGAGAGGCAGCGGAGTCTTAGATCAAAGAGGTCAATGTGAAGGGCAATCCCATCAGTTGAAGGGCATTTTAGTTGCTCATCTACACAGGGTACCCTAAGCTGGACATAGGAAGGAATGTTATGCCTGCCCTTAATTCGTTCTAAGTAACCCAAAGTAGCCCTCTTAGCTTCTAGTGAATGGAGATAACTAGATTTTGAAATAAGAGCAGAGGGAGATCTAGGAACTCGATATGAGGAATGAACTCGGGTCACATGGGTAGATGGCTTAGCCTTTTTCTGAGATTGGTGGGTTGATGGTGTACCGGAAAAGCGTGGGCTATTGCGGTAGACACCCCTAGTGGGAGGAGACCAAGGATATAGATTACCACTGTTAGAGACATTGGGAGAAGATTTTTCGTCTTCACTAATGGAAATATGGGAAGGAGATTCAGTACGAAGGCTATTTACACTACTACTTCTGACCACATGAGTCCCCTTCAATCCACATCTTTCTGTCAAATACACATCCACACCATTTATCAACCATTAACCACAACCAAAAACATGAAAAATAAAGAATGAAGAATTTTTTTTTTTAGAATATGCAACATAGTGTAACAATGTATATACCAATAAAAAAGGAAAGATGGAAAAAAGGGCACATCAAACTCACCAATTCCACAAATCAGAATTTGTAAACACGGAATGATAAAGCTACATTCACCAAGATCAATGAGTAAGAGTACACACATAGATAAATAAATACCCACATGTATACACATGCATGTAAACATATATAAATACCTATATATACTTATACAAATAATATATATATATAACAAAAACAGTAGAAGAAACTCACCCACACTGCTGAAAATCACCCCAGATAATCAAGAACCACCGAAAAACACCAAAGGTTTGTGGCTCACCGAAAAATCACCAAGAGCAGCTGCGGTTTGCTGGAAAATCGCCAAAAGAAGTTGTAGATCCGACAACAATTGCCAAGGGGAGTCGCAGTTCGCCGGAAAATCGCCAAGGGGAGCCGCAGAGTCACCGGAAATGGCTAGAGAGATGAAGCTGGATGGCGGCTGTCAATGGAAAAAAGAAACCCATTAGGGATTTCGTAAAAAAAAAATGAAAACGACGTGAGAAAGGAGAAACGCTATTCAGCGAACCGTCGGACGAAATACCGCTGCATGCCATCCAAATCTGGCGCCGAGAATCACCGCAACGACGATCGGAAGTCTTTGCCGGGAACCGCGAGATGAGAAGACTGGCTGAGAGAAAGGAAAAAAGAGAAAAGAGAAAAAAAACGAAAGGAAAAAGAGAAAAGAAAGAAGAAAGGAAAAGGAAAAGAAGAAAGGAAAGAGAGAAAGGACGCAAAAAAAATGGAAGGTTGACGAAGCCTGGGAAAAAGACGAGACAAAAAAGAAGGAAAGTAGGAAAGATTAGCAAGATGAGAGCATTACTGGAAGCGATTGGCTTTCAAGAAGATTTTTTGGGGATTTAAAAATAATAAATAATAGAGAAAAAGAGAAGAAAATGTTTTAATTGAGGAGATAAAAGGTACTGCACAAAAGAGGAGATAAAAGGTATTAAAAGATTATTGGTTTTTAAATTTGAATTTTGTGTCAGACGGCTAACACTTTCGAAAAGACATGAAAACAGCCATGCCCACTCACCTTGTCAGTTAAGTTAAAAAAAAAAGAGAGAGAAGAAAAAAGACAAAGAGAAGATTTCTGGCTTGGATATATATAAGGCTTAATTAAAAAAGAAGCAAAGCAGGGTGCCCCTTATTCAGACACCCATCAAGTTAAACTCTACATCGCCATGTGTCACTCCTACTTTTTATGCGAGTTTCTTTTGTTTCCAATACTTTTCGCAAAAAAAAAGTTAGGGGGATGTTGTTTGGGGAGAAATATAAAAATTATAGTAAAACGCCACATGTCGATGAGGGGCGCCATGGCTGTAAGCAATCATCGTACGCACTCGATGTACCTGACCTACTCCTTAAGTTAGGATACCTGAGGTGCCTGACGTATAACACAAACTTGGGTGCCCGAAGTACCTGACCTAAACCACAATCTCGGGTGCCCAGGGTATCTTACCTATACCGAGGTACCCAACATACACCAAATAAGCCCGGAGATTAAGAAGGTACGAGGGGCACCCATATCATATGCCAAACGGTCAAGGAAAAATCTCTAAAAGGTCAAGCACGAGAAACATCTCCACTGTACTAAGGACAGTGGTCCTCAACAGCCCTGCCAGACAACCTCTGCTGAGGTATCTTGAACCACTCTTCATCGTACACCACGTGTTCAAAAGGATAAATTACACCATAACGTTAAGGTCTTCTTTAACCTCAAGCCATTATTTCAGAGGCCTGACAAGCTCTCGCCATTACAAAAAAACTTGAGTAGCTGACTTGAGCATCGGAGTATAGACGCCGAGCTACCCCGGCTCCATCTTTAATCTCTTTTTCATTGTTTTGTAGGTTAAAATCTTATCTCCAAGGACCTCCTTTTTAGATTTTGAACTCTTGTTGTCATCACCATCCTCCTACTCTCCCTACCTCCTTTGAATCTTAAAAATATCGCACACAACGATCTAGTATGGTACTCTGGTTACCCAAAAAATAAATCTATTATTCTTTTAAATAGGTTTCTCTCTTTTCCTTTGCATCCAAAATTTGTCTAAAACAATCACAATTATTTTTCTAACAACTATATCATTTGATTAGAACAACCTAAAATTTAATTACCCTAAACAAAGTTCAATAATAAATATGAATATAATATTATAAATAAAATATATAACAATTATTCTTAATATTCAAAATAATTTAAAAAATTAATATTATCTATCAGTCATTTATGTATTGTATAATTTTTTTTTAAAGAAGCTCATATCAATAAAGAATGCCCCCTTTTATAATTAGATTAAAAAATATTAATTGCATAGCCACTACTTTTTCAAATGAACCACGACCGATGAAGTCGCTTTCTCCTACGTAATTTTGCACAATCTGATATATAAAATGGTACATATAGAACATTTTGTAATTGTGATTTTCTGGTGATTCTCCCTCCCTTTGTATTATATTCTTCTTTCTGACTGGCAAGGCCCCGACCACTACAAATTAATTTGAAATTATTACAGTTAACAATTATGTACTACAAAAGTTAGTGGCAACATAGCAAATTCTCTCCTCTTGTTTTGTCATCCAATATTTATCATCATGATTGATGCGATCGTTTCCCCTCTCTTGGAGTAGCTGATTTCATTTGTTGTCGAAGAGGCCAAAGAACGGGTGAGGCTTGTGACGGGTATTGGAGTAGTGAAAAAGCTTAATGGCAATCTTCTAGCTTTTCAAGCTGTGCTGAAAGATGAAGAGCAAAGGCAAATGAAGGACAACAAAACTGTTAGACAGTGGTTGGATCAGCTCAAGGACACATCCTTGCTGGATAACTGGCTCACTGCAAGGCTCAAATTGCAAATTAAGGGCTTTGATGATGACAATGCTCTTGCTCTTGCTCCTCAGAAGAAGAAGGTATGTGTTGGGAAAATATGCTCTTTAAAAGCATATGTGTTTATTTAATTGTAATAAACAATTTTTCTGATTAATAAAATAAATGAGGTATTTTATTCAAATATCTTAATTGCATTAATATTTGTATTAAAGTCCATTTAATCATATTATATGTATTTATGTGATCACCATGTGGATTCACAGAAGACATAAATACAAGTTATCTTATGATTAAATAAATTTAGTTCGCAGTTGATAAATAAAGTTGGGCACTTTATTTAGGTATAGACTGTAATAAATTCATTGAATGATTTGTCTTAATCATGTATGAATTTATTGATGTAGTACGACTACATTGAACAGGATCACATATGAGATTTAATTAACTTTGTAATAACTGTCAGACTTATTAAATCTCATAGGCGTTGATTTTACTGTAATCTTAATCTTGAGTTAATTATGATTTCATGATTGTGATTGTTATTTCATTTGAGTTACCAATGGGCACGACACATCCTTGTGGTCAAGATTACCCGGTATCTTGGTGGGAGCAATTATGAGTATTGGAGTTATGGATTAACAATATAGAATTTGTACAACACATCTCTTGATAGGTTTTCGGTACTTGATCATAGAATTCTCTGGCCAGAGTGTGTCAACATATTTAGTATGTTGAAAATGATCATTAGAGAAAACCAGTAAGGATCAAGGAATAAGATGTTATTAAATTGATTGGACAGTTGAGATATCAATTTAATTAACGATGTGGTACAAAGGATTGTGCAGTAAAGAAATCAATGTGGCTTGGGGCGAATTATTATTCGAGCATACAATTATGGAAGTCAGTTCCAATCTTTTAGTGGAGTAGATTTGGAATTAAATAATTGGGCTAGTTTAATTAAAGGCCTAATTATTGTAGCCACTATTGTATGTTCCCAAATGATCCCCGGGTTAGCTCATTTAATTGACTGCACCACTACTGGACTAATAAGTAAGATAACTAGCTATTTGGGTCAAAAGCCTAAATATATCATTTAGTGGGAGGCTCCATTTAATTAGCTTTTGTATAAGGGGCCTTATGTTATTTTACAAGGTGGGTCCCCTATTGAAAAAGAAAATAACGTGAGTTTTATTTATGGCATTTTTTGGAGCCTAGGGTTTTCACTAAAGGGTGATATAAAAGGCTTATTTTTCCCTAAAGAAAAAAAGAGAAGCCACTTTATACAAATCAGAGAATAAGATTTTTCTCTCCATTGTTGAGAGAAAAATTTTCTCGTGCTAGTTGCTTTGGTAGTGATAAAGGCGCCCACACGTCAAGTGCAGATCGAACCTGAGTCATAACCTGGAAGATCATTGGAGACAGTTCGTGATCTAACAAGCGTGGTGGTGACGGATCGTGATCTAACAGGAGTGGTGGTGGCGGATCGTGATCTAGGAGCCTAAATCACTTCAGCGGAAAAAGCAAACTCAGATTTACAAGGTACGATTTCTAGAATACGAATTCTTATATATTATATGAGAGCGATCTTCAAAAGGTTTTATAAAAATTCAAAAACCTGATTTTTCCCCAACAGTATGTTCCTTCTTTCCTACTGCCTTTTGCTTGGGTAGCTTCAAGCAACTCCGTCTTCGTCATGACATTGCTATGAAGATTAAAGAAATCAATGAAAGGTTTGATGATATTGCCACACAAAAAGATAGGTTTAAAATTGTTGAGAATGTAACTGTGCTAAGAAATCAGAGCGAGTGCGAACCACCTCCTTGATTGATGAGGGAGAGGTTTGTGGTAGAGTTGATTAGAAAAATGAGCTCTTAAGTAAGTTGTTGTGTGAAAGTAGTGAACAACAAAGAGGCCTTCCTGTCATCCACTTGTTGGGTTAGGGGGCATAGGTAAAACAACTCTTGCACTGGTACCTTGTAACAATAGCGAGGTGAAAAGAAATTTTGAAAAAACTATATGGGTGCGTGTATCATACTTTTGAGGAAATTAGGATTGCCAAAGTAATTGTTGGGGCTTTAGACAAATATGCTTCTTGTTTAAGTGAATTCTAATCTCTTATAAGCCATATCCATACATTTATTGAAGGAAAGAATTTTTTTCTTATCTTAGATGATCTACGGGATGAAAATTTAAAGAATGGTCGCAATAGAATTAAAATTTTGATTGCCAAACGTAATGAGTCAATTGCACACATGATTGGGTCAACTAATATTTTCTATGTCATGAATTGGCTGAAGGAGAACGCTGGCACTGTTTAAGCGGGTAGCATTTTTTGGTTGGTCCTTTGAGGATTGTGAAGATTTAGAACTAATTGGGCGAAAATTGCATGCAAGTGTAAACACTTGCCTCTTGCTGTAAAGACAATAGAGAGTCTTTGCACTATAGAAGAATTATAGGAGAGTGGCAAAGAATTTTAGATAGTAAGATGTGGAATGTCGAAGAGATTGGGAAAAGTCTTTTCGCTCCTCTGTTGTTGAATTATAATGATTTGCCGTCCATGGTAAAACAATGTGGATGGCTTCAGGTTACCTTAATACAAAAGAAGATGAAGAGATGGAGATAATTGGTGACGAGTTTTTCAACAGCCTAGCAAAACGCTCTTACTTTCAGGAGTTTGAGAAAGATAATTATGATAATATTATGAGTTGCAAGATGCATGACATAGTACATGATTTTGCTCAATTTCTAAGTGGAAAAAATATATTTCTTTTGAAAGTAATCATGGTAGTAAAAAATCAATAACAAACACTTTGGTAAGATGACGAGTTTACTTAAAGGTGACGCTGACTCGTTGAAGTACATGCCAATAGGGATCACAAGATTGACGAGTCTTCGAACATTAGAAAAGTTTGTTGTTGGTCCAGGTGTTGATTACAGCAAAATATATGACCTGGAATCTCTAAAACACCTTCAACTTCTTCGAGAATGTAGTATAAAAGCGCTGGGTAATGTATCAGATTTAAGTGAGGCTAGGAGATCAGAACTCTACAAAAAGAAAAACCTCATTTATTTGAGACTACGGTTTGGTGGGCAAGGAACGTCAAAGAAAGGAGCAGGAAGAATGAGGATGACGAACAACTTCTTGAAGGTTTACCACCGCCTTCGAGTTTGAAGGAATTATTGATTAAGTTGTACAATGGCAACATTTTTCCCAACTGGTTGATTTCACTATCCAATCTAGAGGATTTAGTACTCGGCTAGTGCAAAAACTGTGAGCATTTGCCTCCTTTGGGAAAGTTGGCATATTTGGAAAAGCTCTTTATATGCGATTTGAGTAGTGTAAGAATGAAGAGTGGGTAACGAATTTTTGGGAATAGAAGAAAGTACTGATCATGATGGCCAATCTTCTTCTTCATCAGCTGTTGCCTTTCCGAAATTGAAATCACTCACGATTTGGTAATTGGATGAGTTGGAAGAGCGGGATATTTGGTATATGGATGAAATGGAAGAGTGGGAATACGGGATTACAAGAAAGGGAAACAACTTCATTACGCCATGTCTTTCCTCCTTGGAAATTGGAGGTTTCCCCAAATTAAAGACACTGCCGGACTAACTCCTTCGGACGTCAACACTGAAGAAATTGGAGTTTTGGAAGTGTCCTGTCCTTGAAGAACTGCCCCTTCTAGAGGACGACGAGATAACAGACATACCACTTCTTTCTTCTTTGGAAATTCATGAGTGCCCCAAATTAAAAGTGCATCTTCTTCAAACGACCACACTGCACACATTAAAAACTTTTGACTTTGGCATTGTTCTAGAAGAACGTCACAGAGAGGGGGAAGGAGTAGACTGGGCTACGGCATTGCACATTCCCCACATCATTGGCCTATAGTAGAAAGTGCATAACTAAATTCTCAAACGACTGCACATTTTACTTAGTTGTTACTCGTGAATTAAAATTCTATTTAGTACGTATAGTGAATTAACATTCTATATTTTGTCAATGATATACTGGAATATGCAATATTTTCATTGTTGTATTTAAATATTACTACGGGAATTAGGATTTGGGATTGTCCTATTCTAAAAGAACGTTACAATAAGTGGTGGATAGGAGGAGAAGGCTGGTCTAACTCTCTAAGATAACATAAATGCAAATTAATGTTTTCAAAGGTAATTTCTTCTCTTGCTCTGTTTCACTCTGTTTTACTCCATTATTAATATTTTTTATTGCATGTACAATTATTTGGTTGTGTGGCACTCCATGAGAGTACTTTTACTATACCTATAATGTTAAAAACTACTAAATGATAAAGGAAAGAAGATCAGTATCAATTTTAATTTTTGGTAATGATCAAGATCAACCATTTTGGATAAATAATTTCCATGACGCTCTTTCAATTTTTGATATGGGTAAAGTATTGGTAATATGCACATTTTGTTTTATTTAATATGACTGTAATGTGTTGTCCAGTGTTTGAGAAACTGTCAGAACTACATTAGCAATTTGGATCGAGAGTCTCTTTTGCTTGGAGTAACCGTTTGAGAAGATTGGTACTAGATTAGTGAGACATGGCATGTTCTTCAATATTGAAGGATTGGACCAATGCGCTAAGAAACCTAATTAAGATGGCTTTAATTGTAGATGCTTTTAGTTTTCTTTGAACCTCGTTCAGATAAAATAATTGGGTTTAATTGATGCAGGCAGCAGAGCTCGACTATGGAAAGGACAGAAGTTCGAAATGATTGCTAAAACGTTCATGTCGTGTAGCTGTGATTCATGTAATTCTCATTTGTTTTCTTTTACAAGGGACATGTTTTGGCTGATTTATCTAATTCAGTGATTTTCATTTCCATCGTTTTGATGTAATATGTAGGTTTGAGCACAAACAGAATACAGAGCTCAAGTTTCGTATTTGTTTAGCCCTTCATTTCCAAGCAGCACCGGCGGAAGGTATTATAGTTAGTGGGCAGACGCACAAGGTGATAAATGCCTAAAAGCCAAGTCTTCAACGTTCTTCTCTCATACTAACATGACTCTCAATTTGATTTTTCAATGAATAAGTGTTAGCTACCCTATAAATCGAGCTTGGTTTAGTATTAAAGTTGGACAATTATAACTAAAAAAATACAGTACTAAAATATTTTGTAAATATAGTTGTTGAGTCTTGAAGCTAAATTAATTTAAATCCTACCAATCATGGCCTTGCCAATAATGCAATGAAATTGAAAAGGTCAATGATTGAACAGTACTGTTTTTTAGCTTATTTCTTTTTCATGTGGTACCTTAAATCTAACTGGGAAATGAGGCTGATGCATTATATGTGGTGCTGTACTATAAAAAATTTATGCATTAATTTCTTGGCGTGGTATGCTTTGGTGGTGACCTAAAGCTAGTATTATATTGTATATATTTAATTGTAGTTAGAATGTTTAATCCCTCGTACTCAAATGTTTTCTGATTACTCATCTTTTTAAGTATTTTTCTAATTCTGGACTGGAGCTCGTAGCTGCAGAAGATTTGATGGTGATAGTTCTCTTTAGGCATACAATGTAAATTTGCAATATTAATTATGATATGTAAACAGTACTGTTCAATCATTGACCTTTTTAGCTTATTTCTTTAGGCATACAATGTAAATTTTCAGTTTTATGTTATACGAGGTCTGAAATTTTAATTATGATATGAATTTTCAGTTTTTGCACTCTCTCAAATGATGCAGACTCTTCGTCAAATTTTTATCATCAATGTTGGTCCTGAATTACATTGCTGTGGAACTCCAGGAAAAGCTTTCTTGATCCTAAAACAACTTCCAAGATTCATGTATGTTATGAGTCTTCTACTTTTATATTATCAAAAATTGTTCATAGTTTTGTAGAAAAGTTTGGTAATTTCATTTACTTGCCCCTACAGAGTTCCTGTTTTGGCTGATTTGTCTGGTTCATTAAATTTCATCTCCATATGTTTCCATTGGTTCAAGCACAAACAAAAACAGAGCTTGGGAAGAGTATTCTACTTGTTTGGTAACAAAAGTACCGTACTTCTGGTAGTTATTGTGCCTTAACTTGTGTCCTCTTTCATCACATTTGCTCGAATTCTTGATGCTCTCATTCATAATATCACACAATTTTCAGCATAATTCTGCCTCTGTTTTGCTGGTGCAAGGTTTGATTGCTGAAGCTGGAAGGTGTTGAGGTTTTGTCTCCAATGGCTGCTGGAATGTAACTCCCAGGGTCGGGATGACGCTGAATCAATCAATTGCTAGTGCCCTTATGGGTTTTAAGTTCAATTGGATTGGTGGCAAATCCACTGCTTCTAAGTTCAAAATTTCCTAAAAAACCAGAGTTTGTTTTCAAAGGCTCTGCACACATCAAAATTCAATTTGATTCTGATAAAGGTTAGCTTGGGTTGCTGGATAAGGGATCCTGGACCGCACGAGTGAATAGAAAGCTGGATCTACATTGAATCTCAACTGAATTGCCCCATCTCCCCTTTGGGAGGATTTTATTTGTCAAAAGGAAGCGAAATCCAAAACAAGCCTAAAAGAAGTGGGGATTTTGATCCACATTGAGTCTCACTTGGTTGGCTTCATTTGTCAACTTTTGCGGCAAGTTATGTTCCCAATATTCCACAATAGATGCATATGCCACGTAAATACAAATTTAGCCAATATCCCCCTAAAGGACAGAGAAGACATTGACTAATTCATGTTGTGTTTAACAACATGATAACGCGGATTGGAAATTTCTCATGTTAAAGAGCAGTTGATAGACTTTATAAGCCGTTGCTGAATGTAATAACTCAATCACTGAAAATTCATAAAAATGGCACCGATATCCTCCATTTCCAGATTGGCGGTCATTATAATTTTCGTGTGCAATGATGTAACACCATCTACTGCATTCGCATCCACACAGTTGGAAAGGGAAGCTTTGCTTAATTCAGGCTGGTGGAACAGCAGTCAATGGATGGCCAACTACCCTTCAGATCATTGCAAGTGGACTGGCATCACTTGCAATTCAATAGGAAGCATAATCGAAATAAACTCATCAGAGATGGACAATTATTTCATCGAAGGAGAGCTTCGCAAATTCAACTTCACTTGCTTTCCGAACCTCAAAAGTTTGGAAATTCGGTCCAGTTATTTTTTTTATGAGAGCATACCATCAGAAATTGGTGCTCTTTCAAAACTCCAAATGCTTAACTTGCCCTCCAATTATCTAATAGGTAACCTACAAAATTTCACTGCATATATATTATTTTCCTATCACTTCGGGATAAATTAATCACATGCTTATATATAATATATAGGTGCTATCCCTTCAGAGATCGGGAGATTGAATCATCTCATCTACCTGGATCTATCTCGCAATAACCTCAACGGTTCCATCCCACTAGAAATCGGGAATTTGAAGGTTCTTCATGTTGTTGACCTATCATACAATAACCTTGCTGGTCCAATTCCGTGGACCATAGGTAATTTAACCAACTTGAAATCTCTTAACCTTTCTGCAAACCAACTCAGTGATTTGCTGCCTCAACAAGTTGGCGATCTGGGGAATCTTGATTCTTTACTTCTGTCTTCCAACAATATAATTGGACCTATTCCTTCAACACTTGGTCATTTAACCAACCTCACCTATTGGAATCTTGCTTATAACCAACTCAACCGTTCAATTCCTCCAGAACTCATGAATTGTCCAAAGCTGCACAAGTTAATATTGAGAAACAACCGTTTTATCAGAAGTATTCCCTCTACGATTGTCAACCTCCAGGAACTAGGTTATCTTGATTTAAGCCATAACTTCATTAGTGGCAAGATACCTTCCCAACTTGGAGAAATCCCACGCTTATATAAAGTGGACCTCTCCATGAATAACCTCACCGGAACAATCTCCGGACCCATCAGAAAAGTGCCCGACTTAATCGTGTCACAAAATAAGCTGGATTCGGAAAATGCGCCACCGCCACAAGAGTTTAAAGGCAACAAAGGCAAACCTGAAAAGGTTCCTAGTCGGTTAGTTGTAATTATTCTTCCTATTGTCTTACTCCTCATCCTCGTATGTATTTTTACATTCTTGTGTCTCCGTAGACCTAAGGTTAGAAAAGCTAAACCAACCGAGACAAAAAAAACTAGGCGCGGGGATGAGTTCTCAGTATGGAATTATGATGGTAGAATTACATTTGAAGAGATGATTGTAGCCACTGAGGATTTCGACATCAAGTATTGCATAGGAACCGGAGGTTATGGCAGCGTTTACAGAGCACAATTGCCAAGTGGAAAAGTAGTTGCTTTGAAGAAACTTCACCATTCAGAAACTGAGTTAGCTTTCCTTGAGAGTTTCCAAACTGAAGCTCGTCTACTATCCCAAATAAGGCACCGTAATATTGTGAAGCTGTATGGTTTTTGTTTGCCAAGAATTGCATGTTCTTAATTTACAAGTACATGAGGAGGGGAAGCTTGTTCTGCGTTCTACGGAATGATGATGAAGCTATTCAGTTGGATTGGACGAAGAGTGTGAACATTGTGAAGAGTATGGCTCATGCTCTATCTTACCTGCATTATGACTGCATACCATCAATTGTTCACCGTGACATATCAAGCAACAACATTCTACTTAACACAAAACTAGAGGCATTCGTTGCTGATTTTGGTGTGGCTAGGCTTCTACATTCAGATTCATCCAATAGAACTGTAGTGTCCGGGACACATAGATATATTGCTCCAGGTAACTTTTAGCTGTTCTTCTCATCATTCTTTATCATCTTTAATTACTCTGTATAATCAAATTTTCTTATTGTTATTTACTCTGTATGGACGAATTATAAATGAGCTTTCATTTTCTTGTAGAACTTGCCTATACCATGGTTGTGACAGAGAAATGTGATGTGTATAGCTTTGGAGTAGTGGCACTTGAAGTGTTAATGGGAAGGCATCCAGGGGATCTTCTTTCATCATTTAATCCAAAAATCATGTTGATCGATCTTTTAGACCAACGCGTCCCATCTCCAATTGATGATCAAACAGTTATTCAAGATATTATTCTTGTTTCAAAAATCGCGTTTGCATGCTTGCGGTCAAAACCAACGTCTCGGCCTACAATGCGACGGGGTATCTCAAGAATTTCTTGTTCGAAAGACAGCATTGGAAAAACCTGCTCTTCAAGAAATTTCCATATCAGAACTTAGAAACCAAGGGATGTATTTGATTGATCAATATGACTGTTAATCTTGACTGTGTTTCATTCGCGGCATTCATGTACTTATGGTGAGCTCAATCAATAATGTTGCAGTACGCCCAATTGCTTAGTATTTTAGTCATTTCCTTAAGTCAAGAACATTTTAGTCTTTTCCCAACCCTTCGATAAAGTACCCTAGCTTACTATAAAAAGAAAATTTGTCTTGTTTTTAGCAAGGAGAATGATCAGGCGAAGAGTGAAGGGGAAGAAAAGCTTGAGGGCAAGATTCATTGAAGCCCTTTGGGTTTTGAATTTGCTTGATCTTGGATGATATCTTGAGTAATCTTGCTCAACATCATCAAAGTTATATCAATTGAAGTGAGTATTATGTTGAAAGAGATAAGAGAGAGAAGATTGAAGGTAAGTTTCTGTTCTTGGTCTTTGATAATTTTTAAGCATGATTAGATAAGGGTAGTAGTAGTAATATAAGATTAATTTTACAGAAAAATATAATGACAATTGGTTGTTTAAAAACCATTGTAATTAGTACAAATTGATTTTGATTCTAGAACTTTTATGTGCTAAACTAGACATCCCTAAGAGTGTTTTAAAATTTGTTTTAATATAATCAGATAAGAGTTTAATTTATTATAATTTTTCAAACTCAAGTGTGAAAACTTAAAAATTTCTGATTTTGGTGAAAAACATGAATTACAAAATTATTTTACCATAACTACATTTCTTAAAAAACTATGAAATTTGGAACAATTATTTGTATGTATGTCTAGTATATTTTTGTAAAGTTTCTTGATTTTATGATTGAAGGATAAATTGTTTTGTATTTTTAAAGTAAGGACAAATTTAAAAACAGTTTGACAAATTTGTGAATGTTAGAAACAATAATTGCTTTCAATATCTATTTAAGAATTAAGCGAAGAAACTTTTACTATCGAATTTTTAGTATGTCAATGTGTGCTCTGTAAAATTAGAGATTTTTCTGATATGGGAATAGTTTATTAAAAATTAGAGAACAAGGTCTTTTTTATTTTGAAATTGATATTGAGATTATTTAAGGTTGAATTAGAAATGTATTTATAATGAGAAATTTGATGACATTCGAGTTTATGACCATGATTTGACTTGTTTATCTTATAATAGTTTTTGTTCCCTGACTGTAGGCCAAAGACAGAGAGATACTTTTGTTACTTTGTGGAGGCAAGAGGTAAGTAAATGAGATTTCTCAAAAAATCACAATAAATAAATGTATATGATTGAAAAACATTTTCTAATATGTATGGGAAATTTACACCAATAGCCATAAAAAATTTGGCTTTTTCCATCTTAACCCCCCAAACAAATTTCTATCAACATTAGCTATAAAAGAATCTTTGAGACCAAAATACCACTCTCTCTCATCTCTCCCCCAACACTCTCTTTCACACATCTCTCTCAAACCGAACAAACTCCCATCATCGGCGGCAACATCAGCCCTCGTTTCAATATCTTGTAGTTGTTTTAGTAGTGCAAGAAATGATCCAATCATCCACCAAACCTGAGCGTTAAATTTGGAGAAATTTTCATCATCGTCATTATTATTGCTTTTATCAGGGTTGCTTTTGCGTTCTGAATTCAATCTTCTTAACAAATTGTAAAAGGTGATGTAAGCCGTTAAATGTCCATATTATAGTTTCCACACTGCTTATCACAGAACTGAAATATATATATATATATATATATATATATATATATAGAGAGAGAGAGAGAGAGAGAGAGAGAGAGAGATTTATTTTTAACTTCTAGAAATCCATGCGTGATTGCACTCTTATGTAAACTTATAGATTTATTTCAATGTAAGTTGTAATCTTTCTTTTCATTTCTCGCATTTTTCTTGAACTTCTGTGTATGCGCTGCTACTTTAAGCAAAATCCTCTGTTTGTTTTCTCAGAAAATGTAGGAAAACAAGAAACCTCTGTTGCTTAAAGACTGACGCAGTTCATTCATATGAGTCCCCTATGACTCTTTTTTGTTCAAATAATTATAACAATGATAAGAATAATAATCAGGCTTGGTACGACAGGCACCAAGCCTGATTATGAATGGACTGTAATGCATTATCTGTTTTGGAGAAACACAAAGTTACCCTTACTAAAGAAAAATAGTCATTTTGTTTAGATTTGAGAAGGGTATTGATTTGGTTTTGGTAAACAAAATAAGCTTTAACAATATTCAAATTTCTGGTTTTAGGTTTTTCAATAAAAGGAAAAATAAGTTTTTTAGTTTTTCCTTTAAAAGATATACTATCATAGTTGACAGTATAAGGAGTGATAAGATTTATAAAGGGGTTCCTAAAATGACAGTATGAATTTCTTTTTTAATAGTAGAGTAATTTCTCTGACATTTTTCTGCTCATTGGAATGAATGTCAGAGAAATTACTCTACTAATAAAAAAGCTTAAAGAGCCTATTTTCAAGCCTTTCCAGGTTTTGAAAACTAGTCAAAAGCTTGTTCAAGAGTCAAAATCAGATTTTGCTAAAGCCATTAGAGACCAACTAGATAGAATAGAAGCTTCTTCTTCATCTAGTAAAAACCAAATAGCCCCTGATAGTGCCCAATCTAGTAAGATTGGTGTACTAGAGCACGACAATATGTTTATAGCCTCTTCTGATATAGAAGCCTTTAAAGATGAACCTATCCCTAAAGCCAACAAAATTCATTGGGAATTAGCCTTACCTACTGTCAAGTCTCCACCTGACTTAGCCATAGACAATAGACCTAGTGCACTAAACCAATCACGGTTTAATGCATCATCTGTCTATGAGTGGAACATTGACGGTATGTCTGAATATAACATCCTAGGATTGTTGCAACAGATGACCATGGCAGCTAACGCCTATAAAACCCAATTGGGAACTTCTGACAAAGCCGTTGCAGAAATTCTCATTGCTGGGTTTACTGGTCAACTAAAAGGTTGGTGGGATCATCTTCTTACCAAACAGCAACAATTAGATATTCTTAATGCTATACAAACGGATGAGAATGGAGCCCCCATCTTAGACGAACTAAATGACCCTATTCAGGATGCTGTTGCCACCCTGATTCTTACCATTTCCTTACACTTTATAGGTGACCCATCTCACCTTAGAGATAAAAATACTGAGTTACTACACAACTTGAGATGTAGAAAACTTAGTGAATTCCAAAATTACAAAA
Organism: Citrus x changshan-huyou; assembly: GCA_039657385.1. Classification (NCBI taxonomy): domain Eukaryota; kingdom Viridiplantae; phylum Streptophyta; class Magnoliopsida; order Sapindales; family Rutaceae; genus Citrus; species Citrus x changshan-huyou. The sequence goes on from CM077549.1 coordinate 9,792,853, forward strand.
CCACTTTCTTCACCAGACTTTTCCTTAGGGATGATGCAAATCATATAACTTGGAAGGAAAAATTCCTTGCAGGTTTACCAACCCTTTTAGGGGAAAAGGTTAGGAATTCTATTAAAGCCCTTTATGACAACCGTATTCCCTATGATGAGCTCACCTACGGTGAACTTGTCAGTTTCATTAATAAAGAAGGTTTAAAGATTTGTCAGGGCTTGAAATTACAGAAACGACTAAAATGGGAGCTTAGAAAATCTAAGCAAGAATTAGGTAGTTTCTGTAAACAATTCAATTATGACCCCTTTAAAACTTCCACCTCTAAAGATTGTAATGGTAAGTGTTCCTCAAAACCTTACAAGAAACATTACAGATCAAAACGCCATAAAAAACCCTTCCAAGATTTTAGAGAACTTTCTTATAAGAAACCTCCAAGGCCTTATAGGAAACCCAACTTCTCTAAGAAGAATGATTTTAGACCCAAATCCAAAACCCCTTTTAATTACAAAGAAGTCACATGTTACAAATGTGGAAAGAAAGGCCATACTGTAAAATTTTGCAGGATGAACAAAAAGCTCCATGAGCTTGGCCTTGACGATGAAATACTCTCTAGAGTTGCCCCTTTGCTTGTAGAATCTTTTGATTCTGAGTCTTCCATGACGGGAGATAGTGAACCTCTCCAGGTTGATGAATTAGTAGATTCTGAAACCTCTATTTCAAGTAATAGTAATTCTAACACAGAATCCTATTTAAAGAAAATCAATGTGTTGACCAAAGACCAAGAAACTTTCCTTGAATTAGTCAAACACATTTCTGACCCTACTCTCCAAAAAGAGTATCTTGATAAACTTCTAAAAACCTTAGAAGTTAATAATAAACGAAGCATGTAGTTTCTGGAGCAAATCCTTTTTATTAGGTATGGGATACCTAATCCATTTTAATGCTTTATTAAGGAGTTTGTAATTTATGACTAGTCTGGGTGTTCCTCTTTCTATCTCAGAATTTTTATTGACATAGAAAGCAGCACAAGACCAAGGAGACCTAGACTTGACTATGAGACCTTTAGATTCTAAGTCTTTTATTTCATCTTTGCAATGTTGTTCTAATTCCATGTTCATTTGGATTGGACGGGCTTTGGTAGGTATTTGCTTTTCATCAAAAGAATTTTCATAAGGCAAATCAACCAAATGTTGTTTTCGGTTCCAAAAAGCAGATGGTAGATCAGCACATATTTCTTTTTCAATGAGGTCCTTAAAATCAGAGATCTTTTGTTTTACAAATTCATTTTGTAATTGGTTTTCAATTCTTTGTAGACTCAAATCTCTTTTTAAACAAACTAAGTCATTGGTGCGACAGGTGCCTGTCGCACCAAGCTTTGGTGCGACATGTGCCTGTCGCCAGATTCACCCCGACTCGCAGTTCACTAAAACTCTCGAGCAAGTTCAGAAAATAACTCATACCACTATGTGATGCTGATTAGTGTTGGATCCGGATATATTATGATCGGATTTCACTTTTATCGTTGCCTTTTACCGTCGCCGTTGGTTGATGATTCAAGAGTGGAAAGCTGCCTTTGGTTTGACGAAAGGGAAGAAAGAAAGTTGCTTTTGGTTTGTAAAGAAGGGTAATTTGGGGAGAAAAGCGCGTGTTTGGCTAATTTTGATAGAAAAAAGTTGAGAGGGTTAATTGTGTAAATAGCAAAAGTTTTATGGTTATTTTTGTAAATTTCCCAATATGTATGGATATGGATCTATGTGATTTACCTTTGTATTTATGTGATGTGCTATTATTTGTCAAGCATGACTGCATACATAGCATATGTATGTGTGAAGATTCATTAGTATAAGCATGAATATGCACTATGTTTTCTACGAAATGAGAAAGTGAATTTGAACAAATTGAATTTGAAGCAATTTCATTTAAATTTTTCTTGGGTATTTTAATTTGTTACTTGCTTAATAGGTATTCTATATATTTTTTGTTAAGTAATAAGTGGGTGAAGGATGTTTGCGTGAAGCTAAGGGTGGCAAAACGAATAAACGAATCAAATTCAAATTGAATAGTAAGCGAATTGCATAAAAATTCAATGGATTTGAATTCAATTGATTTATTAAATGAATCCTAATCTCATGATTCGAATTTGATTCTTTTATTAAACGAATGTCATTTAAATTCATTTATTGCACAAAATTAAATGAATCGAATTGATTTTGGATTCGTTTACCATTCATGTAATTCATTTATGTAGAATTAATAACAATTTGATTGAACCTAGATTCATTTATACTTCGTTTATAAAAATAGTAACTAATAAACAAAAAAATAAGCAAAAATAAAATTAAAAAAACGATAGAATTAACATCCTACAAAATACAAACAATTCCTAAATGAATCAATGACCTCAAATCCAAATTATTTAATGAATCAAATCGAATTCACTCCTTTATTAAATGAATCGATTTTTTCAAACATAGACCCATTTAATTTGAATCAAATAACCAATTCTTGACCCATATTGCCACCCCTACGTGAAGCCCGAAATGAATTGTTATGTGAAAGTATGACTTTTATGCTAGTCCTAGTAAGGGTGATTGAATGAAGCTTTCCAATTAAGTGATCTGAAAGAAAATGTGAAAGTCTTGAAAGTGACAAATGAAGTTTTGGTGAATTTGTTTTAAATGTTCTCAGGTACTATGTCATGTCGTGGTTTAGCATTGTATATAAATATGTATATATTTTTAGTATGGGAAAAGTTGGCTTAATATAGAGCTTTTTACTCATTATAGTTTATTGTGATTCCCAATATCAAGATTGATTCATGTAAGATTATGGTTAGAAATTCAATGGCTATAAGTTTTTTGACATGGAGATTGATTCATGTAAGATTATGGTTAGAAATTCAATGTCATGCCTATTTCCATCAAAATCATAATCCGTAATTAATTACCAAGTATGATTTTAAATCAGTTTTCAACTTAGGGAACTTTACTTTCAAATTGGCCATGACATGTCTAGCACAAAATTTGTTATGTGATCCACTAAATTCTAAGTTTAATGCTGCAAAAGCACCTTGCTGCCTATTAGTCATGAAAGTAAGCTACCTTGTGCCAGCCAAATACTCCTATAAATGCCCTAAAAACCAAGTTCAACTCTTAATATTTTCAAACTCGCAAACACATATTGCAATTAAAAAAATACCCTGATTCGCATCAAGTGTGACATTTGATAGTAAAACACCTTTGAAGGGGCATTTTAAATTACAATCATCCATCCTAATAAATAGCCATCATCCTTCCTTGAAGCCATCTCTAAGACCTAGAAAGCTCACAATAAACCTTTGGAATCTAGACTTATCTGCATGTGTGTCTTCTTTTATTACTTTAAGCAGTGCAAAAGTCCCTGGCATCTGTTGTTTGATAATGTGAGCATAATTCCAAAGTTGCCTAAAGCTTTCAATATGATCTCCACCAGCAGCCGACTCTAACATCTTTCTCTTTGCTCTGTAAACTTCTGGGGATCTACTTCTACTCTATACATAGTCCTAAAATCATCAACAAGATTGCCTAAAGCAATCTTTGGAATCTAGACTTATCTGCAGGTGTGTCTTCTTTTATTACTTTAAGCAGTGCTAAAGCCCCTGCATCTGCTGTTTGATAATGTGAGCATAATTCTAAAGTTGCTTGAAGCTTTCAACATGATCTCCACCAGCAGCTGACTTTAATATCTTTCTCTTTGCTTTGTAAACTTTCTGGGGATCTACTTCTACTCTATACATTGTCTTAAGATCATCAACAAGATTCGCTAAAGCAATCTTTGGATCACCTGTCACTTTATTCTTATACTTCCTTGCTATCCAACTTACAATCAACTTTAGATTTTTCACAAGACTCTCACATGTGTGTATGTTGTGTAAGGTCCTGATCTGAAAACATTGTCCAATTCTCTAAAGTGCTGAATACAATTTGAAGGTGCACTTGTCTATAAAACATTTATATACAACTTTTCTTCTCTCAAACTTAGTTCTTCTATCTCTGAAACCTTGTTGTATACAATAATCTTTCAGAGCCCATGCAAAAGATTGAAATTTTTTGAACAATTGTCCAACTCTGAATTCAACAAGTTTTGTTCTATCTACAAACATTTCACCACCCAAAACATGAGACATTTTAATTAAAGGATGCATTTTCGGATTCTGACATTGGCTTATAATCTCCATTGTCACTTTCATATCTATCCAATAACTCATCATGTGTATCATGGTCATCCCTATGATATTGAGTTTTTTGTTCTCTAGATTCATCATCATCAATATCATCTTCTAATAAAAAAAAAAACCATGAAAATCATCCTCTGCTTCTAATAACTCATCATCATGACAAACAGTTCGTGATGAAAGATTAGCACCATCATCTATATTCATGCTTGACTTCCTCTTCTTGGTTGTTTTGGTCCTGCTCATCACATGCTCTGAATCTATAATATTTTTCTTCCTTGTTTTCTTTCATTTCTTGTTCGGAATTGTCCTTGGATTAGTTATAGGTTGTCTTTTACTCGCTTGCCTTTGAGAAGCCCTTACTTTCATAGATGTAGACTTCCTTTTACTAGCTTCTTTTCTGAAGCTTTCATTGAGAGCTGACGCTGCTTTGCTTTTCTTTTAGAAGATTGTACTTGATTGACTTGTGATGCCAAGTTTATGTAGGCACTATGACTATTTCTCCTTGAAGTTTTGAAGGGATAGAATCCTCTGAAAATAATTGTGAAGGATAGTCCTTCAAAAACTGAGATAATAATGGATCAACTGCCTCCTTATCAAGACCAATGTCATCTTCATCATTCACCACAGGAAACTCAGACAAGTCCGTCAACAGCATCCTCAACCTCAAAGTCACATATATGGCTGTGAAACTGTACCTTTGTCCTGCAAGAGAACGGGCTGAAAAAGCAATGTAAAACCTACATCCGTAGTCTCTGGGTTTCGAATTCCATGCCCATCTCCATTTAGATACATAAAATGGGACATTCTCATAAGATTCAATAGGAACTCAGTATAGCTATGCACTTATTGTGACTATAGGGCCTGCTATTGGTACCAATCCATTTTCCAGGAATTCTCCTAGTATTGTTGCGTTTCGCCTGCACTAAGTAGGCTTGTATTAAGCCAAGCCACTCATGCACGTTACACAAAAACTATACAACTAGTTACAATCTATAATTTTTTAGACAAAAATATCATAGTTTAAAAAGTATAAATCAAAGGAAAGGAATGGTGAGAGAAGTCAAATTAATATTTCACGTACTGCATTTTTTATACTCAGATGCATATCAAAATCCTGTTGTTTCGGAATGTAATAAGCAAATTCATTAACAAAGTTGTAAAGCACAAGAAAACACATTTTAATATAGCAGTTGGATTACTAATTTCCCAACAAACCTCTTAACAGCATCAGTGAATAGCTCAAGTTCATCTAAAACTCCATAGACATCGTAAATGTCATCAATCACTGTAATTAAAGCTGTCAATATTGTGAGTGTTCTCCTGCAGTAGGCGAATTGAGACTCAAGCCCTATCCCTATGCTCTATAAGAAGGATGCTACCAACCTGTTCCTCGCAAAACTCATATTTCTCTCTAAGCAAAATTTAGAAGAAAAAATTTACTCACTTTATTGATCAAACTATCATAATACAATCTAGATTCACAAAAGAGATTGCATAGATCACAACAAAACAAATTCTATGGAATCTCCAGCCTCTTTCTCTCTCTCTCTCTCTATATATATATATATATATGTATGTATGTATGTGTGTGTGTGTGTGTGTGTATATATAATGTATCTAATAAAATCAATCTTTGATATACTTTTTTGAGTTCTGTAATCATGACATGGATACCCTAAATTTCTTTAAGTTCTTCCTGGTAAATTGCCAACAAAATGTTGAAATCCAACGTTGCAAGCTCGAGTAATATGTAGTTCTTGTCCTTTTTTTTCTCATAAATATCTATGAACCACTTTGCCTCTAATCTTTGCACTGTCCAACACAAAGGGAGCTCCAAGGCATGCCTTTACTGCTCTGCTACAAATATATCTTCATCCTTGTTGTTCCTTATCATCAAATCTTTAAGATGTTTACCTGTGAATTGCTAGGCCTCCTCCATGATGCTTTCTCCTTCTAAGCTCAAATTTTAGACTTCATACAAGCTGAGTATTCCCTTGAAATCATCAAAAATGAGAACACCTTTCTCGTCTTTAAATCTTTAAAAACCTCCGCAATACTCAACCAAAACAAATTGCATTCATTAATACTTTAGCCGATATATATCTATGCAATATCATTCTCAGGATTAGGCGCCCCCATTTTTTTTAATGCGGACACGTTGTTATGCCGTGCAACTTAATAGAGTTAATTTTCAACATATTGTATATATGTCATTCTCTAGTTTCGGTGCCCTCATTTTTTTTCATGCGGACACACTGTTGAGTCATGTGGTTTAATAGAGATATTTTTTAGTGCTATTAAACTACACAATTTTATAGTGTATTGAAAATTAACTCTTTAAACCGCAAAACTAAGCAGGTTGTCCGCATTACAAAAAATGAGAGAGCCTGCACCTAAGAATGATTTCACACACACATATATATGTATCGATTTTCGTGGCCCTAACTTGACTATATGGTTTTTAAGTAGTTTTATTTGACTAGCCACTGAAATTCTAATTTTGAGAAAGTAGATGTTAAAGAATTGATTTATACTTTGACCACATGTGCATGACAAAGCAAGTAAATTGAAACACATTCACTATGTACCTTAAGAAACAAACTAGCCATGTTGTCTGAGGAGTCTAAACTCAAGAGCGGTTGCATACAGATTTTCTTTTTTCCATTTATCATCTTTACTATTATTATTGTATATATTGTGCAATATGTATTCCTAATCTCAGGCTCAAAATGATAAGCCAGTCCAAATCTGTGCAAGTTGTCAATCAGCTCCGATTGATCTAGTGGCTTTGTCACATCGTACTTAATCATTATTTCTACTTTTCCCTTAAGTTTTTCTGCCTGTCTTTTATATTCCTCACCCTGCACACGCTTCAATATTAAATTTTAGTTATATATATATATATATATAACGGCAGAATATGATCCCAAATTGAGTACGAAACAATGGAAATATTGGAAAGATAATACTAAAAATAACAATCAATACCGTATAGTCGCTACTCAAAGACTTCAGAAATTCATGTCCCAAATTGAAAGTTTATAGTTTGCTGACAATTGTTGAACTGTCAAGTTTGGCACTGACAAGGCATTGGACTGATTCTGATGGTTGCTCTTTTTGTTGTAAGCGCGCGGAGGACATTAGAAACCATTTACAGAAGTAATGAAGGTGGATGGAATAATGCAAGAAGCCATTAGATTGTACGCTTGATTACATTTTTCTAAGCTATTATATCTATATCTATATATATATAATAAATATAGGGCGAGGAGAAATGTATGTGATTTACTCAATTTTCTTATTCAGTTTTGCTGTGTGATTTACTTAATTTTCTTTTTTTTTTCCCTATTTTCTCTCCACGGTTAATATGATTTGATTCTCTTACGATGCATCTGAACCAAAAAACAAAAAGAAGTCATTAAATTTCTCGAATCAACTTTTGGTGTGTACTCAAAGGTAATCTTTTATGGTATTTTTTATTTCCAGTTTATATGTGTTATCTTTCAAAATCTGAATCTACATTTTAAGATCTAGAAAGTTGGTGATAGTGGACGGATATTCGTAACAAATCTGTTATAGTACTAATTGATAAGACAATTCCTTCAGGCGGTGGTGAATTTGTTATCAGAGCCAAGTTGAACCATGAACTTTTGCTAGAATCTGTTCGATATATATTGGTACAAGAGGAGCACTTAGCAAGGGTCAAGGCAGAATAGAACGGATCGAAGACACCCCATACATGTAATGTTGCAACCAGAAATTTAAAACAATAGGGGGAGAATCCTGCACATGAAGGCCCAAGGGGAGAGAGGAAGCCAAGTTTGCAAGGAAGTCAGCAGAGTGACTCGCCTTTCTATTCACATGGTGGAGGCTAACATTCCAATCACGATTAAGGATTTCTTTGATGGCCTGCAAAAGTGGACCGGAAGCATTAGGAGCTACCATTTTGTTTGAGATAAGTTGCGTCACACTAACAGATTTCTTATCCCATCTCTCCAAGCGAGAAGCAAACTTTGATATAAGCCCCAAAGTGCAGCAAGAGGGATAGAGCACATCCCAATATTCATACAGAAACCACCACATCACCGACCCTGAGCGTCTCTGATCAAGCCATCAGCTTCTGCCATTCCTGAACTCTTGCGCGATCCATCCGTATTGAGTTTAAACCCAAGTGATGCAGGGTGGAGATATATTTTGATAATATCTCTGTGCTCGAGTTTCTCTCGTGTACTTTTGGAAAATTTATTTGTTGATTTAATCGTTGTAAGAGATTTTTCTTAATTTGATCCAGATTATAAATGTTGTTTCTGTTTCTAGTGAAAGAAAGGATAAATACTCATTTAATCCATATATTTTTACATACATTTTTTTTTAAAAATAGATACTTTAAAATATCCATGTAGTTAAATATATTACATTCTTACCTTACTTTTTCTTTTCTTTTATAATAATATCCTTCCAACAATATTCTTAACATTAATTAATTTGTCTATAAAGAATTAATTAGTAAATTAACTAATAAATATCAATATGAAAGAATTAGTTTTTTTGTCCTATGCAACAAATCTACTAATAATTATTTATAAATAAATTAATGTCAGCTAACTAAAAATATTATTTAATATCTTTACAACAATCTTACTAATAATTAATTTATCAAATTAATCTAAAAAGCAAAATAATAATAATAAATTTTTATTTTACTTTTAATGTTAATTTGATAAATATCATTTTTTATTAATAACTTGTGGAAGCCTTTATTGTTAAAGGAAAGAAAAGGTAAGGTATGAGTGTAACATATTTAAAAATAAGAGTATTCTAAGGTTTTTTTTTTAAAATATAGGGATTAAATAGACGCTTAACTCAAAATGAAAGAAATGCTATATTATCTCATTTTAACGCGCACACACATTTTATTCAATCAACCATATATTCACTTTGCTGTGAAACAACGTATTACTATCACATTAATTAAAGATTATTAATGGCTTGAATTAATGAAAACAATTAAAAGATTTGGTGCAATAGAGCAACATTTTTTCCTATGAATAGAAGTCACTTCTTTTATTCAGAGTATCCCGAAAATGTAGAAAGCTCAGGTGAAGAGCTCTCTGAAGAGTGCAAAGAGAGTTCTCTATGAGAAAGTTATAAGAAAGAAGTATCTCCAAGTGAGCTCTTAGAAAGTTCGGGATGGATGCTCAATTGGGCTCTACACTATGTGCTAAGATAAGAGAGAATGTGTTTCTTAGGGAAATTGTTTCCCTCAATAGTGTGTAAGAGTATTGAGTGTATTTGGGTATTTCGGAAGTAAGGTTTCATTACTTAAATTTGTACTCTGTTAATTATTAGTAAACAATCAGTCTCTCTTGCCTCCATGGATGTAGGATTTATTACCGAACCACGTAAAATTCTTGTATCCATTATTTTATATAGATATTTGGTTCGTTTTGATTCCTCATTTGCACATAAAGAGTATCAGACCACAACAAATGACGCTTCCACAGTGCAACAGTTTCATTATAGGTTTAGCTACAATTTCATGGTGTAGCAAAAAGAAAAACATAGTTGTTGTTTCCAGTTTTAAAGCCAAGTCCATAGTAGCTACTATGGGCACTCAAGAGTGTATTTGGCTTAAGAGGATAATTTAAGAAATAGTCTCTGACCTTATCCATTCAGTTCCCACTCATTATGACAATGAAAGTGCAACAAAGCTTGCTAGAAATCCAATGTTTCATGCACGCACAAAACACATTGAAACTCATTACCATTTTATTTGGGAAAAGGTGTTGACTCAGGACACTAAGTTGCTAAAGATACGAATAGAAGATGAAGTGGCTGAAATCTTCACCAAAGGACTTGGCACAACTAAATTTGAAGTGTTTTGAGAAGCTCTTAGTGTTGTTGACAATAAGTTTGCACGGGAAATTATAATTCGTGTGCTCTTAGTTTCCTACGTTATCAAAAATACTACAATACTTTGAGAGTGTATTGATTGTACACCCTAAATTGACAAAATGTATATCCCGTCCACTAAACCTTTACTTGTCGTTTAAATATGATGATGTCAGAGGGCTAATATGGTCTTTTGATATGATACAATGATAATTTAAGGGTATACAAGTGATAATAAGAGAATTTAAGGGTATATAAGTAGCAACTAATGATTTAGTGGTAAAATCGTTAATTCGCTATAATTCTGTTAACTTTCAAGTGGCAGCTAACGGTTTAGTGGTCGAAAAATAGCTTTTGTCAATTTAGGGAGGACAATTGATACACCCTCAAAGTATTGTAGTATTTTTTATAACATAGCAAATATAAGGTATACGAATGGTAATTTCCCAAGTTTGCACTAAAAGGGAGTGTCATAAATTAGTGCAGTAATTTACTATTATAACTTCAGCTTTAAGTCATTCACAACTCTTATTTTATTTTATACGAGCTCGTGTTTGCTTTATAAATCCTTGATTGCTTACTTGATCAATCTTGGAGCAATTGCATAGATTGCCTTCATTACATCATTGACCAAGTTAATATTACCCAACCTCATAAATCCATATGCAAACTTCTTAATAGTAGGATCAGAAATTGACTTTGAATTGTCCTAAAAAGAGAATAATTTAGGTTGAAAAGCATACAAAGGACATTTGAAGAAATGATCTAAAATGGTAAGACAATACAACAGACCTTAACTACTATATAAGAATCTTTGAGAAGCTTCTTGGACATTAAAATATGAAGATTTTTCTCATGAATGGCCTTGTATATCGATCTTCTGCTATATCTTAACATGTTGTAAATAGAGAGTGCTTCTGAGTATTACTCTCATTTTACTAAGATGAAAAATTAGGCAGGAGCAGAATTCCTGCAAAACAGCATAGATGTGATAAGTCTTTTGCATTACAGTCCTAAAGTAAAAGCTCATTTTCTATGATGACATTCATTATCTAAAAATCATAGTATTAACAAAGGCCTCTAGAATTACAATGCACTAAAGTAAATGTAGTATTCTAAATCCCTTGTCAAGAAGGAATAAATTGATGTGTCATACCTCTTTAGGTTGGTGGCTTTTACCATGCACATCCATCATAGTCCTACATGCAAGTATATTGTTGTAGGATTTCTAATGCTATTGGTGTCGATGTGCAAATGTACACAACAAGTAATATAATGAGAAGTATTCAAGATCGTCTCCACAGAGATTGTTGTTATAGGAATTGCAACAACAATTTTATCAGTGCAATTTTTATTCCAAATTAGAATTAAAATAAATTATTAAACTAATGAACTAATTAAAATTAAAAAAATGCAATAAAGTAAATTACCACAACAAATATAAGTATGTAACCAAGGGGAATAGAGTAGTTGAGTGATTAAACTCACTTAATGGTTTTGACTATTTTTCTAATGTTTGGCTCGAGTGCTATAGTATATGCTACAGCACTGGACAAAATCCTTATGTATCCTCAGTTGTCACATGTTGAATGTCTTATATCTAAATGCAACTTAACAATGACCAATTGTTATGCTAATATCAGATATATCATTACACGTTTTATATTCTAATTACCCTACAAGGTGAATCCCTAGATCTAGTTCATCACTACTTTTAGATTAAGCATGACCCTTTTTTAATCAAATTAAACCCAACTAAGGAAATCCAATCAAAAACCAAGTATTGTTCTGATATGTTCCACTAAGACATATCTTTTTGAGACTCTATCTTAACTAGTATCACTAAGTGGGTGGTAAGTCGAAATAGTGAATTGAAATAAGTATTATCAAAACAACGTGCTATAGCAAGCATGCAACAACACAAAATATCAGTCAATTAACCATCAAGTTTGTTCATCACTCAACCACGAGTAAATTTAGTTCATAAATTGCAATAATGCAATAAGCAAAATAGTTTCACCCATCAAACAATTCATCATAACGAGATAAAAACAAGAGAACAAGAAATAAGAGTGGGATCCGCTAGATGTTCTTCTAGAATTCTTTATTGACATCCTCAATGCTCTCTCTTGATCTTTGTTTTCTCTTGTTTTATTTCTCTATTTTTTTCTCCAATGATGACCTCTCTTTTTCTTTGTGTTTGTGCTCCTTTTATAACTTAGAATTAGGGCAACCGGAGGTCTAGAGCGCGTATCTTCCAATTTAGGAAACTCTAGATCGCAATCTTCAAAGTATCTTGCACAAAATCTTCTCTGTCAATGATCCAGGATTGCTACAACAACAGTGGCAGCCACTACTTCAGCATTTGTACTGTTCTAAACTTGTTTTAATTCTTCTCTAACTAAGTTTTTTCCTTATCTTTACAAGCCTATTGCAGCCACATTCTTTTCTTAAAATTTGAGCTTCCGGTTACCTGCAATTATGCTTATGATCTAAGCACACAAATTATTCTGAATGAAATAAAATTTATTAAAAATTAACTAAAATAGATGTTTATGCAAAATATAACTAAAATGCAATTAAAACATGTCATTTACTCTCTAAGTAATCTTGATTTAAGTCTAAAAGTATCATGGTAACTCTCATTTTATAGAGTTATCACATATAAAACTTCTTATTGCAGAAATGCTTGATTAAAATAGGAAAAGTATTGTAATTAGGACTAATTCATCCAATTTCCTCATAACATGCATTACACTCCTCCTATCACCAGCTCTACAGTAGGCACAAAGCATGTAATTTTAAATCATATTTGTCATATTTGGCTTCAAAATCCCTAGCCAATTGCTTTGCCTCTTCAAAACATCCACCTCAGCAGAATGCAGAAATCATGATATTGTGGGCATAGCCATTTGCGTGAGGGAAACAAAATTTGTTCTTAACCTAAAAGCTTATTTATAGTACTATTTTTTTTTGGTACAATATCAGACAAGACTATATTAACTTAATTTGACAAATTATTAAATAAAATTTTTGGTATTATATATAATATAAAATTACTTAGTTAAAAATTCATGAAATTCACTTCTATGTTTTATTTATATTAAACTATTAGGTTAAATGAAAAAGAAAAGAGTGATAAAGAGTACACAAACATTTTATTTAATCTTACCCTCTCTGAACCCATATAAAAATGGGGAGTAATAATCCTATTAGTTTTAGACTAAACCCAAGTTTACTTTAATAGCCCATGACAACCAAACATATCTTAGATTAAATTAGTTTGTTAGTCTCAAAATCTTATTAAATCCCTCAATTTATCCAAGGTCCTAAATATATATAGCCTAATACATAGTACAAAAATATTGAATTCATAAAAATGCAGTTCACCTTGGAAATCCAACATGCCAATTTGCTCAAATAGTGCACCAATATACATATGAGACAAGATCAACTATCTCCTTTTTCCAGACAATAACGTAAACAAATCTTATGTTGGAGAATTATAACAATCAAGCAACTTCTTCATTAAAACAACTCAACTCAATACTTCTTACACTTTTTCTATTATTATATTAGAGAAGATTTCTAGCTTCATGATGATAAACATAGGGGAGATGGGGTATTTTTACTTAAAACAAACCAATCACAACCGCATAATACTTTACCTACTACATTAATCTCAACTGCATATTTAAGCACAACAAATCTTACCTAATAAGCCTACTACCACCTATCACCCAAGCTCAACTAACTTAGAAAGCTCTATGAGATGGACTAGACTTTGTAGTTTTTAGACTTAGATAAAAAAAAAGTTTATGATCCAACACCATTTTTAAACTTGTTTTATAACACCCAGTAAAGTTCTCAATCTGGGGAAGTCTTCTTCTTTAGTGGGTTGGTAAGGATGTCGGCAATTTGATCAGGTGATTTGACATAATTTGCTTGTATTTCTTTTCTTTTAATGTACTTCTACAATAAATGGTAGTGAGTGTCAATATACTTACTTCGATCATGGACAACAAGATTCTTAGTTAAGGCAATTGCTAATTTCTTGTCGATAAAATTTTTTATAGGTTCTTCTTGTGACAAACCCGACTCCTTTAATAAGTTCCTAAGCCAAACTACATCATAAACACTTGAGTTAACAGCTGTGTTCTCAGCTTCATAGGTTGCTTATTTGACATCCGTGTGAAAACAAAATCTCCCATAAAGAACACAAATATTGTAGTGCTCTTTCGACCATCTACATCTCCACTCCAATTGCTATCGTTGTATCCAATAAGCTTGTAATCTTTAGAGAATGAGTATAACAAACCAAAATCAATTGCCCCTTTAATGTAGTGAAGAATTCTTTTTGCAACTTTAAAGTAGGTGGTCATGGATTTTTCATGTATTGACTGACAAGTCCAATAATATAAAGGATGTCTGATCTCATGTTTGTCAAATAGCATAAGCTGCCAACCAAGCTCTTAAAAAATGTTGGATCAACATATTTGCCTTTATCATAATTGGATAGCTTGATTCCACATTTCATTGGCGTGCTTATGGGCTTGCAATCATGCATCTTGAATTTCTTTAGTATTTCCTTTACGTAGCTTTTTTGGGAAATAAATATGCCTTCTTCCTTTTGTTTAACTTTAATACCGAGATAATATGCCATAAGTCTATTATCAGTCATCTCGAACTCTTTGGTCATCACTCTCTTAAACTCTTTAAATAAGCTTGGATTACTTCTAGTGAAGATGAGATCACTCACATACAGGCAAACAATCAAATTGTCTCCATCTTTGCTTTTGATGTAGAGAGCATGTTCATATGGGTATTTGATGAAGCCATTCTCTAGCAAATACTTGTCAATTCTTTTATTTCATGCCCTCGGTGCTTGCTTTAACCCATAAAAAGGATTTCTTCAATCTCATAACTTTGTCTTCATGTCCTTTCACCACATAGCATAATGGTTGTTTAATGTAAACTTCTTTTTTGAGGAATCCATTCAAAAAAATGGACTTTACATCTATTTGAAAAATCTTTCACTTCTTTTAGGCTACTAATGAAATGATTAGTCTTATAGTTTTTAGTTGGGCAATAGGAGCAAATACTTCATCATAGTCAAGTCAGCTTTTTGATTATAGCCTTTCGCAAGTAGTCTCACCTTATACTTTTTAATTTCACTTTTGGCATTTTTCTTCATCTTGTATACCAATTTGATATCGATGACTTTGTGATCTCTAGGAATAATGGCAAGTTCTCAAGTGTCATTCGTCACAATGACTTTGATTTCTTCATTTATTATTTTTCTTCACTTCTCATCTTGTACAACTTCTTGGAAAATTACTAGCTTATAATTATAAAGATCTTGGTAAAATAGAGTGAGGTTGTTAAGACTCTTAGTTATCTCATAAAGATCTTGTAAACTTCTCATGTGTGTCACATCTCTCTCCTCTAAAAATAATGGTGGTGAATCTTTATGAGTGGTTGATGCTGAAGAGGTAGGTTGAGTAGCGGGCACTTGTTGTTCTTCTCCTATTTACTCCTTCATTATTTGTTCATTTTCTTTATGAGGAAAGAAGTTGAAGTCATTCGCATGAGAGCCAAAGTCTCATTCTTCTTCCTCATTAAAAATTACATCTTAGCTGATTACGATCTTTCCGTTGTTTGGAGTTTACAATTTGTATCCATTGGAATTGTTTTCATTGCTGGTGAAGATAAACTTCTCACTTTTGCCATCTAGCTTGGTTCTTCTCTCATCTCGTACATGTAAATGAGCTATGCTTCCAAAAATTCTTAAGTGGGAGATGCTTGGCTTTTTACTATTCCATACTTCTTGGGGCGTCTTGCTTTATATGCTTCTTGTTGGAGATCTGTTGGATAAATATACTGCACATGCAACAGCTTCAGCCAAAAATTTTATAGTAGTCACTTACTTTTAAGCATACTTCTTGCCATGCTGAGGATGATTTTGTTTTTCCTCTCTACGGCACCATTTTTTTGGGAAGATTTTGAAATTGTCGAAAGGTGTTGAATTCTGTTTACATCACAGAATTTTTAAAATTCCTTAGAAGTAAATTCTCCTCTTCGATCAGATCTCATGGTTTTAATTTGAAGTTCACATTTTTATCCACTATAGCTTTGAAACTTCTTGAAAGCTTAAAAAACTTCTGACTTCTCCTTAAAAAAATGCACTTAAGTTTTTCTTGAAAAATCATCTTTGAAGAGAAGGAAGTAATTACTTTTTCTATGGGAGCTTGGGTTGATTAGACTACAAATGTCTGTGTGAATGAGCTCGATCGACTTTTTTGCTCTTCAGTTTAACTCTTTTCGAAAACTTTTTTCTGAATTGCATCCCTAGTAAGCATCCTTCGTAAAGTTGATCAGGGTTATTGATGCATGGTAAGACTTTCATCATATTCTTCTTGGATAGTAACTCTAGTCCTCCAAAGTTGAGATGCCTAAGTCGAAGATACCAAAGCCATAATGCATCCTTGTAATAGGTCCTTACATACTTTGCAACATTATTTTGAATATTTAGAGAGAGCATTCTATTTATTGAAATTTTCATCTTCATGATTAAGTTTTCTTTGTCATCTCTTATAAAAAGACTATAATCTTTCATGTGAATATCATAGTCTTTTAACAAGAGTTGACCTAAACTTAAGATATTGCTTTTCATGTTGGGCAGGTAATAAATATTTGAAATTAATTTATTCCTTCCATATTTAAAACGGATAAGGATTTTACCTCTCCCTTTTACTCGTACTTTGGAATCATCTCCAAATGATATATTATCGTTCAATGATTAATTAGCTCCACGAACATGTTTTTCCACATATATGATTGCTCGGACTAGTATCAAGATACCAAGTATTGTCTTGGCCTCCATAGTTGCCCTCACATGCTAGTAGCAGTGTTTCACTTTCTTGGTTTTTTTTTTTTCCATATATATATTGTTCTCCTCAACTTTATTATTGGGAGAACTATATTTTGAAGCATAATGACCAATTTTTTGACAATTGTAGCATTGAACTTGGGATTTGTAGTACTTGGATTTTGAGTGGCCTCTTGCATGACCTCTTGTACCTCTCTCATAATTGTTATTGAAATTATTTTTGCTAAAATTCCAATCTCGTCCACGACCGAGAGCTCCACTTTGTCTTCGACCCCTGCCTCTACCTCGAGACCATTGTCCTCTTCAATTGCCTTGACTTGTTGTCTTCTCCTTGATTTGCATCTTGAGAAGCTACTTATCGAACCATTGCTTCTACTTGTGCTTCTCTTCATAGGCTTGCAGCGAACCTTAAAGTTGCTCGATTGTCAGGGCCTCCAAGTCTTCCGTTTCTTCAATCATCATAACAACGTGCCCAAATCTTGGAAACAAGGAGCATGTATTTTCTCAATGATCCTGACATCTTTTAGCTTCTGATCATTTCTTTTTAATTGATTTGAAACAACCAGAGCTGTTGAAAAATAATCAGAAATAGTTAGCTTCTTTCATGTGCAACGATTGAAACTCACCTCTTAGAGTTTGGAGATGCACCTTTTTCACTTTCTCTTTTCTTTATAAGAGGTTTGAAACTTCTCCCATGCGTTATTGGCTGAAGTTACACTTGAAATTTTCTCAAATCCCTCACCATCTAATGCTTGATAGACGACGAAGAAAACATTTTTGTCCCTCTTTCTTGAATCCTTTAAGTTTTCCTTTTGTTGTTGATCAAAGAAGCCTCATCTGCTGGCTTGTTGTAGCCTTTTCAATGACTTCCAAAGATCATGAGCTCTAAGGAAGGCTTTCATTTTAATACTCCAATTGTCGAAGTTACTTCCCTTTAATGATGAAACTTGGAATGATGCCATGCCACTATTACCCATAACACTTTATAGAGTCAAAGTTTGAAAATTTTGATTGCACTAAGGGATCCAAAACTTCAAAAAAAAAAAAAAAACATAAGGAGGGACTCGGACCAAAATTTTAAATTTTGGTTAATGGTCAACAGTTAGCAGTCAATAGCTGATGGTCAGCAGTCAACAGATCAATTCGGATCGATTCACTTGAGTCGGTTGCAAGTCTGTTTATCTCAATTCAGATTAATTTAGCACGGGTCACCTTGTTTCAGTTTGGTTCAACTCGATGAGTCGACTCAATTTCGGGGTGGAAGCTTTCAACAGCAAGTGCAGACATGTTCAAACTCCAATTACCCTGCCTTTTATGGCATTGTGTTCATCTCATTGAGATCTTTGATTTGATATGCTACACTATTGTGCAGAGCATCAATTACTAGCTCTGATACCACTTTGTTAAAGAATTATAATAATAAAGACAATTATCCACCGACCACCTATTTTTCGCACTTTTTCAAAAATACACAATTCTTAATTTTTTTTTGTTGAACTCCACTCGAAGTTATATTATTCTGCACCTGTCCACTGTTGTCTTCAAACTGTTAAGAGAACTAATGGAATATTGTGTAAATGACTTTTTCACCCCCAAATGTAAAAGGACAATTATCCACTTATCACTTTCTTTTCGCTTTTTTTGAAAAACACACAATCCTTAATTTTTTTTCTGAAGTCTACTTGAAGTTATATTGTTTTGCACCTATCTATTTCTATCTTCAAACAATGTCGTTGTGAAATGAAAATTTTACCCTTATGATGTTAGCAAAGTTCTAACAATGTTATAACAGGAGTGGACCAGTGAAAAAAATATTAACTTTAGGTGGAGCGCTGCCAAAAAAAAGATTTGCGTATTTTTAAAAAGGTAGAGAAAACTAGTGGTCGGTGGATAATTACCCTTATAACAATCAGGCAAGTTCTTTATTAAAATAACTCAACTCAACATTTATTACACTCTTTTTTATTTCTATTATTATTATACTAGAGAAGATTTCTAACTTCTTGATGCTTAAACTAAAGGGGAGAGGGGGTATTTATACATGAAACAAACCAATGACAACCATACATTACTTTATCTCACACACGCACACGCACACACACGCACACATGTGCACACGCACACACGCGCACACACGCGCGTGCACACACCCACACGCGCGCGCACACACACACACACACACCAATCACATCCATACATTACTTTATCTCACACACACAAAATTTTGACGGGCCTTGGTATATTATTAAATATTTTTCTTCCATTTCCTCCTATTTTGTCTCCATAACTAAAATGATTTGATTCTCTCAATCTTTCATTTGCTTTAAACAACTCTCCTCTAAGTAATCGTCATACATACTTTCCACTAAAATACAATCGTCAATGGCAGATATATAAAAGAAGAAACAAAAAGTCCAGTTATAATTCAAATTATGCTGTATTATTATGTTATTTTATTAGTTATTGTTTTTCAAAATTTCAGAGATGAAGAAACACTAGTGTGGAGCATAAACAAGAGCAAGACATTTAAAATGTGCGTTTGGTTCATTTCTCCTCTTTCTTTTTGTTATTTAATTATATATGCTCTGTTGTGACGTTTTTGCTTATATTATTCATAACTTTTTCCAAAAAGACAAGTCAATTTCAATTTAATATTTGTTATTTTTTCTCTATAAATTTATGTTTCCATAATTTTGTAATATAAATATATTATGCATTTTCTACTCATTATACTACTGAGAATAAGGCAATTTAAGATGACATTTTGTAGGTATATTAATTGAAGGAACAAGAAAGCTGTTAAATTCGATCGTTGCGGGAACCAAATATTGGATTGAGAAAGGCTTCTACAATTTACAAGTAGCTTTCTAGAGAATTGGAAAAATAAAGCATTTGTGATGGATTGCCTGTGATAGAATAAATAAGTTTGAGTCGGTACTACATGTGGATTTTGGTGTTAGGCTATGTTACATGTATAGCAAATCTATGAGTTGTTATTTATGATAATTTAATTATTTCACATGTTGTGATCTTTTTATTTTAGATGACAATGCAAGAGTTTTTATATATTACATATGATGTAATATAGCATTAACCGACTTTTTGATTTGGTTATTTGGCAACGTGAGCAACTCTCACGATCAACTTTATCCCGCATTGCAAATTTCCAATACGGTTTAAAACCATTCATCGAGTCAGGGCTATCTTGAAAAGAAAATATTTGTCTTTTTCTTGTTAACATAATAGAAGTAATAAAATAAAAATATTGTTATGGATTTTAATATTTAAATTTCAATTTAAGTTTCAACTAATGTGCAATACAAGCTTTCAGAGGACTAGATAAAGATTTTTACTTGACTAGGGAGACTTAGTCATGTTCTACAAGTTTTTAAACGTGCAGGATGAGCCTCCACCAACACCAAATGACCAATCGATGACTAAATAGCCTGATAACTAAGCCAGCCCACTGAATTTCCGAATCCTATTTCCATATAGAGCAAACTAGCAAGGTAATTTAAATTTTAAACCTCTCCTTTTATCTTATCATACCCAATTATTATTTTTTAATTTAATCATAATTGTACTAAATTTATTACTTCAAGGTACAAAATAATTTATGAAAACAGTTTGGTTCTCTATTTTGAGCCTGTTTCCAATTTGAGTTTTTTATGATTTGATTTTCTTGGTAGTTAGGAGTGTATACCTCTTCAAGTTGGTTCAAGTAGATCCCTTTCCTTTGAATAATGAGAAAGAATGAACCCAACTAACTACACTAATATTCTTTAAACTCAGATGACATTGTTAAAGGTTTATTCTAGAAATGACTACGACATTAAAAGATAAAATAGGCTAATCGAATAATTAGGTGTTCGTGTCTTTAAGCTAACCCAAAAATTAGGAACGTGTTTTTAATTGGTTATATTAATATTTTTATCCTTTGTGACTTCTTTTTATGGCACAGCTCTGATTTCTCTCCTTAGTTGTTGTTGCGTTTGTCACTGTTCGCTGCATATTGTTATTTTTCATGGGTATGATTTGCCATATGCGATTTAAATGGGTCATGTCTACTGAGCATCCGTTGTGCCTTAAAATGCTATGAACCCATGCTTGAATATAAAGTATAATTGCATACATAACAAATTCTGCCATCCTCATGCTTTTGCTAGAAAATGGTTCTCATATCCTGACGACTTTTACTCTCAATAAAAGTAACATATATGACATTTTTGTTTCATTTATAAACCTCGACGAGTGAGGGAATTTATTAGAATCATCGAAAAGAGACCTCATCATCGGAAAGAAATAGAAACTGGAAAGTCGAGGCCAATATCAACTGAAACTGCACTCTTGGGATTCGTAACGCATCATGCACTATAATTCATCATCCTTTGGTGCCTGGTGATGATGTAGCAACCATGTGTTTGTCGTCCAAGGGAATTGGCTGAAAAAGCAATGTAAAAACTACATCCATAGTCTCTTGGTTTTGAGCCCCATGCCCATCTCCATTTAGATACATAAAATGGGACACTCTCACAACATTCAATATGAACTCCACTGTAGTTTGCGATAAGGGAGAGTTTTTATCAGCTCTGTATGCATTCACCTTCTTCCACATCTGTCTCATCATATCCTTGATGTGTTCACGAGCAACTTCCTCCGAGGCACCAGTTTCATGCATGTAACACTGGATTGATTTCGGAACATCCCCTCTCTGTATCTCATCCTGATGAATTATTGGGTAAAACAAAAGTACAATCAATTCATAAATAGAGGATTAATTCAATTTCTGTCTTGTTAAAAAAAGAAAAAATAAAAAATACGGATGAAGTTCCCAAATCATCTTGAAGACGAAGAATCTTGAATGACCAGTGAATTATATCTTGATTACTTTCTAAAAATTCTAGTTCCTTCTCAATGATTGGATTTGTCCCAGAAAGGTATGCAGTCATTGTAACCATAGGGCCTCCTATTGATACCAATCCATTTTCCAAGAATTCTCCCTGCGTTGGCGTGTACTCACCATGGTACCATTTCGCCTCCACTAAGTAGGCTTGTATATTGCGAAGCCACTGATGCACAAGACAAAGAAACTAGCAGTAGTTACAACTTATAATTTCTTTTTTTTTTTTGCGACAAAAACATCGTAATTTAAAAGGATAAATCAAAGGAAAAGGAATGGCGGCAGTGGTGCAACTAATATTTTACGTACCGCATTTTTTATACTTCGAAGTATATCAAAATCCTGTTGTTTGAGTACGTAATAAGTAAATTCATTAACCAAGTTTTAAAGCGCAAGAAAACAGATTTTCATATAGTCCGGAAGGTGGTTCAAAGCATAATTGATGTCCCACCTGTAGAAAACGAAAAAATAAATCATATGAATGGTCAATTAATTTGAGAAGTAGCAATCAGCTAGCTAGCAGTTGAATTAATCAATTAGGTATAACATTAATTTGCCAAAAAACCTCTCAACAGCATCAACAAATAGCTCAAGTTCTTCCAAAGTTCCATAAACATCATAAATGTCATCAATCACTGAAATTAGTGCAAACGTGATTGTGAGTATTCTCCTACAGTAGGCGATTTGAGGCTCAAACACTATCCCCGTGCTCCATACGAAGGATGCTACCAAGCTGTCCCTCGCAAAGCTCAGTTTCTCTCCAAGACCTATATCCTTCCACCACCTTCATAGGAAAATTAAAACGAATATTATGACTCGTAGCTTTACAATACATCTATTACAGAGTCATCTTCTAGTCCGAGATTCCTTAAGAGTCAATCTCTGGTGCAAACGTCTGTATTTTGTAAAGTGCAGACTCAGACCTTTACTGTAAAAGGTGTAGTCTGCACCTGAGAATAATTTAATATGCATATGATTAATTTGTACAAGTTATGTTTTTCATAAACTCAAATCTTTGATACATAAATATGAGTTATGCAACCAAGCATGGATACCTTGAAACATCTTTAAGTTCTTCCTGGTAAATTGCCTGCAAAATTTTGAATTCCAACTTAGCGAGCTCAAGTAAAAGGTGGTTCTTGTGCTCTCTTTTCTCATAAACGTCTATGAACCACCTTGCCTCTAACATTGGAACTTTCCAATGCAGAGGGAGCTCCAGTGCGCGCTTTGCTTGTTCTGCTACAAAGACATCCCTTTGCTTGCTCTTGCTGATCATCAGTTCTTTAAGATGTTTACTGGTGAATTGCCAGGCCTCCTCCATGATGCTTTCTCCTTCAAAGCTGTAATACGAGGCTTCATGCAAGCTCATTATTTCCTTGAAATCATTACAAATGAAGCCTCCCTTGTCGTCTTTAAAACCATTGAAAACGTCTGCAGTGCTCAATCAAAAAGAACTATTTCATCAAAATTTTCGCAATATGCTAATTAGAGAATGATTTAAGTGTCTCAGCAGCCTTGTCGAGTTAGAATTCTCTGGAGATTGAGAGTTAAAAAATTGATTTGCGTGTTGTCCACTCTTTTAAATTAAAAAAAAAAGGAAAAAAACAGAGAGATCGATTCAAATATTCAGACCTTCCATGCGCATGACAAAAAAAAGCGAGTTAATGAAATGTACCTTGAGAAACAGGATAGCCATGTTGTCTAAGTAGTCTAAACTCGAGAGAGGTTGCATACAGATTTTCTTTTCTCCAATTATAATCTTTATTACTGTTGTAGATATTATGCAATATTTTCCGAATCTCAGTCTCAAAATGATACGCCAATCCAAGTCTTTGCAAGTTGTCAATCAGCTCCAACTGATCCAGAGGCTCGGTTACATCCTTATTAATCGTTGTCATTACTTTTCCCTTCAGCTCTTCTGCTCGTCTTTTGTATGTTTCATCCTGTACATGAACGGCATTTAGTTTTTAGTTATTCATGGTCCCAATTTGAAATGAATAATAATATTCACTGACTGCAAAAAATCATGGTCCCAAATTGAGGGTTGGTAGTTTGCTGATCTCCTGTCAACTGTCAAATTATCATATTTGGCGCTGACAAGGCATTGGACTGGCTTATTTATGGTAATGATTCTAGTGGCTGCTCGATTTGTTGCAAGAGGAGGACATTTGAAACCATTTACAGAGGTAAACGAGGTTGATGGAACAATGCAAGAAGACATAGGACATACAGATGTAGTGTAAGCTAGCTTACAGTTATACTTGGCAAAAATTCTCAAATTAATCTATGGTTTGTGGTTATGCACAAGGTTATATATATATATATATATATATATATAGGCAGCAGAGAAGTGCAAGCGATTTATTTTTCTTATTCATTTTCCCTGAGATTTTCAAAGCATATAATTTGTAAGTCTTAGTAGGACAAAGATATTATATTCATTAATAAAAAAGTACATCTTCCCTCTTGTGAGGGAATTCTAACGTGCCAGCAAGTTCAAATATGTACATTCGCTGTCATGTTTTGTTTTTTTCCTTAAAGGTAAGGGGGGTGGGCAAACCCAAATACAGTTTTTAACCCCCTTATCATCCACAAGAATGAACCCGGATTTTGGTAGAGGTTACAGCTGCAATGCAACCAACCCGACCACGCCCTTGAGGGGGCTGGCTTGTTGTATAATTGTTATTTATTTGTCATTTTTTTCGCTACAAATTTTTTTAAAGACTGTTTCTATAAGCCATATAATTATAATAAATACACATATTAATGACAAAAAAATTCATAAATTTAACTTTGCTTACAAAAGTCCTATTTATTACATTAAAAACTTGTTTTACTTACATAAAAATAAGAATATGCAAAGTTACAAAGAATATCTTAATGTTAAGCATTAATACTCAAAATAATCAAAATTATAAAAGAAGATAAAGACCTGTTTTATTTAACAAATGTAACTAAAATCTTATTTGTTATAGTTATAAAGTACTTTTGAAAAAAAAATTATATATTTCAAAATAATTACCATCAAAAGATAGATTGGATAGGATAGATATGTCTCCCTCATATTAGTGAAAACAGATTTTTGAGCTCATGCCTAAGGGCATCTCGGTTGTACTGCAAATGTATGTATCTAAATAATATATCTATAGACTGTAATAAAGGAAAATGAGGATTAACCCTATCGTTTAGATAAATTAAGCGAAATCCTTTCATATTTTAAAAAGGTCCAAACACCCTGTAATTATGACGGTATTAGTTTTATATATCATTTTACTATCCTATCTCTAGTATTGATATTAGTCATAAAATTTAAATATTTTAAAGATATTCTTTTAAGCAAAGTGACTTGTATTTCCTTAACAATTAAATTAATTTAATAACAAATTGCAAATTATGGAGAAAAATTACAAGTAGGGGAAATGACATAATTCCTACTAGTTGTATAAATGTGTCCTAAGTGTATGAAGTCCAAGATTCTAAATAAATCTCTGAAAACATAAAATAAAACAATTGAAGGAAATATCCAAATATACATTCAAATAAAGGACAAATAGATAATTGGACTAAATGCAATAAATTCACCCAGACTACAAATGAATAATATATGATAAATTAAAGGAAAAGAATCACTATAGGAAAGGGATATATAAGCAACTACTAACAAAACAATAAATTACACGTACTTGCAACTATTTGATGAGAAATAATTAATTAAGAGCATTTAATTAGCATAAGCAAGTAAGCAAACAACAATTACAAGTGCAACGGTATGGCCTAGCCTATGCTTCTCCAATAAAACAACTGATCGTGTGCCAGATTAAGAAGCAAATTAAATATATCAAAATTGTTACATTCATTTAAACAAATACTTTATATAATTATGAGGGGTATATATGATATTTCCTCTACTTGTAAATTGTAATTTTTCTTCATGCTTTTTAATAGGTTAATAAATTTATTTAATTGTTGAGGATATATAAGTCATTTTGCTTAAAAAATTCTCAAAATATCTAAATTTTCTGACTCATATCGATAGTAATAATAGAATAGTAAAATGATATATAAAACTAACACCATTATAATTGTAGTAGATTTGAATCTATTAAAAAATAAGGTGGGGTTTGTTGGACAATTTACAAATAAAACACACAAAACACACTATTTTATTTCTTCAACAACACTCATCACCAATTACAACTCTTATTTTTCACTCTCTACACCTCATAGATTTTGTTACTTCACTTGATGCTTAAACCAAAGGGGAGAGAGGGTATTTATACATGATACAAACTAATCACAACCATTCATTTATTCAACTACTAAATAAATCCTCACCATTCATTAAAACATACCACTCACCTACTTCACCAACCACACCTACCACACCTAACACAAATAATTCAAACCTCACCAACCATACATAGTCATGGAATCTTCCATGAGTTGGGCTTCAATTTATTCATCTTGGATCAAGTTTATGATCTAACACCCCCCCCCCCCCTTAAACTTGATCTTGTGACACCAAGCAAACTTCTGAATTTTACAAAGTCTTCTTGCTTGAGTGGCTTAGTGAAGATATCAGCTGCTTGATCTTGTGATTTTACATACTTGATTTGCACTTCTTTTCTTGTAATACACTCTCTTATGAAATGATAGCGAGTGTCTATGTGTTTGGTTCGATCATGAAAGACTGGATTCTTGGATAGGGCAATTGTTGATTTGTTATCAACACAAATCTCTGTTGGCTCTTCTTGTGGCAAACCTAACTCTTTCAGCAAATTTCTGAGCCAAATTGCATGACAAACACTTGATGTGGCAGCTACATACTCAACTTCACAGGTTGATAGCATGACAATTGGTTGCTTCTTTGACATCCATGTGAAAGTAGTATCTCCCATGAAGAACATAAATCATGTGGTGCTCTTTCGATCATCTACATCTCCACCCCAATCGCTATCGCTATATCCAACAAGCTTGTAGTCATTAGAAAATGAGTATAATAAGCCAAAATTAGTTGTACCTTTGATGTAGCGAAGGATTCTTTTTGCAGCTTTAAAATGGGTGGTCTTTGGATTCTCCATGTATCAACTCACAAGTCCAACAGCATAAACAATATCTGGTCTTGTGCATGTCAAATAACGTAGGCTTCCAACCAAACTTTTAAAGAATGTTGGATCTATATCTTCGCCTTCATCAAGTTTGGATAATCTAACTCCGCATTCCACTAGCGTGCTTATAGGCTTACAATCATTCATCTTGAACTTCTTGAGAATCTCATTTGCATAGCTTTCTTGGGAGATAAATATGTCTTCTTCCTTTTGTTTGACTTCAATGCCGAGGTAATATGCCGTCAGTCCGATGTCAGTCATCTCGAACTCTTTGATCATCACTCTCTTGAACTCTTCAAACAAGCTTGGATTACTTCCAGTGAAGACGAGATCATCCACATACAGGCACACAATCAAAATATCTCCATCTTTTTCTTTGACGTAGAGAGCGTGTTCATATGGGCATTTGGTGAAGCCTTTCTCTTGAAAATACTTGTCAATTCTGTTATTTCATGCCCTTGGTGCTTGCTTTAACCCGTAAAGAGCTTTCTTCAATCTCAAAACTTTGTCTTCATGTCTTTTCACCGCATAACCCAATGGTTGTTCGATGTAAACTTCTTCTTCAAGGAATCCATTCAAGAAAGCAGACTTCACATCCATTTGAAAAATCTTCCATTTATTTTGAGCAGCCAAAGAAATAATAAGTCTAATAGTTTCAAGTTGAGCTACAGGAGCAAATACCTCGTCATAGTCTATGCCAGCCTTTTGACTATAGCCTTTTGCAACTAGCCTCACCTTGTGCCTTTCAATTTCTCCCTTCGCATTTCTTTTTGTTTTATACACCCATTTGACACCGATCGCCTTATGACCTTTGGGAAGAGTAGTAAGCTCTCAAGTATCATTCTTCACAATGTCTTTGATTTCTTTATCCATTGCAATTCTCCACTTCTCATCCAGTGCAACTTCTTAGAAGTTGACTGGCTCATAATCAGCAAAGAGGCAAAAGAGAGTGAGATTATCATGTCTCTCAGTTACCTCATAGAGATCTTGAAGACTCCTTGTACGTTCTTCTGTTCTTTCATTTAAGAAAGACAACAGTGAATCTCCGCATGTGGTTGATGCTGGTGAGATAGGTGGAGTAGCATGTTGTTGTTCATCTACTTGTTTTATCTGTGTATGATCATCTTCTTCAATGGGAAAGAAGTTGAAGTTATCCACACCAGAGCCAAAATCCCATTCTCCTTCTTCATCAAAAACTACATCTCGACTGATCACGATCTTCTCGTTGTTTAGATTGTAAAGCTTGTATCCTTTGGAGTTGTTGTTGTAGCCGATGAAGATGAACTTCTCACTTTTGTCATCCAGCTTGGCATACCGGGTTTTCTTCCACTCCAATCTTCTTGTGGCATCTTGCCCCACACGCTTCTTGTTGGAGATCGATTGGATAAGTAGACTGTATATGCAACAGCTTCAGCCCAAAATTCTTTAGGTAGCCTCTTACTCTTAAGCATGTTTATTGCCATGTCGAGGATGGTTCTGTTCTTCCTTTCTGCAACACCATTTTGTTGGGGGGATCTTGGAACTGTCAAAGGGCGTCGAATTCCATTTGCTTCACAAAACTCTAAAAATTTTTTGGAAGTGAACTCTCCACCTCGATCAGATCTCTTGGCTTTAATCTGGTATCCACTTTCTTTTTCCACTGCAGCTTTAAACTTCTTGAAAGCTTCAAAGACTTCTGATTTTTGTTCTAAAAAATACACCCAAGTTTTTCTTGAAAAATCATCTATGAAGAGAAGGAAGTAGTTACTTTTACCAAGGGAGTTTGGCTTGAATGGATCGCACACATCAGTATGAATGAGCTCGAGTGGCTTCTGAGCTCTTGAGATTGACTCATTTGGAAAGCTCTTTCTGAACTGCTTGCTAAGTAAACATCCTTCACAAAGTTTATCAGGTTGATTGATATATGGTAAGCCTTTCACCATGTTCTTTTTAGCTAGTAGCTCCAGTCCTCCAAAGCTGAGATGCCCATATCGAAGATGCCAAGTCTAGGATTGATCTTTGTGACAGGCTTTGAGACATTTTGAAACATCATTTTGAATTTTTAATGGAAACATTTTATTCTTCGACATTCTCACCTTTGTAATTAGATTTCATTTATCATCTCTTAGGAAAAGACTATAATCTTTTAAGTGAATATCATAGCATTTTTCTAAAAGTTGACCTAAACTAAGGATGTTGCTTTTCATATTAGGCACATAGTAAACATTCGAAATTATTTGGTGACTACCATCTTTTGCACGAAAAAGAATGTTACCTCTACCCTTCACTGGTACTTTTGAATCATCTCCAAAAGCAACACTGCCATTCACATATTCACTTAGTTGCACGAACATCCTTTTGTTTCCACTCATATGATTGCTAGCACCTGTGTTAAGATACCATGTATTTTCTTGACCTCCACTTGTGTCATTGCGTGCTAGTAAAAGTGTGCCATCTTCACCATTTTTCTCTTCAGCATAGTTCACCCTCTCCTCAATTCTGGTGCTTGGAGCTCTGCATTCTGAAGTATAATGCCCAAACTTTTGACAATTATAGCACTGTACTTGGGGTTTGTCATACCTCGATCTTGGATTGTCTCTGCCTCGTCCTCTGGTTGAGCTTTCTCCTTTGGCATAATTGGAGTTGTTGTTGTTGAAATTCCAACCTCGTCCATGACCACGACCTCTACCTCGTCCTCGACCTCTACCTCGGACATAGTGCCTTCTCTCATTGTCGGAGTTTTCTTCTCATTTCTTTGGATTGACTTCCATCTTGAGAAGTTGTTCTTCGATTCCTTACTTCTTTTTTTATTTTTCTTCATAGGCTTGCAGCCTTCCTTGAAGTTGCTCGATCGTCATATCCTCCAGATCTCTTGTTTCTTCAATTGTCACAACAATATGGTTAAACTTCGAGTCTACTGATCGAAGTATCTTTTCAATGATCCTTATCTTTTTTAACTCCTCGTCATTTCTTTTTAATTCATTGGAAACGGTTACAACCCGAATAAAGTAGTCAGAAATTGACTCCGACGCCTTCATGTGTAAGGACTCAAATTGTCCTCATAATGTTTGGAGACGAACCTTTTTAACTTGCTCCGCTCCTTTGTTAGAGGTCTCTAGTTTCTCCCATGCTTCTTTTGAGGAGGTTGTACTAGCAATCTTTTCAAAAACATCTTCATCTAATGATTGAAAGATGAGATATTTTGCTTTAATCTCTTTCTTCTTCAAGTCTTTTAAATTCTCCTTCTACGCCGCAGTTAAAGTGGGTTCATTTTCTCCACAACATCCCATACGTCATGTGCGCCCAACAGAGCCTTCATTTTAATACTCCAATTGTCAAACTTACTTCCTTTTAATTGTGGAACTTGAAATGACATCATACCACCATTTGTCATAACTCACAAATTGAGTGAGAATTTGGAGATTCTGAAAGCACAGATGGATTCGGCACGTCGAAAAACTTTGGGAAGGACTTGAGTCAACTTTCGGTCAACGGTCAATGCTGGTCAACGGTCAACGTTGGTCAACTATCAACGTCGGTCAACGGTCAACACCGGCTTGGTAGGCTTGGTTCGGTCCGGATTGGTTCAGCTCGAGTTGGCTCAGTTCGACTTGATTCAGTTTAGCTCGGCTCGGCTTGGTTCAGTTCGGCTCAGCTTGGTTCAACTCGGTGAGTCGGCTCAACTTCAGGATAGAAAACTTTCGGCGACAAGTGTGGGCTCGTTCGGTCTCGGATCGGGATAAGTTTTGCGGCGTCACGTTCCTCTCGTCGAGATATTCGATTTGATATGCTATATAACTATTTATAGCATCAAGCACTAGCTCTGATACCACTTTGTTGGAGAATACACACAAAACACACTATTTTATTTCTTCAACAACACTCCTCACCAATTACAACTCTTATTTTTCACTCTCTACACCTTAGAGATTTTGTTATTTCACTTGATACTTAAACCAAAGGGGAGATGGGGTATTTATACATGATACAAACTAATCACAACCATTCATTTATTCAACTACTACATAAATCCTCGCCATTTATTAAAATCTACCACTCACCTACTTCACCAACCACACCTACCACACCTAACACACCTAACACAAATAATTCAAACCTCATCAACCATATATACTCATGGAATCTTCCATGAGTTTGGCTTGAATTTATTCATTTTGGATCAAGTTTATGATCCAACAGGGTTTTGCTTAATTTTCCTAGACAAATAGAAGGTAATCCTCATTTTCACATTGTAATAATTTCAAAAAAAAAAATCCATTTAACAACGGTTAGTGAAAGTGCGTTAGAATTTTTGCAGTAACTAAAAACACGTCAGAATTATGTTAGGATTAATCCATACAAAGAAAACATCCTAAGTCCTCCAAAGTAATAAGCAACACACACACACAAACACATATACATATATATATATATATATATTACAATTTTTTTTTTGATGCGATATAGAGTACAATTTAATATTGCTTCAACTACAGAAATTAATTGTGCAAGTTATAAAAATTAAGAATGAAGAAAAGGAAATATGAACTCAAACCAGAACGCAAAATGTAGTCATATTTTTTCACGAGGGAATTCTAACGCGCCAATGAATGTGTTTATAGTAATCAACGATGTCGATATTTGTTTATAATAGTACTACAGAGAACAGAAACGTGCGGAAGCATGTGTTTAATAATCAACGTTATATTTCCATTTGAGTCATAGAACACTGGAGAGACTTCCTGTATAGCCTGACCTTACTAAAATTTGCAAACAAAATGCAAATGTAAAATACCAAAACACGTGCGACTCTTCATCAACAGCCTGTAAAATACCACTAGAAGAGATATTTGCCCCATTTCCTTGAGATCATCTGTCTTGAAACAAAAGAGACTTCATTGACTCGTTGTCGAAAATGACAAGAAGGGCAGAAGAGAAATTTTAAAATATCTCTAATATACCATATCAGTTACATAAAAAGTAAATAATGATATAGTATATATGCATTTATTTTGAAGAACAGACATATAATTGGTAGTTATATTAAATTTAAATATACATTTTATACATATATTAATTAAACTGATTTATTTATTTTAGTTTAGAATTTCTCACAACAAAGAACTAGCATTCATTTTTTTCTTCTTGGTTTTGCGGCATTACACACTATAGTGTAGCACATGAACCATATGCGTATGAAAAATTAGACTAGTTGGTATACGTAATGTCAAGGAGTCAGAGCCTCTCCTTTTTGACACACTGATAACAGAGTGCAACCGTGTGTAATACACAAGCACATGCGAAGTCAAAATTAGACTAGTTGGTGTGGGGCTTGTTCAGGAAGCCTTTCTTTTTTACACAATATGAAACAAATTATTAACCATCAAATCACAATTTGATAAGTCTCGTGAAAAATGAAAATAATATAAATAAATGTGACTAATATTTTTGTGTCTTTATTATCACGAGCCTTATAGGCAAGGTCGGCTCAATTAATTGGGAGCTTTAAGGGAATTGTTCAATTAGGCCTTTCAAAAAATTTGAGGTAAAATATATGTATTAATTTTACTAAAACATTATTTATTTAAATTAATTTTTCTAGCTTTAGATGTAAAATTATTAATCAAATTTTTATATTATAATTTCCTAATATATTTTTCTTAGGAGACAATAAGGCTAATCCATTTACTCTTTCTTGTGACATTGTTAATCTCAAATAAGTTTTTATCAATTTTAATTTTGAAAAACTTCTTTTTGCATAAGCACTGCTTCTAGTATTGTTAATAATATTCTATAAGTAGCATATGCATTTGGAAAAGAATCAATTTTTTTAAAATAATTCAGTATGTCAAGCGGGGTAATTTTCCAACTGGTAAAACTTCTTTAAAAATTCTTAACTCTGAAAACAAATCTAAACCATCTATACCAGAAAGCATATCGTTTTTCTAAAGCATTTTCAATATTAACACAATAAGTTTTTAAAACATTGTCACTTAACGATTGTAATTTTTTGAAATTAAACAAAAATCCTAACATATTCTCATACATTTGAAATTGTTCAAATCTACTTATTATTGAAGAAATAGTTTGATCTATTATGTATATAAAATAGTTAATTCTGAAAGTCTATTCAAGAGATAAAATTCCCCCTTCACCGATACTTTCATCAAAATTGTTTTTTCTACGAATTAAGTGTTTTTCATGAATTTTAGGTTCTATTTCCATTTTGGTTGCAATTTCTTTAGTTAAAATCACAACAGGCACAAAATCCATTTTCTCAATGGCTTTCAAAGAATGAAATAAGAACTTTATGTCGATCTATGGCAATATAAATATGCATATGTTTTTTGCAACATCTTACATATAGAGTTAATAGCAAATAATATATCATACTAAATAATCACACCTAATATGAAATTAAAATTTTTCAATTCACTAATTTCTTCTAATTCAAGTAGAGCATCTCATACTTTATGGAGTTTGAAATCTTATTTCTTTCACACTTTCAATACAACTTTCTCAATATATGTGTCAAAATAATTTGACAGTTAATTTGGGTATATTATTTTGTGAGATTTTCCATCACCTCATTGAAGAAGAAAAATAATGAATAAATAAGTTTCATAGCTCCAAAAAATGAAATTGCTCTAGGACAAGAATTAGCCATGTTGCAAACCACTAAATTTTGACCATGACAACCGCTTGATGTATAAAATGCTTTAGAATTTGTTTATAATATCTTACACCTTGGTGTTTTCCTTTCATCTTAGAACCATTATTGTATCCTTGTCCTCGTATATTATCAATGACAAGTTCAAGAATTTTTATTAGTTCTATGAGTTCATTAAAGAGCCCTTTACCAGTACAATGGTAAACTTTTAAGATTTGAAAAAATATTCTTCCATTTCTACTGGATTTGCTAAAATATCTACACATCTTACTATAGCAGACACTTGTTCTTCATGGTTTGTATATGAAGTACAATCAAATATAATTGAAAAATATTTTTCTTCTTATTTGTTAGGGATCTTATTATTCCCATCATTGTGTCAATAATATTACAATTTATTTATTCTTTTTATGAGGGATTTGTCTAGTCTTGGGAATTAATTAGATTAGATTATGTGGAATATGGGGGAATATTTTTTGAGGCATAAAGAAGCAAATCAGCATATAAGTAGGATTACATATTAAAGAATTCTAAATAAAGATGATCGTTGTATTGGTAAGTATATTAAGTATTTATGGAATATTAGACTCTAAAATAATATATGTTCTAATGAAATACTGCACCTATATAAAGGGAAGTATTTCACACATTAAAGACTGAAGAAGACATTTCTTATTTTATATTAGGGAAATAGCCAATGCAAAGAATAAGAAGAAAAACTATTTCGTCGCATATGAGGTTTCATATCTCTATAATGTTTTAATCTTCTTCATATCAAGCATTTCATTAGACATTCTTTATTATTATTTGGTTTTTTCAAAATGAAGAGGTCATTTGTTGTGTTGAGGGAATCTCAAGGAAGTAGCATGTTGAGTGTTAGAAAATGTATATTTATAAAGGTGAAAATCGTCATTTTACACTTCAAGTTTTACTAACACCCTTACTGTTCACATGTACAGTACTATTCACATGTACGGTACTGTCTACGTTATTGTTCACGCCACTGTTCACATAGATGGATCGATGATGTGGCATTGACTGATGATGTGACATTGACTGATGAGGTGTCACAATCCTGTTGGACTAAAATTCTTATGCACTGTTGATTGGTGACATGGCAGCATATCAGTGGTCTAAAAATCTCGCGTACGGTACATGCATTACACAGGATTATTTTCAACCAAACCGCGTCACTGTTCAAGCCGGGTCAAACCGTGTTACTGTTCAAACTGTGTGGTCAAACCACGTACTGTTGACTGATGACGTGGCACAATCCTGAGCGTCCAAATTGTTTTTAATCTGATGGCCATGATTTAGTCAATGTATCTATAAAAAGGGGACATCTCCCCCCAAATTTGATATCTCTGAATCCATTTTTGGACTCCATTTTCTTTAATTCCTTCTCCATCTTGTATTTTCTATGTATTTTAATAAATTCTCATTTTGCCCCTAGTTCAATTATGAGTAGCTAATTTTCTTTCAAGTTTGGGTTGAAAGTGAAGAAGTCTCAACATGTGTCATGGACTTTATTTGGTAAATTTATTTTCTCTTCCCCTCTAATTTTTGTGGATGATTTGACTTTTCGTCGACAAATAATACTAATCTTGTCTAGATACCGCCCTAGTTTCACCGGCTCCCTAGTACAAAGTTATTATTATTTGGCACGATAAGCCCTTAGCACCATATTGATTAGAGTGTTGTTCATGAGGTGTGGATTCCCCCTCATGATTTAATTGGCATTAATAAGGAATATTTAGCCCATGGTGCATGTTGATACGGATCCAGATACCCAAGCGCTTCAATTATTATAGTTTCCACTTTAATTTCTTCTGGCCATTTTAATTCAAATTTTAGGATAATTAAAATCACTTCCACCATAAATCCAACCACCCTCATACAAAATTAATTCTACATATAATTAAAATCCACCTCCTTGTGGGATCGACACTCGTCACCATTAATATATTCTACAATAGATTCGTGCACTTGCGAGTTTAATAAAATTTGTACAACAAGTTTTTGGCGCCGTTGCTGGGGAGATAAAGTAATTTTAATTCATAAAATTAATTTTTGTGAATAATTTCTTTTAATTTTTTTCTTGTATTTTTTTCTTTAAAAAAAAGAAAAAAAAGTAAATCTACATTTAGAGGTAATAATTTCTTTTCTTTCTTTGTTCTTTTCAATTCTGCAATTTAATTTTTAAGTTATTTTTCTTTGTAATTTTTTTATTTTATTAATTTATTTTTAGTTAATTTATTTAACGTATTTTTAGGGTATTTTTGTAGAAAGGTTGTAACAGCGTGATAAGGTTAGTACCGTAATTTCTCCTTCTTCTTTATTTTTATTTGTTTTGTTCCCATTTATTTTTTTTGTTCTTTGCATGCATGGTCGTAGGTCATTATTACCTAATCTTGAGCCTATAGACCTTGAATTAGAAAAAACACTTCGCACACACAAACACGTTAAAAATAAAATGGATTTGTAACAACAACAAGCACCATAGGAGAGGCCATTTAAGGATTATTTCAATCCTTTAGCTAATTTGAGCACATCATGCATAACATACCCAAATGTAGCTGCTAGGAGTTTTGAGTTAAAACCTAGTGTGCTAAATTGTCTCCTAACATTTTATGGCTTAGAAAATGAGGACCCATATAATCATTTGAATGATTTTCATGCTGTTTGTTAAACATTTAGATATGAGAATTTTTCAGATGATGATGTTAAACTTGGACTATTCCCATTTTCTTTAACGGATAGAGCTCGTTCATGGCTCAATACATTGCCTGCTAATAGCATTACATCATGGGAACAAATGGTAACGAAATTTTTGAATAAATATTTCCCAGTGCATAAAACCAATGCTATTCGTAGGGAAATCTCAGAGTTTACCCAGAGAGAAGACGAGCAATTTTTCGAAACATGGGAGCGATTCAATAGGCTACTCTTGAAGTGTCCACATCATGGGTACGAGAAATGGCACCAATACTAATACTTTTTGGAGAGATTATTGCCGAATGTGCAAGAATGACTAATGGCAACAAGTGGAGGAGAGCTAATGTCAAAAAGTGCATCAGAGATTTAGGAATCCTTTGAGCGACAATCGGATAATTCCCAATAACGGAGTCAATCACTCAGGAATACTATAAGAATTAAGGGAGTAAATGAGGTTCACATTGGCGAGTAAAGTTCAGAAATTAAAGAAGTCAAAGCGATAATTGAAGGTCTCTCTCGACAAATAGCATTGTTATCGACTGCTAAATCAACAGAACAACATGACCATGACTTATACCCAGATCAAGCCAATGTCATAGGTGTAATGAGAAAGCCATCAAATTACAAACCATACTCCAACACATATAACCCTGGATGGAGAGACCACCCCAATTTTTTATGGTCTCAAGGATTCCAACAGAATGGACCAGCAGCTCTAGCTCCACCAATGCAACCAATTCCTGAAATTCCTCAAGCCTCTCAACCACCATTTAGACCATACAATCATAACCAGAACTACTCTCAATCCAGACCATAGGAGGATTCATTCCAGAATCTCAAGAATGTTACTCACTCCACGATTGAGCAACAGAACCGCACCATTGATGGACTACGAAATGAGTTAAGAGCAGGCTTCAACTCACAAGCCCAATCAGTTTCAAGCCTCGAGAAGATGGTGGGACAACTTGCTTCTTCAGTTCAGACCTTGGCAATGACTATTGAGAAAGGCAAGTTTCCAAGTCAACCAGTGCCTAATCCTAAAGGAGTACATGAAGCAAGTTCACCACAACAACATGGAGAGGTCAAAGCAGTCATGACCTTGCGAAAAGGAAAAGAAGTCGACAACAAAGTGGAGATGCCGGTGACAAAAGAAAATCAAATTGTACCTGTGAATGTTGAGGACTCACCATCAGAAGAAAAAGAAGAAACCAACCCAAGAGAATACGTTCCCAAAGCTCAATTTCCTCAGAGGTTAGCTAAAGGAAAGAAAGGAAAATCCACAGGTGAGATTCTTGAAATCTTCAAATAGGTAAGTGTTAACATCCCTTTACTTGATGCTATTAAACAAGTTCCATCTTATGCCAAGTTTCTTAAAGACCTTTGTACTAAAAAGTGAAACATTCATGTTCAAAAGAATGCATTTTTAACAGAAAACGTTAGTTATATACTCTAACATAAAATTCCTCTAAAATGCAAAGATCCAGGTTCCCCCACTATCTCATGTAGCATAGGGAACCACACAATTGAGAATGCTTTGTTGGATTTAGGAGATATTGTAAATCTGTTTCCTTATTCAGTATTTGTGAAACTTGGACTTGGAGAATTACATCCAACTCCAGTGGTGTTACAACTTGTAGATCGGTCCACGAAAATACCTCGTGATATTGTGGATGATGTGTTTATCCAGGTAGACAAGTTTTGTTTTCCTGTTGATTTCATTGTAATTGACACTCAACCAATACATGATTCAAGGAAGCACATCCCCATTATTCTAGGCCAACCTTTCTTGGCAACTGCTGATGCTCACATTCAATGCAGAACTGGAAATATACAGTTGTCCTTCGACAACATGACTATGGAGCTGAATATTTTTAACATTGCCAAACAACCTCATAATGCAGATGATGGAATTGT
Organism: Citrus x changshan-huyou; assembly: GCA_039657385.1. Taxonomy (NCBI): domain Eukaryota; kingdom Viridiplantae; phylum Streptophyta; class Magnoliopsida; order Sapindales; family Rutaceae; genus Citrus; species Citrus x changshan-huyou. The sequence continues at coordinate 9,831,127 of CM077549.1, forward strand.
TGATGTGGATTTAATTGAAACATTAGTTGATAATACTTTTCTTTCAAACCTTAGTGATGATCCTTTACAAACATGTTTAACTCACTTTGGCTTAGATTTTGATATTGAAAGATCGATCGATGAGGTCAATGTCCTACTTGACTTAGCACCATCCATGGACACTAATAAATGGAAGTCAAGAGTTGAACAACTAGCACCATCAAAGAAAAAACTCATCCCATCATCAGAATCAACACCGAAACTCGAGTTCAAACCATTGCCCAATACTTTGGAATATGCATTTTTGGGAGAAGAAAGTACTCTTCTGGTAATCATCTCATCATCCCTCAATGACGAACAAAAAAGTAAGTTGTTGGATGTTTTAAAAGAGCACAAAGGAGCATTAGGACGGACCATAGCAAACATAAAAGGTATAAACCCAGTAGACTGCATGCATTATATTTACCTTGATGAAAATGCTAAACCTACTAGGGAAATGCAACGTCAGTTAAATCCTAACATGAAAGAAGTTGTTAGAACTGAAGTTCTTAAGATATTAGATACATGTATCATTTACCCCATTTCTGATAGTTCATGGGTCAGTCATGTGCAAGTTGTCCCTAAAAAGTCGGGAGTGACAGTAGTTACGAATGCCGATAACAAATTGATACCCACTAGAGTGACTACAGGATGGTGTGTATGCATTGATTATAGAAAGTTGAATTCTGTCACCCGTAAAGACCATTTTCCTTTACCATTTATCGATCAAATGCTTGATATATTAGCAGGTCATGAATTTTATTGCTTTCTAGATGGCTACTCAGGATATAATCAAATTCCCATAGCATCAAAAGATCAAGAGAAAACTACTTTCACTTGCATATAGGAGGATGCCATTTGGATTATGTAATGCACCTGCTACATTTCAAAAATGCATGTTAAGCATTTTTTCTGATATGGCTAAACGATTCCTTGAAGTCTTTATGGATGACTTTTCTGTTTTTGGTGACTCGTTTGATCAATGTTTACATTATCTAATACTAGTTCTGCAGAGATGTATCGAGAAGAACTTAGTCTTAAATTGTGAGAAATGTTATTTTATGGTAAAACAAGTTATTGTTCTCGATCACATCATTTTGAGCAAAGGTATTGAGGTTGATAAAGCCAATGTGGATCTCATTTCTAATCTTCCTCCACTCAAAACAGTCAGAGAAGTAAGATCTTTCCTTGGGCATGCTGGTTTTTATAGACATTTCATTAAAGATTTTAGTAAAGTTTATAGACCCTTATGCAATCTACTTACTAGGGATGTATCTTTTATCTTTGATGATTTATGTTTTGTGGCATTTGAAAACTTAAAGCAATTGTTGACATCATCACCCATCATTCAGCCCCCAAGTTGAAGCTTACCATTTGAACTCATGTGTGATGCACCTGACTATGCAGTAGGAATAGTATTAGGACAAAGGGTTGATCAAATTCCTCATGTTATTTACTATGCTAGTATGACATTGAATGATGCACAGTTAAACTATTCAACTACTGAAAAAGAAATGCTAGTAGTAGTGTTTGCATTGGAAAAATTTCGATCCTATCTCATTGGTTGTAAAATAATTGTGTTCACAGATTATGCTGCGCTTAAATATCTTCTCACAAAAAAAGATGCAAAAGCTAGCTTAATTCGTTGGGTGTTACTTTTGTAGGAATTCAACTTGGAATTTAAAGATAAGAAAGGCACAGAGAATGTTGTGGCTGACCATCTCTCTCGCCTCCATTTTGATACAATTATTGAACCATTACCATTGAATGAGTCATTTCCAGATGAGCAATTAATGAATGTGAAAGTATTACTGTGGTATGTTGATATAGTTAATTATCTTGTTACAGGTAAACTTCCAAAGCATTGGACCAAACAAGACAAGACTAAATTCTTTGTAGAAATAAAGAATTTCTTTTGGGATGACCCGTATTTGTTCAAGTACTGTGCATATCAAATTGTTAGACGATGTGTCCCAGAAAATGAAATTCAGAATATTCTTTCATTCTGCCATGAACAAGCTTGTGGAGGCCATTTCAGTGCTAAGAAAACAGCAACTAAATTTTTACAATATGATTTTTATTGGCCAATTATATTTCGAGATGTTTACACTTTCTGTTCTTTATGTGATAGGTGTCAACGTATGGGGAGCATTACTCGAAGGAACATGATGCCACTAAATTCAATTTTAGTTGTTGATATTTTTTACGTATGGGGTATCGACTTCATGGGACCCTTTCCCCCTTCTTTTGGCCATCAATACATATTGGTTGCTGTTGACTACGTATCGAAATGGGTAGAAGCAATTCCATGCAGAACCAATGATCACAAGGTGGTGATAGGATTTTTGAAAAGCAATATTGTTTCACGCTTTGGGTTCCCTCGAGCGATAATCAGTGATGGTAGTGCCTACTTTTGTAACAAAGCATTCAAAGCTCTTTTGACAAAGTATTCAAAGCTCTTTTGAATTTTAGGATAATTTAAATCACTTCCACCATAAATCCAACCACCCTTATACAAAATTAATTCTACATATAATTAAAATCCACCTCCTCGTGGGATCGACACTCGTCACCATTAATCTATTCTACAATAGATTCGTGCATTTGCGAGTTCAATAAAATTTGTGTAACATAGCAAATACAATTGAAGATGAGTGGTGCTTGCTAAACACGATCGACTAGGTAGATTCAACAAGGTGGTGGTAAGAGCAAGAGAGTGTCTGAGACTATTTAAGAATTCAGGATGTAATCTTTTCATTGCTTAGGTGGTTTTTGTTTTTTTTTTTTGTCTGAAATCTCAATAGATCTGAATTAATATGCACTCTGAATAAAGTTGAATGTTTGAATCTGAATAATATATTTGTTCTTTTTGTTGAATCTCTAAAAATAAGTATTAAGTTTTTAAAATTTTTTAAACTTAAAAATTAAAAATATGTACATTCTCATTCATTAAATTTGAATTTTAAATAAGTAATATATATCACAAGGAACATAAGCACCATAATATTTTAACATATATGAGCAAAATCATATTCAGTAAATACAAAATGATTTTGGAATTCTAATATACAAAATACCATAAATTTTAAATTCCATCACAAATTCTCAATAATAGTACATAATATGAGGAGAAAAACTAATAAGATGCTTGAAATAGTTAATTTACCCATCCAAAAAAAAAATTAAGATGAGATTATTAGTGGGATAAATGTGTATAAGTGGATTTTGGGATAGGCATGAAAAATAAATTAAGTAGGGCTACTTATGATATTAGAAAATAGTTGGCTTATTCAGATTTCTGCATTCAGTAAAAACCAAAAACATTGACTTATTTTATTAAGATAAAATTATCCCAAAAGTCCCTTTAAGTTATAAAAACAAGCATCTCTAATTAATTTTATTAATTAAGTTAACTCACTTTAAGTCATTAAGTTAAAAAATAAATGCCCTCTTAGTGAATTGCTTAGTCTCTAAACCTGACTCCATGGATGTAGGATTGTAATCCAAAACCACATAAAAATCGTCTATGTGCTTTACTTTCTGCAATTTACTACTTCTAACATATTTGATAGATTTAGGGTGAATAAATAGTGACATGAACAGTGAGATAAATACTTATGACAAATAATAATTGTGAACATTGACTTGTATACAATATCCCATGAACAACAACCGTGAACATTTTCATACGAATGGTGAATCATAAAACAGTATCGAGTGAATAGTAATTTATGAACAGTAATTAAAGGATTAATAAATTAGGATAATTAGTTTACCCAGTGTTTTAATTTGCCTACACTTGTTAAAATAGATTTAAATTTTTAACAAGTGGTAGCAGTATCACTAACAATTTCGTTAGTGAGATTTTGGGATCTTGATATATTTTTATAGACATGAATTTGTGGAGAGAAGAAGGATCTACCGACTATCCACCTTTGTTTGATGGTATTGTTATTGGAAGCAAAGGGTGACAATTCATATTGAGACCATTGACATAAGAGTTATGGAATGTGTTACAAAAGGCTATTCTCTACTCATCAAATCTGATTAAGATGGAAATATAATTCTTAAGCCTGTCAATGATTATTCCAATGCTCAAGTTCAAGAATCTAGCTTTACTTCCAAGGCACCTATTGTCAATGGAGTTGACATCAATTAGTATGATTTAATATTGATATGTACAACTATGAGGAAGCTTGGGACATTCTTTAAGACATTGACAAAGGAGAAATTTGGTAAAATGTTCTAAACTTCAAAAACTTGCAATTGAATTTGAAAATCTTAAGATGGATAAACATGAAGAAATTGTTGACTTTAATGCTAAACTTCTTAAGATTGCTAATACTTCATATTTCGTTGGTGAAAAAACTTATTAGGAAGAATTAGTTAGAAAAATTTTGAGATCTTTGTCAGAAAAATTTCTTATTAACGTTAGAGCTATTGAACAATAATGTGATATTAGCACCATGATTAGAATCAAGTGGCTAGTGAACTTTAGAGTTTTGAGACTAGTCATTTGAAGAAAAAAAAAGAGAAAAAAACATTGCCTTTAAGATGAGATGCCGAATTTAGAGAGTGATGGTGATGATGCTGATAAAATAAAATACACACAAAAATCTCTGGTTGTGTTGACCAAAAAGTTTTAAAAATTGATGCTAGGAAAATTTGGAAAAAGCAAAAAGAAAGAAAAATCTCAATCAAAGTTGTAACCTACAAAAAAGGGTAAATCTTTTTCCAATTTCAATTTGTTTGAAACTAATATTGGCACTTATGGCAATTGGAGATGAATCGGTTGACGAACTTGATGAGGTAAGTCATCCTACCTATGATGAATTATATGATGCTTTTAAGGAATTGCATGATAATTGGATGAAAATTGGTAAAAGGAATGTATGTCTTAAAAAGAAAATGATAAAACTTTCAAATGAAAAGGATGCTTTACAAAAATTTAACGATTCATTAAATGAAAATATTAAAGGACTAGAGTTAGATAATTAAATGTTGCATGAAAAAATTGTATCATTTAAAGGTAAACAAAGTATTTCGTATGAGCATGAAAAATCACATGTTGATGAATTGATGAAAGAAAATGAAATGCTCAAGAAAAAGAATATAGAATGTAATGATGTTGTCTTAAAATTTATAAATGGACAAAAGATGTTGGATAACTTGCTTAACTCACAAAAATGTGTGTTTGACAAAGGAGGTATTAGCTATAAGCCAATTTTGAAACAAAAATATTATAAGAATTATTTTGTAAAGTGTACCTGCATTAATAATCAAGTTATATGTCACCATTGTAATCAAAATGGTCACATAAAGTATAGATGTCTAGTTAAAAGAAATACATATTATGAAGTAAAATATGTTTGGGTTCCAAAAGGAACCATTCCTAACACTCAAGGACCCAAGAGTATTTGGATACCAAAAGGCACAACTTGAATACATTTTGTAGTTACCATAATCAAGAAATGGTGGAGAGGTCCTCAATGAAAACTTGTGAGAATAATCACTTAACCATGATATAAGAGAAAATGATTGGTAAAATGATTTAATTGTTTTGGTAACAATTCTTGCCATATTAATTTTGTTGAACAGATCATGCTGGATGGATAATAGCTTGAATTTAAAAAAGCATTCTCGTATGTTTACATAATTGAATTATTATTGTCTGTAATCATGATGCATGGATAGATATATATGATGGTAGCATGTCAACTTATCATGATGCCTTTATTTGATTTGGATGATCTATATATTGTCATTAAGTACTTATGCTTTACTTAAGTTTTGATGATAAGGAATGTCCTTTGATGATTACATTGTATTTGATGAAGTTTGATCTTATACAATCTATGATTGGTAAATGGATGCATTTATGTACTTTATTGATGTATTGTTGAATAAACATTACTTGCTTTAGATGATATCGAAAGGGGGAGACAAAGTAATATACCATTTTGATGATGTCAAAAGGGGGAGAATAACATGCACTTTGAGCATTCTTTTGATGGTTGATATATGATTATGGTGATGATTTTGAGATATGATGATGATGTGATTACATGGTTGTTTTATATGATGATTTTATGTTATGAGTTGCTGATTTGGTAATTGATGGAATGATGGTTCATGATCATTTTATGGTTGATGGATTGTGTGATGATTTGTGTATGAAGTTGGTTTGTATTATGATTTATGATAATTTGGGAGTGATATTACTAAACTTGTATTTGAGGTGATGCTTGTTGATAAGGGGAGATTTTGTCGAAATTTCTACTTGGACAACATGGGTAACAAATTTGCCACTCTTTTTCTTTTCCACTAAGTTTTCTTTTTTATGATGAAGGAGGAGAAGAATACATGTATTTAAAGTTGTTAATTTAGTTGATTGGCAAATTGTTTAAACTTATAATATACTCAAGGGGAGCATTCTACTCTTTTTGATGATGAAGGGAGAGATATGATATGTAACTGTTTGTTATGAAAAATATGCATTCATGTAGGGGGAGTTTTTTAAATCAGTTTTTAATCTTGCATTTATAAAGAGGAGTTTTTTCATAGCTAAATCAAACTTTTATAATGTGTTTTGTTATTATGAAAAAGGGGGAGATTGTTAGCCTATATGGCTATAAAATAATGATTTTAATAATAATAAACCACATGTTTTAGATAAATAAAGAACTACACATTATGCTTTTATAATAAGAAAATGATTTTATGAAATTAGTTGTTTTCAATTTTATGGTTTAAATGAAAAATTTTTAACAACTTTGAAATCAACAAGTATTGTTTTAAAATTCTAGAAATGGACCTATTTGCAAAGTTTTAGAAATATTCAGGCCATAATATAATTCTATAAAGTGTTGGGGTAAAATTATAATTTTAGAAAATAGTTGTTTCACTATAGTAAGCGGCCAGCCTGATTTATCAAAGTAGTAAACCGGTTATGGGCAGAAGCTCTCTACAATAAAAGCCACAAAAGCGGTAAATCGGTTATTAAGCAGAAGCTCTCTAGAGTAAGAACGGCTAACCGGAAATGAAAAATGACAAACCGGGTCTGCAAAAATTCAAATCTTTGAACATAATGGTAACATAAAGCGGCACACCGATTAACACAAAGCTGCAAGCCAGATATAACCAAAAAGTCAATAACGTCTAGTTTTCTTCTTCTACTATAAGTTGGCTCAAATCAAATTCAATCAAAGAGATACAACCATTGTTATCATTGAGCCATCCTCTGCAATATGAGCAGAAAATTTGTATTCATTTAATTCATTCACACACATTGAGCTTTCATTTGTAATCAAACACATTGTGTGAGGGAATTTTATTTGTAATCATTTTTGTAAAATCATGTTGAGAGGTTGTAAGTGTTGGGATAAACTTGGGTGAAGAGATTGGAGATAATCTCTTGTTGTAAAGGTCCATTGGCACCTTGGAAGTCAATTGTAAGCGTTTGAAGCCTTGGGAGGCTTGGATAGTGAAATCTTCAAGCTTAGTTTGCTTGGAGGCGTAGACGTAGGCGGGGATTGCCGAACTACGTAAAAATATTTGTGTTTGCTCTCTCCTCCCTTACTCTTTTTATTTTTGAGCATTGTTAAATTTATTATTTTTTATTTCATTAAAGCATTAGATTAAATTATTGTGTAGTTGCTTAGCTTAAGTTTTAAAAACCCAATTCACCCCCCTCTTGGGTTGCCTAGTTATTATTTCAAAGACTTTATTTATTGAAAATCTTAATCCTAGAATATTGATTGGTCAAATTAACATAAATGATATTGTTTTTGGCTCTACTTCTCTAGTGTATGTTTAGGAACTCGTTGATAAAATAAAGAATTAATATGAAATGAGCTTGGTTGACAAACTAACCAATTTTTTTAGATTAAAAGTGAAACAACTTGGAAATAGCATTTTCATTTCTCAAAGTAAGTATGCCAAACATTTGGTGAAAAATTTGGGACTAGAATCAGCATCACACATGAGAACACCACTTATGAGCACAAAAGATGATAGGGGTTGATGCTCTAAGTCTTTATAGAAGTATGATTGGTGGCTTACTTTATTTAATTACAAGAGACTTGGTATTTGTTCTATGTAGTTGTTTGTGTTGGGCAACTAGCAAATCTAATAGAATCACATTTATCTGCTGTTAAATATATCATTCATTTTGTAAATAGTACTATTAATAATGGTATTTGGTATTCTAAAGATACTAATTCAAGTCTCGTCGGATATAGATGCTGATTAGGCAGGTAATACTGATGATAAAAAGAGCACCACTTAAGATTGTTTTTACCTTCATAACAATATTGTATCTTAGCACATTAAGAAACAAACTCAATTTCTTTATCTATTGCCAAGGCTGAATACATTGTTGCTAGCAGTTGTCGTACTCAATTAATTTGGTTGAAGCAAATTCTTGAAAATTATGATATTGTTCAAGATATTCTTATAGTACATGGTGATAACACAAGTCCTATTTTTAACAATCCTACTCAACATTCTACAATTAAGCATATTGATATTAGATATCATTTTATTCATGACTAAGTTGATAGCAAAACTTTATCTCTAGACTGTATTAAAATAGAAAATTGGCTTGCAGATATCTTTAAGAAAGCTTTGGGTGCATCTAGATTTGATTCCCTTAAAAAACAAAAAACTTTAGGTATCAGTTCCATGTAGTCATGTTGTACAACATCTTCTATATGTCATGTAATTTTGATTCTCATGATATGGTTAAGACATTGTTTGCATGTGTTTTTGCATATGTGCTCTTTATTCAAATTACGATGTACATAAAAGTCTTGATTCAATGACTTGAAAGCTTGAAACAATTTTTGATTGGTTTAATTTAGACTTATCTTTGTGCACATATATTTTTGAAGTCTTGATTCTAACTTGATTTTCAATTTTGAGACTTCTGATGTTGAGATTAAATGGATTGAACATTAATTATATATTTTTCACTTTTATCTCTACTATAGATTTCAAGATGTATAGGCACCTCGGTTAGAAATAGCCACCTATAACTCCTAAGAGTGAAGCTATGCACAAGTAATCTCAGTTTGCATATCACAAATATGACTGAGGATAAACTACCATGGGAAAAAGATTATCTTAAGAAGTAGAGTAAAAGCTACTAACTATAAGCACTTAAAAAGGAAAAGAAAAAAATGATATGAGTGTTGAAGAAGAAAATCTTGAAAAGTTTACATATGTAGTAGAAGGAAGAATTTTCTTACTACAATCTCTTCTCATATTGTCTGTTGCATTGAAGCGATCAATTTGGAGATCAAGATGATAAGATTAGTTTGACTTGTTCATTCTATTTTTTGTTACAAAAGTTTTTGATTTTGAGAAAAATCGAGATTGAGTCCTGATGGATTTGTACGCACATATAAAAATTGAAATTTCACTAATCTTCTATTGATTTGAGTAATTAAAGTTTGATTATCTTGATTTTGTATTGTATGAATATTTATGAATTTTAAAAAAAAATTGCATATTAGTTTGTTTTGTTTAAAATTTCAAAAAAAATCATTGCGTCTTATTACATGAAGTTTTTAATATGTGTCTTATGGGTTATTCTATAATACCATGATTAGAATCCTAACATTAATATTGTAATTAAATATAAATTATGTAAATAAAATGTAATAAATGTAAATTTAATATAAAACTTGTAAATCAGCATTACGAGTCAAACAAAATATGAATTATTTAAATGGAACATAAGACTTGTAAAACAAGTAAATTGACATAGTAGTAAATTGGTTTATTGCTAGTAAACCAAAAAAAATAGAGATAATATAAAACTTGTAAATCAATATTGAATGTAAAATCAAACATAAATGGTGCAAATAGAACATAAGAGTTGTAAATGTAAGGTAAAACAAGTAAGTCAACATAAGCGTGGTATATTAAGGTATTATCAGTAAATAAAACAAAAAAAACTTATGGATATTAACGTAAAACATGGAAATCAACATTAAGTGTAAAATAAAATATAAATAATGCAAATGGAACATAAGACTTATAAATGAAAAGAAAAATAAGCAAAATTAACATAGAAGTGGTAAATTGACGTATCATTGGGAAATACAATAAAAACTTATCAATATCGTATAAAACTTTTAAATTGATGTAGGAAGCATATAAGGTAGAATATATAAGAAATTACAGTATTTGAGTCAATTTAATATAATATTCTATTAGGATTTATCCTGCTCCAGTCATAATAGGAGTATTAGTTTTCTAGTTTACTTAGGAATTACTTTAAATTTTCTTATTAAAGTCATATTCCTTTTACTTATAAGGAATCATAATTTCATTAGGAATAAGATAATGCTAACTAGTATCAATAGGCTTGTTATGCTTGTTTCTTGACACAAGTTTTTTCATTAATCATAGTTAGTATTTCTCAATTGAGATATTCTCTCCCTTGTGAGAGCCATCTTTCTCGAGTTTTTAAAAAAGTATGCTAGAACGAAATCTAGTATCGCTTTTGCTAAGCGTCAAGTGGTATCCCAGCCTTTCTCTGTGCCAAGCAAAGCTTTCCTGCCCATCAATCACCCTTGATACACAAATTCTTCCTCCATTATCCATTAATTCCATCAATTTAAAAATATCCAAAAAAAAAATCCAAACCCGAACCACCTTTACAGTCACCACACAAGGCTACCGCCGCCGCCATTTTTCTTCTTTCTGGTTGATCCTCTCTCCCATCCGAAAGCCCACACGCCACCAAACATATCCAAGGTACTAACGTCACCATCCCACCAACGTAGCCACCGTAAACAGCACCAAACAGTCGCTCAACCGCCACACAAGGCACCACACGACTCACCAAAATCTATCGTGATTTGACAGCCAACACCACCACCAATTTGTCCACCATCATCAGTCCTTCTTTCCAGCCCACTCTTGTTGCCAACCACCGGCCCATTCACCTCTAACCGAAACCTAGCCTCTAACCGCCACTTCAATTCAATTTTTCGATCAAATCACAACAATTTGAGTCAAACCACCACCACCATTACACTCACCAACCTCAAATCTTCCAGATTCGACAATCCTTGCTCCATTTTCTGATCATCGTCGCTGGCAACACAAATGTTTATTTATTTATAATGTTACCCCATTACTTTTCTTTGATTACATTATTACCTTATAATTTTTTGTTCTTTTTAAAAAACCCCAAAAAAGCTAAAAAATAAAAAGAACAAAAAAACAAAAAAACACAATAGTTTCTAAAGAAAGCGGGGTTCAATTTGAAGATCGGATCACAAGGAGGATAGAGCGACTCGAGCAATCATAAACCCATTCAGCAGAACCATGGAAAGAAACAATGAAAGCCCTACTGTAAATACAAACCCATGTTACGACGATGAAAGAATCATTACTTGGTGTGAGACAAGAATTAAAAAAGATTAGCCTTGCCCAAAGAAGTAATCAAGAAGAAAAGAGTATTGACATTGTTAATTCAAGAAATAATTTTGGTGAGCGTAAGAAGACCAACGGAACAAAAGAAATAGGTAGCTCTAATGGGAATACAAAAGCTACTCCATTTTTTCCAAGTTTAGATGATTAAGATGAGGAGGAGATAAAAAATGAATGACAGTAAACACATGAGAATGACTACTGCATCAGAATTGACCTCCTATCATTCAGTTGACAATTAGGCATTGAACAGTTTCTTAATTGGCTATTAGTTGTTGAACGATTCTTTGAAACATGGACATTTTAGAACCAAAGAAAGTCAGAGCAATAGAGTATAAACTCAAAGGCGCTGCTGTAGTTTGGTGGGACAATCTACAAACTTCTCCTGTGCTATAAGGAAAAAGAAAGGTCAAGATAAGGCATCACGTACATCACCTACTAAGAGAACGATTTTTGCCTCTTGACAATGTACAAACCTTATTTCTTGAACCTATCTTTTAGTACCAAAAGAGGTAACTGAAGTAGAATCGATGCCTGAACAAGTCCAATCGCTACTCTCTAATTTCAAGATATCATGCCTAAAGAGCTTCCTAACAAATTACCTCATATGAGGATTATTCAGCATCATATTGATCTTATCCCGGAGCTAGCCTACCCAACTTACCCGTGACTCAAATTAAAAGAGAACTTCTAATGGTTTTCTCCTACAAGTCTACAATTTTTAGAAGAGCCATACTAAAAAACAAGAAGAAATTGAAGTTTTCAAGAAAAGTTTATGCAAAGTGCTACATTTTTGCATCGTAAGATCAATTACTCCTTCATTACAAGCTTAATCCTCCAGATTGTCCTTTATTTTCAGTAAAACTCGAGGACGAGTTTTTTTCAAAGAGGAGGAGACTAATGTAGGAAGCATATAAGATGGAATATATCAAAAATTAAAGTATTTCAGTCTATTAAATACTTAATACTCTATTAGGATTTATCCTATTAGAGTATAATGGGAGTATAAGTTTTCTAGTTTAATTAGGATTTACTTTATATTTTCTTATTAAAGTCATATTATTTTTACTTACAAGGAGTCACAATTTTATCAAGATAAGATAATCCTAATTAGTATAAATAGGCTTATTATGCTTGTTTCTTGACGCAAGCTTTTTCATTAATAATATTTAGTATTTCTCAATTGAGATATTTTCTCCTTTGCGAGAGCCCACTTTCTTGGGTTTTTAAGAACGTACACCAGAACGAAATCTAGTATCGCTTCTGCCCTGTGTCATAAATTAACAGTAAATATAAAATAAAAGATAAATTAAGTAAATAAAGCATAAGACCTATAAATTGAATGTAAAACAAGTAAATTAGCACAAGAGTGGTAAAATGATGTATTGTTGATAAACAAAATATAAACTTACATGTATAATACAAAACTTGTGAATTAAAATTAAGTGTAAAATAAAACATAAATTAAGTAATAAAAAACAAGTAAAATTAACATATGAGTGATAAAATGATGTATTATCAGTAAACAAATCACACACTTACAGATGTAACATAAAACTTGTAAATCAACATTAAGTGTAAATTATATAAATAAAATAGAAGACTTACAAATAAAATGAAAAACAAGTAAATATTATAAGGGTTACTGAAAAAAAAACCTACAAATGTAAAATAAAAACTCATTATAATAATAATTACCATACATGTTTACTGTTTTTATTTCAAAATTGAATAATGATAATTTTAGGTTTATGTAATATATGTGATGATATATGTGAAATTTTATTAAGGATAAATTTTATTTTCTAAATCAAATTTTGAAAAAAAAATTATATTTTTAGCTAAGTGATTTTGATCCTTCTAAACATCTTCGACAACAATTCTATATGATCTTTTAATGTAAGTAAGAAGTAAAGCTTGAACTACATGAAATCTGTTTAAAACTAAAAATTGGATCCAATTTTATTGATATTTCATATATATCTAATAATGTAAGAATGTCTTTTTATTTTATTTTGACTTGATCCACAAGAAAAATAATTTTGCTTAATTAACTTGTATATAAAACAAATATTATGATAGAAAATGAAAAAAAAAATTAATAAATGACCTGGCATAGAAATTCAATTTATGGTTAGACCAATTTATAAAACTTATTTCAATTTTTTTCAATCAATGAATTTTTTTGGCTTAAATAAATTAATAAATAAACTATTTTTAAATTAAAATGTAATGTTGATTTACAAGGTTAATTTTATAAGTGTTTGTTTTGATTGTAATTTTAAAACATAAATTTACCAATTTTATATAAATTTACTTGTTTTACTTTTTATATACTAATCTTATATGTAATTTATAAAATTTATGTTTATCATAGCGTTGATGTAGTAATTTAATTATGACATCACATAATTTTTTGTGCATTATTCATCAAAAGGGCATTCAGGTCATTTTTGCATGGATGATTGCATGAAATATGTATGCATGCATTTCATTTTTAGGGCTTTTCATGAGTTAGGGGTTAAATTGATGAAAATTAGCCATTTAGGGCTGTTCATACATTTTGCAATCTTTATGGACCTATCCGTAATTGTCTTGTAAGTGAACTTATTATTGAGCATACAACTTTCTTGTATTTAAGATCTTTCCCAAAATTTGATGTGATTGATAATGCAATCCTTTTGACATGATTATGCATTATTTTTGCCATTCTTACGACTTTTCTCGGATATAATCCATATTGATGATTTTATTTTAGGTATATTTTAGTTAATATAGTTATACAAGCATTCTATTACCTATTTGAGTTTTTTTTTTATTTATGGAAAGCATAGTAATCAATTCCCACACAAATTACACTTTCCTGCTTCAATAAGGTCTAGGTTTATATCTCTATACAAGTACATCACTAAAATACTCTTCGACTAAAATTTTACATATCATTTGAAGAGGCACATAATAAATAAAAAAGCATTTGAAAGGCTCTCTAAATGAGATTCATCTAATAAGATTGTCCTTCTCTCTCTTCAATATCTTTTCATTGTTGAATGGGCATATATGTTATAAATGTTATTATTTTGGTAGAGAAAAAAGCTTGATTAAAATAATATTGAAGAGAGAGAAAAACAAACTTATTTAAAGAATCTCACTTAAAGAGCTCTTCTGTCCTTTCAATTTAGTATTATATTACTTTTTATATCTTTTCATTCTTGAATGGAGAGATGTGTTATAATCGTTATATTTTGGTGGAGAAAAAGTTTGATTGAAATTATATATTAGAAGACTCTTTTCGGAGATGGCTAATTTTTTCATTCTTCTATTTATCACATATGTAAGCAAATAAATATTTGAAGAATTAAATTCAAAAAGTCATTTGGTGATCCTTTAAGGGCTATTGCTTAACTCCTTTTCGTCATTATTTCTCACCTAAATAGTAGCCTATATCTCCATAACTTCTTTTAATTTTCATTTTTGTTCTCTACCTTTCTTTAGCACCTTTTGTCAAACAGGGGGATAGTAGATTTGAATTTATTCCTTTGCATCCTAAAAGAGGGAGAGTGATTTTTTTTTTTTTTTGAGATAGGAATTCTTTATTGTTTTCAAACTCAATTTCAATTTGTTTTCAATTGTAGGGGGAGTTTATTCATTCTTTCTCTAAGGGGGGTTTTTTTTATTTGCATATGATCTTTATTAATTATTTTGTTTTCTTTGACATGTATTATTGCTTTCTAAATACATTGATATGAGATTGCAAGGGGAGAGTTACTTTTCTCAATTGAATCTTAGACATGAGCATTTATTTACTAGAGAATAATTTATCCTGAAATAATGGTGACAAATAATTTTTGTTTTGGTTAATCCTTTGTGTGTTCTTCTGATCTATATGTAGGTTATTGCGTATGATCTATCTATGTGTATGTTATTGCTCATGATCTACCTTGCTTCTACGCATGCCATTTGAAGACTAGAAAATTGGCTAGTTTATGTTTCAACCACAAGGAGATGCCAAATGGAGAGATTGTTAGGGATTTTATTATTGGCATCATTGTGTCAATAATATTGCAATCTATTTATTCCTTGTATTAGGAATTTGTCTAGTCTTAGGAATTATTTAGATTAGATTATATGGACTATTGAAGAATATTTTTATAGTACATAAGTAAATTGGCGTGTTAGTAGGATTTTATACCAAAAGTTCCAAATAAAAATAACTAATATATTGATAAGTATATCAAGTATTTATGGAATATTAAACTCTTAAGAAAGTATATCCTAGCACTCCTCTACTAGGGTTTGGGTGAAATCCTACACCTCTATGAAGGGAAGTACTTCACATATTGAAAGTTGAAAGATATAGCATATTTTATACTAGAGAAGCATCCAACGCAGAGAACAAGAAGAAACCTTATCTAGTCGCATATGATGCTTCATATCTTTATAATGTTTTAGTCTTCCTCATATCAAGTCTTTCATTAGACATTCAGAATGAAGGGGTTGTTTGTTGTGATGCGGAGATCTCAAGGAATTAGCAAACATAATTGAAGACGAGTGGTGTTCGCTAAGCAAGGTTGACTAAGTTACATTTAACAAGGTGACGGCAAAAGTAAGATGGAGTTTGAAATTGTGTAAGAATTCAATAGGTTGTAATTTTTTCATTACTTACTAAATTGCTTGATGCCCAAATGTGCCACGTGGATGTAGAATTGTGATCCAAACAATGCAAAAATACTTTGTATGCTTTACTTTCTTTAGTTTACTACTTCTAGCATATTTGATAGATTTTGGGTGAATGAACAACAATGTGAACAGTGTGATAAACAATTAAGATGAATTGTAAAGATAAATAGTGACTCATACACAATATCATATGAATAGTAACTATAATCATTATTGTGTAAACAGTAAGTCGTAAAATAGTATCACTTGAATAGTAATCTATGACCAGTAATTTCAAGATTGATAAATTAAGGTAATTAATTTATCTAGTGTTTTAGTTTGCCTACACTTGTTAAAATAGATTTAAATTCTTAACATGATTAAATACTGCATTTTTCATTTCAAGTACTAACATAATAACATTTGTATCCTTACAACAAAAAGATTTTATATGTCCAAAAAAGGGTTTGTATACTACTTCTGAGAATATGGTTGTCTCTATATCCATGTTACTAAACTAGGGTAAAAGCCTATTTAGTCCTTATATTTTAAGATTAATGTCCATTTAGTCCATGTATTTTTAAAAATGCCTCAAAACATTCCTGTCGTTAAAGTATTGATACCCCTACCATTACTTTTTATTTCTTTTGGCTTACTTTTACAATATTATCCTTTTATAATAATTTTTTTGTTTGGACATTAATAAAAAGAAAATAATTAAATTACCAATTTAACCTTAAAAAATTAAAAAAAAATTATATTAATTTTTTGCAAGCACCATTTGCACACTTGGTAGTTTGCATACAATTTTTTACAATTTAATTTTTGACAATTAAAAATTAATATAATTTTTTTATTTTTAGGTTAAATTTTTTTGTTTAATTATTTTCTTTTTATTAATGTCCAAACAAATTTTTTTTAAAAGGGTAATATTGTAAAAGTAAGTAAAAAAAATAAAAAGTAACATTAGGGATATCAATACTTTAACGGCAGAGATATTTCAAGACATTTTAAAAAATACATGGAGTAAATGGAAAATATATGGACTAAATGGGCTTTTACCCTACTAAACTATAGAGGTGTCTGTATTAGGGATGGCAAAAAAAATCCTACTCCATTTTTTATGCGATTGAGCCGCCCTGAAAATTTCAAGTTTTGATCAAAATTTAAGGATTAAGTGTCGGGTTAGAGCTTAAGTATTCAGGTCAATCAAATTCGGGTCAGAGTTCAGGTTCTACTTGCCCCCAACTCAACCCGACCATAACCCTTCTAAAAAAGCAGTCATACACACGCATCACACATTCACAAAAGATTATAACCTAACCTTGACTCATCATCCATTCTAGCAATTTGAGTAGCAATCTCTTCTTCTCAGGTTTCGCTATATAGCATGATATAGCTATGTGAAATATTCCCCGAGATAATAGAAGAAAAGGAATTAAAAGACATTTTTAAATTATTATTTTTAGTACTCGTGTGTATGTGTTTGTGTCTGCATGCAAGCGAGATTGTGTTTGCTTTATAAATTCTTGATTGCTTACTTGATCAATCATGTAGTCAGTTGCATGGACTGCATTCATTACATCATTGACCAAGTTAATGTTGCCCAACTTCACAAATGCAAGTGCAAACTTCTTAGTAGCACGATGAGAAATTGACTCCAAATTGTCCTGAAAAGAGAATAACTACGGTTGAAAAGCATCAAGTATCGTATTATAGAAAGCAATAATTCCTATGACCACGTCGTTCGCCAATGGCGGTGATTCACTACAATAAAACATGCAATAGATGATAGGAAATAACTGTCATAAAAGGGGGTGTATGACAGACAGTTCATCCGTCATCTATGTCACTGTCATTAATTTATGACAGAATCTTTTCCGTCATGAATTTATGATAGCATTTCATAGTCATATATCTGTCACATAATATTTTCATGTAAAAAAATAATTAAATTTATTTAAATTTTCGTGCCATTTTTTTAATTTTTTAGTGAGAAATTCAATTATTATTTGAAAATTTATTATTCAATTTTGGCAGGAAATTATTTATGATAGAATATATGATATCTTTTCCATCATAAAGTTTTGATTTTTTTCTAAAATTATATTATAATTTATTTAATGAATTCCTGTTTACAAATTTAATTAATTAATAAAAAAAATATCATAAAAAATTAATATCAATTAACAATCATTCAATCCAAAAATTAATTTAAAAAGAAATACATCTAATATCCAATGTGATCTCCACCAATACATAATAAAACATCCAAAATTGAAAAAAGTCATCCCAAAATATAAAATTGCAGTCAAATTCCAATCAAACTCTAAGAAAAGCAATAAGAATTCCAGCCACCAAGCCAAGTTACCCAACAAAACTTCCCAAGATTAATGCAAGTACTCCAACAATAAGATTTCTAGCAAGACTTCATGTAAAAATTCCAGCAACAATATCATCTTCCGATAGCACTCTAAACGAAAATTGAAACTTACAAAGCGACTTACAAGCTTCATATGAACAAAATTGATTCAAACACCAAGCAGAATACGGAAAATTAAGAGGCTGCAATACATGTGTGCATCAAATATAGTAATCTATTTGATTTAAACTGACTTCACTTTTATGGAATGAGGAAAATGTACATACTCAATGGATTAAAATTACTTTTGGTGAATGGGAATTCATCAAAATCAGCAAGCTAGCTAAAAATGCAAAGGAAGCCACAACAGTAGACCAGTGTGAGGAGACAAAAATAAATCATAAAGTCATAAAAAGCAATGGCATCCAGATCCAGCTGAACTGATCAACCAATGAAAAGGAAACCAAACAACCAACTTTGACAAGCTTATCTCAACCAACAGAAATTGTAACAAAAACCAAATCAGAGGCTAAGCAACATACTGCAGCCGTTATGCCACACAAGAACATAAATATTGCAATTTGTAGTAGGCCTCCAAGAACAACGACATGTCCCACTGCTTTTAACTGCATTGATGATGAATTATGGAATTGGAACAGATTTTATGAACAAAGAAGGAAAATGTTGTCAATAATTATCATACACTTTCCAAGCACAAAATGATGTACCTTTGTCAAAGAAAACTCTAGCCCCAAAGCAAAAGAAGGAAGACAACACCAAATTGTGCAAAAGTTTCAACCTGTGATGAATGAAACAAAAAGGAACTTGTTACCTGGAATAATGATCGCAAAATAAACAGAAGAACAAATACACCACAAGAATCTCTATCAGATAATAACTAATAGTAGTTTACTGAATATCTACCAATTCACCTACGCTTAATGAGCTAGATGAAAAACTTTTCATCAGAAAGTTAATATCATAATGAGGGATTGATAGTTAAAAAAATGGAAAAGTTAAAGAGGAACATACTGTTTTTTTAGGCTAGGGTTTCTTCAAAATCTCTTGATGTGAAAGTTCTCAGCTTTCACAAAAAAAAACTAAATTTTGCAGTGAAGTATTGTTGGACTGATTACCATAGGTTTTATCAAATCAGAACTAAAGCAGTACCACAACCATTCTCGAATTAATTTACTCACTCAACATTATATCACCTTTATGCATCCTTTTATATTCATCCAGTCTACTTCCAAGAAAATCCTGTCAAAATAGCCTATGAACTAAGTGTCCCCGTACACATTACCAACTGGCCATTATTTATTTGTTTACTTTCCTTAGCAGTAACTAGAATGACTATAGCTAGAAGAAGAAATACTCAGAGTGTCAATGCATAAACTACAGAATATACATTCTACACCAAGAACTTGATTAACTAAACTATTTACAATCTTGAAATAACCCAAGGTCAAGAAATGGCTAAATATGCTTCAAAACCTGAATCTTACTAGTGCGTGTCCATAAATTGTAAGCGAATATCATTAATATATTTTTAAACAGTACCTGTAAAATAAGTGTTCCAATTGTAACTTGACCATGAAGAGCATTATTGTTGTTCTGTTCTACCAAAAATTTCACCACCTAGCACAGGTAACGAGAAAAGCATGAACCAGATAGAAATTCACAAGTGGAAGCCAAGATGAAAAGAGGAATTCGATTGTCAAAAAAATGGTGTAAAAGAATACCATTGTAGTCGATGACATATATTATTGGTTTTTTTATTTACAAAGAGGCTTTATAATATATATAAAATTGAAAGAGAAAAAAACTAGAAAATAAAAAAACAAAGCAAAATAAAACAACCAAAAACCTAAATCCCCAAATAACCAAATTGCCTCCCTCAGCCGCCCTCTCTCTCACACGAAGCAACAGCCAAAAACCTAAATCCCCAAAATCACTCACCCTACCATCCATGAAGCAACAACAAACAACAGCCAACAGCCACACCTTCACTGCCTCACACACCCAAACAACAATTACAGCCATCACCCATCAACAACCCAGCGGCACGCGATGCAATAGCGACCCAACAGCATCAGCAGCGCGACGTAGTAGCAACCACTCTCACGCGACGTACCAGCAGCCACTCGAACCCTGCGCGACACAGTAGCACCAAACCCAGCATTTTAGTACTACTAGCAAAATGGTGCCGACAGCAACGGGCTACAATTTTTAAACAACATTGCCGGCATAGTTACAATATAATTGAATGGCGGCGAAAGGATGGCGTTTTGCTCGATCGATTGAGTGCAAGGTTGATTTCTAGGGTTTGGCCGTGAGAGAGTGATGAGTGTTTGGGTGTGAGTGTTAGTGATTTTGGGGCTTGGTGGGTCAAGACATTAGTGTTTTTCTTTTCTCTTTTTTTCATGTTTGAATTATTAAAATGCACCCTTTTTTTAAATAAAATAAAATATTAAACTTTAGGTCAAACATGGTCAAAGTAAATTTTTTATCATAATTTCTTGACAAAGAAAATTTTTATCACGATTCTATCATAAATTTGTGATAAACAATAATTATATCACAAAAACATCATAAATTTGTGATAGAAAATAATATTGTCACAAAATCATCATTAATTCATGATAGATTGAAAATTCTATCACGAGTCTGTCATACTATTATGATATAAGTTGAATCTGTCATAAACTGTCTGTTATCTATTGCATGTTTTCTTGTAGTGATTCTCTACCGCCAGAACCTTCTCTAATTTTTGGCGACATCCCCACTGATCAGCAGCCCTCACAACAACTATTAACACTTTAAACCATAAACCTTAGACTGCAACAAACCTTTCAAAATATGCTCCACGCTGTCGCCACATTGCCTGTCTCCGTTGGTGGCGATTACTTGCTGACGGAACCACCTTTGAACCTTATGTACTCCAAACAGCTATCAGCAGCCTCTCACCCTCCCGCTGCCACCGAACCCCTCAGGCACCAGTACGCACAAGCACAACCAAAACTCAGACACCACTTATTGCCCACCATCTGTGACTCCTTTTACCGAGACAAATCCCCCTAGCTGCCATATATCTCACCAACACTTCGCTATCTCCCCATTGAACTTTTCAAGATCAAATAAGGTGGTAGCCGTTGTAGATCCAAGATCAGCTAAATACCTAGCTCTGATACCAGTTTGTTAAGTTCTGAACAAAAGAAAGTCTTTCCAAGACTGAATCAAACCAAGAAAACAGAAACTGATATAAACCAGAACAACGAGCAAACAAGAGATTAAAAGAAAAGGAAAGAAAAATAACAAGATCATATAACGTGGTTCGGCAACAAGATGCCTACATCCACGGTTGAAATCAGCTCTGCTTTGAAACTTTATTAGAAAGATATGAGTTACAGAAGATTCTTGAGATTACAGAGATTAAATCTTCTCTATTGAGATTTTTTCTCCCTCTCTCACTAGGACTATCATATCATCACTCTCTTGACCCCAGTCTGCACGCTGCAATACCTCTTATATATCTCTTAAAGAGTAAAAGCATGAGTTGTTATACATAATAATGACTTTAACAGCAGATGGTCGCACTAATACCAGCTCAGCACGCCACGTCATTCACTCTTAACAGAATATAACTACTCCAGGCCTCACAGATTTTTAATTAAAAAAAGCATAAAAATGACAGTTGAAGAATCGATCTAAAATGGTAAGACATGGGAAGTTTTGCGGATATTAAAATATGAAGAATTTTCTCATGAAGGGCCTTGCACATCGATCTTTTGCTGCCTCTTAACATGTTGTGAACAGAGAGTGCTTCTGAGTGTCGCTCTCATTTTACCAAGATGAAAAATTAGGGAAGAGCAGAGTTCTTGCAAAACAGCATAGCTGTGATAAGTCTTTCGCGTTGCAATCCCGAAGTAAAAGTTCATTTGTCTATGACCACTTTCATACCTCCTCCGGCTGGTGGTCTTTACTATGCATGTCCATCATAGTCCGATAAGCAAGCATATAAAACTTCTTATTGGAGAAATATTTGATTAGAACATGATGGGAATTTTAATCCGGACTAATTCGTCCAATTTCCTCATAACATGCATTACGCTCTCCATAGCACCTGCTCTGCAGTAGGCATAAAGCATGCAATTTAAATCACATTTGTCATACTTGACTTCAAAATACCCAGCCAATTTGCCTCTTCAACATCAACCGGACCACCACCTCCTAGTTCTTCCGGTTCCCTCAATCAACATCAACCGTTGATTGTACGATGCTTTAAATCCTATGGTTATTATTTTTTTCCATATATTTAATTCCATGGGGTTTATCAATGGAACTGGTGCGTAGTAGTCGTAGCCTTTAGTTAGAATAGTTTTGAGTCGGTGCTGCATGTGGCTTTTCGACTTCGGTTAACTGGCAGCAGTCACAATCAACCTCATTGCTTTGTAAATTTCCAGTACCACAGAGTCAACTGTCGGGCCCATGAAAAGAAATTATTTGTATTTTTCTTATTGGCATAAAACAAATAATGAAATAAAAATAAAAATAAAGATTTCAATATTTGAATTTTGATTTAAGTCCTAACTTATGTGTAGCTAAAGGCGAAGTTTTGAGAGGGCTAGAAAGATTGAACCCAAGTCTCTGCGCTCATATTTTATAAACACAAACGACATTGTTGGATATTTGTTTCTAGAAATGAATATGATAATAGAAGATAATTAAAATGGACTAATCCAATAATTAGGCGCTCCTGTCTCTAAGCTAACCCAATAATTAGGAACTCATTTTTTTGTTATATTTACTTTTTGATCCTTGTAACTTTTTTCTTTAAATGCCACAGCTCTAATTTCTATCCTCATTTAATTTAAATCGGTATGATTTGTCAAATGCGATTTAAATGGGTGATGCATGTATACTGAAAGTAGCCCTTGTGCTTAACATGCTATGAACCATGCTTGAATGATCGAGTATAACTGCATACTTAACAAATTCATCCATCCTCATGTTTTAGCTAGCAAATAATTATCTTGTAGGAATTGGAATGAGCCTGACTTAAGTATATGCATATACTGAAGACTTTTATTCTCAATAAAAGCAACATATATAAATATCATTTTCTTTTCATTTATAGGCCCGATGAATGGGGGAGTTTATTATATTATAGAAAAGCGATCCCCCAATAGAAAGAAAAGTCTGGCCAACATCAACTGAGACTGCACTCTAGGAATTCATCAGCTTTTGGTGCTGTGAAAGCCATGTGTTTCTCCTCCAAGGGAATGGGCTGAAAAAGCCATGTAGAAGCTACATCCATAGTCTCTTGGTTTTGAGCACCGTGCCCATCTCCACGTAGATACATAAAATGGGACATTCTCACAAGATTCAACATGAAGTCAACTGTATTTTGAGATAAGGGAGAATCTTTATCAGCTCTGTATGCATTCACCTTCTTCCACATCTGTCTCGTCATATCCTTGATGTGTTTACGAGCAACTTCCTCCGAGGCACCAGTTTCATGCATGTAACACTGGATTGATTTCGGAACATCCCCTCTCTGTATCTCATCCTGATGAATTATTGGGGAAAAAAAATACACAATCAATTCGTATATAGAGGATTAATTCAATTTCTATCTTCTTAAGAATCAAAAGAAAATAAAAGAAAACATACCGTTGAAGTTCCCAAATCGTCTTGAAGACGAAAAATCTTGCACGACCAGTGAACTAAATCTGGATTGCTTTCTAGAAATTCTAGTTCCTTCTGAATGATTGGATTTGTACCAGAAAGGTACGCACTCATTGTTACTATAGGGCCTGCTATTGATACCAATCCATTTTCCAAGAATTCTCCCAGTGTTGGTGTGTACTTACTATGGTACCATTTTGCCTCCACTAAGTAGGCTTGAATTAAGCCAAGCCACTGATGCACATGACATAGAAAATAAAGCTAGGTACAATTTATTATTTTTTAGACAAAAACATCGTAATTTAAAAAGGATAAATCAAAGGAACGGAACGGCGGGAGAGGTGAAATTAACATTTTACATACTGAATTTTTAATACTCCGAAGCATATCAAAATCCTGTTGTTTGAGTACGTAATAAGCAAATTCATTAACAAAGTTGTAAAGCGCAAAAAAACACAATTTCATGTAGTCCGGAAGGTGGTTCAAAGCATAATTGATGTCCCACCTGTAGAAAAGAGAAAAAAAAATCTTATAAATGGTCTACTAATTTGAGTAGCAATTGAATTAATCGATTAGATATAACATTAGTTTGCCAACAAACATCTCAACAGCGGCAGTGAATAGCTCAAGTTCGTCCAAAGTTCCATAAACATCATAAATGTCATCAATCACTGTAATTAGAGCTATTGCAATTGTAACTATTCTCCTGCAATAGGCGAATCGAGCCTCAGACCCTATCCCCATGCTCCATAAGAAAGATGCTACCAAGCTGTCCCTCGCGAAGCTCAATTTCTCTTGAAGGTCTGTATCCTTCCACCACCTTCATAGGAAAACTAAAACGAATATTCCGGCACATATTATATATTTATCGATATACATGGAGTCAGCTCTTAATTCTGAAGAGTCTTTCTTTAATGCAGACATTCGCACTTTACAAAGCGCATGACTCGTGGCTTTACAATATGTTTATATATAGAGTCATCCTCTGACCTGAGATTCCTTGGAGTCATTTTCTGGTGCAAATGCCTGCACTATATATAGTGCAAACTCATGCCTTTACTGTAAAAGGTGGAGTCTGCACCTAAGAATAATTTATGCAATCAAATGGATACCTGAAATGTCTTTAAGTTCTTCCTGGTAAATTGCCTGCAAAGTGTTATACTCCAACTTAGCGAGCTCAAGTAAAAGGTGGTTCTTGTCCTCTCTTTTCTCATAAACGTGTATGAACCACCTTGCCTCTAACATTGGCACTTTCCAATGCAGAGGGAGCTCCAGTGCACGCTTTGCGTGTTCTGCTACAAATACATGCTTTTCCTTGCTCTTGCTGATCATCACTTCTTTAAGATGTTTACTGGCAAATTGCCAGGCCTCCTCCATGATGCTTTCTCCTTCTAAGCTGTAATACGAGGCTTCATGCAAGCCCAGTTTTCCCTTGAAATCATCACAAATGAAGCCTCCCTGGTCGTCTTTAAAACCATTGAAAACCTCTGCAGCACTCAACCAAAAAACGTTACATTCGTCAAAATTTTTTATCCATATATTAATTAGAGAACGATTGAAGTATCCCCAGCGGCGCCCTTGTCGAGTTCGAATTCTGAGGACATAGAGAGATATAAAACTGATTTGGGTTTCGTCCATTTCTTTACATTATAAAAAAAAAGAAAGAAAAACAGAGAGATCGATTCAAGTATTCAGATCATGCATGTGCATGAAGAAGGAAGCGAATTAATGAAATGTACCTTGAGAAACAGGATAGCCATGTTGTCTAAGTAGTCTGAATTCAAGGGAGGTTGCATACAGATTTTCTTTTCTCCAATTATAATCTTAATTATTGTTGTAGCTATTATTCAATATGTTCCTAATCTCAGTCTCAAAACGATGAGCCAATCCAAGTCTTTGCAAGTTATCAATCAGCTCCAACTGATCCAGAGGCTCGGTTACATCCTTAATCGTTATCATTACTTTTCCCTTCAGCTCTTCTGCTCGTCTTTTGTATGATTCATCCTGTACACGCACAGCATTTAGTTTTTAGCTATTCATGGTGCCAATTTGAAATGAACAAAGGAAATTAATACGTAATAATAACAATTATAATAAGAATACCGTATAGTTGCTATTCAATGACTGCAAAAAATCATGGTCCCAAATTGAAGGTTGGTAGTTTGCTGATCTCCTATCAACTGTCAAATTATCATATTTGGCGCGGACAAGGCATTGGACTGGCTTATTTTTGGCCATGATTCTGACGGCTGCTCTATTTGTTGCAAGAGGAAGACATTTGAAACCATTTACAGAGGTAACCAAGGTTGGGGGATTAATGCAAGAAGACATTGGATATTAAGATGTACTGTAAGCTAGCTTACAGTTATGCTTGGCAAAGATTCTCAAATTATTCTATGGTTTGTGGTGATGCCCGAGGTTATATATATATATACATATACATATATATAGGCAGAGAAGTTCATGTGATTTATTTTTCTTACTCATTTTTTTCTGAGTTTTGAAAGCGTTTAATTTTTAAGTCTTAACCGTACAAAGTATTTTATTCATATGGGGGGGGGGGGGGGGGGGAGGGGGGGTGGAAGGCGTACATCATACTGTGCGAACGAGGTCAATATTGTGACAGAAGACACATACATCATCCGCACATTCGGATGAATGTTGTATAATCTTTATTTATTTTTCTTTTTCTTTTTTTCCTGCATACAAATTTTTTAAAGAGTCTTTCCATAAACTACACAATAAATGCACACAGAAATGACAAGAAATTCATAAATTCAATTCTACCAATAAAAGTTCTATTTATTACATTAAAATCTTGTTTTATGCAGAAATAAGATCACACAAAGTAAGTTTAAAGAAAAAAAAGGAACAGAAAGTTGCAAACAATATCTTAATGTTGAGGACTAACAACGAAATTCTATTTGTTACAGTTATAAAGTACTTTTGCGGAAAACAAATTAATAAATTTCAAAATTTTTTAACATTAATAAAAAAAAAAATTAAATTATCAATTTAACCCTAAAAATAAAATATATATATTAATTTTTCTGGAAGCTCATGTATGTCAAAAAAATTAATATTTAAAAAAATAAATTACCAATTTTTTTGGACATTAATAAAAAAAATTAATATAGTAACTCCTCAGTAGAGTATTCAACATTAATTTTTTAGGATTAAATAGGTAATTTATTTTTTTCTTTTTATTAATATCCAAAAAATAAATATTATTGTA
The DNA here is from genome assembly GCA_039657385.1 of Citrus x changshan-huyou. Lineage (NCBI taxonomy): Eukaryota > Viridiplantae > Streptophyta > Magnoliopsida > Sapindales > Rutaceae > Citrus > Citrus x changshan-huyou. The sequence continues at coordinate 9,858,531 of CM077549.1, forward strand.
AGAGGGTAGTATATAAAAGCAAGCGAAAAGGAACAAAAAATAATGGCAAGATGTCAATAATTTAATAATAGGGATGTTTTGAGATGCTTCTAAAAATATAGTGACTAAAAAGACATTAACCCCAAAATGTAGAGATTAAACAAGCTTTTATTCAAAAATCCTGTGTAGCCCGACTTTATTAGAATTTGCAAACAAAATGCAAATACCATTAGTCTTCCAAAACACATGCTACTTTTCATCAACAGCCTATAAAATACCATTAGAAGAGATATTTGTGCCATTTCCTAAGGATCATCAAACTCAAAACAAAAGAGTTTTGTGAGGCACCATATCAGCTTGTAAAATGCCACCGCATTGACTAATATTCGAAAATGACAAGAAGGATAGAAAAGAAATTTTAAAATACCTTTAAGATATTATGTCATTCATATAATAAATAAATAATTATATAATATAAGTACATTTATTTGAAAGAACTGATATATAATTAGTGGTTATATAAAATTTAAATACACATATGCTAGAATTTCTCATAAAAAAGAGACAACATATTTCATTTTTTTCCTTTTAATTTTGCTGCATTACACTGTAGTGCGGTGCATGAGCCACATGCATATGAAAAATTAGGGTGCGTTTGGGATTGAGGTGCTGTAACTTTTAAGCTACAGCTGCTGTGAAAAAAAAGTTGTGACTATGAAATAAAAATTAATAATATGTAATAAATATAAATTTTAATTAATAATTTTGAAAAAATTATTAAAGATATAATAGATTTTCTATTATACAAGTGAAAAATTATATTAATATAACTTTCAAACTACAGCAGTTAGTGTTTACCAAACACTTTAGTGTTGTAGTTTAAAAGTTACAGCTGCCCAACTTCAATCCCAAACGCACCCTTAGTCTAGTCGGTATTGGCCTGTCAGGGAGTCAAAGCCTCTCCTTTTTGACACAGTGATAACATACAACATCAATGAGCAATTCATAATCACATGCGCTTACAAAATTAGACTAGTTGGTGTGGGCTTGTTCGGGGAGCCTCTCTTTTTTGACACAAGATGAAGCAAATTATCAACCATCAAATCACAACTTCAGAAGTTTAATGAAAAATAAAAATAATAGAAATACATGTGACTAACAATGTACATTTTGGTATCTTTATTTTTAGAGTCTTGTAGACAGTAACGGCTCAATCAATTATGGATTTTTAGGGAATTATTTCAATTAGACTTTTCAAAAAAAAATTAAGGTTAAATACATGTATTAATTTTACTCAAATTTTCTAATTTTTTGAGATGCAAAAATATTGATCAAATTTTTATATTCTAATTTTGCTAATATATTTTTCTCAATAAACAATATAGTTAGTCCATTTAATCTTCTTGTATCATTGTTAATCTTAAATAAGTTTTTATCAATTTTAATTTTGAAAAATTTCTTTCTACAGAAGCAATTCTTACTAGTATTGTTAATAATTTTCTCTAAGTAATATATGCATTTGGAAAAGAATCAAATTTTTTTAAATAATTAAGCAGTATTTTTTCACCTTGAAAAACTTGTTTAAAATTCTCAACTCTCAAAACAAATTTAAACTATCTATATCAAAAAGCGTATCATGTTTTAAAGTATTTTCAAGATTAAAACAATAAGTTTTTAAAATATAGTCACTTAACAATTGTAATTTTTTGAAATTATACAAAAACCCAAATAAATTATCATAAATTTGAAATTATTCAAATATATTATTATTGAAGAGATGGCTTGATCTATTATGTATATAAAATAATTAATTCTAAAAGACTCTTTGAGAGGCAAAATTTCATCTTCACTAATATTTTCACCAAATTTGTTCTTTTACTACGAGCTATACATTTTTCATGAAATTTAGGTTCTATTTCCATTTAACTTGCAATTTCTTTAGCTCAAATCATAGCAGACATGGACCCATTTTCTCTATTTTCTTTCGAAGAAGGAAAAAAGACCTTTAAACTTATCTCTAGCAATATCAATATGCGTATCTTCTTTTTGCAAGATCGATCTTACAGAGTTAACAGCAAATAATATCGTACTAAATAATCACATCTAATATGAATTCAAAATCTTTTAATTCATATGTTGCTAAGCACTTAACTTCTCTCTTTATTTTAGAATCTTCACTAATTTCTTCTAATTCAAGTAAAACATCTTTTATTGGGGTCTGGCTACGGTGCAATTGTGGTACCGTGTCACAATTGTATCCAGTCGTTAGATCCATTTGGATAAGTGGGGTCCATTAGAATCCAATGGCTGAGTATAACTGTGGCACGATACCACAGTTGCACCACAGTTTTTCCTCTCTTATTGATCCTTATATTGATCAATAATAGAAATACATTTGACTAATAATGTACATTTTGGTATCTTTATTATCACGAGTCTTGTTGGAGAGAAAAAATATCTCCTCCCAATTATAGAAAAAGAATAAAAGTTTTCATGACACCGTCACATGATTGAGACTACATTTGCGACTCAGCCTGGAATTCCTAGAATGATTGATGAAATCAATAAATTATAAAATAAATACTGAAATTATAAAAGCCTTCTGAGGTGAACCTCTAAATTCATTTGGACATTGATCCATAAATGGCAATGCTCTCTTACGACTAGAGATTTCGTCCTTTCCTAAAACTTCTAACAATTTCTTGAAAATGAGCCTCCACAAATAGCAATTATTCGGGACGTACTTTTTTAAATATCTTTTGTGTTCAAATACAATCATCGTCTCACATGGAACCCCAAAGTTTGTCTAAAAAAACTTTTCTGTATGTCCAAAAAGAGGTCTGTAGTTTGTCTAAAAAAACTTTTTTTTGTATGTCCAAAAAGAGGTCTGTATCCTTTTTTAGAAAATATGAGGGTCTCCAAGTTCCTTTACAGAGGTGTCAGTGTCCTTACAAGGACGCTCAATGACCATCTTTTTTGCTTGTAGGAAATCGACAACTTAAGCTGAATTAATTGCAAGCTAGCGATAGTAATCTTAGCAACAACTATAATTAGAATATTAAAACTAGGGATCTCAGTGCTTCAATTTTCTCTGTAATGATTAATAACTTACTTGATATGGCAGTTACAAATAAAAGTGTCAAACTAATTGGGACCATAAATCCAGATTTAGGATATTAATAAAGGGATCCAAGCGACTCTACCAGAAAAATAAAAAAAAAATTAAAAAAAATAAGTGAATCCAAACACTCTCCCATCCAAGGAGAGAAAGAGAAGACGATAAGTAGGTCTCTAGAGAAACATTCTTGCTACAACTCTGGTACAGCTTCATTACACTTTATTGACAAATTTTCTCATGAACCAAATGCTAACTTGCGCGTAGCAATAAACTGTCTTTTGCAAGTTAAAGACCTAAGTTGCAGGCCTTGGGAGCTTGAAGATGAAGGGTAAATTCATAATTTCCAAGTATAGTAGGATTTCATCACCTTCAATGCTAGATCTTTTTAATCCCTGTCTGATTTCTTTCTTTTCCAACAACACCCCCCCCCCCCCTTTTTCTTTTATCTTTTGATTAACCGCTCTATGTAGTAAAATATTAGAGTTTTAACTTTTAACACATAACAGAGACATGCTAGCTTATAGCATGATAGGGTAAAACGTAAGCCATATTCATTTCTTTATCTAGAACTCGAGCATTAATTAATATCAAATTGCTCATTCTTTCAGAGTTCTTGACGATTTTGACTTCATATGTTGCTTGGACAGTATATCAGCGATGAGCTGCCGCCCGAATAAGTGTGAGTTTTTGAGTATCAGGTTTCTTGTTGATGAATCTGTTGAAAAGTCAAGTCAAATCCATGTGGTGGCAACACTCATTGCACACGGTTTGAACGCGGTGTGGACGCGTTGGAAATGCGGTTTTTTTCTTGATATTTGTTTCATGAATAGTGCCAACATTTTTCCTATAAATAGCTAAACATTTTTCATTTGTTTAGCATCCCAAAATTGTTAAGCTTATAAGTTTCTAAGCTTTTGAGAGAAGTGAGAAAAATGTTTCTTGGGAATTTATCTTTCCTGCAAAATGTGAGAGTACTTGGTATATTTGGGTTTCTGGGAAGTGAGATTCGTTACTCAAATATTTGTACTCTATTAATTGTTAAATAAACAATTATTCTTTCTTGTCTCCGTGGATGTAGGTTTAATTACCGAACCACGTAAATTTTGTGTCCTTTATTTTTCAGTAATTATTTGGTGCGCTTGATTCCGCATTCCGCGCACAACAAGTGGTATCAGAGCTAGGTTCGTACTTGGGGGATACGGTACTGTTCACGTATACGGCACTATTCACATACGGTCTTGTTCACGAATACGGTGGAGACGGCCATTTGTACTTGAAAGACAATCTATTGTAAGTAGTGTGTATTTTTGCATGTCTAGGAAAGTTCTGTCAAAAAAGGCGATAAGAGTCTAAGGATTCTGGTTTTTAATTGGGACCAAGTTCCCGTCTAGTTTCCTGAGAACTTTCCTCATGCATTTATTCACGCGAAATTAACATCATAGAGGTTATTTTTCAAGTGGAAATAATTTGTTGAGAAAATGGTAGAAGGTAAAACTTTCAGAATTGGGGAGAGATTGACATGACTCAAAAGTGTATTACTCTAAAGTATAAGAGTGTCTAGTTATAATATAACCCGGTGAGAACGGGGTCGAACCACATAGAGTTTTAAATCTAGTAAAACTAAGAAAATTAATTGCGGGGCAAAGAAATTATTTGAAATTGATTTAAAAATAAGCTAAGGTTTAGGATCCACTCTCTGTATTCAAACTATAATTTTAATACTCTCTCATTTATATTTTGCCTCACTTTTACCAATTAATTATTATATCATTTAATTCTATGTGTGTGGATAAATATAGAATAAAATACCTAATGTGCCACATTATATTAATGTGTCGATATTATGTCAAAATAACATAAAATCCAGTGAGATTTATAAATTAACATGACATAAAAATAATTAGAAAAGAATTAAATAAACTTTAAAAACTCATTTGAGAAAATAATACTTAATAGTTTAAAACATTGAGCTTCACCTTTCACCTCAGCTTAATAAAATTAGTTGCTCATTTTGAAAGAAAACACAACACTCTTTTTATTTGATAAACTTTTTGAAACATATTACAAAGAAAATTGATACAAATGGAAATAAGAAAAGAAAAGAAAGAAAGAAAATCTTTAGTCTCGGCTTCAGCTCTCAAATTAGCTCTCTCTACTTTTGAAAAAATCCGCCCCAACTTCTCCCTCGCGTCCCCTTTTTATAGGCAACAATTGCCTTTAACTTTTATTTTATTTTATTACTTATTTATTATTTTATTATTATTTTAAAATATATAAGTGTGTTGAAATGTGTGATGGTCAGGAGGCGTAATGGCCTCCTGACCATCACCAAAACGTTTTTGTTCTTTTGTTCTTTTTATTTATTTATTATTTATTATTACATCTCTTCAATTTTGTTCCAGTAGTTCTTTTTTGTTCCCGCTTTCAATTACAATTCCATCTTTATTCCTGAAAAATATTTACAAGATAAAAATTAACAAATTACGAATTAATTTAACATAAAATATATTTGGGGAGTATTAAAATAGTTTAAAAATAATGAACGCATTAATCGACACAATAAGTGAAAAACTAATAATTTTATTCTTATTAAATGTACATTTTTTAGTGTCAATCAGAGATCTACCGAGACTATTTTAGGAGACACTTCAGGTGCGAGGCGAGATTTGTCAAATCGCTATGCAGCACCTGTTATAGGAGGTCAAAAGATCGATGTTGAAAAGTTTGATGGGAAAATCAACTTTGGCATGTGGAGGCGCGAAGTTATGGATGCCCTTATTCAAATCGATCTCGATGTTGTTCTGAAAAATAAAAGACACTTGTATGATGAAGAAATTTGGGATTGTATGAACGAGAAAGCTTGTGGCCAGATCAGATCTTGTTTGACTAAGGAGGTGCAATACTTGGTGAAAGATGGGGAGTGTGCGGTGACTTTGTGGCGTACATTGGAGGAGATGTAGCTGCTGAAAAGTTGTGAAAATCGTGTTCATGCAATGAGCCAAGTATATGGCTTTCGAATAAAGCCTGGGGTGTCAATGCACGATCATGTCTCAAGATTTGAAAAGTTACTTGCTGATTTGAAGAATCTTGATGAAGATATTAAGGACGAAGTCAAGGTTATGATTCTGTTACACTTACTACCAGAGGAATATAGCCATTTTGTGACTACTTTGATATATGGAAAGAGTGTGATCGTCTTTAAAAATGTTTGCACAACATTGACTAGCTTAAAGATTCGGAATAATGATAAAAATTCTGAACGAGCATCGTCTGAAGTCTTGGTGAGTAGAGATTGGGCGATGGAGAAACAGAAGAAGCGTGGTGGAAAGAATTCTCGATCCAAATCGAGAAGCAGAAATATAGCTCGAGACGAGTGTGCCTTTTGTCATGAAAAGGGCCATTGGAGGAAAGATTGTCCAAAGGCTCAAAAGAGAGATGGGAAGAAACCAGCAGCAGCAAACATGGCACGGAAAGATGAGGGCTCTGATTATTCACTAAGTATTACTCCTGCAGCATACGTGGCTAGTTCGAGCAAGTGGATACTTGATACTGGAGCAACCTATCATTTGTGTCCTATTAAGGAATGGTTTATAGATTATCGTAATCTGGAATCTGGTGCAGTTGTGATGGGGAATGATCAACCTTGTCGCACAATGGGGATAGGAATAATTCGGATCAAAATGTTTGATAGAATGGTCAGAGAACTCAAAGAGGTTAGATTTGTTCCAACTTTAAAGAAAAATCTAATTTATGTGGGTGCTTTGGAAGCTAAAGGCTACAAGGTTACCATTGAAGATGGCATAATGAAGTTTACACATGGGACTATGGTGATTCTGCAAGGGGTTCGGCGTTACAATCTATACTATTTGAAGGGAGGTACAACTGATAAAGTAAATGTTGAGACAACTGTTGAGGCGCACAGTGACACCACCACGCTATGGCATGTACGACTGGGACATGTTGGAGAGAAGTCTTTACAAACTTTGATGAGACATGGACTCTTAAAATGTACCAAAACCTATAAATTAAATTTCTGTGAGCATTGTGTAGTAAGCAAGAAAACAAGGGTCAAGTTTGGTACAGCTAATCACGATACTCGTGAGATCCTTGAATATGTTCATAGTGATGTATAGGGACCAACCAAGACTGGATCAATTGGTGGAAGCCATTATTTTGTTACATTTGTTGATGATTTCTCTAGACGTGTGTGGGTGTACACCATGCGAGCAAAGGATAAGGTTCTAGAGATTTTCGTGAAATGGAAGAAATTGGTCAAGACTCAAACTGGCAGAAAGATCAAAGTATTACGATCTGATAATGGGGGTGAATATACTTCTGATCCATTCTTGCAAGTATGCCAGAACGAGGGTATTAAAAGACATTTCACGGTGAGACATACTCTGCCACAGAACGGTGTGGCTGAGCGTATGAATTGTACTTTACTGGAGAAAGTATGGTGTATGTTATCTAATACTAGTTTAAATAAAAAGTTTTGGGCTGAAGCTATGAGCTACGCAAGTCACTTGGTAAACCGGTTGCCTTCTGTTACAATTGGAGGTGAAACTCCTATGAAAATGTGGTCTGGAAAGCCTGCACAAGACTATGATTCCCTTTGTATATTCGGGTGTCCAGCTTATTATCATGTCAAAGATGGTAAACTAGATCCTCGTGCTAGAAAAGTTATCTTTGTGGGATTCAAAGGTGGAGTAAAGAACTTCAAGCTTTGGGATCTCGAAGACAAAAAGTTTGTGTGTAGCAGAGATGTCACATTTGATGAAGCTTCAAGTTCTTAGCAGGTGGAGAACAAGACGAAAGAGGTATTGCAGCGGGTGGAGTTTAATACAACTCTATATGTACCAGTTAGTTCTACATCAAAGAAGGGTTCAACTATGTAGGTGACACATAGAGTTAAAGAAGAGGTTATTTCTTCCGATGTCCCACAAAATGAAGAAACAATTGATAATGTAGATAATGATGATTTTATAGCAACAAGGAGACTAAGAAGAGAGATAAAGAAACCCTGATGGCTTACTAAAGATATAGTGGTAGCCTATGCACTTCTAGTTATTGATGATGATATCCCCAACACTTTCGGTGAAGCATTATGCAGCAGTGAAAGTGATCAGTGGAAGTTAGCCATGGAGAAAGAGATGAAATCTCTCCATTAAAACCAAACTTGGGAACTTATAAAGTTACCAAAAGGGAAAAGGGCTATTGGCAATAAATGGGTCTACACTAAAAAGCAAAGATCTCCGAATTAAACAATTCCTCGATACAAGGCAAGGCTCGTGGCAAAAGGTTTTGCTCAAACATAAGGTATTGACTACAATGAAGTTTCTCTCCAGTTGTAAAACATACTTCCATTTGTATCCTACTTGCCTTAGTTGTAGAATATGAGTTAGAGTTGGCTCAATTGGATGTTAAGACGAGTTCTTACATGGAGATTTGGAGGAGGAAATCTATATGATTCAGCCTTGTGGTTTCAGAGTTGCTGGAAAGGAGAATCATGTGTGTAGGTTGATTAAATCTTTGTACGGACTGAAGCAATCGCCAAGGCAGTGGTACAAAAGATTTGATCAATTTATATAAGGGCAGAAATTCACCAGAAGTGAACACAATCATTGTGTTTACTTTAGAAGACTACCAGATGGAACTTTCATCTATTTGTTACTCTATGTCGATAATATGCTTATAGCTTCGAAGAATAGAGATGAGATCGAAAGATTAAAGAAGCAGCTCGATTATGAGTTCGAGATAAAAGACTTGGGTGATGCACAGAGAATACTTGGGATAGAGATTCATAGAGACAAGAAGAATGGGAGCGTATGGTTGACTCAAAAGTCTTATTTGGCGAAAGTGCTAGAAAAATTCGGTATAGATGACAAAACTAAACTGGTATGCACACCTCTAACTCCTCATTTCAAATCAAGTTTTTCTTCATGTCCTACATCTCAAGAGGAGCGTGATTACATGGCTCGTATTTCATATGCTAGTGTTGTGGGTAGTCTTATGTATGCTATGGTATGCACAAAGCCTGATATATCTCAAGCAGTGAGCATGGTTAGTAGATACATACACAATCCGGGTAAAAATCACTGGCTTGTAGTAAAGTGGATTCTCTAATATCTATATGGGACAGTTAATGTTGGGTTATTGTTTAAGAAGGATTGTAGTCAACAATTTGTTGGGTATTGTGATTCTGATTTCGCTGGAGACCTTGACAAGCGAAGATCAACAACGGGCTACGTATTTACATTGGGTGGAGGTCGATTTTACAATCAACAATTGCTCTGTCCTCTACGGAAGCAGAGTATATGGCAATAACTGAGGCTGTCAAGGAGGCTATATGGTTGAGAGGCTTGTTGGGTGATTTTGGAAATATCCAAAAGAACATTAAGGTCTTTTGTGATAATCAAAGTGTGATATTCCTTGCAAAGAATCAGACGTATCATTCTCGGACGAAGCACATAGATGTGAAATATCATTGTGTAAGGGAGATTATCGAGAGCAGTGATGTGTTATTAAAAAAGATCAATATTAGAGATAACCCATCAGACATGTTGACAAAGGTGATTTCAGGAATTAAGTTTCAACATTGCTTGAAATTAATTCAGATCCTTCGATTATGTTGAGGCGTTTCCTTGGGAAACAGGAACTACGGCAGGCTTGATCCCAACCTTTGGGTACGTAGGCAGTCGGATAGATGCAACCAATGTGGATCCTTTTGAGGATCATGTGAGGGATGAAGTTTGGAGGATCATTGTCAATCGGCTCAGATTTGGATAAATTTTCGCCGAGGTGGAGATTTGTTGAAAAGTCAAGTCAAATCCATGTGGTGGCAACACTCATTGCACACGGTTTGAACGCGGTTTGCACGCGGTGTGGACACGGTTTGGACGCGTTTGAAATGCGGTTTTTTTCTTGATATTTGTTTCATGAATAGTGTCAACATTTTTCCTATAAATAGCTAAGCATTCTTCATTTGTTTAACATCCCAAAATTGTTAAGCTTATAAGTTTTTAAGCTTTTGAGAGAGTGAGAGAAGTGTGTCTTGGGAATTTATCTTTCCTGCAGAGTGTGAGAGTATTGGGTATATTTGGGTTTATGGGAAGTGAGATTCGTTACTCTATTAATTGTTAAATAAACAATTATTCTTTCTTGCCTCCGTGGATGTAGGTTTAATTACCGAACTATGTAAATTTTGTGTCCTTTATTTTTCAGTAATTATTTAGTGCGCTTGATTTCGCATTCTGCGCACAACAGAATCAACAACATAACCTTGACCCGTCATCCATTCTAGCAACTTGTGCAGCAATTCCTTCTTCTCACGTTCTGCTATATATCATGCTATTTCTAAATTATTACTTTTACTCGTGTGTGTGTATGTGCGCGCTCGTACGCGCATGCGAGCTTGTGTTTGCTTTACAAATCCTTGATTGCTTACTTGATCAATCATGTAGCCAGTTGCGTGGATTGCCTTCATTACATCATTAACCAAGTTAATATTTCCTAACCTCACAAATGCAGATGCAAACTTCTTAATAGCAGGATGATAAATTGACTACGAATTGTCCTGAAAAAAGAGTAATTTAGGTTGAAAAGCATATAAAGGACAGTTGAAGAATCGATCTAAAATGGTAAGACAATATAGCAGACCTTAACTACTACATAAGCATCTTTGAGGAGCTTTTCGGATATTAAAATATGAAGAATTTTCTCATGAAGGGCATTGCACATCGATCTTTTGCTATATCTTTAACATGTTGTAAACAGAGAGCTTCTGAGTGTGCTCTCATTTTACCAAGATGAAAAATTAGGGAGGAGCAGAGTTCCTGCAAAACAGCATATATGTGATAAGTCTTTCGCGTTGCAGTCCCAAAGTGAAAGTTCATTTGTTTATGACCACTTTTATTATCTAAAATCACAGTAGTAACGAAGGCCTCTAGAATTGCAAGGGACTAGAGTAAATCCTTGACAAGGAGTAATAAATTTATGTGATGTACCTCCTCAGGTTGGTGGCCTTTCTTATGCATGTCCACCATTGTCCGATAAGCAAGCATATACATCTTCTCCTTGCAGAAATATTTGATTAGAATGTGAAAGGTATTGTAATCGGGACTAATTGCTAATTCGTCCAATTTCCTCATGACATGTATTACACTCTCCATATCACCAGTTCTGCAGTAGGCACAAAGCATTGAATTTAACAGAACAACATCATATTTGTCATACTTGGCTTCAAAATCCCTAGCCAGCTGCTTTGCGTCTTCAAAACACCCACCTCGGCAGAATGCTGAAATCATGATACTATGGGCATAGCCATCTGCGTGAGGGAAACAAAATTTGTGCTTAACCTAAAAGCTTAAGACATAAGGCAAGGACCTTGATTTGAAAGAGATATCCTTTTGAAAATTAATTGAGATAGAGCAACACACGTTAGTAAAATCCATTGATCCATATGCTTAAGCTATTAGGTAAGAAAACATCGCAAGTATTTTTCAGACTTCAAGTCAAGTCTAACAAAATTTATTTAGCAAAATACAATGAATATACCTCAATACAGCATTCTTCAACGCATAAATAATGCCAACAACGACAGAGATCAGATTAGGCCACTCTATTCTTGATTCAAGTAAAACAGACGTGAACTAATCAAATTATATAGGCTACTCACCTCTAATATAGGAATAACAATGTTTCTCCCTAGCCTTTAAATCTAGGAAAAGGCAACTAGGGAGTTCATAGCATGTGCAACAACACATAGAAGTTAGATTTTCTCGGGGGCATTAGAAATAATTAAAGACAGAACTAAAACAAATGTGTGTTTAAGGTGAAAATAAAGCTTTATAACTAGAATTAGATAGTTTATTTTTCTTTGAGATTAAGGAAAAAGAAATTTAACTTAATTTCAAAAGCAATCCCCATTCTTTTGGCATGGCATTGAAATGACATGTACAACACTGCATTTGTCAACAATGGTCAAATGAATGATTTAATTTTTGAGAATGTTCTTGTTTCTTAGGTAAAGAGAAAAAATAATAATAATAAATATTTGAAACTAACAGCTTGCTAGAAGGTCCCTTATCAAATGGGAAACATACTAGATTTAACGCATTTTTCCTGCATTTTTTTAAAAACTACTCTTGCTTCATCTAAACGACCAGCCTTAGAAAGACCATCCATAAGAAAACAATAGGGCATCTGCAAAATGGCATGTGTACCTTAAGCTGCAGAAGAGTTATTCCAAAGAATTCTTTCAAAAAAAAATTGTCGATGAGAATATAGATACATATGAACAAAGCCAAGGTTATACGTTAGATGAAGAAGAACGTGTGCCAATATTGGGGCAAGCAAAATCATTATAAACAAATCAAGTTGCAATTTGCACCACATAACAATGAATCAACAATGTGGATGTTTGCAAGTCTGTTTTTCACTCGAAAACCTCAAAAAGGATCAGTGTTCTTAAAGAAATTTATGACTGTTATAATAAATTACCCACTAGTCTGGTTCACTTTCGTATTTCGTTTTCACTTAAATCATTTCAGTTTTCTATTAAAAAATTAAAATTTAGAATTTAAATAAAAATAAATTAAAAGAAGAATAAACAGACCCAGCCGAATCATGCGTTATTATAAATCGTAAAACCAACCTATGAATTAAAAAAATAAAGTTTAGCAAAGAAACAAAAAATTTTGAACATGTTGAACCTCAGCCCAATTTGTTATGCTCTTTTCTGTCTGAATTCCCAACTTCCTTATCAGGATCTTAACACAGGGGTGTTTGAAATGTTTGGTATTCAAGTTATACCAAGTGCAGTTCAAATTCTTACATTAATCAAGTGAGCAGAATTTCTGTGCAGAAGGGGCATCTTTGGGAATTAAACTGTACTGCATGAGATCAAATTAATTTTCGAGCCATACATCATTGGAAAGATATTTCTATTAGCTTTCCAATGAATTTTACTAATCTAAATTTGGAGCAAACCAATGTTCTATTAATGCCTAGCTTGAATGTTGGTCTTTGAAGTCAAGTCATTTGAAGGGTTTCTTTGTAGTATATCTATGCTTGGAGGATTGTTCCAAGAAAGTTATTTAAGCTTATGTAGTTGTAACCAAAGGATAGAGATTAATTTTGGGGATTGGATGAACTTTGAGTTATTATCAAACTCTGTATCTCTTTGGTGGATTCCATTGAGTGGTGAGTATTTTAAGCCATGTATCCTTAGCTTAACAACTTTAGGTGGTGAATTTTTTTTCTGTATCCTTTTGTTGTTTGCTGTGGTGGTGAGCTTGTGGTTTCTTGGGGGTGTGACGTTGTGTTTTCCCATCTATTGTGTCCGGTGTCAAATTTGGTATCAGAGCTTTAGGTTCTGAAAATTTATGGCTCAACGACGTCGGCATAATGCAAGAGTTGCAGAGCCTCCTATTCGTGAGAGGGACTTGGGTGATATAGAAAGGGATTATCTTAGAAGACAAGTAGAACAACTTCAGTAATGATTACAACACCTTGAAGGAACTCAAGAAGCTGCTCCTAATGGTAGTTTGGAAGAAGAAGGCTCAATCAATGATGGGGTAGATTATAATCCCTTCCATCAGGAACAAAGCTCCAATAGTGAATCTTCTTCTCGTTCTCGAATTCATAGGCGTCGCAATTCTTATCAACCTTTCGACTTCAAGGTCGAAATTCCTGAATTTGAAGGAAGAATGCAACCATTTATTGATTGGCTTAATACTATTGAACGCATTTTTTAATACAGAGATGTGCCTGAAGATCGCAAAGTGAAACTCATTGCCATTAAACTTAAAAAGTATGCTTTTTTATGATGGGAAAATCTTAAGAGACAAAGGGAACGACAAAGACGGAGGAAAATTGTTACTTGGGAGAAAATGAAAAAAGAGCTTAAGAGAAAGTTTTTGCTCGATAACTACATGCAAGATATCTACCTTAAGTTCCATAACTTCAAGCAAAAGGAATTGTCAGTGGAAGATTATACAGCAGAGTTCAACAACCTAATGATGAAGTGTGATTTGGTATAGGCAGAAGAGCATACGATCCCACGCTATCTGGGTGGTTTAAAACCTGAGATTGGTAATGTGGTCCAGCTCCAACCATGTTGGACTTATAGTGATGTATGCAGACTTGCTCTTAAGGTGGAAAAGCAACAAAAATATGCTCGTGGTGGGGGTATTCGGTTCACAGTTCGTGATGTCAATCGAGGGAGTGGCTCTGTTTCTAAGCATAATTATGGTTCGAATTCTACTACAAAGAAAATTACGAGGAATGATATTGGGGAAGGATCTAAACAGCGAGCAAGTGGTTCGAATGCTAGTTCTCGTCAATGTTTTAAATGTTATGGTTATGGGAACATTGCTTCTGAGTGTCCTAATTGTAGGGTGGTTGCCCTTATTGAAGAAAAAAGCGATGACGAGGATGCGGAAGATCATGAGAATCCTAGTGTTGAAAGGGATGTTAAAGATAGAGAAGTTACATATGCTGATAATGGAAACTCTCTAGTTATTCAAAAGAGTTTGAGTATGTTTGTGAAGATGAGGAAGATTGGCTGAGAAAGAATATCTTTCACACCAAATGCACTTGTCATGGAAATGTATGTAATGTCATTATTGATAGTGGCAGTTTTGAGAATGTGGTAGCAACTGAAATGGTGAAGAAGTTGAAGCTCAAAACGAAGCAGCATCCTCAGCCTTATAAACTTGCTTGGCTTAAAAAGGGAAATGCGATTGAGGTAAACACACGTTGCCTTATTTCATTTTCTATTGGGAATAAATATAAAGATGAAGTTTGGTGCGATGTTGTCCCTATGGATGCATGTCATTTTCTTTTGGGTCATCCTTGGCAGTACGATAGAAGGGTTGTTTATGATGGTTATAAGAATACTTATACTTTCATTAAAGATGGAAGTAAAGTCATTTTGGGTCCTTCAAAGGTAGAGAAAAGTTCTAAACCTATCAAAGGAGTGGAAAACAAGTTGCTGACTGTTTCAAATTGTAAAAAATAATTGGAAATGGGTAGTGAAGTTTACGTGTTGGTGGTGTTTGAGGAAAATGAAGATAGCAATGAGCAGCCTTTGATTATGAAGTATTTTGTAATACCCCACACCCGATTTTGATCCTGTTGACCACTCTTATAAATTGAGAGAGAGAGAAAAAAGAAAGAGAGAAGAGAAGAGAAAGAGAGGAGAAACCGAACCGGATCCAACCCGACCTGCGAGCGCGACCCGAACCGGATCCAACCATTTCGAACAAGGTTGGTATCGATTTGAAGCTTGAGAGACGAGCAACGTATCCATGCCGTCCTTGCTGCCGGAAATCGATCTGAAAACCACCGATCAAGGCTTTGAAGTTCCGCGGAATCGCCGCCTCGATTCGCCGTGATTTCGCCGGTTTCCGGTGAAGCCATCACTTGGGTTTTGTTCCTTATGTTTCCCTTTGCGATTTCCAGCTAACCATTGACGCCAGGGATGTCGTTTTGCCGTTGATCAGCCGTTGAAGGATTCACGGCTTTGGGAGCTCGATCCGGAGCCATCACTGCGCGTGGGAGGTCACCACCGCCACCGTTAGACTCAGCGTGGCTTGAACTTTCAGTTCTGAGCTTCCCGTCGCCGTCAGTTGAACTTCGGTGACCGTTGACCGGCAAGGGTATTTCGGTAATTTCATAATCTAAGGTTAATTTTTTAATTTCAGATTTTGTGGGTATTTTAATAATTGCTGAAATTGAGGATAAAGTTGGTAATTTATGATTTTGAGGTTAATTTAGTAATTTTGATATTTGAGGGTATTTTGGTAATATTGAATTCAAGGGCATTTTGGTAATTTTGATATTTGAGGGTAATTTCGTAATTTCAAGAATTATGAGTATTTTGATAATTTATGATTTAAATTAAGATTATTTGAGGTTAAGTATGGAATGTGATTATATTGAGGAATTTGAGAATATTGGAGTTTATGATTATGGTTTAATTTTATTCTTATAAGAGTATTTTTATTTATTTTTAGGCCAATATCGATGTGCATTTGCTACTCGATGATACCAGGAGGTAAGTAAACTAGGTTTCCAAACGAATCACAATAAACAATATTATATATTTGACATGTTTGAAAAACATATTTTGATATATACGGATATGAATTGATATGCTTTGCCCATGTGTTTATGTGATGTGTTGTTATGTGTATGTGTAGAGACATGGGCATATGTATGTGTGAATATTTCATTGGCATGAGCACGAAAATGCATTATGTTTTCTGTAAAATAAGAAAGTTGATTTTAGCAAACGAAATTTGTAGAAAGAAATATGGTTTTATAGTTTTAGCTTGGATGTTTGAATTCATTACTGGCTTAGTGGAGGACACTCTAGATGTTTATATAGTTATGAGATAAGTGGGCGAAGGACGCATTGGCGAGAAGCCCAAAGAGTATGAAAGTTATGAAAGTTATGAAAGTTAAGAGAGTGTCCTACTAAGTGGTAATCGAATGAAGGTAGCTCAAGTAAGTGGTTTAAAAGAGAATGTGCAAGTTTGAGAAAGACATAATGAGATTTCGATGATTTGTTTTACGATGTTTTCTAATACCATGGCACGTCATTCATTTGCACTATATATATGTATATATGTA
Source organism: Citrus x changshan-huyou (assembly GCA_039657385.1). Classification (NCBI taxonomy): domain Eukaryota; kingdom Viridiplantae; phylum Streptophyta; class Magnoliopsida; order Sapindales; family Rutaceae; genus Citrus; species Citrus x changshan-huyou. Next base: position 9,875,263 of record CM077549.1, read on the forward strand.
TTTTGGTACATGTAAAACTAGTTTACTTACTGAGTTTCATACTCATTATAGTTTATTGTGATTCAATTTCCATAAATCAGGATTGATTCGTGATGAGCATCGAGAAGGACTTGAATGGAGGAATTAGATGGTTTGGCATGAATTTTAAATTTTTCCGCTACAGTTTGCGTTTTATATTTGTATTTTCAAGGATATAATTTTTATGGATTGTAAAAGGATCTATCAGTAAGATTCGCCCTATGGAGGTTGGGGCAGGTCGTTACATATTTTCTCGAAGAATTCTCAGATGTTGTTATAGAAGAATTACCACATGGCCTTCCTCCCATGAGGGAGATTCAACATTGCATTGATCTTATTTCGGGTTATGTACTACCAAATAAAGTGGCTTATCGAATGAATCCAAAGGAGAACGAAGAATTATAGAGGCAAATTGAAGAGCTTTTAAGGAAAGGGTTGGTGAGAGAAAGCAAAAGTCCTTGTGCTGTTCTTGCCTTATTGGTACAAAAAAAATATGGATCTTGGCGTATGTGTGTTGATAGCAGAGTAGTGAATAAGATAACGATTGATTTTCGTTTCCCTTTTCCATGCCTTGACAATCTTCTAGACCAGCTCTATGGTGCTACAATCTTTTCTAAGATCGATCTTCGAAGTGGCTATCATCAAATAAGAATGAGGCCTGGTGACGAATGGAAAACGGCCTTCAAAACAAGGGATGGACTTTATGAATGGATGGTTATGCCATTTGGTCTATCTAATACCCTAAGCACTTTCATGCGGCTGATGAATCACGTTTTTAAGCCTCTGATTGGTAGATCTGTTGTTGTGTGTTTTGATGACATGCTTGTGTATAGCCAAGATGAAAAACAACACTTAGAGCATCTTCGCCAAGTCTTTGAGATTTTCAGAAATCAAAAGCTTTATGTCAACTTGAAAAAGTGCAGGTTCTTTACTGATAGCCTTGTCTTTTTGGGTTATGTTGTATCGAAAGATAGAATTAAAATGGATCCAAGCAAGGTGGAGGCCATTTTGAGCTGGCCAATTCCTAAGTCGCTACATGAAATCCAAAGTTTCCATGGTCTTACTTCTTTTTATCGACGATTTATCAGAGGGTTCAGTACAATTGTTGCTCCAGTAACTGAATGCTTGAAAGGAGAAGGTTTCAAATGGACTAAAGAAGCACAAGAGAGTTTTGAAATCATCAAGAGAAAGGTGATTGAAGCGCATGTTCTTTCACTTCCATATTTCAGCAAGGTATTTGAAGTTGAGTGTCATGCCTTTAATACTGGAATTGGTGCTGTACATAGGCAAGAAAGGAAACCAATCGCTTTCTTTAGTGAAAAATTGAATGACTCTTGCAGAAAGTACTCAACTTATGACAAAGAATTGTATGCTATTTGCCGAGCTTTGAACCATTGGAGTCAATATTTGCTTTCAAGGCCATTTATTCTCTTCTCCGACCATGATGCACTAAAGTTTATCAATAGTCAACAAAAGCTTAGTAGAAAACATGTCGGATGGGTGGAGTTTCTTCAAGCTTACAATTTTACCATCAAGTATAAATCGGGTGCTCAAAATGTTGTGGCTAATGCTTTAAGTCGAAAACATTCCTTGCTTTCTTCTATGCAAGTGAAGGTTGTAGGCTTTGAAATTTTAAAAGAGCTATACAAAGATGATTCTTTCTTTGGTAAGATTTGGAGAGAATGTGAGAATCGATCATATGATCAGTACCAATTGCATGATGGCTTTCTTTTCAAGGGGAATTGTTTATGTATTCCTCAGTGTTCTTTGCGGGAATCTATTATCATGGAGGCACATGGCAGTGCTGTTGGAGGTCACTTTGGAAAGGATAAGACGTTAGCTTGCTTGCAAGGTAATTTCTATTAGCCAAAGATGGATAAAGATGTTGTGCATCATGTGCAGAGGTGTAAAATCTGTCATATTGCCAAAGCTCATGGTTAAAACACAGGCCTATACAATCCTTTACCAGTCCCTGAAGCTCCCTGGGAAGATGTTAGTCTAGACTTTGTTGTTGGGTTGCCAAGAACTCAAAGAAACAAAGACTCTATCATGGTGGTGGTTGATCAATTCTAAAAAATGGCTCATTTTGTTCTATGTAACAAGACATTGGATGCCTCTTATGTGGCTGATTTGTACTTCAAGGAGATTGTGAAGCTACATGGAATTCTAAAAACCATTGTCTCTGATCGGGATTCAAAGTTTTTGAGTCACTTTTGGCACACTCTTTGGAAGAAGTTGGGAACCACTCTTAAATTCAGCTCTTCTCATCATCCTCAAACTGACGGTCAGACTGAAGTGACGAATCGAAGCTTGGGAAATCTCTTGAGAAGTTATGTGGGCAAGAACATTCGTCAATGGCATCTTATTTTGCCTTAGATTGAATTTGTTTACAATCACTCCATACATCAAACTACTGGTTCAAGTCCCTTTGAAGTAGTTTATGGCAAGAATCCAATTAGTCCTTTGGATTTGGCTCCACTTTTTGACTGATCATCAATTTAGTGGAGAGGCTGAAGAACGCTCTAAAAGTATCGAGAAGATGCATGAACAGGTTCGAGATAGAATATTGAAACAAAATGAGAAGTATAAAAAATCTGTAGACAAGCATCGAAGAAATGCTAAGTTTCAGGAAGGAAATTTGGTTTGGGTTCATCTTAGAAAAGATCGTTTTCCACCTAGGAAGTATGCTAAGCTTAGACCAAGGGCTGAATGACCTTTTAAAGTGTTGCAACGCATTGGTGATAATGCGTACAAGATTGAGCTACCAGATGGCTATGGTGTTTCATCAACATTCAACATATCAGACTTGTCTCCTTATCATGAAGAAAATGATCAAAACTCGAGGTTGAATTTTTTTCAACTAGGGGAGATTAACACAGGGGTGTTTGAAATATTTGGTATTCAAGTTATACCAAGTGCAGTTCAAGTTCTTACATTAATCAAGTGAGTAGAATTTCTGTGCAGAAGGGGCATCTTTGGGAATTAAACTGTACTGCATGAGATTGAACTAATTTTCCAGTCATACATCATTGGAAAGATATTTCTGTTAGCTTTCCAATGAATTTTACTAATACAAATTTCGAGCTTTGTACAGTAAGTTATGATCAGTTAAGTGCAGGCTGTTCAGTTTTGAGTCAAGAAGAATATTTCTGGACTTGGACTTTTTTTAATGCTCTTTGCTGTGTTTTAAGCATACCAATGTTCTATTAATGTCTAGCTTTAATGTTGGTCTTTGAAGTCAAGTCATTTGGAGGATTTCTTTGTAGTATATCTATGCTTGGAGGATTGTTCCAAGAAAGTTATTTAAGCTTATGTAGTTGTAACCAAAGGATAGAGATTAATTTTGGGGATTGGATGAACTTTGAGTTATTATCAAACTCTGTATCACTTTGGTAGATTCCATTGAGTGGTGAGTATTTTAAGCCCTGTATCCTTAGCTTAACAACTTTAGGTGGTGAATTTTTTGCTGTGGTTTTGAGCTTGTTATTTCTTGGGTGTGTGACATTGTGTTTTCCCATCTATTGTGTCCGGTGTCAGATCTGCTATGATCCTGAAGGTAATAAATAACACATTCTACTCTGAAACACAATATTAAAACTACATATCATATCTTCAACAAGATTGATATTTCAACATACATATGAAAGGTAAAAATTCATCAATGTACCTCATTTTCAGCATAGCCTAAAGTGTCCAGTTCAGCTAATAGTTCCCTTGATTTTTCAAACAAACCTCCTCTGACGTATACCTTCAGCAATGTTGTCAGTATTACCTGCAAAAAGAATGATTTACCCTAAAAAAGAAAACATAAGAAAAGCACACAATTGCCAACACACGTGTTTACAAAGCAAATTATTGAAAATGCACAGAACAAAAAGAAAAGAGATAACAAGAAACTCACTACTTTATGCGCTATTTTGACCTAGATACCCATGAAAATAGATTTGGCATATATTGAAAAGCACCAATTCATTCCTTTACAATAATCTCTTATAGCATGAAATCCAAACCCCCATGGTGCGTTTTTATTCTTTTATAGTTCCGTTTCAACCCAAATATGAAGTATCCCTTTAGACTTGTTCCCTTAACTTCTTGCTTCCACTGAAAAAGGCCAAACAAACCAACTAATCACTGAAATCCCCTAATCAGGATAGCATCCATGTACCATAATACTAATACATTTTTGCTGCACCAAAACAATTACACTTGATTTTGAAAGCATAGACAGAATACGGTTCGATAAGCCTCAATTCACCATGATAACTATGTATCATAACTGTGTTCTTTTGTCATTTGAAATTCAGTACAAATTCTCTATTCTACCAAATTCACATGTATACATCGATTTTCAATCTTTCCTATTTCAAGATGAGCAAAACTCAATTGTTAAGTAATGCCTAGTAACTCCTGAAACTAGAATGGCCATATAAACATGAAACAAACCTTATTCGGTACTAACCCTGAAGATTTCATATCCTGAATTAATTCATCGGCCTTCGTGTAGTCTCCACCAGAGGAGTAAGCATTAAGCAAAGAGCTATAGTGATATACGTTAGGAGGATGGCCTTTAACTTTCATCTGGTTAAAATAGCTCTGAGCTTCGGCACATAGATTATTTGAAGCACAAATAGCCAAAAGTATCCCATACATCACGCCATCCATCTGCGCTCCATTATACTTAAGTTCCTGAACCAGCTCTAATGCTTTAGAATAGCCATTTTTATCCTTAATGCAACCTGTAAGCAGCTATGGAAGACAAAAGAAAAATGTAATGAAGAACAGTTAAAAAGACTCTGGCATTTTGTTAGAAAATGATCTTGGCACTTCATTCCAACAAAGCTTGATGCTATTCCACGGCAGCACATTTATTTCTTCTAAATCTATGTCAAATCCATTTATTCTGTCTTTCTCTGGCTTATTCACACTTTAGAAGAACTTTCAAAAATAAAATAGCAAATCAGATTCACAATATGGATTATGTAACCATAGAAAAGAAAAAGAATATTACATGCATATAAAAGTTGACTCTTTCACTTGTGTCAAACCCGTTGTTCAACAAAGCTGTCACTCAAAGACTGTGCAACTTACATGTCAACTACAACACCGAGTGTCATACAAAAGGCAGAATTTTATAATCATTTGCCTGACTGAACTCAACTTCGAACAAACATTTAACATCCTCAAATCCATGTAATGTGATCAGATTGGTATACCGTATTATAAGTAACAGCATCTGGTGTCAGACCACTCTGCTTCATTTTATCAAACAGTTTGAGGCTGCTCTCAAACTTTCCATTCCTGACTAGACAACTGAGAATCAAATTACATATAAAGACATTAACTTTGTCCGATTCATCTGTAATGCTATTGTAGATTTCTAGAGCCTTAAGGGAATTGCCGTTTTTCCCAAGGAACTTGATATAACTGCTATAAGAAGAAATACTAGTCTTGCCATGTTGTTGCATCCACTCAAAGAGCTGCAGAAACACCAAGCACAAAGTATTAAAAAAATAGTACTTATTAGCATCAGTAAACCATTGTTCACATAGGACGGAAAGAGAATAGAAGCATTTTGGGATACTTCATGTGGTAGCAAGCCATAAATTGGGTTGATGCCGTCGTAACAAGCCATACTAAATTATCAGAATGATATTTATGATAAATTGCAAATCAATTACTGTTTTGAGAATGATCTTCCCTATAGCTGAAATGAAATAGGCTAATTTCAAAACCATAATTTGAACAAGTTAATAATAAAAACAAAAACAAATGCATAAAGTAGTTTTTGTATACTAATACAGAATAACTTTTTGCAATCAAGCAATTAACAAATATAGAATCTATAAAAATGAGGATTCTCCAGCGAAAGCTCACTCAGGAAAGTGTAATGAACAAATATTGAAGAAGGATATAGATAATCCTCCCACCCATATTCAGCTAACCTTATTTCTCTTGGAGTGTCTACATTTTTTTGAATCATAAGGCAGAGATTTGTATAAAAAACAGAAACAGCTTTTGTTTTACCAAAATGGGATCTCCATTTAAGAAAGAACACTTAATTGGGTACAAAATGATCATTAAAAAAGGTACATACACAGGACCAAAAAATTGATATTTAATCAGTAAGCAAACCCAACTAATAATAAATCAGGAATTGAACATGCATTTGAATAAAGAAATGTAAACAAATAAACTCAACAGGTTTTACCATCAAAAATATCAATGGCGTGCACAAAAGATAAACAAAACAAAAGGAAAGTAGTAGGACCTCCAAAACATCCTGCCCTCGGCCAAGATCCCCAAAATGTCGCAAAATAGCATTCAAGTCTGGCACCTTTAATATCCCTTCTAATCTGCAAAGAAGTACATTTATCTTATAATGCCAAGCTAATTGAGCTACATATTTGTCTCCATAACAACAAAACTTCAAGATGATGTCATGAAGTAAAAATATTTTCACCAAATGTATTGTCACTAAAACTTAAGTCTAAAAGACAACCAGAATTTCCATCTAACAAACTTTTCCAACGAGGAATGCAGTCAAGAAAAGAGAGGTACTCAATGAAATTACGATTATTTTATTCTTCTTATTCAAACTATACTATAGTGCTTATGCAATGTGACTGCTAGCCAACTTGTTCATTGGAAAGTCATTGTTGACCTCCAAAATTAACACTGTAACTCTCATGTTTCGATTAATATAGAACATTATAAACAACATACTAATCACTTTAGGCTCAAAACTAAATGGCATTGAACATTGCAAAGGAATCAAGGTTTTCTAACCAAAGCGAAGTCAGCATGTAAATTGCAATAGTGTCAGCATCCAAAAACAAATTTGCAAAATACAACATACATATAAGAAAATGAAGGGTAAGTCAGCAATAGTCCTGCTCTATTCGACTAGGAAAGTACTGCAACTAAACTGTTTGATATACATTCACCTTTTTACTTATTGATGGGAAATTACTATTTATCAACTATCCACCCAATGATTCTTTCTATTCGACACTAATTGTGGATTAGAAGTCGCAGCAACTCAATGTCAAGTATAATCAAAATCGACACACCTCAGAAAACAAATTCAGAAAAAAAAGAAAAGTCCTAACTTTGTCACTAAATTAGTTGAAAAAAATAGAAACCCAGTTGAGATAATCATCAAGGGTCAACACTCAACCAAAAAAATAAAAGAAACAACAAATAGGTATCCATCGAAATGACAAAACAAGACCTCTCGAGAGAGGAAGTGAGGTCAGATGATTGTTGAACTTCAAGAATGGCATATTTTCTTGCCAACTAGGAACTGGATTGGTGCTTTCCTCGAGCAGCAGCTGTGGCTGCCGGTGGTGATTTTTGTGCTGGTTCAGTGTGAATTTGTTCTTTGACAACGACTCTCGCTGTTGCTGTTGCAGAAGCCGAGTTGCTGACTGTTGTTGTTGGAAACGATGAAGATAAATGAAACGACCCGCCCCGAATCCCTCGGGCTAGTCACTCTAGTCTCATCAAAACGGACTTGATAATAATCTAATTAGTAAGGATTCTGTCAAAAATTTGGCAGAGTCTCCTTTATATATATATCACTCCTAATCTACAACTATGAATATAACACTCCCAATATAATTCAATATACAACAAACTCCAGTGATCAATACCCTCAACCAAAATGCTGAATTTTATATCTCAAGAATCTCAAAAGATAATATTATAACTAATATTGATATCTCAGTTTATTCTTAATCTCCAAAAGAATAATATAATAAAATTATACAATCCCAAAATAACAAGATAACTGAGATGTCCTATAAAAAACATCTATATCCTCTAACACCATCACGTGGCCAAGACTCAAAATATATTTACAGTCGCTGGGTCAGTCTGGTGTACCTGCAACCTCCTAGTGAGGGGAAAAATATAATAAAAATGGGGTGAGTTTAAAACTCAATGAGATCAATGAGTGGATAGTAGTTTTTTAAAATTAATTCTTACTTTAAAAGAAATAATCATATCATTTCCAAACACGATTTTATCAAACCATATGCGAGAAACTAGTAATAAATCATTTAACATTTAAATCATATTACTAACTATGAAAAGCATATATAATGATCATACGTAATTGTGAAGCTTGATTAGTTAATTCTGTTATGTGACTAAGTGGCGTGCTGACTCAGCATTTGTGTGGGGCCAGGGTTAGTTAAATTTGTTACTGCTAACAGCTGGACAACAGAGCTATATATATATACATAGTTCAGGGCTGATCAGATGGATGGTTAAGTCACGATTTTGAGAGAGCTAGGGTGAGAGATAGAAAATTCTCTATAGGAGAGATTTAATCTTTGTCATCAATACTCTCATTGTAAACACTTTGTTAAATAAAAGCTTCAAGCCCAGAGGGGTTTATTTGGTCGTGGATGTAGGTACTTTGGTACTGAACCACGTTATACTGTGTGCATTGTTTTCTTGTTCATCTTCTTTCTTTTCTAGTTATTACTTGCATTGAGCTGGTTAACTTTCTTGGTAAAAGAAAGGTTGATCTTGATTGATTGGGTTCGATAGCTCAGCTTGGTTGTTTAACAACAGTGGATCCTGAGAAATTCCACAACAAACTGGTATCAGAGCTCTAAAAGCTCTCAGTTCTTGTTCGCAAATGGCTAGTACAAGATTCGATGTAGAAAAATTCAATGGAGAAAATGATTTCTATCTATGGAGTCTCAAGATGCGTGCAATCTTGATCCAACAGGGACTTGACAGTGCTCTTGAAAATGAAGAAGATCAAATTGGCAAGAAAGAGAAATCAGAAGGCTCCTCAAGCTTGGGTGGAGACATAAGGTCCATTAACAACAAAGCTCACAACACCATAATCTTGCATCTGTCAGATGAAGTGCTGAGAGAGGTTGCTAAAGAAAAATCTGCATCTAGCCTCTGATCGAAACTTGAAGAACTATTCTTGAAGAAGTCTTTGGCCAAGAGACTCTATATGAAAAGGAAGTTGTATACATTCTCAATGAAGGAGGGAACAGCCATGAAAGACCATCTCGATGAATTCAACAAGCTAATCCTGGATCTTGAGAATGTTAATGTAAATCTTGAAGATGAAGACATAGCTCTTATCTTGTTAAGCTCACTGCCAGATTCATATGAGCACTTTGTTGACACATTACTGTATGGGAGACAAACCCTTACGTTAAAAGATGTGAAGAATGCTCTGGAATCAAAAGATTTAAAGAAAAGAGCTGAGGGAAAAGATCAGGGCCTGGTGAACGCCTGATAGCCAAATCAAAACCTGAAAAGAAGAAGAATCATGACAAGAAAAGTAACAATAAGAAGGATAAAGCTGACAAGAAAAAGAAGAAGAGAAAGTGTTATTTCTGTCAGAGGGAAGAGCATTATATAAAGGACTGTTTCGAGAAGAAGAAATTTGAAAAGATCTAGAAAGAATCATCAGGGAAGGCAACCATTGCATCAGAAGATGAAGGGGATTCAGAAGGTGCAGATGTACTCGTAGCTGCAAAAAGACAACCCACTGAAGAATGGATCTTGGACTCAGGTTGCTCCTTCCACATGAGCCCAAACAAGCAACTCTTTAAGACTTTTGAGAAAGTTGATACAGGTAAGGTTTTATTGGGAAATAACCTGGCCTGTAAAGTTACTGGAATTGGAACTGTTACCATAACTATACATGATGGGGTAGATAGAGAGCTAAGGAATTTGAGACATGTTCCAGAGCTTAGGAGGAATCTAATATCCTTAGGGACTGTTGACCAGTCAAGCTGTAGCATTAAGGCAGAAAATGGTGAACTCCAAGTTACTAAAAATGGCATAGTTATAATGAAGGGAATCAGAAGAAATGGGTTATATGTCCTAATAGGCTCCCCTTCCTCTCCAGGAGTTATAGCCTCTGTTAGCAGAGATAAAACAAAATTATGGCACATGAGATTAGCTCACATGAGTGAAAAGGGGTTGAAAGAATTAGGCAAACAAGGTCTAATTGGTTCTGGTCAGATTTCATCTCTTGAGTTCTGTGAAAAATGTGTGTTTGGAAAGGCAACTCGATAGAGGTTTGGGACTGGGAAGCAAGAAACCAATAATTCAATAGATTATATACATTCAGATTTATGAGGTCCATCTCAAGTGTTATCACATGGTGGAGCTAGGTACTTCATGACATTGATTGATGACTATACCAGGAAGGTTTGGGTTTATATCTTAAAGCATAAGAGTGAAGCTCTACTAAAGTTTAAGGAATGGTTGACCTTAATTGAAAACCAAACTGACAGGAAAGTAAAGAGACTAAGGACTGATAATGGGTTGGAGTATTGTAGTAAAGAGTTTGATGAGTTCTGCAGAGAGAAGGGAATTGCAAGGCACAAGACTGTTAGACACACACCCTAGCAAAATGGACTTGCTGAGAAGATGAATAGAATATTAGTGGAAAAGGTGAGATGCATGTTGTTTAGTGCAAACCTCTCAAAACATTTTTGGGCTGAAGCTGTCACCACAGCAGCATACTTGATAAATAGAAGTCCCTCATCAGCACTCAACTTCAGAACTCCATAAGAGGTTTGGTATGGAAAACCCCCTGATCTAAGCAATATGAGAATCTTTGGCTCACCAGCATATGCTCATATCAACCAAGGAAATATGGAACCTAGGGCAATTAAGGGTATCTTTATTGGTTACCCTGAAGGTGTTAAGGGATATAGAATATCGTGCATTGATGGGAAACCTTCAAGGATTATAGTAAGCAGGGATGTTGTATTTGATGAGGGTTCCCTGCTCCAGCAAAAGGTTGAAACAGAACTGACAATTTATGAGCAAAAGGCCAACCATAAGCTTAACCTGGAGGTGGAGCTTACTGATGATCACAAGGACACTAATGAAGAGTCCAAGTCTTGTGACAGTAAAACTAGATCCTCAGAAATGGATAACTACCAGCTGGCAAGAGACAGAGAAAGGAGGGTTATCAAAATGCCTAAGAGATTTGGCATAGCAGATTTGATATCATATGCACTGAATGTTGCTGAAGAAGTTATTGGGGAGGAACCCAGCAGCTATAAGCAAGCCATGAACAGCAGGGATAAATCAAAGTGGCTGTCAGCAATGGAAGAAGAAATATCCTCATTGAAGAAAAACAACACCTGGATTCTGGTGAGAAAACCAGAAGATAGGAAGCTGGTTGGGTGTAAGTGGATTTTCAAACTTAAAGATGGAGTTACAAGTGTAGAACACCCTAGATATAAGGCTAGGCTGGTGGCAAAGGGCTTCACACAAAGAGAAGGGATAGATTATAGTGAAGTCTTTTCACCAGTTGTCAAGTATAGCTCAATAAGAGTGTTGCTTGCAATTACAACCCACCATGATCTGGAGCTGGATCAAATGGATGTCAAAACAGCCTTCCTACATGGCAATCTTGAAGAAGAGATATACATGGAACAGCCAGAAGGCTTCATACAAAGGGAGTCAGAAGACATGGGGTGTTTGCTTAAGAAGAGCTTATATGGTTTAAAGCAATCCCACAGGCAGTGGTATTTGAGGTTTGACCAATTTATGATTGCTCATGGTTACTTGAGAAGTCAATATGATAGCTGTGTATACTGCAAGTTCCTACCTTCTGGAGATGGGATTTATTTGCTTCTCTATGTTGATGACATGCTCATTGCATGCAAGCACATAGAAGAAATAGAAAAGCTTAAAACTGAGCTAAGGGCTGAATTTGAGATGAAGGACCTAGGCTCTGCCAGTAAGATTCTAAGAATGCAGGTCAAAAGGGATAGAGCTGCAAAGACTCTATTTCTCTCACAAGCTGGTTATGTCAAAAGGGTGCTTGGCAAGTTTGACATGGTTACCTCTAAAGCAGTTTCCACCCCTTTAGGCACACACTTCAAGCTGTCAAAACAGCAAGAACCATCTGATGATGCATATATTGAGCATATGAAGAAAATTCCTTACTCTAGTGTGGTTGGAAGCATTATGTATGCCATGGTGTGCTCTAGGCCTGATATTGCTTACGGGGTATGAGTAGTTAGCAGATTCATGGGGAACCCAGGCAAAATGCATTGGAGTGCTGCTAAGTGGATACTTAGGTATCTGAGTGGTTCATCTGATTCTGGTATTTTGTTTAGTAGAGATAACAATGTCACAAGTAAAGTCATTGGCTATGTGGACTCAGACTTTGCTGGTGACTTAGACAAAAGAAGGTCTACTACTGGCTTTGTTTTTACCATGTGTGGAGGAGCTGTAAGTTGGAAAGCATCACTGCAATCAGTTGTTGCCTTATCAACTACTGAAGTTGAGTACATTGCACTTACTGAAGCTTTTAAAGAAGCTAAGTGGATCAGAGGGATTATATCTGAATTGGGTTTGATTCAGGATACAATTCCCATCTATTGTGACAGCTCAAGTGCAATTCAGTTGAGCAGAAACTCCAAATATCATGAGAGGACCAAGCATGTGGATTTGAGGCTACATTTCATAAGAGAGGAAATTGAAAGAGGAGTAGTGGATGTTGTAAAGATCTCTACTGAAGACAATCCAGCAGATGCACTGACAAAACCAATACCAACAGTCAAGTTCAGAAACTCTCTGAACTTGATTGGAGTTAGAAGCTTATAAGTCAAGCATATTAACCATCTGAACCAGAGCTGGGTGAAGCTGGGACAGAATCAACTAAGGTGGAGATTTGTGAAGCTTGATTAGTTAATTCTGTTATGTGACTAAGTGGCGTGCTGACTCAGCATTTGTGTGGGGCCAGGGTTAGTTAAATTTGTTACTGCTAACAGCTGGACAATAGAGCTATATATATATACATAGTTCAGGGCTGATCAGATGGATGGTTAAGTCATGATTTTGAGAGAGCTAGGGTGAGAGATAGAAAATTCTCTGTAGGAGAGATTTAATCTTTGTCATCAATACTCTCATTGTAAACACTTTGTTAAATAAAAGCTTCAAGCCCAGAAGGGTTTATTTGGTCGTGGATGTAGGTACTTTGGTACTGAACCATGTTATACTGTGTGCATTGTTTTCTTGTTCATCTTCTTTCTTTTCTGGTTATTACTTGCAATGAGCTAGTTAACTTTCTTGGTAAAAAAAAGGTTGATCTTGATCGATTGGGTTCGATAGCTCAGCTTGGTTGTTTAACAACAGTGGATCTTGAGAAATTCCACAACAGTAATAATCATGGAAATCATATCACAATATCATATAGAATACACAAGAATGAAAATCATCACCAAACAAGTGCCCAGGGAAATAATCTCATCATATCCGGACCTCAACGGACGGGTAATGACGTATCTGGGTACCGTCACGCTCCTTAGCTACACGGATAGATAGGGAAGTATCATCTCATAACTCATCATATCTGTGCATGCATAATCCAGTCCCTAAAAGACAAAAGCGCCAAGCACACGGCCCAAAGCCTCTGTGTGTACTCAGACGGGCCCCAAAGGCTTGTATCTCATATTTATCATCTGTATCTCAATATCTGTCTGTATCTCATATTTGTATCTCTGTAATCATCATACCGTATGCATATGCCCCCAAAAGGCAGAAACACCCAAACACACAGCCCAAAGCCTCTGTGTGCTCAGACGGGCTCTAAAGGCCTCTCATCTTATCTCATCTGTATCACTGTATCTGGAGGGGAAGGGTACTGTCGAATGATTTTAAAAACAATCTCTATACTTATATTCATGTATATTCTAATCATACTTTAAATCATACATTTCTTTTCATTATCACATCTAAATCCACTTTTCTCATCTTTAAAATACTATCATATTTCATTCAAAGTCGACACGGAAAATCATTGACCAAACATTTTAAAATAATATCAATGCATGTATAAAATCCATTTCGAGGAAATCATTAAATCAGAACATTAAAAATACTTATTTCGCAAACATATTTTACTATCATAATTAACTACGAAAATAGGTTTTGCATATTTCACTCACAGTGCAGTGTTCGCGTTTGGTTATCGTCAATGTTCGTGGACCGATTATCGTTCGCGGATCCTCTTAAATCAAGGAAACGACATAATTATTTTTCGTAAATCGAAATTAAGACTAAATTTATGCAATAAACTCGAAACGAACATCTATCCATAATTTACAACTCCCGTGTCGATAAAATTACTAAAATGCCCTCGAGTCCGTAAATCATTAAAATACTCAGAAATTGTAAATCACCGAATTAACCTCGGAATCGTAATTACACCCAATCCTCAATTCTAGGAATTACTAAAATATCCATAGGCTCAGAAATTACAAAATTTCCCTCGGCGTGTGAAATTACCGAAATGCCCTTGCCGGTCAACGGTCACCGGAGTTTGGTCAACGCTGGCCGGGAAGCTCAATTCTGAAAGTTCCAATCACGTTGAGTTCAATGGTACCAGCAGTGAGCTCCAACGCACGGTAACGAGGCCGGAATCTAGCTCAATAGCCGTGAATTCCAATAATTGACCAGTGGCAAAACAGTGACTTTCAGTGGCTATGGACGGTTGAAAATGGAAGAGGGAGTCATGAGGAACAAAATCCAACTGGTCGTGTCACCCAAAACCGGCGAAATCCTGGCGGAACAAAACGAAACAGTCGCGGGTTTTCAGATTGGTACTAAACTCGGCCGAAACGGTGGCCGGAAATGGGAGATATGGCCGGGTCAAGGTGGGTCTGTAGTTGGGTCGGTTTGGCACCTTCTCTCTCACTCTCTGTTACACGTGCATATGTTTCCTCTGTTTCCAGCTTATTCTTTTTTTTTTACTAACTTCTTTACCACCTCATACTTATTCATTTTTAATTCACATTTGTTGCAATCATCCCCTCTTATAAAAATTTCATCCTCGAAATTTATGTACCTAATAAGAAAATATGGGGATATTGAGCTCGCATTAAGTCCTCATGTTTCCAGGTAGCCTCTTCCTTTGTATGATTCCTCCACCGTACTTTTACTAGAGGAATGGTCTTAGAATGTAGAACTTGGTGTTTCTCTTCCAGTATCTCCATTGGTTCCTCTTCGTAAGTTAAATCTTCCTTCAACTGAATTAGTTGCTTTGATAACACATGACTCGGGTCATATATGTACTTATGGGGCATTGAGACGTGAAACACATTGTGGATTCTGGATAACTCGGGTGGTAGAGCTAATCGATAAACTAACGGACCGATGCGCTCAATGATCTCATATGGCCCAATGTAACCTGGGCTTAGCTTCCCACGTTTCCCAAATCAAAGCACCCCTTTCCAAGGAGATATCCGTATGAAAACTCTATCACAAACTTGGAATTCAAGTTCCCCCCTACGCTTGTCTGCATAGCTCTTTTGTCTATCTTGGGCCACCTTTAATCTATCCCGGATCAATTGTATCTTCTTGTTAGTATCCTGGACAAGTTCTGGACCGAGTAACCTCCGCTCACCAACCTAATCCTAACATACTGGAGTCCTGCATTTTCTACCATACAAAGCCTCATATGGTGCCATCTCGATACTAGCTTGATAGTTATTGTTGTAAGCAAACTCCATCAGAAGTAAATAATTATCTCAATTACCTTTAAACTCCATAACACAAGCTCGCAACATATCCTCCAGAGTTTGAATAGTGCGCTCTGACTGTCCATCAGTCTGTGAATGAAAAGTTGTACTGAAGTTCAACTTGGTACCTAAAGTATTTTGCAAACTGGTCCAAAACTTAGAAGTAAACCAGGAATCTCTATTTGAGACTATGGACACAGGTACTCCGTGAAGTCAAACTATCTCAGCCACATAAATACTCCCCAACTTGTCCATCGAGTAGGTGATTTTGAATGGTAAGAAGTGAGCAGATTTTGTAAGTCGATCAACAACCACCCAAACACGATCATGTCCTTTCAGAGTACGTGGAAGTCCTGCTACAAAATTCATAGTGATGTGCTCCTACTTCCACTAAGGAATAGGAAGCGGCTAATAACACCCTATAGGCCTCTGGTGTTCAGCTTTAATCTGCTGACAGACTAAACATCGAGAAACAAATTCTGTTATCTCTCTCTTCATGCCCTGCCACCAGTAATGATCTCTCAGGGTGTGGTACATCTTCGTACTACCAAGATGCATCGCAAATGCTGAACAGTGAGCTTCTTCCATAATCTCTTCTTTCATAGTTTTAATATTAGGTACATCGAGTCTATTACCCATGACTAAGACTTTGTCGCCTCTCACCGTAAAATCAGTTCGTAAACATTTTTGCACATCCTCTTTCAACTTCATTAACAATAGGTCCTGAGCTTGCATCTGGTGAACTTTATTAATCAAAGTCGGCCTAACTCAAAAATTAGCTATCAAAGTTCCACAATCGTCAGCGTTTAACTCGACTCCCAAAGATCTGAACTCGATCAACAGAGGCATATATTTCACTTGCAAGTGAACTATAGAGCTAGAAGACTTTCTACTTAGTGCATCAGCTACCACATTTGCTTTGCCCAGATGATAATCAATAGTGCATCGTAGTCCTTAATTAGCTCAATCCATCTCCTCTGTCTCAAATTCAATTCCTTCTGAGTAAACAAATACTTCAGACTTTTATGATTAGTGAAAATCTAACATGTTGCCCCATATAAGTAATGCCTCCATGTCTTGAGTGCAAACACCACTGCTGCTAGTTCTAGGTCATGCTTTTTAAGTTGTCTAGAAGCATAAGCCACCACTTTCACATGCTGCATCAACACACAACCCAATCCCTCCTTAGAGGTATCACTTTAAACCACAAATCCTTCATTACCAGATGAAAGTGTAAGAACTGGTGCTGAGGTTAAACATGTCTTAAGTTCTTGAAAACTCTTCTCACAGTTATCATCCCACTAGAGCTTAGCATTCTTTTTGGTTAACTGTGTCAGAGGAGTAGCAATCTTAGAGAATCCCTCCACAAATCGACGATAATAACCAGCCAATCCAAGAAAACTCCAAACCTCTGTGACATTTGTAGGCCGTTCCCATTTCACAGCTACTTCAATCTTTTGAGAATCAACATAAATGCCTTCTGCTGATATCACATGGCCAAAAAATACGACTCTATCCAACCAGAACTCGCATTTGCTGAACTTGGCATATAATTGCTTCTCTCTCAAAGTCTGCAAAATAGTCCGCAAATGCTCTACATACACCTCCTCGCTTCAGGAATACACCAAGATATCATCAATGAATACAATCACAAACCGATCCAAGTACGGACGAAATACCCTATTCATGATATCCATAAAGGCTGCTGGAGCATTTGTCAATCTGAATGGCATCACCAAGAACTCATAGTGCCCATAACGGGTTTTAAATGTTGTTTTAGGAATGTCGACATCTTTAATTCTAAGCTGATGGTAACCCGAGCGCAAATTGATCTTAGAAAATACCTTCGCCTCCTGGAGTTGATCAAACAAGTCATCAATATGCGGAAGTGGATACTTATTGTGTACCGTAACTTTTTTCAATTGCCTGTAGTCGATGCAGAGTATAAAAGTCCCATCCTTTTTCTTAACAAACAAGACTGGAGCTCCCCACGGGGACACACTAGGTCTAATAAACCCTTTCTCCACTAACTCTTGCAATTGAACCTTTAGTTCATTCAATTCTGCTAGAGCCCTCATGTATGGTGCCATAGATATAGGAGATGTTCCAGGGACTAAATCAATAGAAAACTCGACTTCCCTGTTATGTGGCATCCCAAGAAGTTCATCTGGAAATTCTTTGACTACTGCAATATCCTCTAATCTCAATTCTCGAGCTTCTGTATCTATCACATTAGCTGAATAAGTTGAGCATCCTTTTCTTAGCAATCGTCTTGCACTAATGGAAGATATAACACATGAAGGTAGAACTTTGCGCTCTCCACAGAATTTCACTTTAGTTTTCCCTGACTCTTTAAACACAACTTCCTTTTTGAAACAATCCACCGTAGCATAATGAGATTTAAGCCAATCCATGCCCAAAATAGCATCAAAGTCATGAATGTCTAAGGAAATCAAACTCGCCTCAAATTCATGTTCACCTATTCCATCATACAATCTCGATAAACACTCTCAGTAAGTAATGACTCTCCAGTAGGTGTACGAACAACTAAACCACAATCTAGCAGTTCGGGCTCTCGCGCTATGTGCATAGCAAAAGTACGAGAAATAAAAGAGTGTGTGGATCCAGGATCAACAAGAATTTGAGCCTCGCGGCCAAGGATAGATAATATACCTATAATAACTTCTGGTGCAGCACGTGCCTCCTGCTGCGTCAAAGAAAAAACTCGAGCCTGAGTATGAGGTCGACCAGGCTAACCTCTCTGACCTAGAGCAGTCGTCTGACTCCTAAAGGTAGATGTAGAACCTCCTATCTGAACTCCTTTCTGACCCTGAGTCTGGCCAGAATAAGGCCGATACCGTGAGGCTGTCCCTCCGGCAGAGCTATCACCCTTAGATAAAGTAGGGCAGAATCTCCTGATGTGTCCAAACTGACCACACAAATAACAAACTCTATCTCCAACACGACACTAGCTCTAATGATTCCTGCCACATAAAGGGCAAGAAGTCTGCTGGACACTCCTAGAACGATCATCACGATATCCCACACCACTGCGATCATATTATGGGGCCCCTGCCAATGCCACACCAAGTTCCAAATTCTGTCTTCCGCTTGATACCGTTGGGAACTAATGGCATGGTAGGCGGATTTAACCGAAAAAATCTCCATTTTTAGAGTTCACCCAATAAAAGCAGTCATTTCCACACTGAGCTAAAGGGAGAACACAAGAGGCTATCTGCAGAATAATGTTATTAGGTAGATAACGTTGAAACAGCTCCCACCACTAACTACTATTACTATCTATGAAATTAGCCACTACAATGTAGATTATGTCATTGGGTATCGGACAAAGAGCTTCAGAAATCAGAGGTTTTTCTTTTATCACCCAACGATCAAACCAAAATCAGACTTTAGTGCCATCACCTATATTCCAAGCAACACCTGAGAGAACGTCAGTCCAAACCTTCCCAATCGACTACCACAAGTGGGAGCCATTTCTACACGGCAATTCAGTAGGAAGGACAGATAAATCCACCCCATATTTAGTTGACAAAACCTGAGACCATAGACTTGAAGGAGATGAAAGAATACCCCAACCAACCTTCATGAGAAAGGACTTATTCATCCCATCCAGACTTTTGAAGCCTAAACCGCCATTAATTTTATGCTGACAAATATTATTCCAACTTACCATACTTAGTTTTTGAGAAGTTACAGTACCACTCCATATGAAACGCTTGCATGCTTGGTCTATCTTCAGTTTTATCTCGGCAGGAAGGTCGGTTGACTGCATTGCATAAATAGGGAGAGCTTGCAAAATAGATTGGGCTATCGTAATCCGGCGAGCCAAGGATAAGTGGGAAACATTCCATCCAGAGAGCCTTTGTTCCATTTTATCAAGAATATCTTAGTAAGTACTCTTAGAAACCCGGGAGTGAAGAAGCGGCATGCCAAGATACTTGCCAAGATCTTTAGTAATAGTGAAACCAAGCATTTTCCCAATACGGTTCCTCTCCTTCTCACTAATGTTCTTTGAAAAAAATACTTGAGTTTTGGTCTTATTAACCTTCGCCTCAGAGCTATTACAAAAATTCTCAAAGACTGTGTTAATTACCCTGGCTTGCCCAGATGCCGCCTCAGCAAGCAACAATAGCTCATCAGCAAAAAAACAAATGTGTCAGAGGGGTACCATTGCAAGCTAATTTGATCGGTCTCCAATCTCCTGTGCTAAGAAGCCGTCTTTTATTTTTTTACACCGTTACAAACCCTTAAAAAAAAAAAAGAAACATAAGTCTTTGGAGCAGGAAAAGAAAGTTTTATAACTTCTTTTCTTAGTGTTTGCCTTAAGGTATTAAGTATTTCTTTGACTTATATGATTTATTTTTATGAATTGTTTGCCTTTAATTACTTGTAGTATGATTTGGATAATATATGTGTATTTGTAATGTTGTGATGATATGAACAGTCTCTATTCCTTGCTTGAAATTGTTTTCTTCACTTAGAATCACGTGAATATGCTTAAATATCATGGAACTAGACATCCTAAGCTTTCCATTGATAGGTTTTGTGTTGAAATCGTCTGAGTATGCAAATTGTTATGGGTTTTCGAAGTTGGGTTACTGGTGCTGGAAAATTCCGATTTTCAGCAGTGGTTCTCAATTCTGGAAATTTTTCTGTAAGGTTACACATCCTTAAAAATTATGGCGATTTTTGTATCAACAGATCTATGTCTCCTATGCTTACATGTTTAATTTCGTAGTTTTGTTCTTTATGGTTAAATTATTAAAAATCGTAACATGTGGCTGCTGCAAATCTGGAAACTGTTTTCCAGAATTGCAGAAGCTGAGACGTGTAACAGTTGGGCTAATTTATGAATATTACATGCCATGTTAGGATTTTACAATGAAATTTCAATCTTTCCTCTGTCTTTAAAAACTGGAATCACTATTTTTGGGCATGTAAAATAAAAGATACGAATTTTTGAAATTCTGTTTTCAAATCTGGAATTTTCTGGACGGGTTAAATGTTCTCGGAAAATAAAACATTTTAAAATAGTTTCAGGAGTCCAAATTTTATGAATTTTAATTATATGCAAAAATTATGAATTTTAATTATATGCTTTCTGAATGTGTCTTCTGTAATTAGAAAAAAAGAAACATATTATTTCAATTACTAAAGAATATTTTATGAATTTCCTAAGTGGTAAAGGTTTGCTTTGGTCAATGCTGGACAATTTTGTTACTTTGGTGAAAGGTCAATATTCTGACTTGATTTTGACTTGTGCTGATCTTTGTGAAATATTGTATGCAATGTTATGCATGTTCACAGTGCCTCTGTAAATTTTCATGATTTTCCGACATGTGTATAGGTTATTAAAAATCAGCATGTGCAAGATACTCATACTTATGTCTAGAATATGAATAAGTATTGAGCTAGTATAAGTGCCTATGAATTAAGGATGATTGAGATTATGTTTAAGGTTAGAGATTATATTGATAAAGATATTTTTATTATGATTATAGGACGTGGGTGAGCTCGTTGGTTTGTTCTTAAGGTATTGGGTTGATTGCTGCGGATTGAGGTAAGTAGATTCACGCATGATGTGCTTTATAATAAATGCAATTTATGTTATAAGAATTATGTTTAAATGGAGATTTTTAGAAAAATTGATTTCTAAAATATTTAAATGAATTTTGTAAAATAAAAACACTTTTAAATGAATTTATAAAAATGTGTTTTAAAATAAATTTTTCTTAAGAAATTAGTTTTCTTAAACAAAATGTTTTCTTAAAGAATTTTCTAAAAGAATTAAATGATCAAAGAAAGGTTCTTAAATGTTTTAGAAGACTTTAAATGCTATTTATGAAAGGATGTAAGGTGGATTCAAAAATGTTTTAGCTCATAGTCCGTAGTAATGTATACAATACAAATGTTATGATGTTATGTAATGTTATGGCCAGCTTGCTGGTATGGTGATGATCTTGTGCACAAGGATATTATGAACAATGCGGGGTATAGTACCCTGAATGAGGAACAATACGGGGTATAACACCCTAACTGACGAATGATGAATGATGAATGATGATGACTACGAGGCATGAGCTACCAAATATTTATGTTTTAATCTTTTTTATGAATGTTTTAATGTTTTTAATACTTTACATGAATCCACCTCTTATGCTAAATGAAGATGTTGTTATAAAATGTTTAAAGATATATGACAAAGGTTTTCAAATATTGTGCATGGATTTGCTTACCGAGTTGACAGCTCACTCCTCATCTCCAATATTTTGCAGATTTGATTAGAAATGTGGCTTAGGTGCTTAGATGAAGAATTTTTCTTAGTGGATCTTTAGAGTTGCTTTAAAGATTAAATTTGGCTGAACTTTTTATTTTGGATTAGAGATTTTTCTTTGGAGACTTTATTTCAGATGTTTTATATAAGGATTCAGTTGGAGTATGAATAATGATTGTCTATCTTGAGATTTATTAATAAAAATAAATGATATGAGGTTTCATTCCAATTTTACCCTTGTGTTTTCATGGGTAATTTTTGGGGTGTTCCACCAAACCTAGGCAAATTCCCATATCCCTCCCTGACGTCCTGCACCGATGATTCTGTTGTGAAACAAACCCTTTGATATCGAATTGATCTTGCCCCCTAGATCTAGTTAGGACTCCAAGATTAAGAAACAAATCAACACAAGTCGTAACACTCACCAGATCAAAGAATAACAACACAAAGAATCAAAAACACAAAACAATTTAAGT
This sequence comes from Citrus x changshan-huyou, assembly GCA_039657385.1. Taxonomy (NCBI): domain Eukaryota; kingdom Viridiplantae; phylum Streptophyta; class Magnoliopsida; order Sapindales; family Rutaceae; genus Citrus; species Citrus x changshan-huyou. The sequence continues at coordinate 9,897,579 of CM077549.1, forward strand.
GATTCAGCACTTGTTACATTGCCTACATTCATCGGGGAAAATAAACTCAAGGAGCCACTTTATTAAGCTTCAAAGGTTACAGAGATGATAAGCCCAATACAGAGAACACTCAGAAAAGTTCCACTCTCTCTAAGGCTTCCTTATCACTCTCAATTCGATAGATCTAGATGAAATCATAACCAACATATATATCAGTTGCTACTGGCGTTACAGATCCAAAAGATTCCCTCCAAAACTAACAAACTTAACTTCTTGACCACAAGCAACTTAAAGCCTGCCTTAAACGACGATAAGGCATGTCGTTTAAGCTTTAAAACAAGTTTATGTTAATCACGTGAGAGTTTAATGATCTTGGACGACAGCACGAAGTTGTCGGTTCTGGATCCATGACCAATTGAAACAACATGTCACTTGACTTTTTAAACCTCTAAACGACAAATCGTTTACCAAGTTTGAGTTCATTTCAACAGATTCATTAGCTCCGTCCAAATGTGGCTGGAATCCTAAGGCATGATCTTCTTCCGTTCGATTAGGGCAGATGTCCTTGCTATGGCCATATTTACCACATAGGAAGGAAGTATTAAGGAGTCCTTCATATTCCACCTTTTGTAGCTTGCCATCCAGAAAAAATTGAGAAATTAAGGGCTTGTTTGGATCAATTTCAACAGCAAGACGACCAAATTTGTCTCTGGATGCGGATTCAGTGTTGTAATCAGTTTTAAAAACTCTCCCGAAAATTTGTCCCAACATTCGGAGAATTTTCTTATTGTAGTAATGTAGGGCCATGCCTGGTAAGCAGATCCAGGCTATAACATATTCAATCACTGCTGCCGAACTATCAAAATGGGGAGTCCATGGCTTCACTGTTAGATAGTGCCCCAGAATAGTCTAAGTGCCTATTTGGTATGGCTTATTTAAGAGGCATAAGTGCTTATTTAATCGCATAAGCACTTTTTTAAAATTTTTATGGTGTTTGGTTATTTTTTTAGTGGAGTTTTTTTAGCTTAAATAAGCTAATTTACCTCTACTAGCAAAAGCCCAAAATTTGAGATTTTGGGAGTAGAAGTTAGAGAGCTTTTCCACAAATTATATAATATAAAAAATATCACACAATTTAATGATTCAAAAGTACTTTTTTTATTGACAACCAAACACCCAATGACTTTTTGTCCAAAAGCTCTATTGGTATAAGCTCTACTGCTATAAACTCTACTGTTATAAGCTCTATTTAATAAGTTGTACCAAACGGAGCCTAAGGGCCTTGCGTCAAAGCGAACTCCACATCCCTCTCTGTTCTGAAACGAACAAGATAATAATCATTCTCAAGGTCAATTACAGAAAACCCTTGGGTCGAGCTCCAGATAGTTTCCAAGCGGTTGCACAGCGTCCGGTAACCTATGCGAAGACCCAAAAGCTTGACCACCACCGTGTATTGCCATGGTTTCATTAGTTGAGCATGTACTTTTCTGTGAAAAAGAAATGGAGTGAAAATTGTCTGCACACTCAAAAACCACACCTTCCGGTTCAACTGCCAAATATTCCCCGCTATCAAAAAACACTCCTTCATCCACCCTTTGTGTTGACATCGGTTTATCACGAAAGGAAGGAGGCTGAGGATTGTCACCATCTTCCCCTTGAGCCTTAAATCTGCTTTCTTTGTGGAACGGTCGTCAGCCATAGGTGGATTAGGGTTTTTCTCCATTTCAATCTTTCCTCACATTAGGAACTCATTTTTTTTTAATTGGTTATTTTTACTTTTTGATTCTTGTAACTTTTTTCTTTAAATGCCACCGCTCTTATTTCTATCCTCATTTAACAGACTGCGGATTGCGTTTGTCACTGTTAGCTGCACATTGCCATTTTTCATGAGTATGATTTGCCGTATGCATGGATACTGAAAGTACCCCTTGTGCTAAAAATGCTATGAACCATCCTTGAATAATCAAGTATAACTGCATGCAGAACAAATTCAGTCGTTCTCATGTTTTAGCTAGCAAATAATTATCTTGTAGGAATTAGAATGAGCCTGACTTAAGTATTTGCATATCCTGAAGACTTTTATTCTCAATAAAAGTAACATATATGTATATATCATTTCTTTTTCATTTATAAACCTTGATGAATGAGGGAATTTATTTTATTATCGAAAAGAGATCCCTCAGAAGAAAGAAAAGCGGAGGCCAACATCAACTGAAACTGCACTCTCTGGGAATTCGCAACGCATCGTGCATTATAATTCATCATCAGCCTTTGGTGCCAGGAGATGCTGTGAAAGCCATGTCTTTGTCCTCCAAGGGAATGGGCTGAAAAAGCAATGTAAAACCGACATCGATAGTCTCTTGGTTTTGAACACCATGCCCATCGCCATGTAGATACATAAAATGGGACATTCTCACAAGATTCAAGAGGAACTCAGTAGTTGTTCGAGTCAAGGGAGAGTCTTTATCGGCTGTGTATGCATTCACCTTCTTCCACATCTGTCTCATCATATCCTTGATGTGTTCACGAGCAACTTCCTCCGAGGCACCAGTTTCATGCATGTAACACTGGATTGATTTTGGAACATCCCCTCTCTGTATCTCGTCCTGATGATTATCGGGGAAAAAAAATACAATCAATTCATATATAGAGGATTAATTCAATTTCTGTCGTCTTAAAAAAAAAAAAAAAAGACATACCGATGAAGTTCCCAAATCATCTTGCAGACGGAAAATCTTGGATGACCAGTGAACTATATCTGGATTACTTTCTAGAAATTCCAGTTCCTTCTTAATGATTGGATTTGTACCAGAAAGATATGAAATCGTTATAATTAAAGGGCCCGTTATTGATACCAATCCATTTTCCAAGTATTCTTCCAGTTTCGGTGTGTACTTGCTATGGTACCATTTCGCCTCCACTAAGTAGGCTTGTATTAAGCCAAGCCACTGATGCACATGGCACAGAAAATATACATCTAGTTACGGTTTATAATTTTTGAGAAAAAAAGAACATCGTAATTTAAAAAGGATAAATCAAAGGAAAGGAACAGGGAGAGAGATCAAATTAATATTTCACGTACTGCATTTTTAATGCTCAGAAGCATATCAAAATCCTGTTGTTTGAGAACGTAATAAGCAAATTCATTAACAAAGTTGTAAAGCGCAAGAAAACACATTTTCATATAGCCCGGAAGGTGCTTCAAACCATAATTGATGTCCCACCTGCAAGGAAAAAAAAAAATCACATAAACGGTCTATTAATAAATTGAGAAGTACCATGCAGCTAGGTAGCAGTTGAATTATTAATTTGCCAACAAACCTCTCAACAGCATCAGTGAATAGCTCAAGTTCATCCAATGTTCCATAGACATCATAAATGTCATCAATCACTGTAATTAGGGCTATCGAGATTGTGAGCACTCTCCTGCAGTAGGCGAATTGAGGCTCAAACGCGATCCCCATGCTCCATAAGAAGGACGCTACCAACCTGTTCCTCGCAAAGCTCAATTTCTCTCCAAGGGCTGTATCCTTCCACCACCTTCATAGGAAAATTAAAACGAATATTACGACAAATGTTTTATATATCTGTATATATAGAATCAGCTTTCTGTCTGGAATTCTGAAGAATATTTCTCTGATACAAGCATTCTCATTTTATAAAGCACATGACTTGTGGCTTTACAATGCATTTACATATAGAGTCATCTTCTAGTTCGAGATTCTTTAATGCAAACGTTTGGCATAATTTAATATACAATTATATAAAGTGTAGGCTGGCGCCTTTATACTGTTGTAAAAGGCGGAGTCTGCACTTGAGAATAATTTAATATACATATGATTAAATAGTACAAGTTATCTATTCGATAAAATCAAATCTTTGGAATATATATGAGTTATGCAATCAAGGCATAGATACCCTGAAATGTCTTTAAGTTCTTCCTGGTAAATTGCCTGCAAAGTGTTAAACTCCAACTTAGCGAGCTCAAGTAAAAGGTGGTTCTTGTCCTCTCTTTTCTCATAAACGTGTATGAACCACCTTGCCTCTAACATAGGCACTTTCCAATGCAGAGGGAGCTCCAGCGCACGCTTCGCTTGTTCTGCTACAAATACATCCTCTTCCTTGCTGTTGCTGATGATCATCATTTCTTTAAGATGCTTACTGGTGAATTGCCAGGCCTCCTCCATGATGCTTTCTCCTTCTAAGCTGTAATACGAGGCTTCATGCAAGCTCAGTATTCCCTTGAAATCATCACAAATGAAGCCTCCCTTGTCGTCTTTAAAACCACTGAAAACCTCTGCAGTGCTCAACCGAAAAAAAAAAATTATATTCATCAAAACTTTTGCACATATATGTTAATTAGAGAATGATTTAAGTGTCCCCAGCGGCCTTGTCGAGTTCGAATTTCTCAGGAGATAGAGAGTTAAAAAATTGATTTGGGTTTTGTCCACTTTTTTACATTTAAAAGGAATGAATAAGATAAACAGAGAGATCGATTCAAGTATTCGGATCTTGCATGTGCATGACAAAGTAAGCGAACTAATGAAAGGTACCTTGAGAAACAGGATAGCCATGTTGTCTAAGTAGTCTGAATTCAAGGGAGGTTGCATACAGATTTTCTTTTCTCCAATTATAATCTTTATTATGGTTGTGGATATTACGCAATATGTTCCGAATCTCAGGCTCAAAATGATAAGCCAATCCAAGTCTTTGCAAATTATCAATCAGCTCCAACTGATCCAGAGGCTCGGTTACATCCTTAATCGCTGTCTTCACTTTTCCCTTCAGCTCTTCTGCTCGTCTTTTGTATGTTTCATCCTGTACATGCACAGCATATAGTTTTTAGTTATTCATGGTCCTAATTTGAAATGAACAAAGGAAATTTATACGTAATAATAATAATAATAATCAATACCGTATAGTTGCTATTCAGTGACTGCAAAAAATCATGGTCCCAAATTGAAGGTTGGTAGTTTGCTGATCTCCTATCAACTGTCAAATTATCATATTTGGCGCTGACAAGGCATTGGACTGGCTTATTTTTTGCCATGATTCTGATGGCTGCTCTATTTGTTGCAAGAGGAAGACATTTGAAACCATTTACAGAGGTAGCCAAGGTTGAGGGATTAATGCAAGAAGACATTGGATATACAGATGCAGTGTAAGCTAGCTTACAGTTATACTTGGCAAGGATTCTCAAATTAATCTATGGTTTGTGGTGATGTACGAGGTTATATATATATATATATAGGCAGAGAAGAAGCTCATGTGATTGATTTTTCTTACTCATTTTTTCTGAGTTTTGAAAGCGTTTAATTTTTAAGTCTTAATAGTACAAAGATATTTTATTCTTTTTTTTTTGGGTGGGGGGGCGTACATCATACTGTGCGAACGAGGTCAATATTGAACCAGAAGACACATACATCATCCATACATTCGGATGAATGTTGTATAATCTTTTTTTATTTATCTTTTTTTTTCCTGCATACAAATTTTTTAAAGAGTCTTTCTATAAACTACACAATAAATGCACGCAGAAATAACAAGAAATTCATAAATTCAATTCTACTAATAAAAGTTCTATTTATTACATTAAAATCTTGTTTTATGGAGAAATAAGAATATACAAACTAAGTTTAAGGAAAAAAAGGCATACAAAGTTGCAAACAATATCTTAATGTTGAGGACTAACATCGAAATTCTATTTGTTACAGTTATAAAGTACTTTTGCGGAAAACAAATTAATAAATTACAAAATGATTATCAACAAAAAGTAGACTGGGCAGGTAGATGTCAACTCAAAAGTTAGTGGGAGCAGATTTCCGGGCTATATAGTACAAATGTATGTATCTACTGTCTAAATAGATAATGGATTTTAATGTATCGGTAGATTGTGATAATTTGTACAAATTTCAGAAAACTTCCATTTAACAACGGTTGGTGAAAGTGTGTTGTAAAATTATTTTAATATTTGACAACAAACGAAAGAATGTTGTTATAAACTCTTCAATGGGCTTTCAATTTCACAACGTCCTACAAAAGCGCGTTGTGAAAAAATTCTAATAAATGACAATAGGTGTAAAATCGTTATAAATTTTCAATCTCACCCAATTCATGAATTAATGAAATTAATCCAAATTTAATTCATAACTCTAAGAATTTGATGTGGATTTGACATAATTTATATCCCATTGCACTTTTGTGAATTCGATATCAATTAAAAAAAATTTCTTTCTATCTATTTATAAAATAATTAAATAAATAGTTTAATACAAAAATAATTTTATTACCAATCAAATTCAAATTTAAAAAGATTAAATAAATCAATAGTTTAAGTACTTGTTTAGGAACGCGATATATCACCCAGCATCTGTTAAATCAATCAACGTACGTTCCTAAAGAAGCATAATTTTGAAGCCATATACCATTTCATCTTTACTCCCTATTCTTTCTTTAAAAAAATTATGAAAACGCTGGAGTAATTGGTTTCAACTTCCGTGTAGGATAGATGGGACGTGATGACACGTCACGACCACTTCTGAAAAACCATTTGTTTTTTAAGGATGCCATTCAAAGTTTCGAACTTTAGCCCACCAAAAGAAAAAATCTTGATGTTTTAGATCAATGAATGAAAACTAACTTAAATTTTAAAATTAAATCAATACAAAAGTTGAAAATTGAAAGCTTACATAATTAATTGTTGTCAATGTCCACCCTAACTAAATTTTAACCTATTTATTTATTAATAGTATAACATTTTTAAATTATATATATATATATATATAATTTGCTGATTTTTATAAATTTGTAGAAGCAAATCTATTTTTAATTCATTGACTGTGGATTTTAAAAAAATTTTAATCTAATCAAATCCATCAATCCATGGATTAGATTTTTATGGAAATGATTTTTACAGATTGAATGAATGAAATGTTAGAAAATCGATGGCTGAAGCAGGACTACAGCTAAAATGAATTGGAATAAAATAAAGAGCAACCACACATAGAGGACACAAAAAATTACATGGTTCAGTTTTTAGCCTACATCGATGGACGAAGACAGAAGAAAAATATTTTACTAGTGAAAATAAATTACAAGTATTGTGGTATTTTAACTCACTACCCAAAACCTCAATACCCCCAAACTCTCAAATCACTAATAACACAAGATTTATTTATTTTTCTTCTCAAAATTTTCTGCAGCACTACCATTTTTCTTACATTTCAGCTTCTTCAATGTCAAAGTCGTGTGCCACCAATTGTACTTCTTCAAAGATGTTGCAGCCCTCTTTGATTTTTCTTTGTTCAAAATGAGCTGCTTCTAAAATTTGGCAGCTAATTTTCTTGACATTCTCCCACTTCGATTGTCATATTGCTTATGTCTCTGCTAGGTCACAAGCGAATCTACTCCATACAAACTTGTCAACATTGATTGGCTTGGTAAAACATCTGCTAGGTTCTCTTTAGTATGAATTTTCTGCAAATCCACACTTTCGTCTTTCACTACTTCTCAAACAAAGTGGTATTGTACCCCTTGTGCTTTGTCCTGAAATGAAATGCTGGATTCCTTGCAATGTACAAGGCACTCTGACTGTCACAAAATACAGAAATTTTCTCTTGTTTGTGTCCGAGCTCCTCCAATAATCTTTGTATCCAAATAGTTTCCTTGCAAGCTTGTGTAGCTGCCATGTATTCTACTTCTGTTGTAGATAAAACCGCAACGGTCTGTAGTTTTGAAACCCAACTTATAGCTCTTCCTGCAAGTGTAAACACATAGCCAGTAGTGGATTTCCTTTTATCAAGGTCTTTTGTAAAATCTGAATTCATTTAGCCCCTGACAATAAACTCTGATCCTCCGTAACATAATGCAACATCTGAGGTTCCTCTGATATATCTCAAAATCCTCTTCATAATTTTCCAATGTTCTCCACTAGCATTCTCCATGTGTCGACTAACTACTTTTATTGCTTGTGCAATGTCCATTCTTGTACATATCATAGCGAACATTAAACTTTCCATTGCTGATGCATATGGTACTCGAGACATTTCCTTACTCTCTGCTTCATTGCTTGGACATATATTTGAGGATAACTTGAAAGTAATAGGAAGTGGGGTATAAATTGGCTTACAATCTTGTATGTTGAAGTGCCGCAAGATTTTCTCAAGTAATTCTTCTGAGAAAGCCAAATCTTCTTATTATTTCTGTCTCGGTAAATTTGCATCCCTAGAATCTTATTTGCTGGTCCTTCATTTCAAACTCCCTAGCCAACTGTGCTTTTAATTCTTAGACTTGATCTTTGTTGGGGCCTGTTACCAACATGTCATCTACGTACAATAGCAAAATGATGAAATCATTATCTTCAAACCTCTTGTAATATGCACAATGGTTTGAACTAAGTCTGTTGTATCCAAGCTCATGATAAAGGAATTAAATCTCTTATACCAACACCTTGGCACTTGTTTGAGACCGTATAGAGATTTTTTCAACCTGCAAACCAAGTTCTCTCTGCCCTTTTCAGCAAAACCTTCGGGTTGGAGCATATAAATTTCTTTTTCAAGTTCTCCATGAAGAAATGCAGTTTTCACATCTAACTGCTTTAGATATAGGTCAAATGTAGCACACATCACCAAGATTAATCTGACTGTTGTGAGTTGAACCACCGGAGAAAATATCTCGTTGAAGTCAATTCCTTCTTTATGAGCATTTTCTTTTACGACCAATCTTTTACAATACCGCTCCATTTATTCATTGTCATCACGCTTGACCTTGTAGACCCATTTATTTCCAATGGTTTTTCTTCCAAATGGTAGTAGTACAAGTTGCCATGTTTTATTCTTGTGTAGAGCCTCAATTTCTTCCTCCATTACTGTCATCCACAAAGCAAAATCTGAGTTACTTAAAGTTTCATAGAAAGTTTATGGCTCTCTATCCTCTATCAGAAGACGGCATGCAACATTGATCTTTGTGACATAATCTGAGTGCCACATTGGCGATCGTCTCTCACGAGTTGACTAACGAACTTCTCCAGCCTCGGACTCAACTGGTTATTGTTCCTCGTGCTCTGGTGCTGCTTCAGAAGAATCTGAATCTTTTTTTCCAGATTATTTTCAACATATACCAGCACAGTCTTTGACTTTTCTTTTACAGTGCTATCATCCTTATCTCTCTTTGTAGTTGATCATCTATAAAGATAACATCTCTGCTGATGACTATCTTGTGGGCAGTGGGGTCCTACAGATAATACAATTTACTCCATCAGCATACCCCAAGAAGATACACCATATAAATTTTAGATCCAACTTTATTTTTTCTTGGGCATTGTACATCACGTACACAGGACATTCAAATATATGTAGGTGAGAGTAATCAACTAGCTTTCTTGTCCACATCTCCATCAATGTCTTTAACCTAATTGCTGTGGATGTCGACCAATTTACTATATAACAAACAGTTTTGGCTGCTTCTGCCCAAAATAAGTTGGGTAGACCAACAGTCCTCAACATATCTCTTATTATTTCTATAAAAGTTTGTTCATCCGCTCTGCCACTCTATTATGTTAGGAAGTGTATGCCACTGTGAACTGCTTCTGAAAATCTTTTTGCTTATTTTATGCAATAAACTTGTCATTTGTATACGCTCCACCATTATTTGTCATCAAGCACTTTATCCTCTTTTTGAATTCAAGTTCTACCAGCGCTTTGTACCATTTGAATACCAGAAACACATCTGATGTTTTCTTGATTACATACACCCAACATCTCTTGAAATAATTATCAATAAAAGTCAACAAGTACTTTGCACCTCCCATGGACATATCTGGTGATTCCTAAATATCATAATGAACCAAGTCTAGAATGCATTTACTTCTAGCAACAGATCTGCTTAACTTCAATTTATGCTGCTTATTTCTAACACAATGCTCGCAAAATTGTAAGTTTACCAATTTGAGACCTGGAAGCAATTTTTGCTCAGAGAAAATCTTCAAACCTTATTCTGACATTTGGCTAGGCTTGAAATGTCACATCATCGTCACTCTTCTCCATTTGATGCGACACACGCATCAACTTTCTGTAGTGTTTTTCCTTTAAGCATGAATAGATTAGCACCAATCATTTCTGCCTTCATTAATACAAGTGCGCCCTTAACTATCTTCATGATCATATTTTCCACATGAGTTTTGTACCCATGACTATCTATTTGTACTAAGGATAATAGATTTTGATTTAGGCCATTGACGTGTCGTACATCCTTAATTGCGCGAACTGTACCATCAAACATTTTTATTTTAACAGTGGAACAACTCTCTCCAAGAGTTCATATGTTAGGTAGCTCCCAATTCTATAAGCCAGACATTATATAGTTGTTGCCTTGCTGTAGAGAATTTCGCCATCATTTAAGGTACTTACTACACATCCCTGAGCATTTGATGATACAAGAACTATACCCTCTCGTCTCTTCTGGTTGTTCCAATAATCTTTTTTGACATGCCCTTTCTTACCACAATTGTAGCATTTGACATTATTCTTACTTCTTGATTTTGATCTACCATGATTGTAACTCCCATTGGGACCACGTTCCGTTGGTCTCTCTCTTGTCACCGATAGTACTTCTGCTTGTTGCGAACTTGCTTGCCTATCTTCCTTATTTTTCCGCCTGCTCTCATTTAATATGGAGGCTGCAACATCATCGAAAGCTAGACTGTCTGCTTGGTTGTTGTTTGTCAGATTAATGATGAGTTGATATGTGAAAATAGAGTCTTCAATGTGTTGATATGGTTGGTCACCGATGTAGATTCCGCTACTCGAAGAGGATCAAATCTCTACTTTAAGAAGATCATGTTGTGCAGTGACTTGACCTCGTACAATTTTGTAAGAGTATCCCATCTTTCCTTAGCTATCTTTTTCTCTGCCATACTAGATAACATCCCATCTGCAAGTGCCAGGTGTAGATAAGCAATTACATTGCCGTCCATCTCATTCCACTTGTCATCAGTTATATTCGTGGGTCTTTCTCTAATTGCTGCCAAGTAATTAGTTTTCCTCAATACAACCTTCATCTTCATTTTCTACAACGAGAAATTATTTTCGCTGAACTTCTTAATTTCGTATTTTACCGTCATCACTTTTTACAATGAACTACTTTAGTTAGGATTGGCTCCCACCATTTCACGAGAATACTATATATGTGAAATAATACCGCGACTCTAAAAATACAACCAGTAGCTTTTATATTAGTGTTAGAAAATCTATGGTTGAAGCAGGGGCACAACTAAAATGAAATTGGAGGAAAATGAAGAACAAACACGCACAGAGGACACAAAAAATTATGTGGTTCAGTTTTAGCCCACGTCCACGGGCGAAAATAGAAGGAAAATATTTTACTAGTGAAAAGCAATTACAAGTATTGTAATATTTTAACTCACTACCCAAACACCAATAAACTCAAACTCTCAAATCACTACTAACACAAGAGTTATTAAAACACATGAGTTATTAAAACTCTATACTCTCAATTCTTAGCTCTCTATAAGGAAGAAGAAAATGAGATAAAGAAATTAGATGCCAAAACCAAATGGGGAGCTCTCTTTTTATAGCCAAAATTGGTTATTATTTTATTTATTTTTCTTGTCAAAATTTGCTACAACACCACCATTTTTCTTACATTTTGGCTTCTTCAACGTCAAAACCGTGTGCCGCCAATTTTACTTCTTCAAAGATGCTGCAGCCCTCTTTGATTTTTCTTTGTCCAAAATGGGCTGCTTCTAGAATTTAGCAGCTACTTTTCTTGACATTAAATAAATAGAACACTCTAGCACGTTGTTATAATCATGTTGCAAATAGAACACTCTAACACATTGTTATAATCATGTTGCCTTGACCTTATTTTCTTGAAGCATGTTGACAAATACAATAATGTGCATTTGGAGGATTATTATGAATATAAAAACAATAGAAAGTATAAATGGCTAATAATATACATGACTTTAAGTGACATGAGATTTTTAAAACTAAACAAAGCTAACACAAGTAGATGATCCTTTCATTATAATATGTCGCAAAATAAAAACTACATAATATTTATTTCTTTTATTTTTTTAGTTTAATTCGTTCAATTTCTTGCAGTAACTAAAAACACTTTAGAATTATGTTAAGATCAACCCATACAAAGAAAATATCCTAAGTACTCCGAAGTAATAAGCAACATACATATGTGTGTGTGTGTGTGTGTTGTACAATTTAATATTATTTCAACTAGCGAAATTTATTGTGGAAGTCATAAAAATTAAGAATGAAGAAAAGGAACCATGAACCCAAACCAGAACGCAAAAAGTAGTCATATTTTTTCATGAGGGAATTCTAACCTGCCAATCCATGTGTTTAGAATAATCAACGATGTTGATATTTCTTTATAATGGTCCTACAGTGAACAGAAACATGCAGAATACGAGTCAGAGTGTATTGAAAAGAATACGTAAAAACTCTTTTAATCCCTATATTTTGAGGTTAGTAACTTATATTTTTAAGAATACATCAAAACTCCATGCAATTAATGATAAGTGCATATTTTCCATATATTTTGTTATTAATTTCTCCATCTTTTTCTTGTTTTGATCTTAAATATTCTAGTTCTTTTAGTTGATTTTATTGAATAGGGAATTAATTGGAGATTGTGGATAAAAAAGGCATGAAGAAATTCAAATTGAAAAGGAATAAAGATTAAATTGGAAGACAAAAATATAGTCAAGAATTGATAGAACCGAGTGGAAGAAATCAAAGCAATTAATCCAATTGAGAAATGTTGAATAATTAAAAGATTTAATTTTTCCAATTGGCAATTGGAGTGCACGTGCATGGCATTGCAAAAGTGGAAAGCAATTTAAATGGGCCCGCAATTGACTTTCAAAAGATGGAATTAATGGCTTTTGGTGGCGTTAAATTGGAAAAGGATTTCAATTAGAATTGAAAAAGGATTTCTTTAGAATTGTTGGAGAAGAATTTGGTCGACTAGCATTATAAAAGGAGAGCTGCCAGAGAGCGAGAGAGAAGAGGACAGACGCAATTCGGGCAGAGGAAAATCAGCAGCCGCAAGGAGAAGAAAAAAATCAGCAGTCGGAATTAAATTAAAGCAAAGGCAGTCGCTTGAATTAATCTCCATGATTGGTTTTGTCAATTATCTTATTCCCAATTCAATTGTGTTAGGCTAGATTTTTATTTGGTTGAGGGTGAATTCAAAACCCTGAATATGTCACATGATTAATTTTTAATTTCTATCATTCAATTTATTTAATTTAGATTGTTTATGTTCTTCTATAATTAATGTTCATGGTTTATTCTTGTCTTGTTTGAGTGGCCAATTAGATAGAACTTGAATAAATTCTATTGCTAGATTAAAATTCTTGATCCGTAATTGTCTTGATATTTTAATCATTAGTAGCAGGTTGGAATCAGTGATTTCAATTGGAGAACATAACCTAGGTTAAATAATCCGAACTTGTGTGTTTATTGTCTAGATCAACCTAATATCTTTCTTTGTTTAATGCTTCCATTAACTTAAATTTAAAGAGCTTGTTTTAAATTATTTAATAGTTAGAGATTAGGTGAAGAGCTTGTTTTGCCTAACGACACACTAAGGAAATATTGAGACTAACAGAGCTTATTGTTGTTTACGATTGATAGTTTCAATATAAATTGATGATTGAATTGATATATTATGTGCATGTTTGGTGGTGGCGAATGATCCTTTAACTAAAGTTTTTATCATTATTATTTCTTTCTCCTTTAATTAGAGTTTTTATTAAATTTTTGTTCGTAATTTTAGTTTTTTTTTATTTCTTACTATTTAGTTAAAAATTCATAAATCCCCCCTTTTATTTATAATTGGCATTTTCTTTAGTTAGATTAATTTATATTATTATTACTATTATTATTACTACTATTATTTTATTTTAAATCTTGCTTTAGAGTTGATAATAAATACAACTAGCATAGTCTCTGTGGGATCGATCCTTACTCGCTCTGTACTAATTATTTATATTAGTGGTAAGGTTTTAAATTTAGTGCACCTCAACGACACTACCAGTTAAACTATTGACACATCTGCCTTTTTATTTTTTATTCTTTTTAACTTCTATAATATTACCCTTTTACAATAATTTATTTGGACATTAATAAAAAATAAATAAATTATCAATTTAAACCTAAAAATGACACACACACACACACATATATACACTAATTTTTCTAAAAGCTCACATATGTAAAAAAAAGTAATATTGTAAAATAAATTAAATTACAAACTTTTTTGGACATTAATAAAAACATAAATATATTAACTCCTCAGCAGAATGTTCTACATTAATATTTTGGGATTAAATTGATAATTTATTTATTTTTATTAATGTCCAAAAAATAAACATTATTGCGAGAGAGTAATATGTAAAAGCAAGCTAAAAAGAACAAAAAGTAACGGCAGGAGTGTCAATAATTTAACAATAGAGATGTTTTGAGGTATTTCTAAATATATAGTGACTAAAAAGATACTAACCTAAAAATATAGGAATTAAACGAGCTTTTATCCAAAGAGAATCCATGTATAGCCGATTTTACTAGAATTTGCAAATAAAATGCAAATACCATTAGTCTTCTAAAACACATGCAACTTTTCATCAACAACCTGTAAAATACCATTAGAAGAGATACTTGTACCATTTCCATGGGATCATCAATCTCGAAACAAAAGAGTTTTTGCGAGGCACCATATCAGCATGTAAAATGCCACTTCATTGACTAGTAGTTGAAAATGACAAGAAGGGCATAAGAGAAATTTTAGAATACCTCTAAAGTACCATATCATCTATGCAATAAGTAAATAATTAAGTGTATTTATTTTGAAGAACCGACAAGTAATTAGTGGTTATACAAAATTTAAATACACATGTCATATATGTATTAATTGATTATATTATGTCTTGGGTGCTACTAAGTTACAACTACTGTAACTTACAACCTTTCAAAATAATGTAAATAATTGTCATAGGTGGTAGGACCCATATGATTATTAAAGGAATTGAAAGTTACAGCAGCAGTAACTTAGCAAAATCTTTATCTCTTATGCATTTTAGAATTTCTCACGGAAAAGACACAACATATTTCACTTTTTTTCTTCTTGATTTTACTGCATTACACTAAAGTGTAGCACATGAGCCACATGCATATGAAAATTTAGACTAGTTGGTATAGGGCATGTCGAGGAGTCAGAGCCTTTCCTTTCTGACACAGTGATAACATAGTATATCAGTGTGCAGTACATAAGCACATGCGCATACAAACTTAGACTAGTGGTGCGAGGCTTGTTCGAGGAGCCTCTCTTTTTTTTTTTTTTTTTGACACAATATGAAAAAAATTATTAACCATCAAATTACAATTTGATAAGTCTGATGAAAAATTAAAAAAAAAAGAAAGAAATACATGTGTCTAACAATGTACATTTTAGTGTCTTTATCATCGCAAGTCTTGTAGGCAAGAACCACTCAACCAATTTTTAAAGTCGTAGGTGAATTGTACTAAAATTTTTATTTATTTAAGATCAATTTATTCTAGCTTTCTGAAATGCAAAATTATTAATTAAATTTTTATGTTCTAATTTCATGAATATATTTCTCTCAATAATCAATATAGCTAATTCATTTGTTCTCTCTTGCGAGATTGTTAATTCTAAATATGTTTTTATAAATTTTAATTTTAAAAACTTCTTTCTACAGAAACAACTGTTAGTAGTACTATTAATAATATTCTATATGCAATATATGCATTTGAGAAAGAATCAATTTGTTTTCAAATAATTAATTAGTATTTTTTTTACCTTGAAATACTTCATTTAAAATCTCAACTCTTAAAATAAATATGCACCATCTATATCAGAAAGTGTAGCATGTTTTAAAGTATTTTCGAGATTAACAGAATAAATATTTAAAACGTAGTCATTTAACGATTGTAATTTTTTGAAATTAAACAAAAATCCAACCATATTATCATATATTTGAAATTATTCACATATAGTCTTATTGTAGAAATAACTTGATCTACTATATAAATAAAATAATTAATTCTAAAGGACTCTTCAACAGACAACATTTCCTCTTCACTAACATTTTCATTAAATTTGTTTCTTTTTCTACAAATTATACTTTTTTTCATGAAATTTAGATTCTATTTCCATTTCACTTGCAAGTTCTCTTGCTGAAATCACAGCAAACATGAATCCATCTTTTCTATGGCTTTCAAAGAAAGAAATAAGACCTTTAAGCTTATCTATGGCAATATCAGTATGTACGTGTTCTTTTTTCAAGATCATACAGGAGTACAAAATTGGCCTTTAATGACAATTTTAAAAGACATAAGATGACAATTTTAAAACCGTCATCTTAGGCAGCAACATTTAAAGGGGTACATTTTTTATGACGGTTTAAAAACCGTCATTAAATGTCTACTTATTATAACAGTTATTATAATAAACCGTCATTATATGCTATAGGTACATAAGTTTTAATGACGGTTTTTTGCCAACAACTGTCATTAAATATATACTTTTAATGACGGGTTTTTAATAACCGTCATTAAATATATATTTTTAATGACAGATTTTTTTAATAATCGTCATTACATATATATTTTCAATGAAAGTTTTTTAATAACCGTAATTAAATATCAAATTTTAATGACGATTTTGTATCATAACAGTCATCTTATATCGTTCTTTGATGATTGTTCTTATATAAGAACCGTCATCTTTTGCACGAGTAAAAATAAAAAAAGATAACAATTTAAAATTACTATACTTCAATTGTTTTTTTAAATTAAAATTTAGATAGTTGTTTTCACATTCTAAACTGTCCAATTGAAGCCACATTGGCAAATTTCAATTTACATTACACATTGATATAATTGTCATTTACATATAAAAAAATTTAAATGCATGCAAGCTCAATTATAACAGTTTAGTACTTAAATAACCTTGATCAAACTAACTCCTAACAGTAAAAAAATGTACTGCACAAATTCTTAAATTAAAATCCAGTATCATATAACTATACAAACAAATATAATCCAAAAAGGAAATGGAGACTATATTTTGTGCTTACATAAGGTGGGATTGGCACTTGGAACATTTATACCCAGCCAGCAAGCTTGCCCTTCAGAAACTGAATCCTTAATGCTCAGAATTATACACATAGCATGCTTTGCAAAGTAGTTCTTGTCTTGCAACTAGGCTTACCAATGTGGTTCCTATTAAATCAATATTTATTGGAGCCCGATTATCACCATCTTCATTGGTTGGCTGCAAAGAACAGAAACAAAAAATTCAAATCAAAGGTAAAGCTAAACAAATTAGCTTTTAAAGTAAAGAAAAAAAAGCAGAGCCTCAAAAAATCCAAGTATCACCATTTTCACTCATTAGCTCAATCTCGATTTTATATTTACAGGCACTCTATTTAAGACATAAAACCAGAAAACTTCTTCATTTGTTTGGGGTTTGACCACACTCACAAGGGTAGGGAGAGAATTGGGTTGCCGTTAAGCTAAATAATAATGACAATAAAATCAAAAAAATCAAAAAGAAGAGTAGCACTACATACTTCTTTTCCCGTCAAAATACAGCCACTGGAATACAACCCAATTTAGCATTTTGAATAAAACCATGCAAGTCCTAGGATCAATAGCCTGAAGAACAAAACAATGGATTAAATAAAAAAAATACCATTAGCACCATAAATTATAATCTGCTGCAAGATTTAAATTATAATCCATTAAATTAAAGTATTAATTAGAATTCAAACAAATTTATTTAAGGAAAAAAAACTAGAGTTGTTCATACAGCAGCCAGGAAAATTTAGAGAATTTAATTGCAAAAGATATTAATGCTTTATAAGTAAGAAGATTTTGAAATTAATTAAGCCACGCATGAACAAAAATCTAATCAAATAGTCAAAGAAGAGATTATGTGATAATTGGCCAAACCCATGTAACTTTGAACTTGATTAAATAGTATGAAAATTCACCCAAAATGAATTTAACACATACATGATAATTAGACAAATATCTAACGCCTGTAAAATTTATACATGAATTTGAATAGATTAAACAAAAATAAGAGAAGAAATCAGCCATTACAGTTTAGAATTTGCTAGGTAGTATCAACTTTAATACCCAAAACAGATTATGGCACAAACAGCGAATTTTTTTTTTTTTTCAAATAAGAATTGGAACTTGAAACAAGCATGGGAAAAGAGACTAATTTCAATGACATAATACCTAAATAAACAGAATTTTAATCATGCATGCAAGTTAATTTAGAAATGACTTAACAACATCAACAGGCATGCCAATTTAAACAAGAATTTTGAAGAAAAATAAAAGAATAAAGTGAACTGAGAAAGAAGGCTTACAGATTCAAAAAGCCAGATATTTAATATTTTGCTCTGAAATTGAATTCTCTTTCTTTAAATCCAAATCCTTCACCTAGCCTCTCTTGTCTTTCTCTTCTTTCTCCCTCTTCTCCTCTCTCACGTCCTGTTATCCTCTTGTTTCCTTTCTTCCTTTCTTCCTTTTTCTGTTTTGTTCCTTTTGAATCCGAACGCTGGTTTTCGTTTCGTAAATAAATAAAGAAATGCTAAAATATAAAGAGGTTCATGGGCTGGACTTGTAACAAAAATTTTACGAACAATATAATAAGCATAAGACAATTAAATCATTAATAATTTAAAATTTATTTTTTTAACAAATAAGTAAACTCCACTTAGTAAAAATCAGGGCGTTTCAGTCCTCTTTTCTGTCAATGTGATTTTCTATCCTCTTACCCATAATTCACTCTTTTTCCAAATTCATTAACCAAGAAAATCAAGAAACGAAAGGCCAAAGTGCACGACATATTTTATAATATTATGAAAGGAAAAGGAGAGACTAAGGTACAAGCTACACATCACAAAATCACCTAATCGATTATAAATGAAGAGGAAATAAATCCAACGAGCAAATATTTCAAAGCAAATTAAGAGGAAAGAATTGCAAAAATGGAGAAAGCAACTCACAGTGGTGAAACAATAACCCTGAATTCAAAATTTTAGAAAATCATTGGCAACAATCTCACCAACATTTTCAAGATAGCACCCAGAAAATTTGAACTGACTTGACAGCGGAGGCAGTGTCACCACAATAACCCTGCATCTGACGGTGAACGAACACTGAGGCAATGTCGGCAGAGATGACAGCAGCTGTTTTGCGGAAGTGAATCGGCTCAAGAATGGCAGAGATTGACAGCGGCGGTAGAAAAAGGAAGCAAATCGGCTCAAGGACGGCTAGACTCAGCGCCGGAGCACTTGAATCGATTTGACAGCGGCAGCGTCATTGGCGTTTGATAGCTTAGGTAGGGTTAGGGCTGGTGTGTGTGACTGAGTGAGTCGTTGTGATTGTAATTCGTGAAAATTGAAGAAGAAGATAAGGAATGTGAGTGGTTAGGGATTGCGCGTTACCTTGATTCCTTTTATCGGCTTTTTTTTTTTTTAATTTTTTAAGGCAAATAACATATAACGACGGTTATTATAAAACGGTCATGAAATGTATTAAAAACGATTCTTTATATTCGATGACGGTCATTAAACACTAGGGGTGTCAAAAAAGCCCGCCCGGACCGGACCCGGTCCGGATTCGGCCAATTCGGTCCGGGCAAAATTTGGACCGCATGTATATAAAAACCAGACCCGGATTTAAAATTCTCAAACCCGGACATTTTCGGTCCCGAGTCCGGGTTCAACACAAAAAACCCGGAACTCGGACCGGACCCGGTTTTTTAAATAAATTTTAAAAAATAAATATATTATATATAAATATATAATTATGAATTTATGATATATTGGATGTTATTTAAATTTATTGTGTAATTATTGTGTTGTTGAATTTAATTTACTTATTTTATATATAGATTGAATGAGTTTAAGTTAGAAATTAGATGAATTTAGGTATTAGAAAGTAGATTGAAATAATTTTTATTTATCATTTGTGCAAAATTTGCATTGTTAATGTGTTATATATTTGTATTTGACTATTTTCTTTTTTAAAGTTTGAGATTGAATGAGTTTATTTGATTATTTTCTTTTTTAAAATTTGCATTGTTAGAGAAATGAAAAAAAAAATTAAAGAAAAAAATTGAAAAAAAAATTAAATTTATCACATGCGGGTTTTAAAAGCCCGGATCAAAACCCGGACCCGGAAGGTACCGGGCTCAAGCCCGGACCGCACCCGGAAAAATCGGGTTTTAACCCGGTTCCGGACTTACATTTCTCTCATCCGGTCCGGTCCCGGGCAACACCAAAACCCAGACAGGATCCGGATTTTGCCAAGCCTATTAAACACCGTCATTAAAAATATTGTAGCTTTTTAATGACGGTTTTTAAACAAAACCGTCATTAAAAATAAAATTTTATAGTTAATGACAGTTTATATATATAATGTCATTAATGATTGTTAATAACGGTTTTGTTTAAAAACCGTCATTAAAAGTAATAATTTTATATTTAATGACGGTTATATAATAGAACCGTCATAAAAAGTATTAACTTAATATGTAATGATTTTTAATGACCTTTTTTTATAAACCGTCATTAAAAATAATAACTTGATATTTAATGACGGTTATATAATAGAATCGTTATAAAAATAATAGTTTAATATGTAATGACTTTTAATGACGATTTTTTTATAAACCGTCATTAAAAATAATAACTTGATATTTAATGACAGTTATATAATAAAATCGTCATTAAAAGTTTGAAATTTATAATGACTGTTTTTACAAGTAACCATCGTTAAAAGTAAAATTACATTTTGGCATGATATTTAATGACGGTTTTATAATAGAACCGTCATTATAAATATTATATATTATGACCGTTCATATAATAATTGTCATTAAATATTTTTAATGACGATTTTTTAAATAAACCGTCATAATGTATGGGTTATTGTTTTACATTTTTGTAGTAGTGATACTTTGTAATACCCCACCCCGCTGCTTTGACTAATTTTGACTTGATATTTGATTATATAAAAAAAGGAAGCTGGAAATTGTTTAAAGAAGAGGAAGCATATTCACACGTGAGAAAGAGAGAAAGCTGCCAAAACCAACTCGGAAAACCTGACCCATGAACCAACCTGGCCACCATTTCTCGTTCCCGACCACCCCACCAGCAACGGGAGGTACCGATTAGAAGCTTTAGAACCAATGGTCACTTCCCCGCCATCGTTACTGTTGAATAACGACCAGAAAGCCGTCATTTGGGCCCGCAAAACTTGCAGTATTTGCCACCTCCATTCACCGTGATTTCGCTGGTTTTGGGTGACGCCACCGACTGGGTTTCGTTCCTCAGGTCACTACCTTCATTTTTTGACCACCCACATCACCAAAAATAGTTGATTTGCTGCCAATCGACCTCCAAAGTGTTCACAGCTTTGGGAGCTCAATCTGGTGCCTCCGTCGCCACCGTTGGATTCAATGCGACATGAAGCTTCTATCCCGACCTTTCCCATCACCACCGTATGAATTTAGATCACTGTTGATCGATGAGAGCATTTTAGTAATTTTTTAGAATTTGTGGGTAATTTCTTAAATTTTTTATTTCGTGAATATTTCAGTGATTTATGATTTGGAGAATAAGAATCTAAGGGTAGTCCGATAAATTATGATTTTGAGGATAATTTGGCAACTTGTGATTTTGAGATTTCAGGGGCATTCTAGTAATTTAAATTTTGGTATTTTTGTAATTAATTATTCAAATTGAGATTAATTGAGGTTAA
This sequence comes from Citrus x changshan-huyou, assembly GCA_039657385.1. Lineage (NCBI taxonomy): Eukaryota > Viridiplantae > Streptophyta > Magnoliopsida > Sapindales > Rutaceae > Citrus > Citrus x changshan-huyou. The sequence goes on from CM077549.1 coordinate 9,919,406, forward strand.
GTTTAGAGGGTGTTATATTGAGGAATTTGAGAACAATAGAGTTTATGATTTCATATGATTTTATCTTATAGGAGTATTTTTTATTGATTTTAGGTCGGTGATATCGATACATATTTGTTACTTGAGGATGCTAGAAGGTAAGTAAACTAGATTTCTAAATGAGTCATAATAAATAATATGTACATGTTTGACATGTTTGAAAAGCTTATTTTGATATATACGGATATGGATTTATATGCTCTGCCCATGTGTTTATATGATGTGTTAATAGGATGTATTGTTATGTGTTATGTGTGTTTATGGACATGGACATATGTCTGTGTGAATGTTTCAATGGCATTAGCACAAAAATGTATTATGTTTTTTGTGAAATGAGAAAGCGGATTTTAGCCAAACGGAATTGAAAGAAAGAAAATCTTACACTATGTAGTAGCAATCCTTATGAATTTCCTCGAGGTGATGAATGTTTTCGTTATTCAAAGCTAGGCCATACATTAAACCAATGTCCAGAACGAAGACAACAAATAGTCAATTTGGAAACTAATGCAGAGGAAAATGGAAAGCCTAAGGATGAACTATATAAAGACAATGACGACATAGAAAAGGAGGAAGAGTGGACATATTGAGACATAGGAGTATCACTAGTAACACAACATTTGTTATACACACAAAAGAAAGACGAAGACACTTAGAGACATAATATCTTTAAAACAAGGTGCACAATCAATGAGAGGGTATGTGATGATTATTGACAGTGATAGTAGCAAGAATATAGTTTCGAAGATTATAGTTGACAAGTTACAGCTTAAAACTCACAAACATCCTTCCCCTTATTGCATTAGATGGATAAAAGATGTTGGAGAGATAAAGGTTACTCAACAATGTTGTATTCAGTTTTTCCATCAGAAGACATAAAGATGAAGTTACTTGCGATCTTGTTGACATGAATGCTTGCCATTTGCTTTTCGGGAGACCTTGGCAATTTGATCTTAATATGGTACATTATGGGAAAGATAACACATACAGGTTCTATAAAGACAACTTGAAAGTTATCCTTGCTCCGATAAAGTCAAATGTCAAGGGAACTTATCTTTTACTACAAAAGAGATAGCTGAAGAAGAATCGATGCCTGAATAAGTCCAATCGCTACTCTCATAATTTCAGGATATCGTGCCTAAAGAGCTTCTTAACAAGTTACCTCCTATGAGGATTACCTGTGACTCAAATTAAAAGAGAACTTCTAATGGTTTGCCCTTACAAGTCTACAGTTTTTAGAAGAACCATACTAAAAAACAAGAAGAAATTGAAGTTTTAGTACTTTCGAGTTTTAAGAAAAGTTGATGCAAAGTGCTACACTTTTGCAGTGCAAGATCAATTACTCCTTCATTAAAAGATTTATCCTCCAGATTGTCCTTTATTTTCAGCAAAACTCGAGGATGAGTTTTTTTTTTCGAAGAGGAGGAGACTGATGTTGTAACACTGCACTTAAATATCTATTTTAAAAATGTTTAAAACATAGTTAAATACGATTTCTAAAAGCTTAACACAACAAACAAAAATTTCTTCATAAAGTAAAAGTCATACAGAGATTTCATAGTTTATTTCAAAACTTGATTATTACATAAAGCTAAGATGTTTAATTTTTATTTAAACAAAGCTGAGCCCATCTTAAAATCCCAAGGTCTGTTATGTCCATATGCATTTTTTCTTGGTTAAGACTTGGCGCCAGCTTGCCTTACTCATCATTATCTGCAATGTAAGGACTTTATGAGCTAATGCCCAATAAGATAATACTTTTATGAATGTATAAATTATGATGCATATGGATGATCATCTTAAGCTTTTAAAAGAAACTTAAAAAATACAAAACAACTTCATTAAGGCCCTAGGTATGTTGCACTACAAGGTTGGCACTTTTACTGTTTTAAACAATATGCCTTTAGGCCTCATTAGTTGATCTTTTAGGCGTTATGTATCGCCGTCCCCAAAAGATTTTTTTAAAGTTAGCTTTAAGGGCTTGCCCTCCTTAGAAATTTTGCCACTTGGTGGTACAACCACTTATTTTTCATAAATTCATTTTCTGAAACGTCTTCTTTATAATGTAATCCATGATATGCATGCATTCAATGCAAATTATGTCATAATATTTGAAGTTCCTAAATGCATAAAAGAATCAACACACAACAGTATTTAAGAACAATATTCTTGAATACAGGCGGCACCCCCGACATAGCATAATTAATTATAAGTATCACAGATTAGGCGGCAGAGCCAACCATAACATAACTAAGCATCGTAAATAGGCGGCAGAGTCGACCATAACATAACTTAGCATCGCAGATTAGGCGGCAGAGCTGACCATAACATAACTAAGCATCATAGATTAGGCGGAATAGTTGTTGGTTAATTTAACTCGATTGTTATTGATGTTAATGTGCAAGTGTACACAACAAGTAATAAAGTGATGAATATTCAAGATCGTCTCCACATGGATTGTTGTTACTAGAAATGCTACAGCAATCACGATAGTGCAAACTTCCTTCTATCTAAAAGGAATACAAATAAAGTTGATTGACTAATAAAATTAACAACGTAATAAAGTAACTGCAATAATGAAGTAAACTGAATAGCTTGCAAAAATAAAATTCAATAAAGATAAAGTAGTTGAATGATCAAACTCTCTTCATGGGCTGACTGTTTTGTTCAAACTAACACCAGTTGGTGCAGCAACTCCTATAGCACTGAGCAGACTTATTTTGCTTCCTCAACTGTTGCTTACGCAACCTAACAATGACCAATTATTATATTACAAACATATACTCTCTCTACCTTACAAGGTGAATCCCTATATCTATGTCATCACAAATCTTAATTCAAGTGTGGCACTCTTGAGACTCAAGTTAAACTCAATCCAGAAAACTTAAATTAAGATCAAGTATTACTCTAATAATTTCCACTAAGACAGACCCTTTTGCAGCTCTCTCTTAACTTGAACCATTAGATGAGAGGTCAATCGAAATAATGATTGTAATACAAGCTATTAAAGTAAAATGCTACAGCAATGTTGCAACAACTCATAAGAATAGCCAAGAACCCATTTAGATCGTTTTCAACTCATAACTTGTAAAAGAAAAACAAACAGCAAAGTATCAGCCATGAAATACATCATTTTAATCTAGGAGTAAGTAAGGGGACAAGTAAAGAATGATGAAAATTGAATCCAAATAGTTCTGTAGATTTCTTCAATGGACCAGACTTGTCTCTCTTGAATTCTGCTCTTTCCTTATTTTCTCTTGATTTCTTCGATGTTAATTCACCGCCCCCTTCCATATGATGCGTGCTCTTTTTATAATTGAAAATTAGGGTAAACGGAAGCCTAGGGCACGCATGAGTCATATTAGAAAACTACATATCACGATTCTCCAAGTATCCTGCGTGGAATTTTCTCTATCATTGTTCTAGGATTGCTACAGCAATGGCTGCTACAGCAACGGCTAAAACAATTGCACTGTTCCAGATTTGTTTTAAGACTTTTGTGACTAAGTTCTTTTCCATCTTTTGCAAGTTGATTGCATCAGCATTCCTTTCTTAAAACATGAGCTTCCGAACATCTACAATTACACACACAATCTAGGCACAAATTATTCTAAATCAAACAAAATTTATTACGACTAAACTAAAATGAATGTTTATGCGAAGTATAACAAAAATGCAATAGAAACACAACATTCACTCTCTAAATAATATCGATTTAAGTATAAAAGTGTCTTGATAACTCTCAGTTCCTAGAGTTATCCATAGCCATCACAACATAAGGAAATTGTTAAAACTGAAGTTAAGTATGAAAAGAATTTTGTCCTTACATTGCAGTTGAAGTGTTACTTACCTCTTGGCCTTGACTTATCTAGACCTTTCTAAATTAAGGATTTCTATATACTTGATATTATGACTTAAAATAGAAGAGAATGAAATTTCTAGGTTGGATTGAAAATGAAAGGGGTTAGGGGGTATTTATAGGATTTTTTAAGGCCAATAAATGATTAGGATTTTGCTACCATAACTCTTGATCAATGGTTGAGATTAACCTTCATAAATACCTTATTAAATTCTAGAATTCTTAACTTTCTCTACACACTTCTCTTACATCATCACTTATGTCGTTGCTTATGTCATCATTACTTATGTCATTGATTATGTTATCATAACTTATAATTTAATATTTTATATAATAATAATAATAATACTTAAGGGGGCTTGTTACCTTAAAATAAATAATATTATATTTAAGTGAGAAAATTGTACCTCACAATTCCTCCCCTCTTTAAAATAATTTCGTCCTCGAAATTTACTTACTGAATAGCTCAGTATACTTATTCTTCATTTCTTCCTCACGTTCCCATGTTGCCTCCTCCACTGAGCTATTTCGCCATAGTACTTTAACTAAAGGAATCTTCTTATTCTTTAACTCTTTTATCTTTCTATCAAGAATTTGAATTACACATTTTTCGTAGGTTAGGTCTCCTTCTAGTTGTAGGGGCTTATAATCTAGCACATGAGAGGAGTCGGGGACGTATTTCTTTAACATGGATACATGAAAGACATTATGTATTCTTGATAACGATGGTGAGAGGGCAAGTCGGTAGAAAACATTCCCGACGCGATCGAGTATTTCAAATGGCCCAATAAACCTCGGACTTAATTTTCATTTGTTTCTAAATCTCATCAATCCTTTTACTGGGGCAACTTTTATAAATACTTTATCACCAACTTGGAATTCCAAAGGCCTTCACCTCTTATCCGCATAACTTTTTTGTCGATTTTGAGCTGCCTGCATTCTTTGAGGTATTTTCTCGATTGCTTCAGATGAGGCAGTAATTAAGTTGGGTCCTAGATGCCTTCATTCGCCCATCTCATCCCAATGAATAGGCGATCTACATTTTCTACCATATAGAGCTTCGTGTAGTGCCATGCTGATTGTTGCTTGGTAACTCTTGTTGTAGGCAAATTCAACCAATGGTAAATACTTGCTCCATGATCTTTGAAAGTTGATAGCACATCCTCGCAACATATCTTCAAGCATTTGAATTGTTCTTTCTGATTGGCCGTCTGTTTGAGGGTGAAATGTTTTACTAAACTTCAATCTTGTCCCCATAGCCTTATGTAACTTTTCCCAAAATGTCGAAGTAAACCTTGCATCTCGGTCAGAAATAATAGAAATGGGTACACCATGCAGTTTTACTATCTCTTTTACATATATTTCTGCAAGCTGGTCTATGGTGTACGTCATTCAAATAGGCAAGAAGTGAGCAGACTTTGTGAGTTGATCAATGATCACCCAAATAGCATCATGTATTTTGGTAGTCCTTGGAAGACTAATGATGAAATCCATTGTGATTTCTTCCCACTTCCATTGAGTAACTTAATTGGATTCCAAAAGTCTTGCTGGTCTCTGGTGTTCTACTTTGATTTGTTGACAAGTGAGACATTTTGCCACGAACTCAACTACATCCTTCTTCATTCCAGGCCACTAATAATGCTTCTTTAAGTCTTTGTACATCTTTGTTGTGCCAGGATGAAGTGACTATGGGGTTATGTGATCTTCAAGTATAATATATTTCTTTATATTTGCATTATCTGGTACACATATTCTGTCCTTGAACAAGATGATTCCCTTCTCTGACTTCTTAAACAACGTCTCCTTTGAGTTGGCCTCTATCTTTAGGTTCTTCAAGTAAGAATCATTTTCCTGCCCTTTCTTAATCTTTTTTAATAAGGTTGAGCAAAGCTTCATATTGGCTAATTTTCCTATTACTAGCTCGATCTCTGCCTTGCATATATCATTTTGTAATGGCTTAGGTAGAATCCGTAAAGCTGACAAGCTTGACTTTCTACTTAGTGCATCTGCTACCGTATTTACTTTTCTAGGATAATAGTTTATTTCGCAGTTGTAGTCCTTGACAAGCTCTAGCCAACACCATTGTCACATATTCAGCTCCTTTTAGGTAAAGAAATATTCGAGGCTCTTGTGATCAGTGTAAATCTTACAATGCGCCCCTATTAAACAGTGACGCCATAATTTTAATGCGTGCACCACTGCTGCCAACTCCAAATCATGCGTTGGATAGTTTTTCTCATATTCATTTAATTGTCTGGAAGCATATGCAATTACTTTTCCATTTTGCATGAGGACACATCCAATACCATTTTTGGAGGCATTACTATAGATGACAAAATCCTCAGAGCTGTTAGGAATGGCTAGGATTGGAGCAGTGACCAGCCGTCGTTTTAGTTCTTTAAAGCTTTTCTCGCATTCTAGCGTTCATGCTGTTAGGCCACAAGTACGTTTCACATATGCAAGGCGCAAGGGTAATTCTGAAAATACCAATCGTGGTTGACGTGTCATCAAGTAGTATAGAGAGAAGAGTTTGTTATGCATTTCTGTTAGTAATAAGTTGATGGTATTCAATTTTGATAATTTGTTAGATTTTTCTATTATTCTATTTGGGCGTAGAAGTGAGGAGGTTATATGGAGAGGAGCTGGTTTTTGGAAAGCAGATCTAGAGAATTATTTTGTAGTGAGCTTGCTCATTTTTGGGAGAGATACCAAGCCTTTCGAATGCTTGGGTGTTTTGGTTTATTTCTGTAGATAAATACCAGTTTTCCTATATCCAACAACATTCTGCTCTCTACTGTGTTGTTTATCTAACCATTTCAGTTCAGGGTTTATCAAATTGGTATCAGAGAAGTCACGTACTTGGAAAATGACCGGCAAAAATGTTGCTCAACGAATGGATTCCATAGAGGAGGCGATGGTTGCTGCGCAGGAGGAGTTTCAACGCGAAATGGGATCGTTGAAGGATGAAATACAGACGATGAACAAACGATTCGAACAGTTCATCAAACTTCAGGAGGATACGGGAGGTTCGAATTCGTATAAAGGGGAAAAGATGCTCAGCCCCAACTTCGGTGGTGGGTCGAGCTCAGGCGGAACTCGCCCTGATTTCTAATTCCGGAAACTTGAGATGCCACTGTTCGATGGCTTAAATCCGGATGGCTGGATTATGAAGGCTGAACGATATTTTTCCGTAAATCGGTTATCCAATGAAGAAAAACTTGAGGCGGCGATACTAGCTTTCGAGGGAGATGCCCTGTTGTGGTATTAATGGGAGAATATGAAGAGATCCATAGTGGTTTGGGAAGAGATGAGGGTACTAATCTTGAAACAACTCCGAGTAATCTAAGCCGGTTCTCTCTATGAACAATGGCTAGCCCTTACTCAAGATAGCAGTGTGCGAGAATACCACCGGAAATTCATCGAACTTTCGGTGCCGTTGGAGAACATTACAGACGAACTAGCTCTGGGAAATTTTATCAACGGGTTGAAGCCTGAAATTCGGGTCGAGGTTCGGATCATGGAACCCAGTAATTTGGGCCGGGCCATGGACTTAGCCCAAAAGATTAAGGAGAAACTGTGGGTGACCAAGGCCCACAAAGCAGGCGGTGGGTTTCATCGAGCAAAAGGGTCAACGCGAGGTGTGAACTTCCATTTTGAAGCTTCGCGATCTTCGTTTGGGGCAAATCATAACACGGCTCGATTTTTGGGAGAGGTTAGGAGGTTTTCCGATTCATAATTACAGAAGAAAATAGATAAGGGACTATGTTATCGATGTGATGAAAAGTGGGCACCTGGGCATCGCTGCAAGAAGAAAGAATTGACTATCCTTCTCACCTACGACATGGACGAAGCAGAGCAGGAAGAGGAAGAAGGTTCGGGTGAAGGCGATCCCGAACTGGAAACGGCCGAAATTAATCAAGTGGTAGAGGTCTCTCTTAACTCGGTGGTTGGTCTGACTACAGCAAAGACGATGAAGCTTAAGGGGACTATCGGGGAGCAAGAGGTGGTGGTACTGATTGATTCAGGTGCAACCCACAATTTTATTTCTCTAGATTTGGTTAGTAAAATGCAGATACCCATTGTTAAAACTGGGGCTTATGGGGTGACTATGGGTACTGGAGCGGCTGTAAGGGGAGAAGGTTTATGTCGGGGAGTGACTATTCATCTACAGGGAATAGATATTGTAGAGGAATTCTTGCCGCTTGGGTTGGGGAGCTCGGATGCTATATTAGGAGTTCAGTGGCTTGAAACTTTGGGGATGACACACACAAATTGGAAGACACAGGTGATGAAGTTCATGCTCGGAAATGAATCTGTTACTCTACAAAGGGATCCTTTCCTTGGCAAGACTTTGGTTTCATTGAAGGCAATGATGCGCACCATTAAGCACGAGGGGGCTGGAATTATGGTGGAATGTAATCAATTTGAAGGTCTGTGCGAAGTGAGCCCTGAGGTGCCAACGAATCTAAACCAAGTCCTAGCAGAATACGAATTGGTTTTTAACATGCCCGTGGGCTCACCACCTACCAGGGGACATGAGCATTCCATTTTGCTCAAAGGCGGCAGTCAACCTGTTAGCGTCAGACCATATCGCTATCCTCATGCTCAGAAGGATGAGATTGAAAGACTGATTCAGGAGATGTTAGATGCAGGAATAATCCAAGTCAGCAATAGTCCATTCTCGAGCCCAGTTTTGTTGGTTAAGAAGAAAGATGGATCGTGGCGTTTTTGTGTGGATTATAGGGCTCTCAACAAAGCGACGGTACCAGATAAGTATCCTATCCCTGTCATTGATGAACTCCTAGATGAATTACATGGTGCCAGAATTTTTTCCAAGCTAGAGTTAAAGTCGGGCTACCATCAAATCAGAGTCAGTAGTCAGGATGTTCATAAGATTGCTTTTCGAGCGCATGATGGACACTACGAGTTTCTCGTCATGCCTTTCGGACTAACGAATGCCCCGACGACTTTCCAATCCTTGATGAATGATGTCTTCCGGCCTTATCTTTGGAAGTTTGTGCTAGTGTTCTTCGATGACACTCTAATTTACCGCCCTTCAGTGGAATCCCATCAGCAGCACTTGGCTCTCGTCTTGGGAAAATTGCAGGCCAACAACCTTTATGCCAACCGAAAAAAATATGAGTTTAGAAGGACTCAAGTGGCATACTTAGGCCATATCATCTTTGGACAAGGGGTGGCAGCGGATCCAAGTAAAATCCAAGCCATGAACTTGTGGCCGACGCCCACTAATCTGAAAGCGTTAAGGGGATTTCTGGGATTGACGGGGTATTATAGAAAGTTCGTGGCTGGGTATGCTAGAATCGCATCGCCTTTGACTGATCAGCTCAAGAAAGTAGGTTTGGGTGGAGTCCAGAGGCTGCAGCGGCATTTGAAGAACTCAAACAAGCTATGTCTTCGGTCCCAGTGTTGGCAATGCCTGATTTCACAAAGCCATTTATTGTTGAGACTAATGCATCTGGTTTTGGGTTAGGAGCTGTTCTACTACAGGGGCAACAACCAGTAGCTTACTACAGCCAAGTTTTGGGGCCCCGGGCTCGCCTTAAGTCCATATATGAGAAAGAACTAATGGCCATAGTGTTTGCAATCCTGAAATGGCAGCCGTACTTGCTGGGAAGGCGATTCATTGTGCGAACAGACCAACAGAGCTTAAAATTTCTTTTGGAGTAGAGGATTGTTGGAGTTGAATATCAAAAATGGATCACCAAAATCATGGGATATGATTTTGATATTCAATATCGTAGTAGGGCAAGTAATCGAGTAGCGGATGCACTCTCACGCTTAACAGAACTAGCAGAGTGTTCAGCTTTGGCGATTCCTCAGTGGCAACATTGGGATTCCTTAAAGGTTGAGTTGGCAGAGGATACCTTTCTAAAGAAACTAAGGGAAGACATAACTTCGGGTACACAATCTCACGTGGGGTTCTCAGTTGAGCATGGAGTATTGTTCTACAAGAGTCGACTGGTTATTCCTCAGACTTCTAAGCTTCTTTCTGCTCTCATAGGAGAGTTTTACACCACTCCGATTGGGGGACATTCGGGAGAAACAAAAACTTACCTACGCTTAGCAGCAGAATTGTATTGGATAGGTATGCGCAAGGATGTCACTAGATTTGTACGGGAATGCACCATCTGCCAGCAGAATAAGTACTTGGCCACTACTCCCGTGGGGTTACTTCAACTTATTCCACTACCAGCCCAGGTTTGGGAGGAAGTCACACTTGATTTTATTGAGGGGTTGACTCGTTCTGAAGGGTGGGATGCCATCTTAGTAGTGGTGGACAGGCTGAGTAAGTATGCTCACTTCATAGGATTGAAACATCCTTTTTCTGCTGTTTCGGTTGCTGGAATCTTTGTTCGTGAAATTGTTAGGCTTCATGGGATACCACAGTCAATTATCTCTGATCGAGATAGGATATTCTTGAGCTATTTTTGGAGTGAATTGTTCAAGCTGCAAGGAACTACTCTCAAAAGAAGCACCGCCTATCATCCACAATCTGATGAACAAACAGAAGTTGTCAATCGTTGTCTGGAAACGTATCTACGATGCTTTGCTTCTGGAAAACCTTGAAGTTGGGCTCGCTGGTTGGCATGGGCTGAGTATTGGTATAATACTTCCTTCCACTCCTCTACACGTTGTACTCCATTTCGTGCTCTCTATGGAAGGGATCCACCCCTTCTTATTCGGTATGAGTAAGGAGCTGCTTCGGTATCTTTGGTGGAACAGTTAATGAAGGATCGTGATACCATACTGGACGATCTGAGGATGCAGTTGCTTCGTGCCCAGCAGCGGATGAAGCTGCAAGCTGATCAAAAGCGCCATCATGTAGAGTTCAATGCAGGTGATTTGGTATTTTTGAAACTAAGACCTTACCGGCAGTGCTCCCTCGCTCAACGTAAGTTTGAGAAATTAGCTGCACGTTACTACGGTCCATTTAAGGTTCTTCAGCGTATCGGGAAGGTGGCATACAAACTAGAACTGCCTCAAACAGCAAAACTCCACCATGTCTTTCATGTTTCGCAGTTGAGGGCAGCATTTGGTGTGTCATCGTTTTCCCCCACTATCCCCCCACAGTTGACTCCTAAGCTTGAACTCGTGGTGGAACCTAAAAAATTGTTGGGAGTTCGTCCTAAGGTTAATGGTCAATCCGGTGAAGTGGAGGTGTTGCTCAAATGGAAATCCTTGCCTGAGTTTGAGGCAACTTAGGAGGATTTTCATCTGATCCAACAACAATTTCCCGATTTCCACCTTGAGGACAAGGTGAAAGTTTGGGCGGATGGTAATGTTAGGCCACAAGTGCGTTTCACATATGCAAGGCGCAAGGGTAATTTCGGAAATACCAATCGTGGCTGACTTGTCATCAAGTAGTATATAGAGAAGAGTTTGTTATGCATTTTTGTTAGTAATAAGTTGATGGTATTCGGTTTTGATAATTTGTTAGATTTTTCTGTTATTCTATTTGGGCGTAGAAGTGAGGAGGTTATATGGAGAGGAGCTGGTTTTTGGGAAGCAGATCCAGAGAATTATTTTTTAGTGAGCTTGCTCATTTTTGGGAGAGATACCAAGCCTCTCGAATGCTTAGGTGTTTTGGTTTATTTCTGCAGATAAATACCATTTTTCCTACATCCAACAACATTACGCTCTCTACTGTGTTGTTTATCTAACCATTTCAGTTCAGGGTTTATCACATGCAAACTTGGCATTTTTCTTTGTCAACTGGGTCAATGGTATCGTGATTTTAGAGAAACCTTTCACAAATCTTCGGTAGTATCCAGCCAAACCCAAGAAGCTTCTGACTTCTTTGGGATTAGTCGGTCTGGACCATTGACTTACAACTTCTACCTTCGAGAGGTCTACTGAAATTCCATCTTTAGACATGACGTGTCCAAGGAATGTAACTTTTTCAAGCCAAAATTCGCATTTCTTGAGTTTGGCATAAAGTTATTTCTCCTTCAAGGTCTGAAGAGTGATCCATAGATGCTTATCATGCTCTTCCTTTGTTTGTGAGTAGATCAAAATGTCGTCAATGAGCACCACTATGAATCTGTCTAGGTAGTCTTTAAATACTCTGTTCATGAGGTCCATGAACGCTGCTGGGGCTTTAGTTAGTCCAAATGGCATGACAACAAACTCATAATGTCCATAACGTGTTCTGAATGTTGTTTTACGAATATCTTCTTCCCTAATTCTCAACTAGTGATATCCTGATCGTAGATCAATCTTTGAAAATACTGATACTCCTTCAACTGATCAAACAAGTCATCGATGCGCATAAGTGGGTATTTGTTCTTGATAGTTACCTTATTTAGCTCTCGATAGTCAATGAACATTTGCATTTATCCTTCCTTCTTTATTAGGAATAGTACTGGTGCTTCCCATGGTGAATGACTTGGACGTATATAGCCTTTGTCTAGTAACTCCTGTAATTGACTCTTTAACTCCCTTAATTCTGATGGGGCCATCTTATAGGGCACCTTTGAAATTGGAGCAGTTCCTGGTAACAAATCAATTTTGAATTCAATTTCTCGATCTGGTGGCAATCCTGGAAGTTCTTTAGGGAAGACCTCATGAAATTCGTTCATCACTAGAATATCTTCCAACTTTGGTCTTTGCTCTTCTATTTCGATGACCACACTTGCCAAGTACCCCTCACACCTTCTATTTAATGCCTATCTATTTTGATGATAGGCATTCTATTCTTTTTGCATTCTCCTTTAAATGTAAATGATTCTTTTTGTGTTGGTCCAAATGTTACCTCCTTTTTCTTGCAATCTATCATGGCATAGTGCATTGATAGCCAATCCATGCCAAGAATTACGTCATAGTCATGCATCTCAAGGATTATTAAGTCAACACATAGTGTATTATCACAAATGCTAACCTCACATGCCTTAATTAATTGTCCCAAGTTTAATGTTTCACCTGATGGTACCATGACACTAAAAGGCCTATTTATTATATCAGGGGCATTTTACATTTTCCTAATAAATGTTGGTGAGGCAAATAAATGTGTAGCTCCTGAGTCTATTATTACATATGTAGGATTTTTTAAAATAGATAGTTCACCTAATATTATTGAGGGGTTTCCTTCTGCATCCATCTTGGTGAGTGTGAATACTCGAGCATTAGTCTTTTCTTGTTGCATACCATTTTCTGGGTAGTCCCTGATAAAGTGTCCTTCTTTTCCACATTTGAAACATGTTCTGGTATTTGCTCGACATTCCCGAGGATGAGTTCTATCGCACTAGTTGCACATTGGTTTCTGTGGGACTTCCCTCTGATGATTCTTAGGGCGCTTGCTTTTACTATGATCTTGGATCGCTGGCATTCCCTTTCTCTTATTATTATTTAAGCGTTGTCCTTCGTGGTTAGCTTGAAAATTTCTCTGGTCCATACTTCCTTTATTCTTTTGTTTTTCTTCCTTTTTTTCTTCATTTGCTTGCTCAATTACCAAAGATCAATCGATGAGTTCATTGAAGGAAGCATCACGAACTCCCGCCACCTTTAAATCTTTTGCGAGATCTTTTCACAATCCTTGCATAAAATAGTCATTTTTCAAATCTTCCATTGCAAGCATATATGGGGCATATAGAGAGAGCTCATCAAATTTTTGGATGTACTCTAGCACAAACATCATTCCTTGTTGTAGATAAACAAACTCTCTTCTTTTGGCTGAGCGAACAGTCTTTGAAAAGTATTTGTTATAGAAGTGTTCTTTAAATTCTCTCCATTGCATTGTTCTTTCATTATGGATTTGTTTGATAGAGTCCCACTAATATTCTGCCGCTCCCCGTAGCATAAAGGAGACATAAGTGACTTTTTCTTCTTCGGGTACTTTTGCTATTTCAATCATTTTTTCCATGGTCCGCAACCATTAGTCTACTGCAATAGGGTATACACCTCTTTCAAACATGGGTGGATTTAATCTTTAAAATTTGCTTCATGCGTTGTTCATTGCATGAGCATGTTCATCTCTTCTAACTTCCCTTTCCAAAAGTCGTGCCACAATATTTGTAAGTCGATCAATTGCAGATTACTCCCTTGCACTTCCTTCCGCCCTTCTCCTTCTGTTACCCCTAATGCTTGACATCTCAACAAGTTTTTAATCTAATTTCTGCGTGTCAAACAAATCAAATGAAAATCTCTAACTAACCTAATTCCAAGTTTTTACTAAAAAGCTGAGCCTTGTCCTTCCCCTTGACTTCTACATATGGACGGTCTTCAGAAACGCTTTAAACTTGGCTCTAATACCAATTTGTAACACTCCACTTAAATATCTATTTTAAAAATGTTTAAAACATAGTTAAGTATGAAAAGAATTTTGTTAATAGCCATCACAACATAAATTAAGGATTTATTTTAATAACATCATAATAGATATTTAAGTGGAGTGTTACAAATTGGTATTAGAGCCAGGTTTAAAGCGATTCTGAAGACCGTCCATATCTATTTTAAAAATATTTAAAACATAGTTAAGTATGAAAAGAATTTTGTTAATAGCCATCACAACATAAATTAAGGATTTATTTTAATAACATCATAATAGCCATCACAACATAAGGAAATCATTAAAACTGAAGTTAAGTACGAAAAGAATTTTGTCCTTACATTGCAGTTGAAGTGTTACTTACCTCTTGGCATTGACTTCTCTAGACCTTTCTAAATTAAGGATTTCTCTGCACTTGATATTATGACTTATAATAGAAGAGAATGAAATTTCTAGGTTGGATTGAAAATGAAAAGGGTTAGGGGGTATTTATAGCAGCGTTCTGTATCATTTAACTTTCGACTCTCAAACGCCATTGGGTGGCCTTCTTGCATAAGAACTCCACCTATGGCAAAATCCGAGGCATCCGTTTGGACTTCGAAGGGCTTAGTGTGGTTCAGAAGAGCAAGGACAGGTTCCTCAGGAAATACCTTATTCAAGTCTTCGAATATGCGTTGGCATTCTACGAACCAATGCCACATTCGATTTTTCTTGAGTAAATTTGTCAAGGGTACCGCCTTGGTTGAGTAGCCCTTGATGAAGCATCGGTAGTAGTTCACAAATCTAAGAAATGAGCGAAGGTTAGGCATTTTCGTGGGAGGTTCCCATTCGAGGATCGCCTTCACCTTAGCATTTTCCGTCATGAGTTTTCTGCCCACAATCTTGTGGCCAAGGAACTCCACTTCTTGTTGAGCGAATGAACATTTCTCCATTTTGAGGAAGAGCTCGTTGTCTCGTAGTACTTGGGGGACTTGTCGCAAATGTTGGGCATGTTCCTCGAGCGTGGTACTATAGACCATGATGTCGTCTAAGTACACGACCACAAATTGATCGAGAAACGATTGGAGCACCTTGTTCATAAGTGTGCAAAAAGTAGCGGGTGCATTGGTAAGGCCAAATGGCATGACAAGGAATTCAAAGGACCTGTAACTTATTGTGCTCGCTGTCTTGGGTTCGTCTCCCTTGGTAGTACCTGGAACGCAAGTCAAGTTTGGTGAAGTACTGCGCCTTGCCAAGCTGGTCGAAAAGATCCGCTATCAAGGGAATCAAATACAAGATCTTATTAAGCGTTCTATAGTATATGCACATCCACAGCGATTCATTATTTTTCTTTTAAAAAATGACCGGTGCACCGAATAGAGCCTTTAAGGAGCAAATATAGCCTGCGTCCAGCAAGTCTTTGAGTTGTCACTACAACTCCTCAAGTTCAGGTGGCACCATGTAGTAGGGCGCCAAAGCTAGTGACTTCATGCTTTGTTCCAACTCGATCGCATGATCTACCTCTCATCGAGGTGGGAGCTTCTTCGGAAGTTCGAGAGGCCTCACGTCCTTGAACTCGTTGATGACATTTTGTATTTGTGGAGGGACTTGGCTTGACAAATTTCCACAATCTACTTCCTCGTTTAAGTCCCAAATGAACACCAAGAAACTTGGGTATTTCTTAAAAGCCCTTTTGAATTGCATGGCCGAGAGCATCTTCTCCTCGAACTTGCCACTTTCTGTGGGAACCATGCATGTTTTACTCCCATCGAGGATGCTTAGAGAGTTTGTAATGGGCAGTGGGAAGGTATGAACTTGATCGAAGAATTCCATGCCAAGGACCATCTTGAAGTCATCCATGGGCACGATGGAGAAGTCAAGCTTTCCGCTTCATATCCTAAGTGTTGTGTGCACACCTTGTGCGATACCTACAATGGGCTTGGCGGGTGAGGTTACCGCCTTCATGGTGCTTTCTTCCCTGGTGGTCTTGAGGCCTAAACACTTGGCCTCATCTACGAACATGAAGTTGTGAGTAGCTCCCGTGTCTAGCAGTGCGCGAACGGACTGACTGTTTATTTTCGCACTCACGTACGTGAGCCCTTTCTTATTGAATACGGTTTGTTAGGTCTTGAGTGCGCCAAGATATTGGAAAGAACCCATGCTGAGTTGGGGTTCTTCCACGAACATTGTGAGGTTGCTCTTAAGTTGGGTTACGAGAGCATTAAGCGACTTCTTTCCGGGATAGTCACGTACCCAATGAGGGTCGTTGCATATAAAGCATATGCTTCGAGGCTTTGATGGCTCCTTTTTGCCCTTTGATTTTCCATGCCCGCTTTTGTTGCTAGGAGACTTTTTCTAGCCCTAATCCTTGCAGTTATTGCCCTTGTCCTTGTGACTCTCTCCCTCACCTTTGCCTTGGTTGGGCCTTTTATCTTTGGATTGGGTGGAGTATTTGATGAGCGACTCCGCAATGGCGATGGCGTTGTCAAGTGTTTGAACGCCATTCCTATCACACTTGGTCTTGGCCCAATCCTTGAGGCCAACTTAGAAATAGAAGATGGAGTCCTTGTCAAACATGTCACTTATCTTGAGCATGAGGGTAGTGAACTTGTTGATGTAGTACACTACCTGTTTGTTTGAGGCGACGTAGGCACGCTCACACTTCCTTATCCATATTGCTTGGGGAAAATTGCTTTCGAAGTTCTTACTTGAAGTCAGCCCAAGTGTCGATGGTGCAAATGCCTTTGCCCATCTCGCCATGCTTTCGACGCTACCATAGTTGTACGGCGCCTCAAAGATAGGTGGGTGTTGTGCCCACTTTCGATGCCTCATCTCGTACACTCATGGCATCGAAGCATTGGTCCAGTCTAAAGAGAAAGTTGTCCACGATAGTGGCATTACGTGTGCCATTATAGGCGTCGGGCTTTGGCACGTTGATGCGTCTTGCATCACTCGTACTTGTGGATACCGGGCTAGCGGAGAGTGTGCGCTTGTGCCATGCCCAATCAGAGTGAACTTCCTCCCCTTCCGCATGGACTGCTCGTAGTTCCTCTTGGACGAAATTGCGGAGTTTCAGCAACTCTTCGTGAAAGGCTCAAAATTCCCCTTAGAGGGTGTTGGCTTGGTCTTGGATAAGGGTATTGATTGCCATAGTGACCTCGAGACCATCTTCTCTTTCCTCTAATCCTTCAAGGGTGTCTTGAGCGGCGGTCATAGCCATTTCGAGCGTAGCCATACGAGGCTCGAAGGCATCAACGGATGGGGCCTTGGACTTGCCGCGAGGCTTGCCTTGAGTGCATCCGTCTTTGTAGCCGCGGGATGGCTCCAGTGGAACACAACACTAACAACGCCCTCTTATGCCGGGTTTGGAGGGTTGGCCATTGCTCTTGAGCTAACTTGCATGGGTGTAAACCTTAACTCTGATACCACTTGTCACAGGATTAGTGTTTTGTGCAACGAACGCGTGCGACACTTAGACAACTCTTGTCGAAAGTTGCTTAGTAGGCATTTGAATTTCTCGACTAGCTAAGCCTGGAGGTTTTCGAAAGAATTAGAGAGAAGAGGGCAATGGTGCTGAATAAGGAAAATTATATTACTCGCACGAGATATTACAAGAGAGCTTACAAGAGTACTTGAGTTGCTTGCTTAAAGTTTGATGCTCAAATGCCAAATGCCATGCCCTATTAATAGGGAGGCTTGCCAAGCTCTAGAGAATTCTACCGACTTACCTAGATATCTAGATATTTACATGTGCTAGAAATGTGTAGAGAATTCTAGATATGTACAAGCCTGAGTTGTGCTAGAGTTAGCTAGAAAATTCTAGAATCGGGCCAAGCTAGCACTCTTGGCCTGAATTTGTGGACACTTGGGCTAACAACTTGGGTGGTCTGCAACATTATGTCATGATATGGTAAATCATACTCTATATTGCTCATTCTTTCACAGTTCTTAACGATTTTTACATCTTATGTTGCTTGGACAATACATCAGCAATAAGTTGCCATTCGAATAACCGTGAATTTTTTAGTATCAGGTTTTTTGTTGATTCATCAAAATAACCTTAACCTGTCATCTATTCTAGCAATTTGAGTAGCAATCTTTTCTTCTCAGGTTTCACTATATAGCATGGTATTGCTATATGAAATATTCCCTGAGATAATAAAAGAAAAGGAATTAAAAGACATTTCTAAATTATTACTTCTAGTACTCGTTTGTATGTGTCTGTGTCTGCACGCATGCGAGATTATATTTGCTTTATAAATTCTTGATTGCTTCCTTGATCAATCATATAGGCAGTTGCATGGACTGCCTTTAGCACATCATTAACCCAGTTAATGATGCCCAACTTCACAAATGCAGGTGCAAACTTCTTAATAGCACGATGAGAAATTGACTCCAAATTTTCCTAAAAAGAGAATAACTATGATTGAAAAGCATCAAGTATTGTATTATGGAATGCGATAATTCCTATGACCATATTGTCCACCAGTGGTGGTGATTCTCCACTGCCAGAACCTTCTCTAATTGCTGGCGACATCCCAACTGATCAACAACCCTCACAACAACGATTAACACTTCAAACCATAAACCCTAGATTGCAACAAACCTTTCAAAATATGCTTCATACTGTTGCCACCTTGCCTACCTCTGTTGGTGGCGATTATTTACTAACGGAACCACTGTTGAACCTTATGTACTCCTAACAACTACCTCTCACTCTCTAGTTACCACCAACCCCCTCAGGCACTAGTTTGCACTAGCACAATCAAAACTCAAGCACTACTTATTGGCCATTATTTCTAACTTCTTTTACTGAGACAAATATTTTTTAACTGCAATATATCTCACCAACACCTCACTATCTCTATTTTGGCTACTGCTAGTGGCACCATCAATCTGCCAGCCACCTCAGATCAGCCACTTTTGCCCACTCAAACCCATTTTTCTGTTGAAAACCGAGACCAGCTGCTAAATGCAAAAAACCTTAGCTATAATAAAGAAACCCTAGCTAACATCCAGCTTTCCAAACACAAAACTAAACCAAAAATCAAGCCCAAACCCGTGACCCTTTTCCACCCTTCACTCTTGGTCGTACATCCAACCCACTCTCAAAGGCCTCTTATGCATCTATTACGAATTCTGAAGTTATCATCAACCCTAATGCTAAGTCTTTTATTAATGCTATTTTTGGCCCCCTTGAATCTTCAATTTGGAAAAAGCTAGTTTTATTATTTCATGGTAAACCTATTATCTGCTTTTTAGCTCTAGAAATTCAGTCCATAGCACAATCATTCAAACTTTCCCTTATTAGTAAGTTTTTGTTTAACCGCCCTCTTGTAAATGTGATTTTGCAAATTCTTTGTTTCTTAAGCTTTAAAGGTAGTACACAGGTTTATTTGCTAGATAATTGATCAAGCTTTAACTTAGAGAGGATTACTCATGTATTTGGGTTAAGCAGACATGGTATGTTAGTGGCAAGTGTTGATTGATTTATATAATCAATTATTATCAATACCAATGTGCAAGTATACACAACAAGTAATAAAGTGATGAGTGTTCAAGATCGTCTCCACTGGGATTGATGTTACTCAAAATGTTAAAGCAATCACAATAATGCACGTCAACTAAAGACCGAAACAAACAATTACTAAATAATTCTATCGTAAATAACAATTGTGAGAGATGAGAATTGAAGCAATATCGTAATAAAATAAACTTAACTAAATGTATCCAAAGTTCAATTGAGAAGATAGTAGTTGAATGATCAAACTCTCCTAATGGGGTGACTGTTGTTTACTGAATTAGCACCAGTTGTTATGATAAGTGCTGCAGCACTGGGTAGAACAAATCTGCATCCGCAGCTGTCGCATGTTCGAAAACTCATACCTTTAAATCTACTAACAATGACCAGTTGCTCATAAAGTTAATGTATGGCTTTACGAACTTTAATCTCTCTACCCTACAAGGTGAACTCCTATGTCTAGGATATCACAAATCTTAATATCAAGCATTGCCCTTATGGGATTTAAGATAACCTAATCCAGGAAACTTAATTCCAGAACAAGTAATACTCTAATAATGTCCGCTAAGACATACCCTTTTGCTGCTCTATCTTAACTGAAATTATAAAATGGGTGGTCAACCGAAATAACAATTATGTCATAAAAACTATTAGAGTATAATGCTACAGCATTATCATAACATCATATAAGAACAGTCAAGAACCCATTGGATTATTTGTCAATCAACTACAAGTAAATTCAGTTCATATTCTGAATGAGAAAAATAAACATAAATATACTGATCACAGAATACATCCAATCAATCAAAGGAAGAAAGATAATATGAGTTGAGCACGATGAAAGTTTAAGGATCCTCTTCTTCAATGATGCCGAACAACCCTCCTTAACCTTGATCTTCTTCTCGCTTTTTGTAATTGCTTTTGAATGTTTATTCCACTCTCCGCCGTTCTTTGTGGTGCATGCCTCCTTTATATACTTGCAAATTAGGTTTTCTGAACCAACACCCCTGCGCGTGCTTGTGTTTAAATTAGGAAACATGCAGCTTGTAATTTAATTGCTGACCTGCGCCTATATTTTGCTCCCGCGTTTCTCCCAGATTGTTGCAGCATTGGTTGCTCTAACATCCGCCACAGCACTTGTGTCATTTCCGATTGTGCTTTCCTTCTTTTGCGATCATCTTCTTTCCTCCTCTTTCTCATCTAATGTCTCTGCATCCTTTTATGAATTTAAAACCTATAAATTAAAACCTGTTTTTAGCACAAATTACTATGATTCACGCAAAACTTGTTAAGACTCAACTAAAATGAATGTTTATGCAAAAGTTCGCCAAAATGTAATCAAAATATATTATTTGCTTTCTAAATGGCCTTTATTCAAGTCTAGAATAGATGTAATAACTCTCATTTCCTAGAGTTATCACACCCCCAAACTTAAATTATTACTTGTCCTCAAGTAATGACATATACTAACATTTCTCGTAAACAAACATGCACACAATTTCAGCTCTTTTATCAAATTTGCAAAGATTCTTCCACCTTCAGATCATAATCCCAATCATACAAAATTCCCATAGTAAATCAGTTCTAGACGTAAGCTTCTTTCTATCTATATTGTGTGTGTGCTGCCTTTATGATTGATTTCCAGAGATGCTGTCACATTACCCAAGGGCTGCAGAAATTTTAGCATTGATATACTTCATTCTTACAAGGGGTAGCATTTTTTTCACATATTCAAACTGTGATAGCTTTGACATTGATAACATGCGGGATAATCAACCTCCTCACTGTAATATTTATTTTTCATGTGAATGTCAATCACTTGTAATGATGACACCCAATTACTCAAGCCATGTCCAGATCAGAGTTGCTGCAGCAATATCTATAGTCTAATCTTATCTCGAGGTATTTTTGACTTAAGGCTGAACATAGGGGTCATGAACAGACCTGGCTACTCAATGCCTTAGACAGAGGACTTTTTCTTTTCTTTGCTTCTTTTTTTTTTTATAAGAACAATATATGCTACAACACTGCTCATAACTCTCGCTACTTTTTTACACAATTCTGCATATGGGGTGCATACTCAGATCTGGTTACTCAGTAACTTAAGCCATTGGAGCAGAGTTTTATTTCATAAACACCACAGTCAATCAACATGCTTCTCCTTTCAAATCTTAAGACATTTTCTATTCTTCTGGTTTGCTCTAGCAGTCCATAAAACTCAATCACCGGCTAAGTGTTGGGACAGAATTTCACTTCTATCTATAACTATCTCTACTTGGCATTCTCATAAATACTGAATAGCACTCAATTTATCTTCATTAGATTCTCAAATCCATACACAAATAACAGATAATAGAGCTTCACACAACGCAAACATAAACACATACATAAAACACATGCATTCGGAAACAACCCCCCCAAACTTGAGAGATGATGTGTCCTCACAAGCAAACAAAATACAAAAACACAAATGGACAAACAAATCTCTTTTTTTTTTCTTTTTTTATTATAAGAACAAGAAAGAAACTAGTGAGAGAAAAGTACTCCCCTGTGGTGGGGACTGCAGCCCAGGATGTGATGTTATCAGCGCTTCTTGGATGCACTGCGCAACTTATCCTTTGGTGAAGCCTTTGGGGAGGTAGCTGGCAATGTCTTTCTCTTTTCCGCTGCAGGGCTGGTAAGAGGAGTTGTGGTTGGGGTTGCTGCAGCAGTACCCGCAGATGTACTGCCTTTTCGTTTGCTGGGTTATCTTGGACTGGTGCGGATAGGCTGGCTTGGACTTGGCTGTGGAGTCTTTTGAGTCAATGCGTCAGCTGCCTGGCCCTCCGCTGTGATGGCAGCTATTACCTCAAGTAGTTGCTTGGCTTGCTCAGATGTAGGCATGGCTCTAGCTGCTGCAGCAGCTAACTCAGCATCAACTTGCTCCATTTCATCTTCAAAGGCTGGAGGTGTGGCCATTTTGGCTTTTCCCTTGGCCTTTCCTTTGCCTACAAAGACTGGAATAAGAGGTTCCACATCAAGGTCTTCTTCCTCCTCTTCTTGAATAATGTGCTGCTTCCTAGTTTTGGACTGGGTGGGGATTGGTGTTGCCTCACGTGCTTGCTCCGAATTATCCTCTGCCTCTGAGGGTGAGCTATCCGTCTCAGATTTGTCACCTTCCTCCTCAGGTGGTGCAGATGGTTCAACATCTTCTGAGTCAACTTCTGCTGGTTCATCTGAAGTAGTGGCTTCTTCACTGGTTTCTGCTGGAGCACCTGTGGTGCTGATGTTAAAATTGTATTGCTGGAGCAGAGAAGTAGGGAAGTTCCGATGATTGCGTTGCATGTACTCAGCAAATTTGTGTAGCTGTCTATCCAGGTGCTGTAAATAGCTCCAAAACCGACCATTTTCTCTCTGCTGAGCTTCCACACATTGATTGATACTGGTGCTGAGTGCTTGGATGGTCTATTCCAAGCCAAGAGTTCGTCGTGCTCCTGCTACAACAGCTGGTTCAGTGGTTGCTCCAGCACTCTCGCCAGCAACTCTTTCAATTGTTCGAGCCGTAAAGGCACCCTCATTCTTGACGTGATCATCGCTGGCTGCAAGACGAACACCTGAAACTACAAAAATACTAGTGACAAGTGAAGGAAATAGCAAAGCAGCAGTTCGATGAGTTTTGGCTGCACATTCTCGGATTTCTTTTGCAATGATGCTACCCACATCTATGGGGAGCCCTTTAACAAGGACATATAGCAAAACCAATCTATTTTGTGAAACCGTAGTAGTGTGAGTGGTGGGCATAAGTCTAGATTTCAAAAATTTCACCAATACCTTAGCAATAGGTTTCAAATCTATCCTGTTAACTACACGCCCTTCCTCGTTGACCCATGATGCCCCTTCGATGGTAAGAGTTGTAAAGATGGTGGTCCACTTTTTCGGGGTTAACTTATCATGCAATTTAGCATACTCACAAGTAATCCCAACAGGTAGGTTATAAAAAGCATTGATAACACGAGAGTCTAATGGAACAAGTGTATTTCTTACCCAGATGTTGTGCTGATCAGGGCTTACCAAATTGGCGTAAAATTCTTTTACCACCGGTAGTACCGGATTGCGAGGGTGTTTGCAAAACTCTAGCCATCCTCGCTTTGCTGCAGCATTATGAATTGATTTCACAATTCCAATGAGTTGGTCTGGAAATTGAAGCCTTTTTTCTTCCAGAATCCTGCGTGGCTCTATGAATTCTTCGTATTTTTCTTCGGCATGGTAACTCTGGAATCGTGATGGATCTTTGAGGCGTTTCGCTGTTTGCTTATATCGCGGCATTGTTGTAGCAGTAACAAAGGTAGGCTACTGTTCCTGAGAGCCAAAAGGGAAGAAGTGTTAATGAATTAGGAGAGTTGGACTTGCGAAGGAGATGGGGAATAGTGGCTTGGGCACTCAGCACAGTGACTCCATTTTATAGTGGGCTGTAATTTGAAGATAACGACAGTAATTAGAGATAATTGAGGGAATAAAATATTTGAATTAAATGTGCATATCCCAAAATTATCAGTTATTAAAATTAAAGCTGTGATTTCAGAGATTTGTTTCCGCAATTTCTATCCGTATCCGAGCGTCCATCTGTCACGGTTTCATCTCCAACGGTAAGTGAAAGCTCCAGCCTTTAATGTACTGTAACGGAAAAATTTATTGCTACAGCCCCCATTCACTTATTCCAACAACGGCCACGGTATCTATACCCAAGCGTCTAACACGTGGTTGTTCTTGTCCTCTGAATTCTGCCACCAGATATTTGCATTTGTCAATATGAAATTCAATTGTCACATTTACTTCAAACAAAAATTAAGTCTAAACTTATTAAAATAAAATAGATGAACTTAAATCGAAAATAAGGAATGCAATAATGTAAAAAAAAAAAAAAATTAAATGGTGAATATGGTAAAACAAGATTAGATTAAATGGTGAAGAGGGAGAGTTGTTTATTGAAACCAAAGGATATCGAGATTGGTTTGAAGTTGCTGCTTCCTCAATGGGTTGCCTCCCATGAAGCGGTTGATTTAAGGTCCTTCAGCCTGACCTTCTGTCTTTGCTCAATAGTGTGGTTCTTAAAGGGATAACACCTCCTGTGACCCTTCTGCTGCTGGGTGTATGTAATGCTTAGTCCTGTGCCCATTAACCTTGAATTCGTGACCTATTTGTTCATCTAAAAGATCAACAACTCCATGAGGATAAGATTTTAATAGCTTAAACGGGCTTGACCATCGTGACTTGAGCTTTCCCGAAAACAACCTTAGTCTTGTATTGTGGAGCAACACTAATTGACTAGGGATGAACTTCCTGTGTTGAATATGCTTGTCATGCCAATGTTTTGTTCTCTCTTTATAAATTTTTGCATTTTCATATGAAAACAGCCTTAATTCATCAAGCTCACAAAGTTGAAGCTTCCTTTGTTCTGCTGCAACATGCATGTCCCAATTTAGTTTCTTCAGTGCCCAGTGTGCTTTATGCTCTAGCTCTAGGGGCAAAGGACAAGCCTTGCCATAAAAAATTCGGTAAGGAGACATGCCAAGTAGGGTTTTGTATGCTGTTCTGTAGGCCCATAAAGAGTCATGCAAATGTAAAGACCAATCCTTCCTTGTTGGGTTCACCACTTTTTCTAAGATCTTTTTAATTTCTCTGTTGGACACTTCAGCCTGACCATTTGATTGTGGGTGATATGCTGTTGTTATCTTGTGTCTGACTCCATATTTCATCATTGCTGCAACAAAGATCTTGTTGCAAAAATGTGCTCATTCATCACTAATAATTACTCGAAGAGTACCGAACCTGGAGAAAACATTTTTTTGAAGAAAAGTCACCACAGGTTTAGCATCATTGGTAGGTAATGCTATTGCTTCCACCCACTTGGAGACATAGTCTACAACAACAAGGATATATAAGTTGCCAAAGGATGGGGGAAAAGGTCTCATAAAATCTATTCCCCAAACATAAAAAACTTCTACTTCCAGTATGTTGGTCAATGGCATCTCATGTCGGCTGGTTATGTTCCCTGTCCTTTGACACCTGTCACAACATTTAACAAATTCATAAGCATCTTTAAAAATAGTGGGCCAATAATAACCTGATTGCATAACTTTTGCAGCTGTTCTGTGACCACCAAAATGTCCTCCATATGCTGCAGCATGACATGACTCTAGTATATGAGGTATTTCTTCTGCTGCAACACATCGTCTTATTACCTGATCTGAGCATAGCTTATATAAATGTGGGTCATCCCACTTGTAGCTTCTAACATCATGAAGAAATTTATTTTTCTCTTGAAACTTCAACTCAGATGGTGGTAACCCACTTACTAGATAGTTAGCAAAGTCTGCATACCATGGAGATTTTGACTGCTTCAGCATCTGTGCTTGCTGTATTGCCAACAGCTGTTCATCAGGAAAAGTTTCAGTGATGCCCTTCCTTGTTAATGTACTAGTGTCTGCTTCCAACCGTGACAAGTGGTCTGCCACTTGATTCTCAGTCCCCTTTCTATCTTTAATTTCCAGATCAAATTCTTGAAGCAATAAGATCCATCTGATTAGTCTTGGTTTGGCATCCTTATTTGAAATTAAATATTTAATGGCTGCATGGTCTGTGTAAATAGTGACTTTAGTACCTACCAGGTAAGCTCTGAATTTATCGAAAGTAAAAACTACTGCTAGCAACTCCTTCTCTGTAGTGGTGTAATTGATCTGAGTTGGAGTAAGAGTTTTGCTTGCATAATATATGGAATGAAAAACCTTATCCTTTCTTTGCCCTAATACTGCTCCCACAGAATGATCACTAGCATCACACATCAATTCAAATGGTGAATTCTAATATGGAGATATAACTACTAGAGCAGTGATCAAGGCTTTCTTTAATTCATTAAATGCTTGAAGGCATTCTTTGTCAAAGTGAAATGGTTTATCATGCTCCAGCAATGAACATAGAGGCTTGGCTATTCTGGAAAAATCCTTGATGAATCTTCTGTAGAATCCAGCATGACCCAGAAAACTCCTAATACCCTTTACTGAAGTTGGGGGTGGCAGTTTATCTATTACCTCTATCTTGGCTTTATCTACCTCAATACCATCCTTGGATATCTTGTGACCCAGCACTATTCCTTCTTGCGCCATGAAATGACATTTCTCCCAATTAAGTACTAAGTTAGTCATCTCACATCTTTTAAGAACTTCTTCCAAGTTGTGTAAACAATTACCATATGTCTCTCCAAAAACTGAAAAATCATCCATGAAAATTTCCAAGGTCTATTCTACCATATCAGAAAATATAGACATCATGCATCTCTGAAAAGTTGCTGGAGCATTGCACAGCCCAAATGGCATTCTTCTGAAGGCAAATGTTCCATAAGGACAAGTAAATGCAGTCTTCTCTTGATCCTCTGGGGCTCTAGCAATCTGGTTGTAGCCTGAATACCCATCTAAGAAATAGTAGAATTATTTTCCAGCAAGTTTGTCCAGCATCTGATCTATGAAGGGAAGTGGGAAATGGTCTTTCCTTGTTGCTTTTTTGAGCTTTCTGTAATCCATACACACTCTCCATCCAGTCATTGTCCTTGTAGGAATAAGTTCATTCTTCTCATTAGCCATTACTGTTATCCCTCCTTTCTTTGGAACACACTGAACTGGGCTTACCCATGAACTGTCTGATATTGGGTATATGATTCCAGCATCTAACCATTTGATGATTTCTTTCTTCACCACTTCTTTCATAATAGGATTCAACCTTCTCTAGTGCTCCACCGAATTGCTGGAACAGTCTTCTAAAAGGATCTTATGCATACATATTGATGGGCCGATACCCTTTATATCTGCCATGGTCCATCCAATTACTCTTTTGTATTTTCCCAGCAAATCCACTAGGCTTTGTTCTTGACCTGCATCCAAAGTAGAAGAAATGATTACAGGGAGTGTGTTGTTTTGACCAAGGTATGCATACTTTAAATGTGAAGGTAACAGTTTTAATTCAAAACTAGGGGGTGATTCAATAGATGGTAAAGTTGTTGGTACTTCCCTGTCTGAAAGATTCAGGTGTTCAATAACTCTGCTGTGCCTATTAGATTGTTGTTTGTTCATCCAATCTATTTGAATTTCTGCAACATCTTCCTCTTCAACCTCCTCAAAGGTGGTGACTTTGTTAAGTACATTACTGCAGCATCTGTCTAGTCTGTCTGTTACAACAAGATCCATTACACTTAAGAAATTGCAATCTTCTATTTCATCAGGGTTTCTCATAGCTTCAAGTACATTAAATGTGACTTGCTGATCATTCACTCTCATAGTCAGCTCTCCTTTCTGCACATCTATCAACGTTTTTCCAGTTGCTAAAAAAGGTCTGCCAAGTATAATGGGTAACTCTTTTTCAGCTTCAAAATCCAGCACAATGAAATCCACTGGAAAAATGAATTTGTCAACCTTCACCAGTACATCCTCTATCTTTCCTTTGGGGTATGCATGGGATCTGTCAGCTAATTGCAGAGTGACAGTTGTTGGTCTGCACTCCCCTACTCCAAGCTGCTTAAATACAGATAATGGCATAAAGTTGATACTGGCTCCCAAATCACAAAGTGCTCTGCCAGCATACCTATTCCCTATAGAGCAGGGTATTGTAAAACTCCCTGGATCTTTTAATTTTGTGGGAATTTTACTCTGAAGCATATGGCTGCTTTCCTGTGTTAGAGCTACAGTTTCAAACTCTCCCAGCCTTCTTTTTCGTGCCAAAATATCTTTTAGAAATTTTACATAATTTGGCATTTGCTCCAAAGCTTCCACAAAAGGTATGTTTATGTGCAGTTGCTTCAACACTTCCAGGAATTTGTTGAACTGCTTGTCTTGTTTTAGCTTCTGGAACCTTTGAGGGAAATGTGGTAGATGTCTAAACTGCTGGTGAGATTCAGGATGTACCAAACTTTGTTTGTTTAAGTTGGTGCAGGTTATGGCTACTGGTGTTGTAACTTCTTTTTCAGCAAGATCTGGTTGATTTTCTTTTGCAGTTGCTGTAGCTGGGTCCCTTGCATCCGTGTCTTGATGGGGAGTTTGCTGTAACATGCTTCCCTTTTGAGTTGGTTTTTGAGCTGAAATGCCTTCCATCCCATTTTTGGTCACCTCAACTGGGATATCAATATGCTTCCGAGATCTCAGACTAATCACTTTGCAGTGTTCTTTGTTCTCTCTCCTATGATCTTCTGTGTTGCTAGGTAAGCTTCCTTGAGTTCTGCTGCTCATTGTTGTAGCTAACTGTCCCATTTGGTTCTCAAGGTTTCTCAAGGATACAGCTTGACTCTGCACAATTGCTTCATTCTTTGCAATGTACTCCTTGATTAATACTTCCAATGAAGTGATTGGATCCTGACTGATAGGCTTTTGCCCTTGACTTTGTTGATGAAAATCATGTGGTTGTGGTTGTGTGTTTCTACTTAGTCTATTCAATGCTGGAGCATTTCGATTCTGATTGCTCCATGAGAAATTTGGGTGTTGTTTCCAGCCTGGGTTATAAGTATTTGAGTATGGGTTGTTCTGAGGTTGTCGATTGAAGTTACCCACATAATTTACTGAGGCTGGATTTCCAGGGCAATTATCAAAATCATGATCTTCACCACAGTAGACACAAGAAAGTTCAGTCACTTGCTTTACTGTTGCTGGAACAGCTGTCATGGCTTTTACCATGTTAGTCAATGAAGTTACTTGAGCTGATAAGGTTGTAATCGCATCAATGCTATGTACCCCTGCTGATCCTCTTGCTACCGGTTGCCTAGCTGATGGCCACTAGTAATTATTGTTGGCAATTCTCTCCAAAATTTCATAAGCTTCAGTGTAGGATTTTGATAACAGAGCTCCATTTGCTGAAGCATCCACCATTAACTTTGTACTCGGATTCAACCCATTGTAGAAAGTTTTCAATTGAAAACAACAAGGAATACCATGATGAGGACATCTTCTGAGGTAATTTCAGAAGAGGTAATTTCAGAAGCAACAAGGAACCCATTGTAGAAAGTTTCCCAAGCCTCGTACAAACTCTCATCTTCAATTTGATGGAAAGAGGTAATTTCATTCCATAATTTTGCATTCTTTGTTAGTGGGAAATATTTCATTAGGAATTTATCGGCCAATTCATTCCATGTAGTGATGGAATCAGATGGTAATGAATTTAACCATGCTCTTGCTCGATCCCTTACGGAATAAGGAAAAAGCCTCAGCCTTAGGGCATCTTGCGTTGCTCCAGCAATTTTGAAAGCATCACTCACTTCCAAGAACAATTTAAGATGGAGATGAGGATCTTCATTTGGAAATCCATTGAATTACCCAACTGTTTGCAACATTTGAAACATCACTGGTTTTAATTCAAAGTTGGCAGCATCCACTTCAGGTCTAATGATGCCATAATGGACGACTTGAGGAGTTAGCACAGCATAATCTCGTATAGCTCTGTCTCTGTCATCTGCCATGTAAATAATATTATTATTTCCTGGCTGTCTCCCGTTAACATATTCATTTTGCTCTTCTTGAATGTTGGCTGGTTGTAAAGGTCCGTGAGGGTTCAAATTTCCCTCATCTTGTAAGTTATTCATGTCTGAAGTAGTCTTTGAATTTCTTTGTTCTCTTCGCAATCTCCTGATAGTCCTTTCAATCTCAGGATCGAATTGGAATATCTCAGATCTTTCTTTGCGCATGCACGCTCTGATCTGCCAATCAAAAGAATAAATTGAATTAAGTTTGGTGCTATCGCAATTTACTTCACACTCCAAAAATAAACAATCAATCCCCGGCAACGGCGCCAAAAACTTGTTGATTGATTTATATAATCAATTATTATCAATACCAATGTGCAAGTATACACAACAAGTAATAAAGTGATGAGTGTTCAAGATCGTCTCCACAGGGATTGATGTTACTCAAAATGTTAAAGCAATCACAATAATGCACGTCAACTAAAGACCGAAACAAACAATTACTAAATAATTCTATCGTAAATAACAATTGTGAGAGATGAGAATTGAAGCAATATCGTAATAAAATAAACTTAACTAAATGTATCCAAAGTTCAATTGAGAAGATAGTAGTTGAATGATCAAACTCTCCTAATGGGGTGACTGTTGTTTACCGAATTAGCACCAGTTGTTATGATAAGTGCTGCAGCACTAGGTAGAACAAATCTGCATCCGCAGCTGTCGCATGTTGGAAATCTCATACCTTTAAATCTACTAACAATGACCAGTTGCTCATAAAGTTAATGTATGGCTTTACGAACTTTAATCTCTCTACCCTACAAGGTGAACTCCTATGTCTAGGATATCACAAATCTTAATATCAAGCATTGCCCTTATGAGATTTAAGATAACCTAATCCAGGAAACTCAATTCAAGAACAAGTAATACTCTAATAATGTCCGCTAAGATATGCCCTTTTGCTGCTCTATCTTAACTGAAATTATAAAATGGGTGGTCAACCGAAATAACAATTATGTCATAAAAACTATTAGAGTATAATGCTACAACATTATCATAACATCATATAAGAACAGTAAAAAACCCATTGGATTATTTGTCAATCAACTACAAGTAAATTCAGTTCATATTCTGAATGAGAAAAATAAACATAAATATACTGATCACAGAATACATCCAATCAATCAAAGGAAGAAAGATAATATGAGTTGAGCACGATGAAAGTTTAAGGATCCTCTTCTTCAATGATGCCGAACAGCCCTCCTTAACCTTGATCTTCTTCTCGCTTTTTGTAATTGCTTTTGAATGTTTATTCCACTCTCCGCCGTTCTTTGTGGTGCATGCCTCCTTTATATACTTGCAAATTAGGTTTTCTGAACCAACACCCCTGCACATGCTTGTGTTTAAATTAGGAAACATGCAGCTTGTAATTTAATTGCTGACCCGCGCCTATATTTTCTCCCGCGTTTCTCCCAGATTGTTGCAGCATTGGTTGCTCTAACATCCGCCACAGCACTTGTGTCATTTCCGATTGTGCTTTCCTTCTTTTGCGATCATCTTCTTTCCTCCTCTTTCTCATCTAATGTCTCCGCATCCTTTTATGAATTTAAAACCTACAAATAAAAACTTGTTTTTAGCACAAATTACTATGATTCACGCAAAACTTGTTAAGACTCAACTAAAATGAATGTTTATGCAAAAGTTCACCAAAATGTAATCAAAATACATTATTTGCTTTCTAAATGGCCTTTATTCAAGTCTAGAATAGATGTAATAACTCTCATTTCCTAGAGTTATCAGCAGGTCCACACGTACTTTTAAGTAGTCTACATTTATGCTCTGAAGAGTCTCAGTTGTTCTTGTCTAGGTGTCTTTGCCTTATTTACTTGTGCATTTCATTCATTGTAGAGATGCTTTATTTTTTATTGTGAATGCTATTAAAAAGCCTTTACGGGTGGACCATGCCACTACTGCTATTAATAGGCCCTTGGTGGCTCATGTACTCATTGAGTATGATGTTTCACAACTATTGTTGCTAAGACTTTGGATTGGTAAATGTGATAATGGGGTTTGGCAAGATATCATCTATGAGCATGTTCTGTTATATTATGCCATGTCTAAGCATCTTGGTCGCTTTGATGATGCTTATTTTGCTACTAATCATGGGCTCCATAAACCCTAATAACCTATTGGTTAGGTGAAGGATGTATTTGCTCATGATACAAGTACGGTACCTATTACTAATGTTGTTGTCTAGCCTACTAGGAATTGTGCTACATATGTGGTTACTAAGAATAATTGACTACAGAGGCCTACTCTCGTCCAAGGTCAGTCTTTGGGCCTAGCCCCCTCGATGATGTTGCTTGGCCATCTGCTCTTTTTCCTCAGGATACTATAGACGCGGCATCTAATTCGATTTCTACTCTGTGAGTTCCAGATGATGATGGTTTGCAATATACTGTTGCTCTGAGAGATACTGATGGATGCACTAAGGTTGCTAATTCTCTTGTTTTGGATAATCTGAGTGCTCTAAGGGCTTCCACAAGCTTTACATTTTTCAAGTCTACAGTGGATGATATTCACTCCATGGTTGTGATTTTAATTACCATCTAAAGATATCCCTAATCAGTCGGATGAGGAGTTTAGCTCTGACGGAAATCCTATAGTCGATGATTATTTTGCGTCTAAGACTGAGGGTATAACTGGCCATGATCTTGACTTCGACCTCAGTATTGGTGGCATGCATTCCTCTAGTTTTAAGAAAGGTTTCAAATTAGTTAATGGTCGTAAGTATTGTAAGTATTTTTCTCGGCGTTTGCATTAATTAATTATCTTTAGCTTCTTATTTATTCTATTATTGTTTTCGTTTTTTTTTTCATTAGTTGGTTATTTTTGTTCCTTTGCTTGGAGATTTTGGTCTACATCCCCCTCCATATGTAATTTTGTTTATATTTCAATAATCTATAGGTAAGGGGGTCCCGCCTAACCCCACCAACTTTGGGTTTTTTAATTAAAAAAAGCATAAAAATGACAGTTAAAGAATTGAACTAAAATGGTAAGACATGGGAAGTTTTCCAGATATTAAAATATGAAGAATTTTCTCATGATGGGCCTTGCACATCGTTCTTTTGTTGCCTCTTAACATGTTGTGAACAAAGAGTGCTTCTAAGTGTCGCTCTCATTTTACCAAGATGAAAAATTAGGGAGGAGTAGAGTTCCTGTAAAATAGCATAGTTGCGATAAGTCTTTCGTGTTGCAATCCCGAAGTAAAAGTTCATTTGTCTATGACCACTTTCATACCTCCTCTAGCTGGTGGCTTTTACTGTGCATGTCCATTGATGTGATAATAATTTATATATTTCTTAATTTAATCTTATGTTAAATTATATTTTATCATATTAATTTTATCTTAATTTTTATTTTTGTTATTTTAGGTACATTTTGGGAATGAAGAAGCATTAAATTAGAATATTCAAATAGAAAGAGCTTAAAAAAGAAATTGATTGGAAATTTAAGGAAAGTAATGGGAGTTAAAATGGAAGAAAATCGAAGCAGCCAAGGCATAATTGTAGTTCACGTGAAGATGAGAAGAATTAGTATTGGAAATAAGTTAATTAATAAGGTAAATCATGTGAAGAATAGAGTAAAAAAAGAAAGTATTCTGGTGATGGGCTTTGGCCAAATCATTATTGGCTTATTAATTGAACAAGTCACGTGCATGCATGAAAGAAAAGAAGCGGCTTGGCTTTTGTTTTTAATTCTTTCCATATAAGGAGTTAAAGGCCACAATTGAAACAATATAAAAGGGCACGAGTGGAAGCCACAAGAGAGGCGGGCAGCCGCACAAATTGGAAGCCAAGAGAAAAACAAATAACCGAGAGCGAGAAAAAAAAAGAGAGTGAGAAGCCGCCGCTGCAAATTTGGAGAAGCAATAATTTGGAGAAGTCGATTGTAGAGATTGAAGAGAGAACTTTTTGAGTTTATTCTTTCTTTTCTCTTTTTCTATTATCTTACTTGAATATTCCCAATTAAATTTATAAATTCTCTTTATATTCTCATGAACTAATTTATTTTGCTATGGCTACGATGTAGCCTAACTATAAGGATTTAATTTCATAAATATATGTTATTTTTAGTTTATTATTCCATGGTTGAGTGTTCATTATTGTGCTTAATGCTTTTAAATATTTGGTCAATATTTAAATGATTTAAGGATACATAATGAGACCAAGAGGAGATTTATGTATTTTTGCTCTATGTAATGGATGCCATGAGTTGAACGAAAGACAGAGATGTGCCAACATGATTCATGTAATTTTTCTAAGAATTTTCATAGAACTTAATGAATCTTTGCATATTTAAATTCACATAGAAATATAGTGGGTTAATATGTGAAGATATTTTTTATAGTACTCAAGAAAGGATATTGAATAGATTAGGAAAATTCACTGTCAACATGAGTAATAAATTTTAATAGCATAAATAGAGAATTAAAATTGAATTGGTTATGATAAAATCGGATGTCATAGTGTCATAATCTCTACGTGATTTCTATTACTGCTTGCATATTTATTTAATTTTTAGTTATTTTACTCTATTTTAATTTTTTTTTCTAAATCTGTCTATTCGATTGTTCAAAGAAATTAGGGTTAGAATAATTTCAGTAGCTAAGAGGATATACAATCTCTGTAGGATAATATTCTACTCTTCATTATATTATTTGTGTTCACTAGTACACTTGTTAATTTATGCATCGTCCATAATAGTCCAATAAGCAAGCATATAAAACTTCTTATTGGAGAAATGTTTGATTACAATATGATGGGTATTGTTATCCGGACTAATTCGCCCAATTTCTTCATAACATGCATTGCGCTCTCCATAGCACCAGCTCTGCAGTAGGCATAAAGCATGCAATTTAAATCATATTTGTCATACTTGACTTCAAAATACCCAGCCAATTTGCCTCTTCAAAACACCCACCCCGGCAGAATGCTGAAATCATGATACTGTGGGCATAGTCATTTGCATGAGGGAAACAAAATTGGTGGTTAAACCTAAAAGCTTATATATAGTACGATCTTTGTTTGGTATAATAGTGGACTGAACTTGTTAATTTAATTTAATAAATTATTAAATAAAATTCTGATATTCTATACAATAATATAAAATTACTTGGTTAAAAATTCGTGAAATTCACTTCTATGTTTAATTTATATTAAAATATTAGGTTAAATGAAAAAGAAAAAAGTGATAAAGAGGACACAAAGTTTTTATTTAATCTTACCTCACCTAAATGCCTAAAAAAATAAGGGTTAATAATACTATTAGGTTTAGACTAAATTTAAGTTTACTCTAATAGTCCATGACAACCAAACATACCTTAGATTAAATTATTTTATTAGTTTCAAAATCTAATTGAATCCCACAATTTATCGAAGCTCCCAAAAACAGCCTAATATATAGTTAAAAAATATTGTATTCATAAAAATGCGGTACACGTTAGAATGCCAATGTCCAATTTGTTCAAATAGTGCACCAATATACATATGAGATAGGATCAACTATCTCTGTAACGACCCGCCCCGACCTCCACAGGGCGAATCTTACTGATAGATGCTTAACAATAAAATAATAATAAATAATAAATAATAATAATAATCCTTTTACAATCCATAAAAATTATATCCTTGAAAATACAAATATAAAACACAAACTACAGCAGAATAATTTAAAATTCATGCCAAGCCATCTAATTCCTCCATTCAAGTCCTTCTCGATGCTCATCACGAATTAATTCTGATTTACGAAAACTGAATCACAATAAACTATAATGAGTACGAAACTCAGTAAGTAAACCAGTTTTGCATATACCAAAATACATACATACATATATATAGTGCAAATGAATGACGTGCCATGGTATTCGAAAACATCGTAAAACAAATCATCGAAATCTCAGTCTGTCTTTCTCAAACTTTCACATTCTCTTTCAAACTACTTACTTGAGCTAACTTCATTCGATTACCGCTTAGTAGGACACTCTTAACTTTCATAACTTTCATACTCTTTGGGCTTCTTGCCAATGCGTCCTTCGCCCACTTATCTCATAACTATATAAACATCTAGAGTATCCTCCACTAAGCCAGTAACGAATTTAAGCATCCAAGCTAAAACTGTAAAACAATCTTTCTTTCTTCAAATTTCGTTTGCTAAAATCAACTTTCTCATTTTACAGAAAACATAATGCATTTTCGTGCTCATGCCAATAAAATATTCACACATACATATGCCCATGTCCATAAATACACATAACACATAACAACACATCTTACCAACACATCACATAAATACATGGGCAAAGCATATAATCAATATACGTATATGTATCAAAATAGACTTTTCAAACATGTCAAACATATATATTGTTTATTGTGATTCGTTTGGAAATCTAATTTACTTACCTCCTGGTATCCTCGAGTAACAAATGCACATCGATATCATCGGCTTAAAAACCAATAAAAATACTCTCATAAGAATAAAATTAAACCATAATCATAAACTCCAATATTCTCAAATTCCTCAATATAATCACATTCCATACGTAACCTCAAATAATCTTAATTTAAATCATAAATCATCAAAATACTCATAATTCTTGAAATTAAGAAATTACCCTCAAATATCAAAATTACCAAAATGCCCTTGAATTCAATATTACCAAAATACCCTCATATCAAAATTACCAAATTAACCTCAAAATCATAAATTACCAACTTTATCCTCAATTTCAGCAATTACTAAAATACCCACAAAATCTGAAATTACAAAATTGCCCTTATACTGTGAAATTACCGAAATACCCTTGCTGGTCAACAGTCACCGGAATTCAATCGACGGCGACGGGAAGCTCAGAACTGAAAGTTCAAGCCACGCTGAGTCCAATGATGGCGGTGGTGACCTCCCACGTGCGGTGCTGGCTCCGGATCGAGCTCCCGAAGTCGTGAATCCTTCAACGGCCGATCAACGGCAAAACGACGTCCCGGCGTCAGTGGTTAGTCGGAAATGGCAGAGGGAAAGGTAAGGAACAAAACCCAAGTGATGGCTTTACCGGAAACCGGTGAAATCACGGCGAATTGAGGCGGCAATTCTGCGGAACTTCAAAGCTTCGATCGGTGGCTTTCCGATCGATTTCCGGCAGCAAGGACGGTATGGATACGTTGCTCGTCTCTCAAGCTTTAAATCGGTACCAACCTTTCCTTTGTCATCTCTTAGGAAAAGACTACAATCTTTTAAATGAATATCATAGTTTTTTTCCAAGAGTTGACCAAAACTAAAGATGTTGCTTTTCATATTAGGCACATAGTAAACATTCGAAATTATTTGGTGGCTACCATCTTTTGCACAAAACAGATTATTACCTTTGTCCTTTACTGGTACTTTTGAATCATCTTCAAAAGCGGCACTATCATTCACAGATTCATTTAGTTCCACGAACATGTTTCTGTTTCCGCTCACATGATTGCTAGCACCTTTGTCAAGATACCATATATTTTCTTGACCTCCATTTGTGTCATTGCGTACTAGTAAAAGGGTGACATCTTCACCATTTTTCTCTTCAGCATAATTCACTCTCTCATTAATTCTGGTACTTGGAGCTCTACATTCTGAAGCATAATGCCCAAACTTTTGACAATTATAGCACTGTACTTGGGATTTGTCATACCTTGATCTTAGATTGCCTCTGCCTCTGCCTCGTCCTTTGGTTAAGCTTTCTTCTTTGGCATAATTGGAGTTGTTGTTGTTAAAATTCCAACATCGTCGATAACTACGACCTCTACCTCATCCTTGACCTCAACCTTAAATATAATGCATTCTCTCGTTGTCGAAGCTTTCTTCTCTTTTCTTTGGATTGACTTCTATCTTGAGAAGTTGTTCTTCGATTCCTTGTTTCTTTTTTAGTTTTTGTTAATAGGTTTACAATTTTCCTTGAAGTTGCTCGATCGTCATATCCTCTAAATCTTTTGTTTCCTTAATTGTCACAACAATATGGTCAAACTTTGAGTCTACTAATTGAAGTATCTTTTCAATAATCCTTACATCTTTTAACTCCTCGCCATTTCTTTTTAATTCATTGGAAACGGTTGCAACTTGAGTAAAGTAGTCAAAAATTAACTCCGATGCCTTCATGTGTAAGGACTCAAATTCTCCTCGTAATGTTTGGAGACAAACCTTCTTAACTTGCTCCGCTCCTTTGTAAAAGATCTTTAACTTCTCTTATGCTTCTTTTGAGGAGGTTGCACCACTAACATTTTCAAAAGCATCTTTATCTAATGATTGAAAGATGAGATATTTTGTTTTATTCTCTTTCTTCTTCAAGTCTTTTTAATTCTCATTTTGCGCCGTAGTTAAAGTGACTTCATTTTCTGGCACAATAAAGTCTTTCTCTACGACATCCATGTGTCATGTGCACTCAATAGAGCCTTCATTTTAATACTCCAGTTGTCGAACTTACTTCCCTTTAATTGTGGAACTTGGAATGACATCATGCCACCATTTTTCATAATTCACAAATTGAGCAAGAATATGGAGATTTTAAATGTACGGATGAATCCGGAACGTCAAAAAACCCTGGGAGGGACTCGAGTCAACTTTCGGTCAACGGTCAATGTGCGGTTAATGGTCAATGTCGATTAACAGTCAACGTTTCTGCTTAGTTGACTTGGCTCGGTCCGGCTCTGTGGCTCGGTTCGGATCTGGTCAGCTCGGTTCGACTTGGTTCTGTTCGGTTCAGCTTGGTTCAAGTCGGTGAGTCGACTCAGCTTTAGGACAGAAAATTTCCGGCAGCGAGTGTGGGAGTACGCGGTCTCTGATCGGGCTGATATTTGCGGTTTCACGTTCCTCTCGTTGAGATATTCGATTTGATATGTTATACGACTATATATAGCATTGAACACTAGCTCTGATACCATTTTATTGGAGAATTAACAAATTAAACACTAAAAAACACACTATTTTATTTCTTCAAAACAGTCCTCACCAATTACAACTCTTATTTTTCACTCTCTACAACTTAGAGATTTTGTTACTTTACTTGATGCATAACCAAATGACACAAGGGGGTATTTATAGTACATGAGAAAAAATCTAAACTATAAGAAATTACAAAAAATTAATAACTATTTATCTTCACCTACCAAACCTACCACACCTATCACAAATAATTCAAACATCACCAATCATACTTACTCATGGAACCTTCCATAGGTTGAGCTTATTAATTTGGGTTTGAATTTTTTATTATTATCATCATCATCATCATCATCATCATCATCATCTTGGATCAAGTTTATGATCCAACAAAAGTAACATATATGACATTTTTGTTTCATTTATAAACCTCGACGAGTGAGGGAATTTATTAGAATCATCGAAAAGAGACCTCATCATCGGAAAGAAATAGAAACTGACAGGAAAAGTTGAGGCCAACATCAATTGAAACTGCACTCTTGGGATTCGTAACGCATCATGCACTATAATTCATCATCCTTTGGTGCCAGGTGATGATGTGGCAACCACGTGTTTGTCGTCCAAGGGAATTGGCTGAAAAAGCAATGTGAAAACTACATCCATAGTCTCTTGGTTTTGAGCACCATGCCCATCTCCATGTAGATACATAAAATGGGACACTCTCACAACATTTAATATGAACTCGACTGTAGTTTGCGATAAGGGAGAATCTTTATCAGCTCTGTATGCATTCACCTTCTTCCACATCTGTCTCATCATATCCTTGATGTGTTCACGGGCAACTTCCTCCGAGGCACCAGTTTCATGCATGTAACACTGGATCGATTTCGGAACATCCCCTCTCCGTATCTCATCCTGATGAATTATTGGGTAAAATAAAAGGTACAGTCAATTCATAAATAAAGGATTAATTCAATTTCTGTCTTGTTAAAAAAATAAAAAAGAAAAAATACCGATGAAGTTCCCAAATCATCTTGAAGACGAAGAATCTTGAATGACCAGTGAACTATATCTTGATTACTTTCTAAAAATTCTAGTTCTTTCTCAATGATTGGATTTGTCCCAGAAAGGTATGCAGTCATTGTAACCATAGGGCCTCCTATTGATACCAATCCATTTTCCAAGAATTCTCCCAGTGTTGGCGTGTACTTACCATGGTACCATTTCGCCTCCACTAAGTAGGCTTGTATATTGCGAAGCCACTGATGCACAAGACACAGAAAGTAGCAGTAGTTACAACTTACAATTTTTTTTTTTTACGACAAAAACATCGTAATTTAAAATGGATAAATCAAAGGAAAAGGAATGGCAGCGGAGGTGCAACTAATATTTTACGTAAGGCATTTTTTATACTTCGAAGTATATCAAAACCCTGTTGTTTGAGTACGTAATAAGTAAATTCATTAACCAAGTTGTAAAGCGCAAGAAAACAGAATTTCATATAGTCCGGAAGGTGGTTCAAAGCATAATTGATGTCCCACCTGTAGAAAACGAAAAAAAAAAAAAATCATATGACTGGTCTTTTAATTTGAGAAGTAACAAGCAGCTAGCTAGCAGTTGAATTAATCAATTAGGTATAACATTAATTTGCCAACAAACCTCTCAACAGCATCAGCAAATAGCTCAAGTTCATCCAAAGTTCCATAAACATCATAAATATCATCAATCACTGAAATTAGAGCAAATGTGATTGTGCGTATTCTCCTACAGTAGGCTAATTGAGGCTTAAACACTATCCCCATGCCCCATACGAAGGATGCTACCAAGCTGTCCCTCGCAAAGCTCAGTTTCTCTGCAAGACCTATATCCTTCCACCACCTTCATAGGAAAATTAAAACGAATATTATGACTCGTAGCTTTACAATACATCTATTATAGAGTCATCTTCTAGTCCGAGATTCCTTAGAGTCAATCTCTGGTGCAAACGTCTGTATTTTATAAAGTGCAGACTCAGACCTTTACACTACTGTAAAAGGTGTAGTCTGCACCTGAGAATAATTTAATATGCATATGATTAACTTGTACAAGTTATGTATTTCATAAACTCAAATCTTTGATACATACATAAATATGAGTTGCAACCAAGCATGGATACCTTGAAAAATCTTTAAGTTCTTCCTGGTAAATTGCCTGCAAAACATTGAATTCCATCTTAGCGAGCTCAAGTAAAAGGTGGTTCTTGTCCTCTCTTTTCTCATAAACGTCTATGAACCACCTTGCCTCTAACATTGGAACTTTCCAATGCAGAGGGAGCTCCAGTGCGCGCTTTGCTTGTTCTGCGACAAAGACATCCCCTTGCTTGCTCTTGCTGATCATCACTTCTTTAAGATGTTTACTGGTGAATTGCCAGGCCTCCTCCATGATGCTTTCTCCTTCAAAGCTGTAATACGAGGCTTCATGCAAGCTCATTATTTCCTTGAAATCATTACAAATGAAGCCTCCCTTGTCGTCTTTAAAACCATTGAAAACGTCTGCAGTGCTCAATCAAAAAGAACTATTTCATCAAAATTTTCGCATACATATGCTAATTAGAGAATGATTTAAGTGTCTCAGCAGCCTTGTCGAGTTAGAATTCTCTGGAGATAGAGAGTTAAAAAATTGATTTGGGTGTTATCCACTCTTTTAAATTAAAAAAAAGAGGAAAAAAACAGAGAGATCGATTCAAATATTCACACCTTGCATGCGCATGACAAAAAAAAGCGAGTTAATGAAATGTACCTTGAGAAACAGGATAGCCATGTTGTCTAAGTAGTCTAAACTCGAGAGAGGTTGCATACAGATTTTCTTTT
The DNA here is from genome assembly GCA_039657385.1 of Citrus x changshan-huyou. Lineage (NCBI taxonomy): Eukaryota > Viridiplantae > Streptophyta > Magnoliopsida > Sapindales > Rutaceae > Citrus > Citrus x changshan-huyou. The sequence goes on from CM077549.1 coordinate 9,961,376, forward strand.
CTCCAATTATAATCTTTATTACTGTTGTAGATATTATGCAATATTTTCCGAATCTCAGTCTCAAAATGATAAGCCAATCCAAGTCTTTGCAAGTACATCCTTATTAATCGTTGTCATTACTTTTCCCTTCAGCTCTTTTGCTCGTCTTTTGTATGTTTCATCCTGTACATGAACGGCATTTAGTTTTTAGTTATTCATGGTCCCAATTTGAAATGAATAATAATAAATACCGTATAGCCACTATTCACTGACTGCAAAAAATCATGGTCCCAAATTGAGGGTTGGTAGTTTGCTGATCTCCTGTCAACTGTCAAATTATCATATTTGGCGCTGACAAGGCATTGGACTGGCTTATTTATGGTAATGATTCTAGTGGCTGCTCGATTTGTTGCAAGAGGAGGACATTTGAAACCATTTACAGAGGTAAACGAGGTTGATGGATGATAAGGAGCCAAGGAGATCAGTAAGAGCACCAAAACCTAACTACAAGTTCAAAGGGTACGTTTGAGCTGTGCTCATGCAAGCCATGCATGGCTTCATGCAGACCGTGTTTCATGTGCAGGATGAGTTTATTGAATGTCGAAACGAGAGCAGGAGAATTACCACGTCAAAATATTCGTTTCCTGTTTGGAAGAGAATCAAAGTGTGGTGGTCATGTTTGATTTGGATTCGGCCTCTAAGTTATCTTTAAATATTTCTTCTTGTTTTATTTTACTATAATCTAGCTGATATTGTTGGCTAGGAATCAAAGACTTGTAAGGTTAGCTACTATAAATTAGTTTTCCGCTGCGAATAAAAGATCAGCAATTATCAAACCTAATTATCTCGGGTCGTTCTCACCAAAAGCAGAACAAAGTTATCATCTTTTTAGTCATTGTTAGCGAGCATCTGACTGGGACCTATCAATTGGTATCAGAGCCGCATTATCTTGTTCAAAAACTTTATTGTTCTCATGGCAACTAACAAAGAAAGGATTGAAAATTTAGAAGCGAGGCTTGATGGACTTCAAGATGGATTGCAACAAATGGAGTGGCATTAATGACAAACTGCATCAGCTCGAGGAGACCATCAATCGTATGTCCGAGGCTTTCTTTTCAAACAAGGAAGGGTCCAGCCATAACGTCAATAATCACCCTAGCCATTCTTACAAGGAGCATACCAAGGAGGAAGCTAGTGGAAGCCGAATGATTTTCTCCTCAAAAATGGCTAAGCTTGAATTTCCAAGGTACGCTGGAGATGATCCTACGGAGTGGTTTAGCAAAGTTCCCAATTCTTTGAATACCACGGAACAACGGAGACACAAAAGGTTGCATTGGCATCATTCCATCTTGAAGGTGAAGCCAACCAATGGTGGCAGTGGCTGCACAAAGCTTATAAAGAGGAGGGAAGAATGGTTACATGGACAGATTTTGAAGAAGAATTATGGGCACGTTTCGGACCTACCGAGTGCGAAGATTTTGATGAAGCTCTATCCAAGGTGCGGCAAGTGGGCACCTTACGTGATTATCAATGAGAATTTGAGAGATTGGGCAATCAGGTTCATGGGTGGACGCCAAAAGCTTTAGTTGGAACTTTTATGGGAGGTCTTAAGCCTGAGATATCTGATGGCATCAGGATGTTCAAGCCAAAGACTTTGAAAGAAGCTATCAGTTTGGCGCGTATGCAAGCAGACCAAGTCCAACGCAAGTTTTCTCAGCCATTCCCAGTTAGCGGAACATCAACATCTAATGTCAAACGCTTGACGTGGGACGAGATGCAGAGACGTCGTGCCCAAGGGCTTTGTTTTAACTGCCCTGCGAAGTTTACTGTAGGTCACAAATGTATGGGTCCTTAAATATTGTTGCTTGAAGGAAGTACTAAGGCGAGAGATATTATGTAAGAAGAAACTGAAATTGCTGCGGAGGTTACCCCAACAGACCGTGCCAAACTAAAAAATTCATTTCATTCCTTATTGAATTATAAAGGAACCAATGAATCTATTTAAAAATATGACCCTTGAGGACAAGGGTCCTCTTCCACGAGGGGGCATTGATAAGGAGCCAAGGAGATCAGTAAGAGCACCAAAACCTAACTACAAGTTCAAAGGGTACGTTTGAGCTGTGCTCATGCAAATTGCTCATGCAAGCCATGCATGGCTTCATGCAGACCGTGTTTCATGTGCAGGATGAGTTTATTGAATGTCGAAACGAGAGCAGGAGAATTACCACGTCAAAATATTTGTTTCCTGTTTGGAAGAGAATGAAAGTGTGGTGGTCATGTTTGATTTGGATTCGGCCTCTAAGTTATCTTTAAATATTTCTTCTTGTTTTATTTTACTATAATCTAGCTGATATTGTTGGCTAGGAATCAAAGACTTGTAAGGTTAGCTACTATAAATTAGTTTTCCACTGCGAATAAAAGATCAGCAATTATCAAACCTAATTATCTCGGGTCGTTCTCACCAAAAACAGAACAAAGTTATCATCTTTTAGTCATTGTTAGCGAGCATCTGACTCGGACCTATCAATGGAACAATGCAAGAAGACATTGGACATACAGATGTAGTGTAAGCTAGGTTACAGTTATACTTGGCAAAAATTCTCAAATTAATCTATGGTTTGTGGTTATGCACAAGGTTATATATATATATATATATATAGGCAGCGGAGAAGTGCAAGCGATTTATTTTTCTTATTCATTTTCCCTGAGATTTTCAAAGCATATAATTTGTAAGTCTTAGTAGGACAAAGATATTATATTCTTTAAAAAAAAAGGAGTACACCTTCCCTTTTGTGAGGGAATTCTAACGTGCCAGCAAGTTCAAATATGTACATTCGCTGTCATGTTATTTTTTTTTCCTTAAAGGTAAGGGGGGTGAGCAAACCCAAATACAGTTTTTAACCCCCTTATCATCCACAAGAATGAACCCGGATTTTGGTAGAGGTTACAACTGCAATGCAACCAACCCGACCACGCCCTTGAGGGGGCTGGCTTGTTGTATAATTGTTATTTATTTGTCATTTTTTTTTTGCTACAAATTTTTTTAAAAACTGTTTCTATAAGCCATATAATTATAATAAATACACATATTAATGACAAAAAAAATTCATAAATTTAACTTTGCTTACAAAAGTCCTATTTATTACATTAAAAACTTGTTTTACGTACTTACATAAAAATAAGATGAATAGTTATTAATTTTTTGTAATTTCTTATAGTTTAGATTTCTTCTCATGTACTTTAGGTAGCCTCTTACTCTTAAGCATGCTTCTTGCCATGTCGAGGATGGTTCTGTTCTTCCTTTCTATAATACCATTTTGTTGGGGGGATCTTGGAACTGTCAAAGGGTGTCGAATTCCATTTGCTTCACAAAACTCTAAAAATTCTTTAGAAGTGAACTCTCCACCTCGATCAGATCTCATGGCTTTAATCTGGTATCTACTTTCTTTTTCCACTGCAGCTTTAAACTTCTTGAAAGCTTCAAAAACTTCTGATTTTTGTTTTAAAAAATACAACCAAGTTTTTCTTGAAAAATCATTTATGAAGAGAAGGAAGTAGTTACTTTTACCAAGGGAGTTTGGCTTGAATGGACCGCACACATCAATATGAATGAGCTCGAGTGGCTTCTGAGCTCTTGAGTTTGACTCCATTGGAAAGCTCTTTCTGAACTGCTTGCCAAGTAAACATCCTTCACAAAGTTTATCAGGGTGATTGATGTATGGTAAGCCTTTCACCATGTTCTTTTTAGATAGTAGCTCCAGTCCTCCAAAGTTGAGATGCCCATATCGAAGATGCCAAGTCTAGGATTGATCTTTGTGACAGGCTTTGAGACATTTTGCAACATCATTTTGAATATTTAATGGAAACATTTTATTCTTCGACATTCTCACCTTTGTAATTAGATTTCCTCTATCATCTCTTAGGAAAAGATTATAATATTTTAAGTGAATATCATAGCCTTTTTCTAAAAGTTGACCCAAACAAAGGGTGTTGCTTTTCATATTGGGCACATAGTAAACATTCGAAATTATTTGGTGACTGCCATCTTTTGCACGAAAAAGAATGTTACCTCTACCCTTCACTGGTACTTTTGAATCATCTCCAAAAGCAACACTGCCATTCACATATTCACTTAGTTGCACGAACATCCTTTTGTTTCCACTCATATGATTGCTAGCACCTGTGTCAAGATACCATGTATTTTCTTGACCTCCACTTGTGTCACTGCGTGCTAGTAAAAGTGTGCCATCTTCACCATTTTTCTTTTCAGCATAGTTCACTCTCTCCTCAATTCTGGTGCTTGGAACTCTACATTCTGAAGCATAATGCCCAAACTTTTGACAATTATAGCACTATACTTGGGATTTGTCATACCTCGATCTTGGATTGCCTCTGCCTCGTCCTCTGGTTGAGCTTTCTCGTTTGGCATAATTGGAGTTGTTGTTGTTGAAATTCCAACCTCATCCATGACCATGACCTCTACCTCGTCCTCGACCTCTACCTCGGACATAGTGCCTTCTCTCGTTGTCGGAGCTTTCTTCTCTTTTCTTTGGATTGACTTCCATCTTGAGAAGTTGTTCTTTGATTCCTTACTTCTTTTTTTATTTTTCTTCATAGGCTTGCAGCCTTCCATGAAGTTGCTCGATCGTCATATCCTCCAGATCTCTTGTTTCTTCAATTGTCACAACAATATGGTTAAACTTTGAGTCTACTGATCAAAGTATCTTTTCAATGATCCTTACCTTTTTTAACTCCTCGTCATTTCTTTTTAATTCATTAGAAACGGTCACAACCTGAGTAAAGTAGTCAGAAATTGACTCCGATGCCTTCATGTGTAAGGACTCAAATTCTCCTCATAATGTTTGGAGACGAACCTTCTTAACTTGCTCCGCTCCTTTGTAAGAGGTCTCTAGTTTCTCCCATACTTCTTTTGAGGAGGTTGTACTAGCAATCTTTTCAAAAGCATCTTCATGTAATGATTGAAAGATGAGATATTTTGCTTTAATCTCTTTCTTCTTCAAGTCTTTTAAATTCTCATTATGCGCCGCAGTTAAAGTGGCTTCATTTTCTGGCATAATAAAGCCTTTCTCCACGACATCCCATACGTCATGTGCGCCCAACAGAGCCTTCATTTTAATACTCCAATTGTCAAACTTACTTCCTTTTAATTATGGAACTTGAACTGACATCATACCACCGTTTGCCATAACTCACAAATTGAGTGAGAATTTGGAGATTCTGAAAGCACATATGGATCCGGCACATCGAAAAACCTTGGGAAGGACTCGAGTCAACTTTCGATCAACGGTCAATGCTGGTCAACTGTTAGCGTCGGTCAACGGTCAACGCTGCCTTGGTAGGCTTGGTTTGGTCCGGATTGGTTCAGCTCGAGTTGGCTCGGTTCGACTTGATTCGGTTCAGCTCGGCTCGGCTTGGTTCAGTTCGGCTCAGCTTGGTTCAACTCGGTGAGTCGGCTCAGCTTCAGGACAGAAAACTTCCGACGGCAAGTGTGGGAGCGTTTGGTCTCGGATCAGGATTATTTTTGCGGCGTCACGTTCCTCTCATCGAGATATTCGATTTGATATGCTATATGACTATATACAGCATCAAGCACTAGCTCTGATACCACTTTGTTGGAGAATTACACACAAAACACACTATTTTATTTCTTCAACAACACTCCTCACCAATTAGAACTCTTATTTTTCACTCTCTACACCTTAGAGATTTTGTTACTTCACTTGATACTTAAACCAAAGGGGAGAGGGGGTATTTATACATGATACAAACTAATTACAACCATTCATTTATTCAACTACTACATAAATCCTCACCATTCATTAAAACCCACCACTCACCTACTTCACCAACCACACCTACCACACATAACACAAATAATTCAAACCTCATCAACCATATATACTCATGGAATCTTCCATGAGTTTGACTTGAATTTATTCATCTTGGATCAAGTTTATGATCCAACAGGGTTTTGCTTAATTTTCCTAGACAAATAGAAGGTAATCCTCATTTTCACATTGTAATAATTTCAAAAAAAAAAATCCATTTAACAACTGTTAGTGAAAGTGCGTTAGAATTTTTGCAGTAACTAAAAACACGTCAGAATTATGTTAGGATTAATCCATACAAATAAAACATCCTAAGTCCTCCGAAGTAATAAGCAACACACACACACACACAAACACATATACATACATATATATATATATATATATATTACAATTTTTTTTTTTTTGATGCGATATAGAGTACAATTTAATATTGCTTCAACTACAGAAATTAATTGTGCAAGTCATAAAAATTAAGAATGAAGAAAAGGAAATATGAACTCAAACCAGAACGCAAAATGTAGTCATATTTTTTCATGAGGGAATTCTAACGCGCCAATGAATGTGTTTATAGTAATCAACGATGTCGATATTTGTTTATAATAGTACTACAGAGAACAGAAACGTGCGGAAGCATGTGTTTAATAATCAACGTTATATTTCCATTTGAGTTATAGAACACTGGAGAGACTTCCTGTATAGCCTGACCTTACTAAAATTTGCAAACAAAATGCAAATGTAAAATACCAAAACACGTGCGACTCTTCATCAACAGCCTGTAAAATACCACTGGAAGAGATATTTGCCCCATTTCCTTGAGATCATCTGTCTCGAAACAAAAGAGACTTCATTGACTCGTAGTCGAAAATGACAAGAAGGGCAGAAGAGAAATTTTAGAATATCTCTAACATACCATAAAAAGTAAATAATGATATAGTATATATGCATTTATTTTGAAGAACAGACATATAATTGGTAGTTATATTAAATTTAAATATACATTTTAAACATATATTAATTAAACTGATTTATGTATTTTAGTTTAGAATTTCTCACAACAAAGAACTAGCATTCATTTTTTTCTTCTTGGTTTTGCGGCATTACACACTATACTGACAAAAAAAATACACATATTATTGACAAAAATTATAATAAATACACATATTAATGACAAAAAAAAATTCATAAATTTAACTTTGCTTACAAAAGTCCTATTTATTACATTAAAAACTTGTTTTACGTACTTACATAAAAATTAGAATACGCAAAGTTATAAAGAATATCTTAATGTTAAGCATTAATACTCAAAATAATCAAAATTATAAAAGAAGATAAAGACCTGTTTTATTTAACAAATCTAACTAAAATCTTATTTGTTATAGTTATAAAGTACTTTTGAAAAAAAAAATGTATATTTCAAAATAATTACCATCAAAAGATAGATTGGATAGGATAGATATGTCTCCCTCATATTAGTGAAAACAGATTTTTGAGCTCATGCCTAAGGGCATCTCGGTTGTACTACAAATGTATGTATCTAAATAATATATCTATAGACTGTAATAAAGGAAAATGAGGATTAACCCTATCATGTAGATAAATTAAGCGAAATCCTTTCATATTTTAAAAAGGTCCAAACACCCTGCAATTATGATGGTATTAGTTTTATCTATCATTTTACTATCCTATCTCTAGTATTGATATTAGTCATAAAATTTAAATATTTTGAAGATATTCTTTTAAGCAAAGTGACTTGTATTTCCTTAACGATTAAATTAATTTAATAACAAATTGCAAATTATGGAGAAAAATTACAAGTAGGGGAAATGACATAATTCCTACAAGTTGTATAAATGTGTCCTAAGTGTATGAAGTCCAAGATTCTAAATAAATCTCTGAAAACATAAAATAAAACAATTGAAGGAAATATCCAAATATACATTCAAATAAAGGACAAATAGATAATTGGACTAAATGCAATAAATTCACCCAAACTACAAATGAATAATTTATGATAAATTAAAGAAAAAAATCACTATAGGAAAGGGATATATAAACAACTACTAACAAAACAATAAATTACACGTACTTGCAACTATTTGATGAGGAATAATTAATTAAGAGCATTTAATTAGCATAAGCAAGTAAGCAAACAACAATTACAATTGCAACGGTATGGCCTAGCCTATGCTTCTCCAATAAAACAACTGATCGTGTGCCAGATTAAGAAGCAAATTAAATATATCAAACTTGTTACATTCATTTAAACAAATACTTTATATAATTATCAGGGGTATATATGATATTTCCTCTACTTGTAAATTGTAATTTTTCTTCATGTTTTTAATAGGTTAATAAATTTATTTAATTGTTGAGGATATATAAGTCATTTTGCTTAAAAAATTCTCAAAATATCTAAATTTTATGACTAATACCGATAGTAAGAATAGAATAGTAAAATGATATATAAAATTAACACCATTATAATTGTAGTAGATTTGAATCTATTAAAAAATAAGGAGGGGTTTTGCTTAATTTTCCTAGACAACTAGAAGGTAATCCTCATTTTCACATTGTAATAATTTCAAAAAAAAAAATCCATTTAACAACGGTTAGTGAAAGTGCGTTAGAATTTTTGCAGTAACTAAAAACACGTCAGAATTATGTTAGGATTAATCCATACAAAGAAAACATCCTAAGTCCTCCGAAGTAATAAGCAACACACACACACACACAAACACATATACATATATATATATATATATTACAATTTTTTTTTTGATGCGATATAGAGTACAATTTAATATTGCTTCAACTACAGAAATTAATTGTGCAAGTCATAAAAATTAAGAATGAAGAAAAGGAAATATGAACTCAAACCAGAACGCAAAATGTAGTCATATTTTTTCATGAGGGAATTCTAACGCGCCAATGAATGTGTTTATAGTAATCAACGATGTCGATATTTGTTTATAATAGTACTACAGAGAACAGAAACGTGCGGAAGCATGTGTTTAATAATCAACGTTATATTTCCATTTGAGTCATAGAACACTGGAGAGACTTCCTGTATAGCCTGACCTTACTAAAATTTGCAAACAAAATGCAAATGTAAAATACCAAAACACGTGCGACTCTTCATCAACAGCCTGTAAAATACCACTGGAAGAGATATTTGCCCCATTTCCTTGAGATCATCTGTCTCGAAACAAAAGAGACTTCATTGACTTGTAGTCGAAAATGACAAGAAGCGCAGAAGAGAAATTTTAGAATATCTCTAATATACCATATCAGTTATATAAAAAGTAAATAATGATATAGTATATATGCATTTATTTTGAAGAACAGACATATAATTGGTAGTTATATAAAATTTAAAAATACATTTTATACGTATATTAATTAAATTGATTTATGTATTTTAGTTTAGAATTTCTCACAACAAAGAACTAGCATTCATTTTTTTCTTCTTGGTTTTGCGGCATTACACACTATAGTGTAGCACATGAACCATATGAAAAATTAGACTAGTTGGTATACGTAATGTCAAGGAGTCAGAGCCTCTCCTTTTTGACGCAGTGATAACAGAGTGCAACCGTGTGTAATACACAAGCACATGCGAAGTCAAAATTAGACTAGTTGGTGTGGGGCTTGTTCAGGAAGCCTTTCTTTTTTACACAATATGAAACAAATTATTAACCATCAAATCACAATTTGATAAGTCTCATGAAAAATGAAAATAATATAAATAAATGTGACTAATATTTTTGTGTCTTTATTATCACGAGCCTTGTAGGCAAGGTCCGCTCAATTAATTTGGGAGCTTTAAGGGAATTGTTTCAATTAGACCTTTCAAAAAATTTGAGGTTAAATATATGTATTAATTTTACTAAAAAACTATTTATTAAAATCAATTTTTCTAGCTTTAGATGTAAAATTATTAATCAAATTTTTATATTATAATTTCCTAATATATTTTTCTTAGTAGACAATATGGCTAATCCATTTACTTTTTCTTGCGACATTGTTAATCTCAAATAAGTTTTTATCAATTTTAATTTTGAAAAACTTCTTTTTGCATAAGCAACTACTTTTAGTATTGTTAATAATATTCTATAAGTAGCATATGCATTTGGAAAAGAATCAATTTTTTGAAAATAATTAAGTATGTCAAGCGGGGTAATTTCCCAACTGGTAAAACTTCTTTAAAAATTCTTAACTCTGAAAACAAATCTAAACCATCTATACCAGAAAGCATATCATGTTTCTAAAGCATTTTCAATATTAACACAATAAGTTTTTAAAACATTCTCACTTAACGATTGTAATTTTTTGAAATTAAACAAAAATCCTAACATATTCTCATACATTTGAAATTGTTCAAATCTACTTATTATTGAAGAAATAGTTTGAACTATTATGTATATAAAATAATTAATTCTGAAAGACTATTCAAGAGATAAAATTCCCCCTTCACCGATACTTTCATCAAAATTGTTTTTTCTACGAATTAAACGTTTTTCGTGAATTTTAGGTTCTATTTCCATTTTGGTTGCAATTTCTTTAGTTAAAATCATAACAGGCACAAAATCCATTTTCTCTATGGCTTTCAAAGAAAGAAATAAGAACTTTATGTCGATCTATGGCAATATAAATATGCATATGTTTTTTGCAAGATCTTACATATAGAGTTAATAGCAAATAATATATCATACTAAATAATCACACCTAATATGAAATTAAAATTTTTCAATTCATATGTTGCTAAACACATAACTTCACTCTTTATTCTAGAATCTTCACTAATTTCTTCTAATTCAAGTAAAGCATCTCATACTTTATGGAGTTTGAAATCTTATTGCTTTCACACTTTCAATACAACTTTCTCAATGTATGTGTCAAAATAATTTGACAGTCAAATTGGGTATATTATTTTGTGAGATTTTCCATCACCTCATTGAAGAAGAAAAATAATGAATAAATAAGTTTCATAGCTCCAAAAAATGAAATTGCTCTAGGACAAGAATTAGCCATGTTGCAAACCACTAAATTTTGACCATGACAACCGCTTGATGTATAAAATGCTTTAGAATTTGTTTATAATATCTTACACCTTGGTGTTTTCCTTTCATATTAGAACCATTATTGTATCCTTGTCCTCATATATTATCAATGATAAGTTCAAGAATTTTTATTAGTTCTATGAGTTCATTAAAGAGCCCTTTACCAGTACAATGGTAAACTTTTAAGATTCGAAAAAGTATTCTTCCATTTCTACTGGATTTGCTAAAATATCTACACATCTTACTATAGCGGACACTTGTTCTTGATGGTTTGTATCTGAAGTACAATCAAGTATAATTGAAAAATATTTTTCTTCTTATTTGTTAGGGATTTTATTATTCCCATCATTGTGTCAATAATATTACAATTTATTTATTCTTTTTATGAGGGATTTGTCTAGTCTTGGGAATTAATTAGATTAGATTATGTCGAATATGGGGGAATATTTTTTGAGGCATAAAGAAGCAAATCAGCATATAAGTAGGATTACATATTAAAGAATTCTAAATAAAGATGATCACTGTATTGGTAAGTATATTAAGTATTTATGGAATATTGGACTCTAAAAAAAATATATGTTCTAATGAAATATTGCACCTATATAAAGGGAAGTATTTCACACATTGAAGACTGAAGAAGGCATTTCTTATATTATATTAGTGAAATAGCCAATGCAAAGAATGAGAAGAAAAACTATTTCATCGCATATGAGGTTTCATATCTCTATAATGTTTTAATCTTCTTCATATCAAGCATTTTATTAGATATTTGGTTTTTTCAGAATGAAGAGGTCATTTGTTGTGTTGAGGGAATCTCAAGGAAGTAGCAAATACAATTGAAGATGAGTGGTGCTCGCTAAACACGATCGACTAGGTAGATTCAACAAGCTGGTGGTAAGAGCAAGAGAGTGTCTGAGACTATTTAAGAATTCAGGATGTAATCTTTTCATTGCTTAGGTGGTTTTTTTTTTTTTTGGTCTGAAATCTCAATAGATCTGAATTAATATGCACTCTGAATAAAGTTGAATGTTTGAATAAGAATAATATATTTGTTCTTTTTGTTGAATCTCTAAAAATAAGTATTAAGTTTTTAAAATTTTTTAAACTTAAAAATTAAAAATATGTACTTTCTCATTCATTAAATTTGAATTTTAAATAAGTAATATATATCGCAAGGAACATAAGCACCATAATATTTTAACATATATGAGCAAAATCATATTCTGTAAATACAAAATACCATAAATTTTAAATTCCATCACAAATTCTCAATAATAGTACATAATATGAGGAGAAAAACTAATAAGATGCTTGAAATAGTTAATTTGCCCATCCAAAAAAAAAAATATTAAGATGAGATTATTAGTGGGGTAAATGTGTATAAGTGGATTTTGGGATAGGCATGAAAAATAAATTATAAAGTAGGGATACTTCTGATATTAGAAAATAGTTGGCTTATTCAGATTTCTGCATTCAGTAAAAAACCAAAATAATTGACTTATTTTATTAAGATAAAATTATCTTAAAAGTCCCATTAAGTTATAAAAACAAACATCTCTAATTAATTTTATTAATTAAGTTAACTCACTTTAAGTCATGAAGTTAAAAAATAAATGCCCTCTTAGTGAATTGCTTAGTCTCTAAACATGACTCCATAGATGTAGGATTGTAATCCAAAACCATATAAAAATCGTCTATGTGCTTTACTTTCTGCAATTTACTACTTCTAACATATTTGATAGATTTAGGGTGAATAAATACTTATGACAAATAATAATTGTGAACATTGACTTGTATACAATATCCCATGAACAGCAACCGTGAACATTTTCATACGAATGGTGAATCATAAAACAGTATCGAGTGAATAGTAATTTATGAACAGTAATTAAAGGATTAATTAATTAGGATAATTAGTTTACCTAGTGTTTTAATTTGCCTACACTTGTTAAAATAGATTTAAATTTTTAACAAGTGGTAGCAGTATCAGTAACAGTTTCGTTAGTGAGATTTTGGGATCTTGATATATTTTTATAGACATGGATTTACAGAGAGAAGAAGGATCTACCGACTATCCACCTTTGTTTGATGGTATTGTTATTGGAAGCAAAGGGTGACAATTCATATTGAGACCATTGACATAAGAGTTATGGAATGTGTTAGAAAAGGCTATTCTCTACCCATCAAATCTGATCAAGATGGAAATATTTCCAATGCTCAAGTTTAAGAATCTAGCTTTAATTCCAAGGCACCTATTGTCAATGGAGTTGATATCAATTAGTATGATTTAATATTGATATGTACAAATACGAGGAAGCTTGGGACATTCTTTAAGACATTGACAAAGGAGAAATTTGGTAAAATATTCTAAACTTCAAAAACTTGCAATTGAATTTGAAAATCTTAAGATGGATAAACATGAAGAAATTGCTGACTTTAATGCTAAACTTCTTAAGATTGCTAATACTTCATATTTCGTTGGTAAAAAACTTATTAGGAAGAATTAGTTAGAAAAATTTTGAGATCTTTGTTAGAAACATTTCTTATTAAAGTTGGAGCTATTGAACAATAATATGATATTAGCACCATGATTAGAAATCAAGTGGCTAGTGAACTTTAGAGTTTTGAGACTAGTCATTTGAAGAAAAAAAAAGAGAAAAAAAACATTGCCTTTAAGATGAGATGCCGAATTTAGAGAGCGATGGTGATGATGCTGATAATAAAATAAAATACGTACAAAAATCTTTGGCTATTTTGACCAAAAAGTTTTAAAAATTGACGCTAGGAAAATTTGGAAAAAGCAAAAAGAAAGAAAAATCTCAATCAAAGTTGTAACCTGCAAAAAAGGGTAAATATTTTTCCAATTTCAATTTGTTTGAAACTAATATTGGCACTTATGGCAAATGGAGATGAATCGGTTGACGAACTTGATGAGGTAAGTGATCCTACCTATGATGAATTATATGATGCTTTTAAGGAATTGCATGATAATTGGATGAAAATTGGTAAAAGGAACGTATGTCTTAAAAAGAAAATGATAGAACTTTCAAATAAAAAGGATGCTTTACAAAAATTTAATGATTCATTAAATGAAAAGATTAAAGGACTAGAGTTAGATAATCAAATGTTGCATGACAAAATTGCATCATTTAAAGGTAAACAAAGTATTTCGTATGAGCATGAAAAATCACATCTTGATGAATTGATGAAAGAAAATGAAATGCTCAAGAAAAAGAATATAGAATTTAGTGATGTTGTCTTAAAATTTACAAATGGGCAAAAGATGTTGGATAACTTGCTTAACTCACAAAAATGTGTGTTTGAAAAAGGAGGTATTGGCTATAAGCCAAATTTGAAATAAAAATATTATAAGAATTATTTTGTAAAGAGTACCTCCATTAATAATCAAGTTATATGTCACCATTGTAATCAAAATGGTCACATAAAGTATAGATGTCTAGTTAAAAGAAATACATATTATGGAGTAAAATATGTTTGGGTTCCAAAAGGAACCATTACTAATACTCAAGGACCCAAGAGTATTTGGATACCAAAAGGCACAACTTGAATACTTTTTGTAGTTACCATAATCAAGAAATGGTGGAGAGTTCCTCAATGAAAACTTGTGAGAATAATCAGTTAACCATGATATAAGAGAAAATGATTGGTAAAATGATTTAATTGTTTTGGTAACAATTCTTGCCATATTAATTTTGTTGAACGGATCATGCTGGATGGATAATAGATTGAATTTAAAAAAGCATGCTCATACGTTTACATAATTGAATTATTATTGTGTGTAATCATGATGCATGGATAGATATATATGATGGTAGCATGTCAACTTATCATGATGCCTTTATTTGATTTTGATGATCTATATATTGTCATTATGTACTTATGCTTTACTTAAGTTTTGATGATAAAGAATGTCCTTTGATGATTACATTGTATTTGATGAAGTTTGATCTTATACGATCTATGATTGGTAAATGGATGCATTTATGTACTTTATTGGTGTATTGTTGAATATGCATTACTTGCTTTAGATGATATCGAAAGGGGGAGACAAAGTAATATACCATTTTGATGATGTCAAAAGGGGGAGAATAACATGCACTTTGAGCATTCTTTTGATGGTTGATATATGATTATGGTGATGATTTTGAGATATGATTATGATGTGATTACATGGTTGTTTTATATGATGATTTTATGTTATGAGTTGCTGATTTGGTAATTGATGGAATGATGGTTCATGATCTTTTTATGGTTGATGGGTTGTGTGATGATTTGTGTATGAAGTTGGTTTGTATCATGATTTATGATAATTTGGGAGTGATATTACTAAACTTGTATTTGAGGTGATGCTTGTTGATAGGGGAAGATTTTGTCGAAATTTCTACTTGGACAACATGGGTAACAAATTTGCTACTCTTTTTCTTTTCCACTAAGTTTTCTTTTTTATGATGAAGGAGAAGAAGAATACATGTATTTAAAGTTGTTAATTTAGTTGATTGGCAAATTGTTTAAACTTATAATATACTCAAGGGGAGCATTCTACTCTTTTTGATGATGAAGGGAGAGATATGATATATAACTGTTTGTTATGAAAAATATGCATTCATGTAGGGGGAGCTTTTTAAATCAGTTTTCATTTATAAGGAGGAGTTTTTTCATAACTAAATCAAACTTTTATAATGTGTTTTGTCATTATAAAAAATGGGGAGATTGTTAGCCTATATGGCTATAAAATAATGATTTTGATAATAATAAACCATATGTTTTAGATAAATAAGAACTACGCATTATGTTTTTATAATAAGAAAATGATTTTATGAAATTAGTTGTTTTCAATTTTATGGTTTAAATTGAAAAGTTTTAACAACTTTGAAATCAACAAGTATTATTTTAAAATTCTAGAAATGGACATATTTGCAAAGTTTTATAAATATTTGGGCCATAATATAATTTTATAAAGTGTTGAGGCAAAATTGTAATTTTGGAAAATAGTTGTTTCACTGTAGTAAGCGGCCAACCGGATTTATCAAAGCAGCAAACCGGTTATGGGCAGAAGCTCTCTGCAATAAAAGCCACAAAAGCGGCAAATCAGTTATTAAGTAGAAGCTCTCTAGAGTAAGAACGGCTAACCGGAAATGAAAAACGACAAACCGGATGTGCAAAAATTCAAATCTTTGAACATAATGGTTGTTGATGTGAGATTCTAGTTTTTTGCTCGTCCATGACCAGGATCCCTCCTTAATTAACTCGTCCACGACCAGGATCTCTCCTCGTAAGACTTCCTCTCCGCAAACTACTGCGTACATAGAAATAGGTCAGAGCACGCCGGGTATTTTTTTGGCATAAACCCTCCAACGCTCAAGTCAGAAACGTAGGTTTTGCCTTTCTGGGAAACACGACCACTAATATTATGGCTTTTTATGATCTCTCAATAAAAAACTCTTTTCCTAAGTTTTAATCTCAAAAAGTCTAACCCGTTTACCTTCGTTGGTTACCTTTTTATAGCCTTCCTTTAAATCCAGCTTTTCCTACAATCCATGTCCATCACCTCCCTTAACTCTCGGCAGTAGGTGCTTCATTATCGTAGTTGTGGCTGAGTGGACTTCGTGTCTTGATTCTCGGGCAAGAGTGCACGTCTTGCCAACCGCCATTGACCGGGTCTACCCACTTCAACCTCTAGCAGGAATGGCCTTATGCTCCTAGTAGGAGGCTGGCTCCCGCTGTGGTCCCGTGGAGGGTGCATTCGTGAACGAGCAAAATATTCCTATTCATGGACACCTGCTACCAGACTTTTGCAGAATATTTCTGTTCGTGGAATCCCACTACCAGACATCTGCTCATCTGCTCCATTATAAGGAGGCTGGTTCATCGTCCAGGGCATGGCTGGTCTTGTCGAAGTATATCCCCTAAACATTGGTCCCTCAGTTTCTGGTGTTGGGTAACGTAGTGGACCAACAGTAGAAACTCAACAGTTCTGGCTTATGCAGGATAGGAAACGGCTTTGAGGAGTTGTGTCGCATTTAATTGCGGGCGAGGTGATGTAGCAGAGATCTATCATTCCATTTGAATTTCAAACCGATGGTTATGAAACCCTTGGAATTCGTGCCGTTAAATGCTAACAGCCCGAGAGTTTGTTCCTCAGTAGGGAAACCAAAACCCCAAAAGGGAAACTCGTCTCTTAGCCTTCTTCTTCCTCTCCGGTGACTGAGTTATTTCTCTTCCTCGGCGTAAAAGCTACCTTCCTTGTCTCTATTCGGCTGGGCCACAACTACATGTATTATTTCTATTTCTTCGGTCTTGGATAGTTGTAGAAAATTTTTTTTCTCTCTGTTTTGCTTGGGTAGTGTTTCACCCTGGGATCCCCTTAGAGCCAATTAGATCTAGTGTTGGGACTAGTGCTAGGACGATGTCTCCCCAAATAACCTCTTCAACTAGCAATAGCGGCGATGAGAGATCTTCTGGTTCGGAAGATACCCTGAGTGAGGACCCGGGCGAAGATTCTGGTGAAATGTCCTCACTAGGAACATCGCGACCAAATAGGAAGAGCAAAATAGGAGGTAGGGCTTTATCGGAGCATTACGCTATTGACTTCATCACATGCACGACCACAGTAGACGATCTCGTTGACCTCCGGACTAGGTATGACATTCCTGATGATATACCCCTTAAGATCTTAGGAAAAAAGGATACTCCCAGCCGGCCTCCCAGGGGATACGTTACTCTTTTTCTGGAAAGTTTTAAGTTTAGGATGAGGTGCTCCCTACAACCTTATTTTGCCAGAATGCTTAGTGGGTTAAACTTAGCTTCTGGTCAACTTAACCCCAACGGGTGGAGGGTACTTTATGGTCTGTTCATATTGTGGGACAGATGCTGCCAGAGCGAGCCCACAGTTGATGAGGTAAAGCACCTGTACCAGCTAAAAAGTAGCCCCAAAGACGCCGGCTGGTATTACTTCATGTCGAGTACCAAGACCAGGAAACCCATAACTAATCTTCCAACAGGTGGTGGTGGGAATTGGAAGAAAAAATTCTTTTTTGCTAGGGGTCCCTGGGGTCAAGTTGCAAAAATTGATGGGAAAAACTATCGCGTCCCATCCCGTTTCGTGGTCCCAGGCTGCCTGCTCGCTTTAGATGTCTTGTATCCCTAGTTGTTCTCATTTTTTATTTATCTCTAACCCAATTTTTGTTCGAACTACAGGTTATTGGGGTGTCCACTACAAGCTTAAACCTGAGCCGCTCAAGCGGGTTGGGGCTGTGTTAGCCAATTCCTGCTCGAGCCGAGAGTTGCTATCTACTTACAACTTCTTCGAATCTCGCCTGGTGTCCACTGATCTTAAGATGGAGGATGCTGTAATCGAGGCTTTGAATCGAAAACGTCCTCGACCTTATGCTGCTAAGCGAGACCAGAATAAGGATGCTCCCTCTGCGAAACAGGTGAACATTGCGGAACAGGTCCCCCACTTGAGAACTCTACCACCTCCTCCTACTAAAGCTGGCGAAACTAGTGGAACAGCCACTGATCCCACTTCTCCTCCTCCACCATCAGGGTCGAAACCTCATTTGCCCGACAATCGAGCAGAGCATCTGGTCCTCTATATCAGTGAGTTTTCTAAGCTCGTGAGCAAAAAGGACTTGGAAGACTTCAACGGCAGCACTCTGGGCGAGTTAGTGAGGGCTATACAATACAGTGCTTTTCATCTCGGCTGCATGGCCACTTACTATAAGGTGAAGGTCGGCCGCTATGACCGAAAGATAAGAGAAGACGTTCAGTCGGCCAAAAACAAAGCCGACGCTGCCGAGAAGAAAGCCAGAGATCTCAACCTTGAGAATCTGAAGTTGATAGAGCGGGAGTCTCTCGTGCAAGCAAAGGCAATCACTCTTGAGGAGGAGCTGACTAAGGTCAAGGAGGACCTGCAGAGACAAAAGGCTACTTACGAGGCTCAACTCGAATCTCTCAAAGATTCCTACCAGGTTCAGGTCGAAAACATAGAGAAGGAAGCTGACAACCAGTATGACCAAGGGTTTCGGTATTCTTATCGCTGCATCATGGTCGTCCTAGGGAAGCAGCATCCTAATCTGAAGATGGACAAGCTTGCCGTTGGTGTTGCTCAATATATGGATGAGGCGGCAACCAAAGAAGATGCCGAAGAGTTGGAGCCAAATGCAACTGAGGAGGGAACCTCTCCTCCTCGTGTAGTCCCTGCTGATGTTGCCAAGGCAAGTACCCCCCGGGTGCAACTGGTGAGACCCCCCTGCTCCTGAGGTGGACTAGCCAGCTGAGACGGCCTAGTTTACTGACCCGCCGTCATTTTGAATGTACCTTGTGTTGTAGGTTTCTTTTTTGGAACATTGTATGTTAAAACTAGTAGCTTTTCATAATTGTTGGCAGATTAATAAGAATGCTCTTATTTGCTGTCTTCGCTTCGAGCTCTTGGCAGATTATTTTATTTTTTGTTCGTTTACATTGTGGTTGAGCAGGTGCTGAAAAGATCGACTTCCCGTACTGCCATCGACCAGGCCTAGAAATTCATGGTGTTGCTCGCCTTACGTTTGATGGTTTGCTCGCCTTCGCTTGGTCGAGCAGATCCTGGCATGCTTGGCTTCTGGTCTCACCATAAAATAGGTTTTGCGACTATGTGAGCCTTTGCATGCCTTAGAAATTGTTATACATGACAACTGACTGAAATTCCTCCACTTTTCATTAATTATTGAACTCGGCTTACATGAAATTGATTAAACATAAAGCGAATAACAATAACAATGAGTAGAAATAACTTTTAAACATGATTGAGTCTTACTGGAAATATTTCTTGAAGTGTGCTGCGTTCCAAGGGTGTTTCACCTCGTGGCCATCTGCGCGAATGAGCTTATAGGCACTGGGTCCAGCGACCTGCTTGACCCTATATGGCCCTCCCAGTTTGGACCGAATTCTCCTTGTGTCAGGTCTTTTGTGTTCTGATTCAGCCTCCTAAGTACCCAATCGCCGACCTTGAACTATCGTATATGCACCTTCTGGTTGTAATAACGAGCAACCCTATGCTGGTAGGCAGCTGATCGCTTCGATGCTTACTCTCCCTTCTCAGTCAGCAGATCCATATTTAAGCACATCTGGTCGTTGTTTTCCTACTCATCGAAGTGATCTGTCCGGTGCGTGGCCGCCCCTATCTCCACGGGCACAACAGCTTCATGTCCGAAGGCCAAAGCGAACAGAGTTTCGCCGGTTGCTGTTTTTTGGGTTGTCATGTATGCCCATAATACACCTGGTAGCTCATCAACCCATGCTCCCTTCTTTGCTCCTAGCCTGGTTTTCAAAAGCCTATTGATAACCTTATTGGCTGCTTCTACTTGCCCGTTAGACTGAGGGTGAGCAGGCGAGCAAAACTTCAGCTCTATCCCTAGGTTCTGGCAGAAGTCTCTGAAGTTATGATTATCAAATTGCCTGCCATTGTCTGCTATCAGGGCATATGGGATCCTATATCTACAGACCAGGTTTCTCCATACGAAGTCAGTCGTCTTTTTCTCCGTGATCCTGTTGAGGGCTTCTACCTCAACCCACTTCGTGAAGTAATCAATCGCTACTATTGCATACGTTGCTGCCCCCCGTCTTTTAGGCAACGGTTCAATCAGATCAATTCCCCATTGAGCAAATGGCCATGGCGAGGCTATAGAAGTGAGTTTCTGTGGTGGTTGGGTAGAGAAATTTGTAAAACTCAGGCAACTCATGGTTTTCTCCTGTGCATCTTGGTGCATCATCGGCTAGAAATATCCCTGCCTCAGAGCCTTGTGGGCAAGGGACCTCGCACCAGAATGGTTTCCGCAAACTCCCTCATGTACTTCTCTCAGTACGTAATCTGCATCGTCCTCATCCAAACATCAGAGGAACGGTAAAGTGTATCCCCGCCGATATAACACCCCATCAATCATGGTGTATCTCGACGCTTGAGCTTTGATCTTGTGAGCTCGTGACGTATCTGGTGGTAATACCTCATCCTGGATGTACGAGGCTATCGGGTCCATCCATGAGCACTTCTGTTCTACCCGCAACACCTCCAAATTCTGCTCAAAGCTAGGGCTAGTCTTCACCTCCAAAGGGACTGACTTGGGCAGTTTCGGATCTGCTACAGCAGCCATTCTAGCCAAAATGTCTGCTCGATAATTCTATTCTCTTGTGATTTGTATCACCTCTACCGACTCAAACTTCCCCATCATCTGTCTTACCTTCATTAAGTATTGTTCCATCTTCCCATCTCTCAGTTGAAATCTCTCACTGACGTGGTTGGCAACCAGTTGGGAATCAGGTCAGACTCTCACTTTATTTGCTTTCACTGCCTTAGCCAATTCTAACCCCGCTATCAAAGCTTCGTATTCGGCCTGGTTTATTTGTGGCCGTGAACTCTAATTTTACAGCATAAGAGATCTCCTCCCCTTCTGGGCCTTCCAACACAATCCCTGCTCCGGACCCCTGCTCCCCTGAAGATCCATCTACCGACATTTGCCATACCCAATCCTCGTCGTTGACTACAGCCATATCCAGCTCGTCCAAACTTACTTCGGGCTTTGTAAATTCTGCCACGAAGTCTGCCATTGCCTGGGCCTTTATTGCTGCTCGGGGTTTGTAACTTATATCGAACTCACTCAGCTCTATAGCTCATTTCACTAGCCGACCAGAAGCATCCGGCTTGTGCAGAGTCTGCCGTAACTGTTGGTTTGTTATCACCGAGACGGGAAATGCCTGAAAGTATGGTCTCAGTTTTCGAGCAGCAACCACTAAATCAAGTGCCCATTTATCCAACGGTGGGTATCTGGACTCGGCATTGAGCAGGGCTTTGCTTGTGTAGTAGATCGGATACTGAACTCCTTCTTCCTCTCTTACTAGAACCGAGCTCGTAGCATGATCTGATACTGCCATATACAAGAACAACACGTCCCCCTCTCGCAGCGTGGACAACAAAGGTGCTCGCTGCAGATATTATTTGAAACTCTAGAAGGCTTCTTCATATTCGGGGGTCCATTCCATTTTCTTTCCTCTCCTTATCACTTGGAAAAAGGCCTGGCACTAACTTCCCAGTAAGGCTATGTATCTCCTTCAGGCTACGAGGGGACCTCATCTACACGATTGCCTGAATCTTCTCAGGATTTGCCTCGATTCCCCGATGACTCACCATGAACCCAAGGAATTTTTCTGATTCGACCCCAAAAGCACACTTCTCCGGGTTTAGCTTCATCTTGTACTTCTTCAGAGGCCCAAATGTCTCCTCGAGGTGCTCGACATGTTTGCTTGGGTTTTTTGATTTGCTTATCATGTCGTCTACATACACCTCCATTGTTCTTCCAATCAGCAGCTTGAAGATTTTGTTCACCAACCTCAGGTATGTAGCACCCACATTTTTTAGGCCAAATGGCATGACCCTGTAATAGAACAATCCTTGGTTAGTGATAAAAATTGTGCTCTCCTCATCCTGCTTGCACATTGGGATTTGGTTATATCTCGAAAATGCATCCATGAAGTTAAGCAACCCATGACCGGCTGTTGAGTCGACCAGCTTATCGATCTTGGGCAGGGGAAAACTATCTTTCGGGCACGCCTTGTTGAGATTAGTAAAGTCAACGCACATCCTCCATTTCCCATTTGCCTTCTTCACTAGGACAACATTTGATATCCATTCAGGGTAACTGACCTCCCGAATGAACCCCGTCTTCAAAAGCTTCTCTACCTCACTACTGATTGCTTCGTATCTTTCTTGGTTGAAGCATCTTCTTTTCTGTCTTATCGGCCGAGCATCCTTCCTTATTGCCAACCTATGACAAGCCACCTCGTGGTTGATTCCCGGCATATCTTCATGGGTCCAAGCAAACACATCTGTATGAGCCCGGAGGCAACGAACCAGCTCCTCAATGGGCTTCTGTCTGCCATCCTTGACTTCCCTCTGAGTGTCAAACGATGTGATCTGCATTGTTTCCCACGCTGCTGTGGAGTAACAACTTCGAGCTATTCTCTAGTCTCCTCGTACTACCCCCACTACATCATTCATCCGATACTTGAGAGCCAAGTAATGATTGGAGAGCACTGCCTTGCTCATCCCCAGGAAGGGACAACCTAGAATCATCTGGTAAGGACCCTTTTCATCGACAACCACAAAGTCCAGGATCATAGTCTTCTCTGTTGGGGAGCTTCCAATTGTGATGGACAACTCGATCATGCCTAGAGGGACCAACTTTCCTCCACCAAATCCCTTCAAGGAGGTGTTGATGTGCTCTAACTTCAGGTCTGTTATTCCCATCTCCTCCGGAGTTGACTTGAACAGGACATCGACCGAGCTTCCCGTATCTACTAGAATCTGATCGAACTTCTTGCTGGCAGTGATGGCTTTAATAACTAAGGCATTCTCATGCGGATATAGAATTCTTTCTTCGTCCTCATCTGTCCACATGATCAGGACTTTCCTGATTCTTGCTCGCTTGGCTGCTGGGGCGTTGAAGAACACTTCTTTGCTGGTCATGGCATACTCAACGTAGTTCTTCCTTGATCTGTTGGAGTCCCTTACCAACGTGGGGCCACCCTCGATTACCCTTACTATCAGCTGCTCGTGGCCTATGTTTCTATTACTCTGTTCCCCTTCCCCTGACGAACTCACCATCGGGATAGTCCCATCTACGAACTCGTCTAAGTAACGATTTCTCAACAAATCTTCAACCTGAGTTTTGAGATCCCTGCATTCGGTAGTGGTATGACTGTGGGTGCCGTGGAATTTACAATACCGTCCCCTATCTCTCTTACTGGGAAGCTTTATTATTGGGGTTGGGGGGTATAGTAATCCCCGATCCTTGATTGCCTCATACACCTCGTCCAGGGTCACCTTTAAGAAAGTATACCACCCATAACTCTGGCTCTGATCGATCATGTGCACCGCCCTTTCCCTGTGGGTGCCATTCTGAGCTGGAGGGGGCATCAGTGCCTCTGGTCTGCTGGCTCTACCACAGTTTGGGTGTGGGTATGGGTGACCGTATGTCTGGTCATGTCTTCGCCAAGAATCCCTGGCTGGTGAGCGAGGAGGTTGCATTCTGCTCTGCTGGGGTGGCCTCTAGTGAGGCTGGTAAGAAGTGACCCGGCCTCCTCCTCCACTTCCCGAGGCGTGGAGGTACTTCCTCTTAATTGGCCCACTCCCTGGAACGACTCTCTTCTCCTTCCTCCTCAACCCTTCCAGCTGGTCTGTCTTGATCTTGGCCACATTTTCTTCCTCGATCTCCATGTCTCCTTTGGCCTACTCATAAGCGGCAAAGTAAGACTGAATGGCTGGACTTCTCAGATTGTACCACAAGCGCCCTATCTTCACCCATTCTTTCAATCCTCTCAAGGCCTGGGGATGGTTGAAGGCCCCCAAATCGAAGATAGCGCAATGGAACCTTTTAATGAACTCCCGAAGTGTTTCCTCATCTCCTTGCTTCATGCTCGTTAGCTCCATCATATCATCTTCAGGCGCCATTGCCCCACGAAACTGCTCTGCAAATTCCTGGCACATCTGCTCGAAGGATTTAATACTCCCTCGAGGAAGTTTCCAGTACCACTCACGTGCTCGTCCCTCTAGGGACAGCGGGAACACCCTACATCTTTGAGCTTGAGATAATCCCTGCACCCCAGTTATGTCGTTGAAGTACTCTATATGCACCAACAGATCGGTTCGCCCCGAGTACTTGAGCTCTGGGAGGCGAAAATCCCTCGGAATGACAACACTCATGATTTCTGCTGAGAGCGGGGATTCTCTGTCTAGCATTATCCTCCAACCAGGTGCTCTACTCCGTCCTTGCATGTCATCTATTATCTGCGCACTTTCTCTTCCAGCTGTATGGCACGACTAGGGTCACGTGCTGCAACCTGATCTCGTTTTTTTTATGATCTCTCAATAGAAAGCTCTTTTCCTAAGTTCTAATCTAAAAAATTCTAACTTGTTTACCTTCGTTGGTTACCTTTTTATAGCCTTCATTTGAATCCGGCCTTTCCTACAATTCACGTCCATCACCTCCCTCAACTCTCGGCAGTGGGTGCTTCATTATTGTAGTTGTGGCTGAGTGGACTTCGTGCCTTAATTCTTGGGCAGGAGTGCACGTCTTGCCAACTGCCATTGACTGGGTCTACCCACTTCAACCTCTAGCAGGAATGGCCTTATGCTCCTAGTACGAGGCTAGCTCCCGTTGTGGTCCCGTGGAGGGTGCATTCGTGAATGAGCATAATATTCCTGTTTGTGGACGCCTGCTACCAAACTTCTGTAGAATATTCCTGTTCGTGGAATCCCGTTACCAGACATCTGCTCATCTGCTCCATTATAAGGAGGCTGGCTCATCGTCCAGGGCATGGCTAGTCTTGTCGAAGTATATCCCCCAAACAACGGTAACATAAAGTGGCACACCGATTAACACAAAGCCGCAAGCCGAGTATAACCAAAAAGTCAATAACATCTAGTTTTCTTCTTCTAATATAAGTTGGCTTAAATCAAATTCAATCAAAGAGATACAACCATTGTTATCATTGAGCCATCCTCTGCAATCTGAGCATAAAATTTGTATTCATTTAATTCATTCACACACATTGAGCTTTCATTTGCAATGAAACACATTGTGTGAGGGAATTTTATTTGTAATCATTTTGTAAAATCATGTTGAGAGGTTGTAAGTGTTGGGATAAACTTGGGTGAAGAGATTGGGGATAATATTTTGTTGTAAAGATCCATTGGCACCTTGGAAGTCAATTGTAAGCGTTTAAAGCCTTGGAAGGCTTGGATAGTAAAATCCTCAAGCTTGGTTTGCTTGGAGGCGTGGACGTAGGCGGGGATTGCCGAACCACGTAAAAATATTTGTGTTTGCTCTCTCCTCCCTTACTCTTTTTATTTTTTAGCATTGTTAAATTTATTGTTTTTGATTTCATTAAAGCATTAGATTAAATTATTATGTAGTTGCTTAGCTTAAGTTTTAAAAACCCAATTCACCCCCCTCTTGGGTTGCCTAGTTATTATTTCAAAGACTTTATTTATTGAAAATCTTAATCCTAGAATATTGATTGGTCAAATTTACATAAATGATATTGTTTTTGGCTCTACTTCTCTAGTGCATGTTTAGGATCTCGTTGATAAAATGAAGAATAAATATGAAATGAGCTTGGTTGACAAATTAACCAATTTTTTAAGATTAAAAGTGAAACAACTTGGAAATGGCATTTTCATTTCTCAAAGTAAGTATTTCAAACATTTGGTGAAAAATTTGGGACTAGAATCAGCTTAACACATAAGAACACCACTTATGAGCACAAAAGATGATAGGGGTTGATGCTCTAAGTCTTTATAGAAGTATGATTGGTGGCTTACTTTATTTAATTACAAGAGACTTGATATTTGTTCTATGTAGTTGTTTGTGCTGGACAACTAGCAAATCTAATGGAATCACATTTATCTGCTGTTAAATATATCATTCATTTTGTAAATAGTACTATTAATAATGGTATTTGGTATTCTAAAGATACTAATTCAAGCCTCGTAGGATATAGATGCTGATTAGGCAGGTAATACTGATGATAAAAAGAGCACCACTTAAGATTGTTTTTACCTTGATAACAATCTTGTATCTTAGCACATTAAGAAACAAACTCAATTTCTTTATCTATTGCTAAGGCTGAATACATTGTTGCTAGCAGTTGTCGTACTCAATTAATTTGGTTGAAGCAAATGCTTGAAAATTATGATATTGTTCAAGATATTCTTATAGTACATGGTGATAACACAAGTCCTATTTTTAACAATCCTACTCAACATTCTAGAATTAAGCATATTGATATTAGATATCATTTTATTTGTGACTAAGTTGATAGGAAAACCTTATCTCTAGACTATATTAAAATAGAAAATTGGCTTGCAGATATCTTTAAGAAAGCTTTGGGTGCATCTAGATTTGATTCCCTAAAAAAAAAAAAAAACTTTAGGTATCAGTTCCATGTAGTCATGTTGTACAACATCTTCTATATGTCATGTAATTTTGATTCTCATGATATGGTTAAGACATTGTTTGCATGTGTTTTTTCATATGTGCTCTTTATTCAAATTACGATGTACATAAAAGTCTTAATTCAATGACTTGAAAGCTCGAAACAATTTTTGATTAGTTTAATTTAGACTTATCTTTGTGCACATATATTTTTGAAGTCTTGA
Organism: Citrus x changshan-huyou; assembly: GCA_039657385.1. Taxonomy (NCBI): domain Eukaryota; kingdom Viridiplantae; phylum Streptophyta; class Magnoliopsida; order Sapindales; family Rutaceae; genus Citrus; species Citrus x changshan-huyou. The sequence goes on from CM077549.1 coordinate 9,988,480, forward strand.
TTCTAACTTGATTTTCAATTTTGAGACTTCTGATGTTGAGATTAAATGGATTGAACATTAATTATATATTTTTCACTTTTATCTCTACTATAGATTTCAAGATGTACAGGCACCTCAGTTAGAAATAGCCACCTATAACTCCTAAGAGTGAAGCTATGCCCGAGTAATCTGAGTTTGCATATCACAAATATGACTGAGGATGAACTACCATGGGAAAAATGTTACCTTAAGAAGTAGAGTAAAAGCTACTAACTATAGCACTTAAAAAGGAAAAGAAAAAAATGATACGAGTGTTGAAGAAGAAAATCTTGAAAAGTTAAATGATATGAGTGTTGAAGAAGAAAATCTTGAAAAGTTTACATATGTAGTAGAAGGAAGAATTTTCTTACTATAATCTCTTGAATTTTCTTACTACAATCTCTTTTCATATTGTCTGTTGCATTGAAGCGATCAATTTGGAGATCAAGATGATAAGATTAGTTTGACTTGTTCATTCTATTTTTTGTTACAAAAGTTTTTGATTTTGAGAAAAATCGAGATTGAGTCCTGATGGATTTGTACACACATATAAAAATTGAAATTTCACTAATCTTCTATTGATTTGAGTAATTAAAGTTTGATTATCTTGATTTGTATTGTATGAATATATATGAATTTTTTAGAAAATTGCATATTAGTTTGTTTTGTTTAAAATTTCAAAAAAAATCATTGCGTCTTATTACATGAAGTTTTTAATATGTGTCTTATGGGTTATTCTATAATACCATGATTAGAATCTTAACATTAATATTGTAATTAAATATAAATTATGTTAATAAAATATAAGAAATGTAAATTTAATATAAAACTTGTAAATCAACATTAAGTGTAAAACAAAATATGAATTATTTAAATGGAACATAAGACTTGTAAAACAAGTAAATTGACATAGTAGTAAATTGGTTTATTGCTAGTAAACCAAAAAAAATTAGATATAATATAAAACTTGTAAATCAATAGTGAATGTAAAATCAAACATAAATGGAAATAGAACATAAGAGTTGTAAATGTAAGGTAAAACAAGTAAGTCAACATAAGCGTGGTATATTAAGGTATTATCAGTAAATAAAACAAAAAAAAACTTATGGATATAACGTAAAATATGGAAATCAACATTAAGTGTAAAATAAAATATAAATAATGCAAATGGAACATAAGACTTATAAATGAAAAGAAAAATAAGCAAACTTAACATAGAAGTGGTAAATTGACGTATCATTGGCAAATACAATAAAAATTTATCAATATCGTATAAAACTTTTAAATTGATGTAGGAAGCATATAAGGTAGAATATATCAGAAATTACAAATTTGAGTCAATTTAATATTTAATATTCTATTAGGATTTATCCTGCTCCAGTCATAATAGGAGTATTAGTTTTCTAGTTTACATAGGAATTGCTTTATATTTTCTTATTAAAGTCATATTCCTTTTACTTATAAGGAATCACAATTTTATTAGGAATAAGATAATGCTAACTAGTATAAATAGGCTTGTTATGCTTGTTTCTTGACACAAGTTTTTTCATTAATAATAGTTAGTATTTCACAATTGAGATATTCTCTCCCTTGTGAGAGCCATTTTTCTCGAGTTTTCAAAAAAGTATGCTAGAACGAAATCTAGTATCTCTTCCGCCCTGCGTCAAGTGGTATCACAACCTTTCTATGTGCCAAGCAAAGCTTTCCTGCCCATCAATCACCCTCGATACACAAATTCTTCCTCCATTATCCATTAATTCCGTCAATTTAAAAAATATCCAGAAAAAAAATCCAAACCCGAACCACCTTTACAGTCACCACACAAGGCTGCCGCCACCACCATTTTTCTTCTTTCTGGTCGATCCTCTCTCCCATCCGAAAGCCCACACGCCACCGAACATATCCAAGGTACTAACGTCACCAACCCACCAACGTAGCCACCGTAAACAGTACCAAACAGCCGCTCAACCGCCACACAAACCACCACACGATTCACCAAGATCTATCGTGATTTGACAGCCAACACCACCACCAATTTGTCCACCATCATCAGTCCTTCTTTCTAGCCCACTCTTGCTGCCAACCACTGGCCCATTCACCTCTAACCGAAACCTAGCCTCTAACTGCCACTTCAATTCAATTTTTCGATCAAATCACAACAATTTGAGTCAAACCACCACCACCATTACACTCACCAACCTTAAATCTTCTAGATTCGACAATCCTTGCTCCATTTTCTGATCATCGTCGCTGGCAACACAAATGTTCATTTATTTATAATTTTACCCCATTACTTTTCTTTGATTACATTATTACCTTATAATTTTTTGTTCTTTTTAAAAACCCCAAAAAAGCCAAAAAATAAAAAGAACAAAAGAACAAAAAACCACAATAGTTTCTAAAGAAAGCGGTGTTCAATTTGAAGATCAGATCACAAGGAGGATAGAGCGACTCGAACAATCACAAACCCATTCAGTAGAAGCATGGCGCGAAACAATGAAAGCCCTACTGTAAATACAAACCCATGTTACGACGATGAAAGAATCATTACTTGACATTGTTGATTAGCCTTGCCCAAAGAAGTAATCAGGAAGCAAAGAGTATTGACATTGTTGATTCAAGAAATAATTTTGGTGAGCATAAGAAGACCAACGGAACAAAATAAATAGGTAGCTCTAATGGGAATACAAAAGCTATTCCATTTTTTCCAAGTTCAGATGATTCAGATGAGGAGGAGATAAAAAATGAACGACAATAAACACATGAGAACGACTACTGCATCAAAATTGACCTCTTATCATTCAGTTGACAATTAGGCATTGAACAGTTTCTTAATTGGCTATTAGTTGTTGAACGATTCTTTGAAACAATGGACATTTCAAAACCAAAGAAAGTCAGAGCAATAGCATATAAACTCAAAGGCGCTGTTGCAGTTTGGTGGGACAATCTACAAACTTCTCCTGTGCTATAAGGAAAAAGAAAGGTCAAGATAAGGCATCACGTACATCACCTACTAAGAGAACGATTTTTGCCTCTTGACCATGCACAAACCTTATTTCGTGAACCTATCTTTTAGTTCCAAAAGAGGTAGCTGAAGTAGAATAGATGCCTGAACAAGTCCAATCGCTACTCTCTAATTTCAAGATATCGTGCCTAAAGAGCTTCCAAACAAATTACCTCCTATGAGGATTATTTAGCATCAAATTGATCTTATCCCGGAGCTAGCCTACCCAACTTACCTGTGACTCAAATTAAAAGAGAACTTCTAATGGTTTTCTCCTACAAGTCTACAATTTTTAGAAGAGCCATACCCAAAAACAAGAAGAAATTGAAGTTTTCAAGAAAAGTTTATGCAAAGTGCTACATTTTTGCATCATAAGATCAATTACTCCTTCATTACAAGCTTAATCCTCCAGATTGTCCTTTCTTTTCAGCAAAACTCGAGGATGAGTTTTTTATCCTATTAGAGTATAATGGGAGTATAAGTTTTCTAGTTTCGTTAGGAATTACTTTATATTTTCTTATTAAAGTCATATTATTTTTACTTACAAGGAATCATAATTTTATCAGGATAAGATAATCCTAATTAGTATAAATAGGCTTATTATGCTTGTTTCTTGACGCAAGCTTTTTCATTAATAATATTTAGTATTTCTCAATTGAGATATTTTCTCCTTTGCGAGAGCCCATTTTCTTGAGTTTTCAAGAATGTACACTAGAACGAAATCTAGTATCGCTTCTGCCCTGTGTCATAAATTAACACTAAACATAAAATAAAAGATAAATTAAGTAAATAAAGCATAAGACCTATAAATTGAATGTAAAACAAGTAAATTAGCACAAGAGTGGTGAAATGATGTATTGTTGATAAACAAAATATAAACTTACAGATATAACACAAAACTTGTGAATTAAAATTAAGTGTAAAATAAAACATAAATTAAGTAATAAAAAACAAGTAAAATTAACATATGAGTGATAAAATGATGTATTATCAGTAAACAAATCACACACTTACAGATGTAACATAAAACTTGTAAATCAACATTAAGTGTAAATTATATAAATGAAATAGAAGACTTACAAATAAAATGAAAAAAAAGTAAATATTATAAGGGTTACTGAAAAAAAAAAACTTACAAATGTAAAATAAAAACTCATTATAACAATAATTACCATACATGTTTACTGTTTTTATTTCGAAATTGAATAATGATAATTTTAGGTTTATGTAATATATGTGATGATATATGTGAAATTTTATTAAGGATAAATTTTTTTTTCTAAATCAAATTTTGAAAAAAAAATTCATATCTTTAGCTAAGTGATTTTGATCCTTCTAAACCTCTTCGATAACAATTCTATACGATCTTTTAATGTAAGTAAGAAGTAAAGTTTGAACTACATGAAATCTGTTTAAAACTAAAAATTGGATCAATTTTATTGATATTTCATATATATCTAATAATGTAAGAATGTCTTTTATTTTATTTTGACTTGATCCACAAGAAAAATAATTTTGCTTAATTAATTTGTATATAAAACAAATATTATGATAGAAAATGAAAAACAATTAATAAATGTCCTGGCATAGAAATTCAATTTATGGTTAGACCAATTTATAAAACTTATTCCAATTGTTTTCGATCGATGAATTTTTTTTGGCTTAAATAAATTAATAAATAAACTATTTTGAAATTAAAATGTAATGTTGATATACAAGGTTAATTTTATAAGTGTTTGTTTTGATTGTAATTTTAAAACATAAATTTACCAATTTGATATAAATTTACTTGTTTTACTTTTTATATAGTAATCTTATAGGTAATTTATAAAATTTATGTTTATCATAGCATTGATGCAGTAATTTTAATTATGACATCACATAATTTTTTGTGCATTATTCATCAAAAGGGCATTCAGGTCATTTTTGCATGGATGATTGCATGAAATATGTATGCATGCATTTCATTTTTAGGGCTTTTCATGATTTAGGGGTTAAATTGATGAAAATTAACCATTTAGGGCTGTTCATACATTTTTCAATCTTTATGGACTTATCCATAATTGTCTTGTAAGTGAACTTATTATTGAGCACGCAACTTTCCTGTATTTAAGATCTTTTCCAAAATCTGATGTGATTGATAATGCAATCCTTTTGACATGATTTTGCATTATTTTTGCCATTCTTACGACTTTTCTCGGATATAATCCATATTGATGATTTTATTTTAGGTATATTTTAGTTAATATAAGGATTCTATTACCTATTTGAGTTTTTATTATTTATGGAAAGCATAGTAATCAGTTCCCACACAAATTACACTTTCCTGCTTCTATAAGGTCTAGGTTTATATCTCTATACAAGTACATCACTAAAAGGCTCTTCGACTAAAATTTTACATATCATTTGAAGAGGCACATAATAAATAAAAAAGTATTCCAAAGGCTCTCTAAATGAGATTCATCTAATAAGATTGTCCTTTTCTCTCTTCAATATCTTTTCATTGTTGAATGGGCATATATGTTATAAATGTTATTATTTTGGTACAGAAAAAAGCTTGATTAAAATAATATTGAAGAGAGAAAAGAACAAACTTATTTAAAGAATCTCACTTAAAGAGCTCTTTTGTTCTTTCAATTTAGTATTATATTACTTTTTATATCTTTTCATTCTTGAATGGAGAGATGTGTTATAATCGTTATATTTTGGTGGAGAAAAAAGTTTGATTGAAATTATATATTAGAAGAGTCTTTTCGGAGATGGCTAATTTTTTCATTCTTCTATTTGTCACATGTGTAAGCAAATAAATATTTGAAGAATTAAATTTGAAAAGTCATTTGGTGATCCTTTAAGGGCTATTGCTTAACTCATTTTCGTCATTATTTCTCACCTAAATAGCAGCCTATATCTCCATAGCTTCTTTTAATTTTCATTTATGTTCTCTACCTTTCTTTAGCACCTTTTGTCAAACAGGGGGATAGTAGATTTGAATTTCTTCCTTTGCATCCTAAAAGAGAGAGAGTGATTTTTTTTTTTTTTAGACATAAATTCTTTATTTTTTTCAAACTCAATTTCAATTTGATTTCAATTGTAGGGGGAGTTTTTTCATTCTTTCACTAAGGGGGGCTTTTGTGATTTGCATACGATCTTTATTAATTATTTTGTTTTCTTTGACATGTATTATTGCTTTCTAAATACATTGATATGAGATTGCAAGGGGAGAGTTACTTTTCTCAATTGAATCTTAGACATGAGAATTTATTTACTAGAGAAGAATTTATCCTGAAATAATGATGACAAATAATTTTTGTTTTGGTTAATCCTTTGTGTGTTCTTCTGATCTATATGTAGGTTATTGCTTATGATCTATCTATGTGTATGTTATTGCTCATGGTCTACCTTGCTTCTACGCATGCCATTTGAAGACTAGAAAATTGGCTAGTTTATGTTTTGACTACAAGGAGATGCCAAATGGAGAGATTGTTAGGGATTTTATTATTGGCATCATTGTGTCAATAATATTGCAATTTATTTATTCCTTTTATTAGGAATTTGTCTAGTCTTAAGAATTATTTAGATTAGATTATATGGACTATTGAAGAATATTTTTATAGTACAGAAGTAAATTGGCGTGTAAGTAGGATTTTATACCAAAGAGTTCCAAATAAAAATAACTACTATATTGATAAGTATATCAAGTATTTATGGAATACTAAACTCTTAAGAAAGTATATCCTAGCACTCCTCTACTAGGGTTTGGGTGAAATCCTACACCTCTATGAAGGGAAGTACTTCACATATTGAAGTTAGAAAGATATATCATATTTATATTAGAGAAGCATCCAACACAGAGAACAAGAAGAAACCTTATCTAGTCGCATATGATGTTTCATATCTTTATAATGTTTTAGTCTTCCTCATATCAAATTTTCTTCATATCAAGTCTTTCATTAGACATTCTTTATTATTTACTTTGGTCTCTTCAGAATGAAGGGGTTGTTTGTTGTGATGAGGAGATCTTAAGGAAGTAGCAAACATAATTGAAGACGAGTGGTGTTCGCTAAGCAAGGTTGACTAAGTTACATTTAACAATGTGACGGCAAAAGTAAGATGGAGTCTGAAATTGTGTAAAAATTCAATAGTTTGTAATATTTTCATTACTTACTAAATTGCTTGATGCCCAGACGTGCCACGTGAATGTAGATTTGTGATCCAAACAATGCAAAAATACTTTGTATGCTTTACTTTCTTTAGTTTACTACTTCTATTATATTTGATAGATTTTGGGTGAATGAACAACAATGTGAATAGTGTGATAAACAATTAAGATGAACTGTAAAGATAAATAGTGACTCATACAAAATATCATATGAATAGTAACTATAATCATTATTGTGTAAACAGTAAGTCGTAAAATAGTATCACTTGAATAGTAATCTATGAGCAGTAATTTCAAGATTGATAAATTAAGGTAATTAATTTATCTAGTGTTTTAGTTTGCCTACACTTGTTAAAATAGATCTAAATTCTTAACATTATTAAATATTGCATTTTTCATTTCAAGTACTAACATAATAACATTTGTATCCTTACAACAAAAAGATTTTATATGTCCAAAAAAGGGTTTGTATACTACTTCTGAGAATATGGTTGTCTCTATATCCATGTTACTAAACTAGGGTAAAAGCCTATTTAGTACCTATATTTTAAGATTAGTGTCCATTTAGTCCATGTATTTTTAAAAATGCCTCGAAACATCCCTGCCGTTAAAGTATTGATACCCCTACCATTACTTTTTATTTCTTTTGGCTTACTGTTACAGTATTATCCTTTTATAATAATTTTTTTGTTTGGACATTAATAAAAAGAAAATAATTAAATTACCAATTTAACCCTAAAAAATTAAAAAATTATATTAAGTTTTTTGCAAGCACCATTTGCACACTTGGTAGTTTGCATACAATTGTTTACAATTTAATTTTTGACAATTAAAAATTAATATATATTTTTTAGGTGAAATTTTTTTGTTTAATTATTTTCCTTTATTAATGTCCAAACAATTTTTTTTTTTAAAAAGGGTAATATTGTAAAAGTAAGCCAAAAGAAATAAAAAGTAACATTAGGGGTATCAATACTTTAACGGCAGAGATGTTTCAAGACATTTTTAAAAATACATGGAGTAAATGGACACTAATCTTAAAATATAGGGACTAAATGGGCTTTTATCCTACTAAACTATAGAGGTGTCTGTATTAGGGATGGCAAAAAAATCCTACTCCATATTTTATGCGATTGAGCCACCCTGAAAATTTCAAGTTTTGATCAAAATTTAAGGATTAAGTGTCGGGTTAGAGCTTAAGTATTCAGGCCAATCAAATTCGGGTCAGAGTTCAGGTTCTACCTGCCCCCAACTCGACCCGACCATAACCCTTCTAAAAAAGCAATCATACACACGCATCACACATTCACAAAAGATTATGACCTAACCTTGACCCGTCATCCATTCTAGCAATTTGAGTAGCAATCTCTTCTTCTCAGGTTTCACTATATAGCATGATATAGCTATATGAAATATTCCCCGAGATAATAGAAGAAAAGGAATTAAAAGACATTTCTAAATTATTATTTTTAGTACTTGTGTGTATGTGTCTGTGTCTACATGCATGCGAGATTGTGTTTGCTTTATAAATTCTTCATTGCTTACTTGATCAATCATATAGTCAGTTGCATGGACTGCATTCATTACATCATTGACCAAGTTAATGTTGCCCAACTTCACAAATGCAAGTGCAAACTTCTTAGTAGCACGATGAGAAATTGACTCCAAATTGTCCTGAAAAGAGAATAACTACGGTTGAAAAGCATCAAGTATCGTATTATAGAAAGCGATAATTCCTATGACCACGCCGTCCGCCAATGGCGGTGATTCACTATAAGAAAACAGGCAATAGATGACAGGAAATAACTGTCATAAAATGGGGTGTATGACAAACAGTTCATCTGTCATCTATGTCACTGTCATTAATTTATGATAGAATATTTTCCGTCATGAATTTATGATAGCATTTCATAGTCATATATCTGTCACATAATATTTTAATGTAAAAAAATAATTAAATTAAAAATTAAATTTATTTAAATTTTCGCGCCATTTTTTTTAATTTTTTAGTGAGAAATTCAATTATTATTTGAAAATTTATTATTCAATTTTGGCGGGAAATTATTTATGATAGAATATATGATGGCTTTTCCATCATAAAGTTTTGATTTTTTCTAAAATTATATTATAATTTATTAATGAATTCCTGTTTACAAATTTAATTAATTAATAAAACAAATATCATAAAAAAATTAATATCAATTAACATTCATTCAATCCAAAAATTAATTTAAAAAGAAATACATCTAATATCCAATGTGATCTCCACCAATACATAATAAAACATCCCAAATTGAAAAAGTCATCCCAAAATATAAAATTGCAGTCAAATTCCAATCAAACTCTAAGAAAAGCAATAAGAATTCCGGCCACCAAGCCAAATTACCCAACAAAACTTCCAAAGATTAATGCAAGTACTCCAACAATAAGATTTCTAGCAAGACTTCCTGTAAAAATTCCAGCAACAATATCATCTTCTGATAGCACTCTAAACGAAAATTGAAACTTACAAAGCGACTTACAAGCTTCCTGTGAACAAAATTGATTCAAACACCAAGCAGAATAAGGAAAATTAAGAGGCTGCAATACATGTGGGCATCAAATATAGTAATCTATTTGATTTAAACTTCACTTTTATGGAATGAGCAAAATATACATACTCAATGGATTAAAATTACTTTTGGTGAATGGGAATTCATCAAAATCAGCAAGCTAGCTAAAAATGCAAAGGAAACCACAACAATAGACCAGTGTGAGGAGACAAAAATAAATCATAAAGTCATAAAAAGCAATGGCATCCAAATCCAGCTGAACTGATCAACTAATGAAAAGGAAACCAAACAACCAACTTTGACAATCTTATCTCAACCAACAACACTAATTCTAGGCATGTAACCTGCCTACGTATTTAAAATAGAAAATAGTCCAAGTTTAACATCAATTTTGACAAGAAACACAAGAAGCAAAAATTGTAACAAAAACCAAATCAGAGGCTAAGCAACATACTGCAGCCGTTATGCCACACAAGAACATAAATATTGCAATTTGTAGTAGCCCTCCAAGAACAGCGACATGTCCCACTGCTTTTAACTGCATTGATGATGAATTATGGAATTGGAACAGATTTTATGAACAAAGAAGGAAAATGTTGTTAATAATTATCATACACTTTCCAAGCACATAATGATGTACCTTTGTCAAAGAAAACTCTAGCCCCAAAGCAAAATGAAGGAAGACAACATCAAATTGTGCAAAAGTTTCAACCTGTGATGAATGAAACAAAAAGGAACTTGTTACCTGGAATAATGATCGCAAAATAAACAGAAGAACAAATACACCACAAGAATCTCTACCAGATAATAACTAATAGTAGTTTACTAAATATCTACCAATTCACCTAGGCTTAATGAGTTAAATGAAAAACTTTTCATCAGAAAGTTAATATCATAATGAGGGATTGATAGTTAAAAAATTGGAAAAGTTAAAGAGGAACATACTGTTTTTTTAGGCCAGGTTTTCTTCAAAATCTCTTGATGTGAAAGTTCTCAGCTTTCACAACAAAAAACTAAATTTTGCAGTGAAGTATTGTTGGACCGATTACCATAAGTTTTATCAAATCAGAACTAAAGCAGTACCACAACCATTCTCGAATTAATTTACTCACTCAGCATTATATCACCTTTATGCATCCTTTTATATTCATCCAGTTTACTTCCAAGAAAATCCTGTCAAAATAGCCTCTGAACTAAGTGTCCCCGTACACATTACCAACTGGCCATTATTTATTTGTTTATTTTCTTTAGCAGTAACTAGAATAACTATAGCTAGAAGAAGAAATAATTAGAGTGCCAATGCATAAACTACAGAATATACATTCTACACTAAGAAATTGATTAACTGAACTATTTACAATCCTGAAATAACCCAAGGTCAAGAAACGGCTAAATATGCTTCAAAACCTGAATCTTACTAGTCCATGTCCATAAATTATAAGCGAATATCATTAATATATTTTTAAACAATACCTGTAAAATAAGTGTTCCAATTGTAACTTGACCATGAAGAGCATTATTGTTGTTCTGTTCTACCAAAAATTTCACCACTTAGCACATGTAACAGGAAAAGCATGAACAAGATAGAAATTCACAAGTGGAAGCCAAGATGAAAAGAGGAATTCGATTGTCAAAAAAATGGTGTAGAAGAATACCACTGCAGTTGATGACATATATTACTGGTTTTTTTTTTACAAAGAGGCTTTATAATATATATATAAAAAATTGAAATAGAAAAAAACTAGAAAATAAAAAAAAGCAAAATAAAACAACCAAAAACCTAAATCCCTAAATAACCAAATTGCCTCCCTCAGCTGCCCTCTCTCTCACGTGAAGCAACAACAAACAACAGCCGACAGCCACACCTTCACTACCTCACACACCCAAACAACAATTACAGCCATCACCCATCAACAACCCAACAACACACAATGCAGTAGCGACCCAATAGCATCAGCAGCGTGATGTAGCAGCAGCCACTCTCACGCGACGTACTAGCAGCCACTCCCACGCGACGTAGAAGTAGCCACTCGAACCCTGCATGACACAGTAGCAACAAACCCAGCATTTTAATACTACTAGCAAAATGGTGCCGACCGCAACAGGCTACAATTTTTAAACAACATTGCCGGCATAGTTACAATATAATTGAATCACGGTGAAAGGATGGTGTTTTGCTCAATCGATTGAGTGCAAGGTTGATTTCTAGGGTTTGGCCGTGAGAGAGTGATGAGTGTTTGGGTGTGAGTGTTAGTGATTTTGGGGCTTGGTGGGTCAAGACAGTAGTGTTTTTCTTTTCTCTTTTTTCATTTTTGAATTATTAAAATGCACCCTTTTGTTTTTTTAAATAAAATAAAATATTAAACTTTAGGTCAAATATAGTCAAAGTAAATTTTTTATCATAATTTCTTGACAGAGAAAATTTTTATCATGATTCTATCATAAATTTGTGATAAACAATAATTATATCACAAAACCATCATAAATTTGTGATAGAAAATAATATTGTCACAAAATCATCATTAATTCATGATAAATTGAAAATTCTATCACGAGTCTATCATACTATTATGATATAAGTTGAATATGTCATAAATTGTCTGTCATCTATTGCCTATTTTCTTGTAGTGATTCTCTACCGCCAGAACCTCCTCTAATTTCTGGCGACATCCCCACTGATCAGCAGCCCTCACAACAACTATTAACACTTCAAACCATAAACCTTAGACTGCAACAAACCTTTCAAAATGTGCTCCACGCTGTCGCCACATTGCCTGCTTCCGTTGGTGGTGATTACTTGCTGACGGAACCACCGTTGAACCTTATGTACTTCAAACAGCTGCCAGCAGCCTCTCACCCTCCAGCTGCCACCAAACCCCTCAAGCACCAGTACGCACGAGCACAACCAAAACTCAGGCACCACTTATTGCCCACCATCTGTGACTCCTTTTACCGAGACAAATCCCCCTAGCTGCCATATATCTCACCAACACCTCGCTATCTCCCCATTGAACTTTTCAAGATCAAATATGGTGGTAGCCGTTGTAGATCCAAGATCAGCTAAATACCTAGCTCTGATACCAGTTTGTTAAGTTCTGAACAAAAGAAGGTCTTTCCAAGATTGAATCAAACCAAGATTGAAAACAGAAACTTATATAAACCAGAACAACGAGCAAACAAGAGATTAAAAGAAAAGGAAAGAAAAATAACAAGATCATATAACGTGGTTCGGCAACAAGATGCCTACATCCACGGTTGAAATCAGCTTTGCTTTGAAACTTTATTAGAAAGATATGAGTTACAGAAGATTCTTAAGATTACAGAGATTAAATCTTCTCTATTGAGATTTTTTCTCCCTCTCACTAAGACTATCATATCATCACTCTCTTGACCCCAGTCTGCACGTTGCAATTCCTCTTATATATCTCTTAAAGAGTAAAAGCATGAGTTGTTATACATAATAACGACTTTAACAGCAGATGGTCGCACTAATACCAGCTCAGCACGCCACGTCATTCACTCTTAATAGAATATAACTACTCCAGGCCTCAGATTTTTAATTAAAAAAAGAATAAAAATGACAGTTGAAGAATCGATCTAAAATGGTAAGACATGGAAAGTTTTGCGGATATTAAAATATGAAGAATTTTCTCATGAAGGCCTTGCACATCGATCTTTTGCTGCCTCTTAACATGTTGTGAACAGAGAGTGCTTCTGAGTGTCGCTCTCATTTTACCAAGATGAAAAATTAGGGAATTGCAGAGTTCCTGCAAAACAGCATAGCTGTGATAAGTCTTTCGCGTTGCAATCCCGAAGTAAAAGTTCATTTGTCTATGACCACTTTCATACCTCCTCCGGCTGGTGGCCTTTACTATGCATGTCCATCATAGTCCGATAAGCAAGCATATAAAACTTCTTATCGGAGAAATGTTTGATTAGAATATGATGGGAATTTTAATCCGGACTAATTCGTCCAATTTCCTCATAACATGCATTACGCTCTCCATAGCACCTGCTCTGCAGTAGGCATAAAGCATGCAATTTAAATCACAATTGCTATACTTGTTTTCAAAATACCCAGCCAATTTGCCTCTTCAACATCAACCGGACCACCACGTCCTAGTTCTTCCGGTTCCCTCAATCAACATCAACCGTTGATTGTACGATGCTTTAAATCCTATGGTTATTATTTTTTTCCATATATTTAATTCCATGGGGTTTATCAATGGAACTGGTGCATAGTAGTCGTAGCCTTAAGTTAGAATAGTTTTGAGTCGGTGCTACATGTGGCTTTTCGACTTGGGTTAACTGGCAGCAGTCACAATCAACTTCATTGCTTTGTAAATTTCCAGTACCACAGAGTCAACTGTCAGGCTCATGAAAAGAAATTATTTGTATTTTTCTTATTGGCATAAAACAAATAATGAAATAAAAATAAAAATAAAGATTTCAATATTTGAATTTTGATTTAAGTCCTAACTTATGTGTAGCTAAAGGCGAAGTTTTGAGAGGACTAGAAAGATTGAACCCAAGTCTATACGCTCATATTTTACAAACACAAACGACATTGTTGGATATTTGTTTCTAGAAATGAATATGATAATAGAAGATAATTAAAATGGACTAATCCAATAATTAGGCGCTCCTGTCTTTAAGCTAACCCAATAATTAGGAACTCATTTTTTTGTTATATTTACTTTTTGATCCTTGTAACTTTTTTCTTTAAATGCCACAGCTCTAATTTCTATGCTCATTTAATTTAAATGGGTACGATTTGTCAAATGCGATTTAAATGGGTGATGCATGTATAGTGAAAGTAGCCCTTGTGCTTAACATGCTATGAACCATGCTTGAATAATCGAGTGTGACTGCATCCATCCTCATCTTGTAGGAATTGGAATGAGCCTGACTTAAGTATATGCATATACTGACGACTTTTATTCTCAATAAAAGCAACATATATAAATATCATTTTCTTTTCATTTATAGACCTCGATGAATGGGGAAGTTTATTATATTATAGAAAAGCGATCCCCCAATAGAAAGAAAAGTCTGGCCAACATCAACTGAAACTGTACTCTGGGAATTCATCAGCCTTTGGTGCTGTGAAAGCCATGTGTTTGTCCTCCAAGGGAATGGGCTGAAAAAGCCATGTAGAAGCTACATCCATAGTCTCTTGGTTTTGAGCACCGTGCCCATCTCCGTGTAGATACATAAAATGGGGCATTCTCACAAGATTCAACATGAAGTCAACTGTATTTTGAGATACGGGAGAATCTTTATCAGCTCTGTATGCATTCACCTTCCTCCACATCTGTCTCATCATATCCTTGATGTGTTCACGAGCAACTTCCTCCGAGGCACCAGTTTCATGCATGTAACACTGGATTGATTTAGGAACATCCCCTCTCTGTATCTCATCCTGATGAATTATTGGGGAAAAAAAATACACAATCAATTCGTATATAGAGGATTAATTCAATTTCTATCTTCTTAAGAATCAAAAGAAAATAAAAGAAAACATACCGACGAAGTTCCCAAATCATCTTGAAGACGAAAAATCTTGCATGACCAGTGAACGAAATCTGGATTGCTTTCTAGAAATTCTAGTTCCTTCTGAATGATTGGATTTGTACCAGAAAGGTACGCACTCATTGTTACTATAGGGCCTGCTACTGATACCAATCCATTTTCCAAGAATTCTCCCAGTGTTGGTGTGTACTTACTATGGTACCATTTCGCCTCCACTAAGCCGGCTTGTATTAAGCCAAGCCACTATGCACATGACATAGAAAATAAAGCTAGTTACAATTTATTATTTTTGAGACAAAAGCATCGTAATTTAAAAAGGATAAATCAAAGGAACGGAACGGCGGGAGAGGTGAAATTAACATTTTACATACTGAATTTTTAATACTCCGAAGCATATCAAAATGCTGTTGTTTGAGTACGTAATAAGCAAATTCATTAACAAAGTGGTAAAGCGCAAAAAAACACAATTTCATGTAGTCCGGAAGGTGGTTCAAACATAATGGATGTCCCACCTGTAGAAAAGAGAAAAAAAATATATTATAAATGGTCTACTAATTTGAGAAGTAGCAGGCAGCTAGCTAGCAATTGAATTAATCGATTAGATATAACATTAACAAACCTCTCAACAGCAGCAGTGAATAGCTCAAGTTCGTCCAAAGTTCCATAAACATCATATATGTCATCAATCACTGTAATTAGAGCTATTGCAATTGTGACTATTCTCCTGCAATAGGCGAATTGAGGCTCAGACCCTACCCCCATGCTCCATAAGAAGGATGCTACCAAGCTGTCCCTCGCAAAGCTCAATTTCTCTCCAAGACCTGTATCCTTCCACTACCTTGATAAGGAAATTGAAACGAATATTACGATACATGTTGTATATATCTATATATATAGAGTCAGCTTTTCATCTGGAATTCTGAAGAGTCTTTCTGTAATGCAGACAATAGCACTTTATAAAGTGTATAAGGGCTTTACAATAGCTCGATATATAGAGTCATACTCTGGTGCAATGTCTGCACTATATAAAGTAGAGCTCATGCCTTTAAACTACTGTAAAAGGCGGAGTTTGCACCTAAGAATAATTTAATATACATGTGATTAAATTTTACAAGTTATGTAAATTATAAAATCAAATCTTCGATGTGTGTGTGTGTGTGTGTGTCTATATATATATGAGTTATGCAATCAAATGGATACCCTGAAATGTCTTTAAGTTCTTCCTGGTAAATTGCCTGCAAAGTGTTATACACCAACTTAGCCAGCTCAAGTAAAAGGTGGTTCTTGTCCTCTCTTTTCTCATAAACGTGTATGAACCACCTTGCCTGTAACATTGGCACTTTCCAATGCAGAGGGAGCTCCAGCGCACGCTTCGCTTGTTCTGCTACAAATACATCCTCTTCCTTGCTGTTGCTGATGATCATCATTTCTTTAAGATGCTTACTGGTGAATTGCCAGGCCTCCTCCATGATGCTTTCTCCTTCTAAGCTGTAATACGAGGCTTCATGCAAGCTCAGTATTCCCTTGAAATCATCACAAATGAAGCCTCCCTTGTCGTCCTTAAAACCACTGAAAACCTCTGCAGTGCTCAATGATGAGCATAATTTATATACATATTTTACCCTTAATTATTTAATTGCTAGTTATTTTTATTTGTTATTTTTAATTAATTGAATTATTTTATTGAATAGGGAATTAATTGGAGATTATGGATAAAAAGAGTATAAAGGAGTTCAATTTGTAAGCATTAAAGATTAATTGATTTGGAACCAATTAGACATCGTGCATGTGGAAGAAGCCGAATCCAATAAATTGAATTCTCCATGCTCGTGCAAACAAAGATGAAAGTTAAAGCTAAAGTGGGCAGCACATAAAAACAAAGCTTTTAATTAAGCCTTTGAATGGAAAGTCAAAGTAGAATAAAGGAAGGAAATCAATAGCTTTTGGCTTTTATTGTTTTCAATTACGTGGCAGGCTTAGAGCTTTAGCTTGTAAGAGTTGGTTTAGTTATTAGAATCACAATAGGATTCCGTGGCCAAGCAATATAAAAGGGAGCTGCTGGACAGAAACGAAAGGAGAAGGAGAATTCGGCAGACGCAAGACGCAAGGCTGGGCAGCAGCAGTTCGGCTTCCATGGGTGATTTTATTTCTTTTGTTGTTCCCAATTCAAGTATGTCTAACTAATTCTCTTATACTGAGGTTAAGGATGAAACCCTATTCAATGAAATAATTATCTCTTTTTATTTAATTAATTCCCTATATATGTTCTTTGATAATTATGGTTTTTATTTCACATGATTAATTGGATGTTATTAAAATCTTTTCATCAATTCTGTCATGCATTATTGATTGTTAGGATTAATATTCGATTAATTCTATGCTTGGATCTATAAAGTTTATACATGATTATCTTTGATTTTATGTCTTTCATTAAATTGTTTACATAGAGTGCTTAGGAAAACTTTGACTCTTTGTTATTCAATATGTTTACATGGGATGCTTAGATGTCATATTATTAAGCAGAAAAAGAACCTACATTAGATTTAATTACTTGGGCTTAATTGTTATATCTATGAGATGACATAGATTGATTTCGAGTTGTCACTCTAAAATTGGGGATTAATTAATAATTAGATAATTACTAGTTGAATAGTGGTGGATTCTGAAACCTTGGTAATTTCTATCTTATTGAATTCTCTTTTATTTTAATTGCTTCCTTAGTTTAATTGGTTTAATTTTCTTAAAAACTCAATTTACTCAACTAGGTTAGGATTAATATTAATTTTAGATTTAAATTAGACTTTTTATCAATCCCTGTGGGATCGACCTCGTTACCACTACTCTATTTCTAGATTCGTGCGCTTGCGAGTATATTAAAATTTTCACAACAAGTTTTTGGCGCCGTTGCCGGGGATTGTGCTAGAAAGTCAGTTTAATCTAGGTTAATTTGATTCTTCCACTAGTTATAATTTAGGTTGTCTTTTATTTTATTTATTCAATTTTTATTTAAAAAAAAACACAAAAAAAAAAAAATTTAATTTTAATTTTAATTTTATTTTATTTTAAATTCATTGTTTGGTTGTTTGATTTCTTTTATTTTTAAATTTCGTTTATTCTCATTTTTGTTGGTTTATTTTATTTTATTTCTCTTTCTTTCCTTGTCTAGTTAGTTTATGAGTGTTTGGGAACGTGATTCAACAAATCGTTTGGTTAAAAGAGAGTCGAAAATTGATAGTAGTCAAACTAGTTCTTTAGAAGTGATGGATGACCCAAATAGACTATTGCCAATACTCCCACCAGTGCAAGCAGAGAAAACCCTTAGAGAATATTTTTCACCACTTGCAGCCAACCAACCATCTTGTATTGTGTTGCCACAAACTACAGCAACACACTTTGAACTTAAGCCCTCTTTCATTCAACTTTTGCCATCCTTCCATGGGTTAGAGAGAGAGGATCCATATTTGCACATTAAGGAATTTCTTGACATATGCTCTACATTTCGTTTTCAAAATTTTAATGATGAGTCAATTAGGCTTCGTATGTTCCCTTTCTCATTAAAAGACAAAGCAAAAGCTTGGTTGAATTCACTTCCTGCTGGGTCTATTACTACGTGGGATGAATTGAGTAATAAGTTTCTCACCAAGTTTTTCCCTATGTCTAAAACAAATGCCCTTAGGAGAGAGATAAGTGATTTTTTATCAAAGAGATGGTGAGCAATTTTATGAGTGTTGGGAAAGATTTAATGATTTACTCCTTAAGTGTCCCCATCATGGTTTTGAGAAATGGAGACTTATACAATGCTTTTATAACGGTTTAACCATGACGAATCGTCATATGGTAGAGTCTATGAATGGTGGGAGATTTTTGAACTTACATGAAGGGGCTGCATGGGATTTCTTTAATTCACTTTCTGATAATTCTCAACAATGGGATTTTTCAAATCAAAGGGAAAAACTATCTCAAGTTTCTAGAAAGGGTCTATACGAAGTTAAGGATGACTTTGATGTGAAAACCACTCTAGCTACGCTTTCTAGGAAAGTAGATGCCTTATCTCTAAACCAATCCATGAATCATCATCCTAGTGGAGCTAATGAGGTTTGTGCTCTTTGTTCTAACTTGTCTCATACAGCACAGAATTGCCCATCATTACCAGCCTATCAAGAGGCTTATTCTGAGCAGGTACATGCCTTACAATCATATGAGAAAACCTCCAATAGTCCATATTCATCCACATATAATCCTAATTGGAGGAATCACCCTAATTTTTCTTGGAAACAAAATCAACAATTTGTCCCTCCTAACCAAGTATATCCTCCTGCCCAACAACCTATGTCTCAATTTGTTGCACCCCAACAAAGAAAGCCTTCTTTAGATGATACACTTCAAAGTTTCATTCAGTCAACCCAACAAGCTTTTCAGTCAAACACTTAAGCTATTCTAAAGCTTGAACATCAATTGGGTCAATTAGCAACTACTGTAGCGGAGAGAGAAAAAGGAAAATTCCCAAGTCAATCAATTCCCAATCCTAAAGGAGTGCATGAAGTTGGATCGAGTTCGAGCCATCAGCATGAAGAAGCAAAATCTATTATGACCTTGAGAAGAGGAAAATTATTTGACAACAAAGTAGAGGTTCAAACAAGGAAGACATCTGAGCCTACTTCTTCAGATCCAGTTCCATCACAAGACTCATCAACAAATGATCCAGAAGAGAGTGGCCCACCAGCTTACATTCCTAAGGCTCATTTTCCTCAAAGGTTAGCAAAGGTAAAGAAAGGGACTTCAACATGTGAGATTATGGAAATCTTCAAACAGGTAAGTATAAACATCCCTTTACTCGATGCTATTAAGCAAGTTCCTTCCTATGCCAAGTTTTTGAAAGATTTATGCACTAAAAAGAGAAATTTACATGTCACTAAAAAGGCATTTTTAACTGAACAAACTAGCAATTTACTTCAATGTAAAATGCCACCAAAATTTAAGGATCCTGGTTCTCCTACTATCTCATGTGTTATAGGGAACCAATGTTTTGATAAAGCATTATTGGATTTGGGTGCTAGTGTTAATCTCTTGCCTTATTCTGTTTACATGCAGCTTGGACTAGGTGAGTTAAAATCAACTCCTATTATTTTGCAACTTGTTGATAGATCAATGAAAATACCTCGGGGTATTATAGAGGATGTGTTGATACAGATTGATAAATTTTATTATCCTGTTGATTTTATCGTTATTGATACTCAGCATGTACATGATCCTAAGAAACACACTCCAGTTATTCTAGGTCGTCCTTTCTTAGCTACAGCTGATGCTCTTATTAATTGCAGGAATGGAAACATGAAGTTATCTTTTGGTAATATGACCATGGAATTGAATATTTTTAATGTTACCAAGCAGCCACAAGAAGAAGATGAATTTGTTGAAGCGAATATGATAGAGGAATTAGTAGAAGATTCATTCATTTCTAACCATAATGATGATCCATTAGAGGCATGTCTAACTCATTCTGATTTATCTTTTAATGATGACAGTGCAATTGCAGAAATCAGCGCTTTACTTGATGCACCTCTAATTACGGACACAACTAAATGGAAGACAAAGTCAGAACTACTGCCTCATTCTGAGAAGAAAATTGGCCCATCTGCGGAGGCACCACCAAAATTGGAACTCAAAGCACTGCCTGACACTCTGGAATATGCATTCTTGGGAGAATCTGACACTCTACCTGTTATTATTTCTTCTTCCCTCGATCTTGAGCAAAAAGGTAAATTGTTAGATATTCTAAAAGAGCATAAGGAGGCAATAGGATGGACCATCGCTGATATTAAAGGTATTAATCCAGTAGATTGCATGCATCGTATTCATCTTGAAGAAAATGCTAAACCTATTAGGGAAATGCAACGTAGGCTAAATCCTAACATGAAAGAAGTGGTAAGAGCTGAAGTAATCAAATTATTAGATGCAGGAATTATTTATCCTATTTCAGATAGCTCTTGGGTTAGCCCTGTGCAAGTTGTTCCTAAGAAATCTGGTGTTACAGTAGTTACTAATGCTAATAATGAATTAATTCCCACTAGAGTAACTACAGGTTGGCGTGTTTGCATTGATTATAGAAAATTGAATTCATTCACAAGAAAATATCATTTTCCTCTTCCATTTATTGATCAAATGCTTGATAGACTTGCAGGTCATGATTTTTATTGTTTTCTAGATGGATATTCAGGTTATAATAAGATCCCTATAGCTCCAGAGGACCAGGAGAAAACTACTTTTACTTGTCCATTTGGAACTTTTGCATATAGGAGAATGCCATTTGGTTTATGCAATGCACCTGCTACTTTTCAAAGATGCATGCTTAGCATTTTTTCTGATATGGTTGAGAGATTTCTTGAAGTATTCATGGATGATTTTTCTGTTTATGGAGATTCTTTTAATGAATGTTTGCAGCATCTAACATTAGTTTTGCAGAGATGTAAAGAAAAGAACTTGGTTCTAAATTGGGAAAAGTGTCACTTCATGGTAACACAAGGTATTGTTCTTGGTCATATAATTTCTAGCAAAGGTATAGAAGTCGACAAAGCTAAGGTGGATTTAATTTCTAATCTTCCACATCCCAAATCCATAAAAGAAGTAAGATCTTTCCTTGGACATGCTGGTTTTTATAGAAGATTCATTAAAGATTTTAGTAAAATTTCTAGACCCTTATGCAATTTACTTGTTAAGGATGCACCTTTTATCTTTGATGAATCTTGTCTTGATGCTTTTGCAAAGCTTAAGAAATTGTTGACTTCTTCACCTGTTATTCAGCCACCTAATTGGAATTTGCCTTTTGAAATTATGTGTGATGCATCTGATTATGCTATAGGAGCAATTTTAGGACAAAGATTAGATCGTGTGCCTTATGTGATTTATTATGCTAGTATGACACTCAATGATGCACAGTTGAACTATTCAACTACAGAAAAAGAAATGCTAGCTGTGGTATTTGCACTTGATAAATTCAGATCTTATCTTATAGGTTGTAAAGTGATTATTTTTACTGATCATGCTGCTTTAAAATATTTGTTTACTAAGAAAGATGCTAAGGCAAGATTGATTCGTTGGGTGTTGCTTTTACAAGAATTTGACATTGAATTTAGAGATAAAAAAGGTTATGAAAATGTTGTGGCGGATCATTTATCTCGCCTTGATCTTAAATTTATTCCAGAATCTTTACCTTTGAATGAGTCTTTCCCAGATGAGCAACTTATGAGTGTAAATGTTGTACCATGGTTTGCTGATATAGTTAATTACCTTGCTACAGGTCAAATCCCAGAGCACTGGACTAAGCAAGATAGAACAAAGTTCTTATCTAAAGTGAAAGACTTCTTTTGGGATGATCCCTATTTATTTAAATATTGTGCTGATCAGATTATTAGGCGATGTGTTCCCGATAATGAAATTCAAAGTGTTATCTCATTTTGTCATGAACAAGCTTGTGGAGGCCACTTTAGTGCTAAAAAGACAGCAACAAAAATTTTACAGTGTGGTTTTTATTGGCCTACTCTTTTTCATGACGCTTATATTTTCTGTTCTTTGTGTGATAGGTGCCAACATATGGGTAGCATTTCAAAGAGGAACATGATGCCACTCAATCCTATTCTTGTGGTTGAGATCTTCGATGTATGGGGTATTGATTTCATGGGACCTTTCCCTCCATCTTTTGGTTATCAGTATATATTGGTTGCAGTGGACTATGTGTCGAAGTGGGTTGAAGCTATTCCATGCAAAACCAATGATCATAGGGTTGTAGTGAAATTCTTGAAGAGTAATATTCTGTCTCGTTTTGGTTTCCCTAGAACAATCATTAGTGATGGTGGCACTCATTTTTGCAATAAACCTTTCAAAACTCTTTTGGACAAATATTCCATTACACATAAGGTTGCCACCCCATACCATCCTCAAACCAGTGGCCAAGTAGAGATTTCTAATAGAGAGATCAAACAGATTCTAGAGAAAACAGTTAGGTCAGATAGAAAGGATTGGTCTTTGAGACTTGATGATGCATTGTGGGCATATATGACTGCTTTTAAAACACCAATTGGGATGTCACCTTATCGACTTGTGTATGGAAAAGCATGTCATCTGCCAGTAGAGTTGGAGCATCGTGCATATTGGGCGATCAAGAAATTCAATTTTGACATGCAGCAGGCTGGTTCCAAGAGAAGATTACAACTAGCAGAACTTGAAGAGATCAGGAATGATGCATATGAGAATGCCAAGATTTATAAACAGCGAATGAAAGTCTTTCATGACAAACACATTTTGAGAAAAGCCTTTACACCAGGTCAGAAAGTACTTTTATATAATTCCCGATTGCATCTCTTTCCAGGTAAGTTACGTTCCCGATGGTCTGGTCCTTTTATAGTTCGTACTGTCTTCCCTTATGGAGCAATTGAGATTGAAAATCCTAAAAATGGTGATTTATTTAAGGTCAATGGTCAAAGATTAAAACCATTTTTAGAATTAAGAACACCAGAAGTTGAGGAGATACTTTTAGATGATCCTGTTTATTAGGATTAATTAAGTTCATCTTTGCACTCTTGTTTTATTTTAATAGTAGGTTTTCTTTTCTTTGTTTGTTTTTCTTTTCTAGTATTTTTCTTTTCTAATGTTTTCTTTTCATTTGGTATTTTCTTTTACGCTTTCCCAACCCATCCAGGTGTGTTCTCTCCAACTTTCTTTTTATTATTTAAGTTTTTATTATTATTTTTTTTTCTTTCATTTATTTGCATGCATATCTTTTGTTTGTGAAACATTGAGGACAATGTTCCGAATAAGTTTGGGGGTGAGAATAGTGTGTGCTTTGTTTGTTAAAAAAAAAAAATTCAAAAATTCAAAAAAAAATTGTGTTTTTTTGTTTTTACGTGAAAAGCCAATGATAAGAACTTGATTGACAATGAATATGGTTTTTAGAAAGGGTTGAATATTGTCTTAGTTTATACTTGATTCTTGTGTTAGTTCCTCTTGATTGAGATTCTTTAAACCATGAGCACTAATATCAGTTCTTTCATGATTTTGACTTGAAATTTGAGATTGACGCAGCCTGAGTTGAGAATTTTAGATAGAGTAAATGACTGTTTGTCTTGATTCTTATCTCCACAATACAAAATAGTATATACGGGCGCCAAAGTCAGAAATAGTTACCTATAACCCTTAAGAGTGAAGCTATCCTTGAGTAATTTGGGCCTATGTACCACAAGTATGTAGAGGATAATCTACCATGAGAAGAAGGCTACCTTAAGGGGTAGAGTGAAAGCTCCTGACTATGGTTAAAAAAAAAAAAGAAGAAAAAAGAGAAAAAGAAAAGAAAAAAAAAATCAAATCAAGTGCATGTGCTGAAAAAAAAAAATCAAAGGAAAGTGCACATAAAAGCCTGTGAGAGAAAAAAAAAAAATTTTGGAGATCAAGATGATAAGATTAGTTTGACCTACTTTGTTCTTTGTTTGAGGCGAAGGTTGTTGATGTTGAGGATTTTGGGAATGGATTTGATTGAATTGATTTCACACACACACTACAAGAATTGAAAGAGAGATGTGATTGATTATTGAATTAAAGTTAGAACTTTGCCAATATTTGAAATTTTCTTTGAGCTATATAATTTTTGCAATCTTTGAGGCTATTTTTCATGTTTTATTTAAAGTTTTTTTTCTTTTAATTTAATTTAATTTTTTTTTAAATGATGTTTGTGGGTATCATCACTGAAGCCCTCACGAGACTATAACTCGTCCACTAGGGCCGCCTAGGGGTTTAAAGGCTTGTTGCATACGCTAAATGCAATCGCGATTACCTGCGAAAGTGGTTTAATTAGGATTTACTTTTTGTGTTGTTATTTTTATTTTTTTTATTTATTATTTTTTTTTTGTTTTAGTTTTGCTCGAGGACTAGCAAAATCTAAGTTTGGGGGTATTTGATGAGCATAATTTATATACATATTTTACCCTTAATTATTTAATTGCTAGTTATTTTTATTTGTTATTTTTAATTAATTGAATTATTTTATTGAATAGGGAATTAATTGGAGATTATGGATAAAAAGAGTATAAAGGAGTTCAATTTGTAAGCATTAAAGATTAATTGATTTGGAACCAATTAGACATACGTGCATGTGGAAGAAGCCGAATCCAATAAATTGAATTCTCCATGCTCGTGCAAACAAAGATGAAAGTTAAAGCTAAAGTGGGCAGCACATAAAAACAAAGCTTTTAATTAAGCCTTTGAATGGAAAGTCAAAGTAGAATAAAGGAAGGAAATCAATAGCTTTTGGCTTTTATTGTTTTCAATTACGTGGCAGGCTTAGAGCTTTAGCTTGTAAGAGTTGGTTTAGTTATTAGAATCACAATAGGATTCCGTGGCCAAGCAATATAAAAGGGAGCTGCTGGACAGAAACGAAAGGAGAAGGAGAATTCGGCAGACGCAAGACGCAAGGCTGGGCAGCAGCAGTTCGGCTTCCATGGGTGATTTTATTTCTTTTGTTGTTCCCAATTCAAGTATGTCTAACTAATTCTCTTATACTGAGGTTAAGGATGAAACCCTATTCAATGAAATAATTATCTCTTTTTATTTAATTAATTCCCTATATATGTTCTTTGATAATTATGGTTTTTATTTCACATGATTAATTGGATGTTATTAAAATCTTTTCATCAATTCTGTCATGCATTATTGATTGTTAGGATTAATATTCGATTAATTCTATGCTTGGATCTATAAAGTTTATACATGATTATCTTTGATTTTATGTCTTTCATTAAATTGTTTACATAGAGTGCTTAGGAAAACTTTGACTCTTTGTTATTCAATATGTTTACATGGGATGCTTAGATGTCATATTATTAAGCAGAAAAAGAACCTACATTAGATTTAATTACTTGGGCTTAATTGTTATATCTATGAGATGACATAGATTGATTTCGAGTTGTCACTCTAAAATTGGGGATTAATTAATAATTAGATAATTACTAGTTGAATAGTGGTGGATTCTGAAACCTTGGTAATTTCTATCTTATTGAATTCTCTTTTATTTTAATTGCTTCCTTAGTTTAATTGGTTTAATTTTCTTAAAAACTCAATTTGCTCAACTAGGTTAGGATTAATATTAATTTTAGATTTAAATTAGACTTTTTATCAATCCCTGTGGGATCGACCTCGTTACCACTACTCTATTTCTAGATTCGTGCGCTTGCGAGTATATTAAAATTTTCACAACACTCAACCGAAAAAAAAAAATTATATTCATCAAAACTTTTGCACATATATGTTAATTAGAGAACGATTGAAGTATCCCTAGCGGCGCCCTTGTCGAGTTCGAATTCTCAGGAGATAGAGAGATATAAAACTGATTTGGGTTTCGTCCATTTCTTTACATTATTAAAAAAAAAGAAAGAAAAACAGAGAGATCGATTCAAGTATTCAGATCATGCATGTGCATGAAGAAGGAAGCGAATTAATGAAATGTACCTTGAGAAACAGGATAGCCATGTTGTCTAAGTAGTCTGAATTCAAGGGAGGTTGCATACTGTTAGAGAATCTCACTGTGCAGAAAAGAGGAAGCTGCTCAAGCTAAGGAAAACCAGCAAGCTGGTGACGTCAGAAGAGTATGAGCAGAATGACAGCTCAGCTGCCACCTCAGCTTAAGTAGTTGAGAGTTTGTATGTTTACTCTGTATATCAAGCTATAGTTGAGCATGTGTAGATTCTTCTGAATCAGTTAATCATTAGCTCTAGTAATGCTTAAGCATCGAGTATAAATAAGTTGTAATCATAACATTTTCATTTTAAGAAAAATAAATACAAGTAGTCTGGAAATTCTCTAGAAATTTTCTCAGATATTTTCTCAGCAACCAGACAACAGTTTTCTTAATTTCTTTCATGGTATCAGAGCTAGTATGGCTAGTTCCAACAACACAACAACACTTTCAAATTCAACAAATGCAAATCAATCCTCACAGATCTCATTCTCATTTAGTAATCCAATAAAACTAGATCGATCTAATTTCTTAATCTGGAGAAAACAAGTTCTCACATCAATAAGAGGAAATCGACTTGAAGATTTCATATCTAAAAATCAGATCATACCAGAGCAACATATCATTCAAACAGTAGTTGATGGATCAGTACAGAAAGTAGATAATCCAGCATTCATAAATTGGAGAGCTCAAGATCAAATATTACTTGGCTGGCTTTTGTCATCAGTTAATGAAGGTATTCTCAGTTCTATTTTTAATTCTGACAATTCACGAGATGCTTGGAGATCCATTGAGAAACAATTTGGAGCTCAGTCTGAAGCTAAGATAATGCAACTCCGCTATGAATTGAATGTGCTTAGAAAGGAATCCATGTCTGTTGAGGAATATTGTTTAAAAGTCAAAATACTAGCTGATAAACTTGCTTGTGCTGGCAGTCCTATGTTAGAAAGGGAACTGTTAATGCAAGTTCTAAATGGATTAGGAACTGGTTATCTAGATCTTGCGTCTATTATCACAACTAATAAGATGTCTTATGATGATGCTCATGCCTTACTATTATCACATAAGGCAAGGTTAGAACAAAGTCAGAACAATCATAATACTAAAGTCATGTTCAATGCTAACTATGGAATGATGAACTCCAATTATTCTCAAGTCAAAGGAAATAATAGAAGAGGAGGTTTTGGCTATGGAGGATATCGTGGACAAATTCATCATGGAAACAGAAATGCTGGAAGAGGAATGATGTTTAATACATATCCTAGAGGCTTTAACACTAGCGGTCATAATTTTGGAAGAGGCAATTCTATGCCAATGTAATTTCATAAAGCTTTACAACATCCTAAGCCTCATAGTCAAGGTTTTATATCAACTGGAACTGAATCAGATGATAATATTCCTGTTTGTCAGATATGTCAGAAGTTAGGGCACACAGCTGATGCTTGTTGGCACATATACATTGAGAATTATGTGCCACAGTCAAGGCAATTTGGCAGAGGAAGAGGACCTAAGTCAGCATACATGGCTACATTTGAACCACATGCTGAGTCTGCTCCATATTTTGATGATTCCTATGATATGAACTGCTCAAATTATCAGTCTTACAATCTGGATCCAGTGACATATTCTTCTATGCCTCATTGTTCATCTGAAATATCTTCTGCACCTGGAGCTGCTTACCTTGCCAACTTTGAAGGGCCTGCTGATGAAGGATGGTATCTTGATAGTGGAGCAACTCATCACTTAACCAACAACATGGCTAATATGCAGGTCAGAGAGGAGTTTAATGGTTCTGATAATTGGAAATGGTCAAGGTTTGCCCATAACTCATGTTGGTGATGCAAATTTTGTTTTTAAAACTTCATCTGCTCAACACAAACATCCATACATAGCACTGAAAGATATTCTTCTTGTCCCTTTAATTACCAAAAACTTATTGAGTATTTCCAAACTCACATCTAATAATCATTTGTCTGTTGAATTTCTTGGCAATATTTGTTATGTGAAGGATGCTCTGAAGGGGGAAGTTCTACTGCAGGGTATTGCTGAAAAAAGATTATACCGGCTGTTATTCAAACCATACTCATCCTCTAAATCATCATCATCATCTTTTCTATCTCAGATCAGTTCAAATAAACCAGTGTCTATGCTGTCTTGTTTTCATTTTAATTCTGTAACTGATGTTAATAATGCAGGTTGTAGCCATTCAAAATCTTGTTATTCATCTACTGCATTACCTTGTAAAACATCAGTGAATAAAGTTGCTTTGTTCCATAATAGATTTGGTCATCCCAATCAATATATCTTAAAGTATGTTCTAAAAAATATCAAGTCTGTAAATATTTTTGATAATCAAATAAAACAAGCACTGCAGTATATCTGTGAAGCTTGTCAAATGGGCAAAGTTCATAAGCTTCATTTCTCCTTAGCTACAACCAAAACATCCAAGTTCTTAGAACCGATACATACAGATCTCTGGGGTCCTTCACCTATCTATTCTAGAGATGGATATCACTATTATATCAGTTTTGTAGATGATTTTAGTAGGTATACCTAGATCTATCTTCTAAAGTTTAAGTCTGAAGCCCTAGATGTCTTTAAGCTTTTTAAAACACAGGTTGAAAATCAATTTCAAACCACCATTAAGAAGTTACAATCTGATTGGGGGGGTGAGTACAGATCTTTCACTGAATTCTTAAATAAGTGTGGTATCATTTTTAGACACTCCTGCCCATACACTCATCATCAAAATGGATTAGTTGAGAGAAAACATAGGCACATTGTTGAAATGGGACTTACACTGCTAGCTCAATCTAAATTACCCTTCAAATTTTGGTGGGAACCTTTTCATACAGCTGTGTATATCATAAACAGGCTGCCTTCTATTGTTCTCAAGCTTTTGTCTCCCTATGAGAAACTTTTCAAACACCAACCCAACTATGACATGCTTAAGTGCTTTGGCTGTACATGTTATCCTTATTTGAGGGATTATAACAAACACAAATTTGATTATCATTCTAGCAAATGTATTTTTCTAGGTTATAGTTCATCACACAAAGGATACAAGTGCTTACATCCTTCAGGTCACCTCTACATAGCAAGACATGTCATATTTGATGAACTCACATTTCCTTACTCTATTGATTCTAGATTTCATTGTTTCACTAAGTCATCATCATCATCTCTTTCTTCTACTTTCTTTTCTCCTCAGCAAATATATCATTTTTCCACTTTGGCTGTTGTTCAATCATTCACTGAAAACAGCACTGGTTATTCCATATCTGCAAACCCTGATAGCAGCAACTCAACTCACTCAGAAAATCCTGCACAAGCAACAAATGATCAAAATTCACAGCAAGTAAATTCTCACACCCATCTACCTATTAATACACAACATTTCTTACCTGCTTCTGCTTCTGATATTACAATATCATTAACTCCTCATGTTGACTCATCCCAAATACAATCCAACATTCATCCTATGACCACCAGAAGCAAATCTGGCATTTTTAAACCAAAAGTGTATACAACTATTTGATAACACTATGAAATGAGAGTTATCATGGCACTTTTAGACTTAAATCAATACTACTTAGAGAGTAAATTATGTGTTTCTATTGTATTTTTGTTACATTTTGCATAAATAATCATTTTAGTCAGTCTTAATATGTTTTGCTTGATTTAAAGTAATTTGTGCTCAAATTGTGTGCATAATTGTAGGTTTCCAGAAGCTTATAATTCATGGAAGGAATGTTGATGCAATAGGCTTGCAAAAATGAGGAAGAACTTAGCTACAAAAGAATTAAAACAAATCTGGAACAATGCAGTTGTTGTAGCAACCATTGCTGTAGCCATTGCTGTAGCAATCCTGGAACAACAGTTTTCTTAATTTTCTGAGATATTTTCTCAGCAACCAAACAACAGTTTTCTTAATTTCTTTCACATACATATTTTCTTTTCTCCAATTATAATCTTTATTATTGTTGTAGATACTATTCAATATGTTCCTAATCTCAGTCTCAAAACGATGAGCCAATCCAAGTCTTTGCAAGTTATCAATCAGCTCCAACTGATCCAGAGGCTCGGTTACATCCTTAATCGTTGTCATTACTTTTCCCTTCAGCTCTTCTACTCGTCTTTTGTATGATTCATCCTATACACGCACAACATTTAGTTTTTAGCTATTCATGGTGCCAATTTGAAATGAACAAAGGAAATTAATACATAATAATAACAATTATAATAATAATGAATACCGTATAGTTGCTATTCAATGACTGCAAAAAATCATGGTCCCAAATTGAAGGTTGGTAGTTTGCTGATCTCCTATCAACTGACAACCCAAGATTTATATTGAAAAACAAAAAAGAAAAGATTTTGTATGTCTAAACAGGGATTTGTATGCTATTTCTGAAAAATATAGGAGTCTTTACGTTTATTTTATCAAACTACGGAGGTGTATGTGTCCTTATAACTACTCTGAATCGACCATCTTGTTTGCTCATAAGAAATTGACTTAATTGCAAGCTAGCGACAGTAATATTAGGAACAACTAATAATTAGAATAATACTCTTACGGATCTCGATATTTCAATTTCAACTAATGTTGTAACTCTATAATGGTTAATAACTTACTTGGTTAAAAATTTAAGAAATTAACTTCTTTGTTTAATTTATATTAAAATATAAGGTTAAACGAAAACGAAAAGAGTGATAAAGATGATACATACTTTTTATTTAATCCTTCCCACCTAAACCCATAAAACAAATAAGGATTAACAATCCTATTTGTTTTGGCCTTACTAGTTCATGACAACCAAACATACCTTAAATTAAATTATTTTTGTTAGTCCCAAAATCTAATCCAATCTCACAATTTATCCAACCTCCCAAACATAGCCTAGTAATTACAAAAATATTGTATTCCAATGCGCTAGGCTGTTCAAATAGTGCACCAATATATATATGAGATAGGATTAGCAATCCTTTTTTGAGACAATAATGTACACAAAACTTTAACCTTTTAGCATTAACCATTGGTGTCTTTAATACTAAATTGATTAAAAAAAAATAGTGTCTTTTTTTTTGTCTGAACCACGAGGTGGTCCTGAGTGGGCCCCAACTGTGGGAGGCACCTTTAAGCTCGTACCACAACCCAAACTAACTCTCACTCGCACTGGGTCGGCCCGTAAGGGGTAAAGTGCTGGCCAAAGCGGTGACTCCATACGAGAGCGGGGCTTGAACCCCTAACCTCTCTTAAGGAAAAAAAAAAGATTACAAAATTTTGACAAAAGGCAATTTTTCAATAATATCATAAGTAAAAATTAATAGGCCCTAGCATATTATCAAATATTTTTCTTCTATTTCCTCCTATTTTCTCTCCATAATTAATATGATTTGATTCTCTCAATCTTTCGTTTGCTTTAAATAACTCTCCTCTAAGTATCACCATACATATTTTCCACTGAAATGCAATCGTCAATGGCAGATACTTAAATATAAAAAGAAAGAACAAAACAAAAAATCAGATTATAATTCAAATTATGTTGTATTATTAATTATTTGTTTGTCAAGATTTCAAAGAATGAAGAAATACAACAGTGGAGTTGCACAATAGCAAGACACTTAAAATGCACGTTTGATTCATTTATTTTCTTTCTTTTTATTATTATATGCTCTGTTGTAACGTTTTTGCTTAAATTAATCATAACGTTTTTTGAAAAGACAAGCCAAATTAATATTTGTTATTTTTTCTCTTTAAATTTTTGTTTTCGCAATTTTGTAATATAAATATATGATGCATTTTCTACTCATTATACTGCTGCGAATAAAGCAATTTAAGATGACATTTTTGTGGGTATATCAATTGAAGGAACAAGAAAGCGGCTAAATTCGATCGTTGTTGGAATCAAATATTGGATAGAGAAATGTTGGGAAATTGATGGGTGAAGAAGACACACAATTAAAGTGAAATTGAGAAACAATGATCACATAAGGGCAACAAAATTTATGTGGTTTGACTTTTAACCTACATTCACAGGCAAAGATAGAAGTAAATATTTTGCTAGTGAAAATGAGTAACAAGTATTGTAGTATTCTGTTTCACAACTCAAAATCTAATACACCCAAACTCTCATTTCACTAAAACAAGAGTTTAAAGCTCTCAGGACACTCTCAATCTCCAACTCTTGGCTCTTTTACTTCTTAATTAGATTGAGAATTGAAAAAAAAAATTGATGAATGAAAAGGGCAAATGAAGCCTTTATTTATAAGTCTAGCAATGACCAAAAAATCAATAATGGTGGGCTTTAAAATGATATATATTTTCATTTAACATTCTACTTTGGTGCCAAAGTCAAAAGTTTTGTGCTAGCCTCCCACTTACTCAACAAATTGTGTCAAAAGTCAAAAGTTGCCACGAGCAATTATTTGCCACATGCATGCACATGTTCAACAAATCTCCCATTTGGAGACTTAATTAAGAACCAATCATGACTCTATGCCATTTATTCTTCTTCCTTATTGTCATGTTGCTTACGTCTCTACTAAGCCATAAGAGGATCTACTCCATACAAACTTGTCAGCATTGATTGGCTTGTCAAAACATCTCACTACTAGAAAAATGGTCTTTACTAACATTAGAATAGTGTCAATAATTACTTTTAGTGACACTTGCTAATTGTTTCAGTAATCTAGGAGTCAGAAAAATAGTGACACTTGTAAGTGGTGTCAGTGATTACTATTACTATAGTATCACTAAAATCACAACACCATGGCATCAAAATATTACAATACTATATTAGTATTTGTGATTACTGTTACTATAGTGTCACTACTTTATTTATTATTTTAAAAAATAATTATATAAAATGACATGTTGCCCATTGATTTGTTGATATAGAGAAATAAGAACAAAAATCAATTTATATTGCAAAACCTTTCATAACATTTAAATATTGTAGATATATATTACACAATCCAAATACTTCAATACACAAGACGTCTTATTACAAGACATCTTATTCTTATAATTGAATAATCTTAACTGCTATTATCCAATCAAATTCCTTCTACTCGTAGCTGAATTGAAGGGCTAAATTTACCAAATCTAAAAGCTAAATTTAGAAGGATTATTATTTTTCACTCCATGAACATAAGAACTGCGATCATGCATTATCACGAACAGCTTCTTCATTCGATGAATTTGATGGGTTAGCGATATAAGTTGAAGAAGAAACACTTTAAACATATTAATCATATATGCAAACAAATAAAAGAAAAAAGAAAAGAAATTGGTTGCCAAATTCCAACAGTTGCAAAATAAATTAACAAGCAACACAGAGACAAAAGTTAATAGAAATAAACATATTTTGCTCGAAAACAAAAATATTCATAAGCTATGAACAGATCGACTCAATTATCTTAAAGGAAAATTAGAGAATAAGAATGTTGTAGCTCATTTGATTAGAAATAAGGTAGAATATATTTAACTATAGATATAAATTTAAAAAAAAAAGTGATGATGAATTCATTCTCTTATATATATGAATAAGAGAGAGTGAGAGAGCAAATTATAGCCTTCAAGTTTTCAGTATAACATCTAGTTTCAAGAAAGTGTGTTTATTTCTCATTATATAAAAAACAATGATTTTCCAGCTAAAAAAATTCATAATAAAATGTAATATCTAATACAACATAGTGTGTTTTTTCAAAAAAAGGCTTGCAATTATGTCTTTTAGCCACCAAGCCTAAGTGTGAGAGTAAAGCATTTAACTCTTGATAATTACACACTTTCTGCATAATGCAATTAGTGTCAACTCATTCCAAATTACTCTACTAGAATAATAAAACATTTCAGCCATTATATTGATGGAGCTACTAATCCAAAATATTCACAATAAATATAGAGTTCAAGGCAATTAAGAGATGTACCTCTTAAAGCTCTGCATATTCTCTATCTTTCTAAGGCAATCTTTAATTCATATAGTTCCACCCCCTTTGAATTCACAAACCTAGACTTTACAAACAAAGGCCTTATATCATTAATCTTGATACCTTTTTAACAAAAATATCACTGTATTCATAAATAAAAATCACAAG
This sequence comes from Citrus x changshan-huyou, assembly GCA_039657385.1. Taxonomy (NCBI): domain Eukaryota; kingdom Viridiplantae; phylum Streptophyta; class Magnoliopsida; order Sapindales; family Rutaceae; genus Citrus; species Citrus x changshan-huyou. Next base: position 10,023,345 of record CM077549.1, read on the forward strand.
TTAATGCTTTAACCTCATGTTGTGTTGTCTTAGTCTACAAATGGCAAAGGAATCTATGATAATGTGTATGTTTTCCTGAGAAGAAAAAGGAACAAAAAATAGGGAAAGGAAGTCAAGACTACGAAATAATTATTCAATAAGCTGAAAAATTATCATATATCATGCATGTTTTATTGAAATTGATGATCATATATACACTCACTCACGCACACACACTCACTACTACACACGTGTCCATAAGAGACAACCAATAAAGTTAGAAAAGAATATACAATGCAAGCCAAGACCACCGCAAACAGGACATGCTGTGATGTTTGATAAAAAGCCAAGACAAAAGTAGAGGGCCCGATAAAATTTTTTTTCCCCTTCTTCTTAAATATTGATGTTGATAAATGGTTGGTTGAATTTGATCAAACGAGCAAGTACTTCTCAAATCTTTGAAAAAAAAAATGCTTTTGATTATTCCAGCAAACACCATAGTCCATAATCACCCAAAAAAAAAAAATTGCTTTTGCCATTTGCCTGCACTCTGCAGCATCTTTAAATATCTTGTATTTATTTTAAGTACTTAAAATGGTGTATTAATGTTTGAAGGATAGAAAGAAAGCATACACTAGGCTATCAACTTGCATGGAATTGGCCAAATATGGCATCTGAACTTCATTGTTTCCTGAAAATTTAAAAAGAAAAAATCAAAAAAAGAACAAAATTAAATATCATCACAACACACAATGTGTCTGTCCATTAATTAAAAACCCAGTAAAAAATTAACTCCAAGCAAAAATAAATATTTTGTATTAGGCTCTACTCAAGCTTCATAGAAAACTAATTGAAAGTACCATTGCCAAAGTAGTAAAGCTGGGAAGGCACTGAAGAAAGAAGGGAATTTCTCATTTTTAATTTATTAGACCAGCAGCCTGCGATGACATAATGTAAAGAAAATAAATAACTGAAATGAAATGATTTCATAATGAAACTTGGACCCATTGAAGCATCATCTATAAAGTTCCTCACCTCTGATGAGAGCAAATGAAAAAGCACTTGTGCAAAAAGCAATTTTAAAGAGAAGAACTTCTATAGGAAAAAGGAAAGGAAAGAGGGCTAATAATGGGACTGGAACTTGAAGCCGAAGGGGTTTCTTGCAGCAAAGGCTTTTTAACATCTATAGAAACTGTGGCTATTTATTGCATGAATATGAAACGTCCAGGTGACTCATCAAAAGATAGAAACCCAATTGCTTTATATAATTACTAAGCTATGGTCGGCTCCTTGGCTACTTAGCTAATTAATAATTTATCTGTTTGATTTTGCTTTCATTTAAGTTTGACTTGTGTTTTAATTTGTGTTGGGTATAGTAAAAAGTTGTATAATGGGATTAAATTAATACGAACCTAGCTAGTCAAAACTTAACGTACGTCAAAACTTGTGCAAAAAGCAAATTCAAATGCTGATTGGGAAAATAAAAAGCAAAAAAAAATTCACAATTCATACCTGGCACCAGCAGTCTTGATAGTAGCTGCAAGAGAGCCAGCCACATGCATGGATACTTCCTAGCCTTTACTCTTCCTTTTAGCAGCAGTACTTCTTCTACCTTAAACTGAAGAAGGCTCCATAACTTCATGCTTATCACCGGTGCCTAAACTCCGTACACAACACACACGTTGGCACTCAGAACACAAATAATTTAACATAAACCACAAAATGAATAAAAAGGAAAAATACTCATAATGAGAATCGTGACTTAAACTTGATATTATCATTGTCTTTGAACTCCATCATCATTAAATAAACTATTGAGAAACCCTTCAAATAATTTAAGGTTGTCCACAGGGCATACTCATGCATTCAAAGAATACGAATAATTTCGACAAGTATAGAACAAACCCATCTATAGAATCAATAGTTCAAGCTCAAAATTGACATCAATTTCAATTTCACCAAATCACAACCTCATTCAAGTTAGCAAACCCTAGAACACCCAAATCCAAACACACCCACAAAACTTCCTGATTGCAAAATCACTAAATTCTCTAACAAAATAAAATCTCTAAGATAACCAATACAACTCAAACAAGCTCAATTCATAACCAAATTACAAAATGAAGAATGAACCAACTGATAACAAACATATCACAAGAAGTCATCTTAGTTTCAAAATCACTCATAATTTTTAAAAAAAAAATCTTGCCTGATTAATTCGACTGAGAACCTCTTCTCTCTTCGCTGCTTCTTCTTTGCTTTCATAAAGCCCAACTTCAACCAAAAACATCAACCCCAAAGGAAATCAAAATTAGGGTTTCATATATATATAAAGTAATTATAGATAAAGATGAAACAAAACATTTTCTAAGTCACAGGTTCTTTGTATATCAACCTCTGTGGATTCTATAACTGATATTGATTTCGTTGACGACGAAAAACTCATTCTCTCTGATCTCAACATTAAAAACAATAAAATACCCCGAACAAAAAAAGCCCTAATTTTTTTAATATGACTTTCAAACCCTAACTTTGGCCAAGTTCTTCACAACACTTTCTAGGCGTCTTTCTAGGGGTATTTTAGCTCAAAGGTGGCGGCTTTTAAGGTTTACAGCAGCGGCTTGTGAGGTAGATCGTTATTAGAGAGGAGAAGAGAGAGAGAGAAGAGAGCTTCGGTTCAAAGAAGAAAATGGCAGTGGGGATAGATTTTTTGCTCGTCAAAATTTTTAGATTTTAGATGTCCATGTACACCTCATTAAGACATAGTTTCTAGATAATTTAATTTAATATTTAAAAATTAAATGCAACTTGTGGTCTAGTGGTTTAACGTTTAAAATTAAAAAGGTAAAGTTAAGAAGTCTGCAGTTCGACTCCTAGTGGAGACAAAATTAGAATTTTATTTTTTTAATTACTGATAGTTTAATGTCACATATCTCTGATACTTAATCTATAGACGCTATAGTATTAGAAATTTTTGATACTTATCTATTAAACACGAAAAATGCCCCAATCACATGTAATTACTGATACTTGTTAATAAAGTATCATAAGACAAGTGTTAGTAAAGACCATTTTTCTAGTAGTGTCTGCTAGGTTCTCTTTGGTATGAATTTTATGTAAATCCACACTTCCATCTTCCACTACCTCTCGAACGAATTGATATTGTACCCTAATTGACACAACTTAAAAGTGATTTCTAACTCCCAAATATAAGAGTGTCTTGTTATATTATAGTTCGGTGAGTTCGAAGTCGATCCACAGAGAAAATATTACTTTTTTATTTTACTTTATCTAAAAATGAAAATAAAACTTATACAACTTAACTTAAATGAAACTATGAAATTGAATTAGTTAGGGTTATGGATTCACTTTTAGTAGTAAATAAAATTTAATAAATTCTTTTTGCCATTTTTTTAAGGGTTATGGATTCACTTTTAGTAGTAAATAAAATTTAATAAATTCTTTTTGCCATTTTTTTATATTTATTGCTCAAAACATTAATTATATAAATTATTATTATTTTCCCATTAATTTTATTATGGATTAAGTATTTATTGTGCCAAAATTTAATTTGTCTACAATAAGTCAAAATATCATTTTACCATTTGTCTACAATAAGTCAAAATATCATTTTACCATTTGTCTACAATAAGTCAAAATATCATTTTACCATACCTTATATTAAGATATTAAGAATTTATTGTGCCAAACTCCCTTATTTGTGTACAATAAATCAAACTTTCAAAATATAAAATATGTATAAAATTAAATAGAAAATAATTTAATTTATATAAATAAAATAGAATTTCATTAAATCATATTTATTTCCTAAGAGTTTCACCTTACCCTAACAATTATTATTTAGTTAAGCATAATTGAGATAAAAATAATTATTAAAATTAAATTACTCATAATTAAAAGTAATAGAAACAACTAAAATTGAAAATAAAACTAAATTTATGTATAACAATTTATACAAAATATTAAAAACACAATTGAAAAACAAGATTAAAGGGAAATTGAGAGAAATTGAGAAGAAGAGAGATGATCAAAAACATAAAAATGGGGCTCTACTTATAGAAAAATAAATTCATAATCCAGTGTTTCGCGGCCAATTATGAGCTTTATGCATGCGCTCCTCACAGCCATTAGATCACGATCTAACGGCTGATCAAACTTCAAAAGTCAACATTACACATGGCATCATTTGACGCATCCGATTCGGTCAAAGAATAGTTGAGATTTGGCAAGTTAATGGGTGGATTGGGTCGACCCGAATACAAATGTTCGAATCCTACAACTTGCTTCACCAACCATTGCCATGTGGCATAATCGTGGCCATTGAATTATAACGGTTGAGATTTAATCAAAATTGCCAGCTATCCAATACACTCATATCTATTGTAAACTCATTTTATCATCCAATCAGTGCTCGGTCAATAGAAAAAGTCAATTCTTTTGCACAACCTCAATTTTAAGACAGTTTTAACTCATCGAAGGTCTTCAAACCTTCGGAATCCAAATTCGTCATCCGTTTATCTGTTTGGAGCCTCGAATTACACGAATTTAATATTTTACCTAATAAACACACAAAAATACACAAAATTAAATATAGTTAAGACATAATTAATAATTCTTAATATATTGCATAAACACAAATATAAATTATAATAGAAGCGCAAAATAATTTTTTTATCGCCTGATAATCAAACAATTTCTAATACTAACAATTAAAGAGTTATATTAAATTAAGATTTACAAAATTCACATGCAAGTTAATAGTTGTTCATTTATCCTCTAAACTATCAAATAAATAAACTCTCCCAGATTTCCTTACCTCTTTGTCGTTCACTCATTATCCAGAATATCATCAAACCTTCTTTTGTGCTCAAGTAATTAACACAATACTTATGGGGCTTCATTAAAAGAAAAACAACATTTTTGTTCAAAAATTTATTAGAAATTCTATCTTTAGGCAGTAGATTATTCACACATATAAATTAAAAATATTACATTTTTAACCCATGTAGCAAGCTTTAGGCCAGTGACTTTGAGACCAATTGGCCTTAGGGCACTAGGTGTTGAAACACCCCTACGTACTTAATTACTCGGGTTTCTAATAAGCAAACTATATATTTCTAACTCATATAGCGAGTTTCGGGCTAGTGACTCCCATACCAATTGGCCTTATGACACTAAGTGTTGAAACACCCCTATAGACTTAATTACTCGGGTTCTAGATATAGAAATATTAAACATATTCAATTTTTTTTCTTTTTTTTTTTGTTTTATAATATGCACTTTCTACTACCTTTGATATTATCCCTAATAAATCAAAATAACTAAATGTTGCAAAAATTTTAACTTACAACCCACTAGTATGTGTCATAGTGTGTGTGTAAAGAATGATTCAATAATACTTGTTAAATGAGTAAACAATTAAATGACTTAATAACTAATTGAAGAGTTCACAAATTTGAGTAATTTAAAGAAAAGGAAACAAAAACAGCTTACTATGAATTTCAAAATCAAAATATAATACAACATGACTATTAAGACCCGTCTCAAAAGTCGTGACATTACACAACCATCCTAGACAAATTTGTTTTTCTAAAATAAAAAGAAAAGAGAAAAACAAACACATATTTAAAAACACATGTCAATTATCCCCACCCTCCAACCTAATCTAAACATTATCTCAACATTTTATAATATTACAGATATGCATGCAAAAAATATATATATAATAAAAGAAGAAGAAGGGGAGATCTCACTTGAACTCGATGCAGGAGCTTAAAAGAAGATGACAAAGAACACTCATATGTTACTTTGTTTTTTAATAAAACTCTAAGATTAAGAAGATACGTTTTTAGAGGTACTACACTCTCCATATCCAACCATCTTCGACTCAAATTTAGTCCAAAGTTAGTCTTTACAGCAAAACTTTGTAAAAACAACACTAGGACTAAGACATTCCACAATTATCAACTATTCCCTCTTAGGGATGGCAATTTCTGGGTCCAGGTCCGGGTTTGGCCGTTCCGAATCCGGACCCGGACACAAATTTCTCATTACCGGACCCGCATTGAACCCATTTTTTTTCAATCTGGGTCTGGTCCGGGTTCAACCTGGAAAAATCTGGGTTTCCGGATTCTGGGTTTTGAACCCAGATTGCTTTACTTAAGTTGCTAACTTGCTGGAAAAAGGAAAACAAAAAGAACACAAACCAGAACCAGATTGCTTCCAGATTGCTTTACTTTAGTTCAACAAAATTTCAAATCCAGAACATATAACTTATCCAGGTTCTAAAACAAATACAACACAATATAGAATCTAAAATTCAAAGTTTTAAAGTAATAAACATCCACAAATACAAATCCATTACATAATTCTACAATTTAAAGTTCAAATTTCAAACCACTAGTGCTAAAGACTAAACTTTCCATCATCCACTTCGTTTGACTGTTGCTCACTCATCCAACTTTATCAATCAAATGCTCAGTAGAAAGTATTGCTTCCTCTGAAATTCCATCTACAAAAACTGTGTAAATCATAAACATAATGAACAAGACAACCAATTAGTGATAAATTCATAATAATAACAATACAAAAAATAATTTGATTCTAATAAATAAATTTTTCATACCTTTTAGGTTTTGTTCAAGCCAAAACCAATTTTGAGTGCACACTAATGCCTCCACTGTGGATGGGTGAAGTCTACAGGGGATGAGGGCTCAAATGTCTACCTCCAGTGCTAAAAACGGACTCCGAAGCAACTGTTGATACAGGAATGGCCAAAAAGTCCCTTGCGATCTTTGCAAGTATAGGATATTTGCCTTGATTATTCTTCCACAATGACAAAATGTCAAGTTGACTAGTTGAAGGCAAAGTACTCTCCTCAAGATAAAGCTCTAATTCTGATTTGGAATGAGTATTCTGCGTGTTTTCATTTCAAAATATTGCCCACTCATCAGTCATTTCATCCAAATCTAAGTCCAACATAATAGAATCCCCTCCTGTAGTAGCTTGAGAATTGGCACCATTAACCCCCTCACTTGAATTTGATAGATGCTTTACTTCATACTCATGCACTAAATCAACAAATAACTTACGCATTCTTTCAATTTCGAATTTAGCTTTTTCCCCATATATTTTAGGAAATAAAAAGTTAATCAGTAACATTTTACGCTTAGGATCTAACATAGTCCCCACTGCAAGAACTCCATGAATATCATCCCAATACTTTTCATACTTCGTAATTATCCTAGTGGCCACATTTTTTATCCCCTCAATTGGTGATTGCAACCATGCATTCATTGACAATCTAATTTCACAAATCTTGGCAAAAAATAAATTAGATGTCGGATATCGTGTCCCCGAAAAACGTTCTGTTAACTTATAAAAGCTTTTTAGATACTCACACATAAGTTTTGACAAATTTCACTCTGACTCACTAGGTAAAGATGTATAATTTCTCTCACGTTCCTTTAAACGATCAAATACATCTTTATACAACAATGCAGTACTAAGCATCAAGTAAGTGGAGTTCCATATAGTTTTACAATCAAGTACCAAGTTTTTGGTTTCCTTAATACCTAATTCTTTTTTTACATTCTCAAAATTTTCAACTCTAGTAGGTGTTGTTGTCCAATAATGAACACTATCTCTAATTTTCTCAACTCCCTTTTGTATCACAGATAAACCATCTCTAACTATCAAGTTCAATATATGAGCACAACAACGCATATGAAAGAATTTTCCACTCATAATCATTGAACTAGTAGAAAATTTGCCCAACAACAAGGCAATCATAGCATCATTTGTAGCACAATTATCAGCAGTTACAGTGCACAACTTTCTATCTATATTCCAATCCATCAAACAATCATATAACTCATTACACATTACCTCAGCACTATGTGGAGCTAGCACATATATAAACCTAACAATGTGAAAAATAATTAAAATATTAGATAGGACATTAATTTATGCTTAAACAAAAAAAAACGTTTCTAGAATATTACCTCATAATATGACTTCGCAACACCCATGAGCTATCAATGTAATGTGCCGTAATAACCATGTATCTTTTTTTTTTTTTTGTTACTAGCAGTCTACATATCTGTAGTAATTGCGATTCTACTCTCACAAACTTCCAAAATACCCATTGTCTTTTTCTTTTCAACATCATAAAGCTTCAAAATTTCAGCTTTGGTGGTGTTTCTACTAATAGTCTCAATAGAATGTTGGAGTAGCTTCAACAAGTCATAAAACCCAACGTACTCAACAAATGTCAAGGGGAGCTCATGTAGTACAATCATTCTAGCCACAAAAAGTTTTACTGTAGCCATATTCCATTTTGATTCAGAGCTACAATTACTAAGTGAAGTGGTTCCATCATCTTTAGGAGAAAAAGATAGGTGCATTTACTGTACATTCTTGAATGACCTTCTAGGACAACGTTTAGCATGCTTTATTAAGTGATTAGTACCCCTTGAATAATGTCCTTACATAACTAACCCACAGTAATTGCAAATCGCCTGAACTTCCTCACCCAACTTAACTTTTTTAAAATGATTCCAAGCATCAGAGACTACTCTACCACCACCACCTCATTTTTGTGAAGTGACAGGATTACTATTATCTCTACGGCCACGACTACTCCCCTGAACTGCTGCTGTTGAATTTGGTTCTAATTAAACAACTGTATCATTATTATTTTCTGATTCTGTCCTAACTCTCACACAAACACTTTCATCACTTTTTTCAGAGGCATCTAAGTTGATTCTTTGTTCATTTTCCATATCAATTTTTCACTGTACAAAAATTATGTCAAGACATAATAAATTCCAGCAACTTCTTCCAATTTATATGCTATGTCTAACCGTAAAAGCTATAAATATTTTAGAGACACCATTTCTATTCTATTAACAGCAACAATAAAAAATAATTCAAAAATAAATAAACTATAACTAATAAAATTGAAGCATAACAGAGTATAGATATTAAAAATCACAGAGTTTAGCTATTAAAGTTACAAAGTATAGATATTAAAATTGCAAACAGAGCAAAACAGCACATAAATTGCAAACACAGTCTAATTAAATTGCGAAGACAGTATAATCAGAGCATAATAACACATAAATTACGAAGACAATATAATTAAATTCCAAAGAGAGTATAATCAGAGCATAACAGCACGTAAATTGTAAAGACAATATAATGAAATTGCAACGAGGGAATAATCAAAGCGTACTAGAGCATTAATTGTAAAGAGAAAAGACGAGACTCACAAATATTCACAGCAGCAGTTTAAGTATATGCTGATGAACACAGGACACAGTCGCGAAATCCACCCCCTTTTTTCTGGCCGTGACAGAGTGAGAGATGAGACGAGTGATGCTGAGGCTGATGAGTGATGAAACGAACACAGCCGCACTGTGAAGGTGATAACAGCCACGTCGCGAAGGATCTGATCTGAAGAAGAGAAATTACAAGAGAGTTAAAGAGAGAGTGAGAGAGATTGAGTGAGGAACGAGTGAGAGAGATTGAGTGAGGAACGAGTGAGAGAGATTGAGAAAGGAACGAGTGAGAAAGATTGAGAGAAGAACGGATGAGAGAATGAGAGAAGAGAAATTACAATAGAGTTGAAGAGAGTGAGAGATCAAGAGAGGAATGAGTGAGAGTCTGAGAGAGATTGAGAAAGGAACAAATGAGAGATTGAGAGGGCTAGGGTTTTTTTTTTTTTTTTTTCTATTTATATTTAATAATTTCTAATATTTAATAATTTCTAAAAAATTAATATTAAAATAAATATTATCCGGATCCGGGTTTCGGATTTGCCGGTTCACCTGAACCCGGATTAGGACCGAAAATATGCGGGTTCTGAAAAACTAATCCGGAATCCGCATAAAAATTGTTCCGGTGTGGGTTGAACCAAGACCGAATTTTTCGGGTTCAATCTGGGTCCGGGTTTGGTTGCCATCCTTATTCCCTCCCCCTAACCTAAACGAGACATTGTCCTCAATATTTTAAAAGGAAAGAGAAAGAGTTTAGAAGACATCACATGAACACTACAACAGAAAATATTTACAAACAAATAGTTAAATCTAATTTGCACTTCTTACCACTGCTACTGCTACCATCATCAGTCAACCAATCCAGTGCATAAGTCTTGGGATCTAGCTCTGACGCATAAGCTTGCAAAAGATCAAGTAACTCATTAGCAGTGAAAGCACAAATAAAGAGTTTTTTTACAGAGTGTGGAACAAAAGGATTTTTAATGGCATTGTTAATAAAAGTTAGCAAGCCATCATAAAAATTATTAACATTTAACAAACTGATGGGTTTTTTATGAATGTCCAAATTGACCTAAGATGCAAATGTAATCAGTGCCTCAAGAGTTGCAAGATCTCCTGGCAAGAAAATAAAAGCATCAGCATGATTTAACATTTTTTATATTCTCCTTGCATACTTGATACCACTAATTCTTCTCCAATTAGTGGGCCAAACAGGCATCCTAGAGGTTTAATGGCTTTTGGAATAATGCCTAGTACTTGGCTTCCTCGAGTAAAAACAACTTTTGAGACAAGCCTTGATAACCCTCATTCACCTCCTCCATATACAAGGTGTAGTTTCCTCTCTGCTATGACATGACCAAAATCTACAGCTGCCTGACTGAACTCCTTGTACTTTCCATAGTGAAACCCAGAAAGCGCACAAATATTTTTGAATTGTTTACTAGAAGATGCAGCCATTTGAATAATCTTGAAAAATAAGTTGAGTGTTTGAAAAAGAAGCTCATATTTAAAGATCTTGGTGACAAAAATAATGAGAAACAACTATAAATGGGTTGGCATATTTGTCAAATGACATGTAAAGGTCGTGGCTCAAAAATTCAAAAGTAAATAGTAAAAAGAAAAAGAAAATGGTGATTTGAAAAAGCAAACATAAAATAAATAATTATTAAATACAAAATCACACCATTAAAGCAAATGATAAAAGAACAATAAAATAAAAGGATATTTACTGGTAGTTGTGGTTGTGGCTAACATCTTCCTCTAGTTTTACGTCCAGTAATGACTTGAACTCCCTTTATCGGTCGAGGATAGGCTTCCCATCTAGTTTTCTTATAAATTTGTAAACAATATCTTTTTGAGTCAGATTCCTAAGACTAAACTGTGCACTTTCTTTTTGGAATAGTATCCACAAATTATGAATCTCACGTTGCACATATCCGCTTCGATGCATCTCAAGAGATTGTAAGATATCATCCAACGATTCTTTACTCATCTATCTTTAACAAATTTAATTTTATCTTCACGATTATCAGAAACCATTCCTAAAGATTTACAAATTTCTCGACAGCAACTAAGTCGTACACAGTTATGACATTCTGAGCCAAGTCTTTTAGCTCTTCTTTTTTTAGCAAATATGTTTTTATCAAAACCAGACATGTAACAAACAAATGGAGCAGAAAACTCACCTGCTAATCGGACCTTTACTTCAATTATCCAATGAACGTCAGAAGGAATGCCATTGATCATTAACAAACGTAGTTGTTCATAACGAGCTTTGTAAATTTTCCTGAGGGCATTCTGAGGGAGAGAGGGAAAATGCTTATGCATTTTATGTTATATTTCTTCCATGTTTGATTTTGGGGATCAGTTATTGTGGGAAACTGAAGATACCGACTTAAGCAGTCATGGGGTACCGTTATCCTCCATTTATATGGGAAAATAAATCAAAACACACTAAAATAAAGAGAATCAAAACTGCAAAATCAAATCAAACATGAAAAGTGAACAAAACAAAAAAAGAAATCACACAAAGAAAAAAGAAAAATGAACTTACATTTGTCCTTTTATTGAGTTAACCTCAAGCTCCAATTGAAATTCATATATACCACTCTCTATTGCTCTGAGTTGTCTTTCTAGGTCCTTAACGTAGGACACTAATGTTAGTGGTTGCAGATCCCAAAGTGGATGTGATTTACAGCTTTGTATCAGGCCTCTCAAGTGAGATTTCACACGCAAAATGTTTTAAAGATGTGTGAGCAAGAACTTTCTTATTGAGGTACTCTTGACATATAATGAAAATTGATAAGAGAAAATACAATTGTCAAACAAACACGCTTATACAAGAAATATAATGCTAAAAAAATGTATGGTGCACATCAATCGAGAAAAAAATCAAACAATAAAACGACAAAATAACATTAAAACAAAAAAAAAAATTAAATCACTCATTAAAATTAAAGACTTAATCAAGATTTAGTAGGTCACCCAAATTGATTTCGGTGTCTTCTTCACGTGGTTAATGTTCCAAATATGGTTTTAATCTTTGACCATTAACTTTAAATATGACACCGTTCTTTGGATTCTCAATTTCTATGGCCCCATATGAATATACATTTTTTACAACAAATGGGCCACTCCACTTTGACTTTAACTTACTTGGAAACAAATGAAGACGAGAATTATAAAGCAACACTTTTTGACCAATCTCAAATGTTTTTAGAAAAATTCTTTTATCATGAAAACCTTTTGTTCTTACTTTAATAATTCTTGAATTTTCATATTCATTATTCCTTAATTCTTGAAGTTCATTCAATTACAATTTCCGCACATTGCCAACATCATCCAAATTTGAATTAAAAACTTTAATAGCCCAAAATGATTTATGTTCAAGTTCAACAGGTAAGTGACAAGGTTTACCATAAACTAGCCGATAGGGTGACATTCCTAATGACGTCTTAAATGCAGTATGGTAGGCCCAAAGTGCATCATTAAGTCTAAGAGACCAATCTTTTCTGTTTAGGTTAACCTTTTTTTTCCAAAATTTGTTTTATCTCCCTATTTGCTAATTCAACTTGACCATTTGTTTGAGGATGATAAGGGGTAGCAACTTTATGTGTAATTTTGTATTTCTTCATTAAAGACTCAAATGACTTATTACAAAAATGGTTACCTCTATCACTGATAATGGCTCGAGGGATTCTAAATCGACTTAAAATGTTTTCTCTTAAAAATTTAACTACATTTTTACTATCATTATTTCGACAAGAAATTGCTTCAATCCATTTTGAGACATAATCAACTGCAACTAATATATACACAAATCCAAAAGATGATGGAAACAAACCCATGAAATCAATTCCTCAACAATAAAATATTTCAATCTCAAGTATAGGATTTAAGGGCATCATGTTTCTTTTAGTAATTGATCCCAATTTTTGACATTTTTCACAAGTTTTACAAAATTTATGTGTCTTTGAATATAATAGGCCAATAAAATCCGCATTACAAAATTTTAGCTGTAATTTTTCTTGATGAAAAGTGTTCACCACATGCTTCATAATGAAAAAGATTAATGACACTACCTACCTCATTATGAGGAATACGTCGCTGAAAATTTTGATATGGGCAATATTTGAACAAGTAAGGATCATCCCAATAAAATTTCTTTACTTCAACAAAACATTTCTTCTTCTCTTGAGCATTCAATTGCAAAGGCATTTTACCTGTAACAAGGAAATTAACACTGTTAGCATACCATGGCATTAAAGTAATAGAAAATAAAAATTCATCAGCGAAAGAATCATTGATGGGTGTTATATCAGTACAGAATTCAGATGTGAGTCTTGATAAATGATCAACAACGACATTTTTGACACTCTTTTTATCTTTAATAGTAAGGTCAAATTCTTAAAGCAACAAAATCCAACGAATTAATCTCGGTTTGGCACGCTGTTTACTCATCAAATATCTCACAGCTGTGTGGTCAGTAAAAACAATAGATTTAGAGCCAAGAAAATATGAACGAAATTTGTTTAATGCAAATACCACAGTAAGTAATTCCTTTTCAGTTGAAGAATAATTCATTTGGGCATTATTCAAAGTCTTACTCACATAATAAATCACAAAGGGCTTACCATCCATTTTTTGTCCTAAAACAGCACCAACAGCAAAATCACATGCATCACACATCAATTCAAAAGGTAAAAACCAATCAGGAGATTTCATAATAGGTGCAGATGTTAAAAGATAAATTATTTCCTCAAAAGATTTTTGGCAATCATTAGTTCATTCAAATGGTGCATCTTTTAATAAGAGGTTACAAAGTGGTTTAGATATGGTACTAAAATTTTTTATAAACCTCCAATAAAATCCTACATGTCCTAAAAAGGATCGCACATCTCTAACTGTTTTTTGTTGTGGCAATTTAGATATGACTTCTATTTTTACTTTGTCAACTTCAATTCCTTTAACAGATACAATATGACCTAAAATAATTCCAGAAGTAACCATGTAGTGACATTTTTCCTAATTCAACAAAAGGTCTTTTTCAACACATCTTTTTAAAACTTTCTCCAAATTATCAAGGAAATCATCAAAAGAATTCTTAAACACAGTCAAATCATCCATAAAGACCTCTAAACAATGTTCCACCATATCACATAAAATACTTAGCATACATCTTTGAAATGTTGCAGGAGCATTACAAAGCCCAAATGACATTCTTTTAAATGCAAATGTTCTAAAAGAACATGTAAATGAGGTCTTTCTTGGTCCTCAAGTGCTATAGGAATTTGATAATAACCTGAATATCCATATAAAAAGCAATAGTAAGGATGTCCAGCTACTCTTTCTAAGATTTGGTCAATAAATAGTAATGGAAAATGATATTTTCTAGTGGCTTCATTTAACTTTCTATAATCAATGCATATGTGCCAACTAGATGTAATTCGTGTTGGAATTAATTCACCTTTTTCATTTTTAACAACAGTGATTCCAGATTTTTTTGGCACTACTTGTGTAGAACTTACCCATTTACTATCAGAAATATGGTAGATAATTCCCACATCAAGCAATTTAAGGACTTCTGTTTTAACTACCTTGTTCATGCGTGGGTTTAATCTTCTTTGAGATTGTTGACATGTTTTAGCATTTTCTTCCAAATTAATTATATGTGCGCAAATTAAGGGATTAATGCCTTTAATATCATTTAAAGTCCATCCAATTGCATTTTTATGCTTTTTAAGAACAGTTAGTAACTTACCTTCTTAGTCGCTTGTTAAAGTAGAAAAAATCATAACATGATAAGTTTGTTCTTCTCCAAGAAAAGCATACTTCAATCCTTTAGGTAAAGGTTTCAATTCCAGTTTAAGTGCTTCTTGTTGTTCTATCTTTTCAATACTTCCAAGCTCCTCAAATTTTGGCTCTTCATCATAATTCTGTAAAAAATCAAGCAACAAATTTATACTAGAAATATCAAGTTCAAATTGCTTATTTGACTCAATTGAATTAATTAAACAAACATCAGAGTTCAGAAAAATCCTTTTTTTGAATATTTTTCTCTATACAAGATTCAAGCAATTCCTTTTGATAATCAATATCATCTTCATTCTCATTTTCTTCATTAGGTTGCCTGCACATGTTGAAAACATTCAATTCTAAAGTCATATTTCCAAAGGATAAATTCATTAAACCATTCCTACAATTAATCAAAGCATTAGCAGTTGCTAAAAATGGTCAACCTAAAATTACAGGAATTGGTTTATAATCATTCACAACATGTTTAATTTCTAAGACAATAAAATCCACAAGGTATATAAATTTATCAACTTGTACTAAAACATCTTCCACTATTCCTTTTGGTACTTTAACTGATCTATCGATAAGCAAAAGTGTAGTTGAAATTGATTTTCTATCGATAAGCAAAAGTGTAGTTGAAATTGATTTTAACTCACCAAGATTAAGTTGAAGATAAACTGAATATGGAAGCAAATTAACACTAGCACCAAGATTTAGTAAAGCAGACAAAATTGTTCTTACATGTTCAACCATGAAAGCTTTCTTTCTTACTTTTAATTTCCTCTTGACAGTTCACAAGTCTTTCAAAAATTTGGCATATGAAGGTACCTGCTTAATTGCATCTAATAGAGGAATGTTAACTTTCACTTGCTTAAAAATTTCATAAATTTTAGAAAAGTGGTTTGATTTCTTTGGTTTATTCAATGCATGCGGAAATGGTGGTTCAGGTGGAACACTGGTTATTTATTCACTAGGTGTAAGTTCATTTAGTCCTTCCTTACCCTTTGAATTTTCATCATCTTCACAAGGTTCAGGAATAGATCTATCAATAACCTTACCACCACGAAGAGTTATAACTGACTTGACTTGGTCCACGGGTGGATTTTGTTGACTCTTAGAATTTGGTTGTGGTTGAGTTGTAAATTTTCCTTTTTTTTAATTGTGAGTGCAGAAGCAATTTTAGCAAGAGCATCTTTCAAATCAGAAAATGTTTGTGTATTTTGATTGTTAATAACATCTTGCTTTCTGGTGAATGAATGCATTGTGTCTTTCAGATTTTTCCATGGTAGTGGAACATATGGTGCATAAGGCTTAGCATTTTGAAAATTTTGTGGAGGTGGTGCTTGTGAAGATTGTGCATTATCATTATTCCTCCAACTGAAATTTGGATGATTTCTCCAACCAGGATTATAAGTCTGTGAATATGGGTTTGACTTATTAAAAGTGTTAATGGCATTAGCTTGATCATGTAGACATTCTTTAAGTGCAAGCAGAGCGGGACAATCTTGAGTGAAATGATCATTCGAACTACAAATATTACATACAATTTCTTGAATAGATTTTACTTGATCACTCTTTTTATGCTCCAAAGCTTCAATTTTCTAACTAAGGATGCAAATTTTGCTTGTAAATCATGGTCTTTCCTAAGGTTATGGATTCCTCCACTAGATGGAGATGATTGTGGTTTATTTGTCAATTCAAAAGTTCCAACAGTATCTCAATGTTGTGCATTTTCAGCTAATTGTTCAAGGTAATCTAGCGCATCTTCAGGATTTTTATCCCTTAATTCACCATTACACATCATTTTAACAACCTGTCTACTTTGGGTATTAAGCCCTCGTAGAAATAAGTGACCAATCGCAAAGTTTTAAAACCATGGTGTGGACATATGTTAAGCAATTCTTTAAACCTATCACAACATTGGTATAATGTCTCTCCATTTTGTTTAGTGAAAGAAGTAATTTGCCTTTTAAAAGAATTGGTTCTATGAGGTGGAAAGAATTTTTTCAAAAACTGTTCTTGTATATTATTCCAAGTTCTTATTGATCCAGATGTAAGGTTTTTTAACCAAGTTTTAGCTTTGTTTTTTAACAAAAAAGGAAAAACCTTTAGTCTAATTATGTTCGTGCTACAATTTTGGTATGTATATGTATTACAAACTTCCTCAAAATCACTTATGTGTAAGTATGTATTCTCATATTCTAAACCATTAAATATTGGTAAAAGTTGGATAATACCTGGTTTGAAGTTGAATGGAGATGCTTCTGGAGGAAATACTATACACGGCGGTGCTCTGGTTCTAGTTGGATTCATGTAGTCTCTCAGAGTTCTTAGTTGATTTTGATCACGTGCATTATGTTGAGAATGGTTATCTCCCTGGTCAATCTGAAGATTAGGTTCGCCCAAAAAGTTTCCATCTTGGATCTCATCTATAATTGATGGTGGTGATTGAAATCTATGAATTAACCTGCCACTTGAAGTTCAAGACCAACATCTCATGCAATGATTATGTCACAAAGGTAATATTCAAACAAACTAGTAACAATAGAACTAAATGAAAATTGCACAAAAGAAAATGAAAATTAATATGCAAATAATATAAGTGTACAAAAAATACAATTAAAATTAAATAACAATTTAGGTGGTTGAACCCACCATATAAATTAACAATATAAAATAAATGCAAAATAATAAAAAAACTGAAAATTAAATAACAATTTAGCCGGTCAAACAAACCGTATAATATAATAAAATAAAATAAAATAAAATAAAAATGAAAATTAAATAACTAAAAAAATTAAGAGTCAGTATTCAATTTGCTTAGTCCAAACAATTCCAAGCTGTAAGTCCAAGTCTAATTATATAAGAAATTTCGTCCAGGGATCTTTTTACAAATTCTTTATAATTTTATGGTCACACAACAATTTTTAAAGGCTTAGAACAAAGCCATATGGGGTGCAACTAAAGATTCTGAAAGATTTTATGGACAAAACACAATTTCAGAAGAGGAAAAGGGTGTCAACGAAAATTTACAAAACAAAAAAACTATTCGCGGCAAGCGCAAAAAACTTGGCAACTCTTAAAAGTGATTTCTAACTCCCAAGTATAAGAGTGTCTTATTATATTATAGTTCAGTGAGTTCGAGATCGATCCACATAGAAAAAATTTACTTTGTTTATTTTACTTTATCTAAAAATGAAAATAAAACTTATACAACTTAATTTAAATGAAACTATGAAATTGAATTAGTAAGGGTTATAGATCCATTAGAGTTATGGATCCACTCTTAGTAGTAAATAAAATTTAATAAATTCTTTTTGTCATTTTTTTAGATTTATTACTCAAAAGATTAATTATATAAATTATTATTATTTTCCCATTAATTTTATTACGGACAAAGTATTTATTGTACCAAAATTTAATTTGTCTACAATAAGTCAAAATGCCATTTTACCATACCTTATATTAAGATATTGAGAATTTATTGTGCCAAACTCCCTTATTTTTGTATAATAAATCAAATTTTCAAAATATAAAATATGTATAAAATTAAATAGAAAATAATTTAATTTATATAAATAAAAATAGAATTTCATTAAATCATATTTATTTCCTAAGAGTTTCACCTTACCCTAACTATTATTGTTTAGTTAAGCATAATTGAAATAAAAATAATTATTAAAATTAAATTACTCATAATTAAAAATAATAAAAACAACTAAAATTGAAAATAAAACTAAATTTATTTATAAAAATAATTAAACAAAATATTAAAAACACACCTGAAAAACAAGATTACAGGGAAATTAAGAGAAATTGAGAAGAAGAGAGATGTAGAGAGATGATAAAAAACATAAAAAATGGGGCTCTGTTTATAGAAAAATAAATTCATAAGACAGTGTTTTGCGGCCCATCATAAGCTTTATGCAAGCCCTCCTCACAGCCATTAGATCATGATCCAACGACTGGTCAAACTTCAAAAGTTAACATTACACGTGACATCATTTGACGCGTCCGATTTGGTCAAAAAATGGTTGAGATTTGGTGGGTTAATGGGTGGATCGGGTTGACTCGAATACAAATATTCGGATCCAACAACTTGCTTCACCAACCATTGTCATGTGGCACAATTATGACCATTGAATTATGAACGGTTGAGATTTAGTCAAAATTACTAGCTATTCAATGCACTCACATCTATTGTAAGCTCATTTTATCATCCAATCAGTGCTCGGTCAACAGAAAAAGTCAACTATTTTACACAACCTCAATTATAAGTCGGTTTTGACTCATCTTAAGGTTTCCGACCTCCGGAATTTGAATTTGTCATCCGTTTATCTGTTTGGAGCCTCGAGTTACACAAATTTAATATTTTACCTAATAAACACACAAAAATACACAATTAAATATAGTCAAGACATAATTAATAATTCTTAATATATTGTATAAACACAAATATAATTTGTAATATAAGCACCAAATAATATTTTTATCGCTTGATAATCATACAATTTTTAATACTAATCACTTATGTGCTTTGTCCTAGAATAAAAGACTGGATTCCTTGTAATATGCAAGTCACTATAATTGTCACAAAACATAGAAATATTCTCTTGTTTGTGCTCGAGCTCCTTCAATAACCTTTGTATCCAAATAACTTCTTTGCAAGCTTGTGTAGCTACTATGTATTCTGCTTCTGTTGTAGATAAAGGCACAATAGTTTGTAGTTTTAAAACCTAGCTTACAACTCCTCCTGTAAGTATAAACATATATAGTCAGTAGTGGATTTTTTTTTTATCAAGGTCTCCTATAAAATCTGAATTCACATAGTCCCTCACAATAAATTTTGATCCTCCATAACATAATACAACATCTGAGGTTCCTCTGATGTATCTAAGAACCCTCTTTACAATTTTCTAACGCTCTCCACTAGGATTCACCATATATCTACTGACCGTTCCCACTGCTTGTACAATAGTTGGTCTAGTACATATCATAACGAACATCAAACTTCCTGTTATTGAAGTAAACAATACTCGAGACATCTATTTCCTCTCTGCTTCATTGCAAGGACACATTCTTAAGGATAACTTGAAATTAACAGGAAGTGGGGTAGAAATTGGCTTACAATCTTGCATGCTAAAGTACTACAAGATGTTTTTCAAGTATTTCTCCAAAGAAAGCCAAATCTTCCTATTATTTCTATCTCTGTAAATTTGTATCCCTAGAATCTTGTTTATTGGTCCCAAGTCCTTCATTTCAAATTCCTTATTCAATTATGCCTTTAATTCTTGGACTCGATATTTGTTGTGCCATACTACCAACATGTCATCCAAACACAACAGCAAAATGATAAAATCATTATCCTCAAACCTCTTGTAGTATGCATAATGGTCTAAACAGAGTCTATTGTATCTAAAGGTCATGATGAAGGAATTAAATATTTTATACCAACACCTTGGCACCTGTTTAAGACCGTATAAAGATTTTTTTAACCTGAAATCTAAGTTCTCCTTACCTATTTCAACAAAACCTTCTTGTTGGAGCATATAAATTTCTTCTTTAAGTTCTCTATGAAGAAATGTAGTTTTCATATCCAATTGCTCTAAATGTAGGTAGAATATAGCAAACGTTGCTAGGCCTTAACTGTCGTGAGTCCAATTATCGGATAAAATATCTTATTGAAGTTAATACTTTCTTTCTAAGCATATACCTTCACCACCAATCTTGCACGATATCGCTCCACTTGATCATTGCCATCACAGTTGATCTGGTAGATCCATTTATTTCCAATGATTTTTCTTCCACGTGGTAGTAGTATAAGTTCCCATGTCTTATTCTTATGTAGAGCTTCAATTTCTTCTTGCATTGCTGTCATCCACAAAATAACATCTGAGTTGTTTAAAGCGTCATGGAAAGTTGATGGTGTTGGGTATAAATTCAAATGTTATTAGTGTAAATATGCAAGTGTACATCACAAGTAATAAAATGATGAGTATTCAAGATCGTCTCTATAGGGATTGATGTTATCAGACTTGCTACAGCAATCTTAACAAATGCAGATTTTGTTCTAAATTAAGATAAAACAATCAACGAAATTAATATACTAATTAAAATAAAAAACGCAATAAATAAAATGCAACAAAGTAAATTGTCACGTCAAGCTCAAGGATAAAACCAATGGGAATATAGAGTAGTTGAGTGAATAAACTCTCTTAATGATTTTGACTATTTTTCTAATGTTTGGCTCGGTTGCTACAGCATCTGCTACAGCACTGAGTAGAATCATTATGTATTATCAGCCGTCGCATGTTGGATATCTTATATCTATATGCAACCTAATAGTGATCGGTTGTTATGCCAACATAAGATGTAGCATTACACGCTTAAGTTCTATTTACCATACAAGGTGAATCCCTATGTCTAGTTCATCACTAATCTTAGATCAAGCATGACTCTTTTGGACTCAAGTAAAACTCAATCCAGGAAACCTAATCTAAGACTAAGTATTGCTCTGATATGTTCAACTAAGATAGGCCCTTTTGTGGCTCTCTCCTAACTTGTATCATTAAATGGGTGATCAACCAAAATAATGAATAAAAATAAATGCTACCAAAATAAAATGCTACAGCAAGCATGCAACAACTCATATTTTCAGTAAATAAACCATTAAGATTGTTTATCACTCAACTACAACTAAATTTAGTTCATTGTTTGCAAAAGAAAAGTAAAGAACAAGGTTTCGGTCATGAAACACATCCCCATGAATAAATAGAAAACACGAAAACAAGAGAATGATAAGAAGGATTGAGTTCCCAATTGATTTCTGCAATTTTTCCTCTTGTACAGCCCTTAATCTCTCTCTTAAATCTTGTTTTTCTTTTGTTTCTTTGTGTCTTTCTCCTTGGGTGACGGCTTTCCCTATTCCTTATAATGTGTGCTTCTTTTATAGCTAAAAATTAGGGTAAACGGAAGTGTAGGGCGCGTATAAGTCAGATTAGGAAACTGCAGATCGCAATTCTACAAGTATCCCGTGCAAAATTTTCTCTGTCGTTGTTCCAAGATTGCTACAGCAATGGTTGCTACAGCAATGGCTGCTACAGCAACGGCTATAACAACTGCACTAGTCTAGATTTGTTTCAATTCTTTGTAGCCATGTTCTTTCCTTATTTTTGCAAGCCTATTGCATCAACATTCCTTCCTTGAAATTTGAGCTTCCGGACACCTACAATTATGTATATGATTTAAGCATGTAAATTATTCTAAAACAATGCAATTTATTAAAAATAAACTAAAATAATTATTCATACAAAATAAAACTAAAATGCAATAAAAACATTACATTTACTCTCAAAGTATTATTGATTTAAGTCTAAAAGTGCCATGATAACTCTCATTTCATAGAGTTATCAAATAGCTATCTATCCTTTGTTAGAAGACAGTATACAATATTGATCTTTATAACATACTCCGAGTGCCACACTAGTGATTGACTCTCATAAGTTGACCGACAAAGTTCTAGAGCCTCGGATTCGACTGATTCTTGTTCCTTATGCTCTAGGGCTGCTTTAGAAAAATCTGAATCTTTTCTTTATAGATTATTTTTCATAAATACCAGTACAATCTCTGACGTTTTCTTTACAGTGCTATCATTCTCATATTTCCTTTGTACTCAATCTTCTACAAAGATAACAATTCTGCTGATGACTATCTTGTGGGCAGTAGGATCCCACATACAATACCTGATAACTCTATGAAATGAGAGTTATCATGACACTTTTAGACTTAACTTAATAATACTTATAGAGTAAATGATGTGCTTTTATGTCATTTTAGTTACAATTTGCATGAGCATCCATTTTAGTTTATTTTTAATAAATTGAGTTATTTTAAAAGAATTTATATTTAGATTATATAAATAATTATAGCTGCCTGAAAGCTCAAGTTTTAAGGAAGAAATGCCTACCGCAACAGACTTACAGAGACACTGAAAAAACTTAGGTATAGAGGAATTGAAACAAGTCTGGAACAGTGCAAATGCTGTTGCCGTTGTTGTAGCAATCTTGAAGCAATTACAGACTGGATTTCGCGCGCAACAACTAAAAGATTGCGATCTAAAGTTTCTAAAATGGAGGATACGTGCCATACACTTTTAGTTGCCCTAATTCTGAGTTATAAAAGAAATACGCATGAAAAGAAAAAGAGAGAGTTGTCACCCAAGGAGATCACCGAATATAAATAATAAGAAAGTAGAAATTAAAAGATAGTTTTGAGGGCTGTAACAATAGATTCAATAAGGAAACAGAGGTGAAATCACAAAGACCAAGCAAACTTCAGTTCTTCTTCTTATTTTCTGATTTCCATTTACTTATGGGAATGTATTGGATGGCTATAACAATTGTATTTGCTGTTCTATCACAAATTATGAACTAAATTTTATTGTAGCTAAGTGATAAACGATCTTAATAGATGTTTGACTAATATACGTGTGTTGCTCTATGTTTGCTATAGCATTTTGTCTTAATTGTATTTATTTCAATTCTTTTAATTTAGAACAAAATTGCATTGTTAAGATTGCTGTAGTAAATCTGATAACATCAATCCCTATAGAGACGATATAATTACTCATTAGTATATTACTTGTTGTGTACACTTACACATTCACACCCATAGCAATAGAAATTACCCAACAAGATCCCTTCACTCTATCAACATATCCCAAGAAGATACATCTCTTAGATTTTGGATCCAACTTTGTTCTTTCGTGGGTATTGTACTTAACATATACAGGACATCCAAATGCATCCAAATAAGAGTAATTAGCTGTTGAGTGTTAGAAAATGCATATTTATAAAGGAGAAAACCATCATTTTACATTTCAAGTCTTACTAACAACTCTTACTTTTATGTATTAAACCTTCTTGTGATGTAATTACGTGTGTGTTATTTTAATTAAATATTTTATGTATTTTAGGGGCATTATAGTCATTTCAAAATAAAGGAGAGATCAGACGGCAAAACGGACATCACTTTTGAACTCAGGACGGTCGAAAACCTTAGGAGGAGCATAAAAGGAAAAATGACACTATTCACATGTACGGTACTATTCACGTATACGTACTGTATATGTTACTGTTCACGGCACTGTTCACATCGATGGATCGATGACGTGGCATTGACCGATGATGTGGCATTGACTGATGAGGTGTCACGATCCTGTTGGACTAAAATTCTTATGTACTGTTGATGGTGACGTGGCAACATATCAGTGGACGAAAAATCTCGCGTACGGTGCATGCATCACACAGGATTATTTTCAACCAAACCGTGTTACTGTTCATCCGGGTCAAACCGTGTTACTGTTCATCCGCGTGGTAAAACCGTGGACTGTTGACTGATGACGTGGCGCAATCCTGAGCGTCCAAACTGTTTTTAATCCGATGGCCATGATTTACTCCATGTATCTATAAAAAGGGGGCCTTCCCCCCCTAATTTGATATCTCTGAATCCATTTTTGGGATCCATTTTCTGTAATTCCTTCTCCATCTTGTATTTTCTTCGTATTTTAATAAATTCCCATTTTGCCCCTAGTTCGTTTATGAGTGGCTAATTTTCTTTCAAGCTTGGGTTGAAGGTGAAGTCTCAACATGTGTCATGGGCTTAATTTGGTAAATTTATTTTCTCTTCCCCTCTAGTTTTTGTGGATGTTTTGACTTCTCGTCGACAAATAATAATAATCTTGTCTAGATACCGCCTTGGTTACACCGGCTCTCTAGTATAAGGTTATTATTATTTGGCACGATAAGCCCTTAGCACCATATTGATTAGAGCGTGGTTCATGAGGTGTGGATTCCCCCCTCATGATTTAATTGGCATTAATAAGGATTATTTAGCCCATGATGCATGTTGATACGGATCCAGATACCCAAGTACGTCATTTCAATAGAATTCTCTTCAATTTATTCTCGCTATTTCAATTCCAATTTTAGAATTTATTCTCGCCATTTTAATTTAAGTTTTAGCATATTCCAAATCATTTCCACCACAAATCCAATCACCCATTTACAAAATTAATTCTATACACAATTAAAATCCACCTCCTCGTGGGATCGACACTCGTCACCATTAGTCTATTCTACAATAGATTCGTGCGCTTGCGAGTACATTAAAATTTGCACAACAAGTTTTTGGCGCCGTTGCCGGGGAGGTAAGTAATTTTAATTCATAGAATTAATTTGTGTGAATAATTTCTTTTAAATTGTTTTCTTGTATTTTTTTATTAAAAAAAAAAAAAGTGAATCTGCATTTAAAGGTTAGTATTTCTTTTCTTTTTCTCTTCTTTAAAATTCTGTAATTTAATTTTCAATTTATTTTTTCTTTGTAATTGTTGTTTATTTTATTAATTTAATTTTTAGTTAATTTATTTCACGTATTTGTTTTTGTGTATTTTTATAGAAAGGTTGTAATAGCGCAATAAGGTTAGTATCGTAATTTCTCCCTCTTCTTTATTTTTATTTGTTTTTGTTCCCATCTTTATTTTTATTTTATTTGTTTTGCATGCATGGTCGTAGGTCATTATTACCTAATCTTGAACCTATAGACCTTGAACTAGAAAAAACACTTCGCACACAAAAGCACATTAAAAATAAATTTGGAATGGATTTACAAGCACCACAGGAGAGGCCATTTAAGGACTATTTTAGTCCTTTAGCTAATTTGAGCACATCATGTATAAGATACCCAAATGTAGCTGCTAGGAGTTTTGACTTAAAACCTAGTGTGCTAAATTGTCTCCCCACATTTTATGGCCTAGAAAATGAGGACCCATATAATCATCTGAATGATTTTCATGCCATTTGTCAAACTTTTAAATATGAAAATTTTTCAGACGATGATGTTAAACTCAGATTATTCCCATTTTCTTTAAAGGATAGAGCTCGTTCATGGCTTAATACATTGCCTGCTAATAGCATTGCATCATGGGAACAAATGGCTACAAAATTTCTAAATAAATATTTCCCAGTGCATAAAACCAATTCTATTCGCAGGGAAATTTCAGAGTTTACACAAAGAGAGGACGAGCAGTTTTTCGAAACTTGGGAGCGATTCAATGGGCTACTCTTGAAGTGTCCACATCATGGGTACGAGAAATGGCACCAATGCCAATACTTTTTGGAGGGATTATTGCCGAATGTGCAAGAATGGCTAATGGCAACAAGTGGAGGAGAGCTAATGTCAAAAAGTGCATCGGAGATTTGGGAATTCTTCCAGCGACAAGCGGATAATTCCCAACAACGGAGTCGATCACTCAGGACTACTAGAAGAATTAAAGGAGTGAATGAGGTTCAAATTGGCGAATCAACTTTAGGAATCAAAGAAGTCAAGGAGATGGTTGAAGGTCTTGCTTGACAAATAGCATCGTTATCGACTGCTAAATCAACAGAACCACATGACCATGACTCATACTCAGATCAAGCCAATGCCATAGGTGTAATGAGAAAACCATCTAATTACAACCCATACTCCAACACATATAATCCTGGATGGAGAGACCACCCCAATTTTTCATGGTCTCAAAGATTCCAGCAGAATGGACCAGCAGCTCCAGCTCCACAAATTCCTCAAGTTCCTCAAGCCTCTCAGCCCCCATTTAGACCATTCAATCAGAACCAGAACTACTCTCAACCCAGACCATGGGAGGATTCATTCCAGAATCTCAAGAATCTTACTCATTCCACGATTGAGCAACAGAATCGCACCATTGATGGACTACGAAATGAGTTGAGAGCGGGCTTCAACTCACAAGCCCAATCAGTTTCAAGCCTCGAGAAAATGGTGGGACAGCTTGCTTCTTCAGTTCAGACCTTGGCAATGACTGTTGAGAAAGGCAAGTTTCCAAGTCAACCAGTGCCTAATCCTAAAGGAGTGCATGAAGCAAGTACCAGTTCACCACAACAGCATGGAGAGGTCAAAGCAGTCATGACCTTGTGAAAAGGAAAGAAAGTCGACAACAAAGTGGAGATGCCGGTAACAAAAGAAAATCAAATTGTACCTGTAAATGTTGAGGACTCACCACCGGAGGAGAGAGAAGAAACCAACCCACGAGAATACGTTCCCAAAGCTCCATTTCCTCAGAGGTTAGCGAAAGGAAAGAAGGGAAAATCCACAGGTGAGATTCTCGAAATCTTCAAACAGGTAAGTGTTAACATCCCTTTACTTGATGCTATAAAGCAAGTTCCATCTTATGCCAAGTTTCTTAAAGACCTTTGTACTAAAAAGAGAAATATGCATGTTCAAAAGAAGGAATTTTTAACAGAAAACGTTAGTTCTATACTCCAACATAAAATTCCTTTAAAATGCAAAGACCCAGGCTCCCCCACTATCTCATGTAGTATAGGGAACCACACAATTGAGAATGCTTTGTTGGATTTAGGAGCTAGTGTAAATTTGTTGCCTTACTCTGTATTCGTGAAACTTGGACTGGGAGAATTACACCCAACTCCAGTGGTGTTACAGCTTGCAGATCGGTCTACGAAAATACCTCGTGGTATTGTGGAGGACGTGCTTATCCAGGTAGACAAGTTTTATTTTCCTGTTGATTTCATTGTAATTGACACTCAACCAATACGGGATTCAAGGAAGCACATCCCCATTATCCTAGGCCGACCTTTCTTGGCAACTGCGGATGCTCACATTCAATGCAGGACTGGAAATATGCAGTTGTCCTTTGGCAACATGACTATGGAGCTGAACATCTTCAACATTGCCAAACAGCCTCATAATGCAGATGATGGAATTGTTGATGTGGATTTAATAGAAACAATAGTTGATGGCACTTTTGTTTCAAACCTTAGTGATGATCCTTTACAAACATGTTTAACTCACTTTGGTTTGGATTTTGATATTGACAGATCGGTCGATGAGGTCAACGCCCTGCTTGACTCAGCACCATACATGGACACTAATAAATGGAAGTCAAGAGTTGAACAACTAGCACCATCAGAGAAGAAACTCATCCCATCATCAGAATCACCACCGAAACTCGAGCTCAAACCATTGCCCAACACATTGGAATATGCATTTTTGGGAGAAGAAAGTACTTTGCCGGTAATCATCTCATCATCCCTAAATGATGAACAAAAAGATAAGTTGTTGGATGTTTTAAAAGAGCACAAAGGAGCATTAGGATGGACCATAGCAGACATAAAAGGTATAAACCCAGTAGACTGCATGCATTACATTCACCTTGATGAAAATGCTAAATCTACTAGGGAAATGCAACGTCGGTTAAATCCTAATATGAAAGAAGTTGTTAGAACTGAAGTCCTTAAGCTATTAGACGCAGGTATCATTTACCCAATTTCTGATAGTTCATGGGTCAGTCCTGTATAAGTTGTCCCCAAAAAGTCAGGAGTCACAGTAGTTACGAATGCCGATAATGAATTAATACCCACTAGAGTGGCTACAGGATGGCGTGTATGCATTGATTATAGAAAGTTGAATTCTGTCACACATAAAGACCATTTTCCTTTACCATTTATCGATCAAATGCTTGATAGATTGGCAGGCCATGAATTTTATTGCTTTCTAGATGGCTACTCAGGATATAATCAGATTCCCATAGCACCAAAAGATCAAGAGAAAACTACTTTCACTTGCCCTTTTGGCACATTTGCATATAGGAGAATGCCATTTGGATTATGTAATGCACCTGCTACATTTCAACGATGCATGTTGAGCATTTTCTCTGATATGGTTGAACGATTCCTTGAAGTCTTTATGGATGACTTTTCTGTCTTTGGTGATTCGTTTGATCAATGTTTACATCATCTAACGCTAGTTCTGCAGAGATGTACCGAGAAGAACTTAGTCTTGAATTGGGAGAAGTGCCATTTTATGGTAAAACAAGGTATTGTTCTCGGTCACATCATTTCGAGCAAAGGTATTGAGGTTGACAAAGCCAAGGTGGATCTCATTTCTAATCTTCCTCCACCTAAAATAGTCAGAGAAGTAAGATCTTTCCTTGGGCATGCTGGTTTCTATAGACGTTTCATTAAAGATTTTAGCAAAGTTTCTAGACCCTTATGCAATTTACTTGCTAAGGATGTACCTTTTATCTTTAATGATTCATGTCTTATGGCTTTTGAAAA
This sequence comes from Citrus x changshan-huyou, assembly GCA_039657385.1. Lineage (NCBI taxonomy): Eukaryota > Viridiplantae > Streptophyta > Magnoliopsida > Sapindales > Rutaceae > Citrus > Citrus x changshan-huyou. The sequence goes on from CM077549.1 coordinate 10,052,569, forward strand.
ATTAAAGCAATTGTTGACATCATCACCCATCATTCAGGCCCCAAATTGGAGCTTACCATTTGAGCTCATGTGTGATGCATCTGATTATGCAGTAGGAGCAGTATTAGGACAAAGAGTTGATCGAATTCCCCACGTTATTTACTATGCTAGTATGACATTGAATGATGCACAGTTGAATTATTCAACTACTGAAAAAGAAATGCTAGCAGTAGTGTTTGCATTAGAGAAATTTAGATCTTATCTCATTGGTTGTAAAATAATTATATTCACAGATCATACTGCTCTTAAATATCTTCTCACAAAGAAAGATGTAAAAGCTAGACTAATTCGTTGGGTGTTACTTTTGCAGGAATTTGACTTGGAATTCAAAGATAAGAAAGGCACAGAGAATGTTGTAGCTGATCATCTCTCTCGCCTCCATTTTGATACAATTATGGAACCATTACCATTGAATGAGTCATTTCCAGATGAACAATTAATGAATGTGGAAGTATTACCTTGGTATGCTGATATAATTAATTATCTTGTTACAGGTAAACTTCCAGAGCATTGGACCAAGCAAGACAAGGCTAAATTCTTTGCGGAAATAAAGAATTTCTTTTGGGATGACCCGTATTTGTTCAAGTATTGTGCAGATCAAATTGTTAGGCGATGTGTCCCAGAAAGTGAAATTCAGAATATCCTTTCATTCTGCCATGAACAAGCTTGTGGAGGCCATTTCAGCGCTAAGAAAACAGTGACTAAAGTTTTACAATGTGGTTGCTATTGGCCAACTATATTTCGAGATGCTTACACTTTTTGTTCTTCATGTGATAGGTGTCAACGAATGGGGAGTATTACACGAAGGAACATGATGCCACTAAATCCAATTTTAATGGTTGAGATTTTTGACGTATGGGGTATCGACTTCATGGGACCCTTTCCCCCTTCTTTTGGCCATCAATACATATTGGTTGGTGTTGACTACGTATCGAAATGGGTAGAAGCAATTCCATGTAGAACCAATGATCACAAGGTGGTGATAGGATTTTTGAAAAGCAACATTGTTTCATGCTTTGGATTCCCTCGAGCAATAATCAGTGATGGTGGTGCCCACTTTTGTAACAAAGCATTCAAGGCTCTTTTGACAAAGTATTCAATCACACACAAAGTGGCAACCCTGTATCATCCGCAAACCAGTGGCTAAGTTGAGATCTCCAATCGAGAAATAAAGCACATATTAGAAAAGACGGTGAGGCCAGACAGAAAAGATTGGTCATTAAGACTTGATGATGCATTATGGGCATATAGAACGGCTTTCAAGACCCCGATTGGGATGTCACCCTACAAGCTAGTGTATGGAAAAGCTTGTCACCTACCTGTGGAACTCGAGCATCATGCATATTGGGCCATCAAGAAATTCAACTTTGACATGCAGCAAGCCAGCTCAGAAAGAAGATTACAACTGGCAGAACTTGAAGAAATTCGCAATGACGCATACGAAAATGCCAAGATTTACAAGCAACGAATGAAAGTCTTTCATGACAAGCACATTATGAGAAAATCGTTCACTCTAGGTCAGAAAGTGCTTTTATTCAATTCTCGCTTGCACCTATTCCCAGGTAAGTTACGCTCTCGATGGTCTGGTCCCTTTATTGTTCATATTGTTTTTCCACATGGGGCAATTGAAATTAAAGACCCAAAGAACGGTGTCACGTTTAAAGTTAATGGTCAAAGATTAAAGCCATATCTAGAGTACCAACCACATGGAGAAGACACCGAAATAAATTTGAGTGACCCACCAGATTTGAATTGATTTTTTTTTCTTTCTTTATATTATTCTTCTGCTAATTGAAATTATTTTTGCATAACTGTGTTTGTTTAACTATTAAGTTTTCTTTTATCATTTTTAATCATGAGTACCTTACTTAGACCGTTCCTCCTGAACATTCTTAAACCACTTCAACGTGTCAAAACTCATCTCAAAAGGCAGATTCAATTTTGTAAAACACATCGCATTTGGGCTCTACAACCACCAGAGTTAGTAGCCTATGTTGAGGGTTTAGAACGCCAACTCAGAGATATTGAGAGAAGTGTTTACGACATCCAGTTGGAGCTTGAGGTAAATTCAATAAGAGGACGATTTTAATTTTCTTTGTGTGTTTTGATTTGTTTTTCTGTTTATGTGCTTTAGTTTGTTACCCCGGTGAAGTGGCGGATAACGGTACTCTGTGACAATCAAGTCGGTTACTTCAGTTTCCCATAATAACTGACATTCTGAGGCGACAGTATGGACAGAAACGAGATTCTAGCGAAGCTTCACAAGCGATTCCCTTCACTACCTCAGAATGCCCTCCTTACGATCTATAAAGCTCGGTCCGAACGCATGCGATCACTCATGAGGAATAACATACCTGCTGACATCCGTTGGTTAATCGAGGCGAAAGTACGATTGGCAGGTGAGTTACCTCCAAAATTTATTGCATACATGCCTGGTTGTGGTAAAGGAAATTATACAAGAAAACGACGAGCTCGAAGAATTTCTGTTGCTTGTCATAAGTGTGCCAGAATGAGTTGCGATAGAAACCCATGTTCTTTAGGAATGGTGTCTGATAACAGGAAAGATAAGATTCAATTCATTAGGGATGGCTTGAATAAGGAGTCATTAGATGATATCCTTTTGTCTCTTGAAACGCATCCTAGTGGATATGTGCAAGGAGCGATTCTCCAGTTATGGCCATTATTCCAGAAAGAGCATGCACGATATAGTCTCGGGAATCTGACTATAAACAACCCTGTTTGCCAGTTTATAAGAAAACTGGATAGGAAGCCTATCCTCGACCCATAGAGGGCGTTCAAGCCGTTTCTGGACGTAAAACCAGAGGAAGATGTGAGCTACAGTCGCAACTACCTGTAAATATCCTTTTACTTTACTTTTGTTTTATTTTACTGTTGTTTTATCGTTTGCATTACTGTCTTTAATAATTTTATTACTGTTTACTTTTTCCTTTTTACTGTTTCCTTTTTGACTCGCGAGCCACGTGTTTTACGCATTATTTGACACTGACATGTTACCTCATTCACAGCTGTGATCCACTGTCACCAAGATTCTTAAATGTGATTTAATTTTTGTCAAGCACTCACAAATTATTTTTTAGAAGTATCACAATGGCAGCTACTCCCAATAGACAATTCAAGAACATTTGTGTGCTTTCTGGATTTACCTATGGCAAACATAAAGAGTTCGTGGAGGCAGCCATAGATCTGAAGCATAGCAGCGAGAAAATTACACTTGGTGTATGGAGGAGGTAACCGAGGGTTATCAAAAATGGTCTCAGAAGCAGCTTTTATCAGAGGAAGTCAAGTGTTAGGCATCATCCCAAGAGTCCTAAAACCATTGGGCAGTTCGTCTGACTCATCAACTGGAGAAGAGTTAGTCGTCTCAGGTATGCAAGAAAGAATAACTGAAATGCTTAATCATGCTGATGCTTTTATTTTCCTTCCAGGAGATCTTGCAACACTAGGGGCACTTATGATACTAGCATCTTGGGCCCATCTACACATTCACCAGAAACCCATCGGTTTGTTAAATGTCAATAACTTTTATGATGGCTTTATCGCATTTCTTAACCATGCAATAAAAAACTATTTCATTCCTTCTAATGTGAAAAAACTCTTTATTTGTGCTCACACTGCTAATGAGCTACTTGATATGTTACAAGCTTATAAACCGGAGCCAGACCCCTGGACCTTTGTGTTAGAGTGCCCAAATAATGATGGTAACCGTAGCCGCAGTAAGAAGTACAAATTAGATTTAACTCTCCGCCTGTAAATATTTTCTTCTGTGTTTCACCACCCAGGTGATGTCTTCTAAACTCTACTTCTTTCCTTTAAAACATTGAGGACAATGTTTCGTTCTGGTTGGGGGGAGGGAATAGTCGACAATTGTGGAATTTTGGTTAAGTTTTTACTGATTTTTTGTTGTAGAAACTAACTGTTGCTAACGTTTTGTGTTGAAGATGGCTGAATATGGAGAGAAGTTACTCTAGAAACGCATCTTCATCGTTTAAAAAAAAAAAAAAAACTCGTTTTCTTCTTCTTTCTCCTTTATAAATATATATTTTCAAATTTTTGAGTCGAAGATGGCTGAATATGGAGAGAAGTTACTCTAGAAACGCATCTTCATCGTTTAAAAAAAAAAAAAACTCGTTTTCTTCCTCTTTCTCCTTTATAAATATATATTTTCAAATTTTTGAGTCGAAGATGGCTGAATATGGAGCGTAGTGCCTCTAGAAACGCATCTTCTTAGTTAAAAAAAAAAAAATTTCTTTTTCTAATTATTTTTTCTACATCATTTTCACATTTCTGCATGCATATTTTCCTTTCATGTTTAGAATAGGTTGGGAGGTAGAATGTAGTTCAAAAAAAAAAAAAATATTTTGTGTGATTTGTTTTAACATTGGATGACATGATTAATTTCAAATTTTAGTATTTGTATTATCTTTGGTCTTAAGTGATGTTACGCTATGTTTGCTACTTTACATGTTGATGTCGGAGACAAATATGAGTTGCTTGAAGGAATGAACATGTCATAAATAAGTGCCAAGTGAGTTGTTGAGCCTATCATTTTCTTGGAGAGTAACCCTTTTGCCCATTTTCTATACAGCTTAGCAGTTTATTATTTTATACACGATCTCTAGATTTCTTTTGAGTTAACCCTTTAAAAAAAATGGTAAAATTAAAAAAAAAAATGTGTGTTGCTACATTGGGAGGCCCATCTAACTAGTAGATATGGATAATTATTTAGAGCCCTAAAAGACGATGGAAAGGCCATCTTTGATCCGTTTGAGCCTTTCTAGCCATCCCTTTTATTAAATATCCATAGTTACCCCCTTTGAGCCTTTAAAAAAAAAAAAAAAACCTTTTCTTTGTCAACTTATCATCTTGACCCACTCCGATTTGGAGTATTACCCGATGTCTTATAAGTTCCATCACCTATTTATGTTTGAGAAAATGTAAATAATTATGTTGTTCAGTGAAGTTATACCAAATAAAAGCAAAAAAAAAAAATGGTTGTTTCAAAAGAATAAAAATAACAACAATATGTGAAATACACCTTGCAACTTAAAAAAAAAAAAAAATTCTCTGCATTTTTCTCAAACATACACTTTGTTTTCCTTATTTCCTTTCTTTGTTAGCCATATCCATAGCCTACGTTACGTCCTAATAAAAGTCCTTCTTGATTTTAGGGAACTATAGTTTGAAGTAGAAGCTAGTTATATGGCCTAAAAAGATGTAGTGATGCATAATAAAAAAAAAAAAGATAAATAAAGTGGGTTGACTAACATTTTATTTGACTTGAGATCGTATTATTTCTAAGTTGAGAGCATGTGATATCATTTCTTTATTATTTTCTCTCTCAATTACCATTCATTGGAGTGACTATGTTTATTGGGTTTTAATTTCTATGTGAGAGTGTCACTACTTCCAGTGAGATTTTGGGGTTTGACATGTCATTCTTGAAACTAGCTATAACAAAGTCTACTGGGCTAATTCATGTGGATGGTTGATGTGGATGTGATGTTGCTTTAGACTGGAGATAATGCTTATACTTTTATTTGATTATTATCATTAATCTGATTGAATAAACATGAGTGTTTAAAAAAAAAAAATCATTTCGAATTTGAATTTTGTTTTCGCTTTATTTGCTAGGGACTAGCAATAAGCTGGTTGGGGGGTGTGTTGAGTGTTAGAAAATGCATATTTATAAAGGAGAAAACCATCATTTTACATTTCAAGTCTTACTAACAACTCTTACTTTTATGTATTTAACCTTCTTGTGATGTAATTACGTGTGTGTTATTTTAATAAAGTATTTTATGTATTTTAGGGGCATTAAAGTCATTTCACAATAAAGGAGAGATCAGACGGCAAAACAGACATCACTTTTGAACTCAGGACGGTCGAAAACCTTAGGAGGAGCATAAAAGGAAAAATGACACTATTCACATGTACGGTACTATTCACATATACGGTACTGTATATGTTACTGTTCACGGCACTGTTCACATAAACGGATCGATGATGTGGCATTGACTGATGAGGTATCACGATCCTGTTGGACTAAAATTCTTATGTACTGTTGATGGTGACGTGGCAGCATATCAATGGACGAAAAATCTCGTGTACGGTGCATGCATCACACAGGATTATTTTCAACCAAACCGCGTTACTGTTCATGCAGGTCAAACCGTGTTACTGTTCATCCGCGTGGTCAAACCGTGGACTGTTGACTGATGACGTGGCGCAATCCTTAGCATCCAAACTGTTTTTAATCCAATGGCCATGATTTACTCCATGTATCTATAAAAAGGGGGCCTTCCCCCCCTAATTTGATATCTCTGAATCCATTTTTGGGATCCATTTTCTGTAATTCCTTCTCCATCTTGTATTTTCTTCGTATTTTAATAAATTTCCATTTTGCCCCTAGTTGAATTATGAGTAGCTAATTTCCTTTCAAGCTTGGGTTGAAGGTGAAGTCTCAACATGTGTCATGGGCTTAATTTGGTAAATTTATTTTCTCTTCCCCTCTAGTTTTTGTGGATGTTTTGACTTCTCGTCGACAAATAATAATAATCCTGTCTAGATACCGCCTTGGTTACACCGGCTCTCTAGTATAAGGTTATTATTATTTGGCACGATAAGCCCTTAGCACCATATTGATTAGAGCGTGGTTCATGAGGTGTGGATTCCCCCCTCATGATTTAATTGGCATTAATAAGGATTATTTAGCCCATGATGCATGGTTATACGGATCCAGATACCCAAGTACGTCATTTCAATAGAATTCTCTTCAATTTATTCTCGCTATTTCAATTCCAATTTTAGAATTTATTCTCACCATTTTAATTTAAGTTTTAGCATATTCCAAATCATTTCCACCACAAATCCAATCACCCATTTACAAAATTAATTCTATACACAATTAAAATCCACCTCCTCGTGGGATCGACACTCGTCACCATTAGTCTATTCTACAATAGATTCGTGCGCTTGCGAGTACATTAAAATTTGCACAACATTAGCTAACTTCCCAGTCCACATCTCCGTTGGTGTCTTCAACTCAATTGTTGTTAATGGAAACTAATTAACCACGTAACAAGCGATTTTGGCTGCGTCCGCCCAAAATGAGTTTGATAGACTAGCAATCCTCAACATAGCTCTTATTCTTTCTATATAAGTCTCATTCGTTCGCTCTGCTAGTCCACTCTGTTGAGGAGTGCCATCATGAACTATCTCTAAATACCTTATTACTTACAGTATGCAAGAAACTCATCATCTGTATACTCTCCACTATTATTTGTCCTCAAACACTTGAACCTTATCCCGAATTCAAGTTCCACTTGTTTTTTGTATTCTTTGAACACTAAAAATGCATCTGACTGTTTCTTGATTAGATACACCTAACATCTTTTGAAATAATCATCAATGAATGTCACCATGTACTTTGCACCTCCTAGAGACATATCCAATGATTCCCAAACATCAAAATAAACCAGGATTAGAATGCATTTACTTTTGGCATCAGATCTGCTAAACTTCAATCTATTATGCTTGCTTGTAACACAGTACTCGCAAAACAGTAAGTTCATTGATTTAAGCCCCGGAAGCAATTTTCACTTAGAGAGAATCTTCAAACCTTGTTCGAACATGTGGTTGAGTTTAAGATGTCACATCGTTGCCTACTCTTCTCCATTTGACACGACCACACATTAGCTTCCTGTAGTATTTCCCTCTTAAGCATGAATAAATTGGCACTAATCTTTTCTGCCTTCATTAACACAAGCACACGACTGACAATTTTTATGATCTCATTTTCCACATGAGTTTTACAGGCAAGACTATTTATTTGTCTAAAAGACAATAGATTTTTTTTCAAGTCTTTGACATGTCGTACCTTATGAATAATGCATATTATACCATCAAACATTTTTATTTTGATAGTAGCAATATGAGCGATCTCCAAGGTATGATCATCACCCATGTATATAAATCCCCCTAAGATAAGTACATATTTATGGAACCCTTCTCTCTAAGAGGTCATGTGGTAGGTGGCTCCTAAGTCTATAAGCCAAACATTAAATAGTTATTTTCTTCCTTCTGCAACCATCGTTGCCTAGTTGTATAAACATAACCAGCATCTGAGGTATTTAATGACTCGGGATCTTTACCCTCTCTTCTCTTTTGGTTACTCCAACACTCTTTCTTGAGATGCTCTATTTTGCCACATTTGTAGCACTTGATTTTCTTCTTAGTTCTTGACTTTGATATGTCATGATTATAACACCCACTGGGACCATGTTCCACTGATCTCCCTCTCACCATCATTAGTGCTTCCACTTGCTACAAACTTACTTGCTTGTCTTCTTTGTTCTTATGCGTACCCTCTTCCTTTAATACAGAGACTGCAACATCATCAAAGACTAGGTATTCTGCAAGGATATTGATCGTCAAATTGATGATGAGTTGATCATACGAGTCAAGTAGACTTTGAAGTAGAAGCTCTGGATGTTCAGTTTCTTCTATTTTATAACCCAACATTGTAAATTATGAAAACATAGTTTTCAGAGTCTTAATATGGTTGGTCACTGATAACTCTATGAAATGACAGTTATTATATCAATTCTAAACTTAAATCAAGATTACATAGAGAGCAAATAAGATGTTTTTATTACATTTTGGTTATATTTTGCATAAACATTCATTTTAGTTGAGTCTTAATAAGTTTTGCTTGAATCAAAGTAATTTGTGCTCAAAACAGGTGCATAATTGTAGGTTTTTAGAAAGTCTTAACTAATGAAGGGATGTTGAGACAATAGATTAGCAAGAGGAGGAAAGAAAATGGCCGCAAAAGAAGTAAAACACAATCGGGAACAGTGCAGTGTTGTAGCTGTTGTTAGAGCAACCAGTGCTGTAGCAATCTGGGAGCAATGAGGGAGAAAACTTAGGCGCGCGCCAGCTGTAGAATCGCAATCTGCATGTTTCCTAATTTAACTCATGCACGCTCACAGACTTTTATTTACCCTAGTTTGCAGTATAAAAGGGGGGGGCGCACCACATAGAAAGGCGACAAGGGAATTATCGTGAAATCATTAGAGAAGAAAGGAGAAGAAGATTAGAATTGACGAGTGCAGTTTCGGCAGCATTGGGGAATCGTGCAGAGTTATTTGGATTTGCTTTTTACCGTTCTCAACTTATACTTTTCTTCTTTATTTGATTGTTCTGATGTATCCCGTGAACAAAATATTTATGTTTGTTTTTCTCATTCAGAAAATGAACTAGATTTGCTTGTAGTTGAGTGACAAACAATCCAATGGGTTCTTGACTGTTCTTATGTGTTGTTATGTCGTTGCTGTAGCATTTTACTCTAGTAGTTATTATTAATATAACTGTTATTTCGGTTGACCACCCAATTAATAGTTCAAGTTAAGATATAGCCGCAAAAGGGCATGTCTTAGTGGATATTATTAGAGTATTACTTGATCTTAATTTAAGTTTCCTAGATTAAGTTATCCTGAATCCCATAAGGGCTATACTTAAAGTTAAGATTTGTGACACATTGGACATAGGTGGTCACCTTGTATGGTGGAGAGCTTAAAGGGTCATAATGCCATATCATAAGTAGATTAACAACTGGTCATTGTTAATAGATTTAAGGGTATGAGAGTTCCAATATGCGACAGCTAAGGATGCATATTAATTCTGGCTAGTGCTGCAGCACTTGCCGTAATAGCTGGTGTTAACTTGATGATAAACAGTCAGCCCATAAGCAGAGTTTGATCATTCAACTACCATAGTCTCAATTAAATCTTAGACACATTTAATTTAGTTTATTTCATTACGGTATTGTTTTATTTTATTCTTTCACAATCATCAATTACGATAGAACATATGTTACGTTTGTTAACTTCGGACTTAAGTTAGTTTGCACTATTGTGATTGCTATATATAGCATTTCAAGTGACATCAATCCATGTGGAGACGATCTTGAATATTCATCACTTTATTACTTGTTGTGTATACTTGCACATTGGCATTAGTAGCATTTGATTATAAAATTTACCAACAAGTTTTTGGCGCCGTTGCCGGGGATTGATTGTTTATTTTTAAAGTGTGAAGTAAATCTTGATAGCGGCAATTTGATTTGAATCATTCTATTTATTGGCAGATCAATACTTACATGCGCAAAGAAAGATCTGTGGTATTCCAATTCGATCCTGAGATTGAAATGACTGTTAGGAGACTACGAAGAGAACAAAGGAATTCAAAAATTGTTTCAGGCATGAATAATTTGCAGAATGTGGAAAATTTGGACCCTCACGGGCCCTTACAACCAATCAACATTCAAGAAGAGCAGAATAAACATGCTAACGAGAGACAGCCAGGCAATAACAACATTATTTACATGGCTGATGACAGAGATAGAGCTATTAGAGATTATGTTGTGTTAACTCCTCAAGTTGTAGATCCTGGGATAATCAGACCTGAAGTAGAAGCTGCAAACTTTGAATTGAAGCCAGTGATGTTTCAAATGTTGCAAACAGTTGGGCAATTCAATGGATTGCCAAATGAAGATCCTCATCTCTATCTTAAGTTGTTCCTGGAAGTGAGTGATGCTTTCAAGATTGCTGGAGCAACACAAGATGCCTTAAGACTGAGGCTTTTTCCTTATTCCTTAAGAGATCGAGCAAGAGCATGGTTAAATTCATTACCATCTGATTCCATCACTACATGGAATGAGTTAGCTGATAAATTCCTAATGAAATATTTCCCATCGACAAAAAATTGTAAAATTGCGGAATGAGATTACTTCTTTCCATCAACTTGAAGATTGGAGTTTGTATGAGGCTTGAGAAAGATTCAAAGAACTTCTTAGAAGGTGTCTTCATCATGGCATTCCTTGTTGCATTCAATTGGAAACTTTCTACAATGGGTTAAATCCGAGTACAAGATTAATGTTATCCAAATCTTATACTGAAGCTTATGAAATTCTGGAGAGAATTGCCAATAATAATTATCAGTGGTCATCAATCAGGCAACCAATGGCAAAAGGAACAACAAGGGTACATAACATAGATGCAATTACAGTCTTATCAGCACAAGTAACCTCATTGACTAACATAGTAAAGGCCATGACATCTGCTCCAGCAGTAATGAAGCAAGTTGCTGAACTTTCTTGTTTGTACTGTGGTGAAGAACATGACTTTGATAATTGTCCTGGAAATCCAGCTTCAGTAAACTATGTGGGTAATTTCAATCGACAGCCTCAGAACAACTCATATTCAAATACTTACAACCCTGGGTGGAAACTGTTCAGTGTTAGAAAATGCATATTTATAAAGGAGAAAACCATCATTTTACATTTCAAGTCTTACTAACAACTCTTACTTTTATGTATTTAACCTTCTTGTGATGTAATTACACGTGTGTTATTTTAATTAAATATTTTATGTATTTTAGGGGCATTATAGTCATTTCACAATAAAGGAGAGATCAGACGGCAAAACGGACATCACTTTTGAACTTAGGACGGTCGAAAACCTTAGGAGGGGCATAAAAGGAAAAATGGCACTATTCACATGTACGGTATTATTCACGTGTACGGTACTGTATACGTTACTGTTCATGATACTGTTCACATAGACGGATGATGACGTGGCATTGACCGATGATGTGGCATTGACTGATGAGGTGTCACGATCATGTTGGACTAAAATTCTTATGTACTGTTGATGGTGACGTGGCAGCATATCAGTGGACGAAAAATCTCGCGTACGGTGCATGCATCACACAGGATTATTTTCAACCAAACTGTGTTACTGTTCATCCGGGTCAAACCGTGTTACTGTTCATCCACGTGGTAAAACCGTGGACTGTTGACTGATGACGTGGCGCAATCCTGAGCGTTCAAACTGTTTTTAATCCGATGGCCATGATTTACTCCATGTATCTATAAAAAGGGGGCCTCTCCCCCCTAATTTGATAGCTCTGAATCCATTTTTGGGATCCATTTTCTGTAATTCCTTCTCCATCTTGTATTTTCTTCGTATTTTAATAAATTCCCATTTTGCCCCTAGTTCAATTATGAGTAGCTAATTTCCTTTCAAGCTTGGGTTGAAGGTGAAGTCTCAACATGTGTCATGGGCTTAATTTGGTAAATTTATTTTCTCTTCCCCTCTAGTTTTTGTGGATGTTTTGACTTCTCGTCGACAAATAATAATAATCTTGTCTAGATACCGCCTTGGTTACACCGGCTCTCTAGTATAAGGTTATTATTATTTGGCACGATAAGCCCTTAGCACCATATTGATTAGAGCGTGGTTCATGAGGTGTGGATTCCCCCCTCATGATTTAATTGGCATTAATACGGATTATTTAGCCCATGATGCATGTTGATACGGATCCAGATACCCAAGTACGTCAATTTAATCGATTTTCTCTACAATTTATTCTCGCCAATGCAATTCCAATTTTAGCATATTTTAAATCACTTCCACCATAATTCCAACCACCCATTTACAAAATTAATTCTATATATAATTAAAAATCCACCTCCTCGTGGGATCGACACTCGTCACCATTAGTCTATACTACAATAGATTCGTGCGCTTGCGAGTACATTAAAATATTGCACAACAAGTTTTTGGCGCCGTTGCCGGGGAGGTAAGTAATTTTAATTCATAGAATTAATTTTTGTGAATAATTTTTTTTAAATTGTTTTCTTGTATTTTTTTTAATTAAAAAAAAAGAAAAAAAGTGAATCTACATTTAAAGGTTAGTATTTCTTTTCTTTTTCTCTTCTTTAAAATTCTGTAATTTAATTTTAAATATTTTTTTTTCTTTGTAATTTTTGTTTATTTTATTAAATTAATTTTTAGTTAATTTATTTCACGTATTTATTTTTGTGTATTTTTATAGAAAAGTTGTAACAGTGCAATAAGGTTAGTATCGTAATTTCTCCCTCTTCTTTATTTTTATTTGTTTTGTTCCCATCTTTATTTTTATTTTATTTTTTTTGCATGCATGGTCGTAGGTCATTATTACCTAATCTTGAACCTATAGACCTTGAACTTGAGAAAACACTTCGCACACAAAAGCACATTAATAAATTTGGAATGGATTTACAAGCACCACAGGAGAGGCCATTTAAGGACTATTTTAGTCCCTTATCTAATTTGAGCACATCATGTATAAGATACCCAAATGTAGCTGCTAGGAGTTTTGAACTCAAACCTAGTGTGCTAAATTGTCTCCCCACATTCTATGGCTTAGAAAATGAGGACCCATATAATCATCTGAATGATTTTCATGCAATTTGTCAAACTTTTAAATATGAAAAATTTTCAGACGATGATGTTAAACTTAGACTATTCCCATTTTCTTTAAAGGATATAGCTCGTTCATGGTTAAATACTTTGCCTGCTAATAGCATTGCATCATGGGAACAAATGGTTAAAAAATTTTTGAATAAATATTTCCCAGTGCATAAAACCAATGCTATTCGCAGGGAAATCTCGGAGTTTACCCAAAGAGAGGACGAGCAGTTTTTCAAAACATGGGAGCGATTCAATGGGCTACTCTTGAAGTGTCCACATCATGGGTACGAGAAATGGCACCAATGCCAATACTTTTTGGGGGGATTATTGCCGAATGTGCAAGAATGGCTAATGGCAACAAGTGGAGGAGAGCTAATGTCAAAAAGCGCAACAGAGATTTGGGAATTCTTCCAGCGACAAGCGGATAACTCCCAACAACGGAGTCGATCACTCAGGAATACTAAAAGAATTAAAGGAGTGAATGAGGTTCAAATTGGCGAGTCAAATTCAGAAATCAAAGAAGTCAAAGCAATAATAGAAGGTCTCTCTCGACAAATAGCATCGTTGTCGACTGCTAAATCAACAGAACCACATGACCATGACTCATACTCCGATCAAGCCAATGCCATAGGTGTAATGAGAAAACCATCAAATTACAACCCATACTCCAACACATATAACCCTGGATGGAGAGACCGCCCTAATTTTTCATGGTCTCAAGGATTCCAACAGAATGGACCAGCAGCTCCAGCTCCACCAATGCAACCAATACCTCAAAATCCTCAAGCCTCTCAGCCACCATTTAGACCATACAATCAAAACCAAAACTACTCTCAACCCAGACCATGGGAGGATTCATTCCAGAATCTCAAGAATCTTACTCACTCCACAATTGAGCAACAGAATCGCACCATTGATGGACTACGAAATGAGTTGAGAGCAGGCTTCAATTCACAAGCCCAATTAGTTTCAAGCCTCGAGAAGATGGTGGGACAACTTGCTTCTTCAGTTCAAACCTTGGCAATGACTGTTGAGAAAGGCAAATTTCCAAGTCAACCAGTGCCTAATCCTAAAGGAGTACATGAAGCAAGTACTAGTTCACCACAGCAGCATGGAGAGGTCAAAGCAGTCATGACCTTGCGAAAAGGAAAAGAAGTCGACAACAAAGTGGAGATGTCGGTGACAAAAGAAAATCAAATTGTACCTGTGAATGTTGAGGACTCACCACCGGAGGAAAAAGAAGAAACCAACCCATTTACAAAATTAATTCTATATATAATTAAAAATCCACCTCCTCGTGGGATCGACACTCGTCACCATTAGTCTATACTACAATAGATTCGTGCGCTTGCGAGTACATTAAAATATTGCACAACAAGTTTTTGGACGTAAAACCAGAGGAAGATGTGAGCCACAGTCGCAACTACGTGTAAATATCCTTTTACTTTCTGTTATTTTATTTCACTATTGTTTTATCGTTTGCATTATTGCCTTTAATAATTTTATTACTGTTTGCTTTGTCCTTTTTACTGTTTCCTTTTTGACTCGCGAGCCACGTGCTTTACGCGTTATTTGACACTGACATGTTACCTCATTCACAGCTGTGATCTACTGTCACCAAGATTCTTAAATGTGATTTATCTTTTGTCAAGCACTCACAAATTATTTTTGAGAAGTATCACAATGGCAGCTACTCCCAATAGACAATTCAAGAACATTTGTGTGCTTTCTGGATTTACCTATGGCAAACATAAATAGTTCGTGGAGGCAGCCATAGATCTTGGTCGAAGTATAGCAGCGAGAAAATTACACTTGGTGTATGGAGGAGGTAACCGAGGATTATCAAAAATGGTCTCAGAAGCAGCTTTTATCAGAGGAAGTCAAGTGTTAGGCATCATCCCAATAGTCCTAAAACCATTGGGCAGTTCGTCTGACTCATCAACTGGAGAAGAGTTAGTCGTCTCAGGTATGCAAGAAAGAATAACTGAAATGCTTAATCATGCTGATGCTTTTATTTTCCTTCCAGGAGATCTTGCAACACTAGAAGCACTTATGACACTAGCATCTTGGGCCCATCTGCACATCCACCAGAAACCTATCGGTTTGTTAAATGTCAATAACTTTTATGATGACTTTATCGCATTTCTTAACCATGCAATAAAAAATTATTTCATTCCTTCTAATGTGAAAAAACTCTTTATTTGTGCTCACACTGCTAATGAGCTACTTGATATGTTACAAGCTTATAAACCGGAGCCAGACCCCTGGACCTTTGTGTTGGAGCGACCAAATCATGATGGTAACAATAGCCGCAGTAAGAAGTATAAATTAGATTTAACTCTCCGCCTGTAAATATTTTCTTCTATGTTGCACCACCCAGGTGATGTCTTCTAAACTCTACTTCTTTCCTTTAAAACATTGAGGACAATGTTTCGTTTTGGTTGGGGGGAGGGATTAGTCGACAATTGTGGAACTTGGTTAAGTTTTTACTGATTTTTTGTTGAAACTAACTGTTGCTAACGTTTTGTGTTGAAGATGGCTGAATATGGAGTGTAGTTACTCTAGAAACGCATCTTCATAGTTAAAAAAAAAAAAAAAAAAAAAAACCCATTTTCTTTTTCTATCATTTTACGTGTAACTTTTCTAATTAGTTTTTATGCATCATTTTCACATTTCTGCATGCATATTTTCCTTTCATGTTTAGAATAGGTTGGGGGGTAGAATGTAGTTCAAAAAAAAAAAAAAAATTTGTGTGATTTGTTTTAACATTGGATGACATGATTAATTTCAAATTTTAGTATTTGTATTATCTTTGGTCTGAAGTGATGTTACGCTATGTTTGCTACTTTACATGTTGATGTCGGAGACAAATATGAGTTGCTTGAAGGAATGAACATGTCATAAATAAGTGCCAAGTGAGTTGTTGAGCCTATCATTTTCTTGGAGAGTAACTCTTTTGCCCATTCTCTATACAGCTTAGCAGTTTATTTTTATACACGATCTCTAGATTTCTTTTAAGTTAACCCTTTAAAAAAAATGGTAAAATTAAAAAAAAAAAGAAAAAAGAAAAAAATGTGTGTTGCTACATTGGGAGGCCCATCTAACTAGTAGATATGGATAATTATTTAGAGCCCTAAAAGACGATGGAAAGGCCATCTTTGATCCGTTTGAGCCTTTCTAGCCATCCCTTTTATTAAATATCCATAGTTACTGTTGAGTGTCAGAAAATGCATATTTATAAAGGAGAAAACCATCATTTTACATTTCAAGTCTTACTAACAACTCTTACTTTTATGTATTTAACCTTCTTGTGATGTAATTACGCGTGTGTTATTTTAATTAAGTATTTTATGTATTTTAGGGGCATTATAGTCATTTCACAATAAAGGAGAGATCAGACGGCAAAACGGACATCACTTTTGAACTTAGGACAGTCGAAAACCTTAGGAGGGGCATAAAAGGAAAAATGGCACTATTCACATGTACGGTACTATTCACGTGTACGTTACTGTTCACGATACTGTTCACATAGACGGACGATGACGTGGCATTGACCGATGATATGGCATTGACTGATGAGGTGTCACGATCCTGTTGGACTAAAATTCTTATGTACTGTTGATGGTGACATGGCAGCATATCAATGGACGAAAAATCTCGCGTACGGTGCATGCATCACACAGGATTATTTTCAACCAAACCATGTTACTGTTCATCCGGGTCAAACCGTGTTACTGTTCATCCACGTGGTCAAACCGTGGACTGTTGACTGATGACGTGGCGCAATCCTGAGCGTCCAAACTGTTTTTAATCCGATGGCCATGATTTACTCCATGTATCTATAAAAAGGGGGCCTTCCCCCCCTAATTTGATATCTCTGAATCCATTTTTGGGATCCATTTTCTGTAATTCCTTCTCCATCTTGTATTTTCTTCGTATTTTAATAAATTCCCATTTTGCCCCTAGTTCAATTATGAGTAGCTAATTTTCTTTGAAGCTTGGGTTGAAGGTGAAGTCTCAACATGTGTCATGGGCTTTATTTGGTAAATTTATTTTCTTTTCCCCTCTAGTTTTTGTGGATGATTTGACTTATCGTCGACAAATAATACTGATCTTGTCTAGATACCGCCTTGGTTACACCGGCTCTCTAGTATAAGGTTATTATTATTTGGCACGATAAGCCCTTAGCACCATATTGATTAGAGCGTGGTTCATGAGGTGTGGATTCCCCCCTCATGATTTAATTGGCATTAATAAGGATTATTTAGCCCATGATGCATGTTGATACGGATCCAGATACCCAAGTACGTCAATTTAATCAATTTTCTCTATAATTTATTTTCGCCATTGCAATTCCAATTTTAGCATATTTTAAATCACTTCCACCACAATTCCAACCACCCATTTACAAAATTAATTCTATATATAATTAAAAATCCACCTCCTCGTGGGATCGACACTCGTCACCATTGATCTACACTACAATAGATTCGTGCGCTTGCGAGTACATTAAAATTTGCACAACAAGTTTTTGGCGCCGTTGCCGGGGAGGTAAGTAATTTTAATTCATAGAATTAATTTTTGTGAATAATTTCTTTTATTTTTTTTCTTGTATTTTTTATAAATAAAAAAAAAAGTGAATCCGTATTTAGAGGTTAGTATTTCTTTTCTTTTTCTCTTCTTTAAAATTCTGTAATTTAATTTTCAATTTATTTTTTCTTTGTAATTTTTGTTTATTTTATTAATTTAATTTTTAGTTAATTTATTTCACGTATTTGTTTTTGTGTATTTTTATAGAAAGGTTGTAATAGCGCAATAAGGTTAGTATCGTAATTTCTCCCTCTTCTTTATTTTTATTTGTTTTTGTTCCCATCTTTATTTTTATTTTATTTATTTTGCATGCATGGTCGTAGGTCATTATTACCAAATCTTGAACCTATAGACCTTGAATTAGAAAAAACACTTCGCACACACAAACAATTTAAAAATAGAATGGATTTACAAGCACCACAGGAGAGGCCATTTAAGGACTATTTTAGTCCCTTAGCTAATTTGAGCACATCATGCATAAGATACCCAAATGTAGCTGCTAGGAGTTTTGAATTAAAACCTAGTGTGCTAAACTGTCTCCCCACATTCTATGGCCTAGAAAATGAGGACCCTTATAATCATCTGAATGATTTTCATGCCATTTGTCAAACTTTTAAACATGAAAATTTTTCAGACGATGATGTTAAACTTAGATTATTCCCATTTTCTTTAAAGGATAGAGCTCGTTCATGGTTAAATACTTTGTCTGCTAATAGCATTGCATCATGGGAACAAATGGTTACAAAATTTCTAAATAAATATTTCCCAGTGCATAAAACCAATTCTATTCGCAGGGAAATCTCAGAGTTTACACAAAGAGAGGACGAGCAGTTTTTCGAAACTTGGGAGCGATTCAATGGACTACTCTTGAAGTGTCCACATCATGGGTACGAGAAATGGCACCAATGCCAATACTTTTTGGAGGGATTATTGCCGAATGTGCAAGAATGGCTAATGGCAACAAGTGGAGGAGAGCTAATGTCAAAAAGTGCATCAGAGATTTGGGAATTCTTCCAGCGACAAGCGGATAATTCCCAACAACGGAGTCGATCACTCAGGAATACTAGAAGAATTAAGGGAGTAAATGAGGTTCAAATTGGCGAGTCAACTTCGGGAATCAAAGAAGTCAAGGAGATGGTTGAAGGTCTTGCTCGACAAATAGCATCGTTGTCGACTGCTAAATCAACAGAACCACATTACCATGACTCATACTCCGATCAAGCCAATGCCATAGGTGTAATGAGAAAACCATCTAATTACAACCCATACTCCAACACATATAATCCTGGATGGAGAGACCACCCCAATTTTTCATGGTCTCAAGGATTCCAATAGAATGGACCAGCAGCTCCAGCTCCACAAATTCCTCAAGTTCCTCAAGCCTCTCAGCCACCATTTAGATCATACAATCAGAACCAAAATTACTCTCAACCCAGACCATGGGAGGATTCATTCCAAAATCTCAAGAATGTTACTCACTCTACGATTGAGCAACAGAACCGCACTATTGATGGACTACGAAATGAGTTGAGAGCGGGCTTCAACTCACAAGCCCAATCAGTTTCAAGCCTCGAGAAGATGGTGGGACAACTTGCTTCTTCAGTTCAGACCTTGGCAATTACTGTTGAGAAAGGTAAATTTCCAAGTCAACCAGTGCCTAATCCTAAAGGAGTACATGAAGCAAGTACCAGTTCACCACAACAGCATGGAGAGGTCAAAGCAGTCATGACCTTGCGAAAAGGAAAGGAAGTCGACAACAAAGTGGAGATGCCGGTGACAAAAGAAAATCAAATTGTACCTGTGAATGTTGAGGACTCACCACCGGAGGAAAAAGAAGAAACCAACCCACGAGAATATGTTCCTAAAGCTCCATTTCCTCAGAGGTTAGCGAAAGGAAAGAAGGGAAAATCCACAGGTGAGATTCTCGAAATCTTCAAACAGGTAAGTGTTAACATCCCTTTACTTGATGCTATTAAACAAGTTCCATCTTATGCCAAGTTTCTTAAAGACCTTTGTACTAAAAAGAGAAACATGCATGTTCAAAAGAAGGCATTTTTAACAGAAAACGTTAGTTCTATACTCCAACATAAAATTCCTTTAAAATGCAAAAACCCAGCCACCCCCACTATCTCATGTAGTATAGGGAACCACACAATTGAGAATGCTTTGTTGGATTTAGGAGCTAGTGTAAATTTGTTGCCTTATTCAGTATTTGTGAAACTTGGACTGGGAGAATTACACCCAACTCCAGTGGTGTTACAGCTTGCAGATCGGTCCACGAAAATACCTCGTGGTATTGTAGAGG
The DNA here is from genome assembly GCA_039657385.1 of Citrus x changshan-huyou. Classification (NCBI taxonomy): domain Eukaryota; kingdom Viridiplantae; phylum Streptophyta; class Magnoliopsida; order Sapindales; family Rutaceae; genus Citrus; species Citrus x changshan-huyou. The sequence continues at coordinate 10,072,819 of CM077549.1, forward strand.
ACGTGCTTATCCAGGTAGACAAGTTTTAGTTTCCTGTTGATTTCATTGTAATTGACACTCAACCAATACAGGATTCAAGGAAGCACATCCCCATTATTCTAGGCCGACCTTTCTTGGCACCTACGGATGCTCACATTCAATGCAGGACTGGAAATATGCAGTTGTCCTTCGGCAACATGACTATGGAGCTGAACATCTTCAACATTGCCAAACAACCTCACAGTGCAGATGATGGAATTGTTGATGTGGATTTAATAGAAACAATAGTCGATAATACTTTTATTTCAAACCTTAGTGATGACCCTTTACAGACATGCTTAACTCACTTTGGTTTTGATTTTGATATTGACAGATCGGTCGATGAGGTCAATGCTCTACTTGACTCAGCACCATCCATGGACACTAATAAATGGAAGTCAAGAGTTGAACAACTAGCACCATCAGAAAAGAAACTCATCCCATCATCAGAATCACCACCAAAACTCAAGCTCAAACCATTACCCAACACTTTGGAATATGCGTTTTTTGGAGAAGAAAGCACTCTGCCGGTAATCATCTCATCATCCCTCAATGACGAACAAAAAGGTAAGTTGTTGGATGTTTTAAAAGAGCACAAAGGAACATTAAGATGGACCATAGCGGACATAAAAGGTATAAACCCAGTAGACTGCATGCATTACATTCACCTTGATGAAAATGCTAAATCTACTAGGGAAATGCAACGTCGGTTAAATCCTAATATGAAAGAAGTTGTTAGAACAGAAGTCCTTAAGCTATTAGACGCAGGTATCATTTACCCAATTTCTGATAGTTCATGGGTCAGTCCTGTACAAGTTGTCCCCAAAAAGTCAGGAGTCACAGTAGTTACCAATGCTGATAATGAATTGATACCAACTAGAGTAACTACAGGATGGCGTGTATGCATTGATTATAGAAAGTTGAATTCTGTCACACGTAAAGACCATTTTCCTTTACCATTTATTGATCAAATGCTTGATAGATTAGCAGGCCATGAATTTTATTGCTTTCTAGATGGCTACTCAGGATATAATCAGATTCCCATAGCACCAAAAGATCAAGAGAATACCACTTTCACTTGCCCTTTTGGCACATTTGCATATAGGAGAATGCCATTTGGATTATGTAATGCACCTGCTACATTTCAACGATGCATGTTGAGCATTTTTTCTGATATGGTTGAACGATTCCTTGAAGTCTTTATGGATGATTTTTCTGTCTTTGGTGACTCGTTTGATCAATGTTTACATCATCTAACGCTAGTTCTGTAGAGATGTACCGAGAAGAGCTTAATCTTAAATTGGGAGAAGTGCCATTTTATGGTAAAACAAGGTATTGTTCTCGGTCACATCATTTCAAGCAAAGGTATTGAGGTTGACAAAGCCAAGGTGGATCTCATTTCTAATCTTCCTCCACCCAAAACAGTCAGAGAAGTAAGATCTTTCCTTGGGCATGCTGGTTTCTATAGACGTTTCATTAAAGATTTTAGCAAAGTTTCTAGACCCTTATGCAATTTACTTGCTAAGGATGTACCTTTTATCTTTAATGATTCATGTCTTATGGCTTTTGAAAAATTAAAGCAATTGTTGACATCATCACACATCATTCAGGCCCCAAACTGGAGCTTACCATTTGAGCTTATGTGTGATGCATCTGATTATGCAGTAGGAGCAGTTTTAGGACAAAGAGTTGATCGAATTCCTCATGTTATTTACTATGCTAGTATGACATTGAATGATGCACAGTTGAACTATTCAACTACTGAAAAAGAAATGCTAGCAGTAGTGTTTGCATTGGAAAAATTTCGATCTTATCTCATTGGTTGTAAAATAATTATATTCACAGATCATGCTGCTCTTAAATATCTTCTCACAAAGAAAGATGCAAAAGCTAGACTAATTCGTTGGGTGTTACTTTTGCAGGAATTTGACTTGGAATTCAAAGATAAGAAAGGGACAGAAAATGTTGTGGCGGACCATCTCTCTCGTCTCCATTTTGACACAATTACAGAGCCATTAATATTAAATGAGTCATTTCCAGATGAACAATTAATGAGTGTGGAAGTATTACCTTGGTATGCTGATATAGTTAATTATCTTGTTACAGGTAAATTTCCAGAGCATTGGACCAAGCAAGACAAGGCTAAATTCTTTGCGGAAATAAAGAATTTCTTTTGGGATGACCCATATTTGTTCAAGTATTGTGCAGACCAAATTGTTAGACGATGTGTCCCTGAAAGTGAAATTCAGAATATCCTTTCATTCTGCCATGAACAAGCTTGTGGAGGCCAGTTCAGTGCTAAGAAAACAACGACTAAAGTTTTACAATGTGGTTTCTATTGGCCAACTATATTTCGAGATGCTTACACTTTCTGTTCTTCATGTGATAGGTGTCAACGAATGGGGAGCATTACACGAAGGAACATGATGCCACTAAATCCAATTTTAGTCGTTGAGATTTTTGACGTATGGGGTATCGACTTCATGGGACCCTTTCCCCCTTCTTTTGGCCATCAATACATATTGGTTGGTGTTGACTACGTATCGAAATGGGTGGAAGCAATTCCATGCAGAACCAATGATCACAAAGTGGTGATAGGATTTTTGAAAAGCAATATTGTTTCGCGCTTTGGATTCCCTCGAGCGATAATCAGTGATGGTGGTGCCCACTTTTGTAACAAAGCATTCAAAGCTCTTTTGACAAAGTATTCAATCACACACAAAGTGGCGACCCCGTATCATCCGCAAACCAGTGGCCAAGTTGAGATCTCCAATCGAGAAATCAAGCACATATTAGAAAAGACGGTGAGGCCGGACAGAAAAGATTGGTCATGAAGACTTGATGATGCATTATGGGCATATAGAACGGCTTTCAAGACCCCGATTGGGATGTCACCCTACAGGCTAGTGTATGGAAAAGCTTGCCACCTACCCGTGGAACTCGAGCATCGTGCATATTGGGCCATCAAGAAATTCAACTTTGACATGCAGCAAGCCAGCTCAGAAAGAAGATTACAACTGGCAGAACTTGAAGAAATTCGCAATGATGCATACGAAAATGCCAAGATTTACAAGCAACGAATGAAAATCTTTCATGACAAGCACATTATGAGAAAATCGTTCACTCCAGGTCAGAAAGTGCTTTTATTCAATTCTCGCTTGCACCTATTCCCAGGTAAGTTACGCTCTCGATGGTCTGGTCCCTTTATTGTTCATACTGTTTTTCCACATGGGGCAATTGAAATTAAAGACCCAAAGAACGGTGTCACGTTTAAAGTTAATGGTCAAAGATTAAAGCCATATCTAGAGTACCAACCACATGGAGAAGACACCGAAATAAATTTGAGTGACCCACCAGATTTGAATTGATTTTTTTTTTCTTTTCGTTGATTTGATTTTGTTTTCTTTCTTTATATTATTCTTCTGCTAATTGAAATTATTTTTGCATAAGTGTGTTTGTTTAACTATTAAGTTTTCTCTTATCATTTTTAATCATGAGTACCTTGCTTAGACCGTTCCTCCTGAACATTCTTAAACCACTTCAACGTGTCAAAACTCATCTCAAAAAGTAGATTCAATTTTGTAAAACACATCGCATTTGGGCTCTACAACCACCAGAGTTAGTAGCCTATGTTGAGGGTTTAGAACGCCAACTCAGAGACATTGAGAGAAGTGTTTACGACATCCAGTTGGAGCTTGAGGTAAATTCAATAAGAGGACGATTTTAATTTTCTTTGTGTGTTTTAATTTGTTTTTCTGTTTGTGTGCTTTAGTTTGTTACCCCGGTGAAGTGGCGGATAACGGTACTCCGTGACAATCAAGTCGGTTACTTCAGTTTCCCATAATAACTGACATTCTGAGGCGAAAGTATGGACAGAAACGAGATTCTAGCGAAGCTTCACAAGCGATTCCCTTCACTTCCTCAGAATGCCCTCCTTACGATCTATAAAGCTCGGTCCGAACGCATGTGATTACTCATGAAGAATAACATACCTGCTGACATCCGTTGGTTAATCGAGGCTAAAGTACGATCGGCAGGTGAGTTACCTCCAAAATTTATTGCATTCATGCCTGGTTGTGGTAAAGGAAATTATGCAAGAAAACGACGAGCTCGAAGAATTTCTGTTGCTTGTCATAAGTGTGCCAGAATGAGTTGCGATAGAAACCCATGATCTTTAGGAATGGTGTCTGATAACAGGGAAGATAAGATTCAATTCATTAGGGATGACTTGAATAAGGAGTCATTGGATGATATCTTTTTGTCTCTTGAAACGCATCCTAGTGGATATGTGCAAGGAGTAATTCTCCAGTTATGGCCATTATTCCAGAAAGAGCATGCACGATATAGTCTCGGGAATCTGACTATAAACGACCCTATTTGCCAGTTTATAAGAAAACTGGATAGGAAGCCTATCCTCGACCCATAGAGGGCGTTCAAGTCGTTTCTGGACGTAAAACCAGAGGAAGATGTGAGCCACAGTCGCAACTACGTGTAAATATCCTTTTACTTTACTGTTATTTTATTTCATTTCACTGTTGTTTTATTATTGTCTTTAATAATTTTGTTACTGTTTGCTTTTTCTTTTTTTTACTATTTCCTTTTTGACTCGCGAGCCACGTGCTTTACGCGTTATTTGACACTGACATGCTACCTCATACACAGCTATGACCCACTGTCACCAAGACTCTTAAATGTGATTTATCTTTTGTCAAGCACTCACAAATTGTTTTTGAGAAGTATCACAATGGCAGCTACTCCTAATAGACAATTCAAGAACATTTGTGTGCTTTCTGGATTTACCTATGGCAAACATAAAGAGTTTGTTGAGGCAGCCATAGATCTTGGTCGAAGCATAGCAGCGAGAAAATTACACTTGGTGTATGGAGGAGGTAACCGAGGGTTATCAAAAATGGTCTCAGAAGAAGCTTTTATCAGAGGAAGTCAAGTGTTAGGCATCATCCCAAGAGTCCTAAAACCATTGGGCAGTTCGTCTGACTCATCAACTGGAGAAGAGTTAGTCGTCTCAGGTATGCAAGAAAGAATAACTGAAATGCTTAATCATGCTGATGCTTTTATTTTCCTTCCAGGAGATCTTGCAACACTAGAAGCACTTATGACACTAGCATCTTGGGCCTATCTGCACATCCACCAGAAACCTATCGGTTTGTTAAATGTCAATAACTTTTATGATGACTTTATCGCATTTCTTAACCATGCAATAAAAAATTATTTCATTCCTTCTAATGTGAAAAAACTCTTTATTTGTGCTCACACTGCTAATGAGCTACTTGATATGTTACAAGCTTATAAACCGGAGCCAGACCCCTGGACCTTTGTGTTGGAGCGACCAAATCATGATGGTAACAATAGCCGCAGTAAGAAGTACAAATTAGATTTAACTCTCCGCCTGTAAATATTTTCTTCTGTGTTGCACCACCCAGGTGATGTCTTCTAAACTCTACCTCTTTCCTTTAAAACATTGAGGACAATGTTTCGTTCTGGTTGGGGGGAGGGAATAGTGGACAATTGTGGAATCTTGGTTAAGTTTTTATTAATTTTTTGTTGTAGAAACTAACTGTTGCTAACTTTTTGTGTTGAAGATGGCTGAATATGGAGTGTAGTTACTCTAGAAACGCATCTTCATTGTTCGAAAAAAAAAATTCTTTTTCTTTATTAAGTTTTGATGTTCATTTTTCTTCTTCTTTTTATTTTCTCCTCTATAAATATACATTTTCCAACTTTTGAGTCGAAGATGGCTGAATATGGAGTGTAGTGCCTCTAGAAACGCATCTTCTTAGTTTAAAAAACAAAAATCTTTTTCTAATTAATTTTTCTACATCATTTTCACATTTCTGCATGCATATTTTCTTTTCATGTTTAGAATAGGTTGGGGGGTAGAATGTTGTTTAAAAAAAAATTGTGTTATTTGTTTTAACATTGGATAACATGATTAATTTCAAATTTTAGTATTTGTATTATCTTTGCTCTTAAGTGATGTTATGCTATGTTTGCTACTTTACATGTTGATGTCGGAGACAAATATGAGTTGCTTGAAGGAATGAACATGTCATAAATAAGTGCCAAGTGAGTTGTTGAGCCTATCATTTTCTTGGAGAGTAACCCTTTTGCCCATTCTCTATACAACTTAGCAGTTTATTATTTTATACACGATCTCTAGATTTCTTTTGAGTTAACCCTTTAAAAAAAAATGGTAAAATTTAAAAAAAAGAAAAAAGAAAAAAATGTGTGTTGCTACATTGGGAGGCCCATCTAACTAGTAGATATGGATAATTATTTAGAGCCCTAAAAGACGATGGAAAGGCCATCTTTGATCCGTTTGAGCCTTTCTAGCCATCCCTTTTATCAAATATCCATAGTTACCCCTTTTGAGCCTTTAAAAAAAATAAATAAAAAAATAAAACCTTTTCTTTGTCAACTTATCATCTTGACCCACTCCGATTTGGAGTATTACCTGATGTCTTATAAGTTCCATCACCTATTTATGTTTGAGAAAATGTAAATAATTATGTTGTTTAGTGAAGTTATGCCAAATAAAAGCAAAAAAACAAAAAAAAACAAAAAAACAAAAGTTTTTGTTTCAAAAGAATAAAATAACAATAATAGGTGAAATCCACCTTGCAACTTCAAAAAAAAAAAAAAAATTTCTACATTTTTCTCAAACATACACTTTGTTTTCCTTATTTCCTTTCTTTGTTAGCCATATCCCTAGCCTACGTTACGTCCTAATAAAAATCCTTCTTGATTTTAGGGAACTATAGTTTGAAGTAGAAGCTAGTTATATGGGCTAAAAAGATGTAGTGGTGCATATAAAAAAATAAATAAAGTGGGTTGACTAACATTTTTTTTAATTGACTTGAGATCGTATTATTTCTAAGCTGAGGGCATATTTATTTCATTTTGGTGAGAGCATGTGATATCATTTCTTTATTATTTTCTCTCAATTACCATTCATTGGAGTGACTATTTTTATTGGGTTTAATTTCTTTGTGAGAGCGTCACTACTTCCAGTGAGATTTTGGGGTGTGACATGTCATTCTTGAAAGTAGCTATAACAAAGTCTACTGGGCCGATTCATGTGGATGGTTGATGTGGGTGTGATATTGCTTTAGACTGGAGATAATACTTATACTTTTATTTGATTGCTATCATTAATCTGATTGAATAAACACGAGTGTTTCTAAAAAAAATATATATATTTTGAATTTGAATTTTGTTTTCGCTTTATTTGCTAGGGACTAGCAATAAGCTGGTTGGGGGGTGTGTTGAGTGTTAGAAAATGCATATTTATAAAGGAGAAAACCATCATTTTACATTTCAAGTCTTACTAACAACTCTTACTTTTATGTATTTAACCTTCTTGTGATGTAATTACGCGTGTGTTATTTTAATTAAGTATTTTATGTATTTTAGGGGCATTATAGTCATTTCACAATAAAGGAGAGATCAGACGGCAAAATGGACATCACTTTTGAACTCAGGACGGTCGAAAACCTTAGGAGGGGCATAAAAGGAAAAATGGCACTATTCACATGTACGGTACTATTCACGTGTACGTTACTATTCACGATACTGTTCACATAGACGGACGATGACGTGGCATTGACCGATGATGTGGCATTGACTGATGAGGTGTCACGATCCTGTTGGACTAAAATTCTTATGTACTGTTGATGGTGACGTGGCAGCATATCAGTGGACGAAAAATCTCGCGTACGGTGCATGCATCACACAGGATTATTTTCAACCAAACCGCGTTACTGCTCATCCGGGTCAAATCGTGTTACTGTTCATCCACGTGGTCAAACCGTGGATTGTTGACTGATGACGTGGCGCAATCCTGAGCGTCCAAACTGTTTTTAATCCGATGGCCATAATTTACTCCATGAATTTATAAAAAGGGGGCCTCTCCCCCCTAATTTGATAGCTCTGAATCCATTTTTGGGATCCATTTTCTGTAATTCCTTCTCCATCTTGTATTTTCTTCGTATTTTAATAAATTTCCATTTTGCCCCTAGTTCAATTATGAGTAGCTAATTTCCTTTCAAGCTTGGGTTGAAGGTGAAGTCTCAACATGTGTCATGGGCTTAATTTGGTAAATTTATTTTCTCTTCCCCTCTAGTTTTTGTGGATGTTTTGACTTCTCGTCGATAAATAATAATAATCTTGTCTAGATACCGCCTTGGTTACACCGTCTCTCTAGTATAAGGTTATTATTATTTGGCACGATAAGTCCTTAGCACCATATTGATTAGAGCGTGGTTCATGAGGTATGGATTCCCCCCTCATGATTTAATTGACATTAATACGGATTATTTAGCCCATGATGCACGTTGATACGGATCCAGATACCCAAGTACGTCAATTTAATCGATTTTCTCTACAATTTATTCTCGCCATTGCAATTCCAATTTTAGCATATTTTAAATCACTTCCACCATAATTCCAACCACCCATTTACAAAATTAATTCTATATATAATTAAAAATCCACCTCCTCGTGGGATCGACACTCCTCACCATTAGTCTATACTACAATAGATTCGTGCGCTTGCGAGTACATTAAAATATTGCACAACAGAAACAACACCCAAATTTTTCATGGAACAGTCATAATCGAAATGCTTCAGCATTAAATGGACAAAATAGGAACACTCAACCATCTGGTTTTCATCAGCAGAGTCAAGGGCAAAAACATATCAGTCAGGATCTAATCACTTCATTGGAAGCACTGATTAAGGAATACATTGCAAAAAATGAAGCAATTGTGCAGAGTCAAGTTGTATCCTTGAGGAACCTGGAAAACCAAATAGGGCAACTTGCCACAGCAATGAATAGCAGGACTCAAGGAAGCTTACCTAGCAACACAGAAGACCCTAGCAGAGAGGGCAAAGAACACTGCAAAGTAATTAATTTCAGATCTGGAAAGAATGTTGTTATCCCAGTAGATGTGACTGAAAAGGGGATGGAAGTTAATTCCTCACAAAACCCACCTCAAGATGGAAGCATGTTACAACAACCCAACCATCAAGCTACAACAACTAAAAAATGACCTCAAACAATGGATGCTGAAAACGAAGTTGCAATACCAGTAGCCACGACCTACAACAAACCAAACAAGCAAAGTTTGGTACCTCCTGAAGCTACCAAGCAGTTTAGACATCCACCACCTTTCCCACAGAGATTCCAGAAACAAAAACAAGACAAGCAGTTCAGCAAATTCCTAGAAGTGCTGAAGCAATTACACATTAACATACCTTTTATGGAAGCTTTGGAACAAATGCCTAATTATGTGAAATTTCTAAAAGACATCTTGGCACGAAAGAGAAGGCTGGGAGAATTTAAAACTGTTACTTTAACACAGGAAAGCAGTCATATGCTCCAAAGTAAGATTCCTACAAAAGTAAAGGATCCAGGAAGTTTCACAATACCCTGCTCTATAGGAACTAGGTACACTGGCAGAGCACTTTATGACTTGGGAGCCAGCATTAATCTGATGCCATTGTCTGTATTTAAACAGCTGGGAGTAGGGGAATGCAGACCAACAACAGTCACTCTGCAATTAGCTGACAGATCTCATGCATATCCTGAAGGAAAAATTGAGGATGTACTGGTGAAGGTGGACAAATTCATCTTCCTAGTAGACTTCATTGTACTGGACTTTGAAGCTGATAAAGAGGTACCCATTATACTTGGAAGACCTTTCCTAGCAACTGAAAGACTTTGATAGATGTGCATAAATGAGAGCTCACCATGAGAGTGAATGATCAGCAAGTCACATTTAATGTACTAGAGGCTATGAAGAACCCTGATGAAGTAGAAGATTGCAATTTCCTAAATGTTGTGGATTTTGTTGTAGCAGACAGAATGGACAGATGCTGCAGTAATGAGATCAGCAAAGTCACCACCTTTGAAGGATTAGAAGAGGAAGATGTTGCAGCCAAACAGATAGATTAGACAGAAGAAAAGCAATCTGATAGGCATAACATGTTTATTGAGCATCTGAATCTTTCAGACAGGGAAGTTAAAACAACTTTACCATCTATTGAATCACCTCCTAGTCTTGAATTAAAATTATTACCTTCACATTTGAAATATGTTTATCTTGGTCAAAACAACACACTCCCTGTAATCATTTCTTCTACCTTGAATGCAGGTCAAGAACAGAGTCTGGTAGATTTGCTTGGAAGATACAGAAGAGCAATTAGATGGACCATGGCAGACATCAAGGGGATAAGCCCATCAATATGCATGCATAAAATCCTATTAGAGGATTGCCACAGCAATTCGATGGAGCATCAGAGAAGGTTAAACCCTATCATAAAAGAAGTGGTGAAAAAGGAAATCATCAAATGGTTGGATACTGGAATCATATATCTAATATCAGATAGTTCATGGGTGAGCCCAGTTCAATGTGTTCCAAATAAGGGAGGGATAACAATGATAGCAAATGAGAAGGATGAACGTATTCCTACAAAGACAATGACTAGATGGAGGGTATGTATGGATTACAGGAAGCTCAACAAAGCCACAAGGAAAGATCACTTCCCACTCCCATACATAGATCAGATGTAGGACAGACTTGCTGGAAAACAATACTATTACTTCCTAGATGGGTATTCAGGCTACAACTAGATTGCTATAGCTCCAGAAGATCAGGAGAAAACTACATTTACCTGTCCTTATGGAACATTTGCCTTCAGAAGAATGCCCTTTGGTTTGTGCAATGCTCCAGCAACGTTTCAGAGATGCATGATGTCTATTTTTTCTGATATGGTATAGCAGACTTTAGAAGTTTTCGTGGATGACTTCTCAATTTTTGGAGAGACATACAATGATTGTTTACATAACTTGGAAGAAGTTCTTAAAAGATGTAAGAAGACTAACTTAGTACTCAATTGGGAAAAGTGCCATTTCATAGTGCAAAAAGGAATAGTGTTGGGTCATAAAGTGTCCAAGAAAGGTATTGAGGTAGACAAAGCCAAGATAGAGGTAATAGATAAACTGCCACCTCCCACTTCAATAAAGGGTATTAGGAGTTTTTTGTGTCATGCTGGATTTTACAGAAGATTCATTAAGGATTTTTCCAAGGTAGCTAAACCATTATGCTTATTGCTGGAAAATGACAAGCCTTTTCACTTTGACAAACATTGTCTTCAAGCATTTGGAGAATTAAAGAAAGCTCTGATCACTGCACCAATGGTTATATCTCCAGATTGGACTCTGCCATTTGAACTGATGTGTGATGCTAGTGACCATTTTGTGGGAGCAGTATTAAGGCAAAGAAAGGATAAGGTTTTTCACTCCATATACTATGCAAGCAAAACTCTTACTCAAACTCAAATCAATTACACCACTATAGACAAAGAGTTGCTAGCAGTAGTATTTGCTTTTGATAAATTCAGAGCTTACTTGGTGGGTACTAAAGTGACTGTATACACAGACCATGCAGCCATCAAATACTTAATTTCAAAGAAGGATGCCAAACCAAGATTAATCAAATGGATTTTATTGCTTCAGGAATTTGATCTAGAAATTTAATATAGAAAAGGGACTGAGAATCAAGTAGCAGACCACTTGTCACGGCTGGAAGCAGACACAAGTACATTGACAATGAGGGACATCACTGAAACTTTTCCTGATGAACAGCTATTGGTAGTACAGCAAGCACAAATGATGCAGCAGTCAGGATCTCCATGGTATGCAGATTTTGCTAACTACTTAGTAAGTGAGTTGCTACCACCTAAGCTGAAGTTTCAGGAGAAAAAGAAATTTCTTCATGTTGTTAGAAGTTATCAGTGGGATGACCCACATTTATATAAGATGTGCTTTAGTAGGAGAAATTCCCCACATACTGGAGTCATGCCATGCTGCAGCATATGGATGACATTTTGGTGGTCACAGAACAACTGCTAAAGTTCTGTAATCAGGTTATTACTGGCCTACTATTTTTAAAGATGCTTATGAATTTGTTAAATGTTGTGACATGTGTCAAAGGACAGGGAACATAACTAAAAGACATGAAATGCCATTGACCAACATTCTGGAAGTGGAAGTTTTTGATGTCTGGGGAATAGATTTCATGGGACCTTTTCCACCATCCTTTGAGAATTTGTATATTCATGTTGCTGTGGATTATGTCTCCAAGTGGGTAGAAGCTGCAGCATTACCTACCAATGATGCTAAAAAAGTGGTGGCTTTTCTTCAAAAAAATATTTTTTTTCCAGATTTGGCACTCCTAGAGCAATTATTAGTGATGAGGGTACTCATTTTTGCAATAAAGTCTTTGCTGCAGCTATGGTAAAATGTGGAGTCAGACACAAGGTAGCTACAACATATCACCCACAATCCAATGGTCAGGCTGAAGTGTCCAATAGAGAAATTAAAAAGATCTTAGAAAAAGTGAACCCAACATGGAAGGATTGGTCTTTGTAGTTACATGACTCTCTATGGGCCTACAGAACAACATACAAAACTCCACTTGGCATGTCTCCTTACCGAATTGTCTATAGGAAGGCTTGTCACTTGCCACTAGAGCTAGAGCTAAAGTACACTAGGCACTTAAGAAATTAAATTGGGATATTCATGCTGCAACAGAGCAAAGGAAGCTTTAACTTTATGAGCTTGATGAATTACGGCTATTTTCATATGAAAATGCAAGAATCTATAAATAGAAAACAAAACACTGGCACGACAAGTATATTTAAAACAGGCAATTCAGTCCTGGTCAATTAATGCTGCTCTATAATACAAGACTAAGATTATTTTCGGGAAAGCTAAAATCACGATGGCTGGACCTTTTAAGATGTTGAAATTTTATCCTCATGGAGCTGTTGATCTTCTAGATGAACAAACAGGTCACGAATTTAAAGTTAATGGACACAGGGTTAAGCATTACTTACACCCAGTGGCAGATTGTTCAAAGGAGGTTTTACTCCTTAAAGAACCCAACTATTGAGCAGTGAAAGAAGGTCAGGCTGAAGGACCTTAAATCAAGCGCTTAATGGGAGGCAACCCATTGTGGAGACAGCCACCTCAATCCAAGTTTGATCCTTTTTGGTTTTGTTGACGGCTCTCCCTCTCTTCCATTTTATTTAATTTTGTTCTTCAATTCAAGTTATTTAGTTTATCTTTTCACATTATTGCACTCTTTACTTTTGCTATCATTTGATCTCTTTCTTTTTAATTATTTTTAGAATTGGTTTTTGTGGGAAGTATGTGTGGCAATTGAATTCCATTTTTGACAAGTGGGGTTGTATGGTGGCAGAGTGCAGAGGCAAGCCACGTGTCAGTGGGTATTGGAGTGGAGTATATAACCGTTGCTAGAGCAAGCAAATGGGTGCTGCAGCAACAAATATTACCGTTACAGTAAATTAAAAATTGGAGCCTCTCACTTACCGTCGGAGATAAATCATGACATATGGCTGCATGGATTTGGATAGCAATTGAGAAAAAATCTCTAAAATTAATGCATTAATTTCGCTGGCCTATGTTTTTGGGATATACTCATTATATTCAAAATATTATCTTCCCTAATTTATCTTTATTTACCGGATTTATCTTGATTTAAATTCAACTATAGAAGGGAATCACTGTGCGTAGTGACCTACGACACTATTCCCCCTCTCCTTCGCAAGCACAACTCTAATAATTCTTATCCTCATTTTCTTATTTTACTCTCAGGGACATTATCCTCACTTTGTTACTGCTATAGCCATGCCAAGGTATAAGAAAATAGCCAGCCAACTCAAAGATCCTTCACGCTTCCAGAGTTACCACACCGAAGGAAAATATGAAGAATTCATTGAGCCGCGGAAGATTATGGAAGAAAAAGGGTTTCAATTTCCAGACCAACTCACCGGAATTGTGCAAACAATACGCAATGCTGCAGCAAAGCGTGGATGGTTAGAGTTTTGCAACCACCCTCGAGATCTTGTGCTACCAGTAGTCAAGGAATTTTATGCCAATTTGGTAAGCCCTGACCAGCACAACATTTGGGTAAGAAACACACTTGTTCCATTAGACTCCCACGTTATAAATGCTTTTTATAATTTACCTGCGGAAATTAATTGTGAGTATGCCAAGTTCCTTGATAAATTGACCCCGAAAAATGGAACACCATCTTCACAACTCTTACAATAGAGGGGGCATCATGGACTAATGAGGAAGGGCGTGTAGTTAATTTGATAGATTTAAAACCTATTGCTAAGGTGTGGGTAGCATCATCGAAAAAGAAATCAGAGATTGTACAGTCAAGAATCACAAAACTGCTGCCTTGCTATTTCCTTCACTCATCACCAGCATCTGTGTAGTATCTGGTGTTCGTCTTGACGCGAAAGATGAACATGTCAAGAATGATGGTGCCTTTACGGCACGTACCATTGAGAGAGTTGCTGGTGAGAGTGCTGGAACAACAACTGAACCAGCTACTGTAATAGGAGCACGACGAGCTATTGGTTTAGAACAGACAATCTAGGCACTAAGCACCAGTATAACTCAATATGCTGAGGCTCAGTAGAGGGAAAACGATCGGTTTTGGAGCTATCTACAACACCTGGACAACCAACTACACGAATTTGCTCTTTACACGAAATGCACTCACTGAAACTTCCCTGATTCATTGCTCCAGCAGTACAATTTTGACACTAACACCACAGGTGCTCCAACAGAAGCCAGTGAAAAAGCCACTGCCATAGATGAACCAGAAGCAGAAGCTGCAGCCGAACCACAAGCAGAGGTAGAATCAAAAGATGCTGAACCATCTAATCAACCAGAAGAAGAAGGTGACAAGTCTGGGACTGACAGCTCACCCACAGAGGCAGAGGACGACTTTAAGAAAGAACGTGAGGAACCCTCAATCCATACCCATTCCAAAACCAGGAAAAGGCACATTATTCAAGAGGAGGAATAGGAGGACCCTGAAGAGGAACCCTCCATTCCAGTCCTTTCAGGCAAGGGCAAGGGCAAGGAAAAAATAGCAACACCTCCAGCCTTTGAAGATGAAATGGAGCAAGTTGATGTAGAGCTGGCTGCTGCAGCAACTAGAGTTACTCCTACACCTACAGAAGCCAAGCAGGTACTTGATATCATTGCTGTCATCACAACTGAGGGCCAGGCAGCTGATGCATCAACCCCAACTCCTCCACAGCAAACTCCTAGCCAACCTGTTCGTACCAGTCTGTGACAATCCAGTAAAAAAAAGGGCAGTACGTCTAGAGGCACTGCTACAGCAGCATCAACACCACCAAAACGGACCAGATCGGTGTCAACCATACCAGCTACCCCAGTCGTAACTCCTCTCACCAGCCCAGTGAAGAAAAAGACAAAGACGTCGTCAGCTACTTCCCCACAAGTTTCACCAAATGATAAGCTGCGCAGTGCATCCAAGAAGCGCTGATGTCTTCCCGTCATGTTGCAACAGTACCAACCACAGGGAATTATTCCATCCTCACTAGTCAATTTAGTTCATTTTTAAAAAAAAAAACTTTTCTTTCATTCTGTTTTTCAATTTGTGTGGTATTTTCTAAGGTATTCCATGTCCTTGTCAACTTGTGTGACTTTGTTGTGTATGCTTGTGAGGACACAGCACCTCTCAAGTTTGGGGAGGTTGTGTTTCTGAGTGCATGTGTTTATGCTTGTGTGTTGTGTAAAGCTCTATTATATAATATTTGTGTGTGGATTTGAAAACCTAATGAAGACAAATTGAGTGTTATTCAGTATTTATGAGAATGCAAAGTAGAGATAGTTATAGATGGAGGTTGAAATTCTGTCCTGACACTTAGACTTTAGTTGAATTGTATGAGACTACTAGAGCAGAGCCAAAAGATCTTAAGTTTGGGGGGAAAGCAAGTTTGATTGATTGTGATATCTATGAAATAAACTATGTTCCAATGGCTCAAGTTGCTGAATAACCAGATCTGAGTATGTACCCCATATGCAGAGTTGTGTTCAAAGGTAACAAGAGTTATGAGCAATGCTGTAGCATTTTATAAAAAATAAAAAAAGAAAAAAAAAGAAAAGAAAAGGAAAGTAAGATAATAAAACAAGAAAGTCCTATGTCTAAGGCATTGAGTAGCCAGGTCTGTTCATGAGCCCTATATTCAGCCTTGAGTAAAAGATATCTCTAGACAAGATTATATTACAGATATTGCTACAGCAACTCTGATCTGTGCATGGTTTGAGTAATTGGGTGTCATCATTACAATTGAGTGACATTCACATGAAAAATAAATGTTGCACTGAGGAGGTTGAATATCCTCAAGTTTTCAATCTTAAAATCATCACAGTTTGAGTATGTGAAATTTATGCTACCCCATATATGAATGAAATTTTGTTACTGCTGAATTACATGCAATCTTTTGGTGATGTTGTAGCATTTCTGGAATTCAATCACAGTAGCACACACACACTGTGGACAGAAGGAAGCTTAAGTCTAGAACTGATTTACTGTGGTTACTTTGCATGATTGGGATTGTGATATGAAGGTGGAAGAATCCATGTAAATTTGATAAAAGAGCTAAAGTTGTGTTGCATGATTGTTTGCGTGAAGTGTTAGTATGTTGTCATTACTTGAGGACAAGTAAAGGTTTAAGTTTGGGGGTGTGATAACTCTATGAAATGAGAGTTATTACATCAATTCTAGACTTAAATCAAGATTACTTAGAGAGCAAATAAGGTGTTTTTATTTATATTTTGCATAAACATTCATTTTAATTGAGTCTTAATAAGTTTTGCTTGAATCAAAGTAATTTGTGCTCAAAACAGATGCATAATTGTAGGTTTTCAGAAAGTCTTAACTCATGAAGGGATGCTGAGACATTAGATTAGCAAGAGGAGGAAAGAAGATGGCTGCAAAAGAAGTAAAGTACAATCGAGAACAGTGCAGTGTTGTAGTTGTTGTTAGAGCAACCAGTGCTGTAGCAATCTGGGAGCAATGAGGGAGAAAACTTAGGCACGGGCCAGCTGCAGAATCGCAATCTGCATGTTTCATAATTTAACTCATGTACGCCCACAGACTTTTATTTACCCTAATTTGCAGTATAAAAGGGGGGCACACCACATAGAAAGGCGGCAAGGGAATTATCGTGAAATCATTAGAGAATAAAGGAGAAGAAGATTACAATTGACAAGTGCAGTTTCGGCAGCATTGAGGAATCGTGCAGAGTTATTTGGATTTGCTTTTTACCGTTCTCAACTTATACTTCTCTTCTTTATTTGATTGTTCTGATGTATCCCGTGAACAAAATATTTCTGTTTGTTTTTCTCATTTAGAATATGAACTAGATTTGCTTGTAGTTGAGTGACAAATAATCCAATGGGTTCTTGATTGTTCTTATGTGTTGTTATGTCGTTGCTATAGTATTTTACTCTAGTAGTTATTATTAATATAACTGTTATTTCTGTTGACCACTCATTTAATAGTTCAAGTTAAGATAGAGTCGCAAAAGGGCATGTCTTAGTAGATATTATTAGAGTATTACTCGATCTTAATTTACGTTTCTTGGCTTAAGTTATCTTGAATCTCATAAGGGCTATACTTGAAGTTAAGATTTGTGACACATTAGACATAGGTGCTCACCTTCTAGGGTGGAGAGATTAAAGGGTCATAATGCCATATCATAAGTAGATTAGCAACTGGTCATTGTTAATAGATTTAAGGGTATGAGAGTTCCAATATGTGATAGCTGAGGATGCAGATTAATTATGCCCAGTGCTGCAGCACTTGCCGTAACAACTAATGTTAACTTGATGATAAACAGTCAGCCCATAAGGAGAGTTTGATCATTCAACTACCATAGTCTCAATTGAATCTTAGACACATTTAATTTAGTTTATTTCATTACGATATTGTTTTATTTTATTCTTTCACAATCATCAATTACGATAGAACATACGTTACGTTTGTTAACTTCGGACTTAAGTTAGTTTGCACTATTGTGATTGCTATATGTAGCATTTCAAGTGACATCAATCCCTGTGGAGACGATCTTGAATATTTATCACTTTATTACTTATTGTGTATACTTGCACATTGGCATTAGTAGCATTTGATTATAAAATTTACCAACAGTCACCGATGTGGTTTCTGTCATTCGAAGAGTATAGAGTCCCCTCTTTAAGAAGATCTTATTGTGTAGCGACTTGGCCTCGTACAGTTTTGTGAGAGTATTCCATATATCCTTTGCTGTCTTTTCTTCCACCACACTGGATAACACCCCATCCGCAAGTGTCAAGTGAAGATCAACAATTGCGTTACCGTCCATCTCATTCCACTTGTCATCAGTTATTTCAGCAGTTCTTTCTCCAATTGCTTCTAAACAATTATTTTTCCTCAAGATTGATTGCATTTTCATTTTCCACAACAAGAAATTACTTTTATTGAACTTCTTAATTTCAAACTTTACTGTTATTTTGTTGATAAATACCGTGCACAAGTTAGTGACCACCTTGTATAGTTATGAGTGATCGTACGTGTGAAAATGCACATCAGGGAAGTTCTCAGGAAAGACTATATGGGTCAGGACGGTCCAATTTAAAACTCAGGCTCCTTAGACTCTTATTGCCCTTGTGACAGAACTTTTCTAGGCATGTACAAGGCCACGCGATTACTTCCACTCATACTACTATTCCCTGCTTTGAACCACATAATTCTTAGATCGCTCTCGCCGTTTCACGTGAATAGTATCATATATATTATCACTACCCCGACTCCCAAAAAAAAACAACCAATGGCTCTGATATCACTATTAGGAAATTAACAGGTGAAGTAGACACACAACTAAAGTAAAATTAAGAAACAATGATCACATAGAGATACTAGAATTTAAGTGGTCCGGCTTTTAGCCTATGTCTACGGGCAAATATAAAAGAGAATATTTTACTAGTGAAAATGTGTTACAAGTATTGTAGTATTTTGTCTTATAACCCAAAACCCCACTATACCCAAACTCTCAAATCACTAAAACAACAACTTAAAGCTGTCAGGGCATTCTCAATCTCCAACTTATGGCTCTCTTATTTCTCAATTAGATTGAGAATTGAAGAAAATGGGATGAATGAAGAGGGTAAATGAAAGTGAAGCCTCTATTCATAGGCCAAGCAATGCCCAAAAAATCAACAATAATGGAGTTTAAAATAATATATATTTTCATTCAACTCTCCATTTTGATGCGGAAGTCAAATTTGTGTGCTACCCTCTCACTTACTCATGTCTTCCACTTACTCACACTACTAGAAAAATGGTCTTTACTGACATTAGAATAGTGTCAGCAATTACTTTTAGTGACACTTATTAATTGTGTCAGTAATCTGGGAGTCAGAAAAATAGTGACACTTGTAATTGGTGTTAGTGATTATTGTTACTATAGTATCACTAATATTATGATGCTATAGTATTAGTAATTGTTGATATAATATTAGTGTCTATGATTACTATTACCATGGTATCACTATTTAATTTATTTAGAAAAATAAAAATTTAAATTGTCTCATTACTAATTGATTTGTTGGTAAAATTAAAAGGCACCACAAATCTATAAAAAAAAAACACCTCGATTCATATTGTAAAATCTTTCAATTCATATTTAAATATTGGTAGTATATATATTATTACAATTGTATCAAATACAAATTCAAACAAGTATTAAAGAAACATATAAATTCAGAATATCTCAAATATAGGAGCCCTGATTCATTTTCGGTGCCATGGAGCTAGACTAGTGAACTATTAAGCTTTCTTCAAAGGATGGCTGCTTCCAAGCCCACCTCTTGGTTTTGAAAGACACACAAGTAGACATTCGATTTGAGAAAAATACAAGTATTTAGTTGGCAACAAAATTTTCCTCAATGCCTCTACACCTTAAACTTCATTGTTTTCCCACCTACAAGTGTAACATATAGAATTAATTAGTATGCCAGACAAATTAAGTCTTGGACATTTACAATAAAAAATATACTCATACATTATATGATTATCGTATGCTACAAATAACTTGGCAACATATGCGGCCCACTCATCAAGAAGTTACGAAAGATCATCCATAGTGTGTACTCATCACATCCAACTTCAAATCCAATTACTAACAAGTCAATATAACTAAAACAATAATCTGTAACCAACCACTCAACATTTTCTAGAAATTACGAAAAGCAAGAACATGGAAATAAACAGAACCAGCACATAGCACACCTAACAGTAATTACCAAGGATCCCTAACAAGCTCAGAATTGATATTAATCCTTTTCATCTTAAGTATTCTTAGGGTATCACTGATGAATTAAATAAGTATTCTTGAGAAAAAAATGTATAGTATCAAACTCTTGTGGTACTTTCCAATTTCCTATCAAATCTTCGAGACACAATTATAACAATTTGGGGTCAAAATACAACACCAGCTTTTTAGAAACTTCACTTTTACAAAAAGAAACTAAACATATTCATTTATTAAGGTAAAGGAATAAAAAATGACTTAAGGTCATTGAGATGAAGAAACCAAAAGGAAAGATTAAAGAAAGATCACTGGATCAATTACAAAGATCTCTCAATCATTCACTTAGACACGGTGCACTATCAATTATTTAAAAAATGGTGGAGCTTATTTTTGCTAAGGTGAACATTCTTTATGTTTGTGGCTCAAAATAGCTACAAAAGTATAATTATATTCTCATTTTATGGGTAGAAAGTGAAGTCTATTAATAGAAATTCCAAATCCAAAATACAAGTACAGAATATAAGACAATAAAACATATATGCTATATGTTAATAAACCATCAAGAAATGATTGAATTAAGCATTACCTCAATGGGTTCAGCTACTCCCCATGGGAGACGAGAAAAAAATGCAAGTTTCATAAAAGTCGGCATGTGCTAGCTAGGAAGGATTTCTTTTGACTTCATTCACAGTTTGCTGAAGAATTTTGCTGCACATTTATAGAACAGAAAAAAGTATTAAGATTAAAATTTTAAACCCTATTTGAAATTTAAGCCCCAAGAAAAAAGTATAGAGACTAGATACATGAACTTCTTACATGTGCATGAATACTCCTAAGCTTCATAGCTAAATGATAAATATATTTTTTTTAATGAATTAAAGTTTGGGTTACCAAGCATGTAATTAATCTAACATAGGTGTTAACGCCCTGTAGACATAATGAAAGATTAAACTTTTCAAGTTTAAATAAAAGATACAAATTGCAAAACAAAGCCATGTTTTGTTTGTTTACAGTCACTTAAATACATGTACATGTTCAGCAAGCCAACAAAACATGCCATAAACATTTTTCATTTTTCATGTCATTTCATTTTTTTTTAATTGATTCTCTACTGATTCTGTAGGTTGTAATATCCAATTTGACGCAATAAATTAGTCTGTTTAATACACACCCCATGTCTTTGTACTCTTCTCTCTTTTGGTTTCTTATACTTTGGGACATTTAACACATAACAATTGATACCTACATAAAACAATCTAGCAAATTGATGCAAGCAAATGAATTAATTGGGCAACTTACTACTTTCATGGATGAAATAATGCAATCCTTACCAAGAGGGCTCACAGCGCTGGATAGCAACCTGCCAAATAGCAAATCAAGTAGAAGTCATCGTCTTTTCGTAACTTCTACAAAAATAGTACAAACATATTACATATTGGAGAATGCCAACAAGCCAAATAGCAAATCAAGGAAACCAAGACTATGGAGAATTCCAGATTACTTCAAATTTCTCCTTGTCCTCTCTTGTAAAAGCATTTCTTGTAAATCAAATTCGGGACATGGTTTTCAGTTAATGAATTTGGGAACTTAACTCCACTTGCATGTGATGTTGGATTAAATCTGAAATTTTTTTATTGTTGAATTAAATCTTTGAAAAAGTGAAGTACATGTGATTTTAATATGTGCTACGTGGTTTCTTTTGTAATGATAAGTGTGAAGTGGATGCACCCAAATATTTGTGCATGTACCTCAGATAAAAAAAAAAAAAAAATAGATTCTGCAAATTACAGAGAATTTGCAGCTTCTGGTGAGTTACATTAGGCCATCTATACTATATATTGCCCCATCCAACAAAAAATATTTTATTTGGCCTAAACAAAGTAAATTACGGACATATAATAAAAGCATATCCAATAAACTAACACAAGAGGACATAAAAATCTGAAATAGATTATTTCAATCATTTTCCAATTATATTCCACACGTTTTGCCCTTTATCATAAAATTAGTTAGATATTATCCACTCCATCAATCTTTCCTAAAGAAATAAAAAGAATTAATAAAGCATTGTTAAAGCATATCAATGAACATGATCAAATAAACTAAATTTTCTATGAAACTCATATTATTATTATTATTATTTATACATACAGTTCTAAAAGATAAGCACCGTAAAATTTGTAAAATAAATCTTACTTTCTTTTAAATTTTTTTCCCCTTTGTTTAGAAATCAAACTTTCTTGGGACCAAAATTTTACTTTATTATTTTTTGGGAGCCAAGTCAAGAAGGTAGGTTAGAGAGTAGAGTGTGTGAGTGTGAGAGAGAGATTTATTGAAAGGTAAATCAACAGACAACTTGTGATTATGCTTTCATTTCATTTTTTATTGTTCTTTAATTGTTACTAATCTTGATTTTGCATTTCGTAAGCTACACATAGATTCATTCATTCATTCAATGTTAGATATAGAAATATACAAGGCTGTTATGACGCGATACCCCATATGTTTGAAAAAATTACTCAACGAACCAGTGAATACCCATAAATATAATTGGTGACTAAAGATACACTTTAAGACTTGAAGAAACAAGATTTGAAATCTAAAATTGTTGTTTTAACCTTTTAAGACTTGAAGAAGCAAGACTTGATGATACTAAAAACTTAAAGAAGAAGACTTGAAAAAGCAGACCTGGACACTGTGGCTCGAAGTTTTGAGAAGATTTTGTGGAGTATTAGCAGGCAGTGGCAGGGTATTGTGGTGGTGGGTAGCTAGCACGGCTGTCAATTTTGGTGGCTGGTTGGCTAGTGATGGTGCGGTGCCGCATCGGTGACTTATGACAGCGGAGAGAGGCTTGACGCGGTGACACATGATGGAAGCTTGACGGCATGACAGAGAGGCTTGACGCAGTGACACTTGATGGAGGCTTGAAGCAGTGACACTTGATTGAGGCTTGACGGCGTGACGGAGAGGCTTGACGCGGTGATATAAAAGCAAGAGATCTGAGCCGGTGTTGGAGCACTCTATCGAGAGTAGCGGCGCTCTCTCTCTCTTTCAAAGTATTGTAATGTTAATTGTTAAGGACTTAGGGTTTGTTTTTGCGTCTTGTGAGTGTGTGGGGTGAGGTGTCATGTGTGAATGTGTGCGTGTGTTTTTGTTTTTGTTTTTGTTTTTTTTAATAGTTAGCGATACCTTAGTGTCATTGCGAAAAATTATAATGGCTTTTGTTTAAAACTTAAAAGCTTAATTTTTATAGGTCTTGGGTTCGAGTTTTATCGGGAACAATATCAGAATTACTTTAAATTTTTTACAGATACTTTAGTGTCAGTAATCTCTGATGTTTAATTTAGAGACACCATAGTATTAGTATTTTGTGATACTTATATGTTAAACACGAAAAATGGTCCATATATATGTAAATACTGATACTTTTTAATAAAGTGTCACGAACTAAATATCAGTAAAGACCATTTTTCTAGTAGTGTCAACAAATTATGCCAAAAGTCAAAAGTTGACACATGCACACGCATGTTCAACAAGAAAGGCTTCTTTCAACAAATAATGACAAGTAGCTGTTAAATTCGATCACTGTTATTAGAACAAATAATTTTCAGTCAGTGCTATATGTGGTTTTTTGGGGTTAGACTATGTTTTATATTAGCAAACCCACGAGTTGTTATCTATGACAATTTAATTATTTCATTATTTCATATGTCGTGGTTTTTTTTATTTTGGATGATAGTTCAAGAGTTGTTGTATATTCCACATGATGTAATATAGCACGACCTGGCTGTTTGACTTGATTAATTAGCAGCGTGAGCAACCCTCACAGTCAGCTTCATCCCGCATTGTAAATTTCCAATAAGGTTTAAAGCCAGTCATTCAAGTCAGGCTATCATGAAAAGAAAATATTTGTTTTTTCTCATTAACAAAAAAGAAATAATAAAAGAAAAATAATATTAAATTAATTTAAATTCATGTGCAGTGGAAGCTTTTAGAGCTTTTAGAGGGCTATACAAAATTTTTTACTTGACTAGAGAGATTCGTTATGTTCGACGAGCTTTTACACGTGTTGGATGAGCCTCCACCAACAACAAACGACCAATCGATGATTAAACAGCCCATTGACTAAGACAGCCCACTGAATGTCCGAACCCTATTTCAATAAAGAGCAAAGTCATTTAAATTTTAGACCTCTCCTTTTATCTTATCATACCCCAAATATTATTTTTTAATTTAATCATAATTTTACTAACCTCAGTACTTCAAGGTCACATAATAATTTATGAAACCAGTTTGGTGCTTTCTTTTGAGCGCTGTTTGTAACTTGAGCTTTTCATGATTTGATTTTCTCGGCAGTTAGCAGTGTGTACCAAGTCGGTTCCACTAGAGTCCTCTCCTTTTGAGTAGTGAGAAAGATTGAACCCAACTCTCTACACTCATATTCTCTAAACTCATACGACATTAAAAGATAAAATAGGGTAATCGAATAATTAGGTGCTCCTGTCTTTATGCTAATCCAAAAATTAGGAACTCCTGTTTTTAATTGGTTATATTAAATTTTTTACCCTTGTGATTTCCTTTTTTATTGCAGAGCTCTGATTTCCATCCTTAACTGTTGTTGCGTTTGTCACTGTTCGCTGCTTATTATCATTTTTCGTGGGTATGATTTGTCGTATGCGATTTAAATGGTTCATGTATACTGAGTATCTGTTGTGCCTTAACATGCTATGAACCATGCTTGAATATAAAGTATAATAGCATACATAACAAATTCTGACATTCTCATGCGTTGGCTAGAAAATAGTTCTCATATCCTGACGACTTCTACTCTCAATAAAAGTAATATTTTTATTTCATTTGTAAACCTCGACGAACGAGGGAATTTATTAAAACCATCAAAATGAGACCTCCTCATCAGAAAGAAAAAGAAACTCAGAAGAAAATCTGAGGCCAACGTCAACTGAAACTATACTCTGGAAACGCATCATGCGTCAGCCTTTGGTGCCAGGAGATGCTGTGAAAGCCATGTGTTTGTCCTCCAACGGAACGGGCTGAAAAAGCCATGTAAAACCTACATCCATATTCTCTTGGTTTCGAATTCCATGCCTATCTCCATCTAGGTACATAAAATGGGACATTCTCACAAGATTCAAGATGAAGTCAACTGTAGTTTGAGATAAGGGAGAATCTTTATCAGCTCTGTATGCATTCACCTTCTTCCACATCTGTCTCATCACATCCTTGATGTGTTCACGAGTAACTTCCTCCGAGGCACCAGTTTCATGCATGTAACACTGGATTGATTTCGGAACATCCCCTCTATGTATCTCGTGCTGATGAATTATTGTGGGGGGAAAAAAGTACGATCAATTCATATATAGAGGATTAATTCAACTTTTGTCTTCTTTAAAAAAAAAAAAATCATACCGATGCAGTTCCCAAATCATCTTGAAGACGAAAAATCTTGCATGACCAGTGAACTAAATCTGGATTACTTTCTAGAAATTCTAGCTCCTTCTCAATGATCGGATTTGTACCAGAAAGGTATGCACTTATTGTGACTATTGGGCCTGCTATTGATACCAGTCCATTTTCCAAGAATCCTCCCAGTGTTGGTGTGTACTTACCAAGCCACTGATGCACATGACACAGAAAATAAAACTAGTCACAATTTATAATTTTTGAGACAAAAACATCGTAATTTAAAAAGGATAAATCAAAGGAAAGGAACGGCAGGAGAGGTAAAATTAATATTTTGCGTACTGCTTTTTTAGTACTCCGAAGCATATCAAAATCCTGTTGCTTGAGTATGTAACATATGTGAATTTCAAAATGAAAATGAGGCGGTTAAGGAGTTTATAAGTAAAAGAATAAGCTGGAAACAGGGTAAAAACATGCACGTGTGAGAGAGAGTGAAGGGAAGCTGCCAAACCGACCCAACTACAGTCCGGAAAACCCGACCCGGAGCCCGGAACCCGGAACCTTGACCCGGCCATAACTCCCATTTCCGGCCACAGTTTCGGCCGAGCTTGGTACCAATCTGAAGCTTAGAAGCCGAACGTCGTTCCCCTTCCATCCTCGTCGCCGAAAACTAACCGGACCGCCGGCGATCGAAGCTTGAAACCCGCGACTGTTTCACTTTGCTTCGCCGGGATTTTCGCCGGTTTTGGGTGACACGACCGGTTGGATCCTGTTCCCCACGACTCCCTCTTCCATTTCCGACCATCCATAGGCACCGAGAGTCACTGTTTTTCCGCCGGTCGATTGTTGGAATTCACGGCTGCCGAGCTCGATTCCGGCGCCAGCGTTGACCAAATTCCGGTGACCGTTGACCGGCAAGGGCATTTTGGTAATTTCACACTATGAGGGCAATTTTGTAATTTCTGAGCCTGTGGATATTTTAGTAATTCCTAGAATTGAGGATTGGGTGTAATTACGATTCCGAGGGTAATTCGGTGATGTACGATTTCAGAGTATGTGTTAATAATTTACGAACTCAAGGGCATTTTAGTAATTTTATGGACACGGGAGTTGTCAATTATGGATAGATGTTCGTTTCGAGTTTATTGCATAAAATTTAGTCATAATTCCGATTTACTGAAAATCATTATGTCGTTTCCTTGATTTAGGAGGATCCACGAGCGAGAACCGGTCCGCGGACGTGGACGATAACCGACCGTGAACACCGTCACTGTGAGTGCAATATACAAAACCTATTTTCATAGTTAATTATGATAGTAAATCATGTTTGCGAAATAAGTATTTTAAATATTCTGATTTAATGACTTCCTCGAACTACATGTTATTCACGCATTGGTATATTATTAAAGTATTTGATTAATGATTTTGCGTATCGACTTTGAATGAGCATGATAGTATTTTAAAAATAAGAAAAGTGGATTCAAATGTGGTATGATTTAAAAATATGGTTAAGAGTTATGTGAATATGAGTATAATGATTGTTTTTGAAATCATTATACAGTACCCTTCCCTCTAGATACAGTGATACAGGTGATATGAGATGAGAGGCCTTTGGGGCCCGTCTGAACACACATAGAGGCTTTTGGCCGTGTGTTTGGGCGCTTTTGCCTTTTGGGGGCATATGCATCCGGTATGATGATTACAGAGATACATATATGAGATATAGACAGATATTGAGATACAAATGATACAGATGAGTTACAGGCCTTTGGGGCCCGTCTGAGTACACACAGAGGCTTTGGGCCGTGTGCTTGGGTGCTTTTGTCCCTTGGGGACTAGATTATGCATGCACAGATATGATGAGATATGAGATGGTATTTCCCTGTCTATCCGTGTAGCTCCGGAGCGTGACGTTACCCAGATAGTACGTCATTGCCCGTCCGTTGAGGTCCGGATATGATGAGATTATTTCCCTGGGTACTTGTTTGGTGATGATTTTCAGATTTGTGAATTCTATATGATATTGTGATATGATTTCCATGGTTAGAAATCTGATTTAAATGTTAAATGATTTACTACTGGTTTCTTGTATATGGTTTGATGAAATCGTGTTTGGAAATGGTATGATTATTTCTTTTAAAGTAATAATTAATTTTTTAAAAACTACTATCCACTCACTGATCTCACTGAGTTTTAAACTCACCCCATTTTTATTATATTTTTTCCCTCTCACCAAGAGGTTGTAGGTACACCAGACCAACCCAGCGACTGTAAATATATTTTGAGTCTTGGTCACGTGATGGTGTTAGAAGATATAGATGTTTTTGTTAGGACATCTTGGTCATCTTGTTCTTTTGGGATTATATACTTTTGTTATATTATTCTTTTTGGGATTAAGAATAAATTGAGATATTAATATTAGTTATAATATTATCTTTTGAGACTCTAGAGATATAAAACTCAGCATTTTGGTTGAGGATGTTGATCACTGGAGTTTGTTGTATATTGAATTGTATTGGGAGTGTTATATTCATATTTGTAGATTGAGAGTGTTATATATATAAAGGAGACTCTGTCGAATTTTCGGCAGAATCTTTACTAATAGAATTTTTATCAAGTTTGTTTTTATGAGACTAGATAGACTCGCCTGGGGGGATTCGGGGCGGGTCATTTCACAGTATGTAATAAGCAAATTCATTAACAAAGTTGTAAAGAGCAAAATAACTCAATTTCATATAGTCCAGAAGGTGGTTCAAAGCATAATTGATGTCCCACCTGTAGAAAAGGGGGAAACAAAAAAATCATATAAATGGTCTATTAATCTGAGGAGCAGCATGCAACTAACTTGCAGTTGAATTAATCAATTAGATAGAACATTAATTTGCCAGCAAACCTCTCAACAGCATCGGTGAATCGCTCAAGTTCATGCAGAGTTCCATAAACATCATAAATGTCATCAATCACTGTAATTATAGAAATCAAGATTGTGAGTATTGTCCTGCAGTAGGCCAATCGAGGCTCAGATCCTATCCCCATGCTCCATAAGAAGGATGCTACCAACTAGTTCCTCGCAAAGCTCAATTTTTCTCCAATACCTGTATCCTTCCACCACCTTCATGGGAAAATTAAAACGAATATTACGATTTACGACACACGTTACATATATCTATATATAGAGAGTTAGCTTTCAATCTGGAATTCTGAAGACTCTTTCTCTGATGCAAACATTCCCATTTTATAAAGCGCATGACTCGTGGCTTTCCAATAATTTATATATAGAGTCATCTTCTAGTCCAAGATTCCTTAGTGTCATTCTCTAGTGCAAACATCTGCAGTTTATAACGTGCAGACTCATGCCTTTACATTACTGTAAAAGGTGTGGAGTCTACACTTGAGAATATTTTAATACACATGATTAAATTGTACAAGTTATGCATTTGATAAAATCAAATCTTTGATATATGTATAAATATGAGTTACGCAGTCAAGGCATGGATACCCCGAAATGTCTTTGAGTTCTTCCTGGTAAATTGCCTGCAAAGTGTTAAACTCCAACTTAGCGAGCTCAAGTAAAAGGTGATTCTTGTCCTCTCTTTTCTCATAAACGTGTATGAACCACCTTGCCTCTAACATTGGCACTTTCCAATGCAGAGGGAGCTCCAGTACACGCTTCGCTTGTTCTGCTACAAATACATGCTCTTCCTTGCTCTTGCTGATCATCACTTCTTTAAGATGTTTACTGGTAAATTGCCAGGCCTCCTCCATGATGCTTTCTCCTTCTAAGCTGTAATACGAGGCTTCATGCAAGCTCAGTATTCCCTTGAAATCATCACAAATGAAGCCTCCTTTGTCGTCTTTAAAACCATTGAAAACCTCTGCACTATTCAGCCAAATCAAATTAGATTCATCAAAATTTTTAGGTATATATATATATATATATATGTTCCAATCAAGGATCCCTAACCGTATTAAAGTCAGGAATAAACTAACAAACAAAAAAACAGACTCCAATGCAATGTAACTTGTCTTGTAGTATATTGAAATTTGTAATTTTTTTTATTTTTTATCTCATCCCTAATTTTAATACGGTCGGGAATCGCTTATTGGAAATCCACTATATATAGGTCCAGCTACCGTGCATTTGGTGTATGGTACCCCTCATTTTGTCTATATATGAGTTGTCCGTTAGATCAAACATAGAACTTGCTTAAATGACATGGATATATTTTCTGATTTTTAACATTGATGTGTAACATATGTGAATTTCAAAATGAAAATGAGGCGGTTAAGGAGTTTATAAGTAAAAGAATAAGCTGGAAACAGGGTAAAAACATGCACGTGTGAGAGAGAGTGAAGGGAAGCTGCCAAACCGACCCAACTACAGACCCGAAAAGCCGACCCGGAACCCGCTACCTTGACCCGACCATATCTCCCATTTCCGGCCACCGTTTCGGCCGAGCTTGGTACCAATCTGAAGCTTAGAAGCCGACCGTCGTTCCCCTGCCATCCTCGCCACCGAAAACCAACCGGAACGCCGGCAATCGAAGCTTGAACCCGCGACTGTTTCACTTTACTCCGCCGGGATTTTCGCCGGTTTTGGGTGACACCACCGGTTGGATCTTGCTCCACACAACTCCCTCTTCCATTTCCGACCATCCATAGGCACTGAGAGTCACTGTTTTGCCGCCGGTCGATTGTTGGAATTCACGGCTGCCGAGCTCGATTCCGGCGCCGTTGCCGCGCGTTGGAGCTCACCGCCGGTACCATTGAACTTAGCGTGATTGGAACTTTTAGATTTGAGCTTCCCGGTGACCGTTGACCGGCAATGGCATTTTGGTAATTTCACACTATGAGGGCAATTTTGTAATTTCTGAGCCTGTGGATATTTTAGTAATTCCTATAATTGAGGAGTGGGTGTAATTACGATTCCGAGGATAATTCGGTGTTGTACAATTTTAGAGTATGTGTTAATGATTTACGAACTCAAGGGCATTTTAGTAATTTTATGGATACGGGAGTTGTCAATTATGGATAGATGTTCGTTTCGAGTTTATTGCATAAAGTTAGTCGTAATTCCGATTTACGGAAAATAATTATGTCGTTTCTAATTTATGAGGATCCGCGAGCGAGAACCGGTCCGCGGACGTGGACGATAACCGACCGTGAACACCGTCACTGTGAGTGCAATATACAAAACCTATTTTCATAGTTAATTATGATAGTAAATCATGTTTGCGAAATAAGTATTTTAAATATTCTGATTTAATGACTTCCTCGAACTACATGTTATTCACGCATTGGTATATTATTAAAGTGTTTGATTAATGATTTTGCGTATCGACTTTAAATGAGCATAATAGTATTTTAAAAATAAGAAAAGTGGATTCAAATGTGGTATGATTTAAAAATATGGTTAAGAGGTATGTGAATATGAGTATAATGATTGTTTTTTAAATCATTATACAGTACCCTTCCCTCCAGATACAGTGATACAGGTGATATGAGATGAGAGGCCTTTGGGGCCCGTCTGAACACACATAGAGGCTTTTGGCCATGTGTTTGAGCGCTTTTGCCTTTTGGGGGCATATGCATCCGGTATGATGATTACAGAGATACATAAATGAGATACAAATAGATATTGAGATACAAATGATACAGATGAAATACAAGCCTTTGGGGCCCGTCTGAGTACACAAAGAGGCTTTGGGCCGTGTGCTTGGGCGCTTTTGTCCTTTGGGGACTAGATTATGCATGCACAGATATGATGAGATATGAGATGGTATTTCCCTGTCTATTCGTGTAGCTCCGGGGCGTGACGTTACCCAGATAGTACGTCGTTGCCCGTCCGTTGAGGTCCGGATATGACGAGATTATT
This sequence comes from Citrus x changshan-huyou, assembly GCA_039657385.1. Taxonomy (NCBI): domain Eukaryota; kingdom Viridiplantae; phylum Streptophyta; class Magnoliopsida; order Sapindales; family Rutaceae; genus Citrus; species Citrus x changshan-huyou. The sequence continues at coordinate 10,104,360 of CM077549.1, forward strand.
TCCCTGGGTACTTGTTTGGTGATGATTTCCAGATTTGTGAATTCTATATGATATTGTGATATGATTTCCATGGTTAGTATCTGATTTAAATGTTTAATGATTTATTACTGGTTTCTCGCTTATGGTTTAATGAAAGCGTGTTTGGAAATGGTATGATTATTTCTTTTAAAGTAAGAATTAATTTTTAAAACTACTATCCATTCACTGATCTCACTGAGTTTTAAACTCATCCCGTTTTTATTATATTTTCCCCCCTCACTAGGAGGTTGCAGGTACACCAGATCGACCCAGCGACTGTAAATATATTTTGAGTCTTGGCCACGTGATGGTGTTAGACGATATAAATATTTTTGTTAGGACATCTTGGTTATCTTGTCCTGTTGGGATTGTATAATTTTGTTATATTATTCTTTTAGGATTAAGAATAAAACTCTGGAGATATAAAACTCATCATTTTGGTTGAGGATGTTGAGCACTGGAGTTTGTTGTATATTGAATTGTATTGGGAGTGTTATATTCATATTTGTAGATTGAGAGTGTTATATATATAAAGGAGACTCTGCCGAATTTTCGGCAGAATCTGTACGAATAAAATTATTATCAAGTCTGTTTTGATGAGACTAGATAGACGCGCCTAAGGGGATTCGGGGCATGTCGTTTCATGATGTCCCTGATGTTTTTTAAAAAAGCAAAAGAGTAAAAAAAAAATTGACACCTAATTTTAAATTATTTTAAATTTTTATATTTTGATCCATTGACCCAATTTGACTCTTAGAATTAATTATATATAAGGACAATAACTTGTAAAACATTTTAGAACATAAAATATTTTTTATAAAACTACATAATATCAATTTAATCTATAATAAATAATTTAAATATACAATAAAAGTATAATAATTTATCAATAATATTAATCTATTTTTTGAAACAGCATAAAATCTATTTAATCAATTATAAATAATTTAAATATATTATAAAAATTAAATTATTAATAATAATATGAACAAATAACAATGTAAAAAATTTCATAATTATCAACTATGGTTTAGTATTTAAATATAAACAATAGGAATATACTCTAAGTGTAAATAATAGAAATATATTGGACTCATCTCTTAAAATTTTAAAACTTCTAATTTTTTCACTTTTCAACAAATAAGAGGGACCGCAAAGTAATTTACTAAAAATTAGGGGTACCATGCACCCGTGCACCGTAGCTTTGTCTATATATATATGTGTGTGTGTGTGTGTGTAATAATTCTCTAGTGAGGACATCCTCATTTAACCAAAGTGAGGATACTACTAATAGACAAAAAAACACAAATTTTAATACAATAACGTAAAAAAAAAAACACATTGCATTAAAATCTATGTTTTTTTTTATATTTTAGTGTGCATCCTCACTTTAACAAAGTGTGAATGCCTTTACTAGAGAAGGACTCTATGTGTATGTTAATTAGAAAATAATTTGAGTGGTCCTAGTGGCCTGGACAAGTTCAAATTCTCGGGAGATAGCAAGTCAAAAAATTGATTTGGGCTTTGTCTATTCTTCTATATTTTTTAGGAGGAAAAAAAGAAGAAAACAACAACAGAGATTCAAGTATCCAGATCATGCATGTGCACGACAAAGCAAGTGAATTGATGAAATGTACCTTGAGAGACATTATAGCCATGTTGTCGAAGTAGTCTAAATTCAAGGGAGGCTGCATACACATTCTCCTTTCTCCAATTATCATCCTTATTATTGTTGTAGATACCATGCAATATGTTCCTAATTTCAGTCTGAAAATGATAAGCCAATCCAAGTCTTTGCCAGTTGTCAATCAGCTCCAACTGATCAATTGGCTCGGTTACATACTTAATCGTTGTCTTTACTTTTCCCTTCAGCTCTTCTGCTCTATTAGAACAAGAATCAATCAGTCCTTGATCTTAGTCACTAACTTAGCATATTTACTTCATTGTAATATCATTCTCCTTTATATTCTTTCCTTTTTTATTATTTGACCGTTTAGTACTTGCCTTAGATGATTCTAGTATTTTTTGTATATAAGGATCTTGTACACAGCAGCAAATAATATACAATTTTGAGCACTTCCACATTCTTTACATGGTATGAGAGCAAGGTTTTGCTCATTTCTGTTTTTATCTTTGACAATCATGTCTAGTAGTTTAAATCCAATATCAGAAACATCAAATTCCCTCCTTACCAATGTTTCTTCACCATACTTTCTTTATTCATCTGATCATCTAGAGCCATTTTTGAATCTAATGTGCTAACAGGGGATAATTATTCAACATGGAAAAGATCCATGAAGATGGTATTGAATGCCAAAAACAAATTGGGTTTTATTGATGGAAGCATACAAAAACCTTAATCGACCTCACAAGATTTAAAAACGTGGGAGCGATGCAATGACATGGTCCTTTCATGGATGCTCAATGGAATAGAGAAAAATCTTGCCAGCAGCCTCATTTATTGTGATACTCCACGCTCTCTTTGGCTTGGGTTGGAAGAACGTTTTTCACAAAGTAATAATCTACGGATTTATGAACTTAAGAGAGCCATATGAAATCACCAGCAAGAGCAAAAACCATTAGTGATTTATTTTAATACTTTGAAATTTTATTTGGATGAATTGTCCACATTAACCACTATTTCTTCTTTCAAGTGTGAAACTTCAAATGAATTGCAGGGATTATTAGAGACTGAAAAGGTGTTTCAATTCCTAATGGGTCTCAATGACTCATATTCTTCAGTACGAAGTCAAATCTTAGCCATGGAACCACTTCCAAATGTTGGAAAAGCATATTCAATTATTCATCAGGAAGAACGTCAACGACTTCTCCATGTTTCCAGTCAACCATCCATTGAATCAACAACTTTGACAGCCAATAATAAGACTCAAATGACCAATCATCAAAATCATTCACATCCTAGCCATTTGCATGGAGTACAAGAGACACAAGGATGGGGTAGACCTTTTTGCGATCATTGTGAAAAATATGGGCATGTAAAAGCCAAATGTTACAAAATTGTTGGCTACCCACCAAACTGGAAACATTCAAATCGATCGCATGTAGCTGCTCCTGCAACCACAAAGCCACAACAACTAAACGATCATCCCCTTCCAACAGACAAGAATTCATCATCTTAGCCTACTATCCAAATTCCCGGTCTCACGGCTGAACAATATCAACAGTTATTATCTATACTTTCAACAAGTGAGCAACCATCTACTGCAAACTTAGCTGGTAAAATCCTTCATTCTTGCAATTATGCTATTAACTAGCATAATGATTCTTGGATAATTGATCGTGGGGCATCTGATCACATGACCCATAATATTTATTCCTTTAAAAATTTTATGCCCATGTCTCATGTCAAACCCATGAGACTACCAAATGGCACGACTGTTCCTACAAAAAAATGTGGATCCATTAAATTATCATCCTCTTTGACTTTAAATAATGCCTTATTGGTTCCTCATTTTAATTTTAATCTATTATCTGTAAGCAAGCTAACCAAGGATTTGAAATGTGCTGCTATATTTTTCCCTTCATTTTGTGTTTTTCATGACCTTTCAACGAAGAAGCTGATTGGAAAGGGTGAAGTTCGGGATGGACTATATTATTATGAGCATATCAATGGTCATTCTTCCCTTCCTTCAGTAATGAACGTTGCAAAGGAACCCAATTCCAATCTTTGGCATTTGCGACTCGGTCACCCTTCTAAAGACCGAATGCAGCGTTTATTTTTTATATTGCAACATTTAATTCTTGTTGTGAAATTTTTCAACTTTCAAAAAACACTAGAAGTTCATTTCAGTTGAATAAAAAACGTTTAGATATGCCATTTCAATTAATTTTTTGTGATATTTGGGGGCCTCATCACACATCTACATATACGGGAGCACATTATTTTCTTACTATTGTTGATGACCATACTCATTGTACTTGGATTTACCTCATGCGGCACAAGTTTGAAGCTTTTCAATTATTAAAAAACTTTTACTTCTTGATCAAGACACAATTTCACACACAATTTAAAAAAATTTGTACTGATCAAGGAAGTGAATTTTTGTCAAATCAGATGCAATCTTTTTTTCATGAGCATGGCATCTTGCATGAACACACTTGTGTTGAAACACCTCAACAAAATGGGGTAGCGAAACGCAAGCACCGACATATTTTAGAAGTTGCACGTGTATTATGTTTTCAAGCACATTTACCTTTGTCTTTCTAGGGAGATTGTGTTTTAACTGCAACCCATTTGATTAATCGTATACCCACTCCTAATCTTGGTGGTCAATCTCCTTGTGAAATGCTTTTTAAGACTAAACCTCACTATGATCGTCTTCGTGTCTTTGGCTGTCTTTGTTATGCTCATACCAACAGTGCTAATCGTCATAAATTTGCTCCTCGTGCCACCAAGTGTATATTTGTTGGTTACCCATTTGGGGATCCCGGATATAAAGTTTATGATATCATTAATAGAAAGACTTTCATTTCTCGTGATGTTACTTTTTTGGAAACTGAATTCCCATTCAAAACTATCACAAATCAACAAGAAAATAACAGTGCTTTACCTCTTCCTATCATACTTCCTACCAATGAAAATGCACCACTCCTTCCAACTTCTTTCAATGAGAAGTCACTCCACCAAGGTACATCTGATTCAATAGTTGTCTCTTCTCTACCTCTTCGACGGTCCCAACGACAGTCTTGCCGTCCACATTATCTTCATAATTATATTTGCTCTACTGCACTTCATAGTACATTTGCCAACTCTAATACTTTTACTAATCATCCACCTTTGGTAAGTTCTTGATATCCATTATCTAAGTATTTATCATATGACAAGTTTTCTAGTGATCATGTAGCCTTTCTTTCAGCCATATCTCCCGATGTTGAACCAACTACATATTCTCAAGCCGTTCAACATGCTCATTGGCACAATGCTATGGATATAGAGATTAATGCTTTGGAGCAAAATAACACTTGGACAATACAAGATCTACCTCCCGGCAAGAAACCAATTGGTTGTAAATGGGTGTACAAAATTACAAGAAAAGCTTATGGTTCTATTGAGAGATACAAAGCACACCTTGTTGCTAAAGGATTCACACAAACTGAAGGTTTCGATTAACACGAGATATTTGCACCTGTTGCAAAACTTGTGACTGTTAGATGTGTATTGGCAGTGGCAACTATTCAAGGGTGGTTATTAATTCAATTAGATGTTCATAATGCATTTCTTCATGGAGACTTGCATGAGGAAATTTATATGACCTTACCTCCAGGAGTTCATAAACAGGGGGAGTCTTCTCAATTTTGTCGGTCAAACAAGTCCCTTTATGGTCTCAAGCAAACTTCTCGAAATTGGTTTGAAAAATTCTCATCCGCTTTTTAAAAAATTGGTTACATTCAATCTTATGCTGATTCTTGTTTATTCACTAATGTGCACGATTCTCATTTTACATTGGTGCTTGTGTATCTTGATGATATAATAGTTGCTGGTAACCATCTTGACATTATAACTGCATTGAAGATGTTTTTATAGGCTCAATTTCATATTAAAGACTTGGGAACTTTGAAATATTTTTTAGGAATTGAAGTGGCTCGTTCAAAGCAAGGGATTTTCTTAAATCAACGGAAATATGCTTTAGATATACTTCAAGACAGTGGACAATTAGGCACACTGCCATCTTCTTTTCCAATGGAACAAAACTTGAAGCACTCCAACGAACAAGGAACCCTTTGTCAAAATCCTGGCCAAAACCGACGACTCGTAGGACGTCTCATATATTTGACAATCACCGAGTCATAAATTACATATGCTGTGAACACACTTAGTCAATTTATGCACACTCCAAGACGACCACATTATGATGCTGCCCTGCGTGTCTTACGTTATATCAAATCTTCACCAGGCGCTAGTATCCTCTTGTCCTCCACTAGCTCTTTGGAACTCTCAGCCTTCTCAGATTCAGATTGGGCAAGTTGCCCTATGACTCGTCGATCCACCACAGGATATTTTATCATGCTCGGCAACAATCCTATTTCTTGGAAAACCAAGAAGCAACCAGTTGTATCGCACTCTTCAGCTAAAGCCGAATATCGAGCCATGGCGACAACAACATGTGAATTGGTTTGGTTGAAAACTCTACTTCGTGATCTCCATGTGACCCAACCAATGCCTATAGCTTTACATTGTGACAATCAAGCTGCGCTTTATATCGCTGCTAATCCCATCTTCCATGAGCGTACCAAGCACATAGAAATAGACTGCCATCTTGTTCTTGAAAAGCTTCATGCCAAAATCATTTCCTTAACTTATGTGCCTTCACGACAACAATTGGCTGACATTTTTACTAAACCTCTTGGTAAAGATCAGTTTCAATATTTAAATTTATTAAAATATTTTCATATCATTAGTCATCTACATAGATTACATTATTTACATAGTATTTGCATTTATTAAAAATTTTATGTCAATTTTTTTGAGATAATAGAGGTAAAGCATATAATGGTCAAGAGAGGGTTTTGGTATATTTTTTTGAAAACTTATGGATGTTGGCGACATTTCCGCAAACCTTGGGGGTGTAGGTGTCCTTTTGCCTTAGACAAATTAAGCAAAACTCAAGTAGAGCTTATTTAAATAGAGCTTTTGAGAGTAGAGTTTTTACAAATAGAGCTTTTACCTAAAAAATTTAGTTGTTTGGCTGTCAATAAAAGCTTTTATTAAAATTTTATAAAATTACTTTAATAGACAAATTTTTAAAGTTATGATATAAAAAAATAAAATAAGATTGTCAAATAAGTAGAAAATATTTTAACATTTAAAAAAAGTTTTTCAACCTCTACTCCCAAAAGCCCAAAATTTGAGCTTTTGCTAATAAAGGTAAAATAGCTTATTTAAGCTCTAAAAGCTCTACTAAAAAAATAACCAAACAACAATAAAAATTATGATAAGAGCTTATGGGATTAAATAAGCACTTATGACCATTAGATAAGCCATACCAAACAAGCTCTTAGTATGACTTATCTAATGATCATAAGTGCTTATTTAATTTTATAAGCTCTTATCAAAATATTTGTTGTTGTTTATTTGTTTTTTTAATGAAGTTTTTAAAAATTATATAAGCTATTTTACCTCTATTAGTAAAAACTTGAATTTTGGCCTTTGGGAATAGAGGTTGAAAAGTTTTTTTTAAATGTTAAAATATCCAAAATACATTTTGCTTATTTAACAATCTTATTTTATTCTTTTCATAACATAACTTTAAAAACTTATCTATTAAAGTAATTTTATAATTTTTAATAAAAACTCTCATTGACAACCAGACAACTAATTTTTTTTGGGTAAAATCTCTACTTATAAAAAGTTATACTAATAAAAGCTCTACTCAATTAAACTCCACTTAAAACGTTATACCAAACGGAGCCTAAAATATGTCCAAAACCCCTGGTAGGTAGTTATGATGATGTTAGCTTTAAATATCATTTTTCTATTTTATCCCTAGTATATATTGATACTACTCATAAAATTTAAATATTTTGAGAATATTCTTTTAAGCAAAATGAATATACTTTTCAGATTTAGTGGGAGTTTGTGATTTTGGATGCTCTTATAATATAGATATTTTTCAATTATTTTAGTTTATGGATATTTAGGGTCATTTTCTGCAGAAATAAAGTTTTAGTTTATTCACAATCTGATTTTTGGTATAGCTTGATTTCACTAAGGTTTAAGATGGACCAGTTGGAAATAGGCATGTCAATATCACATTGCATGAAATTTCCATGCTACACATCCACATTATGATCTATGTCATTCAAATGTATTGGCATAGTGACCATTGATGGGTTGAGTTACGATAGTTGTAACAAAGGCTGCTTTGATCCTATATTGGTATGATTAATTGATCAAATTAGTTATAGATACATTTTGATAATAACAGTAAGGTTGAGCTCGTACAATTATTTTTGCAAAGCATAATTATAAGGTTACACATATAGTCCAAATGGGAGATTGGTGGATTTTTTAATCTAGCATTGTCAGATCCTTAATCCAACATTGGGCTAATGTGTTAATAATTATGTGTCGCAAACTGTCATATAAGGTTAAGCCCAATTAAAAGTAATCCATTAAGGTTTTCGGTATTATAAGTTTTAATGTATTTAATAAGGTGTGGGCATATAACCTAATGACAACAGGAAAAAAAATTATCTATATAAGTGGTTATAGTCCACAGGTCACATATATCTTTCTATTCTTTCTGACATCCCATCATCAGAGAGAGCAATGAGAAATTTAAAGTATTTTTTAGGAGAACGTGTAGATCTGCATAGCCAACGACGCAACTCCAGATGACAATTAATCATTATAGATTCAAGTACGCTTTTGCATAAATATTTGCATCAGAGAGAGGAATGAGAAATTTAAAGTAATTTTTAGGAGAATGTGTAGATCTGCATAGCCAATGACGCAACTCCAGAGGACAATTAATCAATATAGATTCAAGTACGCTTTTGCATAAATATTTGGTGATACAATATGAATGTTTCTGGATTATAGGTGATAGTTTTTATTAAAGGAATTTCATTATAATATGTCGCAAAATAAAAACTATATATTTATTTCTTTTTTTAATTTAATTCGTTCTATTTCTTATAGTAACTAAAAACACTTCATAATTATATAAGGATTAATCCACACAAAGAAAACATCCCAAGTCCTCCGAAGTAATAAGCAACATATAAACACATGCATACACATAGTACAATTTAATATTACTTCAACTACAAAAATTAATTGTGGAAGTCATAAAAATTAAGAATGAAAAGAAGGAACTATGAACCCCAACCAGAAGGCAAAAAATAATCATATTTTTTCATGAGGTAATTCTAACTTGCCGATGCATGTGTTTATAATAATCAACGATGTCGGTATTTCTTTATAATAGTCCTACAGTGAACAGAAACGTGTAGAAGCATGTGTTTAATAATCAACAAAACTATTTCCATAAGAGTTATAGAGCACCAAAAAGAATGCATAAAAAGGTTGTTTAATCTCTGTATTTTGAGTTTTGTATCTGTTTTAATCTCTATATTTTTAAAAATACCTCAAAGTTTCATGTCGTTAAAATATTGACACCTCTACCGTTACCTTTTGTGTATTTTATCTTACTTTTATAATATTACTCTCTTACAATAATTCTTTTTGAACATTAATAAAAATGAAAAATTAAATTATCAATTTAACCCTAAAAGTAAAATAAAAATAAAAAACATAAATTAATTTTCTGGAAGCTCATGTATGTCAAAAAAATTAATAATGTAAAAATAAATAAATTACCAATTTTTTTGGACATTAATAAAAAAATTAATATAGTAACTCCTCGGTAGAGTATTCAACATTAATTTTTTGGGATTAAATGGGTATTTTAATTTTTTTTTTCTTTTTATTAATATCCAAAAAATAAACATTATTGTAATATGATAGTATGTAAAAGCAATCGAAAAGGAACAAAAAATAACGTCACAGTATCAATAATTTAATAATAAAAATATTTTGATATATTTCTTAACTAAAAAGACATTAACCTCAAAATATAGAGATTAAACAAGTTTTTATTCAAAAATCTTGTATTGCCCGACTTTACTAGAATTTGCAAACAAAATGCAAATACCATTAGTCTTCCAAAACATATGCTACTTTTCATCAACAGCCTGTAAAATACCATTAGAAGAGATATTTGTGCCATTTCCTAGGGATCATCAAACTCAAAACAAAAGAGTTTCTGTGAGGCACCATATCAGCTTATAAAATGCCACCGCATTGGCTGGTAGTCGAAAATGACAAAACGGACATAAAAGAAATTTTAAAAATACCTTTAAGATATTATGCCATTCATACAATAAATAAATAATTTTATAATATAAATATATTTATTTGAAAGAATTGATATATAATTAGTAGTTATATAAAATTTAAATATACATGTTATATATATATATATATATATATATATATATATATATATATATATATATATATATATATATATATAGTAATTATATAATTTTTTATGTATTTTAAAATTTCTCAATATTTATTTTTTTCTTCTTAATTTTGCCACATTACACTGTAGTGCAGTGCATGAGCCACGTGCGTATGAAAAATTAGTCTAGTCGGTATTGGGCGTGTCAAGGAGTCAGAGCCTCTTCTTTTTGACACAATGATAACGTACTACATCAGTGTGCAGTACATACTACATAAGCACATGCGCATACAAAATTAGACTAGTTGGTGTGAGCTTGTTCGGGGAGCCTCTCTTTTTTGACACAAGATGAAGCAAATTATTAACCATCAAATCACAACTTGAGAAGTGTCATGAAAAATAAAAATAATAAAAATACATGTGACTAACAATGTACACTTTGATGTCTTTGTTTTTACCAGTCTTGTAGACAGTAACGGCTCAATCAATTATGGGTTTTTAGGGGAATTGTTTCAATTAGACTATTCAAAAATTTAAGGTTAAATATATGTATTAATTTTACTAAAACTTATTTATTTAAAATCAATTTTTTTAGTTTTTTTAGATGCAAAATTATTGATCAAATTTTTATATTCTAATTTTATTAATATATTTTTCTCAGTAAACAATATAGTTAGTCCATTTAATCTTCTTGCATCATTGTTAATCTTAAATAAGTTTTTATCAATTTTAATTTTGAAAAACTTCTTTCTACAAAAGCAACTGTTACTAGTATTGTTAATAATATTCTATAAGTAATATATGCATTTGGAAAAGAATCAATTTTTTTCAAATAAATAAACATTATTTTTTCACCTTGAAAAACTTGTTTAAAATTCTCAACTCTCAAAACAAATCTAAACTATCTATATCAAAAAGTGTATCATGTTTTAAAGTATTTTCAAGATTAACACAATAAGTTTTTAAAACATAGTCACTTGACAGTTGTAATTTTTTGAAATTATACAAAAACCCAAATAAATTATCATACATTTTAAATTATTCAAATCTATTATTATTGAAGAGATGGCTTGATCTATTATACATTTTAGGTTCTATTTCCATTTAACTTGCAATTTCTTTAACTCAAATTATAGTAGACATGGATCCATTTTCTCTATTTTCTTTCAAAGAAAGAAAAAATACCTTTAAGCTGATCTATGGCAATATTAATATGCATATCTTCTTTTTGCAAGATCGATCTTATAGAGTTAACAACAAATAATATCATACTAAATAATCACATCTAATATGAGTTCAAAATCTTTTAATTCATATGTTGCTAATCACTTAGTTTCACTCTTTATTTTAGAATCTTCACTAATTTCTTCTAATTCAAGTAAAACATCTCTTGTTGATCCTCATATTGATCAATAATAGAAATACATTTGACTAATAATGTACATTTTGGTATCTTTATTATCACGAGTCTTGTAGGAGAGAAAAATTATCCCCTCCCAATTATAGATAAAGAATAAAAGTTTTCATGACACTGTCACATGATTGAGACTCCATTTGCGACTCAAAACCTAGAATTCCTAGAGTGATTGATGAAATCAATAAATTATAAAATAAATACTGAAATTATAAAAGCCTAAAGTGTCATTCTGAGTTGAACCTCTAAATTCATTTGGACATTGATCCATAAGTGGCAATGCTCTCTTATGACTAGAGATTTCGTCCTTTCCTAAAACTTCTAACAATTTCTTGTAAACTTCTAGGGCGAGCCTCCACAAATAGCAATTATTCGGAACATACTTTCTTAAATATCTTTTGTGTTCAAATACAATCATCGTCTCACATTAAACCCCAAAGTTTGTCTAAAAAAACTTTTTTGTATGTCCAAAAAGAGGTCTGCATCCTCTTTTAGAAAATATGAGGGTCTCCAAGTTCCTTTACAGAGGTATCCATACAAGTACGCTCAATGACCATCTTTTTTGCTTATAGGAAATTGACAACTTAAGCGGAATTAATTGCAAGCTAGCGATAGTAATATTAGCAACAACTATAATTAGAATATTAAAACTAGGGATCTCAGTGCTTCAATTTTCTCTGTAATGATTTATAACTTACTTGATATGGCAGTTACAAATAAAAGTGTCAAACTAATTGGGACCATAAATCCAGATTTAGGATGATTAATAAGGGGATCCAAGCGACTCTACCAGAAAAATTAAAAAAAAATTAAAAAAATAAGTGAATCCAAACACTCTCCCATCCAAGGAGAGAAAGAGAAGACGATAGGTAGGTCTCTAGAGAAACATTCTTGCTACAACTCTGGTACAGCTTCATTACACTTTATTGACAAATTTTCTCATGAACCAAATGCTAACTTGCGCGTAGCAATAAACTGTCTTTTGCAAGTTAAAGACCTACGTTGCAGACCTTGGGAGCTTGAAGATGAACGGTAAATTCATAATTTATAAGTATAGTAGGATTTCATCACCTTCAATGCTACATCGTTTTAATCTCTGTCTGATTTCTTTCTTTCCCAAAAACTACTCCCCCCCCCCCCCCCCCCCCCGCGGTCCCCCCTTCTTTTTTCTTTTATTTTTTGATTAACTGCTCTATGTAGTAAAATATTAGAGTTTTAACTTTTAACACATAACTGAGACATGCTAGCTTATAGCATGATAGGGTAAACCGTAAGCCATATTCATTTCTTTATCTAGAACTCGAGCATTAATTAATATCAAATTGCTCATTCTTTCAGAGTTCTTGACGATTTTGATTTCATATGTTGCTTGGACAGTTTATCAACAATGAGTTGCCGTCCGAATAAGTGTGAGTTTTTGAGTATCAGGTTTCTTGTTGATGAATCAACAACATAACCTTGACCCGTCATCCATTCTAGCAACTTGAGCAGCAATTCCTTCTTCTCACGTTCTGCTATATATCGTGCTATTGCTATATGAAATATTCCCTGAGATAATAGAAGAAAAGGAATTACAGGGCATTTCTAAATTATTACTTCCACTCTTGTGTGTGTGTGCGCGCGCGCGCATGCGAGCTTGTGTTTGTTTTACAAATCCTTGATTGCTTACTTGATCAATCCTGTAGCCAGTTGCGTGGATTGCCTTCATTACATCATTAACCAAGTTAATATTTCCTAACCTCTCAAATGCAGATGCAAACTTTTTAATAGCAGGATGAGAAATTGACTCCGAATTGTCCTGAAAAGAGAGTAATTTAGATTGATAAGCATATAAAGGACAGTTGAAAAATCAATCTAAAATGGTAAGACAATATAGCAGACCTTAACCACTACATAAGCATCTTTGAGAAGCTTTCCGGATATTAAAGTATGAAGAATTTTCTCATGAAGGGCCTTGCAAATCGATATTTTGCTATATCTTAACATGTTGTAAACAGAGAGAGCTTCTGAGTGTGCTCTCATTTTACCAAGATGAAAAATTAGGGAGGAGCAGAGTTCCTGCAAAACAGCATATATGTGATAAGTCTTTCGTGTTGCAGTCCCGAAGTGAAAGTTCATTTGTCTATGACCACTTTCATTATCTAAAATCACAGTAGTAACGAAGGCCTGTGGAATTGCAAGGGACTAGAGTAAATCCTTGACAAGAAGTAATAAATTTATGTGACGTACCTCCTCAGGTTGGTGGCCTTTCCTATGCATGTCCACCATTAACAGAACAACATCATATTTGTCATACTTGGCTTCAAAATCCCCAGCCAGCTGCTTTGCCTCTTCAAAAAACCCACCTCGGCAGAATGCTGAAATCATGATACTATGGGCATAGCCATCTGCGTGAGGGAAACAAAATTTGTGCTTAACCTAAAAGCTTAAGCCGTAAGGTAAGGACCTTGGTTTGAAAGAGATATATTTTTCAAAATCAATTGAGATAGAGCAACACAAGTTAGTAAAATCCCTTGATCCATATGCTTAAGCTATTAGGTAAGAAAACATCGCAAGTATTTTTCAGACTTCAAGTCAAGTCTAACAAAATTTATTTAGCAAAATACAATGAATATACCTCAATACAGCATTCTTCAACGCATAAATAATGCCAACAAAGACAGAGATCAGATTAGGCCGCTCTATTCTTGATTCAAGTAAAACAGACGTGAACTAATCAAATTATACAGGCTACTCACCTCTAATATAGGAATAACAATGTTTCTCCCTAGCCTTCAAATCTAGGAAAAGGCAACTAGGGAGTTCATAGCATGTCCAACAAACATAGAAGTTAGATTTTCTCGGGGGCATTAGAAATAATTAAAGGCAGAACTAAAACAGATGTGAGTTTACGGTGAAAATAAAGCTTTATAACTAGAATCAGATAGTTTATTTTTCTTTTAGATTAAGGAAAAAGAAATTTAACTTAATTTCCAAAGCAATCCCCATTCTTTTGGCATGGCATTGAAATGACATGTACAACACTGCATTTTTCAACAATGGTCAAATGAAGGATTTAACTTTTGAGAATGTTCTTGTTTCTTAGGTAAAGAGAAAAAATAATAATAATAAATATTTGAAACTAACAGCGTGCTAGAAGGACCCTTATCAAATGGGAAACATACCGGATTTAACGCATTTTTCCTGCATTTCGTTAAAAACTACTCTTGCTTCATCTAAACGACCAGCCTTAGAAAGACCATCCATAAGTAAACAATAGGACATCTGCAAAATGGCATGTGTACCTTAAGCTGCAGAAGAGTTATTCCAAAGAATTCTTTCAAAAAAATAATTGTAGATGAGAATATAGACACATATGAACAAAGCCATTCGTTACATAAAGAAGAACTTGTGCCAACATTGGGGCAAGCAAACGCACCACACAACAATGAATCAACAATGTGGATGTTTGGAAGTCTGTTTTTCACTCGAAAACCTCAAAAAGGAGCAGTGTTCTTAAGGAAATTTATGACTGTTATAATAAATTACCCACCAGTCTGGTTCAGTTTCGTATTTCGTTTTCACCTTAAATCATTTCAGTTTTCTATTAAAAAATTAAAATTTAGAATTTAAATAAAAATAAATTAAAAGAAGAATAAGCAGACCCAGCCGAATCATGCGTTATTATAAATCGTAATACCAACCTATGAATTAAAAAAATAAAGTTAAGCAAAGAAACAAAAAATTTTGAACATGTTGAACTTCAGCCCAATTTGTTATGCTCATTTCTGTCTGAATTCCCAACTTCCTTATCAGGATCTGCTATGATCCTGAACGTAATAAATAACATATTCTACTCCGAAACACAATATTAAAACTAAATATCATATCTTCAACAAGATTGATATTTGAACATACATATGAAAGGTAAAAATTCATCAATGTACCTCATTTTCAGCATAGCCTAAAGTGTCCAGTTCAGCCTTGATTTTTCAAACAAACCTCCTCTGACGTATACCTTCAGCAATGTTGTCAGTATTACCTGCAAAAAGAATGATTTACCCTCAAAAAGAAAACATAAGAAAAGCACACAATTGCCAACACATGTGTTTACAGCAAATAGAAACAAAGCAAATTATTGAAAATGCACAGAACAAAAAGAAAAGAGATAACAAGAAACTCACTACTTTATGCGCTATTTTGACCTAGATACCCATGAAAATAGATTTGGCATATATTGAAAAGCACCAATTCATTCCTTTACAATAATCTCTTATAGCATGAAATCCAAACCCCCATGGTGCTTTTTTATTCTTTTATAGTTGCGTTTCAACCCAAATATTGTTGGTTTTAAACAAAGAAAAGAGAACACAGAGAAATTGGGGCTGTTAATTGCATTACATTCATTGCTGCAGTATTTGAATTTATACAAGAAACAAACAAACAAAGCCAAAAAATCTGCCTACATATCTTTAACATATATCTGATATCATAAAATTCAAAAACAATTTTTTCCTACAATCTTGTAGGATTTTATTGACAGCATAGTCAAATCTTGCTGTTTTTATTTTTGCTCAAATCCTGCAGCAAATATAGCATTGTCATCACTCCTCCTTTCTATTTTTGCTGCAGACACCAATTTTTTTCTTCAACAACTCAAATCTTGACTTTGACAGTCCCTTTGTCAAAATGTCAGCTAGCTGATCTTCAGTCCTACAATACACGAGCCTTACTTCTGTTGGAGAATTAACAAAATAAAACACACAAAAAACACTATTTTATTTCTTCAACAACACTCCTCACCAATTACAACTCTTATTTTTCACTCTCTACACCTTAGAGATTTTGCTACTTCACTTGATGATTAAACCAAAGGGGAGAGGGGGTATTTATACATGAAACAAACTAATCACAACCATTCATTTATTCAATTAATACACAAATCCTCACCATCCATTAAAACCTACCACTCACCTACTTCACCAACCACACCTAACACACCTAACACAAATAATTCAAAGCTCACCAACCATACCTACTCATGGAACCTTCCATGAGTTGGGCTTGATTTACTCATCTTGGATCAAGTTTATGATCCAACACCTCCCCTTAAACTTGATCCTGTGACACCAAGCAAACTTCTGAATCTTACAAAGTCTTCTTGCTTGAGTGGTTTAGTGAAGATATCAGCTGCTTGATCTTGTGATTTTACATACTTGATTTGCACTTCTTTTCTTGCAATACACTCTCTTATGAAATGATAGCGAGTGTCTATGTGTTTACTTCGATCATGAAAGACTGGATTCTTGGATAGGGCAATTGCTGATTTGTTATCAACACAAATCTCGGTTGGCTCTTCTTGTGCCAAACTCAACTCCTTCAGCAAATTTCTGAGCCAAATTGCATGACAAACACTTGATGTGGCAGCTACATATTCAGCTTCACAGGTGGATAGAGTGACAATTGGTTGCTTCTTTGACATCCATGTGAAAGCAGTATCTCCCATGAAGAACACAAATCCTGTTGTGCTCTTTCGATCATCTACATCTCCACCCTAATCGCTATCGCTATATCCAATAAGCTTGTAGTCATTAGAAAATGAGTATAACAAGCCGAAATTAATTGTACCTTTGATATAGCGAAGGATTCTTTTTGCAGCTTTAAAATGAGTGGTCTTTGGATTCTCCATGTATCGGCTCACAAGTCCAACAGCATAAAGAATATCTGGTCTTGTGCATGTCAAATAACGTAGGCTTCCAACCAAACTTTTAAAGAATGTTGGATCTATATCTTCGCCTTCATCATATTTGGATAACTTGACTCCGCATTCCACTGGCGTGCTTATAGGCTTGCAATCATTCATCTTGAACCTTTTGAGAATCTCCTTTGCATAACTTTCTTGGGAGATAAATATGTCTTCTTCCTTTTGCTTGACTTCAATGCCGAGGTAATATGTCATCAGTCCGATGTCAGTCATCTCGAACTCTTTGATCATCACTCTTTTGAACTCTTCAAACAAGCTTGGATTACTTCCAGTGAAGATGAGATCATCCACATACAGGCACACAATCAAAATATCTCCATCTTTTTCTTTGACGTAGAGAGCATGTTCATATGGGCATTTGGTGAAGCCTTTCTCTTGAAAATACTTGTCAATTCTGCTATTCCATGCCCTTGGTGCTTGCTTTAACCCGTAAAGAGCTTTCTTCAATCTCAAAACTTTGTCTTCATGTCCTTTCACCATATAGTCTAATGGTTGTTCGATGTAAACTTCTTCTTCAAGGAATCCATTCAAGAAAGCAGACTTCACATCCATTTGAAAAATCTTCCATTTGTTCTGAGCAGCCAAAGAAATAATAAGTCTAATAGTTTCAAGTTGAGCTACAGGAGCAAATACCTCGTCATAGTCTATGCCAGCCTTTTGACTATAGCCTTTTGCAACTAGCCTCGCCTTGTGCCTTTCAATTTCTCCATTCGCATTTCTTTTTGTTTTATACACCCATTTGACACCGATCGCCTTATGACCTTTTGGAAGAGTAGTAAGCTCCCAAGTATCATTCTTCACAATGGCTTTGATTTCTTCATCCATTGCAATTCTCCACTTCTCATCTAGTGTAGCTTCTTGGAAGTTGACTGGCTCACAATCAGCAAAGAGGCAAAAGAGAGTGAGATTATCATGTCTCTCAGTTATCTCATAGAGATCTTGAAGACTCCTTGTACGTTCTTCGGTTCTTTCATTTAAGAAAGGCGGCGGTGAATCTCCGCATGTGGTTGGTACCGGTGAGATAGGTGGAGTGGCAGGCTCTTGTTGTTCGTCTACTTGTTTTATCTGTGTATGATCATCTTCTTCAATGGGAAAGAAGTTGAAGTCATCCACACCAGAGCCAAAATCCCATTCTCCTTCTTCATCAAAAACTACATCTCGACTGATCACGATCTTCCCGTTGTTTGGATTGTAAAGCTTGTATCCTTTGGAGTTGTTGTCGTAGCCGATGAAGATGAACTTTTCACTTTTGTCATCCAGCTTGGCTCTACTTTCATCTGGTACATGTACATGGGCAATGCTTCCGAAAACTCTTAGATGGGTGATGCCGGGTTTTCTTCCACTCCAAGCTTCTTGTGGCGTCTTGCCCCACACGCTTCTTGTTGGAGATCGATTGGATAAGTAGACTGCACATGCAACAGCTTCAGCCCAAAATTCTTTAGGTAGCCTCTTACTCTTAAGCATGCTTCTTGCCATGTCGAGGATGGTTCTGTTCTTCCTTTCTGCAACACCATTTTGTTGAGGGGATCTTGGAACTGTCAAAGGGCGTCGAATTCTATTTGCTTCACAAAACTCTAAAAATTCTTTGGAAGTGAACTCTCCACCTCGATCAGATCTCATGGCTTTAATCTGGTATCCACTTTCTTTTTCCACTGCAGCTTTAAACTTCTTGAAAGCTTCAAAAACTTCTGATTTTTGCTTCAAAAAATACACCCAAGTTTTTCTTGAAAAATCATCTATGAAGAGAAGGAAGTAGTTACTTTTACCAAGGGAGTTTGGTTTGAATGGACCGCACACATCAGTATGAATGAGCTCGAGTGGCTTCTGAGCTCTTGAGTTTGACTCCTTTGGAAAGCTCTTTCTGAATTACTTGCCAAGTAAACATCCTTCACAAAGTTGATCAGGGTGATTGATGTATGGTAAGCCTTTCACCATGTTCTTCTTGAATAGTAGCTCCAATCCTCCAAAGTTGAGATGCCCATATCGAAGATGCCAAGTCCAGGATTGATCTTTGTGACAGGCTTTGAGACATTTTGCAACATCATTTTGAATATTTAATGGAAACATTCTATTCTTCGACATTTTCACCTTTGTAATTAGATTTCCTTTGTCATCTTTTAGGAAAAGACTATAATCTTTTAAGTGAATATCATAGCCTTTTTCTAAAAGTTGACCCAAACTAAGAATGTTGCTTTTCATATTGGGCACATAGTAAACATTCGAAATTATTTGGTGACTACCATCTTTTGCACGAAAAAGAATGTTACCTCTACCCTTCACTGGTACTTTTGAATCATCTCCAAAAGCGACACTGCCATTCACAGATTCACTTAGTTGCACGAACATGTTTATGTTTCCACTCATATGATTGCTAGCACCTGTGTCAAGATACCATGTATTTTCTTGACCTCCACTTGTGTCATTGCGTGCTAGTAAAAGTGTGCCATCTTCACTATTTTTCTCTTCAGCATAGTTCACTCTCTCTTCAATTCTGGTGCTTGGAGCTCTGCATTCTGAAGCATAATGCCCAAACTTTTGACAATTATAGCACTGTACTTGGGATTTGTCATACCTCGATCTTGGATTGCCTCTGCCTCGTCCTCTGGTTGAGCTTTCTCCTTTGGCATAATTGGAGTTGTTGTTGTTGAAATTCCAACCTCGTCCATGACCACGACCTCTACCTCGTCCATGACCATGACCTCTACCTCGGACATAGTGCCTTCTCTCATTGTCGGAGCTTTCTTCTCTTTTCTTTGGATTGACTTCCATCTTGAGAAGTTGTTCTTCGATTCCTTGCCTCTTTTTTTGTTTTTCTTCATAGGCTTGCAACCTTCCTTGAAGTTGCTCGATCGTCATATCCTCCAGATCTCTTGTTTCTTCAATTGTCACAACAATATGGTCAAACTTCGACTCTACTGATCGAAGTATCTTTTCAATGATCCTTACCTCTTTTAACTCCTCGCCATTTCTTTTTAATTCATTGGAAACAGTCACAACCCGAGTAAAGTAGTCAGAAATTGACTCTGACGCCTTCATGTGTAAGGACTCAAATTCTCCTCGTAATGTTTGGAGACGAACCTTCTTAACTTGTTCCGCTCCTTTGTAAGAGGTCTCTAGTTTCTCCCATGCTTCTTTTGAGGAGGTTGTACCAGCAATTTTTTCAAAAGCATCTTCATCTAATGATTGAAAGATGAGATACTTTGCTTTATTCTCTTTCTTCTTCAAGTCTTTTAAATTCTCCTTCTGCGCCGCAGTTAAAGTGGCTTCATTTTCTGGCACAATAAAGCCTTTTTCCACGACATCCCATACGTCATGTGCGCCCAATAGAGCCTTCATTTTAATACTCCAATTGTCAAACTTACTTCCCTTTAATTGTGGAACTTGAAATGACATCATACCACCGTTTGCCATAACTCACAAATTGAGTGAGAATTTGGAGATTCTGAAAGCACAAATGGATCCGGCACGTCGAAAAACCTTGGGAATGACTCGAGTCAATTTTCGGTCAACGGTCAACGTCGGTCAACGGTCAACACCGGCTTGGTAGTCTTGGTTCGGTCCGGATTGGTTCAGCTCGAGTTGGCTCGGTTCGACTTGATTCGGTTCAGCTCGGTTCGGCTTGGTTCAACTCGGTGAGTCGACTCAGCTTTAGGGCAGAAAACTTCCGGCGGCAAGTGTGGGCGCGTCCGGTCTCCGATCGGGATAATTTTT
Organism: Citrus x changshan-huyou; assembly: GCA_039657385.1. NCBI lineage: Eukaryota > Viridiplantae > Streptophyta > Magnoliopsida > Sapindales > Rutaceae > Citrus > Citrus x changshan-huyou. The sequence continues at coordinate 10,125,235 of CM077549.1, forward strand.
GCGGTGTCACTTTCCTCTCATCGAGATCTTCGATTTGATATGCTATATGACCATATATAGCATCACGTAATAGCTCTGATACCACTTTGTTGGAGAATTAACAAAATAAAACACACAAAAAACACTATTTTATTTCTTCAACAACACTCCTCACCAATTACAACTCTTATTTTTCACTCTCTACACCTTAGAGATTTTGCTACTTCACTTGATGATTAAACCAAAGGGGAGAGGGGGTATTTATACATGAAACAAACTAATCACAACCATTCATTTATTCAATTAATACACAAATCCTCACCATCCATTAAAACCTACCACTCACCTACTTCACCAACCACACCTAACACACCTAACACAAATAATTCAAAGCTCACCAACCATACCTACTCATGGAACCTTCCATGAGTTGGGCTTGATTTACTCATCTTGGATCAAGTTTATGATCCAACAACTTCATCATTCTTCTGGACTTCTCTAACAAAATAATACTTAATTTTGAAATGTTTTGTCTTCCCATGGAACACTGGATTGTTAGAAATTGTTGTGGCAGCTTGATTATCAGCAAAGATTTCAGTTGCATAATCCTAAATCATTTTCAAATCTGCCATAAGCTTCCTTAGCCATAAGGCTTGATTGACTGCAGCAGCAGCTGCAACATACTCAGCCTCAGCCGTAGACTGAGCTACGATTTCCTACTTCTTTGAACTCCAACAGAAACAACCTGAACCAAGACTAAACAAGTAGCCTGACGTGCTCCTTATATCATCACATGATCCTGCCCAATCACTATCAGCAAAACCATGCAAGACCAACTTGTCTTCCTTTTCAAATTTTATTCCATGATCCAAAGTTCCCTTGATATACCTTAGCACCATTTTAGCAGCCTTGTAGTGAAATTCACTTGCACAATGCATATATTTGCAATCCTCCATGTTGAATTTCTTTAGCACTTCTTTAGCATATTTTTGTTGTCCAATAAAGATCCCTTTGCTGTGACTTTTGAATCTCCAGACCTAAAAAGAAAGCCATCTCTCTTAGATCAGTCATTTCAAATGCTTGCATCATTTGAACCTTAAACTGCTTCACCAATTCTTCATTGCTTCCTGTGACAAGCAAATCATCAACATAAAGTGAAACAACAATCAATTCATGATTAATTACTTGAATATACAAAGTTGATTCACTCATGCTCTTGTTGAAGCCTATGTTCAACAAATGATCATCAATCCTGCTGTACCAAGCTCTTAGAGCCTGCTTCAAGCCATATAATGCATTTTTTTAACAAATATACTTTCTTCGGATCTGCAACAAAACCCTCAAGCTGCTCAACAAAGATTTCTTCATCCAAATAGCCATTTAAAAAGGTTGATTTAACATCAAGCTGGTAGATTTTCCACTGCTTTGTGCTGCAAGTGCTAGAAGCAATCTGATGGTGTCCAGCTGTGCCACAGGTGCAAAAGTTTCAGAAAAGTCAACACCAAATAGTTGAGCATACCCTTTTACAACCAGCCTTACTTTGAATTTGTTTACAGAACCATCAGCATTGAGTTTGGTTCTATAAACGCATTTCACACCAATAGTCTTCTTGTGTAGTGGTCTATCCACCAACTCCCAAGTTTGATTCTTGTCAATCATCTTGATCTCATCTTCCATTGCTTCAAGCCACTTTGGATCTTTAGCACCCTCATCATACCCTGCAGGTTCAAGCACAACCATATTGCACTTTTGATAAATTTATGTAATTGGTCTGGTACCTCTTATTGGCTCATCATCAATTATATCATTATCTTGCAATTCTGGTGCTTTTTCTTCTGCATAAACTTGTTTTGGTTCAGTTGTTGTCCAATTCCATCCTTCGGCTTCATCAAATTTAACATCTCCAATCACTATGATTCTTCCCGCCAAAGGTTGATAAACTCTATAACCTTTGGTGAGAGTGTTGTATCCTACAAAAACTCCATATTCTGCCTTTTGATCCAACTTCTCTCTTTTTGCATCTAGAACATGAGTAAAACACAAGCAACCAAAAATTCTCAAGTTATGAATGGAGGGTTTAAAACCAAACCAGGCTTCAAAAGGTGTTTTTCCCTTTAAAGCCTTTGTTGGTAACCTGTTTTGCAGAAATACATCAGTATTAACAGCCTCAGCCCAAAACGTTTTTTGCATTTCCTTCTCAAACAACAGACATCTAGCCATCTCCATGATTGTCCTGTTTTTTTCCTCTCACTGACTCTATTTTGTTGAGGTGTATAGGTTGCTGTAAGCTGATGTTCAATCCCTGCAGCTTCACAAAACTTAGCAAATTTATCAGCTGTATATTCAGTCCCATTATCAGACCTAATCACCTTGATTTTACAGCCACTTTGAGTTTCAATCCATGTTTTAAACTTCCAAAACACACTAGCAACTTCAGACTTTTGTTTGAGAAAGTAAACCCAACACATTCTGCTAAAATCATCAATAAGAACCATAAAGTACCTGTTACCATTTAAGGATGCAGTCCTCATAGGTCCACAAACATCTGTGTGGATCAACTGAAGCTTCTCAACTGCTCTCCATGCCTTATTAACAGGGAATGACAATCTAGCTTGTTTTCCCAGCTGACAGACTCCACACATTGATGCTCCTCCTCCATTGAAAGTAATTTCTTGCACAAGATCATTTTTCTACATGTAATCTAATGTAGAATAATGAAAATGCCCATCCGCTTGTGCCATAACTCAGCCTGGTTCAAAGTACATTGATATGCACTACATTAATCCTTGTTCCAACTTAAGTTGAAGCTTTTGCTGTTCATATTTACAGAGAACAACACTACACCATTTGGGTCAGTAATGACACACATGTTATTCTTAAATACAACAGAATAACCTTTCTCAAGCAATTGTCCCACACTCAGCAGATTTCGATCAATTTTATGAACAAGTAATACATCAGAAATTAACTTGATACCTGCTGAGCTTTTTATTGCAACTGTCCCTTTTACCTTTCACTTCAATATATTGCCCATTGCCAACTTTAACTCTTGACACTTCTGACTTGTTTACTTCTTTGAAAGAGATTTATCGAAAGACATGTGATTTGTGCATCCGCTGTCTATGAGCCAATCATCACTCGAACTGTTACTTGAAAAATAAGATACAACAAAAAGTTGCTCATCCTGTTGTTGTTCTGCTGCTTGAGCTTGGTGTCCTTCTTGCTGTTTTTTTTTACACACCCTCTCCATATGCCCCATTTGCTTGCATGCCCTGCATTGAATGTCAGGCCTAAACCAACATTTCTTTTGCGGATGAGAGGTTTTCTTACAGTGAGGCACAGGGAGTGCTTGCCCTTGTTGCCTTCATTGATGCTACTTTCCCCCTTCTTGTAATTCTTCTTACTCCACCATTTCGTTTCTTGAAATGCTCTTTCACTTGAAATGCTCCTTCAATCATCTCCTCCTTTCTGTAAGCTCTCATTCGTTCTTGAGCTTGCAGTGCATTGACAAGCTCTGCCAATGTTATTGTTGACATATCTCTGGACTCTTCAAGTGAAGAGATTTTAGATTCAAATCTCTCAGGCAAGGTCACCAAAATCTTCTCTACAATCCTTCTATCAGAAAACTCTTCCCCAAGCATTCTAATTTTATTGGCAATCATCATCAACTTGTCTTTATAGTCATTAACTGTTTCTGTCTCCTTCATTTTCTACATTTCAAATTCCCTTCTCAGGTTCAAGACCTGCATTTGTTTTGTCCTGACATTCCCCTGATATTCTTGCTTCCAAAGATCCCATGCCTGTTTCGCTGTTTCACAGGTCATGATCTTTGTAAAATTTTTCTCTAAAACTGCAGAGTGAATGCATGTATTGGCCTTATATCTCCTTTTTCTTTCATCCTTGTTATTCCTCATATGAGCTAATGGTGGATCCTTCGGATCTGCTTCCACTAAGTCCCATAGGTCACATGCTTCCAAGTAAGATTCCATTTTCACAGCCCATATTTGATAATTTTCACCTGTGAAAACTGCAGGAGCAGATAAGAAACCATTTCCTGCCATATTGAAGTGTAGGAAGCCTCTCTAATCACGTTACAGGTCCCTTAAGAATGAGGGCTCTTATACCACTTTGTTTGTTTTAAACAAAGAAAAGAGAACACAGAGAAATTGGGACTATTGATTGCATTACATTCATTGCTGCAGTATTTGAATTTATACAAGAAAAGAAACAAACAAAGCCAAAAAATCTGCCTACATATCTTTAACATATATCTGATATCATAAAATTCAAAAATAATTTTTTCCTACAATCTTGCAGGATTTTATTGACAGCATAATCAAATCATGCTGTTTTTATTTTTGCTCAAATCCTGCAGCAAATATAGCATTGTCATCAAATATAAAGTATCCCTTTAGACTTGATCCCTTAACTTCTTGCTTCCACTGAAAAAGGCCAAACAAACCAAGTAATCTTTAGGAATAAACCCCATGGTCCTTAACTTTAAAATAGCATCCTCCAATCAGGATAGCATCCAAGTATCATAATACTATTACATTTTTTCTGCACTAAAACAATTACACTTGCTTTTGAAAGCATAGACAAAATGAGGTTGGGTAGGCCTCAATTCAGCATGATAACTATGTATCATAACTTAAATTTTGAAGAACACAGGTCTTTTGTCATTTGAAATTCAGTACAAATTCTCTATTCTACCAAATTCACATGTATACATCGATTTTCATTCTTTCCTATTTCAAGATGAACAAAACTCAACTATTAAGTAATGCACTAGTAACTCTTGAAACTAGGATGGCCATATAAACATGAAACAAACCTTATTTGGTACTAACCCTGAAGATTTCATATCCTAAATTAATTCATCAGCCTTCTTGTAGTCTCCACCAGAGGAGTAAGCATTAAGCAAAGAGCTATAGTGATATACGTTAGGTGAATGGCCTTCAACTTTCATCTGGTTAAAATAGCTCTGAGCTTCGGCACATAGATTATTTGAAGCACAAATGGCCAAAAGTATCCCATACATCACGCCATCCATCTTCGCTCTATTATACTTAAGTTCCTGAACCATCTCTAATGCTTTAGAATAGCCATTTTTACCCTTAGTGCAACCTGTAAGCAGCTATGGAAGACAAAAGACAAATGTAATGAAGACAACCACATTGCCTGCCTCCGTTGGTGGCGATTACTTGCTGACGGACCACCGTTGAACCTTATTGTACTCCCAACACTGTCAGCTGCCTTACACCCTCCAGCTGCCACCAACCCCCTCAGGCACCAATACGAACGAGCACAACCAAAACTCAGGCACCACTTATTGCCCACCATCTTTGACTCCTTTGACTGAGACAAATCCCCCTAGCTGCCATATATCTCACCAACACCTCGTTGTCTCCCCATTGAACTTTTCAAGATCAAATCTGGTGGTAGCCATTGTAGATCCAAGATCAGCAAACTACCAAGCTCTGATACCAGTTTGTTAAGTTCTGAACAAAAGAAAGTCTTTCAAAGATTGAATCAAACCAAGAAAACAGAAACTGATATAAACCAGAACAACGAGCAAACAAGAGATTAAAAGAAAAGGAAAGAAAAATAACAAGATCATATAACGTGGTTCGGCAACAAGATGCCTACATCCACGATTGAAATCAACTCTGCTTTGAAACTTTATTAGAAAGAGATGAGTTACAGAAGATTCTTGAGATTACAGAGATTAAATCTTCTCTATTGAGATTTTTTCTATCTCTCTCACTAAGACTATCATATCATCACTCCTTGACACCAGTCTGCACGCTGCAATTCCTCTTGTATATCTCTTAAAGAGTAAAAGCATGAGTTGTTATTATTTAATAACGACTGTAACAACAGATGGTCCCACTAATGCCAGCTCAGCATGCCACCTTATTCACTCTTAACAGAATATAACTACTCCAGGCCTCACAGATTTTTAATTAAAGAAAGCATACAAATGAAGAATCGATCTAAAATGGTAAGACATGGGAAGTTTTCCGGATATTAAAATATGAAGAATTTTCTCATGAAGGGCCTTGCACATCGATCTTTTGCTGCCTCTTAACATGTTGTGAATAGAGAGTGCTTCTGAGTGTCGCTCTCATTTTACCAAGATGAAAAAAGAAACCCTGACCAACATCCGGCTTTCCAAACCCAAAACTAGACCAAAAATCAAGCCCAAACCCGTGACCCTTTTCCACCCCCTCACTCTTGGTCGTACATCCAACCCACCTTCCAAGGCCTCTTATGCATCTATTACTAATCCTGAAGTTATCCTCAACCCCAATGCTAAGTCTTTTGTTGATGCTATTGCTGGCCCCCTAGAATCTTCAATTTGGGAAAAGCTGGTTTCAATATTTCATGGTAAACCTGTTATCCACTTTTCAGCTGCAGAAATCTAGTCCATGGCATAACCATTCAAACTTTCGCTTGTTAGTAAGCTTTTGTTTAGCCGCCCTCCTGTAGATTTTGATATGTGTCCCCCTCCATGTGTAATTTTATTTATATTTCAATAATTCATAGGTAAGGGGTCCTGCCTAACCCCACCAACTTTGGGTATTTTTAATTAAAAAAAGCATAAAAATGATCATTGAAGAATCGATCTAAAATGGTAAGACATGGGAAGTTTTCCGAATGTTAAAATATGAAGAATTTTCTCATGAAGGGCCTTGCACATCGATCTTTTTGCTGCCTCTTAACATGTTGTGAACAGAGAGTGCTTCTGAGGGTCGCTCTCACTTTACCAAGATGAAAAATTACGGAGGAGCAGAGTTCCTGCAAAACAGCGTAGCTGTGATAAGTCTTTCGCGTTGCAATCCCGAAGTAAAAGTTCATTTGTCTATGACCACTTTCATACCTCCTCCGGCTGGTGGCCTTTAATTATTTATAGTTAGAATAGTTTTGAGTCGGTGCTACATGTGGCTTTTTGACTTGGGCTAACTGGCAGCAGTCACAATCAACTTCATCGCTTTGTAAATTTCCAGTACCACAGAGTCAACAGTCAGGCTCATGAAAGGAAATTATTTGTATTTTTCTTATTGGCATAAAATAAATAATGAAATAAAAATAAAAATAAAGAATTTAATATTTGAATTTTCATTTAAGTCCTAACTTATGTGTAGCTAGAGGCGAAGTTTTGAGAAGACTAGAAAGATTGAACCCAAGTCTCTACGCTCATATTTTATAAACACAAACGACATTGTTGGATATTTGTTTCTAGGAATGACTATGATAATAGAAGATAATTAAAATGGACTAATCCAATAATTAGGCGCTCCTTCTTTAAGCTAACCCAATAATTAGGAACTCATTTTTTTGTTATATTTACTTTTTGATCCTTGTAACTTTTTTCTTTAAATGCCACAGCTCTAATTTCTATCCTCATTTAATTTAAATGGGTACGATTTCTCAAATGCGATTTAAATGGGTGATGCATGTATACTGAAAGTAGCCCTTGTGCTTAACATGATATGAACCATGCTTGAATAATCGAGTATAACTGCATCCATCCTCATCTTGTAGGAATTGGAATGAGCCTCACTTAAGTATATGCATATACTGACGACTTTTATTCTCAATAAAAGAACCATATATATCATTTGCTTTTCATTTATAGACCTCGATGAATGAGGGAGTTTATTATATTATAGAAAAGCGATCCCCCAATAGAGAGAAAAGTCTGGCCAACATCAACTGAAACTGCACTCTGGGAATTCATCAGCCTTTGGTGCTGTGAAAGCCATGTGTTTGTCCTCTAAGGGAATGGGCTGAAAAAGCCATGTAGAAGCTACATCCATAGTCTCTTTGTTTTGAGCACCGTGCCCATCTCCACGTAGATACATAAAATGGGACATTCTCACAAGATTCAACATGAAGTCAACTGTATTTTGAGATAAGGGAGAATCTTTATCAGCTCTGTATGCATTCACCTTCTTCCACATCTGTCTCATCATATCCTTGATGTGTTCACGAGCAACTTCCTCCGAGGCACCAGTTTCATGCATGTAACACTGGATTGATTTCGGAACATCCCCTCTCTGTATCTCATCCTGATGAATTATTGGGGAAAAAAATACACAATCAATTCGCATATAGAGGATTATTTCAATTTCTATCTTCTTAAAAATCAAAAGAAAATAAAAGAAAACATACCGACGAAGTTCCCAAATCATCTTGAAGACGAAAAATCTTGCACGACCAGTGAATTATATCTTGATTACTTTCTAAAAATTCTAGTTCCTTCTCAATGATTGGATTTGTCCCAGAAAGGTATGCAGTCATTGTACCCATAGGGCCTCCTATTGATACCAATCCATTTTCCATGAATTCTCCCAGCGTTGGCGTGTACTTACTATGGTACCATTTTGCCTCCACTAAGCAGGCTTGTAGTAAGCCAAGCCACTGATGCACATGACATAGAAAATAAAGCTAGTTACCATTTATTATTTTTGAGACAAAAGCATCGTAATTTAAAAAGGATAAATCAAAGGAACGGAACGGCGGGAGAGGTGAAATTAACATTTTACATACTGAATTTTTAATACTCCGAAGCATATCAAAATCCTGTTGTTTGAGTACGTAATAAGCAAATTCATTAATAAAGTTGTAAAGCGCAAAAAAACACAATTTCATGAGTCCGGAAGGTGGTTCAAAGCATAATGGATGTCCCACCTGTAGAAAAGAGAAAAAAAATTATTATAAATGGTCTACTAATTTGAGAAGTAGCAGGCAGATAGCTTGCAATTGAATCAATCGATTAAATATAACATTAGTTTGCCAACAAACCTCTCAACAGCAGCAGTGAATAGCTCAAGTCCGTCCAAAGTTCCATAAACATCATAAATGTCATCAATCACTGTAATTAGAGCTATTGCAATTGTGACTATTCTCCTGCAATAGGCGAATTGAGGCTCAGACCCTATCCCCATGCTCCATAAGAAGGATGCTACCAAGCTGTCCCTCGCAAAGCTCAATTTCTCTCCAAGACATGTATCCTTCCACCACCTTCATAGGGAAATTGAAACGAATATTACGATACATGTTATATATATCTATATATATAGAGTCAGCTTTCAATCTGGAATTCTGAAGAGTCTTTCTGTAATGCAGACAATAGCACTTTATAAAGTGTATAAAGGCTTTACAATACACCGATATATAGAGTCATACTCTGGTGCAATGTCTGCACTATATAAAGTACAGCTCATGCCTTTAAACTTCTGTAAAAGGCGGAGTTTGCACCTAAGAATAATTTAATATACATGTGATTAAATTTTACAAGTTATGTAAATTATTAAATCAAATCTTTGATGTGTGTGTGTGTGTGTGTGTCTGTCTATATATATATGAGTTATGCAATCAAATGGATACCCTGAAATGTCTTTAAGTTCTTCCTGGTAAATTGCCTGCAAAGTGTTAAACTCCAACTTAGCGAGCTCAAGTAAAAGGTGGTTCTTGTCCTCTCTTTTCTCATAAACGTGTATGAACCACCTTGCCTCTAACATTGGCACATTCCAATGCAGAGGGAGCTCCAGTGTACGCTTCGCTTGTTCTGCTACAAATACATGCTCTTCCTTGCTCTTGCTGATCATCACTTCTTTAAGATGTTTACTGGTAAATTGCCAGGCCTCCTCCATGATGCTTTCTCCTTCTAAGCTGTAATACGAGGCTTCGTGCATGCTCAGTATTCCCTTGAAATCATCACAAATGAAGCCTCCCTGGTCGTCTTTTAAACCATTGAAAACCTCCGCAGCACTCAACCAAAAAACGTTACATTCGTCAAAATTTTTGATCCATCTATTAATTAGAGAGATAGAGAAAAAAAAACTGATTTGGGTTTCGTCCATTTCTTTACATTAAAAAAAAAAAGAAAAAAAAACAGAGAGATCGATTCAAGTATTCAGATCATGCATGTGCATGAAGAAGGAAGCGAATTAATGAAATGTACCTTGAGAAACAGGATAGCCATGTAGTCTAAGTAGTCTGAATTCAAGGGAGGTTGCATACAGATTTTCTTTTCTCCAATTATAATCTTTATTATTGTTGTAGATATTATTCAATATGTTCCTAATCTCAGTCTCAAAACGATGAGCCAATCCAAGTCTTTGCAAGTTATCAATCAGCTCCAACTGATCCAGAGGCTCGATTACATCCTTAATCGCTATCTTCACTTTTCCCTTCAGCTCTTCTGCTCGTCTTTTGTATGCTTCATCCTGTACACGCACAGCATTTAGTTTTTAGTTATTCATGGTCCCAATTTTAAATGAACAAAGGAAATTAATACGTAATAATAATAATAATCAATACCGTATACTTGCTATTCAGTGACTGCAAAAAATCATGGTCCCAAATTGAAGGTTGGTAGTTTGCTGATCTCCTATCAACTGTCAAATTATCATATTTGGCGCTGACAAGGCATTGGACTGGCTTATTTTTGGCCATGATTCTGATGACTGCTTTATTTGTTGTAAGAGGAAGACATTTGAAACCATTTACAGAGGTAACCGAGGTTGAGGGATTAATGCAAGAAGACACTGGATATACAGATGTAGAGTAAGCTAGCTTACAGTTATACTTGGCAAAGATTCTCAAATTAATCTATGGTTTGTGGTGATGTACGAAGTTATATATATATATAGGCAGAGGAGAAGTTCATGTGATTTATTTTTCGTACTCATTTTTTCTGAGTTTTGAAAGCGTTTAATTTTTAAGTCTTAATAGTACAAAAGTATTTTATTCATTTGGGGGGAAAAAAAAAGGAGTACATCATACTGTGCGAACGAGGTCAATATTGTACCAGAAGACACATACATCATCCATACATTCTGATGAATGTTGTATAATCTTTTTTTATTTATCTTTTTTTTTTCCTGCATACAAATTTTTTAAAGAGTCTTTCAATAAACTACACAATAAATGCACACAGAAATGACAAGAAATTCATAAATTCAATTCTACTAATAAAAGTTTTATTTATTACATTAAAATCTTGTTTTATGTAGAAATAAGAATATACAAAGTAAATTTAAGGAAAAAAAAAAGGCATACAAAGTTGCAAACAATATCTTAATGTTGAGCACTAACATCCAAATTCTATCTGTTACAGTTATAAAGTACTTTTGCGGAAAACAAATTAATAAATTTCAAAATGATTATCAACAAAAAGTTGATTGGAGATAATGGATTTTAATATATTGTAGATTGTGATAATTTGTAATAATTTCAAAAAACTTCCATTTAACAGCGGTTGGTGAATGTGTGTTGTAAAATAATTTTAATATTTGACAACAAGCGAAATAATGTTGTTAAAAACTCTTCAATAGATGTTCAATCTCACAACGTTCTACAAAAGCGCATTGTGAAAAAATTCTAATAATTGACAACTAGTTTAAAATCGTTATAAATTTTTAATCCCATTCAATCCATGAATTAGTAAAATTAATCTAAATTCAATTCATAATTCTGCAGATTAGAAGTGGATTTGATATAATCCATATTCATTCCACTTTTACGAATTCGATACGGATTAAAAAAAATTTCTTTCTATTCAATTCATAAAATAATTAAATAAAAATTTTAATTATAAAAATAATTTTACTGCATGCCAATCAAATTCAAATTTAAACAAGATCTAAATAAATCAATAGTTTAAATACGGGTTTAGGAATGCTATGTTAATAGGGCCTTTATACTAAAAATTATATTAATAAAAATATAATTATAAAAATAATTGCAAAATTTTTGAATTTAATAAAAATCCCCTAAATTATTTAAATATTTGGATTTATTTTTTAATAAATAAATTCAATTATTTTAATAAAAATTTGTAAATTATATTTTTAATAAATAAATTCAGTTATTTTTATTAAAATTTTGCAAAATTATAAATTTTTAAAGCTAATTTTTCTAATTTTTTGAGGTTCGAAATTATTAACCAAATTTTTATATTCTAATTTTACTAATATATTTTTCTTAATAAACAATATAGCTAATTCAGTTGACCTTTTTTGCAACATTGTTAATCTTAAATAAGTTTTTATTAATTTTAATTTTAAAAAACTTCTTTCTGCAGAAGCAACTGCTACTAATATTGTTAACAATATTCTATGAGCAATATATGCATTTCGGAAAGAATCAATTTTTTAAAATAATTAAGTAGTATTTTTTCACCTGGAAAAACTTCGTTTAAAATTCTCAACTCTTAAGACAAATCTAAACCATCTATGTCCGATAGTGTATCATGTTTTAAAGCATTTTTGAGATTAACACAATAAGTTTTTAAAACATAGTCACTTACCAATTGTAATTTTTTTAAATTAAACAAAAATCCAAACATATTATCATACATTTGAAATTATTCAAATCTATTCTTATTGATGAAATAACTTGATCTACTATATACACAAATTAATTAATTCTAGAAGACTCTTCAAGAGACAAAATTCCCTGTTCACTAACATTTTCATCAAATTTATTTTTTTTCTGCGAATTATACTTTTCTCATGAAATCTAGGTTCTATTTCCATTTCACTTGCAATTTCTTTTGCTGAAAATATAATAGATGTGAATCCATTTTCTCTATGGCTTTCAAAGGAAAAAAAAAAACCTTTAAGCTGGTCTATGGCAATATCAATACGCACATCTTCTTTTTGCAAGATCTTACTTACAGCAAATAATAACAACAAATAATATCAAACTAAATAATCACACCTAATATGAATTCAAAATCGTTTAATTCATACATTGCTAAACACTTAGCTTCACTATTTATTTTAGAATCTTCACTAATTTCTTCTAATTCAAGTAAAGCATCTTTTATTGATCCTCCTATTGATCAATAATGGAAATATATGTGACTAATAATGTACATTTTGGTATCTTTATTATTGTACGAGAGACAAATTATCTATTACAGAAAAAGAATAAAGTTTTTACGACCTACCACATGATTGAGACTCCATTTGAAAGTCAAAAGCATGGAATTCCCAGTATTATTGATGAAATCAATAAATCAAAAAATAAATGCTGAAATTACAAAAGTCTAAAGTGTCATTCTCAGTTGAATCACAAAATTCATTTTGGACATTGAGCCATAAATGGCAATGCTCTCCATGACTAGAGATTTCGTCCTTTTCTACAAGTTCTAACAATTTCTTGTAATCGTGTAGGACGAGCCTCCACAAATAGCAATTATTCGGGACGTACTTTTTTAAATATCTTTTGCGTTAAAAAACAATCACCGTCTCACATTGAACCCCAAAGTTTGCCTTTAAAAAAAAAAAACTTCTTTTGTTTGTCTAAAATAAGGTCTGTATACCATTTTTGAAAATACGACGAGAGTCTCCATGTTCCTTTACTAAACCACAGAGGCGTCAGTATCCTTAGTACGCTCAACGACCGTCTTGTTTGCTTATAGGAAATTGACAGCTTATTGCCAGCTAGCGATAGTAATAATAGGAACAACTAATAATCTATATATATATATATATATAAAGCTGAGACTTGAGGATGTGATGTTGCATTACCATTTCTCATTTTTGTATATTCTCTATTATCTAATAAATAGAGAAATTTTCTTTTAGATTTGTCTTTTCATCTTCTCATAATTAATTTGATTGTTATTACACAATAACAATTATGTAAAGATTTTAATGAAGTATATTCTTTGTAATGAACATCCAAGGGGGAGTGTTATGAATTTATTTAAATAAATGTAGATGTTCATAACATATATCTCTTAGTCTCCCCACTATCTCCCATTAGTAACATTTAGCTTCCCTATAACTCTCACTATCTCACAAGGAATTATTATCCATAATTTTTCATTAATTTCATGGAGTGATTATGTAACTATAAAAGAAGAGCTCATCTTTTTGTTTTGTACACACACAATTGGAATGAATAAAATTACTTTATAATATATTCTTTCATTTTATTCTTTATCTTGCGTTACTTCTTTATTTGTATTGCTGGTTAATAGCTTCTTTTATTTTTTATAAGGCTGCCTCATCTTAAAAAAAATCAATTCATATTTTTTATCAGTTTCATCAAGTGTAAAGTAAGAAAAAAGGATAATACTAAATTCTTTTTTTAAAGTCGCGTGAAGCGCGGTTCTATTTTCTAGTTAGAATAATAAAACTAGGGATCTCAATATTTCATTTTTTTTTGTAATGATTAATAACTTACCTGATCTGGCATTTACGAATAATTGGGACTATAATTCGAGATTTAGGCTGATTAATAAGCGGATCCAAGCTACTCTTATCAAGGAAAAAAAAATACTAATAATAAGTGAATCCAATCACTCTCTCATCCAAGGGGAGAGAAAGAGAAGATGATAGGTAGGTAGGTCTCTAGACAACAACATTCTTGCAACAACTCTAATACAGCTTTATTACACTTTATTGACAAATTTTCTCATGAACCAAATGCTTACTTGCGCGTAGCAATAAACTGTCTTTTGGAAGTTAAAGACCTACGTTGGAAGCCTTGGGAGGTTGAAGATGAAGGGTTAATTCATAATTTCCAAGTATAGTAGAATTTCGTCACCTTCAATGCTAGATCTTTTTAATCTGTCTGATTTCTTTCTTTTCCAACACCACCACCACCCCCCCTTCTTTTCTTTTTCTTCGATTAACTATCTATGCAGTAAAATATTAGAGTTTTAACACAGATAAGAGATATGGTAGCTTATAGCATAGGGGAAACCGTATGAAACGACCCGCCCTGAATTCCCCCCGGGCGAATCAATCTAGTCTCATCAAAACGGACTTGATAATAATCTAATTAGTAAGGATTCTGCTGAAAATTCGGCAGAGTCTCCTTTATATATATAACACTCCCAATCTACAAATATGAATATAACACTCCCAATATAATTCAATGTATAACAAACTCCAGTAATCAACATCCTCAACCAAAATGCTGAGTTTTATATCTCCAGATTCTCAAAAGATAATATTATAACTAATATTAATATCTCAATTTATTCTTAATCCCAAAAGAATAATATATCCCAACAAGACGAGATAACCAAGATGTCCTAACAAAAAAATTTATATCTTCTAACACCAACACGTGGCCAAGACTCAAAATATATTTACAGTCGCTGGGTCGGTCTGGTGTACCTACAATCTCCTGGTGAGGGGGGGAAAATATAATAAAAATGGGGCGAGTTTAAAACTCAGTAAGATCAGTGAGTGGATAGTAGTAATAAATCATTTCTTTTGAGATAATCATATCATTTCCAAACACGATTTCATCAAATCATATGCGAGAAACCAGTAATAAATCATTTAACATTTAAATCAGATTACTAACCATGGAAATCATATCACAATATCATATAAGATACACAAATCTGAAAAAAATCACCAAACAAGTACCCAGGGAAATAATCTCATCATATCCAGACCTCAACGGATGGGCAATGACGTACTATCTGGGTACCATCACGCCCTGGAGCTACACGGATAGACAGGGAAATACCATCTCATATCTCATCATATCTGTGCATGCATAATCTAGTCCCCAAAGGACAAAAGCGCCCAAGCACATGGCCCAAAGCCTCTGTATGTGCTCAGACGGGCCCCAAAGGCCTGTATCTCAATATCTGTATGTATCTCATATCTGTATCTCTGTAATCATCATACCGCATGCATATGCCCCCAAAAGGCAAAAGCGCCCAAACACACAACCCAAAGCCTCTATGTGTGTTCAGATGGGCCCCAAAGGCCTCTCATTTCATATCATCTACATCACTGTATCTGGAGGGGAAGGGTATTGTCTAATGATTTTGAAAATAATCATTATACTCATATTCACATACCTTTTAACCATACTTTAAATCATACCACATTTGAATCCACTTTTCTTATCTTTAAAATACTATCATGCTTTATTCAAAGTCGATACACAAAATCATTAACCAAACATTTTAATATAATATCAATGCGTGAATAAAATCCATTTCGAGAAATCATTAAATCAGAACATTTAAAATACTTATTTCTCAAACATGCATTAATATCATAATTAACTATGAAAATAGGTTTTGTATATTCCACTCACAGTGACAGTGTTCACGTTCGGTTATCGTCCACGTCCGCGGACCGGTTCTCGCTCGCGGATCCTCCTAAATCAAGGAAACGACATAATTATTTTTCGTAAATCGGAATTAAGACTAAATTTATGCAATAAACTTGAAACGAACATCTATCCATAATTTACAACTCCCGCGTCGATAAGATTACTAAAATAGCCTCGAGTTTGTAAATTATTAAAATACTCCGAAATTGTAAATCACCGAATTACCATCGGAATCGTAATTACACCCAATCCTCAATTATAGGAATTACTAAAATATCCACAGGCTCAGAAATTACAAAATTGCCCTCGGAGTGTGAAATTACTGAAATGATCTTGCCGATAAATGGTCACCGAAATTTGGTCAACACTGGCCGGGAAGCTCAAGTCTGAAAGTGCTGGCCACACTGAGTCCAACGGTGGTGGTGGTGACCTCCCAAGCGCGGCAATGGCTTTGGATCGAGCTCCTAAAGCCGTAAGTCTTTCAACGGCCGATCAACGGCAAAACGATGTCCCTGGCGGCAGTGGATGGTCGGAAATGGAGGAGGGAGTTGCGGGGAACAAAAATCCAACCGGTGGTGTCACCCAAAACAGTCGCGAGTTTCCAAGCTTTGATTGTCGGCGTTCTGGTTGCTTTTCGGCTGTGAGGATGGCAGGGGAACGACGACCGACTTCTAAGCTTCAGATTGGTACCAAGCTCGGCCGAAACAGTGGCCGAAAATGGGAGATATGGCCGGGTCACATTCGTGGGTTTCGATTCGGGTTTTCGGGTCTAGTTGATAGCTTCTCTCTCTCACTCTCACACACGCATGTGGCTATGTGTTGTTCTGTTTTCCAGCTTCTTCTTTTGTTAACTTCTTAACCGCCTCTTTTTATTCATTTTTAATTAACATATGTTACAATCCTCCCCCCTTATAAAAATTTCATCCTCGAAATTTACGTACCTGATAAGAAAAGATAGGGATATTGAGCTCGCATTAAGTCCTCGTGTTCCCAGGTAGCCTCTTCCTTTGTATGATTCCTCCACCGTACTTTTACTAGAGGAATGGTCTTAGAACGTAGAACTTGGTGTTTCTCTTCTAGTATCTCCACTGGTTCCTCTTCGTAAGTCAAATCTTCTTTCAACTGAATTGGTTGCTTCGATAACACATGACTCGGGTCATATATGTACTTCCGAAGCATTGAGACATGAAACACATCATGGATTCTGGATAACTCGGGTGGTAGAGCTAATCGATAAGCTAATGGACCGATGCGCTCAATGATCTCATATGGCCCAATGTAACGTGGACTTAGCTTCCCACGTTTCCTAAATCCAAGCACCTCTTTCCAAGGAGATATCCGTATGAAAACTCTATAACCAACTTCGAATTCAAGTTCCCGCCTATGCTTGTCTGCATAGCTCTTCTGTCTATCTTAGGCCACTTTTAATCTATCCCGGATCAATTGTATCTTCTCATTAGTATCCTGGATTAGTTTTGGACCGAATAACCTCCGCTCACCAACCTCATCCCAACATACTGGAGTCCTACATTTTCTACCATACAAAGCCTCATATGGTGCCATCTCAATACTAGCTTGATAGCTGTTGTTGTAAGTAAACTCCATCAGAGGTAAATGATTGTCCAAATTACCTTTAAACTCCATAACACAAGCTCGCAACATATCCTCCAGAGTTTGAATAGTACGGTCTGACTGTCCATCAGTCTGTGGATGAAAAGCTGTACTAAAGTTCAACTTGGTGCCTAAAGCATTTTGCAAGTTGGTCCAAAACTTAGAAGTAAATCGAGAATCTCTATATGAGATTATGGACACAGGTACTCCGTGAAGTCGAACTATCTCAGCCACATAAATACTCCCTAACTTGTCCATCGAATAGGTGATTTTGAATGGTAAGAAGTGAGCAGATTTTGTAAGTCGATTAACAACCACCCAAACACTATCATGTCCTTTCTGAGTACGTGGAAGTCCTGCTACAAAATCCATGGTGATGTGCTCCCACTTCCACTCACGAATAGGAAGCGGCTGAGAACACTATGCAGGCCTCTGGTGTTCAGCTTTAATCTGCTGACATACCAAACACCGAGGGAGAAAAATTAGCGAGGGTTAGCTGCAGAATTGCGATATGTAATTTTCTAATTTGACTCATGTATGCCCAAGGCCTTTGTTTACCCTAGTTTTCAGTTATAAAAAGAGGCGTGTATCACATAAAACAGCGGCAAGGAATTATCATTGGGGAAATTAGAGAGAAAGGGAATAAGAAGATCAGAATTCAAGGGAACCGAGGCCGCATCATTGAAGAATCCAGCAGAGTTATTTGGATTCACTATCTATCGTTCTTCACTTATTCTTTCTTCACTCTTTGATTAAACCAATGTATTTCGTGACCAATATGTTGTTGTTTGTTTTTCTCTTTCAGAATATGAACTAAACTTACTTGTAGTTGAGTGACAAACAATCTAATGGGTTCTTGACTGTTCTTATGAATTACTATATAATTGTTGTAGCATTTTACTCTAGTAGTTATTATTATAACTGTTATTTCGATTGACTACCCATTTAATGGTTCAAGTTAAGATAGAGCCGCAAAAGAGCATGTCTTAGTGGATATTATTAGAGTAATACTTGATCTTCATTTAAGTTTCCTGGATTAAGTTTATCTTGAATCCAATAAGGGCCATACTTGAAGTTAAGATTTGTGATAAACTAGACATAGGTATTCACCTTGTAGGGTGGAGAGAATGGATGTTCATAGTGCCATGCTGTAGGTAGAATAGCAACTGGTCATTGCTAAGATACTTAAGGGTATGAGAATTCCAATATGCGACAGCTGATGGTGCAAAATAATTATGCTTAGTGCTATAGAAATTGCTGTAGCAACTGGTGTTAACTTGATGAAAAGCAGTCAGCCCATAAAGAGAGTTTGATCATTCAACTACCTTATTCTCATTTGATTCTTCGACGCATTTTTATTTAATTTATTTCATCACTGCTTTGTTTCATTTTATTCTCTCACAATTATCAATTTCAATAGTAACCAACTTTACATTTGTTCATATCGGAATAAAGGTATATTGCACTATTGTGATTGCTGTAGCAATTCTAGTAACATCAATCCTTGTGAAGACGATCTTGAATATTCATCACTTTATTACTTGTTGTGTACACTTGCACATTGGCATCAATAACATTTGATTAAAAAATCACCAACACATATAGAAGGCCATGCAGAGAGATTCGCAGACCTGCTCGCTTTTTTTATATGGTGGCCTATGCACTTCTAATTGTAGATGATGATGTTCCTTCCACTTACAGAGAAGCAGTAAGTAATCCAGAAAGTATATAGTGGAAGAGAGCAATGAACGAAGAAATACAGTCTCTTCACAAAAATGAAACTTGGGAGTTAGTTACAGTACCCAAGGAAAAGAAGGCAATTGGGTGCAAATGGGTATATGCAAAAAAGAAAGGATTTCCTCGTAAAAATGAAATTCGATACAAGGCTAGATTGGTAGCAAAGGGTTACGCTCAAAAGGAAGGGATAGACTACAATGAGGTATTTTCTCCAGTTGTGAAACACTCGTCTATTTGAATTTTGCTAGCCATGGTTGCGCACTTTGATCTTGAACTAGTTCAACTTGATGTAAAAACTGCATTTTTACATGGTGATTTGGAAAAGGAAATCTACATGACTCAGCCAGATGGATTCAAGGTTGCTGGAAAAGAAAATTGGGTTTGCAAATTGACAAAGTTGCTTATGGATTGAAACAATCTTCAAGGCAGTGGTACAAGCGATTTGATCGATTTATAAAAGGGCGAAGGTGCACAAGAAATAAATTTGATCATTGTGTGTATTTTCGCAAGCTACAAGAAGGATCTTTCATTTATTTGCTATTGTATGTTGATGATATGCTAATAACATCGAAGAGCAAAGATGAGATTGAGAAGTTGAAGACTCAACTCAATCAAGAATTTGAAATGAAAGATCTAGGTGAAGTTAAGAAGATTCTTGGCATGAAGATATGCAGAGATAGAGCTCATGGCAAAGTAAGCTTGTCTCAGAGCAATATTTGAATAAGGTACTACAACAGTTTGGCATGATTGAGCAGACAAAACCTGTGAGTACCCCATTGGCTTATCATTTCAAGCTTTCTGCACAACTATCTCCTTCAACAGATGCGGAACGAGAATACATGTTACAAGTTCTGTATTCAAATGCAGTGGGTAGCTTGATGTATGCAATGGTGTGTACAAGGCCTGACATTTCACATGCAGTTGGTATAGTGAGCAAGTATATGCATAATCCTGGTAAAGGACATTGGCAAGCTGTGAAATGGATTCTACGGTAAATTTAGAAGACCGTGGATGTTGGTTTACTATTTGAGAGAGACGATACACTTGGTCAAGGTGTGATCAGGTATGTTGATTCTGATTATGCTGGTAATTTGGACAAACGATGGTCAACCACCAGATATGTATTTACTTTTGCTGGAGGGCCAATCAGTTGGAAGTCTACACTACAGTTTACAGTTGCACCGTCAACCACAAAGGCCGAGTACATGGCAATTACAGAGGCTGTTGAAGAGGCTATTTGGTTACAAGGCTTGCTTGAAAACTTGGGATTTGCACAGGAGCACATTAATGTGTATTACGACAGTCAGAGTGCTATTCATTTAACAAAAACTCAAGTTTAACATGCGCGTACAAAGTACATCGATGTACGATTTCACTTTGTACGGGAAATTGTTGATGAGGGGAAGATTCTTCTTCAGAAAATTAAAACTGCAGAGAATCTCGCAGATATGTTGACTAAGGTGGTGACGACGATCAAATTTGAGCATTGTCTAAGTTATTGTGTCATATTTTCTTTGCATTTGTTTATCACCACATTTATATTTCTTCAGAAGTCGCAGTATTAGTAATTACTTAACCCGCGTTTTCGCAACAGACTGTAGTTTGCTATAAGGGAGAATCTTTATCAGCTCTGTATGCATTCACCTTCTTCCACATCTGTCTCATCATATCCTTGATGTGTTCATGAGCAACTTCCTCCGAGGCACCAGTTTCGTGCATGTAACACTGGATTGATTTCGGAACATCCCCTCTCTGTATCTCATCCTGATGAATTATTGGGTAAAAAAAATGTCAATCAATTCATATATAGAGGATTAATTCAATTTCTGTCTTGTCAAAAAAAGAAAAAAGAAAAAATACCGATGACGTTCCCAAATCATCTTGAAGACGAAGAATCTTGAATGACCAGTGAATTATATCTCGATTACTTTCTAAAAATTCTAGTTCCTTCTCAATGATTGGATTTGTCCCAGAAAGGTATGCAGTCATTGTAACCATAGGGCCTCCTATTGATACCAATCCATTTTCCAAGAATTCTCCCAGAGTTGGCGTGTACTTACCATGGTACCATTTCGCCTCCACAAAGTAGGCTTGTATATTGCCAAGCCACTGATGCACAAGACACAGAAAATAGTAGTAGTTACAACTTACATATATATATATATATATATATATATACATGTATATATATATTTTTTTTTTGCGACAAAAACATCGTAATTTAAATAGGATAAATCAAACGAAATGAATGGCGGCAGAGGTGCAACTAATATTTTACGTACCGCATTTTTTATACTTCGAAGTATATCAAAATCCTGTTGTTTGAGTACGTAATAAGTAAATTCATTAACCAAGTTGTAAAGCGCAAGAAAACAGATTTTCATATAGTCCGGAAGGTGGTTCAAAGCATAATTGATGTCCGACCTGTAGAAAACGAAAAAAAAAAAAAAAATTCATGACTGGTCTATTAATTTGAGAAGTAGCAAGCAGCTAGCTAGCAGTTGAATTAATCAATTAGGTATAACATTAATTTGCCAACAAACCTCTCAACAGCATCAGCAAATAGCTCAAGTTCATCCAAAGTTCCATAAACATCATAAATATCATCAATCACTGAAATTAGAGCAAATGTGATTGTGAGTATTCTCCTACAGTAGGCGAATTGAGGCTCAAACACTATCCCCATGCTCCATACGAAGGATGCTACCAAGCTGTCCCTCGCAAAGCTCAGTTTCTCTCCAAGACCTATATCCTTCCACCACCTTCATAGGAAAATTAAAACGAATATTATGACTCGTAGCTTTACAATACATCTATTATAGAGTCATCTTCTAGTCCAAGATTCCTTAGAGTCAATCTCTGGTGCAAACCTCTGTATTTTATAAAGTGCAGACTCAGACCTTTACACTACTGTAAAAGGTGTAGTCTGCACCTGAGAATAATTTAATATGCATATGATTAATTTGTACAAGTTATGTATTTCATAAACTCAAATCTTTGATACATACATAAATATGAGTTATGCAACCAAGCATGGATACCTTGAAACATCTTTAAGTTCTTCCTGGTAAATTGCCTGCAAAACGTTGAATTCCAACTTAGCGAGCTCAAGTAAAAGGTGGTTCTTGTCCTCTCTTTTCTCATAAACGTCTATGAACTACCTTGCCTCTAACATTGGAACTTTCCAATGCAGAGGGAGCTCCAGTGCACGCTTTGCTTGTTCTGCCACAAAGACATCCCCTTGCTTGCTCTTGCTGATCATCACTTCTTTTAGATGTTTACTGGTGAATTGCCAGGCCTCCTCCATGATGCTTTCTCCTTCTAAGCTGTAATACGAGGCTTCATGCAAGCTCATTATTCCCTTGAAATCATTACAAATGAAGCCTCCCTTGTCGTCTGTAAAACCATTGAAAACGTCTGCAGTGCTCAACAAAAAAGAACTACATTCATCAAAATTTTATATAATTATTAGGCAGATTAAGAATGGCAACGGTATGGCCTAGCCTATGCTTCTCGAATAAAACAACTGATCGTGTGCCAGATTAAGAAGCAAATTAAATATATCAAACTTGTTACATTCATTTAAACAAATACTTTATATAATTATTAGGGGTATATATGATATTTCCTCTACTTGTAAATTGTAATTTTTCTTCATGCTTTGTAATAGGTTAATAAATTTATTTAATTGTTGAGGATATGTAACTCATTTTGCTTAAAAAATTTCTCAAAATATCTAAATTTTATGGCTAATATCGATAGTGAGAATGGAATAGTAAAATGATAAATAAAACTAACTCCATTATAATTGCAGGAGATTTGAATATATTAAAAAATAAGGAGGGGTTTTGCTTAATTTTCCTAGACAAATAGAAGGTAATCCTCATTTTCACATTGTAATAATTTCAAAAATAAATTCCATTTAACAACGGTTAGTGAAAGTGCGTTGTATAGCAATTTTAATAAATGGCTACATCCGAAAGAATGTTGTTATAAACACTTTCAATGTGCAGGATCGGCAAGCTTCTAATAGATGTTCAATTGTGTGATGTTCTGCTCAATATATTGTTGAAAAATTTCTAATAATTGATTCATGTAATCTCTCTAACAAGTAGATTTTCTCCAACAAAAATTAATAGATATCGGTTTTTTCTTTATTATTTTCATAATACCAATACTTCCTATGTCACCATCATTTTACAATGTTATTAATATTTTCAAATACATTCTACTAATATTTCTTATAAATTAAAAAAATTAATAATAAGATATTTTTCTTATACTTTTTGCTATTTTTTATACTTATATTTTAGAGATCCATCAAGCAAATGACCTATTCATCCCTCTTTTCCTTTAAATTTTCTATGTCACAGGAGTTATTGGCTATTATGAAAATATTAAACAGATACGTGATATATACTAATTTCAATAGGGGAATATTGACAATCTCCCTGAGATATATATATATATATATATTTATTTATTTATTTATGGCAAGATTCTCAAATTAATCTATGGTTTGTGGTAATGTACAAAGTTATATACATAGTGAAATCTTTCTATTGTCATTATACTAGGACCAAACTTTTTTTTTTCCACTTTGAGTAGGTTATAACTTACTACAGATGTAGTTACAAAAATTATCGGTTTGACTTAGTTATCTTTAGTCCAAGTGACATAGGGAGTATGCACTACATCAATCTTATACGATTGGGAAAATGCAAAGTTATCTTAAAAGTCTAAACTTTTGCATTCTCTTTAATACTTTTCTCTGAATGTAATTTCTATAAATATCATATAATGACATGGTAACAACTCTAAAGAATAAATCATTAATCCAAGCAACTTTCGAAAAATATTTTATTCTATCTTAAATTTTGGTGTAACATAGCATATATTTTTTGAAATTTACATATAATTATTATTATGTGCAGGCAAGTTTTCTAAGATAGAATCTAAAAAAACTAATCATAATTTTTTATGACTATAATCAAAACAGTATCGTGATGTTGAGCTTTAACACTCAAAATAATCAAGACTACAGAAGAAGATAAAAACTTTGTTTAATCAAACTAATTCAATTAAAAAATTTATTTGTTATAGATATAAAGTACTGTTACGAAAAAAAATTAACAAATCTCAAAATAATTATCAACAAAAAGTTGATTGTATAGCACAAATGTCTCCTCAAAATTACCGGGAGCAGATTTCCGGGCTATAGTGCTTGGAAGACATCTAAGCTATAATAAAAATTGAATGCATGTATCTAATGTATAATACATTTTAATGTATCTGTAGATTGTGATGATTTGTAATTATTTAAAAAAAAAAACAATAAGTCCATTTAACAACGATCGGTGGAAGTGTGTTGTGAAAGAACGTCCAACAAAAGCGCGTTGTGAAAAAATTCTAACAATTGACAACAAGTGAAAAATCGTTATAGATTTTAAATCTCATCCAATCCATATAAAATTAATTCAAATCCAATGTATAAGTCTGCGGATTAGATTCAGTTTTGACATAATCTACATCCAATCCAATGTTTTGCAGATTCGATACGGATCAAAAAGTTTCTTTCTATTGAATCCATAAAAAATAAAAATTTAAAATAAAAATAATTTTATTGCTGATCAAATTTAAATTTAAATAAAATCTAAATAAATCAATAGTATAAATAAGTGTTTAGAAATGGTATGCTCATAGGATCTTTATGCCCTCACGCAACATCCATTAAATCAATCAACATACATTTTAGAAAGAACATAATTTGGAAGCCATATACCATTCCAACATTACTCCCTATTCTCTCTTAAATAAAACTATGGAAACACTGAAGTAATGTGGTTTCCACTTCCATGTAGGATAGGTGCACACAGCGACCACTCCTGAAAGACCACTCTTTTGTTTAAGGATGTCATTCAAATTTTCAAACTTTAACACACTAAAAAGAAAAAATCCTAATATTTTGAGATAAGTACATGAAAATTAACTTAAATTTTAAAATTAAATCAACAAAAAAGTTGAAATTGGAAAGCTTAGATAATTGTTATGAATGTCCATCTCCAGCTATCTGACATTATTATGCTAGTGTTTTGTAAGATCAAAAGTTAATAAACAATTCTGTCAAAAGAACTTGCTTCAGAGCAGCGGAGTTTGAAAAATCATTAAAAATAACCTGCAAGTTCAATCAACATGAAAATTTTCAGATTTGAAGTATGCATATAGAACTTTAGTTTCTCCAAATTTCAGCTCATTCGGACACTTTTAGACTATTGTTTTGCACCACCAAACATGATACATGAGTAATTTATGAAAAATTAGACAGCAACCAACCATTTTGAAAAATCGATTAAAAATCAGTTACAAACCCAATTCATTCCAAATTTTCCAAAACTGAAACATACACATTTAACTTTAATTATTTCAAACATATGGTAAAGTTTGGACAAAATATTTCAATAATTTGAGAGTTCATTCCAAAATCATTACTTCTTAAAAAATAATATTTGCAAACCTAGCTAAGCCTTTGTAAAGTAAATATGAATTTATTATACAACTTAAATATGATTACACAAACCATTTAAAGAATATCACCCTTTATTGTAATTAAGCATTATTAGTTTTCCCTGAATATAAAACTTAAAAAAGATAAAAGAAATTAAAAATGGAATTATAATATAATCATTATATATTTCCACTCACAAGTAACGTTTCTTAAACTTGATTGACATCATCACCCAATAGTAGTCTCATTTCACTTTCAACATTCTTCCTAAACCTAGAAAGGGGGAAAAAAGATAACAAACTTTAAAATATAATCATTATATGTTAAGACATGCAATATGTAACATAATATTTTTTTCTAGAACATTCATTAAATAATCCATAGTTCTTAAAATTAATACACTATACAGATGCAATAAATTAATTTTCAAGCTATTACTCGGATGCTTATTATCCAAAATAATTTCTTGAAAACCTTCAAAGTCTTAAACTAGGATAATTCTATCATATACAATAATTCATCAAACATTAATTTGCTGCAAAATTCATGGTTATCTCTACACCAAAATTTCTTAGAAAATTTTCAACCAAAACAAAAATTCCCATTTGCCCTGTAAACAAGTCTTATGATTTTAGCCATGAATCATATAAATATAAATAAGAAAAATAAAACAACTGAAGCAGATATTGCCTTATTATGAATATAAAAATAAATAAAACCAATCTAATATTGCCTTATTAATGAACTGAAGAAACAAATTTATGTTTTGCCCTATAAACATATCCATCAAAGAAATGATAAAGACACCTCATTTCTCAACCTAAGCCACATACTTCAAACTTTTCCTTTATAAAAGTAATCATTCAATGAAACTATTTATATTGAACAGAACCCAAAAATAATAGCCGAAAAATAGAATGAAATGATTGCTTTTGAAAAAAAAAACTAATAACACATGAAGAAATGGTTAATAAGCAATAAGTTATATCAACATAGAACCACTATGAACCAATATAAACCATCAATTTTAGCACAATCATGCTGCTCTTAAGAATTCCCATATTAGAAAATTTTAGGGTTTTAGAGTAAAAAATGTTTAATATCGTTCATCAGCGAAATAAAGTAAACCTTATAGTGACAATCACCCTAAACACAATATTTTCCAAAGTAGATACAATAAAGGCTATCTAGTGCCAATAAAAGAAAAGAAAGTAGCAAAGAAAAAAACACAATGAAAGCCAAATCTTTACCTTCTAGTTTCTTCCAAGTAGCTAAAGAAACATAGAAGCTCTTCTCTAAATCACTTATTTAAACCTAAAAGAAAAATTGAAAAAAAAAACTCAAGATCTGATGAAAATAATAGAGACCCAAAATCATAAAATAAGAAAAGAAAGAAGAAGTTAGGATATTGAAGGCAAATGGCGGACATGTGCCGCCGGTTCGATAGAATCATGGCCGAGCACTTTTTGACAATTTGGATGTTGGGGATTTTTTAGATCTGGGGAGCTTAGGAGGGAACGGATATTTTGGTAGAGGGAGTTGAAAATTTTTTGTTATATTTTGGATAAGACTTGTCCATTTGTTTTGTTTTTATCCGCTTAAAAAGCACTGCTTTAAAAAAACTAAAAATAATTCGTAGTCTACTAGTCTTTTGATTCAATGTAGAAGCTTTAGGTTTAAGAGGTCTTCGGTTTGAATTCGGATTGTAACAAAATTCAAATGATAATTTTTTATTGTTGATACCTTAGTATCATTGATCGCTATTGCTAAAGCTATTGATACTTTAGTATTAGTAATTAGTGATACTTATCTGTTAAATGCAAAAAATGGTCCAAATGTATGTACATCTAATACTTTCAAATAAAGTGTCACAAGACAAGTATCAGTGAAGACTATTTTCTAGTAGTGATGATTACATATATTCTAAATGGGTAAAAATGATTACAAAAAATGGTCCAAATGTATGTACATCTAATACTTTCAAATAAAGTGTCACAAGACAAGTATCAGTGAAGACTATTTTCTAGTAGTGATGATTACATATATTCTAAATGGGTAAAAATGAAAAAAAGATGCAAGAAAAATTCATGCTGAATTATCAAAAAAATATTGTTGAAAAGTTAAGGTTTGAAAGTGAAGTAATCAATCCTCAAACTACTGTTTTTGGAAAAAAAAGAGAAATTGAAGGAAGTTTTGACTAAGCTAGAAAGTACTAAAAAATCTTTGAGAATGATGAATTCTAGAACAAAGCAATTTGATAAGATTTTGACTATGGGAAAAGCTACTTTAGATCATTATTGTCTTGGGTATCATAAAGGAATTACTTTAAGCTCAAATACTATTTTTGGTAAAGCCTCTTCACCAACAACCAAAGTATCGCTACCAATGGCAAAACTCTCTGATGAAATGAAAGGTAAATATGTGACACATTATACATCGAGCTCACATGGTTAGTATGAAAGTTTTGTTCTTACTTGTCACTTTGTTATATTAAAGGACACATAAGAGCTAGATGCTTTAGGTTCATGAATTACATAAAGAAAATTGTGTCGTTTAATTTTTCTTCATTTGGTAAACCTAGATATACTCTTAAACCTAAGCTTAATGCTCAAGGTAACTTTATTGAACCAAATTGGATTAGGAAATATGAATTAAAAGCATATGTGTCATTTACATCTCTGCGATCTTGTATTAATAACTTATAGTGTTTTGATAGTGTTTGCTCTAGACACATGAATGGTGATTATAGTGCTTTAATAAATTATGAAGAATGTAGTTGAGAACATGTGGCCTTTGCTGACAGTATTAAAAGTCATGTGCTCCTAGACTTGAAAATGCTTTACAAGTTGAAGACTTGAGAGCTAATCTTTTGAGTATTGATCAAATTTATTATCAAAACGTAATGATAAATTTTAATAGCAGCAAATGTCAAGTGTTTAATAACAAGGGTAAGTATATACTTAAGGGAATTAGACCATCGAATCATTATTATAAATTGATCCAATTTATTACTTGTCATAAAACTACTATTGATCAAATTGAAATAAGGCCCCAAAAACTTGGTCATTTTAATTATAAATTATTGACTAACTCGTGAGTGCAGAAATTGTAAGAGGAATACCTAAGCTCAAAAAGAAACAATCTAGAGCTTGTAATTCTTGTCAAATTGGCTAACAACAAAAAACATCGCACATCGTACAAAGTTGTTTAACATATTACCACATCTAAAGTACTTGATTTCCTTCATATGAATTTTATTAGTCCAATGCAAGTGAAAAGTGTTGCTGAACAATGGTATGCTTTTATTTGCATAGATGATTTCTTCAGATGCACATGGGCTGATTTTATTAAAGAAAAATCTGATATGTTTGGTGTGTTTAAAAAATTATGTATTAGAAGATCATAATATTGGGAAAATTAGAAGTCATCATCAAAACGAATTTGAAAATGCTAATTTTGCAAAATATTTTGATAAACATGGTATAATACATGAATTTTCAGTACCTACTACTCTTGAACAAAATGGAATTTTTTAAAGAAAGAACAAAACCTTAGAGGAGATGGCACGTGTGATGTTGAACTCCAATAAGTTGACTAAATGTCTTTCAGCAAAAGAACTAAATATTTTTGTATCCAAGCACTAAAAAAACCTCTTATGAACTGTGGAAATGTAAGGAACCTAATATAAATTATTTTCACATCTTTGGTATTACATGTTACATCTTGAAAGATCGTGAATACTTGTGTAAGTATGACTAAAAAAATGATGAGGGCATTTTTCTTTGTTATTCAAATAATAATAAAGCTTTTCGATTGTAAAATTTGGGAACTCAAACTATTATGGAATCTACCAATGTTATTATTGATGACTTTAAAGATTTTGCAGAATTTTTTGTTTAAAGAGAGATCACTGAGTTCATTAAGAATGAAGAAATTTTTTGTATATGCATAATACTTTTAGATGAAAATGCCAAAATAACTCGCGTTAACCACAATGAAGACTTAACCCCCATATGAAAAAAAGTGGTAAAAAATTAGATCTTTAAACTACTAGATGTAAGAATTATCAATGTTATCTTTGATTGTAAATAGGTAAGTCCAACATAAGTAGTACTAAAGAAATCTGCAATGATCACTGTACAAAATTAAAAAAGTGAACTAATCTCAACACGGGTTCCATCTAGTCAACATATGTGCATTGACTACAGAAAATTAAATAATGCCAATAGAAAGGAGCATTTTCCTCTTTTACTTTTAGATCAAATCCTCGAGAGTAGCAGAACACTTCTGCTACTACTTTCTTGATGGCTACTCAAACTTTCAGCAAATTTCTACAGCCTTAGAAGGCCAAGAAAATACCATATTCACATGCCTATTTGAAACATTTACATTTAGAAGAATGCCTTTTGGACTCTATAATTCTCCTGCAATATTTCAGAGATGCATGCTAAGCATTTTTAGGTGAGATTATTGAAAATTGTTTAGAAGTTTTTATGGACAATTTAACTATATTAAGAAATTTTTTTGATACATCTCTTAATAATTTAGAAAGAGCTTTAGAAAGGTGTAAAGAAAAAGGATTTATTTTAAATTAGGCAAAATGTTGTTTCATGACCATTTTTAGAATTGTCTTAGGCCATGTAATTCCTTTAAATGAAATCAAAGTTGATAAAGTCAAAGTTAAAATCACCTCAAAATTATCTTCACCAAAGACAGTTAAGGAAGTTCGTTCAAAATTACCTTCACCAAAGACAATTAAGGAAGTTCGTTCCTTTTAAGGACATGCCGAATTTTATAGGAGCTTAATAAGAGACTTTAGTATCATATCTAGACTACTTTGTAATCTCTTTATAAAAGATACACTATTTGAGTGGACCAAAGATTGTCAAAAAGACTTTGAAAAGATAATATGTCTTTTAGCATAATCCCCTATAATGCAATCCCCTGATTGCCCTTTACTTTTTGAACTAATGTGTAATGCTATTGCTAGCGATTATGATGTTGGAGCTGCTTTAGGACAAAGAAAAAAAAAAAGGTGAGCTCTTTGTTATCTATTATGCAAGCAGAATTTTAAATAGTGCCCAAATGACTTATACTACCACTTAAATAGAACTACTTGCTGTAATATTTACACTGAATAAATTTCAAACAAATTTAATTAGTTCATCTATTATGGTCTTTTTTTTATCATATTGCTATTAGATATTTAATGTCTAAACAAGATGCCATGCCAAGATTAAAATGATGAATTCAAAGATAAAAAGGGTGGCGAAAATGTTATTGCAGGCTATCTGTTAAGACTTACAAATGAGCTTTCAATTAACACAATACCTATCAATGATTCTTTTCCTAATGAGTTTTTGTTTTCTATACATAATGTGCCTTAGTATGCTAACATTGTTAATTATTTTACAACAGGTAAAATGTCATCCAATTTGAACTTCCAAGATAATAAGAAATTCTTAATAGAGGTGAAAAGCTTTTACAAGGATGATCCATTCTTGTTCAAGTATTATACTGATCAAATTTTTTACAGATAGATGTCGGACGATAAAGTAAACAGTGTTGTTAAATTTTGATATTCAAAAGCATGTGATGGCTACTTTTCTCTGACTGTTCAAACCGCGTGGTCAAACCGCGTACTGTTGACTGATGATGTGGTGCAATCCTAAGCATCCAAAATATTTTTAATTCGATGGTCATGATTTACTCAATGTATCTTTAAAAATGGGGCTCTCCCCCCCTAATTTGGCATCCTTGAATTTATTTTTTAGTTCCATTTTCTGTAATTCCTTCTCCATCTTCTATTTTCTACTTATTTTAATAAATTTCCATTTGACCCCTAGTTCAATTATGAGTAGCTAATTTTCTTTTAAGTTTGGGTTGAAGGTGAAGTCTCAACATGTGTCATGGGCTTTATTTGGTAAATTTACTTTCTCTTCCCCTCTAATTATTGTGGATGTTTTAACTTTTCATCGAGAAATAGTAATAATCTTGTCTAGATACCGCCCTGATTTCATCGGCTCCCTAGTACAAAGTTATTATTATTTGGCACGATAAGCCCTTAGCACCATATTGATTAGAGTGTGGTTCTTGAAGAGTAGAAATCCCTCTCATGATTTAATTGGCATTAATAAAGAATATTTAGCCCATGATGCATGTTGATGCAGATCTAGATACCAAAGTGCTTTATTTCAATAGATTTTGCTTTAATTTATTTCCGCCATTTTAATTTAAATTTTAGGATAATCTAGATCACTTCAACCAAAAATCCAATCACCCACTTGGAAAATTAATTCTACACATAATTAAAATCCACCTCCTCGTGGGATCGACACTCGTCACCATTAATCTATTCTACAATAGATTCGTACGCTTGCGAGTTCAATAAAATTTGCACAACAAGTTTTTGGCGCCGTTGTCGGAGAGGTAAGTTATTTTAATTTGTAGAATTAATTTTTGTAAATAATTTCTTTTAGTTATTTTCTTGTAATTGTTTTTCTTATTTTTTCAAAAAGTGAATCTGCATTTAAAGGTAATAATTTCTTTTCTTTTTCTCTTCTTTAAAATTTTTTAATTTAATTTTCAAGTTATTTTTCTCTTTGTAATTTTTTGTTTATCTTATTAATTTATTTTTACTTAATTTATTTCACGTATTTTTTTAGTGCGTTTTTATAGAAATGTTGTAATAACGTTATAAAGTTAGTACCGTAATTTCTTCTTCTTCTTTATTTTTATTTATTTTGTTCTCATTTATTTTTGTGTTCTTTGTATGCATGGTCGAATGTCATTATTACCTAATCTTGAGCCTATAGACCTTGAACTAGAAAAAACACTGCGCACACACAAACACGTTAAAAATAAAATTGAAATGGATTTGCAACAACAACCACCACCACAGGAGAGGCCATTTAAGGACTCCTTTAGTCACTTAGCTAATTTGAGCACATCATGCATAAGATACCCAAATATAGTTGCTAGGAGTTTTGAGTTAAAACCTAGTGTGCTAAATTGTCTCCCAACATTCTATAGCCTAGAAAATGAGGACCCATATAATCATTTGAATGATTTTCATACTGTTTGTCAAACTTTTAAATATGAGAATTTTTCAGATAATGATGTTAAACTTAAACTATTCCCATTTTCTTTAAAGGATCGAGCTCGTTCATGGCTCAATACATTGCCTGCTAATAACATTACATCATGGGAACAAATGGTAACAAAATTTTTGAATAAATGCTTCCCAATGCATAAAACCAATGTTATTCGAAGGGAAATCTCAGAGTTTATCCAGAGAGAAGACAAGCAGTTTTTCGAAGCATAGGAGCGATTCAATAGGCTACTTTTGAAGTGTCCACATCATGAGTACGAGAAATGACACCAATGCTAATACTTTTTGAAGGGATTATTGCCACATGTGCAAGAATGGCTAATGGCAACAAGTGGAGGAGAGCTAATGTCAAAAAGTGCATCAGAGATTTGAGATTTCTTCCAGCGACAAGCGAATAATTCCCAACAACGGAGTCGATCACTCAGGAATACTAAAAGAATTAAGGGAGTGAATAAGGTTTACATTGGCGAGTCAAGTTCGGGAATTAAAGAAGTTAAAGAGATAATTTAAGGTCTTTCCCGATAAATAGCATCATTAACGACTGCTAAATCAACATAACCACATAAACATGACTCATATCCAGATCAAGCCAATGCCATAGGTGTAATGAGAAAGCCATCAAATTACAACCCATACTCCAATACATATAATCCTGGATGGAGAGACCACCCCAATTTTTCATGGTCTCAAGGATTCCAACAAAATGGACCAGTAGCTCCAGCTCCACCAATGCAACCAATTCCTCAAGTTCCTCAAGCCTCTCAACCACCATTTAGACTATACAATCAGAACCAGAAGTACTCTCAACCCAGACCATGGGAGGATGCATTGTAGAATTTTAGGAATGTTACTCACTACACAATTGAGCAGCAGAACCGCATCATTGATGAACTACAAAATAAGTTGAGAGCAGACTTCAACTCACAAGCCCAATCAGTTTCAAATCTTGAGAAGATGGTGGGACAACTTGCTTCTTCAATTCAAACATTGGCAATGACTGTTGAGAAAGGTAAATTTCCAAGTCAACCAGTGCTTAACCCTAAAGGAGTGCATGACGTAAGTACCAGTTCACCACAGCAGCATGAAGAGGTCAAAGCTGTCATGACCTTACGAAAAGGGAAATAAGTCGACGACAAAGTGGAGATGCCGATGATGAAAATGAACCAAATTGTACATGTAAATGCCGACGATCATTGGAGTAAAAAGAAGAAACCAACCCACGAGAATATTTTCCTAAAGCTCTTTTTCCTCAGAGGGTAGCTAAAGGAAAGAAGGGAAAATGCACAGGTGAGATTCTTGAAATCTTCAAACAAGTAAGTGTTAACATCCATTTGCATGATGCTATAAAATAAGTGTCATCTTATGCTAAGTTTCTTAAAGACCTTTGTACTAAAAAGAGAAACATTCACGTTCAAAGGAAGGCCTTTTTAACAGAAAACGTTAGCTCTATACTCCAACACAAAATTTCTCTAAAATGCAAAGACCCAGGCTCCCCCACCATCTCATGTAGTATAGGGAACCACACAATTGAGAATGCTTTGTTGGATTTAGGAGCTAGTGTAAATATGTTACCTACTCAGTATTCGTGAAACTTGGACTGGGAGAATTACACCCAACTTTAATAGTGTTACAGCTTGCAGATCGGTTCACAAAAATACCTCGTAGTATTGTGGAGGACGTGCTTATCCAGGTAGACAAGTTTTATTTTCCTGTTGATTTCATTGTAATTAACACTCAACCAATCCATGATTCAAGGAAGCACATCCCTATTATCCTAGGTCGACCTTTCTTGGCAACTGCCGATGTTCACATTCAATGCAGGACTGGAAATATGTAGTTATCCTTTGGCAGTATGACTATGGAGCTAAACATTTTCAACATTGCCAAACAACCTCACAATGTAGATGATGAAATTATTGATGTGGATTTAATAGAAACATTAGTTGATAATACTTTTCTTTCAAACCTTAGTGATGACCCTTTACAAATATGTTTAACTCACTTTGGTTTGAATTTTGATATTGACAGATCAGTCGATGAGGTCAACACCTTACTTGACTCAGCACCATCCATGGACACTAATAAATGGAAGTCAAGAGTTGAACAACTAGCACCATCAGAGAAAAAACTCAGCCCATCATCAGAATCACCACCGAAACTCGAGCTCAAATCATTACCCAACACTTTGAAATATGCATTTTTGGGAGAAGAAAGCACTCTACCAGTAATCATCTCAACATCCCTAAATGAGGAACAAAAAGGTAAGTTGTTGGATGTTTTAAAAGAGCACAAATGAGCATTAAGATGGACCATAGCCAACATAAAAGGTATAAACCTAGTAGACTGCATGCATTACATTTACCTTGATGAAAATGCTAAACCTACTAGGGAATGCAACGTCGGTTAAATCCTAACATGAAAGAAGTTGTTAGAACTAAAGTCCCTAAACTATTAGATGCAGGTATCATTTACCCCATTTCTGATAGTTCATGGGTCAGTCATGTGCAAGTTGTCCCGAAAACGTCAGGAGTCACAGTAGTTACCAATGCTGATAATGAATTCATACCCACTAGAGTGACTACAGGATGACGTGTATGCATTGATTATAGAAAGTTGAATTCTGTCACACGTAAAGACTATTTTCCTTTACCATTTATTGATCAAATGCTTGATAGATTAGCAGGCCATGAATTTTATTGTTTTCTAGATGGTTACTCAGGATATAATTAGATTCCCATAACACCAAAAGATAAAGAGAAAACCACTTTCACTTGCCCTTTTGGCACATTTGCATATAGGAAGATGCCATTTGGATCATGTAATGCACCTGCTACATTTCAACGATGCATGTTGAGCATTTTTTCTGATATTGTTGAACGATTCCTTGAAGTCTTTATGGATGACTTTTCTATCTTTGGCGATTCATTTGATCAATATTTACATCATCTAACACTAGTTCTGTAGAGATGTATAGAAAAGAACTTAGTCTTTAATTGGGAGAAGTGTCATTTTATGGTAAAATAAGGTATTGTTCTCGATCACATCATTTCGAGCAAAGGTATTGAGGTTGACAAAGTAAAGGTGGATCTCATTTCCAATCTTTCTCCACCTAAAACAGTCAGAGAAGTAAGATCTTTCCTTAGGCATGCTGGTTTTTATCGACGTTTTATTAAAGATTTTAGCAAAGTTTCTAGACCCTTATGCAATCTACTTGCTAAGGATGTACCTTTTATCTTTGATGATTCATGCCTTGTGGCATTTAAAAAACTAAAGCAATTGTTGACATCATCACCCATCATTCAACCCCCAAACTAGAACTTACCATTTGAGCTCATGTGTGATGCATCTGATTATGCAGTAGGAGCAGTATTAGGACAAAGAGTAGATCGAATTCCCCATGTTATTTACTATGCTAGTATGACATTGAATGATGCACAATTGAACTATTCAACTACTAAAAAAGAAATGCTAACAATAGTGTTTGCATTAGAGAAATTTTGATATTATCTCATTAGTTGTAAAATAATTGTGTTCACAAATAATGCTGCTCTTAAATATCTTCTCACAAAGAAAGTTGCAAAAGTTAGACTAATTCGTTGGATGTTACTTTTGCAGGAATTCGACTTGGAATTCAAAGATAAGAAAGGCACAGAAAATGTTGTGGCTGACCATCTCTCTCGTCTCAATTTTGACACAATTACAGAACCATTAACATTGAATGGGTCATTTCCAGATGAACAATTGATGAGTGTGGAAGTATTACCATGGTATGCTGATATCGTGAATTATATTGTAACATGTCAACTTCCAGAGCTTTGGACCAAGCAAGACAAAGCCAATATTTTTGCGGAAATAAAGAATTTCTTTTGGGATGACCTTTATCTGTTAAAGTATTGTGCAGATCAAATTGTTAGACGATGTGTCCCAGAAAGTGAAATTCATAATATCTTTTCATTCTGCTATGAACAAGCTTGTAGAGGCCATTTCAGCGCTAAAAAAACAGCTACTAAAATTTTACAATGTGGTTTCTATTGGCCAACTATATTTCGAGATGCTTACACTTTCTGTTCTTCATGTGATAGGTGTCATCGAATGGGGAGCATTACACGAAGGAATATGATGCCACTAAATCCAATTTTAGTGGTTGAGATATTTGATGTATGAGGCATGGACTTCATGGGACCCTTTCCCCCTTTTTTTGGCCATCAATACATATTGGTTGTTGTTGACTATGTATCGAAATGGGTAGAAGCAATTCCATGTAGAACCAATGATCACAAAGTGGTGATAGGATTTTTGAAAAGCAACATTATTTCACAGTTTGGATTCCCTCGAGCAATAATCAGTGATGGTGGTGCCCACTTTTGTAACAAAGCATTCAAAGCACTTTTGATAAAGTATTCCATCACTCATAAAGTGGCGACCCCATATCATCCGCAAACCAGTGGCCAAGTTGATATCTCCAATCGAGAAATAAAGCACATATTAGAAAAGACGGTGAGGCTAGACAGAAAAGATTGGTCATTAAGACTCGATAATACATTATGGGTGTATAAAATGGCTTTCAAGACCCCGATTGGGATGTCACCCTATAGGCTAGTGTATGAAAAAGCTTGCCACCTAACTGTGAAACTCCAGCATCGTGCGTATTGGGCCATCAAGAAATTCAACTTTGACATACAGCAAGCTAGCTCAGAAAGAAGATTACAGCTGGCAGAACTTGAAGAAATTCATAATGATGCATACGAAAATGCCAAGATTTACAAGCAGCGAATGAAAATCTTTCATGACAAGAAAATTATGAGAAAATCTTTCACTCCAGGTCAGAAAGTGCTTTTATTCAATTCTCACTTGCACCTATTCCTTGGTAAGTTACGCTCTCGATAGTCTGGCCCATTTATTGTTCACACTGTTTTTCGACACGGGGCAATTGAAGTTAAAGACCCAAAGAACGGTGTCTCTTTTAAAGTTAATGGTCAAATATTAAAGCCATATCTAGAGTACCAACCACATGGAGAGGACACCAAAATAAATTTGAGTGACCCACTAGATTTGAATTGAGATTTTTCTTTCTTTTCGGTGATTTGATTTTTTTCTTTCTTTTTACTATTCTTTTGCTAATTGAAATTATTTTTGCATAAGTATGTTTGTTTAACCATTAAGTTTTCTCTTATCATTGTTAATCATGAGTACCTCAGCTAAACAGCTCCTCCTGAACATTTTTAGACAACGTCAACGTGTAAAATCTCATCTCAAAAGGTAAATTCGATTTTGTAAAACACATCATATTTGGGCTCTACAACCACCAGAGTTAGTATCCCATGTTGAGGATTTAGAAAGCCAACTCAGAGACATTGAGGGAAGTGTCTATAACATCCAGTTAGAGCTTGAGGTAAATTCAATAAGAGGACGATTGTAATTTTCTTTTTTTGTTTTAGTTTTTTTTTTCTGTTTGTGTGCTTTAGTTTGTTACCCTGGTGAAGTGGCGGATAATGGTACTCCGTGACAATCAAGTCAGTTACTTTAGTTTCCCATAATAACTGATATTCTGAGGCGAAGGTATGGACAGAAATGAGATTTTAGCAAAGCTTCACAATTGATTCCCTTCACTTCCTCAGAATGCCCTCCTTATAATCTATAAAACTCGGTCTGAACAGATGCAATTGTTCAAGAGGAATAACATACCTGCTGACATCCGCTGGTTAATCGAGGCCAAAGTGCAATTGGCAGGTGAGTTGCCTCCTAAATTTATTGCATACATGTCTGGTTGTGGTAAATGAAATTATGCAAGAAAACGAAGAGCTCGAAGAATTTCTGTTGCTTGTCATAAGTGCGCCAGAATGAGATGCGATAAAAAATCATGTTATTTAGGAATTATGTTTGATAACAGGGAAGATAAGATTCAACTCATTAGGGATGGCTTGAATAAGGAGTCATTGGATGATATCCTTTTATCTCTTGAAACACATCCCAGTGGATATGTACAAGGTGCGATTCTCTAGTTATGGCCATTATTCCAGAAAGAGCATGCACGATATAGTCTCGGGAATCTGACTATAAACGACTCTGTTTTCTAGTTTATAAGAAAACTGGATGGGAAGCCTATCCTCGACCTATAGAGGGCGTTCAAGCCGTTTCTGGACGTAAAACTAGAGGAAGATGTGAGCCACAGTCGCAACTACCTGTAAATATCCTTTTATTCACGGTTGTTTTATCATTTGCATTATTGTCTTTAATAATTTTATTTTATCACTGTTTACTTTTTCCTTTTTGCTATTTCCTTTTTTACTCTCGAGCCATGTGCTTTACGCGTTAATTGACACTGACATGCTACCTCATACACAGCTATGTCCCACTGTCACCAAGATTCTTAAATATGATTTGTTTTGTTAAGCACTCACAAATTGTTTTTGAGAAGTATCCCAATGGCAGCTACTCTCAATAAACAATTCAAGAACATTTGTGTGCTTTTTGGATTTAACTATGGCAAACATAAAGAGTTCGTTGAGGCAGCCATAGATCTTAGTCGAAGCATAGCAGAGAGAAAATTACACTTTGTGTATGGAGGAGGTAACCGAGGGTTATCAAAATTGGTCTCAGAAGCTGCTTTTGTCAGAGGAAGCCAAGTGTTAGGCATCATCCTAAGAGCCCTAAAACCTTTGGGCAGTTTGTCTAACTCACCGATTGGAGAAGAGTTAGTCGTCTCAGGTATGCAAGAAAGAATAATTGAAATGCTTAATCATGTTGATGCTTTTATTTTCCTACCAGGAGATCTTACAACTCTAGAGGCACTTATCACATTAGCATCTTAGGCCCATCTGCACATTCACCAGAAACCCATTGGTTTGTTAAATGTCAATAACTTTTATGATGGCTTTATCGCATTTCTTAACCATACAATAAAAAACTATTTCATTCCTTCCACAGCGAAAAAAACTTTTTATTTGTGTTCACACTGCCAATGAGCTACTTGATCTGTTACAAGCTTATAAACCAGAGCCAGACCCAGGACCTTTGTGTTGGAGTGTCCAAATAATGCTGGTAACAGTAGCCGCAGTAAGAAGTACAAATTAGATTTAACTCTTTGCTTGTAAATATTTTCTTCTATGTTGTACCACCCAGGTGATGTCTTCTAAACTCTACTTTTTTCCTTTCAAACATTGAGGACAATGTTTCGTTCTGGTTGGGGGGAGGGACTAATCGACAATTGTGGAATCTTGGTTAAGTTTTTACTGATTTTTTGTTGTAGAGACTAACCGTGGCTAACATTTTGTGTTGAAGATGGCTGAATATGAAGTGTAGTGACTCTAGAAACGCATCTTCTTCGTTTGAAAAAAAAATTAAAAAATTTTTCCAGACATTTTCTTTTTCTTTATTAAGTTTTGACAATCATTTTTCTCCTTCTTTCTAATTTATCCTTTATAAATATACACTTTCAAAATTTTGAGTCGAAGATGGCTGAATATAGAGTGTAGTTACTCTAGAAATGCATCTTCTTAGTTAAAAAAAAAACCATTTTCTTTTTCTATCATTTTAAGTGTAAATTTTCTAATTAATTTTTCTGCATCATTTTCACCTTTCTGCATGCATATTTTCTTTTCATGTTTAGAATAGGTTGGGGGTAGAATGTCGTTTGAACCAAAAAAAATAAAATTGTGTTATTTGTTTTTAACATTGGATGACATGATGACTTTCAAATTTTAATATTTGTATTATCTTTGGTCTTAAGTGATGTTATGCCATGTTTGCTACTCTACATGTTGATGTCAGAGACAAATATGAGTTGCTTAAAGGAATGCACATGTCATAATAAATTCCAAGTGAGGTTTTGAGCCTGTCATTTTTCTTGGAGAGTAACCTTTTTTGCCCATTCTTCATACAGGTTATCAGTTTATTATTTTATACACGATCTCTAGATTTCTTTTGAGTCAACCCTTTAAAAAAATTGTAAAAGAAAAAAATGTGTGTTGCTACATCTGAATGTCTATCTAACTAGTAGATATAGAAGATTATTTAGAGTCTTAAAAGACGATGGAAAGGCCATCTTTGATCCGTTTGAGCCTTTCTAGCCAATCCTATTATAAAGTATCCATAATTAACCCCTTTGAGCCTATATATTAAAAAAAAAATTTCTTTGGTAACCTATCATATTTTCTCACTCCAATGTGGAGTATCACCTTATGTTTCACGTTTTCCACCACCCAATTATGTTTGAAAATAGGGATAATTATGTATTCCTAATAATGGTGCTATGAAAAAAAAAAGATATATATATATACAATGAAAAAAAATGAAAGAAAAGAAAAGAAAATTCCAAAAAAATAAATAAATAAAGCATCTTGTAATCTCCAAAAAGTCCCCTATTTTTCAAACATACATTTTTGTTTTCCTATTACCCTTTTTTTTTATTAGCCATGACCCTAGCCTACGTTACATCCTAATAAAAGTCCTTCCTGATTTTAGGGAGCTATAGTCTGAAGAAGAAGCTAGTTATATGGGCTAAAAAGATGTAGTGGTGCATAAAAAAAAAGAGAAAAAAAAAAGAAAAGTAAAAATAAAAAAATAAAAAATAAAAAAATAAATAAATAAATTGGGTTGACTAGTATTTTGTTTGACTTAAAGATCATATTATTTCTAAGCTGCGGGCATATTTCTTTCATCTTGGTGAGAGCGTGTGATATTATTTCCTTATTATTTTTCTCTCAATTTACCATTCATTGAAGTGACTATTTTTATTGGGTTTAATTTCTTTTTGAGAGTGTCACTACTACCGGTGAGATTTTGGGGTTTGACATGTCATTCTTGAAAGTATTTGTGACAAAGTCTACTGGGTTGATTCATGTGGATGGTTGATGTAGGAGTGATATTTCTTTAGACTGGAGATAATGCTTATACTTTTATTTGATTGTTATCATTAGTCTGATTGAATAAACACGAGTGTTTTAAAAAAAAATCATTTTCGGTTTGAATTTTGTTTTCACTTTAATTGCTAGGGACTAGCAATAAGCTGGTTGGGGGGTGTGTTGAGTGTTAGAAAGTGTATATTTATAAAGGAGAAAATCGTCATTTTACACCTCAAGTTTCATTAACATTCATACTTTTATGCATTTAAGTCTTTTGTAATTTAATTATGTGTGTTTTATTTTAATTAAGTAATTATGTGTGTTTTATTTTAATTAAGTATTTTATGTATTTTAGGGGCATCATGGTCATTTCACAATGAATGAGAGATCTGGCAGGAAAACGGACATCACTTTTGAACTCAGGATAGTCGAAAACCTTAGGAGGAGCATAAAAGGAAAAATGACATTGTTCACATGTACGGTATTGTCCATGTTACTGTTCATGACACTATTCACATATATGGAATGATGATGTGGCATTGACCGATGATGTGGCATTGACTGATGAGATGTCACGATCTTATTGGACTAAAATTCTTATGTACTGTTGATCGATGACGTGGCAGCATGTCAGTGGACCAAAAACCGTGAGTACGGTACATGCATATATACAGGATTATTTACAACCAAACTGCGTCACTATTCAAGCCACCTGACTGTTCAAACCGCGTGGTCAAACCGTGTCACTATTCAAACCGCATGGTCAAACCGCGTACTATTGACTGATGACGTGGCGCAATCCTGAGCATCCAAAATGTTTTTAATCAGTGTATCTATAAAAAAGGGGCTCTCCGCCCCTAATTTGGCATCCATGAATTCATTTTTTAGTTTCATTTTCTGTAATTCCTTCTCCATCTTGTATTTTCTACGTATTTTAATAAATTTTCATTTTACCCTTACTTCAATTATGAGTAGCTAATTTTCTTTTAAACTTGGGTTGAAGGTGAAGTCTCA
Source organism: Citrus x changshan-huyou (assembly GCA_039657385.1). Classification (NCBI taxonomy): domain Eukaryota; kingdom Viridiplantae; phylum Streptophyta; class Magnoliopsida; order Sapindales; family Rutaceae; genus Citrus; species Citrus x changshan-huyou. The sequence goes on from CM077549.1 coordinate 10,168,148, forward strand.
ACATGTGTCATGGGCTTTATTTGGTAAATTTACTTTCTCTTCCCCTCTAATTATTGTGGATGTTTTGACTTTTCGTCGAGAAATAGTAATAATCTTGTCTAGATACCGCCCTGGTTTTATCGGCTCCCTAGTATAAGGTTATTATTATTTGGTATGATAAGACCTTAGCACCATATTTATTAGAGTGTGGTTCTTGAGGAGTGGAAATCCCCCTCATGATTTAATTGGCATTAATAAGGAATATTTAGCACATGTTGCATGTTGATACAGATCCAGATACCCAAGTGCTTCATTTCAATAGATTTTGCTTTAATTTATTTCCGCCATTTTAATTTAAATTTTAGGATAATCTAGATCACTTCAACCACAAATCCAATCACCCACTTAGAAAACTAATTCTACACATAATTAAAATCGACCTCCTCGTGGGATCGACACTCGTCACCATTAATCTATTCTACAATAGATTCGTGCGCTTGCGAGTTCAATAAAATTTGCACAACAATAAGCAGCAACACTACCATCTCTTTTCTTCCACCTATATTCACCGCACGTAGGACAATTAAAAAGGCTTTCATTTCTATAGAGTATACAATCATTTGGACAAGCATGAATTTTGATATACTCTAAGCCTAAAGCACTCATTGTCTTTTTGGCCTCATACATTGATACATGCAATTCATTTCCTTCCGGTTACATTTCAGAAAGAGCACTCAATAAATCTGAAAAGCTACTATCAGACCACCCATATCTGTCCTTTATATTGCATAATTTAACTAAAGCTGATAACTTGGTAAATTTGTTTGATCCAGGGTACAAAGGCTTCTCAGAATCTTCTAATAATTTTTTGAATGCTTTAGGATCACTATTACAATCCTTAAAAGCATCTTCAACCATTTCAATAGTATTACCACCATCATAATCCATATATCCACTGTCATTTTGGCAACTTATGTTGTCAGGAGATTTGTTGCCGATATCTTCCCCATGCCAAACCCATATTTTGTATGACATATCAAAACCCCATATAATTAAATGATCTTTTACTTCTTTAGGCCTATGAAATGCTAAATTCTGACATTTATCACATGGACACCTAACAACACTAATTTCTTGATTACTTTCAACTGCAGTCAGCCTCATACTCATCGGACAATCTATCATATTTGAGCCAAGATTTATCCATTTTTTGTCTAGTACCTGACATATAATTGAGACAATTTCAACATAATGTACTGACATTCAGAGATATTAGAAATATATGACAGTAACATTGTAAAATTAATTTTATTAGCAGATTGCAGACCAATTAGTTTCTAGAAAAGATAGTATAACAACTAAACTGTCTGCCACAAATTTGTACAAGAACATAAAAATTAATTTAAAAAAAAAAATCCTAATTTTGAAGTGCAAGCTGACAAGTTATGGTATGAGCAACGATGTTCATGGTCATGACTTTAATTGATAGTCAGTCACACTATTATGGTCGCCTCAGCCTCAAAATTTTGAGGCAAGGAAAACAACCAGATGAAGAAAATCTTGTGTGATATTACAATTCTGAAAATTACTTTGTGAAAATCTGGTTAACTGAATTTTAACTCTATGAGCAATTATTCAAACAGTAAAGGTATTAGAGAAAAGGTACACACATACAATAGCCACAGAGCATTGATGTAAAAACAAATTAATTGATTTCTTAACTAGGCACGACAAGCCATGAAGTCATGACTCAGAAAGATTGAAAAAAATCTGGCCACGTGTGACACAAAATCTGGAACTGAAACTTATCATGAGCCATTGAGTGAGGAACAAATAAATAATACAAATACACATTTCAGGCAGATAATGCAAAAGGAAAAACCAATAATCAAATAAAAACCGGCTTATATAACATATTAATGCCATGTATTCCATGCTTGGAAAACCATAAAAAAGTAAGCCAGTAAAGGCTGAAAACATAAATACTTGCATCATTAACCTTAAGTGACAAAAAATTAGTAAGGAGCACCAAATCAATTGAAACCGGTTACTTTGACGAGAGAAAACAACAGAAAACACCAAATATAACCTCTTGGGAACCTTGGAATTCAATTGTTCTTCCTAATCAACAGGACTTTGACACTATATCTTTTGGAATATCATAAATACTACAAAAGGAAAGAAGCCCAGTTGCATTCATGCCCTGTTGATGGTTATTGTCGCATAAATTAAACTCATTAAAAATATCCAACTTAACAGAAACAAATTCAAGCCAAATTAAGTTTTGAGCATTTTTTAGCGCTACTTAGACAAACATAATAGCCTTATTCGAAAACAACAGGAAACAAATTTAAATGTGTGCAGCATAATATCTTAACAACTTTACACCAAACCACCAACTAACAATACCCAACCAATAATATCCTAAATAACTTGGCCCACATACATTTAACATTTATTTAAAAAAAAAATCTAACAACCGAGCATTTCATAGACCACAAGATTATATATATATAAGCAACTAAAGATTACTTGGTCCCCATGACCAAACTTGCCCCCACATGATACAATTTCCTTCAAACATAAAAAAGACAACTGAAAAAGGGAGCCTCACTTTTCAACTCAATAAAATACACAAAATCTAGGTCACAATCATTTTTAAAAATGTCAACAGCATTGGACCACAGTTTCGGATTCATCCCAATAAAAAGACACTAGTCAATGAAAAGTGCTATATCATCAAGCAAAATCACTTTACACACATGCAAGCTTTGACTAAAAAATTACAGAATATAACAATATTGAGACAAACCATTGCCAACAAACATTTTTTAAACATTGAACGGAAAGGCAAGTAAAAAATTGAACAAACTTGATGTTAGAAGTTGAGTTTGAAAGGGAACAGGGCAGTGAAATCCTTCGATTCAGAACAATTTTTTTTTTTTTAAAGAAGAGGACATGCTAAATTAAATGTTTGAGCAATTTCTAGATTTAATAAAAGGACAAAGTATAAGTTTCTTGAATAAAAAAAATAACAATAGAAACAAACAAGAATTAAAAAAATAAATAATAAAGATAAACCATTCATGATATAACTCTCAAAACAGGGCGTAAATTATGAACAAATAAGGGAGATAACAATAAAACTAACAATTAATTTTATAATGGCCAATGATTTATTCAGAATAAAAATTAAAAAAGTTAATTGACGAAAAACCTAGGGATTCAGCAATTACAAGGATGGCTTCTCCAACGCTGATTGAACAATGCAAAGTAGTGACACCGGCGGCTTCAATAGTAGACACGAAGGCGTAACAATGAGCATAAATGGTGATTTTGTGCCTAAAAACTTATAATGAAGTGGCTCCTTCAATAGCATATACTATGATTTTGGTTTGCATGCAATAGATTTCAAAACCAATTTGTAGATTAAATTAGGTTAATTCCCGATTTTGAGGGGTTTCAATGCTTAGGTTTCTCAACCCTTTGCCAGTGGAGTAAAAAGTCAAAGGTGCCAACACTTAGAATTTTTTTTGTGGTTTAGTCATTATAGTTAAACGGTAGCATTTAAATGTTAAATAAATTTTTTTATTTAAATTTTTTTTAAATCTGTTAAACATTCTCGTTTCATGCCCAAATTAATCCATCATAAACTCACGGTTTCATTAAATATTAATATGCTATCATGTTTATCTGATAGATAAAAACTCTATCACAAATCTGTCGTGTCTTTATGATGTATGAAAATTCAATCATGTGTCTATCATATTTTTGTGATAAATGACTAATTTTCTAATATTTATCACATAAATTCTGTCATGATAGCCTATTTTTCTAGTTGTGTGGAAGGGGTTTAATTAGGGCTTGGATCAAAGTCAGCAAACGATATCAACTTTCTAATGAACCAAATAAAGTCTAAACCTGCAGACGGCATTTGCAATATACCACCAATCATAATAAAACCCTACAAATACAAATTATTACAAGAAACCCAACTTGAAAGCAACCGCCATTCATGCGCAAAAGCACCTAGAATAGCATTGAAATCCACCTAGAGTTAGCAAGCTTATAACTGTCAAGTCTCACATTAATTTTAATGTTTAACATGATGTGACAGATGAGTCTGCTACTTCACTGATTAGCGGCTAAAAATGATAAGAAAAGTAGTGAACGTATGTATTTATTTTAAAAAATTAATATGTAATTTATGGTTATATAAAATTTAAATATGTATATTATATATATATATATATATTATAATTAGTTGTATTACTTATTTTAAAATTTATCATGGCAAAGAGCCAGCATATTTCATTTTTTCTTCTTGGTTTTGGCTGCATTACACAGAAGTGCAGCACATGAGCCACATGCGCATGAAAAATTAGACTAGTTGGTATGGAGCATGTCGGGGAGAGTGAGGAGCATAGTACAACAGGGTGCTGCACATTAGCATATGCGCATAACAAATTAGACTAGTTAGTAAGTGGCTTGTTCGGGGAGCCTCTCTTAACACAAATTGTTAACCATCAAATCACAATTTGATAAGTTTCGTGAAAAATAAAAAATAATAGAGATACATGTGACTAATAATGTATATTTTGGCACCTTTATTATCATGAGTCTTATAGGAGAGAATAATTATCCCTATGTAAAACCCAACTTCCGTTGATAGTAATAGAAGAAACTAAGAATTAAGATATTATTTTAAAAATTATCTTAAGATATCATGTTAAGAATTAAGATATCATTAACAAACGTGAGTTAAGAATTGCGTTATTGATTGTTTATTTAAAAAGTGAAATTATCTTCTTTTAGTTAACCATCTAATTAATTGAAGTAAATCGAGAGATTAATTAAGGAGATTTAGAATAGAAAATAGCTTAATGTTTCGTTTAGTTATCTGCCATTAAATTGAAGTTTATTAAGATGGCGGTTAATGCTTAGTTTCATTTTGGAATTCATTGTATTCGTTCTTCTAAAATCCTAAGTTAGACGTAATTAATTTTATTTGCACATAAGAAAAGAGGACGGAGAGATAAGAAGGCAAAGAGACAAGGAGAGAGGTTCTGGTGCTGAAAGTCTTCATCAGCTTAGGAGGCAGTTATCTTCTGAGTCCATAGAGATTTAAGGATTGTTTTTGTTTTCCCATGTAAGTAAATTCGTTCATAATATGGGTGCATTTAACAGCAAAGTGTTTGTTTTCATTAAGTTTTAATTAAGATAATATAATCGACTAAGTTTAAAGGAAAATTGTTTTATAATCTGTCAAACTAAGAAGTCTTCCAGGCAATTTTTGTTTGAGTAAATTAATTAAAATTTTAAAATTAACTACATTTATTCCAAAAGTAAATAGTTCTCTATGATTCAAGAGTTACAAAAGCTATTGGTCAATAAGTTATATTAAATATGAAATTATTTTAGCTCATTGTCTTGTTACTATTATTACAGTTACTAACAGCTCATGCTGGATTATTGTTTGTGCACATATTTACTATTATTGTTATGATCAATGTTATTGAGGAATCGCTATGACTGGATTTTTCGGGGAATATATTATTGTTTGATCGGGTCACCCCATTGCAGTTGATACTACGTGGCATGATCACAAGTGTTAAAGTTTTGTTTTTCTTTATTATTAGTATTATTATACTTAATTATGAAATTTTATCATACAGAAAATTAAGTTATAAATTTTTTATTTGTGAAGAGGGTAAAATAAATTCTTTTTAATGTTTTTAACACTATAAATGAGTTTATTTACTGAGTTGGCGGCTCACCCCTCATCATTAATATTTTTTAGATTGAGATTGAGGTTTTATGGAATTCGAATAATCAAGGCTTCTCAATGCTAGGCTATTGGGAGACAGGAGCTTCGATGTAGATGTATAAGGAATTAAAAAAACTTATGGTTCAATAATTAGCTTAGAAAATAATTGTAATAATGAGAGATTATTTTCTAAGTTTTCTGGATATTAATTAAGTACATTTAGAAATTACAATACAAGTTAATGTTGAGCTCAGCAATATTCTGCTTTGGCATTTGTTCAACGTATGTCAAATTGGGGTGGTACATCCTACCCAATAACGGAAGAAGAATAAAAGTCTATGAGACTTGCCACATGATTGAGTCTCCATTTAAGACTGGCACTATTGATGAAATCAATGCATTAAAATAGATATACTGAAATTGTAAATGTCCGAAGTGTCAATTTCAGTTGAATCACTAAATCAATCTTGGACCACGTTTATTGATCAACAAATGGCAATGCTCTCCATGTCTAGAGTTTTCGTCCTTTTCTACAAGCTAACAATTTCTTGAAAACGTGTAGGACGAGCCTCCACAAATAGCAATTATTCAAAACATGCTTTGTGTTCAAAATCAATCACAACCCAAGATTTATATTGAAAAACAAAAAAGAAAAGATTTTGTATTTCTAAAAAGGGATTTGTATGCTATTTCTGAAAATATAGGAGTCTTTACGTTTATTTTATCAAACTACGGAGGTGTATGTGTCCTTACAACTACTCTGAATCGACCATCTTGTTTGCTTATAAGAAATTGACTTAATTGCAAGCTAGCGACAGTAATATTAAGAACAACTAATAATTAGAATAATACTGTTACGGATCTCGATATTTCAATTTCAAGTAATGTTGTAACTCTATAATGGTTAATAACTTACTTGGTTAAAAAAAAAGAGTGATAAAGATGATACAGACTTTTTATTTAATCCTTCCCACCTAAACCCATAAAACAAATAAGGATTAACAATCCTATTTGTTTTGGCCTTACTAGTTCATGACAACCAAACATACCTTAAATTAAATTATTTTTGTTAGTCCCAAAATCTAATCCAATCTCACAATTTATCCAACCTCCCAAACATAGCCTAGTAATTACAAAAATATTGTATTCCAATGCGCTAGGCTGTTCAAATAGTGCACCAATATATATATGAGATAGAATTAGCAATCCTTTTTGATAATGTACACAAAACCTTAACATTTTAGCATTAACCAATGGTGTCTTTAATACTAAATTGATTAAAAAACAATGGTGTCTTTTTTTTTGTCTGAACCACGAGGTGGTCCTGAGTGGGCCCCAACTGTAAGAGGCACCTTTAAGCTCGTACCACAACCCAAACTAATTCCCGCTCGCACCGGGTCACCCCGTAAGGGGTAAAGTACTGGTCAAAGCGGTGACTCCATACGAGAGCGGGGCTTGAACCCCTGACCTCTCTTAAGGAAAAAAAAAAAGATTACAAAATTTTGACAAAAGGCAATTTTTCAATAATATCATAAGTAAAAATTAATAGGCCCTAGCATATTATCAAATATTTTTCTTCTATTTCCTCCTATTTTCTCTCCATAATTAATATGATTTGATTCTTTCAATCTTTCATTTGCTTTAAATAACTCTCCTCTAAGTATCACCATACATATTTTCCACTGAAATGCAATCGTCAATGGCAGATACTTAAATATAAAAAGAAAGAACAAAACAAAAAATCAGATTATAATTCAAATTATGTTGTATTATTAATTATTTGTTTGTCAAGATTTCAAAGAATGAAGAAATACAACAGTGGAGTTGCACAATAGCAAGACACTTAAAATGCACGTTTGATTCATTTATTTTCTTTCTTTTTATTATTATATGCTCTGTTGTAACGTTTTTGCTTATAATTAATCATAACTTTTTTTGAAAAGACAAGCCAAATTAATATTTGTTATTTTTTCTCTTTAAATTTTTGTTTTCGTAATTTTGTAATATAAATATATGATGCATTTTCTACTCATTATACTGCTGCGAATAAGGCAATTTAAGATGACATTTTTGTGGGTATATCAATTGAAGGAACAAGAAAGCGGTTAAATTCGATCGTTGTTGGAATCAATTATTGGATAGAGAAATGTTGGGAAATTGATGGGTGAAGAAGACACACAATTAAAGTGAAATTGAGAAACAGTGATCACATAGGAGCAACAGAATTTACGTGGTTTGACTTTTAGCCTACATTCATGGGCAAAGATAGAAGGAAATATTTTGCTAGTGAAAATGAGTAACAAATATTGTAGTATTTTGTTTCACAACTCAAAATCTAATACACCCAAACTCTCATTTCACTAAAACAAGAGTTTAAAGCTCTCAGGACACTCTCAATCTCCAACTCTTGGCTCTTTTACTTCTTAATTAGATTGAGGATTGAAAAAAAAAAATTTGATGAATGAAAAGGGCAAATGAAGCCTTTATTTATAAGTCAAGCAATGACCAAAAAAAGAATAATTGTGGGCTTTAAAATGATATATATTTTCATTTAACATTCTACTTTGGTGCCAAAGTCAAAAGTTTTGTGCTAGCCTCCCACTTACTCAACAAATTGTGTCAAAAGTCAAAAGTTTCCACGAGCAATTGTTTGCCACATGCATGCACATGTTCAACAAATCTCCCATTTGGAGACTTGATTAAGAACCAATCATGACTCTACGCCATTCATTCTTTTTCGTCATTATCATGTTGCTTACGTCTCTACAAAGTCATAAGAGGATCTACTCCATACAAACTTGTCAGCATTGATTGGCTTGTCAAAACATCTGCTAGGTTCTCCTTGGTATGAATTTTCTGTAAATCCACATTTCCGTCTTCCACTACCTCTCGAACGAATTGATATTGTACCCTAATTGACACAACTTAAAAATGATTTCTAACTCCCAAGTATAAGAGTGTCTAGTTATATTATAGTTCGGTGAGTTCGAAGTCGATCCATAGAGAAAATATTTACTTTTTTATTTTACTTTATCTAAAAATGAAAATAAAACTTATACAACTTAACTTAAATGAAACTATGAAATTGAATTAGTTAGGGTTATGGATTCACTTTTAGTAGTAAATAAAATTTAATAAATTCTTTTTGTCATTTTTTTTATATTTATTGCTCAAAACATTAATTATATAAATTATTATTATTTTTCCATTAATTTTATTATGGATTAAGTATTTATTGTGCCAAAATTTAATTTGTCTACAATAAGTCAAAATATCATTTTACCATACCTTATATTAAGATATTAAGAATTTATTGTGCCAAACTCCCTTATTTGTGTATACTAAATCAAACTTTCAAAATATAAAATATGTATAAAATTAAATAGAAAATAATTTATATAAATAAAATAGAATTTCATTAAATCATATTTATTTCCTAAGAGTTTCACCTTACCCTAACTATTATTATTTAGTTAAGCATAATTGAAATAAAAATAATTATTAAAATTAAATTACTCATAATTAAAAGTAATAGAAACAACTAAAATTGAAAATAAAACTAAATTTATGTATAACAATTTATACAAAATATTAAAAACACACTTGAAAAACAAGATTAAAGGGAAATTGAGAGAAATTGAGAAGAAGAGAGATGATCAAAAGCATAAAAATGGGGCTCTATTTATAGAAAAATAAATTCATAATCCAGTGTTTCGCGGCCCATTATGAGCTTTATGCATGCGCTCCTCACAGCCATTAGATCACAATCCAACGGCTGGTCAAACTTCAAAAGTCAACATTACACGTGGCATCATTTGATGCATCCGATTCGATCAAAGAATGGTTGAGATTTGGCGAGTTAATGGGTGGATTGGGTCAACCCGAATACAAATATTCGGATCCTACAACTTGCTTCACCAATCATTGCCATGTGGCACAATCGTGGCCATTGAATTATAACGGTTGAGATTTAATCAAAATTACCAGCTATCTAATGCACTCATATCTATTGTAAGCTCATTTTATCATCCAATAAGTACTCGGTCAACAGAAAAAGTCAACTCTTTTGCACAACCTTAATTTTAAGACAGTTTTAACTCATCGAAGGTTTTCGAACCTTCGGAATCCAAATTCGTCATCCATTTATCTGTTTGGAGCCTCGAATTACACGAATTTAATATTTTGCCTTATAAACACACAAAATTACACAAAATTAAATATAGTTAAGACATAATTAATAATTCTTAATATATTGCATAAACACAAATATAAATTATAATAGAAGCGCAAAATAATTTGTTTATCGCCTGATAATCAAACAATTTTTAATACCAATCATACCCCCCAACCACCTTATTGCTAGCCCCTAGCAATTAAAGAGTTATATTAAATTAAGATTTATAAAATTCACATGCAAGTTAATAGTTGTTCATCTATCCTCTAAACTATCAAATAAATAAACTCTCCCATATTTCCTTACCTCTTTGTCGTTCACTCATTATCCAGAATATCATCAAACCTTATTTTGTGCTCAAGTAATTAACACAATACTTATGGGGCTTCATTAAAAGAAAAACAACATTTTTGTTCAAAAATTTATTAGAAATTATATCTTTAGGCAGTAGATTATTCACACATATAAATTAAAAATATTACATTTTTAACCCATGTAGCAAGCTTGAGGCCAGTGACTTTGAGACCAGTTGGCCTTAGGGCACTAGGTGTTGAAACACCCCTACATACTTAATTACTCAGGTTTCTAATAAGCAAACTATATATTTATAACTCATGTAGCGAGTTTTGGGCCAGTAACTCCCAGACCAGTTGGCCTTAGGACACTAGGTGTTGAAATACCCCTACAGACTTAATTACTCGGGTTCTAGATATAACAAAATTAAACATATTCAAATTTTTTTCTTTTTTTTTGTTTTAAAATATGCACTTTTTACTACCTTTGATATTATCCCTAACAAATCAAAAGAACTAAATGTTGCAAAAATTTTAACTTACAACCCACTAGTATGTGTCATAGTGTGTGTGTTAAGAATGATTCAATAATACCTGTTAAATGAGTAAACAATTAAATGACTTAATAGCTAATTGAAGAGTTCACAAATTTGAGTAATTTAAAGAAAAAGAAACAAAAACAACTTACTATGAATTTCAAAATCAAAATATAATACAACATAGACAACCATCCTAGACAAATTTGTTTTTCTAAAATAAAAAGAAAAGAGAAAAACAAACACACATATTTAAAAACACATGTCAACTATCCCCACCCTCCAACTTAATCTAAACATTATCTCAACATTTTATAATATTACAGATATGCATGCAAAAAATATATATATAATAAAAGAAGAAGAGGGGGAGATCTCACTTGAACTCGATGCAGAAGCTTAAAAGAAGATGACAAAGAACACACATATGTTACTTTGTTTTTTAATAAAACTCTAAGATTAAGAAGATACGTTTTTAGAGGTACTGCACTCTCCATATCCAACCATCTTCGACTCAAATTTAGTCCAAAGTTAGTCTTTACAGCAAAACTTTGTAAAAACAACACTAGGACTAAGACATTCCACAATTATCAACTATTCCCTCCTAGGGATGGCAATTTCTGGGTCCGGGTTCGGGTTTGGCCGTTCTGAATCTGGACCTGGACACAAATTTCTCATTACCGGGCCCGCATTGAACCCATTTTTTGTCAATCCGGGTCCAGTCCGGGTTCAACCTAGAAACATCCGGGTTTCCAGATTCTGGGTTTTCAACCCAGATTGCTTTACTTAAGTTGTTAACTTGCTGGAAAAAGGAAAACAAAAAGAACACAAACCAGAACCAGATTGCTTTCGGATTGCTTTACTTTAGTTCAACAAAATTTCAAATACAAAACATATAACTTATCCAGGTTCTAAAACAATTACAACACAATATAAAATCTAAAATTCAAAGTTTTAAAGTAATAAACATCCACAAATACAAATCCATTACATAATTCTACAATTTAAAGTTCAAATTTCAAACCACTAGTGCTAAAGACTAAACTTTCAATCATCCACTTCATTTGACTGTTGCTCACTCATCCAACTTCATCAATCAAATGCTCAACAGAAAGTATTGGTTCCTCTAAAATTCCATCTATAAAAAATGTGTAAATCATAAACATAATGAACAAGACAACCAATTAGTGATAATTTGATAATAAGAACAATATAAAAAATAATTTGATTCTAATAAATAAAACTTTCATACCTTTTAGGTTTTGTTCAAGCCAAAACCAATTTTGAGTGCACATTAATGCCTCCACTGTGGATGGGTGAAGTCTACTAGGGATGAGGGCTCAAATGTCTACCTCCAGTGCTAAAAGCGGACTCCAAAGCAACTGTTGATACAGGAATGGCCAAAAAGTCCCTTGCGATCTTTGCAAGTATATGATATTTGCCTTGATTATTCTTCCACCATGACAAAATGTCAAATTGACTAGTTGAAGGCAAAGTACTCTCCTCAAGATAAAGCTCTAATTCTAATTTGGAATGAGTATTCTATGTGTTTTCATTTCTAAATAATGCCCACTCATCAGTCATTTCATCCAAATCCAAGTCCAACATAATAGAATCCCCTCATGTAGCAGCTTGAGAATTGGCACCATTAACTCCCTCACTTGAATTTGATAGATGCTTTACTTTATACTCATGCACTAAATCAACAAATAACTTACGCACTCTTTCAATTTCGAATTCAGCTTTTTCCCCATATATTTTAGGAAATAAAAAGTTAATCAGTAACTTTATACTCATGCACTAAATCAACAAATAACTTACGCACTCTTTCAATTTCAAATTCAGCTTTTTCCCCATATATTTTAGGAAATAAAAAGTTAATCAGTAACATTTTACGCTTAGGATCTAACATAGTCCCCACTGCAAGAACTCCATGAATATCATCCCAATATTTTTCATACTTCGCAATCATCCTAGTGGCCATATTTTTATCCCCTCAATTGGTGATTGCAACCATGCATTAATTGACAATCTAATTTCACAAATCTTGGCAAAAAATAAATTAGATGTCGGATATCGTGTCCCCGAAAAACGTTCTGTTAACTTATAAAAGCTTTTTAGATACTCACACATAAGTTTTGACAAATTTCACTCTGACTCACTAGGTAAAGATGTATAATTTCTCTCACATTCCTTTAAACGATCAAATACATCTTTAAACAACAATGCAGTCCTAAGCATCAAGTAAGTGGAGTTCCATTTAGTTTTACAATCAAGTACCAAGTTTTTGGTTTCCTTAATACTTAATTGTTTTTTTGCATTCTCAAATTTTTCAACTCTAGTAGGTGTTGTTGTCCAATAATGAACACTATTTCTAATTTTCTCAACTCCCTTTTGTATCACAGATAAACCATCTCTAACTATCAAGTTCAATATATGAGCACAACAACGCATATGAAAGAATTTGCCACCCATAATCATTGAACTAGTAGAAAATTTGCCCAACAACAAGGCAATCATAGAATCATTTGCAGCACAATTATCAGCAGTTACAGTGCACAACTTTCTATCTATATTCCAATCCATCAAACCATCATATAACTCATTACACATTACCTCAGCACTATGTGGAGCTAGCACATATATAAACCTAACAATGTGAAAAATAATTAAAATATGGGAAAAGGACAAGCACACCCCCAACGTTTAGGTAAAGGGACAAAAACCCCCCTAACGTTTCAAAAAAGACATTTACACCCCAATTTATTATAATTTTACCATTATACCCTTCTAGCATATAAAAAAAAATATTAGATTATCTAATTTGTCTATATATTGTTAATAAAAATTATAAATAGACAAGTTGGATATTATAAAAAAAATTATAAATATACCCTCATTGCCCAATTCCTCTATTTTAATTTTTATCAATAATCAATTTTCAAAAAAAAAAATCTATACACCTAAAAAAATTGTAAATAAATTATAATTTTAAAAATAAAATTGGTTATTAATAACCAATTTTATTTAAACTTTAAACTTTTATATTTAACAATTCTCCACATGTCAATCATTTAAACTTGTATATTTATAACTAATTTTCTATGTTATTTATTATGGTATTAATAACCAATTTTATTTTTAAAATTATAATTTATTTACAATTTTTTTAAAGTGTGTAGATGTCTTTTTTGAAAATTGGTTATTGATAAAAATTTAAATAGAAGAATGAGGCAATACGGGTATATTTATAATTTTATTAACAATAGATAGACAAATTGTATAATCTAGTAATTTTATTTTATATGCTAGAAGGGTATAATGGTAAAATTATAATAAATTGGGGTGTAAATGTCTATTTTGAAACGTTATGGGGTTTTTTGTCCCTTTGCCTAAACGTTGGGGGTGTGTTTGTCATTTTCCCTTAAACTATTAGACAGGACATTAATTTATGCTTAAACCAAAAAAAAAAAAGTTTCAGGAATATTACCTCATAATATGACTTCGCAACACCCATGAGCTATCAATGTAATGTGCCGTAATAACCATGTATCCTTTTTTTTTTTTGTTACTAGCAGTCCACATATCTGTAGTAATTGCGATTCTACTCTCACAAACTTCGAAAATACCCATTGTCGTTTTCTTTTCAACATCATAAAGCTTCAAAATTTCAGCTCTGGTGGTGTTTCTACTAATAGTCTCAATAGAAGGTTGGAGTAGCTTCAACAAGTCATAAAACCCAACGTACTCAACAAATGCCAAGGGGAGCTCATGTAGTACAATCATTCTAGCCACAAAAAGTTTTACTATAGCCATATTCCATTTTGATTAAGAGCTATAATTACTAAGTGAAGTGGTTCCATCATCTTTAGAAGAAAAAGATAGGTGCATTTGCTTACATTCTTGAATGACCTTATAGGACAACGTTTAACATGCTTTATTAAGTGATTAGTACCCCTCGAATAATGTCCTTGCATAACTAACCCACAGTAATTGCAAATCGCCTGAACTTCCTCACCCAACTTAACTTTTTTGAAATGATTCCAAGCATCAGAGACTACTCTACCACCACCACCTCGTTTTTGTGAAGTGACAGGATTACTATTATCTCTACGGCCACGACTACTCCCCTGAACTGCTGCTGTTGAATTTGGTTCTAATTCAACAACTGTATCATTATTATTTTCTGATTCTGTCCTAACTCTCACACAAACACTTTCATCACTTTTTTCAGAGGCATCCAAGTTGATTCTTTGTTCATTTTCCATATCAATTTTTCACTGTACAAAAATTATGTCAAGACATCATAAATTCCAGTAACTTCTTCCAATTTATATGCTATGTCTAACCGTAAAAGCTATAAATATTTTAGAGACACCATTTCTATTCTATTAACAGCAACAATAAAAAATAATTAAAAAATAAATAAACTATAAATAATAAAATTGAAGCATAATAGAGTATAGATATTAAAAATCACAGAGTTTAGCTATTAAAGTTACAAAGTATAGATATTAAAATTGCAAACACAATCTAATTAAATTGCGAAGATAGTATAATCAGAGCATAATAACACATAAATTACAAAGACAATATAATTAAATTCCAAAGAGAGTATAATTAGAGCATAACAGCACGTAAATTGTCAAGACAATATAATTAAATTGTAAAGAGGGAATAATCAACGCGTAATAGAGCATCAATTGTAAAGAGAAGAGGCGAGACTCACAAATATTCACAGCGGCAGCTTAAGTATATGCTGATGAACACAGGACATAGTCGCGAAATCCACCCCCTTTTGCTGGCTGCGACAGAGTGAGAGATGAGACGAGTGATGCTGATGCTGATGAGTGATGAAACGAACACAGCCGCACTGTGACGGTGATAACAGCCACGCCGCGAAGGATCTGATCTGAAGAAGATAAATTACAGGAGAGTTGAAGAGAGAGTGAGAGAGATTGAGTGAGGAACGAGTGAGAGAGATTGAGAGAAGTACAAATGAGAGAATGAGAGAAGAGAAATTACAATAGAGTTGAAGAGAGTGAGAGTGAGAGAGAGGAATGAGTGAGAGTCTAAGAGATTGAGAAAGGAACAGATGAGAGATTGAGAGGGCTAGGGTTTTTTTTTTTTAAATTTTCTATTTATATTTAATAATTTCTAAAAAATTAATATTTTTTATTAAATATAAATATTATCCGGATCCGGGTTCCAAATTTGCGGGTTCACCTGAACCCAGATTCGGACCGGAAATATACAGGTTCTGAAAAACTAATCTGGATTCCGCATAAAAATTGTTCCGGTGCGGGTTGAACCAAGACCGAATTTTTCGAGTTCAATCCGGGTCCGGGTTTGGTTGCCATCCCTATTCCCTCCCCCCAACCTGAACGAGACATTATCCTAAATGTTTTAAAAAGAAAGAGAAAGAGTTTAGAAGACATCACATGAACACTACAACGAAAAATATTTACAAACAGAGAGTTAAATCTAATTTGCACTTGATAACTCTATAAAATGAGAGTTATCATGACACTTTTAGACTTAAATCAATAATACTTAGAGAGTAAATGATGTGTTTCTATTGCATTTTTGTTACATTTTGCATAAATATTCATTTTAGTTTAGTCTTAATGAGTTTTACTTAATTTAAAGTAATTCGTGGTTAAATTGTGTGCATAATTGTAGGTTTCCAGAAGCTTATAATTCATGGAAGGAATGCTGCTGCAATAGGCTTGCAAAAATGAGGAAGAACTTAGCTACAAAAGAATTGAAACAAATCTGGAACAGTGCAATTGCTGTAGCAACAATTGCTGTAACCGTTGCTGTAGCAATCCTGGAACAACGACAGAGAAAATTCCGCGCGGGATACTTGTAGAATTGCGATCTGCAGTTTCCTAATCTGACTTATACACGCCTTAGGCTTTCGTTTACCCTAATTTTCAACTATAAAATCAGCACACATCATAAGGAATGAGAGGGTCGTCACCCAAGGAGAAAAACACAAAGAAATAAAATAAAAAAACAAGATTCAAGAGGGAGATTAAGGGTTGCACAAGAGGAAAAATTGCAGAGGTCAATTGGGAGCTCAATCCTTCTTATTCTTCTCTTGTTTTCTCGTTTTCTATTTATTTATAGAGATGTGTTTCATGGCTGAAACTTTGTTCTTTATTTTTCTTTTGCAAATCATGAACTAAATTTATTTGTAGTTTAGTGATAAACAATCTTGATGGTTTATTGACTGGAGATATGTGTTGCTGCATGTTTGCTTTAGCAGTTTGTTTTGATAGTATTTATTTTATTCGTTATTTCGGTTGATCACCCATTTAATGATACTAGCTAATGAAGAGCCGCAAAAGGGCCTATCTTAGTGGAGCATATCAGAACAATACTTGATCTTAAATTGAGTTTCTCGGATTGAGTTTTACTTGAGTCCCAAAAGGGCCATGCTTGATTTAAGATTAGTGATGAACTAGACATAAGGATTCACCTTGTAGGGTAAATAGAACCTAAACGTGTAATGCTATATCTTATGTTGGCATAGCAACGGATCACTGTTAGGTTGCATATAGATATAAGATATCCAACATGCGACGGCTGAGGATACATAAGGATTCTGCCTAATGCTGTAGCAACCGAGCCAAACATTAGAAAAATAGTCAAGACCATTAAGAGAGTTTATTCACTCAACTACTCTATATTCTCATTGTTTTTATCCTTGAGTTTGACGTAATAATCTACTTTGTTGCATTTTATTTATTGTGTTTTTTTTTTAATTAGTAAATTAGTTTCATCAATTGTTTATCTTAATTTATACACAAAATCTGCACTGTTAAGATTGCTGTAGCAAGTCTAATAACATCAATCCCTGTGGAGACGATCTTGAATACTCATCACTTTATTACTTGTTGTGTACACTTGCACATTGACACCAATAGCATTAGTATTTATACCCAACAACACTTCTTATCACTGCTACTGCTACCATCATCAGTCGACCAATCCAGTGCATAAGTCTTGGGATCCAGCTCTGATGCATAAGCTTGCAAAAGATCAAGTAACTCATTAGCAGTGAAAGCACAAATAAAGAGTTTTTTTTTTACAGAGTGTGGAACAAAAGGATTTTTAATGGCATTGTTAATAAAAGTTAGCAAGCCATCATAACAATTATTAACATTTAACAAATTGATGGGTTTTTTATGAATGTCCAAATTGGCCTAAGATATAAATGTAATCATTGCCTCAAGAGTTGCAAGATCTCCTGGCAAGAAAATAAAAGCATCAGCATGATTTAACATTTTTGATATTCTCTCTTGCATACTTGATACCACTAATTCTTCTTTAATTGGTGGGCCAAATAGGCATCCTAGAGGTTTAATGGCTTTTGGAATAATGCCTAGTACTTGGCTTCCTCGAGTAAAAACAGCTTTTGAGACAAGCCTTGATAACCCTCGTTCACCTCCTCCATATACAAGGTGTAGTTTCCTCTCTGCTATGACATGACCAAGATCTACAACTGCCTGAACGAACTCCTTGTACTTTCCACAGTGAAACCCAGAAAGCACACAAATATTTTTGAATTGTTTACTAGAAGATGCTGCCATTAGAATAATCTTGAAAAACAAGTTGTGAGTGTTTGAAAAAGAAGCTCATATTTAAAGATCTTGGTGACAAAAATAATGAGAAACAACTATAAATGGGTTGGCATATTTGTCAAATGACGTGTAAAGGTCGTGGCTCAATAATTCAAAAGTAAACAGTAAATAGAATAAGAAAATGGTGATTCGAAAAAGCAAACATAAAATAAATAATTATTAAATACAAAATCACACCATTAAAGCAAATGATAAAAGAACAGTAAAATAAAAGGATATTTACTGGTAGTTGTGGTTGTGGCTAACATCTTCCACTAATTTTACATCCAGTAATGACTTGAACTCCCTTTATAGGTCGAGGATAGGCTTCCCATCTAGTTTTCTTATAAATTTGTAAACAATATCTTTTTGAGTCAGATTCCTAAAACTAAACTGTGCACTTTCTTTTTGGAATAGTATCCACAAATTATGAATCTCACGTTGCACATATCCGCTTCGATGTGTCTCAAGAGATTGTAAGATATCATCCAACGATTCTTTACTCATCCATCTTTAACAAATTTAATTTTATCTTCACAATCAGAAACCATTCCTAAAGATTTACAAATTTCTCGTCAGCAACTAAGTCGTACACAGTTATGACATTCTGAGACAAGTCTTTTAGCTCTTCCTTTTTTAGCAAATATGTTTTTATCAAAACCAGACATGTAACAAACAAATGGAGCAGAAAACTCACCTGCTAATCAGACCTTTGCTTCAATTAACCAACGAACGTCAGAAGGAATGCCATTGATCATTAACAAACGCAGTTGTTCACAACGAGCTTTGTAAATTTTCCTGAGGGCATTCTGAGGGAGAGAGGGAAAATGCTTATGCATTTTATGTTATATTTCTTCCATGTTTGATTTTGGGGATCAGTTATTGTGGGAAACTGAAGATACCGACTTAAGCAGTCATGGGGTACCGTTATCCGCCATTTATACGGGAAAATAAATCAAAACACACTAAAATAAAGAGAATCAAAACTGCAAAATCAAATCAAACATGAAAAGTGAACAAAACAAAAAACGAAATCACATAAAGAAAAAAGAAAAAGGAACTTACATTTGTCCTTTTTATGAGTTAACCTCAAGCTCCAATTGAAATTCATATATACCACTCTCTATTGCTCTGAGTTGTCTTTCTAGGTCTTTAACGTAGGACACTAATGTTAGTGGTTGCAGATCCCAAAGTGGATGTGATTTACAGCTTTGTATCAGGCCTCTCAAGTGAGATTTCACACGCAAAATATTTTAAAGATGTGTGAGCAAGAACTTTCTTATTAAGGTACTCATGACATCTAATCAAAATTGATAAGAGAAATACAATTGTCAAACAAACACGCTTATACAAGAAATATAATGCTAAAAAAATGTATGGTGCACATCAATCGAGAAAAAAATCAAACAATAAAACAACAAAATAACAGTAAAACAAAAAAAAATTGAATCACTCATTAAAATTAAAGACTTAATCAAGATTTGGTGGGTCACCCAAATTGATTTCGGTGTCTTCTTCACGTGGTTGATGTTCCAAATATGGTTTTAATCTTTGACCATTAACTTTAAATATGACACCGTTCTTTGGATTCTCAATTTCTATGGCCCCATATGAATGTACATTTTTTACAACAAATGGACCACTCCACTTTGACTTTAACTTCCTTGGAAACAAATGAAGACGAGAATTATAAAGCAACACTTTTTGACCAATCTCAAATATTTTTTGAAAAATTCTTTTATCATGAAAAGCTTTTGTTCTTACTTTAATAATTCTTGAATTTTCATATTCATTATTCTTTAATTCCTTAAGTTCATTCAATTACAATTTTCGCACATTACCAACATCATCCAAATTTGAATTAAAAACTTTAATAGCCCAAAATGATTTATGTTCAAGTTCAACAGGTAAGTGACAAGGTTTACCATAAACTAGCCGATAGGGTGACATTCCTAATGACGTCTTAAATGCAGTATGGTAGGCGGGTGACATTCCTAATGACGTCTTAAATGCAGTATGGTAGGCGCAAAATGCATCATTAAGTCTAAGAGACCAATCTTTTCTGTTTAGGTTAACCTTTTTTTCCAAAATTTGTTTTATCTCCCTATTTGTTAATTCAACTTGACCATTTGTTTGAGGATGATAAGGGGTAGCAACTTTATGTGTAATTTTGTATTTCTCCCTTAAAGACTCAAATGACTTATTACAAAAATGCTTACCTCTATCACTAATAATGGCTCGAGGGATTCTAAATCGATTTAAAATGTTTTCTCTTAAAAATTTAACTACATTTTTACTATCATTATTTCGACAAGAAATTGCTTCAATCAATTTTGAGACATAATCAACTGCAACTAATATATACACAAATCCAAAAGATGATGGAAACAAACCCATGAAATCAATTCCTCAACAATCAAATATTTCAATCTCAAGTATAGGATTTAAGGGCATCATGTTTCTTTTAGTAATTGATCCCAATTTTTGACATTTTTCACAAGTTTTACAAAATTTATATGTGTCTTTGAATATAGTAGGCCAATAAAATCCACATTACAAAATTTTAGCTGTAATTTTTCTTGATGAAAAGTGTTCACCACATGCTTCATAATGAAAAACATTAACGACACTCCTGACCTCATTATTAGGAATACGTCGCAGAAAATTTTGATATGGGCAATATTTGAACAAGTAAGGATCATCCGAATAAAATTTCTTTACTTCAACAAAACATTTCTTCTTCTCTTGAGCATTCAATTGCAAAGGCATTTTACTTGTAACAAGGAAATTAACAATGTTAGCATACCATGGCATTAAAGTAATAGAAAATAAAAATTCATCAGGGAAAAAATCATTAATGGATGTTATATCAGTGCAGAATTTGGATGTGAGTCTTGATAAATTATCAACGACATTTTCGACACCCTTTTTATCTTTGATAGTAAGGTCAAATTCTTAAAGCAACAAAATCCAACGAATTAATCTCGGTTTGGCATGTTGTTTACTCATCAAATATCTCACAGCTGCGTGGTAAGTAAAAACAACAGATTTGGAGCCAAGCAAATATGAACGAAATTTGTTTAATGCAAATACCATAGTAAGTAATTCCTTTTCAATTGAAGAATAATTCATTTGGGCATTATTCAAAGTCTTACTCGCATAATAAATCATAAAGGGCTTACCATCCATTTTTTGTCCTAAAACAACACCAACAGCAAAATCACATGCATCACACATCAATTCAAAAGGTAAAAACCAATAAGGAGATTTCATAATAGGTGCAGATGTTAAAAGAAAAATTATTTCCTCAAAAGATTTTTGGCAATCATTAGTTCATTCAAATGGTGCATTTTTTAATAAGAGGTTACAAAGTGGTTTAGATATGGTACTAAAAATTTTTATAAACCTCCAATAAAATCCTACATGTCCTAAAAAGGATCGCACATCTCTAACTGTTTTTTGTTGTGGCAATTTAGATATGACTTCTATTTTTACTTTGTCAACTTCAATTCCTTTAACAGATACAATATGACCCAAAATAATTCCAGAAGTAACCATGTAGTGACATTTTTCCCAATTCAACAAAAGGTCTTTTTCAACACATCTTTTTAAAACTTTCTCCAAATTATCAAGGAAATCATTCAAAGAATTCTTAAACACAGTCAAATCATCCATAAAGACCTCCAAACAATGTTCCACCATATCACAGAAAATACTTAGCATACATCTTTGAAATGTTGCATGAGCATTACAAAGCCCAAATGACATTCTTTTAAATGTAAATGTTCTAAAAGGACATGTAAATGAGGTCTTTCTTGGTCCTCAAGTGCTATAGGAATTTGATAATAACCTGAATATCCATCTAAAAAGCAGTAGTAAGGATGTCCAACTACTCTTTCTAAGATTTGGTCAAGAAATAGTAATGGAAAATGATATTTTCTAGTGGCTTCATTTAACTTTCTATAATCAATGCACATGTGCCACCTAGATGTAATTCGTGTTGGAATTAATTCACCTTTTTCATTTTTAACAACAGTGATTCCAGATTTTTTGGGCATTACTTGTGTAGAACTTACCCATTTACTATTAGAAATATGGTAGATAATTCCCACATCAAGCAATTTAAGGACTTCTATTTTAACTACCGTTTTCATGAGTGGGTTTAATCTTCTTTGAGATTGTTGACATGTTTTAGCATTTTCTTCCAAATTAATTCTATGTGTGCAAATTAAGGGATTAATGCCTTTAATATCATTTAAAGTCCATCCAATTGCATTTTTATGCTTTTTAAGAACAGTTAATAACTTACCTTCTTAGTCGCTTGTTAAAGTAGAAAAAATCACAACATGATAAGTTTGTTCTTCTCCAAGAAAAGCATACTTCAATCCTTTAGGCAAAGGTTTCAATTCCAGTTTAAGTGCTTCTTGTTGTTCTATCTTTTCAATACTTGCAAGCTCCTCAAATTTTGGCTCTTCATCATAATTATGCAAAAAATCAAGTTCAAATTGCTTATTTGACTCAATTGAATTAATTAAACAAACATCAGAGTTTAAAAAAATCCTTTTTTTTGAATATTTTTCTCTATACAAGATTCAAGCAATTCCTTTTGTTCATCAATATCATCTTCATTCTCACTTTCTTCATTAGGTTGCCTGCACATGTTGAAAACATTCAATTCTAAAGTCATATTTCCAAAGGATAAATTCATTAAACCATTCCTACAATTAATCAAAGTATTAGCAGTTGCTAAAAATGGTCGACCTAAAATTACAGGAATTGGTTTATAATCATTCACAATAGGTTTAATTTCTAAGACAATAAAATCCACAGGGTATATAAATTTATCAACTTGTACTAAAACATCTTCCACTATTCCTTTTGGTACTTTAACTGATCTATCGACAAGCAAAAGTGTAGTTGAAGTTGATTTTAACTCACCAAGATTAAGTTGAAGATAAACTGAATATGGAAGCAAATTAACACTAGCACCAAGATTTAGTAAAGCAGACAAAATTGTACTTACCTGTTCAGCCATGAAAGCTTTCTTTCTTACTTTTAATTTCCTCTTGACAGTGCACAAGTCTTTCAAAAATTTGGCATATGAAGGTACCTGCTTAATTGCATCTAATAGAGGAATGTTAACTTTCACTTGCTTAAAAATTTCATAAATTTTAGAAGAGTGGTTTGATTTATTCAATGCATGCGGAAATGGTGGTTCATGTGGAACACTAGTTATTTATTCACTAGGTGTAAGTTCATTTAATCCTTCCTTACTCTTTGAATTTTCATCATCTTCACAAGGTTCAGGAATAGATCTATCAATAACCTTACCACCACGAAGGTTCAGGAATAGATCTATCAATAACCTTACCACCATGAAGAGTTATAACTGACTTGAGTTGGTCCATGGGTGGATTTTGTTGAATCTTAGGATTTGGTTGTGGTTGAGCTGGATATTTTCCTTTTTTTTAATTGTGAGTGCAGAAGCAATTTTAGCAAGATCATCTTTCAAATCAGAAAATGTTTGTGCATTTTGATTGTTAATAACATCTTGCTTTCTGGTGAATGAATGCACTGTGTCTTCAAGATTTTTCCATGGTAGTGGAACATATAGTGCATAAGGCTTAGCATTTTGAAATTTTGTAGAGGTGGTGCTTGTGAAGATTGTGCATTATCATTATTCCTCCAACTGAAATTTAGATGATTTCTCCAACCAGGATTATAAGTCTGTGAATATGGGTTTGACTTATTAAAAGTGTTAATGGCATTAGCTTGATCATGTAGACATTCTTTAAGTACAGGCAGAGCGAGACAATCTTGAGTGAAATGATCATTCGAACTACAAGTATTACATACAATTTCTTGAATAGATTTTACTTGATCACTCTTTTTATGCTCCAAAGCTTCAATTTTCTAACTAGGGATGCAAATTTTGCTTGTAAATCATGGTCTTTCCTAAGGTTATGGATTCCTCCACTAGATGGAGATGATTGTGGTTTATTTGTCAATTCAAAAGTTCCAACAGTATCCTAATGTTGTGCATTTTCAGCTAATTGTTCAAGGTAATCTAGTGCATCTTCAGGATTTTTATCCCTAAATTCACCATTACACATCATTTTAACAACCTGTCTACTTTGGGTATTAAGCCCTCGTAGAAATAAGTGACCAATCGCAAAGTTTCAAAACCATGGTGTGGACATATGTTAAGCAATTCTTTAAACCTATCCCAACATTGGTATAATGTCTCTCTATTTTGTTTAGTGAAAGAAGTAATTTGCCTTTTAAAAGAATTTGTTCTATGAGGTGGAAACAATTTTTTTCAAAAATTGTTCTTGTATGTTATTCCAAGTTCTTATTGATCTAGATGTAAGGTTTTGTAACCAAGTTTTAGCTTTATTTTTTAACAAAAAAGGAAAAACCTTTAATCTAATTAGGTTCGTGCTACAATTTTGGTATGTATATGTATTACAAACTTCCTCAAAATCACTTATGTGTAAGTATGGATTCTCATATTCTAAACCATTAAATATTGGTAAAAGTTGGATAATACCTGGTTTGAAGTTGAATGGAGATGCTTCTGGAGGAAATACTATACACGGCGGTGCTCTAGTTCTAGTTGGATTCATGTAGTCTTTCAGAGTTCTTGGTTGATTTTGATCACGTGCATTATGTTGAGAATGGTTATCTCCCTGGTCAATCTGAAGATTAGGTTCGCCCAAAAAGTTTTCATCTTGGATCTCATCTATAATTGATGGTGGTGATTGAAATCTATGAATTAACCTGCCACTTGAAGTTCAAGACCAACATCTCATGCAATGATTATGTCACAAAGGTAATATTCAAACAAATTAGTAACAATAGAACTAAATGAAAATTGCACAAAAGAAAATGAAAATTAATATGCAAATAATATAAGTGTACAAAGAATACAATTAAAATTAAATAACAATTTAGGTGGTTGAACCCACCATATAAATTAACAATATAAAATAAAGCATAAAATAAATGCAAAATAATAAAAAAATGAAAATTAAATAACAATTTAGGCTGTCAAACCAACCATATAATATAATAAAATAAAAGAAAATAAAATAAAAATGAAAATTAAATAACTAAAAAAAATTAAGAGTCAATATTCAATTTGCTTAGTCCAAATAATTCCAAGCTGTAAGTCTAAGTCTAATTATATAAGAAATTTCGTCTAGGGATCTTTTTACAAATTCTTTATAATTTTATGGTCACACAACAATTTTTAAAGGCTTAGAACAAAGCCATATGGGGTGAAACTAAAGATTCTGAAAGATTTTATGGACAAAACACAATTTAAGAAGAGGAAAAGGGTGTCAATGAAAATTTACAAAAAAAAAACAAAATAAAAACTTTTCCCGGCAACGGCGCAAAAAATTTGGCAACTTTTAAAAGTGATTTCTAACTCTCAAGTATAAGAGTGTCTTATTATATTATAGCTCAGTGAGTCCGAGATCGATCCACAGAGAAAACATTTACTTTGTTTATTTACTTTATCTAAAAATGAAAATAAAACTTATACAACTTAATTTAAATGAAACTATGAAATTGAATTAGTAAGGGTTATAGATCCACTAGAGTTATGGATCCACACTTAGTAGTAAATAAAATTTAATAAATTCTTTTTGTCATTTTTTTAGATTTATTGCTCAAAAGATTAATTATATAAATTATTATTATTTTTCCATTAATTTTATTACGGACAAAGTATTTATTGTACCAAAATTTAATTTGTCTACAATAAGTCAAAATATCATTTTACCATACCTTATATTAAGATATTGAGAATTTATTGTGCCAAACTCCCTTATTTGTGTATAATACATCAAACTTTCAAAATATAAAATATGTATAAAATTAAATAGAAAATAATTTAATTTATATAAATAAAAATAGAATTTCATTAAATCATATTTATTTCCTAAGAGTTTGACCTTACCCTAACTATTATTGTTTAGTTAAGCATAATTGAAATAAAAATAATTATTAAAATTAAATTACTCATAATTAAAAATAATAAAAACAACTAAAATTGAAAATAAAACTAAATTTATTTATAAAAATAATTATACAAAATATTAAAAACACACTTGAAAAACAATATTATAGGGAAATTAAGAGAAATTCAGAAGAAGAGAGATGTAGACAGATGATCAAAAACAAAAAAATGAGGCTTTGTTTATAGAAAAATAAACATTACACGATCATAAGCTTTAGTTAAGACAGTGTTTTGCGGCCCATCATAAGCTTTATGCATATATAGTCAGTAGTGGATTTTCTTTTATCAAGGTCTCCTATAAAATCTAAATTCACATAGCCCCTCACAATAAATTTTCATCCTCCATAACATAATACAACATCTAAGGTTCCTCTAATGTATCTAAGAACCCTCTTTACAATTTTCTAACGCTCTCCACTAGGATTCACCATATATCTACTGACTGTTCCCACTGCTTGTACAATAGCTGGTCTAGTACATATCATAACGAACATCAAACTTCTTGTTATTGAAGTAAACAGTACTCGAGACATCTATTTCATCTCTGCTTCATTGCAATGACACATTTTTAAGGATAACTTGAAATTAACAGGAAGTGGGGTAGAAATTGGCTTACAATCTTGCATGTTAAAGTACTGCAAAATGTTTTTCAAGTATTTCTCCAGAGAAAGCCAAATGTTCCTATTATTACTATCTCTGTAAATTTGTATCCCTAGAATCTTGTTTGTTGGTCCCAAGTCCTTCATTTCAAATTCCTTATTCAATTATTCCTTTAATTCTTGGACTCGATATTTGTTGTGCCCTACTACCAACATGTCATCCAAACACAACAGCAGAATGATAAAATCATTATCGTCAAACCTCTTGTAGTATGCATAATGGTCTAAACATAGACTATTGTATCTAAAGGTCATGATGAAGGAATTAAATCTTTTATACCAACACCTTGGCACCTGTTTAAGACCGCATAAAGATTTGTTTAACCTGAAAACTAAGTTCTCCTTACCTGTTTCAGCAAAACCTTCTGGTTGGAACATATAAATTTCTTCTTTAAGTTCTCTATGAAGAAATGTAGTTTTCATAGCCAATTGCTCTAAGTGTAGGTAGAATATAGCAAACGTTGCTAGGCCTTAACTGTCGTGAGTCGAACTATCGGAGAAAATATCTTGTTGAAGTTAATACTTTCTTTCTAAGCATATACCTTCACCACCAATCTTGCACGATATCGCTCCACTTGATCATTGCCATCACAGTTGATCTGGTAGATCCATTTATTTCCAATGACTTTTCTTCCACGTGGTAGTGGTATAAGTTCCCATGTCTTATTCTTATGTAGAGCTTCAATTTCTTCCTACATTGCTATCATCCACAAAGTAACATATGAGTTGTTTAAAGCATCATAGAAAGTTGATGGTGTTGGGTATAAATTCAAATATTATTAGTGTCAATGTGCAAGTGTACACAACAAGTAATAAAGTGATGAGTATTCAAGATCGTCTACACAGGGATTGATGTTATCAGACTTGCTACAACAATCTTAATAGTGCAGATTTTGTTCTAAATTAAGATAAAACAATTAACGAAATTAATATACTAATTAAAATAAAAAACGCAATAAATAAAATGCAACAAAGTAAATTATCACGTCAAGCTCAAGGATAAAACCAATGGGAATATACAGTAGTTAAGTGAATAAACTCTCTTAATGATTTTGACTATTTTTCTATGTTTGGCTCGGTTGCTACAGCATCTGCTACAGCACTGAGAAGAATCCTTATGTATCATCAGCCGTCGCATGTTGGATATCTTATATCTATATGCAACCTAACAGTGATCAGTTGTTATGCCAACATAAGATGTAGCATTACACGCTTAGGTTCTATTTACCATACAAGGTGAATCCTTATGTCTAGTTCATCACTAATCTTAGATCAAGCATGGCCCTTTTGGACTCAAGTAAAACTCAATCCAGGAAACCCAATCTAAGACTAAGTATTGCTCTGATATGTTCCACTAAGATAGGCCCTTTTGTGGCTCTCTCCTAACTTGTATCATTAAATGGGTGATCAACCGAAATAATAATAAAAATAAATGCTATCAAAATAAAATGCTACAGCAAACATGCAACAACTCATATTTTCAGTAAATAAACCATCAAGATTGTTTATCACTCAACTACAAATAAATTTAGTTAATTGTTTGCAAAAGAAAAGTAAAGAACAAGGTTTCAGCCATAAAACACATCCCCATGAATAAATAGAAAACACGAAAACAAGAGAATGATAAGAAGGATTGAGTTCCCAATTGATCTCTACAATTTTTCCTCTTGTGCAGCCCTTAATCTTTCTCTTGAATCTTGTTTTTCTTTTGTTTCTTTGTGTTTTTCTCCTTGGGTGACGGCTCCCCTTATTCCTTATGATGTGTGCTTCTTTTATAGCTGAAAATTAGGGTAAATGGAAGCCTAGGGCACGCATAAGTCAGATTAGGAAATTGCAGATCGCAATTCTACAAGTATCCCACGCGGAATTTTTCCTGTCGTTGTTCCAGGATTGCTACAGCAATGGTTGCTACAGCAACAACTGCTACATCAACGACTGCTACAGCAACTATACTGTTCCAGATTTGTTTCAATTCTTTTGTAGCCATATTCTTTCCTTATTTTTGCAAGCCTATTGCATCAACTTTCCTTCCTTGAAATTTGAGCTTCCGGACACCGACAATTATGCATATAATTTAAGCACGCAAATTGTTCTAAAACAATTCAATTTATTAAAAATAAACTAAAATATTTATTCATACAAAATAAAACTAAAATGCAATAAAAATATGTCATTTACTCTCAAAGTATTATTGATTTTAGTCTAAAAGTGCCATGATAACTCTCATTTCATAGAGTTATCACACCCCCAAACTTAAACAATTACTTGTCCTCAAGTAATGACAACAACACTACACAATCATGCAACAAAGGACTTAGTTATGTCATCAAATTTGCAAGGATTCTTCCACCCTCAGATCACACTCTTAATCATGCAAAATAGCCATAACAGTTCAGTTCTAAACTTAGGCATCATTCTGTCCAAAGTGTGTGTGTGCCACTTTGATCAGATTCCATAGGTGCTACAATATTACACAAACATTGCATATAATTCAGAGGTAGAACACAAATATATTCACATATTGGGGAGCAAAAATCACAAATATACTCAAATTGTGCTACAACAATAATAATTTTTTTTTGTTTTTTGTTTTACTTCAACCCTCTTCAATGTAACATTGATTTTTCACGTGAATGTCGAGATACTCAATTACTCAACCAATGCACATATCAGAGTTGCTGTAGCAATACTCATAACATAGTCTTATCTAAAAATATTTTTAACGCAAGGATGAACATGGGGCTCATAAACAGACCTGGCTACTCAATATCTCATACAGAGGACCTTTTTTGTGTTTTTTTTCAGCTATAGATGCTACAGCAATGCTCATAACTCTTGTTGCCTTTGGACTCAAGTCTGCATATGGGGTACATACTCAGCCCTGGTTACTCGGTAACTTAAGCCATTGGAGCAAAATTTATTTCATAACAAGCACAGTTCAACAAAAATTTTCCCCCAAACTTGAGATATTTTCTATTCTTTTTTGTTTTCTTGACTCTGCTACAACATTCTCATAAAACTCAACCAAAGTCTAAGTGTCGAGACAAAATTTCAACCTCCAACTATAATTATCCCTATTAGGCATTCTCATAAATACTGAATAACACTCAATTTATCTTCATTAGGTTTTCAAATCCATACGCAAATACTATGTAATACCCCAAATCTCCTAAGGGTATTTAAGTCTTTTTAGTTTTTAGTGATCCCTTATACCCTAGTATAAATAGAACAAAATGTCTTTTCCATTATGAGAGAGGAAGAAGGAGAAATCGGCTAAAACAAAAAAAAAAGCCCAAAAGAGAGAGAGATGGAGAGAAAAGAGAGAAAAGAAAAGAAAAAGAGAAGAAGAAAGTCTTCTTCTTCTTCTTTGTTCTGCCATGACAACACATGAGATCAAATTGCATAATTTGAATTAGGTATTGTTGAGAGAAGATTTGGATTTGGAGGTAAGTTTTAATTCTTGGTTTTTATTAATTCGTTATGGAGAAGCATGATTGCAATAGAAGTAGAAACTTAAGATTTTGCATAAATATGCTGACAGTGAATTATTACGAAAATCTTAGTAATTTGTACAAATTGATTTTGATTCTGATTTTTGGATATGTTAAAGTAGACATCGTCTAGAATGTTTTGAAACTTGTTTCAAGTTAATTAGATAAGATTTCAAGTAGTTACGATTTTTCAAATTCAAGTCTGAAAGCCTGAAAATTTCTGATTTCAGTGCACAACGTGAATTACGAAATTATTTTTACCATAACTAGACTTCTTCAAAAATTATGAAATTTTGATCAGTGATTTTTATATATGTCTGTATGATTATGTAAATTTTCATGATTTTATGATAAATCAATAAATTGTTTTGTATTTTTAAAGCAAGTGTGTGCAAAACAGAAAATTATTTGACAACATTGATGATGTCTAAAACGTCAATTATTTTCAATAGTTTTGAAAGGAATCAAGTTATGAAATTTTTTTAAATGAACTTTCAATATGTCAGCATATGGTGTGTAAAATTTGAGAGTTTTCCAATGAGGGAATAATTTATTAAAAAATCAGAGATTATGGACTGTTCTGTTTTGAGGGTTGATTATTGAGGAGATTTGAGGTTGAGTTTAGGAGATGTTTAAATTGAGATATTTCAGGACATTAGAGTTTATGATTGAGACTCGATTATATCTTATGAGAAATTTATTGATGATTTTAGGTTGATGATATCAATACGAATTTGTTACATGAGGATGCTAAGAGGTAAGTAAACTAGACTTTTAAATGAATCACAATAAACAATATATATGTTTGACTTGTGTGAAAAGCCTATTTTGATATGTACAAATATGGATTTATGTGTCTCATGTGTTTATGTGATGTGTTGTTATATATTGGGCGTGATTATGTACATGGGCATATGTATGTGTGATGGTTCATTGGCATGAGCACGAAAATGCATTGAGTTTTCTATGAATGAAAAAGTGGATTTTAGCAAATGGGATTTTTGTTTTATGAGATTTTGCATTGGGGGCCACCTCTTGAAGTTGTGTGGGGGCCACCTCTTGAGACTGTGGGGGCCACCTCTTGAGGGCCAAAGCGCCCTAAAGTGCCACGCGCAGCACAAAGTGCCACATTGCAGGATACGTATTTTATTGAAAGAAAATATGAAAGTTTGAAAGCGAGAGAAAGAGATTTTGCTGAATTTGTTTTACAATATTTCCAAAAGATCATGACATATCATTCATCTGCATTATGTATAAGTATGTATGTACTTTCGTATAAGAAAAAAACTAGTTTGCTTACTGAGTTTTATACTCATTATAGTTTATTGTGATTCAGTTTTCAGAAGTCAAGATTGATTTGTGATGAGTGAGAAGTTGAAGATGGTAGATGGTTTGGCTAAATTTTTAAATTATTCCGCTGGTTTTTGTATTTGAGGCTCAAATTCTATCGTTTGTATAGAGTTATTTAAATTCATATGTGAGTTGTGAACATATTTGCCCTTGGAATTCAAACTAGGGTGTTACATACTAGATAACAGAGCCTCACACAACACACAACACACAACACAAGCATAAACACATGCACTCATAAACACAACCCCGCCAAACTTGAGTGGTGTTGTGTCCTCACAAGCACACAAAACAAAACCATATAAACCAGAAATGCATACACTAAATAAAAGGACATGCAGAATGAATCAAAAAATTAAAACTAAATGAAAGAAAAGTTTTGCAGAAAAAAGTAAGATAAACTAGCTGGTAGGGGGTACTGCCCTGTTGCTGGAAGCACTGCTGCAGCACAGTCTGTAAAGGGTCACTTCTTCTTTGATCCACTTCTCAAACGCTCCTTATCATAAAATCTTATCAATCCATTTGCTGTTGCAAAAGCAAGAAATGCCTTTGTTGTTTAAGAATCTTCTGTTATATGTCATGCTGTAAGTGATGCTGCAGCAATTCCCTCTTGCTCTTTTTGCCCACATTTTTTTTACGTGCTGCAATTTAACACAAAGACATAAAAAATTAGATGCACACTTAAAATATCGAAAAGACAAATTAAATAATTTAAAAGCTAAATTCAATGCCTTAAAAACTTGAAACAACTTCCTTTATTGGGTTGCCTCCCAATTAGGGCTTGATTTTAGGTCTTTCAGCTTGACCTTTCTTGTTCGCTCAACCTGAATCCTTCAAGAACCGATCCTTCTTTAGGCTGTTCACATCAGCTCCCATAGAGCGCTTCACTCTCGGCCCATTAACCTTGAATTCTTGTTGGTTTGGAGTGAGTTCCCTTTGTTGGATTTGCTCATAAATTCTGAAGGGTTGCTTCTCCCCTGACCATGTTATGTTAACTGCTCCACGATCTTCATCATCAAGTTCTTCAAATGTTACAACATTGATTTCTTCCTTACTGCAGCAACTGTGTAATCTCTCTGCTACAACAAAGTCCACAACACTGATAAAATTACAATCTTCAATCTCATTGGGACTCTTCATGGCATCCAGCACATTGAATGTAACTTGCTGGTCACTCACCCTTATGTTTAATTCTCCTTTTTGAACATCAATTAAAGTCTTTCCCGTGGCTAAGAAAGGTCTCCATAGAATGATTAGCACTTCTTTGTCTGCCTCAAAGTCTAACGCAAAAAAATCTACCGGAAAAATAAATTTATCCACCTTCACCAACACATCTTCAATCTTCCCTTCTGGATATGCATGAAATCTGTCAGCAAGTTGTAAAGTCACTGTTGTTGGTCTACATTCACCAACTCCCAATTGCTTAAACATTGATAAAGGCATGAGATTGATGCTAGCCCCCAGATCACAAAGTGCTTTACCACTGTATTTAGTGCCTATGGAGCAAGGGATTGTGAAGCTTCTAGGATCTTTCATCTTCTGCGGTATCTTACTCCGAAGCATTTGGGCGTACTCTTGTATTAGAGCAATTGTCTCAGATTCTCCAAATCTTCTTTTCTTTGTCAAGATATCCTTCAAAAATTTCGCATAGTTTGGCATTTGCTCTAGAGCTTCCACAAAAGGGATATTGATATGTAGTTGTTTCAGCACTCCCAAGATTTTGCTGAACTGCTTGTCTTGTTGCTGCTTCTGAAATCTTTGAGGGAAAGGTGGTGGGTGCCTAAACTGCTGTGCTGCAATAGGTTGTGCAGACTGCTTCTCTTTTGCCATGTTCTGGGTTGGTGCTACAACCTCGTTATCCACAAGTGTTGGATCATCATTTTCGACAAATGTTGTAGCTTGACTGGTCTCACCAGTGTGCTGTGAAATGAAGGATTGTGGCTCTTTTTCAATGTGAGTTTCTTTCTGGATTGAAATGGACTCAGCTCTTCTTTTTGGTACACCAACAGGGACTATGAACATCCTTTCCAAATCTCAAGTTAATCAATTTACAGTGCTCTTTCCCTTCTCTTCTTAAGTCCTCTGTATTACTGGGTAAACTACTTTGAGGTCTGTTGCTCAATACTGTAGCAAGCTGTCCAATTTGATTTTTCAAGTTTCTCAAAGATACAATATGACTTTAGACAACTGCTTTATTCTTCACAGTATAATCCTTAATCAAATCTTCAAGAGAGTTGAGTTTATCATTGTTGATGCTTCTTTGCTCTTGATTTTTCTGATAAATCCACTGGGTACTGTCTGGTTTTGATAACTCCATGAAAAGTTCAGATGTTGTCTCCATCCAGGGTTGTAAGTGTTTGAATATGGATTACTCTAGTTCTGTCTGTTGAAGCTGCCCATATAGTTAACCGAAGCTGGATTACCAGGACAATTGTCAAATAAATGCCCTTCTCCATAATAAACGCAAGACACATGAGAAATTTGGTTAACAATTGCTGGAGCAGTAGTCATAGTCTTTACCATATTTGTTAAAGAAGTTACTTGGGCTGACAATGCTGTCAAGGCATCTACGTTATGGACTCCTGCTACTCTTATTGCTGTAGCTTGTCTGGTTGATGGCCACTGATAATTATTGTTGGCTATCCTCTCCAAAATTTCAAAAGCCTCATTGTAAGACTTAGATAACAAGGCCCTATTTGCTGAAGCATCCACCATCAATCTAGTGCTTGGGTTGGGACCATTATAGAAAGTTTCCAACTGTACGCAGCAAGGAATGCCATGATGAGGACATCTTCTGAATAACTCCTTAAATCTCTCACATGCATCACACAAGCTCTCATCTTCAAGTTGATGGAAAGATGTGATCTCATTCCTCAACATTGAATTCTTGGTTGGCAAGAAGTATTTCATCAAAAATTTGTCAGCCAAATCATTCCATGCAGTGATAGAATCTGGTGGTAGAGAATTCAACCATACTCTTGCTCGATCTCTAAAAGAAAATGGAAAAAGTCTGAGTCTCAATGCTTCCTGCGATGCTCTAGCAATCTTGAAAGCATCACTCACTTCCAAAAATAGCTTAAGATGTAGATGATGATCTTCTTATGCCAGTCCATTAAATTGCCCCACTGTTTGCAGCATCTGAAACATCACTGGCTTAAGCTCAAAATTGTCAGCTTGAATGTCGGGTCTAACTATTCCAAGATGCATGGCTTGAGGAGTCAACACTTCATAGTCTCGAATGGCTCTATCTATATCGTCTGTCATGTAAATAATATTGTTATGGCCTGGTTTCCCATGAATATTCTACCCATTCTGACCTTCTTGACCTCCTTGAGCAATTACTGGTTGTATTTCTCCTCAGGGGTTCAAATTCCTTATATCTTGCAAATCATCCATTACTACAGCAGTTTGTAATTCCCGACACTCTCTTCTCAATCTCCTTGCGGTTCTTTCAATTTCTGGATCAAATTGGAATTTAACATATTTATATTTGCCCATGCAAGGGTTGCTAGATCACCTATGTCAACAAAATAAACAAATCAAAATAAAATTAAAAATTAGCACCGTTAAAACTAATTTCACAAATCACAATGAACAATCAATCTCCGGCAACTGTGCTAAAAACTTGTTGGGTATAAATTCAAATGCTATTAGTGTCAATGTGCAATCAATCCCCGGCAACATCAATCCACAGGGATTGATGTTATCAGACTTGCTACAACAATCTTAACAGTGCAAATTTTGTTCTAAATTAAGAAAAAATAATTAACGAAATTAATATACTAATTAAAATAAAAAACACAATAAATAAAATGCAACAAAGTAAATTATCACGTCAAGCTCAAGGATAAAATCAATGGGAATATATAGTAGTTGAGTGAATAAACTCTCTTAATGGTTTTGACTATTTTTCTAATGTTTGGCTTGGTTGCTACAGCACTGGGCAGAATCCTTATGTATCTTCAACCGTCGGATATTGGATATCTTATATCTATATGCAACCTAACAGTTATCAGTTGTTATGCCAACATAAGATGTAGCATTACAGTACGCTTAGGTTCTATTTACCATACAAGGTGAATCCCTATGTCTAATTCATCACTAATCTTAGATCAAGCATGGCCCTTTTGGACTCAAGTAAAACTCAATCCAGGAAACCTAATCTAAGACCAAGTATTGCTCTGATATGTTCCACTAAGATAGGCCCTTTTGTGGCTCTCCCCTAACTTGTATTATTAAATGGGTGATCAATCGAAATAATGAATAAAAATAAATGCTATCAAAACAAAATGATACAACAAACATGCAGCAACTCATATTTTCAGTAAATAAACCATCAAGATTGTTTATCACTCAACTACAAATAAATTTAGTTCATGGTTTGCAAAAGAAAAATAAAGAACAAAGTTTCGGCCATGAAACACATCCCCATGAATAAATAGAAAACACGAAAACAAGAGAATGATAAGAAGGATTGAGCTCTCAATTGATTTCTACAATTTTTGCTCTTGTGCAGCCCTTAATCTCTCTCTTGAATCTTGTTGTTCTTTTGTTTCTTTCTGTCTTTCTCCTTGGGTGACGGCTCTCCCTATTCCTTATTATGTGTGCTTCTTTTATAGCTAAAAATTAGGGTAAAGGGAAGCGTAGGGTGCGCATAAGTCAGATTAGGAAACTGCAGATCACAATTCTGCAAGTATCCCACACAGAATTTTCTCTGTCGTTGTTCCAGGATTGCTACAACAATGGTTGCTACAGCAACGGCTGCTACAGCAACGGCTACAGCAACTACACTATTCCAGATTTGTTTCAATTCTTTTGTAGCTATGTTCTTTCCTTATTTTTGCAAGCCTATTACATCAGTATTCCTTCCTTGAAATTTGAGCTTCCGAACACCTACAATTATGCATATGATTTAAGCACGCAAATTATTCTAAAATAATGTAATTTATTAAAAATAAACTAAAATAGTTATTCATACAAAATAAACTAAAATGCAATAAAAACATGTCATTTACTCTCAAAGTATTATTAATTTAAGTCTAAAAGTGCCATGATAACTCTCATTTCATAGAGTTATCAGATGGCTATCTATCCTTTGTTAGAAGACAGTACGCAATATTGATCTTTATAACATACTCCGAGTGCCACACTAGTGATCGTCTCTCATAAGTTGACCGACAAAGTTCTAGAGCCTCGGATTCGACTGATTCTTGTTCCTTATGCTCTAGGGTTGCTTTAGAAAAACCTGAATCTTTTCTTTATAAATTATTTTCCATATATACCAGTACAATCTCTGACGTTTTCTTTACAGTGCTATCATTCTCATCTTTTCTTTGTACTCAATCTTCTACAAAGATAATAATTCTGCTGATGACTATCTTGTGGGCAGTAGGATCCCACATACGATACCTGATAACTCTATGAAATGAGAGTTATCATGACACTTTTAGACTTAACTTAATAATACTTAGAGAATAAATGATGTGCTTTTATTTCATTTTAGTTACAATTTGCATGAGCATCCATTTTAGTTTATTTTTAATAAATTGAGTTGTTTTAGAATAATTTGTATTTAGATTATATAAATAATTATAGCTGCCTAAAAGCTCAAGTTTTAAGGAAGAAATGCATGCCGCAACAGACTTACAGAGACAATGAAAAAACTTAGGTACAGAGGAATTAAAACAAGTCTGGAACAGTGTAGATGCTGTTGCCGTTGTTGTAGCAATCTTGAAGCAATGACAGACTGGATTTCGCACGCAACAACTAAAAGATTGCAATCTAAAGTTTCTAAAATGGAGGATACGTGCAACACACTTTTAGTTGCCCTAATTCTGAGTTATAAAAGAAACACGCATGAAAAGAAAAAGAGAGAGTTGTCACCCAAGGAGATCACCGAACATAAATAATAAGAAAGTAGAAATTAAAAGATAGTTTTGAGGGCTGTAACAATAGATTCAAGAAGGAAACAGAGGTGAAATCACAAAGACCAAGCAGACTTCAGTTCTTATTCTTATTTTTTGGTTTTCTATTTACTTATGGGAATGTATTGGATGGCTATAACAATTGTATTTGTTGTTCTATCACAAATTATGTACTAAATTTTAGTGTAGTTAAGTGATAAACGATCTTAATAGATGTTTGACTGATATACGTGTGTTGCTCTGTGTTTGCTATAGCATTTTGTCTTAATTGTATTTATTTCAATTCTCTATTTCGGCTGACCAATCATTTGTGGATACAAGCTAAGAAAGAGTCTAAAAAAGGTCTGACCTAGTGGAAGAGCCTAAAAAAAGTCTGACTCAGTGGATCAAATTAAGACAATACTTGGTTTTAGATTGGGTTTCCCAAGTTGAGTGAATCTCAATTTGAATAGGGTCATACTTAATCAAAAATTAGTGAAGAACTAGATAATATACAGATTCATCTTGTAGGGTAATTAGAACTTAGAACATTAAATGTTATATCTAATGTTAGCATAACAATTGGTCACTGTTAGGTTGCATTAGATATAAGATATCCAACAGGCGACAACTGAGAATGCATGAGGGATTTTGCCCTGTGCTGTAGTAAATGCTATAGCAACAATACTATAATTGAAAAATAGTCAAAGTCATTAAGTGAGTTTATTCACTCAACTACTCTATTCTTATTGGTTGCATCCTTGTGTTTGACGTGAGATTTTCTTAATTGCATTTTATTTATTACATTTTTAGTTTAATTAGTTTATTAGTTTCATAAATTGTCTTATTTTAA
Source organism: Citrus x changshan-huyou (assembly GCA_039657385.1). NCBI lineage: Eukaryota > Viridiplantae > Streptophyta > Magnoliopsida > Sapindales > Rutaceae > Citrus > Citrus x changshan-huyou. The sequence continues at coordinate 10,206,807 of CM077549.1, forward strand.
TTTAGAACAAAATTGCACTGTTAAGATTGCTGTAGCAAATCTGATAACATCAATCCCTATAGAGACGATCTAAATACTCATTAGTACATTACTTGTTGTGTACACTTGCACATTGACACCCATAGCAATAGAAATTATCCAACAATATCCCTTCACTGTATCAACATATCCCAAGAAGATACATCTCTTAGATTTTGGATCAAACTTTATTCTTTCGTGGGTATTGTACTTAACATATACAGGACATCTAAATGCATTCAAATGAGAGTAATTAGCTAACTTCCCAGTCCACATCTCCATTGGTGTCTTCAACTCAATTGTTGTTAATGGAGACTAATTAACCATATAACAAGTGATTTTGGCTGCTTCTGCCCAAAATGAGTTTGGTAGACTAGCAGTCCTCAACATAGCTCTTATTCTTTCTATAGAAGTCTCATTTGTTAGCTCCGCTACTCCACTCTGTTAAGGAGTGCCATCATGAACTATCTCTAAATACCTTCTTACTTACAGTATGCAAGAAACTCATCATCTGTATACTCTCCACTATTATTTGTCCTCAAACACTTCAACTTTATCCCGAATTCAAGTTCCACTTGCGTTTTCTATTCTTTGAACACTAAAAATGCATCTGACTGTTTCTTGATTAGAAACACCTAACATCTCTTGAAATAATCATCAATGAAAGTCACCATGTACTTTGTACCTCCCAGAGACATATCCAGTGATTCCCAAACATCAGAATAAACCAGGATTAGAATGCATTTACTTTTGGCATCAGATCTGCTAAACTTCAATCTATTATGCTTGCTTGTAACATGTTAAGTGTTAGAAAATGTATATTTATAAAGGAGAAAATCGTCATTTTACACTTCAAGTTTTACTAACACCCTTACTTTTATGTATTTAAACTTTTTGTCATTTAATTATGTGTGCTGTATTATAATTAAATATTTTATATATTTTAGGGCATCACATTCATTTCACAATGAACGAGAGATCAGACGGTAAAACGGACATCACTTTTAAACTCAGGATGGTCGAAAACCTTAGGAGGAGCATAAAAAGAAAAATGACATTGTTCACATGTACGATACTATTCACATGTATGGTATTGTCTACGTTACTGTTCACGACACTGTTCACATAGATGGATCGATGACGTGGCATTGGCCGATGATGTGGCATTGACTGATGAGGTGTCACGATCCTGTTGGACTAAAAGTCTTATGCACTGTTGATCGATGACGTGGCAGCATATCAGTGGACCAAAAATCTCGCATACGGTACATGCATTACATAGGATTATTTTCAACCAAACCGCATCACTGTTCAACCCGGGTCAAACCGTGTTACTGTTCAAACCGCGTGGTCAAACCGCGTACTGTTGACTGATGACGTGGCACAATCCTGAGTGTCCGAAATGTTTTTGATCCGATGGCCATGATTTACTCAATGTATCTATAAAAAGGGGGCTCTCCCCCCCTAATTTGATATCTCTGAATCCATTTTTGGACTCCATTTTCTGTAATTCATTCTCCATCTTGTATTTTCTACGTATTTTAATAAATTTCTTTTTTTCCCCTAGTTCAATTATGAGTAGCTAATTTTCTTTCAAGCTTGGGTTGAAGGTGAAGTCTCAACATGTGTCATGGGCTTTATTTTGGTAAATTTATTTTCTCTTCCCCTCTAGTTTTTGTGGATGTTTTGACTTCTCGTCGACAAATAATAATAATCTTGTCTAGATACCGCCTTGGTTTCACCGGCTCTCTAGTACAAGGTTATTATTATTTGGCACGATAAGCCATTCGCACCATATTGATTAGAGTGTGGTTCATGAGGTGTGGATTCCCCCCTCATGATTTAATTGGCACTAATAAGGAATATTTAGCCCATGATGCATGTTGATGCGGATCCAGATACCCAAGCGCTTCAATTATTATAATTTTCACTTCAAGTTATTCTTGCCATTTTAATTCGAATTTTAGGATAATCCAAATCATTTTCACCACAAATCCAACCACCAATTTAGAAAATTAATTCTACACACAATTAAAATCCACCTCCTCGTGGGATCGACACTCGTCACCATTGATCTATTCTACAATAGATTCGTGCACTTGCGAGTTCAATAAAATTTGCACAACAAGTTTTTGGCGCCGTTGCCGGGGAGGTAAGTAATTTTAATTTGTAGAATTAATTTTTGTGAATAATTTCTTTTAATTGTTTTCTTGTATTTTTTTCTTATTAAAAAAAAGAAAAAAAAGTGAATCTGCATCTAGAGGTTAGTATTTCTTTTCTTTTTCTCTTCTTTAAAATTCTGTAATTTAATTTCAATTTATTTTTTTTCTTCTTTGTAATTTTTGTTTATCTTACTAATTTTTTTTTTAGTTAATTTATTTCACGTATTTATTTTTGTGTATTTTTATAGAAAGGTTTTAACAGCGTGATAAGGTTAGTAACGTAATTTCTCCTTCTTCTTTATTTTTATTTGTTTTGTTCCCATTTATTTTTGTGTTTCTTACATGTATGGTCGTAGGTCATTATTACATAATCATGAACCTATAGACCTTGAACTAGAAAAAATATTTCGCACACACAAGCATGTTAAAAATAAATTTGGAATGGATTTACAAGCACCATAGGAGAGGCCATTTAAGGACAATTTTAGTCCCTTAGCTAATTTGAGCACATCATGTATAAGATACCCAAATGTAGCTGCTAGGAGTTTTGAACTAAAACCTAGTGTGCTAAATTGTCTCCCCGCATTCTATGGCTTAGAAAATGAGGACCCATATAATCATTTGAATGATTTTCATGCTGTTTGTCAAACATTTAGATATGAGAATTTTTCAGATGATGATGTTAAACTTAGACAATTCCCATTTTCTTTAAAGGATAGAGCTCGTTCATGGCTCAATACATTGCCTGCTAATAGCATCACATCATGGGAATAAATGGTAACAAAATTTTTTAATAAATATTTTCTAGTGTATAAAACCAATGCTATTCGCAGGGAAATTTTAGAGTTTGCCCAGAGAGAAGACGAGCAGTTTTTCGAAACATGGGAGCGATTCAATGGGCTACTCTTGAAGTGTCCACATCATGGGTACGAGAAATGGCACCAATGCCAATACTTTTTGGAGGGATTATTGCCGAATGTGCAAGAATGGCTAATGGCAACAAGTGGAGGAGAGCTAATGTCAAAAAGTGCATCAGAGATTTGGGAATTCTTCCAGCGACAAGCGGATAATTCCCAACAATGTAGTCGGTCACTCAGGAATACTAAAAGAATTAAAGGAGTGAATGAGGTTCACATTAGCGAGTCAACTTCGGGAATCAAAGAAGTCAAAGAGATGGTTGAAGGTCTCGCTCGACAAATAGCATCGTTATCGACTGCTAAATCAACAGAACCACATGACCATGACTCATACTCAGATCAAGCCAATGCCATAGGTGTAATGAGAAAACCATCAAATTACAACCCATACTCCAACATATATAACCCTGGATGGAGAGACCACCCCAATTTTTCATGGTCTCAAGGATTCCAACAGAATGGACCAGCAGCTCCAGCTCTACCAATGCAACCAATTCCTCAAATTCCTCAAGCCTCTCAGCCACCATTTAGACCATACAATCAAAACCAGAACTACTCTCAACCCAGACCATGGGAGGATGCATTCCATAATTTCAAGAATGTTACTCACTCTACGATTGAGCAACAGAATCGCACCATTAATGGACTACGAAATGAGTTGAGAGCAGGCTTCAACTCACAAGCCCAATCAGTTTCAAGCCTGGACAAGATGGTGGGACAACTTGCTTCTTCTGTTCAGACCTTGGCAATGACTGTTGAAAAAGGTAAATTTCCAAGTCAACTAGTGTGTAATCCTAAAGGAGTACATGAAGCAAGTACCAGTTCACCACAGCAGCATGGAGAGGTCAAAGCAATCATGACCTTGCGAAAAGGAAAAGAAGTCGACAACAAAGTGGAGATGCCAGTGACAAAAGAAAATCAAATTGTACATGTGAATGTTGAGGACTCATCACCGGAGGAGAGAGAAGAAACCAACTCACAAGAATATGTTCCCAAAGCTCCATTTCCTCAGAGGTTAGCTAAAGGAAAGAAGGGAAAATCCACAGGTGAGATTCTTGAAATCTTCAAACAGGTAAGTGTTAACATCCCTTTGCTTGATGCTATAAAACAAGTTTCATCTTATGCCAAGTTTCTTAAAGACCTTTGTACTAAAAAGAGAAATATTCATGTTCAAAAGAAGGTATTTTTAACAGAAAACGTTAGTTCTATACTCCAATATTAAATTCCTCTAAAATGCAAAGACCCAGGCTCCCCCACTATCTCATGTAGTATAGGGAACCACACAATTAAGAATACTTTGTTGGATTTAGGAGCTAGTGTAAATCTGTTACCTTACTCAATTTTCGTGAAACTTGGACTGGGAGAATTACACCCAACTCCAGTGCTGTTACAACTTGCAGATCGGTCCATGAAAATACCTCGTGGTATTGTGGAGGACGTTCTTATCCAGGTAGACAAGTTTTATTTTCCTGTTGATTTTATTGTAATTGACACTCAACCAATACAGGATTCAAGGAAGCACATCCCCATTATTCTAAGCCGACCTTTCTTGGCAACTGCGGATGCTCACATTCAATGCAGGACTGGAAATATGCAGTTGTCCTTCGGCAACATGACTATGGAGCTAAACATCTTCAACATTGCCAAACAACCTCACAATGCAGATGATGGAATTGTTGATGTGGATTTAATAGAAACAATAGTTGATAATACTTTTCTTTCAAACCTTAGTGATGATCCTTTACAAACATGTTTAACTCACTTTGGTTTGGATTTTGATATTGACAGATCGATCGATGAGGTCAACGCCCTACTTGACTCAGCATCATCCATGGACACTAATAAATGGAAGTCAAGAGTTGAACAACTAGCACCATCAGAGAAGAAACTCATCCCATCATCAGAATCACCACCGAAACTCGAGCTCAAACCATTACCCAACACATTGGAATACGCATTTTTGGGAGAAGAAAGTACTCTGCCGGTAATCATCTCATCATCCCTAAATGACGAACAAAAAAGTAAGTTGTTGGATGTTTTAAAAGAGCATAAAGGAGCATTAGGATGGACCATAGCAGACATAAAAGGTATAAACCCAGTAGACTGCATGCATTACATTCACTTTGATGAAAATGTTAAACCTACTAGGGAAATGCAACGTCGATTAAATCCTAACATGAAAGAAGTTGTTAGAACTGAAGTCCTTAAGCTATTAGATGCAGGTATCATTTACCCCATTTCTGATAGTTCATGGGTCAGTCCTGTACAAGTTGTCCCTAAAAAGTCAGGAGTCACAGTAGTTATGAATGCCGATAATGAATTGATACCCACTAGAGTAACTACAGGATGGCGTGTTTGCATTGATTATAGAAAGTTGAATTCTGTCACACGTAAAGACCATTTCCCTTTACCATTTATCTATCAAATGCTTGATAGATTAACAGGCCATGAATTTTATTGCTTTCTAGATGGTTACTCAGGATATAATCAGATTCCCATAGCACCAAAAGATCAAGAGAAAACCACTTTCACTTGCCCTTTTAGCACTTTTGCATATAGGAGAATGTCATTTGGATTATGTAATGCACCTGCTACATTTCAACGATGCATGTTAAATATTTTTTCTGATATGGTTGAACGATTTCTTGAAGTCTTTATGGATGACTTTTCTATCTTTGGTGATTCATTTGATCAATGTTTACATCATCTAACACTAATTCTACAGAGATGTATCAAGAAGAACTTGGTCTTAAATTGGGGAAAATGTCATTTTATGGTAAAACAATGTATTGTTCTCGGTCACATCATTTCAAGCAAAGGTATTGGGGTTGACAAAGCCAAGGTGGATCTCATTTCTAATCTTCCTCCACCCAAAACAGTCAGAGAAGTAAGATCTTTCCTTGGGCATGCTGGTTTTTATAGACGTTTCATTAAAGATTTTAGCCAAGTTTCTAGACCCTTATGCAATCTACTTGCTAATGATGTACCTTTTGTCTTTAATGATTCATGTCTTGTGGCATTTGAAAAATTAAAGCGGTTGTTGACATCATCACCCATCATTCAGCCCCCAAACTGGAGCTTACCATTTGAACTCATGTGTGATGCATCTGATTATGCAGTAGGAGCAGTGTTATGACAAAGAGTTGAACGAATTCCCCATGTTATTTACTATGCTAGTATGACATTGAATGATGCACAGTTGAACTATTCAACTACTGAAAAAGAAATGCTAGCAGTAGTGTTTACATTAGAAAAATTTCGATCTTATCTCATTGGTTGTAAAATAATTGTATTTACGGATCATGTTGCTCTTAAATATCTTCTCACAAAGAAAGATGCAAAAGCTAAACTAATTCGTTGGGTGTTACTTTTGCAGGAATTCGACTTGGAATTTAAAGATAAGAAAGGCACAAAAAATATTGTGGCAGACCATCTCTCTCGTCTCCATTTTGACACAATTATGGAAACATTACCATTGAATGAGTCATTCCCAGATGAACAATTGATGAGTGTGGAAGTATTACCATGGTATGCTGATATCGTTAATTATCTTGTTACAGGTCAACTTCCAGAGCATTGGACCAAGCAAGACAAGGCCAATTTTTTAGCAGTTTATTATTTTATACACGATCTCTAGATTTCTTTTGAGTTAACCCTTAAAAAAAAATTGTAAAATAAAAAAAAAGAGAAAAAAATGTGTGTTGCTACATTTGGAGGCCCATCTAACTAGTCTATATGGAAGATTATTTATAGCCCTAAAAGATGATGGAAAGATCATCTTTGATCCGTTTGAGCCTTTCTAGCCATCCCTCTTATGAAATATCCATAGTTAACCCTTTTGAGCCTTTAAAAAATATATATATATATATATATATATTTCTTTGTCAAACTTATCATCTTGACCCACTCCGATTTGGAGTATTACCCAATAACTTACATGTTTCATCACATATTTATGTTTGAGTAAATAATTATTTTGTTCAGTGAAGTTGTGCCAAAAAAAAAAAAGAAAAAAATTGTTGTTTAAAAAAAAACAATAATAGGTGAAATCTACCTTGCAACTCCTAAAAAAAAAAAATTCTACAATTTTCTCAAACATACACTTTGTTTTCCTTATTTTCCCTCCTTTGTTAGCCATGTCCCTAGCCTACGTTACGTCCTAATAAAAGTCCTTCTTGATTTTAGGGAACTATAGTCTGAAGTAGAAGCTAGTTATATGGGCTAAAAAGATGTAGTGATGCAAAATAAAAAAAAAAGAAAAAAAAAAGATAAATAAAGTGGGTTGACTAGCATTTTTGTTTGACTTGAGATCGTATTATTTCTAAGTTGAGGGCATATTTCTTTCATCTTGGTGAGAGCATGTGACATCATTTCTTTATTATTTTCTCTCAATTACCATTCATTGGAGTAACTATTTTTATTGGGTTTAATTTATTTGTGAGAGTGTCACTAATTCCAGTGAGATTTTGAGGTTTGACATGTCATTCTTGAAAGTAGCTATGACAAAGTCCATTGGGCTAATTCATGTGGATGGTTGATGTAGGTGTGATGTTTATTTAGACTGGAGATAATGCTTATACTTTTATTTGATTACTATCATTAGTCTGATTGAATAAACATGATTGTTAAAAAAATAAAATAAATCATTTTGGATTTGAATTTTGTTTTCACTTTATTTGCTAAGAACTAGCAATAAGCTGGTTGGGGGGTGTGTTGAGTGTTAGAAAATGTATATTTATAAAGGAGAAAATCGTCATTTTACACTTCAAGTTTTACTAACACCCTTACTTTTATGTATTTAAACTTTTTGTCATTTAATTATGTGTGTTGTATTATAATTAAGTATTTTATGTATTTTAGGGGGCATCACAGTCATTTCACAGTGAACGAGAGATCAGACGGAAAAACGGACATCACTTTTGAACTCAGGATGGTCGAAAACCTTAGGAGGAGCATAAAAGGAAAAATGGCATTGTTCGCATGTACGATACTATTCACATGTACGATACTGTCTACGTTACTGTTCACGACACTGTTCACATAGACGGATCGATGACGTGGCATTGACCGATGATGTGGCATTGACTGATGAGGTGTCACAATCCTGTTGGAATAAAATTCTTATGCACTGCTGATCAATGACGTGGCAGCATATCAGTGGACCAGAAATCTTGCGTACGGTACATGCATTACATAGGATTATTTTCAACCAAACCGCGTCACTGTTCAACCCGGGTCAAACCGTGTTACTGTTCAAACCGCGTACTGTTGACAGATGACGTGGCGCAATCCTGAGCGTCCGAAATATTTTTGATCCGATGGCCATGATTTACTCAATGTATCTATAAAAAGGGGGCTCTCCCCCCATAATTTGATATCTCTGAATCCATTTTTGGACTCCATTTTTTGTAATTCCTTCTCCATCTTGTATTTTCTACGTATTTTAATAAATTCTCTTTTTGCCCCTAGTTCAATTATGAGTAGCTAATTTTCTTTCAAGCTTGGGTTGAAGGTGAAGTCTCAACATGTGTCATGGGCTTTATTTTGGTAAATTTATTTTCTATTCCCCTCTAGTTTTTGTGGATGCTTTGACTTCTCGTCGACAAATAATAATAATCTTGTCTAGATACCGCCTTGGTTTCACCGGCTCTCTAGTACATGGTTATTATTATTTGGCACGATAAGCCCTTAGCACCATATTGATTAGAGTGTGGTTCATGAGGTGTGGATTCCCCCCTCATGATTTAATTGGCACTAATAAGGAATATTTAGCCCATGGTGCATGTTGATGCGGATCCAGATACCCAAGCACTTCAATTATTATAATTTTCACTTCAATTTATTCTTGCCATTTTAATTCGAATTTTAGGATAATCCAAATCATTTTCACCACAAATCCAACCACCCATTTAGAAAATTAATTCTACACACAATTAAAATCCACCTCCTCGTGGGATCGACACTCGTCACCATTGATCTATTCTACAATAGATTCGTGCACTTGCGAGTTCAATAAAATTTGCACAACATAACACAGTACTCGCAAAACAGTAAGTTCATTGATTTAAGTCCCGGAAGCAACTTTCACTCAAAGAGAATCTTCAAACCTTGTTCGAACATGTGGTTGAGTTTAAGATGTCACATCGTTGCCTACTCTTCTCCATTTGACACGACCACACATTAGCTTCCTGCAGTATTTCCCCCTTAAGCATGAATAAATTGGCACTAATCTTTTCCGCCTTCATTAACACAAGCACACGACTGACAATTTTTATGATCTCATTTTCCACATGAGTTTTACAGGCAAGACTATTTATTTGTCTAAAAGACAATAGATTTTTTTCAAGTCTTTGACATGTCGTACCTCATGAATAGTGCATATTATACCATCAAACATTTTTATTTTGACAGTAGCAATATTAGCGATCTCCAAGGCATGATCATCACCCATGTATATAAATCCCCCTAAGATAAGTACATATTTATGGAACCCTTCTCTCTAAGAGGTCATGTGGCAGGTGGCTCTTAAGTCTATAAGCCAAACATCAAATAGTTATTTTCTTCCTTCTGCAACCATTGTTGCCTAGCTGTATAAAACATCACCATCATCTGAGGTATTTAATGACTCAGGATCTTTACCCTCTCTTCTCTTTTGGTTACTCCAACACTCTTTCTTGAGATGCTCTATTTTGCCACATTTGTAGCACTTGATTTTCTTCTTAGTTCTTGACTTTGATATGCCATGATTATAACACCCACTGGGACCATGTTCCACTGATCTCTCTCTCACCATCATTAGTGCTTCCACTTGCTACAAACTTACTTGCTTGTCTTCTTTGTTCTTATGCGTACCCTCTTCCTTTAAAAGAGAGACTGCAACATCATCGAAGACTAGGTATTCTGTAAGGATATTGATCGTTAAATTGATGATGAGTTGATCATACGAGTCAAGTAGACTTTGTAGTAGAAGCTCCGCATGTTCAGTTTCTTCTATTTTATAACCCAACATTGTAAGTTATGAAAACATAGTTTTTAGAGTCTTAATATGGTTGGTCACCGATGTGGTTTCTACCATTCGAAGAGTGTAGAGTCTCCTCTTTAAGAAGAACTTATTGTGTAGCAACTTGGCCTCGTACAGTTTTGTGAGAGTATTCCATATATCCTTTGCTGTCTTTTCTTCCACCACACTGGATAACACCCCATCCGCAAGTGTCAAGTGAAGATCAACTATTGCGTTACCGTCCATCTCATTCCACTTGTCATCAGTTATTTCAGCAATTCTTTCTCCAATTGCTTCTAAACAATTATTTTTCCTTAAGATTGATTGCATTTTCATTTTCCACAACAAGAAATTACTTCTATTGAACTTCTTAATTTCAAACTTTACTGTTATTTTGTTGATAAATACCGTGCACAAGTTAGTGTACCACCTTGTATAGTTATAAGTGATCGCACGTGTGAAAATACACATCAGGCAAGTTCTCAGGAAAGACTATATGGGTCACGACGGTCCAATTTAAAACTCAGGCTCCTTAAGCTCTTATTGCCTTTGTGATAGAACTTTTCTAGGCATGTACAAGACCACGCAATTACTTCCACTCATACCACTATTCCCTGCTTTGAACCACATAATTCTTGGATCGCTCTCGCCGTTTCACGTGAATAGTATCATATATATTATCACTATCCCGACTCCAAAAAAAAAAAAAAAACAACCAATGGCTCTGATATCACTATTAGGAAATTAACGGGTGAAGTAGACACACAACTAAAGTGAAATTAAGAAACAATGATCACATAGGGATACTAGAATTTAACTGGTCCGGCTTTTAGCCTACGTCTACGGGCAAACATAAAAGAGAATATTTTACTAGTGAAAATGTGTTACAAGTATTGTAGTATTTTGTCTCACAACCTAAAACCCCACTATACCCAAACTCTCAAATCACTAAAACAACAACTTAAAGCTGTCAGGGCATTCTCAATCTCTAACTCATGGCTCTCTTACTTCTCAATTAGATTGAGAATTGAAGAAAATGGGATGAATGAAGAGGGTAAATGAAAGTGAAGCCTCTATTCATAGGCCAAGCAATGCCCAAAAATCAAAATAGTGGGCTTTAAAATAATATATATTTTCATTTAACTCTCCATTTTGATGCGGAAGTCAAATTTTTGTGCTACCCTCTCACTTACTCATGTCTTCCACTTACTCAACAAATTATGCCAAAAGTCAAAAGTTGACACATGCACGCGCATGTTCAACAAGAAAGGCTTCTTTCAACAAATAATGACAAGTAGCTGTTAAATTCGATCACTGTTATTAGAACAAATAATTTTCAGTCAGTGCTATATGTGGTTTTTTGGGCTTAGACTATGTTTTATATTAGCAAACCCACGAGTTGTTATCTATGACAATTTAATTATTTCATTATTTCATATGTCGTGGTTTTTTTTATTTTGGATGATAGTTCAAGAGTTGTTGTATATTCCACATGATGTAATATAGCACGACCTGGCTGTTTGACTTGATTAATTAGCAGCGTGAGCAACCCTCACAGTCAGCTTCATCCCGCATTGTAAATTTCCAATAAGGTTTAAAGCCAGTCATTCAAGTCAGGCTATCATGAAAAGAAAATATTTGTTTTTTCTCATTAACAAAAAAGAAATAATAAAAGAAAAATAATATTAAATTAATTTAAATTCATGTGCAGTGGAAGCTTTTAGAGCTTTTAGAGGGCTATACAAAAATTTTTACTTGACTAGAGAGATTCGTTATGTTCGACAAGCTTTTAAACGTGTTGGATGAGCCTCCACCAACAGCAAACGACCAATCGATGATTAAACAGCCCATTGACTAAGACAGCCCACTGAATGTCCGAACCCTATTTCAATAAAGAGCAAAGTCATTTAAATTTTAGACCTCTCCTTTTATCTTATCATACCCCAAATATTATTTTTTAATTTAATCATAATTTTACTAACCTCAGTACTTCAAGGTCACATAATAATTTATGAAACCAGTTTGGTGCTTTCTTTTGAGCACTGTTTGTAACTTGAGCTTTTCATGATTTGATTTTCTCGGCAGTTAGCAGTGTGTACCAAGTCGGTTCCACTAGAGTCCTTTCCTTTTGAGTAGTGAGAAAGATTGAACCCAACTCTCTACACTCATATTCTCTAAACTCATACGACATTAAAAGATAAAATGGGGTAATCGAATAATTAGGTGCTCCTGTCTTTATGCTAATCCAAAAATTAGGAACTCCTGTTTTTAATTGGTTATATTAAATTTTTTACCCTTGTGATTTTCTTTTTTATTGCACAGCTCTGATTTCCATCCTTAATTGTTGTTGCGTTTGTCACTGTTCGCTGCTTATTATCATTTTTCGTGGGTATGATTTGTCGTATGCGATTTAAATGGTTCATGTATACTGAGTATCTGTTGTGCCTTAACATGCTATGAACCATGCTTGAATATAAAGTATAATAGCATACATAACAAATTCTGACATTCTCATGCGTTGGCTAGAAAATAGTTCTCATGTCCTGACGACTTCTACTCTCAATAAAAGTAACATTTTTATTTCATTTGTAAACCTCGACGAACGAGGGAATTTATTAAAACCATCAAAATGAGACCTCCTCATCAGAAAGAAAAGAAACTCAGAAGAAAATCTGAGGCCAACGTCAACTGAAATTATACTCTGGAAACGCATCATGCGTCAGCCTTTGGTGCCAGGAGATGCTGTGAAAGCCATGTGTTTGTCCTCCAAGGGAACAGGCTGAAAAAGCCATGTAAAACCTACATCCATATTCTCTTGGTTTCGAATTCCATGCCTATCTCCATCTAGATACATAAAATGGGACATTCTCACAAGATTCAAGATGAAGTCAACTGTAGTTTGAGATAAGGGAGAATCTTTATCAGCTCTGTATGCATTCACCTTCTTCCACATCTGTCTCATCACATCCTTGATGTGTTCACGAGCAACTTCCTCCGAGGCACCAGTTTCATGCATGTAACACTGGATTGATTTCGGAACATCCCCTCTATGTATCTCGTGCTGATGAATTATTGTGGGGGAAAAAAGTACGATCAATTCATATATAGAGGATTAATTCAACTTTTTTCTTCTTTAAAAAAAAAAAATCATACCGATGCAGTTCCCAAATCATCTTGAAGACGAAAAATCTTGCATGACCAGTGAACTAAATCTGGATTACTTTCTAGAAATTCTAGCTCCTTCTCAATGATCGGATTTGTACCAGAAAGGTATGCACTTATTGTGACTATTGGGCCTGCTATTGATACCAGTCCATTTTCCAAGAATTCTCCCAGTGTTGGTGTGTACTTACTATGGTACCATTTCGCCTCCACTAAGTAGGTTTGTATTAAGCCAAGCCACTGATGCACATGACACAGAAAATAAAACTAGTCACAATTTATAATTTTCGAGACAAAAACATTATAATTTAAAAAGGATAAATCAAAGGAAAGGAACGGCAGGAGAGGTGAAATTAATATTTTGCGTACTGCTTTTTTTATACTCCGAAGCATATCAAAATCCTGTTGCTTGAGCACGTAATAAGCAAATTCATTAACAAAGCTGTAAAGAGCAAAATAACTCAATTTCATATAGTCCGGAAGGTGGTTGAAAGCATAATTGATGTCCCACCTGTAGAAAAGGGGGACACAAAAAAATCATATAAATGGTCTATTAATCTGAGAAGCAGCATGCAGCTAACTTGCAGTTGAATTAATCAATTAGATATAACATTAATTTGCCAGCAAACCTCTCAACAGCATCGGTGAATCGCTCAAGTTCATCCAGAGTTCCATAAACATCATAAATGTCATCAATCACTGTAATTATAGAAATCAAGATTGTGAGTATTCTCCTGCAGTAGGCCAATCGAGGCTCAGATCCTATCCCCATGCTCCATAAGAAGGATGCTACGAACCAGTTCCTCGCAGAGCTCAATTTTTCTCCAATACCCGTATCCTTCCACCACCTTCATGGGAAAATTAAAACGAATATTACGATTTAGGACACACGTTACATATATCTATATATAGAGAGTTAGCTTTCAATCTGGAATTCTGAAGACTCTTTCTCTGATGCAAACATTCCCATTTTATAAAGCGCATGACTCGTGGCTTTCCAATAATTTATATATAGAGTCATCTTCTAGTCCAAGATTCCTTAGTGTCATTCTCTACTGCAAACATCTGCACTTTATAACGTGCAGACTCATGCCTTTACATTACTGTAAAAGTTGTGGAGTCTACACTTGAGAATATTTTAATACACATGATTAAATTGTACAAGTTATGCATTTGATAAAATGAAATCTTTGATATATGTATAAATATGAGTTACGCAGTCAAGGCATGGATACCCCGAAATGTCTTTGAGTTCTTCCTGGTAAATTGCCTGCAAAGTGTTAAACTCCAACTTAGCGAGCTCAAGTAAAAGGTGGTTCTTGTCCTCTCTTTTCTCATAAACGTGTATGAACCACCTTGCCTCTAACATTGGCACTTTCCAATGCAGAGGGAGCTCCAGTGCACGCTTCGCTTGTTTTGCTACAAATACATGCTCTTCCTTTCTCTTGCTGATCATCACTTCTTTAAGATGTTTACTGGTAAATTGCCAGGCCTCCTCCATGATCCTTTCTCCTTCTAAGCTGTAATACGAGGCCTCATGCAAGCTCAATATTCCCTTGAAATCATCACAAATGAAGCCTCCTTTGTCGTCTTTAAAACCATTGAAAACCTCTGCAGTATTCAGCCAAATCAAATTAGATTCATCAAAATTTTTAGGTATTTATATATATAAATGTTCCAATCAGGGATCCCTAACCGTATTAAATTCAGGAATAAACTAACAAACAAAAAAACATAGACTCCAATACAATGTAACTTGTCTAGTAGTATATTGAAATTTGTAATTTTTTTTTATTTTTTATCTCATCCCTAATTTTAATACGGTCAGGAATCGCTTATTGGAAATCCACTATATATAGGGTCCAGCTACCGTGCATTTGGTGCATGGTACCCATCATTTTGTCTATATATGAGTTGTCCATTAGATCAAACATAGAACTTGCTTCAATAATATGGATATATTTTCTGATTTTTAACATTGATGTCCCTGATGTTTTTTTAAAAAGCAAAAGAGTAAAAAAAAAAATTGACACCTAATTTTAAATTATATTAAATTTTTATATTTTGATCCATTGACCCAATTTGACTCTTAGAATTAATGATAATATAAGGACAATAACTTGTAAAACTTTTTAGAACATAAAATATTTTTTTATAAAACTACATAATATTGATTTAATCTATAATAAATAATTTAAATATACAATAAAAGTATATTAATTTATCAATAATATTAATCTATTTTTTGGAAACAACATAAAATCTATTTAATCAATTATAAATAATTTAAATATATTATAAAAATTAAATTATTAATAATAATATGAACAAATAACAATATATTTCTATTATTTACACTTACACTAATAGGAATATACTCTAAGTGTAAATAATAGAAATATATTGGACTCATCTCTTAAAATTTTAAAACTTCTAATTTTTTCACTTTTCAACAAATAAGAGGGACCACAAAGTAATTTATTAAAATTAGGGGTACCATGCACCCGTGCACCGTAGCTTCGTCTATATATATGTGTGTGTGTGTGTGTGTGTGTGTAATAATTCTCTAGTGAGGACATCCTCATTTTAACAAAATGAGGATACTACTAATAGACAAAAAAACACAAATTTTAATACAATAACATAAAAAAAAACACATTGCATTAAAATCTAGGTTTTTTTTATATTTTAGTGTGCATCCTCACTTTAACAAAGTGTGAATGCCTTTACTAAAGAAGTACTCTATGTGTATGTTAATTAGAAAATAATTTGAGTGGTCCTAGTGGCCTGGTCAAGTTCAAATTCTCGGGAGATAGCAAGTCAAAAAATTGATTTGGGCTTTGTCTATTCTTCTATATTTTTTAGGAGGAAAAAAAGAAGAAAACAACAACAGAGATTCAAGTATCCAGATCATGCATGTGCACGACAAAGCAAGTGAATTGATGAAATGTACCTTGAGAGACATTATAGCCATGTTGTCGAAGTAGTCTAAATTCAACGGAGGCTGCATACACATTCTTGTTTCTCCAATTATCATCCTTATTATTGTTGTAGATACCATGCAATATGTTCCTAATTTCAGTCTGAAAATGATAAGCCAATCCAAGTCTTTGCAAGTTGTCAATCTGCTCCAACTGATCCAGTGGCTCGGTTACATACTTAATCGTTGTCTTTACTTTTCCCTTCAGCTCTTCTGCTCTATTAGAACAAGAATCAATCGGTCCTTGATCTTAGCCACTAACTTAGCATATTTACTTCATTGTAATATTCATTCTCCTTTATATTCTTTCCTTTTCTATTATTTGACCATTTAGTACTTGCCTTAGATGATTCTAGTATTTTTTGTATATAAGGATCTTGTACACAGCAACAAATAATATACAATTTTGAGCACTTCCACAATTCTTTACATGGTATCACAGCAAGGTTTTGCTCATTTCTGTTTTTATCTTTGACAATCATGTCTAGTAGTTTAAATCCAATATCCGAAACATCAAATTCCCTCATTACCGATGTTTCTTCACCATACTTTCTTTATTCATCTGATCATCCTGGAGCCATTCTTGTATCTAATGTGCTAACAGGTGATAATTATTAAACATGGAAAAGATCCATGAAGATGGCATTGAATGCTAAAAACAAATTGGGTTTTATTGATGGAAGCATACTAAAACCTTCATCGACCTCACAAGATTTAAAAACGTGGGAGCGATGCAATGACATGGTCCTTTCATGGATGCTCAATGGAATAGAGAAAAATCTTGCCAGCAGCCTCATTTATTGTGATACTCCACGCTCTCTTGGGCTTGGGTTGGAAGAACGTTTTTCACAAAGTAATAATCTACAGATTTATGAATTTAAGAGAGCCATATGCAATCACCAGCAAGAGCAAAACCCATTAGTGATTTATTTTAATACTTTCAAATTTTATTGGGATGAATTGTTCACATTAACCACTATTTCTTCAAATGAATTGCAGGGATTACTAGAGACTGAAAAGGTGTTTCAATTCTTAATGGGTCTCAATGACTCATATTCTTCTGTACAAAGTCAAATCTTAGCCATGGAGCCGCTTCCAAATGTTGGAAAAGCATATTCAATTATTCATCAGGAAGAACATCAACGACTTCTCCATGTTTCCAGTCAACCATCCATTGAATCAACAGCTTTGACAGCCAATAATAAGACTCAAATGACCAATCGTCAAAATCATTCACATCCTAGCCATTTGCATGGAGTACAAGAGACACAAGGACGGGGTAGACCTTTTTGCGATCATTGTGAAAAATATGGGCATGTAAAAGCCAAATGTTACAAAATTGTTGGCTACCCACCAAACTGGAAACATTCAAATCGATCGCATGTAGCTGCCCCTGCAACCACAAAGTCACAACAACTAAACGATCATTCCCTTCCAACAGACAAGAATTCATCATCTCAGCCTACTATCCAAATTCTCGGTCTCACAGTTGAACAATATCAACAGTTATTATCTATCTTTCAACAAATGAGCAACCATCTACTGCAAACTTAGCTGGTAAAATCCTTCCTTTTTGCAATTCTGCTATTAACTCGCATAATGATTCTTGGATAATTGATAGTGGGGCATCTGATCACATGACCCCTAATATTTCTTCCTTTAAAAATTTTGTGCCCATGTCTCATGTCAAACCCATGAGACTACCAAATGGCACGACTATTCCTACAACAAAATATGGATCCATTAAATTATCATCCTCTTTGACTTTAAATAATGCCTTATTGGTTCCTCATTTTAATTTTAATCTATTATCTGTAAGCAAGCTAACCAAGGATTTGAACTATGCTGCTATATTTTTCCCTTCATTTTGTGTTTTTCAGGACCTTTCAACGAAGAAACTGATTGGAAAGGGTGAAGTTCGGGATGGACTATATTATTATGAGCATATCAATGGTCATTCTTCCCTTCCTTCAGTAATGAATGTTGCAAAGGAACCCAATTCCAATCTTTGGCATTTGCGACTCGGTCACCCTTCTAAAGACTGAATGCAGCGTTTGTCTTTTATTTTTGATATTGCATCATTTAATTCTTGTTGTGAAATTTGTCAACTTTCAAAAAACACTAGAAGTTCATTTCAGTTGAATAAAAAACGTTCAGATATGCCATTTCAATTAATTTTTTGTGATATTTGGGGGCCTCATCGCACATCTACATATACGAGAGCACATTATTTTCTTACTGTTGTTGATGACCATACCCGACGTACTTGGGTTTACCTCATGCGGCACAAGTTTGAAGCTTTTCAGTTATTAAAAAACTTTTACTTCTTGATCAAGACACAATTTCACACACAAATTAAAAAAATTCGTACTGATCAAGGAAGTGAATTTTTATCAAATCAGATGCAATCTTTTTTTCATGAGCATGGCATCTTGCATGAACGCACTTGTGTTGAAACACCTCAACAAAATGGGGTAGCGGAACGCAAACACCGACATATTTTAGAAGTTGCACGTGTATTATGTTTTCAAGCACATTTACCTTTGTCTTTCTGGGGAGATTGTATTTTAACTGCAACCCATTTGATTAATCGTATACCCACTCCTAATCTTGGTGGTCAATCTTCTTATGAAATGCTTTTTAAGACTAAACCTCACTATGATCGTCTTCGTGTCTTTGGCTGTCTTTGTTATGCTCATACCAACAGTGCTAATGGTCATAAATTTGCTCCTCGTGCCACCAAGTGTATATTTGTTGGTTACCCATTTGGGTATCCCGGATACAAAGTTTATGATATCATTAATAGAAAGACTTTCATTTCTCGTGATGTTACTTTTGTGGAAACTGAATTCCCATTCAAAACTATCACAAATCAACAAGAAAATACCAATGCTTTACCTCTTTCTATCATACTTCCTACCAATGAAAATGCACCACTCCTTCCAACTTCTTCCAATGAGAAGTCACTCCACCAAGGTACATCTGATTCAATAGTTATCCCTTCTCCACCTCTTTGACGGTCCCAACGACAGTCTTGCCATCCACATTATCTTCAGAATTATATTTTCTCTACTGCACTTCATGGTACATTTGGCAACTCTAATACTTTTACTAATCATCCACCCTCGGTAAATTCTTTATATCCATTATCTAAGTATTTATCATATGACAAGTTTTCTAGTGATCATGTAGCCTTTCTTTCAGCCATATCTCCCGATGTTGAACCAACTACATATTCTCAAGCCGTTCAACATGCTCATTGGCGCAATGCTATGGATATAGAGATTAATGCTTTGGAGCAAAATAACACTTGGACAATACAAGATCTACCTCCCGGAAAGAAACCAATTGGTTGTAAATGGGTGTACAAAATTAAAATAAAAGCTGATAGTTCTATTGAGAGATACAAAGCACGCCTTGTTGCTAAAAGATACACACAAACTGAAGGTTTGGATTACCACGAGACATTTGCACCTGTTGCAAAACTTGTGACTGTTAGATGTGTATTGGCAGTGGCAGCTATTTGAGGGTGGTTATTATTTCAATTGGATGTTCATAATGCATTTCTTCATGGAGACTTGCATGAGGAAATTTATATGACCTTACCTCCAGGAGTTCGTAAACAGGGGGAGTCTTCTCAATTTTGTCAGTTAAACAAGTCCCTTTATGGTCTCAAGCAAGCTTCTCGAAATTGGTTTGAAAAATTCTCATCCGCTCTTTAAAAAATTGGTCACATTCAATCTTATGATGATTCTTGTTTATTTACTAATGTGCAAGATTCTCATTTTACATTGGTGCTTGTGTATGTTGATGATATAATAATCGCTGGTAACCATCTTGACACTATAACTGCATTGAAGATGTTTTTGCAGGCTCAATTTCATATTAAAGACTTGGGAACCTTGAAATATTTTTTAGGAATTGAAGTGGCTTGTTCAAAGCAAGGGATTTTCTTAAATCAACGGAAATATGCTTTAGATATACTTCCAAGACAGTGGACAATTAGGCACACGGCCATCTTCTTTTCCAATGGAACAAAACTTGAAGCTCTCCAACGAACAAGGAACGCTTTGTCAAAATCCTGGCCAAAACCGACGACTCGTAGGACGTCTCTTATATTTGACAATCACCCGGTCAGAAATTACATATGCTATGAACACACTTAGTCAATTTATGCACACTCCAAGACGACCACATTATGATGCTGCCCTGCGTGTCTTACGTTATATCAAATCTTCTCCAGGCGTTGATATCCTCTTGTCCTCCACTAGCTCTTTGGAACTCTCAGCCTTCTCAGGTTCAGATTGGGCAAGTTGCCCTATGACTCGTCGATCCACCACAGGATATTTTATCATGCTCGGCAACAGTCCTATTTCTTAGAAAACCAAGAAGCAACCAGTTGTATCACGCTCTTCAGCTAAAGCCGAATATTGAGCCATGGCGACAACAACATGTGAATTGGTTTGGTTGAAAACTCTACTTCGTGATCTCCATGTGACCCAACCAATGCCTATAACTTTACATTGTGACAATCAAGCTGCGCTTCATATTGCTACTAATCCCATCTTCCATGAGCGCACCAAGCACATAGAAATAGACTGCCATCTTGTTCGTGAAAAGCTTCATGCCAAAATCATTTCCTTAACTTATGTGCCTTCACGACAACAATTGGCTGACATTTTTACCAAAGCTCTTGGTAAAGATCAGTTTCAATATCTTCTTGGCAAGTTGGGAGTTACGGATCTTCATTTCCCAACTTGAGGGGGAGTATTAGAACAAAAATCAATCGGTCCTTGATCTTAGCCACTAACTTAGCATATTTACTTCATTGTAATATTCATTCTCCTTTATATTCTTTCCTTTTCTATTATTTGACCGTTTAGTACTTGCCTTAGATGATTCTAGTATTTTTTGTATATAAGGATCTTGTACACAGCAACAAATAATATACAATTTTGAGCACTTCCACGATTCTTTACATGCTCGTCTTTTGTATATTTCATCCTGTAAATGCACAGCGTTTAGCTTTTAGTTGTACATGACTGCAGAGAATTCGTGGTCCCAATTTGAAACGAACAAAGGAAATTAATATGTAATAGTAATAATAATCAATACCGTATAGTCGCTATTCAATGACAGCAAAAAATAACGGTCCCAAATTGAAGGTTGGTAGTTTGCTGATCTCCTGTCAACAGTCAAGTGATCATATTTGGCGCTGGCAAGGCAACAGACTAGCTTATTTTTAGTATTGATTCTGATGGCTGATCTATTTGTTGCAAGTGGAGGACATTTGAAACCATTTGAAGGGATAAACAAGGTTGAGGGAGTAGTGCAAGAAGACATTGGATTTACAGATGCAGTGCAAGCTCACACTTAGGAGATATTCTCAAATTAATCTTTGGTTTGTGGTGATCTACAACGTTATATATATGTATATATATAGGCAGAGGAGCAGTGCATATCATTTATTTTTCTTATTCATTTGCGTTTAATTTGTAAGTCTTAATACGACAAAGATATTATATTCAGAAAAGAAAAAGAGTACATCCTTATAATACATCAAATGTAATCAAACTAATTAACGTATGTATGACATATATAATTGAATTTAATATAACTATCACTTGCATGGTGGTTCTTTGAAATAAATAAATATATGTCATATCATCATTTGTTTATTATATGGTTGGCATTATACCTTCAATGTATTCTAGAAGTTTTTCGTCTTGTGAGAAATCTTACGTGCAGACATACATCAAGCATACATTCGGATGCATGTTGTATAATCTTTATTTATTGATTTTTTTCCGTACAAAATTTTTACAGAATCTTTCTATACACTACACAATAAATACACGCACTCATGATTAAAAAAATCTTAAATTTAATTCTACTAGTAAAAGCTTTATTTATTTCATTAAAAACTTGTTTTACATACTTACATAGAAATACGAATATGGAAAGTTACAAACAATATGTCAATATCGTAATGTTGAGCATTAATACTCAAAATAATCAAAATTGTAAAGAAGATAAAAAATTGTTTGAAATTAATTTAATTAAATTTTCGTTTGTTACAATTATAAAGTACTTTATGAAAAACGAATTTTATTTATTTCAAAATATAATCAACAAAAGGTAGATTGGATAGGATACACATGTGACCCTAATAATAGTGAAAGTAGATTTCTGAGTTAGTGCTTAAAAGGCATCTGATTGTACTACAAATGTGCGTATCTTAATAGATATCAAATTTTAATATATATGTAGATTATAATAAGGGAAAATAAGGATTACCTTGTTATTCAGATAAAAGGAAAACGATATTCACACCCCTAAAGTTTGAAGAAATTGTCACCAACACTTTTAGGTTTTCAAAAATGGGATACCAAGACCTTCTTTTGACCATAATACCCTTTACCTTCATTATTCCAAAAAATATTGTCTCTAATATTTGATAATGAACAGAATATAACATTAAAATAACTGTAATAATATATACATTCTAAAATAATTTCAAAATTCAAAAAATATTTTAATACTTTACAATCTATTAGATATATTTTATTATGTTAAAGTAAATTTTATAATAAATAGAATCATAATATTAAAATAAAAGTATTAAACTTGAATTATTTTGAATATTATGTAAAATGATAATTTTAACATTATTGCTATGTGAGATTTTTTTTAATTGTAGAATGTATTTAATGCAAATATTTATTTAAAATATCTACAATTTATTATTAAATAAATATAATAATTTACATATTTAAATTTATTAAAATATTTTCATATCATTAGTCATCTACATAGATTACATTATTTATATAGTATTTGCAATTATTAAAAATTTTATGTCAATTTGTTTGAGATAATAGAGGTAAAGCGTATAATGGTCAAGAGAGGGTTTTGGTATCTTTTTTTGAAAACTTGGGGATATTGGTGACATTTCCGCAAACCTTGGGGGTGTAGGTGTCCTTTTGCCTTAGACAAATTAAGCAAAACTCAAGTAGAGCTTATTTAAATAGAGCTTTTGATAGTAGAGTTTTTACAAATAGAGCTTTTACCTAAAAATTTTAGTTGTTTGGCTGTCAATAAAAGCTTTTATTAAAAATTTATGAAATTACTTTAATAGACAATTTTTTAAAGTTATGTTATAAAAAAATAAATTAAGATTGTCAAATAAGTAGAAGATATGTTAACATTTAAAAAAAAAATTCAACCTCTACTCCCAAAAGCCCAAAATTTGAGCTTTTCCTAATAGAGGCAAAATAACTTATTTAAGCTCTAAAGGCTCTACTAAAAAAACAACCAAACAACAATTAAAATTATGATAAGAGCTTATGGGATTAAATAAGCACTTATGACCATTAGATAAGCCATACCAAACAAGCTCTTAGTATGACTTATCTAATGGTCATAAGTGCTTATTTAATTTTATAAGTTCTTATCAAAATATTTGTTGTTGTTTTTTTTTTTTCATGAAGTTTTTAAAAATTATATAAGCTATTTTACCTCTATTAGTAAAAACTTGAATTTTGGCCTTTGGGAATAGAGGTTGAAAAGTTTTTTTTAAATGTTAAAATATCCAAAATACCTTTTGCTTATTTAACAATCATATTTTATTTTTTTAATAACATAACTTTAAAAACTTATCTATCAAAGTAATTTTATAATTTTTAATAAAAATTCTCATTGTCAACCAAACAACTAATTTTTTTTGGGTAAAATCTCTACTTATAAAAAGTTATACTAATAAAAGCTCTACTCAATTAAACTCCACTTTAAAAGTTATACCAAACGGAGCCTCAAATAGGTCCAAACCCCCTGGTAGTTATGATGATGTTAGCTTTAAATATCATTTTTCTATTTTATCCCTAGTATATATTGATACTAGTCATAAAATTTAAATATTTTGAGAATATTCTTTTAAGCAAAATGAATATACTTTTCAGATTTAGTGGGAGTTTGTGATTTTGGATGCTCTTATAATATAGATATTTTTCAATTATTTTAGTTTATGGATATTTAGGGTCATTTTTTGCAGAAATAAAGTTTTAGTTTATTCACAATCTGATTTTTGGTATAGCTTGATTTCACTAAGGTTTAAGATGGACCAGTTGGAAATAGGCATGTCAATATCACATTGCATGAAATTTCTATGCTACACATCCACATTATGATCCATGTCATTCAATTGTATTGGCATAGTGACCATTGATGGGTCAAATTACGATAGTTGTAACAAAGGCTGCTTTGAACCTATATTGGTATGATTAATTAATCGAATTAGTTATAGATACATTTTGATAATGACAGTAAGGTTGAGCTCGTACAGTTATTTTTGCAAAGCATAATTATAAGGTTACACATATAGCCCAAATGGGAGATTGGTGGATTTTTTAATCTAGCATTGTCAGATCGTTAATCCAACATTGGGCTAATGTGTTAATAATTATGTGTCGCAAACTGTCATATAAGGTTAAGCCCAATTAAAAGTAATCCATTAAGGTTTTCGGTATTATAAGTTTTAATGTATCTAATAAGGTGTGGGCATATAACCTAATGACAACAGGAAAAAAAATTGTCTATATAAGTGGTTATGGTCCACAGGTCACATATATCTTTCTATTCTTTCTGACATCCCATCATCAGAGAGAGTAATGAGAAATTTAAAGTATTTTTTAGGAGAACGTGTAGATCTGCATAGCCAACGACGCAACTCCAGAGGACAATTAATCATTATAGATTCAAGTACGCTTTTGCATAAATATTTAGTGATACAACATGAATGTTTCTGGATTATAGGTGATAGTTTTTATTAAAGGAATTTCATTATAATATGTCGCAAAATAAAAACTATATATTTATTTCTTTTTTTAATTTAATTCGTTCTATTTCTTACAGTAACTAAAAACACTTCATAATTATATAAGGATTAATCCACACAAAGAAAACATCCTAAGTCCTCCGAAGTAATAAGCAACATATACACACATGCATACACATAGTACAATTTAATATTACTTCAACTACAAAAATTAATTGTGGAAGTCATAAAAATTAAGAATGAAAAGAAGGAACTATGAACCCCAACCAGAAGGCAAAAAATAATCATATTTTTTCATGAGGGAATTCTAACTTGCCGATGCATGGGTTTATAATAATCAACGATGTCGGTATTTCTTTATAATAGTCCTACAGTGAACAGAAACGTGTAGAAGCATGTGTTTAATAATCAACGAAACTATTTCCATAAGAGTTATGGAGCACCAAAAAGAATGCATAAAAAGGTTGTTTAATCTCTGTATTTTGAGTTTTGTATCTGTTTTAATATCTATATTTTTAAAAATACCTCAAAGTTTCCTGTCGTTAAAATATTGACACCTCTGCCGTTACCTTTTGTGTCTTTTATCTTACTTTTATAATATTACTCTCTTACAATAATTCTTTTTGAACATTAATAAAAATGAAAAATTAAATTATCAATTTAACCCTAAAAGTAAAATAAAAATAAAAAACATAAATTAATTTTTCTGGAAGCTCATGTATGTCAAAAAAATTAATAATGTAAAAAAAAAAAAATTACCAATTTTTTTGGACATTAATAAAAAAATTAATATAGTAACTCCTCGGTAGAGTATTCAACATTAATTTTTTGGGATTAAATGGGTATTTTAATTTTTTTTTTCTTTTTATTAATATCCAAAAAATAAACATTATTGTAATATGATAGTATGTAAAAGCAAGCGAAAAGGGAACAACTAATAAAGTCAGGGTATCAATAATTTAATATTAGAAATATTTTGATATATTTCTTAACTAAAAAGATATTAACCTCAAAATATAGAGATTAAACAAGCTTTTATTCAAAAATCTTGTATTGCCCGACTTTACTAGAATTTGCAAACAAAATGCAAATACCATTAGTCTCCCAAAACATATGCTACTTTTCATCAACAGCATGTAAAATACCATTAGAAGAGATATTTGTGCCATTTCCTAGGGATCATCAAACTCAAAACAAAAGAGTTTCTGTGAGGCACCATATCAGCTTGTAAAATGCCACCGCATTGGCTAGTAGTCGAAAATGACAAGAAGGACATAAAGAAATTTTAAAAATACCTTTAAGATATTATGCCATTCATACAATAAATAAATAAATTTATAATATAAGTATATTTATTTGAAAGAACTGATATATAATTAGTAGTTATATAATATATATATATATATATATAGTAATTATATAATTTTTTATGTATTTTAAAATTTCTCAATATTTATTTTTTTCTTCTTAATTTTGCCACATTACACTGTAGTGCAGTGCATGAGCCACGTGCGTATGAAAAATTAGTCTAGTCGGTATTGGGCGTGTCAAGGAGTCAGAGCCTCTCCTTTTTGACACAATGATAACGTACTACATCAGTGTGCAGTACATACTACATAAGCACATGCGCATACAAAATTAGACTAGTTGGTGTGAGCTTGTTCGGGGAGCCTCTCTTTTTTGACACAAGATGAAGCAAATTATTAACCATCAAATCACAACTTGAGAAGTCTCATGAAAAATAAAAATAACAAAAATACATGTGACTAACAATGTACACTTTGGTGTCTTTGTTTTTACGAGTCTTGTAGACAGTAACGGCTCAATCAATTATGGGTTTTTAGGGGAATTGTTTCAATTTAAAAAATTTAAGGTTAAATATATGTATTAATTTTACTAAAACTTATTTATTTAAAATCAATTTTTTTAGTTTTTATAGATGCAAAATTATTGATCAAATTTTTATATTCTAATTTTATTAATATATTTTTCTCAATAAACAATATAGTTAGTCCATTTAATCTTCTTGCATCATTGTTAATCTTAAATAAGTTTTGAAAAACTTCTATCTAGAGAAGCAACTGTTACTAGTATTGTTAATAATATTCTATAAGTAATATATGCATTTGGAAAATAATCAATTTTTTTTCAAATAAATAAACAATATTTTTTCACCTTGAAAAACTTGTTTAAAATTCTCAACTCTCAAAACTAAAATTCTCAACTCTCAAAACAAATCTAAACTATCTATATCAAAAAGCGTATCATGTTTTAAAGTATTTTCAAGATTAACACAATAAGTTTTTAAAACATAGTCACTTGACAGTTGTAATTTTTTGAAATTATACAAAAACCCAAATAAATTATCATACATTTTAAATGATTCAAATCTATTATTATTGAAGAGATGGCTTGATCTATTATACATTTTAGGTTCTATTTCCATTTAACTTGCAATTTCTTTAGCTCATATTATAGTAGACATGGATCCATTTTCTCTATTTTCTTTCAAAGAAAGAAAAAAATACCTTTAAGCTGATCTATGGCAATATTAATATGCATATCTTCTTTTTGCAAGATCGATCTTATAGAGTTAACAACAAATAATATCATACTAAATGATCACATCTAATATGAGTTCAAAATCTTTTAATTCATATGTTGCTAATCACTTAGCTTCACTCTTTATTTTAGAATCTTCACTAATTTCTTCTAATTCAAGTAAAACATCTCTTGTTGATCCTCATATTGATCAATAATAGAAATATATTTGACTAATAATGTACATTTTGGTATCTTTATTATCACGAGTCTTGTAGGAGAGAAAAATTATCTCCTCCCAATTATAGAAAAAGAATAAAAGTTTTCATGACACTGTCACATGATTGAGATTCCATTTGCGACTCAAAACCTAGAATTCCTAGAATGATTGATGAAATCAATAAATTATAAAATAAATATTGAAATTATAAAAGCCTAAAGTGTCATTCTGAGTTGAACCTCTAAATTCATTTGGACATTGATCCATAAGTGGCAATGCTCTCTTATGACTAGAGATTTCGTCCTTTCCTAAAACTTCTAACAATTTCTTGTAAACTTCTAGGACGAGCCTCCACAAATAGCAATTATTCGGAACATACTTTCTTAAATATCTTTTGTGTTCAAATACAATCATCGTCCCACATTGAACCCCAAAGTTTGTCTAAAAAAACTTTTTTGTATGTCCAAAAAGAGGTCTGCATCCTTTTTTAGAAAATATGAGGGTCTCCAAGTTCCTTTACAGAGGTATCCATACAAGTACGCTCAATGACCATCTTTTTTGCTTATAGGAAATTGACAACTTAAGCGGAATTAATTGCAAGCTAGCGATAGTAATATTAGCAACAACTATAATTAGAATATTAAAACTAGGGATCTCAGTGCTTCAATTTTCTCTGTAATGATTTATAACTTACTTGATATGGCAGTTACAAATAAAAGTGTCAAACTAATTGGGACCATAAATCCAGATTTAGGATGATTAATAAGGGGATCCAAGCGACTCTACCAGAAAGATAAAAAAAAATTAAAAAAATAAGTGAATCCAAACACTCTCCCATCCAAGGAGAGAAAGAGAAGACGATACACTACAAGAAAAAGGATCTACTATGACAGGTAAAACTGTCATAGTAGGGGGTGCATGACAGTTGTTCATACCATCATTGTAGCCAGCGTCAAGAATTGATGACAGAACAATACCCGTCATAGCTTGTGATGGATATAACCAGTCACACAACTATCATAAGTTTATTTAGAGGGAAATATAATAATTTTGAATTTGACCTTTTTTTTTTATTTCGCATGCTATATTTTGAATATTTAGCAAGAAATCTTAAATTTGGCGCGAAAATGAAAATTATAACTAATTGAATTTTTTTTACAATTAATTCTGAAATTAAATTTATAATTAATAAAAATTACTATTTTGTTACTACCATGAAATGCTTATCATTTTAATAAAAATCTTGCAATTGATTTAGAAATTAAAATTTCATAATTTAGTTAATTAATTAGATTGTTAAAATGAATATTGCAATTAAAAATTCACTAACAAAGAAAATGAAATGAATAACACTGAATAATTATTGATAATTGTTAACAAACATAATTTAACCAAATACAAGTGACAAGTCCAACATAAATAGAAGTAAAAACCAAATTTCAGCAACATGTAGAAAACTAGCAGTTTTGAGACTAATGAACCATGATCAGTTCGTTTCCAGCAACACAACAAAGCCAACAACACTGATCAGACCGGAAAAAAAAAATTCATTCTAGCAGTTTTAGTGAAGCATACAGCAAATACCAATCTAAGAAGAAGCTAAAAATGTGCAAAGATGCACCAATACTCATGACCTATTTTTGCATCAAAGAAAAAAGATGGCCAACTCCAGCAATACCCACCATCTTCATCAAATTCCCACATAGCAAGTGTAACAAGCTAGGTAACTGCACAAGTAAATATAACATCATCAAAACATGGTGGGTAAAATGATCTTAAAACATCTCCCTTGCAATTACCACAGACTTTTTTGAAAGCTCACTGATGTGATGCGATGGAGCTTCTTTTATGATATGCACAGCTTTTTGGTAACATGCAGCTAGCCGCTCTAATTGCATGCATGTGTGCTACACTAACTATTGAATCCAAGTAATGCATAGTAGAGGTTGTCATATCAATTATAAGAATTCCATAAGGTCTAAACAAAAGTGTAAGTATATAAGGCTGCATTAAGAAGAATTGAGTGAAGCACTTGGCATTCGGCAACATTCAGCAATAGAAAATGTATCGCAAATGTGGTCTTTTTCTAGCAGCAAAATCCAGCAGCCCCTAAGCCAAGTAAAATGTACCCCATTTCATCAATCGAAAATATCCAGAAAAATAAGTATTTACACATGAAATTAATTGAATATGAAAATATTCAATGAAGAACAAGGCCAGACCCATTTTTTCCCTTCTCTAAAGTAAGGCATTAAAAAGGATTGAAGAAATTTATGCAACAAAATAAATAAAAATATAAATTATATAGTACTATTAGTTGTGTATAACACCTACCACATAGACAAAGCATCCACAGTAATCTTTGCGTTATGCAGTTTCCTGTCAATAAGTAATGATATATAAATAAAATTAAAATCAATAGCTATGTAATTCTTAGGCCAAATCAAATTTATATGTACTTAAGTTCATGATTCTTTAAGTTTTGTTCTCTTTAGCATGCCTTCCTACTGGTAATCATCTCATGCCTTAATTAATGTTTAATACTGTTTTGAATTAGAATATACCAAGAATTTGAGTGAATGCTAGAATTATAACTCTTTAAGATTAATGCATTGCATGCTCAGCCTCAGCAAACTTATCAATCAATGTTTGCATACCCAAAAAAGAGACTAAAAAGAAAAACAGGAATCAAAGAACAACTAATATAAGCAATTCCTAACTTGAAAAGCTTGATATCACATTTCAGAATAAAAATAAACATAACAAAGTTTCCTTACCCAAATTTACATGAACATCATCATCAACTTTGATGCCACGGGATAGGGATTCCCTCACTTCCCTCAAGCCCCCTCACCTACAAAATTCTGCACCCCCGTTGGAAAAATCTGTAGCAAAAATAAGTTTTTGTCTTGGCTGACAATTCCAAGTATCCGTTTATATGTTATGGTATGTATAGTCCCAACAAACAAATGAGGAAGATTTATCAGAATTTTTGAAATATATTTTAAGACTAACAGGATTGTGAATAAACACCAACAAGAGCATCAAAGGAAAAAGAAAGAAACATCACCAGCCTTAAGAAGTCTCCATGCGTCTTTTCCTCTGCTTCAATAGCTTTATTAAGAATTCCACCTGATGTTGCACTAGTGAAAAAATTATATTCAATGAATAAATAATTGGAAACTTCAAAGTCTGCAGTTAACTAAATTACTAATGACGATTAAGAGATTCACTCCGCAAATTATTCAAGAAACTTTTACAGATAATATTAATTAG
Organism: Citrus x changshan-huyou; assembly: GCA_039657385.1. NCBI lineage: Eukaryota > Viridiplantae > Streptophyta > Magnoliopsida > Sapindales > Rutaceae > Citrus > Citrus x changshan-huyou. The sequence goes on from CM077549.1 coordinate 10,237,916, forward strand.
ATTTTGCAGCAATTTTTCAATATTCTTTTAATTCCCATTGAAGGATCAAGCATTATGAGCCAAAATGCAAACACAGGGCATTACTTGAGTAGCAACTTAATCAATTGTCACAAGTTGTACAAGACTTTTCAATCCAAAAGAAGGCTGAATTGTAGAATAAAATGTAATCCTATCATTAAAAGTCCAAACGAACATTATTAACTAGATTTATAAATTTCTTGAATCCTAAAATGGAGAAGTTCATTTGTATAAAGCTATCAGTTCCGGCCTCACTGTTCTACTCATCCCCGTCTAAATCAATTTAGCCGATTAATAAAGCAGCTCAAGAAATGTTTCTAAAATTTAATAAATGAGAAAATTCTATAATGAATTTTTGTAATACTTAAACACAAGATTACCCAGAAATGTAATAGAACCTTCAACAAACACATGGAATGCAAAACCCATATGTAAAAAATATATCATTAATGCAAGAGTCGGAACAACATCCTATACTATATATAAATTTATAATCACAAAACAATAATGCAAAAAAAACTAAAAATTGAAACCCACAAAAAAAAATCATACTTAGGGTTTAAAAGAGATGAGAACTTTGAAGCTCGCGTCGAAGATAGTTGAGATAACGGCGAAGCTCACTATCACTTGCTAGAAATCTATGAGAAATAGGTAAAGCTTGCTTGCGAATGAGTGTGGCTTTAAGGGATTCTTGATGGTTAGGGTTTCGGCTGTCGTCGACAGGTAAAGTTTTGGTTTCGATTTAGGACTGAATTTGATTCCACTGGGGCAAAGAAAGACTGTGGCGGGTCAGCGGCGAGCCAACGACAGTAAGGGTTGTCATTGTCAGTGAGAAGCGAGCTACATTCGAGAGAGAAGTTTTAGAGTAATGAGTGTGGCCTTAACACTTGGGGTAAAAAAGAGGTTGAAATACTAATAAAGGTATGAAACAACGTTGTTTCACTTCTTTCTTTGTTATATTTTTTTATTACTTAGAATTTTTTAAATTTCGGTCAAATCTAAAGTAAAAATAAAATTCTATCATAATTTCTTGATAGAGAAAATATAAATCATTAGTTGGTCATAAGTATTTGACAACAGTAAATTCTATCATATATTTATCATAAATTTTTTATAGAAAAAATTTATGTCACATGTATGTCGTACTTATAAGATATAAAGCCTTTTAGCCAAAAACTGTCACATGAGTAACTGTCATTATAGGTCATTTTTCTTGTAGTGAGAGGTAGGTCTCTAGAGAAACATTCTTGCTACAACTCTGTTACAGCTTCATTGCACTTTATTGACAAATTTTCTCATGAACCAAATGCTAACTTGCGCGTAGCAATAAACTGTCTTTTGCAAGTTAAAGACCTACGTTGCAGGCCTTAGGAGCTTGAAGATGAAGAGTAAATTCATAATTTCCAAGTATAGTAGGATTTCATCACCTTCAATGCTATATCTTTTTAATCTCTGTCTGATTTCTTTCTTTCCCAACAACTACTCCCCCCCTCCCCCCTTCTTTTTTCTTTTATTTTTTGATTAACTGCTCTATGTAGTAAAATATTAGAGTTTTAACTTTTAACACATAACTGAGACATGCTAGCTTATAGCATGATAGGGTAAACGGTAAGCCATATTCATTTCTTTATCTAGAACTCGAGCATTAATTAATATCAAATTGCTCATTCTTTCAGAGTTCTTGACGATTTTGACTTCATATGTTGCTTGGACAGTATATCAGCAATGAGTTGCCGTCCGAATAAGTGTGAGTTTTTGAGTATCAGGTTTCTTGTTGATGAATCAACAACATAACCTTGACCCGTCATCCATTCTAGCAACTTGAGCAGCAATTCCTTCTTCTCACGTTCTGCTATATATCGTGCTATTGCTATATGAAATATTCCCTGAGATAATAGAAGAAAAGGAATTACAGGGCATTTCTAAATTATTACTTCCACTCTTGTGTGTGTGTGCGCGTGCGCATGCGAGCTTGTGTTTGTTTTACAAATCCTTGATTGCTTACTTGATCAATCCTGTAGCCAGTTGCATGGATTGCCTTCATTACATCATTAACCAAGTTAATATTTCCTAACCTCACAAATGCAGATGCAAACTTCTTAATATCAGGATGAGAAATTGAGTCCGAATTGTCCCGAAAAGAGAGTAATTTAGATTGATAAGCATATAAAGGACAGTTGAAAAATCAATATTTAGATTGATAAGCATATAAAGGACAGTTGAAAAATCAATCTAAAATGGTAAGACAATATAGCAGACCTTAACCACTACATAAGCACCTTTGAGAAGCTTTCCGGATATTAAAATATGAAGAATTTTCTCATGAAGGGCCTTGCAAATCGATCTTTTGCTATATCTTAACATGTTGTAAACAGAGAGAGCTTCTGAGTGTGCTCTCATTTTACCAAGATGAAAAATTAGGGAGGAGCAGAGTTCCTGCAAAACAGCATATATGTGATAAGTCTTTCGCGTTGCAGTCCCGAAGTGAAAGTTCATTTGTCTATGACCACTTTCATTATCTAAAATCACAGTAGTAACGAAGGCCTCTAGAATTGCAAGGGACTAGAGTAAATCCTTGACAAGAAGTAATAAATTTATGTGACGTACCTCCTCAGGTTGGTGGCCTTTCCTATGCATGTCCACCATTAACAGAACAACATCATATTTGTCATACTTGGCTTCAAAATCCCCAGCCAGCTGCTTTGCCTCTTCAAAACACCCACCTCGGCAGAATGCTGAAATCATGATACTATGGGCATAGCCATCTCCGTGAGGGAAACAAAACTTGTGCTTAACCTAAAAGCTTAAGCGGTAAGGTAAGGACCTTGATTTGAAAGAGATATCTTTTTCAAAATCAATTGAGATAGAGCAACACAAGTTAGTAAAATCCCTTGATCCATATGCTTAAGCTATTAGGTAAGAAAACATCGCAAGTATTTTTCAGACTTCCAAGTCAAGTTTAACAAAATTTATTTAGCGAAATACAATGAATATACCTCAATACAGCATTCTTCAACGCATAAATAATGCCAACAAAGACAGAGATCAGATTAGGCCGCTCTATTCTTGATTCAAGTAAAACAGACGTGAACTAATCAAATTATACAGGCTACTCACCTCTCATATAGGAATAACAATGTTTCTCCCTAGCCTTCAAATCTAGGAAAATGCAACTAGGGAGTTCATAGCATGTCCAACAAACATAGAAGTTAGATTTTCTCGGGGGCATTAGAAATAATTAAAGGCAGAACTAAAACGGATGTGAGTTTAAGGTGAAAATAAAGCTTTATAACTAGAATCAGATAGTTTATTTTTCTTTTAGATTAAGGAAAAAGAAATTTAACTTAATTTCCAAAGTAATCCCCATTCTTTTGGCATGGCATTGAATTGACATGTACAACACTGCATTTGTCAACAATGGTCAAATGAATGATTTAATTTTTGAGAATGTTCTTGTTTCTAAGGTAAAGAGAAAAAATAATAATAATAAATATTTGAAACTAACAGCTTGCTAGAAGGTCCCTTATCAAATGGGAAACATACCAGATTTAACGCATTTTTCCTGCATTTCGTTAAAAACTACTCTTGCTTCATCTAAACGACCAGCCTTAGAAAGACCATCCATAAGTAAACAATAGGGCATCTGCAAAATGGCATGTGTACCTTAAGCTGCAGAAGAGTTATTCCAAAGAATTCTTTCAAAAAAAAAAATTGTAGATGAGAATATAGACACATGTGAACAAAGCCATACGTTACATGAAGAAGAACTTGTGCCAACATTGGGGCAAGCAAAATCATTATAAACAAATCAAGTTGCAATTTGCACCACACAACAATGAATCAACAATGTGGATGTTTGGAAGTCTGTTTTTCACCCGAAAACCTCAAAAAGGAGCAGTGTTCTTAAGGAAATTTATGACTGTTATAATAAATTACCCACCAGTCTGGTTCAGTTTCGTATTTCGTTTTCACCTTAAATCATTTCAGTTTTCTATTAAAAAATTAAAATTTAGAATTTAAATAAAAATAAATTAAAAGAAGAATAAGCAGACCTAGCCGAATCATGCGTTATTATAAATCGTAATACCAACCTATGAATTAAAAAAATAAAGTTTAGCAAAGAAACAAAAAATTTTGAACATGTTGAACTTCAGCCCAATTTGTTATGCTCATTTCTGTCTGAATTCCCAACTTCCTTATCAGGATCTGCTATGATCCTGAAGGTAATAAATAACATATTCTACTCCGAAACAAAATATTAAAACTAAATATCATATCTTCAACAAGATTGATATTTGAACATACATATGAAAGGTAAAAATTCATCAATGTACCTCATTTTCAGCATAGCCTAAAGTGTCCAGTTCAGCCTTGATTTTTCAAACAAACCTCCTCTGACGACTACCTTCAGCAATGTTGTCAGTATTACTTGCAAAAAGAATGATTTACCCTAAAAAAGAAAACATAAGAAAAGCACACAATTGCCAACACGTGTTTACAGCAAATAGAAACAAAGCAAATTATTGAAAATGCACAGAACAAAAAGAAAAGAGATAACAAGAAACTCACTACTTTATGCGCTATTTTGACCTAGATACCCATGAAAATAGATTTGGCATATATTGAAAAGCACCAATTCATTCCTTTACAATAATCTCTTATAGCATGAAATCCAAACCCCCATGGTGCTTTTTTATTCTTTTATAGTTTCGTTTCAACCCAAATATTGTTGGTTTTAAACAAAGAAAAGAGAACACAGAGAAATTGGGGCTGTTAATTGCATTACATTCATTGCTGCAGTATTTGAATTTATACAAGAAACAAACAAACAAAGCCAAAAAATCTGCCTACATATCTTTAACATATATCTGATATCATAAAATTCAAAAACAAATTTTTCCTACAATCTTGCAGGATTTTATTGACAGCATAATCAAATCTTGCTGTTTTTATTTTTGCTCAAATCCTACAGCAAATATAGCATTGTCATCACTCCTCCTTGCTATTTTTGCTGCAGACACCAATTCTTTTCTTCAACAACTCAAATCTTGACTTTGAAATCAAACTGGTAGATTTTCCACTGCTTTTGTGCTGCAAGTGCTAGAAGCAATCTGATGGTGTCCAGCTGTGCTACAGGTGCAAAAGTTTCAAAAAAGTCAACACCAAATAGTTGAGCATTCCCTTTTACAACCAGCCTTGCTTTGAATTTGTTTACAGAACCATCAACATTGAGTTTGGTTCTATAAACCCATTTCACACCAATAGTCTTCTTGTGTAGTGGTCTGTCCACCAACTCCCAAGTTTGATTCTTGTGAATCATCTTGATCTCATCTTCCATTGCTTCAAGCCACTTTGGATCTTTAGCAGCCTCATCATACCCTGCAGGTTCAAGCACAACCATATTGCACTTTTGATAAATTTTTGTAAGTGGTCTGGTACCTCTTATTGGCTCATCATTAATTATATCATCATCTTGCAATTCTGGTGCTTTTTCTTCTGCATAAACTTGTTTTGGTTCAGCTGTTGTCCAATTCCATCCTCCGGCTTCATCAAATTTAACATCTCCACTCACTATGATTCTTCCCGTCAAAGGTTGATAAACTCTACAACCTTTGGTGAGAGTGTTGTATCCTACAAAAACTCCATATTCTGCCTTTTGATCCAACTTCTCTCTTTTTGCATCTGGAACATGAGTAAAACATAAGCAACAAAAAATTCTCAAGTTATGAATAGGGGGTTTAAAACCAAACCAGGCTTCAAAAGGTGTTTTTCCCTTTAAAGCCTTTGTTGGTAACCTGTTTTGCAGAAATACAGCAGTATTAACAGCCTCAGCGCCCAAAACGGTTTTGGCATTTCCTTCTCAAACAACAGACATCTAGCCATCTCCATGATTGTCCTGTTTTTTCCTCTCACTGACTCCATTTTGTTGAGGTGTATAGGTTGTTGTAAGCTGATGTTCAATCCCTGCAGCTTCACAAAACTTAGCAAATTTATCAGTTGTATATTCAGTCCCATTATCAGACCTAATCACCTTGATTTTACAGCCACTTTGATTTTCAATCCATGTTTTAAACTTCGAAAACACACTAGCAACTTCAGACTTTTGTTTGAGAAAGTAAACCCAACACATTCTGCTAAAATCATCAATAAGAACCATAAAGTACCTGTTACCATTTAAGGATGCAGTCCTCATAAGTCCACAAACATCTGTGTGGATCAACTGAAGCTTCTCAACTGCTCTCCATGCCTTATTAATAGGGAATGACAATCTAGCTTGTTGTCCCAGCTGACAGACTCCACACACTGATGCTCCTCCTCCATTGAAAGTCATTCCTTGCACAAGATCATTTTTCTGCATGTAATCTAATGCAGAATAATGAAAATGCCCCATCCTCTTGTGCCATAACTTAGCCTGGTTCAAAGTACATTGATATGCACTACATTCATCCTTGTTCCAACTTAAGCTGAAGCTTTTGCTGTTCATTTTCACAGAACAACACTACACCATTTGGGTCAGTAATGACACACATGTTATTCTTAAAAACAACAGAATAACCTTTCTCAAGCAATTGTCCCACACTCAGCAGATTTCGATCAATTTTATGAACAAGTAATACATCAGAAATTAACTTGATACATGCTGAGCTTTTTATTACAACTGTCCCTTTACCTTTCACTTCAATATACTGCTCATTGCCAACTTTAACTCTTGACACTTCTGACTTGTTTACTTCTTTGAAAAGAGATTCATCGAAAGACATGTGATTTGCGCATCCGCTGTCTATGAGCCAATCATCACTCGAACTGTTACTCAAAAAACAAGATACAACAAAAAGTTGCTCATCTTGTTGTTGTTCTGCTGCTTGAGCTTGGTGTCTTTCTTGTTGTTTATTTTTACACACCCTCTCCATATGCCCCATTTGCTTGCATGCCCTGCATTGAATGTCAAGCCTAAACCAACATTTCTTTTGTGGATGAGAGGTTTTCTTACAGTGAGGACACGGGGAGTGCTTGCCCTTGCCCTTGTTGCCTTCATTGATGCTACTTTCCCCCTTCTTGTAATTCTTCTTACTCCATTGTTTCTTTTCTTTGCTGCCTCCCTAGGCTTGATCAGCCTTTTTCACTTGAAATGCTCCTTCAATCATCTCCTCATTTTTGTAAGCTCTCCTTTGTTCTTGAGCTTGTAGTGCATTGACAAGCTCTACCAATGTTATTGTTGACATATCTCTAGACTCTTCAAGTGAAGAGATTTTAGATTCAAATCTCTCAGGCAAGGTCACCAAAATCTTCTCTACAATCCTTCTGTCAGAAAACTCTTCCCCAAGCATTCTAATTTTATTAGCAATCATCATCAACTTGTCTTTATAGTCATTAACTGTTTGTCTCCTTCATTTTCTGCATTTCAAATTCCTTTCTCAGGTTCAAGACCTGCATTTTTTTTATCCTGACATTCCCCTGATATTCTTGCTTCCAAAGATCCCATGCATGTTTCGCTGTTTCACAGGTCATGATCTTTGTAAAATTTGTCTCTGAAACTGCAGAGTGAATGCATGTCTTGGCCTTATATCTCCTTTTTCTTTCATCCCTGTTATTCCTCATATGAGCTAATGGTGGATCCTCTGGATCTGCTTCCACCAAGTCCCATAGGTCACATGCTTCCAGGTGAGATTCCATTTTCACAGCCCATATTTGATAATTTTCACCTGTGAAAACTGCAGGAGCAGATAAGAAACCATTTCCTGCCATATTGAAGTGTAGGAAGCCTCTCTAATCACGTTACAGGTCCCTTAAGAATAAGGGCTCTGATACCACTTTGTTTGTTTTAAACAAAGAAAAGAGAACACAGAGAAATTGGGGCTGTTGATTGCATTACATTCATTGATGCAATATTTGAATTTATACAAGAAAAGAAAAAAACAAAGCCAAAAAATCTGCCTATATATCTTTAACATATATCTGATATCATAAAATTCAAAAACAAATGTTTCCTACAATCTTGCAGGATTTTATTGACAGCATAATCAAATCATACTGTTTTTATTTTTGCTCAAATCCTGCAGCAAATATAGCATTGTCATCAAATATAAAGTATCCCTTTAGACTTGATCCCTTAACTTCTTGCTTCCACTGAAAAAGGCCAAACAAACCAACTAATCTTTGGGAATAAACCCCATGGTCCTTAACTTTAAAATAGCATCCTCTAATCAGGATAGCATCCAAGTACCATAATACTATTACATTTTTGCTACACCAAAACAATTACACTTGCTTTTGAAAGCATAGACAGAATGAGGTTGGGTAGGGCTCAATTCACCGTGATAACTATGTATCATAACTTAAATTTTGAAGAACACGGATCTTTTGTCATTTGAAATTCGGTACCAATTCTCTATTCTACCAAATTCACATGTATACATCAATTTTCATTTTTCCTATTTCAAGATGAGCAAAACTCAACTGTTAAGTAATGCACTAGTAACTCCTGAAACTAGGATGGCCATATAAACATGAAACAAACCTTATTTGGTACTAACCCTGAAGATTTCATATCCTGAATTAATTCATCAGCCTTCTTGTAGTCTTCACCAGAGGAGTAAGCATTAAGCAAAGAGCTGTAGTGATATACGTTAGGCGAATGGCCTTCAACTTTCATCTGGTTAAAATAGTTCTGAACTTTGGCACATAGATTATTTGAAGCACAAATGGCCAAAAGTATCCCATATGATAGAAAACTAAAGTAATAGTGTTTGGCAGTCGAGAAAGCTAAAGAAAATAAAAGAAAGTGAAAGAGATTTTCATTATGGAAACTTATAGAATATTATAATTAATCTACTCAGTACAGCTTACACACACTTATATATTCAAGCATAGTTGTGCTTATTACAATTCATTAGCCAAGTTGTTATAGACACGTGAGAGCTAACACAAATAACTAACTAATCCACGTCAGCTTAAGTGAGCTGATTAGCTACTGTCAAGCACATAATAACAACATGAATACGACTGCTCTGCTTCTTCTCATTTAATCAGCTTCACTAACATCCCCTCTTGAACTGGATTTCTCTTCTTGTCATGTCTACTCTGATCTTTCTCATTTGACCAGCCATGCCAACTCTGATCTTCCTCTTCTTGTCTTATTTCATCAATTTCACTGACATCCCCTCTGAAACTGGAGCATCTAGGATGAACATTTAACTTACTTCGCAAGTAATGAAATTGAGTAAAAGTAAGAGCCTTGGTCAACACATCTGCTGTTTGATCTTCACTTGGCACATAACACACTGTGATTTCTTTTGAAGCAACTCTGTCTCTGATAAAATGAATATCCAGCTCTACATGCTTTGTTTTTGCATGATACACTGGATTGTAGGCTAAAGCAATTGCACCTTGGTTGTCACACCACATAATTGGGGTTGTGCTCAGCTTGATTTGAAGTTCAGCAAGCAGAGATTGAATCCAAATAACCTCTGAGGCAGCATGAGCTAGAGCTCTATACTCAGCTTCTGTACTAGACCGTGAGACAGTAGATTGTTTCTTGGAAGACCATGAAACCAAATTGGAACCAAGATACACAGCAAAACCAGCCACTGATTTCCGATCATCTCGATCACAAGCCCAATCTGAGTCTGAAAAACAGTTTATTTGCATAGCTCCACAGTTATAAAATTGGAGTCCAAAATGAATTGTGCCTTTGAGATACCGTAACAGTCTTTTGCAAGCATCCCAGTGAGAAGTTTTAGGATTAGATAAAAACTGACTAAGTTTGTTTACAGTGAAAGCTATCTCTGGTCTAGTAAGTGTGACATATTGTAGGGCCCCAATAAGACTTCTATACTGAGAGACATTTGGAATATCAGTCCCTGAGGCTTTAGTGAGATACTGACCTGTAGACATTGGTGTAGGAACTGGACTGCAATGGACCAAGTCATGCTTTGCTAAAACATCAGCAATATATTTTGCTTGAGATAAATGAAGTCCATTTTGCAATTTTGAAACTTCAATACCTAAGAAGTAGCTGAGCTCTCCAAGGTCTTTCAAGGCAAATGTCTTCTGCATATCTTGAATAATCTGCTGAACTTTAGCTGAGCTAGAACCTGTGATGATAATGTCATCGACATAGACCAACACCAAAAGTAAGTGACCATCTTCTCTCTTGTAGAAAAGTGAATTGTCTGACTTAGAATTCTGAAATTGCCACTGAGAAAGCATGGTTGTTTTGAATCTAGCAAACCAAGCTCTTGGAGCCAGCTTCAAGCCATATAGTACTTTCTTTAACTTGCAAATATGCTATGGTTTATGAGAATTGATAAACCCTTCAGGCTGTGCCATATAAACTTCTTCATCAAGAATGCCATTTAAAAACACATTGTTCACATCTACTTGTCGAAGCATCCAATTATTCATGATTGCAATACTTAAAACAACCCAGACAATAGAAGCTTTTACCACTGGGCTAAAGGTTTCAGTATAATCAACACCATAAATCTGATGAAAACCTTTAGCCACCAGCCTTGCTTTGTACTTTAATATAGAGCCATCAGGATTATATTTTATCCTAAAGACCCATTTATTTCCAACAACCTTAACAGGAGCAATAGGCAACACCAGTTCCCATGTATGATTAGCTTGCAAAGCTTGGAACTCTTCTTGTATAGCTTTGAACCATAATGGATCAGATAAAGCTTGAGTGACAGAATAAGGTTCAGATAAGACTTTGGTTTGAAGATACCATGCTTAGATCTAGTTAGCATAGGATGACCAATATGAGGTGGTGCAGGGAGAATATGTGGTGGATTATCATTCAAGGAAGATGAAGAATGCTGTTGAGAAAGAGGTGTAGCATTTGGATGAGGTAAAATATTTGAAGTTGAGGGCAGAGAAAAAGATGGAGATGATACCTGAGGTTGAGAAGTAGTTGATACTGGAGCTGCAGAATCAAATGCTGAAGTTGTTGCTAAAGGATCTGAAATTTGAATAACAGAAGAAGGACACTCAGAGGCTGTTTGAGAAGACACTAGGACTGAAGAGGAATCAATACCAGAGACATAAGGAAAAAACTTCTCATCAAAGACCACATGATTAGAAATGTAGACTCTTCCAGATGAGTAAAGACACTGGTAACCCTTATGATTTGAGCTGTATCCAATGAAAGCTTATGTTGGACCCTAAATCATTTGTGATATGATTGGTTGCTCCACTGTCAATATACCAGGAAGGATCTTCAATGATCTCAGGATTTGCAACACAAGTAGCTTGAGCTTGAGCTGGTAGTGCTGAAGTACTAGACATTTCATTAGTGACATTTCCAGGAAAATATGGAGAAACACCATAAGTGAAACCAAGAGTAAAAGTGTTATAGGGATTAAAAGGTGTGTAGCCTGTTATGAAAGCAAGATCTGAGTAAGCCATATTGGCTTGAAATGCTGCTCCTCTTGGCACATAAGGATTCATAAAATTTTGTCTAAGAAACATTAAACCTCTACCAAAATCATTGAATGACCTGCCTCTGCCATATTGACCTCTGAAATTTCCTTTGCCAAAATTCTTCTGAGGAACAAATGAAGGATTAAACTTGTTTCTGCATTTGTTTGCTCCATGTCCAGGAATGAAGCAAATTTGACAGATAATATCTGAAGAGTTTCTAGCACCAGGAAACTGAGGAGTATTGTTGTTCTGAAAGCCACTGTTATCATTTCCAAAACTACCTCCAGTGTTTTTCTGATAACCATTATTATTTTTGCCAGAATATTGACCTTTTTGAGCAACATTTGCAGACATATGATGCATGACTTCACTAGCAATTTTTCCTTTCTTTTGTTCAATTCTATTTTCATGATTTAGAAGCAGTGAATACAAATCATCTAGAGTAATAGTTCCTTCCCTTGCTAGAACAGTAGTTATCAAAGATTCACAATCTGAGGAGTCAAGACCATTCAGCACATGCATAACAAAATCATTAAGCTTAACTAGTTTCCTTGCTAAGGCTAAGGTATCTGCTATACATTTTATTTTAGCAAAGTAACCAGCCATACTCATAGGTCCTTTCTTAACAGTTTGAATTTGCATTCTAAGAGTTTGAATTCTAGCTTGTGATTGAGAAATGAACATACTGCTAAGTGATTCCCACAGTTGTTTTGAAGTTGTACAATCAATTACCGTAGACAGTAGACTTTGCTGGAGAGAGGACATCATCCAACTCAAGAGGAGTTGATCTATTTTCATCCAAGTAACGAACTCTGGATTTACATATCTGGACTCACTTACACATGATCCTGAAGCTTCTTCAGTGTTGAAGAGTGAAAGAAACTGCTCTGGACATTTTCGATCACCATTAATGAAACCTTCGAGACCATTTCCTTTAATTGATGTTAAGATTTGAGTCCTCCACAAAATGAAATTGTTTTGATTTAGCTTAACTGGTGTAATAAAGCTAAAAGAAGCATTGGATTGTGTAATATTTGCCATTGTTGGCTCTGATACCATGATAGAAAACTAAAGTAATAGTGTTTGGCAGTCGAGAAAGCTAAAGAAAATAAAAGAAAGTGAAAGAGATTTTCATTATGGAAACTTATAGAATATTCTAATTAATCTACTCAGTGCAGCTTACACACAATTATATATTCAAGCATATCTGTGCTTGTTACAAGTTGTTATAGACACGTGGGAGCTAACACAAATAACTAACTAATCCACGTCAACTTAAGTGAGCTGATTAGCTACTGTCAAGCATATAATAACAGCATGAATACGACTGCTCTGCTTCTTCTCATTTAATCAGTTTCACTAACACCATACATCACGCCATCCATCTTCGCTCCATTATACTTATGGATCTATTACTAATCCTGCAGTTATCCTCAACCCCAATGCTAAGTCTTTTGTTGATGCTATTGCTGGCCCCCTGGAATCTTCAATTTGGGAAAAGCTGGTTTTAATATTTCATGGTAAACCTGTTATCCACTTTTCAGCTGCAGAAATCTAGTCCATGGCATAACCATTCAAACTTTCCCTTGTTAGTAAGCTTTTGTTTAGCCGCCCTCCTGTAGATTTTGATCTGTGTCCTCCTCCATGTGTAATTTTATTTATATTCAATAATTTACAGGTAAGGGGTCCTGCCTAACCCCACCAACTTTGGGTATTTTTAATTAAAAAAAGCATAAAAATGGTCATTGAAGAATCGATCTAAAATGTTGTGAACAGAGAGTACTTCTGAGTGTCGCTCTCACTTTACCAAGATGAAAAATTACGGAGGAGCAGAGTTCCTGCAAAACAGCGTAGCTGTGATAAGTCTTTCGCGTTGCAATCCCGAAGTAAAAGTTCATTTGTCTATGACCACTTTCATACCTCCTCCGGCTGGTGGCCTTTAATTATTTCTAGTTAGAATAGTTTTGAGTCGGTGCTACATGTGGCTTTTTGACTTGGGTTAACTGGCAGCAGTCACAATCAACTTCATCGCTTTGTAAATTTCCAGTACCACAGAGTCAACAGTCAGGCTCATGAAAGGAAATTATTTGTATTTTTCTTATTGGCATAAAATAAATAATGAAATAAAAATAAAAATACAGAATTTAATATTTGAATTTTGATTTAAGTCCTAACTTATGTGTAGCTAGAGGCGAAGTTTGGAGAAGACTAGAAAGATTGAACCCAAGTCTCTACGCTCATATTTTATAAACACAAACGACATTGTTGGATATTTGTTTCTAGGAATGACTATGATAATAGAAGATAATTAAAATGGACTAATCCAATAATTAGGCGCTCCTTCTTTAAGCTAACCCAATAATTAGGAACTCATTTTTTTGTTATATTTACTTTTTGATCCTTGTAACTTTTTTCTTTAAATGCCACAGCTCTAATTTCTATCCTCATTTAATTTAAATGGGTACGATTTGTCAAATGCGATTTAAATGGGTGATGCATGTATACTGAAAGTAGCCCTTGTGCTTAACATGCTATGAACCATGCTTGAATAATCGAGTATAACTGCATCCATCCTCATCTTGTAGGAATTGGAATGAGCCTGACTTAAGTATATGCATATACTGACGACTTTTATTCTCAATAAAAGCAACATATATATCATTTGCTTTTCATTTATAGACCTCGATGAATGAGGGAGTTTATTATATTATAGAAAAGCGATCCCCCAATAGGGAGAAAAGTCTGGCCAACATCAACTGAAACTGTACTCTGGGAATTCATCAGCCTTTGGTGCTGTGAAAGCCATGTGTTTGTCCTCCAAGGGAATGGGCTGAAAAAGCCATATAGAAGCTACATCCATAGTCTCTTGGTTTTGAGCACCGTGCCCATCTCCACGTAGATACATAAAATGGGACATTCTCACAAGATTCAACATGAAGTCAACTGTATTTTGAGATAAGGGAGAATCTTTATCAGCTCTGTATGCATTCACCTTCTTCCACATCTGTCTCATCATATCCTTGATGTGTTCACGAGCAACTTCCTCCGAGGCACCAGTTTCATGCATGTAACACTGGATTGATTTCGGAACATCCCCTCTCTGTATCTCATCCTGATGAATTATTGGGGAAAAAAATACACAATCAATTCGTATATAGAGGATTAATTCAATTTCTATCTTCTTAAAAATCAAAAGAAAATAAAAGAAAACATACCGACGAAGTTCCCAAATCATCTTGAAGACGAAAAATCTTGCACGACCAGTGAATTATATCTTGATTACTTTCTAAAAATTCTAGTTCCTTCTCAATGATTGGATTTGTCCCAGAAAGGTATGCAGTCATTGTACCCATAGGGCCTCCTATTGATACCAATCCATTTTCCAAGAATTCTCCCAGCGTTGGCGTGTACTTACTATGGTACCATTTTGCCTCCACTAAGCAGGCTTGTAGTAAGCCCAGCCACTGATGCACATGACATAGAAAATAAAGCTAGTTACAATTTATTACTTTTGAGACAAAAGCATAGTAATTTAAAAAGGATAAATCAAAGGAACGGAACGGCGGGAGAGGTGAAATTAACATTTTACATACTGAATTTTTAATACTCCGAAGCATATCAAAATCCTGTTGTTTGAGTACGTAATAAGCAAATTCATTAACAAAGTTGTAAAGCGCAAAAAAACACAATTTCATGTAGTCCGGAAGGTGGTTCAAAGCATAATGGATGTCCCACCTGTAGAAAAGAGAAAAAAAAAAAATTATAAATGGTCTACTAATTTGAGAAGTAGCAGGCAGCTAGCTTGCAATTGAATCAATCGATTAAATATAACATTAGTTTGCCAACAAACCTCTCAACAGCAGCAGTGAATAGCTCAAGTTCGTCCAAAGTTCCATAAACATCATAAATGTCATCAATCACTGTAATTAGAGCTATTGCAATTGTGACTATTCTCCTGCAATAGGCGAATTGAGGCTCAGACCCTATCCCCATGCTCCATAAGAAGGATGCTACCAAGCTGTCCCTCGCAAAGCTCAATTTCTCTCCAAGACCTGTATCCTTCCACCACCTTCATAGGGAAATTGAAACGAATATTACGATACATGTTATATATATCTATATATATAGAGTCAGCTTTCAATCTGGAATTCTGAAGAGTCTTTCTGTAATGCAGACAATAGCACTTTATAAAGTGTATAAAGGCTTTACAATACACCGATATATAGAGTCATACTCTGGCGCAATGTCTGCACTATATAAAGTACAGCTCATGCCTTTAAACTTCTGTAAAAGGCGGAGTTTGCACCTAAGAATAATTTAATATACATGTGATTAAATTGTACAAGTTATGTAAATTATAAAATCAAATCTTTGATGTGTGTGTGTGTGTGTGTGTCTGTCTATATATATATGAGTTATGCAATCAAATGGATACCCTGAAATGTCTTTAAGTTCTTCCTGGTAAATTGCCTGCAAAGTGTTAAACTCCAACTTAGCGAGCTCAAGTAAAAGGTGGTTCTTGTCCTCTCTTTTCTCATAAACGTGTATGAACCACCTTGCCTCTAACATTGGCACTTTCCAATGCAGAGGGAGCTCTAGTGCACGCTTCGCTTGTTCTGCTACAAATACATGCTCTTCCTTGCTCTTGCTGATCACCACTTCTTTAAGATGTTTACTGGTAAATTGCCAGGCCTCCTCCATGATGCTTTCTCCTTCTAAGCTGTAATACGAGGCTTCGTGCAAGCTCAGTATTCCCTTGAAATCATCACAAATGAAGCCTCCCTGGCCGTCTTTTAAACCATTGAAAACCTCTGCAGCACTCAACCAAAAAACGTTACATTCGTCAAAATTTTTGATCCATCTATTAATTAGACAGATAGAGAAAAAAAACTGATTTGGGTTTCGTCCATTTCTTTACATTTAAAAAAAAAAGAAAAAAAAAACGGAGAGATCGATTCAAGTATTCAGATCATGCATGTGCATGAAGAAGGAAGCGAATTAATGAAATGTACCTTGAGAAACAGGATAGCCATGTTGTCTAAGTAGTCTGAATTCAAGGGAGGTTGCATACAGATTTTCTTTTCTCCAATTATAATCTTTATTATTGTTGTAGATATTATTCAATATGTTCCTAATCTCAGTCTCAAAACGATGAGCCAATCCAAGTCTTTGCAAGTTATCAATCAGCTCCAACTGATCCAGAGGCTCGATTACATCCTTAATCGCTATCTTCACTTTTCCCTTCAGCTCTTCTGCTCGTCTTTTGTATGCTTCATCCTGTACACGCACAGCATTTAGTTTTTAGTTATTCATGGGCCCAATTTGAAATGAACAAAGGAAATTAATGCGTAATAATAATAATAATAATAATAATCAATACCGTATACTTGCTATTCAGTGACTGCAAAAAATCATGGTCCCAAATTGAAGGTTGGTAGTTTGCTGATCTCCTATCAACTGTCAAATTATCATATTTGGCGCTGACAAGGCATTGGACTGGCTTATTTTTGGCCATGATTCTGATGGCTGCTTTATTTGTTGTAAGAGGAAGACATTTGAAACCATTTACAGAGGTAACCAAGGTTGAGGCATTAATGCAAGAAGACATTGGATATATAGATGTAGAGTAAGCTAGCTTACAGTTATACTTGGCAAAGATTCTCAAATTAATCTATGGTTTGTGGTGATGTACGAGGTTATATATATATATAGGCAGAGGAGAAGTTCATGTGATTTACTTTTCGTACTCATTTGAGTTTTGAAAGCGTTTAATTTTTAAGTCTTAATAGTACAAAAGTATTTTATTCATTTGGGGGGAAAAAAAAAGGAGTACATCATACTGTGCGAACGAGGTCAATATTGTACCAGAAGACACATACATCATCCATACATTCCGATGAATGTTGTATAATCTTTATTTATTTATCTTTTTTTTTCCTGCATACAAATTTTTTAAAGAGTCTTTCAATAAACTACACAATAAATGCACGCAGAAATGACAAGAAATTCATAAATTCAATTCTACTAATAAAAGTTCTATTTATTACATTAAAATCTTGTTTTATGTAGAAATAAGAATATACAAAGTAAATTTAAGGAAAAAAAAAAGGCATACAAAGTTGCAAACAATATCTTAATGTTGAGCACTAACATCGAAATTCTATCTGTTACAGTTATAAAGTACTTTTGCGGAAAACAAATTAATAAATTTTAAAATGATTATCAACAAAAAGTTGATTGGAGATAATGGATTTTAATATATTGTAGATTGTGATAATTTGTAATAATTTCAAAAAACTTCCATTTAACAGCGGTTGGTGAATGTGTGTTGTAAAATAATTTTAATATTTGACAACAAGCGAAAGAATGTTGTTAAAAACTCTTCAATAGATGTTCAATCTCACAACATTCTACAAAAGCGCGTTGTGAAAAAATTCTAATAATTGACAACTAGTGTAAAATCGTTATAAATTTTTAATCCCATTCAATCCATGAATTAGTAAAATTAATCTAAATTCAATTCATAATTCTTCAGATTAGAAGTGGATTTGATATAATCCATATTCATTCCACTTTTGCGAATTCAATACGGATTAAAAAAAATTTCTTTCTATTCAATTCATAAAATAATTAAATAAAAATTTTAATTATAAAAATAATTTTACTGCATGCCAATCAAATTCAAATTTAAACAAGATCTAAATAAATCAATAGTTTAAATACGGGTTTAGGTATGCTATGTTAATAGGGTCTTTATACCGCCACCCCAACATCTATTAAATCAATCAACATACGTTTTGAAACAAATATAATCCGGAAGCCATATACCATTTCAGCTTTACTCCCTATTCTCTCTTAAATAAAAAACTATGAAAACACTGGAGTAGTTGGTTTCAGCTTCGGTGTAGGATAGGTTGGAGGTGATGACACACGACGACAACTACTGAAAGACCATTCGTTTTTTAAGGATGCCATTCAAAGTTTCGAACTTTAGCACACCAAAATAAAAAATCCTGATGTTTCTAGATCAGTGGAAGAAAATCAACTTAAGTTTTAGAATTAAATCAATACAAAAGTTGAAATTTGAAAGCTTATATAATTAATTGTTGTCAACGTCCACCCTAACTAGATTTTAACCTATTTACTAGTAGTATAACATTTTTAAATTTTAAATTCTTTAAATTATATACACACACGGATTTGCTGATTTTCAGGGATTTGGAGAAGCAAATCCATTTCATCAATTGTGGATTTTAAAATTTTTCAATCCATCTAATCTGTCAATTCATGGATTGGATTTTTATCGAGGGGATTTTTACAGATCAAATGAATTGAATAGATTGAACACTCTAACACGTTGTTATAGTCATGTTGTCTAAACCTTATTTTCTTGGAGCATGTTGACAATACAGTAATGTGCATTCGGAGGTTGATTGTAAAGATAAAAACAATAGAAAGTATAAATGATTAATAATATAGATGACTTTAAGTGACATAAGTTTTTTAAAACTAAACAAAGCCAACACAAGTAGATGATCTTTTTCATTATAATATGTCGCAAAATAAAAACTATATATTTATTTCTTTAAATTTTTAATTTAATTCGTTCAATTTCTTGCAGTAACTAAAACCACTTCAGAATTATGTTAAGATTAATCCATACAAATAAAACATCCCAAGTCCTCCGCAGTAATAAGCAAGTGTGTGTGTGTACATATATAGTACAATTTAATATTACTTCAACTACAGAAATTAATTGTCGAAGTCATAAAAATTAAGGATCAAAAATAGGAACTATGAACCAAACCAGAACGCAAAAAGTAGTCATATTTTTTCATGAGGGAATTCTAACGTGCCAAATGCATGTGTTTATAATAATCAACGATGTCGATATTTGTTCATGGCAGTCCTACGGTGAACAGAAACGTGCAGAAGCATGTGTTTAATAATCAAAGTTATACTTCCATAAGAGTCATAGAGCACTAAAAAGAATGTGTCAAAACTCGTTTAATTCTTATATTTTGAGTTCTTATATTTTTAAAAATAACTCAAAATTCTTGGTTGTTAAACAATTGACATATCTGTCGTTATTTTTTTCTTTTTAGCTTGCTTTTATAATATTATCTCTCTTACAATAATTTTTTTGGACATTAATTAAAAATAAAATTTAAATTATTAATTTAGCCGCAAAAAAATAATAAAAAAATAATATATATTAATTTTCTAAGAAGATTATGCATGTCAAAAAATTAATATTGTAAAAAAATTAAATTACCAATTTTTTTGGACATCAGTAAAAATTTTAATATATTAACTTAGTAGAGTCTTCCACATTAAATTTTTGGGATTAAATTGATAATCTAATTTTTTTATTAATGTCCAAAAAATAAACATTATTATATGAGAACAAAAAGTAACCCTAACAATGGTGTCAATAATTTAACAATAGGGATGTTTTGAGGAATTTTTTAAAATATAGTGATTAAAAGAACATTAACCTAAAAATATTAGAAATAAACGAGCTTTTGTCCAAAGAGAATTCTTGTACAGCCGGACTTTACTAGAATTTGCAAACAAAATGCAAATACCATTGGTCTTCCAAAACACATGCAACTTTTGGTCAACAACCTGTAAAATACCATTAGAAGAGATATTTGTGCCATTTTCTTGGGATCATCAATCTCGAAACATAAGAGTTTCTGCTAGGCAACATATCAGCATGTAAAATGCCATCTCATTGACTAATAGTTGAAAATGACAAGGGGGCAGAAAGAGAAATTTTAGAATTCTTTTAATGTACCATGTCATTTATACAATAACTAAATAATTTTATAGTATAAGTACATTTAGTTTGAAGAACCAACATATAACTGGTGCTTATATAAAAAATTTAATTATATTACCTCTTATATATTTTAGAATTTCTCTTAAAAGAGAAATAGCATATTTCACCTTTTTTTTCTTGATTTTGATGCATTACACTGTGGTGCAGCGCATGAGCTACATGCTTATGAAAAATTAGACTAGTTGGTACAGGGCATGTTAGGGAGTCAGAGCCTCTCCTTTTTGACACAATGATTCAGTGTGCAATACATAAGCACATGCGCATACAAACTTCGACTAGTTGGTGCGAGGCTTATTCGGGGAGCCTCTCTTTTTTGACACAATATGAAACAACTATTAACCATTAAATCACAATTTGATAAGTCTCATGAAAAATAAAAATAATAATAAATACATTGAAAATGATATTTGCATCGAGTCAAATTCTGGGTCAAACTTCGAAAAATCAAAACGCACAGGCAAAACGCAGCGTTTTGTTTGCCAAATATTTTCTCTTTTCCTTCATTGACCGAGGTCCAGCCATTCACGATCCACCGCAATTCACATCTGAAATTGCCATTCGCCATCCACAACTCACAGCCACCATCACCCATACCCAGCCATCGTCGCCGCCACCACCAACAGCCATCACACAACAGTGATAGCCATTCACAAGGCAGCACAGTTATCACAGCCTAAGGTAATGCTTCAATCTTTAGCTTTTTTAGATTATGGCAAAATGGGGACGATTTAGGTGTTCGCACCTGGCAATGTAGAAATATAATTAGGCGTAATTCATGTAAATTGCATTTGACATGTAGATTTTAATTAGAAAATTAAGAAGACCCTGAATTAAATTAGTGGGAAAAGAGTAAATTTTTTGAATATGTTGTTGGCTTAATTATTCCTCTTTCTCAAGTTCTTACTTCTGAAACATGACATTGAAATAGGTTCAACCATGTTTTCCAAAATGATAGCTTCAACAAAGTTAAGTTCATTACAGAGTGTGTAGGAATAATCTAGGTTTTTCCAATGATTTAACTTCTATAGACACAATCATGATAAGGCTATAAATTTCTTATGTTCTAAATTTTAGATCCAATTTCGATTACAATATTTAATCTCTTGTTTTCTGGTAGGCGCCAAGAGGAGAGGAGGCTTATGGTGTTGACCGATCAACATTTGCATTATTTATGCAACCTGACTGGTAGCATTCACAAAGTTCATTTATCTAATATTTTATTTTTTTAGCCTCACTTATGCAGTATAATTTTTATAGGAGAAAATTGCATTATGGATTGTATTTTTTTTTTAAAAAAAGAAATTTATCATTGCACCAACTTTATTTTGTCTTATGTTCATCCAACCACTACAAAATTTTAACATGTTCTCTGCACCACATTTCTTTTTAAATTTGTATCAATTAGCCACTTTTGTATTAACACTGTTAAATAATTTAAACGAAATAACAAGTTTACCTCTAAAAAATTAAAAGATCATTTTATTTTAAAAAATAAAAAATTATAATCATAAAATACCCCTAAATTTAATAAAACATAAATCCCAAAATTAAAGTTTTTATTTTTTACTAACAATTATATTAATAAAAATATAATTATAAAAATAATTGCAAAATTTTTGAATTTAATAAAAATCCCCTAAATTATTTAAATTTTTGGATTTATTTTTTAATAAATAAATTCAATTATTTTAATAAAAATTTGCAAATTATATTTTTAATAAATAAATTCAGTTATTTTTATTAAAATTTTGCAAAATTATAATTTTTAAAGCTAATTTTTTTAATTTTTTGAGGTTCGAAATTATTAACCAAATTTTTATATTCTAATTTTACTAATATATTTTTCTTAATAAACAATATAGCTAATTCAGCTGACCTTTCTTGCAACATTGTAAATATTAAATAAGTTTTTATTAATTTTAATTTTAAAAAACTTCTTTCTGCAGAAGCAACTGCTACTAATATTGTTAACAATATTCTATGAGCAATATATGCATTTCGGAAAGAAACAATTTTTTTAAATAATTAAGTAGTATTTTTTCACCTGGAAAAACTTCGTTTAAAATTCTCAACTCTTAAGACAAATCTAAACCATCTATGTCAGATAGTGTATCATGTTTTAAAGCATTTTTGAGATTAACACAATAAGTTTTTAAAACATAGTCACTTAACAATTGTAATTTTTTGAAATTAAACAAAAATCCAAACATATTATCATACATTTGAAATTATTCAAATCTATTCTTATTGATGAAATAGCTTGATCTACTATATATACAAAATAATTAATTCTAGAAGACTCTTCAAGAGACAAAATTCCCTGTTCACTAACATTTTCATCAAATTTATTTTTTTTTCTGCGAATTATACTTTTCTCATGAAATCTAGGTTCTATTTCCATTTCACTTGCAATATCTTTTGCTGAAATCATAATAGATGTGAATCCATTTTCTCTATGGCTTTCAAAGGGAAAAATAAAAAAACCTTTAAGCTGGTCTATGGCAATATCAATACGCACATCTTCTTTTTGCAAGATCTTACTTACAGCAAATAATAACAACAAATAATATCAAACTAAATAATCACACCTAATATGAATTCAAAATCTTTTAATTCATACATTGCTAAACACTTAGCTTCACTATTTATTTTAGAATTTTCACTAATTTCTTCTAATTCAAGTAAAGCATCTTTTATTGATCCTCATATTGATCAATAATAGAAATATATGTGAATAATAATGTACATTTTGGGATCTTTATTATTGTACGAGAGACAAATTATCTATTACAGAAAAAGAATAAAAGTTTTTACGACCTACCACATGATTGAGACTCCATTCGAAAGTCAAAAGCATGGAATTCCCAGTATTATTGATGAAATCAATAAATCAAAAAATAAATGCTGAAATTACAAAAGTCTAAAGTATCATTCTCAGTTGAATCACTAAATTCATTTTGGACATTGAGCCATAAATGGCAATGCTCTCCATGACTAGAGATTTCGTCCTTTTCTACAAGTTCTAACAATTTCTTGTAAACGTGTAGGACGAGCCTCCACAAATAGCAATTATTCGGGACGTACTTTTTTAAATATCTTTTGTGTTAAAAAACAATCACCGTCTCACATTGAACCCCAAAGTTTGCCTTTAAAAAAAAAAAAAAAAAAAAAAAACTTCTTTTGTTTGTCTAAAATGAGGTCTGTATACCATTTTTGAAAATACGACGAGAGTCTCCATGTTCCTTTACTAAACCACAGAGGCGTCAGTATCCTTACAAGTACGCTCAACGACCGTCTTGTTTGCTTATAGGAAATTGACAGCTTATTGCCAGCTAGCGATAGTAATAATAGGAACAACTAATAATTAGAATAATAAAACTAGGGATCTCAATATTTCATTTTTTTTTTTGGTAATGATTAATAACTTACCTGATCTGGCATTTACGAATAATTGGGACTATAATTCGAGATTTAGGCTGATTAGGCTCCGTTTGGTACAGCTTATTAAATAGAGCTTATAACAATAGAGCTTATAGGAGTAGAGCTTATACCAATAGAGCTTTTGGACAAAAAGTCATTGGGTGTTTGGTTGTCAATAAAAAAAGCACTTTTGAACTATTAAACTGTTTGGTTGTTTAAAACTAAAAGTGCTTTTATACAATTAAATTACCAAAAAGGATATGTATTCATAATTATATAATATGTAACAAAATGCATCCAAGCTATCAATTAATAAGAAAAAATCAGTTCAATCATTTCTTTAATTTTCAAAATTAAAAATTGCATCATTAATATATTCTCCCAAACAAATAATATTATCCAAATTAAAATGATAATAAGTAATATAACTAAAATGTTAACGGAACATGAGAAGTGTCGCAATTTGTTCACGTTCTTGGTCCATTTCACGTACGTTGAATGAACTTGTACTTTGTTCTTCATTGTTCTCTTCCCTTTGATTCTCACTTTCACTTGTTGGAAGCAATTCGTCATCATTATCAAAAGGTTGAAACTCTTGATCATTATCTGCATATTTTCTTATAAAATTGTGAAGAACCATTGAAGCAATCACAATTTTCACTTGCTTACTAAAAGGGAAACTAGGCATTTGTCGCAAAATTTTCCATCTATTTTTCCAAACACCAAAAGTCCTCTCAATTGTGCATCTCAAAGAAGAGTGGGCATGATTAAATATTTCTTTTTTTCCTCTTGGTTGACTTCCACGTCGAAAATCTGGAAGATGATATCGTTCACCTTTATAAGGACCTAAATAACCTGTCATGTGAGGATATCCAGCATCTACTAGGTAATACTTACCTGCAAAATAAAAATTCTATAATTGAAAAAGAATTAAACAAACTTATATAGAAATGTATCATAAATAATACGTTATAACTAACCTGTAGGTGGATGAGGAAAGTGCAAATTCTCTCTGCGTAAGGCCTCTAAAAATATACGAGTATCATGGGCAGTGCCTTCCCATCCAGCCCATGCAAATGTAAAACACATATTAAAATCACATGCGGCCATCACATTTTGGGTAGGAATCCCTTTTCTTCCAATATACGGTATTTGCTTCGATGTAGGCACTATGACTGGTATATGTGTCCCATCAATTGCCCCAATACAATCTTTAAAATATGGCCAATATCGATCATCATTCCTAATTTTTTTGGGAATTTCTTTAAATTGTGGGTCAGATGGTTTCAAAAAATCAATTGCCATATGACAAACAGCATCTAACACTATTCCAAACCACCTCGATATAGTTTCACCTGAATGTTGAAATCTTTCTTGAGCCATTCTATTCCCAAATGCATGACCTAATGTAATCAAAAACATAGCTACTGACTCAATTATAGATACATTCTTGCCTCTTTTAAGACCATATGATTCACTCAAAACTTGGCATAATTTTATAAATACATGTTTTTCCATTCTAAATTGTTGGTGACATCTATCTTTATGTCCATTTAGCACCTCTAGTACAAAAGAATGACCTAAATGATGGGATGTTCTGCATGGTTCCTTTAAACTATGCTTAATAAAATGATTAACATACAATGCAACTCCAGTTTGTACCATTTGTAATAATTTGTACTCAGCATCACTTTCATCAATGTAATTATGCTCACTATCATTGTCATTTTCTGAGAATTCCATATCTGTAAACACATATATAATAAAAATCATCATTATTTTAAAAGAAAAGAAAAAATAAAAATGAATCTAACGTAGCTCAAAATAAAATAAAATAAAAATATTCCAATTGGTTCAAAACAAAATTCTTAATGTAAGAGCATAAATAAAATAAAGATAAAGTAAACAATAGTCTTGAATATAAGAACAAGCTATAAAATAGAACTATAAAGAGTCTTTCATGAACTTCAACCACTCAATTTGAACATCGCGATTCTTGATTGCAACAAACATCTCTCTATTCTCCTTCTTAAGAAAAATTTTAGTGGCATTCAAATATAGCTCACTTTTTATCTCAATCTCAGGCATACTATGTAGCACTTCCATTACTTCTGCAATGCTACATCCATTTTCACCATTTCTTATAGCTATAGATGGTCTACTCTCTACTGCTTGACATAAGCGATCCAATTGTTTAGACAATCTAACTGCAGCTCCATCTCGCTTTCGAATTGTTAATTTTCTTTTCCTTCCATTATCATGTGTAGATGCTATGGGAGTACCATTATCAATGTCAGTCTCAATATTCTCTAGTCCGCCAAAATTATTTACTTCAATATTGACATTCTCCTCTTGAAAATACATATTATTATCATCACCAATATATTCATTAGATGGTCCACCCTCACCATCATTTGGTACAAAACCCATAGATGGCGCCCATGATCCTTCTCCTGTAGCAGCAACATCTTTGAATAAAATTTCTAGTTGGTCAGCATTTCTCAAGCCTTTAAAACGAAATTTAATTGCTTCAGGTATCTCCTACAATATGCAAAAGGATTATATGTTAATCTAAGTTGCTCCCAAAATCATTTCCTATTACACTATAAAATAAAAAGGTTAGAAATTTGCACCTTCAATTTTCTCTCCCACCATTCATCGCTACCAGTAATTGTCTGTTTTACAGGATCCCATCCTAAACCAGTTTCATTTCTCAGCAAGTTTGTCCAAAGTTGCCAATCTTTTTTTAGGATGTCCCACTTGTTTTTCAATTGTTTTTGTTCATAATCTCTACCAGTCATTGAATGAAACTTAGCAATAAGATTTTTCCACCCAATCTTATTAAAGTGACCATTTGGTCGATTCCCAGCTAATGTTTCATTCACGCAGATCTTAACAAAAGCATCAGTGGTAACATCATTCCAATCTGCCTTTGATTTTTTTCTCTTTTCTTCTGTAGTAGTTGTCATTCTAGACAAAGGATATCTAATATTATTATATAAAAAAATAATGCACAAATAAAAAAAAAAGATGAAATGAATTTCAAATATAAAATAGTAATTCGCATGCATTATTGAATAATACAATAAAAAGAAAGATGAAACAATAGCAAATGGTGCCAATAATTTAATTTATAATGAATAATATAATATAAAAAAAAAAAGATAAAAGAGTAGCAAGTATGACAGGAGTGTTTCCAGAACAAAGAATATTATGGTTGAAAAGGGGGAGTTAAAAAATGTTAGTGAATTTATATTGAATAATGTAATTAAAAAAGATAAACAGTGGCAATTTAGAATGGGGATCAACAGTTCATTTGTAAATCATACTACTAAATCAAAGCTTGAAAAGATAATTACATATTTAAGCATGTTCATGTGAAACAGGTGATTCATTGGTAGACTATGGTAGATTCATTGGTAGCAGTCAGTACTAATTTGATTTTATCATAATAGCAGTCGTAATAATCATGTACTGTGCTCATTTTTTTATTTTTGAAATACAATCGGTGATTTTTATTTTTTTTTATTGAAACGATAATATATATGAAGCTTCTTGAGATAATGCATGAAATTGGTACTAGCTAGTGTCCGGTGTGTAAAGGGTTTAATTTGATTTGACTTACAATTAATCGAGAAAGAAAATTAGAGTTGTCTGATGTGTCATAGATTAGAGTAAATAAATTGATAGTTCATTGTTAAATCCCGGCTTACTTCATAATTATAGATGACTTTCCATGAACTTAATTCTTAGTTTAAGGTAAATATATTATAGTTTTCTTCTGTTTTAACAACAAGAGCCTTAAATACATATCAAGTACATGACAAAGACAAAGAAGAAAAAATTTAAAATAATATGATAAAGACAAAAAAGAAAAAGTAGCAGGAAACATTACCTGACATGCCTCAGTCCTCACTCACGGCTTTGGCTTTGCTTTCTCAATTGTTGGTTTGCACAAGTGCCGGTTATTAACAAAAAGAGAGAGAGAGAGATAAAGTGGAGTGGCGGTAAAAGAGAGAGATAAAGTGAAGTGGCGGCAAAAGTGTATTTATATGGTGGTAATAATTTTTGTTGGGTAGGTTTTATATAAAGGGTATTATGTAATTAATAAAATATGTTAAGGATATTTTTGATATTATATATTTTTTAGAAAAGCTCTTTAACCTCTACTCCCAAAAGCTTAAATTTTGGGCTTTTACTAGTAGAGGTAAATTAGCTTATTTAAGCTAAAAAAACTCTACTCAAAAAATAACCAAACACCATAAAAAATTTTAAAAAGTGCTTATGGAATTAAATAAGCACTTATACCTCTTAAATAAGCCATACCAAACAGGCTCTAATAAGCGGATCCAAGCTACTCTTATCAAGGAAAAAAAATAAGTGAATCCAATCACTCTCTCATCCAAGGGGAGAGAAATGATAGGTAGGTAGGTCTCTAGACAACAACATTCTTGCAACAACTCTAATACAGCTTTATTACACTTTATTGACAAATTTTCTCATGAACCAAATGCTTACCTGCGCGTAGCAATAAACTGTCTTTTGGAAGTTAAAGACCTTCGTTGGAAGCCTTGGGAGGTTGAAGATGAAGGGTAAATTCATAATTTCCAAGTATAGTAGAATTTTGTCACCTTCAATGCTAGATCTTTTTAATCTGTCTGATTTCTTTCTTTTCCAACACCACCCCCGCCCCCCCCTTTCTTTTCTTTTTCGTCGATTAACTGTCTATGCAGTCAAATATTAGAGTTTTAACACATATCAGAGATATGGTAGCTTATAGCGTGATAGGGGAAACCGTATGAAACGACCTGCCCTAAATCCCCCCGGGCGAGTCAATCTAATCACATCAAAACAGACTTGATAATAATCTAATTAGTAAGGATTCTGCCGAAAATTCGGCAGAGTCTCCTTTATATATATAACACTCCCAATCTACAAATATGAATATAACACTCCCAATATAATTCAATATACAACAAACTCCAGTGATCAACATCCTCAACCAAAATGCTGAGTTTTATATCTCCAAAGTCTCAAAAGATAATATTATAACTAATATTAATATCTCAGTTTATCCCAAAAGAATAATATAACAAAATTATACAATCCCAACAGGACGAGATAACCAAGATGTCCTAACAAAAACATTTATATCTTCTAACACCATCACGTGGCCAAGACTCAAAATCTATTTACAATTGCTGGGTCGGTCTGGTGTACCTGCAACCTCCTGGTGAGGGGGGGGGGGGGGTGGGGGAAATATAATAAAAAATGGGGTGAGTTTAAAACTCGGTGAGATCAGTGAGTGGATAGTAATTTTTGAAATAGCACCACCTTTATTTTGTCTTATGTTCATCCAATCACAACAAAATTTTAACATGTTCTCTGCACCACCTTTCTTTTTAAATTTGTATCAATTAGCTACTTTTGCATTAACACTGTTACATAATTTAAACGAAATAACAAGTTTACCTCTAAAAAATTAAAAGATCATTTTATTTTAAAAAATTTTTAGAAATAAAAAAATTATAATCATAAAATACCCCTAAATTTAATAAAACATAAATCCCAAAATTAAAGTTTTTATTTTTTACTAACAATTATATTAATAAAAATATAATTATAAAAATAATTGCAAAATTTTTGAATTTAATAAAAATCCCCTAAATTATTTAAATTTTTGGATTTATTTTTTAATAAATAAATTCAATTATTTTAATAAAAATTTGCAAATTATATTTTTAATAAATAAATTCAGTTATTTTTATTAAAATTTTGCAAAATTATAATTTTTAAAGCTAATTTTTTTAATTTTTTGAGGTTCGAAATTATTAACCAAATTTTTATATTCTAATTTTACTAATATATTTTTCTTAATAAACAATATAGCTAATTCAGCTGACCTTTCTTGCAACATTGTTAATCTTAAATAAGTTTTTATTAATTTTAATTTTAAAAAACTTCTTTCTGCAGAAGCAACTGCTACTAATATTGTTAACAATATTCTATGAGCAATATATGCATTTCGGACAGAATCAATTTTTTTAAATAATTAAGTAGTATTTTTTCACCTGGAAAAACTTCGTTTAAAATTCTCAACTCTTAAGACAAATCTAAACCATCTATGTCAGATAGTGTATCATGTTTTAAAGCATTTTTGAGATTAACACAATAAGTTTTTAAAACATAGTCACTTAACAATTGTAATTTTTTGAAATTAAACAAAAATCCAAACATATTATCATACATTTGAAATTATTCAAATCTATTCTTATTGATGAAATAGCTTGATCTACTATATATACAAAATAATTAATTCTAGAAGACTCTTCAAGAGACAAAATTCCCTGTTCACTAACATTTTCATCAAATTTATTTTTTTTTCTGTGAATTATACTTTTCTCATGAAATCTAGGTTCTATTTCCATTTCACTTGCAATATCTTTTGCTAAAATCATAATAGATGTGAATCCATTTTCTCTATGGCTTTCAAAGGGAAAAATAAAAAAACCTTTAAGCTGGTCTATGGCAATATCAATACGCACATCTTCTTTTTGCAAGATCTTACTTACAGCAAATAATAACAACAAATACTATCAAACTAAATAATCACACCTAATATGAATTCAAAATCTTTTAATTCATACGTTGCTAAACACTTAACTTCACTATTTATTTTAGAATTTTCACTAATTTCTTCTAATTCAAGTAAAGCATCTTTTATTGATCCTCATATTGATCAATAATAGAAATATATGTGACTAATAATGTACATTTTGGGATCTTTATTATTGTACGAGAGTCAAATTATCTATTACAGAAAAAGAATAAAAGTTTTTACGACCTACCACATGATTGAGACTCCATTTGAAAGTCAAAAGCATGGAATTCCCAGTATTATTGATGAAATCAATAAATCAAAAAATAAATGCTGAAATTACAAAAGTCTAAAGTATCATTCTCAGTTGAATCACTAAATTCATTTTGGACATTGAGCCATAAATGGCAATGCTCTCCATGACTAGAGATTTCGTCCTTTTCTACAAGTTCTAACAATTTCTTGTAAACGTGTAGGACGAGCCTCCACAAATAGCAATTATTCGGGACGTACTTTTTTAAATATCTTTTGTGTTAAAAAACAATCACCGTCTCACATTGAACCCCAAAGTTTGCCTTTAAAAAAAAAAAAAAA
The DNA here is from genome assembly GCA_039657385.1 of Citrus x changshan-huyou. Lineage (NCBI taxonomy): Eukaryota > Viridiplantae > Streptophyta > Magnoliopsida > Sapindales > Rutaceae > Citrus > Citrus x changshan-huyou. The sequence continues at coordinate 10,268,815 of CM077549.1, forward strand.
AAAAAAAAAAACTTCTTTTGTTTGTCTAAAATGAGGTCTGTATACCATTTTTGAAAATACGACGAGAGTCTCCATGTTCCTTTACTAAACCACAGAGGCGTCAGTATCCTTACAAGTACGCTCAACGACCGTCTTGTTTGCTTATAGGAAATTGACAGCTTATTGCCAGCTAGCGATAGTAATAATAGGAACAACTAATAATTAGAATAATAAAACTAGGGATCTCAATATTTCATTTTTTTTTTTGGTAATGATTAATAACTTACCTGATCTGGCATTTACGAATAATTGGGACTATAATTCGAGATTTAGGCTGATTAATAAGCGGATCCAAGCTACTCTTATCAAGGAAAAAAAATACTAATAATAAGTGAATCCAATCACTCTCTCATCCAAGGGGAGAGAAATGATAGGTAGGTAGGTCTCTAGACAACAACATTCTTGCAACAACTCTAATACAGCTTTATTACACTTTATTGACAAATTTTCTCATGAACCAAATGCTTACCTGCGCGTAGCAATAAACTGTCTTTTGGAAGTTAAAGACCTACGTTGGAAGCCTTGGGAGGTTGAAGATGAAGGGTAAATTCATAATTTCCAAGTATAGTAGAATTTTGTCACCTTCAATGCTAGATCTTTTTAATCTGTCTGATTTCTTTCTTTTCCAACACCACCCCCCCTCCCCTTTCTTTTCTTTTTCTTCGATTAACTGTCTATGCAGTCAAATATTAGAGTTTTAACACATATCAGAGATATGGTAGCTTATAGCGTGATAGGGGAAACCGTATGAAACGACCCGCCCTGAATCCCCCCGGGCGAGTCAATCTAATCACATCAAAACAGACTTAATAATAATCTAATTAGTAAGGATTCTGCCGAAAATTCGGCAGAGTCTCCTTTATATATATAACACTCTCAATCTACAAATATGAATATAACACTCCCAATATAATTCAATATACAACAAACTCCAGTGATCAACATCCTCAACCAAAATGCTGAGTTTTATATCTCCAGAGTCTCAAAAGATAATATTATAACTAATATTAATATCTCAGTTTATTCTTAATCCCAAAAGAATAATATAACAAAATTATACAATCCCAACAGGACGAGATAACCAAGATGTCCTAACAAAAACATTTATATCTTCTAACACCATCACGTGGCCAAGACTCAAAATCTATTTACAATCGCTGGGTCGGTCTGGTGTACCTGCAACCTCCTGGTGAGGGGGGGGGGGGAAATATAATAAAAAAAGGGGTGAGTTTAAAACTCAGTGAGATTAGTGAGTGGATAGCACTTTAAAAGAGATAATCATATCATTTCCAAACACGATTTCATCAAATCATATGCGATAAACCAGTAATAAATCATTTAACATTTAAATCAGATTAATAACCATGGAAATCATATCACAATATCATATAGGATACACAAATCTGAAAATCATCACCAAACAAGTACCCAGGGAAATAATCTCATCATATCTGGACCTCAACGGACGGGCAATGACGTACTATCTGGGTACCGTCACGCCTTGGAGCTACACGGATAGACAGGGAAATACCATCTCATATCTCATCATATATGTGCATGCATAATCTAGTCCCCAAAGGATAAAAGCGCCCAAGCACACGGCCCAAAGCCTCTGTGTGTGCTCAGACGGGCCCCAAAGGCCTGTATCTCAATATCTGTCTGTATCTCATATCTGTATCTTTGTAATCATCATACCTCATGCATATGCCCCCAAAAGGCAAAAGCGCCCAAACACATGGCCCAAAGCCTCTATGTGTGTTCAGACGGGCCCCAAAGGCCTCTCATTTCATATCATCTGCATCATTGTATCTAGAGGGGAAAGGTACTGTCTAATGATTTTAAAAACAATCATTATACTCATATTCACATACCTTTTAACCATACTTTAAATCATACCACATTTGAATCCATTTTTCTTATCTTTAAAATATTATCATGCTTTATTCAAAGTCGATACAAAAATCATTAACCAAATATTTTAATATAACATCAATGCGTGAATAAAATCCATTTCGAGAAATCATTAAATCATAACATTTAAAATACTTATTTCGCAAACATGCATTACTATCATAATTAACTATGAAAATAGATTTTGTATATTCCACTCACAGTAACGGTGTTCACGTTCGGTTATCGTCCACGTCCGCGGACCGGTTCTCGCTCGCGGATCCTCCTAAATCAAGGAAATGACATAATTATTTTTCGTAAATCTGAATTAAGACTAAATTTATGCAATAAACTTGAAATTAACATCTATCCATAATTTACAACTCCCGCGTCGATAAAATTACTAAAATACCCTCGAGTTCGTAAATTATTAAAATACTCTAAAATTGTAAATCACCGAATTACCATCAAAATCGTAATTACACCCAATCCTCAATTCTAGGAATTACTAAAATATCCACAGGCTCAGAAATTATAAAATTGCCCTCAGAGTGTGAAATTATCGAAATGCCCTTGTCGATAAACAATCACCGGAATTTGGTCAATGCTGGCCGAAAAACTCAAGTCTGAAAGTTCTAGCCACACTGAGTGCAACGGTGGTGGTGGTGACCTCCCACACGCGGCGATGGCCCCGGATCGAGCTCCCAAAGCCGTAAGTCTTTCAACGACCGATCAACGGCAAAACGATGTCCCGGGCGGCAGTGGATGGTCGGAAATGGAAGAGGGAGTCGCGGGGAACAAAAATCCAACTGGTGGTGTCACCCAAAATCGGTGAAAATCCTAGCGGAACAAAGCGAAACAGTCGCGGGCTTCCAAGCCTCGATTGCCGGTGTTCCGGTTGCTTTTCGGCGACGAGGATGGCAGGGGAACGACGGCCGACTTCTAAGCTTCAAATTGGTACCAAGCTCGGCCGAAACAGTGGCTGGAAATGGGAGATATGGCCGGGTCACGTTCGCAGGTTCCGGGTCAGGTTTTCGGGTCTGGTTGACAGCTTCTCTCTCTCACTCTCTCACACACGTGTGGCTCTGTTTTGCTTTGTTTTCCAGCTTCTTCTTTTGTTAACTTCTTAACCGCCTCTTTTTATTCATTTTTAATTCACATATGTTACAATCCTCCCCCCTTATAAAAATTTCATCCTCGAAATTTACGTACCTAATAAGAAAAGATAGGGATACTGAGCTCGCATTAAGTCCTCATGTTCCCAGGTAGTCTCTTCCTTTGTATGATTCCTCCACCGTACTTTTACTAGAGGAATGGTCTTAGAATGCAGAACTTGGTGTTTATCTTCCAGTATCTCCACTGGTTCCTCTTCGTAAGTCAAATCTTCTTTCAACTGAATTGGCTGCTTCGATAACATATGACTCAAGTCATATATGTACTTCTGAAGCATTGAGACATGAAACACATCGTGGATTCTGGATAACTCGGGTGGTAGAGCTAATTGATAAGCTAATGGACCAATGCGCTCAATGATCTCATATGGCCCAATGTAACGTGGACTTAGCTTCCCACGTTTCCTAAATCGAAGCACCCCTTTCCAAGGAGATATCCGTATGAAAACTCTATCACCAACTTCGAATTCAAGTTCCCGTCTACGCTTGTCTGCATAGCTCTTCTGTCTATCTTGGGCCACTTTTAATCTATCCCGGATCAATTGTATCTTCTCATTAGTATCCTGGATTAGTTCTGGACCGAATAACCTCCGTTCACCAACCTCATCCCAACATACTGGAGTCCTACATTTTCTACCATACAAAGCCTCATATGGTGCCATCTCAATACTAGCTTGATAGCTGTTGTTGTAAGAAAACTCCATCAGAGGTAAATGATTGTCCCAATTACCTTTAAACTCCATAACACAAGCTCGCAACATATCTTCCAGAGTTTGAATAGTACGCTCTGACTGTCTATCAGTCTGTGGATGAAAAGCTGTACTAAAGTTCAACTTGGTGCCTAAAGCATTTTGCAAGCTGGTCCAGAACTTATAAGTAAATCGAAAATCTCTATATGAGATTATGGACACAGGTACTCTATGAAGTCGAACTATCTCAGCCACATAAATACTCCCTAACTTGTCCATCGAATAGGTGATTTTGAATGGTAAGAAGTGAGCAGATTTTGTAAGTCGATCAACAACCACCCAAACACTATCATGTCCTTTCTTAGTACGTGGAAGTCCTACTACAAAATCCATGGTGATGTGCTCCCACTTCCACTCAGGAATAGGAAGCGGCTGAGAACACCCTGCAGGCCTCTGGTGTTTAGTCTTAATCTACTGACAGACTAAACATCGAGAAACAAATTATGCTATCTCTCTCTTCATGCCCTGCCACCAATAATGATCCCTCAGGGTGCGGTACATCTTCGTACTACCAGGATGCATCGCATATGCTGAACAATGAGCTTCTTCCATAATCTCTTCTTTTAGATCTTTAATATCAGGTACACAGGGTCTATTACCCATGACTAAGACTCCGTTGCCTCTCACCGTAAAATTGGTTCGTAAACCTTTTTGCACATCCTTTTTCAACTTCATTAACTGTGGGTCCTGAGCTTGCATCTGGTAAACTTTGTCAATCAAAGTCGGCCTAACTCGAAACTTAGCTATCAAAGCTCCACAATTGTCAGCGTTCAACTCGATTCCCAAAGATCTCAACTCAATCAACAGAGGCATATATTTCACTCGCAAGTGAGCAATAGAGTTGGGAGACTTTCTACTTAGTGCATCAGCTACCACATTTGTTTTGCCCGGATGATAATCAATAGTGCAATCATAGTCCTTAATCAGCTCGATCCACCTCATCTGTCTCAAATTCAACTCCTTCTGAGTAAACAAATACTTCATGCTCTTATGATCAGTGAAAATCTGACACGTTACCCCATATAAGTAATGCCGCCATGTCTTGAGTGCAAACACCACTACTGCTAGCTCTAAGTCATGTGTTGGGTAGTTTTGCTCATGCTTCTTAAGTTGTCTAGAAGCATAAGCCACCACTTTCCCATGCTGTATCAACACACAACCCAATCCCTGCCTAGAGGCATCGCTGTAAACCACAAATCCTTCATTACCAGATGGAAGTGTAAGAACTAGTGCTGAGGTCAAACGTGTCTTAAGTTCTTGAAAACTCTTTTCACAATCATCATCCCACTGGAATTTAGCATTCTTTCTCGTTATCCGTGTCAGAGGAGTAGCAATCTTGGAGAATCCCTCCACAAATCTACGATAGTAACCAGCTAATCCAGGGAAACTCCGAACCTCTGTGACATTTGTAGGTCGTTCCCATTGCACAACTGCTTCAATCTTTTGAGGATCGACATAAATGCCTTCAGCTGATATCACATGGCCCAAAAATACTACTCTGTCCAACCAGAACTCGCACTTGCTGAACTTGGCATACAACTGCTTCTGTCTCAAAGTCTGTAAAATAGTCCGCAAATACTCTGCATGCACCTCCTCACTTCGAGAATACACCAAGATATCATCAATAAATACAATCACAAACCGATCCAGGTACGAGCGAAATACCCTATTCATGAGATCCATAAAAGCAGCTGGAGCATTTGTAAACCCAAATGGAATCACTAAGAACTCATAGTGCCCATAACGAGTTCTAAATGCTGTTTTAGGAACGTCAACATCTTTAATTCTAAGCTGATGGTAACCCAAGCGCAAATCGATCTTAGAAAATAATTTTACCCCCTAGAGTTGATCAAGCAAGTCATCAATACGCGGAAGTGGATACTTATTGCGTACCGTAACTTTGTTCAACTGCCTGTAGTCAATGCAGAGTCTAAAAGTCCCATCATTTTTCTTAACAAACAAGACTGGAGCTCCCCACAGGGACACACTAGGTCTAATAAACCGTTTCTCCACCAACTCTTGCAATTGAACCTTCAGTTCCTTCAACTCTACTGGAGCCATCCTGTATGGTGCCATAGATATAGGAGATGTTTCAGAGACTAAGTCAATAGAAAACTCAACTTCCCTGTTAGGTGGCATCCTAGGAAGTTCGTCTAGAAATACATCTGGAAATTCTTTGACTACTCCAATATCCTCCAATCTCAATTCTCGAGCTTCTGTATCTATCACATGAGCTAAATAAGCCGAGCATCCTTTTCTTAGCAACCGTCTTGAACTAATGGCAGATATAACACATGAAGGTAGAACTTTGCGCTCCCCACAGAATATCACCTCAGTCTTCCCTGGCTTTTTAAACACAACATCCTTTTTGAAACAATCCACTGTAGCATAATGAGATTCAAGCCAATCCATGCCCAAAATAGCATCAAAGTCATGAATGTCTAAGGAAATTAAATTCGCCTCAAATTCATGTTCAACCATTCCAATCATACAATCTCGATACACACTCTCAGCAAGTAATGACTTTCCGGTAGGTGTACGAACAACTAAACCACAATCTAACAGTTCGGGCTCTCCCCCTATGTGCATAGCAAAAGTACGGGAAACAAAAGAGTGTGTGGATCTAGGATCAATAAGAATATGAGCCTCGCGGCCAAGGATAAAAAATAGGAACTATGAACCAAACCAGAACGCAAAAAGTAGTCATATTTTTTCATGAGGGAATTCTAACGTGCCAATGCATGTGTTTATAATAATCAACGATGTCGATATTTGTTTATGGCAGTCCTACGGTGAACAAAAACGTGCAGAGGCGTGTGTTTAATAATCAAAGTTATACTTCCATAAGAGTCATAGAGCACTAAAAAGAATGTGTCGAAACTCATTTAATTCTTATATTTTGAGTTCTTATATTTTTAAAAATAACTCAAAACTCCTGGTCATTAAACAATTGACATATCTGTCATTATTTTTTTTTAGCTTACTTTTATAATATTATCTCTCTTACAATGATTTTTTTGGACATTAATTAAAAGGAAAAATTAAATTATTAATTTAACCACAAAAATAAAATAAAAATAAAAATAATATATATTAATTTTCCAAGAAGATTACATATGTCAAAAAAATTAATATTGTAAAAAAATTAAGTTACCAATTTTTTTGGACATCAGTAAAAAATTTAATATATAACTTAGTAGAGTCTTCTACATTAATTTTTTGGGATTAAATTGATAATCTAATTTTTTTTATTAATGTCCAAAAAATAAACATTATTGTAAGAGAGTAATATGTAAAAGTAAGCCAAAGAGAATTAAAAGTAACCCTAACAGTGGTGTTAATAATTTAACAATAGGGATGTTTTGAGAATTTTTTTAAAATATAATGACTAAAAGGACATTAACCTAAAAATATTGGGAATAAACAAGCCTTTGTCGAAAGAGAATTCCTGTACAGCCGGACTTTACTGTAAAATACCATTAGAAGTGATATTTGTGCCATTTCCTTGGGATCATCAATCTGAAAACAAAAGAGTTTCTGCGGGGCACCATATCAGCATGTAAAATGCCATCTCATTGACTAATAGTTGAAAATGACAAGCGAGGCACAAGAGAAATTTTAGAATTCTTTTAAAGTACTATGTCATTTATATAAAAAACAAATAATTTTATAGTATAAGTACATTTATTTTGAAGAACTAATATATAACTGGTGTTTATATAAAAAAATTTAATTATGTTACCTCTTATGTATTCGAGAATTTTTCTTAAAAGAGAAATAGCATATTTCACTTTTTTTTTCTTGATTTTGCTGCATTACACTGTGGTGCAGCGCATGAGCGACATGCTTATGAAAAATTAGACTAGTTGGTATAGGGCATGTCGGGGAGCCTCTCTTTTTTGACGCAATATGAAACAATTATTAACCATTAAATCAAAATTTGATAAGTCACATGAAAAATAAAAATAATAATAAATACATTGAAAATGATATTTGCATCGGGTCAAACCATGGGTCAAACTCCGAAAACTCAAAACGCATCGTTTCATTAAAGGCAAAAACACAACGTTTTGTTTGCCAAATATTTTCCCTTTTCTTTCATCGACCGAGGTTCAGCCATTCATGATCCACCACAATCCGCAGTTAAAATTGCCATTCGCCATCCACAACTCACAGCCACCATCACCCATACCTAGACATCGTCACCGCCACCACCGACAGCCATCACACAACAGTGACAGCCATTCACAAGGCGGCACAGTTATCACAGCCTAAGGTAATGCTTCAATCTTTAGCTTTTTTAGGTTATGGCAAAATGGGGACGATTTAGGTGTTCGCACCTGGCGATGTAGAAATATAATTAGGAGTAAGTCATGTAAATTATGATAGGTTTTTTTGCCGTGATTTTTTTAATTTTTTTATGGTTTCCTTTTAGTTTAGATTGGGGATATGAAAATTATGGTAGTGGTGGGGCAAGTCATGAGGATCATGTCCAAAGCTTGAAGATTTCTTAGGGTCATGTTGTTACTCAATCTATACATCAACTGACCCTGCTGATGCCAAAACCAACATAATGGAATGTCAATATTGTATCAAGCAGCTGCTTCAATGTTGATAATAATGGAGACTTTGACTTAGAAATCATTGCTCAAGATCTGACGAGCCACCCATCTTCAATCATCCACCACCACTACAGTCAACATCATCATCACCCACAAACACAAACCTTAAACCCTAGCTATACCCATAACCACGATGATATTATGTACCATCATCATTTTCTTCATCAGCATCAGCATGTTCCTTAAAATACTGTAGCTTCTATTGCTGGGTTCAATTCTTGGCTAAGCAAACTCCATTTGCTTCTTCTTCTTCTGTTGAGATATCTGCTGCAACAAGTGATACTAATCAAGGAAATAGCTGTGGGTTTCAGTCACTCTCTCTTGACATGAATCTCACCTCATCAAAACAAAATTATGGTTGGGCTCGGGCTTTAATTCAAAGGATCGGACTTTTTTGAGCTCAAACCCTTTATTTTAGTTACAAGCTTAGGTAAGCCCGAGCCTAACCTGGCCCATTGTTATCCCTAGTTTGTATCCTTACAACTAAACATGATGGACCATCTTGTTTGTTTATAAGAAAATGACAACTTAAGCTGAATTAATTGCAGCTAGCGATAGTAATATTAGGAACAACTAATAATTAGGATAAATAATATTAGGAATCTCAATATTTCTATTTCGAGTGATGTTATAGCTCTGTAATGGTTAGTAACTGACTATGATATGGCAGTTACAAATAAAGTGTCACACTAACTCTGCAATTGTTAATAAATTACTGGTATGGCGGTTACAAAAAAAATAAAATAAAATAAGGGGATTCAAACTCAATTAGAAAAAAGAAAAATAAGGGAATGCAGATACTCTCTCATCCAAGGAGAGAAAGAGAAGATGATACATGGATTTCCAAAAAATATTCTTGTAACAACTCTGATACGGCTTCATTACACTTTATTGACAAATTTTCTAATGAACCAAATGCTAACTTGCACATAGAAGTAAACCGCCTTTTACAAGTGAAAGACCTACATACGAAGCCTTCGGAGCTTGAAGATGAAAGGTAAAATTATCATTTCCATGTATAGCAGGATTTATCACCTTCAATTCTAAATTTTCTAATCTGTGTCTGATTTCTTTCCTTTTTTTTTTTCCCTCCTTTCTTGGTTTACTGCTGTATGTAGTAAAATATTAGAGTTTTAATACATAACAGAGAGATATGCACGAGCACAACCAAAACTCAGGCACCACTTATTGGCTACCATCTGTGACTCATTTTATCAAGACAAATCCCCCTAGCTGCCATATATCTCACCAACACCTCGTTGTCTCTCTTTTGGCCACCGTTAGTGGCACCATCAACCTGCTAGCCGCCTCATACCAGCCACTTTTCAAATGATAATTTTTTATTGTTGATACCTCAGTATCATTGATCGCTATTGCTAAAGCTATTGATACTTTAGTATTAGTAATTAGTGATACTTATCTGTTAAATGCAGAAAATGGTCCAAATGTTTGTACATACTAATACTTTCAAATAAAGTGTCACAAGACAAGTATCAGTGAAGACTATTTTCTAGTAGTGATGATTACACCTATTTTGAATGGGTAAAAATGAAACAAAGATGCAAGAAAATTTCATGCTGAATTATAAAAAAAAAATTGTTGAAAAGTTAAGGTTTGAAAGTGAAGTAATCAATCCTCAAACTACTGTTTTTGGAAAAGAAGAGAAATTGAAGGAAGTTTTGACTGAGCTAGAAAGTACTAAAAAATCTTTGAGAACGATGAATTCTAGAACAAAGCAATTTGATAAGATTTTGACTATGGGAAAAGCTACTTTAGATCATTATTGTCTTGGGTATCATAAAGGAATTACTTTAAGCTCAAATACTATTTTTGGTAAAGCCTCTTCACCAACAACCAAAGTATCGCCACCTATGGCAAAACTCTCTGACGAAATGAAAGGTAAATATGTGACACATTATACATTGAGCTCACATGGTTAGTATGAAAGTTTTGTTCTTACTTGTCACTTTGTTATATTAAAGGACACATAAGAGCTAGATGCTTCAAGTTCATGAATTACATAAAGAAAATTGTGTCGTTTAATTTTTCTTCATTTGGTAAACCTAGATATAATCTTAAACCTAAGTTTAATGTTCAAGGTAACTTTATTGAACCAAATTTGATTAGGAAATATGAATTAAAAGCATATGTGTCATTTACATCTCTGCGATCTTCTATTAATAACTTATAGTGTTTTGATAGTGGTTGCTCTAGACACATGAATGGTAATTATAGTGCTTTAATAAATTATGAAGAATGTAGTTGAGAACATGTGGCCTTTGCTGACAGTATTAAAAGTCATGTGCTCCTAGACTTGAAAATGCTTTACAAGTTGAAGACTTGAGAGCTAATCTTTTGAGTATTAGTCAAATTTATTATCAAAACTTAATGATAAATTTTAATAGCAGCAAATGTCAAGTGTTTAATAACAAGGGTAAGTATATACTTAAGGGAATTAGACCATCGAATCATTATTATAAATTGATCCAATTTATTACTTGTCATAAAACTACTATTGATCAAATTGAAATAAGGCCCCAAAAACTTGGTCATTTTAATTATAAATTATTGACTAACTCGTGAGTGCAGAAATTGTAAGACCTAAGCTCAAAAAGAAACAATCTAGAGCTTGTAATTCTTGTCAAATTGGCTAACAACAAAAAACATCGCACATCGTACAAAGTTGTTTAACATATTACCACATCTAAAGTACTTGATTTCCTTCATATGAATTTTATTAGTCCAATGCAAGTGAAAAGTGTTGCTGAAAAATGGTATGCTTTTATTTGCATAGATGATTTCTTCAGATGCACATGGGCTGATTTTATTAAAGAAAAATCTGATATGTTTGGTGTGTTTAAAAAATTATGTATTAGAAGATCATAATATTGGGAAAATTAGAAGTCATCATCAAAACGAATTTGAAAATGCTAATTTTGCAAAATATTTTGATAAACATGGTATAATACATGAATTTTCAGTACCTACTACTCTTGAACAAAATGGAATTTTTAAAGAAAGAACAAAACCTTAGAGGAGATGGCACGTGTGATGTTGAACTCCAATAAGTTGACTAAATGTCTTTCAGCAAAAGAACTAAATATTTTTGTATCCAACCACTAAAAAAACCTCTTATGAACTGTGGAAACGTAAGGAACCTAATATAAATTATTTTCACATCTTTGGTATTACATGTTACATCTTGAAAGATCGTGAATACTTGTGCAAGTATGACTAAAAAAGTGATGAGGGCATTTTTCTTTGTTATTCAAATAATAATAAAGCTTTTCGATTGTAAAATTTGAGAACTCAAACTATTATGGAATCTACCAATGTTATTATTGATGACTTTAAAGATTTTGTAGAATTTTTTGTTTAAAGAGAGATCACTGAGTTCTTTAAGAATGAAGAAATTTTTTGTATTCGCATAATACTTTTAGATGAAAATGCCAAAATAACTCACGTTAACCACAATGAAGACTTAACCCCCATATGAAAAAAGTGGTAAAAAATTAGATCTTTAAACTACTAGATGTAAGAATTATCTATCTTATCTCTGATAGTAAATAGGTAAGTCCAACATAAGTAGTACTAAAGAAATCTGCAATGATCGCTGTAAAAAATTAAAAAAGTGAACTAATCTCAACACGGGTTCCATCTAGTCAACATATGTGCATTGACTACAGAAAATTAAATAATGCCAATAGAAAGGAGCATTTTCCTCTTTTATTTTTAGATCAAATCCTCGAGAGTAGCAAAACACTTCTGCTACTACTTTCTTGATGGCTACTCAAACTTTCAGCAAATTTCTATAGCCTTAGAAGACCAAGCAAAGACAATATTCACATGCCTATTTGAAACATTTACATTTAGAAGAATGCCTTTTGGACTCTATAATTCTCCCGCAATATTTCAGAGATGCATGCTAAGCATTTTTAGTGAGATTGTTGAAAATTGTTTAGAAGTTTTTATGGACAATTTAACTATATTAAGAAATTTTTTTGATACATCTCTTAATAATTTAGAAAGAGCTTTAGAAAGGTGTAAAGAAAAAGGATTTATTTTAAATTAGGCAAAATGTTGTTTCATGACCATTTTTAGAATTGTCTTGGGCCATGTAATTCCTTTAAATGAAATCAAAGTTGATAAAGTCAAAGTTAAAATCACCTCAAAATTATCTTCACCAAAGACAGTTAAGGAAGTTCATTCAAAATCACCTCAAAATTACCTTCACCAAAGACAATTAAGGAAGTTCGTTCCTTTTAAGGACATGCCGAATTTTATAGGAGGTTTATAAGAGACTTTAGTATCATATCTAGACCACTTTGTAATCTCTTTATAAAAGATACACTATTTGAGTGGACCAAAGATTGTCAAAAAGACTTTGAAAAGATAATATGTCTTTTAGCATAATCCCCTATAATGCAATCCCCTTATTGCCCTTTACTTTTTGAACTAATGTGTAATGCTAGCGATTATGATGTTGGAGCTGCTTTAGGACAAAGAAAAAAAAAGGTGAGCTATTTGTTATCTATTATGTAAGTAGAATTTTTAATAGTGCCCAAATGACTTATACTACAACTGAAATAGAACTACTTGCTGTAATATTTACACTTAATAAATTTCAAACAAATTTAATTAGTTCATCTATTATGGTCTTTTTTTATCATATTGCTATTAGATATTTAATGTCTAAACAGGATGCCATGCCAAGATTAAAATGATGAATTCAAAGATAAAATGGGTGGCGAAAATGTTATTGCAGGCTATCTGTTAAGACTTACAAATGAGCTTTCAATTAACACAATACCTATCAATGATTCTTTTCCTAATGAGTTTTTGTTTTCTATACATAATGTGCCTTAGTATGCTAACATTGTTAATTATTTTACAACAGGTAAAATGTCATCCAATTTGAACTTCCAAGATAATAAGAAATTCTTAATAGAGGTGAAAAGCTTTCACAAGGATGATCAATTCTTGTTCAAGTACTGTACTGATCAAATTTTTTATAGATAGATTTCGGACGATAAAGTAAACAGTGTTGTTAAATTTTGCTATTCAAAAGCATGTGATGGCTACTTTTCTCTGAAGAAGATAGCTGTAAAAAATTGGCAATATGAATTCTACTAGCACATATTATTTAAAGATTCATATGCATTTTATAAAACATGTAAGAATTGTCAAATGTTGGGTCCATCTCAAAGAAAAATATGATGCCTTTAAACTCATCTTTGTCATTGAAATATTTAACTATTAGGGAATAGATTTTATGGGCCCTTTTCCATCATCATTTGGATATGTATATATCTTATTTGCTATTGCTATGTTTTAAAATGGATTAAAGTGATTCCTTATTAACACAACAATTAAAAAACTTTGATCCATTTTTTAAAAGAAAATCTTTTAAGCAAACTTGGAATCCTTCGAGCCATTATCATTAATAAAGGTAAGCATTTTTATTACAAGTCATTTAAATATTAATGAAGAAATATGGCATTACATATAAAGTTTTTACTCTTTATCACTCTCAAATAAGTGGTCAAGTTAAAGTAGCAAATAAAGAGATACAGCAAACTTTGGAAAAGATGGTTAACCCAAACCGTAAAGATGGGTCTCATTGACTTATTGATGCACTTTGGGCCTATTTCACTGCATTTAAGACATCTTTAGACATGTTATTCTGTCGGTTGGGTTATGGTAAACATTGACACTTATCAATTGAATTTAATTTTGAGCTATTAAAATTGTTAATTCAAATCTTGATAATGCTGGTAATATGTGTAACTTACGGTTAAATGAACTTGAGGATCTCAAAATGATGTATATGAGAATTTTAGAATTATTAAGGTAAGAACCAAGGCTTTTCCTGATAAGAGAATTTTTGTAAAACATTTGAGGTCGGTCAAAAAGTGTCGCTACTGAATTTTTATCTGTATTTATTTCCAAGAAAGTTAAAGTCAAAATGGAATGACTCTTTTATTGTGAAAAGTATATATACATATGGGGCAATAGAAGTTGAGAATCCAAAGAACGGTAATAAATTCAAAGTGAATGGACAAAGATTGAAAAATGTATATCCGTATGGGGCAATAAAAGTGTTTGATTTTGCTTTTGTTTTGTCTTTTGTGTTTTGTGTCTTTTTAGGTTAACTTTTTTACTCCTTCAGATAGCAGATAACAGTACTTCCTAACTTTTATAGTTGGTTCTTCAGTTTACCCACAATCATTGAAACCCTTTGTTAAAAAGCATGGGAGAGATTATCAAGAAACTACATTCAATCTCTCCTTCGCTCTCTCTATACACTCTTATCAATATTTATAAAGCACAATTTAAAAGAATGAAGTTATTAATGATGTATGGAATTTTTAAAGATATTCATTGGCTTATTGAAGCTTAAGTTTAAGTAGCTGGCAAAATCTCTAATTTATCATTTATCTCTCACATGCCTGGCTTGAGGAAGATCACCTATGCAGAAAAGCGCAAAGCTAAAGGGTTAGGTGTCTATTATAAATATGCCCACTTGGCTTATGACACCGGTTGTGACTCCTTGGGGTATTTATCTGATAATCGTGTGGACAAGATTCAATTTGTTAGGCATGACTTCAGTTGGAAGTTGATTCATGACAATATATTATCAACTCTTGAGACACAAGCCCATGGATATGTACAAAACGAGATCCAAGGATTAATGACACAATTTCAAAACGAACATGCAGAATTTAATCTTGGCAATCTGACTTTAAAAGATCTTTTTTGTCAATTTTTAAGAAAATTGGATTAAAACCTATCCCCCATTCATAAAAGATGTTCAATTTATTACCAGACATAAAATCAGAGGAAGATATGAGTCACAATCAAAACTGCTAGTACATTTTTGTTATTATTTTTTTATTTGGTTCTAACTCTTTTCATTTGAAAATTTCCACAACATTTGACTACTTTATCCTTTCTATTGTTTCAGATATTTTGTTTAACAATTATCAACCTTTGCAATTATTATGATGCATTACTTCTCCTAGATTTGTAAATACCCTTTTATATATATCTCTTTCTTTCATGATCCAAATCCTTAAAAGAAAAGGAATCATAATGGCAATGGTTCTAATTGGAAACTTAAAAATGATTGTCTATTTTTTGGATGAACTTATGGACATGCCCTAGATTTTGTTAAAGCTGCCAAGGACCTTAGGAAGTTACTGTTTAATAGAAATGTACATTAAATATATGAAAATTGTGATCCTAGACTAATAAGGGATGTCTCATAAGCTGTAAACACTGGAGGAAGTTAGGTTTTGAGTATAATCCCAAAAGCTTTGGTTAGAGGGATCATTTGAAGAACAAATGGAGAAGAGCTCGTTGTTACAGGTATGCATGAATGTCTCATTGCAAAGATTGAACATGTTGATGTTTTTATTCTTCTGGTATGCTGACTTGGTACCTCAGAAGAATTATATTACAATTGCATCATGAGCACAACTAAACATCCACTACAATCCTATCGAGCCATTGGGTGTGAATTATTATTATGGTCTCTTCATGATATTTCTTGATAGTGTTGTGAAGCACAATTTCATTTTGCCTACGTCACGAAGAATCCTTGTCTACTTTAAAACCGCAACAGAATTAATTGGTTGAATGTAAGAACAGTAGCTTGAAACCAACCAACTCCTTTCTCAACTAATTGATCATATGTTGATAGTGACCAAAAGGCAAAATGATGGATTTAAATCTTTATTTGTAACTTTTTTCAATTTTCTTATATACTAGTTTTATTTGTTTACAGGTATTTATTTTCTGGATCTAAATCTTCATGTGTAACTTTTTTCAATTTTCTTATATAGTAGTTTTATTTGTTTATAGGTATTTATTTTCCTTCACATTTATCAGGTGTATTCTTCTAAGTTTACCATCTATTTCTTTAGATATTGAGGACAATGTCTTGATCTGATGGGGGAAAAGGATAGTTGACATCCTATGTTTTGTGTATTTATTTATTTTTGTGTGTTTTCTTTTCAAAAAGAAAGAAAAATATTTCCACTTATCGATATCTTTTTGTGTGTTCTTTTAAAAAAAATAACCATTCTTTGTTTGCGGACTACGGAATAAAGAGTTCTTTTTATTCCTCCTGAGAAGCATCATTTTTACTATTTTGTATTTTCTAATAATGGCTAATTTTTATTTTTTTCTCTTCAAATTAATTAAATTTGTGAGTTCTTCTTTCTAATAGCTTTTACTCATCCATTTTGTTCCATTTAATTATTTGGTGGATGTACTAAACCATTCCAGCACAACACACACCCCCCATGACACATACTTATGTGTTGGAAGTTGAAATATTTAATATTTAATTATGTTGGTTTGTTAGAGGTGACATCTAAGATAGTGGAAAACTTGTGTTCTATTAAAAAAAAAAAACTCAAATTTTTACATAGTAATAAGGCATCTTGCCTAATCAATAGTGACTGCTCGCGTAAAATGGTAATGGTTTAAAAATTAAAAAAATCAATAAAACATTATTTTACCTAGTAACTGAGGATCTTCCTAATTAGAAATGATTGCTCGTGTAAAAAGAAATGCAAAAATAAAAAGAAAAAATGTGTTGAATTTGGCTATATCTGAAATCGGAGTGACTAAGCCTATAGCGGTGTTCAATACCTAGTGCCCTAAGGCCAACTAGTCTAAGAGTTACTTGCCCAAAAATCACTACATGGGTTGGAGATTTATTGTTCGTTAAGTTATTTATAAATAATTCACTACTAATGATAGAAACCCTAATGAACTTGTAAAACTAAAATATTGTGATCTTTTGATGAAATCCCATAAGTTTTGTATTTATTTATAATTGAACACAAAGGAAGGTTATTGATATCCACTCTACAAATTATTTTTTAATTTTACTTTTCAAAGGGAAGTTTACCTATAAAATTGTTTGAAGAAGGGAAGAACATTTACAAGCATATACATTAATTTTACTTATTATGGTTAGTAATTTAATTGCTAGGAACTAAGAATAAGCTAGTTGAGAGATGTGATTAACTTATAAAGTGAACCTTTAATAAATGTTAAAATCATCATTTTTCACTTATAGTGTTGATAGCAATAGCAAATTCATCACATTTGCAAATCCATAACCTATTCTATAATTTTTTTTTTATTTTTGTTAGTCTTTAAGTATGATATATATGCTTTGTATGAAATCCCCAGATCATGATGCTCGGATTGAAAATTTAGAGGAGAAATTTGGATTTTGGAGACTTAAAAACCCTTGGAAGAATTGCAATCCCTTTGAACCAACATTATTTTTTAACAAATGAGATTGTGCCATGTGTCTGAGCTCATGTTCAAAGGAGGATTAGATATTGACTTTAATTGTAGCCATTTATTATGTTAAATCCAATTATCTATAATGGTTGCAATTTCAGACCCTTGGATTGTACTATTAAATCCCATCTTAAGGTTGTGATTGTAAGCTCCTCAAAAATTTCATATAAATGCCCACATTTGATCACTCAAAATTTTCCATTTAAAGACAAGAGCTCTCACAAATTAGGGTGTGCAAGAATTGGGGAGAAAGAAAGAAAGGAGAGAGAATTGTATGGCGGATTTTAGGGGTGAGCTTTTTAAGTGTTAATCAAGAGTTAATTTTAGGAAAAATCTCTTCTCTTCTCTTTTATTTTAAATCTTCTTGTATTGTACATTATAAGATTCTTAAATAAAATGAGTGTTTTATTTTTAAACATGAATGGCTAAATTTCTAAACTTAGATGAAAGGTGAAGCTTAGGGACTCAAACCATAGAATTAATTGCCTTCTCAAGTGAGCTTACGTTTTTTTTTTAATTTGTATCCTTAACAAATTCTTTTCATTTCATTTTAAACTATGATTGTAGATCTACTTTGGAGCTATATGGTATTTAAACATAATTTCGACACACTAATTCAGTTGTGGCACATTATATACTTTATCCCAATATTTATCCATAAGTGGTTAATTAATAATTCAGCCATTTAATATTTAATCTAGTAAAATAAAAGTAAAAAATAAATATGAGAGAGTAATATTACCATAATTTGAATACCAAGAATGGATCCCATAATCTTAGCTCTTTTTAGACTATTAATTTATTTTCTATAATCAATTTTTGTTTAATAATTGAGTACTAGATTCTTAATTCCCTATAGTTCGACCCCAGAATCACCGGGTTATATTATACCTAGAAACTCTTATACTTAAGAGTAATCAACACTTTTAAGTTGTGTCACAACCCAAAGGCTTTGAAAATCTATACCATTCTAATTATGTTTCCAAATTGAAAAAGGCATTATATGAATTAAAACAAGTTTTTAGGGTATAGTATGAAAGATTAACCAATTTCTTGGTTGCAAAAGGCTGCAAGATAGAGCACTTGAAAAGACTTTTAGCCTATATGGCTATAAAATGATGATTTTGATAATAACAAACCACATGTTTTGGATAAATAAAGAACTACACATTATGTTTTTACAACAAGAAAATGATTTTATGAAATTAGTTGTTTTCAAGTTTATGGGTTAAATTGAAAAGTTTTGAGAACTTTGAAATCAACAAGTATTGTTGTAAAATTCTAGAAATATACTTATTTGCAAAGTTTTATAAATATTTGGCCCATAGTATAATTTTATAAAGTATTAAGGCAAAACTATAATTTTGGAAAATTGATGTTTCACTATAGCAAGCGGCTAACCGGATTTATCAAAGCGGCAAACCGGTTATGGGCAGAAGCTCTCTGGAATAAAAGCAGCTAACCGAATTCACAAAAGCGGCAAACCAGTTATCAAGTAGAAGCTCTTTGCAGTAAAAGCGGCTAACCGAAAAATGAATAGTGGCAAACCGGATGTGCAAAAATTCAAATCTTTAAACATAATGGTAACACAAAGCAGCAAGCCGAATATAACTAAAAAGTCAGCAACGGCTAGTTTTCTTCTTCAACTATAAATTGGCTCAAATCAAATTCAATCAAAGAGAAACAATTATTGTTATCATTGAGCCATCCTTTGCAATTTGAGCATAAAATTTGTATTCATTTCATTCATTCACACATTCAGCTTTCATTTGTAATCAAACACATTGTGTGAGGGAAATTTATTTGTAATCATTTTTGTAAAATCAAATTAAGAGGTTGTAAGTGTTGGCATACACTTGAGTGAAGAGATCGGAGATAATCTCTTGTTGTAAAGGTCCATTAACACCTTAGAAGTCAATTGTAAGTGTTTGAAGCCTTGGGAGGCTTGGATAGTGAAATCCTCAAGCTTTGTTTGCTTAGAGGCGTGGACGTAGGCGGGGATTGCCGAATCATGTAAAAATATTTGTGTTTGCTCTCTCCTCCCTTACTCTTTTTATTTTTTAGCATTGTTAAATTTATTATTTTTTATTTCATTAAGGCATTAGATTAAATTGTTGTGTGCTTTGCTTAGCTTTAGTTTTAAAAACCCAATTCACCCCCTTTTGGGTTGCCTAGTTATTATTTCATTTGGTATCAGAACGAGGTGCTCTTGTGTAGACTTAACCGTCTAGAATTAAAGATCCATAACAACTCAAATTAGCTGAACCTTCATGGAAGGCCAATCCACCACTAGCCTCCACTTTTTTATGGTAATGACTATCCTTATTGGAAAACTAGGATGAGAATCTTTTTATAAGCCTTGGACTATGAAATATGGGAAATAGTTTGTGATGGTTCATTCATTCCTAGGAAGAATGTTTTAAGTGAGTTGGATAGCGAAAAGATGTCTTTAAATTCCAAGGTTATGAATGTTTTATTTTGTGCCTTAGATAAAAAAGAATTTCATAGAGTTTCAAATTGTTCTAATGCTTATGAAATTTGGAGAAAACTTGAAGTTGTGTATGAGGAGACTACAAACGAGGAGGAATCTCATAAAGTGTCATATTTGGCACTTATGGCAATTGGAGATGAATCGGTTGACAAACTTGATGAGGCAAGTGATCCTACCTAGAATGTGTTATATGATGCTTTTAAGGAATTGCATGATAATTGGATAAAAATTGGTAAAAAGAATGTACGTCTTAAAATGAAAATGGTAGAACTTTCAAATGAAAAGGATGCTTTACAAAAATGTAACGATTCATTAAATTAAAAGATTAAAGGACTTGAGTTAGATAATCAAACATTGCATGACAAAATTGCATCATTTAAAGGCAAACAACGTATTTCGCATGAGCATGAAAAATCACATGTTGTTGAATTGATGAAAGAAAATGAAATGCTCAAGAAAAAGAATATAGAACTTAGTGATGTTGTCTTAAAATTTACAAATGGGCAAAAGATGTTGGATAACTTGCTTAACTCACAAAAATGTATGTTTGACAAATGAGGTATTGGATATAAGCCAAATTTGAAACAAAAGTATTATACGAATTATTTTGTAAAGCGTACCTCCATTAATAATGAAGTTGTATGTCACCATTGTAATCAAAATGGTCACATAAAGTATAGATGTCCAGTTAAAAGAAATACATATTATGGAGTAAAATGTGGTTGGGTTCCAAAAGGAACCATTGTTAACACTCAAGGACCCAAGAGTATTTGGGTACCAAAAGGCACAACTTGAATACTTTTTTGTAGGTACTATAATCAAGAAATGGTGGAGAGTTCCTCAATGAAAGCTTGTGAGAATAATCACTTAAGCATGATATAAGAGAAAATGATTGGTAAGATGATTTAATTGTTTTGGTAACAATTCTTGCCATATTAATTTTGTTGAATGGATCATGTTGGATGGATAATAGCTTGAATTTAAAAAAGCATGCTCTTACATTTACATAATTGAATTATTATTGTGTGTAATCATGATACATGGATAAATATATATGATAGTAGCATGGCAACTTATCATGATGCCTTTGTTTGATTTTGATGATCTATATATTGCCATTATGTACTTATGCTTTGCTTAAGTTTTGATGATAAAAAATGTCCTTTGATGATTACATTGTATTTGATGAAGTTTGATCTTATACGATGTATGATTGGTAAATGGATGCATTTTTGTACTTTATTGATGTATTGTTGAATATGCATTACTTGCTTTACATGATATCGAAAGGGGGAGACAAAGTAATATACCATTTTGATGATGTCAAAAGAGGGAGAATAACATGCACTTTGAGCATTCTTTTGATGGTTGATATATGATTATGGTGATGATTTTGATGATTTTGAGATATGATGATGATGTGATTACATGGTTGTTTTATATGATGATTTTATTTTATGAGTTGCTAATTTGGTAATTGATGGAATGATGGTTCATGATCTTTTTATGGTTGATGGATTGTGTGATGATTTGTGTATGAAGTTGGTTTGTATCATGATTTATGATAATTTGGGAGTGATATTACTAAACTTGTATTTGAGGTGATGCTTGTTGATAGGGGGAGATTTTGTTGAAATTTCTATTTGGACAACATGGGTAACAAATTTGCTACTCTTTTTCTTTTCCACTAAGTTTTCTTTTTTATGATGAAGGAGGAGAAGAATACATGTATTTAAAGTTGTTAATTTAGTTCATTGACAAATTGTTTAAACTTATAATATACTCAAGGGGAGCATTCTACTCTTTTTGATGATGAAGGGAGAGATATGACATATAATTGTTTGTTATGAAAAATATGCATTCATGCAGAGGGAGCTTTTTAAATCAGTTTTTAATCTTGCATTTATTTAAGGGGGAGTTTTTTCATAACTAAATAAAACTTTTATAATGTGTTTTATCATCATTAAAAAGGAGGAGATTGTTAGCCTATATGGCTATAAAATGATGATTTTGATAATAACAAACTATATGTTTTGAACAAATAAAGAACTACATATTATGTTTTTATAACAAGAAAATGATTTTATGAAATTAGTTGTTTTCAAGTTTATGGTTTAAATTGAAAAGTTTTGAGAACTTTGAAATCAACAAGTATTGTTTTAAAATTCTGAAAATGGACATATTTGTAAAGTTTTATAAATATTTGGTCCATAGTATAATTTTATAAAGTGTTAGGGTAAAATTATAATTTTGGAAAATAGTAGTTTCACTGTAGCAAGCGGCTAGCCGAATTTATCAAAGCGGCAAACTGGTTATGGGTAGAAGCTCTCTGGAATAAAAAAGCTAACCGAATTCACAAAAGCAGCAAACCGGTTATCAAGCAGAAGCTCTCTGGAGTTAAAGCGGCAAATCGGTTGTACAAAAATTCAAATCTTTGAACATAACGGTAACATAAAGTGGCAAGCCGGATATAACCAAAAAGTCAGTAACTGCTAGTTTTCTTCTTCAACTATAAATTAGCTCAAATCAAATTCAATCAAAGAGATACAACTATTGTTATCATTGAGCCATCCTCTGCAATCTGAGCATAAAATTTGTATTCATTTCATTTATTCACACACATTGAGCTTTCATTTGTAATCAAATACATTGTGTGAGGGAAATTTATTTGTAATCATTTTTGTAAAATTAAGTTGAGAGGTTAAAAGTGTTGGGATACACTTGGGTGAAGAGATTGGGGACAATCTCTTGTTGTAAAGGTCCATTGACACCTTGGAAGTCAATTGTAAGCGTTTGAAACCTTGGGACGCTTGGATAGTGAAATCCTCAAGCTTTGTTTGCTTTGAGGCTTGGACGTAGGCGGGGATTACCGAACCACGTAAAAGTATTTTTGTTTGCTCTCTCCTCCCTTACTCTTTTTATTTTTTACCATTGTTAAATTTATTGTTTTTTATTTCATTAAAGCATTAGATTAAATTATTGTGTAGTTTGCTTAGTTTAAGTTTTAAAAACCCAATTCACCCTCCCTCTTGGGTTGCCTAGTTATTATTTCAAAGACTTTATTTATTGAAAATCTTAATCCTGGAATATTGATTGGTCAAATTTACATAAATAATATTCTTTTTTGCTCTATTTCTCTAGTGCATGTTTAGGAACTCGTTGATAAAATGAAGAATTAATATGAAATGAGCTTGGTCGACGAATTAACCTATTTTTTAAGATTAAAAGTGAACAACTTGGAAATGGCATTTTCATTTCTCAAAGTAAGTACTAAGTATGCCAACAATTTGGTGAAAAAATTGGGACTAGAATCGGCTTAACACATAAGAACACCACTTATGAGCACAAAAGATGATAGGGGTTGATTCTCTAAGTCTTTATAGAAGTATGATTGGTGGCTTACTTTATTTGATTACAAGAGACTTGATATTCGTTCTATATAGTTGTTTGTGCTGGGCACCTAGCAAATCAAATGGAATCACATTTATCTGCTGTTAAATATATCATTCATTTTGTAATAGTACTATTAATAATGGTATTTGGTATTCTAAAGATACTAATTCAAGCCTCATAGGATATAGATGCTGATTAGGCAGGTAAAACTGATGATAAAAAAAGTACCACTTAAGATTGTTTTTACCTTGATAACAATCTTGTATCTTAGCACATTAAGAAACAAACTCAATTTCTTTATCTACTGCTAAGGCTGAATACATTGTTACTAACAGTTGTCGTACTCAATTAATTTGGTTGAAGCAAATGCTTGAAAATTATGATATTGTTCAAGATATTTTTATAGTAAATGGTGATAACACAAGTCCTATTTTTAACAATCCTACTCAGCATTCTAGAACTAAGCATATTGATATTAGATATCATTTTATTCATGACTAAGCTGATAGAAAAACTTTATCACTAGACTATATTAAAATAGAAAATTGGCTTGCAGATATCTTTAAGAAAGCTTTGGGTGCATCTAGATTTGATTCCTTAAAACAAAAAAACTTTAGGTATCGGTTCCATATAGTCATGTTGTACAACATCTTCTATATGTCATGTAATTTTGCTTCTCATGATATTGTTAAGACATTGTTTGCATGTGTTTTTGCATATGTGCTCTTTATTCAAATTACTATGTACATAAAAGTCTTGATTCAATGACTTGAAAGCTCGAAACAATTTTTGATTGGTTTAATTTAGACTTATCTTTGTGCACATATATTTTTGAAGTCTTGATTCTAACTTGATTTTCAATTTTGAGACTTTTGATGTTGAGATTAAATGGATTGAACATTAATTATATATTTTTTACTTTTATCTCTACTATAGATTTCAAGATGTACGGCACCTCAGTTAGAAATAGCTACCTATAACTCCTAAGAGTGAAGTTATGCTCGAGTAATCTGAGTTTGCATATCACAAATATGACCGATGACGAACTACCATGGGAAAAAGGTTACTTAAGAAGTAGAGTAAAAACTACTAACTATAAGCACTTAAAAAGGAAAAGAAAAAAAAAGATGTAAGTGTTGAAGAAGAAAATCTTGAAAAGTTTACATATGTAATAGAAGGAAGAATTTTCTTACTGCAATCTCTTCTCATATTGTTTGTTACATTGAAGTGATCAATTTGGAGATCACGATGATAAGATTAGTTTGACTTGTTCATTCTATTTTTTGTTACAAAAGTTTTTTATTTTGAGAAAAATCGAGATTGAGTCCTGAAGGATTTGTACACACATATTAAAATTGAAATTTCACTAATCTTCTATTGATTTGAGTAATTAAAGTTTGATTATCTTGATTTTGTATTGTATGAATATTTATGAATTTTTAAAATATTTGCATATTAGTTTGTTTTGTTTAAAATTTCAAAAAAAATCATTGCGTCTTATTACATGAAGTTTTTAATATGTGTCTTATGGGTTATTCTATAATACAATGATTAGAATCTTAACATTAATATTGTAATTAAATATAAATTATGTAAATAAAAAATAAGAAATGTAAATTTAATACAAAACTTGTAAATCAAAATTAAGTGTAAAACAAAATATGAACTATTTAAATGGGACATAAGACTTGCAAACGAAAGGTAAAACAAGTAAATTGGTTTATTGCTAGTAAACCAAAAAAAATAGATATAAATATAAAACTTGTAAATCAATATTAAATGTAAAACAAAACATAAATGGTGCAAATGGAACATAAGAGTTGTAAATGTAAGGTAAAACAAGCAAATCAATATAAGCGTGGTAAATTAATGTATTATCAGTAAATAAAACAAAAAACAACTTATGGATATAACGTAAAATATGGAAATCAACATTAAGTGTAAAATAAAATATAAATAATGCAAATGGAACATAAGACTTATAAATGAAAAGTAAAATAAGCAAAATTAACATAGAAGTGGTAAATTGATATATCATTAGGAAATACAATAAAAACTTATCAATATCGTATAAAACTTTTAAATTGATGTAGGAAGCATATAAGGTAGAATATATCAGAAATTATAGTGTAAGTCAATTTAATATTTAATATTCTATTAGGATTTATCCTGCTCCAATTATAATAGAAGTATTAGTTTTCTAGTTTAATTAAGAATTACTTTATATTTTCTTATTAAAGTCATATTCCTTTTACTTATAAGGAATCATAATTTTATTAAGAATAAGGTAATGCTAACTAGTATAAATAGGCTTGTTATGTTTGTTTCTTGACACAAGCTTTTTCATTAATAATATTTAGTATTTCTCAATTGAGATATTCTCTCCCTTGTGAGAGTCATCTTTCTTGAGTTTTCAAAAAAGTATGCTAGAACGAAATCTAGTATCGCTTCCGCTCTGTGTCAAGTGGTATCACAATCTTTCTTTGTGTCAAGCAGAGCTTTCCTGCCCATCAATCATCCTCCATATACAAATTCTTCCTCCATTATCCATTAATTCCGTCAATTTTAAAAAATCTGAAAAAAAAAAAAATCCAAACCCGAACCACCTTTACAATCGCCACACAAGGCTACTGCCGCCACCATTTTTCTTCTTTTTGGTCGATCCTCTCTCCCAACCAAAAGCCCACACGCCACCGAACATATCCAAGGTACTAACGTCACCAACCCACCAACATAGCCACCGTAAACAGCACCAAATAACCGCTCAACTACCACACAAACCACCACACGATTCACCAAAATCTATCGTGATTTAACAGCCAACACTACCACCAATTCATCCACCATTATCAGCCCTTTCTTTCCAGCCTACTCTTGCTGCCAACCACTGGCCCATTCACTGAAAACTGAAACCTAGCCTCTAACCGCCACTTCAATTCAATTTTTCGATCAAATCACAACAATTTGAGTCAAACCACCACCACCACCATCACACTCACCGACCTTAAATCTTCCAGATTCGACAATCCTTATTCCATTTTCTGATCATCGTCGCTGGCAACACAAATTTTTATTTATTTATACTTTTGCCCATTACTTTTCTTTTATTACACTCTTACCTTATAATTTTTTGTTCATTTTAAAAACCCCAAAAAAAGCCAAAAAAAACAAAAAGAACAAAAGAACAAAAAAAAAACGCAATAGTTTATAAAGAAAGCGGTGTTCAATTGGAAGATCGAATCACAAGGAGGATAGAGTGATTCGAATAATCACAAACCCATTCAGCAGAAGCATGGCACGAAACAATGAAAGCCCTACTGTAAATACAAAGCCATGTTACGACGATGAAAGAATCATTACTTGGCGTGAGACAAGAATTAAAAGAGATTATCCTTGCCCAAAGAAGTATTCAGGAAGCAAAGAGTATTGACATTGTTGATTTAGGAAATAATTTTGGTGAGCATAAGAAAACCAACGGAACAAAAGAAATAGGTAGCTCTAATGGGAATACAAAAGCTACTCCACCTTTTCCAAGTTCAGATGATTCAGATGAGGAGGAGATAAAAAATGAACGACAAGAAACACATGAGAATGACTACTGCATCAAAATTGACCTCCCATCATTCAGTGGACAATTATGCATTGAACAGTTTCTTAATAGGCTATCAGTTGTTGAATGATTCTTTGAAACAATAGACTTTTCAGAACCAAAGAAAGTCAGAGCAATAGTGTATAAACTCAAAGGCATTACTACAATTTGGTGGGACAATCTGCAAACTTCTCATGTGCTACAAGGAAAAGGAAAGGTCAAGATAAGGCATCACGTACATCACCTGCTAAGAGAACAATTTTATTTCGTGAGTACATAAATTGTCGTCAAGGAGCCAAAACAATCATAGAATATGCCCTTAAATTTCAAAGGCTTGTGGAACGAACTAACCTCCACAAGACAGAAGCCTAAATAGTTGGTCGATTCTTGGATGGTTTACGTTTTGAAATAGAAGATCAAGTTGGGTTGCAACCGGTACATACATTGCGGAACGCCATTCGACTAGCTAAAAAGGTGGGAGTGCAACTTGAAAAACAAAAGACTCGTAATCAATCCACCTCACGCTCATTCATTCCTGGCCAGCAACAAGAGCAGAGGTCCAAAATTAACAAGGAAATAACTCATGTAGAAAACGTTAGAAGGCCAACATAAAATTGTAATAGGCAAAATATATGGCCAGCGAAAGATTCATTAAGTAGTAGTAATCCTTATGCAGTTCCTCGAGGCGACAAATGTTTTCCTTGTTAACCAGGCCATACATCAAACCAAATTTCCAGAACAAAGACGACAAACAGCCAATTTGGCAACTCATGTAGAGGAAAATGAAGAGCCTAAGGATGAACCATAAAAAGACAACGACGAAATAGAAGAAGAGGAAGAGTGGACATATCAAGACACATGAGTATCACTAATAACACAACGTTTGTTATACACACCAAAGAAAGACGAAGACACTCATAGACATAGTATCTTCAAAATAAGGTGCACAGTCAATGAGAGGGTATGTGATATGATTATTGACAGAGGTAATAGCGAGAATATAGTTTCAAAGATTATAGTTGACAAGTTACAGTTTAAAACTCACAAACATCTTTCTCCTTATTGCATTGGATGGATAAAAGATGTTGGAGAGACCAAGGTTACTCAACAGTGTTGTATTCTTTTTTTCCATCGAAAGATACAAAGATGAAGTAATTGTGATCTTGTTGACATGAATGCTCACCATATGCTTCTTGGGAGACCATGGCAGTTTGATATGAATACAATACATCATGAAAAGATAATACATACAGGTTCTACAAAGACAACATGAAGATTATCCTTGCTTCAATGAAGTTAAAAGTCAAGTGAACCTATCTTTTAGTACCAAAAGAGGTAGCTGAAGTAGAATCGATGCTTGAACAAGTCCAATCGCTACTCTCTAATTTTAGGATATCGTGCCTAAAGAGCTTCCTAACAAATTACCTCCTATGAGGATTATTCAGCATCAAATTGATCATATCCCGAAGCTAGCCTACCCAACTTACCTGTGACTCAAATTAAAAGAGAACTTTTAATGGTTTTCTCCTACAAGTCTACAATTTTTAGAAGAGCCATACTAAAAAACATGAAGAAATTGAAGTTTTGGTACTTTTGAGTTTCAAGAAAAGTTTATGCAAAGTGCTACATTTTTGCATTGCAAGATCAATTACTCCTCCATTACAAGCTTCATCCTCCAGATTGTCCTTTATTTTCAACAAAACGTGAGGACAAGTGTTTTTCGAAGAGGAGGAAACTGATGTAAGAAGCATATAAGATGGAATATATCAAAAATTAAAGTATTTGAGTCAATTAAATACTTAATACTCTATTAGGATTTATCCTATTAGAGTATAATGGGAGTATAAGTTTTCTAGTTTAATGAGGAATTACTTTATATTTTCTTATTAAAGTCATATTATTTTTACTTACAAGGAATCATAATTTTATCAGGATAAGATAATCCTAATTAGTATAAATAGGCTTATTTCTTGACATAAGTTTTTTCATTAATAATATTTAGTATTTCTCAATTGAGATATTTTCTCCTTTGCGAGAGCTCACTTTCTTAAGTTTTCAAGAACGTACACTAGAACAAAATCTAGTATGGCTTCCGCCCTGCATCATAAATTAACACTAAATATAAAATAAAAGATAAATTAAGTAAATAAAGCATAAGACCTATAAATTGAATGTAAAACAAGTAAATTAGCACAAGAGTGGTAAAATGATGTATTGTTGATAAACAAAATATAAACTTACAGATATAACACAAAACTTGTAAATTAAAATTAAGTGTAAAATAAAACATAAATTAAGTAATAAAAAAACAAGTAAAATTAACATATGAGTGATAAAATGATGTATTATCAGTAAACAAATCACACACTTATAGATGTAACATAAAACTTGTAAATCAACATTAAGTGTAAATTATATAAATGAAATAGAAGACTTACAAATAAAATGGAAAACAAGTAAATATTATAAGGGTTACTAAAAGAATATAAACTTACAAATGTAAAATAAAAACTCATTATAATAATAATTACCTTACATGTTTACTGTTTTTATTTCGGAATTGAATAATGATAATTTTAGGTTTATGTAATATATGTGATGATATATGTGAAATTTTATTAAGGATAAATTTTATTTTCTAAATCAAATTTTGAAAAAAAATTCATATTTTTAGCTAAGTGATTTTGATCCTTCTAAACCTCCTCGACAACAATTCTAAATGATCTTTTAATGTAAGTAAGAAGTAAAGTTTGAAACTACATGAAATATGTTTAAAACTAAAAATTGGATCCAATTTTATTGATGTTTCATATATATCTAATAATGTAAGAATGTCTTTTTATTTTATTTTGACTTGATCCAAAAGAAAAATAATTTTGCTTAATTAACTTGTATATTAAACAAATATTATGATAGAAAATGAAAAAAATTAATAAATGTCTTGGCATAGAAATTCAATTTATGGTTAGACCAATTTATAAAACTTATTCCAATTGTTTTCGATTGATGATTTTTTTTGGCTTAAATAAATTAATTAATAAACTATTTTTAAATTAAAATTTAATGTTGATTTACAAGGTTAATTTTATAAGTGGTTGTTTTGATTGTAATTTTAAAACATAGATTTACCAATTTTATATTTATTTACTTGTTTTACTTTTTATATACTAATCTTATATGTAATTTATAAAATTTATGTTTTTCATAATATTGATGCAGTAATTTTAACTATTACACCACAGAATTTTCTGTGCATTATTCATCAAAAGGGCATTCAGGTCATTTTTGCATGGATGATTGCATGAAATATGTATGCATGCATTTCATTTTTAGGGCTTTTCATGATTTAGGGGTTAAATTGATGAAAATTATCCATATAGGGCTGTTCATACATTTTGTAATCTTTATGGACATTTCCGTAATTGTCTTGTAAGTGAACTTATTATTGATCACGCAACTGTCCTGTATTTAAGATCTTTCCCAAAATCTGACGTGATTGATAATGCAATCCTTTTGACATGATTTTGCATTATTTTTGCCATTCTTACGACTTTTCTAAAAAATAATCCATATTGATGATTTTTATTTTAGGTATATTTTAGTTAACATAGTTATACAAGGATTCTATGACCTATTTGAGTTTTTATTATTTACACTTTCCTGCTTCTATAAGGTCTAGGTTTATATCTCTATACAAGTACATCATCACTAAAAGGCTCTTTGACTAAAATTTTACATATCATTTGAAGAGGCACATAATAAATAAAAAAGTATTCCAAAGGCTCTCTAAATGAGATTCATCTAATAAGATTGTCCTTCTCTCTCTTTAATATCTTTTAATTGTTGAATGGGCATATATGTTATAAATGTTATTATTTTGGTAGAGAAAAAAGCTTGATTAAAATAATAT
Organism: Citrus x changshan-huyou; assembly: GCA_039657385.1. Taxonomy (NCBI): domain Eukaryota; kingdom Viridiplantae; phylum Streptophyta; class Magnoliopsida; order Sapindales; family Rutaceae; genus Citrus; species Citrus x changshan-huyou. The sequence goes on from CM077549.1 coordinate 10,299,994, forward strand.
TGAAGAGAGAGAAAAATAATCTTATTTAAAGAATCTCACTTAAAGAGCTCTTTTGTGCTTTCAATTTAGTATTATATTACTTTTTATGTATTTTCATTCTTGAATGGAGAAATGTGTTATAACGTTATATTTTGGTGGAGAAAAAAGTTTGATTGAAATTATATATTAGAAGAGTCTTTTCGGAGATGGTTAATTTTTTCATTCTTCTATTTGTCACATGTGTAAGTAAATAAATATTTGAAGAATTAAATTAGAAAAGTCATTTGGTGATGCTTTAAGGGATATTGCTTAACTCGTTTTCGTCATTATTTCTCACCTAAATAGCAGCCTATATCTCCAGAACTTCTTTTAATTTTCATTTATGTTCTCTACCTTTCTTTAGCACCTTTTGTCAAACAGGGGGATAGTAGGTTTGAATTTCTTCCTTTGCATCCTAAAAGAGGGAGAGTGATTTTTTTTTTGGGACAGAAATTCTTTATTTTTTTCAAACTCAATTTCAATTTGATTTCAATTGTAGGGGGAGTTTATTCATTCTTTCTCTAAGGGGGGCTTTTTTTATTTGCATGTGATCTTTATTAATTATTTTGTTTTCTTTGACATGTATTATTGCTTTCTAAATACATTGATATGAGATTGCAGGGGGAGAGTTACTTTTCTCAATTGAATCTTAGACATGAGCATTTATTTACTAGAGAAGAATTTTATCCTGAAATATTGGTGACAAATAATTTTTGTTTTGGTTAATCCATTGTGTGTTCTTCTAATCTATATGTAGGTTATTACTTATGATCTATCTATTACTTATGATCTATCTATGTGTATGTTATTGCTCATGATCTACCTTGCTTCTACGCATGCCATTTGAAGACTAGAAAATTGGCTAGTTTATGTTTTGACTACAAGGAGATGCCAAATGGAGAGATTGTTAGGGATTTTATTATTGGCATCATTGTGTCAATAATATTACAATTTATTTATTCCTTTTATTAGGAATTTGTCTAGTCTTAGGAATTATTTAGATTAGATTATATGGACTACTGAAGAATATTTTTAGAGTATAGAAGTAAATTGGCGTGTAAGTAGGATTTTATACTAAAGAGTTCCAAATAAAAATAACTACTATATTGATAAGTATATCAAGTATTTATGGAATATTAAACTCTTAAGAAAGTATATCCTAGCACTCCTCTACTAGGGTGTGGGTAAAATCCTACACCTCTATGAAGGGAAGTACTTCACATATTGAAAATTGAAAGACATATCATATTTTATATTAGAGAAGCAGCCAACACAGAGAACAAGAAGAAACCTTATCTAGCCGCATATGATGTTACATATCTTTATAATGTTTTAGTCTTCCTCACATCAAATTTTCTTCATATCAAGTCTTTCATTAGACATTCTTTATTATTTACTTTGGTCTCTTCAGAATGAAGGGGTTGTTTATTGTGATGAGGAGATCTCAAGGAAGCAGCAAACATAATTGAAGACGAGTGGTGTTCGCTAAGCAAGGTTGACTAAGTTACATTTAACAAGGTGACCGTGTAAGATGGAGTCTGAAATTGTGAAAGAATTCAATAGGTTGTAATATTTTCATTACTTAGTAAATTGCTTGATGCCCAGACGTGCCACTTGGATGTAGGATTGTGATCCAAACAATGCAAAAATGCTTTGTATGCTTTAATTTCTGTAGTTTACTACTTCTAGCATATTTAATAGATTTTGGGTGAATGAACAACAATGTGAACAGTGTGATAAACAATTAAGATGAACTGTAAAGATAAATAGTGACTCATACACAATATCATATGAATAGTAACTATAATCATTATTGTGTAAACAGTAAGTCGTAAAATAGTATCACTTGAATAGTAATCTATGAGCAGTAATTTCAAGATTGATAAATTAAGGGAAATTAATTTATCTAGTGTTTTAGTTTGCCTACACTTGTTAAAATAGATCTAAATTCTTAACATTATTAAATATTGCATTTTGCATTTCAAGTACTAACATAATAACATTTGTATCCTTACAACAAAAAGATTTTATATGTCCAAAAAAGGGTTTGTATACTACTTCTGAGAATATGTTTGTCTCTATATCCATGTTACTAAACTATAAAGGTGTTTGTATTAGGGATGGGAAAAAAAATCCTACTCCATTTTTGGTGCGATTGAGCTGCCCTGAAAATTTCAAGTTTTGATCAAAATTTAAGGATTAAGGGTCGGGTTAGGGCTTAAGTATTCGGGCCAACCAAATTCGGGTCGGAGTTCAGGTTCTACCTGCCCCCAACTCGACCCGACCATAACCCTTCTAAAAAAGCAGTCATACACACGCATCACACATTCACAAAAGATTATGATCGGGTTTTTCGCCATGATTTTTTTTATGGATTCACTTTAGTTTAGATTGGGGATATGAGAATTACAGTAGTGGTGGGCCAAGTCATGAGGATCATGTCCAAAGCTTGAAGATTTCTTAGGGTCATTTGTTACTCAATCTCTATATCAACTAACCTTGCTGATGACCAAAACAACATAATAGAATCAATGTCAAATTGTCAATATAGTATCAAGCTGCTGCTTCAATGTTCATAATAATGGAGACATTGACTTAGAAATCATTGATGAAGATCTGACGAGCCACCCATCTTCAATCATCCACCACCAGTACATTCAACATCATCATCACCTACAAACACAAACCTTAAGCCCTAGCTATATCCATAACCACGACGATGTTATTTACCATCATCATTTTCTTCATCAGCATCACCATGTTCCTTTAAAGACTGCAGCTTTTGTTGCTGGGTTCAATTTTTCGCTAAGGCAAACTCCATTTGCTTCTTCTTCTTCTTTTTCTTCTTCTTCTGTTGAGATATATGCTGCAACAAGCGATAATAATCAAGGAAATAGTTGTGGGTTTCAGTCACTCTCTCTTTCCATGAATCTCACCTCATCAGAACAAAATTATGGTTGGGCTCGGGCTTTAATTCAAAGGATCAGACTTTTTTGAGCTCGGACTCCTTATTTTAATTACAAGATTAGGCTCGGGCTTGGCAAAGCCCGAGCCTAACCTGACCCATTGTCATCCCTAATTTGTATCCTTACAACTAAGCATGATGGACCATCCTGTTTGCTTATAGGAAAATGACAACTTAAGCTGAATTAATTGCAAGCTAGCGATAGTAATATTAGGAACAACTAATAATTAGAATAAATACTATTAGGAATCTCAATATTTCCATTTCGAGCGAAGTTATAGCTCTGTAATGGTTAGTAACTTACTGTGATATGGCAGTTACAAAAAAATAAATAAAATAAGGGGATTTAAACTCTATTAGAAAAATGAAAAATAAGGGAATAAAGATACTCTCTCATCCAAGGAGAGAAAGAGAAGATGATACGTGGATTTCCAGAAAAACATTCTTGCGACAACTCTGATATAGATTCATTACATTTTATTGACAAATTTTCTAACGAAACCAAATGCTAACTTGCACGTAGAAATAAAACGTCTTTCGCAAGTGAAAGTCCTACATTCGAAGCCTTCGGAGCCTGAAGATGAAGGGTAAATTTATCATTTCCACGTATAGTAGGATTTATCACCTTCAATTCTAAATTTTCTAATATGTGTCTGATTTTTTCTTTTTTTCTTTTTTTCCCTCCTTTCTTGGTTTACTGCTCTATATAGTAAAATATTAGAGTTTTAATACATAACAGAGAGATATGCTAGCTTATGGCATGATATGGTAAACCATAAGTAATATTGCTCGTTCTTTCAGAGTTCTTAACGATTTTTACATCTTATGTTGCTAGGAAAATACATCAACAATGAGTTGCCATCCGAATAACTGTGAGCTTTTTAGTATCAGGCTTCCTATTAATGAATCAACAACATAACCTTGACCCGTCATCGATTCTGGCAATTTGAGTAGCAATCTCTTCTTCTCAGGTTTCGCTATATAGCATGATATTGCTATATGAAATATTCCCCGAGAAAATAGAAGAAAAGGAATTAAAAGACATTTCTAAATTATTATTTCTAGTACTCATGTGTATGTGTCTGTGTCTGCATGCATGCGAGATTGTGTTTGCTTAAATTCTTGATTGCTTACTTGATCAATCATATAGTCAGTTGCATGGACTGCATTCATTACATCATTGACCAAGTTAATGTTGCCCAACTTCACAAATGCAAGTGCAAACTTCTTAATAGCACGATGAGAAATTGACTCCAAATTGTCCTGAAAAGAGAATAACTACGGTTGAAAAGCATCAAGTATCGTATTATAGAAAGCGATAATTCCTATGACCACACCGTCCGCCAATGGCGGTGATTCTCTACCACCAGAACCTCCTCTAATTTCTAGCGACATCCCCACTGATCAGCAGCCCTCACAACAACTATTAACACTTCAAACCATAAACCTTAGGTGGCGTTTGTTTTTTAACTTAATAACTTAAAGTGACTTAACTTAATTAATTAAGTTAATTAGAGGTGTTTGTTTTTATAATTTAATGAGACTTTTTAGATAATTTTGACTTAATAAAATAAGCCAATTTTTTTAGTTTTTTACTTAGGTGGCGTTTGTTTTTTTGTCTGAAATCTGAATAGACCTGAATTAATCTGAATTCTGAATAGGTCTGAATGTCTGAATCTGAATAATATGTTTATTTTTTCGTCTGAATATCAGAAAATAAATATTAAGTTGTTTGTTTTTTTCAACTTAAAAAGCTGAAAATATGTCCTTTTACATTTGTATCCTTATTAAATTTAAATGTCAAATAAATAATATATTAAATACCACAATATTTTAACATTTATAAGTAAAACTATATTCAAGTGAATACATAATTATTTTAGAATTTTAATATATAAAATACCATAAATTTTAAATTTTATCGTATATAATATAAGAAAGAAAAAACATGGATTTTTTTATGTGGGGTAAATATCTATTGGTGAGTTTTGGGATAGACATGAAAAATAAGTTATAAAATAGGGATATTTTTGACATTAGCAAGTAATTGACTTAATTCAGATTTCTCCATTAAGTAAAAAGTAAAAAAAAATAGCTTATTTTATTAAGTCAAAATAATCTAAAAAGTCTCATTAAGTTATAAAAACAAACACTTCTAATTAACTTAATTAATTAAGTTAAGTCACTTTAAGTCATTAAGTTAAAAAACAAATGCCACCTTAATGGAGAAATCTGAATTAAGTCAATTACTTACTAATGTAAAAAATATCCATGTTTTATAATTTATTTTTCATGTCTATCCTAAAACTCACCCATAGACATTTACCCCACATGAAAATATCCCTGTTTTTTCTTTCTTATATTATATACGATAAAATTTGAAATTTATGGTATTTTATCTATTAAAATTCCAAAATCATTATGTATTCACTTGAATATAGTTTTACTTATAAATGTTAAAATATTGTGGTTTTTAATATATTATTTATTTGACATTCAAATTTAATAAGGATACAAATGTAAAAGTACATATTTTTAGCTTTTTCAATTGAAAAAAACAAACAACTTAATACTTATTTTCTAAGATTCAGACGAAAAAATAAATATATTATTCAGATTCAGACATTCAGATCTATTCAGAATTCAGATTAATTCAGGTCTATTCAGATTTCAGATAAAAAAACAAACGCCACCTTAGACTGTAACAAACCTTTCAAAATATACTCCACGTCGTCGCCACATTGCATGCCTCTGTTGGTGGCGATTACTTGCTGACGAAACCACCGCTGAACCTTATGTACTCCGAACAGCTGTCAGCAGCCTCTTACCCTCCAGCTGCCACCAAACCCCTCAGGCACCAGTATGCACAAGCGTAACCAAAACTCAGGCACCACTTATTGCCCACCATCTGTGACTCCTTTCACTGAGACAAATCCCCCTAGCTGCCATATATCTCACCAATACCTCGTTGTCTCCCCATTGAACTTTTCAAGATCAATTCTGGTGGTAGCCATTGTAGATCCAAGATCAGCAAACTACCAAGCTTTGATACCAGTTTGTTAAGTTCTGAACAAAAGAAAGTCTTTCCAAGATTGAATCAAACCAAGAAAACAGACACTGATATAAACCAGAACAACGAGCAAACAAGAGATTAAAAGAAAAGGAAAGAAAAATAACAAGATCATATAACGTGGTTCGGCAACAAGATGCCTACATCCACAGTTGAAATCAGCTCTGCTTTGAAACTTTATTAGAAAGATATGAGTTACAAAAGATTCTTGAGATTACAGAGATTTTTTTTTTGAAAAGAGATTACAGAGATTAAATCTTCTCTATTGAGATTTTTTTTCTCTCTCTCACTAAGACTATCATATCATCACTCTCTTGACCCCAGTCTGCACGCTGCAATTTCTCTTATATATCTCTTAAAGAGTAAAAGCATGAGTTGTTATACATAATAACGACTTTAGCAGCAGATGGTCCCACTAATGCCAGCTCAGCACGCCACGTCATTCACTCTTAACAGAATATAACTACTCCAGGCCTCATGTTGGTGAATTTTATAAGCAATAACTATCAATGCCAATGTGCAAGTATACACAACAAGTAATAAAGTGATAAGTATTCAAGATCGTCTCCACAGGGATTGATGTTATTCAAAATGCTATAGCACTCACAATAACGCAACTCAACTTGAAACCAAAACAAACAATTGTCAAATAATTTCTATCGTAATCAATAATTGAACTAAGAACTAAATAAGATAATACTGTAATGAAATAAACTAGATTAACTGTGTCTAAGATTCACTTGAGAATATAGTAGTTGAATGATCAAACTCTCCTAATGGGGTGACTGTTGTTTACCAAATTAGCACCAGTTGTTAGAATAAGTTCTGCAACACCGGGTAGAATAAATCGGCATCTTCAGCTATCGCATGTTGGAAGTCTCATACCTTTAAATCTACTAACAATGACCTGTTGCTCATATATTTATGGTACGGCACTATAACCTTTAATCTTTCTACCCTACAAGGTGAACACCTATGTCTAGAGTGTCACGTATCTTAACTTCAAGTATTGCCCTTATGGGATTTAGGATAACCTAATCCATGACACTCGAATTAAGAACAAGTAATACTCTAATAATGTCCGCTAAGACATCCCCTTTTGCTGCTCTGTCTTAACTAAAACTATTAAATGGGTGATCAACCGAAATAATAGTTATATTCATAACAGCTATTAGAGTAAAATGCTACAGCAATACCATACAACATATAAGAACAGTCAAGAACCCATTGGATTATTTGTCACTCAACTACAAGTAAATTTAGTTCATAATCTGGATGAGAGAAATAAACATAAACATATTGGTCTCGGAATACATCAAATCAATTAAAGGAAGAAGATAAATATAAGTTGAGCGCGGTGAAAATCAAAGCCAAGTAATTCTGCACGATTCTCCAATGTTACCGAAACAACACTCTTCAATTCTGATCTTCTTCTTCTTCGTTCCTTCTAATCATTCTAATGATAATTTCCTTGCCGCCTCTCTATGTGGTGCACCTCTCCTTTTTATATTGCAAATTAAGTTAAACCAAAGCCCATGAGCGTGCATGTGTTTAAATTAGGAAACATGAAGATCGCGATTTTATGGCTAACCCGCGCCTAAGTTTTGTCCCGCATTGCTCCCAGATTGCTACAACACTGGTTGCTCTAACAGCTGCTACAACACTGCCTTATTCCTGATTGTGCTTTACTTTTTTTGTAGCCATCTTCATTCCTCCTCTTGCTCTTTTAATGCCTCAACATCCTCTCATGAATTTAACACCTATAATTTAAAACCTTTTTTTAGCACAACTTACTATGATTCAAGCAAAACTTTTTAAGACTCAACTAAAATGAATGTTTATGCAAAAAGTAACCAAAATGTAATAAAAACACCTTCTTTGTTCTCTAAGTGACCTTGATTCAAGTCTAGAATTGATGTAATAACTCTCATTTCCTAGAGTTATCACACCCCCAAACTTAAACCATTGTTTGCCCTCAAGTAATGACACATACTAACATTTCCCGCAAACAAACATGCAGACAACTTTAGCTCTTTTATCAAATTTGCAAGGATTCTTCCACCTTCATATCACAATCCCAATCATACAAAATGCCCATAGTAAATCAGTTCTAAACTTAAGCTTCTTTCTATCCATAGTGTGTGTGTGCTCTTTCGGTTGAATTCCAGATATGCTATAACATCACCAAGGGACTGCATGAATTTCAGTAGTGAGAATACTTCATTCATAAATGGGGTAACAAAACTTTCACATACTCAACTGTGACAATTTTAGGATTTGACAAACTAGGGAATATTCAACCTCCTCACTGTAACATTTATCTTTCATGTGAATGTCAATCAATTGTAATGATGACACCCAATTACTCAAACCATGCCCAGATCATAGTTGCTGCAACAGTAACTATAATGTAATCTTATCTAAAGGTATCTTTTACTCAAGGCTGAACATGGGGCTCATGAACAGACCTGGCTACTCAATGCCTTAGACAGAGGATTTTTTTAAAAAAAAAATTTAAGAACAGAGCTACAGCATTGCTCATAACTCTTGCTACCTTTGAACACAATTCTGCATATGGGGTACATACTAAGATCTGGTTAGTTAGCAACTTGAGCCATTGGAACAAATTGTATTTCATAGAAATCACAGTTAATCAAACTTGCTTCTCCCCCCAAACTTAAGATCTTTTCTATTCTTTTGGCTTTGCTCTAGCAGTCTCATACAATTCAACCAAAGTCTAAGTGTCAGAACATAATTTCACTTTCATCTATAACTTATCTCTACTTGGCATTCTCATAAATACTAAATAACACTCAATTTATCTTCATTAGGTATCCAAATCCATACACAAATAACAGATAACAGAGCTTCACATAACACATACATAAATACATGCATTCGGAAACAACCCCCCCAAACTTGAGAGATGTTGTGTCCTCACAAGCATACATAACAAATGCACATGACTGGACAAGGATATGGAAGACCTTTAGAAAATACCACACAAATTGACAAACAAAAAAGAAAGAAAAAAAATTTTTTTTTTTAAATGAACTAGTAAGGACAGAATACTCCCCTGTGTTGGGGATTGCAGCACATGAAGGGATGTTATCAACGCTTCTTGGATGCACTGCGCAGCTTATCCTTTGGTGAAGCTTGTGGGGAAGTAGCTGGCAATGTCTTTACCTTTTTCGTCGCGGGGCTGGTGAGAGGAGTTGTGGATGGGGTTGCTGTAGCAGGGCCTTTAGAAGTACTGCATTTTCTTTTGTTGGACTGTCGCGGGCTGGTGCGAACAGGCTGGCTAGGAGTTTGCTGGGGAGGAATTAGAGTTGATGCATCAGCTGCCTGGCCCTCAGCTGTGATGGCCACAATGATTGCCAGTAGTTGTTTGGCTTGCTCAGGTGTAGGCGTAACTTTGGCTGCTGCAGCAGCTAGGTCAGCATCAACTTGCTCCATTTCATCTGTAGAGTCTAGAGGTATTGCCATTTTTGCTTTGCCCTTGTCCTTTCCCTTGCTCGCAAGGACTGGAATAGATGGTTCCTCTTCAGGGTCTTCCTCTTCCTCTTCTTGAATAATGTGTTTTTTTCTGGTTTTAGGCTGGGCTGGGCTGGGATGGTTGGTTCCTCACTTTCTTTCTCTGAATTGTCCTCTGCCTCTGAGGGTGAGCTATCAGTCTCAGACTTGTCACCTTCGTCCTCAGGTGGGTCAGACGGTTCAGCATCTTCTGAGTCGACTTCTGCTTGTGGTTTAGTGGCAGCTTCTTCTGTTGGTTCATCTATAGCAGTGGCTTCTTCACTGGCTGCTGCTGGAGTACTTGTGGTGTTGGCGTCAAAATTGTACTGCTAGAGCAATGACTCAGGGAAGTTCCGGTGAGTGTGTTTCATGTACAGAGCAAATTGGTGTAGTTGGTTATCCAGGTGCTGTAGATAACCCCAAAACCGACTATTTTCCCTCTGCTGAGCTTCCACCTATTGAGTGATATTGGTGCTGAGTGCCTGGATGGTCTGTTCTAAGCCAATAACTCGTCTTGCTCCTGTTACAATAGCTGGTTCAATGGTTGTTCCAGCACTCTCACCAGCAACTCTCTCAATTGTACGTGCCGTAAAGGCACCATCATTCTTAACATGGTCATCTCTGGCGTCAAGACGAATAGCTGAAACTACACAAATGCTAGTGACAAGTGAGGGAAATAGTAAGGCAGCAGTTCGGTGAGTCTTGACTGCACAATCTCGGATTTCTTTTGCAATGATGCTACCCACATCTATGGGAAGCCCTCGAACAAGGACATATAACAAAACCAATCTCTCTTGCGAAACCGTAGTAGTGTGAGTGGTGGGCATAAGCCTAGATTTAAAAAATTTCACCCACACCTTAGCAATAGGTTTCAAATCTATCCTATTAACTACACGCCCTTCCTCGTTAGCCCATGATGCCCCTTCTATGGTAAGAGTTGTGAAAATGGTCGTCCACTTTTTCGGGGTCAATTTATCACGCAATTTGGCATACTCACAATTAATTTCAGTAGGTAAATTATAAAAAGCATTTATAACTCGGGATTCTAATAGAACAAGTGTGTTTCTTACCCAAATGTTGTGCTGATTAGGGCTTACCAAATTGGTGTAAAATGCTTTGACTACTTGAAGCACAGGATCACGAGGGTGATTGCAAAACTCTAACCATCCTCGCTTTGCTGCAGCATTATGAATTGTTTGTATAATTCCAGTGAGTTGTTCTGGAAATTGAAACCCTTTCTCTTCCAGAATCTTACGCGGCTTTATGAATTCTTCATATTTTTCTTCGGCGTGGTAGCTCTGGAAGCATGACGAATCTTTGAGGCGGCCGGCTATTTTCTTATACCTCGGCATTGCTGAGCATTAACAAATTGAAGCTAATGTGCCTGCAAGTAAAATGAGAAGGAGAAGGTAAGAATTAGGAGAGTTGTACTTGCGAAGGAGATGGGGAATAGTGGCGTAGAGCACTAATCACAGTGACTCTTTTTTATAATGGACTTAAATTTGAAGATAAATACAGTAACTAGAGATAATTGAGGGAATAAAATATTTGAATTAAATGTGCATATCCCCAAAATTATCGGCCAGTGAAATTAAAGCTTTAATTTAGGAGATTTGTTTCCGCAATTTTCTATCCATATCCATGCATCAATCTGTCACGATTTTATCTCCAACGGTAAGTGAAAGGCTCCAGCTTTTAATTTACTGTAACGGTAAAATTAGTTGCTGCAGCACCCATTCGCTTGTTCTAACAATGGATACATACTCCACACTAAAGCTTCTGACACGTGGCTCACCTCTGCATTCTGCCATCATACACTCTCACTTGTCAATATGGAATTCAATTGTCACACTTACTTCAAACTAAAATTAATTCTAAAAGTAGTAAAAGAAATAAATAGATCGAATTAGAGTGAAAATAAAAAATGCAATAATGTAAAAGGATAGAAGTAAATGGCTAATATAGAAAAAACAAAATTAAATAAGATGGTAAAGAGGGAGAGTTGTCTACAAAACCAAAGGATATCATAATTGGTTTGAAGTGGCTGTCTCCCCAATGGGTTGCCTCCCATGGAGCACTTGATTTAAGGTCCTTCAGTCTGACCTTCTTTCATTGCTCAATAGCTAGGTTCTTTAAGGAGTAACACCTCCTTTGAACAATCTACCGCTGGATGTATGTAGTGCTTAACCCTATGTCCATTAACCTTGAATTCTTAACATATTTGTTCATCTAAAAGATCAACAGCTCCATGAGGATAAACTTTGAGCAGCTTAAACGGGCCAGACCATCGTGACTTGAGTTTTCCCGGAAATAATCTTAGTCTTGTATTGTGGAGCAACACTAACTGTCCAGGGCTAAGTTGCCTGTGTTGAATATGCTTGTCGTGCCAGTGTTTTGTCCTCTCTTTATAAATTCTTGCATTTTCATATGAAAATAGCCGTAATTCATCAAGCTCACAAAGCTGAAGCTTTCTTTGCTCTGCTGCAGCATGAATATCCCAATTTAATTTGTTCAGTGCCCAATGTGCTTTATGCTCTAGCTCTAGTGGCAAATGACAAGCCTTTCCATAAACAATTCGGTAAGGGGACATGCCGAGTGGAGTTTTGTATGCTGTTCTGTAGGCCCATAGAGAATCATGTAAGTGTAAAGACCAATCCTTCATTGTTGGGTTCACCACTTTTTCTAAGATCTTTTGAATTTCTCTGTTGGACACTTCAGCCTGACCATTAGATTGAGGGTGATATGTTGTAGCTGCCTTGTGTCTGACTCCATATTTTACCATTGCTGCAGCAAAGACTTTGTTGCAAAAATGTGTACCCTCGTCACTAATAATTGCTCTAGAAGTGCCAAATCTGGAAAAAAATATTTTTATAAAGAAAAGCCACCACTGTTCATTGGCAAGTAATGCTGCAGCTTCTACCCACTTGGAGACATAATCCACAGCAACAATGATATATAAGCTCCCAAAGGATAGGGGAAAAGGTCCTATGAAATCTATTCCCCAGACATCAAAAACTTCCACTTCCAGTATATTGGTCAATGGCATTTCATGTCTGCTAGTTATGTTCCCTGTTCTTTGACACCTGTCACAACATTTAACAAACTCATAAGCATTTTTAAAAATAGTTGGCCAGTAATAACCTGATTGCAATACTTTAACAGCTGTTCTGTGACCACCAAAATGTCCTCCATATGCTGCAGCATGACATGACTCCAGTATATGGGGAATCTCTCCTTCTGCAGCACATCTTCGTATTACTTGGTCTAGGCACAGCTTATATAAATGTGGGTCATCCCATTGGTAGCTTCTAACATTATGAAGAAATTTCTTTTTCTCTTGAAACTTCAGCTCGGGTGGTAACAATCCACTTACTAAATAGTTAGCAAAATCTGCATACCATAGAGATTCTGACCGCTGCAGCATCTGTGCTTGTTGTACCACCAACAGCTGTTCATCAGGAAAAGTTTCAGTGATGTCTTTCCTTGTCAATGTGCTTGCGTCTGCTTCCAACCTTGACAGGTGATATGCTACTTGATTCTCAGTCCCCTTTCTATCTTTAATTTCCAGATCAAATTTTTGTAGCAATAAGATCCATCTGATTAATCTTGGCTTGGCATGTTTCTTTGAAATTAAGTATTTGATGGCTGCATGGTCTGTATATACAATCACTCTAGTGCCCACCAAGTAAGCTCTGAATTTGTCAAAATCAAATACTACTGCTAGCAATTCTTTCTCTGTAGTGGTGTAATTGATTTGAGTTTGAGTAAGAGTTTTGCTTGCATAGTATATGGAGTGAAAAACCTTATCCCTTCTTTGCCCTAATACTGCTCCCACAGAATGGTCACTGTTAAGTGTTAGAAAATACATATTTATAAAGGAGAAAACCGTCATTTTACATTTCAAGTCTTATTAACAACCCTTACTTTTATGTATTTAACCTTCCTGTGATTTAATTACATGTGTTTTATTTTAATTAAGTATTTTATGTATTTTAGGGGCATTATAGTCATTTCACAATAAAGGAGAGATCAGATGGCAAAACGGACATCACTTTTGAACTCAGGACGGTCGAAAACCTTAGGAGGGGCATAAAAGGAAAAATGGCACTATTCACATGTACGGTACTATTCACGTATACGGTACTGTATATGTTACTGTTCACGGCACTGTTCACATAGACGGATCGATGACGTGGCATTGACCGATGATGTGGCATTGACTGATGAGGTGTCACGATCCTGTTGGACTAAAATTCTTATGTACTGTTGATGGTGACGTGGCAGCATATCAGTGGACGAAAAATCTCGCGTACGGTGCATGCATCACACAGGATTATTTTCAACCAAACCGCGTTACTGTTCATCCGGGTCAAACCGCGTTACTGTTCAAAGTCGGGTCAAACCGTGTTACTGTTCATCCGCGTGGTCAAACCGTGGACTGTTGACTGATGACGTGGCGCAATCCTGAGCGTCCAAACTATTTTTAATCCGATGGCCATGATTTACTCCATGTATCTATAAAAAGGGGGCCTCTCCCCCCTAATTTGATATCTCTGAATCCATTTTTGGGATCCATTTTCTGTAATTCCCTCTCCATCTTGTATTTTCTTTGTATTTTAATAAATTCCCATTTTGCCCCTAGTTCAATTATGAGTAGCTAATTTCCTTTCAAGCTTGGGTTGAAGGTGAAGTCTCAACATGTGTCATGGGCTTTATTTGGTAAATTTATTTTCTTTTCCCCTCTAGTTTTTGTGGATGATTTGACTTATCGTCGACAAATAATACTGATCTTGTCTAGATACCGCCTTGGTTACACCGGCTCTCTAGTATAAGGTTATTATTATTTGGCACGATAAGCCCTTAGCACCATATTGATTAGAGCGTGGTTCATGAGGTGTGGATTCCCCCCTCATGATTTAATTGGCATTAATAAGGATTATTTAGCCCATGATGCATGTTGATACGGATCCAGATACCCAAGTACGTCATTTCAATACATTTCTCTTCAATTTATTCTCGCCATTGCAATTCCAATTTTAGAATTTATTCTCGCCATTTTAATTTAAGTTTTAGCATATTCCTAATCATTTCCACCACAGATCCAATCAACCATTTGCAAAATTAATTCTATACGCAATTAAAATCTACCTCCTCGTGGGATCGACACTCGTCACCATTGATCTATACTATAATAGATTCGTGCGCTTGCGAGTACATTAAAATTTGCACAACAGTCACTAGCATCACACATCAATTCAAATGGTAAAGTCTAGTCTGGAGATATGATTACTGGAGCAGTGATCATAGCTTTCTTTAATTCTCTAAATGCTTGATGACACTCTTTGTCAAAGTAAAAGGGTTTATCATGTTCCAGTAATGAGCATAATGGTTTAGCCTCCTTGGAAAAATCCTTAATGAATCTTCTGTAAAATCCAGCATGTCCCAAAAAACTCCTAATACCTTTTACTGAAGTTGGAGGTGGCAGTTTATCTATTACCTCTATCTTGGTTTTGTATAGCTCAATGCCATCCTTGGATACCTTGTGACCCAACATTATTCCTTCTTGCACCATGAAATGGCATTTTTCCCAATTGAGTACTAAGTTGGTCATCTCACATCTTTTAAGAACTTCTTCCAGGTTGTGCAAACCATCATTGTATGTTTCTCCAAACACTGAGAAGTCATCCATGAAAACTTCTAAAGTCTGCTCTACCATGTCAGAAAATATAGACATCATGCATCTCTGAAAAGTTGTTGGAGCATTGCATAACCCAAAGGGCATTCTTCTAAAGGCAAATGTTCCATAAGGACAAGTAAATATTGTCTTTTCCTGATCTTCTGGAGCTATAGCAATCTGGTTATAGCCTGAATACCCATCTAAGAAACAATAGTACTGTTTTCCAGCAAGTCTGTCTAACATCTTATCTATAAATAGAAGTAGGAAATGGTCTTTCCTTGTGGCTTTGTTGAGCTTCTTGTAATCCATACATACTCTCCATTCAGTTACTGTCCTTGTAGGAATAAGTTCATTCTTCTCATTAGTTATTACTGTTATCCCTCCCTTCTTTGGAATACATTGCACTGGGCTCACCCATGAACTGTCTGATATTGGGTATATGATTCCAGCATCCAACCATTTGATGATTTCCTTCTTCACCACTTCTTTCATGATAAGGTTCAACCTTCTCTGGTGCTCAACTGAATTGCTGGAGCAATCTTCTAGCAGGATTTTATTTGGCACGATAAGCCCTTAGCACCATATTGATTAGAGCGTGGTTCATGAGGTGTGGATTCCCCCCTCATGATTTAATTGGCATTAATAAGGATTATTTAGCCCATGATGCATGTTGATACGGATCCAGATACCCAAGTACGTCATTTCAATACATTTCTCTTCAATTTATTCTCGCCATTGCAATTCCAATTTTAGAATTTATTCTCGCCATTTTAATTTAAGTTTTAGCATATTCCTAATCATTTCCACCACAGATCCAATCAACCATTTACAAAATTAATTCTATACGCAATTAAAATCTACCTCCTCGTGGGATCGACACTCGTCACCATTGATCTATACTATAATAGATTCGTGCGCTTGCGAGTACATTAAAATTTGCACAACAAGTTTTTGGCGCCGTTGCCGGGGAGGTAAGTAATTTTAATTCATAGAATTAATTTTTGTGAATAATTTCTTTTATTTGTTTTCTTGTATTTTTTTTTTCTTATTAAAAAAAAAAGAAAAAAAAAAGTGAATCTACATTTAAAGGTTAGTATTTCTTTTCTTTTTCTCTTCTTTAAAATTCTGTAATTTAATTTTCAATTTATTTTTTCTTTGTAATTTTTGTTTATTTTATTAATTTAATTTTTAGTTAATTTATTTCACGTATTTATTTTTGTGTATTTTTATAGAAAGGTTGTAATAGCGCAATAAGGTTAGTATCGTAATTTCTCCCTCTTCTTTATTTTTATTTGTTTTGTTCCCATTTTTATTTTTATTTTATTTGTTTTGCATGCATGGTCGTAGGTCATTATTACCTAATCTTGAACCTATAGACCTTGAATTAGAAAAAACACTTCGCACACAAAAGCACATTAAAAATAAATTTGGAATGGATTTACAAGCACCACAGGAGAGGCCATTTAAGGACTATTTTAGTCCCTTAGCTAATTTGAGCACATCATGTATTAGATACCCAAATGTAGCTGCTAGGAGCTTTGAACTAAAACCTAGTGTGCTAAATTGTCTCCCCACATTCTATGGCTTAGAAAATGAGGACCCATATAATCATCTGAATGATTTTCATACCATTTGTCAAACTTTTAAATATGAAAATTTTTCAGACGATGATGTTAAACTCAGATTATTCCCATTTTCTTTAAAGGATAGAGCTCGTTCATGGTTAAATACTTTGCCTGCTAATAGCATTGCATCATGGGAACAAATGGTTACAAAATTTCTAAATAAATATTTCCCAGTGCATAAAACCAATTCTATTCGCAGGGAAATTTCAGAGTTTACACAAAGAGAGGACGAGCAGTTTTTCGAAACATGGGAGCGATTCAATGGGCTACTCTTGAAGTGTCCACATCATGGGTACGAGAAATGGCACCAATGCCAATACTTTTTGGAGGGATTACTACCAAATGTGCAAGAATGGCTAATGGCAACAAGTGGAGGAGAGCTAATGTCAAAAAGCGCAACAGAGATTTGGGAATTCTTCCAGCGACAAGCGGATAATTCCCAACAACGGAGTCGATCACTCAGGAATACTAGAAGAATTAAAGGAGTGAATGAGGTTCAAATTGGCGAGTCAACTTCGGGAATCAAAGAAGTCAAGGAGATGGTTGAAGGTCTTGCTCGACAAATAGCATCGTTATCGACTGCTAAATCAACAGAGCCACATGACCATGACTCATACTCAGATCAAGCCAATGCCATAGGTGTAATGAGAAAGCCATCTAATTACAACCCATACTCCAACACATATAACCCTGGATGGAGAGACCACCCCAATTTTTCATGGTCTCAAGGATTCCAACAGAATGGACCAGCAGCTCCAGCTCCACCAATGCAACAAATTCCTCAAAATCCTCAAGCCTCTCAGCCACCATTCAGACCATACAATCAGAACCAGAACTATTCTCAACCCAGACCATGGGAGGATGCATTCCAGAATTTCAAGAATGTTACCCACTCCACGATTGAGCAACAGAATCGCACCATTGATGGACTACGAAATGAGTTGAGAGCGGGCTTCAATTCACAAGCCCAATCAGTTTCAAGCCTCGAGAAGATGGTGGGACAGCTTGCTTCTTCAGTTCAGACCTTGGCAATGACTGTTGAGAAAGGCAAGTTTCCAAGTCAACCAGTGCCTAATCCTAAAGGAGTACATGAAGCAAGTACCAGTTCACCACAACAGCATGGAGAGGTCAAAGCAGTCATGACCTTGCGAAAAGGAAAGGAAGTCGACAACAAAGTGGAGATGCCGGTGACAAAAGAAAATCAAATTGTACCTGTGAATGTTGAAGACTCACCACCGGAGGAGAAAGAAGAAACCAACCCACGAGAATACGTTCCGAAAGCTCCATTTCCTCAGAGGTTAGCTAAAGGAAAGAAGTAGAGTTTAGAAGACATCACCTGGGTGGTGCAACACAGAAGAAAATATTTACAGGCGGAGAGTTAAATCTAATTTGTACTTCTTACTGCGGCTACTGTTACCATTATTATTTGGTCGCTCCAACACAAAGGTCCAGGGGTCTGGCTCCGGTTTATAAGCTTGTAACATATCAAGTAGCTCATTAGCAGTGTGAGCACAAATAAAGAGTTTTTTCACATTAGAAGGAATGAAATAGTTTTTTATTGCATGGTTAAGAAATGCGATAAAGCCATCATAAAAGTTATTGACATTTAACAAACCGATGGGTTTCTGGTGGATGTGCAGATGGGCCCAAGATGCTAGTGTCATAAGTGCCTCTAGTGTTGCAAGATCTCCTGGAAGGAAAATAAAAGCATCAGCATGATTAAGCATTTCAGTTATTCTTTCTTGCATACCTGAGACGACTAATTCTTCTCCAGTTGATGAGTCAGACGAACTGCCCAATGGTTTTAGGACTCTTGGGATGATGCCTAACACTTGACTTCCTCTGATAAAAGCTGCTTCTGAGACCATTTTTGATAACCCTCGGTTACCTCCTCCATACACCAAATGTAATTTTCTCGCTGCTATGCTTCGACCAAGATCTATGGCTGCCTCCACGAACTCTTTATGTTTGCCATAGGTAAATCCAGAAAGCACACAAATGTTCTTGAATTGTCTATTGGGAGTGGCTGCCATTGTGATACTTCTTAAAAATAATTTGTGAGTGCTTGACAAAAAGTAAATCACATTTAAGAATCTTGGTGACAGTGGATCACAGCTGTGAATGAGGTAACATGTCAGTGTCAAATAACGCGTAAAGCACGTGGCTCGCGAGTCAAAAAGAAAACAGTAAAAAGGAAAAAGCAAACAGTAATAAAATTATTAAAGGCAATAATGCAAACGATAAAACAATAGTGAAATAAAATAACAGAAAGTAAAAGGATATTTACACGGAGTTGCGACTGTGGCTCACATCTTCCTCTGGTTTTACGTCCAGAAACGGCTTGAACGCCCTCTATGGGTCGAGGATGGGCTTCCCATCCAGTTTTCTTATAAACTGGCAAACAGGGTCGTTTATAGTCAGATTCCCGAGACTATATCGTGCATGCTCTTTCTGGAATAATGGCCATAACCGGAGAATCGCTCCTTGCACATATCCACTGGGATGCGTTTCAAGAGACAAAAGGATATCATCCAATGACTCCTTATTCAAGCCATCCCTAATGAATTGAATCTTATCTTCCCTGTTATCAGACACCATTCCTAAAGAACATGGGTTTCTATCGCAACTCATTCTGGCACACTTATGACAAGCAACAGAAATTCTTCGAGCTCGTCGTTTTCTTGCATAATTTCCTTTACCACAACCAGGCATGTATGCAATAAATTTAGGAGGTAACTCACCTGCCAATCGTACTTTAGCCTCGATTAACCAACGGATGTCTGCAGGTATGTTATTCCTCATGAGCAATCGCATGCGTTCAGACCGGGCTTTATAGATTGTAAGGAGGGCATTCTGAGGAAGTGAAGGGAATCGCTTGTGAAGCTTTGCTAAAATCTCGTTTTTGTCCATACCTTCGCCTCAGAATATCAGTTATTATGGGAAACTGAAGTTAACCGACTTGATTGTCACGGAGTACCGTTATCCGCCACTTCACCGGGGTAACAAACTAAAGCACACAAACAGAAAAACAAATTAAAACACACAAAGAAAATTAAAATCGTCCTCTTATTGAATTTACCTCAAGCTCCAACTGGATGTCGTAAACACTTCTCTCAATGTCTCTGAGTTGGCGTTCTAAACCCTCAACATAGGCTACTAACTCTGGTGGTTGTAGAGCCCAAATGCGTTGTGTTTTACAAAATAGAATCTGCCTTTTGAGATGAGTTTTGACACGTTGAAGTGGTTTAAGAATGTTCAGGAGGAACGGTCTAAGTAGGAGACTCATGATTAAAAATGATAAGAGAAAACTTAATGGTAAAATAAACACACTTATGCAAAAACAATTTCAATTAGCAAAAGAATAATAATAAAAAGAAATAAAGAAAAATCAAATCAACGAAAAGAAAAAAAAACAAATCAATTCAAATCTGGTGGGTCACTCAAATTTATTTCGGTGTTTTCGCCATGTGGTTGGTATTCTAGATATGGCTTTAATCTTTGACCATTAACTTTAAACGTGACACCGTTCTTTGGGTCCTTAATTTCAATTGCCCCATGTGGAAAAACAGTATGAACAATAAAGGGACCAGACCATCGAGAGCGTAACTTACCTGGGAATAGGTGCAAGCGAGAATTGAATAAAAGCACTTTCTGACCTGGAGTGAATGATTTTCTCATAATTTGCTTGTCGTGAAAGACTTTCATTCGTTGCTTGTAAATCTTGGCATTTTCGTATGCATCATTGCGAATTTCTTCAAGTTCTGCCAGTTGTAATCTTCTCTCTGAGCTGGTTTGCTGCATGTCAAAGTTGAATTTCTTGATGGCCCAATATGCACGATGCTCGAGTTCCACAGGTAGGTGGCAAGCTTTTCCATACACTAGCCTGTAGGGTGACATCCCAATCGGGGTCTTGAAAGCCGTTCTATATGCCCATAATTGCAAAAATGTGTACCCTCGTCACTAATAATTGCTCTAGAAGTGCCAAATCTGGAAAAAAATATTTTTATAAAGAAAAGCCACCACTGTTCATTGGCAAGTAATGCTGCAGCTTCTACCCACTTGGAGACATAATCCACAGCAACAATGATATATAAGCTCCCAAAGGATAGGGGAAAAGGTCCTATGAAATCTATTCCCCAGACATCAAAAACTTCCACTTCCAGTATATTGGTCAATGGCATTTCATGTCTGCTAGTTATGTTCCCTGTTCTTTGACACCTGTCACAACATTTAACAAACTCATAAGCATTTTTAAAAATAGTTGGCCAGTAATAACCTGATTGCAATACTTTAACAGCTGTTCTGTGACCACCAAAATGTCCTCCATATGCTGCAGCATGACATGACTCCAGTATATGGGGAATCTCTCCTTCTGCAGCACATCTTCGTATTACTTGGTCTAGGCACAGCTTATATAAATGTGGGTCATCCCATTGGTAGCTTCTAACATTATGAAGAAATTTCTTTTTCTCTTGAAACTTCAGCTCGGGTGGTAACAATCCACTTACTAAATAGTTAGCAAAATCTGCATACCATAGAGATTCTGACCGCTGCAGCATCTGTGCTTGTTGTACCACCAACAGCTGTTCATCAGGAAAAGTTTCAGTGATGTCTTTCCTTGTCAATGTGCTTGCGTCTGCTTCCAACCTTGACAGGTGATATGCTACTTGATTCTCAGTCCCCTTTCTATCTTTAATTTCCAGATCAAATTTTTGTAGCAATAAGATCCATCTGATTAATCTTGGCTTGGCATGTTTCTTTGAAATTAAGTATTTGATGGCTGCATGGTCTGTATATACAATCACTCTAGTGCCCACCAAGTAAGCTCTGAATTTGTCAAAATCAAATACTACTGCTAGCAATTCTTTCTCTGTAGTGGTGTAATTGATTTGAGTTTGAGTAAGAGTTTTGCTTGCATAGTATATGGAGTGAAAAACCTTATCCCTTCTTTGCCCTAATACTGCTCCCACAGAATGGTCACTGTTAAGTGTTAGAAAATACATATTTATAAAGGAGAAAACCGTCATTTTACATTTCAAGTCTTATTAACAACCCTTACTTTTATGTATTTAACCTTCCTGTGATTTAATTACATGTGTTTTATTTTAATTAAGTATTTTATGTATTTTAGGGGCATTATAGTCATTTCACAATAAAGGAGAGATCAGATGGCAAAACGGACATCACTTTTGAACTCAGGACGGTCGAAAACCTTAGGAGGGGCATAAAAGGAAAAATGGCACTATTCACATGTACGGTACTATTCACGTATACGGTACTGTATATGTTACTGTTCACGGCACTGTTCACATAGACGGATCGATGACGTGGCATTGACCGATGATGTGGCATTGACTGATGAGGTGTCACGATCCTGTTGGACTAAAATTCTTATGTACTGTTGATGGTGACGTGGCAGCATATCAGTGGACGAAAAATCTCGCGTACGGTGCATGCATCACACAGGATTATTTTCAACCAAACCGCGTTACTGTTCATCCGGGTCAAACCGCGTTACTGTTCAAAGTCGGGTCAAACCGTGTTACTGTTCATCCGCGTGGTCAAACCGTGGACTGTTGACTGATGACGTGGCGCAATCCTGAGCGTCCAAACTATTTTTAATCCGATGGCCATGATTTACTCCATGTATCTATAAAAAGGGGGCCTCTCCCCCCTAATTTGATATCTCTGAATCCATTTTTGGGATCCATTTTCTGTAATTCCCTCTCCATCTTGTATTTTCTTTGTATTTTAATAAATTCCCATTTTGCCCCTAGTTCAATTATGAGTAGCTAATTTCCTTTCAAGCTTGGGTTGAAGGTGAAGTCTCAACATGTGTCATGGGCTTTATTTGGTAAATTTATTTTCTTTTCCCCTCTAGTTTTTGTGGATGATTTGACTTATCGTCGACAAATAATACTGATCTTGTCTAGATACCGCCTTGGTTACACCGGCTCTCTAGTATAAGGTTATTATTATTTGGCACGATAAGCCCTTAGCACCATATTGATTAGAGCGTGGTTCATGAGGTGTGGATTCCCCCCTCATGATTTAATTGGCATTAATAAGGATTATTTAGCCCATGATGCATGTTGATACGGATCCAGATACCCAAGTACGTCATTTCAATACATTTCTCTTCAATTTATTCTCGCCATTGCAATTCCAATTTTAGAATTTATTCTCGCCATTTTAATTTAAGTTTTAGCATATTCCTAATCATTTCCACCACAGATCCAATCAACCATTTGCAAAATTAATTCTATACGCAATTAAAATCTACCTCCTCGTGGGATCGACACTCGTCACCATTGATCTATACTATAATAGATTCGTGCGCTTGCGAGTACATTAAAATTTGCACAACAGTCACTAGCATCACACATCAATTCAAATGGTAAAGTCTAGTCTGGAGATATGATTACTGGAGCAGTGATCATAGCTTTCTTTAATTCTCTAAATGCTTGATGACACTCTTTGTCAAAGTAAAAGGGTTTATCATGTTCCAGTAATGAGCATAATGGTTTAGCCTCCTTGGAAAAATCCTTAATGAATCTTCTGTAAAATCCAGCATGTCCCAAAAAACTCCTAATACCTTTTACTGAAGTTGGAGGTGGCAGTTTATCTATTACCTCTATCTTGGTTTTGTATAGCTCAATGCCATCCTTGGATACCTTGTGACCCAACATTATTCCTTCTTGCACCATGAAATGGCATTTTTCCCAATTGAGTACTAAGTTGGTCATCTCACATCTTTTAAGAACTTCTTCCAGGTTGTGCAAACCATCATTGTATGTTTCTCCAAACACTGAGAAGTCATCCATGAAAACTTCTAAAGTCTGCTCTACCATGTCAGAAAATATAGACATCATGCATCTCTGAAAAGTTGTTGGAGCATTGCATAACCCAAAGGGCATTCTTCTAAAGGCAAATGTTCCATAAGGACAAGTAAATATTGTCTTTTCCTGATCTTCTGGAGCTATAGCAATCTGGTTATAGCCTGAATACCCATCTAAGAAACAATAGTACTGTTTTCCAGCAAGTCTGTCTAACATCTGATCTATAAATAGAAGTAGGAAATGGTCTTTCCTTGTGGCTTTGTTGAGCTTCTTGTAATCCATACATACTCTCCATTCAGTTACTGTCCTTGTAGGAATAAGTTCATTCTTCTCATTAGTTATTACTGTTATCCCTCCCTTCTTTGGAATACATTGCACTGGGCTCACCCATGAACTGTCTGATATTGGGTATATGATTCCAGCATCCAACCATTTGATGATTTCCTTCTTCACCACTTCTTTCATGATAAGGTTCAACCTTCTCTGGTGCTCAACTGAATTGCTGGAGCAATCTTCTAGCAGGATTTTATGCATGCAAATTGATGGGCTTATCCCCTTTATATCTGCCATGGTCCATCTAATTGCTCTTCTGTATTTTCCAAGCAAATCTACTAAACTCTGTTTTTGACCTGCATCCAAAGTAGAAGAGATGATTACAGGGAGTGTGTTATTTTGACCAAGATAAGCATATTTTAAATGTGAAGGTAACAGTTTTAATTCAATACTAGAAGGTGATTCAATAGATGGTAAAGTTTTTTTTACTTCCCTGTCTGAAAGATTCATATGTTCAATAAACCTGGTGTGCCTATCAGATTGCTTTTCTTCCATCCAATCTATCTGAATTGCTGCAACATCTTCCTCTTCTACATCATCAAAGGTATTGACTTTGTCAAATGCCTTACTGCAGCATCTATCCATTCTGTCTGCTACAACAAAATTCACTACACTCAGGAAATTGCAGTCTTCTACTTCATCAGGGTTTCTCATAGCCTCTAGTACATTAAATGTGACTTGCTGATCATTCACTCTCATGGTGAGCTCTCATTTCTGCACATCTATCAGAGTTTTTCCAGTTGTTATAAAAGGTCTTCCAAGTATAATGGGCACCTCTTTATCAGCTTCAAAATCTAGTACAATGAAATCCACTAGAAAGATGAATTTATCAACTTTGACCAGTACATCCTCTATTTTTCCTTCAGGGTATACATGAGATCTGTCAGCCAATTGCAGAGTGACTGTTGTTGGTCTGCATTCCCCTACTCCAAGCTGCTTAAATACAGATAATGGCATCAAATTAATGCTAGCTCCCAGGTCACAGAGTGCTTTGCCAGCATACCTAGTTCCTATAGAGCATGGTATTGTGAAACTCCCTGGATCTTTCACTTTTGCTGGAATATTATTTTGGAGCATATGACTGCTTTCCTGTGTTAAAGCAACAGTTTCAAACTCTCCCAGCCTTCTTTTTCTTGCCAAGATGTCCTTTAGAAATTTCACATAATTTGGCATTTGCGCTAAAGCTTCCACAAAAGGTATGTTTATATGTAATTGCTTCAGCACTTCCAGGAATTTGCTGAAACTGCTTGTCCTGTTTTTGCTTTTGGAACCTTTCTGGGAAAGGTGGTGGATGTCTAAACTGCTGGTTAGATTCAGAAGGTACCAAACTTTGTTTGTTTAGGTTGGTGTAGGTTGTGGCTACTGGTGTTGCAACTTCTTTTTTAGCATGTTCTGGTTGAATTTCTTCTGCAGTTGCTGTAGCTTGGCCCATGTAATCAGTGTCTTGATGGGGAGTTTGTTGTAACAGGCTTCCCTTTTGAGTTGGTTTTTTATGCTGAATTGCATTCTATCCCCTTTTTGGTAATCTCAACTGGGATATCAACATTCTTTCCAGATCTCAAACTAATTACTTTGCAGTGTTCTTTGCTCTCTCTCCTAGGGTCTTTTGTGTTGCTAGGTAGGCTTCCTTGAGTTCTGCTGATCATTGCTGTAGCTAGTTGTCCCATTTGATTCTCCAGGTTTCTCAAGGATACAGCTTGACTCTACACAATTGCTTCATTCTTTACAATATACTCCTTAATCAGTGTTTCCAATGAAGTGATTGGATCCTGACTGATATGCTTTTTCCCTTGACTCTGCTGATGAAAACCAGGTGGCTATGTGTTTCTATTCTGTCCATTTAATGCTGGAGCATTTCGATTCTGACTGCTCCATGAGAAATTTGGGTGTTGTTTCCAGCCAGGGTTGTAAGTATTTGAATATGAGTTGTTCTGAGGTTGTCGATTGAAATTACCCACATAGTTTACTGAAGCTGGATTCCCAGGACAACTATCAAAGTCATGTTTCTCACCACAGTATACACAAGAGAGTTCAGTAATTTGCTTTACTGTTGCTGGAGCAGATGTCATGACCTTTACCATATTAGTCAATGAAATAACTTGTGCTGATAAGGCTGTGATTGCATCTATATTATGTACCCCTACTGATCCTCTTGCTGCTAATTGCCTGGCTGAAGGCCACTGGTAATTATTATTGGCAATTCTTTCTAAAATTTCATAAGCTTCAGTGTAAGATTTGGATAACAGAGCTCCATTTACTGAAGCATCCACCATTAACCTTGTACTTGGATTCAACCCATTGTAGAAAGTTTCCAATTGTATGCAACAAGGAATACCATGATGAGGACACCTTCTGAGCAATTCCTTGAATCTTTCCCAAGCCTCGTACAAACTTTCATCTTCCAGATGATGGAATGAAGTAATCTCATTCCGCAACTTTGCATTTTTTGTTGGTGGAAAATATTTCATTAGGAATTTATCAGCCAATTCATTCCATGTAGTGATGGAATTAGATGGTAATGAATTTAACCATGCTCTTGCTCGATCTCTTAAAGAATAAGGAAAAAGCCTCAACCTTAAGGCATCTTGTGTTGCTCTAGCAATCTTGAAAGCATCACTTACTTCCAAGAACAATTTAAGATGGAGATGAGGATCTTTGTTTGGCAATCCGTTGAATTGCCCAACTGTTTGCAACATTTAAAACATCACTGGCTTTAACTCAAAATTTACAGTGTCTACTTCAGGTCTGATGATGCCAAGATGTACAACTTGAGGAGTTAGCACCGCATAATCTCTTATGGCTCTGTCTTTGTCATCAGCCATGTAAAGAATATTGTTGTTGCCTGGCTGTCTCCCGTTAGCCTGTTCATTATGTTCTTCTTGAATGTTGACTGGTTGTAAGGGCCCGTGATGGTTCAAATTTCCCTCATCCTGTAAATTATTCATGCCTGAAACAGTCTTTGAATTTATTTGTTCTCTTCGCAATCTCCTGACAGTCCTTTCAATCTCAGGATCGAATTGAAATACCACAGATCTGTCCTTGCGCATGCACGTACTGATCTGCCAATCAATAGAATGAATCAAGTCAAATTCGGCGCTATCACGATTTACTTCACACTTCAAAAATAAACAATCAATCCCCGGCAACGGAGCCAAAAACTTGTTGGTGAATTTTATAAGCAATAACTATCAATGCTAATGTGCAAGTATACACAACAAGTAATAAAGTGATAAGTATTCAAGATCGTCTCCACATGGATTGATGTTATTCAAAATTCTATAGCACTCACAATAACGCAACTCAACTTGAAACCAAAACAAACAATTGTCAAATAATTTCTATCGTAATCAATAATTGAAATAAGAACTAAATAAGACAATACTGTAATGAAATAAACTAGATTAACTGTGTCTCAGATTCACTTAAGAATATAGTAGTTGAATGATCAAACTCTCCTAATGGGGTGACTGTTGTTTACCAAATTAGCACCAGTTGTTAGAATAAGTGCTGCAGCACCGGGCAGAATAAATCGGCATCCTCAGCTATCGCATGTTGGAAGTCTCATACCTTTAAATCTACTAATAATGACCAGTTGCTCATATATTTATGGTACGGCATTATAACCTTTAATCTTTCTACCTTACAAGGTGAACACCTATGTCTAGAGTGTCACATATCTTAACTTCAAGTATTGCCCTTATGGAATTCAGGATAACCTAATCCAGGAAACTCGACTTAAGAATAAGTAATACTCTAATAATGTCCGCTAAGATATGCCCTTTTGCTGCTCTATCTTAACTAAAACTATTAAATAGGTGGTTAACCGAAATAATAGTTATATTCATAAAAGCTATTAGAGTAAAATGCTACAGCAATACCATACAACATATAAGAACAGTCAAGAACCCATTGGATTATTTGTCACTCAACTACAAGTAAATTTAGTTCATAATCTGAATGAGAGAAATAAACATAAACATATTGGTCTCGGAATACATCAAATCAATTAAAGGAAGAAGATAAATATAAGTTGAGCACGGTGAAAATCAAAGCCAAGTAATTCTGCACGATTCTCCAATGTTGCCGAAACAACACTCTTCAATTCTGATCTTCTTCTTCTTCGTTCCTTCTAATCATTCTAATGATAATTTCCTTGCCGCCTCTCTATGTGGTGCACCTCTCCTTTTTATATTGCAAATTAGGTTAAACCAAAGCCCATGAGCGTGCATGTGTTTAAATTAGGAAACATGCAGATCGCGATTTTATGGCTGACCCGCGCCTAAGTTTTCTCCCGCATTGCTCCTAGATTGCTACAACACTGGTTGCTCTAACAGCTGCTACAACACTGCCTTATTCCCGATTGTGTTTTACTTCTTTTGTGGCCATCTTCCTTCCTCCTCTTGCTCTTCTAATGCCTCAACATCCTCTCATGAATTTAACACCTACAATTTAAAACCTGTTTTTAGCACAACTTACTATGATTCAAGGAAAACTTATTAAGACTCAACTAAAATGAATGTTTATGCAAAAGGTAACTAAAATGTAATAAAAACACCTTATTTGTTCTCTAAGTGACCTTGATTCAAGTCTAGAATTGATGTAATAACTCTCATTTCCTAGAGTTATCACCTCACAGATTGTTTATTAAAAAAAAGCATAAAAATGACAGTTGAAGAATCGATCTAAAATGATAAGACATGGGAAGTTTTCCGGATATTAAAATATGAAGAATTTTCTCATGAATGGCCTTGCACATCGATCTTTTGCTGCCTCTTAACATGTTGTGAACAGAGAGTGCTTCTGAGTGTCGCTCTCATTTTATCAAGATGAAAAATTAGGGAGGAGCAGAGTTCCTGCAAAACAGCATAGCTGTGATAAGTCTTTAGCGTTGCAATCCCGAAGTAAAAGTTCATTTGTCTATGACCACTTTCATACCTCCTCCGGCTGGTGGCCTTTACTATGCATGTCCATCATAGTCCGATGAGCAAGCATATAAAACTTCTTATTGGAGAAATGTTTGATTAGAGTATGATGGGTATTGTAATCCGGACTAATTCGTCCAATTTCCTCATAACATGCATTACGCTCTCCATAGCACCAGCTCTGCAGTAGGCATAAAGCATGCAATTTAAATCATATTTGTCATACTTGACTTCAAAATACCCAGCCAATTTGCCTCTTCAACATCAACCGGACCACCACGTCCTAGTTCTTCCGGTTCCCTCAATCAACATCAACCGTTAATTGTACGATGCTTTAAATCCTATGGTTATTATTTTTTTCCATATATTTAATTCTATAGGGTTTATCAATGGAACTGGTGCGTAGTAGTTGTAGCCTTTAGTTAGAATAGTTTTGAGTCGGTGCTACATGTGGCTTTTCGACTTGGGTTAACTGGCAGCAGTCACAATCAACTTCATCGCTTTGTAAATTTCCAGTACCGTCAGGCTCATGAAAAGAAATTATTTGTATTTTTCTTATTGGCATAAAACAAATAATGAAATAAAAATAAAAATAAAGGTTTCAATATATGAATTTTGATTTAAGTCCTAACTTATGTGTGTTAAGATACATTGCCCACCAAATGTGGAATTCGAACAGTCATAACAAATGAACCACATGCAGCCACATGAGTCACGCACCAACATTGAAAAAATCAGCACACCAACTCAATCCCACATTAACAAGGCAAGTTGCAAACTGTTGGAAACAAATATGGCAATCTGTACTGCTCTTGCCAAAGGCTTGCAACAATCATCTCACACAATCCCGTGACATGCAAACTCACCAAAGAAAGATGGCCAGCCATTATTCAAGTCCATATTCTCTTCATATCTTAGCCAACGGCTAGTCAACGACTAAGTTTAGAATTAATCCCATAATTTCTGTAAAATGTTTCTTCCATATATAGTTCCTCTACTCGTGTATAAATACCCGATCTTGTTCCTTAAGAAGGGAAGTCAATAAAAACTTTTAATCCTTTTCAATACTCTTGAATTTTAGCATGGTATCAGAGCTTATGGCTTCTTCATCCAATATCCAAACCGAGGCCAAACTCTCCCTGCAAACTATCCACCAATGTGCCAATCTAATATATATTAAACTCTCTAGCAACAACTATCTCTTATGGAGGTCCCAAGTCCTTCCCCTGATCAGTAACCTAGGACTCAACAATCACATCTCTGATGACTCACCACCCCAAACAATTTCCAGTAATGGAAAGTCTATTACCAACCCTGACTTTTCAGTTTGGGCACACAATGATGGGTTGCTTCTTACCTGGTTATGTGGAAGACGTCCTTACACTGGTAGTTGGAGGACAAACAGTGAAAGAAGTTTGGCTCTCCATTGAGGAAAATATGCTTCCAGCCACCAAGGAGTGAGAGTCTTGGCTTAAAGACAATCTCTTCTCCTTAAAGAAAGGCTCCCTGAAGCTTGATAACTTCTTGAACAAATTTAGAGGACTGTGTGACAGTCTCGCTGCCATTGGAAAGCCCTTGACGGGCGATGACAAAGTCTTTCAATTGGCACGGGCACTAGGACCCAAGTATGCCGACTTCAAAATGGCTATGCTAACCAAGCCACCTTATCCAAGTTTGAAACTATTCCTGTCAGCCTTGCAGAATCATGAGTAGACTGTGATCGGTCAGAAGAATGATGGCAAAGAAGCGGATCCACAGCAAGCCTTCTTTGGGCAACGTGGACGTGGGAAAAGTTTTCAAGGACAAGGACAAGGACAAGGACGCGGCTTCAACAACAATCTTCCACTTTTCCCAGGACAAGGACGCGGCTTTAACAACAACTTTCGTGGAAGAGGAAATTATCCTTCTAACAATGGGCACAACAATATGAATCAATCTTTCAATATGAATCAATCACCCTCTAACAACTCTCTGCCGCAACCAAGGTTCAACAATAATGGCCCAAATCTGCCACCTGCACCAAAACACTACAGTACAGAACATGTTGATCAGCGAAAACACAATTCCAAATCAGGTATAATCTGTCAAATTTGTGGTAAAACTAACCACAGTGCTGCAGTTTGTAGGCACAGGTATGACTACTTTACCCCTGAAGAGGAAGCACCGCAAGCCCTCGCGGCCATGAATCTGCAAGACGAGAATGACCCACAACTTTATACTGATTCAGGTGCTACTGCCCACATGGTAAATAACACTGGTAAGTTAAAGAAATTTATACCCTATGGAGGTTCTGATAAGATTTTTGTAAGGAATGGCCAAAGCTTACATATTTCTCATATCGGTGATACCACACATGGGAAATTAAACTTGAAAGATATTTTGGTTGTTCCCAAACTAAAAAGAACCTCCTGTCAGTAAGCAAACTTGTGGATGATATAAATTGTTCTGTGGAATTTAACTCTCTTGGTTTTGTTGTAAAGAGCAAGGAGAATCAGGTACTGGCTCAGGGAACTAGGCAGGGGGACTTGTACGTGCTCAATGAAGGAGGAAACTTAGATTTTCAAACAATAAGAAGAAACTCAGAAAACCAAGACTTGTGGCATAAGAGACTTGGCCATCCAAGTCCTAAAATATTACAAGTCTTGCGCGCTAATGGGTCTATCAGTATAACTGATTGGACTAAGAACACTAGTATTTGTGTTTCATGCCAATTAGGCAAAAACTGTAAACTCCCATTCAGTTTATCAAATAAAATTTCTGATTTCCCTCTTGATAAAATTCACTGTGATTTATGGGGTCCTGCTCCAATTGCTTCTAATCAAGGTTTTCGTTACTATGTATTGTTTGTGGATGATTGTACACGTTATTGTTGGTTATTTCCCTTAAAATCAAAATCTGATTTTTTTGAGTGTTTTCTTAAATTCCAAAAACAGGTGGAAAATCAGATGGAACGAAAGATCAAAATTTTTCAAAGTGATGGCGGAGGAGAATTTAGCTCTATCATTTTCCAACAACATCTTCAACAGTCTGGAATCATCAAACAAACTTAATGCCCTTATACTCCTCAACAAAATGGAGTTGCCGAAAGGAAACATAGACATATAATGGAGACTGCCCTTACTATGTTATTTGAATCTTCATTACCATTAAAATATTGGGTGGAGACTGTTTTAACAGCTGTATATCTCATTAATAAATTGCCACAAACAATTATTAAGATGCACACACCTCATGAGTTACTTTTTAAGGAAACTCCCAGTTACAATGAAATTAAAGTTTTTGGTTGCCGTTGTTTTCCCTCTCTGAGGGATTACAATAAAACGAAGTTTGACAAAAAAACTCTCCCTTGTATTTTTGTTGGTTACAGCCCCACTCACAAGGGATACCGCTGTCTTTTTCCACAAAACAATAGAATTTATATTTCTCGTCATGTAACATTTGATGAATTATGTTTTCCTTATCAAAATCTAAAAGATTCTTCTCCTATGCAGGATGCTTGTAGCGTTCCCACTACTCCAAATGTGTCACAATGGCTCCCAACAACTTGGACAGAGTCCTTCAACAACACTTCTCTTGGGCACATTGAAGTTGCTAATCCAAACTACACTGCCACATCTCCAAATACGAATGAACCATTGTCTCCCACTCCAAACAAAGTTTGTGATAATTGAAGACCTTCATGAACTACCCACTTATTTACCCGAAAGTTCCTCTACAAATTCACCTCAAAAGAGCCCCTCATCCAATAACAAGACTGCTGCTTCTGCCGATAATACACATATCCACACGACCTCCGAACAAACCTTAGATAGTGACAATCGTGCTCCATCTGCCTTAAACGATCTCTCAGGAAAGTTGTTCGTTGAACTAAATATCTCTCCTGTCAAAACAACAGAATCTCTAAATACACATCCTATGCTGACACGCAACAAGCTCAAACAAAATCCTACCTTAGCTCTTCAAACCGATCATGCCACAGTGACCGAACCAAAAACATTAAAATCTGCTCTTAAGCATCCTCTATGGCTACAAGCAATGGCCGAAGAACTTGCTGCCCTCCATCAAAATAAGACATGGACCTTAGTTCCTCGACCTCATGATGCCAATGTTATTGGTTCGAAGTGGGTTTATAAAACCAAGTATAGATAAGATGGTACAATAGATCGGTTAAAAGCCCGTTTAGTTGCGAAGGGGTACACACAAGTTCCTGGCATTGACTTCAACGAGACTTTCAGCCCCGTCATTAAGCCAACTACCATAAGGCTTGTCTTAGCACTTGCAACTAGTTCTAAATGGCTTATCAAACAGCTGGATGTCCGAAATGCCTTCCTTCATGGTCAACTAAAAGAAATTGCCTACATGGAGCAACCACCTGGCTTTACTGATCAAAATCTTCCTGACCATGTTTGCTTACTCCACAAGTCCTTATATGGACTCAAACAAGCACCACGTGCCTGGTTTGAATGTTTATCATTAGCACTTCTAGAGCTTGGTTTTACAAGCTACAAAGCCGATCCTTCCCTCTTTATTTTTCATGCTAACGATATTCTTATTTTGTTGTTGGTGTATGTAGATGATGTAATTATTACAGGAAATAATCCCGATATAATTCAATCCATCATCAGTCATCTCAGCACTCGGTTTGCATTAAAAGACTTAGGCTTATTGAGCTGTTTTTTAGGGATCGAGATTCGGCGCTTTCCAGGAGGCATTTTTTTGTCACAAGCCAAATACACTCGTGACTTATTAACCAAGGCTGCTTTACTAGATTGCACCCCTAATCGGACCCCAATGGCTGTCAAAACCCAACCATATGATGACGATCAAGAACCCATACACGCCACTCACTATCGTTCCCTTGTCGGCAGTCTACAATATCTCACATTCACCAGACCAGACATCACTCATGCTGTCAATAAAGTCTGTCAACACTTTCAGAGCCTTACTAAACAAGACCTCAAGGCTATTACAAGAATTTTGCGTTATCTTAAAGGCACTCTCGACTTTGGACTTCGATTCCTTGAACAAAGCTCCAATCAACTGTATGCCTTTTCGGACTCCGATTGGGCTGGTTGCCTTGAAACAAGACGTAGCACGACTGGCTTTTGTGTTTACCTTGGGGCAAACTTAATCTCATGGTGTAGCAAGAAACAAAGCATCGTTGCACGCTCCACTGCTGAAGCAGAATATCGGGCTTTATCTTCCACTACCGCTGAACTAACTTGGATTCTTTCTTTATTGCAGGACATTGGAGTCTCACTATCACACATTCCTCACCTTCTTTGCGATAACACGAGCGCCATCTATATGACTCGCAACCCCGTGTTTCATGCGCGCAGCAAGCATATCGAAATTGACGTCCATTTTGTTCGTGAAAAAGTATCTCAAGGCCCCCTTAAAGCCACGCATGTTCCCTCCTTGCAGCAAGCTGCATATATCCTTACCAAACCATTGGGCAAAGATCTTTTCTTTCTCTTTCGACAAAAGCTCGGCGTTCACTCTATGACCCGGCCGACCTTGAGGGGGGCTGTTAAGATACATTGCCCACCAAATGTGGAATTCGAACAGTCACAACACATGAACCACATGCAGCCACATGGGTCACGCACCAACATGGAAAAAATCAGCACACCAACTCAATCCCACATTAACAAGGCAAGTTGCAAACCGTTGGAAACAAATATGGCAATCTGTATTGCTCTTGCCAAAGGCTTGCAACAATCATCTCACACAATCCCGTGACATGCAAACTCACCAAAGAAAGATGGCCAGCCATTATTCAAGTCCATATTCTCTTCATATCTTAGCCAACGGCTAGTCAACGACTAAGTTTAGAATTAATCCCATAATTTCTGTAAAATGTTTCTTCCATATATAGTTCCTCTACTCGTGTATAAATACCCGATCTTGTTCCTTAAGAAGGGAAGTCAATAAAACTTTTAATCCTTTTCAATACTCTTGAATTTTAGCAATGTGTAGCTAGAGGCGAAGTTTTGAGAAGACTAGAAAGATTGAACCCAAGTCTCTACACTCATATTTTATAAACACAATCGACATTGTTGGATATTTGTTTCTAGAAATGAATATGCTAATAGAAGATAATTAAAATGGACTAATCCAATAATTAGTCGCTCCTTCTTTAAGCTAACCCAATAATTAGGAACTCATTTTTTTGTTATATTTACTTTTTGATCCTTGTAACTTTTTTCTTTAAATGCCACAGATCTAATTTCTATCCTCATTTAATTTAAATGGGTACGATTTGTCAAATGCGATTTAAATGGGTGATGCATGTATACTGAAAGTAGCCCTTGTGTTTAACATGCTATGAACCATGCTTGAATAATCGAGTATAACTGCATCCATCCTCATCTTGTGTTTAAGTATATGCATATACTGACGACTTTTATTCTCAATAAAAGCAACATATATATCATTTGCTTTTCATTTATAGACCTCGATGAATGAGGGAGTTTATTATATTATAGAAAAGCGATCCCCCAATAGAGAGAAAAGTCTGGCTAACATCAACTGAAACTACACTCTGGGAATTCATCAGCCGTTGGTGCTGTGGAAGCCATGTGGTTGTCCTCCAAGGGAATGGGCTGAAAAAGCCATGTAGAAGCTACATCCATAGTCTCTTGGTTTTGAGCACCGTGCCCATCTCTACGTAGATACATAAAATGGGACATTCTCACAAGATTCAACATGAAGTCAACTGTATTTTGAGATAAGGGAGAATCTTTATCAGCTCTGTATGCATTCACCTTCTTCCACATCTGTCTCATCATATCCTCGATGTGTTCACGAGCAACTTCCTCCGAGGCACCAGTTTCATGCATGTAACACTGGATTGATTTCGGAACATCCCCTCTCTGTATCTCATCCTGATGAATTATTGGGTAAAAAAAAGTACAATCAAATCGTATATAGAGGATTAATTCAATTTCTGTCTTGTTAAAAAAGGAAAAAAGAATAAATACCGATGAAGTTCCCAAATCATCTTGAAGACGAAGAATCTTGAATGACCAGTGAATTATATCTTGATTACTTTCTAAAAATTCTAGTTCCTTCTCAATGATTGGATTTGTCCCAGAAAGGTATGCAGTCATTGTACCCATGGGGCCTCCTATTGATACCAATCCATTTTCCAAGAATTCTCCCAGCGTTGGCGTGTACTTACTATGGTACCATTTTGCCTCCACTAAGCAGGCTTGTAGTAAGCCAAGTCACTGATGCACATGACATAGAAAATAAAGCTAATTACAATTTATTATTTTTGAGACAAAAGCATCGTAATTTAAAAAGGATAAATCAAAGGAACGGAACGGCGGGAGAGGTGAAATTAACATTTTACATACTGAATTTTTAATACTCCGAAGGTGCTTCCCACAGTTGGGGCTCTCCCCAGGATACCTCGTGATTAATATAAAAAAAAAAATAAAGTACAGCTCATGCCTTTAAACTTCTGTAAAAGGCGGAGTTTGCACCTAAGAATAATTTAATATACATGTGATTAAATTGTACAAGTTATGTAAATTATAAAATCAAATCTTTGATGTGTGTGTGTGTGTGTCTGTCTATATATATATGAGTTATGCAATCAAATGGATACCCTGAAATGTCTTTAAGTTCTTCCTGGTAAATTGCCTGCAAAGTGTTAAACTCCAACTTAGCGAGCTCAAGTAAAAGGTGGTTCTTGTCCTCTCTTTTCTCATAAACGTGTATGAACCACCTTGCCCCAAACATTGGGACTTTCCAATGCAGAGGGAGCTCCACTGCACGCTTCGCTTGTTCTGCGACAAATACATGCTCTTCCTGATCATCACTTCTTTAAGATGTTTACTGGTAAATTGCCAGGCCTCCTCCATGATGCTTTCTCCTTCTAAGCTGTAATACGAGGCTTCGTGCAAGCTCAATATTCCCTTGAAATCATCATAAATGAAGCCTCCCTGGTCGTCTTTAAAACCATTGAAAACCTCTGCAGCATTCAACCAAGAAAAGTTGCATTCGTCAAAATTTTTGCATCCATATATTAATTAGAGAATGATTGAAGTATCCCCAGCGGCGCCCTTTTCGAGCAGTCCGCCGACAGCCGACGGGTTCGGGACTGGGACCCCCGTGCCCAGCCCTCAGAGCCAATCCTTTTCCCGAAGTTACGGATCCATTTTGCCGACTTCCCTTGCCTACATTGTTCCATCGACCAGAGGCTGTTCACCTTGGAGACCTGATGCGGTTATGAGTACGACCGGGCGCGGGCGGCACCCTCAGGAGATAGAGAGTTATAAAACTGATTTGGGTTTCGTCCATTTCTTTACATTTAAATAATAAAAAAAAAACAAAGAGATCGATTCAAGTATTCAGATCATGCATGTGCATGAAGAAGGAAGCGAATTAATTAAATGTACCTTGAGAAACAGGATAGCCATGTTGTCTAAGTAGTCTTAATTCAAGGGACGTTGCATACAGATTTTCTTTTCTCCAAACATAATCTTTATTACTGTTGTAGATATTGTGCAATATGTTCCTAATCTCAGTCTCAAAACGATAAGCCAATCCAAGTCTTTGCAAGTTATCAATCAGCTCCAACTGATCCAGGCTCGGTTACATGCACAGCATTTAGTTTTTAGTTATTCATGGTCCCAATTTGAAATGAACAAAGGAAATTAATACGTATTAATAATAATAATAATAATAATCAATACCGTATACTTGCTATTCAGTGACTGCAAAAAATCATGGTCCCAAATTGAAGGTTGGTAGTTTGCTGATCTCCTATCAACTGTCAAATTATCATATTTGGCGCTGACAAGGCATTGGACTGGCTTATTTTTGGCCATGATTCTGATGGCTACTTTATTTGTTGTAAGAGGAAGACATTTGAAACCATTTACAGAGGTAACCAAGGTTGAGGCATTAATGCAAGAAGACATTGGATATATAGATGTAGAGTAAGCTAGCTTACAGTTATACTTGGCAAAGATTCTCAAATTAATCTATGGTTTGTGGTGATGTACGAGGTTATATATATATATAGGCAGAGGAGAAGTTCATGTGATTTACTTTTCGTACTCATTTGAGTTTTGAAAGCGTTTAATTTTTAAGTCTTAATAGTACAAAAGTATTTTATTCATTTGGGGGGAAAAAAAAAGGAGTACATCATACTGTGCGAACGAGGTCAATATTGTACCAGAAGACACATACATCATCCATACATTCCGATGAATGTTGTATAATCTTTATTTATTTATCTTTTTTTTTCCTGCATACAAATTTTTTAAAGAGTCTTTCAATAAACTACACAATAAATGCACGCAGAAATGACAAGAAATTCATAAATTCAATTCTACTAAAAAAAGTTCTATTTATTACATTAAAATCTTGTTTTATGTAGAAATAAGAATATACAAAGTAAATTTAAGGAAAAAAAAAGGCATACAAAGTTGCAAACAATATCTTAATGTTGAGCACTAACATCGAAATTCTATCTGTTACAGTTATAAAGTACTTTTGCGGAAAACAAATTAATAAATTTTAAAATGATTATCAACAAAAAGTTGATTGGAGATAATGGATTTTAGGGCGCAGCTACTTTGCATCAGGGGTTTGGTACCCAAGTCATTTGTCTTGTAGCAGAGTGACCGTTGGATTTAATCTAATGGCTGAAGAAGAGACACAGCACGGTAGCTAGTAACCTGACAAAAAGGTAATGGCCCGATAACCTGCAGGGGATCCGCTTTTTGACCAAAAATGAACGACTGTAATGGGTTGGAAGTGATTAAGTACCGCATGCAAATAAAGGAAAAAGGGTGCATGCAAGTAATGGTTAAAAACAAGACATTGGAAGCGTGCAAGTATGGGTTGGGGTAAGATGGATTTGAAATTTTTGAAAATAGGGACGAAAATTTTAGGAAGTGGATTTAAAGGTAGGGTCAGGTATTGCATTGCGTACCTGGGGGGGGGGGTGGGGGGAAGGGGAAATATCAAATTTAATCATGAAAGAGGCGTGATATTAATTTACAGTAAAGTGACCATATAATTAATTTTTTTCTGAAAAATTTGTGCATGAGTAAAATAAATGAAAACTAGATTGGAAAAAAAATGTGAAGAAAAAATATGTACCGGATAATAATAATATTATTATTATTATTATAAATAAATGAATATTGATCAATGAAAAATGACGGTCTAAATTGAGGTAAAGTATAAATTAAAAGAAGAAGAAAATGGGTAAAAGCTCATTTAGTCCCTATATTTTAAGATTAGTATCCATTTAGTTCCTATATTTTTTAAAATACTTCGAAACATCCCTACCATTAAAGTATTAATACCCATACCGTTACTTTTTATTTCTTTTCGCTTACTTTTATAATATTACCCTTTTATAAGAACTTTTTTGTTTGGACATTAATAAAAAAGAAAATAATTAAATTACCAATTTAACCCTAAAAATTTAAAAAACATTATATTAATTTTTAATTGTAAAAAATTGTATGCAAACTACCAAGTGTGCAAATGGTGCTTACAAAAAAATTAATATAATTTTTTTAATTTTCTAGGGTTAAATTGGTAATTTAATTATTTTCTTTTTATTAATGTCCAAAAAAATTATTATAAAAGGGTAATATTGTGAAAGCAAGTCAAAAGAAATAAAAGTAACGGTAGGGGTAAAAGTAATGGTAGGGGTATCAATACTTTAATGGCATGGATGTTTCAAGACATTTTTAAAAATATAGGGACTAGATGGATACTAATCTTAAAATACAGGGATTAAATGAGTTTTTACCCGAAGAAAACTAAGAGAAAACTATCTTGAGCTTGATGAACCAAACACCCTATCGCAGATTTTCTAATCAACAGTTTTTCGCAGGATGGGTGTTTTGTGCAAGGAATCCAGCTGGCACTTAGATGAATTATAACATACAAGCCCCTGAGTCGCTAAGAAGAAGAAGAATAAGAAGATTATTATTATTATTATTATTATTATTATTATTATTATTATTATTATTATTATTATTAAAACAAAATAACGATGATAATGATGATGATAATTAGCGTAATAATAATAACAATAAAATTAAAAATAGTAAATCACCAACCAAGGAATATAGGCTTAATTGAGATGAAGGATAAGATTGTATAATGGACTACTGTGTATGGTAATTGACATTAAAATATAAAATTAAACAAAATTTATTTATAAAAAATTATGGAAAATATTAAAACACAGCTGAAAATTAAGATTACAAGCAGTTTGAGAGAAATTGAGAAGAAGAGAGACGCCCAAAAAAAAATTGAGGCTCTATTGATAGAAAAATAATTTTATAATGTAGTAATTTACGGTCCATCATAAGCTTCATGCATGTTTTCCTCACAACCATTAGACGGAGAGTGAACGGCTGGTATTGTTTTAAGTCAACAGTACCCGTGGCATAATTTGAAGCGTCTGATACGATCAAAGAACGATTGAGATTTGCGGGGTTAATGTGTGGAATGGGTTGACCGGAATACAAAGATTCGAACACTACAACTTGCTTCACCAACCATTGTCAAATGGGACAATCGTGACCATTAAATCATGAATAGTTGAGATTGAGTCAAAACTGTCATCTATCCCAAGCAATCATATCTATTGTAAGCTCATGTAATCATAAAATCAGTTCCAGTCAACAAAAAATGTAAATCTTTTTTACAGAAGCACAATTATAAGGCAGTCTTGATTAATGTTAAGGTTTTCAAACATGTTCAAAAAAACATTAATATCCATTTATCTGTTTGGAGACTTAAAAAATGTGAAATTAATATTTTATATCATAGACAAAAAAAAAAGCACGTAATTAAATATAGTTAAGACATAATAAATAAATCATAATATATTACATAAAAACAAATATAAATTATCAAGTAAGCACAAAATAAAAGTATTATTGGTTGGTAAATAAACAATTGTTAATACTAAAAACTGTGCACAATTAAATATTGCACAAATTATTTGTTTTCAAATTGAATGAATAAAAGAGAACATATTTTTCCAAATAATATGTTGCGAGTCACTGACTTGGTCACATAACATTGCCCTTTATCAAGGCATTTTTGCAGCGTATCAGATGAGAATAAAGCAACCGTTTCAAATTTCAAAATTCAAGGTAGACAATTTTTTATCGAACAAAGTTAATACATACGAAAGAAAGGTTCAGGAGTTCTCATGTTTATAATTTTTTTAATAAAAAAAATATGCGATGATACATTATTTTTCAGATAAAAGCATGAATCTGCCACAGGAAAGGTTCTTTTACTAATTGAGAAAAATGGCTCCAGTATTACCTTCAACATAATGTATGTTGTTTCAAGTTTCAACACTAGACTATTTACAGGACAATTGAAATGAGTTTTAAGATTCATGACTATCTCCAACCTATCAAACCTAATCTCTCAGCAACATTATACATTACTAGTTTATCCCAAGCAGAGCCAAAGAGATGCTCCCCTCCGATGGCAAATGTCAATGCCCATGAGAGTAAAACAATTGTGAAGACTGCAAACCCAACTGCTGATCCAAGAACATCTACAAAAGAATATATCTTACAGTTATAAAAACGAACAACATGGGAAAGAAGATGCGTAAAATATATAATATGTGATATAATAATGCCAACAAGTAGCCTTCCATGTCGAAAATGCAGAGGCACCCAAATACATCTTATGAAAGGGTGCCTTTCTGTAATCAATACAACAAACTAATTACAGAAAAACTGCTACGTTCTTGGCTTACACTATATTGTAATCTAAATACGAGATGCGTAAATGAAAGTCCTCGGTTAGTGGTGGTTGAGGCAGCATGCAGACTTCATCTACTGATTCTTAAAACACGCACACACACTCATTTGAAGCAGATCATGCCTGTGTTTCCAAGCTTTGCCAACTGAACGACACAGAGACCTACACCTCCTGAGGCAGCAGTGATCATAATGTTTTTCTGCTAGCCACTTCCATCTAGGTTGACACCAAGGAGCTGAGCGAGGGCCTGGTGAGCAGAGAGACCAGCACAAGGTATGCCAGCAACTTCAGCTGCAAAAACTTAAAAACTTCTTGCGGCCTAGCAACTGTCAAGCTCTCCTTGGCCATAGCAAACTCAGCTAGTCTGCCTCCACTCTGTCATCAATAAGGAAATTTAAAACTAAAACAAAATGAACAGATGAAATCAGCTTATACAAAATTAGACTGAATCCTGATGGAGCAGCATCACCTCTCCGCTCACGTAGATGAAAAGACTAAACCCTTCACATGCCAAAGATGTATGAACTTTGAATGAGGACAGAAGGCTCTCAGATATCCAACTACATGTACCAAAAACCAAATATGACTTGGAAATAAAGATTTATAGTGGTGGTATCTCTATACATGCCTATAACCTCATCCAACAAAAGCAACATCGTGCAGTTTACACCTTATCTTTTTGAATCTGATCTGACAACACTAAAATCTTTGGAATGCCACGTAATTATTTTTATTGATTGACCCAAGCACGAAACAAAGAAAGTACCAAAAATTCATTCAATTCACTCTATCACCAGATTGCAGTAACAAAAAGAAATTTTTATAGGGAAAGCAGAGTTGCTAGCATGGTCAAGAACCTGAACCGTTGAAAAAACAGAAATGTGTTTTCAACATTTTACTAATTATCATAGTTGCAACCACAACCATATTAACTAAAATGGGGGTTCTCTTAACTGGAAGAAATGATATTTTGTTGCCTATCATCAATACCCGGTCATCCAAATTTCTCCATGACCTTAATTTCAATCTTCCTAGTAGTAAAAGAAGACTAGAAATTTATTCCGAATAAATTAAAGATAAAAGGATAAGAAAATATATATATATATATAAATTAGCACTCACAAGCACAACTACAACTTTGTCACCCACTTTGAAATTTTTAACTTCTAATCCTAGCCCTATGAATTCCTACTACATCAGATGTTGTTAAAAAAAAAAAGCTTCATCAGCAAAAATAAATACCAGAAGCACATTTGTTTGTTTTGAAAAACAAGTCCCTTCTGCCAAACTGAAATTTTTTTCATCTTCACAATTCCCTTATGCCGAGCTGGAATTTTTCTGACCGAGTCTCCGTTTGTTCCCATAATGGTGGCGAGAATCCGACCGAGTCTCGACGACAGCTCATTGCTACAACTCGCGACTGCGTCCCTTGAGTCTCTATCCGAAATCCAAATGCTGACGAAGAGGGCCGCCTCCACGAACGGTTCTGAAATCACGCCGTGCGTTGATGATGTGGCGGTGGTGATTAACAGCAAGAACTTCAACTCGGAGGAGAGATTCAACGGCTGTGATTTTTTGTTGAAGTGGTCGTATTCGTTTGGATTCGAGCGGAGTCTTGCGTCGGAGAGGATGGTGACGGAGGCGATAACGGCGTCGCCGTGGAGGTACAAAAGGGGGAGTTTCTGGAGCAAACGGTTGTCTCCGTTTGGCTCATTGACGAAGTCTAGAGTCTTCTGGAGCAAAGGATTATATACTTCCTTTTTGTTTTCCTTTTACTGATACTGTAGCTATAGCCGGTTACCCATTTTCTAAGTGTTAAACCTCAGCCGTTGATTACCTTTCTTTACGATCTAAATGGTCATTTGCAAAAGGACAAATGACTGGGGTACCAAACCCTTGACGTAATGTAGCTGGACCCTGGATTTTAATATATTGTAGATTGTGATAATTTGTCATAATTTCAAAAAACTTCCATTTAACAGCGGTTGGTGAATGTGTGTTGTAAAAAAATTTTAATATTTGACAACAAGCGAAAGAATGTTGTTAAAAACTCTTCAATAGATGTTCAATCTCACAACATTCTACAAAAGCGCGTTGTGAAAAAATTCTAATAATTGACAACTAGTGTAAAATCGTTATAAATTTTTAATCCCATTCAATCCATGAATTAGTAAAATTAATCTAAATTCAATTCATAATTCTGCAGATTAGAAGTGGATTTGATATAATCCATATTCATTCCACTTTTG
Source organism: Citrus x changshan-huyou (assembly GCA_039657385.1). Classification (NCBI taxonomy): domain Eukaryota; kingdom Viridiplantae; phylum Streptophyta; class Magnoliopsida; order Sapindales; family Rutaceae; genus Citrus; species Citrus x changshan-huyou. Next base: position 10,343,982 of record CM077549.1, read on the forward strand.
CGAATTCAATACGGATTAAAAAAAATTTCTTTCTATTCAATTCATAAAATAATTAAATAAAAATTTTAATTATAAAAATAATTTTACTGCATGCCAATCAAATTCAAATTTAAACAAGATCTAAATAAATCAATAGTTTAAATACGGGTTTAGGAATGCTATGTTAATAGGGTCTTTATGCCGCCACCCCAACATCTATTAAATCAATCAACATACGTTTTGAAACAAATATAATCCGGAAGCCATATACCATTTCAGCTTTACTCCCTAATCACTCTTAAATAAAACTATGAAAACACTGGAGTAATTGGTTTCAGCTTCGGTGTAGGATAGGTTGGAGGTGATGACACACGACGACAGCTACTGAAAGACCATTCGTTTTTTAAGGATGCCATTCAAAGTTTCGAACTTTAGCACACCAAAATAAAAAATCCTGATGTTTCTAGATCAGTGGATGAAAATCAACTTAAATTTTAGAATTAAATCAATACAAAAGTTGAAATTTGAAAGCTTATATAATTAATTGTTGTCAACGTCCACCCTAACTAGATTTTAACCTATTTACTAGTAGTATAACATTTTTAAATTTTAAATTCTTTAAATTATATACACACACGGATTTGCTGATTTTCAGGGATTTGGAGAAGCCAATCCATTTCATCAATTGTGGATTTTAAAATTTTTCAATCCATCTAATCTGTCAATTCATGGATTGGATTTTTATCGAGGGGATTTTTACAGATCAAATGAATTGAATAGATTGAACACTCTAACACGTTGTTATAGTCATGTTGTCTAAACCTTATTTTCTTGGAGCATGTTGACAATACAGTAATGTGCATTCGGAGGTTGATTGTAAAGATAAAAACAATAGAAAGTATAAATGATTAATAATATAGATGACTTTAAGTGACATAAGTTTTTTAAAACTAAACAAAGCCAACACAAGTAGATGATCTTTTTCATTATAATATGTCGCAAAATAAAAACTATATATTTATTTCTTTAAATTTTTAATTTAATTCGTTCAATTTCTTGCAGTAACTAAAACCACTTCAGAATTATGTTAAGATTAATCCATACAAATAAAACATCCCAAGTCCTCCGCAGTAATAAGCAAGTGTGTGTGTGTACATATATAGTACAATTTAATATTACTTCAACTACAGAAATTAATTGTCGAAGTCATAAAAATTAAGGATCAAAAATAGGAACTATGAACCAAACCAGAACGCAAAAAGTAGTCATATTTTTTCATGAGGGAATTCTAACGTGCCAAATGCATGTGTTTATAATAATCAACGATGTCGATATTTGTTCATGGCAGTCCTACGGTGAACAGAAACGTGCAGAAGCATGTGTTTAATAATCAAAGTTATACTTCCATAAGAGTCATAGAGCACTAAAAAGAATGTGTCAAAACTCGTTTAATTCTTATATTTTGAGTTCTTATATTTTTAAAAATAACTCAAAATTCTTGGTTGTTAAACAATTGACATATCTGTCGTTATTTTTTTCTTTTTAGCTTGCTTTTATAATATTATCTCTCTTACAATAATTTTTTTGGACATTAATTAAAAATAAAATTTAAATTATTAATTTAGCCGCAAAAAAATAATAAACAAATAATATATATTAATTTTCTAAGAAGATTATGTATGTCAAAAAATTAATATTGTAAAAAAATTAAATTACCAATTTTTTTGGACATCAGTAAAAATTTTAATATATTAACTTAGTAGAGTCTTCCACATTAAATTTTTGGGATTAAATTGATAATCTAATTTTTTTATTAATGTCCAAAAAATAAACATTATTATATGAGAACAAAAAGTAACCCTAACAATGGTGTCAATAATTTAACAATAGGGATGTTTTGAGGAATTTTTTAAAATATAGTGATTAAAAGAACATTAACCTAAAAATATTAGAAATAAACGAGCTTTTGTCCAAAGAGAATTCTTGTACAGCCGGACTTTACTAGAATTTGCAAACAAAATGCAAATACCATTGGTCTTCCAAAACACATGCAACTTTTGGTCAACAACCTGTAAAATACCATTAGAAGAGATATTTGTGCCATTTTCTTGGGATCATCAATCTCGAAACATAAGAGTTTCTGCTAGGCAACATATCAGCATGTAAAATGCCATCTCATTGACTAATAGTTGAAAATGACAAGGGGGCAGAAAGAGAAATTTTAGAATTCTTTTAATGTACCATGTCATTTATACAATAACTAAATAATTTTATAGTATAAGTACATTTAGTTTGAAGAACCAACATATAACTGGTGCTTATATAAAAAATTTAATTATATTACCTCTTATATATTTTAGAATTTCTCTTAAAAGAGAAATAGCATATTTCACCTTTTTTTTCTTGATTTTGATGCATTACACTGTGGTGCAGCGCATGAGCTACATGCTTATGAAAAATTAGACTAGTTGGTACAGGGCATGTTAGGGAGTCAGAGCCTCTCCTTTTTGACACAATGATTCAGTGTGCAATACATAAGCACATGCGCATACAAACTTCGACTAGTTGGTGCGAGGCTTATTCGGGGAGCCTCTCTTTTTTGACACAATATGAAACAACTATTAACCATTAAATCACAATTTGATAAGTCTCATGAAAAATAAAAATAATAATAAATACATTGAAAATGATATTTGCATCGAGTCAAATCCTGGGTCAAACTTCGAAAAATCAAAACGCACAGGCAAAACGCAGCGTTTTGTTTGCCAAATATTTTCTCTTTTCCTTCATTGACCGAGGTCCAGCCATTCACGATCCACCGCAATTCACATCTGAAATTGCCATTCGCCATCCACAACTCACAGCCACCATCACCCATACCCAGCCATCGTCGCCGCCACCACCAACAGCCATCACACAACAGTGATAGCCATTCACAAGGCAGCACAGTTATCACAGCCTAAGGTAATGCTTCAATCTTTAGCTTTTTTAGATTATGGCAAAATGGGGACGATTTAGGTGTTCGCACCTGGCAATGTAGAAATATAATTAGGCGTAATTCATGTAAATTGCATTTGACATGTAGATTTTAATTAGAAAATTAAGAAGACCCTGAATTAAATTAGTGGGAAAAGAGTAAATTTTTTGAATATGTTGTTGGCTTAATTATTCCTCTTTCTCAAGTTCTTACTTCTGAAACATGACATTGAAATAGGTTCAACCATGTTTTCCAAAATGATAGCTTCAACAAAGTTAAGTTCATTACAGAGTGTGTAGGCATAATCTAGGTTTATCCAATGATTTAACTTCTATAGACACAATCATGATAAGGCTATAAATTTCTTATGTTCTAAATTTTAGATCCAATTTCGATTACCATATTTAATCTCTTGTTTTCTGGTAGGCGCCAAGAGGAGAGGAGGCTTATGGTGTTGACCGATCAACATTTGCATTATTTATGCAACCTGACTGGTAGCATTCACAAAGTTCATTTATCTAATATTTTATTTTTTTAGCCTCACTTATGCAGTATAATTTTTATAGGAGAAAATTGCTTATAGATTGTATTTTTTTTTTAAAAAAAAAGAAATTTATCATTGCACCACCTTTATTTTGTCTTATGTTCATCCAACCACTACAAAATTTTAACATGTTCTCTGCACCACCTTTCTTTTTAAATTTGTATCAATTAGCCACTTTTGTGTTAACACTGTTAAATAATTTAAACGAAATAACAGGTTTACCTCTAAAAAATTAAAAGATCATTTTATTTTAAAAAATTTTAAAAAAAAAAAATTATAATCATAAAATACCCCTAAATTTCATAAAACATAAATCCCAAAATTAAAGTTTTTATTTTTTACTAACAATTATATTAATAAAAATATAATTATAAAAATAATTGCAAAATTTTTGAATTTAATAAAAATCCCCTAAATTATTTAAATTTTTGGATTTATTTTTTAATAAATAAATTCAATTATTTTAATAAAAATTTGCAAATTATATTTTTAATAAATAAATTCAGTTATTTTTATTAAAATTTTGCAAAATTATAATTTTTAAAGCTAATTTTTTTAATTTTTTGAGGTTCGAAATTATTAACCAAATTTTTATATTCTAATTTTACTAATATATTTTTCTTAATAAACAATATAGCTAATTCAGCTGACCTTTCTTGCAACATTGTTAATCTTAAATACGTTTTTATTAATTTTAATTTTAAAAAACTTCTTTCTGCAGAAGCAACTGCTACTAATATTGTTAACAATATTCTATGAGCAATATATGCATTTCGGAAAGAATCAATTTTTTTTAAATAATTAAGTAGTATTATTTCACCTGGAAAAACTTCGTTTAAAATTCTCAACTCTTAAGACAAATCTAAACCATCTATGTCAGATAGTGTATCATGTTTTAAAGCATTTTTGAGATTAACACAATAAGTTTTTAAAACATAGTCACTTAACAATTGTAATTTTTTGAAATTAAACAAAAATCCAAACATATTATCATACATTTGAAATTATTCAAATCTATTCTTATTGATGAAATAGCTTGATCTACTATATATACAAACTAATTAATTCTAGAAGACTCTTCAAGAGACAAAATTCCCTGTTCACTAACATTTTCATCAAATTTATTTTTTTTTTCTGCGAATTATACTTTTCTCATGAAATCTAGGTTCTATTTCCATTTCACTTGCAATATCTTTTGCTGAAATCATAATAGATGTGAATCCATTTTCTCTATGGCTTTCAAAGGGAAAAATAAAAAACCTTTAAGCTGGTCTATGGCAATATCAATACGCACATCTTCTTTTTGCAAGATCTTACTTACAGCAAATAATAACAACAAATAATATCAAACTAAATAATCACACCTAATATGAATTCAAAATCTTTTAATTCATACGTTGCTAAACACTTAGCTTCACTATTTATTTTAGAATTTTCACTAATTTCTTCTAATTCAAGTATAGCATCTTTTATTGATCCTCATATTGATCAATAATAGAAATATATGTGACTAATAATGTACATTTTGGTATCTTTATTATTGTACGAGAGAAATTATCTATTACAGAAAAAGAATAAAAGTTTTTACGACCTACCACATGATTGAGAGTCCATTTGAAAGTCAAAAGCATGGAATTCCCAGTATTATTGATGAAATCAATAAATCAAAAAATAAATGCTGAAATTACAAAAGTCTAAAGTATCATTCTCAGTTGAATCACTAAATTCATTTTGGACATTGAGCCATAAATGGCAATGCTCTCCATGACTAGAGATTTCGTCCTTTTCTACAAGTTCTAACAATTTCTTGTAAACGTGTAGGACGAGCCTCCACAAATAGCAATTATTCGGGACGTACTTTTTTAAATATCTTTTGTGTTAAAAAACAATCACCGTCTCACATTGAACCCCAAAGTTTGCCTTTAAAAAAATAAAAATAAAAAAAAACTTCTTTTGTTTGTCTAAAATGAGGTCTGTATACCATTTTTGAAAATACGACGAGAGTCTCCATGTTCCTTTACTAAACCACAGAGGCGTCAGTATCCTTACAAGTACGCTCAACGACCGTCTTGTTTGCTTATAGGAAATTGACAGCTTATTGCCAGCTAGCGATAGTAATAATAGGAACAACTAATAATTAGAATAATAAAACTAGGGATCCCAATATTTCATTTTTTTTTTTTGGTAATGAGTAATAACTTACCTGATCTGGCATTTACGAATAATTGGGACTATAATTCGAGATTTAGGCTGATTAATAAGCGGATCCAAGCTACTCTTATCAAGGAAAAAAAATACTAATAATAAGTGAATCCAATCACTCTCTCATCCAAGGGGAGAGAAATGATAGGTAGGTAGGTCTCTAGACAACAACATTCTTGCAACAACTCTAATACAGCTTTATTACACTTTATTGACAAATTTTCTCATGAACCAAATGCTTACCTGCGCGTAGCAATAAACTGTCTTTTGGAAGTTAAAGACCTACGTTGGAAGCCTTGGGAGGTTGAAGATGAAGGGTAAATTCATAATTTCCAAGTATAGTAGAATTTTGTCACCTTCAATGCTAGATCTTTTTAATCTGTCTGATTTCTTTCTTTTCCAACACCACCCCCCCTCCCCTTTCTTTTCTTTTTCCTCGATTAACTGTCTATGCAGTCAAATATTAGAGTTTTAACACATATCAGAGATATGGTAGCTTATAGCGTGATAGGGGAAACCGTATGAAACGACCCGCCCTGAATCCCCCCGGGCGAGTCAATCTAATCACATTAAAACAGACTTAATAATAATCTAATTAGTAAGGATTCTGCCGAAAATTCGGCAGAGTTTCCTTTATATATATAACACTCCTAATCTACAAATATGAATATAACACTCCCAATATAATTCAATATACAACAAACTCCAGTGATCAACATCCTCAACCAAAATGCTGAGTTTTATATCTCCAGAGTCTCAAAAGATAATATTATAACTAATATTAATATCTTAGTTTATTCTTAATCCCAAAAGAATAATATAACAAAATTATACAATCCCAACAGGACGAGATAACCAAGATGTCCTAACAAAAACATTTATATCTTCTAACACCATCACGTGGCCAAGACTCAAAATCTATTTACAATCGCTGGGTCGGTCTGGTGTACCTGCAACCTCCTGGTGAGGGGGGGGGGAAATATAATAAAAAATGGGGTGAGTTTAAAACTCAGTGAGATCAGTGAGTGGATAGTACTTTAAAAGAGATAATCATATCATTTCCAAACACGATTTCATCAAATCATATGCGAGAAACCAGTAATAAATCATTTAACATTTAAATCAGATTAATAACCATGGAAATCATATCACAATATCATATAGGATACACAAATCTGAAAATCATCACCAAACAAGTACCCAGGGAAATAATCTCATCATATCTGGACCTCAACGGACGGGCAATGACGTACTATCTGGGTACCGTCACGCCTTGGAGCTACACGGATAGACAGGGAAATACCATCTCATATCTCATCATATATGTGCATGCATAATCTAGTCCCCAAATGATAAAAGCGCCCAAGCACACGGTCCAAAGCCTCTGTGTGTGCTCAGACGGGCCCCAAAGGCCTGTATCTCAATATCTGTCTGTATCTCATATCTGTATCTTTGTAATCATCATACAGCATGCATATGCCCCCAAAAGGCAAAAGCGCCCAAACACATGGCCCAAAGCCTCTATGTGTGTTCAGACGGGCCCCAAAGGCCTCTCATTTCATATCATCTGCATCATTGTATCTAGAGGGGAAGGGTACTGTCTAATGATTTTAAAAACAATCATTATACTCATATTCACATACCTTTTAACCATACTTTAAATCATACCACATTTGAATCCATTTTTCTTATCTTTAAAATATTATCATGCTTTATTCAAAGTCGATACAAAAATCATTAACCAAATATTTTAATATAATATCAATGCGTGAATAAAATCCATTTCGAGAAATCATTAAATCATAACATTTAAAATACTTATTTCGTAAACATGCATTACTATCATAATTAACTATGAAAATAGGTTTTGTATATTCCACTCACAGTAACGGTGTTCACGTTCGGTTATCGTCCACGTCCGCGGACCGGTTCTCGCTCGCGGATCCTCCTAAATCAAGGAAATGACATAATTATTTTTCGTAAATCTGAATTAAGACTAAATTTATGCAATAAACTTGAAACGAACATCTATCCATAATTTACAACTCCCGCGTCGATAAAATTACTAAAATACCCTCGAGTTCGTAAATTATTAAAATACTCTAAAATTGTAAATCACCGAATTACCATCAAAATCGTAATTACACCCAATCCTCAATTCTAGGAATTACTAAAATATCCACAGGCTCAGAAATTATAAAATTGCCCTCAGAGTGTGAAATTATCGAAATGCCCTTGCCGATAAACAATCACCGGAATTTGGTCAACGCTGGCCGAAAAACTCAAGTCTGAAAGTTCTAGCCACACTGAGTGCAACAGTGGTGGTGGTGACCTCCCACACGCGGCGATGGCCCCGGATCGAGCTCCCAAAGCCGTAAGTCTTTCAACGACCGATCAACGGCAAAACGATGTCCCGGGCGGCAGTGGATGGTCGGAAATGGAAGAGGGAGTCGCGGGGAACAAAAATCCAACTGGTGGTGTCACCCAAAATCGGTGAAAATCCTAGCGGAACAAAGCGAAACAGTCGCGGGTTTCCAAGCCTCGATTGCCGGTGTTCCGGTTGCTTTTCGGCGACGAGGATGGCAGGGGAACGACGGCCGACTTCTAAGCTTCAAATTGGTACCAAGCTCGGCCGAAACAGTGGCCGGAAATGGGAGATATGGCCGGGTCACGTTCGCAGGTTCCGGGTCAGGTTTTCGGGTCTGGTTGACAGCTTCTCTCTCTCACTCTCTCACACACGTGTGGCTCTGTTTTGCTTTGTTTTCCAGCTTCTTCTTTTGTTAACTTCTTAACCGCCTCTTTTTATTCATTTTTAATTCACATATGTTACAATCCTCCCCCCTTACAAAAATTTCGTCCTCGAAATTTACGTACCTAATAAGAAAAGATAGGGATACTGAGCTCGCATTAAGTCCTCGTGTTCCCAGGTAGTCTCTTCCTTTGTATGATTCCTCCACCGTACTTTTACTAGAGGAATGGTCTTAGAACGCAGAACTTGGTGTTTATCTTCCAGTATCTCCACTGGTTCCTCTTCGTAAGTCAAATCTTCTTTCAACTGAATTGGCTGCTTCGATAACATATGACTCAGGTCATATATGTACTTCTGAAGCATTGAGACATGAAACACATCGTGGATTCTGGATAACTCGGGTGGTAGAGCTAATCGATAAACTAATGGACCGATGCGCTCAATGATCTCATATGGCCCAATGTAACGTGGACTTAGCTTCCCACGTTTCCTAAATCGAAGCACCCCTTTCCAAGGAGATATCCGTATGAAAACTCTATCACCAACTTCGAATTCAAGTTCCCGTCTACGCTTGTCTGCATAGCTCTTCTGTCTATCTTGGGCCACTTTTAATCTATCCCGGATCAATTGTATCTTCTCATTAGTATCCTGGATTAGTTCTGGACCGAATAACCTCCGTTCACCAACCTCATCCCAACATACTGGAGTCCTACATTTTCTACCATACAAAGCCTCATATGGTGCCATCTCAATACTAGCTTGATAGCTGTTGTTGTAAGAAAACTCCATCAGAGGTAAATGATTGTCCCAATTACCTTTAAACTCCATAACACAAGCTCGCAACATATCTTCCAGAGTTTGAATAGTACGCTCTGACTGTCTATCAGTCTGTGGATGAAAAGCTGTACTAAAGTTTAACTTGGTGCCTAAAGCATTTTGCAAGCTGGTCCAGAACTTAGAAGTAAACCGAAAATCTCTATCTGAGATTATGGACACAAGTACTCTATGAAGTCGAACTATCTCAGCCACATAAATACTCCCTAACTTGTCCATCGAATAGGTGATTTTGAATGGTAAGAAGTGAGCAGATTTTGTAAGTCGATCAACAACCACCCAAACACTATAATGTCCTTTCTTAGTACGTGGAAGTCCTACTACAAAATCCATGGTGATGTGCTCCCACTTCCACTCAGGAATAGGAAGCGGCTGAGAACACCCTGCAGGCCTCTGGTGTTCAGTCTTAATCTACTGACAGACTAAACATCGAGAAACAAATTATGCTATCTCTCTCTTCATGCCCTGCCACCAATAATGATCCCTCAGGGTGCGGTACATCTTCGTACTACCAGGATGCATCGCATATGCTGAACAATGAGCTTCTTCCATAATCTCTTCTTTTAGATCTTTAATATCAGGTACACAGGGTCTATTACCCATGACTAAGACTCCGTTGCCTCTCACCGTAAAATTGGTTCGTAAACCTTTTTGCACATCCTTTTTCAACTTCATTAACTGTGGGTCCTGAGCTTGCATCTGGTAAACTTTGTCAATCAAAGTCGGCCTAACTCGAAACTTAGCTATCAAAGCTCCACAATTGTCAGCGTTCAACTCGATTCCCAAAGATCTCAACTCAATCAACAAAGGCATATATTTCACTCGCAAGTGAGCAATAGAGTTGGGAGACTTTCTACTTAGTGCATCAGCTACCACATTTGTTTTGCCCGGATGATAATCAATAGTGCAATCGTAGTCTTTAATCAGCTCGATCCACCTCATCTGTCTCAAATTCAACTCCTTCTGAGTAAACAAATACTTCATGCTCTTATGATCAGTGAAAATCTGACACGTTACCCCATATAAGTAATGCCGCCATGTCTTGAGTGCAAACACCACTGCTGCTAGCTCTAAGTCATGTGTTGGGTAGTTTTGCTCATGCTTCTTAAGTTGTCTAGAAGCATAAGCCACCACTTTCCCATGCTGTATCAACACACAACCCAATCCCTGCCTAGAGGCATCGCTGTAAACCACAAATCCTTCATTACCAGATGGAAGTGTAAGAACTAGTGCTGAGGTCAAACGTGTCTTAAGTTCTTGAAAACTCTTTTCACAATCATCATCCCACTGGAATTTAGCATTCTTTCTCGTTATCCGTGTCAGAGGAGTAGCAATCTTGGAGAATCCCTCCACAAATCTACGATAGTAACCAGCTAATCTAGGGAAACTCCGAACCTCTGTGACATTTGTAGGTCGTTCCCATTGCACAACTGCTTCAATCTTTTGAGGATCGACATAAATGCCTTCAGCTGATATCACATGGCCCAAAAATACTACTCTGTCCAACCAGAACTCGCACTTGCTGAACTTGGCATACAACTGCTTCTGTCTCAAAGTCTGTAAAATAGTCCACAAATACTCTGCATGCACCTCCTCACTTTGAGAATACACCAAGATATCATCAATAAATACAATCACAAACCGATCCAGGTACGAGCGAAATACCCTATTCATGAGATCCATAAAAGCAGCTGGAGCATTTGTAAACCCAAATGGAATCACTAAGAACTCATAGTGCCCATAACGAGCTCTAAATGCTGTTTTAGGAACGTCAACATCTTTAATTCTAAGCTGATGGTAACCCAAGCGCAAATCGATCTTAGAAAATACTTTTACCCCCTAGAGTTGATCAAGCAAGTCATCAATACGCGGAAGTGGATACTTATTGCGTACCGTAACTTTGTTCAACTGCCTGTAGTCAATGCGGAGTCTAAAAGTCCCATCATTTTTCTTAACAAACAAGACTGGAGCTCCCCACAGGGACACACTAGGTCTAATAAACCGTTTCTCCACCAACTCTTGCAATTGAACCTTCAGTTCCTTCAACTCTACTGGAGCCATCCTGTATGGTGCCATAGATATAGGAGATGTTTCAGAGACTAAGTCAATAGAAAACTCAACTTCCCTGTTAGGTGGCATCCTAGGAAGTTCGTCTAGAAATACATCTGGAAATTCTTTGACTACTGCAATATCCTCCAATCTCAATTCTCGAGCTTCTGTATCTATCACATGAGCTAAATAAGCCGAGCATCCTTTTCTTAGCAACCGTCTTGAACTAATGGCAGATATAACACATGAAGGTAGAACTTTGCGCTCCCCACAGAATATCACCTCAGTCTTCCCTGGCTTTTTAAACACAACATCCTTTTTGAAACAATCCACTGTTGCATAATGAGATTCAAGCCAATCCATGCCCAAAATAGCATCAAAGTCATGAATGTCTAAGGAAATTAAATTCGCCTCAAATTCATGTTCAACCATTCCAATCATACAATCTCGATACACACTCTCAGCAAGTAATGACTTTCCGGTAGGTGTACGAACAACTAAACCACAATCTAACAGTTCGGGCTCTCCCCCTATGTGCATAGCAAAAGTACGGGAAACAAAAGAGTGTGTGGATCTAGGATCAATAAGAATATGAGCCTCGCGGCCAAGGATAAAAAATAGGAACTATGAACCAAACCAGAACGCAAAAAGTAGTCATATTTTTTCATGAGGGAATTCTAACGTGCCAATGCATGTGTTTATAATAATCAACGATGTCGATATTTGTTTATGGCAGTCCTACGGTGAACAAAAACGTGCAGAGGCGTGTGTTTAATAATCAAAGTTATACTTCCATAAGAGTCATAGAGCACTAAAAAGAATGTGTCGAAACTCGTTTAATTCTTATATTTTGAGTTCTTATATTTTTAAAAATAACTCAAAACTCCTGGTCATTAAACAATTGACATATCTGTCATTATTTTTTTTTAGCTTACTTTTATAATATTATCTCTCTTACAATGATTTTTTTGGACATTAATTAAAAGGAAAAATTAAATTATTAATTTAACCACAAAAATAAAATAAAAATAAAAATAATATATATTAATTTTCCAAGAAGATTACATATGTCAAAAAAATTAATATTGTAAAAAAATTAAGTTACCAATTTTTTTGGACATCAGTAAAAAATTTAATATATAACTTAGTAGAGTCTTCTACATTAATTTTTTGGGATTAAATTGATAATCTAATTTTTTTTATTAATGTCCAAAAAATAAACATTATTGTAAGAGAGTAATATGTAAAAGTAAGCCAAAGAGAATTAAAAGTAACCCTAACAGTGGTGTTAATAATTTAACAGTAGGGATGTTTTCAGAATTTTTTTAAAATATAATGACTAAAAGGACATTAACCTAAAAATATTGGGAATAAACAAGCTTTTGTCGAAAGAGAATTCCTGTACAGCCGGACTTTACTGTAAAATACCATTAGAAGTGATATTTGTGCCATTTCCTTGGGATCATCAATCTGAAAACAAAAGAGTTTCTGCGGGGCACCATATCAGCATGTAAAATGCCATCTCATTGACTAATAGTTGAAAATGACAAGCGAGGCACAAGAGAAATTTTAGAATTCTTTTAAAGTACTATGTCATTTATATAAAAAACAAATAATTTTATAGTATAAGTACATTTATTTTGAAGAACTAATATATAACTGGTGTTTATATAAAAAAATTTAATTATGTTACCTCTTATGTATTCGAGAATTTTTCTTAAAAGAGAAATAGCATATTTCACTTTTTTTTTCTTGATTTTGCTGCATTACACTGTGGTGCAGCGCATGAGCGACATGCTTATGAAAAATTAGACTAGTTGGTATAGGGCATGTCGGGGAGCCTCTCTTTTTTGACGCAATATGAAACAATTATTAACCATTAAATCAAAATTTGATAAGTCACATGAAAAATAAAAATAATAATAAATACATTGAAAATGATATTTGCATCGGGTCAAACCATGGGTCAAACTCCGAAAACTCAAAACGCATCGTTTCATTAAAGGCAAAAACACAACGTTTTGTTTGCCAAATATTTTCCCTTTTCTTTCATCGACCGAGGTTCAGCCATTCATGATCCACCACAATCCGCAGTTAAAATTGCCATTCGCCATCCACAACTCACAGCCACTATCACCCATACCTAGACATCGTCACCGCCACCACCGACAGCCATCACACAACAGTGACAGCCATTCACAAGGCGGCACAGTTATCACAGCCTAAGGTAATGCTTCAATCTTTAGCTTTTTTAGGTTATGGCAAAATGGGGACGATTTAGGTGTTCGCACCTGGCGATGTAGAAATATAATTAGGAGTAAGTCATGTAAATTATGATAGGTTTTTTTGCCGTGATTTTTTTAATTTTTTTATGGTTTCCTTTTAGTTTAGATTGGGGATATGAAAATTATGGTAGTGGTGGGGCAAGTCATGAGGATCATGTCCAAAGCTTGAAGATTTCTTAGGGTCATGTTGTTACTCAATCTATACATCAACTGACCCTGCTGATGCCAAAACCAACATAATGGAATGTCAATATTGTATCAAGCAGCTGCTTCAATGTTGATAATAATGGAGACTTTGACTTAGAAATCATTGCTCAAGATCTGACGAGCCACCCATCTTCAATCATCCACCACCACTACAGTCAACATCATCATCACCCACAAACACAAACCTTAAACCCTAGCTATACCCATAACCACGATGATATTATGTACCATCATCATTTTCTTCATCAGCATCAGCATGTTCCTTAAAAGACTGTAGCTTCTATTGCTGGGTTCAATTCTTGGCTAAGCAAACTCCATTTGCTTCTTCTTCTTCTGTTGAGATATCTGCTGCAACAAGTGATACTAATCAAGGAAATAGCTGTGGGTTTCAGTCACTCTCTCTTGACATGAATCTCACCTCATCAAAACAAAATTATGGTTGGGCTCGGGCTTAATTCAAAGGATCGGACTTTTTTGAGCTCAAACCCTTTATTTTAGTTACAAGCTTAGGTAAGCCCGAGCCTAACCTGGCCCATTGTTATCCCTAGTTTGTATCCTTACAACTAAACATGATGGACCATCTTGTTTGTTTATAAGAAAATGACAACTTAAGCTGAATTAATTGCAGCTAGCGATAGTAATATTAGGAACAACTAATAATTAGGATAAATACTATTAGGAATCTCAATATTTCTATTTCGAGTGATGTTATAGCTCTGTAATGGTTAGTAACTGACTATGATATGGCAGTTACAAATAAAGTGTCACACTAACTCTGCAATTGTTAATAAATTACTGGTATGGCGGTTACAAAAAAAATAAAATAAAATAAGGGGATTCAAACTCAATTAGAAAAAAGAAAAATAAGGGAATGCAGATACTCTCTCATCCAAGGAGAGAAAGAGAAGATGATACATGGATTTCCAAAAAAATATTCTTGTAACAACTCTGATACGGCTTCATTACACTTTATTGACAAATTTTCTAATGAACCAAATGCTAACTTGCACATAGAAGTAAACCGCCTTTTACAAGTGAAAGACCTACATACGAAGCCTTCGGAGCTTGAAGATGAAAGGTAAAATTATCATTTCCATGTATAGCAGGATTTATCACCTTCAATTCTAAATTTTGTAATCTATGTCTGATTTCTTTCCTTTTTTTTTTTCCCTCCTTTCTTGGTTTACTGCTGTATGTAGTAAAATATTAGAGTTTTAATACATAACAGAGAGATATGCACGAGCACAACCAAAACTCAGGCACCACTTATTGGCTACCATCTGTGACTCATTTTATCAAGACAAATCCCCCTAGCTGCCATATATCTCACCAACACCTCGTTGTCTCTCTTTTGGCCACCGTTAGTGGCACCATCAACCTGCTAGCCGCCTCATACCAGCCACTTTTCAAATGATAATTTTTTATTGTTGATACCTCAGTATCATTGATCGCTATTGCTAAAGCTATTGATACTTTAGTATTAGTAATTAGTGATACTTATCTGTTAAATGCAGAAAATGGTCCAAATGTATGTACATACTAATACTTTCAAATAAAGTGTCACAAGACAAGTATCAGTGAAGACTATTTTCTAGTAGTGATGATTACACCTATTTTGAATGGGTAAAAATGAAACAAAGATGCAAGAAAATTTCATGCTGAATTATAAAAAAAAAATTGTTGAAAAGTTAAGGTTTGAAAGTGAAGTAATCAATCCTCAAACTACTGTTTTTGGAAAAGAAGAGAAATTGAAGGAAGTTTTGACTGAGCTAGAAAGTACTAAAAAATCTTTGAGAACGATGAATTCTAGAACAAAGCAATTTGATAAGATTTTGACTATGGGAAAAGCTACTTTAGATCATTATTGTCTTGGGTATCATAAAGGAATTACTTTAAGCTCAAATACTATTTTTGGTAAAGCCTCTTCACCAACAACCAAAGTATCGCCACCTATGGCAAAACTCTCTGACGAAATGAAAGGTAAATATGTGACACATTATACATTGAGCTCACATGGTTAGTATGAAAGTTTTGTTCTTACTTGTCACTTTGTTATATTAAAGGACACATAAGAGCTAGATGCTTCAAGTTCATGAATTACATAAAGAAAATTGTGTCGTTTAATTTTTCTTCATTTGGTAAACCTAGATATAATCTTAAACCTAAGTTTAATGTTCAAGGTAACTTTATTGAACCAAATTTGATTAGGAAATATGAATTAAAAGCATATGTGTCATTTACATCTCTGCGATCTTCTATTAATAACTTATAGTGTTTTGATAGTGGTTGCTCTAGACACATGAATGGTAATTATAGTGCTTTAATAAATTATGAAGAATGTAGTTGAGAACATGTGGCCTTTGCTGACAGTATTAAAAGTCATGTGCTCCTAGACTTGAAAATGCTTTACAAGTTGAAGACTTGAGAGCTAATCTTTTGAGTATTAGTCAAATTTATTATCAAAACTTAATGATAAATTTTAATAGCAGCAAATGTCAAGTGT
This sequence comes from Citrus x changshan-huyou, assembly GCA_039657385.1. Classification (NCBI taxonomy): domain Eukaryota; kingdom Viridiplantae; phylum Streptophyta; class Magnoliopsida; order Sapindales; family Rutaceae; genus Citrus; species Citrus x changshan-huyou. The sequence continues at coordinate 10,360,311 of CM077549.1, forward strand.
TTAATAACAAGGGTAAGTATATACTTAAGGGAATTAGACCATCGAATCATTATTATAAATTGATCCAATTTATTACTTGTCATAAAACTACTATTGATCAAATTGAAATAAGGCCCCAAAAACTTGGTCATTTTAATTATAAATTATTGACTAACTCGTGAGTGCAGAAATTGTAAGACCTAAGCTCAAAAAGAAACAATCTAGAGCTTGTAATTCTTGTCAAATTGGCTAACAACAAAAAACATCGCACATCGTACAAAGTTGTTTAACATATTACCACATCTAAAGTACTTGATTTCCTTCATATGAATTTTATTAGTCCAATGCAAGTGAAAAGTGTTGCTGAAAAATGGTATGCTTTTATTTGCATAGATGATTTCTTCAGATGCACATGGGCTGATTTTATTAAAGAAAAATCTGATATGTTTGGTGTGTTTAAAAAATTATGTATTAGAAGATCATAATATTGGGAAAATTAGAAGTCATCATCAAAACGAATTTGAAAATGCTAATTTTGCAAAATATTTTGATAAACATGGTATAATACATGAATTTTCAGTACCTACTACTCTTGAACAAAATGGAATTTTTAAAGAAAGAACAAAACCTTAGAGGAGATGGCACGTGTGATGTTGAACTCCAATAAGTTGACTAAATGTCTTTCAGCAAAAGAACTAAATATTTTTGTATCCAACCACTAAAAAAACCTCTTATGAACTGTGGAAACGTAAGGAACCTAATATAAATTATTTTCACATCTTTGGTATTACATGTTACATCTTGAAAGATCGTGAATACTTGTGCAAGTATGAGTAAAAAAGTGATGAGGGCATTTTTCTTTGTTATTCAAATAATAATAAAGCTTTTCGATTGTAAAATTTGAGAACTCAAACTATTATGGAATCTACCAATGTTATTATTGATGACTTTAAAGATTTTGCAGAATTTTTTGTTTAAAGAGAGATCACTGAGTTCATTAAGAATGAAGAAATTTTTTGTATTCGCATAATACTTTTAGATGAAAATGCCAAAATAACTCACGTTAACCACAATGAAGACTTAACCCCCATATGAAAAAAGTGGTAAAAAATTAGATCTTTAAACTACTAGATGTAAGAATTATCTATCTTATCTCTGATAGTAAATAGGTAAGTCCAACATAAGTAGTACTAAAGAAATCTGCAATGATCGCTGTAAAAAATTAAAAAAGTGAACTAATCTCAACACGGGTTCCATCTAGTCAACATATGTGCATTGACTACAGAAAATTAAATAATGCCAATAGAAAGGAGCATTTTCCTCTTTTATTTTTAGATCAAATCCTCGAGAGTAGCAAAACACTTCTGCTACTACTTTCTTGATGGCTACTCAAACTTTCAGCAAATTTCTACAGCCTTAGAAGACCAAGCAAAGACAATATTCACATGCCTATTTGAAACATTTACATTTAGAAGAATGCCTTTTGGACTCTATAATTCTCCCGCAATATTTCAGAGATGCATGCTAAGCATTTTTAGTGAGATTGTTGAAAATTGTTTAGAAGTTTTTATGGACAATTTAACTATATTAAGAAATTTTTTTTATACATCTCTTAATAATTTAGAAAGAGCTTTAGAAAGGTGTAAAGAAAAAGGATTTATTTTAAATTAGGCAAAATGTTGTTTCATGACCATTTTTAGAATTGTCTTGGGCCATGTAATTCCTTTAAATGAAATCAAAGTTGATAAAGTCAAAGTTAAAATCACCTCAAAATTATCTTCACCAAAGACAGTTAAGGAAGTTCATTCAAAATCACCTCAAAATTACCTTCACCAAAGACAATTAAGGAAGTTCGTTCCTTTTAAGGACATGCCGAATTTTATAGGAGGTTTATAAGAGACTTTAGTATCATATATAGACCACTTTGTAATCTCTTTATAAAAGATACACTATTTGAGTGGACCAAAGATTGTCAAAAAGACTTTGAAAAGATAATATGTCTTTTAGCATAATCCCCTATAATGCAATCCCCTTATTGCCCTTTACTTTTTGAACTAATGTGTAATGCTAGCGATTATGATGTTGGAGCTGCTTTAGGACAAAGAAAAAAAAAGGTGAGCTATTTGTTATCTATTATGCAAGTAGAATTTTTAATAGTGCCCAAATGACTTATACTACAACTGAAATAGAACTACTTGCTGTAATATTTACACTTAATAAATTTCAAACAAATTTAATTAGTTCATCTATTATGGTCTTTTTTTATCATATTGCTATTAGATATTTAATGTCTAAACAGGATGCCATGCCAAGATTAAAATGATGAATTCAAAGATAAAAAGGGTGGCGAAAATGTTATTGCAGGCTATCTGTTAAGACTTACAAATGAGCTTTCAATTAACACAATACCTATCAATGATTCTTTTCCTAATGAGTTTTTGTTTTCTATACATAATGTGCCTTAGTATGCTAACATTGTTAATTATTTTACAACAGGTAAAATGTCATCCAATTTGAACTTCCAAGATAATAAGAAATTCTTAATAGAGGTGAAAAGCTTTTACAAGGATGATCAATTCTTGTTCAAGTACTGTACTGATCAAATTTTTTATAGATAGATTTCGGACGATAAAGTAAACAGTGTTGTTAAATTTTGCTATTCAAAAGCATGTGATGGCTACTTTTCTCTGAAGAAGATAGCTGTAAAAAATTGGCAATATGAATTCTACTAGCACATATTATTTAAAGATTCATATGCATTTTATAAAACATGTAAGAATTGTCAAATGTTGGGTCCATCTCAAAGAAAAATATGATGCCTTTAAACTCATCTTTGTCATTGAAATATTTAACTATTAGGGAATAGATTTTATGGGCCCTTTTCCATCATCATTTGGATATGTATATATCTTATTTGCTATTGCTATGTTTTAAAATGGATTAAAGTGATTCCTTATTAACACAACAATTAAAAAACTTTGATCCATTTTTTAAAAGAAAATCTTTTAAGCAAACTTGGAATCCTTCGAGCCATTATCATTAATAAAGGTAAGCATTTTTATTACAAGTCATTTAAATATTAATGAAGAAATATGGCATTACATATAAAGTTTTTACTCTTTATCACTCTCAAATAAGTGGTCAAGTTAAAGTAGCAAATAAAGAGATACAGCAAACTTTGGAAAAGATGGTTAACCCAAACCGTAAAGATGGGTCTCATTGACTTATTGATGCACTTTGGGCCTATTTCACTGCATTTAAGACATCTTTAGACATGTTATTCTGTCGGTTGGGTTATGGTAAACATTGACACTTATCAATTGAATTTAATTTTGAGCTATTAAAATTGTTAATTCAAATCTTGATAATGCTGGTAATATGTGTAACTTACGGTTAAATGAACTTGAGGATCTCAAAATGATGTATATGAGAATTTTAGAATTATTAAGGTAAGAACCAAGGCTTTTCCTGATAAGAGAATTTTTGTAAAACATTTGAGGTCGGTCAAAAAGTGTCGCTACTGAATTTTTATCTGTATTTATTTCCAAGAAAGTTAAAGTCAAAATGGAATGACTCTTTTATTGTGAAAAGTATATATACATATGGGGCAATAGAAGTTGAGAATCCAAAGAACGGTAATAAATTCAAAGTGAATGGACAAAGATTGAAAAATGTATATCCGTATGGGGCAATAAAAGTGTTTGATTTTGCTTTTGTTTTGTCTTTTGTGTTTTGTGTCTTTTTAGGTTAACTTTTTTACTCCTTCAGATAGCAGATAACAGTACTTCCTAACTTTTATAGTTGGTTCTTCAGTTTACCCACAATCATTGAAACCCTTTGTTAAAAAGCATGGGAGAGATTATCAAGAAACTACATTCAATCTCTCCTTCGCTCTCTCTATACACTCTTATCAATATTTATAAAGCACAATTTAAAAGAATGAAGTTATTAATGATGTATGGAATTTTTAAAGATATTCATTGGCTTATTGAAGCTTAAGTTTAAGTAGCTGGCAAAATCTCTAATTTATCATTTATCTCTCACATGCCTGGCTTGAGGAAGATCACCTATGCAGAAAAGCGCAAAGCTAAAGGGTTAGGTGTCTATTATAAATATGCCCACTTGGCTTATGACACCGGTTGTGACTCCTTGGGGTATTTATCTGATAATCGTGTGGACAAGATTCAATTTGTTAGGCATGACTTCAGTTGGAAGTTGATTCATGACAATATATTATCAACTCTTGAGACACAAGCCCATGGATATGTACAAAACGAGATCCAAGGATTAATGACACAATTTCAAAACGAACATGCAGAATTTAATCTTGGCAATCTGACTTTAAAAGATCTTTTTTGTCAATTTTTAAGAAAATTGGATTAAAACCTATCCCCCATTCATAAAAGATGTTCAATTTATTACCAGACATAAAATCAGAGGAAGATATGAGTCACAATCAAAACTGCTAGTACATTTTTGTTATTATTTTTTTATTTGGTTCTAACTCTTTTCATTTGAAAATTTCCACAACATTTGACTACTTTATCCTTTCTATTGTTTCAGATATTTTGTTTAACAATTATCAACCTTTGCAATTATTATGATGCATTACTTCTCCTAGATTTGTAAATACCCTTTTATATATATCTCTTTCTTTCATGATCCAAATCCTTAAAAGAAAAGGAATCATAATGGCAATGGTTCTAATTGGAAACTTAAAAATGATTGTCTATTTTTTGGATGAACTTATGGACATGCCCTAGATTTTGTTAAAGCTGCCAAGGACCTTAGGAAGTTACTGTTTAATAGAAATGTACATTAAATATATGAAAATTGTGATCCTAGACTAATAAGGGATGTCTCATAAGCTGTAAACACTGGAGGAAGTTAGGTTTTGAGTATAATCCCAAAAGCTTTGGTTAGAGGGATCATTTGAAGAACAAATGGAGAAGAGCTCGTTGTTACAGGTATGCATGAATGTCTCATTGCAAAGATTGAACATGTTGATGTTTTTATTCTTCTGGTATGCTGACTTGGTACCTCAGAAGAATTATATTACAATTGCATCATGAGCACAACTAAACATCCACTACAATCCTATCGAGCCATTGGGTGTGAATTATTATTATGGTCTCTTCATGATATTTCTTGATAGTGTTGTGAAGCACAATTTCATTTTGCCTACGTCACGAAGAATCCTTGTCTACTTTAAAACCGCAACAGAATTAATTGGTTGAATGTAAGAACAGTAGCTTGAAACCAACCAACTCCTTTCTCAACTAATTGATCATATGTTGATAGTGACCAAAAGGCAAAATGATGGATTTAAATCTTTATTTGTAACTTTTTTCAATTTTCTTATATACTAGTTTTATTTGTTTACAGGTATTTATTTTCTGGATCTAAATCTTCATGTGTAACTTTTTTCAATTTTCTTATATAGTAGTTTTATTTGTTTATAGGTATTTATTTTCCTTCACATTTATCAGGTGTATTCTTCTAAGTTTACCATCTATTTCTTTAGATATTGAGGACAATGTCTTGATCTGATGGGGGAAAAGGATAGTTGACATCCTATGTTTTGTGTATTTATTTATTTTTGTGTGTTTTCTTTTCAAAAAGAAAGAAAAATATTTCCACTTATCGATATCTTTTTGTGTGTTCTTTTAAAAAAAATAACCATTCTTTGTTTGCGGACTACGGAATAAAGAGTTCTTTTTATTCCTCCTGAGAAGCATCATTTTTACTATTTTGTATTTTCTAATAATGGCTAATTTTTATTTTTTTCTCTTCAAATTAATTAAATTTGTGAGTTCTTCTTTCTAATAGCTTTTACTCATCCATTTTGTTCCATTTAATTATTTGGTGGATGTACTAAACCATTCCAGCACAACACACACCCCCCATGACACATACTTATGTGTTGGAAGTTGAAATATTTAATATTTAATTATGTTGGTTTGTTAGAGGTGACATCTAAGATAGTGGAAAACTTGTGTTCTATTAAAAAAAAAAAAACTCAAATTTTTACATAGTAATAAGGCATCTTGCCTAATCAATAGTGACTGCTCGCGTAAAATGGTAATGGTTTAAAAATTAAAAAAATCAATAAAACATTATTTTACCTAGTAACTGAGGATCTTCCTAATTAGAAATGATTGCTCGTGTAAAAAGAAATGCAAAAATAAAAAGAAAAAATGTGTTGAATTTGGCTATATCTGAAATCGGAGTGACTAAGCCTATAGCGGTGTTCAATACCTAGTGCCCTAAGGCCAACTAGTCTAAGAGTTACTTGCCCAAAAATCACTACATGGGTTGGAGATTTATTGTTCGTTAAGTTATTTATAAATAATTCACTACTAATGATAGAAACCCTAATGAACTTGTAAAACTAAAATATTGTGATCTTTTGATGAAATCCCATAAGTTTTGTATTTATTTATAATTGAACACAAAGGAAGGTTATTGATATCCACTCTACAAATTATTTTTTAATTTTACTTTTCAAAGGGAAGTTTACCTATAAAATTGTTTGAAGAAGGGAAGAACATTTACAAGCATATACATTAATTTTACTTATTATGGTTAGTAATTTAATTGCTAGGAACTAAGAATAAGCTAGTTGAGAGATGTGATTAACTTATAAAGTGAACCTTTAATAAATGTTAAAATCATCATTTTTCACTTATAGTGTTGATAGCAATAGCAAATTCATCACATTTGCAAATCCATAACCTATTCTATAATTTTTTTTTTATTTTTGTTAGTCTTTAAGTATGATATATATGCTTTGTATGAAATCCCCAGATCATGATGCTCGGATTGAAAATTTAGAGGAGAAATTTGGATTTTGGAGACTTAAAAACCCTTGGAAGAATTGCAATCCCTTTGAACCAACATTATTTTTTAACAAATGAGATTGTGCCATGTGTCTGAGCTCATGTTCAAAGGAGGATTAGATATTGACTTTAATTGTAGCCATTTATTATGTTAAATCCAATTATCTATAATGGTTGCAATTTCAGACCCTTGGATTGTACTATTAAATCCCATCTTAAGGTTGTGATTGTAAGCTCCTCAAAAATTTCATATAAGTGCCCACATTTGATCACTCAAAATTTTCCATTTAAAGACAAGAGCTCTCACAAATTAGGGTGTGCAAGAATTGGGGAGAAAGAAAGAAAGGAGAGAGAATTGTATGGCGGATTTTAGGGGTGAGCTTTTTAAGTGTTAATCAAGAGTTAATTTTAGGAAAAATCTCTTCTCTTCTCTTTTATTTTAAATCTTCTTGTATTGTACATTATAAGATTCTTAAATAAAATGAGTGTTTTATTTTTAAACATGAATGGCTAAATTTCTAAACTTAGATGAAAGGTGAAGCTTAGGGACTCAAACCATAGAATTAATTGCCTTCTCAATTGAGTTTACGTTTTTTTTTTTTAATTTGTATCCTTAACAAATTCTTTTCATTTCATTTTAAACTATGATTGTAGATCTACTTTGGAGCTATATGGTATTTAAACATAATTTCGACACACTAATTCAGTTGTGGCACATTATATACTTTATCCCAATATTTATCCATAAGTGGTTAATTAATAATTCAGCCATTTAATATTTAATCTAGTAAAATAAAAGTAAAAAATAAATATGAGAGAGTAATATTACCATAATTTGAATACCAAGAATGGATCCCATAATCTTAGCTCTTTTTAGACTATTAATTTATTTTCTATAATCAATTTTTGTTTAATAATTGAGTACTAGATTCTTAATTCCCTATAGTTCGACCCCAGAATCACCGGGTTATATTATACCTAGACACTCTTATACTTAAGAGTAATCAACACTTTTAAGTTGTGTCACAACCCAAAGGCTTTGAAAATCTATACCATTCTAATTATGTTTCCAAATTGAAAAAGGCATTATATGAATTAAAACAAGTTTTTAGGGTATAGTATGAAAGATTAACCAATTTCTTGGTTGCAAAAGGCTGCAAGATAGAGCACTTGAAAAGACTTTTAGCCTATATGGCTATAAAATGATGATTTTGATAATAACAAACCACATGTTTTGGATAAATAAAGAACTACACATTATGTTTTTACAACAAGAAAATGATTTTATGAAATTAGTTGTTTTCAAGTTTATGGGTTAAATTGAAAAGTTTTGAGAACTTTGAAATCAACAAGTATTGTTGTAAAATTCTAGAAATATACTTATTTGCAAAGTTTTATAAATATTTGGCCCATAGTATAATTTTATAAAGTATTAAGGCAAAACTATAATTTTGGAAAATTGATGTTTCACTATAGCAAGCGGCTAACCGGATTTATCAAAGCGGCAAACCGGTTATGGGCAGATGCTCTCTGGAATAAAAGCAGCTAACCGAATTCACAAAAGCGGCAAACCAGTTATCAAGTAGAAGCTCTTTGCAGTAAAAGCGGCTAACCGAAAAATGAATAGTGGCAAACCGGATGTGCAAAAATTCAAATCTTTAAACATAATGGTAACACAAAGCAGCAAGCCGAATATAACTAAAAAGTCAGCAACGGCTAGTTTTCTTCTTCAACTATAAATTGGCTCAAATCAAATTCAATCAAAGAGAAACAATTATTGTTATCATTGAGCCATCCTCTGCAATTTGAGCATAAAATTTGTATTCATTTCATTCATTCACACATTCAGCTTTCATTTGTAATCAAACACATTGTGTGAGGGAAATTTATTTGTAATCATTTTTGTAAAATCAAATTAAGAGGTTGTAAGTGTTGGCATACACTTGAGTGAAGAGATCGGAGATAATCTCTTGTTGTAAAGGTCCATTAACACCTTAGAAGTCAATTGTAAGTGTTTGAAGCCTTGGGAGGCTTGGATAGTGAAATCCTCAAGCTTTGTTTGCTTAGAGGCGTGGACATAGCGGGGATTGCCGAATCATGTAAAAATATTTGTGTTTGCTCTCTCCTCCCTTACTCTTTTTATTTTTTAGCATTGTTAAATTTATTATTTTTTATTTCATTAAGGCATTAGATTAAATTGTTGTGTGCTTTGCTTAGCTTTAGTTTTAAAAACCCAATTCACCCCCTTTTGGGTTGCCTAGTTATTATTTCATTTGGTATCAGAGCGAGGTGCTCTTGTGTAGACTTAACCGTCTAGAGTTAAAGATCCATAACAACTCAAATTAGCTGAACCTTCATGGAAGGCCAATCCACCACTAGCCTCCACTTTTTTATGGTAATGACTATCCTTATTGGAAAACTAGGATGAGAATCTTTTTATAAGCCTTGGACTATGAAATATGGGAAATAGTTTGTGATGGTTCATTCATTCCTAGGAAGAATGTTTTTAAGTGAGTTGGATAGCGAAAAGATGTCTTTAAATTCCAAGGTTATGAATGTTTTATTTTGTGCCTTAGATAAAAAAGAATTTCATAGAGTTTCAAATTGTTCTAATGCTTATGAAATTTGGAGAAAACTTGAAGTTGTGTATGAGGAGACTACAAACGAGGAGGAATCTCATAAAGTGTCATATTTGGCACTTATGGCAATTGGAGATGAATCGGTTGACAAACTTGATGAGGCAAGTGATCCTACCTAGAATGTGTTATATGATGCTTTTAAGGAATTGCATGATAATTGGATAAAAATTGGTAAAAAGAATGTACGTCTTAAAATGAAAATGGTAGAACTTTCAAATGAAAAGGATGCTTTACAAAAATGTAACGATTCATTAAATTAAAAGATTAAAGGACTTGAGTTAGATAATCAAACATTGCATGACAAAATTGCATCATTTAAAGGCAAACAACGTATTTCGCATGAGCATGAAAAATCACATGTTGTTGAATTGATGAAAGAAAATGAAATGCTCAAGAAAAAGAATATAGAACTTAGTGATGTTGTCTTAAAATTTACAAATGGGCAAAAGATGTTGGATAACTTGCTTAACTCACAAAAATGTATGTTTGACAAATGAGGTATTGGATATAAGCCAAATTTGAAACAAAAGTATTATACGAATTATTTTGTAAAGCGTACCTCCATTAATAATGAAGTTGTATGTCACCATTGTAATCAAAATGGTCACATAAAGTATAGATGTCCAGTTAAAAGAAATACATATTATGGAGTAAAATGTGGTTGGGTTCCAAAAGGAACCATTGTTAACACTCAAGGACCCAAGAGTATTTGGGTACCAAAAGGCACAACTTGAATACTTTTTTGTAGGTACTATAATCAAGAAATGGTGGAGAGTTCCTCAATGAAAGCTTGTGAGAATAATCACTTAAGAATGATATAAGAGAAAATGATTGGTAAGATGATGTAATTGTTTTGGTAACAATTCTTGCCATATTAATTTTGTTGAATGGATCATGTTGGATGGATAATAGCTTGAATTTAAAAAAGCATGCTCTTACATTTACATAATTGAATTATTATTGTGTGTAATCATGATACATGGATAAATATATATGATAGTAGCATGGCAACTTATCATGATGCCTTTGTTTGATTTTGATGATCTATATATTGCCATTATGTACTTATGCTTTGCTTAAGTTTTGATGATAAAAAATGTCCTTTGATGATTACATTGTATTTGATGAAGTTTGATCTTATACGATGTATGATTGGTAAATGGATGCATTTTTGTACTTTATTGATGTATTGTTGAATATGCATTACTTGCTTTAGATGATATCGAAAGGGGGAGACAAAGTAATATACCATTTTGATGATGTCAAAAGAGGGAGAATAACATGCACTTTGAGCATTCTTTTGATGGTTGATATATGATTATGGTGATGATTTTGATGATTTTGAGATATGATGATGATGTGATTACATGGTTGTTTTATATGATGATTTTATTTTATGAGTTGCTAATTTGGTAATTGATGGAATGATGGTTCATGATCTTTTTATGGTTGATGGATTGTGTGATGATTTGTGTATGAAGTTGGTTTGTATCATGATTTATGATAATTTGGGAGTGATATCACTAAACTTGTATTTGAGGTGATGCTTGTTGATAGGGGGAGATTTTGTTGAAATTTCTATTTGGACAACATGGGTAACAAATTTGCTACTCTTTTTCTTTTCCACTAAGTTTTCTTTTTTATGATGAAGGAGGAGAAGACTACATGTATTTAAAGTTGTTAATTTAGTTCATTGGCAAATTGTTTAAACTTATAATATACTCAAGGGGAGCATTCTACTCTTTTTGATGATGAAGGGAGAGATATGACATATAATTGTTTGTTATGAAAAATATGCATTCATGCAGAGGGAGCTTTTTAAATCAGTTTTTAATCTTGCATTTATTTAAGGGGGAGTTTTTTCATAACTAAATAAAACTTTTATAATGTGTTTTATCATCATTAAAAAGGAGGAGATTGTTAGCCTATATGGCTATAAAATGGTGATTTTGATAATAACAAACTATATGTTTTGAATAAATAAAGAACTACATATTATGTTTTTATAACAAGAAAATGATTTTATGAAATTAGTTGTTTTCAAGTTTATGGTTTAAATTGAAAAGTTTTGAGAACTTTGAAATCAACAAGTATTGTTTTAAAATTCTGAAAATGGACATATTTGTAAAGTTTTATAAATATTTGGTCCATAGTATAATTTTATAAAGTGTTAGGGTAAAATTATAATTTTGGAAAATAGTAGTTTCACTGTAGCAAGCGGCTAGCCGAATTTATCAAAGCGACAAACTGGTTATGGGTAGAAGCTCTCTGGAATAAAAAAAGCTAACCGAATTCACAAAAGCAGCAAACCGGTTATCAAGCAGAAGCTCTCTGGAGTTAAAGCGGCAAATCGGTTGTACAAAAATTCAAATCTTTGAACATAACGGTAACATAAAGTGGCAAGCCGGATATAACCAAAAAGTCAGTAACTGCTAGTTTTCTTCTTCAACTATAAATTAGCTCAAATCAAATTCAATCAAAGAGATACAACTATTGTTATCATTGAGCCATCCTCTGCAATCTGAGAATAAAATTTGTATTCATTTCATTTATTCACACACATTGAGCTTTCATTTGTAATCAAATACATTGTGTGAGGGAAATTTATTTGTAATCATTTTTGTAAAATTAAGTTGAGAGGTTAAAAGTGTTGGGATACACTTGGGTGAAGAGATTGGGGACAATCTCTTGTTGTAAAGGTCCATTGACACCTTGGAAGTCAATTGTAAGCGTTTGAAACCTTGGGACGCTTGGATAGTGAAATCCTCAAGCTTTGTTTGCTTTGAGGCGTGGATGTAGGCGGGGATTACCGAACCACGTAAAAGTATTTTTGTTTGCTCTCTCCTCCCTTACTCTTTTTATTTTTTACCATTGTTAAATTTATTGTTTTTTATTTCATTAAAGCATTAGATTAAATTATTGTGTAGTTTGCTTAGTTTAAGTTTTAAAAACCCAATTCACCCTCCCTCTTGGGTTGCCTAGTTATTATTTCAAAGACTTTATTTATTGAAAATCTTAATCCTGGAATATTGATTGGTCAAATTTACATAAATAATATTCTTTTTTGCTCTATTTCTCTAGTGCATGTTTAGGAACTCGTTGATAAAATGAAGAATTAATATGAAATGAGCTTGGTCGACGAATTAACCTATTTTTTAAGATTAAAAGTGAACAACTTGGAAATGGCATTTTCATTTCTCAAAGTAAGTACTAAGTATGCCAACAATTTGGTGAAAAAATTGGGACTAGAATCGGCTTAACACATAAGAACACCACTTATGAGCACAAAAGATGATAGGGGTTGATTCTCTAAGTCTTTATAGAAGTATGATTGGTGGCTTACTTTATTTGATTACAAGAGACTTGATATTCGTTCTATATAGTTGTTTGTGCTGGGCACCTAGCAAATCTAATGGAATCACATTTATCTGCTGTTAAATATATCATTCATTTTGTAATAGTACTATTAATAATGGTATTTGGTATTCTAAAGATACTAATTCAAGCCTCATAGGATATAGATGCTGATTAGGCAGGTAAAACTGATGATAAAAAAAGTACCACTTAAGATTGTTTTTACCTTGATAACAATCTTGTATCTTAGCACATTAAGAAACAAACTCAATTTCTTTATCTACTGCTAAGGCTGAATACATTGTTACTAACAGTTGTCGTACTCAATTAATTTGGTTGAAGCAAATGCTTGAAAATTATGATATTGTTCAAGATATTTTTATAGTAAATGGTGATAACACAAGTCCTATTTTTAACAATCCTACTCAGCATTCTAGAACTAAGCATATTGATATTAGATATCATTTTATTCATGACTAAGCTGATAGAAAAACTTTATCACTAGACTATATTAAAATAGAAAATTGGCTTGCAGATATCTTTAAGAAAGCTTTGGGTGCATCTAGATTTGATTCCTTAAAACAAAAAAACTTTAGGTATCGGTTCCATATAGTCATGTTGTACAACATCTTCTATATGTCATGTAATTTTGCTTCTCATGATATTGTTAAGACATTGTTTGCATGTGTTTTTGCATATGTGCTCTTTATTCAAATTACTATGTACATAAAAGTCTTGATTCAATGACTTGAAAGCTCGAAACAATTTTTGATTGGTTTAATTTAGACTTATCTTTGTGCACATATATTTTTGAAGTCTTGATTCTAACTTGATTTTCAATTTTGAGACTTTTGATGTTGAGATTAAATGGATTGAACATTAATTATATATTTTTTTACTTTTATCTCTACTATAGATTTCAAGATGTACGGCACCTCAGTTAGAAATAGCTACCTATAACTCCTAAGAGTGAAGTTATGCTCGAGTAATCTGAGTTTGCATATCACAAATATGACCGATGACGAACTACCATGGGAAAAAGGTTACTTAAGAAGTAGAGTAAAAACTACTAACTATAAGCACTTAAAAAGGAAAAGAAAAAAAAAGATGTAAGTGTTGAAGAAGAAAATCTTGAAAAGTTTACATATGTAATAGAAGGAAGAATTTTCTTACTGCAATCTCTTCTCATATTGTTTGTTACATTGAAGTGATCAATTTGGAGATCACGATGATAAGATTAGTTTGACTTGTTCATTCTATTTTTTGTTACAAAAGTTTTTTATTTTGAGAAAAATCGAGATTGAGTCCTGAAGGATTTGTACACACATATTAAAATTGAAATTTCACTAATCTTCTATTGATTTGAGTAATTAAAGTTTGATTATCTTGATTTTGTATTGTATGAATATTTATGAATTTTTAAAATATTTGCATATTAGTTTGTTTTGTTTAAAATTTCAAAAAAAATCATTGCGTCTTATTACATGAAGTTTTTAATATGTGTCTTATGGGTTATTCTATAATACAATGATTAGAATCTTAACATTAATATTGTAATTAAATATAAATTATGTAAATAAAAAATAAGAAATGTAAATTTAATACAAAACTTGTAAATCAAAATTAAGTGTAAAACAAAATATGAACTATTTAAATGGGACATAAGACTTGCAAACGAAAGGTAAAACAAGTAAATTGGTTTATTGCTAGTAAACCAAGAAAAATAGATATAATATAAAACTTGTAAATCAATATTAAATGTAAAACAAAACATAAATGGTGCAAATGGAACATAAGAGTTGTAAATGTAAGGTAAAACAAGCAAATCAATATAAGCGTGGTAAATTAATGTATTATCAGTAAATAAAACAAAAAACAACTTATGGATATAACGTAAAATATGGAAATCAACATTAAGTGTAAAATAAAATATAAATAATGCAAATGGAACATAAGACTTATAAATGAAAAGTAAAATAAGCAAAATTAACATAGAAGTGGTAAATTGACATATCATTAGGAAATACAATAAAAACTTATCAATATCGTATAAAACTTTTAAATTGATGTAGGAAGCATATAAGGTAGAATATATCAGAAATTATAGTGTAAGTCAATTTAATATTTAATATTCTATTAGGATTTATCCTGCTCCAATTATAATAGAAGTATTAGTTTTCTAGTTTAATTAAGAATTACTTTATATTTTCTTATTAAAGTCATATTCCTTTTACTTATAAGGAATCATAATTTTATTAAGAATAAGGTAATGCTAACTAGTATAAATAGGCTTGTTATGTTTGTTTCTTGACACAAGGTTTTTCATTAATAATATTTAGTATTTCTCAATTGAGATATTCTCTCCCTTGTGAGAGTCATCTTTCTTGAGTTTTCAAAAAAGTATGCTAGAACGAAATCTAGTATCGCTTCCGCTCTGTGTCAAGTGGTATCACAATCTTTCTCTGTGTCAAGCAGAGCTTTCCTGCCCATCAATCATCCTCCATATACAAATTCTTCCTCCATTATCCATTAATTCCGTCAATTTTAAAAAATCTGAAAAAAAAAAAAATCCAAACCCGAACCACCTTTACAATCGCCACACAAGGCTACTGCCGCCACCATTTTTCTTCTTTTTGGTCGATCCTCTCCCCCAACCAAAAGCCCACACGCCACCGAACATATCCAAGGTACTAACGTCACCAACCCACCAACGTAGCCACCGTAAACAGCACCAAATAACCGCTCAACTACCACACAAACCACCACACGATTCACCAAAATCTATCGTGATTTAACAGCCAACACTACCACCAATTCATCCACCATTATCAGCCCTTTCTTTCCAGCCCACTCTTGCTGCCAACCACTGGCCCATTCACTGAAAACTGAAACCTAGCCTCTAACCGCCACTTCAATTCAATTTTTCGATCAAATCACAACAATTTGAGTCAAACCACCACCACCACCATCACACTCACCGACCTTAAATCTTCCAGATTCGACAATCCTTATTCCATTTTCTGATCATCGTCGCTGGCAACACAAATTTTTATTTATTTATACTTTTGCCCATTACTTTTCTTTTATTACACTCTTACCTTATAATTTTTTGTTCATTTTAAAAACCCCAAAAAAAGCCAAAAAAAACAAAAAGAACAAAAGAACAAAAAAAAAACGCAATAGTTTATAAAGAAAGCGGTGTTCAATTGGAAGATCGAATCACAAGGAGGATAGAGTGATTCGAATAATCACAAACCCATTCAGCAGAAGCATGGCACGAAACAATGAAAGCCCTACTGTAAATACAAAGCCATGTTACGACGATGAAAGAATCATTACTTGGCGTGAGACAAGAATTAAAAGAGATTATCCTTGCCCAAAGAAGTATTCAGGAAGCAAAGAGTATTGACATTGTTGATTTAGGAAATAATTTTGGTGAGCATAAGAAGACCAACGGAACAAAAGAAATAGGTAGCTCTAATGGGAATACAAAAGCTACTCCACATTTTCCAAGTTCAGATGATTCAGATGAGGAGGAGATAAAAAATGAACGACAAGAAACACATGAGAATGACTACTGCATCAAAATTGACCTCCCATCATTCAGTGGACAATTAGGCATTGAACAGTTTCTTAATAGGCTATCAGTTGTTGAATGATTCTTTGAAACAATAGACTTTTCAGAACCAAAGAAAGTCAGAGCAATAGTGTATAAACTCAAAGGCATTACTACAATTTGGTGGGACAATCTGCAAACTTCTCATGTGCTACAAGGAAAAGGAAAGGTCAAGATAAGGCATCACGTACATCACCTGCTAAGAGAACAATTTTATTTCGTGAGTACATAAATTGTCGTCAAGGAGCCAAAACAATCATAGAATATGCCCTTAAATTTCAAAGGCTTGTGGAACGAACTAACCTCCACAAGACAGAAGCCTAAATAGTTGGTCGATTCTTGGATGGTTTACGTTTTGAAATAGAAGATCAAGTTGGGTTGCAACCGGTACATACATTGCGGAACGCCATTCGACTAGCTAAAAAGGTGGGAGTGCAACTTGAAAAACAAAAGACTCGTAATCAATCCACCTCACGCTCATTCATTCCTGGCCAGCAACAAGAGCAGAGGTCCAAAATTAACAAGGAAATAACTCATGTAGAAAACGTTAGAAGGCCAACATAAAATTGTAATAGGCAAAATATATGGCCAGCGAAAGATTCATTAAGTAGTAGTAATCCTTATGCAGTTCCTCGAGGCGACAAATGTTTTCCTTGTTAACCAGGCCATACATCAAACCAAATTTCCAGAACAAAGACGACAAACAGCCAATTTGGCAACTCATGTAGAGGAAAATGAAGAGCCTAAGGATGAACCATAAAAAGACAACGACGAAATAGAAGAAGAGGAAGAGTGGACATATCAAGACACATGAGTATCACTAATAACACAACGTTTGTTATACACACCAAAGAAAGACGAAGACACTCATAGACATAGTATCTTCAAAATAAGGTGCACAGTCAATGAAAGGGTATGTGATATGATTATTGACAGAGGTAATAGCGAGAATATAGTTTCAAAGATTATAGTTGACAAGTTACAGTTTAAAACTCACAAACATCTTTCTCCTTATTGCATTGGATGGATAAAAGATGTTGGAGAGACCAAGGTTACTCAACAGTGTTGTATTCTTTTTTTCCATCGAAAGATACAAAGATGAAGTAATTGTGATCTTGTTGACATGAATGCTCACCATATGCTTCTTGGGAGACCATGGCAGTTTGATATGAATACAATACATCATGAAAAGATAATACATACAGGTTCTACAAAGACAACATGAAGATTATCCTTGCTTCAATGAAGTTAAAAGTCAAGTGAACCTATCTTTTAGTACCAAAAGAGGTAGCTGAAGTAGAATCGATGCTTGAACAAGTCCAATCGCTACTCTCTAATTTTAGGATATCGTGCCTAAAGAGCTTCCTAACAAATTACCTCCTATGAGGATTATTCAGCATCAAATTGATCATATCCCGAAGCTAGCCTACCCAACTTACCTGTGACTCAAATTAAAAGAGAACTTTTAATGGTTTTCTCCTACAAGTCTACAATTTTTAGAAGAGCCATACTAAAAAACATGAAGAAATTGAAGTTTTGGTACTTTTGAGTTTCAAGAAAAGTTTATGCAAAGTGCTACATTTTTGCATTGCAAGATCAATTACTCCTCCATTACAAGCTTCATCCTCCAGATTGTCCTTTATTTTCAACAAAACGTGAGGACAAGTGTTTTTCGAAGAGGAGGAAACTGATGTAAGAAGCATATAAGATGGAATATATCAAAAATTAAAGTATTTGAGTCAATTAAATACTTAATACTCTATTAGGATTTATCCTATTAGAGTATAATGGGAGTATAAGTTTTCTAGTTTAATGAGGAATTACTTTATATTTTCTTATTAAAGTCATATTATTTTTACTTACAAGGAATCATAATTTTATCAGGATAAGATAATCCTAATTAGTATAAATAGGCTTATTTCTTGACATAAGTTTTTTCATTAATAATATTTAGTATTTCTCAATTGAGATATTTTCTCCTTTGCGAGAGCTCACTTTCTTAAGTTTTCAAGAACGTACACTAGAACAAAATCTAGTATGGCTTCCGCCCTGCATCATAAATTAACACTAAATATAAAATAAAAGATAAATTAAGTAAATAAAGCATAAGACCTATAAATTGAATGTAAAACAAGTAAATTAGCACAAGAGTGGTAAAATGATGTATTGTTGATAAACAAAATATAAACTTACAGATATAACACAAAACTTGTAAATTAAAATTAAGTGTAAAATAAAACATAAATTAAGTAATAAAAAAACAAGTAAAATTAACATATGAGTGATAAAATGATGTATTATCAGTAAACAAATCACACACTTATAGATGTAACATAAAACTTGTAAATCAACATTAAGTGTAAATTATATAAATGAAATAGAAGACTTACAAATAAAATGGAAAACAAGTAAATATTATAAGGGTTACTAAAAGAATAAAAACTTACAAATGTAAAATAAAAACTGATTATAATAATAATTACCTTACATGTTTACTGTTTTTATTTCGGAATTGAATAATGATCATTTTAGGTTTATGTAATATATGTGATGATATATGTGAAATTTTATTAAGGATAAATTTTATTTTCTAAATCAAATTTTGAAAAAAAAATTCATATTTTTAGCTAAGTGATTTTGATCCTTCTAAACCTCCTCGACAACAATTCTAAATGATCTTTTAATGTAAGTAAGAAGTAAAGTTTGAAACTACATGCAATATGTTTAAAACTAAAAATTGGATCCAATTTTATTGATGTTTCATATATATCTAATAATGTAAGAATGTCTTTTTATTTTATTTTGACTTGATCCAAAAGAAAAATAATTTTGCTTAATTAACTTGTATATTAAACAAATATTATGATAGAAAATGAAAAAAATTAATAAATGTCTTGGCATAGAAATTCAATTTATGGTTAGACCAATTTATAAAACTTATTCCAATTGTTTTCGATTGATGATTTTTTTTGGCTTAAATAAATTAATTAATAAACTATTTTTAAATTAAAATTTAATGTTGATTTACAAGGTTAATTTTATAAGTGGTTGTTTTGATTGTAATTTTAAAACATAGATTTACCAATTTTATATTTATTTACTTGTTTTACTTTTTATATACTAATCTTATATGTAATTTATAAAATTTATGTTTTTCATAACATTGATGCAGTAATTTTAACTATTACATCACAGAATTTTCTGTGCATTATTCATCAAAAGGGCATTCAGGTCATTTTTGCATGGATGATTGCATGAAATATGTATGCATGCATTTCATTTTTAGGGCTTTTCATGATTTAGGGGTTAAATTGATGAAAATTATCCATATAGGGCTGTTCATACATTTTGTAATCTTTATGGACATTTCCGTAATTGTCTTGTAAGTGAACTTATTATTGATCACGCAACTGTCCTGTATTTAAGATCTTTCCCAAAATCTGACGTGATTGATAATGCAATCCTTTTGACATGATTTTGCATTATTTTTGCCATTCTTACGACTTTTCTAAAAAATAATCCATATTGATGATTTTTATTTTAGGTATATTTTAGTTAACATAGTTATACAAGGATTCTATGACCTATTTGAGTTTTTATTATTTACACTTTCCTGCTTCTATAAGGTCTAGGTTTATATCTCTATACAAGTACATCATCACTAAAAGGCTCTTTGACTAAAATTTTACATATCATTTGAAGAGGCACATAATAAATAAAAAAGTATTCCAAAGGCTCTCTAAATGAGATTCATCTAATAAGATTGTCCTTCTCTCTCTTTAATATCTTTTAATTGTTGAATGGGCATATATGTTATAAATGTTATTATTTTGGTAGAGAAAAAAGCTTGATTAAAATAATATTGAAGAGAGAGAAAAATAATCTTATTTAAAGAATCTCACTTAAAGAGCTCTTTTGTGCTTTCAATTTAGTATTATATTACTTTTTATGTATTTTCATTCTTGAATGGAGAAATGTGTTATAACGTTATATTTTGGTGGAGAAAAAAGTTTGATTGAAATTATATATTAGAAGAGTCTTTTCGGAGATGGTTAATTTTTTCATTCTTCTATTTGTCACATGTGTAAGTAAATAAATATTTGAAGAATTAAATTAGAAAAGTCATTTGGTGATGCTTTAAGGGATATTGCTTAACTCGTTTTCGTCATTATTTCTCACCTAAATAGCAGCCTATATCTCCAGAACTTCTTTTAATTTTCATTTATGTTCTCTACCTTTCTTTAGCACCTTTTGTCAAACAGGGGGATAGTAGGTTTGAATTTCTTCCTTTGCATCCTAAAAGAGGGAGAGTGATTTTTTTTTTGGGACAGAAATTCTTTATTTTTTTCAAACTCAATTTCAATTTGATTTCAATTGTAGGGGGAGTTTATTCATTCTTTCTCTAAGGGGGGCTTTTTTTATTTGCATGTGATCTTTATTAATTATTTTGTTTTCTTTGACATGTATTATTGCTTTCTAAATACATTGATATGAGATTGCAGGGGGAGAGTTACTTTTCTCAATTGAATCTTAGACATGAGCATTTATTTACTAGAGAAGAATTTTATCCTGAAATATTGGTGACAAATAATTTTTGTTTTGGTTAATCCATTGTGTGTTCTTCTAATCTATATGTAGGTTATTACTTATGATCTATCTATGTGTATGTTATTGCTCATGATCTACCTTGCTTCTACGCATGCCATTTGAAGACTAGAAAATTGGCTAGTTTATGTTTTGACTACAAGGAGATGCCAAATGGAGAGATTGTTAGGGATTTTATTATTGGCATCATTGTGTCAATAATATTACAATTTATTTATTCCTTTTATTAGGAATTTGTCTATTCTTAGGAATTATTTAGATTAGATTATATGGACTACTGAAGAATATTTTTAGAGTACAGAAGTAAATTGGCGTGTAAGTAGGATTTTATACTAAAGAGTTCCAAATAAAAATAACTACTATATTGATAAGTATATCAAGTATTTATGGAATATTAAACTCTTAAGAAAGTATATCCTAGCACTCCTCTACTAGGGTGTGGGTAAAATCCTACACCTCTATGAAGGGAAGTACTTCACATATTGAAAATTGAAAGACATATCATATTTTATATTAGAGAAGCAGCCAACACAGAGAACAAGAAGAAACCTTATCTAGCCGCATATGATGTTACATATCTTTATAATGTTTTAGTCTTCCTCACATCAAATTTTCTTCATATCAAGTCTTTCATTAGACATTCTTTATTATTTACTTTGGTCTCTTCAGAATGAAGGGGTTGTTTATTGTGATGAGGAGATCTCAAGGAAGCAGCAAACATAATTGAAGACGAGTGGTGTTCGCTAAGCAAGGTTGACTAAGTTACATTTAACAAGGTGACCGTGTAAGATGGAGTCTGAAATTGTGAAAGAATTCAATAGGTTGTAATATTTTCATTACTTAGTAAATTGCTTGATGCCCAGACGTGCCACTTGGATGTAGGATTGTGATCCAAACAATGCAAAAATGCTTTGTATGCTTTAATTTCTGTAGTTTACTATTTCTAGCATATTTAATAGATTTTGGGTGAATGAACAACAATGTGAACAGTGTGATAAACAATTAAGATGAACTGTAAAGATAAATAGTGACTCATACACAATATCATATGAATAGTAACTATAATCATTATTGTGTAAACAGTAAGTCGTAAAATAGTATCACTTGAATAGTAATCTATGAGCAGTAATTTCAAGATTGATAAATTAAGGGAAATTAATTTATCTAGTGTTTTAGTTTGCCTACACTTGTTAAAATAGATCTAAATTCTTAACATTATTAAATATTGCATTTTGCATTTCAAGTACTAACATAATAACATTTGTATCCTTACAACAAAAAGATTTTATATGTCCAAAAAAGGGTTTGTATACTACTTCTGAGAATATGTTTGTCTCTATATCCATGTTACTAAACTATAAAGGTGTTTGTATTAGGGATGGGAAAAAAATCCTACTCCATTTTTGGTGCGATTGAGCTGCCCTGAAAATTTCAAGTTTTGATCAAAATTTAAGGATTAAGGGTCGGGTTAGGGCTTAAGTATTCGGGCCAACCAAATTCGGGTCGGAGTTCAGGTTCTACCTGCCCCCAACTCGACCCGACCATAACCCTTCTAAAAAAGCAGTCATACACACGCATCACACATTCACAAAAGATTATGATCGGGTTTTTCGCCATGATTTTTTTTATGGATTCACTTTAGTTTAGATTGGGGATATGAGAATTACAGTAGTGGTGGGGCAAGTCATGAGGATCATGTCCAAAGCTTGAAGATTTCTTAGGGTCATTTGTTACTCAATCTCTATATCAACTAACCTTGCTGATGACCAAAACAACATAATAGAATCAATGTCAAATTGTCAATATAGTATCAAGCTGCTGCTTCAATGTTCATAATAATGGAGACATTGACTTAGAAATCATTGATGAAGATCTGACGAGCCACCCATCTTCAATCATCCACCACCAGTACATTCAACATCATCATCACCTACAAACACAAACCTTAAGCCCTAGCTATATCCATAACCACGACGATGTTATTTACCATCATCATTTTCTTCATCAGCATCACCATGTTCCTTTAAAGACTGCAGCTTTTGTTGCTGGGTTCAATTTTTCGCTAAGGCAAACTCCATTTGCTTCTTCTTCTTCTTTTTCTTCTTCTTCTGTTGAGATATATGCTGCAACAAGCGATAATAATCAAGGAAATAGTTGTGGGTTTCAGTCACTCTCTCTTTCCATGAATCTCACCTCATCAGAACAAAATTATGGTTGGGCTCGGGCTTTAATTCAAAGGATCAGACTTTTTTGAGCTCGGACTCCTTATTTTAGTTACAAGATTAGGCTCGGGCTTGGCAAAGCCCGAGCCTAACCTGACCCATTGTCATCCCTAATCTGTATCCTTACAACTAAGCATGATGGACCATCCTGTTTGCTTATAGGAAAATGACAACTTAAGCTGAATTAATTGCAAGCTAGCGATAGTAATATTAGGAACAACTAATAATTAGAATAAATACTATTAGGAATCTCAATATTTCCATTTCGAGCGAAGTTATAGCTCTGTAATGGTTAGTAACTTACTGTGATATGGCAGTTACAAAAAAATAAATAAAATAAGGGGATTTAAACTCTATTAGAAAAATGAAAAATAAGGGAATAAAGATACTCTCTCATCCAAGGAGAGAAAGAGAAGATGATACGTGGATTTC
Organism: Citrus x changshan-huyou; assembly: GCA_039657385.1. Lineage (NCBI taxonomy): Eukaryota > Viridiplantae > Streptophyta > Magnoliopsida > Sapindales > Rutaceae > Citrus > Citrus x changshan-huyou. The sequence goes on from CM077549.1 coordinate 10,383,997, forward strand.
CAGAAAAACATTCTTGCGACAACTCTGATATAGATTCATTACATTTTATTGACAAATTTTCTAACGAAACCAAATGCTAACTTGCACGTAGAAATAAAACGTCTTTCGCAAGTGAAAGTCCTACATTCGAAGCCTTCGGAGCCTGAAGATGAAGGGTAAATTTATCATTTCCACGTATAGTAGGATTTTTTAATATGTGTCTGATTTTTTCTTTTTTTCTTTTTTTCCCTCCATTCTTGGTTTACTGCTCTATATAGTAAAATATTAGAGTTTTAATACATAACAGAGAGATATGCTAGCTTATGGCATGATATGGTAAACCATAAGTAATATTGCTCGTTCTTTCAGAGTTCTTAACGATTTTTACATCTTATGTTGCTAGGACAATACATCAACAATGAGTTGCCATCCGAATAACTGTGAGCTTTTTAGTATCAGGCTTCCTATTAATGAATCAACAACATAACCTTGACCCGTCATCGATTCTGGCAATTTGAGTAGCAATCTCTTCTTCTCAGGTTTCGCTATATAGCATGATATTGCTATATGAAATATTCCCCGAGAAAATAGAAGAAAAGGAATTAAAAGACATTTCTAAATTATTATTTCTAGTACTCATGTGTATGTGTCTGTGTCTGCATGCATGCGAGATTGTGTTTGCTTAAATTCTTGATTGCTTACTTGATCAATCATATAGTCAGTTGCATGGACTGCATTCATTACATCCAAGTTAATGTTGCCCAACTTCACAAATGCAAGTGCAAACTTCTTAATAGCACGATGAGAAATTGACTCCAAATTGTCCTGAAAAGAGAATAACTACGGTTGAAAAGCATCAAGTATCGTATTATAGAAAGCGATAATTCCTATGACCACACCGTCCGCCAATGGCGGTGATTCTCTACCACCAGAACCTCCTCTAATTTCTAGCGACATCCCCACTGATCAGCAGCCCTCACAACAACTATTAACACTTCAAACCATAAACCTTAGGTGGCGTTTGTTTTTTAACTTAATAACTTAAAGTGACTTAACTTAATTAATTAAGTTAATTAGAGGTGTTTGTTTTTATAATTTAATGAGACTTTTTAGATAATTTTGACTTAATAAAATAAGCCAATTTTTTTAGTTTTTTACTTAATGGAGAAATCTGAATTAAGTCAATTACTTACTAATGTAAAAAATATCCATGTTTTATAATTTATTTTTCATGTCTATCCTAAAACTTACCCATAGACATTTACCCCACATGAAAATATCCCTGTTTTTTCTTTCTTATATTATATACGATAAAATTTGAAATTTATGGTATTTTATCTATTAAAATTCCAAAATCATTATGTATTCACTTGAATATAGTTTTACTTATAAATGTTAAAATATTGTGGTTTTTAATATATTATTTATTTGACATTCAAATTTAATAAGGATACAAATGTAAAAGTACATATTTTTAGCTTTTTCAATTGAAAAAAACAAACAACTTAATACTTATTTTCTAAGATTCAGACGAAAAAATAAATATATTATTCAGATTCAGACATTCAGATCTATTCAGAATTCAGATTAATTCAGGTCTATTCAGATTTCAGATAAAAATACAAACGCCACCTTAGACTGTAACAAACCTTTCAAAATATGCTCCACGTCGTCGCCACATTGCATGCCTCTGTTGGTGGCGATTACTTGCTGACAAAACCACCGCTGAACCTTATGTACTCCGAACAGCTGTCAGCAGCCTCTTACCCTCCAGCTGCCACCAAACCCCTCAGGCACCAGTATGCACAAGCGTAACCAAAACTCAGGCACCACTTATTGCCCACCATCTGTGACTCCTTTCACTGAGACAAATCCCCCTAGCTGCCATATATCTCACCAATACCTCGTTGTCTCCCCATTGAACTTTTCAAGATCAATTCTGGTGGTAGACATTGTAGATCCAAGATCAGCAAACTACCAAGCTTTGATACCAGTTTGTTAAGTTCTGAACAAAAGAAAGTCTTTCCAAGATTGAATCAAACCAAGAAAACAGACACTGATATAAACCAGAACAACGAGCAAACAAGAGATTAAAAGAAAAGGAAAGAAAAATAACAAGATCATATAACGTGGTTCGGCAACAAGATGCCTACATCCACAGTTGAAATCAGCTCTGCTTTGAAACTTTATTAGAAAGATATGAGTTACAAAAGATTCTTGAGATTACAGAGATTTTTTTTTTGAAAAGAGATTACAGAGATTAAATCTTCTCTATTGAGATTTTTTTTCTTTCTCTCACTAAGACTATCATATCATCACTCTCTTGACCCCAGTCTGCACGCTGCAATTTCTCTTATATATCTCTTAAAGAGTAAAAGCATGAGTTGTTATACATAATAACGACTTTAGCAGCAGATGGTCCCACTAATGCCAGCTCAGCACGCCACGTCATTCACTCTTAACAGAATATAACTACTCCAGGCCTCATGTTGGTGAATTTTATAAGCAATAACTATCAATGCCAATGTGCAAGTATACACAACAAGTAATAAAGTGATAAGTATTCAAGATCATCTCCACAGGGATTGATGTTATTCAAAATGCTATAGCACTCACAATAACGCAACTCAACTTGAAACCAAAACAAACAATTGTCAAATAATTTCTATCGTAATCAATAATTGAACTAAGAACTAAATAAGATAATACTGTAATGAAATAAACTAGATTAACTGTGTCTAAGATTCACTTGAGAATATAGTAGTTGAATGATCAAACTCTCCTAATGGGGTGACTGTTGTTTACCAAATTAGCACCAGTTGTTAGAATAAGTTCTGCAACACCGGGTAGAATAAATCGGCATCTTCAGCTATCGCATGTTGGAAGTCTCATACCTTTAAATCTACTAACAATGACCTGTTGCTCATATATTTATGGTACGGCACTATAACCTTTAATCTTTCTACCCTACAAGGTGAACACCTATGTCTAGAGTGTCACGTATCTTAACTTCAAGTATTGCCCTTATCGGATTTAGGATAACCTAATCCATGACACTCGAATTAAGAACAAGTAATACTCTAATAATGTCCGCTAAGACATCCCCTTTTGCTGCTCTGTCTTAACTAAAACTATTAAATGGGTGATCAACCGAAATAATAGTTATATTCATAACAGCTATTAGAGTAAAATGCTACAGCAATACCATACAACATATAAGAACAGTCAAGAACCCATTGGATTATTTGTCACTCAACTACAAGTAAATTTAGTTCATAATCTGGATGAGAGAAATAAACATAAACATATTGGTCTCGGAATACATCAAATCAATTAAAGGAAGAAGATAAATATAAGTTGAGCGCGGTGAAAATCAAAGCCAAGTAATTCTGCACGATTCTCCAATGTTACCGAAACAACACTCTTCAATTCTAATCTTCTTCTTCTTCGTTCCTTCTAATCATTCTAATGATAATTTCCTTGCCGCCTCTCTATGTGGTGCACCTCTCCTTTTTATATTGCAAATTAAGTTAAACCAAAGCCCATGAGCGTGCATGTGTTTAAATTAGGAAACATGAAGATCGCGATTTTATGGCTAACCCGCGCCTAAGTTTTGTCCCGCATTGCTCCCAGATTGCTACAACACTGGTTGCTCTAACAGCTGCTACAACACTGCCTTATTCCTGATTGTGCTTTACTTTTTTTGTAGCCATCTTTATTCCTCCTCTTGCTCTTTTAATGCCTCAACATCCTCTCATGAATTTAACACCTACAATTTAAAACCTTTTTTTAGCACAACTTACTATGATTCAAGCAAAACTTTTTAAGACTCAACTAAAATGAATGTTTATGCAAAAAGTAACCAAAATGTAATAAAAACACCTTATTTGTTCTCTAAGTGACCTTGATTCAAGTCTAGAATTGATGTAATAACTATCATTTCCTAGAGTTATCACACCCCCAAACTTAAACCATTGTTTGCCCTCAAGTAATGACACATACTAACATTTCCCGCAAACAAACATGCAGACAACTTTAGCTCTTTTATCAAATTTGCAAGGATTCTTCCACCTTCATATCACAATCCCAATCATACAAAATGCCTATAGTAAATCAGTTCTAAACTTAAGCTTCTTTCTATCCATAGTGTGTGTGTGCTCTTTCGGTTGAACTCCAGATATGCTATAACATCACCAAGGGACTGCATGAATTTCAGTAGTGAGAATACTTCATTCATAAATGGGGTAACAAAACTTTCACATACTCAACTGTGACAATTTTAGGATTTGACAAACTAGGGAATATTCAACCTCCTCAGTGTAACATTTATCTTTCATGTGAATGTCAATCAATTGTAATGATGACACCCAATTACTCAAACCATGCCCAGATCAGAGTTGCTGCAACAGTAACTATAATGTAATCTTATCTAAAGGTATCTTTTACTCAAGGCTGAACATAGGGCTCATGAACAGACCTGGCTACTCAATGCCTTAGACAGAGGATTTTTTAAAAAAAAAATTTTAAGAACAGAGCTACAGCATTGCTCATAACTCTTGCTACCTTTGAACACAATTCTGCATATGGGGTACATACTCAGATCTGGTTAGTTAGCAACTTGAGCCATTGGAACAAATTGTATTTCATAGAAATCACAGTTAATCAAACTTGCTTCTCCCCCCAAACTTAAGATCTTTTCTATTCTTTTGGCTTTGCTCTAGCAGTCTCATACAATTCAACCAAAGTCTAAGTGTCAGAACATAATTTCACTTTCATCTATAACTTATCTCTACTTGGCATTCTCATAAATACTGAATAACACTCAATTTATCTTCATTAGGTATCCAAATCCATACACAAATAACAGATAATAGAGCTTCACACAACACATACATAAATACATGCATTCGGAAACAACCCCCCCAAACTTGAGAGATGTTGTGTCCTCACAAGCATACATAACAAATGCACACGACTGGACAAGGATATGGAAGACCTTTAGAAAATACCACACAAATTGACAAACAAAAAAGAAAGAAAAATTTTTTTTTTTTTAAATGAACTAGTAAGGACAGAATACTCCCCTGTGTTGGGGATTGCAGCACATGACGGGATGTTATCAACGCTTCTTGGATGCACTGCGCAGCTTATCCTTTGGTGAAGCTTGTGGGGAAGTAGCTGGCAATGTCTTTACCTTTTTCGTCGCGAGGCTGGTGAGAGGAGTTGTGGATGGGGTTGCTGTAGCAGGGCCTTTAGAAGTACTGCATTTTCTTTTGTTGGACTGTCGCGGGCTGGTGCGAACAGGCTGGCTAGGAGTTTGCTGGGGAGGAATTAGAGTTGATGCATCAGCTGCCTGGCCCTCAGCTGTGATGGCCACAATGATCGCCAGTAGTTGTTTGGCTTGCTCAGGTGTAGGCGTAACTTTGGCTGCTGCAGCAGCTAGGTCGGCATCAACTTGCTCCATTTCATCTGTAGAGTCTAGAGGTATTGCCATTTTTGCTTTGCCCTTGTCCTTTCCCTTGCTCGCAAGGACTGGAATAGATGGTTCCTCTTTAGGGTCTTCCTCTTCCTCTTCTTGAATAATGTGTTTTTTTCTGGTTTTAGGCTGGGCTGGGCTGGGATGGTTGGTTCCTCACTTTCTTTCTCTGAATTGTCCTCTGCCTCTGAGGGTGAGCTATCAGTCTCAGACTTGTCACCTTCGTCCTCAGGTGGGTCAGACGGTTCAGCATCTTCTGAGTCGACTTCTGCTTGTGGTTTAGTGGCAGCTTCTTCTGTTGGTTCATCTGTAGCAGTGGCTTCTTCACTGGCTGCTGCTGGAGTACTTGTGGTGTTGGCGTCAAAATTGTACTGCTAGAGCAATGACTCAGGGAAGTTCCGGTGAGTGTGTTTCATGTACAGAGCAAATTGGTGTAGTTGGTTATCCAGGTGCTGTAGATAACCCCAAAACCGACTATTTTCCCTCTGCTGAGCTTCCACCCATTGAGTGATATTGGTGCTGAGTGCCTGGATGGTCTGTTCTAAGCCAATAACTCGTCTTGCTCCTGTTACAATAGTTGGTTCAATGGTTGTTCCAGCACTCTCACCAGCAACTCTCTCAATTGTACGTGCCGTAAAGGCACCATCATTCTTAACATGGTCATCTCTGGCGTCAAGACGAATAGCTGAAACTACACAAATGCTAGTGACAAGTGAGGGAAATAGTAAGGCAGTAGTTCGGTGAGTCTTGACTGCACAATCTCGGATTTCTTTTGCAATGATGCTACCCACATCTATGGGAAGCCCTCGAACAAGGACATATAACAAAACCAATCTCTCTTGCGAAACCGTAGTAGTGTGAGTGGTGGGCATAAGCCTAGATTTAAAAAATTTCACCCACACCTTAGCAATAGGTTTCAAATCTATCCTATTAACTACACGCCCTTCCTCGTTAGCCCATGATGCCCCTTCTATGGTAAGAGTTGTGAAAATGGTGGTCCACTTTTTCGGGGTCAATTTATCACGCAATTTGGCATACTCACAATTAATTTCAGTAGGTAAATTATAAAAAGCATTTATAACTCGGGATTCTAATAGAACAAGTGTGTTTCTTACCCAAATGTTGTGCTGATCAGGGCTTACCAAATTGGCGTAAAATGCTTTGACTACTTGAAGCACAGGATCACGAGGGTGATTGCAAAACTCTAACCATCCTCGCTTTGCTGCAGCATTATGAATTGTTTGTATAATTCCAGTGAGTTGTTCTGGAAATTGAAACCCTTTCTCTTCCAGAATCTTACGCGGCTTTATGAATTCTTCATATTTTTCTTCGGCGTGGTAGCTCTGGAAGCGTGATGAATCTTTGAGGCGGCCGACTATTTTCTTATACCTCGGCATTGCTAAGCATTAACAAATTGAAGCTAATGTGCCTGCAAGTAAAATGAGAAGGAGAAGGTAAGAATTAGGAGAGTTGTACTTGCGAAGGAGATGGGGAATAGTGGCGTAGAGCACTAATCACAGTGACTCTTTTTTATAATGGACTTAAATTTGAAGATAAATACAGTAACTAGAGATAATTGAGGGAATAAAATATTTGAATTAAATGTGCATATCCCCAAAATTATCGGCCAGTGAAATTAAAGCTTTAATTTAGGAGATTTGTTTCCGCAATTTTCTATCCATATCCATGCATCAATCTGCCACGATTTTATCTCCAACGGTAAGTGAAAGGCTCCAGCTTTTAATTTACTGTAACGGTAAAATTAGTTGCTGCAGCACCCATTCGCTTGTTCTAACAATGGATACATACTCCACACTAAAGCTTCTGACACGTGGCTCACCTCTGCATTCTGCCATCATACACTCTCACTTGTCAATATGGAATTCAATTGTCACACTTACTTCAAACTAAAATTAATTCTAAAAGTAGTAAAAGAAATAAATAGATCGAATTAGAGTGAAAATAAAAAATGCAATAATGTAAAAGGATAGAAGTAAATGGCTAATATAGAAAAAACAAAATTAAATAAGATGGTAAAGAGGGAGAGTTGTCTACAAAACCAAAGGATATCATAATTGGTTTGAAGTGGCTGTCTCCCCAATGGGTTGCCTCCCATGGAGCACTTGATTTAAGGTCCTTCAGTCTGACCTTCTTTCATTGCTCAATAGCTAGGTTCTTTAAGGAGTAACACCTCCTTTGAACAATCTACCGCTGGATGTATGTAGTGCTTAACCCTATGTCCATTAACCTTGAATTCTTGACATATTTGTTCATCTAAAAGATCAACAGCTCCATGAGGATAAACTTTGAGCAGCTTAAACGGGCCAGACCATCGTGACTTGAGTTTTCCCGGAAATAATCTTAGTCTTGTATTGTGGAGCAACACTAACTGTCCAAGGCTAAGTTGCCTGTGTTGAATATGCTTGTCGTGCCAGTGTTTTGTCCTATCTTTATAAATTCTTGCATTTTCATATGAAAATAGCCGTAATTCATCAAGCTCACAAAGCTGAAGCTTTCTTTGCTCTGCTGCAGCATGAATATCCCAATTTAATTTGTTCAGTGCCCAATGTGCTTTATGCTCTAGCTCTAGTGGCAAATGACAAGCCTTTCCATAAACAATTCGGTAAGGGGACATGCCGAGTGGAGTTTTGTATGCTGTTCTGTAGGCCCATAGAGAATCATGTAAGTGTAAAGACCAATCCTTCATTGTTGGGTTCACCACTTTTTCTAAGATCTTTTTAATTTCTCTGTTGGACACTTCAGCCTAACCATTAGATTGAGGGTGATATGTTATAGCTGCCTTGTGTCTGACTCCATATTTTACCATTGCTGCAGCAAAGACTTTGTTGCAAAAATGTGTACCCTCATCACTAATAATTGCTCTAGAAGTGCCAAATCTGGAAAAAAATATTTTTATAAAGAAAAGCCACCACTGTTCATTGGCAAGTAATGCTGCAGCTTCTACCCACTTGGAGACATAATCCACAGCAACAATGATATATAAGCTCCCAAAGGATAGGGGAAAAGGTCCTATGAAATCTATTCCCCAGACATCAAAAACTTCCACTTCCAGTATATTGGTCAATGGCATTTCATGTCTGCTAGTTATGTTCCCTGTTCTTTGACACCTGTCACAACATTTAACAAACTCATAAGCATTTTTAAAAATAGTTGGCCAGTAATAACCTGATTGCAATACTTTAGCAGCTGTTCTGTGACCACCAAAATGTCCTCCATATGCTGCAGCATGAGATGACTCCAGTATATGGGGAATCTCTCCTTCTGCAGCACATCTTCGTATTACTTGGTCTAGGCACAGCTTATATAAATGTGGGTCATCCCATTGGTAGCTTCTAACATTATGAAGAAATTTCTTTTTCTCTTGAAACTTCAGCTCGGGTGGTAACAATCCACTTACTAAATAGTTAGCAAAATCTGCATACCATAGAGATTCTGACCGCTGCAGCATCTGTGCTTGCTGTACCACCAACATCTGTTCATAAGGAAAAGTTTCAGTGATGTCTTTCCTTGTCAATGTGCTTGTGTTTGCTTCCAACCTTGACAGGTGATCTACTACTTGATTCTGAGTCCCATTTCTGTCTTTAATTTCCAGATCAAATTCTTGTAGCAATAAGATCCATCTGATTAATTTTGATGGCTGCATGGTCTGTATATACAGTCACTCTAGTGCCCACCAAGTAGGCTCTGAATTTGTGAAAATGAAATACTACTGCTAGCAATTCTTTCTATGTAGTGGTGTAATTGATTTGAGTTTGAGTAAGAGTTTTGCTTGCATAGTATATGGAGTGAAAAACCTTATCCCTTCTTTGCCCTAATACTGCTCCCACAGAATGGTCACTAGCATCACACATCAATTCAAATGGTAAAGTCTAGTCTGGAGATATGATTACTGGAGCAGTGATCATAGCTTTCTTTAATTCTCTAAATGCTTGATGACACTCTTTGTCAAAGTAAAAGGGTTTATCATGTTCCAGTAATGAGCATAATGGTTTAGCCTCCTTAGAAAAATCCTTAATGAATCTTCTGTAAAATCCAGCATGTCCTAAAAAACTCCTAATACCTTTTACTGAAGTTGGAGGTGGCAGTTTATCTATTACCTCTATCTTGGTTTTGTATAGCTCAATGCCATCCTTGGATACCTTGTGACCCAACATTATTCCTTCTTGCACCATGAAATGGCATTTTTCCCAATTGAGTACTAAGTTGGTCATCTCACATCTTTTAAGAACTTCTTCCAGGTTGTACAAACCATCATTGTATGTTTCTCCAAACACTGAGAAGTCATCCATGAAAACTTCTAAAGTCTGCTCTACCATGTCAGAAAATATAGACATCATGCATCTCTGAAAAGTTGTTGGAGCATTGCATAACCCAAAGGGCATTCTTCTAAAGGCAAATGTTCCATAAGGACAAGTAAATATTGTCTTTTCCTGATCTTCTGGAGCTATAGCAATCTGGTTATAGCCTGAATACCCATCTAAGAAACAATAGTACTGTTTTCCAGCAAGTCTGTCTAACATCTGATCTATAAATAGAAGTAGGAAATGGTCTTTCCTTGTGGCTTTGTTGAGCTTCTTGTAATCCATACATACTCTCCATTCAGTTACTGTCCTTGTAGGAATAAGTTCATTCTTCTCATTAGTTATTACTGTTATCCCTCCCTTCTTTGGAATACATTGCACTGGGCTCACCCATGAACTGTCTGATATTGGGTATATGATTCCAGCATCCAACCATTTGATGATTTCCTTCTTCACCACTTCTTTCATGATAAGGTTCAACCTTCTCTGGTGCTCAACTGAATTGCTGGAGCAATCTTCTAGCAGGATGTTATGCATGCAAATTGATGGGCTTATCCCCTTTATATCTGCCATGGTCCATCTAATTGCTCTTCTGTATTTTCCAAGCAAATCTACTAAACTCTGTTTTTGACCTGCATCCAAAGTAGAAGAGATGATTACAGGGAGTGTGTTATTTTGACCAAGATAAGCATATTTTAAATGTGAAGGTAACAGTTTTAATTCAATACTAGGAGGTGATTCAATAGATGGTAAAGTTTTTTTTACTTCCCTGTCTGAAAGATTCAGATGTTCAATAAACCTGGTGTGCCTATCAGATTGCTTTTCTTCCATCCAATCTGTCTGAATTGCTGCAACATCTTCCTCTTCTACATCATCAAAGGTATTGACTTTGTCAAATGCCTTACTGCAGCATCTATCCATTCTGTCTGCTACAACAAAATTCACTACACTCAGGAAATTGCAGTCTTCTACTTCATCAGGGTTTCTCATAGCCTCTAGTACATTAAATGTGACTTGCTGATCATTCACTCTCATGGTGAGCTCTCATTTCTGCACATCTATCAGAGTTTTTCCAGTTGCTATAAAAGGTCTTCCAAGTATAATGGGTACCTCTTTATCAGCTTCAAAATCTAGTACAGTGAAATCCACTAGAAAGATGAATTTATCAACTTTGACCAGTACATCCTCTATTTTTCCTTCAGGGTATACATGAGATCTGTCAGCCAATTGCAGAGTGACTGTTGTTGGTCTGCATTCCCCTACTCCAAGCTGCTTAAATACAGATAATGGCATCAAATTAATGCTAGCTCCCAGGTCACAGAGTGCTCTGCCAGCATACCTAGTTCCTATAGAGCATGGTATTGTGAAACTCCCTGGATCTTTCACTTTTGCTGGAATATTATTTTGGAGCATATGACTGCTTTCCTGTGTTAAAGCAACAGTTTCAAACTCTCCCAGCCTTCTTTTTCTTGCCAAGATGTCCTTTAGAAATTTCACATAATTTGGCATTTGCGCTAAAGCTTCCACAAAAGGTATGTTTATATGTAATTGCTTCAGTACTTCCAGGAATTTGCTGAACTGCTTGTCCTGTTTTTGCTTTTGGAACCTTTCTGGGAAAGGTGGTGGATGTCTAAACTGCTGGTTAGATTCAGGAGGTACCAAACTTTGTTTGTTTAGGTTGGTGTAGGTTGTGGCTACTGGTGTTGCAACTTCTTTTTTAGCATGTTCTGGTTGAATTTCTTCTGCAGTTGCTGTAGCTTGGCCCATGTAATCAGTGTCTTGATGGGGAGTTTGTTGTAACAGGCTTCCCTTTTGAGTTGGTTTTTTGTGCTGAATTGCATTCTATCCCCTTTTTGGTAATCTCAACTGGGATATCAACATTCTTTCCAGATCTCAAACTAATTACTTTGCAGTGTTCTTTGCTCTCTCTCCTAGGGTCTTTTGTGTTGCTAGGTAGGCTTTCTTGAGTTCTGCTGATCATTGCTGTAGCTAGTTGTCCCATTTGATTCTCCAGGTTTCTCAAGGATACAGCTTGACTCTACACAATTGCTTCATTCTTTACAATATACTCCTTAATCAGTGTTTCCAATGAAGTGATTGGATCCTGACTGATATGCTTTTTCCCTTGACTCTGCTGATGAAAACCAGGTGGCTATGTGTTTCTATTCTGTCCATTTAATGCTGGAGCATTTCGATTCTGACTGCTCCATGAGAAATTTGGGTGTTGTTTCCAGCCAGGGTTGTAAGTATTTGAATATGAGTTGTTCTGAGGTTGTCGATTGAAATTACCCACATAGTTTACTGAAGCTGGATTCCCAGGACAACTATCAAAGTCATGTTTCTCACCACAGTATACACAAGAGAGTTTAGTAATTTGCTTTACTGTTGCTGGAGCAGATGTCATGACCTTTACCATATTAGTCAATGAAGTAACTTGTGCTGATAAGGCTGTGATTGCATCTATATTATGTACCCCTACTGATCCTCTTGCTGCTAGTTGCATGGCTGAAGGCCACTGGTCATTATTATTGGCAATTCTTTCTAAAATTTCATAAGCTTCAGTGTAAGATTTGGATAACAAAGCTCCATTTACTGAAGCATCCACCATTAACCTTGTACTTGGATTCAACCCATTGTAGAAAGTTTCCAATTGTATGCAACAAGGAATACCATGATGAGGACACCTTCTGAGCAATTCCTTGAATCTTTCCCAAGCCTCGTACAAACTTTCATCTTCCAGATGATGGAATGAAGTAATCTCATTCCGCAACTTTGCATTTTTTGTTGGTGGAAAATATTTCATTAGGAAGTTATCAGCCAATTCATTCCATGTAGTGATGGAATTAGATGGTAATGAATTTAACCATGCTCTTGCTCGATCTCTTAAGGAATAAGGAAAAAGCCTCAACCTTAAGGCATCTTGTGTTGCTCTAGCAATCTTGAAAGCATCACTTACTTCCAAGAACAATTTAAGATGGAGATGAGGATCTTCGTTTGGCAATCCGTTGAATTGCCCAACTGTTTGCAACATTTAAAACATCACTGGCTTTAACTCAAAATTTACAGTGTCTACTTCAGGTCTGATGATGCCAAGATGTACAACTTGAGGAGTTAGCACCGCATAATCTCTTATGGCTCTGTCTTTGTCATCAGCCATGTAAAGAATATTGTTGTTGCCTGGCTGTCTCCCGTTAGCCTGTTCATTATGTTCTTCTTGAATGTTGACTGGTTGTAAGGGCCCGTGATGGTTCAAATTTCCCTCATCCTGTAAATTATTCATGCCTGAAACAGTCTTTGAATTTATTTGTTCTCTTCGCAATCTCTTGACAGTCCTTTCAATCTCAGGATCGAATTGAAATACCACAGATCTGTCCTTGCGCATGCACGTACTGATCTGCCAATCAATAGAATGAATCAAGTCAAATTCGGCGCTATCACGATTTACTTCACACTTCAAAAATAAACAATCAATCCTCGGCAACGGAGCCAAAAACTTGTTGGTGAATTTTATAAGCAATAACTATCAATGCTAATGTGCAAGTATACACAACAAGTAATAAAGTGATAAGTATTCAAGATCGTCTCCACATGGATTGATGTTATTCAAAATTCTATAGCACTCACAATAACGCAACTCAACTTGAAACCAAAACAAACAATTGTCAAATAATTTCTATCGTAATCAATAATTGAAATAAGAACTAAATAAGACAATACTGTAATGAAATAAACTAGATTAACTGTGTCTAAGATTCACTTAAGAATATAGTAGTTGAATGATCAAACTCTCCTAAGTATTGCCCTTATGGAATTCAGGATAACCTAATCCAGGAAACTCGACTTAAGAATAAGTAATACTCTAATAATGTCCGCTAAGACATGCCCTTTTGCTGCTCTATCTTAACTAAAACTATTAAATAGGTGGTTAACCGAAATAATAGTTATATTCATAAAAGCTATTAGAGTAAAATGCTACAGCAATACCATACAACATATAAGAACAGTCAAGAACCCATTGGATTATTTGTCACTCAACTACAAGTAAATTTAGTTCATAATCTGAATAAGAGAAATAAACATAAACATATTGGTCTCGGAATACATCAAATCAATTAAAGGAAGAAGATAAATATAAGTTGAGCACGGTGAAAATCAAAGCCAAGTAATTCTGCACGATTCTCCAATGTTGCCGAAACAACACTCTTCAATTCTGATCTTCTTCTTCTTCGTTCCTTCTAATCATTCTAATGATAATTTCCTTGCCGCCTCTCTATGTGGTGCACCTCTCCTTTTTATATTGCAAATTAGGTTAAACCAAAGCCCATGAGCGTGCATGTGTTTAAATTAGGAAACATGCATATCGCGATTTTATGGCTGACCCGCGCCTAAGTTTTCTCCCGCATTGCTCCTAGATTGCTACAACACTGGTTGCTCTAACAGCTGCTACAACACTGCCTTATTCCCGATTGTGTTTTACTTCTTTTGTGGCCATCTTCCTTCCTCCTCTTGCTCTTCTAATGCATCAACATCCTCTCATGAATTTAACACCTACAATTTAAAACCTGTTTTTAGCACAACTTACTATGATTCAAGGAAAACTTATTAAGACTCAACTAAAATGAATGTTTATGCAAAAGGTAACTAAAATGTAATAAAAACACCTTATTTGTTCTCTAAGTGACCTTGATTCAAGTCTAGAATTGATGTAATAACTCTCATTTCCTAGAGTTATCACCTCACAGATTTTTTATTAAAAAAAAGCATAAAAATGACAGTTGAAGAATCGATCTAAAATGATAAGACATGGGAAGTTTTCCGGATATTAAAATATGAAGAATTTTCTCATGAATGGCCTTGCACATCGATCTTTTGCTGCCTCTTAACATGTTGTGAACAGAGAGTGCTTCTGAGTGTCGCTCTCATTTTATCAAGATGAAAAATTAGGGAGGAGCAGAGTTCCTGCAAAACAGCATAGCTGTGATAAGTCTTTAGCGTTGCAATCCCGAAGTAAAAGTTCATTTGTCTATGACCACTTTCATACCTCCTCCGGCTGGTGGCCTTTACTATGCATGTCCATCATAGTCCGATAAGCAAGCATATAAAACTTCTTATTGGAGAAATGTTTGATTAGAGTATGATGGGTATTGTAATCCGGACTAATTCGTCCAATTTCCCCATAACATGCATTACGCTCTCCATAGCACCAGCTCTGCAGTAGGCATAAAGCATGCAATTTAAATCATATTTGTCATACTTGACTTCAAAATACCCAGCCAATTTGCCTCTTCAACATCAACCGGACCACCACGTCCTAGTTCTTCCGGTTCCCTCAATCAACATCAACCGTTAATTGTACGATGCTTTAAATCCTATGGTTATTATTTTTTTCCATATATTTAATTCTATGGGGTTTATCAATGGAACTGGTGCGTAGTAGTTGTAGCCTTTAGTTAGAATAGTTTTGAGTCGGTGCTACATGTGGCTTTTCGACTTGGGTTAACTGGCAGCAGTCACAATCAACTTCATCGCTTTGTAAATTTCCAGTACCGTCAGGCTCATGAAAAGAAATTATTTGTATTTTTCTTATTGGCATAAAACAAATAATGAAATAAAAATAAAAATAAAGATTTCAATATTTGAATTTTGATTTAAGTCCTAACTTATGTGTGTTAAGATACATTGCCCACCAAATGTGGAATTCGAACAGTCACAACAAATGAACCACATGCAGCCACATGAGTCACGCACCAACATTGAAAAAATCAGCACACCAACTCAATCCCACATTAACAAGGCAAGTTGCAAACCGTTGGAAACAAATATGGCAATCTGTATTGCTCTTGCCAAAGGCTTGCAACAATCATCTCACACAATCCCGTGACATGCAAACTCACCAAAGAAAGATGGCCAGCCATTATTCAAGTCCATATTCTCTTCATATCTTAGCCAACGGCTAGTCAACGACTAAGTTTAGAATTAATCCCATAATTTCTGTAAAATGTTTCTTCCATATATAGTTCCTCTACTCGTGTATAAATACCCGATCTTGCTCCTTAAGAAGGGAAGTCAATAAAAACTTTTAATCCTTTTCAATACTCTTGAATTTTAGCATGGTATCAGAGCTTATGGCTTCTTCATCCAATATCCAAACCGAGGCCAAACTCTCCCTGCAAACTATCCACCAATGTGCCAATCTAATATATATTAAACTCTCCAGCAACAACTATCTCTTATGGAGGTCCCAAGTCCTTCCCCTGATCAGTAACCTAGGACTCAACAATCACATCTCTGATGACTCACCACCCCAAACAATTTCCAGTAATGGAAAGTCTATTGCCAACCCTGACTTTTCAGTTTGGGCACACAATGATGGGTTGCTTCTTACCTGGTTACGTGGAAGACGTCCTTACACTGGTAGTTGGAGGACAAACAGTGAAAGAAGTTTGGCTCTCCATTGAGGAAAATATGCTTCCAGCCACCAAGGAGCGAGAGTCTTGGCTTAAAGACAATCTCTTCTCCTTAAAGAAAGGCTCCCTGAAGCTTGATGACTTCTTGAACAAATTTAGAGGACTGTGTGACAGTCTCGCTGCCATTGGAAAGCCCTTGACGGACGACGACAAAGTCTTTCAATTGGCACGGGCACTAGGACCCAAGTATGCCGACTTCAAAATGGCTATGCTAACCAAGCCACCTTATCCAAGTTTGAAACTATTCCTGTCAGCCTTGCAGAATCATGAGTAGACTGTGATCGGTCAGAAGAATGATGGCAAAGAAGCGGATCCACAGCAAGCCTTCTTTGGGCAACGTGGACGTGGGAAAAGTTTTCAAGGACAAGGACAAGGACGCGGCTTCAACAACAATCTTCCACTTTTCCCAGGACAAGGACGCGGCTTTAACAACAACTTTCGTGGAAGAGGAAATTATCCTTCTAACAATGGGCACAACAATATGAATCAATCTTTCAATATGAATCAATCACCCTCTAACAACTCTCTGCCGCAACCAAGGTTCAACAATAATGGCCCAAATCTGCCACCTGCACCAAAACACTACAGTACAGAACATGTTGATCAGCGAAAACACAATTCCAAATCAGGTATAATCTATCAAATTTGTGGTAAAACTAACCACAGTGCTGCAGTTTGTAGGCACAGGTATGACTACTTTACCCCTGAAGAGGAAGCACCGCAAGCCCTCGCGGCCATGAATCTGCAAGACGAGAATGACCCACAACTTTATGCTGATTCAGGTGTTACTGCCCACATGGTAAATAGCACTGGTAAGTTAAAGAAATTTATACCCTATGGAGGTTCTGATAAGATTTTTGTAAGGAATGGCCAAAGCTTACATATTTCTCATATCGGTGATACCACACATGGGAAATTAAACTTGAAAGATATTTTGGTTGTTCCCAAACTAAAAAGAACCTCCTGTCAGTAAGCAAACTTGTGGATGATATAAATTGTTCTGTGGAATTTAACTCTCTTGGTTTTGTTGTAAAGAGCAAGGAGAATCAGGTACTGGCTCAGGGAACTAGGCAGGGGGACTTGTACGTGCTCAATAAAGGAGGAAACTTAGCTTTTCAAACAATAAGAAGAAACTCAGAAAACCAAGACTTGTGGCATAAGAGACTTGGTTATCCAAGTCCTAAAATATTACAAGTCTTGCGCGCTAATGGGTCTATCAGTATAACTGATTGGACTAAGAACACTAGTATTTGTGTTTCATGCCAATTAGGCAAAAACTGTAAACTCCCATTCAGTTTATCAAATAAAATTTCTGATTTCCCTCTTGATAAAATTCACTGTGATTTATGGGGTCCTGCTCCAATTGCTTCTGATCAAGGTTTTCGTTACTATGTATTGTTTGTGGATGATTGTACACGTTATTGTTGGTTATTTCCCTTAAAATCAAAATCTGATTTTTTTGAGTGTTTTCTTAAATTCCAAAAACAGGTGGAAAATCAAATGGAACGAAAGATCCAAAATTTTTCAAAGTGATGGCGGAGGAGAATTTAGCTCTATCATTTTCCAACAACATCTTCAACAGTCTGGAATCATCAAACAAACTTAATGCCCTTATACTCCTCAACAAAATGGAGTTGCCGAAAGGAAACATAGACATATAATGGAGACTGCCCTTACTATGTTATTTGAATCTTCATTACCATTAAAATATTGGGTGGAGACTGTTTTAACAGCTGTATATCTCATTAATAAATTGCCACAAACAATTATTAAGATGCACACACCTCATGAGTTACTTTTTAAGGAAACTCCCAGTTACAATGAAATTAAAGTTTTTGGTTGCCGTTGTTTTCCCTCTCTGAGGGATTACAATAAAACGAAGTTTGACAAAAAAACTCTCCCTTGTATTTTTGTTGGTTACAGCCCCACTCACAAGGGATACCGCTGTCTTTTTCCACAAAACAATAGAATTTATATTTCTCGTCATGTAACATTTGATGAATTATGTTTTCCTTATCAAAATCTAAAAGATTCTTCTCCTATGCAGGATGCTTGTAGCGTTCCCACTACTCCAAATGTGTCACAATGGCTCCCAACAACTTGGACAGAGTCCTTCAACAACACTTCTCTTGGGCACACTGAAGTTGCTAATCCAAACTACACTGCCACATCTCCAAATATGAATGAACCATTGTCTCCCACTCCAAACAAAGTTGTGATAATTGAAGACCTTCATGAACTACCCACTTATTTACCCGAAAGTTCCTCTACAAATTCACCTCAAAAGAGCCCCTCATCCAATAACAAGACTGCTGCTTCTGCCGATAATACACATATCCACACGACCTCCGAACAAACCTTAGATAGTGACAATCGTGCTCCATCTGCCTTAAACGATCTCTCAGGAAAGTTGTTCGTTGAACTAAATATCTCTCCTGTCAAAACAACAGAATCTCTAAATACACATCCTATGCTGACACGCAACAAGCTCAAACAAAATCCTACCTTAGCTCTTCAAACCGATCATGCCACAGTGACCGAACCAAAAACATTAAAATCTGCTCTTAAGCATCCTCTCTGGCTACAAGCAATGGCCGAAGAACTTGCTGCCCTCCATCAAAATAAGACATGGACCTTAGTTCCTCGACCTCATGATGCCAATGTTATTGGTTCGAAGTGGGTTTATAAAACCAAGTATAGATAAGATGGTACAATAGATCGGTTAAAAGCCCGTTTAGTTGCGAAGGGGTACACACAAGTTCCTGGCATTGACTTCAACGAGACTTTCAGCCCCGTCATTAAGCCAACTACCATAAGGCTTGTCTTAGCACTTGCAACTAGTTCTAAATGGCTTATCAAACAGCTGGATGTCCGAAATGCCTTCCTTCATGGTCAACTAAAAGAAATTGCCTACATGGAGCAACCACCTGGCTTTACGGATCAAAATCTTCCTGACCATGTTTGCTTACTCCACAAGTCCTTATATGGACTCAAACAAGCACCACGTGCCTGGTTTGAATGTTTATCATTAGCACTTCTAGAGCTTGGTTTTACAAGCTGCAAAGCCGATCCTTCCCTCTTTATTTTTCATGCTAACGATATTCTTATTTTGTTGTTGGTGTATGTAGATGATGTAATTATTACAGGAAATAATCCCGATATAATTCAATCCATCATCAGTCATCTCAGCACTCGGTTTGCATTAAAAGACTTAGGCTTATTGAGCTATTTTTTAGGGATCGAGAATCGGCGCTTTCCAGGAGGCATTTTTTTGTCACAAGCCAACTACACTCGTGACTTATTAACCAAGGCTGCTTTACTAGATTGCACGCCTAATCGGACCCCAATGGCTGTCAAAACCCAACCATATGATGACGATCAAGAACCCATACACGCCACTCACTATCGTTCCCTTGTCGGCAGTCTACAATATCTCACATTCACCAGACCAGACATCACTCATGCTGTCAATAAAGTCTGTCAACACTTTCAGAGCCCTACTAAACAAGACCTCAAGGCTATTACAAGAATTTTGCGTTATCTTAAAGGCACTCTCGACTTTGGACTTCGATTCCTTGAACAAAGCTCCAATCAACTGTATGCCTTTTCGGACTCCGATTGGGCTGGTTGCCTTGAAACAAGACGTAGCACGACTGGCTTTTGTGTTTACCTTGGGGCAAACTTAATCTCATGGTGTAGCAAGAAACAAAGCATCGTTGCACGCTCCACTGCTGAAGCAGAATATCGGGCTTTATCTTCCACTACCGCTGAACTAACTTGGATTCTTTCTTTATTGCAGGACATTGGAGTCTCACTATCACACATTCCTCACCTTCTTTGCGATAACACGAGCGCCATCTATATGACTCGCAACCCCGTGTTTCATGCGCGCAGCAAGCATATCGAAATTGACGTCCATTTTGTTCGTGAAAAAGTATCTCAAGGCCTCCTTAAAGCCACGCATGTTCCCTCCTTGCAGCAAGCTGCATATATCCTTACCAAACCATTGGGCAAAGATCTTTTCTTTCTCTTTCGACAAAAGCTCGGCGTTCACTCTATGACCCGGCCGACCTTGAGGGGGGCTGTTAAGATACATTGCCCACCAAATGTGGAATTCGAACAGTCACAACACATGAACCACATGCAGCCACATGGGTCACGCACCAACATTGAAAAAATCAGCACACCAACTCAATCCCACATTAACAAGGCAAGTTGCAAACCGTTGGAAACAAATATGGCAATCTGTATTGCTCTTGCCAAAGGCTTGCAACAATCATCTCACACAATCCCGTGACATGCAAACTCACCAAAGAAAGATGGCCAGCCATTATTCAAGTCCATATTCTCTTCATATCTTAGCCAACGGCTAGTCAACGACTAAGTTTAGAATTAATCCCATAATTTCTGTAAAATGTTTCTTCCATATATAGGTCCTCTACTCGTGTATAAATACCCGATCTTGTTCCTTAAGAAGGGAAGTCAATAAAACTTTTAATCCTTTTCAATACTCTTGAATTTTAGCAATGTGTAGCTAGAGGCGAAGTTTTGAGAAGACTAGAAAGATTGAACCCAAGTCTCTACACTCATATTTTATAAACACAATCGACATTGTTGGATATTTGTTTCTAGAAATGAATATGCTAATAGAAGATAATTAAAATGGACTAATCCAATAATTAGTCGCTCCTTCTTTAAGCTAACCCAATAATTAGGAACTCATTTTTTTGTTATATTTACTTTTTGATCCTTGTAACTTTTTTCTTTAAATGCCACAGATCTAATTTCTATCCTCATTTAATTTAAATGGGTACGATTTGTCAAATGCGATTTAAATGGGTGATGCATGTATACTGAAAGTAGCCCTTGTGTTTAACATGCTATGAACCATGCTTGAATAATCGAGTATAACTGCATCCATCCTCATCTTGTGTTTAAGTATATGCATATACTGACGACTTTTATTCTCAATAAAAGCAACATATATATCATTTGCTTTTCATTTATAGACCTCGATGAATGAGGGAGTTTATTAAATTATAGAAAAGCGATCCCCCAATAGAGAGAAAAGTCTGGCTAACATCAACTGAAACTGCACTCTGGGAATTCATCAGCCGTTGGTGCTGTGGAAGCCATGTGGTTGTCCTCCAAGGGAATGGGCTGAAAAAGCCATGTAGAAGCTACATCCATAGTCTCTTGGTTTTGAGCACCGTGCCCATCTCTACGTAGATACATAAAATGGGACATTCTCACAAGATTCAACATGAAGTCAACTGTATTTTGAGATAAGGGAGAATCTTTATCAGCTCTGTATGCATTCACCTTCTTCCACATCTGTCTCATCATATCCTCGATGTGTTCACGAGCAACTTCCTCCGAGGCACCAGTTTCATGCATGTAACACTGGATTGATTTCGGAACATCCCCTCTCTGTATCTCATCCTGATGAATTATTGGGTAAAAAAAAGTACAATCAAATCGTATATAGAGGATTAATTCAATTTCTGTCTTGTTAAAAAAGGAAAAAAGAATAAATACCGATGAAGTTCCCAAATCATCTTGAAGACGAAGAATCTTGAATGACCAGTGAATTATATCTTGATTACTTTCTAAAAATTCTAGTTCCTTCTCAATGATTGGATTTGTCCCAGAAAGGTATGCAGTCATTGTACCCATGGGGCCTCCTATTGATACCAATCCATTTTCCAAGAATTCTCCCAGCGTTGGCGTGTACTTACTATGGTACCATTTTGCCTCCACTAAGCAGGCTTGTAGTAAGCCAAGTCACTGATGCACATGACATAGAAAATAAAGCTAATTACAATTTATTATTTTTGAGACAAAAGCATCGTAATTTAAAAAGGATAAATCAAAGGAACGGAACGGCGGGAGAGGTGAAATTAACATTTTACATACTGAATTTTTAATACTCCGAAGGTGCTTCCCACAGTTGGGGCTCTCCCCAGGATACCTCGTGATTAATATAAAAAAAAAAATAAAGTACAGCTCATGCCTTTAAACTTCTGTAAAAGGCGGAGTTTGCACCTAAGAATAATTTAATATACATGTGATTAAATTGTACAAGTTATGTAAATTATAAAATCAAATCTTTGATGTGTGTGTGTGTGTGTCTGTCTATATATATAGGAGTTATGCAATCAAATGGATACCCTGAAATGTCTTTAAGTTCTTCCTGGTAAATTGCCTGCAAAGTGTTAAACTCCAACTTAGCGAGCTCAAGTAAAAGGTGGTTCTTGTCCTCTCTTTTCTCATAAACGTGTATGAACCACCTTGCCCCTAACATTGGGACTTTCCAATGCAGAGGGAGCTCCACTGCACGCTTCGCTTGTTCTGCGACAAATACATGCTCTTCCTGATCATCACTTCTTTAAGATGTTTACTGGTAAATTGCCAGGCCTCCTCCATGATGCTTTCTCCTTCTAAGCTGTAATACGAGGCTTCGTGCAAGCTCAATATTCCCTTGAAATCATCATAAATGAAGCCTCCCTGGTCGTCTTTAAAACCATTGAAAACCTCTGCAGCATTCAACCAAGAAAAGTTGCATTCGTCAAAATTTTTGCATCCATATATTAATTAGAGAATGATTGAAGTATCCCCAGCGGCGCCCTTTTCGAGTTCGAACCCTCAGGAGATAGAGAGTTATAAAACTGATTTGGGTTTCGTCCATTTCTTTACATTTAAATAATAAAAAAAAAACAAAGAGATCGATTCAAGTATTCAGATCATGCATGTGCATGAAGAAGGAAGCGAATTAATTAAATGTACCTTGAGAAACAGGATAGCCATGTTGTCTAAGTAGTCTTAATTCAAGGGACGTTGCATACAGATTTTCTTTTCTCCAAACATAATCTTTATTACTGTTGTAGATATTGTGCAATATGTTCCTAATCTCAGTCTCAAAACGATAAGCCAATCCAAGTCTTTGCAAGTTATCAATCAGCTCCAACTGATCCAGGCTCGGTTACATGCACAGCATTTAGTTTTTAGTTATTCATGGTCCCAATTTGAAATGAACAAAGGAAATTAATACGTATTAATAATAATAATAATAATAATCAATACCGTATACTTGCTATTCAGTGACTGCAAAAAATCATGGTCCCAAATTGAAGGTTGGTAGTTTGCTGATCTCCTATCAACTGTCAAATTATCATATTTGGCGCTGACAAGGCATTGGACTGGCTTATTTTTGGCCATGATTCTGATGGCTGCTTTATTTGTTGTAAGAGGAAGACATTTGAAACCATTTACAGAGGTAACCAAGGTTGAGGCATTAATGCAAGAAGACATTGGATATATAGATGTAGAGTAAGCTAGCTTACAGTTATACTTGGCAAAGATTCTCAAATTAATCTATGGTTTGTGGTGATGTACGAGGTTATATATATATATAGGCAGAGGAGAAGTTCATGTGATTTACTTTTCGTACTCATTTGAGTTTTGAAAGCGTTTAATTTTTAAGTCTTAATAGTACAAAAGTATTTTATTCATTTGGGGGGAAAAAAAAAGGAGTACATCATACTGTGCGAACGAGGTCAATATTGTACCAGAAGACACATACATCATCCATACATTCCGATGAATGTTGTATAATCTTTATTTATTTATCTTTTTTTTTCCTGCATACAAATTTTTTAAAGAGTCTTTCAATAAACTACACAATAAATGCACGCAGAAATGACAAGAAATTCATAAATTCAATTCTACTAAAAAAATTTATATTTATTACATTAAAATCTTGTTTTATGTAGAAATAAGAATATACAAAGTAAATTTAAGGAAAAAAAAAAGGCATACAAAGTTGCAAACAATATCTTAATGTTGAGCACTAACATCGAAATTCTATCTGTTACAGTTATAAAGTACTTTTGCGGAAAACAAATTAATAAATTTTAAAATGATTATCAACAAAAAGTTGATTGGAGATAATGGATTTTAGGGCGCAGCTACTTTGCATCAGGGGTTTGGTACCCAAGTCATTTGTCTTGTAGCAGAGTGACCGTTGGATTTAATCTAATGGCTGAAGAAGAGACACAGCACGGTAGCTAGTAACCTGACAAAAAGGTAATGGCCCGGTAACCTGCAGGGGATCCGCTTTTTGACCAAAAATGAACGACTGTAATGGGTTGGAAGTGATTAAGTACTGCATGCAAATAAAGGAAAAAGGGTGCATGCAAGTAATGGTTAAAAACAAGACATTGGAAGCGTGCAAGTATGGGTTGGGGTAAGATGGATTTGAAATTTTTGAAAATAGGGACGAAAATTTTAGGAAGTGGATTTAAAGGTAGGGTCAGGTATTGCATTGCGTACTTGGGGGGGGGGGGGGGGGGGGAAGGGGAAATATCAAATTTAATCATGAAAGAGGCGTGATATTAATTTACAGTAAAGTGACCGTATAATTAATTTTTTTCTGAAAAATTTGTGCATGAGTAAAATAAATGAAAACTAGATTGGAAAAAAAATGTGAAGAAAAAATATGTACCGGATAATAATATTATTATTATTATTATTATTATAAATAAATGAATATTGATCAATGAAAAATGACGGTCTAAATTGAGGTAAAGTATAAATTAAAAGAAGAAGAAAATGGGTAAAAGCTCATTTAGTCCCTATATTTTAAGATTAGTATCCATTTAGTTCCTATATTTTTTAAAATACTTCGAAACATCCCTACCATTAAAGTATTAATACCCATACCGTTACTTTTTATTTCTTTTCGCTTACTTTTATAATATTACCCTTTTATAAGAACTTTTTTGTTTGGACATTAATAAAAAAGAAAATAATTAAATTACCAATTTAACCCTAAAAATTTAAAAAACATTATATTAATTTTTAATTGTAAAAAATTGTATGCAAACTACCAAGTGTGCAAATGGTGCTTACAAAAAAATTAATATAATTTTTTTAATTTTCTAGGGTTAAATTGGTAATTTAATTATTTTCTTTTTATTAATGTCCAAAAAAATTATTATAAAAGGGTAATATTGTAAAAGCAAGTCAAAAGAAATAAAAGTAACGGTAGGGGTAAAAGTAATGGTAGGGGTATCAATACTTTAATGGCATGGATGTTTCAAGACATTTTTAAAAATATAGGGACTAGATGGATACTAATCTTAAAATACAGGGATTAAATGAGTTTTTACCCGAAGAAAACTAAGAGAAAACTATCTTGAGCTTGATGAACCAAACACCCTATCGCAGATTTTCTAATCAACAGTTTTTCGCAGGATGGGTGTTTTGTGCAAGGAATCCAGCTGGCACTTAGATGAATTATAACATACAAGCCGCTGAGTCGCTAAGAAGAAGAAGAATAAGAAGATTATTATTATTATTATTATTATTATTATTATTATTATTATTATTAAAACAAAATAACGATGATAATGATGATGATAATTAGCGTAATAATAATAACAATAAAATTAAAAATAGTAAATCACCAACCAAGGAATATAGGCTTAATTGAGATGAAGGATAAGATTGTATAATGGACTACTGTGTATGGTAATTGACATTAAAATATAAAATTAAACAAAATTTATTTATAAAAAATTATGGAAAATATTAAAACACAGCTGAAAATTAAGATTACAAGCAGTTTGAGAGAAATTGAGAAGAAGAGAGACGCCCAAAAAAAAATTGAGGCTCTATTGATAGAAAAATAATTTTATAATGTAGTAATTTACGGTCCATCATAAGCTTCATGCATGTTTTCCTCACAACCATTAGACGGAGAGTGAACGGCTGGTATTGTTTTAAGTCAACAGTACCCGTGGCATAATTTGAAGCGTCTGATACGATCAAAGAACGATTGAGATTTGCGGGGTTAATGTGTGGAATGGGTTGACCGGAATACAAAGATTTGAACACTACAACTTGCTTCACCAACCATTGTCAAATGGGACAATCGTGACCATTAAATCATGAATAGTTGAGATTGAGTCAAAACTGTCATCTATCCCAAGCAATCATATCTATTGTAAGCTCATGTAATCATAAAATCAGTTCCAGTCAACAAAAAAGGTAAATCTTTTTTACAGAAGCACAATTATAAGGCAGTCTTGATTAATGTTAAGGTTTTCAAACATGTTCAAAAAAACATTAATATCCATTTATCTGTTTGGAGACTTAAAAAATGTGAAATTAATATTTTATATCATAGACAAAAAAAAAGCACGTAATTAAATATAGTTAAGACATAATAAATAAATCATAATATATTACATAAAAACAAATATAAATTATCAAGTAAGCACAAAATAAAAGTATTATTGGTTGGTAAATAAACAATTGTTAATACTAAAAACTGTGCACAATTAAATATTGCACAAATTATTTGTTTTCAAATTGAATGAATAAAAGAGAACATATTTTTCCAAATAATATGTTGCGAGTCACTGACTTGGTCACATAACATTGCCCTTTATCAAGGCATTTTTGCAGCGTATCAGATGAGAATAAAGCAACCGTTTCAAATTTCAAAATTCAAGGTAGACAATTTTTTATCGAACAAAGTTAATACATACGAAAGAAAGGTTCAGGAGTTCTCATGTTTATAATTTTTTTAATAAAAAAAATATGCGATGATACATTATTTTTCAGATAAAAGCATGAATCTGCCACAGGAAAGGTTCTTTTACTAATTGAGAAAAGAGTTCTGCTATTTGCCCCGGGTCAAACCCCGAAACGGCAGCATAGGTCGTCGTTTTCAGCTCTTATTTTTTTTGTTTTGATTCGTCTTCAAACGACATCGTTTTGCTTCTATTTTTTTTTCTTTGTTCTGATACAATCGCATAGAGAAACTCCCATCAGCCTTGGCACCTTGACAGTAAACATACATTTCAGGAAAAAAAGCACTGAATCACACAAGGAAAATATACACTATGCACAGAAGTACAAATCAACCACCTATTGTTCATGACCAAATATCCATATCATCTATGCACTACTGACCAAAAAAACGAAGAGCAAAATATAACACCAGTTGCAGAAACTGTCTCCATTTCCTTCCATGATAAAAAGAACAATTACAGAGTAGTCAATACATCTCTTCTCTTCGTTCTCTTCAGAACCCAGCTGCCCCTTCGTTTGCCTCGTTCCATTTTCCTTCATCGAACTAAAATACAGGATACCTGCATAGTCTCCTCGTTCTCTTCTCTTCTATAATCAATCCAGATTGGGTTGTGGATAACAAACTTGGGCAGACAAAGTTTGATGGTGGATATGTTCACAATGGGTCATTGAAGGCTGCAAGGTGGGTTTTCGATGCCGAGTGTGAATTTTTAAGGGGCTTGGTTGATAGGAACCCAAATTATACCTTGACATTTGCTGGGCATTCATTGGGGGCAGGGGTGGTGGCATTGTTGGTGTTGATTGTGGTTCAGAATCTGGACAAGTTGGGGAACATTGAGAGGAACAAAATCAGATGCTTTGCGATTGCACCTACTAAGTGTCTGTCACTGAATTTGGCTGTGAGATATGAATTTGCTGGGCATTCAATGGCTGTGAGAGGAAGGGGAAGACGGAAGAGAAAGATAAAGGAATGGTTTTGCCTTAGTCAAAACGGCGTCGTTTAGGGAGAATGAAAGAGAAAAAAAAAAGATGAAACGGCGTCGTTTGGATGAGTTTCGGGGTTTGACCCGGGGTTTGACCCGGGGAAAGTAGCATTTTCCTTGAGAAAAATGGCTCCAATATTACCTTCAACATAATGTATGTTGTTTCAAGTTTCAACACTAGACTATTTACAGGACAATTGAAATGAGTTTTAAGATTCATGACTATCTCCAACCTATCAAACCTAATCTCTCAGCAACATTATACATTACTAGTTTATCCCAAGCAGAGCCAAAGAGATGCTCCCCTCCGATGGCAAATGTCAATGCCCATGAGAGTAAAACAATTGTGAAGACTGCAAACCCAACTGCTGATCCAAGAACATCTACAAAAGAATATATCTTACAGTTATAAAAACGAACAACATGGGAAAGAAGATGCGTAAAATATATAATATGTGATATAATAATGCCAACAAGTAGCCTTCCATGTCGAAAATGCAGAGGCACCCAAATACATCTCATGAAAGGGTGCCTTTCTGTAATCAATACAACAAACTAATTACAGAAAAACTGCTACGTTCTTGGCTTACACTATATTGTAATCTAAATACGAGACGCGTAAATGAAAGTCCTCGGTTAGTGGTGGTTGAGGCAGCATGCAGACTTCATCTACTGATTCTTAAAACACGCACACAAACTCATTTGAAGCAGATCATGCCTGTGTTTCCAAGCTTTGCCAACTGAACGACAGAGAGACCTACACCTCCTGAGGCAGCAGTGATCATAATGTTTTTCTGCTAGCCACTTCCATCTAGGTTGACACCAAGGAGCTGAGTGAGGGCCTGGTGAGCAGAGAGACCAGCACAAGGTATGCCAGCAACTTCAGCTGCAAAAACTTAAAAACTTCTTGCGGCCTAGCAACTGTCAAGCTCTCCTTGGCCATAGCAAACTCAGCTAGTCTGCCTCCACTCTGTCATCAATAAGGAAATTTAAAACTGAAACAAAATGAACAGATGAAATCAGCTTATACAAAATTAGACTGAATCCTGATGGAGCAGCATCACCTCTCCGCTCACGTAGATGAAAAGACTAAACCCTTCACATGCCAAAGATGTATGAACTTTGAATGAGGACAGAAGGCTCTCAGATATCCAACTACATGTACCAAAAACCAAATATGACTTGGAAATAAAGATTTATAGTGGTGGTATCTCTATACATGCCTATAACCTCATCCAACAAAAGCAACATCGTGCAGTTTACACCTTATCTTTTTGAATCTGATCTGACAACACTAAAATCTTTGGAATGCCACGTAATTATTTTTATTGATTGACCTAAGCACGAAACAAAGAAAGTACCAAAAATTCATTCAATTCACTCTATCACCAGATTGCAGTAACAAAAAGAAATTTTTATAGGGAAAGCAGAGTTGCTAGCATGGTCAAGAACCTGAACCGTGTAAAAAACATAAATGTGTTTTCAACATTTTACTAATTATCATAGTTGCAACCACAACCATATTAACTAAAATGGGGGTTCTCTTAACTGGAAGAAATGATATTTTGTTGCCTATCATCAATACCCGGTCATCCAAATTTCTCCATGACCTTAATTTCAATCTTTCTAGTAGTAAAAGAAGACTAGAAATTTATTCCGAACAAATTAAAGATAAAAGGATAAGAAAAAATATATATATATATAAATTAGCACTCACAAGCACAACTACAACTTTGTCACCCACTTTGAAATTTTTAACTTCTAATCCTAGCCCTATGAATTCCTACTACATCAGATGTTGTTAAAAAAAAAAAGCTTCATCAGCAAAAATAAATACCAGAAGCACATTTGTTTGTTTTGAAAAACAAGTCCCTTCTGCCAAACTGAAATTTTTTTCATCTTCACAATTCCCTTATGCCGAGCTGGAATTTTTCTGACCGAGTCTCCGTTTGTTCCCATAATGGCGGCGAGAATCCGACCGAGTCTCGACGACAGCTCATTGCTACGACTCGCGACTGCGTCCCTTGAGTCTCTATCCGAAATCCAAATGCTGACGAAGAGGGCCGCCTCCACAAACGGTTCTGAAATCACGCCGTGCGTTGATGATGTGGCGGTGGTGATTAACAGCAAGAACTTCAACTCGGAGGAGAGATTCAACGACTGTGATTTTTTGTTGAAGTGGTCGTATTCGTTTGGATTCGAGCGGAGTCTTGCGTCGGAGAGGATGGTGATGGAGGCGATAACGGCGTCGCCGTGGAGGTACAAAAGGGGGAGTTTCTGGAGCAAACGGTTGTCTCCGTTTGGCTCATTGACGAAGTCTAGAGTCTTCTGGAGCAAAGGATTATATACTTCCTTTTTGTTTTCCTTTTACTGATACTGTAGCTATAGCCGGTTACCCATTTTCTAAGTGTTAAACCTCAGCCGTTGATTACCTTTCTTTACGATCTAAATGGTCATTTGCAAAAGGACAAATGACTGGGGTACCAAACCCTTGACGCAATGTAGCTGGACCCTGGATTTTAATATATTGTAGATTGTGATAATTTGTAATAATTTCAAAAAACTTCCATTTAACAGCGGTTGGTGAATGTGTGTTGTAAAAAAATTTTAATATTTGACAACAAGCGAAAGAATGTTGTTAAAAACTCTTCAATAGATGTTCAATCTCACAACATTCTACAAAAGCGCGTTGTGAAAAAATTCTAATAATTGACAACTAGTGTAAAATCGTTATAAATTTTTAATCCCATTCAATCCATGAATTAGTAAAATTAATCTAAATTCAATTCATAATTCTGCAGATTAGAAGTGGATTTGATATAATCCATATTCATTCCACTTTTGTGAATTCAATACGGATTAAAAAAAATTTCTTTCTATTCAATTCATAAAATAATTAAATAAAAATTTTAATTATAAAAATAATTTTACTGCATGCCAATCAAATTCAAATTTAAACAAGATCTAAATAAATCAATAGTTTAAATACGGGTTTAGGTATGCTATGTTAATAGGGTCTTTATACCGCCACCCCAACATCTATTAAATCAATCAACATGCGTTTTGAAACAAATATAATCCGGAAGCCATATACCATTTCAGCTTTACTCCCTATTCTCTCTTAAATAAAACTATGAAAACACTGGAGTAATTGGTTTCAGCTTCGGTGTAGGATAGGTTGGAGGTGATGACACACGACGACAGCTACTGAAAGACCATTCGTTTTTTAAGGATGCCATTCAAAGTTTCGAACTTTAGCACACCAAAATAAAAAATCCTGATGTTTCTAGATCAGTGGAAGAAAATCAACTTAAGTTTTAGAATTAAATCAATACAAAAGTTGAAATTTGAAAGCTTATATAATTAATTGTTGTCAACGTCCACCCTAACTAGATTTTAACCTATTTACTAGTAGTATAACATTTTTAAATTTTAAATTCTTTAAATTATATACACACACGGATTTGCTGATTTTCAGCGATTTGGAGAAGCAAATCCATTTCATCAATTGTGGATTTTAAAATTTTTCAATCCATCTAATCTGTCAATTCATGGATTGGATTTTTATCGAGGGGATTTTTACAGATCAAATGAATTGAATAGATTGAACACTCTAACACGTTGTTATAGTCATGTTGTCTAAACCTTATTTTCTTGGAGCATGTTGACAATACAGTAATGTGCATTCGGAGGTTGATTGTAAAGATAAAAACAATAGAAAGTATAAATGATTAATAATATAGATGACTTTAAGTGACCTAAGTTTTTTAAAACTAAACAAAGCCAACACAAGTAGATGATCTTTTTCATTATAATATGTCGCAAAATAAAAACTATATATTTATTTCTTTAAATTTTTAATTTAATTCGTTCAATTTCTTGCAGTAACTAAAACCACTTCAGAATTATGTTAAGATTAATCCATACAAATAAAACATCCCAAGTCCTCCGCAGTAATAAGCAAGTGTGTGTGTGTACATATATAGTACAATTTAATATTACTTCAACTACAGAAATTAATTGTCGAAGTCATAAAAATTAAGGATAAAAAATAGGAACTATGAACCAAACCAGAACGCAAAAAGTAGTCATATTTTTTCATGAGGGAATTCTAACGTGCCAAATGCATGTGTTTATAATAATCAACGATGTCGATATTTGTTCATGGCAGTCCTACGGTGAACAGAGACGTGCAGAAGCATGTGTTTAATAATCAAAGTTATACTTCCATAAGAGTCATAGAGCACTGAAAGAATGTGTCAAAACTCGTTTAATTCTTATATTTTGAGTTCTTATATTTTTAAAAATAACTCAAAATTCTTGGTCGTTAAACAATTGACATATCTGTCGTTATTTTTTTCTCTTTAGCTTGCTTTTATAATATTATCTCTCTTACAATAATTTTTTTGGACATTAATTAAAAATAAAATTTAAATTCTTAATTTAGCCGCAAAAAAAAAATAATAAACAAATAATATATATTAATTTTCTAAGAAGATTATGTATGTCAAAAAATTAATATTGTAAAAAAATTAAATTACCAATTTTTTTGGACATCAGTAAAAAATTTAATATATTAACTTAGTAGAGTCTTCCACATTAAATTTTTGGGATTAAATTGATAATCTAATTTTTTTATTAATGTCCAAAAAATAAACATTATTATAAGAGAATAAAAAGTAACCCTAACAATGGTGTCAATAATTTAACAATAGGGATGTTTTGAGGAATTTTTTAAAATATAGTGATTAAAAGAACATTAACCTAAAAATATTAGAAATAAACGAGCTTTTGTCCAAAGAGAATTCTTGTACAGCCGGACTTTACTAGAATTTGCAAACAAAATGCAAATACCATTGGTCTTCCAAAACACATGCAACTTTTGGTCAACAACCTGTAAAATACCATTAGAAGAGATATTTGTGCCATTTTCTTGGGATCATCAATCTCGAAACATAAGAGTTTCTGCTAGGCAACATATCAGCATGTAAAATGCCATCTCATTGACTAATAGTTGAAAATGACAAGGGGGCAGAAAGAGAAATTTTAGAATTCTTTTAATGTACCATGTCATTTATACAATAACTAAATAATTTTATAGTATAAGTACATTTAGTTTGAAGAACCAACATATAACTGGTGCTTATATAAAAAATTTAATTATATTACCTCTTATATATTTTAGAATTTCTCTTAAAAGAGAAATAGCATATTTCACCTTTTTTTTCTTGATTTTGATGCATTACACTGTGGTGCAGCGCATGAGCTACATGCTTATGAAAAATTAGACTAGTTGGTACAGGGCATGTTAGGGAGTCAGAGCCTCTCCTTTTTGACACAATGATTCAGTGTGCAATACATAAGCACATGCGCATACAAACTTCGACTAGTTGGTGCGAGGCTTATTCGGGGAGCCTCTCTTTTTTTGACACAATATGAAACAACTATTAACCATTAAATCACAATTTGATAAGTCTCATGAAAAATAAAAATAAAAATAAATACATTGAAAATGATATTTGCATCGAGTCAAATCCTGGGTCAAACTTCGAAAAATCAAAACGCACAGGCAAAACGCAGCGTTTTGTTTGCCAAATATTTTCTCTTTTCCTTCATTGACCGAGGTCCAGCCATTCACGATCCACCGCAATTCACATCTGAAATTGCCATTCGCCATCCACAACTCACAGCCACCATCACCCATACCCAGCCATCGTCGCCGCCACCACCAACAGCCATCACACAACAGTGATAGCCATTCACAGGGCAGCACAATTATCATAGCCTAAGGTAATGCTTCAATCTTTAGCTTTTTTAGATTATGGCAAAATGGGGACGATTTAGGTGTTTGCACCTGGCAATGTAGAAATATAATTAGGCGTAATTCATGTAAATTGCATTTGACATGTAGATTTTAATTAGAAAATTAAGAAGACCCTGAATTAAATTAGTGGGAAAAGAGTAAATTTTTTGAATATGTTGTTGGCTTAATTATTCCTCTTTCTCAAGTTCTTACTTCTGAAACATGACATTGAAATAGGTTCAACCATGTTTTCCAAAATGATAGCTTCAACAAAGTTAAGTTCATTACAGAGTGTGTAGGCATAATCTAGGTTTTTCCAATGATTTAACTTCTATAGACACAATCATGATAAGGCTATAAATTTCTTATGTTCTAAATTTTAGATCCAATTTCGATTACCATATTTAATCTCTTGTTTTCTGGTAGGCGCCAAGAGGAGAGGAGGCTTATGGTGTTGACCGATCAACATTTGCATTATTTATGCAACCTGACTGGTAGCATTCACAAAGTTCATTTATCTAATATTTTATTTTTTTAGCCTCACTTATGCAGTATAATTTTTATAGGAGAAAATTGCATTATAGATTGTATTTTTTTTTTTAAAAAAAGAAATTTATCATTGCACCACCTTTATTTTGTCTTATGTTCATCCAACCACTACAAAATTTTAACATGTTCTCTGCACCACCTTTCTTTTTAAATTTGTATCAATTAGCCACTTTTGTATTAACACTGTTAAATAATTTAAACGAAATAACAGGTTTACCTCTAAAAAATTAAAAGATCATTTTATTTTAAAAAATTTTAAAAAATAAAAAAATTATAATCATAAAACACCCCTAAATTTAATAAAACATAAATCCCAAAATTAAAGTTTTTATTTTTTACTAACAATTATATTAATAAAAATATAATTATAAAAATAATTGCAAAATTTTTGAATTTAATAAAAATCCCCTAAATTATTTAAATTTTTGGATTTATTTTTTAATAAATAAATTCAATTATTTTAATAAAAATTTGCAAATTATATTATTAATAAATAAATTCAGTTATTTTTATTAAAATTTTGCAAAATTATAATTTTTAAAGCTAATTTTTTTAATTTTTTGAGGTTCGAAATTATTAACCAAATTTTTATATTCTAATTTTACTAATATATTTTTCTTAATAAACAATATAGCTAATTCAGCTGACCTTTCTTGCAACATTGTTAATCTTAAATACGTTTTTATTAATTTTAATTTTAAAAAACTTCTTTCTGCAGAAGCAACTGCTACTAATATTGTTAACAATATTCTATGAGCAATATATGCATTTCAGAAAGAATCAATTTTTTTAAATAATTAAGTAGTATTTTTTCACCTGGAAAAACTTCGATTAAAATTCTCAACTCTTAAGACAAATCTAAACCATCTATGTCAGATAGTGTATCATGTTTTAAAGCATTTTTGAGATTAACACAATAAGTTTTTAAAACATAGTCACTTAACAATTGTAATTTTTTGAAATTAAACAAAAATCCAAACATATTATCATACATTTGAAATTATTCAAATCTATTCTTATTGATGAAATAGCTTGATCTACTATATATACAAACTAATTAATTCTAGAAGACTCTTCAAGAGACAAAATTCCCTGTTCACTAACATTTTCATCAAATTTATTTTTTTTTTCTGCGAATTATACTTTTCTCATGAAATCTAGGTTCTATTTCCATTTCACTTGCAATATCTTTTGCTGAAATCATAATAGATGTGAATCCATTTTCTCTATGGCTTTCAAAGGGAAAAATAAAAAACCTTTAAGCTGGTCTATGGCAATATCAATACGCACATCTTCTTTTTGCAAGATCTTACTTACAGCAAATAATAACAACAAATAATATCAAACTAAATAATCACACCTAATATGAATTCAAAATCTTTTAATTCATACGTTGCTAAACACTTAGCTTCACTATTTATTTTAGAATTTTCACTCATTTCTTCTAATTCAAGTATAGCATCTTTTATTGATCCTCATATTGATCAATAATAGAAATATATGTGACTAATAATGTACATTTTGGTATCTTTATTATTGTACGAGAGAAATTATCTATTACAGAAAAAGAATAAAAGTTTTTACGACCTACCACATGATTGAGAGTCCATTTGAAAGTCAAAAGCATGGAATTCCCAGTATTATTGATGAAATCAATAAATCAAAAAATAAATGCTGAAATTACAAAAGTCTAAAGTATCATTCTCAGTTGAATCACTAAATTCATTTTGGACATTGAGCCATAAATGGCAATGCTCTCCATGACTAGAGATTTCGTCCTTTTCTACAAGTTCTAACAATTTCTTGTAAACGTGTAGGACGAGCCTCCACAAATAGCAATTATTCGGGACGTACTTTTTTAAATATCTTTTGTGTTAAAAAACAATCACCGTCTCACATTGAACCCCAAAGTTTGCCTTTAAAAAAATAAAAATAAAAAAAAACTTCTTTTGTTTGTCTAAAATGAGGTCTGTATACCATTTTTGAAAATACGACGAGAGTCTCCATGTTCCTTTACTAAACCACAGAGGCGTCAGTATCCTTACAAGTACGCTCAACGACCGTCTTGTTTGCTTATAGGAAATTGACAGCTTATTGCCAGCTAGCGATAGTAATAATAGGAACAACTAATAATTAGAATAATAAAACTAGGGATCTCAATATTTCATTTTTTTTTTGGAAATGATTAATAACTTACCTGATCTGGCATTTACGAATAATTGGGACTATAATTCGAGATTTAGGCTGATTAATAAGCGGATCCAAGCTACTCTTATCAAGGAAAAAAAATACTAATAATAAGTGAATCCAATCACTCTCTCATCCAAGGGGAGAGAAATGATAGGTAGGTAGGTCTCTAGACAACAACATTCTTGCAACAACTCTAATACAGCTTTATTACACTTTATTGACAAATTTTCTCATGAACCAAATGCTTACCTGCGCGTAGCAATAAACTGTCTTTTGGAAGTTAAAGACCTACGTTGGAAGCCTTGGGAGGTTGAAGATGAAGGGTAAATTCATAATTTCCAAGTATAGTAGAATTTTGTCACCTTCAATGCTAGATCTTTTTAATCTGTCTGATTTCTTTCTTTTCCAACACCACCCCTCCCCCCTTTCTTTTCTTTTTCTTCGATTAACTGTCTATGCAGTCAAATATTAGAGTTTTAACACATATTAGAGATATGGTAGCTTATAGCGTGATAGGGGAAACCGTATGAAACGACCCGCCCTGAATCCCCCCGGGCGAGTCAATCTAATCACATCAAAACAGACTTGATAATAATCTAATTAGTAAGGATTCTGTCGAAAATTCGGCAGAGTCTCCTTTATATATATAACACTCCCAATCTACAAATATGAATATAACACTCCCAATATAATTCAATATACAACAAACTCCAGTGATCAACATCCTCAACCAAAATGCTGAGTTTTATATCTCCAGAGTCTCAAAAGATAATATTATAACTAATATTAATATCTCAGTTTATTCTTAATCCCAAAAGAATAATATAACAAAATTATACAATCCCAATAGGACGAGATAACCAAGATGTCCTAACAAAAACATTTATATCTTCTAACACCATCACGTGGCCAAGACTCAAAATCTATTTACAATCGCTGGGTTGGTCTGGTGTACCTGCAACCTCCTGGTGAGGGAGGGGGGGAAATATAATAAAAAATGGGGTGAGTTTAAAACTCAGTGAGATCAGTGAGTGGATAGTACTTTAAAAGAGATAATCATATCATTTCCAAACACGATTTCATCAAATCATATGCGAGAAACCAGTAATAAATCATTTAACATTTAAATCAGATTAATAACCATGGAAATCATATCACAATATCATATAGGATACACAAATCTGAAAATCATCACCAAACAAGTACCCAGGGAAATAATCTCATCATATCTGGACCTCAACGGACGGGCAATGACGTACTATCTGGGTACCGTCACGCCTCGGAGCTACACGGATAGACAGGGAAATACCATCTCATATCTCATCATATATGTGCATGCATAATCTAGTCCCCAAAGGATAAAAGCGCCCAAGCACACGGCCCAAAGCCTCTGTGTGTGCTCAGACGGGCCCCAAAGGCCTGTATCTCAATATCTGTCTGTATCTCATATCTGTATCTTTGTAATCATCATACCGCATGCATATGCCCCCAAAAGGCAAAAGCGCCCAAACACATGGCCCAAAGCCTCTATGTGTGTTCAGACGGGCCCCAAAGGCCTCTCATTTCATATCATCTGCATCATTGTATCTAGAGGGGAAGGGTACTGTCTAATGATTTTAAAAACAATCATTATACTCATATTCACATACCTTTTAACCATACTTTAAATCATACCACATTTGAATCCATTTTTCTTATCTTTAAAATATTATCATGCTTTATTCAAAGTCGATACAAAAATCATTAACCAAATATTTTAATATAATATCAATGCGTGAATAAAATCCATTTCGATAAATCATTAAATCATAACATTTAAAATACTTATTTCGCAAACATGCATTACTATCATAATTAACTATGAAAATAGGTTTTGTATATTCCACTCATAGTAACGGTGTTCACGTTCGGTTATCGTCCACGTCCGCGGACCGGTTCTCGCTCGCGGATCCTCCTAAATCAAGGAAATGACATAATTATTTTTCGTAAATCTGAATTAAGACTAAATTTATGCAATAAACTCGAAACGAACATCTATCCATAATTTACAACTCCCGCGTCGATAAAATTACTAAAATACCCTCGAGTTCATAAATTATTAAAATACTCTAAAATTGTAAATCACCGAATTACCATCAAAATCGTAATTACACCCAATCCTCAATTCTAGGAATTACTAAAATATCCACAGGCTCAGAAATTATAAAATTGCCCTCAGAGTGTGAAATTATCGAAATGCCCTTGCCGATAAACAATCACCGGAATTTGGTCAACACTGGCCCAAAAACTCAAGTCTGAAAGTTCTAGCCACACTGAGTGCAATGGTGGTGGTGGTGACCTCCCACAAAGCTAGAACGAAGCAACAGCAGCAGCAAAGCTAGAAGGAAGCGGCAGCAGCAATTAGAATCTAGAAATTAGGGTTCGAAGTGCGTGACCGTCGGTGATTGCAGGTAAGAGAGTGCGTTTTGAATTCGGAGTGGTGGTCCGTTTCTGTGGTTTGGGGCGCGATCCGTCAAAAGAAAAGAAAGGAAAAACGTGTTAAATGCACCGTTTTTAATTTAATTAAATGGTGAGTTTTAAATTCGGGGCGCGGTTCGGGGTTAAAATCGGGATAAGTAGCAGCGCTCTATACATAATAGGAAAATGCTATTTTCCCCGGGTCAAACCCCGAATTATTTCAAAACGGTGTCGTTTTGATTTTTTTTTTTTTTTTTTGGTTGCATGAAACGTAGTCGTTTCACTTAGTAAAAAGAAAACAAACTAAAGCATTTTCCTAAGGCAGAGAAACGAAGACAAAGTGCAGAGAAACAGTTATTCTTAGCTCTTCCTCTTCGATTTTTCAGTCACCAGTGTTGAAGCTCTTCCTCTTCGATTTTTCAGCAGCTATTAATATTTTCTGACATAAAACTAAGTTTCGGCATTTGCACAAGCTAAGGTACGAATCTTAAAATTTTCAAAGTAGTTGAAGACGTTTGGACCACAGGTTAAAAAAGAAAATTAAAGAAAGAAAGAAAGAATACAAAAGAAGAAGAAGCATCACAGTCAAATGTTATAATTGTAGCTGTAACTTAATTACTTCCCTTCAGCTGTAATTTTCTCACTTCCCTTCCTTTTTTTTTTTTTTTTTTTTACTGCTTCTGGCTTTCTTCTTAGAAGGAACAGGAGAAAAAGCCCTTATGTAGTGTTATTAGCTTGTCAGTCTTTTTGTACAGCTAAAGCAGAATCCAAAGAACAAAGAGAGGTAAAAGCACTTTGTAACTACAATGGTTTGTTTGTAAACTCATTCCGGGGGTGTAAAATGAAATATGTTGGGAGTTTTGGGTGGCTTTCTTGGAACAGAGAAAGGGAAGGTTGAAAAAAAAAATTGTCCATTTCGGTTAGAAAGTATCATTGTAACAGTTGTTCAGATAAGGAAAACGAAGAGAAGGGGAAGACGAAAACGAGTGGCAGAAAACGAATGGCAAATTTTTTTGGTGAAACGAAGAGGAGAAAACGAAGAGGGGAAGATGAAAACGAAGAGGAGAAGACGAAAACGAAGAACAAAGAGAGGAAAACAAAGTGGAGAGCTTTTGCTAGGGTGAAACGGTAGCGTTTCAAATACAAGAGGAAACGGCGTCGTTTTGCTTTAGTTTTCAGGATTTGACCCGGGGCAAATAGCAGAACTCTACATAATAACGACTTTAACAGCAAATGGTCCCACTAATGCCAGCTCAGCACGCCACCTTATTCACTCTTAAAATAATATAACTACGCCAGGCCTCACAGATTTTTAATTAAAAAAAACATAAAAATGACAGTTGAAAAATCGATCTAAAATGGTAAGACATGGGAAGTTTTCCGGATATTAAAATATGAAGAAGTTTCTCATGAAGGGCCTTGCACATCGATCTTTTGCTGCCTCTTAACATGTTGTGAACAGAGAGTGCTTCTGAGTGTCGCTCCCATTTTACCAAGATGAAAAATTAGGGAGGAGCAGAGTTCCCGCAAAACAGCATAGCTGTGATAAGTCTTTCGCGTTGCAATCCCGTAGTAAAAGTTCATTTGTCTATGACCACTTTCATACCTCCTCCGGCTGGTGGCCTTTACTATGCATGTCCATCATAGTCCGATAAGCAAGCATATAAAATTTTAATCCGGACTAATTCGTCCAATTTCCTCATAACATGCATTACGCTCTCCATAGCACCTGCTCTGCAGTAGGCA
Organism: Citrus x changshan-huyou; assembly: GCA_039657385.1. Classification (NCBI taxonomy): domain Eukaryota; kingdom Viridiplantae; phylum Streptophyta; class Magnoliopsida; order Sapindales; family Rutaceae; genus Citrus; species Citrus x changshan-huyou. The sequence goes on from CM077549.1 coordinate 10,424,568, forward strand.
TAAAGCATGCAATTTAAATCACATTTGTCATACTTGACTTCAAAATACCCAGCCAATTTGCCTCTTCAACATCAACCGGACCACCACGTCCTAGTTCTTCCGGTTCCCTCAATCAACATCAACCGTTGATTGTACGATGCTTTAAATCCTATGGTTATTATTTTTTTCCATATTTTTAATTTCATGGGGTTTATCAATGGAACTGGTGCGTAGTAGTCGTAGCATTAATTAATTTAGAATAGTTTTGAGTCGGTGCTACATGTGCCTTTTCGACTTGCGTTAACAGGCAGCAGTCACAATCAACTTCATCGCTTTGTAAATTTCCATTACCACAGAGTCAACAGTCAGGCTCATGAAAAGAAATTATTTGTATTTTTCTTATTATTCACAATCAATTTCCTCATAACATGCATTACGCTCTCCATAGCACCTGCTCTGCAGTAGGCATAAAGCATGCAATTTAAATCACATTTGTCATACTTGACTTCAAAATACCCAGCCAATTTGCCTCTTCAACATCAACCGGACCACCACGTCCTAGTTCTTCCGGTTCCCTCAATCAACATCAACCGTTGATTGTACGATGCTTTAAATCCTATGGTTATTATTTTTTTCCATATTTTTAATTTCATGGGGTTTATCAATGGAACTGGTGCGTAGTAGTCGTAGCATTAATTAATTTAGAATAGTTTTGAGTCGGTGCTACATGTGCCTTTTCGACTTGCGTTAACAGGCAGCAGTCACAATCAACTTCATCGCTTTGTAAATTTCCATTACCACAGAGTCAACAGTCAGGCTCATGAAAAGAAATTATTTGTATTTTTCTTATTAGCATAAAATAAATAATGAAATAAAAATAAAGATTTTAATATTTGAATTTTGATTTAAGTCCTAACTTATGTGTAGCTAGAGGCGAAGTTTTGAGAGGACTAGAAAGATTGAACCCAAGTCTCTACGCTCATATTTTATAAACACAGACGACATTGTTGGATATTTGTTTCTAGAAATTAATATGATAATAGAAGATAATTAAAATGGACTAATCCAATAATTAGGCGCTCCTTCTTTAAGCTAACCCAATAATTAGGAACTCATTTTTTTGTTATATTTACTTTTTTATGCTTGTAACTTTTTTCTTTAAATGCCACAGCTATAATTTCTATCCTCATTTAATTTAAATGGGTACGATTTGTCAAATGCGATTTAAATGGGTGATGCATGTATACTGAAAGTAGCCCTTGTGCTTAGCATGCTATGAACCATGCTTGAATAATCGAGTATAACTGCATCCATCCTCATCTTGTAGGAATTGGAATGATCCTGACTTAAGTATATGCATATACTGACGACTTTTATTCTCAATAAAAGCAACATATATAAATATCATTTTCTTTTCATTTATAGACCTCGATGAATGGGGGAGTTTATTATATTATAGAAAAGCGATCCCCCAATAGAAAGAAAAGTCTGGCCAACATCAACTGAAACTGCACTCTGGGAATTCATCAGCCTTTGGTGCTGTGAAAGCCATGTGTTTGTCCTCCAAGGGAATGGGCTGAAAAAGCCATGTAGAAGCTACATCCATAGTCTCTTGGTTTTGAGCACCGTGCCCATCTCCGTGTAGATACATAAAATGGGACATTCTCACAAGATTCAACATGAAGTCAACTGTATTTTGAGATACGGGAGAATCTTTATCAGCTCTGTATGCATTCACCTTCTTCCACATCTGTCTCATCATATCCTTGATGTGTTCACGAGCAACTTCCTCCGAGGCACCAGTTTCATGCATGTAACACTGGATTGATTTCGGAACATCCCCTCTCTGTATCTCATCCTGATGAATTATTGGGGAAAAAAAAAAACACAATCAATTCGTATATAGAGGATTAATTCAATTTCTATCTTCTTAAGAATCAAAAGAAAATAAAAGAAAACATACCGACGAAGTTCCCAAATCATCTTGAAGACGAAAAATCTTGCATGACCAGCGAACGAAATCTGGATTGCTTTCTAGAAATTCTAGTTCCTTCTGAATGATTGGATTTGTACCAGAAAGGTACGCACTCATTGTTACTATAGGGCCTGCTATTGATACCAATCCATTTTCCAAGAATTCTCCCAGTGTTGGTGTGTACTTACTATGGTACCATTTCGCCTCCACTAAGCCGGCTTGTATTAAGCCAAGCCACTATGCACATGACATAGAAAATAAAGCTAGTTACAATTTATTATTTTTGAGACAAAAGCATCGTAATTTAAAAAGGATAAATCAAAGGAACGGAACGGTGGGAGAGGTGAAATTAACATTTTACATACTGAATTTTTAATACTCCGAAGCATATCAAAATCCTGTTGTTTGAGTACGTAATAAGCAAATTCATTAACAAAGTTGTAAAGCTCAAAAAAACACAATTTCATGTAGTCCGGAAGGTGGTTCAAAGCATAATGGATGTCCCACCTGTAGAAAAGAGAAAAAAAAAAAATTATAAATGGTCTACTAATTTGAGAAGTAGCAGGCAGCTAGCTAGCAATTGAATTAATCGATTAGATATAACATTAGTTTGCCAAAAAACCTCTCAACAGCAGCAGTGAATAGCTCAAGTTCGTCCAAAGTTCCATAAACATCATAAATGTCATCAATCACTGTAATTAGAGCTATTGCAATTGTGACTATTCTCCTGCAATAGGCGAATTGAGGCTCAGACCCTACCCCCATGCTCCATAAGAAGGATGCTACCAAGCTGTCCCTCGCAAAGCTCAATTTCTCTCCAAGACCTGTATCCTTCCACCACCTTCATAGGGAAATTGAAACGAATATTACGATACATGTTATATATATCTATATATATAGAGTCAGCTTTCAATCTGGAATTCTGAAGAGTCTTTCTGTAATGCAGACAATAGCACTTTATAAAGTGTATAAAGGCTTTACAATACACCGATATATAGAGTCATACTCTGGTGCAATGTCTGCACTATATAAAGTACAGCTCATGCCTTTAAACTTCTGTAAAAGGCGGAGTTTGCACCTAAGAATAATTTAATATACATGTGATTAAATTGTACAAGTTATGTAAATTATAAAATCAAATCTTTGATGTGTGTGTGTGTGTGTGTGTGTCTATATATATATGAGTTATGCAATCAAATGGATACCCTGAAATGTCTTTAAGTTCTTCCTGGTAAATTGCCTGCAAAGTGTTAAACTCCAACTTAGCGAGCTCAAGTAAAAGGTGGTTCTTGTCCTCTCTTTTCTCATAAACGTGTATGAACCACCTTGCCTCTAACATTGGCACTTTCCAATGCAGAGGGAGCTCCAGTGCACGCTTCGCTTGTTCTGCTACAAATACATGCTCTTCCTTGCTCTTGCTGATCATCACTTCTTTAAGATGTTTACTGGTAAATTGCCAGGCCTCCTCCATGATGCTTTCTCCTTCTAAGCTGTAATACGAGGCTTCGTGCAAGCTCAGTATTCCCTTGAAATCATCACAAATGAAGCCTCCCTGGCCGTCTTTTAAACCATTGAAAACCTCTGCAGCACTCAACCAAAAAACGTTACATTCGTCAAAAATTTTGATCCATCTATTAATTAGACAGATAGAGAAAAAAAACTGATTTGGGTTTCGTCCATTTCTTTACATTTAAAAAAAAAAGAAAAAAAAACGGAGAGATCGATTCAAGTATTCAGATCATGCATGTGCATGAAGAAGGAAGCGAATTAATGAAATGTACCTTGAGAAACAGGATAGCCATGTTGTCTAAGTAGTCTGAATTCAAGGGAGGTTGCATACAGATTTTCTTTTCTCCAATTATAATCTTTATTATTGTTGTAGATATTATTCAATATGTTCCTAATCTCAGTCTCAAAACGATGAGCCAATCCAAGTCTTTGCAAGTTATCAATCAGCTCCAACTGATCCAGAGGCTCGATTACATCCTTAATCGCTATCTTCATTTTTCCCTTCAGCTCTTCTGCTCGTCTTTTGTATGCTTCATCCTGTACACGCACAGCATTTAGTTTTTAGTTATTCATGGTCCCAATTTGAAATGAACAAAGGAAATTAATACGTAATAATAATAATAATAATAATAATAATCAATACCGTATACTTGCTATTCAGTGACTGCAAAAAATCATGGTCCCAAATTGAAGGTTGGTAGTTTGCTGATCTCCTATCAACTGTCAAATTATCATATTTGGCGCTGACAAGGCATTGGACTGGCTTATTTTTGGCCATGATTCTGATGGCTGCTTTATTTGTTGTAAGAGGAAGACATTTGAAACCATTTACAGAGGTAACCAAGGTTGAGGGATTAATGGAAGAAGACATTGGATATATAGATGTAGAGTAAGCTAGCTTACAGTTATACTTGGCAAAGATTCTCAAATTAATCTATGGTTTGTGGTGATGTACGAGGTTATATATATATATAGGCAGAGGAGAAGTTCATGTGATTTATTTTTCGTACTCATTTTTTCTGAGTTTTGAAAGCGTTTAATTTTTAAGTCTTAATAGTACAAAAGTATTTTATTCATTTGAGGGGAAAAAAAAAGGAGTACATCATACTGTGCGAACGAGGTCAATATTGTACCAGAAGACACATACAACATCCATACATTCCGATGAATGTTGTATAATCTTTATTTATTTATCTTCTTTTTTTCCTGCATACAAATTTTTTAAAGAGTCTTTCAATAAACTACACAATAAATGCACGCAGAAATGACAAGAAATTCATAAATTCAATTCTACTAATAAAAGTTCTATTTATTACATTAAAATCTTGTTTTATGTAGAAATAAGAATATACAAAGTAAATTTAAGGAAAAAAAATGGCATTCAAAGTTGCAAACAATATCTTAATGTTGAGCACTAACATCGAAATTGTATCTGCTACAGTTATAAAGTACTTTTGCGGAAAACAAATTAATAAATTTCAAATGATTATCAACAAAAAGTTGATTGGAGATAATGGATTTTAATATATTGTAGATTGTGATAATTTGTAATAATTTCAAAAAACTTCCATTTAACAGCGGTTGGTGAATGTGTGTTATAAAATAATTTTAATATTTGACAACAAGCGAAAGAATGTTGTTAAAAACTCTTCAATAGATGTTGATTCTCACAACGTTCTACAAAAGCGCGTTGTGAAAAAATTCTAATAATTGACAACTAGTGTAAAATCGTTATAAATTTTTAATCTCATTCAATCCATGAATTAGTAAAATTAATCTAAATTCAATTCATAATTCTGCAGATTAGAAGTGGATTTGATATAATCCATATTCATTCCACTTTTGCGAATTCGATACGGTTTAAAAAAAAAAATTCTTTCTATTCAATTCATAAAATAATTAAATAAAAATTTTAATTATAAAAATAATTTTACTGCAAGCCAATCAAATTCAAATTTAAACAAGATCTAAATAAATCAATAGTTTAAATACGGGTTTAGGAATGCTATGTTAATAGGGTCTTTATGCCGCCACCCCAACATCTATTAAATCAATCAACATACGTTTTGAAACAAATATAATCCGGAAGCCATATACCATTTCAGCTTTACTCCCTAATCACTCTTAAATAAAACTATGAAAACACTGGAGTAATTGGTTTCAGCTTCGGTGTAGGATAGGTTGGAGGTGATGACACACGACGACAGCTACTGAAAGACCATTCGTTTTTTAAGGATGCCATTCAAAGTTTCGAACTTTAGCACACCAAAATAAAAAATCCTGATGTTTCTAGATCAGTGGATGAAAATCAACTTAAATTTTAGAATTAAATCAATACAAAAGTTGAAATTTGAAAGCTTATATAATTAATTGTTGTCAACGTCCACCCTAACTAGATTTTAACCTATTTACTAGTAGTATAACATTTTTAAATTTTAAATTCTTTAAATTATATACACACACGGATTTGCTGATTTTCAGGGATTTGGAGAAGCCAATCCATTTCATCAATTGTGGATTTTAAAATTTTTCAATCCATCTAATCTGTCAATTCATGGATTGGATTTTTATCGAGGGGATTTTTACAGATCAAATGAATTGAATAGATTGAACACTCTAACACGTTGTTATAGTCATGTTGTCTAAACCTTATTTTCTTGGAGCATGTTGACAATACAGTAATGTGCATTCGGAGGTTGATTGAAAAGATAAAAACAATAGAAAGTATAAATGATTAATAATATAGATGACTTTAAGTGACATAAGTTTTTTAAAACTAAACAAAGCCAACACAAGTAGATGATCTTTTTCATTATAATATGTCGCAAAATAAAAACTATATATTTATTTCTTTAATTTTTTAATTTAATTCGTTCAATTTCTTGCAGTAACTAAAAACACTTCAGAATTATGTTAAGATTAATCCATACAAATAAAACATCCCAAGTCCTCCGCAGTAATAAGCAAGTGTGTGTGTGTGTACATATATAGTACAATTTAATATTACTTCAACTACAGAAATTAATTGTCGAAGTCATAAAAATTAAGGATCAAAAATAGGAACTATGAACCAAACCAGAACGCAAAAAGTAGTCATATTTTTTCATGAGGGAATTCTAACGTGCAATGGATGTGTTTATAATAATCAACGATGTCGATATTTGTTCATGGCAGTCCTACGGTGAACTGAGACGTGCAGAAGCATGTGTTTAATAATCAAAGTTATACTTCCATAAGAGTCATAGAGCACTAAAAAGAATGTGTCAAAACTCGTTTAATTCTTATATTTAGATTTCTTATATTTTTAAAAATAACTCAAAATTCTTGGTCGTTAAACAATTGACATATCTATCGTAATTGTTTTCTTTTTAGCTTGCTTTTATAATATTATCTCTCGTACAATAATTTTTTTGGACATTAATTAAAAATAAAATTTAAATTATTAATTTAACCGCAAAAAAAAAATAAAAATAAAAATAATATATATTAATTTTCCAAGAAGATTATGTATGTCAAAAAATTAATATTGTAAAAAAATTAAATTACCAATTTTTTTGGACATCAGTAAAAATTTTAATATATTAACTTAGTAGAGTCTTCCACATTAATTTTTTGGAATTAAATTGATAATCTAATTTTTTTATTAATGTCCAAAAAATAAACATTATTATAAGAGAATAAAAAGTAACCCTAACAATGGTGTCAATAATTTAACAATAGGGATGTTTTGAGGAATTTTTTAAAATATAGTGACTAAAAGAACATTAGCCTAAAAATATTAGAAATAAACGAGCTTTTGTCCAAAGAGAATTCTTGTACAGCCGGACTTTACTAGAATTTGCAAACAAAATGCAAATACCATTGGTCTTCCAAAACACATGCAACTTTTGGTCAACAACCTGTAAAATACCATTAGAAGAGATATTTGTGCCATTTTCTTGGGATCATCAATCTCAAAACATAAGAGTTTCTGCTAGGCAACATATCAGCATGTAAAATGCCATCTCATTGACTAATAGTTGAAAATGACAAGGGGGTAGAAAGAGAAATTTTAGAATTCTTTTAATGTACCATGTCATTTATACAATAACTAAATAATTTTATAGTATAAGTACATTTAGTTTGAAGAACCAACATATAACTGGTGCTTATATAAAAAATTTAATTATATTACCTTTTATATATTCTAGAATTTCTCTTAAAAGAGAAATAGCATATTTCACCTTTTTTTTCTTGATTTTGCTGCATTACACTGTGGTGCAGCACATGAGCTACATGCTTATGAAAAATTAGACTAGTTGGTACAGGGCATGTTAGGGAGTCAGAGCCTCTCCTTTTTGACACAATGATTCAGTGTGCAATACATAAGCACATGCGCATACAAACTTCGACTAGTTGGTGCGAGGCTTATTCGGGGAGCCTCTCTTTTTTGACACAATATGAAACAATTATTAACCATTAAATCACAATTTGATAAGTCTCATGAAAAATAAAAATAATAATAAATACATTGAAAATGATATTTGCATTGAGTCAAATATTGGGTCAAACTTCGAAAAATCAAAACGCACAGGCAAAAACGCAGCGTTTTGTTTGCCAAATATTTTCTCTTTTCCTTCATTGACCGAGGTCCAGCCATTCACGATCCACCGCAATCCGCATCTAAAATTGCCATTCGCCATCCACAACTCACAGCCACCATCACCCATACCCAGCCATCGTCACCGCCACCACCAACAGCCATCACACAACAGTGATAACCATTCACAAGGCAGCACAGTTATCACAGCCTAAGGTAATGCTTCAATCTTTAGTTTTTTTAAATTATGGCAAAATGGGGACGATTTAGGTGTTCGCACCTGGCGATGTAGAAATATAATTAGGCGTAAGTCATGTAAATTGCATTTGACATGTAGATTTTAATTAGAAAATTAAGAAGACCCTGAATTAAATTAGTGGGAAAAGAGTAAATTTTTCAAATATGTTGTTGGCTTAATTATTCCTCTTTCTCAAGTTCTTACTTATGAAACATGACATTGAAATAGGTTCAACCATGTTTTCCAAAATGATAGCTTCAACAAAGTTAAGTTCATTACAGAGTGTGTAGGCATAATCTAGGTTTTTCCAATGATTTAACTTCTATAGACACAATCATGATAAGGCTATAAATTTCTTATGTTCTAAATTTTAGATCCAATTTCCATTACCATATTTAATCTCTTGTTTTCTGGTAGGCGCCAAGAGGAGAGGAGGCTTATGGTGTTGACCGATCAACATTTGCATTATTTATGCAACCTGACTGGTAGCATTCACAAAGTTGATTTATCTAATATTTTTTTTTAGCCTCACTTATGCAATATAATTTTTATAGGAGAAAATTGCATTATAGATTGTTTTTTTTTTAAAAAAGAAATTTATCATTGCACCACCTTTATTTTGTCTTATGTTCATTCAACCACTACAAAATTTTAACATGTTCTCTGCACCACCTTTCTTTTTAAATTTGTATCAATTAGCCACTTTTGCATTAACACTGTTAAATAATTTAAACGAAATAACAATTTTACCTCTAAAAAAATTAAAAGATCATTTTATTTTAAAAAATAAAAAAAATATAATCATAAAATACCCCTAAATTTAATAAAACATATATTCCAAAATTAAAGTGTTTATTTTTTACTAAAAATTATATTAATAAAAATATAATTATAAAAATAATTGCAAAATTTTTGAATTTAATAAAAATCCCCTAAATTATTTAAATTTTTGGATTTATTTTTTAATAAATAAATTCAATTATTTTAATAAAAATTTGCAAAATTATATTTTTAATAAATAAATTCAGTTATTTTTATTAAAATTTTGCAAAATTATAATTTTTTAAAGCTAATTTTTTAAATTTTTTGAGGTTCGAAATTATTAACCAAATTTTTATATTCTAATTTTACTAATATATTTTTCTTAATAAACAATATAGCTAATTTTGTTGACCTTTCTTGCAACATTGTTAATCTTAAATAAGTTTTTATTAATTTTAATTTAAAAAACTTCTTTTTGCAGAAGCAACTGCTACTAATATTGTTAACAATATTCTATGAGCAATATATGCATTTCGGAAAGAATCAATTTTTTAAAATAATTAAGTAGTATTTTTTCACCTAGAAAAACTTCGTTTAAAATTCTCAACTCTTAAGACAAATCTAAACCATCTATGTCAGATAGTGTATCATGTTTTAAAGCATTTTTGAGATTAACACAATAAGTTTTTAAAACATAGCCACTTAACAATTGTAATTTTTTGAAATTAAACAAAAATCCAAACATATTATCATACATTTGAAATTATTCAAATCTATTCTTATTGATGAAATAGCTTGATCTACTATACAAAATAATTAATTCTAGAAGACTCTTCAAGAGACAAAATTCTCTGTTCACTAACATTTTCATCAATTTTTTTTTTTTTCTGCGAATTATACTTTTCTCATGAAATCTAGGTTCTATTTCCATTTCACTTGCAATATCTTTTGCTGAAATCATAATAGATGTGAATCCATTTTCTCTATGGCTTGCAAAGGGAAAAATAAAAAAACCTTTAAGCTGGTCTATGGCAATATCAATACGCACATCTTCTTTTTGCAAGATCTTACTTACAGCAAATAATAACAACAAATAATATCAAACTAAATAATCACACCTAATATGAATTCAAAATCTTTTAATTCATACGTTGCTAAACACTTAGCTTCACTATTTATTTTAGAATATTCACTAATTTCTTCTAATTCAAGTAAAGCATCTTTTATTGATCCTCATATTGATCAATAATAGAAATATATGTGACTAATAATGTACATTTTGGTATCTTTATTATTGTACGAGAGACAAATTATCTATTACAGAAAAAGAATAAAAGTTTTTACGACCTACCACTTGATTGAGAGTCCATTTGAAAGTCAAAAGCATGGAATTCCCAGTATTATTGATGAAAGCAATAAATCAAAAAATAAATGCTGAAATTACAAAAGTCTAAAGTGTCATTCTCAGTTGAATCACTAAATTCATTTTGGACATTGAGCCATAAACGGCAATGCTCTCCATGACTAGAGATTTCGTCCTTTTCTACAAGTTCTAACAATTTCTTGTAAACGTGTAGGACGAGCCTCCACAAATAGCAATTATTCGGGACGTACTTTTTTAAATATCTTTTGTGTTAAAAAACAATCACCGTCTCACATTGAACCCCAAACTTTGCCTTTAAAAAAATAAAAATAAAAAAAACTTCTTTTGTTTGTCTAAAATGAGGTCTGTATACCTTTTTTGAAAATACGACGAGTCTCCATGTTCCTTTACTAAACCACAGAGGCGTCAGTATCCTTACAAGTACGCTCAACGACCGTCTTGTTTGCTTATAGGAAATTGACAGCTTATTGCCAGCTAGCGATAGTAATAATAGGAAGAACTAATAATTAGAATAATAAAACTAGGGATCTCAATATTTCATTTTTTTTTGGTAATGATTAATAACTTACCTGATCTGGCATTTACGAATAATTGGGACTATAATTCGAGATTTAGGCTGATTAATAAGCGGATCCAAGCTACTCTTATCAAGGAAAAAAAATACTAATAATAAGTGAATCCAATCACTCTCTCATCCAAGGGGAGAGAAAGAGAAGATGATAGGTAGGTAGGTCTCTAGACAACAACATTCTTGCAACAACTCTAATACAGCTTTATTACACTTTATTGACAAATTTTCTCATGAACCAAATGCTTACCTGCGCGTAGCAATAAACTGTCTTTTGGAAGTTAAAGACCTACGTTGGAAGCCTTGGGAGGTTGAAGATGAAGGGTAAATTCATAATTTCCAAGTATAGTAGAATTTTGTCACCTTCAATGCTAGATCTTTTTAATCTGTCTGATTTCTTTCTTTTCCAACACCACCACCCCCCCTTCTTTTCTTTTTCTTCGATTAACTGTCTATGCAGTAAAATATTAGAGTTTTAACACATATCAGAGATATGGTAGCTTATAGCGTGATAGGGGAAACCGTATGAAACGACCCGCCCTGAATCCCCCCCGGGCGAGTCAATCTAGTCACATCAAAACAGACTTGATAATAATCTAATTAGTAAGGATTCTGGCGAAAATTCAGCAGAGTCTCCTTTATATATATAACACTCCCAATCTACAAATATGAACATAACACTCCCAGTATAATTCAATATACAACAAAATCCAGTGATTAACATCCTCAACCAAAATGCTGAGTTTTATATCTCCAGAGTCTCAAAAGATAATATTATAACTAATATTAATATCTCAGTTTATTCTTAATCCCAAAAGAATAATATAATAAAATTATACAATCCCAACAGGACGAGATAACCAAGATGTCCTAACAAAAACATTTATATCTTCTAACACCATCACGTGGCCAAGACTCAAAATATATTTACAATCGCTGGGTCGGTCTGGTGTACCTGCAACCTCCTGGTGAGGGGGGGGGATATAATAAAAAATGGGGTGAGTTTAAAACTCAGTGAGATCAGTGAGTGGATAGTAGTTTTTGAAAATTAATTCTTACTTTAAAAGAGATAATCATATCATTTCCAAACACGATTTCATCAAATCATATGCGAGAAACCAGTAATAAATCATTTAACATTTAAATTAGATTAATAACCATGGAAATCATATCACAATATCATATAGGATACACAAATATGAAAATCATCACCAAACAAGGACCCAGGGAAATAATCTCATCATATCCGGACCTCAACGGACGAGCAATGACGAACTATCTGGGTACCGTCACGCCCCGGAGCTACACGGATAGACAGGGAAATACCATCTCATATCTCATCATATCTGTGCATGTATAATCTAGTCCCCAAAGGACAAAAGCGTCCAAGCACACGGCCCAAAGCCTCTGTGTGTGCTCAGACGGGCCCCAAAGGCCTGTATGTCAATATCTGTCTGTATCTCATATATGTATCTCTGTAATCATCATACCGCATGCATATGCCCCCAAAAGGCAAAAGCGCCCAAACACACGGCCCAAAACCTCTGTGTGTTCAGACGGGCCCCAAAGGCCTCTCATTTCATATCATCTACATCACTGTATCTGGAAGGGAAGGATACTGTCTAATGATTTTAAAAACAATCATTATACTCATATTCACATACCTTTTAACCATACTTTAAATCATACCACATTTGAATCCACTTTTCTTATCTTTAAAATACTATCATGCTTTATTCAAAGTCGATACACAAAATCATTAACCAAATATTTTAATATAATATCAATGCGTGAATAAAATCCATTTCGAGAAATCATTAAATCAGAACATTTAAAATACTTATTTTGCAAACATGCATTACTATCATAATTAACTATGAAAATAGGTTTTGTATATTCCACTCACAGTGACGGTGTTCACGTTTGGTTATCGTCCATGTCCGCAGATCGGTTCTCGCTCGCGGATCCTCCTAAATCAAGGAAACGACATAATTATTTTCCGTAAATTGGAATTAAGACTAAATTTATGCAATAAAATCGAAACGAACATCTATCCATAATTTACAACTCCCGCGTCGATAAAGTTACTAAAATACCCTCAAGTCCGTAAATTATTAAAATACTCTGAAATTGTAAATCACGGAATTACCATCGAAATCGTAATTACACCCAATCCTCAATTCTAGGAATTACTAAAATATCCACAGGCTCAGAAATTACAAAATTGCCCTCGCAGTGTCAAATTACCGAAATGCCCTTGCCGATAAACTGCCATTGGAATTTGGTCAACGCTGGCGGGGAAACTCAAGTCTGAAAGTTCTGGCCACACTGAGTGCAACGGTGGTGGTGGTGACCTCCCACGCGCGGCGATGGCTCTGGATCGAGCTCCCAAAGCCGTAAGTCTTTCAACGGCTGATCAACGGCAAAACGATGTCCCCGGCGGCAGTGGATGGTCGAAAATGGAAGAGGGAGTCGCGGGGAACAAAAATCCAACTGGTGGTGTCACCCAAAACCGGTGAAAATCCCGGCGGAACAAAACGAAACAGTCATGGGTTTCCAAGCTTCGATCGCCGGCGTTCTGGTTGCTTTTCGGCAATGAGGATGGCAGGGGAACAATGGCCGGCTTCTAAGCTTCAAATTGGTACCAAGCTCGGCCGAAACAGTGGCTGGAAATGGGAGATATGGTCAGGTCACGTTCGCGGGTTCCGGGTCAGGTTTTCGGGTCTGGTTGACAGCTTCTCTCTCTCACTCTCTCACACACGTGTGGCTCTATGTTGCTCTATTTTCCATCTTCTTCTTTTGTTAACTTCTTAACCGCCTCTTTTTATTCATTTTTAATTCACATATGTTACAATCCTCCCCCCTTATAAAAATTTTGTCCTCGAAATTTACGTACCTGATAAGAAAAGATAGGGATACTGAGCTCGCATTAAGTCCTCGCGTTCCCAGGTAGCCTATTCCTTTGTATGATTCCTCTACCGTACGTTTACTAGAGGAATGGTCTTAGAACACAGAACTTGGTGTTTATCTTCCACTGGTTCATCTTCGTAAGTCAAATCTTCTTTCAACTGAATTGGTTGCTTCGATAACACATGACTCGGGTCATAGATGTACTTCTGAAGCATTGAGACATGAAACACATCGTTGATTCTGGATAACTCGGGTGGTAGAGCTAATCGATAAGCTAATGGACCGATGCGCTCAATGATCTCATATGGCCCAATGTAACGTGGAGTTGGTGATAGAGTTTTCATATGGATATCTCCTTGGAAAGGGGTGCTTCGAATTCAAGTTCCCGCCTACGCTTGTCTGCATAGCTCTTCTGTCTATCTTGGGCCACTTTTAATCTATCCCGGATCAATTGTATCTTCTCATTAGTATCCTGGATTAGTTCTGGACCGAATAAGCTCCGTTCACCAACCTCATCCCAACATACTGGAGTCCTACATTTTCTACCATACAAAGCCTCATATGGTGCCATCTCAATACTAGCTTGATAGTTGTTGTTGTAAGAAAACTCCATCAGAGGTAAATGATTGTCCCAATTACCTTTAAACTCCATAACACAAGCTCGCAACATATCTTCCAGAGTTTGAATAGTACGCTCTGACTATCTATCAGTCTGTGGATGAAAAGCTGTACTAAAGTTCAACTTGGTGCCTAAAGCATTTTGTAAGCTGGTCCAGAACTTAGAAGTAAACCAAAAATCTCTATCTGAGATTATGGACACAGGTACTCTATGAAGTCGAACTATCTCAGCCACATAAATACTCCCTAATTTGTCCATCGAATATGTGATTTTGAATAGTAAGAAGTGAGCAGATTTTGTAAGTCAATCAACAACCACCCAAACACTATCATGTCCTTTCTGAGTACGTGGAAGTCCTGCTACAAAATCCATGGTGATGTGCTCCCACTTCCACTCAGGAATAAGAAGCGGCTGAGAACACCCTGCAGGCCTCTGGTGTTTAGCCTTAATCTGCTGACAGACTAAACATCGAGAAACAAATTCTGCTATCTCTCTCTTCATGCCCTGCCACCAATAATGATCCCTCAGGGTGCGGTACATCTTCGTACTACCAGGATGCATCGCATATGCTGAACAGTGAGCTTCTTCCATAATCTCTTCTTTTAGATCTTTAATATCAGGTACACAGAGTCTATTACCCATGACTAAGACTCCATTGCCTCTCACCGTAAAATTGGTTCGTAAACCTTTTTGCACATCCTTTTTCAACTTCATTAACTGTGGGTCCTGAGCTTGCATCTGGTGAACTTTGTCAATCAAAGTCGGCCTAACTCGAAACTTAGCTATCAAAGCTCCACAATTGTCAGCGTTCAACTCGATTCCCAAAGATCTCAACTCAATCAATAGAGGCATATATTTCACTCGCAAGTGAGCTATAGAGCTGGAAGACTTTCTACTTAGTGCATCAGCTACCACATTTGTTTTGCCCGGATGATAATCAATAGTGCAATCGTAGTCCTTAATCAGCTCGATCCACCTCCTCTATCTCAAATTCAACTCCTTCTGAGTAAACAAATACTTCAGGCTCTTATGATCAGTGAAAATTTGACACGTTGCCCCATATAAGTAATGCCGCCATGTCTTGAGTGCAAACACCACTGCTGCTAGCTCTAAGTCATGTGTTGGGTAGTTTTGCTCATGCTTCTTAAGTTGTCTAGAAGCATAAGCCACCACTTTCCCATGCTGTATCAACACACAACCCAATCCCTGCCTATAGGCATCGCTGTAAACCACAAATCCTTTATTACCAGAGGGAAGTGTAAGAACTGGTGCTGAGGTCAAACGTGTCTTAAGTTCTTGAAAACTCTTTTCACAATCATCATCCCACTGGAATTTAGCATTCTTTCTCGTTAACCGTGTCAGAGGAGTAGCAATCTTAGAGAATCCCTCCACAAATCTACGATAGTAACTAGCTAATCCAAGGAAACTCCGAACCTCTATGACATTTGTAGGTCGTTCCCATTGCACAACTGCTTTAATCTTTTGAGGATCGACATAAATGCCTTCAGCTGATATCACATGGCCAAAAAATACTACTCTGTCCAACCAGAACTCGCACTTGCTGAACTTGGCATACAACTGCTTCTATCTCAAAGTCTGTAAAATAGTCCGCAAATACTCTGCATGCACCTCCTCGCTTCGGGAATACACCAAGATATCATCAATAAATACAATCACAAACCGATCCAGGTACGAGCGAAATACCCTACTCATGAGATCCATAAAAGCAGCTGGAGCATTTGTCAACCCAAATGGCATCACTAAGAACTCATAGTGCCCATAACGGGTTCTAAATGCTGTTTTAGGAACGTCAACATCTTTAATTCTAAGCTGATGGTAACCCGAGCGCAAATCGATCTTAGAAAATACTTTTGCCCCCTGGAGTTGATCAAGCAAGTCATCAATACGCGGAAGTGGATACTTATTGCGTACCGTAACTTTGTTCAACTGCCTTTAGTCAATGCAGAGTCTAAAAGTCCCATCATTTTTCTTAACAAACAAGACTGGAGCTCCCCATAGGGACACACTAGGTCTAATAAACCGTTTCTCCACCAACTCTTGCAATTGAACCTTCAGTTCCTTCAACTCTACTGGAGCCATCCTGTATGGTGCCATAGATATAGGAGATGTTTCAGAGACTAAGTCAATAGAAAACTCAACTTCCCTGTTAGGTGGCATCCTAGGAAGTTCATCTGGAAATACATCTGGAAATTCTTTGACTACTGTAATATCCTCCAATCTCAATTCTCGAGCTTCTGTATCTATCACATGAGCTAAATAAGCCGAGCATCCTTTTCTTAGCAACCGTCTTGCACTAATGGCAGATATAACACATGAAGGTAGAACTTTGCACTCCCCACAGAATTTCACCTCAGTCCTCCCTGGCTTTTTAAACACAACTTCCTTTTTGAAACAATCCACTGTAGCATAATGAGATTCAAGCCAATCCATGCCCAAAATAGCATCAAAGTCATGAATGTCTAAGGAAATTAAATTCGCCTCAAATTCATGTTCAACCATTCCAATCATACAATCTCGATACACACTCTCAGCAAGTAATGACTCTCCGGTAGGTGTACGAACAACTAAACCACAATCTAATAGTTCAGGCTCTCCCCCGATGTGCATAGCAAAAGTACGGGAAACAAAAGAGTGTGTGGATATAGGATCCATAAGAATATGAGCCTCGCGGCCAAGGATAAAAAATAGGAACTATGAACCAAACCAGAATGCAAAAAGTAGTCATATTTTTTTATGAGGGAATTCTAACGTGCCAATGCATGTGTTTATAATAATCAATGATGTCGATATTTGTTTATGGCAGTCCTACGGTGAACAAAAATGTGTAGAAGCATGTGTTTAATAATCAAAGTTATACTTCCATAAGAGTCATAGAGCACTAAAAAGAATGTGTCGAAACTCGTTTAATTCTTATATTTTGATTTCTTATATTTTTAAAAATAACTCAAAACTCCTGGTTGTTAAACAATTGACATATCTGTCATTATTTTTTTTTAGCTTACTTTTATAATATTATCTCTCTTACAATGATTTTTTTGGACATTAATTAAAAGGAAAAATTAAATTATTAATTTAACCACAAAAATAATATATATTAATTTTCCAAGAAGATTACATATGTCAAAAAAATTAATATTGTAAAAAAATTAAGTTACCAATTTTTTTGGACATCAGTAAAAAAATTAATATATTTACTTAGTAGAGTCTTCTACATTAATTTTTTGGGATTAAATTGATAATCTAATTTTTTTTATTTATGTCCAAAAAATAAACATTATTGTAAGAGAGTAATATATAAAAGTAAGCTAAAGAGAATAAAAAGTAACCCTAACAGTGGTGTTAATAATTTAACAGTAGGGATGTTTTGAGAAATTTTTTAAAATATAATGGCTAAAAGGACATTAACCTAAAAATATTGGGAATAAACAAGCTTTTGTCGAAAGAGAATTCCTGTACAGCTGGACTTTACTGTAAAATATCATTAGAAGTGATATTTGTGCCATTTCCTTGGGATCATCAATCTCAAAACAAAAGAGTTTCTGCGGGGCACCATATCAGCATGTAAAATGCCATCTCATTGACTAATAGTTGAAAATGACAAGCGAGGCACAAGAGAAATTTTAGAATTCTTTTAAAGTACTATGTCATTTATATATTAAACAAATAATTTTATAGTATAAGTACATTTATTTTGAAGAACTAATATATAACTGGTGTTTATATAAAAAAAATTAATTATGTTACCTCTTATGTATTCAAGAATTTTTCTTAAAAGAGAAATAGCATATTTCACTTTTTTTTTCTTGATTTTGCTGCATTACACTGTGGTGCAGCTCATGAGCGACATGCTTATGAAAAACTAGACTAGTTGGTATAGGGCATGTCGGGGAGCCTCTCTTTTTTGACGCAATATGAAACAATTATTAACCATTAAATCAAAATTTGATAAGTCTCATGAAAAATAAAAATAATAATAAATACATTGAAAATGATATTTGCATCGGGTCAAACCATGGGTCAAACTCCAAAAACTCAAAACGCATCGTTTCATTAAAGGAAAAAACACAACGTTTTGTTTGCCAAATATTTTCCCTTTTCTTTCATCGACCGAGGTTCAGCCATTCACGATCCACCACAATCCGCAGTTAAAATTGCCATTCGCCATCCACAACTCACAGCCACCATCACCCATACCTAGACATCGTCACCGCCACCACCGACAGCCATCACACAACTGTGACAGCCATTCACAAGGCGGCACAGTTATCACAGCCTAAGGTAATGCTTCAATCTTTAGCTTTTTTAGGTTATGGCAAAATGGGGACGATTTAGGTGTTCGAACCTGGCGATGTAGAAATATAATTAGGAGTAAGTCATGTAAATTGCATTTGATATGTAGATTATGATAGGGTTTTTTGCCAATGGTGGGGCAAGTCATGAGGATCATGTCCAAAGCTTGAAGATTTCTTAGGGTCATGTTGTTACTCAATCTCTACATCAACTGACCCTGCTAATGACCAAAACCAACATAATGGAATGTCAATATTGCATCAAGCAGCTGCTTCAATGTTGATAATAATGGAGACTTTGACTTAGAAATCATTGCTCAAGATCTGACGAGCCACCCATCTTCAATCATCCACCACCACTACAGTCAACATCATCATCACCCACAAACACAAACCTTAAACCCTAGCTTTACCCATAACCACGATGATATTATGTACCATCATCATTTTCTTCATCAGCATCAGCATGTTCCTTTAAAGATTGTAGCTTCTATTGCTGGGTTCAATTCTTGGCTAAGCAAACTCCATTTGCTTCTTCTTCTTCTGTTGAGATATCTACTGCAACAAGTGATACTAATCAAGGAAATAGCTGTGGGTTTCAGTCACTCTCTCTTGCCATGAATCTCACCTCATCAAAACAAAATTATGGTTGGGCTCGGGCTTTAATTCAAAGGATCGGACTTTTTTGAGCTCAAACCCTTTATTTCAGTTACAAGCTTAGGCTCGGGCTTAGCGAAGCCCGAGCCTAACCTGATCCATTGTCATCCCTAGTTTGTATCCTTACAACTAAGCATGATGGACCATCTTGTTTGTTTATAAGAAAATGACAACTTAAGCTGAATTAATTGCAAGCTAGCGATAGTAATATTAGGAACAACTAATAATTAGAATAAATACTATTAGGAATCTCAATATTTCTATTTCGAGTGATGTTATAGCTCTGTAATGGTTAGTAACTGACTATGATATGGCAGTTACAAATAAAGTGTCACACTAACTCTGCAATTGTTAATAAATTACTGATATGGCGGTTACAAAAAAAATAAAATAAAATAAGGGGATTCAAACTCAATTAGAAAAAAGAAAAATAAGGGAATGCCGATACTCTCTCATCCAAGGAGAGAAAGAGAAGATGATACATGGATTTCCAAAAAATATTCTTGTAACAACTATAATACGGCTTCATTACACTTTATTGACAAATTTTCTAATGAACCAAATGCTAACTTGCACATAGAAATAAACCGTCTTTTACAAGTGAAAGACCTACATACGAAGCCTTTGGAGCTTGAAGATGAAAGGTAAAATTATCATTTCCATGTATAGCAGGATTTATCACCTTCAATTCTAAATTTTCTATTCTGTGTCTGATTTCTTTCCTTTTTTTTCCCTCCTTTCTTGGTTTACTGCTGTATGTAGTAAAATATTAGAGTTTTAATACATAACAGAGAGATATGCACGAACACAACCAAAACTCAGGCACCACTTATTGGCTACCATCTGTGACTCATTTTACCAAGACAAATCCCCCTAGCTGCCATATATCTCACCAACACCTCGTTGTCTCTCTTTTGGCCACCGTTAGTGGCACCATCAACCTGCTAGCCGCCTCATACCATACCAGCCACTTTTGCCCACCCAAACCCACCCAAGGCCTCGCTCGTCGTCATACTTCAACTCAACGGTGGCTGCTGTTTAAAACCGAGACCAGCTGCCATATGCAAAAAACGTTAACCATAACAAAGAAACCCAAACCAACATCCGGCTTTCCAAACCCAAAACTAAACCAAAAATCTAGCCCAAACCCATGACCCTTTTCCACCCCTCACTCTTGGTCGTACATCCAACCCACCCTGTAAGGCCTCTTATGCATCTATTATAATCCTAGAGTTATCCTCAACCCCAATGCTAAGTCTTTTGTTGATGCTATTGCTGGCCCCCTAGAATCTTCAATTTGGGTAAAGCCAGTTTCAATATTTCATGGTAATCATGCTATCCACTTTTCAGCTGCAGAAATCCAGTCCATGGCAGAACCATTCAAACTTTCCCTTATTAGTAAGTTTTTATTTAGCCGCCCCCCTGTAGATGTGATTCGTAAATTTTTTTATTTCTTGGGTTTGAAAGGTAGTACACAGGTTTCTTTAGTAGATAATTGATAAAGCTTTAGCTTGGAAAGGATTACTCTTGTATTTGGGTTAGGCAGACCTGGTATATTAGTGACAGGTCCATGCATACTTTTAAGTAGTCTACATCTATTTGATACTCTTAGGAGTTTCAGTTGTTCTTGTCTAGGTGTCTTTGCCTTATTTACCTTATTTACCTGTGCATTTCATTCATTGCAAAGATGCTTTATTTTCTATTGTGAATGCTATTGAAAAGCCTTTACGGGTGGACCGTGATACTGCTGCTGTTAATAGGCCCTCGGTGGCTCGTGTACTCATTGAGTGTGATGTTTCATGGCTGTTGTTGCCAAGACTTTAGATTGGTAAGAGTGATGATGGGTTTTGGCAAGATATCATCTATGAGCGTGTTCTATTATATTGTGCTTCGTGTAAGCATCTTGTCACTTTGCTGATGCTTGTTTTGTTACTAATCATGGGCTCCAGAAGCTCCAACAACCTATTGGTCAGGTGAAGGATATAGTTGCTCATGATACAAGTAAGATACTTATTACTGATGCTGTTGTCCGGCCTACTATGGGTGGTGCTACGTATGTGGTTGCTAAGGATAATCGACTACAGAGGCCTGCTCTCGTCCAAGGTCAGTCTTTGGGCCTGGTCCCCTCGATGATGTTGCCTGGCTGCCTGCTCTTTTTCCTCAGGATACTGCAGACGGGGCATCTAATCGATTTCTGCTCTGTGAGTTCCGGATAATGATGGTTTGCAACATACTGTTGCTTTGAGAGATGCTGATGGATGCACTGAGGTTGCTAATTCTCCTGTTTTGGATAATCCGAGTGCGCTGAGGGCTTCCACAGGCTTTACTTTTTTCAGGTCTACAGTGGATGATATTCATTCCATGGTTGTGAGTTTTAATTACCATTCTACAGATATCCCTAATCAGTCGGATGAGGAGTTTAGCTGTGACGGAAATCCTGTAAGTTATGATTATTATGCGTCTAAGCCTGAGGGTATAGCGTGCCGTGATCTTGACGCCGACTTCAGTATTGGTGGCCTGCATTCCTATAGTTTTAAGAAAGGTTTCAAATTAGTTAATGGTCATAAGTATTGTAAGTAGTTTTATCGGCGTTTGCATTAATTAATTATCTTTAGCTTCTTATTTATTCTATTATTGTTTTTGTTCTTTTTTTATTAGTTGGTTATTTTTGTTTCTTTACTTGGAGATTTTGGTTTGCATCCCCCTCCATACGTAATTTTGTTTATATTTCAATAATCTATAGGTAAGGGGGTCCCACCAACCCCACCACCGTTGGGTATTTTCAATTAAAAAAAGTATAAAAATGACAGTTGAAGAATCGATCTAAAATGGTTTGATATGGAAAGTTTTCTGGATATTAAAATATGAAGAATTTTCTCATGAAGGGCCTTGCACATCGATCTTTTACTGCCTATTAACATGTTGTGAACAGAGAGTGCTTCTAAGTGTCGTTCTCATTTTACCAAGATGAAAAATTAAGGAGCAGAGTTCCTGCAAAACAGCATACTTGTTAGGGGTGTTCAGAATCCGGTCCGATCTGCTCAATCCGTCCGATCCGTAAAAATTCGGTCCGTAAAAATTCGATCGGTGGATTGGTGGATTGGATTGGATTGGATTAAAAATTTAAAAATCCGCAACCGGTGGATTGGATATGGATTCACTTCTGTAAATCCGCAAAAATCCGCCAATCCGCAAAAAAATATTTTTTTAATTAAAAAAATTATAAATATGACATTACTAATAAATAAGTAAGTAAAATTACTAATAAATAAGTAAGTAAAATGTAATTACATACTTATATTAACACCATAAGATACCTTATCCATTATTCAAAAATAACATAAATAATTAAATAATTAAAATATACAAAGATAAGTTGTAAAAATTCTTAAACAAAATAAAAAATTATAAACCAAACAAAACATTTATCCTAAATGCCACTTCACCGAAGCAGCCACAAGAAAACAAAAAACCTTGACTTCTTAAACTTTCCCGTCACAAGCACACAAAAAACCCTTGACTTCCTATCCTTTCCTGTCACAAGTATAGAGCCACCAGCACCCAAAGATTCTTACTAGCTTTAAACTTCTCCTTCGGCCATCTTCTCCAAATTCTTGATCTCTGTGCAAGCAGTCATTTGAACAAAATTATTTTATTTGTTAATTTTTTATTCAATAAAATTATTTTATTTGTTATTTATTTCAATTATGTTTATTTAGTTCAGGTTAAAGTACAAAATATAAATTGGCAGCAAACATTTTTCTTTTTGATGTGTCATAATTTGATACTTTAAATGTATTATTGTAACTTTAATTGAACAATTAATTTTAATGTATTATATTTTGAAACTTTAAATGTATTATTTTAGCTTCATTTGAACAATTAATTTCAGTATGTTGTATTTTAAAACTTTAATGCATTATTTTAGTTTTATTTAAATAATTAATTTATTTAAATCTTATTCAATTTTGAATTTGATTGGTAGTAAAATTATTTTTATATTATTTTTTTCATTTTATTAGTTTGTGGATTGGACGGAATGAAAAATTTGTAATCCGCAGATCAATCCGCAAAATGATGAATTGGATATGGATTGAGTCAAATCTGCATCCGATCCGCAAACATATAGATTGGATTTGGATTGAGTTTAACCAATCCGTGGATTGGATTGGATTGAAAATTCATAATCCGCAAAATCGTGGATTGGATATGGATTGATGTCCGATCCGCGAACACCCCTAATACTTGTGATAAGTCTTTCGCGCTGCAATCCCGAAGTAAAAGTTCATTTGTCTATGACCACTTTCATACCTCCTCAGGCTGGTGGCCTTTGTCCATCATAGTCCGATAAGCAAGCATATAAAACTTCTTATTGGAGAAATGTTTGATTAGAATGTGATGGGTATTGTAATCCAGACTAATTCGTCTAATTTCCTCATAACACACCAGCTCTGCAGTAGGCATAAAGCATGCAATTTAAATCATATTTGTCATACCTGACTTCAAAATACCCAGCCAATTTGCCTCTTCAAAACACCCACCCCGGCAGAATGCTGAAATCATGATATAGTGGGCATAGTCATTTGCGTGAGGGAAACAAAATTTGTGGTTAACCTAAAAGCTTATATTAGTACTATCTTTTATTTGATACAATATCGTACTGAACTATGTTAATTTAATTTAATAAATTATTTTTAAAAAATCTGATATTCTATACAATATAAAATTACTTGGTTAAAAATTCGTGAAATTCTCTTCTATTTTTAATTTATATTAAAATACTAGGTTAAATGAAAAAGAAAAAAGTGATAAAGAGGACACAGTTTTTATTTAATCTTATCTCACCTAAACCCCTATAAAAATAAGAATTAATAATCCTATTAGTTTTAGGCTAAATTTAAGTCTACTCTAATAGTCCATGACAACCAAACATACCTTAGATTAAATTATTTTGTTAGTCTCAAAATCTAATTGAATCCCACAATTTATCGAAGCTCCCGAAAACAACCTAATATATAGTGAAAAAATATTGTATTCATAAAATTGCGGTACACCTTAGAATACCAACGTCCAATTTGTTCAAATAGTGCACCAATATACATATGAGATAGGATCAACTATCTCTTTCTTAATCTTTTAACATTACCTAATGATCTCTTTAATACTATTTTGATTTTAAAAAATGGTGTC
Organism: Citrus x changshan-huyou; assembly: GCA_039657385.1. Classification (NCBI taxonomy): domain Eukaryota; kingdom Viridiplantae; phylum Streptophyta; class Magnoliopsida; order Sapindales; family Rutaceae; genus Citrus; species Citrus x changshan-huyou. The sequence continues at coordinate 10,449,248 of CM077549.1, forward strand.
TTTAATACTACTCTGATAAAAATTGGGTTACAAAATTTTGACAAAAGTAACTTTTATTAATAGCAAAACTAAAAATTAATGGGCCCTAATATATTATTCAATATTTTTCTTCTACTTCATCTTATTTTGTCTCCATAATTAATATGATTTGACTCTCTCAATCTTTCATTCGGTTTAAACAACTCTCCTCTAAGTAATCACCATGCATACTTTCCACTAAAATACAATCGTCAATGGCAGATATATAATTGAAGAAACCAAAAAGTCCAGTTATAATTCACATTATGCTGTATTATTATGCTATTTTATTAATTTAACTTTTTGTCAAAATTTCAGTGATGAAGAAACTCAAGAGTGGGGCATGGAAAAGAGCGAGACATTTAAAATGTACGTTTGGTTCATTTTTTTTCTTTCTTTTAATTACTTAATTATATATGCTCTGTTGTGACGTTTTTGCTTATGTTAATTATATTTCTTTTTCGAAAAGACAAGTCAATTTAATACTTGTTATTTTTTCTCTTAAAGTTCTCTTTAAATTTATGTTTTCGTTATTTTTTAATATAAATACATAATGCGTTTTTTGCTCATTATACTACTGTGAATAAAGCAATTTAAGATGACATTTTTGTAGGTATATCAATTGAAGGAACAAGAAAGCTGTTAAATTTGATCGTTGCTTGAATCAAATATTGGATAGTGAAAGGCTTCTAAAAATGACAAGTAGCTTTCTATAAAACAAAACGTTTATGATTGAACCCAGTGACTACACTCATATTCTTTAAATTCATATGACTTTGTTAGAGATTTATTGTAGAAGTGAATACGACATTAAAAGATAAAAAAGGCTAACCGAATAATTAGGTGCTCGTGTCTTTAAGCTAACCTAAAAACTAGGAACTCGTGTTTTTAATTGGTTATATTAATATTTTATCCTTGTGATTTCTTTTTATGTCACAGCTCGGATTTCTATCCTTAGTTGTTGTTGCGTTTGTCACTGTTCGCTGCAAATTGTCATTTTTCACGGGTATGATTTGCCACATGCGATTTAAATGGGCCATGTGTTGAAAAGTCAAATCATTGGTTGCCAATTTCAAAAGGCAAAGTTGGTGGATTTGTCAAATTCAAAAAAACAAAGTTGGTCGGCTTGCTAATTTCAAAAGACAAAGTTAGGTGTTGAAAAGCTTGTGCATGCAATACAAGATCCAGCTCAACGTTTTGACCAATTGAACCCAACTTGGAGCAAAATGCACTCTATAAATAGAGAAGCATTTTGCAATTGTAAGCATCCCAATTTGAGAGAAGTAGAGAGCAATTGCAAGTGAGTTCTTTGAGAGAATTTGAGAGAGCTTCTACTTGAGTGTTCTAGTGAGGTTCCATTTGGGTGTATTGGGGTTGTGGGTTTTGTGAGTTTTTCCCACTTTTGTAAATTCCCATTTGTTAGTAAAAAATTATCTTCCAGTTTTTGCCCGTGGATGTAGGCATTACGCCGAACCACGTAAATTATTGTGTCCTATTTTTTTTGCATTTGTTTATCACCATATTTATATTTCTCCAGAAGTTGCAGTATTAGAAATTGATCAACCCACGTTTCCGCAACACCATGTATACTGAGTATCTATTGTGCCTTAACATGCTTTGAACCATGTTTGTATATAAAGTATAACTGCATACATAACACATTCTGCCATTCTCATGCTTTTGCTAGAAAATGGTTCTCACATCATGACGACTTTTACTCTCACTAAAAGTAACATATATAACATTTTTGTCTCATTTATAAACCTCGACGAGTGAGGGAATTTATTATAATCATCGAAAAGAGATCTCATCATCAGAAAGAAATAGAAACTGAAAAGAAAAGTTGAGGCCAACATCAACTGAAACTACACTCTGGGGATTCGTAACGCATCATGAACTATAATTCATCATCCTTTGGTGCCAGGTGATGATGTGGCAACCATGTGTTTGTCGTCCAAGGGAATTAGTTGAAAAAGCAATGTAAAAAGTACATCTATTGTCTCTTGGTTTTGAGCCCTATGCCCATCTCCATGTAGATACATAAAATGGAACACTCTCACAACATTCAATATGAACTCGACTGTGTTGAAAAATTCAAAATTGGAATTCAAATACACATGCATGCATTCAACTTTAGAGAGGCAAATTTGAAGACAAATTCTTAGCATGCAAATTTCAAGCACACCAATGTTGAGCTAGCGTGATCTAATTGCATGTGCTAGCATGATCTCTTCATCAAAAGTCACACCAAAGCCATTAAAATTAAAAAATGGCCAAATTTTTTTTCATGCATTCATATTGTAAGCTTTGCCTATAAATAGAGGAGTACTAGAATGCATTTGTAAAGCATCCCAATTTGAGAGAAGTAGAGAGCAATTGCAAGTGAGTTCTTTGAGAGAATTTGAGAGAGCTTCCACTAGAGTGTTCTAGTGATGTTCCATTTGGGTGCATTGGAGTTGTGGGTTTTGTAAGTTTTTTCCCACTTTTGTAAATTCTCATTATTAGTAAAATTATCTTCCAGTCTTTGCCTGTGGATGTAGGCATTACGCCGAACCACGTAAATTATTGTGTAATATTTTCTTTGCATTTGTTTATCACCACATTTATATTTCTCAAGAAGTCGCAGTATTAGTAATTGCTCAACCCGCATTTTCGCAACAATTGGTATCAGCGCTAAAGGTTCGTGCTTGGGGCATACGACACTGTTCATGTATACGACATTGTTCGTGTATACGGAACTGGTCACAGATATGGTACTGTTCATGTATACGGTACTGTTCATTGATACGGTGGAGACGACCATTTATACTTGGGAGATAGTCTATTGTAAGTAGTGTGTATTTTTGCATGTATAGGAAAGTTCTGACAACAAGGCGATAAGAGCCTAAGGAGTCTGGGTTTTAAGTGGGACCGTTGTGACCCCGCTATTCTCCTGGGAACTTTTTTGGTGCATTTATTCACCCGAAATAAACATCATAAAGGTTGTTTTTCAAGTGTAAATAGTTGTTGAAGAAACTGATCATTTGAGTTAAAAAGGATGGCAGAGGCATCGTCGTCGTCTTCATCAGCGATGACTACTGTGACTAATGCAAAGTTTGAAGTGGAGAAATTCGATGGTACCAATAATTTTGGTATATGGTAATGTGAGGTGTTGGATGTCTTGTGTCAGCAAAAGTTGGACGTTGCTCTTGAAGAAAAGCCTGACATGATGGATGACAAGGAGTGGATAAAGATCAACAGACAGGCATGTAGTACTATTCGCCTATGCTTAGCTAAAGATCATAAATACTTTGTCATGAGGGAGACATTGGCAAAGAAATTGTAGGAGACACTGAAAGAAAAGTATATGAAGAAAAGCCTTGAAAATAGGCTTTATATGAAGAAGAAACTCTATCATTTCACATATACACCTGGCATGTCAATAAATGACCATGTGAACTCATTCAACAAAATATTGGGAAATTTACTAAATTTGGATGAGAAATTTGAAGATCAGGATAAGGCACTGTTGTTGTTGAATTCCCTTCCTGATGAACATGATCATCTCACCACTACTTTGCTTCATAGGAAGGACAATGTCACATTCAATGTTGTATGCAGTGCATTGTACAACTCTGAGACCAGAAAAAAAGACAGAAAGGATAACAGAGATACAGTTACAGAAGCATTGACAGCGAGAGGCCGTTCACAAAGTCGCAAACCTGGAAAAAGAAGCAAGTCTAAAGGGAGGTCTGCCAAAGATGAGTGTGCTTTTTGTCGCGAGAAAGAGCATTGGAAAAAGAATTGTCCTAAGTTACAAAAGGGCAAGGCTACTTCTGATGCGTGTGTAGCAGAGCATGATGAGGAGTCAGACTTTAGTCTAGTTGGCATGACATTGATACGTCACTCAGATGACTGGATTTTGGATTCGGGTTGCAGTTATTATATGTGTCCTAACAAGACCTAGTTTTCTAGTTTTAGGGAGCTAGACGGTGGAGTTGTTTTTACGGGCAATGACAATGCTTGTAAAACCATGGGAATAGGTACAATCCAATTAAAGAATCATGATGGCTCAATCCAAGTCTTGACGGATGTTCGCTATCTACCAAGTTTGAAGAAAAATCTCATCTCATTAGGAGTCCTAGAATCTAAAGGGCTCACAATCACTTTGAGAGATGGATTGTTGAAGGTAGTAGCTAGGGCGATAACGGTGATGAAAGACACAAGAAGAAATAATTTGTACTATTTCCAAGGAAGTACAGTTATTAGATCAGTATCAACAGTTTCTGGAAAACAATGTAAATTCAGAAGCAACCAAGTTGTGGCATATACGTTTGGGACATGCTAGTGAAAAAGCTTTGCAGACTTTGGTGAAGCAAGGCTTATTGAAAGGTATAAATTCTTGCAAATTAGAATTTTGTGAACATTCTATTCTGGGCAAACAGACAAGGGTAAAGTTTAATTCAGCAATTCACGATACAAAAGGAATTCTGGACTATGTTCACAGTGATGTGTAGGGACCTACCAAAACAGCTTCTTTGGGAGGTATGCACTATTTTGTTACTTTTGTTGATGATTATTCAAGAAAAGTGTGGGTGTATTTAATGAAGAATAAAAATGAAGTTTTAGGCATATTTTTAAAATGGAACAAAATGGTCGAGGCTCAGACTACTCGAAAGGTCAAAAGACTTCGCTTAGATAATGGTGGTGAGTACAAGAATGATCCATTTCTTCAAATATGCCAAGATGAGGGCATTGTACGACACTTCACTATTCGAGATATACCACAACAGAATGGGGTGGTAGAACGCATGAACCGGACTATACTGGAGAAAGTTCGGTGTATGTTGTCCAATGCGGGATTGGGCAAGGAGTTTTGGTAGATCAACTGGAGAAAGTTTTGGTAGATCAACTCTTGGGTCTAACTTAGATCAACTGTTTGCCATCAGCTGCAATTGAGGGCAAAACACTCATAGAGATGTGGACTGGTAATCCCGCTACTGATTATAATTCTTTACATGTTTTTGGTTCCACTACTTATTATCATGTAAAAGAATCTAAGTTAGACCCAAGAGCAAAAAAAACATTATTCATGGGTATAATTGGTGGAGTAAAAGGATACCGTCTCTGGTGTCCTGTTATGAAGATGATTATTTTCAACAGAGATGTAACTTTTGATGAATCAACCATGTTGAAACAAAAAGATTCTCAAGAGGATGACAAGACCAGTGGAACTTTGCAGCAGGTGGAGTTTGAAAAGGTTAAATCTGATCTAGCTGGTGTCAATGAGATGAATAGTGATTCTTCATCGACCGAAGATGATGAAGAGGTTCTGACCCAGGAACCTTCACAACAACAAGATTCAATTGCATATTGATAACTCTATGAAATAAGAGTTATTACGGTAATTCTAGACTTAAATCAAGACCACTTAGAGAGTAAAAGATGTGTTTTTATTATATTTTGGTTATGTTTTGTATAAACATCCATTTTAGTTTAGTCTTAATAAGTTTTGCTTGATTTAAAGTAATTTGTGCTCAAAACATGTGCATAATTGTAGGTTTTCAGAAGTTTATAATCCATGAAGGGATGCTGAGATATTAGGCTAGCAAGAAGAAGAAAGAATATGGCCACAAAAGAAGTGAAACACAACCGGGAATCAAAGAAGGTCAGACTGAAAGACCTTAAATCAAGCACTCAATGGGAGGCAACCCATTGCGGGGGCAGTCACTTCAACTGAGCTTGACCCTCTCTGGTTTTGTTGAAGGCTCTTCCTTTTTATTTCATTTTAATTTTGTTATTCACTTATTGTTATTTATTTTTATTTTCATTATTTCAGATTATTGAACCTTTATTTTTGTTGTCGTTTTATGTCTTTATTTTTAATTTCTTAGGATTGATTTTATCTATTTTTAAATTTCTCGAGGGAAATATGTGTGACAAATGGATTCCATACTAATAATTGGGGTTGTATTGTTGACAGAATACAGAGGCAAGCCACATGCCAGCAACTATTGGAGAAGAGCATATTACCATCGAATTCTTACTGCTATAGCAATGCCAAGGTATAAAAGAATAGCCAGCCGACTCAAATATCCTTCACGCTTCCAAAGTTACCACGCGGAAGAAAAATATGAAGAGTTCATTGAACCGTTCAAGATTCTGGAAGAAAAAAGGTTTCAATTCCCACCTCAACCCACAAGAATTGTGCAAACAGTACACAATGCCGAGTAGAGATAGTTATAGATGGAGAGTGAAATTCTGTCCTGACACCTAAACTTTGGTGGAGTTTTATGAGAATGTTGTAGCATAGCCAAAAGAATAGAAAATATCTTAAGTTTGGGGGAAAATTTTGCTGGACTGTGCTTGCTATGAAATAAATTCTGCTCCAATGGCTCAAGTTGCTGAGTAACTAGAGTTGAGTATGTACCCCAAATTCAGATTTGCATCCAAAGGCAACAAGAGTTATGAGCAGTGTTGTAGCATCTGCTATATTGACTGTTAAAAAAAAAAAGTGAGACAATAAAAAGAGGAAGTCCTCTGTCTAGGATATTGAGTAGCCAGGTCTGTTCATAAACCCTATGTTCAGCCTTGAGTTAAAAGACATCTCTAGATAAGATTATGTTACAGATATTGCTACAACAACTCTGATTTTTGCATGGCTTGAGTAATTGGGTGTCATCATTACAATTAATTGACATTCACATGAAAAATAAATGTTGCAGTGAAGAGGGTTGAGTACTCTTAAGCTTTCATTCTTGAATAGAGCACAGTTTGAGTATGTGAGATTTATGTTGCCCTATATGTGAATAAAATAGTGCTACCTCTGAATTACAGGCAATCTCTTGGTAATGTTGTAGCATTTCTGGAATTCAATTAAAATAGCACACACACACTTTGGACAGAAGGAAGCTTAAGTCTATAACTAATGTACTATGGGCATTTGGCATGATTGAGATTGTGATCTGAAGGTGGAAGAATCCTTGCAAATTTGATAACAGAGCTAAGTTGTGTGTTGCATAATTGTGTGCGTAAAGTGTTAGTATGTTGTCATTACTTGAGGACAAGTAACAGTTTAAGTTTGGGGGTGTGATAACTCTATGAAATGAGAGTTATTACGGCAATTCTAGACTTAAATCAAGACTACTTAGAGAGTAAAAGATGTGTTTTTATTATATTTTGGTTATGTTTTGCATAAACATCCATTTTAGTTTAGTCTTAATAAGTTTTGCTTGATTTAAAGTAATTTGTGCTCAAAACATGTGCATAATTGTAGGTTTTCAGAAGTTTATAATCCATGAAGGGATGCTGAGATATTAGGCTAGCAAGAAGAAGAAAGAATATGGCCACAAAAGAAGTGAAACACAACCGGGAACAGTATAGTGTTATAGTCGTTGCTGGAGCGACCATTGTTGTAGCAATCTTGGAACACCGAGGGAGAAAACTTAGCGCGGGTTAGCTGTAGAATTGCGATATACAGTTTTCTAATTTGACTCATGTATGCCCGAGGCCTTTGTTTACCCTAGTTTTTAGTTATAAAAAGAGGCGCGTATCACATAAAACAGCGGCAAGGAATTATCATTGGGGAAATTAGAGAGAAAGAGAATAAGAAGATCAAAATTCAAGGGAATCGAGGCCGCATCATTGAAGAATCCAGCAGAGTTATTTGGATTCACTATCTATCATTCTTCACTTATTCTTTCTTCACTCTTTGATTAAACCAATGCATTTCGTGACCAATATGTTGCTGTTTGTTTTTCTCTTTAAGAATATGAACTAACCTTGCTTGTAGTTGAGTGACAAACAATCTAATGGGTTCTTGATTGTTCTTATGAGTTGTTATATAATTGCTGTAGCATTTTGCTCTAGTAGTTATTATTATAACTGTTATTTCGGTTGACCAACCATTTAATGGTTCAAGTTAAGATAGAGCCGCAAAAGGGCATGTCTTAGTGGATATTATTAGAGTAATACTTGATCTTAATTTAAGTTTCCTGGATTAAGTTTATCTTGAATCCCATAAGGGCCATACTTGAAGTTAAGAATTGTGATAAACTAGACATAGGTATTCACCTTGTAGGGTGGAGAGAATGGATGTTCATAGTGTCATGATGTAGGTAGAATAGCAACTGGTCATTGCTAAGATACTTATGGGTATGAGAATTCCAATATACGACAGCCGAGGATGCAAAATAATTATGCCCAGTGCTATAGAAATTGTTGTAGCAACTGGTGTTAAATTGATGAAAAGCAGTCAGCCCATAAAGAGAGTTTGATCATTAAACTACCTTATTCTCATTTGATTCTTCGACGCATTTTTATTTAATTTATTTCTCACTGCTTTGTTTCATTTTATTCTCTCACAATTATCAATTTCAATAGTAACCAACTTTACATTTGTTCATCTCGGAATAAAGGTAGATTGCACTATTGTGATTGCTGTAGCAATTCTAGTAACATCAATCCCTGTGGAGACGATCTTGAATATTCATCACTTTATTACTTGTTGTGTACACTTGCACATTGGCATCAATAGCATTTGATTAAAAAATCACCAACACATATAGAAGGCCATGCAGAGAGATTCGCAGACCTGCTCGCTTTGTTGATATGGTGGCCTATGCACTTCTAATTGTAGATGATGATGTTCCTTCCACTTACAGAGAATTAGTAAGTAATCCAGAAAGTATACAGTGGAAGAGAGCAATGAATGAAGAAATACAATCTCTTCACAAAAATAAAACTTGGGAGTTAGTTACAGTACCCAAGGAAAAAAAGGCAATTGGGTGCAAATGAGTATATGCAAAAAAGGAAGGATTTCCTCGTAAAAATGAAATTCGATACAAGGCTAGATTGGTAGCGAAGGGTTACGCTCAAAAGGAACGGATAGACTACAATGAGGTATTTTCTGCAGTTGTGAAACACTCATCTATTGTTGAGTGTTAGAAAATGTATATTTATAAAGGAGAAAATCGTCATTTTACACTTCAAGTTTTACTAATACCTTTACTTCTATGTATTTAAGCTTCTTGTGATTTAATTATGTGTGCTTTATTTTAATTAAGTATTTTATGTATTTTAGGGGCATCATGGTCATTTCACAATGAACGAGAAATCAGACGGCAAAATGGACATCACTTTTGAACTCAGGACAGTCGAAAACCTTAGGAGGAGCATAAAAGGAAAAATGTCACTGTTCACATGTACTGTACTATTCACATGTACGGTATTGTCTATATTACTGTTCACGACACTGTTCACATAGACGAATCGATGACGTGGCATTGACCAATGATGTGGTATTAACTAATGAGGTTTCACGATTCCATTAGAGAGAATTCTTATGGACTGTTGATCGGTGACGTGGCAGCATGTTAGTGGACCAAAAATTGCGCGTACGGTACATGCATATACACAAGGTTATTTTCAACCAAACAACGTCACTGTTCAAACCGCGTGGTCAAACCGTGTCACTGTTCAAACCGCGTGGTCAAACCGCGTACTGTTGACTGATGATGTAGCGCAATCCTGAGCGTCCAAACTGTTTTTAATCCGATGGCCATGATTTACTCAATGTATCTATAAAAAGGGGACCTCTCCCCCCTAATTTGAGATCTTTGAATCCATTTTTGGGCTCCATTTTCTGTAATTCTCTCTTTATCTTGTATTTTCTACGTATCTTAATAAATTTCTATTTTGCCCCTTGTTCAATTATGAGTAGCTAGTTTTCTTTCATGCTTGGGTTGAAGGTGAAGTCTCAACATGTGCCATGAGCTTTATTTGGTAAATTTATTTTCTCTTCCTCTCTAATTTTTGTGGACGTTTTGACTTTTCGTCGACGAATAATAATAATCTTGTCTAGATACCACCCTGATTTCACCGGCTCCCTAGTACAAGGTTATTATTATTTGGCACGATAAACCCTTAGCACCATATTGATTAGAGTGTGGTTCATGAGGTGTGGATTCCCCCTCATGATTTAATTGGCATTAATAAGGAATATTTAGCCCATGAAGCATGTTGATGTAGATCCAGATACCCAAGTACGTCATTTTAATAGATTTTCACTTCAATTTATTCTTGCCATGGCTAAATTGTCTCCCAACATTCTATGGCTTAGAAAATGAGGACCCATATAATCATCTGAATGATTTTCATGCTGTTTGTCAAACTTTTAAATATGAGAATTTTTCAGAAGATGATGTTAAACTTAGATTATTCCCATTTTCTATAAAGGATAGAGCTCGTTCATGGTTAAATATTTTGCCTGCTAATAGCATTACATCATGGGAACAAATGGTAACTAAATTTTTGAATAAAAATTTCCTAGTGCATAAAACCAATGTTATTCGCAGGGAAATCTCAGAGTTTACCCAGAGAGAAGACGAGTAGTTTTTCGAAACACGGGAGCGATTCAATGGGCTACTCTTGAAGTGTTCACATCATGGGTACGAGAAATGACACCAATGTCAATACGTTTTGGAGGGATTATTGCCGAACGTGCAAGAATAGCTAATGGCAACAAGTGGAGGAGAGCTAATGTCAAAAAGTACATTAGAGATTTAGGAATTCTTCCAGCGACAAGCGGATAATTCCCAACAACGGAGTCGATCACTCAGGAATACTAGAAGAATTAAGGGAGTGAATGAGGTTCACATTGGCGAGTCAAGTTCAGAAATTAAAGAAGTCAAAGCGATAATTGAAAGTCTCTCTCGACAAATTCCATCGTTATCGACTGCTAAATCAACGGAGCCACATGACCATGACTCATACTCCGATCAAGTCAACGCCATAGGTGTAATGAGAAAACCATCAAATTACAACCCATACTCCAATACATATAACCATGGATGGAGAGACCACCCCAATTTTTCATGGTCTCAAGGATTCCAATAGAATGGACCAGCAGCTCCAACTCCACCAATGCAACCAATTCCTCAAATTCCTCAAGCCTCTCAACCACCATTTAGACCATACAATCAGAACCAGAACTACTCTCAACCCAGACCATGGGAGGATGCATTCCAGAATTTCAAGAATGTTACTCACTCTACGATTGAACAACAGAACCGCACCATTGATGGACTACGAAATGAGATGAGAGCAGGCTTCAACTCACAAGCCCAATCAATTTCAAGCCTCGAGAAGATGGTGGGACAACTTGCTTCTTCAGTTCAGACCTTGGCAATGACTGTTGAGAAAGGTAAATTTTCAAGTCAACCAGTGCCTAATCCTAAAGGAGTGCATGAAGTAAGTACCAGTTAACCACAACAGCATGGAGAGGTCAAAGCAGTCATGACCTTGCAAAAATGAAAAGAAGTCGATAACAAAGTGGAGATGCCGGTGACAAAAGAAAATCAAATTGTACCTATGAATGTTGAGGATTCACTATCGGAAGAGAAATAAGAAACCAACCCACGAGAATATGTTCCCAAAGCTCCATTTCCTCATAGGTTAGCTAAAGGAAAGAAGGGAAAATCCACAGGTGAGATTCTTGAAATCTTCAAACAGGTAAGTGTTAACATCCCTTTACTTGATGCTATAAAATAAGTTCCATCTTATGCCAAGTTTCTTAAAGACCTTTGTACTAAAAAGAAAAACATTCACGTTCAAAAGAAGGCATTTTTAACAGAAAACGTTAGTTCTATACTCCAACATAAAATTTCTCTAAAATGCAAAGACCCAGGCTCCCCCATTATTTCATATAGTATAGGGAACCACACAATTGAGAATGCTTTGTTGGATTTAGGAGCTAGTGTAAATCTGTTGCCTTATTCAGTATTTGTGAAACTTGGACTGGGAGAATTACACCCAACTCCAATGGTGTTACAACTTGCAGATCGGTCCACGAAAATACCTCGTGGTATTGTGGAGGATGTGCTTATCCAGGTAGACAAATTTTATTTTCATATTGATTTCATTGTAATTGACACTCAACCAATACAGGATTCAAGGAAGCACATCCTCATTATTCTAGGCCGACATTTCTTGGCAACTGCGGATGCTCACATTCAATGCAGAACTAGAAATATGCAGTTGTCCTTTGACAACATGACTATGGAGCTAAACATCTTCAACATTGCCAAACAACCTCACAATGCAGATGATGAAATTGTTGATGTGGATTTAATAGAAGCATTAGTTGATAATATTTTTCTTTCAAACCTTAGTGATGATCCTTTACAAATATTTTTAACTCATTTTGGTTTGGATTTTGATATTGACAGATCAGTCGATGGGGTTAATGCTCTACTTGACTCAGCACCATCCATGGATACTAATAAATGGAAGTCAAGAGTTGAACAACTAGCACCATCAGAGAAAAAACTCATCCCATCATCAGAATCACCACCGAAACTCGAGCTTTAACCATTACCCAACACTTTGGAATATACATTTTTGGGAGAAGAAAGCACTATACTGGTAATCATCTCATCATCCCTAAATGATAAACAAAAAGGGAAGTTGTTGGATGTTTTAAAAGAGCACAAAGGAGTATTAGGATGGACCACAGCGGACATAAAAGGTATAAACCCAATAGACTGCATGCATTACATTCACCTTGATGAAAATGCTAAACCTACTAGGGAAATGCAACGTCGGTTAAATCCTAATATGAAAAGAGTTGTTAGAACTGAAGTCCTTAAGCTATCAGATGCAAGTATCATTTACCTAATTTCTGATAGTTCATGGGTCAATCATGTACAAGTTGTCCCCAAAAAGTCAGGAATCACAGTAGTTACCAATGCTGATAATGAATTGATACCCACTAGAGTGACTACAGGATGGCGTGTATGCATTGATTATAGAAAGTTGAATTCTGTCACACGTAAAGACCATTTTCCTTTATCATTTCTCGATCAAATGCTGGATATATTAGCAAGTCATGAATTTTATTGCTTTCTAGATGGCTACTCAGGATATAATTAGATTCCCATAGCACCAAAAGATCAAGAGAAGACCACTTTCACTTGACCTTTTGGCACTTTTGCATATAGGAGGATGTCATTTGGATTATGTAATGCACCTGCTACATTTCAACGATGCATGTTAAGCATTTTTTCTGATATGGTTGAAAGATTCTTTGAAGTTTTTATGGATGACTTTTCTATTTTTGGTGACTCGTTTGATCAATGTTTACATCATCTAACACTAGTTTTGCAGAGATGTATCGAGAAGAACTTAGTCTTAAATTGGGAGAAGTGTCATTTTATGGTAAAACAAGGTATTGTTCTCGGTCACATCATTTCGAGCAAAGGTATTGAGGCTGACAAAGCCAATGTGGATCTCATTTCCAATCTTCCTCCACCTAAAACAGTCAGAGAAGTAAGACTTTCCTTGGGCATGCTGGTTTTTATCGACGTTTCATTAAAGATTTTAGCAAAGTTTCTAGACCCTTATGCAATATACTTGCTAAGGATGTTCCTTTTATCTTTGAAGATTCATGTCTTGTGGCATTTAAAAAATTAAAGCAGTTGTTGACTTCATCACCCATCATTCAGCCCCCAAACTGGAACTTACCATTTGAGCTCATGTGTGATACATCTGATTATGCAGTAAGAGCAGTATTAGGACAAAGAGTTGATCGAATTCCCATGTTATTTACTATGCTAGTTTGACATTGAATGATACACAGTGGAACTATTCAACTACTGAAAAAAAAATGTTAGCAGTAGTGTTTGCATTAGAGAAATTTCAATCTTATCTCATTGGTTATAAAATAATTATATTCACAGATCATGCTGCTCTTAAATATCTTCTCACAAAGAAAGATGCAAAAGCTAGACTAATTCGTTGGGTGTTACTTTTGCAAGAATTTGACTTGGAATTTAAAGATAAGAAAGGCACAGAAAATGTTGTGGCTGACCATCTCTCTCGTCTCCATTTTGACACAATTACAGAACCATTAACATTGAATGAGTCATTTCCAGATGAACAATTAATGAATGTGGAAGTATTACCATGGTATGGTGACATCGTGAATTATCTTGTTACAGGTCAACTTCCAGAGCATTGGACCAAGCAAGACAAGGCCATTTTTTTTGCAGAAATAAAGAATTTCTTTTGGGATGACCCGTATTTGATCAAGTATTGTGCAAATCAAATTGTTAGACGATGTGTCCCAGAAAATGAAATTCAGAATATTCTTTCATTTTTCCATGAATAAGCTTGTGGAGGTCATTTCAGTACTAAAAAAATAGCTACTAAAGTTTTACAATGTGGTTTCTATTGGCCAACTATATTTCGAGACGCTTACACTTTCTATTCTTCATGTGATAGGTGTCAACGAATGGGAAGCATTACACGAAGGAACATGATGCCACTAAATTCAATTTTAGTGGTTGAGATTTTTGACATATGGGGTATCGACTTCATGGGACCCTTTCCCCCTTCTTTTGGCCATCAATACATATTGGTTGTTGTTGACTACGTATCGAAATGGGTAGAAGCAATTTCATGTAGAACCAATGATCACAAGGTGGTGATAGGATTTTTGAAAAGCAACATTGTTTCACGCTTTGGATTCCCTTGAGCGATAATCAGTGATGGTGGTGCCCACTTTTGTAACAAAGCATTCAAAGCTCTTTTGACAAAGTATTCAATCACTCACAAAGTGGCGACCCCATATCATCCGCAAACCAGTGGCCAAGTTGAGATCTTCAATCGAGAAATAAAGCACATATTAGAAAAGACGGTGAGGCTAGACAGGAAAGATTGGTCATTAAGACTTGATGATGCATTATGGGCATATAGAACGGCTTTCAAGACCCCGATTGGGATGTCACCCTACAGGCTATTGTTTGGAAAAGCTTGCCACCTACTTGTGGACCTCGAGCATCGTGCATATTGGGCCATCAAGAAATTCAACTTTGATATGCAGCAAGCTAGCTCAGAAAGAAGATTACAACTGATAGAACTTGAAGAAATTCGCAATAATGCATACGAAAATGCCAAAATTTACAAGCAACGAATGAAAGTCTTCCATGACAAGCTAATTATGAGAAAATCTTTCACTCCAAGTCAGAAAGTGCTTTTATTCAATTCTCGCTTGCACCTATTCCCAGGTAAGTTACGCTCTCGATGGTCTAACCCCTTTATTGTTCATACTGTTTTTCCTTATGGGGCAATTGAAATTAAGGACCCAAAGAATGGTGTCACGTTTAAAGTTAATGGTCAAAGATTAAAGCTATATCTAGAGTACCAACCACATGGAGAGGACACCGAAATAAATTTGAGTGACCCACCAGATTTGAATTGAGTTTTTTCTTTCTTTCTTTTCGGTGATTTGATTTTTTTTCTTTCTTTTTATTATTCTTTTGCTAATTGAAATTATTTTTGCATAAGTGTGTTTGTTTAACCATTAAGTTTTCTCTTATCATTGTTAATCATGAGTTCCATAGCTAAACAATTCCTCCTGGACATTCTTAAACCACTTCAACGTCTAAAATCTCATCTCAAAATGCAGATTCGATTTAGGAAAACACATCGTATTTGGGCTCTGCAACCACCAGAGTTAGTATCCTATGTTGAGGATTTAAAAAGCCAACTCAGAGACATTGAGAGAAGTGTCTACAATATCCAGTTGGAGCTTGAGGTAAATTCAATAAGAGGATAATTGTAATTTTCTTTATGTGTTTTAGTTTGTTTTTCTTTGTTTGTGTGCTTTAGTTTGTTACCCCGGTGAAGTGGCGGATAACGGTACTCCGTGACAATCAAGTCGGTTACTTCAGTTTCCCATAATAACTGATATTCTGAGGCAAAGGTATGGACAAAAACGAGATTCTAGTAAAGCTTCACAATCGATTCCCTTCACTTCCTCAGAATGCCGTCCTTACAATCTATAAAGCTCGGTCTGAACGCATGCGATTGCTCATGAGGAATAACATACCTGCTAACATCCGTTGGTTAATCGAGGCTAAAGTACGATTGGCAGGTGAGTTACCTCTAAAATTTATTGCATACATGCCTGGTTGTGGTAAAGGAAATTATGCAAGAAAATGAAGAGCTCGAAGAATTTCTGTTGCTTGTCATAAATGTGCCAGAATGAGATGCAATAAAAATCCATGTTCTTTAGGAATGGTGTCTGATAACAGGGAAAATAAGATTCAATTCATTAGGGATGGCTTGAATAAGGAGTCATTGGATGATATCATTTTGTCTCTTGAAACGCATCCCAGTGGATATGTACAAGGAGCAATTCTCCAGTTATGACCATTATTCCAGAAAGAGCATGCACGATATAGTCTCGAGAATCTGACTATAAACGACCTTGTTTGCCAGTTTACAAGAAAACTGGATGGGAAGCCTATCCTCGACCTATAGAGGGCGTTCAAGCCGTTTTTAGACGTAAAACCAAAGGAAGATTTGAGCCACAATCACAACTACCTGTAAATATCCTTTTACTTCACTGTTATTTTATTTCACTGTTGTTTTATCATTTGCATTATTGTCTTTACTAATTTTATTTTATCATTATTTCTTTCTCTTTTTACTGTTTCCTTTTTGACTCGCGAGCCATGTGCTTTACGCGTTATTTGACACTGACATGCCACCTCATACACAGTTGTGACCCATTGTCACCAAGATTCTTAAATATGACTTTTTGTTAAGCGCACACAAATTATTTTTTAGAAATATTCCAATGGCAGCTACTCCCAATAGACAATTCAAGAACATTTGTGTGCTTTCTGGATTTAACTATGGCAAACATAAAGAGTTCGTTGAGGCAGCCATAGATCTTGGTCGAAGCATAGCAGAGAGAAAATTACACTTGGTGTATGGAGGAGGTAACCGAGGGTTATCAAAATTGGTCTCAGAAGCTGCTTTTTTCAGAGGAAGTCAAGTGCTAGGCATCATCCCAAGAGCTCTAAAATCTTTGGGCAGTTTGTCTAACTCACCGATTGAAGAAGAGTTAGTCGTCTCAGATATGCAAGAAAGAATAATTGAAATGCTTAATCAGGCTGATGCTTTTATTTTCCTTCTAGGAGATCTTGCAACACTAGAGGCACTTATCACACTAGTATCTTGGGCTCATCTGCACATTCACCAGAAACCCATCGGTTTGTTAAATGTCAATAACTTTTATGATGGCTTCATCGTATTTCTTAACCATGCAATAAAAAACTATTTCATTCCTTCCACAACGAAAAACCTTTTTATTTGTGCTCACACTGCTAATAAGCTACTTGATCTGTTACAAGCTTATAGACCAGAGCCAGACCCCTAGACCTTTGTGTTGGAGCGTCCAAATAATGATGGTAATAGTAGCCGCAGTAAGAAGTACAAATTAGATTTAACTCTCCCCCCGTAAATATTTTTCTTCTATGTTGCACCACCCAGGTGATGTCTTCTAAACTCTACTTATTTCCTTTAAAACATTGAGGACAATGTTTCGTTCCGGTTGGGGGTAGGGAATAGTCGACAATTGTGGAATCTTGGTTAAGTTTTTACTGATTTTTTGTTGTAAAAACTAATTGTTGCTAACTTTTTGTGTTGAAGATGGCTGAATATGGAGTGTAGTTACTCTAGAAACACATCTTCTTCGTTAAAAAAAAAAAAATTCGAGACATTTTCTTTTTCTTTATTAAGCTTTGATATTCATTTTTTTTTACTTCTTCTTTTTAATTTCTCCTTTATAAATATACATTTTCAAATTTTTGAGTCGAAGATGGCTGAATATGGAGTGTAGTGCCTCTAGAAACGCATCTTCTTAGTTAAAAAAAAAAACTATTTTCTTTTTCTATCATTTTAAGTGTAACTTTTCTAATTAGTTTTTCTGCATCATTTTCACATTTCTGCATGCATATTTTCCTTTCATGTTTAGAATAGGTTGGGGGGTAGAATGTTGTTTGAAAAAAAAAATTGTGTGATTTGTTTTAACATTGGATGACATGATGAATTTCAAATTTTAGTATTTGTATTATCTTTGGTCTTAAGTGATGTTATGCCATGTTTGCTACTCTACATGTTGATGTCGGAGATAAATATGAGTTGCTTGAAGGAATGAACATGTCGGAATAAGTAACAAGTGAGTTTTTGAGCCTATCATTTTTCTTGGAGAGTAACCATTTTGCCCATTCTTCATACAGTTTAACAGTTTATTATTTTATACACGATCTCTAGATTTCTTTTGCATTAACCCTTAAAAAAAAGTTGTAAAATTAAAAAAAGAAGAAGAAAAAAATGTGTGTTGCTACATCTGGATGCCCATCTAACTGTAGATATGGAAGATTATTTAGAGCCCTAAAAGACGATGGAAATGCCATCTTTGATCTGTTTGAGCCTTTCTAGCCATCCCTTTTGTGAAATATCCATAATTAACCCTTTTGAGCCTTTTAAAAAAAAAACTTTTTCTTTGTCAAACTTATCATCTTGACCCACTCCGATTTGAAGTATTACCCGATATCTTACAAGTTCCATCACCTATTTATGTTTGAGAAAAATGTAAATAATTATTTTGTTCAGTGAAGTTGTGCCAAACAAAAGAAAAAAAAAATTGTTGTTAAAAAAATAAATAAATAACAATAATAGGTGAAATCCACCTTGCAACTTTAAAAAAAAAAATCTCTGCATTTTTCTCAAACATACACTTTGTTTTCCTTATTTTTTCTCATTTGTTAGCCATGTCCCTAGCCTACGTTACATCCTAATAAAAGTCCTTAATGATTTTAGGGAACTATAGTCTGAAGTAGAAGCTAGTTATATGGGCTAAAAAGATGTAGTAGTGCATAATAAAAATAAATAAATAAATTGGGTTGACTAGTATTTTTGTTTGACTTGAGATCGTATTATTTCTAAACTAAGGGCATATTTCTTTCATCTTGGTGAGAGCATGTGATATCATTTCTTAATTATTTTCTCTCAATTACCATTCATTGGAGTGACTATTTTTATTGGGTTTAATTTCTTTGTGAGAGTGTCACTATTTCCAGTGAGATTTTGGGGTTTAACATGTCATTCTTGAAAGTAACTGTGACAAAGTCTACTGGGTTGATTCATGTGGATGGTTGATGTGGGTGTGATGTTTCTTTAGACTGTATATAATGCTTATACTTTTATTTGATTATTATCATTAGTCTGATTGAATAAACATGATTGTTAACAAAAAAAATCATTTTGGATTTGAATTTTGTTTTCATTATATTTGCTAGAGACTAGCAATAAGCTGGTTGGGGGGGGTGTTGAGTGTTAGAAAATGTATATTTATAAAGGCGAAAATCGTCATTTTACACTTCAAGTTTTACTAACACCCTTACTTCTATGTATTTAAGCTTCTTGTAATTTAATTATGTGTGCTTTATTTTAATTAAGTATTTTATGTATTTTAGGGGCATCATGGTCATTTCACAATGAACGAGAAATCAGATGGCAAAACGGATATCACTTTTGAACTCAGGACAGTCGAAAACCTTAGGAGGAGCATAAAAGGAAAAATGTCATTGTTCACATGTACGGTATTGTCTACGTTACTGTTCACGACACTATTCACATAGACGGATCGATGACGTGGCATTGACCGATGATGTGGCATTGACTGATGAGGTGTCACGATTCCATTGGAGAGAATTCTTATGCACTGTTGATCGGTGACGTGGCAGCATGTTAGTGGACCAAAAATTGCGCGTATGGTACATGCATATACACAGGATTATTTTCAACCAAACCGCGGCAATGTTCAAACCGGTTGACTGTTCAAACCATGTGGTCAAACCATGTCACTGTTCAAAACGCGTGGCCAAACCACATACTGTTGACTGATGACATGGCGCAATCTTGAGCGTCCAAACTGTTTTTAATCTGATGGCCATGATTTACTCAATGTATTTATAAAAAGGGGACCTCTCCCCCCTAATTTTAGATCTCTGAATCCATTTTTGGGCTCCATTTTCTGTAATTCCCTCTCTATCTTATATTTTCTACGTATTTTAATAAATTCCCATTTTGCCCCTAGTTCAATTATGAGTAGCTAATTTTCTTTCAAGCTTGGATTGAAGGTGAAGTCTCAACATGTGCCATGGGCTTTATTTGGTAAATTTATTTTCTCTTCCCCTCTAATTTATTTTCTCTTCCCCTCTAGTACAAGGTTATTATTATTTGGCACGATAAGCCCTTAGCACCATATTCATTAGAGTGTAGTTCATGAGGTGTGAATTCCCCCTCATGATTTAATTGGCATGTTGATGCAGATCCAGATACCCAAGTACGTCATTTTAATATATTTTCACTTCAATTTATTCTTGCCATTTTAATTTGAATTTTAGGATAATCCAAATCATTTTCACCACAAATCCAACCACCCATTTAAAAAATTAATTCTACACACAATTAAAATCCACCTCCTCGTGGGATCGACACTCGTCACCATTGATCTATACTACAATAGATTCGTGCACTTACGAGTTCAATAAAATTTGCATAACATCTATTCGAATTTTGCTAGCCATGGTTGCGCAATTTGATCTTGAACTAGTTCAACTTGATGTAAAAACTGCATTTTTACATGGTGATTTGGAAAAAGAAATCTACGTGACTTAGCCAGATGGATTCAAGGTTGCTGGAAAAGAAAATTGAGTTTGCAAATTGACAAAGTCGCTTATGGATTGAAACAATCTCCAAGGCAGTGGTACAAGCGATTTGATCGATTTATAAAAGGGCGAAGGTGCACAAGAAATAAATTTGATCATTGTGTGTATTTTCGCATGCTACAAGAAGGATCTTTCATTTATTTGCTATTGTATGTCGATGATATGCTAATAGCATCAAAGAGCAAAGATAAGATTGAGAAGTTGAAGACTCAACTCAATCAAGAATTTGAAATGAAAGATCTAGGTGAAGTTAAGAAGATTCTTGGCATAAAGATATGTAGAGATAGAGCTCGTGGCAAAGTAAGCTTGTCTCAGAGCAATATTTGAATAAGGTACTACAACAGTTTGGCATGACTGAGCAGACAAAACCTGTGAGTACCCCATTGGCTTATCATTTCAAGCTTTCTGCACAACTATCTCCTTCAACAGATGCAGAACGAGAATACATGTTACAAGTTCTGTATTCAAATGCAGTGGGTAGCTTGATGTATGCAATGGTGTGTACAAGGCCTGACATTTCACATGCAGTTGGTATAGTGAGCAGGTATATGCATAATCCTGGCAAGCTGTGAAATGGATTCTACGGTACATTTAGAAGACTGTGGATGTTGGTTTACTATTTGAGAGAGACGATACACTTGGTCAATGTGTGATCGGGTACGTTGATTCTGATTATGCTGGTAATTTGGACAAACGACGGCCAACCACCAGATATGTATTTACTTTTGCTGGAGGGCCAATCAGTTGGAAGTCTACACTACAATCTACAGTTGCACTGACGACCATAAAGGCTGAGTACATGGCAATTACAGAGGCTGTTGAAGAGGCTATTTGGTTACAATGCTTGCTTGAAAACTTGGGATTTGCATAGGAGCACATTAATGTGTATTGCGACAGTTAGAGTGCTATTCATTTAACAAAAAATCAAGTTTAACATGCGCGTACGAAGCACATCGATGTACAATTTCACTTTGTGCGGGAAATTGTTGATGAGGGGAAGATTCTTCTTCAGAAAATCAAGACTACAGAGAATCCCGCAGATATGTTGACTAAGGTGGTGACGACGATCAAGTTTGAGCATTGTCTAAATTATTGTGTCATATTTTCTTCGCATTTATTTATCACCACATTTATATTTCTAAGTCGCAGTATTAGTAATTACTCAACCTGCGTTTCCGTACAGACGGTAGTTTGCGATAAGGGAGAATCTTTATCAGCTTTGTATGCATTCACCTTCTTCCACATCTGTCTCATCATATCCTTGATGTGTTCATGAGCAACTTCCTCCGAGGCACCAGTTTCGTGCATGTAACACTGGATTGATTTCGGAACATCCCCTCTCTGTATCTCATCCTGATGAATTATTGGGTAAAAAAAATCTACAATCAATTCATATATAGAGGATTAATTCAATTTCTGTCTTGTTAAAAAAAGAAAAAAGAAAAAATACCGATGAAGTTCCCAAATCATCTTGAAGACGAAGAATCTTGAATGACCAGTGAATTATATCTCGATTACTTTCTAAAAATTCTAGTTCCTTCTCAATGATTGGATTTGTCCAAGAAAGGTATGCAGTCATTGTAACCATAGGGCCTTCTATTGATACCAATCCATTTTCCAAGAATTCTCCCAGAGTTGGCGTGTACTTACCATGGTACCATTTCGCCTCCACTAAGTAGGCTTGTATATTGCGAAGCCACTGAAGCACAAGACACAGAAAATAGTAGTAGTTACAACTTATATATATATATATATATTTTTTTTTTTTTTGCGACAAAAACATCGTAATTTAAATAGGATAAATCAAACGAAAGGAATGGCGGCAGAGGTGCAACAAATATTTTACGTACCGCATTTTTTATACTTCGAAGTATATCAAAATCCTGTTGTTTGAGTACGTAATAAGTAAATTCATTAACCAAGTTGTAAAGCGCAAGAAAACAGATTTTCATATAGTCCGGAAGGTGGTTCAAAGCATAATTGATGTCCCACCTGTAGAAAACGAAAAAAAAAACAAAATTCATATGACTGGTCTATTAATTTGAGAAGTAGCAAGCAGCTACCTAGCAGTTGAATTAATCAATTAGGTATAACATTAATTTGCCAACAAACCTCTCAACAGCATCAGCAAATAGCTCAAGTTCATCCAAAGCTCCATAAACATCATAAATATCATCAATCACTGAAATTAGAGCAAATGTGATTGTGAGTATTCTCCTACAGTAAGCGAATTGAGGCTCAAACACTATCCCCATGCTCCATACGAAGGATGCTACCAAGCTGTCCCTCGCAAAGCTCAGTTTCTCTCCAAGACCTATATCCTTCCACCACCTTCAGAGGAAATTAAAACGAATATTATGACTCGTAGCTTTACAATACATCTATTATAGAGTCATCTTCTAGTCCAAGATTCCTTAGAGTCAATCTCTGGTGCAAACCTCTGTATTTTATAAAGTGCAGACTCAGACCTTTACACTACTGTAAAAGGTGTAGTCTGCACCTGAGAATAATTTAATATGCATATGATTAATTTGTACAAGTTATGTATTTCATAAACTCAAATCTTTGATACATACATAAATATGAGTTATGCAACCAAGCATGGATACCTTGAAACATCTTTAGGTTCTTCCTAGTAAATTGCCTGCAAAACGTTGAATTCCAACTTAGCGAGCTCAAGTAAAAGGTGGTTCTTGTCCTCTCTTTTCTCATAAACGTCTATGAACCACCTTGCCTCTAACATTGGAACTTTCCAATGCAGAGGGAGCTCCAGTGCACGCTTTGCTTGTTCTGCCACAAAGACATCCCCTTGCTTGCTCTTGCTGATCATCACTTCTTTTAGATGTTTACTGGTGAATTGCCAGGCCTCCTCCATGATGCTTTCTCCTTCTAAGCTGTAATACGAGGCTTCATGCAAGCTCATTATTCCCTTGAAATCATTACAAATGAAGCCTCCCTTGTCGTCTGTAAAACCATTGAAAACGTCTGCAGTGCTCAACAAAAAAGAACTACATTCATCAAAATTTTCGCATACATATGCTAATTAGAGAATGACTTAAGTGTCTCAGCGGCCTTGTCGAGTTCGAATTCTCTGGAGATAGAGAATTAAAAAATTGATTTAAAAAAGGAAAAAAACAGAGAGATCGATTCAAATATTCAGACCTTGCATGCGCATGACAAAAAAAAGCGAGTTAATGATATGTACCTTGAGAAACAGGATAGCCATGTTGTCTAAGTAGTCTAAACTCGAGGGAGGTTGCATACAGATTTTCTTTTCTCCAATTATAATCTTTATTATTGTTGTAGTTATTGTGCAATATGTTCCGAATCTCAGTCTCAAAATGATAAGCCAATCCAAGTCTTTGCAAGTTGTCAATCAGCTCCAACTGATCCAGAGCCTCGGTTACATCCTTATTAATCGTTTTCATTACTTTTCCCTTCAGCTCTTCTGCTCGTCTTTTGTATGTTTCATCCTGTCCATGAACGGCATTTAGTTTTTAGTTATTCATGGTCCCAATTTGAAATGAACAAAGGAAATTAATATGTAATAATAATAATGTATACCGTATAGTGACTATTCAGTGACTGCAAAAAATCATGGTCCGAAATTGAAGGTTGGTAGTTTGCTGATCTCCTGTCAACTGTCAAATTATCATATTTGACGCTGACAAGGCATTGGACTGGCTTATTTATGGTAATGATTCTGATGGCTGCTCGATTTGTTGCAAGAGGAGGACATTTGAAACCATTTACAGAGGTAAACGAGGTTGATGGAACAATGCAAGACATTGGACATAAAGATGTAGTGTAAGCACAAGGTTATATATATATATATATAGGCAGCAGAGAAGTGCATGCGATTTATTTTTCTCTGAGATTTTCAAAGCATATAATTTGTAAGTCTTAGTAGGACAAAGATATTATATTCATAAAAAATAAAAAAAAGGAGTACATCTTCCCTCTTGTGAGGGAATTCTAGCGTGCCAGCAAGTTCAAATACGTACATTCGCCGGCATGTTTTTTTTTTTCCCCTTAAAGATAAAGGGTGTGGGCAAGCCCTGTTTTTTTTTTTCCCTTAAGGGTATAGGGGGTGGGCAACCCCAAATACAATTTTTACCCCCCTTACAATCCTCAAGAATCGAACCCGAGTTTTGATAGAGGATACAGCTGCACTGCAACCAACCCGACCACGCCCTTGGAGGGGCTGGCATGTTGTATAATTGTTATTTATTTGTCGTTTTTTTGGTACAAATTTTTTTAAAGTGTTTCTATATAAGCCATATAATTATAATAAATACACATATTAATGACAAAAAAATTCATAAATTTAACTTTGCTTACAAAAGTCCTATTTATTACATTAAAAACTTGTTTTACGTACTTACACAAAAGTTAGAATACGCAAAGTTGCAAAGAATATCTTAGTGTTAAGCATTAATACTCAAAATAATCAAAATTATAAAAGAAGATAAAGACCTGTTTTATTTAACTAATCTAACTAAAATTTTATCTGTTATAGTTATAAAGTACTTTTGAAAAACAAATTTTATACATTTCAAACTAATTAGTAATTACCATCAAAAGATAGATTGGATAGGATAGATATGTCTCCCTAATATTAGTGAATACAGATTTTTGAGCTCATGCCCAAGGGCATCTCGGTTGTACTACAAATGTATGTATCTAAATAATATATCTATAGATTGTAATAAAGGAAAATGAGGGTTAACCCTATTATCTAGATAAATTAAGCGAAATCCTTTCATATTTTAAAATATGTCCAAACACCCTGCAGTTATGACGGTGTTAGTTTTATATATCATTTTACTATCCTATCTCTAGTATTGATATTAGTCATAAAATTTTTGAAGATTTTCTTTTAAGCAAAGTGACTTATATTTCCTTAACGATTAAATTTGTTTAATAACAAATTGCAAATTATGGAGAAAAATTACAAGTAGAGGAAATGACATAATTCCTACTAGTTGTATAAATGTGTCCTAAGTGTATGAAGTCCAAGATTCTAAATATATCTCAGAAAACATAAAATAAAACGATTGAAGGAAATATCCAAATATACATTCAAATAAAGGACAAATAGATAATTGGACTAAATGCAATAAATTCACCCAGACTGCAAATGAATAATATATGATAAATTAAAGAAAAAGAATCACTATAGGAAAGGGATATATAGGCAACTACTAACAAAACAATAAATTACACGTACTTGCGACTATTTGATGAGAAATAATTAATTACGAGCATTTAATTAGCATAAGCAAGTAAGCAAACAACAATTACAATGGCAACGGTATGGCCTAGCCTATGCTTCTCTAATAAAACAACTGATCGTGTGCCAGATTAAGAAGCAAATTAAATATATCAAACTTGTTACATTCATTTAAACGAATACTTTATATAAGTATTAGGGGTATATATGATATTTCCTCTACTTGTAAATTGTAATTTTTCTTCATGCTTTGCAATAGGTTAATAAATTTATTTAATTGTTGAGGATATGTAAGTCATTTTGCTTAAAAAATTTCTCAAAATATCTAAATTTTATGGCTAATATCGATAGTAAGAATAGAATAGTAAAATGATAAATAAAACTAACACCATTATAATTGCAGGAGATTTGAATATATTAAAAAACTAGAAAATAGAACCGCGCTTCACGCGGCTTTGAAAAAAGAATTTAGTATTATCTTTTTTTCTTACTTTACACTTGATAAAACTGATAAAAAAATATGAATTGATTTTTTTTTAAGATGAGGCAGCCTTATAAAAAATAAAAAAAAGCTATTAGCCAGCAATACAAATAAAGAAGCAACGCAAGATAAAGAATAAAATGAGATAATATATTATAGAGTGATTTTATTCATTCCAATTGTGTGTGTACAAAACAAAAAGATGAGCTCTCCTTTTATAGTTACATAATCACTCCATGAAATTAATGAAAAATTATGGATCATAATTCCTTGTGAGATAGTGGGAGTTATAGGAAAGCTAAAGGTTGCTAATGGGAGATAGTGGGGAGACTAAGAGATAAATGTTATGAACATCTACATTTATTTTAATAAATTCATAACACTCCCCCTTGGATGTTCATTACAAAGAATATGTCTTATTAAAATCTTTACATAATTGTTATTGTGTAATAACAATCAAATTAATTATGAGAAGATGAAAAGCCAAATCTAAAAAAAAAAATTCTCTATTTATTAGATAATAGAAAATATACAAAGATGAGAAATGGTGATGCCACATCACCTCCTCAAGTCCCAACTTTATATATAGATATAGATATATATATATATATATATATATATATATATATATATATATATATATATATATATAGATAGATATAGATTTTTAATTTTTTGTAATGTAATTATTTTTTAATCTCAACCAATATATTAGATAATAGAGAATAAAAAAGATGAGAAATAATGATGACACAAATCTTAAATATTTAATGTTTATGGAGTTTGAAGAAGCCAAAAGGCACTAAACAAAAGATTGAATAATTAAATATGAGATTATGACATTAAAATTAGGCTCTAATGGCATTGTTGAGGGAAGATGAAGGAACCTTCCTTCCTATATTAATTAATTGATGTATTTTAAGCCACTAAAATTTAATTGTTGGCATAATAAAATAAATGAATGTTTCAAGACTTATAATTAATTATTATTAATGGTTACATATTGTTGAATTTAAATAGAAAGAGGAAAAGACATGTAATCATTTATAATCTAATAATTATTTTCTATTTTAATATTTTATAATGTAATTATTTTTTAATTTCAACCAATTTATTAGATAATAGAGAATATGAAATAATGAGAAATGGTGATGCCACATCACCTCCTCAAGTCCCAACTTTATATATATATATAGATAAGGAGGGGTTTTGCTTAATTTTCCTAGACAAATAGAAGGTAATCCTCATTTTCACATTGTAATTATTTAAAAAAAAAAATCCATTTAACAACGGTTAGTGAAAGTGCGTTGTATAGCAATTTTAATAAATGGCTACATCCAAAAGAATGTTGTTATAAACACTTTCAATGTGCAGGATCGGCAAGCTTCTAATAGATGTTCAATTTTGTGATGTTCTGCAGAATATATTGTTGAAAAGTTTCTAATAATTGATTCATGTAATCTCTCTAACAAGTAGATTTTCTCCAACAAAAATTAATAGATATCGGTTTTTTCTTTATTATTTTCATAATACCAATACTTCCTATGTCACCATCATTTTACAATGTTATTAATATTTTCAAATACATTCTACTAATATTTATTATAAATTAAAAATATTATAGGTTTTAGTATGAATAAAAAAATTAATAATAAAATATTTTTCTTATACTTTTTGCTATTTTTTATACTTATATTTCAGAGATCCATCAAGCAAATGACCTATTCATCCTTCTTTTCCTTTAAATTTTCTATGTCACATGAGTTATTGGCTATTATGAAAACAGTAAACAGATACGTGATATATACTAATTTCAATAGGGGAATATTGACAATCTCCCTGAGATATATATATTTTTATATTTATGGCAAGATTCTCAAATTAATCTATGGTTTGTGGTAATGTACAAAGTTATATACATAGTGAAATCTTTCTATTGTCATAATACTAGGACGAAACTTTTTTTTTTTTCCACTTTGAGTAGGTTATAACTTACTACAGATGTAGTTACAAAAATTATTGGTTTGACTTAGTTATCTTTAGTCCAAGTGACATAGGGAGTATGCACTACATCAATCTTATACGATTGGGAAAATGCAAAGTTATCTTAAAAGTCTAAACTTTTGCATTCTCTTTAATACTTTTCTGTGAATGTAATTTCTATAAATATCATATAATGACATGGTAACAACTCTAAAGAATAAATCATTAATCCAAGCAACTTTTGAAAAATATTTTATTCTATCTTAAATTTTGGTGTAACATAGCATATATTTTTTTGAAATTTACATATAATTCTTATTATGTGCAGGCAAGTTTTCTAAGATAGAATCTAAAAAAACTAATCATAATTTTTTATGACTATAATCAAAACAGTATCGTGATGTTGAGCTTTAACACTCAAAATAATCAAGACTATAGAAGAAGATAAAAACTTTGTTTAATCAAACTAATTCAATTAAAAAATTTATTTGTTATAGTTATAAAGTACTGTTACGAAAAAAAAATTAACAAATCTCAAAATAATTATCAACAAAAAGTTGATTGTATAGCACAAATGTCTCCTCAAAATTACCGGGAGCAGATTTCCGGGCTATAGTGCTTGGAAGACATCTAAGCTATAATAAAAATTGAATGCATGTATCTAGTGTATAATAAATTTTAATGTATCTGTAGATTGTGATAATTTGTAATTATTTCAAAAAAAAAAACAAAAGTCCATTTAACAACGATCGGTGGAAGTGTGTTGTGAAAGAACGTCCAACAAAAGCGCGTTGTGAAAAAATTCTAACAATTAACAAGAAGTGAAAAATCATTATAGATTTTAAATCTCATCCAATCCATATAAAATTAATTCAAATCCAATGTATAAGTCTGCGGATTAGATTCAGTTTTGACATAATCCACATCCAATCCAATGTTTTGCAGATTTGATACGGATCAAAAAGTTTCTTTCTATCGAATCCATAAAAAATAAAAATTTAACATAAAAATAATTTTATTGCTGATCAAATTTAAATTTAAATAAAATCTAAATAAATCAATAGTATAAATAAGTGTTTAGAAATGGTATGCTAATAGGATCTTTATGCCCTCACGCAACATCCATTAAATCAATCAACATACATTTCAGAAAGAACATAATTTGGAAGCCATATACGATTTCAACATTACTCCCTATTCTCTCTTAAATAAAACTATGGAAACACTGAAGTAATGTGGTTTCCACTTCCATGTAGGATAGGTGCACACAGCGACTACTCCTGAAAGACCACTCTTTTGTTTAAGGATGTCATTCAAATTTTCAAACTTTAACACGCTAAAAAGAAAAAATCCTAATATTTTGAGATAAGTACATGAAAATTAACTTAAATTTTAAAATTAAATCAACAAAAAAGTTGAAATTGGAAAGCTTAGATAATTGTTATGAATGTCCATCTCCAGCTATCTGACATTATTATGCTAGTGTTTTGTAAGATCAAAAGTTAATAAACAATTTTGTCAAAAGAACTTGCTTCAGGGCAGCGGAGTTTGAAAAATCATTAAAAATAACCTGCAAGTTCAATCAACATGAAAATTTTCAGATTTGGAGTATGCATATAGAACTTTAGTTTCTCCAAATTTCAGCTCATTCGGACACTTTTAGACTATTGTTTTGCACCACCAAACATGATACATGAGTAATTTATGAAAAATTAGACAGCAACCAACCATTTTGAAAAATCGATTAAAAATCAGTTACAAACCCAATTCATTCCAAATTTTCCAAAACTAAAACATACACATTTAACTTTAATTATTTCAAACATATGGTAAAGTTTGGACAATTCAATAATTTGAGAGTTCATTCCAAAATCATTACTTCTTAAAAAATAATATTTGCAAACCTAGCTAAGCCTTTGTAAAGTAAATATGAATTTATTATACTACTTAAATATGATTACACAAACCATTTAAAGAATATAACCCTCTATTGTAATTAAGCATTATTAGTTTTCCCTAAATATAAAACTTAAAAAAGATAAAAGAAATTAAAAATGGAATTATAATATAATCATTATATATTTCCACTCACAAGTAACGTTTCTTAAACTTGATTGACATCATCACCCAATAGTAGTCTCATTTCACTTTCAAAATTCTTCGTAAACCTAGAAAGGGGGAAAAAAGATAACAAACTTTAAAATATGATCATTATATGTTAAGACATGCAATATGTAACATAATTGTTTTTCTAGAACATTCATTAAATAATCCATAGTTCTTAAAATTAATACACTATACAGATGCAATAAATTAATTTTCAAGCTATTAGTCGGATGCTTATTATCCAAAATAATTTCTTGAAAACCTTCAAAGTCTTAAACTAGGGTAATTCTATCATATACAATAATTCATCAAACATTAATTTGCTGCAAAATTCATGGTTATCTCTACACCAAAATTTCTTAGAAAATTTTCAACCAAAAAAAAAAAAATTCCCATTTGCCCTGTAAACAAGTCTTATGATTTTAGCCATGAATCATGTAAATATAAATAAGAAAAATAAAACAACTGAAGCAGATATTGCCTTATTATGAATATAAAAATAAAAATAAAAAATCTAATATTGCCTTATTAATGAACTGAAGAAACAAATTTATGTTTTGCCCTATAAACATATCCATCAAAGAAATGATAAAGACACCTCATTTCTCAACCTAAGCCACATACTTCAAACTTTTCCTTTATAAAAGTAATCATTCAATGAAACTATTTATATTGAATAAAAATGGAAATCTATTTGATATGAACAGAACCCAAAAATAATAGCCGAAAAATAGAATGAAACGATTGCTTTTGAAAAAAAAAACTAATAACCCATGAAGAAATGGTTAATAACCAATAAGTTATATCAACATAGAACCACTATGAACCAATATAAACCATCAATTTTAGCACAATCATGCTGCTCTTAAGAATTCCCATATTAGAAAATTTTAGGGTTTTAGTGTAAAAAATGTTTAATATTGTTCATCAGCGAAATAAAGTAAACCTTATAGTGACAATCACCCTAAACACAATATTTTCCAAAGTAGATACAATAAAGGCTATCTAGTGCCAATAAAAGAAAAGAAAGTAGCAAAGAAAAAAACACAATGAAAGCCGAATCTTTACCTTCTAGTTTCTTCCAAGTAGCTAAAGAAACATAGAAGCTCTTATCTAAATCACTTATTTAAACCTAAAAGAAAAATTGAAAAAAAAAACTCAATATCTGATGAAAATAATAGAGACCCAAAATCATAAAATAAGAAAAGAAAGAAGAAGTTAGGATATTGAAGGCAAATGGCAGACATGTGCCGCCGGTTTGATAGAATCATGGCCGAGCACTTTTTGACAATTTGGATGTTAGGGATTTTTTAGATCTGGGGAGCTTAGGAAGGAACGGATATTTTGGTAGAGGGAGTTGAAAGGTTTTGTTATATTTTGGATAAGACTTGTCCATTTGTTTTGTTTTTATCCGCTTAAAAAGCACAGCTTTAAAAAAACTAAAAATAATTCGTAGTCTACTAGTCTTTTGATTCAATGTAGAAGCTTTAGGTTTAAGAGGTCTTCGGTTTGAATTCATACTGAAACAAAATTCAAATGATAATTTTTTATTGCTGATACCTCAGTATCATTGATCTCTATTGCTAAAGCTATTGATACTGTAGTATTAGTAATTAGTGATACCTATCTGTTAAATGCAGAAAATGGTCCAAATGTATGTACATACTAATACTTTCAAATAAAGTGTCACAAGACAAGTATCAGTGAAGACTATTTTCTAGTAGTGATGATTACACCTATTTTGAATGGGTAAAAATGAAACAAAGATGCAAGAAAATTTCATGCTGAATTATAAAAAAAAAATTGTTGAAAAGTTAAGGTTTGAAAGTGAAGTAATCAATCCTCAAACTACTGTTTTTGGAAAAGAAGAGAAATTGAAGGAAGTTTTGACTGAGCTAGAAAGTACTAAAAAATCTTTGAGAACGATGAATTCTAGAACAAAGCAATTTGATAAGATTTTGACTATGGGAAAAGCTACTTTAGATCATTATTGTCTTGGGTATCATAAAGGAATTACTTTAAGCTCAAATACTATTTTTGGTAAAGCCTCTTCACCAACAACCAAAGTATCGCCACCTATGGCAAAACTCTCTGACGAAATGAAAGGTAAATATGTGACACATTATACATTGAGCTCACATGGTTAGTATGAAAGTTTTGTTCTTACTTGTCACTTTGTTATATTAAAGGACACATAAGAGCTAGATCCTTCAAGTTCATGAATTACATAAAGAAAATTGTGTCGTTTAATTTTTCTTCATTTGGTAAACCTAGATATAATCTTAAACCTAAGTTTAATGTTCAAGGTAACTTTATTGAACCAAATTTGATTAGGAAATATGAATTAAAAGCATATGTGTCATTTACATCTCTGCGATCTTCTATTAATAACTTATAGTGTTTTGATAGTGATTGCTCTAGACACATGAATGGTAATTATAGTGCTTTAATAAATTATGAAGAATGTAGTTGAGAACATGTGGCCTTTGCTGACAGTATTAAAAGTCATGTGCTCCTAGACTTGAAAATGCTTTACAAGTTGAAGACTTGAGAGCTAATCTTTTGAGTATTAGTCAAATTTATTATCAAAACTTAATGATAAATTTTAATAGCAGCAAATGTCAAGTGTTTAATAACAAGGGTAAGTATATACTTAAGGGAATTAGACCATCGAATCATTATTATAAATTGATCCAATTTATTACTTGTCATAAAACTACTATTGATCAAATTGAAATAAGGCCCCAAAAACTTGGTCATTTTAATTATAAATTATTGACTAACTCGTGAGTGCAGAAATTGTAAGACCTAAGCTCAAAAAGAAACAATCTAGAGCTTGTAATTCTTGTCAAATTGGCTAACAACAAAAAACATCGCACATCGTACAAAGTTGTTTAACATATTACCACATCTAAAGTACTTGATTTCCTTCATGTGAATTTTATTAGTCCAATGCAAGTGAAAAGTGTTGCTGAAAAATGGTATGCTTTTATTTGCATAGATGATTTCTTCAGATGCACATGGGCTGATTTTATTAAAGAAAAATCTGATATGTTTGGTGTGTTTAAAAAATTATGTATTAGAAGATCATAATATTGGGAAAATTAGAAGTCATCATCAAAACGAATTTGAAAATGCTAATTTTGCAAAATATTTTGATAAACATGGTATAATACATGAATTTTCAGTACCTACTACTCTTGAACAAAATGGAATTTTTTAAAGAAAAAACAAAACCTTAGAGGAGATGGCACGTGTGATGTTGAACTCCAATAAGTTGACTAAATGTCTTTCAGCAAAAGAACTAAATATTTTTGTATCCAAGCACTAAAAAAACCTCTTATGAACTGTGGAAACGTGAGGAACCTAATATAAATTATTTTCACATCTTTGGTATTACATGTTACATCTTGAAAGATCGTGAATACTTGTGTAAGTATGAGTAAAAAAATGATGAGGGCATTTTTCTTTGTTATTCAAATAATAATAAAGCTTTTCGATTGTAAAAATTGGGAACTCAAACTATTATGGAATCTACCAATGTTATTATTGATGACTTTAAAGATTTTGCAGAATTTTTGTTTAAAGAGAGATCACTGAGTTCATTAAGAGTGAAGAAATTTTTTGTATACGCATAATACTTTTAGATGAAAATGCCAAAAAAACTCACGTTAACCACAATGAAGACTTAACCCCCATATGAAAAAAGTGGTAAAAAATTAGATCTTTAAACTACTAGATGTAAGAATTATCTATCTTATCTTTGATAGTAAATAGGTAAGTCCAGCATAAGTAGTACTAAAGAAATCTGCAATGATCGCTGTAAAAAATTAAAAAAGTGAACTAATCTCAACATGGGTTCCATCTAGTCAACATATGTGCATTGACTACAGAAAATTAAATAATGCTAATAGAAAGGAGCATTTTCCTCTTTTATTTTTAGATCAAATCCTTGAGAGTAGCAAAACACTTCTGCTACTACTTTCTTGATGGCTACTCAAACTTTCAGCAAATTTCTGCAGCCTTAGAAGACCAAGAAAAGACAATATTCACATGCCTATTTGAAACATTTACATTTAGAAGAATGCCTTTTGGACTCTATAATTCTCCCGCAATATTTCACAGATGCATGCTAAGCATTTTTAGTGAGATTGTTGAAAATTGTTTATAAGTTTTTATGGACAATTTAACTATATTAAGAAAATTTTTTGATACATCTCTTAATAATTTAGAAAGAGCTTTAGAAAGGTGTAAAGAAAAAGGATTTATTTTAAATTAGGCAAAATGTTGTTTCATGACCATTTTTAGAATTGTCTTGGGCCATGTAATTCCTTTAAATGAAATCAAAGTTGATAAAGTCAAAGTTAAAATCACCTCAAAATTATCTTCACCAAAGACAGTTAAGGAAGTTCGTTCAAAATCACCTCAAAATTACCTTCACAAAAGACAATTAAGGAAGTTCGTTCCTTTTAAGGACATGCCGAATTTTATAGGAGGTTTATAAGAGACTTTAGTATCATATCTAGACCACTTTGTAATCTCTTTATAAAAGATACACTATTTGAGTGGACCAAAGATTGTCAAAAAGACTTTGAAAAGATAATATGTCTTTTAGCATAATCCCCTATAATGCAATCCCCTGATTGCCCTTTACTTTTTGAACTAATGTGTAATGCTAGCGATTATGATGTTGGAGCTGCTTGAGGACAAAGAAAAAAAAAGGTGAGCTCTTTGTTATCTATTATGCAAGTAGAATTTTAAATAGTGCCCAAATGACTTATACTACAACTGAAATATAACTACTTGCTGTAATATTTACACTGAATAAATTTCAAACAAATTTAATTAGTTCATCTATTATGGTCTTTTTTTTATCATATTGCTATTAGATATTTAATGTCTAAACAGGATGCCATGCCAAGATTAAAATGATGAATTCAAAGATAAAAAGGGTGGCGAAAATGTTATTGCAGGCTATCTGTTAAGACTTACAAATAAGTTTTCAATTAACACAATACCTATCAATGATTCTTTTCCTAATGAGTTTTTGTTTTCTATACATAATGTGCCTTAGTATGCTAACATTGTTAATTATTTTACAACAGGTAAAATGTCATCCAATTTGAACTTCCAAGATAATAAGAAATTCTTTGTTATCTATTATGCAAGTAGAATTTTAAATAGTGCCCAAATGACTTATACTACAACTGAAATATAACTACTTGCTGTAATATTTACACTGAATAAATTTCAAACAAATTTAATTAGTTCATCTATTATGGTCTTTTTTTTATCATATTGCTATTAGATATTTAATGTCTAAACAGGATGCCATGCCAAGATTAAAATGATGAATTCAAAGATAAAAAGGGTGGCGAAAATGTTATTGCAGGCTATCTGTTAAGACTTACAAATAAGTTTTCAATTAACACAATACCTATCAATGATTCTTTTCCTAATGAGTTTTTGTTTTCTATACATAATGTGCCTTAGTATGCTAACATTGTTAATTATTTTACAACAGGTAAAATGTCATCCAATTTGAACTTCCAAGATAATAAGAAATTCTTAATAGAGGTGAAAAGCTTTTACAAGGATGATCCATTCTTGTTCAAGTACTATACTGATCAAAATTTTTACAGATAGATGTCGGACGATAAAGTAAACAGTGTTGTTAAATTTTGCTATTCAAAAGCATGTGATGGCTACTTTTCTCTGAAGAAGATAGTTGTAAAAATTTGGCAATATGAATTCTACTAGCACATATTATTTAAAGATTCATATGCATTTTATAAAACATGTGAGAATTGTCAAATGTTGGGGTCCATCTCAAAGACAAATATGATGCCTTTAAACTCATCTTTGTCATTGAAATATTTAACTATTAGGGAATAGATTTTATGGGCCCTTTTCCATCATCATTTGGATATGTATATATCTTATTTGCTATTGCTATGTTTTAAAATGGATTAAAGTGATTCCTTGTTAACACAGCAATTAAAAAACTTTGATCCATTTTTTAAAAGAAAATCTTTTAAGCAAACTTGGAATCCTTCGAGCCATTATCATTAATAAAGGTAAGCATTTTTATTACAAGTCATTTAAATATTAATGAAGAAATATGGCATTACATATAAAGTTTTTACTCTTTATCACTCTCAAATAAGTGGTCAAGTTAAAGTAGCAAATAAAGAGATACAACAAACTTTGGAAAAGATGGTTAACCCAAACCGTAAAGATGGGTCTCATTGACTTATTGATGCACTTTGGGCCTATTTCACTGCATTTAAGACATCTTTAGACATGTTATTATGTCGGTTAGGTTATGGTAAACATTGACACTTATCAGTTGAATTTAATTTTGAGCTATTAAAATTGTTAATTCAAATCTTGATAATGCTGGTAATATGTGTAACTTACGGTTAAATGAACTTGAGGATCTCAAAATGATGCATATGAGAATTTTAGAATTATTAAGGTAAGAACCAAGGCTTTTCCTGATAAGAGAATTTTTGTAAAACATTTGAGGTCGGTCAAAAAGTGTCGCTACAGAATTTTCATCTGCATTTATTTCCAAGAAAGTTAAAGTCAAAATGGAATGACTCTTTTATTGTGAAAAGTATATATACATACGGGGCAATAGAAGTTGAGAATCCAAACAACGGTAATGAATTCAAAGTGAATGGACAAAGATTGAAAAATGTATATCCGTATGGGGCAATAAAAGTGTTTGATTTTGCTTTTGTTTTGTCTTTTGTGTTTTGTGTCTTTTTAGGTTAACTTTTTTACTCCTTCAGATAGCAGATAACAGTACTTCCTAACTTTTATAGTTGGTTCTTCAGTTTACCCACAATCATTGAAACCCTTTGTTAAAAAGCATGGGAGAGATTATCAAGAAACTACATTCAATCTCTTATTCACTCTCTCTATACACTCTTATCAATATTTATAAAGCACAATTTAAAAGAATGAAGTTATTAATGATGCATGGAATTTTTAAGGATATTCATTGGCTTATTGAAGCTTAAGTTTAAGTAGCTGGCAAAATCTCTAATTTATCATTTATCTCTCACATGCCTGGCTTGAGGAAGAGCACCTATGCAAAAAAGCGCAAAGCTAAAGGGTTAGGTGTCTATTATAAATATGCCCACTTGACTTACGACACCGGTTGTGACTCCTTGGGGTATTTATCTGATAATCGTGTGGACAAAATTCAATTTGTTAGGCATGGCTTCAGTTGGAAGTTGATTCATGACAATATATTATCAACTCTTGAGACACAAACCCATGGATATGTACAAAACGAGATCCAAGGATTAATGACACAATTTCAAAACGAACATGCAGAATTTAATCTTGGCAATCTGACTTTAAAAGATCTTTTTTTGTCAATTTTTAAGAAAATTGGATTAAAACCTATCCCCCATTCATAAAAGATGTTCAATCTATTACTAACATAAAATCATAAGAAGATATGAGTCACAATCAAAACTGCTAGTACATATTTGTTATTATTTTATTATCTGGTTCTAACTCTTTTCATTTGAAAATTTCCACAACATTTGACTACTTTATCCTTTCTATTGTTTCAGATATTTTGTTTAACAATTATCAACCTTTGCAATTATTATCATTGATGCATTACTTCTCCTAGATTTGTAAATACCCTTTTATATATATCTCTTTCTTTCATGATCCAAATCCTTAAAAGAAAAGGAATCATAATGGCAATGGTTCTAATTGGAAACTTAAAAATGATTGTCTATTTTTTGGATGAACTTATGGACATGCCAAGGACCTTAGGAAGTTACTGTCTAATAGAAATGTACATTAAATATATGAAAATTGTGATCCTAGACTAATAAGGGATGTCTCATAAGCTGTCAACACTGGAGGAAGTTACGTTTTGAGTATAATCCCAAAACCTTTGGTTAGAGGGGTCATTTGAAGAACAAATGGAGAAGAGCTCGTTGTTACAAGTATGCATGAATGTCTCATTGCAAAGATTGAACATGTTGATGTTTTTATTCTTCTGGTATGCTGACTTGGTACCTCAGAAGAATTATATTACAATTGCATCATGAGCACAACTAAACATCCACTACAATCCTATCGAGCCATTGGATGTGAATTATTATTATGGTCTCTTCATGATATTTCTTGATAGTGTTGTGAAGCACAATTTCATTTTGCCTACGTCACGAAGAATCCTTGTCTACTCTAAAACCGCTACTGAATTAATTGGTTGAATGTAAGAACAATAGCTTGAAACCAACCTACTCATTTCTCAACTAATTGATCATATGTTGATAGTGACCAAAAGGCAAAATGATAGATTTAAATCTTTATTTGTAACTTTTTTCAATTTTCTTATATACTAGTTTTATTTGTTTACAGGTATTTATTTTCTGGATCTAAATCTTCATGTGTAACTTTTTTCAATTTTCTTATATAGTAGTTTTATTTGTTTATAGGTATTTATTTTCCTTCACATTTATCAAGTGTATTCTTCTAAATTTACCATCTATTTCTTTAGATATTGAGGACAATGTCTTGATCTGATGGGGGAAAAGGATAGTTGACATCCTATGTTTTGTGTATTTATTTATTTATTTTTGTTTGTTTTCTTTTCAAAAAGAAAGAAAAATATTTCCACTTATCGATATCTTTTTGCGTGTTCTTTTAAAAAAAATAACCATTCTTTGTTTGCGGACTGCGGAATAAAGAGTTCTTTTTATTCCTCCTAAGACGCATCATTTTTACTATTTTGTATTTTCTAATAATGGCTAATTTTTATTTTTTCTCTTCAAATTAATTAAATTTGTGAGTTCTTCTTTCTAATAGCTTTTACTCATCCATTTTGTTTCATTTAATTATTTGGTGGATGTACTAAACCATTCCAGCACAACACACACCCCCCATGACACATACTTATGTGTTGGAAGTTGAAATATTTAATATTTAATTCTGTTGGTTTGTTAGAGGTGACATCTAAGATAGTGGAAAACTTGTGTTCTATTAAAAAAAAAACTCAAACTTTTACGTAGTAATAAGGCATCTTGCCTAATCAATAGTGACAGCTCGCGTAAAATGGTAATGGTTTAAAAATTAAAAAAAAAATCAATAAAACATTATTTTACCTAGTAACTGAGGATCTTCCTAATTAGAAATGATTGCTCGTGTAAAACGATTAAGTTTTGTAAAAAGAAATGCAAAAATAAAAAGAAAAAATGTGTTGAATTTGGCTATATCTAAAATCGGAGTGACTAAGCCTATAGCGGTGTTCAATACCTAGTGCCCTAAGGCCAACTAGTCTAAGAGTTACTTGCCCAAAAATCACTACATGGGTTGGAGATTTATTGTTCGTTAAGTTATTTATAAATAATTCACTACTAATGATAGAAACCCTAATGAACTTGTAAAACTAAAATATTGTGATCTTTTGATGAAATCCCATAAGTTTTGTATTTATTTATAATTGAACACAAAGGAAGGTTATTGATATCCACTCTACAAATTATTTTTTAATTTTACTTTTCAAAGGGAAGTTTACCTATAAAATTGTTTGAAGAAGGGAAGAACATTTACAAGCATAGACATTAATTTTACTTATTATGGTTAGTAATTTAATTGCTAGGAACTAAGAATAAGCTAGTTGAGAGATGTGATTAACTTATAAAGTGAACCTTTAATAAATGTTAAAATCATCATTTTTCACTTATAGTGTTGATAGCAATAGCAAATTCATCACATTTGCAAATCCATAACCTATTCTATAATTTTTTTTATTTTTATTAGTCTTTAAGTATGATATATATGCTTTGTATGAAATCCCCAGATCATGATGCTCGGATTGAAAATTTAGAGGAGAAATTTGGATTTTGGAGACTTAAAAACCCTTGGAAGAATTGCAAGCCCTTTGAACCAACATTATTTTTGAACAAATGAGATTGTGCCACGTGTCTGAGCTCATGTTCACCTTGTCGTACTAAATTTTACGCATCAAATTGGGTAGATCAACCACCTTGACAATGAGCCAAAGGAGGATTAGATATTGACTTTAATTGTAGCCATTTATTATGTTAAATCCAATTATCTATAATGGTTGCAATTTCAGACCCTTGGATTGTACTATTAAATCCCATCTTAAGGTTGTGATTGTAAGCTCCTAAAAAATTTCATATAAATGCCCACATTTGATCACTCAAAATTTTGCATTTAAAGACAAGAGCTCTCACAAATTAGGGTGTGCAAGAATTGGGGAGAAAGAAAGAAAGGAGAGAGAATTGTATGGCGGATTTTAGGGGTGAGCTTTTTAAGTGTTAATCAAGAGTTAATTTTAGGAAAAATCTCTTCTCTTCTCTTTTATTTTAAATCTTCTTGTATTGTACATTATAAGATTCTTAAATAAAATGAGTGTTTTATTTTTAAACATGAATGGCTAAATTTCTAAACTTAGATGAAAGGTGAAGCTTAGGGACTCAAACCATAGAATTAATTGCCTTCTCAAGTGAGTTTACGTTTTTTTTTTTAATTTGTATCCTTAACAAATTCTTTTCATTTCATTTTAAACTATGAATGTAGATCTACTTTGGAGCTATATGGTATTTAAACATAATTTCGACACACTAATTCAGCTGTGGCACATTATATACTTTATCCCAATATTTATCCATAAGTGGTTAATTAATAATTCAGCCATTTAATATTTAATCTAGTAAAATAAAAGTAAAAAATAAATATGAGAGAGTAATATTACCATAATTTGAATACCAAGAATGGATCCCATAATCTTAGCTCTTTTTAGACTATTAATTTATTTTCTATAATCAATTTTTGTTTAATAATTGAGTACTAGATTCTTAATTCCCTATAGTTCGACCCCAGAATCACCGGGTTATATTATAACTAGACACTCTTATACTTAAGAGTAATCAACACTTTTAAGTTGTGTCACAACCCAAAGGCTTTGAAAATCTATACCATTCTAATTATGTTTCCAAATTGAAAAAGGCATAATATGAATTAAAACAAGTTTTTAGGGTATAGTATGAAAGATTAACCAATTTCTTGGTTGCAAAAGGCTACAAGATAGAGCACTTGAAAAGATTATTAGCCTATATGGCTATAAAATGATGATTTTGATAATAACAAACCACATGTTTTGGATAAATAAAGAACTACACATTATGTTTTTACAACAAGAAAATGATTTTATGAAATTAGTTGTTTTCAAGTTTATGGGTTAAATTGAAAAGTTTTGAGAACTTTGAAATTAACAAGTATTGTTTTAAAATTCTAGAAATAGACTTATTTGCAAAGTTTTATAAATATTTGGCCCATAGTATAATTTTATAAAGTATTAAGGCAAAACTATAATTTTGGAAAATTGATGTTTCACTGTAGCAAGCGGCTAGCCGGATTTATCAAAGCGGCAAACCGGTTATGGGCCGAAGCTCTCTGGAATAAAAGCAGCTAACCGAATTCACAAAAGCGGCAAACCGGTTATCAAGCAGAAGCTCTCTACAGTAAAAGCGGCTAACCGAAAAATGAAAAGTGGCAAACCGGATGGGCAAAAATTCAAATATTTAAACATAATGGTAACACAAAGCAGCAAGCCGGATATAACTAAAAAGTCAGCAACGGCTAGTTTTCTTCTTCAACTATAAATTGGCTCAAATCAAATTCAATCAAAGAGATACAATTATTGTTATCATTGAGCCATCCTCTGCAATCTGAGCATAAAATTTGTATTCATTTCATTCATTCACACATTGAGCTTTCATTTGTAATCAAACACATTGTGTGAGGGAAATTTATTTGTAATCATTTTTGTAAAATCAAATTAAGAGGTTGTAAGTGTTGGCATACACTTGGGCGAAGAGATTGGGGATAATCTCTTGTTGTAAAGGTTCATTAACACCTTAGAAGTCAATTGTAAGTGTTTGAAGCCTTGGGATGCTTGGATAGTGAAATCCTCAAGCTTTGTTTGCTTAGAGGCGTGGACGCAGGCGGGGATTGCCGAACCATGTAAAAATATTTTTGTTTGCTCTCTCCTCCCTTACTCTTTTTATTTTTTAGCATTGTTACATTTATTATTTTTTATTTCATTAAGGCATTAGATTAAATTGTTGTGTGGTTTGCTTAGCTTTAGTTTTAAAAACCCAATTCACCCCCTTTTGGGTTGCCTAGTTATTATTTCATTTGGTATCAGAGCGAGGTGCTCTCGTGTAGACTTAACCGTCTAGAGTTAAAGATCCATAACAACTCAAATTAGTTGAACCTTCATAGAAGGCCAATCCACCACTAGCCTCCATTTTTTTATGGTAATGACTATCCTTATTGGAAAACTAGGATGAGAATCATTTTACAAGCCTTGGACTATGAAATATGGGAAATAGTTTCTGATGGTTCATTCATTCCTAGGAAGAATGTTTTAAGTGAGTTGGATAGCGAAAAGATGTCTTTAAATTCCAAAGTTATGAATGTTTTATTTTGTGCCTTAGATAAAAAAGAATTTCATAGAGTTTCAAATTGTTCTAATGCTTATGAAATTTGGAGAAAACTTGAAGTTGTGTATGAGGAGACTACAAACTAGGAGGAATCTCATAAAGTGTCAAATTTGGCACTTATGGAAATTGGAGATTAATCGGTTGACAAACTTGATGAGGCAAGTGATCCTACCTAGAATGTGTTATATGATGCTTTTAAGGAATTGCATGATAATTGGATAAAAATTGGTAAAAAGAATGTACGTCTTAAAAAGAAAATGGTAGAACTTTCAAATAAAAAGGATGCTTTACAAAAATGTAACGATTTATTAAATTAAAAGATTAAAGGACTCGAGTTAGATAATCAAACGTTGCATGACAAAATTGCATCATTTAAAGGCAAACAATGTATTTCGCATAAGCATGAAAAATCACATGTTGTTGAATTGATGAAAGAAAATGAAATGCTCAAGAAAAAGAATATAGAACTTAGTGATGTTGTCTTAAAATTTACAAATGGGCAAAAGATGTTGGATAACTTGCTTAACTCACAAAAATGTATGTTTGACAAATGAGGTATTGGATATAAGCCAAATTTGAAACAAAAGTATTATAAGAATTATTTTGTACATCGTACCTCCATTAATAATGAAGTTGTATGTCACCATTGTAATCAAAATGGTCACATAAAGTATAGATGTCCAGTTAAAAGAAATACATATTATAGAGTAAAATGTGTTTGGGTTCCAAAAGGAACCATTGTTAACACTCAAGGACCCAAGAGTATTTGGGTACCAAAAGGCACAACTTGAATACTTTTTTGTAGGTACTATAATCGAGAAATGGTGGAGAGTTCCTCAATGAAAGCTTGTGAGAATAATCACTTAACCATGATATAAGAGAAAATGATTGGTAAGATGATTTAATTGTTTTGGTAACAATTCTTGCCATATTAAATTTGTTGAATGGATCATGCTGGATGGATAATAGCTTGAATTTAAAAAAGCATGCTCTTACATTTACATAATTGAAT
Organism: Citrus x changshan-huyou; assembly: GCA_039657385.1. Taxonomy (NCBI): domain Eukaryota; kingdom Viridiplantae; phylum Streptophyta; class Magnoliopsida; order Sapindales; family Rutaceae; genus Citrus; species Citrus x changshan-huyou. The sequence continues at coordinate 10,493,157 of CM077549.1, forward strand.
TATTATTGTGTGTAATCATGATACATGGATAAATATATATGATAGTAGCATGTCAACTTATCATGATGCCTTTGTTTGATTTTGATGATCTATATATTGCCATTATGTACTTATGCTTTGCTTAAGTTTTGATGATAAAAAATGTCCTTTGATGATTACATTGTATTTGATGAAGTTTGATCTTATACGATGTATGATTGGTAAATGGATGCATTTTTGTACTTTATTGATGTATTGTTGAATATGCATTACTTGCTTTACATGATATCGAAAGGGGGAGACAAAGTAATATACCATTTTGATGATGTCAAAAGAGGGCGAATAACATGCACTTTGAGCATTCTTTTGATGGTTGATATATGATTATGGTGATGATTTTGAGATATGATGATGATGTGATTACATGGTTGTTTTATATGATGATTTTATTTTATGAGTTGCTGATTTGGTAATTGATGGAATGATGGTTCATGATCTTTTTATGGTTGATGGATTGTGTGATGATTTGTGTATGAAGTTGGTTTGTATCATGATTTATGATAATTTGGGAGTGATATTACTAAACTTGTATTTGAGGTGATGCTTGTTGATAAGGGGAGATTCTGTTGAAATTTCTATTTGGACAACAAGGGTAACAAATTTGCTACTCTTTTTCTTTTCCACTAAGTTTTATTTTTTATGATGAAGGAGGAGAAGAATACATATATTTAAAGTTGTTAATTTTTTTCATTGGAAAATTGTTTAAACTTATAATATACTCAAGGGGAGCATTCTACTCTTTTTGATGATGAAGGGAGAGATATGACATATAATTGTTTGTTATGAAAAATATGCATTCATGCAGAGGGAGCTTTTTAAATCATTTTTTAATCTTGCATTTATTTAAGGGGGAGTTTTTTCATAACTAAATCAAACTTTTATAATGTGTCTTATCATCATTAAAAAGGAGAAGATTGTTAGCCTATATGGCTATAAAATGGTGATTTTGATAATAACAAACTATATGTTTTGAACAAATAAAGAACTACATATTATGTTTTTATAACAAGAAAATGATTTTATGAAATTAGTTGTTTTCAAGTTTATGGTTTAAATTGAAAAGTTTTGAGAACTTTGAAATCAACAAGTATTGTTTTAAAATTCTGAAAATGGACCTATTTGTAAAGTTTTATAAATATTTGGTCCATAGTATAATTTTATAAAGTGTTAGGGTAAAATTATAATTTTGGAAAATAGTAGTTTCACTGTAGCAAGCGGCTAGCCGAATTTATCAAAGCGGCAAACCAGTTATGGGCAGAAGCTCTCTGGAATAAAAGAGGCTAACCGAATTCACAAAAGCAGCAAACCAGTTATCAAGCAGAAGCTCTCTGGAGTTAAAGCGGCTAACCGAAAATGAAAAGCGGCAAATCGGTTGTACAAAAATTCAAATCTTTGAACATAACGGTAACAAAAAGTGGCAAACCGAATATAACCAAAAAGTCAGTAACTGCTAGTTTTCTTCTTCAACTATAAATTGGCTCAAATCAAATTCAATCAAAGAGATACAACTATTGTTATCATTGAGCCATCCTCTGCAATCTTAGAATAAAATTTGTATTCATTTCATTCATTCACACACATTGAGCTTTCATTTGTAATCAAATACATTTTGTGAGGGAAATTTATTTGTAATCATTTTTGTAAAATTAAGTTGAGAGGTTGAAAGTGTTGGGATACACTTGGGTGAAGAGATTGGGGATAATCTCTTATTGTAAAGGTCCATTGACACCTTGAAAGTCAATTGTAAGCGTTTGAAACCTTGGGACGCTTGGATAGTGAAATCCTCAAGCTTTGTTTGCTTAGAGGCGTGGACGTAGGCGGGGATTGCCGAACCACGTAAAAGTATTTGTGTTTGCTCTCTCCTCCCTTACTCTTTTTATTTTTTACCATTGTTAAATTTATTGTTTTTTATTTCATTAAAGCATTAGATTAAATTATTTCGTAGTTTGCTTAGCTTAAGTTTTAAAAACCCAATTCACCCTCCCTCTTAGGTTGCCTAGTTATTATTTCAAAGACTTTATTTATTGAAAATCTTAATCCTGAAATATTGATTGGTCAAATTTACATAAATAATATTCTTTTTTGCTCTATTTCTCTAGTGCATGTTTAGGAACTCGTTGATAAAATGAAGAATTAATATGAAATGAGCTTGGTCGATGAATTAACCTATTTTTTAAGATTAAAAGTGAACAACTTGGAAATGGCATTTTCATTTCTCAAAGTATGTACTAAGTATGCCAAAAATTTGGTGAAAAAATTGGGACTAGAATCGGCTTAACACATAAGAACACCACTTATGAGCACAAAAGATGATAGGGGTTGATGCTCTAAGTCTTTATAGAAGTATGATTGGTGGCTTACTTTATTTGATTACAAGAGACTTGATATTCGTTCTATATAGTTGTTTGTGCTGGGCACCTAGCAAATCTAATGGAATCACATTTATCTGCTGTTAAATATATCATTCATTTTGTAATAGTACTATTAATAATGGTAGTTGGTATTCTAAAGATACTAATTCAAGCCTCATAGGATATAGATGCTGATTAGGCAGGTAATACTGATGATAAAAAGAGTACCACTTAAGATTGTTTTTACCTTGACAACAATCTTGTATCTTAGCACATTAAGAAACAAACTCAATTTCTTTATCTACTGCTGAGGCTGAATACATTGTTACTAGCAGTTGTTGTACTCAATTAATTTGGTTGAAGCAAATGCTTGAAAATTATGATATTGTTCAAGATATTCTTATAGTAAATGGTGATAACACAAGTCCTATTTTTAACAATCCTACTCAGCATTCTAGAATTAAGCATATTGATATTAGATATCATTTTATTCATGAATAAGCTGATAGAAAAACTTTATCGCTAGACTATATTAAAATAGAAAATTGGCTTGCAGATATCTTTAAGAAAGCTTTGGGTGCATCTAGATTTGATTCCTTAAAAAAAAAAAACTTTAGGTATCGGTTCCATATAGTCATGTTGTACAACATCTTCTATATGTCATGTAATTTTGCTTCTCATGATATTGTTAAGACATTGTTTGCATGTGTTTTTGCATATGTGCTCTTTATTCAAATTACTATGTACATAAAAGTCTTGATTCAATGACTTGAAAGCTCGAAACAATTTTTGATTGGTTTAATTTAGACTTATCTTTGTGCACATATTTTTGAAGTCTTGATTCTAACTTGATTTTCAATTTTGAGACTTTTGATGTTGAGATTAAATGGATTAAACATTAATTATATATTTTTTACTTTTATCTCTACTATAGATTTCAAGATGTACGGCACCTCAGTTAGAAATAGCTACCTATAACTCCTAAGAGTGAAGTTATGCTCGAGTAATATGAGTTTGTATATCACAAATATGACCAATGACGAACTACCATGGGAAAAAGGTTACTTAAGAAGTAGAGTAAAAACTACTAACTATAAGCACTTAAAAAGGAAAAGAAAAAAAATGATAAGTGTTGAAGAAGAAAATCTTGAAAAGTTTACATATGTAATAGAAGGAAGAATTTTGTTACTGCAATCTCTTCTCATATTGTTTGTTACATTGAAGTGATCAATTTGGAGATCAAGATGATAAGATTAGTTTGACTTGTTCATTCTATTTTTCATTACAAAAGTTTTTGATTTTGAGAAAAATCGAGATTGAGTCCTGATGGATTTGTACACACATATTAAAATTGAAATTTCACTAATCTTCTATTGATTTGAGTAATTAAAGTTTGATTATCTTGATTTTGTATTGTATGAATATTTATGAATTTTTAAAATATTTGCATATTGGTTTGTTTTGTTTAAAATTTCAAAAAAAATCATTGCTTCTTATTACATGAAGTTTTTAATATGTGTCTTATGGGTTATTCTATAATACAATGATTAGAATCTTAACATTAATATTGTAATTAAATATAAATTATGTAAATAAAAAATAAGAAATGTAAATTTAATATAAAACTTGTAAATCAAAATTAAGTGTAAAACAAAATATGAACTATTTAAATGGGACATAAGACTTGCAAACGAAAGGTAAAATAAGTAAATTGATATAGGAGTAGTAAATTGGTTTATTGCTAGTAAACCAAAAAAATTAGATATAATATAAAACTTGTAAATCAATATTAAATGTAAAACAAAACATAAATGGTGCAAATGGAACATAAGAGTTGTAAATGTAAGGTAAAACAAGTAAATCAATATAAGCGTGGTAAATTAATGTATTATCACTAAATAAAACAAAAAACAACTTATGGATATAACGTAAAATATGGAAATCAACATTAAGTATAAAATAAAATATAAATAATGCAAATGGAACATAAGACTTATAAATGAAAAGTAAAATAAGCAAAATTAACATAGAAGTCGTAAATTGACATATCATTAGGAAATACAATAAAAACTTATCAATATCGTATAAAACTTTTAAATTGATGTAGGAAGCATATAAGGTAGAATATATCGGAAATTATAGTGTAAGTCAATTTAATATTTAATATTCTATTAGGATTTATCCTGCTCCTATTATAATAGAAGTATTAGTTTTCTAGTTTAATTAAGAATTACTTTATATTTTCTTATTAAAGTCATATTCCTTTTACTTATAAGGAATCATAATTTTATTAAGAATAAGGTAATGCTAACTAGTATAAATAGGATTGTTATGCTTGTTTCTTGACACAAGCTTTTTCATTAATAATATTTAGTATTTCTCAATTGAGATATTCTCTCCCTTGTGAGAGCCATCTTTCTTGAGTTTTCAAAAAAGTATGCTAGAACGAAATCTAGTATCGCTTCCGCTCTGTGTCAAGTGGTATCACAATCTTTCTTTGTGCCAAGCAGAGCTTTCCTGCCCATCAATCATCCTCCATATACAAATTCTTCCTCCATTATCCATTAATTCCGTCAATTTTAAAAAATCCGAAAAAAAAAAAATCCAAACCCGAACCACCTTTACAATCGCCACACAAGGCTGCTGCCGCCACCATTTTTCTTCTTTTTGGTCGATCCTCTCTCCCAACCAAAAGCCCACACGCCACCGAACATATCCAAGGTACTAACGTCACCAACCCACCAACGTAGCCACCGTAAATAGCACCAAATAGCCGCTCAACTGCCACACAAACCACCACACGATTCCCAAAATCTATCGTGATTTAACAACCAACACTACCACCAATTCATCCACCATTATCAGCCCTTTCTTTCCAGCCCACTCTTGCTGCCAACCACCGGCCCATTCACTGAAAACTGAAACCTAGCCTCTAACCGCCACTTCAATTCAATTTTTCGATCAAATCACAACAATTTGAGTCAAACCACCACCACCACCATCACACTCACTGACCTTAAATCTTCCAGATTCGACAATCCTTATTCCATTTTCTGATCATCGTCGCTGGCAACACAAATTTTTATTTATTTATACTTTTGCCCATTACTTTTCTTTTATTACACTCTTACCTTATAATTTTTTGTTCATTTTAAAAACCCCAAAAAAAGCCAAAAAACAAAAAAAACAAAAAAAACACAATAGTTTATAAAGAAAGCGGTGTTCAATTTGAAGATCGAATCATGCAGAAGCATGGCGCGAAACAATGAAAGCCCTACTGTAAATACAAACCCATGTTACGACGATGAAAGAATCATTACTTGGTGTGAGACAAGAATTAAAAGAGATTAGCCTTGCCCAAAGAAGTATTCAGGAAGCAAAGAGTATTGACATTGTTGATTCAGGAAATAATTTTGGTGAACATAAGAAGACCAACGGAACAAAAGAAATAAGTTGCTCTAATGGGAATACAAAAGCTACTCCACCTTTTCCAAGTTCAGATGATTCAGATGAGGAGGAGATAAAAAATGAACGACAAAAAACACATGAGAATGACTACTGCATCAAAATTGACCTCCCATCATTCAGTGGACAATTAGGCATTGAATAGTTTCTTAATAGGCTATCAGTTGTTGAACAATTCTTTGAAACAATAGACTTTTCAGAACCAAAGAAAGTCAGAGCAATAGTGTATAAACTTAAAGGCATTCCTACAATTTGGTGGGACAATCTGCAAACTTCTCATGTGCTACAAGGAAAAGGAAAGGTCAAGATAAGGCATCACGTACATCACCTGCTAAGAGAACAATTTTATTTTGTGAGTACAAAAATTGTCGTCAAGGAGCCAAAACAATCGAAGAATATGCCCTTAAATTTCAAAGGCTTATGGAACGAACTAACCTCCGCAAGACAGAAGCCTAAATAGTTGGTCGATTCTTGGATGGTTTACATTTTAAAATAGAAGATCAAGTTGGGTTGCAACCGGTACATACATTGCGGAACGCCATTCGACTAGCTAAAAAGGTGGAAGTGCAACTTGAAAAACAAAAGACTCGTAATCAATCCACCTCACGCTTATTCATTCCTGGCCAGCAACAAGAGCAGAGGTCTAAAATTAACAAGGAAAATCGTAATAGTCAAAATATATGGCCAGCGAAAGATTCATTAAGTAGTAGTAATCCTTATGCAGTTCCTCGAGGCGACAAAAGTTTTCCTTGTTAACCAGGCCATACATCAAACCAAATTTCCAGAATGAAGACGACAAACAGCCAATTTGGCAACTCATGTAGAGGAAAATAAAGAGCCTAAGGATGAACCATAAAAAGACAATGATGAAATAGAAGAATAGGAAGAGTGGACATATCAAGACACATGAGTCTCACTAATAACACAACGTTTGTTATACACACCAAAGAAAGATGAAGACACTCATAGACATAGTATCTTCAAAATAAGGTGCGCAGTCAATGAGAGGGTATGTGATATGATTATTGACAGAGGTAATAGCGAGAATATAGTTTCAAAGATTATAGTTGACAAGTTACAGTTTAAAACTCACAAACATTTTTCTCCTTATTGGATTGGATGGATAAAAGATGTTGGAGAGACCAAGGTTACTCAACAATGTTGTATTCTTTTTTTCCATCGAAAGATACAAAGATGAAGTAATTGTGATCTTGTTGACATGAATGCTCACCATATGCTTCTTGGGAGACCCTGGCAGTTTGATATGAATACATTACATCATGAAAAGATAATACATACAGGTTCTACAAAGTCAACATGAAGATTATCCTTGCTTCAATGAAGTTAAAAGTCAAGTGAACCTATCTTTTAGTACCAAAAGAGGTAGCTGAAGTAGAATCGATGCCTGAATAAGTCCAATCGCTACTCCCTAATTTCAAGATATCGTGTTTAAAGAGCTTCCTAACAAATTACCTCCTATGAGGACTATTCAGCATCAAATTGATCATATCCCGAAGCTAGCCTACCCAACTTACCTGTGACTCAAACTAAAAGAGAACTTTTAATGGTTTTCTCCTACAAGTCTACAATTTTTAGAAGAGCCATACTCAAAAGTAAGAAGAAATTGAAGTTTTGGTACTTTTGAGTTTCAAGAAAAGTTTATGCAAAGTACTACATTTTTGCATTGCAAGATCAAGTACTCCTTCATTACAAGCTTCATCCTCCAGATTGTCCTTTATTTTCAGCAAAACGCGAGGACGAGTTTTTTTCGAAGAGGAGCAAAATGATGTAAGAAGCATATAAGATGGAATATATCAAAAATTAAAGTATTTGAGTCAATTAAATACTTAATACTCTATTAGGATTTATCCTATTAGAGTATAATGGGAGTATAAGTTTTCTAGTTTAATTAGGAATTACTTTATATTTTCTTATTAAAGTCATATTATTTTTACTTACAAGGAATCATAATTTTATCAGGATAAGATAATCTTAATTAGTATAAATAGGCTTATTTCTTGACACAAGCTTTTTCATTAATAATATTTAGTATTTCTCAATTGAGATATAACTTATCTATAATTCAACCAAAGTCTAAGTGTCAGGACAAAATTTCACTTTCATCTATAACTTATCTATACTTGGCATTCTCATAAATACCGAATAACACTCAATTTATCTTCATTAGGTATCCAAATCCATACACAAATAACAGATAACAGAGCTTTACACAACACATACATAAATACATTCATTCGGAAACAACCCCCCCAAACTTGAGAGATGTTGTGTCCTCACAAGTATACATAACAAATGCACACAACTAGATAAGGATATTGAAGACCTTTAGAAAATACCACACAAATTGACAAACAAAAAAGAAAGAAAAAAAAATTTTTGTTTTTTTTTAAATGAACTAGTAAGGACAGAATACTCCCATGTGTTAGGGATTGCAGCACATGACGAGATGCTATCAACGCTTCTTGGATGCACTACGTAGCTTATCCTTTGGTGAAGCTTGTGGGGAAGTAGCTGGCAATGTCTTTATCTTTTTCGTCGTGGGGCTGGTGAAAGGAGTTGTGGATGGGGTTGCTGTAGCAGGGCCTTTAGAAGTACTGCCTTTTCTTTTGTTGGACTGTCACGAGCTGGTGCGAACAGGCTGGCTAGGAGTTTGCTGGGGAAGAATTAGAGTTGATGCATCAGCTGCCTGGCCCTCAGCTGTGATGGCCGCAATGATCGCTAGTAGTTGCTTGGCTTGCTCAAGTGTAGGCGTAACTTTGGCTGCTGCAGCAGCTAGCTCGGCATCAACTTGCTCCATTTCATCTGCAGAGTTTGGAGGTGTTGCCATTTTTGCTTTGCCCTTGTCCTTTCCCTTGCTCGCAAGGACTGGAATAGATGGTTCCTCTTCAGGGTCTTCCTCCTCTTCTTCTTGAATAATGTGTTTTTTTCTGGTTTTGGTCTGGGCTGGGATGGTTGGTTCCTCACTTTCTTTCTCCGAATTATCTTCTGCCTCTGAGGGTGAGCTATTAGTCTCAGACTTGTCACCTTCGTCCTCAGGTGGGTCAGATGGTTCAACATCTTTTGAGTCGACTTCTGCTTGTGGTTCAATGGCAGCTTCTTCTGCTGGTTCATCTGTAGCAGTGGCTTCTTCACTGCCTGCTGCTAGAGTACTTGTGGTGTTGGTGTCAAAATGGTACTGCTGGAGCAGTGACTCAGGGAAGTTCCGGTGAGTGCGTTTCATGTACAGAGCAAATTGGTGTAGTTGGTTATCCAGGTGCTGTAGATAACTCCAAAACTGACCATTTTCCCTCTGCTGAGCTTCCACACATTGAGTGATACTGGTGCTGAGTGCCTGGATGGTCTGTTCTAAGCCAATAACTCGTCTTGCTCTTGTTACAGCAGCTGGTTCAGTGGTTGTTCCAGCACTCTCACCAACAATTCTCTCAATTGTACGTGCCGTAAAGGCACCATTATTCTTAACATGGTCATCTTTGGCGTCAAGACGAACACCTGAAACTACATAAATGCTGGTGACAAGTGAGGGAAATAGTAAGGCAGCAGTTCGGTGAGTCTTGACTGCACAATCTCGGATTTCTTTTGCAATGATGCTACCCACATCTATGGGAAGCCCTCGAACAAGGACATATAACAAAACCAATCTCTCTTACGAAACCGTAGTAGTGTGAGTGGTGGGCATAAGCCTAGATTTCAAAAATTTCACCCACACCTTAGCAATAGGTTTCAAATCTATCCTATTAACTACACGCCCTTCCTCGTTAGCCCATGATGCCCCTTCTATGGTAAGAGTTGTGAAAATGGTGGTCCACTTTTTCGGGGTCAATTTATCACGTAACTTGGCATACTCACAATTAGTTTCAGCAGGTAAATTATAAAAAGTATTTATAACTCGGGAGTCTAATGGAACAAGTGTGTTTCTTACCTAAATGTTGTGTTGATCATGGCTTACCAAATTGGCGTAAAATTCTTTGACTACTTGAAGCACAGGATCACGAGGATGATTGCAAAACTTTAACCATCATCGCTTTGCTACAGCATTTTGAATTGTTTGTACAGTTCCAGTGAATTATTCTGGAAATTGAAACCCTTTCTCTTCAAGAATCTTACGCGGCTCTATGAATTTTTCATATTTTTCTTCGGCGTGGTAGCTCTGGAAGCGTGACGGATCTTTGAGGCGGCTAGTTGTTTTCTTATACCTCGGCATTGCTATAGCATTAACAAATTGAAGCTAATGTGCCTGAGAGTAAAATGAGAAGGAGAAGGTAAGAATTAGGAGAGTTGTACTTGCGAAGGAGATGGGGAATAGTGGCGTAGAGCACTAATCACAGTGACTCCTTTTTATAATGGACTTAAATTTGAAGATAAATACGGTAACTAGAGATAATTGAGGGAATAAAATATTTGAATTAAATGTGCATATCCCCAAAATTATCGGCCAGTGAAATTAAAGCTTTAATTTCAGAGATTTGTTTCTACAATTTTCTATCCATATCCATGCATCCATCTATCACGATTTTATCTCCAACGGTAAGTGAAAGGCTCCAGCTTTTAATTTACTGTAACGGTAAAATTAGTTGCTGCAGTACCTATTCGCTTGTTCTAACAACGGATACATACTCCACACTAAAGCTTCTGACACGTGGCTCACCTCTGCATTCTGCCATCATACACTCTCACTTGTCAATATGGAATTCAATTGTCACACTTACTTCAAACTAAAATTAATTCTAAAAGTAGTAAAAGAAATAAATAGATCGAATTAAAGTGAAAATAAAGAATGCAATAATGTAAAAGGATAAAAGTAAATGGCTAACATAGAAAAAACAAAATTAAATAAGATGGTAAAGAGGGAGAGTTGTCTACAAAACCAAAGGATATCACAATTGGTTTGAAGTGGTTGTCTCCCCAATGGGTTGCCTCCCATGGAGCGCTTGATTTAAGGTCCTTCAGCCTGACCTTCTTTCATTGCTCAATAGCTGGGTTCTTTAAGGAGTAACACCTCCTTTGAACAATCTGCCGCTGGATGTATGTAGTGTTTAACCCTGTGTCCATTAACCTTGAATTCTTGACCTGTTTGTTCATCTAAAAGATCAACAGCTCCATGAGGATAAACTTTGAACAGCTTAAACGGGCCAGACCATCGTGACTTGAGTTTTCTCGGAAATAATCTTAGTCTTGTATTGTGGGGCAACACTAACTCTCTAGGGCTAAGTTGCCTGTGTTGAATATGCTTGTTGTGTCAGTGTTTTGTCCTCTCTTTATAAATTCTTACATTTTCATAAGAAAATAGCCGCAATTCATCAAGCTCACAAAGCTGAAGCTTTCTCTGCTCTGCTGCAGCATGAATATCCCAATTTAATTTCTTCAGTGCCCAATGTGCTTTATGCTCTAGCTCTAGTGGCAAATGACAAGCCTTTCCATAAACAATTCGGTAAGGGGACATGCCGAGTGGAGTTCTATAGGCCCATAGAGAATCATGTAAGTGTAAAGACCAATCCTTCCTTGTTGGATTCACCACTTTTTCTAAGATCTTTTTAATTTCTCTGTTGGACACTTCAGCCTGACCATTAGATTGAGGGTGATATGTTGTAGCTGCCTTGTGTCTGACTCCATATTTTACCATTGCTACAGCAAAGACTTTGTTGTAAAAATGTGTACCCTCGTCACTAATAATTGCTCTAGGAGTGCCAAATCTAGAAAAAATATTTTTCTGAAGAAAAGCCACCACTGTTTTAGCATCATTGGCAGGTAATGCTGCAGCTTCTACCTACTTGGAGACATAATCCACAGCAACAATGATATATAAATTCCCAAAGGATGGGGGAAAAGGTCCCATGAAATCTATTCCCCAGACATCAAAAACTTCCACTTCCAGTATGTTGGTCAATGGCATTTCATTTCTGCTAGTTATGTTCCCTGTTCTTTGACACATGTCACAACATTTAACAAACTCATAAGCATCTTTAAAAATAGTTGGCCAGTAATAACCTGATTGCAATACTTTAGCAGCTGTTCTGTGACCACTAAAATGTCCTCTATATGCTGCAGCATGACATGACTCCAGTATATAGGGAATCTCTCCTTCTGCAGCACATCTTCGTATTACTTGGTCTGGGCACAACTTATATAAATGTGGGTCATCCCATTGGTAGCTTCTAACATTGTGAAGAAATTTTTTTTCTCTTGAAACTTCAGCTCGGGTGGTAACAATCCACTTACTAAATAGTTAACAAAATCTGCATACCATGGAGATTCTGACTGCTGCAGCATTTGTGCTTGCTGTACCACCAACAGTTGTTCATCAGGAAAAGTTTCAGTGATGTCTTTCCTTGTCAATGTGCTTGTGTCTGCTTCCAATCATGACAGGTGATCTGCTACTTGATTCTCAGTCCCTTTCTATCTTTAATTTTCAGATCAAATTCTTGTAGTAATAAGATCCATCTGATTAATCTTGGCTTGGCATCTTTCTTTGAAATTAAGTATTTGATGGCTGCATGGTCTGTATATACAGTCACTCTAGTGCCCACCAAGTAAGCTCTGAATTTGTCAAAAGCAAATACTATTGCTAGCAATTCTTTCTCTGTAGTGGTGTAATTGATTTGAGTTTGAGTAAGAGTTTTGCTTGCATAGTATATGGAGTGAAAAACTTTATCCCTTCTTTGCCCTAATACTGCTCCCACAGAATGGTCACTAGCATCACACATCAATTCAAATGGTAAAGTCCAGTATGGAGATATGATTACTGGAGCAGTGATCAGAGCTTTCTTTAATTCTCCAAATGCTTGATGACACTCTTTGTCAAAGTAAAAGGGTTTATCATGTTCCAGCAATGAGCATAATGGTTTAGCCACCTTGGAAAAATCCTTAATGAATCTTCTGTAAAATCCAACATGTCCCAAAAAAACTCCTAATACCTTTTACTGAAGTTGGAGGTGGCAGTTTATCTATTACCTCTATCTTGGCTTTGTATACCTCAATGTCATTCTTGGATATCTTGTGACCCTACACTATTCCTTCTTGCACCATGAAATGGCATTTTCCCAATTGAGTACTAAGTTGGTCATCTCACATCTTTTAAGAACTTCGTCCAGGTTGTGCAAACCATTATTGTATGTTTCTCCAAACACTGAGAAGTTATCTATGAAAACTTCTAAAGTCTGCTCTACCATGTCAGAAAATATAGACATCATGCATCTCTGAAAAGTTGCTGGAGCATTGCATAACCTAAAAGACATTCTTCTAAAGGCAAATGTTCCATAAGGACAAGTAAATGTTGTCTTTTCTTGATCTTCTGGAGCTATAGCAATCTGGTTATAGCCTGAATACCCATTTAAGAAACAATAGTACTGTTTTCCAGCAAGTCTGTCCAACATCTGATCTATGAATGGAAGTGGGAAATGGTCTTTCCTTGTGGCTTTGTTGAGCTTCATGTAATCCATACATACTCTCCATCCAGTTACTGTCCTTGTAGGAATAAGTTCATTCTTCTCATTAGCTATTACTGTTATCCCTCCCTTCTTTGGAACACATTGCACTGGGCTCACCCATTAACTGTCTGATATTGGGTATATGATTCCAGCATCCAACCATTTGATGATTTCCTTCTTCACCACTTCTTTCATGATAGGGTTCAACCTTTTCTGGTGCTCAACTGAATTGCTGGAGCAATCTTCTAGCAGGATTTTATGCATGCAAATTGATGGGCTTATCCCTTTTATATCTGCCATGGTCCATCTAATTGCTCTTCTGTATTTTTCAAGCAAATCTACTAAACTCTATTTTTGACCTGCATCCAAAGTAGAAGAGATTATTACAGGGAGTGTGTTATTTTGACCAAGATAAGCATATTTTAAATGTGAAGGTAACAGTTTTAATTCAAGACTAGGAGGTGATTCAATAGATAGTAAAGTTGTTTTTACTTCCCTGTTTGAAAGATTCAGATATTCAATAAATCTGGTGTGCCTATCAGATTGCTTTTCTTCCATCCAATCTGTCTTAATTGCTGCAACATCTTTCTCTTCTATATCATCAAAGGTATTGACTTTGTCAAATGCCTTACTGCAGCATCTATCCATTCTGTCTGCTACAACAAAATCCACTACACTCAGGAAATTGCAGTCTTCTACTTCATCAAGGTTTCTCATAGCCTCTAGTACATTAAATGTGACTTGCTGATCATTCACTCTCATGGTGAGCTCTCCTTTCTGCACATCTATCAGAGTCTTTCCAGTTGCTAGAAAAGGTCTTCCAAGTATAATGGGTACCTCTTTATCAGCTACAAAATCCAATACAATGAAATCTACTGGAAAGATGAATTTATCAACCTTCACCAGTACATCCTCTATTTTTCCTTCAGGGTATGCATAAGATCTGTCAGCCAATTGCAGAGTGACTGTTGTTGGTCTGCATTCCCCTACTCCAAGCTGCTTAAATACAGATATGGCATCAAATTAATGCTAGCTCCCAAGTCACAGAGTGCTCTGCCAGCATACCTAGTTCCTATAGAGCATGGTATTGTGAAACTCCCTGGATCTTTCACTTTTGCTGGAATCTTATTTTGGAGCATATGACTGCTTTTCTGTGTTAAAGCAACAGTTTTAAACTCTCCCAGCCTTCTTTTTCTTGCCAAGATGTCCTTTAAAAATTTCACATAATTTGGCATTTGCTCCAAAGCTTCCACAAAAGGTATGTTTATATATAATTGCTTTAGCACTTCCAGGAATCTGCTGAACTACTTGTCCTGTTTTTGCTTCTAGAACCTTTGTGAGAAAGGTGGTGGATGTCTAAACTGCTGGTTAGATTCAGGAGGTACCAAACTTTGTTTGTTTAGGTTGGTCCAGGTTGTGGCTACTGGTGTTGCAACTTCTTTTTCAGCATGTTCTGGTTGAATTTCTTCTGCAGTTGCTGTAGCTTGGCCGATGTAATCAGTGTCTTGATGGGGAGTTTGCTGTAACAGGCTTCCCTTTTGAGTTGGTTTTTGTGCTGAATTGCATTCTATCCCCTTTTTGGTCATCTCAACTGGGATATCAACATTCTTTCCAGATCTCAAACTAATTACTTTACAGTGTTCTTTGCTCTCTCTCCTAGGGTCTTCTGTGTTGCTAGGTAGGCTTCCTTGAGTTCTACTGCTCATTGCTGCAGCTAGTTGTCCCATTTGATTCTCCAGGTTTCTCAAGGATACAGCTTGACTCTGCACAATTGCTTTATTCTTTGCAATATACTCCTTAATCAGTGTTTCCAATTAAGTGATTGGATCCTGACTGATATGCTGATGGGTGTCGAAGCCAACAAAAATAAATTCCTACTCTAAATAAATTGTGTATAGTGATTGAGCAGGGTCGTGTCCACAGAGATCGGTAATTATTTAAATCCTTTTGAAACGTAAAACGTAAAATGGGGGAATTGTTGACAATAATAAAAATCAAATTAAAAATAACAAGAATGCAAATTAAAGTTGTAATTCAAATTGGAGAAAGCTCTGGTTGAAGGAATTAACTCAGCTTGATTCGACTACTGATCATTGATTCAAATATAGATTATTATTACTCATGAATAGACCGGTTATAGCTACTGAGACCCTCTAATAGCCAATCTCTCCTTAACTAGTCGATAACCAAGGTACGACCGTTGGTTATTTCCCTAATCAATAGACAACCCTAGATACGATCATAGGATTTAATCAATTGACAGCCTGAGAAACCAGAGAGACCCAAATCCTAATCAACACATATGATGATTCATTTAAATTAGATTGTTTATTCTCACAACACAACTCTCTGCTATGTTATTTGTCACAAACATTAAATTCTTCATACGATGAATCCTTTAATTGACAATATATTAAGTTGATAATTAAATAGTGGCCAATTACCTAATTAACAAACATAATCATGAAACTAATTCAGAGAATAAACAAATACCCAAAAAGCAATAAAACAATTAAAGCACAAGAAAGATCTCACAGTAGTGATGAATCAAAGCTTCATTATCCTTCAACCAGAAAAATGGGTTTAGTTCCTCATAGAGAGAAGAGAAAAATTAGATCTAGGGTTTCTTTTTCTCCAATCCAAAAATCCCCCCTTTTTCACAATAGATTCCTCCCTTAAATACTCTCCCTCTCTTCTCTTTTAGAATTCTATTTAAAATAAAATCCTAATATCTGAAATATTAAATTCGTAATTACAAAAATAACCAAAAATACAAAACACGTTAAACTAAAAACTGCAGGTCCGCAGTTGACAGCACGCGCCCACGCCTTATCAACAAAGTTCTTCTGACACTCATAATTTCTCCAAGAGAACAATCATCCTTAAACATCATCTTTTAGCTCAATTTTATCACCAATCAATAGAATTGCACCTACAAAAGTAAAACACAAGTAAATCATTATTATTAAGTGCAAAACATAGATATTAAGGGAAGTAAACAATGCAAAACTAGTGCATAAATTGCACTCTAACAAATTCCCCCACACCAAGATGATGCTTGTCCTCAAGCATATAACTCAAGATTAATCTCAAATCTCCACTCAATTCTCATCTCAACTCATCCAAAAACAATTTTAAGCAAGCATACCTCAAGAAATTAAGTCGATCAACATTCGAGAGACAAGGATTTTAAAGCATAGAACTTCATAAGATAGAATAAGAACATTCAACCACCAAGAAGATCCATTCAAAATTCAAGTGCAACAAGATTTAATAGCCCTCTCAATAACTTCACTCCATGCACTCAAAGTGTTTAGGGTGTCATTTATTCACTCAAATCAAATCAAAGAATGCTATTACCATAAGCTTGCTCATATATCACATCTCAATCCACAAAACATGAATAAAATGCAAAAATCTAAGGGTCTTAAAAGGGTTGTAATGGGGTTAAATAGGTTGAATGAAAAAGAAAGGTTTACGAAAGAAAAAGAGATCAAAATGAGAAGAATGAACTCATTGAATGAACTTATGATATCAAAATGCTTATTTCTACTCAAGTCACCAAGAATGTAAACATTTTTTTTTCTTTTTTTTTTCTCTTTTTTTTGTTGTTTTTTTTTCTTTTTTTTCTCTTTTTTTTTGTTGTTTTTTTTTTCTTTTTTTTTTGTTTTTGAATCAAACAAAAGAAACGAACCTTGCACAATTTAATTCAAGCATAATGCTTATTGATCTAATTGAGAAACTTTATTACAAGGTAGAAAAAGCAACAAAATATATCCACACAATGAGTCCAAAAATCTCCTTAAATTAAGGCTCAAAAAGAAGAAAAATGGTTAAGTAGACGGAGAAAATTAGATGGGTAATGGTTAAGGCTCAAACAAAGATAGCAAATAAAGGTCTTCGGGTAGAGAAAAAAAAATGTGAGAATAGAAAAATGGAAAAGGGTTTGCCCTTATCATTTTAATGCATAAAATCCCGTAATGCGGCTTCAACATGCATAACAAAGCAAGTTCTAGAATAAACAAACTAAGATTGATATTCACACAACAAAAATATTAGAGCAAAGTGGTTGCTCATAGGCTCAAATCCTCACAAAGTTGGTAAATTTGCCATCAAATCATGTACACTCTTCAAATGAATCAACCATCAATAGTGGTGTAGAATGAGAAGAAGGTATGAGTGATATATAAAAGAAAAGGTAAAAATGATAAGAAGTGAGAAAGATGTATGTAGTAGTATGAAAAGTGAAAGATAAAATGTGAGTGATGAAAGAGTATGATAGAATAAAAATAGATGTAAATAATTTGAGATAGATGGGAAAAGAGTAGTGAGAGAGAGAGGAAAAGAAAATTAATAATATATGAAGCATACTAACTCCAAAATCATTTAAGGATGAGTAGAGTGAAAACAATAATTCCAGACATCAATAATGCAAAAATCCCTCCCCCACACTAAGAACTGACATTGTCCCCAATGTAAGATAATCAAAGCTCACATAAAAATTAAAGCATAAGGATAAAAGATTAAGGGCAAAAACTTCCCTGAATTGTGAGCTTTGATCCTCATAACGTCTATGGGCTTGGCGGGAATGGTGGGATAAATCCCACACTCTTGAAGTATGCGGCCAAATTCTGCTCCATCTTGTCACGGATTTCGATTCACGCGCCTGGAATGCAGGTCGTAGGCTGGTTGCGTTGCGATTGCTGCTCGGCTGGAGCTTGCTTGATGGACGCGGGATGGCACTGATTGTGTTGCGCGCGCGCGCTGGGGCTGCTGGATCTGCGCGCTGCGTGGGCTGTGTTGTGCGCGAGAGCTGGGCTGACGCTGGTGCTGCGTTGCGTTGCGCGCGCGGGACTGATGCGCTGCGCGATGGTGATGGCTGGAGCTTGCTGCGCGCGGGATGCTGGTGCTGCGTTGCGTTGCGCGCGGCTGCTGCTGATTCACGAGGGTGATTGCTAGATTGATTTGCGCTGTGCGCGCGGGCTGGAGCTGAGAATCTGCGTTGCGGGGCGTTACTGCTACTGCTTCGCGGGATGTATTGCGCGCACGGTTGCTGCTGATTTCGAACGATGGTGATGGCTGGGGCTTGCTGCGTTGCGCGCGGCTGCTTTCGCTGGTGGGACTTCGTTGCGCGCTGCTGGGCTGCGAGACACGGGATGCTGGTGCTGCGCTCACGGGATGGTGTGTTTTCCGGCGGGCTGGTTTGCTGCTGGTGTGCTGCAAGCGGCTGGAGAAGAAAACAAGTTCTGGAAAATTAGGGATTTTGTGAACAGTGAATAGTGAACAGTGATTTTCGATTTTTGGTTTTTTTTTTTAAATAAATAAATAAATAAAAAGAAAGAAAGGAACGAAAAAAAAATAAAAAAAATAAAAATAAAAATAAAAATAAAAATAAAATAAATAAATAAATAAATAATTTTTTTTTTTTTTAGTGATGAATCACTTTGAGACACTAAAAATTTCAGAAGTACTTTTCTAATAAGTACGTGGGCACGCCTTATAAAAAATTTTCTTCTGACCAAAATAAGCAAACACATTAAATTTCAGAAGTACTTTTCTATTAAGTACGTGGGCACGCCTTAAAACTATGTTACTTTAAAAATTACAGAAGTACTTATTAGCTAAGACGTGGGCACGCCTTATCAAAAATTTTCTTCTGACCAAAATAAGCAAAATTTTTCCTCTTTTTTTTTTTTTTTTGAATCAAAATTAAAAGAAGATATAACAAAAACCAAAACAAACAAATCATTTGGGTTGCCTCCCAAAAAAGCGCCTTTGTTTTATGTCTTTGGCTAGACACATTTATGCATTAATCTCCATAATTGGGACTCTCGAGAGCCACATCCTCCACAATATTCACCGAAAAACCTTCATAAAAAGGTTTTAAGCGATGACCATTAACCTTAAAAACTTTGTCAGAGGTCGGGCTCCGAATCTCAACTGCACCATGAGGAAAAACATTAGTAACAATAAAAGGTCCAACCCAACAAGAACGTAATTTACCCGGAAAAAGTTTAAGCTTAGAATGAAAAAGAAGAACTTTTTGACCAACAGAGAACTCCTTTCTCAAAATCATTCTATCATGAAATGTCTTCGTCTTTTCCTTGTAAAAAATTTCCTGCGCTATAGGGTTAATAACATCCACAGAAAATACTGAATGTTCCTCACTAGGATATTTCATGGCATCATTCATATTGAATTCTATAACCTCTCCATCAAACTCCATAGTGAGAGTCCCTTTATGTATATCCATTTTAGTCCTAGCAGTCTTAAGAAAAGGTCTTCCTAGCAAAATTGGGATAGAATTAGGGGAGTTATCATCTTCCATATCAAGTACATAAAAATCAGCAGGAAAAACCAACTCATTAACTTGTACTAAGACATCTTCTAATACCCCATCAGGATATGCATTAGACCTATCAGCTAGTTGAATTATCACACCAGTTTCTTTTAATGGACCAATATTCAAAGATGAATAAATGGAACGAGGCATGACATTAATAGAAGCTCCTAGATCTAACAAAACCTTTTCAACTCTAACACTACCAATTTTACAAGGGATAGTAAATATACCTGGATCCTTGCACTTAGGAGGTAGTTTCTTTTGGAGAACTGCTGAAACATTCTCCCCCATGTGAACTTTTTCATCTCCTCTTAATTTTCTCTTGGAGGTGCACAGTTCCTTAAGGACTTTAGCATATCGAGGTATTTGTTTTATAGCATCTAATAAAGGAATATTTACCTCAACCTTGCGAAATGTCTCAAGGATGTCTTTCTCTTGTTCCTCCTTCTTGGATTTTGCAAATCGGCTTGGAAAAGGAGGAGGTATCACAATAGGTAGGGGTTTCGCTTTGGTGGGTTGCGCATCTTGAGATTTAGGTATCAATTCATTCTTCTCAAGCTCATCTTCTACATGCTTTGTCACTTTCTTACTAGGCTCTTGCAACTCCTTCCCACTTCTAAGGATGACAGCACTAACGTTTTGCTTTGGATTCACCTCAGATTGTGAAGGCAATCTCCCTAATACTTGAGACTCCAGACGGCTCACTGTAGTCGCCAATTAACTCATTTGGTTCTCCAAGTTCTGAATGCTTGCTGTAGTTGCCTGCTGAAATTGTTGAGTGTTAGTCGCAAGTGATTTAACAATTTCTTCAAGAGATATACCTGACTTGGAGTTTAACTGTGGAGGTGCTGGTTGTCTTGGTGGATACTGTTGTGGGAATCCTGATTGCCTAACTCCATAGCTGAAGTTGGGATGATCCTTCCATCCCGGATTGTATGTTTGTGCATAAGGATCATACCTCCTCTGAGGCATGCCTGGAAATCCTCCAACTGCATTGGCTTGTTCAACGGGTTCTTCTTGAAATGTAGGACACATATCGGTTGAGTGACCCATATTGTAACAAATGCCACAAGTTTTCACCTGTTGCACATTACCTACAACAAACTTTTCCACAAGAGAAGTAAGTTTATCTAAACGTTGTTCAACAGAAGAAATATTTACCTCATTCACCTTCCTTGAAGTAGGATCTTGCCTGATGCCAAATTGTTGTGCATTGGCAGCCATATTTGATATCAACTCCCTTGCTTGAGTAGGGGTCTTGTTCACCAACACGCCTCCACTAGCAGCATCTATCATACTCATATCCATCAATGATAGTCCTTCGTAAAAATATTGAATAAGAAGTTGATCAGAAATCTGATGCTGAGGACAGCTGGCACACAATTGTTTGAATCGCTCCCAATACTCATACAAAGTCTCCCCAGGAAGTTGTCTGATCCCACAAATGTCTTTTCTGATGTTGGCAGCTCTTGAAGCAGGAAAGTACTTCTCGAGGAACTGCTTCTTCAAACCATTCCACGTTGTAATCGATCCAGGAGGCAAGTAGTACAACCAATCTTTAGCTAACCCATCTAAAGAGAATGGAAAAGCACGCAGCTTAATCTGCTCTTTAGTCACGCCTTGTGGTCTCATACTTGAACATACAACATGAAACTCCTTAAGATGTTTATGAGGATCTTCACCTACAAAACCATGAAACTTGGGTAATAAATGAATAAGACCAGACTTTAATTCAAAATTTACCTCCAAATCTACATATTGAATGCAGAGTGGTTGCTGATTCAAGTCTGGTTCAGCTAACTCTCTAAGAGTTCTTTCTACAGGTGCAGGTATATCCATCACTTGTTCTTCTGAATCGCTAGATGATTCAACTAAATCTGGCACTGTATCTATTTCAGAAAGCAAAGGCGATGAGGATCGTTGCTTAGCTCGCTTCGTCTGCTGTCTCAGCTGGCGAACTGTCTTCTCAATTTTAGGATCAAACGAAAGTGTACCTGTACGAGAAGAACGAACCATACACCAAGTAAAACGTAAAAAGGATTAAATAAATGACACCAATCCCCGGCAACGGCGCCAAAATTTGATGCGTGTCGAAGCCAACAAAAATAAATTCCTACTCTAAATAAATTGTGTATAGTGATTGAGCAGGGTCGTGTCCACAGAGATCGGTAATTATTTAAATCCTTTTGAAACGTAAAACGTAAAATGGGGGAATTGTTGACAATAATAAAAATCAAATTAAAAATAACAAGAATGCAAATTAAAGTTGTAATTCAAATTGGAGAAAGCTCTGGTTGAAGGAATTAACTCAGCTTGATTCGACTACTGATCATTGATTCAAATATAGATTATTATTACTCATGAATAGACCGGTTATAGCTACTGAGACCCTCTAATAGCCAATCTCTCCTTAACTAGTCGATAACCAAGGTACGACCGTTGGTTATTTCCCTAATCAATAGACAACCCTAGATACGATCATAGGATTTAATCAATTGACAGCCTGAGAAACCAGAGAGACCCAAATCCTAATCAACACATATGATGATTCATTTAAATTAGATTGTTTATTCTCACAACACAACTCTCTGCTATGTTATTTGTCACAAACATTAAATTCTTCATACGATGAATCCTTTAATTGACAATATATTAAGTTGATAATTAAATAGTGGCCAATTACCTAATTAACAAACATAATCATGAAACTAATTCAGAGAATAAACAAATACCCAAAAAGCAATAAAACAATTAAAGCACAAGAAAGATCTCACAGTAGTAATGAATCAAAGCTTCATTATCCTTCAACCAGAAAAATGGGTTTAGTTCCTCATAGAGAGAAGAGAAAAATTAGATCTAGGGTTTCTTTTTCTCCAATCCAAAAATCCCCCCTTTTTCACAATAGATTCCTCCCTTAAATACTCTCCCTCTCTTCTCTTTTAGAATTCTATTTAAAATAAAATCCTAATATCTGAAATATTAAATTCGTAATTACAAAAATAACCAAAAATACAAAACACGTTAAACTAAAAACTGCAGGTCCGCAGTTGACAGCACGCGCCCACGCCTTATCAACAAAGTTCTTCTGACACTCATAATTTCTCCAAGAGAACAATCATCCTTAAACATCATCTTTTAGCTCAATTTTATCACCAATCAATAGAATTGCACCTACAAAAGTAAAACACAAGTAAATCATTATTATTAAGTGCAAAACATAGATATTAAGGGAAGTAAACAATGCAAAACTAGTGCATAAATTGCACTCTAACATATGCTTTTGCCCTTGACTCTGCTGATGAAAACCAGGTGGCTGTGTGTTTCTATTCTGTCTATTTAATGCTGGAGCATTTCGATTCTAACTGCTCCATGAGAAATTTGGGTGTTGTTTCCAGTAGGGATGGCAAAACCTTGGGCCGGGTCCGGGTATTGCAATGGCCGGACCCTGCCTGGATGCAACCGGTCCGGGTCCGGGTCTGGGCCGGGTTTTAATCCGAGTACCTGAATTTTATATTTTTTAATATTATATGTGTATATATATATTTTTTGGTAATTTTATAAGTTTTAAATTTATTTCAATAAAATTTGACATGAAAATATAAACTTTAAGTGTTTAAAACTTTATATATGTATAATAAATGAGTCAAATAAATATAAATATTTAAAATAATATATATTTTATAATATTTTTTTAATAAAATTCGGGTTCTAGGTTTATTAAGTGATGCCCAAGATCGACCCAGCTTCACACCCGGGCCGGGTAATACCCGGCCCACAATGCCCGGGTACGGTCCGGGTCCGGACCGGGCGGGTATTTTTGCCACCTCTAGTTTCCAGTCAGGGTTGTAAGTATTTGAATATGGGTTGTTCTGAGGTTGTCGATTGAAATTACCCACATAGCTTACTGAAGCTGGATTCCTAGGAAAACTATCAAAGTCATGTTTCTCACCATAGTATACACAAGAGAGTTTAGTAATTTGCTTTACTGTTACTGGAGCAGATGTCATGACCTTTACCATATTAGTCAATGAAGTAACTTGTGCTGATAAGGCTGTGATTGCATTTATATTATGTACCCCTACTGATCCTCTTGCTGCTGGTTGCCTGGCTGAAGGCCACTGGTAATTATTATTGGCAATTCTTTCCAAAATCTCATAAGCTTCAGTGTAAGATTTGGATAACAGAGCTCCATTTGCTGAAGTATCCACCATTAACCTTGTACTTAGATTCAACCCATTGTAGAAAGTTTCCAATTGTATGCAACAAGGAATACCATGATGAGGACACCTTCTGAGCAATTCCTTGAATCTTTCCCAAGCCTCGTACAAACTTTCATCTTCCAGTTGATGAAAGGAAGTAATCTCATTCCGCAACTTTGCATTTTTTGTTGGTGGAAAATATTTCATTAGGAATTTATCAGCCAATTCATTCCATGTAGTGATGGAATCAGATGGTAACGAATTTAATCATGCTCTTGGTCGATCTCTTAAGGAATAAGGAAAGAACCTCAACCTTAAGGCATCTTGTGTTGCTCCAGCAATCTTGAAAGCATCACTTACTTCCAAGAACAATTTAAGATGGAGGTGAGGATCTTCGTTTGGCAATCCGTTGAATTGCTTCTATCATCAGCCAGGTAAATAATATTGTTGTTGCCTGGTTGTCTCCTGTTAGCCTGTTCATTATGTTCTTCTTGAATGTTGACTGGTTGTAAGGGCCCGTGAGGGTTCAAATTTCCCTCACCCTGCAAATTATTCATGCCTGAAACAGTCTTTGAATTTCTTTATTCTCTTCGCAATCTCCTGACAGTCCTTTCAATCTTAGGATCGAATTGGAATACCACATATTTGTCCTTGCGCATGCACGTACTGATCTGCCAATCAATAGAATGAATCAAGTCAAATTCGGCACTATCACGATTTACTTCACACTTCAAAAATAAACAATCAATCCCCGGCAACGGCGCCAAAAACTTGTTGGTGAATTTTATAAGCAATAACTATCAATGCCAATGTGCAAGTATACACAACAAGTAATAAAGTGATAAGTATTCAAGATCGTCTCTACAGGGATTGATGTTATTCAAAATGCTATAGCACTCACAATAACACAACTCAATTTGAAACCAAAACAAACAATTGTCAAATAATTTCTATCGTAATCAATAATTGAAATAAGAACTAAATAAGACAATACTGTAATGAAATAAACTATATTAACTGTGTCTAAGATTCACTTGAGAATATAGTAGTTGAATGATCAAACTCTTCTAATGGGGTGACTGTTGTTTACCAAATTAGCACCAGTTGTTAGAATAAGTGTTGCAGCACCGGGCATAATAAATCAGCATCCTCAGCTATCGCATGTTGGAAGTCTCATACCTTTAAATCTACTAACAATGACCAGTTGCTCATATATTTATGGTACGACATTATAACCTTTAATCTTTCTACCCTACAAGGTGAACACCTATTTCTAGAGTGTCACATATCTTAACTTCAAGTATTGCCCTTATGGGATTCAAGATAACCTAATCTAGGAAACTCGACTTAAGAACAAGTAATACTCTAATAATGTCCGCTAAGACATGCCCTTTTGCTGCTCTATCTTAACTGAAACTATTAAATGGGTGGTCAACCGAAATAACAGTTATATTCATAAAAGCTATTAGAGTAAAATGCTACAGCAATACCATACAACATATAAGAACAGTCAAGAACCCATTGGATTATTTGTCACTCAACTACAAGTAAATTTAGTTCATAATCTGGATGAGAGAAATAAACATAAACATATTGGTCTCGGAATACATCAAATCAATTAAAGGAAGAAGATAAATATAAGTTGAGCACGGTGAAAATCAAAGCCAAGTAATTCTGCACGATTCTCCAATGTTGCCGAAATAACACTCTTCAATTCTGATCTTCTTCTTCTTCGTTCCTTCTAATCATTCTAATGATAATTTCCTTGCTGACTCTCTATGTGGTGCACCTCTCCTTTTTATATTGCAAATTAGGTTAAACCAAAGCCCATGAGCATGCGTGTGTTTAAATTAGGAAACATGCAGATCGCGATTTTATGGCTGACCCGCGCCTAAGTTTTCTCCCGCATTGCTCCCAGATTGCTACAGCACTGGTTGCTCTAACAGCTGCTACAACACTGCCTTATTCTCGATTGTGCTTTACTTCTTTTGTGGCCATCTTCCTTCCTCCTCTTGCCCTTCTAATGCCTCAACATCCTCTCATGAATTTAACACCTACAATTTAAAACCTGTTTTTAGCACAACTTACTATGATTCAAGCAAAACTTATTAAGACTCAACTAAAATGAATGTTTATGCAAAAGGTAACCAAAATGTAATAAAAACACATTATTTGTTCTCTAAGTGACCTGGATTCAAGTCTAGAATTGATGTAATAACTCTCTTTTCCTAGAGTTATCACCTCACAGATTTTTTATTAAAAAAAAGCATAAAAATGACAGTTGAATAATCGATCTAAAATGGTAAGACATGGGAAGTTTTTCGGATATTAAAATATGAAGAATTTTCTCATGAATGGCCTTGCACATCGATCTTTTGCTGCCTCTTAACATGTTGTGAACAAAGAGTGCTTCTGAGTGTCGCTCTCATTTTATCAAGATGAAAAATTAGGGAGGAGCAGAGTTCCTGGAAAACAACATAGCTGTGATAAGTCTTTCGCGTTGCAATCCCGAAGTAAAAGTTCATTTGTCTATGACCACTTTCATACCTCCTCCGGCTGGTGGCCTTTACTATGCATGTCCATCATAGTCCGATAAGCAAGCATATAAAACTTCTTATTGGAGAAATGTTTGATTAGAGTATGATGGGTATTGTAATCCGGACTAATTCGTCCAATTTCCCCATAACATGCATTACGCTCTCCATAGCACCAGCTCTGCAGTAGGCATAAAGCATGCAATTTAAATCATATTTGTCATACTTGACTTCAAAATACCCAGCCAATTTGCCTCTTCAACATCAACCGGACCACCACGTCCTAGTTCTTCCGGTTCCCTCAATCAACATCAACCGTTAATTGTACGATGCTTTAAATCCTATGGTTATTATTTTTTTCCATATATTTAATTCCATGGGGTTTATCAATGGAACTGGTGCGTAGTAGTTGTAGCCTTTAGTTAGAATAGTTTTGAGTCGGTGCTACATGTGGCTTTTCGACTTGTGTTAACTGGCAGCAGTCACAATCAACTTCATCGCTTTGTAAATTTCCAGTACCGTCAGGCTCATGAAAAGAAATTATTTCTATTTTTCTTATTGGCATAAAACAAATAATGAAATAAAAATAAAAATAAAGATTTCAATATTTGAATTTTGATTTAAGTCCTAACTTATGTGTAGCTAGAGGCGAAGTTTTGAGAAGACTAGAAAGATTGAACCCAAGTCTCTACACTCATATTTTATAAACACAAACGACATTATTGGATATTTGTTTCTAGAAATGAATATGATAATAGAAGATAATTAAAATGGACTAATCCAATAATTAGGCGCTCCTTCTTTAAGCTAATCCAATAATTAGGAACTCATTTTTTTGTTATATTTACTTTTTGATCCTTGTAACTTTTTTCTTTAAATGCCACAGATCTAATTTATATCCTCATTTAATTTAAATGGGTACGATTTGTCAAATGCGATTTAAATGGGTGATGCATGTATACGATTTGTCAAATGCGATTTAAATGGGTGATGCATGTATACGATTTGTCAAATGCGATTTAAATGGGTGATGCATGTATACTGAAAGTAGCCCTTGTGCTTAACATGCTATGAACCATGCTTAAATAATCGAGTATAACTGCATCCATCCTCTTCTTGTAGGAATTGGAATGAGCCTGACTTAAGTATATGCATATACTGACGACTTTTTTTCTCAATAAAAGCAACATATATATCATTTGCTTTTCATTTATAGACCTCGATGAATGAGGGAGTTTATTATATTATAGAAAAGCGATCCCCCAATAGAGAGAAAAGGCTGGCCAACATCAACTGAAACTGCACTCTGGGAATTCATCAGCCGTTGGTGCTGTGAAAGCCATGTGGTTGTCCTCCAAGGGAATGGGCTGAAAAAGCCATGTAGAAGCTACATCCATAGTCTCTTGGTTTTGAGCACCGTGCCCATCTCTACGTAGATACATAACATGGGACATTCTCAGAAGATTCAACATCAAGTCAACTGTATTTTGAGATAAGGGAGAATCTTTATCAGCTCTGTATGCATTCACCTTCTTCCACATCTGTCTCATCATATCCTCGATGTGTTCACGAGCAGCTTCCTCCGAGGCACCAGTTTCATGCATGTAACACTGGATTGATTTCGGAACATCCCCTCTCTGTATCTCATCCTGATGAATTATTGGGTAAAAAAAAGTACAATCAAATCGTATATAGAGGATTAATTCAATTTCTGTCTTGTTAAAAAAGGAAAAAAGAATAAATACCGATGAAGTTCCCAAATCATCTTGAAGACGAAGAATCTTGAATGGCCAGTGAATTATATCTTGATTACTTTCTAAAAATTCTAGTTCCTTCTCAATGATTGGATTTGTCCCAGAAAGGTATGAAGTCATTGTACCCATAGGGCCTCCTATTGATACCAATCCATTTTCCAAGAATTCTCCCAGCGTTGGCGTGTACTTACTATGGTACCATTTTGCCTCCACTAAGCAGGCTTGTAGTAAGCCAAGCCACTGATGCACATGACATAGAAAATAAAGCTAGTTACAATTTATTATTTTTGAGACAAAAGCATAGTAATTTAAAAAGGATAAATCAAAGGAACGGAACGGCGGGAGAGGTGAAATTAACATTTTACATACTGAATTTTTATTACTCCGAAGCATATCAAAATCCTGTTGTTTGAGTACGTAATAAGCAAATTCATTAACAAAGTTGTAAAGCGCAAAAAAACACAATTTCATGTAGTCCGGAAGGTGGTTCAAAGCATAATGGATGTCCCACCTGTAGAAAAGAGAAAAAAAATATATTATAAATGGTCTACTAATTTGAGAAGTAGCAGGCAGCTAGCTTGCAATTGAATCAATCGATTAAATATAACATTAGTTTGCCAACAATCCTCTCAACAGCAGCAGTGAATAGCTCAAGTTCGTCCAAAGTTCCATAAACATCATAAATGTCATCAATCACTGTAACTAGAGCTATTGCAATTGTGACTATTCTCCTGCAATAGGCCAATTGAGGCTCAGACCCTATCCCCATGCTCCATAAGAAGGATGCTACCAAGCTGTCCCTCGCAAAGCTCAATTTCTCTCCAAGACCTGTATCCTTCCACCACCTTCATAGGGAAATTGAAACGAATATTACGATACATGTTATATATATCTATATATATAGAGTCAGCTTTCAATCTAGAATTCTGAAGAGTCTTTCTGTAATGCAGACAATAGCACTTTATAAAGTGTATAAAGGCTTTACAATACACCGATATATAGATTCATACTCTGGTGCAATGTCTGCACTATATAAAGTACAGCTCATGCCTTTAAACTTCTGTAAAAGGCGGAGTTTGCACCTAAGAATAATTTAATATACATGTGATTAAATTGTACAAGTTGTGTAAATTATAAAATCAAATCTTTGATGTGTGTGTGTGTGTGTGTGTGTGTGTGTCTGTCTATATATATATGAGTTATGCAATCAAATGGATACCCTGAAATGTCTTTAAGCTCTTCCTGGTAAATTGCCTGCAAAGTGTTAAACTCCAACTTAGCGAGCTCAAGTAAAAGGTGGTTCTTGTCCTCTCTTTTCTCATAAACGTGTATGAACCACCTTGCCTCTAACATTGGGACTTTCCAATGCAGAGGGAGCTCCACTGCACGCTTCGCTTGTTCTGCGACAAATACATGCTCTTCCTGATCATCACTTCTTTAAGATGTTTACTGGTAAATTGCCAGGCCTCCTCCATGATGCTTTCTCCTTCTAAGCTGTAATACGAGGCTTCGTGCAAGCTCAATATTCCCTTGAAATCATCATAAATGAAGCCTCCCTGGTCGTCTTTAAAACCATTGAAAACCTCTGCAGCATTCAACCAAGAAAAGTTGCATTCGTCAAAATTTTTGCATCCATATATTAATTAGAGAATGATTGAAGTATCCCCAGCGGCGCCCTTTTCGAGTTCGAACCCTCAGGAGAGAGAGTTATAAAACTGATTTGGGTTTCGTCCATTTCTTTACATTTAAATAATAAAAAAAAAAAAAAACAAAGAGATCGATTCAAGTATTCAGATCATGCATGTGCATGAAGAAGGAAGCGAATTAATTAAATGTACCTTGAGAAACAGGATAGCCATGTTGTCTAAGTAGTCTGAATTCTAGGGACGTTGCATACAGATTTTCTTTTCTCCAAACATAATCTTTATTATTGTTGTAGATTTTCTTTTCTCCAAGCCAATCCAAGTCTTTGCAAGTTATCAATCAGCTCCAACTGATCCAGGCTCGGTTACATGCACAGCATTTAGTTTTTAGTTATTCATGGTCCCAATTTGAAATGAACAAAGGAAATTAATACGTATTAATAATAATAATAATAATAATCAATACCGTATAGTTGCTATTCAGTGACTGCAAAAAATCATGGTCCCAAATTGAAGGTTGGTAGTTTGCTGATCTCCTATCAACTGTCAAATTATAATATTTGGCGCTGACAAGGCATTGGACTGGCTTATTTTTTGCCATGATTCTGATGGCTGCTCTATTTGTTGCAAGAGGAAGACATTTGAAACCATTTACAGAGGTAACCAAGGTTAAGGGATTAATGGAAGAAGACATTGGATATACAGATGTAGTGTAAGCTAGCTTACAGTTATACTTGGCAAAGATTCTCAAATTAATCTATGGTTTGTGGTGATGTTCGAGGTTATATATATATAAAAATATATATATAGGCAGAGGAGAAGTTCATGTGATTTATTTTTCTCTCATTTTTTCTGAGTTTTGAAAGCGTTTAATTTTTAAGTTTAATAGTACAAAGGTATTTTATTCATTTGGGGGAAAAAAAAAGGAGTACATCATACTGTGCGAACGAGGTCAATATTGTACCAGAAGACACATACATCATCCATACTTCAGCTCTTCACCGTCCGATTTAATGAAAAAGCAGCGTCTATGGTAAGGATGTGTCTGTTTGGTAATTAACGTTACGGTCCCTATTTTTTTGAAAATTCAACAAAGTTAAAGAGTTACAGCTTTTAATGCACAAGTCTGAATTATCTCAAAATTGTAAATAATTAGACAATTAAAATTAGGAGAAATTTCAATAACATTTTCATTGTTAAAAATAAAAAATAAATAAATTTAATTTGTGAATAAAATTAAAATTTAAAATATTAAAAATTAATTCAAAAATCATTTCCAATTTCTTCATCTTATCCATCTCATGTACCATGAACTGGAACCGAAAGTAATTAAAAAAAATTAATCATAGAATGAAATAATAGATATCGTCAATTTAAGTTAGTAAAGCATTAACCAATTACTCCTTTCGTTAGCCTAAACCATTAATTTGGTTTAGTACCTAGAGGCTGGAACTTCAACATAAAATAATTAAAAAAATGTAATTCCAGATTATTAATTTAAGTTTCAACCCAAATTGTAGTGAAATTTCCCAATTATTACTATTTTTTATGATGTTATATTAGTATGTCAATATTTAATATTCAAAATAGTAAGAATATGTTTAACATATTAACATTTGCAAAAGAGTAGAAGAATAAAATTCATAATTATGATACTTCAATTCTAATCAAATTATATTGATATGCATTAATTCAATAAGCCTATACACCTAAATAAGCTAAATACTAGGAGCTTTACTATTCCTAAGTTATACATTGTAGATTATTATAACAATCATAGATTATTATAACTTTTTTAATTAACATAACATTCTCAAACAGTTAATTAAAACTCTTTTGCCAATTAAAGTTGGTAGAAAAAATCGAATCCCAAATCCCGTACCAAATGGTACATGATACGGTATATGACTTAAAAAATATTTAAAATAAATAGAAATTTGAGATTAAATTTATTCTCATTAAAACTCGAGACTAGTCAGGACTTCAATCGGGATCCTGATGGAATCCTAATTATACCAAATTATTTTAATTTTCTAATTTAATTAAAATGTTAAAAAAATTCCAAATTTTGGCTAAAGCCCAAAATTAATGCTTGCTTTTGTACTCCTTCAGGCTAATTATTAATAGCTTATAGTTTATATTTTTTGATTCATTAGATTATTTAAATTAAAATAACAATTAAGTAAATAATAATAATTCCCAAATGATGTCAAGTTGGCTGTTGTGGATTAATTATTTGAAAATGGAAAAAAATTGGGCCACCTATGGAGTGGAGGGAAAGAATGAGAGAGGAAAATAAAATTATATTTAAAAATAAATTAAAAATAAAAAGGAAAGTAAGGGGTCAAATGAAATTTACCACACAAAAAGACAATGGTACCTTGCAACTGTTGCAAGGTAGCTGGATCCAAAAAAGGCATACAAAGTTTCAAGCAATATCGTAATGTTGAGCAAATAACATCGAAATTATATCTGTTACAGTTATAAAGTACTTTTGCGGAAAACAAATTAATAAATTTCAAAATGATTATCAACAAAAAGTAGACTGGGCAGGTAGATGTCCACTCAAAGTTAGTGGGAGCAGATTTCCGGCCTATACAGTGCAAATGCATGTATCTACTGTCTAAATAGATAATGGATTTTAATGTATGGGTAGATTGTGATAATTTGTAATAATTTCAAAAAACCTCCATTTAACAACGGTTGATGAAAGTGTGTTGTAAAATCATTTCTATATTTGACAACAAGCGAAAGAATGTTGTTATAAACTCTTCAATAGATGTTCAATTTCACAACGTCCTACAAAAGAGTGTTGTGAAAAAATTCTAATAATTCACAACAAGTGTAGAATCGTTATAAATTTTTAATCCCATTCAATTCATGAATTAGTAAAATTAATTCAAATCTAATTGATAATTATGCAGACAAGATGTGAATTTGACATAATCCATATCCATTCCACTTAGCGAATTCGATACGGATTAAAAAAAAAATCTTTCTATCCAATTCATTAAATAATTGAATAAAAATATTAATTATAAAAATAATTTTACTAACAATCAAATTCAAATTTAAACAAGATTTAAATAAATCAATAATTTAAATACGTATTTAGGAGCGCTATGTTAATAGGGTCTTTATACCGTCACCCAACATCTATTAAATCAATCAACGTATGTTTTGAAACAAATAAAATCCGGAGGCCATATACCATTTCAGTTTTACTCCTTATTCTCTCTTAAATAAAACTATGAAAACACTGGAGTAATCGGTTTCAGCTTCAGTGTAGGATAGGTGGGAGGTGATGACACACAACGACCGCTTCTGAAAGATCATTTGTTTTTTAAGGATGCCATTTAAAGTTTCGAACTTTAGCACACCAAAAGAAAAAATCCTGATGTTTTTAGATAGTAGATGAAAATTAACTTAAATTTTAGAATTAAATCAATACAAAAGTCGAAATTTGAAAGCTTATATAATTAATTGTTGTCAATATCCACCCTAACTAAATTTTAACCTATTTATTTACTAATAGTATAACATTTCTAAATTTTAAAGATATATATATATATATATATCACAAATTTGTAGAAGCAAATCCATTTCTAGTTCATCAATTGTGGATTTTAAAAATTTTCAATCCATCCATTCTGTCAATCCATGGATTGGATTTTAATGAGGGGATTTTGGCAAATCAAATGAATTGAATTGATTGAACACTTTAACACGTTGTTATAGTCATGTTGTCTCAACCTTATTTTCATGGAGCATGTTGACAAATACAATAATGTGCATTTGGAGGTTGATTTTAAAGATAAAAACAATAGAAAGTATAAATGATTAAGATTAATAACATAGATGACTTTTAAGTGACATAAGATTTTTAAAACAAAACAAAGCCAACACAAGTAGATGATCCTTTTCATTATAATATGTCGCAAAATAAAAACTATATATTTATTCCTTTTATTTTTTTAATTTTATTCGTTCAATTTCTTGCAGTAACTAAAGACACTTCAGAATTATGTTAGTATTAATCCATACAAAGAAAACATCCTAAGTCCTCCGCGTTCTGGTTTGGTTCGTAGTTCCTATTTTTAATCCTTAATTTTTATGACTTCCACAATTAATGTCTGTAGTTGAAGTAATATTAAATTGTGGAAGTCATAAAAATTAAGGATTAAAAATAGGAACTACGAACCAAACCAGAACGCAAAAAGTAATCATATTTTTTAATGAGGGAACAGAAACGTGCGGAAGCATGTGTTTAATAATCAAAGTTATACTTCCATAAGAGGCATAGAGCACTAAAAAGAATGTGTAAAAGCTCGTTTAATTTTTATATTTTGAGTTCTTATATTTTAAAAAATACCTCACAACTCTTGGTCGTTAAATAATTGACATATTTGTCGTTATTTGTTTTCTTTTTAGCTTGCTTTTATAATATTATCTCTCTTACAATAATTTTTTTGGACATTAATTAAAAAGAAAAATTAAATTATTAATTTAACCATAAAAATAAAAATAATATATATTAATTTTTCACGAAGATCACGTATGTCAAAAAAATTAATATTGTCAAAAATTAAATTATCAATTTTTTTGGACATTAGTAAAAAATTTAATTTATTGACTTAGCAGAGTGTTCCACATTAATTTTTTGGGATTAAATTGGTAATCTAATTTTTTTATTAATGTCCAAAAAATAAGCATTATTGTAAGAGAGTAATATGTAAAAGCAAGTTAAAGAGAACAAAAAGTAACCCTAACTGTGGTGTCAATAATTTACAGTAGGGATGTTTTGATAAATTTTTTAAAATATAGTGACTAAAAGAATATGAACCTAAAAATATTGGAAATAAACGAGCTTTTGTCAAAAGAGAATTCCTGTACAGCCGGACTTTACTAGAATTTGCAAACAAAATGCAAATACCATTGGTCTTCCGAAACACATGCAACTTTTCGTCAACAACCTGTAAAATACCATTAGAAGATATATTTGTGCCATTTCCTTGGGATCATCAATCTCAAAACAAAAGAGTTTCTGCGAGGCAACATATCAGCATGTAAAATGCCATCTCATTGACTAATAGTTGAAAATGACAAGGGGGCAGAAGAGAAATTTTAGAATTCTTTTAAAGTATCATGTCATTTATACAATAACTAGGTACATTTATTTTGAAGAACCAATATATAACTGGTGCTTATATAAAAAATTTAATTATAATACCTTTTATATATTCTAGAATTTCTCTTAAAAGAGAAATAGCATATTTCAATTTTTTTTTTTTATTTTACTGCATTACACTGGTGCAGCGCATGAGCGACATGCTTATGAAAAATTAGACTAGTTGGTACAGGGCATATCGGGGAGTCAGAGCCTCTCCTTTTTGACACAATGATTCAGTGTGCAATACATAAGCACATGCACATACAAACTTCGACTAGCTGGTGCGCGGATTATTCGGGAAGCCTCTCTTTTTTGACACAATATGAAACAATTATTAACCATTAAATCACAATTTGATAAGTCTCATGAAAAATAAAAATAATAATAAATACATTGAAAATGATATTTGCATCGGGCCAAACCTTCGGTCAAACTTTGAAAACTCAAAACGCATCGTTTCACTAAAGGCAAAAATGCAGCATTTTGTTTGCCAAATATTTTCCCATTTCCTTCGTTGACCGAGGTCTAGCCATTCACGATCCACCGCAATCCGTAGCTGAAATTGTCATTCGCGATCAACAACTCACAGCCACCATCACCCATACCCAGCCATCATCACCGCCACCACCGACAACCATCACATAACAATGATAGTCATTCACAAGGCAGCACAGTTATCACAGCCTAAGGTAATGCTTGAATCTTTAGCTTTTTTAGATTATGGCAAGATGGGGACAATTTAGGTGTTCGTACCTGGCGATATAGAAATATAATTAGGCGTAAGTCATGTAAATTGCATTTGATATGTAGATTTTAATTAGAAAATTAAGAAGACCCAGAATTAAATGAGTGTGAAAAGAGTAAATTTTTCAAATATGTTGTTCGCTTAATTATTCCTCTTTCTCAAGTTATTACTTCTGAAACATGACATTGAAATAGGTTCAACCATGTTTTCCAAAATGATAGCTTCAACAAAGTTAAGTTCATTACAGAGTGTGTAGGCATAATCTAGGTTTTGCCAATGGTTTAACTTCTATAGACACAATCATGATAAGCCTATAAATTTCTTATGTTCTAAATTTTAGATCCAGTTTCCATTACCATATTTAATTTCTTGCTTTCTGGTAGGCGCCAAGAGGGGAGGAGGCTTATGGTGTTGACCGATCAACATTTGCATTATTTATGCAACCTGACTAGCAGCATTCACAAAGTTGATTTATCTAATATATATTTTTTAGCCTCACTTATGCCAGTATAATTTTTATAGGAGAAAATTGCGTTATAGATTGTATTTTTTTATTAAAAAAAAAGGGAATTTATCATTGCATCACCTTTGTTTTACCTTATGTTCATCCAACCACTACAAAATTCTAACATGTTCTCTGCACCACATTTCTTTTTAAATTGGTATCAATTAACCATTTTTGCACTAACACTATTAAATAATTTAAATGAAATGACAATTTTACCCCTAAATAAATTAAAATATCATTGTATTTTAAAAAAATTATAATCATAAAATACACCTAAATTTAATTTTGTGTTTTATTTTTTTAATAAATAAATTCAGTTATTTAAATAAAAATTTCCAAATTTATATTTTTTAATAAATAAATTCAGTTATTTTATTAAAATTTTACAAAATTATAATTTCTTTTTAATAAAAATAGTTATTAAAACTTTGTAAAATCTAAATTTAATGAAAATCAGCTGAGCACCTCTATTTGGGATTTATTTTTTATTAAAATTAGGGGTATTTTGATAATTATAATTTTTTTTATTTTTCAAAGTTTTTATAAGATATAATGATCTTTTAATTTATTTAGGGGTAAAATTGTCATTTCATTTAAATTATTTAAAGGTG
This sequence comes from Citrus x changshan-huyou, assembly GCA_039657385.1. Lineage (NCBI taxonomy): Eukaryota > Viridiplantae > Streptophyta > Magnoliopsida > Sapindales > Rutaceae > Citrus > Citrus x changshan-huyou. Next base: position 10,529,964 of record CM077549.1, read on the forward strand.
TTAATACAAAAGTGGCTAATTGATACAAATTTAAAAAGAAAAGTGATGCAATGATAATTCCCCTAAAAAAAATTCTCATTTTGAAGACTTCTGCTTTGCATGTACGAAAAGCTTAATTTTCCAAAGGAAACACATATTCATAAAGAGGTATGTCAAAACCCTATACCTTTATGACAGTCTGAGAATGTGTGGCCCGTCTTTGCTATCTAAAAATTCTATAGAAATAAAATAAGGTGATAGAAGATGGCATAGCTCACTTCATTTTTGCTAATAAGACCTATGAATGTATATATATATTTTACAATTGGTTACAATCTATATATGCTATAACAAATTTGGATATATTACCATATGAATTGTATTATAACTTAGAGATGTTTATCTACTCCTAATATTTTGCTACTACTACTCACATTTGTATTTAGATATATTACCATATGAATTATATTATAACTTAGAGGTCTACATCTACCCCTACTAGTATTTAGAGAGATATCTACGACTACTCACATTTGTAATAAGAAATTTATCACTATTTGTTTTTACTAACCACCTTCTTATTTGTGTTTTTAATTCCTTCGATTCGAACTGTACTTGGTCTAATGTTGGTGGTACTTTTATGCCAAAATGGTTTTATTTGAAGTATGGTTGAAAGTACTTTTAACACTAATAAGAATTTTTTAGATAGCAAAATTTGCAAATCTCGTTTTATTTAATCTTTGGTTGAAATAAATGTTGAAAACAATCATTTGAAGAGCTTTTGATGAATATTTTCGTGAAAGATCTTTCGTGTGCTTCAAATAAGAACACACCATGGAATTCTTTAGTATGATGGATTTATTTATTCACAAAATTAACTTTTCCATGCTCCTATCATATGAACCATGCATTTGTTCTTTTTATTCAAGTTGTGACATTGAGGATTCTTAGACTTTTCCAATAAAACCTCACAATACATTTGTGCCTCTCGTTGTTGCTGCTGGATTAGGTAACAACTGTATTGCATTTCTTCTTTTGCTTTGTCAACATACAACCACCTTAACCTAGATCACTTTGTAAGCCCTTGTTATCTGATTAACTTTACTCCTGCTTTAATCTCACAAACCAAAGAGCATGTATGTATCATGTATCCATGACATCAACTCCAAACCTAATAAAAGGGGACACAAACCCAAAAATAAAAGTGATTTTAGGTCATAGTTCAATATTTGTGCCATGGTTAGGGGATTTTGTATTCCTTTAAATTCCAATCCTTTGTTGGATATAGAGTGTACATATTAATATGTCAATGTTAATGACAGAGCAACAATGTTATTAACTAAACATACTTATTAAAGCTTTGTACAATAGCCCTTAAACTAATTTTCAAGTACTGATTCCTTTTTCTAGGTGTAGGCCTAGGAAATTTGAGAAAGTTGGGTGTAGTTGGTGTTGACATAAGCTGAGGTAAACAACTTTCAAACGAATCGAAGTGATTGTAACTGCTTTACTTCCTAGCTTTGTTTTAGTGTTGTGAAATGATTGACATTGGACTTGACTCATATATGAACTTATTTCTAAACTGAATCAGGCTGCTTTTGATAAATAGCATTCAGGCGTTGATAAATCAGGTTGTTTTTCTTTTTGGGGGGGGGGGGGGGGGGAGGGCAGGGAGGTAGTTTTAGCAATCTATTAATCACGTTGTTGAGTGTTAGAAAGTGTATATGTATAAAGGAGAAAATCGTCATTTTACACTTCAAATCTCACTAACATCCCTACTTTTATGTATTTAAATCTCTTGTAATTTAATTATGTATATTGTATTATAATTAAGTATTTTATGTATTTTAGGAGCATCATGGTCATTTCACAATGAACGAGAGATCAAACAGCAAAACGGACATCACTTTTGAACTCAAGACAGTCGAAAACCTTAGAAGGAGTATAAAAGGAAAATGACACTGTTCACATGTATGTTACTATTCACATATACGGTATTGTCCATGTTACTGTTCACACACTATTCATATATACGGAATGATGACGTGACATTGACCGATAACGTGGCATTGACCGATGAGGTGTTACGATCCTATTGAACTAAAATTTTTATGTATTGTTGATCGGTGACGTAGCAGCATGTTAGTGGACCGAAAATCATGTGTACGGTACATGCATATACACGAAATTATTTATAACCAAACAGCGTCACTATTCAAATCGCGTGGTCAAACCGCATACTGTTGACATGTGGCGCAATCCTGAACATCCAAATTGTTTTTAATCGATAGCCATGATTTACTCAGTGTATGTATCTATAAAAAGGGGGTTCCCCCCCTAATTTGACACCCCTGAATTCATTTTTGAGCTCCATTTTCTGTAATTCCTTCTTCATCTTGTATTTTCAACGTATTTTAATAAATTTTCATTTTACCCTAATTCAATTATGAGTAGCTAATTTTCTTTCAAGTTTGGGTTGAAAGTGAAGTCTCAACATGTTCCATGGGCTTTATTTGGTAAACTTACTTTCTCTTTGCCTATGATTTTTGTGGATGTTTTCACTTTTCGTCGACAGATAGTAATAATTTTGTCTACATACCGCACTGGTATAACCGACTCCCTAGTGCAAGGTTATTACTATTTGGCACGATAAGCCTTTAGCACCATATTGATTAGAGTGTGGTTCATGAGGAGTGGAAACCCCCCCTCATGATTTAATTGGCACTAATAAGGAATATTAAGCTCATGGTGCATATTGATACAGATCCAGATACCCAAACACTCCATTTTAATAGTTTTCTCTTCAATTTATTCTCACCATTTTAATTCAAATTTTAGGATAATCTCAGTCACTTTCACCACAAATCCAACCACCCACTCAGAAAATTAATTCTACACATAATTAAAATCCACCTCCTCGTGGGATCGACACAAGTCACCATTAATCTATTCTACAATAGATTCGTGCACTTGCAAGTTCAATAAAATTTGCACAACACATGTCATACAGTACAAGTGAGACCGTAAATCTAGCGAAGAGAAAATTGACTTGTTAGTAGAAAAGGTTCAGAAGTTGACATTGGAGATTGAGTGTTTGTCCGTTAAATTTCAATTATTGCATAAAAACCTTGAGCATATGCGAGAATGTGAAGTGCAAAGGTGATTATTGGACGACGAACTTCGAAGGAGACAAACACCATGATATCATCTTATTAAAATACTCGTGATTGTTGTATTATGTTTTCTATTCAAGTATTATTTTTAGGTTGTTTCAGTTTATACTATGTAACTGGAAAAGACATGTAGACATATGTAATAGCATTTTCTTGAAAAATATAAGTTTCTGAGTTGTTTGACTAAACTGAGTTAGAAATTAAATTCAAACTGTACTGCTTTAATGTAGGAAAATGTTGTGGCACCTAAATGTAATTTCATCAAGCCCGCAAGTTAAAAGATACAAATGACTAAATAACAATGTAAATATAAATTGCACATATATATGTAAATTAATTGTATTGAACAACTGACAAAACCAAAATAATACATAAAAACATAAGTTAACTTTGTTGATTCGCCAAGCCAACTTCAGTGGACTTTGATCATGTGCTTGGTTCATTAGTTGAAAACTCCCTCCGATTGGCATCCTCGAAATTTTGTTGTGGTAATTGTTAGAAGTTTACATGATGAACTCCACCGTAATTTATCCAAGACTGATAGTAAGAATAAAAAAAAAATGAATGTTTTGGGAGTGCCTGTTGTGTTAACTGTTGTACAACCCAAAAAAAATTAAACACAAATTATCAAACATATGATAATGAATTAAAATGACAAATAAAAAAATATTACCATGGCCATGTTGCTCTCTTGTGTTGGGATTGTAGTAACCACCTAAGAAGATAAATCATGTATCTCCAAGTCCTACGAAAGCAATCAAGACACATTTAAAAATATATTAATTAATTTAAAATGAATGTATTAAAGTAATTTAAATTGTTTTAATGTAATAGAATTACCTCTACAATGTAATAGATGAAACGGAGTTGTTTTAGGGTCGTTTCAGGGTTTGACCCGAGACAAATATCAGCGTTGTAAATACATGTGACTAACAATGTACATTTTAGCGTCTTTATTAGCACAAGTCTTGTAGGCAAGGATGGCTCAATCAATTTTAAGGTCTTATAGAAATTGTTTCAATTAGGCCTTTCAAAAAATTTAAGGTTAAATATATGTATTAATTTTATTAAAATTTTATTTATTTAAAATTAATTTTTCTAACTTTTTGAGGTTCGAAATTATTAACCAAATTTTCATATTCTAATTTTACTACTATATTTTTTGTAATAAACAATATAGCTAATTCAATTGACCTTTCTTGCAACATTGTTAATCTTAAATAAGATTTTATCAATTTTAATTTTAAAAAAGTTCTTTCTGCAGAAGTAATTGCTACTAATATTGTTAACAATATTCTATGAGCAATATATGCATTTGGGAAAGAATCAATTTTTTAAATAATTAAGTAGTATTTTTTCACCTTGAAAAACTTCGTTTAAAAATCTCAACTCTTAAAACAAATCTAAATCATCTATGTGTATCATGTTTTAAAGCATTTTTAAGATTAACACAATAAGTTTTTGAAACATAATCACTTAACAATTGTAATTTTTTGAAATTAAACAAAAATCCAAACATATTATCATACATTTGAAATTATTCAAATCTATTCTTATTGATGAAATAGCTTGATCTACTATGTACATAAAATAATTAATTCTAAAAGACTCTTCAAGAGACAAAATTCCCTCTTCACTAATATTTTCATCAAATTTATTTTTTTCTACAAATTATACTTTGCTCATGAAATTTAGGTTCTATTTCCATTTCACTTGCAATTTCTTTTGCTGAAATCATAGCAGATATGAATGCATTTTCTCTATGGCTTTCAAAGGGGAAAAAAATGAAACCTTTAAGTTGATTTATGGCAATATCAATATGCACATCTTCTTTTTGCAAGATCTTACTTACAAAGTTAACAGCAAATAATATCAAACTAAATAATCACACCTAATATGAATTCAAAATCTTTTAATTCATATGTTATTGAACACTTAGCTTCTCTCTTTATCTTAAAATCTTCACTAATTTCTTCTAATTCAAGTAAGGCATCTCTTATTGATCCTCATATTGATCAATAATAGAAATATGTGTGACGAATAATGTACATTTCGGTATCTTTATTATTGTACGCGAGACAAATTATCTATTACAGAAAAAGAATAAAAGTTTTTACGACCTACCACATGATAGAGACTCCATTTGAAAGTCAAAAGCATGGAATTCCCAGTATTATTGATGAAATCAATAAATTATAAAATAAATGCTGAAATTATAAAAGTCTAAAGTGTCATTCTCAGTTGAATCACTAAATTCATTTTGGACATTGAGCCATAAATGGCAATGCTCTCCATGACTAGAGATTTCGTCCTTTTCTACAAGTTCCAACAATTTCTTGTAAACGTGTAGGACGAGCCTCCACGAATAGCAATTATTTGGGACGTACTCTTTTAAATATCTTTTGTGTTAAAAAACAATCACCGTCTCACATTGAACCCCAAAGTTTGCCTTAAAAAAAAAAATTCTTTTGTTTTTCTAAAATGAGGTCTGTATACCATTTTCGAAAATACGAGAGTCTCCATGTTCTTTTACTGAACCACAGAGGCGTCAGTATCCTTACAAGTACGCTCAACGACCGTCTTGTTTGCTTGCTTATAGGAAATTGACAGCTTAAGCTGAATTAATTGCCAGCTAGCGACAGTAATACTAGGAACAACTAATAATCTATCTATCTATATATCTATATAAAGCTGAGATTACAAGAGGTGATGTGGCATCACAATTCTTCATCTTTTTATATTCTCTATTATCTAAAATTTTTGTGGATATTCTTTATACATGTCTCTTCCTCTTTTTGTTTTAATCCAACAATATGTAACCATTACTAATAATTAATTATAAGTCTTTTGAAATATTCATTTATTTTATTATGCTAGTAATTAAAATTTAGTGGCTTAAAATATATCAATTAATTAACATAAGAAGAGAGGTTCTTTCATCTTCCCTCAACAATGTCATTAGGGCCTAATTTTAATGTCATAATCTCATATTTAATTATGCAACCTTTTGTTTAGTGTCTTTTGGCTTCTTCAAACTCTCAAAACACTAAATATTTAAGATTTGTTATGTTTGGGTTTTTTTTATTATTTAACCAACTTCCTCTTTAGAAAAATTCTTATATTTTTATTGTTTGATTTATTTGAATTTTTGGTATTGTGTGCTTCATGGAGTACTCTTTTTCTTCATGAGTTGAACAATGATAAAGATAGGTGGATGATAAGGGTTATGCTTTATAGGATGTGAGAGTCTACTAATACTAAGAAGAATGGTGAATCTTTCTATTTAAATCCAATAATATGTAACCATTAATAATAATTAATTATAAGTCTTGAAACATTCATTTATTTTATTATGCTAGCAATTAAATTTTAGTGGCTTAAAATACATCAACTAATTAACATAGAAAGAGAGGTTCTTTCATCTTCCCTCAACAATGTCACTAGGGCCTCATTTTAATGCAATAATCCCATATTTAATTATGCAATCTTTTGTTTAATGCATTTTGGCTTCTTCATGTTGGGATTATATGCTCTTTTAAAGCATATTAATTTATTTTCTGATTAACAAAATATTTGAGATATTTTCAATTGCATAAATATATATTGATAAAGGTCCGTTTAATCATATTATATGTATTTATGTGATCATGATATGGATTCACAGAAGACATAAATACAAGTTATCTTATGATTAAATAAATTTAGTTCGCAGTTGATAAATAGAGTTGGACACTCTATTTATGTTTAGACTGTAGTAAATTCATTGAATGATTTGTCTTAATCATGTATGAATTTACTGATGTAGTTTAACTACATTGAGCTGATGTAGTTTGACTACATTGAGCTGGATCACATTGAGATTTAATTAACCTTGAAATGACTGTCAGACTTATTAAATCTCATAGGCATTAATTTTACTGTAATCTTAATCTTGAGTTAGTTATGATTTCATGATTGTAATTGTTATTCCACTTAAATTACCAATGGGCACGGCACTCAATTATGGTCAAGATTACCCGGTATCTTGGTGGGAGCAATTATGAGTATTGGAGTTATAGATTAACAATATAGAATTTGTACGATGCATCTCTTGATGGGTTTTCCGCACTTGATCATAGAATTCTTTGGTCAGAGTGTGTCAACATATTTAGTATGTTGAAAATGATCATTAGAGAAAATCAGTAAGTGTTAAGGAACAAGATGTAATTAAATTGATAGGACAGTTGAGATATCGAGTTAATTAACGATGTGGTACAAAGAATTATGCAGTAAAGAAATCAATATGGCTTGGGACGAATTATTATTCGAGCATACAATTATGGAGGTCAGTTCCAATCTTTTAGTGGAGTAGATTTGGAATTAAATAATTGGGCTAGTTTAATTACATGCCTAATTATTGTAGCCACTATTGTATATTCCCAAATGATCCCCGGGTTAGCTCATTTAATTGACTGCTCCACTACTAGATTAATAAGCAAGATAACTAGTTATTTTGGTTAAAAGCCTAAATATATTATATAGTGGGAGGTTCCATATAATGTACTTGTGTCTAAGGGGCCTTGTGTTATTTTACAAGGTGGGCTCCTATGAAAAGAAAGAAGTAACGTTACTTTTCGTTTATTATTTTTAATTTAAATCAAACTTGATTTAATAGAATAAAATAATATAAAAAATGGAGCCTAGGGTTTCTACTAGATAGAAATATAAAAGGGCATATTTTCTCCCAAAAGAGATAGAACAACCACTTTATACACATCAGAGAAAATGATTTTTCTCTCTATTGCTGAGAGAAAAATTTTCTCGTGCTAGTTGCTTTAGTTGTGATAAAGGCGCCCACACGTCAAGTGCAGATCAAACCTGAGTCATAATCTGGAAGATTATTTGGTGGCAGATCGTGATCTAATAGAAGTGGTGGTGACAGATCGTGATCTAACAGGAGTGGTGGTGACGGATCGTAATCTGATAGCCTAAATCACTTCAGCGGAAAAAGCCAAATCATATTTTCAAGGTACGATTTCTAGATTACAAATTCTTATATATTTTATGAGAGCGATCTTAAAAGTTTTTATAAAAATTTTAAAAACTGATTTTTCTCCAACACTTCAAACTCTTTAAAAACTAAATATTTAAGATTTGTTATGTTTATTTTTTTAATTTAACCAACATCCCCTTTAGAAAATTCATATATTTTTATTGTTTGATTTGTTTGAATTTTTGGTATTGTGTGCTTCATGGAGTACACTTTTTATCATGAGTTTAACAATGATAAAGATAGGTGGATGATAAGGGTTAAGCTTTATAGAATGTTAGAGTCTACTAATACTAAGAAGAATGGTGAATCTTTCTATTTAAATCCAACAATATGTAATTACCATTAATAATAATTAATTATAAGTCTTGACACATTCATTTATTTTATTATGCTAGCAATTAAACTTTAGTGGCTTAAAATACATCAACTAATTAACATAGGAAGAGAGGTTCTTTCATCTTCCCTCAACAATGACACTAGGGCCTAATTTTAATGCCATAATCTCATATTTAATTATGCAATCTTTTATTTAGTGCCTTTTGGCTTCTTCAAACTCTCTAAACACTAAATATTTAAGATTTGTTATGTTTATTTTTTTTAATTTAACCAACATCCTCTTTAGAAACATTCTTGTACCTTTATTATTTGATTTATTTGAATTTTTGGTATTGTGTGCTTCATAGAGTACTCTTTTCTTCATGAGTTGAATAATGATAAAGATAGTTAGATGATAGGGTTAGGCTTTGTAGGGTGTGGGAGTCTACTAATACTAAGAAGAATGGAGAATTAATTAATGTGAACATGATTTTTATTGATGAAAATATTGTATAAAAAATTCATTCTCTCATTATTTTCTCTAATGTTTTTCCCAATTGTTTTACACGTAATGTAGCATGTTTTTTTTTTCGTAGGAAAATCTAATGCATGCAACAATCAGGAAAAATTTAGTGACAATGTTTAAGCACATATTGAGTGAAGCTTCTTTGTACAGTGTCAAGAATTTGAAAGTTGTTTCAATTACAGACGAGTACAGACCACTTTCAAATCAGTATAAATTATTTTCTTGGTTATAACTTCTCTTAAGAGGTTAGAAGGAACTGTTAAGATACCGATCAATGGATTCCAATTCGTATCTCCGAATTTGATTGATTTACGTGTGAATAATAACACAATCTTCTCTGGTAATTTTTTTAATTATTAATGTTTGTTAATATTTAAGTGTATATTAGAAATTATTAATCCTTATGTTTTAACATGTTTATGTTATTTTCCCATAATATTATAAATGTTGTCGGAAGTTTATGTGGTGTGGGTGATATTGAGATCGTTGGAGCTTGTTGGAAAAAAAGAGATATAAAAGTTCTAACATATTAGTAAGTTAAATATAATCAAGAAAACTATAACTATATATTTTTTAGTTATTGTTTCTCTTTACATTATTAACTTTTGTTAATTTTTATGGATAGCTCGGTAACAACAAAGATTACTTTATGGGAAAAGTTAAGGGTGATGTTTGATCCAAACTTGTACAAGAAAGACGAGGGTCCTTGTATTGTGATGGTAACTTCTACAACCATTAAAAAATTCCAAGGTGATTATTTTATTTAAATCCCACTAATTAACATTTTCAAATGCAATGTGGCTATCTTAATATTATACACAAATTTAGATTTTGTTCAAATTTTGTTTTAGGTTACATTTACTCTAAACAGGTGAGGTTAGTTTCTCTGCCACAAGTGCAAGCAAAATTTACATAAATCTTCGAATAGATTATTTAGCATCATTAATTGAAAGATTTTCTACCATCTCCAACGTTGTGCAAGTTATTGAAAGTTCGAATGTGAATAAGATTACTTTTGAGGAAGAGATGTTCCTCAATAGGATGAGCATTAAAGAACTGTTGGAGGCTGATTGGAGTTCTCAAGTGAAGGTATAAGGTCTGTACACTTAAACTATACACGTTAATATATATTTTTAAAGTTAACAAAAAAATAGTTAACTTTCATAAATAACATTAGTTTTATAAGGCTGCCTCATTTAAAAAAAAAATCATATTTTTTATCAGTTTCATCGAGTGTAAAAAAAGAAAAAAAGATAATACTAAATTCATTTTTCAAAGCCGCGCGAAGCGCGGTTTTATTTCCTAGTTAGAATAATAAAACTAAGGATCTCAATATTTCCTTTTTTTTTCTCTTTTTTAGGTACTGATTAACAACTTACCTGATATGGCAGTCACAAATAAAAGTGTCAAAACTAATTGGCCTATAATTCAAGATTTAGTCTGATTAACAAGGGGATCCAAGCTACTCTTATCAAGAAAAAAAATACTAATAATAAGTGAATCCAAATGCTCTCTCATCCAAGGGGAGAGAAAAAGAAGATGATAGGTAGGTCTCTAGAGAATAACATTCTTGCAACAACTCTAATATAGCTTCATTACACTTTATTGATAAATTTTCTCATGAACCAAATGCTAACTTGCGCGTAGCAATAAACCGTCTTTTGCAAGTTAAACGCCTACGTTGGAAGCCTCGGGAGGTTGAAGATGAAGGGTAAATTCATAATTTCCAAGTATAGTAGCATTTCTTCACCTTCAATGCTAGATCTTTTTAATCTATGTCTGATTTCTTTCTTTTCCAACAACCCCCCCTTCTTTTCTTTTTTTTCGATGAACTGTCTATGTAGTAAAATATTAGAGTTTTAACACATATCAGAGATATGGTAGCTTATAGCATGATAGGGGAAACCGTAAGCCATATTGATTTCTTTATCTAGAACTCGAGAATAAAGTAAATATCAAATTGCTCATTCTTTCAGAGTTCTCGACGATTTCGACTTCATATATTGCTTGGACAGTACATCAGCAATGAGTTGCCATCCGAATAAGTGTGAGTTTTTTAGTATCAGGTTTCTTGTTGATGAATTAACAACATAACCTTGACCTGTCATCCATTCTAGCAACTTGAGCAGCAATTACTTCTTCTCACGTTCTGTTATATATCGTGCTATTGCGATGTGAAATATTCCCTGAGATAATAGAAGAAAAGGAATTACAGGGCATTTAAGTTATTAATTCTACTCGTGTGTGTGTGTTCGTGCGTGCGTGTGTGCGATCACATGCGTGTAACATATGTGAATTTAAAATGAAAATGAGGCGGTTAAGGATTTTATAAGTAAAATAATAAGCTGGAAACAGAGGAAACATATGCACGTGTAACAGAGAGTGAGAGAGAAGCTGCCAAACCGACCCAACTACAGACCCGAAAACCCGACCCGACCCGCGAACGTGACCCGGCCATAACTTCCATTTTCGGCCACCATTTCAGCCGAGCTTGGTACCAATCTGAAGCTTAGAAGTCGGACGTCGTCCCCTTGCCATCCTCGTCGCCGAAAACTAATCGGAACACCGGCGATCGAAGCTTGAAACCCGCGACTGTTTCACTTTGCTCCGCCGGGATTTTTGCCGGTTTTGGGTGACACCACCGGTTGGATTTTGTTCCTCACGACTCCCTCTTCCATTTCCGACCATCCATAGCCACCGAGAATAACTGTTTTTCCGCCAGTCGATTGTTGGAATTCACGGCTGCCGAGCTAGATTCCGACTTCGTTACCGCGCGTTGGAGCTCATCGCCAGTACCATTGAACTCAGCGTGATTGGAACTTTTAGACTTGAGTTTTCCTGCCAGCGTTGACCAAATTCCGGTGACCGTTGACCGGCTAGGGCATTTCGGAGGATCCGCGAGCGAGAACCGGTCCGCGGACGTGGACGATAACCGACCGTGAACACCGTCACTGTGAGTGGAATATGCAAAACCTATTTTCATAGTTAATTATGATAGTAATGCATGTTTGTGAAATAAGTATTTTAAATGTTCTGATTTAATGATTTCCTCGAACTGGATTTTATTCACGCATTGGTATTTTATTAAAATGTTTGGTTAATGATTTTGCGTATTGACTTTGAATAAGCATGATAGTATTTTAAAGATAAGAAAAGTGGATTCAAATGTGGTATGATTTAAAATATGGTTAAGAGGTATGTGAATATGAGTATAATGATTGTTTTTTAAATCATTAGATAGTACCATTCCCTCCAGATACAATGATGCAGATGAGATGAGATGAGAGGCCTTTGGGGCCCGTCTGAACACACATAGAGGCTTTGGGCCGTGTGTTTGGGCGCTTTTGCCTTTTGGGGGCATATGCATGCGTTATGATGATTACAGATATATAAATATGAGATACAGACATATATTGAGATACAGATGAGATACAGGCCTTTGGGGCCTGTCTGAGTACACACAGAGGCTTTGAGCCGTGTGCTTGGGCGCTTTTGTCCCATGGGGACTAGATTATGTTGGGAAAATATGCTCTTTAAAAGCATATGTGTTTTTATTTAATTGTAATAAATAATTTTTCTGATTAATAAAATAAATGAGGTATTTTATTCAAATATCTTAATTGCATTAATATTTGTATTAAAGTCCATTTAATCATATTATATGTATTTATGTGATCACCATGTGGATTCACAGAAGACATAAATACAAGTTATCTTATGATTAAATAAATTTAGTTCGCAGTTGATAAATAAAGTTGGGCACTTTATTTAGGTATAGACTGTAATAAATTCATTGAATGATTTGTCTTAATCATGTATGAATTTATTGATGTAGTACGACTACATTGAACAGGATCACATATGAGATTTAATTAACTTTGTAATAACTGTCAGACTTATTAAATCTCATAGGCATTGATTTTACTGTAATATCTTGAGTTAATTATGATTTCATGATTGTAATTGTTATTCCATTTGAGTTACCAATGGGCACGACACATACTTGTGGTCAAGATTACCCGGTATCTTGGTAGGAGCAATTATGAGTATTGGAGTTATGGATTAACAATATAGAATTTGTACAATACATCTCTTGATGGGTTTTCGGCACTTGATCATTGAATTCTCTGGCCAGAGTGTGTCAACATATTTAGTATGTTGAAAATGATCATTAGAGAAAACCAGTAAGGATCAAGGAAAAAGATGTTATTAAATTGATTGGACAGTTGAGATATCAATTTAATTAACGATGTGGTACAAAGGATTGTGCAGTAAAGAAATCAATGTGGCTTGGGACGAATTATTATTCGAGCATACAATTATGGAAGTCAGTTCCAATCTTTTAGTGGAGTACATTTGGAATTAAATAATTAGGCTAGTTTAATTACATGCTTAATTGTTATAGCCACTATTGTATGTTCCCAAATGATCCCCGGGTTAGCTCATTTAATTGACTGCACCACTACTGGACTAATAAGCAAGATAACTAGCTATTTGGGTCAAAAGCCTAAATATATCATTTAGTGGGAGGCTCCATTTAATTAGCTTATGTGTAAGGGGCCTTATGTTATTTTACATGGTGGGTCCCCTATTAAATGAAAAGTAACGTGAGTTTTATTTAGGGCATTATTTGGAGCCTAGGGTTTTCACTAAAGGGAGATATATAAGGCTTATTTTCTTAAAAGAAAAATAGAGAAGCCACTTTATACAAATCGGAGAATAAGATTTTTCTCTCGATTGTTGAGAGAAAAATTTTCTCGTGCTAGTTGCTTTGGTAGTGATAAAAGCGCCCACACGTCAAGTGCAGATCGAACCTGAGTCATAACCTGGAAGATCATTGGTGACAGTTCGTGATCTAACAAGCGTGGTGGTGACGGATCATGATCTAACAGGAGTGGTGGTGGCGGATCGTGATCTAGGAGCCTAAATCATTTCAGCGGAAAAAGCCAACTCGGATTTTTAAGGTACGATTTGTAGAATACAAATTCTTATATATTATATGAGAGCGATCTTCAAAAGGTTTTATAAAAAAATTAAAAACCTGATTTTTCCCCAACAATTGGTATCAGAGCCATCTCATATTAATATATAAGAATTTCGTATGAAATTAATCTTGAAATTTATGTATTAGAGTGGCACATTTTATTCAGATATATATTATTTGTTTAATATATGATTAAAGCATGTTATGGTTTGTCTTAATTCATGGTTAGATTTTTCGCTGTAATTTTTGTTTGGATCTGTAACAAGAGGGGTGGCTTTTTATCACCATGTTTCTCTCTTGATTTATTTTAATGTTATAGAATTTTTGTAAGCCAAAATTGGCCTAGGAAATTTGTAAATTAATCACGGATTTTCAAGATCGGAGCGACGAGGCCGGAAATTTTGACAGCTGCAACCAGCAGGAAGCAGCGCGCAGCCAGCAGCACATGCTGCCAGCAAGCGCGCGCTGCACGCGCAGCGGCAACAGCGCGCGGCTCGCAGCACACGCTACCAGCAGCGTGCGCTGCGTTGCACGCTGCAAAGCAGCGCTCGCGGCCAGCAGTGGCCAGCAGCGCGCGCTACACACGCAGCTTGCTTCCCGCGCGGGTTTTGGCACGTTTTTCGGCCAAGCAGCAGCGCTTGGATGGTGTCAGCATCGGAGATCGCTGGCAACAGTGAACAGTGGCTGGAGGTTTTTGGAGATGGCGGCTGAGGAAGAAAGAAAGAAAAATATGGATTTAGGGTTTCATGGTTTTTATCATGGAGGTCCCTATGGTTCCATAAGTTTTCACTTGGGCAGAAAAATTTTAATTTTTTGCATTTAAGTTCAAACATAGTTTTGGGCTTAATCAATCCTAGTTTTAGGCCCAATTTCAAATGGTCTTAATGGATTAAAATGCATAGATAAAATTGAATATATTAAATTTATTTTTGGTCCAAAAGTTTTATTTTAATAAAAAAAATTTAATTATTTATTTATTTCCTTTAAAATTAAAATTGGACCAATTATAAATTTAAAAGCCCAATTTTCCTTAGTCCATTAACAAAGACAAGATTATGGAAGATGGACATTGACAAGAAGCCCAATGAAGATTAGGCTTAGGGTTAATGTATTTTTCATTATTAGGAAAGCCATGAATTAAGATTATTTAATTGTTTTTCTATATGTTATGTTTTGGATGATAACATGCCATGATAACATGTCATATAGAATAGGTAGTGCCACTCTATACATAATGATACATGTCATTCATTAATAATGAATCTCATTATATTGTTTGAAATCATGCTTAATAATATTTGATATCATCTAGATAATATTATAGGAAGCATGCAAATAACAATATGTATGTTTTAAAAAGGAAAAACCAAATTTAAAATATTGAGTGGGAGAGGGAAAATTCAAGATAATTTTCCCACGGGCTCCATTGTTAGTTCAATAATAAAATTATAAATATACCTCGACTTCATGATACGGTGATGCTCCCTTCGAAGGGTATATATATTAGATATTTTATTTGATGAACTTCTTCAAAGATAAAATTGAAATATTTTTCAATCGATTGTTCACCCCAACGGTGACTATTGATATGAAAAATACGTAGATTGAAACAATGGTTATACACTCAACTAAAATTTGTTATTAACCTTCCCAACGAAGCTATGTTAACAAATTTAGGCCAAAAAGGATAACGATAATTATTTATCATGTCTCTACATGAAAGTAAATAATCCAATGGGTAATTGGGTCTAGTAAGTATAGACATGACTTCCCTACCGGATAGCTTGTCAAAGCGGAACTAGATTATCATTACAATAAATTAAAATGCATTTATGGTTTTATGCATTTTTGTCATTTATTGTGAATATTATTTCAAATTATTTATGCATGGATGTTTTATTTTTCAGAAAATGTCTTCCCTGAGCCCACTTACTATTATTCTGAGTCAAAACAAACTCACTGGAGAGAACTATATAGATTGGAAAAGAAATCTATTCATTGTCCTGACTGCTGAAAATTATAAATATGTCTTAACCCAGCCATGCCCTCCAGTTCCAGCGGATGATGCTCATAGAAATCAAAGGAGGCTTTATGAGAAATGGCAAAAGGCTAATGAAATGGCAAAGTGCTACATTTTAGCCTCGATTTCTAATATTCTACAGACCAAACATCAGAACTTGGAGACTGCCACTGAAATAATGGATAGTCTCGAACAGATGTTCGGGCAGAGTACTCGCTCTGCGAGACAAGCAGCGCTGAAAGGAATTATGAACAGTAAAATGGGGAAGGGCACAAGAGTTCGTGATCTTGTCCTCAAAATGATGGACTATTTGAATGAGGCTGAGATTCAGGGAGCACAAATCGATGATAACTCAAAGATTGACATGGTGCTAGAATCTCTGCCAGAAACATTCAAGGAGTTTAAGGTCAATTATAACATGAACAAAAGAAACATGACCTTAACTGAATTGATGAACAAACTCCATTCTGCAGAAGAGATCTATCGTGCTGAGAAATCTCTGGGAAGCATAAATATTACTGAAAAAAGTTCATCTTCTGGGCCTAAGCCGAAAGGCAAAGGTAAGAAGAAAGCTGGGAAAAAGAAACCGTCTACCAAACAAGATGGCAAGCCGAAAGGCAAATGCTTTAAGTGTGGACAGAAAGGTCACTGGAAAAATGATTGCCCTAAGATTGTGAAATCAGGTATGGGAAATCTTTTTGTAATTGAGGCCTGTTTCGTTCAGAATCCTAGTGACACTTGGGTGTTGGATTCAGGAGCAACTAATCATATTTGTAATTCACTTTATTAGTTTCAAGAAACCAGGAAAATAAGTGAAGGAAGCGTCAAGCTGCAGTTAGGGACAGGACAGTTCGTGTCAGCAGTGAAGATTGGATCTGTTTTATTATCTTTTAATAATGAGACTTTAGTTTTGAATAATTGTCTTTATGTTCCAGACATTAAGAGGAATTTAATTTCAGTAGCTTGTTTGTCAAAGCAAGGGTACACTGTAAATTTTGGATCCTCTGTTTCTATTTTTCATAATAAGAGACTTATTTGTTCTGGTACATTGGAAGATAATTTATATCATTTAAGTCCAATGATCCATTCTATGCATGACACAGTGATCAATAATGATGAGCATACACATTTATCTAAGAAAAGAAATATTTCTTCCAACCAATGTTACCTCTGGCATTTACGCTTGGGTCATATAAACCAAAATAAGATACAAAGAATGATCAAAGATGGGCTCTTGGGTCCATTAGAAAATGAATCATTGCCACTCTGTGAATCCTGTTTAGAAGGGAAAATGACCAAAAGGCCATTCTCGGCCAAAGGAGTACGTGCAACAGTACCACTTGAATTGGTACATACATATGTATGTGGACCAATCAATGTACAAGCTCGAGGAGGTTATGAGTATTTCATCATTTTCACTGATGATTACTCAAGATACGGTTATGTTTATCTGATGCGTCATAAGTCTGAAGCTCTTGAGAAATTCAAAGAGTATAGGGCTGAAACAGAAAGGCAATTAGATAAGAACATAAAGAAATTTCGATCTGATCGAGGTGGTGAATTTCTCTCAGGAGATTTCAAAGAGTATCTGGTTGAAAATGGGATTATATCTCAGTTGACTGCCCCGGGAACACCACAACAAAATGGGGTAGCTGAAAGAAGAAATAGAACTCTTTTGGATATGGTGAGATCTATGCTTAATTATTCGTCATTACCAATCTCTTTTTGGGGACTAGCACTGGAAACTACACTTTACCTCTTGAACTTAGTTCCATCCAAGTCAGTGCCTAAAACCCCAATAGAATTATGGTTAGGTCGTAAACCAAGTTTACGACATGTCCGTATTTGGGGATCACCAGCACATGTGCTGAAACCAAAGGTAGACAAAATGGATTCACGTTCTGAGGTTTGTATGTTTGTGGGGTATCCCAAAGGAATAAGGGGAGGTTTATTTTATAGTCCTCAAGATAGGAAAGTGATCGTGAGCACACATTTCACTTCCCTCGAGGAAGACTATATGAATAACTTCAAACCTAAGAGTAAGGTAATACTTGAAGAACTGTCAGGTGATCAGGTTGATGCTCAGCTTTCAATGCCTGTTACAGAACAGAAAGAACAGCAACAACCAGATGATCAACACAAGATTAACCCTGAACAACCATCACTTTTAGAACCTCATCGTAGTGGGAGGGTAACTAGGTTACCTGCGAGATACATGCTTTTGGGAGAAACCTATACGGCTATCTCAGATGAACATGTACAAGATCCCACTAGTTACAACGAAGCTCTAATAGATAGAGATGTTGAATTTTGGAAAAAGGCCATGAATCAAGAAATGGAATCTATGTATTCCAATAAAGTCTGGGAACTTGTAGAGGTGCCAAATGGGGTAAAACCTATAGGGTGCAAGTGGATCTACAAGAGAAAAAGAGGAGTAGATGGAAGGGTGGAAACATTTAAAGCAAGATTAGTAGCCGAAGGGTTTACTCAGAAAGAAGGAATCGATTATGAGGAAACCTTTTCTCCGGTTGCTATGCTTAAATCCATCAGGATTCTGCTCTCCATTGTTGCAGTGCTGGATTATGAAATTTGGTAAATGGATGTCAAGACTGCCTTTCTTAACGGGCATCTTGAAGAAAACATCTACATGCAGCAACCAGATGGATTTATACAAAAAGGTCAAGAACACATGGTATGTAAGTTGCAGAGATCCATTTATGGATTGAAGCAAGCATCTCGGTCATGGAACATCAGATTTGATCAAGCGATTAAATCGTTTGGATTCATTCAGAACATTGATGAACCATGTGTGTACAAGAAAATTCCAGAAAAATATGTATCTTTCCTAATTCTTTATGTAGACGATATTCTCCTAATTGGAAACGATATAGGAGTATTGACTACAATAAAGATTTGGTTAGCAAAACAATTTGATATGAAAGACCTGGGAGAGACAAGTTATATTCTTGGTATCAAGTTACTACGAGACCGGGAGAATAAAACTTTAGCCTTGTCTCAAGCGGTCTATATCGATAAGATATTGGCTAGATTTAGCATAGAAAATTCCAAGACTTGTTTATTACCATTCAGACATGGAATTACATTCTCTAAGGATCAATCACCTAAAACATCTGAAGAGATAGAGAGAATGAGACGAGTTCCCTATGCAGAAGCTGTGGGAAGTCTCATGTATGCCATGCTTTACACTAGGCCAGACATCTGTTTTGCGGTAGGGATGGTTAGTAGATATCAATCTAATCCTGGACCTAAACACTGGACTGCGGTCAAGCATATAATGAAGTATCTGAAAAGAACTAAAAAACTATATGCTTGTGTATTCTGGTGATGAACTCATTCCAGTGGGTTATACTAATTCTGACTTTATGTCAGATAAGGATTCCAGAAAATCAACTTCCGGCTATGTGTTTACATTAGGAAGTGGAGCTATTAGTTGGATGAGTGTGAAACAATCTTGTATCACAAACTCAACAACTAAAGCTGAATATGTGGCTACATCTGAAGCTGCAAAAGAAGCTATATGGCTCCGCAAGTTCCTACAAAATCTTGAGGTGGTACCTGTTGTAACAGCACCCCTTAAACTATTTTGTGATAATGGTGGTGCGGTAGCTCAATCTAAGGAACCAAGGAACCACAAGAAATAAAACATATTGAAAGGAAGTGTCATCTTATAAGGGAATAGTGTAGAAGGTTATATGACAGTACCCCAAATGGCATTAGATGCCAAATGGCAGATCTTATTACAATGGTCATTAGTGGGAAACCTTTATAACCTGCACTTAGAGCCCTAGAGCATGTGCAATATGCCAGATATGCTTTGAGAGCTAGTGGGAGATTGTTCGGAAAATATGCTCTTTAAAAGCATATGTGTTTATTTAATTGTAATAAACAATTTTTCTGATTAATAAAATAAATGAGGCATTTTATTCAAATATCTTAATTGCATTAATATTTGTATTAAAGTCCATTTAATCATATTATATGTATTTATGTGATCACCATGTGGATTCACAGAAGACATAAATACAAGTTATCTTATGATTAAATAAATTTAGTTCGCAGTTGATAAATAAAGTTGGGCACTTTATTTAGGTATAGACTGTAATAAATTCATTGAATGATTTGTCTTAATCATGTATGAATTTATTGATGTAGTACGACTACATTGAACAGGATCACATATGAGATTTAATTAACTTTGTAATAACTGTCAGACTTATTAAATCTCATAGGCATTGATTTTACTGTAATCTTAATCTTGAGTTAATTATGATTTCATGATTGTAATTGTTATTCCATTTGAGTTACCATTGGGCACGACACATACTTGTGGTCAAGATTACCCGGTATCTTCGTGGGAGTAATTATGAGTATTGGAGTTATGGATTAACAATATAGAATTTGTACAACACATCTCTTGATGGGTTTTCGGCACTTGATCATTGAATTCTCTGGCCAGAGTGTGTCAACATATTTAGTATGTTGAAAATGATCATTAGAGAAAACCAGTAAGGATCAAGGAAAAAGATGTTATTAAATTGATTGGACAGTTGAGATATCAATTTAATTAACGATGTGGTACACAGGATTGTGCAGTAAAGAAATCAATGTGGCTTGGGACGAATTATTATTCGAGCATACAATTATGGAAGTCAGTTCCAATCTTTTAGTGGAGTACATTTGGAATTAAATAATTAGGCTAGTTTAATTACATGCTTAATTGTTATAGCCACTATTGTATGTTCCCAAATGATCCCCGGGTTAGCTCATTTAATTGACTGCACCACTACTGGACTAATAAGCAAGATAACTAGCTATTTGGGTCAAAAGCCTAAATATATCATTTAGTGGGAGGCTCCATTTAATTAGCTTATGTGTAAGGGGCCTTATGTTATTTTACATGGTGGGTCCCCTATTAAATGAAAAGTAACGTGAGTTTTATTTAGGGCATTATTTGGAGCCTAGGGTTTTCACTAAAGGGAGATATATAAGGCTTATTTTCTTAAAAGAAAAATAGAGAAGCCACTTTATACAAATCGGAGAATAAGATTTTTCTCTCGATTGTTGAGAGAAAAATATTCTCTTGCTAGTTGCTTTGGTAGTGATAAAAGCGCCCACACGTCAAGTGCAGATCGAACCTGAGTCATAACCTGGAAGATCATTGGTGACAGTTCGTGATCTAACAAGCGTGGTGGTGACGGATCATGATCTAACAGGAGTGGTGGTGGCGGATCGTGATCTAGGAGCCTAAATCATTTCAGCGGAAAAAGCCAACTCGGATTTTTAAGGTACGATTTGTAGAATACAAATTCTTATATATTATATGAGAGCGATCTTCAAAAGGTTTTATAAAAAAATTAAAAACCTGATTTTTCCCCAACAGATTATGCATGCACAAATATGATGAGATATGAGATGGTATTTCCCTGTCTATCCGTGTAGCTCCGGGGTGTGACGTTACCCAGATAGTACGTCATAGCCCGTTCGTTGAGGTCCGAATATGACGAGATTATTTCCCTGGGTACTTGTTTGGTGATGATTTTCAGATTTGTGAACTCTATATGATATTGTGATATGATTTCCATGGTTAGTAATCTGATTTAAATATTTAATGATTTATTACTAGTTTCTCGCTTATGGTTTAATGAAATCGGGTTTGGAAATGATATGATTATTTCTTTTAAAGTAAGAATTAATTTTTAAAACTACTATCCACTCACTGATCTCATTGAGTTTTAAACTCACCCCGTTTTTATTATATTTTTCCCCCCTCACCAAGAGGTTGCAGGTACACCAGACCGACCCAGCGACTGTAAATATATTTTGAGTCTTGGCCACGTGATGGTGTTAGAAGATATAAATGTTTTTGTTAGGACATCTTGGTTATCTCGTCCTGTTGGGATTGTATGATTTTGTTATATTATTCTTTTGGGATTAAGAATAAATTGAGATATTAATATTAGTTATAATATTATCTTTTGAGACTCTGGAGATATAAAACTCAGCATTTTGGTTGAGGATATTGATCACTGAAGTTTGTTGTATATTGAATTGTATTGGGAGTGTTATATTCATATTTGTAGATTGGGAGTGTTATATATATAAAGGAGACTCTGCCGAATTTTCGGCAGAATCTTTACTAATAGAATTTTTATCAAGTCCGTTTTGATGAGACTAGATAGACTCGCCTGGGGGAGATTCGGGGCGGGTCGTGTCAATGCGAGCTCCTGTTTGCTTTACAAATCCTTGATTACTTACTTGATCAATCGTGTAGCCAGTCGCGTGGATTGCCTTCATTACATCATTAACCAAGTTAATATTTCCTAACCTCACAAATGCATATGCAAACTTCCTAATAGCAGGATGAGAAATTGACTCTGAATTGTCCTAAAAAGAGAGTAAGTTAGGTTGAAAAGCATATAAAGGACAGTTGAAGAATCAATCTAAAATGGTAAGACAATATAGCAAACCTTAACTACTATGTAAGCATCTTTGAGAAGCTTTCCGGATATTAAAATATGAAGAATTTTCTCATGAAGGGCCTTACACATCGATCTTTTGCTATATCTTAACATGTTGTAAACAGAAAGAGCTTCTGAGTGTGCTCTCATTTTACCAAGATGAAAAATTAGGGAGGAGCAGAGTTCCTGCAAAACAGCATATATGTGACAAGTCTTCCGCATTGCAGTCCCGAAGTGAAAGTTCATTTGTCTATGACGACTTTCATTATCTAAATTCACAGTAGTAACGAAGGCCTCTAGAATTGCAAGGGACTAGAGTAAATCCTTGACAAGAAGTAATAAATTTATGTCACGCACGTCCTCAGGTTGGTGGCCTTTCCTATGCATGTCCACCATTGTCCGATAAGCAAGCATATACATCTTCTCCTTGCAGAAATATTTTATTAGAATGTGAAAGGTATTGTAATCGGGACTAATTGCTAATTCATCCAATTTCCTCATGACATGCATTACACTCTCCATATCACCAGTTCTGCAGTAGGCACAAAGCATTGAATTTAACAGAACAACATCATATTTGTCATACTTGGCTTCAAAATCCCCAGCCAGCTACTTTGTCTCTTCAAAACACCCACTTCGGCAGAATGCTGAAATCATTATACCATGGGCATAGCCATCTGCGTGAGGGAAATAAAATTTGTGCTTAACCTAAAAGCTTAAGCCGTAAGGTAAGGACCTTGATTTGAAAGAGATATCTTGTTGAAAATTAATTGAGACAGAGCAACACAAGTTAGTAAAATCACTTGATCCATATGCTTAAGCTATTAGGTAAGAAAACATCGCAAGTATTTTTCAGACTTCAAGTCAAGTCTAACAAAATTTATCTAGCAAAATACAATGAATATACCTCAATACAACATTCTTCAACGCATAAACAATGCCAACAAATACAGAGATCAGATTAGGCCACTCTATTCTTGATTCAAGTAAAACAGACGTGGACTAATCAAATTATACAGGCTACTCAACTCTAATATAGGAATAACAATGTTTCTCCCTAGCCTTCAAGTCTAGGAAAAGGCAACTAGGGAGTTCATAGCATGTCCAACAAACATAGAAGTTAGATTTTCTCGGGGGCATTAGAAATAATTAAAGGCAGAACTAAAACAGATGTGAGTTTAAGGAGAAAATAAAGCTTTTTAACTAGAATCAGATAGTTTATTTTTCTTTGAGATTAAGGAAAAAGAAATTTAACTTAAATTTCAAAAGCAATCCCCATTGTTTTGGCATGGCATTGAAAAGACATGTGCAATACTGCATTTGTCAACAATGGTCAAATGAATGATTTAATTTTTGAGAATGTTCTTGAATGATTTAATTTTTTGAGAATGTCATCAATCACTGTAATTAGAGCTATTGCAATTGTGACTATTCTCCTGCAATAGGCGAATTGAGGCTCAGACCCTATCCCCATGCTCCATAAAAAGGATGCTATCAAGCTGTCCCTCACAAACTCAATCTCTCTCCAAGACCTGTATCCTTCCACCACCTTCATAGGAAAGTTAAAAACGAATATTACGATACATGTTATATATATCTATATGTATAGAGTCAGCTTTCAATCTGGAATTCTTAAGAGTCTTTCTCTAATGCAGACAATAGCACTTTATAAAGCGCATGACCCGTGGCTTTACAATACATTTATAGAGAGGGTCATCCTCTTGCCAAAGATTCCTTGAGAGTCATTCTTTGGTGCAAATGTCTGCACTATATAAAGTAGAGCACATGCATTTAAACTACTGTAAAAAGCGGAGTTTGCACCTAAGAATAATTTAATATACATCTGATTAAATTGTACAAGTTATGTAAATGATAAAATCAAATCTTTGATGTGTGTGTGTGTGCGTGGCTATACACACACACACACACACACACACATATATGAGCTATGCAATCAAGGCATGGATACCCTGAAATGTCTTTAGGTTCTTCCGGGTAAATTGCCTGCAAAGTGTTAAACTCCAACTTAGCGAGCTCAAGTAAAAGGTGGTTCTTGTCCTCTCTTTTCTCATAAACGTGTATGAACCACCTTGCCTCCAACGTTGGCACTTTCCAATGCAGAGGGAGCTCCAGCGCACGCTTCGCTTGTTCTGCTACAAATACATCGTCTTCCTTGCTGTTGCTGATGATCATCATTTCTTTAAGATGCTTACTGGTGAATTGTCAGGCCTCCCCCATGATGCTTTCTCCTTCTAAGCTGTAATACGAGGCTTCATGCAAGCTCAGTATTCCCTTGAAATCATCACAAATGAAATCTCCCTTGTCGTCTGTAAAACCATTGAAAACCTCTCGAGTACTCAACCAAAACAAATTACATTCATCAAAATTTTTTCCATTTGCAAGTTAGTTAGAGAATGATTTTTAAGTGTCTCCAGCGGCCTTGATGAGTTCGAATTCTCAGGGGATGGAGAGTTAAAAAATTGATTTGGGTTTTGTCCACTCTTTTACATTTGAAAGGAAAAAAGCAAAAAAAAAAAAAACAGAGTGATCGATTCAAGTATTCAGATCGTGCTTGTGCAAGACAAAATAAGCGAATTAATGAAATGTACCTTAAGAAATAGGATAGCCTTGTTGTCTAAATAGTCTAAATTCAAGGGATGTTGCATATAGATTTTCTTCTCTCCAATTATCATCTTTATTATTGTTATAGAAATTACGCAACATGTTCCTAATCTCAGTGCCAAAACGGTAAGCCAATCCAAGTTTTTGCAAGTTGTCAATCAGCTCCAACTGACCCAGTGGCTCGGTTACATCCTTAATCGCTGTCTTTACTTTTCCCTTCAGCTCTTCTGCTCGCCTTTTGTACATTTCTCCCTGTACATGCACAGCTTTTAGTTTTTAGTTATACACGATTGCAGAGAATTCATGGTCCCAATTTGAAATGAACAAATTAAATTAATATGTAATAATAATAATGAATACCGTATAGTCGCTATTCAATGACTGCAAAAAATCATGGTCCCAAATTGAAGATTGGTAGTTTGCTAATCTCCTGTCACCTGTTAAATTATAATATTTGGCGCTAACAAGGCATGGGACTGGCTTATTTTTGGCAATGATTCTGATGGCTGCTTTATTTGTTGCAAGAGGAAGACATTTGAAACCATTTACAGTGGTAAACAAGGTTGAGGGATTAATGCAAGAAGACATTGGATATACAGATGTAGAGTAAGCTAGCTTACAGTTATACTTGGCAAAGATATTTTTCTCCATTTCCTTGAGATCAATTTCAAAACGAAAGAGTTCAGCAGCTTTGCACGAAAACTCTGGAACACTAGTGATTAAGCACTTGCGATTAAACAATTGTTTGTTAATGTTTACACGGTGCGACAGAGGAGCCTGCCACCTCACTACACGTTAGTGTAGCACATGAGAAACTTCCGTATGAAAAATTAGACTAGTTGGTAGCGGCCGTGCTCGGGAAGCCTCTCTTCTTTGACACAATATGACACAAATTATTAACAATCAAATCACAATTTTGATAAGTTTCGTGAAATATAAAAATAATAGAAATACAGATGATTAAAAATTTGTTAAAGTCAATTTTTTTATTCACTGTTTACAAAAGATATTTGTTATATTTTAGTGAAAAGGAGGTCTTAATATCCTTTATTGAAAACTTGAAGGTTTATATGATCATTTCTTCAAACTATAAGGTGTAGATGTCTTTTTTCCTTAAAATTATATTTTCATAATTTTATAATATAAAATTATATTTTATACTCATTATAGGACTGCGAATAAGGCAATTTAATTAGGACGACATTGTCATAGGTAAATGAATTGAAGGAACAACAAAGCTGATAAATTCGATCGTTGCCGGAATCAGATATTGGATAGAGAAAGTCTTCTAAAATGGACAAGTAGCTTTCCAGAGAATTCAGTGCTATACATGTGGCTTTTTCACTTGGATTAATTGGCAGCACTCACAATCAGGCATTGTAAATTTCTAATAACACAGAGTCAACAGTCAGGCTCATGAAAAGAAATTTTTTTTTTTTAAATTAATAACCACTAAAGAGGTAGGAGGTTAGGCAAAACCCCTATCTATCGTATAAATCAATATAGGAGTAATTATATAAGGAGGATAACATAACTCAAAACCTCTTAAAATAGATGTAAATACATAAGAATAAAAGAAAAGAATACATCATCAATTGAAACAATATACCAACAATCCTATCGTCGGATATGAGGAAAAGTTTGTGCATCTAAATAGAGAATGCCAGATAAGCCCATAGTTAGATCTCGAGCACACAAGAAACGCCGGCTAACCCGGTGAGAGAAAGTCCAATTGGCCATAAAATCAGTAGCATATGTAGCCTCCCGAAGCACATGTCTAATAAAAATATGAGAGGAAGATATCAAAGCACACACCCGACGTAACAAATAAACATAATCCCAACGAACAAGGCCCAACAAATGAATCCAAGAAACCACCATGGCTGAATCTGATTCTACCTCAAGTGCTGAGTATCCAAGATGAGTAGCGAGCTCCAACCGCTTGCAAACAACCATAAGCTTAGCATAAAGAGTCGGTTGGCAACTAAGAAAAGATCCAAAAGCAGCCAAAAAGTCACCCTGATGATTACAAAGAATACCATCAGCTGCAGCTATCCTAGGATTACCCCTAGAGCAACCATCCACTATTAATTTTGCAACTCCAGGAAGTGGTCACATCTAAGAAACGAAACAAATCGGCCTTTTGGGTGGAATTATGACACACAAACCCTCCATAATCCAAGAACCCAAAACTCCCCATAGCTGAGAGGGGTTAAATCCCAATGCGGAGCTAGCAGGCCTGAGGTCCAATCCCACCTGGTGGATAATTGCATCCACAGAGAAGGTCTGCGAATCACACCTAAAAGCATTGCGAGCTTTCCAAACTTGCCATAAAATAAAGTAAGGAAGAAAGACTCAAATATAACTTCAAGTTGGTGCATACAGTGGCCAATAACAAAGCAAAGCATGCGGGGTTAAAAAAACCACATGTCGCATACCTAAATTTCTCCAAAAATAAGCCCAAATTAGCCTAACCCGTGGGCAATCAAGGAAAAAATGCCGAGAAGTCTCAACAGCCCTACCACAAATATAGCGGGAGACTATACAAAATCCTCTCAAACATAAGGTGTCATTAGTAGCAAAATAACCATGCAACAGTCGCCATAGAAAAAAGCCCTATAAGCATATAAGCGAAAAAACCTCATCTCTTGGCCTAGAGCAACGCACAAGCTCCCACACTGTCCGCAAATAAAAAAAGCCATCATGGCCGGACGCCCACCGAATTGTATCAGGTTTTGTACTAAAGATGGGAAACAATAAAATTTGTGCAACAATTGAAGAGGGTAACACATCTTGGAGTTTACCCCGGTCCCATACTGTGCCCCGCCAATAAAAAAAATCGACACCCTAGAAGCCATTGCAGGGTTGTAAAAGGCCAAAGGGCAGGAGCCCAACCAGCAATTATTCCAAAAATTACACTCCCCTGACCAACCAACCAGCGTACATGAGGTTCAATAACCCACGGAACCAAACATAGTCATCTCCAAAGAGGATAGGCGGAATAACGAACTTGAACCCGACTCAAATGTATAGCTCTACAATACTTAGACCTCATAAAATTAGCCCATAAGGAATTTTGCTCCTGAAAATGCCACCAAAGCTTATACTCAAAAGCTTGAGATAAATCCTTAAAAGATTGGATACCCAGGCCACCCTCTTTAATTAGATAACATACTGCCGACCATTTACACCAATGAATCTAACGTCTTAATTCAGAATCACCACATAAGAATCAGTTAAAGAATCTCTCTAAGAGTTGTACTACAGCTGCATGTGGGCAAAGAACATGAAGCAAGTGTAATGGCATAGACAATAGCACATGTCGAATAAGCACTAACTTTCCACCAAAAGAAAGCAACTAATTGGCCCATCCCGAGATTTTATCCCTAATTTTTCAGACCATATCATCAAAATGAGAAATCTTAAAACTCCCTCTAAAGATCGAGCACCCAAGATAAGTGAATGGAAGCTGAAGCCGCTGAAAGTCAGTGATCGAATGGACAATAGCTTGTCGTGAAGCAGAAGCGAAAGTTCCAATATAAAAACAGCTTTTGGCTTGATTAATTGATTGCCCCGAAACCGCCTTATAATGATGTAAAAACTTTATAACCCACCAAAGACTCGATCGACTCTCATTTAAAAAAATAATAATATCGTTTGCAAAGCTCAAATAGGAAACAAAGATAGGTGTACTAGAACAATATCGCACAGAAAGATACTGAGTATATATACAGTCCAAACCTCGAGATAGGAACTCAGTAGCAATGATAAATAAACATGGGAAGAGAGGATTACCTTGCCTGAGACCTCCCTTAGACTGGAAAAAAAAAAACCATGGCTAACTCCATTCACCAGCACTGAGAACCAAGGACCAAAGATGGCTCGTCGAATCAAAGAGACCCACTGCTCCGAAAACCCAAAACACCGTAACATCTTAATAATGAAATACCAGGACATCCCATCATAAGCCTTTGCCATGGCAAGCTTCACACCACATTATTTCCTTGAGTACAGTGGTTGAGATCATGGACCAACTCCTGAACCAAAAGCACATTATCGTGTATCACTCTACTATGGACAAAACCGCTCTGAGAGGGAGAAATAAGACGAGGCAATAAAGGGTCCAATCTCAACGCAAGTAGTTTGGTCAGAACCTTGTTACTCACATTACATAAACTGATCGGTCTAAAATATGCCCAAGATGCTGGGGACGACTTCTTAGGAAGAAGACTCAGTAATGTACTCTAAAAACCCTTAGGCATAGTTGAACCTCTGAAGTAATCAAAGACAACCTCCAATAAATCATTGCTAATAATATCCCAACAATACTGATAAAATTTATTGGAGAACCCATCAGGACCCAGAGCACTGTCAAGATCAATGGAGAAAACCACATGCCTAACCTCATCCATATCTGGCTTCTTACATAGATTCACATAATTCTGTACAGTCACTAGCGACAAAATAAATTCAAAGTCTGACGGCTGAAACTGCCTAATACCACATGTTAATAACCCCTAAAAATAGTCAACTGCAGAAGCAGCAACGGCTGATGGCTCATAAATCTATTAAAAAAAAGCATCCTAAATCTGATGGATAAGAAAAAGTTGACACTTCTTCTGAATCATCGCATGGAAAAAACCAGTATTAGCATCGCCTTCCCAGACCCAACGAACAATGAACTGCTGACGCAAAAAACTCTCCTCACAAAGAAGAGCATGTTGCAACCGAACTCTAGCCTCCAAAAAAATAGCTCTATCTACAGCAGAACCATGAATATCATATTGCCTCTTTTTCTTAGCAACATCCTCTTCCGCCTCCTTGACCCAATGAAAGACATTACAGAATATATCCTTATTCCAAATTTTCAAGTAAAGCTTCAATCTAACAAGTTTCTGTTGAAAAGCTCTCGTTCAAGAACTAAGTACCGGAGCAATCCAAGGTTGCCTGACAACATCCAAAAAGCTAGGATGTTTAATCCAAGCATGTAGAAACTTAAACCTAGAAGGCCCTTTGGCTACATTTTTATCAGAAGATAAAAGCAAAGGAGAATGGTCTGAAGCCGTACGATTCAAGTGTGTAACACGAAACAATAAGAAATAATTTGACCATTGGGCATTACTGACTACCCTGTCGTCTCCAAGTGTGACCATTAGTCCAAG
The DNA here is from genome assembly GCA_039657385.1 of Citrus x changshan-huyou. Classification (NCBI taxonomy): domain Eukaryota; kingdom Viridiplantae; phylum Streptophyta; class Magnoliopsida; order Sapindales; family Rutaceae; genus Citrus; species Citrus x changshan-huyou. The sequence goes on from CM077549.1 coordinate 10,560,256, forward strand.
TGAATTGACTACCAGTAAACCCTGTATCCTTCTCCAAGCAAAAATCTAATAAAGCTAATTAAAAGCATCAATTGTCTTCTGAAGTTGGGCATGCCCACCAGCAATCTCTTATGCTGACTGTACAATATTAAAATTCCCCCCAAAATCCAAGGATAGTCCTCACAATCAGCAAAAGCCATAAGGGCTTTCCACAAATCCTCTCGCACTAACATAAAACAACTAGCATATACATAAAAAAATAAAAACAGGTTTAGGAAATAGATAATGGCTAACCTGACAACGAATCAATTGGCCGATATCCTCAAGGACCTCCACCGAGAATAGCATAGACCAAAACACCCAAATTTTCCCAAACTGAAAAGACAAAGCATGATCCATTCCAAGACGAACCTGAGTAGCCTCTAACCGATCAGCTGAAATAAAAGGCTCTAAAATACAAATCAAAGATAGTCAATGCAACCGAATCAACTTTTGCAGCTTGCAGACTATGAGGGCCTTATTAATGCCCCGTATATTCCAAATCATAGAGTTAATTATTAGGAAGGGGAATATTTGGAAGGTAGCATACACTTGCTATTTTTATGAGATTTTTGGCCACTTACAGGTGAGAATTCTCGGGTATGGGTATCCTCAAGATTTGTTAAAAAATGACCCTCATCATCACCATGCTCTTCATGACCAACGTCTATATCCGAATGAGAAGACCAATCTTGTTCTTATCACCACCAAGATCTGTTGATTGATTATTCATACAGTGGTCATTTAAACCTTTTTGTAACTGAGTGGATTCATCGATGGGTATCTGATTGATGATCGGAGCATCTAAAATATCACAATCATTAATAACTGTTGTGAGTTGAGATTGATCAGGCTGCCTCGATGAAGAAATAGGAGGATGAAGAGAAGTTAGGTTCTTGTGGCCGCTTATCAACAATAACAAAATACTGATCGGGACTATTCACCCTAGGTTGGATGTCTACATTAGAAAGTTTACCCTTTTCTCTTGGCTGCCGACCTTGAAATTCCCCCTGTTGGGGTTTACAAAGCCCGGGATTAGTAATATAACAAGTATCAGAAGTATGACCTAAATGCTTACACGAAGTACAATATGATGGTATTCGCTCAAAAATCACGTTATGCCAAAACTTGAAATCACCCTCACCAATCCATACTAGTGACAATAAAGGACACGAGACATCATACTCAATCAGCACTCAAGAAACAGATGGCCGATTAACAGATGTTGTTGCGTTTTCAACTCTCAAAGGTTTGCCAATAGCTGAAGCTATCGAAAATAGAGCCGGTTTACAATTAATAAAATGAAAAGGCAAATGTTGGTGGGATATGCTTCGACGAAGACCAGCAGTGATGAGCAGACATCTGGTAATAGGGTTCCTCGAGCAGGAGCATGAACATCCAGCTCATCCACGAGCACGTCATCCACGAGGCCAATCTCCTGTTGGAAGCATAAGCCCATTCCTGCTACATTCCTGCTAAGGGTTGAGTCGAGGAGACCCGGTCAACGACAGTTGGTGAGGCGTGCTCTCCAGTCCGAGAATCAAGGCACGAAGTCCATCTCCATTTGCCCACAATGGCGATAATGGGGCATCCACATCCGAGGGTGGGGAGAATAATGGGCGTGGACTACGGAAGACCGGGATTCAGAGGAAGCCTATAAAAAGGTAGCCAACGAAGGTAAAAGGGTTGGACTTTTTACTATTAGAACTAAGAAAAGAAAGCTCTAAGAACTGAGATTAAAAAGAAGCCATAAGATTCGTGGCAAACATTCCCAGAACCTTCATTTCTGACTTGAGCGTCGGAGGGTTTGCGCCGGGAAAACAACCGGCATACTCTGACCTATCGTTGTACGCAGGAACCTCTGGACAAGAAGCTTTACGATGAGAGATCCTGATCGTGGTGAAGTTGATCGAGTAGAGACCCTGGTCGTAGAAAGAGGACAACCAGAATCTCGCATCAACATTTTGGCGCCGTCTGTGGGGAGCTGATCAAAAAGCTTCTGTTGATAGCAAGAAGAGGAGTGAAGCAAGTGGAAAAGCAATGGAGACAGGAGGAAGTAGTGCACAAGGGGGTGATATGAGGCTTAATGATTCCGTGACACTGAGGGAGATAGCCAATGAAGCACAGGAAAAAGCCATGTTCGACCGGATGGAACGGATGGAAAAGCAGATGGAGACCCTGACAACCATCCTACATGAGCTGCGGAGTGAACGAAGGGGAACCCAGGAGGAAAGGGTGAGAGGTGGTGGAGTGGCACCAGGTCCCGACAGTACGAGGAGAAGTCAAACCACCGGGAGATTTGGTGGTGAGAGAGGTAACATACCTCTGCGGGGAGAATTTCATAGAGAGGAAGAGCAATCCCCGGCAAGACAGATTTTTGACGACGACGACGGGGTGGCGAATGCAGAGGAAACAGAGTTGAGGTAACACTTGCATGATGTAGTGCAAGAGCGGGATCAAGTTGCAGCCCGTGACCCTGGTCGTGCAGTGCAGCTGGAGGAGGAAGTGTGCAGACTAGCGCAGATAATTGATGACATGCAAGGAAGGAGCAGAGCTCCTGGTTGGAGGATAATGCTAGACGGAGAGTCACCGCTCGCAACAGAGATCATAAGGGCAGTTATTCCGAGAGATTTCCGCCTCCCAAACCTTAGATATTCGGGACGAACTGACCCGCTGGTGCACATAGAGCGTTTCAACGACATGACTGGGGTACAATGATTATCTCAATCCCAAAGGTGCAGGGTGTTCCCACTATCCCTTGAGGGACGTGCACGCGAGTGGTACAGGAAACTCCCTCGGGGGAGCATTAAAACATTCGAACAGATGTGCTAGGAATTTGCAGAGCAGTTTCGAGGGGCAATGGCATCAGAAGATGACATGATGGAGTTGACAAGCATGAAGCATGGGGAACAAGAAACACTTCGGGAATTCATCAAGAGGTTTCACCGTGCTGTCCTTGATTTGGGAGCCTTCAACCATCCTCAGGCATTAAGGGGACTGAAAGAAGGGGTGAAGATAGGAAGATTGTGGTACACTATGAGAAGCCCAGTTATTCAGACGTATGCAGCCGCATACGAGCAGGCTAAGAGGGACATTGAGATTGAAGAGGAAAAGGCAGCACGGATCAAGACAGACCAGTTAGAAGGGTTGGGAAAGAAAGAGAAGAAAGCATTACCAGGGAATGGGCCGATCAGGAAGAGGGACCACCAGGCCTCAGCTAGTGGAGCAGGAGGTCGGGTAACTGCTTACCAGCCTCATCAGAGGCCACCACAGTATCAGCGCAGCAGGGCGCAACCTCCTCGTTCCCCAGCTAGGGAGCCTTAGAGAAGGCATGACTCGGCATATGGTGGTCTTTATCAACACTCCCACGGTAGTAGAGGGAACAAACCAGAAGTGCTAGCACCGCCTCCAACTCAGAACGGAGCAAGTAGAAAAAGGGCAGTGCACCTGATCGACCAGAACCAGGACTATGGGCGGTATACTTCCTTGAAGATATCCCTGGACGAGGTGTACGAGGCCATAAAGGATCGAGGGTTGCTGTACCTCCCTGCCCCAATAACAAAGCTACCCAGCAGGAGGGATAGGGGACGCTATTGTAAGTTCCATGGCACTCATGGCCATACCACTGCAGAATGCAGAGATCTCAAGACCTAGGTTGAAGATTTGGTGAGAAATCGGTACCTGGACGAGTTTATAAATGGGACTTTCCCAATGGTGGCCTCGACATGTGAAGGGGAGCAGAGTGATAGAAACTTGAGACGCGAGCAGCCTACAGTAAGAGTGATAGCTGGGGGCCCAACATTGGCCGGAGATTCCAACAGATCGAGGAAGAATTATGCTAGATACGCCATGACTAGTAAAGAGGTATTCTTCAACACCCCAGCAGCCAAACGAGTAAGAGTCAGGCGAGTGCCAATCATGTGGAAGGATGAAGATGAAGAAGGGATTCTATACCCCCACGAGGATGCTTTAGTCATCAAGGCTACTGTTGCAAGTAAGAAGTTTGACCGGATACTGGTTGATACAGGGAGCTCAGTTGATGTGTTATTTAAGTCAACTCTGGAGGAGATGGGAATAGCAGACCGGAAGTTGGAGTACACCAATACCTCCTTGAAGGGGTTTGGAAGAGGAAAGCTGGTCCCTCTGGGCGTGGTCGAGCTGCCTATCACAATTGGGAGCTCCCCGACAGAAAGGACCATGATACTGGACTTTGTGGTGGTGGATGAAGAAGGTCCTTACCAGATGATCCTAGGTCGGCCATTTCTGAGGATGAGCAAAGCAGTACTGTCCAACCATTATCTGGCTCTCAAGTACCGGGTGAATGAGATAGTTGGAGTGGTACGAGGAGACCAGAGAATCGCACGAAGCTGCTACTCCTCAACAGCAAGGGAAGCAATGCAGATAACATCCCTTCATACCCGAGTGGAAAACAGGAACGGCAGACAAGAACCTGTAGAGGAGCTGGAGATAGTAAGCCTGGGACCAGAGAATCCGGGAAAAACGATCAGAATCGGGTCGAGACTTAAGGAAGAGTAGAAGCAGGAGTTGGTGAAATGCTTACAGGCTCATGCAGATGTGTTTGAATCTAGATCTGCTAACGGAAAAGAGGGAGCAAGCAGCCGAACGATCAGCCATTTACCAGCAGAGGGTTGCTCGGTATTATAACCAGAAGGTGAATGTACGGCAGTTGAAGGTTGGAAATTGGGTGTTAAGGAGAGTGAATCAGAACACGAAAGACTAGGCTCAGGGAGTACTTGGACCAAATTGGGAGGGGCCATATAGGGTCAAGCAGTTAGTTGGACCCGGAGCTCACAAGCTGGTTCGGTCGGATGGCCACGAGGTAAAATGCCCATGGAACGCAGCACACCTCAGGAAATATTTCCAGTAAGAATTGTCCATGTTTTCAAGTTATTTCTGTTCCTGTTTGTGGTTATTTATTTTATGTCAACACAATTTCATGTAAGTTGAATCATGCAATTAATGAAACGTCGAGGAATTTCATTCACTGGAAACTGTGAAAATTTACTAAGGCATGCAAAGGCTCGTCAAGTCTCAAAGTCTGTTTATGGCGAGACCAGAAGCCAAGCGTGCCAGGATCTGCTCGACCACGCGAAGGCGAGCAGAATCCCCAAGCATCGAAATATTTTCTAAGGCATGCAAAGGCTCACTAAGTCTCAAAGCCTGTTTTATGACGAGATAGAAGCCAAGCGTGCCAGGATCTGCTCGACCACGCGACGGCGAGCAGAACCCCCCAAGCATCGAAATATTTTCTAAGGCATGCAAAGGCTCACCAAGTCTCAAAGCCTGTTTTATGGCGAGACAGAAGCCAAGCGTGCCAGGATCTGCTCGACCACGCGACGGCGAGCAGAAACCCCCAAGCATCGAAATATTTTCTAAGGCATGCAAAGGCTCACCAAGTCTCAAAGACTGTTTTATGGCGAGACAGAAGCCAAACGTGCCAGGATCTGCTAGACCACGCGACGGCGAGCAGAAACCCCCAAGCATCGAAATATTTTCTAAGGCATGCAAAGGCTCACCAAGTCTCAAAGCCTGTTTTATGGCGAGACAGAAGCCAAACGTGCCAGGATCTGCTCGACCACGCGACGGCGAGCAGAACCCCCCAAGCATCGAAATATTTTCTAAGGCATGCGAAGGCTCACCAAGTCTCAAAGCCTGTTTTATGGCGAGACAGAAGCCAAGCGTGCCAGGATCTGCTCGACCACGCGACGGCGAGCAGAACCCCCCAAGCATCGAAATATTTTCTAAGGCATGCAAAGGCTCACCAAGTCTCAAAGCCTGTTTTATGGCGAGACAGAAGCCAAGCGTGCCAGGATCTGCTCGACCACGCGACGGCGAGCAGAACCCCCCAAGCATCGAAATATTTTCTAAGGCATGCGAAGGCTCACCAAGTCTCAAAGCCTGTTTTATGACGAGACAGAAGCCAAGCGTGCCAGGATCTGCTCGACCACGCGACGGCGAGCAGAACCCCCCAAGCATCGAAATATTTTCTAAGGCATGCAAAGGCTCACCAAGTCTCAAAGCCTGTTTTATGGCGAGACAGAAGCCAAGCGTGCCAGGATCTGCTCGACCACGCGACGGCGAGCAGAACCCCCCAAGCATCGAAATATTTTCTAAGGCATGCGAAGGCTCACCAAGTCTCAAAGCCTGTTTTATGACGAGACAGAAGCCAAGCGTGCCAGGATCTGCTCGACCACGCGACGGCGAGCAGAACCCCCCAAGCATCGAAATATTTTCTAAGGCATGCAAAGGCTCACCAAGTCTCAAAGCCTGTTTTATGGCGAGACAGAAGCCAAGCGTGCCAGGATCTGCTCGACCACGCGACGGCGAGCAGAACCCCCCAAGCATCGAAATATTTTCTAAGGCATGCGAAGGCTCACTAAGTCTCAAAGCCTGTCTATGGCGAGACCGGAAGCCAAGCATGCCAGAATTTACTCGACCGAGCAAAGGCGAGCAGAATCCCAAGTCATGTAGAAAGACCATATGCTAAGCCAGAGCCTGCTCGACCAAGCGAAGGCGAGCAGACTCTCAAATGGAAAAATAACTTGTAAATACAAACGCAAAAAAGTAATCAAAAACAGTTTTCATTAATTTATCAATAACCAACAAAGCTGTTCATTACAACACAAGAAACATGTTCAAGAAGATGGCGGATCAGTAAGCCGAGCAGCATCAGTTGGCTGGACCTCCTCAGGTGCAGGGGGGTATCACCAGTTGCGTCCGGGGGGGTGCTCGCCTCGCCAACAATAGCAGGGATTGCACGAGGAGGAGAGTTTTCCTCCTCAATCACGATTGGCTCCACCCCTTCGACATCTTCCTTGGCCGCCTCCTCGTCCATATGTTGAGCAACACCAGCTGCAAGGTCATCCATCTTCAGATCTGGATGCTGCTTCCCGAGGACGGCTATGATGCAACGATAGGAATGCCAAAGTCCCTGGTCGTATTGGTTGTCGGCCTCCTTCTCCAAGTTCTCGACCTGAACTCGGTGGGAATCGCGGAGAGATTCGAGCTGAGCCTCATACATAGCCTTCTGCCTTTGAATATCCTCCTTGACCTTGGTCAGCTCCTCCTCGAGGGTAATGGCTTTTGCTTGAGCAAGAGATTCTTGCTCTATCAGCTTCAGGTTCTCGACATTCAGCTCCCCTCCTTTCTTCTCGGCATGGTCAGCTCTGGTCATCGCCGACTGAATGACCTCCTTCATCTTTCTGTCATAACGGCCAACCTTGGCCTTATAGTAGGTGGTCATGCAGCTGAGATAGAAAGTGTTATACTGCATGGCCCCCACCAGCTCGCCCAGGGTGCAGCCATCAAAGTCCTCCAGGTCCTTCTTGCTCACAAGTTTAGATAACTCATTGAGATAGGGGACCAAGTGCTCTGCTCGGCTGTCAGGTAAGCGAGACCGAGGCCCGACAGGAGGAGAAGAGGAAGCAGGATCTGTGGCTGCTCCACTAGTTTCCCCGACTTTGGCAGGAGCAGAAGGTAAAGTCTTCAAGGGAGAGACCTGCTGCACGATGTTGGCCCGCTTTGCAGTAGGGGCGTCCTTGTTCTGGTCCCTCTTCGTGGTTTGAGGTCGAGAACGTTTCCTGTTCAGAGCCCCAATCACAGCGTCCTCCATCTTATGGCCAGGGAGTATCAAGCGAGACTCGAGCAAGTTGTAAGTAGTTATCAGTTCTCGGCTCGAGCAGGAATTGACTAGTACAGCCTCAACCCGTTTGAGCTGGTCAGGTTTGAGCGGGAAGTGAACACCCCACGAACCTGCAACACAAACAGACATTTGGTTAGAGACAAACCAGTAAAGCGAGAACAATTATGGATACAAGACATCTAAAGCGAGCAGGCAACCTGGGACCGTGAAACGAGGTGGGACGCGATAATCCTTCCCGTCCACTTGTGCAACCTGACCCCAAGGACCCCCAGCAAAAAAGAATTTTCTCTTCTAAGCCCCACCACCACCAGTTGGAAGATCAGTTATGGGTTTCCTGCTCTTGGTACTAGATTGGAAGTAGTACCAGCCGGCATCTTTGGGGCTGCTCTTTAGCTGGTACAGGTGTTTCACCTTATCGACCGTGGGCTCGCTTTGACAACATCTGTCCCACAATATGAATAGACCAGAGAGTACTCTCCACCCGTTGGGGTTCAGCTGACCAGGAGCTAGATTTAGCCCGTTAAGAATCCGCGCAAAGTAGGGTTGCAAGGGACACCTCAGCCCATGCTTAAAACTCTCCAAAAATAAGGTAACATATCCCCTAGGAGGTCGGCTAGAGGTATCCTTCTTTCCTGGGATCTTAAGAAGTATTTCACCAGGAATGCTATACCTAAGCCGGAGGTTAGTGAGCTCGTCAAACGTGGTCGTGCACGTCATGTAATCAATAGCGTAATCCCGCAATGGGGCTCTACCTCCTACTGTACTCCGCCCTTCTGGTCCCGACGCTCCTGATGGGGACACCTCACCAGAATCATCTCCTCGATCCTCACTCAGGGTGTTCTCCGAGCCAGAAGACCCATCCTCATCGCTATTTCCACTCGAGGAGGTTGTTTGGAGGGACATCCTCCTAGCGCTAGTGCCAACACTAGATCTAATGGGTTCTAAGGGAATCCCGGGGTCAAAAGCAGGGTCGGTGAGCAGACTAGGCAGGAAGTCCAACTTATCGTCATCAACCTCAATGACCTTCTCTTTACCTTTCGACATTCCCTAAGCTCTAACCAGAACACCACCACCAACTACTACTCAAGCAAGCAAAGAGAAAAGAAATTATCTACAGCTATCCGAGACCGAGGAGATAGAAGTAATACCTGAAATAGTGGTTCAGTCGGAGAAGGACAGGGATGGAGGCCTTTATGCCGGAACTTCTTTGCCGGAAAGACAGGGACGGAGACAGAGTAAATGACGAATTTTCCTTTGGAGAGGTTTTGGGTTTTCCTAATGGAGAATGTACTCTTGGGTTGCCAGCATTTAACAGCACCAAATCCCGAGGGTCTCGTAACCGTTGGTTTGAAATTCAAATAGAGGGGTAGATTTCTGCCACATCACCTCGTCCGCAATTAAATGCGACACAACTCTTGGCAGCCTTTTTCCTATCCCGCGCAAGCAAGAACTGTCAAGTTTCTACTGTTGGCTTACTACGTTACCCAACACCAGAAACTGGGGGACCACTGTTGGTGGGATATGCTTCGACGAAGACCAGCAGTGATGAGCAGACATCTGGTAATAAGGTTCCTCGAGCAGGAGCAGGAACATCCAGCTCATCCACGAGCACGTCATCCACGAGGCCAATCTCCTATTGGAAGCATAAGCCCATTCCTGCTACATTCCTGCTAAGGGTTGAGTCGAGGAGACCCGGTCAACGACAGTTGGCGAGGCGTGCTCTCCAGTCCGAGAATCAAGGCATGAAGTCCATCTCCATTTGCCCACAATGGCGATAATGGGGCATCCACATCCGAGGGTGGGGAGAATAATGGGCGTGGACTACGGAAGACCAGGATTCAGAGGAAGCCTATAAAAAGGTAGCCAACGAAGGTAAAAGGGTTGGACTTTTTGCTATTAGAACTAAGAAAAGAAAGCTCTAAGAACTGAGATTAAAAAGAAGCCATAAGATTCGTGGCAAACATTCCCAGAACCTTCATTTCTGACTTGAGCGTCGGAGGGTTTGTGCCGGGAAAACAACCGGCGCACTTTGACCTGTCTGTGTACGCAGGAACCTCTGGAGAAGAAGCTTTACGAGGAGAGATCCTGGTCGTGGTGAAGTTGATCGAGCAGAGACCCTGGTCATAGAAAGAGGACAACCAGAATCTCGCATCAACAGCAAATAGGGAAAGGATACCCATACTGGCACAATTAAGAACTCCTCAGAGCACCGAAAATCTGTAATCCATTTGAAAATCTGCAAACTCCTACCATTAACATACCATGTCTGGCGAATCCATATTTGGGAATAATCTTCCTCTAATTCAAGCTTGATTAACGCATGTTTATTATCTAATAAAGATATCTGGGAATGCCTTTTTAATCCAAGGAAGATAAAGAATTTTCTGATAACATCCATAGGAGGCCGCCCAAAAGAGAAGTTACCCACTAGAGATGGTTTGAAAGGTTTGGCCATAGCCTACATCTCCTCAGTTGAGAAATGGACAGTAGGCTCTTCACGTACCAATGTGACCGATTTTACCGAAATTGAAGATGTTGTGGAGCCAGCAATTACATCAATGAAAGATTTTTGAGGCCGTAGTAGAGCATTTGGATTAAGTATAGCTGCAGGGTTAGTAACATTTGCATAAGAGATTTTGACAGGTGGGTGAATATTACGATTCTGAGGATTAGGAGGAGAATTATCACGATTTTGGGTTTGAGTTTGGTTTTATGTTTGGGTTTAATGGATTGGTTTGGATGACATTATTGAAAAGGGTTGTTTATTACGGGTTTGGGCTTGGAAATTTGTTTCTTGGGTTCGGGTTTGGGTAGATGGGATGGGGTCCAAGTTAGGTTTTTGTAACTTTTGTAGTTGTGAAGGTAACGACTGCTTCTCCAGGATTGTTGCTGTGTTGTTCATGGTTGAAAGTGTGTTTGGTGGATTTGTGTTGTAGATGATGGCGGCGGCAAAGAGCATGGCAACAAGGTTGGAGTTACTACCAATGCAGCTGGAATTTTCAGGAGTTGGAGCCGTCATGGTTTCAGATCGCTGGTGACCATGGGACTGTTCACGGACATCTTGAGAAGGTTCTCGAGGACTAGGTTGACCGTGAAAACCTGTCGGAGCAGATATGACTCATTTTGTTGTTATTCGTCAATCCAGTGACGTGTGACTTAGGGAGTGACAGATCAGTATTTGGGAGAACTTGAGATGAGAGCAGCGACAGTTTCGCAGTGTCTGCGGTGGTTAAAGAGGATGCAGCGGTGGCCGACCTGTTTGGATGCGAGAACCGTGAGTTTGGGTTGTTATTTTGCTGTGTTGGTGATGTTTTTGATAACATGGCAATGTTAGGATGAGCATGGGATGGTGGCAGAGGATTGAAAATGATTTCAGATGCAGCTAAAGTGGTGGCACCTGCGGCAGAATTGATGGAGGAAGAAAGCCGATAGTTTGCTTTGCTGTTTTGGGTTTGTAGGCCTAAGTTTGAGTCTGCCGGATAGAGAACTGGTCACTGGCAAATTGGGGAGGTTCCGATGGCGGTTGATCATCACTAACAGCAGCCGATGAAGCCATAGCGGCTGGTCAAAGGTTCGGTCAATCGTGATGATGGTGCTGTGCTTTTGAAACTTTTTTTAATTATTTGTTTTTTCTTATTAACATTAAAGAAATAATAAAATAAATTAAAATTAAAGATTTTAATATTTGAATATTTGAATTTCGATTTATATCCTAACTAATGTGTAGCTGGAGGCGAAATTTTGAGAGGACTAGAAATTGAGCGCAGCTCTCTACCCTTTTATATATATATATATATAGACACAAACGACAGTGTTAGAGATTTGTTTCTAGAAATGAATACAATAATGGAAGACAAAATATACTAATCCAATAATTAGGCGCTCCTGTATTTAAGCGAATCCAATAATTAGGAACTCATTTTTTTTTAATACAAATGGGCTCTCAATTAAAGAGCTAAGAATGAGCTAAACAGGGGTCAAACACTCCATACATATCATGAAAAAGCAGAGGCTTAATACTTTTAGGGGGGCGTGGAAACATGTGAAGAGCCGATGGGAGAGAAATAGTGATGTTAGCCCTATGATTTGCAGCATAGTTGGCTTCCCGGTATATATGATTGATGCGAATAGTCCAATCTCGCTTGATAAGCTCTCACCAAATAAGGGGAGAGAATTCAAAGTTCAAAAAAGAAGAATTGGCAACCATCTGATACGCACATAAGCTATCCACCTCCACTTGAAGCCAGCGTATACCCAATTGCCAAGCAATGATCAGCCCCTGGAAAAGACCCCATAGCTCAGCCATCACAACAGAACAGGATCCAATATTCATGCCGAACCCCTTCACCCACCTTCCATTATGATCCCGAATTAAACTGCCAACCGAAGACACTCCTAACTGCTTGCATGCCCCATCAGTGTTTAACTTGTACCATGGCCATATCGGAGTATACCACCCAACCAATTTCTCACACTTTCTTCCACTAGTCATTAAGGTAGAATTATACAAGCTTTGAATCTCTTCAGCTCTGCCCAAGACATCATGAAACATGTCATTTCTACCCAAAAAGGAGTGCTGTAAAATAAATTGGTTCCTTCAGAACCATAATCGCCAAATTGCCACCCCAAAGAAACATGTCCATTTCAAACCTTTATGGAAGGACCATTGATCATCGAGATTTTCCCCAAAGCATTCTCGCAACCCTGGCTTGTAAAACTCTTGCTGATGAGCCCTGGGAATAACTAGATTCCAAAAACTCTTAGCAACCATACAATCTCGTAGCACATGCAAGATGTCCTCCATAGGAGCGCCACACCTATCGCACTCACAACTATGAACAACATGCCTTCTCAATAACTCTACTTTTATTTTAAGTTGTCCATGGAGTACCAGCCAAATAAATATGCGCACATTATGGGGCCCCTGCCAATGCCACACCAAGTTCCAAATTCTGTCTTCCGCTTGATACCGATGGGAACTAATGGCATGGTAGGCAGATTTAACCGAAAAAATCTCCATTTTTAGAGTTCACCCAATAAAAGCAGTCATTTCCACACTGAGCTAAAGGGAGAACACAAGAGGCTATCTGCAGAATAATGTTATTAGGTAGATAACGTTGAAAAAGCTCCCACCTCTAACTACTATTACTATCTATGAAATTAGCCACTACATTGTAGATTATGTCATCGGGTATCGGACAAAGAGCTTCAGAAATCAGAGGTTTTTCTTTTATCACCCAAAAGTCCAACCAAAATTGGACTTTAGTGCCATCACCTATATTCCAAGCAACACCTAAGAGAACGTCAGTCCAAACCTTCCCAATCGACTACCACAAGTGTGAGCCATTTCTACAAGGCAATTCAGTAGGAAGGACAGATAAATCCACCCCATATTTAGTTGACAAAACCTGAGACCGTAGACTTGAAGGAGATAAAAGAATACCCCAACCAACCTTCATGAGAAAGGACTTATTCATCTCATCCAGACTTTTGAAGCCTAAACCGCCATTAATTTTAGGCTGACAAATATTATTCCAACTAACCACACTTAGTTTTTGAGAAGTTACAGCACCATTCCATATGAAACGCTTGCATGCTTGGTCTATCTTCAGCTTTATCCCAGCAGGAAGGTCGGTTGACTGCATTGCATAAATAGGGAGAGCTTGCAAAATAGATTGGGCTAGCGTAATCCGGTGAGCCAAGGATAAGTGGGAAACATTCCATCCAAAGAGCCTTATCTACATGCAGCAACCAGATGGATTCATACAAAAAGGCCAAGAATACATGGTATGTGAGTTACAGAGATCCATTTATGGATTGAAGCAAGCATCCTGGTCATGGTACATCAGATTTGATCAAGCGATTAAATTGTTTCGATTCATTCAAAACATCGATGAACCATGTGTGTACAAGAAAATTCAAGGAAAATATGTAGCCTTCCTAGTTCTTTATGTAGACGATATTCTCCTAATTGGAAACGATACAGGAGTATTGACTACAATAAAGAGTTGGTTAGCCAAACAATTTGATATAAAAGACCTGGGAGAGGCAAGTTATATTCTTGGGATCAAGTTACTATGAGACCGGAAGAATAAAACTTTAGCCTTGTCTTAAGCAGTCTATATCGATAAGATATTGGCTAGATTTTGCATGAAAAATTCCAAGACTGGTTTATTACCATTCAGACATTGAATTACATTCTCTAAGGATCAATCACTTAAAACATCTGAAAAGATAGAGAGAATGAGACGAGTTCCCTACGCAGAAGCTGTGTGAAGTCTCATGTATGCAATGCTTTGCACTAGGCCAGACATCTGTTTTGTGGTAGGGATGGTTAGTAGATATCAATCTAATCCTGGACTTGAACACTGGACTGCGGTAAAGCATATAATAAAGTATCTGAAAAGAACTAAAAACTATATGCTTGTGTATTCTTGTGATGAACTCATTCCAGTGGGTTATACTAATTCTAACTTTATGTCAGATAAGGATTCCAGAAAATCAACTTTCGGCTATGTGTTTACATTGGGAAGTGGAGCTATTAGTTGGAGGAGTGTGAAAAAATCTTGTATCGCAGACTCCACAACTGAAGCTAAATATGTGGCTGCATTCGAAGCTGCAAAAGAAGCTGTATGGCTCTGCAAGTTCCTACAAGATCTTGAGGTGGTACCTGCTGTAGCTGCACCCTTTAAACTATTTTGCGATAATAGTAATGCGGTAGCTCAATTTAAGGAACCACAAGAAACAAAAACATATTGAGAGGAAGTATCATCTTATAAGGGATATAGTGTAGAGAGGTGATGTGGAGGTTACTCAGATTGCGTCACAGCAAAACTTGGCAGATCCTTTTACTAAGGCCATACCTGGGAAACCTTTTAACTTGCACTTAGAATCCATGGGCATGCGTGAGATGCCAAATATGCTTTGAGAGCTAGTGGGAGATTGTTCGGAAAATATGCTCTTTAAAAGCATATGTGTTTATTTAATTGTAATAAATAATTTTTCTGAATAATATAATAAATGAGGTATTTTATTCAAATATCTTAATTGCATTAATATTTTGATTAAATTCTATTTAATCATATTATATGTATTTATGTGATCACTATGTGAATTCACAGAAGATATAAATACAAGTTATCTTATGATTAAATAAATTTAGTTCGCAGTTGATAAATAAAGTTGGGCACTTTATTTAAGTATAGACTGTAATGAATTCATTGAATGATTTGTCTTAATCATGTATGAATTTATTGATGTAGTACGACTACATTGAACAGGATCACATATGAGATTTAATTAACTTTGTAATAACTGTTAGACTTATTAAATCTCATAGGCATTGATTTTACTGTAATCTTAATCTTGAGTTAATTATGATTTCATGATTGTAATTGTTATTCCATTTGAGTTACCAATGAGCACGACACATACTTGTGGTCAAGATTACCCGGTATCTTGGTGGGAGCAATTATGAGTATTAGAGTTATGGATTAACAATATAGAATTTGTACAACACATCTCTTGATGGGTTTTCGGCACTTGATCATTGAATTCTCTGGCCAGAGTGTGTCAACATATTTAGTATGTTGAAAATTATCGTTAGAGAAAACCAGTAAGTATTAAGGAATAAGATGTAATTAAATCGATTGGACAGTTGAGATATCGATTTAATTAACGATGTGGTACAAAGGATTATGCAGTAAAGAAATCAATGTGGGTTGGGACGAATTATTATTCGAGCATACAATTATGGAGGTCAGTTCCAATCTTTTAGTGGAGTAGATTTGGAATTAAATAGTATGGCTAGTTTAATTATAAGCCTAATTATTATAGCCACTATTGTTTGTTCCTAAATGATCCCCGAGTTAGCTCATTTAATTGACTGCGCCACTGCTGGATTAATAAGTAAGATAACTAACTATTTGGGTTAAAAGCCTAAATATATTATTTAGTGGGAGGCTTCATGTACTGTACTTATGTCTAAGGGGCCTTGTGTTATTTTACAAGGTGGGCTTTTATGACAAGAAAGAAGTAACGTTACTTTTGGTTTATTATTTTTAATTTAAATCAAACTCTATTTAATAGAATAAAATAATATTAAAAAAATGGAGCCTAGGGTTTCCACTAGATAGAGATATAAAATGGTTTATTTTCTCCCAAAATAAGGTAGAGCGGTCACTTTATACATATCAGAGAAAAAGATTTTTCTCTCTAATTTTGAGAGAAAAATTTTCTTGTGCTAGTTGCTTTAGTGGTTATAAAGGCGTCCACACGTCAAGTGCAGATCAAATCTGAGTCATAACTTAGAAGATCATTAGTGACAGTTCTTGATCTAACAAGTGTGGTGGTGACAGATCGTGATCTAACAGGCGTGGTGGTGACGGATCGTGATCTGGGAGCCTAGTTTCACTTCAGTGGAAAAAGCAAAGATTGTTCATCTTCTCAGATTTTCAAGGTACGATTTCTAGATTACGAATTCTTATATATTGTATGAGATCGACCCTAGAAATTTTTGTTTTAATTTAAAAAACTGATTTTTCTCCAATAATTGGTATCAAAGCCTTCTCATATTAATATATAAGAATATCGTATGAAATCAATCTTGATATTTATGTATTAGAGTGGCACAGTTTATTCAGATATATATTATTTGTTTAATATATTAATAAAGCATGCTTATGGTTTGTCTTAATTCATGGTTAGATTTTTTGCTGTATTTTTTCTTTAGATCTGCAACAAGAGGGGTGGTCTTTTATCACTATGTTTCCTTCTTGATTTATTTTAGTGTTATAGATATTTTGTAAGCCAAATTTGGCCTAGGAAATTTGTAAATCGCTGGAGATTAATCACGCGACGACAGATCAAAGGAACGAAGGTCGGAAATTTCAGCAAAGTGCGGCCATGTCGACAGCTACGCGCAGCAGCAGCGTGCGCGCGCCCAGCATCACGCGCTGCATGCCCAGCAGCGCGCGCTGCAAGTAACGCGCCCAGCAGCTGCAGCGCGCGACCAATAGCGCCACCAGCTGCGCAAGCAAAGGCCTTCCGGTGTAGCGCGGTGGCAGGTGACTCGTTTAGTGGCTTTTCGGTGCGGCGGCAACGTTTAACTGGGCGTCGAACATGGCTGGAAATTGTGAACGGCTGGTTGTTTGAGGTGGTGGTTGCTGGGGAAGAAGGAAAAGAAAAATATGATTTTAGGGTTTCATGGTTATTATCATTGGGGTCCCTATAGTTTCACATTTTTTCCTTTGGATAGAAAAGTCTTAATTGTTTGCATTTAAGTCAAAAAATAGTTTTGGACTTAATGAATCCTAGTTTTAGGCCCAATTTAAATTGGGTTTAATGGATTAAAATGCATAGATAAAATTGAACACATTAAATTTATTTTTGGTCCAAAAGTTTTATTTTAATAAAAAAAATTAATTATTTATTTATTTCCTTTCAAAATTAAAATTAGACCAATAATAAATTTAAAAACCCAATTTCCCCTAGTCCATTAACAAAGACAAGCCTATGGAAGATGGGCATTGACAAGAAGCCCAATGAAGATTAGGCTTAAGGTTAATGTATTTTTTTCATTTTAGGAAAGTCATGAATTAAGATTTTTTAATTATTTTTCTATATGTTATGTTTTGGATGATAACATGCCATGATAACATGTCATATAGAATAGGTAGTGTCACTCTATGCATAATGATACATGTCATTCATATATTATGAATCTCGTTATATTGTTTGTAATTTGTGTATGCTTAATAATATTGGATATCATCTAGATAATATTATAGGAAGCATGCAATTAACAATATGTATGTTTTAAAAAGGAAAAACTAATTTTAAAATATTAAGTGGGAGAGGGAAAATTCAAGATAATTTTTCCACGAGCTCCATTGTTAGTTCAATAATAAAATTATATATATACCTCGACTTCATGATACGGTGATGCTCCCTTTGGAGGGTATATATATTAGATATTTTATTTGATGAACTTTTTCAAAGATAAAATTGAAATATTTTTCAATCGATTGTTCACCCCAACGGTGACTATTGATATGAAAAATAAGTAGATTGAAACAATGGTTATACATTCAACTAAAATTTGTTATTAACCTTTCCAACGAAGCTCTGTTAACAAATTTAGGCCTAAAAGGATAACGATAATTATTTATCATGTCTCTACATGAAAGTAAATAATCCAATGGGTAATTGGGTCTAGTAAGTGTAGACTCGACTTCCCCAATGGATAGCTTGTCAAAGCGGTACTAGATTATCGTTACAATAAATTAAAATGCATTTATGGTTTTATGCATTTTTTTCATTTATTGTGAAAATTATTTCAAATTATTTATGCATGGATGTTTTATTTTTCAGAAAATGTCTTCCCTGAGCCCACTTACTATTATTCTAAGTCAAAACAAACTTACTGGAGAGAACTATATAGATTGGAAAAGAAATCTATTCATTATCCTGACTGCTGAAAATTATAAATATGTCTTAACCCAGCCGTGCCCTCCAGTTCCAGCGGAAGATGCTCATACAAATCAGAGGAGGCTTTATGAGAAATGGCAAAAGGCTAATGAAATGGCAAAATGCCACATTTTAGCCTCGATTTCTAATATTCTGCAGACCAAAGATTAGAACTTGCAGACTGCCACTGAAATAATGGATATTCTCCAACAGATGTTCGGGTAGAGTACTCGCTCCGCGAGACAAGCAGCGCTGAAAGGAATTATGAACAGTAAAATGGGGAAGGGCACAAGAGTTCATGATCATGTCCTCAAAATGATGGACTATTTGAATGAGGCTGAGATTCAGGGAGCACAAATCGATGATAACTCAAAGATTGACATGGTGCTAGAATCTCTGCCAGAAACATTGAAGGAATTTAAGGTCAATTATAACATGAACAAAAGAAACATTACCTTAACTAAATTGATGAATGAACTTCATTCTGCTGAAAAGATCTATCGTGCTAAGAAATCTCTGGGAATTATAAATGTTGCTGAAAAAGGTTCTTCTTCTAGACCTAAACTGAAAGGCAAAGGTAAGAAGAAAGCTGGAAAAAAGATACCGTCTACCAAGCAAGGTGGCAAGCCGAAAAGCAAATACTGCAAGTGTGAACAGAAAGGTCACTAGAAAAAAGATTGTCCTAAGAGTGTGAAATCAGGTATGGGAAATCGTTTTGTAATTGAGGCCTGTTTAGTTCAGAATCCTATTGACACTTGGGTGTTGGATTCAGGACCAACTAATCATATTTGTAATTCACTTTATTGGTTTCAGGAAACCAGGAAAATAAGTGAAGGAAGCATCAAGGTACAGTTAGGGGCATGACAGTTCGTGTCAGCAGTGAAGACTGGATCTGTTTTATTATCTTTTAATAATGAGACTTTAGTTTTGAATAATTGTCTTTATGTTCCAGACATTAAGAGGAATTTAATTTCAGTAGCTTGTTTGTCAAAGTAAGGGTACACCGTAAATTTTAGATCCTCTGTTTCTATTTTTTATAATAAGAGACTTATTTTTTCTGGTACATTGGAAGATAATTTATATCATTTAAGTCTAATGATCCATTCTATGCATGACACAGTGATCAATAATTATGAGCATACACATTTATCTAAGAAAAGAAATATTTCTTCCAACCAATGTTACCTCTGGCATTTACGCTTGGGTCATATAAACCAAAATAGGATACAGAGAATGATCAAAGATGAGCTCTTGGGTCCATTAGAAAATGAATCATTGCCACTCTGTGAATCCTGTTTAGAAGGAAAAATGACCAAAAGGTCATTCTCGGCCAAATGAGTACGTGCAACAATACCACTTGAATTGGTACATACAGATGTATGTGGACCAATCAATGTACAAGCTCAAGGAGGTTATGAGTATTTCATCACTTTCACTGATGATTACTCAAGATACGGTTATGTTTATCTGATGCGTCACAAATTTGAAGCTCTTGAGAAATTCAAAGAGTATAGGGCTGAGACAGAAAAGCAATTAGATAAGAACATTAAGAAACTTCGATCTAATCAAGGTGGTGAATTTCTCTCAGGAGATTTCAAAGAGTATCTGGCTGAAAATGAGATTCTATCTTAGTTGACTGCCCCGAGAACACCACAACAAAATGGGGTAGCTGAAAGGAGAAATAGAACTCTTTTGGATATGGTGAGATCTATGCTTAGTTATTCGTCATTACTAATCTCTTTTTGGGGACTAGCACTGGAAACTATAGTTTACCTCTTGAACTTAGTTCCATCTAAGTCAGTGCCTAAAACCCTAATAGAATTATGGTCAGGTCGTAAACCAAGTTTACGACATGTATGTATTTGGGGATCACCAGCACATGTGCTGAAACCAAAGGCAAACAAATGGATTCACGTTCTGAGGTTTGTATGTTTGTGGGGTATCCTAAAGGAACAATAGGAGGTTTATTTTATAGATCTCAAGATAGGAAAGTGATCGTGAGCACACATTTCACTTCCCTCAAGGAAGACTATATGAATAACTTTAAACTTAAGAGTAAGGTAATACTTGAAGAACTGTCAGGTGATCAGGTTGATGTTCAGCTTTCAACACCTGTTACAAAACAGAAAGAACGGCAACAACCAGCTGATCAATACAGGATTATCCCTGAACAATCATCACTTTTAGAACCTCGTCGTAGTGGGAGGGTAACTAGGTTACCTGTGAGATACATGTTATTGGGAGAAACCTATGCGACTATCTCATATGAACATGTACAAGATCCTACTAGCTACAACGAAGCTATAATAGATAGAGATGTTGAATTTTAGGAAAAGGCCATGAATCAAGAAATGGAATCCATGTACTCCAATAAAGTCTGGAAACTTGTAGAGGCACCAAATGGGGTAAAACCTATAGGGTGCAAGTGGATCTACAAGAGAAAAAGAGGAGTAGACGGAAATGTGAAAACATTTAAAGCAAGATTAGTAGCCAAAGGATTTACTCAGAAAGAGGGAATCGATTATGAGGAAACATTTTCTCTGGTTGCTATGCTTAAATCCATCAAGATTCTGCTCTCCATTGCTGCAGTGCTAGATTATAAAATTTGGCAAATGGATGTCAAGATTGCCTTTCTTAACGGGCATCTTGAAGAAGACATCTACATGCCGCAACCAGATGGATTCATACAAAAAGGCCAAGAACACATGGTATATAAGCTGCAAAGATCCATTTATGGATTGAAGCAAGCATCCCGGTCATGGAACATCAGATTTGATCAAGTGATTAAATCGTTTCGATTCATTCAAAACATTAATGAACCATGTGTGTACAAGAAAATTCAAGGAAAATATGTAGCCTTCCTAGTTCTTTATGTAGAAGATATTCTCCTAATTGGAAACGATATAGGAGTATTGACTATAATAAAGAGTTGGTTAGCAAAACAATTTGATATAAAAGACCTGCGAGAGGCAAGATATATTCTTGGTATCAAGTTACTACGAGACCAAAAGAATAAAACTTTAGCCTTGTCTCAAGCAGTCTATATCGATAAGATATTGGCTAGATTTAGTATGGAAAATTTCAAGACTGGTTTATTACCATTCAGACATGGAATTACATTATCTGAGGATCAATCACCTAAAACATCTGAAAAGATAGAGAGAATGAGACGAGTTCCCTATGCAGAAGCTGTGGGAAGTCTCATGTATGTCATGCTTTGCACTAGGCCAGACATCTGTTTTGTTGTAGGGATGGTTGGTAGATATCAATCTAATCCTGGACCTGAACACTGAACTGCGGTCAAGCATATAATAAAGTATCTGAAAAGAACTAAAAATTATATGCTTGTGTATTCTGGTGATGAACTCATTCCAGTGGGTTATATTGATTCTGACTTTATGTCAGATAAGGATTCCAGAAAATCAACTTCCGGCTATATGTTTACATTTGGAAGTGGAGCTATTAGTTGGAGGAGTGTGAAAAAAATCTTGTATTGCAGACTCCACAACTGAAGCTGAATATGTGGCTGCATCCGAAGCTGCAAAAGAAACTGTATGGCTCTCCAAGTTCCTACAAGATCTTGAGGTGGTACTTGTTGTAACTGCACCCCTTAAACTATTTTGCGATAATAGTGGTGTGGTAGCCCAATTTAAGGAACCAATGAACCACAAGAACCAAAAACATATTGAGAGGAAGTATCATCTTATAAGGGATATAGTGCAGAGAGGTGATCTAGAGGTTACTCAGATTGTGGCACAGCAAAACTTGATAGATCATTTTACTAAGGCCATACCTAGGAAACCTTTTAACTTGCACTTAGCATCCATGGGCATGCGTGAGATGCCAAATATGCTTTGAGAGCTAGTGGGAGATTGTTGAGAAAATATGCTCTTTAAAAGCATATGTGTTTATTTAATTGTAATAAATAATTTTTCTGAATAATATAATAAATGAGGTATTTTATTCAAATATCTTAATTGCATTAATATTTTGATTAAAGTCCATTTAATCATATTATATGTATTTATGTGATCACTATATGGATTCACAGAAGACATAAATACAAGTTATCTTATGATTAAATAAATTTAGTTCGCAATTGATAAATAAAGTTGGGCACTTTATTTAAGTATAGACTGTAATGAATTCATTGAAGGATTTTTCTTAATCATGTATGAATTTATTGATGTAGTACGACTACATTGAACAGGATCACATATGAGATTTAATTAACCTTGAAATGACTGTCAGACTTATTAAATCTCATAGGCATTGATTTTACTGTAATCTTAATCTTGAGTTAGTTATGATTTCATGATTGTAATTGTTATTCCATTTGAGTTACCAATGGGCACGACACACAATTGTGGTCAAGATTACCCGGTTTCTTGGTGGGAGAAATTATGAGTATTGGAGTTATAGATTAACAATATAAAATTTGTACAACACATCTCTTGATGGGTTTTCGACACTTGATCATAGAATTCTTTGGCCAGAGTGTGTCAACATATTTAGTATGTTGAAAATTATCGTTAGAGAAAACCAGTAAGTATTAAGGAATAAGATGTAATTAAATCGATTGGACAGTTGAGATATCGATTTAATTAACGATGTGGTACAAAGGATTATGCAGTAAAGAAATCAATGTGGCTTGGGACGAATTATTATTCGAGCATACATTTATGGAGGTCAATTCCAATCTTTTAGTGGAGTAGATTTGGAATTAAATAATTGGGCTAGTTTAATTACAAGCCTAATTATTATAGCCACTATTGTTTGTTCCCAAATGATCCCTGGGTTAGCTCATTTAATTGACTGCGCCACTACTGGATTAATAAGCAAGACAACTAACTATTTGGGTTAAAAACCTAAATATATTATTTAATGAGCGGCTTCATGTAATGTACTTGTGGCTAAGGAGCCTTGTGTTATTTTACAAGGTGGGCCCTTATGACAAGAAAGAAGTAATGTTACTTTTGGTTTATTATTTTTAATTTAAATCAAACTTGATTTAATAGAATAAAATAATATTAAAAAAATAGAGTCTAGGGTTTCCACTAGATAGAGATATAAAAGGGCTTATTTTCTCCCAAAATAAGGTAGAGCAGTTTCACGTCAGCGGAAAAAGCAAGGATTGTTCATCTTCTCAGATTTTGAAAGTACGATTTCTAGATTACAAATTCTTATATATTGTATGAGATCGACCCTAGAAAGTTTTTTTTTTAATTTAAAAAACTAATTTTTCTCCAACATCTTCTTCATCATCCTCCATATCCGCCTGGTCAACCAAGAATTTACCATCAGCGGGATCTCCAATTGGTTTGGAGAGTTGGCCTAAATCGTCCATGTTCGGATTAGCCAACATGGGCTCACCAGGATTGGTACCAACATGAAGGTTAATAGTGTTCGTTTCAGGGAGGAAAGAGATGGCAGAGTGGTTCGTAGGATTGAGTTTTGTGGGTACAACGGTTGGCTTTGGGAGATTAGACAAAAGATGTGCATGGTTTGCATGGTTTGCATGGGCCTTGGTTTTATTATGTAGGAAGCCAGGGGAGTGCATGTGTTTTGAGCTAGAGGCTATAGGATGGTGGACCATAGGAAGGCCATGTTTGGAGGTGTCCTCACGTGTATGGTTAGAGAACTGGGTCGAGCTTTTTGTTTTCTTTTGTTTATTATTGGAAGGGAAAGGCCGGTTACTTTCTTCGTGAGTTGGCATATGGATACTCTTGGTAACCAAAGATTCCTTATTCAAGCCATGGTTAGAAATCTCATCATCAACGCTAGCTAGGACATCGAAGCGTGATTGCTTTCCACAATACTCCCGCTGATCACGTTCAGAATCCAAGGTGAGTTCTTTTGCCTTTTCTACACGAGACCTGCCTTCTCTAGCCACAACCATCCAGGGACAAATGTAACGCCCACTTTTATTTATTTATTTTTTTTCTCTTTTACCCTTATTAAATTGAGTAGGATAGTTATTATTGAGTGTTTGTGTGTGAGTAAAATTTATCAAATTACTTTAAATAAGTTGCGTAAGTTGTTAGTTTTTATAAAAAAAAAAAATTTAATAATTACCAAGTATTTAAGAGGAAGCCATCTTTTTAAGAAGCCGTCTTTTATTTTTTTACACCGTTACAAACCTTAGAAAAAAAAGAAAAAAAAACATAAGTCTTTGGAGTAGGAAAAGAAAGTTTTATAACTTCTTTTCTTAGTGTTTGCCTTAAGGTATTAAGTATTTCTTTAACTTATATGATTTATTTTTATAAATTGTTTGCCTTTAATTACTTGTAGTATGATTTGGGTAATATATGTGTATTTGTAATGTTGTGATGATATGAATAGTCTCTATTCCTTGCTTGAAATCGTTTTCTTTACTTAGAATCACATGAATATGCTTACATATCATGGAACTAGACATCCTAAGCTTTCCATTGATAGGTTTTGTGTTGAAATCGTCTGAGTATGCAAATTGTTATGGGTTTTCGAAGTTAGGTTACTGGTGCTGGAAAATTCTGATTTTCAGCAGTAGTTCTCAATTCTGGAAATTTTTCTGTAAAGTTACACATCCTTAAAAATTATGGCGATTTTTGTATCAACATATCTATGTCTCCTATGCTTGCATGTTTAATTTCGTAGTTTTATTCTTTATGGTTAAATTATTAAAAATCATAACATGTGGCTGCTGCAAATCTGGAAACTGTTTTCCAAAATTGCAGAAGCTGAAACATGTAACAGTTGGGCTAATTTATGAATGTTACATGCCATGTTAGGATTTTACAATGAAATTCTGTTTTCAAATCTGGAATTTTTTGGACAGGTTAGATGTTCTCAGAAAATAAAACATTTTAAAATATTTTTAGGAGTCCAAAAATTATGAATTTTAATTATATGCTTTCTGAATGTGTCTTCTATAATTAGAAAAAAAGAAACATATTATTTCGATTACTAAAGAATATTTTATGAATTTCCTAAGTGGTAAAGGTTTGTTTTGGTCAATGCTGGACAGTTTTGTTACTTTGGTGAAAGGTCAATATTCTGACTCGATTTTGACTTGTGTTGATCTTTGTGAAATATTGTATGCAATGCTATGCATGTTCACAGTGCCTCTGTAAATTTTCATGGTTTTCCGACATGTGTATAGGTTATTAAAATCAGCATGTGCAAGATACTCATACTTATGTCTAGATTATGAATAAGTATTGAGCTAGTATAAGTGCCTATAAATTAAGGATGATTGAAATTATGTTTAAGGTTAGAGATGATATTGATAAAGATATTTTTATGATGATTATTGGACATGGGTGAGCTCGTTGGTTTGTTCTTAAGGTATTGAGTTTATTGTTGTGGATCGAGGTAAGTAGATTCATGCATGATGTGCTTTATAATAAATGCGATTTATGTTATAGGAATTATGTTTAAATGGAGATTTTTACAAAATTGATTTCTAAAATATTTAAATAAATTTTGTAAAATAAAAACACTTTTAAATGAATTTATAAAAATATTTTTTAAAATGAATTTTTCTTAAGAAATTAGTTTTCTTAAACAAAATGTTTTCTTAAAGAATTTTCTAAAAGAATTAAATTATCAAAGAAATGTTCTTAAATGTTTTATAAAACTTTAAATGCTATTTATGAAAGGATGTAAGGTGGATTCAAAAATGTTTTGGCTCATAGTCCATAGTAATGTATACAATGCAAATGTTATGATGTTATGTAATGTTATGGCCAGCTTGCTGGTATGATGATGATCTTGTGCACAAGGATATTATGAACAATGCGGGGTATAGTACCCTGAATGAGGAATAATGCGGGGTATAACACCCTAAATGATGAATGATGAATGGTGAATGATGAATGATGAATGATGATGACTACGAGGCATGAGCTACCAAATGTTTATGTTTTAATTTTTTTTATGAATGTTTTAATATTTTTAATGTTTTTACATAAATCCACCTCTTATGCTAAATGAAGATGTTGTTATAAAATGTTTAAAGGTATATGACAAAGGTTTTCAAATATTATGCATGGATTTGCTTACCGAGTTGACGGCTCACCCCTCGTCTCCAATATTTTGCAAATTGATTAGAAATGTGGCTTGGGTGCTTAGGTGGAGAATTTTTCTTAGTGGATCTTTGGAGTTGCTTTAAAGATTTAATTTGGCTAGACTTTTTATTTTGAATTAGAGATTTTTCTTTGGAGGCATTATTTCATATGTTTTATGTAAGGATTTAGTTGGAGTATGAATAATGATTGTCTATCTTGAGATTTATTAATAAGAATAAATGATATGAAGTTTCATTCCAATTTTACCCTTGTGTTTTCATGGGTAATTTTTGGGGTGTTACACCAAATCTAGGCAAATTCCCATATCCCTCCCCGACGTCCTACACCGGTGATTCTGTTGTGAAACATGTTGGGGAAAAATTAGGTTTTCAAATTTTTTATAAAACCTTTTGAAGATCGCTCTCATATAATATATAAGAATTTGTATTCTAGAAATCGTACCTTGAAAATCCGATTTGGCTTTTTTCGAAAATCCGATTTAGGCTCCTAGATCACGATCCGCCACCACCACTCCTGTTAGATCACAATCCGTCACCACCACGCTTGTTAGATCACGAACTGTCACCAATGATCTTCCAGGTTATGACTCAGGTTCGATCTGCACTCGACGTGTGGGCGCCTTTATAAATACCAAAGCAACTAGCACGAGAAAATTTTTCTCTCAATAATAGAGAGAAAAATCTTATTCTCCGATCTGTATAAAGTGGCTTCTCTCTTTTTCTTTTAAGAAAATAAGCCTTATATATCTCCCTTTAGTGAAAATCCTAGGCTCCAAATAATGCCCTAAATAAAACTCACGTTACTTTTCATTTAATAGGGGACCCACCATGTAAAATAACATAAGACCCCTTACACATAAGCTAATTAAATGGAGCCTCCCACTAAATGATATATTTCGGCTTTTGACCCAAATAGCTAGTTATCTTGCTTATTAGTCCAGTAGTGGTGCAGTCAATTAAAAGAGCTAACCCGGGGATCATTTGGGAACATACAATAGTGGCTATAACAATTAGGCCTGTAATTAAACTAGTCTAATTATTTAATTCCAAATCTACTCCACTAAAAGATTAGAACTGACTTCCATAATTGTATGCTCGAATAATAATTCGTCCCAAGCCACATTGATTTCTTTACTGCACAATCCTTTGTACCACATCGTTAATTAAATTGATATCTCAACTGTCCAATCAATTTAATAACATCTTTTTCCTTGATCCTTACTGGTTTTCTCTAATGATCATTTTCAACATACTAAATATGTTGACACACTCTGGCCAGAGAATTCAATGATCAAGTGCCGAAAACCCATCAAGAGATGTGTTGTACAAATTCTATATTGTTAATCCATAACTCCAATACTCATAATTGCTCCCACCAAGATACCGGGTAATCTTGACCACAAGTATGTGTCGTGCCCATTGGTAACTCAAATGGAATAACAATTACAATCATGAAATCATAATTAACTCAAGATTAAGATTACAGTAAAATCAATGCCTATGAGATTTAATAAGTCTGACAGTTATTACAAAGTTAATTAAATCTCATATGTGATCATGTTCAATGTAGTCGTACTACATCAATAAATTCATACATGATTAAGAAAAATCATTCAATGAATTTATTACAGTCTATACCTAAATAAAGTGCCCAACTTTATTTATTAACTGCGAACTAAATTTATTTAATCATAAGATAACTTGTATTTATGTCTTCTGTTAATCCACATGGTGATCACATAAATACATATAATATGATTAAATGGACTTTAATACAAATATTAATGCAATTAAGATATTTGAATAAAATACCTCATTTATTTTATTAATCAGAAAAATTATTTATTACAATTAAATAAACACATATGCTTTTAAAGAGCATATTTTCCCAACAAAACAAACCCTTTGATATCGAATTAATCTCGCCCACTAGATCTAATTCAGACTCCAAGATTAAGAAACAAATCAACACAAGTCGTAACACTCACCAGATCAAAGAATAACAACACAAAGAATAAAAAACACAGAACAATTTAAGTGGTTCAGCACCTGTTACAGTGCCTACATCCACTGGAGAAAACAAACTCAGGGAGCCACTTTATTAAGCTTCAAAGGTTACAGAGATGATAAGCCCAATACAGAGAACACTCAGAAAAGTTCCACTCTCTCTAAGGCTTCCTTATCACTCTCAATTCGATAGATCTAGATGAAATCATAACCAACGTATATATCAGCTGCTACTGGCGTTACAGATCTAGAAGATTCCCTCCAAAACTAACAAACTTAACTGCTTGACCACGAGCCTTTCACGTGCAACTTAAAGCCTCCCTTAAACGACGATAAGGCATGCCGTTTAAGCTTTAAAACACGCTTATGTTAACCACGTGAGAGTTTAATGATCCTGGACGACAGCACCAAGTTGTCGGTTCTGGATCCATGACCAATTGAAACAACATGTCACTTGACTTTCCAAACCTCTAAACGACAAATCGTTTACCCAGTTTGAGTTCATTTCAACAGATTCGTTAGCTCCGTCCAGATGTGGCTGGTTTCCTAAGGCATGATCTTCTTCCGTTCGATTAGGGCAGATGTCCTTGCTATGGCCATATTTACCACATAGGAAGGAAATATTAGGGAGTCCTTCATATTCCACCTTCTGTAGCTTGCCATCCAGTAAAAATTGAGAAATTAAGGGCTTGTTCGGATCAATTTCAACAGCAAGACGAGCAAATTTGCCTCTGGATGCGGATTCAGTGTTGTAATCAATTTTAGAAACTCTCCCGAAAATTTGTCCCAACATTCGGAGAATTTTCTTATTGTAGTAATGTAGGGCCATGCCTGGTAAGCGGATCCAGGCTATAACATATTCAATCACTGCTGCCGAAATATCAAAATGGGGAGTCCATGGCTTCACTGTTAGATAGTGCCCCAGAATAGTCCAAGGGCCTTGCGTCAAAGCGAACTCCACATCCCTCTCTGTTCTGAAACGAACAAGATAATAATCATTTTCAAGGTCAATTACAGAAAACCCTTGGGTCGAGCTCCAGATGGTTTCCAAGCTGTTGCACAGCGTCCGGTAAACTATGCGACGACCCCAAAGCTTGAACACCACCGTGTATTGCCATGGTTTCATTAGTTGAGCATGTACTTTCTGTGAAAAAGAAATGGAGTGAAAGGAAGGAGGCTGCACACTCAAAAACTACATCTTCCGGTTCAACTACCAAATCTTCCCCGCTATCAAAAAACACTCCTTCATCCACCCTTTGTGTTGACATCAGTTTATCACGAAAGGAAGGAGGCTGAGGATTGTCACCATCTTCCCCTTGAGCCTTAAATCTTGCTTTCTTTGTGGAACGATCGTCAGCCATAGGTGGATTAGGGTTTTTCTCCATTTCAATTTTTCCTCACATTAGGAACTCTTTTTTTTTTAATTGGTTATATTTACTTTTTGATTCTTGTAACTTTTTTCTTTAAGTGCCACCGCTCTAATTTCTATCCTCATTTAACAGACTGCGGATTGCGTTTGTCACTGTTAGCTGCACATTGCCATTTTTTTGTGAGTATGATTTGCCGTATGCATGGATACTGAAAGTATCCCTTGTGCTAAAAATGCTATGAACCATCCTTGAATAATCAAGTATAACTGCATGCAGAACAAATTCAGCCGTTCTCATGTTTTAGCTAGCAAATAATTATCTTGTAGGAATTAGAATGAGCCTGACTTAAGTATTTGCATATCCTGAAGACTTTTATTCTCAATAAAAGTAACATATATATATATCATTTCTTTTTCATTTATAAACCTTGATGAATGAGGGAATTTATTTTATTATCGAAAAGAGATCCCTCAGAAGAAAGAAAAGCGGAGGCCAACATCAACTGAAACTGCACTCTCTGGGAATTCGCAACGCATCATGCATTATAATTCACATCAGCCTTTGGTGCCAGGAGATGCTGTGAAAGCCATGTGTTTGTCCTCCAAGGGAATGGGCTGAAAAAGCAATGTAAAACCGACATCGATAGTCTCTTGGTTTTGAACACCATGCCCATCTCCATGTAGATACATAAAATGGGACATTCTCACAAGATTCAAGAGGAACTCAGTAGTTGTTCGAGTCAAGGGAGAGTCTTTATCGGCTGTGTATGCATTCACCTTCTTCCACATCTGTCTCATCATATCCTTGATGTGTTCACGAGCAACTTCCTCCGAGGCACCAGTTTCATGCATGTAACACTGGATTGATTTCGGTACATCCCCTCTCTGTATCTCGTCCTGATGATTATCGGGGAAAAAAAAAATACAATCAATTCATATATAGAGGATTAATTCAATTTCTGTCGTCTTAAAAAAAATAAATAAAAAAAGACATACCGATGAAGTTCCCAAATCATCTTGCAGACGGAAAATCTTGGATGACCAGTGAACTATATCTGGATTACTTTCTAGAAATTCCAGTTCCTTCTTAATGATTGGATTTGTACCAGAAAGATATGAAATCGCTATAATTAAAGGGCCCGTTATTGACACCAATCCATTTTCCAAGTATTCTTCCAGTTTCGGTGTGTACTTGCTATGGTACCATTTCGCCTCCACCAAGTAGGCTTGTATTAAGCCAAGCCACTGGTGCACATGGCACAGAAAATATACAACTAGTTACGGTTTATAATTTTTGAGAAAAAAAGAACATCGTAATTTAAAAAGGATAAATCAGAGGAAAGGAACAGGGAGAGAGGTCAAATTAATATTTCACGTACTGCATTTTTTATGCTCAGAAGCATATCAAAATCCTGTTGTTTGAGAACGTAATAAGCAAATTCATTAACAAAGTTGTAAAGCGCAAGAAAACACATTTTCATATAGCCCGGAAGGTGCTTCAAAGCATAATTGATGTCCCACCTGCAGAAAAAAAAAAAAATCACATAAACGGTCTATTAAATTGAGAAGTACCATGCAGCTAGGTAGCAGTTGAATTGTTAATTTGCCAACAAACCTCGCAACAGCATCAGTGAATATCTCAAGTTCACCCAATGTTCCATAGACATCATAAATGTCATCAATCACTGTAATTAGGGCTATCGAGATTGTGAGCACTCTCCTGCAGTAGGCGAATTGAGGCTCAAACGCGATCCCCATGCTCCATAAGAAGGACGCTACCAACCTGTTCCTCGCAAAGCTCAATTTCTCTCCAAGACCTGTATCCTTCCACCACCTTCACAGGAAAATTAAAACGAATATTACGACACATGTTTTATATATCTGTATATATAGAATCAGCTTTCTGTCTGGAATTCTGAAGAATATTTCTCTGATACAAGCATCTCTTTTTATAAAGCACATGACTTGTGGCTTTACAATGCATTTACATGTAGAGTCATCTTCTAGTTCGAGATTCTTTAATGCAAACGTTTGGAATAATTTAATATACATTTATATAAAGTGTAGGCTGGTGCCTTTATACTGCTGTAAAAGGCGGAGTCTGCACTTGAGAATAATTTAACATACATATGATTAAATAGTACAAGTTATCTATTCGATAAAATCAAATCTTTGGAATATATATGAGTTATGCAATCAAGGCATAGATACCCTGAAATGTCTTTAAGTTCTTCCTGGTAAATTGCCTGCAAAGTGTTAAACTCCAACTTGGCGAGCTCAAGTAAAAGGTGGTTCTTGTCCTCTCTTTTCTCATAAACGTGTATGAACCACCTTGCCTCTAACATAGGCACTTTCCAATGCAGAGGGAGCTCCAGCGCACGCTTCGCTTGTTCTGCTACAAATACATACTCTTCCTTGCTGTTGCTGATGATCATCATTTCTTTAAGATGCTTACTGGTGAATTGCCAGGCCTCCTCCATGATGCTTTCTCCTTCTAAGCTGTAATACGAGGCTTCATGCAAGCTCAGTATTCCCTTGAAATCATCACAAATGAAGCCTCCCTTGTCGTCTTTAAAACCACTGAAAACCTCTGCAGTGCTCAACAGAAAAAAAAAATTAAATTCATCAAAACTTTTGCACATATATGTTAATTAGAGAATGATTTCAGTGTCCCCAGCGGCCTTGTCGAGTTCGAATTTCTCAGGAGATAGAGAGTTAAAAAATTGATTTGGGTTTTGTCCACCTTTTTAAATTTAAAAAAAATAAATAAGATAAACAGAGAGATCGATTCAAGTATTCGGATCTTGCATGTGCATGGCAAAGTAAGCGAATTAATGAAAGGTACCTTGAGAAACAGGATAGCCATGTTGTCTAAGTAGTCTGAATTCAAGGGAGGTTGCATACAGATTTGCTTTTCTCCAAATATAATCTTTATTATTGTTGTAGATATTATGCAATATGTTTCGAATCTCAGTCTCAAAATGATAAGCCAATCCAAGTCTTTGCAAGTTGTCAATCAGCTCCAACTGATCCAGAGGCTCGGTTACATCCTTAATCGCTGTCTTCACTTTTCCCTTCAGCTCTTCTGCTCGTCTTCTGTATGTTTGATCCTGTACATGCACAGCATTTAGTTTTTAGTTATTCATGGTGCCAATTTGAAATGAACAAAGGAAATTAATAATAATAATAATAATAATACTGAATACCGTATAGTTGCTATTCAATGACTGCAAAAAATCATGGTCCCAAATTGAAGGTTGGTAGTTTGCTGATCTCCTATCAACTGTCAAATTATCATATTTGGCGCTGACAAGGCATTGGACTGGCTTATTTTTGGCCATGATTCTGATGGCTGCTTTATTTGTTGCAAGAGGAAGACATTTGAAACCATTTATAGAGGTAACCAAGGTTGAGGGATTAATGCAAGAAGACATTGGATATACAGATGTAGTGTAAGCTAGCTTACAGTTATACTTGGCAAAGATTCTCAAATTATTCTGTGGTTTGTGGTGATGCACGAGGTTATATATATATAAATATACATATATATAGGCAGAGGAGAAGTTCATGTGATTTATTTTTCTTACTCATTTTTTTCTGAGTTTTGAAAGCGTTTAATTTTTAAGTCTTAATAGTACAAAGATATTTTTATTCATATGGGGGGGGGGGGGGGGGGGGGGGGGGGGGGGGTTGTTGGGTTGGAAGGAGTACATCATACTGTGCGAACGAGGTCAATTTTGTGCCAGAAGACACATACATACACATTCGGATGATTTATTTATTTTTTCTTTTTCTTTTTTTCCTGCATACAAATTTTTTAAAGAGTCTTTCCATAAACTACACAATAAATGCACGCAGAAATGACAAGAAATTCATAAATTCAATTCTACTAATAAAAGTTCTATTTATTACATTAAAATCTTGTTTTATGCGGAAATAAGATTACACAAAGTAAGTTTAAGGAAAAAAAAAAAAGGAACAAAAAGTTGCAAACAATATCTTAATGTTGAGGACTAACATCGAAATTCTATTTGTTACAGTTATAAAGTACGTTTGCGGATAACAAATTAATAAATTTCAAAATAATTATCAACAAAAAGTAGACTGGGCAGGTAGATGTCTACTCAAAATTATACTGCAAATGTATGTATCAAAACTATGAACCCAAATCTGGAGGCAAAAAATAGTCATACTTTTTCATGAGGGAATTCTAACTTGCTAATGCATGTGTTTACAATAATCAACGATGTCGATATTTTTTTAGAGTGATGATACAGCCACAAACTCTTGTACAAATTTATTTTGTACAAACTGATGCGTCATTAATTCATTGGCTAAATAAAAATATAAAATAATAAAAACAAATCATGTGGGCCAAGTAATATTTAATTCAACCAATCTTATCATGCCACATCAGTTTGTACAAAATAAGTTTGTACAAGAGTTTGTGGCTATATCATTACTCATTTTTTTATAATAGTCACAGTGAACAAAAACGTGTAGAAGCATGTGTTTAATAATCAACGAAACTATTTCCATAAGAGTCATAGAGCACCAAAAAGAATGCTTAAAAGGTCTTTTAATCTCTATATTTTGAGTTTTGTATATTTTTTAATCCCTATGTTTTTAAAAATACCTTAAAGTTCCCTGCCGTTAAAATATTAATACTCTACCGTTATTTTTTGTTTCTTTTATCTTTCTTTTATAATATTATTCTCTTACAATAATTTTTTTTAACATTAATAAAAATGAAAAATTAAATTATCAATTTAACCCTAAAAATAAAGTACATATTAATTTTTCTAGAAGCTCATGTATGTCAAAAAAAATTAATATTGTAAAAAAAATTACTAATTTTTTTGGACATTAATAAAAAAATTAATATAGTAACTCCTCAGTAGAGTATTCAACATTAATTTTTTGGGATTAAATGGATAATTTAATTTTTTTTTATTAATATCCAAAAAATAAACATTATTGTTAGAGGGTAGTATATAAAAGCAAGCGAAAAAGAACAAAAAATAACGGCAGGATGTCAATAATTTAATAATAGGGATATTTTGAAACACTTCTAAAAATATAGTGACTAAAAAGATATTAACCTCAAAATATAGAGATTAAACAAGTTTTTAT
Source organism: Citrus x changshan-huyou (assembly GCA_039657385.1). Classification (NCBI taxonomy): domain Eukaryota; kingdom Viridiplantae; phylum Streptophyta; class Magnoliopsida; order Sapindales; family Rutaceae; genus Citrus; species Citrus x changshan-huyou. Next base: position 10,594,981 of record CM077549.1, read on the forward strand.
TCAAAAATCTTGTGTAGCCCGACTTTACTAGAATTTGCAAACAAAATACAAATACCATTAGTCTTCCAAAACACATGCTACTTTTCATCAACAGCCTGTAAAATACCATTAGAAGAGATATTTGTGCCATTTCCTAAGGATCATCAAACTCAAAACAAAAAAGTTTCTGTGAGGCACCATATCAGCTTGTAAAATGCCACTGCATTGACTAATAGTCAAAAATGACAAGAAGGATAGAAAAGAAATTTTAAAATACCTTTCAGATATTATGTCATTAATATAATAAATAAATAATTTTATAATATAAATACATTTATTTAAAAAAAACTGATATATAATTAATGGTTATAAAAAATTTAAATACACATATTCTAGAATTTCTCATAAAAGAGAGACAACATATTTCATTTTTTTTCTTCTTAATTTTGCTGCATTACACTGTAGTGCTGTGCATGAGCCACATGCGTATGAAAAATTAGTCTAGTCGGTATTGGCCTGTCAGGGAGTCAGAGCCTCTCCTTTTTGACAGCGTGATAACATACTACATCAATGTGCAATTCATAAGCACATGCGCATACAAAATTAGACTAGTTGGTGTGGGCTTGTTCGGGGAGCCTCTCTTTTTTGACACAAGATGAAGCAAATTATTAACCATCAAATCACAACTTGAGAAGTTTCATGAAAAATGAAAATAATAGAAATACATGTGACTAACAATGTACATTTTGGTGTCTTTATTTTTAGAGTCTTGTAGACAGTAACGGCTCAATCAATTATGGATTTTTAGGGAAATTGTTTCAATTAGACTTTTCAAAAAATTTAAGGTTAAATACATGTATTAATTTTACTAAAATTTATTTATTTAAAATCATTTTTTCTAATTTTTTGATGCAAAATTATTGATCAAATTTTTATATTCTAATTTTGTTAATATATTTTTCTCAATAAACAATATAGCTAGTTCATTTAATCTTCTTGTATCAATGTTAATCTTAAATAATATTTTATCAATTTTAATTTTGAAAAACTTCTTTCTACAGAAGCAACTGTTATTAATATTGTTAATAATATTCTATAAGTAATATATGCATTTGGAAAAGAATCAATTTTTTTTCAAATAATTAAGCAGTATTTTTTCACCTTGAAAAACTTGTTTAAAATTCTCAACTCTCAAAACAAATCTAAACTATCTATATCAAAAAGTGTATCATGTTTTAAAGTATTTTCAAGATTAAAACAATAAGTTTTTAAAACATAATCACTTAACAGTTGTAATTTTTTGAAATTATACAAAAACTCAAATAAATTATCATACATTTGAAATTATTTAAATATATTATTATTGAAGAGATGGCTTGATCTATTATGTATATAAAATAATTAATTCTAAAAGACTCTTTGAGAGGCAAAATTTCCTCTTCACTAATATTTTCACCAAATTTGTTCTTTTACTACGAGCTATACATTTTTCATGAAATTTAGGTTCTATTTCCATTTCACTCTTTATTTTAGAATCTTTACTAATTTCTTCTAATTCAAGTAAAACATCTCTTGTTGATCTTCATATTGATCAATAATAAAAATACATTTGACTAATAGTGTACATTTTGGTATCTTTATTATCACGAGTCTTGTAGGAGAGAAAAATTATCTCCTCCCAATTATTATAGAAAAAGAATAAAAGTTTTCATGACACCGTCACACAATTGAGACTACATTTGCGACTCAAAGCCTGGAATTCCTAGAATGATTGATGAAATCAATAAATTATAAAATAAATACTGAAATTATAAGAGCCTAAAGTGTCGTTCTGAGTTGAACCTCTAAATGTGGACATTGATCCATAAATGGCAATGCTCTCTTATGACTAGAGATTTCGTCCTTTCCTAAAACTTCTAACAATTTCTTGTAAACGTGTAGGACGAGCGCCCACAAATAGCAATTATTCGGGACGTACTTTTTTAAATATCTTTTGTGTTCAAAAACAATCACCGTCTCACATTGAACCCCCAAGTTTGTCTAAACAAACTCTTTTGTATGTCCAAAAAGAGGTCTGTATCCTTTTTTAGAAAATATGGGGGTCTCCAAGTTCCTTTACAGAGGTGTCAGTATCCTTACAAGTACGCTCAATGACCATCTTTTTTGCTTGTAGGAAATTGACAACTTAAGCTGAATTAATTGCAAGCTAGCGATAGTAATCTTAGCAACAACTCTAATTAGAATATTAACACTGGGGATCTCAGTGCTTCAATTTTCTGTGTAATGATTAATAACTTACTTGATATGGCAGTTACAAATAGAAGTGTCAAACTAATTGGGACCATAAATCCAGATTTAAGATGATTAATAAGGGGATCCAAGCGACTCTACCAGAAAAATAAAATTAAAAATTAAAAAAATAAGTGAATCCAAACACTCTCCCATCCAAGGAGAGAGAGAAGATGATAGGTAGGTCTCTAGAGAACAACATTCTTGCTACAACTCTGATACAGCTTCATTACACTTTATTGACAAATTTTCTCATGAACCAAATGCTAACTTGCACGTAGCAATAAACTGTCTTTTGCAAGTTAAAGACCTACGTTGCAGACCTACGTTGCAGCTTGAGGATGAAGGGTAAATTCATATTTTCCGAGTAGAGATGGCCAACGGGCCTGGGCCGGTAAAGGAAGCCCACGCATGCTCGTGCCCACTCGTGCCATGCCGTGCTGTACCTAGGAAAAATAGTCAACTAAACTTTTTTTCATTTTTTATTTTTTTAAAAGCGCATGCCAAGTTGTTATCTTATTTTTTTCAATCTTATATATTTTTTTTAGATCCATATGCTTTTATTTAAATTTAATAGAATAAAAAATTTAAAATTCAAGTCCATATTCAATAATAATAAATTAATAATAATAAGATAATGTAATATTAGTTGCTAAATTTGACTTTATGGTATTAAATTTTTTTTAATACTTAACAACAACAATAATAATAATTTTTTAAAAGCTAACTTAATTGTTAACTTGAAATTACGTAAAATCATATATTATAATTTATAATAATATTAATACATATTTATAAAATCATGATATTTATAATTTTATTTATTAAAATCATTATATCAATTATTTATTTAATAAATTATAAACATAAATTAATTATAATTTTTTTGAAACTAAGAATTAAATAAATTTAAAAAACTTGAGCCAATAAAATATATTAAAAGATTCAATTTCAAGTTATTTATAAAATCATAAAATTTTAAGTTTACTTTCATTAAAAAATAAAACGTGCTTATTGCATACTTTTTCGCGTGCCGTGTTTTGACCCATCTCTAATCGTGCTGTGCTTTTAAGGTTCACGTGCCTAAAATCTAAGCCCGACATGACCCGCGTGCGTGCCGCGTGCTTTACCAAAACGTGCTCGTGCCGTGCCATACTGTACGAACACATGCCGTGCCCGTGCCGTGTCTCGTGCCGTCCAGCCCATTGGCCACCTCTATTTCCAAGTATAGTAGCATTTCATCACCTTCAATGCTAGATCTTTTTAATCTCTGTCTGATTTCTTTCTTTTCCAACAACACCCCCCCACCCCCTCCCCCCTGGCGGAGGCTTATTTTTTGATTAACCGCTCTATGTAGTAAAATATTAGAGTTTTAACTTTTAACACATAACAGAGACATGCTAGCTTATAGTGTGATAGGGTAAACCGTAAGCCATATTCATTTCTTTATCTAGAACTCCAGCATTAATTAATATCAAATTGCTCATTCTTTCAGAGTTTTTGACGATTTTGACTTCATATGTTGCTTGGACAGTATATCAGCAATGAGTTGCCGTCCGAATAAGTGTGAGTTTTTGAGTATCAGGTTTCTTGTTGATGAATCAACAACATAACCTTGACCCGTCATCCATTCTAGCAACTTGAGCAGCAATTCCTTCTTCTCACGCTCTGCTATATATCGTGCTATTGCTATATGAAATATTCCCTGAGATAATAGAAGAAAAGGAATTACAGGGCGTTTCTAAATTATTACTTCTACTCGTGTGTGTGTGTGTGTGTGTGTGCGCGCGCGCACGCATGCGAGCTTGTGTTTGCTTTACAAATCCTTAATTGCTTACTTGATCAATCCTGTAGCCAGTTGCGTGGATTGCCTTCATTACATCATTAACCAAGTTAATATTTCCTAACCTCACAAATGCAGATGCAAACTTCTTAATAGCAGGATGAGAAATTGACTCCGAATTGTCCTGAAAAGAGAGTAACTTAGGTTGAAAAGCATATAAAGGACAGTTGAAGAATCGATCTAAAATGGTAAGACAATATAGCAGACCTTAACTACTACATAAGCATCTTTGAGAAGCTTTCCGGATATTAAAATATGAAGAATTTTCTCATGAAGGGCCTTGCACATCGATCTTTTGCTATATCTTAACATGTTGTAAACAGAGAGAGCTTCTGAGTGTGCTCTCATTTTACCAAGATGAAAAATTAGGGAGGAGCAGAGTTCCTGCAAAACAGCATAATATATGTGATAAGTCTTTCGCGTTGCAGTCCCGAAGTGAAAGTTCATTTGTCTATGACCACTTTCATTATCTAAAATCACAGTAGTAACAAAGGCCTCTAGAATTGCAAGGGACTAGAGTAAATCCTTGACAAGAAGTAATAAATTTATGCGACGTACCTCCTCAGGTTGGTGGCCTTTCCTATGCATGTCCACCATTGTCCGATAAGCAAGAATATACATCTTCTCCTTGCAGAAATATTTGATTAGAATGTGAAAGGTATTGTAATCGGGACTAATTGCTAATTCGTCCAATTTCCTCATGACATGCATTACACTCTCCATATCACCAGTTCTGCAGTAGGCACAAAGCATTGAATTTAACAGAACAACATCATATTTGTCATACTTGGCTTCAAAATCCCCAGCCAGCTGCTTTGCCTCTTCAAAACACCCACCTCGGCAGAATGCTGAAATCATGATACTATGGGCATAGCCATCTGCGTGAGGGAAACAAAATTTGTGCTTAACCCAAAAGCTTAAGCCGTAAGGTAAGGACCTTGATTTGAAAGAGATATCTTTTTGAAAATTAATTGAGATAGAGCAACACAAGTTAGTAAAATCACTTGATCCATATGCTTAAAGCTATTAGGTAAGAAAACATCGCAAGTATTTTTCAGACTTCAAGTCAAGTCTAACAAAATATATTTAGCAAAATACAATGAATATACCTCAATACAGCATTCTTCAACGCATAAACAATGCCAACAAAGACAGAGATCAGATTAGGCCACTCTATTCTTGATTCAAGTAAAACAGACATGAACTAATCAAATTATACAGGCTACTCACCTCTAATATAGGAATAACAATGTTTCTCCCTAGCCTTCAAATCTAGGAAAAGGCAACTAGGGAGTTCATAGCATGTCCAACAAACATAGAAGTTAGATTTTCTCAGGGGCATTAGAAATAATTAAAGGCAGAACTAAAACAGATGTGAGTTTAAGGTGAAAATAAAGCTTTACAACTAGAATCAGATGGTTTATTTTTCTTTGAGATTAAGGAAAAAGAAATTTAACTTAATTTCAAAAGCAATCCCCATTCTTTTGGCATGGCATTGAAATGACATGTACAACACTGCATTTGTCAACAATGGTCAAATGAATGATTTAATTTTTGAGAATGTTCTTGTTTCTTAGGTAAAGAGAAAAAATAATAATAATAAATATTTGAAACTAACAGCTTGCTAGAAGGTCCCTTATCAAATGGGAAACATACCAGATTTAACGCATTTTTCCTGCATTTCGTTAAAAACTACTCTTGCTTCATCTAAACGACCAGCCTTAGAAAGACCATCCATAAGTAAACAATAGGGCATCTGCAAAATGGCATGTGTACCTTAAGCTGCAGAAGAGTTATTCCAAAGAATTCTTTCAAAAAAAAATTGTCGATGAGAATATAGACACATATGAACAAAGCCAAGGTTATACGTTACATAAAGAAGAACTTGCGCCAACATAGGGGCAAGCAAAATCATTATAAACAAATCAAGTTGCAACTTGCACCACATAACAATGAATCAACAATGTGGATGTTTGGAAGTCTGTTTTTCACTCGAAAACCTCAAAAAGGAGCAGTGTTCTTAAAGAAATTTATGACTGTTATAATAAATTACCCACCAGTCTGGTTCACTTTTGTATTTCGTTTTCACCTTAAATCATTTCAGTTTTCTATTAAAAAATTAAAATTTAGAATTTAAATAAAAATAAATTAAAAGAAGAATAAGCAGACCCAGCCGAATCATGCGTTATTATAAATCGTAAAACCAACCTATGAATTAAAAAAATAAAGTTTAGCAAAGAAACAAAAAATTTTGAACATGTTGAACCTCAGCCCAATTTGTTATGCTCTTTTCTGTCTGAATTCCCAACTTCCTTATCAGGATCTGCTATGATCCTGAAGGTAATAAATAACATATTCTACTCCGAAACACAATATTAAAACTAAATATCATATCTTCAACAAGATTGATATTTGAACATACATATGAAAGGTAAAAATTCATCAATGTACCTCATTTTCAGCATAGCCTAAAGTGTCCAGTTCAGCTAATAGTTCCCTTGATTTTTCAAACAAACCTCCTCTGACGTATACCTTCAGCAATGTTGTCAGTATTACCTGCAAAAAGAATGATTTACCCTCAAAAAGAAAACATAAGAAAAGCACACAATTGCCAACACACGTGTTTACAGCAAATAGAAACAAAGCAAATTATTGAAAATGCACAGAACAAAAGGAAAAGAGATAACAAGAAACTCACTACTTTATGCGCTATTTTGACCTAGATACCCATGAAAATAGATTTGGCATATATTGAAAAGCACCAATCCATTCCTTTACAATAATCTCTTATAGCATGAAATCCAAACCCCCATGGTGCTTTTTTATTCTTTTATAGTTCCGTTTCAACCCAAATATAAAGTATCCCTTTAGACTTGATCCCTTAACTTCTTGCTTCCACTGAAAAAGGCCAAACAAACCAACTAATCTTTGGGAATAAACCCCATGGTCCTTAACTTTAAAATAGCATCCCCTAATCAGGATAGCATCCAAGTACCATAATACTAATACATTTTTGCTGCACCAAAACAATTACACTTGATTTTGAAAGCATAGACAGAATACGGTTAGGTAAGCCTCAATTCACCATGATAACTATGTATCATAACTGTGTTCTTTTGTCATTTGAAATTCAGTACAAATTCTCTATTCTACCAAATTCACCTGTATACATCGATTTTCATTCTTTCCCATTTCAAGATGAGCAAAACTCAACTGTTAAGTAATGCACTAGTAACTCCTGAAACTAGAATGGCCATATAAACATGAAACAAACCTTATTCGGTACTAACCCTGAAGATTTCATATCCTGAATTAATTCATCAGCCTTCGTGTAGTCTCCACCAGAGGAGTAAGCATTGAGCAAAGAGCTATAGTGATATACGTTAGGCGAATGGCCTTCAACTTTCATCTGGTTAAAATAGTTCTGAGCTTTGGCACATAGATTATTTGAAGCACAAATAGCCAAAAGTATCCCATACATCACGCTATCCATCTGCACTCCATTATACTTAAGTTCCTGAACCAGCTCTAATGCTTTAGAATAGCCATTTTTATCCTTAATGCAACCTGTAAGCAGCTATGGAAGACAAAAGACAAATGTAATGAAGAACAGTTAAAAAGACAATAACAAATTAAATAACATGAAATTGACAAAAGGATATCCTACTTGAATAGTAACTTAAATTATATTATCATAGATCCGAAACTCCTGTTAAACTCTGGCATTTTGTTAGAAAATGATCTTGGCACTTCATTCCAACAAAGCTTGATGCTATTCCACGGCAACACATTTATTTCTTCTAAATCTATGTCAAATCCATTTATTCTGTCTTTCTTTGGCTTATTCACACTTTAGAAGAACTTTGAAAAATAAAATAGCAAATCAGATTCACAATATGGATTATGTAACCATAGAAAAGAAAAAGAATATTGCAAGCATATAAAAGTTGACTCTTTCACTTGTGTCAAACCCGTTGTTCAACAAAGCTGTCACTCAAAGACTCTGTGCAACTTACATGTCAACTGCAACACCAAGTGTCATACAAAAGGCAGAATTTTATTATCATTTGCCTGACTGAACTCAACTTCGAACAAACATTTAACATCCTCAAATCCATGTAAATCAAAATTATATAATGTGTTCAAATTGGTATACCGTATTATAAGTAACAGCATCTGGTGTCAGACCACTCTGCTTCATTTTATCAAACAGTTTGAGGCTGCTCTCAAACTTTCCATTCCTGACTAGACAACTGAGAATCGAATTACATATAAAGACATTAACTTTGTCTGATTCATCTGTAATGCTGTTGTAGATTTCTAGAGCCTTAAGGGAATTGCCGCTTTTCCCAAGGAACTTGATATAACTGCTATAAGAAGAAATACTAGTCTTGCCATGTTGTTGCATCCACTCAAAGAGCTGCAGAAATACCAAGCACAAAGTATTAAAAAAATAGTAATTATTAGCATCAGTAAACCATTGTTCACATAGGACGGAAAGAGTATAGAAGCATTTTGGGATACTTCATGTGGTAGCAAGCCATAAATTGGGTTGATGCAGTCGTAACAAGCCATATTAAATTATCAGAACGATATTTATGATAAATTGCAAATCAATTACTGTTTTGAGAATGATCTTCCCTATAGCTGAAATGAAATAGGCTAATTTCAAAACCATAATTTGAACAAGTTAATAATAGAAACAAAAACAAATGCATAAAGTAGTTTTTGTATACTAATACAGAATAACTTTTTGCAATCAAGCAATTAACAAATATAGAATCTATAAAAATGAGGATTCTCCAGCGAAAGCTCACTCAGGAAAGTGTAATGAACAAATTTTGAAGAAGGATATAGATAATCCTCCCACCCATATTCAGCTAACCTTCTTTCTCGTCGGAGTGTCTACATTTTTTTGAATCATAAGGCAGAGATTTGTATAAAAAACAGAAACAGCTTTTGTTTTACCAAAATGGGATCTCCATATAAGAAAGAACACTTAATTGGGTACAAAATGCTCATTAAAAAAGGTACATATACAGGACCAAAAAATTGATATTTAATCAGTAAGCAAACCCAACTAATAATAAATCAGGAAAGGAACATGCATTTGAACAAAGAAAGGTAAACAAATAAACTCAGCAGGTTTTACCATCAAAAATATCAATGGCGTGCACAAAAGATAAACAAAACAAAAGGAAATTAGTAGGACCTGCAAAACATCCCGCCCTCGACCAAGATCCCCAAAATGTCGCAAAATAGCATTCAAGTCTGGCACCTTTAATATCGCTCCTAATCTGCAAAGAAGTACATTTATCTTATAATGCCAAGCTAATTGAGCTACATATTTGTCTCCATAACAACAAGACTTCAAGATGATGTCATGAAGTAAACATATTTTCACCAAATGTATTGTCACTAAAACTTAAGTCTAAAAGACAACCAGAATTTCAATCTAACAAACTTTTCCAACGAGGAATGCAGTCAAGAAAAGAGAGGTACTCAATGAAATTACGATTATTTTATTCTTCTTATTCAAACTATGCTATATTGCTTATGCAATGTGACTACTAGCCAACTTGTTCATTGGAAATTCATCGTTGACCTCCAAAATTAACACTGTAACTCTCATGTTTCGACTAATATAAAACATTATAAACAACATACTAATTACTTTAGGCTCAAAACTAAACGGCATTGAACATTGCAAAAGAATCAAGGTTTTCTAACCAAAGCGAAGTCAGCATGTAAATTGCAACAGTGTCAGCATCCAAAAACAAATTTGCAAAATAAAACATACATATAAGAAAATGAAGGGTATGTCAGCAACATTTCTGCTTCTATTCGACTAGGAAAGTACTGCAGCTAAACTGTTTGATATACACTCACCTTTTTACTTATTGATGGGAAATTACTATTTATCAACTATCCACCCAATGATCCTTTCTATTCCACACTAATTGTGGATTAGAAGTCGCAGCAGCTCAATGTCAAATATAATCAAAATCAACACAACTCAGAAAACAAATTCAAAAAAAAAAAAAAAAAAAGTCCCGACTTTGTCACTAAATTAGTTGAAAAAATAGAAACCCAGTTGAGATAATCATCAAGGGTCAACACTCAACCAAAAAAATAAAAGAAACAACAAATAGGTATTGATCGAAATGACAAAACAAGACCTCTCAAGAGAGGAAGTGAGGTCAGATGATTGTTGAACTTCAAGAATGGCAGATTTTCTTGCCAAGTAGGAACTGGATTGGCGCTTTCCTCGAGCAGCAGCTGCGGCTGCCGGTGGTGGTTGTTGTGCTGGTTCAGTGTGAGTTTGTTCTTTGACAACGACTCTCGCTGTTGCTGTTGCAGAAGCCCAGTTGCTGACTGTTGCTGTTGGAAACGATGAAGATAAAGGGTGGAATAATACGTGGGAAAATTTGGTGCCAAGGCTTACGGATATCTCCATGTCCAAGATTTTGAGAATTTTGAGAGTGTTTTGAGTTTCGGTTGCAAGTATTTACATTAGAAGAGTTCTGGTGGATATTTTGAAACTGGTTGCCATGCGTAAAAGATTGTGATGAGATAAGGCAATTTCTTCAAAATTTTTTCTTAAATTTTCTTGAAAAATGAATTCATAAAAATCAAATTTTACTTACGACCTTGTATTACTGAAATGATATTACCAATTAAACTACTTAAATTGCGTTCGTTTGGCACACGAATCGTATTATATTATATTATTTTAAAATGAGTATATTATAATATATTGTATTGCATTAATATTGTATTATAATAATATTATATAATGTTTAGTTTTATATTATATTGTATTAATTTTTTGTGATTAATTTAAATTATATATTTAAAAATAATATTTATTAGTACTTAAAAATATTGAATATAAAATTCTTAAATTTTAGAAATTTAACATTTTTTAATAAAAATGATAAAAAAAATCATAATTTTTCATAAGGATTGAAGTTTATAGCCTTAAATTTTCAGAAAAATAACATTTATTTTTAGTATTTTCTAAATATTTAACCTGTAAAATAAAGACCAAAACAAATAATTTAATCAAATAATCTCTAAATAATATAACAACATAAATAAATAGTTAAAATCTATAAGATTAGTTTAAAATCATCTTAGAATGATAGAATAAAGTTTATATATACCAAGATAATTATAAAATAATAAAGTCATACAATTATCGCAACATATTTATTAACAAAATGAATTGTGCTAAATTATCCAATAATTATTTATATTATTAATTTTCAAATTTTATTATTCAAATTTTATTCATATTTAAATATTTATTATTAGTTATTTTAAATTGTTGAATAATAATCAATTTTTATATATTAATTACTATATATAACTAAATAATATAATATTATGTTATATTTTTATATATTATTTAAGTATTTATTATTAGTTATATTACCTTATTAAATATTAATCGATATTATATTAAATATTATAATATAATTAAATAATAAATTATTTAGTTATGTTTTTAATATAATAAAAATTAAAATATAATATAATATTATTAAATAATAAATAATAAATTTATTATTTTATATTAATAATTATAATGTAGAAATAAAAATATTATATTATATTTTATAATATTATATTAAAATCAAAAATTATATTTCGCATTAGATAAACCCGATTAAATGGTCGGGTTTAGATAATGTGGCAAGTTGCTGCATTAGGGTGCATTATGCAGCAATTTGGTGCCCCAAACATAATGCAATGCAACCCCAAGCAATGAGGCAAACTAGACAGAGGCGGATATAGTGTAGGACCAACAGGGGCTTAAGCCCCACTGAAAAAAAAAAATTACCCCTTTTTGTTTATAAGAAAAATTAATAAATTTTTAAATAATCCTTATCAAATTATCAAATAGCCCCGTTTTTTTAGTTTCTACAACCACAGTCTGACAGTAGAGAGAACCTTTTCAATAATGAAATTTGTGAAGAATGAACTTCATAATCGGACGGGAGATGAATTGATGAATAATAATTTGATTGTTTATGTAGAAAAAGATATATTTAATAGTATTGATAATGAGTCTATTGCACAACGTTTTCAACATATGAAATCACGTATAGAATAATTGTAAATGTATTATAAAAAATTTTATATATTCAAGTTTCAGTTTTTACATTTTGTTGTTATTTAATTTAGCCCCCGCTAAATTATTTTTCTAGATCCGCCACTAAAACTAAACACCCCGTTATTGTCTAAGTGATGAAAACTCCTTAATTAGCAATGCAACCCCACGTAACGAGGGGGTACCAAACACCCTCTTATTATCTAAGTGATCAAAGCTCCATCACCTTATTTTTTTTAGGTCAAGATTTAGAGTATTCTATTCTGCATTAGAGAGGTTGATTTTCTCAACAATATCATATAATTTATTTAAGAGATTCTGAGAGTTTACGTACTCACTTGTAGGCTTGACAATGAGTCGTATTGAATGTTTTCAAGTCATGCTGTCATGTTAAAATATGTATATCGAATCAAACCATTAATTCATCGAGTTAAAAAGTCAAAACTAAGTCCGATATTTTTTTTTTTTAACAATAATATCCAAACCGACTCAATCAACCAACTATTTTTCTTAAATAAAAGTATTTCAACCAAATAACTATTAGGAAAATTCAAGTGTAAAAGACAAACAATTATGCACGAAACCAAATTTTAAAATTCTATGCAAAACATATAAATTAATTTTAAACTAGCCATTTTGTTGTTTAACATCATATAATTGTCCAATAAAGTTTATAATTATCTCAATACATATTTACATATAAAAATACTTCATTTAAAAGAGAGAGAGGGAGAGAGAAAGAAAAATGACTAAATTGTTGTAGTTATATTACTGCTAGTGGGATAAATGGGCAAAATAGTTTTTCAAGACCAAATAAATTTGGATTTTTAATGTATTGAATCATTAACAATCCAATCCGATAAGGTTACGCCTCATAATTATTTTTATCATTTAGTTTTATGTCATGTTAAATTAATGGTTGTATGAAATTTTTCCAAGCCTATTCTTGTGTGCATTATGAATGTTGTATTTTTATGCAACACTTCAAGACTAAACTACATATGGTTCTATGTTATGTTAATGGTTGTATGAACTTCTTCCAAGCCTACTAGTGTATAGTGAATTTTGCACATTTTGTTTAGTTGGGGCACATTCAAAATATATTATAATTTTGAAAATTCACATAACATTAAATAGCAATGCAACGATAATATAATAAATGGCACCATGGCTATGATATTTATATTCCTCAAGGAGTTTTGATGTTTTTAAAATGTCTTTTTTTTAGTTTATTTTACGTTGTAAGCTATTGCTTATTGGGGGTGGGCAATACATTTTGTAAAATTAAAATAACCAATCAAATTCTAAAGAATTAGGCTTTTAAACGTGGGGCAGCTTGAATTTCAAAATCAGCTAAGACATTTTACAAAATTCAAAGAAAATAAAATCTTTTTTCAAAATGATACTTTAATTTTTTTTTTTCAAAAGTCAAATGCGCCATGTGCCACCTGATCTTATATCGATCCACCCATGCTAACGAAAACTTAAATAATAGCAATAAAGTTATTGTGGCCTAGTATGACTTCCAATAAATACATGACATATATTTTCAATACCTTTTTCTCTTTATTATAATTGTTAAATTCCAATATATGTATATGTGTGTGTATGTACGTATGTTTGTATATATTAAAATATTTTTAGGTATTCATGCTTCAAATAACATTATGTACCTATTCCATGTAATAATAAAAAATGACTCTCAAGCAATATATATATATATATATATAAATGAATATAATAAAACGAGATATCATTAAAAACGTATACTTTATTTTATTTGTTAAATTTGATTGTAAGATGGTAATTTCATCCAACTGATTTTAATTTAAGGGCAATTTGTGTAAAAGAAAAAGTAAAAAGAATTAAGAAACGATAGGTAAAATTAAGAAGACAAAATAAAAATAACATATGTCTGTTAAGTGGCAAGTACTTTCACTTCAGTTACGTAGAAAGCACTTCGGTCTTCTGAAAAGTACTTACGCTTGTGTCTGCCTCATAAGGGAACTAAACCCACGTTTTTTTCATTTATCTAATGCCTAAATCCGTACAAACGGCGGCCTCCCACTGGTTTCTTTTCTCCTTACACAATCTTGACTCTAAATCTTCTCTTTCTGTGTACTTATTTCTTAACAGCTACCTCTAATCAGCGTACTTGACAATTATACTTCACTGTAGAATCTTCTCTTTGATTTTCTGACATAGGGGAGATGAGCAAAGACGTGACTAGAAAGCCCACAAACTCCGGCGCCGGTGACGGCAATGGCAAGGTCGGCAAGAGGTTGTTGAAAACGTTAGAACAAGAAGAGTTACTAGAGGTTCTATCAGAAGGGTTTTGCAAGCAATGTGCCTCTCTTTTGGAGACTCGCATTTTTAATCTCATCCATGGTATAATGAACTGAAGACACCAAATTTGCAAATTTTTATTTATTTACTTTATTCTCTTTGAATATTTTGATTTTCTTTCCTTTTGGGTAATGCATTTGTTCTTTCTTGACTCTTGAAGTCTTCTTATTCTTGACTTTTTAGGGTGACTTGTGAGTTCTTTTTCTTAAATTTTCCATTTTTGATGTACTTTAGTTGTGGTAGTTGATTATTTCGGTTTTGTGAGTGTTAAATTCTGCACACTAATTTTTTGAGTCTTCATTTTTTTGGACTACAGTTTGAATTCTTGTAAGGGTTTTACTTTTTACTGTTTAATTCCATGCTATATGTTTTACTATTGAAAATCAAGATTCGAAAATTCTGTTCTCTTATGCTATTTGATGTGGTTGCAGATAAATTGGATCACATGTCGTTGTCGAGTGATAGCACTGAGGTGTTGTCATCTGAGCACTCCTCCGCATCATTGCAGAATGATTCAGAATCTATCAGAAAGAGGCCCGATCAGCGGGAGACAATATTGTGCCTATCCCCATTTTCGCAGAATGATGGGCTCGGTGGAGTTTCCTCCACAGCGGACAATGGATTGTCCGAGGAGCAAAAGGAGCTGATCAGGTTTCTGAAGTTTGGCAGGAAAAACGACTTTGTTCATATTGAGAGGATTGATGGCAAAGCAATAAATGTGCTTCGAGGTCTTGAGCTGCACACCAAGGTTTTTAATACCGAAGAGCAGAAGGAAATTGTTGAATCTGTCTACAAGCTGCAACGAATGGGCCAAAAGGGGCAGCTTAGAGGTGTGTCGAAAAGCTTGCCTGTATCTTTTCTATTGTTATGAGTTTTTCAGGGGATTTTGCAAGTATGAGCTAGTTGTTAGTGTTGATGTTAAGGTTTCTTTGTTTTTTGAACTTCTGGCATGAATGTTAGTGGAAATTAATGTGTAATAATATGCTGAAAATCGGACTTGTCGTGCTTATCTTATTCTAATTTTTCATTTCAATTCATTACAGAACGGACGTATTCAGAACCTAGAAAATGGATGCGTGGTAAAGGACGTGTCACAATGCAATTTGGCTGCTGCTACAACTATGCTGTGGTAAGCTTCTAATTCTCTTATCTATTTCCTTTCAAGTTCGTTATGTTTTATGAAGATTGTTCACTTTACATCTCATAATGTATCAGGACAAAAATGGAAACCCGCCTGGCATTATTAGAGATGAAGAAGTTGATCCTCTGCCTCTGATGTTCAAGCGAATGATCAAGAGAATGGTCAGGTGGCACATTTTGCCTCCAACATGCATCCCCAACAGCTGTATTGTGAATATATATGATGAAGGAGATTGCATTCCCCCTCACATCGACCACCACGATTTTCTTCGGCCATTTTGCACTGTCTCATTCTTGGCAGAGTGCGATATACTTTTTGGTTCAAATTTGAAGATTGTGGGTCCAGGAGAGTTCTCAGGGCCTGTCTCCATCCCTTTGCCAGTCGGGTATGCTTTCTAAATTCTCTCTCCTGTTATTGATTATCAGTAATTTCTCTTCCCAGATGAGGTGGTTGCTTGTATTGTTGGTTTCACATCTAATTTGAGTAGAATCTCTTTGCTCTTGGTGCTAGTGAAGCACTTCCTCATGAACTAGTCAGCAAGCAATCTATGTTCATCATGTTTGCATAAGTAATGCCTTTTAATCATAACTGTTACTGTTGGACATGTATTCAAGTGGTTTTGTTGAGTTCATTATCAGCAATCTATGTTCATTGTGGTTTTGTCTCTGGCTTGAGGCTTGAAGAGTTGGGGGGTTGTGCCGACAGTAAGATGTAAATGTTATAATAGCAATTGATCATAGAAGTTAAGCACTAAGCTTTATTTATAGCTGTGAATTGTCGGTTTTATCATGTTAAAGGTTGCCCTCTCCATTGTGAGTCATTTTAGGTTATTTTGAGTGTCTAATGTTAAACTGAGAAATTGAGAAAGATTAATGTCCTTTAATGTGCAAATAAGATTATGACATATCAGTTTCAAGTCATTTTTTCAATTGTCATGTTAAATTATGCTTCTAAGATGTTGCTGTCTACATACTGCAGATCTGTGCTCATTCTAAATGGTAATGGAGCTGATGTCGCTAAGCACTGTGTTCCAGCCGTCCCAACAAAAAGGTACTTAATCTATCCTGCCCGCACAGAAAGCAAAAATCTTTGCACTTTTTCTATTTCCATAATCAGTCTTTTTAATTTCCTCGTATATTGCAGGATTTCCATTACTTTCAGGAAAATGGATGATAGCAAATTACCGTACAAGTTTTCACCTGACCCTGAGCTAATGGGAATCAAGCCAGTGGTTAATTCTCCCTCAAACAAGTCACCAATTGAACAAAACAGTCTTCAAAAGCCTCTTGCTTCTTATTCTCCTACCGCTAAATCAGCATTCCAGCAGAAGAACCAGAACCGAAATAATAAAGTTCCTTCTGATGATACCGAAACTCCAAGTCAATTGAAGTACAATTCCTTCATCATTGAGAATGATGATTTTCCTCCACTGGGTAGCTCAAATTCTGGGAACCGAGCCAGGTTCACTAGAGCAGGATTGAGGCAGCTGTGAGGTTCCGACCATATCTTCAAGTAACCATATGTGATTCATGTAATGCAATTCATCTGTTTTCATATTCAGTAGGATTATCCCAGTTTGAGGTGCTCTATAGAATAATTCAACAAATGTCTCATCAATTCTTTGATTTTTTTTGGTAGTCAGTAGTTGAATGACACAAAGGTGCTCATAATTTTTGTACAATTAATAACAAATATCAGTCTTGTGATGGTTCCAACTTCATGTATGTATCAAAAAGATAATCAGGTAAACAGATACATAAATCTCTTCATAATGGCCAAATTAATGATGCTATCCTTTGATTTATTATTTTTTTTCAAAGCAACCCCTCAATTTTTAATTATTGTACTTAAAGCTCAAAGCTAATCCATTATAACAGCTGAGCCCGGCTCAGCTGCCAACGTGCATCCAGGTACGTATCACTCATTTTGTCTTTTAAATATTTTATAATTGGTGAAAATTCTTATTTTAATTTAAAGTCAGATTGGTGTGATAAGATACGATTAGTTGATTAAAAATGTAAAAATAAAAATGAGTTATGCAGGTTCCACTATATTTTTAATTCATCTAATGATTAAAAATAATAATTATTATTACCACAGACTAATTGAATGAATAATACGACTGATAAGATACTGCCACGATTCTACTAAAAATAAAGATAATGATAGAATTAACTTTTAAATCCTTGGAATTTTACCACCAAAATTCGGGTTCAATCACCAATGTCCTCTTCTCCGGCTACAAATGTCCAACTGCAAATGTATACATTGCTGAGATTTTATCCAATCAATTGATTGGTGCGAGAGTCCAGATGAACTTATGAGCTCCGTGGCTTTAAAGATGGAAACTAAGTTTGAAAATATTAGGCCAATGCAGTTTGGCTTTGGCAATGGCCGCCATCGAAGATCCCCGATTCAAGATGAAGTTGGTGGAGTATCACTATTCTCAGATTTAGTAGTGTTTACTTTTTTTTATTGAATTAGAAATTATGAGGAGCGAGAATTTTGAAATTAGGAGTGTTAAGTGAGAGTGGGAGTGGAAGTAAGTTATTAACTTACTTACTGGAGTGTGGAGTAAAAATTGAATTACATTTATGTGTTTACTTTTTTTTTTAAATTGAGAGTAAATTATTTGAAAGTTTCACTCTTATTTAAAGAAATGTATTTTTTAATCACAAAGTCAATAAAAAATATATTTATAAAATGAATTATTTATTTTATAATTAATTTTGATCATATAAGTTAATAATTATCATTAATATTCTTACTTATATAAATATCAAAATTTTATAATTATAATTTTACTTTTAATTTTGAAAATTAAAAATTATTGATAAGAGAAATACAAATGAAACGTTGTTATTAATAACATAGTACAATTAATATTTTCTTAGAATAAACTATTTATTTTATTATTATTATTATTAAATAAATATAATGCTATTAAAATTAAATAAATATAAAAATATTATTTTTTAAATAAATATATTATATAATATTATTATTAATATTCTATGAATATAATAATAATATTTTTAAATAAATGTAACATTATTTTATTTTAAAAAATATAATCATGTTATATTTAAAGAGAAAAGTAAAAAGCCAATGGGCTACTCGACTCCCCTTTGATAGGCATTTATTTGGCTCCCCACTTTGGGAATAAAATAGATTTTCCTCTCATATTAAAGTGAGGGTTGTTGTTCGGGCTATACCATCTTAGAATTATAAATGAGAGTTTCGATTGATGCCTTGTTGTAAAAATATCAGTAGAGTTCTGATTGTAATATATAAATAAATAAAAAAAGTAAAAAAAAGAAGAGGTGAGACGGGTGCGAATCCCACTCTCTCACTCCCACCCTTAAATAAGTATGTAAACGCTAGAGTGCAAAAGCTCCATATACTTCCCATTTTACACTCCAATAAATAAACACACCTTTATAGTAGTAATACATATCTGGAACGAGTCAGGGAAGTTTTCAATGCATATGCTATCTACTCAGCCATGGTGGATCAAGGTTCTCCTTTTGCCAAGTAGCTTAACAAGCTCTGGCTATAATGATAGTAGCGATAAATTAAAGGGCTTCGGCAAATTCCTTCACGAGAAAATACAGCCTCATTCTTGGACAAGTGTTTAGAGGAACTAGTGTTTCCTACTCGTAATTAGCATTTTCTTTTAATTTCCTTTACTTGGATACGCTCTACTCTATAATAGCTCATACTATGTTACAGATTTTTGTTAGTAACATAGCGAATGGGAAGGTCACACGCATCCTGAAGGAGAGAGAAAAAGTTAAAGCAAATATGTTACTTACAGAAATTGTAACTTAATTAGCCGAGTCCTTCCATAATATATCATTAAATATTTCTTATCATAATTGTTTTATCAGAGCTAATTACATTATT
This sequence comes from Citrus x changshan-huyou, assembly GCA_039657385.1. Classification (NCBI taxonomy): domain Eukaryota; kingdom Viridiplantae; phylum Streptophyta; class Magnoliopsida; order Sapindales; family Rutaceae; genus Citrus; species Citrus x changshan-huyou. Next base: position 10,614,601 of record CM077549.1, read on the forward strand.
CGTAAACTCGTATAAGCTTTCTTGAATCAAACACATATATCCTTAATTACATTATTCATCCACAATGTTACTTTGCTTGTAGAAAGGCTCCATTTTCCGATAGTTTTAATTCTTCCATAATTATAAATTGATACTTATGACCAATTTTTTGTTCCATTGCTTTCTAAATTGCTATTATCTTACACAAATCTGTTCTTAACCTTCATATAGTTTCATCTTACCTCAATCTTGATACCCACAACCGATCAATAATACATTGTTGCCTCCTACGTACACAAGAGTTGTTACGAGTAAATTTGCCTTTTTTTTTTTTTTTGTCTTGATCAATAAGTATTTTGCGAAGGGCCCCAACTGTGGGAGACACCTTTAAACCCGTACCACAACTCAGATTAGAAGTCTCCGCTCAAACTGAGAGGCACATACTCTCCCAACAAATATGACTTCCCTGCGACTCAAACTGTGAAGTAAACCCAATCAAACTATCTAAATGGACTCTATTACCAGTGAAATCAACACTTTATTGGTTAAATTTGCCTTTTATTAGCCAACTTGACGACTGCTTACATGCCTCAAGAGAAACGTGGCCGTCCGCTGGGCTTTGTGTCACTTTTTCTTTTAAAACCAATGGTTATGTTTTAAGATAAAAAACAAAAAGTGAGATACCTTGCCACGGTCGTAAGTCGTCGCAACATAGACGTGGCCCCAAAATTGACTAAAAAATAATGCACGGGGATAAAAATGATGGTGACCTTTTCACAAGTTGACAAAATAAAAAAAAAAAATAAATAAAAAGGCATAAACTGCTCCAATTCGTCCACGTGGACTCCCGACCAAAGAGACAGAAAAGTTAACACAAACATGAATCCACGTCATGTGTGGGGAGGTTGCTATGTTACAGCATTCGTAACATACACACCCAAAACAAAGAGCACACGTGTCCTGACTTACAGAGAAAAAAGCAATGCAGAGGTTGGGGCGCTGGCTGAAGCAGCATCTGTAAGTAACTGTAACTGTAGACAATCACCGCTCCCCCTCCCAACTAATTAAAATAAAAAAACAGAAAAATTCGCCCGAGATTTCTGTGCCTTTTGTGGGACCCACTTTTGTTTGAGTGACCTTTATTCGACGTTAACATCACGTACAACTCAGGTACACGCCTTTCTCTCCTGTGCCATCCAATCGCCGCCGCCCAAATCTTATCCGGGTCCCACGTTAAATATATGTATCTTGAGCACCCGTTTTCCCCTAATCTGAGTTCCAATGAGGTTTTGCCGTGTTAAAAATGTTGATTTCTTTCTAAAAATATTTTAAATGCCAACTTTATAGGATTGATCCTTTTTTTAAAAAAATAAAATAAAATTGAAAGGAACCAACTTTCTTAAGTTTGAAACTTTTATTTTATATTTGTGAAGGGCATCTCTACACCTCACTTAAAAACAGAAAAGAAAGTTATTATGCTTGATTAAGAAATGTGACCAAGATGCTCATATTCGATAAGTATGGCATATATTCTATAGCCTGCTATTATTAGACAATAAAATTTTATTAATTTTTGTCGACTTTCTTATCATCTAACGGTATCAAACGTCAGAGTAAAATGGGTTTTGACATATTCTAACTAATTGTATTCATTTTAAAAAAGTAATTTATAAATCTTACATTTTTTTTATTTTTTTTTCTAAATTAAAAGGTAAAGAGATGGACAAAGCCGAAATTCATATTTAATCTCTCTTACTTCTTCCCAAGATTTGATGTAAATCTTATATATATTTTTTTTACTTTTTTAATTTAAAAAGTAAAGGATAAGTGTAAAGTCCAATTTCATTTTTTATCCGTTACTTCTCCTAAAATTTAAATTCGAGCGACTAATTAAATAAAGGCGCGTGAAAAAAACTCAGCCATCTGCTGGGGCTTTTATAAATTTTATATGTTAAGTTACAATTTTTATAATTCAAATTAGAAAAAAATCTTATAATCTTAGTAATATCTTATGGCTTATTTAGATTTCAAGTTTTCTCCAAATTTTATATTGAATTCTTAATTGGAAAATAATTAAAGTATTTTCTTTAAAAAAATTTAAACAAAAAATATGGCTATATTAATACTTGCATTTTAAAATATCTTCAAAATTCAAGAAAATTTGAAATAAACAACCCAAAAGCTCCATGTGTTGGACGCTTGGACATAAGACTTACTGATAGTTGTGTTGCAAAACTAACTAAAAAAATAAGAAAGTAATTTTCAAGACACCCACGATTTATAATGTATATTCTTAAGCTAAATAAAAAAATTAAATAAAAGGTAAATTAATATAATAAAATATTTTTTTTCTATTTATAAAATTTAAAATTTCAAAATATAAAATTCCATTTTTGAAAATAGTAGCAATTAGCAAAGGATACTATGGCTTGACTCCATTGTACAGCAAAATTACTAATCTAAGATGTTTGCAAATAGGTCCCGCGTTTCGACACGTGGCAGGATGAACAGAAAGCAGAGGTTATGATCTTCTTCTAAAAGTGCTTCTTCTTGCTGCATGTGAAAGTAAAACTAAAAACTAAACAAAAATAACAGCTGAAAAGCAAAAGCCAAGAGCATTTATTCTGTAACAGAGACTTTTTGAACAAAGATTTGAAGTGTCAACTTCAAGCTGCAGAGCGATCTGTTTAGTTCATGGTCGGCTCTGAATCTTGAGAAGAATAAACAAATAAATAAATAAATAGAAGGCATAATTTTTATCATATTTTATTATAACTTTTTTTTTTTTAATATGTGGGTTTTTGTTTTAGTGGGTTGCGTGAATCTAGGTTCATTGGAGATATATTCTTTGAGCTGTAGCCTGAAGGAAAGATTGAATTTTGAGAATGACCCAGGTTAGTTTTGTTTCTTCTCTTCTATAATCAGTATATTTGTTCATTTTCATTATTTGTTTTAGTGGTTGTTTTGAACAAAAATGAAATGAAATAGTCAATTTAGAGCAGTTCTATTTTAGATTCTAGTATATCAGCTCTGCAAGTATAGGTTCTGGATTCATTTTCGATCGAATTTGCTAGTTATGGTTCTTGTATATTTTATTATTAGAGCTGTAACTTATAATACTGATTAATTAGAAGATTCATTGCTTCCTATTAGAGCTTAAATACTATTGCTGACCCTGTACCCAATGACAAGATTCAGCGATGCAAAATGATTAAAATTAGGCTGAAAATTGTATTACAATTTACAATCATTGTAGTGTTTTCAATTTTTTTTTCTTTCTGGCCTTTTAGATGTGTTATAATTGTGGCATTGGTGACCTGAAATGGGATAATTGCCCAAGTGAGAAAAGCTTGTGTGGTGCAAGGCTGCAAGCTGAGATAATTGTGAATGGGGATAGATAGATGTACTTAGGTTTTAGCGTCTTGCATTCAAGATTTTTGAAGAATTTTTTGAAAGAATTAAAAGGGTTGTAGACTGCGAGCTGAATTGTTAGAAGTCAGTTTTATTACCAATATTTTTAAGCTTTTGGGAGAGGCGGTTACTTCATATGATATCAAAGCCAAGTTTCGCCTCATGGCCTCATGTTGGGAAATATACATAATACAAGTGTTAAGAATATATTTGACCTGACTATTGGATTGATGAAAAATCTGTGCTATGAAAAACGAATAGTAAAAAAGTTCTACACTATAAGAACTGATTTATTATGATAGCTAACTGATGTTTTACATTGACAAGCTGAATTGTTCTTTTTATTTTATGATCCCTATAACAACCAAATTAAGGAAAGAAGAGAAAGAAAAATAAAGATTACAAAGATGAACCAATGAAAGAGTTGTAAAGTAGTGATGTAACTGATGACCAGTAGTCTTCTTTGGCGTTGTGAACACTGAAGTATATATTATGTTATTAAGAAGTTGCTGTTATTATGTGCTTCTTGACTCCATGGTCGTTATCCTTAATGTTCAGAAACCAGCTAGTGGTCTTATCAAACTTTTTGACTGGCTTGCTTTGTTATTTAGGGCATCTGAGATGGGACTTGTTAAAGCTGTTGAAAGCAGCTAGACTATGTCTAATTTACTAATCATGGAGGACACTGGAAGGTAGTGTACTTTACTACTCTTTTCACATCCTCTGCCTGTCTCAGAAGGAAAACCAATCTGTATATACACCAACTTATTCTTTTTTTAAAAAAATTTAAGTGAATTTCATGCTTTTCCAGGCTTAAAAAGTCCTTCACAAATGGAGACATCTATGTTGGTAATTTTGAGGGAGAACTGCCTCATGGAAAGGGAAAATATATATGGCTAGATGGAACAGTCTATGAAGGTGATTGGGAAGAAGGGAAAATGACAGGCAAAGGATATATAGTCTGGCCTTCAGGAGCAAAATACGAGGGTGATTTCTCTGGAGGTTATCTTGATGGTTTTGGCACCTTCACTGGACATGATGGATCTGTTTACAGAGGTAACTGGAGGATGAATATCAGGCATGGACTTGGAAGAAAGGAGTATCCTAATTCAGACATTTATGATGGCTCATGGAAGGAAGGAGTCCATGAGGGTAGTGGTCGGTATTCTTGGAATAGTGGAAATATATATATTGGGAGCTGGAAAGATGGGAAAATGAGTGGTAGAGGGGTTATGAAATGGATGAATGGTGATATATATGATGGCTCTTGGCTAAATGGTTACAGACATGGGTCTGGAGTTTATATGTTTGCTGATGGGGGACATTATTCTGGAACATGGAGTAAGGGCCTGAAGGATGGAAAAGGAAAATTTTATCCTGCAGGAAGTAAACATCCATCTCTGAGGAGAATGTGTAGCAATCTAGGATATGATGACAATACAAAAGGATTGCCATCTCAAGGTTCTTCGATAAATTCAGAGGGAAGTGAGACCTCAAAGCCAAGAGTTAAACGTAGTCTGTCTGAGAGGATTTCAGTGGGGGGACTCTTAAGAAGTTCTGGTCGAATATCACACAGAACATCATCATTGGATGGAAATTGGAGCCAACGCCATCCTTCTGTAAAGTCCATAAGTAATGACTTCTCATCCAAGTTGTTGCACGATTCAGATGAAAGTCAAAGTGACGTGCCGGATGGCAGCCCTGTAGTTTATGAGAGAGAATACATGCAGGGAGTGCTGATGAAAGAGACAGTTAGGAATTATACAGAGCAAACACGGAAAGGAAAACCACGAAATAAGCATTCAGTGAAAGAAGTGAAAAAGAAGTCATGTGTGGACATCTTTGAAGGCCATCGAAGCTATTATCTTATGCTTAACTTGCAGCTTGGTATCAGGTAAAAGTATTGACACCGGAAGCCTTTTCTCAAGCAGTATACTTTTTCCTTTCCCTTTCCACAAGGTTAAATACTTTTATGTTTGTTATCTACATAGTCTGTTCTATGATTGTTGATGTTGTTGTGTCATTATTTGGTTCTTCCATGTTTTTATTATTCTTCCCTTTCCAACCTGGACTTGGAAAGACTATGCTTACTTCTGGTCTAGAATTGACTCGGAGTCATGAACAGAGTGTCGAAAGTCTATGTGCTGGCACATCAATTGTAATGCCTTTTCTGTAATTTCATTCTGTCCTTTCTGTCTAAGTATTGGATTAATGCTGAGAATAAAATGGTCTTAATTGCTTGCTAAATTTGGATTAATATAAGCTTTGTGTAAATGCTATGAATAATAAAATAAAAGCAATCTTGTTGAGATCTTTACCATATATCATTTGCTCTTTAGTGAAATGCCATTCAAGCTGACCATTGCAAAATTTTATGTATTCCCATTGTCTTTCCAAGTCTATTAGCTGATAATCCTTCCCTCTTCAAAAAGAGTGCTTGTTTGGTTTTCTCTGATCACTCTGAAGCCTGATAAACTAAAACTTAGATAGCTGTGCCCAAATTAATCAAGGGTGCAAAATTACCCGCTTGGCTCTTCTCTTCTTTTAAATAGTTATGAGAACATGTGATTTCCATTTTCGTTTTACCACTTTTCTGATCTGCTAGATCCTAGCAAAGTCTGAGTTAACAATAGTTGATACTTTAGAGTTAGGTATTATTCCAAAGAGAGAAATTTCTTTGATAGACAATAGTTTCTGTGCCCAACTGAGCTGATTATCTTTGTTTGAAGGGCTTGTTAAACTGTTTTTCTCAGTTTGGAACTTGACAGTCCTTAATTTCTGTGAAATAATTAACTTTATGGTTTTGGTTATTAAAATTTATTGCTGGCCTTTGTTATAAATACCTGATTTAAAGTTCACAGGTATACTGTTGGCAAAATCACGCCAGTGCCTATGCGAGAAGTTCGATCCTCAGATTTTGGAGATCGAGCTAGAATAAGGATGTATTTTCCTAGAAAGGGTTCCCAGTTCACGCCTCCTCACAATTCCATTGATTTCAGTTGGAAAGATTATTGTCCGATGGTCTTCAGGTATCTACCTTGGTATTCAGTAATATATGCTAGGGAGACTGTCTATGTCTCAGCTTTGTTTTCCACATTCCATCTTGGTCTTCTTGATAGTGTACAAAATCACACTCATATGTTAGCTTCTGATAAAATTTCTTATTGGAACTCAGCCCTTTCAAGCTAAGTGTTGTTTATTTCTGTTGCCATATGAGGGGTAGTCGACCAAACTATATGTATGATTGTTACCTTGCATTCCATGGCTTAGATTTCTGACTTTGTTCATGTGTATGATAATTTATTCTCAGGAATTTGAGGGAGATGTTTAAACTAGATGCAGCAGAGTATATGATGTCCATTTGTGGTGATGATGGTCTAAGGGAGCGTTCTTCCCCTGGGAAAAGTGGCAGCATCTTCTATCTTTCTCATGATGATAGATTTTTCATTAAGACATTAAAAAAAACTGAATTGAAGGTTTGAAGTTGCAGAACCAGTTTTAACGTTTTATTTGAATATATTTCGTACTTCTATTTCGTACTTCTATATTTGAATATATAACATTTTAATGTTTATTTACTTTATCTATTATGAATTTATTGTTCAGCTGATTTATGTAGAAAATTTTTGTTTTTATGATGTAGCCTTCGAAATTTTTGTGTATTTTCTTTGTCTTGACAGGAATCAGTTTGAGCTTGCAAAGGATTTTTAGTCTGTCTTTTCCATGATTTATCTACATTCCATTTTTCCTTTTTCCTGATATAAACCTTTCTAAAATTTTTTTATGAACTAAAAACATGTGGATTGGTTCCTTGATGTCAGATTTGTATATTTTGATTGACAGATCTGGAGTCCGGAGAGACTACAGATATAAAAGGACAATCAAATGATGCAGATAGAGCTTTAGATAGGGTTTGATCATGAAACGTTATATAAGAGTCTGCTTTAGTTCTTTGATGATGTTTTCAGATTTCTTGTTACGCGGGTAAGTTAGTAATTGTAACCCTATTGTTTATAGTTCTCTAACAATTGACAGTCATTTCATTATGATGGCAATTACGGGTCAGTTGATGCGGAAAAGGGACTTTATTCATTTTCTATCTTCCGGTCTTGGGTTAGTCCATTGGTTGTTTGTAAACATATTTCACCATAAGCAAGGTGTAGCAAAATCAGTTGGATATGATGATATAATCCCATTTGCTTATCTTTCAAAAGATTATTTTGCATCACATTTTCTAGAGAGGACAGTGCATGAGCAGATGAGGTACAATTAACAAGATTCTCATTGAGTAAAGTTAATTGGTTGAGTCGGAAGAGTTTCTATGAATCAAAACATAGGAGTATACGGTTGCAGATATGAGTTTTTCAGAATTCTCCAGCAAGGAGGCAATCCATTTCGGATATGCTGACTCCAATGAGTAGGAATAGTTCAAGGAAGAAAGGTCAGTGGTCTTGCTCGTTGATAAAAATGACTGAAGGAAAGGCCTGCCCGCCAGGGTTATTGATCATAGATGAGAGCTGTTTTCCTAATTAGAATCATCTGAATAATCATTCGTCCATTATGGATTATAATAGTGCAATGCCTCTACCTTAATAGTATCTCTATCTCTGCTGTTCTTGAACTTAGAATCAAATTGCTTTGTAATGCTTTAGATCCATTATTTGGTAACTTACATCAGCTGCCAGAGGAATGGCTATCGAAGATGAGATGCACTTGTGTCTCACTAACTGGAATCTTTAACTTCCTAGATTAGATGTGGGGTTCTGTTGGTTGGTCTCTGTTGCTTCCCGTTTCTTTCCTTTCGCCTTTGCACTGTCTATTATCAATTGGTGAATCCTTTCTCTTATCAAAACTTAGAGGAAGAAATTGAAATGGATAGTTAAAGACGAAAAGGGAAATACTTAAAATAAATGTGTTTAGTTAGAATGAAATAGGAAGTTAATTTGGATGTTTTAATTGTGATAACACAATAGTCGTACCACTCCATTGGTTTTGGGGGGTTAGAAGGACAGTGACAGGGAAAAGATTTGTCTTCAGGTGGTAAACACTAGGAGTGCTGAGGCCAAATATGATTACATTCGGTTAATCTCAAATTTCTTAAAGTTGGAAAGTCAAGTCAATTATGTTGGAGATTTTACATTAATTTCAATTGGAAAATTTTGCCAAGTTGTTTCTTACTTTACAATATTTTCACTTCTCCTAAATATATGTAATTTTCTATGTTTAGTTTATTTGTACCTTTTGAACTCGCTCTCCAATCCAAAACTGAACGCTCGACTGAATTCAAAAGAGTAAAAAAATGAGCTAGTTAAACTTTCTATGACTGAAAGAGAGTTGGACATGAGCATTTATATTTTGTTTCCCTTCTGTGCAGGTCTTACTCAGAATGCTACATGAGTATTACATTCATGTGAAGAAACATGAAAATACACTCATAACCAAATTTTTTGGACTCCACCGGATAACATTACGGGGAGGAAGAAAGGTATGTGCTAGCCCTTTCTAGAGCTCTGGTTTACCTTCTGTTATGTATTCTTTTACTTATGATCATTAAGTGCTTCCGTTATTGTTTTTGGTTTTCAGGTGCGGTTTGTGGTCATGGGGAATATGTTTTGTACAGAATTACGAATTCACCGCTCCTATGATCTAAAGGGATCAACAGTAGGAAGATGTACAGACAAAGATAAAATCAAGGAAAATACCACATTGAAGGATCTTGATCTATCCTTTGAGTTTCAAATGGACAAGTTGTTACGGGAGTACCTTTTTAAGTAAGTGTTGGAATATGATGCTTGCATAATTCATTATGAAAATGTTTGGACCAACTTTTGGTATTCAAATAAATGTGACTTGTTTTGGACACATATTTATGTTCTTTATGTTGGACCATAGGATTCTTGAAATATTAATCATATATCATTATTTATAAAATTGCAATCTTTTCTTTTTAATTAATTCTAAAACTTTTCAAGAGTTTTGCTGGTAAAACTTCATACTTCAAAGACTGTTATTCTGATCCTTGGTCAGTTGGTTTCTTCCACAGAGGGACATTTTTATACCTCATTCCACTTTTTAGCTAATCCAAAATATAAGCACATCAGTAGCAACCACACTAAATTCTTCAAACTTGGAGTCTTCAGTTATAAGGTCGTATACAATTTTCAATCTGATTGCATACCTTTCAGCTTCTTGCTCACCATTGATATCTCTTTTGCAAGATCCACCAACGGAATATTGTGAATGATTTTGAGAAGTAAGATTTTAGATGGGTAAAAACATTGAAGTGTTTCTACTTTTCCTTTTGTGCACTTTTTGCATTTCCACCAATATTTAGTGCTTCTTTTTTAATGGCCTTTTACATTATTCATCCTGCTAGTAGTCATCAAACTGCTGTGTTGACTGCAGATATGTTGATTTGTTGTTAGTGCGATTACATATACATGAATAGAGAAATGAAGGATTGCATTGTGCATTTCATTGATAATATTATTATTTTATACATTTCTAATTATCATTGGAATTTTTCTTCTTTCTTGTAACATGCAGACAAATTTCAATAGATTGCGAGTTCTTGGAATCTCAACAAATTATTGATTATAGCCTGCTGTTGGGATTACATTTTAGAGCCCCTGAGCATCTGAAGGCCTTACTAGAACTTCCAACTACAGCAACCAACTCTGACAGTTTACCTCGTACTGATGGTATATATATTGTTTTTTGTCATAAATATGCTTATATTTCAACTTGTATTCTCTTGCTTGCATTTACGTAAGTTATGCTTTAGGGTGGTTTTTTTAAGCCTGAGAATTTTTCATTTGAAAATATTGCTCAACTTTAAGCATGTAGGAAAGGTATTTGTAAGGTTATTCTGCAGTTAGAACATGTTCATAAGTTGACTTTTCTTTGGTCAAATTACTGCATTTTCATTGGGGTATAAGACTTAATTGCCTAATTGATTGGGGTTCACTTTATAAAGGTGTTGAACATGCCTGTTTATATTTTTCAGAGGTGTTAAAGTCCAATATCTTTAAGATTTGTCCTAATTATGGGGGCAGTCCATGATAAAACATATTGAGCAATTAATCTGAATGAATGCTGTAGAACATGCTTGAGCATAGTAAAGGGCAGTGTCTGGTGATCCATCAACCTGTAATTTTATTCAAGTTTCCAGTGCATCTGAAATATCTGTTCTAAACCATATACATCTGATGTACAAAATATTAGAACTTTATATTGGCCTTATCAATCTAGCATTAATTATAGAAGAAGAAAGAAATTAAAAACAGAGAGAGAATAGGCATGTTGAAGTTACTTGAGTCTTGATTCATTCCCCAGAACCATATTCTTTTTTTAATGTTGGGTATTTCTTTTTCATTCTAATGGACAAACTGCTCTTCCGTGTGCATCATTGGTCATCAGTGTGGACTAGCATTAAAATGGGAGTTAGGCATTATAGCTGCAGGAAAATTCAATGTTGCATACAGGTTTTGTACAAATTTTTGTATCTCCTATTGCACAGCTAGTGACAACTTAAGGATTTAGACATCTGTGTTACATGCTATTTGGGAACTGCTTGGTGAATCTTTGAGAGTGATCCAAGAAAATAGAAGATGTTATTTCAGTGAGAAAATAGATGTTATTTCAGTGAGAAAATAGATGTTATTTCAGGGAGAAAAAGAGAGCGTCACTGTAAGGATTTATTCTTCTCTTTGAATAATTAGTTAATCTCAAGTCACTGTGATCTGTTTCTCATTCTTTTTGTGTCTGTATGCTTGTGTATAAAATTTAAATACTTGAGAGTGGTTTTGGTCTGCCTTGGCTTCTATTATATAAATTAGTAGCTCATTTTCTGCTTTCACTAGGTATAATTGGCTCACAAGGGGAGCTCATTATTCCTCCAAAAGGTCTGCTCCTTGTAACTCATGAACCTAGCTTCGTCAGCACTGCACCGGGGCCTCACATCAGAGGAAGTACATTGAGAGCGTTCTCTGTCGGTGACAAGGAAGTTGATCTCTTGATCCCAGGCACCGGAAGGTAACCTCTCTGGTTCTAATGTGTTAGACCAAAATTTGGCATCATGCTTAATAAACCTTAGTCTCTGTATGTTTGTGTAAAGTTGACCCCAGTGACCTTATGATACACTCAAATCTTTTATTAACAGCTATCAAACTCTGTTAATCATTCGGTAATTGGTATCATCTCTGCTAAAACATGTCGATAATATAACTAATAATGCTGTAATACCAGTAACTTGGAAACTAATTTGAAGCTTGCAAACTCAGTCCTGAGGCTCATGCATTTCTGGATACTGTGACGTTTTGCAGTATGAATACTCGTCAAGGAGCATATATTTAAACTAGGTGCTTGCATATGTTTCAGGTTTAAGGTGCAGCTAGGAGTAAACATGCCAGCACAGGCTAACCACAAACTTCTCGATAACGAGTGTGACTCGAACGAAGTTGAGCTTTTCGAGGTCTATGATGTAGTTCTCTACATGGGCATAATTGATATACTGCAGGAATACAATGTGAAAAAGAAAATAGAGCATGCATTCAAATCGTTGCAATTCGATCCTCAGTTAATATCTGTTGTCGAACCGAAATTCTATGCCTCACGTTTCATCAACTTCTTGAAGAAAAAATTCCCAGAGCAACCATAATTTACAAACCTGGTAGTTTCATATTTACTGGTTACTGCCATTGTTGTATAGGTAAAGAAAATTTCCCAACACGAATTGCTTCTGCATTCATTCATTGTAAAGTGATATCATAACCTAATAAATGAAATCCATGTTTAATGTTTTTGATGAAATATTGTTGTTTCTTTAAATTTTCTTTTAGGAATAAATGTGGGGCTTGTCTCTCGCTCTTTCCCAAAGAACTCAAATTAATTTATGTTAAATCAATCTCGGTCCTTCAAGTTACTTAATTAATGTCAAATTTCTGTAATTATTTTCTTAAAGCTGGATGAGTTCACAAAATTTGAGGGAGTCCTCCCTTTGGTCTAAATATACATTAGTCAATTGCTTTTTGCCTTTTCCCTGGAAAAGGTATAATGTATATGGGTGGTGTTGTTGACATCATAAGAGATTAATGACAATTTTTGAAAACTAATTAAATGGGGGGTGTGGGTGAAAGTTTACTCCACTTTCAAGTAGGGTTTCGGAAATCTTATCATTCATCGATAAAACACATACAGGACAGTTTTTAAGGATTAATTTCTCAACTAAAATGGATGAAATCTTTGTGAATTAATCATATTTTCTTTCCTTTATTACTACTATTATTACTACCACCACCACCACCATCACCACAACTCTACTACTACTACTACTATTCACTTTGAACCATAGGTTAATTTTTATCTAATTCAATTCCCATACCTCGATATGAAAGAGAGGCTCACACTTCACATCCAATGGTGCTTGATTAATCTTGCGATTAATTGCTCTAGGAGGGCTATGTAAAAATAAAATTTATCATATTAAAAAAAATAAAGAATTAGCTTCAGCATGGCTCAGTATGCAAGACAAGATGGAACTCGAAACCGATGAGATTTATAATTTCCTCATCTCTTACTTGCAAAAGCCTATTTCTCAATTTTAATCTTACATGAAAAACTGAAATTCTACCACCACAATTGTAGTTAGAAAGTTATTAACCTTATGCACATGAATAAGTAACCTTGGAGCTTTTCTTTTAAGATAAAAGAAAATAAATTATTTTCTTTCAATTTTCAAACCAAATAGCTTGGTCATCAAGTATATATTCAGTACTCCTGAATTATAGGTATACAGATTCTTCTATGATTAACTAGTTAAAAGATATGCATGACAAGAATTTAATAGAGGAACACGCTATGCACTAAGCTAGAGTACATAAAACTTGATTCCATATTTTTCTTACAAATCGAGTTTAAAGAGGCATTTACGATAGATGGTGCAACCTTTCAATGATATTATAACACTGTGTGACTTTGTCAATTTTTTTTTTTTTTTTGAAAAAAATGATGGGTGTGTTTTATTCGAAAAAAAATAAAATTAAACACTATTTTTTCCACCAATAAATAAATATATTAGCATCTTCATAACATCAGATTGTAAATTCATATGTTACAAAACCATTTCGAAACGGAATTTTTTGTTTTAAATGTAATTTGAAATATTTGTATACTCAAATAAGAGTTGGGGAGGAGGGGGGTTCTTGCCTTCTTGGTTGTAGTTCCCTTCAATTAATTGAAAATATAAGGGCCTAATATTTGGCTTAAATTGTGATTAAATTAAACATCCATACGAATTGATCGTGATGTATACAAAGCTGCAAAATCAAAATTGAAGTCCAGTTTCTATTCTTCATCTTTTGACTGAAAGTACAAATTTCAGAGATTCATGATCAAAAAGCACACCGGACACAAGATATATACAACAGCAGCAGTGGTGTTACTTTTTTACAACAATGAATTAAACAAAAACGCAACATATTTTTTGTTCCTAATAAACAAAAGTTTTCAATAAAGGCCTCACTGATTCCTATATCTATATATATATATATAGACAGACATAACCTCCACATGTCTCATCAAGCTTCAATGCATTGAATACTGAATACTCCATTAACCTCTCTACCAAAAAAAACAGACAATATTAGTTGCACATCAGTTACATTTCTTGTCATTAAATTTCAGGAGTCACGCAAAATAAACAACAAATAATTTTAAATCAATGAAGAGTAAAACTTACCCATTAAGCTATGCAAATATGGACTCATCATCATTCATTAGTACTGCTTTCACAGAATAGACAAAAAATAATAATAAAACGAACCTAAAATTGTAGGTTTAAAAACACAAAAAGAGAGAAAGAGAGAGATGGCTTTGACTGCTTTTCTAACTAATAGTAGAAGTAATAATAATTTTAGTAAATAAATAACTAAAGCTTGTTGTTCAGAAACCCTAAATAGTTTCTTTCCATTTGTTTTGACAATTTTTGCCCTCTATCATCTTCTAATAAAATGATCATAATCCAATGATTATTTTGTTCAAAATCAGAATCTACCCAGGCAACAATTCCAATTGGGAAAGAGAGAGAGAGAGAGAGAGAGGAAATCATTTTTTAAATCATTGCTTTTTTTATGTTTCTGTCTCATTTTTTCTCGAGAATCAAACAAGAAAAGAAAGATGCAAAGCCAAAAAAGACGTGGTCAACAGAAAAGGCTGAAGCAGATAAAATTAGAAAAGAAAATAAATTAAAGTCAATGGCATCTCCCGAACTTGTTTGTTAATGTTTTTTACTAAGCGGGTCAAAATGATTCCATGCAAACTCCAAATACGGAAAATTTTCTCGAGAAAATAATAAAGAACAGAGAGAGGTAGAGAGAGGGGGAGAGAGAGAGAGAGAGAAAACTTTTACCAATCACCAATCACCACAATTTTTTTATTTTCCCCGGAATTGAGAAAGAGAGAAACCGTCGGTTGACGGGAATGAAGCCTGGTCCGAGATCACATAGGCAAATAACAAAAAAAATTTCCGGGAAAAATAAAAGTAAGAAAGGAAGTCCGAGAAAATTTTGAAAACCTAGATGACCCTCGAGCCAAACAACATTCCCATCAACCATAACCTCTCAAAAAGATCAAATAATGAATTTGATTCTGAAGGGAATGAAGCCTGGTCCGATACCCTTTTTTCATTATAATTATAATTATTATTAATGCATCGAGCCAGACAACAGTCCCCTCAGAAACAATCATTTTTCCCCATCCATCGACTTTCATGGCTTCCTGCTCTCAAAACCCTAAGCTAACCCAGATGAGAAAAATAAGATTTTAGATCTCATCAAAGAAAGAACAGAAACGAAAACATTTTCTTTGTTTTTCTTTTTGTTTAAATGGGGAGAGGGTTAAAAGAAAGAAGCCCTAGGGCACTTTGGCTTTATAGAGAGAAGCAGAGATCGATGATAACATGAACAGCATCGGTTGCCGAATGCTGACATCTTTCTCTCAGTCAGAAGACTAGTATCGGGAATGATATATATGGAAGACTCGCTTTTGCATAGCGCGTGTATCACGCTCCTTGAGTTAATTAAATTATATATATATAAGCACTATTTTCAATTTGTAATTTTATTATTTTCCTCTCATTTTCCAAAGGCTGACATCATTATCTACCAATCAGTAATTCAGTTATTTATTCAGTACATATTAAGAGAGAATCCTGATCTATTAAAATGCAATATGTTTTACACAATTTGCCCCAAAAATTTATATTCTCATATTTAGAAAAAAAATCAAATAACGATTTAAAAATATTCCCACGAATTTTCTTAAAGTGGCAAGCTTAGAGAGATCTCTAAATATAATTGATGCGAAGATCTTTCTAATTGGTTAGAATCTGTTACTTAAATAGAACTAGATCTTAAGAAACCATATTGAATACTTGATGCGAATAAATAATTAAATATCAATTAAATAAATTGTTTCAAGACAACCCTAACGGAATTGACTTGAATTGAATGATGAAATCCATAAAAAAATTTCAATAGGCTTTAGTCTTCTTCGAAAAAAATATTAGCAATTGTATTCTTTTGATTTCTTTAAAAGTGTTTAAAGTAAGATATCTACGATCTAATCTTTTCAATCAAGGTTTAATTAAAGAGCCAAGTGTTTAGTCTTTAACAAAGAAATTATGTAGATAGTCTTCTATAATTACCTAGAAAACTATATTGAAGCTCAAAGGGCTCTACCCGAAACCCAAATCGATATCGACAAAAATACAATTTATTTAGAACTTTCACCAATTTTTACACAAATTTTCATTATTTGGGCTGCTAAATATATTTTTTCAAATTATTAATCCCAAATTTATAGAGTTGGTTGTTTATTCGATCGTGGATGGGTGAAACACTAACTTACACTAAATTATTGTTATGAACTCAACCAATAAACATCATAATAGAATAGTAACGCTACATTTCTAATATTAGCTTAAATTTTTTTTTTCAAAATTTTCAAAAAATTTAAGTTAAAATAATCATGTACTAAAAAAATAACTTAATTGTTTATTAGTAGTTAATAAAAAAAATAAGAAGTTAAATCTTACCTATATATTGCTCCTAAAAGGCAAATGGTAAACGATCTTTAAAAATTCAATAGAGCTCAGACTAGGAGATGATTCTATTCCCCTCTCCTGATGTGAGCTCTAGTGAATTTTTAAATATCTTTTGTCATGTGTCTTTTAGTAGGATTGTATGGGTAGGATTTAATTTTTAATTTTTTTGCTTATTAACTATCAATCAATAGTTAAGTTATTTGCTTAATACATGATCAGATGAAGAGAGGAGAAGACCATGATTCCAAAGGGAATAAGATTCTCTCTTGATACGAGTTCTATTGAACTTTTAAAGATTTTATGTCATGTATCTTTTAATAGTAGCGTATGGGTGAGATTTAACTTCTCACTTTTTTTTATTTATTAACTATCAATCAGTAGTTGAGTTATTTGCTCAGTACATGATGAGATCAGGGGAGGATCCTGATCCCAAAAGAGGATCCTATTCCTATTTTAAAATATCTTAATTTTGAAATGGAATTTGTAAATAAATAAATAAAAAGTAAAGAGAATTTAAAACTAATGAGATTCAAATCTTCAATCCAATCATGAAAACTCATAAGCTTAAGAACCCTAACTAAGCACCGTAGAGAAAAGTGTTTATTTTACTTAATTCTCCCAACTCATCTCTAATATCTTAACACTAACTAACTTTGTTCTTTTTATTAATAAAAATATAAAACGACAAATTTGCCCTCACAAAAATTCGATTATTTTATAAAAATTTCATACCTAGCTAATACCTTGGCATAGTTTTGATTATTGGTACTCGGTTGAATATTGAACATGTGCCAAAAATAAGTAGCTGAGAGATAATTTCCTAAAATTTTATTGGTTATGATGGTTTCTTAATTATAAAAAAAAATGAATGTATTGGGTGTCCAATTGCTTTCTTCACCCCACTATAGAGTATGAAGTACTGATATTGTCCTTACCACTTTATCAAAAGTATAATTATGTCTTTTCTATCATCTTTTTTTCATGTTTTATACTTTATAAATACAAAATTAATCTTTAATATTTAATGAATGGTTACCGTCACAAAACGATGACATTATTACCTGAAAATTAATCCATTTGTAACATTATTATCATTTTTTTTTATGTTCTATACTTTATAAATATAAAATTAATCCATTTGTGTCATCAACGATGTCGTACTAGCCACGACCTCACCGTAACTCCGGCATCAAATGGCAAGTAGTTATATATAATGCACGACCAATTGAATCAAGTAGCCAGTGTGACTCACTCCCATTTTACTTGACACCATTTGACGGCTGCGTTACAATGAAGCCATGATAATTTTTTTTCAATGATTTGTCCATCTTCACTGCTGCTTTGGCACTACTATTGGTGAAAAATGGTGAAAAATGGAGTCCAGCTATACCCAATTTGTTGCCTATTTTTGTCGCCATTGGTTGGAAAATTTTTCAGCATTTGAAATTGTTATAATTTTTAATATTTATTTTTCTAAAGTAAATGTGTACATATATTTATATTTATTACAGCTACTAATTCTATATATTCCCAATAGTTGTTGCCTGTTGGTGTTTTCCCATCCAAATCTTGCTATACCAAAAATAATAGTGATAATTCTTTTAATATGAAATTTAAAAAAATTACAAAGTAGTTAAATGATTAGTAGAATTTCATGTTGGAAACAAGAGGTTTGTGATTCTAATGGCTCGCATTGATGGTGAATAGATTAAATTGTGATTAAATTACTTAATAGATTTTGACAATTTTATAGATAACAACCTTTCTAACTTCAGGGAGAAAAAGAAAAAGAAAAAACATAAATCTAAATACCAATTATCAATCGACATTTATTTTTGGCAGAGCAAATTGTGACAAGAACAGCAACATGCATTTAAAGTATGGCAATTTCCTCTTTAATTTCATTGCTGCCAAGTTACAACAGCTTTTCTGTGATTGGAAATAATTGCAAATCCAGTGATCTTTCCACATTCAACTTTTGAAGAAAGATATCCAATAAAAACACCAAGGCCCAATGTGATTCTTCATCATTACCTTATTATTGAACCTTAAAACCAAAACAATATAAAAAGCCAAAAAAGGAACAATTATTACCTTATTATGACTTTTTTTCCCAACTCTCACTCAACTCTCTTTGTGTACGGTTTGACTACCTCAAAGTTACTTTCAAATCCCTTTTTGGCTTCTAATTTTGTTTTCTTTTTCTTTTTTTAACAGATTATTTTCATGGATTAAATAATTAAAATTTTGGTATATTTAATAATGGACCAAAATTTCAATTCTTCCATCTTCTTCATCTTAATTCTTTTCTTCTTCTTGTAACAAATAATTTGAATGCTTCTGTCTGGCAGTTTCTTGATTCTACCTCTAACTTCTTTTATTTGTCTTCAATGATACATTAGTTATATTAATTATTTGGCCTCTTAAATTCTTAGACCCTATTTCGTCTCCAAATAACCACTCGAATTCGAATATTATAAGAAGATAAGAAATTAAAAAATTGATTTGTAATTTGTCTATACCGTATATATATATATATTTTTTACATATGGTAACTAAAATCTTCATTTGCAGGTTTTTTTTTTTGGGGGGTCGGGGGAGGTGGTTTCCTCCTCTTTCCTTCAAGTGGGTTTTTTTTTTTTTTTTTCATTTGGGTGTTGAAAAAATTAATAATTTGAAATTTATATTGTTTTTCTTTGGGTTGGCAAGCTCTTAATTGATTCTCCCTGTTACATAATGTCGTCGTCACGTGGACCAAAGGGCATTAAAAATGGTATAGTTATATTATTTTCATACGTACAAAATTTATTACTACATTAATTCAAGTAAAGATTCCATTATGCTAAGCTTATAGCATGAGAAAACAAAAGAGAAAAGCAAAAAAATAGCCCGAATAACGAGGGAGACCAATCTTATTTAATTCTTGACATCGACTTTTCAAACACTTTTCCTCTTCTGAATGAAACAATTTTCTTTTCTTTTAAATTGCACTCCAACAACTATCTACTTTTGTGTGTTTCTAATTCAAGAACTTAATGATCTTGAAATTCTCAATGTTTTGAATCTTTTTTTTTTAATTTGAAATCATTGAATTTTGGGCCATCCCATGATATAATGATACTAGTTTAATAAATAATCGTTGTGATTGCATGGTCGAAATATGTTTTGTGGTTTTTATCTCCATTAATAAAAATTTGTGTTTTCTTTTTTTCTTAAAAAGAAAAAAGAGAGATTAGAAGATTTGTTTTCTTAGCTAAAAAACAAATGCTTAAAATGTTTCGCATAGAGGGTACCATAACCCTAATTTTATGCATTGCTTATTTTATTAGTTTTATAATAATATTTGATGGTGTCTAAACTATGAGTAATGATACAGTCACAAACTCTTGTACAAACTTATTTTGTACAAACTGACGTGGTATTAATTCATTGGTTGAATGAAAATATAAAATAATAAAAACAAATCATGTGGGACAAGTGATATTTAATTCAACCAATCTTATCATGTCACATCAGTTTGTATAAAATAAATTTGTACAAGAGTTTGTGGCTATATCATTACTCCTAAACTATGGATTACAACCCCTCTTTGGTACTGTACTCGAATCCTAACAAAAAAAATAATAATTTTTTGACTTTTATGAAAATTATCTCCAACATAACAATGCCTTATAATTGAACTACTAACATTTTTTTATTTCTTGAAATAATAGTCCAATTGATTTGACTCTTTACACCCTTGCACTGTGAATTAAACAAAATTGTAACTTTAAATGATCAAAATTGGATTTCATGCATCAAAAGAACTACATTGAGTAATTAAAATGAAGTAAATTGTTAATTCTTGTGGCAAATGGAATCAATCAAATCATAATTAGCACAGGTGCTTGAAAAAAATAGAATAAATGTGGGGTATAAATTATTAAATGCCCACACCAAAGAATTAAATACTTGAAAGCCCCCACTCAACAAACAATCCAAAATTCAAAAACCCAATTAAGCCAAAATTACAGAAAACACACAAGTCAAAAAGCACTTTCTGTTTTTTTTCCCAGGACATCGAGAATCACGCGCTCGCGATCGGACGGCTCAGATTCGCCCACATCGTACGCTGTCTCACCTGCCAACCACGTGCTTGAATTTAATGCGACCACTGTATCTGTTTGTCTGTGATTCCCTTCTCTTCTTTCTCGAGTGAAGAGCGGGCCCCACGCGGACAGACAAGCCCACGTTGGTGTCCCGTGAAGATGACAGGTGGGTGACGTGGAACGAAATGATTGGATTTGTTTACCGGTGGGACCCACGAGAGGAAATTATACGTTAATGATGAGAGAGAGAGAGAGAGAGAGAGCGTGTGTGTGTGTGTGAGACAGAGAGGAGCGGGTTTATCGGAACGGCTGGCGCCTGGCGGGCGAGTAGATGTGTCAGTCAGATAAGATAGGGTGACAGGCGGAAACACTTTAAATATTTTTCTCAGGATAACTCGTGTGGTTGTCACTTTGACTCGTTGAGTTGACCCGGGATTTCCTCGCCTCTAGGGTTTCATTTCATAGATATGGACACTGGACTTTGTCTTTTGGAATTTGGATCGACAGTGCTGGTCACATTGAGATGTAAATTTACTTCTTTTTTTTTTCACTCGTGTGAATAAAAATTTGTAAAAGGATGATTTTGTGCTTTGCCTTTTAAAGGAGGGCAAAAAGGCAGTACTAATGTATATGACAAACAAATTTAAGTTAAAAATTAGTGATACAAATTAAATTAGTTTGGGAAATTTATAGAAATGGCCTGAATGAATTCTCTCTCTCTCTCTCTCTTTTTTTCACCACAAAAAATAAAAATGTTTTCAAGTCATGTCATATTGTAAATTAACTCTAAATTTTTCCACTTCCTTCTGCTAGACATGGTGGGCTCAGGTCCGGCCCATTTGTCAACCATTGCAGCAGCAACTGTTGAAACATTTGCCTTGAGCCCTACCAAATTTATCTCTACATCCATTTTTTAAAATAAATTTGTTACTAAAAATTTTAAAAATCTCAAAATTATTCTCCGCTAATTCTCTCCCTTCATATTACAATTACATATTATCTCTCTACTCTCACATTTTGCAACCTTAAACACTCAATTTCACTCTTTGATATATATATATATATAACTTTAATTTTTGGTAAAATTTAATTTCTTAATATTCATCAACTTTCATGACTAATAGAAATTTACTAATATTGATTTTTAAATAGTGAATTTTATTTCTCTTAGTGATACCAATGATTTACGGCTAAAAAAAAATATCTTAATAAATTAATAAGAGTTTGTGAAATTGAAAAGAGACAGAAAAGAAATGATTAATTAAGTAATTTTTTCAAAAAAAATATTTAGACAATAAAGAGAAGATGTAGAAAAGAAATTAATGGATTCAAATAACCCTCCCTCATTTTTTCTTTTTCCAGGTAAAACAAATTTTATCACTAAATTCTTTTAATTTGCCCAAAATCAGAGTGAAGTGAAGTGAAGTGAGTGAGGATCGATCCCTTAAAACAGATATTGTTTCTGTAAGAAGGATAAAGCCAACTCACTACCCCTTTTGAGACTTGTTTACAATTATTTGAACAGATTAAATCTTTGCTGTTTCAAAAGAGCATTAATCAAATGTAGAATAAGGGGCGTCAAGAGATAATCGCAATAGAAATGAGTAAATGAATATCCATTAACCACAACCAAACCTGGAAAATTTCACAATCTATACCCATCACTTGCTAAAGAAGACAGTGGATTTCATTACAATCTTTAGAAATGTATATAGAAGCCTAGTTTCAAGATCCTATTTGCCTAGGTCTAAAATAACACAACAAAAGGAAAGAAATAGAGCATATAGGGCTTAGAATGGGAGCTTCTTGTAACAAAAACTGTATCGATCATATGAAAGCTTGAACATCAAATTGGGGGGGGGGGGGGAATCAAATTAAGTTTCTCAATAATTCATTTAGAGCCAAAGGCAAATGATAACTTTGGCCGGGATTTGTTCTTACCCAACAACTTCATTTGGTTTACCCGCTCTTCCTCCTCTTGTTGCTTCTTCCTTCGCATGGCCTCTTCTTTCTCTCTTTGTATCCGTTCTAGTTCACGGTAACGTTCCTCCTCTCTTCTTTGCTGCTCCTCAGCTTCCCTTCTTTGAGATTCTTCCACCTTCCTCCTGTTCTCTTCGAGCATTTTCTCCAATTCTTCTTTTTCTTTTCGAGCTTGCTCCTGAAATCAACATAAATTAGGTACACTGCGAACGAGAGTTTTACGATACAGCAACCATGCGCACAACAATAAACTACAGGAGAAGGAAAAAAAAAAAGCCTATCAAAACCCAGCGGATTTCTTCCATCCACATTGAAAAAGTGAACCTAAAAAACTACAATTATCCCTGATCCCTCAACAGCAATCACGTGACAGGATAGTTTTGACCTACCTAGCACTCCCTTTTCCATATTTGTGCAATGTGCAATCATGTCACCATTCATCTTTAAAAACTGTTTTGTTTTCTTTTAAAAGAAGGGTTGTTTTGCCAAAGTGTGACAGGGGGGCCAGTGATTCGCAAAACTAGAGTAAAGGAGAAAAGTGATTTTACTAAGGTTTTGTGGCAGGTTTCTTGTCCTTCCAGCAGCTTAAATGTCAATTCATCATGATAGCACTGATTGATATGCTTCACACATTGGTGATGAAAACATAAAAGTAAAGAAAGGATAGTCATTTGCAGGAGGTTTCTTGTCAGAAGTAAATACCTCCTTTCTTCTAGCCTCAGTAAGAGCAGCTTCCTTTTCTTTCTCAAGCTGAGATTCAACTTCATCGAGAAGCCTCTTCCTCCCCTCCTCCAATCGCCTTTGTATTTCCATCTTTATCTCCTCAGAGTTCAAGCTCTCTTCAACTTTCTTCCTAATCGCCTCTTCCACTCTCCTAGCAGTCTCTTCTTCTATCAGTTTCAGTTCTGCTTCTTGTTGACGCCTGGAAATACAAGAGAAAAAGTTAACAGGGAAAATGACTGTTCCTAGCTTGGTAGAATATGCCGCACTTCCTATTACAGATGTCCTCATATCCAGACAAACACTGCAACTAAAACAACAATGCACAAACCCTGATTCTTTTTTGAAATATTTCTCCTTCCTTTTCCCTCTCTCCCTCTCCCTATACTTGCTATTTAACTACAATGAATGACAAACTAACCTTCATGACGATAGGCACTAAAATTTATGCTCATGCTTTTAAGGCATACCTCTAACTGAATCCTGATCCAAACAAATCAATTTCAAAATGGTGAATAGTAGATAAACGAGGCACCCAATGATCATCAAATATAACAGGTTGAACTAGCAGTATCTTCCTTCAGAGAAGCCTGTGGAGAAAATGTCAAAGTAACCTGCCGCAGTTTTAAAACTAATTACCACAATATATCAATCCTTTGCATTCAAGATATTTCTTTTGACAAAAAAAAAGAAAGGGCTGTTTTTGTGCATTTATATGTTGAAAGGAACAGCACATTCACAAGCAGAAAAAATCACTTGCAAGAGGCAAAGGACCACATACAAACAGAATATAGGGGATTTTTTCACTAAAGGTCGACTGCACTGATTTGAATACCCATTCAAGTTCGATTTGAAGGATTTGACAGTTTGCCAAATAACACAGCACCTCATAAATTTAAGCAAACTCACCTTTTATACTAGTAAACCCAGGCCAAGTTATGTTGATTTAAATTGAGACTGGCTAAGTTCATAAGTCTATGAGAGGCAAAAATTTACCGATAATAACTACGAAAAAAAATGAGAAGTTAACAAAAGGCAAGTCATTATACCATTTAAACACTGAGTTCTGTAACAATGCTTTTAACAGAGTCATTGTTTCTGATATTTCAGATGACTGAAATCCGTAACTGATGTAGGTCAGTCCTGGGTCACTATCTATAGATAGGGATTCAGCTTCACAAAATTATGAATTAAGTACCCCAAATATCATGAGTTTAAGGAATGAGGTTTTAAGAGAACACAACAGTATCCTTGAGAGGAAAGCTTGTATCTTGAACAGAAAAAGCGTGGAATATCAGATGAAAAGAAGTCCCAGAATGTGAAGATGCAAAATAATTACACAATTAGAGGGAATGTGCATGTGTATCAGACTTGTTGGAATGAAGGCATTAAGTTGAATACCTACCCTAATGAACTTTGATGCTAGCAGGAATAAAAGGAAATGTGAAAGGAAAAGTTACAGAGTTGGCAGGAGGTATATACATCTCATTGTTATAAGTACTTAAAAAGGTGTGGGTTGAAGCGGGGGGGTGTGGGTGGTGGGTACGCAGGCACTTGCTGAAGGGAAAATCCAATCCAAATTCAAAGAAAGACCATCATATACAAGTTAGGACCCAGAAAAATATTTCATAAGACTTCAGGTATGGCTGGCCACAAGGCCACCAGCTTTCCACAATCAAATTTCTGACCTACAGCTTTCTATGCAGCAGGATTATATCAAAAAGGTTAGCTCATTGCTCCAAACTAATGAGGTCAAGAGAGGTCTAATTAGCTTTTCCTGTCAAAAGTAACAAATTATTTCGCGAAATAAGTTTAGATGCCTATTAATTCCTCATCCTTATAGTCTTTAAAAACTCAGATTTATATTATTTAGAAAACTGAGCTTATATTTACCAATTTGGCCAATATATTGTTACGACTGCAGAACTTGAAATATACAGAAAATGTTCTCTATAATAAAAAATCAAATAAAAAAGGCATAAAAAAGAATTCCATATAGCCCCAAAACATATGATGTTATAGCTGTAATTTCAGATTTTCATTCATATTCAGCCTTTTCAAGTTACATGTTTAATTTCCACTTTATCCATGGTGTGCTCTTCACCATATATAACAATCAGATATTAACATAGGGGCAAAAATGGCGAGAAAGAAATGAAATGGAAATGGATTGCGGAGAAGTGCCTTAACTAAACCTAGATGCTTTGGGAATAAGACCACAAGTGATAGCAGTATAACAAAGTAGGTGAAGACACAATGATACATAATATAAATGAAATGCCTTTAAGACAATCCTTGTAATCCTACAGAAAAGAATGGAAAGAAAAGAATGGAAAGAAAAGAATAATGAGAAAAGACACGGCTGCAAATGAAAAGCAGCTAGTAATTACAATCAACAATTACGATGTATTTTCGCATTTTCTGTTGGCACATGGTAGAAGCTAGTATAAATTAAGAACATAAAATGTCCAGGTTTCTCTCTTACAACTGTTCCAAAATTATATGGCAACTATTGCTTCCCTTAAAACAAAAAATTGTATAATACAATAATTGTGCTTCAATGTAAATGTGGGTTTTTAGATTCCAACAACACATGGAGCAGGTTGTCAAACATTCAATACCAGAGATGGAAGATGACAAATGGATTATTTACTTCATCAACATTTCATCTATGATTTCTTACTTCATGAAAATGTAGGAAAACTCAAAGTTCATGCAAAGATGTGATTGTCAAAATGGCCATATAAGAAAGGAAAATTCAAACACAAGGGAAGCAGGCACAGGGACAGAGACAATTAAAGGGAAGAATCAAGAGACCTCAAGCACCAAATTTATAAAAGACCTAAGTTTCTTTTCTCTGATTACGGTGGATCAGAACACAAACTTCCCACCTCTCAACCAGAAGGTATCAAGGTAGCCGCATTTGATTGAGATGGTAACCTAAATAACACTGAAATTGTGTGATGCAACAGACATAGCATATGGCCTGCATCACTGTAGTTACTTCCACAGTACGCTCATTGTCCAAGCATTACAATCAATACAAGAAACATTATATAGGTCTAATTCCATAATATTCAGACTAAATCATGTTTACTAATTCCAGATTATCATGACTAACAGGTGGCAATAAAGCAACAAGTCAACAAGAAGCACATATAAACTATGGTTATCTGTGTCACATAAATGTCTACTACAGCAGTGACATTTTCCAAACAACTCAACAAAAGGATAACATGTGCATGCTCCCTCAGAGTGTAGCCAAAATTTAGAGGCAAAGATAACTGAACAATGGAAGGCAAAGATAACTAACCAATGGTGAACTAAAATAAGGTGATAAAAGAAAATGATTAAACTGCAAAAAGCTGTGAAATATCTGAAATCTACCTTTTTTTCTCTTCCTCTTCTTTCCTCAATTTTTCACTTGCATTTTTCCGCTCTAATGACCCAAGACTTGGACTCGAAGATTTATGGGCAGCAGACAATGAAGAACTCCTACTTCTTTGCCTCTTATACCGCCTTGGAGTTGGCGAACGGCTTTTATGCCTTCTTGGAGAAGGAGAACGACCTTTACGGCGTCGTGGAGAAATTGAGCGGCTTTTTTTTCTGTAATAAAAATATCTATATATAATTGAGCAACAGCAAAACTTTTGGCATCACAGGTTAAAACAAAAATGCCAATCAGACCCATCATCTGCTGCAATAAATATAGAAGCATGTACAGAGTTACCTCACACATTGTTAAGACTAACCATTGTGTGCTCCCTCTTTTATCACATGAAGAAGCTAATGTCAGAATCGAGCAACAAAAGGACACCCATCGGCACCCATCACCTGCTCACTTCCCATCCCATATGATGGGAAGAAACCGAGTTTTTGAATTTTATTATGAAGTACATGCATCCTATCTAACTGTTAATAACTTATATACGTTTAACTCCAAGATATTTATGTTAGGAATCTTTCCTGGCTTTCCACGTAAATAGCCAGTTTGCAGAAATGTGAGATGGCGTAGAGATGTAAGTCAAGCAACATAGACATCAGGTGTTTTCTCAAAAAATCAGCAATACTAAAACATCAACATGACTGTCATCACATGAAAGTTTTTACATCAGGACCGTGCTCCTGAAACTGCAGAATAAGAGAAGACTACTTGAACAGAAAAAACATCATAAGCATGCCAAAAAAGACAATTAATTAAAAAAACATTCCCACACTTGAACATCTAAAACAATAATCCTCCACAATGAGCAATTGCTAATTTGTCATGTAAAAGACAACACTCCACAGGATGCAACCATCGAATATGCCCATTTCAAGAATTATGGATATGTCTAGACAAAAAATCTGCCACCAAATAAGCAATAAGCCAAATTTCTTTCACATTCGAGGGTATCATTTGCACCAGCAACTGCAGTTTGGCAGCCAATTTATCCAACCAGCGTTCCTACCAAATTCTTGACCCTCCAAAATATCAGAACTTTCAAACCTATTGCTTGATGTTTCTTTATAGCATGGAGCCATTTACAGCAAATTCGAAGTCTTTATTCAATAGAAAAGTAGAATAACACCGATCAATGGAGAAGGATAGGGTGCGTACAGAGCAACTCGAACATATTGTATATCCAATCCGCATGAGATACGTGAGTCCCCAATCTTTGTTACAATTGCTTGATAATTAATCACATTAACGCAAAACAATGAGAACATAAACGGGATCACCTGCTATAAGAATATGGCGACCGGCTTCTCTCTCTCCGGCTCCTCCTGCTATACCTGGGTGATGGTGAATGTCTCCTCCTATATGATGGGGAACGCGAACGTGACCGTGACAAGTCCCTAGGCATTTCCTATCAACTCAAGCTTATAATATTGTCCCTTTTTCTTTTCTGTTGTAACACAAATTCAGTTGCTAACCTGCATATAGGTTATCAATTGATAACATTAAACACTTAAACTCAGCTGCTAGCAAGATAATATAACTTCAAACTAAATAAAACTAAAACCTTTCACTTAACAATCATACAATATTCAAAATAAAAATTTGAAATTGAAATGCCGCCGCAGCGTACTCACATAAACAAATTTTGATTTTCCGTTCGTTTGACTATTTCTCAGGAAACAAACAGAAAATATAAAACCCTAATTCAAGGGTACCTGTGTGATCTTAACTTTGTTTGACCTTTGCATGAAACGTTAAATTGACAACCAAATTATAAATGTTCAAGAAAGAGATGAAATTATTACCAGAAATTTTTTTTTTCTTTTAATGGTGACGACAATTTGTCGACTTTTTAAAACGAACACGAAATCTACCAAATTTTAGATGGCTTTGAAGATTATCAAAATACGAAAATATAAACTTGCCTAGAATACGCTGTCGTTTCATTAAATTCAGCCCATGTGGGATAAGTTCATTGTAGTCCCTATATTTTAAATCAATTTCGAATTTACTGTCCATATTTTTAAAAATTATCTAAAATACTCTTATCGTTATTTTCACGGTTGATAAAACTAACTATCCAAAATTACAGTAGTATTTTTGTCTAATATAACTTAAAATTCAATAAACTGACTTGTACGGAGTGAAAAATAGATGGTGATTAAGTAGATTTTTAACATAAACAAATATAGCAAACAAATTTAGGTAAAAACATTTAAACTTGCCTGGAATACGCTGTCGTTTCATTCAATTCAGCCGTTGGGATAAATTTACTGTAGTCCCTATTTTTTAAACTAATTACGAATTTACTGTCCATGTTTTTAAAAATTATCTAAAATACTCTTATTGTTACTTTCATAGTTGATAAATCTATCCAAAATTAAAGTTGTATTTTTGTCTAATATGACTTAAAATTCAATAATCTGACTTGTAAGGAGTGAAAAATAGATGATGATTAAGTAGATTTTAACATAAGCAAATATAATAACAAAAATTCAGTAAAAAAAAGTTAATTACTAGTTAAATAATTTGTTGAAACTGTAGAAACTTAAAAATATTTATCCTTCTGGGCAGCAAGTCAAGCATTTATAGCATTTATAATTTAATGCATATTTGATATACCTTATTTAATAGTCATAAATATTTATTTATTTAATTCCAAAAGCATTTTTAATATTTTTTTATGTTATTTGGTTTTTTTTAAAAAGAGCTTTTAAAGATTAAAATATGTTAATTTCTATCTTTTCTAGTAAAAGTTTAAATTTTTGGCTTTCAGAAGTAAAGATTATAAATTTTTTTAAAATATTAAAATGTTTAAAATATTATTTTCTTATTTGATAATTTTATTTCATTTTTTTCATAATATAATTTCAAAAAAATTTGCCAATTAAAATAATCTTACATTTTAATTAAGGCTTTCATCGACAATTAAATGACTAAAATGTTTGGTAAAATTTCTATTTGCAAAATCTCTGATAACAAAAACTATATTTAAATAAATCTTTTTTTAAAAATTATTCTGAATAGATTCTGCTGATGTGGGAAAGACATCGAGCAACTATCCAATTGCAATGATTTAAGAGTGTAAAAAAATTGAAATTGGTAATTTGATTAGTTAAATTTCATCATTTTTTAAAAATTTTCGTAATGGGATAGCCACAGAATATTTGTACACATTTTTTTTTAACGAACTAATAGGACGTAAGAATATTTATTCATTTCTAGAAAACACCGAATAGTCCACGTAATATATTCTAATTATTTTTTTTATTTGCTTATTGATGTTATACCATGTTAGATTGTGTAAAACATTTTGAGGCTCTAGTATTGTTCTTTGAAATTAATCAAATTGGTCCTTTTTAATTAAGATGATCGTTATGAACTAGAATTTGCAAGAGTATTACATTTATAATTAAATTTTTTAAGTTCTATTTAGTATTATAATATTGTGGCTTGAAAGTTATGATTGTAAGGCTATTATTAGATGGAAAATATTAATAAACTAAATGAAAATAATAAACTTATTAAATCAGGATAGAAACTAATATATATATATATATGTACTTAAATTGCTGTCTCATAATCAAAATAACTATAAGATTGAGATGAATTTAGCATTTACAGAAATCAAAAACTTTAAATTAAACATGAGAAAATTATTCTCATATGGTATACAATAATGATCATAATCGATTTTCATAAACCATGACACAAATTTATACTAAAAAAATCAGGAAGGATGAACCCTATTGGAAACACCCTTAAAAGCAGCTTTCATGGAAGCAGAAGCAGAATTCATGGCAGCCTCAATATACTTGTTGGAAGCAAAAGTTGCTGCTTTTTCCATGAACTTCCCCATCTTCCTAGCTTTCTCAGCAGTCTCAACCAAACCACCATATTCTTCTTTCTCGATTCTCACCATTTCTTCCTCAAACATTCTGAACTCATCCATGGCGTCTTCCATGGCCGAATCAAGATAATCTTCGGCCTTTTGCATGGTGATTTCAGCTTCTTCGACTTCTCTTTCTTGCTCGAGCTCCACTGCTGCCCACGAGTTGTATGCTTCGATCTCAAACAGTTTCATCAAGTCCTCAATGGCATACGGATCAAAGCCCTTGTCTTCGCAAGCTTGGTTTGAGAGGAAAGTGAACTGGGAAATTAGGGCTTCCATTGCTTTAATTTTGAGTTTTTTGAGTGTTGAGAGAATAATATTGGAGATGCAAGATCTAGAGAAGAATAATGTAGATGAAAAAAGTTAAGTGGGTGGGAGGAGAATAGTATCATATAAAGATTGGTCACCCAAAAGTCCTTTGCTAAAATGTTTTATTATTAATACATATATATAGATAGATAAATAAATACATATATAGCCGTTTAGATAGGTTTATAAAATTTTATTATTTGTAAACTAGGTGAAATGAGTTTCAACTTTAATCAAGTGGTTTTCTTTAATCACTCACACCTATGTTTTTAATAAAATTAATATAAACTATTAAATTTTGAATATGTATTAGAGGATTTTTATAACTTGCTTCATGAATATTTTAAGCTTCTTCTTCTTTTTTTTTTTTTTAATTTACCTAGAGAAAATATTTGCAACCAAATTGATCAATCCCCCCATTAAAATGTGAACATAAATTGTTAAAAATTAATCATAATCAAGTAATTCATTTTCTTCGTGCTTTCATGGCCAGATGGGTGTGTGTGTGTGTGAATTGGACCGTTGGAGTTTCTTTTTCTTTTGACAAATTATTGAAAAAGAAGAATTTTTTCTACTCTCTATGAATGGTGGTGGGTTGATTGATGCCTTGATGGAGATGTGGATGGATTTTCTTATCTAATACATTGAAAGGAATCTTCAGTATAGTGGAATGTGGGACCATACTCCTTTGTATTTGTCAAATTCTGACTCTACAATTTGCTTATCTTTTGGTTAATTAAGCTTGCTTTTGCCGCAATTGGGTGAAGATTTTACAATCAATCATAATGAATATGAATAATGGGATTAGGCTACGGTGCAACTGTGGCACCGTGCCACAGTTGCATCTAGCCGTTAGATGCAGTTGGAGTGATGGGATCCATTAACATCCAACGGCTAGATACAACTGTAGTATAGTGCCACAGTTGCACCTAAGGTTCCCCTGAATAATGTTAAAAAAGATTGTTAGACACAGCATGGTAAGTGAATTATTGAGAAGAATGTTTTTGGTTACAATAGAATTGAGAGAAAGAGTAAAACTCCATGCTATTTGACTTATTTAATCAAAGTTTTCTTGATTTTTAAAATACATCAAAATTCTCTTAAGTGTTAAAATTTTTGCTAATCTTGTCATTTTATCCTTGATAATTGTTTGATGTTGAGAATATGAATATATTTAATTATTTAATTAATTGAATAAATTTAAATCATAACTAATTGAAAATTTTATTTTAATTATGAGAAAAAGCAAGGGAATTGTCAATTAGAATATATGTATTTTATTTTTACTGTTTCAAATACCCTTAGAAATATTGTTCTCCAAAAGTGTGTGCTAATTAGTTTAAAAATTTAATTATGTTTAAAAATATGAATATCTTTAATTAAATAATTAAATATATTCATATTCCCTACATCAAACAACCACAAAAAATGAAATGGTCATCAGCTAAAAGGTTGACAATTAAGTGAGTTTGGATATATTTTAAAACATTAATTTACTCAAACAACAAAAAGTCTTAACTCTTTTTCCTTATATACTTAGTGTATTAAAAAGAATAAAAAAAACATATAATCTAATTAAGTTGATCTTTTTAGTGGAATCAGTAAATTAAGAAAAAAAAAAGATAATGAAAGTCGTATGACATCAAATGTAATTAACTATACGAATACTTAATATGCTTTTATCTATTTGAAATTTATAAAAATCGAAAAATCGATTTAATATTAATCGGTTTGAGAACCATGAAATTGAAAATGTTGCAGTAAAAAAATCGACCTAATGTGGAGGTTTAGATTAGTTAGATTTCAAACTCACCACACCCATGTTGAAATCTGAAAATTTAAACCTAACTTAGAATGGTATGATTATGATGACATGACACATTACATAACGACGTATAATGAGCCTACTGGGCCGTCCCTTTAAAATTTCTAATCCAACCCGAAGCAGTTACGTATTTAGTTTTCTTCCTAAACGGGCTCAAGTTCTATTTGTCTTTTATTGGTAAGTTACTATTTGCACCCTAATTTTATCTTTGCCGACCCCATTGAAAAGGTGAAGTTATAAACAGGCGTTGAATGGTTATATTATCTGAGCAAAACCCTAACTTATGTCTCAACTCTCACTTTTTTTAAGAATCAAACTAAAATAACAGCTAAATTAAAAAGAAAACTTAAAAACCACTCGTTAGTTGAGGAAGCGTGCAGCATTAATTAAATACGAAACATGGCGCTGGAGTTGAAAATTTTTCTAGTTGTGGATTGTCGTCTAGGTCCTAAATTTTATGTTTTTAACAAATAAGAACACAATTTATCCATTTATAGCATGTAGGTCCCTCGTACTGTATGGAATGACGAAATTACTCTCAAAGTTGTAAATTATGACCGCCATTGACTAATGAGCATTGCTGTCATTTCAGCGGAATTTGCTTGGGAACCCAAACGATAAAAAAATAACCGACGATGGATTAATTGGGAAAAAATAAGAATTTAAGGACTTATACGATAACAATCTCATCAAATAAAATCAACTTAATTGTTGTTGCATGATAAACAGATCGAAATCGAAAGTGTTTTCGAAACCCGACGCAATCATTAACTCAGAATCCGGCCATGGCGAAGATTGCTAACGTGCGCGGGGAGGTGTTGTTCCCTGTCTTCGTTGCCTTCTATTTCACGATTAACGCTATAGTGAGCGACGCCATATGGTTGAATCTACCGGCGACGGGAACCAAATGCGTGTCGGAGGAAATCCAGAACAACGTCGTCGTTTTAGCCGATTACGTCGTCGTTTCCGATGATCACTCACATATCCCCACCATCTCCGTCAAGGTATGTGATTTTTTTTCGATTTCGTAGTTTTGGATCATTTTAGGTTGGAATTTTTATTTTGGAAAAGTTTTGACTTTTTTTAAATTTTGATCAAATTGTAGGGTTAGGTTTCGGCAATTTTTAGTGACAGTGTGTTGAGTTTATGTCGATTGGTGATGAATGTGTATCAGCTAGAAATGAATTTGTATAGTTATAATATTGATTGTTGAGAAAATAATTTGTTTGGTTAGGGAATTGGTTTATTTCTCGCAAATGATGTGTTTCAGAGTGTTTTTAGTAGCGGCAAAAAGACCTTCAAACTAGAAATGCTGTTGTGTTTATTTTGTGGTGTTCGTTTGAAATGGATAAAAATTTTATTTTCATGGCGCTCAGGTCTAGACGTCCGGATTTACAAAATCCGGATTTAAACTAGAATCAGAGTTGTATAGCATTGTAAAATAATATGTCCGGGCATCCGAATTTGAGCTAGAATCAGTGTTCTGCAATACTGTAAAATAATTGTACAACTTCCAGATTTTACAAAATAACCATATAAATATGTAGTGATTTCGAAATAATCATTTGATAGAATGATTCTTCAGAAAATGAAATTCAAGTTGCTAAAGCACTTGATGGTTGCATTCTCCCAAAAGCAAACCCAGGAGGTTATTGTGAAAAGTAGTTTTACTTGTTAACACTTTCTGCTAAATCACTTCCAAAAATAGCTTAATTTTGTCATGGGCATTGTAATTATAGTTGGACCATTAGAGTATGCTTTTGTTTACAAATAAGTTGTATTTTTCTGTAGCATTTGTAAATGAAATATGGATTAAATGAAACTTCTTGTTTATTTGAAATCGTGTGAGGAAATGCTGTTCCGTCCTTTTTTTCCCTTTTTTTTTATGTGATCAATTTCTGAAAATGTTTCATGTTTTACGATAGGTGACATCACCATATGGGAACAATCTTCACAACAGGGAGAATGTGACATATGGTCAGTTTGCTTTCACGACTCATGAAGCTGGCAACTACCTGGCATGTTTTTGGGTGGATGGCCATAATCCAGGAGGTGGAGATGTAAGCGTCAATATTGACTGGAAAACTGGAATTGCAGCTAAGGATTGGGAATCAGTTGCAAGAAAAGAGAAACTTGAAGTGAGTAGTTTTAGTTTCCTTTTGTTTTCTTTAGAGTGAATCAGATCCTTTGTTTTCGATATTTATTTGAATTTCTATTGTCTGAAATTTTGATGTATAGAAAATATTTTCAGTTAAAGACATCGCGTCACTATTATTTAGCTGCTCTTCTGCCATCCTTTTTAGTATAATTTTACTACCTGATGCACAAAGCTGCATTTTGGATGGCCTAGAGCTTGGTACATCATTAACAGCAGTAGGGTCTTTTTTTATGGTAAACAACTTAAGTCTGATTTATGGGCTGTGCAGACAGAACTTTTTTCCCTTTCTCTCATCCCCCTTCCCTGAATAAGAGTTTATCATAGCTTCCCAAATTTTATTAGCATCAGGTGTTAGGAATGAATGAAGAGGAGTTGTGGTAATAATTTTTACCATACTTGTACTAAGCAGAAGAAGCTTTGATGTTTTTGAGAAATTCCAATTTAATAGAGACAAAGTCTTAGCATTATTTTGGATTCCATTGTTCATAAGGTGCTAAGGATTGTTCTCAACAGTTTTGAATTCTGATTATTGTGTGTGCTTTAACTTAATAACAGGGTTTTTTTTTTTTGGGAAGAAACTTAGGTTTAATAACGAATTTCATGTTATTTACTATATTTTGCTTAGCAACCAGGAGAATTTCCAGTTACCCACATAGTTTCCTTCTTATAAATTTTGTTCTTTCCTTTTGTCATTACTCTTGACCAAGCATGATTTTGTCTTGCATTGCTAACAAGTAGGGCGTGGAGCTTGAACTGAGGAAACTTGAAGGGGCAGTAGAGGCCATCCATGAGAATCTACTTTATCTCAAGACCAAGTAAGTTTGTTTTGTAGTTGGAAGTGATTAAAAGTTTTCTTCTTAATAATAAGCTAATGGCAATTAATGTGGGATATTCTTACAGGGAAGCAGAGATGAGGGAAGTAAGTGAAAAAACAAATTCCAGAGTGGCATGGTACAGTCTCATGTCCTTGGGAGTCTGCATTGTGGTTTCAGGTGTGCAGGTGTGGCACTTGAAGCGATTCTTTCAGAAGAAGAAACTTATCTAAATTCACTTCTAACATTATATTTCTTGTTAAAAGAGCAAATTGTAGAACACTTTTTTTCCCCCCTTTTCTGAAGAAATGAATACTGTAGTAGGAAATTTTGGTACATTTACTGTGCAATCATCTTTCAATATGATACGGAAGAAATTCAATTCTTCATTTCTTAATTTGTGTAAGCTCAATTATTCTTTTATAGATCTTCAGTTTGTGGTCATTACTGCGATTGCAGAAATATGTTAAACATGATAGGTCTTCCGAGTGGAGCCTTATTCTGTATGTTTTTATCTGGTTAGAACCTAGAAGTCATCAATTTCATCACACCAAGGAATTTGTTGTAATAGTTCTTTTTCATAAATCTAGATGAGATTGAAATCTCCATGGTAGGCAATGGTAGAGTTGTCCTGATCTTTTGAAAGCAGGAAAACGGTGACTTTTCCCTGGGTTGTGAATTGAAGCATTTGATCCCTGATTTGTGAGGCAAATTATGCACTGACCATTTGGTTAACACAAAGGGTTATTTGGGGTTAATCAAGAAGCTGTAACTATGTGCACTAGAATCTCCACCACTTGATGCAAGGCTGATTACCATATTGAAAAATTTGTGAAAATGGACAGCATGAAGCACAAGAATAGTACATTGGATTTACATTTATCACCGTATGTAGTCGTATAGAGATTTTTGTGCCATGTAAATTTGACTACAAAGTAGTGAAAATGTAATTTTGTGAGTAAATAAACTTTTGTGCCATGGAATCAAATAGTGAAGAATGCATTATATAGTACTTAAATTGGTTTCGATGGAGGCCGCTGGTTGATTCAAAACTCAGTCAGGTGAGTTAGGTATGCAGTGGCCCGAGGGCTGCGAAAAGCCAGTAAACCAAAACTCTCTTAGATGTGACTCAAACAGATTTAAACCAAAGCTCTTTTGTAGTGAATGCAAAAACAGGCAGCATGAAGTCATCACTCATCATAACCTGAGTACACTTTTATTCCATCTTGTTAGATTACTCTTAGCTTGCGACATAGAATTGCGACTATGTATGCTATTTGATCCTGAAAATTAAATACTACAATGACCGAAACAGAAAAGCAAACAACATGGAGAAATTGTTGCTGTGAAACCAATCATTAAAGAATGATTAAAGTTTTAATCAAATCAGCAGTCAAAACTACTAAATCAGGGAAATAATGTCAACTGAAATGGGATAAATTAAAGAAGAATTGGCCCATGTAGGCTCTATTCAATTGGCCTGTGTAGGCTCTATTCAATTCGAACTATTTTGCGATTCATGCATCTAAACCGGCAAATCTCGTCAAAGAAATCATCTGAACTGCTGTGGCTGCTCTTCATTTGAAGAATTCGTATTACCATTGTCTTCAAATTTTTCCCATACTTCAACAGTGACTCAAGAGTGCTCATTTTCTGTTCAGCATTTAAAGGTGATCTTACTGTGACCACCACCTCCTCCAGACATGGAATCACAAATCCTGATTCTACCTGCAAAAAAAGAGTGTATATCTATCAATGTGAAGTCTAGAAGGTTGACTTGAGCGAATATTACACAAAAGTGCGGAGCATCAACTGACATTTTTCAGGCTGTTCTTTTGGCAAAGAGCAGCGAACATTGCTCCATGGATATCAAACTTCTGCAGTTTAGGATGGTTATTAAAGAATTCAACGAAGTCAACCTCCGGAAAGGGCTGAAGTGTATCAAAGTCCCCAGTGAATTCAACCTTCATGTATAGATGCTTCACCTCACTTGCCCAATAAAGCATTTTGCTAATTGCATCCCAACACCACTGAACCCCTCTTAAGGTCAAGGACTCAAGAGCCACAAGCTTTCCAAAATCGACCATGTAGACCCTCCCTACAGCATTTGCAGGAACATATAATCAATTACAGTTATAATTAAAGTAATCAGGAAACTTTGCTTTGCATCTGTGGAGTGAACTCAGGAGAAATGAAAAGTAATAATAACAATATTAAAGTTCATAGTAACTCCAAATGAGGAAAATTACCCGCATTATTGGAAATTGACAGATTCCTCAAGCAGTTTGTCTCTTGAACCCTAATCCAACTACAGCCTTGAACCTCAAGGAATTGGATCTTCGGACATGAAACAGAAAGTGAGCAGTTACCTAAGCCATAAAAATCCAGCTTACACTGCTCCAAATGTGGCAACTCAATCGAAACTGACCTAACCCCTTCACAGCCAAGCAGCAACAAGTTGGTCAAATTAGGACATGCCCTTAGTGCAGTGGACAATGCTGGATCCTCCAGTCTTGCACCAACAATTTCAAGGTTCTGAAGCTTATGAAAAACATCCCACTTGGGAGAACTAACCATTAGCACTCCCCAAAGCTTGAGTGACTCCAAATTTTTTGCTCTGCTAATGCAATCCAATTTCGAGGGGTTCTCCAGGCACCCTTGATAATCAGCAAGATTATCCATTCGAAGCTCTAGATGTTTGAGGGTAGAGCCAGCAAGCATTAGCCACGAGTCAAGGCCTGCCTTAGAGAATGGGGTATACACGACAAGCTCCTCTAAACAAACAATAGAATATATCATCTTCAACACAATATCATCAGGACTGTTATCACAACTCTGGTTATCAAAAGAGTTTCGTGGAAAATACAGACTTTTAAGGTAAGGAATCGATTCCTTCCATCTCTTGGATACACAGTTACAAAGTGCGACGTCCCTGGCATTTTTCATGTGTGATAAAATGTATTGAACAATCGCATCTGGAAGCGAGTCCATTCTGTAACGTCAACAATCAAACGGTTTGCAGTCAATAATAAGTATTGTAGAACAAGCAATAATTAACGTCAAAATAAAGAATGTAACTAAATTAACGAACATTAATCAACTCAAATAAGCTTGAATCTGAGATTTTTCTTTCAACTAACTAGAAACCAACTTCAGATAAATTAATAAATGATACAAATTGAGAGAACCCAGATGAGAATCAAACATTTTAAGAAAAACCCACATGAAATTCAAACAAATTATACGCAGAGGAAGAAAAATAGAGATTCTATGCATCGATTCGAAAGCTAAAGACAAAACCCATTTGCATAAATTCATGTTGAAGCTTCAAAATGTACAGATTTTCCTCAATGCTCAAACAAACAATTAAAACGTATAATGTAGCAAAAAGGAAAATGGAGGAGAGCTTACAGTTAACAATTATAAATTTGAAACGAAACAGAAAGAAACAGATCTAAGCTCTGGCCTCACGAAGTATTTTAAAAAAATTTGAAAGCCGAGGCCTGTGCTTTTTGATCTTTTATATTTCTTTCAGTCTGAGAAGAAGAGACAGATTCCTGATTTGTTATTTATATAAAGAGAAGAAAAATATCAAAGTGAGAATCTGTGACTTATTTTTTTAATATTTTTCAAAAATTTTAGTGTAGGGAGCGCGACTGTGCAAAGGGCTCGAGGGTTTTTGTGTTTTTTTTCAAAATTTAAAATACTTTCAATTGAGCCCTCGCTAACGGGCACGAACTTGAAAAACAAGTCGAAACGGCCCTGGCCTAGGCCCGCTTTCGGCTTTGCGATTTCAAAATTTTGAATTTTGTTACCGTTCCTACGGTCTAAATTTTTTTATCAGATAGGTCCCCCTAATTTAGTAATATATTAACAAGAGTTCATTATTTTGTCTGTTTATATAAAAAAATGATCGCTAGCAATAACACTGACCTATAAAACGAACAAAATTGTCCTTTGCTTTGGGAGTTTTCATTTATATTGAGTCCTACCATTATAACACGAGTAACTTATTCATGTTTATCTTTGTTAATAATGAAGAAGAGCTAATGCGGAATTAAGAACAATTGTTTTATAAAATTTTATGAATTTTGCATGACCCTCTAAAACACGACCATCCAAAAGTTGTTTTTAACGTAGTTATGTAATTTTTACAATGTGCTAAAAAGCTCTATTTAGAAACAATAATAATAGTAGTAGTAGTAGTAGTAATAATAATAATAATAATAATAATAATAATAATAATAATAATAATAATAATAATAATGCATGTTGTAAAGTTCATTGACAATTCATAAAAGGTCGATTCAAAGACTTAGGCTAATAAGATTACTAAGGTTGTGATGATAATCAAAAAAAAAAAAACATTTTGATTTGCCTAGATGGAACTAAGAACATATATGTTAGGCTAATTCTAGACTATTATACATTGGATGTAACAAAAATGATTGAAATTATATAAAAAGTGATTTTGCATGTGCTATTGACAATTTTGTTAGGAATCTAAGGGGGTTTTGGTATTATTTTCGGGCCACTGGTTTCCACTTTATGAAAATAATAATAATAATAATAATAAAATGCGTTTGGTTGGCATTTTTATTGTCAAATTTTTGCTTCATTGGAAAATTATCAATTAGAAAGAAGTGCAGAGATTTCCTATTTTATAACCACTTTAGTTACTTATTTTATTTGTTAAAAATAATTAATATTCACAATAAAAAAAGACCATTTAAAGAAAATAAATTAGACATAAAAATAAAACACTACAAAATACAATACAACTACAGAAAATTGTTTTCATCAAAAGATTTTACCACTCTCTTTCGTCATCTTCAAATTTTCAAACAAACAACAAAAAATATTTTTATTTTTTCATTTTTTAAAATTATTTTAAAATTAAACTATCAAACGTATTTTTAAATTCACGTAAAACTAATCATTTCTATATTATTAAACAAATACAACAGCATCAACTTCAAAGCAATACCAAATACACCCTAAATATTTTTATTTAGTGCACCCAAAACTATTTTTTACATTGACTTTTCTCTTTGGAATGCCAAAAAAAAAATCTGCAAATGATTGAAATATGTAATACATCATTTATTAAATAGTTAATCATTTCACACTTTTTAGATTTCTTATATTACCACATCGTCTAACTAAGTATTGAATTATTTGAAACAATTTTTTTTTTTTGTCTCTTTTCCCTTTTTTTCTTTTTGTGGATTAGAAACATATTCTTAAAATATTTGAGTGTAAGTGTTCTCATTCACCAAAAAGTTACATCTATTGAAATATAAACAAGTATATCATGAACTAATTGA
The DNA here is from genome assembly GCA_039657385.1 of Citrus x changshan-huyou. Lineage (NCBI taxonomy): Eukaryota > Viridiplantae > Streptophyta > Magnoliopsida > Sapindales > Rutaceae > Citrus > Citrus x changshan-huyou. Next base: position 10,655,646 of record CM077549.1, read on the forward strand.
AATATATTCAAAATTAAGGGATCTAAAGAGAATTATCATTTTTAATATAACCCGTGTGAAGCGGATTGAATGTAGGGATGACAATGGGCACTGCTCGAAGCGGGTTTTCCATTACCAAATCTAAATCCGCACAAAATTTAAATTATCAAACCCACCCGCAACCTGCTGCGGGTTTTAATTTTTTTAAGGAAATCCACTCATTGCGGATTTTGACAATTATTAAACCCACAATGGTAACTAGCAAATTTTTTATGAATTTCCACATTTAAAATCACAAATTTCAATATATAAAGTTATAATAATAACCTAAAATTTCATTTGACATATTCAATTATAAATTTAACCAATGTAAATGGAAAATTAAAATTTTAACATCAATCCAACAAAAGTTCTCAAATTTAAATATAAAATACACAAATTCATAAATAAAAGCCACAAATTTCAATATAGAAATTTATAATAATAACCTAAAATTTCACTTAACATATTCAATTATAAATTTAACCAATGTAAATGGAAAATTAAAATTTCAACATCAATCCAACAAAAGCTGTCAAATTTAAATATAAAATAAAAAAATTCATAAAAAGAAAAAAGCCACATATGAGTATCTAAAAATAAACAATTATCAATTCATAATATCATTCAACACAAGCTCCAAAAGAAAATCTTCATTTCATTCACCACCATTAACACCCATCCAACACAATTCCTATAATAATAATTAAGATTAATATTTTCTGAAGAATAATACTTTTTAAATACTAATCCGAAGAACAAAATTATAATAATGAAATAATTCATGCATCAAGTTAAAGCCTATTAGGACTTAGGCACGTTGCAACTTGCACACACATTTGCATTTTATATTATCTACTTTATATGTTTTTAGATTTAAATATTTTTCAATTAAAAATATTTTTAAAAAAGTTATGGGTTTTTGGATAGCAATGCAGGCATTCGTTAAAATTTGGCTAATATCAAACCCACCTGCAACCTAGTGCGGGTTTTGATTTACAATACAAAACCCATCCACAACCCACAAAATTACTTATAGCGAATAGGTTTTGGCGGGTGGGTTTGAGCATTTTCAGGTACCATTGCTATCCTTAATTGTATGCTTCGTACGTTGCTTGTACTGACAGGAGACACATGTGAGATAAGAATTTGCCATAGATCTGAAAAATTTGGTCATTGGATCATGAAACATTGCCATCGTTGGTGCTTTTGTATTTTACATAATGATAGGGTTATTTATTTAAGAGCCGACAATTGACAATTGCTGACTCACATGCAAATTGGTTTCTGACTTCCTTCCTTCCTTCCTAAAAAATGAAAATTATATATATCTATATATATATATATATATGGTCCCTTAATGATCCTATAATTTAAAACATCAATAATATAAAAATATGTATAGTTACATCCAATCAATAGTACGTGTTATCTTTATTAATAAAAAAATTTATTATTTTTAAAACAATAACCAATTAACAAACAAATTAAAGGGTGGTTTTAAATTTAAAAATAAAAATAACAAGAGTTCAAGTTCTTTTATTTCAAATTGAAATCTTGACAAGTTCTTTTACTTGAAATTGAATTCTTAACACATTAAGTAAGTAGTTTCATTGCATGATGCACATGTGTGTGCATATTCTTTTAGATAAGAGTGCTGCTATTTACCCCGAATGCTAACCCCGAATTTGCGCTCCGAAAGACAAAACGACATCGTTTCCTTTTGCTTTTTAATTTCAGCCGAAAAAGGAGGGCAGCACATGGGTGAGCATATGCTTCAATTAATTTGGAACCAAAACGGCGTCGCCAATTCCTGCTTTATCCTTCTTTTTGCTTTCGTTTCCAACCACAACACTCGGCACCCAGAACTTCCACAAACTGCAAACTGCAAAACATTTCCATATGCTAGCTCCAACCACAATCATTTTTCGCAGACCATTTTCATATGCTAGCTCTTTATGCATGTGACCGAACACAACTTTCATGTGTCTGTCTGCTTGTGTATATAGGATGGAAACTTATATGGATTTCTCCAATCACCTGAATGATTGTATTCTCAAATGTTGCTTGCGGATTCATGTGACTTGCTGTTCCAAATGATTATGTTGGAGTCTTTGACACTTATTTGGGAAGGCTGTTGGTTTTAATTTTGTTCACTATTAGAGCTGTAGTACTTCTTGCATGTCTATTTCTTTTTCTTTTTTCGTCTTCCCTGTAATTTAATCAATTTTAAATGCACTAGATGCCACATGCTTTGTCTGCATATTTGTCTCTGGGCATAGTCTGAAGCTGCTTTTGCCAACACAGAGCTGATTTAGGGAATGCCCATGGAGCACTTGTAAGTGTCTGCTTTTCCATAAATCACAAAATTTTAACATATCAAAACTTAATGATTCGTGAAAGTTGAGTGCTGAATTTAAACGCCAACTTGTACATGGGCTTTGGCATAAGGCAGCCAACAACGGTTCCTCAACGTAAGTGTTGAGTGTTAGAAAATGCATATTTATAAAGGAGAAAACCGTCATTTTACATTTCAAATCTTATTAACAACCCTTACTTTTATGTATTTAACCTTCTTGTGATTTAATTACATGTGTTTTATTTTAATTAAGTATTTTATGTATTTTAGGGGCATTATAGTCATTTCACAATAAAGGAGAGATCAGATGGCAAAACGGACATCACTTTTGAACTCAGGACGGTCGAAAACCTTAGGAGGGGCATAAAAGGAAAAATGGCACTATTCACATGTACGGTACTATTCACGTATACGGTACTGTATATGTTACTGTTCACGGCACTGTTCACATAGACGGATCGATGATGTGGCATTGACTGATGAGGTGTCACGATCCTGTTGGACTAAAATTCTTATGTACTGTTGATGGTGACGTGGCAGCATATCAGTGGACGAAAAATCTCGCGTACGGTGCATGCATCACACAGGATTATTTTCAACCAAACCGCGTTACTGTTCATCCGGGTCAAACCGTGTTACTGTTCATCCGCGTGGTCAAACCGTGGACTGTTGACTGATGACGTGGCGCAATCCTGAGCGTCCAAACTGTTTTTAATCCGATGGCCATGATTTACTCCATGTATCTATAAAAAGGGGGCCTCCCCCCCCTAATTTGATATCTCTGAATCCATTTTTGGGATCCATTTTCTGTAATTCCCTCTCCATCTTGTATTTTCTTTGTATTTTAATAAATTCCCATTTTGCCCCTAGTTCAATTATGAGTAGCTAATTTTCTTTCAAGCTTGGGTTGAAGGTGAAGTCTCAACATGTGTCATGGGCTTTATTTGGTAAATTTATTTTCTTTTCCCCTCTAGTTTTTGTGGATGATTTGACTTATCGTCGACAAATAATACTGATCTTGTCTAGATACCGCCTTGGTTACACCGGCTCTCTAGTATAAGGTTATTATTATTTGGCACGATAAGCCCTTAGCACCATATTGATTAGAGCGTGGTTCATGAGGTGTGGATTCCCCCCTCATGATTTAATTGGCATTAATAAGGATTATTTAGCCCATGATGCATGTTGATACGGATCCAGATACCCAAGTACGTCAATTTAATCGATTTTCTCTACAATTTATTCTCGCCATTGCAATTCCAATTTTAGCATATTTTAAATCACTTCCACCACAATTCCAACCACCCATTTACAAAATTAATTCTATATATAATTAAAAATCCACCTCCTCGTGGGATCGACACTCGTCACCATTGATCTACACTACAATAGATTCGTGCGCTTGCGAGTACATTAAAATTTGCACAACAAGTTTTTGGCGCCGTTGCCGGGGAGGTAAGTAATTTTAATTCATAGAATTAATTTTTGTGAATAATTTCTTTTATTTGTTTTCTTGTATTTTTTATTAAAAAAAAAAAAAGTAAATCTACATTTAGAGGTTAGTATTTCTTTTCTTTTTCTCTTCTTTAAAATTCTGTAATTTAATTTTCAATTTATTTTTTCTTTGTAATTCTTGTTTATCTTATTAATTTAATTTTTAGTTAATGTATTTCACGTATTTATTTTTGTGTGTTTTTATAGAAAGATTGTAATAACGCAATAAGGTTAGTATCGTAATTTCTCCCTCTTATTTATTTTTATTTGTTTTGTTCCCATCTTTATTTTTATTTTTATTTTATTTTGCATGCATGGTCGTAGGTCATTATTACCTAATCTTGAACCTATAGACCTTGAATTAGAAAAAACACTTCGCACACAAAAACACATTAAAAATAAAATTGGAATGGATTTACAAGCACCACAGGAGAGGCCATTTAAGGACTATTTTAGTCCCTTAGCTAATTTGAGCACATCATGTATTAGATACCCAAATGTAGCTGCTAGGAGCTTTGAACTAAAACCTAGTGTGCTAAATTGTCTCCCCACATTCTATGGCCTAGAAAATGAGGACCCATATAATCATCTGAATGATTTTCATGCCATTTGTCAAACTTTTAAATATGAAAATTTTTCAGACGATGATGTTAAACTCAGATTATTCCCATTTTCTTTAAAGGATAGAGCTCGTTCATGGTTAAATACTTTGCCTGCTAATAGCATTGCATCATGGGAACAAATGGTTACAAAATTTCTAAATAAATATTTCCCAGTGCATAAAACCAATTCTATTCGCAGGGAAATTTCAGAGTTTACACAAAGAGAGGACGAGCAGTTTTTCGAAACATGGGAGCGATTCAATGGGCTACTCTTGAAGTGTCCACATCATGGGTACGAGAAATGGCACCAATGCCAATACTTTTTGGAGGGATTACTACCAAATGTGCAAGAATGGCTAATGGCAACAAGTGGAGGAGAGCTAATGTCAAAAAGTGCATCAGAAATTTGGGAGTTTTTCCAGCGACAAGCGGACAATTCCCAACAACGGAGTCGATCCCTCAGGAATACTAGAAGGATTAAAGGAGTGAATGAGGTTCACATTGGCGAGTCAACTTCAGGAATCAAAGAAGTCAAGGAGATGGTGGAAGGTCTTGCTCGACAAATAGCATCGTTATCGACTGCTAAATCAACAGAACCACATGACCATGACTCATACTCCGATCAAGCCAATGCCATAGGTGTAATGAGAAAGCCATCTAATTACAACCCATACTCCAACACATATAACCCTGGATGGAGAGACCACCCCAATTTTTCATGGTCTCAAGGATTCCAACAGAATGGACCAGCAGCTCCAGCTCCACAAATTCCTCAAGTTCCTCAAGCCTCTCAGCCACCATTCAGACCATACAATCAGAACCAGAACTACTCTCAACCCAGACCATGGGAGGATTCATTCCAAAATCTCAAGAATGTTACTCATTCTACGATTGAGCAACAGAACCGCACTATTGATGGACTACGAAATGAGTTGAGAGCAGGCTTCAACTCACAAGCTCAATCAGTTTCAAGCCTGGAGAAAATGGTGGGACAACTCGCTTCTTCAGTTCAGACCTTGGCAATGACTGTTGAGAAAGGCAAGTTTCCAAGTCAACCAGTGCCTAATCCTAAAGGAGTGCATGAAGCAAGTACCAGTTCACCACAACAGCATGGAGAGGTCAAAGCAGTCATGACCTTGCGAAAAGGAAAGGAAGTCGACAATAAAGTGGAGATGCCGGTGACAAAAGAAAATCAAATTGTACCTGTAAATGCTGAGGACTCACCACCGGAGGAAAAAGAAGAAACCAACCCACGAGAATACGTTCCCAAAGCTCCATTTCCTCAGAGGTTAGTGAAAGGAAAGAAGGGAAAATCCACAGGTGAGATTCTCGAAATCTTCAAACAGGTAAGTGTTAACATCCCTTTACTTGATGCTATAAAGCAAGTTCCATCTTATGCCAAGTTTCTTAAAGACCTTTGTACTAAAAAGAGAAATATGCATGTTCAAAAGAAGGCATTTTTAACAGAAAACGTTAGTTCTATACTCCAACATAAAATTCCTTTAAAATGCAAAGACCCAGGCTCCCCCACTATCTCATGTAGTATAGGGAACCACACAATTGAGAATGCTTTGTTGGATTTAGGAGCTAGTGTAAATTTGTTGCCTTACTCTGTATTCGTGAAACTTGGACTGGGAGAATTACACCCAACTCCAGTGGTGTTACAGCTTGCAGATCGGTCTACGAAAATACCTCGCGGTATTGTGGAGGACGTGCTTATCCAGGTAGACAAGTTTTATTTTCCTGTTGATTTCATTGTAATTGACACTCAACCAATACAGGACTCAAGGAAGCACATCCTCATTATTCTAGGCCGACCTTTCTTGGCAACTGCGGATGCTCATATTCAATGTAGGACCGGAAATATGCAATTGTCATTCGGCAACATGACTATAGAGCTAAACATTTTCAACATTGCCAAACAACCTCACAGTGCAGATGATGGAATTGTTGATGTGGATTTAATTGAAGCATTAGTTGATGACACATTTCTTTCAAACCTTAGTGATGATCCTTTACAAACATGTTTAACTCACTTTGGTTTGGATTTTGATATTGACAGATCGGTCGATGAGGTCAACTCCCTGCTTGACTCAGCACCATACATGGACACTAATAAATGGAAGTCAAGAGTTGAACAACTAGCACCATTAGAGAAGAAACTCATCCCATCATCAGAATCACCACCGAAACTCGAGCTCAAACCATTGCCCAACACATTGGAATATGCATTTTTGGGAGAAGAAAGTACTCTGCCGGTAATCATCTCATCATCCCTAAATGAGGAACAAAAATGTAAGTTGTTGGATGTTTTAAAAGAGCACAAAGGAGCATTAGGATGGACCATAGCAGACATCAAAGGTATAAATCCAGTAGACTGCATGCATTACATTCACCTTGATGAAAATGCTAAATCTACTAGGGAAATGCAACGTCGGTTAAATCCTAATATGAAAGAAGTTGTTAGAACAGAAGTCCTTAAGCTATTAGACGCAGGTATCATTTACCCAATTTCTGATAGTTCATGGGTCAGTCCTGTACAAGTTGTCCCCAAAAAGTCAGGAGTCACAGTAGTTACCAATGCTGATAATGAATTGATACCAACTAGAGTAACTACAGGATGGCGTGTATGCATTGATTATAGAAAGTTGAATTCTGTCACACGTAAAGACCATTTTCCTTTACCATTTATCGATCAAATGCTTGATAGATTAGCAGGCCATGAATTTTATTGCTTTCTAGATGGCTATTCAGGATATAATCAGATTCCCATAGCACCAAAAGATCAAGAGAAAACTACTTTCACTTGCCCTTTTGGCACTTTTGCATATAGGAGAATGCCATTTGGATTATGTAATGCACCTGCTACATTTCAACGATGCATGTTGAGCATTTTTTCTGATATGGTTGAACGATTCCTTGAAGTCTTTATGGATGATTTTTCTGTCTTTGGTGACTCGTTTGATCAATGTTTACATCATCTAACGCTAGTTCTGCAGAGATGTACCGAGAAGAGCTTAGTCTTAAATTGGGAGAAGTGCCATTTTATGGTAAAACAAGGTATTGTTCTCGGTCACATCATTTCAAGCAAAGGTATTGAGGTTGACAAAGCCAAGGTGGATCTCATTTCTAATCTTCCTCCACTCAAAACAGTCAGAGAAGTAAGATCTTTCCTTGGGCATGCTGGTTTCTATAGACGTTTCATTAAAGATTTTAGCAAAGTTTCTAGACCCTTATGCAATTTACTTGCTAAGGATGTACCTTTTATCTTTAATGATTCATGTCTTATGGCTTTTGAAAAATTAAAGCAATTGTTGACATCATCACCCATCATTCAGGCCTCAAACTGGAACTTACCATTTGAGCTCATGTGTGATGCATCTGATTATGCAGTAGGAGCAGTATTAGGACAAAGAGTTGATCGAATTCCCCACGTTATTTACTATGCTAGTATGACATTGAATGATGCACAGTTGAATTATTCAACTACTGAAAAAGAAATGCTAGCAGTAGTGTTTGCATTAGAGAAATTTCGATCTTATCTCATTGGTTGTAAAATAATTATATTCACAGATCATGCTGCTCTTAAATATCTTCTCACAAAGAAAGATGCAAAAGCTAGACTAATTCGTTGGGTGTTACTTTTGCAGGAATTTGACTTGGAATTCAAAGATAAGAAAGGCACAGAGAATGTTGTAGCTGACCATCTCTCTCGCCTCCATTTTGATACAATTATGGAACCATTACCATTGAATGAGTCATTTCCAGATGAACAATTAATGAATGTGGAAGTATTACCTTGGTATGCTGATATAGTTAATTATCTTGTTACAGGTAAACTTCCAGAGCATTGGACCAAGCAAGACAAGGCTAAATTCTTTGCGGAAATAAAGAATTTCTTTTGGGATGACCCGTATTTGTTCAAGTATTGTGCAGATCAAATTGTTAGGCGATGTGTCCCAGAAAGTGAAATTCAAAATATCCTTTCATTCTGCCATGAACAAGCTTGTGGAGGCCATTTCAGTGCTAAGAAAACAGCGACTAAAGTTTTACAATGTGGTTTCTATTGGCCAACTATATTTCGAGACGCTTACACTTTCTGTTCTTCATGTGATAGGTGTCAACGAATGGGGAGCATTACACGAAGGAACATGATGCCACTAAATCCAATTTTAGTGGTTGAGATTTTTGACGTATGGGGTATCGACTTCATGGGACCCTTTCCCTCTTCTTTTGGCCATCAATACATATTGGTTGGTGTTGACTACGTATCGAAATGGGTGGAAGCAATTCCATGCAGAACTAATGATCACAAGGTGGTGATAGGATTTTTGAAAAGCAACATTGTCTCGCGCTTTGGATTCCCTCGAGCAATAATCAGTGATGGTGGTGCCCACTTTTGTAACAAAGCATTCAAAGCTCTTTTGACAAAGTATTCAATCACACACAAAATGGCAACCCCGTATCATCCGCAAACCAGTGGCCAAGTTGAGATCTCCAATCGAGAAATCAAGCACATATTAGAAAAAACGGTGAGGCCAGACATAAAAGATTGGTCATTAAGACTTGATGATGCATTATGGGCATATAGAACGGCTTTCAAGACCCCGATTGGGATGTCACCCTACAGGCTAGTGTATGGAAAAGCTTGCCACCTACCTGTGGAACTCGAGCATCGTGCATATTGGGCCATCAAGAAATTCAACTTTGACATGCAGAAAGCCAGCTCAGAAAGAAGATTACAACTGACAGAACTTGAAGAAATTCGCAATGATGCATACGAAAATGCCAAGATTTACAAGCAACGAATGAAAGTCTTTCATGACAAGCACATTATGAGAAAATCATTCACTCTAGGTCAGAAAGTGCTTTTATTCAATTCTCGCTTGCACCTATTCCCAGGTAAGTTACGCTCTCGATGGTCTGGTCCCTTTATTGTTCATACTGTTTTTCCACATGGGGCAATTGAAATTAAAGACCCAAAGAACGGTGTCACGTTTAAAGTTAATGGTCAAAGATTAAAGCCATATCTAGAATACCAACCACATGGAGAAGACACCGAAATAAATTTGAGTGACCCACCAGATTTGAATTGATTTTTTTTCTTTTCGTTGATTTGATTTTGTTTTCTTTCTTTATATTATTCTTTTGCTAATTGAAATTATTTTTGCATAAGTGTGTTTGTTTAACAATTGAGTTTTCTCTTATCATTTTTAATCATGAGTACCTTACTTAGACCGTTCCTCCTGAACATTCTTAAACCACTTCAACGTGTCAAAACTCATCTCAAAAAGCAGATTCAATTTTGTAAAACACAACGCATTTGGGCTCTACAACCACCAGAGTTAGTAGCCTATGTTGAGGGTTTAGAACGCCAACTCAGAGACATTGAGAGAAGTGTTTACGACATCCAGTTGGAGCTTGAGGTAAATTCAATAAGAGGACGATTTTAATTTTCTTTGTGTGTTTTAATTTTTTTTTCTGTTTGTGTGCTTTAGTTTGTTACCCCGGTGAAGTGGCGGATAACGGTACTCCGTGACAATCAAGTCGGTTAACTTCAGTTTCCCATAATAACTGATATTCTGAGGCGAAGGTATGGATAGAAACGAGATTTTAGCAAAGCTTCACAAGCGATTCCCTTCACTTCCTCAGAATGCCCTCCTTACAATCTATAAATCCCGGTCTGAACGCATGCGATTGCTCATGAGGAATAACATACCTGCAGACATCCGTTGGTTAATCGAGGCTAAAGTACGATCGGCAGGTGAGTTACCTCCTAAATTTATTGCATACATGCCTGGTTGTGGTAAAGGAAATTATGCAAGAAAACGACGAGCTCGAAGAATTTCTGTTGCTTGTCATAAGTGTGCCAGAATGAGTTGCGATAGAAACCCATGTTCTTTAGGAATGGTGTCTGATAACAGGGAAGATAAGATTCAATTCATTAGGGATGGCTTGAATAAGAAGTCATTGGATGATATCCTTTTGTCTCTTGAAACGCATCCTAGTGGATATGTGCAAGGAGCGATTCTCCGGTTATGGCCATTATTCCAGAAAGAGCATGCACGATATAGTCTCGGGAATCTGACTATAAACGACCCTGTTTGCCAGTTTATAAGAAAACTGGATGGGAAGCCCATCCTCGACCCATAGAGGGCGTTCAAGCCGTTTCTGGACGTAAAACCAGAGGAAGATGTGAGCCACAGTCGCAACTACGTGTAAATATCCTTTTACTTTCTGTTATTTTATTTCACTATTGTTTTATCGTTTGCATTATTGCCTTTAATAATTTTATTACTGTTTGCTTTTTCCTTTTTACTGTTTTCTTTTTGACTCGCGAGCCACGTGCTTTACGCGTTATTTGACACTGACATGTTACCTCATTCACAGCTGTGATCCACTGTCACCAAGATTCTTAAATGTGATTTACTTTTTGTCAAGCACTCACAAATTATTTTTGAGAAGTATCACAATGGCAGCCACTCCCAATAGACAATTCAAGAACATTTGTGTGCTTTCTGGATTTACCTATGGCAAACATAAAGAGTTCGTTGAGGCAGCCATAGATCTTGGCCGAAGTATAGCAGCAAGAAAATTACATTTGGTGTATGGAGGAGGTAACCGAGGGTTATCAAAAATGGTCTCAGAAGCAGCTTTTATCAGAGGAAGTCAAGTGTTAGGCATCATCCCAAGAGTCCTAAAACCATTGGGCAGTTCGTCTGACTCATCAACTGGAGAAGAGTTAGTCGTCTCAGGTATGCAAGAAAGAATAACTGAAATGCTTAATCATGCTGATGCTTTTATTTTCCTTCCAGGAGATCTTGCAACACTAGAGGCACTTATCACACTAGCATCTTGGGCCCATCTGCACATCCACCAGAAACCCATCGATTTGTTAAATGTCAATAACTTTTATGATGGCTTTATCGCATTTCTTAACCATGCAATAAAAAACTATTTCATTCCTTCTAATGTGAAAAAACTCTTTATTTGTGCTCACACTGCTAATGAGCTACTTGATATGTTACAAGCTTATAAACCGGAGCCAGACCCCTGGACCTTTGTGTTGGAGCGACCAAATAATGATGGTAACAGTAGCCGCAGTAAGAAGTACAAATTAGATTTAACTCTCCGCCTGTAAATATTTTCTTCTGTGTTGCACCACCCAGGTGATGTCTTCTAAACTCTACTTCTTTCCTTTAAAACATTGAGGACAATGTTTCGTTCTGGTTGGGGGGAGGGAATAGTCGACAATTGTGGAATCTTGGTTAAGTTTTTACTGATTTTTTGTTGTAGAAACTAACTGTTGCTAACGTTTTGTGTTGAAGATGGCTGAATATGGAGTGTAGTTACTCTAGAAACGCATCTTCATCGTTTAAAAAAAAAAAAAAAAAAAACTCGTTTTCTTCCTCTTTCTCCTTTATAAATATGTAGTTTCAAATTTTTGAGTCGAAGATGGCTGAATATGGAGTGTAGTGCCTCTAGAAACGCATCTTCTTAGTTAAAAAAAAAAAAAAAATTTCTTTTTCTAATTAATTTTTTCTACATCATTTTCACATTTCTGCATGCATATTTTCCTTTCATGTTTAGAATAGGTTGGGGGTAGAATGTTGTTTAAAAAAAAAAAAATTGTGTTATTTGTTTTAACATTGGATGACATGATTAATTTCAAATTTTAGTATTTGTATTATCTTTGGTCTTAAGTGATGTTACGCTATGTTTGCTACTTTACATGTTGATGTCGGAGACAAATATGAGTTGCTTGAAAGAATGAACATGTCATAAATAAGTGCCAAGTGAGTTGTTGAGCCTATCATTTTCTTGGAGAGTAACCCTTTTGCCCATTCTCTATACAGCTTAGCAGTTTATTATTTTATACACGATCTCTAGATTTCTTTTAAGTTAACCCTTTAAAAAAAATATATATGGTAAAATAAAATAAAAAAAAGAAAAAAGAAAAAAAAATGTGTGTTTCTACATTGGGAGGCCCATCTAACTAGTAGATATGGATAATTATTTAGAGCCCTAAAAGACGATGGAAAGGCCATCTTTGATCCGTTTGAGCCTTTCTAGCCATCCCTTTTATTAAATATCCATAGTTACCCCTTTTGAGCCTTTTTAAAAAAAAAAAAAAAAAAAAGAACAAAAACCTTTTCTTTGTCAACTTATCATCTTGACCCACTCCGATTTGGAGTATTACCCAATGTCTTTTAAGTTCCATCACCTATTTATGTTTGAGAAAATGTAAATAATTATGTTGTTCAGTGAAGTTATGCCAAATAAAAGCAAAAAGAAAAAAAAAAAACAAAAGTTGTTGTTTCAAAAGAATAAAAATAACAATAATAGGTGAAATCCACCTTGCAAGTTCCAAAAAAAAAAAAAAAAAAAATTTCTGCATTTTTCTCAAACATATACTTTGTTTTCCTTATTTCCTTTCTTTGTTAGCCATATCCCTAACCTACGTTACGTCCTAATAAAAGTCCTTCTTGATTTTAGGGAACTATAGTTTGAAGTAGAAGCTAGTTATATGGGCTAAAACGATGTAGTGATGCATAATAATAAAAAAAAAAAAGATAAATAAAGTGGGTTGACTAACATTTTATTTAACTTGAGATCGTATTATTTCTAAGCTGAGGGCATATTTATTTCATCTTGGTGAGAGCATGTGATATCATTTCTTTATTATTTTCTCTCTCAATTACCATTCATTGGAGTGACTATGTTTATTGGGTTTTAATTTCTTTGTGAGAGTGTCACTACTTCCAGTGAGATTTTGGGGTTTGACATGTCATTCTTGAAAGTAGCTATAACAAAGTCTACTGGGCTAATTCATGTGGATGGTTGATGTGGGTGTGATGTTGCTTTAGACTGAAGATAATGCTTATACTTTTATTTGATTGCTATCATTAATCTGATTGAATAAACACGAGTGTTTCTAAAAAAAAAAAAATTAAAAAAAAAAAAATCATTTTGAATTTGAATTTTGTTTTCGCTTTATTTGCTAGGGACTAGCAATAAGCTGGTTGGGGGGTGTGTTGAGTGTTAGAAAATGCATATTTATAAAGGAGAAAACCGTCATTTTACATTTCAAGTCTTATTAACAACCCTTACTTTTATGTATTTAACCTTCTTGTGATTTAATTACATGTGTTTTATTTTAATTAAGTATTTTATGTATTTTAGGGGCATTATAGTCATTTCACAATAAAGGAGAGATCAGATGGCAAAACGGACATCACTTTTGAACTCAGGACGGTCGAAAACCTTAGGAGGGGCATAAAAGGAAAAATGGCACTATTCACATGTACGGTACTATTCACGTATACGGTACTGTATATGTTACTGTTCACGGCACTGTTCACATAGACGGATCGATGATGTGGCATTGACTGATGAGGTGTCACGATCCTGTTGGACTAAAATTCTTATGTACTGTTGATGGTGACGTGGCAGCATATCAGTGGACGAAAAATCTCGCGTACGGTGCATGCATCACACAGGATTATTTTCAACCAAACCGCGTTACTGTTCATCCGGGTCAAACCGTGTTACTGTTCATCCGCGTGGTCAAACCGTGGACTGTTGACTGATGACGTGGCGCAATCCTGAGCGTCCAAACTGTTTTTAATCCGATGGCCATGATTTACTCCATGTATCTATAAAAAGGGGGCCTCCCCCCCCTAATTTGATATCTCTGAATCCATTTTTGGGATCCATTTTCTGTAATTCCCTCTCCATCTTGTATTTTCTTTGTATTTTAATAAATTCCCATTTTGCCCCTAGTTCAATTATGAGTAGCTAATTTTCTTTCAAGCTTGGGTTGAAGGTGAAGTCTCAACATGTGTCATGGGCTTTATTTGGTAAATTTATTTTCTTTTCCCCTCTAGTTTTTGTGGATGATTTGACTTATCGTCGACAAATAATACTGATCTTGTCTAGATACCGCCTTGGTTACACCGGCTCTCTAGTATAAGGTTATTATTATTTGGCACGATAAGCCCTTAGCACCATATTGATTAGAGCGTGGTTCATGAGGTGTGGATTCCCCCCTCATGATTTAATTGGCATTAATAAGGAATATTTAGTCCATGATGCATGTTGATACGGATCCAGATACCCAAGTACGTCAATTTAATCGATTTTCTCTACAATTTATTCTCGCCATTGCAATTCCAATTTTAGCATATTTTAAATCACTTCCACCACAATTCCAACCACCCATTTACAAAATTAATTCGATATATAATTAAAAATCCACCTCCTCGTGGGATCGACACTCGTCACCATTGATCTACACTACAATAGATTCGTGCGCTTGCGAGTACATTAAAATTTGCACAACAGTAAGCACTTGTTTGAAACGCGTTTCTGTTTACAGGCGCAAGAACTATTGCTGCTGTTTGCAGAACAAAAAGTAAAACGAAAGGAAAAAGCGTTTCTGTTGTAGTTCTTCAAAACGAGTCCAAAAGAAAAGAAAAGAAAAAATTCGTCGAAACGGTGCGTTTCCTTTTAATCTCAAAACGGCGCGTTTCATTCGGGGCTTAAGTCGGGGCGCAAGTCGGGGCAAATAGCTTTTTCCTTTAGATAAAGATGATATATTCTTCTATAATTGAAATATAAAGTGATTTATAAAAGTTAGAGGTTACAATAGTCAAGTGTCGTACTTGCACAGTACTAAGAGACTTGTTTCACAGTTTGCATAACAAGAGATTTGTTCTACCAATCGAAGAAGAGCAACAGGTACGATTCTGGTCAACAAAAATATTTTGTGCCAATATCATTGCCATAGAACATTAATATTTTCTTTCTCAGTTGCTAAAGTTTAAGTAATTTAATTGTGTATTACTTTGAATGCATTGTTAAATATTGATTGGATGTAATTAGTTAATTTTCTTTATTAATAATATTTATATTGGCAATTATCTGCTTACTGTATTTGCTAAATGATAAGAGATTTTAAAATTAATGAAATGTTTCTGATAAAAAATGATGTACACAAGTAGTTAAATAAATTAAAACTTTTTAATTAATTAATTATTTTTTATCATTATATTAAATGAATGGTTAAGATTAAAACACTTAAATTTAAGATTTCACAACAATCCCCCCCTCAATACTGTAGAAATACATATAGTATCATAGAGAAATCCAATATATATGATATAAGGATATGATCTAGTGCGCACTATGTGATGCTGTATGTGGCAAGTTCTCATTGGGGTTGTTAGGCCTAGTAGAAGGAATTGAATTTTGAGCTCACCACACACACCATCACGCAACATAAAGTTTACTGCAGACACTAGATTAAGATCTGTATAATATATTCCTTAAATAATAGGGGGCTACCTATATCTTAATAAAAAAAATTGAATTTTGAGTTGTATTGTAATAGAAATAATTTATGCAAGTCCCAATAGATTTTTTTTTATTATAAATATAAGTGAATTCCTGATATTAAAAGAAAATTGTATGGTACTAAAATCAGCATTTTAATTTAAAATCCTAATAAACGAGAGTTTCCTTCCAAAGCTTGACGAATAAAAATGAAATTTACCCATCCGTATAAATATTAAATTTTGCAAGCACGGGTATTCAAATTTATTTATCTTTTTTTAAAATTACAATTTGCAGATATTTTATTAATTTTAGATTTCCTAGGAATTTAGATATATATTTATAGACAATCCAAAGTCTGCTAAAGATAAGTCATAAATCCACTCTCACCAGGGTTTCGTTTGAGATCAAGGTTGAAATGCTACAGACGACTTGTTTAATAAGTTTTGATAAAAGTAATATTTGATAAATTTTTTAAAAACAAATTTCATAAGTTTCTCCATTTTGACACCAACTTTTGAAAAACAAGTAGGAGGTTGCTTTCTATAAGTAACTTATTAAAAAAACAAGTAGGAGGTTACTTTTTATAAGTAGCTTATTAAATAAGTCACCTGACATTTTTAAAGTTCTTATTATAATCTTAATATTTTTAGTTAAAAATTAACATTTTTTTCTTCATAAATCCTAACATAAATATAATGCAATTTAAAGTTTGTCTACTTTGATCACTATATAATAAAACAATACTTTCATAATAAAATTTACCAAATGCAAGGACGTTATATTTTAAACTCACACCAATAGCAACAACATAGTTTACCAAATATCCAACTACTTTTTTAATAAACAAGTTTTTTATCCATGCAGCAGAAGCAACTTATTTCGTCAACTGTCGCAATCTCAAACTCACACAAACAACATTGGAGGAAAAATTAATTCTTATTCTATTTAGGATATAGAGTTCGTGGTCCATGTAAGCTCAAATTAGCACCAATAACATCAAGGCAAACTCATTTGTCTCTTTAATGTATTTACTTATTTTGAAAGGTGAGATATGCATTGTGAATAGCCTGGGTAGCAAAAAGGCTTGGCAATGGGCCGAGTCGGGCTCAGGCTTGGCCAACCCTAGAATGACCCTATGATTAAAATAAAGGACCCTAGCCCTTATAAGTTTGATCCTTCAAGCTAAGGGTTGCGGGCTCAGTCAAACCCTTATTAGGTCCCAAGCCAGCCATAAATTGTTTTTACATCTAAAAAAAAATTAGGTACTATTCTATAATAATACTCCAATTCTTCATTCTTTATTAATAATATTATATTATTATTGTTCCATTTCATGTTGAATTTGGTTGTAAGGAATTTAACAAATTGTTGTTTATTCAACTTTAAGAACAATACAACATTAACAATTTAACTAAATTAACAAATAAATAAATCAAATACAAAATACTAAAATAATACAAAATAGAGATGAATGTTAATGGAGTGAGTTGTACCATGTATGTGGTATGTGTGTTTTAAATTTTAAGTATTACATTTTTAATCTTAAAAATTAATTTAAGGTTCAAGGGTCAAGTTAGGGCTTTTTGGTAAACCTTGACCCTGACTCAATTGTAATCGGGTCTAATTCCTTAAGCCTTTGTCCAATCCTTGACCCTTTAAATTTGGGCCAAAGTCCTAATCTTTTGGATTGGGTCAATCGAGCTAAGGGTCAGTTGAACCCTTTTTACCATCCTCAGTGGCAAATGTAACCCAAGCATTAAAACTCAGTAAATACAAAAAATCATAAAAAGCCAAAATATTTATTCATTACCATGAAATAATTATAATTTATATGGATATTTATCAAAGCAATATTTTATCTCCTTATAAGCAACATTTAACCTTCTTATAACTCATATTATCTCCCTAATTTGAGAATTGTCAGTCTTATAATTATTATGTACTATTTATCACTTTATGGTTATGTTACTACAAAAGGAGGATTTTACTCCTTATTTAGATATACTTAAGATTGAATAAAATTTCACTCTAAATATTGTGTCTCTTATTTGCTCTCCCTTTCTCTTGCTATAATGTTGTGCTCCTAATTGATAAATAACTTAATATGTTATCAACACGAGTCTCTATCCACAAGAGGTTGATTTTTGTCCTCTTTAAAATATGGTAATATCTCTCCTTTGACCTTACTCTTAAAAGAATGAGTTGAATTATCTTGATTTTATCCAAAATTATATTTACATTTTTAATGCATTTTGATAATTTAGAATAACACATCAATGAATTCACACTTTAATCATCATTATTTATATTGTCATTGTTTGACATTTCTTATTCTAATATTCAATTGTTATTATGTATTTCTATTCTTGGAATTAAAAAAAAAATTATCTTGAAGTGTGATTATTATAATATACAATGAAAGAATTGCATAATGAAGAATTTCTTTCAAAATACATTTATGAAGAACTATTCCAAAATTATAATGTTATTCACGGACATCGTGTTCATGAAGGATTGACTATATACATATATATTTTACATTTTCTTGAAGGACTATACAAATATTATGAGTTCGTGTATATAACATGTAAGACTCTTTCTCCATATCTCCGAGAAGGAGTTACAAAATGAATGTATAAATAGGTCATAATTGTTTCTTTGAAATAATTTGTAGGAAAAATATGACAATCAAAAGTGTTTGAGTGAATGTAGTCATAAAAAAAAAATTATTCATTTCTAGTTTGAACAGTTTCTTGACTTGTTGGCTTTTTGCTTTATTTTCAATCTTTTAGTTGCATGCTTAATTTATATTAGATAATTTTTAAGAACAATTTGATATAATAAAAATATAGGAATGAGTTGTAAGCAGTATATATATGCACTTGACCCCTTTAATTTATCTGTTTGTTTTTATGGAATTCTTAATGAATGATTCTTTTATGATTATTTTGAATTACTAAAGACTGATTACTGTTCAAGTGTTTGGATCATGAATAGTCCTAAAACATTTTGTGAAATAAATCAATCTCTGAATGATTTAATGGTCATCTCCCTAAAGGAGCTAAAAATTAATGCATAAGTTTGATGATAATTCAAATGCTCGATTAATTCTGTCATTTGAAATTATGTGGAAAGATAGAAGGAAACATATTAAAGGACACATGATTTTATAACACAAATATACTCTTTGATTAGAAAAATTAAGAGTGCCAATATAAATTGATGTTATTTTTTCTTTTATTAAAAGACAAAATATAAGTTTTTGATTAAAAAGAAAATCATGGCTAATTCAATTCCTTAATGGATTCATGTTCTAGTGGGAATAGTAATGGATATAATTATCATCAAATGACTTTTCAAAATTCTAATAGCCATAAATCTTATAATAAGAAATCAACATGCCAATATTACACCACTAGAATGTATGAAATTGAATTAATGTTGGTGATGGACCAGAAGTCCAAAATCCAAAATCATCATTAATTTAGCTTAGTAACTTTGCCATGCAAGCTTAATAATTTTCCTAAAAGTTTGCCTACGATTAGGGAGAGAAAAGTGATATGCATTTGATGAATAATATAAATAGTATGCATCACCTTTATCCTATCTCAATCTTTATATGAATTAATTTGTTTGATATTGAAGTTCAACAAAATTATTGTACAATGGGTATTGTTGATCAGTTATTAGCTAAATTATAAAACAAATACCCTAATATGAGTTGATGTCCTTGAAGGATGAAATGGTGATACAAAATAAATATTCAATCGTATGAAGCATGCGTGTAATAGATCAAATCATACAAATAATTTAAATTTCGAGAAGATTTGAAAATGATTTGGCACTCCTAAAGAGATCGTGTTTGTATAAATAACAAACACATTTGATCTATAATTAAATTATTAAATATATTGCCCTTAGAAAGGCGTATTTTACCAACTAGTAAATGAATCTCAAATACCCTTGAAGAAGTAGATAGTAAGAAATAAAGAGATTCAAATTTCCCTATAAAAGACATGTATACACACTAAAAAATAGAGATCTTTAGCCCTTGCAAACTCATATATAGTAGGAACACCTCAGCTGGTCAGAAGGAAACCATAAAGAATATTTTTCAGCTCCATGTAGTTTCGAGGCATGAAAAGTATTTGGGTCTTCCATCTATGGTGGAAAGAAAGAAGATAAAATTTTTCAATGATATCAAGCTAAGAGTTCTTAGTAAGATATCAAATTGGAACAACAAGCTTTTTTCAAGTGGGGGAAAGGAAGTGTTGATTAAAGTCGTGGCTCAGGCTGTCCCTGCATATGCTATGAGCGTTTTCAAGCTTCCATTCGGCTTATGTGCAGACATTCAGCAAGCGATTGCAGGTTTCTGGTGGGGCTCGAAAAGAGATCAAAGGCATATCCATTGGGTAAGATGGGAAAGAATGTGCAGTACAAAAGGAAAAGGAGGAATGGGTTTCAAAGACCTGTCATGCTTTAACCAAGCATTAATGGCAAAGCAAAGTTGGAGGATTCTTCAATTTCCAAATTCACTGCTGGCAAAAGTCTTGCAAGCAAGATACTATAAGCATTATGATTTTCTAAAGGCTAAGCTGGGATATAAACCCTCTTTCATTTGGAGGAGTATTCTATGGGGAAGACAGGTAATGCACAGAGGCTTAAGATGGAGAATTGGAAATGGGGAGAGTGTGCAGATTTACAATACCAATTGGATTCCTAGACCTGTGATTTTTAAGATTTTATCTCAACCAACCCTACTTGATGGAGCTTCAGTATCTTGCTTGATCAATGAAGAGCACAAATGGAATGAAAGCATGATTAGACAACATTTTATGCCTGAGGATATGGAAAGAATAATGCAGATTCCCCTCCCGAAATGCCCTGAACCTGATGAACTTTTGTGGGCTTATGACAAGCAAGGCATATACTCTGTTAAGAGTGGTTATCAAATAGCCTTACACCTTAAGTTTCCAAACTGGCCAAGCACTTCAAATTCCAGACTAACTGAGTGGAATGTGATATGGAAGCTTGAAATCCCAGCAAAGATGAAAATCTTCATGTGGAGAGCAGCTCAGAATTTGTTGCCAACTACTGAGAACTTATGGAAGAGGAAAATAGTGCAAGATCCCTGGTGTCCAAGATGTGGCAGCAAAGGGGAGAATGTCTTCCATGCTCTGTTCGCATGCAAAGCAGCTCGGAAAATGTGGAAGCTTACTGATTTTAAAGAAGATCTAGAACATATTGCCAATCAAGATATGTTGAGTGTACTGCAGGGGTTGATGGAAAGAAGAACTATAAGAGAAGTAGAGTTAATTGTGGCAATATGCTGGGCTATTTGGCATTCAAGGAACCTTTTTGTTTTTGAAAAAAAGAATGAAGATGGTCAGATATCAGTAGCTAAAGCTGAAGCAACTGTGGAATCGTATAGAAGAATCAAAGTCCCTCAACAGCAAGATAATCCTCTCCAGGCAGCCGCTACTCAGCCAAGTTGGAAACCACCTCCAGAAGGATGGTTTAAAATGAATGTGGATGCAGCCATCAAGACGAAAGACCAAATGGTTGGCCTGGGAATAGCCATCAGAAATCACAAAGGAGAGTTTATAGGTGCTGCTATGAAGAAGTCTAAATACTATGGCAGTATAGCAGTTGCAGAAGCTGAAGCAGTAAATTGGGGGCTGGAAATTGCAGAAAATGCAGCATGCTTCCCACTGATTATTGAATCAGATTGCCAAGACGTGGTGAATTTAATCACAAAAAAGAAGAGTAGCAAGGTGGAGATTTTTTGGACTATCTCGGAAGTTCATGAAAGCCTGAAACGTCTGAACCAAGTCACTTGTCAACATACCCCCAGAAGCTGTAATAGTATTGCTCATACTTTAGCTGGTTTAGCTTTAAAAGTTGTGGAACCTACTATTTGGTTGGAAACTTGCCCAACCCATCTGCTGTACTTGTTCTCCTCGTTTAATCTATGAAAGTTACACTTTCCTTTCAAAAAAAAAAAAAAACTCATATATAGTAGAAGTTTCGAAATATCTCAATAAGGCATATATATTAAAAATGAGAAATATTTAATTAATGTTGGTAATTGGTGCAAGAGAGAAAATTGAAACTAACCTAAGTTTTTTGTCAATAAAAATTCAATTGTGTTGAAAAAAATTTCAAGATCCCGAATCACAAAATCTAAAGATCATCAAATTATATGATTAGCCTAAATTATAAAATATTTGAACCTGTAGTCCATATGCTAGAGGTTGTAAGATTGATTAATAAAAATTAAGAATTTTGGACTTGTAGTCCATACGCCTGAAGTCATAAAATTTATTAATAAAATATGCATTTGAACTATAATATGTCAAAATTAAATTAAATATCTATGTACTTATCCTTGGAGGATAAAATGTTTGAAACATGTATTTGAAGTATTAAATAAAAAAGCTTGCACCTTATATATTCTGGATAAACCATAATCATAGTTGTTTACATTACAGCAATCTAGGCTTGTAAAGTATAACCACTTAAGTGAAAAATTATTTTAAGTTAGATATGTCATTATCTACTTTGTTATGTGAATTTATTAAAAAAAAAAGCTAAAAATTGAAGAGAAAATGACTAATATACCCCCAACATTTAGCAAAAGGGACACAAATCACCTCATCGTTTTAAAAAAGACATTTAAACCCCTATTTGTTAATCAAATCCGTTTCTTTTAACATAAGTTATATTTTCAACATATAATTACCATTATCTCCCTCTAAAATACAAGCGACCTGGACATGTCATCGAAAATAATTTTTGATTACTGAATTCACCGATGGATCTAATAAAATTACGAACATACCATTACTCATAAGTGCTAGAGTTTTTACTTAAAGATCCAATTTAATTCCCTATTTTTACCGATTTAATTATTGATTGTTAATTAAATTACAAGAAGACCTGTATTTATAATGGTTCAAATCACTCAATTTTGTCCCAAGGCTGATTAACATCCCATTTAGCCTAACTTTCTCATAAAACCAAATAAATTTGTTCCATTATTCAAGAATAATCCATAATTCATTATCTTATGCATTGTTTGTACCTAAAAATTTAACCGAACTTCATTTCATTTCATTCTATAAATATTATTGAGGCCATATCAATAGCACAATTCTTCATTGACATGTCAATCATTTAAACTTTCATGATATAAACAAAAATAGAAGAAAATAAAAAACTAGTTACATCAAGAATCACTATATCTTAATAGTACTAATTAGCATATCCAATTGACATGAAAAACCACCATTTCAATAAACATAACAAAAAATCCTTATATTATAATATTGTACCAAATTGGTATTGGTAAACATTACAACAATAACCATAATATTAAAAAAAAAGACCATAATCTGTTCGATTTTGCAGCAGCGGTTCAATTTGACTTGCGATGGTTTCACTCTTGCAGCGGTGCCGAGGATGCATGAACAGTGGCACCAACAGCGTGGGCTGGTTTGACCTGACGGTTTGATTTTTCATTGGTGGTCCCGATTTGGCTTGGTAGTGGTTTCATTCTTGCAGCCACGTTGATGATGCACGCGCAGCAGCACCATTAGCGTTCGGCGGGTTAGGCGTTGGGAAACAGAGTGTGTTAACTGTTAAGGGTTTGTGATTTTTGTTAGGGAAGAGGTTTTTGAATCATTTTGGGTTTGTGATATTTGAAGAGGGTTTTTAGGTGAATTCATCTATTATTCATGCGCAATTACAAAATTAACCTTGTAATGACTTAAAGAAAGAGAGGGTTTCGTTAACAAATGGGAGTTTAAATGTCTTTTTTTAAAATGTTGGGGAGTTTTTTGTATCTCTTTTTCTAAATGCTTAGAATGTATCGGTCTTTTTCTCAAAATTAAATTTGCAATGTTTCAAAATATATTGATGATTTCATCATGAAAGGACTTATGAAGAGCTTATGAATTTATTCCTTTTAAGAATAAAATTCAAGATGAAAGATCTTGAAATGAAAGGATTTCTTTTAATTTATTGATTGTAAATTATCAAGTGGAATGTTAACATTATAAAAATATCACAAGTATTTCATATTCAAACATTGTTCTACTTTAACATATGTTGTATATGTCTAGGTCCTGAAGAGTCATATTTTACTCCAACTTCTATCTACGAAGACAATAAATAATTGCGTAAATGCAAATTAAAATATGTTCAGTATAAACTTGAAAATATCAAAACAATGTGATGAGCATAACCCACTCTTTTTTTCATATGCATACTAAAACTTAATTTTATTCAAAATAATAAAAAAAAATTACGAAGATATATGCATACTGAAGAAAGATCGTGTCCCCAATTTATTTAACGTATTCAAGCTTTTGGAGTGTCACTGACTCTCTTATTCTGGGCTGAACGAATAATGCCGTATAGGACGCAAATGAAGTCTGTTGCTGACTCTTTTATTCAGGGCTATTGTAGGGTTTTTTTCGTTGAGAAAGAAATGAAGATCTGTTTTTGGATTGGGTTCTCCAGCCCGGTTCTGGGCCCAAAACCGGGTTCGGGCTCACTTCTGACGAAAATTCAATTTTCTGGAAAGGAGATTTAAAAAGAAAAAAAAATTATTATTTAATGGAAAACGGTGAAAAATAGAAGTTAGTTGGCGTCTCTCTTATTAATTATTATCCCATCATATCACATGAACATCCAACCTAAGCGCAACATGCATGCACATAATTGGAGTCTTATTCGTTACAAAATCCTTGAAGATAATTGGGCCACGTGTACGTCCCGTATTGGTCAACTCCCATTTGTGCCCCAGCACTACATTGAGTAAGAATCACAACTCTTCAAAATATTATGATAATGTTTAATCATTGATGAACAGAGAGATTCATAGAAGTAGTGTGTAAGTAAGTGACCATAGTCTTTTGCCCACCTTTGACTTTCATTGCATTTGTTTATCACAAGTCACAAGCAAAGCTTCCAAAACAAGATAAAAAACACACAACCAAAACAAAACTCTGTGCACATTACTACTGTTAAAATTAGTTTTTTCAAAATTGTAATAATTTCATCATTACATTTTTTTATTTATATTTATATATTTTTTTTAAATGTATTTATTAGTTCCAACTTTAACATTTAATTTGTTAGGATACATCTTTTAGAAGTCATTCTCTAGTATTAGTTAAAATACTAATTGTGAGTTGTTGCTTAGTTATGTGTCTTGAAAATATCTTTGAAAACAACAATAAATAGTCCAGTACTGTTTTTTTTTTTTTTGAATATCATTAGAGATAAAATCTCATATTTTATTTATTTTCTTACTTTTTTTTCTTTAAAAAATTGGGATATACGCAATGATATATTGCAATCAATTTTTAACTTTAGCGTCGTCACTGCTTCAGATAAAGGTGTTTCATAAAATCTTATATTATCTTAACCGATTGGATTAAAAAATTTGATAACTCGAAAATTACTTTATTACTATTTTTCATATTTCAATAATTGAATACAACATTCATTATTTTAAATAAAATCTCTTCGAATATTAGTCAGGAGATATTAGAATTCACCTGTATTTTAGTCAAATCTTAGGGGATATTAATAAATTGACCCTAAATTTAAAACTCGAACAAGAATATTTTAATGAACCTAACGACCTTTTTTAAGAGAAAAAAAGGAAAAAAGGGGGGGGGGGGGGGGGGGGGAACTCTCGTGATACATGTCGAATTTGAGACAGTTAATTTATTATCGAAAGTCGTTCGTTAAAGATAAACAATTTAAAATAATTTATTTAATTCCAATATCCATCAGAAAGAAAAAGACTCTTCTCTGCCCCTCTTTATACTTTGCTTCTCCTCAACGTTCGGTAGCCTAAAAAAACTTACTTTAAAAAATTAAAAATCATTTATCTAAAAAATAAATAAGAATTCCCACTAAGAGAGTATAAAGTGAGGGAGACTGAAGTGGGTTTCACTTTTTAGTGGGAATAAAAGTAAAGCCAATCAACAAACCGAGCGTAAATTGACAATTGGATCCCTTAAGTTTTATATTTTACAGGATTCAAACAAGTGTTATGATCTTTACATGTAGGTCCTTGAATCCCATCCAAATGTCCAAAGCAACCTTATATACAAAATTTAGGGTGAAAAAAAATAAACAAGATTGAAACACTAAATTAAACCATTTGATTTTACTTTTTCTACTAAATCTGTCGACTGTGTTTCATCTTTTAGTAATCAATTAGCTTATTTCATTAATAAATGGAATAAAAAATCAGCTAAAATAGGTAGGATCAAAATTCAACATAAAAAAAATGAAAATTAATCTAAATATGCAATATAATCGGATTTAGCAACCACACTTCATCTTTTAGGAACCGTTTAGTTTGCTTTGCTTTATTAATTAATAGAATACTAATATCAACCGAAGTAAGTTTGAATTCGATACAAAAGATGAAAATTAATCTAAATATACAGTATAATTGAATTAAAGCTTAAAATCTATTTGACCCATCATTAACTTTTAACTTAGTTCGATTTTTAATATGTTCAAGAATAGTTGGAAGCAAGTGAGTGGTTGGTTAGACTTGTGAGACCACTCGAATGGCAGCTAAATCAAAACCAACTTTTGCACTTTTAATAATAATAGTGAACTTAAATTTCAAACCAAAAAGAAAATGACATTAATAGTGAACTTTGTCCATTTCTGTGAGAAGAGGGTAGTTTTGTAACTTCTGAAACGAACCGGAGATCTGATTGATGAAAAAAAATTAAAAGAAATCAGCTCAAATTTATTTGATTTTCAGTGGAAAAAAGAAGCATACCCGATGCTCTTTCGATGGGTAAAAATGAGCAAAATCTGCAGCAACAGCAGACCAGTCACACTCCAGATCAACGTTCTTCTAGATTCTTCTGTGCAAGATGTTCGGTGGTACTGTCACTGATTTCTAAGGAGCTCAGTCTCAAGTGCGTCGTCCTTTTGTTCTTTAGTTTAGCCGTTTTTCTTTCTGGGTTCTTCTGGTTGCTTCCTCGTTCCAAATTTCAATCCGGGTTTGATGCAAAAGCTGAAATTAAGCTCAGTGGTAAGCAGGCAATCGCATCCAATTTGGTTCTACTATAGGGTTTTGAGCAATTGGGGTTGTTGTAGTTTTGCTAATGATTTCACTGTTTAATTAGGGTTTCAATGTTGGTTTGATTAATGGTTTTGTTGTTAATTGCACTCCTTTGTTGTGTAATTAGGGCGTTCTGGTGTTTTGAACAAATGGGTATGCGTTATTTTGTGTTTTTGTTGTGAGATTAGGCTTCTGTGGTGTTTAGAGCAAATGGGTATTTAGCGTTTTGTGATTTTGTTGTTTGATCAGGTTTCCACAGAGCTAAAAAGCAATGGGTGGTGGTAAATTTTCCTCTTTCTTGTTGTGTAAATATGTTGTTTTGATGCTTAGAGCTAATGGGTATTTTATGATGCCTCAGCGGTTGGCTGTGCGAGAGTTAGGATTACAATCATATTTTGTATTGTTTAAGTTAATGGGTATGTGTTCCATTACATCGTAATTTGATTGTTGAGATTATGCTCGTGTATTATTACGTTTTTGTTGTTTAGTAATTTAAATTTTTGATAATTTGAGTGGATCACCGCGTGATCTCATTGCTTGTGTTGTTTTACAATAAGATTATGAAGAAATGGAATTTTGGGTTTCTACATCTTTGCGAGTTGATCGTGATGTTTTGAGGAGATGCCCGTGCATTTCCCTCTAGAATTTTGGAGCTTGATTTCTTAGTGATTGACATATCCAGGGTCATGCAATAATGTTAGATTCAATGCATTTGGTTCAATGCTAAGGCTGATATAAATTTCATTGCGATAATTATGCTCCTTTTAAGTAATTTCATTATTTTCATCAATGCTGAAGATGATATATTTGCTAATTCCTCAAACTAGAAATTTTCTTAAATGGCTTATTAATGTGTGTATGTACTCAAGTGGATTTTGAGAGTGATGATGAACGTTTGATGATCTGCCTATTGAGAGAGGAGTGAGTGGTAAACCTTGAATGTATGATGATTGCAGAATTAGTAAAAAATCCTGGTAAAGCCATGTTGCTGTGCATGAAATCATAGGATGCTAATATCAAAGGGACTGGGTCAAGTATTTCAGAGCTGTGGCTAGAATTGGACATATGATATTTACATTTCATAACATGAGTAACATTCCTCGATCTGCTTTCCTTTTGTTGCTTATATATATGGATTTTATCTGTTTATTACAGCCTCAGTTCAGGCATCCTTCAGACTTCAGAAGCCAGTTTCAGAGCTTGTTCCTCGTATTGGAAGGCTAGAGTATGACATCTATGGGGAGATAGGTGTCCCTGATACAAAGGTCTCCTTTAGCTTCCTTGTTCTGTAGAATTAATTTTCAAACAATATACAATATTGATCTGAAAGTTGTTTGCTCTCTGCAGGTGGCTGTCCTATCCGTGCACCAGTCAGGTGCTTCTAACTGGACTGACATAGTGTTTGGTGTCCTTTCTGATCCAATAAATGCTCGTATAAATCCAGTGTCTCTAAGTGTGCTGAAGTCATCTTTAATTGAGCTTTTCCTCCAGCAGTCCAATCTGACCTTGACAACAACAGTTTTTGGGCAGCCTTCTATGTTTGAGATATTGAGGTTTCCTGGGGGAATCACTGTAATTCCTCTTCCAATTGCTTACATTTTGCAGTTGCCCCAGATTCTATTTAACTTTACTCTTAATAATTCTATATCTGAAATAGAGGAGAACTTCATTGAGTTGAGTGATCAGTTGAAGTTTGGATTGCGTCTACGGCCATATGAGGTAACTAACTGGTTCTTTTAACTTTCAACGCGAATTTCTTTGATGTACATAGTTGGTTGGGTTTGGGAGGGATTTTGGGGCATTTGATACTGTCAAATGTTAATGGTAGACCTTACTGGAGTTAGTAGCTTGACCTTCTATTTAATTAAAAAATAGGGGAAACGGAAAAATATTATTTTTGCTTCTATGAAAGACTTGATCCGTGCTCTTGGACCAGGTTCTTTAAAACCTGCAGTTGTCAGCTGTTCAGTGAAAAACTAGCTGGTAGGGGCATATTGTTTTGGGTTCCTCAAAAGGTTTTCTTTGCAATTACCTGATTAGTTCCTATGCCTGGTTTTTTGAGCTATGCAATTTTTTTTTTTAGCCTTTCGTGGAAAATGAGTTTTGCAATTGTACTGGCTCCTTTCTTTCCATTTCAAAACATAGGGTGTATGGTACTGATTGATAGCTTTATGTATAAGTTGAATATTAACTTCTCTTACTACCCTCTGCTGTGATGTAGAATGTATATGTGCAAGTAACAAACAAGGATGGCTCCACAATATCTCCTCCAGTCACTGTGGAAGCTTCAGTAATGTCAGAAATGGGGAGCCTTTTGCCACAGAGATTGAAACAGTTGGCTCAGGCAATCTCGGATTCGCCAGCAAAGAATCTTGGCCTTGACAACTCAGTCTTTGGTAAAGTTAAGGGTGTCGTTTTATCTTCTTATCTAAAGGGTACACTTCATGCAACCCCTCCAACTCCGTCGCCAGCTCCATCCCCAGAACCATCAAATGCCCCATACCCGGCCATTTCTCCTTCTAACTCTCCAGCACCCTCTCCTAACATTCATCACCTCCCACCTTGTTCTAATTGTGAAGTTTCATCTCCATCTGATCATAATCAGCCACAGCCACCAAGCTCTCAAAGTGATCCCACTCCAGCACCTTCTTCTGCAACTGCTTACCCTCCTAGTCCTTGTCGACGGCCATACCATGTACATCATCGTACTGTTCCTCCAAGCTCTTCACCAGCTTCTGATCCTAACCCAACTAATTCACCTCCAATTGGTCCACCAAAGTTGGCTCCTAACCTATCACCCTTGCCAGAAGTATCCTATAGTTCTGGTCGAGGCCATGACGCGGGAAGTGCAATGGCCCCGGCACCTTCATCACTTCCACCATCTCCTTCATGTAAGTATTCCTGAGTTTTTATGTGTGCTGTATGAATGTCCTCTACCTACATGCATAATTTGGTTTTATGCATGCATGAAGGTGTCTTTCTGGTTAGGCAGGTTGTTCACATGGATGCTTCCTTTGTTTGCAGCTTCAGCAGTTGCTCTTTTCTACAACAAGGTCTGGTTAATGGGATTTTGTGGAGTCTTGATCTTTTTCATCCTTTGTTGGTCATATTGATAGTTACCTGTAGAGTTTTGAGGCATTCCAGGCGCCATGGCGGAATGATGTAAATGCCTGAGTTTTGTTCTGACAGGATTGGTAGAAGCCCGGGTTAAGTTTGCCAGTCCCCTCCCCCCCACCCCAACCTTTTTTCTTTTCTCCTTCACGGAAGCAACTTATTTTTAAATGAAATGGAACGAGGTCGAAGCCAAGAAGGTGGCAGCCCGCTCATCTCACCTCAGTGTTTGTGATATGTGAAGATAACAATTAGGATGTTCTTTCCAAAGGGAAACAACTCCTAATGTGAAGTGTTGCAAGTTGAGAAGTACAAATATATCCCCGATGTCAAAAAGAACCTTCAACTCCACTGACCTTTTAAGTGTAATATATGCAGGTTCTTTTGGAGCGTCTGCAATGTAGTAGTACAAAGCAAAAGATGTCATGCAGAAATGGAATATAAACTAGTATCATAAATTACTCAAGTAAAAGATGAATACTTGTATAGATGAATTCAGCTTTATCATCTCTTTTTTTAATTTTTAATTTTTAACTGGTATTTGAGTTGCTTGATGAATAAGATAACAAAGTCATTAAGATGCAGGTACAAGTGCATTTCTCAGGTAGGGAAGAAAATAATAATAATAACGATCATGCCGACAGTCATGAACAATTTGGAGATCATATTATAACTTTATAAGAAAGTTAGCTGAACAATCCATTTCCTCAAAGTTGGACTGCTCCTACTGAGGCTTCAGAGTTCAGGGCTGATTGGTTTTTTAACTCAATGATTTAATTGCCGTAATTTTAATTAGTTAAGTCATTAATTTTTTTTTTTTAATTTAATGAAAATTTCTGTTAAGTGGTTAAGTTATTAAATTAATTTTTTTAGTTTTTTACTTAACCTAAAAGTTTGAATGATACATTAAAAAATATTCTCTAAAATATCTCTATCTAATTAGTTAATTTTCATCCTTATTTAACTAAAATTTAAATATTAACATTGTTACTCATTTGTATAACGTGTGATAATATAGTGGTAAACTATTATTATTTTTATCTTTTTGTTTTCTTCAAATTAGAATTATTTGTCTTCATAATTTTTATGCATACATTTCGTATAAAAATATCATGAACTACAATAAAAATTGATTAACATGTACTAATTTAGAATATATTGGATCATATTTAATTAATATATAATTTATATTATGATAATATATTATCTTATTTAAATTCTTTGAGATATTTGTTATTTCACATTTATAATTTGTAAGGATACAAATGAAAAAATATTAGTTTTCTGATTTTTTTAAGTTAAAAAAACAACTTAATAATTATTTTTAACAATTCGAACCTATATATATATATATATATTTATTCAGACACAATTTTATTTAGAATTTAGAGTAATTCAGGTCTATTAGATTTCAGATAAAAAAATAAACACCACCTTAATCACAAAAGAACCAACCAGTTCTCTCAATAATCATAAGGTAAGAAGTTAGACATTATGCCATTTGCTTATTCATTATCAGAATGTATAATACAAAAGGTTTACATCTAAACTAGCAGATGCATTTTCAATGCAAAAATGATCAGGAGAAAAGCCTTTCTCATTCCCTGTGAGTTAGCATGGGTCTTAGAAAGAGTGCTCGGACATAAAGTCAACTCTTCAATTGAGCTGCCTAGGCTTTTCTTTTCCAGTCGATGAGGTGGAAAATCGGTGCTCTGTCAGAGAAAATTCTGAAACCATCATCGGAGGTGAATTCATACTTCAAGGCAGGTCCAAGAAGCCATGAAATTGCAGCTCCACCAAGCAAGCCTCCTACCTGACATTAAGCAATGTGCATACCACACATGGATATGTGCATAAACAAATCAATTGATATCAGCGACATATAATAGCGAGAAAATCTGTATAATAAGCACATGAGAAAAAACTAGGCCAGCATATAATGGGGCTTTTTGTGCGTCAAAGTCGATGGCTCTCCCATGGATACCTGTGAGGGTTTTGATTTGGGAGAGTAAGTATAATTCTAGGGAAGTTTAGGTAATTCCTAAAAGTTGTAGAGGCATTCTTCTCCCTGGCATATCCTAGAGAAACAGGTGGAGTAGAAATGTCATTACATGTATAAGCCATTTATATGTAAAACATAAGTAATTAGGTGTCATTCATTCTGTGGTTATAACCTATTCAAGTCATTGATACATCATCCAAATGTTGGTTATATAACTCATCAGAGATGATAGACACACAACAGCTGTTTGTTGGCAACATTTTGCAGTGCTATTTCATAAGGAGATTTTTCAGAACACTATAAATAACCCATGATTCATATCTCCAATATATTCTATGACATTGTAAGCAAGACAAGACTGTCGTGAAACCTCCCTATGATTGCCTCAATCCCACTGAAATCATAATTTCTAACACTGAGATATATGCAGAAAAGAAACTTTATAAAACAATAGCAAATGCGCAATTGCCAACGGATGAAGCAGTCAAAATCGGAATCCGCCAGAATATTAAAGGCCTAGATCTACAAAGATTCAGCAACCA
This sequence comes from Citrus x changshan-huyou, assembly GCA_039657385.1. Taxonomy (NCBI): domain Eukaryota; kingdom Viridiplantae; phylum Streptophyta; class Magnoliopsida; order Sapindales; family Rutaceae; genus Citrus; species Citrus x changshan-huyou. Next base: position 10,688,218 of record CM077549.1, read on the forward strand.
GTTCTAACTTTATGCAGAATAGCAAACACTTGTGCCACATTGGCACAATACGGTCAGAGCTGCAGTATCACAACAACTGAACCAAGGCAGAAAGTTTTGGCCTTTGAGGAAAGGAAAAGCCAATCCAAATGCTTGTTCTCCTTATTTTTAACATAGATACTGAAACTGATTTTAAAATATATGCATTTTTATAAAAAAAAATCCATATTTTTTCGGTTTTTCAGGGAAAAAATATCACACACTCAGAGACAAAACAAGAGAGGGTGAGACTTGTATACTTACATGTCCCCAGTTATCAATGCCTTTAATCAGAAGTCCAATAGCCTGCATCACATATGCACATTACCATGTAGCTTAGACATGCACGCACGCACACACACGCACACACAAAAAAAAAATTCTAACATATCAGTTCATTTGTTTGGAAGGATCAATAAAATAACATGTTTCCCCAGTCAATGTATGCCTGCTTGCTATTTTGACAATGTTTGCAAAGCTGCAGAACATACCATATTAAAGATAATCACTTTTGCTAAATGCTGTAGCTCTTCTTTGCCACCTCCAAGGATGTTTCTATGTCTCATGATAAATACAGCAAAAGATCCAACCTACATAAAAAATATAAACTAAGTACATCAGAAAGGAAACAACCTACGTAAAAAATTCAATCAGTGAACTCCACAATAAATTTGAGGCATTAGAGTGTTGATTCACTGGTCAAAAGAGCATTAAGATTGAACTTGTATGGCACTGAAACTTAAAAGAGCCACAATTTAAAATGGTGACAAGTTTATTTATATATTATCGCCAAGAGTGAAGGGGGAGGGAAATCAAACGTCAAAACTGCATGTGAAATTGTAATAAATAACAATACAGGGGCACATGATCTAGCATTATTGAGAAAGGGTGAGCAAGATTGCATTAAGGGCTGTAAATGTTTCCACTTTCCAGGTTCTTAAAGAAGAAATCTCAGAAATAATTATAAGCTTGAAAACGTACAGCACTGAACCTGATCGAGTTATTGATTATTTGCCTTAGGGTTGTAACTCGGGAACATACTGCAACAGAAAGGAGATTCAATTTTTGCTGAAAAGGAGTTCAAAATGACATACCAATCCAAAGATTGCTCCTGATGCACCAACAGCAGGGGAATTACAGAATCGATAACTCATAGCTGAACCTAATTTCTTCAAAGAACTAAGTCAGAATAATAATGGGTAAACAATTTCATCACTTGTGCAAGTGAGGTTATGAGTTGTTACTTGCAATTGCCGAGGAGAAGTACACTCCAAGATATCTCCTTGGACCACAGATTTTCTCCATAGTAGGACCGATAGAGTTCAAAGAATAACAATTGACCTATACAACGTAATTTTTTTTCTTATCAGACCAACATGAAAAGGATCAACAATGATGAGAAATAATTCAAGCCAAAAGCTTCAGACCAGACCATTAGGTGTGCAATATTTGCATGCAAGAAGGCACTCGTGGCAAGCCTCCAGAACTGCCCTTTGTCAATTAGACTATTAATCTGCATACTTAAAAAGTTAAAATAAGAAATCAAGCAAAAAGGGATAATTCAAAAGGGGAATATTCAAAAGTCTACCAGAATTAATGTTTAAACTTTCTTCCGTAGACTAAGCATCTCACCTTGGCTCCCCACAAAAGAAGCTTGTCTTGTGTCGCAAATTGTGCAATATAAACTCTAGAGAAGAAAAAGAAATAGAAAGCTATTACTCTGCTTAGCACTCTCTCAGAAATTCGGAAATGAAGACTGCGGCCTAAGCTAAATAACTGAAATCAGGTAATGTAGAAAAATTGTAAAGAATTGGGGAATCTGTTTATGTATCGTACTTATTATATACATAAATGATAACTACAATTTATTTCATACAAATATAAGTGATACTCACAAGACATTAACTGCAAGGAGGATATTCGTCCACTGCCTTCCAATAAATAAATTTCTCCTGGCGGTATCCAAATGTGATGTACCCTCATGTCCAGAGTTTTTCCTAGTACCTCCACCATTGAAAAAAGATAATGAGGGTGCAAATGCATCATTTGTGAATCGGAAGGCGTTTTCACACCATTGATCCTTCAATCTGGGTATATGACAGAGACGAGAGAGTTTCTGCTCAACAAGAGACATCAGATGGCAGAGAGAAATTTTGACACTCGAAAACGCAACAGATGTTGCAGTAGAAACAACTTAACCATTCCACATCAATCAAGAAATGACTAAGGAATTTCAGCATTATACAGACAAATTTGACCTTACAGAGCCATGGGTTGCCAAACATAAATATTCTATGAATTCCGCAGACATACAACTAAAGATAAAAAAGTCTAACAAAATGAACCCACGTCTTCAATCAGGTTATACATTCAAAACTAAATGGAGCTACAAAGTCTATGCATTTGATACTTTTTATTACATTTCTACCAAAGATTAAAGGGTTCAGTTTCTCCTTTCTTAAAAAATTAAAAATTGGTGGAGCAACAAAATGGCATTACAATTCCATTAATTACAAACTCTGCACAGTCCTGATAATATCACATATGAAAAACGACATGGTATATCTGTAACTGCTGTGCTTCTGATTAAACTCGAAGCACAACAGCTAAACTGTTTGGCAAACATCGCACTTCTACTTGGCAGAATGCTGACAAAAACAAGAATAAACCGGTTCCGGTATACTTAATTGCAAACACAATAAATTGGCACAAGCTTATAGATGTTTTTGTCTGCACTCTGTGAGCTCCGTATCTCTTTAGCATTTTTCACTAATGAATTATTAACCACCCAACTACTTATACAACCAGTGATTTCACATTCAATCCACGGCTCATAAGTCAGTGGCTTTATTGAAATTTCCCAATCAAGTCAAATTTATAATTTTTCTCCCCTTTTTATCAATTAAATTGGACAGAGTAACAAAATTACTTAAAAATTCAGAGAGTGTTAACATACATACATAACAAATTTGCATTGGCAGTGACAAAACAGAAAAATTGGTTAAAAGAAAGGGGTGATTGAGTAATTGTACCTTGACGGAGGAATGGAGAAGGCGGCGGGCGTGGAGGGGGTGGTGGTGGAGAAGGCGACGAGAGAGGCTGACAGAGAGAGAATGTTTGGCTGTTGTTGTTATCAGATTCAACGGCGGTCTGATCAGCCAATCGAACGGCTCACGATGATGAGGCAAAGCTCTGCCTGATGCTGATGATTCCATTTTGTTTCTCTCTTTCAAGTCTCAACAAGCCTTCGTTTCAAAGTAACAAAACTAACAAGAAGGCAATGGTTTTTATTTTTATTTTTTTTAAGAACGCCTTTCCACATTCGGCCTTTTTAACCTTTTTAATAATAATAATACTAATTTTTTTTGTTGAGATTTTCGACATTTGTGTACGAACATATCCAAATTTCATTAAATTAAATAAAACTCTCTTATTTTTAAAAAAAGATTAAATAATTTTTTTAAATTTTTTCTGTGAAACAGAGCTTCGTCACCGTAGATAAAGGATATAATTATCCTAAAAAATAGTCTACGTCATTAATTTTAAAAATAAAAAGTTTATGTGACCATTTTCGCTAAATTGCTCTCTATGATCGTTTCATTAAGGATTTAAATTCAGTCTTAAGTTGACTTTTTTACTAAGTTTTTAAAAGTATAAAATTGACAGTTATTAAATAAGAATATAAAATTAATTAAATCTTAATCGTACATTGTTATATATGCATGAGCTAATTTAGTACTCAACTTTTTATAATCTTCTACCACACGTGCATATATAATCCTTCGGTAAATTGTCTAATTCTCAAATCTAAATATTGAATAACTTAGAAATAAAAATTTAGATAAGAAAAATATATCCGCTAATAACTCATTAGTTGAGTTGATTGATATTTTCCCTTTATTGTTAAGAGAATTCAAATATCTCATAGTTGTGTGGGTAAAATTGAGACAAGTTAAATAAAAAATAAATAAAAAAAGAGGAACAAATCATATAACCATATGTATTGAGGCGGGAATGAAAGAAACAACATAAGCAAGTATCAAACCAAACAAATAAGTAAACAAATTAACAAAACAAAGCCTCTGGTTGGAATTGGGATTCTGGAATCTGCAACATGAAACAATGTCATACTCGTACGTATGTCATGAATATAACAAAATAAATATGAAAAAAAAACCAGATTTATGAAAAAGAAAATCATTAATTGCAGTTATGCCATCTCTTCTATATTCAACCCTACGACTGAAAGGTGCAAAAAGTATTAATTAATTTGATTAATAACATAAATATGTAACTATGATAATTTTATTAAAAATGAAATAGAAATTAATTTGTAAGGTATTCATAATATTCTTAGTGGTGCTATTGCTATCTTTAAATCAATGTATGAATTATGTACATACCTGCCTAGCTGATAAGAAACAACATAAAGCTAGCAATGCTCGCACCACTTCCAATTAACTTGACCATGATCATTGACATAGTAATTAAATAGCTAAAGAATGAGCCAAGAGTGCCACCAAGGCCTAGAAGCTGAAAAAAAAATAATAATAATAACATACAAAGTCAGCTTGTAATGCCACAACAAAATAATCAAAATATTTGTCATTACAAATGGAAGGGCTATCATCTATTTGATATAATGAATATAGTAACTATTGCTACCATAGTTTAATTTTATTATTAGTGTCACATGATACGACATTCATAAATAATGCTTAATATAATATAATAAGTTTTATTTATAATTATGAAAAAAAGGAATTTGGATTAAATTAAGGTAATGAAATATAATTTTATAATCAGATTGCGATTACGTACTATATTAAAAAAAAATAGGGAGATTGTTAATTTTCTTCTTTCTGAAATTAATATATACCATTTATTCTCCTATTATTTTCATAATAGCCAATAACCATATGACATTATTTTACATTATTACCATTATTTTTAAATATGTTTTATTCATATTTATCATAAATTAAATAAATCATTTAAATGAAAATTGAAATAAAAAATTATATATATATATATATATATATATATATATATATATGTTTTCATGTGAACAAAAAATTCATGACAAGAAGCAACCGCTATGAGAAGCATTATTATTACCATCATTAATCCTGCTATCTATAAAATCAAAATGCCTCCGTGCCCATTCTGATATTGCACGAAATGGCCTTAATCCCATCAAATGATTCCACCACAACTCGATATTATTCGCCAGTTCTTCTTCAAACCTGTAAGTATTATTATTAATATAATAGCGATTATTAACATAATTATTATTCTCACCGTCTCCATCATCTCGCAGCTCATGATGATGATGATGATCATTCATAATGTTATCACCACCAGAACCAATAATAGAATCTTTCAACTCGTAACGACAAACGGGGCACGTAGTGCTGTAATGTCTCAGCCATGGGACAATGCAATCAGAATGATACAAATGCTTGCATGGCAACTCCATGATCATCACTTCATCACTATCATCATCAGCATCATCCCGAACCCTAAACTCTTCTTTGCAGATTGGACAGCATTGCACCTCGTTGTTCCTCATCAACTGGGTACTCCCCGATATTCTCACTCTTTTCAATGCTTCAACGGCTGACACCGGCGCCGGTGTGGGCCCCGCATCCGGCTGAAGATCGTGCATTGGATATTCAATCATGGGTTGTGGTGGCGGCGGTGTTGGTTCATCAAAATGGAGGGAAATCCAAGAATGAAGGTTGTGTCCGTCGTTATTTGGTGTGTCGAGAGCTTGAGCCAATGAGTCGAGAAAGCGACCAGAGGGCGTCGGGAAAGACTCGACAGCTGCGGGAGAGGAGGAAACAAGCCTAGGCCTTGAGACGTCAAGCTCGAGATAAAGTTGTGCGGAGCAATGAGGGCAGAAGAGTTCAGACGGGTCTGTGGATCGGAACCTCGTGGTACGTTGGCAGCTTTGGCACCAGAAGTAATGAAAAGTTCTTGTTCTTTGAGTTCCATTGACGATAACTCGCGGACGATTTTGAGCCAAAGACATGGATCGTTGGTTGGTTGGTTGATTCTTTAGCTTCAAGTTATTGAAATGGGATTTGTGTTTTTGTTTGACATGATGAGGAAATGGATATGGGTATTATATATATATGTGTGCGCGTTTTTGTGTGCGGTTTGTGGATGGAGAGGGAGAAAAGGATAGCTTTTAGAGCTACAGGAAGTGATTCCTTGTTTTGTTTGCAAGTTTTGTGCAGCTAGCTGCAGGCTTTGTTTTCTTTGCTTTGTTAAAGCAAAGGATGATTGAAAAATGCTGCACACGTTTACTTATTAGTATTTCTATTACTATTTTGATTGTTTAGCCTAACCACAATCAAATTTCGAATTAAACTGAGACCTCTTGTTTTCAACACGAGATTTTATCACCTCAATTAGGTGGTACGCACTCATACATTTAAGTTACATGTTAGGGAAAATTATAACTAGATTCTTAAGGTCAATTCAGAATTGTTTTTGGGAGGTTTAAAAGTAATTTTGAAAAGTTAAAAGTTAATTTTAGTGTTTGGTAAATATTTTTAGAAATTACTTTTGGCAACATAACCTTATCCTACCGTAGATTTTGAAAAAAAAAGAATAAGTATCCTTTTAAAATCTGATTTTGAGAATCACTTGTATATTTAATACAATTACATATATATCCTCATACATTATAAAAATTTAAAATTATCCTTAATAATTAGTAAATAAAATTGTTAACTTTAAAAAGATTATTATGATTACAATTATATGAAGATAGGAAAAAAATAAAATTAATAAAATAAAATTTTTAATTATCCATTATATGTACACAATAATATATATATATGTGTGTGTGTGTGTGTTTATAAATGTTTAAATAAATTTATTTAACATTATGTCCAATTATTGTTTATATTCTTACAACAACTCAATAATAAGATTTACCAAATACATACAATTGCTTTTAAAACTTATAACACTTTTAAAAATAAAATTTATCAAATATTTTACTGATTTTCTTCATATTTGATTAATTATATAGCACAACTAACAACAATTATTTTAAAAGTTACAGTATTACTAAATTGACCCTTAGTGTTTGTACTAAATATGATGAAACATTGTGGCCAATCCGGAAAAATGATTTACTAAAGGCTAAATTTTGTAACAACAAGATGTAAAAACTAAAATTTCATAGTTTAATGAGTTTATAAATGTTATTTTAATAGATTTAACAGGGGATAAATTAAAAAAAATTGTAAAACCACTAACATGGGTAAGTGTGGGGTTTTATTTATTTATAATTAAAGTGTGGGTTTTTATAATTCTTAAAGTTAAAGTTCAAATATTACAAGTTTATAAGTTTATGAGTTTAATAGATTTAACAAGTGCTAATAAGTAACCTAAGTAATTTTTTCTCTAATTTCTTTTCAAATTTATTTTCTCCAACGAGAGTTGAGCCCCCCCATTAGTGATGAGATGGATCCGCATTTGATGAAGCATAAATATTCTCAAATTGTGAGATGTAGGTCCAATAATTTTGGAGAATGGCTATTATTATGGATCAGGATCCTTGAATTATCCGATCTCTCCTTGAGCAAAATTTACTCAAGTGATTGGTGGTTAATGAATTAAAAAAAAAAATTAATTTCTAATCATACACTAGCACTAAAATACAAGTGGCATAAAATCATTAAAACCACAAGCGAACTTAAATCAAGAGAGAATCATAATCCCATTAATATTATTATTTATTTGTTATTTTTACAGCACAACTAACAATAATTATTTTAAGAAGTTAAAAAAAACTCTTATTTATATTTAAATGGAAAAGGTCTGAATAAGATATTAATATTATTTCTCAAAAGTGCCTTTATTAATATACTTATTTCCTTTTATATAGGTAATAATCTCTTTCAATATACTTACTTCCTTTTATATAAATCATAATCTCTCTCAATCTTTTTTTTTCTTTTTGGTTTGTAACTATCGTTCTTTTCTTTTTTATTCAAATGTTAATAATAACGACAATAACAACAACGACGACAACAACAGTAGTAGTACAACAACAAGAAGAAGTTACTATGAAAATCAAAATAATTCCTCATGAATTTTCAATTTCTTATTGAAATAATTAACTATTTTGAGAGAAAAAGCTTAAGAAATATAAATAGAGTGTAATTTATTTAACTTTACCAAATGAATTTTAGTTTAAAACAGAGTTTGGCAAGTCAAATAGTCATGTGACCTACAATTATTTACTAAATTTTTATTTACAAGTTACAACAAGTATATATAATTCTTGCAAGGGTATAAACATCAAAATTCTAACTTTCCAATATTTTTTTTGTTTATGAAAATCAAATGTTAAAAACGTAAAAACAAACATATTATTCAAACATCTACGTTCAGGCCTATTTAAAGTTCAACTAAATTCATTTATTTAGATTTTAAAAAAAAAGAAAAGAAAAACCTAAATATCCCTTATTAGTTTTACATCCTGGCATAACTATGAGTCGTAAATGATAATATAAATATACTGGTTAATAAGAAAACTTGGCTTAAAATTCAAGCAAATGCCACTCTATTCTCAAATCAAATAAATCCATTACAACTGACATAAAGTTTATTATCTTTTACTAGAAAATAAATTAAATTTCTGCATAAACTTATTTTACCTTCTATTTTCAGTTTTAACAAATAAATAATAATAGCAAATAAATAAATATTCATTTTTGCCCACGGATTCGTGGTCATGTATTTCGGATTGAAATATTGTTACGTATAAAATTTGTTAAAGTTTTAACACCCATGTAAAATTCATTTCTTGTTAGCTATCTGAAATACTATAAGAATATTTTTAGTTGTTGGTATATAGATTTGTAATCCTCATTTTTATTTCTACTACTCTTTTGCTCCTCCTTCTTCTGCTGCTATAACACCTCCCAATTGAGATATTAAATAATAACTTTAAATATTGGAGGAAACTAATTGATCTAGAAATTTATGCCTCCGATAATCAGCTACATATAAATTTGATATTTGCTTTTCCTCCTAATTTTAGTTATAAATTTTGTGATCAACCCAAAGCATTTAGAATAAATAAGTTTCTTTTGTTTGAGTTCCTAACATCCCTTTAAAACTCTTATTAAACCCATTGTTATACTCAAATATATTTTTTTGTAATAAAAATTCTAGCATTAGGTAATTGATTTCTTCGATATCTCAAAATTCTTTTAAATTTATAAAAAATAATTATATTTTTTTGTAATAAAAATTTTAGCATTAGGTATTTTGTTTCTTCGATATCTCAAAATTCTTTTGAATTTATAAAAAAAATAATTATATTATGATTAGGATTTAAAGATGGGAGGGTTCATAATTTACTGGTGTAAAAATTTTAATTTAATTAATTTAATAATTATCGTTTAATGTAATTTCCACTAATAATAAAAATAAATGGAGTTTAATAAAAATTTTAAATGGGTGTAGAAAGCATTATACTTTCTTATAAGGAATGGACGTAGAAGCCCAATTTACAAATTAATGATTAAAGTCCAACATGGAAGACCATTAAAGCCTACACATGAATCATAAGAAAGTATATAATAACACAATCAAACTCTCCGTTTTAAGGGAGGAAATAAGAGCTAACTGAAATCAATGAAATAAGAACTAACTCAACTAATGAGCTATTAACTTATGTATGATTATTTTAGTTTTAACTTTTATTTGAACAATTTTATGTAGGTTTTTTATTCCTATCTTAGAGACCCACACCCATCTAGCTCTAGGGTCGAGTACATTACACTATGTATATTATCTATATTTTATTAGAATATAAATATTATTTATAAAGGTCCCTCACACTTGTATAAGGATGACTTAGTATGTAGTGATACCCTTTAGATGGTAAACACCTGAATACGTGATAAAATTCTATGGCTCTCTATGTGTAGTATTAAAACTTTGAATTAATCAGACAATATCACGTGATAATGTTACTCACTATAAAGTGCGTTTCATCGTCCACTAGATCATTACTTTTTGTATAAATATAATGAATTTATTTTTTATAACATCAAATATAAAAAATGAAATAATCTTATTTCTTAATTATTATCTATTAAATTCAACTCTATATCTAATATAATTTCATCACCATTTATAGTTTACTAAACAAGAAAATTTTGTCAAAAAAATTATATTTTGTTAACCAAGAAAAGTTTGTTAAAACTCTTTTATTTCTAAGAATTTGAATTTCAATAGTAAGCTAAACAAACTACTTGAAAATCATAGTAGACAAACCTTGTTGTTATTGATCGTATTGTATCTTTGATTTTTATTATTTTATTTATTAAAATATCTATTAGCTAATTTTTTTCTTCAATATTACATTAGAGAATCCAAAATAATATATTCATTGGAACCTAAGCTCTAATCCAATGTCTATTGAGATTTGTTGGTACAAAATTGAAGTTCAGCCCAAAAATTCTAAAATTAAAAATAATAAATAAATAAACTCCCATACACCCATTAAGAGTTTACAACTTTCCACAACAAGAATAAGATGGAAAGATGCTTAACAATAATTCAAGGGTATCTTTAACACCTTGTATTTCTTAAATTGTTTAAGAAATTAAATAATTATTAACCTGTAATAAGTCATGCTCACCATCTGTAATTCTAGTAACCACGGGGGCCATATTGTAATTCTGCCATCATATTAAAAAATAGACCAATCGGTCCAATCCTTAACCAGTGAGCATCGATCGGCTACTGCTAGCGGGCAGTAGTTTAAGCTCTTCGTGTCAGAGAAACGCCAACTCAGCGAGCCGGCCGAGTGGACACGTGAAACCCGGACGAGTTAACTCAACGTCTAAAAAAACTACACCCTATCCGATTTCGTTTTTGTCGTTTAGTCGACCTTAAACTAATCCTTCAAAACCCTTTCAATCTCTCTCTCTCATTTTCTTTCTCTCTAAAATCTCAGAGAGAGAAAGAAAACCAAAACAAAAATTAAAAAAAAAAAAATAATTTCCGGGAAAATTACCAAAATTTTATCGGTATCCAAACATTCCAATCATGTCTCACATCATGTTCCAAACGACTCCCGTCCCCACAACCGCTGCCAAAGCCTTGTCATCAGCATCATCATCATCGACTCTGGCGGCTCCTCGATACAGTACGAGTTATCCGGTGGGGGTTAGGGTGCGGAGAAAGAATATGCCGATAACGTGTTCGGTGCCGTCGCCGTTAATTGACGGCGGAGACCATTCTGTGGTTTTGTTGGAGAGGTGCTACAAAGCGCCCAGTGCTCTACCGTCCGGTTCGACTGCCGAGTACGGTCCGCTTATGAAAGGGGGTCAATACGGTGCGTTTGGTGCTGTTACGTTGGAAAAAGGGAAACTTGACACGACGCAGCAGCAATCTGAGACTACACCTGAGGTCTGTAACTGTTATTTTTGCTGCTGCTGTTGTTTTCAGTTTCAAAATTCGTCAAATTTTTTCTCTTTTTTTTTTTTTTTAAGTTTTGCAATTTCTTAGAGTTAGGTTTTTGGGTGATTGATTGCCAAGTACAAATGTTCCGGCGAAAAAAATTTCTTTATTAAAAGTTTCCTGCTTTGAGAAAAAGGCGTGGTGATAAACACTGTTGATGTTGAATGATGTTGGAAGCTGCAAATTGAGGTCATTTCTTATGGATTCAGTTGCTTTAGGGTTTAAGCTATGCCTAGAAGGACTACTAATCCTGGGGCAATTGTGTGCTATGATACGAATCTGAGAGCAATGACGGTTTTGTTTAAAGGTTCTAGGTTATTTGGGCTAATGCGAGATGGGGGTGAGGGTAGATTTTTGAAGTATGGATTTGAGTGTTTGAAGGTGTTTTAATGTGATTGTATTCTTGTAAGTGGTTGCTCAAAAGCTGGGAAAAGGAAAAATAGGTAGAAATTGTTTGCTTGACTTGTGATTTTCATTCGTCCTTCCCCTTTTGTTTGCATTGCTTTGACACAAGCTCTTAAGTTGTGTACTTGCAGAAAAGGTTTAAGACGTATTCTTCCATGAATTTGAGAAGTTATTTTGATATTTATTAGTTGTCATTTTTTTAACACAGACTTTAGGATTTTTTGGAAGTTGAGTTTTGGTTATTTATTTATTTATTTTCCCTAAAAGTTAGCTATTGGAAAAAGAAGTGGTTGTTTGTCTGTTAATTGTATAAGAGTTATTAAAGGCTACTTTGGGCATTTAATTTTTAATTTTAGGTTGATAAATTAGTTTTTAGAGGAGCTAAAAAATCTGGTTTTAGAATTTAGATATATGGAAATGAGTTAACCAAGATTATAAAAAGCATATTTGGATTAAAACGAAACGACTAGGAATTGAAAATGTTCTTCTTGATCCAAAAAAGTTGGGATTTCGTCAAATAAATCTCTATTTAAGCTACTTTGAGCCACTCATTAAACTCAATAATGTAATGAGCTCCACCTAGGGAGAAAGTGAAATCGAAAAGTTAGTTTGATGCTGTATTCAATACTCTTTAGAATATAACTAGTTTGATGCTTTATTCAATACTCGTTAGAATCTAACATAGTTGTTCAGTTGGTTAGCTGCCTGCGGAAAACTCACTAGATTTTATTTTAATGACATCCCTGTACTGGTCATCATTATGTAGATTAAGAGTAAAATAAAGTAGTAATATATGAATGACATCCCTCTGCTGGTCATCATTTATGTAGATTAAGAGTAAAATAATGTATTAATATATGAATGAGCACTTATATAACATTTAAGTAGTTTTCACCTCAAAAGTGTTTGTGAAAGCATGAGAAAAGTACTATTTGTGAAAGCATGGGAAAATAAAAAAGACAAAAAGTAGAATCACTCTACAGAAGAGAAAATGGGCTTAAATGGTTTTGAATTTACCTCATGAAGAGGTCATCATGACCATCTGAAGCTCGCATATTTCTCATCTCAAATATACATCGTTTAGCTGAGAGGTGAAATTTTCATACCCTTTCTTTTTCTTCTCTCTTAAATGTTCCCTGCCATACTTTCAAAATCTTAAAACTCTTGCAATGTAACTTACCCCACAGTATGACTCGAAGCAACCAAATTTGCAAGTAGTGGTCTGGAGACACCCCGTGTTATGCATTTATCACGAGTTGTAAATCTTATCCCCCCATAATCACATTGTTATTGGTAGAATGTTTTGAATGGGTTGCAGTTCAAGCACAGAAAGCTACCTTGAAATGTGTTCGGTGAACTAGGTTTCCATCAGCGAGAAATTAATTTCCTTGCTCTTGTACAAGCTATTTTGTGTTTTAACTGCCAAATTTTCATTACAAATGATCTGAAACCCATTGTTCAGTCCCTATCACCAGTTTATGCCCCCAGTTAAAACCGGCAAAATTGTAAATTGCAGTGTTAAAGTTTTAAAAGAACTTAAATTGAGTTTTGTAACTTTAGGATTTTTGGACAAATGATGACCAGTCCTTGTGTTGAGCCGCTTTCTTCCTTGTCCTCTACGATATAATGCAGATCAGGAAACATGAACCTTAATAATAAACCTCAACATTTTACATTCCTCAGAAACAATCTCAATTGTTTTCCCTACACAAAATATTGTTACTGCAGATATTATTAAAAACTACTCTAATTCTTTCTGTAAATTTACTCCATATCAACTTGTTACTTCTTCAGTACAAGAACAATCCGTTCTGCCTATTAAACTTGCAAGTCATTCCAAACGGTGATTCCTTTTACAAAAGTGTCCTCAATATCATCCCTAAAAGGTGTTTATAAGCAGTTAATACACTTCATTACGATTTGACACCACACCGATTGTGTCGTTCTTAGCTGTCTCATAGATATTATGATTTGAGGTTTTATTTGCCAAATATTATTAGTACAGGCATTGGTTTTCTTTGCCTGTGACCTTATGTCAGTAGAAGAGATTTTCTTTTTCATTTTTCCTTCTAGGATGGTGAATATTCAGTACATGCAATAATTGGTTTAAATCTATTGATTTGTTACTGCTGTTTTTCAGTCATTGCTATTAATTAGTTAGTACAATCATCTCCCCCTTAATGATTCTGGTGGCTGTATGTGGTATACAATGCTTTTATTTTTGTTTCTAATCCATTTTATGAGGAAGTTTGTTTAATTGGTTTGTTGACTTAATTGTTAAAATTCTATGTTTATGGAATCGTGAACCTTATGCATTGTTGGACTTTTATTATTCATTTGTGAGTGGTGTGCTGATAAATCATTCATTTGTGACTGGGGTGCTGATAAAGGCCTGAAAGTGAGGTTCAAGGTTTCGCTTTTGCATAACATCCAAACGCAACATTTCATTTTTCTTTTTTTTTTGGCTTGCATAATGGCTTGAAATTTTGGCAAGGAGGCTAATTCATTTTAAAATTACAGCTTGCAACTGGGGGTGGTGGTGGAGATATTGGAAAGAAAATCAACCATGGTGGCGGTGATGGAGGTGATGATGATGGAGATGATGATGACTACTTCGATGATTTTGATGACGGCGATGAGGGAGATGACGGCGGACTTTTCAGGAGGCGGAAAATCCTTGAAGAGGTTGAAGCTTATATAAGCTCTGAAACACACTTATGGATATTTGTTGATTAAATTAATATTTGCTTCTGCTCATATTCTTTTGATTTTGAATTTCGATGTAGTAACTCTTTCCATACCTTCTGCCAGCTCTTTGATCGAAAATTTGTAGACGCTGTGTTGAATGAATGGATGAAGACAATGATGGATTTACCTGCTGGGTTCCGGCAAGCTTATGAAATGGTACATACTTGCTTGTATTATTGCTTTTGTCTGTTAACTCGTATATCTAAATACTCACTGAAATATTGTCTCTAGGGATTAGTCAGCTCGGCTCAGATGGTAAAATTCCTTGCTATTAATGCCAGACCAACAACTACCAGGTTCATTTCTCGTTCACTTCCTCAGGGAATCTCGAGGGCATTCATTGGCAGGTAGTCTTTCTTGTTGTGCTCCTGGAATTACTTTTAATTTATCATTTGTGGGGTTTTGCTTTTTGATTGCTTTGTGATTTGTGTATTTATTGTCGCTAATTAATCTTGGCTGTTTTGTATCTGTGTTGGATTTAGAAGTTTGGAGTTGAAAACTGTTAAAGCTTAGACTAGTAGAAGAAATTTATACATTCATTTATCTTGGACAAAGTTTTTGGAAAAAAAAAAATTATAAGTATACACTTTCCAATGGTTCAGTGATGTTTGATTGGTTTTAAGATGTTGGATCTCTTATCAGATTTCTTATGTATCGACTGCTGTTGCCACAGGATGCTCGCAGATCCTGCTTTTTTGTATAAACTTATACTAGAGCAGGCTGCCACAATTGGTTGCACTGTTTTGTGGGAGTTGGAGAATCGTAAGGAGAGGTGTGTTTTTTCTTTCATAACAAAGGAACTTTCCCCTTCCTTTTTATTTTCATTTTATATATTAAGCTAATAAATGTTTGTTTCTGTCATGATAGGATAAAGCAAGAATGGGATCTTGCCCTAATAAATGTGCTCACAGTAACAGCATGTAATGCTTTTGTTGTTTGGTCGCTTGCTCCTTGTCGTTCTTATGGAAACACCTTCCAGTTTGACTTGCAAAATACATTACAAAAGCTCCCAAACAATATATTTGAATGGAGTTACCCATTTCGAGAATTTGACTTGCAAAAGAGAATCCACTCCCTTTTTTACAAGGCTGCAGAATTGTGTATGGTGGGATTAAGTGCAGGAGCAGTGCAAGGTTCTTTGTCAAACTATCTTGCTGGTAAAAAGGACAGGTAAACATGGTTGTAAAACTTCCTTTTCATTCCTCGTTCACTTATTCGTTATAAATAAAGAAAACTTAGAAGATTGTTCTGTTTACTGTCTAAGCCAGTTTAACATTTGTTAAATTTGGGCCACCTTTAATGTCTGACAGGTTATCTGTGACAATCCCATCTGTGAGTACTAGTGCGCTTGGTTATGGTGCTTTCCTTGGACTATATGCAAACATGAGATATCAGCTATTGTGTGGATTTGATAGAGCGGTCATCAACCATTTTGATGTTATTGGAGTAGCACTGTTCTTAAGCACTGCTTTGAGGTATCTCCCTCTCTCTCTTTTACGTATTTGTTTATTGATCTACATCTCTATATACATTGATAGACTATTCTGGTCGTACCAAATTACCCTTGTTTTAATGTTTTGTTTGTTAAACTTTTGAATGGGGAATCTGTTTATTTGTCTGATATGATGTTAGTGTGGTTTCTATTGAAGTGTGTTAGATCTATCACCAATTATTATTTCAATTTTTCTTTGCTTAATCAACTTGCATTCTTTCCAAGTCCAGATCCTTAACAATAGTGAGACTTCGCTACAGAAGTACAATTTCTCTAGTTTTACAGTTAAATGTGTAAGAATGGTTTTAAATTTACAGAACTCCGAGATAATTCTCTAAGGAAGTACAAGTGGTGAATATGGTTCCAACTTTTAAGTGCCTTAATATTCCCATTTGTTCAGCCCTGTGCGTAAACAATCAGTAATTGTTGTCCAAATTATTCTTTACTGCCTATATGTGTGGACTTTGTCTATTGTTCAACTTCTCAAATGGATTCCATGCAGGGTTCTTAATGTCCAATTAGGAGAAAGATCAAGGCTTGCTTGGCTAGGAGTGGAAGCGGATCCGCTACTTCAGTCAGATGACCTTTTGAAGAAGGCTTACAACAGGCCGTCTCAGGATGTCAATGGCTCAACTCAAAAGTCCCCAAAGTGGTTGATATCAAAGAATGCCATTGTCTCTGGGCTTGGGCTCCTTGGCATCAAACAAGGGAATGTCGACTCTGTTGAAGGGGAAGCAAGGGCTCCTAAAGTGCGAAGAAAGAGGATAGTCCGGAAGAAGGTGACTGCATAAATTTCTTGGGAGTTAATCCTAGTCAATAGCCCAATTTTGCTGCCTGTCCAAGAGATACAACACGGAAGTCGTCATCAAACTCTTTTGAGACATCTAAGAACTAGTAGGGAGGTGGTGGTATTTCACCGTGTTTCCTGGCAAGTATAGTTCACTGATAGAGGGATTCTTTTCTTGATGTCTAAATACTATATGTGATACAACGTCGTATATTCCAATTTTTCTCCAGTTAAATTCTAGTAAGTTAGAAAAGTTAATTTTGTTCTAGCGATGAATTGTTTTCTTAATAATAATGGCCTGTTGCTTTGGAATCTTATTCACTCTCTGTAACCCAGTTAAATTGTGCAAATTCTACTGCAGATTTGTCAAACAGAGTGTCTCTGTGATTGTTTTGATACACCTTTGATGGCAAGTTCAAGTTTGAATCATCTTGTAATGCCAAAAAACCATAGCGCTTTTAACTACTAGATTTTACTCGAGTTTTTGTTTAGCTTTTAATTACGAGATCAGCTTTTAGTATTAGCGGTAATTATAATATAAACGTTGATATTATGTAATAAATAAGATTGTCAAATAATACTTTCAATAAAATTAGTAAAGAAATTTTAAATTTTTTTTATATTAGAGTATGAGATTAAATCAATTCAAGTAATATTATAAGTGTCTACTAAATACTCTTAACGTTGTATCTTAAAAATTATGCTCTATGAAACTCTTACCAAATTTTAGTTGCACTTTCTAGCCCGATTGTAGAAATCCTTACTCGATGTGCAAGATGTTACTCAATTTTACTTAAATCTTACTCTGACTTCGATTTGTAAATTTTATGCCTAAATTTTTGTCAACAAATTGGTCCCAGTTCCATGCTTCTTCGGATTGTGTGATCCCACCAAAACCATTGCGTCCATTCAAAAGGGTTCCACGTTGAGTGCACGAAATCCACAAGTTTGATTTGAGCAGAAATAGCCAAAAAAAAAAAACTGATGAAACCCACGTTCAAAGATGCCGTTGTCACGGAGGCCTAGACACCACACCCCATCCCCTTTGACCATATTTTATAATTGAAGAGGCCATTATTGAATTGAAAAAAAATGATTCAAAATCCCAAAATAGAAAAAGAAAAGCAATTGTTGGAAACACACTCGGAGTTTTAAATTGACATGAGAAAAGAATTTATTATTATTATTATTATTTCTTTTTAACAAAAATTTAAGCTCAGACAACATTATATGCCCAAAATACCCCTCACATTATCCCAAACTTTCTAAACTCCCCCACTCCTCTCAACATCATCTCTTTCTAATCTTTCCTCCCCCTAAAAACCAGCCATGGCTTCAAATTCAATTACCTCAACACTCCAATATTGGCTTGCAAACCACCCCCAAATCCTCAACTTCACATGGACTCCGAACCAAACACTAGCTTCCTCCCCACACTTCCTCATTCTCTCCATCCTCACTTACCTCTCCCTCACATTCATCCTCTACCACAAATTAACGCCAACATCACCATCGTCATCACCTCTCATTGGACCCCACATCCTCAAGCCCATCACAGCCGTCCATAACCTTACCCTCCTCCTCCTCTCCCTCGTCATGGCCGTTGGTTGCACTCTCTCCATCGTCCTCCATTCACCCGACCTCCGTCACACCCTCTGTTTCCCCCCCACCATTTCTCCCTCCGGTCCCCTCTTCTTCTACGCTTACATCTTCTACCTCTCCAAAATACTCGAATTCCTAGACACCCTTTTGATCATTTTGTCAAACTCCATCCAACGGCTCACGTTCCTCCACGTCTACCACCATGCAACCGTCGTCGTAATGTGCTACCTTTGGTTACAGACGAAGCAGTCTTTGTTTCCTATTGCACTTGTGACCAATGCAAGTGTGCATGTGATCATGTACGGGTACTATCTATTGTGTGTGATGGGGTTGCGGCCAAAGTGGAAGAGATTGGTCACTGATTGTCAGATTGTTCAGTTTGTGTTTAGTTTTGTTGTTTCGGTTTTGATGCTGTATTATCATTTTACGGGATTTGGTTGCTCTGGGATTTTGGGTTGGTGCTTCAATGCTGTGTTTAATGCTTCTCTTTTGACACTTTTTGTTAATTTTCATTCCAAGAGCTACGCTAAAAAAAAGCAGGGATGATCAGAACAAATAGTTTTTGTGATTGTTTTGTGTGTGTGATTTTTTTTTTCAAGTTTGATTTTGTTTAATTACGAAGGGTTGTGATCTGTTCATTGCAATTGACAGATATGTTTTCGAAGGAATTGCGTGGGATATACCCCGTTTCTCTAGTACTACCCAAAATATACCTCCATCTATTAAAATATGTAACTTTACATATACATTCTTAAAAAACCAAAGAAAATACAAAAATAGCCTCAATAAAATGCCAACAAAAAATTAATACTCGACTCATTCAATCTATTTACTCGACTAGATACTCGACTTATTCAATTGCTTTCACTTCTTACTCAACTGAATGCTCAACTTACCAGACTTCAGACCTGACTTCGTACTCGACTAGATACTCGACTTATTCAATTACCTTCACTTCTTACTCGATTGAATGCTCAACTTACCAAACTTCATACCCGACTTCGTACTCGACTAGATACTCAACATATTCAATTGCCTTCACTTCTCACTCGACTGAATGCTCAACTTACCAAATTTCATACCCGACTTCGTACTCGACTAGATACTCAACTTATTCAATTGCCTTAACTTCTCACTTGACTGAATGCTCAACTTACCATACTTCATACCCGACTTCGTACTCGACTAGATACTTGACTTATTCAATTGTCTTCACTTCTCACTCGACTGAATGCTCAACTTACCAACTCGATTAGATACTCGACTTATTCAATTGCCTTCACTTCTCACTCGAGTGAATGCTCAACTTACCAGACTTCATACTCGACTTCGTACTCGACTAGATACTCGACTTATTCAATTGCCTTCACTTCTCACTCGACTGAATGCTCAACTTACCAGACTTCATACCCGACTTCGCACTCGACTAGACACTTGACTTATTCAATTGCCTTAACTTCTTACTCGACTGAATGCTCAACTTACCAGACTTCACTGCTTTAAAAATATTAATACTCGACCCAATGTACTTACCCGACTTAATACTCGACCTCTTTAAAAATTACATAAATTTTACTCGACTTGTTCAAAAAATTCACTTGACTTTTACTTAATACTCGACCACTTAATACTCGACCACTTACTCAACTTCTTACTGGACCATATACTCGACTTACTTATCTTCAATTCTTGCTCGACTAAATTCTCGACTTACCCGACTTCGTACTCGACATCTTCCTGCACTGAGAGGAAGAAATGTGTGGATTCTTGATTTTTTTAAGGTTATTTTTTGCTTTCCCTATCTTCGTGAGGTATATGTATATAATAGGGTATAAATTTAGTATTTAAGGACAAATTGAGGATATTTAAATAAAAAACCTGATGTTTTCAATTGCCTAGACTTCGTATTTTCAGTTTTAGTAATACATGTCATTTTTCACCACATTTGTTTAGTCTCTCCCTTTTAAATCCCCTCTCACACAAAAAAATTTGGATTTGTATTTTGTAAACTAATATTTTTCATTTTGTTAATGTATTAATTATTATTATCTACATTTATGTGATAGGGCACATGCCACATCAACTAAAATTAAGTTATGAAATTTTGCAGCCCCTAAGCACTCAATGTTTGTAGGCACAAGTTCAAGTCCCACCATTTGTTAGGATTTAAATAAAGAACATTATAACCATGCGTCCAAAAACTTAAAGTTAGCTTAAGTGCATGGATTCGAGTCCTAGTTATTGTTGGAATTCGATTTCCTTTCCAATTAAATTGGGTAAGGGTAAAATTATCTCTCAATTAATAAGGACAAAGTGGATATCTCTCTCGATTTTCCTCCCAATTGAATTAGTTAGAGGTAAAATTATCTCTCGATTAATAAGAGTAGAATAAGCTTCGGTTGCAGATTTTGGCCATGGACATCAATAGAGAAAATTATGAATTGGGGCGGCCAATTATCCCAAAAGCTGGTGTTGCTCACAAGATTGACTTCAGAGAAGGCCCTGCCCTGCCTGTTCTTAACCTACTGATCCAAGATGTAAAAAATCTCACCAGACCCATCATTTCAAAAAATTTTTTATATAATAAGTACACGTAATCAAATGTAATTAGATAGTCAAAACTAGATAACAAGTACACGTAATCAAATGTAACTTGAACGTAAAAAAATAAACATTTATATAAGAAGAGGATCCCCCTTTATTCATTACGTTTGAGTTAAAGTTTGAAATATATTATTACAAATATTCAAAGAGCGTAGGGATTACAAAATGAAACTAAAGTGTCAAACTCAAAATTTATGATTTGTAAGTAGTACATTTATGAGTATCAATAATCTTTATAACAAAAATGAACTGGCAAGTGTCAACACACATACATGACACATAACTCTGCAGCATGAGATGGTCCAAACTCCTAAATCGATCGATCCATGCATGGACCTTATTCATAGCCAAGTGCACGTGAGATGGAACCATTGAAATGTTGATGGAGGAATAAGCTATAAAGCTTTATGTCACATGCAAGACCATTCACGGAAAACAAAACAACATCATTAACTCGACAGAGAAAAAGTTGGCACTTGGCAGTGGGCCGGATTACTTAGGAGGTAAAATTCCCACACGTTAGGAATTTGGCACATAATCTCGGAGTTTTAAATTGACATGAGAAAAGAATTTATTCATCAACTTCATACGTTAAAGATGCGACGAGTTTGAGATTATGTGCCAAATTCCTAACGTGTGGGAATTTAAAGATGTTAGTACAAAAAATGTGTTCGTCCGTGGAGTAGAATCATGGAAATTAAAGATGCTACTACAATTACTAACGTGTGGGTGGGGATAAGCGTAACTTTTTTCACCCAATGCCATATTTCTGAACGAAATAACATGCAGAGATAGTATTTTAGAAGATTATGAAAAAATACATAAAAATCATTACTAGATCCAAATTTGTGCTATTTTCATACATAACTTGAGAATATTACAACTAGTGGAGTAGAATCAGGGAAATTAAACATTCTACAATCATTGACGTGTGGGTTGGGGATAAGCATAAACCTTTTCTATGCAGTATAAAAGAATGCAATAACTCCTTTCTTTCATATCTTCGCAACAAAAGCACATCTAATAACTCTTCAGAATTCTCGTCTTCTTTGTCAGAATGGTTGATGCGATCGTTTCCTCTCTCCTGGGGCAGCTGAGCTCTGTTGCGGCTGATGAAGTGAAACAGCAGGTGAGGCTTGTGACTGGTGTCCGACAAAAAGTGAAAAAGCTTACCAGCAATCTTCGAGCCATTCGAGCTGTGCTGGAAGATGCAGAGAAAAGGCAAATGCAGCGCGACAATGCTGTTACTTTTTGGCTGGATCAGCTCAAAGACGCATCTTACGACATGGAAGACGTGTTGGAGGAGTGGACCACTGCAAGGCTCAAATTGCAGATTGAGGGCGTTGATGATGACAATGCTCTTCCTCTTGCTCCTCATAAGAAGAAGGTACGCTCCTTCTTTTGTGCTGTATCAAACTGCTTTGGTAGTTTCAAACAACTCTGTCTTCGTCATGACATTGCCGTCAAGATTAGGGAAATCAATGGAAAGCTAGATGATATTGCCTCCCAAAAAGATACGTTTAAATTTGTTGAGAATGTGAGTAACAATGTTAAGAAACCAGAGCGAGTGCGAACCACCTCCTTGATTGATGAGGGAGGGGTTTGTGGTAGAGTTGATGAGAAAAATGAGCTCTTAAGCAAGTTGCTGTGTGGAAGTAGTGAACAACAAAAAGGCCTTCATGTCATCTCACTAGTTGGGTTAGGGGGTATAGGTAAAACCACTCTTGCACAACTGGCTTATAATAATGATGAGGTGAAAAGAAATTTTGAAAAAGTTATATGGGTGTGTGTATCAGACACTTTTGAGGAGATTAGGGTAGCCAAAGCAATCATTGAAGGTCTAGGCGTGTCAGCTTCTGGTTTAAGCGAATTCGAATCTCTTATGAAACAGATTCAGGAATATATTACGAGGAAGAAATTTTTTCTTGTTTTAGATGATGTGTGGGATGGAGATTACAAAAAATGGGACCCATTCTTTTCTTGTCTAAAGAATGGCCACCATGAAAGTAAAATTCTAATTACCACACGTGATAGGTCAGTAGCACTGCAGTTGGGATCAATAGATATTATCCCTGTCAAGGAGTTGGGTGAAGGGGAATGTTGGTTACTGTTTAAGCAGATAGCATTTCTACGTAGGTCCTTTGAGGATTGTGAAAAATTAGAACCAATCGGGCGAAAAATTGCAGATAAGTGCAAAGGCCTGCCTCTTGCTGCAAAGGTAATAGGGAATCTCTTGCGCTCTAAAAGTACAGTAAGCGAGTGGCAAAGAATTTTAGATAGTGAAATGTGGAAGGTGGAAGAGATTGGGAAAGGTCTTTTGCCTCCTTTGTTATTGAGCTATAACGATTTGCCCTCCAATTCTATGGTAAAACGATGTTTCTCATATTGTTCTGTCTTTCCAAAAGACTACAATATAAGGAAAGAGGAACTAATTACACTATGGATGGCTCAAGGTTACCTTAATTCAGAAGAAGATGAAGAGATGGAGATGATTGGAGAAGAGTATTTCAACATCTTAGCAACACGCTCTTTCTTTCAAGAGTTTGAAAAAGATGATGACGATGATGATATTATGAGTTGCAAGATGCATGACATAGTACATGATTTTGCTCAATTTGTAAGTAGCAAAGAATGTTTGTGGCTAGAAATTAAGGGTACCAAGGAATCAGTCATAAACTCTTTTGGTGAGAAAGTCCGTCACTTAGGGTTAAAGTTTGAAGGAGGCACTTCATTTCCTATGTCCATTCGTGGACTTGATAGATTGCGTAGCCTCTTAATTTATGATGGAAGTCTGTCTCTTAGTAGTAGCATCCTTTTGGAGTTATTTAGTAAATTGGCGTGTTTAAGGACATTAGTTATAAGGCAATATAACACTTTAGGTTTGCATCATGAGACAGGAAGGATTAGAAAAATTCCAGAAAATGTTGGAAAATTGATACATTTAAAATATCTTAATTTATCTGAATTAGGCATAAAGAGACTACCTGAGACTTTGTGTGAATTATATAATTTACAAAAGCTAGATATTAGGTGGTGCCAGAATCTTAGAGAATTGCCAGCGGGGATTGGGAAGTTAATGAACATGAGGAGTTTACTGAATGATAAAACTCATTCGTTGAAGTACATGCCAATAGGGATTTCCAAATTAACCAGTCTTCGAACATTAGAAAAGTTTGTTGTGGGTGGAGGTGTTGATGGCGGCAGCACGTGTAGGCTTGAATCTCTGAAAAATCTTCAACTCCTTCGTGAATGTGGAATAGAAGGGCTGGGTAATGTATCGCATGTAGATGAGGCTGAGAGGTCACAACTTTACAATAAGAAAAACCTCCTTCGTTTGCATCTTGCGTTTGGTAGAGTCGTAGCTGGGGAAGGCGAAGAAGGGAGGAGGAAGAATGAGAAAGATAAACTACTTCTTGAAGCCTTACAACCGCCTGTGAATTTAGAGAAATTAGAGATTGAATCCTACCGAGGCAACATTTTTCCCAAATGGTTGACTTCACTGACCAATCTAAGGAATTTATATCTTCGCTCGTGCGTTAAGTGTGAGCATTTGCCTCCTTTGGGAAAATTGCCTCTGGAAAAACTCGTAATCATCCACTTGAAAAGTGTAAAAAGAGTGGGTAATGAGTTTTTGGGAATAGAAGAAAGCAGTAAGGATGGCCCGTCTTCATCTTCATCATCACCATCAGTTATTGCCTTCCCCAAATTGAAATCACTCAAAATTTGGGACATGGAAGAATTGGAAGAGTGGAATTACAGGATTACGAGGAAGGAAAACATCTCCATCATGCCACGTCTTTCTTCTTTAACAGTTTCTGGTTTCAACAAATTAAAGGCGCTGCCGGATTACCTTCTTCAAACGACGGCACTGCAGGAACTGAGTATTAGTTTTTGTGAAAATTTGGAAGAACTGCCCATTCTAGAAGATCACAGGACAACAGACATACCACGTCTTTCTTCCTTGGAAATTGAGTATTGCCCCAAATTAAAGGTGCTGCCGGATTACCTTCTTCAATTGACGACACTGCAGAAATTGAGGATTGAGCTATGTCCTCTTCTGGAAAACCGTTATAGGGAGGCGAAAGGAGAAGATTGGCATAAGATATCTCACATTCCCCACATCGAGATATCACCCGACGGTAATTTCTTCTCCTCCTCTGATTTACTCTGTTGTTGCTTGCAATGAAATTAATAAAAATAATTATATTATGAATTAAAATTCTGTATATTGCCAATGTGTGACATGAATATATTATATATTTCTAATATTTTGATTTGCATATTGAATTTATCTATTTACTTCAGCCATTAATTTGCCAATAATTTAATGGGTCACTCTATGATGCTGTTATAAAAATTATAAAACCAATCATGGTATAAATATGTACGGTTAGATTTAATCAATAGTTCATAAATTTAAAAGTTAGTTAGGATAATATTTTAATTTTAATTATTTAAAATTTAAACTTCTTAGTTATCAAATCTGTTAAACTAATTTTCTAAAGATTAAATTATTAAAAAAACTGTAATCTGTTGAAATTCCTATATTTTCTTTTAAAAAATAAGTAGACTTTTATAAAATTTCATACAACATCATGGAAAATCCTAATGTAATTTATTTTTTAATGTACCAAAATTTATCATGTGTAACTTCCTGAGAGACAAAATCTCTGTGATACATTTGCAGTAACGTTGAAAACTAAATTATCAATTTTATCTTGTATAATGATAATCGTATTTTTTTGTATATAATTTATGTGACATTAATTCTTTAAAGTAATTGTGTAATTTTTTTAGTAGTACATTAGCCCACTTTGTTTTATTTCATACGAGTTTAATTATGTTCACCAGAGATTCGAGGAAATGTCCGGTCCAATCTAATTTGGTTTTGATGATGCAGGCAGGAGAGCAAGACTATGAAAATGAAAAGTTTAGCCAAAGGATTGCTAAAATGTTCTGCTGGTAATTCACTTGCTTTATTTTATAGAATTTCATTTCCATCTTCTTCTATTGATATCTTGTTGTGAATAAACAAGAACAGGGAAGTAAATGATTGAACCACAGAGAAGTAAAGATATATCCAAATTCGATTATTATGATGATTAAAGCAAGCTCAAGCTCAAGCATTGCATTTTTTATTTTATTTAGTTTATAGAATTTTCATTTCCACCTGCATTGCATTTTTATTTCATTTTTAGGTTGACGTTGAAGACTCTATGGAGAACATTGGGGTAACCAAGGATTATCACTGTGGTTATTGTGCAACGTTTGGTTGCTGGAATTTGAAGAAGGAAGTGATGGCCGGGTCTGCTCTGTTTCAATTGAGGATGGATAGCTGCCTGAAAGACATGATGATTATTATTGCATGATGTTTAGGTGCTAAGATAATCATCTCTCGGGTGCATCATGTTCACGGGTTTGAAAAAGCATTTGTGGTAATGCTTCAAAGCTGGTACAATGGCTGTGAAAAGGCACATTCAATTCGGTACGTTTGGTGCGGTCTCCTAATGCTACTACCATATTTTGTAAAGCAATTAAAATTCAGGTATACAATCTTAATATGCAATAAATCATTATGTACAGAGTTATCTATTAATTATATGGTAACTGAAATTTTCATTATAATTTTAATTATCATATCAATATTAAAATTTTTTGTAACCCTCTTTTACTTTGCTTGTACAGAGTACCTGTTTTGGCTGATATGTCTAATTCGTAGAAATTCATTTCCATCGGTTTCCATTGGTTTTAGCACAAACAGAAACAGAAATCTGGGTAAAAGTTTTACTTCTTGTGGTATTATGCCTTTATTTATTCATTCATCATATTTGTTCGAATTCATGCTCTCATTCAGAGAGCAGCCTTTTCCAGGCTACTTTTTAGCCAAATTTTCATGCCATCGATGCATGATTGTCATTTAGATTTTCCAAATAATTGTTAGATTGAAGAAGAATAAGAAGATATTGTTAAAAGGGTATTTAATTAGCACCCTCTGAATTTAGTTGCCAATAATGCATTGAAATGGTTGGGGAAAGTTATTGTCTCAATTAAATTACAGGTGATAAGATGCTGCTCCAATTTTGCAAGCATCTCGTGTTGCGAAGATTTTGCCCACATGAGATGCTATGATTTTTGACATCAGGGTAACACAGGTCAAATTTTAGCATCAATAGATATCATCTTCTTTACTGTTCTGCTCGAAATATTAAACTTTAGGCAAGTTGTTTTTGTTTGTGTGAGTTATCAGGTTAAGGTTACTAAGCAGCTTATTAAGGCAAATATCAGAATGAAGATTTTTCACCGCACCTGGTATGAATGATGGCGAGGAAGATTAATTGTTCACAAGCCAATTTGATCAGTGTTAGATTCTTTTGCCTCCCTTCGAGAGATATCATCATCAAATTTGAGAAGAGAGTTTTGTTTTGACATTTCACTGTAGTGAAATTTGGGAGCTTGAACTCACTTGAGTGAAATATTAGGGAATACTGGGGATTTGGGTTATGAGTGATCGTTATCCTTCAAATATTTGTAAGCTCTCACTTGTTAGTAAAATCATCTTCGTATATTGACTTTGTTTCTTTGTTGTCAGGCCGAGTGTGATCTTCAAGGTTTGAGAAAGTCTTCGCAGTAAAATTTCCACCACGTGCATGCAATTGCTGTGAAGGGGCATATACATTTGAGTAATTCAGTTTCAGATTTTCAAGGCGCGTTTGTTTAATTAGTTTCGATTATAATATTTAGTCACTCATTCTGAATCTTTTCTAATTTTCAAGTTCTTTAGGGCCGCCAACAGTTTTTCAAGTCTACATGTGGCTGCAAAAAGATTGATGGTCATCAAATTATCTTGAGCCTTGAGGCATTGTGTTCGAGCACAAAGGGAAACAGAGCTAAGGGAAATGAAGACAGTAGGAGATGCTCTGAATATCACAAAAGTATAGTTCTACTTCTTGTGGTTATTTTAATTTTGTTTCTCCTGTCATCATATTTAATTAATTCGTTTGAATTCACACTCTCACACATTATTTAAAACCATCTGCAGGTGGTTTGCAAGCTAGCTAAGTTAATGCAAAAACAATACTCTAGACAAAGATGAGCAAATTGAAGGCGACAAATGCAAATTGGATTTCCATGAATAATTGTTAGGCTGGTGGAGATATTCTTAAAAGGGCATTAAGCTATCTTATGGAATTGGAAAGTTATTATTGCTTGAAAGCAAGCAGCATCTTCGTTGCGAAGGCTTTCCCCACCTGATAAAATGCTGAGATTGTTACCGGCCCCTTAATTATTTATTAACTCAGGTATTTATTATCAATACATCATCTTATTCACCATTTTGGCTATATATAAAGATTAAAATTTCTAACAGTTGTTTCGGATTCTTGTGTACTCAGCTTAATAGGGCAAATATCAGAATGAAGATTGCTCAGTGCAACCGATATAGCAAGGATGATAGTTGTGAGGAAGATTATTGGCAAGCCAAATAGAGCCCTCCATTCGGAGAAATATCATCCTCAAATTTGAATTGTTGAGCATGTGAGGTGAAGCTAAAGCCTTAATAATGAGACCTTCCTGTGGAAGTTTCATTTGAATGAATTGAACGTTCTTAGTGAGTGAGAAATTAAGTATATATCAGCGATTTTGGTCGTCTGTGAATGTTTTCCTTCAATATTAATACACTGGCATTTCTTAGTAAATTCTCTTCACGTCACTTCCTCCTTGTTGGTGGGACTAGTAAACAAATGTCATTTCTTAGTACATTTTGAGAATTTTGATTCCCAAATAAGCCTGCAGAGCGGTGTATGGTGGGATTAGCTGCAGGATTCTTTGCCAAAATTCCTTTTTATTCCTTTGTTCACTTATTCGTTATAAATAAAGTAAAATTAGAATATTGTTCCGTTTACTGTCTAAGCTGGTCTAACATTTGTTTAATTTGGGCAATTTTTAATGCCTAACAGGTTATCTGTGACAAACCCATCGGTCACTAACAATTTTGAAGTTATTGGAGTAGCAAGGCTTTGAGGTCTCTCTCTCCCTCTTTTACATATTTGTCTATTGATCGACATGTCTATATATACATTGATAGACCAACTTACTCTTGTTTTAATGTTTTGTTTGTTAAACTTGACTGGGGAATGTTTATTTGTCTCATATGATGTCAATGTGGTTCCTATTGAAGTGTATAGATCTGTCACCTCAAAGTCTGATTTCAATTTTCCTTTACTTCATCAACTAGCATCCTTTCCAAGTCCAATACTTACCAATAGCGAGACTTTGCTACGGAAGTACAATTTCTCTTGTTTTACAGTTAAATATGTAAGAATAGTTTTACATTTACAGAATTCTGATATAGTTCTCTAAGGAAATGCGAGCGGTGAATATGGTTCCAACTTTTAATAGGCTTAATAGGCCCATTTGTTGAGCCACAGTGATTGCGGTCTAAATTCTTCTTTACTGTCTATATGTGTTGGAGTTTGTCTATTGTCCAACTTCTCAAATCGATTCCATGCAGGGTTTTGAATGTGTAATTAGGAGAAAGATTAACGGATGACCTTTTGAAGAAGGCTTACACAACAGGCCATCTCAGGATGTCATGGCTCAGCTCAAAAGTCCCCAGGTGGTTGATATCAAAGAATGCCATTGTTTCTGGGCTTGGTCTCCTTGGCATCAAACAAGATAATGTTGACTGTATTAAAGGGGAAATAAGGGCAACTAAAGCGCGAAGAAAGAGGATAGTCCGGAGGAAGGTGACTGCATAAATTTGTTGGAGTTAATGTAGTCAATTGCCCAATTTCGCTGCCTGTCGAAGAGACACATCATGGAAGTCCTCATCAAACTCTGAGACACCTAAGAAATAGTAGGAGGTGGTGGTACTCGCCTGGGGTTAATTTCCTGGCAAGTATAGTTCACTGATAGAGGGAATCTTCTCTTGATGTCTAAATACCGTATGTGATACAACGTCGTATATTCTAATTTTCCTTGAGTTAAATTCTAGTCAGTTAGGAAAGTTAATTTTGTTTTCGCTATGGAAATTAATAAAGATAATAGTCAGTTAATAGCTTGTATTACTATTATTTAATAAAGATAATAGTTTCCATGTTCCTTTGGAGTCTTATTAACTCTCTGTAACCCAGTTCAAGTTTGCAAATTCTATTTCAGATTTCTCATATAGTGTGCCTTTGTCACTTCTGTAATACACTTTTGATCACAAGTTTCCATTTGAAGTAGCCAATACTCTTTATAGACTAATTATCTAAGGATTATTTTATACAAAAAATGAAAACTTTAATTAATTGATCATACTTAACTTAGCTCTTGTTTGATATTACTAGTTGTTGTGAGAACAAAAAAAATAGCAGAAAGTTGACAGTGTGCAGTAAATGTATGACTTTTAAATAATAATTTAATAAAATTAATAAAGATATTATAAGTTTTTTAATAATAAAGTATGAGATCAAATTAAATTAATTAATTTTGAATTATTTTATTATTGTCAAAATGTAATATCTTAAATAACAGTTATTTTTATTAAGAATATTTTTTTGGTAATGAATTATACTTTTTAAAATATAATCAAAAATTCTTATTAATGAACTAATAAAAAATTAATTATTTGAGTTATCTCCTAAACTACTTAGCTCACGAGATAAATTCACTTAGTTTAGAACGAAGCGATGGGTTTTACGTGGGAGCCACATCCTTTCCACATCAACCTCAACATCCAAACATGAAATTGGACTAAAAATAGTTCTTTTCCACATCAACCTCGAATGATATGTTGGTATGAAATTATGTTTTTTTTTTTGAGAGAGGTATGAAATTATGTTAAAATCAATATATCACTTTTTTTTTTCTTTTTTCCTTTTTTGCGTGAGTGATGACTTCGTTGAATGACAGTTGGCAGATAATAAGTTATCTTTTAATTTTGGTTTTGATTTGATAGAAAATATTAATTTTTGTAGTTTCGGTAGATGAAATAGGAGTTTGGTATTACAAAAAAGATTAATTGCTTTGCATAAAAAAAAAGTGATCACTTGATTTAACTTCCTTTACTAAATTTACGATTTAAAATCCAAAATAAAAAAAAGGAAAACAATTTTTGGAGACACACTCGGAGTTTTAAATTGATATGAAAAAAGAGTTTATTATTGATAGGAAAACAATCAAGTGATCACTTGATTTAACTTCCTTTACTAAATTTACGATTTAAAATCTAAAATAAAAAAAATAGTTTATTATTGATTATCTTTTTCCCAAAATTTAAGCTAAGACAGTAATATGTCCAAAATACCCTCCACGTTATCCTAAAACTTTATGAACTCCCCCGTTCCTCTCAACATCATCTCTTCCAAATCTTTCTCCCCCAAAAAACCAGCCATGGCTTCATATTTAGTTACCTCAACACTCCAATATTGGCTTGTAAATAGTAGTGGTTCGACCTCTAGGCAACTTAGGCGGTTGCATAAGACTCCACTTTATATAAAAGCCCTATGAGATGATTATTTTGTATATAAAAGAGGAAAATAAATTTAAAAGTCATTATTATTCATTTAATTTATTATTATTTTATAATTATCTTTTTCTAAATAAACTATCAAATTCCTATAAAATTTATTTAATGTAGTACTTAATTGTTTTAATTTCTACGAAACCAATAAATTAATAGTTTCAATCCTAAAAATTATCTATTTCATTAATAAGTTATATTTCAAAAGTTTTATATTTATTTTGAACCTCTATAAAAGCCCCACATTTTATTACGTATCCATTAAATTTTTCCTCCAATAATGAAGACATCTTGGTGTTTGAGAGAAAGAAAGAGAGAGAGCGAAAAAAATCTTTCTTCCTCTACTTTCTACTAGGGGTGTTCAGAATCCAATCCGATCCGCTGAATCCGTCCGATCCGTATAAATCCGATCCGTGGATTGGATATGGATTGAAAATTTAAAAATCCGCAGTCGATGGATTGGATATGGATTTACTTCTGTAAATCTGCGGAAATCCGTGAATCCGCAAAAAAAAAAAAAAAAAAAAAAATATATATATATATATATATATTATAATTAAAAAATTATTATAAATTTAATTAAAAAAATTATAAATGTGACATTGCATAGTTACTAAGCAATATAACATATCTTAGCCATTACCCAATAATAATATAAAATGAAAAATAATTAAATAATCAAATATACAAATATAGCTTGTAAAAATTGTAAAACAAAATAAAAGTAAAGTCACACGCACTAGCAAAAGCAAAGTAATATAACGTCAAGTCACCAACAATTTGCCAACAAAAAACCTTAAGCTCCTCGCCGTCACACACACTAGCAACACTCAATACTGGTTGGATACACTCTCGACACGGATTTAAAAGACATTGGCTGCGCGATTCCGGCGAGAGCAAGCCATCTTCTTTCCCAAGTCCATCGAGCCACTTCACATTCACTGGTTCTAGCTGAACAATTTCACTATCACAACCTTCAAGATTGCCACCCGTACGGCTTCTCACGGTTCCCATCGTGGATGGCTCCGTAATCACCACTTTTTGACAGGCGCAACAATCCTGGTGAATGATCGGACTGTGTTTGGTTTCCGAAACTTTGCCATTTCAATTAATTGTGGCTTTATTTGAACAATTAATTTCGGTGTTATATTAACGTATTATTGTAACTTTATTTGAACAATTAAGCTTGGTGTGTTATATTTTGAAATTTTGAACGTATTATTGTAGCTTTATTTGAATAATTAATCTTGATGTGTTATATTTTGAAACTTTAAATGTATTATTTTAGCTTTATTTAAACAATTAATTTATTTAAATTTTATTCAATTTTAAATTTAATTGGTAGCAAAATTATTTTTATATTAGATTTTTTTATTTCATTAGTTGGAGAGAACTAAAAAATTTTAATTTGAAAACTAATGCGCAAAATGGTGGATTGCATATGGATTGAGTCAAATCCACATCCGATCCGCAGACGTATGGATTGGATATGGATTGAGTCAAATCCGCATCCAATCCGCAGATGTATGGATTGGATTTGGATTGAATTTTATCAATCCGTGGATTGGATTTGATTGAAAAATTATAATCCGCAAAATCATGGATCGGATATGGATTGATGTCCAATCCGTAAAATCCGATCCGCGAACACCCCTACTTTCTACTCTAGAAGAAAAAGAAAAAATCTAATAATTTTCTCTATTTTCTATGACTATTGGTCGTTACTCAAATTTTCAAACAATAGCCTTAATATAAACATAAGTTAATTTATGATTTCATCTCAAATTTATGATTTTATCTTTTTATTATTCTCTTAATTAGTTGTGTTGCTATTTGTTCTTATTTTTTTTAATATATTCTTTTATTCATCTACTTTTTTTTGTACTTGTTTTATCTATTTTGAAATAAAACTATATCGAAAAACTTTAGACAATAAAAGAAGAGAAAAATTAGTTTAATTTAGGAAAAAATAATAAAAAAGATATAATTTAACTTAAAAAAAAATGAAAATGTTATAATTGAATTAAAATTTTATGAATTAACAACAATAGAATAAATTTTTATTTTAATAATTTTAAGTGTTCAAAGAATTAATTTTTAATAAATAATATATTACTTATATATATATATATATATATATATATATAAGTTACTTATCTCTCCACCCTCACTTACCTCTCCCTCACATTCATCCTCCACGACACATCAACATCAACATCAACAGCACCACCATCATCACCTCTCATTGACCCCACATCCTCAAGCCCATCACAGCCGTCCATAACCTCACCCTCCTCCTCCTCTCCCTCATCATGACCGTTGGTTGCCCTCTCTCCATCATCCTCCATTTACCCCACCTCCGATACAAACTCTGTTTACCGCCGACCATTTCTCCGTCTGGCATGGCCTAATTCCGACGGAATCAACGACGGTCGTGATAGGTTTTGGCTGCGACTATTCGCGCTTCAAACGGCGGCGTTTCGGTTGGTTTTTGGCGACAGTGACGGTCGGAAAGTGATGGCTGGCTCAGGAGCTTTCGTTGCTACCATCCATGGCCGGTGATGTGGCCGAAAATCGGAGATCTGTCTGGGTCGGGTTCGCAGTTTTGGGTCGGGTTTTCCGGGTCGGGTTGACAGCTTCCTCTATCCCTCTCGCCCATAAAACATTACCCAGCTTCCTCTTATTATTATTATTTTTTTTTTCACATACGTTACAGAACTATTTTGATATTTCGATGAGTAGTAAAAATTAATGTTAAAATTTTATAGACGAGTGTATAGTAAGATGCTCAAAGTACTAGAACATATATAAATAATCCCAGCTCTAATAAAATTTTGCCACATAATGAGTTTTATCCCTTAAGCAAAACATATCGATAAAGTATACAAAAGACCACAATGCATGAGTACATGTCAATAACAAATGAAAGTAATTAAGATAAATAATATGCTTTATTTCCTTTTATTTTATTTTATTTTTTTTGGTTTCTTTTGAAAGGAGACCAACTAGATCATGCAAGAAGTTAATTTTTTTTTTAAAATAAAAAGGGAGAAATGATGGTCTTACAAAGTTCGAATATAAAGTTTATAATCTAAAATTAATGATGTGACAATTAACCTAATGGAGTAAGAAGTCCCAAATAGATTATATTTTGCTAAAGAAGTCAATTCTACCAAGAATACCTCTTTCTATTGAATTTAAATGATGATTATTTGTTTATATCATAAAAGCTAAAATAATTGTGTGAGTAATTTGATTCTTTTACAGTATAAAAATAAATTCAGAAAATGTTAGGGCATGTTCTGTTTTTTATTTTTAAATTTATATTATGAGAATGAAAATGGTGTTTTCAAGTTGATAAATTTTCAATTGAAATATGTGTTTGTTATTATTTTATTTATCCTATATTTTCAAAATGAAAATAACCGATAGATAAAGTTAAAAATGATAAAATAATGGATGTATTAAGCAATTTCACTACATGCAAATTATTATCTGTGTTTAAAGTTCATATAAAGCTTGTTTATTTTTCAACATACCAACTTCCAATAATAATAATAAAATTTTTATGATATCCAATATTAACTTTTTAAATTAATTATTTTTTGTTAATGTGTCCGCTGTTCAATCGATCTTCCTACTTTCTATGCTTGAGATTAGATCATTTGCTTCAAAGATTCGAACTGGACTTATAGTAGGAAAAAGAAGTTTCTTCAATATGAACTCTAATTCTCTTATATATATATATATATATATATAAACTAATTCTCCTTTCAACATTTTAACATTTTGATGAAATAAAAAATTATTGGCGAAAGATTACATGCTTCCTTACATTAGAGAACCAAATACTCAGATAAGTAGTGTAAATCTCTACTGATCGTTGGTGATTTTATCAAAATAAAATTCAATAAAATGTATAAGAACACTTAAATCCGTCCAAAACAACATAAATGACCCAGCAAATAAAGAAAAGTACTGTGAAGTAAAAATTGAAAAGTACAATCCGTCGATCATTTGATACGTATTTTTCTTCACAGAACCTCAATTCAATAGACAAAAGCTCCTCTTAATTTTTCTTTTCTATTTAAATAAAAGAACAAAAGAAATTGATTACGGAGCCATTAATTTCCAAGAATTAATAAACGAAAAGGCCCATAATTTTTGTAAACCCACCCCACTCTCAAGAAATAATTACAATAAGTTCAAATTATTTCTTAAAAATTGAAATAAAGAAGATGTAATTACAATAAGTTTGGAGATTGAATCAAAAAAATAAAATACCTAAACTATTATATACAAGAACTCTTGATTCTTGGGGTATTTTAGTCATTTTATATTATCATGGTAAATTAGTCAAATAAAACTTATCTTAAAGCAACCTAAATGGTCAAAGACACCTAAGTTAAAAAAATAAAAAATTATATGAATGATTTAATTTATTGATTGTCTATACATTTTATTGATTTATATATTTTAAAAATAGTATGAACGTATTACAATTATTTTCTGACAGCAAGGTAGATTTGTAAAAGAAGTGGGTAGATTTGTAAAAGAAGTGGGTAGAAAATATCCCCGTCCTCAGACAAATAAATAAATTATCGGTGATGCATGCTTTTTTCCAACTTTTGTCTTTTTTTTCTTTTGGTTTTTTTTTTTTTTTGGTTTTAAATGGCACTGGCCCGACCACTACAAATTAATTAGAGAATATTTACAATTATGTATCACAGCTGTGGAGTAGAATCAGGGAAATTAAAAATGCTAAAATTATTGACGCGTGGGGTGGGCGACAATAACCATAAACATTTTTCGTGTAGTGTAAGAAGAATGCAACAACTCGTTTCTTTAAGTATTTTCGCAACAAAAGCACGTTGAACAACTTATGAAATTATTTCTCCTTTTCTTTGCCAGAATGGATGTGATCGCTTCCCCTCTCCCGGAGTAGCTGAACTCCTTTGCTGCTTGTGACTTGCCATAAATCTTCAAGACATTCAAGTTGTGCTTGAAGATGCAGAGAAGGCAAGTTGATATAAGATAGTTGCATGGAATAAGCATGGTGTCTTCCGAGGCTAGAAATTGGGCTACGAGTATTTGTTTTGGACATATAATATAGTTTCCAAGCTTGCGATGAGTCGAACCAAATACAGAACGACCTAGGCTGTTATGCCCTGCGATTGAGCTAAAAGTTTCACTTCTTTTATAGTCGTTTTTCAGTTTTAAGATATTTTTTTATTTTTCTTGATTCTTCTAGGATTTTTATCATTTTTTCTAGATGTTGGATTTAAGTGCCATCTGTTTTCTTTCTCTTATTTAGATTTGAAGAATTTTATTATCATATAATATTTTGAATTTGCTTAGTTTGTTAAATTTGCTATATTTAGGCTCCTATAAATGGGATTCAAAACCCTAATTTTGTTCATTCAAATTATTCTCAATAAAACTTATTATTCAAATACTAGTTTATATTATCTAATAGCTTTTTAGTGTTTCTGCATCATCAGCTGGTATCAGAGCAAGTTCACTTGTTATCATGGTGCGACCACACAATCAAAGGAGCAACCATCCCGAAAACGATGTTCAAATATTAGGTTATCTCTTGTAAGCCATATTCATAAATGTATTGAGGGAAAGATACTTTTTTCTTGTCTTAAATGATGTGTGGGATGGACGTTACAATTAATGGGAACCATTCTTCTGTTGTTTAAAGAATGGTCTCTACGATAGCCAAATTTTGATTACTGCACATAATCAGTTAGTAGCAAGCATGATGAGATCAACAAATCTTACCTTTCTTAAGGAATTAATTGAAGAAAAATGTTGGTCATTGTTTAAGCAGGTAGCATTTTTGGGTCAATTCTTCAAGGATCATGATCAATCGATCAAAAAATTGCATGTAAGTGCAAAGGCTTGCCTTTTGTTGCAAAGATAATAGGGAAATTCTTACACTATAAATGACCAATAGAAGAATAGAAAATAATTTTAGATAGTGGAATGTGGAAGGTAGAAGAGTTTGGGAAAGGTCTTTTGGCTCCTTTGTCGTTAAGTTATAATGATTTGTCATCCATAGTAAAACAATATTTCTCACATTGTGCTATCTTTTCAAAAGGTTACAATATGTGTAAAGAGGAACTAATTACACTATGGATGGCTCAAAATTACCTTAAATGTAGAAGAAGGAAGAGATGGAGATCCAATCCAATCTGATAGTAGTAGTTTATTTTAATTTTTATTAATTTGATTTCATAGGACTAGTTCTCATTTTTTGTTGAAAATTGGTAAAAAAAAAACTGAAATGAGATAATTACTTTAAAACAATCTTCAAGAACTAAAATGATTAAAAAAATTCAAAATAAACAAAAAAGGCTTAAAAATAATGCTAATCCGAACATTATTTGAATCCATCATAACTAGCCCGAATATGATTTTAACCCAAACCCAACCTAACTTGCTTATAATTATAACCCAATGCGATCCGAATTTAACTTGAATTTTTTATCCGATCTAATCCAATTTGAATATTCTAACCCTATCAACCAGAAACGCGTTGATCTAAACCCACATTTGTCCACTCCCAGAGGGGATCATGACCCTACAAGCTTTGAAAGTTTTTTGAGATTTCTAAGTGAATATTAAAAATTATGTATAAAAAGACTGATTTGACCCCTAAACACTTCATATAGAAACTTTATACATATAATAGAAATTTAATTTTATATTTTGTGAAATAAAGTCAAAGTAACTGATTTTTTTTTTTGTTAATTATTTTTCTACTATGACAAAATGACAAATAGCCTTGTGCCTAGCTCTTTGACTTTTATTTTGCTAATTATTTTTTTCATTTCTCTTGCAACAGTAACTTCAATTATCAATCAAAGTCGCCAAATCAAAATCTCTGCAGCCTGCAGCTACAAGCAAACTTCTCAAATTTCGAAATTCCTTATGACTACATAATAGCTATAAATAGAAAAAGCGTCCAAAATAACTATGTTTTTCTAAGTTTGAGCTTGAGCCCCCTGAAGATTTACTCCATACGTAACAAAATATTAGTTTTGCTAGTAAAATTGCTAACTATGTTTTTCTTTGTATTTCCGCTCAAGGATGAAGAAATTTCCCTAGACTTTTGTGGTGAATATCTTACGAACATATGACAATTTAATCTTTGGCTGAGACTTGTTTAACATAAGAGATGACACTTTAAAGCAATAGGAGAGAGAGATAATAAGCTTTGTTCCCCAAAAAAAATCTATCAGATATATTATGCCCCCGGTTGCTATTGCTAAAAATAGTCATAATTACTAAAAAGTAAGTAATTCTTTTTTATATATTAAAATGGTAAACGGGTGGATAAATTTAAAATAATTTTTTAACTTTTTATCTATTTTGACATTCGAATTTTAAGCTCGAGAAGTCAAGCAATAAATAAACCTTTTTGAGAGGCTAACTAAATTCTTAGTAATTTCATATAATTTCATTTCATCAGAACAGTTTTCTCAAAAGCAATTTTATAAATCTTTGTGGAAAGCTTTAATCCTTAATTATCTTTCACATATTTTCTTTGTAATATGAGGTAAGTCATGGACCATAGTATGGTATTTATTGTAAATAAAATCATTATGAAACTAATTTTATTCTTTTTTTTCACAAACAAAGTATCTAGCTAACTGCAGATATAATGAATTACTAATTACCATTATTTGAGTCGCTCTCTAAATTAGATCTTGGAGTCTGTCATGGCATAATAAAATTAACGACATAATGGCTTTTGATTTTGCCTACCTGATAATAAAAGTTGTCTGCCATATAGACAAGAAATGGATCCATACGTTAAAGCAAAATTGAAAACTATAAAAAAAATAAATTGCTAGGAGATGATTTTATCTGAAATTTCACTTGCACGGTATTGGCCACAAATAAATTTGTGATGAAATTCATAACGGATTAATATAATTGAACGGAATTACTCTATACAATTTCATAAGTATGTATTATACAATTAAAAATCTATTGATATTTATAATAAAATAATATATCTACTAAGTGCTGGGATATATATTTGTGGGGAATGATAAATGTAGAGAATTACAGTAATAAAGGTGGAAGTGGAACTTTATTATAATTAATTAATGTGTTTACAATTCTATAAGTATAATAAAATAATAGTAATAGGTAATCTGTAGAAAATTAATGTGTACTTCAAGGCACATTACAAATGTCGCTTTCCTAAAGATATTATTTGTCCCACCAATTAAGTGATGCATATAGGCTAAACAAATACACCTCCAGGATACAATGAATCACTTATTTGTTTGCTTGCGTTGTTCATCGATGGAAGCAAACTTGAATACTCTTGAATGTTGCAAGCTTGCCAAGAATCAATATAATATCCCTGTAGTAAACAATATATTAGATATTTGATGCATATAGTATTGATGTTATACAATAAAATTTGTTTCAGGAAAGAGGGCTGAAAAGAGAGTGATGCAGTATCATTGTTTCCTTGTTTAAAAATTAATTCTAAATTAGCCATGACATGCAATCTTTTAATATTCACATGTCCTAAATGAATATGCTACAAAGATAATGAGTCAATCATGTAAGCAGAAGAAACATTAATTTTATTAATATTGGGCTTGAACATTCCCAAATACATGTATCCTTTCCCAATAAAGGTACCACCCTTAGACAATGCAAATTTGCTTTGACTCAAATAAGGTACCACCCTAATATAGATACAAGATTTTTCCTACCTTTAGATACATGATAAACATCAATATGAGTTAAAGTTTTTCCACAAGTGAACTCTAGTTGCACATTCCCTCTAATTGATGCACTGGAGGAATTTCCCATCTAAAGAACACTTCAATCATCCATTGCTTTGTAAGATATGAAAAAACTACGATTCTTGTACACATACTTGATTGCACCGGAATCTATTCACCATGCATTATCATGTTCGAGAATATTAATCTCAGATATCACGGCCATAAATTTTGTCCACAAAATTTGTGTTCGAACACTTCTTTTATTTCTTAAGAAGTTGACAGTCTTTTTTAAAGTGACTAGGCTTTTCACATTGGTCACATGTACACTTCTTTTTTTATTCTGTTGGTTTGATTCTATTTGAAATCAAACTTTTGCTTTTGGTTATTAATGCGGTCATTAGACTGCTTAAGCTCCTTCTCCTCCTCCACAACATTAATTTCAGAGGACATAGCAGTTTGTTCCTCAAGACTATTAAGTCTAAGTTTCTATTCAATATGAAGACTTTGCCATGCCTTCCAGGCTAATTTCCTCTTTGCTATATTTAAGACTATTTTCATAGTCTTTTCAAGTGGGGGGAAGTTTATCAATAATTGAAGAAATAATAATAAACTTGTTACTTTTCATGTTGTGTTGGTTGAATTGATTAAGAATGCAAAAAATCTCATTATATTGTTCATGCAAACACAGTCTGGTTTACAGATTTTAGTCGTTGCTGTTGGGAAAATATGCTCTTTAAAAGCATATGTGTTTATTTAATTGTAATAAACAATTTTTCTGATTAATAAAATAAATGAGGTATTTTATTCAAATATCTTAATTGCATTAATATTTGTATTAAAGTCCATTTAATCATATTATATGTATTTATGTGATCACCATGTGGATTCACAGAAGACATAAATACAAGTTATCTTATGATTAAATAAATTTAGTTCGCAGTTGATAAATAAAGTTGGACACTTTATTTAGGTATAGACTGTAATAAATTCATTGAATGATTTGTCTTAATCATGTATGAATTTATTGATGTAGTGCGACTACATTGAACAGGATCACATATGAGATTTAATTAACTTTGTAATAACTGTCAGACTTATTAAATCTCTTAGGCGTTGATTTTACTGTAATCTTAATCTTGAGTTAATTATGATTTCATGATTGTAATTGTTATTTCATTTGAGTTACCAATGGGCACGACACATCCTTGTGGTCAAGATTACCCGGTATCTTGGTGGGAGCAATTATGAGTATTGGAGTTATGGATTAACAATATAGAATTTGTACAACACATCTCTTGATAGGTTTTCGGTACTTGATCATAGAATTCTCTGGCCAGAGTGTGTCAACATATTTAGTATGTTGAAAATGATCATTAGAGAAAACCAGTAAGGATCAAGGAATAAGATGTTATTAAATTGATTGGACAGTTGAGATATCAATTTAATTAACGATGTGGTACAAAGGATTGTGCAGTAAAGAAATCAATGTGGCTTGGGACGAATTATTATTCGAGCATACAATTATGGAAGTCAGTTCCAATCTTTTAGTGGAGTAGATTTGGAATTAAATAATTAGGCTAGTTTAATTACAGGCCTAATTATTGTAGCCACTATTGTATGTTCCCAAATGATCCCCGGGTTAGCTCATTTAATTGATTGCACCACTGCTGGACTAATAAGCAAGATAACTAGCTATTTGGGTCAAAAGCCTAAATATATCATTTAGTGGGAGGCTCCATTTAATAAGCTTATGTGTAAGGGGCCTTATGTTATTTTACATGGTGGGTCTCCTATTAAATGAAAAGTAACGTGAGTTTTATTTTGGGGAATCCTTGGAGCCTAGGGTTTTCACTAAAGGGAGATATATAAGGCTTATTTTCCCAAAAAGGAAAAGAAGAAGCCACTTTATACAAATCAGAGAAAAAGATTTTTCTCTCCATTGTTGAGAGAAAAATTTTCTCGTGCTAGTTGCTTTGGTAGTGATAACGGCGCCCACACGTCAAGTGCAGATCGAACCTGAGTCATAACCTGGAAGATCATTGGTGACAGTTCGTGATCTAACAAGCGTGGTGGTGACGGATCGTGATCTAACAGGAGTGGTGGTGGCGGATCGTGATCTAGGAGCCTAAATCACTTCACCGGAAAAAGCCAACTCAGATTTTCAAGGTACGATTTCTAGAATACAAATTCTTATGTATTATATGAGAGCGATCTTCATAAGGTTTTATAAAAAATTTAAAAACCTAATTTTTCCCCAACAGTTGCTTCATGCAAACACAGCCCATCCAGGATGCTCAGGTATCAAAGATCCGGCGTTGTTTGAGCTAAGAAGCAAAAGCAAACTATGTAATTGTTCAAATAGAAGGATTTGCAAGCATGGTGCTCCATGCCAGCTGAAATATGTAAAGATATGGAAGAATCAAATTCCACATATAGCTTTCGAAGAGGTTCGCACATTAGGCTTTTCTAGTTTGTCTGAATATTTGGAAAGATTTGCAAGCATCATGTTCCAGTCACAGAACTTCCACGTGAGGATGCTCATAAACATGGCTCCCATGAACTTGCTGAACGTCTTAATTATGAACCGCAAGCTGCCAATAAGCAGAATAATTATATCTTTTCCAGTTTTTGTGTCATGGCTCTTTATTCCTGTTGTTTGTAAGACCATGAAAACAAAAAATTTGATATTACAAATGCTGATCACTATTTATGGTAACGTATGACGTATCTAGTAGCACAAATGCATATAGGGTGAATTTCAGCATTTTAATTGACAAGTCATTTGCTGATGCTCACCTTTCAAATGCACTACTGGGTTCTGATAATTGAGAGGCTAACTAAATTCTTAGTAATTGCATATAATTTCATTTCATCAGAACAGTTTTATCAAAAGCAATTTTATAAATCTTTGTGGAAAGCTTTAATCCTTAATTATCTTTCACATATTTTCTTAGTAATATGAGGTAAGTCATGGACCATAGTATGGTATTTATTGTAAATAAAATCATTATGAAACTGATTTTATTCTTTTTTTTTTTTTCACAAACAAAGTATCTAGCTAGCCGCAGATATAATGAATTACTAATTACCATTATTTGAGTCGCTCTCTAAATTAGATCTTGGAGTCTGTCATGGCATAATAAAATTAACGACATAAAGGCTTTTGATTTTGCCTACCTGATAATAAAAGTTGTCTGCCATATAGACAAGAAATGGATCCATACGT
Source organism: Citrus x changshan-huyou (assembly GCA_039657385.1). Taxonomy (NCBI): domain Eukaryota; kingdom Viridiplantae; phylum Streptophyta; class Magnoliopsida; order Sapindales; family Rutaceae; genus Citrus; species Citrus x changshan-huyou. The sequence continues at coordinate 10,731,868 of CM077549.1, forward strand.
TAAAGCAAAATTGAAAAATATAAAAAAAAAATTGCTAGGAGATGATTTTATCTGAAATTTCACTTGCACGGTATTGGCCACCTATAAATTTGTGATGAAATTCATAACGGATTAATATAATTGAACGAAATTACTCTATACAATTTCATAAGTATGTATTATACAATTAAAAATCTATTGATATTTTTAATAAAATAATATATCTACTAAGTGCTGGGATATATATTTGTGGGGAAAGACAAATGTAGAGAATTGCAGTAATAAAGGTGGAAGTGAAACTTTATAATAATTAATTAATGTGTTTACAATTCTGTAAGTATAATCAGGGACGGAGCCAGCATGGGACGAGGTGGGGCACAGGCCCCAGCTAGCTTTTAAATTTTTTTTTATAATTATACTAAAAATTTGTATTTTATTTGTTATTTATGAAAAATGCCCCAACTGAATTTTAAAATTTGAAATCGACTCCAATAATTTTAAAATATTTCATACTATCCCCAGTTTAAATTTTTAATTATAAATAATTTAATTAGTTATTAACATTTCATGAAACTTGATTAAAGACACGAGAACAATTATTAAAATAAAAAACAATCATAACAAAATATTAGTATAATGGTTAATGGACTGGTATTTAATCTTTTTATTTTTTATTCAAGTAAAATCAATTATTTAGTCTTTCAATACTGAACCATAAGTTGTAAGTCTACCTAATTTTAATTTTTAATTTTCTAATTAATCTTTTGTCTAATTTTAAAATTTATAATTTTATCATGCATTTCATATTTATTCTTTGTGTTGCAATATATGAATATTTTTGTTATTATTAAAAGATTTTAAGAGCAAATTAAGTAATAGCCTAGTCTTGTATATTGAAAAATATATTTTTGCTTATATTGATAATGCATTATTTTCAACTCATCAAATCTCATTGAGAAGTTTTCACGGAGAACCATTGTAATAAATAAATTTATTATCAATGAATATTATAGTTGTAATGTTATATATTGCTATCTAAATTTTTAAAAATGTATTATACTTTAAATGTGGTTTCAATTAGATGCTTGCAGACGCACTCTATAAGGAGTACAATTATACATGTCGCAAGTTCCCATTTGGAGTTTATGGGGGCCACAATACAGTTTCTCAAATAGGAACTTATCATATGAGCAATCGCGCATTTGAGTCATATTTGATTTCAAATATGCCCCGACTCGATCAAAATCCTGGCTACTGTTGAGTGTTAGAAAATGCATATTTATAAAGGAGAAAACCGTCATTTTACATTTCAAGTCTTACTAACAACCGTTACTTTTATGTATTTAACATTCTTGTGATTTAATTACGTGTGTTTTATTTTAATTAAGTAATTTATGTATTTTAGGGGCATTATAGTCATTTCACAATAAAGGAGAGATCAGACGGCAAAACGGACATCACTTTTGAACTCAGGACAGTCGAAAACCTTAAGAGGAGCATAAAAGGAAAAATGGCACTATTCATATGTACGGTACTATTCACGTGTACGGTACTAACTACGTTACTGTTCACAACACTGTTCACATAGACGGATCGATGACGTGGCATTGACCGATGATGTGGCATTGACTGATGAGGTGTCACGATCCTGTTGGGCTAAAATTCTTATGTACTGTTGATGGTGACGTGGCAGCATATCAGTGGATGAAAAATCTCGCGTACGGTACATGCATCACACAGGATTATTTTCAATCAAACCGCGTTAGTGTTCATCCGGGTCAAACCGCGTTACTGTTCAAAGTCGGGTCAAACCGTGTTACTGTTCATCCGCGTGGTCAAACCGTGGACTGTTGACTGATGACGTGGCGCAATCCTGAGCGTCCAAACTGTTTTTAATCCGATGGCCATGATTTACTCCATGTATCTATAAAAAGGGGGCCTCTCCCCCCTAATTGGATATCTCTGAATCCATTTTTGGGATCCATTTTCTATAATTCTCTCTCCATCTTGTATTTTCTTTGTATTTTAATAAATTCCTATTTTGCCCCTAGTTCAATTATGAGTGGCTAGTTTTCTTTCAAGCTTGGGTTGAAGGTGAAGTCTCAACATGTGTCATGGGCTTTATTTGGTAAATTTATTTTCTTTTCCCCTCTAGTTTTTGTGGATGATTTGACTTATCGTCGACAAATAATACTGATCTTGTCTAGATACCGCCTTGGTTACACCGGCTCTCTAGTATAAGGTTATTATTATTTGGCACGATAAGCCCTTAGCACCATATTGATTAGAGCGTGGTTCATGAGGTGTGGATTCCCCCCTCATGATTTAATTGGCATTAATACGGATTATTTAGCCCATGATGCATGTTGATACGGATCCAGATACCCAAGTACGTTATTTCAATAGATTTCTCTTCAATTTACTCTCGTCATTGCAATTCCAATTTTAGAATTTATTATCGCCATTTCAATTCCAATTTTAGGATAATTTAAATCACTTCCACCACAATTCCAACCACCCATTTACAAAATTAATTCTACATATAATTAAAATCCACCTCCTCGTGGGATCGACACTCGTCACCATTAGTCTATACTACGATAGATTCGTGCGCTTGCAAGTACATTAAAATTTGCACAACAAGTTTTTGGCGCCGTTGCCGGGGAGGTAAGTAATTTTAATTCATAGAATTAATTTTTGTGAATAATTTCTTTTATTTGTTTTCTTGTATTTTTTTTTTATTAAAAAGAAAAAAAAGAAAAAAAAAAGTAAATCTACATTTAAAGGTTAGTATTTCTTTTCTTTTTCTCTTCTTTAAAATTCTGTAATTTAATTTTCAATTTATTTTTTTCTTTGTAATTTTTGTTTATTTTATTAATTTAATTTTTAGTTAATTTATTTCACGTATTTATTTTTGTGTATTTTTATAGTAAGGTTGTAATAGCGCAATAAGGTTAGTATTGTAATTTCTCTCTCTTCTTTATTTTTATTTGTTTTTCCATCTTTATTTTTATTTTATTTATTTTGTATGCATGGTCGTAGGTCTTTATTACCTAATCTTGAACCTATAGACCTTGAATTAGAAAAAACACTTCGCACACACAAGCACGTTAAATTTGAAATGGATTTACAAGCACCACAGGAGAGGCCATTTAAAGACTATTTTAGTCCCTTAGCTAATTTGAGCACATCATGCATAAGATACCCAAATGTAGCTGCTAGGAGTTTTGAACTAAAACCTAGTGTGCTAAATTGTCTCCCCACATTCTATGGCTTAGAAAATGAGGACCCATATAATCATCTGAATGATTTTCATGCCATTTGTCAAACTTTTAAATATGAAAATTTTTCAGACGATGATGTTAAACTTAGATTATTCCCATTTTCTTTAAAGGATAGAGCTCGTTCATGGTTAAATACTTTGCCTGCTAATAGCATTGCATCATGGGAACAAATGGTTACAAAATTTCTAAATAAATATTTCCCAGTGCATAAAACCAATTCTATTCGTAGGGAAATTTCAGAGTTTACACAAAGAGAGGACGAGCAGTTTTTCGAAACTTGGGAGCGATTCAATGGGCTACTCTTGAAGTGTCCACATCATGGGTATGAGAAATGGCACCAATGCCAATACTTTTTGGAGGGATTATTGCCAAATGTGCAAGAATGGCTAATGGCAACAAGTGGAGGAGAGCTAATGTCAAAAAGCGCAACAGAGATTTGGGAATTCTTCCAGCGACAAGCGGATAATTCCCAACAACGGAGTCGATCAATCAGGAATACTAGAAGAATTAAGGGAGTAAATGAGGTTCAAATTGGCGAGTCAACTTTGGGAATCAAAGAAGTCAAGGAGATGGTTGAAGGTCTTGCTCGACAAATAGCATCGTTGTCGACTGCTAAATCAACAGAACCACATGACCATGACTCATACTCCGATCAAGCCAATGCCATAGGTGTAATCAGAAAACCATCGAATTACAACCCATACTCCAACACATATAACCCTGGATGGAGAGACCACCCCAATTTTTCATGGTCTCAAGGATTCCAACAGAATGGACCAGCAGCTCCAGCTCCACCAATTCCACAAAATCCTCAAGCCTCTCAGCCACCATTTAGACCATACAATCAAAACCAGAACTATTCTCAACCCAGACCATGGGAGGATTCATTCCAGAATCTCAAGAATCTTAGGGCCTGTTTGGTATTGTTTCTGAATTTATATTTTCTGAGAATAAAAATAAAAATGAAAATGGTGTTTTGTAGTTGCTGTATTTCGAATTTAAATATGCGTTTGGTATCATTTTTTGTATCTTGTATTTTAAAATTAAAAACAGTAATATGCGTTTGGTAGACACAGTTGAAAATGATAAAAATAGAGAATATGCGTTTGGTAATACTTTTTTCAAAAACAGTTTTTACTAAAATTGTTTAATTAATACATATACATACATACCATAAATAATTTAAACAAAATAATTATAAAAAATCACATAATGATAAAGTTTTAGTATTAGCATTAATAGGGAAAAGTTTGACATTATCATTATTTTTACAGTATACTTAAGTTACATATTACAACACAAATAAATTAAACAAAATAATTATAAAAAATTACATAATAGACATCATACGTTAATACTTGCTAGAGATAAATCTAATTTAATAGTGTACAATGTACTTTCAAGTTACACTTATTTTGTGTAAACAAGCTCTAACAACAACAATGTTTATGCTTGCGCCATGCAGCAAAGTGATTAGAGTACGCCAACAGGGTTTGACAAAATTTCAACATGTACTTTCCAGAACAACACAAAACATAAAACTGCTACCACATAAATAGAGAATTAAAAAGATGGATGGAAGAAAAGCAAGTCCCATCCGGAAAAAAAAAAGGATGAACTACAAGTGCTTATCCTTGAAGCTTATTGATCCCAAATGAAATTGTGCAAACCATAAGTCCAAGCAAAGCCAAGAATCCATATTTCCTGCACATGAATTATTAAAAATGACATTAAATGCATGTATAAATCATCAAAATTAACTAGGATTGTTCCATTAAACTTAATAAATACATCCAAGATTCACTTTAGCCAAACACTTCTCAATCAAATTCATACCCTTTTAATCAATGAAAATACAAGCGAACTAAACAAAGTTGTCTGCAATTCATATAGGAAATAAGAATTAATAGACTTTTGAGTAAAAAAAAAAATCAAAAACTCTAAGAAAAAAGTTATTTCCTCTGTCGCACAATTCCCATTAAAGGCTTTCCTATCAAATTTCAATTTGAACTACTTTTATGGAGCCACCAAGTACAGAATTTTGTAATTCACTGGACAAGTATCCTAATTTCTTTCCTTCTCATATTTCTCATATGGGCATCTAAATAGATATGTGTTTCTTTTCTCACAAAACGAGCCAATAGCAAATCGTTCCTTTCTCTAACATTCCTTAAATAAGATACAAATGCAGAGCTCAAGAAATGACCATCCTATTTGTCTAAAAAATTAAATGAATATGATTTGGATATAAAAGAAACAAAAAGAACCACACCCACAATTTACTCAAATCGAAAAATTGAAGACTAGTACCAGCGAGTAGAGATGGTAACAGAGACGAAGCAAAGAGCAGCATGAGCAGTAGTCCAAATTGAGTAGAGACAGAGCAACAACAGCGGAGACGGAGCAACAATAGTAGCGGAGATGGAGCAGCAGTCGATTTTGGGCATGGAGAGAGAGAGTGGTGACGGTGGATTGCGGTTGACGAACGAGTAACAGCCACCGAGAGTGAGAGAGCTATGAAGTAGACTTGGATGAAGAGGGAGGAGACAGAGAGATCTGTACACAGTTCAGGTGGGTTGTGGTTGAAGGAGAAGTATGACTGCCACGAAGAAGGGAGAGCTGTGAAGAGATGACGGAGGGAGGGGATAAGATTTCGGGAGAGGAAGATAACTTTCAGATTTTGTTTTGGGGTTCATTTTTTAATTTAATTTGTAATTCGTTTGAGAACGTGTTTAAGTCGTTCTCAATTTTATAACTGTAAATGCGAATACGAATTCTCTGTTTTATAATTTATTTTTGGATTCATCCCACCAAACATGTATTATGTTTGTACTCTGGAAACAAAAATGAAAACAAAGCCTTGAAAACGGTACCAAATAGGCCCTTACTCATTCCACGATTGAGCAACAGAATCGCACCATTGATGGACTACGAAATGAGTTGAGAGCAGGCTTCAATTCACAAGCCCAATCAGTTTCAAGCCTCGAGAAGATGGTGGGACAGCTCGCTTCTTCAGTTCAGACCTTGGCAATTACTGTTGAGAAAGGTAAATTTCCAAGTCAACCAGTGCCTAATCCTAAAGGAGTACATGAAGCAAGTACCAGTTCACCACAACAGCATGGAGAGGTCAAAGCAGTCATGACCTTGCGAAAAGGAAAGGAAGTCGACAACAAAGTGGAGATGCCGGTGACAAAAGAAAATCAAATTGTACCTGTGAATGTTGAGGACTCACCACCGGAGGAAAAAGAAGAAACCAACCCACGAGAATATGTTCCGAAAGCTCCATTTCCTCAGAGGTTAGCGAAAGGAAAGAAGGGAAAATCCACAGGTGAGATTCTCGAAATCTTCAAACAGGTAAGTGTTAATATCCCTTTGCTTGATGCTATTAAACAAGTTCCATCTTATGCCAAGTTTCTTAAAGATTTGTGTACTAAAAAGAGAAACATGCATGTTCAAAAGAAGGCATTTTTAACAGAAAACGTTAGTTCTATACTCCAACATAAAATTCCTCTAAAATGCAAAGACCCAGGCTCCCCCACTATCTCATGTAGTATAGGGAACCACACAATTGAGAATGCTTTGTTGGATTTAGGAGCTAGTGTAAATTTGTTGCCTTACTCTGTGTTTGTGAAACTTGGACTGGGAGAATTACACCCAACTCCAGTGGTGTTACAGCTTGCAGATCGGTCCACGAAAATACCTCGTGGTATTGTGGAGGACGTGCTTATCCAGGTAGACAAGTTTTATTTTCCTGTTGATTTCATTGTAATTGACACTCAACCAATACAGGACTCAAGGAAGCACATCCCCATTATTCTAGGCCGACCTTTCTTGGCAACTGCAGATGCTCATATTCAATGCAGGACTGGAAATATGCAGTTGTCCTTTGGCAACATGACTATGGAGCTAAACATTTTCAACATTGCCAAACAACCTCACAGTGCAGATGATGGAATTGTTGATGTGGATTTAATAGAAACAATAGTTGATAATACTTTTCTTTCAAACCTTAGTGATGATCCTTTAAAAACATGTTTAACTCACTTTGGTTTTGATTTTGATATTGACAGATCAGTTGATGAGGTCAACGCCCTGCTTGACTCAACACCATCCATGGACACTAATAAATGGAAGTCAAGAGTTGAACAACTAGCACCATCAGAGAAGAAACTCATCCCATCATCAGAATCACCACCGAAACTCGAGCTCAAACCATTACCCAACACATTGGAATATGCATTTTTGGGAGAAGAAAGCACTCTACCGGTAATCATCTCATCATCCCTAAACGACGAACAAAAAGGTAAGTTGTTGGATGTTTTAAAAGAGCACAAAGGAGCATTAGGATGGACCATAGCAGACATAAAAGGTATAAACCCTGCAGAATGCATGCATTACATTCACCTTGATGAAAATGCTAAATCTACTAGGGAAATGCAACGTCGGTTAAATCCTAATATGAAAGAAGTTGTTAGAACAGAAGTCCTTAAGCTATTAGACGCAGGTATCATTTACCCAATTTCTGATAGTTCATGGGTCAGTCCTGTACAAGTTGTCCCCAAAAAGTCAGGAGTCACAGTAGTTACCAATGCTGATAATGAATTGATACCAACTAGAGTAACTACAGGATGGCGTGTATGCATTGATTATAGAAAGTTGAATTCTGTCACACGTAAAGACCATTTTCCTTTACCATTTATTGATCAAATGCTTGATAGATTAGCAGGCCATGAATTTTATTGCTTTCTAGATGGCTACTCAGGATATAATCAGATCCCCATAGCACCAAAAGATCAAGAGAAAACTACTTTCACTTGCCCTTTTGGCACATTTGCATATAGGAGAATGCCATTTGGATTATGTAATGCACCTGCTACATTTCAACGATGTATGTTGAGCATTTTTTCTGATATGGTTGAACGATTCCTTGAAGTCTTTATGGATGATTTTTCTGTCTTTGGTGATTCGTTTGATCAATGTTTACATCATCTAACGCTAGTTCTGCAGAGATGTATCGAGAAGAACTTAGTCTTGAATTGGGAGAAGTGTCATTTTATGGTAAAACAAGGTATTGTTCTCGGTCACATCATTTCGAGCAAAGGTATTGAGGTTGACAAAGCCAAGGTGGATCTCATTTCTAATCTTCCTCCACCTAAAACAGTCAGAGAAGTAAGATCTTTCCTTGGACATGCTGGTTTCTATAGACGTTTCATTAAAGATTTTAGCAAAGTTTCTAGACTCTTATGCAATTTACTTGCTAAGGATGTACCTTTTATCTTTAATGATTCATGTCTTATGGCTTTTGAAAAATTAAAGCAGTTGTTGACATCATCACCCATCATTCAGGCCCCAAACTGGAACTTACCATTTGAGCTCATGTGTGATGCATCTGATTATGCAGTAGGAGCAGTTTTAGGACAAAGAGTTGATCGAATTCCTCATGTTATTTACTATGCTAGTATGACATTGAATGATGCACAGTTGAACTATTCAACTACTGAAAAAGAAATGCTAGCAGTAGTGTTTGCATTGGAAAAATTTCGATCTTATCTCATTGGTTGTAAAATAATTATATTTACAGATCATGCTGCTCTTAAATATCTTCTCACAAAGAAAGATGCAAAAGCTAGACTAATTCGTTGGGTGTTACTTTTGCAGGAATTTGACTTGGAATTCAAAGATAAAAAAGGCACAGAAAATGTTGTGGCGGATCATCTCTCTCGTCTCCATTTTGACACAATTACAGAGCCATTACCATTAAATGAGTCATTCCCAGATGAACAATTGATGAATGTGGAAGTATTACCTTGGTATGCTGATATAGTTAATTATCTTGTTACAGGTAAATTTCCAGAGCATTGGACCAAGCAAGACAAGGCTAAATTCTTTGCAGAAATAAAGAATTTCTTTTGGGATGACCCGTATTTGTTCAAGTATTGTGCAGACCAAATTGTTAGACGATGTGTCCCAGAAAGTGAAATTCAGAATATCCTTTCATTCTGCCATGAACAAGCTTGTGGAGGCCATTTTAGTTCTAAGAAAACAGCGACTAAAATTTTACAATGTGGTTTCTATTGGCCAACTATATTTTGAGATGCTTACACTTTTTGTTCTTCATGTGATAGGTGTCAAAGAATGGGGAGCATTACACGAAGGAACATGATGCCATTAAATCCAATTTTAGTGGTTGAGATTTTTGACGTATGGGGTATCGACTTCATGGGACCCTTTCCCCCTTCTTTTGGCCATCAATACATATTGGTTGCTGTTGACTATGTATCGAAATGGGTAGAAGCAATTCCATGTAGGACCAATGATCACAAAGTGGTGATAGGATTTTTGAAAAGCAACATTGTTTCACGCTTTGGATTCCCTCGAGCGATAATCAGTGATGGTGGTGCCCACTTTTGTAACAAAGCATTTAAAGCACTTTTGACAAAGTATTCAATCACACACAAAGTGGCGACCCCATATCATCCGCAAACCAGTGGCCAAGTTGAGATCTCCAATCGAGAAATCAAGCACATATTAGAAAAAACGGTGAGGCCAGACAGAAAAGATTGGTCATTAAGACTTGATGATGCATTATGGGCATATAGAACGGCTTTCAAGACCCCGATTGGGATGTCACCCTATAGGCTAGTGTATGGAAAAGCTTGCCACCTACCTGTGGAACTAGAGCATCGTGCATATTGGGTCATCAAGAAATTCAATTTTGACATGCAGCAAGCCAGCTCAGAAAGAAGATTACAGCTGGCAGAACTTGAAGAAATTCGCAATGATGCATACGAAAATGCCAAGATTTACAAGCAACGAATGAAAGTCTTCCATGATAAGCAAATTATGAGAAAATCGTTCACTCCAGGTCAGAAAGTGCTTTTATTCAATTCTCGCTTGCACCTATTCCCAGGTAAGTTACGCTCTCGTTGGTCTGGCCCATTTATTGTACATACTGTTTTTCCACATGGGGCAATTGAAATTAAGGACCCAAAGAACGGTGTCACGTTTAAAGTTAATGGTCAAAGATTAAAGCCATATCTAGAATACCAACCACATGGAGAAGACACCGAAATAAATTTGAGTGACCCACCAGATTTGAATTGATTTGTTTTTTCTTTTCGTTGATTTGATTTTTCTTTCTTTCTTTTTATTATTCTTCTGCTAATTGAAATTATTTTTGCATAAGTGTGTTTGTTTAACTATTAAGTTTTCTTTTATCATTTTTAATCATGAGTACCTTACTTAGACCGTTCCTCCTGAACATTCTTAAACCACTTCAACGTGTCAAAACTCATCTCAAAAAGCAGATTCAGTTTTGTAAAACACAACGCATTTGGGCTCTACAACCACCAGAGTTAGTAGCCTATGTTGAGAATCTAGAAAGCCAACTCCGAGATATTGAGAGAAGTGTTTACGACATCTAGTTGGAGCTTGAGGTAAATTCAATAAGAGGACAATTTTAATTTTCTTTGTGTGTTTTAATTTGTTTTTCTGTTTGTGTGCTTTAGTTTGTTACCCTGGTGAAGTGGCGGATAACGGTACTCCGTGACAATCAAGTCGGTTACTTCAGTTTCCCATAATAACTGATATTCTGAGGCGAAGGTATGGACAGAAACGAGATTCTAGCGAAACTTCACAAGCGATTCCCTTCACTTCCTCAGAATGCCCTCCTTACAATCTATAAAGCCCGGTCTGAACGCATCCGATTGCTCATGAGGAATAACATACCTGCTGACATCCGTTGGTTAATCGAGGCTAAAGTACGATCGGCAGGTGAGTTACCTCCAAAATTTATTGCATACATGCCTGGTTGTGGTAAAGGAAATTATGCAAGAAAACGATGAGCTCGAAGAATTTCTGTTGCTTGTCATAAGTGTGCCAGAATGAGTTGCAATAAAAACCCATGTTCTTTAGGAATGATGTCTGATAACAGGGAAGATAAGATTCAATTCATTAGGGATGGCTTGAATAAGGAGTCATTGGATGATATCCTTTTGTCTCTTGAAACGCATCCCAGTGGATATGTGCAAGGAGCGATTCTCCGGTTATGGCCATTATTCCAGAAAGAGCATGCACAATATAGTCTTGGGAATCTGACTATAAACGACCCTGTTTGCCAGTTTATAAGAAAACTGGATGGGAAGCCCATCCTCGACCCATAGAGGGCGTTCAAGCCGTTTCTGGACGTAAAACCAGAGGAAGATGTGAGCCACAGTCGCAACTACGTGTAAATATCCTTTTACTTTACTGTTATTTTATTTCATTTCACTGTTTTTTTATTGTTTGCATTATTGTCTTTAATAATTTTGTTACTGTTTGCTGTTTCCTTTTTACTATTTCCTTTTTGACTCGCGAGCCACGTGCTTTACGCGTTATTTGACACTGACATGTTACCTCATTCACAGCTGTGATCCACTGTCACCAAGATTCTTAAATGTGATTTACTTTTTGTCAAGCACTCACAAATTATTTTTGAGAAGTATCACAATGGCAGCTACTCCCAATAGACAATTCAAGAACATTTGTGTGCTTTCTGGATTTACCTATGGCAAACATAAAGAGTTCGTGGAGGCAGCCATAGATCTTGGTCGAAGCATAGCAGCGAGAAAATTACATTTGGTGTATGGAGGAGGTAACCGGGGGTTATCAAAAATGGTCTCAGAAGCAGCTTTTATCAGAGGAAGTCAAGTGTTAGGCATCATCCCAAGAGTCCTAAAACCATTGGGCAGTTCGTCTGACTCATCAACTGGAGAAGAGTTAGTCGTCTCAGGTATGCAAGAAAGAATAACTGAAATGCTTAATCATGCTGATGCTTTTATTTTCCTTCCAGGAGATCTTGCAACACTAGAGGCACTTATGACACTAGCATCTTGGGCCCATCTACACATTCACCAGAAACCCATCGGTTTGTTAAATGTCAATAACTTTTATGATGGCTTTATCGCATTTCTTAACCATGCAATAAAAAACTATTTCATTCCTTCTAATGTGAAAAAACTCTTTATTTGTGCTCACACTGCTAATGAGCTACTTGATATGTTACAAGCTTATAAACCGGAGCCAGACCCCTGGACCTTTGTGTTGGAGCGACCAAATAATGATGATAACAGTAGCCGCAGTAAGAAGTACAAATTAGATTTAACTCTCCGCCTGTAAATATTTTCTTCTGTGTTGCACCACCCAGGTGATGTCTTCTAAACTCTACTTCTTTCCTTTAAAACATTGAGGACAATGTTTCGTTCTGGTTGGGGGGAGGGAATAGTCGACAATTGTGAAATTTTGGTTAAGTTTTTACTAATTTTTTGTTGTAGAAACTAACTGTTGCTAACTTTTTGTGTTGAAGATGGCTGAATATGGAGTGTAGTGACTCTAGAAACGCATCTTCATCGTTTAAAAAAAATAATAATAAAAAAATAACTAAAAAAAAAAAAGAAAAAAAAATTCAGACATTTTCTTTTTCTTTATTATGTGTTTATGTTTATTTTTCTTCTTTTTAATTTCTCCTCTATAAATATACATTTTCCAACTTTTGAGTCGAAGATGGCTGAATATGGAGTGTAGTTCCTCTAGAAACGCATCTTCTTTAAAAAAAAAAAAAATCATTTTCGTTTTCTATCATTTTACGTGTAACTTTTCTAATTAGTTTTTATGCATCATTTTCACATTTCTGCATGCATATTTTCCTTTCATGCTTAGAATAGGTTGGGGAGTAGAATGTTGTTTAAAAAAAAAAAAAAAAAATTTGTGTTATTTGTTTTAACATTGGATGACATGATTAATTTCAAATTTTAGTATTTGTATTATCTTTGGACTTAAGTGATGTTACGCTATGTTTGCTACTTTACATGTTGATGTCGGAGACAAATATGAGTTGCTTGAAGGAATGAACATGTCATAAATAAGTGCCAAGTGAGTTGTTGAGCCTATCATTTTCTTGGAGAGTAACCCTTTTGCCCATTCTCTATACAGCTTAGCAGTTTATTATTTTATACACGATCTCTAGATTTCTTTTAAGTTAACCCTTTAAAAAAAATGGTAAAATTAAAAAAAAAAGAAAAAAAAAATGTGTGTTGCTACATTGGGAGGCCCATCTAACTAGTAGATATGGATAATTATTTAGAGCCCTAGAAGACGATGGAAAGGCCATCTTTGATCCGTTTGAGCCTTTCTAGCCATCCATTTTATTAAATATCCATAGTTACCCCTTTTGAGCTTTTAAAAAAAAAAAAAAAAAAAAAAAGAACAAAAACCTTTTCTTTGTCAACTTATCATCTTGACCCACTCCGATTTGGAGTATTACCCAATGTCTTTTAAGTTCCATCACCTATTTATGTTTGAGAAAATGTAAATAATTATGTTGTTCAGTGAAGTTATGCCAAATAAAAGCAAAAAGAAAAAAAAACAAAACAAAAGTTGTTGTTTCAAAAGAATAAAAATAACAATAATAGGTGAAATCCACCTTGCAACTTCCAAAAAAAAAAAAAAAAAAAATTCTGCATTTTTCTCAAACATACACTTTGTTTTCCTTATTTCCTTTCTTTGTTAGCCATATCCCTAGCCTACGTTACGTCCTAATAAAAGTCCTTCTTGATTTTAGGGAACTATAGTTTGAAGTAGAAGCTAGTTATATGGGCTAAAAAGATGTAGTGATGCATAAAAAAAAAAAAAAAAGATAAATAAAGTGGGTTGACTAACATTTTATTTGACTTGAGATCGTATTATTTCTAAACTGAGGGCATATTTATTTCATCTTGGTGAGAGCATGTGATATCATTTCTTTATTATTTTCTTTCTCAATTACCATTCATTGGAGTGACTATGTTTATTGGGTTTTAATTTCTTTGTGAGAGTGTCACTACTTCCAGTGAGATTTTGGGGTTTGACATGTCATTCTTGAAAGTAGCTATAACAAAGTCTACTGGGCCGATTCATGTGGATGGTTGATGTGGGTGTGATGTTGCTTTAGACTGGAGATAATGCTTATACTTTTATTTGATTGCTATCATTAATATGATTGAATAAATACGAGTGTTTCAAAAAAAAAAAAAATCATTTTGAATTTGAATTTTGTTTTCGCTTTATTTGCTAGGGACTAACAATAAGCTGGTTGGGGGGTGTGTTGAGTGTTAGAAAATGCATATTTATAAAGGAGAAAACCGTCATTTTACATTTCAAGTCTTACTAACAACCGTTACTTTTATGTATTTAACATTCTTGTGATTTAATTACGTGTGTTTTATTTTAATTAAGTAATTTATGTATTTTAGGGGCATTATAGTCATTTCACAATAAAGGAGAGATCAGATGGCAAAACGGACATCACTTTTGAACTCAGGACAGTCGAAAACCTTAAGAGGAGCATAAAAGGAAAAATGGCACTATTCATATGTACGGTACTATTCACGTGTACGGTACTAACTACGTTACTGTTCACAACACTGTTCACATAGACGGATCGATGACGTGGCATTGACCGATGATGTGGCATTGACTGATGAGGTGTCACGATCCTGTTGGGCTAAAATTCTTATGTACTGTTGATGGTGACGTGGCAGCATATCAGTGGATGAAAAATCTCGCGTACGGTACATGCATCACACAGGATTATTTTCAATCAAACCGCGTTACTGTTCATCCGGGTCAAACCGCGTTACTGTTCAAAGTCGGGTCAAACCATGTTACTGTTCATCCGCGTGGTCAAACCGTGGACTGTTGACTGATGACGTGGCGCAATCCTGAGCGTCCAAACTGTTTTTAATCCGATGGCCATGATTTACTCCATGTATCTATAAAAAGGGGGCCTCTCCCCCCTAATTGGATATCTCTGAATCCATTTTTGGGATCCATTTTCTGTAATTCTCTCTCCATCTTGTATTTTCTTTGTATTTTAATAAATTCCTATTTTGCCCCTAGTTCAATTATGA
Source organism: Citrus x changshan-huyou (assembly GCA_039657385.1). Lineage (NCBI taxonomy): Eukaryota > Viridiplantae > Streptophyta > Magnoliopsida > Sapindales > Rutaceae > Citrus > Citrus x changshan-huyou. Next base: position 10,747,055 of record CM077549.1, read on the forward strand.
GTGGCTAGTTTTCTTTCAAGCTTGGGTTGAAGGTGAAGTCTCAACATGTGTCATGGGCTTTATTTGGTAAATTTATTTTCTTTTCCCCTCTAGTTTTTGTGGATGATTTGACTTATCGTCGACAAATAATACTGATCTTGTCTAGATACCGCCTTGGTTACACCGGCTCTCTAGTATAAGGTTATTATTATTTGGCACGATAAGCCCTTAGCACCATATTGATTAGAGCGTGGTTCATGAGGTGTGGATTCCCCCCTCATGATTTAATTGGCATTAATACGGATTATTTAGCCCATGATGCATGTTGATACGGATCCAGATACCCAAGTACGTTATTTCAATAGATTTCTCTTCAATTTACTCTCGTCATTGCAATTCCAATTTTAGAATTTATTATCGCCATTTCAATTCCAATTTCAGGATAATTTAAATCACTTCCACCACAATTCCAACCACCCATTTACAAAATTAATTCTACATATAATTAAAATCCACCTCCTCGTGGGATCGACACTCGTCACCATTAGTCTATACTACGATAGATTCGTGCGCTTGCGAGTATATTAAAATTTGCACAACAAGTTTTTGGCGCCGTTGCCGGGGAGGTAAGTAATTTTAATTCATAGAATTAATTTTTGTGAATAATTTCTTTTATTTGTTTTCTTGTATTTTTTTTTTATTAAAAAGAAAAAAAAGAAAAAAAAAAGTAAATCTACATTTAAAGGTTAGTATTTCTTTTCTTTTTCTCTTCTTTAAAATTCTGTAATTTAATTTTCAATTTATTTTTTTCTTTGTAATTTTTGTTTATTTTATTAATTTAATTTTTAGTTAATTTATTTCACGTATTTATTTTTGTGTATTTTTATAGTAAGGTTGTAATAGCGCAATAAGGTTAGTATTGTAATTTCTCTCTCTTCTTTATTTTTATTTGTTTTTCCATCTTTATTTTTATTTTATTTATTTTGTATGCATGGTCGTAGGTCTTTATTACCTAATCTTGAACCTATAGACCTTGAATTAGAAAAAACACTTCGCACACACAAGCACGTTAAATTTGAAATGGATTTACAAGCACCACAGGAGAGGCCATTTAAAGACTATTTTAGTCCCTTAGCTAATTTGAGCACATCATGCATAAGATACCCAAATGTAGCTGCTAGGAGTTTTGAACTAAAACCTAGTGTGCTAAATTGTCTCCCCACATTCTATGGCTTAGAAAATGAGGACCCATATAATCATCTGAATGATTTTCATGCCATTTGTCAAACTTTTAAATATGAAAATTTTTCAGACGATGATGTTAAACTTAGATTATTCCCATTTTCTTTAAAGGATAGAGCTCGTTCATGGTTAAATACTTTGCCTGCTAATAGCATTGCATCATGGGAACAAATGGTTACAAAGTTTCTAAATAAATATTTCCCAGTGCATAAAACCAATTCTATTCGTAGGGAAATTTCAGAGTTTACACAAAGAGAGGACGAGCAGTTTTTCGAAACTTGGGAGCGATTCAATGGGCTACTCTTGAAGTGTCCACATCATGGGTATGAGAAATGGCACCAATGCCAATACTTTTTGGAGGGATTATTGCCAAATGTGCAAGAATGGCTAATGGCAACAAGTGGAGGAGAGCTAATGTCAAAAAGCGCAACAGAGATTTGGGAATTCTTCCAGCGACAAGCGGATAATTCCCAACAACGGAGTCGATCAATCAGGAATACTAGAAGAATTAAGGGAGTAAATGAGGTTCAAATTGGCGAGTCAACTTCGGGAATCAAAGAAGTCAAGGAGATGGTTGAAGGTCTTGCTCGACAAATAGCATCGTTGTCGACTGCTAAATCAACAGAACCACATGACCATGACTCATACTCCGATCAAGCCAATGCCATAGGTGTAATCAGAAAACCATCGAATTACAACCCATACTCCAACACATATAACCCTGGATGGAGAGACCACCCCAATTTTTCATGGTCTCAAGGATTCCAACAGAATGGACCAGCAGCTCCAGCTCCACCAATTCCACAAAATCCTCAAGCCTCTCAGCCACCATTTAGACCATACAATCAAAACCAGAACTATTCTCAACCCAGACCATGGGAGGATTCATTCCAGAATCTCAAGAATCTTACTCATTCCACGATTGAGCAACAGAATCGCACCATTGATGGACTACGAAATGAGTTGAGAGCAGGCTTCAATTCACAAGCCCAATCAGTTTCAAGCCTCGAGAAGATGGTGGGACAGCTCGCTTCTTCAGTTCAGACCTTGGCAATTACTGTTGAGAAAGGTAAATTTCCAAGTCAACCAGTGCCTAATCCTAAAGGAGTACATGAAGCAAGTACCAGTTCACCACAACAGCATGGAGAGGTCAAAGCAGTCATGACCTTGCGAAAAGGAAAGGAAGTCGACAACAAAGTGGAGATGCCGGTGACAAAAGAAAATCAAATTGTACCTGTGAATGTTGAGGACTCACCACCGGAGGAAAATGAAGAAACCAACCCACGAGAATATGTTCCGAAAGCTCCATTTCCTCAGAGGTTAGCGAAAGGAAAGAAGGGAAAATCCACAGGTGAGATTCTCGAAATCTTCAAACAGGTAAGTGTTAATATCCCTTTGCTTGATGCTATTAAACAAGTTCCATCTTATGCCAAGTTTCTTAAAGATTTGTGTACTAAAAAGAGAAACATGCATGTTCAAAAGAAGGCATTTTTAACAGAAAACGTTAGTTCTATACTCCAACATAAAATTCCTCTAAAATGCAAAGACCCAGGTTCCCCCACTATCTCATGTAGTATAGGGAACCACACAATTGAGAATGCTTTGTTGGATTTAGGAGCTAGTGTAAATTTGTTGCCTTACTCTGTGTTTGTGAAACTTGGACTGGGAGAATTACACCCAACTCCAGTGGTGTTACAGCTTGCAGATCGGTCCACGAAAATACCTCGTGGTATTGTGGAGGACGTGCTTATCCAGGTAGACAAATTTTATTTTCCTGTTGATTTCATTGTAATTGACACTCAACCAATACAGGACTCAAGGAAGCACATCCCCATTATTCTAGGCCGACCTTTCTTGGCAACTGCAGATGCTCATATTCAATGCAGGACTGGAAATATGCAGTTGTCCTTTGGCAACATGACTATGGAGCTAAACATTTTCAACATTGCCAAACAACCTCACAGTGCAGATGATGGAATTGTTGATGTGGATTTAATAGAAACAATAGTTGATAATACTTTTCTTTCAAACCTTAGTGATGATCCTTTAAAAACATGTTTAACTCACTTTGGTTTTGATTTTGATATTGACAGATCAGTTGATGAGGTCAACGCCCTGCTTGACTCAACACCATCCATGGACACTAATAAATGGAAGTCAAGAGTTGAACAACTAGCACCATCAGAGAAGAAACTCATCCCATCATCAGAATCACCACCGAAACTCGAGCTCAAACCATTACCCAACACATTGGAATATGCATTTTTGGGAGAAGAAAGCACTCTACCGGTAATCATCTCATCATCCCTAAACGACGAACAAAAAGGTAAGTTGTTGGATGTTTTAAAAGAGCACAAAGGAGCATTAGGATGGACCATAGCAGACATAAAAGGTATAAACCCTGCAGAATGCATGCATTACATTCACCTTGATGAAAATGCTAAATCTACTAGGGAAATGCAACGTCGGTTAAATCCTAATATGAAAGAAGTTGTTAGAACAGAAGTCCTTAAGCTATTAGACGCAGGTATCATTTACCCAATTTCTGATAGTTCATGGGTCAGTCCTGTACAAGTTGTCCCCAAAAAGTCAGGAGTCACAGTAGTTACCAATGCTGATAATGAATTGATACCAACTAGAGTAACTACAGGATGGCGTGTATGCATTGATTATAGAAAGTTGAATTCTGTCACACGTAAAGACCATTTTCCTTTACCATTTATTGATCAAATGCTTGATAGATTAGCAGGCCATGAATTTTATTGCTTTCTAGATGGCTACTCAGGATATAATCAGATCCCCATAGCACCAAAAGATCAAGAGAAAACTACTTTCACTTGCCCTTTTGGCACATTTGCATATAGGAGAATGCCATTTGGATTATGTAATGCACCTGCTACATTTCAACGATGTATGTTGAGCATTTTTTCTGATATGGTTGAACGATTCCTTGAAGTCTTTATGGATGATTTTTCTGTCTTTGGTGATTCGTTTGATCAATGTTTACATCATCTAACGCTAGTTCTGCAGAGATGTATCGAGAAGAACTTAGTCTTGAATTGGGAGAAGTGTCATTTTATGGTAAAACAAGGTATTGTTCTCGGTCACATCATTTCGAGCAAAGGTATTGAGGTTGACAAAGCCAAGGTGGATCTCATTTCTAATCTTCCTCCACCTAAAACAGTCAGAGAAGTAAGATCTTTCCTTGGACATGCTGGTTTCTATAGACGTTTCATTAAAGATTTTAGCAAAGTTTCTAGACTCTTATGCAATTTACTTGCTAAGGATGTACCTTTTATCTTTAATGATTCATGTCTTATGGCTTTTGAAAAATTAAAGCAGTTGTTGACATCATCACCCATCATTCAGGCCCCAAACTGGAACTTACCATTTGAGCTCATGTGTGATGCATCTGATTATGCAGTAGGAGCAGTTTTAGGACAAAGAGTTGATCGAATTCCTCATGTTATTTACTATGCTAGTATGACATTGAATGATGCACAGTTGAACTATTCAACTACTGAAAAAGAAATGCTAGCAGTAGTGTTTGCATTGGAAAAATTTCGATCTTATCTCATTGGTTGTAAAATAATTATATTTACAGATCATGCTGCTCTTAAATATCTTCTCACAAAGAAAGATGCAAAAGCTAGACTAATTCGTTGGGTGTTACTTTTGCAGGAATTTGACTTGGAATTCAAAGATAAAAAAGGCACAGAAAATGTTGTGGCGGATCATCTCTCTCGTCTCCATTTTGACACAATTACAGAGCCATTACCATTAAATGAGTCATTCCCAGATGAACAATTGATGAATGTGGAAGTATTACCTTGGTATGCTGATATAGTTAATTATCTTGTTACAGGTAAATTTCCAGAGCATTGGACCAAGCAAGACAAGGCTAAATTCTTTGCAGAAATAAAGAATTTCTTTTGGGATGACCCGTATTTGTTCAAGTATTGTGCAGACCAAATTGTTAGACGATGTGTCCCAGAAAGTGAAATTCAGAATATCCTTTCATTCTGCCATGAACAAGCTTGTGGAGGCCATTTTAGTTCTAAGAAAACAGCGACTAAAGTTTTACAATGTGGTTTCTATTGGCCAACTATATTTTGAGATGCTTACACTTTTTGTTCTTCATGTGATAGGTGTCAAAGAATGGGGAGCATTACACGAAGGAACATGATGCCATTAAATCCAATTTTAGTGGTTGAGATTTTTGACGTATGGGGTATCGACTTCATGGGACCCTTTCCCCCTTCTTTTGGCCATCAATACATATTGGTTGCTGTTGACTATGTATCGAAATGGGTAGAAGCAATTCCATGTAGGACCAATGATCACAAAGTGGTGATAGGATTTTTGAAAAGCAACATTGTTTCACGCTTTGGATTCCCTCGAGCGATAATCAGTGATGGTGGTGCCCACTTTTGTAACAAAGCATTTAAAGCACTTTTGACAAAGTATTCAATCACACACAAAGTGGCGACCCCATATCATCCGCAAACCAGTGGCCAAGTTGAGATCTCCAATCGAGAAATCAAGCACATATTAGAAAAAACGGTGAGGCCAGACAGAAAAGATTGGTCATTAAGACTTGATGATGCATTATGGGCATATAGAACGGCTTTCAAGACCCCGATTGGGATGTCACCCTATAGGCTAGTGTATGGAAAAGCTTGCCACCTACCTGTGGAACTAGAGCATCGTGCATATTGGGTCATCAAGAAATTCAATTTTGACATGCAGCAAGCCAGCTCAGAAAGAAGATTACAGCTGGCAGAACTTGAAGAAATTCGCAATGATGCATACGAAAATGCCAAGATTTACAAGCAACGAATGAAAGTCTTCCATGATAAGCAAATTATGAGAAAATCGTTCACTCCAGGTCAGAAAGTGCTTTTATTCAATTCTCGCTTGCACCTATTCCCAGGTAAGTTACGCTCTCGTTGGTCTGGCCCATTTATTGTACATACTGTTTTTCCACATGGGGCAATTGAAATTAAGGACCCAAAGAACGGTGTCACGTTTAAAGTTAATGGTCAAAGATTAAAGCCATATCTAGAATACCAACCACATGGAGAAGACACCGAAATAAATTTGAGTGACCCACCAGATTTGAATTGATTTGTTTTTTCTTTTCGTTGATTTGATTTTTCTTTCTTTCTTTTTATTATTCTTCTGCTAATTGAAATTATTTTTGCATAAGTGTGTTTGTTTAACTATTAAGTTTTCTTTTATCATTTTTAATCATGAGTACCTTACTTAGACCGTTCCTCCTGAACATTCTTAAACCACTTCAACGTGTCAAAACTCATCTCAAAAAGCAGATTCAGTTTTGTAAAACACAACGCATTTGGGCTCTACAACCACCAGAGTTAGTAGCCTATGTTGAGAATCTAGAAAGCCAACTCCGAGATATTGAGAGAAGTGTTTACGACATCTAGTTGGAGCTTGAGGTAAATTCAATAAGAGGACAATTTTAATTTTCTTTGTGTGTTTTAATTTGTTTTTCTGTTTGTGTGCTTTAGTTTGTTACCCTGGTGAAGTGGCGGATAACGGTACTCCGTGACAATCAAGTCGGTTACTTCAGTTTCCCATAATAACTGATATTCTGAGGCGAAGGTATGGACAGAAACGAGATTCTAGCGAAACTTCACAAGCGATTCCCTTCACTTCCTCAGAATGCCCTCCTTACAATCTATAAAGCCCGGTCTGAACGCATCCGATTGCTCATGAGGAATAACATACCTGCTGACATCCGTTGGTTAATCGAGGCTAAAGTACGATCGGCAGGTGAGTTACCTCCAAAATTTATTGCATACATGCCTGGTTGTGGTAAAGGAAATTATGCAAGAAAACGATGAGCTCGAAGAATTTCTGTTGCTTGTCATAAGTGTGCCAGAATGAGTTGCAATAAAAACCCATGTTCTTTAGGAATGATGTCTGATAACAGGGAAGATAAGATTCAATTCATTAGGGATGGCTTGAATAAGGAGTCATTGGATGATATCCTTTTGTCTCTTGAAACGCATCCCAGTGGATATGTGCAAGGAGCGATTCTCCGGTTATGGCCATTATTCCAGAAAGAGCATGCACAATATAGTCTTGGGAATCTGACTATAAACGACCCTGTTTGCCAGTTTATAAGAAAACTGGATGGGAAGCCCATCCTCGACCCATAGAGGGCGTTCAAGCCGTTTCTGGACGTAAAACCAGAGGAAGATGTGAGCCACAGTCGCAACTACGTGTAAATATCCTTTTACTTTACTGTTATTTTATTTCATTTCACTGTTTTTTTATTGTTTGCATTATTGTCTTTAATAATTTTGTTACTGTTTGCTGTTTCCTTTTTACTATTTCCTTTTTGACTCGCGAGCCACGTGCTTTACGCGTTATTTGACACTGACATGTTACCTCATTCACAGCTGTGATCCACTGTCACCAAGATTCTTAAATGTGATTTACTTTTTGTCAAGCACTCACAAATTATTTTTGAGAAGTATCACAATGGCAGCTACTCCCAATAGACAATTCAAGAACATTTGTGTGCTTTCTGGATTTACCTATGGCAAACATAAAGAGTTCGTGGAGGCAGCCATAGATCTTGGTCGAAGCATAGCAGCGAGAAAATTACATTTGGTGTATGGAGGAGGTAACCGGGGGTTATCAAAAATGGTCTCAGAAGCAGCTTTTATCAGAGGAAGTCAAGTGTTAGGCATCATCCCAAGAGTCCTAAAACCATTGGGCAGTTCGTCTGACTCATCAACTGGAGAAGAGTTAGTCGTCTCAGGTATGCAAGAAAGAATAACTGAAATGCTTAATCATGCTGATGCTTTTATTTTCCTTCCAGGAGATCTTGCAACACTAGAGGCACTTATGACACTAGCATCTTGGGCCCATCTACACATTCACCAGAAACCCATCGGTTTGTTAAATGTCAATAACTTTTATGATGGCTTTATCGCATTTCTTAACCATGCAATAAAAAACTATTTCATTCCTTCTAATGTGAAAAAACTCTTTATTTGTGCTCACACTGCTAATGAGCTACTTGATATGTTACAAGCTTATAAACCGGAGCCAGACCCCTGGACCTTTGTGTTGGAGCGACCAAATAATGATGATAACAGTAGCCGCAGTAAGAAGTACAAATTAGATTTAACTCTCCGCCTGTAAATATTTTCTTCTGTGTTGCACCACCCAGGTGATGTCTTCTAAACTCTACTTCTTTCCTTTAAAACATTGAGGACAATGTTTCGTTCTGGTTGGGGGGAGGGAATAGTCGACAATTGTGAAATTTTGGTTAAGTTTTTACTAATTTTTTGTTGTAGAAACTAACTGTTGCTAACTTTTTGTGTTGAAGATGGCTGAATATGGAGTGTAGTGACTCTAGAAACGCATCTTCATCGTTTAAAAAAAATAATAATAAAAAAATAACTAAAAAAAAAAAAGAAAAAAAAATTCAGACATTTTCTTTTTCTTTATTATGTGTTTATGTTTATTTTTCTTCTTTTTAATTTCTCCTCTATAAATATACATTTTCCAACTTTTGAGTCGAAGATGGCTGAATATGGAGTGTAGTTCCTCTAGAAACGCATCTTCTTTAAAAAAAAAAAAATCATTTTCGTTTTCTATCATTTTACGTGTAACTTTTCTAATTAGTTTTTATGCATCATTTTCACATTTCTGCATGCATATTTTCCTTTCATGCTTAGAATAGGTTGGGGGGTAGAATGTTGTTTAAAAAAAAAAAAAAAAAATTTGTGTTATTTGTTTTAACATTGGATGACATGATTAATTTCAAATTTTAGTATTTGTATTATCTTTGGACTTAAGTGATGTTACGCTATGTTTGCTACTTTACATGTTGATGTCGGAGACAAATATGAGTTGCTTGAAGGAATGAACATGTCATAAATAAGTGCCAAGTGAGTTGTTGAGCCTATCATTTTCTTGGAGAGTAACCCTTTTGCCCATTCTCTATACAGCTTAGCAGTTTATTATTTTATACACGATCTCTAGATTTCTTTTAAGTTAACCCTTTAAAAAAAATGGTAAAATTAAAAAAAAAAGAAAAAAAAAAATGTGTGTTGCTACATTGGGAGGCCCATCTAACTAGTAGATATGGATAATTATTTAGAGCCCTAGAAGACGATGGAAAGGCCATCTTTGATCCGTTTGAGCCTTTCTAGCCATCCATTTTATTAAATATCCATAGTTACCCCTTTTGAGCTTTAAAAAAAAAAAAAAAAAAAAAAAAGAACAAAAACCTTTTCTTTGTCAACTTATCATCTTGACCCACTCCGATTTGGAGTATTACCCAATGTCTTTTAAGTTCCATCACCTATTTATGTTTGAGAAAATGTAAATAATTATGTTGTTCAGTGAAGTTATGCCAAATAAAAGCAAAAAGAAAAAAAAACAAAACAAAAGTTGTTGTTTCAAAAGAATAAAAATAACAATAATAGGTGAAATCCACCTTGCAACTTCCAAAAAAAAAAAAAAAAAAAATTCTGCATTTTTCTCAAACATACACTTTGTTTTCCTTATTTCCTTTCTTTGTTAGCCATATCCCTAGCCTACGTTACGTCCTAATAAAAGTCCTTCTTGATTTTAGGGAACTATAGTTTGAAGTAGAAGCTAGTTATATGGGCTAAAAAGATGTAGTGATGCATAAAAAAAAAAAAAAAGATAAATAAAGTGGGTTGACTAACATTTTATTTGACTTGAGATCGTATTATTTCTAAACTGAGGGCATATTTATTTCATCTTGGTGAGAGCATGTGATATCATTTCTTTATTATTTTCTTTCTCAATTACCATTCATTGGAGTGACTATGTTTATTGGGTTTTAATTTCTTTGTGAGAGTGTCACTACTTCCAGTGAGATTTTGGGGTTTGACATGTCATTCTTGAAAGTAGCTATAACAAAGTCTACTGGGCCGATTCATGTGGATGGTTGATGTGGGTGTGATGTTGCTTTAGACTGGAGATAATGCTTATACTTTTATTTGATTGCTATCATTAATATGATTGAATAAATACGAGTGTTTCAAAAAAAAAAAAAAATCATTTTGAATTTGAATTTTGTTTTCGCTTTATTTGCTAGGGACTAACAATAAGCTGGTTGGGGGGTGTGTTGAGTGTTAGAAAATGCATATTTATAAAGGAGAAAACCGTCATTTTACATTTCAAGTCTTACTAACAACCGTTACTTTTATGTATTTAACATTCTTGTGATTTAATTACGTGTGTTTTATTTTAATTAAGTAATTTATGTATTTTAGGGGCATTATAGTCATTTCACAATAAAGGAGAGATCAGACGGCAAAACGGACATCACTTTTGAACTCAGGACAGTCGAAAACCTTAAGAGGAGCATAAAAGGAAAAATGGCACTATTCATATGTACGGTACTATTCACGTGTACGGTACTAACTACGTTACTGTTCACAACACTGTTCACATAGACGGATCGATGACGTGGCATTGACCGATGATGTGGCATTGACTGATGAGGTGTCACGATCCTGTTGGGCTAAAATTCTTATGTACTGTTGATGGTGACGTGGCAGCATATCAGTGGATGAAAAATCTCGCGTACGGTACATGCATCACACAGGATTATTTTCAATCAAACCGCGTTACTGTTCATCCGGGTCAAACCGCGTTACTGTTCAAAGTCGGGTCAAACCATGTTACTGTTCATCCACGTGGTCAAACCGTGGACTGTTGACTGATGACGTGGCGCAATCCTGAGCGTCCAAACTGTTTTTAATCCGATGGCCATGATTTACTCCATGTATCTATAAAAAGGGGGCCTCTCCCCCCTAATTGGATATCTCTGAATCCATTTTTGGGATCCATTTTCTGTAATTCTCTCTCCATCTTGTATTTTCTTTGTATTTTAATAAATTCCTATTTTGCCCCTAGTTCAATTATGAGTGGCTAGTTTTCTTTCAAGCTTGGGTTGAAGGTGAAGTCTCAACATGTGTCATGGGCTTTATTTGGTAAATTTATTTTCTTTTCCCCTCTAGTTTTTGTGGATGATTTGACTTATCGTCGACAAATAATACTGATCTTGTCTAGATACCGCCTTGGTTACACCGGCTCTCTAGTATAAGGTTATTATTATTTGGCACGATAAGCCCTTAGCACCATATTGATTAGAGCGTGGTTCATGAGGTGTGGATTCCCCCCTCATGATTTAATTGGCATTAATACGGATTATTTAGCCCATGATGCATGTTGATACGGATCCAGATACCCAAGTACGTTATTTCAATAGATTTCTCTTCAATTTACTCTCGTCATTGCAATTCCAATTTTAGAATTTATTATCGCCATTTCAATTCCAATTTCAGGATAATTTAAATCACTTCCACCACAATTCCAACCACCCATTTACAAAATTAATTCTACATATAATTAAAATCCACCTCCTCGTGGGATCGACACTCGTCACCATTAGTCTATACTACGATAGATTCGTGCGCTTGCGAGTACATTAAAATTTGCACAACAAGTTTTTGGCGCCGTTGCCGGGGAGGTAAGTAATTTTAATTCATAGAATTAATTTTTGTGAATAATTTCTTTTATTTGTTTTCTTGTATTTTTTTTTTATTAAAAAGAAAAAAAAGAAAAAAAAAAGTAAATCTACATTTAAAGGTTAGTATTTCTTTTCTTTTTCTCTTCTTTAAAATTCTGTAATTTAATTTTCAATTTATTTTTTTCTTTGTAATTTTTGTTTATTTTATTAATTTAATTTTTAGTTAATTTATTTCACGTATTTATTTTTGTGTATTTTTATAGTAAGGTTGTAATAGCGCAATAAGGTTAGTATTGTAATTTCTCTCTCTTCTTTATTTTTATTTGTTTTTCCATCTTTATTTTTATTTTATTTATTTTGTATGCATGGTCGTAGGTCTTTATTACCTAATCTTGAACCTATAGACCTTGAATTAGAAAAAACACTTCGCACACACAAGCACGTTAAATTTGAAATGGATTTACAAGCACCACAGGAGAGGCCATTTAAAGACTATTTTAGTCCCTTAGCTAATTTGAGCACATCATGCATAAGATACCCAAATGTAGCTGTAGGAGTTTTGAACTAAAACCTAGTGTGCTAAATTGTCTCCCCACATTCTATGGCTTAGAAAATGAGGACCCATATAATCATCTGAATGATTTTCATGCCATTTGTCAAACTTTTAAATATGAAAATTTTTCAGACGATGATGTTAAACTTAGATTATTCCCATTTTCTTTAAAGGATAGAGCTCGTTCATGGTTAAATACTTTGCCTGCTAATAGCATTGCATCATGGGAACAAATGGTTACAAAGTTTCTAAATAAATATTTCCCAGTGCATAAAACCAATTCTATTCGTAGGGAAATTTCAGAGTTTACACAAAGAGAGGACGAGCAGTTTTTCGAAACTTGGGAGCGATTCAATGGGCTACTCTTGAAGTGTCCACATCATGGGTATGAGAAATGGCACCAATGCCAATACTTTTTGGAGGGATTATTGCCAAATGTGCAAGAATGGCTAATGGCAACAAGTGGAGGAGAGCTAATGTCAAAAAGCGCAACAGAGATTTGGGAATTCTTCCAGCGACAAGCGGATAATTCCCAACAACGGAGTCGATCAATCAGGAATACTAGAAGAATTAAGGGAGTAAATGAGGTTCAAATTGGCGAGTCAACTTCGGGAATCAAAGAAGTCAAGGAGATGGTTGAAGGTCTTGCTCGACAAATAGCATCGTTGTCGACTGCTAAATCAACAGAACCACATGACCATGACTCATACTCCGATCAAGCCAATGCCATAGGTGTAATCAGAAAACCATCGAATTACAACCCATACTCCAACACATATAACCCTGGATGGAGAGACCACCCCAATTTTTCATGGTCTCAAGGATTCCAACAGAATGGACCAGCAGCTCCAGCTCCACCAATTCCACAAAATCCTCAAGCCTCTCAGCCACCATTTAGACCATACAATCAAAACCAGAACTATTCTCAACCCAGACCATGGGAGGATTCATTCCAGAATCTCAAGAATCTTACTCATTCCACGATTGAGCAACAGAATCGCACCATTGATGGACTACGAAATGAGTTGAGAGCAGGCTTCAATTCACAAGCCCAATCAGTTTCAAGCCTCGAGAAGATGGTGGGACAGCTCGCTTCTTCAGTTCAGACCTTGGCAATTACTGTTGAGAAAGGTAAATTTCCAAGTCAACCAGTGCCTAATCCTAAAGGAGTACATGAAGCAAGTACCAGTTCACCACAACAGCATGGAGAGGTCAAAGCAGTCATGACCTTGCGAAAAGGAAAGGAAGTCGACAACAAAGTGGAGATGCCGGTGACAAAAGAAAATCAAATTGTACCTGTGAATGTTGAGGACTCACCACCGGAGGAAAATGAAGAAACCAACCCACGAGAATATGTTCCGAAAGCTCCATTTCCTCAGAGGTTAGCGAAAGGAAAGAAGGGAAAATCCACAGGTGAGATTCTCGAAATCTTCAAACAGGTAAGTGTTAATATCCCTTTGCTTGATGCTATTAAACAAGTTCCATCTTATGCCAAGTTTCTTAAAGATTTGTGTACTAAAAAGAGAAACATGCATGTTCAAAAGAAGGCATTTTTAACAGAAAACGTTAGTTCTATACTCCAACATAAAATTCCTCTAAAATGCAAAGACCCAGGTTCCCCCACTATCTCATGTAGTATAGGGAACCACACAATTGAGAATGCTTTGTTGGATTTAGGAGCTAGTGTAAATTTGTTGCCTTACTCTGTGTTTGTGAAACTTGGACTGGGAGAATTACACCCAACTCCAGTGGTGTTACAGCTTGCAGATCGGTCCACGAAAATACCTCGTGGTATTGTGGAGGACGTGCTTATCCAGGTAGACAAATTTTATTTTCCTGTTGATTTCATTGTAATTGACACTCAACCAATACAGGACTCAAGGAAGCACATCCCCATTATTCTAGGCCGACCTTTCTTGGCAACTGCAGATGCTCATATTCAATGCAGGACTGGAAATATGCAGTTGTCCTTTGGCAACATGACTATGGAGCTAAACATTTTCAACATTGCCAAACAACCTCACAGTGCAGATGATGGAATTGTTGATGTGGATTTAATAGAAACAATAGTTGATAATACTTTTCTTTCAAACCTTAGTGATGATCCTTTAAAAACATGTTTAACTCACTTTGGTTTTGATTTTGATATTGACAGATCAGTTGATGAGGTCAACGCCCTGCTTGACTCAACACCATCCATGGACACTAATAAATGGAAGTCAAGAGTTGAACAACTAGCACCATCAGAGAAGAAACTCATCCCATCATCAGAATCACCACCGAAACTCGAGCTCAAACCATTACCCAACACATTGGAATATGCATTTTTGGGAGAAGAAAGCACTCTACCGGTAATCATCTCATCATCCCTAAACGACGAACAAAAAGGTAAGTTGTTGGATGTTTTAAAAGAGCACAAAGGAGCATTAGGATGGACCATAGCAGACATAAAAGGTATAAACCCTGCAGAATGCATGCATTACATTCACCTTGATGAAAATGCTAAATCTACTAGGGAAATGCAACGTCGGTTAAATCCTAATATGAAAGAAGTTGTTAGAACAGAAGTCCTTAAGCTATTAGACGCAGGTATCATTTACCCAATTTCTGATAGTTCATGGGTCAGTCCTGTACAAGTTGTCCCCAAAAAGTCAGGAGTCACAGTAGTTACCAATGCTGATAATGAATTGATACCAACTAGAGTAACTACAGGATGGCGTGTATGCATTGATTATAGAAAGTTGAATTCTGTCACACGTAAAGACCATTTTCCTTTACCATTTATTGATCAAATGCTTGATAGATTAGCAGGCCATGAATTTTATTGCTTTCTAGATGGCTACTCAGGATATAATCAGATCCCCATAGCACCAAAAGATCAAGAGAAAACTACTTTCACTTGCCCTTTTGGCACATTTGCATATAGGAGAATGCCATTTGGATTATGTAATGCACCTGCTACATTTCAACGATGTATGTTGAGCATTTTTTCTGATATGGTTGAACGATTCCTTGAAGTCTTTATGGATGATTTTTCTGTCTTTGGTGATTCGTTTGATCAATGTTTACATCATCTAACGCTAGTTCTGCAGAGATGTATCGAGAAGAACTTAGTCTTGAATTGGGAGAAGTGTCATTTTATGGTAAAACAAGGTATTGTTCTCGGTCACATCATTTCGAGCAAAGGTATTGAGGTTGACAAAGCCAAGGTGGATCTCATTTCTAATCTTCCTCCACCTAAAACAGTCAGAGAAGTAAGATCTTTCCTTGGACATGCTGGTTTCTATAGACGTTTCATTAAAGATTTTAGCAAAGTTTCTAGACTCTTATGCAATTTACTTGCTAAGGATGTACCTTTTATCTTTAATGATTCATGTCTTATGGCTTTTGAAAAATTAAAGCAGTTGTTGACATCATCACCCATCATTCAGGCCCCAAACTGGAACTTACCATTTGAGCTCATGTGTGATGCATCTGATTATGCAGTAGGAGCAGTTTTAGGACAAAGAGTTGATCGAATTCCTCATGTTATTTACTATGCTAGTATGACATTGAATGATGCACAGTTGAACTATTCAACTACTGAAAAAGAAATGCTAGCAGTAGTGTTTGCATTGGAAAAATTTCGATCTTATCTCATTGGTTGTAAAATAATTATATTTACAGATCATGCTGCTCTTAAATATCTTCTCACAAAGAAAGATGCAAAAGCTAGACTAATTCGTTGGGTGTTACTTTTGCAGGAATTTGACTTGGAATTCAAAGATAAAAAAGGCACAGAAAATGTTGTGGCGGATCATCTCTCTCGTCTCCATTTTGACACAATTACAGAGCCATTACCATTAAATGAGTCATTCCCAGATGAACAATTGATGAATGTGGAAGTATTACCTTGGTATGCTGATATAGTTAATTATCTTGTTACAGGTAAATTTCCAGAGCATTGGACCAAGCAAGACAAGGCTAAATTCTTTGCAGAAATAAAGAATTTCTTTTGGGATGACCCGTATTTGTTCAAGTATTGTGCAGACCAAATTGTTAGACGATGTGTCCCAGAAAGTGAAATTCAGAATATCCTTTCATTCTGCCATGAACAAGCTTGTGGAGGCCATTTTAGTTCTAAGAAAACAGCGACTAAAGTTTTACAATGTGGTTTCTATTGGCCAACTATATTTTGAGATGCTTACACTTTTTGTTTTTCATGTGATAGGTGTCAAAGAATGGGGAGCATTACACGAAGGAACATGATGCCATTAAATCCAATTTTAGTGGTTGAGATTTTTGACGTATGGGGTATCGACTTCATGGGACCCTTTCCCCCTTCTTTTGGCCATCAATACATATTGGTTGCTGTTGACTATGTATCGAAATGGGTAGAAGCAATTCCATGTAGGACCAATGATCACAAAGTGGTGATAGGATTTTTGAAAAGCAACATTGTTTCACGCTTTGGATTCCCTCGAGCGATAATCAGTGATGGTGGTGCCCACTTTTGTAACAAAACATTTAAAGCACTTTTGACAAAGTATTCAATCACACACAAAGTGGCGACCCCATATCATCCGCAAACCAGTGGCCAAGTTGAGATCTCCAATCGAGAAATCAAGCACATATTAGAAAAAACGGTGAGGCCAGACAGAAAAGATTGGTCATTAAGACTTGATGATGCATTATGGGCATATAGAACGGCTTTCAAGACCCCGATTGGGATGTCACCCTATAGGCTAGTGTATGGAAAAGCTTGCCACCTACCTGTGGAACTAGAGCATCGTGCATATTGGGTCATCAAGAAATTCAATTTTGACATGCAGCAAGCCAGCTCAGAAAGAAGATTACAGCTGGCAGAACTTGAAGAAATTCGCAATGATGCATACGAAAATGCCAAGATTTACAAGCAACGAATGAAAGTCTTCCATGATAAGCAAATTATGAGAAAATCGTTCACTCCAGGTCAGAAAGTGCTTTTATTCAATTCTCGCTTGCACCTATTCCCAGGTAAGTTACGCTCTCGTTGGTCTGGCCCATTTATTGTACATACTGTTTTTCCACATGGGGCAATTGAAATTAAGGACCCAAAGAACGGTGTCACGTTTAAAGTTAATGGTCAAAGATTAAAGCCATATCTAGAATACCAACCACATGGAGAAGACACCGAAATAAATTTGAGTGACCCACCAGATTTGAATTGATTTGTTTTTTCTTTTCGTTGATTTGATTTTTCTTTCTTTCTTTTTATTATTCTTCTGCTAATTGAAATTATTTTTGCATAAGTGTGTTTGTTTAACTATTAAGTTTTCTTTTATCATTTTTAATCATGAGTACCTTACTTAGACCGTTCCTCCTGAACATTCTTAAACCACTTCAACGTGTCAAAACTCATCTCAAAAAGCAGATTCAGTTTTGTAAAACACAACGCATTTGGGCTCTACAACCACCAGAGTTAGTAGCCTATGTTGAGAATCTAGAAAGCCAACTCCGAGATATTGAGAGAAGTGTTTACGACATCTAGTTGGAGCTTGAGGTAAATTCAATAAGAGGACAATTTTAATTTTCTTTGTGTGTTTTAATTTGTTTTTCTGTTTGTGTGCTTTAGTTTGTTACCCTGGTGAAGTGGCGGATAACGGTACTCCGTGACAATCAAGTCGGTTACTTCAGTTTCCCATAATAACTGATATTCTGAGGCGAAGGTATGGACAGAAACGAGATTCTAGCGAAACTTCACAAGCGATTCCCTTCACTTCCTCAGAATGCCCTCCTTACAATCTATAAAGCCCGGTCTGAACGCATCCGATTGCTCATGAGGAATAACATACCTGCTGACATCCGTTGGTTAATCGAGGCTAAAGTACGATCGGCAGGTGAGTTACCTCCAAAATTTATTGCATACATGCCTGGTTGTGGTAAAGGAAATTATGCAAGAAAACGATGAGCTCGAAGAATTTCTGTTGCTTGTCATAAGTGTGCCAGAATGAGTTGCAATAAAAACCCATGTTCTTTAGGAATGATGTCTGATAACAGGGAAGATAAGATTCAATTCATTAGGGATGGCTTGAATAAGGAGTCATTGGATGATATCCTTTTGTCTCTTGAAACGCATCCCAGTGGATATGTGCAAGGAGCGATTCTCCGGTTATGGCCATTATTCCAGAAAGAGCATGCACAATATAGTCTTGGGAATCTGACTATAAACGACCCTGTTTGCCAGTTTATAAGAAAACTGGATGGGAAGCCCATCCTCGACCCATAGAGGGCGTTCAAGCCGTTTCTGGACGTAAAACCAGAGGAAGATGTGAGCCACAGTCGCAACTACGTGTAAATATCCTTTTACTTTACTGTTATTTTATTTCATTTCACTGTTTTTTTATTGTTTGCATTATTGTCTTTAATAATTTTGTTACTGTTTGCTGTTTCCTTTTTACTATTTCCTTTTTGACTCGCGAGCCACGTGCTTTACGCGTTATTTGACACTGACATGTTACCTCATTCACAGCTGTGATCCACTGTCACCAAGATTCTTAAATGTGATTTACTTTTTGTCAAGCACTCACAAATTATTTTTGAGAAGTATCACAATGGCAGCTACTCCCAATAGACAATTCAAGAACATTTGTGTGCTTTCTGGATTTACCTATGGCAAACATAAAGAGTTCGTGGAGGCAGCCATAGATCTTGGTCGAAGCATAGCAGCGAGAAAATTACATTTGGTGTATGGAGGAGGTAACCGGGGGTTATCAAAAATGGTCTCAGAAGCAGCTTTTATCAGAGGAAGTCAAGTGTTAGGCATCATCCCAAGAGTCCTAAAACCATTGGGCAGTTCGTCTGACTCATCAACTGGAGAAGAGTTAGTCGTCTCAGGTATGCAAGAAAGAATAACTGAAATGCTTAATCATGCTGATGCTTTTATTTTCCTTCCAGGAGATCTTGCAACACTAGAGGCACTTATGACACTAGCATCTTGGGCCCATCTACACATTCACCAGAAACCCATCGGTTTGTTAAATGTCAATAACTTTTATGATGGCTTTATCGCATTTCTTAACCATGCAATAAAAAACTATTTCATTCCTTCTAATGTGAAAAAACTCTTTATTTGTGCTCACACTGCTAATGAGCTACTTGATATGTTACAAGCTTATAAACCGGAGCCAGACCCCTGGACCTTTGTGTTGGAGCGACCAAATAATGATGATAACAGTAGCCGCAGTAAGAAGTACAAATTAGATTTAACTCTCCGCCTGTAAATATTTTCTTCTGTGTTGCACCACCCAGGTGATGTCTTCTAAACTCTACTTCTTTCCTTTAAAACATTGAGGACAATGTTTCGTTCTGGTTGGGGGGAGGGAATAGTCGACAATTGTGAAATTTTGGTTAAGTTTTTACTAATTTTTTGTTGTAGAAACTAACTGTTGCTAACTTTTTGTGTTGAAGATGGCTGAATATGGAGTGTAGTGACTCTAGAAACGCATCTTCATCGTTTAAAAAAAATAATAATAAAAAAATAACTAAAAAAAAAAAAGAAAAAAAAAATTCAGACATTTTCTTTTTCTTTATTATGTGTTTATGTTTATTTTTCTTCTTTTTAATTTCTCCTCTATAAATATACATTTTCCAACTTTTGAGTCGAAGATGGCTGAATATGGAGTGTAGTTCCTCTAGAAACGCATCTTCTTTAAAAAAAAAAAAATCATTTTCGTTTTCTATCATTTTACGTGTAACTTTTCTAATTAGTTTTTATGCATCATTTTCACATTTCTGCATGCATATTTTCCTTTCATGCTTAGAATAGGTTGGGGGGTAGAATGTTGTTTAAAAAAAAAAAAAAAAAATTGTGTTATTTGTTTTAACATTGGATGACATGATTAATTTCAAATTTTAGTATTTGTATTATCTTTGGACTTAAGTGATGTTACGCTATGTTTGCTACTTTACATGTTGATGTCGGAGACAAATATGAGTTGCTTGAAGGAATGAACATGTCATAAATAAGTGCCAAGTGAGTTGTTGAGCCTATCATTTTCTTGGAGAGTAACCCTTTTGCCCATTCTCTATACAGCTTAGCAGTTTATTATTTTATACACGATCTCTAGATTTCTTTTAAGTTAACCCTTTAAAAAAAAATGGTAAAATTAAAAAAAAAAGAAAAAAAAAAGAAAAAAATGTGTGTTGCTACATTGGGAGGCCCATCTAACTAGTAGATATGGATAATTATTTAGAGCCCTAGAAGACGATGGAAAGGCCATCTTTGATCCGTTTGAGCCTTTCTAGCCATCCATTTTATTAAATATCCATAGTTACCCCTTTTGAGCCTTTAAAAAAAAAAAAAAAAAAAAAAAAAGAACAAAAACCTTTTCTTTGTCAACTTATCATCTTGACCCACTCCGATTTGGAGTATTACCCAATGTCTTTTAAGTTCCATCACCTATTTATGTTTGAGAAAATGTAAATAATTATGTTGTTCAGTGAAGTTATGCCAAATAAAAGCAAAAAGAAAAAAAAAACAAAACAAAAGTTGTTGTTTCAAAAGAATAAAAATAACAATAATAGGTGAAATCCACCTTGCAACTTCCAAAAAAAAAAAAAAAAAAAAAATTCTGCATTTTTCTCAAACATACACTTTGTTTTCCTTATTTCCTTTCTTTGTTAGCCATATCCCTAGCCTACGTTACGTCCTAATAAAAGTCCTTCTTGATTTTAGGGAACTATAGTTTGAAGTAGAAGCTAGTTATATGGGCTAAAAAGATGTAGTGATGCATAAAAAAAAAAAAAAAAGATAAATAAAGTGGGTTGACTAACATTTTATTTGACTTGAGATCGTATTATTTCTAAGCTGAGGGCATATTTATTTCATCTTGGTGAGAGCATGTGATATCATTTCTTTATTATTTTCTTTCTCAATTACCATTCATTGGAGTGACTATGTTTATTGGGTTTTAATTTCTTTGTGAGAGTGTCACTACTTCCAGTGAGATTTTGGGGTTTGACATGTCATTCTTGAAAGTAGCTATAACAAAGTCTACTGGGCCGATTCATGTGGATGGTTGATGTGGGTGTGATGTTGCTTTAGACTGGAGATAATGCTTATACTTTTATTTGATTGCTATCATTAATATGATTGAATAAATACGAGTGTTTCAAAAAAAAAAAAAAAATCATTTTGAATTTGAATTTTGTTTTCGCTTTATTTGCTAGGGACTAACAATAAGCTGGTTGGGGGGTGTGTTGAGTGTTAGAAAATGCATATTTATAAAGGAGAAAACCGTCATTTTACATTTCAAGTCTTACTAACAACCGTTACTTTTATGTATTTAACATTCTTGTGATTTAATTACGTGTGTTTTATTTTAATTAAGTAATTTATGTATTTTAGGGGCATTATAGTCATTTCACAATAAAGGAGAGATCAGACGGCAAAACGGACATCACTTTTGAACTCAGGACAGTCGAAAACCTTAAGAGGAGCATAAAAGGAAAAATGGCACTATTCATATGTACGGTACTATTCACGTGTACGGTACTAACTACGTTACTGTTCACAACACTGTTCACATAGACGGATCGATGACGTGGCATTGACCGATGATGTGGCATTGACTGATGAGGTGTCACGATCCTGTTGGGCTAAAATTCTTATGTACTGTTGATGGTGACGTGGCAGCATATCAGTGGATGAAAAATCTCGCGTACGGTACATGCATCACACAGGATTATTTTCAATCAAACCGCGTTACTGTTCATCCGGGTCAAACCGTGTTATTGTTCATCCGCGTGGTCAAACCGTGGACTGTTGACTGATGACGTGGCGCAATCCTGAGCGTCCAAACTGTTTTTAATCCGATGGCCATGATTTACTCCATGTATCTATAAAAAGGGGGCCTCTCCCCCCTAATTGGATATCTCTGAATCCATTTTTGGGATCCATTTTCTGTAATTCTCTCTCCATCTTGTATTTTCTTTGTATTTTAATAAATTCCTATTTTGCCCCTAGTTCAATTATGAGTGGCTAGTTTTCTTTCAAGCTTGGGTTGAAGGTGAAGTCTCAACATGTGTCATGGGCTTTATTTGGTAAATTTATTTTCTTTTCCCCTCTAGTTTTTGTGGATGATTTGACTTATCGTCGACAAATAATACTGATCTTGTCTAGATACCGCCTTGGTTACACCGGCTCTCTAGTATAAGGTTATTATTATTTGGCACGATAAGCCCTTAGCACCATATTAATTAGAGCGTGGTTCATGAGGTGTGGATTCCCCCCTCATGATTTAATTGGCATTAATACGGATTATTTAGCCCATGATGCATGTTGATACGGATCCAGATACCCAAGTACGTTATTTCAATAGATTTCTCTTCAATTTACTCTCGTCATTGCAATTCCAATTTTAGAATTTATTATCGCCATTTCAATTCCAATTTTAGGATAATTTAAATCACTTCCACCACAATTCCAACCACCCATTTACAAAATTAATTCTACATATAATTAAAATCCACCTCCTCGTGGGATCGACACTCGTCACCATTAGTCTATACTACGATAGATTCGTGCGCTTGCGAGTACATTAAAATTTGCACAACAGCTACGTCCCTGAGTATAATAAAATCATAGTAATAGGTAAATTGTAGAAAATTAATGTGTACTTCAAGGCACATTACAAATGTCGCTTTCCTAAAGATATCATTTGTCCCACCAATTAAGTGATGCATATAGGCTAAACATATATACCTCCAGGATACAATGAATCACTTATTTGTTTGCATGTGTTTTTCATCGATGAAAGCAAACTTGAATACTTTTGAATGTTGCAAGCTTTTCGAGAATCAATATATTATTCCTATAGTAAACAATATATTAGATATTTGATGCATATAGTATAGATGTTATACAATAAAATTTGTTTCAGGAAAGAGGGTTGAGAAGAGAGTGATGTAGTATCATTATTTCCATGTTTAAAAATTAATTCTAAATTAGCTATAACATGCAATCTTTTAATATTCACATGTCCTAAATGAATATGCTACAAAGATAATGAGTCAATCATGTAAGAAGAAGAAACATTAATTTTATTAATATTGAGCTTGAACATTCCCAAATACATGTATCCTTTCCCAATAAAGGTACCACCCTAATATAGATACAAGATTTTTCCTACCTTTAGATACATGATAAACATCAATATGAGTTAACATTTTTCCACAAGTGAACTCTAGTTGCACATTCCCTCTAATTGTTGCAATGGAGGAATTTCCCATCTAAAGAACACTTCAATCATCCATTGCTTTGTAAGATGTGAAAAGCCTACGATTCTTGTACACATACTTGATTGCACCGGAATCTATTCACCATGCATTATCATGTTCGAGAATATTAATCTAAGATATTATGGCCATAAATTTTGTCCACAAAATTTGTGTTCGAACACTTCTTTTCTTTCTTAAGAAGCTGACAGTCTTTTTTAAAGTGGCTAGGCTTTTCACATTGGTCACATGTACACTTCTTTTTTTATTCTATTGGTTTGATTCTATTTGGAATCAAACTTTTGCTTTGTCAGTCTTTTTTAAAGTGGCTAGGCTTTTCACATTGGTCACATGTACACTTCTTTTTTTATTTTTTTATTTTGTTGGTTTGATTCTATTTCGAATCAAATTTTTGCTTTTGTTATTAATGCGGGTATTAGACTGCTTAAGCTCCTTCTCCTCCTCCACAACATTAATTTCAGAGGACATAGCAGTCTGTTCCTCAAGACTATTAAGTTTAAGTTTCTATTCAATATGAAGACTTTGCCAAGCCTTCCAGGCTAACTTCCTCTTTGTTATATTTAAGACTTTTTTCATAGTCTTTTCAAGAGGGGGGAAGTTTATCAATAATTGAAGAAATAATAATAAACTTATTACTTTTCATGTTGTGTTGGTTGAATTGATCAAGAATGCAAAAAATCTCATTATATTGTTCAATCACAAGTCTATTGTCAATCTTTTTAAAACTAAAAAAAATTAGAAGTCAAGAATTTCTTACTTGTGGTGTCTTCCATCATGTACTTAGACTCCAATAAGTCTTATATTTCTTTTGCAGTGGATTTTGTTGTGGTACTTATGAAAACAAAGTACTAGACACGGCATTGTAAATGTGTCTTATGCACACGTAGACATCTTGCTTCCACTTTTGCCACACTCGAGTTTCTCATTCTCACGTTCTTCAGGCTTTGATATTGTAAGAACATTAACAACATTGAGGCTTGTCAACAAGAAATGTAATATTTTTTGCCAACGTATAAAAGTTGTGACCATAAATATTTTTTTACTATTGATTTTGATGATAACAAACTTGATTAAGATTGATTAATCTTTTAAAAGCTCAAAATAATTTTCATATACTTTTAAATCATCACTCTCACTTTATAAAGACTTTATATTTTATGGAAATATTTTTGGTTATTCTCATGTTAATGGTTTCAATTGAAAAAGCTTTGAGAATTTTGATATAAATATTGTTTCAAATCTTGTAAATGGATCTATTTGACAAGTTTTATAAAGTGTTGGGTCATAGTATAATTTTATGAAGTTTTGGGGTCAAACTATTATTTTGTAAAATAGTTCATTGTAGTAGTTACTGTAGAAAACGACGATCCGACATCTTGATAATGGCTCGCCGACATCGAACAGAACTGAAGATTAGCCTCCGGACACTAACGGCAATCCGACAACTTGATAACGGCTAACCGACATTGCACAGAATTGAAGATTAGTCTCTGGACACTAACGGCGATCAACATCTAGATATAACGACAATCCGACAATTTGAAAATTCAGCCCAACGGTCATATTGACTATTTAAAACAGCGATCCGACATCTAGATAACGGCAATCCGACAGTGTGCAGAAAGTCAATAACGGCTAGTTTTCAGCTCCAGCAATAAATAAGCTCAATCAAATTCAAACTAAAACGATTGCAACAATTATTATTGAATAAAGTCTTGAGCATACAACATTCATTGAGCCTTAAATTCTTGTATTCATCTCATTTACTCACACTTTGAATCTTCATTTGTAATCAAACACAGTGTGAGAGAAATTTATTTTGTAACATTCTTTAAAATCAAATTGAGTGATTGTAAGTGTTGGGATACACTTGGGTTAAGAGATTGGGGATAATCTCTTGTTGTAAAGGTTTATTGACATCTTAGGAGTCAAGTGTAAGCATTTGAAGCCTTGGTGGCTTGCTTAGCGGAATCCTCAAGCCCGGAAAGCTTGGAGGCGTGGACATGGGCGAGGTTGGCCAAACCACGTAAAAATCCTCATGTTTGAATCTCTCTTACCTTATCTTTTTATATTGTGATAAATTTATTTGTTATTGCTTTAAATTCGTTTTATATTTGCATTGAGTTTTGCTTTAAAAATTGTATAATTTTTAGAATCCCAATTCACCCCCCTCTTGGGTTGCATTACTAGAATTTCATTTGGTATTAGAGCCTTGTTCTCTTGTTAGGACGTAATCATCTAGAGTAAAAGATCAATGGCAACCCTAAATGACTCAACCTTTAGAGAAGGACAATCCACAACTGGACCACCGTTCTTTGATGGTAATGACTATGCATATTGGAAAACTAGGATGAGAATCTATTTACAAGTTTTAGATTATGAAATTTGGGAAGTTGTTTATGATGGTCCATTCATGCCTATGTTTAAAAATGAAGGAGATGATATTCCTAAACCATCAAGTCAATGGAGTGAGTTAGAAAAGAGAAAGATGTCCTTAAACTCCAAGGCAATGAATGCCTTGTTTTGTGCTCTTGATAAGAAAGAATTCCATAGAGTATCTAGTTGTGAAAGTGCACAAGAAATATGGAATAAACTTGAAGTTGTCTATGACGGGACAAATCAAGTTAAAGAGATTAAAATTAGTAGATACACTCGTCAATATGAATTATTCCAAATGGAACAAAATAAAAATGTGTATTCTATGTATACTAGATTTACGGACATGGTGAACACCCTAGGAGCTTTGGGAAAAGTTTTCTCAAATAGTGAGAAAGTAAAGAAAATCATTAGGTCACTTCCTAAGGAATGGAGACCTAAGAGGACTGCTATTTAAGAGGCCAAAAATTTAAATACTTTACCTCTTGATGATTTAATTGGCTCTTTTATTTCATATGAAGAAGACTTAGCAGCCGAAAAAGGGGAAAAGTATTGTTCTCAAAGCTTCAAAATTTGAGAGTGATGAGCAAAGTGAACCGGATGATGAGGAGTTGGCCATGCTAGAAATGAGGTTTAGAAAATTCTTCAAGAAAACCGGTGAGCGAAGAAGATTTAGAAACTTCAAGAATCAAAAGGAGAAGAAAGAGGCAATCATATGCTATGAATGCTAAAAGCCCGGCCATATAAGATCGGAATGCCCACTTCTCAACAAATTCAAGAAGAAAGCCATGGTTGCTACTTAGGATGATAGCGATGAAGATTCAAGTGATGAAGATGAATTGCATGAAGCATCAAACCTAACACTTATGGCAATAGGAGATGATGATGATCTCAATGAGGTAAGTGATCCTACCTATGATGAGTTGTATGATGCTTTTAAAGAATTACATGATGAGTTGATGAAAATTGGTAAAAAGAATGCATGCCTTAAAAAGAAAATGCTAGAACTTACAAATGAAAAGGATGCCCTGGAAAAATGCAATAATGAGAAGATAAAAGAATTAGAATTAGAGAATAAAATGTTGCATGATAAAACTTTAGCTCTTAAAGGTAAACAAAGCACTTATGAACATGAAAAATCACATGTGGATGAGTTAATGAAAGAGAATGAAGTGCTTAAGAAGAAAAATAATGAACTAAATGAAATTGTGCTAAAGTTTACAAATGGACAAAAGATGTTGGAAAACATGCTCAATTCACAAAAATGTGTGTTTGATAAAGGAGGTATTGGATATAAGCCAAACTTAAAACAAAAATATTATAAAAACTACTTTGTGAAAAGTACTTCTATTAACAATCAAATTGTATGTCATCATTGTAATCAAGATGGACACATGAAAAATAGATGTCCAGTAAAAAGAAATGCATATTATGGTGTGAAATGTATTTGGGTTCCAAAAGGAACCATTGCTAACATACAAGGACCCAAGAAGTTTTGGGTACCTAAAACTTAGAAACTTTTTCTGCAGGGATTAAAGAAAAAGAAAAATAAGTGGTTCTTGGATAGTGGTTGCTCAAGGCACATGACCAGAAACTATGCATGGTTTTCAAGTTTCACCACAATCAAAAATGGTGGAGATGTTTCTTTTGGAGATAACTCAAAAGGAAAGATTCTCGAAGTTGGAAATGTCGGTAAAATTTCGTCAACTTTAATTGAAAATGTATGTTTAGTTGAAAACTTGAAACACAATTTGATTAATATTAGTCAATTGTGTGACAAAGGTTATAAAGTTGCTTTTGATAAATCTAAATGTATTATTGAGAATGCATGTGATAACAAGATTTTATTTATTAGAAATAGATGTGGTAATGTTTATACCATTGACATAGAATGTGCATCCACTAATGATAAATGTTTTTCGGCATTGCATGATGATAGTTGGTTATGGCATAGAAGACTAGGACATGCAAGCATGGATTTAATTTCAAAGATTTCCAAAAATGATTTAGTTGAAGGTCTTCCAAAAATTGGTTTTCAAAAAGATAAAATTTGTGAAGCATACCAATTTGGTAAACAAATCAAAACCTCTTTTAAAAGTAAAAATTATATTTCTACTTCAAAACCGCTTCAATTACTTCATATAGATTTATTTGGACCTTCAAGGTATGCTAGCTTGAATGGAAAATATTACGCTTTTGTAATTGTTGATGATTTTTCAAGATACACTTGGGTATTATTCTTAACTAATAAGGATGATGCTCTTGATGCTTTTAAAGTATTTTGTAAGAAAATTCAAAATGAAAAAGGGTATGGTATTGCATGCATTAGAAGTGATCATGGAGGAGAGTTTGAAAACTATGCATTTGAAACCTTTTGCAATAATCTAGGCATTGTGCATCAATTTTCATCACCTAGAATTCCACAACAAAATGGAGTTGTTGAGAGAAAGAATATGTCAATTTAAGAAATGGATAGGACTATGTTGAATGAAAATTCCTTGCTTAAGTATTTTTGGGCCGAGGCCGTCAACACCGTTTGTTATGTTTTAAATCGTGTGTTGATTAAACATAATCTTAATAAAACTCCATATGAGCTTTGGAAAGATAGAAAACCCAATATTGGTTATTTCAAAGTTTTTGGATGCAAATGTTTTATTTTGAACACAAAAGATAATCTTGGCAAATTTGATTCAAAATCCGATGTTGGTATTTTTCTTGGATATTCAAACTCAAGCGAAGCTTATAGAGTTTATAACAAAAGAACTGTAGTTGTAGAAGAATCGATGCATGTTACATTTGATGAATCTAACCCCTCCTCTACGGAGAAAGTTGTTGTTGATAATGATGCAGATGAAGACTTACAAAAAGAGTCATCAAAAGATAACCAAAAGGATGCGTCTCATGGGAATCAAGATGAGCAACATAAAGAAACAAATGTAGAGTAAAATGAAGGTACTTTTCAATCACTCCCAAAAGAGTGGAGGTATGTTTCTTCTCACCTTAAGAATGTAATTTTAGGAGATCCCTCACGAGGTATTACAACTAGATCATCACTTAGGAATACTTGTGAGCATAATGCATTTATTTCTCAAATTGAACCCAAATCCTTTGAGGATGCGGAAAATGATGAATCTTAGATTATGACAATACAAGAGGAGTTAAATCAATTTAAAAGAAACAATGTGTGGGAATTAGTTCCTAAACCGGAACATCAATCTGTCATAGGTACTGTTGGTGTATAAATACTAATGCTATTGGTGTCAATGTGCAAGTGTACACAACAAGTAATAAAGTGATGAGCATTCAAGATCGTCTCCACAAGGATTGATGTTATCAGATTTGCTACAACAATCTTAACAGTGCAGATTTTGTGCTAAAATAAAATAAACAATTAATGAAACTAATGTACTAATTAAAATAAAAACACAATAAATAAATGCAACAAAGTAAACTATCACATCAAGCTCAAGGATAAAACTAATGGAAATATATAGTAGTTGAGTGACTAAACTCTCCTAATGGTCTTGACTATTTTCTAATGGTTGGCTCGGTTGCTGCAGTATTTGCTACAACACTGGGCAGAATCCTTATGTATCCTCAGCTGTCGCATGTTGGATATCTTATATCTATATGTAACCTAACAGTGATCAGTTGTTATGCCAACATAAGATATAGTATTACACGCTTAGATTCTATTCACCCTACAAGGTGAATCCATATGTCTAGTTCATCACTAATTTTAAATGAAGCATGGCCCTTTTGGAATAAGTTAAACTCAATCCAAGAAACTCAATCTAAACCAAGTATTGCTCTGATATGTTCCACTAAGATAGGCCCTTTTGCGGCTCTCTCCTAACTTGTATTATTAAATGGGTGATCAACCGAAATAATGAATAAAAATAAATACTATCAAAACAAACTGCTACAGTAAACATGCAACAACACATGTATTCAATCAATAAACCATCAAGATTGTTTATCACTCAACCACAAATAAATTTAGTTCATGGTTTGCAAAAAAAAAAAAAAAATAAAGAACAAAGTTTCAGTCATGAAATGCATCCCCATGTATAAATAGAAAACACGAAAACAAAAGAAGAATAAGAAGGATTGAGCTCCCAATTGATTTCTGTAAATTCTCCTCTTGTGCAGCCCTTAATTTCTCTCTTGAATCTTGTTTTTCTTTTGTTTCTTTGTGTTTTTCTCCTTGGGTGACGGCTCCCTCTTTTCCTTATGATGTGTGCTTCTTTTATAGTTGAAAATTAGGGTAAACGGAACCCTAGGGCGCGCATAAGTCTGATTAGGAAACTGCAGATCGCAATTCTGCAAGTATCCCGCGCGAAATTTTCTCTGTCGTTGTTCCAGGATTGCTACAGCAATGGTTGCTACAGCAATATCCACAGCAACTGCATTGTTTCAGATTTGTTTCAACTCTTTTTTAGCCATGTTCTTTCCTTATTTTTGCAACCTTATTGCATAGCATTCCTTCCATGAATTATAAACTTCTGGAAACCTACAATTTTGCACACAATTTGAGCACAAATTACTTTAAATCGAGCAAAACTTATTAAGACTAAATTAAAATGAATATTTATGCAAAATGTAACAAAATACAATAGAAACACATCATTTACTCTTTAAACCATATTGATTTAAGTCTAAAAGTGCCATAATAACTCTCATTTTATAGAGTTATCACACACCCAAACTTAAACCATTACTTGTCCTCAAGTAATGACAATAACACTAACACTTCAATCACACAATCATTCAACAAATAACTTAGCTCTGTCATCAAATTTGTAAGGATTCTTCAACCCTCATATCACATTCTTAATCACGCAAAATAACCATAATAGTTTAGTTCTCGAACTAGGCTTCATTCTGTGCAGAGTGTGTGTGTGCCACTTTGATCAAGTTTCAGAGGTGCTACAACATTACACAGGCATATAATTCAGAGATAGAACACAAATATATTCACATATGAGGGAGTAAAATTCAGAAATAAACTCAAACTGTGCTACAATAATAATACTTTTTTTTTTCAGTTAAACCCTTCAATGCAACATTGAGCTTTCATGTGAGTGCCCATCACTTGTAATGACGACACCCAATTACTCACTCAAAGTACATGTCAGAGTTACTGCAGCAACACATTTAGGATGTTATATCTAGGTCTTGCCTTTGGACGCCTTTGACTCAAGGCTGAACATGGGGCTCATGAACAGACCAAATTACTCAGTATCCTAGACAGCGGACCTCTTTATTTTTCATTCCTTCATCACCATTTTTTCTTTTGTTTCAATATATAATTGCTGCAGCATTGCTCATAACTCTTGCTACCTTTGGACTCAAGTTTGCATATGGGGTACACACTCAACCTTGGTTACTCAACAACTTAAGCCATTGGAGCAAAATTTATTTCATAACAAGCACAGTTCAACAAAAATTTTCCCCCAAACTTGAGATATTTTCTACTCTTTTTTCGTTTTCCTGGCTCTGCTACTGCATTCTCGTAAAACTCAACCAAAGTCTAAGTGTCGGGACAGAAGTTCAACCCCCATCTATAACTATCTCTACTTCGCTTTCTCATAAATACTGAATAGCACTCAATTTATCTTCATTAGGTTTTCAAATTCATACACAAATATTAGATAACAAAGCTTCATACAACACAAGCATAAATACATGCACTCAGAAACATAACCCCCCCAAACTTGAGTGATGTTGTGTCCTCACAAGCACACAAAACAAAACCACATAAACCAGACATGTATACACTAAATAAAAGGACATGCAGAATGAATTAGAAAATTAAAACTAAATGAAAGAAAAGTTTTGCAGCAAGAAGTAAAATAAACTAGCGGTTAGGGGTACTGCCCGGTTACTGGAAGCACTGTTGCAGCATAGGCTGTAAAAGGTCACTTTTTCTTTAATATACTTCTCAAACGCTCCTTATCATAAAATCTGATCAATCCATTTACTGCTGCAAAAGCAAGAAATGCCTCTATTGTTTGAGAATCTTCTGTTATATGTCATGCTGTAAGTGATGCTGCAGTAATTCTTTGCTACTCTTTTTTTCGCATTTTTTTATTTTTTTTTTACCTGCTGCAATTTAACACAAAGACATAAAAAATTGGATGCACACTTAAAATAACAGCAAGACAAATTCAATAATTTAAAAACTAAATTTAATGCTTTAAAAAGTTAAAACAACTTCCCTTATTGGGTTGCCTCCCAATTAGCGCTTGATTTTAGGTCTTTAAGCCTGACCTTTCTTGTTTCCTCAACCTCGATCCTTTAAGAACCGATCCTTCATTAGGCTGTTCACCTCATCTCCCATATAGTGCTTCACTCTTGGCCCATTAACCACTAAGCCTGTTTATCTCGAGACCCGAAAGCTCGGTCGAGAGATTATGTCTGCGATCGGATTTTTTAAGAAGAATGGGAAGTGGGAAAAGACAACATCCTCTAAGAATGAAGACACTTTTATTGCTCCAGAGGATGATAGCATGCTAAATGATGTCTATTTCAAGGGTGAGTTACCCGACTTCCGCCTTAGGGCTAGACCGCGTGCCCCTCGCCGAGCAACAGCAGCAGCATCCGCAGCAGCTTCCTCTTCGGATGACAAGCCAACTGAGCCAGCCATCCCTCTTGCAGCATCTTCTGCTTCTGAGGACCGCTTTTAGCAGCTCTTCGACAAGATGGATACACTCTCCCAGTAGCAGCAGCAGCTTCAATCTGATTTTGTGACTTTTCGGCGGCAGATATTAAATCAGCAGATGGAGTTACTTACTGGATAGTGCCACATTCTTGGTCACCTTGGCTATGATCCCGGAAGTTCCTCTTCACCGCCCCCGTCTTAATTTTCTGCCCCTATGATTTTCGCACAAACATTACTCATTTCATGTAGTTTGTTGTGGTACTTTTTGTTTTTTTTATTGTTCTTGTGATGCTTTTATGATGTTTTTATTGGATATGTGAATTTTATTTATGCAACGACCCACCCCGACCTCCACAGGGCGAATCTTACTGATAGATGCTTAAAAATAAAATAATAATAAATAATAATAATCCTTTTACAATCCATAAAAATTATATCCTTGAAAATACAAATATAAAATGCAAACTGCAGGGGAAGAATTTAAAATTCATGCCAAACCATCTAATTCCTCCATTTAAGTCCTTCTCGACGATCATCACGAATCAATCCTGATTTACGGAAACTGAATCACAATAAACTATAATGAGTACGAAACTCAATAAGTAAACTAGTTTTGCATATACCAAAATACATACATACATATAGATAGTGCAAATGAATGACGTGCCATGATATTCGAAAACATCGTAAAAAAAATAATTGAAATCTCATTATGTCTTTCTCAAACTTTCACATTCTCTTTCAAA
Source organism: Citrus x changshan-huyou (assembly GCA_039657385.1). Taxonomy (NCBI): domain Eukaryota; kingdom Viridiplantae; phylum Streptophyta; class Magnoliopsida; order Sapindales; family Rutaceae; genus Citrus; species Citrus x changshan-huyou. The sequence continues at coordinate 10,780,423 of CM077549.1, forward strand.
CCACTTACTTGAGCTACCTTTATTCGATTACCGCTTAGTAGGACACTCCCTTAACTTTCATAATTTTCATAACTTTCATACTCTTTGGGCTTCTCGCCAATGCGTCCTTCGCCCACTTATCTCATAACTATATAAACATCTAGAGTGTCTTCCACTAAGCCAATAACGAATTCAAGCATCCAAGCTAAAACTGTAAAACAATCTTTCTTTCTACAAATTCCATTTGGCTAAAATTCACTTTCTCATTTTATAGAAAACATAATGCATTTCGTGCTCATGCCAATGAAATATTCACACATACGTATGCCCATGTCCATAAACACACATAACAACACATCATATCAACATATCGTATAAACACATGGGCAGAGCATATAAATCAATATCCGTACTTATATAAAAATAGGCTTTCCAAACATGTCAAACATATATATTGTTTATTGTGATTCGTTTGGAAATCTAGTTTACTTACCTCCTGGTATCCTTGAGTAACAAATGCACATCGATATCATCGGCCTAAAAATAAATAAAAATACTCTCATAAGAATAAAATTAAACCATAATCATATACTCCAATATTCTCAAATTCCTCAATATAATCACATTTCATACTTCACCTCAAATAATCTTAATTTAAATCATAAATCATCAAAATACTGATAATTCTTGAAATTTTGAAATTACCCTCAAAGATCAAAATTACCAAAATGCCCTTGAATTCAATATTACCAAAATACCCTCAAATATCACAATTACCAAATTAACCTCAAAATCATAAATTACCAAGTTTATCCTCAATTTCAACAATTACTAAAATACCCACAAAATTTGAAATTACAAAATTGCCCTTAGATTGTGAAATTACTGAAATACCCTTGCTGGTCAACGGTCACCAGAATTCAACCGACGACAACGGGAAGCTCAGAACTGAAAGTTCAAGCCACGCTGAGTCCAATGGTGGCGGTGGTGACCTCCCACGCGCGGTGATGGCTTCAGATCGAGCTCCCGAAGTCATGAATCCTTCAACGGCCGACCAACGACAAAACGACGTCCCCAACGTGAGTGGTTAGTCGGAAATGGTCGAAGGAACAAAACCCAAGTGATGCCTTCACCAGAAACCAGCGAAATCACAGTGAATCGAGGCGGCGATTCCGCGGAACTTCAAAGCTTCGATTGGTGGCTTTCCGATCGATTTCCGGCGGCAAGGACGGCATGGATACGTTGCTCGTCTCTCAAGCTTCAAATCGGTACCAACCTTGACCGGAATGGTGGCCAGAAATGGGAGAACCGGCCGGGTCGCGCTCGCGGGTCGGGTTGGATCCGGTTCGGTTTCTCCCCTCTCTCTCTCTCTCTTCTATTCTCTCTTTCCTTTCTCTCTCTCTCTCTCTCTCAATTTATAAGGGTGGTCAACAGGGTCAAAATCGGGTGTGGGGTATTACAATTTATGATTTCGTTGATTTTGATGACATGTTTGGTTATTGTTCATGATTATATTGAATTCGTTGGAATGGAGGTTGGTTGATAAGTTAGAATGTATATATGGGAGTGTTTTAACTATTTGTATTGTTGAGGATATGTTCATTTTTAAGGGGAGATTCTGCCAAAATTTTTCCAACATGGGTACTCTCTGAACTTCTCATTTTTACTCTTTTTGTGCTCATTTCTTTTTTATGATTAAGGGGGGAGATAATTGATCAATTCAATATGTTCTGTTTAAAATTTTTTTATGAGATTAAAAATTGATGATATAATTTATCGATTCAATCTGTTCTATTTAAATTTTTTTTTATGAGATTAAAAATTGATGGGCACATATTTAGGGGAAGTTAAATTCCTTAAATATTTTACTTAGGGGGAGCACATATTTAGGGGGAGCAAAATTGCACAAATATTTTCTTGAACAGTTTGTCATCATCAAAAAGGGGAAGATTGCTAACATAAATATTTCTTTATTATTGATTTTGATGATAACAAATTTAATTAAGATTGATTAATCTTTTAAAAGCTCAAAATAATTTTCATATACTTTTAAATCATCACTCTCACTTTATAAAGACTTTATATTCTATGGAAATATTTTTGGTTATTCTCATGTTAATGGTTTCAATTGAAAAAGATTTGAGAATTTTGATAATAACAAATATTGTTTCAAATCCTATAAATGGATCTATTTAACAAGTTTTATAAAGTGTTGGGTCATAGTATAATTTTCTGAAGTTTTGGGGTCAAACTATTATTTTACAAAATAGTTCCCTGTAGTAGTTACTGTAGAAAACGGCTATCCGACATCTTGATAACGGCTCGCCGACATCGAATAGAACTAAAGATTAGCCTCTGGACACTAGCGGTGATCCGACAACTTGATAACGGCTAACCGACATTGCACAGAATTGAAGATTAGTCTCTGGACACTAACGACGATCCGACATCTAGATAACGGCGATCCAACAATTTAAGAATTCAGCCCAACGGTCATATTGACTATTTAAAACGGTGATCCGACAGTGTGCAGAAAGTCAATAATAGCTAGTTTTCAGCTCCAGCAATAAATATGCTCAATCAAATTCAAACTAAAACGATTCCAACAATTATTATTGAGCAAAGTCTTGAGCATACAACATTCATTGAGCCTTAAATTCCTATATTCATCTCATTTACTCACACTTTGAGTCTTCATTTGTAATCAAACACATAGTGTGAGAGAAATTTATTTTGTAACATTCTTTAAAATCAAATTGAGTGATTGTAAGTGTTGGGATACACTTGGGTTAAGAGATTGGGGATAATCTCTTGTTGTAAAGGTTTATTGACACCTTAGAAGTCAAGTGTAAGCATTTGAAGTCTTGGAAGCTTGCTTAGTGGAATCCTGAAGCTCAGAAAGCTTGGAGGCGTGGACGTAAGCGAGGTTGGCCGAACCACATAAAAATCCTTATGTTTGAATCTCTCTTACCTTATCTTTTTATATTGTGATAAATTTATTTGTTATTGCTTTAAATTCGTTTTATATTTGCATGCTTTAAAAATTGAATAATTTTTAGAATCCCAATTCACCCCCCCTCTTGGGTTGCATAACTAGAATTTCACTAAACATGGCCTCTATTTATAAATATACTTGTGCCCTCCATTTGGATTGTCATTTTTCATGATACCCATTCATTTATGGTCATTGGATCAAGATTTGATTTTAATCAATTGTCTAAATTGGTCCATCACCATTTCAAATGAAATGACAATATGAAATGATACATTCTTAAGTGGAAAGATACCTTTTATATGGGACAATTACTTGGACATGTTTTTATAATAAAACATCATTTATTTTGAAATTGTTACAGCACTAAGATTATTCTAGGTTAAGTTAATCTATTATATATAACTTCAGAAGGTTCATCGGTAGATTGTTTTAAGTTTTTGTCGTAGTTTACAAATATTTTGTTACTTATAATGTAAGAAATTTTACAAATGTTGGTGCTGAGTAATCTGCATAATTATTATGAATCAGAGAAACAGGGCAGATGTTGTACAATTATTGTTGTGGTGGAGCGGAAAGTTAGCCCGAGACGGTGACTGCTATTGGGATTTCTTTAATTTGCAGCATAAAAGCATTTACATTGACATCGACTCAAGGGTAAAAATTAAATATCTCATGTAGCATAAGAAGAATGCAAAAATGCTTGAATGAGCATTCTGACTGAATACACAAAAGCTACTTTCCCTTGAGCACTTTCGCAACAAAAGCAAATGTAAAATTTAGCATTTAAATCGAACATCAAATGGTTGATGCCATCGTTTCCATCCCTTGGGGGAACTGAATTCCTCTACCTGACATTACAGTTTGGAGCGGCTCTTACCTCAGGCAACTTAGGATAATTTAGGTGGTTGTTCAGGACCCCACATTTAACCTAGGACCCCATTATAAATGAAGGTTTCTAATTTAATTCCTAAATTATAGTTATTAATTATTGATTTATATTTATTATTTATAACTATATTTTCCATAAACAAACTACTAGATTCTTACAAAATCCCCTTTTAACAATATAATTAACAATTATAATCCATTTATTTCCTCCATTTATTTCATTTAAAACTCTATAAAGGCCACACCTTTTTTAAATTATTATCCATTAATATCTTTTTCCAATAAAAAAAACACAAAACCTTCATTGCTTTGGTGAAAAAACTACTTTCTCTACCTTACTTTTTGCATAAGGAAGAAAAGAAAATTAATTGTTTTACTTTCTTTTGATCATTGTTGCTCAAAGCCTCAATCCATCAAAGTTAAATTTCTCAAATTTTCAGGTTTTATCTTCCAATTCTCTTATTAATTAATTGTGTTATTTAGGTGTTTTTTTTTTTTTGTAAAAATATTATTCTGCTCATAGGTTGTTTGCTTTTAATTATCTAGCATAATTGTTTGCATGATTACTCTTGTTTCCTTAGAAAAAAAAAATGTCTACTAAAAACTATGCATCATGATACAAAAAACTTCATAAAAGGAGAAGAATAGAAAAGTTAGCTTAATCTAAAAACGTGCTATTGATAAAAAATTATTTAAGATCAACCATGTCATAGGAAAGATTAAATAGGTTAACTATATTATCTATTGAGAAAGATATATTAGCAAAATTAGAATATAAAAAGTTGATTAATAATTTTGCATCTCAGAAAGGTAGAGAAATTTATTTTAAATAAATAAAACTTTAATAAAATTAATACACATATTTCACCTCAAATTTTTTAGAAAGTCTAATTAAATCAATTTATTTAAGACCTAAAATATGATTGAGCCGCCTTGAAATTGCAGTAAGATAGAAAAGTGAAATAGACAGAACACTCGCTCATACGTAAAGATGCGACGAATTTGAGAATATTTATTATTATGTGCCAAATTCCTAATGTGTGGGAATTTAAAAATGTTAGTGCATAACATGTGTTTATCGGTGGAGTAGAATCAGGGAAATTAAAGATAAGCATAATTTTTGCATCCAATGCCAAATTCCCCCAGGGAGAGAGTGGGGACTCCTTTGCATAAAAGTTGTTAAAAGTTTATTGTTAATAATAAAAATAACATGCAGATACAGTATTTTAGGTTATTGTTAATAGTTTTACAATAATAAAAATCATTTTGTTAGATCGTAAAATGTACTCACACTCTATTTTGTGCAAAAGTCTGCGAGAAAGGATTTCAGATTTACCTAACGGTGAAGTTGGGAACTTGCTTTTTTACCTAGGCTAAAAATATTTCAATAAATTCTGATCGTGGAGACTACCAAGAGTTTTCTTTAGTCATATCTATTTATTTTTTAGGGACTAATATGAATATTACTAATTTTATCGAGATTATTAAAAAAACAATGTGCTAATTTACCAATATGATTTCTCCAATCTTTTTTCTTTTCGTCATTTATTCCTTTGTGAATTTGAGTTAATGCTTGATATTATTTTTGTGCTCACTTTTTAAAGTAGAAGATTATGAAAAAGTGAACACACAAAAAGCATAAAAATCATTATTAGATCCAAATTTGTGCTATTTCATACATAACTTGAGAATATTTATAATTACGCATGAAAACTAGTGGAGTAGAATCAGGGAAATTAAACGTTCTACAATCATTGACGTGTGGGGTGGGGATAAGCATAAGCTTTTTCTATGCAGTATAAAAGAATGCAATAACTCCTTTTCTTTCAGTATCATCGCAACAAAAGCACATCTAATAACTCTTCAGAATTCTCGTCTTCTTTGTCAGAATGGTTGATGCAATCGTTTCCTCTCTCCTGGAGCAGCTGATCTCTGTTGCGGCCGATAAAGTGAAACAACAGGTGAGGCTTGTGACTGGTGTCCGAGAAGAAGTGAAAAAGCTTACCAGCAATCTTCAAGCCATTCGAGCTGTGCTGGAGGATGCAGAGCAAAGGCAAATGCAGCAAGACAAAGCTGTTACTTTTTGGCTGGATCAGCTCAAAGACGCATCCTACGACATGGAAGATGTGTTGGACGAGTGGGTCTTTGCAAGGCTCAAATTGCAAATTGAGGGCGTTGATGATGACAATGCTTTTTCCCTTGCTCCTCACAAGAAGAAGGTACGTTCCTTCTTTCGTGCTGTATCAAACTGCTTTGGTAGTTTCAAACAACTCAGTCTTCGTCATGACATTGCTGTCAAGATTAGGGAAATCAATGAAAAGCTAGATGATATTGCCTCCCAAAAAGATAGGTTTAAATTTGTTGAGAATGTGAGTAACCATGTTAAAAAACCGAAACAAGCGCGAACCACCTCCTTGATTGATGAGGGAGAGGTCTGTGGTAGAGTTGACGAGAAAAACGAGCTCTTAAGCAAGTTGTTGTTTGAAAGTAGTGAACAACAAAAAGGCCTTCATGTCATCTCACTAGTTGGGTTAGGGGGCGTAGGTAAAACCACTCTTGCACAACTGGCCTATAATAATGATGAGGTGAAAAGAAATTTTGAAAAAGTTATATGGGTGTGTGTATCAGACACTTTTGAGGAGATTAGGGTTGCCAATGCAATCATTGAAGGTCTAGGTGAGTCAACTTCTAGTTTAAGCGAATTCCAATCTCTTCTAAGCCATATCCATAGATCAATTGAAGGAAATTTTTTTTTTCTTGTCTTAGATGATGTATGGGATGGGGATTATAATAAATGGGAACCATTCTTCCATTGTCTAAAGCATGGTCTCCACGGAAGTAAAATTTTGGTTACCACACGTAATGAGTCAGTTGCACGTATGATGGGATCAACAAATATTATCTTCATTGAGCAATTGACTGAAGAGGAATGTTGGTTGTTGTTCAAGCAGTTAGCATTTTCCGGTCGCTCTTTCGAGGATTGTGAAAAATTAGAACCAATCGGGCGAAAAATTGCACGCAAGTGCAAAGGCCTGCCTCTTGCTGCAAAGGTAACAGGGAATCTCTTACGCTCTAAAAGTACAATAAAAGAGTGGCAAAAAATTTTAGATAGTGAAATGTGGAAAGTAGAAGAGATTGGGCAAGGCCTTTTTGCTCCATTGTTGTTGAGTTATAATGATTTGCCCTCCAATTCTATGGTAAAACGATGTTTTTCATATTGTTCTGTCTTTCCGAAAGACTACAATATAAAAAAAAAGGAACTAATTTCACTATGGATGGTTCAAGGTTACCTTAATGCAGAAGAAGACGAAGAGATGGAGATGACTGGGGAAGAGTATTTCAATATTAGCAGCACGCTCTTTCTTTCAAGAGTTTAAAAAAGATGATGATGATGATGATATTATGAGCTGTAAGATGCATGACATAGTACATGATTTTGCCCAATTTGTAAGTAGAAAAGAATGTTTGTGGGTAGAAATTAATGGTACCAAAGAATCAGTCATAAACTCTTTTGGTGATAAAGTCCGTCACTTAGGGTTAAATTTTGAAGGAGGAGCTTCATTTCCTATGTCCATTCATGGACTTAATAGATTGCGGACCCTCCTAATTTATTTCCAAAGTCGTTCCAATCCGTCTCTTAATAGTAGCATCCTTTCGGAGTTATTTAGTAAATTGGCGTGTTTAAGGGCATTAGTTATAGGGCAACGGAATTTTATATTTGATCCTTACCCAAATTTGATTAGAGAAATTCCAGAAAATGTCGGAAAATTGATACATTTAAAATATCTTAATTTTTCTGAATTATGTATAGAGAGACTGCCTGAGACTTTGTGTGAATTATATAATTTACAAAAGCTAGATATTAGGTGGTGCGAAGATCTTAGAGAATTGCCGGCGGGGATTGGGAAGTTAAAGAACATGAGGAGTTTACTGAATGGTGGCACTCCTTCGCTGAAGTACATGCCAATAGGGATTTCCAAATTAACCAGTCTTCGAACATTAGAAAAGTTTGCTGTGGGCGGAGGTGTTAATGATATCAGTACGTGTAGGCTTGAATCTCTGAAAAATCTTCAACTCCTTCGAGAATGTGGAATAGAAGGGCTGAGTAATGTGTCACATTTAGATGAGGATGAGAGATTAGGACTTCACAATATGAAAAACCTCCTTCGTTTATCTCTTGAGTTTGACGTGGAAGGTGAAGAAGGGAGGAGGAAGAATCAACAACTTCTGGAAGCCTTACAACCGCCTTTGAATGTAAAAGAATTAGGGATTGTATCCTACGGAGGCAACATATTTCCCAAATGGTTGACTTCACTAACCAATCTAAGGGATTTAAGACTTAAATCGTGCGTTATCTGTGAGCATTTTCCTCCCTTGGGAAAATTACCGTTGGAAAAACTCACCCTTTATGGCCTGTATGGTGTGAAAAGAGTGGGTAATGAGTTTTTGGGAATCGAAGGAAGCAGTGAGGATGACCCATCTTCATCTTCATCATCATCATCAGTCATTGCCTTCCCCAAATTAAAATCACTCCACGTTGGGGCAATGGAAGAATTGGAAGAGTGGAATTATAGGATTACAAGAAAGGAAAACATCTCCATCATGCCGCGTCTTTCTTCCTTGACGATTTGGCATTGCCCCAGATTAAGGGTGCTGCCGGATTACCTTTTTCAATCGACGACACTGCAGAAATTGAGTATTTCTTATTGTCCAATTATGGAAGAACTGCCCATTCTAGAAGATCACAGGACAACAGACATACCACGTCTTTCTTCCTTGGAAATTGAGTATTGCCCCAAATTAAAGGTGCTGCCGGATTACCTTCTTCGGACGACGACGCTGCAGCAATTGAGTATTCAGGGATGTCCTCTTCTGGAAAACCGTTATAGAGAGGGGAAAGGAGAAGACTGGCATAGGATATCTCACATTCCCCACATCGAGTGGTAAATTCAAACAACGACACTGCAGACATTGACAATTTGGGGTTACAGAGAAGGGGAAGGAGAAGACAGGCATAAGATATCTCACCTTCCCCACATCATGCGGTCGGCGTAAGATATCACTCGCCGGTAATTTCTCCTCCTCCACTGATTTACTCTGTTGTTGCTTGCAATAAAATTAATAAAAATAATCATATTTTGAATTAAAATTCTATATATTGCCCAATGTCTAACAGGAATATACAATATTTTCTAATATTTTGATTTGCGTATTGAATTTAACTATTTACTTCCACCATTAATTTAATGGGTCACTTTATGATGCTATTATAAAAATTACAGAATCAATCATAGTATAAATATGTAGTGTTAAATTTAATCAATTGTTCATAAAGGTTAGTTAGGATAATATTTAATTTCAATTATTTAAAATTTAAACTTCCTAGTCATCAAATTTGTTAAACTTGTTTTCTAAAGCTAAAATAATAATAAAATAAAGTAAAAAAAACAAGTGCAGTCTGTTGAAATTTCTATAATTTCTTTTAAAAAATATGTAGTCTTTTGTAAAATTTCATACAACATCATAGAAATAATTTATGTGTAAGTTCCTGAGAGACAAAATCTCTGTGATACATTTGCAGTAATGTTGAAAACTAACTTATCAATGTTATCTTGTATAATGATAATCGTGTTTTTTTATACATAATTTATGTGACATTAATTCTTTAAAGTAATTGTGTGATTGTTTTTAGTAGTACATGAGCCCACTTTGTTTTATTTCATACGAGTTTAATTATGTTCACCAGGGATTCGAGGAAATGTCAGAACTACACTAGCAATTCGCAGGTCCACGCTAATTTGGTTCTAATGATGCACCCAGGAGAGCAAGATTATGAAAATGAATAGTTTAGCCAAAGGGTTGCTAAAATGTTTTGCTGGTAATTCACTTGCTTTTTTTTTTTTATAGAATTTCATTTCCATCTTCTTCTATTGATATCTTGTTGTGAATAAACAAGAACAGAGAAGTAAATATATATATATAAATTCCCTATTATGATGATGTTAAAGCAAGCTCAAGCTCAAGCATTGCATTTTTATTTTATTTAATTTATAGAATTTTCATTTCTACCTGCATTGCATTTTTATTTCATTTTCAGGTTGACTTTGAAAACTCTATGGAGGACATTGGGGTAACCAAGGATTATCACTGTGGTTATTGTGCAACGTTTGGTTGCTGGACTTTGAAGAAGGAAGTGATGGCCGGGTCTGCTCTGTTTCAATTGAGGATGGATAGCTGCCTGAAAGACATGATGATTATTATTGCATGATGTTAAGGTGCTAAGATCATCATTTCTATCTTGTTTCATTCTTTGATCGGTTTATCCTATATAAACATATGGAATTATGCTAATATTATCAATTTTTTCACCTAATTTTCACTGTTGTTGTGAAAACAATTTCAGGCTCTCAAAAGCTACAAAGCAAAGCATTTGTGGGCTGATCATATGTTTCAATTGAGGAAGGAGCTTGGTGTTGGCAATATTGTCCAGGTAACCACAGCTGATAATTTCCACAAATTTGCATTGTCAGAATACACTTTAATGTTCATGGTGTTCCTCTGTGTTATCAGGTTATCGTGGTATGTAAAGTATCATCTTTAAGGATTCGTAAGAGACTTCGCAGTAATCTTAGTTGTCACCATCTCCTGCAATTGCTCATTCATTCAAGAGTACTTCAAAATTAGATTCTCAAGGTTTGAATGTTTAGTTGCGATCAAAATGTTTAGTCACTCATTCGTAATCTTTTCTGATTTTCAAGTTCTTTAGGGCCATAAACAGTTTTCCAACTCATTCTTAATTTTTAGGTTGATTTCGAGTACCCTGTTGAGGACATTCCTGAGACTAAGGATTAGGCTGGCGAAGGAACTACTACCTCTGTTGTTATTGTGCAAGGTTTGATCATTGGAGCTTGAATAAGAATCCCTTACACGCATTCTGTACTTCAAGCATTCTCTAAAGGAAAAGAGCAGTAGAAGGGATAGTGATGGCCAGATCCGCTCTATTTTAGTTGAAGATCTCTGTGATGTCGATGAACTTAAAGCAGTTGATACTTCTTGAAAATTGTTGTTACGGATGAATTGATTCCTGAAGATGGGTATCCATCCAAAGGCATATTTTCATAAACTTCCTTCTTTTAACAAATGCTCCAATGCTTGCTGTAGTAACAATTTCGTAGCTTGCATCTCTCGGGTGCATCATGTTCATGGGTTGGAAAAAGCACTTGTGGTAAAGCTTCAAAGCTTGTAAAATGGCTGTGAAAAGGCACATTCAATTCGGTATGCTTTGGTGCGGTCTCCTAATGCTAATATTATGTTTCAATGCTGGCTGTAGTAACAATTTCATATCTTGCATCTCTTGGGTGCATCATGTTCAAGGGTTTGAAAAGCATTTGTGGTAATGCTTCAAAGCTTGTACAATGGCTGTGAAAAGGCACATTCAATTAGGTACTTTTTGGTGCGGTCTCCCAATGCTAATATCATATTTTGTATAGCAATTAAAATTTAGCTATACAATCTTAATATGCAATAAATCATTGTATACAAAGTTTTCTATTGATTATATGGTGACTGAAATTTTAATTATCATATCAATTTAAATTTTTTTGTAACTCTCTTTTACTTTGCTTGTACAGAGTACCTGTTTTGGCTGATATGTCTAATTCGTAGAAATTCATTTCCATCGGTTTCCATTGGCTTTAGCATAAACAGAAACAGAGCTCTGGGGAAAAGTTTTACTTCTTGTGGTATTATGCCTTTGTTTCTTCATTCATCATATTTTTCGAATTCATGCTCTCATTCAGAGGGTAAAGCCTTTTCCAGGCTGCTTTGTAGCCAAACTTTGACGCCTTTGATGCATGACTGTCATTTAGATTTCCCAAATAACTGTTAGATTGGAGAAGAATAAAAAGATACTGTTAAAAGGGTATTTAATTAACGCCCTCTGAATTTCTTGGAGTTAATGTAGTCAATTGCCCAATTTTGCTGCCTGTCGAAGATACACAGCATGGAAGTCCTCATCAAACTCTGAGACACCTAATAAATAGTAGGAGGGGGTGGTATTCGCCTGGTGTTAATTTCCTGGCAAGTATAGTTCACAGATAGAGGGGTTCTTTTCTTGATGTCTAAATACCGTATGAGATACAACATCGTGTATTCCAATTTTTCTCTAGTTAAATTTTAATAAGTTAGAAAAGTTAATTTTGTTTTAGCAATGAATTGTTTTCTTAATAATAATAATTGCCATGTTCCTCTGAAGTCTTATTAATGCCAGACCAACAACTACTAGGTTCATCTCTCGTTCACTTCCTCAGGGAATCTCGAGGGCATTCATTGGCAGGTAGTCTTTCTTGTTGAGCTCCTGGAATTACTTTTAATTTATCATTTTTTGGGTTTTGCTTTTTGATTGCTTTGGGATTTGTGTTATTATCGCTTTGTCGCTCATTAATCTTGGCTGTTTTGAATCTGTGTTGGATTTAGAAGTTTGGAGTTGAAAACAGTTAAAGCTTAGACTAGTAGAAGAGATTTATACATTCATTTATCTTGGACAAAGTTTTTGGGGGAAAAAAAAATTATAAGTATACACTTTCCAATGGTTCGGTGATGTTTGATTGGTTTAAAGATGTTGGATCTCTCATCAGATTTCTTATGTATTGACTGCTGTTGCCACAGGATGCTCGCAGATCCTGCTTTTTTGTATAAACTTCTACTAGAGCAGGCTGCCACAATTGGTTGCACTGTTTTGTGGGAGTTGGAGAATCATAAGGAGAGGTGTGTTTTTTCTCTCATAACAAAGGAACTCTTCCCTTCCTTTTTATTTTCATCTTACATATTAAGCTAATAAATGTTTGTTTCTGTCGGGATGGGATAAAGCAAGAATGGGATCAGCTTGGTTTTGGTGCTTTCCTTGGACTATATGCAAACATGAGATATCAGCTATTGTGTGGATTTGATAGAGCGGTCTTCAACCATTTTGATGTTACCAGGTTATCTCTCCCTCTCCCTCTTCTACGTATTTGTTTATTGATCTACAACTCTATATACATTGATAGACTATTCTGGACGTACCAAATTACCCTTGTTTTAATGTTTTGTTTGTTAAACTTTGACTGGGGAATCTGTTTATTTGTCTGATAAGAGGTTAGTGTGGTTTCTATTGAAGTGTGCAGATCTATCACCAAGTATTATTTCAATTTTTCTTGACTTAATCAACTTGCATCCTTTCCAAGTCCAGATCCTTAACAATAGTGCGACATCGCTACAGAAGTACAATTTCTCTAGTTTGACAGTTAAATACATAAGAATGGTTTTAAATTAACTGAACTCTGAGATAGTTCTCTAAGGAAATACAAGTGGTGAATACGGTTCCAACTTTTAAGTGCCTTAATATCTCCATTTGTTCAGCCCTGTGCATAAAAAATCAGTAATTGCCGTCCAAATTCTTCTTTACTGCCTATATGTGTTGGACTTACACTATTCTTCAACTTCTCAAATGGATTTTTTGAATGTCCAATTAGGAGAAAGATCAAGGCTTGCTTGGCTAGGAGTGGAAGCGGATCCGCTACTTCAATCATATGACCTTTTGAAGAAGGCTTACAACGGGGCGGCTCAGGATGTCAATGGCTCAACTCAAAAGTCCCCAAAGTGGTTGATATCAAAGAATGCCATTGTCTCTGGGCTTGGGCTCCTTGGCATCAAACAAGGGAATGTCGGCTCTGTTGAAGGGGAAGCACGGGCTCCTAAAGTGCGAAGAAAGAGGATAGTCCGGAAGAAGGTGACCGCATAAATTTCTTGGGAGTTAATCCTAGTCAATAGCCCAATTTTGCTGCCTGTCGAAGAGGTACAACACGGAAGTCGTCATCAAACTCTTTTGAGACATCTAAGAACTAGTAGGGAGGTGGTGGTATTTCACCGTGTTTCCTGGCAAGTATAGTTCACTGATAGAGGGATTCTTTTCTTGATGTCTAAATACTATATGTGATACAACGTCGTATATTCCAATTTTTCTCCAGTTAAATTCTAGTAAGTTAGAAAAGTTAATTTTGTTCTAGCGATGAATTGTTTTCTTAATAATAATAATGGCCTGTTGCTTTGGAATCTTATTCACTCTCTGTAACCCAGTCAAATTGTGCAAATTCTACTGCAGATTTGTCAAACAGAGTCTCTGTGATTGTTTTGATACACTTTTGATGGCAAGTTCAAGTTTGAATCATCTTGTAATGCCAAAAAACCATAGCGCTTTTAATTACTAGATTGTACTCGAGTTTTTGTTTAACTTTTAATTACGAGATCAGCTTTTAGTATTAGCGGTAATTATAATATAAACGTTGATATTATGTAATAAATAGGATTGTCAAATAATACTTTCGATAAAATTAGTAAAGAAATTTTAAATTTTTTTATATTAGAGTACGAGATTAAATCAATTCAAGTAATATTATAAGAGTATATTTTAAATTTTTTATATTAGAGTATGAAATTAAATCAATTCAAGTAATATTATAACTGTCTACTAAATACTCTTAACGTTGTATCTTAAAAATTATGCTCTATGAAACTCTTACCAAATTTTAGTTGCACTTTCTAGCCCGATTGTAGAAATCCTTACTCGATGTGCAAGATGTTACTCAATTTTACTTAAATCTTACTCTTGACTTCGATTTGTAAATTTTATGCCTAATTTTTGTCAACAAATTGGTCGCAGTTCCATGCTTCTTCGGATTGTGTGATCCCACCAAAACCATTGCGTCCATTCAAAAGGGTTCCACGTTGAGTGCACGAAATCCACAAGTTTGATTTGAGCAGAAATAGTCAAAAAAAAAAAAAAAAACTGATGGAACCCACGTTCAAAGATGCCGTTGTCACGGAGGCCTAGACACTACACCCCATCCCCTTTGACCATAGTTTATAATTGAAGAGGCCATTATTGAATTGAAAAAAAAATGATTCAAAATCCCAAAATAGAAAAAGAAAAGCAATTGTTGGAAACACACTCGGAGTTTTAAATTGACATGAGAAAAGAATTTATTATTATTATTATTATTATTATTATTATTATTATTATTTCTTTTTAACAAAAATTTAAGCTCAGACAACATTATATGCCCAAAATACCCCTCACATTATCCCAAACTTTCTAAACTCCCCCACTCCTCTCAACATCATCTCTTCCAAATCTTTCTTCCCCCAAAAACCAGCCATGGCTTCAAATTCAATCACCTCAACACTCCAATATTGGCTTGTAAACCACCCCCAAATCCTCAACTTCACATGGACTCAAAACCAAACCCCAGCTTCCTCCCCACACTTCCTCATTCTCTCCATCCTCACTTACCTCTCCCTCACATTCATCCTCTACCACAAATTAACGCCAACATCACCATCATCATCACCTCTCATTGGACCCCACATCCTCAAGCCCATCACAGCCGTCCATAACCTTACCCTCCTCCTCCTCTCCCTCGTCATGGCCGTTGGTTGCACTCTCTCCATCGTCCTCCATTCACCCGACCTCCGTCACACCCTCTGTTTCCCCCCCACCATTTCTCCCTCCGGTCCCCTCTTCTTCTACGCTTACATCTTCTACCTCTCCAAAATACTCGAATTCCTAGACACCCTTTTGATCATTTTGTCAAACTCCATCCAACGGCTCACGTTCCTCCACGTCTACCACCATGCAACCGTCGTCGTAATGTGCTACCTTTGGTTACAGACGAAGCAGTCTTTGTTTCCTATTGCACTTGTGACCAATGCAAGTGTGCATGTGATCATGTACGGGTACTATCTATTGTGTGTGATGGTGTTGCGGCCAAAGTGGAAGAGATTGGTCACTGATTGTCAGATTGTTCAGTTTGTGTTTAGTTTTGTTGTTTCGGTTTTGATGCTGTATTATCATTTTACGGGATTTGGTTGCTCTGGGATTTTGGGTTGGTGCTTCAATGCTGTGTTTAATGCTTCTCTTTTGACACTTTTTGTTAATTTTCATTCCAAGAGCTACGCTAAAAAAAAGCAGGGATGATCAGAACAAATAGTTTTTGTGATTGTTTTGTGTGTGTGATTTTTTTTTTTCAAGTTTGATTTTGTTTAATTACGAAGGGTTGTGATCTTTTCATTGCAATTGACAGATATGTTTTCGAAGGAATTGCGTGGGATATACCCCGTTTCTCTCGTACCATCCAAAATATATCTCAATCTATTAAAATCTGTAACTTTACATATACATACTTAAAAAACCGAAGAAAGTACAAAAATAACCTCAACAAAATGCCAACAAAAAATTAATACTCGACTCATTCAATCTGCTTACTCGACTAGATACTAGACTTATTCAATTGCTTTCACTTCTTACTCAACTGAATGCTTAACTTACCAGACTTCAGACTTGACTTCGTACTCGACTAGATACTCGACTTATTCAATTACCTTCATTTCTTATTCGACTGAATGCTCAACTTACCAAACTTCATACCCGACTTCGTACTCGACTAGATACTCAACTTATTCAATTGCCTTAACTTCTCACTCGACTGAATACTCAACTTACCATACTTTATACCCGACTTCGTACTCGACTAGATACTCGACTTATTCAATTGCCTTCACTTCTCACTCGACTGAATGCTCAACTTATCAAACTTCATACCCGACTTTGTACTCGACTAGATACTCAACTTATTCAATTGCCTTAACTTCTCACTCGACTGAATGCTCAACTTACCATACTTCATACCCGACTTCGTACTCGACTAGATACTCGACTTATTCAATTGCCTTCATTTCTCACTCGACTGAATGCTCAACTTACTAGACTTCACTTCCTTAAAAATATTAATACTCGACCCAATGTACTTGCCCGACTTAATACTTGACCTTTTTAAAAATTACATAAATTTTACTCGACTTGTTCAAAAAATTCACTTGACTTTTATTTAATACTCGACCACTTAATACTCGACTCATTTAATATGCTTACTCAATTTCCTACTGGATTATATACTCGACTTACTTATCTCCAATTCTTGCTCAACTAAATTCTCGACTTACCCGACTTCGTACTCGACATCTTCCTGCACTGAGAGGAAGAAATGTGTGGATTCTTGATTTTTTTAAGGTTATTTTTTACCTTCCCTATCTTCGTAAGGTATATGTATATAATAGAGTATAAATTTGGTATTTAAGGACAAATTGGGGATATTTAAATAAAAAACCCGATGTTTTCAATTGCCTAGACTTCGTATTTTCAATTTTAGTAATACATGTCGTTTTTCACCACATTTATTTAGTCTCTCCCTTTTAAATCCCCTGTCACACAAAAATTTTGGATTTGTGTTTTGTAAACTAATATTTTTCATTTTGTTAATGTATTAATTATTATTACCTACATTTATGTGATAGGGCACATGCCACATCAACTAAAATTAAGTTATGAAATTTTGCAGCCCCTAAGCACTCAATGTTTGTAGGCACAAGTTCAAGTCCCACCATTTGTTAGGATTTAAATAAAGAACATTATAACCATGCGTCCAAAAACTTAAAGTTAGCTTAAGTGCATGGATTCAAGTCCTAGTTATTGTTGGAATTCGATTTCCTTTCCAATTAAATTGGGTAAGGGTAAAATTATCTCTCAATTAATAAGGACAGAGTGGATATCTCTCTCGATTTTCCTCCCAATTAAATTAATTAGAGGTAAAATTATCTCTCGATTAATAAGAGTAGAATAAGCTTCGGTTGCAGATTTTGGCCATGGACATCAATAGAGAAAATTATGAATTGGGGCTGCCAATTATCCAAAAAGCTGGTGTTGCTCACAAGATTGACTTCAGAGAAGGCCCTGCCCTGCCTGTTCTTGACCTACTGATCCAAGATGTAAAAAATCTCACCAGACCCATCATTTTTAAAAAAATTTATATAATAAGTACACGTAATCAAATGTAATTAGATAGTCAAAACTAGATAATAAGTACACGTAATCAAATGTAACTTGAACGTTAAAAAATAAAAATTTATATAAGAAGAGGATCCCCCTTCATTCATTACGTCTGAGTTAAAGTTTGAAATATATTGTTACAAATATTTAAAGAGCGTAGGGATTACAAAATGAAACTAAAGTGTCAAACTCAAAATTTATGATTTGTAAGTAGTGCATTTATGAGTATCAATAATCTTTATAACAAAAATGAACTGGCAAGTGTCAACACACATACATGACACATAACTCTGCAGCATGAGATGGTCCAAAACTCCTAAATCGATCGATCCATGCATGGACCTTATTCATAGCCAAGTGCACGTGAGATGGAACCATTGAAATGTTGATGGAGGAATAAGCTATAAAGCTTTATGTCACATGCAAGCAGGGCCGGCTTATAGTATTAGGGGCCTTAGACGAACTTTTTTTTTTTTTTTTTTTTTATGAGACCTCTTTTTATTTAGTAATTTCAATATTCAATAAAACAATAAAGAACTGAAAATCCATTTCAGTTTTTATTCTTGAATTTCAACAAATAATCAAGAAGATTCTAAAAATTTTTGAAAACAAAATCTAAAATTTATCATTAGAAATTTTACAAAAAGAAGCAAACGAATAAATGAGAACAATACTATTTTCAAATAGAATATTTAGAATGGTAGCACATAAAAAGTTGAGATTATGAACTGATTTTAGATAATGGATATGGACTTTGTATTTCAAGTAACTAATTTTTTATTTTTCTTTTTTGAATGAACTAATGCATGTAATAATCTTCATCGTAGAGAAGATAATAAGAAATTTTTCATCTATAATTTTTTAGATTATAAGATTTTTAGTAGAAATTAAAAGAAATACTCAAAGCCAAATATTCTAATGTTGAATAATTAAGTTTTTTTTTAAGAAGTTGAAAAGATAAAAAAATTTACTTATTTTTATTAGAAAAACTAATAATGAATAAATTAATGGTTAAACAATATTATTAATTATATCTCTTTAACAATAAGATAACCAATTATAGGTTTTTATATAAAAAAAATATTAATTATAGGATAATTATTAATTAGAGATATGTCTAATAGGCTTTTCTACCACACATATAATTTTTTTAAAAGATTTTATTAATAAGAGAATTATTATTAATATTAAAAAATTGTGGCTTTTTTAAAATTTGGGGCCTTAGACGACCATCTTTTTGGCCTATACTTAAAGCCACCCATGCATGCAAGACCATTCATGGTTTCTGCAAAACCTGGCTAGCCATTTACATCGATCTTTTTCTCACCGCAACATTAATTAAAACAAGGAAAACAAAACAACATCATTAACTCGACAGAGAAAAAGTTGGCACTTGGCAGTGGGCCGGATTACTTAGGAGGTAAAATTCCCACACGTTAGGAATTTGGCACATAATCTCGGAGTTTTAAATTCACATGAGAAAAGAATTCATTCATCAACCTCATACGTTAAAGATGGGACGAGTTTGAGATTATGTGCCAAATTCCTAACGTGTGGGAATTTAAAGATATTAGTACAAAAAATGTGTTCGTCCGTGGAGTAGAATCAGGGAAATTAAAGATGCTACTGCAATTACTAACGTGTGGGTGGGGATAAGCATAACTTTTTTCACCCAATGCCATATTTCTGCACGAAATAACATGCAGATACAGTATTTTAGAAGATTATGAAAAAATACATAAAAATCATCAGTAGGTCCAAATTTGTGCTATTTTCATACATAACTTGAGAATATTACAACTAGTGGAGTAGAATCAGGGAAATTAAACATTCTACAATCATTGACGTGTGGGTTGGGGATAAGCATAAACCTTTTCTATGCAGTATAAAAGAATGCAATAACTCCTTTCTTTCATATCTTCGCAACAAAAGCACATCTAATAACTCATCAGAATTCTCGTTTTCTTTGTCAGAATGGTTGATGCGATCGTTTCCTCTCTCCTGGAGCAGCTGATCTCCGTTGCGGCTGATGAAGTGAAACAACACGTGAGGCTTGTGACTGGTGTCGGAGAAGAAGTGAAAAAGCTTACCAGCAATCTTCGAGCCATTCGAGCTGTGCTGGAAGATGCAGAGAAAAGGCAAATGCAGCGCGACAATGCTGTTACTTTTTGGCTGGATCAACTCAAAGACGCATCTTACGACATGGAAGACGTGTTGGAGGAGTGGACCACTGCAAGGCTCAAATTGCAGATTGAGGGCGTTGATGATGACAATGCTTTTGCTCTTGCTCCTCATAAGAAGGTACGCTCCTTCTTTTGTGCTGTATCAAACTGCTTTGGTAGTTTCAAACAACTTAGTCTTCGTCATGACATTGCCGTCAAGATTAGGGAAATCAATGGAAAGCTAGATGATATTGCCTCCCAAAAAGATACGTTTAAATTTGTTGAGAATGTGAGCAACAATGTTAAGAAACCAGAGCGAGTGCGAACCACCTCCTTGATTGATGAGGGAGAGGTTTGCGGTAGAGTTGATGAGAAAAATGAGCTCTTAAGCAAGTTGTTGTGTGAAAGTAGTGAACAACAAAAAGGCCTTCATGTCATCTCACTAGTTGGGTTAGGGGGTATAGGTAAAACCACTCTTGCACAACTGGCCTATAATAATGATGAGGTGAAAAGAAATTTTGAAAAAGTTATATGGGTGTGTGTATCAGACACTTTTGAGGAGATTAGGGTCGCCAAAGCAATCATTGAAAGTCTAGGCGCGTCAGCTTCTGGTTTAAGCGAATTCGAATCTCTTATGAAACAGATTCAGGAATATATTACGGGGAAGAAATTTTTTCTTGTTTTAGATGATGTGTGGGATGGAGATTACAAAAAATGGGACCCATTCTTTTCTTGTCTAAAGAATGGCCACCATGAAAGTAAAATTCTAATTACCACACGTGATAGGTCAGTTGCACTGCAGTTGGGATCAATAGATATTATCCCTGTCAAGGAGTTGGGTGAAGGGGAATGTTGGTTACTGTTTAAGCAGATAGCATTTCTACGTAGGTCCTTTGAGGATTGTGAAAAATTAGAACCAATCGGGCGAAAAATTGCATGTAAGTGCAAAGGCCTACCTCTTGCTGCAAAGGTAATAGGGAATCTCTTGCGCTCTAAAAGTACAATAAAAGAGTGGCAAAGAATTTTAGAGAGTGAAATGTGGAAAGTAGAAGAGATTGGGCAAGGTATTTTGGCTCCTTTGTTGTTGAGTTATAACGATTTGCCCTCCAATTCTATGGTAAAACGGTGTTTCTCATATTGTGCTGTCTTTCCAAAAGACTACAATATGAATAAAAGGGAATTGATTAATCTATGGATGGCTCAAGGTTACCTTAATGCAGATGAAGACGAAGAAATGGAGATGATCGGAGAAGAATATTTCAACATCTTAGCAACACGCTCTTTCTTTCAAGAGTTTGAAAAAGATGATGACAATGATGATATTCTGGGGTGTAAGATGCATGACATAGTACATGATTTTGCCCAATTTGTAAGTAGAAAAGAATGTTTGTGGGTAGAAATTAATGGTACCAAAGAATCAGTCATAAACTCTTTTGGTGACAAAGTCCGTCACTTAGGGTTAAATTTTCAAAGAGGCACTTCATTTCCTATGTCCATTCATGGACTTAATAGATTGCGTACCTTATTAATTTATGATGAAAGTCCTTACAGTCGGCCTCTTAGTAGTAGCATCCTTTCGGAGTTATTTAGTAAATTGGCGTGTTTGAGGGCATTAGTTATGAGGCAATATCACATTTTAGGTTTTCATCCTGAGGCAAATTTGATTATAGAAATTCCAGAAAATGTTAGAAAATTGATACATTTAAAATATCTTAATTTGTCTGGATTAAGGTTAGAGAGACTACCTGAGACTTTGTGTCAATTATATAATTTACAAAAGCTAGATATTAGGCAGTGCGAATATCTTAGAGAATTGCCTGCAGGGATTGGGAAGTTAATGAACATGAGGAGTTTACTGAATGATAAAACTCGTTCGTTGAAGTACCTGCCAATAGGGATTTCCAAATTGACTAGCCTTCGAACATTAGAAAAGTTTGTGGTGGGTGGAGGTGTTGATGGTAGCAATACGTGTAGGCTTGAATCTCTGAAAAATCTTCAACTCCTTCGTGAATGTAGAGTAGAAGGGCTGAGTAATGTATCGCATGTAGATGAGGCTGAGAGGTTACAACTTTACAATAAGAAAAACCTCCTTCGTTTGCATCTTGAGTTTGGTGGAGTCGTAGATGGGGAGGGCGAAGAAGGGAGGAGGAAGAACGAGAAAGATAAACAACTTCTTGAAGCCTTACAACCGCCTTTGAATGTAGAGGAGTTAAGGATTATATTCTACGGAGGCAACATTTTTCCCAAATGGTTGACTTCACTAACCAATCTAAGGGATTTAAGCCTTTTCTACTGCGTAAACTGTGAGCATTTGCCTCCTTTGGGAAAATTGCCTCTGGAAAAACTCGAACTACGCGGCTTTGAAAGTGTAAAAAGAGTAGGTAATGAGTTTTTGGGAATAAAAGAAAGCAGTGAGGACGACCCATCTTCATCTTCATCGTCATCATCAGTTATTGCCTTCCCCAAATTGAAATCTCTCGAAATTGGCGAATTTGATGAAGTGGAAGAGTGGAATTACAGGATTACGAGGACGGAAAACATCTCCATCATGCCACGTCTTTCTTCCTTGGAGATTTCTTATTGCCCCAGATTAAAAGTGCTGCCGGATTACCTTCTTCAATCGACGACACTGCAGGAACTGAGTATTTATTCTTGTTATCTTCTAGAAGAACTGCCCGTTCTAGAAGATCGCAGGACAACAGACATACCACGTCTTTCTTCCTTGCGAATTTGGGATTGCCCCAAATTAAAGGTGCTGCCGGATTACCTTCTTCGGACGACGACGCTGCAGGAATTGACAATTTGGAGATGTCTCATTCTGGAAAACCGTTATAGAGAGGGGGAAGGAGAAGACTGGTATAAGATATCCCACATTCCCCACATCAAGTGGTCGCCGTAAGATATCACTCGCTGGTAATTTCTCCTCCTCTGATTTACTTCGTTGTTGCTTACAATGAAATTAATAAAAATAATTATATTTTGAATTAAAATTCTATATAGAATCAATCATGGTATAAATATGTAAAACTTCCTAGTTATCAAATCTGTTAAACTTGTTTTCTAAAGATTAAATAATTAAAAAAAAACCAAGCGTAGTATGTTGAAATTTCTATATTTTCTTTTAAAAAATTTGTGCTCTTTTATAAAATTTGATACAACATAATAGAAAATCCCAATGTAATTTATTTTTTAATGTACGAAAAGTTGTTATGTGTAACTTCCTGAGAGAAAAAATCTCTGTGATACATTTGCAGTAATGTTGAAAACTAAATTATCAATTTTATCTTGTATAATGATAATCGTATTTTTTTATATATAATTTATGTGACATTAATTCTTTAAAGTAATTGTGTAATTGTTTCATACGAGTTTAGTTATGTTCACCAGGGACTCGAGGAAATGTCAGAACCACACTAGCAATTCACAGGTCCAATCTAATTTGGTTTTAATGATGCAGGCAGGAGAGTATGCTAAGAAAATGAAAAGTTTAGCCAAAGGATTGCTAAAATGTTCTGCTGGTAATTCACTTGCTTTATTTTATAGAATTTCATTTCCATCTTCTTCTATTGATATCTTGTTGTGAATAAACAAGAACAGAGAAGTAAAGATATATCAAAATTTACTATTACGATGATGCTAAAGCAAGCTCAAGCTCAAGCATTGCATTTTTATTTTATTTAATTTATAGAATTTTCATTTCCACATGCATTGCATTTTTATTTATTTTTAGGTTGACTTTGAATACTTCATGGTGAACATTGGGGTGACCAAGGATTAGGCTAGCAGTGGAACGACTACCATTGTGGTTATTGTGCGACTTTGAAGAAGAAAGTGATGGCTGGGTCTGCTCTGTTTTTATCTTTTTTTATTCTTTGATCGGTTTATCCTATATAAACATACGGAATTATGCTAATATCAATTTTTTCACCCAATTTTCACTGTTGGTTGTGATAACAATTTCAGGCTCTCAAAAGCTACAAAGCAAAGCATTTGTGGGCTGATCATATGTTTCAATTGAGGAAAGAGCTTGGTGTTGGCAATATTGTCCAGGTAACCACAGCTGATAATTTCCACAAATTTGCATTGTCAGAATACACTTTAATGTTCATTGTGTTCCTATGTGTTATCAGGTTATCGTGGTATGTAAAGTATCATCTTTAAGGATTTGTAAGAGACTTCACAGTAACCTTAGTTGTCACCAGCTCGTGCAATTGCTCATTCATTCAAGAGTACTTCAAAGTTAGATTTTCAAGGTTTGTATGTTTAGTTGCGATTAAAATGTTTAGTCACTCATTCTTAATCTTTTCTGATTTTCAAGTTCTTTAGGGCCATAAACAGTTTTCCAACTCATTCTTGATTTTTAGGTTGATTTCGAGCACCCTGTTGAGGACATTCCTGAGACCAAGGGTTAGGCTGGCGAAGGAACCACTACCTCAGTTGTTATTGTGCAAGGTTTGATCATTGGACCTTGAATAAGAATGCCTTACACGCATTATGTAATTCAAGCATTCTCTAAAGGAAAAGAGCAGTAGAAGGGATAGTGATGGCCGGATCTACACTATTTTAGTTGAAGATCTCTGTGATGTCGATGAACTTAAAGCAGTTGATACTTCTTGAAAATTGTTATTACGGATGAATTGATTCCTGAAGACGGGTATCCAAAGGCGTATTTTCATAAACTTCCTTCGTTAACAAATGTTCCAACGCTTGCTGTAGTAACAATTTCATAGCTTGCATCTTTCGGGTGCATCATGTTCACGGGTTGGAAAAAGCATTTGTGGTAAAGCTTCAAAGCTTGTAAAATGGCTGTAAAAAGGCACATTCAATTTGGTATGCTTTGGTGCGGTCTCCTAATGCTAATAATATATTTTGTATAGCAATCTTAATATGCAATAAATCATTGTGTCCAAAGTTTTCTATTAATTATATGGTGACTGAAATTTTAATTATCATATCAATCTTAAAATTTTTTGTAACCCTATTTTACTTTGCTTGTACAGAGTACCTGTTTTGGCTGATATGTCGAATTCCTAGAAATTCATTCCATCGGTTTCCATTGGTTTTAGCACAAACAGAAACACAGAGCCCTGGCAAAAAGTTTTACTTTTGGTCGTATTATGCATGGAATTAAATCACAGGTGATAAGTTGTTGCTTCAATTTTGCAAGCATTTGTACTGCGAAGATTCTGCCCACATGAGATGCCGTGATTCTTGACGACAGGATAACGCAGGTCAAATTTTAGTATCAATATATATCATCTTCTTTACTGTTCTGCCTCTAAATATTAAACTTTAATCAAGTTGTTTTTGTTTGTGTAAGTTATCAGGTTAAGGATACTAAGCCGCTTATTAAGGCAAATGTCAGAATGAAGATTGCTCACCACACCTGGTATGCATGATGGCCAGGAAGATTAATTGTTCACAAGCCAATTTGATCAGTGTTAGATTTTTTGCCTCCTTTCGAGGGACATCATCATCAAATTTGAGTAGAGAATCTTTGAAGGGAATTTTGTTGTAAGAGTTTCACAGTAGTGAATTCTGGGAGCTCGAACTCACTTGAGTGAGATATTAGGGAGTATTGGGGATTTGGGTTATGAGTAATCATTATCCTTCCAATATGTGTAAGCACTCACTTGTTAGTAAAATCAGCTTCGTATATTGACTGTTTCTTTGTTATCAGGTAGAGTGTGATCTTCAAGGGTTTGAGAAAGTCCTTGCAGTAAAGTTTCCACCAGAAGCAATTGCTCAGTTTCAAATTTTCTAGGCGTTTAATTAGTTTCGATTATAATATTTAGTTAGTTTCGATTATAATATTTAGTCACTCAGTCTGAATCTTTTCTAATTTTCAAGTTCCTTAGGGCCACGATCATTTTTTCAAGTTTGCTGTGGCTGCAAAAAGATTGATGGTCATAAAATTATCTGGACCCTTGAGCCATTGCGTTTGAGCACAAACAGAAACAGAGCTAAAGGAAAAGAACTTGACGCAAGAAGATGCTCTGAATATAACAAAAGTATATTTCTACTTCTTGTGGTTATTTACTTTTGTTTCTCCTGTCAGCATATTTGATTAATTCGTTCGAATTCACACTTTCACACATTATTTAAAACCATTTGTAGGTGGCTTGGAAGCTAATTAAGTTAATGCAGAAGCAATACTCTAGACAAAGATGAGCGAATTGAAGGTGATAAATGCATATATGGTGGCCAAATCGCTTATTATATTTCATCTCTTAATCTAATATGATTCTGAATTTTAATTTCCATGAATAATTGTTAGGCTGGTACAGATGTTCTTAAAAGGGCCATTAAACTACCTTATGAAATTGGAAAGTTGCTATTGCTTGAATGAAAGCACCGTCTTCTGTTGCCAAGGCATTCCCCACATGATGAGATTATGTGATTGTTACCGGCTTCTTAATTATTTGTTAAATCAGGTTTTTCTTATCAAGTACATCATCTTATTCACCATTTTGGCTATATCAGAATTTGCTAATACCATGATGTCAAAGCAAGCTCAAGCACTAGATCCCTAATAATAATGCATTGCATTTTCATTTTATTTTTAGGTTGACTTTGAAGACCCTATGGAGAACATTGGGGTAATCAAGGATTAGGCTGGTGATGTAACTACTTCCACTGTGGTGTTGTGTGCAACGTTCAGTTGCTGGACTTTGAAGAAGAAAGTGATGGCCAGGTCTGCTCTGTTTCAATTGAGGATGGATAGCTGCCTGGATGGCATGATGATTTTTATTGCATGATATTAAGGTACTAAGATAATCATTTCTATCTTGTTTTTTTCTTTGATCGGTTTATCCTCTATAAGCAAATTCAATTATGCTAATATTACCATTTTTTCACCCAATTTTCACCGTTGGTTGTAATAACAATTTCAGGTACTCAAAAGCTACAGAGCAAAGCACATGTGGGCTGATCATATGCTTCCATGGAGGAAGGAATTCGGAATTAAGACTATTATGCAGGTAACCACAGTTGTTAATTTGCACAAATTTGCATTGTCAGATTGCCCTTTAATATTCACTGTGTTTCTTTTTGTTATTCAGGTTACCATGGTATGCAGAGTATCATCTTTGAGGGTTTGTAAGAGCCTTTGCAGTAAATTTACCTACTCGAGCAATTGCACATTCATCGAGTACAATTTTGGATTTCAAGGTTTGTATGTTTAGTTGCTGTGGAAAAGTCACATGTTTTCTATCCTATTTTTAAGGAAAAAAAGATAGGGATAGAAAAGAAAAAAGATAGGGATAGAATTTCAATTTTTTGATAGAGTTTGCTTCTTAGTTTCTTAGTCTACAGTTAGTTGTTTACTTTCCTACTCTTGCACGTTATGTAGTTTAGAATTTATATGTTTATCATGTAATCCTATTGTAAAAGAAGAGAAAATGAGATACATATTTCTTCAATAATTTTCTCATGGTATCATAGCCGCTCTTTGATTCTTGGGTTTAGTTTTCAATTCTATTTGAATACCAAAGTCAAAGTATAACGACCAAGAAACTTCTGAGTTATCTTCAGAGCAGTTGCAATGGCATCTACGACCATCAAGTTATGTTTCTAATGATAGTCCATCACTTCATATCACAACCCATAAATTGAATGGTCAAAATTTTCTTCAGTGGTCCCAATCTGTGAAGATGTTTATCAGAGGTAAAGGGAAGATTGGTTACCTTACTGGTTCAATTAAAGAACCAACTGAAGACGACCCAAAGTTTCAAACTTGGGATGCTGATAACTCAATGATCATGTCATGGTTAGTGAATTCAATGGAACAAGAAATAGGTCAAACTTACTTGTTTCTGCCAACAGCAAAAGATTTGTGGGATGCTGTCACCGAGACCTATTCTGATTTGGGAAATTCTGCTAAGATTTATGATCTAAAAACCAGAATGTGAGAAACCAAACAAGGTAGTCAAGGAGTGACTAAATACTACAATATTTTGAAGGGCTTATGGCAAGAGTTAGATCAATACTATGATGGCGAGTGGGAATGTGCTGCTGATAGTGCTAAATACAAGAAGATGTTATAAAAAGAGCGTGTATTTGAATTCTTAGCAGGTTTGAGTTTAGACCTTGATGAAGTCCGTGGGCGAGTACTTGGAAAGGAACCTCTTCCTTCTACCAGGGAAGTGTTTTCTTATGTAAGAAGAGAGGAAAGTAGAAAGAATGTGATGATGGGAGGTTCTTCAGCAGAGAACTCAACCTTGATCTCTGTTACACCAGAAGCTCCACTGGTTGGTGGAACAAAAAACTTGAAGAAGAGTGATGAGAAGGACAGAGTTTGGTGTGATTATTGCCATAAGCCAAGACATACTAGAGATGCATGTTGGAAGTTTCATGGAAAACCTCCAAATCTGAAAAACAATAAATTCTCTGGTAAACATAGTCGTGGTTTCCAAGTTGTTGGGGAGAATCGGCCGACAACCAATACTGGAGAAACCAAATCTCAACTCTTCACTAAAGAGCAGTTAGAGCAACTGTACAGGTTTCTAAATCAGTCACAATCTCTCCCAAATCCTTCGTCCTTTAGTTCTTTAGCCCAGAAAGGTAATAATTTCACTGCTTTAGGAGTTGTTTATGAGAAACAAGATCCATGGATCATCGATTCAAGAGCAACCGATCATATGACCAGCCATTCTAAATTATTTTCTTCATATATTCCATGTTCTGGTAGTCAAAAAATTAAAATTGCTGATGGTTCATGTTGTGCAAATTTTATTGAATCGCAAGTGCACGAATCTATTGTAGAATAGACTAATGGTGACGAGTGTCGATCCCACGAGGAGGTGGATTTTAATTATGTGTAGAATTAATTTTGTAAATGGGTGGTTGTAATTGTAGTGGAAGTGATTTAAATTATCCTAAAATTGGAATTGAAATGGCGATAATAAATTCTAAAATTGGAATTGCAATGACGAGAATAAATTGAAGAGAAATCTATTGAAATGACGTACTTGGGTATTTGCATTTGTATCAACATGCGTTATGGGCTAAATAATCCTTACTAATGCCAATTAAATCATGAGTGCGGGAATCCACACCTCATGAACCACACTCTAATCAATATGGTGCTAAGGGCTTATCGTGCCAAATAATAATAACCTTGTACTAGGGTGCCGGTGAAACCAGGGCAGTATCTAGACAAGACTATTATTATTTGTCGACGAGAAGTCAAATCATCCACAAAAACTAGAGGGGAAGAGAAAATAAATTTACCAAATAAAGCCCATGACACATGTTGAGACTTCACCTTCAACCCAAGCTTGAAAGAAAATTAGTCACTCATAATTGAACTAGGGGTAAAATGGGAATTTATTAAAATACATAGAAAATACAAGATAGAGAAGGAATTATAGAAAACAGAGTCAAAAAATGGATTCAGAGGCATCAAATTAGGGGGGAGAGGTCCCCTTTTGATAGATACATTGAGTAAATCATGGCCATCGGATTAAAAACAGTTTGGACACTCAAGATTGTGCCACGTCATCAGTCAACAGTACGCGTCAATAGTACGCGTGAACAGTATGCGGTTTGACCACGCGGTTTGAACAGTAACACAGTTGGACCACGCGGTTTGGTTGAAAATAATCCCATATGTTGCATGTACCGTACGTGCGTTTTTTGGTCCACTAATATGCTGCCACGTCACCATTAATAGTACATAAGAATTTTAGTCCAACATGATCATGACACCTCATCAGTCAATGCCACGTCATCGATCCGTCTATGTGAACAGTAAGGTAGACAGTACCGTACATGTGAATAGTACCGCACATGTGAACAGTACCATTTTTTCTTTTATGCTCCTCCTAAGGTTTTCGACCGTCTTGAGTTCAAAAGTCATGTCTGTTTTACCGTTTGATCCCTCGTTTATTGTGAAATGACTATGATGCCCCTAAAATACATAAAATACTTAATTAAAATCAAACACACATAATTAAATTACAAGAAGCTTAAATACATAAAAGTAAGGGTTGTTAGTAAGACTTGAAATGTAAAATGACGATTTTCTCCTTTATAAATATACATTTTCTAACATTCAACAGTTCACTATCTTCCGTAGCAGGAAAAGGATCTATTCCTATCTCCACAAATTTGGTGTTAACATCTGTTCTTCATGTTCCTAATTTGTCTTGTAACCTTTTATCTGTTAGCAAAATTACCAAGGATCTTCATTGCATTGCTAAATTTTCTCGTTCCTATTGTGAATTTCAGGACCTGTGTTCGGGGAAGAAGATTGGCAGTGCTAGAGAGGTAGATGGTTTGTACTACTTCGAGGAGGATGTTAGTTTGTGTGGAGAAGCTCAGTCAGCAAATAATGAACTAACTTTCTCTATTGAAGATGAAATAATGTTGTGGCATCTCCGATTAGGTCATCCTAGTTTTTCTTATTTACAACATTTGTTTCCTTTACTGTTCAAGAATAAAAATCTTTCTTTGTTTCAGTGTGAAATTTGTGTATTGTCCAAAAATCATCGTGCATCTTTTCCTTCACAGCCGTATAAAAAATCTGCACCTTTTTCTCTTATACACAATGATATTTGGGGACCCTCTCGTGTTACAAACATTTCGGGGGCTAAATGGTTCATAACTTTTATTGATGACCTCACTCGTGTTTGTTGGGTGTACTTGCTTAAAGAAAAATCAGAAACTGCAACAGTTTTTAAAACCTTTCATACCATGATTCAAACACAATTTCAAGCAAAAATTCAAGTCTTTAGAATTGATAATGGGAGAGAGTATTTTGCTACTGCCCTTGGTCATTATTTCATGGAAAATGGTATTGTGCACCAATTCTCTTGTGTAGATACTCCTCAGCAAAATGGTGTTGCTGAACGGAAAAATCGACACCTATTAGAAGTTGCACGCTCTCTTATGTTCACAAATAAAGTGCCAAAACAGTTTTGGGGTAAAGCCATTCTCACAGCATCATACTTGATAAATCGTATGCCTACCCGAATCTTTAATTTTCAGTCTCCATTAAATGTTTTCACAAAATTCTATCCCTTCGCTAAGGTTTTCACATCTTTACCACCAAAGATTTTTGGGTGCATTGCTTTTGTTCACGTTCATAAACAGAACAGGAGCAAACTTGATCCTAGGGCTTTAAAATGTGTATTTCTTGGCTATTCTCCTACTCAAAAAGGCTACAAATGTTATGATCCATTGTTTAAAAAATTCTTCGTCACAATGGATGTTACATTTTTTGAAAATAGGTCTTTCTTTCCCAAAACTTCTTGTTGTGCAAATTTTATTGAACTCGCAAGTGCACAAATATATTGTAGTGTAGATTAATAGTGACGAGTGTCGATCCCACGAGGAGGTGGATTTTAATTGTGTGTAGAATTAATTTTCTAAATGGGTGGTTGGATTTATGGTGAAAATGACTTGGATTATACTAAAATTGGAATTGAAATGGCAAGAATAAATTGAAGAGAAATCTATTGAAATGGCGTACTTGGGTATCTGGATCCGTATCAACATGCGTCATGGGCTAAATATTCTTTATTAATATCAATTAAATCATGAGGGGGGAATCCACACCTCATAAACCACACTCTAATCAATATGGTGTTAAGGGCTTATCGTGCCAAATAATAATAACCTTGTACTAGGGAGCCAGTAAAACCAAGGCGGTATCTAGGCAAGATTATTATTATTTGTCGACGAAAAGTCAAATTTTCCACAAAAATTAGAGGAGAGAAGAAAATAAATTTACCAAATTAGCCAATGACACATGTTGAGACTTCACCTTCAACCTAAACTTGAAAGAAAATTAGCTACTCATAATTGAAATAGGGGCAAAATGAAAATTTATTAAAATACGTAGAAAATACAAGATGGAGAAGGAATTGCAGAAAATGAATTCCAAAAATGGATTCAGAGATATCAAATTAGGGGGGAGGCCCCCTTTTTATAGATACATGGAGTAAATCATGGCCATCGGATTAAAAACAGTTTGGACGCTCAGGATTGCGCCACGTTACCAGTCAACAGTACGCGGTTTGACCACGTGGGTGAACAGTAACACGGTTTGACCCGGCTTAAGCAGTAACGCGGTTTGGTTGAAAATAATCCTGTGTAATGCATGTACCGTACGCGAGATTTCTGGTCCACTAATATGCTGCCACGTCATCGATCAACAGTACATAAGAATTTTAGTCCAACAGGATCGTGACAGTACTATTTTTCCTTTTATGCTCCTCCTAAGGTTTTCGACCGTCCTGAGTTCAAAATTGATGTTCGTTTTGCAGTCTGATCTCTCGTTCATTGTGAAATGACTATGATGCCCCTAAAATACATAAAATACTTAATTAAAATAAAACACACGGAATTAAATCAAAAGAAAGTTAAATACATAAAAGTAAGGGTGTTAGTAAAATTTAAAGTGTAAAATGACGATTTTCTCCTTTATAAATATACATTTTCTAACACTCAACACACCTCCCAACCAACTTATTGCTAGTCCTTAGCAAATAAAGCGAAAACAAAATTTAAATCCAAAATAATATTTTTTTTTAACACTCATGTTTATTCAATTAGACTAATGATAGTAATCAAATAAAAGTATAAGCATTATCTCCAATCTAAAGAAACATCACACCCACATCAACCATCCACATGAATCAGACCAGTAGACTTTGTCACAGCTACTTTCAAGAATGACATGTTAAATCCCAAAATCTCACTGGATATAGTGACACTCTCACAAAGAAATTATACCCAATAAAAATAGTAACTGCAATGAATGGTAATTGAGAGAAAATAATAAAGAAATGATATCACGTGCTCTCACCAAGATGAAAGAAATATGCCCTCAGCTTAGAAATAATACGATCTCAAGTCAAATAAAAATGCTAGTCAGCCCAATTTATTTATTATTATTATTTTTTTATACACCACTACATCTTTTTAGCCCATATAACTAGCTTCTACTTCAGACTATAATTCCGTAAAATCAAGAAGAACTTTTATTATGACGTAACGTAGGCTAGGGACATGGTTAACAAAGAAGAGAAATAAGGAAAATAAAGTGTATGTTTGAGAAAAATGCAGAGGAATTTTTTTTTTCAGAAGTTGCAAGGTGGATTTCACCTATTATTGTTATTTTTTTCTTCTTTTTTTTGAACTAACAATTTTTTTTTTTAGCATAACTTCACTGTACAAATTATTTATTTACATTTTTCTCAAATATAAATAGGTGATGGAACTTGTAAGATATTGGGTAATACTCCAAATCGGAGTGGGTCAAGATGATAAGTTTGACAAAGAAATTTTTTTTTTTTTTTAAGGCTCAAAAGGGTTGACTATGGATATTTGATAAAATGGATGGCTAGAAAGGCTCAAACGGATCAAAGATGGCCTTTCCATCGTCTTTTAGGGCTCTAAATAACCTTCCATATCTACTAGTTAGATGGGCATTCAAATGTAGCAACACACATTTTTTTCTTTTTTTTTTTTTAATTTTACAATTTTTTTTAAGGGTTAACTCAAAAGAAATCTAGAGATCGTGTATACAATAATAAACTGTTAAGCTGTATAAAGAATGGGCAAAAGGGTTACTCTCCAAGAAAAATAATAGGCTTAAAAACTCACTTGGTACTTATTATGACATGTTCATTCTTTCAAGCAACTCATATTTGTCTCCGACATCAACATGTAGAGTAGCAAACATAGTGTAACATCACTTAAGACCAAAGATAAAATAAATACTAAAATTTGAAATTAATCATGTCATTCAATGTTAAAACAAATCACACAATTTTTTTTAAAGAATATTCTACCCCCCAACCTATTCTAAACATAAAAGGAAAATATGCATGCAGAAATGTGAAAATGAAGTAGAAAAACTAATCAGAAAAGTTACACTTAAAATGATAGAAAAAGAAAATGGTTTTTTTTTTTTTTACTAAGAAGATGCGTTTTTAGAGGCACTACACTTCATATTCATCTATCTTCGACTCAAATATTTAAAAATGTATATTTATAAAGGAGAAATTAAAGAACAAGAAAAATGAATATCAAAACTTACTAAAGAAAAAGAAAATGTCTGAATTTTTTTTATTTTTTTTGAATTTTTTTTGTTTTGTTTTTTTCAAATGATGAAGATGCGTTTCTAGAGTCACTACACTCCATATTCAGCCATCTTCAACACAAAAAGTTAGCAACAATTAGTTTCTACAACAAAAAATTAGTAAAAACTTAACCAAGATTCCCTAATTGTCGACTATTCCCTCCCCCCAACCAGAACGAAACATTGTCGTCAATGTTTGAAAGGAAAGAAGTAGAGTTTAGAGGACATCACCTGGGTGGTGTAACACAGAAGAAAATATTTACAGGCGGAGAGTTAAATCTAATTTGTACTTCTTACTGCGTGACACAACTTAAAAGTAATTTTTAACTCCCAAGTATAAGAGTGTCTTGTTGTATTATAACTCGGTGAGTCCGAGGTCGATCCACAGAGAAAAGATTTAATTAGTTTACTTTATTTTAACTAAAAATTGAAATTAAAACTTAAATATAAAAAACTTAATTTAAATGAAACTATGAAATTGAACTAGTTAGGGTTATGGATCCACTCTTAGAAGTAAATAAAACTTAATAAATTCTTTTTGCCCTTCTTTTTTTTACATTATTGCCCAAAAGATTAATTATATAAATTATTATTATTTTCCCTTTAATTTTATGATGGATTAAGTATTTATTGTGCGAAAATTTAATTTGTCTACAATAAGTCAAAATACCATTTTACCATACCTTATATTAAGATATTAAGAATTTATTGTGCCAAATTCATTTGTTTGTCTACAATAAATCAAAATTTCAAAATATAAAATATGTATAAAATTAAATAGAAAATAATTTAATTTATAAAATTAAGAATAGAATTTGCTTAAATCATATTTATTTCCTAAGAGTTTCACCTTCCCCTAACTAATATTATTTAGTTAAGCATAATTAAAATAAAAAGAAGTAGTAAAATTGAATTACTTATAATTAAAAGAAATAAAAACAACTAAAATTGGAAATAAAACTAATTTTATTTATAAAAATAATTATACAAAATATTAAAAACACACATGGAAATCAAGATTACAAGGAGATGGAGAAAATTTGAGAAGAAGAGAGTTGTAGAGAGATGATTAAAACATAAAAATGAGGCTCTATTTATAGAAAAATAAATTCATAATCCAGTGCTTTGCGGTCCATCGTAGGTTTCATGCATGTGCTCCTCACAACCCTTAGATCAAGATCCAATGGCTGGTCAAACTTCAAAAGTCAACATCACACATGGCATCGTTTGACTCGTCCGATTTGCCCAAAGAACGGTTCAGATTTGGCGGGTTAATGGGTGGATCGGGTCGACCCGAATATAAAGATTCGGATCCTCCAACTTGCTTCACCAACCATTGCCACATGGCACAATCATGGCCATTGAATCATGAACAGTTGAGATTTAGTCAAGATTGCCGGCTATCCCATGCACTCATATCTATTGTAAGCTCATTTCATCATCCAATCAGTGCTTGGTCAACAGGAAAAGTTAATTTTTTTTACACAAGCCCAATTTTAAGCCGATCTTGACTGATCTTAAAGTTTTCGGACCTCTAAAATCTAAATTTGACCTCCGTTTATCTGTTTGGAGTCTCGAAGTACGTGAAATTAATATTTTTCCTAATAACATATAAAAATACACAAAATTAAATATATTGAAAACATAATTAATAATTCATAATATATTACATAAACACAAATATAAATTATAACATAAGCATAAAATAACATATTATTGCTTGATAATTAAACAATTTTTAATACTAATCACACCCCCCCAACCAGCTTATTGCTAGCCCTCTAGCAATTAAAGCGTTATATTAAATTAAGATTTATAAAATTCACATGCAAGTTAATAGTTGTTCATCCATCCTTCAAATTACTAAATAAATGAACTCTCCCAGATTTCTTTACCACATTGATGTTCACTCATTATCTAAAATATCATTAAACCTTCTTTTGTGCTCAAGTAATTAACACAATACTTATGAGGCTTCATTAAAAGAAAAACAACATTTTCGTTCCAAAATTCATTAGAAATTATATCTTTAAGCAATATATTATTCACACATATTTTTAAAATATTACATTTCTAACCCGTGTAGCGAGCTTTAGGTCAGTGACTCCCAGACCAGTTGGCCTTATGGCACTACGTGTTGAAGCACCCCTACGGACTTAATTACTCGGGTTTCTAATAAACAAACAATATATCTATTACCCATGTAGTGAGCTTTAGGTCAGTGACTCCTAGACCAGTTGACCTTAGGACACTAGGTGTTGAAGCACCCCTATGGACTTAATTACTCGGGTTCTAGACATGGAAAAATTAAAAACAATTTTTTTCTACTTTTTTTTTTTTTGGAAATATACACTTTCTACTACCTTAGATACTATTCCTAATAAATCAAAAGAACTAAATGCTGTAAAATTTTAACTTACAACCCACTAGTATGTGTCATAGTGTGTGTGTGTAAAGAATTGATGAAGAGTAGGAATCTATATTATACGAGGATTAGTTTCCTTATTAACTAAAGTTTAAGACTTTTAAATTCCTTTCTAATTTAGAATTTTGTTTCTCTTTCAATTTAGGATTTTGTTTTTACTTCATAAATTAGGATAATTACTACTACTATAAATAGCTCCCTCTTGTAGCCTATAGAGGCAGAATTTTGAGTTCAATAATATTTCAATTTTCAAATCTCTTTGTGAGTATTTGAACAGTTAATTCTCGGTATTCTGCGGAATCAATGAGTCTTAAATCCCTAAGTTCGCGGTATTCTTTTGAATCAACGTGAATTTAGCTGTTCTTTTATTCTGGTATTCTCTAGAATCAACGGAATATTTTGAACATTAAACTTCCGCTGCATCAAGAATGATTCAATAATACCTGTTAAATGAGTAAACAATTAAATAACTTAATAACCAATTGGAGAGTTCACAAATTCGAGTAATTCAAAGAAAAGGGAACAAAAATAATTTACTATGAATCTCAAAATCAAAATATAATACAACAAGACTATTAGGATGCGTCTCAAAAGTCGTGACTCTTTACACGGCCATCCTAGACAAAATAAAAATGTTTTTTTTTTGTTTTTTTTTCAACAAAGAAAAGAAAAGAGAAAAGTGAAAAACAACACACCCCACATATTTAAAACATTCGTCAATTATCCCCACCCCACAACCTAATCTAAACATTATCTTAACATTTTATAATTTTACAAATATGCAAAAAAAATAAAAATAAAAGAGAATAATAAAAGAAGAAGAAGAGGAGATCTCACCTGAACTTGATGCAGAAGCTTACAAGCAGATAACAAAGATGAAGAGAAATTCAATTTTTTTTTTAATAACACCCTTAAGATTAAGAAGATGCGTTTCTAGAGGTACTACATTCTCTATATCCTGCCATCTTCGACTCAAATTTGTCCTAAGTTAGTCTTTACAGAAAAAAAAATTTTTATTTTTATTTTTGTAAACACATCACCAGGACTAAGACATTCCACAATTATCAACTATTCTCTCCCCCCAACCTGAAAAAGACATTGTCCTTAATGTTTTAAAAGGAAAGAAAGAGTTTAGAAGACAACACATGAACACTACAACAGAAAATATTTACAGACGGAGAGTTAAATCTAAATCGCACTTCTTATTACTGCTACTGTTACTGCTACCATCATCAGTCGACCAATTCAGTGCAAAAGTCTTTGGATCTGGCTCTGGTGTATAAGCTTGTAAAAGATCAAGTAACTCATTAGCAGTAGAAGCAGAGATAAAGAGTTTTTTCAAAGAATGTGGAACAAAATGATTCTTTATTGCATGGTTAATAAAAGTTAGCAAGCCATCATAAAAATTAGTAACATTTAACAAACCGATGGGTTTTTGATGAATGTTCAAGTGGGCCCAAGATGCAAATGTAATCAGTGCCTCAAAAGTTGCAAGATCTCCTGGCAAGAAATAAAAGTATCAGCATGATTCATCATTTCAGATATTCTCTCTTGCATACTTGATACCACTAATTCTTCTCCAATTGGTAGACCAGACATGCACACTAGCGGTTTCATGGGTTTTGGGATAATGCCGAGTACTTGGCTTCCTCTGGTAAAAACAGCTTCTGAGACAAGTCTTGATAACCCTCGTTCACCTCCTTCATATACAATATGCAGTTTCCTCTCTGCTATGACACGACCAAGATCTACAGTTGCCTGAACAAACTCTTTGTACTTTCCATAATGAAACCCAGAAAGCACACAAATGTTTTTGAATTGTTTACTCGAAGATGCTGCCATTGGACAAATTTTTCAAAAACAAGTTATGAGTGTTTGAAAAATGAGCTCATATTTAAAGATCTTGGTGATATAAATAATAAGAAATAGCTGTAAATGGGTTGGCATATTTGTCAAATGACGAGTAAAGCTCGTGGCTCAATAATTCAAAAACAAACGGTGAAAAGAAAATAATAATTAGAAAAAGTAAACAGTAAAAGAAACCAAATATTTATTAAATACAAAACCACATCACTAAATGCAATAATGCAAATGATAAAATAACAGTAAAGTAAAATAACAGTGAAGTGAAAGGATATTTACTGGTAGTTGTGATTGTGGCTCACATCTTTCTCTGGTTTTACGTCCAGTAACGGCTTGAACGCCCTCTATGGGTCAAGGATCGGCTTCCCATCCAGTTTTCTTATAAACTGGCAAACATGGTCTTTTTGAGTCAGATTCCCAAGACTAAACTGTGCACTTTATTTTTAGAATAGTATCCACAAATTATAAATCTCACGTTACACAAATCTGCTTCGATGCGTCTCAAGAGATCGTAAGATATCATCCAACGATTCTTTACACATGCCATTTTTAACGAATTTAATTTTATCTTCACGAGTATCAGAAACCATTCCTAAAGATTTACAATCTGGTCGTTTGCAACCAAGTCTTACACAGTTATGACATTTTGAGCCAAGTCGTTTAGCTCTCCTTTTCTTAGCAAACGTACTTTTACCAAAACCAGCCATGTAAGAAACAAATGGACCAGAAAACTCACCTGCTAATTGGACCTTTGCTTCAATTAACCAACGAATGTCAGAAGGAATGCCATTGATCATTAACAAACGCAGTCGTTCACAACGAGCTTTGTAAATTTTCCTGAGGGCATTCTGAGGGAGAGAGGGAAAATGCTTATGGAGTTTATGTTGTATTTCTTCTATGTTTGATTTTGGGGTTTCAGTTATTGTGGGAAACTGAAGATACCGACTTAAGAAGTCACAGAGTACCGTTATCCGCCATTTATACGGGAAAATAAATCAAAACACACCAAAATCAAATTTGTAAAATCAAATCAAGCGTGAAAGCGAGCAAAAAGAAGCACACAATATAAAAGGAAAATGAACTTACATTCGTCCTCTCATTGAGTTAACCCAAGCTCCATTTAAAATTCATATATGCCACTCTCTAATGTTCTAAGTTGTCCCTCTAGATCCTCAACATAGGACACGAATTCTGGTGGTTGCAGATCCCAAAGTGGATGTGATTTACAGCTTTGTATCAGGCCTCTTAAGTGAAATTTTATATGCAGAAATCTTTTAAGATGTGCAAACAAGAATTTTCTCATTGAGGTGCTCATGATGTAAAATGAAAATTGATGAGAGAATGTACAACTGTCAAACAAACACGCTTACACAAGAAAAATAATGTTAAACAAAAACTATGTACAGTGCATCAATCGAGAGAAAAAGAAAAAAAATCAAACAATGAAACAGTAAAAGAATGTAAAACAAAAAAATTAAAATAAAATAAATCATTAAAGACTTAATCAAGAACTGGTGGGTTACCCAAATTAATTTCGGTGTCCTCGTGATGTGGGTGATGTTCCAGATATGATTTTAATCTTTGACCATTAACTTTAAATGTGACACCATTCTTTGGATTCTCAATTTCTATGGCCCCATGTGAATATACATTTTTTACAACAAATGAACCATTCCATTTTGACTTTAACTTCCCTGGAAATAAATGAAGACGAGAATTATAAAGCAACACTTTTTGACCAATCTCAAATGTTTTTTGAAAAATTCTTTTATCATGAAATGCTTTTATTCTTGCCTTAATAATTCTTGAATTTTCATATGCATCATTCCTTAATTCCTCAAGTTCATTCAATTGCAATTTTCGCACATTACCAGCATCATCCAAATTTGAATTAAAAGCTTTAATAGCCCAAAGTGATTTATGTTCAAGTTCAACAGGTAAATGACAAGGTTTACCATAAACTAACTGATAGGGTGACATTACTAATGACGTTTTAAATGCAGTACGGTAAGCCTAAAGTGCATCATTAAGTCTAAGAGACCAATCTTTTCGGTTTGGGTTAACTGTTTTTTCCAAAATTTGTTTTATCTCCCTATTTGCTAATTCAACTTGACCATTTGTTTGAGGATGATAAGGGGTAGCAATTTTATGTGTAATTTCATATTTCTTCATTAAAGACTCAAATGACTTATTACAGAAATGCTTACCTCCATCACTGATAATGGCTTGAGGGATTCCAAATCGACTTAAAATGTTTTCTCTTAAAAATTTAATCACAGTTTTAATATCATTATTTCGACAAGAAATTGCTTCAATCCATTTTGAGACATAATCAACTGCAATTAATATATACACAAATCTAAAAGATGATGGAAATGGACCCATGAAATCAATTCCCCAACAGTTAAATATTTCAATTTCAAGTATGGGATTTAAGGGCATCATGTTTCTTTTTGTAATTGATCCCAATTTTTGACATTTTTCACAACTTTTGCAGAATTCATATGTGTCTTTAAACATCGTAGGCCAATAATAATCCACACTGTAAAATTTTAGCAGTAGTTTTTCTTGAAGAAAAGTGACCACCACATGCTTTAGAATGACAAAAATTAATGACACTACTTATCTCATTATCAGGAATACATCGCCGAAAAATTTGATCTGGGCAATACTTAAACAAATAAGGGACATCCCAATAAAATTTCTTTACTTCAACAAAAAATTTCTTCTTCTCTTGAGCATTCCATTGCAAAGGTATTTTACCTATAACAAGAAAATTAACAATATTAGCATACCATGGCATTGAAGTAACAGAAAATAAAAATTCATCAGGGAAAGAATCATTTATAGGTGTTATATCATTGCAGAATTCATATGCGAGTCTTGATAGATGATCAGCAACAACATTTTTAGCACCCTTTTTATCTTTGATGGTAAGGTCAAATTCTTGTAGTAACAAAATCCAACGAATTAGTCTCGGTTTGGCATCCTGTTTACTCATCAAATATCTCACAGCAGCGTGGTCAGTAAACACAACAGATTTAGAGCCAAGCAAATATGAACGGAATTTGTTTAATACAAATACCACAGCAAGTAATTCTTTTTCAGTTGTAGAATAATTCATTTGAGCACTATCCAAAGTCTTACTCGCATAATAAATCACAAAAAGCTTACCATCCCTTCTTTGTCCTAAAACAGCACCAACAGCAAAATCACTTGCATCACACATTAATTCAAATGGCAAAGACCAATTAGGAGATTGCATAATAGGTGCAAATGTTAAAAGACAAATTATTTTTTCAAAAGATTTTTGGCAATCATCATTCCATTCAAACGATGCATCTTTTAATAAGAGGTTATAAAGTGGTTTAGATATGGCACTAAAGTTTTTTATAAACCTCCTAGAAAATCCTGCATGTCCTAAAAAGATCGCACATATCTAACTGTTTTTGGTTGTGGCAATTTAGATATGACTTCGATTTTTGCTTTGTCAACTTCAATTCCTTTAATAGAAACAACATGACCCAAAACAATTCCAGAAGTAACCATGTAGTGACATTTTTCCCAATTCAACACGAGTTCTTTTTCAACACATCTTTTTAAAACTTTATCCAAATTATCGAGGCAATCATTAAAAGAATTCCCAAACACAATCAAATCATCCATAAAGACCTCTAAACAATGTTCAACCATATCACAAAAAATGCTTAACATACATCTTTGAAATGTTGCAGGAGCATTACAAAGCCCGAATGGCATTCTTTTAAATGCAAATGTTCCAAATGGACATGTAAATGTGGTCTTTTCTTGGTCCTCGAGTGCTATAGGAATTTGATAATAGCCCGAATATCCATCTAAAAAACAGTAGTAGGGATGTCCTGCTACTCTTTCTAAGATTTGGTCAAGGAATGGTAATGGAAAATGATCTTTTCTAGTGGCTTCATTTAATTTTCTATAGTCAATGCACATGCGCCAACTAGATGTAATTCGTATTGGAATTAATTCACCTTTTTCATTTTTAACAACAGTGATTCTAGATTTTTTTGGCACTACTTGTGTAGGACTTACCCACTTACTATCAAGAATAGGGTAGATAATTCCCACATCAAGCAATTTAAAGACTTCTGTTTTGACTACCTCTTTCATG
Organism: Citrus x changshan-huyou; assembly: GCA_039657385.1. Lineage (NCBI taxonomy): Eukaryota > Viridiplantae > Streptophyta > Magnoliopsida > Sapindales > Rutaceae > Citrus > Citrus x changshan-huyou. Next base: position 10,822,892 of record CM077549.1, read on the forward strand.
TATGGGTTTAATCTTCTTTGAGGTTGTTGACATGTTTTAGCATTTTCTTCCAAATTAATTCTATGAGTGCAGATTAGGGGATTAATGCCTTTAATATCATTTAAAGTCCATCCAATTGCATTTTTATACTTTTTAAGAACATTTAGTAACTTACCTTCTTGGTCGCTTGTTAAAATAGAAGAAATCACAACAGTATAAGTTTGTTCTTCTCCAAGAAAAGCATATTTCAATCCTTCAGGCAAATGTTTCAATTCCATTTTAGGCACTTCTTGTTGTTCTGTCTTTTCAATACTTCCAAGCTCCTCAAATTTTGGCTCGTCATCATAATTTTGTGAAGTCTGCACAGAATCAAGCAACGAATTTATATTAGAAATATTAAGTTCAAGTTGCTTATTTGACTCAATTGAATTAACTAAACAAACATTTGAGAGTTCATAAAAATCCCCTTTTTGAATATTTTCCTCGATACAAGATTCAAACAATTCCTTTTGTTCATCAGTATCATCTTCATTCTTATTTTCTTCATTAGGTTGCCTGCACATGTTGAAAACATTCAATTCCAAAGTCATATTCCCAAAGGATAAATTCATTAAACCATTCCTACAATTAATCAAAGCATTAGCAGTTGCTAAAAATGGTCGACTTAAAATTACAAGAATTGGTTTGTAATTATTCACAACAGGTTCAGTTTCCAAGATAATAAAATCCACAGGATAAATAAATTTATCAGCTTATACTAAAACATCTTTCACTATTCCTTTTGGTACTTTAACTGATCTATCGGCAAGTAAAAATGTAGTTGAAGTTGATTTTAACTCACCAAGATTAAGTTGAAGATAAACTGAATATGGAAGTAAATTAACACTAGCACCAAGATCTAGTAAAGCATGCTCAATTATGTGGTTACCAATAATACAAGAAATAGTAGGACAATCAGGATCTTTTATATTTCAACTTATTATTAGTAAACAAAATTGTAATTACCTGTTCGGCCATGAAAGCACTCTTTCTTACCTTCAATTTCCTCTTAATAGTGCACAAGTCCTTTAAAAATTTGGCATATGAAGGAACCTGCTTGATTGCATCTAATAGAGGAATGTTAGCTTTCACTTGCTTAAAGATTTCATAAATTTCAAAAGAGTGGTTTGATTTCTTTGGTTTATTCAATGCATGCGGAAATGGTGGTTCAGATGGAACACTAGTTATTTCTTCACTAGGTGTAAGTTCATTTAGTCCTTCCTTACCCTTTGAATTTTCATCATTTTCATAAGGTTCAGGCATAGGTCTATCAACAACCTTACCACTACGAAGAGTTATAACTGACTTGACTTGGTCTGTGAGTGGATTTTGTTGAATTTTAGGATTTGGTTGTGGTTGGGCTGGAAATTTTCCTTTTTCTTGAATGGTGAGTGCAGAAGCAATTTTAGCAAGAGTATCTTTCAAATCAGAAAAAGTTTGTGCATTTTGATTGTTAATAACATCTTGCTTTCTGATGAATAAATGTATTGTGTCTTCCAGATTTTTCCAGGGTGGTGGAACATATGGTGCATAAGGCTGAGGATTTTGAAAATTTTGTAGAGGTGGTGCTTGTGAAGATTGTGCATTATTATTATTCCTCCAACTGAAATTCGGATGATTTCTCCAACCAGGATTATAAGTCTGTGAATATGGGTTTGGTTTATTGAAAGTGTTAATGACATTAGCTTGATCATTTAGACATTCTTTAAGTGCAGGCAAAGTGGGACACTCTTGAGTGAAATGATCATTCGAATTACATATGTTACATATAATTTCTTGAACATATTTTACTTGATCACTCTTTTTATACTCCAAAGCTTCAACTTTCCTAACTAGGGATGCAAATTTTGCTTGTAAATCATGATCTTCCCTAAGGTTATGGATTCCTCCACTAGATGGAGATAATTGTTGCTTATTTGTCAATTCAAAAGTTCCAACAGTATCCCAATGTTGTGCATTTTCAACTAATTGGTCAAGGTAATCTAGTGCATCTTCAGGATTTTTATCCCTAAATTCACCATTACACATCATTTCAACAACCTGTCTACTTTGGGGTATTAAGCCCTCGTAGAAGTAAGTGACCAATCGCCAAGTTTCAAAACCATGATGTGGGCATATGTTAAGCAACTCTTTAAACCTATCCCAACATTGGTATAATGTTTCTCCATTTTTTTGAGTGAAAGAAGTGATTTGCCTTTTAAAAGAATTTGTTCTATGAGGTGGAAAGAATTTTTTCAAAAACTGTTCTTACATGTTATTCCAAGTTCTTACTGATCCAGATCTAAGGTTTTGTAGCCAAGTTTTAGCTTTATCTTTTAATGAAAAAGGAAAAAGTTTTAATTTAATTATGTTCATGCTACAATTTTGGTCCGTGTATGTATTACAAACTTCCTCAAAATCTCTTAGATGCAAGTACGGATTCTCAGATTCTAAACCATGAAATGTTGGTAAAAGTTGGATAATACCTGGTTTAAAATTAAATCGAGATGCTTCTGGAGGAAATACTATACACGACGGTGCTCCAGTTCTGGTTGGATTCATGTAGTCTCTCAGAGTCCTTGGTTGATTCTGATCATGCCCATGTTGAGATTGGTTGTCTCCCTGATCAATTTGAGGATTAAGTTTGCCCAAAACGTTTTCGCCTTGATTCTCATCCATCCTTGATTCTCACTTGAAGATCGAGACCAACGCCTCATGCAATGGTTATGTTATAAAGATAATATTTACACAAATTGATAATAAAATAAAAAAATAAATAAAAAATAAGCAAATAATATAAGTGTACAAAAGAAAATTAAATAACAATTTTGGTGGTTGAACCCACCAATTAACAATAAATTACGTATAAAATAAATGCAAGAGAAAGAAAAAGAAAAAGAAAAAAAATGGTGGTTGAACCCACCAATTAAAAAAAAAGCAAAATTAAATAAATTCTTAAAATTAAATAACTGAAAATAAAAGTTAAGAGTTAGTAGTTAGTAGTTAGTTTGGTGGTTAAACCCACCAATAAAGCAAAAATAAACAAATAAATACGAAATAAAATAAATGCAGAAAATTAAATAAATGAAATTAAAAAAAAGTTAGGAGTTAGCAGTTAGTAAGTTAAGAGTTAGTAATTAGAGTTAGTAGTTAAAGTTAGTTTGGTCCAAATTAAGTCCAAAATAAGTCCAAATATGTCCAAAGTATGTCCAAGTCTTAATTATTTTGAGGAATCGTCTAGGGATTCTATTGCAAATTATTTTTAATTTTGTGGTCAAATTGTAATTTTTAGAAGTTTAGAATTAGCAATTTGGGATGAAAATGAAACGACTGAAAGATGTTGGGGTCAGAATGTAATTACTAGAAATTGGGCTAGAAATGGGCTTGTTGGGGTGAAACGAGAATTATGAAAGATATGAGGACAAAAGAGAATTTAAGAAAAAAAAAGGGGACAAACGAAAATTTACATAAAGAGAAAAATCAAAAACCAAAAAAATAAAGCAAAATAAAAACTTTTCCCCGGCAACGGCGCCAAAAACTTGACACAACTTAAAAGTAATTTTTAACTCTCAAGTATAAAAGTGTCTTGTTGTATTACAACTCGGTGAGTTCGAGGTCGATCCACAGAGAAAAGATTTAATTAGTTTACTTTATTTTAACTAAAAATTGAAATTAAAACTTAAATACAAAAAACTTAATTTAAATGAAACTATGAAATTGAACTAGTTAGGGTTATGGATCCACTCTTAGAAGTAAATAAAACTTAATAAATTCTTTTTGCCCTTTTTTTTTTACATTATTGCCCAAAAGATTAATTATATAAATTATTGTTATTTTCCCTTTAATTTTATGATGGATTAAGTATTTATTGTGCCAAAATTTAATTTGTCTACAATAAGTCAAAATACCATTTTACCATACCTTATATTAAGATATTAAGAATTTATTGTGCCAAATTCATTTGTTTGTCTACAATAAATCAAAATTTCAAAATATAAAATATGTATAAAATTAAATAGAAAATAATTTAATTTATAAAATTAAGAATAGAATTTGCTTAAATCATATTTATTTCCTAAGAGTTTCACCTTCCCCTAATTAATATTATTTAGTTAAGCATAATTAAAATAAAAAGAAGTAATAAAATTGAATTACTTATAATTAAAAGAAATAAAAACAACTAAAATTGGAAATAAAACTAATTTTATTTATAAAAATAATTATATAAAATATTAAAAACACACCTGGAAATCAAGATTACAAGGAGATGGAGATAATTTGAGAAGAAGAGAGTTGTAGAGAGATGATTAAAACATAAAAATAAGGCTCTATTTATAGAAAAATAAATTCATAATCCAGTGCTTTGCGGTCCATCATAGGCTTCATGCATGTGCTCCTCACAACCCTTAGATCAAGATCCAATGGCTGCTCAAACTTCAAAAGTCAACATCACACGTGGTATCATTTGACTCGTCCGATTTGCCCAAAGAACGGTTGAGATTTGGCGAGTTAATGGGTGGATCGGGTCGACCCGAATACAAAGATTCGGATCCTCCAACTTGCTTCACCAACCATTGCCACGGGGCACAATCATGACCATTGAATCATGAACGGTTGAGATTTAGTCAAGATTGCCAGCTATCCCATGCACTCATATCTATTGTAAGCTCATTTCATCATCCAATCAGTGCTCGGTCAACAGGAAAAGTCAACTTTTTTTTACACAAGCCCAATTTTAAGCCGATCTTGACTGATCTTAAGGTTTTCGAACCTCTGAAATCTAAATTTGACCTCCGTTTATTTGTTTGGAGCCTCGAAGTACGTGAAATTAATATTTTTCCTAATAAACACATAAAAATACACAAAATTAAATATATTGAACACATAATTAATAATTCATAATATATTACATAAACACAAATATAAATTATAACATAAGCATAAAATAACATATTATCGCTTGATAATTAAACAATTTTTAATACTAATTACTGCGGCTACTGTTACCATTATTATTTGGACGCTCCAACACAAAGGTCCAGGGGTCTGGCTCCGGTCTATAAGCTTGTAACAGATCAAGTAGCTCATTAGCAGTGTGAGCACAAATAAAAAATTTTTTCGCATTGGAAGGAATGAAATAATTTTTTATTGCATGGCTAAGAAATGCGATGAAGCCATCATAAAAGTTATTGACATTTAACAAACCGATGGGTATCTAGTGAATGTGCAGATGGGCCCAAAATGCTAGTGTGATAAGTGCCTCTAGTGTTGCAGGATCTTCTGGAAGGAAAATTAAAGCATAAGCATGATTAAGCATTTTAGTTATTTGTTCTTGCATATCTGAGATGACTAACTCTTCTCCAATCGATGAGTCAATCAAACTGCCCAAAAGTTTTAGGGCTTTTGGGATGATGCCTAACACTTGGCTACCTCTGATAAAAGCAGTTTCTGAGACCAATTTTGATAACCCTCGGTTATCTCCTCCATACACCAAGTGTAATTTTCTCTCTACTATGCTTCGACCAAGATCTATGGCTGCCTCAACGAATTCTTTATGTTTGCCATAGTTAAATCCAGAAAGCACACAAATATTCTGACCTAGAGTGAATGATTTTCTCATAATTTGCTTGTCATGGAAGACTTTCATTCGTTGCTTGACATTTTCGTATGCATCATTGTGAATTTCTTCAAGTTCTCCCAGCTGTAATCTTCTTTCTGAGCTGGCTTGCTGCATGTCAAAGTTGAATTTCTTGATAGCCCAATATGCACGATGCTCGAGTTCCACAGGTAGGTGGCAAGCTTTTCCATACACTAGCCTGTAGGGTGACATCCCAATCGGGGTCTTGAAAACCTTTGATGTCTGCTATAGTCCATCCTAATGCTCCTTTGTGCTCTTTTAAAACATCTAACAACTTACCTTTTTGTTCATCGTTGAGAGATGATGAGATGATTACCGGTAGAGTGCTTTCTTCTCCCAAAAACGCATATTCCAAAGTGTTGGGCAATGGTTTGAGCTCGAGTTTCGGTGGTGATTCTGATGATGGGATGAGTTTCTTCTCTGATGATGCTAGTTGCTCAACTCTTGACTTCCATTTATTAGTGTCCATGGATGGTGCTGAGTCAAGTAGGGCGTTAACCTCATCGACCGATCTGTCAATATAAAAATCTAAACCAAAGTGAGTTAAGCATGTTTGTAAAGGATCATCACTAAGGTTTGAAAGAAAAGTGTTATCAACTAATGCTTCAATTAAATTCATATCAACAATTTCATCATTTGCATTGTGAGGTTGTTTGGCAATGTTGAAGAAGTTCAGTTTCATAGTCCTGTTGCCGAAGGACAACTGCATATTTCCAGTTCTGCATTGAATGTGAGCATCCGCAGTTGCCAAGAAAGGTCGGCCGAGGATAATGGGGATGTGCTTCCTTGAATCCTGGATTGGTTGAGTGTCAATTGCATTGAAATCAACAGAAAAATAAAACTTGTCTACTTGGATAAGCACGTCCTCCACAATACCATGAGGTATTTTCGTGGACCGATCTACAAGCTGTAACACCACTGGAGTTGGGTGTAATTCTCCAAGTCCAAGTTTCAAAAATACTAAGGCAACAGATTTACACTAGCTCCTAAATCCAACAAAGAATTCTCAATTGTGTGGTTCCATATGCTACATGAGATAGTGGGGGAGCCTGGGTCTTTGCATTTTAGAGGAATTTTATGTTGGAGTATAGAACTAACGTTTTCTGTTAAAAATGCATTCTTTTGAACATGAATGTTTCTCTTTTTAGTACAAAGGTCTTTAAGAAATTTGGCATAAGATGGAACTTGCTTTATAACATCAAGTAAAGGGATGTTAACACTTATCTGTTTGAAGATTTCAAGAATCTCACCTGTGGATTTTCCCTTCTTTCCTTCCCTAACCTCTGAGGAAATGGAGCTTTCGGAATGTATTCTCGTGGTTTGGTTTCTTCTCTCTCATTCGGTGATGAGTCCTCAACACTCACAGGTACAATTTGATTTTCTTTTGTCACCGGCATCTCAACTTTGTTGTTGACTTCTTTTCCTTTTCGCAAGGTCATGACTGCTTTTACCTCTCCATGCTGTTGTGGTGAACTGGTACTTGCTTCATGTACTCCTTTAGGATTAGGCACTGGTTGACTTGGAAACTTGCCTTTCTCAACAGTCATTGCCAAGGTCTGAACTGAAGAAGCAAGTTGTCCCACCATCTTCTCGAGGCTTGAAACTGATTGAGCTTGTGGGTTGAAGCCTGCTCTCAACTCATTTCGTAGTCCATCAATGGTGCGGTTCTGTTACTCAATCGTGGAGTGAGTAACATTCTTGAAATTCTGGAATGTATCCTCCCATAGTATGGGTTGAGAGTAGTTTTGGTTTTGATTGTATGGTCTAAATGGTGGCTGAGAGGCTTGAGAAACTTGAGGAATTTGTTGCATTGGTGGAGCTGGAGCTACTGGTCCATTCTGTTGGAATCCTTGAGACCATGAAAAATTGGGGTGGTCTCTCCATCCAGGATTATATGTGTTGGAGTATGGGTTGTAATTTGATGGTTTTCTTATTACACCTATGGCATTGGCTTGATCTGAGTATGAGTCATGGTCATGTGGCTTTGTTGATTTAACAGTCAATAACGATGCTATTGTCGAGCGAGACTTTCAATCATCTCCTTGACTTCTTTGATTTCTGAACTTGACTTGCCAATGTGAACCTCATTCACTCCCTTAATTCTTCTAGTATTCTTGAGTGATCGACTCCGTTGTTGGGAATTATCCGCTTGTCGCTGGAAGAATTCCTAAATCTCTGATGCACTTTTTGACATTAGCTCTCCTCCACTTGTTGCCATTAGTCATTCTTGCACATTCGGCAATAATCCCTCCAAAAAGTATTGGCATTGGTGCCATTTCTCGTACCCATGATGTGGACACTTCAAGAGTAGCCCATTGAATCTCTCCTATGTTTCGAAAAACTGCTCGTCTTCTCTCTGGGTAAACTCTGAAATTTCCTTACGAATAGCATTGGTTTTATGCACTGAGAAATATTTATTCAAAAATTTTGGTACCATTTGTTCCCATGATGAAATACTATTGGAAGACAATGTATTAAGCCAAACGAGCTCTATCCTTTAAAGAAAATGGGAATAGTCTAAGTTTTACATCATCATCTGAAAAATTCTCATATTTAAATTTTTGACAAATAGCATGAAAATCATTCAAATGATTACATGGGTCCTCATTTTCTAAGCCATAGAATGTTGGGAGACAATTTAGCACACTAGATTTTAGTTCAAAACTCCTAGCAGCTACATTTGAGTATCTTATGTATGATGTGCTCAAATTAGCTAAGAGACTAAAATAGTCCTAAAATGGCCTCTCCTGTGGTTGCAAATCCATTTTATTTTTGACTTGTTTGTGTGTGCGAAGTGTTTTTTCAAGTTCAAGGTCTATAGGTTCAAGATTAGGTAATAATGACCTTGGACCATGCATGCAAAACAAATAAAATAAAAATAAAGATGAGAACAAAACAAATAAAAATAAAAAAGAAGGAGAAATTACGATACTAACCTTATTGCGCTATTACAACCTTACTATAAAAACACACAAAAAAATACGTAAAATAAATTTATTAAAAAGAATTAGTAAGATAAACAAAAATTACAAAGAAGAAAAAAATAATAACTTGAAAATTAAATTACATAATTTTAAAGAAGAGAAAAAGAAAAGAAATACTAACCTCTAAATGTCGATTCATTTTTATTTTTCTTTTTTTTATAAGAAAAAAATACAAGAAAACAAATAAAAGAAATTATTCTCAAAAATTAATTCTACAAATTAAAATAACTTACCTCCCCGGCAACGGCACCAAAAACTTGTTGTGCAAATTTTATTGAACTCGCAAGTGCACGAATCTATTGTAGTGTAGATTAATGGTGACGAGTGTCGATCCCACGAGGAGGTGGATTTTAATTGTGTGTAGAATTAATTTTCTAAATGGGTGGTTGGATTTAGGGTGAAAATGACTTAGATTATACTAAAATTGGAATTGAAATGGCGAGAATAAATTGAAGAGAAATCTATTGAAATGACGTACTTGGGTATCTAGATCCGTATCAACATGCACCATGGGCTAAATATTCTTTATTAATACCAATTAAATCATGAGGGGGGAATCTACACCTTATGAACCACACTCTAATCAATATAGTATTAAGGGCTTATCGTGCCAAATAATAATAACCTTATACTAGAGAGCCGGTGAAACCAAGACGGTATCTAGACAAGATTATTATTATTTGTCGACGAAAAGTCAAATCATCTACAAAAATTAGAGGGGAGAAGAAAATAAATTTACCAAATTAAGCCATGACACATGTTAAGACTTCACCTTCAACCCCAGCTTGAAAGAAAATTAGCTACTCATAATTGAACTAGGGGCAAAATAGGAATTTATTAAAATACATAGAAAATACAAGATGGAGGAATTACAGAAAATGAATCCCAAAAATGGATTCAGAGATATCAAATTAGGGGGGGAGGCCTCCTTTTTATAGATACATGGAGTAAATAATGGCCATTAGATTAAAAACAGTTTGGACGCTCAAGATTGCGCCAGGTCATCAGTCAACAGTACGCGGTTTGACCACGCGGGTGAACAGTAACACGGTTTGACCCGGCTTGAACAGTAACGCGGTTTGGTTGAAAATAATCCCGTGTAATGCATGTACCGTACGCGAGATTTCTGGTCCACTAATATGCTGCCACATCATCGATCAACAGTGCATAAGAATTTTAGTCCAACAGGATCGTGGCACCTCATCAGTCAATGCCACATCATCGGTTAATGTCACGTCATCGATCCGTCTTTATGAACAATATCGTTAACAGTAACGTAGATAGTACCGTACATGTGAATAGTGCCATTTTTCCTTTTATGCTCCTCCTAAGGTTTTTGACCGTCCTGAATTCAAAATTGATGTCCGTTTTGCAGTCTGATCTCTCGTTCATTGTGAAATAACTATGATGCCCCTAAAATATATAAAATACTTAATTAAAATAAAACACACGGAATTAAATCAAAAGAAAATTAAATACATAAAAGTAAGGGTGTTAGTAAAACTTGAAGTGTAAAATGATGATTTTCTCCTTATAAATATACATTTTCTAACACTCAACACTTCTCTTCAGGGGGAGGATCATACTCAGGAAGATCATTTTTGGGAATTTTCTCTTCCAATGCCTATTATGTCTTGTGTAACTCGTGTTCCTTCTACAATGCCATCAATTGTGAATAATGAAAAATCATTAGAGAGAGTTCTAGAACCAGAGCTTTAAGTCTACACACGACGAAATTCGAAAAGGTCAAATCATCATTCCTCTCCTCACTGCCAAGACTCGGATCCAAACACAGGCAACTTGGAACTTGCCGGTAACATTTTAGAATCTGTTTAGAAACTACAAATGATCTAGATGTTCCAATTGCACAACAGAAAGGAACTAGGTCTTGTACTCTTCATCCAATTTCTAAGTATGTGTCATATCATAGATTATCTCCATTTTTTAGAGCTTTTACAGCTAACCTGTCTGTTATAGTAATTCCAAAATCTGTACAAGATGCTCTTTCTATTCCAGAATGGAGAGATGCTGTGTATGCAGAGATGAGAGCTCTAGAAAAAAAAAACTTAGGAACTAGTCAAGTTACCAGAAGGAAAAAAACCAGTGGGTTGCAAATGGATTTTTACAGTTAAATACAGAGCAGATGGGTCACTTGAGCGGTACAAAGCTAGGCTCGTCACGAAAAGTTTTACACAAACATACGGCATTGACTACCAAGAAACATTTGCTCCCGTGGCAAAGATGAATTCCATTCGGGTTTTGTTGTCTCTTGCAGCAAGCCTAGGATGGCAATTACAATAGTTAGATGTTAAGAATGCATTCCTTAATGGAGAGCTTGAAGAGGAGGTATATATGGATCTACCACCGGGTTTTGAGAATGAATATGGTATTGAAAAAGTTTGCAAGCTGAAGAGATCACTTTACAGCTTAAAACAATCTCCTCGAGCTTGGTTTGATAGATTTACCAAATCTGTTTGTAGCTTTGGATATTTACAGAGTCAAGCAGATCATACAATGTTTTTTAAACACTTCACTGATGGTAGTGTTGTGATCGTCATTGTATATGTAGACGGTGTCATCTTGACTGGAAGCAATGTAATAGAAATGGAAAATCTCAAGAAGGTTCTTGCTAGAGAATTTGAGATAAAGGATCTTGGACCCTTAAGATACTTTTTGGGCATGGAAATTGCAAGATCCAGTAAAGGCATTTTTGTTTCTCAAAGGAAATATACTTTAGACTTGCTCAAGGAAACTGGCATGTTGGGATGCAAACCTGGAGACACTCCTATTGATCCTTATCACAAATTGGGATATGCAATTGAAGGAAAATCAGTGGATAGAGAAAGTTACCAAAGGTTGGTTGGTAAGTTGATATACTTGTCTCATACTAGGCCAGACATAGCCTTTGCAGTAAGTGTTATTAGTCAATTTATGCACTCTCCATGTAAAGAGCACTTGGAAGCTATTTACAAGGTTCTTAAGTACCTGAAAAAAACTCCAGGAAAAGGTCTGCTATTCAAGAAAAATAACGATCTGCAAGTTGAAGTATCTACTGATGCAGATTGGGCTGGATCTGTTATTGATAGAAGGTCAACTTCAGGGTATTGCACATTTGTGGGAGGAAACTTGGTAACTTAGAGGAGTAAGAAGCAATCAGTGGTTGCAAGAAGTAGTGCCGAAGTTGAATTTAGAGCAGTAGCACATGGTATTTTTGAACTTTTTTGGTTAAAGAAGCTACTTGAAGAATTAAAGATTATTATTGATGTTCCTATGAAGTTGTATTGTGACAACAAGGCAGCAATAAACATTGCTCATAACCCTGTTCATCATGACAAAACTAAACATGTTGAAGTGGATCGTCATTTTATCAAGGAGAAAATAGAAAGTGGTTTGATATGCATGACCTTTATTCCAACAATAAAGCAGCTAGCCGATATTCTTACTAAAGGACTCCATAAATCAAGCTTTGAGTCACTAACTAGCAAGCTAGGAATGATTGATATTTTCGAACCAGCTTGAGGGGGAGTGTGGAAAAGTCACATGTTTTCTATCCTATTTTTAAGGAAAAAAGATAGGGATAGAAAAGAAAAAAGATAGGGATAGAATTTCAGTTTTTTGATAGAGTTTGTTTCCTAGTTTCTTGGTCTGCAGTTGTTTACTTTCCTACTCTTGCACGTTATGTAGTTTAGAATCTATAAATGTATTATGTAATCCTATTATAAAAGAAGAGAAAATGAGATATATATTTCTTCAATAATTTGCTCAGTTGCGATTAGCAGGCTTAGTCACTCATTCCTAATCTTTTCTGATTTTCAAGTTATTTAGGTCCATTAACAGTTTTCACACATGTTTCAATGCTAGTTGTACTAACAATTTCTCATCTTGCATCTCTAAGATGCATCACGTTTGAAACAGCTTTTGCGGTAAACTTTCAATGCATGTAAAATGGCCGTTGAGAGGTACATTCAATTCGGTACGTTTTGGTGCAGTCTTCTAATGCTAATATCATGTTGTGTGTATTTAGTTTGCAATTAAAACTTAGGTATACAATCTTAATCTCATATAAATCATTGTGTACAAAGTTTTCTATTAATTATATGGTGACTAAAAGTTTAATTATCTTAAAATTTTTTGTTAACTCTCTTTTACTTTGCTTGTATAGAGTACCTGTGTTGGCTGACATATCTAATTTGTAGAAATTCATTTCCATGGGTTTCCATTGGTTTGAGCACATACAGAAACAGAGCTTTACTTCCTGAGGTGTTATGCCTTTGTCTCTTCATTCAGCATATTTGTTCGAATACGTTGTCTCATTAAGAATTTAAAGCCTTTTTCTAGGCAGCTTTGTGGCCAATTTTTTATGCCATCAATGCATGATTGTCATTTAGATTTTCCAAATAATTGTTAGGTGGGGAAGATATTGTTAAAAGGGCATTTAATTAGCTACGTCCCCTATAAATTTAGTTGCCAATAATACATTGAAATTGAGAAGGCTAATAGTTGAGGAAAGTTATTGTCTTAATTAAATTATAGGTGATAAGATGTTGCTTGAATTCAGCATCTTGTATTGCGATGATTTTGCCCACATGAGGTTCTGTGATTCTTGACATCAGGATAACTTAGGTCATTTTTTTGTATCAGCATATATCATCTTGTTTACAGTTTTGCCTTTAAAGAATAAACTTTAGTGAAGTTGTTTTTGTTTGTGTAAGTTATCAGGTTAAGGATACTAAGCAGCTTATTAAGGCAAATGTCAGAATGAAGATTGTTCACCATACCTGGCATTTATGATGGCAAGGAAGATTAATTGTTCACAAGCCAATTTGATGAGTGTTAGATTTTTGGCTTTATATATTATTAGAGCTCTCCCTTCTGAGAGATATCTCATTAAATTTGAGTAGAGCTCTCTCAATAATTGCAAGCTTTCATTTGTTTGTAAAATCATCTTCTTATATTGATTGTGTTTCCTTGTGTTATCAGGTAGTGTATTATCTTCAAGGGTTTCAAAAAGTCTTTGCAGTAAAGTTTCAACCAATTGCTGTGAAGAGGCATATTCATTTGAGTAATTCAGTTTCAGATTTTCAGGGCGTGTATGTTTAATTAGATTTTCACTCATTCTGAATCTTTTCTAATTTTCAAGTTCCTTAGGGCCACAACCAGTTTTTCAGGTCTGCAGAAACTATCTTAAGTGTTGAGGAATTGCGTTTGAGCACACACAGAAACAAGGCTAATGGAAAAGAACTTGACAGAAGAATTATGCTCTAAATCTAACAAAAGTATATTTCTACTTCTTGTGGTTATTTTACTTTTGTATTTTCTGTCATCATATTTGATTAATTCATTCGAATCCAGACTCTCATTATTTAAAACCATTTTCAGGTGGCTTGCACGCTAATTCAGTTAACGCATAAGCAATAATCTAGACAAAGATGAGCAAATTGAAGTGATAAATGCATACATGGTGGCCAAGTTGCTCATTACATTTCATCTCTCATACGAACATGATTCTGAATTTGAATTTTCATCAATAATTGTCAGGCTGGTGCAGATATTCTTAAAAGGGCATTAAGCTACCTTATGAAATTGGAAAGTTATCATTGCTTGAATGAAAGCACCATCTTCTGTTGTCAAGGCTTTCCCCACACGATGAGATTCTGTGCTTGTTATCGGCCGCTTAATTATTTATTAAATCAGGTTTTTGTTATCAAGTACATCATTTTATTCACCATTTTGGCTATGTATAAAGATTAAAATTTCTAACAGTTGTTTTGGATTCTTGTGTACTCAGGTTAACAGGGCAAATGTCAGAATGAAGATTGTCCAGTGCAACCGGTATAGCAAGGATGATAGTAGTGAGGAAGATTGTTGGCAAGCCAAATAGAGCCCTCCATTTTGAGAAATATCATCCTCAAATTTGAATTGTTGAGCATGTGAAGTGAAGCTAAAGCCTTAATAATGAGACTTTCTTGTGAAAGTTTCATTTGAGTGAATTGAACATTCTTAGTGGGTGAGAAATTAAGCATATATTAGCGATTAGTGAATGTTTTCTTTAATATTAGTACACTCTTATTTCTTAGTAAAATTCTCTTCACGTCTCTGACTGTGACGTAGTCCAAAAGCTGAAAAATGTAAAATTATATTGTTATTTCCTTATGCTTGTTTTGCTATATATTATTTCTGTGCAATCAAGAATGTAATTTTGTAATTATTTAACTCTGCTTTTGCGAACATGCGGTATTACAAGTGGCATCTTGCGGATTTTTTTGCCCCTTTTTCTTTCTGCATTAAAACTGCAACAAATGGAAGTGACTGGCTTGATTTTAATTCCTGTAAAAAAGTGCTTGGGGCAATGTTTTTTGCATCAGCAAGTCATCAAACATCATAGTTTAAATATAGAATCCTGAGTTGCTGTATATTGACAAAGCAAACCGTCTGTGGGCTGAAATGCTTCCACGGATTCGGAAGGAATTTGGGGTTGAAGAATGATTTATCTGATTCATAGAATTTTTAAAAGGGCATCGGGCGGGGGACAAAAGAAGTGTTGAAATTGAAAAGGTTAATGGTGGAAGCACGCAATGTTGTAAACTTGCAATTAAGTTATTATTGTCTTGAAATAAGAAGAGATGATAAGATGCTGGTTAAAGCATGCAGTTTCTGTTGCAATTGTATTGGCCTGGGTTTAGGGAACTGCCAGAACTTTCAGAAGAAGATGGAGTTTCTCAAACCAAATATAAGAAGATATCTCACATTCTCCACATGGTCTCAATGCACAGGTAAGTTCTTCTCTAGCTCTGTTTTTCATTGTTTGTTATTTTTACTGTAAATAAGGAGCAGAGTTAATCTCTTATCTTGACCTTGCTTTGAGAAAACTCCTTTTACATGTATATTTAATTCAGATGTCCACAATAATTTCATTTTAGTTTGAGCTAAGTGATAACTGTTCAAGGCTCACTCACTCATTGGGAGAAGCTCGATGATGCAGGCTGCTGGGATTAGCTTGTGCAATTGCTGTGAAGAGGCACATTCATTAGGAGAAATTCAATTCTAGATTTTCTTAGTGTGTATGTTTGCCTGTGATTAAAATGATTTCTCTCGTTGTTAATGATTTCTGATTTTCCCGTTCTTTATGGCCATAAACAGTTTTCTAAGTGCTGCATATGGCGGCAAAAGATTCATGTTGATAATTATATCTTGTGGTATGTGTGTTGCATTTGAGCACATGCAGAAACAGAGCTCAAGGAAAAGCAATTGACCCTAGAAGATGTTGCAAATATAACAGAAGTATATTTCTACTTGCGGTCAATTTAAATTTGTTTCTTGTGTCATCCTATCTCATTCATCACTTTGGACAAAATTTGGAAAAAAAAAATTATACGTAAATCACTTTCCAATGGTTCAGTGATTTTTTATTGGTTGTAAAATGTTGAACCTCTTTTCAGATTTCCAAATAACTGTTAGATTGGAGAAGAATAAGAAGATATTATTAAAAGGATATTTAATTAGCGCCCTCTGAATTTAGTTGCCAATAATGCATTGAAATAGTTGGGGAAAGTTATTGTCTTAATTAAATTACAGGTGATAAGATGCTGCTTCAATTTTGCAAGCATCTCGTATTGTGAAGATTTTGCCCATATGAGATGTCGTGATTTTTTACGTCAGAATAATACAGGTCAAATTTTAGTATCAATATATATCTTCTTCTTTACTGTTCAGCCTCTAAATATTAAACTTTAGGCAAGTTGTTTTTGTTTAAGTTATCAGGTTAAGGATTCTAAGCAACTTAATCAAATTTGAGTAGAGAATCTTTGAAGAGAATTTTGTTGTGAGGGTTTCACTGTAGTGAATTTTGGGAGCTTGAACTCAAGTGAGTGAGATATTAGAAGGCATTGGGGATTTGGGTTATGACTAATCGTTATCCTTCCAATATTTGCAAGCTCTCACTTGTTAATAAAATCATCTTCGTATATTGACTCTGTTTCTTTGTTGCCAGGAAGAGTGTGATCTTCAAGGGTTTGAGGAAGTCTTTGCAGTAAACTTTCCACCACGAGCAATTGTTGTGAAGAGGCATATACATTTGAGTAATTTAGTTTCAGATTTACAAGGCGTGTATATTAAATTAGTTTCGATTATCATATTTAGTCACTCATTCTGAAACTTTCTAATTTTCAAGTTCCTTAGGGACACTACAGTGTTTCAAGTCTGCATATGGCTGCAAAAGATTGATGGTCATAAAATTATCTTGTGTTGAATATGGGGTACCACTCTTCTGGAAATGTTGAAAATGGGCCAACCGAAATGCTTGAAAAGGAAAATGGAAAACGAAGCAGTTTGAAGAAGAAAAAAAAATGAGAGGTACCGCCCAAAGAAAGAAACCAAAGAAAATAAGGAAAAAGAAAAAAGAGAGAAGAAAAAGAGATGCTGGGCCGAAGAAGGAAAAGAAAAGAAAAATTAATAAAATAATAATAATAATTAAATATTAAATGAACAGTAGCCAATTTTGGCTATAAAAATGTTGTCTCCCTTCATTTGTAAATCATTGAGTTCTTCAGTTCTTTTATTTATTTAGAGAGTGATTTTAAGAGTCTAGTGATTTGAGAGTTTGGGTGTATTGGGGTTTTAGGTAGTGAGCTAAAATACTACAGTACTTGTAATTCCTTTTCACTAGTATAATATTTTCCTTCTGTTTTCGCCCGTGAACATAGACTAAAAGGCAAACCACGTAATTTCTGGTGTCTCTATTGTGCTTGTTCTTTATTTTTCTTCCAATTTTACTTTAGCTGCAGTCCTGCTTCACCCACCAATTTCCTAACAGTGGTATCAAAGCTATTGGTTGTATTTTTAGAGTCGGGTACTGTCACATAAGGGGTACTATTCATGTATATGGTACTGTTCACGTATATGGTACTATTCACGTGAAACGGTGGGAGCGATCCAATAATTTTGCGGTGCAAAGCAGGGAATAGTGGTGTGAGTAAAACAATTGTGTGGTTTTGTACATGTCTAAGAAAGTTCTGTCACAAAGGCGATAAGAGCTTAAGGAGTCTGGGTTTTAAGTGGGACCATTGTGACCCCTCCAGTCTTTCCTGGGAACTTTCCTGCTGTGCATTCTCACACATACTCACAACTATTCAAGGTGGTACACTAGCTTGTGTGCGGTATTTATCAACAAAATGGTGGCAAAGTATGAAATTGAGAAGTTTAACGGAAATAATTTTTCGTTGTGAAAAATGAAGATGAAAGCTGTATTGAGGAAAAATAATTGCTTGGCAGCAATTGTAGAAAGGCCCATGGAGATAACTGATGACAAGTGGAATGAGGTAGATGGTAACGCCATTTCTGATCTACACTTGGCACTTGCAGATGGAGTATTATCCAGTATGGCAGAGAAAAATACAGCGAAGGAAATATGGGATACTCTTACAAAATTGTACGAGGTCAAGTTACTACACAACAAAATCTTCTTGAAGAGGAAACTCTATGCTCTTTGAATGGCGGAATCTACAATGGTGACCGACCACATTAACACCTTGAAAACTCTATTTTCACAACTCACAACGATGGGTCATAATATAGAGGAAAATGAACGTGCAGAGCTTCTACTTCAAAGTCTACCAGATTCGTATGATCAACTCATCATCAACCTGACGAACAACAATCCAGCAGACAATCTAGTTTTCGACGATGTTGCAGCCTCCGTATTAAATGAGGAGAGCAGGCAGAAAAATAAGGAAAACAAACAAGCAAGTTCGCAGCAAGCGAAGGCGCTATCGGTGACAAGAGGGAGATCAACGGAATGTGGCCCTAGTGGGATTCACAATCATGGTAGATCAAAATCCAGAAGTAAGAAGAATGTTAAATGCTATAACTGTGGCAAGAAATGGCACATCAAGAAAGAGTGTTGGAGTAACCAGAAGAGAAGAGAGGGCAAAGAACCTGAGTCATCAAATGCTCAAGGGTGTGTAGCAAGTACCTCAGATGATGGTGAAATTCTCTACAGCGAGGCAACAACTATTTCAAAAGGCAGAAAACGACATCTGATGTCTGGCTTATAAACTCAGGAGCTACCTGGCACATGACCTCTCGGAGAGAATGGTTCCACACATATGAACCTATCTCAGGAGGATTTGTATATATAGGAGATGATCATGCCTTGGAGATCGCTGATATTGGTACTATCAAAATAAAAATGTTTGATGGTATAATTCGCACAATTGGGGGGGGGGGTACGACATGTCAACGACCTGAAGAAAAATCTATTGTCTTTGGGACAAATGGATAGTCATGGGTAAAAAACTCATGTGGAGAATGGAATTATGAAGATCGTTAAAGGCGTGCTTGTATTGATGAAGGCAGAAAAGATCGGTGCTAATCTATTCATGTTTAAAGGAGAAACACTACAGGAGGCTGATGCGTGTGTCGCATCAAATGGAGAAGAGTCAATGATAATATGGCATCTCAAACTTCGCCACATGTCATAACAAGGTTTGAGGATTCTCTCTGAGCGAAAATTGCTTCCAGGGCTCAAATTGGTAAGTTTACCATTTTGCGAGTATTGTGTTACAAGTTAGTGTTGAGTGTTAGAAAATGCATATTTATAAAGGAGAAATCTGTCATTTTACATTTCAAGTCTTACTAACAACCCTTACTTTTATGTATTTAACCTTCTTGTGATTTAATTACATGTGTTTTATTTTAATTAAGTATTTTATGTATTTTAGGGGCATTATAGTCATTTCACAAAAAAGGAGAGATCATACGGCAAAACGGACATCACTTTTGAACTCAGGACGGTCGAAAACCTTAGGAGGAGCATAAAAGGAAAAATGGCACTATTCACATGTACGGTACTATTCACGTATACGGTACTGTATATGTTACTGTTCACGACACTGTTCACATAGACGGATCGATGACGTGGCATTAACCGATGATGTGGCATTGACTGATGAGGTGTCACGATCCTGTTGGACTAAAATTCTTATGTACTGTTAATGGTGACGTGGCAGCATATCAGTGGACGAAAAATCTCGCGTACGGTGCATGCATCACACAGGATTATTTTCAACCAAACCGTGTTACTGTTCATCCGGGTCAAAACCGTGTTACTGTTCATCCGCGTGGTCAAACCGTGGATTGTTGACTGATGACGTGGCGCAATCCTGAGCGTCCAAACTGTTTTTAATCCGATGGCCATGATTTACTCCATGTATCTATACAAAGGGGGCCTTCCCCCCCTAATTTGATATCTCTGAATCCATTTTTGGGATCCATTTTCTGTAATTCTCTCTCCATCTTGTATTTTCTTCGTATTTTAATAAATTTTCATTTTGCCCCTAGTTCAATTATGAGTGGCTAATTTTCTTTCAAGCTTGGGTTGAAGGTGAAGTCTCAACATGTGTCATGGGCTTTATTTGGTAAATTTACTTTCTCTTCCCCTCTAATTTTTGTGGATGTTTTGACTTCTCGTCGACAAATAATACTAATCTTGTCTAGTACCGCCTTGGTTTCACCGGCCCTCTAGTACAAAGGTTATTATTATTTGGCACGATAAGCCCTTAGCACCATATTGATTAGAGCGTGGTTCATGAGGTGTGGATTCCCCCCTCATGATTTAATTGGCATTAATACGGATTATTTAGCCCATGATGCATGTTGATACGGATCCAGATACCCAAGTACGTCATTTCAATAGATCTTCGCTTCAATTTATTCTCGTCATTTCAATTTCAATTTCAGAATTTATTCTCGCCATTTTAATTTAAGTTTTAGCATATTCCAAATCATTTCCACCACAAATCCAACCACCCATTTACAAAATTAATTCTATATACAATTAAAATCCATCTCCTCGTGGGATCGACACTCGTCACCATTAGTCTATACTACAATAGATTCGTGCGCTTGCGAGTACATTAAAATTTGCACAACAAGTTTTTGGCGCCGTTGCCGGGGAGGTAAGTAATTTTAATTCATAGAATTAATTTTTGTGAATAATTTCTTTTATTTGTTTTCTTGTATTTTTTATTAAAAAAAAAAAGTGAATCTACATTTAAAGGTTAGTATTTCTTTTCTTTTTCTCTTCTTTAAAATTCTGTAATTTAATTTTCAATTTATTTATTTTTTCTTTGTAATTTTTGTTTATTTTATTAATTTAATTTTTAGTTAATTTATTTCACGTATTTATTTTTGTGTATTTTTATAGAAAGGTTGTAATAGCGCAATAAGGTTAGTATCGTAATTTCTCCATCTTCTTTATTTTTATTTGTTTTGTTCCCATCTTTATTTTTATTTTATTTGTTTTGCATGCATGGTCGTAGGTCATTATTACCTAATCTTGAACCTATAGACCTTGAATTAGAAAAAACACTTCGCACACAAAAGCACATTAAAAATAAATTTGGAATGGATTTACAAGCACCACAGGAGAGGCCATTTAAGGACTATTTTAGTCCCTTAGCTAATTTGAGTACATCATGCATAAGATACCCAAATGTAGCTGCTAGAAGTTTTGAATTAAAACCTAGTGTGCTAAATTGTCTCCCCACATTCTATGGCCTAGAAAATGAGGACCCATATAATCATCTGAATGATTTTAATGCCATTTGTCAAACTTTTAAATATGAAAATTTTTCAGACGATGATGTTAAACTTAGATTATTCCCATTTTCTTTAAAGGATAGAGTTCGTTCATGGTTAAATACTTTGCCTGCTAATAGCATTGCATCATGGGAACAAATGGTTACAAAATTTCTAAATAAATATTTCCCAGTGCATAAAACTAATTCTATTCGCAGGGAAATTTCAGAGTTTACCCAAAGAGAGGACGAGCAGTTTTTCGAAACATGGGAGCGATTCAATGGGCTACTCTTGAAGTGTCCACATCATGGGTACGAGAAATGGCACCAATACCAATACTTTTTGGAGGGATTATTGCCGAATGTACAAGAATGGCTAATGGCAACAAGTGGAGGAGAGCTAATGTCAAAAAGTGCATCAGAGATTTGGGAATTCTTCCAGCGACAAGCGGATAATTCCCAACAACGGAGTCGATCACTCAGGAATACTAGAAGAATTAAGGGAGTAAATGAGGTTCAAATTGGCGAGTCAACTTCGGGAATCAAAGAAGTCAAGGAGATGGTTGAGGGTCTTGCTCGACAAATAGCATCGTTATCGACTGCTAAATCAACAGAACCACATGACCCTGACTCATACTCAGATCAAGCCAATGTTATAGGTGTAATGAGAAAACCATCAAATTACAACCCGTACTCCAACACATATAACCCTGGATGGAGAGACCACCCCAATTTTTCATGGTCTCAAGGATTCCAACAGAATGGACCAGCAGCTCCAGCTCCACCAATGCAACAAATTCCTCAAATTCCTCAAGCCTCTCAGCCCCCATTTAGACAATACAATCAAAACCAGAATTAATCTCAACCTAAACCATGGGAGGATGCATTCCAAAATTTCAAGAATGTTACTCACTCTACGATTGAGCAACAGAACCGCACCATTGATGGACTACGAAATGAGTTGAGAGCAGGCTTCAACTCACAAGCTCAATCAGTTTCAAGCCTGGAGAAGATGGTGGGACAACTCGCTTCTTCAGTTTAGACCTTGGCAATGACTGTTGAGAAAGGCAAGTTTCCAAGTCAACCAGTGCTTAATCCTAAAGGAGTACATGAAGCAAGTACCAGTTCACCACAGCAGCATGGAGAGGTCAAAGCAGTCATGACCTTGCGAAAAGGAAAAGAAGTCGACAACAAAGTGGAGATGCCGGTGACCAAAGAAAATCAAATTGTACCTGTGAATGTTGAGGACTCATCACTAGAGGAGAAAAAAGAAACCAACCCACGAGAATATGTTCCGAAAGCTCCATTTCCTCAGAGGTTAGCTAAAGGAAAGAAGGGAAAATCGACAGGTGAGATTCTTGAAATCTTCAAACAGGTAAGTGTTAACATCCCTTTGCTTGATGCTATTAAACAAGTTCCATCTTATGCTAAGTTTCTTAAAGACCTGTGTACTAAAAAGAGAAATATGCATGTTCAAAAGAAGGCATTTTTAACAGAAAACGTTAGTTCTATACTCCAACATAAAATTCTTTTAAAATACAAAGACCCAGGCTCCCCCACTATCTCATGTAGTATAGGGAACCACACAATTGAGAATGCTTTGTTGGATTTAGGAGCTAGTGTAAATTTGTTGCCTTACTCTGTGTTTGTGAAACTTGGACTTGGAGAATTACACCCAACTCCAGTGGTGTTACAACTTGCAGATCGGTCCACGAAAATACCTCGTGGTATTGTGGAGGACGTGCTTATCCAGGTAGACAAGTTTTATTTTCCTGTTGATTTCATTGTAATTGACACTCAACCTATACAGGATTCAAGGAAGCACATCCCCATTATTTTAGGCCGACCTTTCTTGGCAACTGCGGATGCTCACATTCAATGTAGGACTGGAAATATGCAGTTGTCCTTCGGCAACATGACTATGGAGCTGAACATCTTCAACATTGCCAAACAACCTCACAATGCAGATGATGGAATTGTTGATGTGGATTTAATAGAAGCATTAGTTGATGACACTTTTGTTTCAAACCTTAGTGATGATCCTTTACAGACATGCTTAACTCACTTTGGTTTTGATTTTGATATTGACAGATCGGTCGAAGAGGTCAATGCCCTACTTGACTCAGCACCATCTATGGACACTAATAAATGGAAGTTAAGAGTTGAACAACTAGCACCATCAGAGAAGAAACTCATCCCATCATCAGAATCACCACCGAAACTCGAGCTCAAACCATTACCCAACACTTTGGAATATGCATTTTTGGGGGAAGAAAGTACTTTGCCGGTAATCATTTCATCATCCCTCAATGATGAACAAAAAGGTAAGTTGTTGGATGTTTTAAAAGAGCACAAAGGGGCATTAGGATGGACCATAGCAGACATAAAAGGTATAGACCCTGTAGATTGCATGCATTACATTCACCTTGATGAAAATGCTAAATCTATTAGGGAAATGCAACGTCGGTTAAATCCTAATATGAAAGAAGTTGTTAGAACAGAAGTCCTTAAGCTATTAGACGCATGTATCATTTACCCAATTTCTGATAGTTCATGGGTCAGTCCTGTACAAGTTGTCCCCAAAAAGTCAGGAGTCACAGTAGTTACGAATGCCGATAATGAATTGATACCAACTAGAGTGACTACAGGATGGCGTGTATGCATTGATTATAGAAAGTTGAATTCTGTCACACGTAAAGACCATTTTCCTTTACCATTTATTGATCAAATGCTTGATAGATAGCAGGCCATGAATTTTATTGCTTTCTAGATGGCTAGTCAGGATATAATCAGATTCCCATAGCACCAAAAGATCAGGAGAAAACTACTTTCACTTGCCCTTTTGGCACTTTTGCATATAGGAGAATGCCATTTGGATTATGTAATGCACCTGCTACATTCCAACGATGCATGTTGAGCATTTTTTCTGATATGGTTGAACGATTCCTTGAAGTCTTTATGGATGATTTTTCTGTCTTTGGTGACTCGTTTGATCAATGTTTACATCATCTAACATTAGTTCTGCAGAGATGTATCGAGAAGAGCTTAGTCTTAAATTGGGAGAAGTGTCATTTTATGGTAAAACAAGGTATTGTTCTCGGTCACATCATTTCAAGCAAAGGTATTGAGGTTGACAAAGCCAAGGTGGATCTCATTTCTAATCTTCCTCCACCCAAAACAGTCAGAGAAGTAAGATCTTTCCTTGGGCATGCTGGTTTTTATAGACGTTTCATTAAAGATTTTAGTAAAGTTTCTAGACCCTTATGCAATCTACTTGCTAAGGATGTACCTTTTGTCTTTAATGATTCATGTCTTGTTGCATTTGAAAAATTAAAGCATTTGTTGACATCATCACCCATCATTCAGCCCCCAAACTGGAGCTTACCATTTGAGCTCATGTGTGATGCATCTGATTATGCAGTAGGAGCAGTTTTAGGACAAAGAGTTGATCGAATTCCTCATGTTATTTACTATGCTAGTATGACATTGAATGATGCACAGTTGAACTATTCAACTACTGAAAAAGAAATGCTAGCAGTAGTGTTTGCATTGGAAAAATTTCGATCTTATCTCATTGGTTGTAAAATAATTATATTCACAGATCATGCTGCTCTTAAATATCTTCTCACAAAGAAAGATGCAAAAGCTAGACTAATTCGTTGGGTATTACTTTTGCAGGAATTTGACTTGGAATTCAAAGATAAGAAAGGCATAGAAAATGTCGTGGCGGACCATCTCTCTCGTCTCTATTTTGACACAATTACAGAGCCATTACCATTAAATGAGTCATTCCCAGATGAACAATTGATGAATGTGGAAGTATTACCTTGGTATGCTGATATAGTTAATTATCTTGTTACAGGTAAATTTCCAGAGCATTGGACCAAGCAAGACAAGGCTAAATTCTTTGCAGAAATAAAGAATTTCTTTTGGGATGACCCGTATTTGTTCAAGTATTGTGCAGACCAAATTGTTAGACGATGTGTCCCAGAAAGTGAAATTCAGAATATCCTTTCATTTTGTCATGAACAAGCTTGTGGAGGCCATTTCAGTGCTAAGAAAACAGCGACTAAAGTTTTACAATGTGGTTTTTATTGGTCAACTATATTTCGAGACGCTTACACTTTCTGTTCTTCATGTGATAGGTGTCAACGAATGGGGAGCATTACACGAAGGAACATGATGCCACTAAATCCAATTTTAGTGGTTGAGACTTTTGACGTATGGGGTATCGACTTCATGGGACCCTTTCCCCCTTCTTTTGGCCATCAATACATATTGGTTGCTGTTGACTATGTATCGAAATGGGTAGAAGCAATTCCATGTAGGACCAATGATCACAAAGTGGTGATAGGATTTTTGAAAAGCAACATTGTCTCAAGCTTTGGATTCCCTCGAGCAATAATCAGTGATGGTGGTGCCCACTTTTGTAACAAAGCATTTAAAGCACTTTTGACAAAGTATTCAATCACTCACAAAGTGGCCACCCCTAATCATCCGCAAACCAGTGGCCAAGTTGAAATCTCCAATCGAGAAATAAAGCACATATTAGAAAAGACGGTGAGGCCGGACAGAAAAGATTGGTCATTAAGACTTGATGATGCATTATGGGCATATAGAACGGCTTTCAAGACCCCGATTGGGATGTCACCCTACAGGCTAGTGTATGGAAAAGCTTGCCACCTACCTGTGGAATTCGAGCATCGTGCATATTGGGCTATCAAGAAGTTCAACTTTGATATGCAGCATGCCAGCTCAGAAAGAAGATTACAACTGGTAGAACTTGAAGAAATTCGCAATGATGCATACGAAAATGCCAAGATCTACAAGCAACGAATGAAAGTCTTTCATGACAAGCACATTATGAGAAAATCGTTCACTCCAGGTCAGAAAGTGCTTTTATTCAATTCTCGTTTGCACCTATTCCCAGGTAAGTTACGCTCTCGTTGGTCTGGTCCATTTATTGTTCATACTGTTTTTCCACATGGGGCAATTGAAATTAAGGACCCAAAGAACGGTGTCACGTTTAAAGTCAATGGTCAAAGATTAAAGCCATATTTAGAGTACCAAGCACATGGAGAAGACACCGAAATAAATTTGAGTGACCCACCAGAATTGAATTGATGTTTTTTTCTTTTCGCTGATTTGATTTTTCTTTCTTTCTTTCTATTATTCTTTTGCTAAATGAAATTATTTTTGCATAAGTGTGTTTGTTTGTTTAACTATTAAGTTTTCTCTTATCATTTTTAATCATGAGTATCATACTTAGACCGTTCCTCCTGAACATTCTTAAACCACTTCAATGTGTCAAAACTCATCTCAAAAGGCAGATTCAATTTTGTAAAACACATCGCATTTGGGCTTTACAACCACCAGAGTTAGTAGCCTATGTTGAGAATCTAGAAAGCCAACTCCGAGATATTGAGAGAAGTGTTTACGACATCCAGTTGGAGCTTGAGGTAAATTCAATAAGAGGACGATTTTAATTTTCCTTGTGTGTTTTAATTTGTTTTTCTTTTTGGTGTGTTTTAGTTTGTTACCCCGGTAAAGTGGCGGATAACGGTACTCCGTGACAATCAAGTCGGTTAACTTCAGTTTCCCATAATAACTGATATTCTGAGGATAAGGTATGGATAGAAATGAGATTTTAGCAAAGCTTCACAAGCGATTCCCTTCACTTCCTCAGAATGCCCTCCTTACAATCTATAAAGCCCGGTCTGAACGCATGCGATTGCTCATGAGGAATAACATACCTGCAGACATCCGTTGGTTAATCGAGGCTAAAGTACGATTAGCAGGTGAGTTACCTCCTAAATTTATTGCATACATGCCTGGTTGTGGTAAAGGAAATTATGCAAGAAAATGACGAGCTCGAAGAATTTCTGTTGCTTGTCACAAGTGTGCCAGAATGAGTTGCGATAGAAACCCATGTTCTTTAGAAATGATGTCTGATAACAGAGAAGATAAGATTCAATTCATTAGGGATGGCTTGAATAAGGAGTCATTGGATGATATCCTTTTGTCTCTTGAAACGCATCCCAGTGGATATGTGCAAGGAGCGATTCTCCGGTTATGGCCATTATTCCAGAAAGAGCATGCACGATATAGTCTCGGGAATCTGACTATAAACGACCCTGTTTGTCAGTTTATAAGAAAACTGGATGGGAAGCCTATCCTCGACCCATAGAGGGCGTTCAAGCCGTTTCTGGACGTAAAACCAGAGGAAGATGTGAGCCACAGTCGCAACTACGTGTAAATATCCTTTTATTTTACAGTTATTTTATTTCATTTCACTGTTGTTTTATTGTTTGCATTATTGTCTTTAATAATTTTATTACTGTTTGCTTTTTCCTTTTTACTGTTTCCTTTTTGACTCGCGAGCCACGTGCTTTACGCATTATTTGACACTGACATGTTACCTCATTCACAGCTGTGATCCATTGTCACCAAAATTCTTAAATGTGATTTATCTTTTGTCAAGCACTCACAAATTGTTTTTGAGAAGTATCACAATGGCAGCTACTCCCAATAGACAATTCAAGAACATTTGTGTGCTTTCTGGATTTACCTATGGCAAACATAAAGAGTTCGTGGAGGCAGCCATAGATCTTGGTCGAAGCATAGCAGCGAGAAAATTACACTTGGTGTATGGAGGAGGTAACCGAGGGTTATCAAAAATGGTCTCAGAAGCAGCTTTTATCAGAGGAAGTCAAGTGTTAGGCATCATCCCAAGAGTCCTAAAACCATTGGGCAGTTCGTCTAACTCATCAACTGGAGAAGAGTTAGTCGTCTCAGGTATGCAAGAAAGAATAACCGAAATGCTTAATCACGCTGATGCTTTTATTTTCCTTCCAGGAGATCTTGCAACACTAGAGGCACTTATCACACTATCATCTTGGGCCCATCTGCACATTCACCAGAAACC
Source organism: Citrus x changshan-huyou (assembly GCA_039657385.1). NCBI lineage: Eukaryota > Viridiplantae > Streptophyta > Magnoliopsida > Sapindales > Rutaceae > Citrus > Citrus x changshan-huyou. The sequence goes on from CM077549.1 coordinate 10,851,011, forward strand.
CATCGGTTTGTTAAATGTCAATAACTTTTATGATGGCTTTATCGCATTTCTTAACCATGCAATAAAAAACTATTTCATTCCTTCTAATGTGAAAAAACTCTTTATTTGTGCTCACACTGCTAATGAGCTACTTGATATGTTACAAGCTTATAAACCGGAGCCAGACCCCTGGACCTTTGTGTTGGAGCGACCAAATAATGATGGTAACAGTAGCCGCAGTAAGAAGTACAAATTAGATTTAACTCTCCGCCTGTAAATATTTTCTTCTGTGTTGCACCACCCAGGTGATGTCTTCTAAACTCTACTTCGTTCCTTTCAAACATTGAGGACAATGTTTCGTTCTGGTTGGGGGGAGGGAATAGTCGACAATTGTGGAATCTTGGTTAAGTTTTTACTGATTTTTTGTTGTAGAAACTAACTGTTGCTAATGTTTTGTGTTGAAGATGGCTGAATATGGAGTGTAGTTACTCTAGAAACGCATCTTCATCGTTTAAAAAAAAATTGTTTTCTTCCTCTTTCTCCTTTATAAATATATATTTTCCAATTTTTGAGTCGAAGATGGCTGAATATGGAGTGTCGTGCCTCTAGAAACGCATCTTCTTAGTTAAAAAAAAAAATTTTTTTTTTCTAATTAATTTTTCTACATCATTTTCACATTTTTGCATGCATATTTTCCTTTCATGTTTAGAATAGGTTGGGGGGTAGAATGTTGTTTCAAATTTAAAAAAAAAAATTGTGATTTGTGTTAACATTGGATGACATGATGAATTTCAAATTTTAGTATTTGTATTATCTTTAGTCTGAAGTGATGTTACACTATGTTTGCTACTTTACATGTTGATGTCGGAGACAAATGTGAGTTGCTTGAAGGAATGAACATGTCATAATAAGTACCAAGTGAGCTTTTGAGCCTATCATTTTTCTTGGAGAGTAACCCTTTTGCCCATTCTTTATACAGCTTAGCAGTTTATTATTGTATATACGATCTCTAGATTTCTTTTGAGTTAACCCTTAAAAAAAAAAATTGTAAAATAAAAAAAAAATTATGTGTTGCTACATTGGGAGGCCCATCTAACTAGTAGATATGGATGATTATTTAGAGCCCTAAAAGACGATGGAAAGGCCATCTTTGATCCGTTTGAGCCTTTCTAGCCATCCCTTTTATTAAATATCCATAGTTACCCCTTTTGAGCCTTTAAAAAAAAAAAAAAAAAAGAACAAAAACCTTTTCTTTGTCAACTTATCATCTTGACCCACTCCGATTTGGAGTATTACCCAATGTCTTTTAAGTTCCATCACCTATTTATGTTTGAGAAAATGTAAATAATTATGTTGTTCAGTGAAGTTATGCCAAATAAAAGCAAAAAGAAAAAAAAAACAAAAACAAAAGTTGTTGTTTCAAAAGAATAAAAATAACAATAATAGGTGAAATCCACCTTGCAACTTCCAAAAAAAAAAAAATTCTGCATTTTTCTCAAACATACACTTTATTTTCCTTATTTCCTTTCTTTGTTAGCCATATTCCTAGCCTACGTTACGTCCTAATAAAAGTCCTTCTTGATTTTAGGGAACTATAGTTTGAAGTAGAAGCTAGTTAAATGGGCTAAAAAGATGTAATGATGCATAATAAAAAAAAAAGAAAAAAAAAAGATAAATAAAGTGGGTTGACTAACATTTTATTTGACTTGAGATCGTATTATTTCTAAGCTGAGGGCATATTTATTTCATCTTGGTGAGAGCATGTGATATCACTTCTTTATTATTTTCTCTCTCAATTACCATTCATTGGAGTGACTATTTTTATTGGGTTTTAATTTCTTTGTGAGAGTGTCACTACTTCCAGTGAGATTTTGGGGTTTGACATGTCATTCTTGAAAGTAGCTATAACAAAGTCTACTAGGCTGATTCATGTGAATGGTTGATGTGGGTGTGATGTTGCTTTAGACTGGAGATAATGCTTATACTTTTATTTGAGTGCTATCATTAATCTGATTGAATAAATATGAGTGTTTTTATTAAAAAAAAAAAATCATTTTGGATTTGAATTTTATTTTCGCTTTATTTGCTAGGGACTAGCAATAAGCTGGTTGGGGGGTGTGTTGAGTGTTAGAAAATGCATATTTATAAAGGAGAAATCTGTCATTTTACATTTCAAGTCTTACTAACAACCCTTACTTTTATGTATTTAACCTTCTTGTGATTTAATTACATGTGTTTTATTTTAATTAAGTATTTTATGTATTTTAGGGGCATTATAGTCATTTCACAATAAAGGAGAGATCAGACGGTAAAACGGACATCACTTTTGAACTCAGGACGGTCGAAAACCTTAGGAGGAGCATAAAAGGAAAAATGGCACTATTCACATGTACGGTACTATTCACGTATACGGTACTGTATATGTTACTTTTCACGACACTGTTCACATAGACGGATCGATGACGTGGCATTGACCGATGATGTGGCATTGACTGATGAGGTGTCACGATCCTGTTGGACTAAAATTCTTATGTACTGTTGATGGTGACGTGGCAGCATATCAGTGGACGAAAAATCTCGCGTACGGTGCATGCATCACACAGGATTATTTTCAACCAAACCGCGTTACTGTTCATCCGGGTCAAAACCGTGTTACTGTTCATCCGCGTGGTCAAACCGTGGACTGTTGACTGATGACGTGGCGCAATCCTGAGCGTCCAAACTGTTTTTAATCCGATGGCCATGATTTACTCCATGTATCTATAAAAAGGGGGCCTTCCCCCCCTAATTTGATATCTCTGAATCCATTTTTGGGATCCATTTTCTGTAATTCTCTCTCCATCTTGTATTTTCTTCGTATTTTAATAAATTTTCATTTTGCCCCTAGTTCAATTATGAGTGGCTAATTTTCTTTCAAGCTTGGGTTGAAGGTGAAGTCTCAACATGTGTCATGGGCTTTATTTGGTAAATTTACTTTCTCTTCCCCTCTAATTTTTGTGGATGTTTTGACTTCTCGTCGACAAATAATACTAATCTTGTCTAGTACCGCCTTGGTTTCACCGGCCCTCTAGTACAAAGGTTATTATTATTTGGCACGATAAGCCCTTAGCACCATATTGATTAGAGCGTGGTTCATGAGGTGTGGATTCCCCCCTCATGATTTAATTGGCATTAATACGGATTATTTAGCCCATGATGCATGTTGATACGGATCCAGATACCCAAGTACGTCATTTCAATAGATCTTCGCTTCAATTTATTCTCGTCATTTCAATTTCAATTTCAGAATTTATTCTCGCCATTTTAATTTAAGTTTTAGCATATTCCAAATCATTTCCACCACAAATCCAACCACCCATTTACAAAATTAATTCTATATACAATTAAAATCCACCTCCTCGTGGGATCGACACTCGTCACCATTAGTCTATACTACAATAGATTCGTGCGCTTGCGAGTACATTAAAATTTGCACAACAGTTAGCAACATAGATTAAAATTCAGTAGATCCGTTGTTAGAAGTAAATGCATTTTAGACTTGATTCATTCTGATGTTTGGGAATCACCGGATATATCCAGGGGATGGTGACTTTCATTGATGATTATTCCAGAAGATGTTGGTGTATCCAATTAAGAAAAAGTCAGATGTATTTCTAGTATTTAAAGAATATAAAGCGCGGGTGGAACTTGAATTTGGTAAAAAGATCAAGTGCTTCAAGACAGATAATGGTGGAGAGTATACAGACGGCGAGTTTCTTACTTTCTGTAAGCAAGAAGGTATTCAGAGGTAGTTCACAGTGGCATACACTCCTCAACAAAATGGAGTGGCAGGGCGGATGAACAGAACTCTTACAGATAGAATAAGAGCTATGTTGAGGACTGCTGGTCTACCCAATTCATTCTGGGCAGAAGCAACCAAAACTGCTTGTTATATAGTAAATCTGTCGCCATCTACAACAATTGGGCTGAAGACAGCGATGGAGATGTGGACTGGAAAGTCAGCTGATTATTCCTACCTACATGCATTTGGATGTCATGTGTACGTGATGTACAATGCCCAAGAAAGAACAAAGTTGGATGCAAAATCTAGAAGATGTATCTTCTTGAGGTATGCTGATGGAGTAAAGGGGTATCATCTGTAGGACCCCACTACCCACAAGATCATCATCAGCAGAGATGTTATCTTTATAGAAGATCAATTGCAAAGGAGAGATAAAGATGATGGCACTGCAAAAGAAAAGTCAGAGATTGTGCCAGTATATGTGGAAAATAATCCAGAAGATTCAGATTCTTCTAAAACAGCACCAGAGCACGAATAACAAGAACCGGTCGAGTCCGAGGCTCTAGAAGTTCGTAGGTTAACTCGTGAGAGACGACTACCGGCGTGGCACTCAGAGTATGTCACAGAGATCAATGTTGCGTACTGTCTTCTAACAGAGGATGGAGAGCCTTCAACTTTTCATGAAACTTTAGAAAGCTCAGATGTTACTTTGTGGATGATAGTAATGCAGGAAGAAATTGAAGCTCTACACAAGAATAAAACATGAGAACTTGTACCACTACCACATGGAAGAAAAGCCATTGGAAATAAATGGGTCTACAAGATCAAACGTGATGGCAATGACCAAGCGGAGTGGTATCGTGCGAGATTGGTGGTGAAAGGATATGCTCAGAAATAAGGTATTGACTTTAACGAGATATTTTCGCCGGTGGTTCGACTCACGACAGTCAGAGTAGTCTTGGCGATGTGTGCTACATTTGACTTACATCTAGAGCAGTTAGATGTGAAAACTGCATTTCTTCATAGAGAACTTGAAGAAGAAATATATATGCTACAACCAGAAGGTTTTGCAGAAACAGGAAACGAGAACTTGGTTTGCAGGTTGAACAAATCTCTATACGATCTCAAACAGGCGCCGAGGTGTTGGTATAAGAGATTTGATTCCTTCATCATGAGCCTTGGATACAACAAACTCAGTTCAGACCATTGTGCATATTACAAAAGGTTTGAAGATAATGATTTCATTATTTTGCTATTGTATGTGGATGACATGTTGGTAGCAGGCCCCAATAAAGATCGAATCTAAGAATTGAAGGCATAATTGGCTAAGGAGTTTGAAATGAAGGACTTGGGACCAACAAACAAGATTCTAGGGATGCAAATTCACCGAGACAGAAATAACATGAAGATTTGAATTTCACAGAAGAATTACTTGAAGAAAATCTTGCGGCGCTTCAACATGCAAGATTGTAAGTCAATTTCTACCCCACTTCCTGTTAATTTCAAATTATCCTCAAGTATGTGTCCTAGCAATGAAGCAGAGAGGAAGGAGATGTCTTGAGTACCGTATGCATCAGCAGTGGGAAGTTTGATGTTCGCTATGATATGTACAAGACCAGACATTGCACAAGCAGTGGGAGCAATTAGTCGATACATGACGAATCCTGGTGGAAAGCATTGGATAACTGCGAAGAGGATTTTGAGATACATCAGAGGAACCTCAGATGTTACATTATGTTATGGAAGATCAGAGTTTACTGTCAGGGGCTATGTGGATTCAGATTTTGTAAGAGACCTTGATAAAAGGAAATCCACTACTGATTATGTGTTTGCACTTGCAGGAGCAGCTGTAAGCTGGGTTTCAAAACTGCAGACCGTTGTGGCTTTATCTACAATAGAAGCAGAGTACATGGCAGCTATACAAGCTTGCAAGGAAGCTATTTGGATACAAAGATTATTGGAGGAGGTCAGGCAGAAACAACAGAAAATTCATGTGTTTTGTGACAGTCAGAGTGCCTTGCACATTGCAAGGAATCCAGCCTTTCATTCCAGGACAAAGCACATAGGAGTTAAGTATCACTTCATTCGAGAAGTAGTGGAAGACAGAAGTGTAGATTTATAGAAAATCCATACGAAAGAGAACCTAGCAGATGTTATGATCAAGCCAATCAATACTGACAAGTTTGTCTGGAGTAGATCGTCTTGTGGCCTAGCAGAAACGTAGGTAACATGACTATGGCGAAACAGAAAGGATGGTGTGGAGATTGATTGATTCTCAATCAAATCTCTAAGTGAGAGAAATGTTGAATATGGGGCACCACTCTTCTAGAAATGTTGAAAATGGGCCAGCCGAAATGCTTGAAAAGGAAAATGGAAAAAGAAGCAGTTTGAAGAAGAAAAAAAAAAAAGAGGTGCCGCCCAAAGAAAGAAACCAAAGAAAAAAAGGAAAAAGAAGAAAGAGGGAAGAAAAAGAGATGTCAGGCCGAAGAAGGAAAAGAAAAGAAAAATTAATATAATAATAATAATAATAAAATATTAAATAAACAGTAACCAATTTTGGCTATAAAAATGCTGGCTCCCTTCATTTGTAAATCATCGAGTTCTTCAGTTCTTTTCTTTATTTAGAGAGTGATTTTAAGAGTCTAGTAATTTGAGAGTTTGGGTGTATTGGGGTTTTAGGTAGTGAGCTAAAATACTACAGTACTTGTAACTCTTTTTCACTAGTATAATATTTTCCTTTTGTTTTCACCCGTGGACGTAGGCTAAACGCCGAACCAAGTAATTTCTAGTGTCCTCTATTGTGCTTGTTCTTTATTTTTCTTCCAATTTTACTTTAGCTGCGGTCCTGCTTCACCCACTAATTTCCTAACATCTTGAGCCTTGAGGCATTGCGTTTGAACACACACAGAAACAGAGCTAAAGGAAAAGAAGACCGTAGAAGATGCTCTAAATATAACAAAAATATATTTCTACATCTTGTGGTTGTTTTGCTTTTGTTTCTTCTGTCATCATATTTGATTAATTCGTTCGAATTCACACTCTCGCACATATTTAAAACCATTTGTAGGTGGCTTACAAGCTTGTTAAGTTTACGCAAAAACAATACTCTAGGCAAAGATGAGCAAATTAAAGGTGATAAATGCAAATCGAATTTCCATGAATAATTGTTAGGCTGGTGCTGATATCCTAAAAGGTCATTAAGCTACCTTATGGAATTGGAAAGTTATTATTGCTTCAAAGCAAGCAGCGTCTTCTGTTGTGAAGGCTTTCCCCACATGATGAGATGCTGTGATTGTTACCAGCCCCGTATTTATTAACTCAGGTCAGTATTATCAACTACATTATCATTTTGGCTATATATAAAGATTAAAATTTTGAACACTTGTCTCGATTTCTTGTTTAATCAGGCTACTAGAGCAAATGTTTACTGTCTAAGCACTAACGCGACAATCCCATTTGTAAATTTGGGCCATATTTGATGTCTGACAGGTTACCTGTGAAATACTAACTAGGCAACCCAAGAGGGGGGGTGAATTGGGATTTTAAAAATTATCCTAGGCAAACCACACACAAATCCAATCTAATGCCTTAACAAATTCGAAAACAATAAATTCAATAAAAGCACAATAATAAATGAGTAAGGGAAGAGAAAGCAAACTCAAGGATTTTTACGTGGTTCGGCAATCCCCGCCTACGTCCACGCCTCCAAGCACACCGGGCTTGAGGATTTCACTAAGCTAGCCTCCCAAGGCTTCAAACGCTTACAATTGACTTCCAAGGTGTCAATGGACCTTTACAACAAGAGATTATCCCCAATCTCTTATCCCAAGTGTATCCCAACACTTACAATCTTTTAACTTGATTTTACAAAAAGGATTACAAATGAATCTCTCTCACACAATGTGTTTGATCACAAGTGAAAGCTCAATGTGTGAATGAATGAGATGAATACAAAGATTTAAAGCTCAATGAAAGTTGTATTCTCAATATTTTGCTCAATGATGATCGTTGGAATTCTTCTTGTTTGAATTGGATTGAGCTTATTTCTAGTTGGAGCTGAAAACTAGCCGTTATTGACTTTCTGCACACTGTCGGATCGCCGTTAGCTAGATGTCGGATCGCTGTTTGACTGGTCAATATGACCGTTGGGCTGATTTTTCAAATTGTCGGATCGCCGTTAACTGATGTCGGATCACCGTTAGTGTCCAGAGACTAATCTTCAATTATGTTCGAAGTCGGCGAGCCGTTAACCAAATGTCGGATCGCCGTTTTCTACAGTGACTGCTACAGTGAACTATTTTGTAAAATAACAGTTTGACCCTCAAATTTTATATAACTGTACTATGGCCCAAAACGTTATAAAACTTTGCAAATAAATCTAATTTCAGAATTTCTAAATAATACTTACTATTTCCAAAACTTTCTGAAATTATGATATAGCCCACAATACAATGACACTTTTCAAATAAGTCTTTTACCAAAATTTCAAGCAATACTTCTTTATTTCAAAGTTTTTAAAATTCTTTTAATTAAACCATAAACTTTGAAAAACAACCAATTTTATAAAATCATTTTTCCATTAATATGAAACATTTATAATGTGAAAATAATGATTTATTTAAAAAGAATAAAAATAATCAATTTCATAAAATCATTTTTCCATTAAATATAAAACATTTATAATGTAAAAATAATGATTTATTTAAAATATATTTTTCAATAATTTGAGCTTAAAAGATTAATCATTCTTAATCTTGTTTGTTATCATCAAAATCAATATTATGGAAACATATATGTTAACAACCTGTGACAATCCCATCTGTAAGTACTAAAGCGCCTGGTTATGGTGCTTTCATTGGACTATATGAAAACATGAGATATCAGCTATTGTGTGGATTTGATAGAGCGGTCACCAACCATTTTGATGTTATTGGAGTAGCACTGTTCTTAAGCACGGCTTTGAGGTCTCTCCGTCTCTCGTTTACGTATTTGTCTATTGATCGACATCTCTAAATATACATTGATAGACCAAATTACTCTTGTTTTAATGTTTTGTTTGTTGAACTTTGACTGGGTTATTTGTTTAATTGTCTCATATGATGTTAATGCGGTTCCTATAAAAGTGGATATAGATCTATCACCTCAAAGTCTGATTTCAATTTTCCTTTACTTAATCAACTAGCATCCTTTCCAAGTCCAGATACTTACCAATAGTGAGACTTTGCTACGGAAGTACAATTTCTCTTGTTTTACAGTTAAATATGTAAGAATAGTTTCAAATTTACAGAATTCTGATATAGTTCTCTAAGGAAATGCGGGTGGTGAATATGGTTCCCACTTTTAATAGGCCCATTTGTTCAGCCACAGTGATTGCGGTCTAAATTCTTCTTTACTGTCTGTGTGTGTTGGAGTTTGTCTATTGTCCAACTTCTCCAATGGATTCCATGCAGGGTTTTGATGGTCTAATTAGGAGAAAGATCAACGGATGACCTTTTGAAGAAGGCTTACACAACAGCCCATCTCAGGATGTCATGGTTCAGCTCAAAAGTCCCCAGGTGGTTGATGCCAAAGAGTGCCATTGTTTCTGGGCTTGGGCTCCTTGGCGTCAAACAAGATAGTCCGGAGGAAGGTGACTGCATAAATTTCTTGGAGTTGATGCAGTCAATTGCCCAATTTTGCTGCCTGTCGAAGAGACATAGCATGGAAGTCGTCCTCAAACTCTGAGACACCTAAGAACTAGTAGGAGGTGGTGGTATTCGCCTGGTGTTTTCTGGCAAGTATGGTTCACTGATACAGGGATTCTTTTCTTGATGTCTAAATACTATATGTGATACAACGTTGTATATTCCAATTCTTCTCCAGTTAAATTCTAGTGAGTTAGGAAATTTAATTTTGTTTTAGCTATGAATTATTTCTTAGATAATAATAATTGCCATGTTCCTTTGGAGTCTTATTTACTCCAACTTTAGGAAATTCTACTGAGTTAGAAAATTATGCACTGTCAACCTGGTTTTTTCAACTTTTTCAAAAATACACAATTTTTATTTGACTGACTTGATTTTACTGACATAATTTTCTCCCATTTCTATATTATCGACGTTGAGTGCATGTAATCCACAAGTCTGATTGACCCAAAAGTCTAATGACACTCACGTCCAAAGATGCTGTTATCACAAAGCCTTGGATAATTAAAGAGGTCATTGTTCGAAAGAAAAGAATGATTTGTTGGTATGAAATTACGTTAAAATAAATATATCATTTTTTTTTTTTGCGTGAGTGATGGCTTCGTTTAATGACAGTCGGCAGATAATGAGTCATCTTTTAATTTTAGTTTTGATTTATTAGAAAATATTAATTTTTGTAGTTTCAATAGATGAAATTTCGAATCAAATATTAATATTGTCAAAGTACGCAACTCAATATTTGCTTAAATCACAAAAAAAAAAAAATTGCTTTACATTAAAATAATAATAATAATAAGTGATCACTTGATTTAACTTCCTTTACTAAATTTACGATTTAAAATCCAAAATAGAAAAACGAAAACAATTTTTGGAATCACACTCGGAGTTTTAAATTGACATGAAAAAAAAGCCTATTATTGATTATCTTTTTCTTAAAATTTAAGCTAAGATAACAATATGTCCAAAATACCCTCCGCATTATCCCAAAACTTTAACTCCCCCGTTCCTCTGAACATCATCTCTTCCAAATCTTTCTCCCCCAAAAAACCAGCCATGGCTTCATATTCAATTACCGCAACACTCCAATAGTGGCTTGTAAACCACCCCCAAATCCTCAACTTCACATGGACTCAGAACCAAACACTAGCTTCCTCCCCTCACTTCCTCATTCTCTCCATCCTCACTTACCTCTCCCTCACATTCATCCTCTACCACACATCAACATCAACATCACCACCATCATCACCTTTCACTAACATTCACTAACAATATTAAAGAAAAACATTCACTAACAACCCAAATCACTGATATGTACTTAATTTCTCACTCACTCTAATAAGGGCATTGGGCGGGGGACAAAAGAAGTGTTGAAATTGAGAAGGTTAATGGTTGAAGCATGCAGTGTTGCAATTAAGTTTTTATTGTCTTGAAATAACAGGAGATGATCAGATGCTGGTTAAAGCATGCAGTTTCTGTTGCAATTGTATTGGCCTGGGTTTAGGGAACTGTCAGAACTTTCAGAAGAAGATGGAGTTTCTCAAACCAAATCTAAGAAGATATCTCACATTCCCCACGTGGTCTCAACGCACAGGTAAGTTCTTCTCTAGCTCTGTTTTTTCATTGTTTGTTATTTTTAATGTAACTAAGAAGCAGAGTTAATCTCTTATCTTGTCCTTGCTTTGAGAAAACTGCTTTTACATCTATTTTTAATTCACATGTCCACAGCAATTTCATTTTAGTTTGAGCTAACTGTTCAAGGCTCACTTACTCATTGCGAGAAGCTCCATGACGCAGGCTGCAAGGATTAGCTTGTGCAATTCCTGTTAAGAGGCACATTCATTCGGAGTAATTCAATTTTAGATTTTCAGTGTGTACGCTTGGTCGCGATCAAAATTAGTAGTCTCTTGTTCTTAATGTTCTCTGATTTTCCAGTTCTTTAGGGGCCATAAACAGTTTTCCAAGTACCGCATGTGGCTGCAAAAGATTGATGATGATAATTATATCTCGAAGGTTTTAAATTAACTGAACTCTGAGATAGTTCTCTAAGGAAATACAAGTGGTGAATATTGTTCTAACTTTTAAGTGCCTTAATATACCCATTTGTTCAGCCCTGTGCGTAAACAATCAGTAATTGCCGTCCAAATTCTTCTTTACTACCTACATATGTTGGACTTTGTCTATTGTTCAACTTCTCAAATGGATTCCATGCAGGGTTTTTAATGTCCAATTAGGAGAAAGATCAAAGCTTGCTTGGCTAGGAGTGGAAGCGGATCCGCTACTTCAGTCAGATGACCTTTTGAAGAAGGCACAGGCTGTCTCAGGATGTCAATAGCTCAACTCAAAAGTCCCCAAAGCGGTTGATATCAAAGAATGCCATTGTCTCCGGGCTTGGGCTCCTTGGCATCAAACAAGGGAATGTCGACTCTGTTGAAGGGGAAGAACTAGTAGGGAGGTGGTGGTATTCACTGTGTTTCCTGGCAAGTATAGTTCACTGATAGATGGATTCTTTTCTTGATGTCTAAATATCATATGTGATACAACTTCGTATATTCCAATTTTTCTCCAGTAAAATTCTTAATAAAGTTGATTTACTTTGGAATCTTATTCACTCTCTTTGTTAAATTTTGCAAATTCTAATGCGGATTTGTCAAAAAAAGCGTCTTTGTGATTTCTTTGATAGACTTTTGATCGCTAGTTTAAGTTTGAATCATCTTGCAATACCAAAAAGCTAAAACTTTTAATTACTTGATCGTATTCGAGTCCTTGTTTAGTATTAGCTCTAATTATAATATAAACGTTGATATTATAGAGTAAATATGATTGTTAAATAATAATTTTGATAAAATTATTAGAGATATTTTAGTTTTTTTTTCTATAATGGAGTATGAGATTAGATCAATTTAAGTAATAATTATAAATGTTTACAAAATACTCTTAACGTTGGACCCTAAAAATTATGCTCTACGAAACACTTACCGGATTTTAGTTGTACTTTCTAGCGCGATTGTAGAAGTCCTTACTCGATGTACTTCACCGTAGAAGACATTCCCCAATTATACTTAAATCTTACTCGACTTTGATTTGTATATTTTATGCCTAAATTTTTGTCAACAAATTGGTCCCAGGTTCATGCTTCTTCGGCTTGGGTGATCCCAGCAAATCCATTGCGTCCATTCCACGTTGAGTGCATGCAATCCACAAGTTTGATTGAGCAGAAATAGCCAAATAATAATAATAATAATAATAATAATGAAACCCACGTCCAGAAGTGCCGTTGTCACAGATGCCTAGGCACTACACCCCATCCCCTCTTTCCATATTTTGTAATTGAAGAGCCATTAATAAATTGAAAAATTATGATTCAAAATCCAAAAATAGAAAAAGAAGAACAATTCTTGGAAACACACTCGGAGTATTAAATTCATGTGAAAAAAGAGTTTATTATTATTTTCTTTTTCAAAATTTAAGCTAAGACATCAGTATATGCCCAAAATACCCTCATATTATCCCTAACTTTCTAAACTCCCCCGCTCCTCTCAACATCATCTCTTCCAAATCTCCCCCCCCCCCCCCCCCACCAAAAAAAAAAAAAAAAACACACCAGCCATGGCTTCAAATTCAATCACCTCAACTCTCCAACATTGGCTTGTAAACCACCCACAAATCCTCAACTTCACATGGACTGAAAACCAAACCCCAGCTTCCTCCCTAAACTTCCTCATTCTCTCCATCCTCACTTACCTCTCCCTCACATCCATCCTCTACCACACATTAACGTCAACATCACCATCATCATCACCTCTCATTGGACCCCACGTCCTCAAGCCCATCACAGCCGTCCATAACCTCACCCTCCTCCTCCTCTCCCTCATCATGGCTGTTGGTTGCACCCTCTCCATCATCCTCCACTCACCCCACCCACGGACGTAGCTAGGATTTTGATCGAGCCAGGGCACATTTAAAATTAAACATGACTCGAATGTGGGATTGCTCGTGCGATAAGTCTTTATTTAGGAAACTGTATTATGGACCCCATAAACTCCAAATGGGAGCTTGCTACATGTACAATTGTGCTCCTTATAAAGTGCATCTGTATGAATCTAATTGAAACTATATTTAAAGTATAATACATTTCTAAAAATTTAGATAGCAATACATAACATTACAACTATAATATTCATTGATAATAAATTTACTTATTACAATGGTTCTCCGTGAAAACTCCTCAATAAAATTTTATGAGTTGAAAATAATGCATTATCAATATAAGCAAAAAAATATTTTTCAATATACAAGACTAGGTTATTACTTGTTTTGCTCTTAAAATCTTTTAATAATAACAAAAATATTCATATATTGCAACACAGAACAAATATGAAATGCATGATAAAATTATAAATTTTAAAACTAGACAAAAGATTAATTAGAAAATTAAAAATTAGAATTAGGTAGATTGACAACTTATGGTTCAGTGTTGAAAGATTAAATAATTGATTTTACTTGAATAAAAAATAAAAAAGATTAAAGATTGGTCCATTAATCATTATACTAACAAGATTAAAGATTGGTCCATTAATCATTATACTAACATTTTCTTATGATTGTTTTTTATTTTAATATTTGTTCTCGTATCTTTAATCAAGTTTCATGAAATTTTAATAACTAATTAAATTATTTATAATTAGAAATTTAAACTAGGGACAATATGAAATATTTTAAAATTATTGGAGTCAATTTCAAATTTTACAATTCAGCTGGGGCATTTTTCATAAATAACAATAAAATACAATTTTTTACTATAATTATAAAAAAAAATTAAAAGCCAGCTGGGGCCTGTGCCCAACCTCGTCCCATGCTGGCTCCGTCCCTGACCCCACCTCCGTTACACCCTCTGTTTCCCCCCCACCATTTCTCCCTCCGGCCCCCTCTTCTTCTACGCTTACATCTTCTACCTTTTTCGAAATACTGGAATTCCTAGACACCCTTTTGATCGTTTTGTCAAACTCCATCCAGCGCCTCAGGTTCCTCCACGTCTACCACCATGCAACCGTCGTCGTAATGTGCTACCTTTGGCTGCAGACGAAGCAGTCTTTGTTTGTGACCAATGCAAAAAAAAGGATATTTCAGAAAAAAAGGATGTAGTTAATTGAAAAAAAAGGGTTATCACCGCTCTAATTTCTTTTTTAGAATGTTATGTATAGTATTAAGAGTGGTAATATTGGCACCCCACAAGTTTGTCCCTATTTAAATTTACAATGATAGACAAAAAAAAAATAAAAATTATTCAAATAAATTTTCTCAACTCGACAATTTATTATTTATTTTGACGATATTTGGTTGACATTCCTAATTTACCAATTATTAAGCTACAACTTATTTCGTTAAATCTTGATAAAATTTTATTCTTTTGTTATTATTATTTAAGATTAAAACCTCAAAATATCAATAACCAATGTATTATCAATAACCAATGATAACACAGACTGCTACAGACGAAGCAGTCTGTATTATCATTTTACGGGATTTGGTTGCGCAGGGATTTTGGGTTTAATGCTGTGTTTAATGCTTCCCTTTTGGCACGTTTTGTTAATTTTTATTCCAAGAGCTATGCTAAGAAGAAGAAGCAGGGATGATCAAAACAAATAGTAGTTTTGATTTTTTTTTTAGTTTGATTTTGGTTAATTATAAATGGTTTTGATCGGTTCATTGCAATTGATAGAGATGTTTTCAGTTGCCTAGATTTCGTATTTTCAGTTTTGGTAATACATGTCGTTTGTCACCACATTTGTTTAGTCTCTCCCTTTTGAATTCCCTCTCACAAACAAAAAATTCAGATTTGTAATTTGTAAACTAATAATTTTCATTTTGTTAATGTATTAATAATTATTATCTACATTTATGTGATAGGACACATGCCACATCAACTAAAATTAAGTTATGAAATTTTGCAGCAGCTAAACACTCAATGTTTGTAGAAACAAGTCTTAAGTCCAAGTCCCACCATTTGTTCGGATTTAAATAAGGCTTTGGCTAGGTTGGATCAACTCCAACATAAAACCAACTAATATTAACCATGCGATTTTATTGGGTTGCTCTGCCTCTCTCTGCATATGCTTTTACGACATAAATAATAGTAACAACAACAACAACAACAATATCATCATTCACCAACCCACTGACTCTCTCAGCTTCTTTCTTTAACAAGCTCTTCTTGTTATTCCCTTTTTGCTCCCTTTTAAAGTACATTGCTGGTTTTTTCTTTTTCCTTTATTTTGTCTGAATTAAAGCTAAAATTTTAAGATTTTTCTGATAGGAAAGTATTAATATTTCATTAAAAAAATAACAACAATACAACTACTTGCAGTACATCACTAGTTCACATTATAAAGATCAAAATACAGAGATCTGTTTAGTTACAGAGATCTATTACAGTAATCAATTGAATTAACCCCTAAAATTTTATTAAAGAATAGGAAGAAACACTTCCATTCGTACTGCACATATAATTCAAGCTCCATTTGGGATTCCATGGCTCTTTCGAAATAATCTCCACCACCATATTTATGCTTTCCAGCTAGTAGCAAAATAGATTTATCGTTAAAATTGATTCACACCCTCTAACTTTACAAACATGAGAAACATAGACTCGAGATCTAAAAGTTGAAGGGTTATGTACTGGAAATTAGAAATTAAACCAACATTATCACCATAACAGGTACATTATTACCATCACAGATCAAGATCTGAATGGACGCATAGCAGCCATCCTCAAAACCAAAGGAGGAGAAAATTGAACTAGAACAACCACCTTAGGGTGAAGAAGGCCAGAACAAGACACCCATCCTCAAATCATAAGGAAGAGGTGGGTGCAACCAAAAAAAAAAAACCAAGAATCCACTGGAGAAGGCAAGAAAGATTTTTGCCTCCAAAGATTTGGTAAGGAAGAGATGAGGAGTTTGGGGAGGAAAAGTTTTCCGAGAGATGTAGAGATTGGCTTTAAAAGTGTGTTTTAAAGAAAACGTTGTTGAGAGGAAACGAGACCAATTAGATCATGCAAGAAGTTAATTTTTTTGTTAAATAAAAAAGGAGAAATGATGATCTTACAAAGTTTGAATATAAAGTTTAGAATGTCAGATCACTTAGAATCTTCCTTCACGAGAGCTCTCTCTCTCCGATACAGCCTCATGAATGGAAGTACTTTGAGGGGCCTGTATGACCCACATGGTCACTCCGAGAGTGAGTGTTGTTTTCTAGTTTGAAGTTAGATTAGTTACGTTACGTAAGTTTTTCCAGTTGAAGTGCAGTAAAGGCTAGAGCAGAGTAGGTGAGGGGTTTATTTCGCAGGGTCTTCTTGTTAGGTGATTATTATTATCAAATCTCTCCCTTGTAATAACTCCATGGACACTGAAGAATTAATCCGTAAGTGCAAAGCAATCACGATTAGAGAGGAAGACAAAAGCAAAATGTCATTGGGAGTAAACATGAAAGAACAAAGAGGGCAAGTGTTAGCAGGATGCCTGATGGGTAAGGTACTCCTATCAAGAGGTGTTAACAGAGAAGGGCTTAAAGTTGCTTTACAGCAGGTATGGCGAACTTTTAAAGAGGTTAAGATCGAGAGTCTGGGAAATAATATATTTATGTTCAAATTCGCGGAAGAAGCTGATAAAAGAAGAGTTCTAGCTAGAGGCTCGTGGCATTTTGATAGGGCGTTGATTGTCCTCACCGAGCCAACAGATATTGGAGAGGTTTCAAAGCAAAATTTTACTCACGTCCCCTTCTGGGTGCAGATACGCAATATTCCAATTGCGTGTATGGAGAGGGACTTTCTGCAAGAGCTCGGGGGAATGATAGGAAAAGTGGAAGAAATTGAAACAGATGAGAATGGGGATTGCTTTGGGGAATTTGCAAGAATCAGGATTTTCATCAACATAACACAGCCATTGAAGAAAATCTTATTCCTAAAACAAGAGGGCAAGACAGATATTCCAATGCTAGTGGTGTATGAATGCTTGCCAAATTTTTGCTTCTGCTGTGGCATTATCGGTCATCAATTCAAGGAGTGTGCTCAATACCAAGGCCAACCAAAAGAAGATCTGTCATTTGGGATGTGGATGAAAGCACTCATAATCAGGGGACGCTCAAGGAAATACCGAGGCAAAGAAAGATGGTAGAACAGAGGTGAAAGAACTGAAAAATCGACAAGTTCAAAATTCCATGATAAGTCCCAACAGCTCCAGCAGGAGCAAGTGAAACCAGCTGACAAAAATAGGTTAGGATCCGGGGAGGAGGAAATGGGTCAAACTAAGGAGATTGATAGGACTAGAGAGGTGGAGTGGGTGGGTGAACAACATTTAATGAAGAGCGTGACAGAAATGATGGCTACGAAGCAGGCTAACGGCGAAATGCAGGGAGGCAGTACTGGCAATGTAACAGTCCCTAGAGATTTGAGAATTGAGGCGGGAAATGTAAACTCAATTGAGGGGGAAAAAATGGAAGTAGTCAGGGCCGAGAAACACAAGGAGAATTTGGGCTCAAATGCAGCCCAAGAGGAAGCTGAGGAAACGAAAATATATGCCGAGGCCGATAAATCCCAAACTCAGTTAAACAAAAACAAATGGAAGAGGCAGGCACGTGCCACAAAAAATGAAGGGGGAGCAAGCTTGGGCCTAAGAACTCATAAAAGGCCAAATAGCGAGGCAGCAGGGCCAAACTCGAAGCTAAAGAAAACTAAAGTGGATGACCCAAGCCATTCGGAAATGAAGAAACTTTCTTTGATAGCAGAACAAACCAAGTTGCACTGGGAGCTGTTAGCAACAGAGGAAATGGAGCTTACAGCTTTAAGCTTAGAGGAGATATCGGCGGGGTTGGCTACCAGCCCCCGCCGGAAGCCATGAAAATACTCAGTTGGAACATTCGGGGTCTGGGGAATCCCCGAATGTATCTAGCTCTCAAGAAAATTCTCCAAGTGCACGGTCTTCGCCTAGTTTTTTTTTATGTGAAACGAAGCTGAAGACTATGCATATGAATGAGGTCAGTAGAAAACTAAATTATGAAAATTGCTTTGCTGTGAGTAGTATCGGAAAAGGAGGTGGTCTAGCCTTACTTTGGAAGTCTGAAATCAAAGTGCAAATTAAATCTTTCAATTAGCATCACATTGATGCTAAGATAGTGATGGAAAATGGGAAGCTTATTTGATGTACGGGGGTTTATGGTCACCCAGACATGAGACAGAGAAAGCATACATGGACATTATTGAGGCGGTTATCGGGTTTATCTTCCACCCCTTGGTCATGCTTCGGAGACTTTAATGAGATCCTTCATCCGTTGGAGAAGAGTAGGGGAAATGAGAGGCAGTTAAGCTTAATTACTGATTTTAGAGAAGCTCTCCGAGACTGTGATCGTTTAGATATTAGTTACAAGGGGTACCCTTTTATGTGGAGTAATGGAAGGTTCAGCCCCACTTTTGTGGAGGAACGGCTAGATAGATTTGTTTGTAATAGCTCATGGAGAGACATTTTTTCAGATGTTGTAGCTACTAATATTGACACTTGGACCTCTGATCATTGCCCGATGGTGATGGAAGTTCAAATAAGGGGCCATGAGATGAATTTTAACCAAAGACGAGCCACTCGGATCCACTACGAAGATATGTGGAGCCCTTGAAATACAAGTATGCAACCGAAGAGGGGGGGTGAATCGGGTTTCAAAAAAAATTATTCAATTTATTGAAGAAAAACTTAATACAATTATAAATCAAATTCAAAGCAATGACAATTAAGATGATCACAAATAAAAAGATAAGGGAAGAGGGATTCAAACACCGAGATTTTTACGTGGTTCGGCTAACCTCGCCTACGTCCACGCCTCCAAGCTTTCCGGGCTTGAGGATTCCACTAAGCAAGCCTCCAAGGCTTCAAATGCTTACACTTGACTTCCAAGGTGTCAATAAACCTTTACAACAAGAGATTATCCCCAATCTCTTAACCCAAGTGTATCCCAACACTTACAATCACTCAAAGTAAAAGATTACAAATCAATGCCCAATTTGTGAATAGATGAAGAGAGAATGTGTTTTAAGCTCTATGAAGATTGTATTCTCGAATATTTGCTCAATGGCTGTGTTGTGATCAATCATTGTTTGAATTTGAATGAGCTTATTTATAGCTGCTGCTGAAAACTAGCCGTTATTGACTTTCTGCATACTGTCGGATCGCCGTTAGCTAGATGTCGGATCGCCGTTTGACTGGTCAATATGATCGTTGGGCTGATTTTTCAAATTGTCGGATCGCCGTTATCTAGATATCGGATCGCCGTTTAGGTCCAGAGGCTACTGATTGATATCGGCGAGCCGTTTATCACATATGTCGGTTCGCCGTTTTGGTCCAGAGGCTACTGGTTGATATCGGCGAGCCGTTTATCACATATGTCGGTTCGCCGTTTTGGTCCAGAGGCTACTGGTTGATATCGGCGAGCCGTTTATCACATATGTCGGTTCGCCGTTTTGGTCCAGAGGCTACTGGTTGATATCGGCGAGCCGTTTATCACATATGTCGGTTCGCCGTTTTGGTCCAGAGGCTAATCTCCATTTCTGCTTGAAATCGGTGAGCCGTTTACTACACATGTCGGATCGCCGTTTTCCACAAAAACTGCTGCAGTGAACTATTTTGCATGATGACTGTTTTGTCTCCAAATCTTTATAAAAATACTTTATGAAACTTGTCAAAATAGATGAAAATTATGTTGAGCTTTTAAAACGATTAATCAATCTTAATCATGTTTGTTATCATCAAAATCAATAAAGAATAATTTATGTTAACAATCTCCCCCTTTTTGATGATGACAAACTTTTCAAGAAAATACTTGTGCAATTTTTGCTCCCCCTAAATATGTGCTCCCCCTAAGTGAAATTTTGAAAGACTTGTTAACTCCCTTGTTAAAAAAAATTCAACTGTTAATCTCAAAATTTTAAACACGACAGATTGAAAAAAAAAAAATTATGCCAGTAAACACATGCATGCCAATACTATTTTGCCAAAACCAATTTTGCATTTTGCCAATTTCTCTCCCCCTTCATCATCAAAAAGAAAGATACGCGACGAATGACTTATGTTTGGAGAAATTTGGGCAGAGTCTCCTCTGAAATATGAGCAGTTCCTCAACAACACACAGAGTTAAAAAGAAAAATACTTCCATATAAATATACCACCATATCAACCAACCTCCATACCAACAAATTCACACTTCTAGAATGAGCAATATAATCAATATAACACCAAAAACAACCCAAACAGAAATTAAGTGCATATGTCCAACAAGAAATATCAAAAGCATAATCACAAAACACATAACACACAGAACACAAATAATATCATACACATATGGAAAATGAAATGAAAGATGTCTGTGCGAATGTCAGAGGGGCAGAGAAATCTAAGATGGGGGCTGGGAAGACGAGCTGCCGGGGTCATATCCAAAATAGCCGAGAATGCGACGCTGTCCTGCAATTAACTCTATCTGCTGATCAGAAATTTGCTCCCGAAAGGTTGCAAAATTAGATCGAAGCTGCTGCTGCTACTGGGACAGGGCATCCACTCGGTCGAGAAGCTGCTGGAAGCGATCCTCAGGAACAACTGATGCCGCAGGAGGGACGACAGTCTCGGTAGGCTCGTCATCCTGAGATGCAGCTGCTGCTGGTGCTGCAGGTGCTGCTGGTGCTACAGGTGTTGCAGGTGCTGCTGGTGCAGCTGCTCGGCGTGGAACACGCGGTCTAGCCCCAAGACGGAAATCAGGTAGCTCATCCTCAGAGTAGACGTCATTCAACATGCGATCATCCTCTGGTGCAAGCAGTGTGTCTTCGTTTTTAGAGGATGTGGTCTTATCCCATTTCCCACGCTTCTTAAAGAATCCGATGGCAGAAATAATTTCTCGTCCGAGCTTACGAGTCTCGAGAAAAACAGGCTCGACGATAGGAACATGAAAGTGGTTCAAGATTTTAGTAATGATGCTGCCATAAGGAAGAGATCGATTGGAGACTTTAGGGGTGGACAGCATATGGCACATAATAGTGTAGGATAGGCTCACATGGCGTCGACGGATAAGAGAATCTAATAGACCAATATCAAGCCTAGTGACCTCATCAGTGTGACCCTGTCTAGGAGTGACCATGTGTTGGAGAATAATGTGAAGAATTCGAATCTGAAAAGGGAGGAGTTGAGACCTGAAGGACAGAGAGCAGATGTCATCGGAAAGATCCCGACGACGACAAATGTTCCGTACACCATCCACATGACGAAAATTACTAAAAGAAAGTTCTTTCCTAGCGGTGTACAGATCTAACCCTCCATAAGCAATTCCGAGAATACTACATAATTCGGGTTCATCTAGTTCAATACGAATTCCTCCTACAAATGTATGAAGCTCGTCACGACGAGTAGAGGAGAATTCTATGTTAGAATAAAGGGAAATTTACAACTGTCCACCTGTTTGTTTTGTCTTTTTCAAAAATACACAAACACTTTTTTTTTTTTTCAGCGCGCCACCTGAAGTTCACTTTTTGTTGCATTCTTCCACTTCCGTCTAATTTCCGTTAGCAAATTTAACGGAATGACCTTTTTACCCCTCAAAATTACAATTTAACCCAAAATAAATAGAAATTGGAGATAAATTGGATGGATTTAATTTTTTTTCAAAGGTGGATGCTAGAAATTGGAGGAAAATAATGTTTGTTGCTTGCTAAATTTAGAAAATTTGTATTTATTTTTTTGGAGGAAAATAGTATTTGTTACTTGCTAGATTTAGAAAATTTGTATTTATTTTTTCTCTTTCAAAAAAATAAATACAAATTTTCTAAATTTAGCAAGCAACAAACATTATTTTCCTCCAATTTCTAGCATCCACCTTTGAAAAAATTTAAATACATCCAATTTATCTCCAATTTCCATTTATTTTGGGTTAAATTGTAATTTTGAGGGGTAAAAAGGTCATTTCGTTAACATTCCGTTAAATCCACTAACGAAAATTAGACGGAAGTGGAAAAATGCAACAAAAAGCAAACTTCAGGTGGCGCACTGAAAAAAAAAAAGTGTTTGTGTATTTTTGAAAAAGGCAAAACAAACAGGTGGACGAGTGTAAATTTCCCTAGAATAAAAGACTCGAACTAGATTTTCATAAATAGGTTCTTCAATACTTAATGCTTGCTGCCAATGATTAAGCATTTGAGTAATGGAGTTACCACAAACAGTAATATCCGAAAACTCCGAGATGTTAAGAGAAAAAGAGGGAGTTACGGGTTTACCCATGAATTTCTCACGAAATCGCTGAGCAGAGGTAGCATCGGGAAAATGAAGACTCTCAAAGTCTTGAGGAGGAGACCTGGGGGGACTAGAGCGTCGCTGAGCAGTGTGCTTGGTTCGAGCACGCCTTTGGGGTCGTTCCGCCATAGAGAAAAAAAAAATCGGTGGAAACGAAGTGTGAGAGAGGAGATAGTGATTGTGGATGGAAAAGTAGTTGGAAAGACGAAGAAATTTGGGTCAAAGTGAACGAATGAGATTCGGCTGGTTCTAGGGTTTCAAGATGAGATTTTTCAAAATTTGAAGAAAAAGAAGGATTTGAATCGGTTAAAAGGTGCTAGAGATGATAGAAGTGGTTTGTAATGCTTCAATTTGGTGAAAAATGACAAGAAAAGTGATGGATTTGAGAGGAGAGAACTAGTGCAGCCGCGAGTTGAAGTGAGAGAGAGAGAGAGAAAGAGAAGCCGAAATGAGGAGGAAGACGAAGGACTGTTCAATTTACGCGTGATAACGGCGAGCCGTTATAGAGAAAACGGCGAGCCGACAGAGTCCAGAGAGTCCTCCAAAAATTTCATTAAAACGGCGAGCCGTTTATATACATAACGGCGAGCCGACAGGGTCCAGGGAGTCTCCTCAAATTTTTTTGTATCAGGACGGCGAGCCGATAGATAGTTATCGGCGAACCGATAGCGTATAGAAAATTTTCCATTGTTTCTGCCCAAAACGGTTAGCCGTTTATTGAAATAACGGCAATCTGTTTTCTACAACTTATGATTTCGCACATGTATTTTGATATTTGGCTACTTATCAATACATTTCAAGATCATTTTATTGATCCAAAATGATTTGAGTGCCAGTTCAATGCATAATTCTTGAATATATATATGTATTGCAACAATTAATTCATACATTTTCAAATATCCATACACATCTCATGTATATTACGATTGAGCATTCCATAGATATTAAAGCATCAAGTCATAGATCAATCAATGTTAATAGACTCAATAGCATGAATAAAGATGTTAATGTGAAAAAATCATTATCCCAAGTTCATGCCGAATTTTGGAAAATTGTTCTTCGCAAAGTGGTTTTGTAAAAATATCGGCAAGTTATTTTTCTGTAGAAATAAACTCTAATGCAATGTCTCTCTTTAGAACATGATCTCTCAAGAAATGATGTCTTATTTCTATATGCTTGGTTCGAGAGTGTTGAATGGGATTCTTTGAAAGATTAATAGCACTAGTATTATCACACTTAATAGGAATTTGTTCAAGATTAATGCCATAATCTCTAAGTGTTTGTTTCATCCAAAGTGCTTGTGCACAACAACTTCCGGCAGCTATATATTCAGCCTCGGTAGTTGAAAGTGCGACAGAATTTTGTTTCTTGCTAAACCATGAAACAAGAGAGTGTCCTAGAATATAGCAAGTACCACTAGTGCTCTTCCTATCCACTTTATAACCGGCAAAGTCCGCATCCGAATAACATGTTAAATCTATATGAGTTCCCCTAAGATACCAAAGGCAAAAATCTATGGTTCCACTCAAATAACGGAAAATTCTTTTAACAGCAAGCAAATGAGATTCCTTGGGACAAGACTGAAATCTTGCACACAAACATACACTAAACATGATATCGGGTCTACTTACAGTCAAATAAAGTAGGGATCCAATCATACCTCGATACATTTTGATATCCACTTCTTTGCCTTTTTAATCTTTGTCCAGCTTGGTTGTTGTGCTCATTGGTGTATTTTTGGTCTTTGAGTCATCAATGCCGAATCGTTTGAGTAGATCTTTTACGTACTTGGCTTGATTTATGAAAATTCCTTCCTCGTTTTGTTTGATTTGAAGTCCAAGGAAGTACTTCAACTCTCCCATCATACTCATCTCAAATTCTTTGCTCATACACGATGAAAATTCTTTACACAACAACTCATTAGTAGAACCAAAAATAATATCATCAACATAAATTTGAACAATAAGTATGTCTTGGTTCTTATGCTTAACAAATAGAGTAGTATCTGCTTTACCCATAGAAAAATCATTTTCTAGCAAGAAATTTTTAAGTCTATCATACCATGCTCTAGGTGCTTGTTTTAATCCATACAAGGCTTTAAGCAACTTATAAACATGATTTGGAAACTTTTCATTTTCAAAACCAGGGGGTTGTTTTACATACACTTCTTCCATAATATACCCATTTAGGAAAGCACTTTTCACATCCATTTGAAATAAGATGAAATCTTTATGACATGCAAATGCCAACAACATTCTAATTGATTCTAGTCTAGCAACGGGTGCAAAAGTTTCATCAAAATCAATTCCTTCTTCTTGGTTGTAACCTTGAGCCACTAATCTAGCTTTATTTCTTACAACCACCCCGGATTCATCCATCTTATTTCTAAATACCCATTTAGTGCCTATGACAGATTGATGTTCCGGTTTAGGAACTAATTCCCACACATTGTTTCTTTCAAATTGATTTAACTCCTCTTACATTACCATAATCCAAGATTCATCATTTTCCGCATCCGCAAAGGATTTGGGTTCAATTTGAGAGATAAATGCATTATGCTCACAAGTATTCTTAAGAGATGATCTAGTTGTAACACCTCGTGAAGGATCTCCTAAAATTACATCTTTAGGATGAGAAGAGACATACCTCCACTCCTTGGGGAGTGTTTGAGAAATACCTTCTTGTTGCTCCAGCTCCGTATTGGTTTGTTCTTCTTGCCTATCCTCTTGATTTTCTTGTGGTGCATTCTCTTGATTCTCTTTTGATGATTCTTCTTGTAACTCTCCATCTGCATCATCATTAGCAACTCCTTTCTCCGCAGAAGAGGGGTTAGATTCATCAAACGTAACATGCATGGACTCCTCCACAACTAAAGTTCTTTTGTTATAGACTCTATAAGCTTTGCTTGAAATTGAATAACCAAGAAAAATACCAACATCAGATTTTGGATCAAATTTACCAAGATTATCTTTTGTGTTCAAAACAAAACATTTGCATCCAAAAACTTTAAAATAGCCAATGTTGGGTTTTCTATCTTTCCAAAGCTCATATGGAGTTTTATTAAGATTAGGTCTAATCAACACCCGATTTAAAACATAACAAGCGGTGTTGACGGCTTCGGCCCAAAAATATTTTGGTAATGCATTTTCATTTAACATGGTCCTAGCCATTTCTTGAATAGACCTATTCTTTCTCTCAATAACTCCATTTTGTTGTGGAGTTCTAGGTGATGAAAATTGATGCTCAATGCCTAGATTATTGCAAAAACTCTCAAATGCATGATTTTCAAATTCTCCTCCATGATTACTCCTAATGCATACAATACCATGCCCTTTTTCATTTTGTAATTTCTTACAAAGCACTTTAAAAGCATCAAGAGCATCATCCTTATTGGCTAAGAATAATACCTATGTATATCTAGAATAATCATCCACTATCACAAATGCATAATATTTGCCATTTAGACTTGCATATCTAGATGGCCCAAAAAGATCTATGTGAAGAAGTTCAAGTGGTTTTGAAGTAGAAATATGGTTTTTATTCTTGAAAGAAGTTTTAATTTGTTTTCCAAATTGACAAGCTTCACAAATCTTATCCTTTTGAAAACCAATTTTCGGAAGACCTTTAACCAAATCATCTTTCGAAATTTTTGAAATCAAATCCATACTTGCATGTCCTAACCTTCTATGCCATAACCAACAATCATCATGCAATGCCGAAAAACATTTATCAAGAGTAGATGCACATTCTATGTCAATGATATAAACATTACCACATCTATTTCCAACAAATAAGGTTTTGCCATCACATGAGTTCTCAATAACACAACTAAATTTATCAAAGATAACTTTATAACCTTTGTCACATAATTGACTAATGCTAATTAAGTTGTGTTTCAAGTTCTTAACCAAACATACATTCTCAATTAGAGTTGAAGAGACTTTACCAACATTTCCAATTCCAAGAATTTTTCCTTTTGAGTTGTCTCCAAAAGATACGTCTCCACCATTTTCAACTTTGGTGAAGCTTGAGAACCATGCATAGTTTCTGGTCATGTGCCTTGAACAACCGTTGTCCAAGTACCATTTATTTTTCTTCTTCTTCAATCCCTACAAGAAAAAAAATCTCAAGTTTTAGGTACCCAAAGCTTTTTGGGTCCTTGAGAGTTAGCAACGGTTCCTTTTGGAACCCAAATGCATTTGACACCATAATATGCATTCCTTTTCACGGGACATCTATATTTCATGTGACCATTTTGATTACAATAGTGACATACAATCTTATGATCATTTGTGGAGGTAGCTTTAACAAAATAATTCTTATAATACTTTTGCTTCAAGTTAGGCTTATATCCAAGTCCTCCTTTATCAAAAACACATTTTTGTGAGTTAAGCATATTTTCCAACATCTTTTGCCCATTTGTAAATTTCAAAACAATTTCATTTCATTACTCTTTTTCTTAAGCATTTCATTCTCATTTTTCAACTCATCTATGTGTGATTCTAAATGCTCATGCAAGATGCTAGGTTTCTCATTTGATAATGCAATTTCATCATGCAATGTTTTGTTCCCTACTTCTAGGCATACAATTCTTGCATTTAGAGATTCATTTTCATTTTTAAGCTTTGCCATTTCCTTTTTAAGACATACATTCTTTTTACCAATCTTCATCAACTCATCATGCAAATCTTTAAAAGCATCATACAATTCATCATAGGTGGGATCACTTACCTCATTGAGATCATCATTCCCTCCTATTGCCATGAGTGCTAGGTTTGATACTTCTTGCGATCCTTCTTCATCACTTGATTCTTCCTCACTATCATCCCAAGTTGCAACCATTGCTTTCTTCTTGAGTTTGTTGATAAGTGGGCACTCCGATCTTATATGTCCAGGCTTCTTGCATTCATAGCATGTGATTGCCTCCTTCTTCTCCCTATTGCCTCCTTCTTCTCCCTATGGTTCTTGAAGTTTCTGAAATTTCTTCGCTCTCCGGTTTTCTTGAAGAATTTTCTGAACCTCCTTGCTAGCATGGCTAGCTCTTCATCATCCGGTTCACTCTCCCCATCACTCTCATATTTTAAAGCTTTGAGAGCAATGCTTTTCTTCTTCTCCTCATGTCCTTTTTCTGTAGCTAAATCCTCTTCATATGAAATGAGAGAACCAATTAAATCATCAAGAGGTAAAATATTTAAATCTTTAGCCTCTTCAATGGCAGTTCTTTTAGGTCTCCATTCTTTTGGAAGTGACCTAATGATTTTCTTAACTTTCTCACTATTTGAGAAGGTCTTCCCCAAGGCACCTAGAGTGTTCACTATGTCTATGAATCTAGTATACATAGAATACACATTCTCATTTTGTTCCATTTGGAACAGCTCATATTGACGAGTGTATCTACTGATTTTAGACTCTTTAACTTGACTTGTCCCTTCATAGACAACTTCAAGTTTATTCCATATTTCTTGTGCACTTTCACAACTAGATACTCTATGGAATTCTTTCTTATCAAGGGCACAAAACAAAGCATTCATAGCCTTGGAGTTTAGAGACATCTTTCTCTTTTCTAACTCACTCCATTGACTCGATGGTTTAGGAATATCATCTCCTACTTCATCTTTGAACATAGGCATAAATGGACCATCACAAACAACTTCCCAAATTTCATAATCTAATGCTTGCAAATAGATTCTCATTCTAGTTTTTCAATAAGCATAGTCATTACCATCAAAAAATGGTGGTCTAGTTTTGGATTGCCCTTCTCTAAAGGTTGAGTCATTTAGGGTTGCCATGGATCTTTTACTCTAGACGATTAAGTCTTAACAAGAGAATGAGGCTCTGATACCAATTGAGGCTCTGATAACAAGAGAATTAGTTACAAGGGGTACCCTTTTATGTGGAGTAATGGAAGGTTCAGCCCCACTTTTGTGGAGGAACGGCTAGATAGATTTGTTTGTAATAGCTCATGGAGAGACATTTTTTCGGATGTTGTAGCTACTAATATTGACACTTCGACCTCTGATCATTGCCCGATGGTGATGGAAGTTCAAATAAGGGGCCGTGAGATGAATTTTAACCAAAGACGAGCCACTCGGATCCACTACGAAGATATGTGGAGCCCTTGAAATACAAGTATGCAACCGAAGAGGGGGGGTGAATCGGGTTTCAAAAAAAATTATTCAATTTATTGAAGAAAAACTTAATACAATTATAAATCAAATTCAAAGCAATGACAATTAAGATGATCACAATATAAAAAGATAAGGGAAGAGGGATTCAAACACCGAGATTTTTACGTGGTTCGGCTAACCTCGCCTACGTCCACGCCTCCAAGCTTTCCGGGCTTGAGGATTCCACTAAGCAAGCCTCCAAGGCTTCAAATGCTTACACTTGACTTCCAAGGTGTCAATAAACCTTTACAACAAGAGATTATCCCCAATCTCTTAACCCAAGTGTATCCCAACACTTACAATCACTCAAAGTAAAAGATTACAAATCAATGCCCAATTTGTGAATAGATGAAGAGAGAATGTGTTTTAAGCTCTATGAAGATTGTATTCTCGAATATTTGCTCAATGGCTGTGTTGTGATCAATCTTTGTTTGAATTTGAATGAGCTTATTTATAGCTGCTGCTGAAAACTAGCCGTTATTGAGTTAGCTAGATGTCGGATTGCCGTTTGACTGGTCAATATGACCGTTGGGCTGATTTTTCAAATTGTCGGATCGCCGTTATCTAGATATCGGATCGCCGTTTAGGTCTAGAGGCTACTGATTGATATCGGCGAGCCGTTTATCACATATGTCGGTTCGCCGTTTTGGTCCAGAGGCTACTGGTTGATATCGGCGAGCCGTTTATCACATATGTCGGTTCGCCGTTTTGGTCCAGAGGCTAATCTCCATTTCTGCTTGAAATCGGTGAGCCGTTTACTACACATGTCGGATCGCCGTTATCCACAAAAACTGCTGCAGTGAACTATTTTGCAAGATGACTGTTTTGTCTCCAAATCTTTATAAAAATACTTTATGAAACTTGTCAAAATAGATGAAAATTATGTTGAGCTTTTAAAACGATTAATCAATCTTAATCATGTTTGTTATCATCAAAATCAATAAAGAATAATTTATGTTAACAGCCCTTACGATGCTTGTACGGAAATCGTTGAGGAAGAGTGGAGCTTGCAGGGAAGCTGGAATATTGAGAATCCTGTTTCGGTGTTTCAAAAAGTGGCAAAGATATCTATGGCCAGGCTAATTCGGTGGAGCAAAAAAGAATTCCGAGGGAGACCAAAAAAGCTTGAGAAACTAACGAAACAACTCTGAAGCCTCAAGCTTAATCGGGTTCAGTATGTCAATGGGAATAAGATTAAAGAGGTGGAAAGACAAATCCAAAACATGTTAGCCGACGAGGAAATTTTCTGGAAACAACGCTAAGGGCGGATTGGCTCAAGGGAAGGGACAAGAACACAAAATTTTTCCATCACAAGGCATCCTCAAGGAAAAAGAAGAACCAAATCTGGGGGATCGAAAATGTAGCTGGAAGTTGGATTGAAAATGCCGAAGAAGTGGAGCATGAGTTCAACAAATACTTCACAAATTTGTTCATTACATCCAAGCCTAATCAAGCTCAAATAGCAGCTGTGCTGTTAGGAATATCTCAAAGAGTTTCTAGTGAGATGAATGATTTCTTGGAGATGCCATTCACACCCAAAGAAGTTGTGGAAGCATTGACACAAATTTGCCCAACAAAGGCACCGGGTTCGGATGGCTTGCCAGCAGTGTTCTACTAAAAGCACTGGCAAACGGTCAAGCAAGGAGTCCTCTCAACATGCCTCCACATCCTTAATAAGCAAGGTGATGTAGCCCAACTCAATCACACCTATATCGCTTTAATTCTAAAAAAAAGAAAGCCTAGAAAAGTTACCGATTTTAGGCCTATTAGTCTATGCAATGTTATTTATAGGATTGTTGCTAAAGCAATAGCTAATAGGCTTAACATGTACTGCCCAAAATTATCTTGCCAATGCAAAGTGCTTTTATTCCTAATCGGCTAATCACCGATAATATTATTGCAGGATATGAGTGCCTCCATAAGATAAGACATTGTAAAGGAAGAAAAAAAGGCATGGTGGCATTGAAGTTTGATGTGAGCAAAACATATGATAGGCTGGAATGAGAGTTTTTTGAACAAACAATGAAGTCCCTCGGGTTCTTGCAGAATTGGATCAGCCTAATCATGAGGTGTATAAGCTCAGTCACATCCTCAGTGATTATAAATGGTGCTGTAAGCAGGGTGATTCGGCCTCAGACAAGGGTGCCCCTTATCTCCATATTTATTCATTATTGGGGCTGAAGCCTTCTCCTTTCTTCTCCAACAAGCAGAGCACCAGAGGCTTATTCATGGGCTGTCATTTGGGAAGGAGCTTAAAATCTCTCACCTCTTATTTGCGGATGATAGCCTAGTATTCACTAGAGCCTCAATTACTGATTGCCAAAATCTGAAGAGAATCTTCGACTGCTACTCTGCAGCCTCAGGCCAGTTGTTCAATCTCGACAAATCTTCAATGTTTCTCAGCGGCAATATTCAGGCTGGGCAAGCGGCAACAATCAAAGACATCTTCCAGCTCAACATTGTTTCAAGACACGAAAAATACTTAGGCTTGCCATCTATGTTCGGGAGAAAGAGAAGTAGTTTTTTTACTGATATCAAGCTAAAGATCCATAATAAAGTTTCTAGTTGGCAGAACAAAATTTTCTCAATAGGAGGCAAAGAGGTTTTGATTAAGGCGGCTGCTCAAGCTATTCCCGCATATGCAATGAGCGTTTTCAAGATTCCCATGGGCATATGTGATGACATTCAGCGAATAATAGCAAAATTCTGGTGGGGATCAGGGAACGATAAGAAGGCCATCCACTGGTCGAGATGGAACAACCTAAGTCTGGCTAAGTGCAGAGGAGGAATAGGGTTCAGAGAGTTCTCAAGTTTCAACCAAGCACTAGTAGCCAAACAAGGTTGGAAGATCCTGCAATTTCCAGACTCCCTCGTGGCAAGAACTCTGCAGGCGAGATATTTCCAGCACAAAGATTTTATGAAGGCAAGACTTGGCTCAAACCCCTCTTTTATTTGGAGAAGCATTTTATGGGGACGGCAAGTCATATCCAAGGGTTCAAGATGGAGGATTGGAAATGGCCAAAGCATCCTGCTTCATAAAGAGAATTGGCTGCTCAGACCCCTGACCTTCAAACCGATTTATAAACCAAGCTTGCCAGATGATGCTTTAGTTGCTGAGTTAATAAATGCAAAGCATGGGTGGAATGAAGGGCTGATTCACAGGCACTTTGCCAAAATAGATGTGGAAGTAATAATTAAAATTCCCTTGCCAAGGAGACCAATGAAGGATGAAGTAATGTGGCACTATGATAGAAAAGGCCAGTACTCAGTTAAGAGTGGCTATCAGATTACTTTAAATATGAATTTTCCAGCTAGGCCGACAAGTTCAGCAACTGAGCAAAACCAATGGAATACAATATGGTTGCTCACCTTACCGGAGAAGATCAGGATTTTTGCTTGGAGGGCTGTAAAAAATCTTCTTCCTTCAACCGAAAATCTATGGAAAAGGAAGGTGATTTAGGAGGTTGTGTGTCAGATTTGTAACAACAAGCTGGAAACAGTTTTGCATACTTTAGTGGGCTGTAAGATGGTGAAGAAAATCTAGAAAATTACCAAATTTGAGAATGATTTGAAGGATTGTGTTGATCAAGACATTCTAAGCTTGTTGATTGGGCTGAAGCTGAGAAGGAGTAATGATGATATTAAGCTACTGGTTTCGATCTTATGGATGATATGGAATGCTCGAAACAAATGGATTTTCAAAAGAGTAAAAGAAAGACCCCAAGTGATAGTCTCTAAGGTTGAAGCTGTGCTGGAAGCCTACCGAAGAACCCAGCTTCCAGCTGCTACTCATATAGGCAACCAAAGATCTCTGATGCTAAAGGCCTGGAATCCTCCCCAAAAAGGATTTTTTAAGGTTAATGTAGATGCTGCCACCAATTCGGAGAAGCAAATTGCAGGTCTAGGGGCTGTAATTCGTGATGAAGCTGGGAATGTGATTGCAGTTGTAGTCAAAGTTTCCAAGGTCTATGGTGATGTGTGTTTTGCAGAGGCAGAAGCAATCAAATGGGGGCTTCAAGTTGCAAGGAATGCTTGTATAGAGTCTTTGATTGAGGAATCAGATGCTCAAGAGGTTGTTAAGTTAGTTAACAACAAGCGGGGCTGCAGATCCGAGATCTTCTGGACCATTTCAGATGTGCAGAGAATTTCGAAGAGCTTTAGCTCAGTTTGTGTCCAATATGCTCATTGATCTTGTAATGCGATAGCCCACTCTTTAGCTAAGCTAGCTCTAGAGATGCTCGAAACTATTGTTTGGATGGGTTCATACCCTCCCCACTTGTTGTACTTATTTTCTTGTTTGAGTTGAAATGAAGGTACTTTCCATTAAAAAAAAAGTTTAAAATCTAAAATTAATGACGTGACAATTGATGCATTATTAACCTAATAGAGTAAGAAGTCCCTGCTAAAGAAGTCAATATTCTACCTAGAATACTTCTTTCTATTGAAATTAAATGATGATTATTTGTTTATATCATGAAAGCTAAAATCACTTTGTGAGTAATTTGATCCTTTTACAGCATAAAAATAAATTCAGAAATGGGCACCATTCTTCCTTTATTTAAATCATGGTCTCCACGAAGTAAAATTTTGGTTACTACACATAATGAGTTAGTTGCAAGTATGATGAGATCAACAAATATTATCTTCATTGAGCAATTGACTGAAGAGGATTGCTAGTCGTTGTTCAAACGATTAGCATTTTTCAGTCACTCTTTCGAGGATTGTGAAAGATTAGAACCAATCGAGTGAAAAATTGCACGCAAGTGCAAAGGCCTGCCTCTTGCTGCAAAGGTAATAGGGAATCTCTTGCGTTCTAAAAGTGCAATAAACGACTGGCAAAGAATTTTAGATAGTGAAATGTGGAAGGCAGAAGAGATTGGGAAAGGTCTTTTGACTCCTTTATTGTTGAGTTATAATGATTTGTCGTCTAATTCTATGGTAAAACGATATTTTTCATTTTGAGCTGTCTTTCCAAAAGACTACAATATGTATAAAGAGGAGCTAATTTCACTATGGATGGCTCAAGGTTACCTTAATGTAGAAGAATATAAAGAGATGGAGATGACCGGGGAAGAGTGTTTCAACATTTTAGCAGCACGCTCTTTCTTTCAAGAGTTTGAGAAAAATGATGATGATGATATTATGAGTTGCAAGATGCATGACATAGTACATGATTTTGCTCAATTTGTAAGTAGCAAAGAATGTTTGTGGCTGGAAATTAATGGTACCAAAGAATCAGTCATAAACTCTTTTGGTGGGAAAGTCCGTCCCTTAGGGTTAAAGTTTAAAGGAGGCGCTTCATTTCTTATGTCCATTCATGGACTTAATAGATTGCGTACCCTCCTAATTGATGATGAAAGTCCTTACAATTCGTCTCTTGATAGTAGCATCCTTCCTGAGTTATTTAGTAAATTGGCGTGTTTAAGAGCATTAGTTATAAGGCAATCGTTCTTGCTTTTTCGTCCTGACCCAAATTTGATTAGGAAATTCCAGAAGATGTCAGAAAATTGATGCATTTAAAATATCTTAATTTGTCTGAATTACACATAGAGAGACTGCCTGAGACTTTGTGTGAATTACATAATTTACAAAAGCTAGATATTAGGGGGTGTCGAAATCTAAGAGAATTGCCTGCAGGGATTGGGAAGATAAAGAACATGAGGAGTTTGCTAAATGGTCTTACTTGTTCGTTGAAGTACATGCCAATAGGGATTTCCAAATTAACCGATCTTCGAACATTAGACAAGTTTGCTGTGGGTGGAGGTGTTGATGGTGGAAAATCTTCAACTCCTTCGAGAATGTGGAATAGAAGGGCTGAGTAATTTGTCACATATAGATGAGGCTGAGAGATTAGAACTCAAAAATATGGAAAACCTCCTTTGTTTGTATCTTTTGTTTGAAGTTGTAGATTGGGAAGATAAAGAAGAGGATGAAGATGAAGGTGAGGATGGGGGATATGAAGAAGAAGAAGGAGGTGAAGTTGTAAATGGGGAAGATGAAGAAAGGAGGAGGAAGAATGAGAAAGATGAACAACTTCTTGAAGCCTTACAGCCGCCTTTGAATGTAGAGGAATTATGGATTTTATTATATGGAGGCAACATTTTTCCCAAATGGGTGACTTCGCTAACCAATCTAAGGAACTTATTTCTTCACGGGTGTCTTAACTGTGAGCATTTGCCTCCTCTGGGAAAATTGCCTCTGGAAAAACTCGCCCTGCAAAATTTGAATAGTGTAAAAAGAGTGGGTAATGAGGTTTTGGGAATAGAGGAAAGTAGTGATGATGACCCAGCTTCATCTTCATCATCATCATCAGTTATTGCCTTCCCCAAATTGAAATCACTCAAAATTTAGGACATGGAAGAATTGGGAGGTTGGGATTACATGGTTACGAGGAAGGAAAACATCTCCATCATGCCACGTCTTTCTTCCTTGCAAATTATGAATTGCCACAAATTAAAGGTGTTGCCAGATGACCACCTTCAAACGACGACACTGCAGGAATTTAGTATTGGGGGATGTCCTATTCTAGAAGACTGGCATAAGTTATCTCACATTCCCCACATCGAGTTTTAAATTCTCGAACGGTTGCACTTACTATAACCCGCCGGTAATTTCTCCTCCTCCTCTGTTTTGCTTCATTGTTACTTGTAATGAAATTAATAATAATAATGATAATAATTAAATTTTGAATTAAATTTCTATATTTTGCCAATGTCTCATAGGAATGTGCAATATTTTCTAATATTTTGATTTTTGTATTGAATATAACTATTTACTTCAGTGTACGATAATTTGTTACGTGAAACTTCTTGAGGACTGAATTTCTGGGGTACTTTGTAGCAATGTTGAAAACTAAGTGGTGGCTGGGTCTGCTCTGTTTCAGTTGAGGATGGATAGCTGCCTGGAAGACATGATGATTATTATTGCATGATATTAAGGTGCTGAGATCATCATTTCTATCTTGTTTCTTTCTTTGATCGGTTTATCCTCTGTAAGCATATGGAATTATGCTAGTAATATCAGTTCTTCACCCAATTTTCACTGTTGGTTGTAATAACCATTTCAGGTTCTCAAAAGCCTCAAAGCAAAGCATCTTTGGGCTGATCATATATTTCAATTGACGAAGCAATTCGATGTTAGCACTATTATGCAGGTAACCAGAGTTGATAATTTTCACAAATTTGCATTGTCAGAATACCCTTCATATTCACTGTGTTTCTTTGTGTAGGTATGTAGAGTATCATCTTCAAGGGTTGTAAGAGCCTTTGCAGTAAATTTAGCTGCTCGTGCAATTGCTCATTCATCGGAGTACAATTTTGGATTTTCAAGGTTTGTATGCTCAGTTGTAATTAAAATGCTTAGTCACTTATTCCTAATCTTTCTGATTTTCAAGTTATTTTAGGTCCATAAACAGTTTTCACACATGTTTCAATGCTTCTTGTAATGACAATTTCATTTCTTGCATCTCTAACGTGCATCACGTTTGAAACAGCTTTCGCGGTAAAGTCTTCGATGCTTGTACAATGGCTGTGAAGAGGCAGATTAAATTCGGTACATTTTGGTATGGCCTCCTAATGCTGGTATAATGTTGTGTATATTTAGTTTGCAATTAAAACTTAGGTATACAAATCTTAATCCGCAATAGATCGTAGTGTACAAAGTTTCTATTAATGATATGGTGACTGAAAGTTTAATTATCTTAAAATTTTTCTCTCTTTTACTTTCTTTGTACAGAGTACCTGTTTTGGCTGATGTGTCTAATTCATAGAAATTCATTTCCATCGGTTCCCATTGGTTTGAGCACAAACAGAAACAGAGGTCTGAGGAAAAGGTTTACTTCTTGCGGTATTATGCCTTTGTTTCTTTATTCGCCATACTTGTTCGAATTCATGCCCTCATTAAGAATTTAAAGCCTTTTCCAGGCAGCTTTGTAGCCAAATTTTGATGCCATAAATGCATGATTGTCATTTAGATTTTCCGAATATTTGTTATTTGGAGAAATATTGTTAAAAGAGCATTTGATTATCTACTTACCCTATGAATTTAGTTGCCAATAATACATTGAAATTGATTAGGGTAATGGTTGAGGAAAGTTATTGTCTTAATTAAATTACAGGTGATAAGATGTTGCTTGAAATCAGCATGTTGTATTGCGATGATTTTGCCCACATGAGACGCTGTGATTCTTGACATTCCGATAACTCAGGCCAATTTTTAGCATAAACAGATATCATTTTCTTTACTGCTATGCCTTTAAAGAATAAACTTTAGTAAAGTTGTTTTTGTTTGTGCAGTTTATCAGGTTAAGGATGCTAAGCAGCTTATTAAGGCAAATGTTAGAATGAAGATTGTTCACTACACCTGGCATGTATGATGGCGAGGAAGATTAATTGTTCACAAGCCAGTTTGATGAGTGTTAGATTTTTGGCTTTATATATTATTGGAGCTCTCCCTTTTGAGAGATATCTCATCAAATTTGAGTAGAGCTCTCCCAATAATTATGAGCTCTCATTTGTTTGTAAAATCATCTTCTTGTATTGATTGTGTTTCCTTGTGTTATCAGGTAGAGTATCATCTTCATGGGTTTCAAGAAGTCTTTGCAGTAAAGTTTCAACCACATTCATTTGAGTAATTCAGTTTCAGATTTTCAAGGCGTGCATGTTTAAGTAGTCTCGATTAAGATATTTTAGTCACTCATTCTGAATCTTTTCTAATTTTCAAGTTCCTCAGGGCCACGACTAGTTTTTCAAGTCTGCATGGGGCTGCAAATGATTGATGGTCATAAAATTATCTTGAGCCTTGAGGCATTGCGTTTGAGCGCACACAGAAACAGAGTTAAAGGAAAAGAACTTGACAGTAGAAGATGCTCTAAATATAACAAAAGTATATTTCTACTTCTTGTGGTTATTTTACTTTTGTCTCTTCGGTCATCATATTTGATTAATTGTTCGAATTCACACTCTCACTTATTATTTAAAACCATTCTTATGTGGCTTGCAAGCTAATTAAGTTAAAGCAGAAACAATACTGTAGACGAAGATGAGCAAATTGAAGGTGATAAGTGCATATATAGTGGCCAAGTCGCTTATTATACTTCATCTCTCATACTAACATGATTCTGAATTTGAATTTCCATGGATTATTGTTAGGCTGGTGCACTTATTCTTGAAAGGGCGTTAAGCTACCTTATGAAATTGGAAAGTTATTATTGCTTGAATGCAAGCACCATCTTCTGTTGCGAAGGCTTTCCCCACATGATGAGATGCTGTGATTGTTACCGGACCCTTAATTATTTAACTCAGGTTTTTATCATCAACCGCATCATCCTATTCGCCATTTTGGATATATATAAAGATTAAAATTTCTAACAGTTGTTTCGGATTCTTGTGTAATCAGATAAATGGGGCAAATGTCAGAACAAAGATTGTTCAGTGCTGCTGGTAGGGCAAGGATGATGATGGTGAGGAAGATTTATCCGTTGATTTGGGTCGTCGGTGAATATTTTCCTTTAATATTTGTACACACCCATTTCTTAGTAAAATTTTCTTCATGTCTTTTACTATGACATAGGCTAATAGCCGTACCATATAACATTATCTTCTTATTTCTTTATGCTTGGTTTTGCTACATATCATTTCTGTGCATTCAAGAATGCAATTTTGTAACTACTTAAAGGGAGGAAACCTGAAAATTTCATGATTGGCAACATTTTTCAGCAAATAAATAACTCATTTTGTTCAAATTTGACGCTATGAATGCTTAAATGAGACTAGCTGTTATCATATTTATAGATGAAGCTTTTATAAAACGATAAAAGTTGGGTAAAATTTTTCTTCATTTGTCAATATCAAACATAAAGTAAGCACCAAAATATATAACCAACTTCCGTCATAACAGCATAAGAGAATTTAACATGATACTGAGAAAATGATTATTTTACCCTAAATGTAAATGATTATTCTATCCTTAACATAAAATAACTAATTTTCCCTAATTTAATGACGAAAAAAATAGATGACTGCAATATAGATATTAAATAATAAAAAAATAAAAAATTAGAATTAAAACGCACTTAATCTGGTACCTGTACCCGTGGATCGTGGCGATGGCGGATTGGGGCTTATTACCAAGTCGTTTGAGAATTTTAAACTTTCAAATTTTTTTTAAACCTTGAATTTTTTAGTTTATTGGTTAAGTGATAAAATTTGGTGGTAGTTTGATACTGTGTTGTATGTTGTGTTAATTTAGCTCATTGGTGTTAATTTATGATTCGTTTGATTTTTTCAATAAATTATAGGACCACAGCGAAAACAAATGTGGCGGTTTGCCTTCTTTGGCTCCTGATGCTGATAATCATTCACTCGTTGATTTTAGTAAAGAAATCGACGATCCCAACCGAAGGAGAAAAATGACTGGCACAGCAGGTTGTCCGTTACTAGTTATGTCTTGTCATTGTAGAAAGTTTCAAGCAGATGGGATTATATAATTCTTCTTTAAATACGACGTCGTTTTTGTCCGTTAAGAGTCCAATGACAAGTTTATCATTCTGACATGAGTAAAATTCTAACGGCGTGATGACAATAGTGTAGAAATGATACATTTTGTAAACATCAGGTGGAATTGTTATAAAAAAATTGTGGTCGTGTATTTTTTATAGAGTCTAAAACATCAAGTGATTAGAGAATATTTGTGCTTAAGTATTTCATTCAAAAAAATTTCCACTCCTAGACTATTTGAGTTGTTACCAAAACTGAGAAGTTTTTTTTTTTTTTTTTTCATGATGAATCTCGATATTTAGGATGAATATTTTAATATTTAAGCTTAATGGTCAATAATCGGCCCACTATTGATAGTCGAATTTTTATTCCAACACTATACAATTTTCGTGTGAGGTGGTCTTGGGCTTATCTCAACCTCAAAAGTCAAAAGTTAGTTCAATAAGTGAGATTTTTTTTCTCAGACTTATGAAATCACCACGAGCTCCTCCCACAACCAATGTGGGATAATCTCAACAATCTCCCCTCACTCATCGGGCCTTGGGTTGGAAGCATAAACATTCATTCTCCCTATTAGATTGTTGGTTGAGTTGTTGGTGAACCTGAGCTTTGATACTAATGTTAGATGGTCTTGGGCTTTTCTCGACTTCAAAAACTAGCTCAAAGAGAGAAATATTCCCTCACATTTATGAGGTCATTATTAGCCTCTTCCACAATCGATGTCGGCTAACCCGACATTTCTCTCTCTATATAATACATAAGTTGGATAATAAATTTATATCTCAATCTAGGTATAAACATTAATTTTATTTCTTTTTATCAATCATTATCCTATTGGGTCTATCGACTCACCGCACAAAATGTTGTAAAACTTCCCCGCCGAAGAGACTTTGGTAGCTTTGAGTTTGTAAATCAAGTTCCTATCCGTCGTCCCTCCTAATCCATTCTTCGGCGAAGTACGCCTGACATTCTTGTACCTTACAACGTCATATTTGGCACAAAATTCATGAAACTTAAACCAAACACTAAACTATTATTAGTTCTCAACATTTTATATCATTCGCCGTTTTGTGTCAGAATAAATATTTTTATCTTTGAACTTCTCAAGCACTTATTCATGGCTTATTTCTCAACTCACTATAGATTAATGATGCTGATGAAATTGTGGATTAACCAGACAATATTGTAATTATTACACATACACACAAGCACACGTACATACGTACAAAAGCATATAGGAGTTGACCTTGCTCAGGATTTAAAAAAAAATGAATAAAATTTTCCAATAATTAATTAAGATAAAAAAGATCATTAAAACCCGAGTACCCCTCGCAATTGTGTCACTTGAATTTTCTGTATTTATGCACATATAATATTTTGAATGAATCTATAATGATGTTAATTTTTTAATGAGCTTAATCTTAAATTAAAATTTTCTTTTGAAAAAAAATGAAGAAATCTTAAAATATTATAAAATATAGATCAGTTGGAAAACTATTCCTAGAAATGCATCTTAGTTTTATTCTTGGAAAATGTTTCCTTTCGCACTTGCGAGGAATTAGAAATTGAACAATAATTTTTAGACTTTTCATTGTCTTTGTGGTTATATGGTTGTCTTTAATATAAATATATGATCCCGGAGGCCAAATGTCTAATTCCCATGCATTTACCTAATACTTTTTTTCTTTTTTCTTTGTTTTTGGGATAGGGTAATTACTTAATACCTTGAAGAAAGAGAGATAAAATATAATTCATGCCAATTTGTTGCAACAAAGCTTTCATATCAAGCGTTGGCATAAATTATTATGCCAATTTGTTCAAGACAATATCTTTAGTTGGCATGTAATTTTCATTAGCCGGCGTCTACTCTTAATTTATGTCAAATTAAGTAATCGCTCGGCCCCAATAATGTTGCCTTTGATATCTCAGCCCCAGTAAAGAATTGGCTGAAAGAGAATGTTGGTCACTGTTTAAGCAAGTAGGCTTTTGGCTGTCCTTTGAGGATCTTCAAAATTTAGAACCAATAACCAATCAAATGAAAAATTGCATACAAGTGTAAAGGCTTACCCCTTAATGCAAAGGTAATAGGAATTCTCTTGCTGAACATATACACCCTTTTCTTTATAATCTTTTACTTTTGTTTAAGCTAAAGCATTAAAAGGCCCAATATCCACTCTTTATATATAGTAGTTTCTGGTCCGGGATTATAAAGTGCGGGAAATATTCGGAAAAATTTTAAAATCATGGGGTTTTAAAGGCTTAAAACTTAAAGTGCTTAAACTAAATGGTTAATGCGTTTTCCCGGACGTTCCCGCATTTTAAAATTCCGGACTGTAACATTTCTCTCTCTCTCTCTCTCTCTCGCTCTCTCTCTCTCTCTCTCTCTCTCTCTCTATATATATATATATATATATAGGGAGAATGCCAATTTCCCCCCATATTGTAATCAATTTATATCATTTATGTCCTACTCTTATATAATAGCCAATAACTCCTGGATAGCATAATATAACAATATTATCTTTAATTTTAAATACACTTTTATTTATATTTATTATAAATTAAATAAACATGGTGAATGAAAACTAAAATAAAAAATTAAATATTAAAAACAATAAATATATGTTTTGATGTGAATAAAAAATTAATAGTAAAACATTTTTCTTGTACTTCTTTTATTTACAAACATTTTCTAATAATACATATATAAGAAAATAATTATAAATTAATAATAAAATATTATAAAATACAAAAAAAATATTATAAAATTAATAATAAAATATTTTTCTTGTACTTTTGTATTTTATATATTTATTATATGAAAATGTTTATAAAACAAAAAATACAAAAAAATTTATTATTAATTTTTTATTCACATCAAGACGTATATTTCTAGTTTTTAATAATTTTTTTTTTTACCGTTCTGTGAAGCTGACAAGTGAATCAAGTTTATTTCCAGAATACGACAACGTTTCTATTGCTTTAAGAGATTCACGAGTATCTCAGCTGCTATCAGCAAAAAACAAATACATTTAAACAACATGACTGTGACGCGTTTAGATGAGCCACTTAAGTAATCACATGAGGAAGCACATGCAGGAGACGGAAATCAGTTCGTTAAGTTTGTTACCCATGTGTCAACAATCTAAATGATCTAGAAATCTTCTAAGCCTTTGATA
This sequence comes from Citrus x changshan-huyou, assembly GCA_039657385.1. Lineage (NCBI taxonomy): Eukaryota > Viridiplantae > Streptophyta > Magnoliopsida > Sapindales > Rutaceae > Citrus > Citrus x changshan-huyou. Next base: position 10,893,607 of record CM077549.1, read on the forward strand.
CAGGTTATAAAGGCTGTGTATGAGGGTCAGATTAATGGAATGGTTATCGTGAGTCTTGTAGAGAGAGTTCTAAAGAGAGAAAGAGTGCATCTTGTTCTCGGAAGAATCTTGTAAAAGGCTCTGTGCTAAATCTCCATTTGTGAATTAATAAAAGCTCATCAAAGACTTCTCCCGTGGATGTAAATATAGTACCTTGTGCTCTGTTGAACCACGTAAACCTTCTGTTTCTTGGTTGCCTATTTTGTTTGATTCTTGGTTCTTTCTGTTTCTTGATTGAATCCTTTTTTATGAGTTAAGTTGTGACAGATTCTATTCGATCTTTAGTTTTGTGCAACTTGCATTGATCTGATCTAGGAAATCCTGGCAGTGACTAGTTTTGTTTAAGGCTAAGAACAGGCTAGTTACTACACATTCAATATGATTTGTTTAATGTATAATAAATATGAATAAAGGTGTATTTGAAAATAAAGATAATATTGTAAGAAACATTTACCATTTTCTAAGAGAAGCTTAAGAGTGAGTAAAGGCTTGTTTAAACGAGATATTTTGAGCCATATATTTTAAAATACCTCAAGGCACCCTCATTGTTAAATATGCTATATTTCTACTCTTACTTTTTCTTTCCTTTTATAATATTACCCTTGCAACAATATTCCAACCTTTTTGAGGATATCAATGAAAAGAAAAAAAATTAATTTATCAAATTCGCCTTAAAAGTAACATAAAAAATTCCACAAATTTTTATGTTATTATTTTACTTTTAGGGTTAATTTGGTAAATTAATTTTTTATAAAATAACTATTAGTAAAATTGTTGCAAATATATTAAACATTTCTTTAAGTTGGATAATATTGATTTATTTATAAATAAATTATTGGCAATTAGTTCTTTCATACTGAAATTTATTAGTTAATTTGCTAATCAATAATTATTGGTTAATTCGCTAATTAAACTTTTATAGATAAATTAATTAATGTCAAGAATATTATTGTAACGTATTATTATAAAAGCAAATAGAAAGTAAGTGCAAGAATGTAATATATTTAATTATAAGGGTATTTTGAGATATTTTTGAAATTATAAGAACTAAACAAGCATTTACCTATTGAGAGAAGATGAAATGGGAAAAATTCAAGGGTTAGGATATATGACGAGTTAAGGATTAGGTCTTGTAAAATCTTGATTTGGGGAGATGATTTTGGAGTGTTTCAACCCTAAATTCATTTGGGAAGACTCATTGATGTACAAATTAAAGGTGGAAAGTGTAGAGAGAGAGAGAAGGAGAAAGTGTGTGTTTAGAGTGATAGATGTGTAATTCAAGTAAACAAGTTGGATACTTGGATTTCTCACTAAAGAGAGTAAGATTTCCATCATTCTATCCTTATTTATGCTAAATTTAATTAAAGATTTGTTTATTTTATTTAAATTAATGTTTCCAACATATGGTAAAGTGGTACGAAGATAAATTTTGTAATTTGTGGATTGCTTTAGGTGCACAAGAGCACCAACAAGGCATTGTAGAGCCAAAAAGACTTAGCACTTGATGTTTCTGGTTCGATATATAAATGGCTAATAATTGTGTATTATGTTTATGTAGTTTATGGTTAGTAATGAGATTGGTGGTAATGTAGCTCTATAATTAACTATTTATTTCCAAAACCAAGGAACTTCATATCGTATTTTGTTCCAAAACTAAGGAGCTTCATATCATGTATTTCATTAAAAAATAGTCTCACTCTTGGACTTTATGAGTTGCTGTGAAAAATAAATGATGATAAATTTTCATACAAATTTATTTTTTATAAATTGATACGACATTAGTTCATTGGTTGCATGAAATATAAAAGCAGGTAGCAGTTGGTCCTTTGAGGATCATAAAATTTAGAACCAATCGGTCTAAAAATTGCATGCAAGTGCAAAGGCTTGCTCTTGTTGCAAAGGTAATAGGGAATCTCTTATGCTCTAAAAGAGTAGTAGAAGAATAGAAAAGAATTCTAGATGGTGATATGTGGAAGCTAGAAGAGATAAGGAAAGGTCTTTTGGCTCCTTTATTGTTGAGTTATATTGCTTTGCCATCCATGGTAAAATGATTTTTCTCATATTGTGCTGTCTTTTCAAAAGACTACAACATGTATAAAGAGGAACTAATTACCCTATGGATGACTTAAAGTTACCTTAGTATAGGAGAAGGCAAAGAAATGGTATTCCAATCCGATCTGATAGTAGTAGTTTATTTTAAATTTTGTTCATTTGATTTCATAGTAGTAGTTTTCATTTTTTTTTAAATGAGTAAAAACGAACTAAAATGAGATAATTTTGAAAAAGAATCAAAACATAAAAAGGCTCAAAATTACCTTTGTTCCGAACATTATCCGTATCCATCATAATTGACCCGAATTCGATTTTATCTCAAATCCAATCTTGACCGCATATAATTATAACTTGATCTGATCCAAACTCAACCCCAAACTTTTGATTTGATCTAATCCAATATGAATATTCTAAGCCAATCAACCCGAGGCCCAATCAGGTTGATCTAAACACAAATTTGCGCACTCCTAAAGGGGACCATCACCCTATAGGCTTTGAAAAACTTTTGAGGTTTTTAAATGAAATATTAAAAATTAGATATAAAAAGACTGATTTGACCCTTAAATACTCGATATATAAACTTGTATATATAATGAAACTTTAATTGTATATTTTGTGAAATAAAGTCAAAGTAACCTGATTGTTTGATTTTTATTTTGTTAATTATTTTTCATAGCCTTTTTTTAAAGTTTGGTAAGTTTGGGCCTACCTCTTCGATTTTTATTTTGTTCATTTTGTTTTCACTTGCAATACCGTTTCAATTATCAATCACAAAATTCTCAAATTTTGGAATACCTAACAACTATATACTAGCTATAAATAGAAAAAATTGTCTAAAATTAATTCCCAGCTAACACTTGAAATTTGAACTTGGGCCTCATGAAGATTTACCTTGAGCTCTGCCCCTGGATATGAAACAAAATATTAGTTTTGCTAGTGAAATTGCCAACTATGTTTTTCTTTTGTATTTTCCGCTCAAGGAAGAAGAAATTTCCTACAACTTTTGTGGTGAATATCTTGCGAATATATGACAGTTTAATCTTTAGTTGCGACTTGTTTAAAATAAAAAAGGGAAAAGCATATTTATGTTCCCAAGGTTTGGAGAAATAGTAACCAACACTCTCAAGTTTCCTAAAAAGGACACCAAAACTCCCTTTTGACCATTACACCCTTTACCTTTAGTATCCTGAAAAATTTAACTTGTAAATTTTTTATAAACACAAATATTATATAAATAATCTAATCTACGTAGTAGATTAATAATATTAAAATATTTAATATTTAAATAAATTTAAATATGTAAATTATTATATTATAATTATTTTAATAATATATTTTTATTTATTGTAGAGATTTTAAATAAATATTTGCATTAAATACATTTTACAATTAAAAAAGTCTCATGTTAAAATTATTATTTTACATAATAATTTAAATTTTAATACATTTATTTTAATATTATGTTTATATTTATCATAAAATTTTCTTTAACATAATAAAATATATTAATAGATTGTAGAATATTAAAATATTTTTAAATATTGAAGTTATTTTAAAATGTATATATTATTACATTTATTTTAATATTATATTTCTATTTATTATAAAAAAAATTAAAGTTAATTTTTGGGATAATAAAGGTAAAGGGTATTGTAATAAAAAATGAGTCTTAGTGTCTCTTTTTGAAAACTTGGGAATGTTGGTACCATTTTTCAAAACTTTGGGGATATAGATGTCCTTTTCCTAACAAAAAAATGACATTTTTGATAGGAGATATAATAAGCTTTGTTCCTTAGAAAAATCCATCAGATATATTATGCCCCCGATTGCTATTGTTAAAAATACGTAATTCTTTCTTTCTGTATATTAAAATAGTAAAAGGGTGGATAATATTTAAAATAAATTTTTAACCTTTTATCTTTTCTGACATTCGAATTTTAAACTCGAGAAGTGAAGCAAATAAACTTCTTGAGAGGTTAACTAAATCCTTAGTAATTTGATATAATTTCATTTCATTAGAACAGTTCTCCAAAGCAATTTAGTTATCTTTCACATATTTTCTTTGTAATATGAGGTAAGGGCATCTCCAATGCTTAACACCATTTTGGTGTAACACCAACACCAAAAATATACTTTTTTCACACCAAATTACTATTTCATCTCCAACCCATTTACACCAAAAAGAATATTCTTCTTTTTATTCTTTAATTCTCAAGAATTAATTCAATTAACACAATAAATATTACTATTAATATAGATAATTAAGTAATAAATAATTTTATATCGATTAACAAAAGAAATATAGAAAATTATTAAATTTGGCATTTTATTTTTATTATTAATTTTTGTGTTGAATATTTTTTATTTAAAATTTTAGTATAATATTCAAAAATTAAAAAATGAAATAAAAATAATAACAATAATAATAATAATAATAATAACTTAAAATATTATATAAAATAGGACATATATGTAAATAAGAAAAAGTAGTAAGGATATTTGGGACTTTTTTTTCCTAGCACCAAATGAATAGTGTTGCACCATATTTGGTGCAATACTATTTTGGTGTTGGTTTTAGTGTTACATTAGAAAAATATTTTACACTAAAAATGATACAAAAGGTGATTTGGTGTTAGATTTAATACTACATTAGAGATGGCCTAAGTACGTAGACAATAATATGATATTTATTAAAATCATTATGGGACATATTTTATTTTACTTTTTTTTTTCTCAACAAAGTATCCGACTGTGTAGATATAATAAATTACTAATGACCATTATTTGAGTCGCACTCTAAACTAGATTTTGAAGTTTTGTCATGACATAATAAAGTTATGTATTGACCCTGGACTAAAACAGAGCCACAACTTTTTCAAATGACCAAATGAATTAATGAGACAATGGCTTTTGCCTACCTGATATATAACAAAAGTCGTCGGCCATAATCCATATAGACAAAATATTATTAGTTTGACCTCATGAAGATTTACCCCGAGCTCTACCCCTGGATATGGAACAAAATATTATTAGTTTTGCTAGTGAAATTCCCAATTATGTTTTTGTTTTGTATTTTCCGCTTAGGGAAGAAGAAATTTCCTACAAATTTTGTGGTGAATATCTTGTGAATATATGACAGTTTAATCTTTAGTCACCACTTGTTTAAAATAAAAAAGAGAAAAGGATATCTATATCTCCATGGTTTGGAGAAATAGTCACCAACACCCCAAGTTTTCTAAAAAGGACATCAAGACTCTCTTTTGACCATAATACTCTTTACCTTTAGTATCCTGAAAAATTTAACTTACAAATTTTTAGTTAACACAAATATTATATAAATAATGTAATCTATGTAGTAGATTAATAGTATTAAAATACTTTAATATTAAAATAAATTTAAATATGTAAATTATTATATTTATTTTAATAATATATTTGTATTTATTGTAGAGATTTTAAATAAATATTTGCATTAAATACATTTTACAATTAAAAAAGTCTCACATACTAATAATATTAAAATTATTATTTTTCATAATAATTTAAATTTTAATACATTTATTTTAATATTATATTTCTATTTATTATAAAAAAAATTAAAGTTAACTTTTGGGATAATAAAAGTAAAGGGTATTGTAGTAAAAAATGAGTTTTAGTGTCTCTTTTTGAAAACTTAGGACTTGGAAGCGTTGGTAACTATTTTTCCAAAATTTGGAGATATAGATATCCTTTTCCTAACAAAAAATGACATTTTTGATAGGAGATATAATAAGTTTTGACCCTGGACTAAAACAGAGCCACAACTTTTTCAAATGACCAAATGAATTAATGAGACAATGGCTTTTGCCTACCTGATATATAACAAAAGTTGTCGGCCGGAATCCATATAGACAAAAAATGGTCCATACGTTAAGGTTAAATTGAAAAAAATAATAAATAAATTTCATTTGTGATGAAATTCGTAATGGATTTATTACTTAGTTATCTTTCACATATTCTCTTTGTAATATCAGACAAGTCATAGATCACAGCATGATATTTATTGTAATTAAAATCATTATAAAACTGATTTTATTTTTTTCTCAAACAAAGTACCTATCTAACTGCAGATGTAATAAATTACTAATTAACATTATTTGAGTCGCTCTCTAAATTAGATATTGGAGTTTGTCACGGCATAATAGAGTTACATTCTCAAATGACCAAATCAATTAATGAGATAATGGCTTTTGCTTTTGCCTACCTGACAAAAAGATGTTGTCGGCCAAGTTGAAAAATATAGTAAATAAATTTCACTTGCACGGTCCAGATCGATCACATATAAATTTGTGCTGAAATTCATAATGAATTAATATGATTAGGCGACATTACTCCATATAATTTCATCAATATCTATTAAACGATAAAAAATTTATTGATATTTATAATATAAAAAATCTATCCACTGATACTATTCTTAGATCAACAATTAATATATTATATATAACTTCAGAAGGTTCACCGGTGGATTGATCTAAGCATTTTGTTGTAGTTTATAAATATTTTGTTGCTTATAATGTAAGAAATTTTACAGATGCTGAGTAGTCTGAATAAGAAAATTGATTATGTTTGTAAGTTATTGGGTATTCATAATAAAATAAACAAATAAAAAAATGAATAAAAATTTAAATACTTAATTAATTTTTATCAAATTCTTATCAAATATTTAAAAAAGTATGTAAAATCAATTAATTGATGGTATTATTAATTTTCATGATTAATATTAAATATAAATATTAATTATATTTATTATAAAAAAAATTAAAGTAAACTTTTGGGATAATAAAAGTAAAGGGTATTGTAGTAAAACATGAGTTTTAGTGTCTCTTTTTGAAAACTTAGGACTTGGAAGCGTTGGTAATCATTTTTCCAAAGTTTGGGGATATAGATATCCTTTTCCTAACAAAAAATGACATTTTTGATAGGAGATATAATAAGTTTTGTTCCTTAAAAAAATCCATCAGATGTATTATGCCCCCGGTTGCTGTTGTTAAAAATAAGTAATTCTTCTTTTTGTATATTAAAATAGTAAAAGGGTGGATAATATTTAAAATATTTTTTTTAACCTTTTATCTTTTTTGACATTCGAATTTTAAACTCGAGAAGTCAACCAAATAGACTTCTTGAGAGGCTAACTAAATTGTTATTAATTTGATATAATTTCATAACCGTTCTCCAAAAGGTATTTTATAAATTATTGTGGAAAAGCTTTATTCCTTTCGCATATTTTCTTTGTAGTATGATATTTCTTAAAATCATTATGGAACTGATTTTATTCTTTTTTCTTCTCAACAAAGTATCCGATTGCAGATATAATAAATTACTAATTAAAATTATTTGAGTCGCACTCTAAATTAGATTTTGAAGTTTTTCATGACATAATAAAGTTATATATTGACACTGGACTAAAACGGCGCCACAACTTTTTCAAATGACCAAATGAATTAATGAGACAATGGCTTTTGCTTACCTGATAGTTTTAGGTTATATATTTTTGTTGTAATGAATTATACTTTTAAAATATAATAAAAAATTCTTATTACTAAACTAATAAAAAATTAATCATTTGAGTTATCTCCTAAACTACTTAGCTCACGAGATAAATTCACTTAGTTTAGAACGAAACAATGTGTTATTTTTACATGGGAGCCACATCATTTCCACATCAACCTCAACGTCCAAACATGAAATTGCTATCTCTTGTAAGCCATATTCATAAATCCATTGAGGGAAAGATATTTTTTTTCTTGTCCTAGATGACATGTGGGATGGAAGTTACAATCAATGGGAACCATTCTTTTGTTGTTTAAAGAATGGTCTCTACAGTAGTCAAATTTTGATTACTACACGTAATCAGATAGTAGCAAGCATGATGAGATCAACAAATATTATTTTTGATAAGGAATTAACTGAAGAAGAATGTTGTCATTGTTTTAGCATGTAGCATTTTTTGGTCAAATCTTTAAGGATAGTGACCAAATGATCAAAAAATTGCATGCAAGGGCTTGCCTCTTCTTGCAAAGGTAATAGAGAAATTCTTACAATAACAATATTAATGTATAATAAGACAGTATTTCTCATTTTGTGCCGTCTTTTCAAAAGACTGCAATATGTATAAAGAGAACTAATTACAATATAGATGGCTCAAAGTTACCTTAATGTATAAGAAGGCCAAGAGATGAGGATTCGATTCAATCCAATAGTAGTAGTTTATTTCAATTTCTATTCATTTGATTTCATAGTAGTAGTTTTTTCATTTTTTTTTTGGTTGAAAATTGGTAAAAACAAATTAAAATGGGATAATTACAATAAACCCATCTTCAAGAACTAAAATAATTAAAAAAACTCAAAATAAACAAAATAGGCTAAAAAATACCCCTAATCCCAACATTATTGGAATCCATCCTAGCTGACTGAATCTGATTTTAACCCAAACCCAACTTGATCCCCGCATAATTATAATCCGATACGATCCGAATTTAACTTGAATTTTTGATCTGATCCAATCCAATTTGAATATTCTAACCTAATCAAACTAAAACCCAATCAATTTGATTTGAACACAAATTTGCCCACTCCTAACGGGGATCATGACCCTACAAGCTTTGAAAAATATTGAGGTTTCAAAGTGAAATATTAAAAATTAAGTATAAAAAGACTGATTTGACCCCTAAACACTTTATATATCAACTTTATACATATAATAGAAACTTAATTTAAATTTTGTAAAATAAAATCAAGTAACTCGATTTTTTTTGTTAATTATTTTTCCACTATGACAAAATGACAAATAGCCTTTTATTAAAATTTTGATAAAACTTGAGCCTACCTCTTTGATTTTTATTTCTTAATTTTTTTTGTTTTACTTGCAACAATAACTTCAATTGTGAATCAAAGTCGCCAAATAAAATCGCTGAAGCTTGTAGCTACAAGCAAAATTCTCAAATTTCAAAATTCCCAACGACTGCATAATAACTATAAATAGAAAAACACTCTAAAATTAATCGCCAATTAACATTTTAAGTTTGAAGTTGGGGCCTCCGGAAGATTTACTCCATATGGAACAAAATATTAGTTTTGCTACTAAAATTGCGAACTATGTTTTTCTTTGTATTTTCCGCTCAACTGTTGTGCTGAATATCTTGCGAACATATGACAATTTAATCTTTGGCTGAGACTTGTTTAAAATAAAAAAATGACACTTTAAAGCAATAGGAGAGTTTTATATATTAAAATGGTAAAGGGGTGGATAAAACTCAAAATAATTTTTTTAACTTTTTATCTATTTTGACATTCGAATTTAAACTCGAGAAGTCAAGCAATAAATAGACCTTTTTGAGAGGCTAATTAAATTCTTAGTCATTTCAAATAATTTCATGTCATCAGGACAGTTTTATCAAAAGCAATTTTATAAGTCGTCGTTGAAAGCTCTATTCCTTACTTATCTTCCACATATTTTCTTTGTAATATGGGTAAGTCGTAGACCATAGTATGATATTTATTAAATATCAAAATTAATATGATATTTATTAAATATCAAAATTAATTAGACATATCTTTATAATAAGACACCATTTATTTTGAAATTGTTCCAGCACTAAGATTGTTCTAGATCAAATTAATCTATTATATATAACTTCAGAAGATTTCTCGGTGGATTGCTTTAAGTTTTTACAGGAGCTGATGCTGAGTAGTCTGAATAATTATTATGAATCATAGAAACGGGGCAGATGCTGTACAATTATTGACGTGGTGGAGCAGATGCTGAGTACTCTGAATAATTATTATGAATCAGAGAAACAGGGCGTATGCTGTACAATTATTGACGTGGTGGATCAGAAAGCTAGCCCCAGAACGTTCACATTGGGTTGATGCTGTGAACCCATGTGCATCTTGTCGTGCACAAAAGAACCCATGTGTGGGGACTCCTTTAATTTGCAGCACAAAAGAACGTTCACATTGGCATTGACTCAAGGATAAAAATTAAATATCTCCTATGCTATAAGAAGAATATGCAAACATGCTTGAATGAACATTCTCACAGAATACATAAAAGCTACTTTCCTCTGAGCATTTTAGCAAGAAAAGCAATTGCAGCATTTACCATTTGATCTAATATCAGAATGGCTCATGCGATCGTTTCCTCTCTCCTGGACCAGCTGAATTCCATTGCTCAAGATCAGGTGAAAGAAAAGTGGAGGCTTGTGACGGGTGTCGAACAAGAAGTGGGAAAGCTTACCACCAATCTTCAAGCCATTCAAGCTGTGGTGGAAGATGCAGAGCAGAGGCAAATGAAGCAGGACAAAGCTGTTACTTTTTGGCTGGATCAGCTCAGAGACGCATCCTACGACATGGAAGATGTGTTGGAAGAGTGGATCACTGAAACACGGAAATTGCAACTTGATGAGGAAGGCGATGATGATGATGATGATGATAACGACAATGCTTTTGTTACTCTTTTGACGAAGGTATGTTCCTTCTTTCCTGCTGCCTCAAACTGCTTTGGTTGTTTCAAACAACTCAGTCTTCGTCATGATATTGCTGTCAAGATTAGAGAAATCAGTGAAAAGCTAGATGATATTGCCAGACAAAAAGATAGTTTCAAATTTGTTGAGAATGTGAGTAACAATGTTAAGAAACCAGAGCGAGAGCGAACCACCTCCTTGTTTGATGAAGGTGAGGTTTGCGGTAGAGTTGATGAGAAAAATGAGCTCTTAAGCAAGTTGTTGTGTGAAAGTAGTGAACAACAAGAAGGCCTTCATGTCATCTCACTAGTTGGGTTAGGGGGTATAGGTAAAACCACTCTTGCACAACTGGCCTATAATAATGATGAGGTGAAAAGAAATTTTAAAAAAGTTATATGGGTGTGTGTATCAGACACTTTTGAGGAGATTAGGGTCGCCAAAGAAATCATTGAAGGTCTAGGCATGCCAGCTTCTAGTTTAAGCGGATTCGAATCTCTTATGAAACAGATTCAGAAATATATTACGGGGAATAAATTTTTTCTTGTTTTAGATGATGTGTGGGATGGAGATTACAAAAAATGGGACCCATTCTTTTCTTGTCTAAAGAATGGCCACCATGAAAGTAAAATTCTAATTACCACACGTGATAGGTCAGTTGCACTTCAGTTGGGATCAATAGATATTATCCCTGTCAAGGAGTTGGGTGAGGGGGAATGTTGGTTACTGTTTAAGAAGAGAGCATTTCTACGTAGGTCCTTTGAGGATTGTGAAAAATTAGAACCAATCGGGCGAAAAATTGCATGTAAGTGCAAAGGCCTGCCTCTTGCTGCAAAGGTAATTGGGAATCTCTTGCGCTCTAAACGTACAGTAAAAGAGTGGCAAAGAATTTTAGATAGTGAAATTTGGAAAGTAGAAGAGATTGGGCAAGGTATTTTGGCTCCTTTGTTGTTGAGTTATAACGATTTGCCCTCCAGTTCTATGGTAAAACGGTGTTTCTCATATTGTGCTGTCTTTCCAAAAGACTACAATATGAATAAAGAGGAACTAATTTCACTATGGATGGCTCAAGGTTACCTTAATGCAGATGAAGACGAAGAAATGGAGATGATTGGAGAAGGGTATTTCAAAATCTTAGTAACACGCTCTTTCTTTCAAGAGTTTGAAAAAGATCCTGACGATGATGATTTTCTGAGGAGTAAGATGCATGACATAGTACATGATTTTGCCCAATTTGTAAGTAGAAAAGAATGTTTGTGGGTAGAAATTAATGGTACCAAAGAATCAGTCATAAACTCTTTTGGTGATAGAGTCCGTCACTTAGGGTTAAAGTTTGAAGAAGGCGCATCATTTCCTATGTCCATTCATGGACTTAATAGATTGCGTACCCTATTAATTTATGACCAAAGTCCTTACAATCCGTCTCTTAGTAGTACCATCCTTTCGGAGTTATTTAGTAAATTGGTGTGTTTAAGGGCATTAGTTATACGACAATATCACTTTTTTGGTTTCCATCCTGAGGCAATTTTGATTAGAGAAATTCCAGAAAATGTTGGAAAATTGATACATTTAAAATATCTTAATTTGTCTAAATTATGTATAGAGAAACTGCCTGAGACTTTGTGTGAATTATATAATTTACAAAAGCTAGATATTAGGGGTTGCGTAAATCTTAGAGAATTGCCTGCGGGGATTGGAAAGTTAATGAACATGAGGAGTTTAATGAACGGTCAAACTGAAAAGCTGAAGTACCTGCCAATAGGGATTTCCAGATTGACCAGCCTTCGAACATTAGAAAAGTTTGTTGTGGGTGGAGGTGTTGATGGTGGCAGCACGTGTAGGCTTGAATCTCTGAAAAAACTTCAACTCCTTCGTGAATGTAGAGTAGAAGGGCTGAGTAATGTATCGCATGTAGATGAGGGTAAGAGGTTACAACTTTACCATAAGAGAAACCTCCTTCGTTTGCGTCTTGTGTTTGGTGGAGTCGTAGATGGGGAAGGCGAAGAAGGGAGGAGGAAGAACGAGAAAGATAAACAACTTCTTGAAGCCTTACAACCGCCTTTGAATGTAGAGGAATTATGGATTGAATCCTATGGAGGCGTCATTTTTCCCAAATGGTTGACTTTGCTAACCAATCTAAGGAATTTATATCTTTCCTTGTGTTTTAACTGTGAGCATTTGCCTCCTTTGGGAAAATTGCCTCTGGAAAAACTCAAACTATGGAAATTAAAAAGTGTAAAAAGAGTGGGTAATGAGTTTTTGGGAATAGAAGAAAACAGTGAGAACGACCCATCTTCATCTTCATCGTCATCATCAGTTATTGCCTTCCCCAAATTGAAATCACTCAAAATTTGGGGAATGGAAGAATTGGAAGAGTGGAATTACAGGATTACGAGGAAGGAAAACATCTCCATCATGCCACGTCTTTCTTTCTTAAAAGTTGGTTTTTGCAACAAATTAAAGGCGCTGCCGGATTACCTTCTTCAATCGACGGCACTGCAGGAACTGAGAATTCATTGTTGTCATCTTCTAGAAGAACTGCCAATTCTAGAAGATCGCAGGACAACGTCGACGCTGCAGGAATTGACTATTGACAGATGTCCTCTTCTGGAAGACCGTTATAGAGAGGGGAAAGGAGAAGACTGGCATAAGATATCTCACATTCCCCACATCAAGTGGAGTTATAGGCCCACTCAAAATTGTCGAATTGGATGAACTGGAAGAGTGGAATTACAGTATTACGAGGAAGGAAAACATCTCCATCATGCCACGTCTTTCTTGCTACAAACTAAAGGTGCTGCCGGATTATCTTCTTCAAATGACGACACTGCAGAGATTGAATATTAGGGGATGTCCTATTCTAGAAGAACGTTACAGAAGAGAAGATTGGCATAAGATATCTCACATTCCCCACATCAGGTGGTTCGCTATAAGATATCACTCGCCGGTAATTTCTCCTCGTCCTCTGCTTTACTTCTTTGTTGCTTGCAATGAAATTAATAAAAATAATTATATTTTGAATTAAAATTCTATATATTTGCTAATGTCTGACAGGAATATACAATATTTTCTAATATTTTGATTTGCGTATTGAATTTAACTATTTACTTCAACCATTAATTTAATAGGAGTGTAATTATGTTCACCAGTTATTCGAGGAAATGTTAGAACTACACTAGCAATTCACAGGTCCAATGTAATTTGGTTTTAATGATGCAGGCAGGAGAGTATGCTAAGAAAATGAAAAGTTTAGCCAAAGGATTGCGTGGTAATTCACTTGCTTTATTTTATAGAATTCATTTCCATCTTCTTCTATTGATATCTTGTTGTGAATAAACAAGAACAGAGAAGTAAATGATTGAACCACAGAGAAGTAAAGATATATCAAAATTCGATATTATGATCATTAAAGCAAGCTCAAGCTCAAGCATTGCATTTTTTATCTTCTTTAGTTTATAGAATTTTCATTTCCACCTGCATTGCATTTTTATTTCATTTTTAGGTTGACGTTGAAGACTCTATGGAGAACATTGGGGTAACCAAGGATTATCACTGTGGTTATTGTGCAATGTTTGGTTGCTGGAATTTGGAGAAGGAAGTGATGGCCGGGTCTGCTCTGTTTCAATTGAGGATGGACAGCTGCCTGAAAGACATGATGGTTATTATTGCATGATGTTAAGGTGCTAAGATCATCATTTATATCTTGTTTCATTCTTGGAATCATTTATCCTATATAAACATATTGAATTGTGCTAATATTATCATATGCGTCAATGGAGGCAAGAATTTGGTGTTGACACTATTATGCAGGTAACCACACTTCATAGTTTGCACAAATTTGCGTTGTCAGAATATCCTTTAATATTCATTGTGTTTCTTTGTGTTGATCAGGTTATCATCTCCAAGGGTTTGAAAGAGCCTTTGCAGTAAATTCAGTTGTCACCAGCTCATGCAATTGCACATTCATTCAGAGTACTTCAATATTGGGTTTTCAAGTTTTGTATGTTTAGTCGATTAAAATGTTTAGTCACTCATTCTTAATCATTTCTGATTTTTAAGTTCCTTAGGGCCATAAACAGTTTTTCAAACTCATTCTTATTTTTTAGGTTGATTTCCTACTCGTGGAGAACATTGGCAAGTCCAAGGATTAGGCTGGCGATGGAACTACTACCTCTGTTGTTATTGTGCAAGGTTTGATCGCTGGACCTTGAACAAGAATGCCTTACACGCATTCTGTAATTGAAGCGTTCTCTAAAGCAAAAGAGCAGTAGAAGGAATAGTGATGGCCGGATCTGCTCTATCTTAATTGAAGCTCTGTGATGTTGAGGAGCTTAAAGCAGTTGATGCTTTTTGAAAATTGTTATTACAGATGAATTGATTCCTGAAGACGAGTATCTAACGATTGTTAAGGCGTATTTTCATGAACTTCCTTTCTTAACAAATGTTTCAATGCTGGCTGTAGTAACAATTTCATATCTTGCGTCTCTCGGGTGCATCATGTTCACGGGTTTGAAAAAGCATTTGTGGTAATGCTTCAAAGCTTGTACAATGGCTGTGAAAAGGCACATTCAATTAGGTACGTTTTGGTGCGGTCTCCCAATGCTAATATCATATTTTGTATAGCAATCAAAATTTAGCTATACAATCTTAATATGCAATAAATCATTGTATACAAAGTTTTCTATTGATTATATGGTGACTGAAATTTTAATTATCATATCAATCTTAAATTTTTTTAACTCTCTTTTACTTTGCTTGTACAGAGTACCTGTTTTGGCTGATATGTCTAATTCGTCGAAATTCATTTCCTTCGGTTTCCATTGGCTTTAGCACAAACAGAAACAGAGCTCTGGGGAAAAGTTTGACTTCTTGTGGTATTATGCCTTTGTTTCTTCATTCATCATATTTTTCAAATTCATGCTCTCATTCAGAGAGTAAAGCCTTTTCCAGGCTGCTTTGTAGCCAAACTTTGACGCCATTGATGCATGACTATCATTTAGATTTTCCAAATAACTGTTAGATTGGAGAAGAATAAGAAGATATTGTTAAACGGGTATTTAATTAGCGCCCGCTGAATGTAGTTGCCAATAATGCATTGAAATAGTGGGGGAAAGTTATTGTCTTAATTAAATTACAGGTGATAAGATGCTGCTTCAATTTTGCAAGCATCTCGTATTGTGAAGATTTTACCCACATGAGATGCCGTGATGCTTGACATCAGGGTAATACAGGTCAAATTTTAGTATCAATATATATCTTCTTCTTTATTGTTCTGCCTCTAAATATTAAACTTTAGGCAAGTTGTTTTTGTTTGTGTAAGTTTATCAGGTTAAGGATACTAAGCAGCTTAATTGTTCACAAGCCAATTTGATCATTGCTAGATATCATCATCAAATTTGAGTAGAGAATCTTTGAAGAGAATTTTGTTGTGAGAGTTTCACTGTAATGAATTTTGGGAGCTTGAACTCACGTGAGTGAGATATTAGAAGGTATTGGGGATTTGGGTTATGAGTAATCGTTATCCTTCCAATATTTGCAAGCTCTCACTTGTTAGTAAAATCATCTTCGTATATTGACTCTGTTTCTTTGTTGCCAGGAAGAGTGTGAGCTTCACGGGTTTGAGGAAGTCTTTGCAGTAAACTTTCCACCACGAGCAATTACTGCCAAGAGGCATATACATTCGAGTAATTTAGTTTCAGATTTACAAGGCGTGTATATTAAATTAGTTTCGATTATCATATTTAGTCACTCATACTGAAACTTTTCTAATTTTCAAGTTCCTTAGGGACACCACAGTGTTTCAAGTCTGCATATGGCTGCAAAAGATTGAGGCATCGCAATTGAGCACACACAGAAACAGAGCCAAAGGAAAAGAAGACAGTAGAAGATGCTCTAAATATAACAAAAGTATACTTCTACTTGTTATTTCAATTTTGTTTCTCCTGTCATCATATTTGATTAATTCGTTCAAACTCACAATCTCAACATTATTGAAAACCATTTGCAGGTGGTTTGCAAGCTAGTTAAGTTAACGCAAAAACAATACTCTAGACAAAGATGAGCAAATTAAAGGTGATAAATGCAAATTGAATTTCCATGATTAATTGCTAGGCTGGTGCAGATATTCTTAAAAGGCATTAAGCTACCTTATGGAATTGGAAAATTATTATTGCTTGAAAGCAAGCAGCATCTTTGTTGCAAAGGCTTTCCCCACTTGATAAGATGCAAGATTCTTCGCCAAACATCCTTTTCATTCCTTTGTTCACTTATTCGTTATAAATAGAGTAAACTTAGAAGATTGTTCTGTTTGCTGTCTAAGCCAGTGTAACATTTGTTAAATTTGGGCCATCTGCCTGACAGGTTGTCTGTGACAATCCCATCTGTAAGTACTAATGCGCTTGGTTATGGTGCTTTCATTGGACTATATGCAAACATGAGATATCAGCTATTGTGTGGATTTGATAGAGCGGTCACCAACCATTTTGAAGTTATTGGAGTAGCACTGATCGTAGGCACGGCTTTGAGGTCATTCCCTCTTCTTTTACGAATTTGTCTATTGATCGACATCTCTATATATACATTGATAGATCAAATTACTCTTGTTTTAATGTTTTGTTTGTTGAACTTTGACTGTGGAATTTGTTTGTTTGTCTCATAAGTTGTTAATGTGGTTCCTATTGAAGTGTATATATCTATCACATCAAAGTCTGATGTCAATTTTCCTTTACTTAGTCAACTAGCATCCTTTCCAAGTCCAGATACTTACCAATAGTGAGACTTTGCTACGGATGTATAATTCCTCTTGTTTTACAGTTAAATATGTAAGAATAGTTTTCAATTTACAGAATTCTAATATAGTTCTCTAAGGAAATGCGAGTGGTGAATACGGTTCCAACTTTTAATAGGCTTAATAGGCCCATTTGTTCAGCCACAGTGATTGCGGTCTGAATTCTTCTTTACTGTCCATATGTGTTGGAGTTTGTCTATTGTCCAACTTCTCAAATAGATTCCATGCAGGGTTTTGAATGTCTAATTAGGAGAAAGATCAACGGATGACCTTTTGAAGAAGCCTTGCACAACAGGCTTGATACCAAAGTCTCCAGGTGGTTGATACCAAAGAATGCCATTGTTTCTGGGCTTGGGCTCCTTGGCGTCAAACAAGATAATGGGAAATAGGGGCAACTAAAGCGCGAAGAAACAGGATGGTCTGGAGGAAGGTGTCTGCATAAATTTGTTGGAGTTGATGTAGTCAATTGCCCAATTTTGCTGCCTGTCGAAGAGACACAGCATGGAAGTCCTCATCAAACTCTGAGACACCTGAGAAATAGTATGAGGTGGTGGTATTCCCCTGGTGTTAATTTCCTGGCAAGTGTGGTTCACAGATAGAGGGATTCTTTTCTTGATGTCTAAATACCATATGTGATGCAACGTCGTATATGCTAAGATATTAAATTCTATTTCAGATTTCTCATATAGTGTCTTTGTCACTTCTGTGGTACACTTTTGATCGCAAATTTCCATTTGAAGTAGCTGATATTCTTTCTCATATAGTGTCTTTGTCACTTCTGTGGTACACTTTTGATCGCAAATTTCCATTTGAAGTAGCTGATATTCTTTACAGACTAATTATCTAATGATTATTTTGTACAATAAAAATCAAAACTTAAATTATTTGATCATACTCAACTTAGGTCTTATTCGATATTACTAGTTGTTGTGAAAAAAAAAAGACAATGTGTAACAAATGTATGATTTTTAAATAATAATTTTAATAAAAATAATAAAGATATTATAAGTTTTTTTATAATAAAGTATGAGCTCAAATCAAATTAATTTTTAAGTCACAATAGCAAATGTTTACCAAAACTATTTAATTATATGGCTTAAAAGATATGGTTGTCCAACCCCAATAATATATATAAAGATTGGGAGATTGCCAATTTCCCCCTTATTAAAGGGTGAGGCTATTTAAACCCACAAAATAACTTTTTACACCCAAAATTTCACAATAACTTTTATTACCAAATTACCCATTATGACAATTACTATTAAGGATAGACAAAAATAAAATTAGTTGCTGGGAAGTGAATGAAAGTTCTGCATAAGCTAAAAATAATTTTCTGCTTCTTATGAAAATACACAATCAAATACAGAAATCAAACAATAGAAATAATTGAATTTGATGATTCAAAACTTAACGGAAAAATAGAGTCCTTGGTATGTATAACTAATAGTTAATTAAGCTAGTTGGAACTCTATGGCAATTATGGCGATGGATGAAAAAACATGAAGAATTTTTCGCATCTTGCAGTTATGATGTGAAATTATAAAGATTTTCGCGAAAGCCAATGGATGAAAAAGAAATGGACAATTTCAATGTAAACCCATCCGTAATATATTCAGTAGTTTGTTGTTGGCTCAAAATTTTCAATTTATTGGTGCACATCATCAAAGTTTATTTTTTCAGGGATTTAACAATTAGGATAGTTTTTAATATTAGCAAGGTGCATCAGAGTTGCTGTCACCATTGAATACTGTATCAGAAGAGGGAGGGACGAAAAAAGGCAACGAAGAAAGAAGAAGAAGATTTATAGGCCAAATTAAAATAGGGTTATTTTTGGGTTTTTGAAGGGTTCATAAAGTATAGTTTTATTTTTCAAATTTACATTGTGGGTGTGTTGAGAAAATGGGTTTAGAAAGTAAGATTTTGGGTTCAAATAGCCCCACCCCTTATTAAAACCATTATATACCAATTCCCCCCTTACTATTTTCATAATGACCAATTTCCTCCCTGTCGTTATAACAGTAACAAAAGTTGCTCAATTTTTAAGTACTTTTACCTATTTGCCCCTAGTGTCCAAATGACAGGAGATTGGCGCCAATTTTCTTAGCTCTAGTGGATAAAATTACACAATTACCCACATGTTTTAATTGATATATAACAAAGTGAAATTTTAAAAGTGCCCTTACTTTTAGAGTCAAAAAGACCTAATTGCCATTAATATATGGATTGAAAAAATGAATATTAATAGGAAGACTAACGTTTATTTTCTAATTTCATGAATCAAGCTATATATACCCGTAAAACACAATTGCAATAAGCCTAATTTGCGTCATTTCTGTCAAACCACATTCCTTGCACAAACATTCCCGAATATTCTATCCTTTCAACCATTTATGTCTCCACAATTATAATCTTGCAAAAATATAAATACCCAATCACTTATTACAAAAACAATCCAACAAAATCTTACCGCATTGCCAAAAAAATAAATTATATATCTTCGTTATAATCAAAATCAAAGAGTAATCGTTTGACGCATCAATGACATATAAGCTAAATGTAATCATAATATAAGAATATTCCATCATAGCTGACCAAAAGTAAACACAATATTCAAATGGGTATGAATTTTATTGCCACATACCCAACGAATGAAGCCACCTTTACCCCCTGCTACAATAGTTAACAAAACTAATTAGATATCATATTTTACTAGATACTACATGCAACCACCAAAGCCATCGGGCATAGAAGCTGATGGTTGAGTTGCATTCAACCTATCTTTGCTCTCTTTTCTGACTTTTTTTAGAACAGGCTCGGTATTAATAACCCCATTATTGTTGTTGTTATCAGTTCCTTGATCATGCCCTTGTCTAGCCCTCCTTTGCCTCACTATAATATATGCAGGTTGTTGTTGTTGTCCAATTGTACTTTGAGGTCCATATATTCCTAAAAAGTATTAATTTAGTTATTATTCATGGACATAAAAATAAGGAATTAACATAGAGGTTAAATATTACCTGGTGCTTGTTCAGGTTGTACTTGATTAATTTGTGCTTGTGAAACCTACATAGACCTTACTTTACTTTGCTTCACTTTAATGGATGTAGATAATTGTTGTTGTCCAATTAATTGGTGAGCTTTATTTGTTCCTGAAAAAATATTATTATCACTCACAAACATTAAATATAGGCACTTTTTAAGGTTAGTCCACTACCTGCTCCTACTGGTAGAGCTTCTCGTTTTGTTAGCGCTTGGTAATTCACAGAGCTTGAGCAAACATCCTTCTCCTTTTACAATGTCAAAAGCTACGTCAATTCAATAAAATTTTATTTTGGAATTTATTAATATTTAATATTTATACCTTGTAAGCTGGGCATTTTTTTTTGTTGTGCCCCATTTCATGACATATGCTGCATTTCACAGTGAATCTTCTCTTATAGAATGGTTTCTTTTTGGCTTCATTCACTTCTTTTTTTCTATTCAACTTAGGCCTCCCCAGTTGAATTTTTTTTACAGGAGGCTTTAAAATTGGCCTATCAATTTTAGGCCAATTAGTTCTATCTGGAAGGGGATTAATTGTTGCTGAATAAGTAAGCATATATGCCTCCCTTGTTAAGCTCTTGTCAACATAATCAGATGGCTCGCCATGACTATGTAAAATTCCAGCCATGGCATGCTTGCATGGAAGCCCACTCATCTGCCACCCACCACACTCACAATACCATTTGTTCAAGTCCACAATATAGTGCCTTTCCATGTCAGGCATAATCTCTACAACTTCAAATTGATATTTGCTTGCTTTTATAATTGACACACGTCTTGCAGCCTTGGCAATCTTAGCAATTTTTTTTTGTACTCGTGGAGGTATATTTGACTCCCAATCCTCACACTTCTCCCTCCTCTTTATCATCCTTTTCATAAGCTTCATTCTAATAAATTCAAGAAGCTCTAGAATCGGTTTCCTTCTATACTCATTTAGATAACTATTCCATGACTCTGACATGTTATTTGTCACATGATCAGTCTTGTAGAATGGGTCAAAATGATGGCATGACCATGTGCTTGGATCATTGTCAACTAGCCACTTGTAAGCATTTTCATCAATTTTGTTTATTGTTGTCATTGCATCATCAAAGTCAGTCTTGTTAGTGGCTCTTGCCGCTTTCCAAAAGTGTTCCCTCAAAATATCAGCTGAATGTTGTTTTCTAAAGTTGGCATACACATGTCTTGCACAATATCTAGTTTCAGAACTTGGAAAAACATCTTGAAGAGCATGAATTAAACCTTTCTGTCTGTCAGACATAAATGAGATAGCCATATCATTGTGGATATCCATATGCTCTTTAAATAGTTCCAAAAACCATGTCCAACTCTCCCTCGATTCAACCTCACATATACACACAGCCAAAGGAAAAACACCATTGTTTGCATCTAAAGCAATAGCAGAAATCAAAATGCCTCCAAAAGATGTCTTCAAGTGGCAACCATCTAAACCAATGAATCCTCTACACCCCTTCATGAACCCTTGCTGTTGAGCTTTGAAACTAATGAAAATTCTCTTAAATTTATTCTCTTTTCCAACCAATTCTTGACTAATTTTTACTATTGCATCGTTGTTAGTCATAAGCAAAACATTGGCATAATCATTTAGTAGAGCATATGAGTTAATATAATCACCCTCGCACATTTTTAATACCCTTTTCTTGGCCCTGTATAGCCTTCTCCTATTTGTAGCAGTACCAAATCTACTTAATAATACAGAAGCTATAGAAGATGAAGAAATCCCAGGATTTGACTTAATTACACCAAATAATTTCTCAGTCACCCATTTACTGGTTGTCTCAGGGTTCTTAATAAGTGGTATGCACGTGTGCGCTCCACCTTTGATTGTTTTGATCATGAAACTAATTTTATCTACCATCAATGAAGCATGAATTCTCCACTTGCATCTTTTGTTTGCACATAAAGCAGTGACTCTGGCCCTCTCATTCTTCTCCCTGTGTAGAACACAACCTTGTTGGATTGCAAAGTCCTTAAGGACACTCCTGAATTCGTCTACAATAGAAAACACCTGACCAACCTCCAATATGATTTCTTCATCAGCCGTTTGTCTAAACCTTTGTGCTCTGAATTCTCTGGCCATCATCTGAATACTATCTTCATCTAAGTTCAAATGAAAATCATCAGGTGAAGTATCCTCATCACCACTTTCATAATCAGATAGAAGTGCCTTATTGTCAAAATCAGAATTATCACTAGAATCTATTATGTTTTCTATATCCTCATTGTCAATCTTCACAATTTCCTCAATTTCATCATCAGTCCAATTTATAGAATCCACACTGTTGGCATCGTCATTGTCCAATGGTTCATTATCATCATTTTCTAATGGTTCGTCAGTCCATTTAGTTACTTGTTCATGATGAATTGCATCTGCCATTGTAGGTTTATTGCCTTCCTCATAAGCCTCAAACATCCTTTTAAGAGTATTTTCAGTAGAATTTTCAGGAATAAAAGATGTTTGATGACTTTCAAGAATGTCTGATTGCATTGCCTCCAATGGCAATGACTTCATTTCTAGAAGTAATAAAGTAATTTTTCTAGATAGCATTAGGTTCACAAAACTCAACAACTCCATGTCAGTCTCTAGTAACTTCTTAACACCTGAAGAAGGAATTTGAGCCATTATCATGAACTTTTCATCATCCAGCCGATGTCTATTAACTACTTTCTCCATAACATCATTAATTAGAGCCACCAAGCTTAAACAGTCTATCTCATATTCACCTAGGTCAATTAGTTTACCATCAAAGTGAACCTTGACATGTATTTGATCCATCTGTCAATATAATTATTCAAATCATGATACTTAGAAAAGAAAAATTAACATTTTTTTTAATTCAGGCACATGATTCAAAATAACTAACAATTAAAAAAATAATTTTCTTTAACACTTATAAAGAAGAATACCTTAAAACATAAACAAAGCCAATTTTTTTTCCCCAATTCAACATCAATTCGTACACTGAAAAAAAAAATGAGTTATTCCTTAAAATAAAAAACCAGAATACCGATTACTTAGCATCCATATTATTTATAGGCCTAAATATATTTATCAGAAAATTTTTCTGAAAATACCCATAACATTATCACTTCAGCATCAACAGACAACAATTAGTAAATAAAGATAAAAATTTCGGTTGTATTAAATGTGTGCTTTTAACCATTCACTAACCTGGAATGGTAATATAATCATCTCCACATGTACACAAATGCTTTAGCAAAAAGACAGTTGAAAAAAATTTGATTTTGAAACTTTTTCTCTGACACCCGAAATGATAAGAAGTAAAGAAAATGAAAAGCCACTTTCTCTTTTGGGTAAATTTACTTTAAAAACCTTTTATTTTCATCTAAGTTTATATTTTATTGTGTTAAAACCTAATTTTTTACATCACATGTCAGAATAGAATTTAAAATTCAAAAAATAATAGTTAAATGACATTCTTATCCTCATTTTCAATTACTGTTATAACGGCAGAGTGGTAATTGGTCATTATAAAAATAATAGGGTGGCAAGTGGTATATGATAATTTTAATAAGGGGGAAATTGGCAATCCCCCATTCAGAAGGTTCATCAGTGGATTGATCTAAGCCTTTTGTTGTAGTTTGTAACTATTTTGTTGCTTATAATGTAAGAAATTTTACGGGAGCTGATGCTGAGTAGTCTGAATAAGAAAATTAATTATATTGTAAGATACTGGGTATTCATGATAAAATAAATAAAAAAAAATGAATAAAAATTTAAATCCTTAATTAATTTTTATCAAATTCTTATCAAATATTTAAAAAAGTATATAAAATCAATTAATTGATGGTATTATTAATTTTCATGATTATTTTTAATATTATATTAGTGATTATTAAATTTAATACAATCAATAATGCAAGAAATTATTAAATGGTTAATTTTATTGGCAAATTATCAAAGACGCAAGTAATGAAATATTAATCTCAAGAGTTAGTTGAAGTAAAGTTCCAATTTAATCAAACGATAGATAATAGATAGATATAAATTTTAAGTAAATCATAAATTAAAAAATAAATAAATAAATAAATATTAAGCATAAATAAACGATAATGATGTAAATTAAAGTCTCATAAATAGATAACTTTTTTTCTTTAATTTTATCCCAAATAAAGCTATGCGTAAATTAGGATTATCAATTCCATAATTTTAGGATTAAATTTAAATTTAGTTCCTAAATCCAATTCAATTAAACTTACCAACTATGAGATAAATATATAATCACAAAATTAGTCCAATTCCATACTTACTCCTAATATCCGAACATGACCTGATAAAATAATTTAGGTAATATACTTCTATGACTCACAATTTAAATAAATCTAAGAATTTATATAGGGGATGGAAAATTCACAATAATCATAACTTATGCTATCTTTTCTTCCTTTTCTTAATTAAATAAAAGAAAAAAATAATTACAGAACCACTACTGTTTAAAATGATCCGATATCGATAAAGTCGCAATCGCCTACCAAACATTGCGCAATCAAATTAATTTGAGAATGTTATCTTTTCTTCCTTTTCCAACTACAAATTAATTATTCCAATTCTCTTTTTGTCGTGACATAATAGACTAAAACGGAATCACATACTTCTTCAAATGACCAAATGGCTTTGGCCTACCTGATAATAAAAGGAATGGATCCATACGTTAGTATGGATAAATTGAAAAATATAATAAATAAATTGTCAGGAGATGATTTTATCAAAAATTTCACTCGCATGGTCCCGACCAAAATACAAATTTGTGATGATATTCGTAATGCATTTATACAATTAGGCGAAATTACTCTGTGTAGTTTCATCGATATTTATTATACCATTAAAAATATACTAATATTTATAATAAAAATTTTTTATGACTATTTTAAATCGACTGTATTATATGTGAATTCACAAGATTCATAGATAGATTGCATTGAGCTTTTTGTTGCAGTTTACAAATATTTTGTTACTAATTATCTTAAGAGCAGCAAGTAACTAAATACAAATGTAAGAAATTTCACAAGTACTGATGCTGTGTACTCTGCAGAATTAACAATGAATTATTATGAATCAGAGAAACAGGGCAGATGTTGTACAATTATTGAGGTGGTGGATCAGAAAGCTAGCCCCAGACAGTGACTCCTGTGGGGACTCCTTCAATTTGCAGCACAAAAGAACGTTCACATTGACATTGACATTGACTTGAGGGTAAAAATTAAATACCTCATGTAGTATAAGAAGAATGCAAACATGCTTGAATGAACATTCTCATAGAATACATAAAAGCTACCAATCTCGTTACCACCAATCTTGAAGCCATTCAAGCTGTGGTGGAAGATGCAGAGCAGAGGCAAATGAAGCAGGACAAAGCTGTTACTTTTTGGCTGGATCAGCTCAGAGACGCATCCTACGACATGGAAGATGTGTTGGAAGAGTGGATCACTGAAACACGGAAATTGCAGCTTGATGAGGGCGGCGATGATGATGATGATGATGATAACGACAATGCTTTTGTTACTCTTTTGACGAATGTATGTTCCTTCTTTCCTGCTGCCTCAAACTGCTTTGGTTGTTTCAAACAACTCAGTCTTCGTCATCATATTGCTGTCAAGATTAGAGAAATCAGTAAAAGGCTAGATGAAATTGCCACTCGAAAAGATAGGTTTAATTTTGTTGAGAATGTGAGTAACAATGTTAGGAATCCAGAGCGAGTGCGAACCATCTCCTTGATTGATGAGGGAGAGGTTTGCGGTAGAGTTGAGGAGAAAAATGAGCTCTTAAGCAAGTTGTTGTGTGAAAGTAGTGAACAACAAAAAGGCCTTCATGTCATTTCACTAGTTGGGTTGGGGGGTATAGGTAAAACCACTCTTGCACAATTGGCGTATAATAATGATGAGGTGAAAAGAAATTTTGACAAAGTTATATGGGTGTGTGTATCATACACTTTTGAGGAGATTAGGGTCGCCAAAGCAATCATTGAAGGTCTAGGCGAGTTAGAGTCAACTTCTAGTTTAAGTGAATTCCAATCTCTCATGAGCCATATCCATCGATCAATTGAAGGAAAAAATTTTTTTCTTGTCTTAGATGATGTATGGGATGGGGATTACAAAAAATGGGAACCATTCTTCCTTTCTCTAAAGAATGGTCTCCCCGGAAGTAAAATTGTGGTTACCACACGTGATGTGTCAGTCGCACGTATGATGGGATCAACAGAGTCAGATATTATCTTCATTAAGCAATTGAGTGAAGAGGAATGCTGGTCATTGCTCAAGCAATTTGCATTTTTCGGTCGTTCTTTTGAGGATCGTGAAAATTTAGAACCAATCGGGCGCAAAATTGCACGCAAGTGCGAAGGCCTGCCTCTTGCTGCAAAGGTAATAGGGAGTCTCTTGCGCTCTAAAAGTACAGTAAAAGAGTGGCAAATAATTTTAGATAGTGAAATGTGGAAGGTAGAAGGGATTGGGCAAGGTCTTTTAGCTCCTTTGTTGATGAGTTATAACAATTTGCCCTCCAATTCTATGGTAAAACGGTGTTTCTCATATTGTGCTGTCTTTCCAAAAGACTACAATATGAATAAAGAGGAACTAATTTCACTATGGATGGCTCAAAGTTACCTTAATGCAAAAGAAGACGAAGAGATGGAGATGATTGGGGAATTTTATTTCAACATTTTAGCAACGCGCTCTTTCTTTTAAGAGTTTAAGAAAGACGATGATGATGATGAGATTATAAGTTGTAAGATGCATCACACATTACATGATTTTGCCCGACGTGTAAGCAGAGAAGAATGTTCGTGGGCAGAAATTAATGGTTATTTGTCGGTGGAAATTAAAGGTAACAAAGAATCAGTCATAAGCTCTGTTGATGACAAAGTCTGTCACCTAGG
The DNA here is from genome assembly GCA_039657385.1 of Citrus x changshan-huyou. Lineage (NCBI taxonomy): Eukaryota > Viridiplantae > Streptophyta > Magnoliopsida > Sapindales > Rutaceae > Citrus > Citrus x changshan-huyou. The sequence continues at coordinate 10,920,942 of CM077549.1, forward strand.
TTTAAATTTTGAAGGAGGAGCTTCATTTCCTATGTCTGTTCTTGGACTTAATAGATTGCGTACCCTCTTAATTTATGATGAAAGTCCTTCCAATCCGTCTCTTAATAGTAGCATCCTTCCGGAGTTATTTAGTAAATTGACATGTTTAAGGACATTAGTTATAAGGCAATCGTTCTCACTTTTTCGTCCTAGCCCAAATTTCATTAGAGAAATTCCAGGAAATGTTGGAAAATTGATACATTTAAAATATCTTAAGTTGTCTGGACTACGTATAAGGAGACTACCTGAGACTTTGTGTGAATTATATAATTTACAAAAGCTAGATATTAGGTGGTGCCGAAATCTTAGAAAATTGCCTGGGGGGATTGGGAAGTTAATGAACATGAGGAGTTTACTGAATTTAGGTACTGATTCGTTGAAATACATGCCAGTAGGGATTTCCAAATTAACCAGTCTTCGAACATTGGAAAAGTTTGTGGTGGCTGGAGGTGTTGGTGATAGCAGTAGGTGTAGCCTTAAATCTCTGAAAAATCTTCAACTCCTTCGAGAATGTGGAATAGAAGGGCTAAGTAATGTGTCACATATAGATGACGCTGAGAGATTAGAACTCGACAATAAGAAAAACCTCCTTCGTTTTCGTCTTGTGTTTGGTGAAGTTGTAGGTGGGGAAGGTGAAGAAAGGAGGAGGAAGAATGAGAAAGATGAACAACTTCTTGAAGCCTTACAACCGCCTTTGAATGTACGGGAATTAGACATTTTGGTATACGGAGGCAACATTTTTCCCCAATGGTTGACTTCACTAACCAATCTAAGGAATTTACATCTTCGCGGGTGTCTTAACTGTGAGCATTTGCCTCCTTTGGGAAAATTGCCTCTGGAAAAACTCGAACTATGCAGCTTGGAAAGTGTAAAAAGAGTGGGTAATGAGTTTTTGGGAATAGAAGAAAGTAGTGAAGATAGCCCATCTTCATCTTCATCGTCATCATTGGTTATTGCCTTCCCCAAATTGAAATCACTCGAAATTACAGACATGAATGCATTGGAAGAATGGGATTACAGGATTACAAGAAAGGAAAACATCTCCATCATGCCATGTCTCTCTGTCTTGCGGGTTTTTCTTTGCCCCAAATTAAAGGCGCTGCCGGATTACCTTCTTCAAACGACGACACTGCAGAAATTGAGGATCCTTCAGTGTCCAAGTATGGAAGAACTGCCCATTCTAGAAGACCACATCTTTCCTCCACGTCTTTCTTCCTTGCGAATTGAGTATTGCCCCAAATTAAAGGTGCTGCCGGATTACCTTCTTCAAACAACAACGATGAAGGAATTGAGGATGGAGGGATCTCCTCTTCTGCAAAAACGTTATGGAGAGGGGAAAGAGGAAGATTGGCATTGAGGATTGAGGAATCTCACATTCCTCGCATCATGCGGTCCGCGTAAGATATCACTCGCTGGTAATTTCTCCTCCTCTTATTTACTTTGTTGTTGCTTGCAATAAAATTAATAAAAATAATTATATTTTGAATTAAAATTCTATAATTATATGCAATGTTTTCTACTATTTTGATTTGCTTATTGAATTTAACTATTTACTTCAACCATTAATTTAATGGGCCATTCTATGATCCTGTTATAAAAATTATAGAATCAATCATGGTATAAATATGTATGGTTAAATTTAATCAATAGTTCATAAAGTTACAAGTTAGTTAGTGTTGAAGATATAGTTGCTGCTGAGCTGGACAGAGCTGACTGATGTGTCAAGATTGAATGTAACTGAATGACATGTGGCAAGAGCTCAATGGCTAAACTAAATCTGAAGTTGTTATTAGTTGTTTTGCAGTTGTTTAATTAGTTAGAATAATTGTATATAAGCTTAGCTAAGTAAGCTTAATCAGTATTGAATATTTTGTTAATAAAATCGTGAAGTTTCCTTTTTCATTTTCTCTGTTTTTTCTTTGTTTCCAAACATCTCATTACGAATTCTAATATGGTATCAGAGCCACGAAACATGACGAATCAAAGCAATTCAGGATCGTCTTCACTTTCTTTTTCTTTTATTCAACCAACAAAACTTGATCGAACAAATTATCTGGTGTGGAGAGCTCAAATTCAAGCTTCGATTATTGCCAATGGACTTGAAGGTTTTATCAATGGAGAATCTCCTTGTCCAGATCGTTTTCTTTCCTCATATGAGAATGCTGGCAGTAGATCAGAAGCTCCTAGCTCAAGCAGACGTGAAAATTCTGATTATATTGACTGGAAGAAAGCTGACAAGCTTCTACAGAGCTGGATGCTGTCATCTATGGTAGACAATGTACTTATCATGGTTGTGGATTGTGATACTTCACTTGAGATCTGGGAGAAACTTGCCGAGATGTTCATGTCACAGTCAAAGGCTAGATACATGCCTCTGAAAATGCAGATTCAAACCACAAAGAAAGGAGCTATGTCAGTAAGTCATTACTTCAATAAGATGAAAAAAATTGCAGACAGCTTAGCTATTGGTGGTAATCCTCTTGCTTCAACAGATTTTATAATGCATTTGCTTACTGGTTTAGATGACAACTATGAGTCATTAGTGACAACTATACTTGCTAGGCTGGAAAAAGATAATCTCACTGTTGAAGAAGTGTATTCCTTAATGCTTAGTCATGAAACTAGGGTTGAGATGAGTAAGGGAAAAGTGCAAAATGAATTGTTGCATGATATGTCAGCTAATTTTGCTCAGAAAGGACAGAATTACAATAAGTTCAATAATGCTAATCAAAGAGGTTTTTATGGTGGAAATTTTACTGGAATTGATAATGGCAAATGAGGATATAATGTTGATAAGGAAGTAATTTGTCAAATATGCTTCATACCTGGTCATGGAGCATACAAATGCAGGAACAGATTTAATCAGAACTTTATTCCTAGACAAGGAAGAGGTGGCTTTAGGCCTAGAGGTGGATTCAATTTTAGAGGCTTCCCTGGTCAGCCTCAGAACATGTTTGGAAGAGGTTATGGAAATTTTTATGGAACTGCAACTGGTGCTCCTAGATATAATGCACCCATGTTTCAAGGGAATGTTGCATATCAGAATGCAAATGTTATGTATCCTCAAGGGTTTCCTGTGTTTCAAGGATTACAAGGTCAATACAATGGTGCAATTGCTGCTCCATTTGCTAACTATGGAGTTGCTCCTTCTGCTATTCCCACTGAACAATTTGCTCCCACTGGTCCAGTTGCTGATTATGGAGTTGTAGCTGATCCTGCTTGGTATATTGACTCGGGGGCAACAAATCATGTGACTAAGGAAGCAGGTATCTTCTCTTCTTACTCAGTTTATCATGGTTTTGATAAGCTACATGTAGGAAATGGCATGGGATTACATATTGAACATGTTGGCTGCACACGATTGAATACACTTGCTGCAACATCTATCTATCTTAATAATATTTTGCATGTCCCAGCTATAACCAAAAACCTTTTAAGTGTATCTAAACTACTTGCTGATAATGATGTTGTTGTTGAATTCCATAAAACCTCCTGTTTTGTCAAGGACAAGAAATCAGGGATCATCTTGCTCAAGGGGATTGCTAGAGGAGGATTATATCAAGTTGAAGGTCCTGTTGCAGTGTCTCATGCTACAGTTTCAAATAAAGTTCAATCTAATGTTTTATGTGTCATCTCAAATTCCAGTTCTGTGTCAAATGTCTGTTCTTCTCCAGTGTCAATGATTAGTCATTCCAATGTTTCAAACTCTATACATTCTGGAGAAATTTTGACAGATGTAAATATTTCTCAATTCAATAATGATGCCTCAATGGCCTTGTCTGTTACTCACTCAAAATCAGTTGATCACAATGTTTTACATAAAAGAATGGGTCATCCAACTGTGCATGCTCTTAAACAAATTATGAAGCGTTTGCATCCTTCTCTCGATATCAATAGAGCCCTTAAACCAATTTTTTGTAATGCTTGCCAATTTGGAAAGTGTCACATGCAGCATTTTCCTTCTATAGACACCACTACCATTCAACCACTAGAGCTGTTGCATGCTGATCTATGGGGTCCAGCTCCTTTGCTGTCCACTCAAGGCTATCACTACTATCTTTCCATCTTAGATGACTTCACTAGGTTCACCTGGATATTCCCTCTTGTTACCAAATCTCAAGCCTTACACACCTTTATTGAATTCCAGCATATGATAGAAAAATGCCTAAATAGGAAAGTCAAATGTCTTCAAACAGATTGGGGAGGTGAATTTAGGCCATTTCTTCCTTATCTTGCTGAGCAGGGAATCTAATTTAGACATCCTTGTCCGTATATTCACCATCAAAATGGAAAGATTGAACGCAAACATAGACATATAGTGGAAACAGGCCTTACCCTTCTTGCTCAAGCACATTTACCACTGAAATTTTGGTGGAATGCTTTCCATACTGCCACATTTTTCATAAATAGGCTCCCTACACCCATTCTAGATAACAAATCACCTTTTGAAAAATTATTCAACAAAAGACCAGATTATTCTGTTATGAGAGTTTTTGGGTGTGCTTGTTTCCCATATCTGAGGCCTTATAATCATCATAAGTTAGAGTTTCGAACTGCTAGATGTATTTTTCTTAGTTACAGCTCCCTTCACAAAGGCTACTTATGTCTTCATTCCTCTGGTAGAATCTATGTCAGTAATCATGTTACATTTGATGAGTCATGTTTTCCTTTTCAGTCAGGAGTTGATTTTTCCTCTGTCAGTCACTCTTGCTCTTCTTCAGATCGTTCATCTCAGTCTTCTTCACATTGTTCATCTTCTGTTTGTCCTTTTATTCAACTTGATATAACCAAGTCTTCATCCTCTACAGCAGCTGATCTCAGGTTCTCTCAATCCTCTCCAGACTCTCCTTCTCAATCTTCTATACAATCACACTTAGAACCATCTACCTCACCTGTCCATCATTTAACTCCACCATTGCAGTCATCTACTGGTCATCCAATGCTCACTCGATCAAAGGCTGGTATCTTCAAACCTAAAGCCTATATTACAGCCAATCTTACCAAACCTACAGAACCTGCTACTACCTCAAAAGCCCTTCAAGATTCAGTTTGGCATAAAGCAATGACAGATGAATATCAAGCCTTAGTCAATAATCATACCTGGACTCTTGTCAAACTTACACATCCCATTAAAGTAATTGGGAATAAGTGGGTATTTCGGATTAAATATAATCCTGATGGCAGTGTCTCTAGATACAAAGCTAGACTTGTTGCTAAGGGATTTCACCAAACTCAAGGGCTGGATTTTCATGAAACATTCAATCTTGTCATTAAGTCTTCAACCATAAGAATTATCTTGAGTATGGCTGTCATGAATAATTGGGTACTGAGGCAAATAGACATTAATAATGCCTTCCTTAATGGCTACCTCACTGAAGAAGTTTATATGCAACAGCCTGAGGGGTTTATAGATAGTTCCAGGCCTGATTATGTCTGTAAGCTACACAAAGCCCTTTATGGACTTAAACAGGCTCCAAGGGCATGGTTTGATAGACTCAAACTAGTTCTTACAACTCAGTGGGGCTTTACAAATTCTATTTCAGACACTTCACTCTTCTTTAAGAGCACACAAGGTCATCTGCTACTTGTCTTAATGTATGTAGATGATATTATTATTACAGGCTCCAATCCTCAGCTTGTTCAGCAGACCATCACCAACTTCCAGTCTGTTTTTGCACTTAAAGATCTTGGTGCATTGAATTATTTTCTGGGAGTTCAGGTCCTTTACAACAAATGTGGTATTCATCTTTCTCAATCCAAGTATATCACTAATTTGCTTGCCAAGGTGCACATGCAGGATAGTACTCCTTGTTCTACTCCTATGCTTTCTGGAGTGGCTTTTACTAAAGCTGATAGTGAACCCTTTTCTGATGTTACTCTGTACAGAAGCACCATAGGTGCTCTTCAGTATGCAACATTGACCAGACCAGAGATTGCTTTCTCTGTCAACAAGCTTAGTCAGTTTTTATCTTCTCCAACTGTCAATCATTGGCAGGCTTGTAAAAGGATTTTACGTTATCTGAAGGGCACTGTTAATCTTGGTTTACAGTTCTACAATCATGGTAGCATACATATTGATTGTTTCAGTGATGCTGATTGGGCTGGAGACAGAGATGATAGGAGGTCAGTGGCTGCTTATTGTGTCTATATGGGTCCAAATCTAGTGTCTTGGTGCTCTAAGAAACAGGCAGTGGTCTCTCGATCTAGTGCTGAGTCTGAATATCGAGCACTAGCAATGGCAGCAGCTGAAGTCTTGTGGATTCGTTCTCTTCTTGCTGAGATTGGTCTTACTCTTCCCTCCATTCCAATCATATGGTGTGACAATCAAAGTGCAGCTGCTTTAGCCTCTAATCCTAAGTTTCATTCCAGAACAAAACACATTGAATTAGATGTTCATTTTGTTCGAGAGAAAGTTGCTGCTCAAAGTCTTAAGGTTCAGTATATTTCTAGCTCAGAACAAACTGCTGATATTCTCACCAAAGCTCTTTCTTATCATCCTTTTCTCTACTTACGTGACAAGCTCAACCTTACTTCCTCGGTTGAGCTTGAGGGGGGATGTTGAAGATATAGTTGCTGCTGAGCTGGACAGAGCTGCTGAGCTGGACAGAGCTGACTGATGTGTCAAGATTGAATGTAACTAAATGACATGTGGCAAGAGCTCAATGGCTAAACTAAATCTGAAGTTGTTTTGCAGTTGTTTTGCAGTTGTTTAATTAGTTAGAATAATTGTATATAAGCTTAGCTAAGTAAGCTTAATCAGTATTGAATATTCTGTTAATAAAATCGTGAAGTTTCCTTTTTCATTTTCTCTGTTTTTTCTTTGTTTCCAAACATCTCATTACGAATTCTAATAGTTAGGATAAGTTAGAATAATACTTTAATTTCAGTTATTTAAAATTTAAACTTCCTAACTATTAAATCTGTTAAACTTGTTTTCTAAAGATTAAATAATAATAATAAAAAACAGGTGTAGTCTGTTTAAATTTCTATATTTTCTTTTAAAAAATATGTAGTCTTTGTAAAATTTCATACAACATCATAGAAAATCCTAATGTAATTTATTTTTTAATGTACGAAAATTTGTTATGTGTAACTTCCTGAGAGACAAAATCTCTGTGATACATTTGCAGTAACGTTGAAAACTAAATTATCAATTTTATCTTGTATAATGATAATCTTACTTTTTTATACATAATTTATGTGACCTTAATTCTTTAAAGTAATTGTGTAATTGTTTTTACTACATTAGCCCACTTTGTTTTATTTCGTACGAGTGTAATTATGTTCACCAGGGATTCGAGGAAATGTCGGAACTACATTTGGTTTTAATGATGCAGGCAGGAGAGCAAGACTATGAAAATGAAAAATTTAGCGAAAGGATTGCTAAAATGTTCTGCTGGTAATTCACTTGCTTTGTTTTATAGAATTTCATTTCCATCTTCATCTATTGATATCTTGTTGTGTATAAACAAGAACAGAGAAGTAAAGATACATCAAAATTTACTATTACGATGATGCTAAAGCAAGCTCAAGCTCAAGCATTGCATTTTTATTTTATTTTATTTATAGAATTTTCATTTCCACCTGCATTGCATTTTTATTTATTTTTAGGTTGACTTTGAATACTTCATGGTGAACATTGGGTGACCAAGGATTAGGCTGGCAGTGGAACGACTACCACTGTGGTTATTGTGCGACTTTGAAGAAGAAAGTGATGGCTGGGTCTGCTCTGTTTCTATCTTTTTTTATTCTTTGATCGGTTTATCCTATATAAACACATGGAATTATGCTAATATTATCAATTTTTTCACCCAATTTTCACTGTTGGTTGTGATAACAATTTCCGGCTCTCAAAAGCTACAAAGCAAAGCATTTGTGGGCTGATCATATGTTTCAATTGAGGAAGGAGCTTGGTGTTGGCAATATTGTCCAGGTAACCACAGCTGATAATTTCCACAAATTTGCATTGTCAGAATGCACTTTAATGTTCATTGTGTTCCTATGTGTTATCAGGTTATCGTGGTATGTAAAGTATCATCTTTAAGGATTTGTAAGAGACTTTGCAGTAACCTTAGTTGGCACCAGCTCCTGCAATTGCTCATTCATTCAAGAGTACTTCAAAATTAGATTTTCAAGGTTTGTATGTTTAGTTGCGATCAAAATATTTAGTCAATCATTCTTAATCTTTTCTGATTTTCAAGTTCTTTAGGGCCATAAACAGTTTTCGAACTCATTCTTAATTTTTTGGTTGATTTCGAGTACCCTGTTGAGGACATTCCTGAGACCAAGGATTAAGCTGGCGAGGGAACTGCTACCTCTGTTGTTATTGTGCAAGGTTTGATCATTGGACCTTGAAGAAGAATGCCTTACACGCATTCTGTAATTCAAGCATTTTCTAAAGGAAAAGAGCAGTAGAAGGGATAGTGATGGCCGGATCTGCTCTATTTCAGTTGAAGATCTCTGTGATGTCGATGAGCTTAAAGCAGTTGATACTTCTTGAAAATTATTATTACGGATGAACTGATTCCTGAAGACAGGTATCCAAAGGCGTATTTTCTTAAACTTCCATTTTTAACAAATGTTCCAACGCTTGCTGGAGTAACAATTTCGTAGCTTGCATCTCTCGGGTGCATCATGTTCACAGGTTGGAAAAAGCATTTGTGGTAAAGCTTCAAAGCTTGTAAAATGGCTGTGAAAAGGCACATTCAATTCGGTATGCTTTGGTGCGGTCTTCTAATGCTAAATTATATTTTGTATAGCAATCTTAATATGCAATAAATCATTGTGTCCAAAGTTTTCTATTAATTATATGGTGACTGAAATTTTAATTATCATATCACTCTTAAAAATTTTTGTAACCCTATTTTACTTTGCTTGTACAGAGTACCTGTTTTGGCTGATATGTCTAATTCCTACAAATTCATTTCCATCGGTTTCCATTGGTTTTAGCACAAACAGAAACAGAGAGCCCTGAGAAAAAGTTTTACTTTTTGTGGTATTATGCCTTTGTTTCTTCATTCATCATATTTGTTTCGAATTCATGCTCTCATTCAGATAGTAAAGCCTTTTCCAGGCTGCTTTGTAGCCAAATTTTGATGCCATCGATGCATGATTGTCATTTAGATTTTCCAAATAATTGTTAGATTGGAGAAGAATAGGAAGATATTGGTCAAAGGGTATTTAATTAGCACCCTCTGAATTTAGTTGCCAATAATGAATTGAAATGGTTGGGGAAAGTTATTGTCTTAATTAAATTATAGGTGATAAGATGCTGCTTCAATTTTGCAAGCATCTTGTACTGCAAAGATTCTGCCCACATGAGATGCTGTGATTCTTGACATCAGGATAACACAGGTCAAATTTTAGTATCAATATATATCATTTTCTTTATTGTTCTGCCTCTAAATATTAAACTTTAAGCAAGTTGTTTTTGTTTGTGTAAGTTATCAGATTAAGGATACTAAGCCGCTTATTAAGGCAAAAGTCAGAATGAAGATTGTTCACCATACCTGGTATGCATGATAGCCAGGAAGATTAATTGTTCACAAGCCAATTTAATCAGTGTTAGATTTTTTGCCTCCTTTCGAGGGACATCATCATCAAATTTGAGTAGAGAATCTTTGAAGAGAATTTTGTTGTGAGAGTTTCACAGTAGTGAATTCTGGGAGCTCGAACTCACTTGGGTGAGATATTATGGAGTATTGGGGATTTGGGTTATGAGTAATCATTATCCTTCCAGTATGTGTAAGCTCTCACTTGTTAGTAAAATCATCTTCGTATATTGACTCTGTTTCTTTGTTATCAGGTAGAGTGTGATCTTCAAGGGTTTGAGAAAGTCTTTGCAGTAAAGTTTCCACCACAAGCAATTGCTGTGAAGAGGCATATACATTTGAGAAATTCAGTTTCAGATTTTCTACGCTTGTATGTTTAATTAGTTTCGATTATAATATTTAGTCAATCATTCTGAATCTTTTCTAATTTTCAAGTTCCTTAGGGCCATGACCAGTTTTTCAAGTCTCCATGTGGCTGCAAAAAGATTGATGGTCATAAAATTATCTTGACCCTTGAGCCATTGCGTTTATTTTACTTGACACTAGAAGATGCTCTGAATATAACAAAAGTATATTTCTCCTTCTTGTGGTTATTTTACTTTTGTTTCTCCTGTCAGCATATTTGATTAATTCGTTCGAATTCGAGCTCTTACACTTTATTTAAAACCATGTTCAGGTGGCTTGCAAGCTAATTAAGTTAATGCAGAAGCAATACTCTAGACAAAGATGAGCAAATTGAAGGTGATAAATGCATATATGGTGGCCAAATCGCTTATTATGTTTCATCTCTCAATCTAACATGATTCTGAATATTAATTTCCATGAATAATTATTAGGCTGGTACAGATGTTCTTAAAAGGGCCATTAAACTACCTTATGAAATTGGAAAGTTGCTATTGCTTGAATGAAAGCACCATCTTCTGTTGCCAAGGCGTTCCCCACATGATGGATTCTGTGATTGTTACCGGCTCCTTAATTATTTGTTAAATCAGGTTTTTCTTATCAAGTACGTCATCTTATTCACCATTTTGGCTATATCAGAATTTGCTAATACCATGATGTCAAAGCAAGCTCAAGCACTAGATCCCTAATAATTATGCATTGCATTTTCATTTTATTTTTAGGTTGACTTTGAAGACCCTATGGAGAACATTGGGGTAATCAAGGATTAGGCTGGTGATGGAACTTCCACTGTGGTGTTGTGTGCAACGTTCAGTTGCTGGACTTTGAAGAAGAAAGTGATGGCCAGGTCTGCTCTGTTTCAATTGAGGATGGATAGCTGCCTGGAAGGCATGATGATTATTATTGCATGATATTAAGGTACTAAGATCATCATTTCTATCTTGTTTTTTTCTTTGATCGGTTTATCCTCTATAAGCAAATTCAATTATGCTAATATTACCCTTTTTTCACCCAATTTTCACCGTTGGTTGTAATAACAATTTCAGGTATTCAAAAGCTACAGAGCAAAGCACATGTGGGCTGATCACATGCTTCCATGGAGGAAGGAATTCGGTATTGACATTATTATGCAGGTAACCGAAGTTGTTAATTTACACAAATTTGCATTGTCAGAATGCCCTTTAATATTCACTGTGTTTCTTTTTGTTACTCAGGTTACCATGGTATGTAGAGTATCATCTTCGAGGGTTTGTAAGAGCCTTTGCAGTAAAGTTACCTGCTCGAGCAATTGCACATTCATCGAGTACAATTTTGGATTTTCAAGGTTTGTATGTTTAGTTGCGATTAGCAAGCTTCGTCACTCATTCCTAATCTTTTCTGATTTTCAGGTTATTTAGGTCCATTAACAGTTTTCCATTAACAGTTGTAATAACAATTTCTTATCTTGCACCTGTAAGGTCCATCACGTTTGAAACAGCTTTTGCGGTAAAGTTTCAATGCTTGTACAATGGCTGTGAAGAGGTACATTCAATTCGGTACGTTTTGGTGCGGTCTTCTAATGCTAATATCATGTTGTGTATATTTAGTTTGCAATTAAAACTTTGGTATACAATCTTAATCTCCAATAAATCATTGTGTACAAAGTTTTCTATTAATTATATGGTGACTAAAAGTTTAATTATCTTAAAATTTTTTGTAACTCTCTTTTACTTTGCTTGTATAGAGTACCTGTTTTGGCTGACATGTCTAATTCGTAGAAATTCATTTCCATGGGTTTCCATTGGTTTGAGCGCATACAGAAACAGAGCTTTACTTCCTGAGGTGTTATGCCTTTTTCTCTTCATTCACCATATTTGTTCGAATACGTTGTCTCATTAAGAATTTAAAGCCTTTTTCTAGGCAACTTTGTGGCCAATTTTTTATGCCATCAATGCATGATTGTCATTTAGATTTTCCAAATAATTGTTAGGTGGGGAAGATATTGTTAAAAGGGCATTTAATTAGCTACGTCCCCTATGAATTTAGTTGCCAATAATACATTGAAATTGAGAAGGCTAATAGTTGAGGAAAGTTATTGTCTTAATTAAATTACAGGTGATAAGATGTTGCTTGAATTCAGCATCTTGTATTGCGATGATGTTGCCCACATGAGGTTCTGTGATTCTTGACATCAGGATAACTCAGGTCAATTTTTTGTATCAGCATATATCATCTTGTTTACTGTTTTGCCTTTAAAGAATAAACTTTAGTGAAGTTGTTTTTGTTTGTGTAAGTTATCAGGTTAAGGATACTAAGCAGCTTATTAAGGCAAATGTCAGAATGAAGATTAATTGTTCACAAGCCAATTTGATGAGTGTTACATTTTTGGCTTTATATATTATTAGGGCTCTCCCTTCTGAGAGATATCTCATTAAATTTGAGTAGAGCTCTCCCAATAATCGCAAGCTTTCATAAAGAATGTAATTTTGTAATTATTTAACTCTGCTTCTGCGAACATGCGGTATTACAAGTGGCATCTTGCAGATTTTTTCCCCCCTTTTTCTTTCTGCATTAAAACTGCAACAAATGGAAGTGACTGGCTTGATTTTAGCTCCTGTAAAAAAGTGCTTGCGGCAATGTCTTTTGTATCAGCAAGTCATCAAACATCATAGTTTAAATATAGAATCCTGAGTTGCTGTATATTGACAAAGCAAACCGTCTGTGGGCTGAAATGCTTCCACGGATCAGGAAGGATTTTGGGGTTGAAGGCTGATTTATCTGATTCATAGAATTGTGAAAAGGGCATCGGGCGGGGGACAAAAGAAGTGTTGAAATTGAAAAGGTTAATGGTGGAAGCACGCAGTGTTGCAATTAAGTTATTATTGTCTTGAAATAAGAGGAGATGATAAGATGCTGGTTAAAGCATGCAGTTTCTGTTGCAATTGTATTGGCCTGGGTTTAGGGAACTGTCAGAACTTTCAGAAGAAGATGGAGTTTCTCAAACTAAATATAAGAAGATATCTCACATTCCCCACATGGTCTCAATGCACAGGTAAGTTCTTCTCTAGCTCTGTTTTTCATTGTTTGGTATTTTTAATGTAAATAAGGAGCAGAGTTAATCTCTTATCTTGACCTTGCTTTGAGAAAACTGCTTTTACATCTATTTTTAATTCAGATGTCCACAATAATTTCATTTTAGTTTGAGCTAAGTGATAACTGTTCAAGGCTCACTCACTCATTGGGAGAGGAGAAGCTCCATGACGCAGGCTGCTGGGATTAGCTTGTGCAATTGCTGTGAAGAGGCACATTCATTGGGAGAAATTAAATTTTAGATTTTCTTAGTGTGTATGTTTGGCTGCGATTAAAATGATTTCTCTCGTTGTTAATGATTTCTGATTATCCCGTTCTTTATGGCCATAAACAGTTTTCCACGGGCTGCATGTGGCGGCAAAAGATTCATGTTGATAAGGCTAATGCTAAGTTACATGCATGTAACTTAGGGAGATCCTGTTGATAATTATATCTTGTGGTATGTGTGTTGCATTTGAGCACATGCAGAAACAGAGCTCAAGGAAATGCAATTGACACTAGAAGATGTTGCAAACATAACAGAAGTATATTTCTACTTGCGGTCAATTTACATTTGTTTCTTGTGTCATCCTATCTCATTCATCATTTTGGACAGAGTTTGGAAAAAAAAAAAATTATACGTAAATCACTTTCCAATGGTTCAGTGATTTTTGATTGGTTGTAAAATGTTGAACCTCTTTTCAGATTTCCAAATAACTGTTAGATTGGAGAAGAATAAGAAGATATTATTAAAAGGATATTTAATTAGCGCCCTCTGAATTTAGTTGCCAATAATGCATTGAAATAGTTGGGGAAAGTTATTGTCTTAATTAAATTACAGGTGATAAGATGCTGCTTCAATTTTGCAAGCATCTCGTATTGTGAAGATTTTGCCCACATGAGATGTCGTGATTCTTGACGTCAGGGTAATACAGGTCAAATTTTAGTATCAATATATATCTTCTTCTTTCCTGTTCTGCCTCTAAATATTAAACTTTAGGCAAGTTGTTTTTGTTTGTGTAAGTTATCAGGTTAAGGATTCTAAGCAGCTTAATCAAATTTGAGTAGAGAATCTTTGAAGAGAATTTTGTTGTGAGAGTTTCACTGTAGTGAATTTTGGGAGCTTGAACTCAAGTGAGTGAGATATTAGAAGGTATTGGGGATTTGGGTTATGAGCAATCGTTATCCTTCCAATATTTGCAAGCTCTCAAAGGTTAGTAAAATCATCTTCGTATATTGACTCTGTTTCTTTGCTGCAAAGAGGCATATACATTTGAGTAATTTAGTTTCAGATTTACAAGGCGTGTATATTAAATTAGTTTCGATTATCATATTTAGTCACTCATTCTGAAACTTTCTAATTTTCAAGTTCCTTAGGGACACCACAGTGTTTCAAGTCTGCATATGGCTGCAAAAGATTGAGGCATCGTGATTGAGCACACACAGAAACAGAGCTAAAGGAAAAGAAGACAGTAGAAGATGCTCTAAATATAACAAAAGTATATTTCTACGTCTTGTGGTTGTTTTGCTTTTGTTTCTTCTGTCATCATATTTGATTAATTCGTTCGAATTCACACTCTCACACATTATTTAAAACCATTTGTAGGTGGCTTGCAAGCTTGTTAAGTTAACGCAAAAACAATACTCTAGGCAAAGATGAGCAAATTAAAGGTGATAAATGCAAATCGAATTTCCATGAATAATTGTTAGGCTGGTGCTGATATCCTAAAAGGGCATTAAGCTACCTTATGGAATTGGAAAGTTATTATTGCTTCAAAGCAAGCAGCGTCTTCTGTTGCGAAGGCTTTTCCCACATGATGAGATGCTGTGATTGTTACCAGCCCCGTATTTATTAACTCAGGTCAGTATTATCAACTACATTATCATTTTGGCTATATATAAAGATTAAAATTTTGAACACTTGTCTCGGTTTCTTGTGTAATCAGGCTACTAGAGCAAATGTTTACTGTCTAAGCACTAATGCGACAATCCCATCTGTAAATTTGGGCCATCTTTGATGTCTGACAGGTTAGCTGTGACAATCCCATCTGTAAGTACTAAAGCGCCTGGTTATGGTGCTTTCATTGGACTATATGCAAACGTGAGATATCAGCTATTGTGTGGATTTGATAGAGCGGTCACCAACCATTTTGATGTTATTGGAGTAGCACTGTTCTTAAGCACGGCTTTGAGGTCTCTCCGTCTCTCTTTTACGTATATGTCTATTGATCGACATCTCTAAATATACATTGATAGACCAAATTACTCTTGTTTTAATGTTTTGTTTGTTGAACTTTGACTGGGTTATTTGTTTATTTGTCTCATATGATGTTAATGCGGTTCCTATAAAAGTGGATATAGATCTATCACCTCAAAGTCTGATTTCAATTTTCCTTTACTTAATCAACTAGCATCCTTTCCAAGTCCAGATACTTACCAATAGTGAGACTTTGCTACGGAAGTACAATTTCTCTTGTTTTACAGTTAAGTATGTAAGAATAGTTTCAAATTTACAGAATTCTGATATAGTTCTCTAAGGAAATGCGGGTGGTGAATATGGTTCCAACTTTTAATAGGCTTTAATAGGCCCATTTGTTCAGCCACAGTGATTGCGGTCTAAATTCTTCTTTACTGTCTGTATGTGTTGGAGTTTGTCTATTGTCCAACTTCTCCAATGGATTCCATGCAGGGTTTTGATGGTCTAATTAGGAGAAAGATCAACGGATGACCTTTTGAAGAAGGCTTACACAACAGCCCATCTCAGGATTGTCATGGCTCAGCTTAAAAGTCCCCAGGTGGTTGATACCATAGAGTGCCATTGTTTCTGGGCTTGGGCTCCTTGGCGTCAAACAAGATAGTCCGGAGTAAGGTGACTGCATAAATTTCTAGGAGTTAATGTAGTCAATTGCCCAATTTTGCTGCCTGTCGAAGAGACACAGCATGGAAGTCGTCATCAAACTCTGAGACACCTAAGAACTAGTAGGAGGTGGTGGTATTCGCCTGGTGTTTCCTGGCAAGTATGGTTCACTGATACAGGGATTCTTTTCTTGATGTCTAAATACTATATGTGATACAACGTTGTATATTCCAATTCTTCTCCAGTTAAATTCTAGTGAGTTAGGAAATTTAATTTTGTTTTAGCTATGAATTATTTCCTAGATAATAATAATTGCCATGTTCCTTTGGAGTCTTATTTACTCCAACTTTAGGAAATTCTAGTGAGTTAGGAAATTATGCACCGTCAATCTGTTTTTTTCAACTTTTTCAAAAATACACAATTTTTATTTGACTGACTTGATTTTACTGACATAATTTTCTCCCATTTCTATATTATCGACGTTGAGTGCATGTAATCCACAAGTCTGATTGAGCCAAAAGTCTAATGACACTCACGTCCAAAGATGTCGTTATCACAAAGCCCTGGATAATTAAAGAGGTCATTGTTCGAAAGAAAAGAATGATTTGTTGGTATGAAATTACGTTAAAATGAATATATCACTTTTTTTTTTTTGCGTGAGTGATGGCTTCGTTTAATGACAGTTGGCAGATAATGAGTCATCTTTTAATTTTAGTTTTGATTTATTAGAAAATATTAATTTTTGTAGTTTCAGTAGATGAAATTTCGAATCAAATATTAATATCGTTAAAGTACGCAACTCAATATTTGCTTAAATCACAAAAAAAAAAAAATAATTGCTTTACATTAAAAAAAATAATAATAAGTGATCACTTGATTTAACTTCCTTTACTAAATTTACGATTTAAAATCCAAAATAGAAAAACGAAAACAATTTTTGGAATCACACTCGGAGTTTTAAATTGACATGAAAAAAAGCCTATTATTGATTATATTTTTCCTAAAATTTAAGCTAAGATAACTATATGTCCAAAATACCCTCCGCATTATCCCAAAACTTTATAAACTCCCCCGTTCGTCTGAACATCATCTCTTCCAAATCTTTCTCCCCCAAAAAACCAGCCATGGCTTCATATTCAATTACCGCAACACTCCAATATTGGCTTGTAAACCACCCCCAAATCCTCAACTTCACATGGACTCAGAACCAAACACTAGCTTCCTCCCCTCACTTCCTCATTCTCTCCATCCTCACTTACCTCTCCCTCACATTCATCCTCTACCACACATCAACATCAACATCACCACCATCATCACCTTTCACTAACATTCACTAACAATATTAAAGAAAAACATTCACTAACAACCCAAATCACTGATATTTACTTAATTTCTCACTCACTCTAATAAGGGCATTGGGCGGGGGACAAAAGAAGTGTTGAAATTGAAAAGGTTAATGGTTGAAGCATGCAGTGTTGCAATTAAGTTATTATTGTCTTGAAATAACAGGAGATGATCAGATGCTGGTTAAAGCATGCAGTTTCTGTTGCAATTGTATTGGCCTGGGTTTACTCATTGCGAGAAGCTCCATGTCCACAGCAATTTCATTTTAGTTTGAGCTGAGTGATAAGTGTTCAAGGCTCACTTACTCATTGCGAGAAGCTCCATGACGCAGGCTGCAAGGATTAGCTTGTGCAATTCCTGTTAAGAGGCACATTCATTCGGAGTAATTCAATTTTAGATTTTCATAGTGTGTACGTTTGGTCGCGATCAAAATTAGTAGTCTCTTGTTCTTAATGTTCTCTGATTTTCCAGTTCTTTAGGGGCCATAAACAGTTTTCCAAGTACCGCATGTGGCTGCAAAAGATTGATGATGATAATTATATCTCGAAGGTTTTAAATTAACTGAACTCTGAGATAGTTCTCTAAGGAAATACAAGTGGTGAATATTGTTCTAACTTTTAAGTGCCTTAATATACCCATTTGTTCAGCCCTGTGCGTAAACAATCAGTAATTGCCGTCCAAATTCTTCTTTACTGCCTATATATGTTGGACTTTGTCTATTGTTCAACTTCTCAAATGGATTCCATGCAGGGTTTTTAATGTCCAATTAGGAGAAAGATTAAAGCTTGCTTGGCTAGGAGTGGAAGCGGATCCGCTACTTCAGTCAGATGACCTTTTGAAGAAGGCTTACAACAGGCCGTCTCAGGATGTCAATGGCTCAACTCAAAAGTCCCCAAAGCGGTTGATATCAAAGAATGCCATTGTCTCCGAGCTTGGGCTCCTTGGCATCAAACAAGGGAATGTCGACTCTGTTGAAGGGGAAGCACGGGCTTCTAAAGTGCGAAGAAAGAGGATAGTCCGGAAGAAGGTGACCGCATAAATTTCTTGGGAGTTAATCCTAGTCAATAGCCCAATTTTGCTGCCTGTCGACGACATACAACACGGAAGTCCTCATCAAACTCTTTGGGACATCTAAGAACTAGTAGGGAGGTGGTGGTATTCACCGTGTTTCCTGGCAAGTATAGTTCACTGATAGAGGGATTCTTTTCCTGATGTCTAAATATCATATGTGATACAACGTCGTATATTCCAATTTTTCTCCAGTAAAATTCTTAATAAAGTTGATTTACTTTGGAATCTTATTCACTCTCTTTGTTAAATTTTGCAAATTCTAATGCGGATTTGTCAAAAAAAGCGTCTTTGTGATTTCTTTGATAGACTTTTGATCGCTAGTTTAAGTTTGAATCATCTTGCAATACCAAAAAGCTAAAACTTTTAATTACTTGATCGTATTCGAGTCCTTGTTTAGTATTAGCTCTAATTATAATATAAACGTTGATATTATATAGTAAATATGAGTGTTAAATAATAATTTTGATAAAATTATTAGAGATATTTTAATTTTTTTTTATAATGGAGTATGAGATTAGATCAATTTAAGTAATAGTTATAAATGTTTATAAAATACTCTTAACGTTGGACCCTAAAAATTATGCTCTACGAAACTCTTATCAGATTTTACTTTCTAGCGCGATTGTAGAAGTCCTTACTCGATGTACTTCACCGTAGAAGACATTCCCCAATTTTACTTAAACCTTACTCGACTTTGATTTGTATATTTTATGCCTAAATTTTTGTCAACAAATTGGTCCCAGGTTCATGCTTCTTCGGCTTGGGTGATCCCAGCAAATCCATTGCGTCCATTCCACGTTGAGTGCATGCAATCCACAAGTTTGATTGAGCAGAAATAGCCAAAAAAAAAAAAAAAAAAAAAACAAATGAAACCCACGTCCAGAAGTGCCGTTGTCACATATGCCTAGACACTACACCCCATCCCCTCTTACCATATTTTGTAATTGAAGAGCCCATTAATAAATTGAAAAATTATGATTCAAAATCCAAAAATAGAAAAAGAAGAACAATTCTTGGAAACACACTCGGAGTTTTAAATTCATGTGAAAAATGAGTTTATTATTATTTTCTTTTCCAAAAATTAAGCTAAGACATCAGTATATGCCCAAAATACCCTCAATTATCCCTAACTTTCTAAACTCCCCCGCTCCTCTCAACATCATCTCTTCCAAATCTCCCCCCCCCCCCCCACAAAAAAAAAAAAAAAAAAAAACACACCAGCCATGGCTTCAAATTCAATCACCTCAACTCTCCAACATTGGCTTGTAAACCACCCACAAATCCTCAACTTCACATGGACTGAAAACCAAACCCCAGCTTCCTCCCTAGACTTCCTCATTCTCTCCATCCTCACTTACCTCTCCCTCACATCCATCCTCTACCACACATTAACGTCAACATCACCATCATCATCACCTCTCATTGGACCCCACGTCCTCAAGCCCATCACAGCCGTCCATAACCTCACCCTCCTCCTCATCTCCCTCATCATGGCTGTTGGTTGCACCCTCTCCATCATCCTCCACTCACCCCACCTCCGTTACACCCTCTGTTTCCCCCCCACCATTTCTCCCTCCGGCCCCCTCTTTTTCTACGCTTACATCTTCTACCTTTTCCAAAATACTCGAATTCCTAGACACCCTTTTGATCGTTTTGTCAAACTCCATCCAGCGCCTCAGGTTCCTCCACGTCTACCACCATGCAACTGTCGTCGTAATGCTGTGTTTAATGCCTCCCTTTTGGCACTTTTTGTTAATTTTTATTCCAAGAGCTATGCTAAGAAAAAGCAGGGGTGATCAAAACAAATAGTAGTTGTGATTTTTTTTTTTGTTGGATTTTGGTTAATTATAAATGGTTTTGATCGGTTCATTGCAATTGATAGAGATGTTTTTAGTTGCTAGACTTCGTATTTTGAGTTTTGGTAATACATGTCGTTTGTCACCACATTTGTTTAGTCTCTCCCTTTTGAATTCCCTCTCACAAACAAAAAATTCAGATTTGTAATTTGTAAACTAATAATTTTCATTTTGTTAATGTATTAATAATGATTATCTACATTTATGTGATAGGACACATGCCACATCAACTAAAATTAAGTTATGAAATTTTGCAGCAGCTAAACACTCAATGTTTGTAGAAACAAGTCTAAGTCCAAGTCCCACCATTTGTTAAGATTTAAATAAGGCTTTGGCTATGTTGGATCAACTCCAGCATAAAACCAACTAATATTAACCATGCGATTTTATTCGCTCAATCGAATCATCACAATTACATTTAATGGATAAACACGAAGTATACAGGATTATTGGTTTGCTCTGCCTCTCTCTGCATATGCTTTTACGACATAAATAATAGTAACAACAACAACAACAATATCATCATTCACCAACCCACTGACTCTCTCAGCTTCTTTCTTTAACAAGCTCTTCTTTTTATTCCCTTTTTGCTTCCTTTTTTTTTAATTAAGTTTTAACTTTGGTTATTCAAACTTTCAGTTATATATTATGTGAAAGATTCTTTTTCTTATTAAAGTACATTGTTGGTTTTTTCTTTTTCCTTCATTTTGTTTGATTTAAAGCTAAAATTTTAAGTTTTTTTTTTATAGGAAAATATTAATATTTCATTAAACAAATAACAACAATACAACTACTTGCAGTACATCACTGGTTCACATTACAAAGATCAAAATACAGAGATCTGTTTTAGTTACAAAGATCTATTATAGTAATCAATTGAATTGACCCATAAAATTTTATTGAAGAGTAGGAAGAAACACGTGTACACTAAAAGAAAAACTTCCATTCGTAAGGCACATATAATTCAAGCTCCATTTGGGATTCCATGGCTCTTTCGAAATAATCTCCACCACCATATTTATGCTTTCCAGCTAGTACCAAAATAGATTTACCGTAAAAATTGATTCACACCCTCTAACTTTACAAACATGAGAAACATAGACTTTAGATCTAAAAGTTGAAGGGTTATGTAGTGGCAAATAGAAATTAAACCAACATTATCACCATAACAGGTACATTATTACCATCACAGATCAAGATCTGAATGGACGCATAGCAGCCATCCTCAAAACCAAAGGAGGAGAAAATTGAACTAGAACAACCACCTTAAGGTGAAGAAGGCTAGAACAAGACACCCATCCTCAAATCATAAGGAAGAGGTGGGTGCAACCAAAAAAAAAAAATCCACTGGAGAAGGCAAGAAAGATTTTTGCCTCCAAAGATTTGGTGAGGAAGAGATGAGGAGTTTGGGGAGGAAAAGTTTTCAGAGAGATGTAGAGATTGGCTTTAGTGTGTTTTAAAGAAAACGTTGTTGAGAGGAAACGAGACCAATTAGATCTTGCAAGAAGTTAATTTTTTTTTAAATAAAAAAGGAGAAATGATGATCTTCAAAGTTTGAATATAAAGTTTAAAATCTACAATTAATGACGTGACAATCGATGCATTATTAACCTAATAGAGTAAAAAGTCCCTGCTAAAGAAGTCAATATTCTACCCAGAATACTTCTTTCTATTGAAATCAAATGATGATTATTTGTTTATATCATGAAAGCTAAAATAACTGTGAGTAATTTGATCCTTTTACAGTATAAAAATAAATTCAGAAATGGGCACCATTCTTCCTTTAAATCATGGTCTCCACGGAAGTAAAATTTTGGTTACTACACGTAATGAGTTAGTTGCACGTATGATGGGATCAACAAATATTATCTTCATTGAGCAATTGACTGAAGAGGATTGCTAGTCGTTGTTCAAGCGATTAACATTTTTCGGTCACTCTTTCGAGGATTGTGAAAGATTAGAACCAATCGGGCGAAAAATTGCACGCAAGTGCATGTTAACATATATGTTTCCATATCAAAAAGGGGGAGATTGTTAACATATATGTTTCCATAATATTGATTTTGATGATAACAAACAAGATTAAGAATGATTAATCTTTTAAGCTCAAATTATTTAATATTCTTTTTAAATAAATCATTATTTTTACATTATAAAGGTTTTATATTTAATGGAAAAATGATTTTATGAAATTGATTGTTTTTATTCTTTTTAAATAAATCATTAGTTTCACATTATAAATGTTTCATTCTTAATGGAAAAATGATTTTATGAAATTGGTTGTTTTTCAAAGTTTATGGTTTAATTGAAAGAATTTTGAAAACTTTGATATAAACAAGTATTGCTTGAAATTTTGGTAAAGGACTTATTTGAAAAGTGTCATAGCATCTTTGGTAATATCATAATTTCAGAAAGTTTTGGGATTAACAAAGCATTATTTAGAAATTCTGAAATTGGACTTATTTGTAAAGTTTCATAACGTTTTGGGCCGTAGTACAGTTTTGTAAAGTTTTGGGGTCAAACTGTAATTTCAGAAAATAGTGCACTGTGCAGGTTACTGTAGCAATCACTGTAGCAAACGGCTAACCGTTTATTTAAAAACGGCTAACCGTTTATTTAAAAACAGCTAACCGATAATTTCCAGAGAGCATGTTCTGCAAAATATTATTAAAATGATGATTCTGAAAACTAACGGTGAACCGTTTACTGAAAACGATTAACCGATTATTTCCAGATTGCTAACCTTGAACCGTTTAGTAAGAATGGTTAAACCAAATTTATTTTGCAGGTCTCTGGAAATTAACGGCGAAAGGGTAAGCCTAAACGACTAACCGTTTATTTGAAAATTGGCCCAACGACCGGCCTAAACGGTTAACCGTTAATGGTTAACGGCGAACCGTTTTCGTGCAGACAATCTATAACGGCTAGTTTTTCAGCTCCAACTATAAATAAGCTCAATCAAATTCAAACAAGAAGAATTTCAACGATCATCATTGAGCAAAATATTGAGAATACAACTTTCATTGAGCTTTAAATCCTTGTATTCATCTCATTCATTCACACATTGAGCTTTCACTTGTAATCAAACACATTGTGTGAGAGAAAATTCATTTATAATATTTATCCTTGAGAGGTTGTAAGTGTTGGGATACACTTGGGTTAAGAGATTGGGGATAATCTCTTGTTGTAAAGGTCCATTGACACCTTGGAAGTCAATTGTAAGCGTTTGAAGCCTTGGGAGGCTAGTTTAGTGAAATCCTCAAGCCCGGTGTGCTTGGAGGCGTGGACGTAGGCGGGGATTGCCGAACCACGTAAAAATCCTTGAGTTTGCTTTCTCTTCCCTTACTCATTTATTATTGTGCTTTTATTAAATTTATTGTTTTCGAATTTATTAAGGCATTAGATTAAATTGTTGTGTGGTTTGCCTAGGATAATTTTTAAAATCCCAATTCACCCCCCCTCTTGGGTTGCCTAGTTAGTATTTCAGTGCAAAGGCGTGCCTCTTGCTGCAAAGGTAATAGGAAATCTCTTGCGTTCTAAAAGTGCAATAAACGACTGGCAAAGAATTTTAGATAGTGAAATGTGGAAGGTAGAAGAGATTGGGAAAGGTCTTTTGACTCCTTTATTGTTGAGTTATAATGATTTGTTGTCCAATTCTATGGTAAAACAATATTTTTAATTTTGTGCTGTCTTTTCGAAAGACTACAATATGTATAAAGAGGAGCTAATTTCACTATGGATGGCTCAAGGTTACCTTAATGCAGAAGAATATGAAGAGATGGAGATGACTGGGGAAGAGTGTTTCAATATTTCAGCAACACGCTCTTTCTTTCAAGAGTTTGAGAAAAATGATGATGATGATATTATGAGTTGCAAGATGCATGACATAGTACATGATTTTGCTCAATTTGTAAGTAGCAAAGAATGTTTGTGGCTAGAAATTAATAGTACCAAAGAATCAGTCATAAACTCTTTTGGTGGGAAAGTCCGTCCCTTAGGGTTAAATTTTAAAGGAGGCACTTCATTTCCTATGTCCATTCATGGACTTAATAGATTGCGTACCCTCCTAATTGATGATGAAAGTCCTTCCAATTCGTCTCTTGATAGTAGCATCCTTCCTGAGTTATTTAGTAAATTGGCGTGTTTAAGAGCATTAGTTATAGGGCAATCGTTCTTGCTTTTTCGTCCTGACCCAAATTTGATTAGAGAAATTCCAAAAGATGTCGGAAAATTGATGCATTTAAAATATCTTCATTTGTCTGAATTACACATAGAGAGACTGCCTGAGACTTTGTGTGAATTATATAATTTGCAAAAGCTAGATATTAGGGGGTGCCGAAATATAAGAGAATTGCCTGCAGGGATTGGGAAGTTAAAGAACATGAGGAGTTTGCTAAATGGTCTTACTTGTTCGTTGAAGTACATGCCAATAGGGATTACCAAATTAACCAATCTTCAAACATTAGACAAGTTTGCTGTGGGTGGAGGTGTTGATGGTGGCAGTACGTGTAGGCTTGAATGTCTGAAAAATCTGTTGGGGAAAAATCAGGTTTTTAAATTTTTATAAAACTTTTTAAGGACCGCTCTTATATAATATATAAGAATTTGTATTCCAGAAATCGTACCTTGAAAATCCGAGTTGGCTTTTTTCCGCTGAAGTGATTTAGGATCCTAGATCACGATCCGCCACCACCACTCTTGTTAGATCACGATCTGCCACCACCACTCCTGTTAGATCACGATCCGTCACCACCACGCTTGTTAGATCACGAACTGTCACCAATGATCTTCCAGGTTATAACTCAGGTTCGATCTGCACTTGACGTGTGGGCACCTTTATCACTACCAAAGCAACTAGCACGAGAAAATTTTTCTCTCAACAATAGAGAGAAAAATCTTTTTCTCTGATCTGTATAAAGTGGCTGCTCTTTTTTCTTTAGAGAAAATAAGCCTTTTATATCACCCTTTAGTGAAAACCCTAGGCTCCAAATAATCAAAAAACAAAACTCACGTTATTTGCTTTTTCTACAGGGGACCCACCTTGTAAAATAACATAAGGCTCCTTACACAAAAGCTAATTAAATGGAGCCTCCCACTAAATGATATATTTAGGCTTTTGACCCAAATAGCTAGTTATCTTACTTATTAGTCCAGTAGTGGTGCAGTCAATTAAATGAGCTAACCCGGGGATCATTTGGGAACATACAATAGTGGCTATAACAATTAGGCCTGTAATTAAACTAGCCTAATTATTTAATTCCAAATCTACTCCACTAAAAGATTGGAATTGACCTCCATAATTGTATGCTCAAATAATAATTCGTCCCAAGCCACATTGATTTCTTTACTGCACAATCCTTTGTACCACATCATTAATTAAATCGATATCTCAACTGTCCGATCAATTTAATTATATCTTCTTCCTTGATACTTACTGGTTTTCTCTAATGATTATTTTCAACATACTAAATATGTTGACACACTCTGGCCATAGAATTTTATGATCAAGTACCGAAAACCCATCAAGAGATGTGTTGTACAAATTCTATATTGTTAATCTATAACTCCAATACTCATAAATGCTCCCACCAAGATACCGGGTAATCTAGACTACAAGTATGTGTCATGCCCATTGGTAACTCAAATGGAATAACAATTATAATCATGAAATCATAATTAACTCAAGATTAAGATTACAGTAAAATCAATGCCTATGAGATTTAATAAGTCTGACAGTTATTACAAAGTTAATTAAATCTCATATGTGATCCTGTTCAATGTAGTCGTACTACATCAATAAATTCATACATGATTAAGACAAATCATTCAATGAATTTATTACAGTCTATACCTAAATACAGTGCCCAACTTTATTTATCAACTGCGAACTAAATTTATTTAATCATAAGATAACTTATATTTATGTCTTCTGTGAATCCACATGGTGATCACATAAATACATATAATATGATTAAATGGACTTTAATAAAAATATTAATGCAATTAAGATATTTGTATAAAATACCTCATTATTTTTATTAATCAGAAAAAATGTTTATTACAATTAAACAAACACATATGTTTTTAAAGAGCATATTTTCCCAACAAAATCTTCAACTCCTTCGAGAATGTAGAATAGAAGGGCTGACTAATTTGTCACATGTAGATGAGGCTAAGAGATTAGAACTCAAAAATATAGAAAACCTCCTTCGTTTGTATCTATTATTTGAAGTTGTAGATTGGGAAGATAAAGAAGAGGATGAAGATGAAGGTGGGGAAGATAAAGGTGAGGATGGGGGATATGAAGAAGAAGAAGGAGGTGAAGTTGTAAATGGGGAAGATGAAGAAAGGAGGAGGAAGAATGAGAAAGATGAACAACTTCTTGAAGCCTTACAGCCGCCTTTGAATGTAGAGGAATTATGGATTTTATTATATGGAGGCAACATTTTTCCCAAATGGTTTACTTTGCTAACCAATCTAAGGAATTTATTTCTTCGTGGGTGTCTTAACTGTGAGCATTTGCCTCCTCTGGGAAAATTGCCTCTGGAAAAACTCGCCCTGCAAAATTTGAATAGTGTAAAAAGAGTGGGTAATGAGGTTTTGGGAATAGAGGAAAGTAGTGATGATGACCCGTCTTCATCATCATCATCATCATCAGTTATTGCCTTCCCCAAATTGAAATCACTCAAAATTTGGGACATGGAAGAATTGGAAGAGTGGGATTATAGGGTTACGAGGAAGGAAAACATCTCCATCATGCCACGTCTTTCTTCCTTGGAAATTGATTGTTGCCCCAAATTAAAGGTGTTGTCTGATGACCTTCTTCAAACGTCGACACTGCAGGAATTGAGTATTATGGGATGTCCTATTCTAGAAGACTGGCATAAGATATCTCACATTCCCCACATCAAGTTTTAAATTCTCGAACGGTTGCAATTACTATAA
Source organism: Citrus x changshan-huyou (assembly GCA_039657385.1). Lineage (NCBI taxonomy): Eukaryota > Viridiplantae > Streptophyta > Magnoliopsida > Sapindales > Rutaceae > Citrus > Citrus x changshan-huyou. Next base: position 10,948,055 of record CM077549.1, read on the forward strand.
CCTGCCGGTAATTTCTCCTCCTCCTCTGTTTTGCTTCATTGTTACTTGTAATGAAATTAATAATAATAATGATAATAATTCTATTTTGAATTAAATTTCTATATTTTGCCAATGTCTCATAGGAATGTGCAATATTTTCTAATATTTTGATTTTTGTATTGAATATAACTATTTACTTCAGTGTACGATAATTTGTTACGTGAAACTTCTTGAGAGAAACAATTTCTGGGGTACTTTGTAGTAATGTTGAAAACTAAGTGATGGCTGGGTCTGCTCTGTTTCAGTTGAGGATGGATAGCTGCCTGGAAGACATGATGATTATTATTGCATGATATTAAGGTGCTGAGATCATCATTTCTATCTTGTTTCTTTCTTTGATCGGTTTATCCTCTATAAGCATATGGAATTATGCTAGTATTATCACTTCTTCACCTAATTTTCACTGTTGGTTGTAATAACCATTTCAGGTTCTCAAAAGCCTCAAAGCAAAGCATCTTTGGGCTGATCATATATTTCAATTGACGAAGCAATTCGATGTTGGCACTATTATGCAGGTAACCAGAGTTGATAATTTGCATAAATTTGCATTGTCAGAATACCCTTCATATTCAGTGTGTTTCTTTGTGTAGGTATGTAGAGTATCATCTTCAAGGGTAGTAAGAGCCTTTGCAGTAAATTTAGTTGTTCGTGCAATTGCTCATTCATTGGAGTATAATTTTGGATTTTGAAGGTTTGTATGCTCAGTTGTAATTAAAATGCTTAGTCACTTATTCCTAATCTTTCTGATTTTCAAGTTATTTTAGGTCCATAAACAGTTTTCACACATGTTTCAATGCTTCTTGTAATAACAATTTCATATCTTACATCTCTAACGTGCATCACGTTTTAAACAGTTTTCGCGGTAAAGTCTTCGATGCTTGTACAATGGCTGTGAAGAGGCACATTAAATTCGGTACATTTTGGTACGGCCTCCTAATGCTGGTATAATGTTGTGTATATTTAGTTTGCAATTAAAACTTAGGTATACAAATCTTAATCTGCAATAGATCGTAGTGTACAAAGTTTCTATTAATGATATGGTGACTAAAAGTTTAATTATCTTAAAATTTTTCTATGACTCTCTTTTACTTTCTTTGTACAGAGTACCTGTTTTGGCTGATGTGTCTAATTCATAGAAATTCATTTCCATCGGTTTCCATTGGTTTGAGCACAAACAGAAACAGAGGTCTGAGGAAAAGGTTTACTTCTTGCGGTATTATGCCTTTGTTTCTTTATTCACCATGTTTGTTCGAATTCATGCCCTCATTAAGAATTTAAAGCCTTTTCCAGGCAGCTTTGTAGCCAAATTTTGATGCCATAAATATTAAGAATATTTGGAGAAATATTCTTTATTCACCATATTTGTTAGATTACCCTATGAATTTAGTTGCCAATAATGCATTGAAATTGAGTAGGGTAATGGTTGAGGAAAGTTATTGTCTTAATTAAATTACAGGTGATAAGATGTTGCTTGAAATCAGCATGTTGTATTGCGATGATTTTTCCCACATGAGACGCTGTGATTCTTGACATTGGGATAACTCAGGTCAATTTTTAGCATAAATAGATATCATCTTCTTTACTGCTATGCCTTTAAAGAATAAACTTTAGTAAAGTTGTTTTTGTTTGTGCAATTTATCAAGTTAAGGATGCTAAGCAGCTTATTAAGGCAAATGTTAGAATGAAGATTGTTCACTACACCTGGCATGTATGATGGCGAGGAAGGTTAATTGTTCAGAAGCCAGTTTGATGAGTGTTAGATTTTTGGCTTTATATATTGTCAGACCAAAATATGAAAGGCCCAAACCCACAAAAAATATAGGCCCAATGAAATTATTTTATATAAAATAACTCAGGTCTGTTCTCTATAAGAACAGCCAAGATACTAACAATTCTAATTGAAGTGTCTAAATGCAAGACACGAGAAAAAAACCAAAAGCGTGATTCAATAAAGAATGACCTAGGTCCATTCCTCGCAAAGAACGACCTAGGTCCATTCTTCACAAAAAACGACATAGGCACTTAGAAAATATTTCTAAGTAAAACGCCCAAAGGGCGAGTGATAACTCTAGGAAATGAGAGTTATTACATCAATTCTAGACTTGAATAAAGGCCATTTAGAGAGCAATTAATGTGTTTTGATTACATTTTGGTGACCTTTTGCATAAACATTCATTTTAGTTGAGTCTTAACCAGTTTTGCTTGAATCATAGTAATTTGTGCTAAAAATAGGTTTTAAATTCATAAGGGGATGTGGAGACATTAGATGAGAAAGAGGAGGAAAGAAGATGGCCACAAAAGAAGAAAAGCACAATCGGGAATAATACAGTGCTGTTGCGGATGTTAGAGCAACCAGTGCTGTAGCAATCTGGGAGCAACGAGGGAGAAATTTAGGCGCGGGTCAGCAATAAAATCACGATCTGCATGTTTTTTAATTTAAACACATGCACGCTCATGGGCTTTGGTTTTAACCTAATTTGCAATATATAAAGGAGGCATGCACCACATAGAAAGCGGCGGAGAGATTACCATCCAAGTAGTTAAAAAGGCAAGAAGAAGAAGAATATCAAGATTTAGGAGGACTGTTCGGCATCATTGAAGAATCGAGGAGATCCACTAGTCTTGCTCAACTCATATTATCTTTCTTCCTTGAAATTGTTTGGATGTATTCTGTGATCAGTATATTTAAGTTTACTTTTCTCATTCAGAATATGAACTAAATTTACGTGTAGTTGATTGACAAATAATCCAATGGGTTCTTGACTGTTCTTATATGTTGTTATGGTATTGTTGTAGCATTATACTCTAATAGTTTTATGAATACAACTGTTATTTCAGTTGACCGCCCATTTAATAGTTTCAGTTAAGATAGAGCAGCAAAAGGGCATGTCTTAGCGGACATTATTAGAGTATTACTTGTTCTTAAGTTGAGTTTCCTGGATTAGGTTATCTTGAATCTCATAAGGGCAATACTTGAAGTTAAGATTTGTGACACTCTAGACATAAGTGTTCACCTTGTAGGGTAGAGAGATTAAAGGTTATTATGTCGTACCATAAATATATGAGCAACTGGTCATTGTTAGTAGATTTAAAGGTATGAGATTTCCAACATGCGATAGCTGCGGATGCAAATTTATTCTACCCATTGCTGCAGCACTTATTGTAACAACTGGTGCTAATTCGGTCAACAACAGTCACCCCATTAGAAGAGTTTGATCATTCAACTACTATATTCTCAATTGAATCTTAGATACCTTTTACTTAGTTTATTTCATTACAATATTTTTTTATTTCCATCTCTCACGATTAATAATTATGATAGACTTGTTTGACAATTGTTTGTTTCGACCTTTAGTTGATTGCACTATTGTGATTGCTTTAGCATTTTGAGAAACATCAATCCTTGTGGAAACGATCTAGAATACTCATCACTTTATTATTTGTTGTGTATACTTGCACATTGGCATTAATAGTGATTGATTATATAAATCAATCAACAAGTTTTTGGCGCCGTTGCCGGGGATTGATTGTTTATTTTTGAAGTGTGAAGTAAATCGTGATAGCGCCAAATTTGACTTGATTCATTCTATTGATTGACAGATCAGTACGTGCATGCGCAAGGACAAACCTGTAGTATTCCAATTCGATCCTGAGATTGAAAGGACTATCAGGAGATTGCGAAGAGAACAAAGAAATTCAAAGACTGTTTCAGGCATGAATAATTTACAAGATGAGGGAAATTTGAACCCTTACGGGTCTTTACAACCAGCCAACATTCAAGAAGAGTAGAATGAACATGTTAACAGGAGACAGCCAGGCAATAACAATATTATTTACATGGCTGATGACAGAGACAGAGCTATAAGAGATTATGCTGTGCTAACTCCTTAAGTTATCCATCCTGGCATCATCAAACCTGAAGTAGACGCTGTCAACTTTGAGTTAAAACCAGTGATGTTTCAAATGTTGCAAACAGTTGGGCAATTCAATGGATTGCCAAGTGAAGATCCTCATCTCCATCTTAAATTGTTCTTGGAAGTAAGTGATGCTTTCAAGATTGCTGAAGCAACACAAGATGCCTTAAGGCTGAGGTTATTCCCTTATTCCTTAAGAGATCGAGCAAGGGCATGGTTAAATTCATTACCATCTGATTCCATCACTACATGAAATGAATTAGCTGATAAATTCCTAATGAAATATTTCCCATCGACAAAGAATGCAAAATTACGAAATGAGATTACCTCTTTCCATCAACTTGAGGATGAGAGTTTATACGAGGCTTGGGAAAGGTTCAAGGACTTGCTCAGAAGGTGTCCTCATCATGGTATTCCTTGTTGCATTCAATTGGAAACTTTTTATAATGGGTTGAATCCGAGTACAAGGTTAATGGTGGATGCTGCAGCAAATAGAGCTCTGTTATCCAAATCCTACACTGAAGCTTATGAAATTTTAGAAAGAATTGCCAATAATAATTACCGGTGGCCTTCAGCCAGGCAACCAGCAGCAAGAGGATCAGCAGGGGTACATAGCATTGATGCAATTACAGCCTTGTCAGCTCAAGTAACCTCATTGACTAACATGGTAAAAGCCCTGACAAATGCTCCAACAACAGTAAAGCAAGTTACTGAACTTTCTTGTGTCTACTGTGGTGAAGAACATGATTTTGATAATTGTCCTGGAAATCCAGCCTTAGTAAATTATGTGGGTAACTTCAATCGACAACCTCAGAACAACTCATATTCAAATACTTACAACCCAGGTTGGAAACAACACCCAAATTTCTCATGGAGCAATCAGAATCGAAATGCTCCAGCGTTGAATGGACTAAGTAGAAACACACAACCACAACCACCTGGTTTTCATCAACAAAGTCAAGGGCAAAAGCATATCAGTCAGGATCCAATCACTTCATTGGAAGCACTAATCAAGGAGTACATTGCAAAGAATGAAGCAATTGTGCAAAGTCAAGTTGTGTCCTTGAGAAACCTTGAGAACCAAATGGGACAATTAGCTACAGCAATGAGCAACAGAACTCAAGGAAGCCTACCTAGCAACACATAAGACCCTAGGAGAGAAACCAAAGAACACTGCAAAGTAATTAGTTTGAGATCTGAAAAGAATGTTGATATCACAGTTGAAGTGACCAAAAATGGGATGGAATGCAATTCAGCTCAAAAACCAACTCAAAAGGGAAGCATGTTACAGCAGACTCCCCATCAAGACACTGATGTAAGGGGCTAAGCTACAGCAACTGCAGAAGAAATTCAACCAGATCTTGCTGAAAAAGAAGTTGCAACACCAGTAGCCATAACCTGCACCAACTTAAACAAACATAGTTTGGTACCTCCTGAATCTAACCAGCAGTTTAGACATCCACCACCCTTCCCTCAAAGGTTCCAGAAGCAAAAATAAGACAAGCAGTTCAACAAATTTCTGGAAGTGCTGAAACAACTACACATAAATATACCTTTTGTGGAAGCTTTAGAGCAAATGCCAACTTATGTGAAATTTTTAAAAGATATCTTGGCACAAAAAAGAAGGCTGGGAGAGTTTGAAACTGTTGCTTTAACACAGGAAAGTAGCCATATGCTTCAGAGTAAAATTTCCACAAAACTGAAAGATCGAGGGAGTTTTACAATACCCTGCTCTATAGAGACTAGGTATGCTGGCAGAGCACTTTGTGATTTGGGAGCTAGTATTAACTTGATGCCACTATCTATATTTAAGCAGCTTGGAGTAGGGAAGTGCAGACCAACAACTGTCACTCTGCAATTAGCTGACAAATCTCATGCATATCCTAAAGGAAAGATAGAGGATGTACTGGTGAAGGTTGACAAATTCATTTTTCTAGTGGATTTCATTGTGCTGGACTTTGAAGCTGACAAAGAGGTACCCATTATACTTGGCAGACCTTTTCTAGCAACTGAAAAAACTCTTATAGATGTGCAGAAAGGAGAGCTGACCATGAGAGTGAATGATCAGCAAGTCACATTTAATGTACTAGAGGCTATGAGAAACCCTGATGAAATATAAGATTGCAATTTCCTAAGTGTAGTGGATCTTGTTGTAGCAGACAGAATGGACAAATGCTGCAGTAATGTACTTAACAAAGTCACCACCTTTAAGGAGGTTGAAGAGGAAGATGTTGCAGCAATTCAAACAGATTGGATGGACAAACAGCAATCTAATAGGCACAACAGGGTTATTGAACACCTGAATCTTTCAGACAGGGAAGTAAAAACAACTTTACCATCTATTGAATCACCTCTTAGTTTTGAATTAAAATTGTTACCTTTACATTTAAAGTATGCTTATCTTGGTCAAAACAACACACTCCCTGTAATAATTTCTTCTACTTTGGATGCAGGTCAAGAACAAAGCTTAGTAGATTTGCTGGGAAAATACAGAAGAGCAATTAGATGGACTGTTGAGTGTTAGAAAATGCATATTTATAAAGGAGAAAACCGTCATTTTACATTTCAAGTCTTACTAACAACCGTTACTTTTATGTATTTAACCTTCTTGTGATTTAATTACATGTGTTTTATTTTAATTGAGTATTTTATGTATTTTAGGGGTATTATAGTCATTTCACAATAAAGGAGAGATCAGACGGCAAAACGGACATCACTTTTGAACTCGGGACGGTCGAAAACCTTAGGAGGAGCATAAAAGGAAAAATGGCACTATTCACATGTACGGTACTATTCACGTGTACGGTACTGTCTACGTTACTGTTCACGATACTGTTCACATAGACGGATCGATGACATGGCATTGACCGATGATGTGGCATTGACTGATGAGGTGTCACGATCTTGTTGGGCTAAAATTCTTATGTACTGTTGATGGTGACGTGGCAGCATATCAGTGGACGAAGAATCTCGCATACGGTACATGCATCACACAGGATTATTTTCAACCAAACCGAGTTACTGTTCATCCGGGTCAAACCGCGTTACTGTTCAAAGTCGGGTCAAACTGTGTTACTGTTCACCCGCGTGGTCAAACCATGGACTGTTGACTGATGACGTGGCGCAATCCTGAGCGTCCAAACTGTTTTTAATCCGATGGCCATGATTTACTCCATGTATCTATAAAAAGGGGGCCTCTCCCCCCTAATTTGATATCTCTGAATCCATTTTTGGACTCTGTTTTCTGTAATTCCCTCTCCATCTTGTATTTTCTTCGTATTTTAATAAATTTCCATTTTGCCCCTAGTTCAATTATGAGTGGCTAATTTTCTTTCAAGCTTGGGTTGAAGGTGAAGTCTCAACATGTGTCATGGGCTTTATTTGGTAAATTTATTTTCTCTTCCCCTCTAGTTTTTGTGGATGTTTTGACTTCTCGTCGACAAATAATACTAATCTTGTCTAGTACCGCCTTGGTTTCACCGGCCCTCTAGTACAAGGTTATTATTATTTGGCACGATAAGCCCTTAGCACCATATTGATTAGAGCGTGGTTCATGAGGTGTGGATTCCCCCCTCATGATTTAATTGGCATTAATACGGATTATTTAGCCCATGATGCATGTTGATACGGATCCAGATACCCAAGTACGTCATTTCAATAGATTTCGCTTCAATTTATTCTCGACATTGCAATTCCAATTTTAGAATTTATTATCGCCATTTCAATTCCAATTTTAGGATAATTTAAATCACTTCCACCACAATTCCAACCACCCGTTTACAAAATTAATTCTACATATAATTAAAATCCACCTCCTCGTGGGATCGACACTCGTCACCATTAGTCTATACTACAATAGATTTGTGCGCTTGCGAGTACATTAAAATTTGCACAACATGGACCATGGCAGATATCACGGGGATCAGCCTATCCATATGTATGCATAAAATCCTGTTAGAAGACTGTTCAAGCAATTCGGTAGAGCACCAGAGAAGGCTGAATCCTATTATGAAAGAAGTGGTGAAGAAGGAAATCATCAAATGGTTAGATGCTGGAATCATATACCCAATATCAGACAGTTCATGGGTAAGCCCAGTTCAGTGTGTTCCAAAGAAAAGAGGGATAACTGTAATGACTAATGAGAAGAATGAACTTATTCTTACAAGGACAGTGACTGGATGGAGAGTGTATATGGATTACAGAAAGCTCAACAAAGCCACAAGGAAAGACCATTTCCCACTTTCATTCATAGATCAGATGCTAGACAGACTTGCTGGAAAATAATACTACTGTTTCTTAGATGGTATTCAGGCTACAACCAGATTGCTATAGCTCCAGAGGATCAAGAGAAGACTACATTTACCTGTCCTTATGGAACATTTACCTTCAGAAGAATGTCATTTGGGCTATGCAATGCTCCAGCAACTTTTCAGAGATGCATGATGTCTATATTTTTTGATATGGTAGAGCAGACTTTGGAAGTTTTCATGGATAATTTCTCAGTTTTTGGAGAAACATACAGTAATTGTTTACACAACTTGGAAGAAGTTCTTAAAAGATGTGAGATGACCAACTTAGTACTCAATTGGGAGAAGTGTCATTTCATGGTGCAAGAAGGAATAGTGCTGGGTCACAAGATATCCAAGGATGGTATTGAGGTAGACAAAGCAAAAATAGAGGTAATAGATAAACTGCCACCCCCAACTTCAGTAAAGGGTATTAGGAGTTTTCTAGGACATGCTGGATTCTACAGAAGATTCATTAAGGATTTCTCCAAAGTAGCCAAGCCTCTGTGTTCATTGCTAGAGCATGACAAACCATTTCACTTTGACAAAGAGTACCTTCAAGCATTTGGAGAATTAAAGAAAGCCCTGATCACTGCTCCAGTAGTTATATCTCCAGATTAGAATTTACAATTTGAATTGATGTGTGATGCTAGTGATCATTCTGTAGGAGCAGTATTAGGGCAAAGAAAGGATATTGTTTTTCATTCTATATACTATGCAAGCAAAACTTTCACTCCAACTCAGATCAATTACACCACTACATAGAAAGAGTTGCTGGCAATAGTTTTTACTTTTGACAAATTCAGAGCTTACCTGGTGGGTACTAAAGTAACTGTTTATACAAATCATGCAGCCATCAAATATTTAATTTCAAAGAAGGATGCCAAACCAAGATTAATCAGATGGATCTTATTGCTTCAAGAATTTGATCTGGAAATTAAAGATAGAAAGGGGACTGAAAATATTTCTTAACACGCCTAAAGGGCAAGGCTTTGGCAAAATGTCGAAGACATGATTTAACAAAGAATGACCTAGGTCCATTCCTCCTAAAGAACGACCTAGGTCCATTCATCACAAAAAATGACCTAGATACTTCGAAAATATTTCTAAATAAGAGCACATGAGCTACTTGAAATGGGCCTACGGGCAAATACACATTCTACGGAATAGGCTTACGGGCAAATACACATTGTACGGAATGCGCCTCTAGGTGACTACACATTCTACGGAATGCACCTACGGGCAAATACGCATTCTACGGAATGGGCCCACGGGCAAATACACATTCTATGGAATAAGCTTATGGGCAAATACACATTCTACGGAATGCGCATATGGGCAAATATATGCATTTTACGGAATGCGCCTACGGGCAGAATGCACTTACGAGTAAAATGTTGCAAAATTAATCCTCTTTATAAGGAACCAATATAAGTGCCGAATTTAAGTTAAAGTCCATTAAAGGTTAATAGCCCAAAAACATGACAAATGTCCAAAGATTACTTGTCATGAACAAGCTTGACACATAATGACATGTGTCTTTATGCATGAGTTTTGCAGACACTTGTCACTAAGATAATGCCACGTGTCATGTTGGCACCTACACCTCATGGATCAAATTGTCTATATAAAGGCCAAGACTCCCCATTTGAAGGGAGGAGAAAAAGGGTAAGGAAATGTTGTCCTTCTCTCTCTAAATTCTCTCTTTACAATCAAATTTAAAAGGCTGACTTGAGCGTCGGAGGGTTATTGCCAGCAACCCCGGCACCTTTTGATAATTGTTTCTTTTTGCAGAACAATTAACGACAAGGACACATGTAATTTGAGACACTCGCCTCAAGGAAACAATAAACCACAAAACTCGATTTAGAAGAAAGCCCGAAACATAAATCAATCACTGTACATTGAACGAAAATTTTGCATCAACATATATTATTGGAGCTCTCCCTTTTGAGAGATATCTCATCAAATATGAGTAGAGCTCTCTGTTGGTTGATTTATATAATCAATTACTATTAATGCCAATGTGCAAGTATACACAACAAGTAATAAAGTGATGAGTATTCTAGATCGTCTCCACAGGGATTGATGTTGCTCAAAATGCTAAAGCAATCACAATAGTGCAATCAACTAAAGGTGGAAACAAACAATTGTCAAACAAGTCTATCGTAATTATTAATTGTGAGAGATGGAAATAAAACAATACTGTAATGAAATAAACTAAGTAAAGGGTATTTAAGATTCAATTGAGAATATAGTAGTTGAATGATCAAACTCTCATAATGGGATGACTGTTGTTGACCGAATTAGCACCAGTTGTTACAATAAGTGCTGCATCAATGGGTAGAATAAATTTACATCTGCAGCTATCGCATGTTGGAAATCTCATACCTTTAAATCTAGGGAAATTATCAGTCATATACCCTTAAATGACACCAGTATCAAATGTGTTACAACACTTTTTAAGTGTATCACTCGTATACCTTAAGTTGACAAAACACTTCTGTCGTCCACCGATCCGTTAACTGCCGTTTACGAGCGCTGACATCACAAGGGTAATTTAGTCTTTTTCTTAAAAACGACATGTCATCCCATTTACCTAGTAAAAAACAACATGTCATATGATATATTTTGATAAAAATAACATGTCATCCCATTTACCTCATTTTGAGTTTAAAGGGTAAAATAGTCATTTTGCTCAAATTCTGTTAAGTTCTTAACGGTAGTAAACGGAAAGGTGGACGCCAGAACTCTTTTGTCAACTTAGGGTATACGAGTGATATAAGTGAAAAGTGTTGTAGTATGTTTGATAACGGTGACATTTAAGGGTATACCGGTGATAATTTCCCTTAAATCTACTAACAATGACCAGTTGCTCATATATTTATGGTACGACATAATAACCTTTAATCTCTCTACCCTACAAGGTGAACATCTATGTCTAGAGTGTCATAAATCTTAACTTCAAGTATTGCCCTTATGGGATTCAAGATAACCTAATTCAGGAAACTCAACTTAAGAACAAGTAATACTCTAATAATGTCCGCTAAGACATGCCATTTTGCTGCTCTATCTTAACTGAAACTACTAAATAGGTGGTCAACTGAAATAACAGTTGTATTCATAAAACTATTAGAGTATAATGCTACAGCAATACCATAACAACAAATAAGAACAGTCAAGAACCCATTGGATTATTTGTCACTCAACTACACGTAAATGTAGTTCATATTCTGAATGAGAAAAGTAAACTTAAATATACTGATCACAGAATACATCCAAACAATTTCAAGGAAGAAAGATAATATAAGTTGAGCACGGTGAAAGACTAGCGGATCTCCTCGGTTCTTCAATGATGCCGAACAGTCCTCCTGAATCTTGATCTTCTTCTTCTTCTTGCCTTTTTAACTACTTGGATGGTAATCTCTGCGCCGCTTTCTATGTAGTGCATGCCTCCTTTATATATTGCAAATTAGGTTAAAACCAAAGCCCATGAGCGTGCATGTGTTTAAATTAGAAAACATGCAGATCGTGATTTTATTGCTGACCCGCGCCTAAATTTCTCCCGCGTTGCTCCCAGATTGCTGCAGCACTGGTTGCTTTAACATCCGCAACAACACTGTATTATTCCCGATTGTGCTTTTCTTCTTTTGTGGCCATCTTCTTTCCTCCTCTTTCTCATCTAATGTCACTAATGTCTTTTTCGTCGCGGGGCTGACGAAAGGAGTTGTGGATGGGGTTGCTATAGCAGGGCCTTTAGAAGTACTGCCTTTTCTTTTGTTGGACTGTCGCGGGCTGGTACGAATAGGCTGGCTAGGAGTTGACTGGGAAGGAATTGGAGTTGATGCATCAGTGGCCTGGCCCTCAGCTGTGATGGCCGCAATAATCGCCAGTAATTGTTTGGCTTGCTCAGTTGTAGGCGTAACTTTGGCTGTTGCAGTAGCCAGCTCAGCATCAATTTGCTCCATTTTACCTTCAGAGGTTGGAGGTGTTGCCATTTTTGCTTTACCCTTTTCTTTTCCTTTGCCTACAAAGACTGGAATAATAGGTTCATCTTCAAGGTCTGCCTCCTCCTCTTTTTGAATAAGGTGTTGCTTTCAAGTTTTGGACTGGGCTGGGATGGTTGGTTCCTCACGTTCTTGCTCCGAATTATCCTCTGCCTCTTAGGGTAAGCTATCGGTCTCAAACTTGTCACCTTCGTCCTCAGGTGGGTCAGATGTTTCAGCATCTTCTGAGTCTACCATTGCTTGTGGTTCAGCTGCGGTTTCCTCTGCTGGTGCATCTGTGGCAGTGGCTTCGTCACTAGTTTCTACTGGAGCACCTGTAGTGTTGGTGTCAAAATTGTACTGCTGGAGCAGTGACTCAGGGAGGTTCCGGTGAGTGCGTTTCATGTACAAAGCAAATTGGTGTAGTTGGCTATCCAGGTGTTGTAGATAACTCCAAAACCGACCATTTTTCTTCTGCTGAGCTTCCACACATTGATTGATACTAGTGCTGAGTGCCTGGATGGTCTGTTCTAAGCCAATAGTTCGTCGTGCTCCTGTTACAGCAGCTGGTTCTGTGGTTGTTCCAGCACTCTCACCAGCAACTCTCTCAATTGTACATGCCGTAAAGGCACCATCATTCTTGATATGATCATCGCTGGCTTCAAGACGAACACCTGAAATTACACAAATGCTGATGACAAGTGAAGGAAATAGCAAGGCAGTAGTTCGGTGAGTCTTGACTGCACACTCTCGGATTTTTTTTGCAATGATGCTACCCACATCTATGGGAAGCCCTCGAACAAGGACATATAGCAAAACCAATCTTTCTTGTGAAACCGTAGTAGTGTGAGTGGTGGGCATAAGCCTAGATTTCAAAAATTTCACCCACACCTTAGCAATAGGTTTCAAGTCTATCCTGTTAACTACACGCCCTTCCTCGTTAGCCCATGATGCCCCTTCGGTGGTAAGAGTTGTAAAAATGGTGGTCCACTTTTTCGGGGTTAACTTATCACACAATTTAGCATACTCACAAGTAATTTCAGCAGGTAAATTATAAAAAGCATTGATAACACGGGAGTCTAATGGAACAAGTGCGTTTCTTACCCAAATGTTGTGCTGATCAGGGCTTACCAAATTGGCATAAAATTCCTTGACTACTTGAAGCATCGGATCACGAGGGTGATTGCAAAACTCTAACCATCCTCGCTTTGCTGTAGTATTATGAATTGTTTGAACAATTCCCGTGAGTTGTTCTGGGAATTGAAATCATTTTTCCTCCAGAATCTTACGCGGCTCTATGAATTCTTTATATTTTTCTTCAGCGTGGTAGCTCTGGAAGCGTGACGGATCTTTGAGGCGGCTGGCTGTTTTCTTGTATCTCGGCATTGCTGTAGCAGTAACAAATTGAAGCTACTGTTCCTGAGAGTAAAAAGAGAAGAATAGGTTAAGAATTTGGAGAGTTGGACTTGCGAAGGAGATGGGGAATAGTGGCGTAGAGCACTAAGCACAGTGACTCCTTTTTATAATGGGCTGTAATTTGAAGATAAATACGGTAAGTAGAGATAATTGAGGGAATAAAATATTTGAATTTAATGTGCATATCCCCAAAATTATCGGCCATTGAAATTAAAGCTTTAATTTCAGAGATTTATTTCCGCAATTTTTATCCATATCCATGCGTCCATCTGTCACGATTTCATCTCCAACGGTAAGTGAAAGGCTCCATCTTTTAATTTACTGTAACGGTAAAATTAGTTGTTGCAGCACCCATTCGCTTATTCTAACAACGGATACAGACTCCATACCAAAGCGTCTGACACGTGGTTTTGCCTCTGAATTCTGCCACCATACACTTTCACTTGTCAATATGGAATTCAATTGTCACACTAATTTCAAACTAAAATTAAGTCTAAAATAATTAAAATAGATAGATTAAATTAAATCGAAAATAAGGATTGCAATAATGTAAAAGGATAAACAAAAAAAATAAATGGTTAATATTGAAAAACAAGATGAAATAAAATGGTAAAGAGGAAGAGCTTTCTACAAAACCAAAGGATATCAAAATTGGTTTGAAGTGGCTATCTCCTCAATGGGCTGCCTCCCATGAAGCACTTGATTTAAAGTCCTTCAGCCTGACCTTCCTTCTTTGTTTAGTAGCTCGGTTCTTTAAGGAGTAACACCTCCTTTGAACATGCTGTTGCTGGATGTATGTAGTGCTTAACCCTGTGTCCATTAACTTTGAACTTGTGGCCTGTTTGTTCATCTACAAGATCAACAGCTCCATGAGGATAAACTTTGAGCAGCTTAAACGGGCCAGACCATCGTGACTTGAGCTTTCCTGGAAATAATCTTAGTCTTGTATTGTGGAGCAACACTAGTTGACCAGGATTGAATTCCCTGTGCTGAAGATGCTTGTCGTGCCATTGTTTTGTCCTCTCTTTATAGATTCTTGCATTTTCATATGCATATAGCCTTAATTCATCAAGCTCACAAAGTTGAAGTTTTCTTTGCTCTACTGCAGCATGCATATCCCAATTTAATTTCTTCAGTGCCCAATGTGCTTTATGCTCTAGTTCTAGTGGCAAATGACAAGCCTTACCATAAACAATTCGGTAAGGGGACATGCCGAGTGGGGTTTTGTATGCTGTTCTGTAGGCCCATAGAGAATCATGTAAAGGTAAAGACCAATCCTTCCTTGTTGGGTTCACCACTTTTTCTAAGATTTTTTTTTATCTCTCTATTGGACACTTCAGCCTGACCATTAGATTATGGATGATATGTTGTAGCTACCTTGTGTCTGACTCTATATTTTACCATTGTTGCAGCAAATATTTTGTTGCAAAAATGTGTTCCCTCATCACTAATAATTGCTCTACGAGTGCCAAACCTGGAAAACACATTTTTTAAAGGAAAAACTACCACTGTTTTAGCATCATTGGTAGGTAATGCTGCAGCTTCTACCCACTTGGAGATATAGTCTACAACAACAAGGATATATAAGTTCCTAAAAGATGGCGGGAAGGGTCCCGTAAAGTCTATTCCCCAGACATCAAAGACCTCCACTTCCAGCATGTTGGTCAACGGCATTTCATGTCTTCTAGTTATGTTCCCTGCCCTTTGACACCTGTCACAACTTTTAGCAAATTCATAAGCATTCTTAAAGATAGTGGGCCAATAATAACCTGATTGCATAACTTTGGCAGCTGTTTTGTGACCACCAAAATGTCCTCCATATGCTGCAGCATGACATGACTCCAGTATATGAGGTATTGCTTCTGCTGTAACACATCTTATTATTATTTGATCTGAGCATAGCTTATATAAATATGGGTCATCCCACTGATAACTTCTAACATCGTGAAGAAATTTCTTTTTCTCTTGAAACTTCAGCTCAGGTGGCAGTAATCCACTTACTAAATAGTTAGCAAAGTCTGCATACCATGGAGGTTCTGACTGCTGCAGCATCTGTGCTTTCTGTACTACCAACAGCTGTTCATCAGGAAAAGTTTCAGTGATGCCCTTCCTTGTCAATGTACTAGTGTCTGCTTCCAATCGTGACAAGTGGTCTGCCACTTGATTTTCAGTCCCCTTTCTATCTTTAATTTCCAGATCAAATTCTTGAAGCAATAAGATCCATCTGATTAAACTTGGTTTGGCATCCTTCTTTGAAATTAAATATTTGATGGCTGTATGATCTGTGTAAACAGTTACTTTAGTACCCACCATGTAAGCTCTGAATTTGTCAAAAGCAAAAACTACTGCCAGCAACTCTTTCTCTGTAGTGGTGTAATTGATCTGAGTTGGAGTGAAAGTTTTGCTTGCATAGTATATGGAATGAAAAACATTATCCTTTCTTTGCCCTAATACTGCTCCTACAGAATGATCACTAGCATCACACAACAATTCAAATGGTAAATTCCAATCTGGAGATATAACTACTAGAGCAGTGATCAGGGCTTTCTTTAATTCTCCAAATGCTTGAAGGCACTCTTTGTCAAAGTGAAATGGTTTGTCATGCTCTAGCAATGAACACAGAGGCTTGGCTACTTTGGAGAAATCCTTAATGAATCTTCTGTAGAATCCAGCATGTCCTAGAAAACTCCTAATACCCTTTACTGAAGTTGGGGGTGGCAGTTTATCTATTACCTCTATTTTTGCTTTGTCTACCTCAATACCATCCTTGGATATCTTGTGACCCAGCACTATTCCTTCTTGCACCATGAAATGACACTTCTCCCAATTGAGTACTAAGTTGGTCATCTCACATCTTTTAAGAACTTCTTCCAAGTTGTGTAAACAATTACTGTATGTTTCTCCAAAAACTGAGAAATTATCCATGAAAACTTCCAAAGTCTGCTCTACCATATCAAAAAATATAGACATCATGCATCTCTGAAAAGTTGCTGGAGCATTGCATAGCCCAAATGACATTCTTCTGAAGGTAAATGTTCCATAAGGACAGGTAAATGTAGTCTTCTCTTGATCCTCTGGAGCTATAGCAATCTGGTTGTAGCCTGAATACCATCTAAGAAACAGTAGTATTATTTTCCAGCAAGTCTGTCTAGCATCTGATCTATGAATGAAAGTGGGAAATGGTCTTTCCTTGTGGCTTTGTTGAGCTTTCTGTAATCCATATACACTCTCCATCCAGTCACTGTCCTTGTAAGAATAAGTTCATTCTTCTCATTAGTCATTACAGTTATCCCTCTTTTCTTTGGAACACACTGAACTGGGCTTACCCATGAACTGTCTGATATTGGGTATATGATTCCAGCATCTAACCATTTGATGATTTCCTTCTTCACCACTTCTTTCATAATAGGATTCAACCTTCTCTGGTGCTCCACCGAATTGCTGGAACAGTCTTCTAACAGGATTTTATGCATACATATGGATGGGCTGATCCCCTTGATATCTGCCATGGTCCATCCAATTGCTCTTCTGTATTTTCCCAGCAAATCTACTAGGCTTTGTTCTTGACTTGCATCCAAAGTAGAAGAAATAATTACAGGGAGCGTATTGTTTTGACCAAGATAAGCATACTTTAAATGTGAAGGTAACAGTTTTAATTCAAAACTAGAAGGTGATTCAATAGATGGTAAAGTTGTTTTTACTTCCCTGTCTGAAAGATTCAGGTGTTCAATAACCCTGTTGTGCCTATTATATTGTTATTTGTCCATCCAATCTATTTGAATTACTGCAACATCTTCCTCTTCAACCTCCTCAAAAAAGTGGTGACTTTGTTAAGTACATTACTGCAGCATTTGTCCATTCTGTCTGCTACAACAAGATCCACTACACTTAGGAAATTGCAATCTTCTATTTCATCAGGGTTTCTCATAGCCTCTAGTACATTAAATGTGACTTGCTGATCATTCACTCTCATGGTCAGCTCTCCTTTCTGTACATCTATAAGAGTTTTTCCAGTTGCTAGAAAAGGTCTGCCAAGTATAATGGGTACCTTTTTGTCAGCTTCAAAGTCCAGCACAATGAAATCCACTGGAAAAATGAATTTGTCAACTTTCGCCAGTACATCCTCTATCTTTCCTTCAGGATATGCATGAGATCTGTCAGCTAATTGCAGAGTGACAGTTGTTGGTCTGCACTCCCCTACTCCAAGTTGCTTAAATACAGATAGTGGCATCAAGTTAATACTAGCTCCCAAATCACAAAGTGCTCTGCCAGCATACCTAGTCCCTATAGAGCAGGGTATTGTAAAACCGCCTCGATCTTTCAGTTTTGTGGGAATTTTACTCTGAAGCATATGGCTGCTTTCCTGTGTTAAAGCAACAGTTTCAAACTCTCCCAACCTTCTTTTTTGTGCCAAGATATCTTTTAAAAATTTCACATAATTTGGCATTTGCTCTAACGCTTCCACAAAAGGTATATTTATGTGTAGTTGTTTCAGCACTTCCAGAAATTTGCTGAACTGCTTGTCTTGTTTTTGCTTCTGGAACCTTTGAGGGAAGGGTGGTGGATATCTAAACTGCTGGTTAGATTCAGGAGGTACCAAACTATGTTTGTTTAAGTTAGTGCAGGTTGTGGCTACTGGTGTTGCAACTTCTTTTTCAGCAAGATCTGGTTGAATTTCTTCTGCAGTTGCTATAGCTTGGCCCCTTACATCAGTGTCTTGATGGGGAGTCTGCTGTAACATGCTTCTCTTTTGAGTTGGTTTTTGAGCTGAATTGCATTCCATCCCATTTTTGGTCACTTCAACTGGGATATCAACATTCTTTCCAGATCTCAAACTAATTACTTTGCAGTGTTCTTTGCTTTCTCTCCTAGGGTCTTCTGTGTTGCTAGGTCGGCTTCCTTGAGTTCTGCTGCTCATTACTGTAGCTAATTGTCCCATTTGGTTCTCAAGGTTTCTCAAGGACACAGCTTGACTCTGCACAATTGCTTCATTCTTTGTAATGTACTCCTTGATTAGTGCTTCCAATGAAGTGATTGGATCCTGACTGATATGCTTTTGCCCTTGACTTTGTTAATGAAAACCAGGTGGTTGTGGTTGTGGTTGTGTGTTTCTACTTAGTCCATTCAACGCTGGAGCATTTCGATTTTGATTGCTCCATGAGAAATTTGGGTGTTGTTTCTAGCCTGGGTTGTAAGTATTTGAATATGGGTTGTTCTGAGGTTGTCGATTGAAGTTACCCACATAATTTACTGAAGCTAGATTTCCAGGACAATTATCAAAATCATGTTCTTCACCACAGTAGACACAAGAAAGTTCAGTAACTTGCTTTACTGTTGCTGGAGCATTTGTCAAGGCTTTTACCATGTTAGTCAATGAGGTTACTTGAGCTGATAAGGCTGTAATTGCATCAATGCTATGTACCCTTGCTGATTCTCTTGCTGCTGGTTGCCTGGCTGAAGGCCACTGGTAATTATTATTGGCAATTCTTTCCAAAATTTCATAAGCTTCAGTGTAGGATTTAGATAACAGAGCTCCATTTGCTGAAGCATCCACCATTAACCTTGTACTCGGATTCAACCCATTGTAAAACGTTTCCAATTGAATGCAACAAGGAATACCATGATGAGGACACCTTCTGAGCAAGTCCTTGAACCTTTCCCAAGCCTCGTATAAACTCTCATCCTCAAGTTGATGGAAAGAGGTAATCTCATTTCGTAATTTTGCATTCTTTGTTGGTGGGAAATATTTCATTAGGAATTTATTAGCTAATTCATTCCATGTAGTGATGGAATCATATGGTAATGAATTTAACCATGCCCTTGCTCGATCTCTTAAGGAATAAGGGAATAACCTCAGCCTTAAGGCATCTTGTGTTGCTCCAGCAATCTTGAAAGCATCACTTACTTCCAAGAACAATTTAAGATGGAGATGAGGATCTTCACTTGACAATCCATTGAATTGCCCAACTGTTTGCAACATTTGAAACATCACTGGTTTTAACTCAAAGTTGGCAGCGTCTACTTCAGGTCTGATGATGCCAAGATGGACAACTTGAGGAGTTAGCACAGTATAATCTCTTATAGCTCTGTCTCTGTCATTAGCCATGTAAATAATATTGTTATTGCCTGGCTGTCTCCCGTTAGCATGTTCATTCTGCTCTTCTTGAATGTTGGCTGGTTGTAAAGGCCCGTGAGGGTTCAAATTTCCCTCATCCTGTAAATTATTCATGCCTGAAACAATCTTTGAATTTCTTTGTTCTCTTCACAATCTCCTGATAGTCCTTTCAATCTTAGGATCGAATTGGAATACTACAGGTCTGTCCTTGCACATGCACGTACTGATCTGTCAATCAATAGAATGAATCAAGTCAAATTTGGTGCTATCACGATTTACTTCACACTTCAAAAATAAACAATCAATCCCCGGCAACGGTGCCAAAAACTTGTTGGTTGATTTATATAATCAATTACTATTAATGCCAATGTGCAAGTATACACAACAAGTAATAAAGTGATGAGTATTCTAGATCGTCTCCACAGGGATTGATGTTGCTCAAAATGCTAAAGCAATCACAATAGTGCAATCAACTAAAGGTCGAAACAAACAATTGTCAAACAAGTCTATCGTAATTATTAATTGTGAGAGATGGAAATAAAACAATACTGTAATGAAATAAACTAAGCAAAAGGTATCTAAGATTCAATTGAGAATATAGTAGTTGAATGATCAAACTCTCCTAATAGGGTGACTGTTGTTGACCGAATTAGCACCAGTTGTTACAATAAGTGCTGCAGCAATGGGTAGAATAAATCTGCATCTGCAGCTATCGCATGTTGGAAATCTCATACCTTTAAATCTACTAACAATGACCAGTTGCTCATATATTTATGGTACGGCATAATAACTTTTAATCTCTCTACCCTACAAGGTGAACATCTATGTCTAGAGTGTCACAAATCTTAACTTCAAGTATTGCCCTTATGGGATTCAAGATAACCTAATCCAGGAAACTCAACTTAAGAACAAGTAATACTCTAATAATGTCCGCTAAGACATGCCCTTTTACTGCTCTATCTTAACTGAAACTATTAAATGGGTGGTCAACCGAAATAACAATTGTATTCATACAACTATTAGAGTATAATGCTACAGCAATACCATAACAACATATAAGAACAGTCAAGAACCCATTGGATTATTTGTCACTCAACTACACGTAAATTTAGTTCATATTCTGAATGAGAAAAGTAAACTTAAATATACTGATCACAGAATACATCCAAACAATTTCAAGGAAGAAAGATAATATGAGTTGAGCACGGTGAAAGACTAGTGGATCTCCTCGATTCTTCAATGATGCCAAACAGTCCTCCTAAATCTTGATCTTCTTCTTCTTCTTGCCTTTTTAACTACTTGGATGGTAATCTCTCCGCCGCTTTCTATATGGTGCATGCCTCCTTTATATATTGCAAATTAGGTTAAAACCAAAGCCCATGAGCGTGCATGTGTTTAAATTAGGAAACATGCAGATCATGATTTTATTACTGACTCGCGCTTAAATTTCTCCCGCATTGCTCCCAAATTGCTGCAGCACTGGTTGCATTAACATCCGCAATAGCACTGTATTATTCCTGATTGTGCTTTTCTTCTTTTGTGGCCATCTTCTTTCCTCCTCTATCTCATCTAATGTCTCCACATCCCCTCATGAATTTAAAACCTACAATTTAAAACCTGTTTTTAGCACAAATTACTATGATTCAAGCAAAACTTGTTAAGACTCAACTAAAGTGAATGTTTATGCAAAAGGTCATCAAAATGTAATAAGCAAAACTTGTTAAGACTCAACTAAAGTGAATGTTTATGCAAAAGGTCACCAAAATGTAATCAAAACACATTAATTGCTCTCTAAATGACCTTTATTCAAGTGTAGAATTGATGTAATAACTTATGAGCATAATTTATATACATATTTACCCTTAATAATATAATAATTGCTAGTTATGTTTATTTATTATTTTTAATTAATTGAATTATTTTATTGCATAGGGGATTAATTGGAGATTATGGATGAAAAGTATGTAAAGAATAACAATTGGACAGCATTGAAGATCAAATCAATTTGTGAAAGTAATTAAGGAGATGTGCAAGAAATTCTGTTCGAAGAAACCAAAGCCAATAAATTGAATTCTCCATGCTCGTGCAAACAAAGAAGAAGGTTAAAGCTAAAGTGGGCAGTACATAAAACAAAGCTTTTAATTAAGCCTTTGAATGGAAAGTCAAAGTAGAATAAAGGAAGGAAATCAATAGCTTTTGGCTTTTATTGTTTTCAATTACGTGGCAAGCTTAGGGCTTTAGCTGGTAAAAGTTGGTTTAGTTATTAGAATCACAATAGGATTCAAGCAATATAAAAAGGGAGTTTTGCTTTTGAATTGGAGGGCGACTGGACGGAAACAAGGGGGTGCAGACACAAGGTTGGGAGAGAGTATTCTGCAGCAGCAGCAATTCGGCTTCCATGGCTGATTTTATTTCTTGTGTTGCTCTCAATTCAAGTATGTCTAGCTAATTTTCTTATACTGAGGTTAAGGATGAAACCCTATTCAATAAAATAATTATCTTTTTATTTAATTCATTCCCTATATATGTTCTTTGATGATTATGGTTTTTATTTCACATGATTAATTGGATGTTAATAAAATCTTTTCATCAATTCTGTCATGCATTATTGATTGTTAAGATTAATATTTGATTAAATCTATGCTTGGATCTATAAAGTTTATACATGATTGCCTTTGATATTATGTCTTTCATTAAATTGTTTACATAGAGTGCTTAGGGAAACTTTGACTCTTTGTTATTCAATATGTTTACATGAGATTCTTAGATGTCATACAATTAAGCAGAAAAAGAACCTACATAAGATTAATTTTATTTGGGCTTAATTGTTATATCCAAGAGATGACATAGATTGATTTCGAGTTGTCACTCTAAAATTGGGGATTAATTAATAATTAGATAATTACTAGTTAAATAGTGGTGGATTATGAAACCTTGGTAATTTTTATCTTATTGAATTCTCTTTTGTTTTAATTATTTTCTTAGTTTAATTAATTTAATTTCTCTCGAAACTCAATTTGCTCAATTAGGTTAGAATTAATATTAATTTTAGATTTAAATTAGACTTTTCAATTTATAACAATCCATGTGGGATCGACCTCGTTACCACTACTCTATTTCTAGATTCGTGCGCTTGCGAGTATATTAAAATTTTCACAACAATAACTCTCATTTCCTAGAGTTATCACTCTCCCAATAATTATAAGCTCTCATTTGTTTGTAAAATCATCTTCTTGTATTGATTGTGTTTCCTTGTGTTATCAGGTAGAGTATCATCTTCATGGGTTTCAAGAAGTCTTTGCAGTAAAGTTTCAACCACATTCATTTGAGTAATTCAGTTTCAGATTTTCAAGGCGTGCATGTTTAAGTAGTCTCGATTAAGTTATTTTAGTCACTCATTCTGAATCTTTTCTAATTTTCAAGTACCTTAGGGCCACGACTAGTTTTTCAAGTCTGCATGTGGCTGCAAATGATTGATGGCCATAAAATTATCTTGAGCCTTGAGGCATTGCGTTTGAGCGCACACAGAAACAGAGCTAAAGGAAAAGAACTTGACAGTAGAAGATGCTCTAAATATAACAAAAGTATATTTCTACTTCTTGTGGTTATTTTACTTTTGTCTCCTGTCATCATATTTGATTAATTGTTCGAATTCACACTCTCACTTATTATTTAAAACCATTCTTATGTGGCTTGCAAGCTAATTAAGTTAAAGCAGAAATAATACTGTAGACTAAGATGAGCAAATTGAAGGTGATAAGTGCATATATAGTGGCCAAGTCGCTTATTATACTTCATCTCTCATACTAACATGATTCTGAATTTGAATTTCCATGAATAATTGTTGGGATGGTGCACTTATTCTTGAAAGGGCGTTAAGCTACCTTATGAAATTGGAAAGTTATTATTGCTTGAATGCAAGCACCGTCTTCTGTTGCGAAGGCTTTCCCCACATGATGAGATGCTGTGATTGTTACCGGACCCTTAATTATTTAACTCAGGTTTTTATCATCAACCACATCATCTCATCACCATTTTGGATATATATAAAGATTAAAATTTCTAACAGTTGTTTCGGATTCTTGTGTAATCAGATAAATGGGGCAAATGTCAGAACAAAGATTGTTCAGTGCTGCTGGTAGGGCAAGGATGATGATGGTGAGGAAGATTGTTCACAAGCCAAGTAGAGCCCTCCATTTTGAGAAATATCATCCTCAAATTTGAATTGTTGAGCATATGAAGTGATGCTAAAGCCTTAATATTAAGTCTTTCTGAAAGTTTCATTTGAATGAATTTTCCGGAGATTGAATGTTCTTAGAGTGAGTAAGAAATTAAGCACATATCTGCGATTTGGGTCGTCGGTGAATGTTTTCCTTTAATATTTGTACACACCCATTTCTTGGTAAAATTTTCTTCATGTCTTTTGCTATGAAATAGGCTAATAGCCGTACCATATAACATTATCTTCTTATTTCTTTATGCTTGGTTTTGCTACATATCAATTCTGTACATTCAAGAATGCAATTTTGTAACTACTTAACTCTGCTTCGGCAAAGTTAAGTAGTTACAAAATTCTTTTTTTTTTTTTTTCCTTTTTCTTTCTCCGATAAAATTGCCATAAATGGAAGCGATTGGCTTGATTTTTGCTTCTGTAAAAAGTGGTGGGAGCAATGTCTTGTGTACCCGCAAGTTATAAATCGTCATAGTTTAAATGAAGAATCCCGAGTTGCCATCCAAAACTAAAGAAATTGCATTTTGTAAACAATTGTTATAAAAAAATTGTGGTCGTGTATCAATGAAGGTAGCTGGATGCAGGGCAATGACAGAGGTGGTAATAGGTGACGGAGAAGAAGATGGAGCACCAAATTTAATTATACCGCCTGTGTGACTTAGATAGTCTCACAAGTTTCTGCTCTGCCAATTACGCTTTCAGATAAAGATTCTTGAAATTGTCCTATTTACAGCTGACATTTCCACAAGAGTTGGAGAATATAAAAAATTCATTAATCGTTAGTTTTTAATTTCATTATTCAATGAAAAGTCCTGTCAAATTAAATTGCAAATCTCAATGTGCAAGTACCTAAATTTACAAAATTTACTTTAAATTAATGAATGAAAGAATTTATTTTCTGCTGTTGGAGGAGTCGTCATCTCTCTCGACATAGTGCGATATCTTTTGATCCCGTAGGCTTTTTAATATATTACCTTGTGTTGTTTGATCTCTACGTTTATTTTATCGTTTCATCTTATTATTTGCAATGCGTCAGTTGGTTTATTTGTTAATTTTGGAATAAAGTTGATGCAGCTGATGGTTGCATAGGATGAGTAGGATATCACTCCTATATCATAACTTGAGCGGGTATCTATTCGGCAAGAAATTCTGTTTATTTCGTAGTTATTTTACAAAGTTTAAGTTATTTTCTTATTTTTCTTATTATTTTCAATATTTTTATATTTTTTCTCTAAATATAAGATTTTAAGTATGATTTATTTTATTTTTCTTATTTCAGTTAGGAGATAGTTATTATGTAATAATATTTCAAGTTTGTCTATTTTGATAAATACATAATATTTAGAATTTGTATAAAAAGGGTCCAATACCCTAATTTTGTTATTCAAACTTCTATTAATAAAATTTCAGACTTTTTAAAAAATTTCTCTATATTTTCAATCTCAACATCTATGTTTCCCTTTCATCATAAGTTTTAATGTCTGGTTCTGAGCTAGCTTTATGTGCATATTATACATCATTGAAGGTCTTTTGATCTGAGTTATGATCAAAAAATTATGCTCGCTTCTGTCTGGTCGTATGAAAATTGTACAAAATAATATTCTTATATAATTTTTATCCTCCATTGTTACAGAATCCCAGGTTTCGAATTTGTAAACTTTGAAAGCATGGCAGAAAACTTAGTACTTAATAAGGCTCTGGAATAAGACTCTTTATGGCTTCAATATTTTACTTAACATGAAATTTTCTTTCTAGCTAGCATCATTGTGAAGATAAATTGTGGTAGTTCTGACAAGTACTGCACAATTAATGTTACCAGCAATCAATTGGCGTGAGCACCAACAACAATTTTCATATTTAAGCCTTTAGAAAAGTAACACAAAATATGGCAAGTGGCAACCACATCAAACAATCAAATTGTTGAAAGATTTTGAAAGCTTTAATTTGCTTGATATATATTTGAATATTTCACGGGGCACGTTGAGTTAGAAACGGTTTGAATGTCAATATTACTCCAAGTGCCTCCACCGAATTCAGAATGAAAAAAATCATCTGGTTACCTGCACTTTAGTTTAAGCAGCTGATTAAGCTAATTAGCACCAAGTAATTCACAAACTAGTGAGAAATTTCATTAGTAAATTATCATACCTGTTATTATACCATAAACCAACCAATTAATTTAAACTTTGGCACATACAAAATTTGAAAAAGCTGAAAGCATGGAAATGTACTAAACAAACAAAAGAAAATATATTTACCACTGCTCTGTTTTGCAGAAGGAACAATCCAGTTATTATAGACACCTGATGCTACAATTCAGGAAAAGTAAAAAAGAATTACAACAATTCTAATAAAAAAGACAAAATAATTTTATACATACTTGCTGATGGATAATATAACCTTAGTATATGGATCAATGATTAGGATATCCACTTACAGATAAAACATTCTTCATCACAGAAGCACAGTTTATCAAAAAGGCAAGGCTGAACCCAGATAGCATTGCTATGTAAGTGTAACTTGTCAAAAGCGGTATCGATAAAACCTGTACATACATAGAAAGTTATGGGACCAAAACCATGAAGAAAAGTATTTTATAAACAGATATGTTTGAAACAAACTATCAAATGGTCCAAATGCCGCATGAGGTGTTCAAAATATTACCCCCTGCAATTCGTGTTATGATTATTGGCCCAATAATCCTCTCGACGTAAGGGTACAGAGTAAGTTGAAAAACAAGGAGAATGAAACCTATAGTAAGTTCAAAATGAGGACAATCATCAAGCAGTTTTGTGGGGGTGATGCATGCGAAAGCAAGTAATTCAATTGTTATAAAAAAATTGTGGTCGTGTATTTTTTATAAAGTCTAAAACATCAAGTGATTAGAGAATATTTGTGCTCAAGTATTTCATTCAAAAAAATTTCCACTCCTAGACTATTTGAGTTGTTACCAAAACTGAGAAGTTTTTTTTTTTTTTTTTTTCATGATGAATCTCGATATTTAGGATGAATATTTTAATATTTAAGCTTAATGGTCAATAATCGGCCCACAATTGATAGTAGAATTTTTATTCCAAAACTATACAATTTTCGTGTGAGGTGGTCTTGGGCTTATCTCAACCTCAAAAGTCAAAAGTTAGTTCAATAAGTGAGATTTTTTTTCTCAGACTTATGAAATCACCACGAGCTCCTCCCACAACCAATGTGGGATAATCTCAACAATCTCCCCTCACTCATCGGGTCTTGGGTTGGAAGCATAAGCATCCATTCTCCCTATTAGATTGTTGGTTGAGTTGTTGGTGAACCTGAGCTTTGATACTAATGTTAGATGGTCTTGGGCTTCTCTCGACTTCAAAAGCTAGCTCAAAGAGAGAGATATTCCCTCACATTTATGAAGTCATTATCAGCCTCTTCCACAATCGATGTCGGCTAACCCGTCATTTCTCTCTCTATATAATACATAAGTTGGATAATAAATTTATATCTCAATCTAGGTATAAACATTAATTTTATTTCTTTTTATCAATCATTATCCTATTGGGTCTATCGACTCACCGCACAAAATGTTGTATAACTTCCCCGCCGAAGAGACTTTGGTAGCTTTGAGTTTGTAAATCAAGTTCCTATCCGTCGTCCCTCCTAATCCATTCTTCGGCGAAGTACGCCTGACATTCTTGTACCTTACAACGTCATATTTGGCACAAAATTCATGAAACTTAAACCAAACACTAAACTATTATTAGTTCTCAACATTTTATATCATTCGACGTTTTGTGTCAGAATAAATATTTTATCTTTGAACTTCTCAAGCACTTATTCATGGCTTATTTCTCAACTCGCTATGGATTAATGATACTGATGAAATTGTGGATTAACCAGACAATATTGTAATTATTACACATACACACAAGCACACGTACATACGTACAAAAGCATTTAGGAGTTGACCTTGCTCAGGATTTAAAAAAAAATGAATAAAATTTTCCAATAATTAATTAAGATAAAAAAGATCATTAAAACCCGAGTACCCCTCGCAATTGTGTCACTTGAATTTTCTGTATTTATGCACATATAATATTTTGAATGAATCTATAATGATGTTAATTTTTTAATGAGCTTAATCTTAAATTAAAATTTTCTTTTGAAAAAAAATGAAGAAATCTTAAAATATTATAAAATATAGATCAGTTGGAAAACTATTCCTAGAAACGCATCTTAGTTTTATTCTTGGAAAATGTTTCCTTTCGCACTTGCGAGGAATTAGAAATTGAACAATAATTTTTAGACTTTTCATTGTCTTTGTGGTTATATGGTCGTCTTTAATATAAATATATGATCCCGGAGGCCAAATGTCTAATTCACATGCATTTACCTAATACTTTTTTCTTTTTTCTTTGTTTTTGGGATAGGGCAATTACCTAATACCTTGAAGAAAGAGAGATAAAATATAATTCATGCCAATTTGTTGCAACAAAGCTTTCATATCAAGCGTTGGCATAAATTATTATGCCAATTTGTTCAAGACAATATCTTTAGTTGGCATGTAATTTTCATTAGCCGGCGTCTACTCTTAATTTATGTCAAATTAAGTAATCGCTCGGCCCCAATAATGTTGCCTTTGATCTCTCAGCCCCAGTAAAAGAATTGGCTGAAAGAGAATGTTGGTCACTGTTTAAGCAAGTATGCTTTTGGCGGTCCTTTGAGGATCTTCAAAATTTAGAACCAATAACCAATCAAATGAAAAATTGCATACAAGTGTAAAGGCTTACCCCTTAATGCAAAGGTAATAGGAATTCTCTTGCTGAACATATACACCCTTTTCTTTATAATCTTTTACTTTTGCTTAAGCTAAAGCATTAAAAGGCCCAATATCCACTCTTTATATATAGTAGTTTATAGTCCAGGATCATAAAGTGCGGGAAATATTCGGGAAAATTTTAAAATCGTAGGGTTTTAAAGGCTTAAAACTTAAAGTGCTTAAACTGAATGGTTAATGCGTTTTCCTAGACGTTCCCGCATTTTAAAATTCCGAACGGTAACATCTCTCTCTCTCTCTCTCTCTCTCTCTCTCTCTATATATATATATATATATAGGGAGAATGCCAATTTCCCCCCATATTGTAATCAATTTATATCATTTATGTCCTACTCTTATATAATAGCCAATAACTCCTGGATAGCATAATATAACAATATTATCTTTAATTTTAAATACACTTTTATTTATATTTATTATAATTAAATAAACATGGTGAATGAAAACTAAAATAAAAAATTAAATATTAAAAACAATAAATATATGTTTTGATGTGAATAAAAAATTAATAGTAAAACATTTTTCTTGTACTTCTTTTATTTACAAACATTTTCTAATAATACATATATAAGAAAATAATTATAAATTAATAATAAAATATTATAAAATACAAAAAAAATATTATAAAATTAATAATAAAATATTTTTCTTGTACTTTTGTATTTTATATATTTATTATATGAAAATGTTTATAAAACAAAATATACAAAAAAAATTATTATTAATTTTTTATTCACATCAAGACGTATATTTCTTGTTTTTAATAATTTTTTTTTTTACCGTTCTGTGAAGCTGACAAGTGAATCAAGTTTATTTCCAGAATACGACAACGTTTCTATTGCTTTAAGAGATTCACGAGTATCTCAGCTGCTATCAGCAAAAAACAAATACATTTAAACAACATGACTGTGACGCGTTTAGATGAGCCACTTAAGTAATCACATGAGGAAGCACATGCAGGAGACGGAAATCAGTTCGTTAAGTTTGTTACCCATGTGTCAACAATCTAAATGATCTAGAAATCTTCTAAGCCTTTGATACAGGTTATAAAGGCTGTGTATGAGGGTCAGATTAATGGAATGGTTATCGTGAGTCTTGTAGAGAGAGTTCTAAAGAGAGAAAGAGTGCATCTTGTTCTCGGAAGAATCTTGTAAAAGGCTCTGTGCTAAATCTCCATTTGTGAATTAATAAAAGCTCATCAAAGACTTCTCCCGTGGATGTAAATATAGTACCTTGTGCTCTGTTGAACCACGTAAACCTTCTGTTTCTTGGTTGCCTATTTTGTTTGATTCTTGGTTCTTTCTGTTTCTTGATTGAATCCTTTTTTATGAGTTAAGTTGTGACAGATTCTATTCGATCTTTAGTTTTGTGCAACTTGCATTGATCTGATCTAGGAAATCCTGGGCAGTGACTAGTTTTGTTTAAGGCTAAGAACAGGCTAGTTACTACACATTCAATATGATTTGTTTAATGTATAATAAATATGAATAAATGTGTATTTGAAAATAAAGATAATATTGTAAGAAACATTTACCATTTTCTAAGAGAAGCTTAAGAGTGAGTAAAGGCTTGTTTAAACCAGATATTTTGAGCCATATATTTTAAAATACCTCAAGGCACCCTCATTGTTAAATATGTTATATTTATACTCTTACTTTTTCTTTCCTTTTATAATATTACCCTTGCAACAATATTCTAACCTTTTTGAGGATATCAATGAAAAGAAAAAAAAATTAATTTATCAAATTCGCCTTAAAAGTAACATAAAAAATTCCACAAATTTTTATGTTATTATTTTACTTTTAGGATTAATTTGGTAAATTAATTTTTTATAAAATAACTATTAGTAAAATTGTTGCAAATATATTAAACATTTCTTTAAGTTGGATAATATTGATTTATTTATAAATAAATTATTGGCAATTAGTTCTTTCATACTGAAATTTATTAGTTAATTTGCTAATCAATAATTATTGGTTAATTCGCTAATTAAACTTTTATAGATAAATTAATTAATGTCAAGAATATTATTGCAACGTATTATTATAAAAGCAAATAGAAAGTAAGTGCAAGAATGTAATATATTTAATTATAAGGATATTTTGAGATATTTTTGAAATTATAAGAACTAAACAAGCATTTACCTGTTGAGAGAAGATGAAATGGGAAAAATTCAAGGGTTAGGATATATGACGAGTTAAGGATTAGGTCTTGTAAAATCTTGATTTGGGGAGATGATTTTGGAGTGTTTCAACCCTAAATTCATTTGGGAAGACTCATTGACGTACAAATTAAAGGTGGAAAGTGTAGAGAGAGAGAGAAGGAGAAAGTGTGTGTTTAGGAGTGAGAGATGTGTAATTCAAGTAAACAAGTTGGATACTTGGATTTCTCACTAAAGAGAGTAAGATTTCCATCACTCTATCCTTATTTATACTAAATTTAATTAAAGATTTGTTTATTTTATTTAAATTAATGTTTCCAACATATGGTAAAGTGGTACGAAGATAAATTTTGTAATTTGTGGATTACTTTAGGTGCACAAGAGCACCAACAAGGCATTGTAGAGCCAAAAAGACGTAGCACTTGATGTTTCTGGTTCGATATATAAATAGCTAATAATTGTGTATTATGTTTATGTAGTTTATGGTTAGTAATGAGATTGGTGGTAATGTAGCTCTATAATTTCTATTTATTTCCAAAACTAAGGAACTTCATATCGTATTTTCTTCCAAAACTAAGGAGCTTCATATGAATCATATCATGTATTTCATTAAAAAATAGTCTCACTCTTAGACTTTATGAGTTGCTGTGAAAAATAAATGATGATAAATTTTCATACAAATTTATTTTTTATAAATTGATACGACATTAGTTCATTGGTTGCATGAAATATAAAAGCAGGTAGCAGTTGGTCATTTGAGGATCATAAAATTTAGAACCAATCGGTCTAAAAATTGCATGCAAGTGCAAAGGCCTGCTCTTGTTGCAAAGGTAATAGGGAATCTCTTATGCTCTAAAAGAGTAGTAGAAGAATAGAAAAGAATTCTAGATGGTGATATGTGGAAGCTAGAAGAGATAAGGAAAGGTCTTTTGGCTCCTTTATTGTTGAGTTATATTGCTTTGCCATCCATGGTAAAACAATTTTTCTCATATTGTGCTGTCCTTTCAAAAGACTACAACATGTATAAAGAGGAACCAATTACCCTATGGATGACTTAAAGTTACCTTAGTATAGGAGAAGCAAAGAAATGGTAATCCAATCCGATCTAATAGTAGTAGTTTATTTTAAATTTTGTTCATTTGATTTCATAGTAGTAGTTTTCATTTTTTAAAAATTAGTAAAAATGAACTAAAATGAGATAATTTTGAAAAAGAATCACAACATAAAAAGGCTCAAAATTACCTCTGTTCTGACATTATCCGTATCCATCATAATTGACCCGAATTCGATTTTAGCTCAAATCCAATCTTGGCCGCATATAATTATAACTTGATCTGATCCAAACTCAACCCCAAACTTTTGATTTGATCTAATCCAATCCGAATATTCTAAGCCAATCAACCCGAGACCCAATCAAGTTGATCTAAACACAAATTTGTGCACTCCTAAAGGGGACCATCACCCTATAGGCTTTGAAAAACTTTTGAGGTTTTTAAATGAAATATTAAAAATTAGATGTAAAAAGATTGATTTGACCCTTAAATACTCGATATATAAACTTAAATATATAATGAAACTTTAATTGTATATTTTGTGAAATAAAGTCAAAGTAACCTGATTGTTTGATTTTTATTTTGTTAATTATTTTTCATAGCCTTTTTTAAAAGTTTGGTAAGTTTGGGCCTACCTCTTTGATTTTTATTTTGTTCATTATTTTTTTCATTTTGTTTTCACTTGCAATACCGTTGCAATTATCAATCACAAAATTCTCAAATTTTGGAATACCTAACAACTATATACTAGCTATAAATAGAAAAAATTGTCTAAAATTAATTCCCACCTAACACTTGAAATTTGAACTTGGGCCTCATGAAGATTTACCTTGAGCTCTGCCCCTGGATATGAAACAAAATATTAGTTTTGCTAGTGAAATTGCCAACTATGTTTTTCTTTTGTATTTTCCGCTCAAGGAAGAAGAAATTTCCTACAACTTTTGTGGTAAATATCTTGCGAATATATGACAGTTTAATCTTTAGTTGCCACTTGTTTAAAATAAAAAAGGGAAAAGGATATTTATGTTCCCAAGGTTTGGAGAAATAGTAACCAACACTCCCAAGTTTACTAAAAAGGGCACCAAAACTCCCTTTTGACCATTACACCCTTTACCTTTAGTATCCCAAAAACTTTAACTTGTAAATTTTTTATAAACACAAATATTATATAAATAATCTAATCTACATAGTAGATTAATAATATTAAAATATTTAATATTTAAATAAATTTAAATATGTAAATTATTATATTATAATTATTTTAATAATATATTTGTATTTATTGTAGATATTTTAAATAAATATTTGCATTAAATACATTTTACAATTAAAAAAGTCTCATGTTAAAATTATTATTTTGCATAATAATTTAAATTTTAATACATTTATTTTAATATTATGTTTATATTTATCATAAAATTTACTTTAACATAATAAAATATATTAATAGATTGTAGAATGTTGAAATATTTTTAAATATTGAAGTTATTTTAAAATGTATATATTATTACATTTATTTTAATATTATATTTCTATTTATTATAAAAAATTAAAGTTAATTTTTGGGATAATAAAGGTAAAGGGTATTGTAATAAAAAATAAGTCTTAGTGTCTCTTTTTGAAAACTTGGGAATGTTGGTACCATTTTTCAAAACTTTGGGGATATAGATGTCCTTTTCCTGACAAAAAAATGACATTTTTGATAGGAGATATAATAAGCTTTGTTCCTTAGAAAAATCCATCAGATATATTATGCCCCCGATTGCTATTGTTAAAAATAAGTAATTCTTTCTTTCTGTATATTAAAATAGTAAAAGGGTGGATAATATTTAAAATAATTTTTTAACCTTTTATCTTTTCTGACATTCAAATTTTAAACTCGAGAAGTGAAGCAAATAAACTTCTTGAGAGGTTAACTAAATCCTTAGTAATTTGATATAATTTCATTTCATTAGAACAGTTCTCCAAAGCAATTTAGTTATCTTTCACATATTTTCTTTGTAATATGAGGTAAGGGCATCTCCAATGCTTAACACCATTTTGGTGTAACACCAACACCAAAAATATACTTTTTCACACCAAATTACTATTTCATCTCCAACCCATTTACACAAAAAAGAATATTCTTCTTTTTATTCTTTTAATTCTCAAGAATTAATTCAATTAACACAATAAATATTACTATTAATATAGATAATTAAGTAATAAATAATTTTATATCGATTAACAAAAGAAATATAGAAAATTATTAAATTTGGCATTTTATTTTTATTATTAATTTTTGTGTTGAATATTTTTTATTTAAAATTTTAGTATAATATTCAAAATTAAAAAATGAAATAAAAATAATAACAAAAATAATAATAATAATAATAATAACTTAAAATATTATATAAAATAGGACATTTATGTAAGAAAAAGTAGTAAGGATATTTGAGACTTTTTTTTCCAACACCAAATGAATAGTGTTGCACCATATTTGGTGCAATACTATTCATAACACCATTTTGGTGTTGATTTTAGTGTTACATTAGAGAAGCATTTTATACTAAAAATAATACAAAAGATGATTTGGTGTCACATTAGAAATGACCTAAGTACGTAGACCATAGTATGATTGTGGGGCAGATTTTATTCTTTTTTTTTTTTCTCAACAAAGTATCCGACTGTAGATATAATAAATTACTAATGACCATTATTTGAGTCGCACTCTAAACTAGATTTTGAAGTTTTGTTATGACATAATAAAGTTATGTATTGACTGTGGACTAAAACAGAGCCACTGATAACAAAAGTCGTCGGCCATAATCCATATAGACAAAAAATGGTCCACACGTTAAGGTTAAATTGAAAAATATAATAAATCAATTTCATTTGTGATGAAATTCGTAATGGAT
This sequence comes from Citrus x changshan-huyou, assembly GCA_039657385.1. NCBI lineage: Eukaryota > Viridiplantae > Streptophyta > Magnoliopsida > Sapindales > Rutaceae > Citrus > Citrus x changshan-huyou. The sequence goes on from CM077549.1 coordinate 10,982,968, forward strand.
TTATTACTTAGTTATCTTTCACATATTTTCTTTGTAATATCAGATAAGTCATAGACCACAACATGATATTTATTGTAATTAAAATCATTATAAAACTGATTTTATTTTTTTCTCAAACAAAGTATCTATCTAACTGCAGATGTAATAAATTACTAATTACCATTATTTGGGTCGCTCTCTAAATTAGATCTTGGAGTTTGTCACGGCATAATAGAGTTACATTCTCAAATGACCAAATCAATTAATGAGATAATGGCTTTTGCTTTTCCCTACCTGACAAAAAAGTTGAAAAATATAGTAAATAAATTTCACTTGCACGGTCCAGATCGATCACATACAAATTTGTGCTGAAATTCATAATGGATTAATATGATTGGGCGAAATTACTCCATATAATTTCATCAATATCTATTAAACGATAAAAAATTTATTGATATTTGTAATTAAAAAAATCTATCCACTAAGAATATTCTAGATCAACAATTAATATATTATATATAACTTCAAAAGGTTCATCGGTGGATTGATCTAAGCCCTTTGTTGTAGTTTATAAATATTTTGTTGCTTATAATGTAAGAAATTTTATAGGAGCTGATGCTGAGTAGTCTGAATAAGAAAATTAATTATATTGCAAGTTATTGGGTATCCATAATAAAATAAACAAATAAAAAAATGAAATAAAAATTTAAATCCTTAATTAATTTTTATCAAATATTTAAAAAAATATATAAAATCAATTAATTCATGGTATTATTGATTTTCATGATTATTTTTAATATTATATTAGTGATTATTAAATTTAATACAATCAATAATACAATAAATTATTAAATGGTCAATTTTATTGACAAATTATCAAATATGCAAAGTAATGAAAAATTAATCTCAAGAGTTAGTATAAGTAAAGTTCCAATTTAATCAGATGATAGATAATAAAGTTCCACTGCTGTGTGATATCGATGAAGTCGCATTCGCCTACCTAATTTCTCTCATACTTTTCGGGCTAAAAAATAAATGTAAGTCTAACATATGTATTATTTAATGGTTATATATCAATTATCTGTATGTATTTTTCTTGGGAGAAGCTCAATTAATTTCTCTCGTACTTTTTGATCTAATCCAATTCTAGCCTAATCAACCCGAAACCCATTCAAGTAATCAAGTTGATATGAACACAAGTTTGCCCACTCCTAGCGGGGATTGTGATCCTACAAACTTTGAAAAATTTTGAGGTTTCGAAGTAAAATATTAAAAATTAGGTATAAAAAGATTGATTTGACGCCTAACCACTTGATGTATAAACTTTATATATATAATAGAAATTTAATTTGTATTTTGTAAAATAAAATCAAGTAAATTCGATTTTTTTTTTTAATTATTTTTCCATTATGACAAAATGACAAATAGCCTTTTATTAAAATTTTGATACAACATGGACCTAAGTCTTTGTCCATTGGGTGGGATAATGCTTCTCAACCACTTTCAGAAGATAGGCCTTTGAAAGAGTATTAATTTTCTAAAAAATTGTCTAAAATTAATCCCCAGCTGACACTTAATTTGAACTTGGGCCTCATGAAGATTTACCTTGAGCTCCGCCCCTGGATATGGAACAAAATATTAGTTTTGCTAGTGAAATTGCCAATTATGTTTTTGTTTTGTATTTTCCAATTAGGGAAGAAGAAATTTCCTACAAATTTTGTGATGAATATCTTGTGAATATATGACAGTTTAATCTTTAGTCACCACTTGTTTAAAATCAAAAAGGGAAAAGATATTTATATCCCCATGGTTTGGAGAAATAGTCACCAACACCCTAAGTTTTCTAAAAAGGACATCAAGACTCTCTTTTGACTATAATATTCTTTACCTTTAATATCCCAAAAAATTTAACTTGCAAATTTTTAGTAAACACAAATATTATATAAATAATGTAATCTATGTAGTAGATTAATAATATTAAAATACTTTAATATTAAAATAAATTTTAATATGTAAATTATTATATTTATTTTAATAATATATTTGTATTTATTCTAGAGATTTTAAATAAATATTTGCATTAAATACATTTTACAATTAAAAAAGTCTCACATACTAATATTATTAAAATTATTATTTTTCATAATAATTTAAATTTTAATACATTTATTTTAATATTATATTTCTATTTATTATAAAAAAATTAAAATTAACTTTTGGGATAATAAAAGTAAAGGGTATTGTAGTAAAAAATGAGTTTTAGTGTCTCTTTTTGAAAACTTAGGACTTGGAAGCGTTGGTAACCATTTTTCCAAAATTTGGGGATATAGATATCCTTTTCCTAACAAAAAATGACATTTTTGATAGGAGATATAATAAGTTTTGTTCCTTAAAAAAATCCATCAGATATATTATGCTCCCGGTTGCTATTGTTAAACACAAGTAATTCTTCTTTTTGTATATTAAAATAGTAAAAGGGTGGGGGTGGATAATATTTAAAATATTTTTTTAACCTTTTATCTTTTTTGACATTCGAATTTTAAACTCGAGAAGTCAACCAAATAGACTTCTTGAGAGGTTAACTAAATTCTTAGTAATTTAATATAATATCATAACCGTTCTTCAAAAGCAATTTTATAAATCATTGTGGAAAAATTTTATTCCTTAGTTATCTTTCGCATATTTTAATTCTTTGTAATATGAGGTAAGTCCGTAGACAATAGTATGATATTTATTAAAATCATTATGGGACATATTTTATTCTTTTTTTTTTCTCAACAAAGTATCCGACTGTAGATATAATAAATTACTAATTAAAATTATTCGAGTCACACTCTAAATTAAATTTTGAAGTTTGTCATGACATAATAAAGTTATATATTGACACTGGACTAAAACAGAGCCACAACTTTTTCAAATGACCAAATGAATTAATGAGACAATTTTGCCAAAAAATTGTCGGCCATAATCCATATAGACCAAAAAATGGTCCATACGTTAACGTTAAATTGAAAAATATAATAAATAAATTTCATTTGTGATGATATTTATTGTAATTTTATTACTTAGTTATCTTTCACATATTCTCTTTGTAATATCAGACAAGTCATAGATCACAGCATGATATTTATTGTAATTAAAATCATTATAAAACTGATTTTATTTTTTTCTCAAACAAAGTATCCATCTAACTGCAGATGTAATAAATTACTAATTACCATTATTTGGGTCGCTCTCTAAATTAGATCTTGGAGTTTGTCACGGCATAATAGAGTTACATTCTCAAATGACCAAATCAATTAATGAGATAATGGCTTTTGCTTTTCCCTACCTGACAAAAAAGTTGAAAAATATAGTAAATAAATTTCACTTGCACGGTCCAGATCGATCACATACAAATTTGTGCTGAAATTCATAATGGATTAATATGATTGGGCGAAATTACTCCATATAATTTCATCAATATCTATTAAACGATAAAAGATTTATTGATATTTATAATTAAAAAAATCTATCCACTAAGACTATTCTAGATCAACAATTAATATATTATATATAACTTCAGAAGGTTCATCGGTGGATTGATCTAAGCCTTTTGTTGTAGTTTATAAATATTTTGTTGCTTATAATATAAGAAATTTTATAGGAGCTGATGCTGAGTAGTTTGAATAAGAAAATTAATTACATTGCAAGTTATTGGGTATCCATAATAAAATAAACAAATAAAAAAATGAAATAAAAATTTAAATCCTTAATTAATTTTTATCAAATTCTTATCAAATATTTAAAAAAGTATATAAAATCAATTAATTGATGGTATTATTAATTTTCATGATTATTTTTAATATTATATTAGTGATTATTAAATTTAATACAATAAATTGTTAAATGGTCAATTTTATTGACAAATTATCAAATATGCAAAATAATGAAAAATTAATCTCAAGAGTTAGTAGAAGTAAAGTTCCAATTTAATAAAGTTCCACTGCTATGTGATATCGATGAAGTCGCATTCGCCTACCTAATATTGCGCAATCAGATAGAAAAAAGGGTCGGCTGCATGATTTTTTCAACTTCTGTCTTATTTTTCTCTTTTCAACTAAAAATTAATTTGAGAATGTTATTTTTAACTACTTTTTGTCGTGACATAATAAACTAAAACGGAATCACTACTTTTTCAAATGACCAAATGGCCTCGGCCTACCTGATAATCAAAGGCCATATAGATAAGAAGTGGATCCATACGTTAAAGCTAAATTGAAAAATATAATAAATAAATTGTCAGGAGATGATTTTATCAAAAATTTCACTCGCACCGTCCCGACCAAATACAAATTTGTGATGATATTCGTAATGAATTTATACAATTAGGCGAAATTACTCTATATAGTTTCATCGATATATATTATACCATTAAAAATATACTAATATTTATAATAAAAAAATTTATGACTATTTTAAATCGACTGTATTATATGTGAATTCACAAGATTCATAGATAGATTGCACTGAGCTTTTTGTTGCAGTTTACAAATATTTTGTTACTAATTATCTTAAGAGCAGCAAGTAACTAAATACAAATGTAAGAAATTTGTATGAATCAGAGAAACAGGGCAGATGCTGTGCAATTATTGAGGTGGTGGAGCAGAAAGCTAGCCCCACACGGTGACTCCTGTGGAGACTCCTTTAATTTTGCCGCACAAAAGAACGTTCACATTGACATTGACTCGAGGGTAAAAATTAAATATCTCATATGGTATAAGAAGAATGCAAACATGCTTGAATGAACATTCTCACAGACTACATAAAACCTACTTTCCTCTGAGCATTTTAGCAGCAAGAAAAGCAATTGCAGCATTTTCCATTTGATCTAATATCAGAATGGCTCATGCGATCGTTTCCTCTCTCCTGGACCAGCTGAAATCCATTGCTCAAGAAAAGTGGAGGCTTTTGACGGGTGTCGACCAAGAAGTGGGAAAGCTTACTACCAATCTTCAAGCCATTCAAGCTGTGCTGGAAGATGCAGAGCAGAGGCAAATGAAGCAGGACAAAGCTGTTACTCTTTGGCTGGATAGGCTCAGAGACGCATCCTACGACATGGAAGATGTGTTGGATGAGTGGATCACTGAAACACGGAAATTGCAGCTTGATGAGGGCAGCGATGATGATGATGATGATGACGCCAATGCTTTTGTTACTCTTTTGACGAAGGTATGTTCCTTCTTTCCTGCTGCCTCAAACTGCTTTGGTGGTTTCAAACAACTCAGTCTTCGTCATGATATTGCTGTCAAGATTAGAGAAATCAGTGAAAAGCTAGATGATATTGCCAGACAAAAAGATAGTTTCAAATTTGTTGAGAATGTCAGTGACAATGTTAAGAAACCAGAGCGAGTGCGAACCACCTCCTTGATTGATGAGGGAGAGGTTTTTGGTAGAGTTGATGAGAAAAGTGAGCTCTTAAGCAAGTTGTTGGGTGAAAGTAGTGAACAACACCCTCATATCATCTCACTGGTTGGGTTCGCGGGTATAGGTAAAACCACTCTTGCACAACTAGCCTATAATAATGATGAGGTGAAAAGAAATTTTGAAAAAGTTATATGGGTGTGTGTATCAGACACTTTTGAGGAGATTAGGGTCGCCAAAGCAATCATTGAAGGTCTAGGCGAGTCAAAAGAAACTTCTAGTTTAAGCGAATTCCAATCTCTTATGAGCCATATCCATAGATCAATTGGAGGAAAAAAAATTTTTCTTGTCTTAGATGATGTATGGGATGGGGATTCCAATAAATGGGATCCATTCTTCTTTTGTCTAAAGAATGGTCTCCACGGAAGTAAAATTTTGGTTACCACACGTAATGAGTCAATTGCACGTATGATGGGAACAACAGAGTCAGATACTATCTCCATTGAACAACTGGCTGAAGAGGAATGCTGGTTGTTTTTCAAGCAGTTAGCATTTTTCGGTCGCTGTTTCGAGGATTGTGAAAGATTAGAACCAATCGGGCGAAAAATTGCACGCAAGTGCAAAGGCCTGCCTCTTGCTGCAAAGGTAATAGGGAATCTCTTGCGCTCTAAAAGTACAGTAAAAGAGTGGCAAAGAATTTTAGAGAGTGAAATGTGGAAAGTAGAAGAGATTGGGCAAGGTATTTTGGCTCCTTTGTTGTTGAGTTATAACGATTTGCCCTCCAATTCTATGGTAAAACGGTGCTTCTCATATTGTGCTGTCTTTCCAAAAGACTACAATATGAATAAAAGGGAATTGATTAATCTATGGATGGCTCAAGGTTACCTTAATGCAGATGAAGACGAAGAAATGGAGATGATTGGAGAAGAGTATTTCAACATCTTAACTACACGCTCTTTCTTTCAAGAGTTTAAAAAAGGTTATGATTTTATGTGGTGTAAGATGCATGACATAGTACATGATTTTGCCCAATTTGTAAGTAGAAAAGAATGTTTGTGGGTAGAAATTAATGGTACCAAAGAATCAGTCATAAAGCCTTCTGGTGACAAAGTCCGTCACTTAGGGTTAAATTTTGAAGGAGGCGCTTCATTTCCTATGTCCTTTTTTGAATTTGATAGATTGCGTAGCCTCTTAATTTATGATGAAAGTCATCCCAATCTGAGTCTTAATGGCAGCATCCTTCAGGAGTTATTTAGTAAATTGGCGTGTTTAAGGGCATTAGTTATAAGGCAACCATCCCTATATTTTTATTATGTCCCAAATTGGATTAGAGAAATTCCAGAAAATGTTGGAAAATTGATACATTTAAAATATCTTAATTTGTATGGACTACATATAAAGAGACTGCCTGAGACTTTGTGTGAATTATATAATTTACAAAAGCTAGATATTAGGCGGTGCCGATATCTTAGAGAATTGCCAGCGGGGATTGGGAAGTTAATGAACATGAGGAGTTTACTGAATGGTGAAACTCATTCGTTGAAGTACCTGCCAATAGGGATTTCCAGATTGACCAGCCTTCGAACATTAGAAAAGTTTGTTGTGGGTGGAGGTGTTGATGGTAGCAATACGTGTAGGCTTGAATGTCTGAAAAATCTTCAACTCCTTCGAGAATGTGGAATTGAAGGGCTGGGTAATGTGTCACATTTAGATGAGGCTGAGAGGTTACAACTTTACAATAAGAAAAACCTCCTTCGTTTGCGTCTTATGTTTGGTGGAGTCGTAGATGGGGAAGGCGAAGAAGGGAGGAGGAAGAACAAGAAAGATAAACAACTTCTTGAAGCCTTATAACCACCTTTGAATGTAGAGGAATTATGGATTATATCCTACCGAGGCAACATTTTTCCCAAATGGTTGACTTTGCTAACCAATCTAAGGGAATTAAAACTTTGGTCGTGTTTTAACTGTGAGCATTTGCCTCCTTTGGGAAAATTACCTCTGGAAAAACTCAAACTATGGAAATTAAAAAGTGTAAAAAGAGTGGGTAATGAGTTTTTGGGAATAGAAGAAAACAGTGAGGACGACCCATCTTCATCTTCATCTTCATCGTCATCATCAGTTATTGCCTTCCCCAAATTGAAATCACTCGAAATTAGCGTCATGACAGAACTGGAAGAGTGGAATTACAGGATTACGAGGAAGGAAAACATCTCCATCATGCCACGTCTTTCTCTCTTGTCGATTCAGTTTTGCCACAAATTAAAGGTGCTGCCGGATTACATTGTTGAAACGACGACACTGCAGAGATTGATTATTAACGATTGTCGTATTCTAGAAGAACGTTACAGAAAGGGGAAAGGAGAAGACTGGCATATGATATCTCACATTCCCCGCATCGAGTGGTGGTAAATTCTCGAATGGTTGCAATTACTATCACCCGCCGGTAATTTCTCTCCTCTGTTTTACTTTGTTGTTACTTACAATGAAAATAATAATAATAATAATAATAATAATAATTAATAATTAATAATAATAATAATAATTAATAATAACTATAATAAATATGTACTATTAGATTTAATCAATAATTCAAAAAATTAAAAGTTAGTTAGGATAATATTTTAATTTTAGTTATTTAAAATTTAAACTTCCTAGTTATCAAATCAGTTAAACTTGTTTTCTAAAGATTAAATAATTAAAAAAAAAGTGTAATCTGTTGAAATTTCTATAGTTTCTTTTAAAATATATGTAGTCTTTTGTAAAATTTCATACAACATCATAGAAAATCCTAACGTATTTTATTTTTTAATGCACGAAAATTTGTTATGTGTAACTTCCTGAGAGACAAAATCTCTGTGATACATTTGCAGTAATGTTGAAAACTAAATGTCATTAGCCCACTTTGTTTTATTTCATACTTGTTTAATTATGTTCACCAGGGATTCGAGGAAATGTCAGAACTACACTAGCAATTCGCAGGTCCACGCTAATTTGGTTCTAATGATGCAGGCAGGAGAGCAAGACTATGAAAATGACGAGTACAGCCAAAGGATTGCTAAATGTTCTGGTGGTAATTCACTTGATTTATTTTATAGAATTTCATTTCCATCTTCTTCTATTGATATCTTGTTGTGAATAAACAAGAACAGAGAAGTAAATGATTGAACCACAGAGCAGTAAAGATATATCAAAGTTCGCTATTATGATGGTGTTAAAGCAAGCTCAAGCACAAGCATTGCACTTTATATTTTATTTAGTTAATAGAATTTTCATTTCCACCTGCATTTCATTTTTATTTCATTTTTAGGCTGTGAAAAGGCACATTCAATTCGGTACGTTTGGTGCGGTCTCCTAATGCTACTACCATATTTTGTATAGCAATTAAAATTCAGGTATACAATCTTAATATGCAATAAATCATTGTGTACAAAGTTATCTATTAATTATATGGTAACTGAAATTTTCATTATAATTTTAATTATCATATCAATATTAAAATTTTTTGTAACCCTCTTTTACTTTGCTTGTACAGAGTACCTGTTTTGGCTGATATGTCTAATTCGTAGAAATTCATTTCCATCGGTTTCCATTGGTTTTAGCACAAACAGAAACAGAAATCTGGGGAAAAGTTTTACTTCTTGTGGTATTATGCCTTTATTTATTCATTCATCATATTTGTTCGAATTCATGCTCTCATTCAGAGAGCAGCCTTTTCCAGGCTACTTTGCAGCCAAATTTTCATGCCATCGATGCATGATTGTCATTTAGATTTTCCAAATAATTGTTAGATTGAAGAAGAATAAGAAGATATTGTTAAAAGGGTATTTAATTAGCACCCTCTGAATTTAGTTGCCAATAATGCATTGAAATGGTTGGGGAAAGTTATTGTCTCACTTAAATTACAGGTGATAAGATGCTGCTCCAATTTTGCAAGCATCTCGTGTTGCGAAGATTTTGCCCACATGAGATGTTATGATTTTTGACATCAGGGTAACACAGGTCAAATTTTAGCATCAATAGATATCATCTTCTTTACTGTTCTGCTCGAAATATTAAACTTTAGGCAAGTTGTTTTTGGTTGTGTGAGTTATCAGGTTAAGGATACTAAGCAGCTTATTAAGGCAAATGTCAGAATGCAGATTGCTCACCACACCTGGTATGCATGATGGCCAGGAAGATTAATTGTTCACAAGCCAATTTGATCAGTGTTAGATTTTTTTCCTCCTTTCGAGGGACATCATCATCAAATTTGAGTAGAGAATCTTTGAAGGGAATTTTGTTGTAAGAGTTTCACAGTAGTGAATTCTAGAAGCTCGAACTCACTTGAGTGAGATATTAGGGAGTATTGGGGATTTGGGTTATGAGTAATCATTATCCTTCCAATATGTGTAAGCACTCACTTGTTAGTAAAATCATCTTCGTATATTGACTATGTTTCTTTGTTATCAGGTAGAGTGTGATCTTCAAGGGTTTGAGAAAGTCCTTGCAGTAAAGTTTCCACCACAAGTAATTGCTCAGTTTCAGATTTTCTAGGCGTTTAATTAGTTTCGATTATAATATTTAGTCACTCATTCTGAATCTTTTCTAATTTTCAAGTTCCTTAGGGCCACAATCATTTTTTCAAGTCTGCTGTGGCTGCAAAAAGATTGTTGGTCATAAAATTATCTTGACCCTTGAGCCATTGCGTTTGAGCACAAACAGAAACAGAGCTAAAGGAAAAGAACTTGACGCAAGAAGATGCTCTGAATATAACAAAAGTATATTTCTACTTCTTGTGGTTATTTACTTTTGTTTCTCCTGTCAGCATATTTGATTAATTCGTTCGAATTCACACTCTCACACATTATTTAAAACCATTTGTAGGTGGCTTGCAAGCTAATTAAGTTAATGCAGAAGCAATACTCTAGACTTTAGTGAAGTTGTTTTTGTTTGTGTAAGTTATCAGGTTAAGGATACTAAGCAGCTTATTAAGGCAAATGTCAGAATGAAGATTGTTCACCGCACCTGGTATGAATGATGGCCAGGAAGATTAATTGTTCACAAGCCAATTTGATCAGTGTTAGATTCTTTTGCCTCCCTTCGAGAGATATCATCATCAAATTTGAGAAGGGAGTTTTGTTTTGACATTTCACTGTAGTGAATTTTGGGAGCTTGAACTCACTTGAGTGAAATATTAGGGAATACTGGGGATTTGGGTTATGAGTGATCGTTATCCTTCAAATATTTGTAAGCTCTCACTTGTTAGTAAAATCATCTTCGTATATTGACTTTGTTTCTTTGTTGTCAGGCCGAGTGTGATCTTCAAGGTTTGAGAAAGTCTTCGCAGTAAAATTTCCACCACGTGCAATTGCAGTGAAGGGGCATATACATTTGAGTAATTCAGTTTCAGATTTTCAAGGCGCGTTTGTTTAATTAGTTTCGATTATAATATTTAGTCACTCATTCTGAATCTTTTCTAATTTTCAAGTTCTTTAGGGCATTGCATTCGAGCACAAAAGGAAACAGAGCTAAGGGAAATGAAGACAGTAGGAGATGCTCTGAATATAACAAAAGTATATTTCTACTTCTTGTGGTTATTTTAATTTTGTTTCTCCTGTCATCATATTTAATTAATTCGTTTGAATTCACACTCTCACACATTACTTAAAACCATCTGCAGGTGGTTTGCAAGCTAGCTAAGTTAATGCAAAAACAATACTCTAGACAAAGATGAGCAAATTGAAGGCGACAAATGCAAATTGGATTTCCATGAATAATTGTTAGGCTGGTGGAGATATTCTTAAAAGGGCATTAAGCTATCTTATGGAATTGGAAAGTTATTTGGTTGAAAGCAAGCAGCATCTTCGTTGCGAAGGCTTTCCCCACTTGATAAGATGCTGAGATTGTTACCAGCCCCTTAATTATTTATTAACTCAGGTATTTATTATCAGTACATCATCTTATTCACCATTTTGGCTATATATAAAGATTAAAATTTCTAACAGTTGTTTCGGATTCTTGTGTACTCAGGTTAATAGGGCAAATGTCAGAATGAAGATTGCTCAGTGCAACCGATATAGCAAGGATGATAGTTGTGAGGAAGATTGTTGGCAAGCCAAATAGAGCCCTCCATTTGGAGAAATATCATCCTCAAATTTGAATTGTTGAGCATGTGAGGTGAAGCTAAAGCCTTAATAATGAGACCTTCCTGTGGAAGTTTCAGTTGAATGAATTGAACGTTCTTAGTGAGTGAGAAATTAAGCATATATCAGCGATTTTGGTCGTCAGTGAATGTTTTCCTTCAATATTAATACACTGGCATTTCTTAGTAAATTCTCTTCACGTCACTTCCTCCTTGTTGGTGGGATTAGTAAACAAATGTCATTTCTTAGTACATTTTGAGAATTTTGACTCCCAAATAAGCCTGCAGAGCGGTGTATGGTGGGATTAGCTGCGGGATTCTTTGCCAAACTTCCTTTTTATTCCTTTGTTCACTTATTCGTTATAAATAAAGTAAAATTAGAATATTGTTCCGTTTACTGTCTAAGCTGGTCTAACATTGGTTTAATTTGGAAAATTTTTAATGCCTAACAGGTTATCTGTGACAAACCCATCGGTGAGTGTATGCAACTATTGCGTGGATTTGATAGAGTGGTCACCAACAATTTTGAAGTTATTGGAGTAGCACGGCTTTGAGGTCTCTCCCTCCCTCTTTTACGTATTTGTCTATTGATCGACATGTCTATATATACATTGATAGACCAACTTACTCTTGTTTTAATGTTTTGTTTGTTAAACTTTGACTGGGGAAAGTTTATTTGTCTCATATGATGTCAATGTGGTTCCTATTGAAGTGTATAGATCTGTCACCTCAAAGTCTGATTTCAATTAATTTTCCTTTACTTCATCAACTAGCATCCTTTCCAAGTCCAGATACTTACCAATAGTGAGACTTTGCTACGGAAGTACAATTTCTCTTGTTTTACAGTTAATTATGTAAGAAAAGTTTTAAATTTACAGAATTCTGATATAGCTCTCTTAAGGAAATGCGAGTGGTGAATATGGTTCCAACTTTTAATAGGCTTAATAGGCCCATTTGTTGAGCCACAGTGATTGCGGTCCAACTTCTCAAATCGATTCCATGCAGGGTTTTGAATGTCTAATTAGGAGAAAGATTAACGGATGACCTTTTGAAGAAGGCTTACACAACAGGCCATCTCAGGATGTCATGGCTCAGCTCAAAAGTCCCCAGGTGGTTGATATCAAAGAATGCCATTGTTTCTGGGCTTGGTCTCCTTGGCATGAAACAAGATAATGTTGACTCTATTAAAGGGGAAATAAGGGCAACTAAAGCGCGAAGAAAGAGGATAGTCCGGAGGAAGGTGACTGCATAAATTTGTTGGAGTTAATGTAGTCAATTGCCCAATTTCACTGCCTGTCGAAGAGACACATCATGGAAGTCCTCATCAAACTCTGAGACACCTAAGAAATAGTAGGAGGTGGTGGTACTCGCCTGGGGTTAATTTCCTGGCAAGTATAGTTCACTGATAGAGGGAATCTTCTCTTGATGTCTAAATACCGTATGTGATACAACGTCGTATATTCTAATTTTCCTTGAGTTAAATTCTAGTCAGTTAGGAAAGTTAATTTTGTTTTCGCTATGGATTGTTTCCTAGATAATAATAGTTTCCATGTTCCTTTGGGGTCTTATTAACTCTCTGTAACCCAATTCAAGTTTGCAAATTCTATTTCAGATTTCTCATATAGTGTGCCTTTGTCACTTCTGTGATACACTTTTGATCACAAGTTTCCATTTGAAGTAGCCAATATTCTTTATAGATTAATTATCTAAGGATTATTTTATACAAAAAATGAAAACTTTAATTAATTGATCATACTTAACTTAGCTCTTGTTTAATATTACGAGCTGTTGTGAGAACAAAAAAATAGCAGAAAGTTGACAGTGTGCAGTAAATGTATGACTTTTAAATAATAATTTAATAAAATTAATAAAGATATTATAAGTTTTTTAATAATAAAGTATGAGATCAAATTAAATTAATTAATTTTGAATTATTTTATTATTGTCAAAATGTAATATCTTAAATAACAGTTATTTTTATTAAGAATATTTTTTTGGTAATGAATTATACTTTTTAAAATATAATTGAAAATTCTTATTAATGAACTAATAAAAAATTAATTATTTGAGTTATCTCCTAAACTACTTAGCTCACGAGATAAATTCACTTAGTTTAGAACGAAGCGGTGGGTTTTACGTGGGAGCCACATCCTTTCCGCATCAACCTCAACATCCAAACATGAAATTGGACTAAAAATAGTTCTTTCCCATGTATTTACGTAACCTCCTCCCACTAAACGCAAATATGTATTCTTGAGTGCATGTAATCCACAAGTTTGATTGAGTAGAAGATGTCGTTGTCACAAAGGCCTGGACGCCATACCTCGAATGATATGTTAGTATGAAATTATGTTTTTTTTTTTTTTTGAGAGAGGTATGAAATTATGTTAAAATCAATATATCACTTTTTTTTTCTTTTTTCCTTTTTTGCGTGAGTGATGGCTTCGTTGAATGACAGTTGGCAGATAATAAGTTATCTTTTAATTTTGGTTTTGATTTGAAAAAAATATTAATTTTTGTAGTTTCGGTAGATGAAATTTCGAATCAAATATTAATATTGTTAAAGTACGCAACCCAATATTTGCTTAAATTACAAAAAAGATTAATTACTTTGCATAAAAAAAAAGTGATCACTTGATTTAACTTCCTTTACTAAATTTACGATTTAAAATCCAAAATAAAAAAAAGGAAAACAATTTTTGGAGACACACTCGGAGTTTTAAATTAATATGAAAAACGAGTTTATTATTGATAGGAAAACAATCAAGTGATCACTTGATTTAACTTCCTTTACTAAATTTACGATTTAAAATCTAAAATAAAAAATTGTTTATTATTGATTATCTTTTTCCCAAAATTTAAGCTAAAACAGTAATATGTCCAAAATACCCTCCACGTTATCCTAAAACTTGGGTTTTTTATTTAAATATACCCCATTTGTCCTTAAATGCCAAATCTATACCCCATTACATATATATACCTCTTAAAAGTGTAAAAAGTCAAAAATAACCTTAAAAAATCATCTATTTACGTTTACTCTCTCTCATGACTTCTACATAATAATATAACTAAAGTCGAGTATACTCGACTTTTTACCTGATTTAATTAAAAGGTTAAATTAAAGTCGGGTATTCTCGACTCTTTACTCGACTTACTTAAAAAAATCGAAAATTTTTCAGATAATTTTTTATTTCAATTGAAGTCGAGTATTCTCGACTATTTACCCGACTAACATGAAAAAGTCGAAAATTTATGTTAAATTACTAATTGTGTATGGTTTGGTTGAAGTCGAGTATTCTCGACCATTTACCCGACTTCGAGGAGTTGGGTTTAGTTTTATGAGGATTTAGTTGTGGTTATTTTTGTACTTTCTCTAATTTTTTAGAGTATATATGTGTAAAATTTAAGAGTGTTATAACTTTAGGTATATATTGGGTATTTTGAAGGGAATGGGGTACATCCCACACAATTCTCCCCTAAAACTTTATGAACTCCCCCGTTCCTCTCAACATCATCTCTTCCAAATCTTTATCCCCCAAAAAACCAGCCATGGCTTTATATTTAGTTACCTCAACACTCCATTATTGGCTTGTAAACAGTAGTGGTTCGACCTCTAGGCAACTTAGGCGGTTGTATAGGACTCCGCTTTATATGAAAGCCCTACGAGATAATTCTTTTGTATATAAAAGAGGAAAATGAATTTTAAAGTCATTATTATTCATTTAATTTATTATTATTTTGTAATGATCTTTTTCTAAATAAACTATCAAATTCTTATAAAGTTTATTTAATGTAGTACTTAATTGTTTTAATTTCTACAAAACTAATAAATTAATAGTTTCAATCCTAAAAATTCTCTATTTCATTGTTAGAATTAATAAGTTATATTTAAAAATTTTTATATTTATTTTAAACCTCTATAAAAGCCCCACATTTTATTACTTATCCATTAAAATTTTCCTCCAACAATCAAGACATCTTGGTGTTTGAGAGAAAGAAAGAGAGAGAGGGAAAAAAATCTTTCTTCCTCTACTTTCTACTCTAGAAGAAAAAGAAAAAATCTAATAATTTTCTCTATTTTCTATGACTATTGGTCGTTACTCAAATTTTCAAACAATAGCCTTAATATAAACATAAGTTAATTTATGATTTCATCTCAAATTTCTGATTTTATCTTTTTATTATTCTCTTAATTAGTTGTGTTGCTATTTGTTCTTATTTCTTTTTAATATATTCTTTTATTCATCTACTTTTTTTTGTACTTGTTTTATCTATTTTGAAATAAAACTATATCGAAAAACTTTAGACAATAAAAGAAGAGAAAAATTAGTTTTATTTAGGAAAAAATAATAAAAAAGATATAATTTAACTTAAAAAAAAGTGAAAATGTTATAATTGAGTTAAAATTTTATGAATTAACAACAATAGAATAAATTTTTATTTTAATAATTTTACATTTTAAAGTGTTCAAAGAATTAATTTTTAATAAATAATATATTACTTATATATATATATAAGTTACTTATCTCTCCATCCTCACTTACCTCTCCCTCACATTCATCCTCTACCACACATCAACATCAACATCAACATCACCACCATCATCACCTCTCATTGGACCCCACATCCTCAAGCCCATCACAGCCGTCCATAACCTCACCCTCCTCCTCCTCTCCCTCATCATGGCCGTTGGTTGCCCTCTCTCCATCATCCTCCATTTACCCCACCTCCGTTATAAACTCTGCTTACCCCCTACCATTTCTCCGTCTGGCATGGCCTAATTCCGACCGAATCAACGACGGTCGTGATAGGTTTTGGCTGCGACAATTCGCGCTTCAAACGGCGGCGTTTCGGTTGGTTTTTGGCGACAGTGACGGTGGGAAAGTGATGGCTGGCTCAGGAGCTTTCGTTGCTACCATCCATGGCCGGTGAGGTGGCCGAAAATCGGATATATGTCTGCGTCGGGTTCGCAGGTTTGGGTCGGGTTTTCCGGGTCAGTTTGACAGCTTCCTCTATCCCTCTCCCCCATAAAACATTACCCAGCTCCCTCTTATTATTATTATTATTTTTCACATACGTTACAGAACATTAATGAGAGATGTTTAGTAGTAAGGACTATTTTGATATTTCGATGAGTAGTAAAAATTGATGTTAAAATTTTATAGACGAGTGTATAGTAAGATGCTCAAAGTACTAGAACATACATAAATAATCCCAGCTCTAATAAAATTTTGCCACATAATGAGTTTTATCCCTTAAAATTTTGCCACATATTTCTATCACAATCTGTTGCATTTAATGTTTTCACTGGGTAGTTCTATCTAATGACTGACACTTCTGACATTCCACTAGATAAAATATACAAAAGCACAATGCATGAATGATGGTCTTACAAAGTTCGAATATAAAGTTTATAATCTAAAATTAATGATGTGACAATTAACCTAATGGAGTAAGAAGTCCCAAATAGATTATATTTTGCTAAAGAAGTCAATTCTACCAAGAATACCTCTTTCTATTGAATTTAAATGATGATTATTTGTTTATATCATAAAAGCTAAAATAATTGTGTGAGTAATTTGATTCTTTTACAGTATAAAAATAAATTCAGAAAATGTTAGGGCATGTTCTGTATTTTATTTTTAAATTCATATTATGAGAATGAAAATGGTTTTTTCAAGTTGATAAATTTTCAATTGAAATATGTGTTTGTTATTATTTTATTTATCCTCTATTTTCAAAATGAAAATAACCGATAGATAAAGTTAAAAATAATAAAATAATGGATATATTAAGCAATTTTACTACATGCAAATTATTATCTGTGTTTAAAGTTCATATAAAGCTTGTTTATTTTTCAACATACCAACTTACAATAATAATAATAAAATTTTTGTGATATCCAATATTAACTTTTTAAAGTAATTATTTTTTGTTAATGTAAAAAAAAAAAAATCTCTAATTCTCTTTTTTATATATAAAAAAAAAATCTAATTCTCCTTTCAACATTTCAACATTTTGATGAAATAAAAAATTATTGGCGAAAGATTACATGCTTCCTTACATTAGAGGGCTGCGTCTACGGTGCCCAGGGGGCACCGTACCCCCTATTTTTGTCTTTATCGAGGTTGTCGTTTGATGAAAAGGAGCAAGATCGTGCAGCTGTTGAGTGGGCACGTAGCCCCAAGAGACAACGGGGGGATGTAGGTCATGCCACCGTATCTGTTTGAGTTGCAAAAAATTTGTTTTAAGGAACAAGAAAATGTTTATCCATTACAACAATAAACATATTAGTTGAAACAACTATGTTGGCAGCAATTAATTTGTAAGTAACAATAAAATGTACATTACATACAAGTTTATGTTGCAAAAGCCAAAAATTTCGATATACTAATACTATTGTAGCTGTAAATAAGAAGTAATAAGATTATTAACACTGTAAGGTTAATGGAAGGAAAATCTATCTAAGCCTGAAAGGATACAAACTACATCTGTTCGAATTTATGGTAGCTGAAAAATCTTTCATGATTTGTTCTACTCTTTGATCACAGAAGTGGGTTGAATTAATTTATATATTTGAAACTAGGGGGTTGAATAACAATGACATGGCCATATGGATTCAATTTCTTGATGGACCAATAACCTTGTATCGACTGAAATCAATACGTGCAAGTAGTCAATTTGACAGCTGACATAAAATGTGCTTTTGAATTGCAATGGAACATAAATGAACAAGCTTTCATCTAGCTTTACATAGTGTGAACTAAATGGTGTAGCAAATATAAATGAAAGAAGAAGGGGCCCGAGGGGGTTGGAGGCTTGAAGAACTTAAATAGCAGGTTTTAATCTATCGAGATACTACAAGCACATTTGTAATATTCAAAAGATGCTGCAACTGCAGTTCTTAGTAGTTGGAGTCAGAAAACTGAGCTTCAATATCATGAAATAACAAAATATACAATAAAAATTGCACGGACATAATAGTTGTCATACTTCCATAACAACATTACCAAGTCCGTAAAAGCTAGGAATAACAAAACACATAAAAATAGTTTCATATTAGAGAATATATGAATTTACAGAGCATAGATTATGTCTAAATTTCCTAGTTGGTTGAGTTTCTTCGATGATCTTGTTCGAAATCTAATACCATTCGTATCTAAAATGTACCTCACAGTATATATATCATCTCAATCAAATTGCCACAAAGTTTCCTCTTTAGCCTACCACAGTTGTAGCAAACTACCAAAACCCATTTGACACGCAGCCACGCTTTGTTCATCTGTCAGCTGCGAAACTGCTGCCACTAATCTATCTGGGGCGAATCTAGTCAAGAACTTTGCCTTTGCCACTTCTGACTTCAATATTTGTTCGCATTCAATTTGTATTGACATTTTCTCTCCGATGGTAAATCCTTAAACGTGGATCCAATTTCCATCTAGTACACAATCATGGCAAATAAACTAACTACATCTTCACTAATTGAAAATACAAATTTATTTTATTTTTATAGTGCAACTTCACATACCTCTTCTGTAATGCATGTCATTCCATCGCTTGCCTTAACCTCATGCACGGCTTCACTGCTGCAATATCATCATATGACTGCAAAATTATACATCTCTATAATTTTTAATGAACTAAGCTTACAAATATCTTATGAACCCATTATGGCATTGCCTTTTTCTTCTTCCTTCAATGCTTTGATCGTCACCAACCTCTTCAACACCGCCATCAATCTCACATGATTTATGCTTATTACTTCCCACCAACTTAATTTATGAAATCCAGTGATACATTTATTTATTATAATCAAACCAAAGTTCATAGCAACATACAGTTTACATTCCTAGTCCAACACAAAACAAATACATATAACCAATCCCAAAACGAACAAAAAAATTAGGGAAAAAAATAAACAAATGAGATCTGGAACGAAGGGTAAGCATGTATCATTTTCCTGTTCCAAATTTTAAAAATGTTCATTGTAAAACTTAATAACACTCAAGCTAACTGGAACTAATTGTTACGGATTCGAATATCATTTTAATACATGGAATTACTAAGATGAATATTATAACAAAAAACTCCTTTACATTATTACATCGTTGAAAAAATATCAATAAATATATTTTGAAAAATTTGTGCACCCCAATTTTGCTATTATCCGTATGAGATCTAGCTTCCCACCAACCATATTATGAACAACAAATGATTCACATCACAAATCTCATATTAAAATTACACTTACCTTAAATTTGGTATACCTAATCCTTTTCGTTTCATTCAATACTGCCATAACAAACTACAAGACACTGCAATCCACTTCAAAAATTCGACACGACATCACTGCTCCAATTACAGTTATCTAGTATTAAGAAAATATTCCTGCTTCAAAAATTTCGCCGATGTCTGTTGAAATACAAGCAAGGGTTTGTAGAACCCTAAAACTATTTTGGTAGCTGAAACGGGTTTGGACAGTTGCCCACTTCACATCATTGTACAGTTTCAATATCCCAACGGTTGGATTAAAGTCATTATAATCTAACGGCTAGCCTGGATGATGATAAAAGAAGGGGACACCGTAGCTGGACCCACATTAGAGAACCAAATACTCAGATAGGTAGTGTAAATCTCTACTGGTCGTTGGTGATTTTATCAAAATAAAATTCAATAAAATGTATAAAAACACTTAAATCCGTCCAAAAAAACATAAATGACCCAGCAAATAAAGAAAAGTACTATGAAGTAAAAATTGAAAAGTACAATCCGTCGATCATTTGATACGTATTTTTCTTCACAGAACCTCAATTCAATAGACAAAAGCTCCTCTTAATTTTTCTTTTCTATTTAAATAAAAGAACAAAAGAAATTGATTACGGAGCCATTAATTTCCAAGAATTAATAAATGAAAAGGCCCATAATTTTTGTTAACCCACCCCACTCTCAAGAAATAATTACAATAAGTTCAAATTATTTTTTAAAAATTGAAATAAAGAAGATGTAATTACAATAAGTTTGGAGATTGAATCAAATAAAATAAAATACCTAAACTATTATATACAAGAACTCTTGATTCTTGGGGTATTTTAGTCATTTTATATTATCATGGTAAATTAGTCAAATAAAACTTATCTTAAAGCAACCTAAATGGTCAAAGACACCTAAGTTAAAAAAAAAAAAATTATATGAATGATTTAATTTATTGATTGTCAATACGTTTTATTGATTTATATATTTTAAAAATAGTATGAACGTATTACAATTATTTTCTGACAGCAAGGTAGATTTGTAAAATAAGTAGGTAGAAAATATCCCCGTCCTCAAACAAATAAATGAATTATCGGTGATGCATGCTTTTTTCCAACTTTTTTTTTTCTTTTGGTTTTTTGTTTTTGTTTTAAATGGCATTGGCCCGACCACTACAAATTAATTGGAGAATATTTACAATTATGTATCACAGCTGTGGAGTAGAATCAGAGAAATTAAAAATGCTAAAATTATTGACGCGTGGGTTAGGTGACAATAACCATAAACATTTTTCGTGTAGTGTAAGAAGAATGCAACAACTCGTTTCTTTCAGTATTTTTGCAACAAAAGTACGTTGAACAACTTATGAAATTATTTCTCCTTTTCTTTGCCAGAATGGATGTGATCGCTTCCCCTCTCCCGGAGCAGCTGAACTCCTTTGCTGCTTGTGACTTACCATAAATCTGCAAGCCATTCAAGCTGCGCTTGAAGATGCAGAGAAGGCAAGTTGATATAAGATTGTTGCATGGAATAAGCAGGGTATCTTCCGAGTCTAGAAATTGGGCTACGAGTATTCGTTTTGGACATATAATATAGTTTCCAAGCTTGCGATGAGTCGAACCAAATGCAGAACAACCTAGGCTGTTATGCCCTGCGATTGAGCTAAAAATTTCACTTCTTTTATAGTTTTTTTTTTCAGTTTTAAGATATTTTTCTATTTTTCTTGATTCTTCTAGGATTTTTATCATTTTTTCTAGATGTTGGATTTAAGTGCCATCTGTTTTCTTTCTCTTATTTAGATTCGAAGAATTTTATTATCATATAATATTTTGAATTTGCTTAGTTTGTTAAATTTGCTATATTTAGGCTCCTATAAATGGGATTCAAAACCCTAATTTTGTTCATTCAAATTATTCTCAACAAAACTTATTATTCAAATACTAGTTTATATTATCTAATAGCTTTTTAGTGTTTCTGCATCATCAGCTGGTATCAGAGCAAGTTCACTTGTCATCATGGTGCGACCACACAATCAAAGGAGCAACCATCTCGGAGACGATGTTCAAGGGATGTAGACAACAACTATGGAGGTTATCGGATAGATGGTCAAAGGAGCAGTCTTGCAAGTCATGAAGGACGCATATAACCTAAGAATGGTAGCAGACAAATATTAGGTTATCTCTTGTAAGCCGTATTCATAAATGTATTGAGGGAAAGATACTTTTTTCTTGTCTTAAATGATGTGTGGGATGGACGTTACAATTAATGGGAGCCATTCTTCTGTTGTTTAAAGAATTCTGTTGTTTAAAGAATGGTCTCTACGATAGTCAAATTTTGATTACTGCACGTAATCAATTAGTAGCAAGCATGATGAGATCAACAAATCTTACCTTTCTTAAGGAATTAATTGAAGAAGAATGTTGGTCATTGTTTAAGCAGGTAGCATTTTTTGGTCAATTCTTCAAGGATCGTGATCAATCGATCAAAAAATTGCATGTAAGTGCAAAGGTTTGCCTTTTGTTGCAAAGATAATAGGGAAATTCTTACACTATAAATGACCAATAGAAGAAAGAAAAGAATTTTAGATAGTGGAATGTGGAAGGTATAAGAGTTTGGGAATGATCTTTTGACTCCTTTGTTGTTAAGTTATAATGATTTGTCGTCCATAGTAAAACAATATTTCTCACATTATGCTATCTTTTCAAAAGGTTACAATATGTGTAAACAGGAACTAATTACACAATGGATGGCTCAAAGTTACCTTAAATGTGGAAGAAAGCAAAGAGATGGAGATCTGATCTAATCTGATAGTAGTAGTTTATTTTAATTTTATTAATTTGATTTCATAGGACTAGTTTTCATTTTTTGTTGAAAATTGGTAAAAAAATAAAATAAAATGAGATAATTACTTTAAAAAAATCTTCAAGAACTAAAATAATTAAAAAAACTCAAAATAAACAAAAAAAGACTTAAAAATAACCCTAATCCGAACATTATTTGAATCCATCCTAACTAGCCCGAATATGATTTTAACCCAAACCCAACCTAACTCGCTTATAATTATAACCCAATGCGATTCGAATTCAACTTGAATTTTTGATCCGATCTAATCCAATTTGAATATTCTAACCCCATCAACCATAAACCCAATTAGGTTGATCTGAACCCACATTTGTCCACTCCTAGAGGGAATCATGACCCTATAAGCTTTGAAAGTTTTTTGAGATTTCTAAGTGAATATTAAAAATTATGTATAAAAAGACTAATTTGACCCCTAAACACTTGATATAGAAACTTTATACAATTAATAGAAATTTAATTTTATATTTTGTGAAATAAAGTCAAAGTAACTGAATTTTTTAATTTTTATTTTGTTAGTTATTTTTCCACTATGACAAAATGACAAATAGCCTTGTGCCTAGCTCTTTGACTTTTATTTTGCTAATTATTTTTTTCATTTCTCTTGCAACAGTAACTTCAATTATCAATCAAAGTCGCCAAATCAAAATCTCTGCAGCCTGCAGCTACAAGCAAACTTCTCAAATTTCGAAATTCCTTATGACTGCATAATAGCTATAAATAGAAAAAGCGTCTAAAATAACTATGTTTTTCTAAGTTTGAGCTTGAGCCCCCTGAAGATTTACTCCATATGTAACAAAATATTAGTTTTGCTAGTAAAATTGCTAACTATGTTTTTCTTTGTATTTCCGCTCAAGGATGAAGAAATTTCTATTGAAAATTTCAAATTTGGAATTCAAATTCATGCATTCAAATTTGGCTAATACATCATTTGACCAACTTGCATACACATGCATGCATTCAACTTTGGAGAGGCAAATTTGAAGACAAATTCCTATGGTAGGTGCCTAATTTTTGTTGACAATTTTGTTGGGGTTGGTGCAATAGTGCACCCCATTTTTCTTTATAAATAGAAGGCAATTCCTCATTTGTTAATCATCCCAATTTGAGAGAAGTAGAGAGCAATTGCAAGTGAGTTCTTTGAGAGAGCTTCCACTTGAGTGTTCTAATGAGGTTCCATTTGGGTGTATTGGGGTTGTGGGTTTTGTGAGTTTTTCCCACTTTTGTAAATTTCTATTGTTAGTAAAATTATCTTTCAATCTTTGTCCGTGGATGTAGGCATTACGCCGAACCACGTAAATCATTGTGTTATATTTTCTTTGCATTTGTTTAACACCACATTTATATTTCTTCAGAAGTTGCAGTATTAGTAATTGTTCAACCCACGTATCCGCAACAAGTGGTATCAGAGCCGACGGTTCGTACTTGGGGAGATACGGTACTATTCACGTATACGGTACTATTTCCATATAATGTACTATTCACAAATACGGTGGAGACAACCATTTATACTTGGAAGACAGTCTATTGTAAGTAATGTGTATTTTTGCATGTCTAGGAAAGTTCTGTCAACAAAGGCGATAAGAGTCTAAGAATTCTAGTTTTTAATTGGGACCTAGTTCCCATCCAGTTTCCTGAGAACTTTCCTGGTGCATTTATTCACACGAAATAAACATCATAGAGGCTGTTTTTTAAGTGTAAATAGTTGTTGAAGAAACTGATCATTTGAGATAAAAAGGATGGCAGAGACATTGTCGTCGTCTTCATCAGCGAGAACTACTGTGACTAATGCAAAGTTTGAAGTGGAGAAATTCGATAGTACCAATAATTTTGGTATGTGGCAATGTGAGGTGTTGGATGTCTTATGTCAACAAGAGTTGGACGTTGCTCTTGAAGAAAAGTCTGATGTGATGGATGACAAGGAGTGGAAAAAAATCAATAGACAGGCATGTGGTACTATTTGCCTATGTCTGGCTAAAGATCAGAAATACTCTGTCATGAGGGAGACATCGGCAAAGAAATTGTGGGAGACACTGGAAGAAAAGTATTGAAAATAAGCTTTATATGAAAAAGAAACTCTATCGATTTACATATACACATGGCATGTCAATGAATGACCACGTGAACTCATTCAACAAGATATTAGCAGATTTGCTAAATCTAGATGAGAGATTTGAAGATGAAGATAAGGCACTGTTGTTGTTGAATTAACTTTCTGATGAATATGATCATCTCACCACTACTTTGCTTCATGGGAAGGACAGTGTCACGTTCGATATTGTATGCAGTGCATTGTACAACTCTGAGACCAGAAAGAAAGAAAGAAAAGATCACAGAGATACAATTGCAGAAGTATTGATAGCGAGAGGTCGTTCGCAAAGCCACAAACCTGGAAAAAGGAACAAGTCTAAAGGGAGACCTACCAAAGATGAATGTGCTTTTTTACGCGAGAAAGGACATTAGAAAAAGAATTGTCCTAAGTTACAAAAGGGCAAGGCTACTTCAGATGCATGTGTAGCAGAGCATGATGAGGAGTCAAACTTTAGTCTGGTTGGCATGACATTGATATATCACTCAGATGAGTGGATTTTGGATTCAGGTTGTACTTATCATATGTGTCCTAACAAGGGCTGGTTTTTTAACTTCAAGGAGCTAGATGGTGGAGTTGTTTTTATGGGCAATGACAATGCTTGTAAAACCATGGGAATAGGTACAATCCAATTAAAGAATCATGATGGCTCAATCCAAGTTTTGACAGATGTTCTCTATGTACCAAATTTGAAGAAAAATCTCATCTCATTAGGAGTCATAGAATCTAAAGGGCTCACAATCACTTTAAGAGATGGATTGTTGAAGGTAGTAGCTGGGGTGCTGACGGTGATGAAAGGCACAAGAAGAAATAACTTGTACTATTTCCAAGGAAGTACAATTATTGGATCAGCATCAACAGTTTTTGGAAAATATGCAAATTCAGAAGCAACCAAGTTGTGGGATATGCGTTTGGGACATGCTGGTGAAAAAGCTTTGCAGACTTTAGCGAAGCAAGGCTTATTGAAAGGTACAAATTCTTGCAAATTAGAATTTTGTAAACATTGTGTTCTGGGCAAGCAGACAAGGGTAAAGTTTAGTTCAGCAATTCACAATACAAAAGGAATTCTGGACTATGTTCACAGTGATGTGTGGGGACCTACCAAAAAAGATTCTTTGGGAGGTATGCACTATTTTGTTACTTTTGTTGATGATTATTCAAGAAAAGTGTGGGTGTATTTAATGAAGAACAAAAATGAAGTTTTGGGCATATTTCTGAAATGGAAGAAAATTGTCGAGACTCAAATTGGTCGAAAGGTCAAAAGACTTCGCTTAGACAATAGTGGTGAGTACAAGAATGATCCATTTCTTCAAATATGCCAAGATGAGGGTATTGTGCGACATTTCACTGTTCGAGATACACCACAACATAATGGGGTGGCAGAACGCATGAACCGGATTATACTGGAGAAAGTTCGGTGTATGTTGTCCAATGCTGGATTGGGCAAAGAGTTTTGGGTTGAGGCAGTTGTATATGCGTGCCAAATGATCAACCGTTTGTCATCAACTGCAATTGAGGGCAGAACACCCGTGGAGATGTGGACTGGTAAACCTGCTACTGATTATAATTCTTTATATGTTTTTTGTTCCACTACTTATTATCATGTAAAAGAATATAAGTTAGACCTAAGAGCAAAGAAAACATTGTTCATGGTATAACTGATGGAGTAAAAGGATACCGTCTTTGGTGTCCTGTTACGAAGAAGATTATTTTCAACAGAGATGTAACTTTTGATGAATTAGCCATATTGAAACAAAAATATTCTCAAAAGGATGACAAGACCAGTAGCATTTTGCAGCAGGTGGAGTTTGAAAAAGTTAAAGCGGATCCAGCTAGTGTCGATGAGATGGATAGTGATTCTCCATCGACTGAAACTGATGAGGAGGTTCTGACCCAAGAACCTTCACAGCAACAAGATTCAATTGCATATAGAAGGCCACGCAGAGAGATTCGCAAACCTGCTCGCTTTGTTGATATAGTGGCCTATGCACTTCCAATTGTAGATGATGATATTCCTTCCACTTACAGAGAAGCAGTAAGTAACCCAGAAAGTATACAATGGAAGAAAGAAATGAACGAAGAAATGCAGTCTCTTCACAAAATAAAACTTGGGAGTTAGTTACACTGCCCAAGGAAAAGAAGGCAATTGGGTGCAAATGGGTATATGCAAAAAAGGAAGGATTTCCTCGTAAAAATGAAATTCGATACAAGGCTAGATTGGTAGTGAAGGGTTACGCTCAGAATGAAGGAATAGACTACAATGAGGTATTTTCTCTAGTTGTGAAACACTCGTCTATTCGATTTTTGCTAGCCATGGTTGAGCAATTTGATCTTGAACTAGTTCAACTTGATATAAAAACTGCATTTTTACACGGTGATTTGGAAGAGGAAATCTACATGACTCAGCCAGATGGATTTAAGGTTGCTAGAAAAGAAAATTGGGTTTGCAAATTGGCAAAGTCGCTTTATGGATTGAAACAATCTCCAAGGCAGTGGTATAAGCGATTTGATCGATTTATGAAAGGGCAAAGGTACACAAGAAATAAATTTGATCATTGTGTGTCTTTTTGCAAGTTACAAGAAGGATCTTTCATTTATTTTGCTATTGTATATTGATGATATGCTAATAGCATCGAAGAGCAAAGATGAGATTGAGAAGTTGAAAACTCAACTCAATCAAGAATTTGAAATGAAAGATTTAGGTGAAGCTAAGATGATTCTTGGCATGGAGATATGCAGAGATAGAGCTCGTGGCAAAGTAAGCTTGCCTCAGAAGCAATATTTGAAGAAGGTACTACAGCAGTTTGGCATGGCTGAGCAGACAAAACCTGTGAGTACCCAGTTGGCTTCTCATTTCAAGCTTTCTGCACAATTATCTCCTTCAATAAATGCGGAACGAGAATATATGTTACAAGTTCCGTATTCAAATGCAGTGGGTAGCTTGATGTATGCAATGGTGTGTACAAGGCCTGACATTTCACATGCAGTTGGTATAATGAGCAGATATATGCATAATCCTGGTAAAGGACATTGGCAAGTTGTGAAATGGATTCTACGGTACATTCAGAAGACTGTGGATGTTGGTTTACTATTTGAAAGAGACGATACACTTGGTCAAGGTGTGATCGGGTACGTTGATTCTGATTGTGCTGGTGATTTGGACAAATGACGGTCAACCACTGGATATGTATTTACTTTTACTGGAGGGCCAATTAGTTGGAAGTCTACACTACAATCTACAGTTGCACTGTCGACCACAGAGGCCGAGTACATGGCAATTACAGAGGCTATTAAAGAGGCTATTTGGTTACAAGGTTTGCTTGAAAATTTGGGATTGGCACAGGAGCACATTAATGTGTATTGCGATAGTCAGAATGCTATTCACTTAACGAAGAACCAACTTTATCATGCGCGTACGAAGCACATCGATGTACGATTTCACTTTGTGCGGGAAATTGTTGATGAGGGGAAGATTCTTCTTCAGAAAATTAAAACTGCAGATAATCCCACAGATATGTTGACCAAGGCAGTGACGGCGATCAAGTTTGAGCATTGTTTAAACTTGATCAATATCTCACAAGTTTGAAAGCAATCAGAGAAGGCAGAGACTGGAGGACGGGTTGTTGATAGTTGACTCAGATTTGGATAAAATCTTCGTCGAGGTGGAGAATTGTTGAAAAATTCAAATTTGGAATTCAAATACATGCATTCAAATTTGGCTAATACATCATTTGACCAACTTGCATACACATGCATGCATTCAACTTTGGAGAGGTAAATTTGAAGACAAATTCCTATGGTAGGTACCTAATTTTTGTTGACAATTTTGTTGGGTAGGTGCCTAATTTATGTTGACAATTTTGTTGGGGTTGGTGCAATAGTGCACCCCATTTTTCTTTATAAATAGAAGGCAATTCCTCATTTGTTAATCATCCCAATTTAAGAGAAGTAGAGAGCAATTGCAAGTGAGTTCTTTGAGAGAGCTTCCACTTAAGTGTTCTAATGAGGTTCCATTTGGGTGTATTGGGGTTGTGGGTTTTGTGAGTTTTTCCCACTTTTGTAAATTTCCATTGTTAGTAAAATTATATTTCAGTCTTTGTCCGTGGATGTAGGCATTATGCTGAACCACGTAAATCATTGTGTTATATTTTCTTTGCATTTGTTTAACACCACATTTATATTTATTCAGAAGTTGTAGTATTAGTAATTGCTCAACCCACGTTTCCGTAACAATTTCCCTAGACTTTTGTGGTGAATATCTTGCGAACATACAACAATATAATCTTTGGCTGAGACTTGCTTAACACAAGAGATGACACTTTAAAGCAATAGGAGAGAGAGATAATAAGCTTTGTTCCTAAAAAAAAAATCTATTACTTCTTTCTTTGAATATATGCACATTCCCTCTAATTGTTGCAATGGAGGAATTTCCCATCTAAAGAACACTTCAATCATCCATTGTTTTGTAAGATGTGAAAAGGCTACGATTCTTGTACACATACTTGATTGCACCAGAATCTATTCACCATGTATTATCATGTTCGAGAATATTAATCTCAGATATCATGGCCATAAATTTTGTTCACAAAATTTTTGTTCGAACACTTCTTTTCTTTCTTAAGAAGTTGACAATCCTTTTTAAAGTGGATAGGCTTTTCACATTGGTCACATGTACACTTCTTTTTTTATTCTATTGGTTTGATTCTATTTGGAATCAAACTTTTGCTTTTGGTTATTAATGCGGTCATTAGACTGCTTAAGCTCATTCTCCTCCTCCACAACATTAATTTCAGAGGACATAGCAGTCTATTCCTCAAGATTATTAAGTCTAAGTTTCTATTCAATATGAAGACTTTGCCAAGCCTTCCAGGCTAATTTTCTCTTTGATATATTTAAGATTTTTTTCATAGTCTTTTCAAGAGGGGGGAAGTTTATCAATAATTGAAGAAATAATAATAAACTTATTACTTTTCATGTTGTGTTGGTTGAATAGATCAAGAATGCAAAAAATCTCATTATATTGTTCAATCACAAGTCTATTGTCAATCTTTTTATAACTAAAAAAATTAGAAGTCAAGAGTTTCTTACTTGTGGTGTCTTCCTTAATGTACTTAGACTCCAATAAGTCCTCTATTTCTTTTGCTGTGGATTTTGTTGTGGTACTTATCAAAACAAAGTACTAGACATGGCATTGTAAATGTGTCCTATGCACACGTAGACATCTTGCTTCCACTTTTGCCACACTCGAGTTTCTCATTCTCACGTTCTTCAGGCTTTGATATTGTAAGAACATTAACAACATTGAGGCTTGTCAACAAGAAATGTAATATTTTTTACCAACGTAAATTGCGGATGAGATGAGCTCAGTGTCATTGTTACAGAAAGAACGTCTTAAGAATGTTGGGAATATATATTTTTAGGGAATGAAAAATGTAATAATGGCAAACGTAGAGAGTTACAGTAATAATGATTATGCCACAAAGATAATGAGTCAATTATGTAATAATGACAAACATAGAGAGTTGCAGTAATAATGGTGGAATTTTTTTCTAATAAAATAATGAGTTTACTACTCTGTAGGTACAACGAAAATAATAGTAATAAGTAAATTGTAGAAATTAACGTGTATTTCAAGGCACTTTACAAATATTACTTTCTTTAGACGTTATTCGCCCCCATCAATTGAGTGATGAATATGGGTTAAACAAATACGCATCTACGATACAATGAAACACTTATTTATTTGTTTGCATTGGGTATCGACAAAAGCAAACCTAAATACTCTTGAATGTTGCAAGCTTGTCAAGAATCAATATATTATTTGCTGATATATTGTTCCTGTAGTAAACAATATGTTGGATATTTAATGCATAAAATATAGATGTTATATGATAAAATTCGTTTTAGAAAGGAGAGTTTAGAAAAGAGTGTTATGGGAATGTTATTTTCATGTCTAAATGGCCTAAACATGGCCTCTATTTACAAATATACTTGTGCCCTCCATTTGGATTGTCATTTTTCATGATACCATTCATTTATGGCCATTGGATCAAGATTTGATTTTAATCAATTGTCTAAATTGGTTCATAGCCATTTCAAATGAAATGACAATATGAAATGATACATTCTTAAGTAGAAAAATACCTTTTATATGGGACAATTACTTGGACATGTTTTTATAATAAAACATCATTTATTTTTAAATTGTTACAGCACTAAGATTATTCTAGGTTAAGTTAATCTATTATATATAACTTCAGAAGGTTCATCGGTAGATTGTTTTAAGTTTTTGTCGTAGTTTACAAATATTTTGTTACTTATAATGTAAGAATTTACAAATGTTGGTGCTGAGTAATCTGCATAATTATTATGAATCAGAGAAACAGGGCAGATGTTGTACAATTTTTGTTGTGGTGGAGCGGAAAGTTAGCCCGAGACGGTGACGGCTATTGGGATTTCTTTAATTTGCAGCATAAAAGCATTACATTGACATCGACTCAAGGGTAAAAGTTAAATATCTCATGTAGCATAAGAAGAATGCAAAAATGCTTGAATGAGCATTCTGACTGAATACACAAAAACTACTTCCCTTGAACACTCTCGCAACAAAAGCAAATGTAAAATTTAGCATTTAAATCTAACATCAAATGGCTGATGCCATCGTTTCCATCCCTTGGGGAAATTGAATTCCTCTACCTGACATTACAGTCTGGAGCGGCTCTTACCTCAGGCAACTTAGGATAATTTAGGCGGTTGTTCAGGGCTCCACATTTAACCTAGGACCCCATTATAAATGAAGGTTTCTAATTTAATTCCTAAGTTATAGTTATTAATTATTGATTTATATTTATTATTTATAACTATATTTTCCATAAACAAACTACTAGATTCTTACAAAATCCCCTTTTAACAATATAATTAACAATTTTAATCCATTTATTTCCTCCATATATTTCATTTAAAACTCTATAAAGGCCACACCTTTTTTAAATTATTATCCATTAATATCTTTTTCCAATAAAAAAAAAACACAAAACCTTCATTACTTTGGTGAAAAAACTACTTTCTCTACCTTACTTTTTGCATAAGGAAGAAAAGAAAATCAATTGTTTTACTTTCTTTTGATCATTGTTGCTCAAAGCCTTAATCCATCAAAGTTAAATTTCTCAAATTTTCAGGTTTTATCTTCCGATTCTCTTATTAATTAATTGTGTTATTTAGGTGTTTTTGTTTCTTTGTAAAAATATTATTCTGCTCATAGGTTGTTTGTTTTTAATTATCTAGCATAATTGTTTGCATGATTACTCTTGTTTCCTTAGAAAAAAAAAATGTCTACTAAAAACTATGCATCATGATACAAAAAATTTCATAAAAGGAGAAGAATAGAAAAGTTAGCTTAATCTAAAAACGTGCTATTGATAAAAAATTATTTAAGACCAACCATGTCATAGGAAAGATTAAATAGGTTAATTATATTATCTATTGAGATAGATATATTAGCAAAATTAGAATATAAAAAGTTGATTAATAATTTGCATCTCAGAAAGTTAGAGAAATTTATTTTAAATAAATAAAACTTTAATAAAATTAATACACATATTTCACCTCAAATTTTTTGAAAGGTCTAATTAAATCAATTTATTTAAGACCTAAAATATGATTGAGCCGCCTTGAAATTGCAGTAAGATAGAAAAGTGAAATAGACAGAACACTTGGTCATACGTAAAGATGCGACGAATTTGAGAATATTTATTATTATGTGCCAAATTCCTAATGTGTGGGAATTTAAAAATGTTAGTGCAGAACATGTGTTCATCGGTGGAGTAGAATCAGGGAAATTAAAGATAAGCATAATTTTTGCATCCAATGGCAAATTCCCCCAGGTAGAGAGTGGGGACTCCTTTGCATAAATGTTGATAAAAGTTTGACTAAGATCTTATTAGAAATTAATATATTATCTCTCTACATATTTCTGCACGAAATAACATGCAGATATAGTATTTTTAGGTTATTGTTAGATCGTAAAATGTCGAACTCACACTCTATTTTGTGCAAAAGTCTGCTTGAAAGGATTTCGGATTTACCTAATGGTGAGGTTGGGAACTTGCTTTTTTACCTAGGCTAAAAATATTTCAATAAATTCTGATTGTGGAGACTAACAAGAGTTTTTTTTAGTCATATATATTTATTTTTTAGGGACTAATATGAATATTACTAATTTTATCGAGATTATTAAAAAAACAATGTGCTAATTTACCAATATGATTTCTCCAATCTTTTTTCTTTTCGTCATTTATTCCTTTGTGAATTTGAGTTAATGCTTGATATTATTTTTGTGCTCATTTTTTAAAGTAGAAGCTTATGAAAAAGTGAACACACAAAAAGCATAAAAATCATTATTAGATCCAAATTTGTGCTATTTCATACATAACTTGAGAATATTTATAATTACGCATCACAACTAGTGGAGTAGAATCAGGGAAATTAAACATTCTACAATCATTGACGTGTGGGGTGGAGTAGAATCAGAATGGTTGATGCGATCGTTTCCTCTCTCCTGGAGCAGCTGATCTCCGTTGCGGCTGATGAAGTGAAACAACACGTGAAGCTTGTGACTGGTGTCCGACAAGAAGTGAAAAAGCTTACCAGCAATCTTCAAGCCATTCGAGCTGTGCTGGAGGATGCAGAGCAAAGGCAAATGCAGCAAGACAAAGCTGTTACTTTTTGGCTGGATCAGCTCAAAGACGCATCCTACGACATGGAAGATGTGTTGGACGAGTGGGTCTTTGCAAGGCTCAAATTGCAAATTGAGGGCGTTGATGATGACAATGCTCTTTCCCTTGCTCCTCACAAGAAGAAGGTGCGTTCCTTCTTTCGTGCTGTATCAAACTGCTTTGGTAGTTTCAAACAACTTAGTCTTCGTCATGGCATTGCTGTCAAGATTAGGGAAATCAATGAAAAACTAGATGCTATTGCCTCCCAAAAAGATAGGTTTAAATTTGTTGAGAATGTGAGTAACCATGTTAAAATACCGAAGCGAGCGCGAACCACCTCCTTGATTGATGAGGGGGAGGTCTGTGGTAGAGTTGACGAGAAAAATGAGCTCTTAAGCAAGTTGTTTGAAAGTAGTGAACAACAAAAAGGCCTTCATGTCATCTCACTAAAACCACTCTTGCACAACTGGCCTATAATAATGATGAGGTGAAAAGAAATTTTGAAAAAGTTATATGGGTGTGTGTATCAGACACTTTTGAGGAGATTAGGGTTGCCAATGCAATCATTGAAGGTCTAGGTGAGTCAGCTTCTAGTTTAAGTGAATTCCAATCTCTTTTGAGCCATATCCATAGATCAATTGAAGGAAAAAAAAAATTTCTTGTCTTAGATGATGTATGGGATGGGGATTATAATAAATGGGAACCATTCTTCCTTTCTCTAAAGAATGGTCTCCACGGAAGTAAAATTTTGGTTACCACACGTGATGTGTCAGTCGCACGTATGATGGGATCAACAAAGTCAGATATTATCTTCATTGAGCAATTGAGTGAAGAGGAATGTTGGTCATTGCTCAAGCAGTTTGCATTTTTCGGTCGTTCTTTTGAGGATCGTGAAAATTTAGAACCAATCGGGCGCAAAATTGCACGCAAGTGTGAAGGCCTGCCTCTTGCTGCAAAGGTAATAGGGAGTCTCTTGCGCTCTAAAAGTACAGTAAAAGAGTGGCAAATAATTTTAGATAGTGAAATGTGGAAGGGAGAAGGGATTGGGGATTGGACTCCTATGTCGTTGAGTTATAATGATTTGTCGTCCCATTCTATGGTAAAACGATGTTTCTCATATTGTTCCATCTTTCCAAAAGACTACAATATGTATAAAGAGGAACTAATTTCACTATGGATGGCTCAAGGTTACCTTAATGCAAAAGAAGACGAAGAGATGGAGAAGATTGGGGAATTGTATTTCAACATTTTAGCAACGCGCTCTTTCTTTCAAGAGTTTAAGAAAGACGATGATGAGGATGAGATTATAAGTTGTAAGATGCATCACACAGTACATGATTTTGCCCGACATGTAAGCAGAGAAGAATGTTCATGGGCAGAAATTAATGGTTATTTGTCGGTAGAAATTAATGGTAACAAAGAATCAGTCATAAGCTCTGTTGATGACAAAGTCCGTCACCTAGGGTTAAATTTTGAAGGAGGAGCTTCATTTCCTATGTCCGTTCTTGGACTTAATAGATTGTGTACCCTCTTAATTTATGATGAAAGTCCTTCCAATCCATCTCTTAATAGTAGCATCCGTCCAGAGTTATTTAGTAAATTGGCATGTTTAAGGACATTAGTTATAAGGCAATCGTTCTCACATTTTCGTCCTAGCCCAAATTTCATTAGAGAAATTCCAGGAAATGTTGGAAAATTGATACATTTAAAATATCTTAAGTTGTCTGGACTACGTATAAGGAGACTACCTGAGACTTTGTGTGAATTATATAATTTACAAAAGCTAGATATTAGGTGGTGCCGAAATCTTAGAAAATTGCCTGGGGGGATTGGGAAGTTAATGAACATGAGGAGTTTACTGAATTTAGGCACTGTTTCGTTGAAATACATGCCAGTAGGGATTTCCAAATTAACCAATCTTCGAACATTGGAAAAGTTTGTGGTGGCTGGAGGTGTTGGTGATAGCAGTAGGTGTAGCCTTAAATCTCTGAAAAATCTTCAACTCCTTCGAGAATGTGGAATAGAAGGGCTAAGTAATGTGTCACATATAGATGAGGCCGAGAGATTAGTCTTGTGTAATAAAAACCTCCTTCGTTTTCGTCTTGTGTTTGGTGAAGTTGTAGGTGGGGAAGGTGAAGAAAGGAGGAGGAAGAATGAGAAAGACGAACAACTTCTTGAAGCCTTACAACCGCCTTTGAGTGTACGGGAATTAGACATTTTGTTATACGGAGGCAACATTTTTCCCCAATGGTTGACTTCACTAACCAATCTAAGGAATTTACATCTTCGCGGGTGTCTTAACTGTGAGCATTTGCCTCCTTTGGGAAAATTGCCTCTGGAAAAACTCGAACTATGCAGCTTGAAAAGTGTAAAAAGAGTGGGTAATGAGTTTTTGGGAATAGAAGAAAGTAGTGAGGATGGCCCATCTTCATCTTCGTCGTCATCATTGGTTATTGCCTTCCCCAAATTGAAATCACTCGAAATTACCGACATGAATGCACTGGAAGAGTGGGATTACAGGATTAGGGGTTTATTTTTTATCTATTAATATATTAAAATTACAAATTGAAATTACAAGAAAGGAAAACATCTCCATCATGCCATGTCTCTCTGTCTTGCGGGTTTATCTTTGCCCCAAATTAAAGGTGCTGCCGGATTACCTTCTTCAAACGACGACACTGCAGAAATTCAGGATCCTTCAGTGTCCAAGTGTGGAAGAACTGCCCATTCTAGAAGACCACATCTTTCTTCCACGTCTTTCTTCCTTGCGAATTGAGTATTGCCCCAAATTAAAGCTGCTGCTGGATTACCTTCGTCAAACAACCACGCTGAAGGAATTAAGGATGGAGGGATCTCCTCTTCTGCAAAAACGTTATGGAGAGGGGAAAGGAGAAGACTGGCTGAAGATATCTCACATTCCCCACATCATGCGGTCGGCATAAGATATCACTCGCCGGTAATTTCTCCTCCTCTGATTTACTCTGTTGTTGCTTGCAATGAAATTAATAAAAATAAATATATTTTGAATTGAAATTCTATAATTATATGCAATGTTTTCTACTATTTTGATTTGCTTATTGAATTTAACTATTTACTTCAACCATTAATTTAATGGGTCATTCTATGATCCTGTTATAAAAATTATAGAATCAATCATGGTATCAATATGTATGGTTAAATTTAATCAATAGTTCATAAAGTTACAAGTTAGTTAGGATAAGTTAGAATAATACTTTGATTTCAGTTATTTAAAATTTAAACTTCCTAACTATTAAATCTGTTAAACTTGTTTTCTAAAGATTAAATAATGATAATAAAAAACAGGTGTAGTCTGTTTAAATTTCTATATTTTCTTTTAAAAAATATGTAGTCTTTGTAAAATTTCATACAACATCATAGAAAATCCTAATGTAATTTATATTTGTTATGTGTAACTTCCTGAGAGACAAAATCTCTGTGATACATTTGCAGTAACTTTGAAAACTAAATTATCAATTTTATCTTGTATAATGATAATCTTACTTTTTTATATGTAATTTATGTAACATTAATTCTTTAAAGTAACCGTGTAATTGTTTTTACTACATTAGCCCACTTTGTTTTATTTCGTACGTGTAATTATGTTCACCAGGGATTCGAGGAAATGTCGGAACTACATTTGGTTTTACTAATGCAGGCAGGAGAGCAAGACTATGAAAATGAAAAATTTAGCGAAAGGATTGCTAAAATGTTCTGCTGGTAATTCACTTGCTTTGTTTTATAGAATTTCATTTCCATCTTCATCTATTTACGATGATGCTAAAGCAAGCTCAAGCAAGCTCAAGCTCAAGCATTGCATTTTTATTTTATTTAATTTATAGAATTTTTTTTTCCACCTGCATTGCATTTTTATTTATTTTTAGGTTGACTTTGAATACTTCATGGTGAACATTGGGGTGACCAAGGATTAGGCTGGCAGTGGAACGACTACCACTGTGGTTATTGTGCGACTTTGAAGAAGAAAGTGATGGCCGGGTCTGCTCTGTTTATGCGGTATCTCGCAGATTTTTTTCTCCCTTTTTCTTTCTGCGTTAAAACTGCAACAAATGGAAGTGCTGGCTTGATTTTAGCTCCTGTAAAAAAGTGCTTGGGGCAATGTCTTTTGTATCAGCAAGTTATCAAACATCATATTTTAAATATAGAATCCTGAGTTGCTATCGGAAATTCCAGGTCTTTCACCTCTCAGTTTCTTACAAGCTACAAAGCTTTTACTATATTGACAAAGGAAACCGTCTGTGGGCTGAAATGCTTCCACCGTGAAAATTTTTTGATAGTTTTGTGAAGAAGGCTGATTTATCCGATTCATAGAATTATTCAATTCTATGGTACTAATAGGAGACAAATGAATGGTCGCTATTTTTCAATATTCATCTCTCATTCTAACGAGATTCTGAATTTGAATGTGTATGAATATGGTTTTGGTTGGAGAGGATAGTGTTAAAAGGGCATCGGGCGGGGGACAAAAGAAGCATGCAGTGCTGCAAATAACAGGAGATGATCAGATGCTGCATAAAGCATGCAGTTTCTGTTGCAATTTTATTGGCCTGGGTTTAGGGAACTGTCAGAACTTTCAGAAGAAGATGGAGTTTCTCAAACCAAATCTAAGAAGATATCTCACATTCCCCACATGGTCTCAACGCACAGGTAAGTTCTTCTCTAGCTCTGTTTTTCATTGTTTGTTATTTTTAATGTAATTACGGAGCAGAGTTAATCTCTTATCTTGACTTTGCTTTGAGAAAACTACTGTTATATCTATTTTTAATTCACATGTCCGCAGTAATTTCATTTTAGTTTGAGCTGAGTGATAACTGTTCAAGGCTCACTTACTCATTGGGAGAAGCTGCATGACGCAGGCTGCAAGGATTTAGATTTTCATTCGAAGGCTCACTTGCTCATTAGCTTGTGCAATTTCTGTTAAGAGGCACATCCATTCGAAGTAATTCAATTTTATATTTTCATAGTGTGCATGTTTCGTTGCGATTAAAATGATTAGTCTCTTGTTCTTAATGTTTTCTGATTTTCCAGTTATTTAGGGCCATAAACATTTTTCAAGTACTGCATGTGGCTGCAAAAGATTGATGATGATAATTATATCTTGAGGCCTGTGTCTTGCTTTTGAGCACTCGCAGAAACAGAGCTCAAGGGAAAGAAATTGGAAGATGCTCTAAATATAACAAAAGTATATTTCTACTTGTGGTCAATTTACATTTGTTTCTTGTGTCATTATGCAGATTAATTTATTCGAATTTATCCTATCTCATTCATTTATTTTAGACAAAGTTTGAAAAAAAAAAATTATAAGTATACAATTTCCAATGGATTTGATAGAGCGGTCATCAACCATATTGATGTTATTGGAGTAGCACTGTTCTTAAGCACTGCTTTGAGGTCTCTCCCTCTCTATATACAGTGATAGACTATTCTGGTCGTACCAAATTATCCTTGTTTTAATGTTTTGTTTGTTAAACTTTGACTGGGGGAATCTGTTTATTTGTCTGATATGATGTTAGTGTGGTTTCTATTGAAGTGTGTTGATCTATCACCAAGTATTATTTCAATTTTTCTTTACCTAATCAACTTGCATACTTTCCAAGTCTAGATCCTTAACAATAGTGAGACTCCGCTACAGAAGTACGATTTCTCTAGTTTTGTAGTTAAATACGTAAGAATGGTTTTAAATTAACAGAACTCTGAGATAGTTCTCTGAGGAAATACAAGTGGTGAATATGGTTCCAACTTTTAAGTGCCTTAATATTCCCATTTGTTCAGCCCTGTGCGTAAACAATCAGTAATTTCTGTCCAAATTCTTCTTTACTGCCTATATGTGTTGGACTTTGTCTATTGTTCAACTTCACAAATGGATTCCATGCAGGGTTTTGAATGTCCAATTAGGAGAAAGATCAAGGCTTGCTTGGCAAGGAGTGGAAGCGGATCCACTACTTCAGGCAGATGACCTTTTGAAGAAGGCTTACAACAGGCCGTCTCAGGATGTCAATGGCTCGACTCAAAAGTCCCCAAAGTGGTTGATATCAAAGAATGCTATTGTCTCTGGGCTTGGACTCCTTGGCATCAAACAAGGGAATGTCGACTCTGTAAGGGGAAACAAGAGCTCCTAAAGTGCGAAGAAAGAGGATAGTCCGGAAGAATGTGACTGCGTAAATTTCTTGGAGTTAATCAAGTCAATTGCCCAATTTTGCTGCATTAATCTAGTAGGGAGGTGGTGGTATTCACCGTGTTTCCTGGCAAGTATAGTTCACTGATAGAGGGATTCTTTTCTTGATGTCTAAATACTATATGTGATACAACGTCGTATATTCCAAATTTTCTCCAGTTAAATTCTAGTAAGTTAGAAAAGTTAATTTTGTTCTAGCGATGAATTGTTTTCTTAATAACAATAATTGCCTGTTGCTTTGGAATCTTATTCACTCTCTGCAACCCAGTTAAATTGTGCAAATTCTACTGCAGATTTGTCAAACAGAGTGTCTCTGTGATTGTTTTGATACACATTTGATGGCAAGTTCAAGTTTGAATCATTTTGTAATGCCAAAAAACCATAGCGCTTTTAATTACTAGATTGTACTCGAGTTCCTATTTAGTACTACTGTGTTGTAGTTATAGTTATTGTGAAAAAGGAACTGAAACTATAATTTAAATGTTGATCTTGTGTTGTATATATGATTTTTAAATAATAATTTTGACAAAATTAATAAATGTATCATTGATTTTTTTATACTCCCAACTTAATTTTTAAGTCACAATAATAAATATTTATTAAATACTTTGATACTGTAACTTTAAAACTATGCTCCGCGGCACTCTTATCTAATTTTAATTGTACTTTCTAGCTCGATTATAGAAATCCTTACTCGATGTATTTTACCATACAAGATGTTACTTTACTTAATCTTACTCGACTTTAATTGCATATTTTATAACGAATTTTTTTGTCAAAAAATTGGTCCCGATTCCAGCAAGACAGTAACTTCCATTCAAAAGGGTTCCACTTTGAGTGCTTGTAATCTGCACAAGTTTGAGAAGAAATAACCAAAAAAAAAAAGAAACCCGCGTCCAAAGATGCCGTTGAAACAAAGGCCTAGACACTATATCCCATCCCCTTTTACCATATTTTATAATTAAAGAGGCCGTCATTGAATTCAAAAATTATGATCCAAAATCCAAAAATAGAAGAAGAATTGGAAACATACTCCGAGTTTTAAATTGATATGAGAAAAGAATTTAGCATTTTTTGAACAAAAATTTAAGCTAAGACGAAAAAATATGCCTAAAACACCCCTCACATTATCCCAAACTTTCTAAACCCCCCCATTCCTCTGACCATCATCTCTCCCAAATCAATCTTCCCCCAAAACCAGCCATGGCTTCAAATTCAATCAGCTTAACACTCCAATATTGCTTGTAAGCCACCCACAAGTCCTCAACTTCACATGGACTCAAAACCAAACCCTAGCTTCCTTCCCACGCATCCTCATTCACTCCATCATTACTTACCTCTCCCTCACATCCATCCTCTACCACACATCAACATCAACATCACCATCATCATCACCTCTCATTGGACCCCACATCCTCAGACCCATCACAGCCATCCATAACATTTTTTCATTTTGATGCTGAATTATCATTTCACGGGATTTGGTTTCCCTGGGTTTTGGGGTTGGTGCTTCAATACTGTGTTTAATGCTTCCCTTTTGGCCCTTTTTGTTAATTTTCATTACGTGTAATTTGTCACCACATTTGTTTAGTCTCTCCCTTTTAAATTCCCTCTAACACACAAAAAATTCGGATTTGTATTTTGTAAACTAACATTTTTCATTTTGTTAATGAATTAATTATTATTATCTACATTTATGTGATAGGACACATGCCACATCAACTAATATTAGATTATGAATTTTTGCAGCCCCTGCAAAAAACATTTATGAAAGATGTTTAGGTAAGGATTATTTAGGTATTCTAGAGAGTAGATTAAAAATTAATGTTCAAAGTATTAGAACATAAATAATCCCAGCTTTAATAAAATTTTGCCACATAATGATTCTTATCTCTCAAGAGAAACATATCAATAAAATGTACAAAGTTTATAAATATAGAATGCATTAGTACATGTCAATAACAAGACCAATTAGATCATGGCATTACTTAATTTTATTTTTATTTTTTGTTTCTTTTGAAACAAGATCAATTAATTAGATCATGCTAGAAGTTAAATTTGTTTTATTTTCAAATGAAAAAGGAGCAGTCATACAAAGTTTGAATATAAAATTTATAATCTAAAATTAATGATCTGACAATTAACATGTTATTAACCTATCTAATAGAGTAGGAAGTCCCAAATACATCATATTCTGCTCCCGAAATCAATTCCACCTAGGTTACTTCTTTCTATTGAAATTAATGATGATTGGTTTGTTTGCATCATGAAAGTCAAAAATAATTTTGTGAGTAATTTGATTCTTTACGGTACAAAAAATAAATTCGGAAAGTACTAATTTCTCTCATACTTTTCGGGCTAAAAAAAAAATGTAAGTCTAGCATATTTATTATTTAATGGTTATATATTAGTCATCTGTATGTATTTTTTTTTGGGAGAAGCTCAATTAATTTCTCTCATAGTTGTTGATCTGATCCAATTCTAGCCTAATCAACCCGAAACCCATTCAAGTTTATATGAACATAAATTTGCCCACTCCTAGCCGGGATTGTGACCCTACAAGCTTTGAAAAATTTTGAGGTTTCGAAGTGAAATATTAAAAATTAGGTATCAAAAGACTGATTTGACCCCTAAGCACTTGATGTATAAATTTTATACATATAATAGAAATTTAATTTATATTTTGTAAAATAAAATCAAGTAAACTCGATTGTTTTTATTTTGTTAATTATTTGTCCATTATGACAAAATGACAAATAGTCTTTTATTAAAATTTTGATAAAACATGGGCCTAAGTCTTTGATTTTTATTTTGTTTGTTAATTTTTTTATTTTGACAAAATGACAACAGTAACTTCAATTATGAATCAAAGTTGCCAAATCAAAATCGCTGCAGCCTGTAGCTACAAGTAAAATTCTCAAATTTCGAAATTCCCAACGACTGCATGATTTTTCCAACTTTTGTTTTATTTTTTCTCTTTTCCACGGGCATGGGCCCCGAACACTAAGAATTAATTTGAGAATGTTACATTTTCCATTTCTCTTTTTGTCGTGACATAATAGACTAAAACGGAATCACATACTTTTTCAAATTTCCAAATGGCTTTGGCCTAAGCCTTTTGTTAAAAAATCGACTATTCTAGATCAACAATTAATATATTATATATAACTTCAAAAGGTTCATCGGTTGATTGATCTAAGCCTTTTGTTGTAGTTTATAAATATTTTGTTGCTTATAATGTAAGAAATTTTACAGGAGTTGATGCTGAGTAGTCTGAATAAGAAAATTAATTATATTGTAAGATACTGGGTATTCATGATAAAATAAATAAATAAAAAATGAATAAAAATTTAAATCCTTAATTAATTTTTATCAAATTCTTATCAAATATTTAAAAAAGTATATAAAATCAATTAATTGATGGTATTATTAATTTTCATGATTATTTTTAATATTATATTAGTGATTATTAAATTTAATACAATCAATAATACAATAAATTATTAAATGGTCAATTTTATTGACAAATTATCAAATATGCAAAGTAATGAAAAATTAATCTCGAGAGTTAGTAGAAGTAAAATTCCAATTTAATCAGATGATAGATAATAAAGTTCCACTGCTATGTGATATCGATGAAGTCGCATTCGCCTACCTAATATTGCGCAATCAGATAGAAAAAAGGGTCGGCTGCATGATTTTTTCAACTTTTGTCTTATTTTTCTCTTTTCAACTAAAAATTGCAATAATTCTCTGTTTTATACCTAATATTGCGCAATCAGATAGAAAAAAGGGTCGGCTGCATGATTTTTCCAACTTTTGTTTTATTTTTTCTCTTTTCCACGGGCATGGGCCCCGACCACCACAAAATAATTTGAGAATGTTATATTTAACAATTCTCTTTTTGTCATGACATAATGGACTAAAACGGAATCACAACTTTTTCAAATGACCAAATGGCTTCCGCCTACCTGATAATAAAAGGCCATATAGATGAGAAATGGATCCATACGTTAAAGCTAAATTGAAAAATATAATAAATAAGTTGTCAGGAGATGATTTTATCAAAAATTTCACTAGCATGGTCCCGACCAAATACAAATTTGTGATGATATTCGTAATGAATTTATACAATTAGGCGAAATTACTCTTGTGTAGTTTCATCGATATAAATTACACCATTAAAAATATACTAATATTTATAATGAAAAAAATTATGACTATTTTAAATCGACTGTATTATATGTGAATTCTCAAGATTCATAGATAGATTGCACTGAGCTTTTTGTTGCAGTTTACAAATATTTTGTTACTAATTATCTTAAGAGCGGCAAGTAACTAAATACAAATGTAAGAAATTTTACAAGTGCTGATGCTGTGTACTCTGCAGAAAGCTAGCCCCAGACGGTGACTCCTGTGGGGACTCCTTCAATTTGCAGCACAAAAGAACGTTCACATTGACATTGACTTGAGGGTAAAAATTAAATATCTCCAATTAGTATAAGAAGAATCCAAACATGCTTGAATGAACATTCTCTCAGAATACATAAAAGCTACTTTCCTCTGAGCATTTTAGCAGCACGAAAAGCAATTGCAGCATTTACCATTTGATCTAATATCAGAATGGCTCATGCGATCGTTTCTTCTCTCCTGGACCAGCTGAAATCCATTGCTCAAGATCAGGTGAAAGAAAAGTGGAGGCTTGTCACGGGTGTCGAACATGAAGTGGGAAAGCTTACCACCAATCTTCAAGCCATTCAAGCTGTGCTGGAAGATGCAGAGCAGAGGCAAATGAAGCAGGACAAAGCTGTTACTTTTTGGCTGGATCAGCTCAGAGACGCATCCTACGACATGGAAGATGTGTTGGAAGAGTGGATCACTGAAACACGGAAATTGCAGCTTGATGAGGGAGGCGATGATGATGATGATGATAACGACAGTGCTTTTGTTACTTTTTTGACGAAGGTATGTTCCTTCTTTCCTGTTGCCTCAAACTGCTTTGGTGGTTTCAAACAACTCAGTCTTCGTCATGATATTGCTGTCAAGATTAGAGAAATCAGTGAAAAGCTAGATGATATTGCCAGACAAAAAGATAGGTTTAATTTTGTTGAGAATGTGAGTAACAATGTTAGGAATCCAGAGCGAATGCGAACCATCTCCTTGATTGATAAGAGGAAGGTTTTTGGTAGAGTTGAGGAGAAAAATGAGCTCTTAAGCAAGTTGTTGGGTGAAAGTAGTGAACAACAAGAAGGCCTTCATATCATCTCACTAGTTGGGTTAGGGGGTATAGGTAAAACCACTCTTGCACAACTAGCCTATAATAATGATGAGGTGAAAAGAAATTTTGAAAAAGTTATATGGGTGTGTGTA
The DNA here is from genome assembly GCA_039657385.1 of Citrus x changshan-huyou. Classification (NCBI taxonomy): domain Eukaryota; kingdom Viridiplantae; phylum Streptophyta; class Magnoliopsida; order Sapindales; family Rutaceae; genus Citrus; species Citrus x changshan-huyou. Next base: position 11,027,964 of record CM077549.1, read on the forward strand.
TCAAACACTTTTGAGGAGATTAGGGTCGCCAAAGCAATCATTGAAGGTCTAGGTGTGTCAGCTTCTGGTTTAAGCGAATTCGAATCTCTTATGAAACAGATTCAGGAATATATTACAGGGAAGAAATTTTTTCTTGTTTTAGATGATGTGTGGGATGGAGATTACAAAAAATGGGACCCATTCTTTTCTTGTCTAAAGAATGGCCACCATGAAAGTAAAATTCTAATTACCACACGTGATAGGTCAGTTGCACTACAGTTGGGATCAATAGATATTATCCCTGTCAAGGAGTTGGGTGAAGGGGAATGTTGGTTACTGTTTAAGCATATAGCATTTCTACATAGGTCCTTTGAGGATTGTGAAAGATTAGAACCAATCGGGCGAAAAATTGCACGCAAGTGCAATGGCCTGCCTCTTGCTGCAGAGGTAATAGGAAATCTCTTGCGCTCTAAAATTACAGTAAACGTGTGGCAAAGAATTTTAGAGAGTGAAATGTGGAAAGAAGAACAGATTGGGCAAGGTCTTTTGGCTCCTTTGTTGTTGAGTTATAACGATTTACCCTCCAATTCTATGGTAAAACGGTGTTTCTCATATTGTGCTGTCTTTCCAAAAGACTACAGAATGAATAAAGAAGAATTGATTAATCTATGGATGGCTCAAGGTTACCTTAATGCAGAAGAAGACGAAGAAATGGAGATGATTGGAGAAGAGTATTTCAACATCTTAACAACACGCTCTTTCTTTCAGGAGTTTGAGAAAAATGATGATGATAATATTAGGAGTTGCAAGATGCATGACATAGTACATGATTTTGCCCAATTTGTAAGTAGAAAAGAATGTTTGTGGGTAGAAATGTATGATAACAAAGAATCAGTCATAAAGTCTTCTGGTGTCAAAGTCCGTCACTTAGGGTTAAATTTTCAAAGAGGAGCTTCATTTCCTATGTCCTTTTTTGAATTTGATCGATTGCGTAGCCTCTTAATTTATGATACAAGTCATTACAATCCATCTTTATTTCAATCCATCGCTATTTCATCTGCTTATATAGATAGTCTTGTCAATGCAGTTTTATATCTTGCGTCCAGTCGTTCCAATCCATCTCTTAATAGTAGTATCCTTCGGGAGTTATTTAGTAAATTGGCGTGTTTAAGGGCATTAGTTATAAGCCAACCGTCCCCATTTTTTCGTCCTGGCCTAAATTTGATTAGAGAAATTCCAGAAAATGTTGGAAAATTGATACATTTAAAATATCTTAATTTGTGTGGACTACGTATAGAGAGTCTACCTGAGACTTTGTGTGAATTATATAATTTACAAAAGCTAGATATTAGGCGGTGCCAAGATCTAAGAGAATTGCCTACGGGGATTGGGAAGTTAAAGAACATGAGGAGTTTACTAAATGGTGATACTAGTTCGTTGAAGTACATGCCAATAGGGATTTCCAGATTGACCAGCCTTCGAACATTAGAAAAGTTTGTTGTGGGTGGAGGTGTTGATGGTGGCGGCACGTGTAGGCTTGAATCTCTGAAAAATCTTCAACTCCTTCGTGAATGTAGAGTAGAAGGGCTGAGTAATGTATCGCATGTAGATGAGGCTGAGAGGTTACAACTTTACAATAAGAAAAACCTCCTTCGTTTGCATCTTCAGTTTGGCGAAGAAGAGGATGAAGATGAAGATGGGGAAGAGGAAGATGAGGATGGGGGATATGAAGAAGAAGAAGAAGGTGAAGTTGTAGATGGGGAAGGCGAAGAAGGGAGGAGGAAGAATGAGAAAGATGAACAACTTCTTGAAGCCTTACAACCGCCTTTGAATGTAGAGGAATTAAAGATTGAATCCTACGGAGGCAACATTTTTCCCAAATGGTTGACTTCACTAACCAATCTAAGGGATTTAAAACTTGACTGGTGCTTTAACTGTGAGCATTTGCCTCCTTTGGGAAAATTACCTCTGGAAAAACTCGTAATCATCCACTTGAAAAGTGTAAAAAGAGTGGGTAATGAGTTTTTGGGAATAGAAGAAAGCAGTGAGGATGGCCCATCTTCATCTTCATCGTCACTATCAGTTATTGCCTTCCCGAAATTGAAATCACTCAAAATTGTCGAATTGGATGAACTGGAAGAGTGGAATTACAGGATTACGAGGAAGGAAAACATCTCCATCATGCCCCGTCTTTCTTCCTTGGAGATTTGGGTTTGCCGCAGATTAAAGGTGCTGCCGGATTACCTTCTTCAACCGTTATAGAGAGGGGAAACACTGGTATGAGATATCCCACATTCCCCGCATCAAGTGGTCGCCGTAAGATATCACTCACTGGTAATTTCTCCTCCTCCTCTGATTTACTTTGTTGTTGCTTGCAATTAAATTAATAAAAATAATTATATTTTGAATTAAAATTCTATATGGAATCAATCTTGGTATAAATACGTAAAACTTCCTAGTTATCAAATCTATTAAACTTGTTTTCTAAAGATTAAATAATAAAAAATAAAAAAACAAGTGTAGTCTGTTGAAATTTCTATATTTACTTTTAAAAAATATGTGCTCTTTTGTAAAATTTCATGCAATGGAATTTATTTTTTTAATGTACGAAAATTTGTTATGTGTAACTTGCTGAGAGACAAAATCTCTGTGATACGTTTCCAGTAATGTTGAAAACTAAATTATTAATTTTATCTTATATAATGATAATCGTATTTTTTTATATATAATATACGTGACATTAATTTTTTAAAGTAATTGTGTAATTGTTTTTACAACATTAGCCCACTTTGTTTTATTTCGTACTTGTTTAATTATGTTCACCAGGGATTCGAGGAAATGTCAGAACTACACTAGCAATTCACAGGTCCAATCTAATTTGGTTTTAATGATGCAGGCAGGAGAGCAAGACTATGAAAATGAGAAGTTTAGCCAAAGGATTGCTAAAATGTTCTGCTGGTAATTCACTTGCTTTATTTTATAGAATTTCATTTCCATCTTCTTCTATTGATATCTTGTTGTAATAAACAAGAACAGAGAAGTAAATATATATATCAAAATTTACTATTACGATGATGCTAAAGCAAGCTCAAGCTCAAGCACTGCATTTTTATTTTATTTAATTTATAGAATTTTCATTTCCACCTGCATTGCATTTTTATTTATTTTTAGGTTGACTTTGAATACTTCATGGTGAACATTGGGGTGACCAAGGATTAGGCTGGCAGTGGAACGACTACCACTGTGGTTATTGTGGGACTTTGAAGAAGAAAGTGATGGCTGGGTCTGCTCTGTTTCTATCTTTTTTTATTCTTTGATCGGTTTATCCTATATAAACACATGGAATTATGCTAATATTATCAAAATTTTCACCCAATTTTCACTGTTGGTTGTGATAACAATTTCAGGCTCTCAAAAGCTACAAAGCAAAGCATTTGTGGGCTGATCATATGTTTCAATTGAGGAAGGAGTTTGGTGTTGGCAATATTGTCCAGGTAACCACAGCTGATAATTTCCACAAATTTGCATTGCCAGAATACACTTTAATGTTCATCGTAAGAGACTTCGCAGTAAACTTAGTTGGCACCAGCTCGTGCAACTGCTCATTCATTCAAGAGTACTTCATAATTAGATTTTCAAGGTTTGTATGTTTAGTTGCGATCAAAATGTTTAGTCACTCACTCGTAATCTTTTCTGATTTTCAAGTTCTTTAGGGCCATAAACAGTTTTCCAACTCATTCTTAATTTTTAGGTTGATTTCGAGTACCCTGTTGAGGACATTCCCGAGACCAAGGATTAGGCTGGCGAAGAAACTACTACCTCTGTTGTTATAGTGCAGGGTTTGATCATTGGACCTTGAATAAGAAGGCCTTACACGCATTCTGTAATTCAAGCATTCTCTAAAGGAAAAGAGCAGTGGAAGGGATAGTGATGGCCGGATCTGCTCTATTTTAGTTGAAGATCTCTGTGATGTCGATGAACTTAAAGCAGTTGATACTTCTTGATAATTGTTATTACGGATGAATTGATTCCTGGAGACGGGTATCCAAAGGCGGATTTTCATAAACTTCCTTCTTTAACAAATGTTCCAACGCTTGCTGTAGTAACAATTTCATAGCTTGCATCTCTCGGGTGCATCATGTTCACGGGTTGGAAAAAGCATTTGTGGTAAAGCTTCAAAGCTTGTAAAATGGCTGTGAAAAGGCACATTCAATTCGGTATGCTTTGGTGCGGTCTCCTAATGCTAATATTATATTTTGTATAGCAATCTTAATATGCAAAAAATCATTGTGTCCAAAGTTTTCTATTAATTATATGGTGACTGAAATTTTAATTATCATTGTTAGAAAATTAGAAAAAATATGTGCTGTAAATTAGTCATTAGCTGTAACATAGCTATTTAGGTGCAAATCTATGTATTTTAGGAAAATCTACCTAGAAATTATTCTTTCCTTAAATCAGTGATTTAGTTTCCTGATTTAATAGTTTTATGTGTGCTGTAAATCTCTATAAAAGAACAATCTCAATGACAAAATAATTAATTCTGTGCAAACCTATTTTTCAAGTTGGTATCAGAGCAAGAAGAATATCTTGCCGGAATTCCTTTTTTCTTCCTTTTGATCCCTGCACCCTAAAACCATGTCTGACTATTCATCCAATTCCAGTACTGTCCCTCAATCCTCTATGAACAATCCTAGTAGCACGGATGTTTCAAAAATCAGTGCTACCTCCTCAGAATCTCATTCTGTACAAATCACCACAATTCGTTTGAATGGTGACAATTTTCTGAGATGGTCTCAGTCAGTTAGGATGTATATTAGAGGGCGTGGAAAAATGGGCTATTTGACTGGTGAAAAGAAGGCTCCTGCAGTGGATGATCCGGCCTATGTTACATGGGATGCCGAGAATTCCATGGTGATGACGTGGCTTGTGAATTCAATGGAAAAAGATATTAGCTCTAATTATATGTGCTATCCAACGGCAAAAGAGCTTTGGGAGAATGTAAATCAGATGTATTCTGATCTCGGAAATCAATCACAGATTTTTGAGTTGATCCTCAAACTCGGAGAGATGCGACAAGGGGAGCACAACGTCACAAAATATTTTAATTCCTTAAAGCGGATTTGGCAAGACCTTGACCTTTTCAACACCTATGAGTGGAAATCTCCCGAGGATGCTCAACATCACAAAAAGACTATAGAGGATGGCTGCATTTTTAAGTTTTTGGCTGGACTGAATGTTGAGTTTGACGAGGTGAGGGGGAGAATTATTGGAAGACAGCCCCTACCTTCAATTGGTGACGTTTTTTCAGAGGTCAGAAGAGAGGAGAGTCGAAGGAATGTGATGCTTGGCAAGAAGGGAACTGGGCTTGCTGAAGGTTCTGCCCTGGTCTCCATGACTGGAAGCAAGGCTCCTATTTTGCAACGCAAATCTGGTGAAAAACAGTAAGTTTGGTGTGATTTTTGTCATAAACCTCGCCATACCCGTGAGACCTGCTGGAAATTTCATGGGAAACCTGCAAATTGGAAAGGGAAAGCTGGCCGAGCCAACCCTACTGCCAATGAGGTTGAGACCAGCCCCTTCACCAAAGAGCAGATGGAGCATCTTCTTGCACTGTTAAAATTTAATTCGTTACCCAATGTTCCTAGTGTTTCTGTGGCACACACAGGTAATAAATTCTATGCTCTATCTTGTCAATTTAAATCTGCTCCATGGATAATAGATTCAGGAGCATCAGACCATATGACCAATTCCTTACATTTGTTTGAGACTTTTTCACCATGTCCCGAAAATAAAAAGGTTAGGATAGCCGATGGTAATTTCTCACCAATTGTAGGAAAAGGCCTTATTAAACTTTCTGAGAGAGTAGATCTTAAATTTGTTCTCTATGTCCCTAAACTTGCTTGTAATCTCTTGTCAGTTAGCAAACTATCTAGAGACTCTAACTGTTCTGGTATTTTCTATGAATCTTATTGCATTTTTCAGGACCGGAGCTCGGGGAAGACGATTGGCAGTGCTAGGATGATTAATGGTCTCTATTATTTCGAGGATAAATTTCTTAGTAATAAAATAGTTCAAGGGCTAAGTAGTATTAGTTCTTTATCTGCTCGTGATCAAATAATGGTTTGGCATTGTCGTTTAGGCCACCCAAGTTTTCCTTATTTAAAACATTTATTTCCAGTGCTATTTAAAGGGATTGATCCTTCATCATTTCAATGTGAGAGTTGTTTAATGGCAAAAAGTCAAAGAAAATCTTATATTCCAAAACCTTATCATGCTTCAAGACCGTTTTATTTATTCCACAGTGATGTTTGGGGTCCTTCAAAAGTGACCACAATTTCTGGAAAAAAATGGTTTGTGACTTTTATTGACGATCATATACGTCTGTGTTGGGTTTACTTAATGAGAGAAAAATCTGATGTAGAACAGATTTTTAAAGAATTTTATAGGATGATTGAAACTCAGTTTCAAACAAAAATTAATATTTTGAGATCTGACAATGGAACGGAGTATTTTAATAAAGTTTTGGAAACTTTTTTAAATGAACAAGGAATTTTACACCAATCCTCTTGTTCCGACACACCTGAACAAAATGGCATTGCTGAGCGTAAGAACAAGCACTTGTTAGAAGTAGCTAGAGCCATGATATTTTATATGAATGTTCCAAAGTATCTATGGGGTGATGCTATACTGACAACTTCGTATCTTATTAATAGGATGCCTACCAAAGTTTTACAATATATCACCCCGTTGGATTGCTTAAAAAAGGTATTCCCAGAATCTAGAATCAATTTTGACTTACCTTTGAAAATATTTGGCTGCACAGCATATGTGCACGCTCCAAAGAGGCTAAGGTCTAAATTAGATCCAAGAGCTGAAAAATGTGTTTTTATAGGGTATGCACCCAATAAAAAAGGTTACAAATGCTTTAATCCCCTTACAAAACGTTTTTTTGTCACTATGGATGTTTCTTTCATGGAAAATACATCATACTTTACCAAAAATTTGCTTCAAGGGGAGAAGATAGTTGAACCAAATTTTTGGGAAATTGCTGAACCCTTACCTAGCACACTACTTGATACCTTTTTTGAAAAAGAAACCTTGGAAACTAGGCCTAAAGAAACCGAATCTGACATTGGTCTGACAGAAAAAGAAATACTACGAATGGAAAAAAATAGAAACAATCTTGAGCCTGTGGTTTATTCTAGGAAAGGTGTCCTTAGAGGTGGTAGAGACCAGGCCATTATCCAAGCACGTGGTCAACCGGAAGCCCTAAGCAATGGTCATCCAAATGCCTCAGGTAATCCTTCTTCTGTTCCTTCCTCTTCCTTTCCTATTACTGACTTAAACTTACCATTACGATCAGATTCTAAGGAAGAGAACTCTGCACCTGAATCTATTTTGGAACCAGCCCCTGTTATTCTTGAACAGAATCTTAATCTTGACCTCCCCATTGCCCTTAGAAAAGGAACCCGAACATGTACCAAACATCCTATTGCCAAATATATTTCCTATCGAAACCTTTCTGACAATTATAGAGCTTTCACTACAAACATTTCAAAACTTGTTGTGCCTAGAAATATTCAAGAAGCACTTGGTGATCCGAATTGGAGGTTGGCTGTGTTTGAAGAGATGAATGCCTTGAAGAAGAATGATACTTGGGAGATGGTAGAATTACCGAATGGAAAAAAGGTTGTGGGGTGCAAATGGGTGTTTACTATCAATAGTAAGGCAGATGGGAGTGTCGAGAGATACAAAGCCCGTCTTGTTGCAAAAGGTTTTACTCAAACCTATGGGATAGATTACCAAGAGACCTTTGCTCCGGTAGCTAAAATCAACTCAATTAGGGTCCTGTTGTCTCTTGCTGTTAACTCTAATTGGCCCTTACACCAATTGGACGTTAAAAATGCTTTCCTAAATGGAGACCTTGAGGAGGAGGTATATATGAGTTCCCCACCAGGCTTTGAAGAAAGGTGTGGAAATGGGAGAGTGTGCAAATTGAAGAAGTCCTTGTATGGACTGAAACAGTCACCAAGAGCTTGGTTTGAGCGCTTTGGCAAGGTGATTAAGCGTTATGCATATATTCAAAGTCAAGCTGATCATACAATGTTTTACAAGCATTCAAATGATGGTAAAATAGCTATCTTGATAGTATATGTGGATGATATCGTGTTAACTGGGGATGATTGTAATGAGCTAGCAAAGTTAAAAAAGAAACTGGCTGAGGAGTTTGAGATTAAAGATCTCGGGGCATTAAAATACTTTCTTGGGATGGAGTTTGCTAGATCTAGAGAAGGCATTTTTGTAAATCAGAAGAAGTATGTTATCGACTTGTTAAACAAGACAGGTATGCTAGGGTGTAAACCTGCTGAAACCCCTATAGAAACTAATGTGAAACTGCAACTTGCAGAAGCTGAGAATATGAAGAATAGGGAGCATTATCAGAGACTTGTTGGGAGATTGATTTATCTATCCCATACACGCCCAGATATATCCTTCTCTGTTAGTATGGTTAGCCAATTTATGCATGCCCCAGGACCGGCACACTTTGAAGCTATCTACAGAATTTTAAAGTATCTAAAAGGGACACCGGGCAAAGGAATTCTGTTTAAGCCACAAGGACACTTGCAGATTGAAGACTACACAAACGCAGATTGGGCTGGAAGCATAGTAGACCGAAGATCCACTTCTGGATACTGTTCATTTGTAGGTGGTAATTTGGTTACTTGGAGAAGCAAGAAATAGAATGTGGTAGCTAGGAGCAGTGCTGAGGCTGAATTTAGAGCTGTAGCCCATGGTATTTGTGAGATCATGTGGATTAGGAGGCTGTTGGAAGAGTTAAAAGCGACAAAATCATCTCCTATGTAGTTGTACTGTGACAACAAGGCAGCAATCTCAATAGCACACAATCCAGTCCTTCATGACCGCACAAAACATGTGGAGATTGACAAGCATTTCATCAAGGAGAAGATAGATAATGGATTGGTTCATATGGAGCACATTCCTACTGGAGAACAAGTGGCTGATGTCTTTACCAAAGGACTACACACAAAACAGTTCAATTTTCTAGTTGGCAAGCTGGCTATGGAGGATATCTTCAAACCAGCTTGAGGGGGAGTGTTAGAAAATTAGAAAAAATATGTGCTGTAAATTAGTCATTAGTTGTAACATAGCTATTTAGGTGCAAATCTATGTATTTTAGGAAAATCTACCTAGAAATTATTCTTTCCTTAAATCAGTGATTTAGTTTCCTGATTTAATAGTTTTATGTGTGCTGTAAATCTCTATAAAAGAACAATCTCAATGACAGAATAATTAATTCTGTGCAAACCTATTTTTCAAGTATCATATCAATCTTAAAAATTTTGGTAACCCTATTTTACTTTGCTTGTACAGAATACCTGTTTTCGCTGATATGTCTAATTCCTAGAAATTCATTTCCATCGGTTTCTATTGGTTTTAGCACAAACAGAAACATAGAGCCCTGGGAGAAAGTTTTACTTTTGGTGGTATTATGCCTTATTTTCTTCATTCATCATATTTGTTTCGAATTCATGCTCTCATTCAGAGAGTAAAGCCTTTTCCAGGCTGCTTTGTAGCCAAATTTTGATGCCATCGATGCGTGATTGTCATTTAGATTTTCGAAATAATTGTTAGATTGGAGAAGAATAAGAATATATTGTTCAAAGGCTATTTAATTAGCACCCTCTGAATTTAGTTGGCAATAATGCATTGAAATGGTTGGGGAAAGTTATTGTCTTAATTAAATTACAGGTGATAAGATGCTGCTTCAATTTTGCAAGCATATTGTACTGCGAAGATTCTGCCCACATGAGATACTGTGATTCTTGACGTCAGGATAACACAGGTCAAATTTTAGTATCAATATATATCATCTTCTTTACTGTTCTGCCTCTAAATATTAAACTTTAATCAAGTTGTTTTTGTTTGTGTAAGTTATCATGTTAAGGAAACTAAGCTGCTTATTAAGGCAAATGTCATAATGAAGATTGCTCACCACACCTGGTATGCATGATGGCCAGGAAGATTAATTGTTCACAAACCAATTTGATCAGTGTTAGATTTTTTGCCTCCTTTGGAGGGACATCATCATCAAATTTGAGTAGAGAATCTTTGAAGGGAATTTTGTTGTGAGATCTTCACAGTAGTGAATTCTGGGAGCTCGAACTTGAGTGAGATAATAGGGAGTATTGGGGATTTGGGTTATGAGTAATCATTATCCTTCCAATATGTGTAAGCACTCACTTGTTAGTAAAATCATCTTCGTATATTGACTGTTTCTTTGTTATCAGGTAGAGTGTGATCTTCAAGGGTTTGAGAAAGTCCTTGCAGTAAAGTTTCCACCAGAAGCAATTGCTCAGTTTCAGATTTTCTAGGCGTTTAATTAGTTTCGATTATAATGTTTAGTTAGTTTCAATTATAATATTTAGTCACTCATTCTGAATCTTTTCTAATTTTCAAGTTCCTTAGGGCCACAATCATTTTTTCAAGTCTGCTGTGGCTGCAAAAAGATTGATGGTCATAAAATTATCTTGGCCCTTGAGCCATTGCGTTTGAGCACAAACAGAAACAGAGCTAAAGGAAAAGAACTTGACGCAAGAAGATGCTCTGAATATAACAAAAGTATATTTCTACTTCTTGTGGTTATTTACTTTTGTTTCTCCTGTCAGCATATTTGATTAATTCGTTCGAATTCGAGCTCTTACACTTTATTTAAAACCATGTTCAGGTGGCTTGCAAGCTAATTAAGTTAATGCAGAAGCAATACTCTAGACAAAGATGAGCAAATTGAAGGTGATAAATGCATATATGGTGGCCAAATCGCTTATTATGTTTCATCTCTCAATCTAACATGATTCTGATTATTAATTTCCATGAATAATTATTAGGCTGGTGCAGATGTTCTTAAAAGGGCCATTAAACTACCTTATGAAATTGGAAAGTTGCTATTGCTTGAATGAAAGCACCATCTTCTGTTGCCAAGGCGTTCCCCACATGATGAGATTCTGTGATTGTTACCGGCTCCTTAATTATTTGTTAAATCAGGTTTTTCTTATCAAGTACGTCATCTTATTCACCATTTTGGCTATATCAGAATTTGCTAATACCATGATGTCAAAGCAAGCTCAAGCACTAGATCCCTACTAATAATGCATTGCATTTTCATTTTATTTTTAGGTTGACTTTGAAGACCCTATGGAGAACATTGGGGTAATCAAGGATTAGGCTGGTGATGGAACTTCCACTGTGGTGTTGTGTGCAACGTTCAGTTGCTGGACTTTGAAGAAGAAAGTGATGGCCAGGTCTGCTCTGTTTCAATTGAGGATGGATAGCTGCCTAGAAGGCATGATGATTATTATTGCATGATATTAAGGTACTAAGATCATCATTTCTGTCTTGTTTTTTTCTTTGATCGGTTTATCCTCTATAAGCAAATTCAATTATGCTACTATTACCCTTTTTTCACCCATTTTTCACCGTTGGTTGTGATAACAATTTCAGGTATTCAAAAGCTACAGAGCAAAGCACATGTGGGCTGATCACATGCTTCCATGGAGGAAGGAATTCGGTATTGACACTATTATGCAGGTAACCGCAGTTGTTAATTTACACAAATTTGCATTGTCAGAATGCCCTTTAATATTCACTGTGTTTCTTTTTGTTACTCAGGTTACCATGGTATGTAGAGTATCATCTTTGAGGGTTTGTAGGAGCCTTTGCAGGAAATTTACCTGCTTGAGCAATTGCACATTCATCGAGTACAATTTTGGATTTTCAAGGTTTGTACGTTTAGTTGCGATTAGCAGGCTTAGTCACTCATTCCTAATCTTTTCTGATTTTCAAGTTATTTAGGTCCATTAACAGTTTTCACACATGTTTCAATGCTAGTTGTACTAACAATTTCTCATCTTGCATCTCTAAGATGCATCACGTTTGAAACAGCTTTTGCGGTAAACTTTCAATGCATGTACAATGGCCGTTAAGAGGTACATTCAATTCGGTACGTTTTGGTGCAGTCTTCTAATGCTAATATCATGTTGTGTATATTTAGTTTGCAATTAAAACTTTGGTATACAATCTTAATCTCATATAAATCATTGTGTACAAAGTTTTCTATTAATTATATGGTGACTAAAAGTTTAATTATCTTAAAATTTGTTGTAACTCTCTTTTACTTTGCTTGTACAGAGTACCTGTTTTGGCTGACATGTCTAATTCGTAGAAATTCATTTCCATGGGTTTCCATTGGTTTGAGCACATACAGAAACAGAGCTTTACTTCCCGAGGTGTTATGCCTTTGTCTCTTCATTCACCATATTTGTTCGAATACGTTGTCTCATTAAGAATTTAAAGCCTTTTTCTAGGCAGCTTTGTGGCCAATAAAGAATGTAATTTTGTAATTATTTAACTCTGCTCCTGCGAACATGCGGTATTACAAGTGGCATCTTGCAGATTTTTTTCCCCCTTTTTTCTTTCTGCATTAAAACTGCAACAAATGGAAGTGACTGGCTTGATTTTAGCTAATGTAAAAAAGTGCTTGGGGCAATGTCTTTTGTATCAGCAAGTCATCAAACATCATAGTTTAAATATAGAATCCTGAGTTGCCGTATATTGACAAAGCTAACCGTCTGTGGGCTGAAATGCTTCCACGGATCAGGAAGGAATTTGGGGTTGACACTAAATGTTATGCAGATAACTACAGTTGATAATTTTTACCCAAAATTTGTCACAGTTGACAATTCACTTACAGTGTTTCCTTGTGTTATCAGGCTCTCATATGTGAATTGAAAGATTAAGAAAGATTGATTCTAACTGACTTATGCAATTGAAGATTATGAAAAAGCATTTGCACTAAAGTTCCCAGCTTGTTTAATTGCTGTGTATTTTTTACCCAAGATTATGCAATTGACTTATGCAATGCACTTACAGTGTTCTGAGTACTTGAGTTTCAGATTTCCAAGATGTGTAATTTTAGTTGCCATTGAAATATTTAGTCGCTCATTCTTAAAAATCTGTTCTAATTTTCCTGTTATTTTGGGCCATAAACAGTTTAACAAGTCTGCATGTGGTTTCTAAAGATTGATGGTTATGATAAATATTGTGAGGTATGAAATATTAATTTGCTATATAAATATGTGTACAAATTTTTACTATTACATGGGGACTGAAATTGTAACTTGCAGGATCAAAAGAAATCCTAATTTGCTTTAGGTAAGAAATCTTAATTTGCTTAAGTGTCTGCATTTGTGTACAAAGGAAAAATAAGAAACTCTGCTACATGGGGACCGAAATTTTAGTTTTGTGAAGAAGGCTGATTTATCTGATTCATAGAATTGTGAAAAGGGCATCGGGTGGGGGACAAAAGAAGTGTTGAAGTCGAAAAGGTTATTGGTTGAAGCATGCAGTGTTGCAATTAAGTTATTATTGTCTTGAAATAACAGGAGATGATCAGATACTGGTTAAAGCATGCAGTTTCTGTTGCAATTGTATTGGCCTGGGTTTAGGGAATTGTCAGAACTTTCAGAAGAAGATGGAGTTTCCCAAACCAAATCTAAGAAGATACCTCACATTCCCCACATGGTCTCAACGCACAGGTAAGTTCTTCTCTAGCTCTGTTTTCCATTGTTCGTTATTTTTAATGTAAACAAGGAGTAGAGTTAATCTCTTATCTTGACTTTGCTTTGAGAAAACTACTTTTACATCTATTTTTAATTCACATGTCCACAGTAATTTCATTTTAGTTTGAGCTGAGTGATAACTGTTCAAGGTTCACTTACTCATTGGGAGAAGCTGCATGACGCAGGCTGCAAGGATTTAGATTTTCATTCGAAGGCTCACTTGCTCATTAGCTTGTGCAATTCCTGTTAAGAGGCACATCCATTCGAAGTAATTCAATTTTATATTTTCATAGTGTGCATGTTTTGTTGCGATTAAAATGATTAGTCTCTTGTTCTTAATGTTTTCTGATTTTCCAGTTATTTAGGGCCATAAACATTTTCCAAGTACTGCATGTGGCTGCAAAAGATTGATGATGATAATTATATCTTGAGGCCTGTGTCTTGCTTTTGAGCACTCGCAGAAACAGAGCTCAAGGGAAAGAAATTGGAAGATGCTCTAAATATAACAAAAGTATATTTCTACTTGCGGTCAATTTATATTTGTTTCTTGTGTCATTATGCAGATTAATTTATTCGAATTTATCCTATCTCATTCATTTATTTTAGAGCGGTCAATTCATTTATCCAAAGGATTTGATAGAGCGGTCATCAACCATATTGATGTTATTGGAGTAGCACTGTTCAAATTCAATCAGCTTAACACTCCAATATTGCTTGTAAGCCACCCACAAGTCCTCAACTTCACATGGACTCAAAACCAAACCCTAGCTTCCTTCCCACGCATCCTCATTCACTCCATCATTACTTACCTCTCCCTCACATCCATCCTCTACCACACATCAACATCAACATCACCATCATCATCACCTCTCATTGGACCCCACATCCTCAGACCCATCACAGCCATCCATAACATTTTTCATTTTGATGCTGAATTATCATTTCACGGGATTTGGTTTCCCTGTGTTTTGGGGTTGGTGCTTCAATACTGTGTTTAATGCTTCCCTTTTGGCCCTTTTTGTTAATTTTCATTACAAGAGCTATGCTAAGAAAAAGAAGCAGGGATGATCAAAACAACTAGTAGTTATCCTTGCTTTGTGTTTTCTTTTTTAATTTATTTGATTTTTGGTTAATTATAAATGGAGGTAATGGGTTCATTGCCATTGACAGAGATGTTTCCAGTTGCCTAAACTTTGTATTTTCAATTTTGGTAATACGTGTAATTTGTCACCACATTTGTTTAGTCTCTCCCTTTTAAATTCCCTCTAACACACAAAAAATTCGGATTTGTATTTTGTAAACTAACATTTTTCATTTTGTTAATGAATTAATTATTATTATCTACATTTATGTGATAGGACACATGCCACATCAACTAATATTAGATTATGAATTTTAGCAGCCCCAGCAAAAAACATTTATGAAAGATGTTTAGGTAAGGATTATTTTTGTATTCTAAAGAGTAGATTAAAAATTAATGTTCAAAGTATTAGAACATAAATAATCCCAGCTTTAATAAAATTTTGCCACATAATGATTCTTATCTCTCAAGAGAAACATATCAATAAAATGTACAAAGTTAGAAATATAGAATGCATTAGTACATGTCAATAACAAGACCAATTAGATTATGGCATTACTTTATTTTATTTTATTTATTTTTTTGATTCTTTTGAAACAAGATCAATTAATTAGATCATGCTAGAAGTTAAATTTGTTTTTTTTTTCAAATGAAAAAGGAGCAGTCATACAAAGTTTGAATATAAAATTTATAATCTAAAATTAATGATGTGACAATTAACATGTTATTAACCTATCTAATAGAGTAGGAAGTCCCAAATACATCATATTCTGCTCCAGAAATCAATTCCACCTAGAATACTTCTTTCTATTGAAATTAATGATGATTGGATTGTTTGCATCATGAAAGTCAAAAATCGCTGCAGCCTGTAGCTACGGGCAAAATTCTCAAATTTCGAAATTCCCAACGACTGCATGATTTTTCCAACTTTTGTTTTATTTTTCTCTTTTCCACGGGCATGGGCCCCGAACACTACGAATTAATTTGAGACATAATGGACTAAAACGGAATCACATACTTTTTCAAATGACCAAATGCCTTTGGCCTAATAAAGTTATATATTGACTGTGGACTAAAACAGACCCACAACTTTTTCGAATGACCAAATGAATTAATGAGACAATGGCTTTTGCCTACCTTGATAACAAAAGTCGTCGGCCATAATCCATATAGACAAAAAATGGTCCATACGTTAAGGTTAAATTGAAAAATATAATAAATAAATTTCATTTTTGATGAAATTCGTAATGGATTTATTCCTTAATTATCTTTCACATATTTTCTCTATAATATCATATAAGTCATAGACCACAGCATGATATTTATTGCAATTAAAATCATTGTGAAACTGATTTTATTCTTTTTTTTTTCTCAAACAAAGTATCTAGCTAATTGCAGATGTAATAAATTACTAATTAACATTATTTTATCTGAAAAATACAATAAATAAATTGTCAGGAGATGATTTTATCTGAAATTTCACTTGCACGGTCCAGACCACGTACAAATTTGTGCTGAAATTCATAATGGATTAATATGATTGGGCGAAATTACTCCATATAATTTCATCAATATCTATTAAACGATAAAAAAAATTTATTGATATTTATAATTAAAAAAAATCTATCCACTAAGACTATTCTAGATCAACAATTAATATATTATATATAACTTCAAAAGGTTAATCGGTGGATTGATTTAAGCCCTTTGTTGTAGTTTATAAATATTTTATTGCTTATAATGTAAGAAATTTTATAGGAGCTGATGCTGAGTAGTCTGAATAAGAAAATTAATTATATTGCAAGTTATTGGGTATCCATAATAAAATAAACAAATAAAAAATGAAATAAAAATTTAAATACTTAATTATTTTTTTATCAAATATTTAAAAAAGTATATAAAATCAATTAATTGACGGTATTATTAATTTTCATGATGATTTTAAATATTTTTTTAGTGATTAGTAAGTTTAATACAATCTATTATGCAATAAATTATTAAATGGTTAATTTTATTGAAAAATTATCAAATATGCAAGTAATGAAAAATTAATATCAAGAGTTAGTAGAAGTAAAGTTCTAATTTAATCAGATGATAGATAATAAATAAAAATAAATTTTAAGTAAATCATAAATTAAAAAAAAATAAATAAATATTAAGCATAAATAAACGATAATGATATAAATTAAAGTCTCATAAATGGATAACTTTTTTTCTTTAATTTTATCCCAACTAAAGTTATGCGTAAATTAGGATTATCAATTCCATAATTTTAGGATTAAATTTAAATTTGGTTCCTAAATCCAATTCAATTAAGCTTATCAAATATGAGATAAATATATAATCACAAAATTAGTCCAATTCCGTACTTACTCCTAGTATCCGAACATGGCCTGATAAAATAATTTAGGTAATATACTTCTATGACTCACAATTTAAATAAATCTAAGAATTTATATAGGGGATGGAAAATTCACAATAATCATAACTTATGTTATCTTTTCTTCCTTTTCACAATGACCCGATATCGATGAAGTCGCATTCGCCTACCAAACATTGCGCAATCAGATGGAAACAAGGGTCGGCTGCATGATTTTACAAATGTAAGAAATTTCACAAGTGCTGACGCTGTGTACTCTGCAGAATTAACAATGAATTATTATGAATCAGAGAAACAGGGCAGACGCTGTACAATTATTGACATTGACTCGAGGGTAAAAATTAAATATCTCATATGGTATAAGAAGAATGCAAACATGCTTGAATGAACATTCTCACAGAATACATAAAACCTACTTTCCTCTGAATGGCTCATGCGATCGTTTCCTCTCTCCTGGACCAGCTGAAATCCATTGCTCAAGATCAGGTGAAAGAAAAGTGGAGGCTTGTGACGGGTGTCGAACAAGAAGTGGGAAAGCTTACCAAAAATCTTCGAGCCATTCAAGCTGTGCTGGAAGATGCAGAGCAGAGGCAAATGAAGCTCGACGAAGTTGTTACTGATTGGCTGGATGAGCTCAGAGACGCATCCTACGACATGGAGGATGTGTTGGATAAGTGGATCACTGAAACACGGAAATTGCAGCTTGATGAGGGCGGCGATGATGACGATGCTCTTGCTCTTGCTCCTCCTAAGAAGAAGGTATGTTCCTTCTTTCGTGCTGCCTCAAACTACTTAGGTGGTTTCAAACAACTCATTCTTCGTGATGATGTTGCTGTCAAGATTAGCGAAATCAGTGAAAAGCTAGATGGTATTGCCACTCGAAAAGATATGTTTAAATTTGTTGAGAATGTGAGTAACAATGTTAAGAAACCAGAGCGAGTGCGAACCACCTCCTTGATTGATGAGGGAGAGGTTTTTGGTAGAGATGACGAGAAAAATGAGCTGTTTGGTAAGTTGTTGGGTGAGAGTGGCGAACAACATCCTCATATCATCTCACTGGTTGGGTTAGGGGGTATAGGTAAAACCACTCTTGCACAACTAGCCTATAATAATGATGAGGTGAAAAGAAATTTTGAAAAAGTTATATGGGTGTGTGTATCAGACACTTTTGATGAGATGAGGGTTGCCAAAGCAATCATTGAAGGTCTAGGCGAGTCAGCTTCTGGTTTAAGCGAATTCCAATCTCTTATGAGCCATATCCATAGATCAATTGAAGGAAAAAAATTTTTTATTGTCTTAGATGATGTATGGGATGGGAATTATAATATATGGGATCAATTCTTCTTTTGTCTAAAGAATGGTCTTCCCGGAAGTAAAATTGTGGTTACCACACGTAATGAGTCAGTTGCACATATGATGCGAACAATAGAGTTAGATATTATCTCCATTGAACAACTAGCTGAAGAGGAATGCTGGTTGTTGTTCAAGCGGTTGGCATTTTTCGGTCGCTCTTTCGAGGATTGTGAAAAATTAGAACCAATCGGGCGAAAAATTGCACGCAAGTGCAAAGGCCTGCCTCTTGCTGTAAAGGTAATAGGGAATCTCTTGCGCTCTAAATGTACAGTAAAAGAGTGGCAAAGAATTTTAGAGAGTGAAATGTGGAAGGTAGAAGAGATTAGGAAAGGTCTTTTGGCTCCTTTGTTGTTGAGTTATAACGATTTGCCCTCTAATTCTATGGTAAAACAATGTTTCTCATATTGTGCTGTCTTTCCAAAAGACCACTATATGCATAAAAAGGAATTGATTGATATGTGGATGGCTCAAGGTTACCTTAATGCAGAAGAAGACGAAGAAATGGAGATGGTTGGAGAAGAGTATTTCAACATCTTAGCAACACACTCTTTTTTTCAAGAGTTTGAAACATACGGTGGCGATAATGAGTTTATGAGGTGTAAGATGCATGACATAGTACATGATTTTGCCCAATTTGTAAGTAGAAAAGAATGTTTGTGGCTAGAAATTGATGGTAACAAAGAGTCAGTCATAAATTCTTTTGGTGACAAAGTCCGTCACCTAGGATTAAATTTTGAAGGAGGCGCTCCACTTCCTATGTCCATTTATGGACTTAATAGATTGCGGACCCTCTTAATTTATGATAAAGGTCCGTCTCTTCGTAGTAGCATCCTTCCGGGGTTATTTAGTAAATTGGCGTGTTTAAGGGCATTAGTTATAAGGCAGTTGTCCTCATTTTCTCATCCTAGCCCAAATTTCATTAGAGAAATTCCAGAAAATATTGGAAAATTGATACATTTAAAATATCTTAATTTATCTGAATTATGTATAGAGAGACTGCCTGAGACTTTGTGTGAATTATATAATTTACGAAAGCTAGATATTAGGCGGTGCCCAAATCTTAGAGAATTGCCAGCGGGGATTGGGAAGTTAATGAACATGAGGAGTTTACTGAATGGTCAAACTTATTCATTGAAGTACATGCCAATAGGGATTTCCAAATTAACCAGTCTTCGAACATTAGAAAAGTTTGTTGTGGGTGGAGGTGTTGATGGCGGCAGCACGTGTAGGCTTGAATCTCTGAAAAATCTTCAACTCCTTCGTAAATGTGGAATAGAAGGGCTGAGTAATGTATCACATTTAGATGAGGCTGAGAGAATAGGACTTCACAATATGGAAAACCTCCTTCGTTTGCATCTTGTGTTTGATGGAGTCGTAGATGGGGAAGGCGAAGAAGGGAGGAGGAAGAATGAGAAAGATAAACAACTTCTTGAAGCTTTACAACCGCATTTGAATGTAGAGGAATTACAGATTTGTTTCTACGGAGGCGACATTTTTCCCAAATGGTTGACTTCACTAACCTATCTAAGGGAATTAAATCTTTGGTTTTGTTTTAACTGTGAGCATTTGCCTCCTTTGGGAAAATTACCTCTGGAAAAACTCCAACTATACATTTTGAAAAGTGTAAAAAGAGTGGGTAATGAGTTTTTGGGAATAGAAGAAAGCAGTGAGGATGACCCATCTTCATCTTCATCGTCATCATCAGTTACTGCCTTTCCCAAATTAAAATCACTCGACATTGGGGGAATGGAAGAGTTGGAAGAGTGGAATTACAGGATTACGAGGAAGGAAAACATCTCCATCATGCCCCGTCTTTCTTCCTTGTGGATTAGAGGTTGCCCCAAATTGAAGGCGCTGCCGGATTACCTTCTTCAATCGACGGCACTGCAGGAACTGCGTATTTATTTTTGTGATCTTCTAGAAGAACTGCCCATTCTAGAAGATCGCAAGACAACCGACATACCACGTCTTTCCTCCTTGGAAATTGGGTATTGCCCCAAATTAAAGGTGCTGCCGAATTACCTTCTTCGGACGACGACGCTGCAGGAATTGATTATTCACAGATGTCCTCTTCTGGAAAACCGTTATAGAGAGGGGGAAGGAGAAGACTGGCATAAGATATCTCACATTCCCTACATCGAGTCCGAGTGGTAAATTCTCGAATGGTTGCAATTACTATCACCCACCGGTAATTTCTCACCTCTATTTTACTTTGTTGTTACTTCAAACAACGACACTGCAAACATTGACAATTTGTACATATCAATAAAATGTACAAAGTTAGAAATATAGAATGCATGAGTACATGTCAATAACAAGACCAATTAGATTATGGCATTACTTTATTTATTTATTTATTTTTTGATTCTTTTGAAACAAGATCAATTAATTAGATCATGCTAGAAGTTAATTTTTTTTGTTTTTCAAATGAAAAAGGAGCAGTCATACAAAGTTTGAATATAAAATTTATAATCTAAAACTAATGATGTGACAATTAACATGTTATTAACCTCTCTAATAGAGTAGGAAGTCCCAAATACATCATATTCTGCTCCAGAAATCAATTCCACCTAGAATACTTCTTTCTATTGAAATTAATGATGATTTGTTTGTTTGCATCATGAAAGTAAAAAATAATTTTGTGAGTAATTTGATTCTTTACGGTACAAAAAAATAAATTCGGAAAGTACTAATTTCTCTCATACTTTTCGGGCTAAAAAATAAATGTAAGTCTAACATATTTATTATTTAATAATTCTATATAGAATCAATCATGGTATAAATATGTAAAACTTCCTAGTTATCAAATATGTTAAACTTGTTTTCTAAAGATTAAATAAAAAAAAAATACAAGTTTAGTCTGTTGAAATTTCTATATTTATTTACTTTTAAAAAGTATGTGCTCTTTTGTAAAATTTGATACAACATCATAGAAAATCCCAATGTAATTTATTTTTTAATGTACGAAAATTTGTTATGTGTAACTTCCTGAGTGACAAAATCTCCTTCATACATTTGCAGTAATGTCGAAAACTAAATTATCAATTTTATCTTGTATAATGATAATCGTATTTTTTTATATATAATTTATGTGACATTAATTCTTTAAAGTAATTGTGTAATTGTTTTTAGTAGTACATTAGCCCACTTTGTTTTATTTCATACGAGTTTAATTATGTTCACCAGGGATTCGAGGAAATGTCAGAACTACACTAGCAATTCACAGGTCCAATCTAATTTGGTTTTAATGATGCAGGCAGGAGAGCAAGACTATGAAAATGAAAAGTTTAGCCAAAGGATTGCTAAAATGTTCTACTGGTAATTCACTTGCTTTATTTTATAGAATTTCATTTCCATCTTCTTCTATTGATATCTTGTTGTGAATAAACAAGAACAGGGAAGTAAATGATTGAACCACAGAGAAGTAAAGGTGTATCAAAATTCGCTATTATGATGATGTTAAAGCAAGCTCAAGCACAAGCATTGCACTTTATATTTTATTTAGTTAATAGAATTTTCATTTCCACCTGCATTTCATTTTTGGGTTGACTTTGAAGACTCTATGGAGAACATTGGGGTAACCAAGGATTATCACTGTGGTTATTGTGCAACGTTTGGTTGCTGGACTTTGAAGAAGGAAGTGATGGCCGGGTCTGCTCTGTTTCAGTTGAGGATGGATAGCTACCTGAAAGACATGATGATTATTATTGCGTGATGTTAAGGTGCTGAGATCATCATCGCTATCTTGTTTCATTCTTGGAATCATTTATCCTGTATAAACATTTGTTTTAACAAATGTTTCAATGCCTGCTGTAGTAACAATTTCATATCTTGCATCTCTCGGGTGCATCATGATCACGGGTTTGAGAAAGCATTTGTGGTAAAGCTTCAAAGCTTGTACAATGGCTGTGAAAAGGCACATTCAATTCGGTACATTTGGTGCGGTCTCCTAATGTTACTACCATATTTTGTATAGCAATTAAAATTCAGGTATACAATCTTAATATGCAATAAATCATTGTGTACAGAGTTATCTATTAATTATATGGTAACTGAAATTTTCATTATAATTTTAATTATCATATCAATATTAAAATTTTTTGTAACCCTCTTTTACTTTGCTTGTACGGAGTACCTGTTTTGGCTGATATGTCTAATTCGTAGAAATTCATTTCCATCGGTTTCCATTGGTTTTAGCACAAACAGAAACAGAAATCTGGGGAAAAGTTTTACTTCTTGTGGTATTATGCCTTTATTTATTCATTCATCATATTTGTTCGAATTCATGCTCTCATTCAGAGAGCAGCCTTTTCCAGGCTACTTTGTAGCCAAATTTTCATGCCATCGATGCATGATTGTCATTTAGATTTTCCAAATAATTGTTAGATTGAAGAAGAATAAGAAGATATTGTTAAAAGGGTATTTAATTAGCACCCTCTGAATTTAGTTGCCAATAATGCATTGAAATGGTTGGGGAAAGTTATTGTCTCAATTAAATTACAGGTGATAAGATGCTGCTCCAATTTTGCAAGCATCTCGTGTTGCGAAGATTTTGCCCACATGAGATGCTATGACTTTTGACATCAGGGTAACACAGGTCAAATTTTAGCATCAATAGATATCATCTTCTTTACTGTTCTGCTCGAAATATTAAACTTTAGGCAAGTTGTTTTTGTTTGTGTGAGTTATCAGGTTAAGGTTGTGTGAGTTATCAGGTTAAGGTTACTAAGCAGCTTATTAAGGCAAATGTCAGAATGAAGATTGTTCACCGCACCTGGTATGAATGATGGCGAGGAAGATTAATTGTTCACAAGCCAATTTGATCAGTGTTAGATTCTTTTGCCTCCCTTCGAGAGATATCATCATCAAATTTCACTGTAGTGAATTTTGGGAGCTTGAACTCACTTGAGTGAAATATTAGGGAATACTGGGGATTTGGGTTATGAGTGATCGTTATCCTTCAAATATTTGTAAGCTCTCACTTGTTAGTAAAATCATCTTCGTATATTGACTTTGTTTCTTTGTTGTCAGGCCGAGTGTGATCTTCAAGGTTTGAGAAAGTCTTCGCAGTAAAATTTCCACCACGTGCAATTGCTGTGAATGGGCATATACATTTGAGTAATTCAGTTTCAGATTTTCAAGGCGCGTTTGTTTAATTAGTTTCGATTATAATATTTAGTCACTCATTCTGAATCTTTTCTAATTTTCAAGTTCTTTAGGGCCGCCAACAGTTTTTCAAGTCTACATGTGGCTGCAAAAAGATTGATGGTCATCAAATTATCTTGAGCCTTGAGGCATTGTGTTCGAGCACAAAGGGAAACAGAGCTAAGGGAAATGAAGACAGTAGGAGATGCTCTGAATATCACAAAAGTATAGTTCTACTTCTTGTGGTTATTTTAATTTTGTTTCTCCTGTCATCATATTTAATTAATTCGTTCGAATTCACACTCTCACACATTATTTAAAACCATCTGCAGGTGGTTTGCAAGCTAGCTAAGTTAATGCAAAAACAATACTCTAGACAAAGATGAGCAAATTGAAGGCGACAAATGCAAATTGGATTTCCATGAATAATTGTTAGGCTGGTGGAAATATTCTTAAAAGGGCATTAAGCTATCTTATGGAATTGGAAAGTTATTATTGCTTGAAAGCAAGCAGCATCTTCGTTGCGAAGGCTTTCCCCACTTGATAAGATGCTGAGATTGTTACCGGCCCCTTAATTATTTATTAACTCAGGTATTTATTATCAGTACATCATCTTATTCACCATTTTGGCTATATATAAAGATTATAATTTCTAACAGTCGTTTCGGATTCTTGTGTACTCAGGTTAATAGGGCAAATGTCAGAATGAAGATTGCTCAGTGCAACCGATATAGCAAGGATGATAGTTGTGAGGAAGATTGTTGGCAAGCCAAATAGAGCCCTCCATTTGGAGAAATATCATCCTCAAATTTGAATTGTTGAGCATGTGAGGTGAAGCTAAAGCCTTAATAATGAGACCTTCCTGTGGAAGTTTCATTTGAATGAATTGAACGTTCTTAGTGAGTGAGTAAACCTTCCTCACGATCAAGTGGGCGGCGTAAGTGTCACTCGCTGGTAATTTCTCCTCCTTCTCTGATTTACTTCGTAGTTACTTGCAATGAAATTAATAAAAATAATTATATTTTGAATTAAAATGCTATATAGAATCAATCATAGTATAAATATGTAAAACTTCCGAGTTATCAAATCTCACGTTCCCCAGATCATGCTGTCGGCGTAAGATATCACTCGCCGGTAATAAAAATAATTATATTTTGAATTAAAATTCTGTATATTGCCAATGTCTGACAGGAATATATAATATTTTCTAATATTTTGATTTGCGTATTGAATTTTGTTTACTTCAATCATTAATTTAATGGGTCACTCTATGATGCTGTTATAAAAATTATAGAATCAATCATGGTATAAATATGTACAGTTAGAGTTAATCAATAATTCATAAAGTCAAAAGTTAATTAGGATAATATTTTAATTTCAGTTATTTAAAATTTAAACTTCCTATTTATCAAATCTGTTAAACTTGTTTTATCAAGGTTAAATAATAATAATAAAAAAAAACAACTGTAATCTATTGAAATTTCTATATTTTCTTCTAAAAAATATGTAGTCTTTTATAATATTTCATACAACATCATAGAAAATCCTAACGTACTTTATTTTTTAATGCACAAAAATTTGTTATGTGTAACTTCCTGAGAGACAAAATCTCTGTGATACATTTGCAGTAATGTTGAAAACTAAATTATCAATTTTGTCTTGTATAATGATAATCGTATTTTTTTATATATAATTTATGTGACATCAATTCTTTAAAGTAATTGTGTAATTGTTAGAACTACACTAGCAATTCACAGGTCCAATGTAATTTGGTTTTAATGATGCAGGCAGGAGAGTATGCTAAGAAAATGAAAAGTTTAGCCAAAGGATTGCTAAAATGTTCTGCTGGTAATTCACTTGCTTTATTTTATAGAATTTCATTTCCATCTTCTTCTATTGATATCTCGTTGTGAATAAACAAGAACAGAGAAGTAAATAATTGAAGCACAGAGAAGTAAAGATATATCAAAGTTCGCTATTATGATGGTGTTAAAGCAAGCTCAAGCTCAAGCATTGCATTTTTATTTCATTTTTAGGTTGACGTTGAAGAAGGAAGTGCTGGACTTTGAAGAAGGAAGTGATGGCCGGGTCTGCTCTGTTTCAATTGAGGATGGACAGCTGAATCATTTATCCTGTATAAACATATTGAATTGTGCTAATATTTTCATATGCGTCAATGGAGGCAGGAATTTGGTGTTGACACTATTATGCAGGTAACCACACTTCATAGTTTGCACAAATTTGCGTTGTCAGAATATCCTTTTAATATTCATTGTGTTTCTTTGTGTTATCAGGTTATCATCTCCAAGGGTTTGAAAGAGCCTTTGCAGTAAAGTCAGTTGTCACCAGCTCGTGCAATTGCACATTCATTCAGAGTACTTCAATAATGGGTTTTCAAGTTTTGTATGTTTAGTCGATTAAAATGTTTACTCACTCATTCTTAATCATTTCTGATTTTCAAGTTCTTTAGGGCCATAAACAGTTTTTCAAACTCATTCTTATATTTTTAGGTTGATTTCCTACTCGTGGAGAACATTGGCAAGTCCAAGGATTAGGCTGGCGATGGAACTACTACCTCTGTTGTTATTGTGCAAGGTTTGATCGCTGGACCTTGAACAAGAATGCCTTACACGCATTCTGTTATTGAAGCGTTCTCTGAAGCAAAAGAGCAGTAGAAGGAATAGTGATGGCCGGATCTGCTCTATCTTAATTGAAGATCTCTGTGATGTTGAGGAGCTTAAAGCAGTGGATGCTTTTTGAAAATTGTTATTACAGATGAATTGATTCCTGAAGACGAGTATCTAATGATTGTTAAGGCGTATTTTCATGAACTTCCTTTCTTAACGGATGTTTCAATGCTGGCTGTAGTAACAATTTCATATCTTGCATCTCTTGGGTGCATCATGTTCAAGGGTTTGAAAAAGCATTTGTGGTAATGCTTCAAAGCTTGTACAATGGCTGTGAAAAGGCACATTCAATTAGGTACGTTTTGGTGCGGTCTCCCAATGCTAATATCATACTTTGTATAGCAATTAAAATTTAGCTATACAATCTTAATATGCAATAAATCATTGTATACAAAGTTTTCTATTGATTATATGGTGACTGAAATTTTAATTATCATATCAATTTAATTTTTTTTGTAACTCTCTTTTACTTTGCTTGTACAGAGTACCTGTTTTGTCTGATATGTCTAATTCGTAGAAATTCATTTCCATCGGTTTCCATTGGCTTTAGCACAAACAGAAACAGAGCTCTGGGCAAAAGTTTTACTTCTTGTGGTATTATGCCTTTGTTTCTTCATTCATCATATTTTTCGAATGCATGCTCTCATTCAGAGGGTAAAACCTTTTCCAGGCTGCTTTGTAGCCAAACTTTGACGCCTTTGATGCATGACTGTCATTAATTTAGATTTCCCAAATAACTGTTAGATTGGAGAAGAGTAAAAAGATACTGTTAAAAGGGTATTTAATTAGCGCCCGCTGAATTTCTTGGAGTTAATGTAGTCAATTGTCCAATTTTGCTGCCTGTCGAAGAGATACAACACGGAAGTCCTCATCAAACTCTTTGAGACATCTAAGAACTAGTAGGGAGGTGTTTCCTGACAAGTATAGTTCACTGCTAGAGGGATTCTTTTCTTGATGTCTAAATACTATATGTGATACAACGTCGTATATTCCAAATTTTCTCCAGTTAAATTCTAGTAAGTTAGAAAAGTTAATTTTGTTCTAGCGATGAATTGTTTTCTTAATAATAGTAATGGCCTGTTGCTTTGGAATCTTATTCACTCTCTGTAACCCAGTTAAATTGTGCAAATTCTACTGCAGATTTGTCAAACAGAGTGTCTCTGTGATTGTTTTGATACACTTTTGATGGCAAGTTCAAGTTTGAATCATCTTGTAATGCCAAAAAAACCGTAGCGCTTTTAATTACTAGATTGTACTCGAGTTTTTGTTTAGCTTTTAATTACGAGATCAGCTTTTAGTATTAGCGGTAATGATAATATAAACGTTGATATTATGTAATAAATAGGGTTGTCAAATAATACTTTCGATAAAATTAGTAAAGAAATTTTAAATTTTTTATATTAGAGTATGAGATTGTGCAAATTCTACTGCAGATTTGTCAAACAGAGCGTCTTTGTGATTTCTTTGATAGACTTTTGATTGCTAGTTTTGGTTTGAATCATCTTGTAATGCCAAAAAGCCATAACTTTTAATTACTTGATCGTACTCGAGTTCTTGTTTAGTATTGGCTCTAATTATAATATAAACGTTGATATTATGTAGTAAATATGATTGTTAAATAATAATTTTCATAAAATTATTAGAGATATTTTAGATTTTTTTATATTAGAGTATGAGATTAAATCAATTTAAGTAATAATTATAAATGTTTACAAAATACTCTTAACGTTGGACCCTAAAAATAATGCTCTACGAAACTCTTACCAGATTTTAGTTGTACTTTCTAGTCCGATTGTAGAAGTCCTTACTCGATGTACTTCACCGTAGAAGACATTCCCCAATTTTACTTAAATCTTACTCGACTTCGATTTGTATATTTTATGCCTAAATTTTTGTCAACAAATTGGTCCCAGGTTCATGCTTCTTCGGCTTGGGTGATCCCAGCAAATCCATTGCGTCCATTCCACGTTGAGTGCATGCAATCCACAAGTTTGATTGAGCAGAAATAGCAAAAAAAAAAACTACCTTTGTAATGTGCTACCTTTGGCTACAAAAAAAAAAAAAAAAAAAACTACCTCATCTATATGTGACGCAAACTACCTTTATAATGCTTCTTCAGGTTCCTCCACGTCTACCACCATGCAACCGTCGTCGTAATGTGCTACCTTTGGCTGCAGACGAAGCAGTCTTTGTTTCCTATTGCACTTGTGACCAATGCAAAAAAAGGATATTTCAGAAAAAAAGGATATAGTTAATTGAAAAAAAGGGGGTTATCGAAAGAAATTGAGGGAGTCAAATATCACCGCTCTAATTTTTTTTTTAGAATGTTATGTATAGAATAAGAGTGGTAATATTGGCACCACACAAGTTTGTCCCTATTTAAATTTACAATGATAGACAAAATAAAAAAATAAAAAAAAATAATTCAAATAAATTATCTCAACTCGACAATTTATTATTTATTTTGACGATATTTGGTTGACATTCCTAATTTACCAATTATTAAGCTACAACTTATTTCGTTAAATCTTGATAAAATTTTATTCTTTTGTTATTATTATTTAAGATTAAACCTCAAAATATCAATAACCAATGTATTATCAATAACCAATGATAACGCAGACAACCAATGTGCTTATCAATAACCAATGTCTTATATAATACAGACGAAGCAGTCTGTATTATCATTTTACGGGATTTGGTTGCGCAGGGATTTTGGGTTTAATGCTGTGTTTAATGCTTCCCTTTTGGCACTTTTTGTCAATTTTTATTCCAAGAGCTATGCTAAGAAAAAGCATAGGACGTTAATTAACTACTACAACAAATAGTAGTTGTGATTTTTTATTTTTAGTTTGATTTTGGTTAATTATAAATGGTTTTGATCGGTTCATTGCAATTGATAGAGATGTTTTCAGTTGCCTAGACTTCGTATTTTCAGTTTTGGTAATACATGTCGTTTGTGACCACATTTGTTTAGTCTCTCCCTTTTGAATTCCCTCTCACAAACAAAAAAAATCAGATTTGTAATTTGTAAACTAATAATTTTCATTTTGTCAATGTATTAATAATTATTATCTGCATTTATGTGATAGGACACGTGCCACATCAACTAAAATTAAGTTATGAAATTTTGCAATAGCTAAACACTCAATGTTTGTAGACACAAGTCTAAGTCCAAGTCCCACTATTTGTTAGGATTTAAATAAGGCTTTGGCTATGTTGGATCAACACCAACATAAAACCAACTAATATTAACCATGCGATTTTATTCGCTCAATCGAACCATCACAATTACATTTAATGGATAAACACGAAGTATACAGGATTATTGGGTTGCTCTGCCTCTCTCTGCATATGCTTTTACGACATAAATAATAGTAACAACAACAACAACAACAACAATATCATCATTCACCAACCCACTGACTCTCTCAGCTTCTTTCTTTAACAAGCTCTTCTTTTTATACCCTTTATGCTCCCTTTTTTTTTTTTAATTAAGTTTTAACTTTGGTTATTCAAACTTTCAGTTATATATTATGTGAAAGATTCTTTTTCTTATAAAGTACATTGTTGGTTTTTTCTTTTTCCTTCATTTTGTCTGAATTAAAGCTAAAATTTTAAGATTTTTCTGATAGGAAAATATTAATATTTCATTAAAAAAATAACAACAATACAACTACTTGCAGTACATCACTAGTTCACGTTACAAAGATCAAAATACAGAGATCTGTTTTAGTTACAAAGATCTATTACAGTAATCAATTGAATTAACCCCTAAAATTTTACTAAAGAATAGGAAGAAACACATGTACACTAAAAGAAAAACTTCCATTCGTAATGCACATATAATTCAAGCTCCATTTGGGATTCCATGGCTCTTTCGAAATAATCTCCACCACCATATTTATGCTTTCTAGCTAGTAGCAAAATATATTTATCGTTAAAATTGATTCACACCCTCTAACTTTACAAACATTAGAAACATAGACTCTAGATCTAAAAGTTGAAGGGTTATGTACTGGCAAATAGAAATTAAACCAACATTATCACCATAACAGGTACATTATTACCATCACAGATCAAGATCTGAATGGACGCATAGCAGCCATCCTCAAAACCAAAGGAGGAGAAAATTGAACTAGAACAACCACCTTAAGGTGAAGAAGGCCAGAACAAGACACCCATCCTCAAATCATAAGGAAGAGGTGGGTGCAACAAAAAAAAACAAGAATCCACTGGAGAAGGCAAGAAAGATTTTTGCCTCCAAAGATTTGGTGAGGAAGAGATGAGGAGTTTGGGGAGGAAAAGCTTTCAGAGAGATGTAGAGATTTAAAAGTGTGTTTTAAAGAAAACGTTGTTCAGAGGAAACGAGACTAATTAGATCATGCAAGAAGTTAATTTTTTTTTTAAATAAAAAAGGAGAAATGATGATCTTACAAAGTTTGAATATGAAGTTTAAAATCTAAAATTAATGACGTGACAATCGATGCATTATTAACCTAATAGAGTAAGAAGTCCCTGCTAAAGAAGTCAATATTCTACCCAGAATACTTCTTTCTATTGAAATCAAATGATGATTATTTGTTTATATCATGAAAGCTAAAATAACTTTGTGAGTAATTTGATCCTTTTACAGTATAAAAATAAATTCAGAAATGGGCACCAATCTTCCTTTAAATCATGGTCTCCACGGAAGTAAAATTTTGGTTACTACACGTAATGAGTTAGTTGCACGTATGATGGGATCAACAAATATTATTTTCATTGAGCAAATGACTGAAGAGGATTGCTAGTCGTTGTTCAAGCGATTAACATTTTTCGGTCACTCTTTCGAGGATTGTGAAAGATTAGAACCAATCGGGCGAAAAATTGCATGCAAGTGCAAAGGCTTGCCTCTTGCTGCAAAGGTAATAGGAAATCTCTTGCGTTCTAAAAGTGCAATAAACGACTGGCAAAGAATTTTACATAGTGAAATGTGGAAGGCAGAAGAGATTGGGAAAGGTCTTTTGACTCCTTTATTGTTGAGTTATAATGATTTGTCGTCCAATTCTATGGTAAAACGATGTTTTTCATATTGTGCTGTCTTTCTGAAAGACTACAATATGTATAAAGAGGAACTAATTTCACTATGGATGGCTCAAGGTTACCTTAATGCAGAAGAATATGAAGAGATGGAGATGACTGGGGAAGAGAGTTTCAACATTTTAGCAACACGCTCTTTCTTTCAAGAGTTTGAGAAAAATGATGATGATGATATTATGAGTTGCGAGATGCATGACATAGTACATGATTTTGCTCAATTTGTAAGTAGCAAAGAATGTTTGTGGCTAGAAATTAATGGTACCAAAGAATCAGTCATAAACTCTTTTGGTGGGAAAGTCCGTCCCTTAGGGTTAAAGTTTAAAGGAGACGCTTCATTTCCTATGTCCATTCATGGACTTAATAGATTGCGTACCCTCCTAATTGATGATGAAAGTCCTTCCAATTCGTCTCTTGATAGTAGCATCCTTCCTGAGTTATTTAGTAAATTGGCGTGTTTAAGAGCATTAGTTATAAGGCAATCGTTCTTGCTTTTTCGTCCTGACCCAAAATTGATTAGAGAAATTCCAGAAGATGTCGGAAAATTGATGCATTTAAAATATCTTAATTTGTCTTAATTACACATAGAGAGACTGCCTGAGACTTTGTGTGAATTATATAATTTACAAAAGCTAGCTATTAGGGGGTGCCGAAATCTAAGAGAATTGCCTGCAGGGATTGGGAAGTTAAAGAACATGAGGAGTTTGCTAAATGGTCTTACTTGTTCGTTGAAGTACATGCCAATAGGGATTTCCAAATTAACCAATCTTCGAACATTAGACAAGTTTGCTGTGGGTGGAGGTGTTGATGGTGGCAGTACGTGTAGGCTTGAATGTCTGAAAAATCTTCAACTCCTTCGAGAATGTGGAATAGAAGGGCTGAGTAATTTGTCACATGTAGATGAGGCTGAGAGATTAGAACTCAAAAATATGGAAAACCTCCTTCGTTTGTATCTTTTGTTTGAAGTTGTAGATTGGGAAGATAAAGAAGAGGATGAAGATGAAGGTGGGGAAGATGAAGGTGAGGATGGGGGATATGAAGAAGAAGAAGGAGGTGAAGTTGTAAATGTGGAAGATGAAGAAAGGAGGAGGAAGAATGAGAAAGATGAACAACTTCTTGAAGCCTTACAGCCGCCTTTGAATGTAGAGGAATTATGGATTTTATTATATGGAGGCAACATTTTTCCCAAATGGTTGACTTTGCTAACCAATCTAAGGAATTTATTTCTTCACGGGTGTCTTAATTGTGAGCATTTGCCTCCTCTGGGAAAATTGCCTCTGGAAAAACTCTCCCTGCAAAATTTGAATTGTGTAAAAAGAGTGGGTAATGAGGTTTTGGGAATAGAGGAAAGTAGTGATGATGACCCATCTTCATCTTCATCATCATCATCAGTTATTGCCTTCCCCAAATTGAAATCACTCAAAATTTGGGACATGGAAGAATTGGAAGAGTGGGATTACAGGGTTACGAGGAAGG
This sequence comes from Citrus x changshan-huyou, assembly GCA_039657385.1. NCBI lineage: Eukaryota > Viridiplantae > Streptophyta > Magnoliopsida > Sapindales > Rutaceae > Citrus > Citrus x changshan-huyou. The sequence continues at coordinate 11,060,784 of CM077549.1, forward strand.
AAAACATCTCCATCATGCCACGTCTTTCTTCCTTGGAAATTGATTGTTGCCCCAAATTAAAGGTGTTGCCAGATGACCTTCTTCAAACGTCGACACTGCAGGAATTGAGTATTGGGGGATGTCCTATTCTAGAAGACTGGCATAAGATATCTCACATTCCCCACATCGAGTTTTAAATTCTCGAACGGTTGCAATTACTATAACCCGCCGGTAATTTCTCCTCCTCCTCTGTTTTGCTTCATTGTTACTTGTAATGAAATTAGTAATAATAATGATAATAATTAAATTTTGAATTAAATTTCTATATTTTGCCAATGTCTCATAGGAATGTGCAATATTTTCTAATATTTTGATTTTTGTATTGAATATAACTATTTACTTCAGTGTACGATAATTTGTTACGTTAAACTTCTTGAGAGACTGAATTTCTGGGGTACTTTGTAGTAATGTTGAAAACTAAGTGATGGCTGGGTCTGCTCTGTTTCAGTTGAGGATGGATAGCTGCCTGGAAGACATGATGATTATTATTGCATGATATTAAGGTGCTGAGATCATCATTTCTATCTTGTTTCTTTCTTTGATCGGTTTATCCTCTATAAGCATATGGAATTATGCTAGTATTATCACTTCTTCACCCAATTTTCACTGTTGGTTGTAATAACCATTTCAGGTTCTCAAAAGCTACAAAGCAAAGCATCTTTGGGCTGATCATATATTTCAATTGACGAAGCAATTCGATGTTGGCACTATTATGCAGGGAACCAGAGTTGATAATTTGCACAAATTTGCATTGTCAGAATACCCTTCATATTCACTTTGTTTCTTTGTGTAGGTATGTAGAGTATCTCTTCAAGGGTTGTAAGAGCCTTTGCAGTAAATTTAGCTGCTCGTGCAATTGCTCATTCATCGGAGTACAATTTTGGATTTTCAAGGTTTGTATGCTCAGTTGTAATAGATCGTAGTGTACAAAGTTTCTATTAATGATATGGTGACTGAAAGTTTAATTATCTTAAAATTTTTCTGCGACTCTCTGTTACTTTCTTTGTACAGAGTACCTGTTTTGGCTGATGTGTCTAATTCATAGAAATTTATTTCCATCGGTTTCCATTGGTTTGAGCACAAACAGAAACAGAGGTCTGAGGAAAAGGTTTACTTCTTGCGGTATTATGCCTTTGTTTCTTTATTCACCATATTTGTTCGAATTCATGCCCTCATTAAGAATTTAAAGCCTTTTCCAGGCAGCTTTGTAGCCAAATTTTGATGCCATAAATGCATGATTGTCATTTAGATTTTCCGAATATTTGTTATTTGGAGAAATATTGTTAAGAGAGCATTTGATTAGCTACTTACCCTATGAATTTAGTTGCCAATAATACATTGAAATTGAGTAGGGTAATGGTTGAGGAAAGTTATTGTCTTAATTAAATTACAGGTGATAAGATGTTGCTTGAAATCAGCATGTTGTATTGCGATGATTTTGCCCACATGAGATGCTGTGATTCTTGACATTGGGATAACTCAGGTCAATTTTTAGCATAAACAGATATCATCTTCTTTACTGCTATGCCTTTAAAGAATAAACTTTAGTAAAGTTGTTTTTGTTTGTGCAATTTATCAGGTTAAGGATGCTAAGCAGCTTATTAAGGCAAATGTTAGAATGAAGATTGTTCACTACTCCTGGCATGTATGATGGCGAGGAAGATTAATTGTTCACAAGCCAGTTTGATGAGTGTTAGATTTTTGGCTTTATATATTATTGGAGCTCTCCCTTTTGAGAGATATCTCATCAAATATGAGTAGAGCTCTCCCAATAATTATAAGCTCTCATTTGTTTGTAAAATCATCTTCTTGTATTGATTGTGTTTCCTTGTGTTATCAGGTAGAGTATCATCTTCATGGGTTTCAAGAAGTCTTTGCAGTAAAGTTTCAACCACATTCATTTGAGTAATTCAGTTTCAGATTTTCATGGCGTGCATGTTTAAGTAGTCTCGATTAAGTTATTTTAGTCACTCATTCTGAATCTTTTCTAATTTTCAAGTTCCTTAGGGCCACGACTAGTTTTTCAAGTCTGCATGTGGCTGCAAATGATTGATGGTCATAAAATTATCTTGAGCCTTGAGGCATTGCGTTTGAGCGCACACAGAAACAGAGCTAAAGGAAAAGAACTTGACAGTAGAAGATGCTCTAAATATCACAAAAGTATATTTCTACTTCTTTTGGTTATTTTACTTTTGTCTCTTCGGTCATCATATTTGATTAATTGTTCGAATTCATACTCTCACTTATTATTTAAAACCATTTTTATGTGGCTTGCAAGCTAATTAAGTTAAAGCAGAAACAATACTCTAGACGAAGATGAGCAAATTGAAGGTGATAAGTGCATATATAGTGGCCAAGTCGCTTATTATACTTCATCTCTCATACTAACATGATTCTGAATTTGAATTTCCATGAATAATTGTTAGGCTGGTGCACTTATTCTTGAAAGGGCGTTAAGCTACCTTATGAAATTGGAAAGTTATTATTGCTTGAATGCAAGCACCATCTTCTGTTGCGAAGGCTTTCCCCACATGATGAGATGCTGTGATTGTTACCGGACCCTTAATTATTTAACTCAGGATTTTATCATCAACCACATCATCTTATTCACGATTTTGGATATATATAAAGATTAAAATTTCTAACAGTTGTTTCGGATTCTTGTGTAATCAGATAAATGGGGCAAATGTCAGAACAAAGATTGTTCAGTGCTGCTGGTAGGGCAAGGGTGATGATGGTGACGAAGATTGTTCACAAGCCAAGTGGAGCCCTCCATTTTGAGAAATATCATCCTCAAATTTGAATTGTTGAGCATATGAAGTGATGCTAAAGCCTTAATATTAAGTCTTTCTGAAAGTTTCATTTGAATGAATTTTCGGAGATTGAATGTTCTTAGAGTGAGTAAGAAAATTAAGCACATATCTGCGATTTGGGTCGTCGGTGAATGTTTTCCTTTAATATTTGTACACACCCATTTCTTAGTAAAATTTTCTTCATGTCTTTTACTATGACATAGGCTAATAGCCGTACCATATAACATTATCTTCTTATTTCTTTATGCTTGGTTTTGCTACATATCATTTCTGTACATTCAAGAATGCAATTTTGTAGTAGTTAAGTAGTTACAAATTTTTTTTTTTTCCTTTTTCTTTCTCCGATAAACTTGCCACAAATGGAAGCGATTGGCTTGATTTTTGCTTCTGTAAAAAGTGGTGGGAGCAATGTCTTGGGTACCCGCAAGTTATAAATCGTCATAGTTTAAATGAAGAATCCCGAGTTGCCATCCAAACTAAAGAAATTGCAAATTAAGTAGTTCATTACAAATGATATATTTTGAGTTGCTAATTATTAAGTATTTCATTCAAAAATGTTCTCGTTCCCACAATTCCTAATGTTTAAAGTGCATCATTGCTCTATATCCGTCATAACTGTTGGATCATAAACTTGATCCAAGATGAATAAATCAAGCCCAACTCATGGAAGGTTCCATGAGTAGGTATGGTTGGTGAGCTTTGAATTATTTGTGTTAGGTGTGTTAGGTATGGTTGGTGAAGTAGGTGAGTGGTAGGTTTTAATGGATGGTGAGGATTTGTGTATTAATTGAATAAATGAATGGTTGTGATTAGTTTGTTTCATGTATAAATACCCCCTCTCCCCTTTGGTTTAATCATCAAGTGAAGTAGCAAAATCTCTAAGGTGTAGAGAGTGAAAAATAAGAGTTGTAATTGATGAGGAGTGTTGTTGAAGAAATAAAATAGTGTTTGTTTGTGTGTTTTATTTTGTTAATTCTCCAACAAAGTGGTATCAGAGCTAGTACGTGATGCTATATATGGTCATATAGCATATCAAATCGAAGATCTCGACGAGAGGAAAGTGACGCCGCAAAAATCATCCCGATCGGAGACCGGACGCACCAACACTTGCCGCCGGAAGTTTTCTGCCCTAAAGCTGAGTCGACTCACCGAGTTGAACCAAGCCGAACCGAGCTGAACCGAATCAAGTCGAACCGAGCCAACTCGAGCTGAACCAATCCGGACCGAACCAAGACTACCAAGCCGGTGTTGACCGTTGACCGAAAGTTGACTCGAGTCCTTCCCAAGATTTTTCGATGTGCCGGATCCATTTGTGCTTTCAGAATCTCCAAATTCTCACTCAATTTGTGAGTTATGGCAAACGGTGGTATGATGTCATTTCAAGTTCCACAATTAAAGGGAAGTAAGTTTGACAATTGGAGTATTAAAATGAAGGCTCTATTGGGCGCACATGACGTATGGGATGTCGTGGAAAAAGGCTTTATTGTGCCAGAAAATGAAGCCACTTTAACTGCGGCGCAGAAGGAGAATTTAAAAGACTTGAAGAAGAAAGAGAATAAAGCAAAGTATCTCATCTTTCAATCATTAGATGAAGATGCTTTTGAAAAGATTGCTGGTACAACCTCCTCAAAAGAAGCATGGGAGAAACTAGAGACCTCTTACAAAGGAGCGGAACAAGTTAAGAAGGTTCGTCTCCAAACAGTACGAGGAGAATTTGAGTCCTTACACATGAAGGCGTCAGAGTCAATTTCTGACTACTTTACTCGGGTTGTGACCGTTTCCAGTGAATTAAAAAGAAATGGCGAGGAGTTAAAAGAGGTAAGGATCATTGAAAAGATACTTCGATCAGTAGAGTCGAAGTTTGACCATATTGTTGTGACAATTGAAGAAACAAGAGATCTGGAGGATATGACGATCGAGCAACTTTAAGGAAGGTTGCAAGCCTATGAAGAAAAACAAAAAAAGAGGCAAGGAATCGAAGAACAACTTCTCAAGATGGAAGTCAATCCAAATAAAAGAGAAGAAAGCTTCGACAATGAGAGAAGGCACTATGTCCGAGGTAGAGGTCGAGGACGAGGTAGAGGTCGTGGTCATGGACGAGGTTGGAATTTCAACAACAACAACTCCAACTATGCCAAAGGAGAAAGTTCAACCAGAGGACGAGGCAGAGGCAATCCAAGATCGAGGTATGACAAATCCCAAGTACAGTGCTATAATTGTCAAAAGTTTGGGCATTATGCTTCAGAATGCAGAGCTCCAAGCACCAGAATTGAAGAGAGAGTGAACTATGCTGAAGAGAAAAATAATGAAGATGGCACACTTTTACTAGCACGCAATGACACAAGTGGAGGTCAAGAAAATACATGGTATCTTGACACAGGTGCTAGCAATCATATGAGTGGAAACATAAGCATGTTCGTGCAACTAAGTGAATCTGTGAATGGCAGTGTCGCTTTTGGAGATGATTCAAAAGTACCAGTGAAGGGTAGAGGTAACATTCTTTTTCGTGCAAAAGATGGTAGCAACCAAATAATTTCGAATGTTTACTATGTGCCCAATATGAAAAGCAACATTCTTAGTTTAGGTCAACTTTTAGAAAAAGGCTATGATATTTACTTAAAAGATTATAGTCTTTTCCTAAGAGATGACAAGGAAATCTAATTACAAAGGTGAGAATGTCAAAGAATAGAATGTTTCCTTTAAATATTCAAAATGATGTTGCAAAATGTCTCAAAGCCTGTCACAAAGATCAATCCTGGACTTGGCATCTTCGATATGGGCATCTCAACTTTGGAGGACTGGAACTACTATCTAAGAAGAACATGGTGAAAGGCTTACCATACATCAATCACCCTGATCAACTTTGTGAAGGATGTTTACTTGGCAAGCAGTTTAGAAAGAGCTTTCCAAAGGAGTCAAACTCAAGAGCTCAGAAGCCACTCGAGCTCATTCATACTGATGTGTGCGGTCCATTCAAGCCAAACTCTCTTGGTAAAAGTAACTACTTCCTTCTCTTCATAGATGATTTTTCAAGAAAAACTTTGGTGTATTTTTTGAAGCAAAAATCAGAAGTTTTTGAAGCTTTCAAGAAGTTTAAAGCTGCAGTGGAAAAAGAAAGTGGATACCAGATTAAAGCCATGAGATCTGATCGAGGTGGAGAGTTCACTTCCAAAGAATTTTTAGAGTTTTGTGAAGCAAATGGAATTCGACGCCCTTTGACAGTTCCAAGATCCCCCCAACAAAATGGTGTTGCAGAAAGGAAGAACAGAACCATCCTCGACATGGCAAGAAGCATGCTTAAGAGTAAGAGGCTACCTAAAGAATTTTGGGCTGAAGCTGTTGCATGTGCAGTCTACTTATCCAATCGATCTCCAACAAGAAGTGTGTGTGGCAAGACGCCACAAGAAGCTTGGAGTGGAAGAAAACCCGGCATCACCCATCTAAGAGTTTTCGGAAGCATTGCCCATGTACATGTACCAGACGAAAGCAGAGCCAAGCTGGATGACAAAAGTGAGAAGTTCATCTTCATCGGCTACGACAACAACTCCAACGGATACAAGCTTTACAATCCAAACAATGGGAAGATCGTGATCAGTCGAGATGTAGTTTTTGATGAAGAAGGAGAATGGGATTTTGGCTCTGGTGTGGATGACTTCAACTTCTTTCCCATTGAAGAAGATGATCATACACAGATAAAACAAGTAGACGAACAACAAAAGCCTGCTACTCCACCTATCTCACCAGCATCAACCACATGTGGAGATTCACCGCCGTCTTTCTTAAATGAAAGAACCGAAGAACGTACAAGGAGTCTTCAAGATCTGTATGAGGTAACTGAGAGACATGATAATCTCACTCTCTTTTACCTCTTTGCTAATTGTGAGCCGGTCAACTTCCAAAAAGCTGCACTAGAAGAGAAGTGGAGAATTGCAATGGATGAAGAAATCAAAGCAATTGTGAAAAATGATACTTGGGGGCTTACTACTCTTCCAAAAGGTCACAAGGCGATCGGTGTCAAATGGGTGTATAAAACAAAAAGAAATGCGAAAGGAGAAATTGAAAGGCACAAGGCGAGGCTAGTTGCAAAAGGCTATAGTCAAAAGGCTGGCATAGACTATGACGAGGTATTTGCTCCTGTAGCTCGACTTGAAACTATTAGACTTATTATTTCTTTGGCTGCTCAGAACAAATGGAAGATTTTTCAAATGGATGTGAAGTCTGCTTTCTTGAATGGATTCCTTGAAAAAGAAGTTTACATCGAACAACCATTAGGCTATGTGGTGAAAGGACATGAAGACAAAGTTTTGAGATTGAAGAAAGCTCTTTACGGGTTAAAGCAAGCACCAAGGGCATGGAATAGCAGAATTGACAAGTATTTTCAAGAGAAAGGCTTCACCAAATGCCCATATGAACATGCTCTCTACATCAAAGAAAAAGATGGAGATATTTTGATTGTGTGCCTGTATGTGGATGATCTCATCTTCACTGGAAGTAATCCAAGCTTATTTGAAGAGTTCAAGAGAGTGATGATCAAAGAGTTCGAGATGACTGACATCGGATTGATGGCATATTACCTCGGCATTGAAGTCAAGCAAAAGGAAGAAGACATATTTATCTCCCAAGAAAGCTATGCAAAGGAGATTCTCAAAAGGTTCAAGATGAATGATTGCAAGCCTATAAGCACGCTAGTGGAATGCGGAGTCAAGTTATCCAAATATGATGAAGGCATAGATATAGATCCAACATTCTTTAAAAGTTTGGTTGGAAGCCTACGTTATTTGACATGCACAAGACCAGATATCCTTTATGCTGTTGGACTTGTGAGCCGATACATGGAGAATCCAAAGACCACCCATTTTAAAGCTGCAAAAAGAATCCTTCGCTACATCAAAGGTACAACTAATTTCGGCTTGCTGTACTCATTTTCTAATGACTATAAGCTTGTTGGATATAGCGATAGCGATTGGGGTGGAGATGTAGATGATCGAAAGAGCACCACAGGATTTGTGTTCTTCATGGGAGATACTGCTTTCACGTGGATGTCAAAGAAGCAACCAATTGTCACGCTATCCACCTGTGAAGCTGAATATGTAGCTGCCACATCAAGTGTTTGTCATGCAATTTGGCTCAGAAATTTGCTTAAGGAGTTGAGTTTGGCACAAGAAGAGCCAACTGAGATTTGTGTTGATAACAAATCAGCAATTGCCCTATCCAAGAATCCAGTCTTTCATGATCGAAGTAAACACATAGACACTCGCTATCATTTCATAAGAGAGTGTATTGCAAGAAAAGAAGTGCAAATCAAGTATGTAAAATCACAAGATCAAGCAGCTGATATCTTCACTAAACCACTCAAGCAAGAAGACTTTGTAAGATTCAGAAGTTTGCTTGGTGTCACAGGATCAAGTTTAAGGGGAGGTGTTGGATCATAAACTTGATCCAAGATGAATAAATCAAGCCCAACTCATGGAAGGTTCCATGAGTAGGTATGGTTGGTGAGCTTTGAATTATTTGTGTTAGGTGTGTTAGGTGTGGTTGGTGAAGTAGGTGAGTGGTAGGTTTTAATGGATGGTGAGGATTTGTGTATTAATTGAATAAATGAATGGTTGTGATTAGTTTGTTTCATGTATAAATACCCCCTCTCCCCTTTGGTTTAATCATCAAGTGAAGTAGCAAAATCTCTAAGGTGTAGAGAGTGAAAAATAAGAGTTGTAATTGGTGAGGAGTGTTGTTGAAGAAATAAAATAGTGTTTTTTTGTGTGTTTTATTTTGTTAATTCTCCAACAATAACAGCATAAGAGAATTTAACATAATACTGAGAAAATGATTATTTTACCCTAAATGTAAATGATTATTCTACCCTTAACATAAAATAACTAATTTGCCCTAATTTAATAACGAAAAAAAATAGATGACTGCAATATAGATATTAAATAATAAATAAAATAAAAAATCAGAATTAAAACTAAAATAATTAAAAGAGAGCTCAAGAGAAAACGCACTTTAATCTGGTACATGTACCCGTGGATCGTGGCGATGGCGGATTGGGGCTTATTATCAAGTCGTTTAAGAATTTTAAACTTTCAAATTTTTTTTAAACCTTGAATTTTTTCAAAAAAAAATGAATAAAATTTTCCAATAATTAATTGAGATAAAAAAGATCATTAAAACCCGAGTACCCCTCGCAATTGTGTCACATGAATTTCTGTGTTTATGCACATATAATATTTTGAATGAATCTATAATGATGCTAATTTTTTAATGAGCTTAATCTTAAATTAAAATTTTCTTTTGAAAAAAAATGAAGAAATCTTAAAATATTATAAAATATAGATCAGTTGGAAAACTATTCCTAGAAATGCATCTTAGTTTTATTCTTGGAAAATGTTTCCTTTCGCACTTGCGAGGAATTAGAAATTGAACAATAATTTTTAGACTTTTCATTGTCTTTGTGGTTATATGGTTGTCTTTAATATAAATATATGATCCCGGAGGCCAAATGTCTAATTCACATGCATTTACCTAATACTTTTTTTCTTTTTTCTTTGTTTTTGGGATAGGGTAATTACTTAATACCTTGAAGAAAGAGAGATAAAATATAATTCATGCCAATTTGTTGCAACAAAGCTTTCATATCAAGCGTTGGCATAAATTATTATGCCAATTTGTTCAAGACAATATCTTTAGTTGGCATGTAATTTTCATTAGCCGGCGTCTACTCTTAATTTATGTCAAATTAAGTAATCGCTCCGCCCCAATAATGTTGCCTTTGATCTCTCAGCCCCAGTAAAAGAATTGGCTGAAAGAGAATGTTGGTCACTGTTTAAGCAAGTATGCTTTTGGCGGTCCTTTGAGGATCTTCAAAATTTAGAACCAATAACCAATCAAATGAAAAATTGCATACAAGTGTAAAAGCTTACCCCTTAATGCAAAGGTAATAGGAATTCTCTTGCTGAACATGTACACCCTTTTCTTTATAATCTTTTACTTTTGCTCTTAAGCTAAAGCATTAAAAGGCCCAATATCCACTCTTTATATATAGTAGTTTCTGGTCCAGGATCATAAAGTGCGGGAAATGTTCGGAAAAATTTTAAAATCGTAGGGTTTTAAAGGCTTTAAAGCGCTTAAACTGAACGGTTAATGCGTTTTCCCGGACGGTCTCGCATTTTAAAATTCCGAACTGTAACATTTCTCTCTCTCTCTCTCTCTCTCTCTCTCTCTCTCTCTATATATATATATATATATATATAGGGAGAATGCCAATTTCCCCTCATATTGTAATCAATTTATATCATTTATGTCCTACTCTTATATAATAGCCAATAACTCCTGGATAGCATAATATAACAATATTATCTTTAATTTCAAATACACTTTTATTTATATTAATTATAAATTAAATAAAACATGTGAATGAAAACTAAAATAAAAAATTAAATATTAAAAACAATAAATATACGTTTTGATGTGAATAAAAAATTAATAGTAAAATATTTTTCTTGTACTTCTTTTATTTACAAACATTTTCTAATAATACATATATAAGAAAATTATTATAAATTAATAATAAAATATTATAAAATACAAAAAATTATTATAAATTAATAATAAAATATTTTTCTTGTACTTCTGTATTTTATATATTTATTATAAGAAAATGTTTATAAAACAAAAAATACAAAAAAATTATTATTAATTTTTTTATTCACATCAAGACGTATATTTCTTGTTTTTAATAATTTTTTTTTACCATTCAATATGATTTGTTTAATGTATAATAAATATGAATAAAGGTGTATTTGAAAATAAAGATAATATTGTAGGAAGCATTTACCATTTAAACCAGATATTTTGAGCCATATATTTTAAAATACCTCAAGGCACCCTCATTGTTAAATATGCTATATTTCTACTCTTACTTTTTCTTTCCTTTTATAATATTACCCTTGCAACAATATTCTTAACTTTTTGAGGATATCATTGAAAAGCAAAAAAAATTAATTTATCAAATTCGCCTTAAAAGTAACATAAAAAATTCCACAAATTTTTATGTTATTATTTTACTTTTAGGATTAATTTGGTAAATTATTTTTTTATAAAATAACTATTAGTAAAATTGTTGCAAATATATTAAACATTTCTTTAAGTTGGATAATATTGATTTATTTATAAATAAATTATTGGCAATTAGTTCTTTCATATTGATATTTATTAGTTAATTTGCTAATTAAACTTTTATAGATAAATTAATTAATGTCAAGAATATTATTGCAAGGTATTATTGTAAAAGCAAATAGAAAGTAAGTGCAAGAATGTAATATATTTAATTATAAAGGTATTTTGAGATATTTTTGAAATTATAAGAACTAAACAAGCATTTACCTGTTGAGAGAAGATGAAATGGGAAAAATTCAAGGGTTAGGCTATATGACGAGTTAAGGATTAGGTCTTGTAAAATCTTGATTTGGGGAGATGATTTTGGAGTGTTTCAACCCTAAATTCATTTGGGAAGACTCATTGACGTACAAATTAAAGGTGGAAAGTGTAGAGAGAGAGAGAAGGAGAAAGTGTGTGTTTAGAGTGAGAGATGTGTAATTCAAGTAAACAAGTTGGATACTTGGATTTCTCACTAAAGAGAGTAAGATTTCCATCATTCTATCCTTATTTATGCTAAATTTAATTTAAAGATTTGTTTATTTTATTTAAATTAATGTTTCCAACATATGGTACAGTGGTACGAAGATAAATTTTGTAATTTGTGGATTACTTTAGGTGCACAAGAGCACCAACAAGGCATTGTAGAGCCAAAAAGACTTAGCACTTGATGTTTCTGGTTCGATATATAAATAGCTAATAATTGTGTATTATGTTTATGTAGTTTATGGTTAGTAATGAGATTGGTGGTAATGTAGCTCTATAATTAACTATTTATTTCCAAAACTAAGGAACTTCATATCGTATTTTCTTCCAAAACTAAGGAGCTTCATATCATGTATTTCATTAAAAAATAGTCTCACTCTTAGACTTTATGAGTTGCCGTGAAAAATAAATGATGATAAATTTTCATACAAATTTATTTTTTATAAATTGATACGACATTAGTTCATTGGTTGCATGAAATATTAAAAGCAGGTAGCAGTTGGTCCTTTGAGGATCATAAAATTTAGAATCAGTTGGTCTAAAAATTGCATGCAAGTGCAAAGCCCTGCTCTTGTTGCAAAGGTAATAGGGAATCTCTTATGCTCTAAAAGAGTAGTAGAAGAATATAAAAGAATTCTAGATGGTGATATGTGGAAGCTAGAAGAGATAAGGAAAGGTCTTTTGGCTCCTTTATTGTTGAGTTATATTGCTTTGCCATCCATGGTAAAATGATTTTTCTCATATTGTGCTGTCTTTTCAAAAGACTACAACATGTATAAAGAGGAACTAATTACCCTATGGATGACTTAATGTTACCTTAGTATAGGAGAAGGCAAAGAAATGGTGATCCAATCCGATCCGATAGTAGTAGTTTATTTTAAATTTTGTTCATTTGATTTCATAGTAGTAGTTTTCATTTTTTTTAAAATTAGTAAAAATGAACTAAAATGAGATAATTTTGAAAAATAATCAAAACATAAAAAGGCTCAAAATTACCCCTGTTCCGAACATTATCCGTATCCATCATAATTGACCCGAATTCGATTTTAGCTCAAATCCAATCTTGGCCGCATATAATTATAACTTGATCTGATCCATACTCAACCCCAAAGTTTTGATTTGATCTAATCCAATCTGAATATTCTAAGTCAATCAACCCGAAACCCAATCAGGTTGATCTAAACACAAATTTACGCACTCCTAAAGGGGACCATCACCCTATAGGCTTTGAAAAACTTTTGAGGTTTTTAAATGAAATATTAAAAGTTAGATATAAAAAGACTGATTTGACCCTTAAATACTCGATATATAAACTTATATATATAATGAAACTTTAATTGTATATTTTGTGAAATAAAGTCAAAGTAACCTGATTGTTTGATTTTTATTTTGTTAATTATTTTTCATAGCCTTTTTTAAAAGTTTGGTAAGTTTGGGCCTACCTCTTTGATTTTTATTTTGTTCATTATTTTGTTTATTTTGTTTTCACTTGCAATACCGTTTCAATTATCAATCACAAAATTCTCAAATTTTGGAATACCTAACAACTATATACTAGCTATAAATAGAAAAAATTGTCTAAAATTAATTCCCAGCTAACACTTGAAATTTGAACTTGGGCCTCATGAAGATTTACCTTGAGCTCTGCCCCTGGATATGAAACAAAATATTAGTTTTGCTAGTGAAATTGCCAACCATGTTTTTCTTTTGTATTTTCCGCTCAAGGAAGAACAAATTTCCTACAACTTTTGTGGTGAATATCTTGCGAATATATGACAGTTTAATCTTTAGTTGCGACTTGTTTAAAATAAAAAAGGGAAAAAGGATATTTATGTTCCCAAGGTTTGGAGAAATAGTAACCAACACTCCCAAGTTTCCTAAAAAGGACACCAAAACTCCCTTTTGACCATTACACCCTTTACTTTAGTATCCCAAAAAATTTAACTTGTAAATTTTTTATAAACACAAATATTATATAAATAATCTAATCTACGTAGTAGATTAATAATATTAAAATATTTAATATTTAAATAAATTTAAATATGTAAATTTTTATATTATAATTATTTTAATAATATATTTGTATTTATTGTAGAGATTTTAAATAAATATTTGCATTAAATACATTTTACAATTAAAAAAGTCTCATGTTAAAATTATTATTTTACATAATAATTTTAATTTTAATACATTTATTTTAATATTATGTTTATATTTATCATAAAATTTTCTTTAACATAATAAAATATATTAATAGATTGTAGAATATTAAAATATTTTTAAATATTGAAGTTATTTTAAAATGTATATATTATTACATTTATTTTAATATTATATTTCTATTTATTATAAAAAAATTAAAGTTAATTTTTGGGATAATAAAGGTAAAGGGTATTGTAATAAAAAATGAGTCTTAGTGTCTCTTTTTGAAAACTTGGGAGTGTTGGTACCATTTTTCAAAACTTTGGGGATATAGATGTCCTTTTCCTGACAAAAAAATGACATTTTTGATAGGAGATATAATAAGCTTTGTTCCTTAGAAAAATCCATCAGATATATTATGCCCCCGATTGCTATTGTTAAAAATAAGTAATTCTTTCTTTCTGTATATTAAAATAGTAAAAGGGTGGATAATATTTAAAATAATTTTTTAACCTTTTATCTTTTCTGACATTCGAATTTTAAACTCGAGAAGTGAAGCAAATAAACTTCTTGAGAGGTTAACTAAATCCTTGGTAATTTGATATAATTTCATTTCATTAGAACAGTTCTCCAAAGCAATTTAGTTATCTTTCACATATTTTCTTTGTAATATGAGGTAAGGGCATCTCCAATGCTTAATACCATTTTGGTGTAACACCAACACCAAAAATGTACTTTTTTCACACCAAATTATTATTTCATCTCCAACCCATTTACACCAAATTTTACACCAAAAAGAATATTCTTCTTTTTATTCTTTTAATTCTCAAGAATTAATTCAATTAACACAATAAATATTACTATTAATATAGATAATTAAGTAATAAATAATTTTATATCGATTAACAAAAGAAATATAGAAAATTATTAAATTTGGCATTTTATTTTTATTATTAATTTTTGTGTTGAATATTTTTTATTTAAAATTTTAGTATAATATTCAAAAATTAAAAAATGAAATAAAAATAATAACAATAATAATAATAATAATAACTTAAAATATTATATAAAATATGACATATATGTAAATAAGAAAAAGTAGTAAGGATATTTGGGACTTTTTTTTCCTAGCACCAAATGAATAGTGTTGCACCATATTTGGTGCAATACTATTCATAACACCATTTTGGTGTTGATTTTAGTGTTACATTAGAAAAATATTTTACACTAAAAATGATACAAAAGGTGATTTGGTGTTAGATTTAATACTACATTAAAGATGGCCTAAGTACGTAGACAATAATATGATATTTATTAAAATCATTATGGGACAGATTTTATTCTTTTTTTTTTCTCAACAAAGTATCCGACTGTAGATATAATAAATTACTAATTAAAATTATTCGAGTCACACTCTAAATTAGATTTTGAAGTTTGTCGTGACATAATAAAGTTATATATTGACACTGGACTAAAACAGAGCCACAACTTTTTCAAATGACCAAATGAATTAATGAGACAATGGCTTTTGCCTACCTGATAACAAAAGTTGTCGGCCATAATCCATATAGACAAAAAAATGGTCCATACGTTAACGTTAAATTGAAAAATATAATAAATAAATTTCATTTGTGATCAAATTCGTAATGGATTTATTATCTTTCACATATTTTCTCTATAATATCAGATAAGTCATAGACCACAGCATGATATTTATTGTAATTAAAATCATTATAAAACTGATTTTATTTTTTTCTCAAACCAAGTATCTATCTAACTGCAGATGTAATAAATTACTAATTAACATTATTTGAGTCGCTCTCTAAATTAGATCTTGGAGTTTGTCACGGCATAATAGAGTTACATTCTCAAATGACCAAATCAATTAATGAGATAATGGCTTTTGCTTTTGCCTACCTGACAAAAAGTTGAAAAATATAGTAAATAAATTTCACTTGCACGGTCCAGATCACATATAAATTTGTGCTGAAATTCATAATGAATTAATATGATTGGGCGAAATTACTCCATATAATTTCATCAATATCTATTAAACGATAAAAAATTTATTGATATTTATAATTAAAAAAAATCTATCCACTAAGACTATTCTAGATCAACAATTAATATATTATATATAACTTTAGAAGGTTCATCGGTGGATTGATGATTAATTTTATTGGCAAATTATCACATACACAAGTAATGAAAAATTAATCTCAAGAGTTAGTAGAAGTAAAGTTCTAATTTAATCAGATGATGGATAATAAATAAAAATAAATTTTAAGTAAATCATAAATTAAAAAATTAATTAATTAATATTAAGAATAAATAAACAATAATGACATAAATTAAAGTCTCATAAATGGATAATTTTTTTTCTTTAATCTTATCCCAAGTCCCAACTAAAGGAATGTGTAAATTAGGATTATTAATCCCATAATTTTAGGATTAAACTTAAATTTAGTCCCTTAGTCCAATTCAATTAAGCTTACCAAATATGATATAAATATATAATCACAAAATTAGTCCAATTCCATACTTAATCCTAGTATCCGAACATAGCCTGATAAAATAGTTTAGGTAATATATTTCTATGACTCACAATTTAAATAAATTTGAGAATTTATATAAGGGATGGAAAATTCACAATAATCATAACATGTGCTATCTTTTCTTAATTAAATAAAAGAAAAAAATTAATGACAGAACCACTGCTGTGTGATATCGATGAAGTCGCATTCGCCTACCTAATATTGCGCAATCAGATAGAAAAAGGGTCGGCTGCATGATTTTTCCAACTTTTGTCTTATTTTTCTCTTTTCCACTACAAATTAATTTGAGAATGTTATATTTTCCAGTTCTCTTTTTGTCGTGACATAATAGACTAAAACGGAATCACATACTTTTTCAAATGACCAAATGGCTTTGGCCTACCTGATAATAAAAGGAATGGATCCATACGTTAGTATGGATAAATTGAAAAATATAATAAATAAATTGTCAGGAGATGATTTTATAAAAAATTTCACTCGCACGGTCCCGACCAAATACAAATTTGTGATGATATTCATAATGAATTTATACAATTAGGCGAAATTACTCTGTATAGTTTCATCGATATACATTATACCATTAAAAATATACTAATATTTATAATAAAAAAAATTTTGACTATTTTAAATCGACTGTATTATATGTGAACTCACAAGATTCATAGATAGATTGCACAAAGCTTTTTGTTGCAGTTTACAAATATTTTGTTACTAATTATCTTAAGAGCAGCAAGTAACTAAATACAAATGTAAGAAATTTCACAAGTGCTGATGCTGTGTACTCTGCAGAAAGCTAGCCCCGGACGGTGACTCCTGTGGGGACTCCTTTAATTTGCAGCACAAAAGAACGTTCACATTGACATTGACTCGAGGGTAAAAATTAAATATCTCATATGGTATAAGAAGAATGCAAACATGCTTGAATGAACATTCTCACAGAATACATAAAACCTACTTTCCTCTGAGCATTTTAGCAGCAAGAAAAGCAATTGCAGCATTTTCCATTTGATCTAATATCAGAATGGCTGATGCGATCGTTTCCGCTCTCTTGCACAACTAGCCTATAATAATGATGAGATGAAAAGAAATTTTGAAAAAGTTATATGGGTGTGTGTATCAGACACTTTTGATGAGATGAGGGTCGCCAAAGCAATCATTGAAGGTCTAGGCGAGTCAAAAGAAGCTTCTGGTTCAAGCGAATTCCAATCTCTTATGAACCATATCAGTGGATCAATTAAAGGAAAAAGAGTTTTTCTTGTCTTAGATGATGTATGGGATGGGAATTACGATAAATGGCAACCATTCTTCAGTTGTCTAACGGAGAGTGACCATGGAAGTAAAATTTTGGTTACCACACGTAATGAGTCAGTTGCCCGTATGATGAGATCAACAAATATTATCTCCATTAAGCCATTGCCTGAAGAGGAATTCTGGTCGTTGTTCGAGCGGTTCGCATTTTTCGGTCATTCTTCTGTTGATCGTGAAAAATTAGAACCAATCGCGCGACAAATTGCACTCAAGTGCAAAGGCCTGCCTCTTGCTGCAAAGGTAACAGGGAATCTCTTGTGCTCTAAACGTACAGGGACTCTCTTGTCCTCTAAAAGTATAGTAAATGAGTGGCAAAGAATTTTAGATAGTGAAGTGTGGAAAGTAGAAGAGATTAGGCAAGGTCTTTTGGCTCCTTTGTTGTTGAGTTATAACGATTTGCCCTCCAATTCTATGGTAAAACGGTGTTTCTCATATTGTGCTGTCTTTCCAAAAGACGGCAAGATTTATAAAAAGGAATTGATTGATCTGTGGATGGCTCAAGGTTACCTTAATGCAGAAGAAGACGAAGAAATGGAGATGATTGGAGAAGAGTATTTCAACATCTTAGCAACACGCTCTTTCTTTCAAGAGTTCGAAAAAGATGATGACGATGATGATATTATGAGTTGTAAGATGCATGACATAGTACATGATTTTGCCCAATTTGTAAGTAGAAAAGAATGTTTGTGGCTAGAAATTAATGGTACCAAAGAATCAGTCATAAACTCTTTTGGTGACAAAGTCCGTCACTTAGGGTTAAATTTTCAACTAGGAGCTTCATTTTCTATGTCCTTTTTTGAATTTGATAGATTGCGCACCCTCCTAATTTATGACCAAAGTTTTGTCATTCCGTCTCTTAATAATAGCATCCTTCGGGAGTTATTTAGTAAATTGGCGTGTTTAAGGGCATTAGTTATAAGGCAATTGTTCTTACCCGCACCTCACCTAAATTTCATTAGAGAAATTCCAGAAAATGTTGGAAAATTGATAAATTTAAAATATCTTAATTTGTCTGGACTATGTATAGAGAGACTGCCTGAGACTTTGTGTGAATTATATAATTTACAAAAGCTAGATATTAGTTGGTGCCGAGATCTTAGAGAATTGCCTGCGGGGATTGGGAAGTTAAAGAACATGAGGAGTTTACTGAATGGTGAAACTGATTCGTTGAAGTACATGCCAGTAGGGATTTCCAAATTAACCAGTCTTCGAACATTAAAAAAGTTTGTTGTGGGTGGAGGTGTTGATGGTAACAATACGTGTAGGCTTGAATCTCTGAAAAATCTTCAACTCCTTCGTGAATGTAGAGTAAAAGGGCTGCGTAATGTATCGCATGTAGATGAGGCTGAGAGGTTACAACTTTACAATAAGAAAAACCTCCTTCGTTTGCATCTTGAGTTTGGTAGAGTCGTAGATGGGGAAGGCAAAGAAGGGAGGAGGAAGAATGAGAAAGATAAACAACTTCTTGAAGCCTTACAACCGCCTTTGAATGTAGAGGAATTATGGATTATATTCTACGGAGGCAACATTTTGCCCAAATGGTTGACTTCACTAACCAATCTAAGGGATTTAAAACTTGTCTTCTGCGAGAATTGTGAGCATTTGCCTCCATTGGGAAAATTGCCTCTGGAAAAGCTCGAACTACGCGACTTGAAAAGTGTAAAAAGAGTGGGTAATGAGTTCTTGGGAATAGAAGAAATTAGTGAGGATGACGCATCTTCATCTTCATCATCATCATCAGTTACTGCCTTCCCGAAATTGAAATCACTCGAAATTTTGGAATTGGATGAATTGGAAGAGTGGAATTACAAGATTATGAGGAAGGAAAACATCTCCATCATGCCACGTCTTTCTTCCTTAAAAGTTGGTTATTGCAACAAATTAAAGGCGCTGCCGGATTACCTTCTTCAAATGATGCCAATTCTAGAAGATCGCAGGACAACAGACATACCACGTCTTTCTTCCTTGCGAATTCAGTATTGCCCCAAATTAAAGGTGCTGCCGAATTACCTCCTTCGAACGTCGACGCTGCAGGAATTGTCTATTGAGGGATGTCCTCTTCTGGAAAACCGTTATAGAGAAGGAGAAGACTGGTATAAGATATCCCACATTCCCCGCATCACGTGGTTTCCGCTGGTAATTTCTCCTCCTCCTCTGATTTACTTCGTTGTTGCTTGCAATGAAATTAATAAAAATAATTATATTTTAAATTAAAATTCTATATAGAATCAATCATGGTATAAATATTTATTAAATCTGTTAAACTTGTTTTCTAAAGATTAAATAATAATAAAAACAAGTGTAGTTTGTTGAAATTTCTATATTTACTTTTAAAAAATATGTGCTCTTTTGTAAAATTTCATACCACATCATAGAAAATCCCAATGTAATTTATTTTTTAGTGTACGAAAATTTGTTATGTGTAACTTGCTGAGAGACAAAATCTCTGTGACACATTTGCAGTAATGCTAAAAACTAAATTATCAATTTTATCTTGTATAATGATAATCGTTTTTTTTTTTATATATAATTTATGTGACATTAATTCTTTAAAGTAATTGTGTAATTATGTTCACCAGGGCTTGCAGGAATTGTCCGTATTATAGCATCTGGCGGTTCCAAGCCAATTTGGTTCTAATGATGCAGGCAGGAGAGCAAGACTATGAAAATGAAAAGTTTAGCCAAAGGATTGCTAAAATGTTCTGCTGGTAATTCACTTGCTTTATTTTATAGAATTTCATTTCCATCTTCTTCTATTGATATCTTGTTGTGAATAAACAAGAACAGAGAAGTAAAGATATATCAAAATTTACTATTACGATGATGCTAAAGCAAGCTCAAGCTCAAGCATTGCATTTTTATTTTATTTAATTTATAGAATTTTCATTTCCACCTGCATTGCATTTTTATTTATTTTTAGGTTGACTTTGAATACTTCATGGTGAACATTGGGGTGACCAAGGATTAGGCTGGCAGAGGAACGACTACCACTGTGGTTATTGTGCGACTTTGAAGAAGAAAGTGATGGCTGGGTCTGCTCTGTTTCTATCTTTTTTCATTCTTTGATCGGTTTATCCTATATAAACATATGGAATTATGCTAATATTATCAAAATTTTCACCCAATTTTCACTGTTGGTTGTGATAACAATTTCAGGCTCTCAAAAGCTACAAAGCAAAGCATTTGTGGGCTGATCATATGTTTCAATTGAGGAAGGAGTTTGGTGTTGGCAATATTGTCCAAGTAACCACAGCTGATAATTTCCACAAATTTGCATTGTCAGAATACACTTTAATGTTCATTGTGTTCCTATGTGTTATCAGGTTATCGTGGTATGTAAAGTATCATCTTTAAGGATTTGTAAGAGACTTCACAGTAACCTTAGTTGTCACCAGCTCGTGCAATTGCTCATTCATTCAAGAGTACTTCAAAGTTAGATTTTCAAGGTTTGTATGTTTAGTTGCGATTAAAATGTTTAGTCACTCATTCTTAATCTTTTCTGATTTTCAAGTTCTTTAGGGCCATAAACAGTTTTCCAACTCATTCTTAATTTTTAGGTTGATTTCGAGTACTCTGTTGAGGAGATTCCTGAGACCAAGGATTAGGCTGGCGAAGGAACTACTACCTCTGTTGTTATTGTGCAAGGTTTGATCATTGGACCTTGAAGAAGAATGCCTTACACGCATTCTGTAATTCAAGCATTCTCTAAAGGAAAAGAGCAGTAGAAGGGATAGTGATGGCCGGATCTGCTCTATTTTAGTTGAAGATCTCTGTGATGTCGATGAGCTTAAAGCAGTTGATACTTCTTGAAAAATTTTATTACGGATGAATTGATTCCTGAAGACTGGTATCCAAAGGCGTATTTTCATAAACTTCCTTTTTTAACAAATGTTCCAACGCTTGCTGTAGTAACAATTTCATAGCTTGCATCTCTCGGGTGCATCATGTTCACGGGTTGGAAAAAGCATTTGTGGTGAAGCTTCAAAGCTTGTAAAATGGCTGTGAAAAGGCACATTCAATTCGGCATGCTTTGGTGCGGTCTCCTAATGCTAATATTATATTTTGTATGGCAATCTTAATATGCAATAAATCATTGTGTCCAAAGTTTTCTATTAATTATATGGTGACTGAAATTTTAATTATCATATCAATCTTAAAAGTTTGTGTAACCCTATTTTACTTTGCTTGTACAGAGTACCTGTTTTGGCTGATATGTCTAATTCCTAGAAATTCATTTCCATCGGTTTCCATTGGTTTTAGCTCAAACAGAAACAGAGAGCCCTGGGAAAAAGTTTTACTTTTAGTGGTATTATGCCTTTGTTTCTTCATTCATGATATTTGTTTCGAATTCATGCTCTCGTTCAGAGAGTGTTTTCGATAGATTTTGGGGTAGGAAAAGCCAAACCAATCTAGAACAATGAATTTGTACTTTTGGGGGAGACGGAGTACCTCACTAGTTTTTGTGTGCGGTGCGGTGTATCTGAAATCCGGGGGAGGTGAGAAGGGGAGAAGGAGTGGTAACAATGGTGAAAGGTCAAAACCAAGAGAGATATCCTTCAAAATGAGCTTCACGCCTGCAAAACAGTGAAATAGAGGTTAGAGGTGAAGCCGAGATACCCCGGCGTTCACACTCCGACGCTCAAGTTAGCAAACTCAAGCTTTTATGGCAAATAGAGCTGGCTAGCCCTCTATAAATTAGGGTTTAAGGTTGAAGAAAACCTATTTTTTGGAGTGTGAGTGTTAATGGTGAGTGAGAGCATGATGGAGAATGAAACCTAGGCACCTTTATATATGGAGTACCTCAGCTGCCACATGGCGTACCTTTTTTGGCTAACGTCCTTTACCTTTTTATGATTTTTGGGCCGTTATGTGCATGTTCGCGGCGTATCTCATCCTTTGGAGACATGGCGCACGCTGGAGAGTGGTCCAGGGTACCTCTGCAGTTGCTGTCGGGTAAGCGGCTGAGGACCACTATCCTTAGGACAGGGTCCTTCACTTTTGGCAGAGGTAGCAGGCGGTTGTCCCCCCTTTTTGGTACGACGTTCTTGATTCCTAATTATGATAAAATTGAATAATATCTTTTAAGAGGTGGAGACATTTCTCATGGCAGATATTTTCGGAGGATTCTCCTACATCTGATCTGCCGGGTACCTCGAGTTACATGGGGTACCTCAATTTATGTGGGGTACCCCTAATTGTGTGAGGTACCTCTATTTGTGTGGGGTACCTCTATTTGTGCGGGGTACCTCTATTTGTGAGGGGTACCTCTATTTGTGCGGGGTACCTCTAATTGTGCGGGGTACCTCAAATCATGCCGGGTACCTCGGATTGTGTGGGGTACCTCAGATTGTGCTAGAGTCATTCCATTTGTCGACACGTGGCGCTTTACTGCCTTTCCTATTTTTCCCTCAAACAACATCCCCCTAGTTTCTTTTTGGCGAGAAATATTGGAGGGAAAAGAAACTCATTGTATGAGTGACACGTGGCAACGCGGCTGGACCGGGGGTAGCTTGCTTCGTTTATTCCCTTGACTAAACTTTGTGTACTGTCCAGCTAAAAAATCTTCTCTTTGTCTTTTCCCTTTCCCGCCTTTTTTTTTTTATTTTTTACTCAACTGCTGATGAGAACA
Source organism: Citrus x changshan-huyou (assembly GCA_039657385.1). Lineage (NCBI taxonomy): Eukaryota > Viridiplantae > Streptophyta > Magnoliopsida > Sapindales > Rutaceae > Citrus > Citrus x changshan-huyou. Next base: position 11,083,910 of record CM077549.1, read on the forward strand.
AATAGTTATCTTTATGTCTCTCTCCCATTTTTCTTGGGAAATGGCAGCCTTCTGGCACACAGTTTGAATTTTAAAAATATCAATCTCACACAAACATCCCTGACCTCCTTTCTTGTGCAGCGTCTTCTGTCAGGTTGAATTAAAAACTCCTGACATAAATGTCAATCTCCTCTCATTTATTTTGAAAATTCCCAAAAGATCTCCCAAAAGTTTATTATCTCCAGTGGCCTTCTTTCAAAATTTCGTCTCTTCTCCTGACTGCATCAATATTACTCACAGGTAAAAAATTTCTTCTTTACTGTTTTTTTTTTTAGTTTAGCCTGGTCGTCTTCCCTAGGCTTATTATATCTCTTCACTTCTCTTCATTTTCTTTCTTTCTTCTCTTTTCTTTATTCCTTTTTCTTTCGTTTTTTCTTCTTTCTCTTTTCTTTCTTCCTTTTCTTTCTTTCTTCTTTCTATTCCTCTCTCGGCTGGCATTCTTCTCGAGTGTTTTCCGGCGTGTTTTCTCGGCTGCTGCAGTGGCGGTTTTGGCTCCAGATCTGGTCGGTTCAAGGTGGGTTTTCGGCGGCTCACAGCGAGATCCGACCCGGCGGTAGATATGGTAACCCCCTCCATTGTGTCTTCATTTTATTCTTGCTTTCTCTCTCTTCTTTCTCCTTTTCTTCTCTCTTTTTCTTTTCTCTTTTTCTTTTTCTCTTTCGTTTTGGCCGGCGTTTTCCTTGGCGATTTTCGGCATCGGTTTGGTGGCTGCAGCCACGGCAGCCGGCGTCGGTTTGGTGGCTACAGTCCCCCCCTCCGTGTTGTCTTCTCCGTTTTTCGTTTTCTCTTTTCCCCCTTTTTTTTAATTTTCGGTGGCGTTCTCCCTTAGTGGTTTCCGGTGTCCTTCTCGCGATCTCCGACGTCGGTTCCCGGTGGCTGCAGCCATGACAGCCGATGCTGGTTGTGTTTTTGGTTGCTGTTTTTGGTTGCCTGCAGCTTTTTTGTCCTTCATCATTTTTTTTTCGGTCGACGTCCTCCTCTGTGATTTCCGATGTCGGTTTGGTGGTTGCAGCCATGGCAGCCGGCGTTGGTTTGGTGGCTGCAGCTCTCCTCCCTCGCGTCAGTTTGGTTTGGTGGCTGTAACTTCTCCGTTTTTCATTTTTTTTATTTCGGCCGGCATCCTCCTTTGCATTTTTCCGACGTCGGTTTGGTGGTTGCAGCCATGGCAGCCAGCCTCGGTTCGATGGTTGCAGCTCTTCCCCCCGCGTCGGTTTGGTTTGGTGGCTACAGCTTCTCCGTTTTTCTCTTTTTATTTATTTATAAATAATTACATATATTTAAGCTTATTTTTGGTTTTTATACTTGCATATTTTTACCTACTGTTTTTGGTTGCTTGCAGCTTCGTCTCCCCATGATTATCAATCCCGATCTACCGAGTTGGTGAATCTCAGGTATCCCTCCTCTTTCTCCTCCTTTGGCGCATTTACAGTGGCGTTATTTTGCATACTCTGAGAAAAATTTATTTTTTTTTTGTTTTTTTTTTATTTTGTGGTTGGTGTTTGCATTTGGTGGTTGATGTGTGGTGGGTGGTGCTTGGTATGAATATGTTGTTGTTTGGGGAACTTTTGGCTTGTTGGATGTGTTGTTGGGGGCTTGTGGATGTGTTGTTGGGGAACTTGTGGCTTGTGGGATGTGTTGTTGGGGAACCTGTGGCTTGTTAGATGTGTTGTTAGGGGCTTGTGGATGTGTTGTTGGGGGAAAGTAGATGGGCAAGAAACATTCGGGACTCGTGAGGAAGCGACGTCCAGTTGGGACTAGTAGGGTTGACAGCCCTCCTGCGGGTTCTCCTTCCCACATCTCCATTAGCGAGGGGGATAGGTCCCCCCCTGGTACCTCTGGGAGTTGTAACTCTCATTCTGAGCTCCCTCCCCCTAGGAGTACTCCTCGTGTCAGCCCACGCTTTCCCAGTAAACGGCCAACCCCCCATCCTCGAAAGAAGGGTAGGTCATCCAAGCCTAAGGTTCCAGCTCGTTCCTCAGACCGGCCTCCCAAATCTCCCCCTACCACACCTTCAAAATATGGCAACCTTTATTCCCTAGGCACTAGGAGGGCTACTTTGGGGGACTTAGAACAAATTAGAGCCAAATACAATATTCCTCCCTCTGTCCAGCTTAGGGTACCCCATGTGGATGAGCGACCTGCGTGTCCGAAGTCTGGCAGGATTGCTCTCCACATTGACCTCTTTGATCTAGGACTCCGCCTGCCCCTCTAGCCTTTTGTATATGAGGATGTTTAGTTATTTGGGGGTAGCTCCTGGGCAGTTGTCCCTTCCAGGGTGGAGGACACTTACGGGCTTACATGTGTTATGGTTGGAGGTATTGAGGCGCGACATTTCTGTTCGGGAATTGAGGGGCCTTTACCAATTCAAAAAGCCTAAGGGTCCCGCTATTGCTTACTTCTCTGCTTGGGGTGATCATGGCCATATTGTTGAAGGGGACTCCGCCTTGAAGAAGGGTTACCGAAAAGGGTGGTTTGTTGCTGAGGGTAGGTGGGGGACAAAGACTCTAGGTGAAAAGGGCAACCCCGTGGAGGTTCCAAATTCCTTCAATGTACACTGTAAGCATCTTCCTTGTTTACGGTTCTTTATTGTAATCTTTCGCATGAATGTCTCACTAACCTTGGGTTTTCCATGCTTTTGCAGGTGTGATGTGGGCTAAAGGATCATGCCCACTTCAGGAGGTGTTGAAAGAGGTGAATGAGTTCGTGGAGAGGCTCCGAGGTGCACAGAGGGGTAGTGATGTGTTAGAGGAGAGCCGATTATGGAGAGCGGGGCTGATTGACCGAAGTCCTCCACCTGCTTCTGGGGGTGACTCATGTATGATTCGGGTGTCGAGGGGTACCCTATTATTATCTACGAGACTGGGGTACCCAGTTGTCACCGCATTCTTTATTTTGCTTCCCCGCTTTTCATTTCCCATTTTTGCTTTTGTAGTACTTAGTAATTGTCCGGCTAACATAACCTTTGTGCACTGGGTGTAGTTATGGAGTCGACGGGTGACGCTTTTGATGCCTTTTTCCAAGCGGTAGTGGGTGGTGCTTTCGGATCTCAGGATTCGGCGGTACCCCAGAAGAGTTCTCAGCCACCTCGAGCTCCTGGAGTAAAGGAGAAATCCCAGTGTACCTCCCACAGTGGATCGAAAGGTACCCCTCGTTCAAAGAAGAGAAAATTCGGGCTGGTTTTGGCTTTCCCCGATGAGTTGCGTGAAGGTGACCTAGACCCAGCTTCCAACAAGGAGGTTTCGCACTTGGCTCGCTGCTTCTACTATTCTGCCGAAAATGTTACCTCTGAGGTCACTGAAGAGACAAATAAGATGAGTTTGAGCCAGCGCTATGGTCAAGCACTCAGGGCTTCCCAAGAGGTAAGCTTTAATGGGGTACCCTGGGTGTATCCTTCATTTTTATTTATTTACTCTTATTGTCATACACATATATTTAACATGTCTTTTACAACCTGCAGGCATCCTATCTTCTCAGCCACTGCCTTCCAGATTTCAACTCCCTTGTTGCCGCCCAATCGGAGGTCGTTAAGTTAAGGAGTGAGCTCTGAAGTCGTCAGTCTCGCGAGGACGAGCTTGCTCGAGAAGTCAAGACTTTAAAAGAACGCATTACTGGCCTTTTTGGAGAGAAATCTCGAGTGGAGAAGGATTGTGACAAGTTGAGGGCCACAAACAAGGATCTGTTATCCCGATAAAAGACGATGGCGGAGGATGCATTCTCACTCATCATGACGGAGGTGTGGAGCGTGGATCCGGAATTGAAGGTACCTTGCGTGCAGAAATTTGTCAACAAGGCCACGATTCTGAAGACGATTGCGGAGAGGAAGAAGTCTTCCCATGCACGGTGGGGTACCCCTTCCGGGTCGCCTAAGGTACCCCGCGTGCTTTAGTCGTTGCCTGCCTCAGATGCCCCTACTTCGGTTGCTCATATTCCGGGTACCTCAGAGTCCTCTGCTGATCGCCCTCCAGAGACGGAAGGTGGGGATGGTGTTCCACCCTCGGTGTAGCCGCTTCATAGTGCTCTTGTCTTTTTGGATCTATCCACATTTTGCTATTTGGAACTTGTTTCTTTCTTTTTGGTTTCTTGGGATATTTTGTATTATTGGGACTTCTCTTTTGTTATGATACCATGCCACCGAGCCCTCTTGTATTTTGCATCCTTGTTATCTGTAAATGAATGCTGGGGTAAACTGTTATCTTATAAATTTCTAGGGTACTTCTCATTTTTTTTTTGAAATAGGGTACCCCTGGTACCTTAACAAATATTTGACATCAGGCGGATTCCCCACAAAGTTGGTGCATGTCCTTCTCGGAAACTATAGCGGATTCCCCACAAGTAGGTAATCAAAATATCATCGCGACATCTCGATCAAACGTTGAAAGCGCAATTAGTCCAACCAATCACTTTCTTATTCTTTCGAAGTTCTCTCCGAATTTTTTGATTAGCTTACCCCCTACTTTACTCAAGTAAGAGGATGGAGGTGTGGGTGTACTCATACCTAAGCTGAACCTCGTGGCGCTAGAGTATGCCGGTTTTACTCCACCCTCAGGTCCTCTTTGACCCTCCCTCTCTTTGTTTAGGTAGCTTTGTCATGCTTCCGCAGAAAGGCTACCCCTGGGCTGTTCACTCCGTTGCCCATCTTGGCTTTGCATAGATCATCACGATCTAGGCATATCAGGTACCCTGACTGGTCCTGTGATAGGTTAGTCATAATTGACAAGCGTATGGCGAGAATTGCATATAACCAGATGTGATGGTATATTAATGGCGATAAATGAATATAATCTGCATCCTAAGATCGAAGTGGCGAAAGATAAAGAAAGAACCCACATCATATTTGTTGAGAAAGAAAATGCATTTATAGATAACAAAAGCGTTGATCAATACATGACTTAGCTTTGTTACCCTGAGGAGAATGAGAGACCGCAAGACCTCCTATCCTTTTAATTTGAAAATTAAAGAAACTCTAAAGTTGCAACTGACCAACATAGGGCATTTGAGGTACCCCATTTGGCCTACCACACAAGAATATTAAAGAAAGAAAATAGCAGCAAAATACTAAAGGTTAAGACACTGTCCTTTAGTAATATTTCCGTAGCATTGCAGCATTCCAGGGGTGCCTCACGATTGTCTTATCCATGTGGAGTAGCCTGTATGCACCTGACCCAATGGGTTTGTCGATGCGGTAAGGTCCTTCCCAATTTGCCCTAAAAGTGCCTTCGCAGGGTACCCTAGTGTTCTGCGTTACCATTCTCAAGACCAAGTCTCATTTGTTAAAGGATTGAGGGCGTACCATTTTTTCATATAGACCCGAAATGTGATGCTGATATATGGCTGTCCTCAATTCTGCTCTAGCCCTTTTTTCGGCCACCAAATCAAGGTTGGAAGCAATCAATGAGGTGTTCTCGGCCTCATCAAAGTATTCAACCCTATGAGAGGGTACCCCGATTTCCTTTGGAATCACTGCGTCAACATCGAATGCGAGGGAAAAATGGGTCTCCCAGGTGGAGGTGTTTTGAGTAGTCCGGTAGGCCCACAGAACCCCAAGTAGCTCGTCTACCCATGTTCCCTTTCTTTCTTCTAGCTTCTTCTTTAGGATACCTTTGATGATCTTGTTAACGGCTTCGACTTGCCCATTAGATTGGGGATGGGCAAGGGTAGCAAATCGGTTGGCTATCCCAAGCTCCGAATAAAAAGTTCAAAATTTTTCATTATCGAATTGCTTGCCGTTATCACTAACAATCGCATAGGGGATCCCAAATCTGCAAATGAGGTTCTTCCAAATGAATTCCGTGGTTTTCCTTTCTGTGATGCTTGTTAGTGGCCCCGCTTCCGCCCACTTTGTGAAGTAATCTACCGCCACGATTGCATGTTTTGCTTGCCCCTTCCCGGTAGGTAACGGGCCAATGAGATCCACTCCCCATAATGCGAAGGGCCAAGGGGAAGATATAATTGTTAGCTTCTTTGGGGGTAGGTGGGGTATCCTGGCGAACCTTTGGCATTTGTCACAGCTTCGTACCATATTCTTGGCATCTTCCCGCATGGTAAGCCAGTAGTACCCCTGACGGAGAGCTTTTTGCGCCAGTGATTGTGCTCCATAGTGATTGCCACAAATCCCCTCATGTATCTCCCTCATAACATACTCGGCCTCGTCACTTCCTAAGCATTTAAGGTAAGGAAGAGTGAACCCTCTTCTGTATAGGGTATCCTGGATCAGGCAATACCGCAGGGCTTTATACTTTAGTCTTCTTGCTTCACTTTTATCTGAGGGGAAGTCTCCGTCCTTGAGGTACCTTATGATAGGCTCCATCCAAAGTACCTCGTTGGACAGTGATCCTACTTCCAACGGCTCTAGGAGATCAATGCTGGGGGCGGGTATGTGTTCTGTCGTGATGGGGCCAGCTGACTGAGCTACACCAAGGGACGCCATTTTTGCCAGGGTGCCGGCTTCGCTGTTCTCCAATCGGGGTACCCTTTTAACCTCGCAAAATTGGGACATCAACTCTCTGGTTTTTCTGAGGTACCCCTTCATGTTTTCCTCTTTCGCTTGATTTTGTGCGGTAATTTGGCTTACCACCAACTAGGAGTCGCTCTTGATGTGTACCCTCTTTGCTCCCAAAGCCTTCGACATCCTCAACCCTGCTATGATGGCCTCGTATTCGGCTTCGTTGTTTGAAGCCTTGAATCCAAATTGCAAAGCGTAGTATATTTTCACCTTGTTCGGGTCGATTATAATAACTCCCGCATCACTTCCGTGTGAGTTAGAGGAACCATCTACATATATTTCCCAGACCTGTCCCCCTTCGTCGTTGGATGGGGTATCTGATAGGTACCTCAGATCACCTTCACCACTTGAGTCATTGGCAAATTCCGCAATGAAATCAGCGATGGCTTGGGCCTTAATCGCCGAACGAGGCTTGAAGATGATGTCGAACTCGCTTAATTCAAGGGACCATCGGAGAAGCCTTTCGGACATGTCTAACTTCTAGAGGATTTGCCGGAGGGGAAGGTTGGTGATGACTGCAATGATGTGAGCTTGAAAATACGGTCTAAGCTTCCGTGCGGAGACGACCAATGCCAAAACGATCTTTTCAGAGGTGGGATACCTCTTTTTGGCATCAACCATAGCTTTACTTAGTGTAGTAAATAGGTCGTTGTACCCTATTATCATCCTCTTGGAGTAACACGGAGCTGGTGGCATGCTCGGATATGGCGAGATACAACAAAAGCACCTCTCCCAGCTCAAGTTTGGCAAGTAATGAAGCATTCACGAGGTACCCCTTCAGTTCTTGGAAAGCTTCTTCGCAATCGGGTGTCCATTGGAGCTTCTTGCCGGTCTTCAAAGCTTTGAAAAAGGGCGTACACCGGTCTGTAGCCTTGGAGATAAAGCGGCTCAGGGCAGCTACCCGGCCTGCCAAGCTTTGAACCTCCTTGATGGTGCGTGGCGACTTCTTGTCAAGAACCGCGCGAATTTTATCGGGGTTGGCTTCAATCCCCCGTTGTTGTACCGTGAACCCGAGAAACTTTCTCGAGGTAACCCTGAACGCACATTTTTCAAGGTTGAGCCGCATCTGGTGTCTTCTCAAAACGGTGAAGGCATCTCTAAGGTGCCCCAGGTGTTCCTCCGCATGCACCGATTTGGTGATTATGTCGTCTATGTACACCTCCATGGTGCGCCCGATTTGTTCCTTGAAAATTTTGTTCACTAGCCGCTGATAGGTAGCCCCGGCATTCTTCAAACCAAATGGCATAACCTTATAATAGTATAACCCACGATTGGTGATGAAGGTCGTTTTCTCTTGATCGGGTTCATACATTGGGATTTGGTTGTAACCGGAGAAGGCATCCATAAAACTAAGCATCTCATGCCCCGCTGTTGCATCAACCAGCTGGTCCACCCAGGGAAGCGGGAAGCTACCTTTGGGGCAGGACTTGTTTAAATTGGTGAAGTCCACACACATACGCCACTTTCCGTTTGATTTCTTGACTAGAACAACGTTGGATACCCAATCAGGGTACACTGCTTCCCGGATATATCTCGCTGCTAATAGGCGATCTACCTCTTGTTCAATTGCATCATACCTCTCTTGGTTGAAGGCGCGACGCTTCTGTTTGACCGGTTTATTATGTGGGCTGACATTGAGTTTGTGACAAGAGAGGGAATGTGGGATACCCGGCATATCCGCCAATACGTCGTGGTGCTCGCGTAGGAAGTTGATGAGCCTCTCTCTTTGTTCCTCCGAAAGATTGGAGCCTACTTTCACGGTCTTTGTTGGGTCGGTGGCATAAATCGAGACTGAAATAAGGTCTTCAACTGGGGTACCTCGTTTCTCATCTTTCAATATTCAGGGATCCAAAGGTGCCTCAACTTCATATCCGGGCTCCACCTGGTCCCCGTGGGGTACCCCAGAGCTATCCCCCGCAACTGCTTCTACGCCCATTGGTGAGGATTCCAATTGTTTTGGTGGGTGGGCTACTTGAGGAGATTTTTTTAGTACCACTCTCCGCCGTCTAGCAAGTGCTCGCTTTGAGGGATAAGGTGTGGGCTGACTGCCACTGGGGTACCCCTTCATTGGCGGATCGGAAGCTATTTGGTAAGTGACTTTGGAGGCCACGGAGTAACATCCACGAGCCAATTGCTGGTCCCCTTTAATGGTGATAACTTCTTGGGCGGTCGGGACTTTCATGGCGAGGTAGTGCATGGATACCGCCGCTTTAGTTGCTACTAAGAACGACCTATCCAATATAATATTGTAGGCACCCGGGTGATCTACAATAAGAAAATCAATCATATGAACAACACGGTGAGGAACCTTACCAAGTGTAACGGGCAGCGTAATGTTGCCCTTTGGTATAACATATCTTCGGCGAACCCAATAAGAGGCGTAGCATAGGGGGTGATCTTTGGTGATTCAATCAATAGTTGATTCAAGACGCTTTTGAAAATAATGTCAACGGAGTTGCCTGTATCAACAAGAGTTCTTGCTACCTTACCAGTGGCAACCTTCAACATAATTACTAAGGCATCGTCATGGGGGTACGAGATACCCTCCGCATCTTTTTCTGTAAAAAGGATAGGCGAGGGATGGGGTATCTTCGGTGTACTCCATTCATTAAGGTTGACTTCTCTGCCAATATTGGTGGTTATCGATAACGATCTACCATAACCTTTGATAGCCCTCCTAGATTGGCCCGCTAAAGTCGGTCCGCCCATGATCATCCAGACATACACGCCTTTCTTATGTCCCGGGGGTACCTCTCGTTCAGGACTGCCATCAGCTACCTACTTGCCCTTATCCTACTCCGCGGATTTCCAAGCTTCTCTCATACTAGCAACAAATTCTTTGAGGTACCCACTAAGAATCAGTGATTCAATTTCCTCACGCAAGGTAAAACACTCGGCTGTGCTGTGACCGAAGTCTTCATGGAATTCACAATACTTCAGGCTACGCTTCATGTTGGGGTACTTCTTCATTGGCTTAGGAGGATGGAGGAGGCCACTATCCCGAATATGGTAGAAGATCTGCTCTGGAGATCGATTCAGTGGATGGTAAGATTCGTACCGAGGCCTCGGTGGTGGCTCTCGCTGATCCGGTGGTGGCGACCTTAGAGGTTAGGGTACCCTTGAGGTACCCTGAGCATTATACCCTCGTCCCCGTAGGGTACCCCGTGAAGGGCTCCGTGCTCGAGGTACCCGCGGTATTGGGGCCTCCACCTTCTTGGGCTTCTCCTTGTTCTTTGTAACATCGGCCTTGTCTTCTTGGCGCTTCAATTGGCATTTCTCGTCCATCTCCACCTGCTGCAACGCCTGGGAACGGGCTTCCCCATATGAAAGTGGGCGCTTCTTTTGAAAAGAACGTCATAACTTGCCCAACCGTAAATTTTTCTCAAAATGGGTCAATGTGTATTGGTTTCCAAATGCTCCGGTTCGCAGCACCTCTTGGTGGAAACGACTCACATACTCCGCCAAAGGCTCGGCTTCCCCTTGCTTGATAAAGGCAAGTTTGGAGGCTACCCTATCTTGAGTGGAAGCGTAGGAAAACTCTTTCGTAAATTCGAATAACAATTGGTGTAGGGAAGATATGCTACCCACTTTCAAAGAGCGAAACCATGACTTCGCGGGGCCCATGAGTGTGTGTGTAAACATTCTACACATGGCGCTCTCATCTACACCCTTGATAAGCATTTGGTCGCGGTATAGCTTAGCATGCTCCGAGGGATCAGTGGTACCCAAGTATTGGGGTATCTGAGGCATGGCGAACGCCTCGGGGAGAGCTACCGTCTGGATCTCCATAGTGAATGGTGATTGGTAGGTCATTGGCGTTGGAGCAGCTGTGATGCTTTGCTTCTCGGAGAGGAGCTTCACTTGGGCTTCCAGGTTCTCCATTTTTTCCACAAGTTCGAGGGGTACCCGATGATGTCACCGCCATTTCAGAAGCCCTTTTGGCGTTTAACTTCTCACGGAGATCCTCTTGGGTGCGCTTTGCACGCCTCGTACTCTGGTTGCTGTGGGAATTGTGAGAGGCGGTGGAACGTTCGTCTCGGGAGCCCACGGTTTGAAACTTAGAACGGGTACCCGACGGCCTATGCTTTGGCTTGCTGGCCTCGGGTACCCCTCTTCTGACCATAACTTGGTCGTCCGTTTGAGGTGGTGGAGCATCTAGCATCACTGGTGGAAGTGAACTTTCGGCTTGCCCGAGATCCAACCGCCCTAAGTATTGCGTGGGCAAGATCCTCGAAACACTTATGAGAAATAGGTTCCTCATCTTAGCGAACACCCGTCGATTGCTTGATACCCTTGCCCTTACTGATGCGGGCTACCCTTTTTACAGGATCACTACCTTCACTACTGCAGTCACCTCTCATTCTTGTAGGATATACCATTAAACCTTCGGGAGGTACGTCGGGTGCCATGTATTGGAGTACACACAACAACTAGTTTGGTAACTGTGGAGGAGGCTTTTTGTGCGCCTCCCCACAGACGGCGCCAATTGTTTTCGATAGATTTTGGGGTATGAAAAACCAAACCAATCTAGAACAATGAATTTGTATTTTTGGGGGAGACGGGGTACCTCACTAGTTTTTGTGTGTGGTGCGGTGTATTTGAAATCCGGGGGAGGTGAGAAGGTGAGAATGAGTGATAACAATGGTGAAAGGTCAAAACCAAGAGAGATATCCTTCAAAATAAGCTTCACACATGCAAAACAGTGAAATAGAGGTTAGAGGTGAAGCCGGGGTACCCCGGCGTTCACACTCCGACGCTCGAGTTAGCAAACTCAAGCTTTTATGGCAAATAGAGCTAGTTAGCCCTCTGTAAATTAGGGTTTAAGGTTGAAGAAAACCTATTTTTTGGAGTGTGAGTGTTAATAGTGAGTGAGAGCATGATGGAGAATGAAACCTAGACACCTTTATATATGGAGTACCTCAGCTGCCGCGTGGCGTACCCTTTTTGGCTATAAAAGGCAACCTCATTGTGAATAAAATGTGTAGCACTTTCATCCATTTATCCTTGCTTTGAGTGAACTATTTCATATTCACTTATAACAGTGGTATCAGAGCTTGAATTAGAAAAGTGGGATTGACAGAGTTTGTATCAGCAGCTTACTTGGCTCTATTTTCACTCGTGTTGCAGCAGCAGAAATTTATGGCTTCTGAGAATTTTGTTCAACCTGCAATTCCCCGCTTTGATGGTCACTATGACCATTGAAGCATATTGATGGAGAATTTCTTAAGGTCCAAGGAGTATTGGCAGGTTGTTTCAATTGGAATAACTGAGCCACCAGCCGGTGTTGTTTTGACAGATGCTCAGAAAATAGAGCTTGAAGGGCAACGATTAAAGGATCTCAAGGCAAAGAATTACTTGTTCCAAGCTATTGATCACTCAATCTTGGAAACAATTCTTAACAAAGACTCCTCCAAACAAATTTGGGATTCCTTGAAAAAGAAGTACCGAGGGACAGCAAGGGCGAAGCGGGTACACCTCCAGGCACTTCGAACTGAATTTGAATCTCTACGAATGAAGATGGGAGAGTCGGTCTCAGCATACTTTGCAAGGACAATGGCAATCGCAAATAAGAGACGAATTCATGGCGAACAGCTCGAGGATGTTATCATAATTGAGAAGATTCTTCGATCTTTAACGGCAAAATTTAACTATATTGTTTGTGCGATTGAGGAATCAAGGGATATTGACACACTTTCGATTGATGAATTGGAAAGCACTTTGCTAGTCCATGAGCAGAAAGTAATCCGACAGGATAAGGAAGAACAAGCATTACAGGCAATAGCAAATCTCAAACCAACTGGAGGGGGTAAAGGAGGCTGGAAAGGCAAGAATGGGCAGAACAGATCAAAAGACAAGGTTGATGATTCTCAAGGAAAAGGAAAGGATTGTGATGGTCAAAATTCGACAGGACATAAACCAAAGTCTAAAGACAAATCGAATGCTAAATGCTTCCGTTGTCAGAAGTACGGTCATTACCGCTCCGAGTGCCGTACTAATTTAAATAAGAATCATGGCGAGAAATCTAACTTTGCAGAAAAGGAGGAAAAAGAAATTTCCCTTCTTATGCCATGTCATACAAAGGAGGAAAGTCACCAAAAACTATGGTACTTAGATACTGGTTGCAGCAATCATATGTGTGGGGATAAATCTATTTTTTCTGACTTGGATAAGACTTTTCGAAATACTGTAAAATTTGGTGTTGACTCCACAGTTTCTGTCATGGGGAAAGGAAGGGTTGCAATCCAAACCAAGGAAAGTTCTCATTCTATCTCAAATGTTCTATTCGTTCCTGAACTGAAAACTAACCTTCTCAGTGTTGGCCAGTTACAAGAAAAGGGGTATGAGATCTCTATCAAGGAAGGAGTTTGCCGAATCCACGATGAAAAATTGAGCTTAATTGCTCAAGTGAAAATGACGACAAACAGAATGTTTCCATTGTATCTTTACCATATTGCACACTCATGTTTTGCTACAAATTTCAAAGATATAGCATGGTTATGGCACTTTCATTACGGGCATCTTAGTTTTAGTGGATTGAAGACCTTGCAGCAGAAAAATATGGTGGTAGGCCTTCCACAATTTGAGCAACCTTTACAGCTTTGCGAAGAGTGTATTGTCAGTAAGTAACATCGAGATAATTTCCCAAATGGAAAATCCCAGAGGGCAAAGAAAGTGCTGGAGCTAGTGCATTCTGACTTATGTGGGCCAATCAAGCCAACATCAAATGGAGGTAAATGATATTTTATCTCATTTATTGATGATTTTAGTCAAAAAACTTGGGTTTATTTCTTGCAAGAAAAATCGGAAGCTTTCACAGCCTTTCAAATGTTTAAAGCACTAATTGAAAGCGAAGCTGACAGCCAAATTAAAATATTGCGTACTGATCGTGGTGGAGAGTTCAACTCTCAAGAATTTGGAAGCTTCTGTGAAAATCATGGAATTAGAAGACAATTGACAGCAACCTACACACCTCAGCAAAATGGTGTATGCGAGAGGAAAAATCGTACAATTCTTAATATGGTACGAAGCCTTCTACAGATGAGTGGTCTTCCCAAAAGTTTTTGGCCTGAAGCAGTTGTTTGGAGTGTTTTTATATTTTGAACAGAAGCCCCACAATAGCTATTCAAAATATAACTCCTGAAGAAGCATGGAGTGGATGTAAGCCGATAGTAGATCACTTTCGGGTATTTGAATGTATAGCATATGTCCACGTACCAGATGAGAAAAGAAGAAAATTAGATGACAAAGGTGTAAAGTGCATTTTTCTTGGTGTTAGTGATCATTCAAAGGCCTACAAATTATATGATCTTATCATTAAGAAAATTGTCATTAGTCATGATGTCATTTTTTATGAAGAGAAGACATGGATGTGGAGATGCAGTTCTGTTGGGCAGTAAATTCCAGCAGATTTCGATGGTGAAATTGAAGAAAATTCACAGCAACTTCAGCCTTCAACGGTCTCTGCTCCTGACCTGCCGCAAAATAGAGTCTCAGCAGAAACTCCACCAGCAACAAATGAACTTGATGAACAAGTTGAAGCTACAGATTCACGTTCTCAACGTCATAGAAGAAGGCCTGCATGGATGTCAGATTATGAGGTAATAGAATTTAACACTCTTGAAAATCCACTCATACACTTTACCTTGTTTTCAGAATGTGATCCTACAACTTTTAAAGAAGCTGTCAAAGAACAAAAATTGCTAAAAGCCATGGACGAAGAAATTGCATCCATTGAAAAAAATAATACCTGGGAGTTGACTGAACTTCCAATGGGGCAGAGGACAATAGGAGTCAAGTGGGTTTACAAGACAAAATTGAAGGAAAATGGTGAAATTGATAAATACAAGGCACGCCTAGTCGCCAAAGGCTAGAAGCAAGAGTTCGACGTGGATTATAAAGTAGTATTTGCTCCCGTTGCAAGACTTGAAACGATAAGACTAATTATTGCTCTTGCAGCACAAAATTCATGGCTTGTTTTTCAACTGGACGTGAAATCAGCATTCTTGCATGGGGAGCTACAAGAAGAGGTATTTATCGAACAACCTCCTGGATATGTGAAATTAGGCAGTGAGCATAAAGTCTATAAATTGAAAAAAGCTCTATATGGACTAAAACAAGCACCCCGAGCTTGGTATAGTCATATAAATGCTTATTTCTTCAAGGAAGGTTTTCGAAAATGCCCAAATGAGCATACTCTGTACATAAAAATTGGAGATGATAGGAAAATGCTTATGGTATGTTTATATGTAGATGATTTGATTTACACGGGAAATGACAGAGTAATGTTTGAGAAATTCAAGGAATCCGTAATGCTTGAATTTGATATGACTGATCTTGGTTTGCTGCATTATTTTCTTGGCTTAGAAGTCATACAATCTGATGCTGGAAATTTTATTTGTCAAAAGAAATATGTGGAAGAGATCTTAGAAAGATTTCAAATGAAGAACTGCAACTCTGTCACTACTCCAATTGAAAAAGGATTGAAGCTTGTTAAGGATCCTGCAGGAAGAATAGTTGATAATACCCTTTACAAACAGATTGTTGGAAGCTTGATGTACTTAACGGCAACTCGACCTGATATAATGCATGCAGTTAGTTCCATCAGCAGATATATAGACCGTTTAAGAGAGGATCATCTTTTAGCTGCAAAGAGAATTCTTCGATACTTGCGTGGTACTGCTGAATTTGGGTTGTTCTACAAAAAGGGTAAAAAAATCATATTTGTATGGCTTTACAGACAATGATTATGCTGGAGATTTGGATGACAGAAGAAGCACATCTGGATATGTATTTATGTTTGGTTCAGCAACTATTTCATGGTCATCTAAGAAGCAATCGATAGTTACTTTGTCAACAACTGAGGCTGAGTTTGTTGCAGCAGCTTCTTGTGCATGTCAAGCACTTTGGTTGAGAAATATTCTTCATGAACTTCAGTTTAAGCAACCAGAGTCAACACAAATCTTCTGTGATAATAGTTCAACAATTAAACTTTCAAAGAATCCGATTCTACATGGAAGATGCAAGCACATAGATGTGAGATACCATTTCTTGCAAGACTTGACAAAAAATGAAGTCATTGATCTTGTTTATTACAGGAGTGAAGACCAAGTTGCTGACATCTTTACTAAACCCCTCAAATTGGCTAGTTTTTTTAAGCTGAGAAAGTCACTTGGAGTTTGCAAATTGCAATTTGAGGAAGATTCTGCAGAATGTTTAAACTGAATGTTAATAACATTTAGTTTAAGGGAGGGATTGTTGGAATTTCCTTGTGTCAATAAGTTTCTTTTATGGTCCTAGTCTTTAGGAAGTTTGTTGGTAATGTTATTTGCAAGATTGTGTTTACCTAGTCTTTAGGCTATAGTTACTGGAAAGTGGCTGCAGTATTTGCTGAATAATGGCTGCTATTATTTCGTTAAGTTTGTTCATGTAATGCCTATAAAAGGCAACCTCATTGTGAATAAAATGTGTAGTACTTTCATCCATTTATCCTTGCTTTGAGTGAACTATTTCATATTCACTTATAACATATATATCATCTTCTTTACTATTCTGCCTCTAAATATTAAACTTTAAGGAAGTTGTTTTTGTTTGTGTAAGTTATCAGGTTAAGGATACTAAGCCGCTTATTAAGGCAAATGTCAAAATGAAGATTGCTCACCACACCTGGTACGCATGATGGCCAGGAAGATTAATTATTCACAAGCCAATTTGATCAGTGTTAGATTTTTTGCCTCCTTTCGAGGGACATCATCATCAAATTTGAGTAGAGAATCTTTGAAGGGAATTTTGTTGCAAGAGTTTCACAGTAGTGAATTCTGGGAGCTCGAACTCACTTGAGTGAGATATTAGGGAGTATTGGGGATTTGGGTTATGAGTAATCATTATCCTTCCAATATGTGTAAGCACTCACTTGTTAGTAAAATCATCTTCGTATATTTACTATGTTTCTTTGTTATCAGGTAGAGTGTGATCTTCAAGGGTTTGAGAAAGTCCTTGCAATAAAGTTTCCACCACAAGCAATTTGCTCAGTTTCAGATTTTCTAGGCGTTTAATTAGTTTCGATTATAATATTTAGTCACTCATTCTGAATCTTTTCTAATTTTCAAGTTCCTTAGGGCCACAATCATTTTTTCAAGTCTGTTGTGGCTGCAAAAAGATTGATGGTCATAAAATTATCTTAACCCTTGAGCCATTGCGTTTGAGCACAAATAGAAACAGAGCTAAAGGAAAAGAACTTGACACAAGAAGATGCTCTGAATATAACAAAAGTATATTTCTACTTCTTGTGGTTATTTACTTTTGTTTCTCCTGTCAGCATATTTGATTAATTCGTTCGAATTCACACTCTCACACATTATTTAAAACCATTTATAGGTGGCTTGCAAGCTAATTAAGTTAATGCAGAAGCAATACTCTAGACAAAGATGAGCAAATTGAAGGTGATAAATGCATATATGGTGGCCAAATCGCTTATTATTTTTCATCTCTCAATCTAATATGATTCTGAATTTTAATTTCCATGAATAATTGTTAGGCTGGTACAGATGTTCGGTTGGCGTTGTTCATGCGGGTAGCAGCTATTTGACCGCGAGTATTCTTGTTGATCCCCCTGTTGAGGGGAACGGTGGAGAGGATGTCCCCCCTTCTACTTGATCTTACTTGCCATTTAAGGTTTTATCTCGAGATGTTTTAGCAGCTTTCTTTCTTTGCTTCTGTACCTTTGTAGTATGGCATCATCCTTTTGTTGTGTTGGGATACTTGTCTTTTGGAAGGTTGCCTCGGCAATCTTGTTATTTATTCGCATTAAACTTCTGCAATAGACTTTATTCGGCATACCATTGAATTCCTTACTTATGATTGATTTGTGTAGACTCGCGGGGGTTCCTCGGGTAACCCAGGTACCCCCCTGATGTATTTTTGGCACTTGCGTGGTGATTTCCGTAGATGTGCTCACTGCTCATCTTAATAAAGATTATGGCGTATCTCAAAATAATTTAATAATTCGCACATCATTATAAGATAAAACGAAATTCATATTTGGCGCAACTAGGATAAAATAAAGATTATGGCGTATCTCAGATGGACTTGTGGAGTTTCTCGGGTACCCCAGGTACCCTCTTTTTTTCGGGGACCTTCTTGGCCCCCTTTCTTGCAGAAATGGTCAAAAACATGCTTGTTTTGCCATCCGCTTCTAGTCAATATTTAATAAAATAATGCGAATAGAGGGGCATGCTTGCCTACCTCGTTTCGTTTATCTATTCTTTACTTGGATCAAGTAAAAGAATGGAGGTGTGGGCGTGTGCATACCTTAACGGAACCTCATGGCGCTAGGGTATGTTGGTTTACCTCGCCCTTGGGCCTTCTCTGACCCTCCCTCTTCAAATTTGTTGTATTATTTCTTATTGGCGTTGACCTCGAACAGATTTTCACGATCGAATCGAGTCAAATACCTCAGGTTCCCCTGATTATCTTGAAATGGAGCAATTATAACTGAATAAGACGTGGCGTAATAAGATGGAGTCACATTAATGGCGAAAATTTAACTGCAATCATATTCGGTAATAAAAAAATAGAACAAACATCATCTCATAAAGTAAAAAACATACTTATAAACGATAGAACCAAGATCATTACATGATAATGTTCTGTTATCTTAAAGAAATGGGGGATCCTGAGATCACCCTTATCATTAGAAACTTGGAGAATTGAAAAGTGCAACTAATCAGTTTGGGGTACTCTGGGTACCCCGCATGATAAAGTACACCACACAATAGATCAAATATCATAAACGCATAAGCATTTAAGAAAAATAAATAAAGTAAATAGAAAGAGGTAAAGTGCTTCCCTTTATTAGTAGTACTTCCTCGGTATGGCGGCATTTCACAAGTGCTTTATAATTGTTCTTTTCATTTAGAGTAGCGTGTGTGCTCATTCCTTTTCTTCCTTCGTCACCCGAGGATCCAGGGGTACCTCTAACTCTTCGATTAACGCTGAATTAGGACTTTGGGGTACCTCAGGTACATCATGCATAACCGCATCTACCTTCATTGGCCCTACTCTTTTTTGTTTTAGAGTTGTCTATAACACTTTCCACCGCGCAGCTCTTCATTGTATTGCAAGCGCCTAATTAGTAAGGCGAATAAGCGCCTAATTAGTAAGGTGAATAAATGTCATTGTACTGCTGGGGTACCCGGGGTACACCAGGAATATTCAGCCCTTTCCCACGTGGGGTTGGACGAGGTGGGTTGTGTACCCAGGGTGCTCAAGAGGGTACCGGAGGTACCTCGGCTCTCTTGGGTTTCTTCTTGTTTCTCAAAACTTCGACTCTGTCTTCCTCCCGCTTTAGGTTACACTTCTCATCCATTTCTATTTGTTACAGGGCTCGAGAACGAGCTTCCCCATATGAAATAGGGCTGTGTTTTTTAAATGACCGCCATAACTTCCCCAAACGCAAATTCTTTTCAAAATGCGTGAGAGTGTGTTGGTGACCAAACGTACCGGTACGTAACACCTCTTGGTGGAAGCGGGTTACGTACTCGGCTAAAGACTCCGAATATCCTTGCTTGATAAAAGCAAGCTTGGAGGATGTTATATCTTGGGCGGATGCATAACCAAACTCATGAACAAAATCTTTTAGGAGCTGGTCTAAGGAGGATACACTACCTGCCTTCAACGATCAGAACCATGACTTGGTTGGTCCCGTGAGGGTATGAGGGAACATCCGGCACATAGCATTGTTGCCCACTCCTTTAATCATCATCTGGTCACGATACAACTCAGCATGTTCCACGGGATCCGAGGTACCTGAGTATTGTTGTATTTGAGGCATGGTGAATGCTTCCGGGATAACCGTTGTCCGAATCTCCATAGTGAATGGCGAGTTATACGCTGCTGGCGCTAGAGCATTGGTGGGGTTTTGTTTTTCAGAAAGGAGCTTCACTTGAGCTTCGAGGTACTCCATTTTTTCCAGGAACTCGCGGGGTACCCTAGGTGCACCTGAGGATGCCACAGTTGTTTGGGAAGCTCTTTTGGCGTTCAACTTGTACCGGAGATCTTCATGGACTTTTTGTTTGTGTTTGATACCCTGGCTACTACGGGAATAACAAGAGGCAGTAGAGCGTTCTTCCCGGGAGTCGGCGGCTTGAAACTTTGAACGGGTGCCCGATGGCCCATGGTTTGGTCTACTTCCCTCTGGTATTTCAGATCTTGGTATGATCTGTTTCTCCCCGCGTGGGAGCAGGACATCTTGAGTTACTGGGAAAGTGGCTGCTTCAGGTACCCGAGATCTTACTGCTCTGAGAATCGCATGAGCTAAATCCTCAAAGTGTTTATGAGTAACGAGCTCCTCATCGGGTTGAATACCAGCTGATTGCTTAACTGATTTGCCTTTCTCTAGGTAGGATGCCCTCCTTATCGAGTCACCCCTCTCATCACTGCCGTGGTCCTCTACTCCATCATGACTTAGCATTTGGTTATCAGTGGGTACGTCGGGTGCCATGGTTTTTTAAGCACACGTACTGACAAGCTTAGCATCATGTGGAGGCTTTTTGCACGCTCCCCACAGACGGCGCCAATTGTTTTCGGCTGATTTTGAGTCAATGAATAAAAAACCACAAAACCAACCCAAGAGCAATAAATTTATATTTTGTCGAGGAGCGGGGTACCTCGCTTGTTTGGCACGTGCGGGCTATTTAGGCTTTTTGTGGAGTGAAAGAGGATTGAGATGACGGTGGTTATGGAGGGGATCTGACTTCAGGTGCGGAGGGCTGGTGAAACTCGCCTTAAACCTGCGAAACAACCAAAAAAGAGGTCAGAGGTGGAGCCAGGGGTGGCCGACGACCACACTCCGACGCTCAAGTCAGAGTTGGGTTATCTCAGGTTAGAGAGCTTGCAAGCTCTCGGTAATGGAGGTTTTGAGGTTGAAGAAACCCTAGTTTTTTTTTGTGGTGAGTCTGTTCACTTACTTGATAAAAATCAAACTTGAGTATTTATATGGTATACCCCGATCGCCGTGCCACCTGGCGCTATTTTAGTGGCGTTCCCTGCTGTCATGTCAAGAATATTCTTATTTTCATGCGTATGGCGGCTTAGGCATTTCAAAAATATGCGTGGAGAGCAAGTTTGTGGCGTATTCATGTGCTGGGCGTAGTGGAATGGTCTCGCGTACCTCTACAATTCCGTTGTATTTTTGCAGGCATAGCAGGAAAAGCTGGTGGTCCCAACTGTCACAATATCATACTTTTGGCAGATTCGCTGGCATGACAAGCAGTTGTCTCCTCTTTTGTAGCACGGGATTTCCTCACTGATTCCTTACTTTTTGACACGTGTTCAGCCGATCTTTTTGAAATTTGGAGCCCATCTATCTCTTGATATTTTACGAACATTTTTCCTCACCTTTTGTCCTTGCTCGGTGTACCCCAGGTACACCGTTTTGTGGGGTAAGTCAGGTACCTCGGGTGCCGAACTAATGGTGTAGGTCGGGTACCGAGTTTATAGTGTAAGTTGAGTATCTCGGGTGCCGAGTTTATTGTGTAGGCTGGATATCTTGGGTACCGAGCTAATGGTGTCGGTCGAGTACCTCAGGTACCGAGTTTATAGTTTAGGCCGGGTATCTCGAGCACTGAGTTTATAGTATAGGTCGGTTACCTCGGGTATCGAGTTTATAGTGTAAGTCGGGTATCTCGGGTACCGAGTTTATAATGTAGTTCGGGTATCTCGAGTACCGAGTTTATAGTGTAGGTCTGGTATCTCGAGTATCCCGGGTACCGAATTTTATGGGGTAGGTTGGGTACCCCGGAGGATAACTAATAATTACATAACCTTTGCATTGACACGTGGCGCTTCATTTTCAATACTCTATTTATCCCCAAACAAATACATTGAAATTGAGAACGGTTATTGTCTTAATTAAATTACAGGTGATAAGATGTTGCTTGAGGTTCTGTGATTCTTGACATCAGGATAACTCAAGTCAATTTTTTGTATCAGCATTTATCATCTTCTTTACTGTTTTGCCTTTAAAGAATAAACTTTAGTAAAGTTGTTTTTGTTTGTGTAAGTTATCAGGTTAAGGATACTAAGCAGCTTATTAAGGCAAATGTCAGAATGAAGATTGTTCACCACACCTGGCATGTATGATGGCAAGGAAGATTAATTCTTCACAAGCCAATTTGATGAGTGTTAAGACTTTTTCAGATTTTTGGCATTATATATTATTAGAGCTCTCCCTCTTGAGAGATATCTCATTAAATTTCAGTAGAGCTCTCCCAATAATTGCAAGCTTTCATTTGTTTGTAAAATCATCTTCTTCTATTCATTGTGTTTCCTTGTGTTATCAGGTAGAGTATCATCTTCACGGGTTTCAAAAAGTCTTTGCAGTAAAGTTTCAACCAATTGCTGTGAAGAGGCATATTCATTTGAGTAATTCAGTTTCAGATTTTCAGGGCGTGTATGTTTAATTAGTTTTAATTAAAATATTTAGTCACTCATTCTGAATCTTTTCTAATTTTCAAGTTCCTTAGGGCCACAACCAGTTTTTCAGGTCTGCAGAAACTATCTTGAGCGTTGAGGAATTGCGTTTGAGCACTCACAGAAACAAGGCTAATGGAAAAGAACTTTACAGAAGAATTATGCTCTAAATCTAACAAAAGTATATTTCTACTTCTTGTGGTTATTTTACTTTTTTGTTTTCTGTCATCATATTTGATTAATTCGTTCGAATTCAGACTCTCTCTCATTATTTAAAACCATTTTCAGGTGGCTTGCACGCTAATTAAGTTAACGCAGAAGCAATACTCTAGACAAGATGAGCAAATTGAAGATGATAAATGCATATATAGTGACCAAGTCGCTCATTACATTTCATCTCTCATACGAACAAGATTCTGAATTTGAATTTCCATCAACAATTGTCAGGCTGGTGCAGATATTCTTAAAAGGGCATTAAGCTACCTTATGAAATTATCATTGCTTGAATGAAAGCACCATCTTCTGTTGTCAAGGCTTTCCCCACATGATGAGATTATGTGCTTGTTATCGGCCGCTTAATTATTTATTAAATCAGGTTTTTGTTATCAAGTACATCATCTTATTCACCATTTTGGCTATATATAAAGATTAAAACTTCTAACAGTTGTTTCGGATTCTTGTGTACCCAGGTTAATAGGGCAAATGTCAGAATGAAGATTGTTCAGTGCAACCGGTATAGCAAGGATGATAGTGGTGAGGAAGATTGTTGGCAAGCCAAATAGAGCCCTCCATTTTGAGAAATATCATCCTCAAATTTGAATTGCTGAGCATGTGAAGTGAAGCTAAAGCCTTAATAATGAGACCTTCCTGTGAAAGTTTCATTTGAGTGAATTGAACGTTCTTAGTGGGTGAGAAATGAAGCATATATCAGCGATTGGTGAATGTTTTTCTTTAACATTAGTACACTCTTATTTCTTAGTAAAATTCTCTTCACGTCTTTGACTGTGACGTAGACCAAAAGCTGAACAATGTAAAATTATATTGTTATTTCCTTATGCTTGGTTTGCTATATATCATTTCTGTGCAAGCAAGAATGTAATTTTGTAATTATTCAACTCTGCTTCCGCGAACATGCGATATCTTGCTGATTTTTTTTCTCCCTTTTTCTTTCTGCGTTAAAACTGCAACAAATGGAAGTGACTGGCTTGAATTTAGCTCCTGTAAAAAAGTGCTTGGGGCAATGTCTTTTGTATCAGCAAGTTATCAAACATCATAGTTTAAATATAGAATCCTGAGTTGCTATCGAAAATTCCAGGTGTTTCACCTCTCAGTTTCTTAAAAGCTACAAAGCTTGATATATATTGACAAAGAAAACCGTCTGTTGGCTGAAATGCTTCCACGGATCAGGAAGGAATTTGGTGTTGACACTGTATGTTATGCGGATAACTACAGTTGATGATTTTTACCCAAAATTTGTCACAGTTGACAATTCACTTATAGTGTTTCCTTGTGTTATCAGGCTCTCATCTGTGAATTGAAAGATTAAGAAAGATTGATTCTAACTGACTTATGCAATTGAAGATTATGAAAAAGCATTTGCACTAAAGTTCCCAGCTTGTTTAATTTCTGTGAAGAGGCACATTCATTCTGAGTACTTGAGTTTTAGATTTCCAAGATGTGTAATTTTAGTTGCCATTGAAATATTTAGTCGCTCATTCTTAAAAATTTGTTCTAATTTTCCTGTTATTTTGGGCCATAAACAGCTTAACAAGTCTGCATGTGGTTTCTAAAGATTGATGGTTATGATAAATATCATGAGGTATGAAATATTAATTTGCTATAAGTATGTGCACAAATTTTTACTATTACAAGGGGACTGAAATTGTAACTTGCAGGGTCAAAAGAAATCCTAATTTGCTTTAGGTATGAAATCTTAATTTGCTTAAGTGTCTGCATTTGTGTACAAAAGAAAAATAAGAAATTCGGTTACATGGGGACTGATCAAATGTTTGTCATCAATACTGATCCCGGAATGTGTGGAACACCGTGAAAAGTTTGTCATAGTTTTGTGAAGAAGGCTGATTAATCTGATTCATAGAATTGTTAAAGGGGCATCGGGCGGGGGACAAAAGAAGTGTTGAAATTGAAAAGGCTAATGGTTGAAGCATGCAGTGTTGCAGTTAAGTTATTATTGTCTTGAAATAACAGGAGATGATAAGATGCTGGTTAAAGCATGCAGTTTCTGTTGCAATTGTATTGGCCTGGGTTTAGGGATCTGTCAGAACTTTCAGAAGAAGATGGAGTTTCTCAAACCAAATATAAGAAGATATCTCAGATTCCCCACGTGGTCTCAACGCACAGGTAAGTTCTTCTCTAGCTCTGTTTTTCATTGTTTGGTATTTTTAATGTAAATAAGGAGCAGAGTTAATCTCTTATCTTGACCTTGCTTTGAGAAAACTGCTTTTACATCTATTTTTAATTCAGATGTCCACAATAATTTCATTGGGAGAAGCTCCATGACGCAGGCTGCTGGGATTAGCTTGTGCAATTGCTGTGAAGAGGCACATTCATTGGGAGAAATTCAATTTTAGATTTTCTTAGTGTGTATGTTTGGCTACGATTAAAATGATTTCTCTCGTTGTTAATGATTTATGATTTTCCCGTTCTTTATGGCCATAAACAGTTTTCCAAGTGGTGCATGTGGCGGCAAAAGATTCATGTTGATAATTATATCTTGTGGTATGTGTGTTGCATTTGAGCACATGCAGAAACAGAGCTCAAGGAAAAGCAATTGACCCTAGAAGATGTTGCAAATATAACAGAAGTATATTTCTACTTGCGGTCAATTTACATTTGTTTCTTGTGTCATCCTATCTCATTCATCATTTTGGACAAAATTTGGAAAAAAAAAATTATACGTAAATCACTTTCCAATGGTTCAGTGATTTTTTATTGGTTGTAAAATGTTGAACCTCTTTTCAGATTTCCAAATAACTGTTAGATTGGAGAAGAATAAGAAGATATTATTAAAAGGATATTTAATTAGCGCCCTCTGAATTTAGTTGCCAATAATGCATTGAAATAGTTGGGGAAAGTTATTGTCTTAATTAAATTACAGGTGATAAGATGCTGCTTCAATTTTGCAAGCATCTCGTATTGTGAAGATTTTGCCCACATGAGATGTCGTGATTCTTGACATCAGGGTAATACAGGTCAAATTTTAGTATCAATATATATCTTCTTCTTTCCCGTTCTGCCTCTAAATATTAAACTTTAGGCAAGTTGTTTTTGTTTGTGTAAGTTATCAGGTTAAGGATTCTAAGCAGCTTAATCAAATTTGAGTAGAGAATCTTTGAAGAGAATTTTGTTGTGAGAGTTTCACTGTAGTGAATTTTGGGAGCTTGAACTCAAGTGAGTGAGATATTAGAAGGTATTGGGGATTTGGGTTATGAGTAATCGTTATCCTTCCATTATTTGCAAGCTCTCACTTGTTAGTAAAATCATCTTCGTATATTGACTCTGTTTCTTTGTTGCCACGAAGAGTGTGATCTTCAAGGGTTTGAGGAAGTCTTTGCAGTAAACTTTCCACCACGAGCAGTTGCTGTGAAGAGGCATATACATTTGAGTAATTTAGTTTCAGATTTACAAGGCGTGTATATTAAATTAGTTTCGATTATCATATTTAGTCACTCATTCTGAAACTTTCTAATTTTCAAGTTCCTTAGGGACACTACAGTGTTTCAAGTGTGCATATGGCTGCAAAAGATTGATGGTCATAAAATTATCTTGTGTTGAATATGGGGCACCACTCTTCTAGAAATGTTGAAAATGAGCCAGCCGAAATGATTTAAAAGGAAAATGGAAAAAGAAGCAGTTTGAAGAAGAAAAAAAAATGAGAGGTGCCGCCCAAAGAAAGAAACCAAAGAAAATAAGTAAAAAGAAGAAAGAGAGAAGAAAAAGAGATGCCGGGCCGAAGAAGAAAAAGAAAAGAAAAATTAATAAAATAATAATAATAATTAAATATTAAATGAACAGTAGCCAATTTTGGCTATAAAAATGTTGGCTCCCTTCATTTGTAAATCATCGAGTTCTTCAGTTCTTTTCTTTATTTAGAGAGTGATTTTAAGAGTCTAGTGATTTGAGAGTTTGGGTGTATTGGGGTTTTAGATAGTGAGCTAAAATACTACAGTACTTGTAATTCCTTTTCACTAGTATAATATTTTCCTTCTGTTTTCGCCCGTGGACGTAGACTAAAAGTCAAACCACGTAATTTCTAGTGTCCTCTATTGTGCTTGTTCTTTATTTTTCTTCCAATTTTACTTTAGCTGCGGTCCTACTTCACCCATCAATTTCCTAACAGTGGTATCAGAGCTATTGATTGTATTTTTGGAGTCGGGTACTGTTCACGTAAGGGGTACTATTCACGTATACGGAACTGTTCACGTATACGGTACTATTCATGTGAAACGGTGGGAGCGATCCAAGAATTTTGCGGTGCAAAGCAGGGAATAGTGGTGTGAGTAAAACAACTGTGTGGTTTTGTACATGTCTAGGAAAGTTCTGTCACAAAGGCGATAAGAGCTTAAGGAGTCTAGGTTTTACGTGGGACCATTGTGACCCCTCCAGTCTTTCCTGGGAACTTTCCTGGTGTGCATTCTCACACATACTCACAACTATTCAAGGTGGTACACTAGCTTGTGTGCGGTATTTATCAACAAAATGGCGGCAAAGTATGAAATTGAGAAGTTTAACAGAAATAATTTTTCATTGTGGAAAATGAAGATGAAAGTTGTATTGAGGAAAAATAATTGCTTGACAGCAATTGGAGAAAGGCCCATGGAGATAACTGATGACAAGTGGAACGAGGTAGATGGTAACGTCATTTCTGATCTACACTTGGCACTTGCAGACGGAGTATTATCCAGTGTGGCAAAGAAAAATACAGCGAAGGAAATATGGGATACTCTTACAAAATGGTACGAGGGCAAGTTACTACACAACAAAATCCTCTTGAAGAGGAAACTCTATACTCTTCGAATGGCAGAATCTACAATGGTGACAGACCACATCAACACCTTGAAAACTCTATTTTAACAATTCACAACGTTGGGTCATAATATAGAGGAAAATGAACGTGCAGAGCTTCTACTTCAAAGTCTACCAGATTCGTATGATCAACTCATCATCAACCTGACAAACAACAATCCAGCGGACAATCTAGTTTTCGACGATGTTGCAGCCTCCGTATTAAATGAGGAGAGCAGACGGAAAAATAAGGAAAACAGACAAGCAAGTTCACCGCAAGCGGAGGCACTATCGGTGACGAGAGGGAGATCAACGGAACGTGGCCCCAGTGGGATTCACAATCATGGTAGATCAAAATTCAGAAGTAAGAAGAATGTTAAATGCTATAATTGTGGCAAGAAAGGGCACGTCAAGAAAGAGTGTTGGAGTAACCAGAAGAGAAGAGAGGGCAAAGAACCTGAGTCATCAAATGCTCAAGGGTGTGTAGCAAGTACCTCGGATGATGGCGAAATTCTCTACAGCGAGGCAACAATTATTTCAGAAGGCAGAAAACTACATCTGATGTCTGGCTTATAGACTCAGGAGCTACCTGGCACATGACCTCTCGGAGAGAATGGTTCCACACATATGAACCTATCTCAGGAGGATCTGTATATATGGGAGATGATCATGCCTTGGAGATCGCTGGTATTGGTACTATCAAAATAAAAATGTTTGATGGTACAATTCGCACAATTGGGGAGGTACGACATGTCAACGGCCTGAAGAAAAATCTATTGTCTTTGGGACAAATGGATAGTCATGGGGTACAAAACTCATGTGGAGAATGGAATTATGAAGATCGTTAAAGGCGCGCTTGTATTGATGAAGGCAAAAAAGATCGGTGCTAATCTATTCATGTTTAAAGGAGAAACACTATAGGAGGCTGATGCGTGTGTCACATCAAATGGAGAAGAGTCAACGATGATGTGGCATCTCAAACTTGGCCACATGTCAGAACAAGGTTTGAAGATTCTCTCTGAGCGAAAATTGCCTCCAGGGCTCAAATTGGTAAGTTTACCATTTTACGAGCATTGTGTTACAAGTAAGCAGCATAGATTAAAATTCAGTAGATCCGTTGTTAGAAGTAAATGCATTTTAGACTTGATTCATTCTGATGTTTGGGAATCACCGGATATATCCATGGGAGGTGCAAAGTACATGGTGACTTTCATTGATGATTATTCCAGAAGATGTTGGGTGTATCCAATTAAGAAAAAATCATATGTATTTCCAGTATTTAAAGAATACAAAGCGCGGGTGGAACTTGAATCTGGTAAAAAGATCAAGTGCTTCAGGACAGATAATGGTGGAGAGTATACAGACGGCGAGTTTCTTGCTTTCTGTAAGCAAGAAGGCATTCAGAGGCAGTTCACGGTGGCATACACTCCTCAACAAAATGGAGTGGCAGAGCGGATGAACAGAACTCTTACAGAAAGAATAAGAGCTATGTTGAGGACTGCTGGTCTACCCAATTCATTCTGGGCAGAAGCAGCCAAAACTGCTTGTTATATAGTAAATCGGTCGCCATCTACAGCAATTGGGCTGAAAACAACGATGGAGATGTGGACTGGAAAGCCAGTTGATTATTCCTACCTACATGCATTTGGATGTCCTGTGTACGTGATGTACAATGCCCAAGAAAGAACAAAGTTGGATGCAAAATCTAGAAGATGTATCTTCTTGGGGTATGCTGATGGAGTAAAGGGGTATCGTCTGTGGGACCCCACTGCCCACAAGATCGTCAACAGCAGAGATGTTATCTTTGTAGAAGATCAACTGCAAAGGAGAGATGAGGATGATGACATTCCAAAAGAAAAGTCAGAGACTGTGCCAGTATATGTGGAAAATAATCCAAAAGATTCAGATTCTTCTGAAGCAGTACCAGAGCACGAAGAACAAGAACTAGTCGAGTCTGAGGCTCCAGAAGTTCTTCGGTCAACTCGTGAGAGACGACCGCCAGCGTGGCACTCAGAGTATGTCACAGAGATCAATATTGCGTACTGTCTTCTAACAGAGGATGGAGAGCCTTCAACTTTCCATGAAGCTTTAGAAAGCTCAGATGTTACTTTGTGGATGATAGCAATGCAGGAAGAAATTGAAGCTCTACACAACAATAAGACATGGGAACTTGTACCACTACCACATAGAAGAAAAGCCATTGGAAACAAATGGGTCTACAAGATCAAACGTGATGGCAATGACCAAGTGGAGCGGTATCGTGCGAGATTGGTGGTGAAAGGATATGCTAAAAAAGAAGGTATTGACTTCAACGAGATATTTTTGTCGGTGGTTCGACTCACGACAGTCAGAGTAGTCTTGGCGATGTGTGCTACATTTGACTTACATCTAGAGCAGTTAGATGTGAAAACTGCATTTCTTCATGGAGAACTTGAAGAAGAAATATATATGCTACAACCAGAAGGTTTTGTAGAAACAAGAAATGAGAACTTGGTTTGCAGGTTGAACAAATCTCTATACGGTCTCAAATAGGCGCCGATGTGTTGGTATAAGAGATTTGATTCCTTCATCATGAGCCTTGGATATAACTGACTCAGTTCAGACCATTGTGCATATTACAAAAGGTTTAAAGATAATGATTTCATTATTTTGCTGTTGTATGTGGATGACATGTTGGTAGCAGGCCCCAATAAAGATCGAATCCAAGAATTGAAGGCACAATTGGCTAGGGAGTTTGAAATGAAGGACTTAGGACTAGCAAACAAGATTCTAGGGATGCAAATTCACCGAGACATAAATAACATGAAGATTTGACTTTCACAGAAGAATTACTTGAAGAAAATCTTGCGGCGCTTCAACATGCAAGATTGTAAGTCAATGAAGTATGTGTCCTAGCAATGAAGCAGAGAGGAAGGAGATGTCTCGAGTACAACATGCAAGATCAGCAGTGGGAAGTTTGATGTTCACTATGATATGTACAAGACCAGACATTGCACAAGCAGTGGGAGCAATTAGTCGATACATGACGAATCCTGGTGGAGAGCATTGGATAGCTGTGAAGAGGATTCTGAGATACATAAGAGGAACCTCAGATGTTGCATTATGTTATGGAAGATCAGAGTTTACTGTCAGGGGCTATGTGGATTCAGATTTTGCAGGAGACCTTGATAAAAGGAAATCCACTACTGGTTATGTGTTTGCACTTGCAGGAGCAGCTGTAAGCTGGGTTTCAAAACTGCAGACCGTTGTGGCTTTATCTACAACAGAAGCAGAGTACATGGCAGCTACACAAGCTTGTAAGGAAGCTATTTGGATACAAAGATTATTGGAGGAGCTCAGGCACAAACAACAGAAAATTGCTGTGTTTTGTGACAGTCAGAGTGCCTTGCACATTGCAAGGAATCCAACCTTTCATTCTAGGACAAAGCACATAGGAGTTAAGTATCACTTCGTTCGAGAAGTAGTGGAAGACGGACGTGTGGATTGATAGAAAATCCATACGAAGGAGAACCTAGCAGATGTTATGACCAAGCCAATCAATACTGACAAGTTTGTCTAGAGTAAATCCTCTTGTGGCCTAGCAGAAACGTAGGTAACATGACTATGGCGAAGCAGAAAGGATGGTGTGGAGATTGATTGATTCTCAATCAAATCTCCAAGTGGGAGAAATGTTGAATATGGGGCACCACTCTTCTAGAAATGTTGAAAATGGGCCAGCCGAAATGCTTGAAAAGGAAAATGGAAAAAGAAGCAGTTTGAAGAAGAAAAAAAAATGAGAGGTGCCGCCCAAAGAAAGAAACCAAAGAAAATAAGGAAAAAGAAGAAAAAGAGATGCCGGGCCGAAGAAGGAAAAGAAAAGAAAAATTAATAAAAAAATAATAATAATTAAATATTAAATGAACAGTAGCCAATTTTGGCTATAAAAATGCTGGCTCCCTTCATTTGTAAATCATCGAGTTCTTCAGTTCTTTTCTTTATTTAGAGAGTGATTTTAAGAGTCTAGTGATTTGAGAGTTTGGGTGTATTGGGGTTTTAGGTAGTGAGCTAAAATACTACAGTACTTGTAACTCCTTTTCACTAGTATAATATTTTCCTTCTGTTTTCGCCCATGAACGTAGGCTAAAAGCCGAACCACGTAATTTCTGGTGTCCTCTATTGTGCTTGTTCTTTATTTTTCTTCTAATTTTACTTTAGCTGCGGTCCTGCTTCACCCACCAATTTCCTAACATCTTGAGCCTTGAGGCATTGCGTTTGAACACACACAGAAACAGAGCTAAAGGAAAAGAAGACAGTAGAAGATGCTCTAAATATAACAAAAGTATATTTCTACGTCTTGTGGTTGTTTTGCTTTTGTTTCTTCTGTCATCATATTTGATTAATTCGTTCGAATTCACACTCTCGCACATATTTAAAACCATCTGTAGGTGGCTTGCAAGCTTGTTAAGTTTACGCAAAAACAATACTCTAGGCAAAGATGAGCAAATTAAAGGTGATAAATGCAAATCGAATTTCCATGAATAATTGTTAGGCTGGTGCTGATATCCTAAAAGGGCATTAAGCTACCTTATGGAATTGGAAAGTTATTGTTGCTTGAAAGCAAGCAGCGTCTTCTGTTGCGAAGGCTTTCCCCACATGATGAGATGTTGTGATTGTTACCAGCCCCGTATTTATTAACTCAGGTCAGTATTATCAACTACATTATCATTTTGGCTATATATAAAGATTAAAATTTTGAACACTTGTCTCGATTTCTTGTGTAATCACGCTACTAGAGCAAATGTTTACTGTCTAAGCACTAACGCGACAATCCCATCTGTAAATTTGGGCCATATTTGATGTCTGATAGGTTACCTGTGACAATCCCATCTGTAAGTACTAAAGCGCCTGGTTATGGTGCTTTCATTGGACTATATGCAAACATGAGATATCAGCTATTGTGTGGATTTGATAGAGCGGTCACCAACCATTTTGATGTTATTGGAGTAGCACTGTTCTTAAGCACGGCTTTGAGGTCTCTCCGTCTCTCTTTTACGTATTTGTCTATTGATCGACATCTCTAAATATACATTGATAGACCAAATTACTCTTGTTTTAATGTTTTGTTTGTTGAACTTTGACTGGGTTATTTGTTTATTTGTCTCATATGATGTTAATGCGGTTCCTATAAAAGTGGATATAGATCTATCACCTCAAAGTCTGATTTCAATTTTCCTTTACTTAATCAACTAGCATCCTTTCCAAGTCCAGATACTAACCAACAGTGAGACTTTGCTACGGAAGTACAATTTCTCTTGTTTTACAGTTAAATATGTAAGAATAGTTTCAAATTTACAGAATCCTGATATAGTTCTCTAAGGAAATGCGGGTGGTGAATATGGTTCCAACTTTTAATAGGCTTTAATAGGCCCATTTGTTCAGCCACAGTGATTGCGGTCTAAATTCTTCTTTACTGTCTGTATGTGTTGGAGTTTGTCTATTGTCCAACTTCTCCAATGGATTCCATGCAGGGTTTTGATGGTCTAATTAGGAGAAAGATCAACGGATGACCTTTTGAAGAAGGCTTACACAACAGCCCATCTCAGGATGTCATGGCTCAGCTCAAAAGTCCCCAGGTGGTTGATACCAAAGAGTGCCATTGTTTCTGGGCTTGGGCTCCTTGGCGTCAAACAAGATAGTCCGGAGTAAGGTGACTGCATAAATTTCTTGGAGTTAATGTAGTCAATTGCCCAATTTTGCTGCCTGTCGAAGAGACACAGCATGGAAGTCGTCATCAAACTCTGAGACACCTAAGAACTAGTAGGAGGTGGTGGTATTCGCCTGGTGTTTCCTGGCAAGTATGGTTCACTGATACAGGGTTTCTTTTCTTGATGTCTAAATACTCTATGTGATACAACGTTGTATATTCCAATTTTTCTCCAGTTAAATTCTAGTGAGTTAGGAAATTTAATTTTGTTTTAGCTATGAATTATTTCCTAGATAATAATAATTGACATGTTCCTTTGGCGTCTGATTTACTCCAACTTTAGGAAATTCTAGTGAGTTAGGAAATTCTAGTTAGGAAATTATGCACCGTCAACCCGTTTTTTCCAACTTTTTTTAAAATATACAATTCTTATTTGACTGACTTGATTTTACTGACATAATTTTCTCCCATTTCTATATTATCGATGTTGAGTGCATGTAATCCACAAGTCTGATTGAGCCAAAAGTATAATGACACTCACGTCCAAAGATGCCGTTATCACAAAGCCTTGGATAATTAAAGAGGTCATTGTTCGAAAGAAATGAATGGTTTGTTGGTATGAAATTGCGTTAAAATGAATATATCACTTTTTTTTTTTGGCGTGAGTGATGGCTTCGTTTAATGACAGTTGACAGACAATGAGTCATCTTTTAATTTTAGTTTTGATTTATTAGAAAATATTAATTTTTGTAGTTTCAGTAGATGAAATTTCGAATCAAATATTAATATCGTTAAAGTACGCAACTCAATATTTTCTTAAATCATAAAAAAAATAATTGCTTTACATTTAAAAAAAAATAAGTGATCACTTGATTTAACTTCCTTTACTAAATTTACGATTTAAAATCCAAAATAGAAAAACGAAAACTATTTTTGGACTCACACTCGGAGTTTTAAATTGACATGAAAAAAGAGCTTATTATTGATTATCTTTTTCCTAAAATTTAAGCGAAGGTAACAATATGTCCAAAATACCCTCCGCATTATCCCAAAACTTTATAAACTCCCCCGTTCCTCTGAACATCATCTCTTCCAAATCTTTCTCCCCCAAAAAACCAGCCACGGCTTCATATTCAATTACCGCAACACTCCAATATTTGCTATAAACCACCCCCAAATCCTCAACTTCACATGGACTCAGAACCAAACACTAGCTTCCTCCCCACACTTCCTCATTCTCTCCATCCTCACTTACCTCTCCCTCACATTCATCCTCTACCACGCATCAACATCAACATCAACATCACCACCATCATCACCTCTCATTGGAACCCACATCCTCAAGCCCATCATAACCGTCCATAACCTCACCCTCCTCCTCTCCTCCCTCATCATGGCCGTTGGTTGCACTCTCTCCTTCATCCTCCATTTACCCCACCTCCGTTACACCCTCTATTTCCCCCCTACCATTTCTCCGTCTGGCCCTCTCTTCTTCTACGCTTACATCTTCTACCTCTCCAAAATACTCGAATTCTTAGACACCCTTTTGATCATTTTGTCAAACTCCGTCTAACGGCTCACGTTCCTCCACGTCTACCACCATACAACCGTCGTTGTAATGTGCTACCTTTGGTTACAGACGAAGCAGTCTTTGTTTCCTATTGCACTTGTCACCAATGCAAGTGTGCATGTGATCATGTACGGGTACTATCTGTTGTGTGTGATGGGGTTGCGGCCAAAGTGGAAGAGATTGGTCACTGATTGTCAGATTGTTCAGTTTGTGTTTGGTTTTGTTGTTTCGGTTTTGATGCTGTATTATCATTTCACGGGTTTTGGTGCTCTAGGATTTGGGGATGGTGCTTCAACGCTGTGTTTAATGCGTCCCTTTTGGCACTTTTTGTTAATTTTTATTCCAAGAGCTATGCTAAGAAAAAGAAGCAGGGATGATCAAAGTGTTGTGATTGTTTTGTGTTTTCTTTTTTAATTTATTTGATTTTGGTTAATTATGAATGGTGGTAATTGGTTGAATGCAATTGAAGAGATGCTTTCAGTTGCCTAAACTTTGTTTTTTCAATTTTTGTAATAAATGTCATTTGTCACCACATTTTTTTAGTCTCTCCCTTTTAAATTCCCTCACACAAACTTCGGATTTGTATTTTGTAAACTAGTACTTTTCATTTTCGTTAATGTGTTAGCTATTATTATCTACAGTTATGTCATACGACACACATGTCACATCAGCTAAAATTAGATTATGAATTTTGGGCACAAGGCCAAGTCCCACCGTTTGGTAGGAAATAAGGAGCATTAGTGAAATATGTTTAGTTAAGTAATAATTTGTTATTTTAGAGTAAAAAATAAGGGTAAATTGTATTCTATCCCTTATTAGATTGATAAACTTCAATTTACCCTTAAAAGTATAAAAACTGCAACTTATCTCCAAATATTGTTTTCTTCCCATTAAATTTAACTAGTGAAAGCATAAAATTATATTTGTACATTCTCTTAACAGTCAACTCATGGATAAGAAGTCAAAACATAAAAGGCAATTTCCACAAAACCCAAATGTAGGGGGGGCAACGGTTCGGTTTAGAAGTTAGAAACCGAATGGTTTGAAAACAAACGATCAATTGGTTTGTATTCGGTTTAGTTTGAACTGACAAACTGATCGGTTTGCTTCAACGTAATTAAAAAATATATTTATTTTAAAATATAAATGCCTAAAATAATTTTTTTTTTCATTTTTCAATTCCTAATCTTAAATGTTTCATAACCCTAAATCGGCAGCCATCTCTCTCAAGGTCGGCGGCGGCACAACAAACTCTCTTGGTCTCTCCCTCGCA
This sequence comes from Citrus x changshan-huyou, assembly GCA_039657385.1. Taxonomy (NCBI): domain Eukaryota; kingdom Viridiplantae; phylum Streptophyta; class Magnoliopsida; order Sapindales; family Rutaceae; genus Citrus; species Citrus x changshan-huyou. The sequence continues at coordinate 11,119,470 of CM077549.1, forward strand.
ATCTCACGGTGATTGAATTCTCATGATGTCTCCACTTTTGTTTCTTGTTCTTGTGTGATTGAATTCTCTCTATACACATAGACCCCCGCCTCTTGTTCTTTGGCTCAGTGGAGTTTCGTTTCTTTTCTCTCAGTTTCTTTCCTTTTGAATTCTCATGATGTTTCTATTTTTGTTTCTGTTTCTTAGAAGTGTTTTCCAAATTGGCATAATACGAATTGAACCTGAACTGAACTTCAAAATTGAACCGAATCGAACCAAATTGAAATATTTTGATTCGTTTTGATTCGATTACAAAATTCATTTCACATTCGGTTCTCTTTCTTAAGAACCATTTGGCCCAAATGTTTCAACAAATTTCAATGCACACTTAAACATTTCAATAAAATTCGCTTTGTACCCAAATTGATAATTTTTATTTTTTAATTAGTTAATTTTTAACTGCAGAAGCATAAAAAATTATTTCTTTTTAAAATAAGAAAAATAATTTTTTTCTAACTTTTTTCCTTTTTTTATTTTCTAGTTAATTTCTTTATCTGGTTCGGTTCATTTTTCCCTTTTTTATTTCTTACTGTTTTCTGCATGTTCTCCACGCTTCAACTTCGCCAAGCATCATAAGGCCACAATAGCCATGCCAGCAACTTGCAGTGAAGTTTGGAGCTGCGCGATGGTGCAGCAACGCCACTATTCCAAGTCTTGGCCCATCATCTCCTTTTCAACAAATCTTAGCTTCTTCCCAAATTCATTAGTGAACCCCAAAACCAGACTAATCATGAAAATTATTAACTGCTGGACCAAAACCAGTAAGAAACCGATCTTGATCCCCTAAGATCCACTCAAAATCTCTTTGACCTAAGAATGGCTAATAATCAACACAATCTTAATGAAGACACAGATACTGAAACAATCAGAGATCGAATCAGATAAAGAACTAAAAACACACACACAAGGACTTAAAAGGATTATAGTGGTTTAGCCACACAGGTGACCTACATCCACTGTGAAAAGGAAAGCAAGCTTTTTTACTAATCTGACCTTTACAAGATACAAAAGAAACTGAGAAACTGTCACCCTCTGGATTAATCCCATATAACAACTCACAAGGCTTCATACAACACGAAATTGCTTTTAGAAATACCCCCAGAAGCCAGCTCAACGTTACTAGGTTTGTTAGCAACAAACCTATAAATTTCCCTCGCCTTTCAACAGCTTTTACTAGCCATTTAAACCAGCTTTTGGACACGTGTTGCAATCACCTCAGAAACGCTGTCTTCATCTACCGTTTTGAGTAAGTAGTGCACGTGTTGTATCACCTGCTCAACTTATTCACTCAACTGACGGAACAACTTTGTCATATGGCTTCCTAACTCGAGATAACCGACATATCATCTATTAACAGGTTAAATAACCGACATGTCGAACATAGTCACAACCTCAGATTTGTGGTTCATCTCTCAACATTAACAACCATTTGCTTGGATCAATGTGTGCTTGGCATGGCTACGCACGTCTATGGGCTTACTTGGAATGGTTGCTGATGGCTATGGGATTGCTTGGAATGGTCGCAACGCGTAGCCATGGGCTTGCTTGGATTGGCCGCGCACAGCCATGGGTTTGCTTGGCATGGCTGCATGCATCCATGGGCTTGCTTGGAATGCCCGTGCCCAGCTGCCATGATTTTGCTAGCGTAGCCATGGGTTTTGCTGGACATGACAGTGCGAGGCCATGGCTTTTGCCAGGCAATAGACATGGGTTTTGCTGGGCTGATTTGAAATTAACAGTGGTTGTGGATTTGTTAAGTGTGTGAAAGAGAAGAAAAAAATGAACGAAGAAGAAGATGAACAGGGAATAGAACGAAGAAGATGAAGAAAGTAGAAGAGAGGGAAAAAAAATATTTTCCTTTTTTATAAATTTTGGGATTTTTATTTCAAAATTTATAATTTTTGTTTAAATTTGACAATTTTAATGGATTGGGGTGAGATTTTCTTTGTAACTATGAGTAGCAGGGGCGGATTTAGCATGGGACCAGTGGGGGCTTGAGCCCCCACTGGTCAAAAAAAAAAAAATCTAAAATTAAAAAAGAAAATTATTTTAGTTTTTTAATTAGCCCCATAAAAAATTTATTAAAATAATCACTATAAATTATAAACCCCATAAAATTTAAAATTTAGCTTTTAAGAATTATAAAAATTTATATATTAATTAAAAATAATAATAGTCCACCACTCAAAATATTTTCAATTCTCAAAAATAGGATTAATTCTTCCAGTCTCTATAATAATACTAGAGCAAACGTTTTCAGTAATGAAACTCATGAAAAATCATCTTTGGAATCATATGAGATAAATGATAGTTTGATTGTTTATATGCGAAACAATAAATTTAATAATATTGATAATGAGTCTATTGTATAACATTTTTAAAATATAAAAATGCACAGAGAATAATTATAAATGTATTAGCAAATATTTTATATATTCAAAATTTTAGTTTTTCATATTTTACTATTATCTAATTTAGCCCCCGGTAAATTATTTTTCTAGATCCGCCACTGATGAGTAGAAGGAGGTTTTCGGATGGTTTTTGGTTGGGTTAACATGAAATATGTTTGTTTTATGAAATATTATTATTGAGATTTTGTTTTATTTTCTAAAAAATAGATTAGAGGACGATTTTAATTAATGACACACATAAAGTTTGAATTAGTTATATTTTATAAATAGTAGGATTTAAATGATATATCTTTCCAACATAAATATACCAGTAACAGAAGTTATTCTGTAATTAACAATGATATTATTGTATTTTAATGAGTCAACATTGGTCGATAGTTAAATTTAACAGATTTTAGAGGGTAAAGTAAAATTTTTATATTTTTACGTGTAAATTAAAGTATGTCAATCTCATAAGGGTTTAAAATGCAATTTACCCAAAAATTAGTGTTAAAATTTTATAGATGAGTGTATGTTAAGATATTCAAAGTATTAGAACATAAAATTTGTCCTTATATTTGTTCAAAAGATAAGGAATACACACACACACATACATATTGTCTTCTTAATGTAAACAATAAAACTCCATGGAGATTTCCTTTTCTTTTGGTATTTTCGCAACAAAAGCACACTTAATAACTCATCAAATTATTTCTCATTTTCTTTGATCGCTTCGCCTCTCCTAGAGCTGCTGAACTCTTTTGTTGCTGATGAAGTGAAACAACAGGTGAGGCTTTTCAAAAGACCACAATATGTATAAAGAGGAACTAATTACACTATCAATGGCTCAAGGTTACCTTAATGCAGAAGAGGGAAAAGAGATGGAGATTCGATTCGATCCGATAATAGTAGTTAATTTTAATTTTTATTCATTTGATTTCATAGTAGTAGTTTTTATTTTTATTTTTATTTTTTTGAAAATTGGTAAAAACGAACTAAAATGAGATAATTACATTAAAACAATCTTCAATGACTAAAGTAATTTGAATTTTAAAAAAATACTCAAAATAAACAAGCTCAAAATTTACCCCTAATTTGAACATTATCCGAATTGAACCTAATTGACCCAAATCTGATTTTAATCCAAACTTAACATGACTGGCATAAAATTATAACCTGCTCAGATCCAAACTCATCCTAAATTCTTAATTCAATATGTTCCAATTCAAATATTCCAACCCAATCAAATTGAAACTTGATTGGGTTGATCCGAACCTGAATTTGCCACTTCCAGAGGAGACCATGACCCTAAAGGTTTTGAAAAAATCTTTGAGGTTTGTAAATGAAATATTAAAAGTTGTGTATAAAAAGATTGATTTGACCCTCAATAAACTTGATACATAAATTTCATACATAATATTTTGTGAAATAAAGTCAAAGTAACTCGGCTGTTTGATTTTTTTATTAAATATTTTCCATATGAGAAAATGACAGATAGGTTTTATTAAAAGTTTAACAAAATTTGGGCCTAACTCTTTGATTTTTATTTTTTAATTATTTTTCATTTTGCTTTTTACTTGAAACAGTAGCTTTAATTATCAATCAAAGTGTCCAAATCAAAATCACTGCAACCTGTAGCTACAAGCAAAATTCTCAAATTTTGAAATTTCTATCGACTACATAATAGCTATAAATAGAAAAATCATCTAAAATTAATCCCCCAGCTAGCAAAATATTAGTTTTGCTAGTATTGCTAACTATGTTTTTCTTTTGTATTTTCTGCTCAAGGATGAAGAAATTTCCTCCAACTTTTGTGGTGAATTACGAACATATGACAGTTTAACCGTTGGCAGCGACTTGTTTAAAACGAAAAAAACACTTTAAAGCAATAGGAGATATAATAACCTTTATTCCTTAGAAAAATCTATCAGATATATTATGTCTCCGACTGCTATTAATTGCTAAAAATAATCATAATTAATTATTACTGAGAAATAAGTAGTTCTTTATATATATATATATATATTAAACTGGTAAAAGGTTGGATAAAATTTAAAAAAATTTAGTTTTCTAATTTTTTTAATCTTTTTTGCAATTCGAATTTTAAACACATAAAGTTAACTCAATAAACCTTCTTCAGAGGCTGATTAAATTCTTGGTAATTTCATATAATTTCATTTCACCAGAACAATTTCCCAAAAGCAATTTTATAAATGGTTGTCGAAAGCTTTATTCCTTAATTATCTTTCACGTATTTTCTTTGTAATATGAGGCGAGTCCATAGACCATAGTATGATATTTATTGTAATTAAAATCATTATGGAACGGATTTTATTCTTTTTTCTCAAACAAAGTATGTAACTGCAGATGTAATAAATTACTAATTACCATTTTTTGAGTCGCATTCTTTGAATTAGATCTTGGAGTTTCAAATGACCAAATGAATTAGTGAGATAATGGCTTTTGCTTTTGTCTACCTGATAATAAAAGTTGTCTGCCATATAGACAAGAAATGGATCGGATCCACACGCTGTAGCTAAATTAAAAAATTTATGCGGAGTTTTATTGTAAGACATTTTTATCTGAATAGAAAAAGTAAAAATTCTTTATTTTTATCCGAATGATAAAAATATCTGAATGGAAAATCAGTTTTCTTCTCACAAATACCCTCATTAAATATATTTATTTCCTACTTAGTTATTAGATGGCATATTGGTATTTCCCTTGATCTCAGATTTTACTTGGTATTAAATACTTAGCATGCATGCGTTTAATTGGAATTTTAAACAAATTCTTTTGTTATTAGATAACAACTTTTTTTGTATAAATATTATGCTAAATTGTAAAACATAATGTTATCAAAATTATTTTTCATAAACTATCTATCAAATTCTTCCCCTATAAATATTTATAACATATAAAAACTATTATACTAGATAATACTGAAAATATAAACCTATTTAAAACTTCAAGTACATACACTACTTTCAAGGTCACAAGAGTAAAAATATTAGATTTGAGATGTTTTGAATTTGTAAAAACAAGCATATTAATCTGAATATGCATTCAAACTTATTCATACTTCAGTAACATTCAAACTTGTTTAGATTTCAAATATAAAAAAAAAGGTTACCTAATAGTTGGGGATATATATTTGTGGGGAATGAAAAATACAGATAATTGCAATAATAAAGGTGAAACTTTATTATAAAAAAAGTAATGCATTTATAACTTTATAGGTACTAAAAAATATAATAGCAATAGGTAAACTATAGAAAATTAATGTGTATAACAAAACACGTTACAAATGTCACTTTTCTTAACAAGGGATGTTCTATTCTAGAAGAACGCTATAGAGGAGAAGACTAGCATAAGATATCTCGTTCACCACTTCTAGTTGCAAATTCTCGAACAGTTGCAATTACTATCCCCTGTAGGTATTTTCTGCTCCTCCTCTGTTTTACTTCATTGTCACTTGTAATGAAATTAATAATGATGATCATGATGATTATATTTTGAATTAACTTTCGATATTTTTCCAATGTCTCGCAGGAATATGCAATACTTTCTAATAACTATTTACTTTAACCATTATTTTTTTTTTTTCAGTATACGATAATTAATTTGTTACGTGGAACTTCCCTAGAGACAGAATTTTTGTGATGCTTTGTAGTAGTGTTGAGATTAATAATAATAACAAAAGTAATAATTATATTTTGAATTAAAGTTCTATGAAAATCTTCTGCTGGTAATTCACTTGCTTTATTTTATAGAATTTCATTTCCATCTTCTTCTGTTTATAAACGAGAACAGAGAAGTAAATAACTGAACCACAGAGAAGTAAAGATATATCAAAATTTGCTAATACTATGATGTTAAAGCGAGCTCAAGCACTAGATTCACTACAAATATTGCGTTGCATTTTTATCTTATTTAATTTATAGAATTTTCAAATTTCCACCTGAGTTACATTTTTATTTTATTTTTAGGTTGATTTTGGAGACTCTATGGAGAACATTGGGGTAACCAATGATTATCAATGTAGTTATTGTGCAACGTTTGGTCGGTCTTAGACTTTTGGCTTTATATATTATTAGAGCTCCCCCTTTTGAGAGATGTCTCATCAAATTTGAGTAGAGAATCTTTGATGAGAATTTTGTTGTATGAGTTTCACGGTAGTGAATATTGAGAGCTTGAAGTCTCTTGAGAGAGAGAGAATCGTTATCCTTCCAATATTTGTAAGCTCTCACTTGTTAGTAAAATCATCTTCGTACATTGATTCTACTTTTTATTAAAATCATCGTCAAGGTTTTGAGTAAGTCTTTGCAGTGAAGTTTCCACCACGTGCAATTGCCGCGAAGAGGCATATACATTTGAGTAATTCAGTTTTCGATTTTCAAGGCGTGTATATCTAATTAGTTTCGATTAAAATATTTAGTCACTCGTTCTGAATCTTTTCTACTTTTCAAGTTCCTCAGGGCCACAGCCAGTTTTTCAAGTCTGCATGTCGCTGCAAAAGGATTGATGGCCATAAAATTATCTTCAGCCTTGAGGCATTGCGTTTGAGCGTACAAGATAATATTGCAAAAGTATATTTTTACTTCTTGTGGCTATTTTACTTTTGCTCTACCGTCAGCATATTTGATTAATTCGTTCGAATTCACACATTCACTCATTATTTAAAACCATTTTCAGGTGGCTTGCAAGCTAAATAAGTTGTGTAAAAACAATACTCTAGACAAATATGAGGAAATTGAAGGTGATAAATGCATATATAGTTAACAAGTCGCTTATTCTACTTCATTCCTTATATGATACTGGATTTGAATTTCCACAACTAATGGTTGGGCTGGTGCAGATTTTCTTAAAAGGGCCGTTAAGCTACGTTCTGAAATTGGAAAGTTATTATTGCTTGAAACCTAGCAGCATCTTCCGTTGCGAAGGCTTTCCCCACATGATGAGATTCTGTGATTGTTACCGGCCCCTCAGTAACTCAAGTTTTTATTACCAAATGCATCATCTTCTTCACCATTTTGACTATATATAAAGATTAAAATTTAGAACATTTAGGGTCCGTTTGGGGCAGCTGCGCTGCCATAACGCAGCTGCTCCCCATGCTTTGTTCCAGTGGATATTCCCCTAAATTAAAGCATGGGGAGCAGCTGCGCTGTGGCAGCGCAGCTGCCCCAAACGCTCTCTTATTTCGGTTTCTTTTGTAATCAGGCTAGTAGAGCAAATGTCAGAATGAAGATTGTTTAGTGCAACTGGTGTGGCAAGGATGATGATGGTGAGGAAGATTGCTCACAGGACAAAGAAAGACCTCCATTTAAATATCATCCTCAAATTTTGTTTTTTGAGCATATGAAGTGAAGCTAAAGCCTTAATAATAAGACTTTCCTGTGAAATTAAGGACATATCAACGATTTGGATCATCAGTGAATGTTTTCCTTTAATATTCATACACTCTCATTTCGTAGTTAAAATCTCTTCACCCTTTGGCCGTGACGTAGGCCAATAGCTAAACCATCTAGAATTATATTGTTATTTCGTTATGCCTCTTTTCTATGTATCATTTTTGTACAATCAAGAATGTAATTTTGTAATTATTTAACTCTGCTTCTGCAGACACGCAGTATTACAATTGACATCTTGTAGTTTTTTTCCCTTTTTCTTTCTCCATTAAAATTGCCTGAAAAAGAAGTGATTGGCTTGATTTTAGCTCCTGCAAACGGCTGGGGGCAATGTCTTTTGTATCAGCAAGTTATCAAAGATCGTAGTCTAAATAAAGAATCCTAAAATTGCTGTCCATAATTCCAAGTCTTTCATCTCTCATCTTCTTAATACCTACAAAGCAAACCGCATGTGGGCTGATACTAGAGATGGAAAATTTTGGGTCCGGGTCCGGGTCCGGGTTTGGCCGCTCCGGTTCTGGATCTGGATGCGAATTTACTATCCCGGATCCGGATATAATCCCAGATAATTTGACTCTGAGTCTAGACTTTGTTTAAACTGGAAAAAACTGGGTTTCCCGATTGCGGGTTGCAAACCTAGATACCTATAAGAATTTTTCTTTTCTAATTCTCTAACAGGCCATGGATACAATGGGAAATATCATACAGCAGCATAACAATTTAACCCAAAAAAGTAAAAGCAGCAAAATGTGAACCAATGCAACTTTAGAATCCAACTCCGACAACAAATAAACAATTAAAAGAACACAAGCTAAAAAATTTACAAACACAGATCATCTCCTTGATCACCATGTTCACCCTCACCAGATTCAGTACCCACCTCCTCATAATCCTTCCCCAAAGCCATAAGATCCTTGCGGACTTCAAAGAACTCGCCTTTCTCTATGCCCTCTAAACATTACATCAAATCAAATTTGTGGTCAATGTGAGAAAACACCTTGGCCTCACTAGTTGAGTTCAATATCACACACACAGCCTCTGCATTTTCACGAGATCACTATCTGGAACAGCAATTGGAGGATGGTATTTGATACCACACTTGAATCTGGTTTGACAACAATCAACGAATTAAATGGCAGCTAACAACGATATTGAGCAACATAGCCGCGATGGCAGTAAAGTGCCAAGTCGATGATGACAAGAAAGGCAATAGTTGGCGGCTGTGTTGAATTGACGAAGAGAAGAGGAAAATGGTTGGCGGATGTGTTGAGAGAAAGTTGTAAAGAGTAAACTAGGATTTCCTCTTTTCTTTTTTATTCTTTTAACTTTTTGCTTTTCTATTTATATTCAGAAAAATAAAAAATATAATATTAAGAATAAAGAAATCCGGGTCCGTGTTTCGGATATGCGGGTTAACTAGATCCCGAATCCGGACCCAGATATGTCCGGGTTTATTATATTGTTGTCAGATTCTGGATGTTGTTTATACCTGTATGGGTTGAACCCGATTTGGATTATCCGAGTTTGTGCGGATTCGGGTCGGGTCCAGGTTACTTTGCCATCCCTATTTAATACGCTTCCATGGATCAAGAAAACATTTGGTGATGACACTATATATCATGCAGGTAGCCACAAGTAACGGACAATTTACCCAAATATGTCATAGTTGACAATTTGCTTATAGTGTTTCCTTGTGTTATCATGTGTGAATTGAAAGATTGGATGATTTTAACTAACTTATGCAATTAAAAGTTTGAAAAAGCATTTGCACTAAAGTTTTCTGCTTGTTTAATTGCTTTAAAGAGGCGTATTCATCCTGATTACATAAGTTTTAAATTTCCAAGTTTTAAGTTCAGTTTCCATTGAAATATTTAGTCACTTATTCTTAAAATATTTTCTAATTTTCCAATTTTTTTGGGCCACCACAAACAGTTTTATGAGTGTGCAAGTGGTTGCTAAAGATTGATAATTATAAAAATTATCTTAATCTTCTATAAGTATCTGTATTTTGAGTACAAATTTTTTTCTATAAGATTGGTGCATTACATAGTGCATGATTTTGCCCAATTTCTAAGCAGAAATGAATGTGTTTTGTTAGAAATTTATCATGGTAGTAAGGAATCAGTCATAAACTCTTTTGATGAGAAAGTCCACTTAATGTTTACTCTTTAAGAGATCGCTGGTTTCCTAACTCCATTCATAGACTTAGTAGATTGCGTGCCCTCTCTAATTTATGATGTTAACAATTTGTCTCTTGATAGTAGCGTCCTTCCAGAATTATTTAGCAAATCGTCTTATCATGATACAAGAGGATTGAGTTTTGGTGAGACAAATTTGCGATTGAAGAGATTCCAGAAAATGTAGGAAAATTGATACATTTAAAATACCTTAATTTTTCTGGTTTAGATATAAAGGGACTACCTGAGACTTTATAAAAAAGGGTACTGAGATCTCAGAGAATTACCTTTAGGAATTGGCAAGTTAATGAAAATGAGGAGCTTACTAAGTGGTGAAACTGGTTTGTTGAAGTGCATGCCAATAAGGATATTAAGATTAACCAATCTCCGAAGATTGGATAAGTTTGTTGTGAGTGGATGTGTTGATGATGGCAAACCAATTCATCTTGGATCTATGAAAAACCTTCAACTCCTTCGAGAATGTGGTATGGAAGGGCTAGGTAATATGTCATATTTAGGTGATACTATGAGACTAGAACTTGATAAAATGAAAAACCTTCTGCTTTTGAAACTGTCTCTTAATGGGGAAGATTGAGGAGTTGATAAGGTGTAAGATTGTTAAGGTGCATTTCTGAAAAACCTCCTTTCTTCTCACATATTTCAATGTTGGTTGTAATAACAATTTCATCTCTCAGGTAATCATTTTCAAGGTTTTGAAAAAGCTTTTGCGGTAAAGTTTTAAATTAAGCTTGTACAATGGCTGTGAAGAGGCATATTCAATTCAATACGTTTTGGTACGATCTCCTTATGCTAGTACCATATGTGTATATTTAATTTCAATTAAAATGGTTTAATCTCCCATCCTTAATCTTTTATGATATTCTACAGAAGATTAACGGTGACAATTATTCTTCAAGTATGCTATCTTAATTTGCAATAAATCATGAGTACTCGTGCAGAAAGTTTTATATACTAGCTATACGGGAATGAAATTTTAAGCATCATATCGATCTTTAATTTTTGGTAATTCTTGTTTATTTGGTTCTACAGAGTGCCTATCTTGGCTGCTTTATCTAATTCATGGAAATTCGTTTTCATTGCTTCGAGCACAAACAAGACTAGCAAGCTCTGGGGAAAGGTATTCTACTTCTAGTATTATGCCTTTGTTTCTTCCTTCATAATATATATTTGTTTGACTTCATGCTCTCATTCAGATTATGAAGAATTTGTTAGACCAATAAAACTTATGTTAGGCGCAAATATAAAGGGGCAGCGACATTTAGTAATTATAGGGATAGGGACAGTGTAATAATTTTATATATTCGTTAATTAGGTCTCAGGTATAAATAAGACCTAATATGGGGATAGACAAGGAGAATTTGGGGCTGGGTCTTCAGGATTTGTGAAATTAAAGTAGAATCAGGAGGTTAGATGCCTCTAATAGTGTGAAATCAGGCGGGACAAACTCAATTTGGGGTAGAATCTAGGGTAAGGAAATTAATTATGCCTATTTTTAAAGGCAAGGATGCCTATGGATGGATGTATAGGATAGAGCATTTTTCGCCATCAATGGACTCTTAAAAAGGAAAAAGTTGATGGCGGCCGTGTTATACTTGGAGAGAAAGGCCCTTGCATGGTTTTGAGAACAATGACAACCATTGATTTGTAGGGTGAATTCAAGGATCGGCTTTTGGAGAAGCTTTAGGCCACTCAAAAGGGAGATTTGTATGAATAGTATTTTGTTCTGACCTAGGAAAGACCAATCATAGAGTATAGGGAGAAGTTTGAGTTGTTATCAGGGTATCTGGGGGAACCCAAGAGGCAGTATTGGAAGGGAATTTTATGAAGGAACTGAAGCCAAAAATCTGAGTTCACTACACTTGTTAGGGCCGAGAGGGTTAGGGGAGTCAATAGAGCTGGCACAGATGATTGAGGATAAGAACACAATAGAACGGGGTAATATGAGCAGTTCAATTTGTTTTTCATACCAAAACAGCACACCATTGATAGGACAAAAAACCCAAACTTTGGGGTTTCAGCCAAAGTTCTAAAAAATGCAAATGATGGGGTTATAAAGAGATTCCTAAATGGATCGGGTTAGTGGGGCACGACTAGGGATGACTTTCAAATGCCTCACGGAGACAAAGATTCAGGATAAGAGGACAATGAGGTTGTTTTTTCGATGCGATGAGAAAATTTCATCGGGGCATCGATGTAAGGATAAATCACTACAAGTCCTGACTATGTGTGATGAGAAGGAAGGCAGGAAAGAAGCCAAGGAAGAAAAGGCAACAGTTTCCTCGATTTCACCTTGAGGATGAGGTGTATTTTTAAGAGAAGAGTAATGTTAGACCAATAAAACTTATGTTAACTGTAAATATAAAGGGTGAGAAAAATTTAGTAATTTTAGGGATAGGGCCAATTTAGTAATTTTATTTATTGTTAATTTGGCTCAGGTATAAATAAGAGATTAAGGAGTCATTTAGGATTTATGTTGAGTTTTGTCTAGTGTTAGGAATAATAATTAGGAGTATTGGGAGAGGTAGGTCAGGATTGTTCTTTCTTTTGATCTAATCAATAAAAATCAGCCCTAATTTAGCCCTAAGTCCTATCACAATTTCCAAGCAGAATTAAAGAAGGTATTGTTAAAAGGGCATTTAGCTTCCCTATGTTCGAACATGGAGCTACGGAGAATAAAATTGACCAATTGATAACATTAGTTCGGTTAGGAGGTTACTTATACTCAATCTGACATTCAGACTATGTATCATTAAATGTCCAATGTATTGGTATCATTTCCACGTTTCTTCTTCGATTTTGGGTTGATTTCAGTTTAGATCTCTGCTTGTTTATTATTCTAGCTTTTCTTCCTAATCAAATGGTGCTCTCTTTGTCAAAAAATTTTGCGTTGTTCTATCCTTGCTTTGACAATGCTTAATGCATTTTGTCCATTTCCTTTCTAACAAAAACATATAAAGGACGTCACATCCTACTCTTGCTGTGAAAACTTTAGCAAATTTTGGACTGTCTCAAAGGAAAGTGAAGAATACAACAAACATCTAATGCCATTTTGATGCTGGCCTAATTATAAACTGAACTTCATTATTAAGTAAAACACACACGTTGATAAGGCAAGAGCAAAGCTCATTACAATGGGATATTCACCACTGAATAATGTCTTACAAGAGATACAAGGCTCTCTAACTTACCAAAGCTCACCATTTAAGAGGATTACAAAAGGATATAGATATTCACCATCTAATGATATCCTATAAGAGATACCGCACTTCTCAACTCACCACTCTAAGGAATCGAACCAAGAGATATAGAGTTGCACGAAGAAACCCTAACAAGAGCACTCTTCTAAGTTACATTCTCATAATCACCCCTTTTTGTAAAGTTACAATGTAATAACTTTTTGTATAGACAACTTGGAACATTCCTCCGAGCTTAGGATAAGATCTCTATCATTTAGAATTCAAATCAAATTTGAATAATAGGTCTTAGCTATCATGAGGTGAAAGAAAACAAAGCAAAATACAATTTGACATCAAGGTCGGTTTCAACCCCAAGTGTAAGCAGTCAACACTCGTTTAATCATATCTTGATGTAGAAAACTCCAAATCAAACATGTAAAATTCATTGAACTCTTGACTCAAAATCTTTTCACTGATTTGAAGCTTCTGAATTAGATCTTGATGCATTAATGCCAGTAAATTCAAAACTTTTTTGCTATGTGTAGAATTCCTAACAGTTGTGACCTTCATTGCCAAAGTCATGAATTTCTTTAAACAGAAGTTTGAATTTAATTCCATAAAATTCTTCAAAAACTAGACATATTCACCTTTCTAACAATATCTATTTTATACGTAATTTAATTATGTCTAGAAAAATACAATCAATTGAAACAATTGGAGTCATAATCTTGGATTGTACTTGTCTCTTGGACTAAATATAAAACACGCCTGTGTCACATTTACGGCTTTACATTATCTAGAATAAATCTTTTGAGATTTCTTCAGAATAAATCTTAGTTTTAGGAAAAGTATTTCTGTTAGAGAGAATTTACTTTTCATTGGAACCCTTAACCCAGCTGGATTGAGGCTCTGTTTGTATGAGCTTTTTGGTCACTCTGCTGCCAAAGATAAGTGTTTTAGTAAATAATTGCAATTTGGTTTTGGCAAGGTAACCGATTACTGCCCACAACTATTTACTAAAGCATAAGTTCTAAATAGCACACCAAACAGTTTTAACTTGACAATTAGTAGTGTTTAAGAAACACTCGTCAACTTTCCCTTTACACTTTTGTTTTGCAACAACAATGACTTGAAAATTGATTTCATTTTTGGTAACTTAGAGCTTCAAGCACTGAGGTACTGTTTATTGAACTTTTGGGGCTTCAAAACTTGTTACCGACCCATGTTTGGCAAATTTCGAAGTTGCGTTGTGGAGCTGTCTATAATGCCCACATTATAAATTTTGGTGCATTACACAAACCCGGGGGAGCTGGAGTTAGTGCACTGCGCAAGTTGACGCATTAGCTTTTGCTATATAAATGAGCAAAAGCTATTGATAATTAATATAAAATCGAACTAATAATTTAATAAAATTATATTATATTACAATACTATTTATATTATATTCTACCTTTTATTTTATTTTTATATCTATAATAATTAATAAATAAGTGTAAATTCGTATTATGTATTTTTAGTTATTTTCAATTTTATTATGTTATTTAATAATACCACATCATATTGATATAATATAATTAAAAATAAAATAATAATAAGTTTATATTTTCGAATTTAAAGCAGCAAGCACCGAAGCATATTAGAACTGCACACTAACTAAAAAAGAAAAGAAAATATTAAAATATTAAAATATTATAATATTATAATAAAATTAAAAAATAATTAAAAATATATAATATGAATTTACATTTAGTTATTAGTTATTATAATTTTATACAAAATAATATAATAAAATTATATTATCAATAATAATTACTATTTGATATTAATCGGCAATGGCAACTGCTTGAAATCACTCTCGCAAAAATCGGCAGCTAGATTTATATGTCTATTTGAGTTTATTTTAGTATTGTTGGATCTCGTTGTTTGAGCATTACAACAATATATGTTTGATCAGAACCGAGGTTCCTTTCGCCATAAATCTATGGTCAAAATTTTGAATATCAAAACTTTGTCTATAGATCTCTAGTGACCGGAAGCTCTATTTCCAGTGAAACATGTACGTTGCAGTCCTCCACCGATGAGGATTTTTACGATACCAAAAATAACATCAAATAAAACCAAAATGTGGTGTCGGCGCTGATTCGTGGTGATTAGCGATGGTTGATGTGGCTGTCAGTGATTTATTTTTTTGTTTGTAAATTAAATTAATAAATGTGATATAATAATGATATAAAGCATTAATAAATATACATAATATTAATTTCACATAAATAATTATATAAAATATTATTTTAGATAATACAATACAGTGGAACACCAAACATCATACAATATTAGTATAATTTAGTGACAATACAATGACCCTTATTAAATAATGCAATACATCATAATATTAAAAAGATGGTTCTTATGCTAACCCTCCTTCGGCTGAAATTTCTAGTTGCATTGCACAATATTAAAAAGATAGGTAATACAATGAAAGGTATAAAAATAAAACTAAGCGGAGATAGAATTTAGGCTGTATTGTATTAAAACATTGTTCATATTTTAAGTATAATCATTTAATCTTTATTATTTTATAATTATATTAAATTTATATTTATTAAATATTAATTTATATTTGTATTTAAATAAAATTTAATTTAAGTAATAATAATATAAGATAGTAATGAACCTAAATAAATAAATGGTAGTACGTTATTTTACTTTCATTACATAATAATCATATTATACCATATTATAATATGATTATACTATATTATAAAAAGTAATACATATAAATAAAATTATATTGTAATATAATAGAATTAATAAAATAACATAGTATTGTAATATCTTATTAATTAGTAATAATATACTATTAAATTTTTTATATTTATAAAATTAAATACAAGAATATTTAATTCTTCTTTAAAAATTAATAATAATAAATATTAATATATTTAAATAAAAATAATTTAATTTTAACAAAAAATAATATTATTTTATTATATACATCAAATTTAGTATTGTATCACAACTCAAAGTAGTACATTCTGATGAAATAAACCATAATATAAATACAGCGTGTCAAAACTCACCTTAAGAGTACTAATATTCTATTTGCTATTAATAAAATAGGGCAGTTTGGGTTTACTGTTAATAACTCACCTCGAACTTTTTTCTTGTATGTATCCCAAGAACGAGAGAAAATAATTGACGACCGACGAGTCCTCTCACAAGCTTAAACGGATCAGTCTGCAATACCTTTACTTGTATTTCACCCAATTTTTTAATATATTATCAGCTTATATTTTCACCCAATTTTTTAATATAATATCAGCTCCTGAAAAAAATTTCAAAAAAGCTGTTCCTTAACTATCTTTCGTACATTTTCTTCGTAATACGAGGCAAATCCATAGTATGATATTCATCTTAATTAATTAAAATGATTATGGAATTGATTTAACTCCGACTTCTCAAACAATTAAATGTCTATTAATATTTATAATCAGAAAATCTACCTACTGAGACCACTCTAGATCAAATTAATCTACTATATTTAACTTCAGAATGTTCATAGATAGATCGCTCAAAGCTTTTTGTTGTCGTTTACAAATATTTTATTACTTATCTTAAGCGCTGCAACTACCGAAATACAAATATAAGAGATTTTACAAGTGATGATGCTGAGTAGTCTGCATAATTATTATGAATCAAACAAGCTATACAATTATTGATGTGGTGGAGTAAAAAGCTAGGAAACAAAAAGGAAATAAAAGGTAAGAACAGGAGAGTGTAAGATATTAACATTAGGGGAGTCCTATCATATTTTTTTAAAATATAAAGATTAAACGTGAATATAACTTAAAATATAAGAATTAAATAAGCATCTATTCATTCAAACACAACAACTAAAATTGCCTTAAAATAAAGTTCTATAATAAATATGAATATAATATTATAAATAAAATATGTAATATTTTTTTAATAATTAAAATAACTTAGAAAATTAATATTATCGATCAATCATTCATGTTCTTTTTTGTTTGTTTTAAAGAATTGCAAATCAATAAAAAAAATATGCTACCTTTTCTTGATTAGATAAAAGAAAAAAAATTAATTAGGGAGCGATTACTTTCTTAAATGACCTATGAACGATGAACCGCATTCGCCTACCTAATGTTCCACTACTTTTTTTTAAATTAATTTGTAGTGGTCGGCTGCATGATTTTTCAACTTTTGTTTTATTTTTTCTGTTTTTGACTGGCACGGGCCCGACCACTGCAAATTTATTTGAGAATATTATAGTTAACAAATATGTAACACAAAGTGTGAAGTCGAAACAGGAAAATTAAAGATGCTACAATGATTAAAACTTTCATTGAATTCTAAATTCAGCTTTTCAGAAGGGACTCCTTTGCATAATTGTTGATAGAATATCGACTATTAGTAAATATTTTATCATGCAGTGTAAAGAAGAATAATCTAGCTCCTTTTGTTTCAGCATAGCAGCAAAAGCACTGATCTCCAAAATAATAACTCATCTAAAATTAGACAAATCAATAATCATCACTGAGCATAATAATTTCATGCCATGAAAGTACTGATACTATATACTCCACCTTAAATGGGGTGAATTTTAAATAATTTTTGAAGAATGGGTAGAGAATGAGGAAAAAATAATTCTCAAATTCTTAATGGGGTGGGGTTGGTTTTGTACTTCCTACCCCATCCCCACCCCAATTCCTATTATAAATGAATATTTTTTTAGTTTTTATTCAATAATTTTATTTTATCAATTAAAATGTTGGTTAATAAATTTTCTTTTTATTTAACTAATATAAATAAGTTATAACTAAAAGAAAAACCTACATTATAATACTTATTTAACCCTAAAGCATTCTTATGTTTTCTTTTTCCTCTTAAGATACTATTCTCTTCAAACATTTTTTTTAATTTTACTATTAGTTCAAGATATTATTTCAACCTTTTGGAGATTTTTTAAAACAATTTAAATAATTTGTAATATGATAATGAATTTATTTAAGTTTCTAATTTTTAATTTACTGAAATCATTTATCTATACCTATTATAAAATAAGTAAATAGAGAATAGGGTAGGGATAGAGAAATCATTCTTCACATGAGAATTCTTCATCCCCACTCCACTGAATTTTATTGGGAAATGGGATGAGGAATAGAGGTAAAAATTTTAATGGGGTGGGTAATGAGGTAGGCCTCTCCACCCCCACCTCACACCATTGATGTCCCTACATAAAAGAATAGAAGATCACTTACCTTTTTTTTTTCATATTTGATGTAACTCTAAATCAATATTGACTACAAAACATACGTATAAGTATAGAGTTGTTAAATAAACATATGAAATGAGAGCATAGAAAATTAAGTACTTTCTTGAATCAAAGTAAAGTTGTCTTGATAACATGTTGCAAATCTAATTAGGAAGTATCTAAACTATACAAAGAACATGAAGAAAGTGTTGATAACCAACAACTTAAAACTTTGAGATGGAGAATTCTAATTCCTTTCTCTTGCTAGTAATATTGTTTGAGGAAAAATGAGATGATATTACATGCAGAGATGCTACCAATTTATAGTAAAACAAAACTTTTCAATTGTTTACAAGTGTCAACACAAAAATATTATATTAATATGATAATAGAACAATTTGGGTAATATACTTCTATGACTCACAATTTAAATAAATTAGAGGATTTTATATAAAGTGGTGGAAAATTCATAATAATCATAACATATTGTCACGGCATAAATAATTTGCACAGCAATCCATGTGACACTTAAATAACTTCTAGCACAAAAGTTGCTAATTAAACCTATCGAACTTCTCAAACTAGCTAAGAAAAGATGATTGCAAAAAAGCTGGAGAGAAGAGAGTAATGTAGCCAAAACGAATTTTATTACTTGAAAGAGAGAATACAAAGAGCATTACAAGTATGCTTGATCTACTTATGCTTGGTGTGTGGTGTCGTGCAAAATGGTGGATGCCATGCCCTATTTATAGGGAGGCTTGCCTAGATCTAGAGAGTTCTATGCAACTTGCGTAACTTGCCTAGTTATCTAGTAAGTTCTAGAGTACGCAACTGTAGAATTATTTAGATATTTACAGTTGCTATTGTATTGTAGAGATTTCTAAAATTGGATTGGACTTGGTTACCTTGGGTTTTGGATTGAGCGCACCTTGCTACTTAGCATACTTCGTGTTTGGGCAGTCTTTTATTGAGCTCACCTTGGCAGGCTAGTTTGGCCTCCTTTAGTGGTAAATTTGAGTGGTCCGTTACAATATGCTATCTTTTCTTAGTTTAAAAAAAAATTAATTATAGAAACTCTTCTTTGAAAATGACTCCGATGAATTTGCATTTGTCTTTATATAGGAAAAAAAGGCCTCACCACTATAATAAATGTGTTTATTTATTGGTAATCGGAATTAAATTAATGATCTGTTTACTTGCTTGAATGAGAGAAGGAATTTGAATCAATGTGATGGGCCCAAACTAAAATAAGGAGTGATTACTAGAGTTCACATTCCTATGAGAGGAGGTGCAAATGGGAATCCCATTCCCTGAGGTAACAATATTACTCCCACTCAAATTTTAAAATTCTTATTTTTTCCTTCTTTATATATTATTATTATTATGAAAAATTTATTGATGATGATGATGATAATTTTTATTATTGCTATTATTATTATTAATTACTATTACTATTATCAAAATAATTAGTACTATTTTATTTTATTATAATAATAATAATAGTAGTATTGATAATAATAAAATTTTTATTATTGTTATTATTTATAATCATTATATTAATAATAGTAATTATTATTATAGTAATTTTATTACTAATATTAATTATATTTAACAATTCTCATTTTATCATGACATGCAAACATAATGAAGTTATGTATTGACTGTAGACTAAAACAGATTCACTACTTTATGATACTGATTTGGCCTACCGGATAACAAAAGTTGTCGGCCATACGTTAAAGCTAAATTGAAAAGTATAATATTAAATAAATTGTCAGGAGATGATTTTATCTGAAATCTCACTTGCACGGTCCCGATCGCATACAAATTTGTGATGAAATTCATAATGAATTTATATATCAGGGCGAAATTGCTTTATATAGTTTCATCAACATATGTTATATCATAAAAAATATACTGGTGTTTATAATAAAAAACTAATGACTATATTATATCGAATTTATTAAATATGAATTCAGAAGATTCATCGATAGATTGCTATAATTTTTATGTTGTAGCTTACAAATATTTTGTTACTAATTAGAAAAGTAAGAAATTTTACGAATGCTGATGAAAAGTAGTCTGCACAATTATTCTGAATCAGAGAAACAGGGGAGATCTAGACAATTATTGACGTGGTGGTGCAGAAAGCTAGCCCCAGACGATGACTCCTTTGGGGACTCCTTTGATTTCCAGCACAAAAGCATTCTCATTGACATTGACTCAAGGGTAAAAATTAAATGTTTCACGTAGTATAAGAAGAATTAAAAAATGCTTGAATGAGCATTCTTACAGAATTCATAAAAGCTACTTTCTTTTGAGCATTTTCGCAACAAAAACAATTGTAACATTTAGCATTTAATCTAATATTAGAATGGCCGATGCGATCGTTTCCCATATCTTGAAAGAAACTGAATTCGTCTACCTCATATTGCAATAAGATAGAAAAAGTGACATGGACAAAACCAGTGTTCATACTTTAAAGATGCGACAAATTTGAGAATATTTATAATTATGTACGACAGCTAGTGGAGTAGAATCAGGGAAATTAAAAGATGCTACTACAATTACTAACGTATGGGTTGGGGATAAGCATAAATTTTTCATCTGGTGCCAAATTCCTCCAAATAAAGAGGGGGGACCCCTTTGCATAAATGTTGATTAAATATTGGCTAATATCTTATTAGAAATTAAGATATGTTTATATATATATATATATATATAGTCGTTATCTCTCCATAGATTTCCACATGAAACAACATGTAAGCATAGTGTTTTAGGCCATCGTCGATAGTTTTACAGCGGTGAAAGTTATTTTCTTAGACTGTGACATGTCAAATTCGGACTCTATTTTGCGTGGATGTATGCGGGAGAGAATTTATATATGAGTGATGATACAGTCATAAACTACTGTACAAACTGATATTATACAAACTGATGTGGCATTAATTCATTGGTTGAATGAAAATATAAAATAATATAAATAAATCATGTGGGCCAAGAAATATTTAATTCAACCAATAAATTAACACTACATCAGTTTGTACAAGAGTTTATGACTATATCATTACTCTTTATATATATATATAAATTTGTTAATCCAAAATTTTAAAGTATAGAAAAGTTTGGGAAAAGTTCGGGAAAACTTTAAAATCGTGAGGTTTTAAAATTTTCTTAGACCTTTCCTGCATATATATGTAACCTCTTTCTTTTTTCTTTTTTTTTAATGCAGACACGTTGTTAAATCATACGACTTAATAGAGTTAATTTTCAATATACTATAAAGTTGCGTGGTTTAATATCATTAAAAAATTAACTCTATTAAGCCATGTGGCTTAAAAGTGTGTTCCTATAAAAAAAAAATGACAGCGCCCGCACTCGAGAAGGAATGTGTGTGCGCGCGTGTGTGTATATATATATGGGATGTATACTTGAGATTAACTAGTGATGAAACTGGGAATTTTTTTCTCAGCCTAAGCCAAAAATATTTCAATAAATATTGATCATGGAGACTAATAAGATTTTTTAAGTTATACATAATAATGTTTCAGGGACTAATATGAGTATTACTAATTTTATTGAGATTATTAAAAAAACAATGTGCTAATTTACCAATATGATTTTTCCAATCTTTTTTCTTTTCGTTAGTTATTCCTTTGTGAATTTGAGTATTACTAATAACATTAATGCTTGATATTATTTTGTGCTTATTTTTTAAATTAGTAATTAAATCTGAACCCTTATAGTAGAAGATTACGGAAAAGTGAACACACAGAAATCATATAAATCATTACTAGATCCAAATTTGTGCTATTTCATATATAATTTGTGAATATTTATAATTACGCATCACAACTAGTGGAGTAGAATCAGGGAAATTAAACATTCTACAATCATTGACGTGTGGGGTGGGGATAAGCATAAACTTTTTCTATGCAGTATAAAAGAATGCAATAACTCCTTTTCTTTCAGTATCATCGCAACAAAAGCACATCTAATAACTCTTCAGAATTCTCGTCTTCTTTGTCAGAATGGTTGATGCGATCGTTTCCTCTCTCCTGGAGCAGCTGATCTCTGTTGCGGCTGATGAAGTGAAACAACAGGTGAGGCTTGTGACTGGTGTCCGAGAAGAAGTGAAAAAGCTTACCAGCAATCTTCAAGCCATTCAACTTGTGCTGGAAGATTCAGAGAAAAGGCAAATGCAGCACGGCAAAGACGCATCTTACGACATGGAAGATGTGTTGGAGGAGTGGACCACTGCAAGGCTCAAATTGCAGATTGAGGGCCTTGACGATGACAATACTCTTGCTCTTGCTGCTCATAAGAAGAAGGTATGTTCCTTCTTTCCTTCTACCTCAAACTGCTTCGGTAGTTTCAAACAACTCAGTCTTCGTCATGACATTGCTGTCAAGATTAGAGAAATCAATAAAACGCTGGATGATATTACCTCTCAAAAAGATAGGTTTAAATTTGCTGAGAATGTGAGTAACAATGTCAAGAAGCTAGAGCGAGTGCGAACCACCTCCTTAGTTGATGAGGGGGAGATTTGTGGTAGAATTGACGAGAAAAATGAGCTGTTAAGCAAGTTGTTGGGTGAGAGTAGCGAACAACAAAAAGCTTCGTATCATCTCACTGTTTGGGTTAGGGGGTATAGGTAAAACAACCCTTGCGCAACTAGCCTTCAACAATGAGGGGGTGAAAAGAAAGTTTGACATAGTTATATGGGTGTGTGTATCAGACGCTTTTGAGGAGATTAGGATTGCTAAAGCAATTCTTGAGGTTTTAGACAAATCTGCTTCTAGTTTAGGCGAATTCCAATCTCTTATGCAACAGATTCAGGAATCTATTAGGGGGAAGAAATTTTTTCTTGTTTTGGATGATGTGTGGGATGGAGATTTCAAAAAATGGGACCCATTCTTTTCTTGTCTAAAGAATGGCCACCATGAAATTAAAATTCTAATTACCACACGTGATAGGTCAGTTGCACTCCAGATGGGATCAATAGATATTATCTCTGTCAAGGAGTTGGGTGAAGGGGAATGTTGGTCATTGTTTAAGCAGGTAGCATTTCTAGGTAGGTCCTTTGAGGATTGTGAAAAATTAGAACCAATCGGACGAAAAATTGCATGTAAGTGCAAAGGCTTGCCTCTTGCTGCAAAGGTAATTGGGAATCTGTTGCGCTCTAAAAGAACAGTAAACGAGTGGCAAAGAATTTTAGATAGTGAAATGTGGAAGGTGGAAGAGATTGGGAAAGGTCTTTTGCCTCCTTTGTTATTGAGCTATCACGATTTGCCCTCCAGTTCTATGGTAAAACGATGTTTCTCATATTGTTCTGTCTTTCCAAAAGACTACAATATAAGGAAAGAGGAACTAATTACACTATGGATGGCTCAATGTTACCTTAATTCAGAAGAAGATGAAGAGATGGAGATTATTGGAGAAGAGTATTTCAACATCTTAGCAACACGCTCTTTCTTTCAAGAGTTTGTGAAAGATTATGATGATAATGTTATGAGTTGCAAGATGCATGACATAGTACATGATTTTGCCCAACTTGTAAGTAGAGAAGAATGTTTGTGGGTAGAAATTAACAGTAGGAAAGAATCAGTCATAAACTCTTTTGGTGAGAAAGTCCGTCACTTAGGGTTAAACTTTGAAGGAGGAGCTTCATTTCCTATGTCCACTCCTGAATTTAATAGATTGCGTACCCTCTTAATTTATGATTTAAGTCCTTACAGTCCGTCTCTTAATGGCAGCATCCTTGTGGAGTTATTTAGTAAAGTGGCATGTTTAAGGGCACTAGTTATAAGGCAATGGTTCGTACCCTTAGATGACCAAAATTTCATTAGAGAAATTCCAGAAAATATTGGAAAATTGATACATTTAAAATATCTTAATTTATCTGAATTATGTATAGAGAGACTGCCTGAGACTTTGTGTGAATTATATAATTTACAAAAGCTAGCTGTTAGATGGTGTACAAATCTTAGAGAATTGCCTGCGGGGATTGGAAAGTTAATGAACATGAGGAGTTTAATGAATGGTCAAACTGAAAAGCTGAAGTACCTGCCAATAGGGATTTCCAGATTGACCAGCCTTCGAACATTAGAAAAGTTTGTTGTGGGTGGAGGTGTTGATGGTGGCAGCACGTGTAGGCTTGAATCTCTGAAAAATCTTCAACTCCTTCGTGAATGTAGAGTAGAAGGGCTGAGTAATGTATCGCATGTAGATGAGGCTGAGAGGTTACAACTTTACAATAAGAAAAACCTCCTTCGTTTGCATCTTGAGTTTGGTAGAGTCGTAGATGGGGAAGGCGAAGAAGGGAGGAGGAAGAATGAGAAAGATAAACAACTTCTTGAAGCCTTACAACCGCCTTTGAATGTAGAGGAATTATGGATTTTATTCTACGGAGGCAACATTTTTCCCAAATGGTTGACTTTGCTAACCAATCTAAGGGAACTAAAACTCTTCTCGTGCGTTAACTGTGAGCATTTGCCTCCACTGGGAAAATCGCTTCTGGAAAAACTCACCCTATACAATTTGATTAGTGTAAAAAGAGTGGGTGATGAGTTTTTGGGAATAGAAGAGAGTAGTGTTGATGACACATCTTCATCTTCATCAGTTATTGCCTTCCCCAAATTGAAATCACTCAAAATTGAGGACTTGGATGAATTGGAAGAGTGGAATTACAGGGTTACGAGGAAGGAAAACATCTCCATCATGCCGCGTCTTTCTTCCTTGGAAATTGATTGCTGCTCCAAATTAAATGTGCTGCCAGATCACCTTCTTCAAACGACGACACTGCAGGAATTGAGTATTAGGGGATGTCCTATTCTAGAAGAACGTTACAGAGGAGAAGACTATCATATGATATCGCACATTCCCCACATCAAGTTGTAAATTCTCGAACGGTTGCAATTACCATCCCCCGCCGGTAATTTCTGCTCCTCCCCTGTTTTACTTTGTTGTTACTTGAAATGAAATTAATAATAATAATGATAATCATTATATTTTGAATTAGATTTCTCTATTTTGCCCATGTCTCACAGGAATATGCAATATTTTCTTGGAACTTTTCCCGAGACACAATTTCTTTGATGCTTTGTAGCAGTGTTTGAAAACTAAAGTATCAGTTTTACCTTTTCTAATGAAAATCCTATTTTTGATATATATAATTTGTGTGACACTAATTCTTGAGATTTGTGAGATGGGTAGAGTAATTGTGTAACTGTTTTACTACATTAGCCCATTTTGTTTTGAGGAAATGTCAGAACTACATTAGCAATTCACGTGTCCATGCTAATTTGGTTTTACTGATGCAGGCAGCAGAGCAAGACTGACAGCAGAGCAAGTCTATGAAAATGACAAGTACAGTGAAAGGATTGCTAAAATGTCCTGCTGGTAATTCACTTGCTTTATTTTATAGAATTTTATTTCCATCTTCTTCTATTGATATCTGTGTTGTGTATAAACAGCAACACAAAAGTAAATAATTGAACCACAGAGAAGTAAAGATATATCAAAACTAGATAATACTATGATGTTAAAGCAAGCTCAAGCAGTAGATTCCCTACTAGTACTGCGTTGCATTTTTATCTTATTTAATTTATAGAATTTTCATTTCCACCTGCATTGCATTTTTATTTTATTTTTAGGTTTTCTTTGAAGACTCTATGGAGAACATTGGGGTAACCAAGGATTATCACCGTGGTTATTGTGCAACGTTTGGTTGCTGGACTTTGAAGAAGTGATGGCCGGGTCTGCTCTGTTTCAATTGTTGATGGATAGCCGCCTGAAAGATATGATGATTATTATTGGTTGTAATAACAATTTGAGGTACTCAAAAGCTACAAAGCAAAGCACATGTAGGCTGATCATATGCTTCCATGAAGGAATTCGGTGTTGACACTATTATGCAGGTAACCACAGTTTATAATTTGCACAGATCTGCATTGTCAGAATAACCTTTAATATTCATTGTGTTTCTTTGTGTTATCTTGATATGTAGGGTATCGTCTTCAAGGATTTGTAAGAGCGTTTGCAGTAAAGTTACCAGCTCGTGCAATTGCACTTTCATTCGGAGTACAATTTTGGATTTTCAAGGTTTGTATGTTTGGTTGCGATTAAAATGTTTAGTCACTCATTCCTAATCTTTTCTGATTTTCAAGTTATTTAATATTTGTCCATAAGCAGTTTTCCAACTCAGTGAGAATATCTTTTTTTTTTTCTCCACACATGTTTCAATGCTTGTACCTGTTTTGGCCGATTTTTCTAACTCGTAGAAATTCATTTCCAATGTTTCCTTTTGGTTTGAGCACAGACAGAAATAAACAGAGCTCTGGTCACAGACAGAATATCATCTTCTTTGGTATTTTGTCTCTTAGGTCTAATCTTTAGTAAAGTTATTTTTGTTTCTGTAAGTTATCAGGTTAAGGATACCAAGCAGCTTATTAAGGCAAATGTCAGAATGAAGATTGCTCACCGCACCCGGTATGTATGATGGCGAGGAAGATTAATTGTTCACAAGCCAATTTGATGAGTGTTAGATTTTTGGCTTTATATATTATTAGAGCTCTTCCTTTTGAGAGATGTCTGATCAAATTTGAGTAGAGAATCTTCGATGAGAATTCTGTTGTAAGAGTTTCACGGTAGTGAATCTTGAGAGCTTGAAGTCTCTTGAGAGAGAGAATCGTTATCCTTTCAATATTGGTAAGCTCTCATTTGTTTGTAAAAGCATCTTTATATATCGACTGTGTTTCCTTGTGCTATCAGGTAGAGTATCATCTTCAAGGGTTTGAAAAAGTCTCTGTAGTAAAGTTCCAACCACGTGCAATTGCTATGGACAGGCATATTCATTTGAGTAATTCAGTTTCAGATTTTCGAGGCATGTATGCTTAATTAGTTTTGATTAAAATATTTAGTCAATCATTCTGAATCTTTCTGATTTTCAAGTTCCTTAGGGCCACAGCCAGTTTTTCAAGTCTGCGTGTGGCTGCAAAAAGATTGATGGTCATAAAATTATCTTGAGGCTTGAGGCATTGCGTTTGAGCGCACACAGAAACAGAGTTAGGGAAAAAAACTTGACAGTAGAAGGTGCTCTAAATATAGCAAAAGTATATTTCTACTTCTTGTGGCTATTTTACTTTTGTTTCTTTTGACATCATATTTGATTAATTCGTTCGAATTCGCACTCTCACTCATTATTTAAAACCATTTTCAGGTGGCTTGCAAGCTAATTAAGTTAATGCAAAAACAATACTCTAGACAAAGAGGAGCAAATTGAAGGTGATGAATGCGTGTATAGTTGCCAAGTCGCTTATTTTACTTCTTTTCTTATACTAATACGACTCTGGATTTGAATTTCCATAACTAATTGTTGGGCTGGTGCAGATTTTCTTAAAAGGGCCTTCAGGCTACCTTATGAAATTGGAAAGTTATTATTGCTTGAAAGCAAGCACCATCTTCTGTTGCAAAGGCTTTCCCCACATGATGAGATGCAGTGATTGTTACCAGCCCCGTGTTTGTTAACTCAGGTCAGTATTATCAACTACGTCATCTTCTTCACCATTTTGGCTATATATAAAGATTAAAATTTAGAACGCTTGTTTCGGTTTCTTGTGTAATCAGGCTAATAGAGCAAATGTGAGAATGAAGATTGTTTAGTGCAACTGGAATGGCAAGGATGATGATGGTGAGGAAGATTTTTCACAGGACAAATAGAGCCCTCCATTTTGTGAAATGTCATCCTCAAATTTCATTTGTTGAGCATATGAAGTGAAGCTAATGCCTTAATAATAAGACTTTCCTGTGAAAGTTTCATTTGAGTGAATTTTGGGAGATTGACTGTTTTTAGATTGAGTGAGAAATTAAGCACATATCAATGATTTAGGTCGTCGGTGAATGTTTTTCTTTAATATTCGTACACTCTCATTTCGTAGTAAAAATCTCTTGACAGCTATTGGCCGTGATGTAGGCTAATAGCCAAATCATGAAGAATTATATGTTATTTCTTTATGCCTGTTTTCTATATATCATTTCTGGACTATCAAGAATGTAATTTTGTAATTATTTAACTCTGCTTCCGCTAACATACAGTATTACAGGTGACATCTTGCAGATTTTTTTCGCCCTTTTTCTTTCTCCATTAAACTTGCCAGAAAAGGAAGTGATCGGCTTGATTTTAAGTCCTGCAAAATGTGCTGGAGGCAATGTCTTTTGCATCAGCAAGTTATCAAACATTGTAGTCTAAATAAAGAATCCTGAATTGCTTCCCAAAAGTCCAGGTTTTTCATCTCTCAGTTTCTTAAAAGCTACAAAAGCAAACCCTATGTGGGCTGATATGCTTCCACTGATCAGGAAAGAATTTGGTATTGACACTATATATTATGCAGGTAACAGCAGTTGACAATTACTTCCAACTTAATTACTTTCCAACAAATATATATTATCCAACAAATTTACCCAAATTTGTCATAGTTGACAATTCGCTTACAATGTTTCCTTGTGTTATCATGTGTGAATTGAAAGATTGAGAAAGGCTGATTTTAACAAACTTATGCAATTGAAGAGTTTGAAAAAGCATTTGCTCTAAAGTTTCCAGCTTGTTTAATTGCTGTGAAGAGGCACATTCATTCTGAGTACATAAATTTTAGATTTCCACGGTGTGTAAGTTTAGTTGCCACCGAAATGTTTTGTCTCTTATACTTAAAATCCTTTCTAAGTTCCCAGTTTTTTTGGGCTAACATTAACAGTTTTACGAGTGTGCAAGTGGTTGTTAAAGATTGATGGTTATAAAAATTATCTTGAGGTCTGAAATCTTAATTTTCTGTAAGCATCTGTATTTGAGTACAAATTTTTTATATAAGACTGATGCATTACATAGTGCATGATTTTGCCCAATTTCTAAGCAGAAAAGAATGTGTTTCGATAGGAATTTATCATGGTAGTGAGGAATCGGTCATAAACTCTTTTGATGAGAAGGACCATCACTTAATGTTAACTCTTTAGGAGACTGTTCATTTCCTAACTCCATTCATAGACTTAGTAGATTGCGTGCCCTCTTAATTTACGATGTTAGCAATTTGTCTCTTGATAGTAGCATCCGTCTAGAGTTATTTAGCAAATTGGCATGTTTTAGTGCATTAGATATGAGACGATTAAGTTTTGGTGAGATAAATTTGATTGAAGAAATTGCAGAAAATGTAGGAAAATTAATACACTTAAAACACCTTAATTTGTCTGATCTAGATATAAAGGAACTACCCGAGACTTCGTGCGGGTTATACAATTTACATAAGCTAGATATTAGAGGGTTCCGGTCTCTTTGAGAATTACCTCCATGAATTGGGAAGTTGATGAATATGAGGAGTTTACTGAGTGGCGAAACTGATTCATTGAAGTGCATGCCAATAGGGATCTTAAGATTAACCAATCTTCGAAGATTTGATAAGTTTGTTGTGGGTGGAGGTGTTGAACACGGCAAACCAAGTTGTCTTGGATCTATGAAAATTGAAAAACCTTCAACTCCTTCGAGACTGTGGAATAGAAGGGCTGGGTAATGCGTCATTTTTTGGTGATGCTATGAGACTAGAATTCGGTAAAATGAAAAGTCTTCTGCTTTCGAAACTGTCTTTTGATGGGGAAGATCGAAAAGTAAATGCTGAGGATGAACAACTACTTGAAGCCTTACATCCGCCTCCGAGTTTGGAGGAATTAGGGATTCTGTATTACAGAGGCAGCATTTTCCCCAACTCGTTGATTTCACTAACAAATTTAAGGGCTCTAAAAATCCGCTGGTGCAAAAACTGTGAGCATTTGCCTCCTTTGGGAAAGTTACCATCTCTGGAAAAACTCACCATAAGTGATTTGAGGAGGGTAAAAACTGTGGGTAATGAATTCTTGGGAATAGAAGTACTGATTATGACCCGTCTCCATCTTCATCTTCATCTTCATCGGTGACTGCCTTCCCGAAATTGAAATCACTCTTCATTTGGAAAATGTCTGAACTGGTAGGGTGGGATTATAGGATTACTAGAAAGGAAAACATCTTCATCATGCCACGTCTTTCTTTCATGGATATCGGGAATTGTCCTAATACGAAAAAACTGCTCAATTTCAGAGATTAAAGATTCGGAATTTTCCTCTTCTACGAGAACGTCACGGAGAAGGAGAAGACTGGCGTAAGATATCTCATATTCCCCACTTAAGAGGTATATGATGGAGGTCCATAACTAAATTCTCAAACGGCGGTAATTACTACGCCTGCAGGTAATTTCTTCCCTTCTAGTCACTTCGCTCTCTATTTCTATTTGGGAGAATGCTTCGGAAAAGTTTTTTCCGACACTCATGTAATAATGTTGAAAACAAAAATTATCATTGCAGCAGTTTGGTATTAATTTTCATTGATCCACAAATCTAAACTATTTATGTATAAATAATGCAGGCAGCAGAGAAGTTCAAATAACCGGATCTGCTCTGTTTTTGGTTAAATGCATTCTCTAAGTTCATGTGTTAACAGTAAAAGGAATAGTGATGGCCGAATCTGCTCTTTTTAAATTCAAGCAGTTGATGCTTTCTGAAAATTGTCAAGTTATGGATTAATTGCTTACTGAATACATGATATCTCATGGTTGTTAAGTTATATTTCTGAAAACCCTCCTTTCTTCACGCGTGTTTCAATGTTGGTTGTAAAAACGATTTCATCTCTCAGGTTATCATGTCCAAGGTTTTGAAAAAGCTTTTGCGGTAAATTTCAAATTAAACTTGTACAATGGCTGTGAAGGGGCATATTCAATTCGGTACGTCTCTTGGTGCCATCCACTAATGCTAGTACCATGTTGTGTATATCTAGTTGCGATTAAAATATTTAATCTCCCCACCTTAATCTTTTCTGGTATTCGGCAGAAGATTAACAGTGAAAATTATTCTTTAGGTATACAGTCTTAATTTACAATAAATTGTGTACAAAGTTCTCTATTTGTTATACGGGGACTGAAATTTTACGTATCATACCAATCTTCAATTTTCGGTAATTCTGGTTTATTTGCTCATACAGAGTGCTTGTCTCGGCTGATTTGTCTTATTCGTAGAAATTCATTTCCATTGGTTCCAGCACAAACAAGACCAGAGAGCTCTGGGGAAAAGTATTCTATTTCTTCTGGTATTATGCCTTTGTTTCTTCTTTCATAATATTTGTTCTACTTCAGGCTCTCATTCAGAGTATGAAGCCTTTTCCAGGCATCTTGTTGCCAAATTTTGCTGCCATCAATAGATTTTTCCAATGAATTGGAGAAGATAATGTTAAAAGGGCATTTAGCTTCCCATGTTTGAACATGGAACTACAGAGAGTAAAATTGATCAATTTACAATGTTAATTCGGCTGGGTGGCTACTTATACTCAAGTCTGATATTCAGGCTTTGTTTCATCAAATGTCCAATTTATTGGTATCCTTTTCACGTTTCTTCTTCCATGTTGGTTAATTTGTACGGTTGGTTTCAGTTCGGATCTCTGCCTGTTTACTATTCCAGCTTTTCTTCCGAACCTTTTTCCATCCTTCGCTAGCTTTTTGGCAATGCTAAATGCATTTTGGTAAATTTTGAACTGTCTCGAAGGAAAGCGGACAATGTGACTAACATCTAATGCCATTTACAGCTTTACATTTTTTGGAATAAATCTTTTGAGATTCTAGGCCTAATTCTTTGGTCTCAAAACTTGTACTAATCTTAGATTTGCTTGCATCATCTTCGGGAAAAAAGATGTCTGTAAGAGTAAATTTACTTCTCATTGGAACCCTTAACCCAGCCGGACCGAGGCTCTGTTGGTATAAGCTTTTTGGTCACTTTGCTGCCAAAAGATAAGTGTTTTGGTAAATAATTGCAACTTGGTTTTGGCAAGGTAACTGATTAACGGCCGCCACTATTTACTAAAGCATAAGTTCTAAATAAGATACCAAACAGTAACACTCGTCAACTTTCCCTTGACAGTTAGAACTTTTGTTTTACAACAATAATGACTTAAAAATGATTTCATATTTGGTAATCCAGAGTAGCAAGTACTGAGACGCTGTTTATTGAACTTTCGAGGCATTTCAGAGTAGCCGGCACCCATGTTTGGCAATTTTCGAAGTTACAACGTGGTGCTGTCTCTAATGCACCACAATGCAAATTTTGGCGCGTTGCTCAAACCCGAGAAGGACCTTGAGTTTTGCTATATGTACGAGCAAAAGCTATTGATAATTAACATAAAAATGAATTTATAATTTAATAAAATTATATTATATTATAATATAAGTGTATTATGTTCAGCTTTTTTATTTTATCTTTTTATATTATAATAATTAATATATAACAGTAAACTTATATTATACAATTTTTATTACATTTTTAATTATTTGTAATTTTATTATATTATTTAACAATACTGCAGTATATTGACATAAAATAGTTATTTAATATTATTAAAAATAGAATAATAACAAATTTATATTTCGGAATTCAAAGTAGACGTTTGTAGAACCGAGCACCAACTAAAAGAAAGAAAAGAAAATATTAAAATATTATAATAAAATTGAAAATAATTAAAAATATATATTATGAATTTACATTTATTCATTAATTATTATTTTAAAGATTAATTGTCAATGATAACAGCTCTAAATCACTGTCACGGCCATCGACTGCTAGATTTAGATGTCTATTTGAGTTTATTTTTAGTACTATTGGAATCCTTGCTGCTTAAGCATTGCATCAGTATATGTTTCATTGGAAACCAAGGTCCCTTTCGCCATAGATCTACAATGACTGGAAGATCTGTTTCTATTGAAACATGTACCTTTGTAATCCTCCACTGATGACGATTTCAACAATACTAAAAATCATATCAAACAAAACTAAAACGTTGTATCGGTGGTGGTTCGTATGGTTGATGTGTGTCGATGATTTATTTTATTTTTATTTTGCAAATATAAAAATAAATTTAATATAATAACAATATAAAATATTAATAAATATACATAATAATAATTTTATATAAGTAATGGCATAAAATATTATTTTAGATAATACAATACATTGTAACACCAGATGTTGTACAACATTAATATATTACACATTTAATACAATGCAACATAATACACTGTACCATCATTAAATAATCAAATACGTCATAATAAAATTTGGCAACTTGCATTACACTGAATTGCACTACCTTAAAACATTGTTCTTATGCTAACCCTCCTTTGGCTATAATTTCTGGTTGCATTACGCAATATTAAAAAGATGGCTACCAAAATGGTTGTGGCTCAGTTGGCGGCGCAGGCTGGGTAAGTGGGAAGAGCTCTCGGGTTCGATCCCCACTAAACACACCATTTGGGAGGGGTAAAGAGCCTTAACTGTGACTACACCCCGAATCCGGATTAGTCGGGGCCCAATGCGGTCGCCGGAAATCGGGTGGTTTAAACCAAAAAAAAAAAAGATGGCTAACACAGTGAAAGGTATATAAAAAAAAACTAAGGGGAGATAGGGCTTAGGCTTAATTGTATTAAAACATGGTTCATATTTTAAATATAATCATTTAATTTTTATTATTTATAAATTATAATAAATTTAAATTTATTAAATATTAATTAAATTTGTATTTAAATAATAATATAAGATAGTAATAAACCTAAATATTTAACAAATAAATGATAATATATTATTTTACTTTTGTTCTATAAAATCATTTTAATTATTTTACTTTAGATATATATAAAGTATTTAATGTTGTTTAATCATTTATTATTTTCTAACATATTAAATGTAACAAAATAAATTAAACAATTATATTTGACATTAATAATAAAAACAATTTTTTAATTTAATAACATAATATAAATATTATATTGAATAATTATAAATATTATATTTTTTGAAATAATAGTATATTATTCAATATTATAATATGATTATACTATATTATTATTATTATTATTATTATTATTATTATTATTATTATTTAAAATGTATACAGGTGGGCAAAGCCCAAATTTATTTTTGGCCGCTTACCTTCCCAAGTAAAGATGGCCAACGGGCCAAGCGGCATATGGCACAGCACGGGCATGGCACGTGTCCGTACATCACTGCATGGTACGAGCATGTTTCGGTAGGGCACACGGCATGGCAAAACATGCACGTGGGTTGGGCCGGGCTCAGAATTTTAGGCATGTGTGTGCCTTTAAAGCATGACATGATTAGATATTGGCCAAAATAAGACAAATGAAAAGACACGTAATAAGCACACTTCATGGTGGGCTACCACGCGGCCCGTAGGCTATCAATAGCATGTGGGCCAAAGTATTATCAAAGTAAAATTTTTTGATGAAAAGTAAATATAAAATGTTATGATTTTGTAAATTAAAGTTTTAATATATTTTATTTGCATAGGCTTTTAAAAATTAATTTAAGTCTTAGTTTAAAAAAATTCTAATTGTTTTATATTTATAATTTATTAAATGAATAAATAATATCTTTATTTTAATAAATAAAATTATAAATATCATGATCTTATAAATGATAAATCAAAAAATTTATATTAATGTAAATGAAGTATTAATAAAGGTTATTTCATGCTTAACAATCAATATTTTGTATTTTTGTAGTTGTGATTAGTCATAATCCACATTTTGTAGTTGTAAGTTTTGACTTGTTATAATTAATATCTCGTAGTTGTGAATTCTTATATTTGTTATTCGAGAATTGAAATTTTTATTTTTATTAACCATTATTATGATCTATGCAATTAAATTTATGTATTGTTGTATTATGGTTGGTTATTGTGAAATTAAATATTTAGTTGTGAAATTGTGATACATTGATAATGAAATGTTAATTGTTCCCTTAATAAAAATTATTATTATTATTATTATTATTATTATTATTATTATTATTATTATTATTATTATTATTATTATTATTCTTGTTGTTATTGTTATTGTTGTTCTTGTTGCTGTTATTATCATTATTATTATTATAAGTGAATGGGTTGATGGGCTTGAAAAAGAACGTCAGGCACGTGGGCTTGAAAAAGCACGCTAGGCATGTAAAAAACAAGGTTAATGGCTTTTCTTTGAGAACAGCCCGAACACGGCACGCGTGGGCTTGTACCATGGGTTGTGTGTAATACCCTAGGCGAATCCCACATCAGCAAAGCACGGGGAGAGATAGTGGGTTTAAAAGAGGTGATCCACGCCTTAATTGGCAAGATGGGTTTTGGGGTGTATGGGCGCCCTAGGAACAAAACCATGCGGGCCTTGTTAAGGCCCAAAGCGGACAATATCTTGCTACGTATGAGTTGGGTCATGACATTATGGTATCAGAGCGGCTTCGTGTGTCGTCTTGAGCGATGGTGGGGCAAACCTCATCGAGGACGCTGAGTCCCTAAGTGGGGTGCATGTAACACCCTAGATGAATCCTACATTGGCAAAGTACAGGAGAGATGCTGGGTTTATAAGGAGTTGATCCACACCATAATTGGAAAAACGCGTTTTGGGGCGTATGAGCGCCCCAAAAACAAAACCATGCGGGCCTTAAAGCAGAAAATATCTTGTCAGGTCTGGGTTGGGTCATGACAGATGGTATCAGAATGGCTCTGCGTATCCTCTTGAGCGATGGTGGGACAAACTCAATGAGGATGCTAAGTCTCTAACGGGGGGTTGTATGTAACACCCTAGGTAAATCCTACATTGGCAAAGCACGAGAGAGATGCTGAGTTTATAAAGGGTGATCCACACCTTAATTGGCGAGACACGTTTTGGTGTGTATGGGTGCCTCAAGAACAAATCGTGCGGGCCTTGTTAAGGCCCAAAGCAAACAATATCTTGCCAGGTCTGGATTGGATCATGACAGATAGTATAAGAGTGACTCCGCTTGTCCTCTTGAGCGATGGTGGGGCAAATCTCAGCGAGGACGTTGAGTCCCTAAAGAGGGTGTATGTAACAGACTAGGTGAATCCCACATTGGAAAATTATGGGCGAGATGCTGGGTTTATAAGGGGTGATCCACACCTTAATTAGCAAGACGCGTTTTGGGGTGTATGGGCACCCGAGAAACAAAACCGCGCAGGCCTTATTTAGGCTCAAAGTAGACAATATCTTGCCAGATCTGGGTTAGGTCATGACAGATGGTATCAGAGTGGCTCTACGTGTCCTTTTGAGTGATGGTTGGGCAAACCTCAGCGAGGACACTAAGTCTCTAAGGGGGGTGTATGTAACACGCTAAGAAAATCCCACATCGACAAAACATGAGAAAGATGCTAGGTTTATAAGGGGTGATCCACAACTTAATTGGCAAGACGCGTTTTAGGATGTATGGGCACCCTAGGAACAAAACCGTGCGGGCCTTGTTAAGGCCCAAAGTAGACAATATCTTGAAAGGTTTTGGTTGAGTCATGACATTAAATAAATGATTTGAGATTTAAAAGAAATAAAATAAAATACCCTTGAATATATTAACCCAAAATATTATATTCTATAAAATAGATATATAATAATAATAGTATAACAAAAATAACAGGTGTTACAATTTCTCTACCCCTAAAGAGAAATTTCGTCCTCGAAATTTAGAACCTCACCTTATTCTTCAAAAAGTTGAGGGTACTTCTCCTTAATCTCTATTTCTCATTCCCAAATAGCTTCCTCTATAGAGTGATTCGCCCAACGAACTTTCACTAGTGGTATGACTCTTCTCCTTAAAACTTATTCCTTCTTATCTAGGATCTCTATTGGTTGCTCCTCGTACGACATATCATTAGAGATCTAGATGGGTCAGTAATCCAAGACATGAGAAGAATCGGCCATGTACTTCCTCAATACAGGCACATGGAATACATTGTGAAGTCTTAAAAGGCTTAGTGGCAAGGCCACTCGATACGCCATTGTGTCAATTCTCTCTAGAATCTTAAAAGGCCCAATAATCCCCAACTTGGAATTCTAGATCAAGTCTACATTGATCAACATAACTCTTCTGCCTACTTTGAGCTGTACGGAGATGCTCTCGTATCAATTTGATTTTGTCTGTAGTAATTTGAACTAATTCTGGCCCCAATAGTTTCCTTTCACCAACTTCGTCCCAACAAATAGGCGACCTACACTTCCGCCAATATAAAGCTTCAAAAGGCACTATGCCTATGTTAGAGTAGAAGCTATTGTTTTAGGCCAACTCGACTAATAAAAAATTCTCTTCCCAATTACTTCCTATCCAACAAACAAGCTCGTAACATGTCCTCCGGAGTTTGGATAGTCCTTTCTGATTGTCCATCAGTCTAAGAATGAAATGCAGTATTGAACCTTAGTTTTGTCCCAAATTTCTTCTACAAACCACCCCAAAATTTAGAGGTAAATCGTGGATCTCTATCTGAGATAATGGACACTAGCACTCCGTGTAATCTCATTATCTCATTTATAAAAAGTTGCCCTAGCTTCCATAAAATTTTCAGTACTCTTCATTGGCAAGAAGTGCGCTGACTTGGTTAATCGGTCTACAATAACCCATATCGAGTCCCGACTTTTCCTTGAATGAGGCAATCCATTCAAAAAATCCATGGTGATATGCTCCCACTTTCATTCTGGAATAGGGAGTGACTGAAGAGACCCAGTAGGTCTTTGATGCTCAATCTTCACTTGCTGACACACTAAGCATTTCGAAACACAATCAGCAATATCACCCTTCATATTCCTCTACCAGAAATTTTGCTTCAAGTCATGATACATTTTAGTGTTCCTAGGATGAGCACTAAAACTTGAGTCATGGCCCTCTCGCATAATCTCCCTTTTTAATCAAGCAATCATAATCTTTCACCAACTCTAACCATCTCTTTTGCCTTAAGTTCAATTCTTTTTTAGTGAACATGTACTTTGAACTCTTGTGATTTGTATAGATTTCACAAGTTTCACTATAGAGATCATGTCTCCAGATCTTTAAAGCAAAGACCACAGTTGCTAACTCTTTAACTGTTGAGATGCATATGCAACTACCTTACTATGTTGCATTAATACACATCCTAGTCCATTTCTAGAAGTATCACTATAAATGAATAGCCACCACCACTAGAAGGAATTGTTAAAATAGGAGTAGAAACCAATCTATTCTTTAATTCTTCGAAACTCTTCTCACATTCATCATTCTATTTAAACTTGATGTTTTTCTTAGTCAATTTTGTTAATGGAGCCGCAAGACTAGAAAATCCCTTTACGAATCGCCTATAATAGTCAGCCAAACCCAGAAAGCTTCTAATCTCAGTAACATTAGTTGGTTTTGACCAATTCACTATGGCCTCAACCTTGGCTGGATCAATAGAAATGCCCACCTTAGTAACCACATGCCCTAGAAAAGCTACTCGGTCGAGCCAGAACTCACACTTTTTAAACTTTGCATAGAGCTTCCTTTCTCTGAGTGTTTGAAGAACCACTCTTAAATGTTCCTTATGTTCCTCTATAGTTTTAGAGTACACTAGAATGTCATCAATAAAAACAATGAAAAATCAATCAAGAAAAGGATGAAAGACTCTATTCATCAAGTCCATGAAAAGCTACTAGAGCATTGGTTAGCCCAAAAGGCATCGCAAAGAACTCATAATGCCCATACCACGTTTGGAATGCTGTTTTAGGAACATCCTCGTTCTTCACTTTCAGCTGATGATATCTAGACCTTAGATCGATTTGGAGAATACTGTTGCACCTTGCAATTGATAAAAAAAGATCATCAATGCGAGGAAGGGGGTATCTGTTCTTGATGGTAACTGTATTTAGTTGTCGGTAATTGATAACTCTATGAAATGAGAGTTATCATGACACTTTTAGACTTAATCAAGATTACTTAGAGAGTAAATAAAGTGTTTTTATTGCATTTTAATGATAGTTTGCATTCACATCTATTTTAGTTTAATTTTAGTAAATTTTTTTTTGTTTCAAATAATTATGTGCTTAAATCATATGCATAATTGTAGGTGATTGGAAGCTCGAATTTCAAGGAAAGGATGTTGTTGCAATGGGCTTGCAAAAAGAACAAAAGCACATGGCTGCAGAAGAATTGAAACAAGTCTGGAACAGTGCAGATGTTGTAGCCATTGCCGTAGCAACCATTGCTGTAGCAATCTTGGAGCATTGACAGAGAATATTTCGCGTGAGACACTTAACAGATTGCGATCTGGAGTTTCCAAATATGGAAGATACGCGCCTTAGACTTCCAGTTGCCCTAATTTTAATCTATAAAAGGAGCACACACGCAAAGGAAAAGGGAGAGCCGTCAACGAAGAATAAAAACCGAAAAGAAACAAGAGAGAAACATAATCCAAGAGCAAAATTAAGGGCTGCATTAGAGGAGAATTTACATAAATCAATTGGAAACCCAGTCTTTCTTAGTCTTCTCTTGTTTTCTTGTTTATTCTTTAATTACGAGGATGTATTTGATGGCTAAAACACTATTATTTATGTTTCTTTTATAGATTATGAACTAAATTTATTTGTAGTTGAGTGATAAATAATCTTGATGGTTTTTTAACTGAATATATGTGTTGCTGTCTGTTTGCTATAACATTTTGTTTTGATAATATTTATTTTTATTCATTATTTCGGCTGACCACCCATTTAATGATATAAGCTAAGAAAGAGCCACAAAATGGCCTATTTTAGTGGAACATACAAGAGTAATACTTAGTTTTAAATTGAATTTTCTGAGTTGAGTTTTACTTGATTCCAGAAGGGTCATGCCTAATCCAACATTAGTGATGAACTAGAATACTAGAATACTTATCATTATATTACTTTTTGTGGACACTTGCACATTAACACCAAAAACACAAGAAAAAGTTACAATTGTAATCAATGCATAACCATGTAGAACCGTATTTCTTCTTCACAAACAATACCAGAGCTCCCAAAAGAGATACACTAGGGCGGATAAAACCTTTATCAAGAAGTTCTTGCAGTTGAACCTTTAATTCCTTCAACTCAAGAGGTGCCATACGGTAGGATGTTTTAGAGATAGGTGCAGTGCCAGGTAGTAACACAATAGAAAATTCCATTTCTCGATCAAGAGATTAATTTAGCAGAATACAGAGCATTATCAAAGGGATTTCTAACATCTGGATTATCTTCGTAAAATATCTTCAATGATTACAATTATTTTATAAATATTCCTTCTATGCTAGCTATACATAAATTTCATGCATTAATGACTATTGTTTTGGCCATTAGTTAGGATAGCAGTCATGGGCGGTCCCAATTAAGGTCCAGGAGGGGTTTCAGCCCTTTCTGGACCAATAATTTTTCTTTTAAATGTATCGCAAGCCCCTTCTAAAAATTAAATAAAAAACATTTGGACACATTTTTCATGTAACAAAAGACTTATGGTTCAATGGTAAGAGTGTTATTTTGATGATTTTAAAGTCCTGGTTCAAATCTCAATAGCCACATTATCATTTTTTAAATATTTGTGAAACCTACTTAGAAAAATGATACTTTTATGGATTTAAAATAAATAGTTTATTGCTATTATTATTTAGAATTTAAAAGAAAGTAATGAAATTTGATTTTATGAGGCTTAAAATGTATTCATGTGAACATTTAAAAAAATCCAAATTAAATAAATTTTTTTGAACTAAACCCCCCCAATTTAAGTGTCTGCGTCCACTATTGACAGCAGTAGCTAAAGTTTAGGCCACTTGCTCTTTTAATCTCACGAATTGTCTTGTATAAATTCACTGTTTCAGTTTCAATAAAGGTTAACCAATTCTCTCACGCTTCAATTTTCTTTATGGTATCAAAGCGTCTCGTGAGATTTTCAGCAATGGTCAACAATGAACCATCTCTAAATATTCAATCATTCCACCAATGCACCAGCCTTGCCTCAATCCAACTTAGCCCATCTAATTTTCTGTTGTGGAGATCACAAGTGCTGCCATTGGCTTGCAGCCTTGGAGTTTTGCACCATCTAACAGAAAAAGAGAAGCCAACAACTAAAGTTGTAGATGAAAGTGGCGACAAGGTACAAAATCCTAAGCTCAATGCTTGGATCAATAATGATAGCCTTTTAACCTCTTGGTTACTAGGAAACATGACTGAAGTACTTGGAATGGTCATTAGAGCAAAATCTACCTATGAGTTATGGAGCTTTCTTGAAGTGCAATTGATGCCTATGACAAGAGAAAAAGTGGTTCACTTAACTGATCAGCTGCAATCCTTGAAAAAGGGATCACTCATAATGAATGCGTATCTTAGGAAATTCAAAGCCATATGTGATAGTCTAGCTATAGGAAACAAACCATTGGATGACATGGACAAGGTCTTTCAATTTGCAAGGTGTCTTGGAATAGAGTATAAAGATTTCATAGTAGCAATGTTTGCAAAACCTCCTTATCCTTCATTTAACCAATTTGTTCTCGCTTTGCAAGGCCATAAACGAATGCTCCTCAATGAAAAGGATGACAAGAAATAGCAAGTAAATTATGAGCAGGCTTTTTTAATTCAACAAGCCTTTTTAAGCCAACGTGGTAGAAAGAGAGGCAATGGTGGTAGGTTCAACTGTACAGGTCGAGGTTTTACACCAGCTGGATGTTCTGGAAATAATGGTGTGCACAATAAAAATAAAAAAGAACCAAATAACAATGAAATCAAAGGCAACCAAAGTGGACAACCCTCCAAACAACAGCAGCCGCAGCATGAAGAAACAGATAGTGGTACAATAGTTTGTCAAATTTGTTTTAAGGCTAACCATACCGCTCTTGAATGCTTGAACAGGTTCAATTACGCATACGCCTCTGAAGATGTTCCTTGTGCACTTGCTGCCATGGTGGAGACAGACCTAACCTTGCTATTTCAAGCAAATCTACCTCTAAAACTTTGGGTTGATGCATTCCTAATAGCAATATACTTAATCAACCAAATGCCTTCCTCGACCTAAAAATGGGAAGCCCATTTTTTAAGTTGTATGAAAGGCAACCCAATTATACTTTCTTAAGAATTTTTGGTTGTAGATGTTTTCCATACCTTATAAAATACGATACGAATAAATTCTCCAAAAAGACATACCCATGTATCTTCATTAGGTATAGTTCAAATCACATGGGGTATCGGTGTCTAGATCCTGTTTCTATTAAAGTCTACATATCTAGGCATGTAGTATTTGATGAATTATGTTTTCCTTTCAACAAAAATATTAATAAAAATGATGTTTTGCAGCCTACTATTCCAAAGATGACAACATTCCCATATATGTCACAGTGGAGCAAGGAAACAAAGGAGACAAATCACCAATCTTCCAAGGAA
This sequence comes from Citrus x changshan-huyou, assembly GCA_039657385.1. Lineage (NCBI taxonomy): Eukaryota > Viridiplantae > Streptophyta > Magnoliopsida > Sapindales > Rutaceae > Citrus > Citrus x changshan-huyou. The sequence goes on from CM077549.1 coordinate 11,162,255, forward strand.
AATATGACAATTTCAAACTAGGACATTAATGCCTTTGTTGAATAGCCTCATAATATTGATGAAATGATCTCAAATTCTCTACTAATACCACAAAACAATAGCCAGCCATAAGAACAACTCATACATGATCAAAATGTATAACCATCAAATGCTGATCAAATATATGTGGCTGATTCGCAATAACACTTTCATGTTCATGATCCTAATGGCTTAGGAGAAAACTTATTCACTGAATTAGTTATTCCTGACAACATTATCACTTTTGAAAATATTCAGGTGCAAGAATGCTTCAAATATAAACCAAGCAGAAGCCTTAGTAAACACACATAATATGATTACACGGCATAAATTGAAACAGAATCCAGCCTTGGCTAGTGATACGATGCTGATCACTCAACATGCGCTTTTATTGATAGAACCAAAAACTTACAAATCAATACTCAAAATTCCATGCTAGTTTAAAGCAATGGAGGAAGAAATTCATGCCTTGAACACAAACCTAACATGGTCTTTTGTTCCTTGGCCAAAGGATGTGAATTTCATAGGATCAAAATGGATCTTTAGAACAAAGTTCAAAGAAGACGGAATTGTGGACCGCTACAAGGCTCGCTTGATAGCTCAAGGATTTTCTCAAGTTGAAGGATTGGACTTGGAAGAAACTTTCAGTCATGTGGTGAAGCCAACAACAATATGATTAATCTTTGGAATTGCAGTCACTACAAATTGGAAAATCAGACAACTAGATGTAAAGATCGCATTTCTACATGGTTTTCTCAAGGAAACAGTCTACATGGAACAACCACCAGGATTTAAAAGTCTTGAGCAACCTGACCATGTTTGCAAATTACAACATTCTCTCTATGGTCTCAAACAAGCACCTAGGGCTTGGTTTGGCCGTTTATCTCAATTTCTTCTCCATATTGGTTTCACTTGTAGCAAAGCTAATTCTTCCTTTTTTATTTACGAAACTAACACAATAATTGTTCTTATGTTGGTTTATGTAGATGATGTAGTAATAATAGGAAACAACAATGACTTCATCGAGAATCTAATTCATAAGCTTAGCACTAAATTTGCGTTAAAAGATCTTAGGCAACTCCACTATTTCCTTGGCTTAGAAATAAAATATATCTCGGGTGGAATATTTATTGCTCAATCAAAATATATAAAGGACTTTTTTACTGTGCCAAAATGCTTAGCTGCTCTTACTTGAAAACTTTAATGGCCATAAAAGATGAACACAAACTTGGAGACAACAAGCACACCAATCCTACCGAGTATAGACAACTAGTTGGGGCACTTCAATATTTAACTTTTAGCAGAACAAATATTGTTCAAGCTATGAACAAAGTCTGTCAAAAATTTCAAAGCCCCACAATAGGCAATTTGAGTGCAGTAAAAAGGATACTTAGATACCTCAAGGGAACAATGGACTACGAACTTTGCTTTATCTCTCAAAGCTCTCTAACTTTAAATGGTTTTTGTGATGCAGATTGGGGTGGCTATAAAGTAACTCAAAGAAGCACAATAGGATACTGTATATACTTGGGGATCTAATTGTATTTCTTGGTCCTCAAAAAGCAACCCACAGTTTCCAAGTCAAGCATTAAAGTAGAATATCGATCTCTTGCTTGAACTACTACAGAAATAACATGACTTACTTTTCTACAGCGTGACATTGGCATTCCCCTCTATGAACCACCACACTATTTTATGATAACCTTAGTGCACTACATATGACTATCAATTCAGTGTTTCAAGCTCGGTCCAAACATATTGAAATCGATTACAATTTTTTCTAAGAAAAAGTCGCACTAGGAGCACTCATCACGAGGTTTCTACCCTCTACAAAACAAATTGCCGAAGTATTTACAAAACCGCTGCCAAGGCAATCTTTCTTTCAATTTCGATACAAGTTGGGAGTTCATTGCGCTCCACCCTCCAGCTTGAGGGAGGATGATAAGGAAAGACCTCAATCATCGGAAAATCATGGAGATTAATTTAGCGGAATGCAGAGCACTATCAAAGGGATTTCCAATGTCTAGATTATCTCCATTAAATATCTTCAATGATTACAATTATTTTATAAATATTCCTTCCATGCTAGTTGTACATAAATGTCATGCATTAGTGGCTACTGTTTTGGCCATCAGTTAGGATAGCAGTAGCTTAAGTTTAGACCACTTGCTCTTTTAATCTCACGATCTGTCTTGTATAAATTCATGGTTTTAGTTTCAATAAAGGTTAACCAATTCTCTCATGCTTCAATTTTCTTACTTGTGATGCATGATTTTTCCAACTTTTGTTTCATTTTGCACTTTTTGATTGGCACCGAAACGACCACTACAAATTAATTTGAGAATATTATATTTAAAAATTATGTACTACATCAAGTTAGTGGAGTCCAAATAGAGAAATTAAACATGCCACAGTGATAATATATACACTTATATATATATATATACATATATATATATATAGTCTTTCTATAGTGCTAACATCCTCATTTTTTTTCATGTGGGCACGTTGTTAAACTGTGTGTGGTTAAATAGAGTTGGTTTTTAATGCTATTAAATCACACGGTTTTATATTGTACTGAGAATTAACTCTATTAAGTTGCAAGGCTTAACAGGCCGCACTAACAAAAATGAGGTGCCCACACCTGAGAATGATCATATATGTATATATAAGTTGTCAGTTGATATAGAAAAGACATGGATTCACCTGTCAAAAATTATAATAAATAAATTGTCTGGAGACGATTTTATCTGAAAAGTGATGATACTTACCCTGAGTCAAACTCCAAATGGGCTTCTTTGTTATATTTTCTAAACTTCTTATGGAATTGTAAAAATTATTCAAGGATTTACACTTAGCTAGCCTTGATTTTTTTATTAGCTCGATAATTTCTTCATCAATCTCTTCTACAACTTTTTTTTAAAATTTTTTTAGAGTTTTTATTATACTTTTATAAAGATCTAAGTGATTATCATATTTATAAAATCTATAAATTCTGAACATAGCACATGCATTTATAATTCCTTGTCTTTATTGACACATAAACCAAATTTTTTCTTCTAACATGTCTGTATAAATTCCCAATCTATTTTCCCATCCAAGGTATATGCCAGCAATGATTTCACATGGTTTTAACAATCTCTATTTTATTCATAACTTAATACTCTTCACTAATTGCATCTAAAAATTTATTGACTGATGTTTCCACTTTTATGAAATGGAGTTACAATTACCGTCTCATTTAATATAAATTCTAGAAAACAATCAAGGCCCAGCATGCTTTCTTTTGTGCCAAATTGAGTTACGATATGATAGCTAGTCAGCTCTTGACTGAAATTTATTTGCCCAAACATTTCTGAAAGAATAACAAATCTGATCAATTTAATTCATCTCCGGTGCGCTTTAGTAGGACGAACAAGTCAATCGGGTTCTGAAATTTCTCAAATCTAGAGGCATTCTCTTCAACCTTTACAGTGAAATGGTTGAAAAACGGCTCTACGAATTCACTCCCGAAATGCTCCATGACGACTCCCTCATATACTCTTACTGCTGAAGTGCGACATTTAGCGAGGAATGTTGATTGCGACATACGATCAGCCAGTTGCTCCATTCTCTCAATTGTGAAATATTTATTTGTTTTGATTATTGACTCCAGCTCCTTAGGGGTTGGGCGGTGATTAGGGATGTTGAAGGAATTGATTTTTTCTTCGCTGGTTATTCCCTGCAATATAAAAAAAAATTACTTTTAAAATTTAGAACAAGAATTTCCCCGTAATAATCTGAGTTTAGCCTGAGCGAAATTCACTTAAATGGTTGATGATTAATAAATAAAAAAATAAACATAGTTAATTTTCAGCCATACAATACTATTTCCAATAAGCACAAAATCATTAAAATTTCATGAGTAACAGGAGAAAAGCCTATTTCTATAATTTAATACAATTATTATGGATTACGGTTTTTCATATTTTAAATTCTTACCATTTTAGCCATGTCCATGAGGCAAGATCCAAAAACATCATAAAATACACCAAGAGTAGTCTGAGACAATGGAATCCCATCGGGTACAGCAACTATAAGAATGAACATCAAGCCTCCAGCCACTAGTTCTTGTGCTCTAGCGTTCAGAAGTGACTCGATGTCATTCTTGAACTGAGCTGAATACGCTTCCGCTACTTCATTTACAAATCTTTTATTCCGAATACTTTCTCTATTCCAGGCCAGTGAATTTCCGCCCGCTATTTCTTTCGGAATCTTGGAGAGCCAATGCAGGGCATAGGATGAGTTTATAATATGTAAAGTTGACTTGGGAAACAAGCGATTCTGGAAAAAACCCGGCACACCGGCAGCAAAATATTTTCGTGAATGTGGAAGGGCTTTAAAGAGTGTGTTAAAGTCATTCTCGGGATGATCATTGAAGAACACTTGGAATTCTATAGTTGAAGGGTTTTGGTGACAGCTTGTAAGAGTTTCAGCTCTATAGCTTCAATGATATTTTGCACAACAATGAAGGTGTTAGGTCCAGTTGAGCAGCCCAAGTCTGCTACTCGAAAAGTACTTGAAGTATCAATTTTCAGGAGCTTCAAGTCAAGCTTATCGGCTATGGCTTCATTGATCAGCTCCTTTGCACGTTCCATAACTCGCCCCTGTAGATATCGATTCAATCGAGTCAATTCTGTTTGCAAAGGGGCTAAATGAAAATAAAATTAAAATTATATATAAATAAAATAAAAGGGTGATTGTATATCACTAAATTAAAGGGTATTTTTTAATTGAGTCCTCATTATTTCTAGAAAAAATTTCAGAGACCATAAATTTACTAAATGAATTAATTAAATCCTTTCAAGTACAAATTAATATCATTCAAGTCCTTAACTTAACTCTTCAGTTAGAAATATTAACAACGTTGAGGACATTTTAGTAAAAGAACAATTGAACCCTTCCTCATTCTTTTATTTTTGACAGGTGGAGATAGTTTGCTTACAGGTGGCAATAGTTTAAAGCAAAGTCAATTCACCTAACCAAGTTAAAGTTCTTTCAAGCGGAAAAAAAAAAAACCTCAAGAAGAAACTGCCGTATTCTTCGTGTGAGAGGAGGGATTGAGAGAACGTGGGATGACGCCAAAAATATTGTATAAATATATTGTAATTTTGACCAAAGCTTTGTTAGAATTGGTTGAGTTCAAGTATTGGAGAGAAGCCGAGCTTAAAGGTTAGTAACTCTAATTTTTAAGTGATTTTTGCAAGTATTTTCTGATAAAATTGTTTTCATATTTAGTGATCTTTGTGAAAAATTAGGTTTTTCAAGTCTATTTTTCTACATGACAAACTATGTTTAATTATTGGTGGATTTTTTTTATTGAATGCTGTGTTTTGTTAATATATTTTTTTTAATTTGCTCTTTATATAATAATTAGACCAAATACACCATATTTATATATGTATTTATTGAACTTATTTTGCCTATTTTATGGGCTTTCTTGAGTTGTTGTATATGTACAATATTTCATTTCAACCAGTTGGTATCGTTATATTAATAAGATTGAATTCATTGTATTTGCTTTTTTGTTCATGTAAAATTGAATTCTATGTGTTATTATGAGTGGTAATTTTTATATATATTAGACTAAATTCTCTATAGTTGTTGGGTTATTTTTTCTTTTCAGTTTTTATTTTTATATGTATTAGATTGAATTTTCTTTTATACTTTTTTTTAACCGAATTACATGTATATTTCATTTAGGTTGAGTTTTTTATTCTTCGCTAAATAAAATTGTATTAGTTTAGCCATTTTTTGATGCAATACTTTTTTGTTTTAAAATTGATGCAGGTAGTCATGTTACCTTTTTTTTTGTTGGTTAAAATTAATGGGGCGGTGTATGAGATAGGATATAGGGACCCAGAGGAATATAAGATTATTAGGTTGTTTCATGAAATTCTAGAAGTCATGGTTAAGTATGGACACAATGAAATGGATTTGATTGAAATTTTTGTTGTGTTGCCATGGACTACAAGTAGGTAGAGGAAGCTAATTTCAAATGATAGTGAATTGTATTCGGTTTTTGAGGAGTTTTTTACTAATAGTTGTCCTGTTATTGAGTTTGAGGTGCACACTAGGTTAGGTGGTCAATCATGTCATGAAAGTGTTGTAATAGGATCTGAAAATCTTGTCAATATAGATGTTAGTATGGGTAGTGATAAGTTTGAAAAACTTAGTGAGGATGGCTTTATCGAGGGGCACTCATCTGATGAAGAGAATTGTCTCTCACAGATGTATGAATCCATTGTTGATAATGAGTGGAAACCAAATCTAAATGGTTCAGTTAGTCTAAAAGTAGGAAATACCTTTGAATCTGTTGCATTATTAAGAGAGGTTATGGTGAAATATGCAATCCAAGAGGGTTTTGAGTTAAATAGGATTAAAAATGATGGTGTTAGGTATACTTGTTGTTGTGTTAATCCAAAATGCACTTGGAAACTTCATGCTTCATCGATGGTAGATGGGATAACTTTTAAAATTAGGTATATTAAAGGGAAACATGATTGCCAGATTAAATCAGTTAACAAAGATGCAACAGCACCTTGGATAGCTAAAGTTTGTGCTGGACTTATTCAAACTAACCCAGGAGTTGGTGTAAATGTCATAAGAAGTGAGTTAAAAGATAAACATGGGATTGAATGTGACAAACAAAAACTATACAAGGCAAAAAAAATTGCATTAAAAAACCTAGGTGCTGACCACATTGCTTACTATGGAAAGCTTTTGAAATATGCTCACATTCTAATGAAAATGAATAGAGGTGCTTGTGTTAAGGTAAAGGTTGATAGGCCATTGTCAAATAGCCCAGTTTTTCAAAGGTTTTTTTTGTCATTTCCTGCACTTAAAGTGGGGTACCTAACTGGGTGTAGACCTTTCATAGGATTGGAAGGGTGTCACTTGAAGGGGCCATACAGGGGAGTATTGTTATCTGATGTTGCATTAGATGCTGATAGTGGAATTTTTCCACTGGCTTTTTGCATATGTGAGGTTGAGAACTATGATAGTTGGGGTTATTTTTTATCTTTGCTGTATGAATTCATTGGGGCTGATGATCATAGGCCTGTAACTATTATTAGTGATAGACAAAAAGGTCTTTTATGTGGATTGGAAAAATATTGGCCTAATGCTAGTACTAGATATTGTGCTAGGCATATCTTTGCCAATTTGAAGTGTAAGTTTCCTGGTTTGAATGTCATGGGGTTCTTCTGGAAAGCTTGTAGGGCTGCAAATCAATATGACTTTGAGAGGGCAATGAGTCAAATTAGGGCTAAAGACCAAAATTGTTATGAATGGTTGAGAAAAATACCACCTGCACAGTGGTCTAGAAGCGGGTTTGATCATCATGTGAAATCTGACCATGTTACAAACACCATGACTGAATCTTTTAATAAGTGGGTGGATGAGGTTAGGGATAAGCCTGTCCTAACCATTCTTGAGCATATTCGTAGACAACTAATGGTGAGAATGTTGAAAAAATATCAGTTAGGTGAAACTTGGCAAGACCATTTGACCCCATATGCTAGAGAAAGACTAAATCAATCCTCAAATGAGGCAAGGAGAATTAAGGTCTTTGGAGGTAGAGGGGAGCTGTTTGAATGTTGTCAAGCTGGCTATAAAAACTTCCTGGTACATATTATAGATGGTACATGTGAATGTGGGATGTGGCAAGTTAGTGGAGTGCCTTGCAAACATGCAGTAGCTGCTATTCTTCATAAAGGAGGGCAACCTGAAAATTATGTGCATCATTATCTGACCAAGGAATCTTTTATGATGACATACATGGGGACTATAAATCCTATTCCTGATGAGTGTGCTTGGCCTGAAGTGGAAGCTGAACCTTCCCCTGATGTTGTGGTGCCTGTAAAGGTTGGACCACCTGACATAAAGGCTCTAGTTGGTAGACCGAAAAAGAAAAGAACAAAAGAACCTGGTGAGACCAAACTAATTGGTAAAAGGTTTACTATCAAATGTAGTGCTTGCAGATGTCTTGGGCACAACAAAAGGGGCTGCCCTAATTTTCCAAAAACCACAAGAACTATAGAGGTATAACATAAGAGTCATTGTTGTTTTTTAAATTTCATTTGGTGAAGTTAACAAATATTGATCTTGATGTTGTGCAGGGAAGCAATAGGACTTCATCAAGTGCACATGTTTAATTTAATTATAAAATTTTAATTCAAAAGGATTTTTTTTTTCTTTTGCACTAGATATTGCTTAAAACTTGGTGATATTGGTTGTGTGCAAGGAAGAAATAAGGCTTAATCAAGTGGACATGTTTAATCTAGTTCTGAAAATTTAATTCTAAAGGATTTTTTTTGTTCTTTTTCATTAAATTGCTTAAAACTTGGTGATTTTTTTTGTGCGCAGGCAAGCGATATCACTTCATCAACTGCATAGGTCTAATTTTGTAATTGAATCTCCTTATATATGTTTTGTTATGTTATCAAATGGATTAATAACTTGGTACTATATATGTTTGATTTAATCATGGAATTATATTGAATAAATTGATTCTTTTTTTTTTTTATTAAATGAAATTGATGTCTTTTTTTTTTCTTTTTGGACAGCATGGAACTAACCCACAATCTCAAGAAGTAGATGTCAATGAACAATCAATTGACAATAGTTCTGAACAAGCTAGTTAGGCTTCAATCAATGTCACTCAACCAGTGGGGCTGTATACACAACTATTGTGGACTATACTTCAACCTCAAAATGAAGAACTTATCACTGTTAACAAGGAGTAGGATAGTACAATTTCACCTTGGATTGACATTTAATTCTCTATTATAGAATTTAGAAGACAATTAACTATTTTTTGTGTTTAAATTTCAGTTTACCTTAGTATTGTTAAGGTATTTGTTAGTTTGAATTTAATTGATTTTCATACTTTTAATTTCATTTTTAGACCGAATGTTATTGTGATTTTTTTAATATTATATTCAATACATATGTTATTTAGTTTAACAATTATTATATTTTTATAGATGTGATGAAATTATATGGATAGCAAATTACATTTTCATGTATAATTCACTCAAATTGATAAATAGGCTGTTAGATTGAAAAAACAAATGTCCAAGGTTAAAATTGTACTTTAAATCACTAATATGATTATAGGGGTATACCTGTCTTTTATGTTTAACTTAACATTTTCACTAATTTTTTTAACGGAAGAATTGGGTTAAGGGCTTGAATGACATAAATTTACACTTGAAAGGATTTAATTGATTCATTTAGTAAACTTCTGGTCTCTGAATTTTTTTCTAAAAATAATGAGGACTCAATTAAAAATTACCCCTAAATTAAATGCTACTTTATTTAAATTTGTGCTTGATTATTTTTCTTTAATATTTGTTTTTGCATAGAATTTTACCTGGCCGCTAGAATTTTTTGCATAGCTGTGAGCACCATCTCCACCAACCATGCACTACAAGAAAAATGACCTATTATGATAGGTAAAAACTGTCATCTTAGGGGGTAGATGACGGTTATCCTTACTGTCATTATAGCCAGCGTCAAGAAAAGATGACAGATAAAATCGCGTCACAAGTTGTGATAGATTTTACCTATCATAATTATGTCATACTACTTAGAAGAGGGAAATTATTTTTTTATTTTATATTTTCATTTTTTTAGAAATTTTTGGATTGTATTTTTTTTTGGGATATCAATTGTGTGTATGACTAGTATTTTCTATCACATTTTTTTTGAAAAAATTGATTATTTATTTTATTTATTAATTTAAAATAAAAATTATGAAATTTAAAAATTTAAATTATTAAAATTATTAAAATTATATGAAAGAAAATAAATTACTAAATGCAATTAAATCCAAAACTAATGAACTAAATTAGTGAACTTTATTAACCATAAAAATATCCAAAGTACATTACATTAGTTAATCCATATTCCAAAGTCGAGCCAATAGACAACAAAGGCCAATCCAAAACCAAGCAAAGTACTCCGCATTCAGCAACATCCAGCAACAAACCTACACAAAATGTAGTCTTCCAGCAACAAAATTGCAAAATCTAGTCTTCCAGCAGCAAAATCCAGCAGCCCGAAAGCCAAGACATGAAAATTCATCCAGCATCAGACCTATGCAAAATGTAGTACTCTGGCTATTCAATCCGCTAACTAATTAATTAATTAATCAAGCAAACTAACTTATGTAATTACACTGAAATGGACGTGGCACACCAGATTAGCAACAATGACAAGTGAGGCAGCAGTTAAAGCCCAAACAGCAAGAAAGCCACAAGCCACACCTTTAAGTTCTTTTGATCTTTTGTAGCTGCTGCTACTACTACTACTACTAATAATAATAATAATAATAATAAAACCATCATATTAATTTATACAAGTCCCAATATAAATATATAACTAAACATAGGGTTCAAGAGTTCCACGTGTTAAAAGTTACAATCATAGAGACATTTCCATAATGGAAAAACGAAGATAAAGCTCATGAAAAGTAAATATACCTATTTAGTAATTTAACAACCTCATAAACCAATCATGGAGACATTTCCATCGGCCCGCAAGTAATCAATCATAGCCTTCAGATTATCTTTCTGACAAACAAGCCATCAACTTTGGATGGACCTTAATTACAAGAATAAAGTCCAACAAGATAGGTAATTGATCTCATGAGCAAGATTAAATACAACACCTCATCAAGCTTTGCCATGAATTGTATCAGCTTTGCTTTGTGAATGAATATAATAAGCTTCATATTCCTTTGCTCCTCATAGGTAGAAATGGCCTGCAACAATTAAAGAGCCAAGATTCATTCATGCTTTTTATCAAACACTTGGAGGGAATACAAAAATAGTGACTATATCCCCAATTCGAAGGTAGTGAGCATACGGCTACATGCAAGTATATATCAATATGTATATATCTTCTAGGAATTCTCTGCCTTGGAGTTGAAACAATTTGTGGTGCTAGCAAGCTATGTTGTTAATTGGTATAAATTTTTGAATGGTACAAAAGGCTTGAGATTCAAACCATGCTCATATGAGTGCGGAGAGTGGAAATTGAGTAGAAACCACAATACTATTGATATTCTTAGAGGATCTTTCCATGTGACATTCATTCAAAATTGTAACTAAGAGCAAAATGTTTAACGATTTTTAATGTATTGTACACATATGTATCAATCAATATCTTGTAAGATCGAAAAATTGATAACATTCCCTCAAGACAAATGAAAATGGAAATGAACTAGTCAATACCTGCATTACCCAAAAGAGAAACAAGGGATGGGGAACTCTGATGTAATAATAAATTATCTGCTCGGTGCAAAAACAGCCACTAGAAACACACATTGGTTGGATGATATTGACATTATTTCCAACACACACAATAGAAACAATACCAATTGCCCACCAAGTGCATGACTCAATGTGCGCCCAGACCTGACACCACTTCCTGCACATGCAACTCGGCCCACAATCACCACTAATTTCAACGAATTAGTGAATTTAACCAATGAAATTGAAAAAAAAAGACTTTGCATCATAGTGAACGAATTTGAGAATTATCTATATATATAGTTCCATGCATCCACAAAAAAGTGAAAAAAAAAATTAGTTATTAGAAAACCCCAAAGATAAAGCAGCCTAGACAATATCCCAACACCTATCACGATTAAATTGGCAAGGATCTTTACAGCCTAAATCAAATTAATTTAACAATAAAACTATAATAATTAAATTCCAAAAAAATCAAATAAATGTTTAAAATTCCATAAATAAAGAAACATAGAAGACCAATCAAATAGATCCAAATTTAACAAGAGCACACCTAGGATTTTCAAGTTTTACACGTACAGGGTTCAAATTTGACAAGAAAACATCTAGGTTTTACAAGATTTAGGTGTGTAGGGTTCGAATTTGACAAGAACACATCTAGGGTTTTTAAGTTTACATATATAGGGTTCGAGTTTGACAAGAACATTAAAATTGAAATGGAACACAACACTAGAAATATTATTTACCTGTATTGATCGAACGGTTACAATAGTGGGTGAGCGTGGGCTCTCAGTTAGGGTATTGAAATTCAATAGTAGAAGCACATACGTTTGGTGGGTATTCCATATAGTTCTCGGTGAGAGCCAAAATTGATAGTCAAATACAAGAGAATGGCGGCAGTGGTTCAGTGCCCATGCAAGGATTTCGGGTGAAAAGGGCTTTGTGAGTGTGAGATTGACGAGAGTGATTGAGCGAGAGACGAGAGTGAGTGAGAGTGCCGACACTTAGGGAAAAAAAATTCGATTAGTGAAAACTGAAGAGGGTTTTGTTTTTATTTAGCTTCAATCTAAACGGTGTCGTTTCTTGTCCAAAGAGAAACTTTTAATCCAAACGGTACCGTTTATTCTTTATTTATTTTTTTCATTCATTTTAAAATTTTCAGTAATCCTTGTGAAATAAAGTCAAAATAAAAAAGCTACTTGATGATCTAAATTATATCACAAACTTGTCATTACTTCTTGATAACCAAATAATTTATCATCAGTCTATCATAAGTACTTGATAGATGAAATTTCTATCACAAGTATGTCATAAATGAATGATAGAAAAAAAATTTATCATCCATCTATCGTAGTAGCTCTGCAGACCAAAAACTGTCACACAGAGGACTGTCATGGTAGGTCATTTTTCTTGTAGTGATGGGTTGTGCCATTTTCTCTTCTTTTTTAATTTCAGAGCGACGAAATAATATTTGTGCGATTCAAAGATGCTTTTGATGTAGTTTCAAATTGCAATGGGATAACAACATTTTATTTTTATAGATGTTCGTGCCAAAACATCGCTTGTGCCCATACACTTAAAATCTGTTGTATTGATAATAGGTATTCTTATTATGAAAGAAAAATGGAGCTTCCAAATTACTTTATTATATCTCTGTTTAATATAACAGTGCAACAGATGAAAGTTGGAGTTCATTTACCTTTACTTAATACTTTCGAGCTCTTGGGTCTTGTATGACGCTTGTGATGGCATATCCCGTTGAGTTTGTGGCCCTCATAGTCCCTGCCAGTGAATTGTTTGCTACGTTCAGGATTCTTAAACTGCCATTTATAATGAGCTGAATCACCTCTCTTGGTATTCTGCCAGTTAGATTGTTATTATTCAATCTCATGAACTTCAAGGATCTCAAGTTTCCAATGGATGCTGGAATGGCCCCTGACAATTGATTGTTGAACAGGCCCAAGCTGATCAGCTTCTTTAAATTACCAATCTCGCTTGGAATCGATCCACTTATGTTATTTTTATAAACAGACAGATACTGAAGATTAGTCAGAAGTCCAAGCTGAGGAACAAGAGGTCCGCTTAATCCGGCATTACCAAGGTCCACCCTGACGACGATGTCCTCGCTGTTGCAGGTAACGTGAAGCCAGGTGCATGGATTGACCAAAGTTGGATCCCAGCTTTGGAGAACATTGTTTGGGTCACTCAACATGGTTCTCCAGGTATAAAGAGCATCCACTTCCATATTACATTTTACAGGGGCGGCAAAGGCAGCCACGCCCACAACAATCACAAACAGAACATATAAATGAGATTGAGACGCCATGCGGACAGGGCGTTTAGAGTTAAAGAAAATCTGATCGAGAACTAGGAGCTTACTCAAGTTTCAAGTTGCTTTTCTTTATTGGTTGATTCCTAATTTATATATACGCCCCGCGCCGGGGGGGGGGGGGGGGGGGGGGGGGGGGGGTGTTGTATTGATAATAGGTAGTTGGATTGGAATCTTATTCACGTGAATGAGAAACAAAAATTTGTGGGGACAACATCAATAAAGAAAATGTTTAATATTTTTTATATAAATTTTTTGAATAAACTTTAATTGCGTGGGTGGGGACGAGCAAACAATTTATTTATAAATTTTTTACTTCAAAATACCACTTTCATCGTGAGAGTCCAACATTAAATTGTACAAGATAAATAATTCAAAATTTGTATAGAAATTTTAATTAAAATATTTATGTTACAATATGCTTACTTTACATGTACGTAAACCCCCATACTTAGAATTATCTTTCTCTCTGTTTAACTACTTTTCTTATCTTTAAACATTTTTTCGCGCATGTGCATCCTTGCTCCGGGGTTGGCTCTTGAGAATTGGTGTCCCAGAAATAAAATAGAGAATCACAAATGTACTAAACTTTTCCAAATGTGCACTCTAATGTTTGCTTCATGTACTTTCTGCTCATGATTCGTAGGAGTTAAATACTCTTTATTATTTTATATTTTCATTCAATTAATCATGTAAAGTCACACTAATTTAAAAAAATAATTTATAATTTTAATATTACTTAAAATTTTAGACAAGGATCCTCTCTTTATCTTTTTTTTTTTCTCTCTCTTCTTATCGCTTCTTATTTTATAAGTTGCAAAGATTAAGCTTTGTATTTGTATTTTTTACTTTATTTATAATAAGTCAATCTTCTTTTACTAGATTATGAAGATAAGGAGAGGAAAGGATAGCAAGAAATGGGGAGAGGATCCTAGTCCCAAAAGTTTTTAATTTTTTCTTTTTATTTTGGTGGATGCGAACAAAAATATCTGAAATGCTAGGTCTTTTCAACAATATATATAACACATAATTTAATTATTTTTTATTAGTACAGTTAATTCGAACAATTTATGTTAGTCTTAGACTTTGCTTTTCCCTTTGCCTAACTCTTCCAATTGTTCTCATTCTATTTCATTGTCAATTTTCAAGCATGATATTGTTATAAACTCTCCTGTGTCATCGCTTGATAATCATCTTCTTCGCTAGAAATTTAAACAAAATGAAACGAAAGAAAAAGAAAATGTCATGTATTCTTATTTGATTATTCACTTTCTTTTCCTATACTTAATTAATCATTCACTCGACCAATGGATGTATGTTCTGTTATATTGATAACGTATTCATTGTAATTCGGACCAAAATAAAACATGAAAAATGCTTGGTGAAGAGAAGCACGAGAGAAAGACGAGAGAAATAAAGAAGAAAATGGTAGAGAGAGAGTGAGTGGGTAGAGAGAGAGAGGACAAAATTCTCTCGTCTTTCTCTCATGCTTATCTACACCTAGCACTACTCATAAAAGATTATCAGATGGTCCATATTTCTTGAGAATAGAGGATAGAGGATAGGATAGAGTGTGGATGACTTTCTCCAAAGCAGCCACTTGCACTTGTTTACTACTTTCTTTCTTTTTTTTCTTTTTTCTTTTTAAATTACTGGAGTATAATTCTTGGGGAAACAAAATCCTTTGAAGATTTAATGCAATTCATTTTTTTTTGTTATAATTTTGACTTTGAGGGTTTTTAGCATGTTGTGGTGTTATTACTTTTAACATTGTGTGTTTACTTTTAACTTTGTATTTACCTAGTGTGGAAATCATTGAGATTGCTGTGTTGAGGAGTTGTTGCTTTTACAGGCATTGCTGACCATTTTCTGTATTTCTGCGTTTGAATTTCTGGGTTTATTGACTTGCTGGACATAATTCCAGGTGGTATTGTCGATTGATTGGTAGGCTAGACTCTGATTCAAGGAACATGATTTACTGGACATAATTTGCTTTATTAATTTCTTTTTGTTTTTTTCTTTTAGTTCTAGATTTTTCAGCTAAGAAGTTATTATTTTAGTATTACAATTGTTACGGAATTTCAGTTCTTTTCAGAGATTATATTATCTCATTATATATATATATATATATCAAAATAAATGTAATTATGCAAAATTAATAATTAATAATAATAATATATTGGCGCCAAAAATAAATTTATTCCCGCAAAATTAAATTTAATAATCTTAATATGTAGGACAATACTAGTGTGCTTTAATTTCCACAACATAACAGATTTTTGAAGTCTGAATAATTGACGATCGATGAGTCCGCTCACAAGCTTAAACGGATCAGTCTACAATAGATTTACTTATATTTGACCCAATTTTTTTATATATTATATATCAGCTCTTGGAAAACAATTTTACAGAAGGTATTCCATTAGGAGATTGTTATATTTTCTTCCTAATATGAGGCAAGTCCATAGCATGATATTCATCTGAAGTAATTAAAATGATTATGGAACTGATTTAATTCCGTTTTCTCAAACAATGTGTATCAGATCTCGGAGTTTGTACTTGACCTAATAAATTAAATTTATATATTTATTGACGATTGTGGACTAAAACGTATAGAAGCACTGCCTACTTTCAAATGAACCCATGAATTAATGAGGGTATCGCTTTGGCCTGCCAGATAATAAAAGTTGTCGGCAGATATAGAGGCATAGATCATCAACGTTAGGCTGTAATCATATAATCGAAAATTATAATAAATAAAATAAATAAATTGTCAGGAGATGGTTTTTTTCTGAAATTTCAGTTGCGTGGTCCTGACCACATTCAAATTTTCCCGAAAATTCATAATGGATAAATATAATTGAACGAAATTAAATTATATAATTTCATTAATATGTATTATACAATTAAATATCTATTAATATTTATAATAAAAATATCTATTTACTAAGACAATTCTAAATAAAATTAATCTATTATATGTAACTTCAGAAGATTTATCGGTAAATTGCTCTAAGCTTTTTGTTGTAGTTTACAAATATTTTGTTACTTTGTAAGAAATTTTACAAGTGCTGATGCTGAGCAGTCTGCATAATTTTTATGAATCAGAGAAACGGGGCAGATGCTATACAATTATTGGCGTGGTGGAGCAGAAAGCTAGCCCCTCTTTCAATTTCCAGCATAAAAGCTGTGGGGACTCCTTTAATTTCCAGCATAAAAGCTTTCAAATTGACATTGACTTTAAGGGTAAAAATATTAAATATTTTATGGGTCCGCCTGCCGTGCAACAGTTGCAGGATACCACACAATTTTGTTTTTTTTACACAAATTACACTACATTATCTTATATTTTATAAGAAAATTGATTAGATTCTATACGTTACAAATTTTTATATATAGGTCCTTTTTTGAGATAAAATCATAAAATGACTTTTGAAAAATAATTTTACTGTTATTATTATTAGAGTAATGATACAGTCACAAATTCTTGTACAAATTTATTTTGTACAAACTGATGTGACATTAATTCATTGGTAGAATGAAAATATAAAATAATAAAAACAAATCATGTGGGTCAAGTGGTATTTAATTCAACCAATCTTATCATGCCACATAAGTTTGTACAAAATAAATTTGTACAAGAGTTTGTGGCTATATCATTACTCTTATTATTATTACTTATTAATGTCATTATTATTATATTAATATTATTATTATTAAAATTTATTATTTTAATTGTTATGATTGCTTTAATTAGTTATTATTATTATTATTTATTGATTTTGTTACTGTCACTGTTATTAAAATATATTAAATTTATTATTGAATTATTATTAAATATTGTTAATATTATTTTATTATATTAATATTACAAAATTTATTAATTTTATTATTCTAATTATTATATTAATATTATTGTCGTCGTCGTCGTCATCATCATTAAACTTTATAAATTTTTTTTGTTTTGACTTTTAAGTAATACCACTGTCATTATTATTATTTTACCTTAATTAAGCATTACATATATTTTAATTATTTTTTAAATTTTATTGTAATAAATAAAAATATAAAAATAAATTATACTGTAATATTATTTTATTATATCATATTATATTTATTTAAAAATAATTAATATGAAAATAATAATTTAATATAATTAATCATAAATTTAAATAATTTTCGTTTAATATTAGTACATAATTAATGCAGTACAGGATAATACCAATTACCAAATGTTGTATAATATTATTATAATTATTATAATATACTGATAATGTAATATAATATAATATAATATAATACATGTTCATTACATAATACAATACAATATAATATAATATAGTGTGCCAAACGGATCTTTAACGTTTTGAGTGATAATGGTCTAGAGGGATGTAGAAAAAGTAAAGATAATCGTGGCAGATCTTTTGCAATGGTTGATTAGCTATCATCACAAAGTTTAGGCTAATACAATAAAAATTAAGCAACTATCCTATATTTAAAAGAGCATTTAGAAACCAATAAATTTACTATTTAATTATTTTTAATCAAGAATAAATAATAAATTATCATTACAACAAGATTCATAAGCTCAAATATCTTTAAAAATTGATAATTCTAAAGAAATATGAAGCTCAAATGCTTTTGAAATATTCTTAAAAAAAATAAACTAACTTCCTTTTATATTATTCTTTGTTTATCTTTCAATAACTTTGTTGGGCTATATATATATTGATATTTTATAGGTAAATTAACATATTGTATGTATAAATAAACTAACATGTCAACTAATGCTAAAAACAAAAATGTAATAAAAAAGTAAAATTTTGTAATATTAAAATAATAAAATTTTACAACCTAAGACTTTTTACATGTTTCTTATTTTAAAATTTCACTTTTTTTATTTTATAATTTTCTAAAGTATCAAGGTTAATAACCTATGTTCTTAATACATATTCAGTTTATTTATTTTACATTAAATATATATTATATAACAAAAAATATTATTTACATTTATCAAATTTTCATGTGTTAAAATTTTTATGTGATATTACATTATTATATTTACACCATCAATCATTTTTATGATCAAATTAAGTCAATGGATCAAACTTTAAAAAATTTAAGACAACAGAAGTTATGTAAGTGAATATTTAAAAAAATTTAGCTTTTATGATTTTGTAATAAACAGTAGGGACTTAAGTGTTAATAACCAATTGAACACATTCTAGCCATTGATCCATTGGCTGAGTTTAAAAAAGACAAAATTTGAGGTACCGTGCAACTGTTGCACGGTAAGCAGACCCATATTTCATATAGTATAAGAACAATGCAAAAATAATTAGTATAGGTTTTTAAAGGGAATTGATATTAATATATTAATAGATTAATTAGTAAATACAGATTTAGATATACTATTGTCCGCACTAATTATAAGAGCCTGCCACTACTACTCTTTGATTATCTTCATTTTTTCCTGTAAGCCCGAGTGTTTTTTATTTTATTTATTTATTTGTTTTTGCCTATTTTGTGTGGCTACTCTTTTAACTTTTTAATACTAAATTCTTATCTTTGAATGAAACTAGACTAACACTTCAAGTTCTGAGGTGAAATTGATAGGCGGTACAATCTATTGCGGAAGCACATGGTTGAGCAATTACTAATATTGCGACTTCTGGAGAAATATAAATGTAGTGATAAACAAATGAAAAGAAAATATGACACAATAATTTACGTGGTTTGGTGTAATGCCTACGTTCACGGGTAAAAACTAGAAGATAATTTTACTAACAAATAGGAATTTACAAAAGTGGAAAGAACTCACAAAACCCACAACCCTAATACACTCAAATGAAAACTCACTAGTGGAAGCTCCCTCAAATTCTCTCAAAGAGCTCACTTGCAATTTCTCTCTACTTCTCACAAATTGGGATGCTTTACAAATGCATTATACTCCTCTATTTAGAGGCAAAGCTTACAATATGAATGCATGAAAAAAGCTTTGGCCATTTTCAAATTTAATGGCTTTGGTTTGACTTTTGGTGAAGAGATCATGCTAGCTCAACATAGGTGTGCTTGAAATTTGCATACTAGGAATTTGTCTTCAAATTTGCCTCTCCAAAGTTGAATGCATGCATGTGTATTTGAATTCCAATTTTGAATTTTTCAACAATTCTCCACCTCGATGAAGATTTTATCTAAATCTGAGTCGACTATCACCAAACCATCCTCCAGTCTTTGTCTTCTCTAATTATTTTCAAACTTGTAAGATATTGATCAAGTTTAGATCGTCGTCACCACCTTAGTCAACATATCTACGGGATTCTATGCAGTATTGATTTTCTAAAGAAGAATCTTCCCCTCATCAACAATTTCCTATAAAAAATGAAATCGTACGTCGATGTGCTTCGTACGCGCATGATCAACTTGGTTTTTTGTTAAATAAATAGCATTTTGACTGTCACAATACACATTAATGTGCTCCTGTGCAAATCCCAAGTTTTCAAGCAAGCCTTTTAACCAAATAGCCTCTTTAACAGCCTCTATAATTACCATGTACTATGTGGTGGACAATGCAACTGTAGACTATAGTGTAGACTACCAACTGATTAGCCCTCCAGCAAAAGTAAATACATATTCGGTGGTTGACCGTCGTTTGTCCAAATTACTAGCATAATCAGAATCAACGTACCCGATCACACCTTGACCAAGTGTATCGTCTCGCTCAAATAGTAAACCAACATTTACGGTCTTCTGAATGTACCGTAGAATCCATTTCACAGCTTGCCAATGTCCTTTACTAGGATTATGCATATACCTACTCACTATACCAACTACATGTGAAATGTCAGGCCTTGTACATACCATTGCATACATCAAGCTACCCACTGCATTTGAATACGGAACTTGTAACATGTATTCTCGTTCCGCATCTGTTGAAGGAGATAATTGTGCAAAAAACTTGAAATGAGAAGCCAACAGAGTACTTACAGGTTTTTTCTGCTCAATCATGTCAAACTGCTATAGTATCTTCTTCAAATATTGCTTCTGAGACAAGCTTACTTTGCCACGAGCTCTATCTCTGCATATCTCTATGCCAAGAATCTTCTTGCCTTCACCTAGATCTTTCATCTCAAACTCTTGATTGAGTTGAGTCTTCAACTCATCAATCTCATTTTTGCTCTTCGATGCTATTAACATATCATCGACATACAATAGCAAATAAATGAAAGATCCTTCTTGTAGCTTGTGAAAATACACACAATGATCAAATTTATTTCTTGTGTACCTCTGCCCTTTCATAAATCAATCAAATCGCTTGTACCACTGCTTCGGAGATTGTTTCAACCCATAAAGTGACTTTGTTAATTTGTAAACCCAATTTTATTTTTCTAGCAACCTTGAATCCATCAGGCTGAGTCATG
The DNA here is from genome assembly GCA_039657385.1 of Citrus x changshan-huyou. Taxonomy (NCBI): domain Eukaryota; kingdom Viridiplantae; phylum Streptophyta; class Magnoliopsida; order Sapindales; family Rutaceae; genus Citrus; species Citrus x changshan-huyou. Next base: position 11,183,320 of record CM077549.1, read on the forward strand.
TAGATTTTCTTTTCCAAATCACTGCGTAAAAATGCAGTTTTTACATCAAGTTGAACTAGTGCAAGATCAAATTGCACAACTATGACTAGTAAAATTCAAATAGATGAGTGTTTCACAACTAGAGAAAATACCTCATTGTAGTCTATTCCTTCTTTCTGAACGTAACCCTTCGCTACCAATCTAGCCTTGTATCAAATTTTTTTTTTCGAGGAAATCCTTCCTTTTTTGCATATACCCATTTGCACCCAATCACTTTTTTTCCTTGAGTAGTATAACTCCCAAGTTTTATTTTTTTGAAGAGATTGCATTTCTTCATTCATTGCTTTCTTCCACTGTATACTTTCTGGGTTACTTACAGCTTCTCTATAAGTGAAAGGAACATCATCATCTACAATTGGAAGTGCATAGGCCAACATATCAACAAAGCGAGCAAGTTTGCAAATCTCTCTGCGTGGCCTTCTATATGCAATTGAATCTTGTTATTGTGAAGGTTCCTAGGTCAGAACCTCTTTATCATATTCGGTTGATGGAGAATCACCATTCACATTATTGACACCAGCTGGATCAGATCTAACTTTCTCAAACTCCACCTGTTGTAAAATGATACTGGTCTTGTCATCCTCTTGAGAATTGTTTTATTTCAACATGACTGATTCATCAAAAGTTACATCTCTGCTGAAAATAATCTTCTTCGTAATAGGACACTAGAGACAATATCTTTTTACTCCACCAGTTATACCCATGAACAATACTTTCTTTGCTCTTGGGTCTAACTTAGATTCCTTTACATGATAATAAGTAGTGGAACAAAAAATATATAAAGAATTATAATCAGTAGCGGGATTACCAGTCCACATCTCTATGAGTGTTTTGCCCTCAAATGCAGCTGATGACAAGTGATTGATCAGATGGCACGCATATACAACTGCCTCAGCTTAAAACTCCTTGCCCAATCCAGCATTGGACAACATACACCAAACTTTCTCTAGTATAGTCCGGTTCATGCGTTCTGCCACCCCATTCTATTGTGGTGTATCTCGAACAGTGAAGTGTCGCACAATGCCCTCATCTTGGCATATTTGAAGAAATGGATCATTCTTGTACTCACTACCATTGTCTGAGCGAAGTCTTTTGACCTTTCAATCAGTCTGAGTCTCGACCATTTTCTTCAATTTCAGAATATGCCCAAAACTTCATTTTTGTTCTTCATCAAAAACACCCACACTTTTCTTGAATAATCATCAACAAAAGTAACAAAATAGTGCATACCTCCCAAAGAAGCTGTTTTGGTAGATCCCCACACATCACTATGAACATAATCCAGAATTCTTTTTGTATCGTGAATTGCTTAACCAAACTTTACCCTTGTCTGCTTGCCCAAAACACAATCTTCACAAAATTCTAATTTGTGAAAATTTGTACCTTTCAATAAGCCTTACTTCACTAAAGTCTGTAAAGTTTTTTCACCAGCATGTCCCAAACGTATATGCCACAACTTGGTTGCTTTTGAATCTGCATCTTTTCTAGAAACTGTTAATGTTAATCCAATAACTGTACTTCCTTGGAAATAGTACAAGTTATTTCTTCTTATGCCTTCCATCACCGCCAGCGCCCCAGCTACTACCTTCAACAATCTATCTCTTAAAGTGATTGTGAGCCTTTTAGTTTCTGGGACTCCTAATGAGATAAGATTTTTCTTCAAGCTTGGTACATAGCGAACATCCGTCAAGACTTGGATTGAGCCATCATGATTCTTTAATTGAATTGTACCTATTCCCATGGTTTTACAAGCATTGTCATTGCCCATAAAACAACTCCATCATCTAGCTCCTTGAAGCTAGAAAACCAGCCCTCACTAGGACACATATGATAAGTACAATTCGAATCCAAAATCCACTCATTTGAGTGACATATCAACATCATGCCAACCAGACTAAAGTCTTTCTACTCATCATTCTCTACTACACATGCATCAGAAGTAGCCTTGTCCTTTTGTAACTTAGGACAATTCTTTTTCCAATGCCCTTTCTCACGATAAAAAACACACTCATCTTTGGCAGGTCTCCCTTTAGACTTGCTTCTTTTTCCAGGTTTACGGTCTTGTGAATGACCTCTCGCTGTCAATGCTTCTACAACTATATCTTTGTGATCTTTTCTGTCTTTCTTTATGGTCACAGAGTTGTACAATGCACTGTATACAACATCAAATGTGACACTGTCCTTCCCATAAAGCAAAGTGGTGGTGAGATGATCATATTCATTAGTAAGGGAATTCAACAACAGTGTCTTATCTTCATATTTAAATTTCTCATCCAAATTTAGCAAATCTGCCAATATTTTGTTGAATGAATTCACATGGTCATTCATTGACATGCCATGTGTATATGAGAATCGATAGAGTTTCATTTTCATATAAAGCCTATTTTCAAGGCTTTTCTTCATATATTTTTCTTCTAGTGTTTCCCACAATTTCTTTGCCGATATCTCCCTCATGACAGAGTATTTCTGATCTTTAACCAGATATAGGCGAATAGTACCACATGCCTATCTATTGATCTTTATCCACTCCTTGTCATCCATCATGTCAGACTTTTTTTCAAGAGTCAACATCTAACTCTTGCTGACATAAGACATCTAACACCTCACATTGCCACATACCAAAATTATTGGTACCATCGAATTTCTCCACTTCAATCTTTACATTAGTCATAGTAGTCCTCGCTGATGACGACGATGACGATGCCTCTGCCATCCTTTTTTATTTCAAATGATCAGTTTGTTCAAAAACTATTTACACTTGAAAAACTCCTTACGCTCTTATTGCCTTGTTGACAGAACTTTCCTAAACATGCAAAATACACACTACTTACAATAGACTATCTCCCAAGTATAAATGGTCGTCTATACCGTATCAATAAACAGTACCATATATGTGAACAGTACCGTATTTGTAAACAATTCCGTATATGTGAACAATGTTGTATTCGTAAACAGTGTCGTATGCCCCAAGCACGAACCTTCTGCTCCGATACCAATTGTTGTTGAAGCGTGAGGTTGAGCAATTACTAATGCTGCGACTTCTGGAGAAATATAAATGTAGTGATAAACAAATGCAAAGAAAATAGGACATAATAATTTATGTGGTTCGGCGTAATGTCTACGTCCACAGGTAAAAATTAGAAGATAATTTTACTAACAAATGGGAATTTACAAAAGTGGGAAAAACTCACAAAACTCACAACCCTAATACACCCAAATGGAACCTCACTAGAACACTCAAGTGGATGCTCCCTCAAATTCTCTCAAAGAGCTCACTTGCAATTGCCCTCTACTTCTCACAAATTGGGATGCTTTACAAATGCATTCTACTCCTCTATTTATAGGAAAAGCTTACAATATGAATGCATGAAAAAAGCTTTGGCCATTTTCAAGTTTAATGGCTTTGGTGTGACTTTTGGTGAAGAGATCATGCTAGCTCAACATAGGTGTGCTTGAAATTTGCATGCTAGGAATTTATCTTCAAATTTGCCTCTCCAAAGTTGAATGCATGCATGTGTATTTGAATTCCAATTTTAAAATTTTCAACACAATCAGCTTACAAGCAACATATTAAACTGATAATTAACACTCTTATGTTTGGTTGTCAATCATAGTTAGTTTAATTTATGGTCATTGTAGAAAACGCCAACGACTTAAAGTTTTTTACATGCCAATCCCTTTTATTAAATCAATCAATTCCAAGTTGATTAAAGTTACATATTTATTGACGTTGTGGACTAAAACGTACAGAAGTGTTAGTTAAAGGAATTGATTGATTTTCACATCCCAAAAGCATATTCAATGACTTAAATTAAAGGAATTGATTGATTTTCACATGCCAAAAGCATATTCAGCCAAAAAAAAAAAACCTTCAATTTGAACAAAATTGAAAACAATAATGATACAGCATGGAAGATTGTAAAGAAAGTACCCTCAATCTACTCGGCAATAATATAGGACATAACGAAAAAATACGGTGGTAAAGGAAGATTGTAAATAGAGAGAAGCAGAACCTGTCAAAGATTGTCACCGACGAAATAGAGAGAAGCCAAAGCCGTTAAAGGAGCTGGCGAAGTCGTGAAGTGAGAGAAATAGAAAAACAGGAAAAAAAGAGAGCTTTTTATTTGAATTTGTCAGCCATATGGTTTTTACACCGTTAACTTTGAGTCACTTAACTTGGTGATGTGACTAGAGCTACATCAGACGCCAACTCAGGTTGTACAAAAGAGTTTGCACAATAGTCTGTGGTTATATTATTATTATTTTTTACATTCATATATCTTAATTTTCACAACATCTCTGGGCTGTGCGGTTCAAAACTTTTATGATTGGTGAGTCTTCCCCTTACATCGCTCACAAGTCAATCTACACTGCAACATGTTGGGAAACGAACTCAAACAAGTAGGTACAATTAAGTAGAAACAAAACTCTTTACCTCTTTATGTGATTAAAACGGATGTAAAAAATAAATAAGCAAAAAAATAAACCAACAAATTCCAATACAATAAACCAACCACAAGAGACATATATTTTACGTGTAAAACCCAAAATGGCAAAAACCATGAGACTATAGTATGATATAATCTTCCACTATATTAATGAGATTACAACACAAATTCTTCTCTAGATAACACTAGAGGCTAAATACATTAAACATTTCTACAATCTTGGCTTACAGTAACAGGCAAATTTCTATCTCTCTAACAAGTGGGTATCTCAAATAACAATCAACGAGAGGATAAAATAAAAATTATGACTAGTAGATTTGTAGAGGGCGATGCCAAGATCTTACCCTTTAAATTTGACAGAAAATAAAATTAAATTCATCTTTCAATCGTCCAATCAAATATTCAAATTCTTATTCCCAAAACAAAAAAAAAATTATCTTTGTCTTTTTCTCCCTCTCTCGTCTTTTTGTGATTGTAAATCTTGTTGCTGCCTCCACTTGTTCTTCTTTGTATAATGTTTTTAAAACCTAATTTTAATGGAAAATTTCATCTAGCCCTTTCAAGTTTTCTCTAATTGCTTAACTACCCATACTTATAAAGCCTTGGGCTTGAGCCACCCAAATGAGATGGACCTAACAAATCGTCCCCTCCAGATCATATGGGAGGCACTACCAAGCCTGCTTTCTGCATACAACTTTTCAGCTTCTCCTTGGGTAATGACTTTGTTATTATATCGAACCCATTCTCCGTTGTGTGAATCTTTCCAATCTGCAATTGTTTCTTCTCAAGCACGTCTCATATCCAATGATACCTCACATCAATATGCTTGGATTTTGAATGGTATGTCGATTTTTTTGTCAAGTGAATGTCACTCTGACTGTCGCAATACACAACATAACTGTCTTGTTTCACATGCAACTCTTGTAGGAAATTTTTCATCCATAAACTTTCTTTACAATCTTTAGTGATTGCAATATACGCTGCCTTAGTATGAGACCGCTTCCTCTGTAAAGATGAGCAAATATCCCGATAGAGATTTACTAGAATCAACATCTCCTGCTATATTTGCATATATATGCACCTGTAACATAGGTTTATCATCACCAAAATATAAACATGCCCTGGAAGTGCCTCTGAGATATCTGAGAATCCATGTAACTGCTATCCAGTGTTCTTTAGCCAAATTAGAGAGAAACCAACTTATTACACCAACGACATGAGCAATATCTGGTCTTGTTCAAACCATAGCGTACATCAAATTGCCAGCTGGTAAAGTATAAAGAATTCTTCTCATCTCTCGCTTCTCTTTCTCACTTACAAGACAATGCTCGGAACTAAGCTTAAAATGGCCTGTAAGTGGAGAACAAACAGATTTTGTCTTGTCCATGTCAAATCTTTCAAGAACCCTTTTAACATATGCATTTTAAGATAACCATAGCTTCCCTGATTTTCTGTTGCGGGAAATCTTCATTTCAAGAATCTGTTTTGCCAGTCCCAAGTTCTTTACTGCAAAAGACTTGCTAAGTTCTTTTTCCAGATTTATCAATCTTACTAGCATCCTAGCCAACATTCAAAGTGCCATCTACATAAAGCGAAAGAATGATGAAATCACCATCACCAAACTTCTTCACAAAAGCACAAAGGTCATATGTAGTCTTGTCGAAGCCATGATTCTTTGTAAAAGAATCAAACATCTTGTACCACTATCTTGGTGCCTGTTTTAGGCCATATAAACTTTTCTTTAACTTACATACAAGTTCTTCTTTACCTTTGACACTGAACCCTTTAAGTTGCTCCATGTATATTTCCTCTTCTGGGTCACCGTGTAAGAAACCTATCTTTACATCGAGCTGTTAATCCCTGAACTACGCGGATAGAGGACATCTTCATCTAGGAGAAAATATTTCTTCGAAATCAACACCTTTCTTCTAATTGAAATCCTTCACAACTAGTCTAGTCTTTACTAACTCATAATTGTGCTTCTCATTCAAGGAATTAATCTCTTCTTGCATGGTTTTAACCCGCTCACTTTCATCCTTGTGAGATATAGCTTCTTCAAAACATTCTTGCTCCCCTTCATCTGTAAGCATTACATATTTATGTGGAGGATATCTAGTAGAAGGTCGTCGTTCTCTAAAGGGTCTTCGCCATTCTGACTTAATTGCTGGTGCAGGTGATTCTGGAGGTGGTTGCTCAACTAGTTCTGCTAGATCATCATTATTATCCTCTCCAGCTTCCCCATGATCATTATGAACTACATGTGGAGAAACTGAAGTTGGAACGACAGGAATATCTAGAGATGACTAAGAATCGTCACTCATCTCTACATCACCTACTATTTGATCTTTTAGAAACATAACATCTCTACTTCTAATTAATATTCTTGCCATTGGATCCTATAATCTATACTCAAATTCTACATATCCATAGCCTATGAAAATATATTCCTTAGTGTTATCATCAAGCTTCGATCTCTCATCTTAGGGATGTGAACATATGCTCTGCAACTAAAATACTATTAAATGTTTATAAGAAACAACTTTCTCGGTCCAAACTCTCTCAGATACATCGTCATCTAATGGAGCTGAAGGTTAAAAGTTAATTAAGTCAACTGAAGTACGTATAGCCTCTGTCTAGAAAGATTTAGGAAACTTAGAATAAAAAACATACACCTAACCCTCTCTTTAATTCTTTTATTCATCCTTTCTACAACATTATTCTGCTTAGGGGTTTTTAGTACAATCTTCTTAAGTCTTATTCCATGAGATCTGCAATACTACTTAGATGGTCTTATGTATTCACTACCATTATCTGCCCTGACATATTTTAATTTTCTTCTTATCCTTCTCTCAACATAAGCATAGAAGAGCTTAAATGTATTAAGCACCTGGTCTTTAGATTTCAAAGCAAAAGCCCACACTTTTCTAGTCATTAATAAAAGTCACAAAATAAAGTACACTTTCTATTAATCTACTTTGTATCATGCAAATATCAGTGTGAATCAAATTAAAAATTTGTGACTGTCTAGATGGAAAAAAGCTTTTAAAAGCTACTGTGTTTCTTTCCAGCTAAGCAATAAATATAAGTCTTGGGGACATACCTATAAAGCTGGGTAAAAATCCTTTTCTAGCAAGAGTTTCTAAACCTTTCTCACCAATATGTCCAAGCCTTTTATGCTACCTCTTTATGTCAAAATCTTTTACAGCCATATTTACATCTTCTTTCTTGAATTTGGTTTCTATCACATACAGAGTATTTACTTTTTTCTCTTTAGCTAATACTAGGGAGCCTTTGGTGAGCTTCCATTTTTCGTCTCCAAATTAATTAGTATAACCATCATCATCAAGCTTGCCTGTAGAGATTAAATTAAGGTAAATATCTGACACATGTCTGACATCTTTAAGTAGCAAGTCACGATGTGTAGTAACATGAAACCAAGAACCAGAATCAATCATCCAATCGTTGGTATGACAAGTATGATTTACAAATCTCTCATCATAAACAATATTCATATCACTATTAATTATAGCTACAATGTTCTCTTTGCCATTTCTCTGAGCATCACCATTTTTTTTGTCTGTTCTCTTTTCCACGATCTACACTCTCTTTTAACGTGACCTATTTTTTTACAATGAAAGCACTTGACGTTTTTCCTCTAGGACTTGGATTTTCCTCTAGGATTATCATTGTTCTATGGGTAGGAATTTCTACTTTGGCTTCTCCCCTGCCTTTTTTTCTTTTCTGAAATAAGTTCACCTAACTTAAAGGGAATTGCTTCAACACGCTTTCTTCTAAATTCTTCATTCCACGACCTATTTGTAACCATATCCAAGGTTTATTTCTGACTTGGCCCTGAATTATTCACCGACACCACTACTATCTCTTAACTGTCAGCCAAAGAACTAAGTTATAACAGCGCTTGTCACTCATCATCTAAAACAATATTCATAGTAGTCAACTGATCAACCAAGCCCTGAAACTCACTAGTATGTTTAGTTATACTGCGCTCCTCCTTGTATTTCAAGTTAACAAGCCTAAAGGGATGAAATGCGACATTTCGACATCCAATGCAAGGACAGCCTATAATATCACCATTATTAGAGTTTTCAAGAGCAAAATCAACAAACATATTCACCCCAACTATCCAACTCTTATCCATTTTTTAAACCAAATGAGATCGTGATACAAAATATCAAAACATGCAGAAAACATGCACATATAACATTTTTAATTCATATTATCTACTATTGATCTACTTCTATCATTGTAAGTGAAATAAACTAAATAACATATCATCATTGCTCTGGACTAGTTATGTTATGTTAAGCAAAAGAAAAGGCAATAGGAATTAATCATTATACCTGCTAGTTATAGCTTTAATGTTTTACTCAATTGAATATGATCTCTGCACATTTTTAAAGAAACAAAAATCATAATAAAATGCTTTATTTGTGTTTGTGTATACATATATGCTAATAAAATTCCAAAATATATAGTATATAGGAAAAAAAATCATCACCAAAATAATTTCTGAAAGTAACTCATTCAATGTCAATAGGTTTAAAAAAAGAAAAAACGGAAAATGATAAAAACAAATCAATCAATAGGAAAGGTATAAATGTTCATGATACTAATAATATCAAAGTAGGCATTCACGTCTTATCCTGATATGAAACATAGATATTCGCAAATAATATCATCATAATTTCACTTTTTAGAGAGCAGTTTTTCCATTAAATGAAAAAAAATAGTATTTGATATCTCAAATAACAATCAATGAGAGGATAAAATAAAAATTAAGACTAGTAGATTTGTAGAGGGCGATGTCATAATTACAAGTGATCGACATTCACATGAAAAATAAATGTTGCAGTGAAGAGGGTTGAGCACTCTTAAGTTTTGGTTTTTATCATAGCACAGTTTGAGTATGTGTGATGTCTTCTACTTCATATGTGAATATAATTGTGTTCTACCTCTGAATTACATACAATATTTTGGTAATATTGTAGCAGCTTTGTCATCTGATCAAAGTGGCACACACACACTCTGGACAGAAGGAAGCTTAAGTCTAGAATTGAACTATTATGGCTATGTTGCATGATTAAAAATTGAAATCTGAGGGTGGAAGAATCCTTGCAAATTTGATGACCGAGCTAAGTTGTTTGTTGCATGATTGTGTGCATGAAGTGGTAGTATGTTGTCATTACTTGAGGACAAGTATCGATCTAAGTTTGGGGGTGTGATAACTCCATGAAATGAGAGTTATTATGGCAATTCTACACTTAAATCAAGATCACTTAGAGAGTAAATGATGTGTTTTTATTACATTTTCGTTACGTTTTGCATAAACATTCATTTTAGTTTAGTCTTAATAAGTTTTGCTTGATTTAGAGTAATTTGTGTTCAAAACATATGCATAACTGTAGGTTTTCAGAAGCTTATAATTCATGGAAGGGATGCAGATGCAGTAGGATGGCAAAAGGGAGGAAGAATATGGCCACCAAAGAAGTGACAAAATCTGGAGCAGTGCCGTGTTGTAGCAGTTGAGGGAGAACCCATTGCTGTAGCAATCCTAGAACAACGACAGAGAAAGCTTAGCGCGGGATATCTGCAGAATAGCGATCTGCAGTTTCCTAATTTGACTCATGCACGCCCTATGCCTTTATTTACCCTAGTTTTCAATTATAAAAATGGGGCGCGCATCACATAAAACAGCAGCAAGGAATTAATATTGACAAAATCAAGGGAAAAAGAGGAAAACGATTAGAATTCAAGGGAACCGGTTCTGCATCAGAAAAGAATCCAGCAGAGTTATTTGGATTCAATCTTTATCGTTCTCCATTTGTTCTTTTCTTTACTCTTGATTGAACCGATGTATTCCATAACCAATATTTTGCTGTTTGTTTTTCTTTTTCAAAGTATGAACTAAACTTGCTTGTGGTTGAGTGACAAACAATCTAAATGGGTTTTTGACTGTTCTTATGAGTTCCTATATAATTGCTGTAGCATTTTACTCTAATAGCTTTGATTATAACTGTTATTTCGGTTGACCACCCATTTAATGGTTTAAGTTAAGATAGAGCCGCAAAAGGGCTTGTCTTAGTGGATATTATTATAGTAATATTTGATCTTAATTTGAGTTTCCTGGATTAAGGTTATCTTGAATCCCATAAGGGTTATACTTGGAGTTAAGGTTTGTGAAGAACTAGACATAGATATTTACCTTGTAGGGTAGAGAGAGAAGATGCTTATAATGTCATGCCTTAAGTAGAATAACAACTGATCATTGTTAAGATATTTAAAGGTATGAGAGATCCAACATGCTACAACTGAGGATGCAAAATAAATTATGCCCAGTGCTATAGGAATTGCTGTAGCAACTGGTGCTAAGTTGATGAAAATCAGTCAACCCATAAAGAGTTTGATCATTCAACTACTTCATTCTCATTTGATTCTTCTACGTAATTTATTTAATTTAATTCATTACTACGTTTCTTTGTTTTATTTCTTTACAATTGTTAGGTTCGATAGTAATCAACTTTAAATTTGTTCATCTTGAAATAGAGTCAGATTGTACTACTGTGATTGTTGTAGCATTTCTAGTAACATCAATCCTTGTGGAGACAATCTTGAATATTCATCACTTTATACTTGTTGTGTACACTTGCATATTAGCATCAATAGCAATTGAGTAAGACGTGTTGTCAAAAATGCAGAACATGAGGGCTCTCATTGGGTAAGATGCCCTCTAATGTTTCAACAAAGCAATACATTAAAAAACAAATGAATGTTGCAATATTTAAGTAGAAAATACAGTGTATTAAACAAAACAATTTTCCTGGACAGTCAATTTAGTTAATAAATAATGATTCAAGAAAGAAAAACATGGTCCACCATTTTTTTAAATTAAAATTTTATTAATATAAAATAATTACGGTGATTTATCTTTACATACATAAGCATCGATCTTGGTTAGAACTTCTTCTAACCAAACTTTCTCGATGGAATTGCAGATAGCTAATTTAGCGAGATGATGTGCAGCTTCACTGCAAGACCGTGGAGCAAATTTCACTTAGAAAGAGTTCTCAGAGGAAGATAAGACTTCTTGAATGTCGGAGATTAACCACCCCACTTCACATCTATTATGCATTTTGTTACTAATAAGATTAACGACATTGAGAGAATCTGACTTTATTATTACTGGAGCCAACCCAATATCCATCACCAATTGCAGGCCTTTGTGCACAGCAATAGCTTCCACAAACTCTATATCTCTGGAGAAAATCACTGTACAAATAGAAGCTGCCATAACCTTTCTTCTCGAATTACGAACCAATACTCCAATACCAGCACGACCTTTCGCAAAACTAATAGCTGCATCAACATTCACTTTGTACCATGATGAGGGAGGACTTTGCCAACCCAGGTTGGGAGTATTGGGTTTAATGCTCTTGCTGGTTCCACATTGCAGAGTGTCTGCTCTAAATGAGTTCACGACATTTGCAGCTCGGACGACAATTGTTTAAGACTTAGTGATAACTTTATCGTAAATTAGATGATTTCGAGCTCGCCAAATTGACCAACAAAAAACTACCCATTCTTCAAACTCTTCTTCTGTTAATATAGATGTTATATGAGTGGTCAAATTGGAAAACTCCATAGGCCTTGTAATCTTTAGGCATGAATAATATCTCGTGAGCTTCCATACCTGCTTTCCTTATTTACACCCTACTAGAGCATGATATTGTTCCTCATAAGCAAAGCCACAACAAAGGCATGAATGAGCAACTGGAATTTTCCTTTTATGCATATTTGAATAAGTGGGTAGAATATTGGAAAATGCTCGCCAATAAAAGATTTTAATCTTAGACGGTAGAGACAAATTCTAGAGATACTTCCACCACACTGTATTAGTAATGGAGCTGAAGGCCAGTCCTTGAGTTTCAAACAAAGGGCCATATGGTAGCCACTTTTTATGCTGTATTGGCCTCGCTTATCATATGTCCAGACCAGTTAATCCTCCAATGGCCTTTAGGGTAATAGGATTTTTAAAATATGAGTTGCATCTTCTTCGAGAAAATGAGTTCTTATCAACTGTTCTTTCCAGCATCCTTCTTCGTCAATCGAGATGGCTACTCGAGATTGAGAAAGCATGAGCTGAGGAGAGAATAACTTGAATGTGCTAGGGCGAGGAAGCCATCTGTGGTGATAAATAGAAACAATTTTACCATCTTTAATTCTCTATTTTAAAGCAGCTTCAATAACCTCTCTCCCCCATAAGATACTTCTCCATATATATGAAGGATTACTACCTAATTTACTCTCCATGAAATTGCCTCTTGGATAGTATTTAACTTTGAGAACTTTGGGAGAATAGAGAGTGTGGAAAAGAAATTAATCTCCAGCATTGTTTTGCTATAAGAGCTTTCTTAAAAGAGCTCAACTCTAAAAAACCAAGGCCCCCATATTTCTTTGAAAGGCAGAGTTTCAACCATGGCAACCAATGAAAGCTTCTGGAGGATGAATTTAGACTCTATTAAAATTGTGCAATTAATTTTTGCAAATCATCACAAAAGCTGAGAGGGAGCTAGAAGACACTCATCGCATATGTAGGGATAGCTTGTGCAACAGCTTTGATCAATATCTCTTTTCCAATCTTTAATCTTGTGTCAAAGCCAGGTCTTCAATGTATTGAAGAAGAATATTTTACTTCTGCCCAGCATCGATGGGAGACTAAGATATTGCTCATGATGAGAGATGACAGAAAGGTTGAAGATATGATTAATCGCCTCTCTGATGTTTCGTAGAGTGTTTAGACTGAAGAATAAAGATGATTTTTGAAAATTGACGACTTGGCCAAATGCATTGCTATATAGATCAAACAACTCTTTAAGATGGTTACATTCTGCAACTGTTGCTTTAGAGAACACCAAGTTGTCATCAGTAAAAAATAAATGAGAAATAGTAGGGCTCTGGACACTAAACCTAATGCCATGAATGAGTTTATGATTTTTGCATAGGCCAATAAAGAAGATAAAGATTCTGCACATAGAATAAATAGATAAGGGGAAAGAGGACATCTTTGTGCAACCCTCTCTGAGGCTTTACGAGACCTCGAACTTCGCCATTAAGCAAGAAAAAGAATGTAGATAACATGATGCATTTCATTGTGAGACTCACCCATCGATATGAAAATCCTAGCTCATGCATAATGATTTCTACAAAACACCATTCAATCCTGTCATAAGCTTTGATGTTGTCAAGTTTTACAGCAACCAGCCACTCTTTTCCCTGTTTTCTGCATCTAATCTTATGGAGGCACTCATAGCCAATTATGATATTATCTGTGATTATTCTTTGAGGAATGACGGAAGATTGGTAAGGGGAAATTAAATGCTCTAAGACAATTTTTGGTCGATTAGTAAGGCATTTGGAAAAAATTTTATAAATAATATTACACATACTAATTGGTCTATATTCACTTACTCTCTTGAGTTCCTTCACTTTTGGAATCAAGGCCACATATGTATGATTAATTAAAGATAAGTCTCCATCCCCATTCAATATTTCCAAACAAGCTGCACTTACAGAACGACCTACTATATTCTGATGCTGCTGAAAGAAACCTGCTGATAAGCCATCAGGGCCTGGAGCCTTTGAGGGATGCATTTGGAATAAAGAGACTTGAATTTCTTATGGTGAAAACATTTTGTCCAGTTCCATATTCATTTCTGCAGTAGCTTTAGGCTCAATGTGTTGAAGTGTCAACTTTATGGACTGTGCTGAAGGATTAGAGGATGTGAATAAATTCTGTAAATGTTTAGAAATTTCATTTTCAATGGCGTTTATGTCCTCTGTCCACTGATTATTGCTGTCCAGTAGGCCAACAATCAGATTTCGTTTCCTTTGTCCTAAAGCCTTGGCATGAAAGTATTTTGGTGTTACGGTACTTTCTTTAAGCTAAAGAACTTTAGATCTTTGCCTCCAATATACTTCCTCGTCCCTGAGAAAATCATCTAGCTTGTTTTCCACAGTTCTAATCTCGTCATAAGACTGAGAGGGGTCATATTTTAAGCAAGTGAGCTTTGGGGTTAACATCTGCAAATTACGTTTCCTGTCCCCGAATTTCTGTCTACTCCATTCTTGTAATTTAGTTCGCATGACTGTAGAATTCTTTAAATAAATGGAGGTGGAATTAGAGTTAGCTTCCTTATGACTTGCAATCCACGCTTTCTCCTTTATGTGTCTACATTCACTATAGTTGTTCCATTGGTCTTAAAAAAGAAATCTTCTTCCCAAATGTTGTCTTTTCTGGAAAGATGGGTTTTCCACTTCCAAAATTCAACTAGGATTAGAGAGTGGTCAGAACTCCAAGCATCAATATTTGTCACGGATACAGCTCTATAAACATCTTTCACCGAAGAAGAGCCGACAAATCTATCAAGTCATTCTTGTACTAACCCTTCCTCTCTGTGATTGGTCCATGTGTAAATATAACTCATACAACCCAAATCAGAAAGGTCACACTCACTAAGCGTGTCTTGGAATTCTAGCATTGTATCAGTGTTTGAAGATGACCCCCTGCTTTTCTTCTGTATGTAAGATTTGGTTAAAATCCTTAAAATGCAAGTTATGCAACCCAAGAGGACGGGTGAATTGGGATTTTAAAACTTACGCTAAATAATTCGTACAACAATTTAATCTATTGCCCTAATCAAATTAAAAACAATAAGTTCAATAATGTACAATAATAAAAGAGTAAGAAAAGAGAGAGCAAACACAATCATTTTTACGTGGTTCGGCAATCCCCGCCTACTTCCACACCTCTAAGCCAACCAAGCTCGAGGATTTCACTATCCAAGCCTCCCAATGCTTCAAGTTCTTTACAATTGACTTCCAAGGTGTCAATAAACCTTTACAACCAAAAGATTATCTCTTAATCTCTTCATTCAAGTGTTTCTCACACTTATACACTCACAAATTTGATGAGAAAATAATTATTACAATAAAGAACTCTCTTTTAGAGTAGATATGCAAATAATAGCACAATAAAGATTTAATCTATGATGATTTGCGAATTGGAAGCTCAAACTATGTTGTCTAAAATTGTTTGTGCTTGCTAGAATCTCTAAAATGAAGTTACAGTTGAGTTTTTATAGTTAAAGCCCGAAAACTAGCTGTTATACGCAAATTCCCACAACCAAGCGGTTAGCCGCTTGATTTATCCGACTAGCCGCCCAGAACAGTGATATTACCGTTAAATTTAAAATTGCTACAGTATCATTGTTCATAAAATTACATTTTTGCCCAAAACATTTTGTAATTACAATATGGCCCAAGACGTCATAAAACTTTACAAACAAGTCCAATTTCAGAATTTCTAAATAATGCTTGTCATTCCCAATACTTTTTGAAATTAAGACATGGCCCCACATATAATAGTATTTTTCAAAGAGGTCCTTTTCAAAATTTAGTAGAATACCCATATTTTTCAAAGTTCTCAAAACCTTTCACTTTAGTGTAAAATTTGAAAATATGCGATTTTCCTCAGGCGCTTAGCCGGTAGCCTCAGGTGGTTAGCCGCTCACTCTCTGTCCAATTTTGGATTTCAAATGTTTGGATTACATTCGGGTTCTCAAACTTTCATAAATTATTTTATGGCCTGAAATGTTTCATATGTTTGCAAATAAGTCCAACTCCGAATTCAAAATAATACTTATTAAAATCAAAGATTGCAAAACTTTTTATTTTAGTCCAAATTACTCAAATTCAAAAAATACTTTATCTTATAAATATAAAACCTTTTAGTTTATGAAAAGTAATTATTTAAATAAACTCTTGAGCTTCTCAAATGCTAAATCATGCATTAATTAAATCATACCGGCTTTATAAAAATTTATCACAATAATTTATTCGTTGAGCTCTAAGCTTTTATTCTTGATTTTGCCGTTGTCCATTGAATGTTTTGAACTTGATTTATCCTTCAAAAACTAGTGAAAATATGAAATACAATATTTATCACTTAAGACACATGTTTATTATTATCAAAATTACATTATGTGTAGCCCTTTAGGCTAACAATCCTCTCCACATAACCAGAGAAGAGAAGAGAGTGGAGCAAGTCTGCGCAACATGCTCCAAGTGTTTTTTTTTCCCTTTTAAATTGAGAATTTACAAAGCTTTCACTCAGCATGAGTGCTTTCTCATACCACGGGTGTGTTTATTCACTCAACCGAATTGCTTTCACCTTCTTCTCTACTTCCTCTACTCTTCTCACCTTCATCATACCTGTTTCGTCAATCTAAGAAACTATCGACATTGCTCTCTGTCTTTCTTTTATTCTGTTCTTTGCATGGACTCTAAGGAGTTAACTTGGTTCTGTAAGGCAGTTTCTCTTTCTAATGTAGAAGGAGAGGCGGTTACTATTGAGGGGAGTGCACATGATGCAGGAGCACAGTAATTAGCTCAGTGCTTAGTGGGTAAAGTTTTAACAAATAAGGCAATCCATTGCGAAGGGTTCAAAACTGCCATTCAACAAATTTGGCTAACTGTTCACGGGCTGAAAACTGAAAGTCTTGGCAACAATACTTTCATCTTTCAATTCCAATCAGCAATAGAAAGGAAACACGTTTTAACAGGTGGTCCATGGATCTTTGACAAAACTCTTTTGATTTTAACAGAACCAACAACTATGGGTGAGTTGTCCTAGCTGGATTTTACAAGGGCGCTTCTTTGGGTGCAAATTCACAACATTTCAATAGTTTGTAAGACTGCTGAGACTGGGGAGATATTGGGAACGTCGATTGGCAAAGTTCTTGAAGTGGACACAGGGCCTACTAGGGTATGCCTTTGCCCCTGTTTGCGCTTAAGAGTCTTGATAGATGTAACAAAACCATTGAAACAAGGGATTAGAGCTCAATTGTGAGGTTGTCAGGAGGTGATGACGTTTGCAATCTTCTACGAACGTTTGCCTGATTTTTGTTTCCGGTGCGGTTTCATTGGGCATCTTCATCGAGAATGTCCAACTCCCTCAATTGGCAACCCCCAATGTGCAAAATATTTCAAGTATAGTCATTTACGTAAGTTACTGACGCCATCAGCGAAATCGCGAGATGCCAAGACTAAGGAGACGACGACTTCAACAGTGCCAAGCACATGTCTAACTGCAACTGCCTCATCGAATAATGTAGAAGGGATGACATTAGCAGCAAGCAATATTGAACATGGACCGGTCAATAAATTGCATGAAGAAAGATCTGGAAGTATTACAACTCAGCTGAAACATCAAGCCACAACTCCAGCTACATTAATTGCAGAACCACTCATTCCTGACGGTGCTCCAAACAAGGATAACCCGCTTGTGGGGAATAATGATGATGATCCACAGGCTTCTCAGTTGAGCCCATCTCACTTAAACAAAGAGTCCCGCTCCCAGCTTTCTATGGCGACAAGTCCAATCCAAAAGTGGAAACGCATGGCTAGAGCCTCTGAATCCAAGATGAAATATCCAGTTGTTTCAGAACCAAATTCTAAAAGAACACGGGCCAACGAAGATAAACCAGAACTCGAGCCTATGATGAAACGATCACATCCAGGTCAAGCTTCGGAGGATTCAGGGAGGGAGGCTAGTAATGCCAGTATTGTACATCCCTCTCCTTCACATTTACCTTCATATTTTAGAGCACATGAAACAGCGGGTGCTAGACTCCAGCCCCGCTAAGCGCAATAAAGATCATCTACTGGAACGTTCGGGGACTGGGGAACCCCCTAACGTTCCAAGCACTCAAGCAAGTTCTCCGAAACCATAAGCCTAACATTGTATTCTTGAGTGAAACCAAATTAACAGCGAGTCAATTTGAATTTTTGAAATATAAGCTTCAACTCTCCCATCTTTTTTCGGTGCCTCGAAATGGATTGGGGGGTGGTTTGGTTTTCTTTTGGACTGCAGATATCGATCTTAATATCATCTCCTACTCCAAGCATCATATTGATACCATTATTACCAATGAGAATGACTTGTTCAGATTCACAGGCATAAATGGTCCACCATCTTTAAAAAAACAAAAGAATAATTTAAAATTGTGCTTTAAATGTTTGCGAGGACCATAAACAAAACAACCTTTTTGAAATAACAGTTTTAAAAGGAATGTTTTCTGACTATGGTCCACTTACAAATAAGTAGAACAATATGCACATAATGACAAATTTCACTCAGAATATATCCAAAAGAAGAATCAACATAGACATGTAGAACGTACAAAAGTTTAATAGTGTAATCAACTACTGAATTTGACATGCAGTAAAAAATAACAATCACCTCAATAAAAAAAATTAATCGTAGTCTAAATGGTCTAAGTCAAGCTTTAATTTGACATGCAGCACCTAGGATTTCAATGATTACAACATATTAATAGCAAATTAAGATTTAGTGAATACCTTGGTTTTCAATAGCTCACTACTGACTTCGCCCTCTTGTTCAGTCGAACAGTGACGACTGATTTTCAGTAAGAGCTGGATATGAATGGAGTGGTGTTGTTCAGGCGTTATGCTTTAAAAGACCCAAACTTTCAACATTTTGTATGTTTTCTTTTACATAGCAAATTAACAGTAAACCCTCTGTCACTCACAGAGCACTCACCGCCTTAATCCTCAAATCAGCGTTAAAGAAGTCAAAGACCTCATTCTCTCAAAAATAAAAATATTTTTTAAGCACATGTTTGTAAATAAAAATATTTTAGGGATATCAAAAAGATAAATAATCAATTTTAAACCGACATTGTTTAAGTAGATTATTGATGGCCGTCATGTTTCATAAACGATTGAAAAAAAAAAAACTGACCATGACATGTTTCTATTCAATAATAAAATAAATGAATATATGAGTCCCAAGTATGTCCTTTTAACAAAATGATATTAGTCACGAAAGTATCATTCTTTGATGATATTTTTATGACAAATCGATATGTGTCATTAACTTTTTTATGATAAAAATGCATTTTTTTAGTAGTGCTAGTAGAGTTTTTATTTAAAAAAATTAAATATTTGGTTGTCAATGATAACTTTTATTAAAAATCGTAAGATTAATTTAATATATATCTATACAAGTTTTTTCAAATTATGTTATGAAATCGCTTCCTCATGAGACTGAAAAACTAACAAATCTTAGATAATTTAACTAAAAAAAATTTACAACCTTTATCATTTATTTAATTTTTAAAAGCTTTACTCAAAATACAAACAACACCAAAAGTTTTGAAATTAATTAAGTACTTTAGACAGAAGATAGAAATATATATTTGATGATTGACACGACTTAAAAGTGATTTCTAACTCCCAAGTATAAGAGTGTCTTATTATATTATAACTCGGTGAGTCTGAGATCGATCCACAAAAAAAAAGATTTAATTTGTTTATTTAAACCCTACATGCTAGTGTATGGAAAAGTTTGCCACCTACCTGTGGAACTCGAGTATCGTGCATACTGGCCATCAAGAAATTCAACTTTGACATGCAGCAAGCTAGCTCAAAAAGAATATTACAGTTGGCAGAACTTGAAGAAATTCGTAATGATGCATACAAAAATGCCAATATTTACAAGAAGCTAATGAAAGTCTTTCATGACAAGCAAATTTTGAGAAAATCTTTCACTCCAGGTTAGAAAGTGTTTTTATTCAATTCTCGCTTGCACCTATTCCCAAGTAAGTTACGTTATCGATGGTCTAACCCCTTTATTGTTCACACTGTTTTTCCACATGGGGTAATTGAAATTAAAGACCCAAAGAATGGTGTCACTTTTAAGTTAATGGTAAAAGATTAAAGCCATATCTAGAGTACCAACCTCATAGAGAGGACACCGAAAAGTGACCCACCAAATTTGAATTGAGATTTTTCTTTCTTTTCGGTGATTTGATTTTTTTTCTTTTTACTATTCTTTTGCTAATTGAAATTATTTTTGCATAAGTGTGTTTGTTTAACCATTAAGTTTTCTTTTATCATTATTAATCATGAGTGCCTCAGCTAAACAGATCCTCTTGGACTTTCTTAGACGACTTCAACGTGTAAAATCTCATCTCAGAAGGCAGATTCAATTTTGTAAAACACATCATATTTGGGATCTACAACCACCAAAGTTAGTATCCCATGTTGAGGATTTAGAAAGCCAACTCAGAGACATTGAAGGAGGTATCTTCGACATTCAACTGGAGCTTGAGGTAAATTCAATAAGAAGACGATTGTAATTTTCTTTGTGTGTTTTAGTTTGTTACTTTGTTTGTGTGCTTTAGTTTGTTACCCTGGTTAAGTGACGGATAACGGTACTCCGTGATAATCAAGTCGGTTACTTCAGTTTCCCATAATAACTGATCTTCTGAGGCGAAGGTATGGACAGAAATGAGATTTTAGTAAAGTTTCACAATCAATTCCCTTCACTTCCTCATAATGCCCTCCTTACAATCTATAAAGTTCGGTCCAAATGCATGCGATTGCTTATGAGGAATAACATACCTGCTGACATCCGCTGGTTAATTGAGGCCAAAGTAAGATTGGCAGCTGAGTTGCCTCTAAAATTTATTGCATATATGCCTAGTTGTGGTAAAAGAAAGTACGCAAGAAAACGAAGAGCTCGGAGAATTTCTGTTGCTTGTCATAAGTGTGCCAGAATGAGATGCGATAAAAAACCATGCTCTTTAGGAATGGTGTCTGATAATAGGGAAGAAAAGATTTAATTCATTAAGGATGGCTTGAATAAAGAGTCATTGGATAATATCCTTTTGTCTCTTGAAACGCATCCCAGAGAATATGTACAAGAAGTGATTCTCCAGTTATGGCCATTATTCCAAAAAGAGCATGCACGATATAGTCTCGGGAATCTAACTATGAACGACCCTGTTTGCCAGTTTATAAGAAAACATGATGGGAAGTCTATCCTCAACCCATAGAGGGCGTTCAAGCCGTTTCTGGACGTAAAACCAGAGGAGGATGTGAGCCACAATCGCAACTACCTGTAAATATCTTTTTACTTCACTGTTGTTTTATTTCACTGTTATTTTATCATTTGCATTATTGTCTTTTTATCATTGTTTTTTTCTTTTTACTGTTTCCTTTTTTACTCTCGAGCCATGTGCTTTACGCGTTAATTGACACTGACATGCTACCTCATACACAGCTGTGACCCACTATTACTAAGATTCTTAAATATGACTTTTTGTTATGCACTCACAAATTATTTTTGAGAAGTATCTCAATGGCAGCTACTCCCAATAAACAATTCAAGAACATTTGTGTGCTTTCTCGATTTAACTATGGCAAACATAAAAAGTTCGTTGAGACAGCCATAGATCTTGGTCGAAGCATAATAGAGAGAAAATTACACTTGGTGTATGGAGCAGATAATTGAGGGTTATCAAAATTGGTCTCCGAAGCTGCTTTTGTCAAAGGAAGCCAAGTGTTAGGCATCATTCTAAGAGCCCTAAAACCTTTGGGCAGTTTGTCTGACTCACCGACTGGAGAAGAGTTAGTCGTCTCAGATATGCAAGAAAGAATAATTGAAATACTTTAGAGGCACTTATCACATTAGCATCTTGGGCCCATCTACACAATCACCGGAAACCCAACGGTTTGTTAAATGAAAATAACTTTTATGATGGCTTCATTGCATTTCTTAACCATGCAATAAAAAATTATTTCATTCCTTCCACAGTGAAAAAACTTTTTATTTGTGCTCACACTACTAATGAGCTACTTGATCTGTTACAAGCTTATAGACCAGAGCCAGACCCCAGGACCTTTGTGTTGGAGTGTCCAAATAATGATGGTAACAGAGCCGCAGTAAGAAGTGCAAATTAAATTTAACTCTCCGCTTGTAAATATTTTCTTCCATGTTGCACCACCCAGGTGATGTCTTCTAAACTCTACTTCTTTCCTTTAAAACATTAAGGACAATGTTTCGTTCTAGTTGGGGGGAGGGAATAGTTGACAATTGTGGAATCTTTGTTAAGTTTTTACTAATTTTTTTGTTGTAGAGACTAACTGTGGCTAACATTTTGTGTTGAAGATGGCTGAATATGGAATGTAGTGAATCTATAAACGCATCCTCTTGGTTTGGAAGTTAAAAAAAAAATTCCAAACATTTTCTTTTTCTTTATTAAGCTTTGACAATCATTATTTTTTCTAACTTCTTCTTTCTAACTTCTCCTTTATAAATATACACTTTCAAATTTTTGAGTCGAAGATGGCTGAATATGGAGTGTAGTGACTCTAGAAACGCATCTTCTTAGTTAAAAAAAAACATTTTATTTTCTATCATTTTAAGTGTAACTTTTCTAATTAGTTTTTCTGCATCATTTCACCTTTCTACATACATATTTTCTTTTCATGTTTAGAATAGGTTGGGAGGTAGACTGCCGTTTGAAAAAACAAATTGTGTGAATTTTTTTTAACATTAGATGACATGATAACTTTCAAATTTTAGTATTTGTATTATCTTTGGTCTTAAGTGATGTTACGCTATGTTTGTTACTCTACATGTTGATGTTAGAGATAAATATGAGTTGCTTGAAGGAATGCACATGTCATAATAAATTCCAAGTGAGTTTTTTAGCGTGTCATTTTTTTTTGGAAAGTAACCCTTTTTGCCCATTCTTCATACATCTTAACAGTTTATTATTTTATACATGATCTCTAGATTTCCTTTGAGTCAACCCTCTAAAAAAAATTATGAGATAAAAAAAATGGGTGTTACTACATCTGGAGGTCCATCTAATTAGTAGATATGGAAGATTATTTAAAGTCCTAAAAGACGATGGGAAGGCCATCTTTGACCCATTTGAGCATTTGTAACCATCCCTTTTGCGAAATATCCATACTTAACCCTTTTGAGCTTTTTATTTATTAAAAAAACTTTTCTTTGTCAAACTTATCATCTTGACCCACTCCGATTTGGAGTATTACCTGATATATTACAAGTTTCATCACCTATTTATGTTTGAGAAAAATGTAAATAATTATTTTGTTCAGTGAAGTTGTGCCAAATAAAAGCAAAAAAAACAAAAAAAAAATTATTGTTTCAAAAAAAAAAGAAAAAATAACAATAATAATAAATAAGCAAAATGCACTTTGTAATTTCCAAAAGATATCTACTTTTTCTCAAAAATATATTTTATTTTCCTTATTTTCCCTCCTTTGTTAGCCATATCCTTAGCCTTCGTTACGTTTAATAAAAGTCTTTCTTGATTTTAGGGATTTATAGTCTGAAGTAGAAGCTAGTTATATGGGATAAAAAGATGTAATGATGCATACATATATAAAATAAATAAATAAATTGGGTTGACTAACATTTTGTTTCATTTAAAGATTGTGTGATTTCTAAAATGTGGCCATATTCCTTTCATCTTAGTGAGAGTGTGTGATATCACTTCTTTATTATTTTCTCTCAATTTACCATTCATTGAGTAACTATTTTTATTGGGTTCAATTTTTTTTATGAGAGTGCCACTACTACCTGTGGGATTTTGGGGTTTGACATGTCATTATTGAAAATAGCTGTGACAAAATCTACTGAGTTTATTCATGTGGATGGTTTATGTGGGTGTGATGTTTCTTTAGACTAGAGATAATGCTTATACGTTTATTTGATTGCTATCATTAGTCTGATTGAATAAACACGATTGTTTAAAAAAAAAAAAATCATTTTGGGTTTGAATTTTGTTTTCACTTTATTTGCTAGGAACTAGCAATAAGCTGGTTGGGGGTGTGTTGAGTGTTAGAAAGTATATATTTATAAAGGAGAAAATCGTCATTTTACACTTTAAGTTTCACTAACATTCCTATTTTTATGTATTTAACTCTCTTGTAATTTAATTATGTGTATTTTATTTTAATTAAGTATTTTATGTATTTTAGGGGCATCATGGTCATTTCACAATGAACGAGAGATCAGACAGCGAAACAGACATTACTTTTAAACTCAGGATAGTCGAAAACCTTAGGAGGAGCATAAAAGAAAAAATGGCACTATTCACATGTACGGTTCTATTCACATCTATGGTACTGTCAATGTTACTGTTAGCGACATTGTTCACATATACGGAACGATGATGTGGCATTGATTGATGATGTGGCATTGACCAATGAAGTGTCACGATCCTATTGGACTAAAATTCTTATTTACTGTTGATCGGTGACGTGGCAACTTGTTAGTGGACCAAAAATCGCGCATACGGTGCATTCATATACACGAAATTATTTACAACCAAACCGTGTCACTATTCAAACCGCGTGGTCAAACTGTGTCATTATTCAAATCGCGTGGTCAAATCGTGTATTGTTGACCGATGACGTGGCACAATCCTGAGCGTCCGAAATGTTTTTAATCTGATGGCCATGATTTACTCAGTGTGTCTATAAAAAGGGGGCTCCCCCCTAATTTGGCATCCTTGAATTCATTTTTGAGTTCCATTTTCTATAATTCCTTCTCCATCTTGTATTTTTTACATATTTTAATAAATTCTCATTTTACCCCTAGTTCAATTATGAGTAGCAAATTTTCTTTCAAACTTGGGTTGAAGGTGAAGTCTCAACATGTGCCATGGGCTTTATTTGGTAAATTTACTTTCTCTTCCCCTTTAATTATTGTTGATGTTTTGACTTTTCGTCGACAAATAATAATAATCTTGTCTAGATACCGCACTGGTTTAATCGGCTCCCTAGTACAAGGTTATTATTATTTGGTACAATAAGCCCTTAGCACCATATTGATTAGAGTGTGGTTAATGAGGAGTGGAAACCCCCCTCATGATTTAATTGGCACTAATAAGGAATATTAAGCCCATGGTGCATGTTGATGCAAATCCAGATACCCAAACACTCTATTTTAATAGATTTCACTTCAATTTATTTCCGTCATTTTAATGTGAATTTTAGGATAATTTAAATCACTTCCACCACAAATCCAACCACCCTCATAGAAAATTAATTCTACATATAATTAAAATCCACCTCCTCGTGGGATCGATACTCGTCACCACTAATCTATTCTACAATAGATTCGTGCACTTGCGAGTTCAATAAAATTTACGCAGCAATGCCCCTCTCCACATTACACATAGGAAATCTCAACAATTTGATTGACAATTGCTGGAGCAGTGGTCATAGCTTTCACCATATTGGTTAACGATGTTACTTGGGCTGATAATGTTGTAAATGCATCCACATTGTGTATCCATGTTGCTCCTCTTGCTGCAGTTTGTCTAGTTGATGGTTACTGATAGTTGTTATTAGCAATTCTCTCCAAATTTTCATAGGCTTTATTGTAAGATTTAGATAATAAAGCCCCATTTGCTGAAGTATCGACCATCAATCTAGTGCTTGGGTTTAACCCATTATGAAGGTTTCTAACATGTTTGCAGCAAGGAATGCCATGACGAGGGCACCTCTTGAGTAACTCCTTAAATCTTTCTCAAACCTCATACAAGCTCTCATCTTCTAGTTGATGAAAAAAAGCAATTTCATTCCGCACCTTTGCATTTTTGGTTGGTGGGAAGTTACTCATCATAAAGTTATCAGCCAAGTTATTCCATGTTGTGATGGAGTCTGATGGTAGAAAGTTCAACCATGCACTTACTCCATCTTTTAAGGAGTAAGGAAAAAGTCTTAGTCTCAATGTATCATGTGATGCTCTAGCAATTTTGAAAGCATCACTCACCTTAAAAAAAAACTTAAGGTGGAGATGAGGATATTCTGATGGCAATCCATTAAATTGCCCCATTGTTCGTAGCATTTGAAACATCACTGGTTGAGTTCAAAATTGGCAAATTCCACCTCAGATCTGACTATGCCAGGATGTATAACTTGAGGGGCCAACGCAGCATAATCTCTAATGGCTCTGTCTTTATCATCTGCCATGTAGATAATATTGTTATTCCCTGATGGTCTCTGATTAATTTGCCCATTCTAACTTTCTTAAACATTGATAGGTTGTATTGGTCCGTGAGGGTCTAAGTTTCCTAAGTTTTGCAAGTCAGTCATTACTATAACAGTTTTTGAATTTCTTTGCTCTCTTCTCAATCTCCTTGCAGTTCTTTCAATCTCTCAGTCAAACTGAAATTCAACAATTTTGTATTTGCCCATGCAAGAGTGATCTGTTAACGAAGAAACAGTTCAAAATAAAACCAAAGATTAGCACCGTCAAAATTGATTTCACAATTCAAAAATAAACAATCAATCCCCGGCAACAGCGGTAAAAACTTGTTGCTATAAATTCAAATGCTATTAGTGTCAATGTGCAAGTGTACACAGGAAATAATAAAATTATGAATATTCAAGATCGTCTCCACAAGGATTGATGCTATCAGAATTCTTACAGCAATTCAACAATGCAATCTATGTCCTAAATTAAATCAATGCAACCAACCTAACTAAATACTTAAGGAAAATGAAATTGCAATCATTGAAGATACAATGAATAAAATTTCCACGTTAAACACAAGGGTTAAATCAATAAGAATGGAGTAGTTGAGTGATTAAACTCTCTTGATGGTGTTTACTATTTATTCATGTTAAGTTCAGTTGCTGCAGCATCTACTACAGCACTGGGCAGAAACCATCTTTATCCTTAGCAGTACCATGTTGGATGTCTTATATCTTTATGCAACCTAACAATGACCAGTTGCTATATCAACATAGGATATAACATTACACATTTAAGTTCTCTTTACCTTATAAGGTGAATCCTCATATCTAGTTAATCACTAATCTAAGATTAAGCATGGCCCTTTTTCGACTCAAGTTAAACTCAATCCAAGACCAAGTTTGCTCTAATATGTTCCACTAAGACAGACCATTTTGTGGCTCTTTCCTAGCTTGTATCATTAAATGGGTGGTAAGTTGAAATAATGACTTTAAATAAATACTATTAAACCAAAATGTATAGCAAACATGTAGCAATATATATAGTCAGTCAATTAATCATCTAGCTAGTTTAACACTCAACCATAAATAAGTTTAATTCATAATTTGTGAAAGGTAATTAAACAACCAAGTTCTAGCCATCGAATACATATTCATGATCAATGAATGAAAAGTAAAAAAGAAAAGATTGAGACAAGGCAAATTCCAATTAATTCTGTAAATTTCTTCTACTAGTTCAGCCTTGAATTCTAATCGGGGAATTCTGCTACTTTGTTATTTCTTCTCTGTTTTAATCTTGATTGATGGCTCTCTCCATTTTCTTTTCATGTACACATTCTTTTCTATTCGCAAATTAAGTTTACTGGAAACTTTAGGGGGCATCTTCAGATTTGGAAATTGCAGATCGCAATATTCTGAATAGTTTGCCCAAATTTTTCTGTCAATGCTCGGGAATTGCTATAGCAATAGTTGCTACAGCAATAACTACAGCATCTGAACTGTTCCAGCCTTACTTCAAATCTTTTGTAGCCATGTTCGTTTGTCCTTTTTATAAGTCCATTGCAACAGCATCCTTTCAATAAAATTCAGGTTTCCAGTTACCTATAATTAAGCACATGCTTTAGGCAAACAATTATTCCAAAATCACATAAACTTCATCAAATGTAAACTAAGATAGATGTTAATGCAAACCAACATCAAAATGTACTGAAAGCACATCAATTACTCTGGAAGTAGTCTTGATTTAAGCCTAAAAGTCTCATGATAACTCTCATTTCATAGAGTTATTAGACGAGGTGACCGTAGATACCACATTCAAAACATATGGTAGGTAAACTTTCATATTCCACTTTTTGAATCTGTCCATCTAGCAGGAACTGTGAGCATAACGACTTATCCAGTGCAACTTCAATACCGATCCTAGCAAATTTTCCCTCCTAGCTGATTCCATATTATAATCAATACGAATGACATTCCTAATTACTTGGCCTAACAACCTCAGCACCTTCTTGTGATAGTAGTGAACAGGCATACCCGGAAGGCGAATCCATGCCACTACTAATGATATCTTTTTATTAGCACTGTCAAAATGCGAAGACTATGAATGTACCATTAAATAATGGCCAAACACGATCCATGGTCCTTGAGTAAACACATGCTGAGCATCGAATTCCCTTTTGAACCGAACAAGGAAGTAGTTATTTTCTAGATCAATCACAGAGAAATCGTAGGACATATTCCATACAGCCTCCAAACGATTACACAACACTTTGTATCCAATAGATCTTCCCAGCAATGTCACGACAACTGTTGATTCCCATGGCTTCACTAGTTGCGAATGAACTTTTTGAGAAAAGGATATAGCCGGTAAAAACCCCTCCCTTTCAATTACCACATCCCTAATATCAATATCAATGTCCTTGTCCTTTCCCATGAACTCCTCTTCCATTATATTCTCTCTTTCTTCTTGAATATTTTTGTGAAACAAACTCTACACATTAATTGCCCAATTGTTATTGCTCGTAAGAAAAGAAAAATTTTAATAATAAAACACTTATTGACTCGGCATGCATGTTGAATAACTTTATTATTGGTCAAGCCCTTCATGGATGCACCGGCCGCAGGTGGTGGCGCTTTACCACTGTAGGAACTCCCTCTCACTGCCGGCGACTACCTTGCTTGAAGCAAGCTTATTATATATGGAAGATTTTGCCCCTTGAGATACTGTGATTATCGACATAAGGTTAACTAGGTAAATATTTATTATCAATAGATTCTCTTCTTCACTATTTTACCACTAAGGACTAAACTTTAGTAAAGTTGTTTTTGTTAACAGGTTATGGATACTAAGCAGCATACTAAGGCACACGTCAAGATTTAATTCACTACAAATGGTATTATAACAGAAGGATACCATGTAGGTAATCATAGTCGATAATGGAGGCATTGCATTTTACTAGAAGAACATATGATTTAATAGTATAATGCCTAGAAAAACTATTAAACCATATGAGTTAATAGCTTTCTCAAACTTTAATAAATTTAAGATTTTAGACCAAATCAATACTCCCAGAAGATGCTCTGACAAAAGTATATTTATATTTCTTATGGCTATTTTACCATTGTCTCTTGTGTCATCATATAGATTAATTTTTATTCAAATTTAGGCTCTCGTTCAGGATTGAAAACAATTTCCAGGTGGCTTGCAGCTAAAGTTTTACGCAGTCAAAGATATTGTTGGGTTTATTTCATTTGGGTGTCTCAAGCCCAAGTTTCATTAATTTGGGTATTTAAATAATTGAAAAATAAGTGGGATTAAATTAAATTTTCCATTAAATAGGTCTTGAAAACATTATATAAAGATGAATAAGTGCAAGCGTCAGCTGACATTGAGTGAGAAAAGAAGAAAAGTCGAGAGAGGGAGAGAAAGATAGTGGCGTGAGATTGTTTTTTTGAGGCAAAGATTTTAATTTTTGATTGGATGGTCGGAAGATAAATTTAAATTTGTTTTCTCCCAAATTTAAAAGGTAAGTTTCTAGCATTGCCCTCTACAATCCTAGTGATCTTCATTTTTGTTTTATCCTCTCTTTGGCTATGATTTTAAGATACCCACTTATTAGAGAGATAAATATTAGGTTGTTACTGTAAGTCAAGATTATTGAGATTCTTGATGCTTTTAGTCTCTAGTGTTCGAGAAAAGAATTTATGTTGTAATCTCATTAATATAATTGAAGACTATATCAGACTACGGTCCCGTGGTATTTTTCATTTTGAAATTTTCACGTAAAAATATGTGTCTCTTATGATTGGTTTATTGCTTTGGATTTTGTTGGTTTATTTTCCTACTTACTTATTTGTGGTTTATTTTTCTTATTATTTATTTGTGGTACACATCCCATTTTAGTCACACAAAAAAGGAAAGAAGGTTTTGTCCGCTTAATTTACAGCTGTTTGTGTGGGTTCCTTCCCAATAGAGTGGTATCAAAGCATTAGGTTGTGTGTTTCTATTACTTGTGTGGTTGGTTGAGATGGAGGAGTCTTCGACAAGCATGATTAAATTAAAATCATGGAATTATGGTATTTGAAAGTCTGGAATTGAAGATTTGCTATACATGAAAGACTTATATGAACCTATTGAAGGCGAAGAAGCTAGATTCGCTAATTTGGATGATAAGAAATGGACTTAATTAAACTAAAAGTCTATGGGCACTATTAGGTTATGGATTGATCAAAGTGTATACCACCATGTTGCGAAGGAATTCGGGGTTGATGATTTTTGGAGGAAATTGAAAATAATTTATTGGCAGCCAACAACACAGAATAAAGCCAATATGATGAAAAGGCTTGTTAAATTAAAATACAAGGAGGGGCATAATATAACTTAACACCCTAGTGAGTTTCAAGGCTTGGTTGATCAGTTGACTACTATGAAGATTGTTTTAGATGATAAGTTACAAACATAGTTATTGCTTAGTTCTTTGCCTAATAGTTGGGAGATATTAGAGGTGTCAGTAAATAATTCAGCATCGAACGGGAAATTAACCTTAGATCTGGCTACAAATAGACTGCAAAATGAAGAACTAGAAGAAAGAGTGTTGAAATGGTTTCCTCTGAGTCAGATGCACTTATTTTAAACAAGTAAGAAAGACATGGGAAGATCTAAGTCCTAGAAGAGAAGCGCCAAGTGCTTTCACTATTAGAAAATGAGTCATATAAAAAGGGAGTGCAGATTATGGAAAAGAGAACAAGTGAAGGAAAAGGCATATGGTCAGAAAAATGACAAAGAGAACATTGCAACGATAGTTGATAGTGATTTGGGTATTGTTTATAATGAGAGCTCTGTAAATCTCACTTTCTATAGTAGTGATTGGGTGATTGATTCGGATGCGTCGTTTCATGTTACTAAATATCGTGATTACTTCACATCCCATGTTAATAGTGATTATGGCCATAAGAGATATTTGCTTAGAAACTATGTTGGCTATAAGTTGTTGCTTAAAAATGTCAGACATGTATTAAATATTCGCCTTAATTTAATCTCCACAAGAAAACTTGATGATGATGGTTATACTAACCAATTTGATAAAGGAAAATGGAAGCTCACCAAAGGCTTCCTAGTGTTAGATAAGGAAAGAAAAACGAACACTCTGTATGTAGTAGAATGCAAGATCAAGAAAAAAGATCAACAAAGAACACGTGAATATGGCTGTAAAATATTTTGATATTGAGACATGGTATAAAAGGCTTGGACACATTGGTGATAAAGGGTTAGAAACTCTTGCCAGAAAAGTATTTCTACCCAGCTTTGTAGGCATATCTCTCAAGACTTGTGTTCATTGCTTAGCTAGAAAGACATATAGATAGATTCTAAAAGCTTTTCTCCATCTAAAAAACCACAAATCTTTGATTTGATTCACATTGATGTTTGTATGATGCAAAGTAGATCAACATGAGGTGCACTTTATTTTGTGACTTTTATTGATGACTATTCTAGAAAAGTGTGGGTTTTTACTTTAAAATCTAAAGACCAGGTGCTTGATACATTTAAATTCTTCCATGCTTATATTGAGAGAAAGATAAGAAGAAAATTAAAATATGTCAAGGTAGATAATAGTGGCGAATATGGAGGACCTTTGAGCAGTATTGTAGATCCCATGGAATAAAACTTGAAAAGATTGTACCAAAAAACCCTCAGTAGAATGATGTTGTAGAAAGGATGAATAAAACAATTAAAGAAAGAATAAGGTGCATGCTAAGAATCAAGTGTATGCTTTCTGATGCCAAGCTTCCTAAATCTTTTTGGGCAAAAGCTATACATATTGCAGTTGATTTGATTAACCTTTCTCCTTCAGTTCCATTAGATGGTAATGTACTTAAGAGAGTTTAGAGTGAAAAAGATATTTTTTATAAATACGTAATAGTATTTGGTTATAGAGCATATGTTCATATCCCTAAAGATGAGAGATTGAAGCTTGGTGATAAACTCAAGGAATACATTTTCTTAGGCAATGGACGTGAAGAATTTGGGTACAAGTTATAGAATCCAGTGGCAAGTAAATTTATTAGAAGTAAATATGTTGTGTTTCTTAAAGATCAGATAGTTGGTGATGCAGAGAAGAGTGATAAGTCTAAGTCATTTTCAAAGATTCCTATTATTCCAACTTTTGTTTCTCCACTTATAATTCATGATGATCATAGGGGAGGTAGAGAGGATAATAATAATAGCTCAGTAAAACCAGTTGAGCAAGCACCTCCAGAACCACTAACACCACCAATTGAGACATAATTGAGAAGATCCACTAGAGAATGGCAATCTTCTACTAGTATCCTCCACATGAGTATGTGATGCTTGCAAATGAATGAGAACCATAATGTTTTGAAGAAGCTATGCCTTATCAGCATAAAAGTTAGTGGTTTAGAGGAGATGAAATGTTTGATTGAGAATCACATTTTTGACTTAGTAAACCTTTCTAAAAGAAAGAGGGCATTGAAGAACAAATGAAATTACAGGTTGAAGATTAAGAATAATTTGCAACAGCTGTATAAGGCTAGATTGGTTGTGAAGGGTTTCAACTAAAAGAAAATTGTTGATTTTGAAGAAATATTTTCTCCTATAGTAAAGATATCTTCTATTCGAGTTGTTTTAGGATCAGCAGCTAGCTTGAATTTAAAGATTAAACAGCTTGATATAAAGACAACTTTCTTGTACAGTGACTTAAAGGAGGAAATAAATATGGAACAACCTAAAGGGTTCAGTGTCAAAGCCAAAAAAGAATTTGTATGCAAGTTGAAGAAAAATTGTATGGGCTAAAATAGGCACCAAGAGAGTGGTAAAAGAAGTTTGATTCTTTTATGGAGAATCATAGTTTTAGCAAGACAGTGTGTGATCATTGTGGTTTTGTAAAGAAGTTTGGTGATAATGATTTTATCATTCTTTTGCTTTATGTGGATGACATGTTAATTGTTGGCTAAGATATTAGTAAAATTAATAATATGAAGAAATAGCTTAATAAGTCTTTGCAATAAAGGATTTGGATCGATAAAACATATTCTTGGCATGAAGATTTCCCGTGATCGAAAATCAGAAAAAGTTATGGTTATCTCAAGAAGCATGTGTTGAAAAGGGTTCTTGAAATATTTAACATGAGCAAGGCAAAATCTATTTATTCTCTACTTGTAGGTCATTTCAAGCTTAGTTTCGAGTATTATCCTATAAGTGAGAAAGAGAAGTAAGAGATGAAAGAAGTTCCTTATGTTTCAGCAGTTGGCAATTTGATGTACGCCATGGTTTGTACAAGACTAGATATTGCTTATCCAAATTGTGTAGTCAGTCGGTTTCTCTCCAATCCGGGTAAAGAGCACTAGACAGCAGTGAAGTAGATTATCAGATATCTCATAGGCACTTCCAAGGCATTTTTATGTTTTGATGGTGACAAACTTGTATTACAAACGTTCCTTGATGTAGATATGGCAAGAGATGTTGATTCTAGAAAATCGTTATCAGGATATTTGCTCACTTTTGCAAGGGGAGCAGTCTCGTGGCAATCCAAACTTCAAAAATGTGTCGCTTTATCGATCACTGAAGCAAAGTATATTGCAATCTCTGGAAGTTGTAAAAAAGCCTTGTAGATGAAGAATTGCCTACAAGAGCTAGGTGTGAAACAAGATAGCTATATAGTGTACTGCGATAATCAAAGTGTTGTTCACTTAGCAAAGAATTCGACATATCAACTGAAATCCAAGTATATTGATATGAGGTATCATTGGATACGAGACGTGCTTAAGAAGAAATAATTGTAACTTGAAAAGATTCATACAATTGAAAATGGGTCAGATATGATGTCAAAGTCATTGCCCAAGAAGAAGCTGAAAAGATGTAAGGAGAGAACGGGCTTGGTAGTGCCCCCCATATGATCTGGAGAGGAAAATTTGTTAGATCCATCTCATTTGGGTGGCCCAAGCCCAACTTTCATTAATTTGGGTATTTAACCAACTAAAGGAAACAAGTGAGGTTAAATGAAATTTCCCATTAAATTGGTTTTGAAACATTATACAAAGATGAAAAAGTGCAAGCGGCGGTTGACATTGATTGAGAAAAAGAAGAAATGACGAGAAAGGGAGAGAAAGATAGTGGCGTGAGATTGTTTTTGGGGGCAAGGGTTTCAATTTTTTATTGGACGATCAAAAGGAAAATTTAACTCTATTTTCTCCTAAGTTCTTGGCATCGCCCTCTACAATATAAGTTCTTGGCATCGCCCTCTACAATATCCTACCAGTTTTTATTTTGTTTTATCCACTCATTGGCCGTTATTTTGAGATACCCACTTATTAAAGAGATAGATATTAGGCTGTTACTGTAAGCCAAGATTATTGAGAAGAATTTATGTTGTAATCTCATTAATATAGTGGAAGATTATATCGGACTATGGTCCCGTGATTTTTCCCATTTTGAGTTTTTCTTGTAAAAATATGTCTCTTGTGGGTTTATTGCTCGGATTTTATTGGTTTATTTTTCTACCTATTTATTTATGGTACACATCTCATTTTAATCACACAAAGAGAGAATAAAATTTGTTTCTAGTCAATTTGCAGCTGCTTGTATGGGTTCCTTCCTAGCAAATATATACTCCACACAATAATGATCAAAAGGTGGTCAATACATATGTTGTGGTCAAGCCGCTTCGTTACTCATAGTATGATGCTAATATGATTTTGAATTTGAATTTTCATGAATTATTGTTATATTGGCATAGATAATGTAATGAAATTGAAAAGCTATTAATTATTTTCATAAATTTCAGGTGATAAGATGTTGTTTGAAGCGAGCAGCTTCTCTTGGCAGAGACTTTTCCCACATGATGAGATGATGTGCTTGTTACCGGCCCCATGATTAATTCAGGGTTTTATTATCTACTCTGTATCATCTTCTTCGCTATTTTGGCTGAAGTAAACTTTGGTACGGTTGTTTCGGTTTTCTGTGTAATCAGGTAATTAATAAGGCAAATGTCATAATGTAGATTTTGCGTTACAGCTGGTATGGCAAGGATGATGATTGTTTCACTTGCCAATTTGATGAGTTTGAGATTTTACCTCTAAATAGAGCTCTCCATTTTGAGAAATATATCACCCTTTAATTTGAATTATAGAGCATATCAAGTGAAGATGAAGCTTTAATAAGACTTTCTTGTGAAAGTTTCGGTTGAGTGAATTCGGGGAAATTTAATGCTCAAGTGAGAGAGAAATTAAGCATATATCAGGAATTTTGGTCATGAGTGAAAGATATACTTCAATATTTGTACACCCTTATTTCTTTGTAAAAAGTTTTTATATCTTTGACCATCGAAGTAGACTGCAAGCTGAACCACATAAAATTATTATGCTATTCATCTTATGCTTGTTTTGCTGTTGTTATTTATGTGCACTCAAGAACGTAATTTTGTTACTATTCAACTGAGCTTCTGCAAACATGTAATATAACAAGTGACATCTCGCAGAATTTTTATTATGAAAATTGCCACAAATGCCGGTGACAGGTTTGATCACAGTTTAAATCAAGAATCCTGAGTTGCTATCCATAACTAAGAAATTGCCAATTAAATTAAGTATTTCATTCAAAAATATTTCCATCCCCGAACTTTCTCATTTGCTATTGAAAGCTAATAAGAAAATGCAAATTGAGTATTTCATTAAAAAAAATATTCTCATTCCTACAATTTCTTAGTTGTCATCCAAAACTGAAAAACTACTAATTTAAGTATTTCATTACAAGATATTTACAATCCTGAGTTGTTATCCAAAACTAAAAATCTTCAAATTGAGATATATTTGGCATTGAGATATTGAGACTTTTAAACTACAGCTATTATACGAGAAAAAAAAAGTTATAGGCATTAAATAAAAGTTGATAGTCATTAAAAAATAAATTTAAAATAATGATTTAACAGAGATAATATTGATATTAAAAAAAAATTATCATACAAGTGTGTGATAAATCAACTCAACTTTAAAATTATAGCAATTAGTGTTTACCAAACACTTCTTATTCTTACATCTTCTGTCCAACCGTAATACCAAATAGGACCTAAATATTTCATTTAATATTGTTGCCATTCCCAAATTCTAAGTTGCTGTCAAAAACTAATAAGAAAATGCAAATTTAAGTATTTTATTCAAAATATTCCCATTAATTCCCAGATTCTGTATTGCAATTTTAGAAAGTAATGATTTAATGTTAAAATCATATCAGTGTATCAATACATATTCCAGTGCTATAAAAAGATCAATAAAAATTATAAGTTTCTCATAAACCTTTTTAAAATCATATAAGCAACTTCGTATATTCTTCAAAAGATGGCAAAGTTCACTATTGTTTGCTTCCTACTTGCTTTCCTTCTTGTTTCTGGTATGTATATATGTCTATACACACACACTCAAAAAAAATTGATCGTTGATTTAATATATATAATTTATTTCGATTATATATAGATAAATATAATGAAATTTTTTTTAATGATGGCTAACAACAAATATATATATTGTTCATAACATGCAGATGGAAACATGTTTCTTGGGGCACAAGCAAATACTTGCGAGAAATTTTGGGCCTGCAATGGCGATGATCAGTGCAAAGCGGATTGTCAAAAAAATTACAAGGGAACAGGATGGTGTGATTTTCACAAGGCAATACCGCCTGAAAAGTACTGTTTTTGTCAGTACAATTGTTGACTGTTAATTTCACTTTATTTCTCAACGCTCCTTGAGGCTTGAAATAAATGGAAGCTGTTCCTGCTTGAAAAATCATTTTTCATTAAAGATTGATATGCATTCTTGATACTTCAATGTCATTCTATAGGAGCAAAGTCATGTGACAAATTTGGAGTTGGATAGTGCCGGAAAAATAGTACTACCATCGGGGGTTTTTGCCAACTTTTTATGTAGATGCAATTGGTGATTAAACTTTAATTTTATACGAATGGCAGAAAATTATGAAAATATGAGTGTACAACTCAGTTTAGCATCCTAAAAATTAAGTTTTGAAAAGAACGGTATATATTCATTTTCTGACAGTTGAATAAGAGACTTTATTTACAAGTTTACAAGAGCTATAATATTCACAAATTGCGATCCCAAATGAAAGGAAAGTAAATAACGACCCCATATTTCAATGGATAACAAATCAGCCATATATAAGGAAAGAATCTCCCTTAATTACTCAAATAAGCTAACTAAATCTTAACACATCAGGTCCTAATTCAACATTGGATCGTTAATAGAATTTATCTTTTGATTCAAATAATTACTTTATCTTTTGAAAATAATTGTTATATATATATATATATGGATGAAACTATGTTGCAACGGTTGCACTGTACCACTTACTTTTATCTTTTTCAATTAATTACATTGCACTATCCTATATTCTCTGAAAAAAATATAGACACTAAAAGTTACAAAGTTTTATATATAAGCCCTTTTTTTGGGATAAAATGGCTTTAAAACAATTTTTAACTGTTATTATTAGTATTATTTATTAATGTCATTATTATTATATTAATAATAATAATAATATTATTATTATTATTATTATTAAAATTAAAATTATTGTTATGTATTAATACTATCATAAATGTCATCATTATTAATATTATTAATAATATTGTTATCATTAAAATTTGTTAATTTATTATTTTATTTATTAATTATTATTATTATTATTACTCTCATTAATTATTATTATTATGAAAATTTATTAATTTATTATTTTCATTGTTATGATTACTTTAATTAAGTCATTATTATTATTTATTAATTTTATTATTGTCATTAATATTATTTTTATTACTATTATTAAAATACATTAACTTTATTATTATTATTTTATTAATATTATTAAAATTTTAATAATTTTATTATTTTAATTATTATGTTATTATTAATGTTGCCAACATCATCATCATCATCATCATTATTAAACTTTATAGATTTTTTTGCCTTAATTGAGCATTAAATATATTTTTATTTTCATTATAATAAATAAAAATATCAAATAAGTTATACTATAATCTTATTTTATTATATCATATTATATTAATATAAAAATAATAATTTAGTATAATTAATAATAAATTTAAATAATGTTAGTTTAATATTAATATAAAATTAATGCAATATAGTGTAATGCCAATTACTAAACATTGTACAATATTATTATAATTTACTGCTAATGTAATATAACATAATACAATATACCTATATTAAATAATGCAATAGAGTATAATATAATACAATATGCCAAATAAACCCTTAATTCTTTGTGTGATGATGGTCTAAAAGGATGTAAAGAAAGTAAAAATAATCGTGGCAGAGTCTTTTGCGATGTTGATTAGCCATCATAAAAATTTTTAGACTGATATAATAAAAATTAAGCAACCACCCTACATCTAAAAGAGCATTTAGAAATCAATAAATTTACTATTCAAATATTTTTTTTATCAAGAATAAATAATAAATTATCATTACAACAAGATTCACAAGCTCAAATATCTTTAAAAATAGGTAATTCTCAAGAAACATAAAAATCAAATGCTTCTGAAATATTCTTAAAGAAAAAATAAACTAACTTCCTTTTATATTATTTTTTGTTTATCTTTCTAGAACTTTGTTCGGCTACATTTAAAATTTTAAAAAATTAAAATGGCTCTCTTAAATTTCAAGAGTAATATTGGTATTTTATAGGTAAATTAACATATTATATGTACAAATAAACTAACATGTCAACTAATGTTAAAAACAAAAATGTAATAAGAAAGTAAAGTTTTCTAATATTAAAATAATAAAATTTTACAACCTAACACTTTTTACATGTTTCTTATTTTGAAATTTCACCTTTTTTATTTTATAATTTTTTGAAGTATTGTATGGTTAATAACCTATATTCTTAATATATATTCAGTTTATTTATTCTATATTAAATATATATTATATAACAAAAAAATATTATTTACATTTATAAATTTTTAATGTGTTTAAAAAAAATTTCTGTGATATTACATTATTATCTTTACACCATCTTTTTAATATCAAGTTAGGTGAATAGATCAAACTTTAAAAGATTTAAAACAATAGGAGTTATATAAAAAAATATTTAAAAACTTTTAATTTTTATGATATTGTAATAAACAGTAGGGAGTTAAGTGTTAATAACCAAATGAACACATCTCATCCGTTGAACACTTTAACCATTAGATCAATGGGCTGAATAAAAAAAAGACAAAATTTAGGGTACCGTGCAACTGTTGCAAGGTAGGCAGACCCTATATATATATATATATATATATACACATTTTTTTATAAGGGAAAATAAATATTACACAGTCCTACGTCATGAAGATTTTTTCATTAACTTAATAATCTCAGTAACTCCCATTCTTAACAGTCTAGTTGGAAAAACTTTTCAACGTGTGATTTACTCATCAGCCACTTGAAGCACAACAAATTTGATCAGAATTTGGAGCTGTATCCTCAATTGGTGGGCTGAAAATGAAATTGGTCTCCTGTTAAATTTTCAAGACTCGGGCTAGAATTTGCTGTGTGATATTGGGCTGTCATTAGCTGTTTTCTTGGCGGACTTCTACTGACCTGTTCATGACATGACGCTTATGTGGCGGCACAGATGATTTGTCGAGATCTTTCCAACTATAACTTTTCCATGTGGAACAATAACACAATATTTTGGGAAAAAAAAATTATTAAAATGTTGATGGAAACAAATTATAATTTTTCCTATTAGCGTTACATTTTGTATTTACGAAGTGTGGTATTAAGGGGAAGAGTTGTGATGCTGCATGGAGCCCTTCAATCAAAAGCCCCTTGACCTTGAGTCTGTACTTGTTGTGTCATCACCTCAATATTTTCCACTACTAGTATTATTGTATTCTTATGTTGTCTTTTTACTTTATTAATTATATATTGTCTTACGGATTAATTGTACTAATATTTTTGAATATACGAATGAATGATATGGTAATAAATATCATATTAATTGAGACACACAGTTTATATATCTCAATTCTCAATTAAATTTATTTGTAGCATAATTAATCAAAAAGAAAGTCCTTTGAAAAAAATATGGACAAACCCCTTCTAATACTTTAAAATCTTATCGGTCCAATCCAATAGTTTCAAAAAATAAATAAATAAGTAAATAACATTCTCTTTGACTTGGCCAAATTAATTAATAGCATTTGTCTAACCCAAATATGCTAATTTTGTAGTTATTAAATTTAGGTGCTATTTGTTTTTTAATTTAAAGTCTGAATTTAACTTTTTTTCAAACATTTTTTTTAATTTTAAGTTGTTTCTTTTTTTAACTTATCACTTATTGTCAGAAAATTTTATCAGAATTGAAAAAGTTGAAAAAATCCACTTTTATTTGAAGTCTGAAGTGTAAATGGAAAATTTTAATTTCTTATTCTTAAAGTTATTTTTTTAATTGCTTTAAATTTTTATTCACATGATAACATTAACTAAATTGAAATATTGAACAAATCAAATTATGTCAATTGTGATGAATCAAAAATAAAAGGGAAATTATCACCGGTATACCCTTAAATGTCACCGTTATCAAACATACTACAACACTTTTCACTTATATCACTCGTATACCCTAAGTTGACAAAAGAGTTCTGGCGTCCACCTTTCCGTTTACTACCGTTAAGAACTTAACAGAATTTGAGCAAAATGACTATTTTACCCTTTAAACTCAAAATGAGGTAAATGGGATGACATGTCATTTTTATCAAAATATATCATATGACATGTCGTTTTTTACTATGTAAATGAGATGACATGTCGTTTTTAAGAAAAAGACTAAATTACCCTTGTGATGTCAACGCTCGTAAACGGCAGTTAACAGATCGGTGGACGACAGAAGTGTTTTGTCAACTTAGGGTATACGAGTGATACACTTAAAAAGTGTTGTAACACGTTTGATACTGGTGTCATTTAAGGGTATATGACTGATAATTTCCCAAAATAAAATAACAGTGTTGACTTTATAATAAAATTTGATGTTATAGTTACATCTTTCATTAAAAAATTAAATTAAGATAAACAATGATAGTATTTTTTTTAATGTTACCAAACTAATTAACTTGTGAAAATTATAAATTGTGAGGAACAAATATATGCACCACTTAAAATGATATTTATGTCAAACTACTAGTTTTTAAGTTTTTCTCTCCAGATGTTGAGAAAGAAAAAACAAACATGTCATTTAGACATTTTTATTCAGATCTATTCAGACTTTAGTTAAATTCAAACCTATTCAGATTTCAGATAAAAAAACAAATGTAACCTTAGTTGTCCTCTGACCGCCTTTTATAATTCTACAACTTTGGATTAGGGCATCCCAGGTTGTTGATATATGTCCTAGCTAACCTACAACCACTGTACACGTGTGTGTGTGGGGGTGGGGGAAGATTGTCAATTTGCACTATACTATAATCAATATATATCATCTACTCCTCTGTTATTTTTGTAATAGTTAATAACTTCCTTGACAATATAAGTTTATAATATTACCCTTATTTTCTGTCAAACAAAGGTTTCAATGCAGAAAATAATTCTATGTGTATATTCTTCTCCGAATCAGAGGCAATATATGAAGATAATTACATCCTAAAAAGGAAGAAATAAATTGTTTCTATATTTAAATACAACATTGGTCAACTAACAGATCCCCGGACATAATTACAAAATCAATGCAATAATTGACAGCACATGCCAACAGCTCATGCCGACACTCCCCCTCAAGTTGGAGCATAGATATCTATCATGCCCAACTTGTCAATTATATCATGAAACACCCTTCCTGATACTGCTTTTGTGAGTATGTCAGCCCACTGATCTCCAGATTGAACAAATGGGAACTGTATAGTTTTCTCATCAAGCTTCTCCTTGATGAAATGAAGATCTACTTCAACATGTTTTGTACGATCATGTTGTACAGGATTCTGGGCAATCTCTA
The DNA here is from genome assembly GCA_039657385.1 of Citrus x changshan-huyou. Lineage (NCBI taxonomy): Eukaryota > Viridiplantae > Streptophyta > Magnoliopsida > Sapindales > Rutaceae > Citrus > Citrus x changshan-huyou. The sequence goes on from CM077549.1 coordinate 11,225,737, forward strand.
TGGCTGCTTTATTATCACAGTTAAGATTCATGGGTTTTACATAATCAATCCCCAAATCTTTCAGTATGTTCTTGATCCATAACATCTCACACACACCTTGCGCCATTCCGCGAAATTCCGCTTCAGCGCTTGATCTTGCCACAACCTTCTGTTTCTTGCTTCTCCAAGTGACGAGATTGCCTTCAACAAATGCAAAATAACCTGACATAGATCTTCTTGTTGTCTGGTCACCTGCCCAATCAGAGTCCGTGTATCCTTCAATGTTTGAGACATTATTTTTTTAGAACAATAAACCTTTTCCAGGAGCACACTTCAAATATCTCAGAATTCGATAGACTGCATCCATATGTTCTTCACTTGGTGAATGCATGAATTGGCTTACTACACTTATGGCATATGCTATGTCTAGCCTTGTGTGGGATAAATAGATTAACCTCCCAACAAGTCGTTGGTAACGACCCTTATCAGTTGGAGTTTGATTTGGTAGAATCCCAAGTTTGTGATTCATCTCTATAGGCATTTTAGCTGGTTTACAATCAAGCATACTATTTTCAGTGAGAAGATCTAACACGTATTTTCGTTGCGAAAGAAAAATTCCACTTTTCGATCTTGCTACCTCAATCCCCAAGAAGTATTTAAGCTGCCCAAGATCTTTTATTTCGAATTCAGTAGCCAAATGTTCTTGTAGTGCTTTCATTCAGACAAATCATCCCCTGTTAATACCATATCATCAATATACACTATTAACACCGTTACTTTTCTTTCTTTGTGTTTTATAAACAAAGTATGGTCTGAATTACTTTGTTTATAACCAGTAGCTTTCATTGTCGCTGAAAACCTCCCAAACCATGCCCTAGGCAACTGTTTTAGTCCGTACAAGGACATCTTCAGCTTATATACTTCATTTCTACGCATAGAACTACGTTTGACACTAGGAGGTAGCTCCATATAAACTTCTTCTTCTAAATCTCCATTGAGAAAAGCATTTTTGATATCGAACTGTTTCAAGGGCCAATCTCGATTTGCTGTTATCGAAATAATAATGCCAATGGTATTTATCTTGGCTACAGGTGCGAAAGTGTCTTGGTAATCTATTCCATACCTTTGTGTATATCCCTTTGTCACTTGTCTCACTTTATGCCTATCAATGCTTCCATATGTTCTGAGTTTCACCATGAATACTGATAACTCTAGGAAATGAGAGTTATTACATCAATTCTAGACTTAAATCAAGATTAATTAGAGGACAAGTAAGGTGTTTTTATTACATTTTGGTTATATTTTGCATAAACATTCATTTTAGTTAAGTTTTAATAAGTTTTGTTTGAATAAAAGTAATTGGTGCTAAAAATAGGTGCATTATTGTAGGTTTTCAGAAACTCTTAATTCATGAGGGGATGGTGAGACAGTGGATGAGCAAGAGGAGGAAAGAAGATAGCCGTAAAAGAAGTAAAGCACAATCGGGAATAGTGCAGTGTTGTAGCGAATGTTAGTGCAACCAGTGCTATAGCAATCTGGGAGCAATGCGGGAGAAGATTTAGGCGTAGGCCAGCAGCAGATTCGCGATTTGCATGTTTCCTAATTTAACTTATGCATGCCTATGGACTTTTATTTTACCCTAATTTGCCGTATAAAAGAGAGGCGTGCACCACATAGAAAGGCGGCAAGGGAATTATCATCAAAATCATTAGAGAGAAAAAAAGAAAAAGATCGGAATTGAAGAGTGTTGTTCGACAACATTGAGGAATCTTGCAGAATTATTTGGATTTGTCTTTCACCGTGCTCAACTTATATTTATCTTCTTCCTTTGATTGTTCTAATTTATCCAGTGAACAACATGTTTATGATTGTTTTTCTTATTCAGAATATGAACTAGATTAGCTTGTAGTTGAGTGACAAATAATCCAATGGGTTCTTGATTGTTCTTATGTGTTGTTATGTCATTGCTGTAGCATTTTACTCTAATAGCTATTATTAATATAACTGTTATTTCGGTTGACCACCCATTTAATAGTTCCAGTTAAGATAGAGCAGCAAAAGGGCATGTCTTAGCAGATATTATTAGAGTATTACTTAATCTTAAGTTAAGTTTTCTGGATTAAGTTATCTTGAATCCCATAAGGGCAATACTTGAAGTTAAGATTTGTGACACACTAAACATAGGTGTTTACCTTGTAGGGTGGAGAGATAAAAAGGATCATAAAGCCATATAATGAGTAGATTAGCAACTGGTCATTGCTAGTGTATTTAAGGGTATGAGAGTTCCAATATGCGACAACTGAGGATACAGATTAATTCCGCCCAGTGTTGCAGCACTTGCCGTAACAATTGGACTCAACTTGATGAAAAACAGTCAGTCCACAAGGAGAGTTTGATCATTCAACTACCATAGTCTCACTTAAATCTTAAACACATTTAGTTTAGTTTATTTCATTGCAGTTTTGCTTACTTTACTCTCTCACAATCATTAATTATGATAGAGCACATTTTACGTTTGTTAATTTCATATTTAAATTAGTTTGCACTATTGTGATTGCTACAACATTTCAAGTAACATCAATCCATGTGGAGACGATCTTGAATATTCATCACTTTATTACTTGTTGTGTACACTTGCACATTGACACCAATAGCATTTGATTATAAAATCTACCAACAAATACCCATCTACATCCAATTGTTTTCTTTCCTTTAGGTAGTGAAACAAGTTCCCAAGTGGCATTTTTTTTGTAGAGCTTCCATCTCTTCATTCATCGCCTTAGTCCATTTTGGATCCTCCAAAGCATCATGTACACTACTAGGAATAGATAAAGTGGATAATTGATTAATAGTAAGTGCATATGATTCACACAACCTATGAGATGACATGTAGTTACTAATTGGGTATTTTATTTTGGATTTGGGATCAGGTTCATATTGTCGCTTTGGAATTCCTCTATTTGACCTTTGTGGATATCTAGGATTCATGTCTTCTACAGAAACGGATAGTTGATAACTCTAGGAAATGAGAGTTATTACATCAGTTCTAGACTTGAATCAAGATCACTTAGAGAACAAATAAGGTGTTTTTATTACATTTTGGTTACCTTTTGCATAAACATTCATTTTAGTTGAGTCTTAATAAGTTTTGCTTGAATCAAAGTAATTTGTGCTAAAAACAGGTTCATAATTGTAGGTTTTAAATTCACGAGGGGATGTTGAGGCATTAGAAGAGCGAGAAAAGGAAGGAAGATGGCCACAAAAGAAGTAAAGCACAATCGGGAATAAGGCACTGTTGTAGCAGCTGTTAGAGCAACCAGTGCTGTAGCAATCTGGGAGCAATGCGGGAGAAAACTTAGGCGCGGGTCAACCATAAAATCGCGATCTGCATGTTTCCTAATTTAAACACATGCACGCTCATGGGCTTTGGTTTAACCTAATTTGCAATATAAAAAGGAGGCGTGCACCACATAGAAAGGCGGCAAGGAATTATCATCAAAATAATTACAAAGGCAAGAAGAAGAAGAAGATCAAGATTGAGGAGTGCTGTTCGGCATCATTGAAAAACCGTGCAGGATCATTAGTCTTTCACCGTGCTCAATTTATATCATCTTTCTTCCTTTAATTGTTTGGATGTATTCCGTGATCAGTATATTATGTTTACTTTTCTCATTCAGAATATGAACTAAACTTACTTGTAGTTGAGTGACAAATAATCCAATGGGTTCTTGACTGTTCTTATATGTTGTTATGGCATTGCTGTAACATTATATTCTAGTAGTTTTTATGAATATAACTGTTATTTCAGTTGACCACCCATTTAATAGTTTCAGTTAAGATAGAGCAGTAAAAGGGCATGTCTTAGCGGATATTATTAGAGTATTACTTGCTCTTAAATCGAGTTTCCTGGATTAAGTTATCTTGAATCCCATAAGGGCAATACTTGAAGTTAAGATTTGTGACACACTAGATATAGGTGTTCACCTTGTAGGGTGGAAGGATTAAAGACCATAATGCCATACTATAAATAGATTAGCAACTGGTCATTGTTAATAGATTTAAGGGTATGAGACTTCCAATATGCAATAGCTGAGGATGCAAATAAACTCTAAGTTTTTGGCGCCGTTGCCGGGGATTGATTGTTTATTTTTGAAGTGTGAAGTAAATCGTGATAGCGCCAAATTTGACTTGATTCATTCTATTGATTGGCAGATCAGTACGTGCATGCGCAAGGACAGATCTGTGGTATTCCAATTCGATCCTGAGATTGAAAGGACTGTAAGGAGATTGCGAAAAGAACAAAGAAATTCAAAGACTGTTTCAGGCATGAATAATTTACAGGATGAGGGAAATTTGAACCCTCACGGGCCCTTACAACCAATCAACATTCATGAGGAGCAGAATGAACATGCTAATGGGAGACAGCCAGGCAACAACAATATTATTTACATGGCTGATGACAGAGACAAAGCTATAAGAGATTATGTTGTATTAACTCCGCAAGTTGTACACCCTGGAATCATCAGACCTGAGGTAGAAGCAGCGAATTTTGAGTTGAAACTAGTGATGCTTCAAATGTTGCAAACAGTGGGACAATTCAATGGATTGCCTAATGAAGATCCTCATCTCCATCTTAAATTGTTCTTGGAAGTAAGTGATGCTTTCAAGATTGCTGGAGCAACACAAGATGCCTTAAGGCTGAGGCTCTTTCCTTATTCCTTAAGAGATCGAGCAAGGGCATGGTTAAATTCATTACCATCTGATTCCATCACTATATGGAATGAATTGGCTGATAAATTCCTAATGAAAAATTTCCCACCGACAAAGAATGCAAAATTACGAAGTGAGATTACTTCATTCCATCAATTTGAAGATGAGAGTTTGTACGAGGCTTGGGAAAGGTTCAAGGAATTGTTCAGAAGGTGTCCTCATCATGGTATTCCTTATTGCATTCAATTGGAAACTTTCTACAATGGGTTGAATCCGAGTACAAGGTTAATGGTGGATGCTTCAGCAAATGGAGCCCTGTTATCCAAATCTTACACGGAAGCTTATAAAATTCTGGAGAGAATTGCTAATAATAATTATCAGTGGCCTTCAGCCAGGCAACCAGCAACAAGAGGATCAGCAGGGGTACATAACATAGATGCAATTACAGCTTTATCAGCACAAGTAACTTCATTGACTAACATGGTAAAGGCCATGACATCTGCTCCAGCAACAGTAAAGCAAGTTGCTGAACTTTCTTGTGTCTACTGTGCTGAAGAACATGCTTTTGATAATTGTCCTGGAAATCTAGCTTCAGTAAACTATGTGGGTAACTTCAATCGACAACCTCAGAACAACCCATATTCAAATACGAACAACCCAGGCTGGAAACAACACCCAAATTTCTCATGGAGCAGTCAGAATCGAAATGCTCCATCATTGAATGGACAAAGTAGAAACACACAACCACCTAGTTTTCATCAACAAAGTCAAGGGCAAAAGCATATCAGTCAGGATCCAATCACTTCATTGGAAGCACTGATCAAGGAGTATATTGCAAAGAATGAAGCAATTGTGCAGAGTCAAGCTGTGTCCTTGAGAAACCTTGAGAACCAAATGGGACAACTAGCTACAGCAATGAGCAGCAGAACTCAAGGAAGCCTACCTAGCAACACAGAAGACCCTAGGAGAGAGAGCAAAGAACACTGCAAAATAATTAGTTTGCGATCTGGAAAGAATGTTGATATCCCAGTTGAGGTGACCAAAAATAGGATGGAATGCAATTCAGAACAAAAACCAACTCGAAAGGGAAGCATGTTACAGAAAACTCCCCATTAAGACACTGATTACATGGGCCAAGCTACAACAACTGGAGACAAAATTCAACTAAATCATGCTGAAAAAGAAGTTGCAACACCAGTAGCCACAACCTGCACCAACCTAAACAAACAGAGTTTGGTACCTCCTGAATCTAACCAGCAGTTTAGACATCCACCACCCTTCCCACAAAGGTTCCAAAAACAAAAACATGACAAGCAGTTCAGCAAATTCCTAGAAGTGCTGAAGCAATTACATATAAACATACCTTTTGTGGAAGCTTTGGAGCAAATGCCAAATTATGTGAAATTTCTAAAGGACATCTTGGCAAGAAAAAGAAGGCTGGGAGAGTTTAAAATTGTTGCTTTAACATAGGAAAGCAGTCATATGCTCCAAAATAAGATTCCAGCAAAAGTGAAAGATCCAGGGAGTTTTACAATACCATGCTCTATAGGAACTAGGTATGCTGGCAGAGCACTCTGTGACCTGGGAGCTAGCATTAATTTGATGCCATTATCTGTATTTAAGTAGCTTGGGGTAGGGGAATGCAGACCCACAACAGTCACTCTGCAATTAGCTGACAGATCTCATGCATACCCTGAAGGAAAAATAGAGGATGTATTGGTGAAGGTTGATAAATTGATCTTTCCAGTGGATTTCATTGTACTGGATTTTGAAGCTGATAAAGAGGTACCCATTATACTTGGAAGACCTTTTCTAGCAACTGGAAAGACTCTGATAGATGTGTAGAAAGGAGAGCTCACCATGAGAGTGAATGATCAGCAAGTCACATTTAATGTACTAGAGGCTATGAGGAACCCTGATGAAGTAGAAGACTGCAATTTCCTGAGTGTAGTGGATTTTGTTGTAGCAGACAGAATGGACAGATGTTACAGTAATTCATTTGACAAAGTCACTACCTTTGATGATGCAGAAGAGGAAGATGTTGTAGTAATTCAGACAGATTGGATGGAAGCAAAGCAATTTGATAAGCACAACAGATTCATTGAACATCTGAATCTTTCAGACAGGGAAGTGAAAACGACTTTACCATCTATTGAATCACCTCCTAGTCTTGAATTAAAATTGTTACCTTCACATTTAAAATATGCTTATCTTGGTCAAAATAACACACTCCTTGTAATCATCTCTTCTACTTTGGATGCAGGTCAAGAACAGAGTTTAGTAGATTTGCTTGGAAAATACAGAAGAGCAATTGGATGGACAATGGCAGATATAAAGGGGATAAGCCCATCAATTTGCATGCATAAAATCCTGCTAGAAGATTGCTCCAGCAATTCAGTTGAGCACCAGAGAAGGTTGAACCCTATCATGAAAGAAGTGGTAAAGAAGGAAATCATCAAATGATTGGATGCTAGAATCATATACCCAATATCAGACAGTTCATGGGTGAGCCCAGTTCAATGTGTTCCAAAGAAGGAAGGGATAACAGTAATAGCTAATGAGAAGAATGAACTTATTCCTATAAGGACAGTAACTGGATGGAGAGTATGTATTGATTACAGGAAGCTCAACAAAGCCACAAGGAAAGACCACTTCCCACTACCATTCATAGACCAGATGTTGGGCAGACTTGTTAGAAAACAATAATATTGTTTCCTAGATGGGTATTCAGGCTACAACCAGATTGCTATAGCTCCTGAGGATCAGGAGAAGACTACATTTACTTGTCCTTATGGATCATTTGCCTTCAGAAGAATGCCCTTTGGGTTATACAATGCTCCAGCAACTTTTCAAATATGCATGATGTCTATATTTTCTGATATGGTAGAGCAGACTTTACAAGTTTTCATGGATGACTTCTCAGTTTTTGGAGAAACATACAAGGATGGTTTACACAACCTGGAAGAAGTTCTTAAAAGATGTGAGATGACCAACTTAGTACTCAATTGGGAAAAATGTCATTTCATGGTGCAAGAAGGAATAGTGTTGGGTCACAAGGTATCCAAGGATGGCATTGAGGTAGACAAAGCCAAGATAGAAGTAATAGATAAATTGCCACCTCCAACTTCAATAAAGTGTATCAGGAGCTTCTTGGGACATGCTGAATTTTACAGAAGATTCATTAAGGATTTTTCCAAGGTGGCTAAACCATTATGCTCATTGTTGGAACATGATAAACCCTTTTACTTTGACAAAGAGTGTCATCAAGTATTTGGAGAATTAAAGAAAGCTCTGATCACTGCTCCAGTAATCATATCTCCAGACTGGACTTTACCATTTGAATTGATGTGTGATGCTAGTGACCATTCTGTGGGAGCAGTATTAGGGCAAAGAAGGGATAAGGTTTTTCACTCCATATACTATGCAAGCAAAACTCTTACTCAAACTCAAATCAATTACACCACTACAGAAAAAGAATTGCTAGCAGTAGTATTTGCTTTTGACAAATTCAGAGCCTACTTGGTGGGCACTAGAGTGACTGTATATACAGACCATGCAGCCATCAAATACTTAATTTTAAAAAAAGATGTCGAGCCAAAATTAATCAGATGGATCTTATTGCTATAAGAATTTGACTTGGAAATTAAAGATAGAAAGGGGACTGAGAATCAAGTAGCAGATCACCTGTCAAGGTTGGAAGCAGACACAAGCACATTAACAAGGAAAGACATCACTGAAACTTTTCCTAATGAACAGCTGTTGGTGGTACAGCAAGCACAGATGCTGCAGCAGTCAGAATCTCCATGGTATGCAGATTTTGCTAACTATTTAGTAAGTAGGTTGTTACCACCCGAGCTGAAGTTTCAGGAGAAAAAGAAATTTCTTCATAATGTTAGAAGTTACCAATGGGATGACCCACATTTATATAAGCTGTGCCCAAACCAAGTAATACGAAGATGTGCTGCAGAAGGATAAATTCCCCATATACTGGAGTCATGTCATGCTGTAGCATATGGAGGACATTTTGGTGGTCACAGAACAGCTGCTAAAGTACTGCAATCAGGTTATTACTGGCCAACTATTTTTAAAGATGCTTATGAGTTCGTTAAATGTTGTGGCAGGTGTCAAAGGACAGGGAACATAACTAGCAGACATGAGATGCCATTGACCAACATACTGGAAGTGAAAGTTTTTGATGTCTGGGGAATAGATTTCATGGGACTTTTTCCCCCATCCTTTAGGAACTTATATATCCTTGTTGTTGTGGTTTATGTCTCCAAGTGGGTAGAACCTGCAATATTACCTACCAATGATGCTAAAACAATGGTGGCTTTTCTGCAGAAAAATATTTTTTCCAGATTTGGCACTCCTAAAGCAATTATTAGTAACGAGGGAGCACATTTTTGCAACAAAATCTTTGCTGCAGCAATGGTAAAATATGGAGTCAGACACAAGGTAGCTACAGCATATCACCCACAATCTAATGGTCAAGCTGAAGTGTCCAACAAAGAGATTAAAAAGATTTTAGAAAAATTGGTGAACCCAACAAGGAAGGATTGGTCTTTACACTTACATGATTCTCTATGGGCCTACATAACAATATACAAAACTCCACTCAGCATGTCCCCTTACCGAATTGTTTATGGAAAGGCTTGTCATTTGCCACTAAAGCTAGAGCATAAAGCACATTGGGTACTGAAGAAATTAAATTGGGATATTCATGCTGCAGTAGAGCAAAGAAAGCTTCAGCTTTGTGAGCTTGATGAATTACGGCTATTTTTATATGAAAATGCAAGAATTTATAAAGAGAGGACAAAACATTGGCACGACAAGCATATTCAACACAGGCAACTTAGCCCTGGATAATTAATGTTGCTCCACAATACAAGACTAAGATTATTTCCGGGAAAGCTCAAGTCACAATGGTCTGGCCCGTTTAAGCTGCTCAAAGTTTATCCTCATGGAGCTGTTGATCTTTTAGATGAACAAACAGGTCAAGAATTCAAGGTTAATGGACACAGGGTTAAGCACTACATACATCCAGCGGCAGATTGTTCAAAGGAGGTGTTACTCCTTAAAGAACCCAGCTATTGAGAAATGAAAGAAGGTCAGGCTGAAGGACCTTAAATCAAGCGCTCCATGGGAGGCAACCCATTGGGGAGACAGCCACTTCAAACCAATTTTGATATCCTTTGGTTTTGTAGACAGCTCTCCCTCTTTACCATCTTATTTAATTTTGTTTTTCTATGATTAGCCATTTACTTTTATCCTTTTACATTATTGCATTCTTTTTTTTCGCTTTAATTTGATCTATTTATTTCTTTTAATAATTTTAGAATTAATTTTAGTTTGAAGTAAGTGTGACAATTGAATTCCATATTGACAATTGAGAGTGTATGATAGCAGAATGCAGAGGTGAGCCACGTGTCAGAAGCTTTAGTGTGGAGTATGTATGGGTACTGTAGCAACTAATTTTACCGTTACAGTAAATTAAAAGCTGGAGCCTATCACTTATCATTGGAGATAAAATCGTGACAGATGGATGCATGGATATGGATAGAAATTGCGGAAACAAATCTCTGAAATTAAAGCTTTAATTTCACTGGCAGATAATTTTGGGGATATGCACATTTAATTCAAATATTTTATTCCCTCAATTATCTATAGTTACCGTATTTATCTTCAAATTAAAGTCCATTATAAAAAGGAGTCACTGTGCTTCGTGCTCTACGACACTATTTCCCATCTCCTTCGTAAGTACAACCCTCTAAATTCTTACCCTCTTCTTCTCATTTTACTCTCAGGCACATTAGCTTCAATGTGTTTCTGCTACAGCAATGCCGAGGTATAAGAAAACAGCCAGCTGCCTCAAAGATCTGTCACGCTTCCAGAGTTACCACGCCGAAGAAAAATATGAAGAATTCATAGAGCCGCGTAAGATTCTGGAAGAGAAAGGGTTTCAATTTCCAGAACAACTCACTGGAATTGTACAAACAATTCATAATGCTGGAGCAAAACGAGGATGGTTAGAGTTTTTCAATCACCCTCGTGATCCTGTGCTTCAAGTAGTCAAAGAATTTTACGCCAATTTGGTAAGCCATGATCAGCACAACATTTGGGTAAGAAACACACTTGTTCCATTAGACTCCCGAGTTATAAATGCTTTTTATAATTTACCTGCTGAAATTAATTGTGAGTATGCCAAGTTGCGTGATAAATTGACCCCGAAAAAGTGGAACACCATTTTCACAACTCTTACAATAGAAGGGGCATCATGGGCTAACGAGGAAGGGCGTGTAGTTAATAGGATAGATTTGAAACCTATTGCTAAGGTGTGGGTGGAATTTCTGAAATCTAGGCTTATGCCCACCACTCACACTACTACGGTTTCGCAAGAGAGATTGGTTTTGTTATATGTCATTGTTCGAGGGCTTCCAATAGATGTGGGCAGCATCATCGCAAAAGAAATCCGGGAGTGTGCAGTCAAGACTCACTGAACTGCTGCCTTGCTATTTCCTTCACTCATCACCAGCATTTGTGTAGTTTCTGGTGTTCGTCTTGACGCCAGAGATGACTATGTCAAGAATGATGGTGCCTTTACGGCACGTACCATTGAGAGAATTGCTGGTGAGAGTGCTGGAACAACCACTGAACCAGCCGCTGTACCAGGAGCAAGACGAACTATTGGCTTAGAACAGACCATCCAGGCACTTAGCACCAGTATCACTCAATGTGTGGAAGCTCGGCAGAGGGAAAATGGTCGGTTTTGGACTTATCTACAGCACCTGGATAACCAACTACACCAAATTACTCTGTACATGAAACGCACTCACCGAAACTTCCCTGATTCACTATTCCAGCAGTACAATTTTGACACCAACACCACAGGTGCTCCAGCAGAAGCCAGTGAAGAAGCCACTGCTACAGATGAACCAGCAGAAGAAGCTACAACTGAACCACAAGCAGAAGTCGAATCAGAAAATACTTAACCATCTGACCCACCTGAGGATGAAGGTGACAAGTCTGAGACTGATAACTCACCCTCAGAGGTAGAGGACAATTCGGAGAAAGAACGTGAGGAACCAACCATCCCAACCCAGTCCAAAACTAGGAAGCAGCACATTATTCAAGAAGAGGAGGAAGAAGACCTTGAAGAGGAACCGTCTATTCCAGTCTTTGCAGGCAAAGGAAAGGACAAGGGTAAAGTAAAAATGGCAACACCTCCAGCCTCTGAAGATGAAATGGAGCAAGTTGATGCCGAGCTGGCTACTGCAGCAGCCAAAGTTACGCCTACACCTGAGCAAGCCAAGCAACTACTGGCGATCATTGCGGCCATCACAGCTGAGGGCCAAGCAGCTGATGCATCAACTCCAATTCCTCCCCAGCAAACTCCTAGCCAGCCTGTTCGTACCAGCCCACGACAGTCCAACAAAAGAAAAGGCAGTACTTCTAAAGGCCCTGCTACAGCAACCCGATCCATAACTCCTCTCACCAGCCGCGCGACGAAAAAGAAAAAGACGTTGCCAGCTGTTGAGTGTTAGAAAATGCATATTTATAAAGGAGAAAACCGTCATTTTACATTTCAAGTCTTACTAACAACCCTTACTTTTATGTATTTAACCTTCTTGTGATGTAATTACGTGTGTGTTATTTTAATTAAGTATTTTATGTATTTTAGGGGCATTATAGTCATTTCACAATAAAGGAGAGATCATACGGCAAAACGGACATCACTTTTGAACTCAGGACGGTCGAAAACCTTAGGAGGGGCATAAAAGGAAAAATGGCACTATTCACATGTACGGTACTATTCACGTGTACGGTACTGTCTACGTTACTGTTCACGACACTGTTCACATAGACGGATCGATGACGTGGCATTGACCGATGATGTGGCATTGACTGATGAGGTGTCACGATCCTGTTGGACTAAACTTCTTATGTACTGTTGATGGTGACGTGGCAGCATATCAGTGGACGAAAAATCTCGCGTACGGTGCATGCATCACACAGGATTATTTTCAACCAAACCGCGTTACTGTTCATCCGGGTCAAACCGTGTTACTGTTCATCCGCGTGGTCAAACCGTGGACTGTTGACTGATGACGTGGCGCAATCCTGAGCGTCCAAACTGTTTTTAATCCGATGGCCATGATTTACTCCATGTATCTATAAAAAGGGGGCCTCCCCCCCCTAATTTGATATCTCTGAATCCATTTTTGGGATCCATTTTCTGTAATTCCTTCTCCATCTTGTATTTTCTTTGTATTTTAATAAATCCCCTTTTTGCCCCTAGTTCAATTATGAGTGGCTAATTTTCTTTCAAGCTTGGGTTGAAGGTGAAGTCTCAACATGTGTCATGGGCTTTATTTGGTAAATTTATTTTCTTTTCCCCTCTAGTTTTTGTGGATGATTTGACTTATCGTCGACAAATAATACTGATCTTGTCTAGATACCGCCTTGGTTACACCGGCTCTCTAGTATAAGGTTATTATTATTTGGCACGATAAGCCCTTAGCACCATATTGATTAGAGCGTGGTTCATGAGGTGTGGATTCCCCCCTCATGATTTAATTGGCATTAATACGGATTATTTAGCCCATGATGCATGTTGATACGGATCCGAATACCCAAGTACGTCATTTCAAATAGAATTATCTTCAATTTATTCTCGCCATTGCAATTCCAATTTTAGAATTTATTCTCGCCATTTTAATTTAAGTTTTAGCATATTCCAAATCATTTCCACCACAATTCCAACCACCCATTTTGCAAAATTAATTCTATACACAATTAAAATCCACCTCCTCGTGGGATCGACACTCGTCACCATTGATCTACACTACAATAGATTCGTGCGCTTGCGAGTTCATTAAAATTTGCACAACAAGTTTTTGGCGCCGTTGCCGGGGAGGTAAGTAGTTTTAATTTATAGAATTAATTTTTGTGAATAATTTCTTTTATTTGTTTTCTTGTATTTTTTTTTATTAAAAAAAAAAAAAGGTAAATCTACATTTAAAGGTTAGTATTTCTTTTCTTTTTTTTTAAAATTCTTTAATTTAATTTTCAATTTATTTTTTCTTTGTAATTTTTGTTTATTTTATTAATTTAATTTTTAGTTAATTTATTTCACGTATTTATTTTTGTGTATTTTTATAGAAAGGTTGTAATAGCGCAATAAGGTTAGTATCGTAATTTCTCCCTCTTCTTTATTTTTATTTATTTTTGTTCCCATCTTTATTTTATTTTATTTATTTTGCATGCATGGTCGTAGGTCATTATTACCAAATCTTGAACCTATAGACCTTGAATTAGAAAAAACACTTCGCACACACAAACAATTTAAAAATAGAATGGATTTGCAACCACAGGAGAGGCCATTTAAGGACTATTTTAGTCCCTTAGCTAATTTGAGCACATCATGTATTAGATACCCAAATGTAGCTGCTAGGAGCTTTGAACTAAAACCTAGTGTGCTAAATTGTCTCCCCACATTCTATGGCCTAGAAAATGAGGACCCATATAATCATCTGAATGATTTTCATGCCATTTGTCAAACTTTTAAATATGAAAATTTTTCAGACGATGATGTTAAACTTAGATTATTCCCATTTTCTTTAAAGGATAGAGCTCGTTCATGGTTAAATACTTTGCCTGCTAATAGCATTGCATCATGGGAACAAATGGTTACAAAATTTCTAAATAAATATTTCCCAGTGCATAAAACCAATTCTATTCGCAGGGAAATTTCAGAGTTTACACAAAGAGAGGACGAGCAATTTTTCGAAACGTGGGAGCGATTCAATGGGCTACTCTTGAAGTGTCCACATCATGGGTACGAAAAATGGCACTAATGCCAATACTTTTTGGAGGGATTATTGCCGAATGTGCAAGAATGGCTAATGGCAACAAGTGGAGGAGAGCTAATGTCAAAAAGCGCAACAGAGATTTGGGAATTCTTCCAGCGACAAGCGGATAATTCCCAACAACGGAGTCGATCACTCAGGAATACTAAAAGAATTAAAGGAGTGAATGAGGTTCACATTGGCGAGTCAAGTTCAGAAATTAAAGAAGTCAAAGCAATAATTGAAGGTCTCTCTCGACAAATAGCATCGTTATCGACTGCTAAATCAACAGAGCCACATGACCATGACTCATACTCAGATCAAGCCAATGCTATAGGTGTAATGAGAAAGCCATCAAATTACAACCCATACTCCAACACATATAACCCTGGATGGAGAGACCACCCCAATTTTTCATGGTCTCAAGGATTCCAACAGAATGGACCAGCAGCTCCAGCTCCACCAATGCAACAAATTCCTCAAAATCCTCATGCCTCTCAGCCACCATTCAGACCATACAATCAGAACCAGAACTACTCTCAACCCAGACCATGGGAGGATGCATTCCAGAATTTCAAGAATGTTACTCACTCTACGATTGAGCAACAGAACCGCACCATTGATGGATTACGAAATGAGTTGAGAGCGGGCTTCAACTCACAAGCCCAATCAGTTTCAAGCCTTGAGAAGATGGTGGGACAACTTGCTTCTTCAGTTCAGACCTTGGCAATGACTGTTGAGAAAGGCAAGTTTCCAAGTCAACCAGTGCCTAATCCTAAAGGAGTACATGAAGCAAGTACCAGTTCACCACAGCAGCATGGAGAGGTCAAAGCAGTTATGACCTTGAGAAAAGGAAAAGAAGTCGACAACAAAGTAGAGATGCCGGTGACAAAAGAAAATCAAATTGTACCTGTAAATGCTGAGGACTCACCACCGGAGGAGAAAGAAGAAACCAACCCACGAGAGTACATTCCCAAGGCTCCATTTCCTCAGAGGTTAGCTAAAGGAAAAAAGGGAAAATCCACAGGTGAGATTCTTGAAATCTTCAAACAGGTAAGTGTCAACATCCCTTTACTTGATGCTATTAAACAAGTTCCATCTTATGCCAAGTTTCTTAAAGACCTTTGTACTAAAAAGAGAAATATGCATGTTCAAAAGAAGGCATTTTTAACAGAAAACGTTAGTTCTATACTCCAACATAAAATTCCTTTAAAATGCAAAGACCCAGGCTCCCCCACTATCTCATGTAGTATAGGGAACCACACAATTGAGAATGCTTTGTTGGATTTAGGAGCTAGTGTAAATTTGTTGCCTTATTCAGTATTCGTGAAACTTGGACTGGGAGAATTACACCCAACTCCAGTGGTGTTACAGCTTGCAGATCGGTCCACGAAAATACCTCGTGGTATTGTGGAGGACGTGCTTATCCAGGTAGACAAGTTTTATTTTCCTGTTGATTTCATTGTAATTGACACTCAACCAATACAGGACTCAAGGAAGCACATCCCCATTATTCTAGGCCGACCTTTCTTGGCAACTGCGGATGCTCACATTCAATGCAGGACTGGAAATATGCAGTTGTCCTTCGGTAACATGACTATGGAGCTAAACATTTTCAACATTGCCAAACAACCTCACAGTGCAGATGATGGAATTGTTGATGTGGATTTAATTGAAGCATTAGTTGATGACACATTTATTTCAAACTTTAGTGATGATCCTTTACAAACATGTTTAACTCACTTTGGTTTGGATTTTGATATTGACAGATCGGTCGATGAGGTCAATGCTCTACTTGACTCAGCACCATCCATGGACACTAATAAATGGAAGTCAAGAGTTGAACAACTAGCACCATCAGAGAAGAAACTCATCCCATCATCAGAATCACCACCGAAACTCGAGCTCAAACCATTACCCAACACTCTGGAATATGCATTTTTGGGAGAAGAAAGTACTCTACCGGTAATCATCTCATCATCCCTAAATGACAAACAAAAGGGTAAGTTGTTGGATGTTTTAAAAGAGCACAAAGGGGCATTAGGATGGACCATAGCAGATATAAAAGGTATAAACCCAGTAGACTGCATGCATTACATTCACCTTGATGAAAATGCTAAAACTACTAGGGAGATGCAACGTCGGTTAAATCCTAACATGAAAGAAGTTGTTAGAACTGAAGTCCTTAAGCTATTAGATGCAGGTATCATTTACCCAATTTCTGATAGTTCATGGGTCAGTCCTGTACAAGTCGTCCCCAAAAAGTCAGGAGTCACAGTAGTTACCAATGCTGATAATGAATTGATACCAACTAGAGTAACTACAGGATGGCGTGTATGCATTGATTATAGAAAGTTGAATTCTGTCACACGTAAAGACCATTTTCCTTTACCATTTATTGATCAAATGCTTGATAGATTAGCAGGCCATGAATTTTATTGCTTTCTAGATGGCTACTCAGGATATAATCAGATTCCCATAGCACCAAAAGATCAAGAGAAGACCACTTTCACTTGCCCTTTTGGCACATTTGCATATAGGAGAATGCCATTTGGATTATGTAATGCACCTGCTACATTTCAACGATGCATGTTAAGCATTTTTTCTGATATGGTTGAACGATTCCTTGAAGTCTTTATGGATGACTTTTCTGTCTTTGGTGACTCGTTTGATCAATGTTTACATCATCTAACGCTAGTTCTGCAGAGATGTACCGAGAAGAACTTAGTCTTGAATTGGGAGAAGTGCCATTTTATGGTAAAACAAGGTATTGTTCTCGGTCACATCATTTCGAGCAAAGGTATTGAGGTTGACAAAGCCAAGGTGGATCTCATTTCTAATCTTCCTCCACCTAAAACAGTCAGAGAAGTAAGATCTTTCCTTGGGCATGCTGGTTTTTATAGACGTTTCATTAAAGATTTTAGCAAAGTTTCTAGACCCTTATGTAATTTACTTGCTAAGGATGTACCTTTTATCTTTAATGATTCATGTCTTATGGCTTTTGAAAAATTAAAGCAATTGTTGACATCATCACCCATCATTCAGGCCCCAAACTGGAGCTTACCATTTGAGCTCATGTGTGATGCATCTGATTATGCAGTAGGAGCAGTATTAGGACAAAGAGTTGATCGAATTCCTCACGTTATTTACTATGCTAGTATGACATTGAATGATGCACAGTTGAATTATTCAACTACTGAAAAAGAAATGCTAGCAGTAGTGTTTGCATTAGAGAAATTTCGATCTTATCTCATTGGTTGTAAAATAATTATATTCACAGATCATGCTGCTCTTAAATATCTTCTCACAAAGAAAGATGCAAAAGCTAGACTAATTCGTTGGGTGTTACTTTTGCAGGAATTCGACTTGGAATTCAAGGATAAGAAAGGCACAGAAAATGTTGTGGCGGACCACCTCTCTCGTCTCCATTTTGACACAATTACAGAGCCATTACCATTAAATGAGTCATTCCCAGATGAACAATTGATGCATGTGGAAGTATTACCTTGGTATGCTGATATAGTTAATTATCTTGTTACAGGTAAACTTCCAGAGCATTGGACCAAGCAAGACAAGGCTAAATTCTTTGCGGAAATAAAGAATTTCTTTTGGGATGACCCATATTTGTTCAAGTATTGTGCAGACCAAATTGTTAGACGATGTGTCCCTGAAAATGAAATTCAGAATATTCTTTCATTCTGCCATGAACAAGCGTGTGGAGGCCATTTCAGTGCTAAGAAAACAGCTACAAAAGTTTTACAATGTGGTTTCTATTGGCCAACTATATTTCGAGATGCTTACACTTTCTGTTCTTCATGTGATAGGTGTCAACGAATGGGGAGCATTACACGAAGAAACATGATGCCACTAAATCCAATTTTAGTGGTTGAGATTTTTGACGTATGGGGTATCGACTTCATGGGACCCTTTCCCCCTTCTTTTGGCCATCAATACATATTGGTTGGTGTTGACTACGTCTCGAAATGGGTAGAAGCAATTCCATGTAGGACCAATGATCACAAAGTGGTGATAGGATTTTTGAAAAGCAACATTGTTTCACGCTTTGGATTCCCTCGAGCGATAATCAGTGATGGTGGTGCCCACTTTTGTAACAAAGCATTCAAGGCTCTTTTGACAAAGTATTCAATCACACACAAAGTGGCGACCCCGTATCATCCGCAAACCAGTGGCCAAGTTGAGATCTCCAATCGAGAAATAAAGCACATATTAGAAAAAACGGTGAGGCCAGACAGAAAAGATTGGTCATTAAGACTTGATGATGCATTATGGGCATATAGAACGGCTTTCAAGACCCCGATTGGGATGTCACCCTACAGGCTAGTGTATGGAAAAGCTTGCCACCTACCTGTGGAACTCGAGCATCGTGCATATTGGGCCATCAAGAAATTCAACTTTGACATGCAGCAAGCCAGCTCAGAAAGAAGATTACAACTGGCAGAACTTGAAGAAATTCGCAATGATGCATACGAAAATGCCAAGATTTACAAGCAACGAATGAAAGTCTTTCACGACAAGCACATTATGAGAAAATCGTTCACTCCAGGTCAGAAAGTGCTTTTATTCAATTCTCGTTTGTACCTATTCCCAGGTAAGTTACGCTCTCGATGGTCTGGTCCCTTTATTGTTCATACTGTTTTTCCACATGGGGCAATTGAAATTAAGGACCCAAAGAATGGTGTCACGTTTAAAGTTAATGGTCAAAGATTAAAGCCATATCTAGAATACCAACCACATGGAGAAGACACCGAAATAAATTTGAGTGACCCACCAAATTTGAATTGATTTTTTTTTCTTTTCGTTGATTTGATTTTTCTTTATTTCTTTTTATTATTATTCTTTTGCTAATTGAAATTGTTTTTGCATAAGTGTGTTTATTTTACCATTAAGTTTTCTCTTATCATTTTTAATCATGAGTCTCATACTTAGACCGTTCCTCCTGAACATTCTTAAACCACTTCAACGTGTCAAAACTCATCTCAAAAGGCAGATTCTATTTTGTAAAACACAACGCATTTGGGCTCTACAACCACCAGAGTTAGTAGCCTATGTTGAGGGTTTAGAACGCCAACTCAGAGACATTGAGAGAAGTGTTTACGACATCCAGTTGGAGCTTGAGGTAAATTCAATAAGAGGACGATTTTAATTTTCTTTGTGTGTTTTAATTTGTTTTTCTGTTTGTGTGCTTTAGTTTGTTACCCCGGTGAAGTGGCGGATAACGGTACTCCGTGACAATCAAGTCGGTTAACTTCAGTTTCCCATAATAACTGATATTCTGAGGCGAAGGTATGGACAGAAACGAGATTCTAGCGAAGCTTCACAAGCGATTCCCTTCACTTCCTCAGAATGCCCTCCTTACGATCTATAAAGCCCGGTCTGAACGCATGCGATTGCTCATGAAGAATAACATACCTGCAGACATCCGTTGGTTAATCGAGGCTAAAGTACGATTGGCAGGTGAGTTACCTCCTAAATTTATTGCATACATGCCTGGTTGTGGTAAAGGAAATTATGCAAGAAAACGACGAGCTCGAAGAATTTCTGTTGCTTGTCATAAGTGTGCCAGAATGAGTTGCGATAGAAACCCATGTTCTTTAGGAATGGTGTCTGATAACAGGGAAGATAAGATTCAATTCATTAGGGATGGCTTGAATAAGGAGTCATTGGATGATATCCTTTTGTCTCTTGAAACGCATCCCAGTGGATATGTGCAAGGAGCGATTCTCCAGTTATGGCCATTATTCCAGAAAGAGCATGCACGATATAGTCTCGGGAATCTGACTATAAACGACCATGTTTGCCAGTTTATAAGAAAACTGGATGGGAAGCCCATCCTCGACCCATAGAGGGCGTTCAAGCCGTTTCTGGACGTAAAACCAGAGGAAGATGTGAGCCACAGTCGCAACTACGTGTAAATATCCTTTTACTTTCTGTTATTTTATTTCACTATTGTTTTATCGTTTGCATTATTGCCTTTAATAATTTTATTACTGTTTGCTTTTTCCTTTTTACTGTTTTCTTTTTGACTCGCGAGCCACGTGCTTTACGCGTTATTTGACACTGACATGTTACCTCATACACAGCTGTGATCCACTGTCACCAAGATTCTTAAATGTGATTTACTTTTTGTCAAGCACTCACAAATTATTTTTGAGAAGTATCACAATGGCAGCCACTCCCAATAGACAATTCAAGAACATTTGTGTGCTTTCTGGATTTACCTATGGCAAACATAAAGAGTTCGTTGAGGCAGCCATAGATCTTGGTCGAAGCATAGCAGCGAGAAAATTACATTTGGTGTATGGAGGAGGTAACCGAGGGTTATCAAAAATGGTCTCAGAAGCAGCTTTTATCAGAGGAAGTCAAGTGTTAGGCATCATCCCAAGAGTCCTAAAACCATTGGGCAGTTCGTCTGACTCATCAACAGGAGAAGAGTTAGTCGTCTCAAGTATGCAAGAAAGAATAACTGAAATGCTTAATCATGCTGATGCTTTTATTTTCCTTCCAGGAGATCTTGCAACACTAGAGGCACTTATCACACTAGCATCTTGGGCCCATCTACACATCCACCAGAAACCCATCGGTTTGTTAAATGTCAATAACTTTTATGATGGCTTTATCGCATTTCTTAACCATGCAATAAAAAACTATTTCATTCCTTCTAATGTGAAAAAACTCTTTATTTGTGCTCACACTACTAATGAGCTACTTGATATGTTACAAGCTTATAAACCGGAGCCAGACCCCTGGACCTTTGTGTTGGAGCGACCAAATAATGATGGTAACAGTAGCCGCAGTAAGAAGTACAAATTAGATTTAACTCTCCGCCTGTAAATATTTTCTTCTGTGTTGCACCACCCAGGTGATGTCTTCTAAACTCTACTTCTTTCCTTTAAAACATTGAGGACAATGTTTCGTTCTGGTTGGGGGGAGGGAATAGTCGACAATTGTGGAATCTTGGTTAAGTTTTTACTGATTTTTTTGTTGTAGAAACTAACTGTTGCTAACATTTTATGTTGAAGATGGCTGAATATGGAGTGTAGTTACTCTAGAAACGCATCGTCATCGTTTTAAAAAAAAAAAAAAAAAAAACCTGTTTTCTTCCTCTTTCTCCTTTATAAATATGTAGTTTCAAATTTTTGAGTCGAAGATGGCTGAATATGGAGTGTAGTTACTCTAGAAACGCATCTTCTTAGTTTAAAAAAAAAAAAAAAAAATTCTTTTTCTAATTAATTTTTCTACATCATTTTCACATTTCTGCATGCATATTTTCCTTTCATGTTTAGAATAGGTTGGGGGGTAGAATGTTGTTTAAAAAAAAAAAAATTGTGTTATTTGTTTTAACATTGGATGACATGATTAATTTCAAATTTTAGTATTTGTATTATCTTTGGTCTTAAGTGATGTTACGCTATGTTTGCTACTTTACATGTTGATGTCGGAGACAAATATGAGTTGCTTGAAGGAATGAACATGTCATAAATAAGTGCCAAGTGAGTAGTTGAGCCTATCATTTTCTTGGAGAGTAACCCTTTTGCCCATTCTCTATACAGCTTAGCAGTTTATTATTTTATACACGATCTCTAGATTTCTTTTAAGTTAACCCTTTAAAAAAAAAAATATGGTAAAATAAAAAAAAAAAGAAAAAAAGAAAAAAATGTGTGTTGCTACATTGGGAGGCCCATCTAACTAGTAGATATGGATAATTATTTAGAGCCCTAAAAGACGATGGAAAGGCCATCTTTGATCCGTTTGAGCCTTTCTAGCCATCCCTTTTATTAAATATCCATAGTTACCCCTTTTGAGCCTTTAAAAAAAAATAATAATAAAAAAAAAAAAAAAAAAAGAACAAAAACATTTTCTTTGTCAACTTATCATCTTGACCCACTCTGATTTGGAGTATTACCCAATGTCTTTTAAGTTCCATCACCTATTTATGTTTGAGAAAATGTAAATAATTATATTGTTCAGTGAAGTTATGCCAAATAAAAGCAAAAAAAAAAAAAAAAAAAACAAAAACAAAAGTTGTTGTTTCAAAAGAATAAAAATAACAATAATAGGTGAAATCCACCTTGCAAGTTCCAAAAAAAAAAAAAAAAAAAAAAAAAAAATTCTGCATTTTTCTCAAACATACACTTTGTTTTCCTTATTTCCTTTCTTTGTTAGCCATATCCCTAGCCTACGTTACGTCCTAATAAAAGTCCTTCTTGATTTTAGGGAACTATAGTTTGAAGTAGAAGCTAGTTATATGGGCTAAAAAGATGTAGTGATGCATAATAAAAAAAAAAAAAAAAAAAAAAAGATAAATAAAGTGGGTTGACTAACATTTTATTTGACTTGAGATCGTATTATTTCTAAGCTGAGGGCATATTTATTTCATCTTGGTGAGAGCATGTGATATCATTTCTTTATTATTTTCTCTCTCAATTACCATTCATTGGAGTGACTATTTTTATTGAGTTTAATTTATTTGTGAGAGTGTCATTACTTCCAGTGAGATTTTGGGGTTTGACATGTCATTCTTGAAAGTAGCTATAACAAAGTCTACTGGGCCGATTCATGTGGATGGTTGATGTGGGTGTGATATTGCTTTAGACTGGAGATAATGCTTATACTTTTATTTGATTGCTATCATTAATCTGATTGAATAAACACGAGTGTTTCAAAAAAAAAAAAAAAAAAAATCATTTTGAATTTGAATTTTGTTTTCGCATTATTTGCTAGGGACTAGCAATAAGCTGGTTGGGGGGTGTGTTGAGTGTTAGAAAATGCATATTTATAAAGGAGAAAACCGTCATTTTACATTTCAAGTCTTACTAACAACCCTTACTTTTATGTATTTAACCTTCTTGTGATGTAATTACGTGTGTGTTATTTTAATTAAGTATTTTATGTATTTTAGGGGCATTATAGTCATTTCACAATAAAGGAGAGATCATACGGCAAAACGGACATCACTTTTGAACTCAGGACGGTCGAAAACCTTAGGAGGGGCATAAAAGGAAAAATGGCACTATTCACATGTACGGTACTATTCACGTGTACGGTACTGTCTACGTTACTGTTCACGACACTGTTCACATAGACGGATCGATGACGTGGCATTGACCGATGATGTGGCATTGACTGATGAGGTGTCACGATCCTGTTGGACTAAACTTCTTATGTACTGTTGATGGTGACGTGGCAGCATATCAGTGGACGAAAAATCTCGCGTACGGTGCATGCATCACACAGGATTATTTTCAACCAAACCGCGTTACTGTTCATCCGGGTCAAACCGTGTTACTGTTCATCCGCGTGGTCAAACCGTGGACTGTTGACTGATGACGTGGCGCAATCCTGAGCGTCCAAACTGTTTTTAATCCGATGGCCATGATTTACTCCATGTATCTATAAAAAGGGGGGCCTCCCCCCCCTAATTTGATATCTCTGAATCCATTTTTGGGATCCATTTTCTGTAATTCCTTCTCCATCTTGTATTTTCTTTGTATTTTAATAAATCCCCTTTTTGCCCCTAGTTCAATTATGAGTGGCTAATTTTCTTTCAAGCTTGGGTTGAAGGTGAAGTCTCAACATGTGTCATGGGCTTTATTTGGTAAATTTATTTTCTTTTCCCCTCTAGTTTTTGTGGATGATTTGACTTATCGTCGACAAATAATACTGATCTTGTCTAGATACCGCCTTGGTTACACCGGCTCTCTAGTATAAGGTTATTATTATTTGGCACGATAAGCCCTTAGCACCATATTGATTAGAGCGTGGTTCATGAGGTGTGGATTCCCCCCTCATGATTTAATTGGCATTAATACGGATTATTTAGCCCATGATGCATGTTGATACGGATCCGAATACCCAAGTACGTCATTTCAAATAGAATTATCTTCAATTTATTCTCGCCATTGCAATTCCAATTTTAGAATTTATTCTCGCCATTTTAATTTAAGTTTTAGCATATTCCAAATCATTTCCACCACAATTCCAACCACCCATTTTGCAAAATTAATTCTATACACAATTAAAATCCACCTCCTCGTGGGATCGACACTCGTCACCATTGATCTACACTACAATAGATTCGTGCGCTTGCGAGTTCATTAAAATTTGCACAACACCAGCTACTTCTCCACAAGCTTCACCAAAGGATAAGCTGCCCAGTGCATCCAAAAAGCGCTGATAGCATCCCGTCATGTGCTGCAATCCCCACCACAGGGGAGTATTCTTCCCTTACTAGTTTATTTCTTAAAATATATATATATATATATATATTTTCCTTCTGTTGTCAATTTGTGTGATATTTTCAAAGGTTTTCCCATATCTTTGTCAGTTCATGTCCCTTTTTTCTGTATGCGTGTGAGGACACGGCAACTCTCAAGTTTGGGGGGGTTGTGTTTCCGAATGCATATGTTTATGTTTGTATGCATGTGTTCATGTTTGTGTGGTGTGAAGATCTGTTATCTAGTATTTGTGTATGGATTTGAAAACCTAATGAAGATAAATTGAGTGCTATTCAGTATTTATATGCCAAGTAGAGATAAGTTATAGATGAAAGTGAAATTCTGTCCTGACACTTAGACTTTGGTTGAATTATATGAGACTACTAGAGTAAAGCCAAAAGAATAGAAAAGATCCTAAGTTTGGAAGGGAGAAGCAAGTTTGATTAACTGTGATTTCTATGAAATACAATCTGTTCCAATGGCTCAAGTTGCTGAGTAACCAGATCTGAGTATGTACCCCATATGCAAAATTGTGTTCAAAGGTAGCGAGAGTTATGAGCAATGCTGTAGCACAGTTATAAAAAAAATAATAAATGAAAAAAATTAAATTAAATTAAAAAAAATCTTCTGTCTAAGGCATTGAGTAGCCAGGTCTGTTCATGAGCCCCATGTTCAACCTTGAGTAAAAGATACCTCTAGATAAGATTACATTATAGTTGCTGCTGCAGCAACTCTGATCTGGGCATGGTTTGAGTAATTGGGTGTCATCATTACAATTGATTGACATTCACATGAAAGATAAATGTTACAGTGAGGAGGTTGAATATTCCCTAGTTTGTCAAATCCTAAAATTATCACAGTTGAGTATGTGAAAGTTTTGTTACCCCATTTGTGAATGAAGTATTCTCACTGCTGAAATTCATGCAGTCCCTTGGTGATGTTATAGCATATCTAGAATTCAACCGAAAGAGCACACACACACTATGGACAGAAAGAAGCTTAAGTCTAGAACTAATTTACTATGGTCATCTTGCATGATTGGGAATGTGATCTGAAGGTGGAAAAATCCTTGCAGAAAAAAAAAATTGATGAAAGAGCTAAAGTTGTGTGCATGATTGTTTGTGTGAAGTGTTAGTATGTGCCGTTATTACTTTGAGGACAAGTAATAGTTTAAGTTTTGGGGTGTGATAACTCTAGAAAATGAGAGTTATTACATCAGTTCTAGACTTGAATCAAGATCACTTAGAGAAAAAATAAGGTATTTTTATTACATTTTGGTTACCTTTTGCATAAACATTCATTTTAGTTGAGTCTTAATAAGTTTTGCTTGAATCAAAGTAATTTGTGCTAAAAACAGGTGCATAATTGTAGGTTTTAAATTCACGAGGGGATGTTGAGGCATTAGAAGAGCGAGAGGAGGAAGGAAGATGGCCACAAAAGAAGTAAAGCACAATCGGGAATAAGGCACTGTTGTAGCAGCTGTTAGAGCAACCAGTGCTGTAGCAATCTGGGAGCAATACGGGAGAAAACTTAGGCGCAGGTCAGCCATAAAATCGCGATCTGCATGCTTCCTAATTTAAACACTTGCACGCTCATGGGCTTTGGTTTAACCTAATTTGCAATATAAAAAGGAGGCGTGCACCACATAGAAAGGCGACAAGGAATTATCATCAAAATAATTACAAAGGCAAGAAGAAGAAGAAGATCAAGATTGAGGAGTGCTGTTCGGCATCATTGAAAAACCGTGCAGGATCATTAGTCTTTCACCGTGCTCAATTTATATTATCTTTCTTCCTTTAATTGTTTGGATGTATTCCGTGATCAGTATATTTATGTTTACTTTTCTCATTCAGAATATGAACTAAACTTACTTGTAGTTGAGTGACAAATAATCCAATGGGTTCTTGACTGTTCTTATATGTTGTTATGGCATTGCTGTAACATTATACCCTAGTAGTTTTTATGAATATAACTGTTATTTCGGTTGACCACCCATTTAATAGTTTCAGTTAAGATAGAGCAGCAAAAGGGCATGTCTTAGCGGATATTATTAGAGTATTACTTGCTCTTAAATCGAGTTTCCTGGATTAAGTTATCTTGAATCCCATAAGGGCAATACTTGAAGTTAAGATTTGTGACACACTAGATATAGGTGTTCACCTTGTAGGGTGGAAGGGTTAAAGACCATAATGTCATACTATAAATAGATTAGCAACTGGTCATTGTTAATAGATTTAAGGGTATGAGACTTCCAATATGCGATAGCTGAGGATGCAAATAAACTCTGCCCAGTGCTGCAGCACTGGTCGTAACAATTAGTACTAATTTGATGAAAAACAACCAACCCCAAAGGAGAGTTTGGTCATTCAACTACCTCAATCTCAATTGAATCTTAAACACACGTAATCTAGTTTATTTTATTACAGTATTGTCTTATTTAGTTCTTATTTCAATTATTGATTACGATAGAAATTATTTGACCATTGTTTGTTTTGGTTTCAAGTTGAGTTGCGTTATTGTGAGTGCTATAGCATTTTGAGTAACATCAATCCATGTGGAGATGATCTTGAATACTTATCACTTTATTACTTGTTGTGTATACTTGCACATTGGCATTGATAGTTATTGCTTATAAAATTTACCAACAATAGTTCATTAGACTCATTAGACAATGGATTTGAAATTACCTGAGGAAGAACACTTTCGGTTAATTCTTCAGTTAATGGTGTAGACATGGGTAACTCTAGTGGCCTTGATAGTGCTTCAGACATGTCCAGAAAATTAGAGGGATCACATTCGGTTTCAGTCATAGAAGGTTTTTGATACAGCCTCCCATATACCTTTGGCTGTAGGGAGACGAATAAATCGTTGCATCAACGATGGACTCATTGAATCAATCATCCAGCTCTTGACTCTCTGATTTTCAGTAATCCATGATCCAAGATTAGGATCTCCAAGTGCTGGTTTCTTCGTTTCTCTAGTAAGGTAACCAGCTTTGTTGCGAGCACTAATCCGCATCTCCATGAGTTGAGACCATAATGAGTAGTTTGGTCTCATCCAAAGTGATTCTAGTTGGAAAAGTCGAGTTGTCTTGATGAACAACAACTTGTGGTGCTGGTGGTGGGATAATATCCATTGATACGCCTGTGATATCAGGCATAGAGTTCACAACAGCGGTGAATATTCATAATACGAATACGAATTTCGAGAGAGAAAAAAAAGGAGAAAAGAAAATATTTGATTGTCAACACAGATTCTCTTGGTGAGGAACCTGCTCTGATACCATGTCAAACAAAGGTTTCAATGCAGAAAATAATTCTACGTGTATATTCTTCTCCGAATCAGAGGCAATATATGAAGATAATTACATCCTAAAAAAGGGAAGAAATAAATTGTTTCTATATTGAAATACAAGATTGGTCAACTAACAGATTCTCGGACGTAATTACAAAATCAATTCAATAATTGACAGCACATGCCAACAGCTCATGCCGACATTTTCAAATACACTTTTATTCATATTTATTATAGATAAAATAAGTCACATGAATGGAAATTAAATAAAAAAATTAAGTATTAGAAGAAATATATGTTCTGATGTGAAAAAAATAAATAATAAAATATTTTTCTTATACTTTTTTTATTTTATAAACATTCTCATATAATAAATATATAAGAAAATTATTTTAAAATGATAAAAAATTATTATAAGAAAACTTAAATGATAGATAAAAATTATTATGAAATAAATAATAAAATATTTTTCTTGAACTTTCTAGATTTAATTTTAAAATATATAAAATATTTCTTAGAAGAAATTTTTTTTAAAAAAAAGTACAAGAAAAACATTTTATTATTAATTTTTTTGTTTACATCAAAACATTTTTTTTTTGTTTTTAAGTGCTCTCTAGAAAAGCAGGACTAAAGATTCTAGTTTAAATTTAAAAAAGATATGAAAATCAATTACTAATAAAACAGGTAAATCATCTATATTGTCTATTTAAAAAAAAAAGCTATCAGAAATTTAGAAAATGAAATTTCAATTGATAGCTTAGTATTTAACAAAATTTAATTTTTAAAATTTTAAAAAAATATATTTTTGTTAATTTTTTTTTAATTTACTTCAATAAGGGAAAGCAGCGTTTATATTTTCACTAAGACGCATGTTGTTACGTGGCCTCAAGCTGCCATGTTTGCTATTAAGCATAGAAAAATTAGGATATTAAATAATAGTCAAACTCAAACAAACCATATACATATTTTATACTCCATTTAATACAGCTTTTCGAGTAAATCTTATTTAAATATAACTTTTATTAATAGAGTTTTTACATGTAGAACTTTTACCCAAAAAAAAATTAATTACTTGATTGTCAATGATAGCTTTTATTAAAAATTATATAGTTACTTTAATAGGTAAGTTTTTAAAGCTATATTATGAAAAGAATAAAATAAGATTGTCAAATGAGTAGAGGATATTTTAGATATTTTAACACTTGAAAAAACCTTTTCAATCTCTACTCCTAAAAGCCAAAAAAATGAGATTTTGCTAATAGAAGTAAAATAGCTTATTTAAACGTCAAAAAAACTTCAAAAACTCTACTAAAAAATCAACCTAACAAAAACAAAAATTTTGATAAAAGATTATGAGATTAAATAAATATTTATGACCACGAGAAAAACCATACCAGACAGACACTTAATTTCCAAATCTTCTCTTAAAAAAATTTACTAATGTAATCACAGTAAGTTTTAATTCATTTTTTGAATTACATTTTAAAAAGAAAAGTGTAAAACAAATAGGAGTAGGTTTTGAAAAAAAATTAATATATAAAATAACTACTAATTATAATTAATTACCATATAAAATTAATTGACAGATATAAGTTAAAAGCTATAAATATTAGGGTTGCCAATGGATCAAGTTCAGTTCGGCTCGGCCTTATGGGCTTGGGCTTTTTTGAGCTCATATTTTCTCAAAAGATGAAATTTTTCAAATTCAAAATTAAGATTAAGCAATTACTTTTTCTAAAAAAGATAAGGGATAGGAAAAGTTTAAATTCATTTTTTTAATCCCTTACCTCCCCAAAAATTTGAATTCAAGTGACTAACCAAATAAAATTGCTTGAAAACTACTCAACGACGACCTTGAGAACTATTAAAAATTGTTTCTAATTAACTTGTAAGTTTCTAAAAATCAAATTCGAAAACAATAATTTTTTTTTTCATGTGGAGCAATAACACAAAATATTAGAAACAAATTATTGAAATAATGACGGACCCAAAATATGGGTCCAGCTACCTTGCACCTGGTGCATGGTACCCCACATTTTGTCTATATATGAGTTGCCCATTAGATCTAACACAAAACTTGTTTCAACAGCATGGATGTATTCTCTTTGGTTTTTAACATTGACATCCTTATTATTTTTCAAAAAAGTAAAATAGTGAAAAGTTTGACAAATAATTTTGGATAATTTTTAAATTTTATATTTTGATCAATTGATCTAATTTACTATTAAAATTAATGACAGTATAAGGCCAATAACTTGAAAAAAAATTAATACATAAAATCTTTTTTTTATTTTTTGAAAATAATATAATATTAATTTAATCTGTAATAAAAAATTTAAATATATAATAAAATATGTTACTTTATCAATAATATTAAACAATTTTTAGAAACAATATAAAATCTATTTAATCAATAATAAATAATTTAAATATATAATTAAATTTTAATTTATCAATAATAATATGACCAAATGACAATGTTAAAAAAGGTTTAGTATTCAAATATAAATAATAAAAATATACTCTTAAGTGTAAATAGTAGAAATTTTGGACTTATATATTAAAATTTCAAAACTTCTATTTTTCACTTTTCAGCAAATAAGAGGGACTGTAAAGTAATTTATCAAAAGCAAGGGGTACCATGCACCCGGGCACCGTAGCTTCGTCCCCCAAAATATACATTTTTCTACTAGTGCTACATTTTGAATTTAGAAAGCGCAGAATTAAGAGGAAGAATTGTAATGTTGCCTGGAGCCCTTCAAGTTGAAAAGGTATTAAGAAAGTGGGCATAACTAATTTGCGTCAGGGGTTTGGTATCCCAGTCCTTTGTCTTATAGTGAATGAGCCTTTAGATATCATCTAATGGCTGCAAAAGTGACACAAAGACAATTGGAGGTAACCGGACAAAAAGGTCATGGGCCGATAACCTACAGGGAAAGAAGATTTTGATAAAAGTACGCATGTAATGGGTCCAGCATTTGTTAAGAAGACATGCATTGAAACTAACAGCAAACAGGTGGATGCAACTATTGGTTGAAAACAAGTTGGTGGAAGCGTGCAACTCTGGGTTAGGGTAAGATCAAAATTCTATTTTTGAAAAAAGTGCCGAAAATATTTGGAAGAGAGGGTCCAAGAGATAAGGTAATGCACTGCAAAAGTAATTGGTGGGAAAAAAGGAGAAAATTCCCCTTTAACTATGAGGTTTGAAATAATAAATAAATTTAATTTTATTCTTGTAGTTTAAATAATAGGCCGTGTCATTGCCAATTTTGAACAATAATAATAATAATAATAATAATAATAATAATAATAATAATAATAATAATAATAATAATAATAATAAAATTATTTAAAGAATAATATTAAAATATTGATGATGATGATAATTTGTGTGATGATAATTTGCGTAATAATAACAACAATAAATTTAAAAATAGTAAATCATCAACCAAGAAATAGTGGCTTAATTGAGATGAAGGATAAGTTAAAACAATAAAAAAGAAAGAGAAAAATATATTCGACACTCTATTTTATTTGTTGTAAGTAATAGAAAGTATGAGTTGTATAGTTTGTTACAGAAGAAGCCCGAATTAAATTGTAATAATTAAAGAAGTAATAAAATTATCTGACATGTTATTTAGTAGTCCTTATTTGTTTCGTATAAGAGTTAAAAGTAATAAGTGTGAAATAAAAAATTATAATTTTAGTGTTCGAAAGAAATTGTGTTGTATATATGCATCCCTTTTAGTCAGTATGTTTTATTGTAAATCTTAATTTATTAAGTAGAAAGCATATAATTCTCCTAATATAGTAACACACAGAGAGTCTTCTAGGTGACACAACTTAAAAGTAATTTTTAACTCTCATGTATAAGAGTGTCTTGTTATATTATAGTTCGGTGAGTTCGAGGTCGATACACAAAAAAATATTTATTTGTTTATTTTACTTTTGCTAAAAATGGCTAGGGTTATGGATACACCCTTAGTAGTAAATAAAATTTAATAAATTCTTTTCGCCATTTTTTATTTAGATTTATTGCCGAAAAGATTAATTATATAAATTATCATTATTTTCCCTTTAATTTTATGATGGATTAAGTATTTATTGTGCCAAAATTCAATTTGTCTACAATAAATGAAAATACCATTTTGTCATACCTTATATTAAGAATTAAGAATTTATTGTGTCAAACTCCCTTGTTTGTCTACAATAAATCAAAATTTCAAAATATAAAATATGTAAAAAATTAAATAGAGTTTATGTCCGGTCACCTGGAGGGGAACAACTGGTTAGTAAAAAAGCATGTAGTAAGTTGAAAATATTTTTACGACTTATGTGTTTAAACAAATAACAAACTGATGTATGGAGTTGAGGTTGCAAGCGTTCCCCTTGCCATTGAAACTAGCTACGAAGGTCTTGAACGTTCTGCCTTTTCCACCAATAAATGTATTATTGTTTTAGTTGGAGATGTTAGAGTTGGCACCCTAGTGCTACAGGTAAAATAACAATACTCTTATTTCTTGTGTTTTCTTTGCTTGGCTCCATTAATATTTTACACGAATTACTTTTGTTTTAAATTTTGTTGGTGGCTTTGGGTATTCATTGTGGCACTCTCATTTTGTGGGTGAATGATTTTCATAATCTCGATTCACTTGCATTTATTTTCATGCATGTTTTATTGTTGGATATTCTATATTATGGGGCATTATCTTGACCAATGTTGATGATGAAGGACATCTTTATGGGGTCGCTGGAAGTTCTGGTGGTTATGCAGAAACAGTATTCAGACATGCTACTAAAACACTATTTGGAAAAGTTATTGAAGGTCATCTAGAATTTAAAACCATCAGAAACTCTGATTTCCGAGAGGTGGCTCTGGAAGTGGAGGGAAAAACGTTGTTGAAATTTACCCTATGTTATGGCTTCCAGAACCTGCAAAACATTGTCAGGAGAGTGAAAATGCGAAAATGTGATTATCACTTTGTGGAGGTCATGGCATGCCCTTCAGGTTGCATGAATGGTGGAGGTCAGATCAAGCCTAAGCCAGGGCAATCACCGAAGGAGTTGATTAAGACACTGGAAACCATCTATTTGGAAAATGTAATGGTAGCTGATCCTTTCAAAAATCCTCTGGTGAAAAGCTTGTATGATGAGTGGCTTGAGCATCCTGGTTCAGAGAAAGCTAAAAAGCACGTGCACACAGAATATCATCCTGTGGTGAAAAGTATCACCGCTCAGTTGCGTAATTGGTGAAAGCATTCACCATCCCAACACTTGATCGTAGACAATTTTGGAACTTAAGAACTCTCTTCTTGTGCCCCATGGCGTCTCCGAGTTGTTTTAGCAAATTTCAGACATGGCACCACAGCGTTGCTGGCCATTTTTTTGTCAATCATGGGATTGCATTTGCAGGGAAGTCCAATTTTGATAGAGTAAACATATATTTATTTACTTCAAAGGTTTTCACTCATGTACATACTCTGTATTAGAAATGTTACATATAGAAGAAAGCATTGAGTTAGGCACTGATGCCTCATGGCACTTAATATCATTTTCTTGTATCATTTTTTCTTAGTTGAACAGTCCGAATAAGGTTCCCTTTGCTCAAAAAAAAAAAAAAAAGCTTCGGGGTTTCAATACCCAAGTGAATTAATGAAACACATATTGAATAACAAAGCTTTCTTACTCTCTCATCTGCTGAGATTGTAAATGTCACATTTACTGGGTAGAAATTGAAGAAAACTCTTCTACAATTTCAGCCGTAACCACCTATATAACCAATTCTTCAATTTATTCATAAACTATTTTACCTTACCCTCCACAGAACCTGCAGTTGACACACTAGCCAAAGTAATTGTAGGCAGAACCCTCGCATATCATACATTCAAAACAATTTAGACTCATAAATCATAATTCTTGAATTTACCCCAACGAAAAATGAAATTTCAGCAAGTAAAGAAAAGAACAAACAAAATCAATTAACAATCATATAAACAAAACTCAGAAAAACAAAATAAATTAACAATCATACCAACAAAACCTGGAAAAACAAAATAAATTAACAATCACATGAACAAAATAGATATAGCACAATTTACCAAAATACAAACAGTTGAGCATAGCTTAATTTTATTGGAAAGAAATTCAAAAAGTCAATTAATTAATACAAATTGAAATTCCGACCAGATTTTTCAGCCCCCAATTTATTTGTTTATTACGATTTCACAATAATGAACCAGACTTAATTTGATCCAAATCGGAACTGAACCTGTCATTAAGTCAAGGGATGGGAAAAGGAAAAACCCTAGCCCCAAATTAGCAAAGCAAGCCGCCCACTTCTGCAAACTCAGAACTCAAGTTGCCGCCTTACATAGATGCAGCACCACCACCACCACCATCACTAGGCAAATCAAAGCAGAGATGTAGCACCACCACCACTAGCTGAATCAGAGCAGAGACGAAGTGGCAGCAGCAGTAGCCGTCGATTCTCAATTATAGCAGCAACAGAGCAGAGACGCAATCGCAATAGCACACGGAGCCGTTTGGATTGAATTATCTTTTTTGTTTTCGTTTTACTGGTATTACAGCTTCAGCCGGTTACCCATTTTCCAACCGTTAAATCTCAGCCGTTAACTACCTTTGTTCACAATCTAAGGATTCATTCGCTAAGAGACAAATAATTGGGGTACCAAACCCATGACGCAAGGTAGCTGGACCCCCCAAATAGATTATATTTTGCTAAAGAAGTCAATTCTACCAAGAATACCTCTTTCTATTGAATTTAAATGATGATTATTTGTTTATATCATAAAAGCTAAAATAATTGTGTGAGTAATTTGATTCTTTTACAGTATAAAAATAAATTCAGAAAATGTTAGGGCATGTTCTGTATTTTATTTTTAAATTTATATTATGAGAATGAAAATGGTGTTTTCAAGCTAATAAATTTTCAATTGAAATATGTGTTTGTTATTATTTTATTTATCCTATATTTTCAAAATGAAAATAACCGATAGATAAAGTTAAAAATGATAAAATAATGGATATATTAAGCAATTTTACTACATGCAAATTATTATCTGTGTTTAAAGTTCATATAAAGCTTGTTTATTTTTCAACATACCAACTTACAATAATAATAATAAAATTTTTGTGATATCCAATATTAACTTTTTAAAGTAATCATTTTTTGTTAATGTGTCCGCTGTTCAATCGATCTTCCTACTTTCTATGCTTGAGATTAGATCATTTGCTTCAAAGATTCGAACTGGACTTATAGTAGGAAAAAGAATTTTCTTCAATATGAACTCTAATTCTCTTATATATATATATATATATATATATATATATATATATATATATATATATATATATATATATATATATATATATAAACTAATTCTCCTTTCAACATTTTAACATTTTGATGAAATAAAAAATTATTGGCGAAAGATTACATGCTTCCTTACATTAGAGAACCAAATACTCAGATAGGTAGTGTAAATCTCTACTGATCGTTGGTGATTTTATCAAAATAAAATTCAATAAAATGTATGAGCACACTTAAATCCGTCCAAAAAAACCTAAATGACCCAGCAAATAAAGAAAAGTACTGTGAAGTAAAAATTGAAAAGTACAATCCGTCGATCATTTGATACGTATTTTTCTTCACAGAACCTCAATTCAATAGACAAAAGCTCCTCTTAATTTTTCTTTTCTATTTAAATAAAAGAACAAAAGAAATTGATTACGGAGCCATTAATTTCCAAGAATTAATAAACGAAAAGGCCCATAATTTTTGTAAACCCACCCCACTCTCAAGAAATAATTACAATAAGTTCAAATTATTTTTTAAAAATTGAAATAAAGAAGATGTAATTACAATAAGTTTGGAGATTGAATCATATAAAATAAAATAAAATACCTAAACTATTATATACAAGAACTCTTGATTCTTGGGGTATTTTAGTCATTTTATATTATCATGGTAAATTAGTCAAATAAAACTTATCTTAAAGCAACCTAAATGGTCAAAGACACCTAAGTTAAAAAAAAATAATTATATGAATGATTTAATTTATTGATTGTCTATACGTTTTATTGATTTATATATTTTAAAAATAGTATGAACGTATTACAATTATTTTCTGACAGCGAGGTAGATTTGTAAAATAAGTAGGTAGAAAATATCCCCGTCCTCAAACAAATAAATGAATTATCGGTGATGCATGCTTTTTTCCAACTTTCGTTTTTTTTTCTTTTGTTTTTTTTTTTGGTTTTAAATGGCATTGGCCCGACCACTACAAATTAATTAGAGAATATTTACAATTATGTATCACAGCTGTGGAGTAGAATCAGGGAAATTAAAAATGCTAAAATTATTGACGCGTGGGTTAGGCGACAATAACCATAAACATTTTTCGTGTAGTGTAAGAAGAATGCAACAACTCGTTTCTTTCGGTATTTTTGCAACAAAAGTACGTTGAACAACTTATGAAATTATTTCTCCTTTTCTTTGCCAGAATGGATGTGATCGCTTCCCCTCTCCCGGAGCAGCTGAACTCCTTTGCTGCTTGTGACTTACCATAAATCTTCAAGCCATTCAAGCTGTGCTTGAAGATGCAGAGAAGGCAAGTTGATATAAGATGGTTGCATGGAATAAGCAGGGTATCTTCCGAGGTTAGAAATTGGGCTACGAGTATTCGTTTTGGACATATAATAGAGTTTCCAAGCTTGCGATGAGTCGAACCAAATGCAGAACAACCTAGGCTGTTATGCCCTGCGATTAAGCTAAAAATTTCACTTCTTTTATAGTCGTTTTTCAGTTTTAAGATATTTTTCTATTTTTCTTGATTCTTCTAGGATTTTAAGATATTAGATTTAAGTGCCATCTATTTTCTTTCTCTTATTTAGATTCGAAGAATTTTATTATCATATAATATTTTGAATTTGCTTAGTTTGTTAAATTTGCCTCCTTTTAGGCTTCTATAAATGGGATTCAAAACCCTAATTTTGTTCATTCAAATTATTCTCAATAAAACTTATTATTCAAATCCTGGTTTATATTATCTAATAGCTTTTTAGTGTTTCTGCATCATCAGCAGGTATCAGAGCAAGTTTGCTTGTCATCATGTTGCGACCACACAATCAAAGGAGCAACCATCCTGGAGACGATGTTTAAGGGATGTAGGCAACGACTGTGGAGGTTATCAGATAGATGGTCAAAGGAGCAATCTTGCAAGTCATGCAGGACGCATATAACCTGAGAATGGTAGCAGACAAATATTAGGTTATCTCTTGTAAGCCATATTCATAATAAATGTATTGAGGGAAAGATACTTTTTTCTTGTCTTAAATGATGTGTGGGATGGACGTTACAATTAATGGGAACCATTCTTCTGTGTTTAAAGAATAGTCTATACGATAGTCAAATTTTGATTACTGCACGTAATCAGTGGCGAAGCTATCACTATTTTTTGGGGTGGGCTAGATTTTTTTAAAATTCAATTACTTCTAAAAAAATTTATATACAAATGAAATTATTAAAATACACTACAGAAGCAAAAAACTAATAATAAACTATAAAAGTACAATGTAAATAAAAAAAACACTATCGACAAAATTTTATTCGATTCTTCAAAAAAAAAATCATATAGTATTGTATCTAAATTATATTGTGTGCGATAATAATATATTTGAGAATTATTAATTATTTTATCAAAAAATTTGACAAAAGTATAAGCTAATAACTAATTCAAAAACAGTATGAGCATACGGGTGCAGCAGAGGCTGACCGTCAATCATGAGGTGGCAACTTAATGACTTGAACATCTGAGTTTTGGAGAATTTAGACTTTGGATAATTGGATCAATTAGTTAGAGATTTGGGTGAGTTTTTCGATTTAGAGAAAATAGATATTAACTATAATTATTTGTTATATTTTTATATTTTATTATAAGTTTTTTAAAAAGAATAAATTTATAATTAATTCATTTTTTTTTCAAGAAACTAACCCGGGCTATAGCCCGAGTTAGCCTTCTTGATAGCTTCGCCCCTGCACGTAATCAATTAGTAGCAAGCATGATGAGATCAACAAATCTTACCTTTCTTAAGGAATTAATTGAAGAAGAATGTTGGTCATTGTTTAAGCAGGTAGCATTTTTGGGTCAATTCTTCAAGGATCGTGATCAATCGATCAAAAAATTGCATGTAAGTGCAAAGGCTTGCCTTTTGTTGCAAAGATAATAGGGAAATTCTTACGCTATAAATGACCAATAGAAGAATAGAAAATAATTTCAGATAGTGGAATGTGGAAGGTAGAAGAGTTTGGGAAAGGTCTTCTGGCTCCTTTGTCGTTAAGTTATAATGATTTGTCGTCCACAGTAAAACAATATTTCTCACATTGAGCTATCTTTTCAAAAGGTTACAATATGTGTAAAGAGGAACTAATTACACTATGGATGGCTCAAAATTACCTTAAATGTAGAAGAAGGCAAAGAGATGGAGATCCGATCCAATCTGATAGTAGTAGTTTATTTTAATTTTTATTAATTTGATTTCATAGGAGTAGTTTTCATTTTTTGTTGAAAATTGGTAAAAAAAAAACTGAAATGAGATGATTACTTTAAAACAATCTTCAAGAACTAAAATAATTAAAAAAACTCAAAATAAACAAAAAAGTCTTAAAAATAACCCTAATCCGAACATTATTTGAATCCATCCTAACTAGCCCGAATATGATTTTAACCCAAACCCAACCTAACTCGCTTATAATTATAACCCAATGCGATCCAAATTCAACTTGAATTTTTGATCCGATCTAATCCAATTTGAATATTCTAACCCTATCAACCAAAAACCCAATTAGGTTGATCTGAACCCACATTTGTCCACGCCCAGAGGAGATCATGACCCTACAAGCTTTGAAAGTTTTTTGAGATTTCTAAGTGGATATTAAAAATTATGTATAAAAAGACTGATTTGACCCCTAAACACTTTATACATACAATAGAAATTTAATTTTATATTTTGTGAAATAAAGTCAAAGTAACTGAATTTTTTTTTTATTTTGTTAATTATTTTTCTACTATGACAAAATGACAAATAGCCTTGTGCCTAGCTCTTTGACTTTTATTTTTCTAATTATTTTTTTCATTTCTCTTGCAACAGTAACTTCAATTATCAATCAAAATCGCCAAATCGAAATCTCTGCAGCCTGCAGCTACAAGCAAACTTCTCAAATTTCGAAATTCCTTATGACTACATAATAGCTATAAATAGAAAAAGCGTCTAAAATAACTATGTTTTTCTAAGTTTGAGCTTGAGCTCCCTGAAGATTTACTCCATACGTAACAAAATATTAGTTTTGCTAGTAAAATTGCTAACTATGTTTTTCTTTGTATTTCCGCTCAAGGATGAAGAAATTTCCCTAGACTTTTGTGCTGAATATCTTACGAACATATGACAATTTAATCTTTGGCTGAGACTTGTTTAACATAAGAGATGACACTTTAAAGCAATAGGAGAGAGAGATAATAAGCTTTGTTCCCCAAAAAAAATCTATCATAATTACTAAAAAATAAGTAATTCTTTTTTTTATATATTAAAATGGTAAACGGGTGGATAAAATTTAAAATAATTTTTTAACTTTTTATCTATTTTGACATTCGAATTTTAAGCTCGAGAAGTCAAGCAATAAATAAACCTTTTTGAGAGGCTAACTAAATTCTTAGTAATTTCGTATAATTTCATTTCATCAGAACAGTTTTATCAAAAGCAATTTTATAAATCTTTGTGGAAAGCTTTAATCCTTAATTATCTTTCACATATTTTCTTTGTAATATGAGGTAAGTCATGGACCATAGTATGGTATTTATTGTAAATAAAATCATTATGAAACTGATTTTATTCTTTTTGTTTTTCACAAACAAAGTATATAGCTAACTGCAGATGTAATGAATTACTAATTACCATTATTTGAGTCGCTCTCTAAATTAGATCTTGGAGTCTGTCATGGCATAATAAAATTAACGACATAATGGCTCTTGATTTTGCCTACCTGATAATAAAAGTTGTCTGCCATATAGACAAGAAATGGATCCATACGTTAAAGCAAAATTGAAAAATATAAAAAAATAAATTGCTAGGAGATGATTTTATCTGAAATTTCACTTGCACGGTATTGGCCACATATAAATTTGTGATGAAATTCATAACGGATTAATATAATTGAACGGAATTACTCTATACAATTTCATAAGTATGTATTATACAATTAAAAATCTATTGATATTTATAGTAAAATAATATATCTACTAAGTGCTGGGATATATATTTGTGGGGAATGATAAATGTAGAGAATTACAGTAATAAAGGTGGAAGTGGAACTTTATTATAATTAATTAATGTGTTTACAATTCTGTAAGTATAATAAAATAATAGTAATAGGTAATCTGTAGAAAATTAATGTGTACTTCAAGGCACATTACAAATGTCGCTTTCCTAAAGATATTATTTGTCCCACCAATTAAGTGATGCATATAGGCTAAACAAATACACCTCCAGGATACAATGAATCACTTATTTGTTTGCTTGCGTTGTTCATCGATGGAAGCAAACTTGAATACTCTTGAATGTTGCAAGCTTGCCAAGAATCAATATATTATTCCTGTAGTAAACAATATATTAGATATTTGATGCATATAGTATTGATGTTATACAATAAAATTTGTTTCAGGAAAGAGGGCTGAGAAGAGAGTGATGTAGTATCCTATGGAGAACATTGGGGTAATCAAGGATTAGGCTGGTGATGGAACTTCCACTGTGGTGTTGTGTGCAACGTTCAGTTGCTGGACTTTGAAGAAGAAAGTGATGGCCAGGTCTGCTCTGTTTCAATTGAGGATGGATAGCTGCCTGGAAGGCATGATGATTATTATTGCATGATATTAACGTACTAAGATCATCATTTCTATCTTGTTTTTTTTTTTGATCGGTTTATCCTCTATAAGCAAATTCAATTATGCTAATATTACCATTTTTTCACCCAATTTTCACCGCTGGTTGTAATAACAATTTCAGGTACTCAAAAGCTACAGAGCAAAGCACATGTGGGCTGATCATATGCTTCCATGGAGGAAGGAATTCGGTATTAACACTATTATGCAGGTAACCGCAGTTGTTAATTTGCACAAATTTGCATTGTCATAATGCCCTTTAATATTCACTGTGTTTCTTTTTGTTAGTCAAGTTACCATGGTATGTAGAGTATCATCTTTGAGGGTTTGTAAGAGCCTTTGCAGTAAAGTTACCTGCTTGAGCAATTGCACATTCATCGAGTACAATTTTGGATTTTCAAGGTTTGTATGTTTAGTTGCGATTAGCAGGCTTAGTCACTCATTCCTAATCTTTTCTGATTTTCAGGTTATTTAGGTCCATTAACAGTTTTCACACATGTTTCAATGCTAGTTGTAATAACAATTTCTTATCTTGCATCTCTAAGGTGCATCACGTTTGAAACAGCTTTTGCGGTAAAGTTTCAATGCTTGTACAATGGCCGCGAAGAGGTACATTCAATTCGGTACGTTTTTGTGCGGTCTTCTAA
This sequence comes from Citrus x changshan-huyou, assembly GCA_039657385.1. NCBI lineage: Eukaryota > Viridiplantae > Streptophyta > Magnoliopsida > Sapindales > Rutaceae > Citrus > Citrus x changshan-huyou. The sequence goes on from CM077549.1 coordinate 11,267,400, forward strand.
TGCTAATGTCATGTTGTGTATATTTAGTTTGAAATTAAAACTTAGGTATACAATCTTAATCTCCAATAAATCATTGTGTACAAAGTTTTCTATTAATTATATGGTGACTGAAAGTTTAATTATCTTAAAATTTTTTGTAACTCTCTTTTACTTTGCTTGTACAGAGTACCTGTTTTGGCTGACATGTCTAATTAGTAGAAATTCATTTCCATGGGTTTCCATTGGTTTGAGCACATACAGAAACAGAGCTTTACTTCATTCACCCTATTTGTTCGAATACGTTGTCTCATTAAGAATTTAAAGCCTTTTTGTAGGCAGCTTTGTGGCCAATTTTTGATGCCATCAATGCATGATTGTCATTTAGATTTTCCAAATAATTGTTAGGTGGGGAAGATATTGTTAAAAGGGCATTTAATTAGCTACGTCCCCTATGAATTTAGTTGCCAATAATACATTGAAATTGAAAAGGCTAATAGTTGAGGAAAGTTATTGTCTTAATTAAATTACAGGTGATAAGATGTTGCTTGAATTCAGCATCTTGTATTGCGATGATTTTGCCCACATGAGGTTCTGTGATTCTTGACATCAGGATAACTCAGGTCAATTTTTTGTATCAGCATATATCATCTTCTTTACTGTTTTACCTTTAAAGAATAAACTTTAGTAAAGTTGTTCTTGTTTGTGTATGTTATCAGGTTAAGGATACTAAGCAGCTTATTAAGGCAAATGTCAGAATGAAGATTGTTCACCACACCTGGCATGTATGATGGCAAGGAAGATTAATTCTTCACAAGCCAATTTGATGAGTGTTAGACATTTTCAGATTTTTGGCTTTATATATTATTAGAGCTCTCCCTCCTGAGAGATATCTCATTAAATTTGAGTAGAGCTCTCCCAATAACTGCAAGCTTTCATTTGTTTGTAAAATCATCTTCTTATATTGATTGTGTTTCCTTGTGTTATCAGGTAGAGTATCATCTTCAAGGGTTTCAAAAAGTCTTTGCAGTAAAGTTTCAACCAATTGCTGTGAAGAGGCATATTCATTTGAGTAATTCAGTTTCAGATTTTCAGGGCGTGTATGTTTAATTAGTTTTGATTAAAATATTTAGTCACTCATTCTGAATCTTTTCTAATTTTCAAGTTCCTTATGGCCACAACCAGTTTTTCAGGTCCGCAGGAACTATCTTGAGCGTTGAGGAATTGCGTTTGAGCACACACAGAAACAAGGCTAATGGAAAAGAATAATACCTATAGTGTATATTTCTACTTCTTTTGGTTATTTTACTTTTTTGTTTTCTGTCATCATATTTGATTGATTCTTTCGAATTCAGACTCTTTCTCATCATTTAAAACCATTTTCAGGTGGCTTGCACGCTAATTAAGTTAACGCAGAAGCAATACTGTAGACAAAGATGAGCAAATTGAAGATGATAAATGCATATATAGTGGCCAAGTCGCTCATTACATTTCATCTCTCATACGAACATGATTTTGAATTTGAATTTCCATGAATAATTGTCAGGCTGGTGTAGATATTCTTAAAAGGGCATTACGCTACCTTATGAAATTGGAAAGTAATTTTGTAATCATTTCTGTGTAATATAGAATCCTGACTTGCTATCGAAAATTCCAGGTCTTTCACCTCTCAGTTTCTTAAAAGCTACAAAGCTTGATATATATTGACAAAGCAAACCGTCTGTGGGCTGAAATGCTTCCACGGATCAGGAAGGAATTTGGTGTTGACACTATATGTTATGCGGATAACTACAGTTGATAGTTTTGACCCAAAATATGTCACAGTTGACAATTGACTTACAGTGTTTCCTTGTGTTACCAGGCTCTCATGTGTGAATTGAAAGATTAAGAAAGATTGATTCTAACTGACTTATGCAATTGAAGATTATGAAAAAGCATTTGCACTAAAGTTCCCAGCTTGTTTAATTGCTGTGAAGAGGCACATTCATTCTGAGTACTTGAGTTTTAGATTTCCAAGATGTGTAATTTTAGTTGCCATTGAAATATGTAGTGGCTCATTCTTAAAAATCTGTTCTAATTTTCCTGTTATTTTGGGCCATAAACAGTTAAAAAGTCAGCATGTGGTTTCTAAAGATTGATGGTTATGATAAATATTGTGAGGTATGAAATATTAGTTTGCTATAAATATGTGTACAAAATGTTTCTATTACATGGGGACTGAAATTGTAACTTGCAGGCACATTCATACTGCGTTAAACTGTTGAAGGCTCACTCACTCATTGGGAGAAGCTCCATGACGCAGGCTGCTGGGATTAGCTAGTGCAATTGCTGTGAAGAGGCACATTCATTGGGAGTAATTAAATTTTAGATTTTCTTAGTGTGTATGTTTGGCTGCGATTAAAATGATTTCTCTCGTTGTTAATGATTTCTGATTATCCCGTTCTTTATGGCCATAAACAGTTTTCCACGGGCTGCATGTAGCGGCAAAAGATTCATGTTGACAAGACTAATGCTAAGTTACATGCATGTAACTTAGGGAGATCCTGTTGATAATTATATCTTGTGGTATGTGTGTTGCATTTGAGCACATGCAGAAACAGAGCTCAAGGAATAGCAATTGACACTAGAAGATGTTGCAAATATAACAGAAGTATATTTCTACTTGCGGTCAATTTACATTTGTTTCTTGTGTCATCCTATCTCATTCATCATTTTGGACAGAGTTTGGAAAAAAAAAAATTATACGTAAATCACTTTCCAATGGTTCAGTGATTTTTGATTGGTTGTAAAATGTTGAACCTCTTTTCAGATTTCCAAATAACTGTTAGATTGGAGAAGAATAAGAAGATATTATTAAAAGGATATTTAATTAGCGCTCTCTGAATTTAGTTGCCAATAATGCATTGAAATAGTTGGGGAAAGTTATTGTCTTAATTAAATTACAGGTGATAAGATGCTGCTTCAATTTTGCAAGCATCTCGTATTGTGAAGATTTTGCCCACATGAGATGTCGTGATTCTTCTGCTTCAATACAGGTCAAATTTTAGTATCAATATATATCTTCTTCTTTACTGTTCTGCCTCTAAATATTAAACTTTAGGCAAGTTGTTTTTGTTTGTGTAAGTTATCAGGTTAAGGATTCTAAGCAGCTTAATCAAATTTGAGTAGAGAATCTTTGAAGAGAATTTTGTTGTGAGAGTTTCACTGTAGTGAATTTTGGGAGCTTGAACTCAAGTGAGTGAGATATTAGAAGGTATTGGGGATTTGGGCATAATATTATCCTGGAACTCAAGTGAACTCAAGTAAGTACTAAAGCGCCGGGTTATGGTGCTTTCATTGGACTATATGCAAACATGAGATATCAGCTATTGTGTGGATTTGATAGAACGGTCACCAACCATTTTGATGTTATTGGAGTACCACTGTTCTTAAGCACGGCTTCGAGGTCTCTCCGTCTCTCTTTTACGTATTTGTCTATTGATCGACATCTCTAAATATACATTGATAGACCAAATTACTCTTGTTTTAATGTTTTGTTTGTTGAACTTTGACTGGGTTATTTGTTTATTTGTCTCATATGATGTTAATGCGGTTCCTATAAAAGTGGATATAGATCTATCACCTCAAAGTCTGATTTCAATTTTCCTTTACTTAATCTACTAGCATCCTTTCCAAGTCCAGATACTTACCAATAGTGAGACTTTGCTACGGAAGTACAATTTCTCTTGTTTTACAGTTAAGTATGTAAGAATAGTTTCAAATTTACAGAATTCTGATATAGTTCTCTTAGGAAATGCGGGTGGTGAATATGGTTCCAACTTTTAATAGGCTTTAATAGGCCCATTTGTTCAGCCACAGTGATTGCGGTCTAAATTCTTCGTTACTGTCTATATGTGTTGGAGTTTGTCTATTGTCCAACTTCTCCAATGGATTCCATGCAGGGTTTTGATGGTCTAATTAGGAGAAAGATCAACGGATGACCTTTTGAAGAAGGCTTACACAACAGCCCATCTCAGGATGTCATGGCTGAGCTCAAAAGTCCCCAGGTGGTTGATACCAAAGAGTGCCATTGTTTCTGGGCTTGGGCTCCTTGGCGTCAAACAAGATAGTCCGGAGGAAGGTGACTGCATAAATTTCTTGGAGTTAATGTAGTCAATGTTAGGAAATTGGTGGGTGCAGCAGGACCGCAGCTAAAATAAAATTGGAAATAAAATAAAGAACAAGCACAATAGAGGACACGGAAAATTACGTGGTTCGGCTTTTAGCCTACATCCACGGGCGAAGACAGAAGGAAATATTTTACTAGTGAAAAGGAGTTACAAGTATTGTAGTATTTTAGCTCACTACCCAAAACCCCAATACACCCAAACTCTCAAATCACTAAAATAAGAGCTTATAAATGCAAGCTCTTAAACTCTCTCTCAACTCCCTTAATTGCTCTAAAAAATGGAATGAATAAGCTCTTCAATTTCACTTGTATTTATAGCAAAATCAAGGCTAAGGAAGTCAAAGCCATGGATATTAAAAACTTCTTCAAAACCATGTTCATCAAAGCTTGGTGGGTAAAAACCATGTTCAAGTTTTAAAGCCATGTGCCACCATTCTTTGTTTATGCCAAGCTTCTAGATGTAGCTAAGATGCAGCCATGCCAAACTTTGCCAAACTTTGACATTCTCCCACTTGGAGATTTGTTTGAAAAGCAATCAATCTCCACACCATCCTTTCTGCTTCGCCATAATCATGTTGCCTACGTTTCTGCTAGGTCACAAGAGGATCTACTCCAGACAAACTTATCAGTATTTATCGGCTTGGTCAAAACATCTGCAAGGTTCTCTTTGGTATGGTCGCAACGCGCAGCCATGGGCTTGCTTGGATTGGCCGCGTACAGCCATGGGCTTGCATGGAATGCCCGTACCCAGCTGCCATGGTTTTGCTAGCGTATCCATGGGTTTTGTTGGACATGGCAGTGCGAGGCCATGGGTGTTGCCGGGCAATGGACATGGGTTTTGCTGGGCTGATTTGGAATTAACAGTGGCTATGGAGTTGTTAAGTGTGTGAAAGAGAAAAAAAAAAAATGAACGAAGAAGAAGATGAACAGGGAATAGAACGAAGAAGATGAAGAAAGTAGAAGAGAGGGAAAAAATATTTTACTTTTTTATAAATTTTCCGATTTTTATTTCAAAATTTATAATTTTTGTTTAAATTTGAGAATCTTAAGGGTAAAATTTTCTTTGTAACTATGTGTAGAAGGAGGTTTTCAGATGGTTTTTGGTTGGGTTAACATGAAATATGCTTGTTTTATGAAATATTATTATTGAGGTTTTGTTTTATTTTCTAAAAAATAGATTAGAGGATGATTTTCATTAATGACACCCATAAAGTTTGAATTAGTTATATTATAGAAAAGTAGGGATTTAAATGATATATCTTTCCAACATAAATATATCAGTAACATAAGTTATTCTATAATTAACAGGGGTATTAACGTATTTTAGTGAGTCAATATTGGTTGATAGTTAAATTTAACAGATTTTAGAGAGTAAATTGAAGTTTTTATTTTTTATTTTTGAGTAAATTAAAATATGTCAATCTCATAAGGGGTTAAAATATAATTTATCCAAAAATTAGTGTTAAAATTTTATAGATGAGTGTATATTAAGATGTTCAAAGTATTAGAACATAATGAATATTATCCTCAACCTCAAGAGAAACATATCAATAAAATATACAAAAATAGAATGCATTAGTACATGTCAATAACAAGACCAATTAGATCATGTCATATTTGTTATGTAGTTATTTAAGCTAATAGAGTAAGAAGTCCCAAATACATGTACATCATATCTTGGTAAAGAAATCGGTTCTACCCAAAATACTTCTTTGTATTGAAATCAATGATGATTGCTTGTTTAAATCATGAAAGTTAAAATAATTTTGTAAATAATTTCATTCTTTAATTTACGGTATACAAATAAATTCAAAAAATGTTAATTTCTCTCATACTTTTAGGACTCAAAAAATAACAAAAAGTCTTAACATATTTAATGGTTATATATAAATCATCCGTACGTATTTTTCTTGAGAGAAGCTCAATTCGATAGACAATGCTCCCCTTAATTTTCTTTTCTAATTAGATAAAAGAACAAGAGAAATTGATTACAAGAATTCACGACGAAGTCACCTTGGTCTACCTGATATATATTACAGAGGTAAGCTTCTTTTTAATGCCAAACTAGAATAACAAACTTTAATTTACTTCTTAAAGGGTAAAAACCTCAATTTGTCCTTATATTTGTTCAAAAGATACATTTTGTCTTCTTAATATAAACAAGTTAAATTGATGTTTCACATCTTTTAGAAATAAATTAAAGATTGTTATTCTAAGTAGGAGGTAAATTTCAAATAAAACATGTGTTCATATGATAGATGTGCATTTTACAATAATTAATAAACAAAAAGGGTAGTGATATTTTCACCCTGCAATTTTTGTAAATCCACCCCCACTCCCAAGAAATAATTACAATAAATTCACATAATTTTTTTAAAACTCAAATAAAGAAAGATTTTGGAGATTTAAACTATTAGATACAAGAGGATAAGAGTAAACATTTTTCATGCAGTATAAAAAGAATGCGACAACTCCTTTTCTTTCGGTATTTTCGCAACAAAAGCACGCTTAATAACTCATCAAATTATTTCTCCTTTTCTTTGATCGCTTGATTCGCTTCCCCTCTCCTAGAGCTGCTGAACTCCTTTGTTGCTGATGAAGTGAACAGGTGAGGCTTTTCAAAAGACTACAATATGTATAAAGACGAACTAATTACACTATCAGTGGCTCAAGGTTACCTTAATGCAGAAGAGGGCAAAGAGATGGAGATTCGATTCGATTCGATAATAGTAGTTTATTTTAATTTTTATTCATTTGATTTCATAGCAGTAATTTTTATTTTCATTTTTTGTTGAAAATTGGTAAAAACGAACTAAAATGAGATAATTACATTAAAACAATCTTCAATGACTAAAGTAATTTGAAAAAATAAAAATAAAAATAAACAAGCTCAAAATTTGAATTGTGTATGGGTAAAATAGTTGTGAAATTACATTGTGTGTTTTTTATTTTATTACATTGTGTGTTTTTCATGTTAGATTTTGGAATTGATTTGTGTGTGGGGTTGAAATAGTTGTGGAATTGATTGAAATAGTTGTGAAAAGTGGATTAGATTGTGTTTGAAATGGTTGAGTAATTGCCGAATTGGTTGAAATGGTGGTGGAAAATGAAAATTAAATTGTGAGGTTAATTATTTCGGTAGGGTCAGGTTGGGCCCGACCCGATGTTGGCCCGATTCGGGCCGGGCTCGGCCCGACCCTAACTAAATAGTGTTCGGGCTTTTTTAGGGTCGGGTTTTAAATTTTTTTGATCAGGTCGGGCTCGGGCTTGGCCAAGCCCGAGCCCGACCCGACATTTTGCCATCCCTACTTCCGGAGGAGACCATGACCCTAAAGGCTTTGAAATAATCTTTGCAGTTTCTTAATGAAATATTAAAAGTTATGTGCAAAAAGACTGATTTGACCCTAGAATACATGACATATAAATTTCAGACATTATATTCTGTGAAATAAAGTCAAAGTAAACTGGTTGTTTGATTTTTTATTAATTATTTTCCATTATGACAAAATGACAAATAGACTTTATTAAAAGTTTAATAAAGTTTGGGCCTAACTCCTTGATTTTTATTTTTTAATTATTTTTCATTTTGTTTTTTACTTGCAACATTAGCTTTAATTATCAATCAGTCTCCAAATCAAAATGACTGCAACCTCTAGCTACAAGCAAAATTCTCAAATTTTGAAATTTCTAACGACTACATAATAGCTATAAATAGAAAAATCATCTAAAATTAATCCTCCTTCAGAGGCAGATTAAATTCTTAGTAATTTCATATAATTTCATTTCATCAGAACAATTTTCCAAAAGCAATTTTATAAATAGTTGTCGAAAGCTTTATCCCTTAATTATATTTCACGTATTTTCTTTGTAATATGAGGCGTGTCCATAGACCATAGTATGATATTTATTGTAATTAAAATCATTATGGAACTGATTTTATTCTTTTTTCTCAAACAAAGTATCTAACTGCAGATGTAATAAATTACCAATTGCCATTATTTGAGTCGCGCTCTTTGAATTAGATCTTGGAGTTTCAAATGACCAAATGAATTAGTAAGATAATGGCTTTTCGTTCCGAGAGCTATGCTAAGAAAAAGCAGGGATGATCAGAACAAATAGTGTGTTGTGATTGTTTTGTGTGTGTGTGTGTGTTTTTTTTTAAGTTTTATTTTGTTTAATTAAGAAGGGTTATGATCTGTTCATTGCAATTGACAGAGATGTTTTCAGTTGCCTAGACTTCGTATTTTCAGTTTTAGTAATACATGTCGTTTTTCACCACATTTGTTTAGTCTCTACCTTTTAAATCCCCTCTCACACAAAAAATTTGGCTTTCTATTTTGTAAACTAATATTTTTCATTTTGTTAATGTATTAATTATCGTTATCTACATTTATGTGATAGGGCACATGCCACATCAACTAAAATTAAGTTATGAAATTTTGCAGCCCCTGAGCACTCAATGTTTGTAGGCACAAGTTCAAGTCCCACCATTTGTTAGGATTTAAATAAAGAACATTATCACCATGCGTCCAAGAACTTAAAGTTAGCTTAAGTGCATGGATTCGAGTCCTAGTTATTGTTGGAATTCGATTTCCTTTCTAATTAAATTGGGTAAGGGTAAAATTATCTCTCAATTAATAAGGACAGAGTAGATATCTCTTTCGATTTTCCTCCCAATTAAATTAGTTAGAAGTAAAATTATCTCTCGATTAATAAGAGTAGAATAAATATCTCTCTAGTATTATGCAAGGGTAGAAATTTGGGCTGTACCATGTTAGAATTATCAAGGATAGTTTTGATAGAATTCTAATTGTAATATATGAGTGTATAAAAAAAATGAACATTAATGAAAGATGTTTAGGTAAGGACTATCTTGGAATAGAATTTTAATTGTAATATATCAGTATATAAAAAAATTATTATGAAAAATGTTTAACAAGGACTATTTTGATATTTTAATGAGTAGTAAAAATTAATGTTAAAATTTGATAGACGAGTGTATAGTAAGATGTTCAAAGTATTAGAACATATATAAATAATCCTAGCTCTAATAAAATTTTGCTACATAATTAGTTTATCCCTTAAAGAAACATATCAAAAAAATATACAAAAACACAATGCATGAGTACATGTCAATCACAAATGAAAGCAATTAAGATAAAGAATATGATTTATTTTATTTTATTTTAGTTATTTTTTTAATTATTTTTTTGTTTCTTTTGAAACAAGACCAATTAGATCATGCAAGAAGTAATTTTTTTTTAAAATAAAAAAGGAGAAATGATGAAACCCACGTCCAAAGATGCCGTTGTCGCGGAGGCCTAGATCTCACTACACCCCATCCCCTTCTACCATATTTTATAATTGAAGAGGCCATTATTGAATTGAAAAATTATGATTCAAAAATCCAAAAATAGAAAAAGAAAAGCAATTGTTGGAAACATACTCGGAGTTTGAAATTGACATGAGAAAAGAATATATTCATCAACCTCATACGTTAAAGATGCGACGAGTTTAAGAATATATTCCTAACGTGTGGGAATTTAAAGATGTTACTACAAAACATTCGTTCTTCGGTGGAGTAGAATCAGGGAAATTAAAGATGCTACTACAACCACTAACGTGTGGGTGGGGATAAGCATAACTTTTTTCATCAAATGCCAAATCCCCCCAGGTGGAGAGTGGGGACTCCTTCGCATAAATGTTGATAAAATTTTGATTATGATGTTATTAGAAATTAGGAAAAACTTGTGGTGCAACTGTGGTACCGTGTTATAGTTGCATCCAGCCGTTGGATACTAGTGGACCCTATTGTTAACATATATGTTTCCATAATATTGATTTTGATGATAACAAACAAAATTAAGAATGATTAATCTTTTAAGCTCAAATTATTTAATATTCTTTTTAAATAAATCATTATTTTCATATTATAAATGTTTTATATTTAATGGAAAAATGATTTTATGAAATTGATTGTTTTTATTCTCTTTAAATAAATCATTATTTTTACATTATAAATGTTTTATATTTAATGGAAAAATGATTTTATGAAATTGATTGTTTTTATTCTTTTTAAATAAATCATTATTTTCACATTATAAATGTTTCATATTTAATGGAAAAATAATTTTATGAAATTGGTTGTTTTTCAAAGTTTATGGTTTAATTAAAAGAATTTTGAAAACTTTGAAATAAACAAGTATTGCTTGAAATTTTGGAGGACTTATTTGAAAAGTGTCATAGCATTTTTAGCTATATCATAATTTCAGAAAGTTTTGGGATTAACAAAGCATTACTTATAAATTCTAAAATTGGATCTATTTGAAAAGTTTTATAACTTTTTGGGCCGTAATATAGTTTTGTAAAGTTTTGGGGTCAAACTGTAATTTCAGAAAATAGTGCACTATGCAGGTTACTGTAGCATCCGGCTTACCGGATATAAAAAACTAGAAAACCGGATACGGGGCAGTAAGCATCCGGAACGCAAACGGCTTATCGGATTTCGTAACCGGCAAGCCGGTTAGGCAAAATTCAAATTTTTGCCTTAGTGGTAACATAAATCCAGCTTACCGGATTCCTTAAACGGCAAACCGGATACGCCCAGAATGTGTATAATGGCTAGTTTTTGAGTTCAAACTATATAAACTCAAAATCAATTCATTTTTGGTAATCCAAGAAAGCAAGAACAAGTGCACACAACATATATTGAGCTTCAATTTCGTGAATCATCATTCATTAAATCATCTTTGTTCTTAAATTTGTATATCCACTCTTAAAGAGAGTTTGATTGTTGTATTTTTCATTTCTCATTAAATTGTGAGAGTACAAGTGTGAGAAACACTTGGAGTGAAGAGATTGGAGAGATAATCTCTTGTTGTAAAGGTTCATTGACACCTTAAAGTCAATTGTAAACATTTGAAGCCTTGGAAAGGCTTGGATAGTGAAATCCTCAAGCCCGGTGTGGTTGGAGGCGTGGACGTAGGCGGGGATTGCCGAACCACGTAAAAATCATTGAGTTTGCTTTCTCTTCCCTTACTCATTTATTATTGTGCTTTCATTGAATTTATTGTTTTCGAATTTATTAAGGCATTAGATTGGATTTGTGTGTGGTTTGCTTTACTTAATTTTTAAAATCCTAATTCACCCCCCTTCTTGGATTGCCTAGTTAGTATTTCACATATCCATGCAAGTGTATCCAACAGCTGGATGCAACTATGGTAAGGTACCACAGTTGCACCGTAGCCGGACCCTAGAAATTAAGATATTATCTCTCTACATATTTTTGCACGAAATAATATGCAAATATAATATTTTAGTTTATTATTAATAGTTTTACAATAATAAAAATCATTTTGATAGACTGGAAAATGTCGTATTCGCACTTTATTTTGTACGGACGTCTGCGAGAAAGAATATATCTATATATATATATTGGAACATGTATTTAAGATTTAGCTAGTGTGAAGTTGGGAAAGTTTTTTTTTTTTTTAACCCACGCTAAAAATATTTCAATAAATTTTGATCATGGAGACTAATAAGATTTTTTTAGTTATATTTATTAATTTTTTAGGGACTGACATGAATATTAATAATTTTATTGAGATTATTAAAAAAAATGTGCTATTTTACATCTATGACTTTTCCAATCTTTTTTTCTTTCGTTATTTATTCCTTTGTGAATTTTAGTTAATGCTTGATATTATTTTTTTGCTCATTTTTTAAAGCAGTAATTAAATCTGAACCCTTACAGTAGAAGATTATGAAAAAGTAAAGACACAAAAATCATAAAAATCATTAGTAGGTCCAAATTTGTGCTATTTTCATACATAATTTGAGAATATTTATAATTACGCATCACAACTAGTGGAGTAGAATCAGGGAAATTAAACATTCTACAATCATTGACGTGTGGGTTGGGGATAAGCATAAACCTTTTCTATGCAGTATAAAAGAATGCAATAACTCCTTTTCTTCAGCATTTTCGCAACAAAAGCACATCTAATAACTCTTCAGAATTCTCGTCTTCTTTGTCAGAATGGTTGATGCGATCGTTTCCTCTCTCCTGGTGCAGCTGAGCTCTGTTGCGGCTGATGAAGTGAAACAACAGGTGAGGCTTGTGACTGGTGTCGAGGAAGAAGTGAAAAAGCTCACCCGCAATCTTCGAGCCATTCGAGCTGTGCTGGAAGATGCAGAGAAAAGGCAAATGCAGCGCGACAATGCTGTTACTTTTTGGCTGGATCAGCTCAAAGACGCATCTTATGACATGGAAGACGTGTTGGAGGAGTGGACCACTGCAAGGCTCAAATTGCAGATTGAGGGCGTTGATGATGACAATGCTCTTGCTCTTGCTCCTTATAAGAAGAAGGTACGTTCCTTCTTTTGTGCTCTATCAAACTGCTTTGGTAGTTTCAAAAAACTCAGTCTTCGTCATGACATTGCCGTCAAGATTAGGGAAATCAATGGAAAGCTAGATGATATTGCCTCCCAAAAAGATAGGTTTAAATTTGTTGAGAATGTGAGCAACAATGTTAAGAAACCAGAGCGAGTGCGAGCCATCCCCTTGATTGATGAGAGAGAGGTTTGTGGTAGAGTTGATGAGAAAAATGAGCTCTTAAGCAAGCTGTTGTGTGAAAGTAGTGAACAACAAGAAGGCCTTCATGTCATCTCACTAGTTGGGTTAGGGGGTATAGGTAAAACCACTCTAGCACAACTGGCCTATAATAATGATGAGGTGAAAAGAAATTTTGAAAAAGTTATATGGGTGTGTGTATCAGACACTTTTGAGGAGATTAGGGTCGCCATAGCAATCATTGAAGGTCTAGGCGTGTCAGCTTCTGGTTTAAGTGAATTCGAATCTCTTATGAAACAGATTCAGGAATATATTACGGGGAAGAAATTTTTTCTTGTTTTAGATGATGTGTGGGATGGAGATTACAAAAAATGGGACCCATTCTTTTCTTGTCTAAAGAATGGCCACCATGAAAGTAAAATTCTAATTACCACACGTGATAGGTCAGTTGCACTACAGTTGGGATCAATAGATATTATCCCTGTCAAGGAGTTGGGAGAAGGGGAATGTTGGTTACTGTTTAAGCAGATGGCATTTCTACGTAGGTCCTTTGAGGATCGTGAAAAATTAGAACCAATCGGGCGCAAAATTGCACATAAGTGCAAAGGCTTGCCTCTTGCTGCAAAGGTAATAGGGAATCTCTTGCGCTCTAAAAGTACAGTAAAAGAGTGGCAAAGAATTTTAGAAAGTGAAATGTGGAAAGTAGAAGCAATTGGGCAAGGTCTTTTAGCTCCTTTGTTGTTGAGTTATAACGATTTGCCCTCCAATTCTATGGTAAAACAATGTTTCTCATATTGTGCTGTCTTTCCAAAAAACTACAATATGAATAAAGAGGAACTAATTTCACTATGGATGGCTCAAGGTTATCTTAATACAGAAGAAGACGAAGAGATGGAGATGATTGGGGAAGAGTATTTCAACATTTTAGCAGCACGCTCTTTCTTTCAAGAGTTTAAAAAAGATGATGATGATGATATTATGAGCTGCAAGATGCATGACATAATACATGATTTTGCCCAATTTGTAAGTAGAAAAGAATGTTTGTGGGTAGAAATTAATGGTACCAAAGACTCAGTCATAAACTCTTTTGGTGACAAAGTCCGTCACTTAGGGTTAAATTTTCAAAGAGGCACTTCATTTCCTATATCCATTCGTGGACTTGATAGATTGCGTACCCTTTTAATTTATGATAGAAGTGATTTCAATCTGTCTCTTAGTAGCATCCTTTCGTCTTTTAGTAGTAGCAAAGAATGTTTAAGGGCATTAGTTATAAGGCTGTTGCGCCTATGTTTTTGTCCAAACACATATAAGATTAGAGAAACTCGAAAGTTATTTAGTAAATTGGCATGTTTGAGGGCATTAGTTATAAGGGAATCATTAGTTATAAGGCTATCATCCTCGCCTGTTCGTCTTCACTCAAGTTTGATTAGAGAAATTCCAAAAAATGTCGGAAAATTGATACATTTAAGATATCTTAATTTGTCTGAATTAGGCATAGAGAGACTACCTAAGACTTTGTGTGAATTATATAATTTACAAAAGCTAGATATTAGGCGGTGCCGAAATCTTAAAGAATTGCCAGCGGGGATTGGGAAGTTAAAGAACATGAGGAGTTTACTGAATGCTGAAACTTATTCGTTGAAATACATGCCAGTAGGGATTTCCAAATTAACCAGTCTTCGAACATTAGACAAGTTTGTGGTGGGTGGAGGTGTTGATGGTAGCAATACTTGTAGGCTTGAATCTCTGAAAAATCTTCAACTCCTTCGAGAATGTGGAATTGAAGGGCTGGGTAATGTGTCCCGTTTAGATGAGGTCGAGAGATTACAACTTTACAATCAGCAAAACCTCCTTCGTTTGCGTCTTGAGTTTGGTAGAGTCGTAGATGGGGAAGATGAAGAAAGGAGGAGGAAGAAAGAGAAAGATGAACAACTTCTTAAAGCCTTACAACCGCCTTTGAGTGTAGAGAAATTAGGGATTATATTATATGGAGGCAACATTTTTCCCAAATGGTTGACTTCACTGACCAATCTAAGGAATTTATATCTTCGCTCGTGCGTTAAGTGTGAGCATTTGCCTCCTTTGGGAAAATTGCCTCTGGAAAAACTCGTAATCATCCACTTGAAAAGTGTAAAAAGAGTGGGTAATGAGTTTTTGGGAATAGAAGAAAGCAGTGAGGATGGCCCGTCTTCATCTTCATCAGCACCATCAGTTATTGCCTTCCCCAAATTGAAATCACTCATAATTGGGGCAATGGAAGAATTGGAAGAGTGGAATTACAGGATTACGAGGAGGGAAAACATCTCTATCATGCCACGTCTTTCTTCCTTGGAAGTTCGTTCTTGCAACAAATTGAAGGCGCTGCCGGATTACCTTCTTCGAACGTCGACGCTGCAGGAATTGACTATTGACAAATGTCCTCTTCTGGAAAACCGTTATAGAGAGGGGAAAGGAGAAGACTGGCATAAGATATCTCGCTTTCCCCACATCAAGTGGTCGCGGTAATTTATCACTCGCCGGTAATTTCTCCTGCTCCTCTGATTTACTTCGTTGTTGCTTGCAATGAAATTAATAAAAATAATTATATTTTGAATTAAAATTCTATATAGAATCAATCATGGTATAAATACGTAAAACTTCCTAGTTATCAAATCTGTTAAACTTGTTTTCTAAAGATTAAATAATTAAAAAAAAATACAAGTGTAGTCTGTTGAAATTTCTATATTTATTTGTTTTTAAAAAATATGTGCTCTTTTGTAAAATTTCATGCAATGTAATTTATTTTTTAATGTACGAAAATTTGTTATGTGTAACAAAATCTCTGTGATACGTTTGCAGTAATGTTGAAAACTAAATTATCAATTTTATCTTATATAATGATAATCGTATTTTTTTATATATAATATACGTGTCATTAATTCTTTAAAGTAATTGTGTAATTGTTTTTAGTAGTACATTAGCCCACTTTGTTTTATTTCATACTTGTTTAATTATGTTCACCAGGGATTCGAGGAAATGTCAGAACTACACTAGCAATTCACAGGTCCAATCTAATTTGGTTTTAATGATGCAGGCAGGAGAGTATGCTAAGAAAATGAGAAGTTTAGCCAAAGGATTGCTAAAATGTTCTGCTGGTAATTCATTTGCTTTATTTTATTGAATTTCATTTCCATCTTCTTCTATTGATATCTTGTTGTGAATAAACAAGAACAGAGAAGTAAAGATACATCAAAATTTACTATTACGATGATGCTAAAGCAAGCTCAAGCTCAAGCATTGCATTTTTATTTTATTTAATTTATAGAATTTTCATTTCCACCTGCATTGCATTTTTAGGTTGACTTTGAAGACTCTATGGAGAAAATTGGGGTAACCAAGGATTATCACTGTGGTTATTGTGCAACGTTTGGTTGCTGGACTTTGAAGAAGGAAGTGATGGCCGGGTCTGCTCTGTTTCAATTGAGGATGGATAGCTGCCTGAAAGACATGATGATTATTATCATTGCATGATGTTAAGGTGCTAAGATCATCATTTCGATCTTGTTTCATTCTTGGAATCATTTATCCTGTATAAACATTTGTTTTAACAAATGTTTCAATGCCTGCTGTAGTAACAATTTCATCTCTTGCATCTCTCGGGTGCATCATGATCACGGGTTTGAGAAAGCATTTGTGGTAAAGCTTCAAAGCTTGTACAATGGCTGTGAAAAGGCACATTCAATTCGGTGCGTTTGGTGCGGTCTCCTAATGCTACTACCATATTTTGTATAGCAATTAAAATTCAGGTATACAATCTTAATATGCAATAAATCATTGTGTACAGAGTTATCTATTAATTATATGGTAACTGAAATTTTCATTATAATTTTAATTATCATATCAATATTAAAATTTTTTGTAACCCTCTTTTACTTTGCTTGTACAGAGTACCTGTTTTGGCTGATATGTCTAATTCGTAGAAATTCATTTCCATCGGTTTCCATTGGTTTTATCACAAACAGAAACAGAAATCTGGGGAAAAGTTTTACTTCTTCTGGTATTATGCCTTTATTTATTCATTCATCATATTTGTTCGAATTCATGCTCTCATTCAGAGAGCAGCCTTTTCCAGGCTACTTTGTAGCCAAATTTTCATGCCATCGATGCATGATTGTCATTTAGATTTTCCAAATAATTGTTAGATTGAAGAAGAATAAGAAGATATTGTTAAAAGGGTATTTAATTAGCACCCTCTGAATTTAGTTGCCAATAATGCATTGAAATGGTTGGGGAAAGTTATTGTCTCAATTAAATTACAGGTGACAAGATGCTGCTCCAATTTTGCAAGCATCTCGTGTTTCGAAGATTTTGCCCACATGAGATGCTATGATTTTTGACATCAGGGTAACAAAGGTCAAATTTTAGCATCAATAGATATCATCTTCTTTACTGTTCTGCTCGAAATATTAAACTTTAGGCAAGTTGTTTTTGTTTGTGTGAGTTATCAGGTTAAGGATACTAAGCAGCTTATTAAGGCAAATGTCAGAATGAAGATTGTTCACCGCACCTGGTATGAATGATGGCGAGGAAGATTAATTGTTCACAAGCCAATTTGATCAGTGTTAGATTCTTTTGCCTCCCTTCGAGAGATATCATCATCAAATTTGAGAAGAGAGTTTTGTTTTGACATTTCACTGTAGTGAATTTTGGGAGCTTGAACCCACTTGAGTGAAATATTAGGGAATACTGGGGATATAGGTTATGAGTGATCGTTATCCTTCAAATATTTGTAAGCTCTCACTTGTTAGTAAAATCATCTTCGTATATTGACTTTGTTTCTTTCTTGTCAGGCCGAGTGTGATCTTCAAGGTTTGAGAAAGTCTTCGCAGTAAAATTTCCACCACGTGCAATTGCTGTGAAGGGGCATATACATTTGAGTAATTCAGTTTCAGATTTTCAAGGCGCGTTTGTTTAATTAGTTTCGATTATAATATTTAGTCACTCATTCTGAATCTTTTCTAATTTTCAAGTTCTTTAGGGCCGCCAACAGTTTTTCAAGTCTACATGTGGCTGCAAAAAGATTGATGGTCATCAAATTATCTTGAGCCTTGAGGCATTGCGTTCGAGCACAAAAGGAAACAGAACTAAGGGAAATGAAGACAGTAGGAGATGCTCTGAATATAACAAAAGTATATTTCTACTTCTTGTGGTTATTTTAATTTTGTTTCTCCTGTCATCATATTTAATTAATTCGTTTGAATTCACACTCTCACACATTATTTAAAACCATCTGCAGGTGGTTTGCAAGCTAGCTAAGTTAATGCAAAAACAATACTCTAGACAAAGATGAGCAAATTGAAGGCGACAAATGCAAATTGGATTTCCATGAATAATTGTTAGGCTGGTGGAGATATTCTTAAAAGGGCATTAAGCTATCTTATGGAATTGGAAAGTTATTATTGCTTGAAAGCAAGCAGCATCTTCGTTGCGAAGGCTTTCCCCACCTGATAAAATGCTGAGATTGTTACCGGCCCCTTAATTATTTATTAACTCAGGTATTTATTATCAATACATCATCTTATTCACCATTTTGGCTATATATAAAGATTAAAATTTCTAACAGTTGTTTCGGATTCTTGTGTACTCAGGTTAATAGGGCAAATGTCAGAATGAAGATTGCTCAGTGCAACCGATAGAGCAAGGATGATAGTTGTGAGAAAGATTGTTGGCAAGACAAATAGAGCCCTCCATTTGGAGAAATATCATCCTCAAATTTGAATTGTCGAGCATGTGAGGTGAAGCTAAAGCCTTAATAATGAGACCTTCCTGTGGAAGTTTCATTTGAATGAATTGAACGTTCTTAGTGAGTGAGAAATTAAGTATATATCAGCGATTTTGGTCGTCTGTGAATGTTTTCCTTCAATATTAATACACTAGCATTTCTTAGTAAATTCGCTTCACGTCACTTCCTCCTTGTTGGTGGGACTAGTAAACAAATGTCATTTCTTAGTACATTTTGAGAATTTTGATTCCCAAATAAGCCTGCAGAACGGTGTATGGTGGGATTAGCTGCAGGATTCTTTGCCAAAATTCCTTTTTATTCCTTTGTTCACTTATTCGTTATAAATAAAGTAAAATTAGAATATTGTTCCGTTTACTGTCTAAGCTGGTCTAACATTTGTTTAATTTGGGCAATTTTTAATGCCTAACAGGTTATCTGTGACAAACCCATCGGTGAGTGTATGCAACTATTGGATGGATTTGATAGAGTGGTCACCAACAATTTTGAAGTTATTGGAGTAGCACGGCTTTGAGGTCTCTCCCTCCCTCTTTTACGTATTTGTCTATTGATTGACATGTCTATATATACATTGATAGACCAACCTACTCTGGTTTTAATGTTTTGTTTGTTAAACTTTGACTGGGGAATGTTTATTTGTCTCATATGATGTCAATGTGGTTCCTATTGAAGTGTATAGATCTGTCACCTCAAAGTCTGATTTCAATTTTCCTTTACTTCATCAACTAGCATCGTTTCCAAGTCCAGATACTTACCAATAGTGAGACTTTGCTACGGAAGTACAATTTCTCTTGTTTTACAGTTAATTATGTAAGAAAAGTTTTACATTTACAGAATTCTGGTATAGCTCTCTTAAGGAAATGCGAGTGGTGAATATGGTTCCAACTTTTAATAGGCTTAATAGGCCCATTTGTTAAGCCACAGTGATTGCGGTCTAAATTCTTCTTTACTGTCTATATGTGTTGGAGTTTGTCTATTGTCCAACTTCTCAAATCGATTCCATGCAGGGTTTTGAATGTCTAATTAGGAGAAAGATTAACGGATGACCTTTTGAAGAAGGCTTACACAACAGGCCATCTCAGGATGTCATGGCTCAGCTCAAAAGTCCCCAGGTGGTTGATATCAAAGAATGCCATTGTTTCTGGGCTTGGTCTCCTTGGCATCAAACAAGATAATGTTGACTCTATTAAAGGGGAAATAAGGGCAACTAAAGCGCGAAGAAAGAGGATAGTCCGGAGGAAGGTGGCTGCATAAATTTGTTGGAGTTGATGTAGTCAATTGCCCAATTTTGCTGCCTGTCGAAGAGACACAGCATGGAAGTCCTCATCAAACTCTGAGACACCTAAGAAATAGTATGAGGTGGTGGTATTCCCCTGGTGTTAATTTCCTGGCAAGTGTGGTTCACAGATAGAGGGATTCTTTTCTTGATGTCTAAATACCGTATGTGATACAACGTCGTATATTCTAATTTTCCTTGAGTTAAATTCTAGTCAGTTAGGAAAGTTAATTTTGTTTTCGCTATGGATTGTTTCCTAGATAAAAATAGTTTCCATGTTTCTTTGGGGTCTTATTAACTCTCTGTAACCCAGTTCAAGTTTGCAAATTCTATTTCAGATTTCTCATATAGTGTGCCTTTGTCACTTCTGTGATACACTTTTGATCACAAGTTTCCATTTGAAGTAACCAATATTCTTTATAGACTAATTATCTAAGGATTATTTTATACAAAAAATCAAAACTTTAATTAATTGATCATACTTAACTTAGCTCTTGTTTGATATTACTAGCTGTTGTGAGAACCAAAAAAATAGCAGAAAGTTGACAATGTGCAGTAAATGTATGACTTTTAAATAATAATTTAATAAAATTAATAAAGATATTATAAATTTTTTAATAATAAAGTATGAGATCAAATCAAATTAATTTTTAAGTCAAAATAGCAAATATTTACTAAAATTGTTTAATTATGTAGTTTAAAAGTATAGTTATCCAACCTCAACACAATAGAGAGATTTCTATTTACCAAACTCTACCCAACTTTGGTTGTACTGACTCGATCATGCAAGTCCATACTCGACGCGTTGACCATACAAGATGTTACTCAACTTTAACAAATCTTACTCAAACTTTGCACGTTTAGCATGCCGAATGGAATATGATAGTATATGATGTGATAGATATTATAGGAATAGTCGTAACAAAATTATATTTAGTACTATTTTATATTTTATGTGATGAACAGATGTAGTATATGAATGGATTATATTACAAATTTTAGTGTTATCATAATTAAAAAATTGAATTATTTTTTATTATTGAAAAACTGTAATATGTTAAATAACAGTTATTTTTATTAATTTTTTTTAATGAATTATACTTTTAAATTATAATCGAAAATTCTTATTACTGAACTAATAAAAAATTAATTAGCTCAAGAGATAAAATCACTTAGTGTAGAACGAAACGGTGTGTTATTTTTATGTGGGATCCACATCCTTTCCGCATCAACCTCAACATCCAAACATGAAATTGGACTAAAAATAGTTCTTTCCCATGTATTTACGTAACCTCCTCCCACTAAACGCAAATATTTATTCTTGATTTTACTAACATAATTTTCTCCCATTTCCATATTGTCCGCGTTGAGTGCATGTAATCCACAAGTTTAATTTTTTTTTTTTTTTGAGAGAGGTATGTTAAAATAAATACATCACTTTTTTTTCTTTTTTCCTTTTTTTTGCGTGAGTGATGACTTCGTTGAATGACAGTTGGCAGATAATAAGTTATCTTTTAATTTTGTTTCTGATTTAATAGAAAATATTAATTTTTGTAGTTTCGGTAGATGAAATTTCGAATCAAATATTAATATTGTTAAAGTACGCAACCCAATATTTGCTTAAATTACAAAAAAGATTAATTGCTTTGCATAAAAAAGAAGTGATCACTTGATTTAACTTCCTTTACTAAATTTACGATTTAAAATCCAAAATAAAAAAAAGAGTTTATTATTGATTATCTTTTTCCCAAATTTAAGCTAAGACAGTAATATGTCCAAAATACCCTCCACGTTATCCTAAAACTTTATGAATTCCCCCGTTCCTCTCAACATCATCTCTTCCAAATCTTTCTTCCCCAAAAAACCAGCCATGGCTTCATATTTAGTTACCACAACACTCCAATATTGGCTTGTAAACAGCAGCGGTTTAACCTCTAGGCAACTTAGGCGGTTGCATAGGACTCCGCTTTATATGAAAACCCTACGAGATGATTATTTTGTATATAAAAGAGGAAAATGAATTTAAAAGTCATTATTATTCATTTAATTTATTATTATTTTGTAATTATCTTTTTCTAAATAAACTATCAAATTCTTATCAAGTTTATTTAATGTAGTACTTAATTGTTTTAATTTCTACAAAACCAATAAATTAATAGTTTCAATCCTAAAAATTCTCTATTTCATTGTTAGAATTAATAAGTTATATTTCAAAAGTTTTATATTTATTTTAAACCTCTATAAAAGCCCCACATTTTATTACTTATCCATTAAATTTTTCGTTCAACAATCAAGACATCTTGGTGTTTGAGAGAAAGAAAGAGAGAGGGAAAAAAATCTTGCTTCCTCTACTTTCTACTCTAGAAGAAAAAGAAAAAATCAAATAGTTTTCTCTATTTTCTATGACTATTGGTTGCTACTCAAATTTTCAAACAACAGCCTTAATATAAACATAAGTTAATTTATGATTTCATCTCAAATTTCTGATTTTATCTTTTCATTATTCTCTTAATTAGTTGTGTTGTTATTTGTTCTTATTTCTTTTTATATATTCTTTTCTTCATCTACTTTTTTTGTGCTTGTTTTATCTATTTTGAAATAAAACTATATCAAAAAATTTTAGACAATAGGAGAATAAAAAAATTAGATTAATTTAAAAAATAGTAAAAAAGATATAATTTAACTTAAAAAAAAAGTGAAAATGTTATAATTGAATTAAAATTTTATGACTTAACAACAATAGAATAAATTTGTATTTAATAATTTTATATTTTAAAGTATTTAAAGAATTAATTTTTAATAAATAATATTAATATATATATATATATATATATATATATAAGTTACTTATCTCTCCATCCGCACTTACCTCTCCCTCACATCAACATCAACATCAACATCAACATCACCTCTCATTGGACCCCACATCCTCAAGCCCATCACAGCCGTCCATAACCTCACCCTCCTCCTCCTCTCCCTCATCATGGCCGTTGGTTGCCCTCTCTCCATCATCCTCCATTTACCCCCACCTCCGTTACAAACTCTGCTTACCCCCTACCATTTCTCCGTCTGGCACGGCCTAATTCCGACGGAATCAACGACGGTCGTGATGGGTTTTGGCTGCGACTATTCGCGCTTCAAACGGCGGCGTTTCGGTTGGCATTTTGGCGACAGTGACGGTGGGAAAGTGATGGCTGGCTCAGGAGCTTTCGTTGCTACCATCCATGGCCGGTGAGGTGGCCGAAAATCGGATATATGTCTGCGTCGGGTTCGCAGTTTTGGGTCGGGTTTTCCGGGTCAGTTTGACAGCTTCCTCTATCCCTCTCCCCCATAAAACATTACCCAGCTTCCTCTTATTATTATTATTTTTTTTCACATACGTTACAGAACATTAATGAGAAATGTTTAGTAAGGACTATTTTGATATTTCGATGAGTAGTAAAAACTAATGTTAAAATTTTATAGACGAATGTATAGTAAGATGCTCAAAGTACTAGAACATATATAAATAATCCCAGCTCTAATAAAATTTTGCCACATAATGAGTTTTATCCCTTAAGCAAAACAAATCAATAAAGTATACAAAAGCACAATGCATGAATGATGGTCTTACAAAGTTTGAATATAAAGTTTATAATCTAAAATTAATGATGTGACAATTAACCTAATGGAGTAAGAAGTCCCAAATAGATTATATTTTGCTAAAGAAGTCAATTCTACCAAGGATACCTCTTTCTATTGAGTTTAAATGATGATTATTTGTTTATATCATAAAAACTAAAATAACTGTGTGAGTAATTTGATTCTTTTACAGTATAAAAATAAATTCAGAAAATGTTAGGGCATGTTCTGTATTTTATTTTTAAATTTATATTCTGAGAATGAAAATGGTGTTTTCAAGTTGATAAATTTTCAATTGAAAAATGTGTTTGTTATTATTTTATTTATCCTATATTTTCAAAATGAAAATAACCGATAGATAAAGTTAAAAATGATAAAATAATGGATATATTAAGCAATTTTACTACATGCAAATTATTATCTGTGTTTAACGTTCATAGAAAGCTTGTTTATTTTTCAACATACCAACTTACAATAATAATAATAAAATTTTTGTGATATCCAATATTAACTTTTTAAAGTAATTATTTTTTGTTAATGTGTCCGCTGTTCAATCGATCTTCCTACTTTCTATGCTTGAGATTAGATCATTTGCTTCAAAGATTCGAACTGGATTTATAGTAGGAAAAATAATTTTCTTCAATATGAACTCTAATTCTCTTTTATATATATATAAAAAAAAAATTAATTCTCCTTTCAACATTTTAACATTTTGATGAAATAAAAAATTATTGGCGAAAGATTACATGCTTCCTTACATTAGAGAACCAAATACTCAGATAGGTAGTGTAAATCTCTACTGATCGTTGGTGATTTTATCAAAATAAAATTCAATAAAATGTATAAGCACACTTAAATCCGTCCAAAAAAACATAAATGACCCAGCAAATAAAGAAAAGTACTGTGAAGTAAAAATTGAAAAGTTCAATCCGTCGATTATTTGATACGTATTTTTCTTCACAGAACCTCAATTCAATAGACAAAAGCTCCTCTTAATTTTTCTTTTCTATTTAAATAAAAGAACAAAAGAAATTGATTACGGAGCCATTAATTTCCAAGAATTAATAAACGAAAAGGCCCATAATTTTTGTAAACCCACCCCACTCTCAAGAAATAATTACAACAAGTTCAAATTATTTTTTAAAAATTGAAATAAAGAAGATGTAATTACAATAATTTGGAGATTGAATCAAATAAAATAAAATACCTAAACTATTATATACAAGAACTCTTGATTCTTGGGGTATTTTAGTCATTTTATATCATCATGGTAAATTAGTCAAATAAAACTTATCTCAAAGCAACCTAAATGGTCAAAGACACCTAAGTTAAAACAATAAAAAATTATATGAATGATTTAATTTATTGATTGTCTATACGTTTTATTGATTTATATATTTTAAAAATAGTATGAACGTATTACAATTATTTTCTGACAGCAAGGTAGATTTGTAAAATAAGTGGGTAGAAAATATCCCCGTCCTCAAATAAATAAAATAAATAATTATTTTCTTTTGGTTTTTTGTTTTTGTTTTAAATGGCACTGGCCCGACCGCTACAAACTAATTAGAGAATATTTACAATTATGTCTCACAACTGTGGAGTAGAATCAGGAAAATTAAAAATGCTAAAATTATTGACGCGTGGGTTAGGCGACAATAACCATAAACATTTTTCGTGTAGTGTAAGAAGAATGCAACAACTCGTTTCTTTCAGTATTTTTGCAACAAAAGCACGTTGAACAACTTATGAAATTATTTCTCCTTTTCTTTGCCAGAATGGATGTGATCGCTTCCCCTCTCCCGGAGCAGCTGAACTCCTTTGCTGCTTGTGACTTACCATAAATCTTCAAGCCATTCAAGTTGTGCTTGAAGATGCAGAGAAGGCAAGTTGATATAAGATTGTTGCATGGAATAAGCAGGGTATCTTCCGAGGCTAGAAATTGGGTTACGAGTATTCGTTTTGGACATATAATATAGTTTCCAAGCTTGCGATGAGTCGAACCAAATGCAGAACAACCTAGGCTATTATGCCCTGCGATTGAGTTAAAAATTCACTACTAGAAAAATGGGCTTTACTGACACCACTTTAGTGTCAGTAATTACTTTTGCTGACACTTGTTAATTGTGTCAGTAATGCTCAAGCCAGAACACACTGACACTAATTTTTGGTGTCAGTGATTTTTGCGTCAGTATCTTGTGTCACTATAGTATCACCACAATAGTGATACTACACCAAAAATGTACTTTTTTCACACCAAATTGCTATTTCATCTCCAATCCATTTACACCAAAAAGAATATTCTTCTTTTTATTCTTTTAATTTCAAGAATTAATTCAATTAACACAATAAATATTACTATTAATACATATAATTAAGTAATAAATAATTTTATATCGATTAACAAAAGAAATATAGAAAATTATTAAATTTGGCATTTTCTTTTTATTATTAATTTTTGTGTTAAATATTTTTTATTTAAAATTTTAGTATAATATTCAAAAATTAAAAAAATGAAAAAAAAATAATAACAAAAATAATAATAATAATAACTTAAAATATTATATAAAATAGGACATATATGTAAATAAGAAAAGGTAGTAAGGATATTTGGGACTTTTTTTTCCTAGCACCAAATGAATAGTGTTGCACCATATTTGATGCAATATTATTCATAACACTATTTTGGTGTTGCTTTTAGTGTTACATTAGAGAAGTATTTTATACTAAAAATGATACAAAAGGTGATTTGGTGTTAGATTTGGTGTCATATTGAAGATGGCCCAAGTACGTGGACGATAGTATGATATTTATTAAAATCATTATGGGACAGATTTTATTCTTTTTTTTTTTCTCAACAAAGTATCCGACTTTAGATATAATAAATTACTAATTAAAATTATTCGAGTCACACTCTAAACTATATTTTGAAGTTTGTGATGACATAATAAAGTTATATATTGACACTGGACTAAAACAGAGCCACAACTTTTTCAAATGACCAAATGAATTAATGAGACAATGGCTTTTGCCTACCTGATAACAAAAGTTGTCGCTCTCTAAATTAGATCTTGGAGTTTGTCATGGCATAATAGAGATAATGGCTTTTGCTTTTGCCTACCTGACAAAAAGATGTTGTCGGCCAAGTTGAAAAATATAATAAAAAAATTTCACTTGCACGGTCCAGACCACATGCAAATTTGTGCTGAAATTCATAATGGATTAATTTGATTGGGCAAAATTACTCTATATTATTTCATCAATATCTATTAAACGATAAAAAATTTATTGATATTTATAATTAAAAAAATCTATCCACTAAGACTATTCTAGATCAATAATTAATATATTATATATAACTTCAAAAGCTTCATCGGTGGATTGATCTAAGCCTTTTGTTGTAGTTTATAAATATTTTGTTGCTTATAATGTAAGAAATTTTACAGGAGCTGATGCTGAGTAGTCTGAATAAGAAAATTAATCATATTGTAAGTTATTGGGTATTCATAATAAAATAAACAAATAAAAAAATGAATAAAAATTTAAATACTTAATTAATTTTTTATCAAATTCTTATCAAATATTTAAAAAAGTATGTAAAATCAATTAATTGATGGTATTATTAATTTTCATGATTAATATTAAATATAAATAAACAATAATGACATAAATTAAAGTCTCATAAATGGATAACTTTTTTTTCTTTAATCTTATTCCAAGTCCCAACTAAAGGAATGGATCCATACAAATTTGAACTACCTGATAATAAAAGGAATGGATCAAATGACCAAATGGCTTTGGCCTACCTGATAATAAAAGGAATGGATCCATACGTTAAAGCTAAATTGAAAAATATAATAAATAAATTGTCAGGAGATGATTTTTATCAAAAATTTCACTCGCACGGTCCCGACCAAATACAAATTTGTGATGATATTCATAATGAATTTATACAATTAGGCGAAATTACTCTATATAGTTTCATCGATATATATTATACCATTAAAAATATACTACTATTTATAATTAAAAAAAATTTATGACTATTCTAAATCGACTGTATTATATGTGAACTCACAAGATTCATAGATAGATTGCACTGAGCTTTTTGTTGCAGTTTACAAATATTTTGTTGCTAATTATCTTAAGAGCGGCAAGTAACTAAATACAAATGTAAGAAATTTTACAAGTGCTGATGCTGTGTACTCCGCAGAAAGCTAGCCCACGACGGTGACTCCTGTGGGGACTCCTTCAATTTGCAGCACAAAAGAACGTTCACATTGACATTGACTTGAGGGTAAAAATTAAATAACTCCTATGGTATAAGAAGAATGCAAACATGCTTGAATGAACATTCTCTCAGAATACATAAAAGCTACTTTCCTCGGAGCATTTTAGCAAGAAAAGCAATTGCTGCATTTACCATTTGATCTAATATCAGAATGGCTCATGCGATCGTTTCCTCTCTCTTGGACCAGCTGAAATCCATTGCTCAAGATCAGGTGAAAGAAAAGTGGAGGCTTGTCACGGGTGTCGAACATGAAGTGGGAAAGCTTACCACCAATCTTCAAGCCATTCAAGCTGTGCTGGAAGATGCAGAGCAGAGGCAAATGAAGCAGGACAAAGCTGTTACTTTTTGGCTGGATCAGCTCAGAGACGCATCCTACGACATGGAAGATGTGTTGGAAGAGTGGATCACTGAAACACGGAAATTGCAGCTTGATGAGCGAGGCGATGATGATGATGATGATAACGACAGTGCTTTTGTTACTTTTTTGACGAAGGTATGTTCCTTCTTTCCTGCTGCCTCAAACTGCTTTGGTGGTTTCAAACAACTCAGTCTTCGTCATCATATTGCTGTCAAGATTAGAGAAATCAGTGAAAAGCTAGATGATATTGCCACTCGAAAAGATAGGTTTAATTTTGTTGAGAATGTGAGTAACAATGTTAGGAATCCAGAGCGAGTGCGAACCATCTCCTTGATTGATGAGGGAGAGGTTTGCGGTAGAGATGATGAGAAAAAGAAGCTCTTAAGCAAGTTGTTGTGTGAAAGTAGTGAACAACAAGAAGGCCTTCATATCATCTCACTAGTTGGGTTAGGGGGTATAGGTAAAACCACTCTTGCACAACTAGCCTATAATAATGATGAGGTGAAAAGAAATTTTGACAAAGTTATATGGGTGTGTGTATCAGACACTTTTGAGGAGATTAGGGTCGCCAAAGCAATCATTGAAGGTTTAGGTGTGTCAGCTTCTGGTTTAAGCGAATTCGAATCTCTTATGAAACAGATTCAGGAATATATTACAGGGAAGAAATTTTTTCTTGTTTTAGATGATGTGTGGGATGGAGATTACAAAAAATGGGACCTATTCTTTTCTTGTCTAAAGAATGGCCACCATGAAAGTAAAATTCTAATTACCACACGTGATAGGTCAGTTGCACTACAGTTGGGATCAATAGATATTATCCCTGTCAAGGAGTTGGGTGAAGGGGAATGTTGGTTACTGTTTAAGCAGATAGCATTTCTACGTAGGTCCTTTGAGGATCGTGAAAAATTAGAACCAATCGGGAGAAAAATTGCACGGAAGTGCAAAGGCCTGCCTCTTGCTGCAAAGGTAATAGGGAATCTCTTGCGCTCTAAAATTACAGAAAAAGAGTGGCAAAGAATTTTAGATAGTGAAATGTGGAAAGTAGAAGAGATTGGGCAAGGTCTTTTAGCTCCTTTGTTGTTGAGTTATAACGATTTGCCCTCCAATTCTATGGTAAAACGGTGTTTCTCATATTGTGTTGTCTTTCCAAAAGACTACGAGATGGATAAAGAGGAGTTGATTGATCTGTGGATGGCTCAAGGTTACCTTAATGCAGAAGAAGACGAAGAAATGGAGATGATTGGAGAAGAGTATTTCAACATCTTAGCAACACGCTCTTTCTTTCAAGAGTTTAAAATATATGATGACGATGATGATTTTATGTGGTGTAAGATGCATGACATAGTACATGATTTTGCCCAATTTGTAAGTAGCAAAGAATGTTTGTGGCTAGAAATTAATGGTACCAAGGAATCAGTCATAAACTTTTTTGGTGACAAAGTCCGTCACTTAGGGTTAAATTTTGGAGGAGGAGCTTCATTTCCTATGACCATTTATGGACTTAATAGATTGCGTACCCTATTAATTTATGATGAAAATTTTTTCAATCCGTCTCTTAATAATAGCATCCTTCGGGAGTTATTTAGTAAATTGCCATGTTTAAGGGCATTAGTTATAAGGCAATCGATCAAGTTTTTGTATGAAGACACAAATTGGATTACAAAAATTCCAGATAATGTTGGAAAATTGATACATTTAAAATATCTTAAGTTGTCTAAATTGTATATAGCGAGACTACCTGAGACTTTGTGTGAATTATATAATTTACAAAAACTAGATATTAGGCGGTGCAAATATCTTAGAGAATTGCCTGCGGGGATTGGGAAGTTAAAGAACATGAGGAGTTTACTGAATGATCAAACTGAAAAGCTGAAGTACCTGCCAATAGGGATTTCCAGATTGACCAGCCTTCGAACATTAGAAAAGTTTGTTGTGGGTGGAGGTGTTGATGGTGGCAGCACGTGTAGGCTTGAATCTCTGAAAAATCTTCAACTCCTTCGAGAATGTGGAATAGAAGGGCTGAGTAATGTATCGCATGTAGATGAGGCTGAGAGGTTACAACTTTACAATAAGAAAAACCTCCTTCGTTTGCGTCTTGAGTTTGGTGTAGTCGTAGATGGGGAAGGCGAAGAAAGGAGGAGGAAGAACGAGAAAGATAAACAACTTCTTGAAGCCTTACAACCGCCTTTGAATGTAGAGGAATTATGGATTGAATCCTATGGAGGCGTCATTTTTCCCAAATGGTTGACTTCACTAACCAATCTAAGGAATTTATATCTTTCCTTGTGTTTTAACTGTGAGCATTTGCCTCCTTTGGGAAAATTGCCTCTGGAAAAACTCATCCTATGCAATTTGATTGGTGTAAAAAGAGTGGGTAATGAGTTTTTAGGAATAGAAGAAAGCAGTTATTGGGACGACCCATCTTCATCTTCATCGTCATCATCAGTTATTGCCTTCCCCAAATTGAAATCTCTCAAAATTTGGTTCTTGGATGAATTGGAAGAGTGGAATTACAGGATTACGAGGAAGGAAAACATCTCCATCATGCCACGTCTTTCTTCCTTGAAAATTAAGCATTGCCCCAAATTAAAGGTGCTGCCGGATTACCTTCTTCAAACGACGACGCTGCAGCACTTGAGTATTCAGGGATGTCCTCTTCTGGAAAACCGTTATCGAGAGGGGAAAGGAGAAGACTGGCATAAGATATCTCACATTCCCCACATCAAGTGGCGGTAAATTCTCGAATGGTTGCAATTACTATCACCCACCGGTAATTTCTCTCCTCTATTTTACTTTGTTGTTACTTCAAACAACGACACTGCAAACATTGACAATTTTATAGAATGCATTAGTACATGTCAATAACAAGACCAATTAGATTATGGCATTGCTTTATTTTATTTATTTATTTTTTTGATTCTTTTGAAATAAGATCAATTAATTAGATCATGCTAGAAGTTAATTTTTTTTTTCAAATGAAAAAGGAGCAGTCATACAAAGTTTGAATATAAAATTTATAATCTAATAGAGTAGGAAGTCCCAAATACATCATATTCTGCTCCAGAAATCAATTCCACCTAGAATACTTCTTTCTATTGAAATTAATGATGATTTGTTTGTTTGCATCATGAAAGTTAAAAATAATTTTATGAGTAATTTGATTCTTTACGGTACAAAAAATAAATTTGGAAAGTACTAATTTCTCTCATACTTTTTGGGCTAAAAAATAAATGTAAGTCTAACATATTTATTATTTAATGGTTCTATATAGAATCAATCATGGTATAAATATGTAAAACTTCCTAGTTATCAATTTTGTCTTGCATAATGATAATCGTTTTTTTTATATATAATTTATGTGACATTAATTCTTTAAAGTAATTGTGGAATTGTTTTTAGTAGTACATTAGCCCTCTTTGTTTTATTTCATACGAGTTTAATTATGTTCACCAGGGATTCGAGGAAATGTCAGAACCACACTAGCAATTCACAGGTCCAATCTAATTTGGTTTTAATGATGCAGGCAGGAGAGTATGCTAAGAAAATGAGAAGTTTAGCCAAAGGATTGCTAAACTGTTCTGCTGGTAATTCACTTGCTTTATTTCATAGAATTTCATTTCCATCTTCTTCTATTGATAACTTCTTGTGAATAAACAAGAACAGAGAAGTAAATGATTGAACCTCAGAGAAGTAAAGATATATCAAAATTCAATATTATGATCATTAAAGCAAGCTCAAGCTCAAGCATTGCATTTTTTATTTTATTTAGTTTATGGAATTTTCATTTCCACCTGCATTGCATTTTTATTTCATTTTTAGGCTGACGTTGAAGACTCTATGGAGAACATTGGGGTAACCAAGGATTATCACTGTGGTTATTGTGCAACGTTTGGTTGCTGGACTTTAAAGAAGGAAGTGATGGCTGGGTCTGCTCTGTTTCAATTGACAGCTGCCTGAAAGACATGATGATTATTGTTGCATGATGTTAAGGTGCTAAGATCATCATTTCTATCTTGTTTCATTCTTGGAATCAATGGAGGCAGGAGTTTGGTGTTGACACTATTATGCAGGTAACCACACTTGATAGTTTGCACAAATTTGCGTTGTCAGAATATCCTTTAATATTCATTGTGTTTCTTTGTATTATCAGGTTATCATGGTATGTAGAGTATCATCTCCAAGGGTTTGAAAGAGCCTTTGCAGTAAAGTCAGTTGTCACCAGCTCATGCAATTGCACATTCATTCAGAGTACTTCAATATTAGGTTTTCAAGTTTTGTATGTTTATTCGATTAAAATGTTTAGTCACTCATTCTTAATCATTTCTGATTTTCAAGTTCTTTAGGGCCATAAACAGTTTTTGCAACTCATTCTTATTTTTTAGATTGATTTCCTACTCGTGCAGAACATTGGTGAGACCAAGGATTAGGCTGGTGATGGAACCACTGCCTCTGTTGTTATTGTGCAAGGTTTGCTGGACCTTAAACAAGAAAGCCTTACACGCATTCTGTAGTTCAACGGTTTTCTAAAGCAAAAGAGCAGTAGAAGTAATAGTGATGGCCGGATCTGCGCTATTTTAATTGAAGATCTCTGTGATGTTGAGGGGCTTAAAGCAGTTAATGCTCTTTGAAAATTGTTATTACAGATGAATTGATTCCTGAAGACATGTATCTAATGAATGTTAAGGCATATTTTCATAAACTTCCTTTCTTAACAAATGTTTCAATGCCTGCTGTAGTAACAATTTCATATCTTGCATCTCTCGGGTGCCTCATGTTCATGGGTTTGAAAAAGCATTTGTGCCAAAGCTTCAAAGCTTGTACAATGGTTGTGAAAAGGCACATTCAATACGGTACGTTTTGGTGCGGTCTCCTAATGCTAATATCATATTTTGTATCGCAATTAAAATTTAGGTATGCACTCTTATTACGCAATAAATCATTGTGTACAAAGTTTTCTATTAATTATATGGTGACTGAAATTTTAATTATCATATCAATCTTAAATTTTTTTTAACTCTCTTTTACTTTGCTTGTACAGAGTACCTGTTTTGGCTGATATGTCTAATTCGTAGAAATTCATTTCCTTCGGTTTCCATTGGCTTTAGCACAAACAGAAACAGAGCTCTGGGGAAAAGTTTTACTTGTGATATTATGCCTTTGTTTCTTCATTCATCATATTTTTGGAATTCATGCTCTCATTCAGAGAGTGAAGCCTTTTCCAGGCTGCTTTGTAGCCAAACTTTGACGCCATTGATGCATGACTGTCATTTAGATTTTCCAAATAACTGCTAGATTAGAGAAGAATAAGAAGATATTGTTAAAAGGGTATTTAATTAGCGCCCTCTGAATTTAGTTGCCAATAATGCATTGAAATAGTCGGGGAAAGTTATTTTCTTAATTAAATTACAGGTGATAAGATGCTGCTTCAATTTTGCAAGCATCTCGTATTGCGAAGATTTTGCCCACATGAGATCCCGCTATTCTTGACATCAGGGTAACGCAGGTCAAATTTTAGTATCAATATATATCTTCTTCTTTACTGTTCTGCCTCTAAATATTAAACTTTAGGCAAGTTGTTTTTGTTTGTGTAAGTTATCAGGTTCAGGATACTAAGCAGCTTAATTGTTCACAAGCCAATTTGATCAGTGCTAGATATCATCATCAAATTTGAGTAGAGAATCTTTGAAGACAATTTTGTTGTGAGAGTTTCACTGTAATGAATTTTGGGAGCTTGAACTCACGTGAGTGAGATATTAGAAGGTATTGGGGATTTGGGTTATGAGTAATCGTTATCCTTCCAATATTTGCAAGCTCTCACTTGTTAGTAAAATCATCTTCGTATATTGACTCTGTTTCTTTGTTGCCTGGAAGAGTGTGAGCTTCACGGGTTTGAGGAAGTCTTTGCAGTAAACTTTCCACCACGAGCAATTGCTGCCAAGAGGCATATACACTCGAGTAATTTAGTTTCAGATTTACAAGACGTGTCTATTAAATTAGTTTCGATTATCATATTTGGTCACTCATACTGAAACTTTTCTAATTTTCAAGTTCCTTAGGGACACCACAGTGTTTCAAGTCTGCATATGGCTGCAAAAGATTGAGGCATCGCGATTGAGCACACACAGAAACAGAGCTAAAGGAAAAGAAGACAGTAGAAGATTATCTAAATATAACAAAAGTATACTTCTACTTGTGCTTATTTCAATTTTGTTTCTCCTGTCATCATATTTGATTAATTCGTTCGAACTCACAATCTCACACATTATTTAAAACCATTTGCAGGTGGTTTGCAAGCTAGTTAAGTTAACGCAAAAACAATACTCTGGACAAAGATGAGCAAATTAAAGGTGATAAATGCAAATTGAATTTCCATGATTAATTGTTAGGCTGGTGCAGATATTCTTAAAAGGCATTAAGCTACCTTATGGAATTGGAAAATTATTATTGCTTGAAAGCAAGCAGCATCTTTGTTGCGAAGGCTTTCCCCACTTGATAAGATGCAAGATTCTTCGCCAAACATCCTTTTCATTCCTTTGTTCACTTATTTGTTATAAATAGAGTAAACTTAGAAGATTGTTCTGTTTGCTGTCTAAGCCAGTGTAACATTTGTTAAATTTGGGCCATCTGCCTGACAGGTTGTCTGTGACAATCCCATCTGTAAGTACTAATGTGCTTGGTTATGGTGCTTTCATTGGACTATATGCAAACATGAGATATCAGCTATTGTGTGGATTTGATAGAGCGGTCACCAACCATTTTGAAGTTATTGGAGTAGCACTGATCTTAGGCACGGCTTTGAGGTCATTCCCTCTTCTTTTACGTATTTGTCTATTGATCGACATCTCTATGTATACATTGATAGACCAAATTACTCTTATTTTAATGTTTTGTTTGTTGAACTTTGACTGGGGAATTTGTTTGTTTGTCTCATAAGTTGTTAATGTGGTTCCTATTGAAGTGTATATATCTATCAATTTTCCTTTACTTAATCAACTAGCATCCTTTCCAAGTCCAGATACTTACCAATAGTGAGACTTTGCTACGGAAGTATAATTTCTCTTGTTTTTCAGTTAAATATGTAAGAATAGTTTTCAATTTACAGAATTCTGATATAGTTCTCTAAGGAAATGCGAGTGGTGAATATGGTTCCAACTTTTAATAGGCTTAATAGGCCCATTTGTTCAGCCACAGTGATCGCGGTCTGAATTCTTCTTTACTGTCTATATGTGTTGGAGTTTGTCTATTGTCCAACTTCTCAAATGGATTCCATGCAGGGTTTTGAATGTCTAATTAGGAGAAAGATCAACGGATGACCTTTTGAAGAAGCCTTGCACAACAGGCTTGATACCAAAGTCTCCAGGTGGTTGATACCAAAGAATGCCATTGTTTCTGGGCTTGGGCTCCTTGGCGTCAAACAAGATAATGGGAAATAGGGGCAACTAAAGCGCGAAGAAAGAGGATGGTCTGGAGGAAGGTGTCTGCATAAATTTGTTGGAGTTGATGTAGTCAATTGCCCAATTTTGGTGGTATTCCCCTGGTGTTAATTTCCTGGCAAGTGTGGTTCACAGATAGAGGGATTCTTTTCTTGATGTCTAAATACCATATGTGATGCAACGTCGTATATTCTAAGATATTAAATTCTATTTCAGATTTCTCATATAGTGTCTTTGTCACTTCTGTGGTACACTTTTGATCACAAATTTCCATTTGAAGTAGCTGATATTCTTTACAGACTAATTATCTAATGATTATTTTGTAGAATAAAAATCAAAACTTAAATTATTTGATCATACTCAACTTAGGTCTTATTCGATATTAATGAAAAAAAAAATGACAATGTGTAACAAATATATGACTTTTAAATAATAATTTTAATAAAAATAATAAAGATATTATAAGTTTTTTTTATAATAAAGTATGAGCTCAAATCAAATTAATTTTTAAGTCACAATAGCAAATGTTTACCAAAATTATTTAATTATATAGCTTAAAAGATACGGTTGTCCAACCCCAATAATATATATAAAGATTCACCAAACTTTACCCGACTTTAGTTGTACCCACTCGATAATGTAAGTCCATACTCCACGCGCTTGACCATATGAGATGTTACTCAACTTTAACAAATCTTACTTAAACTTTGCACGTTTGACATGCTGGATGAAATATGATAGCATATGATGTGATAGAATATAATAGGAATGGTTGTAACAAGATTATAATTAGTGCTAGTTTATATTTTATGTGATGTAGTATATGAACGCATTATATTACAAATTTTAGTGTTATACTAATCAAAAATTTGAATTATTTTATTATTGTAAAAATTTAATATCTTAAATAACAGTTATTTTTATTAAGTATTTTTGTTGCAATGAATTATACTTTTTAAAATATAATTGAAAATTCTTATTACTAAACTAATAAAAAATTAATTATTTGAGTTATCTACTAAACTACTTAGCTCACGAGATAAATTCACTTTGTTTAGAACGAAACGGATTACATTTAGTACTATTTTGTATTTTATGTGACGTAGTGTATGATTCAATTATATTACAAATTTTATTGTAATAAAAAAATTTGAATTATTTTATTATTGTAAAAATGTAATATCTTAAATAACAATTATTTTTATTAAGTATTTTTTTAATGATTTAAAATATAATTATAAATTCTTATTATTAAACTAATGAAAAATTAATTATTTGAGTCATCTCCTAAACTACTTATTTCACGAGATAAATTCACTTAGTTTAGGATGAAACGGTGGGTTATTTTTATGTGGGAGCCACATCCTTTCCATATGAGATGTTACTATTTTGAATTATTTTATTATTGAAAAAATATAATATGTTAAATAACAGTTATTTTTATTAAGTTTTTTTTTCTGTTGAATTATAGTTTTAAAATATAATCCAAATTTTTATTACTAAACTAATAAAAAATTAATTATTTGAGTTACGTCCTAAACCAACTTAGCTCACGAGATAAATTCACTTAGTTTAGAACGAATCGGTGGGTTTTATGTGGGAAGCCACATCCTTTCCATATCAACCTCAACATCCAAACATGAAATTGGACTAAAAATAGTTCTTTCCCATGTATTTGCGTACCCTCCTGCCACTAAACGCAATTGTATATTCTGGACCTTATTTGACTTACTTGATTTTATTAACTTAATTTTCTCCCATTTCCATTGTTGACGTTGAGTGCATGTAATCCACAAGTTTGATTGAGCAGAAATAGCCAAAAAAAAACTGATGATATGATAATAGCAAAAAATCTAATGACACCCACGTCCAAAGAAGCCGTTGTCACAAAGGCCTGGATGCCATACCTCGAACCCATCCCTTTTTACCATGAGTGACGATATAGCCACAAATTTTTATACAAACTTATTTTGTACAAACTAATATGACGTCAATTCATTGGTTGAATGAAAATACAAAATAATGAAAGTAAATCATGTGGGCCAAGAGATATTTAATTTAACCAATAAATTGACGCCACATAAGTTTACAAAATAAATTTGTACAAGAGTTTGTGGCTGTATTACTGTATTATTACTCTTTTACCATATTTTATAATTAAAGAGGTCATTGTTTGAAAGAAAAGAATGACATGTTGGTATGAAATTACGTTAAAATGAACATATCACTTTTTTTTTGTGTGAGTGATGGCTTCGTTTAATGACAGTTGACAGACAATGAATCATCTTTTAATTTTAGTTTTGATTTAATAAAAAATATTAATTTTTGTAGTTTCGGTAGATGAAATTTCGAATCAAATATTAATATAGTTAAAGTACCCAACTCAATATTTGTTTAAATCACAAAAAATATTAATTGCTTTACATGAAAAAAGAAAGAAAAAGAAAAGAGTGATCACTTGATTTAACTTCCTTTACTAAATTTCCGATTTAAAATCTAAAACGGAAAAAGGAAAACAAGTTTTGGAAACACACTCGGAGTTTTAAATTGATATGAAAAAAGAGTTTATTATTGACTATCTTTTTCCCAAAATTTAAGCTAAGACAACAATATGTCCAAAATACCCTCCACATTATCCCAAAACTTTATAAACTCCCCC
This sequence comes from Citrus x changshan-huyou, assembly GCA_039657385.1. Taxonomy (NCBI): domain Eukaryota; kingdom Viridiplantae; phylum Streptophyta; class Magnoliopsida; order Sapindales; family Rutaceae; genus Citrus; species Citrus x changshan-huyou. Next base: position 11,305,533 of record CM077549.1, read on the forward strand.
GTTCCTCTCAACATCATCTCTTCCAAATCTTTCTTTCCCCCAAAAACCAGCCATGGCTTCATATTCAATTACCTCAACACTCCAATATTGGCTTGTAAACCACCCCCAAATCCTCAACTTCACATGGACTCCGAACCAAACACTAGCTTCCTCCCCACACTTCCTCATTCATCCTCTACCACGCATCAACATCAACATCACCACCATCATCACCTCTCATTGGACCCCACATCCTCAAGCCCATCATAGCCGTCCATAACCTCACCGTCCTCCTCCTCTCCCTCATCATGGCCGTTGGTTGCACTCTCTCCATCATCCTCCATTTACCCCACCTCCATTACACCCTCTGTTTCCCCCCTGCCATTTCTCTGTCTGGCCCTCTCTTCTTCTACGCTTACATCTTCTACCTCTCCAAAATACTCGAATTCTTAGACACCCTTTTGATCATTTTGTCAAACTCCGTCCAACGGCTCACGTTCCTCCACGTCTACCACCATACAACCGCGTTGTAATGTGCTACCTTTGGTTACAGACGAAGCAGTCTTTGTTTCCTATTGCACTTGTCACCAATGCAAGTGTGCATGTGATCATGTACGGGTACTATCTGTTGTGTGTGATGGGGTTGCGGCCAAAGTGGAAGAGATTGGTCACTGATTGTCAGATTGTTCAGTTTGTGTTTGGTTTTGTTGTTTCGGTTTTGATGCTGTATTATCATTTCACGGGTTTTGGTTGCCTGGGATTTGGGGTTGGTGCTTCAACGCTGTGTTTAATGCGTCCCTTTCGGCACTTTTTGTTAATTTTTATTCCAAGAGCTATGCTAAGAAGAAGAAGCAGGGATGATCAAAGTGTTGTGATTGTTTTCTGTTTTTTTTTTTTAATTTATTTGATTTTGGTTAATTATGAATGGTGGTAATTGGTTGAATGCAATTGAAGAGATGCTTTCAGTTGCCTAAACTTTGTATTTTCAATTTTGGTAATAAATGTCATTTGTCACCACATTTTTTTAGTCTCTCCATTTTTAAATTCCCTCACACACAAAATTCGGATTTGTATTTTGTAAACTAGTATTTTTAATTTTCGTTAATGTGTTAGCTATTATTATCTACAGTTATCTGATGCAGCACACATGACACATCAGCTAAAATTAGATTATGAATTTTGGGCACAAGGCCAAGTCCCACCGTTTGGTTGGAAATAAGGAGCATTAGTGAAATATGTTTAGTTAAGTAATAATTTGTTATTTTAGAGTAAAAAATAAGGGTAAATTGTATTATATCCCTTATTAGATTGACAAACTTCAATTTACCCCTTAAAAGTATAAAAACTTAAACTTATCCCCAAATACTGTTTTCTTCCCATTAAATTTAACTACCGAAAGCATAAAATTATAGTCTTACATTCTCTTAACAGTCAACTCACGGATAAGGTAATTTCCATAAAACCCAAATGTAGGGGCGGGCAATGGTTTGGTTTAGAAGTTAGGAACCGAATGGTTTGAAAACAAACGAACCGATTGGTTTATATTTGGTTTAGTTTGAACTGACAAACTGATTGGTTCGCTTCAACTTAATTAAAAATACATTTATTTTAAAATATAAATGCTTAAAATAATTTTTTTTTTCATTTTTCAGTTTCCTAATCTATAAATGTTTCATAACCCTAAATCAACAGCCATCTCTCTCAAGGTCGGCGGCGGCACAACAAGCTCTCTCGGTCTCTCCCTCGCAATCTCATGGTGATTGAATTCTCATGATGTCTCCACTTTTGTTTCTTGTTCTTGTGTGATTGAATTCTCTCTATACACATAGACCCCTGCCTCTTGTTCTTTGGCTCAATGGAGTTTCGTTTCTTTTCTCTCAGTTTCTTTCCTTTTGAATTCTCATGATGTTTCTATTTTTGTTTCTGATTCTTAGAAGTGTTTTCCAAATTGGCATAATACGAATTGAACCTGAACTGAACTTCAAAATTGAACCGAATCGAACCAAATTGAAATATTTTGATTCGTTTTGATTCGATTACAAAATTCATTTCACATTCAGTTCTCTTTCTTAAGAACCATTTGGCCCAAATATTTCAACAAATTTCAATGCACACTCAAACATTTCAATAAAATTCGATTTGTACCCAAATTTATAATTTTTATTTTTTAATTAGTTAATTTTTTAACTGCAAAAGCATAAAAATTATTTCTTTTTAAAATAAGAAAAATAATTTTTTTTAACTTTTTTCTTTTTTTTATTTTCTGGTTAATTTCTTTATCTGGTTCGGTTCATTTTCCCTTTTTTTTTTATTTCTTACCGTTTTCTACATGTTCTCCACGCTTCATCTTCGCAAGCATCATAAGGCCATAGTAGCCATGCCAGCAACTTGCAGTGAAGTTTGGAGCTACGCGATGGTGCAGCAACGCCACTATTCCAAGTCTTGGCCCATCATCTCCTTTTCAACAAATCTTAGCTTCTTCCCAAATTCATTAGTGAACCCCAAAACCAGACTAATCATGAAAATTATTAACTGCTGGACCAAAACCAGTAAGAAACCGATCTTGATCCCCTAAGATCTCAAAATCTCTTTGACCTAAGAATGGCTAATAATCAACACAATCTTGATGAAGACACAGATACTGAAACAATCAGAGATCGAATCAGATAAAGAACTAAAAACACACACACAAGGACTTAAAAGGATTATAGTGGTTTATCCACATAGGTGACCTACATCCACTGTGAAAAGGAAAGCAAGCTTTTTTACTAATCTGGCCTTTACAAGATACAAAAGAAGCTGAGAAACTGTCACCCTCTGGATTAATCCCATATAACAACTCACAAGGCTTTATACAACACGAAATTGCTTTTAGAAATACCCCCAGAAGCCAGCTCAACGTTACTGGGTTCGTTAGCAACAAACCTAGAAATTTCCCGCGCCTTTCAACAGCTTTTACTAGCCATTTAAACTAGCTTTTGGACACGTGTTGCAATCACCTCAGAAATGCTGTCTTCATCTACCGTTTTGAGTAAGTAATGCACGTGTTGTATCAACTGCTCAACTTATTCACTCAACTGACGGAACAACTTTGTCATATGGCTTCCTTACTCGAGATAACTGACACATCATCTATTACCAGGTTGAATAACCGACATGTCGAACATAGTCATAACCTCAGATTTTGTTCATCTCTCAACATTAACAACCATTTGATTGGATCAATGTGTGCTTGGCATGGCTACGCACGTCTATGGGCTTACTTGGAATGGTTGCTGATGGCTATGGGATTGCTTGGAATAGTCGCAACGCGTAGCTATGGGCTCGCTTGGATTGGCCGCCCACAGCCATGGGTTTGCTTGGCATGGCTGCATGCATCCATGGGCTTGCTTGGAATGCCCGTGCCCAGCTGCCATGATTTTGCTAGCGTAGCCATGGGTTTTGCTGGACATGGCAGTGCGAGGCCATGGCTTTTGCCAGGCAATAGACATGGGTTTTGCTGGGCTGATTTGAAATTAACAGTGGTTGTGGATTTGTTAAGTGTGTGAAAGAGAAGAAAAAAATGAACGAAGAAGAAGATGAACAGGGAATAGAACGAAGAATATGAAGAAAGTAAAAGAGAGGGAAAAAAAATATTTTCGTTTTTTATAAATTTTGGGATTTTTATTTCAAATTTTATAATTTTTGTTTAAATTTGACAATTTTAATGGATTGGGGTGAGATTTTCTTTGTAACTATGAGTAGAAGGAGGTTTTCGGATGGTTTTTGGTTGGGTTAACATGAAATATGCTTGTTTTATGAAATATTATTATTGAGATTTTGTTTTATTTTCTAAAAAATAGATTAGAGGATGATTTTAATTAATGACACACATAAAGTTTGAATTAGTTATATTTTAGAAATAGTAGGATTTAAATGATATATCTTTCCAACATAAGATATAGGGTTGCTTTGGGCCAAGGCAGGGCGATTTTGGGTCTGGATAGTTCGGATTTAGGGCCGGATGGGCGGGAAGAGGGGTTTTCGATGTGAGAGAGAGCGGTTTTTACCAGAAAACAATTGAGCAAGGGATTTCAGCCTAATATGGGGCTAGACTAGGAGAATTTGGGGCTAAGTCTCAAGATTTGTGAAATTGAAGTAGATTCGAGAGGTTAGAGGCCTCTAATAGTGCGAAATCGGGCGGGACAGACTCAATTTGGGGTAGATTCTAGGGTAAGGAAACTGATAATGCCTATTTTTGAAGGCGAGGATGCCTATGGTTGGATGTATAAGATAGAGCACTCTTTCACCATGAATGGACTCTTAAAAAGGAAAAAGCTGACGGCGGCCGCGTTATGCTTGGAGAGAAAGGCCCTTGCATGGTTTCAATGGCGAGAACAATGACAACCATTGATTTATAGGGTGAATTCAAGGACCGACTATTAGAAAAGCTTCAGGCCACTCAAAAGGGAGATTTGTATGAATAGTTTTTTGCTCTGACCTAGGAAAGACCAATCATGGAGTATAAGGAGAAGTTTGAGTTGCTATCAGGGTATTTGGGGGAATCCAAGAGGCAGTATTGGAAGGGAATTTTATGAAGGAACTGAAGCCAGAAATTTGAGCTCACTACACTTGTTAGGGTAGAGAGGGTTAGAGGAGTCAATGGAGCTGGCACAGATGATTAATGATAAGAACACAATAGAACGGGGTAATATGAGCAGTTTAGTCTGTTTTTCATACCAAAAAAGCACACCATTGATAGGACAGAAAACCCAAACTTTGGGGTTTCAGCCAAAGTTCCAAAGCACACCATTAGAAGGCTAAAAAATGCAAATGATGGGGTTATAAAGAGATTCCTAAAGGGATCGGGTTAGTCGGGCACAACTAGGGGTGACTTTCAAATGGCTCACAAAGACATAGATTCAAGATAAGAGGACAATGAGGTTGTTTTTTCGATGCGATGAGAAATTTTCATCGAGTCATCAATGTAAGGATAAATCACTACAAGTCCTAACTACGTGTGATGAGAAGGAAGGTAGGGAAGAAGCCAAGGAAGAAAAAACAGCAGTTTCCTTGATTTCACCTTGAAGACGAGGTGTATTTTTAAGAGAGGAGTAATGTTAGACCGATAAAACTTATGTTAGCCGCAAATATAAAGGGTGGGAAAAACTTAGTAATTTTAGGGATAGGGCTAGTTTAGTAATTTTATTTATTGTTAATTTTGGCTCGGGTATAAATAAGAGATTAAGGAGTCATTTAGGATTTATGTTGAGTTTTGTCTAGTGGCAGGAATAATTAGGAGTTTTGGGAGAGGTAGGTCAGGATTGTTCTTTCTTTTGATCTAATCAATAAAAGTCAGTTTAGGGATAGGGCCAGTTTAGTAATTTTATAAAGGGTGGGAAAAACTTAGTAATTTTAGGGCTAGGGCCAGTTTAGTAATTTTATTTATTGTTAATTTTGGCTCGGGTATAAATAAGAGATTAAGGAGTCATTTAGGATTTATGTTGAGTTTTGTCTAGTGATAGGAATAATTAGGAGTTTTGAGAGAGGTAGGTCAGGATTGTTCTTTCTTTTGATCTAATCAATAAAAGTCAGCCCTAATTTAGCCTAAAGTCCTATCACAATTTCCAGGCAGAATTAAAGAAGGTATTGTTAAAAGGGCATTTAGCTTCCCTATGTTCGAACATGGACCTACAGAGAATAAAATTGACCAATTCATAACATTAGTTTGGTTAGGAGGTTACTTATACTCAGTCTAACATTCAGACTATGTATCTTCAAATGTCCAATGTATTGGTATCCTTTCCACCTTTCTTCTTCGATTTTGGGTTGATTTCAGTTTTGATCTCTGCTTGTTTATTATTCCAGCTTTTCTTCCAAATCAAATGGTGCTCTATTTGTCAAAAAAATTTGCGTTGTTCTATCCTTGCTTTGACAATGCTAAATGCATTTTGTCTGTTTCCTTTCTAACAAAAACATATAAAGGACATCACATCCTACTTTTGTTGTGAAAACTTTAGCAAATTTTGGACTGTCTCAAAGGAAAGCGAAGAATACAACAAACATCTAATGCCATTTTGATGTTGGCCTAATTATAAACTGAACTTCATTATTAAGTAAAACACACACGTAGATAAGGCAAGAGCAAAGCTCATTACAATGGGATATTCACCACCCAATGATGTCTTACAAGAGATACAAGGCATTCTAACTTACCAAAGCTCACCATTTAAGAGGATTACAAAAGGATATAGATATTCACCATCTAATGATATCCTACAAGAGATACCGCACTTCTTGTTGGGAAAATATGCTCTTTAAAAGCATATGTGTTTATTTAATTGTAATAAACAATTTTTCTGATTAATAAAATAGATGAGGTATTTTATTCAAATATCTTAATTGCATTAATATTTGTATTAAAGTCCATTTAATCATATTATATGTATTTATGTGATCACCATGTGGATTCACAGAAGACATAAATACAAGTTATCTTATGATTAAATAAATTTAGTTCGCAGTTGATAAATAAAGTTGGGCACTTTATTTAGGTATAGACTGTAATAAATTCATTGAATGATTTGTCTTAATCATGTATGAATTTGTTGATGTAGTACGACTACATTGAACAGGATCACATATGAGATTTAATTAACTTTGTAATAACTGTCAGACTTATTAAATCTCATAGGCATTGATTTTACTGTAATCTTAATCTTGAGTTAATTATGATTTCATGATTGTAATTGTTATTCCATTTGAGTTACCAATGGGCACGACACATCCTTGTGGTCAAGATTACTCGGTATCTTGGTGGGAGCAATTATGAGTATTGGAGTTATGGATTAACAATATAGAATTTGTACAACACATCTCTTGATGGGTTTTCGGCACTTGATCATAGAATTCTCTGGCCAGAGTGTGTCAACATATTTAGTATGTTGAAAATGATCATTAGAGAAAACCAGTAAGGATCAAGGAATAAGATGTTATTAAATTGATTGGACAGTTGAGATATCAATTTAATTAACGATGTGGTACAAAGGATTGTGCACTAAAGAAATCAATGTGGCTTGGGACGAATTATTATTCGAGCATACAATTATGGAAGTCAGTTCCAATCTTTTAGTGGAGTAGATTTGGAATTAAATAATTAGGCTAGTTTAATTACAGGCCTAATTGTTATAGCCACTATTGTATGTTCCCAAATGATCCCCGGGTTAGCTCATTTAATTGACTGCACCACTACTGGACTAATAAGCAAGATAACTAGCTATTTGGGTCAAAAGCCTAAATATATCATTTAGTGGGAGGCTCCATTTAATAAGCTTATGTGTAAGGGGCCTTATGTTCTTTTATATGGTGGGTCCCCTATTAAATGAAAAGTAACGTGAGTTTTATTTTGGGCATTCTTGGAGCCTAGGGTTTTCACTAAAGGGAGATATATAAGGCTTATTTTCTCTAAAGGAAAAGGGAGAAGCCACTTTATACAGATCAGAGAATAAGGTTTTTCTCTCTATTGTTGAGAGAAAAATTTTCTGGTGCTAGTTGCTTTGGTAGTGATAAAGGCGCCCACACGTCAAGTCCAGATTGAACCTGAGTCATAATCTGAAAGATCATTGGTGACAGTTCGTGATCTAACAAGCGTGGTGGTGACGGATCGTGATCTAACAGGAGTGGTGGTGGCGGATCGTGATCTAGGAGCCTAAATCACTTCAGCGGAAAAAGCCAACTCTGATTTTCAAGGTACGATTTCTAGAATACAAATTCTTATATATTATATGAGAGCGATCTTCAAAAGGTTTTATAAAAATTTAAAAACCTAATTTTTCCCCAACAATTGGTATCAGAGCCCATCTCATATTAATATATAAGAATTTCGTATGAAATCAATATTGATATTTATGTATTAGAGTGGCACAATTTATTCAGATGTATATTATTTGTTTAATATATGAATAAAGCATGTTTATGATTTGTCTTAATTCATGGTTAGATTTTTCATTGTAATTTTTCTTTGGATCTGTAACAAGAGGGGTGGTCTTTTATCACCATGCTTCCCTCTTGATTTAGTTTATCCTAATAAAAATTTTTGTAAGCCAAAATTAGCATCAGATAATTGTAAATCACTGGAAAATTGCAGAAACTTGTTGGAAACTGTAGCAACGAACCAGCGCACGCAGCAGCGAGCGGCCAGCAGCACACGCTGCTGCGCGAGCAGCGCGCGGCCAGCAGCACATGCTGCCAGCAGCGCGCGCAGCAGCCAGCAGCCACGCTGCTAGCAGTGCGAGCTGCACACGCAGCAGCTGCAGCGCGCGCTGCACATGCAGCAACTGCAGCGCTCGAGCAGCAGTTGCAGCGCCCAAGCAGCAGCGTGAACGTGGGCTGGAGGCGCGGAGCGTTTTGGTTGGCGTCTTTCCGGCGTTGATGACGGTTGTCCGGTGTGGAAACAGTAAACAACGGCTGTTTTTTTTTGCTGGTGGCGGCTGGGGAAGAGGAGGAAAAGAAAAATGTGATTTTAGGGTTCCATGGTTTTTATCGTGGAGGTCCCTATAGTTTCATATTTTTTCAGTTGGGCAGAAACGTTTTTTATTTTTTACGTTTAAATCCAAAAATAGTTTTGGGTTTAATGGATCCTAGTTTTAGGCCCAATTTCAATTGGGCTTAATGGATTAAAATGCATAGACAAAATTAAATACATTAAATTTATTTTTGGTCCAAAAATTTTATTTTAATAAAAAAATTTTATTTATTTATTTATTTAAAATTAAAATTGGACCAATTATAAATTTAAAAGCCCAATTTCCCCTAGTCCATTAACAAAGACAAGTTTATCGAAGATGGACATTGACAAGAAGCCCAATGAAGATTAGGCTTAGGGTTAATGTATTTTTCATTATTAGGAAAACCATGAATTAAGATTATTTAATTGTTTTTCTATATGTTATGTTTTGGATGATCACATGCCATGATAACAATGTCATATAGAATAGGTAGTGCCACTCTATGCATAATGATACATGTCATTCATTAATAATGAATTTCATAATATTGTTTGAAATTTGTGTATGCTTAATAATATTTGATATCATCTAGATAATATTATAGGAAGCATGCAATTAACAATATGTATGTTTTAAAAAGGAAAAACCAATTTTAAAATATTGAGTGGGAGAGGGAAAATTCAAGATAATTTTCCCACGGGCTCTATTGTTAGTTCAATAATAAAATTATATATATACCTCGACTTCATGATACGGTGATGCTCCCTTCGGAGGGTATATATATTAGATATTTTATTTGATGAACTTCTTCAAAGATAAAATTGAAATATTTTTCAATCGATTGTTCACCGCAACGGTGACTATTGATATGAAAAATACGTAGATTGAAACAATGGTTATACACTCAACTAAAATTTGTTATTAACCTTCCCAACGAAGCTCTGTTAGCAAATTTAGGCCCAAAAAGATAATGATAATTATTTATCATGTCTCTACATGAAAGTAAATAATCCAATGGGTAATTGGGTCTAGTAAGTATAGACATGACTTCCCCACCGGATAGCTTGTCAAAGTGGAACTAGATTATCGTTTCAATAAATTAAAATGCATTTATGGTTTTATGCATTTTTGTCATTTATTGTGAATATTATTTCAAATTATTTATGCATGGATGTTTTATTTTTCAGAAAATATCTTCCCTGAGCCCACTTACTATTATTCTGAGTCAAAACAAACTCACTGGAGAGAACTATATAGATTGGAAAAGAAATCTATTCATTGTCCTGACTGCTGAAAATTATAAATATGGCTTAACCCAGCCATGCCCTCCAGTTCCAGCGGATGATGCTCATAGAAATCAGAGGAGGCTTTATGAGAAATGACGAAAGGCCAATGAAATGGCAAAGTGCTACATTTTAGCCTCGATTTCTAATATTCTGCAGACCAAACATCAGAACTTGGAGACTGCCACTGAAATAATGGATAGTCTCCAACAGATGTTGGGGCAGAGTACTCGCTCAGTGAGACAAGCAACGCTGAAAGGAATTATGAACAGTAAAATGGGGAAGGGCACAAGAGTTCGTGATCATGTCCTCAAAATGATGGACTATTTGAATGAGGCTGAGATTCAAGGAGCACAAATCGATGATAACTCAAAGATTGACATGGTGCTAGAATCTCTACCAGAAACATTCAAGGAGTTTAAGGTCAATTATAACATGAACAAAAGAAACATGACCTTAATTGAATTGATGAACGAACTCCATTCTGCTGAAGAGATCTATCGTGCTGAGAAATCTCTGGGAAGCATAAATATTACTGAAAAAAGTTCATCTTCTGGGCCTAAGTCGAAAGGCAAAGGTAAGAAGAAAGCTGGGAAAAAGAAACCGTCTACCAAGCAAGATGGCAAGCCGAAAGGCAAATGCTTTAAGTGTGGACAGAAAGGTCACTGGAAAAAGGATTGCCCTAAGATTGTGAAATCAGGTATGGGAAATCTTTTTGTAATTGAGGCATGTTTAGTTCAGAATCCTATTGACACTTGGGTGTTGGATTCAGGAGCAACTAATCATATTTGTAATTCACTTTATTGGTTTCAGGAAACCAGGAAAATAAGTGAAGGAAGCATCAAGCTGCAGTTAGGGACAGAACAGTTCGTATCAGCAGTGAAGACTGGATCTGTTTTATTAACTTTTAATAATGAGACTTTAGTTTTGAATAATTGGCTTTATGTTCCAGACATTAAGAGGAATTTAATTTCAGTAGCTTGTTTGTCAAAGCAAGGGTACACTGTAAATTTTAGATCCTCTGTTTCTATTTTTCAGAATAAGAGACTTATTTTTTCTGGTACATTGGAAGATAATTTATATCATTTAAGTCCAATGATCCATTCTATGCATGACACAGTGATAAATAATGATGAGCATACACATTTATCTAAGAAAAGAAATATTTCTTCCAACCAATGTTACCTCTGGCATTTAAGCTTGGGTCATATAAACCAAAATAGGATACAGAGAATGATCAAAGATGGGCTCTTGGGTCCATTAGAAAATGAATCATTGCCACTCTGTGAATCCTGTTTAGAAAGGAAAATGACCAAAAGGCCATTCTCGGCTAAAGGAGTACGTGCAACAGTACCACTTGAATTGGTACATACAGATGTATGTGGACCAATCAATGTACAAGCTCGAGGAGGTTATGAGTATTTCATCACTTTCACTGATGATTACTCAAGATACGGTTATGTTTATCTGATGCGTCATAAGTCTGAAGCTCTTGAGAAATTCAAAGAGTATAGGGCTGAGACAGAAAAGCAATTAGATAAGAACAAAAGAAACTTCGATCTGATCGAGGTGGTGAATTTCACTCAGGAGATTTCAAAGAGTATCTAGTTGAAAATGGGATTATATCTCAGTTGACTGCCCCGGGAACACCACAACAAAATGGGGTAGCTGAAAGAAGAAATAGAACTCTTTTGGATATGGTGAGATCTATGCTTAGTTATTCGTCATTACCAATCTCTTTTTGGGGACTAGCACTGGAAACTGCAGTTTACCTTTTGAACTTAGTTCCATCTAAGTCAGTGCCTAAAACCCCAATAGAATTATGGTCAGGTCGCAAACCAAGTTTACGACATGTCCGTATTTGGGGATCACCAGCACATGTGCTGAAACCAAAGGCAGACAAAATGGATTCACGTTTTGAAGTTTGTATGTTTGTGGGGTATCCCAAAGGAACAAGGGGAGGTTTATTTTATAGTCCTCAAGATAGGAAAGTGATCGTGAGCACACATTTCACTTCCCTCGAGGAAGACTATATGAATAACTTCAAACCTAAGAGTAAGGTAATACTTGAAGAACTGTTAGGTGATCAAGTTGATGCTCAACTTTCAACGCCTGTTACAGAACAGGAAGAACATCAACAACCAGATGATCAACACAGGATTAACCCTGAACAACCATCACTTTTAGAACCTCGTCGTAGTGGGAGGGTAACTAGGTTACCTGCGAGATACATGCTTTTAGGAGAAACCTATACGGCTATCTCAGATGAACATGTACAAGATCCCACTAGTTACAACGAAGCTCTAATAGATAGAGATGTTGAATTTTGGAAAAAAGCCATGAATCAAGAAATGGAATCTATGTATTCCAATAAAGTCTGGGAACTTGTAGAGGCACCAAATGGGGTAAAACCTATAGGGTGCAAGTGGATCTACAAGAGAAAAAGAGGAGTAGATGGAAGGGTGGAAACATTTAAAGCAAGATTAGTAGCCAAAGGGTTTACTCAGAAAGAGGGAATCGATTATGAGGAAAAATTTTCTCCGGTTGCTATGCTTAAATCCATCAAGATTCTGCTCTCCATTGCTGCAGTGCTAGATTATGAAATTTGGCAAATGGATGTCAAGACTGTCTTTCTTAACGGGCATCTTAAAGAAAACATCTACATGCAGCAACCAGATGGATTTATACAAAAAGGCCAAAAACACATGGTATGTAAGTTGCAGAGATCCATTTATGGATTGAAGCAAGCATCCCGGTCATGGAACATCAGATTCGATCAAGCGATTAAATCGTTTGGATTCATTTAGAACATTGATGAACCATGTGTGTACAAGAAAATTCAAGAAAAATCTGTAGCCTTCCTAATTCTTTATGTAGACGATATTCTCCTAATTGGAAACGATATAAGAGTATTGACTACAATAAAGAATTGGTTAGCAAAACAATTTGATATGAAAGACCTATGAGAGGCAAGTTATATTCTTGGTATCAAGTTACTACGAGACCGGAAGAATAAAACTTTAGCCTTGTCTCAAGCGGTCTATATCGATAAGATATTGGCTAGATTTAGCATGGAAAATTCCAAGACTGGTTTATTACCATTCAGACATGGAATTACATTCTCTAAGGATCAATCACCTAAAACATCTGAAGAGATAGAGCGAATGAGACGAGTTCCCTATTCAGAAGCTGTGGGAAGTCTCATGTATGCCATGCTTTGCACTAGGCCAGACATCTGTTTTGCAGTAGGGATGGTTAGTAGATATCAATCTAATCCTGGACCTGAACACTGGACTGCGGTCAAGCATATAATGAAGTATCTGAAAAGAACTAAAAATTATATGCTTGTGTATTCTGGTGATGAACTCATTCCAGTGGGTTATACTGATTCTGACTTTATGTCAGATAAGGATTCTAGAAAATCAACTTCCGGCTATGTGTTTACATTGGGAAGTGGAGCTATTAGTTGGAGGAGTGTGAAACAATCTTGTATCGCAGACTCCACAATTGAAGCTGAATATGTGGCTGCATCCGAAGCTGCAAAAGAAGCTGTATGGCTCCGCAAGTTCCTACAAGATCTTGAGGTGGTACCTGCTGTAACTGCACCCCTGAAACTATTTTGCGATAATAGTGGTGCGGTAGCTCAATCTAAGGAACCAAGGAACCACAAGAAACAAAAACATATTGAGAGGAAGTATCATCTTATAAGGGATATAGTGTAGAGAGGTAATGTGGAGGTTACTCATATTGCGTCACAGCAAAACTTGGCAGATCCTTTTACTACGGCCATACCTGGGAAACCTTTTAACTTGCACTTAGAATCCATGGGCATGCGTGAGATGCCAAATATGCTTTGAGAGCTAGTGGGAGATTGTTGGGAAAATATGCTCTTTAAAAGCATATGTGTTTATTTAATTGTAATAAATAATTTTTCTGATTAATAAAATAGATGAGGTATTTTATTCAAATATCTTAATTGCATTAATATTTGTATTAAAGTCCATTAATCATATTATATGTATTTATGTGATCACCATGTGGATTCACAGAAGACATAAATATAAGTTATCTTATGATTAAATAAATTTAGTTCGCAGTTGATAAATAAAGTTGGGTACTTTATTTAGGTATAGACTGTAATAAATTCATTGAATGATTTGTCTTAATCATGTATGAATTTATTGATGTAGTACGACTACATTGAACAGGATCACATATGAGATTTAATTAACTTTGTAATAACTGCCAGACTTATTAAATCTCATAGGCATTGATTTTATTGTAATCTTAATCTTGAGTTAATTATGATTTCATGATTTTAATTGTTATTCCATTTGAGTTACCAATGGGTACGACACATCCTTGTGGTCAAGATTACTCGGTATCTTGGTGGGAGCAATTATGAGTATTGGAGTTATGGATTAACAATATAGAATTTGTACAACACATCTCTTGATGGGCTTTCGGCACTTGATCATAGAATTCTCTGGCCAGAGTGTGTCAACATATTTAGTATGTTGAAAATGATCATTAGAGAAAACCAGTAAGGATCAAGGAATAAGATGTTATTAAATTGATTGGACAGTTGAGATATCAATTTAATTAACGATGTGGTACAAAGGATTGTGCACTAAAGAAATCAATGTGGCTTGGGACGAATTATTATTCGAGCATACAATTATGGAAGTCAGTTCCAATCTTTTAGTGGAGTAGATTTGGAATTAAATAATTAGGCTAGTTTAATTACAGGCCTAATTGTTATAGCCACTATTGTATGTTCCCAAATGATCCCCGGGTTAGCTCATTTAATTGACTGCACCACTACTGGACTAATAAGCAAGATAACTAGCTATTTGGGTCAAAAGCCTAAATATATCATTTAGTGGGAGGCTCCATTTAATAAGCTTATGTGTAAGGGGCCTTATGTTCTTTTACATGGTGGGTCCCCTATTAAATGAAAAGTAACGTGAGTTTTATTTTGGGCATTCTTGGAGCCTAGGGTTTTCACTAAAGGGAGATATATAAGGCTTATTTTCTCTAAAGGAAAAGGGAGAAACCACTTTATACAGATCAGAGAATAAGATTTTTCTCTCTATTGTTGAGAGAAAAATTTTCTCGTGCTAGTTGCTTTGGTAGTGATAAAGGCGCCCACACGTCAAGTGCAGATTGAACCTGAGTCATAACCTGGAAGATCATTAGTGACAGTTCGTGATCTAACAAGCGTGGTGGTGACGGATCGTGATCTAACAGGAGTGGTGGTGGCAGATCGTGATCTAGGAGCCTAAATCACTTCAGCGGAAAAAGCCAACTCGGATTTTCAAGGTACGATTTCTAGAATACAAATTCTTATATATTATATGAGAGCGATCTTCAAAAGGTTTTATAAAAATTTAAAAACCTAATTTTTCCCCAACACTTCTCAACTCACCACTCTAAGGAATCGAACCAAGAGATATAGAGTTGCATGAAGAAACCCTAACAAGAGCACTCTTCTAAGTTACATTATCATAATCACCCTGTTTTGTAAAGTTACAATGTAATACTTTTTTGTATAGACAACTTGGAACATCCCTCCGAGCTTAGGATAAGATCTCTATCATTTAGAATTCAAATCAAATTTGAATAACAGGTCTTAGCTATCATGAGGTAAAAGAAAACAAAGCAAAATACAATTTGACATCAAGGCCAATTTCAACCGCAAGTGTAAGCAGTCAACACTCGTTTAATCATATCTTGATGTAGAAAACTCCAAATCAAACATGTAAAATTCATTGAACTCTTGACTCAAAAGCTTTTCACTGATTTGAAGCTTCTTAATTAGATCTTGATGCATTAATGCCAGTAAATTCAAAACTTTTTTGCTATGTGTAGAATTCCTAACAGTTGTGACCTTCATTGACAAAGTCATGAATTTCTTTAAGAACAGAAGTTTGAATTTAATTCCATAAAATTCTTCAAAAACTAGACATATTCACCTTTCTAACAATATATATTTTATACGTAATTTAATTATGTCTAGAAAAATACAATCAATTGAAACAATTGGAGTGATAATCTTGGATTGTACTTGTCTCTTGGAGTAAATCTAAAACACGCCTGTGTCACATTTACGGCTTTACATTATCTAGAATAAATCTTTTGAGATTTCTTCAGAATAAATCTTAGTTTTCGGAAAAGTGTGTCTGTTAGAGAAAATTTACTTTTCATTGGAACCCTTAACCCAGCTGGATTGAGGCTCTGTTTGTATGACCTTTTTGGTCACTCTGCTGCCAAAGATAAGTGTTTTAGTAAATAATTGCAATTTGGTTTTGGCAAGGTAACCGATTATTGCCCACAACTATTTACTAAAGCATAAGTTCTAAATAGCATACCAAACAGTTTTAACTTGACAATTAGTAGTGTTTAAGAAACACTCGTCAACTTTCCCTTTACACTTTTGTTTTGCAACAACAATGACTTAAAAATTGATTTCATTTTTGGTAACTTAGAGCTTCAAGCACTGAGGTACTGTTTATTGAACTTTTGGGGCTTCAAAACTTGTTACCAACCCATGTTTGGCAAATTTCGAAGTTGCGTTGTGGAGCTGTCTATAATGCCCACATTATAAATTTTGGTGCATTACACAAACCCGGGGAGCTGGAGTTAGTGCACTGCGCAAGTTGACGCATTAGCTTTTGCTATATAAATGAGCAAAAGCTATTGATAATTAATATAAAATCGAACTAATAATTTAATAAAATTATATTATATTACAATACTATTTATATTATATTCTACCTTTTATTTTATTTTTATATCTATAATAATTAATAAATAAGTGTAAATTCGTATTATGTATTTTTAGTTATTTTCAATTTTATTATGTTATTTAATAATACCACATCATATTTATATAAAATAATTATTTAATATAATAAAAAATAAAATAATAATAAGTTTATATTTTCGAATTTAAAGCAGCAAGCACCGAAGCATATTAGAACTGCACACTAACTAAAAAAGAAAAGAAAATATTAAAATATTAAAATATTATAATAAAATTAAAAAATAATTAAAAATATATAATATGAATTTACATTTAGTTATTAGTTATTATAAATACAAAATAATATAATAAAATTATATTATCAATAATAATTACTATTTAATATTAATCGGCAATGGCAACTGCTTGAAATCACTCTCGCAAAAATCGGCAGCTAGATTTATATGTCTATTTGAGTTTATTTTAGTATTGTTGGATCTCGTTGTTTGAGCATTACAACAATATATGTTTGATCAGAACCGAGGTTCCTTTCGCCATAAATCTATGGTCAAAATTTTGAATGTCAAAACTTTGTCTATAGATCTCCAGTGACCGGAAGCTCTATTTCCAGTGAAACATGTACGTTGCAGTCCTCCACCGATGAGGATTTTTACGATACCAAAAATAACATCAAATAAAACCAAAATGTGGTGTCGGCGCTGATTCGTGGTGATTAGCGATGGTTGATGTGGCTGTCAGTGATTTATTTTTTTGTTTGTAAATTAAATTAATAAATGTGATATAATAATGATATAAAGCATTAATAAATATACATAATATTAATTTCACATAAATAATTATATAAAATATTATTTTAGATAATACAATACAGTGGAACACCAAACATCATACAATATTAGTATAATTTAGTGACAATACAATGACCCTTATTAAATAATGCAATACATCATAATATTAAAAAGATGGTTCTTATGCTAACCCTCCTTCGGCTGAAATTTCTAGTTGCATTGCACAATATTAAAAAGATAGGTAATACAATGAAAGGTATAAAAATAAAACTAAGCGGAGATAGAATTTAGGCTGTATTGTATTAAAACATTGTTCATATTTTAAGTATAATCATTTAATCTTTATTATTTTATAATTATATTAAATTTATATTTATTAAATATTAATTTATATTTGTATTTAAATAAAATTTAATTTAAGTAATAATAATATAAGATAGTAATGAACCTAAATAAATAAATGGTAGTACGTTATTTTACTTTCATTACATAATAATCATATTATACCATATTATAATATGATTATACTATATTATAAAAAGTAATACATATAAATAAAATTATATTGTAATATAATAGAATTAATAAAATAACATAGTATTGTAATATCTTATTAATTAGTAATAATATACTATTAAATTTTTTATATTTATAAAATTAAATACAAGAATATTTAATTCTTCTTTAAAAATTAATAATAATAAATATTAATATATTTAAATAAAAATAATTTAATTTTAACAAAAAATAATATTATTTTATTATATACATCAAATTTAGTATTGTATCACAACTCAAAGTAGTACATTCTGATGAAATAAACCATAATATAAATACAGCGTGTCAAAACTCACCTTAAGAGTACTAATATTCTATTTGCTATTAATAAAATAGGGCAGTTTGGGTTTACTGTTAATAACTCACCTCGAACTTTTTTCTTGTATGTATCCCAAGAACGAGAGAAAATAATTGACGACCGACGAGTCCTCTCACAAGCTTAAACGGATCAGTCTGCAATACCTTTACTTGTATTTCACCCAATTTTTTAATATATTATCAGCTTATATTTTCACCCAATTTTTTAATATAATATCAGCTCCTGGAAAAAATTTTCAAAAAAGCTGTTCCTTAATTATCTTTCGTACATTTTCTTCGTAATACGAGGCAAATCCATAGTATGATATTCATCTTAATTAATTAAAATGATTATGGAATTGATTTAACTCCGACTTCTCAAACAATTAAATGTCTATCAATATTTATAATCAGAAAATCTACCTACTGAGACCACTCTAGATCAAATTAATCTACTATATTTAACTACAGAATGTTCATAGATAGATTGCTCAAAGCTTTTTGTTGTCGTTTACAAATATTTTATTACTTATCTTAAGCGCTGCAACTTGCGAAATACAAATATAAGAGATTTTACAAGTGGTGATGCTGAGTAGTCTGCATAATTATTATGAATCAGAGAAGCTATACAATTATTGATGTGGTGGAGTAAAAAGCTAGGAAACAAAAAGGAAATAAAAGGTAAGAACAGGAGAGTGTAAGATATTAACATTAGGGGAGTCCTATCATTTTTTTTTTTAAATATAAAGATTAAACGTGAATATAACTTAAAATATAAGAATTAAATAAGTATCTATTCATTCAAACACAACAACTAAAATTTACCTAAAATAAAGTTCTATAATAAATATGAATATAATATTATAAATAAAATATGTAATATTTTTTTAATAATTAAAATAACTTAGAAAATGAATATTATCGATCAATCATTCATGTTTTTTTTTTGTTTTAAAGAATTGCAAATCAAAAAAAAAAACAATATGCTACCTTTTCTTGATTAGATAAAAGAAAAGAATTAATTAGGGAGCGATTACTTTCTTAAATGACCTATGAACGATGAACCGCATTCGCCTACCTAATATTCCACTACTTTTTTTTAAATTAATTTGTAGTGGTCGGCTGCATGATTTTTCAACTTTTGTTTTATTTTTTCTGTTTTTGACTGGCACGGGCCCGACCACTGCAAATTTATTTGAGAATATTATAGTTAACAAATATGTAACACAAAGTTTGAAGTCGAAACAGGAAAATTAAAGATGCTACAATGATTAAAACTTTCATTGAATTCTAAATTCAGCTTTTCAGTAGGGACTCCTTTGCATAATTGTTGATAGAATATCGACTATTAGTAAATATTTTATCATGCAGTATAAAGAAGAATAATCTAGCTCCTTTTCTTTCAGCATAGCAGCAAAAGCACTGATCTCCAAAATAATAACTCATCTAAAATTAGACAAATCAATAATCATCACTGAGCATAATAATTTCGTGCCATGAAAGTACTGATAGGATAGACTCCACCTTAAATGAGGTGAATTTTAAATAATTTTTGAAGAATGGGTAGAGAATGAGGAAAAAATAATTCTCAAATTCTTAATGGGGTGGGGTTGGTTTTGTACTTCCTACCCCATCCCCACCCCAATTCCTATTATAAATGAATATTTTTTTAGTTTTTATTCAATAATTTTATTTTATCAATTAAAATGTTGGTTAATAAATTTTCTTTTTATTTAACTAATATAAATAAGTTATAACTAAAAGAAAAACCTACATTATAATACTTATTTAACCCTAAAGCATTCTTATGTTTTCTTTTTCCTCTTAAGATACTATTCTCTTCAAACATTTTTTTTAATTTTACTATTAGTTCAAGATATTATTTCAACCTTTTGGAGATTTTTTAAAACAATTTAAATAATTTGTAATATGATAATGAATTTATTTAAGTTTCTAATTTTTAATTTACTGAAATCATTTATCTATACCTATTATAAAATAAGTAAATAGAGAATAGGGTAGGGATAGAGAAATCATTCTTCACATGAGAATTCTTCATCCCCACTCCACTGAATTTTATTGGGAAATGGGATGAGGAATAGAGGTAAAAATTTTAATGGGGTGGGTAATGAGGTAGGCCTCTCCACCCCCACCTCACACCATTGATGTCCCTACATAAAAGAATAGAAGATCACTTACCTTTTTTTTTTTATATTTGATGTAACTCTAAATCAATATTGACTACAAAACATACGTATAAGTATAGAGTTGTTAAATAAACATATGAAATGAGAGCATAGAAAATTAAGTACTTTCTTGAATCAAAGTAAAGTTGTCTTGATAACATGTTGCAAATCTAATTAGGAAGTATCTAAACTATACAAAGAACATGAAGAAAGTGTTGATAACCAACAACTTAAAACTTTGAGATGGAGAATTCTAATTCCTTTCTCTTGCTAGTAATATTGTTTGAGGAAAAATGAGATGATATTACATGCAGAGATGCTACCAATTTATAGTAAAACAAAACTTTTCAATTGTTTACAAGTGTCAACACAAAAATATTATATTAATATGATAATAGAACAATTTGGGTAATATACTTCTATGACTCACAATTTAAATAAATTAGAGGATTTTATATAAAGTGGTGGAAAATTCATAATAATCATAACATATTGTCACGGCATAAATAATTTGCACAGCAATCCATGTGACACTTAAATAACTTCTAGCACAAAAGTTGCTAATTAAACCTATCGAACTTCTCAAACTAGCTAAGAAAAGATGATTGCAAAAAAGCTGGAGAGAAGAGAGTAATGTAGCCAAAACGAATTTTATTACTTGAAAGAGAGAATACAAAGAGCATTACAAGTATGCTTGATCTACTTATGCTTGGTGTGTGGTGTCGTGCAAAATGGTGGATGCCATGCCCTATTTATAGGGAGGCTTGCCTAGATCTAGAGAGTTCTATGCAACTTGCGTAACTTGCCTAGTTATCTAGTAAGTTCTAGAGTACGCAACTGTAGAATTATTTAGATATTTACAGTTGCTATTGTATTGTAGAGATTTCTAAAATTGGATTGGACTTGGTTACCTTGGGTTTTGGATTGAGCGCACCTTGCTACTTAGCATACTTCGTGTTTGGGCAGTCTTTTATTGAGCTCACCTTGGCAGGCTAGTTTGGCCTCCTTTAGTGGTAAATTTGAGTGGTCCGTTACAATATGCTATCTTTTCTTAGTTTAAAAAAAAATTAATTATAGAAACTCTTCTTTGAAAATGACTCCGATGAATTTGCATTTGTCTTTATATAGGAAAAAAAGGCCTCACCACTATAATAAATGTGTTTATTTATTGGTAATCGGAATTAAATTAATGATCTGTTTACTTG
The DNA here is from genome assembly GCA_039657385.1 of Citrus x changshan-huyou. Lineage (NCBI taxonomy): Eukaryota > Viridiplantae > Streptophyta > Magnoliopsida > Sapindales > Rutaceae > Citrus > Citrus x changshan-huyou. Next base: position 11,327,081 of record CM077549.1, read on the forward strand.
CTTGAATGAGAGAAGGAATTTGAATCAATGTGATGGGCCCAAACTAAAATAAGGAGTGATTACTAGAGTTCACATTCCTATGAGAGGAGGTGCAAATGGGAATCCCATTCCCTGAGGTAACAATATTACTCCCACTCAAATTTTAAAATTCTTATTTTTTCCTTCTTTATATATTATTATTATTATGAAAAATTTATTGATGATGATGATGATAATTTTTATTATTGCTATTATTATTATTAATTACTATTACTATTATCAAAATAATTAGTACTATTTTATTTTATTATTATAATAATAATAGTAGTATTGATAATAATAAAATTTTTATTATTGATATTATTTATAATCATTATATTAATAATAGTAATTATTATTATAGTAATTTTATTACTAATATTAATTATATTTAACAATTCTCATTTTATCATGACATGCAAACATAATGAAGTTATGTATTGACTGTAGACTAAAACAGATTCACTACTTTATGATACTGATTTGGCCTACCGGATAACAAAAGTTGTCGGCCATACGTTAAAGCTAAATTGAAAAGTATAATATTAAATAAATTGTCAGGAGATGATTTTATCTGAAATCTCACTTGCACGGTCCCGATCGCATACAAATTTGTGATGAAATTCATAATGAATTTGTATAATAGGGCGAAATTGCTTTATATAGTTTCATCAATATATGTTATATTATAAAAAATATACTGATGTTTATAATAAAAAACTAATGACTATATTATATCGAATTTATTAAATATGAATTCAGAAGATTCATCGATAGATTGCTATAAGTTTTATGTTGTAGCTTACAAATATTTTGTTACTAATTAGAAAAGTAAGAAATTTTACGAATGCTGATGAAAAGTAGTCTGCACAATTATTATGAATCAGAGAAACAGGGGAGATCTAGACAATTATTGACGTGGTGGTGCAGAAAGCTAGCCCCAGACGATGACTCCTTTGGGGACTCCTTTGATTTCCAGCACAAAAGCATTCTCATTGACATTGACTCAAGGGTAAAAATTTAATGTTTGACGTAGTATAAGAAGAATTAAAAAAATGCTTGAATGAGCATTCTCACAGAATTCATAAAAGCTACTTTCTTTTGAGCATTTTCGCAACAAAAACAATTGTAACATTTAGCATTTAATCTAATATTAGAATGGCCGATGCGATCGTTTCCCATATCTTGAGAAACTGAATTCGTCTACCTCATATTGCAATAAGATAGAAAAAGTGACATGGACAAAACCAGTGTTCATACTTTAAAGATGCGACAAATTTGAGAATATTTATAATTATGTACGACAGCTAGTGGAGTAGAATCAGGGAAATTAAAAGATGCTACTACAATTACTAACGTATGGGTTGGGGATAAGCATAAATTTTTCATCTGGTGCCAAATTCCTCCAAATAAAGAGGGGGGACCCCTTTGCATAAATGTTGATTAAATATTGGCTAATATCTTATTAGAAATTAAGATATGTTTATATATATATATATATATATATATAGTCGTTATCTCTCCATAGATTTCCACATGAAACAACATGTAAGCATAGTGTTTTAGGCCATCGTCGATAGTTTTACAGCGGTGAAAGTTATTTTCTTAGACTGTGACATGTCAAATTCGGACTCTATTTTGCGTGGATGTATGCGGGAGAGAATTTATATATGAGTGATGATACAGTCATAAACTACTGTACAAACTGATATTATACAAACTGATGTGGCATTAATTCATTAGTTGAATGAAAATATAAAATAATATAAATAAATCATGTGGGCCAAGAAATATTTAATTCAACCAATAAATTAACACTACATCAGTTTGTACAAGAGTTTATGACTATATCATTACTCTTTATATATATATATAAATTTGTTAATTCAAAATTTTAAAGTACAGAAAAGTTTGGGAAAACTTTAAAATCGTGAGGTTTTAAAATTTTCTTAGACCTTTCCTGCATATATATGTAACCTCTTTCTTTTTTCTTTTTTTTAATGCAGACACTCTGTTAAATCATACGACTTAATAGAGTTAATTTTCAATATACTATAAAGTCGCGTGGTTTAATATCATTAAAAAATTAACTCTATTAAGCCATGTGGCTTAAAAGTGTGTTCCTATAAAAAAAAAAATGACGGCGCCCGCACTCGAGAAGGAATGTGTGTGCGCGCGTGTGTGTATATATATATGGGATGTATACTTGAGATTAACTAGTGATGAAACTGGGAATTTTTTTCTCAGCCTAAGCCAAAAATATTTCAATAAATATTGATCATGGAGACTGATAAGATTTTTTAAGTTATACATAATAATGTTTCAGGGACTAACATGAGTATTACTAATTTTATTGAGATTATTAAAAAAACAATGTGCTAATTTACCAATATGATTTTTCCAATCTTTTTTCTTTTCGTTATTTATTCCTTTGTGAATTTGAGTATTACTAATAACATTAATGCTTGATATTATTTTGTGCTTATTTTTTAAATTAGTAATTAAATCTGAACCCTTATAGTAGAAGATTACGGAAAAGTGAACACACAGAAATCATATAAATCATTACTAGATCCAAATTTGTGCTATTTCATATATAATTTGTGAATATTTATAATTACGCATCACAACTAGTGGAGTAGAATCAGGGAAATTAAACATTCTACAATCATTGACGTGTGGGGTGGGGATAAGCATAAACTTTTTCTATGCAGTATAAAAGAATGCAATAACTCCTTTTGTTTCAGTATCATCGCAACAAAAGCACATCTAATAACTCTTCAGAATTCTCGTCTTCTTTGTCAGAATGGTTGATGCGATCGTTTCCTCTCTCCTGGAGCAGCTGATCTCTGTTGCGGCTGATGAAGTGAAACAACAGGTGAGGCTTGTGACTGGTGTCCGAGAAGAAGTGAAAAAGCTTACCAGCAATCTTCAAGCCATTCAACTTGTGCTGGAAGATGCAGAGAAAAGGCAAATGCAGCACGGCAAAGACGCATCTTACGACATGGAAGATGTGTTGGAGGAGTGGACCACTGCAAGGCTCAAATTGCAGATTGAGGGCCTTGACGATGACAATACTCTTGCTCTTGCTGCTCATAAGAAGAAGGTATGTTCCTTCTTTCCTTCTACCTCAAACTGCTTCGGTAGTTTCAAACAACTCAGTCTTCGTCATGACATTGCTGTCAAGATTAGAGAAATCAATAAAACGCTGGATGATATTACCTCTCAAAAAGAAAGGTTTAAATTTGCTGAGAATGTGGGTAACAATGTCAAGAAGCCAGAGCGAGTGCGAACCACCTCCTTGGTTGATGAGGGGGAGATTTGTGGTAGAATTGACGAGAAAAATGAGCTGTTAAGCAAGTTGTTGGGTGAGAGTAGCGAACAACAAAAAGGGCTTCGTATCATCTCACTGTTTGGGTTAGGGGGTATAGGTAAAACAACCCTTGCGCAACTAGCCTTCAACAATGAGGGGGTGAAAAGAAAGTTTGACATAGTTATATGGGTGTGTGTATCAGACGCTTTTGAGGAGATTAGGATTGCTAAAGCAATTCTTGAAGTTTTAGACAAATCTGCTTCTAGTTTAGGCGAATTCCAATCTCTTATGCAACAGATTCAGGAATCTATTAGGGGGAAGAAATTTTTTCTTGTTTTGGATGATGTGTGGGATGGAGATTTCAAAAAATGGGACCCATTCTTTTCTTGTCTAAAGAATGGCCACCATGAAAGTAAAATTCTAATTACCACACGTGATAGGTCAGTTGCACTCCAGATGGGATCAATAGATATTATCTCTGTCAAGGAGTTGGGTGAAGGGGAATGTTGGTCATTGTTTAAGCAGGTAGCATTTCTAGGTAGGTCGTTTGAGGATTGTGAAAAATTAGAACCAATCGGACGAAAAATTGCATGTAAGTGCAAAGGCTTGCCTCTTGCTGCAAAGGTAATTGGGAATCTGTTGCGCTCTAAAAGAACAGTAAGCGAGTGGCAAAGAATTTTAGATAGTGAAATGTGGAAGGTGGAAGAGATTGGGAAAGGTCTTTTGCCTCCTTTGTTATTGAGCTATAACGATTTGCCCTCCAGTTCTATGGTGAAACGATGTTTCTCATATTGTTCTGTCTTTCCAAAAGACTACAATATAAGGAAAGAGGAACTAATTACACTATGGATGGCTCAATGTTACCTTAATTCAGAAGAAGATGAAGAGATGGAGATTATTGGAGAAGAGTATTTCAACATCTTAGCAACACGCTCTTTCTTTCAAGAGTTTGTGAAAGATTATGATGATAATGTTATGAGTTGCAAGATGCATGACATAGTACATGATTTTGCCCAACTTGTAAGTAGAGAAGAATGTTTGTGGGTAGAAATTAACAGTAGGAAAGAATCAGTCATAAACTCTTTTGGTGAGAAAGTCCGTCACTTAGGGTTAAACTTTGAAGGAGGAGCTTCATTTCCTATGTCCACTCCTGAATTTAATAGATTGCGTACCCTCTTAATTTATGATTTAAGTCCTTACAGTCCGTCTCTTAATGGCAGCATCCTTGTGGAGTTATTTAGTAAAGTGGCATGTTTAAGGGCACTAGTTATAAGGCAATGGTTCGTACCCTTAGATGACCAAAATTTCATTAGAGAAATTCCAGAAAATATTGGAAAATTGATACATTTAAAATATCTTAATTTATCTGAATTATGTATAGAGAGACTGCCTGAGACTTTGTGTGAATTATATAATTTACAAAAGCTAGCTGTTAGATGGTGTACAAATCTTAGAGAATTGCCTGCGGGGATTGGAAAGTTAATGAACATGAGGAGTTTAATGAATGGTCAAACTGAAAAGCTGAAGTACCTGCCAATAGGGATTTCCAGATTGACCAGCCTTCGAACATTAGAAAAGTTTGTTGTGGGTGGAGGTGTTGATGGTGGCAGCACGTGTAGGCTTGAATCTCTGAAAAATCTTCAACTCCTTCGTGAATGTAGAGTAGAAGGGCTGAGTAATGTATCGCATGTAGATGAGGCTGAGAGGTTACAACTTTACAATAAGAAAAACCTCCTTCGTTTGCATCTTGAGTTTGGTAGAGTCGTAGATGGGGAAGGCGAAGAAGGGAGGAGGAAGAATGAGAAAGATAAACAACTTCTTGAAGCCTTACAACCGCCTTTGAATGTAGAGGAATTATGGATTTTATTCTACGGAGGCAACATTTTTCCCAAATGGTTGACTTTGCTAACCAATCTAAGGGAACTAAAACTCTTCTCGTGCGTTAACTGTGAGCATTTGCCTCCACTGGGAAAATCGCTTCTGGAAAAACTCACCCTATACAATTTGATTAGTGTAAAAAGAGTGGGTGATGAGTTTTTGGGAATAGAAGAGAGTAGTGTTGATGACACATCTTCATCTTCATCAGTTATTGCCTTCCCCAAATTGAAATCACTCAAAATTGAGGACTTGGATGAATTGGAAGAGTGGAATTACAGGGTTACGAGGAAGGAAAACATCTCCATCATGCCGCGTCTTTCTTCCTTGGAAATTGATTGCTGCTCCAAATTAAATGTGCTGCCAGATCACCTTCTTCAAACGACGACACTGCAGGAATTGAGTATTAGGGGATGTCCTATTCTAGAAGAACGTTACAGAGGAGAAGACTATCATATGATATCGCACATTCCCCACATCAAGTTGTAAATTCTCGAACGGTTGCAATTACCATCCCCCGCCGGTAATTTCTGCTCCTCCCCTGTTTTACTTTGTTGTTACTTGAAATGAAATTAATAATAATAATGATAATCATTATATTTTGAATTAGATTTCTCTATTTTGCCCATGTCTCACAGGAATATGCAATATTTTCTTGGAACTTTTCCCGAGACACAATTTCTTTGATGCTTTGTAGCAGTGTTTGAAAACTAAAGTATCAGTTTTACCTTTTCTAATGAAAATCCTATTTTTGATATATATAATTTGTGTGACACTAATTCTTGAGATTTGTGAGATGGGTAGAGTAATTGTGTAACTGTTTTACTACATTAGCCCATTTTGTTTTGAGGAAATGTCAGAACTACATTAGCAATTCACGTGTCCATGCTAATTTGGTTTTACTGATGCAGGCAGCAGAGCAAGACTGACAGCAGAGCAAGTCTATGAAAATGACAAGTACAGTGAAAGGATTGCTAAAATGTCCTGCTGGTAATTCACTTGCTTTATTTTATAGAATTTTATTTCCATCTTCTTCTATTGATATCTGTGTTGTGTATAAACAGCAACACAAAAGTAAATAATTGAACCACAGAGAAGTAAAGATATATCAAAACTAGATAATACTATGATGTTAAAGCAAGCTCAAGCAGTAGATTCCCTACTAGTACTGCGTTGCATTTTTATCTTATTTAATTTATAGAATTTTCATTTCCACCTGCATTGCATTTTTATTTTATTTTTAGGTTTTCTTTGAAGACTCTATGGAGAACATTGGGGTAACCAAGGATTATCACCGTGGTTATTGTGCAACGTTTGGTTGCTGGACTTTGAAGAAGTGATGGCCGGGTCTGCTCTGTTTCAATTGTTGATGGATAGCCGCCTGAAAGATATGATGATTATTATTGGTTGTAATAACAATTTGAGGTACTCAAAAGCTACAAAGCAAAGCACATGTAGGCTGATCATATGCTTCCATGAAGGAATTCGGTGTTGACACTATTATGCAGGTAACCACAGTTTATAATTTGCACAGATCTGCATTGTCAGAATAACCTTTAATATTCATTGTGTTTCTTTGTGTTATCTTGATATGTAGGGTATCGTCTTCAAGGATTTGTAAGAGCGTTTGCAGTAAAGTTACCAGCTCGTGCAATTGCACTTTCATTCGGAGTACAATTTTGGATTTTCAAGGTTTGTATGTTTGGTTGCGATTAAAATGTTTAGTCACTCATTCCTAATCTTTTCTGATTTTCAAGTTATTTAATATTTGTCCATAAGCAGTTTTCCAACTCAGTGAGAATATCTTTTTTTTTTTTCTCCACACATGTTTCAATGCTTGTACCTGTTTTGGCCGATTTTTCTAACTCGTAGAAATTCATTTCCAATGTTTCCTTTTGGTTTGAGCACAGACAGAAATAAACAGAGCTCTGGTCACAGACAGAATATCATCTTCTTTGGTATTTTGTCTCTTAGGTCTAATCTTTAGTAAAGTTATTTTTGTTTCTGTAAGTTATCAGGTTAAGGATACCAAGCAGCTTATTAAGGCAAATGTCAGAATGAAGATTGCTCACCGCACCCGGTATGTATGATGGCGAGGAAGATTAATTGTTCACAAGCCAATTTGATGAGTGTTAGATTTTTGGCTTTATATATTATTAGAGCTCTTCCTTTTGAGAGATGTCTGATCAAATTTGAGTAGAGAATCTTCGATGAGAATTTCGTTGTAAGAGTTTCACGGTAGTGAATATTGAGAGCTTGAAGTCTCTTGAGAGAGAGAATCGTTATCCTTTCAATATTGGTCAGCTCTCATTTGTTTGTAAAAGCTTCTTTATATATCGACTGTGTTTCCTTGTGCTATCAGGTAGAGTATCATCTTCAAGGGTTTGAAAAAGTCTCTGTAGTAAAGTTCCAACCACGTGCAATTGCTATGGACAGGCATATTCATTTGAGTAATTCAGTTTCAGATTTTCAAGGCATGTATGCTTACTTAGTTTTGATTAAAATATTTAGTCAATCATTCTGAATCTTTCTGATTTTCAAGTTCATTAGGGCCACAACCAGTTTTTCAAGTCTACGTGTGGCTGCAAAAAGATTGATGGTCATAAAATTATCTTGAACCTTGAGGCATTGCGTTTGAGCGCACACAGAAACAGAGTAAGGGAAAAAAACTTGACAGTAGAAGGTGCTCTAAATATAGCAAAAGTATATTTCTACTTCTTGTGGCTATTTTACTTTTGTTTCTTTTGACATCATATTTGATTAATTCGTTCGAATTCGCACTCTCACTCATTATTTAAAACCATTTTCAGGTGGCTTGCAAGCTAACTAAGTTAATGCAAAAACAATACTCTATACAAAGAGGAGCAAATTGAAGGTGATAAATGCGTGTATAGTTGCCAAGTCGCTTATTTTACTTCTTTCCTTACACTAAGATGACTCTGGATTTGAATTTCCATAACTAATTGTTGGGCTGGTGCAGATTTTCTTAAGAGGGCCTTTAAGCTACCTTATGAAATTGGAAAGTTATTATTGCTTAAAGCAAGCACCATCTTCTGTTGCAAAGGCTTTCCCCACATGATGAGATGCAGTGATTGTTACCAGCCCCGTGTTTGTTAACTCAGGTCGGTATTATCAACTACGTCCTCTTCTTCACCATTTAAAGATTAAAATTTAGAACGCTTGTTTCGGTTTCTTGTGTAATCAGGCTAATAGAGCAAATATCAGAATGAAGATTGTTTAGTGCAACTGGTATGGCATGGATGATGATGGTGAGGAAGATTTTTCACAGGACAAATAGAGCCCTCCATTTTGTGAAATGTCACCCTCAAATTTCATTTGTTGAGCATTTGAAGTGAAGCTAATGCCTTAATAATAAGACTTTCCTGTGAAAGTTTCATTTGAGTGAATTTTGGGAGATTGAATGTTCTTAGATTGAGTGAGAAATTAAGCACATATCAACGATTTAGGTCGTCGGTGAATGTTTTTCTTTAATATTCGTACACTCTCATTTCGTAGTAAAAATCTCTTGACAGCTATTGGCTGTGATGTAGGCTAATAGCCAAACCATTAAGAATTATATTGTTATTTCTTTATGCCTGTTTTCTATGTATCATTTCTGTACTATCAAGAATGTAATTTTGTAATTATTTAACTCTGCTTCCGCTAACAAACAGTATTACAGGTGACAGCTTGCAGATTTTTTTCGCCCTTTTTCTTTCTCCATTAAAATTGCCAGAAAAGGAAGTGATCGGCTTGATTTTAGCTCCTGCAAAATGTGCTGGAGGCAATGTCTTTTGTATCAGCAAGTTATCAAACATTGTAGTCTAAATAAAGAATCCTGAATTGCTTCCCAAAATTTCAGGTTTTTCATCTCTCAGTTTCTTAAAAGCTACAAAAGCAAACCCTATGTGGGCTGATATGCTTCCACTGATCCGGAAAGAATTTGGTATTGACACTATATATTATGCAGGTAACAGCAGTTGACAATTACTTCCAACTTAATTACTTTCCAAAAAATATATATTATCCAACACATTTACCCAAATTTGTCATAGTTGACAATTCGCTTACAATGTTTCCTTGTGTTATCATGTGTGAATTGAAAGATTGAGAAAGGCTGATTTTAACAAACTTATGCAATTGAAGAGTTTGAAAAAGCATTTGCTCTAAAGTTTCCAGCTTGTTTAATTGCTGTGAAGAGGCACATTAATTCTGAGTACATAAATTTTAGATTTCCACGGTGTGTAAGTTTAGTTGCCACCGAAATGTTTTGTCTCTTATAATTAAAATCCTTTCTAAGTTCCCAGTTTTTTTGGGCTAACATTAACAGTTTTATGAGTGTGCAAGTGGTTGCTAAGGATTGATGGTTATAAAAATTATCTTGAGGTCTGAAATCTTAATTTTCTGTAAGCATCTGTATTTGAGTACAAATTTTTTATATAAGACTGATGCATTACATAGTGCATGATTTTGCCCAATTTCTAAGCAGAAAAGAATGTGTTTCGATAGGAATTTATCATGGTAGTGAGGAATCGGTCATAAACTCTGTTGATGAGAAAGACCATCACTTAATGTTAACTCTTTAGGAGACTGTTCATTTCCTAACTCCATTCATAGACTTAGTAGATTGCGTGCCCTCTTAATTTACGATGTTAACAATTTGTCTCTTGATAGTAGCATCCGTCTAGAGTTATTTAGCAAATTGGCATGTTTTAGGGCATTAGATATGAGACGATTAAGTTTGGGTGTGATAAATTTGATTGAAGAAATTGCAGAAAATGTAGGAAAATTAATACACTTAAAACACCTTAATTTGTCTGATCTAGATATAAAGGAACTACCTGAGACTTCGTGCGAGTTATACAATTTACATAAGCCAGATATTAGAGGGTGCCGGTATCTTTGAGAATTACGTCCAGGAATTGGGAAGTTAATGAAAATGAGGAGTTTACTGAGTGGTGAAACTGATGTTGGGGAAAAATCAGGTTTTTAAATTTTTATAAAACCTTTTGAAGATCGCTCTCATATAATATATAAGAATTCGTAATCTAGAAATCGTACCTTGAAAATCCGAGTTGGTTTTTTCCGCTGAAGTGATTTAGGCTCCTAGATCACGATCCGCCACCACCACTCCTGTTAGATCACGATCCGTCACCACCACGCTTGTTAGATCACGAACTGTCACCAATGATCTTCCAGGTTATGACTCAGGTTCGATATGCACTTGACGTGTGGGCGCCTTTATCACTACCAAAGCAACTAGCACGAGAAAATTTTTCTCTCAACCATAGAGAGAAAAATCTTATTCTCCGATTTGTATAAAGTGTCTTCTTTTTTCTTTAGAGAAAATAAGCCTTATATATCTCCCTTTAGTGAAAACCCTAGGCTCCAAATAATGCCCTAAATAAAACTCACGTTATTTTCTTTTTCAATAGGGGACCCACCTTGTAAAATAACATAAGGCCCCTTATACAAAAGCTAATTAAATGGAGCCTCCCACTAAATGATATATTTAGGCTTTTGACCCAAATAGCTAGTTATCTTACTTATTAGTCCAGTAGTGGTGCAGTCAATTAAATGAGCTAACCCGGGGATCATTTGGGAACATACAATAGTGGCTACAATAATTAGGCCTGTAATTAAACTAGCCCAATTATTTAATTCCAAATCTACTCCACTAAAAGATTGGAACTGACTTCCATAATTGTATGCTCGAATAATAATTCGTCCCAAGCCACATTGATTTTTTTACTGCACAATCCTTTGTACCACATCGTTAATTAAATTGATATCTCAACTGTCCAATCAATTTAATAACATCTTATTCCTTGATCCTTACTGGTTTTCTCTAATGATCATTTTCAACATACTAAATATGTTGACACACTCTGGCCAGAGAATTCTATGATCAAGTGCCGAAAACCCATCAAGAGATGTGTTGTACAAATTCTATATTGTTAATCCATAACTCCAATACTCATAATTGCTCCCACCAAGATACCGGGTAATCTTGACCACAAGGATGTGTCGTGCCCATTGGTAACTCAAATGGAATAACAATTACAATCATGAAATCATAATTAACTCAAGATTAAGATTACAGTAAAATCAATGCCTATGAGATTTAATAAGTCTGACAGTTATTACAAAGTTAATTAAATCTCATATGTGATCCTGTTCAATGTAGTCGTACTACATCAATAAATTCATAAATGATTAAGACAAATCATTCAATGAATTTATTACAGTCTATACCTAAATAAAGTGCCCAACTTTATTTATCAACTGCGAACTAAATTTATTTAATCATAAGATAACTTGTATTTATGTCTTCTGTGAATCCACATGGTGATCACATAAATACATATAATATGATTAAATGGACTTTAATACAAGTATTAATGCAATTAAGATATTTGAATAAAATACCTCATTTATTTTATTAATCAGAAAAATAGTTTATTACAATTAAATAAACACATATGCTTTTAAAGAGCATATTTTCCCAACAACTGATTCATTGAAGTGCATGCCAATAGGGATCTTAAGATTAACCAATCTTCTAAGATTGGATAAGTTTGTTGTGGGTGGAGGTGTTGAACATGGCAAACCAAGTTGTCTTGGATCTATGAAAATTGAAAAACCTTCAACTCCTTCGAGACTGTGGAATAGAAGGGCTGGGTAATGCGTCATATTTTGGTGATGCTATGAGACTAGAATTCGGTAAAATGAAAAATCTTCGGTTTTCGAAACTGTCTTTTGATGGGGAAGATCGAAAAGTAAATGCTGAGGATGAACAACTACTTGAAGCCTTACATCCGCCTCCGAGTTTGGAGGAATTAGGGATTCTGTATTACAGAGGCAGCATTTTCCCCAACTCGTTGATTTCACTAACAAATTTAAGGGCTCTAAAAATCCGCTGGTGCAAAAACTGTGAGCATTTGCCTCCTTTGGGAAAGTTACCATCTCTGGAAAAACTCACCATAAGTGATTTGAGGAGGGTAAAAACTGTGGGTAATGAATTCTTGGGAATAGAAGTACTGATTATGACCCGTCTCCATCTTCATCTTCATCTTCATCTTCATCGGTGACTGCCTTCCCGAAATTTAAATCACTCTTCATTTGGAAAATGTCTGAACTGGTAGGGTGGGATTATAGGATTACTAGAAAGGATAACAACTCCATCATGCCACGTCTTTCTTTCATGGATATCGGGAATTGTCCTAATATGAAAAAACTGCCCAATTACCTTCTTCAAACAACGACAATGCAGAGATTAAAGATTCGGAATTGTCCTCTTCTACAAGAACGTGACGGAGAAGGAGAAGACTGGCGTAAGATATCTCATATTCCCCACTTAAGAGGCATATGATGGAGGTCCATAACTAAATTCTCAAACGGCGGTAATTACTACGCCTGCAGGTAATTTCTTCCCTTCTAGTCACTTCGCTCTCTATTTCTATTTGGGAGAATGCTTCGGAAAAGTTTTTTGCGACACTCATGTAATAATGTTGAAAACAAAAATTATCATTGCAGCAGTTTGGTATTAATTTTCATTGATCCACAAATCTAAACTATTTTGGTATAAATAATGTAGGCAGAAGAGAAGTTCAAATAACCGGATCTGCTCTGTTTTTGGTTAAATGCATTCTCTAAGTTCATGTGTTAACAGTAAAAGATATAGTGATGGCCGAATCTGCTCTTTTTAAATTCAAGCAGTTGATGCTTTCTGAAAATTGTCAAGTTATGGATGAATTGCTTGCTGAATACATGATGTCTCATGGTTGTTAAGGTACATTTCTGAAAACCCTCCTTTCTTCACGCATGTTTCAATGTTGGTTGTTATAACGATATCATCTCTCAGGTCATCATGTCCAAGGTTTTGAAAAAGCTTTTGCGGTGAATATCAAATTAAGCTTGTACAATGGCTGTGAAGGGGCGTATTCAATTCGGTACGTCTTGGTGCCATCCACTAATGCTAGTACCGTGTTGTGTATATCTAGTTGCGATTAAAATATTTAATCCCCCCTCCTTAATCTTTTCTGATATTCATTAACAGTGAAAATTATTCTTTAGGTATACAGTCTTAATTTACAATAAATTGTGTACAAAGTTCTCTATTTGTTATACGGGGGCTGAAATTTTACGTATCATATCAATCTTCAATTTTCGGTAATTCTGGTTTATTTGCTCATACAGAGTGCTTGTCTCGGCTGATTTGTCTTATTCTGGTCCCAGAGAGCTCTGGGGAAAGTTTTCTATTTCTTCTGGTATTTATGCCTTTGTTTCTTCCTTCATAATATTTTTTCGACTTCATGCTCTCATTCAGAGTATGAAGCCTTTTCCAGGCATGTTGTAGCCAAATTTTGCTGCCATCAATAGATTTTTCCAATGAATTGGAGAAGATAATGTTAAAAGGGCATTTAGCTTCCCATGTTTGAACATGGAACTACAGAGAGTAAAATTGATCAATTTACAATGTTAATTCGGCTGGGTGGCTACTTGTACTCAAGTCTGATATTCAGGCTTTGTATCGTCAAATGTCCAATTTATTTGTATCCTTTTCACGTTTCTTCTTCCATGTTGGGTTAATTTGTACGGTTGGTTTCAGTTCGGATCTCTGCCTGTTTATTATTCCAGTTTTTCTTCCGAACCTTTTTCCATCCTTCGCTAGCTTTTTGGCAATGCTAAATGCATTTTGGCAAATTTTGGACTGTCTCGAAGGAAAGCGGACAATGTGACAAACATCTATTGCCATTTACGGCTTTACATTTTTTGGAATAAATCTTTTGAGATTCCAGGCCTAATTCTTTGGTCTCAAAACTTGTACTAATCTTAGATTTGCTTGCATCATCTTCGGGAAAAAATGTCTGCTAGAGTAAATTTACTTCTCATTGGAACCCTTAACCCAGCTGGACCGAGGCTCTGTTAGTATAAGCTTTTTGGTCACTTTGCTGCCAAAAGATAAGTGTTTTGGTAAATAATTGCAACTTGGTTTTGGCAAGGTAACTGATTAACGGCCGCCACTAGTTACTAAAGCATAAGTTCTAAATAAGATACCAAACAGTAACACTCGTCAACTTTCCCTTGACAGTCAGAACTTTTGTTTTACAACAATAATGACTTAAAAATGATTTCATATTTGGTAATCCAGAGTAGCAAGTACTGAGACGCTGTTTATTGAACTTTCGAGGCATTTCAGAGTAGCCGGCACCCATGTTTGGCAATTTTCGAAGTTACAACGTGGTGCTGTCTCTAATGCACCACAATGCAAATTTTGGCGCGTTGCTCAAACCCGAGAAGGACCTTGAGTTTTGCTATATGTACGAGCAAAAGCTATTGATAATTAACATAAAAATGAATTTATAATTTAATAAAATTATATTATATTATAATCTAAGTGTATTATGTTCAGCTTTTTTATTTTATCTTTTTATATTATAATAATTAATATATAACAGTAAATTTTTATTATACAATTTTTATTACATTTTTAATTATTTGTAATTTTATTATATTATTTAACAATACTGCATTATATTGACATAAAATAGTTATTTAATATTATTAAAAATAGAATAATAACAAATTTATATTTCCGAATTCAAAGTAGACGTTTGTAGAACTGAGCACCAACTAAAAGGAAAGAAAAGAAAATATTAAAATATTATAATAAAATTGAAAATAATTATGAATTTACATTTATTCATTAATTATTATTTTAAAGATTAATTGTCAATGATAACAGCTCTAAATCACTGTCACGGCCATCGACCTCTAGATTTAGATGTCTATTTGAGTTTATTTTAGTACTATTGGAATCCTTGCTGCTTAAGGATTGCATCAGTATATGTTTCATTGGAAACCAAGGTCCCTTTCGCCATAGATTTATGGTCAAAATTTTAAATCTCAAAACGTTGACCATAGATGGAAGATCTATTTCTAGTGAAACATGTACCTTTGTAATCCTCCACTGATGACGATTTCGACAATACTAAAAATAATATCAAACAAAACTAAAACGTTGTATCGGTGGTGGTTCGTATAGTTGATGTGACTGTCGATGATTTATTTTAATTTTATTTTACAAATAAAAATAATAAATTTAATATAATAACAATATAAAATATTAATAAATATACATAATAATAATTTTATATAAGTAATGGCATAAAATATTATTTTAGATAATACAATACAATGTAACACCAGATGTTGTACAACATTAATATATTACACATTTAATACACTGCAACATAATACATTGTACCATCATTAAATAATCAAATACGTCATAATAAAATTTGGCAATTTGCATTACACTGAATTGCTAACCCTCCTTTGGCTATAATTTCTGGTTAGATTACACAACATTAAAAAGATGGCTAACACAATGAAAGGTATATAAAATAAAACCAAGGGGAGATAGGGTTTAGGCTTAATTGTATTAAAACATTGTTCTTATTTTAAATATAATCATTTAATTTTTATGATTTATAAATTATAATAAATTTAAATTTATTAAAATATTAATTAAATCTAAATTTAAATAATAATATAAGATAGTAATAAACCTAAGTATTTAACAAATAAATGATGATATATTATTTTACTTTTGTTATATAAAATCATTTTAATTATTTTACTTTAGATATATATAAAGTATTTAATGTTATTTAATCATTTATTATTTTACTTTAGATATGTATATATAAAGTATTTAATGTTATTTAATCATTTATTATTTTTCTAACATATTTAAATGTAACAAAATAAATTAAACAATTATATTTGACATTAATAATAAAAACAATTTTTTAATTTAATAACATAATATAATTTATATTATATTGAATAATTATAAATATTATATTTTTTGAAATAATAGTATATTATTCAATATTATAATATGATTATACTATATTATTATTATTATTATTATTTAAAAGGTATACAAGTGGGCAAAGCCCAAATTTATTTTTTGGCCATTTACCTTCCCAAGTAAAGATGGCCAACGGGCCAAGCGGCATATGGCACAGCATGGGCATGGCACATGTCCGTACAGCACGGAATGGTACGAGCATATTTCGGTAGGGCACGCGGCATGGAAAAACACGCACGTGGGTTGGGCCGGGCTCAGAATTTTAGGCATGTCTGTGCCTTTAAAGCATGACATGATTAGATATTGGCCAAAATAAGACAAATGAAAAGGCACGTAATAAGCACACTTCATTGGTGGGTTAGCACGCGGCCCGTAGACCATCAATAGCATGTGGGCCAAAGTATTATCAAAGTAAAACTTTTTTAAAAATTAATTTAAGTCTTAGTTTAAAAAAAATTCGAATTGTTTTATGTTTATAATTTATTAAATGAATAAATAATATCTTTATTTTAATAAATAAAATTATAAATATCATGATCTTATAAATGATAAATTAAAAAATTTATATTAATGTAAATAAAGTATTAATAAAGGTTATTTCATGCTTAACAATCAATATTTTGTATTTTTGTAGTTGTGATTAGTCATAATCCACATTTTGTAGTTGTAGGTTTTGACTTGTTATAATTAATATCTCGTAGTTGTGAATTCTTATATTTGTTATTCGAGAATTGAAATTTTTATTTTCATTAACCATTATTATGATTTATGAAATTAAATTTATGTATTGTTGTATTATGGTTGGTTATTGTGAAATTAAATATTTAGTTGTGAAATTGTGATACACTGATAATGAAATATTAATTGTTCCCTTAATAAAAATTATTATTATTATTATTCTTGTTGTTGTTATTGTTGTTGTTGTTGTTGTTGCTCTTATTATCATTATTATTATTATAAGTGGATGGGTTGATGGGCTTGAAAAAGAACGTCAGGCATGTGGGCTTGAAAAAGCACACTAGGCATGTAAAAAACAAGGTTAATGGCCTTTCTTTGGGAACAACCCGAGCACAGCACGCGTGGGCTTGTACCATGGGTTGTGTGTAATACCCTAAGCGAATCCCACATCAGCAAAGCACATGAGAGATAGTGGGTTTAAAAGAGGTGATCCACACCTTAATTGGCAAGATGAGTTTTGAGGTGTATGGGTGCCCTAGGAACAAAACCGTGCGGGCCTTGTTAAGGCCCAAAGCGGACAATATCTTGCTAGGTCTAAGTTGGGTCATGACATTATGGTATCAGAGCGGCTTCGTGTGTCCTCTTGAGCGATGGTGGGGCAAACCTCATTGAGGACGCTGAGTCCCTAAGTAGAGTGTATGTAACACTCTAGATGAATCCTACATTGGCAAAGTACAGGAGAGATGTTGGGTTTATAAGGAGTTGATCCACACCATAATTAGAAAAACGCGTTTTGGGGCATATGAGCGCCCCAAAAACAAAACCATGTGGGCCTTAAAGCGGACAATATCTTCTTGGGTTTGGGTTAGGTCATCACAGATGGTATCAGAGCGGCTTTGCGTGTCCTCTTGAGCGATGGTGGGACAAACCTCAACGAGGATGCTAAGTCTCTAACGGGGGGTTGTATGTAACACCCTAGGCAAATCCTACATCGGCAAAGCATGAAAGAGATGCTGAGTTTATAAAGGGTGATCCACACCTTAATTGGCGAGACGCGTTTTAGTGTGTATGGGCTCCTTAAGAACAAATCGTGCAGGTCTTGTGAAGGCCCAAAGTAAACAATATCTTGCCAGGTTTGGGTTGGATCATGACAGATAGTATAAGAGTGACTCCGCTTGTCCTCTTGAGCGATGGTGGGGCAAACCTCAGCGAAGACGCTGAGTTCCTAAGGGGGGTGTATGTAACACCTTAGACGAATCCTACATCGGAAAAGTACGGGCGAGATACTGGGTTTATAAGGGGTGATCCACACCTTAATTGACAAGATGCGTTTTGGGGTGTATAGGCACCTGAGAAACAAAACCGTGCTAGCCTTGTTTAGGCCCAAAGCAGACAATATCTTGCCAGATCTGGGTTGGGTCATGACAGATGGTATCATAGTGGCTCTGCGTGTCCTCTTGAGGGATGGTTGGGCAAACCTCAGCGAGGACACTAAGTCTCTAAGGGGGGTGTATGTAACACGCTAAGCAAATCCCACATCAACAAAGCATGAGAGAGATGCTAGGTTTATAAGGGGTGATCCACAACTTAATTGGAAAGACGCTTTTTGGGGTGTATGGGCACCCTAGGAACAAAACCGTGTGGGTCTTGTTAAGGCCTAAAGTGGACAATATCTTGAAAGGTCTTGGTTGAGTCATGACATTAAATAAATGATTTGAGATTTAAAAGAAATAAAATAAAATAAAATACCCTTGAATATATTAACCCAAAATATTATATTCTATAAAATAGATATATAATAATAATAGGATAACAAAAATAACAGGTGTTACAATTTCTCTCCCCCTAAAGAGAAATTTCATCCTCGAAATTTATAACCTCACCTTATTCTTCAAAAAGTTGAGGGTACTTCTCCTTAATCTCTATTTCTCATTCCCAAATAGCTTCCTCTATAGAGTGATTCGCCCAACGAACTTTCGCTAGTGGTATGACTCTTCTCCTTAAAACTTATTCCTTTCTATGCAGGATCTTTATTGGTTGCTCCTCATACGAGATATCATTAGAGATCTAGATGGGTATGTAATCCAAGACATGAGAAGAATCGGCCATGTACTTCCTCAATACAGACACATGGAATACATTGTAAAGTCTTAAAAGGCTTGGTGGCAAGGCCACTCGATACGCCATTGTGTCAATTCTCTCTAGAATCTCAAAAGGCCCAATAAACCTAGGGTTAAGCTTACCTCTCTTCCCAAAGTGGAAAACTCCTTTCCAATGTGAGACTTTTAAGAAAACATAATCCCCAACTTGGAATTCTAAATCAAGTCTACATTGATCAACATAACTCTTCTGCCTACTTTGACCTGTACGGAGATGCTCTCGTATCAATTTGATTTTGTCTGCAGTCATTTGAACTAATTATGGCCCCAATAGTTTCCTTTCATCAACTTCGTCCCAACAAATAGGTGACCTACACTTCCGCCCATATAAAGCTTCAAAAGGCACTATGCTTATGCTAGAGTAGAAGCTATTGTTATAGGCAAACTCGACTAATAAAAACTTCTCTTCCCAATTACTTCCTATCCAACACACAAGCTCGTAACATGTCCTCAAGAGTTTGGATAGTCCTTTCTGATTGTCCATCAGTCTAAGAATGAAAGGCAGTATTGAACCTTGGTTTTGTCCTAAATTTCTTCTACAAACCACCCCAAAATATAGAGGTAAATCGTGGAGATCTATCTGAGACAATGGACACTAGCACTCCGTGTAATCTCACTATCTCATTTATAAAAAGTTGCCCTAGCTTCCATAACTTGTTTAGTACTCTTCATTGGCAAGAAGCGCGCTGACTTGGTTAATCGGTCTACAATAACCCATATCGAGTCCCGACTTTTCCTTGAATAAGGCAATCCATTCAAAAAATCCATGGTGATATGCTCCCACTTCCATTTTGGAATAGGGAGTGATTGAAGAGACCCAGTAGGTCTTTGATGCTCAATCTTCACTTACTGACACACTAAGCATTTCGAAACACAATTAGCAATATCACCCCTCATATTCCTCTACCAGAAATTTTGCTTCAAGTCATGATTCATTTTAGTGCTCCTAGGATGAGCACTAAAACTTGAGTCATGACCCTCTCGCATAATCTCCCTTTTTGATCGAGCAATCATAATCTTTCACCAACTCTAACCATCTCTTTTGCCTAAAGTTCAATTCTTTTTTAGTGAACATGTACTTCGAACTCTTGTGATTGGTATAGATTTCACAAGTTTCACCATAGAGATCATGTGTCCAGATCTTTAAAGCAAAGACCACAGCTGCTAATTCTAAGTCATGAGTGGGATAATTCTGCTCATAACTCTTTAACTGTTGAGATGCATATGCAACTACCTTACCATGTTGCCTTAATAGACATCTTAGTCCATTTCTAGAAGTATCACTATAAATGAATAGCCACCACCACTAGAAGGCATTGTTAAAATAGGAGTAGAAACCAATCTATTCTTTAATTCTTCGAAACCCTTCTCACAATCATCATTCTATTCAAACTTGATGTTTTTCAGTCAATTTTGTTAATAGAGCCGCAAGACTAGAAAATCCCTTTACGAATCGCCTATAATAGTCAGCCAAACCCAAAAAGCTTCTAATCTCAATAACATTAGTTGGTTTTGACCAATTTACTATGGCCTCAACCTTGGCTGGATCAACAGAAATGCCAACCTTAGTAACCACATGCCGTAGAAAAACTACTCGGTCGAGCCAGAACTCACACTTTTTAAACTTTGCATAGAGCTTCATTTCTTTGAGTGTTTGAAGAACCACTCTTAAATGTTCCTCATGTTCCTCAATAGTTTTCGAGTACACTAGAATATCATCGATAAAAACAAATGAAAAATCGATCAAGAAAAGGCTGAAAGACTCTATTCATCAAGTCCATGAAAAGCTACTAGAGCATTGGTTAGCCCAAAAGGGATCACAAAGAACTCATAATGCCCATACCGCGTTCGGAATGCTGTTTTAGGAACATCCTCATTCTTCACTTTCAGCTGATGATATCTAGACCTTAGATCGATTTTGGAGAATATTGTTACACCTTGCAATTGATAAAAAAGATGATCAATGCGAGGAAGGGGGTATATGTTCTTGATGGTAACTATATTTAGTTATCGGAAATTGATAACTCTATGAAATGAGAGTTATCATTGCACTTTTAGACTTAAATCAAGATTACTTGAGAATAAATAAAGTATTTTTATTGCATTTTAATGATAGTTTGCATTAACATCTATTTTAGTTTAATTTTAGTAAATTTTGTTTGGTTTCGAATAATTATGTGCTTAAATCATATGCATAATTGTAGGTAATTGGAAGCTCGAATTTCAAGGAAAGGATGTTGTTGCAATGGGCTTGCAAAAAGAACAAAAGCACATGGTGAAATACAAGTATGCAACCCAAGAGGGGGGGGGGTGAATTGGGATTCTAAAAATTATTCTAGATATAAAGAAAAACTTAATGCAAATATAATCCAAATTCAAAGCAATAACAATTAAGTTGATCACAATATAAAAAGATAAGGGAAGAGGGATTCAAACATAGAGATTTTTACGTGGTTCGGCCAACCTCGCCTACGTCCACGCCTCCAAGCTTTCCGGGCTTGAGGATTCCACTAAGCAAGCCTCCAAGGCTTTAAATGCTTACACTTGACTTCCAAGGTGTCAATAAACCTTTACAACAAGATATTATCCCCAATCTCTTAACCCAAGTGTATCCCAACACTTACAATCACTCAAAGTATAAGATTACAAATGTTTTGCCTCTCACAATATATAAGATTACACAATGATGCTTAATATGTGAATAGATGAAGCAAGAATGTGTTCTAAGCTCTATGAAGATTGTATTCTCGAATATTAGCTCAAAATGGTCGTGTTGTGATCAACCCTCTTTGAATTTGAATGAGCTTATTTATATCTGGAGCTGAAAATCTAGCCGTTACAAACTGTCGGTCAGAAAACGGTTTGCCGTTAACCCTAAATGGTTAACTGTTTAGGTTGGTCAAAAGTTACCGTTGGGCCAAAATTCAAATAAACGGTTTGCCGTTAAGGATTAACCTTTCACCGTTAAATTCCAGAGACCTGTAAGATGAACATTAGTTATCCGTTTACACTAAACGGTTAAGGCTTTGCATGAAGTGACTTCTCTGGATATTATCGGTTAACCGTTTGTAATAAACGGTTCGCCGTTTGTCTCCAGTAACCTGCAAAATAATTCAGCCTTATTCGATTTCATTAAATAGTGTCAGAGGAGGACAAACTTCAAGTGTGAACGTTATCGGTTAACCGTTTAAAATAAAAGGTTCACCGTTAAGTTCCAGTAGCCTTCCCATCTTTTGTGTTTTCCGTTTATCATAAACGGTTAGAGCTTTAGGCAATATGTTGCTCTATGGTATTAATCGGTTAACCGTTTAAAGGAAAATGGTTTACCGCTTATTTCCAAAATTACATTTTAAACCAGTTTTGGCAGAGAATCTTTTTCTAATTTGAAAGTACATCTTTTTATGAAAAATGAATGGAATGATTATTAAGGCCTTCGTTTATTAAGGAATAGCTCCAATATTTTTATCAAAAACCATTTAAAATTTGTTATCATCAAATTAATATTATTAACATATTCATGTTAACAATCTCCCCCTTTTTGATGATGACAAATTTCGATCAATGTTTACCTCCCCCTTAATATGTGCTCCCCCTAAATGTATGGCCAAATTGAGACATGTTCAATAACATGATTTTTGCTCAAGAAAACATTTTTAAATACATTCTTAATCTCCCTATTTTAAATCCATCTTAAATACCATAATTATCTCCCCCTTCATCATCAAAAAGAAAAGAGAGAATAGGAAAAAAAAAAAATTTTGGCAGAGTTTCCCCTTAAAAATGAATAAAACCACTAATACAAAAGGAGATTAAAACACTTCCAAAATAAATTAACGCCAACTTCATCTTTTAACAACCCAACAACTCCATGAACACACAAACCAACACTTCAATATCCAATAAACCACAAACTAATAACCAAGTCATCCAATCATCAAGAACATCACAAACATGTCATCAAAATCCAGAAAGAGTATATAGAGGAAACAATGTATATAAAATAAAATCCTTATGACATGCATATGCTAACAACATCCTAATGGATCCTAACCTTGCTACAGGTGCAAAGGTTTCCTCAAAATCAATTCCTTCTTCTTGGTTGTAACCTTGAGCCACTAATCTAGCTTTATTTCTTACAACCACACCAGATTCATCCATCTTATTTCTAAACACCCATTTAGTACCTATTACAGATTAATGTTCTGGTTTAGGAACTAATTCCCATACATTGTTTCTTTCAAATTGATTTAACTCCTCTTGCATTGCCATAATCCAAGATTCATCATTTTCCGCATCCGCAAAGGATTTAGGTTCAATTTGAGAGATAAATGCATTATGCTCACAAGTATTCTTAAGAGATGATCTAGTTGTAACACCTCGTGAGGGATCTCCTAAAATTACATCTATAGGATGTGAAGAGACATACCTCCACTCCTTGGGGAGTGTTTGAGAAATACCTTCTTGTTGCTCTAGCTCCGTATTTGTTTGCTCTTCTTGTCTATCCTCTTGATTTTCTTGTGATGCATTCTCTTGAATCTCTTTTGATGATTCTTCTTGTAAATCTCCATCTGCATCATCATTAGCAACTCCTTTCTCCCTGAGGAGGGGTTAGACTCATCAAACGTAACATGCATGGATTCTTCCACAACTAAAGTTCTTTTATTATAAACTCTATAAGCTTTGCTTGAGTTTGAATACCCAAGAAAGATGCCAACATAAGATTTTGGATCAAATTTACCAAGATTATATTTTGTGTTTAAAATAAAGCATTTGCATCCAAAAACTTTGAAATAACTAATGTTGGGTTTTCTATCTTTCCAAAGCTCATAGGGAGTTTTGTTGAAATGAGGTCTAATCAACACCCGATTTAAAACATAGCAAGCGGTGTTGACGGCTTCGGCCCAAAAATATTTAGGTAAAGCATTTTCATTTAACATGGTCCTAGCCATTTCTTGAATAGACTTATTTTTTCTCTCAACAACTCCATTTTGTTGTGGAGTCCTAGGTGATGAAAATTGATGCTCAATGCCAAGATTATTGCAAAAGTTCTCAAATGCATGATTTTCAAATTCTCCTTTATGATCACTCCTAATGCATATAATATCATGCCCTTTTTCATTTTGTAATTTCTTATAAAGCACTTTAAAAGCATCAAGTGCATCATCCTTATTGGCTAAGAATAATACCCATGTATATCTAGAAAAATCATCCACTATCACAAATGCATAATACTTGTCATTTAGGCTAGCATATCTAGATGGCCCAAAAAGATCTAAGTGGAGAAGTTCAAGAGGTTTTGAAGTAGAAATATGGTTTTTATTCTTGAAAGAAGTTTTAATTTGTTTTCCAAATTGACAAGCTTCACAAATTTTATCATTTTGAAAACCAATTTTCGGAAGACCTTTAACTAAATCATTTTTTGAAATTTTCGAAATCAAATCCATACTTGCATGTCCTAATCTTCTATGCCATAGCCAACTATCATCATGTAATGCGGAAAAACATTTATCAAGAGTAGATGCACATTCTATGTCAATGATATAAACATTACCACATCTATTCCCAACAAACAAGGTTTTGCCATCACATGAGTTCTCAATAACACAACTAAATTTATCAAAGATAACTTTATAACCTTTGTCACATAATTGATTAATGCTAATTAAGTTGTGTTTCAAGTTCTCAACCAAACATACATTCTCAATTAGAGTTGAAGAGACTTTACCAAAATTTCTAATTCCAAGAATTTTTCCTTTTGAGTTGTCTCCAAAAGATACGTCTCCACCATTTTCAATTTTGGTGAAGCTTGAGAACCATGGATAGTTTCCGGTCATGTGCCTTGAACAACCGCTGTCCAAGTACCATTTATTTTTCTTCTTCTTCAAGCCCTACAAGAAAAAATCTCAAGTTTTAGGTACCCAAAGCTTTTTGGGTCCTTGAGAGTTAGCAACGGTTCCTTTTGGAACCCAAATGCATTTGACACCATAATATGCATTTCTTTTCAAGGGACATCTATATTTCACGTGACTATTTTGATTACAATAATGACATACAATCTTATGATCATTTGTGGAGGTAGCTTTAACAAAATAATTCTTATAATACTTTTGCTTCAAGTTAGGCTTATATCCAAGTCCTCCTTTATCAAAAACACATTTTTGTGAGTTAAGCATATTATCCAACATCTTTTGCCCATTTGTAAATTTCAAAACAATTTCATTTAATTCATTACTCTTTTTCTTGAGCATTTCGTTCTCATTTTTCAACTCATCTATGTGTGATTCTAAATGCTCATGTAAGATGCTAGGTTTCTCATTTGATAATGCAATTTCATCATGTAGTGTTTTGTTCCCTACTTCTAGGCATACAATTCTTGCATTTAGAGATTCATTTTCATTTTTAAGCTTTGCCATTTCCTTTTTAAGACATACATTCTTTTTACCAATCTTCATCAACTTATTATGCAAATCTTTAAAAGCATCATACAATTCATCATAGGTGGGATCACTTACCTCATTGAGATCATCATCCCCTCCTATTGCCATGAGTACTAGGTTTGATACTTCTTGCGATCCTTCTTCATCACTTGATTCTTCCTCACTATCATCCCAAGTTGCAACCATTGCTTTCTTCTTGAGTTTGTTGATAAGTGGGCACTCCGATCTTATATGTCCAGGCTTCTTGCATTCATAGCATGTGATTGCCTCCTTCTTCTCCTTATGGTTCTTGAAGTTTCTGAAATTTCTTTGATCTCCGGTTTTCTTAAAGAATTTTCTGAACCTCCTTGCTAGCATGACTAACTCTTCATCATCCGGTTCACTCTCCCCATCACTCTCATATTTTGAAGCTTTGAGAGCAATACTTTTCTTCTTCTCCTCATGTCCTTTTTCTGCAGCTAAATCCTCTTCATATGAAATGAGAGAACCAATTAAATCATCAAGAGGTAAAGTATTTAAATCTTTGGCCTCTTCAATGGCGATTCTTTTAGGTCTCCATTCTTTTGGAAGTGACCTAATGATTTTCTTAACTTTCTCACTATTTGAGAAGGTTTTCCCTAAGGCACCTAGGGTGTTCACTATGTCCGTGAATCTAGTATACATAGAATACTCATTTTCATTTTGTTCCATTTGGAACAACTCATATTGACGAGTGTATCTACTGATTTTAGAATCTTTTACTTGATTTGTCCCTTCATAGACAACTTCAAGTTTGTTCCATATCTCTTGTGCACTTTCACAACTAGATACTCTATGGAATTCTTTCTTTTCAAGGGCACAAAACAAAGCATTCATAGCCTTGGAGTTTAGAGACATTTTTCTCTTTTCTAACTCACTCCATTGACTTGATGGTTTAGGAATATCATCTCCTACTTCATCTTTAAACATAGGCATGAATGGACCGTCACAAACAACTTCCCAAATTTCATAATCTAAGGCTTGCAAGTAGATTCTCATTCTAGTTTTCCAATAAGCATAGTCATTTCCATAAAAGAATGGTGGTCTAGTTGTAGATTGCCCTTCTCTAAATGTTGAGTCATTTAGGGTTGCCATGGATCTTTTACTCTAGACGATTAAGTCTTAACAAAAAAATAGGGCTCTGA
This sequence comes from Citrus x changshan-huyou, assembly GCA_039657385.1. Lineage (NCBI taxonomy): Eukaryota > Viridiplantae > Streptophyta > Magnoliopsida > Sapindales > Rutaceae > Citrus > Citrus x changshan-huyou. Next base: position 11,353,606 of record CM077549.1, read on the forward strand.
TACCAATTGAAATACAAGTATGCAACCCAAGAGGGGGGGTGAATTGGGATTCTAAAAATTATTCTAGATATAAAGAAAAAATTAATGCAAATATAATCCAAATTCAAAGCAATAACAATTAATTTGATCACAATATAAAAACATAAGGGAAGAGGGATTCAAACATAGAGATTTTTACGTGGTTCGGCCAACCTCGCCTACGTGCACGCCTCCAAGCTTTCCGGGCTTGAGGATTCCACTAAGCAAGCCTCCAAGGCTTTAAATTCTTACACTTGACTTCCAAGGTATCAATAAACCTTTACAACAAGATATTATCCCCAATCTCTTAACCCAAGTGTATCCCAACACTTACAATCACTCAAAGTATAAGATTACAAATGTTTTGCCTCTCACAATATATAAGATTACACAATGATGCTTAATATGTGAATAGATGAAGCAAGAATGTGTTCTAAGCTCTATGAAGATTGTATTCTCGAATATTAGCTCAAAATGGCCGTGTTGTGATCAACCCTCTTTGAATTTGAATGAGCTTATTTATATCTGGAGCTGAAAATCTAGCCGTTACAAACTGTCGGTCAGAAAACGGTTCGCCGTTAACCATAAACGGTTAACTGTTTAGGTTGGTCAAAAGTTACCGTTGGGCCAAAATTCAAATAAACGGTTTGCCGTTAAGGATTAACCTTTCGCTGTTAAATTCCAGAGACCTGTAAGATGAACATTAGTTATCCGTTTACACTAAACGGTTAAGGCTTTGCATGAAGTGACTTCTCTGGATATTATCGGTTAACCGTTTGTAATAAACGGTTCGCCGTTTGTCTCCAGTAACCTGCAAAATAATTCAGCCTTATTTGATTGCATTAAATAGTGTCAGAGGAGGACAACCTTCAAGTCTGGACGTTATCGGTTAACCGTTTAAAATAAAAGGTTCACCGTTAAGTTCCAGTAGCCTTCCCATCTTTTGTGTTTTCCGTTTATCATAAACGGTTAGAGCTTTAGGCAATATGTTGCTCTCTGGTATTAATCGGTTAACCATTTAAAGGAAAACGATTTACCGTTTATTTCCAGAATTACATTTTAAACCAGTATTTGCAGAGAATCTTTTTCTAATTTGAAAGTACATCTTTTATGAAAAATGAATGGAATGATTATTAAGGCTTTCGTTTATTAAGGAATAGCTCCAATATTTTTATCAAAAACCATTTAAAATTTGTTATCATCAAAATCAATATTATTAACATATTCATGTTAACACATGGCTGCAGAAGAATTGAAACAAGTCTGGAATGGTGCAGATGTTGTAGCCATTGCCGTAGCAACCATTACTGTAGCAATCTTAGAGCATTGACAGAGAAGATTTCGCGTGAGACACTTAATAGATTGCGATCTAGAGTTTCCAAATCTGGAAGATACGCGCCTTAGACTTCTAGTTGCCTTAATTTTAATCTATAAAAAGAGTACACACGCAAAGGAAAAGGGAGAGCCGTCAACCAAGAATAAAAACCAAAAAGAAACAAGAGAGAAACATAATCCAAGAGCAAAATTAAAGGCTGCATTAGAGGAGAATTTGCAGAAATCAATCGGGAACCCAGTCCTTCTTAGTCTTCTCTTATTTTCTTGTTTATTCTTTAATCACGAGGATGTATTTGATGGCTAAAACACTATTATTTATGTTTCTTTTATAGATTATGAAATAAATTTATTTGTAGTTGAGTGATAAACAACCTTGATGGTTTTTTAACTGAATATATGTGTTGCTGCCTGTTTGCTATAGCATTTTATTTTGATAATATTTTTTTTTATTCATTATTTTGGCTGACCACCCATTTAATGATAAAACCTAAGAAAGAGCCACAAAATGGCCTATTTTAGTGGAACATACAAGAACAATACTCAGTTTGAAATTGAGTTTCCTAAGTTGAGTTTTACTTGATTCCAAAAGGGTCATGCCTAATCCAAAATTAGTGATGAACTAGAATACTAGAATACTTATCATTATATTACTTGTTGTGGACACTTGTACATTGACACCAACAACACAAGAAAAAGTTACAACTGTAATCAATGTATAACCATGTAGAATCGTCTTTCTTCTTCACAAACAATACCATAGCTCCTCAAAGAGATACACTAGGGCGGATAAAACCTTTATAAGAAGTTCTTGCAGTTGAACCTTTAATTCCTTCAACTCAAGAGGTGCCATACAGTAGGGTGTTTTAGAGATAGGTGCTGTGCCAAGTAGTAACACAATAGAAAATTTCATTTCTCGATCAAGAGATTAATTTAGCAGAATACAGAGCATTATCAAAGGGATTTCCAACGTCTGGATTATCTTCGTAAAATATCTTCAATGATTACAATTATTTTATAAATATTCCTTCTATGCTAGCTATACATAAATTTCATGCATTAATGACTATTTTTTTGGCCATTAGTTAGGATAGCAGTCATGGGCGGTCCCAATTAAGGCCCAGGAGGGGCTTCAGCCCTTTCTGGACCAATAATTTTTCTTTTAAATGTATCGCAAGCCCCTTCTAAAAATTAAATAAAAAAAATTGGACACATTTTTCATGTAACAAAAGACTTATGGTTCAATGGTAAGAGTGTTATTTTGATGGTTTTAAAGTCTTGGTTCAAATCTCAAAACAATAGCCAGCCATAAGAACAACTCATACATGATCAAAATGTATAACCATCAAATGTTGATCAAATATATGTGGCTGATTCGCAATAGCACTTTCATGTTCATGATCCTAATGGCTTAGGAGAAAACTTATTCATTGAATTAGTTATTCCTGACAACACTAACACTTTTGAAAATATTTCAGCCGCAAGAATGCTTCAAATATAAACCAAGCAGAAGCCTCAGTGAACACACATAACATGATTACATGGCATAAATTGAAACAAAATCCAGCCTTGGCTAGTGATACGACGCTGATCACTCAACATGCTCTTTTATTGATAGAACCAAAAACTTACAAATCAATACTCAAAATTCCATGCTAGTTTAAAGCAATGGAGGAAGAAATTCATGCCTTGAACACAAACCAAACATGGTCTTTTGTTCCTCGGCCAAAGGACGTGAATTTCATAGGATCAAAAAGGATCTTTAGAACAAAGTTCAAAGAAGACGGAATTGTGGACCGCTACAAGGCTCGCTTGGTAGCTCAAGGATTTTCTCAAGTTGAAGGATTGGACTTTGAAGAAACTTTCAGTCTTGTGGTGAAGCCAACAACAATATGATTAATCTTTGGAATTGTTGTCACTACAAATTGGAAAATGAGACAACTAGATGTAAAGATTGTATTTCTACATGGTTTTCTCAAGGAAACAGTCTACATGGAACAACCACCAGGATTTAAAAGTCTTGAGCAACCTTACCATGTTTGCAAATTACAACATTCTCTCTATGGCCTCAAACAAGCACCAAGGGCTTGGTTTGACCGTTTATCTCAATTTCTTCTCCATATTGGTTTTACTTGTAGCAAAGCTAATTCTTCCTTTTTTATTTACGAAACTAACACAATAATTGTTCTTATGTTTGTTTATGTAGATGATGTAGTAATAACAGGAAACAACAATGACTTCATCGAGAATCTAATTCATAAGCTTAACACTGAATTTGCGTTAAAAGATCTTAGGCAACTCCACTATTTCCTTGGCTTAGAAATAAAATATATCTTGGGTGGAATATTTATTGCTCAATCAAAATATATAGAGGACTTGTTTACTGTGCCAAAATGCTTAGCTGCTCTTACTTGAAAACTCTAGTGGCCATAAAAGATCAACACAAACCTGGAGACAACAAGCACACCAATCCTACCGAGTATAGACAACTAGTTGGGGCACTTCAATATTTAACTTTTAGCAGAACAAATATTGTTCAAGCTATGAACAAAGTCTGTCAAAAATTTCAAAGCCCCACAATAGGCGATTTGAGTGTAGTAAAAAGGTTACTTAGATACCTCAAGGGAACAATGGACTACGAACTTTGCTTTATCTCTCAAAGCTCTCTAACTTTAAATGGTTTTTGTGATGTAGATTGGGGTGGCTATAAAGTAACTCGAAGAAGCACAACAGGATACTGTATAAACTTGGGGATCTAATTGTATTTCTTGGTCCTCAAAAAGCAACCCACAGTTTCCAAGTCAAGCATTAAAGTAGAATATCGATCTCTTGCTTGAACTACTGCAGAAATAACATGACTTACTTTTCTGCAACGTGACATTGGCATTCCCCTCTATCAACCACCACACTATTTTATGATAACCTTAGTGCACTACATATGACTATCAATCCAATGTTTCATGCTCGGTCCAAACATATTGAAATCGATTACAATTTTTTCTAAGAAAAAGTTGCACTAGGAGCACTCATCACGAGGTTTCTACCCTCTACAAAACAAATTGCTAAAGTATTTACAAAACCACTACGAAAGCAATCTTTCTTTCAATTTCGATACAAGCTGGGAGTTCATTGCGCTCCACCCTCCAGCTTGAGGGAGGATGATAAGGAAAGAACTCAATCATTGGAAAATCATGGAGATTAATTTAGCGAAATGCAGAGCACTATCAAAGGGATTTCTAATGTCTAGATTATCTCCATTAAATATCTTCTATGATTACAATTATTTTATAAATATTCTTTCTATGCTAGTTGTACATAAATGTCATGCATTAGTGGCTACTGTTTTGGCCATTAGTTAGGATAGCAATAGCTTAAGTTTAGACCACTTGCTCTTTTAATCTCACAATCTGTCTTGTATAAATTCATGGTTTTAGTTTTAATAAAGGTTAACCAATTCTCTCATGCTTCAATTTTCTTTACTGGTGATGCATGATTTTTCCAACTTTTGTTTCATTTTGCACTTTTTGATTGGCACTGAAACGACCACTACAAATTAATTTGAGAATATTATATTTAAAAATTATGTACTACATCAAGTTAGTGGAGTCCAAATAGAGAAATTAAACATGCCACAGTGATAATATATACACTTATATATATATATATATATATATATATATATATATAGTCTTTCTATAATGCCAACGTCCTCATTTTTTTTTCATGTGGGCACGTTGTTAAACTGTGTGTGGTTAAATAGAGTTGGTTTTTAATGCTATTAAATCACACGGTCTTATATTGTAATGAGAATTAACTCTATTAAGTTGCAAGGCTTAATAGGCCACACTAACAAAAATGAGGTGCCCACACCTGAGAATGATCATATATGTATATATAAGTTGTCAGTTGATATAGAAAAGACATGGATTCACCTGTCAAAAATTATAATAAACAAATTGTCTGGAGATGATTTTATCTTAAAAGTGCTGATACTCCAAATGGGCTTCTTTGTTATATTTTCTAAACTTCTTATGGAATTGTAAAAATTATTCAAGGATTTACACTTACCTAGCCTTGATTTTTTTATTAGCTCGATAATTTCTGCATCAATCTCTTCTACATCTATTTTTTTTAAATTTTTTTTAGAGTTTTTATTATATTTTTATAAAGATCTAAGTGATTATCATATTTATAAAGATCTATAAATTCTGAACATAGCACATGCATTTATAATTCCTTATCTTTATTGACACATAAACCAAATTTTTTCTTCTAACATGTCTGTATAAATTCCCAATCTATTTTCCCATCCAAGGTTTATGCCAGCAATGATTTCACATAGTTTTAACAATCTCTATTTTATTAATAACTTAATACTCTTCACTAATTGAATCTAAAAATTTATTGACTGATGTTTCCACTTTTATGAAATGAAGTTACAATTACCGTCTCATTTAATATAAATTCTAGAAAACAATCAACGCCCAACATGCTTTCTTTTGTGCCAAATTGAGTTACGATATGATAGCTAGCCAGCTCTTGACTGAAATTTATTTGCCGAAACATTTCTGAAAGAATAATAAATCTGATCAATTTAATTCATCTCCGGTGCGCTTTAGTAGGACGAACAAGTCAATCGGGTTCTGAAATTTCTCAAATCTAGAGGCATTCTCTTCAACCTTTACAGTGAAATGGTTGAAAAACGGCTCTACGAATTCACTCCCGAAATGCTCCATGACGACTCCCTCATATACAGCTCTTACTGCTGAAGTGCGACATTTAGCGAGGAATGTTGATTGCGACATACGATTAGCCAGTTGCTCCATTCTCTCAATTGTGAAATATTTATTTGTTTTGATTATTGACTCCAGCTCCTTAGGGGTTGGGCGGTGATTAGGGATGTTGAAGGAATTGATTTTTTCTTCGCTGGTTATTCCCTGCAATATAAAAAAAAATTACTTTTAAAATTTAGAACAAGAATTTCCCCGTAATAATCTGAGTTTAGCCCGAGCGAAATTCACTTGGTTGATGATTAATAAATAAAAAAATAAACATAGTTGATTTTCAGCCATACAATATTATTTCCAATAAGCACAAAATCATTAAAATTTCATAAAAATTTCATAAGAGTAACAGGAGAAAAGCCTATTTCTATAATTTAATACAATTATTATGGATTACGGTTTTTCATATTTTAAATTCTTACCATTTTAGCCATGTCCATGAGGCAAGATCCAAAAACATCATAAAATACACCAAGAGTAGTCTGAGACAATGGAATCCCATCGGGTACAGCAACTATAAGAATGAACATCAAGCCTCCAGCCACTAGTTCTTGTGCTCTAGCGTTCAGAAATGACTCGATGTCATTCTTGAACTGAGCTGAATACGCTTCCGCTACTTCATTTACAAATCTTTTATTCCGAATACTTTCTCTATTCCAGGTCAGTGAATTTCCGCCCACTATTTCTTTCGGAATCTTGGAGAGCCAATGCAGGGCATAGGATGAGTTTATAATATGTAAAGTTGACTTGGGAAACAAGCGATTCTGGAAAAAACCCGGCACACCGGCAGCAAAATATTTTCGTGAATGTGGAAGGGCTTTAAAGAGTGTGTTAAAGTCATTCTCGGGATGATCATTGAAGAACACTTGGAATTCTATAGTTGAAGGGTTTTGGCGATCAGCTTGTAAGAGTTTCAGCTCTATAGCTTCAATGATATTTTGCACAACAATGAAGGTGTTAGGTCCAGTTGAGCAGCCCAAGTCTGCTACTCGAAAAGTACTTGAAGTATCAATTTTCAGGAGCTTCAAGTCAAGCTTATCGGCTATGGCTTCATTGATCAGCTCCTTTGCACGTTCCATAACTCGCCCCTGTAGATATCGATTCAATCGAGTCAATTCTGTTTGCAAAGGGGCTAAATGAAACAAAAATTAAAATTATATATAAATAAAATAAAAGGGTGATTGTATATCACTAAATTAAATGCTACTTTATTTAAATTTGTGCTTGATTATTTTTCTTTAATACTTGTTTTTGCATAGAATTTTACCTGGCCGCTAGAATTTTTTGCATAGCTGTGAGCACCATCTCCACCAACCATGGGTTGCGCCATTTTCTCTTCTTTTTTAATTTCAGAGCGACGAAATAATAGTTGTGCGATTCAAAGATGCTTTTGATGTAGTTTCAAATTGCAATGGGATAACAACATTTTATAGATGTTCGTGCCAAAACATCGCTTGTGCCCATACACTTAAAATCTGTTGTATTGATAATAGGTAGTTGGATTGGAATCTTATTCACGTGAATGAGAAACAAAAATTTGTGGGGACAACAAGAATAAAGAAAATGTCTAATATTTTTTATATAAATTTTTTGAATACTTTAATTGCGTGGGTGGGCACGAGCAAACAATTTATTTATAAATTTTTTACTTCAAAATACCACTTTCATCGTGAGAGTCCACCATTAAATTGGACAAGATAAATAATTCAAAATTTGTATAGAAATTTTAATTAAAATATTTATGTTACAATATGCTTACTTTACATGTACGTAAACCCCCAAACTTAGAATTATCTTTCTCTCTGTTTAACTACTTTTCTTATCTTTAAACATTTTTTCGCGCATGTGCATCCTAGCTCCGGGGTTGGCTCTTGAGAATTGGTGTCCCATAAATAAAATAGAGAATCACAAATGTACTAAACTTTTCCAAATATGCACTCTAATGTTTGATTCATGTACTTTCTGCTCATCATTCGTAGGAGTTGAATGCTTCTTATTATTTTATATTTTCATTCAATTAATCATGTAAAGTCACAACAATTTTTAAAAATAATCTAAAATTTTAATATTACTTAAAATTTTAGACAAGGATCCTCTCTTTATCTTTTTTTTTTCCTCTCTCTTCTTATCGCTTCTTATTTTATAAGTTGCAAAGATTAAGCTTTGTATTTGTATTTTTTACTTTATTTATAATAAGTCAATCTTCTTTGACTAGATTATGAAGATAAGGAGAGGAAATGATAGCAAGAAATAGGGAGAGGATCCTAGTCCCAAAAATTTTTAATTTTTAATTTTTATTTTGGTGGATGCGAACAAAAATATCTGAAATGCTAGGTCTTTTCAACAATATATATAACAACTAATTTAATTATTTTTTATTAGTACAGTTAATTCGAACAATTTATGTTAGTCTTGGACTTTGCTTTTCCCTTTGCCTAACTCTTCCAATTGTTCTCATTATATTTCATTGTCAATTTTCAAGCATGATATTGTTCTAAACTCTCATGTGTCATCGCTTGATAATCATCTTCTTCGCTAGAAATTTAAACTAAATGAAATGAAAGAAAAAGAAAATGTCATGTGGTGTCGATGTATTCTTATTTGATTATTCACTTTCTTTTCCTATACTTAATTAATCATTCACTCGACCAATGGATGTATGTTCTGTTATATTGATAACGTTTTCATTGTAATTCGGACCAAAATAAAAGATAGATGAAAATTCAACGATTGTGAAAATAATATGATTTTTTATGTTATATTTTCACAATTATTGGATTTTTATCTAACGATTACTACATAATCATGTATGTTACATGATTATGCAACATAACAAAAATTATTAATTAATTATCTATCATTTATTTTCTTCCTAATATGAGGCAAGTCCATAGCATGATATTCATGTGAAGTAATTAAAATGATTATGGAACTGATTTAATTCCGTTTTCTCAAACAATGTGTATCAGATCTCAGAGTTTGTACTTGACCTAATAAATTAAATTTATATATTTATTGACGATTGTGGACTAAAACGTATAGAAGCACTGCCTACTTTCAAATGAACCCATGAATTAATGAGGGTATCGCTTTGGCCTGCCAGATAATAAAAGTTGTCGGCAGATATAGAGGCATAGATCGTCAACGTTAGGCTGTAATCATAAAATCGAAAATTATAATAAATAAAACAAATAAATTGTCAGTAGATGGTTTTTTCTGAAATTTCAGTTGCGTGGTCCTGACCACATTCAAATTTGCCCGAAAATTCATAATGGATAAATATAATTGAACGAAATTAAATTATATAATTTCATTAATATGTATTATACAATTAAATATCTATTAATATTTATAATAAAAATATCTGTTTACTAAGACAATTCTAAATAAAATTAATCTATTATATGTAACTTCAAAAGATTTATCCGTAAATTGCTCTGAGCTTTTTGTTGTAGTTTACAAATATTTTGTTACTTTGTAAGAAATTTTACAAGTGCTGATGCTGAGCAGTCTGCATAATTTTTATGAATCAGAGAAACGGGGCAGATGCTATACAATTATTGGCGTAGTGGAGCAGAAAGCTAGCCCCTCTTTCAATTTCCAGCATAAAAGCTGTGGGGACTCCTTTAATTTCCGGCATAAAAGCATTCAAATTGACATTGACTTTAAGGGTAAAAATATTAAATATTTCATGGGTCCGCCTACTGTGCAGCAGTTGCACGGTACCACTCAATTTTTTTTTTTTTCTAAAATTACACTACACTACACTACCCTATATTTTATAAGAAAATTGAATAGATACTATAAGTTACAAATTTTTATATATAGGTCCTTTTTTGAGATAAAATCATAAAATAACTTTTGAAAAACAATTTTACTGTTATTATTATTAGAGTAATGATACAGCCACAAACTCTTGTACAAATTTATTTTGTACAAACTGACGTGACATTAATTCATTAGTTGAATGAAAATATAAAATAATAAAAAAAAAACATGTGGGCCAAGTGATATTTAATTCAACCAATCTTATCATGCCACATCAGTTTGTACAAAATAAATTTGTACAAGAGTTTGTGGCTATATCATTACTTATTAATGTCATTATTATTCTATTAATATTATTATTATTAAAATTTATTATTTTAATTGTTATGATTGCTTTAATTAGTCATTATTATTATTATTTATTTATTTTATTATTGACACTATTATTAAAATATATTAAATTTATTATTGAATTATTATTAAATATTGTTAATATTATTTTAGAGAAATTATCAGTCATATACCCTTAAATGACACCCGTATCAAACGTGCTACAACACTTTTTAAGTGTATCACTCGTATATCCTAAGTTGACAAAACACTTCTGTCATTCACCGATCCGTTAACTTCCGTTAGAAAGTTAACAGAATTGTGGCAAATTGACTATTTCGCCCTTGAAACTCAAAATGAGGTAAAAAAATAAATTTACCCAAAAAATTAACATAAATTTTGAATACACAATTTTTTTTCTTGACAATACATTTTTTATTAAAAAAATTTGAATTATTAATAGTACATATTATTAAGAATTATCTGTAAAAAATATCCATATTATACCATAAAAATTATTAACAACATATTATTTACAATTATTTACAATTATACCATAAAAAATTCCAGTTGGAGCTTGGAGGAGTAGATTCAGTTGTAAAGTAGCTTTTTTTTATAGCAATTATTAACAATTATCCGATAAATGGGATGACATGTCATTTTTATCAATATATATCATATGACATGTCATTTTTTACAAGGTAAATTGGATGACATGTCGTTTTTTACAAGGTAAATTGGATGACATATCTTTTTTTAAAAAGACTTGATTACCCTTTTGATGTCAGCGCTTGCAAATAGTAGTTAACGGATTGGTGGACGGCAGAAGTGTTTTGTCAACTTAGGGTATACAAGTGATATACTTAAAAAGTATTGTAGCACATTTGATACAAGTGTCATTTAAGGGTATATGACTGATAATTTTTCATTATTTTATTATATTAATATTAATAAAATTTATTAATTTTATTATTCTAATTATTATATTAATATTAATGTTGTCGTCGTCATCATCATCATTAAACTTTATAAATTTTTTGTTTTGACTTTTAAGTAATACCACTGTCATCATTAAGCATTAAATATATTTTAATTATTTTTTAAATTTTATTATAATAAATAAAAATATAAAAATAAATTCTACTGTAATATTATTTTATTATATCATATTATATTTATTTAAAAATAATTAATATGAAAATAATAATTTAATATAATTAATAATAAATTTAAATAATTTTAGTTTAATATTAGTACAAAATTAATGCAGCACGGGATAATACCAATTACCAAATGTTGTATAATATTATTATAATTATTATAATATATTGATAATGTAATATAATATAATATAATATAATACATGTTCATTACATAATACAATACAATATAATATAATATAGTGTGCCAAACGGATCTTTAACATTTTGAGTGATAATGGTCTAGAGGGATGTAAAAAAAGTAAAGATAATCGTGGCAGATCTTTTGTTAGAGAATTTATGAATATGGAGGCAAAGAACAAAGACAATTTCTTAGGATTTGAGACGTGTTTGCACACTTTCCTTTAAGGTTTTATTTGCCCTCACCAATCTTGATTTGCTATAGAGTTTTAATGGCAAATCACCCCCAAGATATATCAAATCTTGAATACAATCTCTAACAAATAAGATTGTATTTCCAGAACATATATGAAATCTGTAAAAACTGATGATAGATCTAATTGTATGTCTTTCTTTGATGAAGAAGATGTTTATTTGAAAGAATACAACCATTCGAAATGGTACTTCTTCGAAGACACTCTTTTGGTTTGAATTTGCATCGATTGACAATTGAAATTTTCAATCTTGCTAACCGTTTTTCTAATTGACACCTTTCTGGAAATAAACGGTTAGCCGTTTTCTCAATAAACGGTGAACCGTTTTCTCTAGAACATAAAACATGCTCTCTGGAGTTAAACGGTGAGCCGTTTTCTCAATAACGGTGAGCCGTTTTATTCCAGAATAGAAAACATGCTCTCTGAACTTACACGGTTAGCCATTTTATCCAGAACAGCAAAACATGCTCTCTGGACTTAAACGGGGAGCCGTTTTCTCCAGAAACGGCAAACCGTTTTACTCCAGAATATTAAACCAAAAAACTTGAAAAATGTTACAATCTCTCTTACAATCCCCCACTAGATTGTAATATTTTTCAGATTTATTAATGATAAACTTATACATACAAAAAGGTATCTTTCGATTTTAACCTTTAATTAGTGAGTGTATTTCAAAGCATTTACAAGACAATAGTGTGCTAAGCATTAAACTTTGTCTCTTAAGTAAATACCGGAGATACATCACATATAAGCTATCCCAGATTTCAAAGTTGTGTTCCAATAGTTAGCACTATTCCGGCCTTGTGCTCTATCTTGGATTCATGAACATTTACACGATTAAACCATGACCTTGTTAGAAACGGCACCATTTCTTATGTTCACTTAGGTGAAATTTCAAATCATGTTTTTAGCTACTATAAGACTTGAACTTCATTAAGAGTAAATACTCAACCTCAACCTCGTAGCTATTTGCACCAAAACTCTCGAATGGGATTATTTATTACTTGGTGCCAAACCAGTCACATAACAACAACTTGTTATTACCCATTTAACTATGGAGTAGCGGTACAACTACTACATAGTTGGGTTACCGTCGTTGGTGACTTTATTATGCAAAGGTTTCAATCCCATTCCAAAAGATGTATCCTTAACTAAGTCTCTTGAAAGACCTTTTATTAAAGGATCTGCTAGGTTCTTATTAGTCCTAACATAAACAATATTAATAACACCATCTGCTATTAATTGTTTCACATATTCATGTCTCAAGCTAATATGTCTAGACTTTCCATTATACACTTTATTATAAGCTCTAGACAATGTAGCTTCACTGTCGCAGTACAAAGAAATAGATGGCATCGGTTGTGGCCACAACATTATATCAAACAACAGATTTCTCAGCCATTCTGCTTCTTTGCCTGCAGCTGTAAGTGCTATAAACTCACTTTCCATTGTTGAATGAGTTATGCACGTTTGTTTCTTTGAAGCCCAAGAAACCGCTCCTCCAGAAATTGTAAAAATCCAACCAGAAGTGGATTTATTATCTCTTGTATTGGTTACCTAACTAGCATCTGAATATCCTTCCAGTACTTCAGGATAATCATTATAAAACAAACCCAAATTAATGGTCCTTTTAAGATAACCAAGTATCCTATCAATTGCTTTCCAGTGTTCAACACTAGGGTTACTCGTGAATCTTGACATTTTGCAAAATGCTATATCAGGCCTCGTACAATGCATAGCATACATCAAGCTACCAATAGCACTAGCATATTCTAGTTGTGCTACTACTCGGCCTGAATTCTCTAGTAATTTAATACTAGAATCATATAGGGTATTAGCTTCTTTAAATTTCAAATAATTGAATTTCAGAAGCACTTTCTCTATATAATGAGATTGACACAACGAGTAACCCCCACTATGTTTATTCACTTTGACACCTAAGATAGTATCTACTTCACCAAGATCTTTCATCTTAAATTGTGAAGTTAAATACTTCTTTGTATCATCTACTCCTTGCATATTTGTTCCAAAGATAAGCAAGTCATCAACATACAAGCATATAATCACACCAAAATCATTCGTAAATTTAAAATATATACATTTATCAGCATTATTATGCTTAAAACCATGAGATAAAATTACCGAATCAAACTTCTCATGCCATTGTTTTGGTGCTTGCTTTAAACCATAAAGAGATTTGACTAACTTGCATACCTTTTTCTCATTTCCTGGCAAAACAAATCCCTCAGGTTGTTCCATATAGATTTCTTCATCAAGATCACCATTAAGAAAAGCTGTTTTAACATCCATTTGATGCACATACAAATTGTTCAATGAAACAATTGCAAATAGCACTCTTATAGAAGTTAACCTTGCTACCGGAGCATATGTATCGAAATAATCAATACCATTTCTTTGCTTAAACCCTTTGGCTACTAATCTAGCCTTAAAAGTTTGCAAAGAACCATCACTATTGTACTTTCTTCTAAATACCCATTTGCTGCTAATTGGTTTAGATCCTGGAGGAAGATCAACCAAGACCCATGTTTGATTCGACATAATCGAATCCATTTCATCATTTACCGCCTCTCTCCAAAAAGAAGCGTCTCTAGAAGACATAGCTTCGCTAAATGTCTTTGGATCTTTTTCAATATTTAACAACAATGGTACTTTGTTAAGTACATTTTTTCTATCCCCTTCAACCAAGAAGAGTAGTGCTTGTGATGAAATAAAATCCGGAGCTAAACTCTTTTCTTTCTTTTCACGTTGACTCCTCCTTGGTTCGAAAGATGTCATAGACTCTTTCCTTTTATTATTGTTAGTGGAGGTAACAGGAGTATTAACACATGGTTGATCAATAATTGATTCTAATTCAATATTAGAATCAAGTTGAAATTTATTCTCAATAAACTCAACATCTCTAGATTCCACAATCACATTAGAATCTAAATCTAACAACCTATAAGCCTTGGAATTTTCAGCATATCCTACGAAAACACTTTTTATACCTCTAGCACTCAACTTTGATGACTTAGGGTCATGTATTTTATAAAAAGCTAAACAACCCCAGACCCTTAAATACATCAAGTTTGGTTTTCTTTCTTTCCAAATTTCATAAGGAGATATATGTGTTTTCAAAGATGTAATTCTGTTATGAATATGACATGCAGTGAGTAATGCTTCCCCCCCCCCCCCAAATTATTTGGTAGTTTTGCATTAAGGATCATGGAATTTATCATATCCGTGAAAATCCTATTCTTCCTTTCAGCCAAACCATTTTGTTGAGGAGTAAATGAAGCTGATCTTTGGTGAATAATTCCAAATTCTTCACAATAATTATTAAATTCAATTGAGAAATATTCACCACCTCTATCACTACGAACCATTTTGATTTTCTTATCTTTTTGGTTCTCAACTTCAGCTTTGAAAATTTTAAATTTATCAAAAGCTTCATTTTTTGTTCTAAGTAAATACACATAAGTGTATCTAGAACAATCATCAATAAAAGTGATAAAGTACCTCTTATCTCCTCTTGTTAACATGCCATTATACTCACAAATATCGGTATGTATTAAATCCAATATTTGAGTATTTCGTTCAGCTTTAGGAAAAGGTTTCTTAGTTAATTTAGCTTGGATGCAGATTTCACACTTATGACCTTTAACATCATTGCAATTAATCAAACCATGCTTAGACATGTATTTCAAAGATCTAAAGTTCAAATGTGCTAATCTAGCATGCCAAATATCACAAGACTCAACAATATAAGCTAAGTTGATATTATTATTATTAATGCTGAGTTTGTACATTCCATCACAAGAATACCCTTTCCCAACAAATAATCCATTCTTTGAGACAATACAAGTATTACCCTCAAGCACAATCTTAAGCCCATGCTTACACATACAACTAGCAGAAATAAGATTCTTCCTAACGGAAGGTACATGAAAGACATTATACAATGTGACTTTCTTTCCAGAAGTGAAGTTGATCTCAACTACTCCTTTCCCTGCTACTATGACTGCATTATTGTTCCCCATGAGAACCATTTGTCCTTCCGTTTCTTCTTTGTATGATAAGAAAAATTTCTTATCATTACAAACATGAATTGTTGCACCCGAATCGAGCCACCAATCATAGGACTTAGTTTCAGCCATATTGGTTTCGGTAATCATGCCAATTTGCATTTCAGAAACCATAGCACAAATCTCTTCAGATTTGTTTTCAATAACATTAGCTTTATGGGAATTCACTTCTTCCTTTTTCTTCTTGAATCTGCAATCACTTTGGCGATGGCCTTTCTTACCACAAAAGAAACAATTTTCAGAAAACTTTTGTGTGCTGGACTTCTTGAATTTCTTGTCATTCTTGACTTTAAAATTCTTTGAGAATTTACTAACTTCAACAACATTAATTTTAGTAGAATCATGCTTATCCTTGGATTCGCGAGACCTAGTCTCTTCTTCAATTACCAAGTGTTTTTGCAATTCTTCTAAAGTTATGTTCTCTTTACTATGAAGGATTCTATAATCATTCCAACTTTGAGGCAATTTAGCAATAATATCCCCAACTTGAAATGATTCAGAAATTTCAACTTTTAACTCTCGAAGTTTAGCAACAGTAATTTGTAACTCATGTATTTGATCAAGAATGGATTTTGTGTCTACCATAATAAATTCAAAATATTTAGATACAAGGAATTTGTCAGTACCTTCTTTCTCCGTTTTGTATTTGTACTCAAGAACATTCCAAATTTCCACCGGAGAAGTCATAGAATTGTAGAGATCGTATAACCTGTCAGAAAGCGTATTGAGTATGTGACCCTGGCACATCAATTCATCATCGTCACGACGTTTCCTTGCAGCCTTAACAACTTCGGTACCATCTTCTCTTGGTTCTGGAAATGGTTCCAATTTCGGATCAAGAACATATGCCACTTTAAGAACAGTAAGGAGAAAGAACAATTTTCCCTTCCAACGAGTGAAATTAGTTCCATCAAAACGATCGAGATGAACACTAGGATTCAGAAAAGATGTCAAACTCTTCGCAGCCTCCATTTGAAATTAAAACCTTAAAGATTGTTAGAGAATTTATGAATATGGAGGCAAAGAACAAAGACAATTTCTTAGGATTTGAGACGTGTTTGCACACTTTCCTTTAAGGTTTTATTTGCCCTCACCAATCTTGATTTGCTATAGAGTTTTAATGGCAAATTACCCCCAAGATATATCAAATCATTAATACAATCTCTAGCAAATAAGATTGTATTTCCAGAACATATATGAAATCTGTAAAAACTGATGATATATCTAATTGTATGTCTTTCTTTGATGAAGAAGACGTTTATTTGAAAGAATACAACCATTCGAAATGGTACTTCTTCGAAGACACTCTTTTGGTTTGAATTTGCATCGATTGACAATTGAAATTTTCAATCTTGGTAACCGTTTTTCCAATTGACGCCTTTATGGAAATAAACGGTTAGCCATTTTCTCAATAAACGGTGAACCGTTTTCTCTAGAACATAAAACATGCTCTCTAGAGTTAAACGGTGAGCCGTTTTCTCAATAACGGTGAGCCGTTTTATTCCAGAACAGAAAACATGCTCTCTGAACTTACACGGTTAGCCGTTTTATCCAGAACAGCAAAACATGTTCTCTGGACTTAAACGGGGAGCCGTTTTCTCCAGAAACGGCAAACCGTTTTACTCCATAATATTAAACCAAAAAACTTGAAAAATGTTACAATTTCTCTTACATCTTTTCCAATGGTTGATTAGCTATCATCACAAAGTTTAGGCTAATACAATAAAAATTAAGCAACTACCCTATATTTAAAAGAGCATTTAGAAACCAATAAATTTACTATTTAATTATTTTTAATCAAGAATAAATAATAAATTATCATTACAACAAGATTCATAAGCTCAAATATCTTAAAAAATGATAATTCTCAAGAAATATGAAGCTCAAATGCTTTTGAAATATTCTTAAAAAAAAATAATTAACTTCCTTTTATATTATTCTTTGTTTATCTTTCTATAACTTTGTTGGGTTGTATATATATTGATATTTTATAGGTAAATTAACATATTGTATGTATAAATAAACTAACATGTCAACTAATGTTAAAAACAAAAATGTAATAAAAAATAAAATTTTGTAATATTAAAATAATAAAATTTTACAACCTAAGACTTTTTACATGTTTCTTATTTTAAAATTTCACTTTTTATTTTATTTTATAATTTTCTAAAGTATCAAGGTTAATAACCTATGTTCTTAATACATGTTCAGTTTATTTATTTTACATTAAATATATATTATATAATAAAAAATATTATTTACATTTATCAAATTTTCATGTGTTTAAAAATTTTATGTGATATTAAATTATTATATTTACACCATCAATCATTTTTATGATCAAATTAAGTCAATGGATCAAACTTAAAAAAATTTAAGACAACAGAAGTTATGTAAGTGAATATTTAAAAACTTTTAGCTTTTATGATTTTGTAATAAACACTTTAGCCATTGATCCATTGGCTGAGTTGAAAAAAGACAAAATTTGGGGTACCGTGCAACTATTGCACGGTAGGCGGACCCACATTTCATATAGTATAAGAACAATGCAAAAATAATTAGTATAGGTTTTTAAAGAGAACTGATATTAATATATTAATAGATTAATTAGTAAATACAGATTTAGATATACTATTGTCCGCACTAATTATAAGAGCTTGCCACTACTACTCTTTGATTATCTTCATTTTTTCTTGTAAGCCTGAGTGTTTTTTATTTTATTTGTTTATTTTTGTCTATTTTGTGTGGCTACTCTTTTAACTTTTTAATACTAAATTCTTATCTTTTTTCAACTGTTGCACCGTAGGCGGACCCACATTTCATATAGTATAAGAACAATGCAAAAATAATTAGTATAGGTTTTTAAAGAGAACTGATATTAATATATTAGTAGATTAATTAGTAAATACAGATTTAGATATACTATTGTCCGCACTAATTATAAGAGCCTGCCAGTACTACTCTTTGATTATCTTCATTTTTTCCTGTAAGCCCGAGTGTTTTTTATTTTATTTATTTATTTTTACCTATTTTGTGTGGCTACTCTTTTAACTTTTTAATACTAAATTCTTATCTTTGAATGAAACTAGACTAACACTTCAAGTTCTGAGGTGAAATTGATAGGCGGTACAATCTATACCAGAAGCACGAGGTTGAGCAATTACTAATACTACGACTTCTGGAGAAATATAAATGTAGTGATAAATAAATGCAAAGAAAATAGGACACAATAATTTACGTGGTTCGGCATAATGCCTACGTCTACGGGCAAAAACTAGAAGATAATTTTACTAACAAATGGGAATTTACAAAAGTGGAAAGAACTCACAAAACCCACAACCCCAATACACCCAAACGAAACCTCACTAGAACACTCAAGTGGAAGCTCCCTCAAATTCGGTTGATGGAGAATCACCATTCGCATTATTGACACCAACTGGATCAGATCTAACTTTTTCAAACTCCACCTGCTGTAAAATGATACTGGTCTTGTCATCCTCTTGAGAATCTTTTTGTTTCAACATGGCTGATTCATCAAAAGTTACATCTCTGCTGAAAATAATCTTCTTCGTAAAAGGACACTAGAGACGATATCTTTTTACTCCACTAGTTATACTAATGAATAATACTTTCTTTGCTCTTGGGTCTAACTTAGATTCCTTTACATGATAATAAGCAGTGGAACAAAAACATGTAAAGAATTATAATCAGTAGTGGGATTACCAGTCCATATCTCTATAGGTATTTTGCCCTCAATTGCAGCTGATGGCAAATGATTGATCAGATGGCACGCATATACAACTGCCTCAGCTCAAAACTCCTTGCCCAATCCAGCATTGGACAACATACACCGAACTTTCTCTAGTATAGTCTGGTTCATGCGTTCTGCCACCCTATTCTGTTGTGGTGTATCTCGAACAGTGAAGTGTCGCACAATGCCCTCATCTTGGCATATTTGAAGAAATGGATCATTCTTGTACTCACCACCATTGTCTGAGCGAAGTCTTTTGACCTTTCGATCAGTCTGAGTCTCGACCATTTTCTTCAATTTCAGAAATATTCCCAAAACTTCATTTTTGTTCATCATCAAGTACACCCACACTTTTCTTGAATAATCATCAACAAAAGTAACAAAATAGTGCATACCTCCCAAAGAAGCTGTTTTGGTAGGTCCCCACACATCATTGTGAACATAATCCATAATTCCTTTTGTATTGTGAATTGCTGAACCAAACTTTACCCTTGTCTGCTTGCCCAAAACACAATATTCATAAAATTCTAATTTGTGAAAATTTGTACCTTTCAATAAGCCTTACTTTACTAAAGTCTGTAAAGTTTTTTCACCAGTATGTCCCAAACGCATATGCCACAACTTGGTTGCTTCTGAATCTGCATCTTTTCTAGAAACTGTTGATGCTGATCCAATAACTGTACTTCCTTGGAAATAGTACAAGTTATTTCTTCTTATGCCTTTCATCACCGCCAGCGCCCCAACTACTACTTTCAACAATTCATCTCTCAAAGTAATTGTGAGCCTTTTAGATTCTGGGACTCCTAATGAGATGAGATTTTTCTTCAAGCTTGGTACATAATGAACATCCGTCGGGACTTGGATTGAGCCATCATGATTCTTTAATTGGATTGTACCTATTCTCATGGTTTTACAAGCATTGTCATTGCCCATAAAAACAACTCAATCGTCTAGCTCCTTGAAGCTAGAAAACCAGCCCTCACTAAGACACATATGATAAGTACAATTCGAATCCAAAATCCACTCATTTGAGTGACTTACCAACGTCATGCGAACCAGACTAAAGTTTGACTACTCATCATGCTCTACTACACATGTATCAGAAGTAGCCTTGTCCTTTTGTAACTTAGAACAATACTTTTTCCAATGCCCTTTCTCATGACAAAAAACACACCCATCTTTGGCAGGTCTCCCTTTAGACTTGCTTCTTTTTCCAGGTTTGCGGTCTTGTGAACGACCTCTCGCTGTCAATGCTTCTACAACTGTATCTCTGTGATCTTTTCTGTCTTTCTTTATGGTCTCAGAGATGTACAATGCACTGCATACAGCATCAAATGTGACACTGTCCTTCCCATGAAGCAAAGTGGTGGTGAGATGATAATATTCATTAGGAAGGTAATTCAACAACAATAGTGCCTTATCTTCATCTTTAAATTTCTCATCCAGATTTAGCAAATCTGCCAATATTTTGTTGAATGAATTCACATGGTCATTCATTGACATGCCATGTGTATATGTGAATCGATAGAGTTTCTTTTTCATATAAAGCCTATTTTCAAGGTTTTTCTTCATATACTTTTCTTCCAATGTCTCCCACAATTTCTTTGCCGATATCTCCCTCATGACAGAGTATTTCTAATCTTTAACCAGATATATGCGAATAGTACCACATGCTTATCTATTGATCTTTATCCACTCCTTGTCATCCATCATGTCAGGCTTTTCTTCAAGAGTCAACATCCAACTCTTGCTGACATAAGACATCTAACACCTCACATTTCCACATACCAAAATTATTGGTACCATCGAATTTCTCCACTTCAATCTTTACACTAGTCACAGTAGTCCTCACTGATGACGACGATGACGATGCCTCTGCCATCCTTTTTTATTTCAAATGATCAGTTTGTTGAAAAACTATTTACACTTGAAAAAAAACCTCTATGATGTTTATTCGCGTGAATAAATGCACCAGGAAAGCTCCTAGGAGAATGGAGGGGTCACAACGGTCACACTTAAAACCTAGACTCCTTACGCTCTTATCGCCTTGTTGACTGAACTTTCCTAAACATGCAAAAATACACACTACTTACAATAGACTATCTCCCAAGTATAAATGGCCATCTATACCGTATCAATAAACAGTACCGTATATGTGAACAGTACCATATTTGTAAACAGTTCCGTATATGTGAACAATGTTGTATTCGTAAACAGTGTCGTATGCCCCAAGCACGAACCTTCTGCTTCGATACTAATTGTTGTTGAAGCGCGAGGTTGAGCAATTACTAATACTGCGACTTCTAGAGAAATATAAATGTAGTGATAAACAAATGCAAAGAAAATAAGACATAATAATTTATGTGGTTCGGCGTAATGTCTACGTCCACGGGTAAAAACTAGAAGATAATTTTACTAACAAATGGGAATTTACAAAAGTGGGAAAAACTCACAAAACCCACAACCCTAAATCCTAATACACCCAAATGGAACCTCACTAGAACACTCAAGTGGATGCTCCCTCAAATTCTCTCAAAGTGCTGACTTGCAATTGCCCTCTACTTCTCACAAATTGGGATGCTTTACAAATGCATTCTACTCCTCTATTTATAGCCAAACCTTACAATATGAATGCATGAAAAAAGCTTTGGCCATTTTCAATTTTAATGGCTTTGGTGTGACTTTTGGTGAAGAGATCATGCTAGCTCAACATAGGTGTGCTAGAAATTTGCATGCTAGGAATTTGTCTTCAAATTTGCCTCTCCAAAGTTGAATGCATGCATGTGTATTTGAATTCCAATTTTGAATTTTTCAACACAATCAGCTTACAAGCAACAAATTAAACTGATGATTAACACCCTTATGTTTGGTTGTCAATCATAGTTTGTTTAATTTATGGTCATCGCAGAAAACGCCAGCGACTTAAAGTTTTTTACATGCCAATTCCTTTTATTAAATCAATCAATTCAAAGTTGATTAAATTTCATATTTATTGACGTTGTGGACTAAAACATACAGAATTGTTAGTTAAAGGAATTGATTGATTTTCACATGCCAAAAGCGCATTCAGTAAAAAAAAAAAAGACCTTCAATTTGAACAAAATTGAAAACAATAATGATACGACATGGAAGATTGTAAAGAAAATACCCTCAATCTACTCGGCAATAATATAGGACATAACGAAAAAAATACAGTGGTAAAGGAAGATTGTAAATAGAGAGAAGCGGAACCTGTCAAAGATTGTCACCGACGAAATAGGGAGAACCCAAAGCCGTTAAAGGAGTTGGCGAAGTCGTGAAGTGAGAGAAATAGAAAAATAGGAAAAAAAAGAGAGCTTTTTATTTGAATTTGTCAGCCATATGGTTTTTACACCGTTAACTTTGAGTCACTTAACTTGGTGATGTGACTAGAGCTACATCAGACGCCAACTCAGGTTGTACAAAAGAGTTTGCACAATAGTCTGTGGTTATATTATTATTATTTTTTACATTCATATATCTTAATTTTCACAACATCTCTGGGTTGTGCGGTTCAAAAATTTTATGATTGGTGAGTCTTCCCCTTACATCACTCACAGGTCAATCTACACTGCAACATGTTGGGAAACAAACTCAAACAAGTAGGTACAATTAAGTAGAAATAAAACTATTTACCTCTTTATGTGATTAAAACGGATGTGTACTGCAAATAAATAAGCAAAAAAATAAACCAACAAAATCCAATACAATAAACCAACCACAAGAGACATATATTTTACGTGTAAAACCCAAAATGGCAAAAATCACGAGACTGTAGTATGATATAATCTTCCACTATATTAATGAGATTACAACATAAATTCTTCTCTAGCTAACACTAGAGGCTAAATACATCAAACATTTCTACAATCTTGGCTTCCAGTAACAGACAAATTTCTATCTCTCTAACAAGTGGGTATCTCAAAAAACAATCAACGAGAGGATAAAATAAAAATTAAGACTAGTAGATTTGTAGAGGGTGATGCCAAGATATTACCCTTTAAATTTGACAGAAAATAAAATTAAATTCATCTTTCAATCGTTCAATCAAATATTCAAATTCTTATTCCCAAAACAAAAAAAAAAAAATTATCAATGTCTTTTTCTCCCTCTCTTGTCTTTTTGTGATTGTGAATCTTGATGTTGCCTCCACTTGTTCTTCTTTGTATAATGTTTTTAAAACCTAATTTTAATGGAAAATTTCATCTAGCCCTTTCAAGTTTTCTCTAATTGCTTAACTACCCATACTTATAAAGCCTTGGGCTTGAGCCACCCAAATGAGATGGACCTAACAAATCGTCCCCTCCAGATCATATGGGAGGCATTACCAAGCCTGCTTTCTACATACAACTTTTCAGCTTCTCCTTGGGTAATGACTTTGTTATTATATTGAACCCATTCTCCGTTGTGTGAATCTTTCTAATCTGCAACTATTTCTTCTCAAGCACGTCTCATATCCAATGATACCTCACATCAATATGCTTGGATTTTGAATGGTATGTCGATTTTTTTGTCAAGTGAATGGCACTCTGACTGTCGCAGCACACAACATAACTGTCTTGTTTCACATGTAGCTCTTGTAGGAAATTTTTCATTCATAAACTTTCTTTACAATCTTTAGTGATTGCAATATACTCTGCTTTAGTAGTAGACAAAACAACACACTGATGAAGTCTGGACTGCCATAAGACCGCTTCCCCTACAAAGATGAGCAAATATCCCGATAGAAATTTACTAGAATCAACATCTCCTGCCATATCTGCATATATATGCACCTGTTACATAGGTTTATCATCACCAAAATATAAACATGCCCTGGAAGTGCCTCTGAGATATCTGAGAATCCATGTAACTGCTATCTCGTGTTCTTTAGCCAAATTAGAGAGAAACCAACTGATTACACCAATGACATGAGCAATATCTAGTCTTGTTCAAACCATGGCGTACATCAAATTGCTAGCTGGTAAAGTATAAAGAATTCTTCTGATCTCTTGCTTCTCTTTCTCACTTATAGGACAATGCTCGGAACTAAGCTTAAAATGGCCTGTAAGTGGAGAACAAACAACTTTTGCCTTGTCCATGTTAAATCTTTCAAGAACCCTTTTAACATATGCATTTTAAGATAACCATAGCTTCCCTGATTTTCTGTTACGGGAAATCTTCATTTCAAGAATCTGTTTTGCCAGTCCCAAGTTCTTTACTGCAAAAGACTTGCTAAGCTCTTTTTCCAGATTTATCAATCTTACTAGCATCATAGCCAACATTTAATGTATCATCTACATAAAGTGAAATAATGATGAAATCACCATCACCAAACTTCTTTACAAAAGCACAAAGGTCATACGTAGTCTTGTCGAAGCCATGATTCTCTATAAAATAATCAAACATCTTGTACCACTATCTTGGTGCTTGTTTTAGGCCATATAAACTTTTCTTTAACTTACATACAAGTTCTTCTTTACCTTTGACATTGAACCCTTTAAGTTGCTCCATGTATATTTCCTGCTCTGGGTCACCGCATAAGAAACCTATCTTTACATTGAGCTGTTGAATCTCCAAATTCAAGTTAGCTGTTAATCCCTGAACTACTCAGATAGAGGACATCTTCATCCAGGAGAAAATTTTTCTTCAAAATCAACACCTTTCTTCTAATTGAAATCCTTCACAACTAGTCTAGTATTTACTAACTCATAATTGTGCTTTTTATTCAAGGATTTAATCTCTTCTTGCATGGTTTTAACCCGCTCACTTTCATCCTTGTGAGATATAGCTTCTTCAAAACATTCTTGCTCCCCTTCATCTGTAAGCATTACATATTTATGTGGAGGATATCTAGTAGAAGGTCGTCATTCTCTAAAGGGTCTTCTCAATTTTGGCTTAATTGCTGGTGCAGGTGATTCTGGAGGTGGTTGCTCAACTAGTTCTGCTAGATCATCATTATTATCCTCTCCAGCTTCCCTATGATCATTATGAACTACATGTGGAGAAACTGAAGTTGGAATGACAGGAATATCTAGAGATGACTAAGAATCGTCACTCTTCTCTACATCACCTATTATTTTATCTTTTAGAAACATAACATCTCTACTTCTGATTAATTTTCTTGCCATTGGATCCTATAATCTATACTCAAATTCTTCATGTCCATAGCCTATGAAAATACATTCCTTAGCTTTATCATCAAGCTTCGATCTCTCATCTTAGGGATGTGAACATATGCTCTGCAACTAAAATACTATCAAATGTTTATAAGAAATAACTTTCTCGGTCCAAACTCTTTCAGATACATCGCCATCTAATGGAGCTGAAGGATAAAAGTTAATTAAGTCAACTGAAGTACGTATAGCCTCTGTCCAGAAAGATTTAGGAAACTTAGAATAAAAAAGCATACACTTGACCCTCTCTTCAATTCTTTTATTCATCCTTTCTACAACATCATTCTGCTGAAGGGTTTTTAGTACAATCTTCTTAAGTCTTATTCCATAAGATCTGCAATACTACTTAGATGGTCCTCTGTATTCACTACCATTATCTGCCCTGACATATTTTAATTTTCTTCTTATCCCTCTCTCAACATAAGCATAGAAGAGCTTAAACGTATTAAGCACTTGGTCTTTAGATTTCAATGCAAAAGCCCACACTTTTCTAGTCATCAATAAAAGTCACAAAATAAAGTACACTTTCTATGAATCTACTTTGTATCATGCAAATATCAGTGTGAATCAAATTAAAAATTTGTGACTTTCTAGATGGAAAAAAGCTTTTAAAAGCTACTGTGTTTCTTTCCAGCTAAGCAATAAATATAAGTCTTGAGGGACATACCTATAAAGTTGGGTAGAATCCTTTTCTGGCAAGAGTTTCTAAACCTTTCTCACCAGTATGTCCAAGCCTTTTATGCTACCTCTTTATGTCAAAATCTTTATAGCCATATTTACATCTTCTTTCTTGAATTTGGTTTCTATCACATACATAGTATTTACTTTTTTCTCTATAGCTAATACTAGGGAGCCTTTGGTGAGCTTCCATTTTTCGTCTCCAAATTAATTAGTATAACCATCATCATCAAGCTTGCCTGTAGAGATTAAATTAAGGTAAATATCTGACACATGTCTGACATCTTTAAGTAGTAACTCACGATGTGTAGTAACATGAAACCAAGAACCCGAATCAATCATCCAATCGCTGGTATGACAAGTGAGATTTACAAATCTCTCATCATAAACAACATTCATATCACTATCAATTATAGCTACAATGTTCTCTTTGTCATTTTTCTGAGCATCACCATTTTTTTTGTCTGTTCTCTTTTCCACAATCTACACTCTCTTTTAACGTGACCTATTTTTTGACAATGAAAGCACTTGACGTTTTTCCTCTAGGACTTGGATTTTCCTCTGGGATTATCATTGTTCTATGGGCAGGAATTTCTACTTTGGCTTCTCCCTTGCCTTTTTTGCTTTTCTGAAATAAGTTCACCTAACTTAAAGGGAATTGCTTCAACACGCTTTCTTCTAAATTCTTCATTCCACAGCCTATTTGTAACCATATCCAAGGTTAATTTCTGACTTAGCCCTGAATTATTCGCCGACACCACTACTGTCTTTTAACTGTCAGCCAAAGAACTAAGTTATAACAGCACTTGTCACTCATCATCTAAAACAATATTCATAGTAGTCAACTGATCAACCAAGCCCTGAAACTCACTAGTATGTTTAGTTATACTGCGCTCCTCCTTGTATTTCAAGTTAACAAACCTAAAGGGATGAAATGCGACATTTCGACATCTAATGCAAGGACACCCTATAATATCACCATTATTAGAGTTTTCAAGAGCAAAATCAACAAACATATTCACCCCAACTATCCAACTCTTATCCATTTTTTAAACCAAATGAGATCGTGATACAAAATATCAAAACATGCATTCAATAACATGCAGAAAACATGCACATATAACATTTTTTAATTCATATTATCTACTATTGATCTACTTCTATCATTGTAAGTGAAATAAACTAAATAACATATCATCATTGCTATGGACTAGTTTACATAAATTTGGTTGTCATTGAGCTTCATTCTACTTCATTGTTCAATTTTAATTCATTTCAAATTATTTTAAAGCTTCATAGCAATAATTTATTTCATATCAAATATCAAAGCTATTGAATAAGGCTGTCATAGCCAATAAAATTCTATGTAAAACATGCATCTACTAGCACAAATCTCATGATAAAATTCCAAACAAAATATGTGAAAAAAAAACCTATTATGAGCAAGAGTTATTGACCCCACCATAAAATGTAAACAAAATCCATCCAAGTAAAGCAAATGTTGTGTTAAGCAAAAGAAAAGACAATAGGAATTAATCACTATACCTACTAGCTATAGCTTTAATGTTTTTGCTCAATTGAATATGATCTCTGCACAATTTTAAAGAAACAAAAATCATAATAAAATGCTTTATTTGTGTTTGTGTATACATATATGCTAATAAAATTCCAAAATATATAGTATATGGGAAAAAATCATCACCAAAATAATTTCTGAAAGTAACTCATTCAATGTCAATAGGTTTAGAAAAAGAAAAAAAAACGGAAAATGATAAAAACAAATCAATCAATAGGAAAGGTATAAATTTTCATGATACTAATAACATCAAAGTAGGCATTCACGTCTTATCCTGATATGAAACATAGATATTCACAAATAATATCATCATAATTTCACTTTTTAGGGAGTAGTTTTTCCATTAAATGAAAAAAAATAGTATTTGATATTAAAATTCACAGCTATTGTATAAGATTATCATAGCTACAGAAATAGTAATCAAACCAACACAAATATATGCAAAGCACGCATCCACCAACTAGCTAGGATGCATTCAAATATATAAAGGATCACAATTGAGAAATATAATAACAAAAGGTAGTATAATTGAATCACTTTGCCTATTGCATCGTAACTACCCTTGAATAGTCTTGCTTAGCTAAAACGCTCTTGTCTTTACTCTAAAGCAAAAAAAAAAAAAAATCAAAACCTCAATGCGAAACTTCAATAGAAAAATGTTAATATACATTGCTAAAGGATGCATGTTGATAACTCCATGAAATGAGATTTATTATGGCAATTCTACACTTAAATCAAGATCACTTAGAGAGTAAATGATGTGTTTTTATTACATTTTCGTTATGTTTTACATAAACATTCATTTTAGTTTAGTCTTAATAAGTTTTGCTTGATTTAGAGTAATTTGTGCTCAAAATATATGCATAATTGTAGGTTTTCAGAAGCTTATAATTCATGGAAGGGATACGGATGCAGTAGGATGGCAAAAGGGAGGAAGAATATGGCCACCAAAAAAGTGAAACAAAATCTGGAGCAGTGTCGTGCTGTAGCAGTTGAGGGAGAACCCATTGCTGTAGCAATCCTGGAACAACAACAGAGAAAGCTTAGCGCGGGATATCTGCAGAATATCGATCTGCAGTTTCCTAATTTGACTCATGCACGCCCTATGCCTTTATTTACCCTAGTCTTCAGTTATCAAAAGGGCGTGCATCACATAAAACAGCGGCAAGGAATTAATATTGAAAAAATCAAGGGAAAAAGAGGAAAACGATTAGAATTCAAGGGAACTAGTTCTGCATCAGAAAAGAATCCAGCAGAGTTATTTGGATTCAATCTTTATCGTTCTCCATTTGTTCTTTTCTTTACTCTTGATTGAACCGATGTATTCTATAACCAATATTTTTCTGTTTGTTTTTCTTTTTCAAAGTATGAACTAAACTTGTTTGTGGTTGAGTGACAAACAATCTAAATGGGTTTTTGACTGTTCTTATGAGTTCCTATATAATTGTTGTAGCATTTTACTCTAATAGCTTTTATTATAACTGTTATTTCGGTTGACCACCCATTTAATGGTTTAAGTTAAGATAGAGCCGCAAAAGGGTTTGTCTTAGTGGATATTATTAGAGTAATACTTGATCTTAATTTGAGTTTCCTGGATTAAGGTTATCTTGAATCCCATAAGGGTTATACTTGGAGTTAAGACTTGTGAAGAACTAGACATAGGTATTTACCTTGTAGGGTAGAGAGAGAAGACGCTTATAATGCGATAGCTTAAGTAGAATAGCAACTGGTCATTGTTAAGATATTTAAAGGTATGAGAGATCCAACATGCTACAGCTGAGGATGCAAAATAAATTTTGCCCAGTGCTGTAGGAATTGCTGTAGCAACTGGTGCTAAGTTGATGAAAAGCGGTAAACCCATGAAGAGTTTGATCATTCAACTACTTCATTCTCATTTGATTCTTCTACGTAATTTATTTAATTTACTTCATTACTACGTTTCTTTGTTTTATTTTTTTACAATTGTTAGGTTCGGTAGTAATCAACTTTGAATTTATTCATCTTGAAATAGAGTCAGATTGTACTACTGTGATTGTTGTAGCATTTCTAGTAACATCAATCCTTGTGGAGACGATCTTGAATATTCATCACTTTATTACTTGTTGTGTACACTTGCACATTAGCATCAATAACAATTGAGTAAGAAATTAACCAACACGTTTTTGGCGTCGTTGCCGGGGATTGATTATTATTTTCAAAGTGTGAAGTAAATCTTGATAGTGTAAATTTAATCTGATTTGTTTTATCTATTGACAGATCAACACTTGCATGCGCA
Organism: Citrus x changshan-huyou; assembly: GCA_039657385.1. NCBI lineage: Eukaryota > Viridiplantae > Streptophyta > Magnoliopsida > Sapindales > Rutaceae > Citrus > Citrus x changshan-huyou. The sequence goes on from CM077549.1 coordinate 11,383,970, forward strand.
AAGACAGATCTGTTGTATTCCAATTTGATCATGAGATTGAAAGGATTGTAAGGAGACTGCGAAGAGAACAAAAGAATTCAAAAACTGTTTCAGACATGGATAATCTGCAGGACGTGGGAACTTTGGACCCTCACGGGCCATTGCAACCTGTCAACATTCAAGAGGAGCAGAATGAGCATGTTAATCAGAGACAGCAAGGCAACAACAATATCATTTACATGTCAAACGACAGAGACAAGGCTATCAGAGATTATGTTGTATTAACTCTTCAAGTTGTATATCCTGGAATAGTCAGACCTGAAGTGGAAGCCGCAAACTTTGAACTGAAGCCAGTGATGTTTCAAATACTGCAAACAGTGGGTCAATTCAATGGACTACCAACTGAAGATCCTCATATCCATCTTAAGTTGTTTTTGGAAGTGAGTGACGCTTTTAAAATTGCTGGAGCAACACAAGATGCTTTAAGACTAAGGCTTGTCCCTTACTCCTTAAGAGATTGAGCAAGAGCATGGTTGAATTCCTTACAATCTTATTCCATTGCTACATGGAATGAATTGGCTGATAAATTTTTAATGAAATATTTTCCACCAACCAAGAATGCAAAATTGAGGAATGAGATCACTTCCTTTCATCAACTAGAAGATGGGAGTTTATATGAGGCTTGGGAGAGATTTAAAGAACTGCTCAGAAGGTGTCTTCATCATGGTATTCCTTGTTGCATACAATTAGAAGCCTTTTACAATGGGTTGAATCCAAGTACGAGATTGATGGTTGATGCTTCAGCAAATGGAGCCTTATTATCTAAATCTTACACTGAAGCTTATGAGATTCTAGAGAGAATTGCCAACAATAATTATCAGTGGCCATCAACTAGACAACCAGCAGCAAGAGGAGCAGCAGGGGTACATAATATAGATGCAATTACAACATTATCAAGACAAGTAACCTCATTGACTAACATAGTGAAAGCCATGACGTCTGCTCCAGCAGCAGTAAAGCAAATTGCTGAACTGACTTGCGTGTACTGTGGTGAAGAACATGAATTTGATAACTGTCCTAGAAATCCAGCATCAGTAAACTATGTGGGTAATTTCAACCGACAACCTCAAAACAACCTGCATTCAAATACTTACAACCTTGGATGGAAGCAACACCCAAATTTCTCATGGAGCAATCAGAATCAAAATGTTCCAACTTTGAGTGGATAAAATAGAAATAGTCAACCACCTGGTTTTCATAAGCATAATCAAGGGTAAAAACACACTAGCCACAATCCTCTCACTTCATTAAAAACACTAATTAAGGAATACATTGCGAAGAATGAAGCAATTGTGCAAAGTCAAGCAGTATCTCTAAGAAACCTGGAAAACCAAATTGGTTAGCTTGCCACAGTAATGAGTAGCAGATCTCAGGGAAGCTTGCCCAGCAACACAGAAGATCCAAGAAGAGAAGGAAAAGAACATTGCAAAGTAATCAACTTAAGATCTTGAAAGAATGTTAATACCCCTGTGGAAGTGACTAAAAAATTGATGGAATTTAACCCTCACAAGAACCAGTTCAAGATGACAGCATGTTACAGCAAACCCAACCATCAAGATACTGGTATTAGTAGTTAAGTTGTAACAACTATGGAAGGGAATCAACCAATAAATGATGACAAATAATTTGGAACACTAGTGGCAACATCTTACAATAAACCAAATGAGTAGAGATTGGTACCTCCTGAAGCTACCCAGCAATTTAGACATCCACCTCATTTCCTACAAAGATTCCAGAAGCAAAAACAAGACAAGCAGTTTAGTAAATTCTTGGAAGTGCTGAAGCAATTACACATCAACATCCCTTTTGTGGAAGCATTGGAGCAAATGCCCAATTATGTGAAATTTCTAAAAGACATCTTGGCAAGAAAGAGAAGGTTGAGAGAATTTAAAACTGTTGCTTTAACACAGAAAAGAAGTCGCATGCTCCAAAGTAGGATTCCTAAAAAATTGAAGGATCTAGGAAGCTTCACAATATCATATTCCATTGGAACTAGGTACAATGGCAGAGCACTCTGTGATTTAGGAGCCAATATTAATCTGATGCCATTATCTGTATTTAAGCAGTTGGGAGTAGGAGAATGCAGGCCAACAATAATCAATCTGCAGTTAACTGACAGATTCCATGCATATCCTGAAGGAAAAATTGAGGATGTACTGGTGAAGGTTGACAAATTTATTTTTCCAGTGGACTTCATTGTATTAGACTTTGAGGCTGATAAAGAGGTACCCATTACACTTGGAAGACCTTTCCTAGCAACCGGGAAGACTCTGATAGATGTGCAAAAAGGAGAGCTAACAATGAGGGTGAATGATCAACAAGTCACATTCAATATACTAGAGGCTATGAAGAACCCTGATGAGGCAGAAGATTGTAATTTCCTGAGTGTTGTGGACTTTGTTGTAGTAGACAGAATCGAAAGATGCTACAATAAATAGATCATCAAAGTTGCCACCTTTGAGAGCTTTGAAGAAGAAGATGTTGCAGCAAATTAGATAGATTGGATTGAAGGAAAGCAATCTAACAGACATAACAGATTTGTTGAACATCTGAATCTTTCAGACAGGGAAGTAAAAACAACTTTATCATCTATTGAATCACCTCATATTCTTGAATTAAAATTGTTACCCTTACATTTGAAATATGCTTATCTTGGTCAAAACAACACACTCCCTGTAATCATTTCATCTACTTTGGATGCAGGTCAAGAACAGAGCTTGGTAAATGTGCTTGGGAAATATAAAAAAGCAATTAGATGGATTATGACAGACATTAAAGAGATCAGCCCATCTATATGCATGCATAAAATTCTGTTAGAAGACTATTACAAGAATTCAGTGGAGCAACAAAAAAGTCTAAACCCCATTATTAAGGAAGTTGTGAAGAAAGAAATCATCAAATGGTTGGATGCTGAAATCATATACCCAATATCAGACAGTTCATGGTAAGCCCAGTTCAATGTGTACCAAAAAAATGAGGAATAATAGTGATGGCAAATGAGAAGAATGAACTTATTCCCACAAGAACAATGACTGGATGGAGGGTATGTATATAGTACATGAAGCTCAACAAAGCCACTAGGAAAGATCAATTCCCACTTCCATTCATAGATCAAATGCTGGACAGACTTGCTGGAAAACAATACTATTGTTTCCTAGATGGGTATTCAGGCTACAACCAAATTGCTATAGCTCCAGAGGACCAGAAAAAGACTACATTTACATGTCCTTATGGAACTTTTGCCTTCACAAGGATGCCCTTTGGGTTATGCAATGCTCCAACAACTTTTCAGAGATGTATGATGTCTATTTTTTCAAATATGGTGGAGCAAACATTGGAAGTCTTTATGGATGATTTCTCAGTCTTTGGAGAGACATACACTGATTGTTTGCACAATTTAGAAGAAGTTCTTAAAAGATGTAAGATGACTAACTTAGTACTTAATTGGGAAAAATGCCACTTCATGGTGCAAGAAGGCATAATGTTGGGTCATAAGGTGTCCAAGAAAGGCATAGAGGTAGATAAAGCAAAGATAGAAGTGATAGATAAATTGTCACCTCCCACTTTAATCAAGGGGATTAGAAGTTTTTTGGGTCATGTTGGATTTTACAGAAGATTCATAAAAGATTTTTCCAAGGTAGCTAAACCATTATGCTCATTGCTAGAATATGACAAACCTTTTCATTTTGATAAAGATTGTCTTCTAGCCTTTGGAGAATTAAAGAAAGCTTTGATCACTGCACCAGTGGTTATATCACCAGATTGGACTCTACCATTTGAACTGATGTGTGATGCCAGTGACCATTCTATTGGGGCAGAGGAAGGGTAAGATTTTCCACTCTATATACTATGCCAACAAAACTCTTACTCGAACTCATATTAATTAAACCACTACAGAGAAAGAGTTGCTAGTAGTAGTATTCGCTTTTGATAAATTCAGAGCTTATTTGGTGGGTACACAGACCATGCAGCCATCAAGTACCTAATCTCAAAGAAGGATGCTAAACCGAGATTAATAAGATGGATCTTATTACTTCAGGAGTTTAATCTGGAAATTAAAGATAGAAAAGGGATTGAGAATCAAGTAGCAGACCCTCTATCGAGGCTAGAAGTAGACACAAGCACATTGACAAAAAAAGACATCACTGAAACTTTTCCTGATGAACAACTGTTAGTAGTACAGCAAGCACAGATGCTGCAGCAATCAGGACCTCCATGGTATGCAGATTTTGCCAACTACTTAGTAAGTGGATTGCTACCACCTAAGTTGAAGTTTCAGTAGAAAAAGAAATTTCTTCATGATGTTAGAAGCTACCAGTGGGATGACCCGTATTTATATAAGTTATGCTCAGATCAAGTAATACGAAAATGTGCTTTATAGGAAGAAATTCCTCACATACTGGAATCCTGCCATGCTGCAGCATATGGAGGATATTTTGGTGGTCACAAAACAGCTGCTAAGGTTCCGCAATCAGGTTATTACTGGCCTTATACTTTTAAAGATGCTTATGAATTTGCTAAATGTTGTGACATGTGTCAAAGGACAGGAAACATAACTCAAAGACATAAAATGCCATTGACAAACATTCTAGAAGTGGAGGTTTTTTATGTATGGGGAATAGATTTCATGGGTCCTTTTCCACCACTCTTTGGGAACCTATATATCCTGGTTGTTGTGTGTTGAGTGTTAGAAAATGTATATTTATAAAGGAGAAAATCTTTATTTTACACTTCAAGTTTTACTAACACCCTTACTTTTATGTATTTAAGCTTCTTGTCATTTAATTATGTGTGTTGTATTATAATTAAGTCTTTTATGTATTTTAGGGGCATCATAGTCATTTCATAATGAACGAGAGATCAGACGGCAAAACAGACATCACTTTTGAACTCAGGACGGTTGAAAACCTTAGGAGGAGTATAAAAGGAAAAATGGCACTGTTCACATGTACGGTACTGTCTACGCTACTGTTCACAACACTGTTCACAGACGGATCGATGACGTGGCATTGACCGATGATGTGGCATTGACTGATGAGGTGTCACGATCCTGTTGGACTAAAATGCTTATGTACTGTTAATGGTGACGTGGCAGCATATCAGTGGACCAAAAATCTCGCATATGGTACATGCATTACACAGGATTATTTTCAACCAAACCGCGTCACTGTTCAATCCGGGTCAAACCGTGTTACTGTTCAAACCACGTGGTCAAACCACGTACTTTTGACTGATGACGTGGCGCAATCCTGAGCGTCCGAAATATTTTTGATCCGATAGCCATGATTTACTCAATGTATCTATAAAAAGGGGGCTCTCCCCCCTCATTTGAGAGCTCTGAATCCATTTTTTAGCTCCATTTTCTGTAATTCCTTCTTTATCTTGTATTTTCTACGTATTTTAATAAATTCCCATTTTACCCCTAGTTCAATTATGAGTAGCTAATTTTCTTTCAAGCTTGGGTTGAAGGTTAAGTCTCAACATATGTCATGGGCTTTATTTGGTAAATTTATTTTCTCTTCCCCTCTAATTTTTGTGGATGTTTTGACTTCTCCTCGACAAATAATAATAATCTTGTTTAGATACCGCCTTAGTTTCACCGGCTCTCTAGTACAAGGTTATTATTATTTGGCACGATAAGCCCTTATTACCATATTGATTAGAGTGTGGTTCATGAGGTGTGGATTCCCCCCTCATGATTTAATTGGCATTAATAAGGAATATTTAGCCCATGGTGCATGTTGATACAGATTCAGATACCCAAGTACGTCAATTTAATAGATTTTCACTTTAATTTGTTCTTACCATTTTAATTCGAATTTTAGGATAATCCAAATCATTTTCATTGCAAATCCAACCACCCATTTAGAAAATTAATTCCACACACAATTAAAACCCACATCCTCGTGGGATCGACACTCGTCACCATTGATCTATACTACAATAGATTCATGCACTTGCGAGTTCAATAAAATTTGAACAACAAGTTTTTGGCGCCGTTGCCGAGGAGGTAAGTTATTTTAATTCGTAGAATTAATTTTTGTGAATAATTTCTTTTATTTGTTTTTTTGTTTTTTTTCTTATTAAAAAACAAAAGGAAAAAAAAAAGTGAATCTGTATTTAAAGGTAATAATTTCTTTTCTTTCTCTATTCTTTACAATTCTGCAATTTAATTTTTAAGTTATTTTCTTTGTAATTTTTTTTTGTTTATTTTATTAATTTATTTTTTAGTTAATTTATTTCACGTATTTTTTTAGTGTGTTTTTATAGAAAAGTTTTAACAGCGTAATAAGGTTAGTACCGTAATTTTTTCTTCTTCTTTATTTTTATTTGTTTTGTTCCCATTTATTTTTTTTTGTTCTTTGCATGCATGGTCGTAGGTCATTATTACCTAATCTTGAACCTATAGACCTTGAACTAGAAAAAACACTTCGCACACACAAGCACATTAAAAATAAATTTGAAATGGATTTGCAACAACAACAAGCACCACAGGAGAGGCCATTTAAGGACTATTTTAGTCCCTTAGCTAATTTGAGCACATCATGTATAAGATACCCAAATGTAGCTACTAGGAGTTTTGAACTAAAACCCATATAATCATTTGAATGATTTTCATGCTATTTGTCAAACATTTAGATATGAGAATTTTTCAGATGATGATGTTAAACTTAGACTATTCCCATTTTCTTTAAAGGATAGAGCTCGTTCATGGCTTAATACATTGCCTGCCAATAGCATCACATCATGGGAACAAATGGTAACAAAATTTTTGAATAAATATTTCCTAGTGCATAAAACCAATGCTATTCGCAGGGAAATTTCAGAGTTTACACAGAGAGAAGACGAGCAGTTTTTCGAAACATAGCAGCGATTCAATGGGCTACTCTTGAAGTGTCCACATCATGGGTACGAGAAATGACACCAATGCCAATACTTCTTGGAGGGATTATTGCCGAATGTGTAAGAATGGCTAATGGCAACAAGTGGAGGAGAGCTAATGTCAAAAAGTGCATAAGAGATTTGGGAATTCTTCCAGCGACAAGCGGATAATTCCCAACAACGGAGTCAATCACTCAGGAATAATAGAAGAATTAAGGGAGTGAATGAGGCTCACATTGGCGAGTCAAGTTCAGAAATTAAAGAAGTCAAAGCAATAATTGAAGGTCTCTCTCGACAAATAGCATCGTTATCGACTGCTAAATCAACAGAACCACATGACTATGACTCATATCCAGATCAAGCCAATGCCATAGGTGTAATGAAAAAGCCCTCAAATTACAACCCATACTCCAACACATATAACCCTGGATGGAGAGACCACCCCAATTTTTCATGGTCTTAAGGATTCCAACAGAATGGACCAGCAGCTCCAGCTCCACCAATGCAACAAATTCCTCAAGTTCGTCAAGCCTCTCAGCCACCATTTAGACCATACAATCATAACCAGAACTACACTCAGCCCAGACCATGGGAGGATTCATTCCAGAATCTCAAGAACCTTACTCACTCCACGATTAAGCAACAAAACTGCACCATTGATGGACTACGAAATGAGTTGAGAGTAGGCTTCAACTCACAAGCCCAATCAGTTTCAAGCCTCGAGAAGATGGTAGGACAACTTGCTTATTCAGTTCAGACCTTGGCAATGACTGTTGAGAAAGGTAAATTTCCAAGTCAACCAGTGCCTAATCCTAAAGGAGTGCATGAAGCAAGTACCAGTTCACCACAGCAGTATGGAGAGGTCAAAGCAGTCATGATCTTGTGAAAATGAAAAGAAGTCGACAATAAAGTGGAGATGCCGGTGACAAAAGAAAATCAAATTGTACCTGTGAATGTTGAGGACTCATCACCAGAGGAGAAAGAAGAAACCAACCCACGAGAATATGTTCCCAAAGCTCCATTTCCTCAAAGGTTAGCTAAAGAAAAGAAGGGAAAATCCACATGTGAGATTTTTGAAATCTTCAAACAGGTAAGTGTTAACATCCCTTTACTTGATGTTATAAAACAATTTCCATCTTATGCCAAGTTTCTTAAAAACCTTTGTACTAAAAAGAGAAACATGCATGTTCAAAAGAAGGCATTTTTAACAGAAAACGTTAGTTCTATACTCCAACATAAAATTCCTATAAAATGCAAAGATCTAGGCTCCCCCACTATCTCATATAGCATAGGGAACCACACAATTGAGAATGATTTGTTGGATTTAGGAGCTAGTGTAAATCTGTTACCTTATTTAGTATTTGTGAAACTTGGACTGGGAGAATTACACCCAACTCTAGTGGTGTTACAGCTTGCAGATCGGTCCACGAAAATACCTCGTGGCATTGTGGAGGACGTACTTATCCAGGTAGACAAGTTTTATTTTCCTGTTGATTTCATTGTAATTGACACTCAACCAATACAGGATTCAAGGAAGCACATCCCCATTATTCTAGGCCGACCTTTCTTGGCAACTGTGGATGCTCACATTCAATGCAGGACTAGAAATATGCAGTTGTCCTTCGGCAACATGACTTTGGAGCTGAACATCTTCAACATTGCCAAACAACCTCATAATGCAGGTGATAAAATTGTTGATGTGGATTTAATTAAAGCATTAGTTGATAATACTTTTGTTTCAAACCTTAGTGATGATCCTTTACAAACATGTTTAACTCACTTTGGTTTGGATTTTGATATTGACAGATCGGTCGATGAGGTCAACGCTCTACTTGACTCAGCACCATCCATGAACACTAATAAATGGAAGTCAAGAGTTGAACAACTAGCACCATCAGAAAAGAAACTCATCCCATCATCAAACCATTACCCAACACTTTGGAATATGCATTTTTAGGAGAAGAAAGTACTCTACCAGTAATCATCTCATCATCCCTCAATGACGAACAAAAAGGTAAGTTGTTGGATGTTTTAAAAGAGCACAAAGGAGCATTAGGATGAACCATAGCAGACATAAAAGGTATAAACCCAGTAGACTGCATGCATTACATTCATCTTGATGAAAATGCTAAACCTACTAGGGAAATACAACGTCGGTTAAATCCTAACATGAAAGAAGTTGTTAAAACTGAAGTCCTTAAGCTATTAGACGCAGGTATCATTTACCCAATTTCTGATAGTTCATGGGTCAATCCTGTACAAGTTGTCCCCAAAAGGTCAGGAGTCACAGTAGTTACGAATGCTGATAATGAATTAATACCCACTAGAGTGACTACATGATGGCATGTATGCATTGATTATAGAAAGTTGAATTTTGTCACACGTAAAGACCATTTTCCTTTACCATTTATCGACCAATGCTTGATAGATTAACAGGCCATGAATTTTATTGCTTTCTAGATGGCTACTCAGGATACAATCAGATTCCCATATCACCAAAAGATCAAGAGAAAACCACTTTCACTTGCCCTTTTGGCACTTTTGCATATAGGAGGATGCCATTTAGATTATGTAATGCACCTGCTACATTTCAACGATGCATGTTAAGCATTTTTTCTGATATGGTTGAACGATTCCTTGAAGTTTTTATGGATGACTTTTCTGTCTTTGGTGACTCGTTTGATCAATGTTTACATCATCTAACATTAGTTCTGCAAAGATGTATCGAGAAGAACTTAGTCTTAAATTGGGAGAAGTGTCATTTTATGGTAAAACAAGGTATTGTTCTTGGTCACATCATTTCAAGTGAAGGTATTGAGGTTGACAAAGCAAAGGTGGATCTCATTTCTAATCTTCCTCCACCCAAAACAGTCAGAGAAGTAAGATCTTTCCTTGGGCATGCTGGTTTTTATAGATGTTTCATTAAAGATTTTAGCAAAGTTTCTAGACCCATATGCAATCTACCTTCTAAGGATGTACCTTTTGTCTTTGATGATTCATGTCTTGTGGCATTTGAAAAATTAAAGCAGTTGTTGACATCATCACCCATCATTCAGCCCCCAAACTGGAGCTTACCATTTGAACTCATGTGTGATGCATCTGATTATACAGTATGAGCAGTATTAGGACAAAGAGTTGATCGAATTCCCTATGTTATTTACTATGCTAGTATGACATTGAATGATACACAGTTGAACTATTCAACTGCTGAAAAAGAAATGATGGCAGTAGTGTTCGCATTAGAGAAATTTCGATCTTATCTCATTGGTTGTAAAATAATTGTGTTCACAGATCATGCTGCTCTTAAATATCTTCTCACAAAGAAAGATGCAAAAGCTAGACTAATTTGTTGGGTGTTACTTTTGTAGGAATTTAACTTGGAATTCAAAGATAAGAAAGGCACAAAAAATATTGTGGCGGACCATCTCTCTCGTCTCCATTTTGACACAATTACTGAACCTTTAACATTGAATGAGTCATTTCCAGATGAACAATTGATGAGTGTGGAAGTATTACTGTGGTATGTTGACATCGTGAATTATCTTGTTACAGGTCAACTTCCAAAGCATTGGACCAAGCAAGACAAGACCAAATTTTTTACGGAAATAAAGAATTTTTTTTGGGATAACTCGTATTTGTTCAAGTATTGTGCAGATCAAATTGTTAGACGATGTGTCCCATAAAATGAAATTCAAAATATTCTTTCATTCTATCATGAACAAGCTTGTGGAGGCCATTTCAACGCTAAGAAAATAGCGACTAAAGTTTTACAATGTGGGTTCTATTGGCCAGCTATATTTCGAGACGCTTACACTTTCTGTTCTTCATGTGATAGGTGTCAACGAATGGGGAGCATTACGCGAAGGAATATGATGCCACTAAATCCAATTTTAGTGGTTGAGATTTTTGACGTATGAGGTAACGACTTCATGGGACTCTTTCCCCCTTCTTTTGGCCATCAATACATATTGGTTGCTGTTGACTACGTATCGAAATGGGTAGAAGCAATTCCATGTAGAACTAATGATCACAAGGTGGTGATAGGATTTTTGAAAAGCAACATTGTTTCACGCTTTGGATTTCCTCGAGCGATAATCAGTGATGGTGGTGCCCACTTTTGTAACAAAGCATTCAAAGCTCTTTTGACAAAGTATTCAATCACTCACAAAGTAGCGACCCTATATCATCCGCAAACCAGTGGCGAAGTTGTGATCTCCAATCGAGAAATAAAGCACATATTAGAAAAGACAGTGAGGTCAGACAGAAAAGATTGGTCATCAAGACTTGATGATGCATTATGGGCATATAGAACGGCTTTCAAGACCCCGATTGGAATGTCACCCTATAGGCTAGTGTATGGAAAAGCTTACCACCTACCTATGGAACTCGAGTATCGTGCATATTGGGCCATCAAGAAATTCAACTTTGACATGCAACAAGCTAGCTCAGAAAGAAGATTACAGCTGGCAGAACTTGAAGAAATTCGCAATGATGCATACGAAAATGCCAAGATTTACAAGTAGCGAATGAAAGTCTTTCATGACAAGCAAATTATGAGAAAATCTTTCACTCCAGGTCAGAAAGTTCTTTTATTCAATTCTCGCTTGCACCTATTCCCAGGTAAGTTACGCTCTCGATGGTCTGGCCCCTTTATTATTCATACTGTTTTTCCATATGGGGTAATTGAAATTAAGGACCCAAAGAACGATGTTACATTTAAAGTTAATGGTCAAAGATTAAAGCCATATCTAGAGTACCAACCACATGGAGAAGACACCGAAATAAATTTGAGTGACCCACCAGATTTGAATTGATTTTTTTTCTTTCTTTTTAGTGATTTGATTTTCTTTCTTTCTTTCTTTTTATTATTCTTTTGCTAATTGAAATTATTTTTGCATAAGTGTGTTTAACCATTAAGTTTCTCTTATCAGTGTTAATCATGAGTGTCATAGCTAAACAGTTCCTCCTGAACATTCTTAAACCACTTCAACGTGTAAAATCTTATCTCAAAAGGCAGATTCGATTTTGTAAGACATATCGTATTTGGGCTCTGTAACCACCAGAGTTAGTATCCTATGTTGAGGATTTAGAAAGCCAACTCAGAGACATTGAGAGAGGTGTCTACAACATCCAGTTGGAGCTTGAGGTAAATTCAATAAGAGGACGATTTTAATTTTCTTTGTGTGTTTTAATTTGTTTTTCTGTTTGTGTGCTTTAGTTTGTTACCCCGGTGAAGTGGCAGATAACTGTACTCCGTGGCAATCAAGTCGGTTACTTCAGTTTTCCCATAATAACTGATATTCTGAGGCGAATGTATGGACAGAAACGAGATTCTAGCGAAGCTTCACAAGCGATTCCTTTCACTTCCTCAGAATGCCCTCCTTACAATCTATAAAGCTCGGTTCGAACGCATGAGATTGCTCATGAGGAATAACATAACTGCTGACATTCGTTGGTTAATCAAGGCTAAAGTACGATTGGCAGGTGAGTTACCTCCAAAATGTATTGCATACATGCCTGGTTGTGGTAAAGGAAATTATACAAGAAAACGACGAGCTCGAAGAATTTCTGTTGCTTGTCATAACTGTGCCAGAATGAGTTGCGATAAAAAACCATGTTCTTTAGGAATGATGTCTGATAACAGAGAAGATAAGATTCAATTCATTAGGGATGGCTTGAATAAGGAGTTATTGGATGATATCCTTTTGTCTCTTGAAACACTTCCCAGTGGATATGTGCAAGGAGCGATTCTCCAGTTATGGCCATCATTCCAGAAAGAGCATGCACGATATAGTCTCGGGAATCTGACTATAAACAACCCTGTTTGCCAGTTTATAAGAAAACTGGATGGGAAGCCTATCCTCGACCCATAGAGGGTGTTCAAGACGTTTTTGGACGTAAAACCAGAGGAAGATGTGAGCCACAGTCGCAACTACTTGTAAATATCCTTTTACTTCACTGTTATTTTATTTCACTGTTGTTTTATCATTTGCATTATTGTCTTTAATAATTTTATTTTATCATTTTTTTACTGTTTGCTTTTTTACTCTCGAACCATGTGTTTTACACGTTATTTGACACTAACATGCTACCTCATACACAGCTGTGACCCACTGTCACCAAGATTCTTAAATATGATTTTTTGTCAAGCACTCACAAATTGTTTTTCAGAAGTATTCCAATGGCAGCAACTCCAAATAGACAATTCAAGAACATTTGTGTGCTTTCTGGATTTAACTATGGAAAACATAAAGAGTTCGTTGAGGCAGCCATAGATCTTGGTCGAAGCATAGCAGAGAGAAAATTACATTTGGTGTATGGAGGAGGTAACCGAGGGTTATCAAAATTGGTCTCAGAAGCTGCTTTTGTCAAAGGAAGCCAAGTGTTAGGCATCATCCCAAGAGCCCTAAAACCTTTGGGCAGTTTGTCTGACTCATCGGCTAGAGAAGAGTTAGTCATCTCAGGTATGCAAGAAAGAATAACTGAAATGCTTAATCATGCTGATGCTTTTATTTTCCTTCCAGGAGATCTTGCAACACTAGAGGCACTTATCACACTAGCATCTTGGGCCCATCTACACATTCACCAGAAACTCATCGGTTTGTTAAATGTCAATAACTTTTATGATGGCTTTATCGCATTTCTTAACCATGCAATAAAAAACTATTTCATTTATTCCAATGCGAAAAAACTTTTTATTTGTGCTCACACTGCTAATCAGCTACTTGATCTGTTACAAGCTTATAAACCGGAGCCAGACTCCTGGACCTCTGTGTTGGAGCGTCCAAATAATGATGGTAACAGTAGCCGCAGTAAGAAGTACAAATTAGATTTAACTCTCCACTTGTAAATATTTTCTTCTATGTTGCACCACCCAGGTGATGTCTTCTAAACTCTACTTCTTTCCTTTAAAATATTGAGGACAATGTTTCTTCTGGTTGGGGGGAGGGAATAGTCGACAATTGTGGAATCTTGGTTAAGTTTTTACTGATTTTTTGTTGTAGAAACTAACTGTTGCTAACTTTTTATGTTGAAGATGACTAAATATGAAGTGTAGTGACTCTAGAAACACATCTTCATCGTTTAAAAAACAAAAAAAAATTCAGACATTTTCTTTTTCTTTATTATGTTTTGATGTTCATTTTTCTTCTTCTTTTTAATTTCTCCTTTATAAATATACATTTTCAATTTTTTTGAGTCGAATATGGCTGAATATGAAGTGTAGTGCCTCTAGAAACGCATCTTCTTATGTTAAAAAAAAAAACATTTTCTTTTTCTATCATTTTAAGTGTAACTTTTCTAATTAGTTTTTCTGCATCATTTTCACATTTCTGCATGCATATTTTCCTTTTATGTTTAGAATAAGTTGAGGGGTAGGATGTTGTTTAAAAAAAAAAAAATTATGTGATTTGTTTTAACATTGGATGACATGATAAATTTCAAATTCTAATATTTGTATTATCTTTGGTCTTAAGTGATGTTACGCTATGTTTGCTACTTTACATGTTGATGTCGGAGACAAATATGAGTTGCTTGAAGGAATGACCATGTCATAATAAGTACCAAGTGAGTTTTTGAGCCTATCATTTTTCTTGGAGAGTAACATTTTTGCCCATTCTTTATATAGCTAAGCAGTTTATTATTGTCTACATGATCTCTAGATTTATTTTGAGTTAACCCTTAAAAAAAAGAAAATTGTAAAATTAAAAAAAAAAAGAAAAAATGTGTGTTGCTACATTTGGAGGCTCATCTAACTAGTAGATATGGAAGATTATTTAGAGCCCTAAAAGACGATGGAAATGCCATCTTTGATCCGTTTAAACCTTTCTAACCATCCCTTTTATCAAATATCCATAGTTAACCCTTTTGAACCTTTAAAAAAAAAAATTTCTTTGTCAAACTTATCATCTTGACCTACTCTGATTTGGAGTATTACTCGATATCTTACAAGTTTCATCACCTATTTATGTTTGAGAAAAATGTAAATAATTATTTTTTTCAGTGAAGTTATGCCAAACAAAAACAAAAAAAAAAAGAGAAAAAAAAGAAAAAAATTGTTGTTTAAAAAAAAACAATAATAGGTGTAATCCACCTTGCAACTTTCAAAAAAAATAAAAATAAAAATATCTCTGCATTTTTCTCAAACATACACTTTTTTTTCCTTATTTTCCCTCCTTTGATAGCCATGTCCCTAGCCTACGTTACGTCCTAATAAAAGTTCTTCTTGATTTTAGGAAACTATAGTCTAAAGTAGAAGCTAGTTATATGGGCTAAAAAGATGTAGTGGTGCATAATAAAAAAAAAAGATAAATAAAGTGGGTTGACTAGCATTTTTGTTTAACTTGAGATCGTATTATTTCTAAGCTGAGGGCATATTTCTTTCATCTTGGTGAGAGAATGTGATATCACTTCTTTATTATTTTCTCTCAATTACCATTCATTGGAGTGACTATTTTTATTGGGTTTAATTTCTTTGTGAGAGTATCACTATTTCCAGTGAGATTTTGGGGTTTAACATGTCATTCTTGAAAATAGCTGTGACAAAGTCTACTGGGCTGATTCATGTGGATGGTTGATGTGGGTGTGATGTATCTTTAGACTAGAGATAATGCTTATACTTTTATTTGATTACTATCATTAGTCTGATTGAATAAACATGATTGTTAAAAAAAAAAAATCATTTTGGATTTGCATTTTGTTTTCGCTTTATTTGCTAGGGACTAGCAATAAGCTGGTTGGGGGGTGTGTTGAGTGTTAGAAAATATATATTTATAAAGGAGAAAATTGTCATTTTACACTTCAAGTTTTACTAACACCCTTACTTTTATGTATTTAAGTTTCTTGTCATTTAATTATGTGTGTTGTATTATAATTAAGTCTTTTCTGTATTTTAGAGGCATCATAGTCATTTTATAATGAACGAGAGATCAGACAGCAAAACGGACATCACTTTTGAACTCAGGACGGTCGAAAACCTTAGGAGGAGCATAAAAGGAAAAAAGGCACTGTTCACATGTACGGTACTGTCTACGTTACTGTTCACGACACTGTTCACATAGACGGATCGATGACATGGCATTGATCGATGATGTGGCATTGACTGATGAGGTGTCACGATCCTGTTGGACTAAAATTCTTATGTACTGTTGATGGTGACGTGGCAGCATATAAATGGACCAAAAATCTTGCGTACAGTACATGCATTACACAGGATTATTTTCAACCAAACCGCGTCACTGTTCAAGCCGGGTCAAACCGTGTTATTGTTCAAACCGTGTGGTCAAACCGCGTACTGTTGACTGATGACGTGGCGCAATCCTGAGCGTCTGAAATATTTTTGATCTGATGGCCATGATTTACTCAATGTATCTATAAAAAGGGGGCTCTCCCCCCTAATTTGAGAGCTCTGAATCCATTTTTGGACTCCATTTTCTGTAATTCCTTCTCCATCTTGTATTTTCTATGTATTTTAATAAATTTCCATTTTACCCCTAGTTCAATTATGAGTAGCTAATTTTCTTTCAAGCTTGGGTTGAAGGTGAAGTCTCAACATGTGTCATGGGCTTTATTTAGTAAATTTATTTTCTCTTCCCCTCTAGTTTTTGTGGATGTTTTGATTTCTTCTCGACAAATAATAATAATCTTGTCTAGATACCGTCTTGGTTTCACCGGCTCTCTAGTACAAGGTTATTATTATTTGGCACGATAAGCCCTTAGCACCATATTGATTAGAGTGTGGTTCATGAGATGTGGATTCCCCCCTCATGATTTAATTGGCATTAATAAGGAATATTTAGCTCATGGTGCATGTTGATATGGATTCAGATACCCAAGTACGTCAATTTAATAGATTTTCACTTTAATTTGTTCTTACCATTTTAATTCGAATTTTAGGATAATCCAAATAATTTTCATCACAAATCCAGCCACCCATTTAGAAAATTAATTCTACACTCAATTAAAATCCACCTCCTCGTGGGATCGACACTCGTCACCATTGATCTATACTACAATAGATTCGTGCACTTACGAGTTCAATAAAATTTGCACAACAATATGGATTATGTCTCCAAATAGGTAGAAGCTGCATCATTACCTACCAACGATGCTAGAGCAGTAGTGGACTTTCTTCAGAAAAAATATTTTTTCCAGGTTTGGCACTCCAAGAGCAATTATTAGTGATGAGGGTACTCATTTTTGTAACAAAGTATTTGCTCCAGCTATGGTAAAATATGGAGTCAGGCATAAAGAAGCAACAACATATCACCCACAATCCAATGGCCAAGCAGAAGTATCTAATAGAGAGATTAAGAAAATCTTAGAAAAAGTGGTGAACCCATCAAGGAATGACTGGTCCCTGCGCTTATATGACTCCCTATGGGCTTACAGAACAACATAAAAAACACCACTTGGCATGTCTCCTTACCGAATTGTGTATGGGAAAGCATGTCACTTGCCACTCGAGCTAGAGCACAAAGCATACTGGGCACTGAAGCAATTAAATTGGGATATACATACTGCAGCAGAGCAAAGGAAACTTCAACTATGTGAGCTTGAGGAATTACGTATGTTCTCATATGAAAATGCAAGAATTTATAAAGAGAGAACAAAGCACTGGCATGACAAACATATCCAACACAGGCAATTAATCTCTGGTCAACTAGTACTACTCCATAATACGAGGCTAAGACTATTTCCAGGCAAACTAAAATCTCGATGGTCTGGACCCTTCAAGTTGCTCAGAATTTATCCTCATGGAGCTGTTGATCTTCTAGATGAAAAGACAGGCCAAGAATTCAAGGTCAATGGGCACAGGGTCAAGCATTACATACACTCAGCTGCAGATTGTTCAAAGGAGGTCTTACTCCTTAAAAAACCAAGTTTATGAGCAATCACGTAAGGTCAGGCTGAAGGACCTTAAATCAAGCACTTAATAGGAGGCAACCCATTGCGGAGGCAGTCACTTCAAATGAGATGGATCCTCATTGATTTTGTTAAACGTTTTTCCTCTTATTTTATTTTATTTTATTTTACTTTAATTCTTCTTCTATTTTTTATTTGTTGTTATTTATTTTTACTTCCCTCATTTAGGATTATTTAATTTTTATTTTTTTAGGATTGGTTTTATCTTTAGGATTACTTTTATTTATTTTTAAATTTCTTAAGCGAAATGAATGTGACAAATGGATTCCACACTGACAATTGGGGTTGTATTGTTAACAGAATACATAGGCAAGCCATGCGTCAATAGCTATTGGAGGAGAGTATGTAATCGTTGCTAGAGCAAACGATTGGGTGCTGCAACAAACAATATTACCGTTACAGTAACTTAAAGATGGAGCCTCTCATTTACTGTTGAAAATAATATGTGACAGATGGGTGGATGAATTTGGATAGAAATTGAGGAAGAATATCTCCGAAATTAATGCACTAATTTCTCTTGCCTATTTTTATGGGATATGCTTAATGAATTTAAAAAAAATATTCTTCCATAATTTATCTCTTTTTACCGGATTTGTTTTGCTTTTTTTACCGGATTTGTTTTCATTTAATTCCACCTATATAAGGGAGTTATTGTGCTTAGTGACCTCTGACACTATTTTCCCCCTCCTTCGCAGTCACGACTCTAGTACTTCTTAATTTCTTCTTCTCATTTTACTCTTGGGCATATGACCATCGAATTCTTACCGCTATAGCAATGCCAAGTTACAGAAGGATAGCCAGCCGACTAAAAGATCCTTCACGCTTCCAAAGTTACCTTGCGGAAGAAAAATATGAAGAATTCATTGAATCGCGCAAGATTATGGAAGAAAAAAGGTTTCAGTTTCCACCTCAACCCACATGAATTGTGCAAACATTATACAATGCTGCAGCAAAGCGCGGGTGGCTAGAGTTTTGTAACCACCCTCGAGACCCAATGTTGCAAGTAGTGAAGGAATTTTATGCCAATTTGGTAAGCCCTGGTCAGCACAACATATGGGTAAGAAACTTGTTTGTTCCATTAGATTCTAAAGTTATAAATGCTTTCTATAATTTACCTGCTGAAATTAATTGCGAGTATGCCAAGTTGCTTGACAAATTAACACCGCAAAGATGGAACAAAATTTTCACGACACTTACAGTAGAGGGTGCATCGTGGGCTAATGAGGAAGGGCGTGTAATTAACAGAATAGACTTAAAACCCATTGCTAAGGTGTGGGTGAAATTTCTGAAATCCAGACTTATGCCAACCACCCACACCACTACTGTTTCACAAGAATGGTTGGTACTGTTGTATGTTATTGTTAGAGGACTTCCCATAGATGTGGGAAGCATTATCAAAAACGAAATTTGAGAATATGCCATGAAAAACCACAAAACAGCTGCCTTGGTATTTCCTTCACTCATCACCAGCATCTGTGTGGTATCGAGAGTTCGTCTTGATGCAAAAGATGAGCATGTCAAGAACGATGGTGCCCTTACTGCACGCACCATTGAGAGAATTGTTGGTGAAGATGCTGGAGCCACATCTGAACTAGCTGCTATACAGGGGCAAGACGAGCTATTGGATTAGAACAAAGAATACAAGCACTGAGCACCAGCATCACCCAATGTGCTGAAGCTCAACAAAGGGAAAACGATTGGTTTTGGAGCTATTTACAGCACCTGGAAAACCACTTACACCAATTGGTTGTATACATGAAAAGTATTCACCATAATTTCCCTGATTCATTGCTCCAGCAGTATAATTTTAACACCAACACTACAGAGGCTCCAATAGAAGTTAGTGAAGAAGCTACTGACACAGATGAACCAGAAGAGGAAGCTGTAGCAGAACCACAAGCAGAGGCTGAATCAGAAGCTCCTGACCAATCTGACCAACCTGAGGAAGAGGGTGACAAGTCTGCAACTGACAGTTCACCAATAGAGGCAGAGGAAGTGTCTGAGAAAGAACGCGAGGAACCCCCAGTCAGGACCTCTTCCAAGTCTAGAAAGAAACACATTTTACAAGAGGAGGAAGAAGATAAACATGAAGAGGAGCCTCTCATTCTAGTCTTTTTTAGGAAGAGCAAGGAAAAAGTAATTACTCATCCTGCCTCTGACGATGAAACCGAACAAATTGATGCAGAGCTGGAAGTTGCAGCAGCCAAAGTCACTCGTACACCCACAGAGGCTAAGCAGCTACTTAATATCATTGCCGCCATCACAGCTGAGGGACATGCAGCTGATGCCCCAGCTCTAGCTCCTCAACAGCAAACTCCCAGCAAACCTGTTCATGCTAGTCCTAGAGGACCCAGTAAAAGAAAGGGAGGCACTTCTGGAAGCGTTGCTGCAGCAGCATCACCAGAACAAAAAAGGACCAGATCGGTTTCAACCAAGCAGGATGCCCCAACTGTAACCCCTCCAACCAGCCCATTGCAGAAAAAGAAAAAAAACGTTGTTAGCCACCTCACCACAAGAATCCCTTAAGGATAAGTTGCGCAGTGCATCCAAAAAGCGCTAATGTCACTATATAATGTTGCAGCAGTGTCCAAACAACAGGGGAGTATCCCCTTCTTGCTAGTTATTTTATTTAGTTCTGAAAAACTTTTCTTTCGTTAAGACTTCATTTTCTATTTCATTCTACATGTCCTTGTCTAGTTGTATGGTTTTGTTTTGTGTGCTTGTGAGGACACAACACCATTCAAGTTTTGGGGTTTGTGTTTCTATGTGTTCTGAATGTGTGCTTATGTTTGTGTTGTGTAAAGCTCTGTTATCAAATATTTGTGTATGGATTTGAAAACCTAATGAAGATAAGATGTGTGTTATTCAATACTTATGAGAATGCCAAGTTGAGATAGTTGTAGATGGAGGTCGAAATTCTGTCCTGACACTTAGACTTTGATTGGGTTTGATGAGGATGCTGTAGCAAAGTAATATTGTAGCACCTTTGGAATCTGATCAAAGTGGCACACACACACTTTGGACAGAAGGAAGTTTAAGTCTAGAACTGAATTGTTACGGCTATGTTGCATGATTAAAAATTGAAATCGGAGGCAAATTTGATGACAAAGCTAAGTTGTTTGTTGCATGATTGTGTGCATGAAATGGTAGTATGTTGTCATTACTTGAGGACAAGTAACGGTCTAAGTTTGGGGGTGTGATAACTCCATCAAATGAGAGTTATTATGGCAATTCTAGACTTAAATCAAGATCATTTAGAGAGTAAATGATGTGTTTTTATTATATTTTCGTTATGTTTTGCATAAACATTCATTTTAGTTTAGTCTTAATAAGTTTTACTTGATTTAGAGTAATTTGTGCTCAAAATATATGCATAACTGTAGGTTTTCAGAAGCTTATAATTCATGGAAGGGATGCGGATGCAGTAGGATGACAAAAGGGAGGAAGAATATGGCCACCAAAAAAGTGAAACAAAATCTGGAGCAGTGCCGTGCTGTAGCAGTTGAGGGAGAACCCATTGATGTATAAATCCTGGAACAATGACAGAGAAAGCTTAGCGCGGGATATCTGCAGAATAGCGATCTGTAGTTTCCTAATTTGACTCATGCACGCCCTATGCCTTTGTTTACCCTAGTTTTCAGTTATGAAAAGGGGTGCGCATCACATAAAACAGCGGCAAGGAATTAATATTGAAAAAATCAAGAGAAAAAAAGGAAAACGATTAGAATTCAAGGGAACCGGTTCTGCATCAAAAAAGAATCCAGCAGAGTTATTTGGATTCAATCTTTATCGTTCTTCATTTGTTCTTTTCTTTACTCTTGATTGAACCGATGTATTCCATAACCAATATTTTGCTGTTTGTTTTTCTTTTTAAAAGTATGAACTAAACTTGCTTGTGGTTGAGTGACAAGCAATCTAAATGGGTTTTTTTACTGTTCTTATGAGTTACTATATAATTGCTGTAGCATTTTACTCTACTAGCTTTGATTATAACTATTATTTCGGTTGACCACCCATTTAATGGTTCAAGTTAAGATAGAGCCACAAAAGGGCTTGTCTTAGTGGATATTATTAGAGTAATACTTGATCTTAATTTGAGTTTCCTGGTTTAAGGTTATCTTGAATCCCATAAGGGTTATACTTGGAGTAAATATTTTTGAAGAAATAGACATAGGTATTCACCTTGTAGGGTAGAGAGAAAAGACGCTTATAATGTCATGCCTTAAGTAGAATATCAACTGGCCATTGTTAGGATATTTAAAGGTATGAGAGATCCAACATGCTACAGCTGAGGATGCAAAATAAATTCTACCAAATGCTGTAGGAATTGCTGTAGCAATTGGTGCTAAGTTGATGAAAAACAGTCAACCCATGAAGAGAGTTTGATCATTCAACTACTTAATTCTCATTTGATTCTTCTACGTAATTTATTTAATTTACTTCATTATTGTGTTTCTTTGTTTTATTTCTTTACAACTGTTAGGTTCAGTAGTGATCAACTTTAAATTTGTTCATCTTGAAATAGAGTCAGATTGCACTACTGTGATTATTGTAGCATTTCTAGTAACATCAATCCTTGTGGAGACGATCTTGAATACTCATCACTTTATTACTTGTTGTGTACACTTGCAAATTGGCATCAATAGCAATTGAATAAGACATGTGTTGTCAAAAATGCAGAACAGGAGGGCTCTCATTGGGTAAGATGCCCTCTAATGTTTCAACAAAGCAATACATTAAAAAACAAATGAATGTTAGCAATATTTAAGTAGAAAATACAATGTATTAAACAAAACAATTTTCCTAGACAATCAATTAAGTTAATAAGTAATGATTCAAGAAAGAAAAACAGGGTCCACCATTTTTTTTGAAATTAAAATTTTATTAATATAAAACAATTACAGTGATTTATCTTTACATACATAAGCATCGATCTCGGTTAGAACTTCTTCTAACCAAGCTTTCTCGATGGAATTGCAGAGAGCTAATTTAGCGAGATGAGGTGCAGCTTCATTGCAAGACCGTGGAGCAAATTTCACTTAGAAAGAGCTCTCAGAGGAAGATAAGACTTCTTGAATGTCGGAGATTAACCACCCCACTTCACATCTACTATGTATTTTGTTACTAATAAGATTAACGACATTGAGAGAATCTGACTTTATTATTACTGGAGCCAACCCAATATCCATCACCAATTGCAGGCCTTTGTGCACAGCAACAGCTTCCACAAACTCTTTATCTCTGGAGAAAATCATCGTACAAATAGAAGCTGCCATAACATTTCCTGTCGAATTACGAACCAATACTCCAATACCAGCACGACCTTTCGCAGAACTAACAGTTGCATAAACATTCACTTTGTACCATGGTGAGGGAGGACTTTGCCAACCCGGGCTAGGAGTATTGGGTTTAATGCTCTTGCTAGTTCCACATTGCAGAGTGTCTGCTCTAAATGAGTTCACGACATTTGCAGCTCGGACGACAATTGTTTGAGACTCAGTGATAGCTTTATCGTAAATTAGATGATTCCGAGCTAGCCAAATTGACCAACAAAAAACTACCCATTCTTCAAACTCTTCTTCTGTTAATATAGATGTTATATGAGTGGTCAAATTGGAAAACTCCATAGGCCTTGTAATCTTTAGGCATGAATAATATCTCGTGAGCTTCCATACCTACTTTGCTTATTTACACCCCACTAGAGCATGATACTGATCCTCATAAGCAAAGCCACAACAAAGGCATGAATAAGCAACTGGAATTTTCCTTTTATGCAGATTTGAATAAGTGGGTAGAATATTGGAAAATGCTCGCCAATAAAAGATTTTAATCTTAGACGCTAGAGACAAATTCTAGAGATACTTCCACCATACTGTATTAGTAATGGAGCTGAAGGCCAATCCTTGAGTTTCAAACAAAGGGCCATATGGTAGCCACTTTTTACGCTGTATTGGCCTCGCTTATCATATGTCCAGACCAGTTAATCCTCCAATGGCCTTTTGG
Source organism: Citrus x changshan-huyou (assembly GCA_039657385.1). Lineage (NCBI taxonomy): Eukaryota > Viridiplantae > Streptophyta > Magnoliopsida > Sapindales > Rutaceae > Citrus > Citrus x changshan-huyou. Next base: position 11,407,817 of record CM077549.1, read on the forward strand.
GTAATAGGATTTTTAAAATATGAGTTGCATCTTCTTTGAGAAAATGAGTTCTAATCAACTGTTCTTTCCAGCATCCTTCTTCGTCAATCGAGATGGCTACTCGAGATTGAGAAGGCATGAGCTGAGGAGAGAATAACTTGAATGTGCTAGGGTGAGGAAGCCATCTGAGGTGATAAATAGAAACAATTTTACCATCTTTAATTCTCTATCTTAAAGCAGCTTCAATAACCTCTCTCCCCCATAAGATACTTCTCCATATATATGAAGGATTACTACCTAATTTACTCTCCATGAAATTGCCTCTTGGATAGTATTTAACTTTGAGAACTTTGGGAGAATAGAGAGTGTGGAAAAGAAATTAATCTCCAGCATTGTTTTTCTATAAGAGCTTTTTTAAAAGAGCTCAACTCTAAAAAACCAAGGCCCCTATATTTCTTTGAAAGGCAGAGTTTCAACCATGGTAACCAATGAAAGCTTCTAGAGGATGAATTCTGACTCCACCAAAATTGTGCAATTAATTTTTGCAAATCATCACAAAAGCTGAGAGGGAGCTAGAAGACACTCATTGCATATGTGGGGATAGCTTGTGCAACAGCTTTGATCAATATCTCTTTACCACCACTTGAGAATAATTTGGCTTTCCAATCTTTAATCTTGTGTCAAAGCTAGGTCTTCAATGTATTGAAGAAGAATATTTTACTTCTGCCCAACATCGATGGGAGACCAAGATATTGCTCATGATAAGAGATGATAGAAAGGTTGAAGATATGATTAATCGCCTCTCTCATGTTTCCTAGAGTGTTTAAACTGAAGAATAAAGATGATTTTTGAAAATTGATGACTTGGCCAAATGCATTGCTATATAGATCAAACAACTCTTTAAGATGGTTACATTTTGCAGTTGTTGCTTTAGAGAACACCAAGTTGTCATCAGTAAAAAATAAATGAGAAATAGTAGGGCCCTGGACACTAAACCTAATGCCATGAATGAGTTTATGATTTTTGCATAGGCCAATAAAGAAGACAAAGATTCTGCACATAGAATAAATAGATAAGGGGAAAAAGGACATCTCTGTCGCAACCCTCTCTGAGGCTTTACGAGACCTCGAACTTCGCCATTAAGCAAGAAAAAGAGTGTAGATAACATGATGCATTTCATTGTGAGACTCACCCATCGATATGAAAATCCTAGCTCACGCATAATGATTTCTACAAAACACCATTCAATCCTGTCATAAGCTTTGATGTTGTCAAGTTTTACAGCAACCAACCCCTCTTTTCCCTGTTTTCTGCATCTAATCTTATGGAGGCACTCATAGCCAATTATGATATTATATGTGATTAGTCTTTGAGGAATGAAGGTAGATTGGTAAGGGGAAATTAAATGTTCTAACACAATTTCTGGTCGATTAGTAAAGCATTTGGAAATAATTTTATAAATGATATTACACAGACTAATTGGTCTATATTCACTTACTCTCTTAGGCTCCTTCACTTTTGGAATCAAGGCCACATATGTATGATTAATTAAAGATAAGTCTCAATCCCCATTCAATATTTCCAAACAAGCTGCACTTACAGAACGACCTACTATATTTTGATACCGCTGAAAGAAACCTGCTGATAAGCCATCAGGGCCTAGAGCCTTTGACGGATGCATTTGGAATAAAGCGACTTGAATTTCTTATGGTCAAAACATTTTTTCCAGTTCCATATTCATTTCTGCAGTAACTTTAGGCTCAATGTGTTGAAGTGTCAACTTTATAGACTGTGCTGAAGGATTAGAGGATGTGAATAAATTCTGTAAATGTTTAGAAATTTCATTTTCGATGGCGTTTATGTCCTCTGTCCACTGATTATTGCTGTCCAGTAGGCCAACAATCAAATTTCGTTTCCTTCGTCCTAAAGCCTTCGCATGAAAGTATTTTGGTGTTACGGTACCTTCTTTAAGCTAAAGAACTTTAGATCTTTGCCTCCAATATACTTCCTCGTCCCTGAGAAAATCATCTAGCTATTTTTCCACAGTTCTAATCTCGTTATAAGACTGAGAGGGGTCATATTTTAAGCAAGTGAACTTTAGGGTTAACATCTGCAAATTACGTTTCATGTCCCCGAATTTCTGTCTACTCCATTCTTGTAATTTAGTTCGCACAGCTGTAGAATTCTTTAAATAAATGGAGGTGGAATTAGAGTTAGCTTCCTTATGACTTGCAATCCACGCTTTCTCATTTATGTGTCTACATTCACTATAGTTGTTCCATTGGTCTTAAAAAAGAAATCTTCTTCCCAAATGTTGTCTTTTCTGGAAAGATGGGTTTTCCACTTCCAAAATTCAACTAGGATTAGAGAGTGGTCAGAACTCCAAGCATCAATATTTGTCACGGATACAGCTCTGTAAACATCTTTCACAGAAGAAGAGCCGACAAATCTATCAATTCATTCTTGTACTAACCCTTCCTCCCTGCGATTGGTCCATGTGTAAAGATAACTCGTACAACCCAAATCAGAAAGGTCACACTCCCTAAGCGTGTCTTGGAATCCTAGCATTGTATCAGTGTATTGAAGATGACCCCCTGTTTTTCTTTTGTATGCAAGATTTTGGTTAAAATCCTTGAAATGCAAGTTATGCAACCCAAGAGGAGGGGTGAATTGGGATTTTAAAACTTACGCTAAACAATTTTCACAACAATTTAATCTATTACCCTAATCAAACTAAAAACAATAAGTTCAATAATGTACAATAATAAAAGAGTAAGGGAAAAGAGAGCAAACACAATAATTTTTACGTGGTTCGGCAATCCCCGCCTACGTCCACACCTCCAAGCCAACCAAGCTCGAGGATTTCACTATCCAAGCCTCCCAAGACTTCAAGTTCTTTACAATTGACTTTCAAGGTGTCAATAAACCTTTACAACTAAGAGATTATCTCTCAATCTCTTCATTCAAGTGTTTCTCACACTTATACACTCACAAATTTGATGAGAAAATAATTATTACAACAAAGAACTCTCTTTTAGAGTAGATATGCAAATAATAGCACAATAAAGATTTAATCTATGATGATTTGCGAATTGGAAGCTCAAAATATGTTGTCTAAAATTGTTTGTGCTTGCTAGAATCTCTAAAATGAAGTTGTAGTTGAGTTTTTATAGTTAAAGCCTGAAAACTAGTCGTTATAGGTAAATTCCCGCAACCAAGCGGTTAGCCGCTTGATTTATCCGGCTAGCCGCCCAGAATAGTGATATTACCGTTAAATTTAAAATTGCTACAGTATCACTGTTCATAAAATTACATTTTTGCCCAAAATATTTTGTAATTATAATATGGCCCAAGACGTCATAAAACTTTGCAAACAGGTCTAATTTCAGAATTTCTAAATAATGTTTGTCATTCCCAAGACTTTTTGAAATTAAGACATGGCCCCACATATAATTTAGTATAATACCCATATTTTTCAAAGTTTAGTATAATACACATATTTTTCAAAGTTCTCGAAACCTTTCACTTTATTGTAAAATTTGAAAATATGCGATTTTCCTCAGGCGCCTAGCCGGTAGCCTCAGGCGGTTAGCCGCTCACTCTCTGACTCTCTGTCCAATTTTGGATTTCAAATGTTTGGATTACATTCGGGTTCTCAAACTTTCATAAATTATTTTTGGCCCGAAATGTTTCATATGTTTGCAAATAAGTCCAACTCCGAATTCAAAACAATACTTATTAAAATCAAAGATTGCAAAACTTTTCATTTTAGTCCAAATTACTCAAATTCACAAAATACTTTATCTTATAAATATAAAACCTTTTAGTTTATGAAAAGTAATTATTTAAATAAACTATTAAGCTTCTCAAATGCTAAATCATGCATTAATTAAATCATACCGGCTTTATAAGAATTTATCGCAATAATTTGTTCGTTGAGCTCTAAACTTTTATTCTTGATTTTGCCGTTGTCCATTGAGTGTTTTGAACTTGATTTATCCTTCAAAAACTGGTGAAAATGTTAAATACAATATTTATCACTTAAGACACATGTTTGTTATCATCAAAATTACATTATGTGTAGTCCTTTAGGCTAACAATCCTCTCCACATAACCAGAGAAGAGAGGAGAGTGGAGCAAGTCTGCGCAACAGGATCCAAGTGTTTTTTTTTTCTTTTAAATTGAGAATTTACAAAGCTTTCACTCAGCAGGAGTGCTTTCTCATACCACGGGTGTGTTTATTCACTCAACCGAATTGCTTTCACCTTCTTCTCTTCTTCCTCTACTCTTCTCACCTTCATCATACCTGTTTCGTCAATCTAAGAAACTATCGACATTGCTCTCTGTCTGTCTTTTATTCTGTTCTTTGCATGGACTCTAAGGAGTTAACTTGGTTCTGTAAGGCACGTTCTCTTTCTAATGAAGAAGGAGAGGCGGTTACTATTGAGGGGAGTGCACATGATGCAGGAGCACAGTAATTAGCTCAGTGCTTAGTGGGTAAAGTCTTAACAAATAAGGCAATCCGTTGCGAAGGGTTCAAAACTGCTATTCAAAAAATTTGGCGAACTGTTCACGGGCTGAAAACTGAAAGTCTTGGCAACAATACTTTAATCTTTCAGTTCCAATCAGCAACAGAAAGGAAACGCGTTTTAACAGGTGGTCCATGGATCTTTGACAAAGCTCTTTTGATTTTAACAGAACCAACAGCAATGGGTGAGCTGTCCTAGCTGGATTTTACAAGGGCGCTTCTTTGGGTGCAAATTCACAACATTTCAATAGTTTGTAAGACTGCTGAGACTGGGGAGATATTGGGAACGTCGATTGGCAAAGTTCTTGAAGTGGACACAGGACCTACTAGGGTATGCCTTAGCCCCTGTTTGCCCTTAAGAGTCTTGATAGATGTAACAAAACCATTGAAACGAGGGATTAAAGCTCAATTGTGAGGTTGTCAGGAGGTGATGACGTTTGCAATCTTCTACGAACGTTTGCCTGATTTTTGTTTCCGGTGCGGTTTCATTGGGCATCTTCATCGAGAATGTCCAACTCCCTCAATTGGCAACCCCCAATGTGCAAAATATTTCAAGTATAGTCATTTACTTAAGTTACTGACGCCATCAGCAAAATCTCGAGATGCCAAGACTAAGGAGACGACGACTTCAACAGTGCCAAGCACATGTCTAACTGCAACCGCCTCATCGAATAATGTAGAAGGGATGACATTAGCAGCAAGCAATATTGAACATGGACCAGTCAATAAATTGCATGAAGAAAGATCTGGAAGTACTGCAACTCAGCTGAAACATCAAGCCACGACTCCTGCTACATTAATTACAGAGCCACTCATTCCTGACGGTGCTCCAAACAAGGATAATCCGCTTGTGGGGAATAATGATGATGATCCACAGGCTTCTCAGTTGAGCCCATCTCACTTAAACAAAGAGTCCCGCTGCCAGCTTTCTATGGCGACAAGCCCAATCCAAAAGTGGAAACGAATGGCTAGAGCCTCTGAATCCAAGATGAAATCTCCAGTTGTTTCAGAACCAAATTCTAAAAGAACACGGGCCAACGAAGATAAACCAGAACTCGAGCCTATGATGAAACGATCACATCCAGGCCAAGCTTCGGAGGATTCAGGGAGGGAGGCTAGTAATGCCAGTATTCTACATCCCTCTCCTTCACATTTACCTTCATATTTCAGAGCACATGAAACGGCGGGTGCTAGTCTCCAGCCCCGCCGAGCGCAATAAAGATCATCTACTGGAACGTTCGGGGACTGGGGAACCCCCTAACGTTCCAAGCACTCAAGGAAGTTGCCCGAAACCATAAGCCTAACATTGTATTCTTGAGTGAAACCAAATTAACAGCGAGTCAATTTGAATTTTTGAAATATAAGCTTCAACTCTCCCATCTTTTTTCGGTGCCTCGAAATGGATTGGGGGGTGGTTTGGTTTTCTTTTGGACTGCAGATATCGATCTTAATATCGTCTCCTACTCCAAGCATCAAATTGATACCATTATTACCAACGAGAATGACTTGTTCAGATTCACAGGCATAAATGGTCCACCATCTTTAAAAAAACAAAAGAATAATTTAAAATTGTGCTTTAAATGTTTGCGAGTACCATAAACAAAACAACCTTTTTGAAAAAACAGTTTTAAAAGGAATGTTTTCTGACCATGGTCCACTTACAAATAAGTAGAACAATATGCACATAATGACAAATTTCACTCAGAATATATCCAAAAGAATCAACATAGACATGTAGAACGTACCAAAGTTTAATAGTGTAATCAACTACTGAATTCGACATGCAGTAAAAAATAACAATCACCTCAATAAAAAAAATTAATCGTAGTCTAAATGGTCTAAGTCAAGCTTTAATTTGAGATGCAGCACCTAGGATTTCAATGATTACAACATATTAATAGCAAATTAAGATTTAGTGAATACCTTGGTTTTCAATAGCTCACTACTGACTTCGCCCTCTTGTTCAGTCGAACAGTGACGACTGATTTTCAGTAAGAGCTGGATATGAATGGAGTGGTGTTGTTCAGGCGTTATGCTTTAAAAGACCCAAACTTTCAACATTTTGTATGTTTTCTTTTACATAGCAAATTAATAGTAAACCCTCTGTCACTCACAGAGCACTCACCGCCTTAATCCTCAAATCAGCGTTAAAGAAGTCAAAGACCTCATTCTCTCAAAAATAAAAATATTTTTTAAGGACATGTTTGTAAATAAAAATATTTTAGGGATATCAAAAAGATAAATAATCAATTTTAAACCGACATTGTTTAAGTAGATTATTGATGGCCGTCATGTTCATAAACGATTGAAAAAAAAAAAAAAACTGACCATGACATGTTTCTATTCATTAATAAATGAAATGAATATATCAGTCGCAAGTATGTCCTTTTAACGAAATGATATTAGTCATGAAAGTATCATTCTTTGATGATATTTTTATGACAAATCAATATGTATCATTAACTTTTTTATGATAAAAATGTATTTTTTTAGTAGTGCTAGTAGAGTTTTTATTTAAAAAAATTAAATATTTGGTTGTCAATGATAACTTTTATTAAAAATCGTAAGATTAATTTAATAGATATCTATACAAGTTTTTTCAAATTATGTTATGAAATTGCTTCCTCATGAGACTGAAAAATTAACAAATAGTATTTTAGATAATTTAACTAAAAAACAATTTACAACCTTTATCATTTATTTAATTTTTAAAAGCTTTACTCAAAATACAAACAACACCAAAAGTTTTGAAATTAATTAAGTACTTTAGACAGAAGATAGAAATGTATATTTGATGATTGACACGACTTAAAAGTGATTTCTAACTCCCAAGTATAAGAGTGTCTTATTATATTATAACTCGGTGAGTCCGAGATCGATCCACAAAAAAAAGATTTAATTTGTTTATTTAAACCCTACATTCTAGTGTATAGAAAAGTTTGCCATCTACCTGTGGAACTCGAGCATCGTGCATACTGGGCCATCAAGAAATTCAACTTTGACATGCAGCAAGCTAGCTCAGAAAGAATATTACAGTTGGCAGAACTTAAAGAAATTCGTAATGATGCATACGAAAATGCCAATATTTACAAGCAGCTAATGAAAGTCTTTCATGACAAGCAAATTTTGAGAAAATCTTTCACTCCAGGTTAGAAAGTGTTTTTATTCAATTCTAACTTGCACCTATTCCCAGGTGAGTTACGTTATCGATGGTCTAACCCTTTTATTGTTCACACTGTTTTTCCACATGGGACAATTGAAATTAAAGACTCAAAGAATGGTGTCACTTGTAAGTTAATGGTCAAAGATTAAAGCCATATCTAGAGTACCAACCTCATAGAGAGGACACCGAAAAGTGACCCACCAAATTTGAATTAAGATTTTTCTTTCTTTTCAGTGATTTGATTTTTTTTCTTTGTACTATTCTTTTGCTTATTGAAATTATTTTTACATAAGTGTGTTTGTTTAACCATTAAGTTTTCTTTTATCATTATTAATCATGAGTGCCTCAGCTATACAGATCCTCTTGGACCTTCTTAGACGAGTTCAACGTGTAAAATCTCATCTCAGAAGGCAGATTTAATTTTGTAAAACACATCATATTTGGGATCTACAACCACCAGAGTTAGTATCCCATGTTGAGGATTTAGAAAGCCAACTCAGAGACATTGAAGGAGGTATCTTCGACATTCAGCTGGAGCTTGAGGTAAATTCAATAAGAAGACGATTGTAATTTTCTTTGTGTGTTTTAGTTTGTTACTTTGTTTGTGTGCTTTAGTTTGTTACCTTGGTTAAGTGACGGATAACGGTACTCTGTGACAATCAAGTCGGTTACTTCAGTTTTCCATAATAACTGATCTTCTGAGGCGAAGGTATGGACAGAAATGAGATTTTAGTAAAGTTTCACAATCAATTCCCTTCACTTCCTCATAATGCCCTCCTTACAATCTATAAAGTTCGGTCCAAATGCATGAGATTGCTTATGAGGAATAACATACTTGCTGACATCCGCTGGTTAATTGAGGCCAAAGTACGATTGGCAGCTTAGTTGCCTCTAAAATTTATTGCATATATGTCTGGTTATGGTAAAGGAAAGTATGCAAGAAAACGAAGAGCTCGAAGAATTTCAGTTGCTTGTCATAAGTGTGCCAGAATGAGATGCGATAAAAAACCATGCTCTTTAGGAATGATGTCTGATAACAGGGAAGAAAAGATTTAATTCATTAAGGATGGCTTGAATAAAGAGTCATTAGATGATATCCTTTTGTCTCTTGAAACGCATCCCAGTGGATATGTACAGGAGTGATTCTCCAATTATGGCCATTATTCTAGAAAGAGCATGCACGATATAGTCTCAGGAATCTAACTATAAACGACCCTGTTTGCCAATTTATAAGAAAACAGGATGGGAAGTCTATCCTCAACCCATAGAGGGCGTTCAAGCCGTTTCTTGACGTAAAACCAGAGGAAGATGTGAGCCACAATCACAACTACCTGTAAATATCTTTTTACTTCACTGTTGTTTTATTTCACTGTTATTTTATCATTTGCATTATTGTCTTTAATAATTTCATTTTGTCATTGTTTTTTTCTTTTTACTGTTTCCTTTTTTACTCTCGAGCCATGTGCTTTACGCGTTAATTGACACTGACATGCTACCTCATAAACAGTTGTGACCCACTATTACTAAGATTCTTAAATATGACTTTTTGTTATGCACTCACAAATTATTTTTGAGAAGTATCTCAATGACAGCTACTCCCAATAAACAATTCAAGAACATTTGTGTGCTTTCTGGATTTAACTATGGAAAACATAAAGAGTTCGTTGAGACAGTCATAGATCTTGGTCGAAGCATAATAGAGAGAAAATTACACTTGGTGTATGGAGCAGATAATTGAGGGTTATCAAAATTGGTCTCCGAAGCTGCATTGGTCAGGGGAAGCCAAGTGTTAGGCATCATCCTAAGAGCCCTAAAACCTTTGGGCAGTTTGTCTGACTCACTGACTGGAGAAGAGTTAGTCGTCTCAGATATGCAAGAAAGAATAACTGAAATACTTAATCATGCTGATGCTTTTATTTTCCTACCAGGAGATCTTGCAACTTTAGAGGCACTTATCACATTAGCATCTTGGGCCCATCTATATATTCACCAGAAATCCAACGGTTTGTTAAATGTCAATAACTTTTATGATGACTTCATTGCATTTCTTAACCATGCAATAAAAAATTATTTCATTCCTTCCACAGTGAAAAAACTTTTTATTTGTGCACACACTACTAATGAGCTACTTGATCTGTTACAAGCTTATAGACAAGAGCCAGACCCCAGGACCTTTGTGTTGGAGTGTCCAAATAATGATGGTAACAGTAGCCGCAGTAAGAAGTGCAAATTAAATTTAACTATCCGCTTGTAAATATTTTCTTCCATGTTGCACCACCCAGGTGATGTCTTCTAAACTCTACTTCTTTCCTTTAAAATATTGAGGACAATTTTCATTCTGGTTGGGGGGAGGGAATAGTTGACAATTGTGGAATCTTGGTTAAGTTTTTACTGATTTTTTTGTTGTAGAGACTAACAGTGGCTAACATTTTTTGTTGAAGATGGCTGAATATGGAATGTAGTGAATCTACAAACGCATCTTCTTGGTTTGGAAGTTAAAAAAATAAAATAAAAATTCCAGACATTTTCTTTTTCTTTATTAAGCTTTGACAATCATTATTTTTTCTAACTTATTCTTTCTAATTTCTCCTTTATAAGTATACACTTTCAAATTTTTGAGTCGAAGATGGCTGAATATGGAGTGTAGTGACTCTAGAAACGCATCTTCTTAGTTTAAAAAAAAAAAACATTTTCTTTTCTATCATTTTAAGTGGAACTTTTCTAATTAGTTTTTCTACATCATTTCACCTTTCTACATACATATTTTCTTTTCATGTTTAGAATAGATTGGGAGGTAGACTGCTATTTGAAAAAAAAAATTGTGTGAATTTTTTTTAACATTAGATGACATGATAACTTTAAAATTTTAGTATTTGTATTATCTTTGGTCTTAAGTGATGTTACGCTATGTTTGTTACTCTACATGTTGATGTCAGAGATATATATGAGTTGCTTGAAGGAATGCACATGTCATAATAAATTCCAAGTGATTTTTTTAGCATGTCATTTTTTTTTGGAAAGTAACCATTTTTGCCCATTCTTCATACATCTTAGCAGTTTATTATTTTATACATGATCTCTAGATTTCCTTTGAGTCAACCCTCTAAAAAAATTGTAAGATAAAAAAAAATGGGTGTTGGTACATCTGGAGGTCCATCTAACTAGTAGATATGGAAGATTATTTAAAGTCCTAAAAGACGATAGGAAGGCCATCTTTGACCCATTTGAGCGTTTGTAACCATCTCTTTTTCGAAATATCCATACTTAACCCTTTTGAGCTTTTTATTTATTAAAAAAAGTTTTCTTTGTCAAACTTATCATCTTGACCCACTCCGATTTGGAGTATTACCTGATATATTACAAGTTTCATCACCTATTTATGTTTGAGAAAAATGTAAATAATTATTTTGTCCAGTGAAGTTGTGCCAAATAAAAGTAAAAAAAAAAAAAATTGTTGTTTCAAAAAAAAAAATAACAATAATAATAAATAAGCAAAATGCACCTTGTAATTTCCAAAAGATATCTACTTTTTCTTAAACATATATTTTGTTTTCCTTATTTTTTCTCATTTGTTAGTCATATCCTTAGCCTACGTTACGTCCTAATAAAAGTCTTTCTTGATTTTAGGGATTTATAGTCTGAAGTAGAAGCTAGTTATATGGGATAAAAAGATGCAATGATGCATACATATATAAAATAAATAAATAAATTGGGTTGACTAACATTTTGTTTCATTTAAAGATTGTGTGATTTCTAAAATGTGGGCATATTCCTTTCATCTTGGTAAGAGTGTGTGATATCACTTCTTTATTATTTTCTCTCAATTTACCATTCATTGAGTAACTATTTTTATTGGGTTCAATTTTTTTATGAGAGTGCCGCTACTACCTGTGAGATTTTGGGGTTTGACATGTCATTCTTGAAAGTAGCTATGACAAAGTCTACTAAGCTTATTCATGTGGATGGTTGATGCGGGTGTGATGTTTATTTAGACTGGAGATAATGCTTATACGTTTATTTGATTGCTATCATTAGTCTGATTGAATAAACACGATTGTTTTTTTTAAAAAAAAAAATCATTTTGGGTTTGAATTTTGTTTTCACTTTATTTGCTAAGAACTACCAATAAGCTGGTTGGGGGTGTTGAGTGTTAGAAAGTGTATATTTATAAAGGAGAAAATCGTCATTTTACACTTCAAGTTTCACTAACATTCCTATTTTTATGTATTTAAGTCTCTTGTAATTTAATTATGTGTATTTTATTTTAATTAAGTATTTTATGTATTTTAGGGGCATCGTGGTCATTTCACAATGAACAAGAGATCAGACAGCAAAACGGACATCACTTTTAAACTCAGGATAGTAGAAAATCTTAGGAGGAACATAAAAGAAAAAATGGCACTATTCATATGTACGGTTCTATTCACATCTACGATATTGTCAATGTTACTGTTAGCGACACTGTTCACATATACAGAACGATGACGTGGCATTGACTGATGATGTGGCATTGACCAATGAAGTGTCACGATCTTATTGGACTAAAATTCTTATTTACTGTTGATCAGTGACGTGGCAACTTGTTAGTGGACCAAAAATCGTGCATACGGTGCATTCATATACACGGAATTTTTTACAACCAAACCGTGTCACTATTCAAACCGCGTGGTCAAACTGTGTCATTATTCAAATCGCGTGGTCAAACCGCGTACTATCAATGTTACTGTTAGCGACACTGTTCACATATACGGAACGATGACGTGGCATTGACTAATGATGTGGCATTGACCAATGAAGTGCCACGATCCTATTGGACTAAAATTCTTATTTACTGTTGATCGGTGACGTGGCAACTTGTTAGTGGACTAAAAATCGTGCATACGGTGCATTCATATACACGGAATTATTTACAACAAAACCGTGTCACTATTCAAACCGCGTGGTCAAACTGTGTCATCATTCAAATCGCGTGGTCAAACCGCGTACTGTTGACCGATGACGTGGCGCAATCCTGAGCATCCAAAATATTTTTAATCTGATGGCCATGATTTACTCAGTGTATCTATAAAAAGGGGGCTCCTCCCCCTAATTTGGCATCCTTGAATTCATTTTTGAGTTTCATTTTCTATAATTTTTTCTCCATCTTGTATTTTCTACATATTTTAATAAATTCTCATTTTACCCCTAGTTCAATTATGAGTAGCTAATTTTCTTTCAAACTTGGGTTGAAGGTGAAGTCTTAACATGTGCCATGGGCTTTATTTGGTAAATTTACTTTCTCTTCCCCTTTAATTATTGTGGATGTTTTGACTTTTCGTCGATAAATAATAATAATCTTGTCTAGATACCGCACTAGTTTAATCGGCTCCCTAGTACAAGGTTATTATTATTTGGCACAATAAGCCCTTAGCACCATATTGATTAGAGTGTGGTTCATGAGGAGTGGAAACCCCCCTCATGATTTAATTGGCACTAATAAGGAGTATTAAGCCCATGGTGCATGTTGATGCATATCCAGATACCCAAACACTCCATTTTAATAGATTTCACTTCAATTTATTCCCGTCATTTTAATTTGAATTTTAGGATAATTTAAATCACTTCCACCACAAATCCAACCACCCTCATAGAAAATTAATTCTACATATAATTAAAATCCACCTCCTCTTGGGATCGATACTCATCACCACTAATCTATTCTACAATAGATTCGTGCACTTGTGAGTTCAATAAAATTTATGCAACAATGCCCCTCTCCACGGTACACATAGGAAATCTCAACAACTTGATTGACAATTGCTGGAGCAGTGGTCATAGCTTTCACCATATTGGTTAACGATGTTACTTGGGCTGATAATGTTGTAAATGCATCCACATTGTGTATCCCTGTTGCTCTTCTTGTTGCAGTTTGTCTAGTTGATGGTTACTGATAGTTGTTATTAGCAATTATCTCCAAATTTTCATAGGCTTTATTGTAAGATTTAGATAATAAAGCCTCATTTGCTGAAGCATCGACCATTAATCTAGTGCTTGGGTTTAACCCATTATGAAGGTTTCTAACATGTTTGCAGCAAGGAATGCCATGACGAGGGCACCTCTTGAGCAACTCCTTAAATCTTTCTCAAGCCTCATACAAGCTCTCATCTTCTAGTTGATGAAAAAAAGCAATTTCATTCCGCAACTTTGCATTTTTGGTTGGTGGGAAGTTACTCATCATAAAGTTATCAGCCAAGTTATTCCATGTTGTGATGGAGTCTGGTGGTAGAGAGTTCAACTATGCACTTACTCCATCTTTTAAGAAGTAAGGAAAAAGTCTTAGTCTCAATGTATCATGTGATGCTCTAGCAATTTTGAAAGCATCACTCACCTTCAAAAACAACTTAAGGTGGAGATGAGGATATTCTTATGGCAATCCATTAAATTGCCCCACTGTTTACAGCATTTGAAACATCACTGGTTTGAGTTCAAAATTGGCAAATTCCATCTCAGGTCTGACTATGCCAGGATGTATAACTTGAGGGGCCAACACAGCATAATATCTAATGGCCCTGTCTCTATCATCTACCATGTAGATAATATTGTTATTCCCTGATGGTCTCTGATTAATTTGCCCATTCTAACTTTCTTAAACATTGACAGGTTGTATTGGTCCGTGAGGGTCTAAGTTTCCTAAGTTTTGCAAGTCATTCATTACTATAGCAGTTTTTGAATTTCTTTGCTCTCTTCTCAATCTCCTTGCAGTTTTTTCAATCTCTCAGTCAAACTGAAATTCAACAAGTTTGTATTTTCCCATGCAAGAGTGATATGTTAACGAAGAAACAGTTCAAAATAAAACCAAAGATTAGCACCGTCAAAATTGATTTCACAATTAAAAAATAAACAATCAATCCCCGGCAACGGCGCCAAAAACTTGTTGCTATAAATTCAAATGCTATTAGTGTCAATGTGCAAGTGTACACAGGAAGTAAAAAAATTATGAATTTTCAAGATCGTCTCCACAAGGATTGATGCTATCAGAATTCTTACAGCAATTCAACAATGCAATCTATGTCCTAAATTAAATCAATGCAACCAACCTAACTAAATACTGAAGGAAAATGAAATTGCAATCATTAAAGATACAATGAATAAAATTTCCACGTTAAACACAAGGGTTAAATCAATAAGAATGGAGTAGTTGAGTGATTAAACTCTCTTGATGGTGTTGACTATTTATTCATGTTAAGTTCAGTTGCTGCAACATCTACTACAGCACTGGGCAGAAACCATCTTTATCCTCAATAGTACCATGTTGGATGTCTTATATCTTTATGCAACCTAACAATGACCAGTTGCTATATCAATATAGGATATAACATTACACATTTAAGTTCTCTTTACCCTATAAGGTGAATCCTCATATCTAGTTCATCACTAATCTAAGATTAAGCATGGCCCTTTTTCGACTCAAGTTAAACTCAATCCAAGACCAAGTTTGCTCTAATATGTTCCACTAAGACAGACCCTTTTGTGGCTCTTTCCTAGCTTGTATCATTAAATGGGTGGTAAGCCGAAATAATGACTTTAAATAAATACTATTAAAGCAAAATGCTATAGCAAACATGTAGTAATATATATAGTCAGTCAATTAATCATCGAGCTAGTTTAACACTCAACCATAAATAAGTTTAATTCATAATTTGTGAAAGGTAATTAAACAACCAAGTTCTAGCCATCAAATACATATTCATGATCAATGAATGAAAAGTAAAAAAGAAAAGATTGAGACAAGGCAAATTCCAATTAATTCTGTAAATTTCTTCTACTAGTGCAGCCTTGAATTCTAATTGGGGAATTCTGTTACTTTGTTATTTCTTCTCTGTTTTGATCTTGATTGATGGCTCTCTCCCTTTTCTTTTCATGTACACATTCTTTTATATTCATAAATTAAGTTAACTGGAAACTTTCGGGCGCATCTTCAGATTTGGAAATTGCAGATCGCAATATTCTGAATATTTTGCCCAAATTTTTCTGTCAATGCTCAAGAATTGCTACAGCATCTGAACTGTTCCAGCCTTACATCAAATCTTCTGTAGCCATGTTCGTTTGTCCTTTTTGTAAGTCCATTGCTACAACATCCTTTCAATAAAATTCAGGTTTCCAGTTACCTATAATTAAGCACATGCTTTAGGCAAACAATTATTCCAAAATCACATAAACTTCATCAAATGTAAACTAAGATAGATGTTAATCCAAACCAACATCAAAATGCACTGAAAGCACATCAATTACTCTGGAAGTAGTCTTGATTTAAGCCTAAAAGTCTCATGATAACTCTCATTTCATAGAGTTATTAGCAAGATGAAACGAGGTGACCGTAGAAACCACATTCAAACATATGGTAGGTAAACTTTCATATTCCACTTTTTGAATCTGTCCATCTAGCAGGAACTGTGAGCATAACGGCTTATCCAATGCAACTTCAATACCGATCCTAGCAAATTTTCCCTCCTAGCTGATTCTATATTATAATCAATACGAATGACATTCCTAATTACCTGGCCTAACAACCTCAGCACCTTCTTGTGATAGTAGTGAACAGGCATACCCGGAAGGCGAATCCATGCCACTACTGATGATATTTTTTCATTAGCACTGTCAAAATGCGGAGACTATGAATGTACCATTAAATAATGGCCAAACACGATCCATGGTCCTTGAGTAAGCACATGCTGAGCATCAGATTCCCTTTTGAACCGAACAAGGAAGTAGTTATTTTCTAGATCAATCACAGAGAAATCGTAGGACATATTCCATAAAGCCTCCAAACGATTACATAGCACTTTGTATCCAATAGATCTTCCCAACAATTTCACGACAACTGTTGATTCCAATGGCTTCACTAGTTGCGAATGAACTTTTTGAGAAAATGATATAGCCGGTAAAAACCCCTTCCTTTCAATTACCACATCCATAATATCAATATCAATGTCCTTGTCCTTTCCCATGAACTCCTCTTCTATTATATTCTCTTTTTCTTCTTGAATATTTTTGTGAAACAAACTCTACACATTAATTGCCCAATTGTTATTGCTCGCAAGAAAAGAAAAATTTTAATAATAAAACACTTATTGGCTCGGCATGCATGTTGAATAACTTTATTATCGGTCAAGCCCTTCATGGATGCATCGACCGCAGGTGGTGGTGCTTTACCACTGTAGGAACTCCCTCTCACTGCCGGCGACTACCTTGCTTGAAGCAAGCTTATTATATGTGGAAGATTTTGCCCCTTGAGATGCTGTGATTATCGACATAAGGTTAACTAGGTAAATATTTATTATTAATAGATTATCTTCTTCACTATTTTACCACTAAGGACTAAACTTTAGTAAAGTTGTTTTTGTTAACAGGTTATGGATACTAAACAGCATACTAAGGCACACGTCAAGATTCAATTCACTACAAATGGTATTATAACAGAAGGATACCATGTAGGTAATCATAGTTGATAATGGAGGCATTGCATTTTACTAGAAGAACATATGATTTAATAGTATAATGCGTAGAAAAACTATTAAACCATATAAGTTAATAGCTTTCTCAAACTTTAATAAAATTTAAGATCTTAGACCAAATCAATACTCCTAGAAGATGCTCTGACAAAAGTATATTTATATTTCTTATGGCTATTTTACCATTGTCTCTTGTGTCATCATATAGATTAATTTTTATTCAAAATTAGGCTCTCGTTCAGGATTGAAAACAATTTGCAGGTGCCTTGCAGCTAAAGTTTTACGCAGTCAAAGATATTGTTGGGTCTATCTCATTTGGGTGGCTCAAGCCCAAGTTTCATTAATTTGGGTATTTAAATAATTGAAAAATAAGTGGGATTAAATTAAATTTTCCATTAAATAGGTCTTGAAAACATTATATAAAGATGAATAAGTGCAAGCGTCAGCTGACATTGAGTGAGAAAAGAAGAAAAGTCGAGAGAGGGAGAGAAAGATAGTGGCGTGAGATTGTTTTTTTGAGGCAAAGATTTAATTTTTGATTGGATGGTCGGAAGATAAATTTAACTTTGTTTTCTCCCAAATTTAAAAGGTAAGTTTCTAGCATTGCCCTCTACAATCCTAGTGATCTTCATTTTTGTTTTATCCTCTCTTTGGCTATGATTTTCAGATACCCACTTATTAGAGAGACAAATATTAGGCTGTTACTGTAAGTCAAAATTATTGAGATTCTTGATGCTTTTAGTCTCTAGTGTTCGAGAAAAGAATTTATGTTGTAATCTCATTAATATAATTGAAGACTATATCAGACTACGGTCCCGTAGTATTTTTCGTTTTGAATTTTTCACGTAAAAATATGTGTCTCTTATGATTGGTTTATTGCTTTGGATTTTGTTGGTTTATTTTCCTACTTACTTATTTGTGGTTTATTTTTCTTCTTATTTATTTGTGGTACACATCCCATTTTAGTCATACAAAAAAGGAAAGAAGGTTTTGTCCGCTTAATTTACAGCTGTTTGTGTGGGTTCCTTCCCAATAGAGTGGTATCAAAGCATTAGGTTGTGTGTTTCTATTACTTGTGTGGTTGGTTGAGATGGAGGAGTCTTCGACAAGCATGATTAAATTAAAATCATGGAATTATGGTATTTGAAAGTCTCGAATGGAAGATTTACTATACATGAAAGACTTATATGAACCTATTGAAGGCGAATAAGCTAGATTCGCTAATTTGGATGATAAGAAATGGACTTAATTAAACTAAAAGTCTATGGGCACTATTAGGTTATGGATTGATCAAAGTGTATACCACCATGTTGCGAAGGAATTCGGGGTTGATATTTTTTGGAGGAAATTGAAAATAATTTATTAGCAACCGACAGCACAGAATAAAGCCAATATGATGAAAAGGCTTGTTAAATTAAAATACAAGGAGGGGCATAATATAACTTAACACACTAGTAAGTTTCAAGGCTTGGTTGATCAGTTGACTACTATGAAGATTGTTTTAGATGATAAGTTACAAGCATAGTTATTGCTTAGTTCTTTGCCTAATAATTGGGAGATATTAGAGGTGTCAGTAAATAATTCAGCATCGAACGGGAAATTAACCTTGGATCTGGCTACAAATAGACTGCAAAATGAAGAACTAGAAGAAAGAGTGTTGAAATGGTTTCCTCTGAGTCAGATGCACTTATTTTAAACAAGTAAGAAAGACATGGGAAGATCTAAGTCCTAGAAGAGAAGCGCCAAGTGCTTTCACTATTAGAAAATGAGTCATATAAAAAGGGAGTGTAGATTATGGAAAAGAGAACAGGTGAAGGAAAATGCATATGGTCAGAAAAATGACAAAGGGAACATTGCAACGATAGTTGATAGTGATTTAGGTATTGTTTATAATGAGAGCTCTGTAAATCTCACTTTCTATAGTAGTGATTGGGTGATTGATTCGGATGCTTCGTTTCATGTTACTAAATATCGTGATTACTTCACATCCCATGTTAATAGTGATTATGGCCATAAGAGATATTTGCTTAGAAACTATGTTGGCTATAAGTTGTTGCTTAAAAATGTCAGACATGTATTAAATATTCGCCTTAATTTAATCTCCATAGGCAAACTTGATGATGATGGTTATACTAACCAATTTGATGAAGGAAAATGGAAGCTCACAAAGGCTTCCTAGCGTTAGCTAAGGAAAGAAAAACGAACACTCTGTATGTAGTAGAATGCAAGATCAAGAAAAAAGATCAACAAAGAACACGTGAATATGGCTGTAAAAGATTTTGATATTGAGACATGGTATAAAAGGCTTGGACACATTGGTGATAAAGGGTTAGAAACTCTTGCCAGAAAAGTATTTCTACCCAGCTTTGTAGGCATATCTCTCAAGACTTGTGTTCATTGCTTAGCTAGAAAGACATATAGATAAATTCTAAAAGCTTTTCTCCATCTAAAAAAGCACAAATCTTTGATTTGATTCACATTGATGTTTGTATGATGCAAAGTAGATCAACATGGGGTGCACTTTATTTTGTGACTTTTATTGATGACTATTCTAGAAAAGTGTGGGTTTTTACTTTAAAATCTAAAGACCAGGTGCTCGATACATTTAAATTCTTCCATGCTTATATTGAGAGAAGGATAAGAAGAAAATTAAAATATGTCAAGGTAGATAATAGTGGCGAATATAGAGGACATTTGAGCAGTATTGTAGATCCCATGGAATAAAATTTGAAATGATTGTACCAAAAAACCCTCAGTAGAATGATGTTGTAGAAAGGATGAATAAAACAATTAAAGAAAGAATAAGGTGCATGCTAAGAATCAAGTGTATGCTTTCTGATGCCAAGCTTCCTAAATCTTTTTGGGCCAAGGCTATACATATTGCAATTGATTTGATTAACATTTCTCCTTCAGTTCCATTAGATGGTGATGTACTTAAGAGAGTTTAGAGTGAAAAAGATATTTTTTTTATAAATACGTAATAGTGTTTGGTTACAAAGCATATGTTCATATCCCTAAAGATTAGAGATTGAAGCTTGGTGATAAACTCAAGGAATGCATTTTTGTAGGCAATGGACGTGAAGAATTTAGGTACAAGTTATAGAATCCAGTGGCAAGGAAATTTATTAAAAGTAAATATGTTGTGTTTCTTAAAGATCAGATAGTTGGTGATGCAGAGAAGAGTGATAAGTCTAAGTCATTTTCAAAGATTCTTATTATTCCAACTTTTGTTTCTCCACTTATAATTCATGATGATCATAGGGGAGGTAGAGAGGATAATAATAATAGCTCAATAAAACCAGTTGAGCAAGAACCTCCAGAACCACTAACACCACCAATTGAGACATAATTGAGAAGATCCACTAGAGAATGACAATCTTCTACTAGTATCCTCCACATGAGTATGTGATGCTTGCAAATGAATGAGAACCATAATGTTTTGAAGAAGCTATGCTTTATCAGCATAAAAGTTAGTGGTTTAAAGCCATGCAAGAGGAGATGAAATGTTTGATTGAGAATCACATTTTTGACTTAGTAAACCTTTCTAAAAGAAAGAGGGCATCGAAGAACAAATGAAATTACAGGTTAAAGATTGAGAATAATTTGCAACAGCTGTATAAGGCTAGATTGGTTATGAAAGGTTTCAACTAAAAGAAAATTGTTGATTTTGAAGAAATATTTTTTCCTATAGTAAAGATATCTTCTATTCGAGTTGTTTTAGGATCAGCAGCTAGCTTGAATTTAAAGATTAAACAGCTTGATATAAAGACAACTTTCTTGTATAGTGACTTAAAGGAGGAAATAAATATGGAACAACCTAAAGGGTTTAGTGTCAAAACCAAAGAAGAATTTGTATGCAAGTTGAAGAAAAATTGTATGGGCTAAAACAGACACCAAGAGAGTGGTAAAAGAAGTTTGATTCTTTTATGGAGAATCATAGTTTTAGCAAGACAGTGTGTGATCATTGTGTTTTTGTAAAGAAGTTTGGTGATAATGATTTTATCATTCTTTTGCTTTATGTGGATGACATGTTAATTGTTGGCTAAGATGTTAGTAAAATTAATAATATGAAGAAATAGCTTAATAAGTCTTTGCAATAAAGGATTTGGATCGATAAAACATATTCTTGGAATAAAGATTTCCCGTGATCGAAAATAAGAAAAGTTATGGTTATCTCAAGAAGCATGTGTTGAAAAGGGTTCTTGAAATATTTAACATGAGTAGGGCAAAATCTATTTATTCTCTACTTGTAGGTCATTTCAAGCTTAGTTTCTAGCATTATCCTATAAGTGAGAAAGAGAAGTAAGAGATGAAAGAAGTTCCTTATGTTTCAGCAGTTGGCAATTTGATGTACGCCATGGTTTGTACAAGACTAGATATTGCTCATCCAAATTGTGTAGTCAATCGGTTTCTCTCCAATCCGGGTAAAGAGCACTAGACAGCAGTGAAGTAGATTCTCAGATATCTCATAGGCACTTCCAAGGCATTTTTATGTTTTGATGGTGAAAAACTTGTATTACAAACGTTCCTTGATGTATATATGGCAAGAGATGTTGATTCTAGAAAATCGTTATCAGGATATTTGCTCACTTTTGCAAGGGAAGCAGTCTCGTGGCAATCCAAACTTCAACAATGTGTCACTTTATCGATCACCGAAGCAAAGTATATTGCAACCACTGGAAGTTGGAAAAAAGCCTTGTAGATGAAGAATTGCCTACAAGAGCTAGGTGTGAAACAAGATAGCTATATAGTGTACTGCGATAATCAGAGTGTTGTTCACTTAGCAAAGAATTCGACATATCAACTAAAATCCAAGTATATTGATATGAGGTATCATTGGATACGAGACGTGCTTGAGAAGAAATAATTGTAACTTGAAAAGATTCATACAATTGAAAATGGGTCAGATATGATGTCAAAGTCATTGCCCAAGAAGAAGCTGAAAAGATGTAAGGAGAGAACGGGCTTGGTAGTGCCCCCCATATGATCTGGAGAGGAAAATTTGTTAGATCCATCTCATTTGGGTGGCCCAAGCCCATCTTTCATTAATTTGGGTATTTAACCAACTAAAGGAAACAAGTGAGGTTAAATGAAATTTCCCATTAAATTGGTTTTGAAAACATTATACAAAGATGAAAAAGTGCAAGCGGCAGTTGACATTGATTGAGAAAAAGAAGAAATGACGAGAAAGGGAGAGAAAGATAGTGGCGTGAGATTGTTTTTGGGGACAAGGGTTTCAATATTTTATTGGACGATCAGAAGGAAAATTTAACTCTATTTTCTCCTAAGTTCTTGGCATCGCCCTCTACAATATCCTACCAGTTTTTATTTTGTTTTATCCACTCATTGGCCGTTATTTTGAGATACCCACTTATTAAAGAGATAGATATTAGGCTATTACTGTAAGCCAAGATTATTGAGATTCTTAATGTTCTTAACCTCTAGTGTTATATAGAGAAGAATTTATGTTGTAATCTCATTAATATAGTGAAAGATTATATCGGACTATGGTCCCGTGATTTTTCCCATTTTGAATTTTTCTTGTAAAAATGTCTCTTGTGGGTTTATTACTCGGATTTTATTGGTTTATTTTTCTACCTATTTATTTATGGTACACATCTCATTTTAATCACACAAAGAGGGAATAAAATTTATTTCTGGTCAATTTGCAGCTGCTTGTATGGGTTCCTTCCTAGCAAATATATACTCCACACAATAATGATCAAAAGGTGGTCAATACATATGTTGTGGTCAAGCCGCTTCGTCACTCATAGTATGATGCTAATATGATTTGAATTTGAATTTTCATGAATTATTGTTAGATTGGCATAGATAATGTAATGAAATTGAAAAGCTATTAATTATTTTCATAAATTTCAGGTGATAAGATGTTGTTTGAAGCGAGCAGCTTCTCTTGGCAAAGACTTTTCCCACATGATGAGATGATGTGATTGTTACCGGCCCCATGATTACTTCAGGTTTTTATTATCTACTCTGTATCATCTTCTTCGCTATTTTGGCTGAAGTAAACTTTGGTACGGTTTTTCCGGTTTTCTGTGTAATCAGGTAATTAATAAGGCAAATGTCATAATGTAGATTTTGCGTTACAGCTGGTATGGCAAGGATGATGATTGTTTCACTTGCCAATTTGATGAGTTTGAGATTTTACCTCTAAATAGAGCTCTCCATTTTGAGAAATATATCACCCTTTAATTTGAATTATAGAGCATATCAAGTGAAGATGAAGCTTTAATAAGACTTTCTTGTGAAAGTTTCGGTTGAGTGAATTCGGGGAAATTTAATGCTCAAGTGAGAGAGAAATTAAGCATATATCAGGAATTTTGGTCGTGAGTGAATGATATACTTTAATATTTGTACACCCTTATTTCTTTGTAAAAATTTTTTATATCTTTGACCATCGAAGTAGACTGCAAGCTGAACCACATAAAATTATTATGCTATTCATCTTATGCTTGTTTTCCTGTTGTTATTTATGTGCACTCAAGAACGTAATTTTGTTACTATTCAACTGAGCTTCTGCAAACATGTAATATAACAAGTGACATCTCGCAGAATTTTTATTATGAAAATTGCCACAAATGCCGGTGACAGGTTTGATCACAGTTTAAATCAAGAATCCTGAGTTGCTATCCATAACTAAGAAATTGCCAATTAAATTAAGTATTTCATTCAAAAATATTTCCATCCCCGAACTTTCTCATTTGCTATTGAAAGCTAATAAGAAAATGCAAATTGAGTATTTCATTAAAACAAATATTCTCATTCCTATAATTTCTTAGTTGTCATCCAAAACTGAAAAACTACTAATTTAAGTATTTCATTACAAGATATTTACAATCCTGAGTTGTTATCCAAAACTAAAAATCTTCAAATTGAGATATATTTGGCATTGAGATATTGAGACTTTTAAACTACAGCTATTATACGAGAAAAAAAAAGTTATAGGCATTAAATAAAAGTTGATAGTCATTAAAAAATAAATTTAAAATAATGATTTAACAGAGATAATATTGATATTAAAAAAATTTTATCATACAAGTGTGATAAATCAACTCAACTTTAAAACTATAGCAATTAGTGTTTACCAAACACTTCTTATTCGTACAGCTTCTGTCCAACCATAATACCAAATAGGACCTAAATATTTCATTTAATATTGTTGCCATTCCCAAATTCTAAGTTGCTGTCAAAAACTAATAAGAAAATGCAAATTTAAGTATTTTATTCAAAATATTCCCATTAATTCCCAGATTCTGTATTGCAATTTTAGAAAGTAATGATTTGATGTTAAAATCATATCAGTGTATCAATACATATTCCAGTGCTATAAAAAGATCAATAAAAATTATAAGTTTCTCATAAACCTTTTTAAAATCATATAAGCAACTTCGTATATTCTTCAAAAGATGGCAAAGTTCACTATTGTTTGCTTCCTACTTGCTTTCCTTCTTGTTTCTGGTATGTATATATGTCTATACACACACACACACTCAAAAAAAATTGATCGTTGATTCAATATATATAGTTTATTTCGATTATATATAGATAAATATAATGAAATTTTTTTTAATGATGGCTAACAACAAATATATATATTGTTCATAACATGCAGATGGAAACATGTTTCTTGGGGCACAAGCAAATACTTGCGAGAAATTTTGGGCCTGCAATGGCGATGATCAGTGCAAAGCGGATTGTCAAAAAAATTACAAGGGAACAGGATGGTGTGATTTTCACAAGGCAACACCGCCTGAAAAGTACTGTTTTTGTCAGTACAATTGTTGACTGTTAATTTCACTTTATTTCTCAACGCTCCTTGAGGCTTGAAATAAATGGAAGCTGTTCCTGCTTGAAAAATCATTTTTCATTAAAGATTGATATGCATTCTTGATACTTCAATGTCATTCTATAGGAGCAAAGTCATGTGACAAATTTGGAGTTGGATAGTGCCGGAAAAATAGTACTACCATCGGGGGTTTTTGCCAACTTTTTATGTAGATGCAATTGGTGATTAAACTTTAATTTTATACGAATGGCAGAAAATTATGAAAATATGAGTGTACAACTCAGTTTAGCATCCTAAAAATTAAGTTTTGAAAAGAACGGTATATATTCATTTTCTGACAGTTGAATAAGAGACTTTATTTACAAGTTTACAAGAGCTATAATATTCACAAATTGCGATCCCAAATGAAAGGAAAGTAAATAACGACCCCATATTTCAATGGATAACAAATCAGCCATATATAAGGAAAGAATCTCCCTTAATTACTCAAATAAGCTAACTAAATCTTAACACATCAGGTCCTAATTCAACATTGGATCGTTAATAGAATTTATCTTTTGATTCAAATAATTACTTTATCTTTTGAAAATAATTGTTATATATATATATATATGGATGAAACTATGTTGCAACGGTTGCACTGTACCACTTACTTTTGTCTTTTCAATTAATTACATTGCACTATCCTATATTCTCTGAAAAAAATGAATAGACACTAAAAGTTACAAAGTTTTATATATAAGCCCTTTTTTTGGGATAAAATGGCTTTAAAACAATTTTTAACTGTTATTATTAGTATTATTTATTAATGTCATTATTATTATAATTATTATTATTAAAATTAAAATTATTGTTATGTATTAATACTATCATAAATGTCATCATTATTAATATTATTAATAATATTATTATCATTAAAATTTGTTAATTTATTATTTTATTTATTAATTATTATTATTATTATTACTCTCATTAATTATTATTATTATGAAAATTTATTAATTTTATTATTTTAATTGTTATGATTACTTTAATTAAGTCATTATTATTATTTATTAATTTTATTATTGTCATTAATATTATTTTTATTACTATTATTAAAATACATTAACTTTATTATTTTAATTATTATTATTTTATTAATATTATTAAAATTTTAATAATTTTATTATTTTAATTATTATGTTATTATTAATGTCGCGAACATCATCATTATCATCATCATCATCATTATTAAACTTTATAGATTTTTTTGCCTTAATTGAGCATTAAATATATTTTTATTTTCATTATAATAAATAAAAATATAAAATAAGTTATACTATAATCTTATTTTATTATATCATATTATATTAATATAAAAATAATAATTTAGTATAATTAATAATAAATTTAAATAATGTTAGTTTAATATTAATATAAAATTAATGCAGTATAGTGTAATACCAATTACTAAACATTGTACAATATTATTATAATTTACTGCTAATGTAATATAACATAATACAATATACCTATATTAAATAATGCAATAGAGTATAATATAATACAAGATGCCAAATAAACCCTTAATTCTTTGTGTGATGATGGTCTAAAATGATGTAAAGAAAGTAAAAATAATCGTGGCAGAGTCTTTTGCGATGTTGATTAGCCATCATAAAAAATTTTAGACTGATATAATAAAAATTAAGCAACCACCCTACATCTAAAAGAGCATTTAGAAATCAATAAATTTACTATTCAAATATTTTTTTTATCAAGAATAAATAATAAATTATCATTACAACAAGATTCACAAGCTCAAATATCTTTAAAAATGGGTAATTCTCAAGAAACATAAAAATCAAATGCTTCTGAAATATTCTTAAAGAAAAAATAAACTAACTTCCTTTTATATTATTTTTTGTTTATCTTTCTAGAACTTTGTTGGGCTACATTTAAAATTTTAAAAAATTAAAATGGCTCTCTTAAATTTCAAGAGTAATATTGGTATTTTATAGTTAAATTAACATATTATATGTACAAATAAACTAACATGTCAACTAATGTTAAAAATAAAAATGTAATAAGAAAGTAAAGTTTTGTAATATTAAAATAATAAAATTTTACAACCTACCACTTTTTACATGTTTCTTATTTTGAAATTTCACCTTTTTTATTTTATAATTTTTTGAAGTATTTTATGGTTAATAACCTATATTCTTAATATATATTCAGTTTATTTATTCTATATTAAATATATATTATATAACAAAAAAATATTATTTACATTTATAAATTTTTAATGTGTTTAAAAAATTTTTCTGTGATATTACATTATTATCTTTACACCATCTTTTTAATATCAAGTTAGGTGAATAGATAAAACTTTAAAAGATTTAAAACAATAGGAGTTATATAAAAAAATATTTAAAAACTTTTAGTTTTTATGATATTGTAATAAACAGTAGGGAGTTAAGTGTTAATAACCAAATGAACGCATCTCATCCGTTGAACACTTTAACTATTAGATCAATGGGCTGAATAAAAAAAAGACAAAATTTGGGGTACCGTGCAACTGTTGCAAGGTAGGCGGACCCTATATGTGTATATATATATATATACACACATTTTTTTTATAAGGGAAAATAAATGTTACACAGTCCTACGTCATGAAGATTTTTTCAGTAATTTATTAGTCACAGTAACTTCCATTCTTCCTTTCAAAAAAAAAAAAAAAACACTCACATTCTTAACAGTCTAGTTGGAAAAACTTTTCAACGTGTGATTTACTCATCAGCCACTTGAAGCACAACATATTTGATCAGAATTTGGAGCTGTATCCTCAATTGGTGGGCTGAAAATGAAATTGGTCTCCTGTTAAATTTTCAAGACTCGGGCTAGAATTTGCTGTGTGGTATTGGGCTGTCATTAGCTGTTTTCTTGGCGGACTTCTACTGACCTGTTGATGACATGACGCTCATGTGGCGGCACTGATGATTTGTCGAGATCTTTCCAACTATAACTTTTCCATGTGGAACAATAACACAATATTTTGGGAAAAAAAAATTATTAAAATGTTGATGGAAACAAATTATAATTTTTCCTATTAGCGTTACATTTTGTATTTACGAAGTGTGGTATTAAGGGGAAGAATTGTGATGCTGCATGGAGCCCTTCAATCAAAAGCCCCTTGAGTCTGTACTTGTTGTGTCATCACCTCAATATTTTCCACCACTAGTATTATTGTATTCTTATGTTGTCTTTTTACTTTATTAATTATATATTGTCTTACGGATTAATTGTACTAATATTTTTTAATATACGAATGAATGACATGGTAATAAATATCATATTAATAGAGACACAGTTTATATATCTCAATTCTCAATTAAATTTATTTGTAGCATAATTAATCAAAAAGAAAGTCCTTTGAAAAAAATATGGACAAACCCCTTCTAATACTTTAAAATCTTATCGGTCCAATCCAATAGTTTCAAAAAATAAATAAATAAGTAAATAACATTCTCTTTGACTTGGCCAAATTAATTAATAGCATTTGTCTAACCCAAATATGCTAATTTTGTAGTTATTAAATTTAGGTGCTATTTTTTTTTAATTTAAAGTCTGAATTTAACTTTTTTTCAAATATTTTTTTAATTTTAAGTTGTTTCTTTTTTTAACTTATCACTTATTGTCAGAAAATTTTATTAGAATTGAAAAAGTAGAAAAAGTCCACTTTTATCTGAAGTCTGAAGTGTAAATGGAAAATTTTAATGTCTTATTCTTAAAGTTATTATTTTTAATTGCTTTAAATTTTTATTCATGTGATAACATTAACTAAATTGAAATATTGAACAAATCAAATTATGTCAATTGTGATGAATCAAAAATAAAATAACAGTGTTGACTTTATAATAAAATTTGATATTATAGTTACATCTTTCGTTAAAAAATTAAATTAAGATAAACAATGATAGTATTTTTTTTAATGTTACCAAACTAATTAACTTGTGAAAATTATAAATTGTGAGGAACAAATATATGCACCACTTAAAATGATATTTATGTCAAACTACTAGTTTTTAAGTTTTTCTCTGCAGATGTTGAGAAAGAAAAAACAAACATGTCATTTAGACATTTTTATTCATATCTATTCAGACTTCAGTTAAATTCAAACCTATTTAGATTTCAGATAAAAAAACAAATGCAACCTTAGTTGTCCTCTGACCGCCTTTTATAATTCTACAACTTTGGATTAGGGCATCCCAGGTTGTTGATATATGTCCTAGCTAGCCTACAACCACTGTACACGTGTGTGTGTGGGGGGGGTGGGGGGAGATTGTCAATTTGCACTATACTATAATCAATATATATCATCTACTCCTCTGTTATTTTTGTAGTAGTTAATAACTTCCTTGACAATATAAGTTTATAATATTACCCTTATTTTCTGTCAAACAAAGGTTTCAATGCAGAAAATAATTCTGTGTATATTCTTCTCCGAATTAGAGGCAATATATGAAGATAATTACATCCTAAAAAGGAAGAAATAAATTGTTTCTATATTTAAATACAAGATTGGTCAACTAACAGATCCCCGGACGTAATTACAAAATCAATGCAATAATTGACAGCACATGCCAACAGCTCATGCCGACACTCCCCCTCAAGTTGGAGCATAGATATCTATCATGCCCAACTTGTCAATTATATCATGAAACACCCTTCCTGCTACTGCTTTTGTGAGTATGTCAGCCCACTGATCTCCAGATTGAACAAATGGGAACTGTATAGTTTTCTCGTCAAGCTTCTCCTTGATGAAATGACGATCTACTTCAACATGTTTTGTGCGATCATGTTGTACAGGATTCTGGGCAATCTCTATGGCTGCTTTATTATCACAGTTAAGATTCATGGGTTTTGCATAATCAATCCCCAAATCTTTCAGTATGTTCTTGATCCATAACATCTCACACACACCTTGCGCCATTCCGCGAAATTCCGCTTCAGCGCTTGATCTTGCCACAACCTTCTGGTTCTTGCTTCTCCAAGTGACGAGATTGCCTTCAACAAATGCAAAATAACCTGACGTAGATCTTCTTGTTGTCTGGTCACCTGCTCAATCATAGTCCGTGTATTTTTCAATGTTTGAGACATTATTTTTTGAGAACAATAAACCTTTTCCAGGAGCACACTTCAAATATCTCAAAATTCGATGGACTGCATCCATACGTTCTTCACTTGGTGAATGCATGAATTGGCTTACTACACTTACGGCATATGCTATGTTTGGCCTTGTGTGGGATAAATAGATTAACCTCCCAACTAGCCATTGGTAACGACCCTTATCAGTTGGAGTTTGATTTGGTAGAATCCCGAGCTTGTGATTCATCTCTATAGGCATTTCAGCTGGTTTACAATCAAGCATACTAGTTTCAGTGAGAAGATCTAACACGTATTTTCGTTGCGAAAGAAAAATTCCATTTTTCGATCTTGCTACCTCAATCCCCAAGAAGTATTTAAGCTGCCCAAGATCTTTTATTTCGAATTCAGCAGCCAAATGTTCTTGTAGTGCTTTCATTTCAGACAAATCGTCCCCTGTTAATACCATATCATCAATATACACTATTAACACCGTTACTTTTCTTTCTTTGTGTTTTATAAACAAAGTATGGTCTGAATTACTTTGTTTATAACTAGCAGCTTTCATTGTCGCTGAAAACCTCCCAAACCATGCCCTAGGCAACTGTTTTAGTCCATACAAGGACTTCTTCAGCTTATATACTTCATTTCTACGCATAGAACTACGTTTGACACTATGAGGTAGCTCCATGTAAACTTCTTCTTCTAAATCTCCATTGAGAAAAGTATTTTTGACATCGAACTATTTCAAGGGCCAATCTTGATTTGATGTTATCGAAATAATAATGCGAATGGTATTTATCTTGGCTACTGGTGCGAAAGTGTCTTGGTAATCTATTCCATACCTTTGTGTATATCCCTTTGCCACTAGTCTCGCTTTATACCTATCAATGCTTCCATATGTTCTGAGTTTCACCATGAATACTGATAACTCTAGGAAATGAGAGTTATTACATCAATTCTAGACTTAAATCAAGATTAATTAGAGGACAAGTAAGGTGTTTTTATTACATTTTGGTTATATTTTGCATAAACATTCATTTTAGTTAAGTTTTAATAAGTTTTGTTTGAATCAAAGTAATTGGTGCTAAAAACAGGTGCATTATTGTAGGTTTTTAGAAAGTCTTAATTCATGAGGGGATGGTGAGACAATGGATGAGCAAGAGGAGGAAAGAAGATAGCCGTAAAAGAAGTAAAGCACAATCGGGAATAGTGCAGTGTTGTAGCGGATGTTAGAGCAACTAGTGCTATAGCAATCTGGGAGCAATGCGGGAGAAAATTTAGGCGCATGCCAGCAGCAGATTCGCGATTTGCATGTTTCCTAATTTAATTCATGTATGCCTATGGACTTTTGTTTTACCCTAGTTTGCCATATAAAATAGAGGCGTGCACCACATAGAAAGGCGGCAAGGGAATTATCATCAAAATCATTAGAGAGGAAAAAAGAAGAAGATCGGAATTGAAGAGTGCTGTTCGGCAACATTGAGGAATCTTGCAGAATTATTTGGATTTGTCTTTCACCATGCTCAACTTATATTTATCTTCTTCCTTTGATTGTTCTAATTTATCCAGTGAACAACATGTTTATGATTGTTTTTCTTATTTAGAATATTAACTAGATTTGCTTGTAGTTGAGTGACAAACAATCCAATGGGTTCTTGACTGTTCTTATGTGTTGTTATGTCATTGCTGTAGCATTTTACTCTAATAGCTATTATTAATATAACTGTTATTTCGGTTGACCACCCATTTAATAGTTCCAGTTAAGATAGAGCAGCAAAAGGGCATGTCTTAGCAGATATTATTAGAGTATTACTTAATCTTAAGTTAAGTTTTCTGGATTAAGTTATCTTGAATCCCATAAGGGCAATACTTGAAGTTAAGATTTGTGACACACTAGACATAGGTGTTTATCTTGTAGGGTGGAGAGATAAAATGGATCATAAAGCCATATCATGAGTTGATTAGCAACTGGTCATTGCTAGTGTATTTAAGGGTATGAGAGTTCCAATATGCGACAGCTGAAGATACAGATTAATTCTGCCCAGTGCTGCAGCACTTGCCGTAACAATTAGACTCAACTTGATGAAAAACAGTCAGTCCACAAGGAGAGTTTGATCATTCAACTACCATAGTCTCACTTGAATCTTAAACACATTTAGTTTAGTTTATTTCATTGCGGTTTTGCTTACTTTACTCTCTCACAATCATTAATTACGATAGAGCAAATTTTACGTTTGTTAATTTTGGATTTAAATTAGTTTGCACTATTGTGATTGCTACAACATTTCAAGTAACATTAATCCCTGTGGAGACGATCTTGAATACTCATCACTTTATTACTTGTTGTGTACACTTGCACATTGACACCAATAGCATTTGATTATAAAATCTACCAACAAATATCCATCTACATCCAATTGTTTTCTTTCCTTTAGGTAGTGAAACAAGTTCCCAAGTGGCATTTTTTTGTAGAGCTTCCATCTCTTCATTCATCGCCTTAGTCCATTTTGGATCCTCCAAAGCATCCTGTACACTACTAGGAATAGATAAAGTGGATAATTGATTAATAGTAAGTGCATATGATTCACACAACCTATGAGATGACATGTAGTTACTAATTGGGTATTTTATTTTGGATTTGGGATTAGGTTCATATTGTCGCTTTGGAATTCCTCTATTTGACCTTTGTGGATATCTAGGATTCATGTCTTCTACAGAAACAGATAGTTCATTAGACTCATTAGACAATGGATTTGAAATTACCTGAGGAAGAACACTTTCGGTTAATTCTTCAGTTAATGGTGTAGACATGGGTAACTCTAGTGGCCTTGATAGTGCTTCAGACATGTCCAGAAAATTAGAGGGATCGCATTCGGTTTCAGTCATAGAAGGTTTTTGATACAACCTCCCATATACCTTTGGCTGTAGGGAGACGAATAAATCGTTGCATCAATGATGAACTCATTGAATCAATCAGCCAGCTCTTGACTCTCTGATTTTCAGTAATCCATGATCCAAGATTAGGATCTCCAAGTGCTGGTTTCTTCGTTTCTCTAGTAAGATAACCAGCTTTGTTGCGAGCACTAATCTGCATCTCCATGAGTTGAGACCATAATGAGTAGTTGGTCTCATCCAAAGTGATTCTAGTTGGAAAAGCCGAGTTGTCTTGATGAACAACAACTTGTGGTGCTGGTGGTGGGATAATATCCATTGATACGCCTGTGATATCAGCCATAGAGTTCACAACAGCGATGAATATTCAGAATACGAATACGAATTTCGAGAGAAAAAAAAAAGAGAAAAGAAAATATTCGATTGTCAACACAGATTCTCTTGGTGAGGAACCTGCTCTGATACCATGTCAAACAAAGGTTTCAATGCAGAAAATAATTCTATGTGTATATTCTTCTCCGAATCAGAGGCAATATATGAAGATAATTACATCCTAAAAAAGGGAAGAAATAAATTGTTTCTATATTGAAATACAAGATTGGTCAACTAACAGATTCTCAAACGTAATTATAAAATCAATTCAATAATTGACAGCACATGCCAACAGCTCATGGCGACATTTTCGAATACACTTTTATTCATATTTATTATAGATAAAATAAGTCACATGAATGGAAATTAAATAAAAAAAATTAAGTATTAGAAGAAATATATGTTCTGATGTGAAAAAAATAAATAATAAAATACTTTTCTTATACTTTTTTTTTATTTTATAAACATTTTCATATAATAAATATATAAGAAAATTATTTTAAAATGATAAAAAATTATTATAAGAAAACTTGAATGATAGATAAAAATTATTATGAAATAAATAATAAAATATTTTTCTTGAACTTTCTACATTTAATTTTAAAATATATAAAATATTTCTTAGAAGAAATTTTTTAAAAAATAAAAAAGTACAAGAAAAACATTTTATTATTAATTTTTTTGTTCACATCAAAACATATATTTTTTTTGTTTTTAAGTGCTCTCTAGAAAAGCAGGACTAAAGATTCTAGTTTAAATTTAAAAAAAGATATGAAAATCAATTACTAATAAAACAGGTAAATCATCTATATTGTCTATTTAAAAAAAACAAAAGCTATCAGAAATTTAGAAAATGAAATTTCAATTGATAGCTTAGTATTTAACAAAATTTAATTTTTAAAATTTTTAAAAAATGATATTTTTGTTAATTTTGTTTTTAATTTACTTCAATAAGGGAAAGCAGCGTTTATATTTTCACTAAGATGCATGTTGTTACGTGGCCTCAAGCTGCCATGTTTGCTATTAATCATAGAAAAATTAGGATATTAAATAATAGTCAAACTCAAACAAACCATATACATATTTTATACTCCATTTAATACAGCTTTTCGAGTAAAGCTTATTTAAATATAACTTTTATTAATAGAGTTTTTACAAGTAGAACTTTTACCCAAAAAGTTTTAATTATTTGATTGTCAATGATAGCTTTTATTAAAAATTATATAGTTACTTTAATAGGCAAGTTTTTAAAGCTATATTATGAAAAGAATAAAATAAGATTCTCAAATGAGTAGAGGATATTTTAGATATTTTAACATTTGAAAAAATCTTTTCAACCTCTACTCCTAAAAGCCAAAAAATTAAGATTTTGCTAATAGAAGTAAAATAGCTTATTTAAACTTCAAAAAAACTTCAAAAATTCTACTAAAAAATCAACGTAACAAAAAAAAATTTTGATAAAAGATTATGAGATTAAATAAATATTTATGACCACGGAAAAAACCATACCAGACACTTAATTTCCAAATCTTCTCTTAAAAAAATTTACTAATGTAATCACAGTAAGTTTTAATTCATTTTTTGAATTACATTTTAAAAAGAAAAGTGTAAAACAAATAGGAGTAGGTTTTGAAAAAAAAATTAATATATAAAATAACTACTAATTATAATTAATTATCATATAAAATTAATTGACAGATATAAGTTAAAAGCTATAAATAT
This sequence comes from Citrus x changshan-huyou, assembly GCA_039657385.1. NCBI lineage: Eukaryota > Viridiplantae > Streptophyta > Magnoliopsida > Sapindales > Rutaceae > Citrus > Citrus x changshan-huyou. Next base: position 11,442,898 of record CM077549.1, read on the forward strand.
TAGGGTTGCCAATGGATCAAGTTTAGTTCGGCTCGGCCTTATGGGCTTGGGCTTTTTTGAGCTCATATTTTCTCAAAAGATGAAAATTTTCAAATTCAAAATTAAGATTTAGCAATTACTTTTTCTAAAAAAGATAAGGGATAGGAAAAGTTTAAATTCATTTTTTTAATCCCTTACCTCCCCAAAAATTTGAATCCAAGTGACTAACCAAATAAAATTGCTTGAAAACTACTCAACGACGACCTTGAGAACTATTGAAAATTGTTTCTAATTAACTTGTAAGTTTCTAAAAATCAAATTCGAAAACAATAATTTTTTTTTCATGTGGAGCAATAACACAAAATATTAGAAACAAATTATTGAAATAATGACGGACCCAAAATATGGGTCCAGCTACCTTGCACCTGGTGCATGGTACCCCACATTTTGTCTATATATGAGTTGGCCATTAGATTTAACGCAAAACTTGTTTCAACGGCATGAATGTATTCTCTTTGGTTTTTAACATTGACATCCTTATTATTTTTCAAAAAAGTAAAATAGTGAAAAGTTTGACAAATAATTTTGGATAATTTTTAAATTTTATATTTTGATCAATTGATCTAATTTACTATTAAACTTAATGATAGTATAAGGCCAATAACTTGAAAAAAAAATTAATACATAAAATCTTTTTTATTTTTTAAAAATAACATAATATTAATTTAATCTGTAATAAAGAATTTAAATATATAATAAAATATGTTACTTTATCAATAATATTAAACAATTTTTAGAAACAATATAAAATCTATTTAATCAATAATAAATAATTTAAATATACAATTAAATTTTAATTTATCAATAATAATATGACCAAATGACAATGTTAAAAAATTTCATAATAATCAACTATGGTTTAGTATTCAAATATAAATAATAAAAATATACTCTTAAGTGTAAATAGTAGAAAATTTGGACTTATATATTAAAATTTCAAAACTTCTATTTTTCATTTTTCAGCAAATAAGAGGGACTGTAAAGTAATTTATTAAAAGCAAGGGGGTACCATGCACCCGGGCACCGTAGCTTCGTCCCCCAAAATATACTTTTTTCTACTAGTGCTACATTTTGAATTTAGAAAGCGCAGAATTAAGAGGAAGAATTGTAATGTTGCCTGGAGCCCTTCAAGTTGAAAAGGTATTAAGAAAGTATAAGGGTCTTCGATTAAAGGCCTCTTAAGTCTGTATTTTATTTTTGTGTTATCACCTAATTATTTTGTTATATTTCCCTTGTTGAACTAAATCATGTTCCACCACCGTTAGTATTATATTCTTATAAAGCTTTTTACTTTATTAGTTATATATTCTCTTATGAATTAATTGCACTAATATTTTTGAATATATGGATGAGTTATATGGTAATAAATATCACATTAGTTGAGAGACACAGTTTATATATCTCAATTCTCAATTAAATTTATGTGTAGCATAATTGAACAAAAAGACAATCCTTTAAAAAAAATAAACAAAAAATATCGTTAATAAAAGTACTTTATTATTTAATAAATTTCAATTAGTTTAGTTAGCAAATTCTCTTTCACGAAAAATACAATTTTGGGATTTTCAATTCCGTTGGCATGAATAGAGAAAAAAATTTAATTAATAAACCATCCTGTTATGTTTTGATGAAAAAAAAAAGTGTTTAATATATAAATTACTACTATCGTGAACTAACCTTAACCTATTGACGTAAAATTCTTTTTCAACTTTCCTTGCCAATTACGCTCTTGCTTTTCCTATTGGAGTCCATTTGTTCAATTCTGCACCTAGCGTTCTCGATTTTTGGTTGCGCTATGATAGTTTAGAGACTGCGCTCCCTCGTTTTGTTTAGGCTCTAGTCTCTGCTAGGCCTTGTCAATGTACTCAAAAAAAAAAAAAAGAAATTCTTTTTCGACTTCGATAATATTAGTGTTCAAGCTCAAACCCCTTTTAATACTTTAAATCTTATCAATCGAACCCAGTAAGTTTCAGGAAAAAAAAAATCTTCAATTTGACTTCATTTGATTGATTTTAACATATGTCTTCCAAATTAATTTATAGCTTTTGTTTAACCTAGATCTATGCTCATTTTCAAGTTATCAAATTGTGCCACTAACCGCCTTTTATTATATATTTCCTTCTACGACTTTGGATTTGGAGATTAGTGATATATATGTCCTAGCAAGCATACAACCATTTAATAATTTTAATTGTTTTTTCTTTTTTCTTCCTTTTTTATTACGATAAAAGAGAATATGATCTTTAAATCCTTATATTTATTGTTGTTCATTTTTATAACTTAGCTCTCTCACTCTTTTCAAATTAACAAATTAAATATTCTGCGGCGGTGTTCATTGCGCTTTTATCAAATTCCATAGTCCTCGGCTTCAATTTCAAAATTAATTGTTTGTTAAATAAATAAAATCTGAAATTTCATTAATTTTAAATTTTTCAAAAATTATTTATTTATTTTTTGTAACTTATGTCTGATTTTCACATACTTACATTTGAATAGAAAATGTGAACTTTTGTAACTTTTTTTTTTAAATGAACTTTTGTAACTTTTATTTAAATAGAAAAGGATCCGAATAGAAAGTAAATATTATATATAAAAAAATATCTCTACGACATATACTTATTTCCTAAACTATAAAACTTAATTCCACTTTTTCGTCTTAATTTACAAGAATATAAATATCAAATAACCATATTTAAGATTGTTTTTATTTATAAAAATAAATAGAATGTCAATTATATTCAAATACTAAAAAAAGAAAAATAAGCATATTATTCAAACATTTGTATTCATATTTCAAAAAACTTCAAACCCATTCAGACTTCAAACAAAAGAGCAAACGATGCCTAAGTTATTCTTCTATTTTTAAGAAACTTTAGATATTTTTGTATTTTTAGAGGAAAGCTAGATTCAAGATTTTTTTTTTTTCATTTAGGAATTTAATACTTTATTTTGCAATAATATTCTAATTTTTTTGCTTCAAGTCTCACGAGGAATCCGCAAATTAAAACTTTTTAAGAAATTTTATTTCTTCTATACTTATACATTTCCATTTCGTGAGTGACCAGTTAAACATGTGTGTTTTCTTTTATTATCGTTTCAACAAAAGAATGTGGCAGGAAATTAGAGAAAGAGTAATAATATAGCTACAAACTCTTGTACAAATTTATTTTGTACAAACTGATGTAGTATGATAAAATTGGTTGAATTAAATATCTCTTGGCCCACATGATCTACTTTTATTATTCTGTATTTTCATTCAACCAATGAATTAATGTCAAATTAGTTTGTACAAGATAAGTTTGTACAAGAGTTTGTAGTTGTATCATCACTGATACGAAATCCCATAATGAAACTTTGAAACTCACACTTAAATTGTAGTTTCAACTTCCCAAGAAAGTTCTAAACAGGTTTATGACAAACAAAACCTTGACCCAATGCTTAAGAAAAGAATGAACCAAAAGTATAGAGAATGATATTGACGCCACACTCAAGAAATAGATGAGAAGGTGAGTGATAAGTCTAAATTTGGAACGCCACAAGAATGCAAATTCTTGATAAGTTCACAAGTTCTCAAAAGAACCAAAGAAAGAATAATCTTTCAAATTCAAATAACATTAATCTCTTAATTGTCATACATAGCAGGGTTGTTGAGTTTAAATAAGGTAAAAGAAACCCAAGATCCTAAAAATACAAATGGAAATATTGGAACAACCCTCCAAGTATAAGTTTGTCAAAAGGTGCTTTAAAAGCCTTCACCAACCCACCATTATTAATGTTAGCATTCACAAACATAATGTTAGCCCACCATCATCAATGGTAGACTTACCTAACACATTGATAAACTTGACACAAAACAAATAAATGAAGTTGAATAATCAAAGGAGTCGTTTGAATTCCCAAGCCTGAACAAGCTGTAATAAATTGATCATAACTCCTTCTAGAGAACTCCAAATCCAGCTCTGTAAAATGCATTGGAAAGCTAACGTAATTATCGTTCCAACGGTATATAGCTTGCACATTAATTCTGGCTCAATCAATACCAGAGTTTTTCCGAATTTTCTGTTTCTGCATTTGATCCAAATTGTGTATTTGGCTGCCCAATAGCTTGAATAATGCCCACAATCCCTTGTCTTCTCTCCAAGCCCAATTCATGATGTATTGCATCTTGAATTGCATTTTCAATCCATATTTTCTCAATTAATTTATTTAATGGAGCTTGCATCTTTTTGGCTCTAGCTCTTGTAATTGAGCCTGCATGAATGTGCAAAGGATCACTTGAAGCTTTAATGGCATTCCCTTGATGGTTCTCATCAATCACTTTATAGGAGTCTAAGTGATAATAATGAAGAAAGCTAGGGACTTTAAAGTAATTTTTTCGTTGGGTTGTTGCAATTTTCAACCGTTGGGGATAATCTTAGTTTTGTAAACCCACCCCATGTACAAAAAATATTTACAATAACTTTACATCATTTTTAAAAAATTATAGATCAACAAAAAATTTTAAGAATTAATTAATTAAATCTTTCTTATAATTTTTTTCTTTTATGACTTATGTCTTTTGACAATCTTTAACCATTTTAATTTTTCTTTAATATATATTTAATTTGATTATTTTATCTTCAAAATATAATACGACCAAATTACTCCACAAACATGTGCTATTGTTTCTAATAGTTTAGGTATTTATTTTTTACGATTTAATATTTTTAATTGAATTCAATAATTTTCAATATTCAACATGTCATAAATACATTTTTTTTAGTTTAATTAAATATTAATAATCATATTAATTGAGTAGAACTTATGTTTTATTTAGAAACAATAAATTTTGTATAAAAAGATTGGTTAAGTTAAAAAAAAATGGATATTTTGGTACTTACACCTTATAAGGGTAAAGTAGTCAAATTACGCTTATATAAAAGTAATTTTAGTGGTCAAATAGAATAGAAAATCTCACGTCATGAAAAATAAATTAAGATAGATTTAATTAATCAACACTCCAAATTTTTTCTTTATTAAAATTATTTAAAAAATAATGAGAATTTATCGTAGTAATTTTTTGCAAGCGAATTTAAAAAAAAAACTGTGCGTGAAATATCTGGACAAAATCAATTTTTAGAAGCCTAAAGTCTTTTACACTTGGCAAACAAACGTGTTGCCTTATGGATGTTATAAACGCTCATTAAGGAAGTGTTAGGAATTTGAGATTTCTCCCAAGATCTTTCCAAGTAATTTGTCAAGTAACAAATTAATAGAAAAATTAAATGGAGAATACACCAATCACACAACACAAGATTTACGAAGAAAAATCCAAATCCGGAGAAAAACCACACCCGTTGTCAAGAGACAACTAGAGAAAAAATATTTACTATGTGAAAAATTATTACAACTACACTCTTAGAAATAATTTTCTCTTACTCAAGGCCCAAATACACCCAAAACTCTCAATTTAAGAGTAATTATATTCAACTCTTAAATTCTCTCTAAATGCAAGAGGAAATGAATTCTTTGGGATGACGAAAACTTATGAAAGGCTCTCCTATTTATAACCAAACGGATAACACTGTTCAAACTGCGTTACTATTCATATTGCGTTATTGTTCAAGCTATGTGGTCAAACTGTGTTACTGTTCACCACTTGGTCAAACCGTGTTATTGTTCACTGCGTGGTCATACCCTATTTTTAAGAGTTCTCCCACTTGGAGATTAGATTGAAAACCAATCAATCTCCACACCATCCTTACTGTCTTCACCTTGGTCATAATCCTCAATATAGAGAATTATCATACTCCACCATAAAAAGCATACCACTTAGAATTAATTATCAATTCTAAGAATTTTACATCGGCATATGTCGAAATATCCTACTGAAATTTATAGTGCAACTTCCATGTTGGCTTTCCTGGAAGTTCGTCAGCCATCGACATAAATTCCACCACACACCCTGCATCAATTCCAACCATGCCTTGTGTGCAAATCTTGTGGCGTTAGCAATAACACATCCCCTTTCATGGCACTAGCGGCATACCATAGGAATGTCATCATCATTTATTTTACAAGGGACCATCGTCTCTCACGATGATGAGAGACTTACCACTAGCAATGCTATCAGTATTTGATCTGGAGCCACTTGCCGATCCTACTCCATTTCTCCTATAACAATATCTTTTTAGGTGCCTCGATTGTCTACACCCCCAGTAGACTCCTTTCTTCTTAGATTTATCTTTCTTCCAATTCCCCCAACTGCCAAAACCGAGACATGTGTAGTTTTAATACTTTCACCACTCAACCTTCTTTCTTTTGAGAGTAAAGTACTACTAACTTCTTCAAGATCTACTGCCTCGTTCTCGTACATCAAATTAGGTAACAGGTGTTTGTATAAAGTTGGAAGTGACTACAACAACCTAAGCGCCTTGTCTTTATCCTCAATTTTAACTCCAATGGCTTCTAGTTCTGACACAATACCATTGAGAATACTGAGGTGATCGAAAAGTTTTGTACCTTCAGCCATTCACAGCGTGTGAAATCGCTCCTATAAGTACAATCGATTTGAGATACTTTTTGTCTGATAAAACTTTTTTAGCCTCTCCTAAAGCTCTTTTGTTGTAGGAATATTTCCTACATTTGCAAGAACTTCTTTGCTAGACACAGTCGTATGGCACTTGCAACTCTATCATCCAACTCTTCCTAATCTTTATCGCTTATACTAGCTTTTCCAGAGCCACTATTGGAAGTAGGGGATGGCTTCCCTTTCAATGACTTGTGTAACCCAGATTGAATCAACACATGCTCGACTTGAATTTGCCACAAACCAAAGTTGATTTTTCCATCAAATTTTTCTATTTCAAATTTCACTGGACTTGAAAATTTCAATCCTGACATATTTTTTTCGCAGATTAACCTTTACTCTTCACTACGAACTATTTGGATTAGCTCACATTGCTTCACGTGAACAATACCGTCTACGTGAATAGTGCCCCGACACCAAAACTTCAACCAATGGCTCTGATACCACTGTTAGGAAATTGAGATTTCTCCCAAGATCTTTCCAAGCAATTTGTCAAGTAACAAATTAATAGAAAAATTAAATGGAGAATACACCAATCACACAACACAAACTTTACGTAGAAAACTGCAAATCCGAAGAAAAACCACCGCCGTTGTCAAGAGATAACCAGAGAAAAAATATTCACTATGTGGAAAATTATTACAACCACACTCTCAAAATTAATTTTCTCTCACTCAAACCCCAAATACACCCAAAACTCTCAATTTAAGAGTAATTATATTCAACTCTCAAATTCTCTCTAAATACAAGAGGAAATGAATTCTTTGAGATGTTGAAAACTTATGAAAGACTCTCTTATTTATAACCAAACGGATAGCACTGTTCAAACCGTATTACTATTCATGACGTGTTACTGTTCAAGCCACGTGGTCATATTGTATCACTATTCACCGCGTGGTCAAACCCTATTTTTAACAGGAAGAGTATGTGGATGTGGTGAACTCTCCATCTATTGGTCCCAGCTTGTGAAATTAAGGGCAAGGCATGTGATACCAAAGCTCTCTAACTTATATATGTATGCATGTGTGTGTCTTTGTGTGTGTATATAGTATTTCTCTAGTGCGAGTGTCCTCATTTTTTTTTCATGCAGACACGCATTTAAGGTGTAAGGTTTAATACAATAAGATTTTAATAATATTAAACTGCATGATTTTATAGTGTATTGAAAAAATAACTTTGTTAAGCTGCACGGCTTAACAGCATTCCCGCATTAAAAAAAAAAAAATGGAGCCGGCACCTGAGAATGATATATATATATATATATATATGTTCTTGCAAAACACCAAACACTAGAGAATAAAATATAGATTTTAATACATTGAAGACTGCTTTTTTTTTTTCTGTCAGTGGCATTCTCATTTTAATAAAGTGAGAATGTCCTCACTAGAGAATGATCATATATGTTCTTGCAAAACACCACAACATACCAAAGCCGTAAGGTTTAGCCTAGTGAGGATAGAAAATAAAAATAAAGAAATAATTCATACATACAGAAAAAAGTAAAAAATAATCCCAACAACCAGCAAAAGAAAAAAATATAGTGATTTTTCTTAAGCCCCCAATAATTTATATTCAAGTCCCTAATACGTATTTACACTTAAATTCTCACACTCTAAATTTTTAAAACAAATCAAAAGAGATGGGCTTTGCAAACTAAAATCAAGCCCAAAAACATCAATATTAATTAAATTTTTAAACATAAATATTAATATTAGTGTAGAGAGAGCATTTTCAACCATGAACATTTTGAAGAATCGGTTACGAAGCCAAATGAGAGAGCAATGGATGAATGATAGTTTGGTTGTTTACATAGAAAAAGACTTATTTAATAATAATGATAATGAAGTTGTAATGCAACGTTATCAATGTATGAAAACTCGTAAAGGACAATTGTAAATATATTTTGAAGTATGAAAAGTCTTTCAAATTTATATATTTATTACTTTTTTGAATTTTTTATATTGTCATTAAATAAGCCCCCAATTATTCAATATGCTGACTCCACCCCCGAATGTATGTGATATACATAGTAATGCTACTAAAGGAGGTAAAAAAATATTTTGAAATGTTTATTGATGATTTTTCAAAATATTGCTATGTGTTTTTATTATATTCAAAAGATCAAGTGTTAGACAAATTTAAAATTTATAAAAGTGAAGTTGAGAATTTTTGTGACATTAAATTAAATGCCTCAGAAGTGATAAAAGAGGTGAATATTTGTTTCTTGAATTTTGTGAATCTATTGGCATTCTGTATGAAACTAGTATTGTATATAAACCACAACAAAATGACATAGTTGAAAGGGAAAATAGGAAACTAATTGAAATGGTTAACACTATGCTTTTTAATTCTGGGCTCAATAAAGGTTTTTGGGGGAAGCATTTTCAACTGCTTGTCATGTCTTGATTAGAGTGCCTCATAAAAAAAACAAAAGTTGACCCTTTATGAATCATGGGGAAAGAGAAAACCTACTCTTCTTATCTAAGAGTCTAAGGTTGTCAAGCCATTATAAGACTACCTGAACCTAAGATCAAGAAACTAGGAGAAAGGGACATTGAATGCATATTTTTGGGATATGATGAACATAGTAAAACTTATAAGTTTCTTGTAAAAGAACATAATAGCTTTGTTGAGATCAATACTATAATAGAATCCAAATAAGTGCTTATATATTTAATCTTGGTAGAGGAGCTATTCTGTGGGGCCACTACTACAAAAATGAACTTTACTGACACTTCGCTTTTGACACTTAATAAAAAGTGTCAGTAATGGTATACATTTGGGTCATTTTTTTCATTTAACAAATATGTATCATAAATCACTGGTACTAAGGTGTCAGTAGCATAAAACACAGTAATTACTGATACTTTAGTGTTAGTGATAAAAAAAAATATAATTCTAATTATATTTTTACTTGGACTCGAACTCAATATCTCCGAAGTTAAAATTTTAATTTCAAACTACAAACCACTTGTGCGCATATTTTCTTTGTTTGGTAAAACCGTATATAATTAACTACAAACCCTTTGCCATAATTTAACACAAACTTTTCGATCTCCCTCCACCAAAATTTGTTCCCTCTCAAACAAACTAAAATCCAAATCCCTAAAATTCCAAGTGCCTAAATCCCTAACTCTCCCTAAGTGCTAACCAACGACAGCCCCTCTCTAAGGCCTTAGCAGCACGCACGATGACGGCGGCACACGTAGCCCTCGTAGCAGCAGCCCAGCAGGTCGCACCACACATTGCAGTAGCTTGCTTGCTTTCACTCTCTCTCGGAATGCACACACAGTAGTGGCAGCCCCTCTCTCTCACGCTCGTTTAGTCGCTCTCACTTTCTCCGTCTCTGGTCACCATCTCACCCTCTGGTCTAAACTGTTGCCGTCGCAGTCGCGTTCAGCCGTCGCCATCGTGCCGGCCGCCTGAGAAAGTGAGTTGAGATTCCACTTTTTAATTTTTTTCATTAATTTTTTGCCTGAATTAGATTAGTCAAATACTCAAATTAATTGAGTTGTGAGTAATACTATAATAATTTAATTTGCCCCGCATCCTCTGCAGAAGGTAAGCAACTCCATTTTTAGGGTTCGTGTAGTAGTTGTCGTGACTGAATCGCCTTAGTAATCATAAGGTCAGTTTTATCAAGAAGGGCAACTTCAATCTTTTGGCATTTTCAGTGCTGCTTCCGAATCTCTCTTTACTGTAGCCTGCTTCTACATGTGATTTGAAGGCCAAGAATTTATCTCAAGGGCGAATCATATTATGTTTCAATTCTCTGTTTGACCCTTTTAACTTTTGAATATCAACATTATATGTTTAGTGTTCCGTCAGTTGTTTTATCAAATATATAGGCCTTTGGGCTTTAGACACTAGTGTTCAAAATTGCCATCTAGTTTTTATGGTAATTTTGAGCAGGGGTTTCGCTTCATTTGCTTGAATAAAATATCAGTTTTCATTGTCATGGATCCAAAAAAAAAAAAAAAAGGCCTTGGCCAATGGTACCTCAGGAGGTCTAAGCCAAGGCTTCCAAAGACAATGTTCCCATGATCGATGTGACTCAATTTGGCTACTTTAAGGTTTTAGGTAAGGGCCTTTTGCTTGAGAACCAACTCGTTGTGGTGAAGGCCAAGCTTGTTTCCAAAATAGCCAAGAAGAAACTTAAAAAAGCCGGTGGGTCTGTCGTGTTTACTGCTTCGGTTTAGTGTTATTGCTTTTATAAATTTTTTTCTGATATTTTGGTTTCAGCTTTTGAGTATTTGACTATATAGTTTTGGATATTTATGTTATCATCGGAAACTTTTTGTTTTATATTAAGACCTGTTATTGATTAAGAAGAAGAAGAAGAAGAATATTTTGCAGAAAATGTTTTAGTTTCTTTCTTCCATTCGGCATTCGTAGTATTTATTTGATTCGATTTCTGTCATGGTGTGTTGATTATGCGGATGATAAGATACTACCTTGCTCCTTTACTTATGTTTGATTCCTTATACTAGAAACATACCTCTAGTAGAGTTTCCATTTATCTACTTTATTGTTGTAAAATCTGTTATAAAATGTATAAGCAATCATTCATTTGAACTCTCTTTATATGCTTAAAATCTAAATTCATGTATGAGGTGTTAGTGTCAATGTTGTTGATCATTTCAATAAGTAGTGCCAATTTATAATGACCTTGGTGCATTTCTATTCAGTTAGTAAACTTTTGTCATTTAAGTTATTTATTTGTTTAACAAATGTATAACTAGTTTCTACAAATTTACTTTGTGTATAATAGATGATTCAAAATCTTGGCATAGAGGAAAGTGAAGTTTCTGAGGTAAATAGGGTACTTTACAAAAACTATACCACATCAATGGTTGGTCTAAGATACAGTATATATGTAAGTTTAAGTGCACTATTATTTATATACATATCCTTGCCAAAAAAAAAACAATAAAAGCAGTTTCATAAACTGATGTAAATGTTGTTATTATTGTTAATTTGCAGTCTATCAACTATGACTTTGACAATGGTGACTATCATAGGTAACATTATTTTCCTTTCTAATTCATCTGAAAGTGTTAATTTGCAGGGGCTGTTTCTACTAAAGAATAGCAACAAGACAGCCCCTGTAGATTTCTAGTGGTTGTTTTCACTGCACAACAGTCCCTATAAATTTCTGGGGGCTGTTTTGTTGCTATTCTAAAGTCAAAACAACTCCTATAATTTTTTTGGGCTATTTTGCAATGAAAATACTTTTGAGGATTGTTGAGGAAGGAGGGGAATGAGAGCAATAGTTTTTTAGAAGGCTTGATGAGAGTTTCATAAATTTGACAAGTTTTACGATATTAAAGTGAAAGAAGTTTATGCTAAGGCTGAAAGTTTGAGTGGGCAAATGGATGTTTTGATTGCAGATTTCTGTTGTTTGATTATAAAAAATAGGAAGGTTTTAATTAGATTGACTTAGATGTTTCGTTTTCTGTGACTTGTAGCAGGTTATCCAACATGGCTTCTTCAGACAACTTAAGCTAAGGTTCTTTATTTCTATAACTTTCAGTATTATTATTGTAATATTATTTCTTATTGTTTTATTAGTTGTTGAAACATCCTTCAATTGCTCTGTTTAACTACGCGCAATCAATTTGTTTTCCATAATCTATTTCCATACTAATTGATTTTTTGTTGTTGTAGGTGGGGAAAAAATGAAGCTGCAGATGGATATTGAGTGATGTTCTTGTGCTTCTTTTTAGTGGAAACTAAATTAGTACTTTGTGGTTGTTGAAAACTTAATTTAGTACTTATATTTTTCTTTTCCAGATAGTGGTGTAGTTGAATCATGTGAATTTGAGTGATGTATTTGGGATGTTTATTATGTGAATTATATTGCGACATTTTATATATTTTATATATTTTGAGCTTTCTTTTAGTTGTAAAACAAACATGAAAAATATAATTAGAATAAAAAAAATTTATTAACCAATCCTGAATAACATTACTAAATACTGACACTAAATATTTAAATTGACATGAATAATTTTTTATATTATTGAGCTAGCTTGTTATTGATACTATAGTCACATAAATTACTGACATGTAAATAGTATCATCAAATATTAACACTATTGTATCATAATTTTGGTGATAATATAGTGACATGAATTACTGATACAAAAATCACTGACACTAAAAATTAGTGTCAGTGTGTTCTGGCTTGAGCATCACTGACACAATTAACAAGTGTCAGGAAAAGTAATTACTGACACTAATTTAGTGTCAGTAAAGCCCATTTTTGTAGTAGTGGGCTCAAAGAAGTAAACATGCATAGCAGACTCCACCATGGTTGCAGTATTTGTAGTTTTGCCTTCATGTAGCAAGGAAGCTGAATGGTTAAGGAATTTACTTATTGAAATTCTTATCTAATCTAAACCAATACCTCATGTAACCATTCACTGTGATAGTGAGGCATCTTTGTCAAGGGCATACAGCCAAATCTATAATGAAAAGTCTAGGCATATTTTCTAAAACGTAGTTATGTGATATAATTGCTAATAGATGAAGTAATCACAATTGACTTTGTGAGATTATGCCAAAATTTGGCGAACCCCTTAACTAAAGATCTTGCAAGGGACATTATATTAAAAACTTCTAAGGGGATAAGACTAAAGCTACCGTCATCTTATTACCAATGATAAAAACTCAACACAACACTTGAAACACCAAGAGTTTGGGTTCAATGAGCAAAAGTACATCATATGTTATACATAGCAAGCACTATAATATTTAAAGATGCATCCTAAATGTGAGTGCTTCATACCTATAACATGTGGCAAAGGTTAAGCTACTTAGCTTTTAATAGACTTATAAATTCTTGATACCTATGTGAGTGTAAGAGATGGTGTCCCTTCTTATGTAACTTCACTGGTTACTAAAGTGCTCATGAAAACAAGATATAGACACAGGACCAATCCATATGTCAGCTAAAGAATACTTAAGAATTTGAGAACATGTGTGTGAGATATGTCCGATTAGTCAAAGAAGGTCACTAGTTTAAAGCTTGTCTATTGTACCATCTTGATTAACCATGATTTGTTTCACTAAGTGAAGGTTCAATCCCAAAAGCACCCTCCATTTATGCATAAGTTTTTCGAGCTTGTGTGAGATAATTTTTCAAAATTCATTTATTTTGAACAACGGTGGAGGATTTTCAAAATAAATAATATCCTATTGTGAAGACATCTCCAATTAATTATGCCCTCTAAAAGATATATTTTTTCACTTAAGGATGCATCCTTTCATGGTAGCGTTTCATCTAAAGATGCATCCTCTTGTGGTAGCATTTCATTTGAAATGGAGATTTCAATTTAGACCATTTATTAAAATCAAATCTTGATTTGATGGCCATGAATGAAGGGACAACTTGAAAGGTGACAACCCAAATAGGAGGCCTACAAGTATAACTATAAATAGAGGTCATATTTAGGTTATTTGGACATGGAAAAAAATGATCCTACACCATTCTTTCTCAGGCCTCTTTCCTAAAATAAATTTCATCATATAACATCTATTTTTATACATCAAATATCTAATATATTGTTCACTGCAGGAACAATATATTGATTCTTCGCAAATTTGCAATATTCAAGAGTACTCAATTTGCTTTCATTGATGTACAATGCAAACAAACAAATAAGTGCTTCATTGTTTCCAGAGGCATATTTGCTTAACTCATGTGCATCACTTAATCAGTGGGGGTGAATGACGTTTTAAGGAAAGTGACATTCATAATGTGCCTTGAAGTACACATTAATTTTTTCTGCAATTTACCTATTACCCTTATTTTCTTTGTACCTACAAAGTTGTACTCACATTGCTTTATTATAAAAAAGTTCCAGAAGGATTACTGCAATTCTCTACATTTGTCATTCCCCACAAATATATATCCCTAATAGTAGGAAGCTCAAGCCTCAATCCCAAGGCACGTGGGTTTTTTATTTAAATATCCCTCATTTGTCCTTAAATATCATATCTATACCCCATTACATACATATACCTCATGAAAGTGTAAAAAGTCAAAAATTACCTAAAAAAAATCATCTACCTACATTTTCTTCCTCTCTCATAATTTCTACATAATAACATAACCAAAGTCAAGTATACTCGACTTTTTACCTGACTTAATTAAAAGGAAAATTTTCATTTCAATTTATGTCGAGTATTCTCGACCAGTTACCGAACTTCAATGAAAAGTCGAGAATTTTTGCTGAATAAATGTTGAGCAAGGTTAAATTAAGGTTGAGTATTCTCCACTCTTTACTCGACTTACTTGAAAAAGTCGAGAATTTTCCAGACAACTTTTTATTTCAATTGAAGTCGAGTATTCTCGACTATTTACCCGACTATTATGGAAAAGTCGAGAATTTATGCTGAATTACTAATTGTGTATGGTTTGGTTGAAGTCGAGTATTCTCGACTATTTACCTGACTTCGAGAATATCTTACAGTTTTATAAGGATTTAGTTGTGGTTATTTTTGTACTTTCTCTAGTTTTTTAAAGTATATATGTGTAAAATTTAGGAGTGTTATAATTTAAGTCATATATTGGGTATTTTGGAGGAAATGGGGTATATCCCACGCAATTCTCCCAAGGCACACAATTGCTTAGCTAAGGCCTCATGTGTGGGTCTATCTCACTACGTTCAATATGTTGAGGTGATGGCATAGTCGCACATAAGTTTCTCTTTTCCCCCAAAAGACTTTACAAAAATTACATAAACATATATTGCAATCATTATTTTGTATCTAAAATGTAAATTATTGTTCTATCTTTTTTTTTTTAAATAAGAGATTGACACAGTCCAAATTGATTTTTAGTATATTATTTTCCTTAAAATTTATATTCAGGTGGTCATTCAAAAAACTTGCTTGAATTCACTCAAACTAGCCCCTATCACTTTCATTTTTTTATTTTGGTTAAGTTCTTTAAAATTTTTCTTTAATTTAGTAGTCAAACATTTTTTACTCAATTTTTATAATTTAAAATTTTTTCAAATAGTGCACTTAATTAATTACAGCAATAAACTTACCTTCACATTATTTTCTTTACCTCATATAAAGCTCAAACCTTTCCATAGTGTACTTGTGCTTAAGCGGAAATAAAGTTATTCCCCAGAAGATCAAAAGACATTATATAAAATTACAATCAAATTTCAATTTTGATCCATTAGATGATTTAAAAATCGAACATCAGTTGCAAATTATTGTTATAACTATCTTTTAGTTATTTTTTCTTAACACAAGCTATTTGTTTATTTGCTTAACCAATGTTGAATAATTATATATTTGCAAGAACATATATGCTAACTTACACAAAAATTTAAAAGAAAAGGGGATTAAAGATTTTAGTTTGAATTTGGAATTAAGAAAAATGAAAATCCATTAATAATGAAAAAGGTAAATTATCTATATGATTTATCAAAAAAATTAGAAGATTTAAAAATTAATTGATAGTTTAGTATTTCACAAAAGTCCGTATTATAATTTAAAGAGAGTTGGGTTATTTGCACTCTAAAAAGTACTTTGAATACTCATATTTGAAAAAATAATAATTACAGAAATAACTATAATATATTTTACGTTTAAGGAAATAAAATTGAGTATAATTAAACATAAGATTATTATTTTAGACACCCATTAAATACACCCATTTATTTGTAATTATTCTTTATTTAAACCCTAAAACATGCTTCTTCATGTCTAATAAAACAATTTGGAAATTGTTCACGGTGTATGTATGATAAAAAAAAAATGTTTCAATTGTTGTAGTACAAAAAGAATAGCGAAAACAAAGAAAAGCAATTATAGGAAGGAAAAGAAAGAAAAGGCAAAATAGCAGTGAATTGCAATTAGCTAAGATAAATGTCATTGAAATTGGAGTCCCCGCAATGTAGATTTAAGAATGTACTGAATATTTGTATAGGTGTATAGAGTAAATAAAAATAATTAAATTAAAGATTTAAGTGAGGATTTTTTTGTATTTTAAATAGTATACAGAGTAAAACTTAAATATTTAAATTTTAGAGATAAGTATACGGAGTAATAAATTGTTGAGAATGATATTTAGTATCTATTTGGTATGGCTTATTTAAGAGCCATAAGTACTTATTTAATCGTATAAGCACTTTTTAAAAATTTTTATGGTGTTTGGTTATTTTTTTAGTAGAGTTTTTTTAGCTTAAATAAGCTAATTTACCTCTACTAGCAAAAACCCAAAATTTAAGCTTTTGGGAGTAGAGGTTAGAGAGCTTTTCTAAAAATATATAATAAAAAAAAAATCACACAGTTTAATAGTTCAAAAGTACTTTTTTTATTGACAACCAAACACCCAATGACTTTTTGTCCAAAAGCTCTATTGGTATAAGCTCTACTGCTATAAACTCTACTGTTATAAGCTCTATTTAATAGCTGTACCAAACGGAGCCTTAGAGTGCAAATAATCTAACCCTTTTAAAAAAATGTTATTTCAGTTTTTTTTTTTTTTTTTAACTTCAATATGGGAAAGAGACATTTCATATTTTCACTAAGACCCACCTTACGTGGCCTTGAGCTTGCCAAGTTTTCCCTGCGCAAACAAGAGTAGGGATATCTAATAATAATCAAACTCAAACAGCCCATGTATATATTTAATTTCTAAATCATCTAAAAATAATAATTAATGTAATCGCACTAAATTTTAACTTATTTTTTGAATTACATTCTAAAAAGACAAAGTATAAAACAAATAGGAGTTGGTTTTGAAAAATTAATTATTATATAAATAACTACTAATTATAATTAATTATTATATAAAATTAACTAACTTATATAAGTTAAAATTAATAAATACTAGGGTTAGCAATGAACCAGGTTGATTCGGGCTTGGGCTAGCCGGCTTTGGCTTTTTGAGCTCAAATTTTCTTAAAAAAATAAAATTTTCAAAATTTTAAATTAAGATTTATCTATTGAAAACTATATTTATAATAAAGAGAAAATAGTGGGTAAAGTTTAAATTTATTTATTTTTAATCTCATACCTCTCTCGAGATTCAAACCTAGATAGTCATTTAAATAAAGTTGTTTAAAAATCATTCGACCATAACCTTGGTGTCTATTAAAAATTATATTCAATTAACTTGTAAGTTTCTAAAAGACAAAATATAAGGGTCTTGAATGAAAGGGCCTTTAAGTCTGTATTTTTGTGTGAGCACCTCATTAAATTTCTGTATGGCCCTTCTTGAACCAAAATCATGATTCCCTCACTAGGTATTTATTTTTATCTTTTTTAAATAATTTTTTTACTTTTGAATATCCAACATATCGTAAATAAATTTTGTTAGTTTAATTAAATATTAATAATCACACTAATGAAGTGTAAATTATACATTGTGTAAAAATAATAAATTTTACATAAAAGAATTGGTGAAGTTAAAGATAATTTTTGGATTTAATAGATTAATGCTCAAAATCACAAAAAAAATTAATTAATAAATTAAGATGAATTTAATAGATTAATGCTCAAAATTTTTTCCTTAATTAAATTTTTTTTAAAATAATGAGAAAGTGGAGTAGATTTACGAAAATTATGGGTAAAACTGTACGACCCTTATCGAGAAAAAAAAAAAAAAGGGGTAGCGAAAAGTCATTTTCACTTGGGCAATCAAACATGTTGCCTTATGAATGGTATAAATGCTCATTAAGGAAGAGTATGTGAATGTGGTACAAATAGCCAGGAGTAGGCTTTGAAAAAATTTAATAAAACTTGTGGTTTGCTCATCATTCGAGGTGGAAATAAAAATATTTGATGAAACTGCAAATTAAAGATAATTTTGATTATATTAATCTAAGAATTTATATGGAAAAAAAAAATTTTACACATACATTTTTTTCTTTGAATACTACAAAAATTTTATTAATAGAAAAAGAATAGAAAGAAGTAAGTTACAGACTAATCATATAAATTTATATTTTGGGAAGCCCCAAGAGTTTTCATGTAGACTTGTGCCAATAGGGGTCGGCAGAACATCCCACGAACTATAATATGAACAAGTAGCACCCAGGTCAAGATATCCACAACCGAATTACTTTCTCGGTACTATGACTACAACGAAATTGCGTACACTAATTGTTACAATTAAGCGCCATTGAATTCGAAGCCGCTGTGGAGAATGAAAATGTACGCTCAAATGGCAAGTAAGAGCCGAAACAGAATCACTCTCAAGCCAAATAAAATGCCAATCCGTAGAATCCAGGGTGAAGAAGGCGAGCCTGGACAAAACCGAGAAAGCATGGTAAATGACAAAAAATTAAAATTTAACTAAATACGTGTTCTTTATTTTAAATTAACTAATATGATAAATTTGTATGATACATGATTTTTTTTTTTTTCAGTTTGATCTTTTAAGTTAGCCTAGAACTATAAAAACAATGTTGATGCAAAATTTTTGCTCAATGTACAGCGATTGATTTGTGTTTCAGACTTTCTTCTAAATCGAGTTCTGTGGCTTATTTTTTCCTTGAGTCGAGTGTCTCAAACTACATGTCTCCTTATCGTTAATTTTTCTGCAAAAAGAAACAATTATCAAAGGGTGCCGGGGTTGCCGGCAATAACCCTCCGACACTCAAGTCAGCCTTTTAAATTTGATTGTAAAGAGAGAATTTAGAGAGAGAATGACAGCATTTCCTTACCCTTTTTTCTCTTACCTTCAAATGGGGAGTCTTGGTCTTTATATAGGCAATTTGATCCATGAGGTGGAGGTGCCATCATGACACGTGGCATTGTCTTAGTGACAAGTGTCTGCAAAACTCATGCATAAAGACACATGTCATTATGTGTCAAGCTTGTTCATGACAAGTAATCTTTAGACATTTGTCATTTTTTGGGCTGTTAACCTTTAATGGACTTTAATTTAAATTCGGCACTTATATTGGTTCCTTACAAAGAGGATTGATTTTGCAACATTTTGCCCGTAAGTGCATTCTGCCCGTAGGCGCATTCCGTAGAATGTATATTTGCCCGTAGGCGCATTCCGTAGAATATGTATTTGCCCGTAGGCGCATTCCGTAGAATATGTATTTGCCTGTAGGCCCACTCCGTAGAATGTGTATTTGCCCGTAGGCGCATTCCGTAAAATGTGTATTTGCCCGTAAGTGCATTCCGTAGAATGTGTATTTGCCCGTAAGCCCATTCTGTAGAATGTGTATTTGCCTGTAGACCCATTTCAAGTAGCTCGTGTGCTCTTATTTAGAAATATTTTCGAAGTATCTAGGTCATTTTTTGTGATGAATGGACCTAGGTCGTTCTTTAGGAGGAATGGACCTAGGTCGTTCTTTGTTAAATCATGTCTTTGACATTTTGCCAAAGCCTTGCCCTTTAGGCGTATTAAGAAATATTTTCTAAGTGCCTAGGTCGTTCTTTGCGAGGAATGGACCTAGGTCGTTCTTTGCGAGGAATGGACCTAGGTCGTTCTTTGCGAGGAATGGACCTAGGTCGTTCTTTGCGAGGAATGGACCTAGGTCGTTCTTTGCGAGGAATGGACCTAGGTCGTTCTTTGTAAAGAATAGACCTAGGTCGTTCTTTGCGAGGAATGGACCTAGGTCGTTCTTTGCGAGGAATGGACCTAGGTCGTTCTTCCTTAAAATCATGTCTTTGGCACTTTGTCGAAAACTCGCCCTTTGGGCGTTTTACTTAGAAATATTTTCTAAGTGCCTTTGTCGTTTTTTGTGAGGAATGGACCTATGTCGTTCTTTGCGAAGAATGGACCTAGTTCATTCTTTGCCAGGAATGGACCTAGGTCGTTCTTTGTGAGGAATAGACCTAGGTCGTTTTTTGTGAGGAATGGACCTAGGTCGTTCTTTGTAAAGAATGGACCTAGGTCATTATTTGTTGAATCACGCTTTTGGTTTTTTTTGTCGTGTCTTGCATTTAGACACTTTAGTTAGAATTGTTAGTATCTTGACCGTTCTTATAGAGAACAGGCCTGAGTTATTTTATATAAAATAATTTCATTAGGCCTATATTTTTCGTGGGTTTGGGCCTTTCATATTTTGGTCTAACAAACAACTATACTTGTTACATTATTTCAAAAGAAAATGAAATAATACTGAATGTAACTGAAAGAAACTTAAACATAACAAATAATAAGTATGCCTAGAAAGAGATTAATTTAACACAACAAATTTCTTGGGCTTAAAAGCAAAACTTTATGAGTCGCCACATGTTGTATCATTTTAAGTAGTTGAACATGGTGCAACTACATTTCATTTTCAGTCGCTCTCATAGATCATATATATCTACAAAGCGCAAATTCACTGAGTCTTTTTAGCGAGTAAGAGTTTGAGCGAAAATTCTTGAAGCTTGGGTTGCAAAATAAAAGATGAATTGGTAGTTAAGTCGATGTATTGAATGGAAGATTGAAGACAGTAAGGTCGTAGAGGGACAGTTGCATGCTATTATTTCGTCAAATTTTACAAAATGACAAAAACAATTAATCACACGCGTATACAAAATAAATATGGTTGTCTGTCTGATAACCAAAACTTATGATGACAGCTGGGGCTAACTGTGGACAACTATCATACATTGATGCGGAATAAGACATCCTTCCCCCTGTACGATCGGGTATATATTAATTCACTAATTAGGTTTGAACCTTTCAAAAGGAAACACTAAATTGGGCTGCGCACTCTTTCAAGAGTTTTTTTAGAAATTAACTACTTTTAAGATATCGAGAAATTTTCTTAATTAATTGGTCCGAAAGCTCTTCAATTGCCATGCTTTAGGATTTTATTAGAAACTTTCTACATAGATAGCGAGCGTGCGTACATTCATACACAAATATATATATACATGCACACGCACATATCTGGATGATTTTAAAATATACAAAGAGTTAAAACGTAAGAAAAATATAATTTTTAATGTACTATTTCTTATATTTTAGTGCATTAAATTTTTGGTCTTTCAGTTTCGTATAGACAATTTCAAAATGCGAACATATGCACCTAAGCATGACTCTATATATATAAATTTTTCAAACGAGGGTATAACTCCGCATTTTAGTAAAGTGTGGGAATCCCTATCGGAAAAGCCTTACATAAATATAGTATTCTCTAGTAAGGATATCCTCATGCTACTAAAATGCAAAAAAAAATAGATTTCAATACTTGGTGATTATGTTTTCTTTTTATCTACTATTGCGTTGAAATTTATATTTTTGTGAACTTCCTCACATTATTATATGTTAGTGCCTCCTTCCATTACCATCTCAACATACTAAGGTGTTAAGCCAGTCCTACACAGGTTTTATTTCAGTATTAGGATAGAAAATATAAAATTATATTATGTTAATTTTTTTCACTTTTGTGAGAGTAAACTTAAATGAGGGCACTTGTTGAATAAACTGAAATGGGTACTTGACCATGTATTTATTTTGACGGTCGGTTTGGTTTGTCTTAGTTACAATGACTACAATCATTTATTAGAGTTTGGTTTTGGTGTTTGCAAGTTCTCTTTTTTTTTTAAAAAGATTGGCATCATAAATATTATGGTATTTCTTTATCTAAAATTATCACGTCATTTATAATTTTTTAAACTATATGACAATTTTAAATTAATTTGACATTCTTTTTGCCAAAATAGTCAACCTAAAAATATATTTATATTTTCATAGGAAATTAATCAACCTAAAAAAATTAGTTAATTGGATTTTATCAAGGGTTGAACCAACAATTTAACTGGTGGTGGGATATCAAATTCTGACAAGTATCAAAACTTGGACGAAGCATTACTAATTAGGGTATGGCTAAGTTACTAATTGTTTAATTTTCCTTTCGAACTGATGTTATCAGTAATTCTCCTTTGTTTAATGAAAATGGCGGTTTTATCATAAGCTCATTTTTCACCACTCGTTATATTCGAAAGAAAATCGATTTTAGAAAAATACAACAATTTGAAGAACTAAAAATATCACAGATTGTTAAGTTTAAAATTCATTATATTTATATATACAATAAATCTCTAATGAAAACATCCTCATTTTAATAAAATGAACATATTATTAAAATATAAATAAAAAAAATCGGTTTTAGTACACTGGCAGACAAAAAGTAGTGTATATATAAATATACATATACATATACATATATATATGTATGTATTTTACAATAAGGGAATCACTTAAGAAAATAATGATCAAGCTATATATTTCAATATACTTCAATATACTGTATCGGAGTGTATGTTGTTTCATGTTATCTTATCCATTACTTTATTAAAGAAAGGGACTTCCTTACTAAAAAATTGCTTACACAAACACATACACACACTAAAATAATGTTTCAATGAGGGATCTTCTAAAAGATAACGAAAACAAACACTCCAACATACTAAACAAAACACAGTGCATTACAAATCTCAATTAATATTTCTCTGTGAAACCAAATTGAAGTCTGGGCAGGCTAAAAAGGTTTGCAGTCAGTTAGCTGTAGAGAATGTTTTTGTAGTGGATAGCGAGGGGAAGAGTGGAGGGTAGCTATCATGTGGAATACAAACACATCAGTTCAAATTAAGTCATATATTAGGCACCACATAGATTTCCAAGTCCGTAATGCTCAAGGAAAGGTGTGGAGGGGAGCAAGAGTATACTAGCATCATAAAGCTAGTCAAAAGAAACATACATGGACACTTTTAAGGAGATTGGCAGGTTTGTTCTCACTCCCATGGCTATGCTTTGGAAACTTTAACGAAATTCTAAATTTGAACGAGAAAATTGGAGGGCTTGATAAAAGTGTAGAGGCAATTGAAAAGTTTAGAGAAGCTATTCGAGATTGCAAATTGGTTGATTTAGGAAGCAGGGGCTACCCTTTCACATGGTCAAATAGGGCCTCAACTTATAGAAGAGAAGTTAGATATATTTTTTTGTAACCAAGAGTGGAAGGCTGAGTTTTATAATGATCTTGCCACTAATTTGGTGCATTGGGAGTCTGACCACCATCCAGTATTGATGGAGGTTAAGGAGAGGCAAAGGAGTTTAATTTATGAGAAAAAAAAACTTTCACTAGACTTCATTATGAAGACATGTGGATCTCATATGAAGATTGTAAGAATATAGTGAAAGAGGAGTGGTTGCAATAGCACATGAGCAATGAAGAGAGTCATGCTGAGGTTTTTAGATCCATAGTCAAAAAGTCAATGGCGTGTCTAATTATCTGGAGCAAAAAGAGAGTTTGGAGGAAGGCATAAGAAGGTGAAGGAATTAATGAGGAAGTTAAATGAAGCCAAAGAGCATTATGATCAGTATAACAGAGGAAATGAAATCAGAAACATTGAGAAGTAGATTCAAAGAATTTTGATGGAACAGGAGGTGCATTAGAAGCAGATGTCAAGGGCTGATTGGTTAAAAGCAGGGGACAAGAATACAAAATTCTTTCATGCCAAAGCCTCATCGAGAAGAAGAAAAAACAAGATAGAAGGAATTGAAGATAATGCTGGAAATTAGCTCGAGAATAAAGAAGATGTAGAAAACAGATTCTGTGAATACTTTCAGGATTTGTTCACTACTTCAAAGCCAAGCATGGACTAGATAAATGCAACTCTAGAAGGCATGGCACCAAAAGTGAGTGCAGAGATGAATATGCTTCTGGAACATGCCTTTACAACCGAGGATATTGAAGCAACTCTCAATCAAATGTGCCCAACAAAAGCCCCTAGACTAGATGGATTGTAGGTTGTCTTCTTCCAAAAAACACTGGAAAAATGTCAAAAAAGGAGTGATTGCAACATGCCTCAAAGTTCTAAACCAACAAGGTATTATACCCCCCCCCCCGGTAATCATACTTACATTGTGCTTATTCCTAAGGATGAAAAGCCAAGAAAGTCACAGAATACAGGCCCATCAGTCTATGTAATGTCATTTACAGATTAATTGCTAAGGCCATTACCAATAGATTAAAATAGATTCTCTATAAAATTATATCTCATGTGCAAAGTGCTTTTGCTCTAGATAGGCTAATAACTAATAATATAATTATTGGTTATGAATGATTGCATAAAATTAGACATAGCAAGGGGGAACAATGGCCTAATGGCTTTGAAGTTAGACATAAACAAAGCCAATGATAGGGTCGAGTGGTCACTCTTGAAGCATACCATGGAGAGTTTAGGCTTTTCAATTAAATGGATAAACCTGATCATGAATTGCATCACCACTCCTACATTTTCTGTCATTATAAATGGAGCTACAAAAGGATTGATACAACCTCAAAGGGGTCTAAGGCAAGGGTGTCCTATGTCCCCTTATTTGTTCTTGCTGTGTACAAAGGTATTTCCAAACTTGATGTGGCAGGCAGAGAGACAAAATCTAATTCATGGACTGAGATTTGATAGAAACATCACAATCTCTCATCTTTTGTTCATGGATGACAGCTTGATTTTTACAAGGGCCTCGGTTGATGATTGTAAGCAGCTGAAGAAGGTTTTTGTTCATGGACAGGTTTTCAATTATGAGAAATCATTTATGTTCTTTAGCGGAAAAATTCCAGAAGGGCAGACAACAACAATAAAAGATATTTTCCAACTCAATGTAGTCTCAAGGCATGAAAAATACTTGAGGTTACCTTCTATAGTAGGCAGAAAGAGAACCAGTTTCTTTAATAATGTGAAGCTCAAAGTTCTAAGTAAAATTTCCAACTAGCAGCATAAGCTATTCTCGAGTGGAGGAAAGAAAACTCTCATTAAGGCGGTAGCAGAAGCAGTACCTGCATATGCCATAAGCGTATTTAAGATCCCCACAGGATTATGCAATGACATCCATAGAGCAATTGCAAGATTCTCATAGGGATCCAAGGAAGACAATAAAGGAATTCACTGGGAGAAGTAGGAGAAAATAAGCTATGCCAAGATTAGAGGGGGGCTGGTTTCAAAGATATTTCAAGCTTTAATCAAGTTTTAGTTGCAAAGCAAGGATGAAGGCTGTTGCAAAATCTAGATTCCTTAGTAGTAAAGGTGCTGAAGGCTAGATATTTCAAGAAAACAGATTTTCTAAAGGCTAAAGTAAGCTCAAATCCATCCTTCATTTAGCGGAGTATTTTGTGGGGAAGATAGGTATTGTAGAAGGGAATAAGTTGAAGGATAAGGCATGGAGAGAAATCCAGATTCAAACTAGTAACTGGATACCTAGACCAGCAACCTTTAGGCCAATTTGTGTGCCTTCCTTGCCTACAGAAGCAAAAGTCTCAGAATTCATTCTCCTAAACCAGTAGTGGAATGAAAGCCTGATCAACCAAAACTTTGCAAGGGTGGATGCTGAAATTATAAA
The DNA here is from genome assembly GCA_039657385.1 of Citrus x changshan-huyou. Lineage (NCBI taxonomy): Eukaryota > Viridiplantae > Streptophyta > Magnoliopsida > Sapindales > Rutaceae > Citrus > Citrus x changshan-huyou. The sequence continues at coordinate 11,468,829 of CM077549.1, forward strand.
GAGAATTCCATTACCAAGAACCCCACAAGAAGATGAGGTAATTTGGCACTATGATAGGAAGGGCTTGTACTCTGTGAAGAGTGGCTATCAATTGACACTCAAAATCAAGTTCCCTGAGCCTCCAGCTAGATCCACAAGTGCTTCTCAGGGCTGGCAAAGTATTTAGAGACTTAACTTGCCAAGAAAAATAAAAATTTTTGTGTGGAAAGTGGCCAGAAATCTGCTACCAACAGTAGAAAATATGTGGAGAAGAAAAATATTACAGAAGCCGACGTGCCAAATTTGCAAAGTTAAATGAAAAGATGTTTTCCATGCCCTTATGGAATGCAGGTTGGCGAGGAAAATATGGAAATGCACTAATCTATAGGCTGAAGTGAAAGGAGTAATGAGAGAAGATATGTTGAGTATTATACAGAGAATAAAGAGTACTTAGGACAAGACTAAGATTGATTCTGTAGTAACTATTTGGTGGGTTGCGTGGCATGCAAGGAACAAATTTCTCTTCGAAGGAAAAAAACTGGATCCAGTGGTTTCAATGGCCAAGGCGATTATGGATGTGTATCAGATAATGCAATTTCAAAATCAAGAGGGACAAAGAAGCACAGAGGATCTAGCGATGCAGAGATGGAATCCACCCCCGAGCAATAAGTTGAAAGTCAATGTTGATGTGGCAATTCATGAAGATAGGCAGGTTGCAAGGTTAGAAGCGGTTATAAGGAACTCTCAAGGCTAAGTGGTAGTTGCAGCAGTAAAAAGAATTATTTTTTAAGGAGATGTAACGATAGCAGAGGCTAAAGCTGTCAAATGGGGAATGGAAGTGGCAAGGGAAGCAAGCTGCACATGTGTGACCATTGAAACAGACTGTAGAATGGTAGCTGATTTAGCCAACAACAAGGTTAGCAACAAATCACAGATTTGGTGGACTATAGCAGAAATTCATAGTAGCAAGCTAGATTTTCAATCGATAACATTCCAACATATTCCAAAACATTGTAATGCTAGTGCTCACTATTTAGTCAAAAGAGCTTTACAAAGCTCAGAATCTGCCATCCGGAAGGATCAGTTCCCTGTGGATGTTTTGTGTATGCTTGATAGTTTTCGTAATAAATTGAAAGGTCTATTTTCTTTTTTAAAAAAAACACAGTGCATTAAAGTAATGAATCTCTTATTAAATAATGATTGTTTAGGGAAGATATCCTCATTTTAACAAAGTAAGCATGTGATAACTCTATGAAATGAGAGTTATCATGGCACTTTTAGACTTAAATCAAGAATACTTAGAGAGTAAATAATGTGTTTTCATTGCATTTTTATTATATTTTGCATAAACATTCATCTTAGTTTATTCGTAATACATTTTGTTTGATTCAGAATAATTTGTGTGCTAAATCATATGCATAATTGTAGGTGTCCAGAAGCCTAAATTTTAAGGAATGCATGCTGATGCAATAGGGTTACAAAAGATGGAAAAGAACTTGGCTAAAAAAGAATTGAAACAAATCTAGAACCGTGCAGTTGTTGTAGTTGTTGCTGTAGCAACCATTGCTGTAGCAATCCTGGAACAACGACAGAGAAAATTTTACGCGGGATAATTGCATAATTACGATCTACAGTTTCCTAATCTAACTTATACGCGCCCTAGGCTTCCGTTTTTCTTTTTATTCATGGGGATGTGTTTCATGGCCGAAACTTTGTTCTTTATTTTTCTTTTGTAAATCATGAACTAAATTTATTTGTAGTTGAGTGATAGACAATCTTGATGGTTTATTAACTGAAAATATATGTTGCTGCATATTTACTATAACATTTTATTTTGATAGAATTTATTTTTATTCATTATTTCAGCTGAACACCCATTTAATGATACAAGTTAGGAGAGAGTCACAAAAGGGCCTACCTTAGTGGAACATATCAGAGCAATACTTGGTTTTAGATTGGGTTTCTTGGATTGAGTTTAACTTATCCCAACAAGGCCATCCTTAATCTAAAATTAGTGATGAACTAGACATACGGATTCACCTTGTAGTGTAAAACCTAAGCGTGTAATGCTATATTTTATGTTGGCATAACAACTGATCAATGTTAGGTTGCATATAGATATAAGATATCTAACATGCGACGGCTGAGGATACATAAAGATTCTGCCCAGTGTTGTAGCAGATGCTGCAGCAGCCGAGCCAAACATTAGAAAAATAGTCAATACCATTAAGAGAGTTTATTCACTCAACTACTCTACATTCCCATTGGGTTTATCCTTGAGTTTGACGTGATAATTTACTTTGTTGTATTTTATTTATTACATTTTTATTTTAATTAGTATATTAATTTCATTAATTATTTTATATTAATTTAAAACAAAATCTACACTGTTAAGATTGTTGTAGCAAGTTTGATAACATCAATCCCTGTGGAGACGATCTTGAATACTCATCACTTTATTACTTGTTGTGTATACTTGCACATTGACACTAATAGTATTAGTATTTATACCCAACAAATTTTTGGCGCTGTTGCCGGGGATTGATTGTTCATTGTGATTTGTGAAATTAGTTTTAACAGTGCTAATTTTTAATTTTATTTTGATTTGTTTGTTTTGTTGACATAGGTGATCTAGCAACCCTTGCATGCACAAATATAAATTTGTTGAATTCCAGTTTGATCTAGAAATTGAAAGAACTACAAGGAGATTGAGAAGAGAGCATCGGGAATTACAAGCTGCTGTAGTAATGGATGATTTGCAAGATTTGAGAAACTTGAACTGCAGAGAGGAGATACAACCAGTCAATGTACATGAAGGTCTGAATGGACAATGTGTTTAAAGCCAACTAAGGAACAACAACATTATTCACATGGCGAACGATAGAGATAGAGCCATTCGAGACTACGCAGTGTTGACTCCTCAAGCCATACATCCGGAAATAGTTAGACCCGACGTTCAAGCTGACAATTTTAAACTCAAACCTGTGATATTTCAGATGCCTCAAAACGTGGGGCAATTTAATAGTTTGCCATCCGAAGATCCTCATTTGCACCTTAAGTTATTTTTGGAAGTAAGTGATGCTTTCAAGATTACTGGAGCATCGTAAGAAGCATTGAGACTCAGACTTTTCTCGTTTTCTTTGAGAGACCGAGTAAGAGCATGGTTGAATTCTCTACCACCAGATTCTATCACTACATGGAATGATTTGACTGACAAATTTTTGATGACATACTTCCCGCCAACCAAGAATGCAAAGTTGAGGAACAGGATCACATCTTTCCATCAACTGAAGATGAGAGCTTGTGTGATGCATGAGAGAGATTTAAGGAGCTACTCAGAAGATGTCCTCATCATGGTATTCCTTACTGCATACAGTTGGAAACTTTCTATAATGGTCTCAACTCAAGCACTAGATTGATGGTGGACGCTTCAGCAAATGAGCCTTATTATCTAAGTCTTACAATGAGGCTTATGAAATTTTGGAGAAAATAACCAACAATAACTAGCAATGGCCATCAACTAGATAAGCTGCAACAAGAGGAACAACAGAAGTTCACAACGTAGGTGCCTTGACAACATTGTCAACCCAAGTAACTTCATTAACAAACATTGTGAAAGCTATGACCACTGCTCCAGCAAGTGTCAACCTAGTTTCCGAGGTCTCTTGTGTTTATTGTTGAGAGGGCCACTTATTTGATAATTGTCCTGGGAATCTAGCTTCAGTCAATTATGTGGACAGCTTCTATAGACAGAACCAGGACAATCCATATTCAAACACTTACAACCCTGGATGGAGACAACACCCGAACTTTTCATGGAGTTATCAGAACCAGAGTGCTGCAGCACTTAGTGGACAGAACAAACCTGCTCAAGCACCTAGATTTTATCAGCAAAATCAAGAGCAAAGAAGCATCAACAATGATCAACTTAGCTCCCTTGAAGCTTTGATTAAGGATTATATTGTGAAGAACGAAGCAGTTGTCCAAAATCATGCTGCACCTTTGAGAAACTTGAAAAATCAAATTGGACAGCTTGCTACAGCAGTAAGCAACAGACCTCAGGGCAGTTTACCCAGCAACACAGAGAATCCAAGAAGAGAAGGGAAAGAGCACTGTAAAGTGATAAACTTAAGATCTGGAAATGAGGTTGATAGTGCAGTTAGTGTACAAAAAAGAAGAATTGAGTCCAACCAAGGCCAAGAAGACACTCAAGTAGAGGAGTCACAGTCTTCCACTTTCAGAATGCAAATCAATACAGTTCTGCTACAGCATCTACAGAAATTTATAATCCAGCACCTGGTGGTAAGGCAGCTACAGCACCATCAACAATAGACTCGAGTAGAGCAAAAGAGAAGCAGTCTGCACAACCTGCTGTAGAACAACAGTTTAGACATCCACTACCATTTCCTCAAAGGTTTCAAAAGCAAAAACAAGACAAGCAGTTTAACAAAATCTTGGGAGTGCTGAAATAGCTACCTATCAATATCCCTTTTGTGGAAGCTCTAGAGCAAATGCCAAATTATGCGAAATTTTTTAAAGATATTTTGACAAAGAAAAGAAGACTTAGAGAGTTTGAAACAGTTGCTCTAACACAAGAGTGCAGCCGAATGCTTCAGAGTAAGATACCGCAGAAGATGAAGGATCTAGGAAGCTTCACAATCCCTTACTCCATGGGCACTAAATACAGTGGCAAAACGCTTTGTGATCTGGGGGCTAGCATCAATCTCATGCCTTTATCAGTGTTTAAGCAATTGGGAGTTGGTGAACGTAGACCAACAACAGTGACTTTACAACTTGCTGACAAATCTCATGCATATCCAGAAGGGAAGATTGAAGATGTATTGGTGAAGGTGGATAAATTTATTTTTCCAGTGGATTTCATTGTGCTAGACTTTGAGGCAGACAAAGAAGTGCCAATCATTCAAGGGAGACCTTTCTTAGCCACGGGAAATACTTTAATTAATGTTCAAAAAGGAGAATTAACCATGAGGGTGAATGACTAGCAAGTTACATTTAATGTGTTGGATGCCATGAACAGTCCTGATGAGATTGAATATTGTATTTTTATCAGTGTTGTGGACTTTGTTGTAGCAGAGAGATTACGCAGTTGTTGTAGTAAGGAAGAAATCAATGCTGTAACATTTGAAGAACTTGATGGTGAAGATCGTGGAGCAGGTAACATAGCATGGTCAGGAGAGAAACAACCCTTCAGAATTGACGAGCAAATCTAACAAAGGGAACTCACTCCAGACTAACAAGAATTCAAGGTTAATGGGTTGAAAGTGGAGCACTACATGGGAACTAAGGTGAACAGCCTACAGAAGCATCTATTCGGGAAGGATCCAGGTTGAGCAAACAAGAAAGGTCAGGCTGAAAGACCTAAAATCAAGCGCTAATTGGGAGGCAACCCAATAAGGGAAGTTGTTTTAAGTCTTTAAAGCATTAACTTTAGTTTTTAAATTATTTAGTTTATCTTTTTGTTATTTTAAGTGTGCATCTAATTTTTTATGTCTTTGTGTTAAATTGCAGCATGTAAAACAAAAAAACAAAAAAAAGTAAAAAAAAAAAAGCATGAGGGAATTGCTGCAGCATTACTTATAGCATGACATATAACAGAAGATTCTAAAACAACAGAGGCATTTCTTACTTTTGTAGCAGCAAATGGATTGATAAGATTTTATGATAAGGAGCGTTTGAGAAGTGGATTAAAAAAGAAGTGACCCTTTACAGCCTGTGCTGCAGTAGTGCTTCCAATAACATGAGAGTACCCATACCCGCTAGTTTATATTACTTCTTTCTGCAAAACTTTTCTTTCATTTAGTTTTAATTTTCTGATTCATTCTGCATGTCCTTTTATTTAGTGTATGCATGTCTGGTTTATGTGGTTTTGTTTTGTGTGCTTGTGAGGACACAGCACCACTCAAGTTTGGGGGGGTTGTGTTTCTGAGTGCATGTGTTTATGCTTGTGTTGTGTGTTGTGTAAAGCTCTGTTATCGATTATTTGTGTATGAATTTGAAAACCTAATGAAGATAAATTGAGTGTTATTCAATATTTATGAGAATGCCCAGTAAGGATAGTTATAGATAGAGGTTAAAATTCTGTCTCGATACTTAGACTTTGGTTGAGTTTTATGAGAATGTTGTAGCAGAGCCAAGAAAACATAAAAGAGTAGAAAATATCTCAAGTTTGGGGGAAAATTTTTTGTTGAACTGTGCTTGTTATGAAATAAATTTTTCTCCAATGGCTTAAGTTGCTGAGTAACCAGGGCTGAGTATGTACCTCATATGCAGACTTGAGTCCCAAGGCAACAAGAGTTATGAGCATTGTTGTAGCATCTATAGCTGAAAAAAAACTAAAAAAAAAAGTTATTTATCTAGGATATTGAGTAGCCAACTCAATTCATGAGCCCCATTTCAGTCTTGAGTTAAAGATATCTTTAGATAAGAATATGTTATGAGTATTGCTACAGCAACTCTGATCTGTGAATTGGTTGAGTAATTGGGTGTCATCATTACAAGTGATCGACATTCACATGAAAAATCAATGTTACATTGAAGAAGGTTTAAGTGAAAAACAAAAAACAATTATTATTGTTGTAGCACAGTTTGAGTTTATTTGTGAATTTTGCTCTCCCATATGTGAATATATTTGTGTTCTACCTTTGAATTATATGCAATGTCTCTGTAATGTTGTAGCACCTCTGGAATTTGATCAAAGTGGCACACACATTAGATAGAATGCCGCCTTAGTCTAGAACTGAACTGCTATGGCTATTTTGAGTGATTAAGAGTGTGATCTGAGGGTGGAAGAATCCTTGCAACTTTGATGACAAAGCTGAGCTATTTATTGCATGATTGGGTGATTGAAGTGTTAGCATTGTTGTCATTACTTAAGGACAAGTAATAGTTTAAGTTTGGAGGTGTGATAACTCTATGAAATGAGAGTTATCATGGCACTTTTAGACTTAAATCAATAATACTTAGAGAGTAAATAATGTGTTTTCATTACATTTTTATTATATTTTGCATAAACATTCATCTTAATTTATTCGTAATAAATTTCATTTAATTTAGAATAATTTATGTGCTAAATCATATGCATAATTGTAGGTGTCCAGAAGCCTAAATTTTAAGGAAGGAATGTTGATGCAATAAGCTTGCAAAAGATGGAAAAGAACTTGGCTACAAAAGAATTAAAACAAATCTGGAACAGTGCAGTTGCTGTAGCAACCATTGCTGTAGCAATTCTGGAACAACGACAGAGAAAATTCTGCACGGGATAATTGCAGAATTATGATCTGCAGTTTCCTAATCTGACTTATGCGCACCCTAGGCTTCCGTTTACCTTAATTTTCAGCTATAAAAGAAGCACACATCATAAGGAACAAAGAGGGCCGTCATCCAAGCAGAAAAACAGAAAGAAACAAAAGAAAAACAAGATTTAAGAGAGAGATTAAGGGCTGCATAAGAGGAAAAATTGCAGAGATCAATTGGGAGCTCAATCCTTCTTATCCTTCTCTTGTTTTCGTGTTTTCTATTTATTCATGGGGATGTGTTTCATGGTCGAAACTTTGTTCTTTATTTTTCTTTTGCAAATCATGAACTAAATTTATTTGTAGTTGAGTGATAAACAATCTTGATAGTTTATTGACTGAAAATATGTGTTGCTGCATGTTTGCTGTAGCATTTTGTTTTGATAGAATTTATTTTTATTCATTTTTTCAGCTGATCACCCATTTAATGATACAAGTTAGGAGAGAGCCACAAAAGGGTCCATCTTAGTGGAACATGTCAGAGCAATACTTGGTTGTGATTGGGTTTCCTGGATTGAGTTTAACTTATCCTAAAAGTGTCATACTTAATCTAAAATTAGTGATGAACTAGACATAGGGATTCACCTTGTAGGGTAAATAGAACCTAAGCGTGTAATGTTATATCTTATGTTGGCAAAACAACTTATCACTGTTAGGTTGCATATAGATATAAGATATCCAACATGCGATGGCTGAGGATACATAAGGATTCTGCCTAGTGCTGTAACAGATGCTGCAGCAACCGAGTCAAACATTAGAAAAATAGTCAATACCATTAAGAGAGTTTATTCATTCAACTACTCTATATTCTCATTGGTTTTATCCTTGAATCTGACGTGATAATTTACTTTATTGCATTTTATTTATTGCATTTTTATTTTAATTAGTATATTAATTTTATTAATTGTTTTATCTTAATTTAAAACAAAATCTGCACTGTTAAGATTGCTGCAGTAAGTTTGATAACATCAATCTCTGTGGAGACGATCTTGAATACCCATTACTTTATTACTTGTTGTGTACACTTGTACATTGACACTAATAACATTAGTATTTATACCCAACAACATGCACACTAAAATATTAAAAAAAATACAGATTTCAATATATTGGAGACTATATTTTTTTATATGTTAATGACATCTTCAATTATAAACACACGTGTGTTTTCATATTTAGTAGTTTAAAATAAGTGATAACACTCCATTAGATTATTGTATCAACGATGTGCTGGTTCTTCTTGCATAATTTATACTTTGTCCAAAGAGGAAGTTCATTTATCTTGTTTAAAAGGACTATTAACATTTTTTTTTTGTTAATAAAGACAATTTCAGGTAGCATTTATATCTTTATTAATTAGCATTTTTCCCCCAATGGGTTAGGCAGGCCCTCTTAATAAGTTACGTCAGGCTAGGGTACGAAATAGCTGTTTACTGGTGCTCTAGCTAATTAAATTAGCTGAAGAGGAAAATCCTTTGTTGGGTGCCTATAGTTCTTGGAAAATAAATAGAAAGGGACAATGTAGTGCCATGATGCCATGCATTTTCTAAAATTATTTTGAGAGCTTGAGATAACAATACCCTACATATTCTTCTCTATACTCATCAAACACTCCCCACTCATCAGCCCTTTCACTCCCATCTCTACCTTCCTTCTCCACCAAATGGCCGTCGTTGCTGCTGCTGCTGCTGTTTTCTTGAACACCACAACAACCGCGGCACTGCTGAATATAAAACCTCTATATTGGCTTGTGAACCACCCAAAAATCCTCAACTTTGCATGGACTCAAGGGGAGACTCTCGGCTCCTCTCCACAATTCCTTACACTCACTGTCCTCTCTTATCTCTCTCTCACTTTCCTCCTCTACCAAGTGCCTATCTCCCTTGAATACCACCTCCGGCAACGGATCGCCGTCGTCCATAACCTCTTCCTCATCACTGCATCCTCAATCATGGCCCTCGGTTCCTCTCTCTCCATTCTCTCCCGATCACCAACCATACAGTACATCATTTGTTTCCCTAGAAATACCAAGCCAAACGGACCTCTCTTTTTCTGGGGATACATGTTCTATCTTTCCAAGATTTATGAATATGGTGATACCCTTCTGATCCTGGTGAGCAACCCCATCAAACGGCTCTCGTTCCTCCACGTGTATCACCACACAATAGTTGTGATCATGTGTTATTTAGGGGTACACTATGCACAATCATCCTTACCATTGGTGGTTCTCACCAATTGCTTGGTGCATGTTTTAATGTACTTCTACTACTTATTATGTGCATTAGGGTTTAAACCAAAGTGGAAAAGGCTTGTCACAGATTGCCAAATACTTCAGTTTCTTTCGAGCTTTGTGATATTCAGCTTGATTTTTGGGTATCATTTCACCACTTCAGGCTGTGCAGGCATTATGTCTTGTTGCTTCTCTGCTACATTCATCATCACACTTTTGTATTTGTTCTTTGATTTCCACTCCAAAAATTACTCAGCAAAAGCAGGTACCAAGGATCAAATCAAGAAAGCATAAAATTTCACGAATGGGTTGTTTGTTAACTTAATCACTTAGTTAATATTTTTCATTTTATTAAATGTCCTACGAGATCGGGAGCTTGCATTTAATAATTTCTGGGTTTCCTATAGCTGGATGGATATGTACTCCTTTATTTCTCTGTTTGTTTGGTCGAAAATTATAAATTTGTATTTATTGTTTATCTCTCATATAGCAGCCATTTGAAACGTTTGTCAGTGACACATTATTTCACTCATCAAAAGTTGTGGTTGAGTTGATATGTTAATGGTCCCAATAATTTATTTGAAATATTTACTGTTTCTCTTTTTAAAGGTTCTAGTTGTTGCTAGCTGAAAAAAATAATAGAAATTTTGAGTAGTGCTTCATTGAATAACTACCTATTGTAACTGTAATTTGTCTGTAATTAACGTGCTAAACTTATACAAAGATTGAATATTATTAAGTTCTACTGTACAACCGAGTTGAGTTGCTAGGCGGAGAAGAATTATTGAATCAATAATATACGTAACATGGGCTTTCAAATAATTTCAGGTTTACCGACTCCTATATCGTGGCGTGTGGGAACCCGGCCCTTATGTCGAAAAATATTTCAGAGAAGATAAGAGTCCTAAATGAAAATTTATTGGCCTTCTAATTAAGTTTACAGATTTTTTATTTTGACTTCTCAGTTTATGGTATTTTCATTCTTTATTTTTACGCGGATTGTTACATTACCGAAATGTGCATTATCATCTCCTTACTGTCAAGACCTCTCAATGTACATCAATGGCGAATATTGTTTTACATTGGCAGCTACATCTCTAAAGTCCTGCAATTCAAATTGGAGTGTCATTTTAACCCTTTTTTTTTTTTTTTGTTTCTTTACATTAGCAGAGTCAATTGGTTCTAGGGCAGAGTCAGAAATTTGGCTCACAAGAGGCAAGCTGAATAATAAATAAAATAAAATTTTTAATAAAAGGATTATGGAAAAAAAAGGAAAGATAAACAAATTTTATAAAGTAAAATAGTAAAAAATGTTATAATTAAATTCTTGTTATATATAATTATGTCTCTCAGTGGAAAAGAAAAAAAAAATTATGAAGGCAATTATATATGTGAACTCTTAGATTTACCCTCCGACGTTTTGTTATTGTTTTTATTGTTTCAACACTAGAGATTAAACGGCTTGTAAAAAAATTTCAAAATACCTGAGCAATAAAAACAATGACCAATATATTATTATTATTCGTATAGGACATTTCCAATGTAAAAAGTTAATTAATATTTCAAAAACAGCAACATTTATATCTGTCAAATTAACTAAACACATCCAATTTAGACAGAAGGCTAAAATGAACAGCTAAAAGCATGATCAGAAACATGAGCTTCCTGCAAAATATTTCACTGCACCAATAAATAAGTACAATAATGATTTTCTTGTTTCAAGAAAGCTGTTCGATTAAATGTTGGTAGCCAGATGCAGCACCTTTACTTTAATTTTTCACTGATCATATTTGGTTGATGAGGCAGCCTTTTTATGGCTACTCTTGTTAATCTATTATTCAACTGTTTACGAAGCCAGTAATAGAGCAGAATAAATCTGAAGAAACTGGTGAAGAGAATAAAGGAGTCTCTGAAACTTTTCAAACATGTGAGTGAAGTAGCGGGAACGAGATTACCATATAAACCCTAATTGATGTCATGATGTGAAATCTCTAAAATATCCAAATTTCTCACCCTTGTGAGAATTCGAATTTTTAGATGGGGGCTTCTTAATAAAAAGCTAAAATTTAAGTTACTGATGTCAGTTAAAAGCTTATCTCTTAAAATTTTGCATTAAATATTATTGTTTTTAAGTATAGAAGTAAGTAATAGTCGTCCCCATAGAAGATTTTTCCCAATTAACAAGTTATTAATACAAAACATACAAACTGACTACTAACGAAAATTGAATTAAAATCTTAACGAAATTAACTCAAACTTTTAAGATCTACTAAGGACACATTATCGAACATGCATACAAATTCTTGGGGGATTTGAATTGTTTTGTTATATAAACTAAACTAAAGAATTTAAAGAAGAAAATATGAAATTATGAAAATATTTTTAAGGAGATTTATGTATAATGCAAAATATGGTTCAAGGAATCATTCTCCACCATTAAAAAATTAAATTTTATGTCAATTATCATTCACTACTTAGCTATCAAGTAAAACAAGCTCTTTACTTAATCTCTTTCCATAAAATAACTAGAATAAGCTCTCCAAATTCAATTTAATGAAAGCTTTAAAATCAAGAAAGATATAAGCTGAATCAAGAAACAAAAATAGTTGCAATCAAACAAAAATATTCCATAATATTAATCACAATCTACTACTTAGGTTTAGTTCTTTGACAATTATGGATAAAAAATCCTAAACTATCAATCAAATCACCAACAAATTCATCTAGTTGGCTAGCTAAACAAATAAATAGCAATTCTTGAACATTAAAATCAATGAAATATAAAATTTTTTAGAGAAAGATGAAGAAATTCTAACTCTAAAAATTTATTAATAAAAATTCATATCTAGGGTTTCGAATCAACCCTAACTAATAAAAAGATTAATCACTTATGTCCAGGGGCGAAGGTAAGAGTGGGCTAACTTGGGCTGCAGCCCGGGTAAGCTTTTTTTTTTTTTTTTTTTTAAGTTAAGTATAATTTATAAATTTAACTTTATTAATACTTATAAAAAAATAAATAAATCTAATAGCCCACCCCATAAAACAATACTAGCTTCGCCACTGCTTATGTCTAAATTATTTAATATCAAATCCATTAAAAAAGAAATGCTTATTGATTGAATTACTATGATAGCCAAGTCTTCCCTCCAATTCATCTACTCCTCTCTTCCTTGTGATCTTCTCACTTCTGAATTGGTGCTTCATATTTTTTTCTTATTTTTTTTCAGTGCTAGGCTTGTTCCTACTGGTGTTTATATACTTCTTTAGTCCTAATTCTTGCAGGACTTGTAAAATTTGTGTAAATCTCCTTTTCCGAGTGAGAAAAGAGCTTGGAACCTGGAAAATAGCTTACGTGTCAAAATATCTCTAAAATGTGTTTTTAGTGTGGGCCCAAACAGAAACTATGACTAGGCCTTCAAAATCAATTTTTATTGACCAAATCTGATCCTCACCCTTAGTATATATCGAATATAGCTCAATAAAGTGAATAAAGCCTAAAAATTTATCCAAGAAGCAATCAAAATCCATGAAGCCACAATCTAGTTATTCTTCACAGTAATAAGTATTGTAATTTTTTTACTCCTTTTTGTTTCTCTACCTCAAAAGCTCCAACAAACATAAAAGACTAATAAAGATTCAAGAAGGTCATGGAAATATCAAATAACTGCAAAGAAAGTAATAAAAATTGATTTGAAATTAAGCACTTATCATTTATTGAAAGCGTCAAAAAATACATTTAGATGTTTTTGACAAGGGTGGTTGACGAAGTAGTTTCAAGCAACTTTCTTTTACTAGTTATCTGAGTTTGAATCCTAGGGGAGGCAAGAGATTAAGAATTGAATTTGAAAAAATAAAAAATTAATAAAAAGATTCTTTTTAATCATGTCATCAGGAACTTTGAAATAATATACTATACACATAATCCAAATATTTGTAACACAAGATACTGTGTTTTTAAATTATTCCTCTCACATATCCTACATCAACGAGTTACACAATACCTCATTCAGTCACCTCTTGAAACTTATTTTTACAACTTCAAACGGTGATAATTTTTTTATACATTCATCCATGGTGTTAAAACAACAATAAAATAGACATATTATTAAAGCACAAATGTACAATAAAATAGACACATCATTGAAGCACAAATGTAATCTTTTTGTATACAAATTCATGGTCCGAGGCTGCAAATAAAAAATTGTGAATTTATCTGTTAGAAGGTAATGTATTTTTTTCTACCTCCAGTCGAACACTAAAGATGAAATGAGGTATTAAAAAATATTTAAAGGTGAATCTATTAAAGGCAGAGATCACTATTGAATTAGTAAAAAAGATTGTGGTTCCAATACCAACCCACACAGTTGGGGATGAATTTGATTTATTTCGTAAAATGAGAATTTTTTAATGTAAAATAATAAATAAAGATATCGTTCCGAGTTGATGTGGTAGCTAGCTATTTCATTTGAGGCAAAAGTGTGACTGGAAAAATTTGGCACTATGAGTGCAAGTTGAATACCTAATAAAATGAAAGAATCATTTGAGAAAACCTAAGACTAAAAACTGTTTGATAACTGTTAACATAATTGACAATTTCTTGTGACCTGCACATTGACAGTTTGAAAACTTTGGATGATAGTGTATCATTATCAACGTTGAATTGAGTCCATCTTTTTCCTGTATTGAAAAGGAGAAAGACAAGTCTGAGATTAAGAACTGATGAATTTATCAAGTGAATGAATGAAGATCGGTATATGGTCGTTCGGTACCGATCAAAATAGTAACTAATGAAAAATTTTCTGTATTAATGTTTCATTTAAAGTTGTAACATCGAACAATTTGAGTCTATCAATTTTCTGTTTTAATGCATACCCTACTCTTGTTTTGTTTGTATGGTTGGTCCACAACTACCAATTCGAACAGCATTTATATATACATGTTACCAGTCAACTAAGAGTCAGAACAGAGAAAATAATTATTATTATAATAACGATAATATTTAATGCTTTACTTTTATACACATATTACTAATAAACTAATGACACTTGGGATTTTCGGATGGTGGTTGGTGGTAGATAGATTTGGTAATTACGTCTAATTAATACATTAATAAGAGAAAACAAATTGTTCTGTCTTCCACAGAATAATTAATTGAGTAATGATATAGACATTCTAGATTCTTATTTTAAATAATGTAACATATGATGTGTTATTTATTAAATAGTATTTTTGAGAGAAACTAAATTTCACTTAAGTTATAAAGTGAAAAGTTCAAAATTGTTTTTTTTTTAATTTTCTCAATTTACAAATGTTCTATAATAAGATATCTACTGGGACACTGAATGTATATATTTATAATACATCCCAAAAATTTGTCTAGCAGAAATTTGAAAATTTGCTCCGACTTTTGCTGGTGTTCAAAGCCTCAACATGTGGAACGAAAACGAGTCTTGCGGAGCTCGAACTCAAACCATCAACATGAGCGAATTAACAAACGACATGAAGTTAAAGTTGTGCAGTGCACAGACATCCTTCAATCTAATACTGCATGCCTCTCAAAATAGTATTTGATGCAAGATGGTTTTTGTTAAATAGAATCCATGATTCAGTGACTCAATCATTGTAAAAATAGGCATTCAATACAAATATTTAGAAACAACTAATAAGTAAATAATGGTGTTTATTTGTCAGTATTTCTTGGATTCTGAAAGAAAGACATTTTGTTTTTTTCAAAAGGAAGAAAGAGAGCTAGATAAAGAGAGAGTGAAAATCAAATTTGATAGCATTTGCGGCATTCTAAATTTAAATTCAAAATATTTAATATAATTCATATTCAAATCATTATTTACTATCAATAAGTCTAAAAAAATTGGTTTAACCCAATTTGTAATGGTTGGGGTGGCTTTAAATATAAGTAAATAAGGCGGTCGTTTAGAGGCTTATATTTAAAAAATTCTCATTTTTTGAGTATTTCCCTAATAATACTCAAATTAATAAAGTTCTTTTAATTTACGTATTGTAGAAAAAATTATTTTTAGACGTCTCTCTATTCAATAATTATCTTATAATTAATTTTTTTAGAAAATGTATATTTAATAATCTTATTGTTAAAGATATAACTACTATCAAATCTTTAATTCATTCATTGTTAGTATTTCTGTTCATTATTAGTATTTTAAAAAAATAAATAAATTTTCAGTTTCTTAAGAATACTTAATTATTTAATGTTACAATCTTTGACTTTTAGTGTTCCTATTAATTTTTTTTAAAACCTTATAATCTAAAAAATTAGTAAACGGAAAAGAAATTCTTGATGTCTACAAAGAAAATAATTACAATCAAAAACCCACTTTAAAAGAAAAAAAATTAGTTTCTTAAAATACAAAGTTCATGAAATACAAAGTTTATAGTCATCATTTGATCATCAATTCATTATCTTCACTTTCTACACGCTACCATTTTAAAAATTCTACTTGAAATTAGTATTGCTCTTATATATTGATGGAAGTAATAAAATATTTTCTTGACTATTTTTTTAGCATTTCTTTTTTAAAATTTATTAGGATCTTCTTGATTATTATTGAAATTCAAAATATAATTAATGATAGAATGAATTTTAAATTTTTTTAAATTTTTTTTTGAGTGTTGAAGTTGTTAAATAGAATAAAACCTCGTAAAACTTCCATTAATGTGCCCAAACACTCTAAAGCCGACACTATGCAAACGAAGTTCCATCAAAGCCGACTCTGTGTAAACGAAATTCCATTAATGTGTCGGACATAGTAATTGAGAACAAATGGGGCATAAAAGTTGGAAGAAAAAGAAATGTTACCGAGTATCTACTGCTATTAAATTATCAAGAAAAGTCAAAATTTTCATTGGCCATCTAATTTCTCCTATTACATTCAATAGCTCTTGACATTTGTTGCGTGAAAGGTACCGTTATAAAATGTAGCACACTTGATGTCTGCCCATTTGTTGGTTGGTGCATTAATTAAATCTTTAAGGTCGAATATTACTCATCACGTGGATCGCAACATTACATTGTGAGGGCTGCAATAGGGTTGTGCAAACCCAATTCAATCTAATTCGATGGATCCATTTCAACTCAATTAAATGTAGGTGAGTTGATTGGATCAAATTTTTTCAACTCAATTAATGATTGGGTTTGGTTGGTTTTATATTAATGAACTCTTATAACTTAATCCAAGAATAATAAAATTTGTCAACTCGATTGGGTTTGGTTAGTTTTATATTAATGAACTCTTATAACTTAATCCTAGAATAATAAAATTTGTAGTAAAATTAATAACAACTCATAACCTTTCTTTTTATTCTTTTATAAAAGATGGTCTTTTCAATTTCTTTTTATTAAATTTGATATTTATTGGATTCTCTTGATTTAAAATTTAGAAATCAAACTCGAATTTTATTGATAGATATTTAAACATTAAGTCATATAACTGTTTATATAAAATCTTTATTTTTCTTGCTTTGTTTATAAATAGATTGCTGGGTACAATCAACAACATTTACTGTTATAATAGATAATTAATTTTTTTCCTATTTGAAATAATTTTAAGTACCAAATAGTTTTTTTAATCTTTTTTTTTATGTTTGAATTTTTTAATTTTTAATTTTTATCAGCTCAATCAATCCAATCCAGTCCAACACATCCTGATAATTTAAAGGTTGGATTCGTTTTGGTTAAATATATTTATTTAGTTGAGTTATGTTAATTTTTTGACAACCCAATTAGTAGTGAGTTGGATTAAATTTTCACAGGCCCATTCCAACCTAACCCATACCCACCCTTAGACTGCACAGTTAATGAAACGGTGTCCAAGTCCAACAAACAACCCTGATAGGTGACAAATGGAAATCACCAGCTAAATTTTCGTATTTTCACTTTCACTTTTGTGTTATATTCTTTATATACTAAGCACGTATATTTTGTTGGCAATTAGATTGATATCACTAAATAGTTGATAAATCAATGCCACAAGTTGGATTTTTTTTTCATTTTCATATTATATTCTTTATTTACTAACCACCAATCACTCATATATATTTTGTTGATAATTCGTATTTTGTTGATAATTTGTAACCAGCAAATAGCTGCGATACCACTGTTTAGATTTTCATTTCTTTTTCCCATTTTTTCCTCTTAAAATTTTAAGTTGAAATATGATCCTTTTATAATATGAGCCTCACAAGTTCATGAAAATGTATTATGGGTGCGTTTGACATACTTTATTTGTTGTATTGCATTAAGGTACATTGTGAAAAGATTTTATTCAACAGAATGTTTGGTGTAGCATAGACTATATCATATAAAATAATGGTAAATGTTTGTTCAGTCCTTATATTTTAAAAAAATGTCTCAAAATATCCCTACTATTAAACATGATACACTCTTATCCTTACTTTTTTTTACTTTTACAATAATACTCGTGCAACAATATTTTTTACATTAATTTTTTTTATCTATAAAAAAAGTTAATTAACAAATTAACCAAAAATTACTTATTAGCAAATTCAGAAATATATATATATATATATATATATCAAAAAGAGCTTTGCTTTAAAATTAAATTACATGAATTGAAATTGCTTTGTAAATAAAACTAGATCAAAGATCTAGATATATACTTTGCTTTTGCTGCTTTACAATTTTTCAAATCTTTCCAGAAGGGGAGGATTGTAATTTAATTTTAAAGCAATTTACTTTTCTGCAATTTCATTTCAATAATTTACTTTAAAGCATTTTCTTTTACAAAGCATGCTAGCAGACTGATCTGTATCAGATCTGCCATATAATTTATACATTCTTCTGAGGCAAAGAGACCAGATCTCGATCCTCAGTCGTAAACTTCTTTCTCCCTCCTTCTTCAGAGCACCATTTCCGGGAACCGGATCTGGTACTGTGTATGTTTTAGAAGCCAACCTTAATGCATGTTTATTTCAGTAAAGCCCTGTTGCTAGGTTTGCTAAAAAGAATCTAATTCAGATCTGGTAAAGACACTTCTAAAATTGACAAATCGCGTTTCAAAGCAAAGTAGATCTCCAGATCTACCAAAGAATCTAATATATATTTGGTAAAAGCACACTAATCCGGTATATCGGCTGGAAACCATAACGTGCGGACTATTGATCTGTCCTAAGTCAGATCTGGGTCCAAAGGCAGATTAAGTTCTGCATCGATCCGGTAATACAACGCCACGTACCAGTTTAGATCTAAAATTTTGATCAACCGCGTTCCAAAGCAAATCAATCTAATATAGAAACGGTAAGTCCTATTAAAATATGACGAAGCCGATTCCATTAATTGTTTAATTTGAGTTTTTAATAATAAAAGTATTTTGAAATCACATCTATCCTTCGATCCTATTTCCTTCTGGTATCAGAGAAAAGATTTACAGAACAAAAAAGATTGATTTCTGGAAAAATGATTATGTTATAAAAACTGAAGAATGTGATATAACTCTTTCAAAACCTTTTGAAACAATTAATTTGTTTTCAGAAAAATCTTTAAATAAATTAAAAGAAAAGAATTTTAATTACATTCATATAGGTCTCATCCAAATAGGCATAAAGCCCCTTACCAAAGAAGGCTTGGATACTTCTATCCTTACTGTTCTTAGAGATGGTCGATTCATCTCTTTTGATGATTCTCTGCTAAGTAGCATTGAATCCAGCCTATGTAAAGGTCCCATTTCATTTGATTGCTATCCAAACATAACATTGTCTCTTAAAGACAAAAACATTTTGAAAAGCATGATTTTACAAATCAAAACGCATAACTATCATATGATTGAGGGATCTATCCCTGTTGCATTGATTTTTAAAATCTCTTACAAAGCTATGATTACTGCATTCAGCACTCAGCATAAATTTCAGTCCAAAAGAGATGAAACTCTTCTCTTACAGACTGATCTGTCCAGAGCAAACACTGTCATTCCAAAACCAATCCAATGGAAAGATGTCAATCTTCCTGAGGAATGGATTCTTGAAGGAGCCGCTCCACCAGCGATTCCAAAACAACTTGAGCCCAATACAGAGTTGCAAAATGTGACTTAGTATTCTGATGGTAAAGTCAAATTATCATTTAGGAGGTCTAATTCATCCAGATTCTCCGATAAAGCATCATGCTCAAGCATTCCTTCATAAGAAAGGAAATTTACAAAAATACCCTCTGTCATAAATCTTCCATTTCAGAGTCAACCTAGGTTTTCCACTTCGGACTTACCTAGTTCTTCTATTAGTTCTGTTGACTACACTACAAAGGTACCACATCCCATTTACATTAGCAGTCAACATGAACAAAGACAGGAAGAGAAGGAACCTTCTCCTCCAACTTCTCCTACATTCTCTGCAGTCACAGAAAATGTTTTAAATGTTATTGAAAAGCATTTTGAATTAGATAAAACCATATTGCATAATGATTTTTATTCAGATGAAAATAAAGAAAAAAGACTTTGGTTTTTTAAACATTTTTTAAATCAAAGGAAGGAAATCCAACAAACTTACTATGAATTTGTTAATTTCCATCAAGTTCATATATTGTTTTTTGATTGGTTCGAGATATATTCTTCTAAGAACAACATTTCCTATCCTTTTAAAGAATCAAACCCTATTACTATCAGGAAGAAGACCACTGAATGGAAACTCCACGATAGTAGTAGAATTGTCGAGTCTGAGCATCCACCTCTTCGGAGTATAACCGTTGATCACGGTGAACCTCCTGTCCAAATTCGTGCTTCACCTTATAAAATCCCCAAAATCAATGATACTGATAGTAATTTAAGTAGTATTATCCAGCAGAATAATTTCTGTAATACTAATTTAAATACTATAGGTAAGCAGTTGACTAGAATTGAAAATCAATTCCAACAGTCAACAATTTCTATCTCTCCTAATCCTAAACCTGTTTCTTCAAAATCGGATTATGATAAAAAGCTTAAAGAACCTATTTTTAAACCTTTTCAGGTTTCGAAAACTAGCCAAAAGCTTGTCCATGAATCAAAATCAGATTTTGCTAAAGCCATTCGAGAACAACTTGATAGGATAGAAGCTGCTTCTTCCTCATCAAGCAAAGTTCATATTGCTCCTGATACTCCCCAATCTAGCAAGATTGGAGTATTGGAGCAAGACCAGGTTTCTATTGCCTCCTCAGACTTAGAAGCCTTTACCGAAACACCTATTCCTAAAACCAATAAAATCCATTGGGAGTTAGCTCTTCCTACTTCCAAATCTCCACCTGATTTAACTATAGACAACAGGCCTAGTGCATTAAATCAAGCTCGATATAATGCATCCTCTGTCTATGAGTGGAATATAGATGGAATGTCCGAGTACAACATTCTAGGTGTATTGCAGCAAATGACCATGGCAGCCAATGCCTATAAAACCCAATCAGGAACTTCTGACAAAGCCATTGCAGAAATCCTTATTGTCGGTTTTACTGGTCAACTTAAAGGATGGTGGGATCATCTTCTCACTAAATTGCAGCAATTAGACATCCTTAATGCCATCCAAATCGATGAGAATGGTGCCCCCATTCTTGACGAATTCAATAATCCAATTCAGGATGCTGTTGCTACCCTGATTCTAACCATTTCTCTTCATTTCATAGGTGATCCTTCTCATCTCAGAGACAAAAATGCTGAGTTACTACATAACTTGAGATGTAGAAAACTTAGTGATTTCCAAGATTACAAAACCAGTTTCTTTACCAGACTCTTCCTTAGGGATGATGCAAATCATGTAACTTGGAAGGAAAAATTACTTGCAGGTTTACCTACCCTATTAGGAGAAAAGGTAAGAAACTCCATCAAAGCTCTTTTTGATAATCGAATTCCTTATGACGAGCTCACCTATGGTGAACTAGTCAGTTTTGTCAACAAAGAAGGTTTAAAGATCTGTCAGGATTTGAAATTACAGAAACGACTAAAGCAAGAGCTTAGACAATCTAAGCAAGAATTAGGAGGTTTCTGTAAACAATTCAATTATGACCCCTTTAAAGCTTCTACTTCCAAAGATTGTAATGGTAAGTGTTCTTCAAAACCTTACAGAAAACATTACAAGCACAAAAGCCATAGGAAACCCTTTCATGATTTTAGAAAACTTCCTTATAAGAAACCTTCGAGGCCTTATAAGAAACACAGTTTCTCTAAAAGAAAAGAATTCAAAGCCAATCCAAAAACCCCTTTCAACTTCAAAGATGCCACTTGTTTCAAATGTGGTATGAAGGGACATACTGTAAAGTTTTGCAGAATGAACAAAAGACTTCATGAGCTTGACCTCAATGAAGATATCCTTTCCAAAATTGCCCCCCTTCTTGTTGAGTCTTCTGATTCTGAGTCTTCCTGGTCTGGTAATGATGACCCCCTCCAAGTCGATGAACTATTTGATTCAGATAGCTCTGCTTCTAGCAAAAGTGATTCTGATTCGAATAATTCCTATTTAAAGAAAATCAATGTTTTGACAAAAGATCAAGAGATTTTCCTTGAACTTGTAAAACACATTTCTGATCCGAATCTTCAAAAGGAATATCTTGATAAACTTTTAAAAACCATGGATTCAAGCAATACAGAGGCTTCTTCTTCTAAAATCCCTATTGTCAAAAAGAATTCTTATGATTTAACTGAGATTTTAGATAAAAAGAAAACAAAGAAGTTTACTCCTAATATCCAAGATCTTCAAAAGGAGATTAAGGATATTAAACTTGAAATAAAGGATTTAAAAGAAAAACAAAAAAACTGATTCTGCAACTATTCAACTCCTTTTACAAAACCAGTTGCAAGATACTTCCGATAAGGAGGTTGAATCAGAAAATGATGATGTTGAGCAAAAGATTGATAATATTGAGTCTATTCCAAATGATTTTTTGTTTGTCTTAAAGCAAATCACCACCAGAAAATATTTGATTAAAATTACTTTAATTTTTTCAAATGATTTTGCGATGGATGCCATTGCTCTTTTTGATACTGGTGCTGATTTAAATTGTATTCGAGAGGACATTGTTCCTAAAAGGTTTCGTGAAAAAACAAAAGAAAGACTCTCTGCTGCTAATAATTCAAAGCTCAATGTTGCTTCCAAAGTTGATGCATCTATTTATAATGACAAAATTGAGTTCAGAACCTCTTTTGTTCTTACAAATGATATACACCATGCTATCATTTTAGGAACACCTTTTATAAATTTGATAACCCCATATGCTGTCAACTATGATGGTATATATTTTAAAGCAAAATCCAAAGAACTTGCTTTTCCATTTATTGAAAAACCAAAAACTCGAAACCTCAATATTGTTAAAGCCTGCTCGATCTACCAGAACAAAATCAATGCTATTGTAAAGTCTAAACAAGATGATTTGTTTTATTTACAAAAAGATTTAAATTTTCAAAGAGTTGAGAGTCAAATACAAAGTGATTTTATACAAAGAAAAATTTCTGATTTCAAAAGCCTTATTGAAAAAGAAATTTGTGCTGATTTACCAAGTGCTTTTTGGAATAGGAAACAACATTTGGTAGATTTGCCATATGAAAATTCTTTTGATGAAAAGCAAATACCTACTAAAGCCCGTCCAATCCAAATGAATTCGGATTTGGAACAACATTGTAAAGAAGAAATTAATGATCTTATTTCCAAAGGTCTTATTGTAAAATCCAGGTCACCTTGGTCTTGTGCTGCCTTTTATGTCAACAAAAATTCTGAGATTGAAAGAGGTGTACCTAGACTTGTGATAAATTACAAACCTTTGAATAAAGCTTTAAAATGGATTAGGTACCCGATACCTAATAAGAAAGACTTACTTCAAAAACTCTGCTCGGCCTTCATTTTTTCTAAATTTGATATGAAGTCGGGTTTTTGGCAAATTCAAATTCATCCAAAAGACCGTTACAAAACAGCATTTACTGTTCCTTTTGGCCAATATGAGTGGACAGTAATGCCTTTTGGTTTAAAAAATGCACCCTCAGAATTTCAAAGAATCATGAATGATATTTTCAATCCCTACTCTGAGTTTTGCATTGTCTATATCGATGATGTTTTGATTTTTTCTCAAAGCATTGATCAACATTTCAAACATTTAAAAACTTTTTATCTTGCTACAAAGAAGGCTGGATTAGCCCTTTCCAGTTCAAAGATTTCATTGTTTCAAACAAAAGTCAGGTTTCTTGGTCACTACATTTCCAAAGGAACCATTACTCCTATTGAAAGATCTCTTTTGTTTGCGGACAAATTCCCAGACAAAATTTTAGATAAAACTCAATTACAAAGATTTCTCGGTAGTCTAAATTATGTTCTTGATTTCTGCCCTAACATCAATAGGATGTCAAAACCTCTGCATGATAGGTTAAAAAAGAATCCTGTTGCATGGTCAGATGAGCATACTAGAGTTGTTAGATTAATAAAGCAGTCTGTTAAAAGCATTCCTTGTTTACATCTTGCAAATCCTGCATTTCCTAAAATTGTTGAAACTGATGCATCAGATTTAGGATATGGAGGTATTTTAAAACAAAAAGAAAATGATAAAGAACAGATAGTTCAATATGTTTCTGCTCATTGGAACGATTGTCAGAAAAATTATTCTACTATCAAAAAAGAAATTCTTTCTATTGTTTTATGCATTACTAAATTCCAAAGTGATTTGTTAAATCAAAAATTCTTACTTAGAATTGATTGCAAAGCTGCAAAACATGTTTTAGAAAAAGATGTTCAAAACATTGCATCGAAACAGATTTTTGCACGTTGGCAAGCTATTCTCAGTGTTTTTGATTTTGATATAGAATTCATTAAAGGTGATAAAAATTATGTTCCTGATTTTCTAACTCGAGAATTTCTTCAAAACAGGTAATGGCTCCAAAGAAAAAGGACAAAGGGAAAGCACCTGCTGCCCAAGAACTTTCCAAAGAACCTCATGCAACCCCCTCTAAAGAAAAGCTCCTTTCCTCAGCCATGCCAATTAAATCTTGGATTGAATTGGTTGAAGAACATGAAGCCAAATACAAATCCATTTCTTCTGAAGACCAAGTAAAGCAATGGATGAGTTCCATTACAAAGTCACCCGAGCTTATGATAGCTCTACAAAGCCTCTCCCAAAGTCAACCTAAAGAGGAAGAAAAACCCACTTCCAAAGAAATCTCAAAGCCTTCCTCTCAAAACATTGTTGTTTCTGGTGAGAGCTCATCCTCCCAAATTGTGCTCTCCCAGCCAACACCTTCAAAGAAAACTTCCGATTGGTTTGATAAAACCCATTTTCAAAACATTATTTCAATGGAAGATGGATTTTACCATTCTGATCCTTTTCAAAGTATTTCAAAGTTTTTTCCCCCAGGCTGGTTTTTCAAACCATGGGATTTGACAAAACCCCAGTCTTACTATCAAAGCATTTTGGAAATTACTGATTCAGTAAAATTCAAACATTTCTTTTTGAGCAAAACCCATTCTGAGCCGGCCTATTCAACGGCTACAATTTTAAAAGTTTTGAGCCCGAACCAGTGGGGTGATCTGCTCCACAATTTTAAAACTTTCCCCCTTGATTTTGAGACCCGTTTGCCACACTGTAGGTCTTTCTCCTACTGGGATTACCAACAGGCCTGGTATAACACTTTCTTCATACAAAACCCTAAAAAATCCCATTCCTGGTTATTTTTCTTTAATTCAAAAATAACCGTCCAAAGCCTGCCGAACTGGTTTCACCATTGGTGGAATTATTTTGGTCCAACCTCAGATATCCTTACCCAAAATGCCCTCCAATGCCTAAACCTTTTCAAAGCCAATTATAAACCTACGGAGTCTGAGAAAAGATTTCCTCCTTTTCTCTGCTTCTGTACCAATTTCTTCCTTCCATGGGTCTGGATGTGGAGTCTTCGACATCACACTCAGGATTCCCATTTTATCCTCCAAAGAACCTTTAGAGTCAAATGGTGGTCCAAATTTGATGAGCAGACCAAATTAACTACCAACCAAGTACAAAACTGGCTTTCTGCCCAAGGCCATCTACAACCAGCCATCAAAGATATTAAAGCCCAAGGCACTTTCCTCACTCAAAAATCCAAAGCCCAAGCCCTCCTAGCAAGTGCCAAAACCGAAGAAGAATACTTCAAAGCAATGGAGCAGCTCCTCGCTTCTCGGTCCAAGTCCTCAGTTGCAGATTCTACTGAAGATGACGATGATGATGATGACGAGCCAACCGTCTCTCTCGGAGATGAAAACGAAGATGACTGTTTCGGCATTTTCTCTCCAGTAAAGCATTGTAAATAATTATTTGATTATTTACTTAAAAAAAAAAAAAAAAAGAGTGTAATTGTTCATTTCGGGTGGTCCCTTGGACACAAGTGAGAGCGCACATGTCTCTTCACCCGTATTGTATTTCATTTTGTATTTCAGTATTCGTACAAAGTAGTCTTCTGTTCAAAGCTACGGTCAGCCTACTATTCAAAGCTACGATCCAAAGGTTACTGTGCACTTAAAAACCCGCTACAGTGAACAGTTTCAATTTCCAAAGGTTACTGTGCACTTATAGCTCCGCTACAGTGAACAGTTTACAAAGTTTTGTATATAACCCAAGAGGAAGACTTAGACTCCACACGGGTTTTTTATTTTGAGTTTTCATTTCTCTCTCTTCTCCTCCTTCTCTCTAAAAATTCTCTCTAAAGCTCGAAGAGTTCAAAGAAATCTTCTGTTTACGCAATAGTTCTATCTTAGAGCTTTGAGTGATCAGACTAGTTCTTTATCTTCAACAAATCTTCCCGTCTTTCAATCTTCCCTTCTGGAAAGATTTGAAAAATTGTAAAGCAGCAAAAGCAAAGTGTATGTCTAGATCTTTGATCTAGTTTTATTTACAAAGCAATTTCAATTCATGTAATTTAATTTTAAAGCAATTTACTTTTCTGCAATTTCATTTCAGTAATTTACTTTAAAGCATTTTCTTTTACAAAGCATGCTAGCAGACTGATCTGTATCAGATCTGCCATATAATTTATACATTCTTCTGAGGCAAAGAGACCAGATCTCGATCCTCAGTCGTAAACTTCTTTCTCCCTCCTTCTTCAGAGCACCATTTCCGGGAACCGGATCTCGTACTGTGTATGTTTTAGAAGCCAACCTTAATGCATGTTTATTTCAGTAAAGCCCTGTTGCTAGGTTTGCTAAAAAGAATCTAATTCAGATCTGGTAAAGACACTTCTAAAATTGACAAATCGCGTTTCAAAGCAAAGTAGATCTCCAGATCTACCAAAGAATCTAATATATATTTGGTAAAAGCACACTAATCCGGTATATCGGCTGGAAACCAGAACGTGCGGACTATTGATCTGTCCTAAGTCAGATCTGGGTCCAAAGGCAGATTAAGTTCTGCATCGATCCGGTAATACAACGCCACGTACCAGTTTAGATCTAAAATTTTGATCAACCGCGTTCTAAAGCAAATCAATCTAATATAGAAACGGTAAGTCCTATTAAAATCTGACGAAGCCGATTCCATTAATTGTTTAATTTGAGTTTTTAATAATAAAAGTATTTTGAAATCACATCTATCCTTCGATCCTATTTCCTTCTGGTCAGTATGAAATAACTAATATTTTTCATACCCATACAACAATCTTTCTAATCATTATTTATAAATAAATTAATACCAGCTAATTTAAAGCAGCGTTTAATCCTCTTACAATAATCTTACTAATAAGTTTTTGTAAAACATTAATTCATCAAATTAATCCTAAAAGTAAAATAATAACAACTAATTTTTATTGTACTTTTGAGGCTAATTTGATAAATTCACATTTTCTTTTCTTTTCATTAATATCTCCAATAATATTATCGCTAGAGTATTATTATAAAAATAAACAAAGAGTAAGGGTAGGATTGTTTTATAATTACTAGCAACAGTCTCTTGTGTTATTTTTTAAAATATAAGGTTTAGACAGACATTTAACTCAAAATATAGGAACTAAATAGATATTTATCTTATAAAATAATATTATTTTAGATTAATGTTAAAATTAAATTAATATTGTTTAAATTTATTTAATAGTTTAGGCTTTTACTATTAATTTTTTAAATTAAGTATGAATTAATTATTTTTATGTATTAATTCTTAATAATATAAAATAATTTAATTATATACCATTATTAAATAATAAAATATTACAATATTATGTTATTAAATAATAAAATATTACAATATTATGTTATATTATTAATAACATTATAATATAATATAATTTACTATAGTATAATTTAAAATTTTCTTTGTCCACAGGAGGATAAGAGTTGGACTCTGTCCACTTCAATTTAAGTGGACGGATGGATGAAAGGGAATACGAATGGAAGCAGATAGGATTCGCTATTATATTGCAAAAATATATTATTATATTTTTTACATAAGGTGTGGTTATTTTTATCTAGAAATTATTTTGAGCTATAATACGAACTTATTATTATAATAAATTATTTTATTATAAAAATACTCATCATATGAGTTACTAATATGAACTTTCTATTATAAACCAATATAATATAATTACTCTAAATACTTATATTATATAGGACACTCACTATTCAATATATAATTCTCTTGCCATAAACCCTAAAAATTTTATTTTCAATCCCTTGTATAATATTTAGTTAAAAAAGAGCAAATTATTATATTTTTTTCTTTTTAATTTTTTAGAAAAAAATGTAGTCTTTTGCTTCTTCTTCTTCTTCCTTTTTTTTTTTCTTTTTTTAAGCAAATAGCCATTTTTTTTCAATTGTTAGGTTAAGAAAGTTGGAGTGTAAAAATAAATATCAAACATATTATTTTATAGACAAAAACTAATTACAGAAACTTATGTTAAAGAATTTGTTCAGAACATAATTTAATTCCATTATTATATATACTAAATAATTTAATTCTATTATTATATATACTAAATTGTTATTAATACATTTTGGATGTGCTACATAGTTTGATTGGTGTTTTGAGAAAATTAATTTAACTAGTTTAAGTAAGGTGTTTTTGGGCATTGTAAAGAGTATGAAAATTAAAACTTAATGTTTTAAATTTGGCACATGAGTATACAGAGAAATAAATTGTTCAGAGTTACTTCTAGAGTGTAAATAGCCCCACTTTTTTATATAATATAATATAAACTATATTAAATTATAAAATTATAAAATTATATAAATTATATATATTTTTTAATGTCAAATATAATTGTTTAATTTTAAATTTAGTATTTTAGTAAATAATAATTGATTAAATAAAATTTATGATTTTTTATTTATTATTTAATAAATGATTAAATATAATTAAAATACTTTTAAGTATTTAAAGTAAAATATTTAAAATGATTTTATGTAATAAAGTAAAATAGTGTATTACCATTTTTTAAATACTTAGGTTTATTACTATCTTATATTGTATTTAAATTAAAATTTTTATTTAAATATAAATGTAAATTAATATTTAACAGATTAAAATTTATTAAAATTTATTAGATAAAAAAAGTTAAATTTATATTAAAATTTGAATAATATTTTAATACAATATATCCTAAACCCTATCCTCATGAGTTTATTTTATATACCTTTCGTTATTTTAGCCTCCTTTTTAATGCAGTGAATGCAATTAGAAATAGCAGCCAAACATAAGATAGTAGAAGAACAACGTTTTAATATAATATAATATAATGCAAGCTGTCAAACACATCCTATGTTTTAAATAGAGATAATATAACTCCTATTTATAAAATCACCAATCATTCACATGTAATTTACTTGGAAGAAATGCTCATAACAGGAATGAATCTCATTTCTTTAGCTTCAAATCAACTTCAAAGATGAGGGAGGTGATTCAAGTTTCAACTAAGGAGTCACTCACAAATTGATTACGTTGTAAGAAGGACTGGAATCTTTTATGGACCAAGAAACTTGAAACCCACTCGACATTATCTTACGAATCCAACTTTTTTATTTTTTTTAACCCATTGAGTTCAGTTGGAAACTGAATTGTAACGTCCGCAGAACCTTATTTAGCCTAAATGGAACAGAAAAGGACTTTTAAAAGATAGAAGAAGGAAAACAGAAAGAAAAAGGAAAAAGAATTAAAATAAGATAAGATAAGCTAAAAATTAATCGAATTTTCAGTTGGGGCAAGGTATCACTTAGTGATGCAAGTAAGCAAGGAACCATTTTGTGCTGTCACACTTTGTGCAGATTCACTCTCTGCTTCAAGTAATCTTCTTCTCCTCTTTCTTGTTTTTAATGTTCTTATTCTTAATTTCAAAGAAAAATGCTTTTATTCTTCTTTACTAGTATAAAATGCATATCCAATGTCTGTCACCAAGTAGCAAAATTGAGTGTCTAAGATGGCTCATAATTCCAAGACTCATCTCACGTACTTGTCCATCATCATTATCTTGGCATCAGGTAACAATTTCTCATCTTTGCACTGAGGGTTTGGTTGCCAAGAAAGTAGTGTAAAAGAAGAACGCTGGCAATTCTAGCCAATCGAAAACAAATTATTGTGCATTCTATTGCATGGTATTGTATGGTATAAAGGTTTTTTTTATTTCTTATATTCATTTTCTTGGACAGGGTCAAAAATGTATGCAAGTGCCAAAAATATTACCCTAGTGAATGTCTGCCAAGAGACAATATGGCCTGGAATAATAACCCAAGGAGGCAACTACCACGGTGATGGATTTACATTGAAACCAGGCCAATCTGCTTCCTATAATCCTCCTGATAGCTGGAGTGGCCGCATCTGGGCAAGAACTGGCTGCAATTTTAATAACAGCACCAGCTCTTGCAAAACAGGCAGCTGTGGCTCTTCTATAAATTGCACAAGTCCAGGCAGCTTGCCCGTCACAATTGCAGAGTTTACCCTTGGTGCCAACGTAGACTACTATGATGTTAGCCTTGTCGATGGGTTCAATGTGCCTGTCTCGGTTAGACCTTTCAATGGTAAAGGGAATTGCAGCAATGCTGGTTGTGATGGAGATTTGAGGCAAAACTGCCCCTCAGATCTGGCTGTCAAAGACAATGGAAAGGTGATCGGTTGTCGTAGTGCGTGCGATGCATTTAACAGTGATGAGTATTGTTGCAAAGGTGCGTTTGGAGATCTTACCTCATGCTTGCCTTCAAACTATTCCAAGAGCTTCAAGCAAGTTTGCCCTGCAGCATCCAGCTATGCGTTTGATGACCGTACAAGTATCATAACATGTTCCGCCACAGACTACATTGTTGGCTTCTGTGCTTCAAGGTAACTTAACATTTCTGGAGAAAAAAGTTAAGGGAAAGAAATAAAAAATCATTAGCTTCATGCACAGGTAACAAATGCAGTTCTGACTGATTGTTTTTTTTGGTATATACAGGAATCAAACCGTGTGCTCTTACCATGACAATAAGCTTTTCTGTAATGAATCAAAGGGCTCAAAAGCATTCCCTCAAAGCTGGTGGCAGCTCCTTCTGATGCTTGCACTGCCACCGATATTAAATATACAAGCTTTATTTTAGCAAACCCTGTATATAAGTGGAACCATTGAACTTTATCATGTTTGAGAAATTCCTGTATGATGTTTATTGTTTTGTAATCCTGAGATGCATTGTTTTCTGTAATATTCATCATATTTTTTCCATCTTCTCGAGTTGATAAGCAATCCAGTCATGGTTAACTAAGACTATTGATCAATGCCCGACAGAATGCTAAATGGACAACTAGCCAGGCACAATCTTTTAATTTTAATCTTGACACTGCAAATCCCTACTTCTCTTTTGTGGACATCCAAAAGAAAATTGCAACGTTTGAAGAAGCAATTCAGTTGATTAATAAAAAAAGGGGAAATAATGAGAAGTAGCAGCTTACTGGGAATATTGAAGATAATATCAAACAGGATCAGCTTCATGCCTTCATGACATCTGCAGTAATGAAAATGCCTGATCTTGATCCATTTCACGCCGCTGCCAAAGGAATGCACAGCTACATGCTTGTCAAGCTAAAGACTTATTATAACGTTTGGACCCTTCAAGAACTTTACCATTTTTCACTCAGTCCATTAGGACATGGATATGCATTACATACTATAAAGCACGGCAGTCACCAAATGAAGATTTCATCATATAGAGAGGAGAATTTCAAAATCCCCCAACTGAAAGCAGTAACTTGTCATCAATTGTGCAACCGTTTACATGGCATCAACTCTCCACAAATACACATGCGAAATACATGAAGTACTTCACAGAAAATCAAACAAAATTAATAGGAAGAATGAATATCAGCCAGCATGAAACAAAGTTGAAATAGAGAAGAGATGGAACTCCCCTTCAAGGATTTTCCTTTGTCAGCTTTGAATCACATGGCTCGATTAGTAAATAAGGTGTTGTGTACAGGAAAAACCACAGAGCACAACCTGGAATCTCTTCAAATAAAATTTTATGGATTTTGATTCAAGCATGCATATGTCATTATCTCCTAGAAAGATGTGTTAATCACGACTAAAGCATGAACATGTTGCCGTCATGATTAATAAATTACTGCACTTTATTAATATACACAATCTTCTATGCAGAAGGAAAAAAGAAAAGAAAGTTATGTGTGTTGTTTTTCAACTGCAGCGATATCAAATTTCTTCCTAACAAAACTGTCCTGTCTGAAAGGCTGACAATCTGTCTATTCTTGCCACTGATCTAACTTCTTTTTGATTGCTTGTTCAGCTGTTTCCCCTCTTTCATCTGTTGCTTTAGACTCTTCACTTTCAAATGGCAATACAATCACAGGTGCTGCAGGAATTGTGTCCCATCGCTCCTTTAAGATAGTTATGAATCTCTTAACCATTTCTCTCCGAAACTCAAGCTCCCGAGTGAATAGATCAAAGAGAAGGAAAGCGAGAATGTACTTGAAAGGAACAATTAAGAGAATAGTTGCAGAAGATAGCAATACTAGGGCAACCTCAGTTGTTATCTGATAAGAATTTAAGAAAATAAAATCTTTTAATTCACAAGGTACAAGGCGGAAATGAACTCCCACAATGTATAAAGGTTGATGTTGATAATTCAAACCATTGCTGTGCCAATATCTGGCAGGAGAAAATAAACACACACACACACCCCCCAAATTTACAAGCTCAGGAGCTCCTGAAAACATCAGCTAACAATTCTTGGCATTTTCATTCAGTTAACAAAGTCTTACAATAGTAATGGGAACATACCTGAGGCTGACCGGAGAGAAAGATTGTGCGTATCTTAAGAAGCGTGATATTCAGATTCTGGAGATAATTCTCCACATCACGCATGGCATCTTTTACAGCTATAATCTTTTGAATAGTATTTGAAGGAGGTTGATCACGAATTGTAACTCTTCCAAAAGATCTACCCAGACGACCTTGCTCCTTCAGCCCTTTTACTGTTAGCATCCCAGCCGCCAAAACCATTAACAACATGGGAAATACATATGACAGCATATTTCTGAGAGGAGAAACCAACAGTTAGCTAAGATTTTAACTATACAAAAATGATAATACTATTGACAAGTCCAATCCAGTTCCAAGATTATCCTCAGTCATAGATATTATAAAATAACAACCTAGTCCACCTCATGCAGTGTCAGATGAGAAAATAATTTGAGTGACTATGGCAAGAAATGCTAGCATAAAAAATGGAGTTTCGTAGCAAAAAATGGTATAGAAAGAGATCCCTAACACACATGCTTCCATAAACCATTAAAGAGCTTTTCAATTGCACACTATAATAACATAACAATTGTTGAAGCAATAGAATCAAGCAGGAATTCAATCACTCAAACAAAATTAAGTAACCAGACTGAACATCAAAAGCTAAATGATCACTTAGACAAGAAAAAATTTGACAAAAATAAAAGGATATAAAAACTTGAAACAGAAATGTTATGATTTCAAGTAATCAAAGAATTCAAAATAAAAAATTTATCAAGTAAAAAAACAATTTCACCATAAGTTTATCCCTACAAACGATAAACGATGACAACCAAAAAAACACATTTGGACTTTTGTCAGTGTTCAAGATGTCGATAAGAAATGAGATCAAGTTAACAAGTCTTGCAACCAGCATATCTACCTGAAAATAATAGTATACGCAAACACAAGAAAGGAGACAGTCAGAGGTGGCTCCTCCCAGCGTTTCAGCTTTTCAAAATTCTTGACAGTTATACTCAAAGGAAGCAGAAGTTCCTGCAACAAGGAAATATACCAACCTTTTCAACAACCAATGACATGTAAGATTCACAATGAAGACTACTGCAACTAAAACATAATTGAACAGTATATCTGTGTAGCAGAAAGGTGTTGGAAAAGATATTTACAATTGAGTTCAATGTCGCAATCCATCATTTCCTCCAATTATTCATGCACAAACATCATTTAAGCTGAATGTTCATTAAAAAAAAACTACATAGATTTGTCAGATTTTCTTCTCTGATTGTTATTTGGGCTTTCTAAGAAACCTTAAAATGGCCGCAAATAAGAACAGATCAATTTGTTAGAAGAGAAAAATATCATGTTTTTGTTGAGATGATAAATACTTTATACTAATACAGAAAAAGAAATATTAGTTGCCTACTGAACATGACAAGGAGACATTGTGAAATTACCTATGATAAGAAATATCATGCATTGTCTACCAAAAAAGAAATATTTTTTCCCCCTCTTTTGATAAGAAAATATCATTTTATTACAAAGGAACTTTACAAGAGAAACCAAACCAGAGGCCCACTTACAAATCAAAGCCTCTAAAAGCAATTGAATCTTTCTTTACAATATAGCTCTACCCATACGAAAACTAAAAAAGTCATTTCACAGCTGTCAATGAAATTTTGTTGAAACTGATGTTCATAAGGATGTAAGAAATCAACTATTAATCATTAAGTCCTAGGATCTAGAAGTCTTTCATATACTCCAGCTGAACTTTGATCATTGACAATAGCATGGACATAACTTTGAGTTGAAATTTGGTCACTGAGAGAGCAAAAAGAAATTCACAAGTGAAAATAGCAGCTCAAGAAATGCCTATCATTAAATGAATTTCCAGAACATCAACTTCAATGGAAATTCAGCAAACCAAAAGGGAATCAATTTATAAGATTGATCTGAGTAGTTATAACCCAATGAATAGAAAAGCTACTCATCATATAAGGAGAAAGAGAAATTTTTTGTTCTCTCCAAAGAAAAGTAATAATTCAAGAAAGAAAGGGCAGAATTAGCCAAACCTTGAAAAGGTCAATGTTACTGGGTATCCCTTTAACCACTGCAGCATCAATTGTAGCTTGTGTTTTTTCAACTGCCTGGGACTTCTCTTTGCATGTTGCTGCTGCCCTTTCTACAAGAGTCAGACCACCTACAACAAGATTTTTACTTAATATTACTCCATCTTTTGTTGAAGAGTTCTTCCAGAATACGATGGAAGCGCTGGAAGCCCAAGATGGAGACCTCATCCACTTTTGCAAGTAAACACTTCCATCTATGTCAAACCTGTGATTACTACTTTCATATATCTGATCTGTATGTTTGGCTCCTTCAACAGATGGTTCCACCGTCTCCGTAAATTTAGTAACCAAAGGTCCGCCCCAGTAACTTACAGCTAAAGTTTGGCAAACAACATCACCATAGGGTGCATTTTGCAAATAGGAGAACTGAACAAGTTTGATAGGATCATCCAACAACTTGCGCATAAATTGAAGGGCCTGTAGTCTAGCAATACTGTTGATGGCACTTATTACAGCCCTTTCCTTCCCTTTATGAGCACCATACACATGAAATATTGATGGATCACTCTCCCTGGGCCCGTACTCTCTTATAAATTTGTGTGAAGCAATAACTTCACTAATGAATGCTTGCCACACATCTCGTCTTAATTCACCTCCCAAGTCAACAAATTCTAGAAGCCATGTTTCCGACCTGGATTATCAAGAGTGAAAAAAGTGTAAAACAAACTGCACGTAAATGGAAAATCATAAGTGCCTCAAAACAAATAATCAAGTAACATTAGCAGCTGATAAAGCAGCCATTTTGATTTATGAATTCCAATTACAGAAAAAATTCACAGGTAAGAAAACTTTGTAAAGAAACATGACTGGATCCTACTGACATGAGCTTGCAGGTCCAATCAACAGGAAACTCATCTTGCCACTATATTATTGAAAATTTTTAATTCAACATGCATTCTGAATCAGCAAAGCATTAATTCCAGCTAGCAAGTATCAGCGACACACACAGCCCTAAGGTCATTATTTCTGTGATAATGAAGAAAAACGAAGGAATGAAAGGCTTTTTGATTGAACTAATTTCTTATCGACCTCCGTTTTGCTTGGCAATGCCTGTCACTGTACAAGCAAGATGCCTGTAATTGTACAAGCACTGCTGCTCCTCAATCACAACTGAAAGAACTGAAGCAACCAACAATAATGAACAAGCATGAAATGAAGATACTCAGTCCTCATAGATGCAAGGCAAGCACATTTCTAAAAGATAAACAGAAGCTATTCTGCATTGATTTTTATTACTTGCATAACATATGCAATCAGTTGTTCACAAACCCTTCTCCAGATAAGCAACCTCAAAGGAAAAGTCTGAAGAAGCTTACTCACTCGAGGCCAGACGAAACAGAGACAGCAGAGTCAAAAAGATCAGAGCCCAAAGGTCCAACTTTTGCTTTCTCCACCCTTAAACCATATCTTGTAAGATCAAACCTCATAGCATCTTTAGGCCCGAGAAGGCCAACTGCCTACAACATAGTTGAGATGAGATAAATGATCAGGATGAAAATGCTTCGAACATGATATATAAAGTGCCATAAAACTCTATTACACATTCATAAGCCTGACTGACATTTTACTTAACTATAATTGGTATTTCAAAATATTTCAAAAAGGAAAGGGCTTATGACCAGGTCCAAATCTTTCCCAACTTTACAATCACAAAAACAAGCACTATACCTGTGACGGGCACGGTAGCATTTACTAGAGGTCAAATCTTAAAAATCAACAAATAGACAAGTTGTACAAAAGCACTAAAACAATCTTATTTCACTACTATATAATAACGCTATCAAGTAAGACAGTTTGTTGATGCAACTCATAAGAAGGTTTAATATTTCACTGATTGAAATTCGCAAGTCAGAAAATGCAACTAGCATCCTACCAGATTTCATCATTTATAACAAAACAAAAGAAGGGTATTAATAGATATTAAATGTATACAAGAACATACATGCCAAGTTGGTATTGTGCTGCAACAGAATTTATGAATTTTATTTAGAACATTGATCTTTGTCACAGGATTTTGGCCTCAAGGAGTCTGTTATAAGCTTATAGTACATTTCAAATTTAAATTATTAAAGTTACATACAATAATTGGGCAATGCAACTCGGTTTTATAGTAACAACAGTCAACCAGTTAAAGGTTGAAAACACATTTTTGGCATGAAAGCTATGATGCTTTACATATATATTGTTTAACGGAAATGCTTTGTACGGAAAAATTTCACGCCTTATAAACATATGCTATGCAATCCAGCAACCTATCAAAGATAAAAAGCACATTATTATGATAGGAATTGAGTAATGTTTTGAACTTAAGTCATTCTAATCCTGGAAAAAATATCAGGTGTATAAAATCAAAGGAATACTTTGTCTTTTAAGAGTGTAGACTAAACGTTTATTTGTGCCATCTAAACAGTAAACTTTCTGCAGAAAAAAGATTAAACACTATGTTATTTTCCTTAATAAATAAGATTATCCTCACATTTGTTGTGAAAATCTTTGGAATTGAGAGGGGAAAAATGGTCAATTGGTTGTTATTATGTACTCCCAGTTTCTTCGTGGAACAAGAGAAAGACTCCTAAGCTCCAACATTACTCAATAGCCAAGTAGACAATAGGAATACCTCGAAGTAGAGTGCTGTATCAGTTAAAGTCACTTTTCCAGGCCAGGCCATGTTATTCTCCCATTTTATAACTGGCCTCTTCCTGCTGGAAGCGATACATAAGATTCTCTCCGTAGAAAACTGAGGATACTCACGAATCTGGTATGAATTCCGCCCTCCATGTACTCTACATGAAAACCAGCAGGAAATCAGCTACGAAGAATATAAAAGATTATTGACCATATCAAATAAAATGCATATTAACAAACAGCCGACAACAATCTTAAACCAATTGAGATAGCATTCTTAGCTATCGTTCTCATCTTGTCCCATACTATCAACCTAAATGCTTGCAGTCTTGTTCTAGTGTTGCAGTCTTGTTCTAGATAGCTTGAGCTGCAATTGGCAGTCCATCAATCGCCCTTTTACATTCAATTTTTTGTTAACTGAAATGGATTATGGGAGACTAACTGAAGAAGACTCTTATTATTAGTAGAGTTTTCATAGTATAATAGTCTACGTGCCAAATAGAAAAAATGCACAAAGTCATATCCACAAACTCCAACCACAGTTTGTAGGATGCATTTTGACAAGCAATACAAACAGAACCAAGCCCAAAAGCTAACCAAACAAGATCAGTCAGTAACCTAGAAAACATCAAACACATACGGCATACAAGATTGCATGCAACGGGAAATGCATCACTTTTGGAAGGTATCAATGTTTATAGCAAATATGTGAGAGTCGACCAACTATAACATATTCCAAGAATTTTAATTAAAACTCAAAGTTCCCTTATTTCATGAAAACTGCCTGATTGAGTCCCTCTACATTGCGAAACACAAAACGGAGAGCATCACACACTAGAAAAAATGCCTGACATCACAATGAATTAGAGCCAATGAGGAAATTACAGAACAAGCAAAATAGAGATGATCATGTAATAAGCATCTTCGAGCATTCAAAAGACAGATAACAAAGTCAGTAGTATCTTTGCAGATAAGGAAAAAGATTATAATCAAACAGTTGAACCGAGATGTTGAGGTCATAAATGGTTGGACCAAAATGTTAAGGAGAAAATTCAGATCAGATCCAACGCCATATAAAAATTAAGTAAATAAAAGTTCTAAAGGAAGTTTGTGGGCTATTGGAAAAAAACAAATTGCTTAAAAAGTTGAGAATGATTGCGTCAGATTGCATTCAATTCTTCTTAAGTTACATATAGAGAAGGTGAAGACAAAATATCATGCAAAAAATGTAATAGACACTTCACTCATAACAGATTACACTACTTTTGTGAATTTAAGTCAATAAAAAAGAAGGAAATTATTTACAATTGAGACCACAAGAGCATTGCATCTCAAATAATAGTTTATCTTTCTTCTATTGACAGTAGTATCAGTACATAAATTTAAATTGACTATTTGACTTCATATGAAAACTTTGAAAAGCAAACATATAAATGATATCATGAGGTGTCAAGGAGCTTACTTGCGAAGTTCATCAATATAGGTTAACCACAAGCTTAAAGAGATGCCCTGTTCATTGCCAGCAAGAGCCTCGAAAAGATTATGCACTGTTGCTCGATCAGCCAGACCAGAAATAGCTGGAGTTATACGAACAAAAGCCTCTTTTCCTACAAGTTTGCCCTGGTAACAACCAGAAATAGAAATAACACTTTTAACTGATAAATAGAGCAGCAACTGATAATAACTTTTAACTGATACATAGAGTTGCAACTGATAATAACAAGATAAAGCAACAAATCAAACGGATGATATTGTTAATGATTATACGGGAACTAACAATTGCTGACATGATGCATGACATTATCAAAAGTGAACCAACTCAAATTACATATTCGGTTCAAAGTCACTATTCTTCTTATTGTTGTTACTATAATTAACAATTTTCAGTGATCAAGACATCGGGCTTTGGTTTCAAAGAAATTTCAGGATGCTTCTTGCTTCCTCATTCATGAAAAGTAGGGATGTTGTTTTGTGTCAAGTGTCTCTTAGGGATGGCAATGGATTGGATTTGATCCAAGATCCATGTGATCCAAATCCAATCGGATTGGATTTGGATCGGTTTAAAATGGATTTGGATCGGATTTGGATATCGATGTGCGGATCTAAGACGGATCTAGAGCAGATATAGATCTATCTTAATATCTAAATCCATATCCATATCCACATCCACTCATCTTTAAATTATATTTTATTTTAAAAGTTTCTTAATAATTGTGAAATGATAATGATAATAAATTTTATTCATAGCATATTAGTAGTATTTACCATGTATTTAAACTCTTAAAACTTAAAGGTTAGTTTTGTAAATTTAAAGGTCAGCCAGCCTCAAAGCATGTACATGCAATATTCAAATTGCAATCCAAGTAATATAACTTGGTAATTTATTTTATCATATTGGCCAAATAATTTTTAAGGAATATAGTTATTCATATATTTAGTTAAATATGGTCATAATAAAAATAATAAAGGACTGAATATAAATCATATTTAATTTATATGTCATTATCCAATGTTGTAGGAATGAGGGTAGTGTATCGTGGATATTAGAATGATGAAGGAGACAATAGAATATTAGATTGATCTTACTCCGGCAATTACTTCTGAATGATATTTTATTATCTTTCTTATTTGTTGTTTTGGTATAGAAGTATAAGCTACAATATTTATTATATTTTTGAGAAAAATTATATAATTTATTTGTTATCAATACATTTTAGCCTTCAATTTTCAATCTAAAAAATTATTACTTTTTTATTACGAAATTTTAGAATTCATGACGGATCTAGAGCAGATTTGGATTTTAATTTTTTTTCGGATTTGGAACAGATATAGATATTTATTTCTTTTTTGGATCTGGATATGGAGCGAAAAATATGGATTCATAACGGATCTGGAGCAGATACGAATCTTAATTTTTATTATGGATTTGGATCTGGAGCAGAGTAGATCCAACCCATATCTGCCCCATTGCCATCCCTAGTGTCTCTGGATTCTATGTTCCAGTAAGAAGGCGAAGAGTATGTATTGTTCAACTCATCAAAGCTGTTCACTTTCATTACGAACTTCTTTTGATTGTTTCATTAACAAATTGTTGTATTTTTTTATAATCATCACCAACAGCAACAAGAAGAATAATAACTATAAAGGATCTGAAAAAACAAACCTGAAAGAAAGCTTTATCCGGAAAATTCTCTCTGTATTCATTTTCACCAGAGTAAGGATTCTGCCATGCCAGCATTGTGATAAATATTAATCTCTGGAAAGCAGGTTCCTGCATACATATCATCCCAAGAAAATGTCAGTACCACCCACCACTTCCAGATATTGAAGCAAAAGTTTAAAGTGAACAAATTTATTAGCAGATTTTCTTAAGCTTTATGAAGTACATAGCATATCTCGTGTAGGACATAAGAAGAAGCTGTACCCTTAAAATTTTTATTTAACAATGAAAATTTCCATCGAAAAGGGTGAACCTAACTAAAATGGTTCAAGGATAAAAGAAATCTTTAACATAAAAGTCACGTATACGAAGTCCACAAACCTTCAAGCATGGATGGATGTCTGAGTTATCCCTTGACAAAAACCTAAAACAGCAATATTCTACCAAATTACGGGCATCATTGTATACAGGTTCAGGAACGAGTGCTTTAAATATCTTCTGCACCTTCTGTCCAGTCAAGCCATTCATCCTGCATATCTTAATTCCAAAATTCATATCATATTTCCAGTGTTCGTCACACAGGCGGAGAAAACTCAGCCAAAATGAAATTGTTTCTCACTATCAGTCACAATGATGCTATCAAATGAAAGTTCAACATTCAAGCTAAGATATTAAAAACGTGCATGCGTACACTTTCACAAAACATACAACTACAAATGTAGATTTGTAATGCACATGGATCCAAACTGTACAAATGTAGATTTGTAATGCACATGGATCCAAACTATGGATCCAAACTGTGATAGATGGAATAATTGTTCCAAAATCTCAAGAAAAGTATTGGAGGATGCATATTTATCAAATATCCACGTTTCTTCAAAAGTCAGCAGACATGATGCCTTCTAAGAAAATTAAACCATAACTTTAGAACTACAATTCCAAAGAAATGAAAACTTGCTTCCTCTCTCTGATTCCAAACAGAACATAATTTCAACCCCAAGAATGTAGAATGTAACATCTTCTACAGTAGATCATTAATATATGCGGCCCATTACATCAATTGATATAATGAAAAACTTAATGGCTTAAAAATTTTTCAACTCTGAAGTTTATTTATCTCCTTTGCTAACTGTTGCAAGATATTAATTCAAACAAGAGGAAATTGTACCAAAAATAGAGTTATTAGAATTGATCTAGTTTCCTAGAATAGCTGCGTGTATAGTTGTCAATTAGCTAGGATAGTTTCCTAAATTAGTTCATTGTAAAGCTATATATTTGTACTATTGTATTCTGATCA
Source organism: Citrus x changshan-huyou (assembly GCA_039657385.1). Classification (NCBI taxonomy): domain Eukaryota; kingdom Viridiplantae; phylum Streptophyta; class Magnoliopsida; order Sapindales; family Rutaceae; genus Citrus; species Citrus x changshan-huyou. The sequence continues at coordinate 11,510,718 of CM077549.1, forward strand.
AATATACAGAAATACAAGTTATTCACCTATATGGTATCAGAGCAGGAATTCCTTTAATCCCTGGAAACCCTATTGCCGTTCTGCCCTTTCTCTTACCTGCAGAAAACCTAGCCGTTCTCCTACTTTCTTTTCTACCCTAAAATCAGTCCTACCTCTTCATCATGTCCGACGTTGTTTCCGAGTCTACAAACACCCTTGAACAGGCCCAGAATGCTTCTACAAGCCTGCCAACACCTGCTGCTGCGCCGCCTAAAACCCAGGCTTCGACCACAGAATCTCACTCCATTCAGATCACTACCATTAAACTGAATGGAGAAAATTTCCTGCGTTGGTCTCAATCTGTGCGCATGTATATCGGTGGTCGGGGCAAGATCGGGTATTTGACTGGAGAGACAAAGGAGCCTGCGGCTGATGATACAACCTATCCAACATGGGATGCTGAGAACTCGATGGTAATGACATGGTTGGTGAACTCTATGGAGGAGGACATAAGCTCCAACTTTATGTGTTATCACACGGCCAAGGAGCTTTGGGACAACATTAACCAAATGTATTCTAACTTGGGAAATCAATCTCAAGTATATGAGTTAACTCTGAAACTCGAAGAAATCCGCCAAGGTGAGGATACTGTCACTAAATATTTTAATTCCTTGAAACGACTTTGGCAAGATTTAGACCTATTTAATGATTATGAGTGGAAATCTTCTGAAGATTAAACACTTTAAGAAAACGGTGGAGGATAACCGTATTTTCAAATTTCTCATTGGTCTTAACATGGAGTTTGATGAAGTTAGAGGCAGGATTATTGGGAGGCAGCCGCTTCCCTCTATTGGAGAAGTGTTTTCTGAGGTACGCCGTGAGGTGAGCCGGCGTCTTGTCATGCTTGGCAAAAGGAATCTCGGTAACACTATTGAAAACTCGGCCCTTGCGGCTAGTATTAATGCTGGCCTAACTGCTACAAAGAAACCTGATGAAAAGTCTCGCGTTTGGTGTGATCACTGCAATAAGCAACGGCATACACGAGAGACATGCTGGAAGATCCACGGAAAACCACCAAATTGGAAGGGTTCTCATGAAGGCAGATTCACTCATACTCCTGCTGCACATGAGGCCGAGTCTGTCCCCTTTAACAAAGAGCAGATGGATCACCTTCTGAACCTGCCGAAATCTAACTCAGGATTGTTAAGTACACCTAATGCCGCCATTGCTCAAGCAGGTAGTAAATTAAATGCTCTCTCTTGTCATTTACCTGTTTCTTATACTCCTTGGATTATAGATTCAGGAGCCTCTGATCACATGACAAGTTTTTCTCATTTATTTCATACTTACACCCCTTGTTCTGGTCATAAAAAAGTTCGTATAGCAGATGGTTCATATTCCCCTATAGCTGGCAACGATTTGATAAATCTATCTAAAACCATCTCTCTTAAAAATATTCTCCATGTTCCTAAACTTACCTGTAATCTGCTATCAATTAGTAAATTATCTAGAGACTCTAATTGTCGTGTTATTTTTTCCAAATCCCAGTGCCAAATTGATAGATGGTCTCTACTATTTTGAAGATGAAGAATCTAAGAATAAAGAAGCTCAAGGCTTTAGTAGTATCAGCTCTACTCAGGTTAAGGATCAAATTATGCTTTGGCAGTATAGGCTAGGGCATCCTAGTTTTCCTTATCTCAAAAAATTATTTCCTAGTTTATTTAACGGTTTGAATTGTTCTGAATTCCATTGTGAAAACTGCATTTTATCAAAAAGTCATAGACCTATCAATCCTTCAAGGCCTTATCAAGCCTCGAAGCCTTTTTATTTAATCTATAGTGATATTTGGGGTCCTTAAAAAATTAATACTTCTTCAAGTAAAAAATGGTTTGTGACTTTTATTGATGATCATACTCGCCTATGCTGGCTTTATTTAATGAAGGAAAAATCTGAGGTTCATAACTTATTTGAAATATTTTACTTGATGATTGAAAACCACTTTCAAGCTAAAATCGGAATTATTCATACTGATAATGGAATTGAATATTTTAAGCAATATCTTAGAACATTTTTGCAGAAAAAGGTATTCACCATCAAACTGCTTGTGTTGATACACCTCAGCAAAATGGTATTGCTAAACGTAAAAATAAACATTTACTTGAAGTTTCTCGTGCTATTATGTTTTCTATGAATGTTCCTCAACATTTTTGGGGCGAAGCGGTTTTAACTGCATCCTATCTAATTAATAGGATGCCCACCCGTGTTCTAAACTACATTACACCACTTGAATGTTTCAAAAAATATTTTCCTGAATCACGAATTCAATCTAATCTTCCTCTGAAAATTTTTGGATGTACAACTTATGTTCATATACCTAATAAAAACCGGTCTAAACTTGATCCAAGGGCTGATGTATTTTTATTGGTTATGCACCAAATAAGAAAGATACAAGTGTTTTAATCCAAAAACTAGGAAAATTGTTGTTTCTATGGATATCACTTTTATGAAAAATCAACCTTTTTTTCAAAAAATCTCTTCAGGGGGACAACATAGGAGAAGAAGGAAATTTTGGGGATGTTATTTCCAATCCCCTGCCTAAAACCGTAGATTGCATTACTAAACCTATACCTCAAAATGAGTTTTTTAATAAAAAGGAAATTGTTATTCCTAATGCTGTTTTTGAAATTGGTGATACCAAGACTATTTTGCCAAACACCGCTGAGACCGCGATAGGGGGAGAAATACTACCTTTTGTTCTCAAGGAACAAGATAGAGAGCTTCTTACTTATTCAAGGAGGAACCATACAAGGAGTAAGAGACCTACTATCCCTTTAGCATAGGGCCAATCAGACACCCTGAGTGAAGAATCTGAAAGAAATACAGGTACTCTAGAAACTTCCTCACATAATCTTGTTGTTCCTAATCCTGATGAAATATCTGAACCTACTGTCAATCCTATGCCTGATGTCAATTCTAATGATCATGATATTCCAATAGTAATCAGAAAAGGAAAACGCTCTTGTACTTCTCATCCTATGTCCAAATATCTATCCTATGGTAAACTCTCGAAAAAATACAATGCCTTTATATCTAAAATCTCTAACCTGCGTGTGCCAAGAAACATTCAAGAAGCATTTAATGATTCTGATTGGAAGAGATTAATACTCTGAGGAAAAGTGGGACATGGGAAGTTGTTGACCAACCCATGGATAAAAAAACAGTTGGATGCAAATGGGTGTTTACAGTGAAGTGCAAGGCGGATGGAAGTATAGAGAGATTTAAAGCCAGACTCGTGGCTAAGGGGTTTACTCAAACACATGGGGTTGATTACCAAGAAACCTTTGCCCCTGTAGCCAAAATAAATTCCATTCGGGTACTATTATCCTTAGCAGCAAACTATAACTGGCCATTACACCAGTTAGATATCAAGAATACCTTTTTGAACGGGAATTTAGAAGAAGAAGTGTTTATGAGTCCACCACCAGGATTTGAGAAGGTGTTCCGTCAAAACAAGGTTTGCAGACTTAAAAAATCCCTATATGGCCTTAAACAATCTCCAAGAGCATGGTTTGAACGTTTTGGAAGGGCTGTGAAGAGTTATGGCTACAAGCAAAGCCAAGCTGATCATACAATGTTTTATAAACACTCAGAGAGTGGTAAGATATTAATACTAATTGTCTATGTGGATGATGTAATTCTAACAGGTGATAATCCTAAAGAGTTGGCAGATCTTAAGGAGAAAATGGCACGAGATTTTGAGATCAAGGACTTGGGTGTGCTAAAATACTTCCTTGGTATGGAATTTACAAGATCAAAGGAAGGTATCTTTGTAAACCAAAGAAAATACATTCTTAATCTTCTCAAAGAGACAGGTTTTCTGGGTTGTAAGGCTGTTGAGACTCCCATTGAAGTCAACTTAAAACTTAAAACTTAATCCTACTAAAGCTGAAGATGTGATTGATAGAGAGAAATTTCAGAGACTAGTAAGGGAAATTGATCTACTTGTCACATACGCGTCCTGATATAGCTTTCCCTGTAAGCATGGTAAGTCAGTTCATGCACTCACCAGGACAAGAACACTTTGATGCAGCCTATAGGATACTAAGATATCTAAAGGGAACCCCTGGAAAGGGTCTTATGTTCTGGAAACGGGACAACCTTCAAATTGAAGTCTATACAAATGCAGATTGGGCTGGTAGCTCAACTGACAGGCGATCAACTTCAGGCTACTACACCTTTATTGGAGGAAATCTCGTTACATGGCGGAGCAAAAAACAAAGCGTTGTGGCTCGGAGTAGTGCTGAGGCAGAGTTTAGGTCTCTCGCAGATGGAATTTGCGAGGCAATATGGATAAAGAGACTATTTGCAGATTTAAAGATTCCAATGTCTCTTCCCATAAAGATTTAATGTGATAACAAAGCTGCCATCTCAATTGCCCACAATCTAGTTCTACATGATAGAACTAAGCATATTGAGGTTGATAAGCATTTCATCAAGGAGAAAATTGAAAGTGGGGTAATCTATGTTCCCTATGTACCAACCGCACAACAGATAGCAGACATACTCACCAAAGGACTACACAAGGGACATTTCGAACTACTAGTCAGCAAGCTAGCTATGGAAGACATCTACAAGCCAGCTTGAGGGGGAGTGTTGCAAGATATTAATTCAAACTGGAGGAAATTGTACCACAAATAGAGTTATTAGAATTGATCTAGTTTCCTAGAATAGCTGCGTGTATAGTTGTCAATTAGCTAAGATAGTTTCCTCAATTAGCTAGGATAGTTTCCTAAATTAGTTCATTGTAAAGCTATATATTTGTACTATTGTATTCTGATCAAATATACAGAAATACAAGTTATTCACCTATACTAACCAACAAGTTTAGTATAAAGAATGATGATTGTACTAGGTCCTTACATGGAATTTCATTATACGAGAAGAAATGACTACCCTAGACCACTACTTGTTGTATAGGTTCTATTTCTTTGAAACTTTTTGTAAAGGAAATTTGTTACGGAATTCTATAATTTCATAAGTCGTTACAACTATCATTAATTAATAAGAATCTCAGACAAATAACGCAAGTTCATAAATCCAATTCAAACCAAGTAGTTGCACCTGCTGAATTGCTCAATTGATACAATAGCTGCTAAAGAGAGATTTCCATTTGGCGTTCTGCCATCAATGGTCTGTTCTGCCATAAATATGTCCTCCATATCCTGAGCATCAAATGCATGTTCAGGAACACGCTTTCCACTTTGACCTGTTTTCACCAGTGTCTCACTGAAAAAATTTTGGGTCTTCGATAGCCATGAGTACAATCTTTCTTGCACGGCATCTGTTGAAACAAATGAACATTAGAACCACATGCCCCACAAACAAAATACAACAAAAGGGTACTCCATAACCTTCTCAGAATCAAAAAGTTTTTTTCACTTAATATGTATCTAATGAACTCCATCAGAAATATAAGCATAGGGTATGTTTGGCAGTGCTTTTTTGAAAAGTGCTTTCCAGTTAACACTTAAAAAAGCTCCTTCTTTTCAAGAAAGTCCCAACTATATGTCTCTTCCCCAACACAGTTCAAGTGCTTTTATGACCTCAGAAGTGTTTTTCAGATTAGCGCCCATGAAATGCTTCATCGAAAGTAATTCAATTGCTTTTTCGTCTCCAAAAGCACTTTTTCCTACTGTACCAAAACACTACAAATGATAGACAGAAGCGTTTTCAACTACTCAAAAGAAAGTACTCTATCAGACTACTAGTCACTTAAAACGAAAAAAAAAAACACCCTTTACATCTTCTTAGCAGCAAAACGAAATACCAGACGGTAATTAAAAAGCTCAAAAGCAAAAATTAATGTTTACAAAAGCAAAAAAAACCACTTACGTGTATCAATATCTTTGAGCTTCCATCTGTCTCCAAGAGACTGACCCACAACCTTAAACCTTAACCCCTGCTCTGAACAAGAATTCCTCGGAAAATATCCAAACCTACACAACTCTTTATGCCTCAAAACTACAGAATTGGACACAGCTGGTGATGATTTCAATTGGGTAACTGAAAGTCTTGATACCATCTCCAGTGATTCTGTTCTGTTTTTGCTTCTCAAGATTCAAAGTCGAAGAAGCACATTATTATTCAAATTTAAAGAAGGAAAGTTGATATACGCAAGCAAAAGTGGGACAGAGCAAAAGCGCTGTACAAGCCACAACCCACGAGGAACACGCCATCGTGGTGCTGTGCCGAGTCAGCAAAGATAACATTATTGAGTCGCCAATGAAGCACGTTTTAAAATGTTACTCGAATAAGAGTGTTTAAGTTTGTTTAGAATTGAGGTGAGCTACAGTTATTGTGTAAAAAAATTATTATTATAAAATAAAAATTAATAATATATAATAAATATAAATTTTAAATAATAATTTTAATAAAATTATTAAAGATATAATAATTTTTTATTATATAAGTGAAATTATATTAACATATTTTTCAAATTATAACAGATAGTGTTTATTAAATATTTTAGTACTGTAATTTTTAAGTTACAGCTAACAATCTACAAGTGACTTTTATTTATTTGTTTGTTTGTGTTTGGTTGCTTTGGAGAAAATCTAAAATAGTTGCCCAAAAACGCGCTAAGATGGTATTACATTGGACTGGAATAAATTATAAAAAAAATTAGTACAAAATCATGTTTAGTGTGATATAATTGTATTAAAACAGTTAAATTTAACCATTATTAAAGAAAATTAAATGTTGTCGACCTAAAAGTTAGAATTCACAGTAGTGAAAAAATTTTTGTTTCTGGAAACAAATCGAATCTTTCTATCACATGTAAAACGAAATCTTTTGGATTTATTTCTAATGGGTAGGTCCATGGATCAATCAAATGAATTTCATTTTGTTACGATATAATCCTGCTTTGTGCAAAAAATATGCTAAACGTGCTCAATAGGGTGAAATTTAAATAAAAACGGTGGGATCAAAGTTTTAAAATGCAAAGAAGTTTCATTTCAAAAATTATAAGAACACAGTAGATGTTTTAACCATTTTCTGAAAATTTCGCTTCGTTGGCCCCGTTGTAAATTATTTTGGTATTGAGTTAAATGTTTTTAGGGTATGAGCAAGGAGTATTTAAATCATATTTTTAAAAAAAAAGTATTTTCAGAACTAGTTTTTATAAACTTTTGAAAGATTCGCTTCTTTTTTGCTCAAGTGATAGTGAAATGGGGGCATGCACAAAAATGTCGACCCAACATTTTTTTTTTTAAATTTTAAAGATCTTATGATAGATTAGGGGTGTTCGCGGATCGAATTTTTCGGATTGAACATCAATTCATATCCGATTTACGATTTTGTGGATTATAAATTTTTAATCTAATCTAATCAATGGATTGATGAAATTCAATATAAATCAAATCCATATGTCTGCGGATCGTATGTGGATTTAACATAATCTATATTCAATCCACTATTTTGCGGATTGGTTTGCAAACTAGAAATTTTAAATCATGTCTTATCCACGAACTAACTAAATAAAAAAATTAATATAAAAATAATTTTACTACCGATCAAGTTCAAAATTAAATAAGATTTAAATAAATTAATTATTTAAATAAAGCTAAAAAATACATTCAAAATTTTAAAATATAAAACATAAAAAAAATCTCGTTTGTTTAGATCAGTACATGAAAATTAACTGTTTGGGAAGTTATATTTTTTATTTAATATTATTTTTGGATAAGACATAAATAGTTTTAATGTAACTATATTTTAACTTATTTATTTATTAATAAGTATAATGTCATATTTACAAGTTTAATTTTTTATTAAATAAATATTTTTTATTTTTTTACAGATTCATAAATTTTTACGAATTCACAAAAATAAATGCATATCTAATCTATCAACTGTAAATTTTTAAATTTTCAATTCAATCTAATCTATCAATCTACAAATCAAATTTTTATGAATGAAATTTCTATTAATCAGATGAATTAAGCATATCAGATTAAATTCTGATCACTCTACCATAGGTACTCCTTGCGTGCGGGAAGCACAATGCGCTCAGTTCAATTTTCTATCCAAAAAAGAATTTCTTAAAATAATAATAAAAAGACGTACATCGCACTGACCACTGTATGTGGAAAATTGTAAAAATCAAATTTAAAACCGTTCAAATATCGCCCAACCCATACAATAATACAAATTAGTGGTAAACGTGCATTGGGCTGTGCATTAGTGGGGTTGAATGAATGGCGTCAAAAGAGAAGGGGTAATATTGGAATTGAACAGCTACCCCCAAACGGCACACAAGCACTACACGTGTACATCAAACCGATCGACCATTATTATCGGTTATTACAACAAACTGAGTCTCTCCCGCTTCAAAAAGCTTACCAATTAATCATAATAATAATAATAATAAATGGCATTATCTTCCTCATCATCATCTCTTTGTCTACACTCTGCTACTGTCCTCAGTGGCTCTCAATTTTCAACCCCACAATTACTCTTCCCTCCTAGGGTTTCTTTCTCTTACTTCCCCACTAAGCTTAACAACAATTACCAAAACAACCGCAACCTCTCAAGCAGTGAATATTATCATTCTTCGGCTTCTCAAAAATGGAGAGCCAGTGTTTCTTTCTTTCCTGCGTTCTTGAACAAAGGGAAAGATGCTAAGGTTCTCAAAGAAGAGCTCCTCGAGGCCATTGCCCCTCTTGATCGTGGCGCCGAGGCCACTCCTGAAGACCAGCAGAGAGTCGAACAGGTTACTATTTGCTCTACTATGTCGTTTGCGATCAGAAAATATATGCAATGATGCTTTACTTTACAGTTTAGTTACGCTATGGCTTTCAAGATAATCACCTTTATCCAGTGGTGGAACTGGCGAAAATACAAACTAAAGTAGGCTGTAACATTATATCAGTAAAATTAAGGAGTCAATTGCAGGGTCCATTCTGAATAAATCATAAATAAAGCAGTTTAAAACAAAATTATGTAAATATTGGGGGGCCAAATGTAAAGAGCTCAAAGACGAAGGTAATTTCAATTTAGACCCTTATTTTTCCTCTAATTGCTTTTCAGCCTGGGGGCGGATACCTACCTCTGCCTCTGCCTCTGCCTCTGCCTCTGCCTCTATCCGTGGTGAAGAAATAATTAGTTGTGGAAAGTCAGTTAAGTGTTTGATAAATTATTATCTGAAAATTGCCTTTGAAAAGAGATTATATTTGTTTGGAGAACGTCGTGAAAGTATATAATGACTGAAATAAAATTCTAATATACACTATTTACATTTACAATTAAATAGTTTGTGCAATAATATATTTTGGTATCAATTAGGGATGGCAATTTTTCCCGATGGGATGGGATCCTGTGTGATCCCATCCCATTTGGGACGTGATTGAGACATATTTTTGTCCCATAAAAAAATTTAAGGACGGGAGTGGGACATTTTTTTATCCCAATTACATATGCGAGACGGGAGTAAGATTGACAAATTCCGTCCCATCCCGTCTCATTACCAATTAAGAATGAAAACTTTTTCAATTAGGATGGGATCCCGCAGGATCCCATCTCTTTTGGGACGGGATTGGGACATATTTTTGTCCCAAAAAAAATATAAGGACGGGACTGGAACGTTTTTTCATCCCATTTGTATATACGGGATGGGACTGGGATTTGTAAAATCCCATCCCATCTCGTTCCATTGCCAACCCTAGTATCAACTGCATGATTTTATTTTGTCTTATAAAATTGATGCTATGCAGCTATATATTTTTTTATTAGGGTACCTTTAGTGCCTAAGGATTGAACCAATTACCCCGTCAGTCCCTATATTTAAAAAAATTATCGAAAATATTCCCGTTTTATATTCGTTTTCAATTGAGATCTATTTAATTATTTTCCATTTTTAATTTGTTAGATGCTACATTTGTTTTTATTTTAATTTATATCAGTTAGAAACACTATTTTACCCTTGCAAACTTGGATTATGCGGCTATAAGAGTAACGATAGAAATATTTTAAGTAACAGTTAGAAATAAAGGAAATAAGTGAGTAATAGTCCAAAACTTAGGACTAAAGGAGAATTTACTGATTAATCAAATTTGAGTTTGGTAATGCTGTCATTTTTAAAATAAATATTGTCAGTCGTACTGGAAAAAAAAAATAATCAACTACAGAGAGGAGTTCAATTAAAACAATTTATAAAATCTATAGTTTTAAAAATTATTGTATGTTCCATTTGGGGGAAAAAATTGTTGCGATTTGTAAAAGCGATTATAACTGTTTGGTGAATTTCAATATCAAACTGTTGTGACAGTAAATAAGGAGTAAAATAGACATAAAAAGATGTACTATTTGCAGTAATATTAGATAGTTTATGGAAGACTATGGAAAATTCATGAAACTAGTAAAACAGCTCATTGTCCAGCTCATAATTTGTTGTGAAAGACCGGTAATTTTGCCTAATGCGACCTTGAAAATACTTAATAATATCTAAATTGAAATTTAGTTTTTTTTTTTAAAAAAAAACACTTTTAGGCTTTAGCTATCCCAAACTGGCCCTAACTTGAATTCGTCTTTGGTCAAGATGAAAAGTAATTTGACACCGAGACTTATTGGCTTATTTTCCCTTGAGCACAGTTTGGCCGTTAATAGGAAATGAAAGGTTGCAAGTCAGTTTTAGCTCCTTTTCTTCGTTTGGTTACTGAATTAGCAGGATCTGGAGAATGAAAATCATTGTCGTTAGTGCTATTTAATTAAAATTGTCATTGGATAGTAATATGCCATTGTATCATCAGACATGGTGCAGGGAAATTTCTTGTTTTTATGCATTCTTTTCCGCTGATTCTTGACATTTATTTTTGAATAGATAGCACGGAAACTTGAAGGAGTGAATCCAACAAAGGAGCCACTCAAGTCTGACTTGCTAAATGGAAAGTGGGAGCTTATATACACAACTTCACAATCAATTTTGCAGACCCAGGTAAGCCAAACCTTTTTTTTCATTTTGTTTACCAGTGGAAAGTATGATTTATCATCCCCCTTATTTAGTGTAGAAGTGGCTTCATTTTGTCTTGAGGAGATAGCCTAGTTGTTTATATTTGGTCACCTTTAGGAGAGGGTAGAGAGATTCAGCAAAACGGTTCAGTTTCACTTGTGTTTGTGCTTGGGTTGTTCGTTAATACGAGGAATAGTTAGAATATCTTTCCTTTGCTTCTACAATTGAGTGACCCAAAAAGTAATGTTGTTACAGAGACCCAGATTTTTAAGATCGGTTAGAAACTACCAAGCAATCAATGTGGACACACTTAGGGCACAAAATATGGAATCTGGGCCTTTCTTCAACCAGGTATTCTTTTTCAAATGCATCGCTGGCTTGTTGACTTCTATTTAAACTTTTTTCTTTGGTTATTTCTTCGATCGCACTATTTACTGCAGGAAGAATTAATGCTGTGTTTGAACCTGATCATTGCCGTTTAATGTTTGTTTTGATTTTAAGCCTCTACGATCTCTTTCCTCTGTCTCTAATTTTTTTGGACTTTTTAATTATCATCAGAATTGTTTGCATTTTTAACTATTTTGACAAGGTTTAGTTCTTATGGCCCAATGCAAATAAAAATTTTTGCACCAATTCTCAAAATATTGAAGATCAACTGCATATGACTTCTGATTTCCAAGCTTGAGGAAACATTAGATAATAGTCACACTGCAATGTCAGGATAGAAGCATCTACAATCCTTTAACCATTTTACTAATAGGCATGTGAATACTTCTTTGTTGCCATTATCTAATAGATTTAGGAAAGCAAGGAGTGAGAAAGTGATATATTGCATAAAATGATTTTGTATAAATCGACAGTAAATTGTCTGCTTAGGCATAAGTTTGACCTTTACATGTCTTATAGTGTCTTTGTTATCTTTTCAAATTCATTTTAACAAAAGATGATGACAAAATTTGAAATCAGGTCAGTTGCTGATCCAGCTATGCATTGGCTCCATCCCTGAGTCTTGGCTGGGAGCTATGTTTCAAGCTCCACCAGTTCCCTCTGTTAAACTAGCTTTGGACTTTTTATCTTGTACAATCATCCTGCTTGCTCCCAGCCATTGTTTAGTTAAAAAAGCAAATAAAATACACTTACAAATAGTTTTTTGATTCGTAGAACCGTGCTCAATCTTCACACTGTACTTGGTTTTAACCGAAATTATAAGTAATTGCATGTTATGTCTCTGTGACAACAATTAAAATGCATGCATCTTCTATTTGCTGTAGAGTAATGGTAGACATCTCAAGTTTTAATCCCAAATTTCATCTCAAATGATGCAGCTTGTGCTGTGTCATTTATAAAGTGGTTGGAAATTCTTTATGAGATGCAAGTGAATTAGTTGTATTATTTTACCACCCTATTGATGAATGGCACATTATTTGGGATAGATTTTTGGGATTGAGATTTATAGCACTACTCTTTGTTGTATGATATAGCGATATTTATACTTTGTAGGTTACAGCAGATTTGACACCTCTGAATTCAAGGAAGGTGGCTGTACAATTTGACTATTTCAAAATTGGAGGTCTGGTAGGTTTTGTACTCCCATTAGTGATATTCTGCTTCTTGTTCTTTTTTGTTATTTTTAAGTAATCTGTTTCTACTCAATAGGTTCACTCCCATCATGTATTTTGTTTTATTTTATTTTCTATGCTAACCCAATTTTTCACTCTAGTCTGGATAACTGAATTGTTATACTAGTAAAAGAAAACTTGAGATAGTACTGGAGTCTTGTAGTTCTTTTAGGTAGCGTTTACTTTTTGGATTTGAGTGGGAATCTTGAGGAGTGGGAATCCTAGGATTGGGAGTGTGGAGTGGGAGTGGGAGTAGGTTGTTTACTTGCACTGGAATGGAAGCATGGAATGAAGATCAGAATCCAATTTATATGTTTATTTTGTCTTGAATTGGGAGTAAATAGTTTCAAATTACAATTTTATCCTTATTTAAAGAATTATAGTTTTTAATTACAAAGTTAATAAAAAATATATTTAAGGAATAAATATTTATTTTATTATATTTGTAAATTTATAATAATTATTAATATTCTTAATTATGAACATCACAATTTTTTTTTAATTTTAATTATATAAATAAAAAATTGTTGATAAGGGCAATATAAATGAAATATTTTTACCATTAACATAGTATGAAATTAATATTTTCTTAGAATAAACTATTTATTAGTATTAATTATTAATATTAAATAAATATAATACTATTATTTTTAAATAAATATAATAATATTATATTTTCAAATAAAGATGGTACATAGTAATATTATTAATTCTCTATTAATATAATAATATTATTTTTAAGTAAATTAAACTTAGAATCAAACCCAATTATTATTTAGTTAAATATAATAATATTATTTATTTTATTAAATTAAATTAAAAACAAAGGGTAGAAAAGGGAGAGGTGGGAGTGGATTCCCACTCCCACTCCCCACTCCAAAAATGGGTGGGGCCCACGGAGTGGGATTCCCAATCCCTCTCTATTTTGTTGAAGTAAACACTGGAGTGGGAGGAATTCACACTCTTCACTCCCACTCCAGAAAGTAAACACTGCGTAACCAGTGGTTCAGACATAAATTTAGGTGCTAGAATGTATTTTTGTATGTTATTTGTACGTAGTAATTAATTTATTCAGACCATTGAAGTGAAAGGCCATGACCCCACTACTTAGATACTAGTTGGACCCCGCTTTTATTAGATCACTGTTGAAACTAAAACTATCTGTCAACCATTACAAGCAATCAATACATAACCTTTGGGGTCATTTGAACTGTTTTTATCTTCTGTAGTATGTTTGAAACAGCACAAAAAGAATGAAATGAATCACAATAAAAATTGAAATTAATATATTTCTTCTAGAGACTGATGTGTTGCCGGTGTCAAATGGCCTAGGAAAATACTACTTTAATATTTTCCCTCTTTTCTTCTACATGTATTTGGCTTCCATAACTAAAATTTTATTAGACTATAAACAATGAACACAATAAACATTATGAACTCAATGATACCTGTTTTTTGACAGTTATTCATAGTCGGTCCAAACATTTCACTAGTTATGCTATCATGTCTGCAGATACCTGTTAAAGCTCCCAATACGGCTCGTGGTGAATTGGAAACTACATATTTGGATGAAGATTTGCGGTGAGTTGACAGGCTATGAACCATAAAGTTTACTTTAATGTTTATTTTTTCACAAATTACATTTTCTTTTATGCTTGATAGGGTATAACTTGAAGTTTCATGTCAATTCTATAACTGTGCTAAAATCTCTTGATACTCCTTGATTTCAAAATCCATTAGAAATCTTCCCTTAGATTTTGATTTTTGAATATCATCGTTAACCTTTCTTGAAATTGTTAATCCCTGGTTTGACAAATTTATCAGAAACCTCCTTCTTAACTGGGAGGTTTGCTGTAATTAGGCTACCTTAAGGATGTGGATGAAATTTACATAAATATTTTTCATTAAATGTTTACAAATTTTCAATTTATTCATTTTCCATGACTTCTGGAGATCACCTAATTTATATTTCAGAAGAATGGATAATTAAGTGGTGTTTTCGATTCTTTAATATAAAAGAAGATACTCTCCCACCTTACAACAAACTTAAAGAAAAAGACCAAAAAAAAAAAAAAAATCTGATTGTTAGTGAAATTAGATGACTGATCTCTTCTTGAAATTGAATTTGAGCTCCATGGATTGTATTCTGCATGACATTTCTTCTGACATGTTTGGTCCTATTCTATAATTTATATTCAAACAGTTGACTGGCTGCCACATATTATTTATTATTTTTGTTTTTTCAAATTGGCTCATAATCTTTTTTTCCCCTTTTTTCCCATGGTTCCAACAATCTTCTCTGTAGTTTCCATTATTGAGAGTCCTCTTGCTTACTGAAGTGAGGTGAAGTTGAAAAGATAAAGAAAGTAGAAGGAGTTGTAAGAATTTGGCCTAACTCTATAATTATGACATGGAATTGATTTTCTACATTTAAACACTAGGAATAGACAAATCCTTACATGCAGGCCATATCATGTACTGGATTTTGAATTAGGAGATAGACAACATGGAAGCAAAATGGGGCTCGGTTATGCTGTGTCAAGTTCTATAGCCTAAAGACAGTGGATCAATTGTAGAAAATTAGTGGAACAAAAATCTTTTAAAAGCAAGAAGACCGTGTTGAATCTACAATTTAGCTTAGTGGCCAATAAGTTAACATTGGTTTATTTATGGAAGAGCAATAGCATATGGAGATAGGTAGGCTTAAGACAGGATGGTTAGATAGCTTCTAAAGTTACTGGTGGAGCTGGTGTAATTAGTGAATGGGTCATCTCAAGGTGTTTTCGGGTGCATAAGGTTTCTTAGGACTTTCAAGATCTGTTAGGAGGCTAGGTCAGCCTGTAAGAGGTATTGGCAATTCAATTTTAGTTGGCAGGTGACTTTGTGGCCTATTCAGGTTGCTTTGGCATCTTAGCCATTAATGCGCCAAGTTAATTTCTCCTTAGGTGGTAATATTTGATTACTAATATGTTATACCCCAGAATTTTCCATTGCTGAAACCTCAAGTTTACAATAGTGTACATAATATATCATAAGTTGGGGGATAAGAATGAAAACTTGGGGTCTCAGCAACAAAAATTTTGAAAGCTTGAAAGTTTTCAACGAAAGTCAGCACTAGATTATTTTCTCCCACTTAACTCTTCGTTGGAAAATTTCAAATTTTCGAAGTTTTTTTGTTGCTGATCCTCTAAGTTTTCGTTCATATTCCTCAACTTATGATATAATATGTGCATTACTGAAATCTTAAGATTCCAGCAATAGAAAACTTAGGGTGTAACATAAACTAGATATGTTCAACTGGGAGAAGTGTTGTATCAATCAACGCTGTATACACACACACACACACCTTGAAAGAATTTTCTGTGAAGAAAGAGTGTTTATATATTTCAATGACTTCGGTGTAGATTATCGCACTGGAATGCATTATTCTTGTCCAATTGAGGCACATATTAAGTGAAGCTTGTATCGTGGTTCTTTTATTAGTTCCTTTTCCAGATAAGCTTAAGAACATGTGGAAAATTCTAATTCAATGTGGAGAAAATATCTTCTGAGTGTTTGTTAGCTGTCATTTGCATTTTTTGGGCACAAAAGGAAATTGCTTTACGTTATTCTTATTTAGTTGAGATGACCCATATGATAGTAGAAGGCAAATTTTTATGGTTTAATAATCTTAGGGCGGTGCTAGTGATAATTAGTTTACTTAGTAAAACCTCTTGGGACTGGGAAGAGGATTTATTTCTTCTAGAAATGAAAGATTATTATTTATTAGTATTTTTAAGAAGCATTCGAACTAGTTGATGTTATATTGTTCTAAGAATATCAAGCATCCTGACAGCAATGGTTCATGGCCAGTTACCATTCACTTTGTTACACACTTGCACCATCATCTCGACTGAGTCATGTTTGCCTTGTAATGGTAAGCTTTTTTAGACATTTCCTACATGGTCACCTCTGCTGAATAAGGAAAAAATGAATGCAATTTTCTATTCGAAAAAGAAAATGACAGTTAGCAAATACTAGAAAGATATTTTTTCTTGTTTTAAAGTAAAAGCACCACTTGCTTCTTGTCTATATACGGGTAGAGGACAAAAAGTAACTTTGAGGCTCAATTCACTTAACATATTTTCCTAATTGGATAAGGATAATATCTCCAAGAGGCTGCCATGTGTGTGCATCAGCTTCCATAGCGTTGAACCATGTATTTGAAGGCACTTCTCTCCAGGGGAAAAAAAAATGAAGGCAAAATCTGTCTTGTGGCTTCCATCATTTTGGCTTACATATTCCACTTTTTCTCCCATTATTTGGGCTGACATTTTCTTATTCTTCTTCTTATTATTTTCTTCAATATCATTCATTCTCCTTTTGAGCCTCATTTGTTATCTCTCAAAATTAAAAGCATTCCATTTTACACAAAACGCAGTGTCTACTTTATTTGCTACTTAAGCACTCTTATTCTCATTATTAATAGAGTGAAATAAACATCAAACTGCGTTTATTTTATTCATTTTGATATTTTCTAATTTCGTAGTTTAGAATTAAAATTGTGTTTTACTTGAAAATCACCAAATATTTTCTAAAAGTTGTCCTACACAATCCTCTCTTCTTAACAAAAACTCGTCCTCGAGTTTGTCTGGAAGACAAAACTTGAAGTGAAGCATTAATGCATCTTGGAGCTTCAATGTGGAGCGTATCTCATCAATCTTTCTTGAAACTCAACATTCTTCATGCTTTATTCTTTTCTTGCCTTATAACTGTTTGAGAAGATGAAGTCTTGTACCAACGAATCATTTCCAAGTCTATTTCTTCGTCACAATAGGTGCGTTGCGTTCGGTTTTTGGTGACAAATTTTCAAATTTCGTTGCTTAATGTTTTGGCTACGAAATTAGTTTTGTGGTAAAAACGATAAAGGCAACGAAAATTATGTTGTTAGATTTGTAGCAAAAAGAGCATTTTGCTGCTAAAAACACACTTTTGGTAATGAAAAAAACTTTGTCGCTCAATATCTCTTTTTTAGCGACGAATACAATCCTCCCAAGAGTATAAACTATTCATTAATTTATGTGTTGAGAGTATGAGTTTTAGAGACAAGTTGTTATGTCAGTAAATTTACTTTTAGCAACGAATAATATTTCATTGCTAAAAGTATTTTTAACAATGAATAGTATTTCGTGGCAAAAAGGTATCTTTTTTCTAATATTTAATTTTTATGCTATGGTTAAAATATAATTATTTTTATACTAAATTATAATGATAATTAACGACAATATGATAAAAAAGGAATTAATTAATTCAAAAATTATTATTATTATTGATGAAAAATACAAAAATAATGATGAAATTTAATAGCTATTTTTTTAAAGAAATTTTTTACAAATGAATGTAAATTTCTTCATTTTCTTTATGCATTATTTACTTTTTTTTTCATTCTCTTTCTAATTATTAACTTTTGTCGCTAAAAATACACATTTTAAAACGAAATTTAAATTTTGTTACAGAAGATCTAAAATTTTGGTGTCTTTAAACGAATATTTTGAGCTAGGGGTGGGCAAACGGTTCGGTTTTTACCGAACCGAACCGAACCGAAAAACCGATCGGTTCGGTTTGATTTAATTGAAAATATAAAAACCAATTTGTAAAATTCGTTCATTTCAATTTGCAAATCCCTAACACAGCAACTCATCACCGATATCTCTCTCACCTCTCTCCCACGCCTCTCTCCCTCGCCTCTCTGCCTCGCGTTTCTCCCTCTCCACATGGCACCGAACTTCAGCTTAGCCCCTCTCGGTTTCTTCCTCGTGTGCGTGTCTCTCCCTTGCGTCAGCTCAGCCCCTCTCTTCCTGCGTGCACGGCCTCCTAGCATAGCCCCTCAGCAACGGCACCGCCCCTCCCCTCAAGGACAGTGACACCATCGTTAGCCCCTCACACGCGGTCATCTTTGGTGCTGCAGTTTGTTTATTCATATATAGTTTATTAATATTATGTGTGTAGAGTATAGTTGAAACTTGGTAGTTAATGGAAGTGTAAATTGCAAAGTTCAGTTCAAATTAGATGCAAAGTATAAAATCTAATAATATTAAGGTAAAACTGTAAAATCAAAAAAATGAAAAATTTGAACCGAACCGAAATATTTTGGTTCGAGTTTGGTTCTTAAATTCGGTTCGAGTTCTGTTCATCATCTTGAGAACCGATCGGTTTTGGTTTGGTTCGGTTCAGGACTTGAACCGAACTGAACCGACTATTGCCCACCCCTATTTTCAACGACAAGTTTATAATTTTGTTGCTAAAACTACTCATCTAGCAACAAAATTTAATTTTTATCGTAAAACGTCTAAAATTTTGGCATTATTTTAAATCATTAAACACATATTTTCAACAAATAACTTGTAGTTTTGTTGCTAAAAATACACGTTTAGTGACAGAATAGGTCTTCAATTTTGCTACAAATAACTTATATTTGAATGAATATTTTTGGCGACGGATTTATAATTAATGATGGAAATGAGGCAGGTCGGGCTCAGGCTTGACTATAACTCAAAGAAAGAGCTTGAGCCTGAAGAAAGCTCAGTCGTTTGAATTTTGAGTTGGGCTTGATCTGACCTGAATGAGGTCAAGTCCAAGCACGACTATAATTTTTTTAAAATTTTTATTTTGATATTTAAATAAATTAATTTAATTATATTATTTGCCTAAAACAACAATTTATATAATAGGCATGGCAAATGCCCATTCAACAAAGGTATTACCCATATGTCGTTATGCACATATTATTTCGCCATGTCATTGTCAATATGGCGAACGCTTCACCATTTCTACAATTTACAATCTCAATTTTTCTTTTTTCTATTTACTTTTTCTACTGAAACAATTATTATCATTTCAAAGCTAAAATAAAATGAATAATATATATCATCTTAGTATGCATTGCACCAATAATTTAAAGTTTTAACCAACCATGAATTTGAAAACCAGAAAAACATCATCAATCTAAGCCGCAAGCAATCCTCCGACCGACCATCACTCTTCTTTGCCACTCTTATTTAGTCTTTATTTTCCTAGTGTTGACTCCTTCATCGTTTCTCCTCAACCTTACATATCAAGTTGGTTGGTAGTGGCATAGCATGAAGCGGTGACGAAAGTCTCTTGCGCGCGGCTGGTTGGTTGGCCGTGGTGCGGCAAGAAGCAGTGATGGAAGCCTCTCTCGTGCGCAATTGGTTGGTTGGCCTCTCTCATGTGCGGTTGGTTGGGTGGTGATGGCACGATGCCATGGCAGTGTTGCGTGACGCCATTAGTTCATGCCGCCAGTTGTTGCATTCAGTGAAGGTTGGTGACTGTGTTGCCAAGTTGGTGTTTGCGGCTTGGAGCAGGGGCTTCTCTTAGTTTTCTTTCAAAGCTAATAATTTATTAGGGTTTTTGTTTTTTTAGAGTATAAGAAGTGTCACGTGTGTGATGTGCACGTCACTATCTTTTTTTTAAGTGTTAGAGTCAAGTTAGGTCAGGTTAGGCAGGGTCCAAACCCTGACCTGAATTTAATTGGGCCGTAATTTTTTAAGCTCGAGAGCGGTCCATGACCTTTAAGTTGGGGTTAAAGCCGAAATATTTCAGGCCAGATCAATCGAGCCAAAAATTGGGTTGTATTGTTTGCCACCCCTACGTATATATATATAGAGCGACGAATGGTTTCATCACTAGAGAGAGACCAATGGCGACATAAGTTATTGACAAAAATATTACTTCTAGATAGTTGGTCGCTAAAGGCGTGAATTCTGGTAATGGCAAAACCATTTCAATCATAGTGTCTTAAAAAACCAATGGCTTTTCCTCAATTGGAACAGGCTGCACAATATCAATCGCATCATTAGTTGCAACATAAACCTCGTCCATTAGCATCTCAAACGTGTCTTCTTTCTCAAGAATAAGTGAACTCATTGGTACATTCTTTCGGCACTATTGTAGGGACTTGGAATTTCTCGAGTGAATCTATGATTTCATCAAGTCTTTTAATTACAACA
Source organism: Citrus x changshan-huyou (assembly GCA_039657385.1). Lineage (NCBI taxonomy): Eukaryota > Viridiplantae > Streptophyta > Magnoliopsida > Sapindales > Rutaceae > Citrus > Citrus x changshan-huyou. Next base: position 11,531,333 of record CM077549.1, read on the forward strand.
TCGAAGTCTTTGGTATTGCGAGTCAAATTGCGTGGCTAAATAAATTACATGTTGTAAAGTGTAGATATTGTATATAGGCATTTTATTTTTAATATGAAAACTTAGCCCTTTCAGAAATCTTGTAACTGTATGCACTTTAGGGTCGTAATAATATTTATGTCCCATAGAATTGTTCAAGCTTAGAAATGTAATCAGAAATTGATCTTGTACCTTGTTGCACCAAGCAATAATTAAGAGGAATAAAATAAGAGGGATAAACTTGAATCTCAAAATGTGCTTCATATGATTCTATGATCAAATTTTGCATTTCCTTTGGTCAAGTCTAAACTTTGTAACTATTCCCACCAAATTGAACCACTTATTCCTTGTTTAGGAGTAACATAGGACACTTGATTTTCTTCAAGAATCCATCCATCTATAAACCATTCAATTGTGTCCAACTAGTCAAGAAATTTCTTAGGATGCCGATATGTAGAAAGGAGCGACACATCATTAATGGGACAGTAGTTAATTTTCTCAAAATGGCAAAAATGTAAATATCCTTAACTCTTGAGTTTGGGGATTATTGACGGTTGGTGGTCAAAATTGGAGCGGTGAGGTCCAGATCTGGTAGATATAGTGGTGAGGAAGTCAATAGTGGCAGCAGCAGAAAATTGGCTTCCATTGGTGGCAGCTTGTAGTGTTTTGGTGTGGTGGTTTTGGTTGATACCGACAAAATTTTAAACTAAACTTTTATTACTATCTAATAAAAGCTCACCACTCTAGAGGATTACAATAGGATACAGTACGATTCACCACTCAATGATTTCCTACAAGAGATACAGGGCTTCTCAACTCACCACTCGAAGGAATTCACCCAAGAGATGCATAGTTTAAAGAAGGAACTCTAAAAAGAGAACTCTTCTAGGCTATATTATCAAAATCACTCACTATTTTCTAAAAGTTATAACCTAATACATTTATATAGGTAACTTGGAACATCCCTCCAAGCTTAAGATAAGATTTCTATTATCTAGAATTCAAATCAAACCTGAATTAAAAGTCTTAGCTGTCATGAGGTGGAAGATAACAAAACAAAAGTCAATTTGACTATTAGGTCGGTTTGATCAACAAATGTGAGCAATCAACACTCATTTAATCATATCTTGATGTAGAAAACTCCAAATGGAACACCATAAAATTTATTAAACTCCTGACTCAAAGAGATTTCTAGAGATATGAAACTTGTTAGATAGAACTTGATGCATTGATGCGAGTAAATTTAGAACTTGCGGCTTTGTGTAGAATTTTGTACAACTGTGACCTTTGCTGACTAAATCTTAAATTTTTTAAAGAAGAGAAGTCCAAATTTGATTTCGTAAAATTCCTTAGAAACTAGACAAAATTATATTTGCAACCATATATTATAAATAATTTAACTATTTCTATAACAATACAGTTATTTTGAACAATTGGGCTATTAATTTTGACTTTTGCGGAATCACTTTGACTAACCATTCCAAATGTTCACAATGATCTTCATTGTTAACCTTCAAACATGATTAGTCTCTAATCACTCCTGTGTCAATCTCCCCTGGTTGAGAAAGACTCGTCCTTGAGTCTAAATCTTCATTTTCTTCAATATTTGGGGATAAATCACAAATGTTGAAGATTTTCGAAACACCATAATTTTTAGGCAAATCAATTTTGTAGGCATTCTGGCCAATTTTTTTCAACACTTTAAATGGACTATCAGCTCTTGGTTTGAGTTTAGAAAGTTTACTTCGTGGGAACCTTTCTTTTCTGAAATGAATCCACACCAAATCTCCTTCTTGAAATTCAACATGTCTTCGGTCTTTGTTGCCACTCTTTTGATATTTCTCATTTTGCTTCATGATCTTCGTTTTAACTTCTCCATGCATCTTCTTGATGTTCTTTACTCGTACTTCAGCGTCTCCAGTAAATTGATGAGTAGTTTGAAAAGGAACTAGATCTAAAGGGCTTAAAGTATTTTTACTATCTCAAAAGGACTACAACCAATTGTTTGACTTATGCTGCAATTGTAGGCAAATCCAAATTAACTGTATTGTTCTAGAAATAACTAAATTATTTATAATATATGGTTGAAAAGATAATTTTGTCTAGTTTCTAAAGAATTTTACAGAATCAAATTTGGACTTCTCTTTTAAAGAAATTCAAGATTTAGTCAGTAAAGGTCACAGCTGTCAGAAATTTTTCACAAGGCCGCAAGTTCTGAATTTACTGGCATCAAAGTATCAAATTCTATCTAACAACCTTCATATCTTTGGAAAGCTCTTTGAGTTAGGAGTTTACGGTGTTCGATTTGAAGTTTTCTACATCAAGATATGATTAAATGAGTGTTGACTGCTCACATTTGCTTATCAAACTGACCTAATAGTCAAATTGAGTTTTGTTTTATCCTCTTCCACCTCATGACAGCTAAGACTTTTAGTTCAGGTTTGATTTGAATTCTAGATAATAGAAATTTTATCTTAAGCTTGGAGGGATGTTCTAAGTTACCTATATAAATGTATTAGGTTATAACTTTTAGAAAAGAGTGAGTGATTTTGATAATATAGCCTAGAAGAGTTCTCTTTTTAGAGTTCCTTCTTTAAACTATGTATCTCTTGGATGGATTCCTTCAAGAATAATAAAAGTTTAGTTTAAAATTGTCGATATCATTGGTGACTAATATTTGGACTTGATAGTGGCTGAGTTGGATGGGTGCCTTGAGGGGAGTTTGATGACAATGTCGTTCGACGGTAAAGGTGGTTGGATTTGGTGATCGAGCAAGCGGTGGCTTGCGGGTTTGGATTGCTTCGCCTGATGGTTTCATGAGGGTATTAACGGATGGTGACAATTGGTGTTCGTGGTAAGGGATGGTGAGTTTGGTGGTGCTGTTGATTGATGATGGTGGCAGCTAGGGCTTTTCTTTTCTTTTTTTTCCCCTCTCAGTGGTGGAAAATGATGGAGGAAGGGTGAGGGTAACCAGGAAAGTTGTGGGATTGGCACATAACTTCTTTGATATCAATTGACCGAATAGGATAGTAGAAGCAGAATAACTATAAAATTATACTCACTCAACAAAAAGATGAGAATACATGGGTCTAAGCTTGATATGGGGTTTGTGAAATTAGATATCGTTTGAGGAATGGCCCAAGGCAGATTAAAACATCGCACAGTAAAATTAGATAATACTAAAATCCAAATAACTCTATAAGAGAGATTTTGAGATAATCTTGAAGGGAATTAACAAAGGGGGATAATTTTTATTAATCAAAATATTTGTATGAAAATAATGATAAAACCTCCTCGAAGTTTACTTAAATGGGAAACTTAATCACAATTAAACTAGAAATAAAAGACTATAGTCACTATACACATACCTAATATTTTGCTAATTAAAATAGAAAATAACAAAAAGGCTAAAATAATAAAAGTCTAAAATCCTGTAAAAATCTTTCAACGTCAACTGTGCTTGTTGATGTTCTTCCATAGCACAAACAAATCTTGTCTCAGTTGGCTCCTGAGCAAAACTTTGTGGCAACACACTCTCCTTAAAACTACTCTTTTACATAATTTCAGCCGTGAGGAACTCTTTTACAATTTGTTATGTTGAATTAATCCTTTTGGGGTTACTTAGAAGGCTTGATTTTGTTAGTCTTTACAAAACAAATCTATTTCATTTTATAATCGTTAAATTGTGCTTCGAATGAACTTGCTCACACCATAAATGACAATTTCTTGATTGATAGAATCCAGAAATAACGATACTGTGATTCTCTTTATTTTGACAGGATCTCAAGAGGTGATAAAGGCAACTTATTCATCTTGAAAATGGTTGATCCATCTTACAGAGTGCCTACCTGATGTATCAATTTAGAAGCTGTATTTTAATGAATGGCAATTAAACTTTCTTGACTATTAGAATGCTTCTAAAAGTCTCTGTTGAAATAAATTTGAAATTTCTTAATATACTTTCTTGTATTATAAGTTTCTTTGAGTGGCCTACATTCTACAAGGTCCTCCTGTACAGAAGGTATAGAAAGCTTCTTTCAACCATTGAATTGCATGAAAATAAATGGTTGAAATTTTTTTGTGTTACCCTGCCTAAATAAGGATTAGGCCATTTGCAAGTGAGAAAGCAGATCTTCTGCTTGCATCTTATAGATTTTTGTTCTTCTCTTGATGGTCAATGCTATCTAGTGTATTTACATAATTTATGTTTGATTTGATATTTCAATTCTATTCAGTACAATAGGATGTGTAGTCCAGTTCAAATTTGTACATCTTCCCCTTGAAGGATTAGAATTTTCTTTTGATATGAATTTTTATCGATCAAAATATATGATTGATGGTTAATAGATTAAAGTATAAGAATAATTAAATTTTAACTGTACATTATCATTAAAATAACAAATAGTAAGATAGGTCAATAGAAGTTAATTTATTGCCAAAAATTAAAAAATTGATGCAATGCACATTCAATTCCAGAGGTATTGCAAAATTGAAGTGCTTCAACGAGCAGCAAGCAGACGATATAAAAATATTAAATAATACTTCAATACAAAATTAAAGGGTAACTCTAGTGACTTGCCAGTTGCCATTTATAAATCATTGATGTGTATCTTTCGTATTCACTCCTAGCATATGCAAGTATCTAAAATAATGCAAACCGACGACTTAAGAAGATAAGACAGATGCTGATAAGCATCAAATAATTTTATTAAAAAAAAATGCATGAATATTGAATAGTGACAATCAAGGTATGGAGAGGTGGTTGCCAATCAATTCCCCTTTATCAGCTTCTTTTATAAAAACTGAAAAGAATGTATACAAGCTTGCATTATTTTATGACTTAGAAGCATGTACTTCTCATGCACCTTCATCACTTTAAAACAACACCATTTCCTAACTCTCATAAGTTAGTTATTGCATTATATTTAGTGCATTTTTTTTATAAGGAATTTGGTCATTTTACAATAATGAATCATCAAGAAGAACAAGAACTACTCTCTCAATCTACCTTGCCTGTTCTTTCAAGATTGGATCGCCTTGATCGTTTGGTAAGTGATTTTTTTTTTGTGTGTGCATGTGTGAGTCGCTCCAGAAACTTGGCTCAATGGTTTTTAAGCAAAATTATTTGACTGGCTAGTTATATTCATCTTGAGTAAGATAGGGGACTAAAAAAAATCAATTTAAACTCTGCCTGATTGCCCAACCCCCCTATTAACTGCCCCTGCAACCCCACTCGCCCCCCCCCCAAACACAACCCCCAAAACAAAAAAAAATATGTGTAGATATTTATAAGTTTTTTTGATGATTGTATTTATGCAGCTGTTGTTGTTAGAAGAGAGGCATTGCTTGTCGACGAAGCATATTCCAAATTGTGCTATTGGAAGAATGAAGAGCAGTACAGAAGATCAATGCAAGACTTTGGCCTGTGCACTTGAAGAAGTTAATTATAAAGGCACGTTAATGGAGCGATTAACCATGCTTGAAAATCGCGTATTAGAGGTTAGTTAAGTACCATCTACTTTGCTTAATGTTACTCCAATTCTGTTCTAATCTCTGTGTTCATATGAGTGCATTTTGCTCTGTATATTCAGTTGAGCCTAGTGATGGAAAAAGTAGAAAAGACATCGAGATCAAGCTTAGAAAAGACATCGAGATCAAGCTCTTGTACCATTGAAAGGGCTGAAAAAATTGAACATAAATTAAGTTTTACAGCAATTACAGGTCAAGATGAGGATACAATTAACAGCTCTCAAGTAAGAGGAATATCCATATTGAAAAATTAATATAGTCCATTATTAGATACCTTAATTTCTTATAAGAAGCATTTTATTTGCTAATTGCAATTAATTAGATGATTGATAATGGTGATTGTTATTCAGGGGACTACCAATTTGGTTGAAGCAAGTGCATGTGAAAGAAAATCGAAGGGTGGTCACAAAGACAGGAGAAATGTGGCATTAATAAGACATAACAAATGGCTTGGATGGTTTCGGATGGGATGTTGATGCTATTTAATTATCTATTTTATGATCTTCTATATATAATTTCTGAACCTTTTTTAACTAATTTCTTGCTCTGTTATCCTCGTAACATATGACAAAATTTGATCCAATTAGTTTTACAATATTTATATTTTAGCATACTGAGATTTATGATTTCTTTATTGCTTCAACCTAACTTTGGCCCTCTAACTATTTAACTAACTTTATGTTACAACCTAGAAAATTTTATAATTTCTTCACTGCGGCTTCAATTAGACCAAAATTTTGATTTCGCCAGTAAATGACTTATGTCGTAGATGTACATCAATTAATGTGATTCCGATTTTTTTTTTTTTTTTTTATCTGCTATGCATGCAATTTTGAGATATAAGTTATAAAGCATGACTAAACAATATTTTGAAAATAACGAAAGCAACATAGTTTTATTGGATTAAAAAAAATTAAGAAAATTAATTTTCGAAAGGGTGGTGATGTTTTTCACTGATAAATCAATACTTCCCATTAAGATATTAAAAATTATGTTATTTTATAACGAAACTCATATTTAAGAACAAAAAATATTCCTTAGAAATTTATATATATATAGGTAGGGTTTTTTGCATTACAAAAGTTACTTTGTACACTCTATTTATTTGTAAACTCATCTATTAAATTTGCAAATTTAAGTTTTACTTTTTCTACTCATTAAAATGTCAAAAATATGTTAAGTTAAATCATTAAATTAGTTTACTCAAAACAATAAAAAATATTAGGCATTAGAAAAAGATTAAAAATTTAGCATATGCTTACAACATGGTGATCAAGTCAAGTTATAAATAATTTCTTTAACACAATTATAATTATTATTTTCATTTAATAAAGAATATGAATATTGATTTTTGCACTTTTGTACTTACCAAATTCTTTAACATAACATCAAGAAGCATGAATTTTCGTTGCTCCCAATAACAATTGAAAAAAAAAAAGGCCATTACATCGAAGAAGAAAAAGTTAGAAGAAGTTGATGAATTGGTTTCAATTTCAGCTTCCTCTCTGTCTTCCCATCTTTTTTTTTTTCTTTTGTTAAATCAAAAAGCAAAAATATGACCATCTTTACAATACTTTAATTTATTTTTAAAAAAAATCAAAACGGTCTTTCCAAATCTTATAGTCAAAATATTTTAAAATATTGATTTGCTCAAGGTTAAGTTTTGTTTAAGATACTGGAAATAAAATTTTTAGAGTTTAAAACAAAGGACTTATAGAGTTGAATAATGGACGCCCTATATGAGTGTTCAAAATAATCACATTACATTAGTCTCGTAATGAATTGGTCTTAGCATGTGAATAAATTATAAGATGTACAATGGACATACACATGAGTGGTTAGTTGCCGGCATGTATTGGAATGATGATATATGCATTAGTTAAATGAAGCTTGGATAAAAATGTATCTGGATTCTTGTTATAGAAAGAAAAATCATTATTCACATGAAGCTTGCATCAAAATGTATTTGGATTCCTTTTATACAAAGAAAAATTATCTAAAATAATATCTTTTTTTTAAGACGAATTTCATCATTTTTAAAACTATCGAAATATAAAATATTAGAGGAAACTAAAATAAAATTATTATTTATTTGTATAACATACTGACTCCAGTTCAAAAGGAATATTAACTCAAAACTACCGTTCTAAAATTTCAATATCTGGTTTTCACAAGCAAAATCGTATGATTATAGAGATGCTGAGACAGTAAGTATTATTCTATTGATGTTGAGACAGTAAGTATCGGTGCTTATTGGCAGCAGAATAGAGATGTTCTGGATAATTATAGAGATGAGAAGGCAGAATAATGAGTTCCAAAAAATTACTGTCCAATATCCTCCTAGAATCTATATTAATGCTTATGCCCATTCTTTAGACAAATTCGGTTTAGAGAAAAAAGCATATGCTGTCTGCTTAGGATCGTTTGCCATCAGAGATTCAAAATGTACTTGATGTGTTGTGAGTAGATTAATTTAATTGTAATAAATATGATATTAAATTAATCTACTACATAACCACTAAAACTAACATTTAAAATAAATATTAAAATATTAAAAAGAAATCGGTTACATCATGCAATGATTCATCACATCTATGGCCATCACTTGTTTTTCTTCTTGTTCTTCTTCACATCTAATTTGTTTTTCATCTGAATTCACTTCTTCTTCGCTTAATTTATTCTATTCAAAACTAAATGTCATAAATTCGAACCCATTTGGTAATTTACCCCCAAAACCAAAAGAAATTGATTTTTGCTATTTCCGACAAATGGAGAAATAGAGTTTTTGTCTTTTCAGGATTCTCGACCAAAAGAGTTGAGAGACTTTAGGACGCAATATAGCTTCTTGATTGTGGCGCGGATGCCTCTGCTGAGGATCGAGCACGTGTTGATCAGGTGATTTTATTCATGCAGTTCCTTTGAGCTTTAAAAATTAAAATACCTAGCTTGTTTGGAAGCCAAGAAAGTATGAGAAAGTCAGAGAAAAATAAATGATGAGAAAACTTTTTACGAAGCAAATTTGGATGACAAACAGATGAATCAAAATGTAGATTTTACTAAAACTGTTGTTTGGCAGCTGAGAAAAATTGAAAGAATAATGCTTTGTAATAGATCTGATGATTCTCATTAATGAATGTATCTGAATCTTAGCTATTTATACATCCGCAAGGAATCGATACACTTTTAACTAACTATATAACTAATCTAAAATTAGCTAAATTTAAGCGCATGCAGCAGAGCACGTAAAACAGAATTTGCTAAGCTATATAACAGAATTTGCTGAGCTGTCATTATTGTTGAGCTGCAGTAGCTGACTTGGCAGTATTTGCACTTGACTTATTTGACTCGATAATTTGGCTTGCTTTTCTTCTTTAACTTAAGCAAGATGAGCTACTATCACAACAGAGAATTTTGAATGAAAAGCAATAATATTTTAATATTATAATACTAATAATAATAAGAAAAAGAAGAAGAAATGATGCTGCAGATTTTACTTTTTTTTTTGGGTCGTTTTAATGAATTAGTGAATTAATATTTTGATATTAGTTATCTTTAACTTTCAAATATTTTGTACTACAGATTTTTACTGTTATTATTGTATGATTAAGATTTAGTTATTTTTATTTTTTATTTATTAACCATCAATTACTCGTGCGAATTTTGCTCAGATCATAAGGAAATCATGATCTCCTTTTACGTTGGCTTGCGATTAATATGTGTGTAATTTGAAGGACATGGCAGTTTATATGTAATTAGCACGGTAAAGTAATTATTAGTGTCTATTATGGAGGTGAAAATTTTAATTCATTAACAATTAATTAATAAATAATAGTGACTAACATGATGTGAAATCCTAGCAATAGCATTAGAGCTAAATGTGGCTCTAATGTACTTAGTAACATCAGTTAACATTCGTTGTCACCTATTATACTTTGTAAAACTTGGAATTTTTTTTTTCCTTTTCTCGATAGCTACGAAGACAGAGTAGTGTTAAAAAAAAATGAAATGAGCTGGTATATGTTTAAATCTTTCCTTTTCGCCATCTAGTCCGTTTGATTCTGCCAATAAGCAATTCTTATTAACATCACGCCACTGGTGTCCAATGTGAGTTTTAATTTGCTAGTTTCTTTGAATAGCAAAATCCACTTAAATACACGTGTCCAATTTATTTTACACTAAAATCATGTAATCCACTGTGGCAGATTGGCGAATTCAACCATGCTTAGAATTTTGGGTTCAAATCCTGCTAGTGGAATTATTATGTTATAAAAAGTTTTATATTATTTTGGAGGTTCATTGTTAGGGTTCAAAAAAAAAAAAAAACTAATTTGAATTCGAAAACGCCTAAAACACGTTAATTCGTGATTTACCAGTTCAATTTTTTTATTTGAAAAATTAATTTTTTAAAGTATTTTTGAAAATACGTAATTACAGATAAATGGAAATATAATTATTATATAGTAAATTTTCAGAATATGTTTGAACTCCTAATTTAGGCCTCAATAGAGTAAAAGGTAGTAAGTTATCAAAAGTCGAAAGCCCCAGTAATTTATCCAAAATTTTAATTTTTTTCTAGGGCTCAACCAAAAAAAAAAAAAATCAATTTAAATCCCAAAACCCCTAAAGCACGTTAATTCTTGAATCACCGGTTCAATTTTTTTATTCGATAAATTAAGTTTTTAAATTACTTTTGAAAATACACAGTTACGCATGTAAGAAAATACAATTATTATGTAGTAAAATTTTAAAGTATTTTTATAGTCCTATTTTAGGTCTGAATAGAATAAAAGCTAAATAAATATCAAAAAGCCAAAAGCCCAAGTAACACCATAGTGTTTGATACAAAATTTGTTAGTTTCTTTGAATAGCGCTGGCTGAGTTTGTGGGAAGAGCTCTCGGGTTTGATCCCCACTAAACACGCCATTTGAGAGGGGTAAAGAGTTTTAACTGTGACTACACCCCGAATATCATGGAATCCACTATAGCACATTGGCAAATTCTTCTATACTTAGAATTTCGGCTTCAAATCTTTGCAGTGGAATTATTTTATTATAAAAAATTTTAAATTATTTTTGAAGTTCATTGTTAAGGCTCAACCAAAAAAAATAATTAATTTAAATTCCAAATTACCTAAAACACGTTAATTATTGACTCACCGGTGCAATTGTTTTTCTATTCGATAAATTAAATTTATTTTAATTTTTGGCATGGGATTTGTAGCTCAGTGTTCACAACTTCTAAAATTTTAGGCAATGTACTAATTATTTTGTAACATATTTTCCAAGTAAATAATGTTATCCAAAACAAAACAACAATCTTATCAGCCTAAAATAACATCCTCAACTTTGAATTTTAAAAGTCCTAATGTTCATCTACGATAAATTCAAAACTAATAAGCTGTAGATTGTCAAATCTAATAAATTTGAAGTTCCATGGTTAACTAATCTTCAAATTTATGTTTTGATGCTCGATTTGTCTATTTTGGTGAAGCACCCATAAACAGCTGATAAAAATAGAGGTTGATGCTGAAGAACTTCAATCTCGCTCTCTCTTACGTCTAAACCGATGACTTCTCTCTTCTATAAACTTCTTAACTCAATTTTTGTTTTTGTTAGTGATAGGAGAAATGACGTATTTTCATTGACTATTATGTCATATTCATGACATATGAACTATTAAGGACCAATTTAGTAATGTTGTACTTTTTAAAATAATTGTTATTAGTTGTGTTGTATAAATAATTAGTTATATATAAAGAGAATCAATTAAATCTTTCGTAAAATTTATTTTTAGAAGTGTTTTGAGTTTTAAAAATAGTCGTATGACTTTGGTAAATCTTATTATTAAAATTTTATAAAAATATAATTGACTTAGTTGGACATAATATTGAATAAAATTTATTTAAATATGTATATGGATTTTTTTTTATATTGTGTACATATAATAATTGATAACCAAATAAATATTTTATATTATTAAATTTATTTTAATTATCTCAATATAATTGGTAATAACAAAAATCTCTTTAATGCTTTTATTTCGTAATTAATATGGATATTTTTGAAATTTTATAATATATGTATAGATATATATGAAATTATATTACATATAAAAGTGATTCTAAAAATTAAATTTTGAATAACTATTCTTTTCAAAATTTACTGTAGAATAATATAATTTTATCAAAAGTGATTTCAAAATAATTTACTACAAATCAAAATTAACTTTTAACTTTTCAAAATCACTTTTAAACCCCTCAAAAACAATCTCATATGATGTAAATTTCATCTAATATAACTTTAAAATATTTGTGTATTACATATTTTTATAATTTTTAATAAAAACTCTTCTTCCATCAAATAAATACAAAATTTTTTAACAAAAATTCAACTCATAAAAATTTTATTTTAATAAACTGTATTTAAAAAATTATACGACACACACGTAGCTTTAGCCAAATTATCAATCAGAATCTATGCGTCAATTCCTTGGTGCGACCCGTAGAAAGGCACAGTATATCGACACTACGAAATGGAGGACCAGTCCTTATTCAATAAGCACAAGCGTTTTCGATCACCACTCAATTTTTAATTATTATTATCATTTTTTTAATAATAACTACGCGGCCGTTTTTTCGGTTACAAGAAACAAACCGCCGTCCATCGATTTCTCTCCTCCCGGCACAATTTAATCAAAGAAAAATAAAATATAAAAAAAATAAAACACAAGACACGCACTTCCGAAATAGAAACAAAAACAAATGAAAAAAAAATAAAAAAAAATAAAAATCGAATGAAACGTTAAAATGCTGTTCACTAAGAAATCCCACGGAGCCAAGCAACATTTTCCATTCATGGCTCCTTCGCTTTCTTCGCTACTCTCAAATTCCACCCACACTTTCCTTTCCGCAAACCCTAACCCTAACTCTAATCTCATCCACAGGAGGTACCTTTCAATTTCATCCTTCACCCCAAAAGCAACCCCAAAGAATCATAATCTTACATCTACGCCCCCACCACCTCCTCCTCCTCAGAATGAAAAATCCACTTCAGAAAAACGGTCATTTGCCGTTGTAACGGGCGAGCTTTTCCTGGGAATTGCTTCGAGGTTGTTGAATCGAAGCAATAGACTTGCTGCTAACAATTTTGAAACAATCCCATTAATAGAAAGGAGCGAGAAGCTGGGTTCTTCTGATGAAGATTACAAGGAGAGAATTGGGGCGGTGATGGAGGATGAGATTGAGCCAGAGGTGATTTGGGAGCAGAGAGTGAGGGATATTGAAGCTGAGAAAGAGAGGAGAGTTGTTACGACTCCTGGGTTTAGCTTCTCTGCTGCTGGACTTTTGTTTCCTTATCATCTTGGGGTTGCTCAGCTTCTCATTGAAAAGGGTTACATTAAGGTTTTTTGTTACATTGTGTTTAAGCTTCATACCTTTTTTTTTTTTTTTTTCTAGAATGGGTTAAGCTCAATTTTTGTTTATATTTATCCGGGGAATTGTTAAATTTTAGTGCCCTGACTGAGAATTATTGCAATTCATGTAAATAGAGCTCGATTTTTCTGTCAAAGACTTGAACTTTTTGGTCGATAATTTCTATATTTCATTGAATTTGCATTTTGGTTCATAGCAATGTCTTAATTTTATGTACACGTCTGAATGGTTGTCTTCATTTCAGACTTTGCTAATTTTTTGGGATGTAGATATTGCTTGTAGTTGATTTGTTGTATTAGTACTTCCAAAATCTTGATTTCAATGTGTTGCTTGAATTTGATTTGGGTAAATTTGCACTTTCATTCACTTAAAATCATTTTTTGAAGAGATGGATTAAATGGAAACACGGTTTTGGGGAAAATATTCTAGAATTATGTATAAGATCATTCATTTTCTATGGATTTTGAGTATTCTGATCGTTTTCTTGATATTGACATAGGAAACAACACCGTTGGCTGGTTCCTCAGCTGGGGCCATAGCTTGTGCAGTTATAGCCTCTGGAGCCAGCATGCAAGAGGCCCTAAATGCTACAAAATCCCTAGCTGAAAATTGCCGGCGTAGAGGGACTGCATTTCGTCTCGGGGTATGCGTATGATGTTTTAGTTTATCAATTTTCAGCCAGAATGGGTTTGCTCACAGTACCCATCACCATTTGATTGATTAATAATGCAATTTATTTTGTTAAATAGTATATTTTTAGTGAAGCATTTTTCCATATGCGGAATGCTTACCAACAATTATTATATATATTGACAAACTCACATCTCAATGCCTGCAGATCCCTGATTTCAAACTTTTGTGATTGTTACTTATCTAGTCCAATGCATAAGTTAATTATTTGGTCGTATGTGTTCATGTCTGTATTTAGTTTAATGTAATATGCTCTGTTTTTCCAGAGTGTTGTGATCAGATATGTTTAATAACAAATTTTTCTCAATGTTGAGATAAGATCTTTTGCAAGAAAAAATAGGAAGATTTGTATCATTGATTTATTTTTCAGGTACAAAGAGAAAGTGCCTACTTATAAACATCACAAATGAGTTGAAAATCAGGATATTGGAATATTCTTCATTTCCTTTCTATATATATTGTAGTATGATCAGAACATTCAAATATGGACTAAATAAGGTGATAAAAATTGATGCCATACTAGCAAAGAAAGAGATGAAATCATTTTTAGTGTTAACTTATCCATTCGTTTCTATATACAGGCTGTTCTTCGAGACATTCTTCAGAAATTTTTGCCTGATGATGTTCACACTAGGTCCAGTGGAAGGGTTCGTGGTGAGAATAATTTCAATTTGCTATTTATATTTCTGTTTTCTCCTATAATCACATATGTCCTGAATCAGTAGACACTTACTAGAGGGAGAATCATCTTTCCTTACGATCATTTTTTTCCCCAATTTATTTTGGTTCTGGTGTTTGTTTAATGGATCCCTTATTGTCAAAGAAAAAGAATCTAGACTCTTGAGCAGGATAAACTTGATCCTTTTCTTATATAGTCTACACATGTATATTCCAGACATCAAGGTATGGCTAAACATGCTAATACTCTGTAGCTTAGAGCCATCAATTTTTTGATAAACTTCTAGAAGCAGCTGCTTATATTGCAACTCTTATGACAGTTGCTGTAACCCAGATTCTTTGGAGGCCAAGGGGGTTACTGGTGGATCAATTTGATTCAAAGGAAGATCTAATAAATGCAGTTCTTACATCATCCTTTATTCCAGGGTAAGTGTTGTAACTGGAGTTTTGATTGCAATAATTCCTAGTGAAGTTAAACTAATAGAGTGTACTGGTGCAGATATCTTGCACCACGACCAGCAACAATGTTTCGGAATCGACTTTGCATTGATGGCGGTCTGACTTTGTTTATGCCTCCAACATCCGCTTCTAACACGGTATTGCTTGTGATGATTTACTTACTTGAAATTAATAATCCTCTCAGTTACATTCAATTGTTTTATAAAACCTGTTATTTGATTATCTGAGAGCCTTCTTAATTATTCTGCCTGCATTTGTTGTTGGTATCCCAAGTCTAGAGTTCTTTGACAAGAAGACATTTGTTTGATTGAAACTATTTTAAAGCCATATGCATATGACTACTTTTTAATAGACTACAGTGCATCAGGGATCCCATTGTTTCCCCTGCACAGACAGACGAATATGTGCTTCCAAATGCCTTGGAAGCAAACTTGTTTTTGTGCCAGCAGGGACAGATTTATATCTGATTATGTTATGGCTGTTTGATTGTCTTTGCAGATTCGTGTTTGTGCTTTCCCAGCTAGTGCACTGGGACTTCAGGGGATTGGGATTAGTCCAGACTGCAATCCTGAAAATAGGGCAAGTCGCAGAGAGGTATTAATTTTGGCTCTGTCGTTGAGTGATCTGTTTTCTGTAAAATTTGGCTGCTGAACTTTTTTGGCTTGCAATTACTGCAGCTTTTTAATTGGGCATTGGAGCCTGCAGAGGATCAAATTCTTGATAAACTCTTTGAGTTTGGATATCTAGATGCTGCTGTTTGGGCTGAGAATAACCCCGTTGAGAAAATAGTTGAAGATGAGTCCATCAGTTAAAAATGGTTCTCCAAAATAGCTCACCAGGAAGATTATTTTTTCCCAGGTTATGCTGAAGATGGCAAACATGGGTCGTCCTTAGCAGGTTAGACGTGAACCTTTCTGTGGATTGCCAGCAGTCAATTGAAGAATTGAATAATTGAATTTACATATCTATGTATAATTGTTGTGTGGTGAAAGATCAAATTATTTTATTTGAGATAGCTGATATAGGGTAAAGAAAAAGGATCTTGAGAAAAGTGGTAGAATTTAAATTTTTGGCTGTCAAAGCTATAAATATTAGTTGAATAATAAGTCCGGTTATAAATGGCAGAAATGTTAATTTATATGACATTTGTACTTGTACTTATAATGATGAACTATGTAGTGAAACCAAGCGATATATGAAATAATTATGCCATTGAAGCCTAATATGGCTAGCAGAGCACCTAAAGCAAAAGTATGTGAAATGGAATCATGATATTTAGCAAAGAGGTTTTCTGTTGCTCTAATGTTAAATTTTTGGTGGTTAATTTCTAAATATAACTGTATTTAATAGCAGAAACTCCTAGAAATTTGATTATGTTTGGAGTAAGACTACATTACATACTAAACCAATCATACAAATTCACCCTCACAAATTAGTGTGACACGATATATATAATTGGAAGGATGGAAGTAAAACAAGTACAGAGCCGGCTGGAATAATCAGCAGTTCCCTCGTAAAAGAATGATGAAGATTCCAGTCAAATGACCTTTCCACTTTCACCCTTCCAATCATTTTATGCCATGCATATTTGTATCAATAGTTTTGTACGATTAATTTGTATGTGTAGTATATAGTCTAGCTAGGTTGTCCATTGATTATAATGTGTTTCAGATTTTCTCTTTCACTTATCCTATTTGCTGATATGGTTTCTTGATTTTAAGATGATATATATGTATATCTATGTAGTGAAATTGTACTGAATGGGTGCATGAATAATGCAATGCCCCAATCTCACCTCGGAGTTTCTTACTCTTTATGTTTTGCTTGTCTAAGGGTAAATGTGTCATCTTGCTTGCTGGATTTAAAATAGGATTAGTAGGGAATTTCTGAGTTCTGATAAAAAAATACAATAACAAAATCTTCGTAATATTTAGTGAAACGGAATTATTATTTATTTTGCCAAGAATACATTAACCCTTATATCCCATTTTCATCTTGTGTTATTTCTTTGTAATTATTATGATGTAATTTATCAGTTGCTTTTGTATATGGTAATTTAGATAACAGTATGGTAGCCTTAATTACTATTTGAATCGAGGATTAGCTTTGGTATGAGATCAAAGGAATTGTGTATTTATCATACTTGTTATTTAATAATTAATAACATGGTTTCCTTCAGCAAATTATGGCCAAGAGAGTCTTTGGTATTTCTGGGCATTGCTTCTGTTCCATTCTCATTTTCTTATGTATATGTTGTTTTTCTTACCATTGTTGAGACACACACGTGGCAAAAATGGTAGTGGAATTAGTGCTACATGAGAGTATCTAAGATTTTCAAGTATTATTACTACTAATAATAATATTAAATATAATAATAAATATAAAATATACAATTCATGCGGCGCATCAAACGCACCCATTAGAGTCCACTCATGCGGAAGTTCAGTCTTGTTCTATTTAGCATCTAGACCAGCAATTCTCTGAGTAAATAATTATTAACTGATAAAATTTTGTTCAAATAAAGAGTACGGCATCAAAGCAGAAGAATTGACAGTTTTATCTTTTAGCAATTATTTGTATAAATAAGTTGTTACTCCTGCTGAGAAGACATATGTGTGCCCAAAAGATACTTCTTACTAGCACATGTGAGCTATAATTGATTAAAGAGCAATGCAAGGTATCTTAACATTTAAAACATAATTTGATTCCCAATTGATGTAGCATTTATCTAGTAGATGGTGGTTAAGTAATTTTATTAGTTATAAAGTCCATTGTTCAATAGATACGTGACACGTAACATTGAGACTTAGGTGTCGTTTTTTTTTTTTATCTGAAATCTGAATAGACCTTAATTAGTATGAATTCTGAATAAATCTGAATGTCTGAATATGAATAATATGTTTATTTTTTTGTCTGAATCTCAAAAAATAAGTATTAAGTTGTTTGTTTTTTTCAACTTAAAAAGCTGAAAATATATACTTTTACATTTGTATCCTTATTAAATTTAAATGTCAAATAAATATTATATTAAATACCATAATATTTTAACATTTATAAGTAAAACTATATTCAAGTGAATACATAATTATTTTGAAATTTTAATATATAAAATACCATAAATTTCAAATTTTATCGCATATAATATAAGAAAGAAAAAATAAGGATATTTTTATGTGGGGTAAATGTCTATGGGTGAGTTTTGGGATAGACATGAAAAATAAATTATAAAGCAGGGATATTTTTGACATTAGTAAGTAAATTGACTTAATTCATATTTCTCCATTAAGTAAAAAGCCAAAAAAATTGGCATATTTTATTAAGTCAAAATTATCTAAAAAGTCTTATTAAATTATAAAAACAAACATCTCTAATTAACTTAATTAATTAAGTTAGGTTAAAAAACAAACAGTACCTTAAGTTGAGACTTAAATGTTGTAATCCTTAACATTATAATTCATTAAAATATCATTACTTTTTGTTTGGGATCAATCTTTGAAGACTCAACTACTTGCTTTAAACAGTAAATTTTGTAATATGATTTTCTTTGTTCTTTTTTTAATTAGAATTTATGTTAGTTTGCCAGCTGCAAAGTTGAGTCCTGTAGTCTAGGCATCTTTCTTTCTCTTCTTCCAGGGCAACAAGGGACACTAATCAATAAGAAAGCATTGTGGTCGTCAAAACAGTGTGTATTTTGATTCCAATGATGAATTATCACTGTAACTCTCAATCAATAAAGAAAATGTAATAACAGTTTAGCTGAAGGGTCTGTGTAGTATACATGAAAATACTCAAAGACTATTCTTTAACCAAATGAGGAAACGGAAAGAATTAGATTCAAATACTGAGTTGAGCTTCTAGGAAGATGCGATCCGTTGTTACTAATTAAGAAAATATAAGTAGTTTATTCTCAACTATACATTGCTATAAATGTATGCATTATGGAAGATTAAAAAAAGATGAGCATACCGCAATTCAATATAGAATTCAAATTCGAGGGAAAGAAAAAGAGAAAAAGGAAAACAATTGTAATGGTGTACCTCTGTATTAATAAATACGTACGTAATTCTAAATGCTAATTACCAGTTTGAAAGTCTGAAGCAAAAGAAGTGAGCTGACAAAGCGAGAACAGGTTCAGTGGGAGACAAATACAGCCAATTCTCCATAATGTTTTGCAGCAAGTCAAAAGGCATTTTGAAACCCAAGTAAAAATTGTGAGCCCCATTTACTCTTAAAACACGAAATAAATTTGCTGGGTTCTAGCATGCACGACACGGTTGTACTTAGAAGACTATTAGTAGTTTAGATCTGTGCTGTCAAATGACCAGGTCAGTACTGTCCACCATGCACAATCATGAAAGCAGGCACTTTCTTTTTTCAGCAGATTCACAAGCAACGAGGATCCTGAGTTTGTCTTGGTATAATGGCCGCATGTATTGTTACAGCTGCTGTGATGAGTCATCATGAGTGTCAATGTCAAACACGAAAAATGCAAAGCAGATATGCATATAATTCAAGGAGAATTCCCTACAGTTTTTGTCTTTTTCCATTTATTTCCTTACCATTTTTGCAACATTTCGCTAAAATGTCAAAATTGCCGCAAAAAAATCTCATTCGGATCGCAAAACAAATGTGGTTATTTTTGTACTTTTATTTTAGTAAGATGGTTATTAAACAATAATATACTGTACATATTATTATTAATGTACACGTGTCGTTATATCATTAAAAAATTATCATAAGTTATATTTATTTAAGCACTAGATCCACATTACACCCGAAAGAGTTACTGTCGTTTCATTAAAATTTTAACATTAGGAAGGTAATGTGAATGTTATGAACTCTACCGGAATAAATGATAAAACATAAAAATTATGTGGAGTGGGAGTATTATAATTTATAAATAAGAATGCAGTGTTATAATTGAGTTTGTGTTGAATAGTGAATCAATGATATCAGGATTCAAGTGTCCAACATTCTGTATCCTGAACGCCTATTTCCTAACCAAAATCGATGTTGAAAGCAATTATATCAGAATCATAATCCATAACTTGTAGTCAAATGCATGCGTAGACAACGAATGAACTTAAAAAACGTAAAGTAAACGCCCACCACCAATCATGTCAACTGATCGTACAACACCATGCACGCTCATACATCCTCTTTTCACAAAAGAAAAGCTATACTTTTTTATTTCAAAAGCCATGAAAGAAATTTCCATCTTTGACTTTTCACGATCTCTTATTTCGCCCTGACTATCTCTCATCAGAGTTCAAAATCTCCTTAAATTTCAGATAGTGATTATGAATCTTAGCTTCATGCTCTCTCCATCTCTCTCTCTTTCTAGGGTTTATCAGGGGCCTTGTTGCAGAGTCATTTTGGCATTCTGTCCACCTCCGTTAATTCTTTTCTTTTTTGCCCACTTGAAATCTTAGATTTGGAGGTGGCTAGCATGCCTAACAGGCTCTGTGAATTTCTCTCTGAGAAACACTGAAAGAATTATAAAATAAATGTTTTTTTTTATATAATTACTTTTCTTAATCAAATTTCAACCATGACAAAAAATAATAATATAAAAGTAACACAGACTTTTCAAGGATTGCTACATCTAGGCTCTAGCATTTTGCAAGCAACTGAAGTAATTAATTATGACAGTTTTGGTTCACTTCAGCGTGCAGGCAAAATATTTGTCAGTCTCTTGACTGGTTGATGGCGGCTAGCAGCAGCGACTGCAAACAACACTCTAATCATTCGTTGATCAAGATTCAGGTGACAAAACATAAGCTTATAAATATTGCATTTACTTCATTTAGTTTGCAATTTTTATTTTATTTTTTTGGGAAAACTGAAATAACAACACATTTGGGATCGTGGAGACATCTGCAACTTCTTCAAAAATTTGGATTCAATACTAATGACATAAGTGCATTAATGTCGTCTGACAATTGAGATTTTTTTCCCTTTCTGTTTTAACCTAATGATTATTAATTCCCTCCTCACATCCAGACCTTTTGTTTTCATCCGAAAAATTTTACCAACCGAATTAAGTGGCACTTACAGTCAGTTCTAAATCATGATCCAATATTCAAATGATTCATCCGGTAAATATAGTATAAAATGTAAAAGAGCAGGGGATTTTTTTTTGGCTTGCGGAGATTTAGGCGAGATCAGCTTAGACGTGTAAATGGTGTATAAACTTTTATCATTGTTTGGTGAAGTCAACCGTCCACATTACGTTTAAAAGCCGACATATTGCATTTTTTTGTTTGTTTGTTTGTTTTCACTTTTCTTTACTTTTTATAGTTATAATGACGTGAGATAGGCAACATCACATGTTTAAAGCTTCTTTGGTAATTGCAGTGAACAAGTGCTTTACTGCCACTGGCTGTTAGCGCCCTTGTTTTGGGTTGCCTACGCTTTGGATTCCTTGGCTCACTAACATGATTTGAAATGCCATAAATTTGAGGCAGTGTGCAAAAATATGTAATATTTCATTCCGTTCTGGGTTTTACCGAATGATTCGTAAGCAGTTTTATTTAGTTAATTACTTGAGTTCAAATTCTAAGAGAATTATAAGGGATTAAAAATAGAATTGGTCTTTATTGACCCAATTCGTTTAATGTGTATTTAAGTCGTAAATGAAATTAAATAATTAAAGGTGAAAGATTTGTTCATTTTCTTTTTCTTCTTCTCATTCTCATCCAGTATGAATGGTTTAAATGCAAACTATTGCTTGTGTTGACTAATTGGAACTTATAATTTTGTGTCTTTTCAGGTCAAATGAATGAACATTCAGTAAGCTACTGGTGTTGGCGATGTAGTGAGAGTCTTTTACCTTGTGGTGGGTTTAACTTGAACTCCTCTCATCGGGTGTTCATTTTAGATTGCTATGTACAATAATGTCTTCTTGTTCGTGAATTAATATTCTTCGGCGTTACTGCTTAATTTCTTTTTAGGAAAATGAAAATAAAAATAAAAATAAAAATGAGCCTATTCCCGTTCCAAAGCGTGAAAATTCTCAAGGCGGTGGCCCTCTTAGTCCAATTTTAAGGCGAAAACTTATAAAAGGAAATAAATATTGTTTTAGTTAATAATCGTTATAAGTTCTTTTTACTGCTTGTCAAACTTATTAATAGCTCTTTTTTCAGATTGAACTAATTTCTTCTTCCTTATCTTAAGTTTGCTCTTTCCTTTTTGTTGAATATATAAATGAATAAGCACACTTATTCTGCAAAAAGGAAAAAGGCATGAAATTATATTTTGAAAAAAAATTGAGATGATAATATATAGAAAATAGAACCTAAAAAATTGAGATGATGATGATTACAAAGTCTGCAATTTTAGCTAAAAAAAAGGCTTAATCAGATAATTAGAAAACTATTGATCATTTTTAGGTGAAAAAAGTTAATATGAATAATATTGATACTGTTTTTGCTTTTTTTTGTTTGTTTTATTCACGAAAAGGTGTTAATAGATAAGTGGACAAAGTTGAAGATTTTCAGAAGTTTATGGAATTCATAATATTACCTTAAACTGTATATAGAATATATAGGGACTATGATAGCTTGATTAACAGAGGATAATAACTATTTGGAAGGAAATCCGGGTACTGACTAGGGCTAATAAGCAAGTGACACGTGGCTAGAAAAAGTCATCAAGAAGAAACTCAGCTTCGTCGACTAGATAGGAGGGTAACTCAACAACGCTAGAGATGAACTCTCTGAAGAAAAAATCACTACAAGAATTGAGTCCTTTAGCAAAAAGTTTTTTAGCCACAAAATTGTCTTTGTTGCCTTAAGTGTGTTATAGAAATATAAAAAATATTTTGTTGCCAAATACTTAAGAAATAAATTAATATTTAATTAACATTTTTAGCGACAAATATTTCGTAGCTAAAGACATACATTAGCAACGAATTAGCTTTTTGTTGCTAAAGTTTTAGCCAAACTAAATATTTTGGTGGCAAAACATTTAATGACAAAATCTTTGTCGCCAAATAGTTTTGTCACGAGAGAGTGATCAATGGCGACAAAAAATAATTTGTTGCCAAATCTATGTAGTTAAAATTCTGAATTTAAAGATTTAACTTCTTGATTTTTTTGTGACAAAATTTGAGTTTTGTTACTAAATGTGTATCTATAGCAACAAATTCTAATTTTGTCACTA
Source organism: Citrus x changshan-huyou (assembly GCA_039657385.1). Taxonomy (NCBI): domain Eukaryota; kingdom Viridiplantae; phylum Streptophyta; class Magnoliopsida; order Sapindales; family Rutaceae; genus Citrus; species Citrus x changshan-huyou. The sequence continues at coordinate 11,554,299 of CM077549.1, forward strand.
AAAGTTAAAGAATAAAGATTTAAATCATTTTATTTCTGCCAAAATTTTTTATTTTTTGAGACAAAAGATAAAGTGTCACGAATGTATACTTTTAGCAACAAATGTAGAATTTTTTCGCTAAATAAATTGAAAATTTTTAAAGTAAAAGGCGGGTAGTTTTCCGCCAAAATAAGTTTTAGCGAAAAAATTTTAATTTTGTCGCTAAAAACTCCATCTCTCTATTTATATCTCATACACTTTATTTCTTTCACTCTTTTATTCTTTCATTCTCAAACGTTTATTCTAAATTCTCTCATCTATAAGTTTCTTTAACTCTCATTCCCTCATCTCTAATGTATAATTCTCATTCTTTTATTCACTAACTCAATCTCTATCTTCTTATCTCTTCTATTTTCTTCAATATGGTGTGATTTTTTTATTTTTTATTTATCTTTTTTTCATTACAATATTACATGATTATTACATTTACAAGTTAACTAATTATTGTTTGTGTTTTTTTGTAGGAAATATTGAAGTTCAATCACACCGCGAGATGAAGAAAATCAATAAAGTTATATTCATTTGTAATTTAAAAAAATAGATATTACATCTTGGAATATTTTTATGTATTTGTCATCAATAATAATAATTCTTTTGAATTAAGTAATTTCTTTTTTCTTATAATGGTATTAATTATCATTGTATTTAATTTAAAAAATTTTGATATAATAATTTTGTTGAAAAAATTTATTTCTACACAATTGTTTTGTAGTAAAATTATTTTTTCTATTTCTTAGCAACAAAATAATATTGTTGTAAAAAACATTTAGTGCAAGGACAACAAAAGAGTTTGTTGCAAAACAATTTTGTAAATTAGTTGGACAATCTTTTACTACGAGTCTATTTTGTTGCAAAAAGATGTTTAAGGCAAGAAAATTTTGTTTTGTTGTTGAATATAGAGCACGACAGTGTTAGGCCGACGACCTTAACGACAAACGTATTTTTGTTGCAACAATCTAAGGTAACAAAATTTATACTTTGAGCAACAACTCTTGTTGTTGCAAAAGGTCATTATTGTTGTGGTGAATGGAAGTTCTTGTCATAGTGTATCAAAATAAAGGATATTATCAAGACTCAGATTTAGTAGTTGAACTTTACACGGGAATAGTAGCATGCCATCAGGAACCAGAATAAAGATCTTTCTTTTCGGCTAGAAGGGGAAAACCAATAAGGGCGAAGATTCCCTGAGTAGAGCAATAAGGTAAAGACACCTCAGTTATCCTCTATTGCTCACACTAAACAAGGAGTAATGTTAGAGTTTTATTGGTAATCTAAAATATTAATTTCCCACATTTCATGAAATGAGAGCAATCATTTTTATATTTAATTTGAAATTAGTCATGTGTTTAATTTTATTATAATTAGAGAAAAATAAGTTATATCTAGATGTGATTTGGATTATTCAAAATTAAATTGATGACACACATAGACGACTAATTCAAATTAAATAAGAAAAATAGGTGACTAATTCAAATTGAATTAGGAAAACGATTATAGAAGGTTTCTCTATACAAAGGAGACAGACAAAGTCTTTAAGGCACAAAAATTACCTCTCCTATCTCGTATTTTCTTCATAAAATTTCTTTTGCTTCTCTATAGTGTCGATAATAGTCATTATATCCTGGAGATCAAACCACCTTTGTTTGTCTTTCTTGCATCACGATATCGAATCTTAAGGCGTGGAATTTGATCTTAAGGATGGTGCCATTGCACAACTTGACTCTTTGCTATTTATTTTTTCTTTCCAAACTACTGAAGAAAATATTACTATGAATAGTATTGAATGAGCAGTATTGATAAACATTATCTATAAATAGTAATATGAATAGTGAAGTGAGTAGTACTAACAACTAATATTTATATTTTGGACTTTCAAGGAAGCAATATTGACTCATATTTCCAACAATCTTAAGGCCAAATTCAAGGGCTTCATGATTGCTTCAAATAAGGTATGCAAACCTATTACTTATGATCTTTTATTACCAAAGATCTTGCATAGCTTTATGCTGACAAAGGGTTATTTCAAATTTTGTAATAACTAATATAAGTTGAGTTTGAATTTGAAATTTATGCTATACTAGACATCCAAAGGAGTCTTTTGAAACTTGTTTTAACAAAATCGGATAAGAATTCAATTTATAATGATTTTTTTTTAACTCAAGTCCGTTACAATGAAAATTTGTGGTTTCAACATAACAAATGAGTTGCAATGCTATTTTGCTAAACCTAGTCCAAAAATTACAAAATTTGGAGAATTGTTTCCTATAAAATGTCTAGTTTCATGATTTTACAATTAAAGGCTAAATTGTGCTGAATTTTTGAATTCAGTGAGGTCAAAATAAAAAACTGTTTGACAGGTTTCTTAAAGTCTTAAGAGAAAAATTTTTTTCAACTATTTTAAATGGAGTCAAGCTATGACAATTTTATAATTGAGAACTCTATATGTCATCATACTCTACGTAAAACTTGAGATTTTTCTGACAAATGACTAATTTATTAAAAATTCAAAGACTTATAAAAAAACAGATAAAAATAATTATTGCTATGATCATATTCCTAGAATCTAATATGCATACATGGCAAATATAAGGAAAGAAATCATGGAGTAGTGAGCCCAATCAAGAAGTGAGAGAGTTGACAAATAATCCTTGAGAGTTGGCTTTAATAGCGCAAGATTTGTGTGATACCGTTGTTGTTTTACATCTCCCCTCAAGCTAGCGCGTGGCAGAGGCTTAGTGAAAAAATCAGCAATTTGCAGCCGTGAATATCCCTTGTGTACATAATGACTAAACTATCCATCCCACTTAATTGGTTTCCATACCTGTCCACCAACTATAAAATCATCTTACTCAGCTGTGCTGCATCTCCCCACTCTTATCAGACTCCTCGCATGTGACTGAAATCAGGCATTTCATATACTCCGTTGACGATCCCTCTTTCCCAGCAGTGAACACCCATGCATAACGCACGTGCACTTCTCCACTTGACGACCAACGACGTCGTACAGTCATCGCCTGGTAGCTTGATAGATTCATCACCCGCCATCCGATTGGATCGATAATAATCCAACTGAACGTCAAGCTCTCTTCGAGTTTACTACACGTGTCGTCGATGAGGGGACCACCGAATAAACTAAGTCAACTCTAAACGGCTGCGAAAAGTCAAATGGTTTAATGTTCGTAACCTTGCTGTTTATATGCTTGGTCAATATCAACGGCTGAGATTAGTTCTCCATTTGCAACATTGTCCGGGACAGTGAAGGAGTCGGAGAAGAAGCAGCATGGACCGTTGATGACGAACGATGAGATGACGTGGAGCAGACGTGGAGTGTTAGTGGGGGCCCACATGGAGTGGTGAATGTATGTCCAGAGAGTTTCGTCGGCGGTGATGGGGGAGTTGAGTTGAGAGGAGACGCAGGAGAGGGAGGCCAAGGTGGCGCCGTCTAAACGAGTTAAGATATGTGTTTTAGTGACATCAGAATGGACGGCGGAGATTGAGCCGGCGGTGGCGAATGAAGGAGAAGGCATATCTTCTTTTTTACTTTATTTGTTATTTTTAAATATGGTTTAGGCTCCGTTTGGTACAACTTATTAAATAGAACTTATAACAGTAGAGTTTATAGCAGTAGAGCTTATACCAATAGAGCTTTTGGACAAAATGTCATTGGGTGTTTGGTTGTCAATAAAAAAAGCACTTTTGAACTATTGAAATGTATGATATTTTTTATATTATATAGTTTTTAGAAAAACTTTCTAACTTCTTCTCCCAAAAGTTTAAATTTTGGGCTTTTGCTAGTAGAGGTAAATTAGCTTGTTTAAGCTAAAAAAATTCTACTAAAAAAATAACCAAATACCATAAAATTTTTTAAAAAATACTTATACGATTAAATAAATATTTATGTCTCTTAAATAAGCCATACCAAGGCACTTAGGATTTAGAGCTTGTAGTTTATAGACTGATTATATTGCCTTTGCGGCTCGAGGAATATAAGTCAACCTTGTACTCGTCAACGTTAATTATTTTGTCAACAATTAATTGGTTCCAAAGGCGTGCTTGGTCTACTTTGACTTCAATTGTATGTGAATAAATGGAAAAATTTAAGATTGATGTGGCCATGTGGGATTGTTTTTACGGCATCATTGAGGATGTATTTGTTGGCTAGTTAGCTAAAAAGCGAACAAATTGGTTTTTATATAAAGAAAATTTTTTGGGGTTGATTTATTTTTTTGACTTAATGAATTAATTGATTTAATTTTAATTAATTAAGTTATTAAATCTATTTTTTTTAGCTTAATAACAATTTTCAATCATTAAGTCATTAAGTTATTAAACCAATTTTTTTTTTAATTTTTTAGTTAATCTAAAAAATTTAAATAATATCATTAAAAAATATGTTTCAAAATATCCCTATCTAATTAATCATTTTTCACCCTTATCTAAATAAAATTTAATAATCAGCATTATTACTCATCTCTATAATTTTTCATAATGTGGTGGTAAATTATTAATCTATTTATTTTTTTATTTTCTTCAAATTAGTATTATTTATTTTCATAATTTTTTATAAATATTTTTCATATAAAAGCATCATAAACTAAAATAAAATTAATTTAACATATATTAATTTAGAATATAAAGGGTTGTATTCAATTGAACATGATTTATATTATGATAATATATTATTTTATTTAAATTCTTTGAGATGTTTATAATTTGTTTAACATTTATAATTTGTAAGAACACAATTATAAAAATATTAATTTTTAAATTCTTTTAAATTAAAACTACAAATAACATAATAATTAAAAAAATTTATCATTTAAATTCAGCTATTTAATTATACTCAAAATTCACATTAATTTAGATATATTCAGATTTTAGAAGCCCCTTAAATTCGCAAACTCCTATAAAAATTAATGAGGCTCAGCCGCACGAACCTAAGCCTAAGAGAGGAGTTCGTTTCCCAAAACCTCTTAACTTGTTGGCTAGTAAACTCACGTGTAGGGGACACACCTCTCACCCCTAGTTGGAAGACGCTTCTGCTACGTGTATGTGTGTCGGTTTGGACCAAATTAAATATGTTAACGTTAATTGGTTAAATGGATTTTAAAAAATCTTCAAATTAAGGTGACGATTCGTACAAAGATATTATAGTTTTTAAATTACAACTATTATTAAAAAAATTATTAAATAAAAATTAATAATATATAATAAATATAATTTTTAATTAAAAATTTTGACAAAAATAATAAAAATTATATATATATTTTTTTCAAATCAACTTACTTTTTAAGCGACAGTAGATGTAGTATCTTTTACGCTATGCTTACTGAACCTGAATATAGTTCAAGGCCTAATTCAAAATCACGTTGGATATATATACTATCTAGAGTATCACATACTTCATTGTTCATAGCCATCAATTTCCTCGACAATTTTTTTTTTTTTAAAAAAGGTACTCCATTTGCAAAAAAAATTATGAACATTTATTGGAATTTTATAGGGCATCTCTCGTTCTCTTCGTTTTCTTTCCATTAGTCAATTAAATGTTTTAAACACGTGTATTATGGTGATGAAATCTATCTCTATTAAGAAAATGTAATATGTGGTCCCATCTAATTAAAGTTATTATCTATTAATTAAAGTCATTAAGAAAATAATTTGCCCCAAAAAAAAGTTATTAAGAAATAATATTTGGTGCATCTAAACCAATTTGAGGAGAGTTCAACTAATAGGTGGGTTTTTTTATCTAAACGAAATATATTGGAGACATGTTAGCCCTAGAATTAAGGAGTTGATGGCTGATCATAAAAGTTATATAAACTGTCATTTTGAGCAAAATTGAAGGAAAATAAAATAAAATAAACGCAAACAAACGTATCCCCCTAAGATACTGCGAATGGGCTTCGAGTTCACTGCTGTTGACTGGCAGGTTGGGACACTACGTAACTCTTCCAAAACTGGCCATATTGAATAATGAAATTCAACCCATTATCAAAAGGATTTTAACGTGTGGCCCGTTAACAATATCTGACCCGATAAGATTACATCCAACAATTTTTTTTATCATTCACTTTCATATCATATTAATCAGTCGCATGAACTTTTCCCACGTCTAGTTGAATAATGCCAACTTATTTGAACCACAATTCAAAAGGTTAGCCGTTGAGCTTACAGGTGGACATACGGTTTGATTCCTCTTGAGCCGAACCAAAATATGTTCGGTTCAGCTCAAAATCGAATCGAGAAATCAATTAGTATTTCAGTTTAAAATAAAAATAATAATATATAGTGATTATCTACTGCAGTCACCTTCTTTTTTTTTTTTTTTATACGGATATTTTTTTAAATTGTACGATTTAATAGAGTCAGATTTTTTTTTTTTTGTGAATTGGATAGAGTTAGATTTTAATATTATTAAATTGTATGACTTTATAGTGCATTAAAAAATAACTATATTAAGAGCATGTTTGCATTAAAAAAAAAATGAGTGCATTGGCACCTGAGAATGATTATATATATGTGTGTGTGTATAGCTAAAAAATCCTAGATCTCAACTCATACCTGTCTCTAAAAAAACAAAAAAGACACATCTCCTGTCTAAAAAGCACCACAACCCACCAACGGCCGTCATTCCCTTTCATTTCCACCATTTGACTTGCAGCCATCATGTTGGCCATTAACAACTACTTTGTTATGACTCCACAATGTAGAACTCACTCCTAAAATTCAATTTGTAACAAATTGTATCAGAGCAGTTCGGTCCTCTAAAGTTGGCACTTACCACAATGGTCTTGGCTTATTGAGCTTGGGTGTGTCACCTACTCAGGGTGTGTGAAAAGCCTTGGAAGTTGGTTTTAACGGAGGGTGGAATGTTATGATCACATATCAACTAGGTATAACACTAGCTGGTAGTTTATTAACCCCAAGGCACTCTCATCTTACAAGCTAGCTCTTGAGAGTGAGTTTTACATTGTGGGTTTGTAACATATGTTGTGCAAATTTTAATGTACTCGCAAGCGCACGAATCTATTGTAGTATAGATCAATGGTGACGAGTGTCGATCCTACGAGGAGGTGGATTTTAATTGTGTATAGAATTAATTTTGCAAATGGTTGATTGGATCTGTGGTGGAAATGATTTGGAATATGCTAAAACTTAAATTAAAATGGCGAGAATAAATTCTGAAATTGGAATTGAAATGACGTACTTGGGTATCTAGATCCGTATCAACATGCATCATGGGCTAAATATTCCTTATTAATACCAATTAAATCATGAGGGGGGAATCCACACCTCATGAACCACGCTCTAATCAATATAGTGCTAAGGGCTTATCGTGCCAAATAATAATAACCTTATACTAGAGAGCCGGTGTAACCAAGGCGGTATCTAGACAAGATCAGTATTATTTGTCGACGATAAGTCAAATCATCCACAAAAACTAGAGGGGAAAAGAAAATAAATTTACCAAATAAAGCCCATGACACATGTTGAGACTTCACCTTCAACCCAAGCTTAAAAGGAAATTAGCTACTCATAATTGAACTAGGGGCAAAATGGGAATTTATTAAAATACGTAGAAAATACAAGATGGAGAGGGAATTACAGAAAATGGATCCCAAAAATGGATTCAGAGATATCAAATTAGGGGGGGGAGGCCCCCTTTTTATAGATACATGGAGTAAATCATGGCCATCGGATTAAAAACAGTTTGGACGCTCAGGATTGCGCCACGTCATCAGTCAACAGTCCACGGTTTGACCACGCGGATGAACAGTAACACGGTTTGACCCGGATGAACAGTAATGCGGTTTGGTTGAAAATAATCCTGTGTGATGCATGCACTGTACGCGAGATTTTTCGTCCACTGATATGCTGCCACGTCACCATCAACAGTACATAAGAATTTTAGTCCAACAGGATCGTGACACCTCATCAGTCAATGCCACATCATCGGTCAATGCCACGTCATCGATCCGTCTATGTGAACAGTGTCGTGAACAGTAACGTAGACAATACCGTATACGTGAATAGTACCGTACATGTGAATAGTGCCATTTTTCCTTTTATGCTCCTCCTAAGGTTTTTGACCGTCCGGAGTTCAAAAGTGATGCCCGTTTTGCCGTCTGATCTCTTCTTTATTGTGAAATGACTATAATGCCCCTAAAATACATAAAATACTTAATTAAAATAACACACACGTAATTACATCACAAGAGGGTTAAATACATAAAAGTAAGGGTTGTTAGTAAGACTTGAAACGTAAAATGACGGTTTTCTCCTTTATAAATATGCATTTTCTAACACTCAACACACCCCCCAACCAGCTTATTGCTAGTCCCTAGCAAATAAAGCGAAAACAAAATTCAAATTCAAAATATATATTCAAAATATATATATATATATATATATATATTTTTAGAAACACTCGTGTTTATTCAATCAGATTAATGATAACAATCAAATAAAAGTATAAGCATTATCTCCAGTCTAAAGCAATATCACACACACATCAACCATCCACATGAATCGGCCCAATAGATTTTGTTATAGCTACTTTCAAGAATGACATGTCAAACCCCAAAATCTCACTGGAAGTAGTGACACTCTCACAAAGAAATTAAACCCAAAAAATAGTCACTCCAATGAATGGTAATTGAGAGAAAATAATGAAAAAGTGATGTCACATGCTCTCACCAAGATGAAATAAATATGCCCTCAGCTTAGAAATAATACGATCTCAAGTCAAATAAAAAAAATGTTAGTCAACCCAATTTATTTATTTATTTTTTTATATGCATCACTACATCTTTTTAGCCCATATAACTAGCTTCTACTTCAAACTATAGTTCCCTAAAATCAAGAAGGACTTTTATTAGGACGTAACGTAGGCTAGGGATATGGCTAACAAAGAAAGGAAATAAGGAAAACAAAGTGTATGTTTGAGAAAAATGCAGAAATATTTTTTTTTTTTTTTGAAGTTGCAAGGTAGATTTCACCTATTATTGTTATTTTATTCTTTTGAAACAACAACTTTTTTTTTTTGTTTTTTTTTTGTTTTTTTTTTTTTGCTTTTATTTGGCATAACTTCACTGACCAACATAATTATTTACATTTTTTCAAACATAAATAGGTGATGGAACTTATAAGACATCGGGTAATACTCCAAATCGAAGTGGGTCAAGATGATAAGTTGACAAAGAAAATGTTTTTTTTTTTTATTTTTTATTTTTTTTTTTATTTTTTTAAAGGCTCAAAAGGGGTAACTATGGATATTTAATAACAGGGATGGCTAGAAAGGCTCAAACGGATCAAAGATGGCCTTTCCATCGTCTTTTAGGGCTCTAAATAATTATCCATATCTACTAGTTAGATGGGCCTCCCAATGTAGCAACACACATTTTTTTCTTTTTTCTTTTTTTTTTAATTTTACCATTTTTTTTAAAGGGTTAACTCAAAAGAAATCTAGAGATCGTGTATAAAATAATAAATTGCTAAGCTGTATAGAGAATAAGCAAAAGGGTTACTCTCCAAGAAAATGATAGGCTCAACAACTCACTTGGCACTTATTTATGACATGTTCATTCCTTCAAGCAACTCATATTTGTTTCCGACATCAACATGTAAAGTAGCAAACATAGCGTAACATCACTTAAGACCAAAGATAATACAAATACTAAAATTTGAAATTAATCATGTCATCCAATGTTAAAACAAAAAACACAATTTTTTTTTTTTTACACAACATTCTACCCCCCAACCTATTCTAAACATGAAAGGAAAATATGCATGCAGAAATGTGAAAATGATGTAGAAAAATTAATTAGAAAAAGAATTTTTTTTTTTAACTAAGAAGATGCGTTTCTAGAGGCACTACACTCCATATTCAGCCATCTTCGACTCAAAAATTTGAAAATATATATTTATAAAGGAGAAAGAGGAAGAAAACGATTTTTTTTTGTTTTTGTTTTTTTTTTTAAACGATGAAGATGCGTTTCTAGAGTAACTACACTCCATATTCAACCATCTTCAACATAAAACGTTAGCAACAGTTAGTTTCTACAACAAAAAATCAGAAAAAACTTAACCAAGATTCCACAATTGTCGACTATTCCCTCCCCCCAACCAGAACGAAACATTGTCCTTAATGTTTTAAAGGAAAGAAGTAGAGTTTAGAAGACATCACCTGGGTGGTGCAACACAGAAGAATATATTTACAGGCGGAGAGTTAAATCTAATTTGTACTTCTTACTGCGGCTACTGTTACCATCATTATTTGGGCGCTCCAACACAAAGGTCCAGGGGTCTGGCTCCAGTTTATAAGCTTGTAACAGATCAAGTAGCTCATTAGCAGTGTGAGCACAAATAAAAAGTTTTTTTACATTAGAAGGAATGAAATAGTTTTTTATTGCATGGTTAAGAAATGCGATAAAGCCATCATAAAAGTTATTGACATTTAACAAACCGATGGGTTTCTGGTGAATGTGTAGATGGGCCCAAGATGCTAGTGTCATAAGTGCCTCTAGTGTTGCAAGATCTTCTGGAAGGAAAATAAAAGCATCAGCATGATTAAGCATTTCAGTTATTCTTTCTTGCATACCTGAGACGACTAACTCTTCTCCAGTTGATGAGTCAGACGAACTGCCCAATGGTTTTAGGACTCTTGGGATGATGCCTAACACTTGACTTCCTCTGATAAAAGCTGCTTCTGAGACCATTTTTGATAACCCTCGGTTACCTCCTCCATACACCAAATGTAATTTTCTCGCTGCTATGCTTCGACCAAGATCTATGGCTGCCTCAACAAACTCTTTATGTTTGCCATAGGTAAATCCAGAAAGCACACAAATGTTCTTGAATTGTCTATTGGGAGTGGCTGCCATTGTGATACTTCTCAAAAATAATTTGTGAGTGCTTGACAAAAAGTAAATCACATTTAAGAATCTTGGTGACAGTGGATCACAGCTGTGAATGAAGTAACATGTCAGTGTCAAATAACACATAAAGCACGTGGCTCGCGAGTCAAAAAGGAAACAATAAAAAGGAAAAAGCAAACAGTAATAAAATTATTAAAGACAATAATACAAACGATAAAACAACAGTAAAATAAAACAACAGTAAAGTAAAAGGATATTTACAGGTAGTTGCGACTGTGGCTCACATCTTCCTCTGGTTTTACGTCCAGAAACGGCTTGAACGCCCTCTATGGGTCGAGGATCGGCTTCCCATCCAGTTTTCTTATAAACTGACAAACAAGGTCGTTTATAGTCAGATTCCCGAGACTATATCGTGCATGCTCTTTCTGGAATAATGGCCATAACCGGAGAATTGCTCCTTGCACATATCCACTAGTATGCGTTTCAAGAGACAAAAGGATATCATCCAATGACTCCTTATTCAAGCCATCCCTAATGAATTGAATCTTATCTTCCCTATTATCAGACACCATTCCTAAAGAACATGGGTTTCTATCGCAACTCATTCTGGCACACTTATGACAAGCAACAGAAGTTCTTCGAGCTCGTCGTTTTCTTGCATAATTTCCTTTACCACAACCAGGCATGAATGCAATAAATTTTGGAGGTAACTCACCTGCCGATCGTACTTTAGCCTCGATTAACCAACGGATGTCAGCAGGTATGTTATTCTTCATGAGTAATCGCATGCGTTCGGACCGAGCTTTATAGATCGTAAAGAGGGCATTTTGAGGAAGTGAAGGGAATCGCTTGTGAAGCTTCGCTAGAATCTCGTTTCTGTCCATACTTTCGCCTCAGAATGTCAGTTATTATGGGAAACTGAAGTAACCGACTTGATTGTCACGGAGTACCGTTATCCGCCACTTCACCGGGGTAACAAACTAAAGCACATAAACAGAAAAACAAATCAAAACACACAAAGAAAATTAAAATCGTCCTCTTATTGAATTTACCTCAAGCTCCAACTGGATGTCGTAAACACTTCTCTCAATGTCTCTAAGTTGGCGTTCTAAACCCTCAACATAGGCTACTAACTCTGGTGGTTGTAGAGCCCAAATGCGATGTGTTTTACAAAATTGAATCTGCCTTTTGAGATGAGTTTTGACACGTTGAAGTGGTTTAAGAATGTTCAGGAGGAACGGTCTAAGTAAGGTACTCATGATTAAAAATGATCAGAGAAAACTTAATAGTTAGACAAACACACTTATGCAAAAATAATTTCAATTAGCAAAAGAATATAGAAAGAAAGAAAAATCAAATCAACGAAAAGAAAAAACAAATCAATTCAAATCTGGTGGGTCACTCAAATTTATTTCGGTGTCTTCTCAATGTGGTTGGTATTCTAGATATGGCTTTAATCTTTGACCATTAACTTTAAACGTGACACCGTTCTTTGGATCTTTAATTTCAATTGTCCCATGTGGAAAAACAGTATGAACAATAAAGGGACCAGACCATCGAGAGCGTAACTTACCTGGGAATAAGTGCAAACGAGAATTGAATAAAAGCACTTTTTGACCTGGAATGAACGATTTTCTCATAATGTGCTTGTCATGAAAGACTTTCATTCGTTGCTTGTAAATCTTGGCATTTTCGTATGCATCATTGCGAATTTCTTCAAGTTCTGCCAGTTGTAATCTTCTTTCTGAGCTGGCTTGCTGCATGTCAAAGTTGAATTTCTTGATGGCCCAATATGCACGATGCTCGAGTTCCACAGGTAGGTGGCAAGCTTTTCCATACACTAGCCTGTAGGGTGACATCCCAATCGGGGTCTTTAAAGCCGTTCTATATGCCCATAATGCATCATCAAGTCTTAATGACCAATCTTTTCTGTCTGGCCTCACCGTTTTTTCTAATATGTGCTTGATTTCTCGATTGGAGATCTCAACTTGGCCACTGGTTTGCGGATGATACGGGGTCGCCACTTTGTGTGTGATTGAATACTTTGTCAAAAGAGCTTTGAATGCTTTGTTACAAAAGTGGGCACCACCATCACTGATTATCGCTCGAGGGAATCCAAAGCGCGAAACAATATTGCTTTTCAAAAATCCTATCACCACTTTGTGATCATTGGTTCTGCATGGAATTGCTTCCACCCATTTCGATACGTAGTCAACACCAACCAATATGTATTGATGGCCAAAAGAAGGGGGAAAGGGTCCCATGAAGTCGATACCCCATACGTCAAAAATCTCAACCACTAAAATTGGATTTAGTGGCATCATGTTCCTTCGTGTAATGCTCCCCATTCGTTGACACCTATCACATGAAGAACAGAAAGTGTAAGCATCTCGAAATATAGTTGGCCAATAGAAACCACATTGTAAAACTTTAGTCGCTGTTTTCTTAGCATTGAAATGGCCTCCACACGCTTGTTCATGGCAGAATGAAAGGATATTTTGAATTTCACTTTCTGGGACACATCGCCTAACAATTTGATATGCACAATACTTGAACAAATACGAGTCATCCCAAAAGAAATTCTTTATTTGCGCAAAGAATTTAGCCTTGTCTTGCTTGGTCCAATGCTCTGGAAGTTTACCTGTAATAAGATAATTAACTATATCAGCATACCAAGGTAATACTTCCACATTCATTAATTGTTCATCTGGAAATGACTCATTCAATGGTAATGGTTCCATAATTGTATCAAAATGGAGGCGAGAGAGATGGTCAGCTACAACATTCTCTGTGCCTTTCTTATCTTTGAATTCCAAGTCAAATTCCTGCAAAAGTAACACCCAACGAATTAGTCTAGCTTTTGCATCTTTCTTTGTGAGAAGATATTTAAGAGCAGCATGATCTGTGAATATAATTATTTTACAACTAATGAGATAAGATCGAAATTTCTCTAATGCAAACACTACTGCTAGCATTTCTTTTTCAGTAGTTGAATAGTTCAACTGTGCATCATTCAATGTCATACTAGCATAGTAAATAACATGGGGAATTCGATCAACTCTTTGTCCTAATACTGCTCCTACTGCATAATCAGATGCATCACACATGAGCTCAAATGGTAAGCTCCAGTTTGGGGCCTGAATGATGGGTGATGATGTCAACAACTGCTTTAATTTTTCAAATGCCACAAGACATGAATCATTAAAGATAAAAGGTACATCCTTAGCAAGTAGATTGCATAAGGGTCTAGAAACTTTGCTAAAATCTTTAATGAAACGTCTATAGAAACCAGCATGCCCAAGGAAAGATCTTACTTCTCTGACTGTTTTGGGTGGAGGAAGATTAGAAATGAGATCCACCTTGGCTTTGTCAACCTCAATACCTTTGCTTGAAATGATGTGACCGAGAACAATACCTTGTTTTACCATAAAATAGCACTTCTCCCAATTCAAGACTAAGTTCTTCTCGGTACATCTCTGCAGAACTAGCGTTAGATGATGTAAACATTGATCAAACGAATCACCAAAGACAGAAAAATCATCCATAAAGACTTCAAGGAATCGTTCAACCATATCAGAAAAAATACTCAACATGCATCGTTGGAATGTAGCAGGTGCATTACATAATCCAAATGGCATTCTCCTATATGCAAAAGTGCCAAAAGGGCAAGTGAAAGTAGTTTTCTCCTGATCTTTTGGTGCTATGAGAATCTGATTATATCCTGAGTAGCCATCTAGAAAGCAATAAAATTCATGGCCTGCTAATCTATCAAGCATTTGATCAATAAATGGTAAAGGAAAATGGTCTTTACGTGTGACAGAATTCAACTTTCTATAATCAATGCATACACGCCATCCTGTAGTTACTCTAGTTGGTATCAATTCATTATCAGCATTGGTAACTACTGTGACTCCTGACTTTTTGGGGACAACTTGTACAGGATTGACCCATGAACTATCAGAAATTGGGTAAATGATACTTGCGTCTAATAGCTTAAGGACTTCAGTTCTAACAACTTTTTTCATATTATGATTTAACCGACGTTGCATTTCCCTAGTAGATTTAGCATTTTCATCAAGGTGAATGTAATGCATGCAATCTGTAGGGTTTATACCTTTTATGTCTGCTATGGTCCATCCTAATGCTCCTTTGTGCCCTTTTAAAACATCCAACAACTTACCTTTTTGTTCGTCATTTAGGGATGATGAGATGATTACTAATAGAGTGCTTTCTTCTTCCAAAAATGCATATTCCAATGTGTTGGGCAATGGTTTGAGCTCGAGTTTCGATGGTGATTCTGATGATGGGATGAGTTTCTTCTCTGATGGTGCTAGTTGTTCAACTCTTGACTTCCATTTATTAGTATCCATGGATAGTGCTGAGTCAAGTAGGGCGTTGACCTCATCGACCGATCTGTCAATATCAAAATCCAAACCAAAGTGAGTTAAACATGTTTGTAAAGGATCATCATTAAGGTTTGAAATAAAAGTATTATCGACTATTGTTTCTATTAAATCCACATCAACAATTCCATCATCTGCACTGTGAGGTTGTTTGGCAATGTTGAAAATATTTAGCTCCATAGTCATGTTGCCGAATGACAATTGCAAATTTCCGGTCCTACATTGAATATGAGCATCTGCAGTTGCCAAGAAAGGTCGGCCTAGAATAATGGGGATGTGCTTCCTTAAGTCCTATATTGGTTGAGTGTCAATTACAATGAAATCAACAGGAAAATAAAACTTATCTACCTGGATAAGCACGTCCTCCACAATACCACGAGGTATTTTCGTGGACCGATCTGCAAGCTGTAACACCACTGTAGTTGGGTGTAATTCTCCCAGTCCAAGTTTCACAAATACTGAATAAGGCAACAAATTTACACTAGCTCCTAAATCCAACAAAGCATTCCCAATTGTGTGGTTCCCTATACTACATGAGATAGTGGGGGAGCCTGGGTCTTTGCATTTTAAAGGAATTTTATGTTGGAGTATAGAACTAACGTTTTCTGTTAAAAATGCCTTCTTTTGAACATGCATGTTTCTCTTTTTAGTACAAAGGTCTTTAAGAAACTTGGCATAAGATGGAACTTGTTTAATAGCATCAAGTAAAGGGATGTTAACACTTACCTGTTTGAAGATTTCGAGAATCTCACCTGTGGATTTTTCCTTCTTTCCTTTCGCTAACCTCTGAGGAAATGGAGCTTTAGGAACATATTCTCGTGGGTTGGTTTCTTCTTTTTCCTCCGGTGGTGAGTCCTCAACATTCACAGGTACAATTTGATTTTCTTTTGTCACCGGCATCTCCACTTTGTTGTCGACTTCCTTTCCTTTTCGCAAGGTCATGACTGCTTTGACCTCTCCATGCTGTTGTGGTGAACTGGTACTTGCTTCATGTACTCCTTTAGGATTAGGCACTGGTTGACTTGGAAATTTACCTTTCTCAACAGTAATTGCCAAGGTCTGAACTGAAGAAGCAAGTTGTCCCACCATCTTCTCAAGGCTTGAAACTGATTGGGCTTGTGAGTTGAAGCCTGCTCTCAACTCATTTCGTAGTCCATCAATGGTGCGATTCTGTTTCTCAATCGTGGAGTGAGTAAGATTCTTGAGATTCTGGAATGAATCCTCCCATGGTCTGGGTTGAGAGTAGTTCTGGTTCTGATTGAATGGTCTAAATGGGGGCTGAGAGGCTTGAGGAACTTGAGGAATTTGTGGAGCTGGAGCTGCTGGTCCATTCTATTGGAATCCTTGAGACCATGAAAAATTGGGGTGGTCTCTCCATCCAGGGTTATATGTGTTGGAGTATGGGTTGTAATTAGATGGCTTTCTCATTACACCTATGGCATTGGCTTGATCGGAGTATGAGTCATGGTCATGTGGTTCTGTTGATTTAGCAGTCGATAACGATGCTATTTGTCGAGCAAGACCTTCAATCATCTCCTTGACTTCTTTGATTCCCGAAGTTGACTCGCCAATTTGAACCTCATTTACTCCCTTAATTCTTCTAGTATTCCTGAGTGATCGACTCCGTTGTTGGGAATTATCTGCTTGTCGCTGGAAGAATTCCCAAATCTCTGATGCACTTTTTGACATTAGCTCTCCTCCACTTGTTGCCATTAGCCATTCTTGCACATTCGGCAATAATCCCTCCAAAAAGTATTGGCATTGGTGCCATTTCTCGTACCCATGATGTGGACACTTCAAGAGTAGCCCATTGAATCGCTCCCATGTTTCAAAAAACTGCTCGTCTTCTCTCTGCGTAAACTCTGAAATTTCCCTGCGAATAGAATTGGTTTTATGCACTGGGAAATATTTATTTAGAAATTTTGTAACCATTTGTTCCCATGATGCAATGCTATTAGCAGGCAAAGTATTTAACCATGAACGAGCTCTATCCTTTAAAGAAAATTGGAATAATCTAAGTTTAACATCATCATCTGAAAAAATTTCATATTTAAAAGTTTGACAAATGGCATGAAAATCATTCAGATGATTATATGGGTCCTCATTTTCTAGGCCATAGAATGTAGGGAGACAATTTAGCACACTAGGTTTTAATTCAAAACTCCTAGCAGCTACATTTGGGTATCTTATGCATGATGTGCTTAAATTAGCTAAAGGACTGAAGTAGTCCTTAAATGGCCTCTCCTGTGGTGCTTGTAAATCCATTCCAAATTTATTAATGTGCTTTTGTGTGCGAAATATTTTCTCAAGTTCAAGGTCTATAGGTTCAAGATTAGGTAATAATGACCTACGACCATGCATGCAAAACAAATAAAATAAAAATGGGAACAAAACAAATAAAAATAAAGAAGAGGGAGAAATTACGATACTAACCTTATTGCGCTATTACAACCTTTCTATAAAAATACACAAAAACAAATACGTGAAATAAATTAACTAAAAATTAAATTAATAAAATAAACAAAAATTACAAAGAAAAAATAAATTGAAAATTGAATTACAGAATTTTAAAGAAGAGAAAAAGAAAAGAAATACTAACCTTTCAATGTAGATTTACTCTTTTTTTTTTTCTTTTTTTAATAAAAAATAAAAAAATACAAGAAAATAAATAAAAGAAATTATTCACAAAAATTAATTCTATGAATTAAAATTACTTACCTCCCCGGCAACGGCGCCAAAAACTTGTTGTGCAAATTTTAATGTACTCGGAAGCGCACGAATCTATTGTAGTATAGATCAATGGTGACGAGTGTCGATCTCAAGAGGAGGTGGATTTTAATTGTGTATAGAATTAATTTTGCAAATGGTTGATTGGATCTGTGGTGGAAATGATTTGGAATATGCTAAAACTTAAATTAAAATGGCGAGAATAAATTCTGAAATTGGAATTGAAATGACGTACTTGGGTATCTAGATCCGTATCAACATGCATCATGGGCTAAATATTCCTTATTAATACCAATTAAATCATGAGGGGGGAATCTACACCTCATGAACCACGCTCTAATCAATATGGTGCTAAGGGCTTATCGTGCCAAATAATAATAACCTTATACTAGAGAGCCAATGTAACCAAGGCGGTATCTAGACAAGATCAGTATTATTTGTCGACGATAAGTCAAATCATCCACAAAAACTAGAGGGGAAAAGAAAATAAATTTACCAAATAAAGCCCATGACACATGTTGAGACTTCACCTTCAACCCAAGTTTGAAAGGAAATTAGCTACTCATAATTGAACTAGGGGCAAAATGGAAATTTATTAAAATACGTAGAAAATATAAGATGGAGAGGGAATTACAGAAAATGGATCCCAAAAATGGATTCAGAGATATCAAATTAGGGGGGGGGGGGGAGGCCCCCTTTTTATAGATACATGGAGTAAATCATGGCCATCAGATTAAAAACAGTTTGGACGCTCAGGATTGCGCCACGTCATCAGTCAACAGTCCACGGTTTGACCACGCAGATGAACAGTAACACGGTTTGACCTGGATGAACAGTAACGCGGTTTGGTTGAAAATAATCCTGTGTGATGCATGCACCGTACGCGAGATTTTTCGTCCGCTGATATGCTGCCACGTCACCATCAACAGTACATAAGAATTTTAGTCCAACAGGATCGTGACACCTCATCAGTCAATGCCACATCATCGGTCAATGTCACGTCATCGATCCGTCTATGTGAACAGTGCCGTGAACAGTAACGTAGACAGTACCGTATACGTGAATAGTACCGTACATGTGAATAGTGCCATTTTTCCTTTTATGCTCCTCCTAAGGTTTTCGACCGTCCTGAGTTCAAAAGTGATGTCCGTTTTGCCGTCTGATCTCTCCTTTATTGTGAAATGACTATAATGCCCCTAAAATACATAAAATACTTAATTAAAATAACACACACGTAATTACATCACAAGAGGGTTAAATACATAAAAGTAAGGGTTGTTAGTAAGACTTGAAACGTAAAATGACGGTTTTCTCCTTTATAAATATGCATTTTCTAACACTCAACAACATACTTGCCATGTCTCGGAAAATTCATAGTCACTCATTCTCAAATAAGTAGAGGATATATTTCAACATTTAAAAAAAAAAAAAACTTTTCAACCTCTAGTCCCAAAAGCCCAAAATTTGAGTTTTTTCTAATAGAGGCAAAATATCTTATTTAGTCTTCATAGAACTACTAAAAAAAACAACAAAATTTTTTATAAGAGTTTATAAGATTAAATAAGCACTTGTTACCACTAGATAAGTTATGTTAAACAAGCATTAACAGATTGAAAAGTATAAATGAAAGTTGGTTTGACTTGAAATAACTGAATAATCATTTTATTCATGTCTTTTAATCAAGCACAATTGAAACAAATTTATTTATTAAATCCCAATGAAACAAGAAAAAAACTAATTCCTTCCAAAGACTTTGTTTAACTTAACAACTCTTGACTCACTGGACTCAAATTCAACTCATGGACTCATAATTGAAAATACAATAAGAAATTGAAAATAAATAAACAAAGATCCGTAACAATTCCTCTCCCTCTTAAGAAATAACATTGTCCTCAAGGCTATAAGTAGGGAATTCATTTTCAATACTAGTGGCAACAATGGTGGTTCGGTTATAATTTGCATTTCTTATTGAAACAAGCTTGATCATAAATAATTTTTTGAAACCACATCCAAGACCAAACTGTTCGTTACACTTGAAGGGTATTAGGATGGAATTGTTTTGATCTTTAAGAAGTTTAAATAGCCCTTAAGAGAGATTACGAGCTTCATACTAGCAAGTTGATCCGATGGCCAAAACAAGCTTATGCATCCGCCTTGATTGAATTGTGTAACCCACTAATAAAACAACTGACTTGATGATTTTGATGAAGATGTCCTACCTTGCTAATAATCTCCCAAATTAAGTATGATATTCACTGACCCAGCCTGTCTTAATTTGATTAACTCCCCAAAGAAATCTTGGAAATTCATAGCTCCATGCCTTTAGTTCAAGTCATCTTGAAATTCTTAACAAGTAATCACTTAATCCTCTTGCTTACGTAGCATCACCTTCGAGATGAAAACAATGCTAGTGCCAGATGATCTTCTTTTGCTATATGGTTAAAGTTAAAAAATTGCGCCACTCTGTGGAACCAACTCATCATGTCTTCTTCTCATTTGAGGCAAGAGAATTCAATTTTGACGAGTCGAAAAGCGTGTTGTGAGCCATTCTGGTTTGCACCATCAACATTGTAGGATCATATTGTTTGATTCTAAAATGGTGCCCTTGAATTTTCCCCTTCTCGATCATGTTGCATGTTGGTTCGTGTGGTAAGTTGTAAGGAGAGTTCATTGAGTCTCTTTAAGATCTATTGCTGACCTACAATGAGTAAGTTAACATCATTCTCCAACTTCTCAGCTCATGAGTCCATGCCCTTGCTTTGATACCATTGTGACATATACTGGGGATTGGTTCTCTTATTTTTGTTAGAACTTATGATGAAGGGAATTTAAGCTAAGAGTTTAATAGAGGAACCTTGGCCTCAACAATACAAGTTGGTTTGATTTGAAATAACTGAATAACCTTTTTATTCATGTCTTTCATGGATTATATAACTGTCAATTACAATTAAAACTAAATTATTGATCAAATCCTCAAGAAATAGGAAAAAAAACTAATTCTTCCCACAAGACTTAGTGCAACTTAACAATCATTGACTCACTAGACTCAAATTCAACTCACGGACTCATAATTAAAAATATTATAAGACACTGAAGATAAATAAACAAAAGACCTATAACAAAAACCCAAACTCAAATTTGTATTTCTTTCTTTTCTTCTACTTTCTATTACTTTTTGAAAACTATAACTACATTCTTTATTCCATATCTTTTTTTTTTTAATTCTGGAGAACTGTAAGCACAATGGTGTGTAAATTCTAATGCTATGAGTGTCAATGTGCAAGTATACATAGCAAGTAATATAATGATAAGTATTCAAGGCCGTATCCACAAGGATTGATGTTATCGAATTTGCTACAACAATTCTGACAGTGCAGTTTAGATTAAATTAAAATAAAATAATTAAAGAAACTAATAAACTAACTAAATTTAAAATGTAATAAAAGAAATCTTATATCAAACATGAAGTGCAATCAATAAGAAATGAGTAGTTGTGTGATTAAACTCACTTAATAGTTTTGACTATTTTTCTAATTAAGAACCTGTTGCTACAACATTTATTACAGCACTGGGCAGAATCCCTCATGCATCCTCAGTTGTTGCCTGTTGGATATCTTATATTTATATGCAACCTAACAGTGATCAATTGTTATGCTAACATTAGATATAGCATTATGTGTTCTAGATTCCAATTACCCTACATGGTAAATCCTTATATCTAGTTTTTCACTAATATTAGATAAAGCATGACCCTATTCAAATCGAGAGTTAACTCAACTTGGGAAACCCAATCTAAAACCAAGTATTGTCTTAATTTGTTCCACTAAGTTTGACCTTTTTTAGGCTCCTTCTTATCTAGTATCCACTAATGGGTAAACAACCGAAATAGGGAATTAAAATAAATACAATTAAGACAAACTACTGCAAAAAATGTAGAGCAACACACATATATCAGTCAAACATCCATTAAGATCGTTTATCACTTAACCACAATCAAATTCAGTTCATGATTTGCGAAAGAAAAATAAGTAAAAGAGTTTTAGTCATCAAATATATCTCCATGAATAAATAGAAAACAAGAAAAGAACAAGAAGGACTGGTTTTCAATGGATCTCTGCGTTTTCTCCTCTGGTGTAGCCTTAATCTCTCTCTTGAATTCTATTTTTCTTTTGTTTCTTTGCGGTTTTTCCCCTTGGGTGAGGCTCTCTTTTTTCTTTACATGTGTGCTCCTTTTATAACTTAGAATTAGAGCAACTAGAAGTCTAGGGTGCGTATCTTCCATTTTAGGAAACTCCAGATCATAATTTTCTCGCGCGAAATCTTCTCTATCAATACTCCAGAATTGCTACAGCAACGATGCTACGGCAACAATGCTACATCAATGGCTTCAACACCTGCATTGTTCCATACTTATTTCAATTCTTCTATAACCATGTTCTTTCCTTATCTTGGCAAGTCTATTGCAGTAACATTCCTCCCTTGAAATTTGATGTTCTGGTCACCTACAATTATGCATACGATCTAAGGAGACAAATTATTCTAAAACAACGCAATTTATTAAAAATATACTAAAATGGATATTCATGCAAAATATAACTGAAATGCAATAAAAACATATAATTTACTCTCTAAGTAATCTTAATTTAAGTCTAAAAGTGTCATGATAACTCTCATTTCATAGAGTTATCACACAACATTTAAAATTATCTTTTTTCAACATATATCGACTACATCAACATGTTCTTGTTGGTCTTGTAGAAGTAATTCTAAAAGAGAATTGTTTTCATATTGGAAATCACTTATAACTAAAAGTCACTGAGATAAAGGAGTTTCTAAGAACTCTCAATGTCTTAAACTTAAATTATGGATCATATGAAATATGTATAATAAGGTCTATTTATAGGTTGTTGATGTATGTTCATAAAACCTTTTTATACGTATATGACTTTTAAATTATAAGAGAAGTTGTTATTTCTTGAGAATTAGTTATGTCCCTTAAAAAACTAGTTATATTTTATTTAATTGTATTAGTTTACTTTAAGAGTCATATCCCTTATTAATAATTATGTTTGTTAAACATTATATATAAATATATACTAATAACGTTCATCAACTCCCACTTGGACATACTTGTTAATTAGACATATGTAAAACTTCCTTTATTACTTGCCCAATGATAACTTATTAAATTTCCTTGGATCCTCTCTCAAAAAAAATTTCCTTGGATCCAATTCATCGTTATTATTTTGGACTATGTAATTTTAAGATTATGGACAACCACTAAGGTATACTTTACTCTTAATTGATTTCTATTATCCATTATTTATATGCCAATTCCGACCAAACATTATTTTTAATTAACTAAAATGATACATTTTTTAGTTTAATTTTTTTGGCATCCCCAAGAATTTTTAAACTAGAATTATGTTAGCAGTATCACATTCTAATTCCTTACTTGATTTAAAAGAACTAGCAAAATAAATTTCCATAAAGTTTGTGAAATTCTCATCTTGAATGTCTTCCTTAATGATTGACTTAATGATGTCAATCTCCTCATTCTCATTATCACCATCTTCTTTGTCGTGAGGTCATTTACACATGTTGAACATATTGAATTCCAACATTATGTTGCCGAAAGATAAATTTATTACTCCATTCCAGCAATTAATCAAAGAATTAGCCATAACTAAAAATGATCGACCTAATATAATAGGAATTTGCTTGCATTCATCAGCAATTGGTTTCATTTATAAAACTATGAAATCTATAGGATATATGAATTTATCAACTTGGACTAATGCATCTTCAAAATTTTTTTTTTGGGTACCCTATCAACCGATTGGCAAGTAAAAAAGTGGTAGAGGTTGGTTTTAACTCACCGAGATTGAGTTGTCAGCACACTGAGTAAGAAAGCAAATTAACACTAACACCAAGATCAATTTTATGATCCTCAATAATGCAGGAAATAATTAGACAACCAAGATTCTTGCATTTCAAAGCCTTATTTGTTGATAGAATGTAACTTTTTTGTTCTGTTAGAAAAGCTTTCTTTTGCACCATATGTTTTCTTTTCACAGTCTATAGATCTTTCAGAAATTTAGCATAAGAAGTACTTGTTTAATGACGTCCAGAAAAGGAATGTTGACATTCCCTTGTTTAAAGATTTCATAAATTTATGGATCGTGTTTGATTTCTTTGGTTTGATTAATGCTTAAGGAAATGAGGATACAAGAGAAGAGTTGGTTATTTATTTGTGAGTTAAAGATTCAATAGACTCTTCCCTATTCTTTGAAATTGAATCCTTACTAATTTCACGAGGGTCTAAAATGTGTTTTTTGACAACTTTACCACCACGAAAGGTTATAACCAATTTGACTTAGCTCATATTTTGGTTTCTATATTACCCATTTGAGGATGTTGTTGACTCTTGGGTTTTAATTTAGATTGAGTAGGAAACTTATATTTTTCATGCATAGTGAAGGCTGATGTAAGTTTGGAGATAGTTTCTATCCAATTGGTCAAGGTTTGCATGGTTTCATTATTAATCGACTCTTGTTTTTCAATGAATGAATGCAATATATCTTGTAGAGCTTTTCTTGGAGGTGGGAAATATGGTGGGTAATTCTGGGAGTTCTGAAAAGTTTTGACGTGAAGGAACTAGTTCTGAAGGTTATGCATAATTGTCATTTCTCCAACTAAAATTTAAGTGGTTTCTCCAACCAAAGTTGTAAGTTTAAAAGCATGGATTGAGATTTAACTTTTTGAAATTGTCGACGACATTTACCTATTTGTGCAAACTTTCTCTCAGAGCTAGCAAGGTTCGACAATTCTGCATAGAATGGTCAGTATAATCACAAATATAACATGAAATATCTTGAACAAACTTTACGTGATCATTCTTTTTTTACTCTAATGCTTCAACTTTTCTAGCTAAGGATGCAAATTTGGCTTGAAGGTCATGGTCTTCCCTAAGGTTGTATATACCTACACCAGATGGAGATGACTTGAGTTTACTCGATGACTCATACAAACCCACTGTGTCCCAGTATTGTGCATTCTCTGCTATATAGTCATGGTAATCTAATGTAGCTTTAAGACTTTTGTCTCTAAACTCACCATTACACATCATTTTAATGACTTGCCCTACTTTGGGATGTTAATCCATTGTAGAAATAAGACAATAACCTCTATATTTCAAAACCGTGGTATGGGCAAATGTTAAGTAGCTCTTTATACCTATCCCAACATTGGTAAAGCGTTTCACCTGGCTTTTGAGTGAAGGTGATGATTTTTCTTTTAAAATAATTTGTTCTATGGGATGGAAAGAATTTTTTCAAAAATTGTGCTTGCATGTCATCCTAAGTTCTAATAGATCTTGACCTAAGATTTTATAGCCAAGTTTTAGCTTCTTTTTTTTTAATAGGAAAGGGAAAAACTTAAGTCTGATTATGTTCATGCTACAATTTTGATCAATAGAGGTGTTACAAACTTCCTCGAATTCTCTCAAATACAGGTATAAATTTTCAGACTCAAAACCATGAAAAGTAGGTAGAAGCTGAATGATATCAGGTTTGAAATTAAAATGAGATGCGTCAGGAGGAAAAACTATGCATGATGGTGACCCTGTTCTAGTAGGATATATGAAATCTCTAAGTGTTCTAGGCTGTTAATAAAGATTTTATAAGGTTTAGTTATCTCCGTGCTCTGAAAAGTTATCAACTCCGATATCGGCCATGTTTAAGGGTGGTGAAGGTGATTTCTTAATTAATATGTCACTATCTGGACTAGACCAATCTCGCATGCAATGCTGCTGATATGTGCTAAATTAAGAAAATGATGCACAAACAAATGGATAATGCATAAAAGACCAAATGAAAATTACACAATTGGAACAAAATGAAAACAAATAAGCAAATAATATAAATGTACATAAGTTAAAAATAAATAAACGTGAAATAATAATAAATAAATTGAAAATTAATTAACTAAAATTAAAATAATGGGTAGTTAAACCAGCCATATAAATAAAATAATTAAAGGAAATAATTAGCAAAATATTAAAGATTTAGGCAATATTTAAGAACCAGCCATATGATAAAACATAAAATAAAAATTATAATTAATGTACAAGAATAATTAAACTAAAAAATAACATGATAGGCAATTAAATCGACTATATAAATTAACCAAAAAAATTACAAAAATTAAATTGCAGAAAATATCAGAAGGTGTGGACTCATTCTTTTTTTAACAACTTTTAATAATTACCGACCAATTAGATAATTTAATTTTTAATTTCTGGGCCTTAATGATAG
The DNA here is from genome assembly GCA_039657385.1 of Citrus x changshan-huyou. Lineage (NCBI taxonomy): Eukaryota > Viridiplantae > Streptophyta > Magnoliopsida > Sapindales > Rutaceae > Citrus > Citrus x changshan-huyou. The sequence goes on from CM077549.1 coordinate 11,580,663, forward strand.
TTTTAAAAGTTCAAGTCCGTGTCCGTTATGTCTACAAAGTCCAAAGATCCAAGTTCATTTAGTCTTTAAGTCAAAAGTACAAAAAAAAGGGCAAAGTCCAAAGATCCAAGTTCCAATTCGGTTTTAAGGACTGATTTGAAAAGTTTCTTGGTCAGAATGAAGTTTTTCACAAACTTTATAAAGGATAATAAAATTTCAAGAAAAGAAGGTGCTAACTAAAGTTTTTTAAAAAATAAAATAAAATGACGAAGATAGAAACTAACCATAAAAAAATTAAGACAAACTGACACCTAATTTAGAAAATTCTCCAATAACGATGTCAAAAACTTGACACGACTTAAAAGTATTATTACTCCAAAGTATAATAGTGTGTAGTTATAATATAACTCGGTGAGTCTGAGGTCGAGCCACAAGAAATTTAAAATCTAGTAGTCAATTTATTAAATAAAGAAAATTAAATGCAGGAAAAAAATTAATAGGAATCAATCTATCTAAAAATATGCTAAGATTATGGGATCCACTCTCAGATTTCAAATTATGGTTATAACTCTTATATTTGTATTTATTTTTCTAGTTAATTATTATGTCATTTAGTTTTTAACTAGCCCTTAGTGTGATAAATATGGGACTAAGTACCAATATGCCACAACTATATTAAAGTGTCGACATCATGTCAAAATACTATATAAATCTGAAGAGATATAAATATATAAATTAACATGACATAAAAGAAACTGGTAAGGAAGAAAAATACAACAAATAAAATAAACTTTAGAACTCGCTTGAGAGAGTAATTAATCAATAATTTGAATTCTTGAGCTCCTCCACCTTTCACCTCAACTATAAAAATTACTCATATTGATAAACAAGATACTCATTTTATTTAACAAACTTCTGAAATATATTACAAGAAAATGAATTACATAAAAGAAGAAATTTTTCTAAGCCTTAGTCTCAGCTTCCTCTCTTCTCTCCGACCCCCCTGGTTCTTCCTCTCCTTACCTTTTATAGGCATGGATCATGCTATCTTCTTTTATTTTATTGTTATTTTTATATATATTTACATAAAAATGTGTGATAATCAAGTGGCAAATGGCCACACCTGACTATCACAGTAGTCATGGCTTAGTTTCCTTTTTTTAATTAATTAATTAATTAATTTTAATTATATCTCCTCAATAATGCATTTCAAATGGCTACATCAATTCTTCTTTGTTTCCCTATTTTAGTTCCAATTTCCTCTTTATTCCAGAAATAATTATAATATAAAAATTAACATACTGCAAATTAATTTCACATAAAAATTTATTAGAGGTGTTAAGATAATTTAGAAATAATGAGCGCATTAATCAATAGTATAAGAGAAAAACTGATAATTTTATTTTTAAAAAAATATACATTTTTTAGTGTCAATCAATTTGGAATATCAATAGTAACGACATAATATGTTTTATCTTGAATTAAAATGTATTGGAGGTGTTAAGATAATTTAGAAATAATGAGCGCATTAATCAATAGTATAAGAGAAAAATTGATAATTTTATTTTTAATAAATATACATTTTTAGTGTCAACCAATTTGGAATATCAATAGTAACGACATAATATGTTTTATCTTGAATTAAAATGTACTACACTCTTCTTTTCCAAATATTATAATTAGAAAAACTTTTTATTAGTATCACTGGATCTTGTGCTAAACTTTGTGTCTAAATAATGCGTTAACATGAAATAAAAAATTTGACCTTAATATAATTAGGTACTCTGGAAATATTCTTCAAATAGATCAATTATAAGCGTCATCGATTTCTAGTAGTACCCGGAGACTTAAAATTTTCTTTTTTGAGTATCCAAATATCGCTCTCGTAGACGTTGTCATCTTTATAATAATCGGTATTGTTGAATAATACTTCTTTGATTGTGAATTCTTCTTGGACATATCCCTCTCGGAATATTTCTTCTAACATGTCTTATTGTAGGCCTTGGAAACGTTGGATTACTTCCAAAATAACTTCTATTTTGGCTTTTAGTCTAAAAATAGAATATTAATTTTGTTCTAGTATCACTGTTGGTCCCTGTAAAAGTAATCCTAAAAGAATTGCTGTTAAATTACCCCTGTTAAGTCTAATTTTTCAAAAAAAAAAAAAAATCAAAAGATCACTCAAATATTATATTTTTCTCTAATAATATATACTATTTGTTCCCCTTAACTCTTAGTAAAATATAGAACAATGTGTCTAAAAGTAAATCTCTCTCTAAAATCAACTTAAATAAGTACATGTTCAATGAAAATGCTTAAAAGAAAATAATATTCTTAATATCATTGAAGACAAAATTTAGTTGCCCTGAAATTTATTAGGTAAATAAAATTTACCCCTCCACTACTTTAAAAGTCTAACTATGTGCATGTATGATATGACTTATTTAATAACCAAATATGCTTATTTAATCTCATAAATTCTTTTAAAAATTTTATTATTATTTAGTTACATTTTGAGTAGAGATTTTGGGAACTAAATAAAAGATTTTGCCTCTATTAGAAAATGCTCCAATAACATAAGGAACACAAGATATAGATAGTTGACGACAAATACTGGTATCTTTGAAAGCATAAAAATAAAAGAATAAACAAGAACTACAGTAATTATTTTTATTTTCACAATTAATGGTAAATTAATTTCTTTTCTTATGCACATATTTAAGTGGATGTATTCATTTTTTGGGGCTATAATTGCAGGCCCAACAAATATTTTTCTTAGTTGAAATAGTAAGACACCAAACTTATTTATTTATTTATTTTTCGTTTATTCATATCTTTCAACCTACAGATAATGACAAACCCAATTTTTTTAACTATAATTCAGCAAATCAAGCATAATTTAGCATCTTTCAAAAAATAAAAAGAAACAAATCTTGGAAATCTACACAAAATTTGGGACCTTATCAGTACTATTCTTGAAAAAAAAATACGGACTTTTGCATAGTTGTTAACATTTCCGTACTAAGCTGGTAAGTAGGGGTGGATAAAAAATGAGCAGTGCTAAATGAACAAAGGAATGACAAAGGGACGACAGAAATAAGTTTCTGTGGATCCTATTTTATTATTTATTGTCGGCCCTACAAAACAAATTAAAAAAAGAAACGCGTGAAACGGCAGCCAATGCTGCCGTTTCTGTCGTCCATTTGTCTTGCATTTGTTTGTTTATCTTTTTCCATAAAAAATATGACACAAAAAAAATAATAATAATAAACCGACGGTTCGGTTCAATTTCAGTTTAATTTTTCTAGCAAAAGACCAATTAATTGATTTGGTAAAAAAAACTAAAATTTTCTATTTTGAATTTTATTTATGTCAATTAAAACCAAAAACAGAATAATTTATAATTTACCCAAAATTGCCATGTGGCACAATTTGATTAGTTTGCCTCATTTTATTACCATACAGATTACACAATAACACACAATTATATAATACTCGTGACGGAACTAAGATTTTAATTTAGGGATCGCCAAAGTTTGTTACAAATTAGTATTTTAAGAAGATTGGGATTGCCTTGAAAAATAAGTTGGGAGTCATCTTCAAAATTTTTAAATTTTTATCTTATGTTATAAAAAATTTTAAAAACCTGGGACTTGTCTTTGGCAACCCCAAAAGTGAACGTAGTTCCCCCTGACAATAGTGGAGATATATATATTCATCTTTTTCTCTCACAAATCTAAACCCAAATAAAAAAACTCTTATCTTTATCTCTTTCTATAAAAAAAAAAAAAGGAAAAATCTATAATATCAAATCAAAGATGAAACTTTCACCATCGCAAAAATAAAAAAATCATCAATTTCAAAATTTCAATTAATCTGGCACTGCTCACCGGCGAGTCACTAGGCATGCAACTATGCAAGCACCAAGTACCACCAGTAGCAACTTGCCAACCTCACCTTGCGAAGCCATCACCTACTGCCTTCTTCGGCCCTTCAAATCCTGCATCAGCTGGTTCCACCATTCATCGCTACTGTTGCTGCTTCAACCATGGCCCGTGACGGGCTATATAATTTTATTGGCTTTTTTTTTTTTAACAAAATCAAATTGAAACATAAGATTTGAATTGATAGCTAAATGATTTTTTTTTTTTTTTGGGTTCTTCTTTTTTGGTTACGTAAACGTAAAACAGATAAAAAATTGAATGGAACCGGAACCGATTAGTTCGATTGCAATTCGGTTTGTAGGGTTATTCAATTCCTGAGGGAAACTAATCGTTCCGAATCTGCATGAAAAACTTATCATTGTTAAACTCCTTTTATAGCTGGTTACATTTTTCACATGAGCTCTCGTCAGGAAATAAGGTTTAGTGATTGGTCAGTAATAAATTAATCAAGTCAGATAAATCTAATTTTATAAAAAAATATTTATTTATTTTTAATTTTTTAAAGGATACAATTAATGCGTTTATTGCATCTTCTACTAGTACATCTTCCTACTTGTAGAACTGCAACGACTAGTCATGATCTGATCTTGTCCGATCAAACTGGGGCTTGATCATTGTCATTGTTTAGTTTTGCTGGTTGTTTCAGTGATAAAATAGGCCGACCCTAATAAAGCTTTACTCAAAATCTTATTGCTCACCTGGCCATAATAACTCAGTCAGAGGAAGGTCGGCAAATAGGATTTAAATGAGGAGACGGTCAAACTGAGAATAGACTCAGTTAAAACTATTTTCCCTATCTTTTTCAAAAAATCGGGGATCAAGCTCCATCCTTAAGCCCACTACACCGTGATCCCGTGGGGAGAGTATTTTGACCTCTTTAAAGTTTCCAAGAGTCAAAATGGTAAGGGATACTTTTCATTTACCCACTTTCACCCTCTACATTATCTTATTTCATTTAATTTGAATTCTTCTTCTTTATTCATCTTTATCTCTCTCTTTATATTTCTATAAAAGGGAGAAGTTTTCTTCTTATATTTTTTCTTTGATTCATTTTTCTGGTAAATCTGTGAAACTAGAGGGTTAACACCAGAAAAAACTTCCAGCACTATTGACCATTTTCGTGGTTGCAGGTGCTCTCTAAGGTGCAATTCATGGTTGATGATTCCTGTTGATAGCTCACATATTAACACAACTAGATTTTGGCATCAACATTGATTTTTCCTGATTATTCATTAATTCAATCATTTGAGCTACTATATTTAAAAAAATTAAATTAGTTGAGCTACAATATTCAACAAGAAGCTATAATTGAGTAGATGGTACACTGGTAACGTTAGAAATAGACAACATTGTAAGTACAATTATTAGAACAGCAAATAAACTGAAATTGGCGCCACCTAATGCAGGTGGCTTGAGGTTTCAGAGAAGTTGGGGTTTGCACCCTCTATGCTTATATTCTTTTTTATATACATACGAATAATTATATATGAACCTCCCATATCTTGCTCTCTTTCTCATGTGGAATAAAAGCGTCTCCTTTAATTGTTTCATGGCTGAATATTGAGCGACAATTTCTCATTCCCCCAAGCATTATTTTAAGCATATAGATATACCATTATGAAGTATATACGGAGGAGTATTTGAAACACCTTTGACCTTTCACTTACGTCAAGTGTGTCTCATTAAAAATCATGCCTTCAAGTAATTTTTATGCATGGTATTAAAACGTATGAAAGCAATTTTTATAAAAGATTTAATATATCTTTAGGCGAATGATCCAATTAATACAAGGCACCATGATTTGATAAATTTATTATATGGGTAGGATTTAATGTTCGTTAATGCATCGAGAAAGAGCAAAATAATTTTTGCAATACTACAACGTATGGAGTACTTTTATTTATAATGAAGAACTTTTCTCGACACTCTACTCCACGTTGATCTCTAATTTCATTCCATGGTCACTGCAGTGCGTCGGGACTCCGCAGATAAAGAAGTTTTTGCCATGGTTGAGTACAATCTGATCCTTTCCTGTTTGAAACTTCTTAGCATCACTCGCAGGTTTGCATGAATCATGACCCTCTTGATCTACAATGATTACATTGTGTCTTTGTGGATCATAGTTGAATTCTGCATTAAATATAAAGATTCTATTAATAATTATTCATTTTCAAATGTTATGATATACATATTTTATCTTAAAACAAATGTTATGATATATATAAATAATAAAAAAAGAACATATTTTTAGAGAAATCTTAGGGATCCTAATATACGAAACACAATTTCACTCCAAACTGATGTGGCAACAGGTTATTGATAACTAGTATATTAAGTTAAAAATTAACAATTATCTAATGTGATAGTTACAAACAAGCTGGCTTAAATTGAGTCTTAAATATATTATTGAGAAAAAAATGTATCTATCAATTACTTCAATAAAGGATGGACGAGCATGCTCAATTTAGAAAAATGACTAATGTATTAATAAATTAATTATTGCCTCTCATGTTTTAAGAATTTATCAAAAATTCTCTCATTTAAAAAAAAAAAAAGTCATTTTGAGACGAAAAAAATTTGACTTTTATTATTTTAACGTGATGTGGTATAACCCAAAGTTGATTAATAAAATTTTCACTGAGTAAATTAGTTAAAAAAATAAAAAAATTAACTTTTGGACAGGTTATGAAGCTTAAGAAATAAATAATTAATTTATAGAAGAAAAGAAAGCGATGCCAGTGGTTTAATGCAATAGTCACAAAGACCCTCTTATCTTCATAAATACCCTCTTATCTTCATAAATGATCTCATAGATCTTTTTTAGGACAATTATAATATTTCACTATAGTGGCCCAACTATTTTTTATATATACATAATTGTCCAGAAACATTTATATGACTATTTCAAAAAGCAACAAAATTTCTATAATCATTTCACCCAACCATAGTGTGTCGTTGTCATTTTTTCAAGGATGATCAATCAGAAAACATGATTATACAAAAAGATAAAAACGTACGTTTAAGGGAATATACATGTATACATCAGATTTATTTACCAAGTATATCACCACACTTGAAGGTTTTTCCTTGAGGCCAATTTTGCACACCAAAGACCCAACCGCCATCATCTCCAACCTTGAAGGTCGTTGCAGAGCCAATATTGCAATGCATCAGCAACAATAGCACTGTTACTACTGCAATAATTGCACTGCCTCTCGCCTGAGCCATAATTTCAACAGAAAGATTTCTCCCTAATTAGTAGTAAAAGACTAAAATGAAGTGCACATATTGACAAAATATTTCAGCATTTTTATAGGGGCCATGTTGCAAGAAGTCAATTCAATTTCACGCCTAATGAATTTATTGAATATGACAAACATCCTAAATTTAATCTAGAAATTAATCCAATTAAAATGATTTGAGATTTTATTTTGATTAGTAATGTTCATAGGAGGAAATAGTCATCAAAATTTCCTAATTAAATTGATTGTGTAATCGTCATGAAACCTTATGAATGGCAAGCTCATTCCTTTGCTGATGAATGCATTGATTTCTCTGATCTTTTTCTTTCTTAATATCTATATCTTATCCATCCATTAAATGAAACTTTATGGGGGGGAAAAATTGATATACTAAACGATTCTATTATTTATTATGTTAACAAAAGAGCAATTTTCTCTATGATAAAGAGAAAGTGGGTGAGGAAATCTGAAATTAACTATTATTTATTCATTTTTGGGATAATTTCGATAAATTGAGACAATTTCATATCATATCATTTCATTAGGTTTACTAAAATAAGGAATAAGAATGACAATATAAAAAGAGGGCGGCAATTCCATATCATATCATTTCATTAGAATTGCATTACAGTGCATTCTTATTAAAAAGAAATTCTATAGGATAAAAGCTCGTTTCATTCCTATATTTTAAGATTAGTGCTCATTTAGTCTCTATATTTTAAAAAATGCCTCAAAACTTCTTTACCCTTAAATTATTGACATCCTTATTGTTACTTTTTGTTTCTTTTAACTTGTTTTTACAATATTACTCTCTTACAATAATGTTTCTTTTTATGAAATTAATAAAAAAAATTAAATCATCAATTTAACCTCAAAAATGAAATAAAAATAAAAAGAATATATATTAATTTTTGGGAAAGCTTACATGTGTCCAAAAAAAATTTTATTGTAAAAATAATTAAATTACCTTTTTTTTGGATATTAGTAATAAAAAATTAATATATTAACTCCTCAACAGTGTATTCCAAAAAAGTAACATATATTAATTTTTTCTATTTTATTTTTTGAGATTAAATTGATAATTAATTTTTTTTTACTAATATCCAAAAAAATTATTGTAAGAGGGTAATATTGTAAAAATTAAGCCAAAAGCAACAAAAGATTAGAGGAAATGTGTTAATAATTTAACGTCGGGTATATTTTAAGGTATTTTTAAATATATAAGGACTAAACAAGTACTAACCTCAAAATATAAGGACTAAACGAAATTTTAGCCAATTCTATATATATAAATTGTTGTTAAGTTACAATTTGTTTTATATTCAGTTTTTCAAGAAAAAAACAAAGTTTGTATGTTGAACTGCAGACTAAAACAGAACCGCTACTTTTCAAGTGACCCCCCAGACCGATTGCTTTGGCCTTCCCGATATTGTTACAACGTGACAAATAAAGTTGTTGGCTGATATGGTGAAGAAATGATCCATATCCTAAAGCGGCATTTAAAATAAATAAATATACATATTGTCAAATGTTGATTTTTTCCCCTTTTTTTAAATTAATCTTATGCCGGACCACATCAACTTTGTTCCGAAAGAAATTAGGACAGATTTAAATGATTGAATATCTAAGTTTTATTTTAATTTTTTATACATTATAATTTTTTTAATTATTTTTTAAGGTAAGATGTGTTTTCACAATATTGTGTGGGAGGCAAATATTAGCCGCCCTCATTTTTATAGTTGTTCATGCATTTGAGTAATATATGTTCTTTTTAAGAAACGAAAAAAAGGATGTAATACTTGCCTTTTTTTAATTTTCATAAGTGTCTTTACCTCATGTTTGGTTTGAACAAATGAAATAAAAGACCACTGAGAAAATATGTAGGAACAACTAAATTATATATCAATGCTATATTTGATTTAATTTAACATGTAACAAATGTAAAAGCACAATAAATAAATCGAGTCGGCTAGTTGCAGAGGTAGAGCTCGGATTAAAATTTTAGGGGTCAAAATTCTATAAAATTAAACTTGAACGAGTTGAAGTCAAACAAATGAATTTAATTATTGATTAAAGTAGTGTTAAAATATTAAGCTTGTAGGGGCCAAATCATGAAAAAACTCTATTATAAAAGTTGAATTTATAAATTTATCAAATATATACATTCAATTTTTTTTAAGACCAATGGAACCCGCTAGTGTTAGGACAGCTCCACCCCTGGCTACTCGCTTGAGTAAGATATATAAACAAATTGATAATCTTAGCTCGATAATAAAGAAATTCCCATTAACTTTCATGGTAAAATAGCTTAACTTTTCAAATGTTGTGTTATTCATTTACAAATGGTTCATTTCGGACATATCATCTCCTGTTAATACCATATCATCAACATACACTATTAACACCATTACTTTTCTTCTTTGTGTTTTATAAACAAAGTATGGTATGAATTACTTTGTTTATAACCAGTTGCCTTCATTGTCGCCGAAAACCTCCCAAACCACGCGCTCGGTGACTGTTTTAGTCCGTACAAGGACTTCTTCAGCTTACATACTTCATTTCTATGCATAGAACTACATTTGACACCAGGAGGTAGTTCCATGTAAACTTCTTCTTCTAACTCTCCATTGAGAAAAGCATTTTTAACATCGAACTATTTCAAGGGCCAATCTCGATTTGCTGCTATATAAATAATCATGCGAATGGTATTTATCTTGGCTACTGATGTGAAAGTGTCTTGGTAATCTATTCCATACCTTTGTGTATATCCCTTTGCCACTAATCTCACTTTATACCTATCAATGCTTCCATCTGCTCTGAGTTTCACCGTGAATACCCATCTACATCCAATTGTCTTCTTTCCTTTAAGTAGTGAAACAAGTTCCCAAGTGGCATTTTTTTGTAGAGCTTCCATCTCTTCATTCCTCACCTTAGTCCATTTGGGATCCTCCAAAGCATCATATACACTACTAGGAATAGATATGGTGGATAATTGATTAATAGTAAGTGCATATGATTCAGACAACCTATGAGATGACATGTAGTTATTGATTGGGTATCTTATTTTGGCTTTGGGATCAAGTTCATATTGTTTCTTTGGAATTCCTCTATTTGACCTCTGTGGATATCCAGGATTCATGTCTTCTGCAGAAACAGGTAGTTCATTAGACTCATTAGACAATGGATTTGAAATTACCTAAGGAGGAACACTTTCATTTAATTCTTCAGTTAATGGTGTAGACATGGGTAACTCTGGTGGCCTTGATAGTGCTTCAGACATTTCCAGAAAATTTGGGGGATTACACTCGATTTCAGTCATGTTATCACACCCTGGTTGAACCTCATTTCCATCATCGTTTTGAAGTTTTTCAACTATGTCTTCTAGTTCTACAAATTCACCTCCTCCTTCATTTTGTCGTTGACCATTCTTTTCACTAGAACTCTCCCCATGGAGGGAATGGTCAGAGACTCCCCCTGAATAATAAGGCTCTAATTCATGAAAAGAGGCATCCAAAGTCACATGTAATTTTTTGGTTTGTGGATCATAGCACCTATAACCTTTTTGAAGTTCAGAATAGCTAATAAAAACATAGCGTTTGGCACATGGATCAAGTTTAGTTCGTAAACCTTTTGGAATGTGAGCATAAACAGTACAACCAAATATTCGGGGTTCAAGATTAGGAAGATGAGGAACTGAGAGTAAGGATTGCATTTTTTGTTGGGGAGTTTGAAAATCTAGCACTCGTTAAGGGGTTCGATTAATAAGATAACTTGTAGATTTTACAGTTTCTCCCCAATAAAAACGAGGCATGTTCATGCCAAAAACAGAAGCACGAACTAACTCTAAAAGCTATCTATTTTTTTCTCTCAGCTAGTCCATTTTGTTGTGGGGGTGTAAGTGCATGAGGTCTGATGATGAATTCCATGAAGGTTTAAAAAATTGTCAAGAGGGGCATCCATATACTCAGTACCATTGTTAGATTGAAGTACACGAATCTGCTTTTGATATTGAGTACTTACGATTTTGTGAAATTCTTGAAAGGCTAGACATACATCATTTTTTTTTATAAGTAAAGACACCCAAATCATTCTAGTACATTCATCAATAAATGTCACAAAAAAAAAAGCTTTGGAAAGGGAAGAAATTTTTGCAGGACCTCAAACATCGAAATGAATCACCACAAAAGGTTCTAAGCTTTTATTCAAACTTGGTAAATAAGAAGTGCGATGGCTCTTAGCCATCTCACAAATGTCACAATGAAAATCTAAATCATTTAAAGTTGAAAAAAGATGAGGCTGTAATTTTTTGAGATGACCAAAAGAAAAGTGTTCTAATCTCTGATGCCATAACCAAACATTTGCCCGAGTTCTATCTTCATTAGTAGCTTGATTTGCCTGACTGATATTTGGTCCCTCGTTTTCTGTCAATTCTAAGTAATAGAGTTTACCACGTCTAACACCATAACCAAGAATCTTTCGAGTTAGAATGTCCTGAAAGACACAAAAGGTGGGCCAAAAAGTTACAGTGCAAGCAAGTGTGGAGGTAATTTGGCTGACAGACAAAAGATTGTATTCAAGAGATGGGACAACAAGAACAGTATCTAATGTAAGAGTATTTGTTGAAGTGTGAGCTTTAAAACTGAATTCCAGAGAAAGTATCGACTTGTCGGTTTGATGATTAAGTGTTGATTGCTTTATCGGTTGCTTGGCAAAGTGACATATCGTTGGAATAGATGATATTACAGATGAAAAATCGACTGAGCTCTTCAAGTGAAGCATGTGTGTATCACGTGCATGTACTTATACAGCTTTGCATGAAACGACAATCATTAGCAGTGTTTTGAAACTACTTATTCACAACACAAGTTTATCACATGTCTAAGGCCGTTATAGGCTGTTAATTAAAGTGGGAAAGTTCTGGGTTCAGTTGCAACAAACCTTGGTCATAGCTAGAGTTGAGGGAATCATTCCAGAATTCTCTAAGGGTTGTATAAATAGCTTGTATCTTCTTCACAAGGCTTGTATCTTGAAATCAGTGAATGAAATAAAACTGCAGCTCTGTTCTTCAGTGGATGTAGGCTATTCCAACCGAACCACTTAAACCTTGAGTCCTTTGGTTGATTGTTTCGGTGTGTGTGTATTTTGAGTGTGTGTTGTTTTGCTAAGATCCTTTAATCGAGTTTCAGAGAGTTTAGAATTGAACTTAGGGTTTCTTGATCGGTGTCAAAGTTGATCTTGGATCAATAGTATTACTCAAGGCAATAGACCCTTCCCCAATAATAGGAGAAGTGCTACCATTTACAGTGGAGATAACAGATTGAGAAGAGGGAATAATAGATTATTATTGGCCAGAATCTCTAGTCATATGATTAGATGCACCTGTATCAATAATCTACATTCTATTCTTAGAAGTTACAGAAAATACAGATGCCTTACCAATAATATCTGGGTGAGCAACATTTGCTGAAGGCAATGGTTGTTCTTCGTCCTTTGTTACTATCACTATAGCCCTCCTAAATATTTTCTTACAGGGCTTCTTTGAGAAATCCCACCAATCGGGATAGCCAATGATTTCATAACAGCATAGTAGTGCCCTTTTTCTCCACAATGAATGCACACAAGGTTGTTAACTTTGCTAGACGATTGATTGCCCCGATTTTTCAAATATCCATTTCAATTTTGATTGGCTAGCATGGCAAGGCTCTTAGAAATTGGATGAGAGCCTCTCATTGTTTGTCTCTGCTGGTAATCCCTTCTAACATAAGCATATGTGCTTTCCAAATCAAGTTTTGGGTCTGTTCGCAATATTTCCCCACGAACCTATTCAAACTCTGAGTCAAGTCCACTTAGAAAAATATGAACTCGAAGCCTAGCCATTACAGAATGCAGCTGTAACACCCCTTCGACTGTGCCTTCTTGAGTGGTAGTCCTGTGATCAATTTCCTGGAAAATGGCAACTAGTTCGTTGTAATACGTTGGTAATGGTTGCCCATCCTGTTTGATAGAGAAAGATCTCTGGTTCAGCTAAAAAATACAGGTTTCATCGGTTCTGTCATAGAAGGTTTTCAATACAGCCTCCCATATATCTTTGGCTGCAGGGAGATGAATAAATCGTTGCATCAGTGATGGACTCATTGAATCAATTAGCTAGCTCTTGACTCTTTGATTTTCAGTAATCCATGATCCAAGATTAGGATCTCCAGGTGCTGGTTTCTTTGTTTCTCCAATAAGATAACCAGCTTTGTTGCAAGCACTAATCTGCATCTCCATGAGTTGAGACCATAGTGAGTAGTTGGTCTCATCCAAAGTGATTCCAGTTGGAAATGCCGAGTTGTCTTGATGAACAACAACTTGTAGTGCTAGTGGTGGAATAATATCCGTTGAAACGCCTGTGATATTAGCCATAGAGTTCACAACAACGGTGAATATTCAGAATACGAATACGAATACGAATTTTGAGAGAAAGAAAAAAAGAGAAAAGAAAATATTCGATTGTTAGCATAGATTCTCTTGGTGAGGAACCTGCTCTGATACCATGTCAAACAAAGGTTTCAATGCAGAAAATAACTCTATGTTTTTATTCTTCTCCAAATCAGAGGTAATATATTAAGATAATTGCATCTTAAAAAAGAAAAAAAAACAAATTGTTTCTATATTTAAATACAAGATTGGTCAACTAACAGATTCTCAGATGTAATTACAAAATCAATTCAATAAGTGACAGCTTATGCCGATAGCTCATGCCAACAGCTCTTTTGACTATGGTATCTTTTTTAGATATTAACCGAAAATATTTTAGTAAGTACAAATATAATTTAATTAGTTTAATTTGTCTAGTAGACTAACAATATTAGAATATTTTTTAATATGTAAAATAATTTTTAAAACGTAAACTATAATATTTATTATAATAATATATTTGTGTTTATTATAAAAATTTTGAATAAATTTTTAGGTAAAATAGATGTTACAATTAATAAAAGATATAGCATGCACTAATAATATTAAAATTATCTTATATAAATCTTGAAAATAATTTGAATTTTATATATTTATTTTAATATTATATTTATATTTATTATAAAATATTGGAATATATCATTTTAGTTAATAAAGTCAAAGAGCGTTATAATCAAAAAATAGTCTTCGTGTCCATTAATTGAAAACTTAGGGGTCTACACGAGCAAACTTCAGATTTTAGAGTGTAGGTGTCCTTTTTTAAATTTATAATCATCAAACTTATAATAATGCTGACTATGCAAGTATAATGTGTAATGAGCTGAACCAAATAACAGTGTTCATAATTAATGTCTAATTAGCTAAATCAAATAGCAAAAAGAAGAATTTATGAAATAAATAAAAGCAAGAACTCGAACGAAAGAGATTACTGCAAGTACTTGTTGAAAGCTAGCAAATGTTTGATGTACATAGCAACTACGATAATTCAACTCAGAGTGAGTAACTGAAATATTTGGTAAGGGAATAAAATTTGAATAAAAACATAACTTAATAGAAGGAAAATTCAATTCGATGCAGATGCGAGGTGGAAACGGAAATGATACTTAATGTTGCAACCAGCCGTAACAATGATAAAGTAGGGTACATGATTACCCAATGCAGATTCTTTCTGCTTTCTCTATGCACATTCTTTTGACTTGAGGAGATAGTGCGCTGAATGGGCATATATTAATAAGAAAAGTCAAGATTAATACCTAATCAGGGCACGAATGAGTCGACTCCATCGTGAGAGTAAACAATTTACTTTTCTAATTAATTAATTATTCAAACATAAGAATTTGATTGTTTTTGTTAATTGAATAAATTAATTTTGTGGGTTAATATAAGTATTATTGATTTTAATGAGATTATAAGAAAATGTGTCAAGGATTAATATAAAAATAACTTGTACTATTGTGATTTATAATAAAATTTTATTAAGATTATGATTGTGAACTAAAACAGAACCGCTACTTTTCCAAATAATCTTTGAATATGAAAAGAATAAAATTAAATGACAAAATTAAAATATTTTTATGCCTTTATATTACTATGGGTGCGTTTGAGATTGAGGTTAGGCAGTTGTAGCTTAAAAGGTACAGCACTAAAGTGTTTAATAAACACTAAATGATGTAGTTTGGAAGTTATATTGATATGATTTTACACTTAAATAATATAAAATTTATTATATCTTTTATAATTTTATCAAAATTATTATTTAAAATTTATATTTACTACATATTATTAATTTTTATTTTATAGTTACAATTTTTTTTCTATAACAACTATAACTTTTAGTTTAAAAATTACAATACCTCAATCCCAAATAGAACCTAAAAATATCTTATAAATATTACTAAAAAAATCTTGCATCTTCGCAGCCTACAACGATGTTTCATTCACAACTTCGAGGAGTTGTGCACGCAGCTCTTCGCATAATACTACCGAAATCGGGAGGAACGGAAGTCCACCTCCGACCTGTTTTCCTTAAACAAGGGCCCATGATAAAGTTTGGGATTTCTTGGCCTGATTTAACCAGTTGATCGTGATCGGGAAATATGAGACACACGTCGCTGGTAAGCATACAGAAACGCAGTAAGAGGGGACACCAAGTATGAAAAACAGTTAATCAAGAAGCAATACCCCATGATCGAGCGGGTAAACATCAAATCAGAGGAATATATCCGCCTTGAAGAGATAAGGCACTACAGTAGCGCTATACTGCTATGATAGGGCGCAATATGGCTCCAATGAACTATTTTCCGGGTATTACGAGCTGAAATGAGGGCCGCCACTGCAAAGAAATAAAATTCAAAGACAGTGGCTTGATCCCGCTTAACATGCCAGTCTCTCAGATTTGGCAAGAGAACAGGGAATCGAGACAATTGTAGGCGCCTAAGCTAATCAAAATGGCAATGGAAAAGCGCGACCAGAAAAAGCATTGCGCATTCCATAATGCATGACATTGGCCACACCAGTAATGAATGCCGATCATTGAGGATTCAGATCGAACACATCCTTTGACAAGGCCATTTTCAGAAGTACAAGCTAAACCCGGATCCCAGATTAGGTCCCCGAATGCCCCAGAAGTAGGAGATAAGAATTCGGACTCAGAAAACAAGCCTACAAAACCCACAATGGAGGCATTGATTCACGGAGCTTTAGAAGACTATGATTCAGGGTGATACTCATCTGAAGAAGAACTTCCAGACGATTCCAGTGAGATAAACTGAGAAAACAGTTTATCCCAACCTCTGGATGTAGTCAACACCTTCCATGGGTCGATCGAAGATCTCCTAGAAGACCCAGAGAATCAGGAAATGGTACAAGTACGTGGAAAATTGATGCTGTTACCTATTAACGAGCTTCATTCTATGCTTACCCATGGACGCCCAGTAACAGAGGAATATAGGGAACAGTGGAGAGCTCAATATGTCTGGGCTAAGAACGTACAGAAATGCGGGATTCTGGAGATATCAGTTCCCGCTGTTATGTCCATAATTGAAGACCTTGCCCCAGTCACTTTTCTGGGAATGATCTTGAAAGCGTTGATATTCCCCACATCTACCCACTCGTTATCAGTCTGTCAATTCCAGAAATTTATGTCGAACACACTTTAGTTGATGGAGGAAGCAGTGCGGAGATCTTATAATAGGAAGCATTTAAGAACATGAAACTCAACAAAAGAGACCTTTAGAAATGCTATGCACCCTTGGTTACCTCTAAAAGGAACCGATTAATTGCAAAGGGCATCATCAATCTTTTGACTAAAGCTGGTGACAATACCGTAAACATCGATTTCTTAGTGGCAGTCGCCCCCTCTTCCTGCAATGCTATTTTAGGGCGGCATGGAATCCACTACGTGGAGGCCGTTCCTTTAACCTTGCACCAAGTGGTTACGTGCATTTCAGTAACAGGACGAGGCACAGTCAACATCCACAAGGACCAAATGGTAGCTCAGGAATGTTATTCAATAGCCATCAAGCCTTTGAAAGAGAAAAAAATCAGAATCGGGGGAAGTTCTCAAAAATTAAGCTAAGAGAAACTTTGTTCTGGATAAAATCCTCAAAAATCAAACACTGATTTGCATCGGAGTATCCCTTGCCAGCACACACTCGAAGTCATATAAACAAGGATTTGCGAATATTTCAAGTTTAATCTAGTTCAATTAGAGGAATCAGGTATTGTTCTATGACAATAAAATTCGGATCCGGATTTTTCCAGATCCGAATTTTAAAAAATACCGATCCAGATTTAAAAAATGAAGATTCACACGAATCCGAATCCAAGTGCACTTGCATTCAGAAAATCGAATATCTGAATCTGGTTTAATTTTGTTTAAATTAAAAAATATATATTAACTTAAATTAAAAAAAATCTAACCTAACTGGCTAAGTCCCTAACCATTGCATCCAATTCCACGCACACTCAAGCCTCACGGTACCTCACCAACAGCCGTAACCCTCAACCCTAATGCCCAAATCTGAAGGGCTTGTAACGCTGTCGACCAATTGTCGTCTTCCTCGCAGCCTCGCCTCAGCATCGCGTCAAAGCCTCACCTGAGCACGTTGCTGTCACTGCACATTGCAGGCCTCGCCGTCGTCAAAGCCACGCCGTTATTGCTGCATAGGTCACCGTCATCCAAGCCTCGCCTGGTTGGAACATTCTTGCCTGTAATTTGCTCTCTTGTTTCTGTTAATTTTCTTTTGTTTCTATTAATTACATGGCTTTTTTCTTTTTCTAGTTAATAATTTGTTACTGTGGTTGCTTGTTTGATTCTATTTAATGAGTTTAATTTAATGCAAACGTGTTTAAGCTTCAAAAGGTTGTTGGCTCAATTTAATTTCCTTATTGATTCAATTTAATTTGATTTTGATTAATTTTCTTTGTTGATTCATTTAATTACTCTAATTAAATGTATTAATTTTCAATATAATGTAAATGCTTAATCTCATTTTTTTCACATAAGTTAACTCACTTTACTTTAATTACTCTAATTAAATACATTAATTTTCATGTTGAATTGTTAATTATTGTATTATGATTAAATTTTATTTCTAAATTGTTAAATTTTTAAATTATATATTAAATTATTAAATTTTGATTTTATTGATATACTCTGAATATTTATCCGCATCCGTTGCAGATATTATCCGTATTTGGATGCATATTTTTCTACGGATTTAAATGCAGATATGATTGTAATATTGTATACATATAAATGCATATCTAAATCCGAATACACCTATATTCGGATTTGGATCCGAACTTTGCTAACCGTATCTTGAAGTGTCTTACATAACAATTCTAAGTATTAAAAATGAATATCGGTACACCTGTCCATCCACCCCCGTGAAACGTTGGACTGTGCTGCACACTTACCCTAAAAAGCCGTCCCAAGCTCATTGACATTCAAACTATTTTACACAAGCAATACTATACAGATCACAAGGAATAAGAAAAATTAATTCCTCTGGATGAAAGCCCAAAATTTTGCCTGAAACTAACCTATCACTGTGAGTCACACAGTAAAGAGTGCATCTATAAATTTTCAAGCTCAACTTTTGGATAGGATTAATGAAACAGCACTGGAAGCCCCAATTGCGTAGGCAAACCTGGGAGACTCCAGAAACCCCTCTCCCTTCGGACCAAGGAAATAAATGATTATGAAAGGAATCTAGTTTGTTAAGCATTCAGTTCTTTCCTTTTTGTAGTTCTTTTGGAACCTCAAGAAAAGATCACCTTAAGCACTGGTCTTCGCTGCAATCCTTCAAGCTCTCTCCATCTGACTGACAGGGTAGAACAATATCGGGCACCTCCTCAATATCCTCTGCTGGCTGATATAATATGCACAAAAGAATGAGCTTCATATGTGTGACAAAATCAATGTGTAACGGCAGAAGACAAAAATTAGAAAAGTGATAACACTACCTTCCACAATTCCAAGAAACGCCATAGCAAATAATCAATGATCATAACCAAGCAAAAAAGCTTGCCTGCCCATGCACCACACGAGAGGTACCTAACAAACATGATGGCATCAGCAAGCTGAAGACTGTTTGAAAAGCATAAACTGATTCCACCAAAACTTTATACCAAGAAAAAAGAAAAGAACCAAGCATTACCTAGATCACCTGAAGGTATAAAAGATAAATACTAACAACTTACGGTCCAGGACTATTTTTTTTTAATACTGATTAATCATCATATTACTGCATTACACAGATATTTACAACTGCTATTATAGCAGATATATTACACTGATATTTACAATCAGAAATACATGATTGGGACTTATATTATTACATTGAATTCTGTGAAGTACATGCCCAGACAAATAATCCCTTACAGAAGAGGGATGTCCATACTCCACTCGTATTGCACGAGGGAGAGGAAATTTTTGAAATATTAAACAAATAAGCACGTTAGCCCCCACAAATGCTTTTGTGGGGGCTTGAACCGCTGCCCTCACAATGCTTGTGAGGGCAGCAGCCCACCACTCCAACCAAGGCCGAAGTGGCCGGTCCAGGACTATTAAATATTGATTAGGGACTTTCATTTAAGAACTACATTAACATTTGTGACAATACAAAATTGCCCAAGAGATACAAAACAAATGGTAGTAAGTTTAGATCAGAATTCCCCCAATTAAAATGTTCTCAAGCAAGATTAACCACAGAGTCATCATAACAAATCAACTGTATTCATGCTAACTTCATATGATGAACTTATTACTCAATTACTGAATGAGTATCAACTAGACAGATGAAAACTCAATAGCATACCGCGAGAGTCGTTCTACAAGATTTTGATTGGGACATTCCAAAGCACGGTCATACACGATCTCTGTCCTTTTGGCAACATCATGCCAATTGTAGAGTTTTTTCATCTGGCAAGGCACAATGGATCCTTAGCATTACACAAATAGTCCAAATATCAAAATATTCAAGTCATTTGAATAATTTACTCACACGCTCATGCATAACTTGTGGATCAATCTTCGGAAGTAGAGATATTGCCTTTCTAATTGCTAGTACCATATCACCAGGATCTGGTTCAGCAAGGACAACCATGTCATCCGGTAAAACCTATAAGCAGAGGTCAGAAAAATCAGCTTCCTAACCTGCTAAGGATTTCCAGAAATTAAATAATTCTAATATGTCATTCTAAACTATTACTAACAAAAATGGCCAGGTATAGCAAAAGCATCTCATAATACATGCCTCAGGGACGCCTCCCACACGTGTGCTGACTGTTAATAATCCACAACTAGCAGCCTCTAATATGGCTATGCAAAATGCTTCTGTTAAGGAACTGTATGCAAGATACAAGTAAAATCAGACAAAAGAATTTAAAAAGAATAAAAATAAGGTGGCTAGCTGAAAGTTGATTAAGCAACTAAATGAGAAGAAAAAGATATATCCAACATTCAATTAGAATTTAACCTGTTTAAGAATATATGACCAGAAATCAGGACTGAACGTACTTGAGCATGTGGCACAGCCCCCAACATTTCTACTCGATCTTGAAGAGAATGCTTCTCCCTCATCTCTTCCAACCGCACACGTTTAGGTCCATCCCCTCCAACAATGAAATTAACCTTAACACGCATTCCCAAATGAGACTAGAGTTGCAAATAACTAAACATTCCATAATGTCATGTTTAACTTCTACATAGCACTTTTGCCTTTATTTGAAAGGAAACTAAAATGATGGACTGATATCTAGCAATTGCGTGCATGCCATGTCTACAAATGAGAGCACCAAAGAAAATAAAAAATAAAAAATAAAAAAAAATAATAATTTAACTCTGATAGGACTTAGGGCTAAATTCGGGCTGACTTTTATTGATTAAATCAAAAGAAAACAAACAATCAATCATGACCTACAATTCGAGAGGTAGGTCAATCTCTCCCAAAACTCCTAATGGTTCCTAATACCAGACAAAACTCAACATAAACCCTAAATGACTCTATAATCTCTTATTTATAGCTAAACCCTAATTAATAATAAAGTTACTAAATTGCCCCTGCCCCTAAAATTACTAAACAGCCCCTGCCCCTTTATATTTGCGCCTAACATAAGTTTTTATGGGTCTAACATTACTCCCCTCCTAAAAAGACACCTTGTCCTCAAGGTGGAATCCAAGAAACTGCTATTGTGTTCTTATTCGCAATCATCTGTGTCAACTCCATTGACTCCCTTAACCCTCTCGACCTTAGTAAGCGTAGCACGGCTCGGATTTCCTGCTTCAGTCCCTTCATAAAATTCCCTTCCAACACTGCCTTTGAGATGTCCCCTAGACGTCCCGACAGCAACTCAAACTTTTTCCTATACTCCATGACCGTTCTCTCCTGGGTCAAGGAAAAAAATTGTTCATGCAAATCCCCTTCTTGAGTGGCCCGAAATCTCTCCAATAGCCGGTCCTTAAATTCACCCCACGACCTCAATGGTTGTCGTTGTTCTCGCCATTGAAACCATGCAAGTACCTTTCCCTCCAAACATAACGCCGCTGCCATTAATTTTTCCCTCTCTGAGAGTCCATTGATGGTGAAATAGCACTCTACCCTATACACCCATCCATAAGCATCCTCGCCTTCAAAAATGGGCATTTTCAGCTTTCTTACCCTAGAATCCGCTCCAAATTGAGTCTGACCCGCCCAATTTCGTGCCATTAGAGGTCACCAAACTCCCGAATCTACTCTAGTGTTTGCAAATCCCGAAGACCCAACCCAAAATTCTCCTTGCCCAGCCCCATATTGGGCTGAAATCCCTCGCCCAACTGCATTCCGGTCATAACCGCTCCCTTTCTTGCAAGTAACCCCTCTTCCTGGCCATCCGCCCCTAAATACGACCTGTCCAGACCCAAAATCGCCCTGCCCAGGCCCAAATCCAGCCTGCCCTGGCCCACAGCAGCCCTGCCCAGCCCAAAATTCGGCCTGCCCAGGCTGTGTGTCACCCTCAAATGTCGCCAAGTCACCAAGCCCGTCCACCCCCGAATCTTGCGCGCCCCATTCCGATGCCAAAGCACCGATTCCCAACCCTAAACTGCCTCCTCCAGCCGCGTAACCCTCAGATCCACTGCCCCCAGCCGCAACCCAGCCTCCTTTGCCACACCCAACACCAGGAAAGGCTCCCCTAGGCCGTAAGTCCCCTAGGCTAACCTCCCCGCCACCAAATCCGCCGTGAACTGTTGCCCTTGGCTGTGCAAGACTGGTGGTTTTTGACCCTCCGCAATCTGTGCCGTTGCCGAGCACGGGTTTCGTGTCGCCCGATCCTTCTACCACCACACCGTCTTGGCCTGTTGATACTGCCAATGGTGGGTTGAGGTGGAGATCTATCAATTTCAACAACATGGCTTCAAGGGATGAAAATTTTTGTTGAACGTTATTAAATCGCTCGTCAATGGTGGCCTTGAGCGATCCAATCTCCGCTTCCAATTTTTCTTCAAGTGCGTCCACTTTCTTTGATGACATTGTCTCAGGATTCTTGCTCTGATACCACTTTGATAGGACTTAGGGCTAAATTAGGGCTGACTTTTATTGATTAAATCAAAAGAAAACAAACAATCAATCATGACCTACAATTCGAGAGGTAGGTCAATCTCTCCCAAAACTCCTAATGGTTCCTAATACCAGACAAAACTCAACATAAACCCTAAATGACTCCATAATCTCTTATTTATAGCTAAACCCTAATTAATAATAAAGTTACTAAATTGCCCCTGCCCCTAAAATTACTAAACAGCCCCTGCCCCTTTATATTTGCGCCTAACATAAGTTTTTATGGGTCTAACAAACTCACATTGGGATAACATCGGCAGACTTCAGGAATGACTTCAACAAGCAAGTCTGCACCCTTGCGATAAACTAATCTGCTAATAACAACAATAATAATTTCATTACTACCGGGACGCTCTGGGGCAGGTTTGAACATAGCAGTGTCCACGGCATTTGGTATTACAAAAACCTTTTGGGGTGGCAGGCCTGATCGTAGCACCGTATTTTCTTTGCTTGTGTGCGAAACACAAATGGCCTGGCTCACATCTGCCAAAGTAAACTGCAATACTTTGTTCATGTGGATGCTCCCAACATCGGCAAAACCATAAAGAGAATGGTCAGTAAACACAACTCTATATCCCATCGTGCGAGCGTGCATCAGAGCTTCGTGACAAAGAGTTGAGAAGGCTTGATGCCCATGCACCAATGATATTTTTTCCCGAATAAGGATTGTCCTTATAATTGGAAGCGTCCCATAGAAGGTCGGCAGTGTATTCTGCATAATAAATGGTCTCCATGGTACATAGTAAACTTTCAAGCCGCCAGTCATGTATCTCACACCAGAACGATTTCCATAAGCATGAGTCATGACCACCACCTGAATAAGCATTTAATAAGTTTATCATGCAATGATCTATAATCGTATAAAAACAAAAGCAAAGTTTTCATGCACATGTTTGAGGAGAAACTTTATAGCCAAAAGCTTCCTCTCCCTCCCTTGCTCCCTCCCTCCCTCTCTCTCTCTCTCTCTCTCTCTCTCTCTCTCTCTCTCTCTCTCTCTCTATTTCCAATTTGTGGAAGAAACAAAAGGAAAAAAAAATTATTTTATTTCTCTTAAAACATTTCCTATTGTTTAATTTACCCAAGCAAACTATTCTACAAATAGTTTCCTCATTTCTCTCTCTGTACGATGCCACAATTATATGGACCTAGCATTCAACATGTCAAATCTACAGATTGTAAAGCATGATCTAACCTTGTGGCCAAACTTTAGCAGGCATTGTGACAAATAGTATATGTGATTCTCCACACCACCAAAGTTGGGATAGAAAAAATCAGAGACCATCAGAATTCTATGCTTCTGATTAGCCATGAATCCAAATCTCTCACTGCAAATAAGAATAGTTTTCTCTTCAGATTCATCCACTCAGCAAGAAAGGAAGAGAAAACAATCAGCACGTTGAGATGATGCTCAATATCATTGATTTCAAAACAAGTAAATAGAGAGAAATAATAATAATAATAATACCAAAATCAAATGCAAATGGTAGAATAATCAACAAGTAGACACAAAATTCAAATCTTTCATTGTACTGAAACAGAATGAATTCCTAATAATGATGGTTTAAAAATCAAAATTAAGATGAAACAATCATAAGTAAATGGGGGATTAACTAACCGGTCCCTAGAGAAGTGTACAGAGCTTGGACGAATTTTTATTAAAAAACGAAACGCAGAATAAAGATTATAAAAGACTGCCAAATTAAACAGAACCTGTTAAAATCAGTTTCTTTATAAAAATAACCGAATAAGAACTCAATAAGGAAAATAATTGAACATGAACTGGAATAGGGCTGGGCATTATCCGGCTCGGCTCGGTTCGGCACCAAAACGGAACCGAAACTGATTGGATCTTAAAAACTAAACCGAATGTGAACCGAAGTTCAGTACCAAACCCAACTGAATTATAAACTTCAGTTCAGTTCGGGTTAGTTATGGCTCTATTTTGTCTGGACTTTCCAGTTTACTGTTTCAAGTTCTCACCTTCATAAAACTATTAATTGGACAAGATATACATAATAAAGTCCATCAGAAGTCCACAAATCAGAAAAACAATAAACTCCTGTCCACACACGTAGTTTAGAAATCCACTACAAATTATAAATCTACAACAATAACAATAAAACAACACTACAAATCACAAAATCACATTCCACAACAACAAAAAAAAAACACCACAATATCACAAATAAAAGAAACTTCCAAGTTTCATTGCCATTAGCATTTGCTAGAACTTCATGCTGAAATAAGCAATCTTCACAGTCAGACTGAATGGTTTCAGATGCAGTGTTGTTTTGAACACTTGAATAAGTAGACATCTGACAGGAATTTAAAAAAAAAAAAAAAAAAAAAAAAAAGCAATCTGCATTCACTACAGCACACCCAACAAAATTCAAAGAAAACAAAAAGTGCACAAACTATTAGAGATTATTTAACATAGCGATAATACAATAAATCAATCCCATAGCCTAAACTTTTTTGTCAAGTGACATTTTCAGACCCAAATCAGAAGATCCATTTGGTAGAAAGACCACCTAAACACTTTTGCGATTTGAAATAAATATTTTTTTGAATTATCCATAGACAGTAAGCCGCCTGAATGGGATGAATCAGGAATCATACCAGCCCAGCATCAAATTGCAGTAAGATTCCATGAATTAAGACCTCCTCTCATTGGAACAAAATTTCCTGGCCATGTAAACATATTGGTTTAGAAGAACTGCTTACACACTGAAGAAGCCCAGTAATAGGGTAATAACAGCACCATAATTTATCTATTTGTAAATAAATCCACGAACAACTACAAAAATTAACGTTTTTGCAATTTTCCCCAATTACACTAACAATAGAATTATAGAAATTAGCAACTAACAACTGAGGTAAAAATGAACAGCTAACAGCTCATAAACAATCAAACAGCTGCTGCAAAAATTAAGCCCTAATCTAGTAATCCCAACTCAAAAATATATAATTAAGGAAAAAATACAATTTAAGTCACAGTAAATATATATTAAATTAAAAAGAGAATCGACAATCTTACCGGCGACCGGCCCGAGATTGGAGGCGACGGGCTGGCTAAGGCGAAGGCGACGTTCTGCTGCGGCGGCTGCCTGCCGCCAGACTAACGGTGTGGCTGACGAGTGACGGCGGTGGAAAACTTGAAAATGGAACTGGCGTGTGAGACTAAGGCGTGAAGGCGTGAGCTGTGAAACAGAAATTGATTTTTAATAAATATTATTAATTAAAATTAATAAAAGGATTATGATTTATATAATTAAGAATATTCATAATTATTATTATTTTATATAATTAAAATTAATAATAAAAAACAATTTATTTTACAAATATATTTTTTATTCACTTTATAATAAAAAAATATAAGTGTTTAAATAAAAGTAAAACTATAAACTGAAACAATTTACTATTAATTCAAGATGAAATAAACACATAAATAGAATTTTGATACATATTTCACACTCACATTCTAGTGTAAGTAAGCAATCTACTCCCACTTTCATTCCCACTTCCACATTACACTCATAATCTCAAGATTTCCACTCCTTTAGATTTTCACTCTAATCCGAAAAATAAATGTTATCTAAACTTATCTCTCACACTACTCAAATGAGTGTTCACAGACTAGATTTTGTGGAATTAAATCATAATCCATATCTGATCAATTATTTTACAAAATATAAATTTTTAATCTAATCTAATCTACGAATCTATAAAATTTAATCCAAATATAATCCACATGTCTATGGATCGAATGCAAATTTGACATATTCTACATCCAATCTACAAAATTTAAGGTAAAAATAATTTCAACACCAATTAAATTCAAAATTAAATAAGATCCAAATAAATATATTGTTTAAACAAAGAAATAATCCATTTAAAGTATGATACACCAAAAACAAATTGATTTGATTAAATCAATATATGTAAATTGAGTAAATTAATGGAATTAAATCATAAAATTTTTATTCTTTTCTTGGTGATTTTCAGAGTTTTAAGGATATGTGGAATTTTACAGATTTATAGATATAGACAAAAAAACGCATCTACGCCCTCAATGTTTGGGAAATGTCCTAAGTTTTAAAAAAGAGACACTGAGACCCTCTTTTAACGATAATATCATTTGACTCTATTAATTTAAAAACTAATTTCAATATTTTATATAAATAGAAGTATAATATTAAAAAAATGTAATAATATATACATTTAAAAATAATTTCAATATTTACAAGTATTTTAATATTTTACAATCTATTAGACGTATGTTATTATATTAAATAAATTTTACAATAAATAAAAAATAAAATATTATAATTTAAGTTATTTTGAATATTATGTAAAATAATAATTTTAACATTATTATTGCATGAGATATGCTTTTAATTGTAAAATATATTTAACCCAAATATTAATTTAGAATCTTACAATAAATACAAATATGTTATTAAAATAAATACAACAATTTACATATTTAAATTTATATATTAAAAATTATTGATAAAAGCAACATAAATGAAAACATTATTATTAACAATATAATATTAAATTAATATTTTCTTAGGAGAAACTATTTGTTATTATTAATCACTAATATTAAATAAATATAATACTATTAAAATAAAAAATTATATTATTATATTTTCAAATAAAGATAGTATATAGTAATATTATTAATTTTCTATGAACATACAAATATTAGTTTTTAAGTAATTTAAAGTTAGAATCAACGTAAATTATTATTTTTAACTAAATACAATAATATTATATATTTAATAAGATTAATATTATGTTTTTTATAATATAATATTATTAAATATTTTTATAAATATAATATTATTAAATAATATAATAATATTATTTAAATAAATATATCATTATTAATTATATTACTTAATAACAAGTAAAAAAGAAAGAGTTGGAAGTGATTCCCTCTCCTACTGTCCCTCGTGAGAGGAAATCTCACTTCTCACCCCAAGATTAAGTGAGACCCGCAAGAGTGAGATTCCTATTCATTTCATTAAATGAGTAAGTAAATGTTGGATTAAGAGGAATTTACATGCTTCACTTCCACTCTAGTAAGTAAATATAATATTAAATTATTTATATTTTTTGGAATTTTAAATGAGGGTTTGTCAGTTTGGTTTGGTTCTTTAGTCGACTCGAAAACAAACTGACCGATTCTTTATTATTTGACCCGATCAACTATTGCTCAAGAACCGAAGTAAATCGACTAACTTTGACCTGGGTAATCAGTTATCTAATATCTTTTTATTTTTTAATTCTAGTTATCTAAAAGCTTATCTATTAAGTTCAGTTATTTTTATTCTGACCCTTATGGGCCCTTTTTCGGACTTTTCAACCTTTTTGTCTTATTTATAATTTTCAAATACCACAAAATGAGTTTAATTTAGTGGTAAAATTTTCATTTTGTAAATTTATCGACCTTGTTCGAATTCCAAGTTTCCAACAACCAAATAATTTATTTGTTTAATGGATATTTGTGTAGGCTACCTTTTTATATTATTAGATAAACGGAATAAGCTATGCATACTATAGATACAACGCCCAAAAGCTCTGCACACTAAGCAATAAGGCATGATACTGCTTAAATTTTATCAACGCAAAAAGCTACGCACACTAAGCAAAAGGAATGATACTGCTTAAATTTTATCATTCTAACATTTGTTGTCAACAAAATGATAAATTTACTCTAGAATAAACAAATTAATTGGTTATATAGGGAGTGAACAGTTGGAAAAAGTAAAATCCCAAATTGAATTAAAAATTTTTAAATCACGACCCCCAATTTAAATTTATGGGGCTTATGCATCTCATCTCTTCAAAGTAACTTAATTAGAACAACTTTATCTCTTCTTTGTATTACCTCTGTTGTATTACACTTAATGTATATATGACATATGTGTAAAAATTAAATATAATTACTATTTACATAATGATTATTTAAAATATATACACCCTTATCGTACATGCATTAAATATATATAATAAGGAGAGAAAGGGAAAGAGGAAAGTAATTTGTATTCCTTTCTCATTTTTTATGTTTGATTGACCATAATTTATAAGAATTTAATTTCCATTAGAATTTAATATACGTTATAATGTGGAATTTAGATTTCAAATCAAAGAGTGATGAATTCAAATTCATCTTCTATTGGAAGCCAAAATATCCAAAATTACCCCTTTAATATTTTATTAACGTATTTGATATTATTAAATCATTATTGTTTAGAATTTTATTTCATCAATTTAATTTTGTAGATAATTAATTTTATATTAATAAAAGCTAAAGTAATGATATAAATAATTTAATAAAATCACTTTTTATTTTATTAATTTGCAAAAATAGAAAATATAAATTTAATAAACCAGAAAGTTGCCACCGCTATGGTCACTATTGGCACGCGGGAAAAAGTAATATAAATCTATTAAATATTAATTAATTGAATAGGAAAGAGATAGTAAAATATAAATCAAAATTATACCGTTGGTTTCGAGAAGTCCTAATGGAAGTTAGGTTTAAAAAAATAAAAATCAAGGGCGCACTGCGATCGCAATTTTACAAAGAAGGCACCAAGGTCCCAAGTTTCTCCAAGTCTAATACATAGACATCCACATTTCTAAAACCACTCTACAACAACAGAATACAGAAAATGGGTCATATCAAAAGTAATAGTTAATTCACTTCTTTGTCAGCCAATCACAAGAAATGTTGCTTAAGTCAGCAAGGAATGTCAATGAAACCAGAAAAGATTTCACTAAAAGTGGTAGCTTGAGATCATGTTTCAGACAGCTAAATCTTCACCAGTAAAATAGTCTAACCAACACTAGGGCCTGCATATCTATGTCATGAAAGGAAAAATTTAGAATGTGTATCGTACAGCTCTGTATATTGTACAGCTCTGTTTTTGTGGCCTCATAAGTGAATAAGTTTTCATCTTTATTCTTCAAGTTTCTTAGCATCCAAATTCATTAAGAATTTGAGATATACTGACCCAGAAAGCAGAAGAGCCTGCCATCAAAGACACAGATTCCATATTGAGTGAATACTCTTTGTGTTAACACTGAAGATGTTCCAGGAGCCATCACTCAAGATAGCTGCATCTGAAGTTTCATATCTGGCTGCAAAAAGGACAAATCCGTAAGTTGTGGTGTGGAGAACAGTTTGAAAAACCCAAAGAAATGCTTCAGGATTCTTGAAAAAAACCATGCTGCAGGAAGCAGAGAGAAATGTGGTTCGTACGGGATAAGTAATTAAAGTTGCAAGTCCCAAGTGCACCAATTAAGGAGAAATTATCTCATCAAACAAAAGCATGACACTTTTTAATAGGCTATGCTTAGAGGGATTACATTTTTAATGCCATAATAATATCAAATTATCAGCTGATGGTTTTCTAGTAAAGAATAATGAATTAAAAATACCTTGAGGAACCGGAAGAATAAAAATCACCATAAGGACTACAAAGGTACAGGGAAAGCATGAAAAGGTATTAAAACAGTTTAACTACATACAATTAGGAGATCAAAGTGAGGAACCTGCCTTGCAAACCGGCTCAGTCCGACAAAAATAGGTGGCATTGAATTAGCAGCGTCCATAAAAGCTTGCAACCCAATGTGAGATGCACACAATCTATTATTTGCATCCAACAAAAATACTGAAAGCTCTCCACACTGCTTACATGGGTACCACCACGAATTAGGGAGAAACCAAATGCCACTAATCCGAGCTCTCCATGGCTAGAGATCTGTTATTGTGCTAATTAGCAAGGTGATTAAAAAAGGACAAAGGTGAATTAGTCATTATTAATTAGAATAATATCATTTGCAATAAAGGGAAAGGCAATTTGTAGCTTTCCTGAGCATGACCTATTCATTCAACATTTTTTATCTTTTTTTTGGGGGGGGGGGGGGGGAATCAGAGTTCTTTGAAGTATTAAATCTTTTTGAGTGTTAAGGTTTGTTCACAAAACTTTTTTTCGTCATGCTCCTACTAGGGTCGTCGATATAAAATCTTTGAGAGAGGACAAAAGTTTGGAAAGATATAAGGGAAAAATATTATTATCAATAATAAATAAACATATCACGATATTATGAAAATTAACTTTAATTAGCTCAACAATGTACTTACTCTTTCATACATAACTTATTTTTAGCCACTCAAAAACTATCATAAAATCAATTCGATGCTTTAATTTCAACAAAATAATGAAATTTATAATTTCAAAAATACTAATAATACCAGCTAAAAATATGATTATTATTCCAAGTTAGTACTAAATAAACAAAAATAAAGTAATAAGAAAATTCATGATTAAACAAACTGTATTTATGGAATCAAGCAAAATTGGCGAACTTACAAAAATTAGTTTATATATAACTAAATTCGTAGACACTCAAAAGAGTGATCATAGACCATACTAAAAATAAAGGGAAAAAAAGAGAATAAAAGAAATATAATAAATTTAAAAGTAAAAAAACAATGGATTCATAGTTCATTTGGTTTTAATCACAAAATAGGACATGACAATAATAAAGGCAAGAGTGTGTAGTCAAACGAGTTGTGAGAAGGGGGAATGTTACTCGACTCAATATTGAATTTAGTGGAAAAAATAATGGGATGGGTCCAACACCTGTCTACTCAAGGGTTTTACTATTGCAGCAAAAACTAGCACCTAAGCTTATATATGCAATGCATGTGAGTGTCTCTGGTATTTACTGCCAATTTAGAAAATTTGAGTAGGATTTATAAAATATTGCAGCTCACTCCTCCCTCTTGCATATTCACAAAAAAACTTATAATAGAAATAATCTACAGATACGAACTAGCTTAAAAACCCTTTAAAATTCTTAACTATATTGTCAATTAACACCTGGTTCAAAGATCTGCAATGACATACCAGGGCATTCAACAATTTCTTTGCTAAATCCATACCTGTACACAGATATAATAAATGATATAAATAGATTAGTGCATATTTTTCTTATTTTTACTGGAGGATAACATAACTAAGTATCAAGGATGTGTTATTCCCTAAATCTTCATAAGAATCCAGATTAAAATTATTGAGTACTATAATTTCGGAAACATACCTGAATCCATCGTTGTTGTACAAAGATTTCTTGATTTTGGTGATGGTCTTTCAATCTAATATCTTCTCTTTGATTAAGAATTCTTGTTGAGGGAGTTTTTAGAATTACTAAGAGTTAAGAGAGATTGGGGACCATAACCTCCTTTTTAAAATAACGTAACTAACAGTTTTAATAAAGAAAACCGTTTAGTAGTTATCATGTGTTTATTATCACTTCAGCCCCTCATTAAAGTGATAATTAAAACTCTGGTATCTATGCATTTACCCCACAACAATTATACCCTTAGTCATTTAATTAGTATTAAATAGATCACTCAATTATTAGCTAACTAAAAAATAGCACATACATTTTATTTGTTTCATGTGTGGCCCCAAATATTAAATTAATTAAAAACTAATCTAATAGGATGCACTTCAAACTAAATTATTACCGAAGGATTACATATAATACAATCATCATGGCATACTCTGGCAGACATGGACACAGCACCTACATATGATATGGTTCATATTTATGCAAATGGCTCATCTGAAATAAGAATTTTAAAAATCTTGGAATAATCCAAAAGGCCCCAACTGAGTAGTTGTGTAGGGATGCACATGCCTGCTCTTAATAAAAATTTAATTGATTGGATGTGTTTTACATTTATAGCATTCTTGTTTTACATTTTCAACAGAAGGAAAAAAAAACACCAAAAAGCAAAAAGTCATATGCTTTGAAGATGACAAAAAAACTGCAACTGACAGGTACATATTAATATACAATTCTATAAAAAATGATAAGGCTCAAGGTACACTTTTCCACTCTATTTCTATCTGCCAATCCTCTCAGCAATCTTCACCCATGGCTCTTATCTTTCTAAAAGCCACATAAAGCAACTGATGTAAAACATGTGTCTATGTCCAAAACCAAACCTTGAATCTTCTCACTCTGAATAAGCTACAATAACCTCTTTCTACTCTCCAACATTTGCAAAACTGCCATGTC
The DNA here is from genome assembly GCA_039657385.1 of Citrus x changshan-huyou. Taxonomy (NCBI): domain Eukaryota; kingdom Viridiplantae; phylum Streptophyta; class Magnoliopsida; order Sapindales; family Rutaceae; genus Citrus; species Citrus x changshan-huyou. The sequence continues at coordinate 11,613,498 of CM077549.1, forward strand.
CAGAGTGTCCACCTATGTTTCACAATTATAGCCATGTTTTCGCTCTGCAGCGAGGTTGCTCCAAGAAATAATTATAATTATAAATCCTTGTAACAGTGGTGTATATACCAGCAATAGGCTCTATTAAGGACCTAGACCATACAGCATATGTAAAACATGATATCTTACGATACGAGTATGCCAATGCACTACCTAAAGAAAATAGGTATCTTACAAATAAAGTACACTATGTAGATTAAGCGAAATCATTATATATGTAATATTTTTTCATATTACATTTTTCGTTATATTTTTACGTATCCTCTAATTACAACTTCATGTAGGTCAATCAAAAAAGCTTTGCTAATAATTTTCACTGGCTATATGCTAAAATCACAAGTTTTGTACTTGGACAACATCCATAATCAATTATAAGCATGCTTTTGATCAATATGGTGATTAATTATCAGAAGCATTTTAGAACCTAAAACATATATTTATTAGATGAAGAAACGTTTACAGAGTATCAGATGCATATTGGAAAATCTTCCAAAAAGTATTTATATCTGACATAATCATTTACTGATGTGGCAGCTTATCAGCCATCCTTGATTGGGTATTAGAAAAATAGTAAATAATAAAATCAATTAATGTCATGCAGATGGTAATACATCAGTGGGAATACAAACTAATTATACCAACGGAGTCAGCTGGCATTAATGATAAAATCAAATAAAAAAATATTGCGAAACATCCAATAATAATGAGTTTATTGAAAAGCATTAAAGTGCTTTCTGGAAAAGCATTTTATTAACTATTTCCAAAAACAAATCCACTTTTCAAAATGCTTAGTTCGATTTCTAAATAAATCAATCAATCAATTAATCAACTGCTTAAGTCATTCAGATTAAAGCTTCAAAGAGCGCAGAGAGAAGCAAACCTCGTGAGCGGAATGAGTGATTAGAAACACATCGTATTGCCTTTGATCAGAAGCAAAAGCTGCAGCAATGGCCTGCACTTGACAATTAATTTCAAATTAAAGCTAACAAAACAAAAAATAAAATAAAATTTATAATTAAAATAACATAAATCAATTTATTTTATGAAAACAAGAATAGAGACATTCATTTACAGCGATACGGTGAACATCACCCACGGTACCGAAGGCCGTGAATGCAGCAACTAATTTGAATTATTATGGGCTTAGTCGAAATGACCAATTTACCCCCGTTTACAAATTCTAAAATCTTCTCGGGTTTGCAGGCACGAAATTATCCAAAATCTGGCGAGTAGGTGAAATAAAAAATATGAAAAATACTTTTTCCAAAAAATAATCCTGACTGGAGATGATCATGTTGAACTTAAAAGATTGAAAGAAGTACTTACTAATGAGTTCGAGATGAAGGATGGAGCATTAAAGTACTTTCTCAGTATGAAGTTTGTGAGTCGAAAGAGGGCATTTTTGTTTCTCAAAGAAAATATGTTCTAGACCTTCTCAAAGAAACGGGTTTATTAGGTTGCAAGGCAGCTGAGACACCTACGGAATCGAATGTGAAGCTCGAACAAGCCAAGCCTGAAGAAGTTATTAAAAGAGATTAGTACCAACGTCTTGCGGGAGATTGATCTATCTTTCACATACTCGCCCTGATATAGCGTTTGCAGTCAGTGTTGTAAGTCAGTTTATGCATTCTCCTGGTCCAAAACATTTTGATGAAGCTTATATAATCCTAAGGTATTTGAAGAGAACTCTAGGAAAAAGGCCTGTTATTTAAAAGACATGGAAATATTCAAGTTGAAGTCTACACCGATGCAGATTGGGCTGGAAGTGTCACTGATTGAAGATCAACTTCCGGCTAGTGTACATTTGTAGGGGGCAATTTGGTTACTTGGCATAGCAAGAAGCAACCAGTAGTGGCTAGAGGCACTGCTGAGGCAGAATTTCGAACCCTTGCTCAGGGGATTTGTGAAGTTATTTGGATCAAGAGGTTATTGGAAGAACTAGGAGTCTCTCATTCTTTGCCTATGAAAGTATATTGCGATAACAAAGCTGCCATCTCGACCGCACATAATCCAGTTCTACATGATACAACAAAGCATGTGGAGATTGATAAGCACTTCATAAAGGAAAAATTAGATAATGGTCTGATTTTTTTGTCCTACATTCCATCTAATGTTTAGGTTGCAGATATACTCACGAAAGGATTATCATCAAGACAATTTGAGCACTTGATTGGCAAGCTAGATACGAAAGATATTTTCAAACTAGCTTGAGGGGGAATGTTGGAAAATGCTGCAATTAGAACAAATCAACCAAGAGATTGGCATGGTTCTAGGAATATTCTAGTTGTCTGTATATTTTTAGGAAGTTGATTTTTTATAATTAACTGTATTTTTTTTTTCTTTATCTAAACCTCCATGTGCTTGTTTCATCTAAAGTGTGTCATTGTTTTAAAAACTAATGGAGTTCTAGTGGGGAGTTGTTGAAAAGAGTTCCAGGAACAATCCTTCAGGAACTAGTCATGATTTATTCATTCTCTGAAAAATGTTTTTCGATGCTTCATATGGCTGCATAGAAAACTTGTTTTAAGGGACTAGAAAAAATTGGAATATGTGAGTCTTAGGTTATTTATTTTTTGTGATTTATTCTAGGAATGAACACAATGTAAAATGGGTTGCTGAAATGTTTCTCTCTTTCAGTTTACTCTGTGTGTATAGATTTTTACAGTAACAAATATTGGCGAAGTGCGCTTGGTAACTAATATAAACTAAAGTTCTATATGTGGTTTGCTTAAGGTAATCTGGCATGGCATTGGGGCTTTTTTCCGTGTGCAACACTTTCAAACATAAGATCACAATGTGTGATTTGTACCATTTGCGTGTTTGTGCGTTCTTTTGTGGGTTTGTGTGCTTCATCAGTAATTTTGACATGTTTTATTAAAGAAAAAAAAAAGGTTTTGGCATGATTCTGATCAAAATGTTGGAATATATGCAGATTCTAAGGCATAATATCACACTATGAAGGATCGAAGCAAGCAACAATTTCCATGTCCCAGTTAACTCCTTATTGAGGAGCATCATCACAGCAGCTGTGGGGAAACCATGGGCTGATGGTCGAGACGTGTATGGGTTCCTTGCTGAGGCCTGCCACCCAGCCACCTCCCGTATCCTTGAGATCAGATGCGGTACATTCCCTGTTGGCTGGCATTTCGTTTGGTATCTCAATCCTGAAATCATTAATTGTTTGTAGCGTGATGAACTCTCTTTGACGGCTGCATTGAGAAGCGAACTTCTCTCCCAAAGTTTTCTATCACTTTACTAGGCAAAGATATGGTTTTAGTAATTCAGTTTGGTTCAGGAGTTGTGTATGGTTTGATTATACGCTTGTGCTATTTTTCTTCATATGCCCGACAAACTTGTCCGGGGTGGACATCTTCAGTACAACTTGAAAATCAATTCCCACTAGCTGCTAGACTTTTGTAATACGTAAAAATCACTAATGAGATTGGCCCATCATGTCACCGTGCTCATCCATTAGAACTTCAATCTTATTCTGGGGAAAATAGTGAGATGGTGATATTTTTTTTTTAATTTCAATAACTGATATTTACAATTAAAGGTTTACTTAGACAAATTCAAATTAGTTTCTAAGTTTGAAAAAAAAATTATGCGATCTTTAGTTTGAAAAAATATGAGGAGAGAAGAGAGGAAAGGAGGAGGGACGAGAAAAAAATGACTTTCACATTTAACCAAACAATGAAAATGTGATTAACTTTCTTTTTCACTCATTTTCTCTCCTTTTTTTTCTCCATTCCTTTCCTCTCTTATCATTTCTTCTAGTCAAACATAAGCCAGAGGCTAGGCCTCAATAAAGGAACTCAAACCCAAACCTTCAATATTGTCATGGGCTTTTGAAAGTGTGGGTCAACACTAAGGGTACTACTAAGCAGTATCACATTAAGTACCCATTTCTTATAGCGAGCTCTCTATGACTCTGCCGTAATTTATGGTCAAAATTTGGCAAACACACAATTTTGTAACATAGAATCACCAAAACTATGAGAACGAATTCACAGATCTCGCTATTCATCCTACGAGTTCCCACTAATTTTAAAAGTTTAAATTTCAAAACGAAGGTAATAGAATGAGAAATAAGAAGACAGCTGCCACAAAGATTAAAATCATTCTAAATGTCGTAAAAGCGTTTCTGATCAGAATCAAAAGTTGATTTCCGATGAGAATGAGAGTGTCGGCCATTCGAGAATTTGAATTAATATTCAAGGTGAAACACGTATTCTGTCAAGTGCAGCAGTTTGCTAGTATCTAGTTTTTGCTCCGTCACAAGAGGCTGCTTCTCTGCAGGCAGATTTCTACTAGTTTCTGCTCTGTTGTACATCCGCTTCTAAGCGAAACCACATTGGCAAATAGTCAAACAGTAGACAAGCAGAATATGAAGTTATTCATCGTAGCAAACCATGTTTATTCATCAAACATGCTAATTAGCCAACTCGTTGGTTGTGGCAAGCATTGGGCTCATTTTTTTTTTTTTTTTTCGGTCCTTTTGATCAAACTATAGAATAACTAGAAAACAACAAAAAAAAGCCAACTAAACAGATCCAGATGAAAGGAGCGACACTAGCGCATATTAGATCAGAATATTAAACCAAGTAGACCAGAAGACAATGCATAATTTGCCTAGTTGCAAATCCATGGCATTAAAGTCCTGCAGGTCATATTTAACTCAAATGGGACAACCTATTATGCTTGGCTAACTAGATGTTCTCAACAAATGCTAGAATAATACCTACCCATAATGTCTTATTGTCAGTCTGAGTTTTGGCTAACCCTGACTATGATTATTTTATATATATATATATATATATATATATATATGTGTGTGTGTGTGTGTATATTAAGTAATCCTTACAATTAAATCCCCAATTCACAGAACATAAAAACCTTTTCAGTGATCTCCATTGATACAACTTTGCAACTCAAAGTTTATATCACAGAGCTACACTTTTTTGGAGTAAGTGCTGACTCCAGCAAAAAGAAGCAAAAAGAATTGAAATTAATGGAGAAACAGAGATTGCAGGAGAAGACGAAGAGAGAAGAAGAAATATTTTCCATTTCCTTGCTTTGTATGACGTGTTCCCCTCTACATATATCTTTTACCCCTCAACATTACACGTGTAACTAACCAACAAATGAATGATTCAAAGAAAAAAAAATCACAACAAAATAACAAAATCACAGCTGCCATCTTTTCCACTCTCTTTGTGCCTTCTCGAATATTCCTTAGGTAATGTAATCTTTGAGGTATGTTGGTGCCCTGCGCATACGAGCTGGACCTTTTATGTGCTCCTCGACCAGCTGGGCTTCTTCCTCTGTTTCCAGTGCTGACTTGTCATTAATCTCGGGCAAGGTTGTATCATTCCTCATCCCTTGAAAATTTACCTTGTCCTCAAGGTGAAGCTCGGGATATAACTTGTAAAACTCATCATAAGCCTCCCAAGTAGAATTTTCGGGGGCACAATCAGACCATTACACCAAAACTTGACGAAGCTCCTTCCCTTGTTTAAGTACCGATCGCTCAGCACAAATAGCTATAGAAGAAGAAATGGGCTTGTTGTTCACACTTATAGGAGGCAATGAATGAATATTAACATGAGAATCCCCAACATAAGGTTTGAGTAAGGATATATGGAAAACATGGTGAATTTTGCTGCCAACGGGCAATTCTAATTTATAACCAACAGAACCAATCCGCTCCAATACCCGAAAAGGCCCATAGTAGCGTTTTGCCAACTTGTGAGAAGTACGGTTGGCAACAGATGATTTCCTATAAGGTTGTAGGCATACCAGCACTTTGTCCCCCACCTGTAGTTGCAATTCCCTTCGATGCTTGTTAGCTTTTTGTGCCATTCGGTGCTAACCTTGATGTAAGTTTGCTCTCAGACAGCGCAATAATTCATCTCTTTCTAACAGCAGGTCTTCTAATGCTTGGATTGAAGTAGAGCCCTTGGAATAGCCAGGAATAGTAGGAGGTAATCGTCCATAGAGAGCCTGGAAAGGTGTCATTCGCAAGCTACTATGATAACTGGTGTTATAACAAAACTCGACCTATCCCAAAAAGGTTGACCAAGACTGAGGTTTGTCTTGGGTGAAAGCTGGGAGATATTGCTCGAGACCATGGTTTACCACCTCGGATTGGCCGTCGGTCTGTGGATGATAAGCGGTACTGTGGTGTAAGGTGGTGCCACTCAATTCAAATAATTTTTGCCAAAAATGGCTCATGAAAACTAGATCTCGGTCTGAAATGATTGAACTGGGAAAACCATGTAATTTGACTATTGATTCAGTGAATAACATGGCTGTCTTGTGGGCTGTGAACTGAGATGGCAATGCTCCGAAATGGGCTGATTTCGTCAAACGATCGACCACAACCAAAATAACTTCAAAACCTTTAGAATTGGGTAGCCCCGTAATAAAATCCATAGTCAATTCATCCCAAACAAGTGAAGGAATGGGAAGAGGCTGGAGTAATCCTGCAGGGGCTTGGGTGATATATTTAATTTGTTGACAAGTAAGACAAGCAGCAATATACTGTTCCACATCAGCTCGCATTTTGGGCCAATAAAAATTAGAAGACAATCGGATCAAAGTTCTTTTAATGCCCGTGTGACCCGCCATTGGAGTGTCATGGAATTCTTTGAGCAATATTGGTTTCAAAGATGAATGTGGGCTGATATAATAACGGTGGCGGAATAATAAGAACCCATTGTGAACTGAGAAATCAGGGGAAAGTGTTCCAGCCGCCAACTTCTTGTGGAGAAGTAACATGTCATCGAAGGTTGCATTTTCCTTTAGCAAGGTTTGTAATAAATCAGTAGAGGGTTGACTAACCATTGCTAAACATAGTGCTGGAACCATTTGTGAGTCCGGAGGTGTATCTTCATGTACACGGGACAGTGCATCCGCAGCTTGATTCGAACTTCCAACCTTATAGTCAATTCTGAAATGGAATCCTAATAACTTTTGGATGTAAGCCTGCTGATCAGGAGTTTGGATTACTTGTTGAAATAATTCTTTAATGCTTTTGTGATCTGTACGAATGATGAAAAATCTGCCGAGGAGATATTGTCGCCATTTTAGCACGGCAGCAACAATAGCATGTAGTTCTTTGATGTATGTCGACGATGCCCGCAATTGTGGTCCCAATTTTTTGCTGAAATAAGCTATGGGGTGACCCGCTTGCATTAATACAGCTCCAATGCCCACATTTGATGCATCAGTTTCAATGAAAAATTCATATTCAAAGTTAGGTAGAAGCAATACAGGGGCTTTTACCATGGCATCTTTTAATTTATGAAAAGCTTCAGTGGCTGCCGCATTCCAATGGAAGGCATCCTTGCATAATAATTCTGTAAGTGGAGCTGCAATAGTTGCATACCCCTGTATAAACCGATGATAATACCCAGTAAGCCCCAAAAATCCCCTCAGTTGCTTCACTGTTTTGGGCAAGGGCCAGTCCACCATAGCTGTAATCTTTTGAGGGTCGGCTTGAACACCATGAGCAGAGACTATATGTCCCAAGTAAGCAATGGTCTCTTGACAAAACAAACATTTGGAGAGTTTGGCAGAAAATTGATGTGATTGTAAACGCATCAAAACCTGCTCCAAGTGATACACATGATCAGCCAAAGAAGAACTATATACCAAAATATCATCAAAAAAGACTATAACAAATTTGCGCAAAAAGGAAGCAAATAATTGGTTCATTGTCGCTTGAAAAGTGGACGGGGCGTTGGTCAATCCAAAGGGCATGACAAGAAATTCGTAATGCCCTTCGTGCGTCCGAAACACTGTCTTGTATGTGTCACGTTTATGGACTCTGATTTGATGATATCCCGCTCTCAAATCCAGTTTGCTAAATACCCTTGCACCACCAAGTTCATCAAATAATTCATCAATGGTAGGGATTGGAAACTTGTCCTTCACTATTACCGCATTCAAAGCACGGTAGTCAACACAGAAACGATATGTGCCGTCTTTCTTCCTTACTAACAACACTGGTGAGGAGAAAGGGCTATGACTTGGTTTGATAATTCCCTGCTCAAGAATTTCATGAACTAATTTCTCCATCTCATTTTTTTGAAACTGAGGGTAACGGTATGGCCTGACATTGACGGGTTTGCAATTGGGAGTGAGGTGAATTTTGTGGTCTATATTTCGTTGGGGAGGGAGGCCAGTCGGTGGAGTAAAGACTGCCTTATATTTATGGAGGAGAAGATAAATAGATTCTGGCAAAGAAGAGGGTAAGTCGATTTCAAAGGTTGAGGATGTGGAGTTGGGAATATGGGACTTGAATGTGTTACTGGAGAGGGAATGTAGCTCGAATAAACTATCAACTTCCTCACTATGTATCAACGCGTGGAATTGGTGAAAAGAGATCATATTAGGGAGTTGAATAGGATCACCTCGTAATATGACTTGCTTACCCTCCCAAAAAAATTCCATAGTCATCTTTGAATAATCTGTAGAGACACGCCCAAGGCGTTGAAGCCACTGGATGCCCAAAACTACCTCCGGTCCCTCAATTGGTAAAACAAAGAAATCCAAGCGAAACTCATGGCCTTGAATAATAATTGGCACTTCCGGGCAGTGAAAACGACAAACCAGAAAATCTCCGTTGCCGATATAAACTCGAAAAGTTGAGGTGGATTGAATCGAAAGACCAAGCTGTTCTGCTAGCTGCGGCTTGATGAAATTGTGAGTACTGCCGCTGTCTATAAGAACATGGAATTGATGTCCGTTAATTTCACCTAAGACATGCAAAGATCGTGGATTGGACTGTCCAGCCAACTCATTCAAGCTTGAAATATCTGCGGTAACCACTTCCTCAGTTTGCTCAATGGCATTCATATCCTCCCCCGGGTCACACTCCTCATCATCAGTACCCATCAACAACAAGAATTTGCTGCGGCAGCGATGGTTTGCACTATATTTCTGATCACAATTATAACATAACCCTTTTTCTCTTTTATCCCGTAACTCAGTTGGAGTAAGTCGACAGATTGGTAAATTTGGGGTTGGTAATAATGGAGGTTGAGATGGTGGTTTTGGTGTAGTAATAACAGGGGTAGCAAGAGTATTGGTATTTTTAAAAGTGGAAGAGTTTGATAAAACAGGGGAAAAAATTTGTGGAGCTTGCGGTGTAGTAGGAGACCACTTTGACCAAGAATGACTGGTTACTTTAGCTTCATCAGATCTAGCCTCATAAGCTCTAGCAAGAGCAAAGGCTTCCATGAGCGAAGTAGGTCAAGTAAACAACAACTCACAACGGATATCGGGTTTTAAACCCGTGATAAAGAAACTAATTAACAAAGGCTCAGATATACCAGTAACTTTGTTCATTAAGTCTTCAAAAACAGACTAAAATTCCGCAACTGTGGTGGTCTGTGTTAACTTTGAAAGATTCCCTTGATGGTCTTCATACATGGAAGCTCCAAAGCGACTCTTAAGACTGACCAAAAAACTTCGCCATGTGGTTAAGAGATTGTTAGCTTTCATCCATTAATACCAAGCAGCGACTCTCCCTTCCATGTGAAACGATGCAATGCGAAGACGCAAATTATCTGGGGTCCCATGGAGGTCAAAAAACTCGTTGATGCGAAAATCCCACCCGGTCGGATCAGAGCCGTTAAACTTGGGAATGTCCATTTTCATGGAACGTAAAAGCGGGGAAAAATCTATGCCCCCAGCAGAACCCTCTGTAAACGCTGACATCAGCTCCGATGGTCGTGAAGGGCCACTCAAAATGCCGACAAACCCACGGATTTGAGATTGTAATTCCTCAAAACGGGAATCTACAGTGGACATGTATTGTTGTAAGGTCTGATGCACAGAGAGTGTTTGCTTCTCAAGGAGCTCCTTCATGGCGGAAAGAACTTCAGAATCAATCGTCTTTGTTGTCTCGGTCATGGTGGATTTTTTTTTTTTTTAAGGAGAAGAAGGCAATGAAAGTACCAATTGATACAACTCTGCAACTCAGAGTTTATATCACAGAGCTACATTTTTTTGGAGTAAGTGCTGACTCCAGCAAAAAGAAGCAAAAAGAATTGAAATTAATGGAGAAACAGAGATTGCAGGAGAAGACGGAGAGAGAAGAAGAAATATTTTCCATTTCCTTGCTTTGTATGACGTGTTCCCCTCTACATATATCTTTTACCCCTCAACATTACACGTGTAACTAACCAACAAATGAATGATTCAAAGAAAAAAAAATCACAACAAAATAACAAAATCACAGCTGCCATCTTTTCCACTCTCTTTGTGCCTTCTCGAATATTCCTTAGGTAATGTAATCTTTGAGGTATGTTGGTGCCCTGCGCATACGAGCTGGACCTTTTATGTGCTCCTCGACCAGCTGGGCTTCTTCCTCTGTTTCCAGTGCTGACTTGTCATTAATCTCGGGCAAGGTTGTATCATCCATCCACTAAGAATACTTTGACCAAGGATGTTTTCACTTTTAAATTGTTTGCACCATGAAATTTCACAATTATGAAACATGATCTGCTCAATATTAATCATTCTTTTCATTTTAAACGTGTGGTAAGCTTCTAGCGTCTATGTATAGATTTCGTAATTGGCATTTTCTGTTTCGGCAGCAAAGAAAGGACAAAATTTTCTATAACAAGTATCAGTAGGTCACAAATATCGCAAAGAGATTTAGGGACACAAGTACTGGTATTGATGCTATTACAGAACAAGCTTAACAATAACACCAGAGGTAATGCCATTTAAGAAAGCAAAAATATGGAAGAGTCTTACAATATGCGGCATCATCCTCATTTATTCCCAGTAAGAGAGCTGTGTCTTGGATGCTTATTGCTGGGTAAGCAGACAGAAGCAGTTGGAGTCAAGTCTATTTATTTATTTATTTAACCAAGGCAACATAAGAATGTTTGTTATAAGAGAGCTTCTGAAAGGAAAGAATCAAAGAATACTATAATGTGCAGAGAATTTTGATTAAGAAATTAATTGAAAAAAAAAAGACTTTATGGTGTCGCTTGTGACCTTCTCGAATAAAAAATGAGAACATTTTATCATTCAGAAAATTATAATTATAATGCTCTTAATTTTCCTATTAAAAAAAATAGGCGTACTAGGAATGGGGCCGTGAGTGAATTTTACCCTCGAATATTTGTCCTCTATTGGATTCTTATTTTTTCTTCTTTTGTTTTGGGGAAAAAAAATCCTTAGTCATAATTATTAAACTTATAATAATGCCAATTATTGATTTCAATCTTATAATTATTAAACTTACTGTTAAGTGCATTTCAATCTTTACTGTAAGAAGTGAAAATATAATTAGTTAGGGAAGCATTGGTTACTCTTAATCTCTTATGGTTAGAGTAAGTGACTTTTGAGGCAAATGACTTTATTTTCTTGTTTTTAAAATTTGGATGTACAGTTTTGTTTCTCTTTTTTAAGTGAATAGTTGGATCTTTCAATCATTTTACCACATTCATTTTACCACATATCAAACATTGAACACGTCATGTTTGTAAATCATGAAAAAGTCTTCAAATTATGAAATTTAAACTTTGTGAATCAAACATTGAACACGTCATGCAAACGCAGACTAATGGCGAACCTGTTTGGATGGTAAAGGAGAGAGCACAATTGGGTGCGCCTTCCCACTAATCACGCTCTCCTTAACATTGGGGCAGCACGAAGCATCCTCAGGGTTTTCTCAAATGGGCAAGTGTGCTCGCATAAAGATTATGCGAGAAGAATCTTAAACCAAGTCAACCAAGAGACTTGATCAAGAGTCAATTCAAGGATCTTCTCTGAAAATTAGGCAAGACACTAATTCAGTAATAGGTACACTCCCTATCCAGTAACGGGAGACTCAGTCCTCTATAAAAACCCCTAACATTCAAAATCAAGTAAATTATTTCTCTACTACTAGACTTTTTTCTTTTTCTCTTTCTATCTTTAAGATTTTTTCCAGTTCCCTTTAGATTTTTTTAAAGCGTTCTTATTCAAGAGCCACTATAGTTAAGCCACGTGAATCACGACACAAGTTTTTTCAAAAGGCTAAAATAACTAATTTGAGCATCCAGGGTTCACTCTGGAAAAACATTTAGCTTCCTCTTAACCGTTCTCTGTGAATGCAAGTGAATTTCGCAGAAAGTGCTCATGGCCATTGGTGTTTGCTTGATAAAAAGAGGTGCAAGCAAGTACTGTCTCCCATAAAAATAAATTTAAGTGCTGTCACAGTTGTTTGGTCACTAATCAACTCGAGAAGATTTCTACATCAATAGTTTGGTGGAACAAAAACCTACTTCTACCAGAGAAAATTGAAGAAAAGAAATTTGCATTTAAGGAAAGCATAAACAAACATGAATACAAGTGATAACGACGCTCAAGGAACTAGCTCAGGGGTGAACGATTCAATTACCTCGTGGGAGATAGCAAATGAAGCAAAAAGGACAGGGCAGTATATAATGGAATGGATAGAAAAGCATATGAAGGATTTGATGGAAGTGTTGCATGAGTTAATGGAAGGACAAAGGAGATTTGGTGGAGGAAAACCAGGGAGAATCAAGATTTCCCAACACTTAGTAATAGAAAGTTTCATAGCAAGCAAAATCCTGGCATAGGAAACTATAAATATGAGAGAAAAGTAGAATGGGCAGACTAGATTTTATTGACATTTGATTGAGTATATATACACATATGATTGACTTGCTATACACGACCATCAGTTACTATAGTTAAGCTAGGATCCCTATAATTAAGCAATGCAATCAAAGTCTATTGTAATTTAGTAATACATATAGAAAGATATATTTACAGCTCAATATAATGAATAAATGGATTCTACTTTCCAATACTCCTCAAGTTGGAGCACTCCCAACTTGCGAACCATAGGCATGAAAACTATTTTTTTCCCAAAGCTTTGGTCAGCACATCAGCAAGCTGATTCGCGGAACTCACAAATCTCGTTATCACACAACCATCTTGTATTTTGTCTCTTATATAATGGCAATCCATCTCTATGTGCCTTGTGTGTTCATGAAAAATTGGATTAGCTGCTATATGTAACGCAACCTTATTGTCACAATATAGCAATGCAGCCTCTTAATGTAAAATCCCCAAATCTCTAAGTAACGAAGCCATGTCAATTTACAACAAGCTCCAGTTATCGTACGATATTCTGCTTCGGCTGAGGAAAGAGAGACGATTTTATGGCGCTTCGATCTCCACGAAATCAATGAAGTTCCTAAGAACACACAATACCCCGTAGTATATCTTCTTGTAAGGGGGGATCATGCCTAATCTAAGTCACAGTATGCTCGCAACCGAAGATCACTAATTGAGGAGAAGAAGTGGCCTTGGCCAGGAGCAGATTTTAAAATAGCGCACAACTCGTAAGGCTGCCTCCCAATGATCCTTCCGGGGTTGGTGCATAAATCTGCACAATATATGGATAGAGTACGTGATATCCGGCCTTGAAATTGTGAGATATATTAATTTTCCAACTAATCACCTATATTGCCTTGGGTCTTTGAGTAGCTCACTTTTATCAGACAACTTTAAGCCACGTTCCATGGGAGTATCAATGGGAGCTGCCCCTAATAACCCTACAACCTTAATAATTTCCAATGCATACTTTCTCTGAGAAATAAAAATGCCTTTCCTAGATGCAGAAATCTCAATACAAAGAAATACTTCAAGTCTCCTAGATCTTTAAGGTGAAATTGATTATGCAAGAGCTTTTTGATATTAGCTATACTCACAGGATCATTGCCAGTGATTAAAATGTCATCAACATATATCAAAAGGGCAGTAAAGGACTTGCCTTACTTCCTGGTGAACAGAGAGTAGTTAGCTTTTGATTGTACATATCCGACTGAATGTATGGCCTCAGAGAATTTTACAAACCGTTGATGAGATGCATGTTTCAAACCATATAATGACTAGTGGAGGCAACAAACCAAGTATTCCACCCCATGTCACTGAAGCCTTGTCGATAGAGACATGTAGATTTCTTCTTAGAGGTCACCATGAAGAAAAGCATTATTGACATCGAGTTGATGAAGAGACCAATCGTTGGCAACAGCTAACACCAAAAAACAATGAACAGAAATTATTTTCGCTATCGGAGAAAAAGTATCTTGGTAGTCAACACCCTCCAATTGAGTGAAACCCTTGGCTATAAGCCGTGTCTTTTACCGTTCAATGGATCTGTCAGACTTATGTTTTATCTTGTAAACCCAACGACAGCCAATTGGAGTTTTACCAGCCGAAAGAGGGGTAAGAGACCAAGTACCATTTTCCTACAGTGCCTGCAATTGAGAACGCATGTCCGCTTGCCCATCAGGGAGAACGATAGCTTCTGAATAAGACCTGAGTTTTGTTAAATTATTGATTTGAGCAATAAAGGACTAAGAAGCAAGCTTATATCGATAATATGAAATATAATTAGAGAGTCGATACCGTGTACCTTTGGTCACACCTAGAATTAAGGAGGCTGATTGGTCGGAGTAAACATGTGAGCAGACGTAGTCGTTGAGCTTAACTGGTGGACCGATATGGCAGGTGGAGCAATGAAGTTCAGGTGCTTGTGATGCAGCGGGTTTAGGGAATGGAGAAGGCGAGGACTATGGGGTCGGAGAAGATGGATCAGAGAAGTTTTATTGGGTGACAGGGCTCGAAGAAGGTAGGTCATTTGAGACTAGTGGGGCAACAAGTTTAGGACGACGAGAATAAGTGCAAAGGATGGCCTGGGAAGGGGAAGACGACGGTGCTACCGCAGGAGGAGGAGAGGAAATTTGATTGGGAGAATTAAGAGAGAGTTGGGATGAGGGAATGGGGCTTGGTGGAATTACGTTAGAGTTAAATGATGAGTCAACATTAGAGTTAAATGATGAGTCAAAGGAGGACGTAATTAAAGGAATTGGGCTTGATTGATGGGCTGTCATGGGAAAAGAAAATTTGGGTTGGACGGATGAGTAAGGAAAAATGGTTTCGTGGAATTTTACATCCCGGCTTGTAAAAATCTTTTTATTTGATAGATTAAATAATTTGTAGCCCTTTTGAGCGATGAGATAACTGATGAAGATGGATGGTATGACACTAGAGTTAAATTTGTGAGAAGTGTGAACATTAGTAGCATAGGCCAAACACCCAAAAACACAAAGATGGGAAAAGGAAAGCGGTTTTGAATACAGAAGTTCGTAAGGAGTTTTAAAAGAAATAACCGGTGGAGGTAACCTATTGATGATGTGTACAGCAGTGAGTGGACATTCGCCCCAAAATTGGGTTGGTAGTTGTGCTTGGAATTTTAATGCTCAGGCTACTTGTAAGATATGATGATGTTTGCATTCCACAACCTGTCTTGTTGAGGCGTGTAAACGCATGAAGTTTGGAAAACAACACCATGATCTTGAAAGAAAGATCGAAGTGAGATAAATTCTCCACTATTGTCACTTCGAAATGTTTTAATATGACGGTCAAATTGAGTGGAAACATAGTTGAAGAAGCATTTTAAAAGAGATTGTGCTTCATTTTTGTGTCGCATAAAAAAAATCCATGTGAAACAAGTATAATCATCAACAATAGTGAGGAAATAATAATCTCCGAAAAGGAAAGGGTGTCGATAACGACCTCAAAAATCACAATGAATCATTTCAAAAGGTTTTGTAGAAGAAATAATACTGTTATTGAAAGGAAAACGACTTTGCTTAGCCAACAGACATATAGGGCAAGCATTATTAGCCTCAATAGAAAAATTCAAAAAGTTCTTGGCAATAAAACTTAAACGAGAAGGTGATACATGGCCTAATCGATTATGCGAGAGGTCGGTGGATGAGATTGTGAGATTGCAGGCTAGTCGGTTGCTTGGTGAGGAAGGTTTTATGACAAATTGCTTCGTCGCTAATGACGCAAAAAAATATAGCCCATCTTGTTGTTTACCCAAACCAATCGTCCTCTTCGTAGCCAGATCCTGTAAAATACACCAAGAAGGGAAAAACGTCACTGAACAACTCAAACCCCTTGTCAAACGACTAACTGACATCAAATCAACTTTAAATGTAGGCACAAATAACACATCATGCAGATAATGCACGAAATTGAGAGGTAAAAACCCTTTTGCAACAATATTTGCTCTTTCTCCACTAGGCAACAACACGACCCTAATGAACAATTGTTATCTTTATGTAATAAATTAGATGACGAAACAATATGATCTATCGCCCTGCTATCAATAATCCAATTTCGGGAAGCAATCTTAGACAAACCTGGCTTTGTTACCACATTTGCTTTGGACTGAGAACCTTCATTTTGATTATTCAAGAGTGACAAAAGTTGCTTGAGTTGAGCATCGGATATTGTAAGTGAGCCTTCATTTGTGTTTGACATCTCTCCAACTTGATTAGCCACAAAAATACCTTTATGCTAATTTGAATTTTGACCTAAGTTCATTTTAGCTTTAGAATGGCCTGATGGGTATCCATGCAGCTTATAACATTTCTGGATCCAATGGCTGAAATTTCCACAGTGGTCATACAAAGGCCTACCTCTCCTAGAGCCAAAAAGATGCCAATCTCCATCTTGAGGTCCTATAAATTCCTGTTCGGTCGCGAGAATTTGGAAACCCATGAGAGCGAGTTTGTTCGTTTCTTCCTGTTGCCAAAGGAATCGGGTTGTTGCCTATAGCCATGGTGGTAGCGCTGCTACTTGAATCGATGCTTGTATGCGTTGAACTGAGGAGGCGCTGTTTCTTCTCTTATGAGATTGAAGAGTAGGCTTGGCGAATAGAAGGCAAATGATTCATGAGCAGGATTTGACCTCGAATTGGACTATAAGTTTTGTTTAGACCCGTTAGAAACTGCATCAATTTCTATCAATTGGCTTGTGCTATGTCTGAATGTGTTACTAATTCATCCCATAAACTTTTCAACTTAATATAGTAAACAGAGATAGAGAATTGCTCTTGTCGAAGAGAAGCAATACCTCGTTGTATCTCGAAGGTGCGAGTTGCATTGCCTTGAGAGGAACGCTCATAGAGATCTTCCCAAACCTCATGAGCAATAGGATAATAAGTCACATTGTCAGCTATTTCTGGATCGCAAGAATTGACGATCCAAGAATGAACCATATCGTTGTATCTCAACCAAGTCGCATAACCTTCAGGATCAGTTTCTTCTGAAGGAACTTTGATAGAACCATTGGCAAATCTAAGCTTGTTCTTTAGAGTTTAAAGCTCGAACCATAGCCCTTTTCCAACCAAAGTAATTATCTCCATTTAGAGGTTTAGAGACGAGAATCAATCTGGGGTTATCTGAATGGTGAGTGAAGAAAGGATTGGAGATATCTACCTTGGAGGAATTTGCAAAAAGCTCTAATTTTTGTGGATCAGAACTGTTGGTTTTAGGAATATCCTCAAGGTCCAAAATGACTGAAAGAGAGATGCTACACGAGAGATTAAAGTACAGCGAGTCCTTGCTCTGATACCATGTAAATATGAGAGAAAAGTAGAATGGGCAGAATATATTTTATTGACATTTGATTGAGTATATATACACACATATGACTGACTTGCTACACACGACCATCAGTTCCTATAGTTAAGCTACAATCCCTATAATTGAGCTATGCAATCAAAGTCTACTATAATTCAAGAATACATATAGAAAGATATATTCGCAGCTCAATATAATGAATAAATGGATTCTACTTTCCAATAGAAACCAATTTCGAGGCAATCAAAATCCAAAAAATGCTGGAGGGGAAGTGAATATTGAAGAAAGAAAGTTAAGACATCATCTACATGATATAGAACAGGAACCCAAATAGATTGCTACATCAGATCCTGGTCGTGAGGTGGAACTAAAAGAAGAGGTGTGAAGGTTGGCTCAAATCATCGAATGGATGCAAATAATGTGGGATGATGAATCCCCTATTTCAGTAGAAATATGGGCACAATGATTCCTAGAGATTATTTACTCTGTGACCTCAAATACTGAGGGAAAAGTGACCTTCTGATACACATAGAGCGGTTCATGGCGCCGGCACAATCCTTTGGCCATCTATAATTATAAATAAGGGTTAGTATATGATGCCGTAATTTTGTTACAGTATCAATAATGCTTCAATTGTGTGTCAATTGATTTAATCAATGGTACATAATGTTTGTATTTAAAAAATATAAATAATTTCAAGATTATTGTAACCAGTTTGTCAAGGATTTAAGGGATGGAGAATTTTTATAAAATATTTGTGACTACCCTTATAGTTTGAAATAATTTAAGTTGAACAACATGATTTACTTAAAAATGACTTTTCAACCCTCCTTTAATTTGTAATATGATTCTATTTTTTAACATAAATGTTTCGAAATCTATTACTATTAAATATAAGATATTAATTAAGTGCATGTATTTAAGTTAATGTCATAAATTACATTAATAAACTCATGGGTAAGATTGTTCGTAACCTAAAAAATACTTGACCATCTATGTTTAATAAAATTTAATATTCCATATTAAAATATCTATTATTTTATATACTATTAAGGAACAATTATAATTCATCACAAAGTATAAATTATTTTTAATGCACATTTAGCATACCTACTCCATGAAAGATTATTTTATTGATATCCTTTTATTGTAATCATAAAATTTTATGTTATTAAAAGTCATTACTCTTATTATGAAAACTAATGATGACAATATATAAAATCTTACCTCCAATAATATTTTCATGGGAACGGATGAGAATTTTTTTTATATATTTATATATTTTCATTGCAAGAACATCATTTTAGTAGATATTTTAACAAATATATTTGATCCAAATTTTGGTGGTTGGAGCTAACAAGTAAATAGTGCACTCCATCATGAGAAAGAATAAAATATCTTCTTTTTAACTAAGAATAAGGAGACAATAGAAATAAAGATTCTTTGAGCAAAGCAATAAGAGGAGACCATGTTAGCTGTTCTTTACTAACCCCTGATAAACAAAATACCCTTAGGAATAAGGTTGAGAGGCTGCCATGTGCCCAGCTACGGAGGCAAAAAGGTAACTAAAGGTTTTCTTACATACCAAGCTTATAGATGTCACCATCAATGGACAAAAAATTGAATTAATAAAATAACCTCACTTAAGGAAGGTTAGCCAACGAATGAACTAGCCATGTGTCCAAATGGACCAGAATACCCTTAGGAACACTCTAATATAGAGCTCAAGATTTCTCCAAAAATAAGAACTCTTCTTCCTCACTCAAAGAAAAAAAAAACTCATCTTCTTCTTTTTAAAAGCAAAAAGGCTATTGTCAAAGATTCAAGCTTCCTTAAACCTTCATGCCACTATTTCATTATCCAAAACCTTACTTGAGAGGAGGATATTTCTCTCTTTTTGCTCTATCCACCTCTTGGGAGCTTCTTTCCAAGTCTGATTTCTTGAAAAGTTGCTTGATCTTTTTCTTCCTATACTTCTAGGGGTTTTCCCTCTGTGTTAAATCTTCCTGAAAGATATTGACCACCTCACCTCTAAAAAGAGTTTTTTCCTTTATTATTCTATTAGAAAACTCTCTGATCTCTATAAGACCCACATCTTCCTCATATTAGTATTCACCATAAATGGCCTTTAATGAGGTTTTGGTGATATTAGGAGTTGGCCTACCTAAGGCCACATTTCAAGAACTTAAGAGATGTTTCAAGCTCCAGACTAATCCAAAGGAGCATGAGGGCTGGTATTATCTATCATCATGGCCCAAAACGAAAAAGGTTGGTTCACAATCTACCGATCATAAATAAAAATTTTAAACATCGATGGTGTTGTGCAAATTTTATTAAACTCGCAAGTGCACGAATCTATTGTAGAATAGATTAATGGTGACGAGTGTCGATCCCACGAAGAGGTAGATTTTAATTATATGTAGAA
Organism: Citrus x changshan-huyou; assembly: GCA_039657385.1. Lineage (NCBI taxonomy): Eukaryota > Viridiplantae > Streptophyta > Magnoliopsida > Sapindales > Rutaceae > Citrus > Citrus x changshan-huyou. The sequence goes on from CM077549.1 coordinate 11,633,439, forward strand.
TTAATTTTGTATGAGGGTGATTGGATTTGTAGTGAAAATGATTTGGAATATTCTAAAATTGGAATTGAAATGGCAAGAATAAATTGAAGCGAATTCTATTGAAATGAAGCACTTGGGTATCTGGATCCGTACCAACATGCACCATGGGCTAAATATTCCTTATTAATGCCAATTAAATAATGAGGGGGGAATCCACACCTCATGAACCACACTCTAATCAATATAGTGCTAAGGGCTTATCATGCCAAATAATAATAACCTTGTACTAGGAAGCCGGTGAAACTAGGGTGGTATCTAGACAAGATTATTATTATTTGTCAACGAGAAGTCAAAACATCCACAAAACCTAGAGGGGAAGAGAAAATAAATTTACCAAATAAAGCCCATGATACATGTTGAGACTTTACCTCAACCCAAGCTTGAAAGAAAATTAACTACTCATAATTGAACTAGGGGCAAAATGAAAATTTATTAAAATACATAGAAAATACAAGATGAAGAAGGAATTACAGAAAATGGAGCCCAAAAATGGATTTAGAGATATCCAATTAGGGGGGGAGGCCCCATTTTTATAGATACATTGAGTAAATCATGGCCATCGGATTAAAAACAGTTTGGACGCTCAGGATTGCGCCACGTCATCAGTCAACAGTACGCGGTTTGACCACGCGGTTTGAATAGTGACATGGTTTGACTCGGCTTGAACAGTAACGCGGTTTGGTTGAAAATAATCCTATGTAATGCATGTATCGTACGCGAGATTTTTGGTCCACTGATATGCTGCCACGTCACCATCAACAGTACATAAGAATTTTAGTCCAACAGGATCGTGACACCTGATGAGCATAATTTATATACATATTTTACCCTTTATATTATAATTGCTAGTTAATTTTATTTATTATTTTTAATTAATTGAATTATTTTATTGCATAGGGAATTAATTGGAGATTGGGAAACAAAAAGTGCATAAAGAATAACAAGTTTGGGAAAGCATCAATCAAAGCCGTGACACAATTAAGAATTTATAGCATATGAAGCCAAGAGTAATTTGCACTAAAAAAGAATTTCAATTAATCAAGTGACCTAGATTTGTAATGCATGGAAAGCAACTTAAAGGGGCCCACACTTAGCTTTTACAATTGGAAAAAGGAATCCTAGTGCCAGCTTAATTGGTGACCACGTGAGTGAAGCAAAACAAATAAAAGACCAAACCCTTTTGCTTTAGGATTGACAAGGTGGGGCCCATTTTAAAGGCTATATAAGAAAGCTAAGCTTTTGGCTTTTGGGGTGGTGGCCGCCAGAGGAGGAGAAAAAGGCTGGAAGAGAGCAGTTGCAGCAGCAATATTTCGGCTCCCATGGCTGATTTTATTTCTTTTGTTGCTCCCAATTCAAGTATGTCCAGCTAATTTTCTTATACTGGGGTTAAAGATGAAACCCTATTCAATGAAATAATTATTATTTTTATTTATTTAATTCCCATATATGTTCTTTAATGATTATGGTTTTTATTTCACATGATTAATTGGATGTTAACAAAATCTTTTCATCAATTCTGTCATGCATTATTGATTGTTAAGATTAATATTCGATTAATTCTATTCTTGGATCTATAAAGTTTATACATGATTATCTTTGATTTTATGTCTTTCATTAAATTGTTTACATGGAGTGCTTAGGAAACTTTGACTCTTTGTTATTCAATATGTTTACATGAGATTCTTAGATGTCATATTATTAAGCAGAAAAAGAACCTACATTAGATTTAATTACTTGGGCTTAATTGTTATATCAATGAGATGACATAAATTGATTTCGAGTTGTCACTCTAAAATTGGGGGTTAACTAATAATTAGATAATTACTAGTTGAATAGTGGTGGATTCTGAAACCTTGGTAATTTCTCTTATTGATTTCTCATTCGCTTTAATTGTTTCTTGGTTTAATTAGTTTAATTTCTCTTAAAACTCAATTTGCTCAACTAGGTTAGAATTAATATTAATTTTAGATTTAAATTAGACTTTTCAATTTATAACAATCCCTGTGGGATCGACCTCGTTACCACTATTCTATCTCTAGATTCGTGCGCTTGCGAGTACATTAAAATTATCACAACAACACCTCATCAGTCAATGCCACATCATCGATCCATCTATGTGAACAGTGTTGTGAACAACAATGTAGATAGTACCGTATATGTAAATAATACCATACATGTGAACAATACCATTTTTCCTTTTATACTCCTCCTAAGGTTTTTGACCATCCTGAGTTCAAAAGTGATGTCTGTTTTGCCGTCTGATCTCTCGTTCATTGTGAAATGACCATGATGCCCCTAAAATACATAAAATACTTAATTAAAATAAAACACGCATAATTAAATTACAAGAAGCTTAAATACATAAAAGTAAGGGTTGTTAGTAAGACTTGAAATGTAAAATGATGATTTTCTCCTTTATAAATATGCATTTTCTAACACTCAACACACCCCCCCAATCAGCTTATTGCTAGTCCCTAGCAAATAAAGTGAAAACAAAATTCAAACATAATTTTTTTTTAAACAATCTTGTTTATTCAATCAAACTAATGATAGCAATAAAATAAAAGTATAAGTATTATCTCCAGTCTAAAGAAACATCACACCCACATCAACCATCCACATGAATCAGTCCAGTAGACTTTGTCATAGCTACTTTCAAGAATGACATGTCAAACCCCAAAATCTCACTGGAAGTAGTGACACTCTCACAAAGAAATTAAACCCAATAAAAATAGTCACTCCAATGAATGGTAATTGAGAAAAAATAATAAAGAAGTGATATCACATGCTCTCACCAAGATGAAAGAAATATGCCCTCAGATTAGAAATAATACGATCTCAAGTCAAATAAAAATGCTAGTCAACCCAATTTATTATTTTTTTTTATGCACCACTACATCTTTTTAGCCCATATAACTAACTTCTACTTCAGACTATAGTTCCCTAAAATCAAGAAGGGCTTTTATTAGGACGTAACGTAGGCTAGGGACATGGCTAACAAAGGAGGGGAAATAAGAAAAACAAAGTATATGTTTGAGAAAAATGTAGAGAATTTTTTTTTTTGAAGTTGCAAGGTGGATTTCACCTATTTTTTTTTGCTTTTGTTGGCATAACTTTACTGAACAAAATAATTATATACATTTTTCTCAAACGTAAATAGGTGATGGAACTTATAAGACATCGGGTAATACTCCAAATCGGAGTGGGTCAAGATGATAAGTTGACAAAGAAAATGTTTTTTTTTTTAAAGGCTCAAAAGGGTTAACTATGTATATTTCACAAATGGGATGGCTAGAAAGGCTCAAACGAATCAAAGATGGTCTTTCCATCATTTTTTAGGGCTTTAAATAATCTTCCATATCTACTAGTTAGATGGGCCTCCAAATGTAGCAATACACATTTTTTTTTCTTTTTTTCCTCTTTTTTTTTTTAATTTTACGAGTTAATTGCTAAGCAAACACACATTTTAAGGGTTAACTCAAAAGAAATCTAGAGGTTGTGTATAAAATAATAAACTGCTAAGCTGCATGAAGAATAGGCAAAATGGATACTCTCCAAGAAAAATGATAGGCTCAAAAACTCACTTGGTACTTATTATGACATGTTCATTCCTTCAAGCAACTTATATTTGTCTCTGACATCAACATGTAGAGTAGCAAACATGGCGTAACATCATTTAAGACCAAAGATAATACAAGTACTAAAATTTGAAATTCATCATGTCATCCAATGTTAAAACAAATCACACAATTATTTTTTTAAACAATATTCTACCCTTCAACCTATTCTAAACATGAAAGGAAAATAAGCATGCAGAAATGTGAAAATGATGCAGAAAAACTAATTAGAAAAATTACACTTAAACTGATAGAAAAAGAAAATGATTTTTTTTAACTAAAAAGATGCGTTCCTAGAGGCATTACACTCCATATTCAGCCATTTTCTACTCAAAAATTTGAAAATGTATATTTATAAAGGAGAAATTAAAAAGAAGAAGAAAAATGAACATCAAAACTTAATAAAGAAAAAGAAAATGTTTGAATTTTTTTATTTTTTTTTTCAAATGATGACGATGCATTTCTAGAGTCACTACACTCCATATTCAGCCATCTTCAACACAAAAAGTTAGCAACAGTTAGTTTCTACAATAAAAAATCAGTAAAAACTTAACCAAGATTTCACAATTATCGACTATTCCCTCCCCCAACCAGAACGAAACATTGTCCTCAATGTTTTAAAGGAAAGAAGTAGAGTTTAGAAGACATCACCTGGGTGGTACAACACAGAAGAAAATATTTACAAGCGGAGAGTTAAATTTAATTTGTACTTCTTACTGCGGCTATTATTACCATCATTATTTGGACGCTCCAACACAAAGGTTCAGGGGTCTGGCTCCGGTCTATAAGCTTGTAACAGATCAAGTAGCTCATTAGCAGTGTGAGCACAAATAAAAAGCTTTTTCGCTGTGGAAGGAATGAAATAGTTTTTTATTGCATGGTTAAGAAATGCGATGAAGCTATCATAAAAGTTATTGACTTTTAACAAACCGATAAGTTTCTGGTGAATGTGCAAATAGGCCCAGGATGCTAGTGTGATAAGTGCCTCTAGAGTTGCAAGATCTCCTAGTAGGAAAATAAAAGCATCAGCATGATTAAGCATTTCAGTTATTCTTTCTTGCATACCTAAGACGACTAACTCTTCTCCAGTCAGTGAGTCAGACGAACTGTCCAAAGGTTTTAGGGCTCTTGGAATGATGCCTAACACTTGGCTTCCTCTGACAAAAGCAGCTTCTGAGACCAATTTTGATAACCCCCGGTTACCTCCTCCATACTCCAAGTGTAATTTTCTCTCTGCTATGCTTCGACCAAGATCTATGGCTGCCTCAACGAACTCTTTATGTTTGCCATAGTTAAATCCAGAAAACACACAAATGTTCTTGAATTGTCTATTGGGAGTAGCTGCCATTGGGATACTTCTCAAAAATAATTTTTGAGTGCTTAACAAAAAATCATATTTAAGAATCTTGGTGACAGTGGGTCACAGCTGTGTATGAGGTACCATGTCAGTGTCAAATGACGCGTAAAGCACATGGCTCGAGAGTTAAAAAGCAAACAGTAAAAAGAAAAAATGATAAAATAAAATTATTAAAGACAATAATTCAAATGATAAAACAACAATGAAATAAAATAACAGTAAAGTAAAAGTATATTTATAGGTAATTGCGACTGTGGCTCACATCTTCCTCTGGTTTTACATCCAAAAACTGCTTGAACGCCCTCTATGGGTCGAGGATAGGCTTCCCATCCAGTTTTCTTATAAACTGGCAAACATGGTCGTTTATAATCAGATTCCCGAGACCATATCATGCATGCTCTTTCTGAAATAATGGCCATAATTGGAGAATCGCTCCTTGGATATATCCATTGGGATGCATTTTAAGAGACAAAAGGATATTATCCAATGACTCCTTATTCAAGCCATCCCTAATGAATTGAATCTTATCTTCCCTATTATCAGACACCATTCCTAAAGAACATGATTTTTTTATCGCAACTCATTCTGCCACACTTATTACAAGCAATAGAAATTCTTCGAGCTCTTCGTTTTCTTGCATGATTTCCTTTACCACAACTAGGTAACTCACCTGCCAATCATACTTTAGCCTCGATTAACCAACGGATGTCAGTAAGTATGTTATTCCTCATGAGCAATCTCATGTGTTCGGACCAAGCTTTATAGATTGTAATGAAGGCATTCTGAGGAAGTGAAGGGAATCAATTGTGAAGCTTCGCTAGAATCTCGTTTCTGTCCATACCTTTGCCTTAGAATATCAATTATTATGGGAAACTGCAGTAACTGACTTAATTGTCACGGAGTACCGTTATCCGCCACTTCACCGGGGTAATAAACTAAAGCACACAAACAAAGAAAAACAAACTAAAACATATAAAGAAAATTACAATCGTCCTCTTATTGAATTTACCTCAAGCTCTAACTGGATGTTGTAGACACTTCTCTCAATGTCTCTGAGTTGGCTTTCTAAATCCTCAACATAGTATACTAACTCTGGTGGTTGCAGAGCCCAAATACGATGTGTTTTACAAAATCGAATCTGACTTTTGAGATGAGATTTTACACGTTGAAGTGGTTTAAGAATGTTCAGGAGGAATTGTTTAGCTATATCACTCATGATTAACAATGATAAGAGAAAACTTAATGGTTAAACAAACACACTTATGCAAAAAAATAATTTCAATTAGCAAAAGAATAATAATAAAAAGAAAAAAAAATCAAATCACCGAAAAGAAAAAAAAACTTAATTCAAATCTGGTGGGTCACTCAAATTTATTTCGATGTCCTCTCTATGTAGTTGGTACTCTAGATATGGCTTTAATCTTTGACCATTAACTTTAAACGTGACACCGTTTTTTGGGTCCTTAATTTTAATTGCCCCATGTGGAAAAACAATATGAACAATAAAGGGGCCAGACCATCGAGAGCGTAACTTACCTGGGAATAGATGCAAGTGAGAATTGAATAAAAGCACTTTCTGACCTGGAGTGAAAGATTTTCTCATAATTTGCTTGTCATGAAAGACTTTCATTCGTTGCTTGTAAATCTTGGCATTTTCGTATGCATCATTGTGAATTTCTTCAAGTTCTACCAGTTGTAATCTTCTTTCTGAGCTAGCTTGCTGCATGTCAAAGTCGAATTTCTAGATGGCCCAATATGCATGATGCTCGAGTTCCACAGGTAGGTGGCAAGGTTTTCCATACACTAGCCTGTAGGGTGACATCCCAATCGGGGTCTTGAAAGCTGTTCTATATGCCCATAATGCATCATCAAGTCTTAATGACAAATCTTTTTTGTCTGGCCTCACTGTCTTTTCTAATATGTGCTTTATTTCTCGATTGGAGATCTCAACTTGGCCACTGGTTTGCGGATGATATGGGGTTGCCACTTTGTGAGTGATTGAATACTTTGTCAGAAGAGTTTTGAATACTTTGTTATAAAAGTGGGCACCACCATCACTGATTATCGCTCGAGGGAATCCAAAGCGTGAAACAATGTTGTTTTTTAAAAATCCTATCACCACCTTGTGATCATTGGTTTTACATGGAATTGCTTCTACCCATTTCGATATGTAATCAACAGCAATCAATATGTATTGATGGCCAAAAGAAGAGGGAAATGGTCCCATAAAGTCGATACCCCATACGTAAAAAATCTCAACCACTAAAATTGGATTTAGTGGCATCATGTTACTTCGTGTAATGCTCCCCATTCGTTGACACCTATCACATGAAGAACAGAAAGTGTAAGCGTCTCGAAATATAGTTAGCCAATAGAAACCACATTGTAAAACTTTAGTCGTTGTTTTCTTAGCACTGACATGGCCTTTACACACTTGTTCATGGAAGAATGAAATGATATTTTGAATTTTACTTTCTGGGACACATCGTCTAACAATTTGATCTGCACAATACTTGAACAAATAAGGGTCATCCCAAAGAAATTCTTATTTCCTCAAAAAATTTGGCCTTATCTTGCTTGTTCCAATGCTCTAGAAGTTGACCTGTAACAAGATAATTAACGATATCAGCATACCAAAGTAATACTTCCACACTCATTAATTGTTCATCTGGAAATGACTCATTCAATGTTAATGGCTCTGTAATTGTGTCAAAATGGTGACGAGAGAGATGGTCTGCCACAACATTTTCTGTGCCTTTCTTATCTTTGAATTCCAAGTCAAATTCTTGCAAAAGTAACACCCAACGAATTAGTTTAGCTTTTGCATCTTTCTTTGTGAGAAGATATTTAAGAGCAGCATGATCTGTGAATACATTTATTTTACAACTAATGAGATAGGATCGAAATTTTTCCAATGCAAACACTACTACTATCATTTCTTTTTCAATAGTTGAATAATTCAATTGTGCATCATTTAATGTCATACTAGTATAGTAAATAACATGGGGAATTCAATCAACTCTTTGTCCTAATACTGCTCCTACTGCATAATCAGATGCTGAATGATGGGTGATGATATCAACAACTGCTTTAATTTTTCAAATGCCACAAGACATGAATCATCAAAGATAAAAGGTACATCCTTAGCAAGTAGATTGCATAAAGGGTCTAGAAACTTTGCTAAAATTTTTAATGAAAGGTCTATAAAAACCAGCATGTCCAAGGAAAGATCTTACTTCTTTGACTGTTTTGAGTGGAGGAAGATTAGAAATGAGATCCACCTTGGCTTTGTCAACCTCAATACCTTTGCTTGAAATGATGTGACTGAGAACAATACCTTATTTTACCATAAAATGACACTTTTCCCAATTTAAGACTAAGTTCTTCTTGATACATCTCTGCAGAACTAGTGTTAGATAATGTAAACATTGATCAAATGAATCACCAAAGACAGAAAAATCATCCATAAACACTTCAAGGAATCGTTCAACCATATCAGAAAAAATGCTCAACATGCATCGTTGAAATGTAGCAGGTGCATTACATAATCTAAATGGCACCCTCCTATATGCAAAAGTGCCAAAAAGGCAAGTGAAAGTGGTATTCTCTTGATCTTTTGGTGCTATGGGAATCTGATTACATCCTGAATAGCCATCTAGAAAGCAATAAAATTCATGGCCTGCTAATCTATTAAGCATTTGATCGATAAATGGTAAAGGAAAATGGTCTTTACGTGTGACAGAATTCAATTTTCTATAATCAATGCATACACGCCATCCTGTAGTTACTCTAGTGGGTATCAATTCATTATCGGCATTCGTAACTACTGTGACTCTTGACTTTTTGGGGACAACTTGCACTTGACTAACCCATGAACTATCAAAAATTAGGTAAATGATACCTGCGTCTAATAGTTTAAGGATTTCAGTTCTAACAACTTCTTTCATGTTAGGATTTAACTGACGTTGCATTTCCCTAGTAGGTTTAGCATTTTCATCAAGGTGAATGTAATGCATGCAGTCTACTGGATTTATACCTTTTATGTCTGTTTTGGTCCATCCTAATGCTCCTTTGTGCTCTTTTAAAACATTCAACAACTTACCTTTTTTTTCGTCATGGAAGGATGATGAGATGATTACCGGCAGAGTACTTTTTTCTCCCAAAAACGCATATTCCAATGTGTTGGGTAATGGTTTGAGCTCGAGTTTCAGTGGTGATTCTGATGATGGGATGAGTTTCTTCTCTGATGGTGTGAGTTGTTCAACTCTTAACTTCCATTTATTAGTGTCCATGGATGGTGCTGAGTCAAGTAGGCCGTTGACCTCATCAACAGATCTGTCAATATCAAAATCCAAATCAAAGTAAGTTAAATATGTTTGTAAAGGATCATCACTAAGGTTTGAAACAAAAGTATTATCAACTAATGATTCAATTAAATCCACATCAACAATTCCATCATCCGCATTGTGAGATTGTTTGGCAATGTTGAAGATGTTCAGCTCCATAGTCATGTTGCCAAAAGACAACTGCGTATTTCCAGTCCTACATTGAATGTGAGCATCCATAGTTACTAAAAAAGGTCGGCCTAGAATAATGAGGATGTGCTTCATTGAATCCTGGATTGATTGAGTGTCAATTACAATGAAATCAACAAGAAAATAAAACTTGTCTACCTGGATAAGCACGTCCTCCACAATACCACGAGGTATTTTCGTGGACCGATCTGCAAGTTGTAACACCACTGGAGTTGGGTGTAATTCTCTCAGTCTAAGTTTCACGAATACAGAGTAAGGCAACAAATTTACACTAGCTCCTAAATCCAACAAAACATTCTCAATTGTGTGGTTCCCTATACAACATGAGATAGTGGCGGAGCCTGAGGCTTTGCATTTTAGAGGAATTTTGTGTTGGAGTATAGAACTAATGTTTTCTGTTAAAAATGCCTTCTTTTGAACATTAATGTTTCTCTTTTTAGTACAAAGGTCTTTAAGAAATTTAGCATAAAATGAAACTTGCTTTATAGCATCAAGTAAAGGGATGTTAACAATTACCTGTTTGAAGATTTCAAGAATCTCACCTGTGGATTTTCCCTTCTTTCCTTTAGCTAACCTCTGAGGAAATGAAGCTTTGGGAACATATTCTCGTAGGTTGGTTTATTCTTTCTCTTCCGATGGTGAGTCCTCAACATTCACAGGTACAATTTGATTTTCTTTTGTCATCGGCATCTCCACTTTGTTGTCAATTTCTTTTTCTTTTCGCAAGGTCATGACTGCTTTGACCTCTCCATGCTGCTATGGTGAACTAGTACTTGCTTCATGTACTCCTTTAGGATTAGACACTGATTGACTTAGAAATTTACCTTTCTCAACAGTCATTGCCAATGTCTGAACTGAAGAAGCAAGTTGTCCTACCATCTTCTTGAGGCTTGAAACTGATTGGGCTTGTGAGTTGAAGCCTGCTCTCATTTCATTTCGTAGTCCATCACTGGTGCGGTTCTGTTGCTCAATCGTGGAGTGAGTAACATTCCTGAAATTCTGGAATGCATCCTCCCATGGTCTGGGTTGAAAGTAGTTCTGGTTCTGATTGTATGGTCTGAATGGTGGCTGAGAGACTTGAAGAATTTGAGGAATTGGTTGCATTAGTGGAGCTGGAGCTGCTGGTCCATTCTGTTGGAATCCTTGAAACCATGAAAAATTTGGGTGGTCTCTCCATCCAGGGTTATATGTGTTGGAGTATGAGTTGTAATTTGATGGTTTTCTCATTACACCTATGGCATTGGCTTGATCTGAGTATAAGTCATGGTCATGTGGCTCTGTTGATTTAGCAATCGTTAATGATGCTATTTGTCGAGAAAGACCTTCAACCATCTCCTTGACTTCTTTGATTCCCGAAGTTGACTCGCCAATGTGAACCTCATTTACTCCCTTAATTCTTCTAGTATTCCTAAGTGATTAACTCTGTTGTTGGGAATTATCCGCTTGCCGCTGGAAGAATTCCTAAATTTTTTTATGCACTTTTTGACATTAGCGCTCCTCCACTTGTTGTCATTAACCATTCTTGCACATTCGGTAATAATCCCTCCAAAAAGTATTGGCATTGGTGCCATTTCTCGTACTCATGATGTGGACATTTCAAAAGTAGCCCATTGAATCGCTCCCATGTTTCGAAAAACTGCTCGTCCTCTCTTTGGGTAAATTTTGAAATTTCCCTGCAAATAGCATTGGTTTTATGCACTGGGAAATATTTATTCAAAAATTTCGTTACCATTTGTTCCTATGATATGATGCTATTAGCAGGCAATATATTAAGTCATGAACGAGCTCTATCCTTTAAAGAAAATGAGAATAATCTAAGTTTAACATCATTATCTGAAAAATTCTCATATTTAAATGTTTGACAAATGGCATGAAAATCATTTAAATGATTATATGGGTCCTCATTTTCTAGGCCATAGAATGTTGGAAGACAATTTAGCACACTAGGTTTTAGTTCAAAATTTCTAGCAGCTACATTTGGGTATCTTATGCATGATGTGCTCAAATTAGCTAAAGGACTTAAGTAGTCCTTAAATGGCATCTCCTGTGGTGGTGGTTGTTGTTGCAAATCCATTTTATTTTTAACGTTTTTGTGTGTGCGCAGTATTTTTTCTAATTCAAGGTCTATAGGCTCAAGATTAGATAATAATGACCTTCGACCATGCATGCAAAGAACACAAAATAAATGGGAACAAAACAAATAAAAATAAAGAAGAAGGAGAACTTACGGTACTAACCTTATCACGCTGTTACAACTTTTCTATAAAAACACACTAAAACAAATACATGAAATAAATTAACTAAAAATAAATTAATAAAATAAAGAAAAAATTATAAAGAAAAATAAATTAAAAATTAAATTACAGAATTTTAAAGAAGAGAAAAAGAAAAGAAATTCTTACCTCTAAATGTAGATTCACTTTTTTCTCTTTTTTTCTTTTTTTAAGAAAAAAATACAAGAAAACAATTAAAAGAAATTATTCACAAAAATTAATTCTATGAGGGTGATTGGATTAATGGTGACGAGTGTCGATCCCACGAGGAGGTGGATTTTAATTATATGTAGAATTAATTTTGTATGAGGGTGATTGGATTTGTAGTGAATATGATTTGGAATATTCTAAAATTGAAATTGAAATGGCGAGAATAAATTGAAGTGAATTCTATTGAAATGAAGCACTTGGGTATCTGAATCCATATCAACATGCACCATGGACTAAATATTATTTATTAATGCCAATTAAATCATGAGGGGGGAATCCACACCTCATGAACCACACTCTAATCAATATAGTGCTAAGGGCTTATCATGCCAAATAATAATAACCTTGTACTAGGGAGCCGGTGAAACTAGGGCGGTATCTAGACAAGATTATTATTATTTGTCGACGAGAAATCAAAACATCCACAAAAACTAGAGGGGAAGAGAAAATAAATTTACCAAATAAAGCCCATGACACATGTTGAGACTTCACCTTCAACCCAAGCTTGAAAGAAAATTAGCTACTCATAATTGAACTAGGGGCAAAATGAGAATTTATTAAAATACGTATAAAATACAAGATGGAGAAGAAATTACAGAAAATGAAGCCCAAAAATAGATTCAGAGATATCCAATTGGGCAGGGGGGGAGGCCCCCTTTTTATAGATACATTGAGTAAATCATGGTCATCAGATCAAAAACAGTTTGGACGCTCAGGATTGCGCCACGTCATCAGTCAACATTACGAGGTTTGACCATGCGGTTGGAATAGTGACACGATTTGACCCGGCTTGAACAGTAACGCGGTTTGGTTGAAAATAATCATGTGTAATGCATGTACCGTACGCGAGATTTTTGGTCCACTGATATGCTGCCACTTCACCATCAACAGTACATAAGAATTTTAGTCCAACAGGATCATGACACCTCATCAGTCAATGCCACATTATCGGTCAATGCCACGTCATCGATCTGTCTATGTGAACAGTGTCGTGAACAGTAACGTAGTAGTACCATATATGTGAATAGTATTGTACATGTTAACAATACCATTTTTCCTTTTATACTCCTCCTAAGGTTTTCGACCGTCCTGAGTTCAAAAGTGATGTTCGTTTTGCCGTCTGATCTCTCGTTCATTGTGAAATGACCATGATGCCCCTAAAACACATAAAATACTTAATTAAAATAAAACACACATAATTAAATTACAAGAAATTTAAATACATAAAAGTAAGAGTTGTTAGTAAGACTTGAAATATAAAATGACGATTTTCTCCTTTATAAATATGCATTTTCTAACACTCAACAGATGGCTTTGGGCCTTCGGAGATTGCGATCAATTCGTTATAGAAAAAAAGGCATACAAAGTACCAAGTGTATTTAGACAACTAGGTCGGGTTTTAATTAGTAATTAAAACATACGTACAGGTATGAGCGATCATAACAAACATAAGTGCATGTTATGCAGTTTTGTGAGGTGATCAACCAAAGGTATCACTACAAATTCGAACAAATATTAGAAAAGCACTGCAATACTGCAATTCGTACATAGTAGAGAACTTTCAAGTAGTGAATGGACTTGTGGATTTGCAAGAGGCCAAGCCAACACAACATGTGAAGAAAAAGAGAAAGGAACTGACCTGATCATTGAGCTATACTCACATAAGATGTAACATACACTATGTAATTACTAACTGAGATGGCCACCACTTGCAGGGGGTTCATCATTATCGAACCCACACCCTCAAAAAAAATTTAAATTACCAAATTCATTCGCAATCTGCTGCAGGTTTTAATAATTACCAAACACAACTACAACCTACAGTGAGTTTTGCTTGTAACCCACAATGGCTATAATAGCAATAAATTTATTTTAAATGAGCATGTTCTGCCCATAACCTGCAATGGCAGCATAAGCAACAAATTTATTTTAAATCATAACAACACATCTAGAATTATAGTGCTATATTACTATTACATACAAAATATACTATTACATTCAAGAAAAATATACTTTTACTATTACATTATTGCTATTGCATTAAAAAAAATTAGATTTATCTAAACATTTCTATAAAAATATACTTTTACTGTTTGCACACAAATATGAAATTAACTCTGCAGTAAAAGTTATGCTTATGCTTGAACTTTTGATTAGATTAGCAGTAGCCAAGTTTAGGTTGATTTTTAACCCAAACCAACTAATTTAAGATAGATCAATTTCAACTAATATGGTTGTCTTTTTATTGATAACTACACAAGTGTATTTAAAAAATATATGCACATGTTCTATGGAAAGAACGACGTGAATCAATCTAGCGATAGCAATTATTTATCTTTATAATTAAATATTTTTATAATTAAGAAGATTATGTCAGGTTTTAAACAACAAATGGCCACCAATAACTTAGTTTATGTGCTTTTATAATTAAATATTTTTAGTGAATTTTAATAATTAAAATTTATAAAAAAAAATAATTGAAATAAAATTACGGATTGACAGAAACCCATGAATATCCGTTGCATTTTTTGTTAATACCAAACCCACCCGCAAACCCACCGGATTTAAATTTGTAATACGAATCTCATCTGCAGCCCACAAAATTACCCGTAACGGATGGTTTTTTGGTTGGTAAGTTCGGACATATTTAGGAATTTGTGGGTACCATTGTCATCCCTATCATTAACCCTCTGTTGTCAACAGGAACCGTATAATCAAGTATTTTGGGAAAACTAAAGAAAAGGACCCGCTAGGAGATGGATCCAAAAGATGGAGGTTGAAAGCAAACATCCGATATAGTTGGGGCACAAACACGAAGACAACCCCTCGCAGCATGCCCAACAATAATGGTACCAATTTTAGCATCAACTGTGCATAATGGAGATTCAGAAATCGTTGTTAAACAAAATCTGACCGAGACAAAGAAAAAAGAAATTGCTTTGAGCACACCCGACATGTGGTGAATTTCACTAAAGATACGTGTACAGAGAAAGAGCTCGTATGAAATCCTTTAATGGAGTGTGATCAAGAGGTAATGCATAAAATTTAAAATGTATTAAAGATTCAAAGTATATGAAAATATTCTAATAGAAGTATAATATATAGATCTAACCTTTGCTTATGGCCAGGCAAATTATCGTAGATGTAGGCTTATGCAATACCATGACCATCTGATCAAACAAGGAATAAAGGGAATTGCTATCCTAAATAAATTGAAGAGCAACATTGCAGAGATGAAAGCAAAGACCGAGAAAAAATTTAAAGCAAATGAGAGCCAAAAAAAAATAAAAAATAAATAAATAAATAAACTAAGGCAACGACAGAAAAAGCTAGAGGAAAAGGCTCTTCGTTGGGTAGAATTAATCACAAAATTGAAGAGAACGAACAGTTAATTCGAAAAAGAAAAGCAGATCGAATGTGACGAAGGTACTTTGCTGGTGGAGGAAAAACACCCTGGCATAGATTTAAAGAGCATCAAGGAAGAGATCGGAGTCTCCAAGACTAAAATACAAAAGCAGCTAGGGCAAGTTCCCAGAGAAAGAATGAAGGGAATAGATGCGGAAACAATGGCTCTCCAGAATAAGGATGCCCCATCAACCTAAATTGATATTACGGAAGAGCAATCAACATGAAATAGCTATATAATTTTGAATAGTGATGTATGATTTGAACAAGCAGCAAGTTATTTATGAAACTTGTGGCATTGCATATATTTCATATCTTATTTCACATTGATTAAATGTATTGTATGGAAAATATGTTTTATAGGCCAGAATTAAAATTTTAAAAATTATGTCGCGAAAGCACTACAAGAAATAAGATTATGTAGCGAAAGGGCTACAAGAAATAAGAATTAAAATAAGAACAAAATTAAGAACTGGATCATAGATAATGCTCGAAGTTGAATTTCGTTATGGGTAATACTTGTGAGGCATTTCAGCACTATATTTCTTATAATTATTCCTGACGTTTTTTCCATCAGGTCCTTCAAGTTGATAAGTCCCAGGGCAAACCATTTTCAGCACATTGCAAGGTCCTGCACACTTAAACATGAGGCTTCCCTTCTCAGTAATGTAATCTCGTTAGAAGATTCAAAACCAATGGAAACTAATTTAGCCATATGCATGGCTCTTGCCAAAGGAATTCCAATGCCAAGATTGTGTCAATCCACATCCACTGAAAACAGCATCATCAAGGCAGACAAACCCCTCAATCAAAGTAAATCTCCATCATCTAGAATCAAGGAAATCTCTAATGGCTAGTTAATTGAAATTCCTGACTGTATGAAATTTATTTTTTCATTTTTTATCTCTTTGTATTTTTGTGTAAATATCGTACATACTCTTGTATATAGTACAATAAGTGAAATACAACTTTTATTTAGAATAACATTGTTTCTTTCATGGTATCTGAGCCTTATGGCCTCAACAGCTCCATCCTCGCGAAAAGAAACCAAACTTACTCTCCAAACCTTTCATCAATGCTCAAGCTTAATATCATCAAGTTTTCATCTAAGAATTATCTCTTGTGGAGGTCTCAAGTGCTGCTGATGATCCAAAGCGTCAGCTTAGAACATCACATAACTAATTCTGAGCTTCGACCAAAGACTATCAAAGAAGGAGAAAAAGAAACTGCCAATCCCGAGTTTACAACATGGCTTAACAATGACGTATTTGCTTAAAACATGGCTGAGGGAGATGATGATGGAAGATACGCTGGCTCTTAGTGGTTGGATGAGAAGCTGCAAATGAAGTTTGGTTCACCATTAAAGAGCAAATGCTTCCCGCCACGAGAAAAAAAAAAAAAAAACTTGACTGAAAGATAACCTTTATTTGCTGAAGAAAGAGTCTTCAGGGCTAGAAGAATTTCTTCGAAAACTCAAAGGGATTTGCGACAACTTAGCAACTATTGGAAACCATTTGCAAATGAGGACAGTTTTACAATTGCCCCATTCACTTAGTCCAAAGTATGCCAACTTCAAAACAGCCATGCTCACGAAGCCTCCGTATCCAAGCCTGAAACAATTCCTTCTTGCCCTAAATAACCATGAACTATCATGGCCCAAAAGAAAAGAATACATCAGACATAAACCAAGCCTTTTTTGGGCAAAAGGGGAAAAGAAGAAATCAGCATGGCGGTAGGTTCAATGGTCTTGGCAAAAGACCAAATCAAGGAGGAAGAAAAATACTTACCAGAATGTGCCTTACCAAAATCAAAACCATAACAACATAATCAACACGGAAACCAGAATCCTCCACCGTTCAACAAATAAAATTTACACAAAACTGAGGGAGATTAAAAAAGATACAACCATAATAAGTCAAGAGTGATCTATCAAATTTGTGGCAAAACTAACCACAGTACTGCGGTGTGTTAACACAATATGACTATGTGTATGCCGAAAAAGAGAAAGAAGCTCCACAAGAAGCCCTTGAGGCAATGAATCTTAACGTTGATGTTGATCAACAATTTTTTGCTGATTCGAGAGCAACTGCACATATGACAAACAACGCAGGCAAGCTTAAAAGAGCCATTCTATATGAAGGTTGTGATACGATCTTTGTTGGCAATGGACAAAGTTTACCAATATCACATCACCCATTGAAAAAACTTTGTTAGACACTGTACATGGGCATTTAATGCTTCCTGTTTTGTTGTCAGGAAGAAGGAGAATAGAGTAATGGGACGAGGACAAATATAAGGGAATTTTTTTTCTTTTTCTTTTTTTAACACCTTTGGTTAAAGGTTAGAGGAGGGACAAAGCTCCAATTCATTTTTTAATCTCTTACCTCCTCCAAGATTCAAATTCGGGTGGCCAGTGGAATAAAGCTGCTTAAAATATAGGGGAACTCGTATGCACTAGATGAAGAAAAAAAGGAGTAACCTTTAATGCAATAAAAATAGATTCTATAGATACGACTTTGTGGAACAAAATGCTTCGTCATCCAAGTTTGAAGATCATAGAAGCCCTAAAGAATAATTAGGAAATAAACCTAACTTATTGGACTGGGAAACCTTCACTTTGTGTTTAATGCCAATATAGAAAAGAATTGTAATGTACCTTTTAAATCGACTACTAAATAATGGAGTTTCCACTCCGGGGTCCATCTCCTATTTTATCCACATAAAATTTTCGTTATTATATCATATTTGTAGACGATTTTAGTAGATTTTGTAGGTTGTTTTCGCTAAAATTAAAAATTTGATTTTTTTAAGTGGTTCTTTAAGTGTGAAGCCGAATTAATTATATTCTGTTATAAGGTTGATGAGGTGGCTGGTGTGTTGGCATGTGTGGGACCCGTGTGAAGAAGCAGTTAGTCTTAACAGCTTGTTTCTGTTATTGGGGGACACACGAGCAGAAGGAATATATATATATGCTGATTGTTAAAGCATGAAGTAGTTCTGGAATAGCTCTAGAAATATAGATAGAAAAACACTTAAGGGTTTTAATCTGTACTGTGAGTTGTTACTCTGTAAGTCAGCCATTCTTGATCAATAAAGCTTCTGCCCTAGCTGGCAATTTTCAGCCGTGGATGTAGGTTCCTTTGTGGGACTGAACCACGTTAATTTCGTTGTGCAATAGTTCTTGACTCCTCTGTTTTCTTTCTTCTCATTCTTTCTTGCAATTGGTGATTCTGAGTTCGTGAGATAATCATTCTTTCTTAGAGAGTTAATATAGCTCTGTTTTCTTAACATTAAGTTCCAAAAATAGATGGAGAACAAGTTAAATAGGAAGATTAAAAATTTTACAATGCGATGAAGAGGGAGAATTTTACTCCATGGCATTTTCTCTGCATTTGGAAAATTGTGGAATCATTAAGTATCTTGCCATTACACGCCTGACAAAATGGTGTAACAGAACGCAAATGCAGATACTTGACAAAAACGGCTCTCACTGTTATGTTTCAATGTGTCTATAGTAGAAAATTTATAGGTTGAAGCATTTCTAGCTGTTTTTTATCTAAAAAATTAGATGCCTCTTACATCTCTAAAAATGAAAATCCTTCATAAAAAATTATTTAATAAATCTCCCAGTTATATTGGAATCAAAATATTTGGCTGTCGATGCTTCCCTTACCTAAGGGACTATACCAAAAGCAGTTTGAGAAAGCCTTGCCTTGTGCATTTATTGGTTATAGTCCTCTAAATAAATGATGTTAATGTCTAAATATAAAACAAATCGAGTTTACAAATTAACACATGTAATTTTCAATGAGGATGATTTTTCATATCATGACAAGCTAACACCTAATTCTTTTTTACAGGAACATAATGAAGTGACTACGTTTCCTGACTTTGATAAGTGGATTCCAAAATTAGTTAAAGCTAAAATTCCTAATGCAGCAATTGAAGGTCCACAAGAGCTGCATGCAAATCAAAATATTCTTATGGGTCCTTAAAAGTCACATGTAAATCAAAATATCGTTATTCCTTTTGCTGCATCCGAATGTCCATAAGAATCCTTTGGAAGCATGGACTTATCCATCAAAATAATGGCGTGATTAATAGAAAGCCTTTGACCGACCACAAGAGTCCTATTTCAAGCGAAATAAATGAATCAAATCGGCCTGGTGATAGTAATGCGGTAATCAATGAAGAAATTAACTCACAAGACAATGATGCTATCGAAGACACTGACAATGACAAATCCAGTTCATTAGAGACGCAGAGACATGATTTTGATTTACAGGGTAGCAAATATAGACTACCAGACATCTCAGAAAAATTGTTTATTAACTTAGTCATTCCAGAATTACAGCAAGCCGAACCAACAACGACATCAAAATTCATCCAATGTTGACACGACTCAAGCTGAAACATAGCCCTCACCTAGCCTTAGGTGCAGATTAAGAATTATATACGGAGCAGCTTTAGAAAACACTCTGAGTTAATGCCGTGAACAGAGAAATCAAAGCTCTAAATCAGAACAATACTTGGACTTTTGTTCCACATCCTACAGATGCCAATGTTCTAAGTTCCAAATGGGTCTATAAAATCAAGTACAAGGACTATGGCACAATTGATTCATTTAAGGCAAGACTTGTTGGCAAAGGGTATAATCAAGTTCTGGTTTTGACTTTGAAGAGACTTTTAGGCCTATTATAAAACCAACAACTATAAGTCTTGTCTTATCTCTTGGTGTAAGGTCTCAATGGCTCATTTAAAAATTTGATGTCAATAATGCATTTTTGCATGGACAACTCAAAGAAATAGTATATTAAGAGCAGCTTCAAAGTTTCAAAAATTATATATTGCCATCTCATATTTGTAAACTCCACAAGTGTCTATATGGTCTAAAATAAGCCCCTATGGCCTGGCTTCAATGCCTCTCCCATGCCTTTTTTAGGCTAGATTTCATAGCAGCAAACAAGACACTTCACTTTTTAGTTATAATCGTAATAATGTTTTTATTCTAGTACTTACAGATGTTGACGATGCGATTATCACATGCGATAGTGAGGACCGGCAACAAACTAAGATAAACCAACTTAGCAGCCAATTTTGCTAAAATGCCTTCGTATTCTTAGCTATCTTTTAGGAATAGATGTCAAAAAATTTAATCATGGATTTTCCTATCACATGCAAAATATATAACGGAGTTATTGAATTCAGTTTTGTTCGGTTCAGATGAAAAAAACTGAATGGTTCACAAAATAAAGAACCAATTGGTTTTTATTTGAGTTGGTTCAAAATCAAATCAAAATGAATAACTGTCCTGATCAGTTTACTAATTTAAATTAAAAAGGAAACAAATATTATTCATCTATAAGCAACGATATTTATTTATTATAAAACTATTTTACATTCATTATTTTCCTATAAATCATGGACTATATTGATTGCAATTGAATTGAATTAAGAAAAAATCCAAATTTATGTAAGAAATTTAAAATTTTAGCTAGTATAAAAGAAAAATTATTAAAATTCTTAAACCAAACAAACCAAACTAAACCGAACCGAAATAATTGAACTCGGTTTGATTCGGTTGTTCAATTAGGTTCATATATATATATAAACCAATCGGTTATGATTTGGTTTGGTTCGAGGGTAGAACCGAATCAAACCAAACCTGTTAACGCCCGCCCCTGGGCTAAACTGTACACCTATTACAACACCTACGACGGTGAAAACAGCATCAGCTTTGGATGATCAAGAACCTATGATTGCTACAGAATATCGAGGCCTAGTAGGCAGATTGCAGCACCTTACCAATGCGAGACCTGATATAATACATTTAATCAATCGCATTTGCCAACACTTCCAAATTTGACAAAGGCAGATATGCAAGCATTGAAGCGGATCCTTCGTTACCTCAAAGGCACCATTAATTTTGGCTTACGTATTTTCTCACAAAGTTCCCGTAGTCTATATGGCCACTCAGATTCAGATCGGCTGGCTGCCCTGACACCTGATATAGCACCTTCGAATTATGTTGATACTTCGACACTAATTGTATCTTTTGGAGCTCGAAGAAGCAAACAACAGTTGCTCGTTCCATAGCAGAAGTCGAATATTAATCAATGGCTATTGCCACAATCGAATTGAGATGGCTACATTCTCTTGTGAAAGACATTGGTGTCCAATGCAATAACGTTCCAATCCTCTATTGTAATAACAAAAGCACCTTACACATGATAGGAAATCCTATTTTGCATGCTCGCAGCAAGCTCTTTGAGTTTGATGTCCATTTTATTCAGGAAAAAAGCGAGTCAAGGCATCATTCCACAACATACATTCCATCTTAAATGCAAATTACTGATGTCCTAATGGAGCCATTGGGACATTCTTTGTTTCTCACATTTCGATTCAAACTGGGAGTCCATTGTATGAAACTGCCAACTGCCCAGTTTGAGAGGGGATGGCAGAATCTCTTTACAAGATTCAAAGCCATTGGGAACTAATTTCGCTATATGCTTGGCTCTTGCCATAGGAATTCCAATGTCAAGACTGTTGGGAAAATATGCTCTTTAAAAGCATATGTGTTTATTTAATTGTAATAAACATTTTTTCTAATTAATAAAATTAATGAGGTATCTTATTCAAATATCTTAATTTCATTAATATTTGTATTAAAGTCCATTTAATCATATTATATGTATTTATGTGATCACTATGTGGATTCACAGAAGACATAAATACAAGTTATCTTATGATTAAATAAATTTAGTTCGCAGTTGATAAATAAAGTTGGGCACTTTATTTAGGTATAAACTGTAATAAATTCATTGAATGATTTGTCTTAATCATGTATGAATTTATTAATGTAGTACGACTACATTGAACATGATCACATATAAGATTTAATTAACTTTGTAATAACTGTCAGACTTATTAAATCTCATAGGCATTGATTTTATTGTAATCTTAATCTTGAGTTAATTATGATTTCATGATTGTAATTGTTATTTCATTTGAGTTACCAATGGGCACGACACATTCTTGTGGTCAAGATTACCCGGTATCTTGGTGGGAGCAATTATGAGTATTGGAGTTATGGATTAACAATATAGAATTTGTACAACACATCTCTTGATAGGTTTTCGGTACTTGATCATAGAATTCTCTGGCCAGAGTGTGTCAACATATTTAGTATGTTGAAAATGATCATTAGAGAAAACCAGTAAGGATCAAGGAATAAGATGTTATTAAATTGATTGGACAGTTGAGATATCAATTTAATTAACGATGTGGTACAAAGGATTGTGCAGTAAAAAAATCAATGTGGCTTGGGACGAATTATTATTCGAGCATACAATTATGGAAGTCAGTTCCAATCTTTTAGTGGAGTAAATTTGGAATTAAATAATTAGGCTAGTTTAATTATAGGCCTAATTGTTATAGCCACTATTGTATGTTCCCAAATGATCCCCGGGTTAGCTCATTTAATTGACTGCACCACTACTGGACTAATAAGCAAGATAACTAGCTATTTGGGTCAAAAGCCTAAATATATCATTTAGTGGGAGGCTCCATTTAATAAGCTTATGTGTAAGGGGCCTTATGTTATTTTACATGGTGGGTCTCATATTAAATGAAAAGTAACGTGAGTTTTATTTTGGGCATTATTTGGAGCCTAGAGTTTTCACTAAAGGGTGATATAAAAGGCTTATTTTTCTCTAAAGAAAGAAGTGAAGCCACTTTATACAGATTAGAGAATAAGATTTTTCTCTCTATTGTTGAGAAAAAAATTTTCTCGTGCTAGTTGCTTTGGTAGTAATAAAGGCGCCCATACGTCAAGTGCAGATCGAACATGAGTCATAACCTGGAAGATCATTGGTGACAGTTCGTGATCTAACAAGCGTGGTGGTGACGGATCGTGATCTAACAGGAGTGGTGGTGGCGGATCGTGATCTAGGAGCCTACATCACTTCAGCGGAAAAAGCCAACTCGGATTTTCAAGGTACGATTTCTAGAATACAAATTCTTATATATTATATGAGAGCGATCTTCAAAAGGTTTTATAAAAATTTAAAAACCTAATTTTTCCCCAACAATTGGTATCAAAGCCATCTCATATTAATATATAAGAATTTCGTATGAAATTAATCTTGAAATTATGTATTAGAGTGGCACAATTTATTCAGATATATATTATTTGTTTAATATATGAATAAAGCATGTTTTGGTTTGTCTTAATTCATGGTTAGATTTTTTGTTGTATTTTTCTTTGGATCTGTAACAAGAGGGGTGATTTTTTATCATCATGTTTCCCTCTTGATTTTTTTACTGTTATAGAATTTTTGTAAGCCAAAAATTGGCCTAGGAAATTTGTAAATCAACAGAAAATAATCACGGATGTCAGATCAGAGGAAATGGAGGCCGGAAACTTCAGAAGCATGCTGCCAGCAGCCACGAGCAACAGCAGCGCGCGCGGCTCGCGTGGGTAGCAGCGCGCGCTGCACGCCCAGCAGTTGCCGCATGCGCGCTGTGTGCGCAGTGGCTGGCAGCTGCAGCACGCGACCAGCAGCTGCAGCGTGCAACCAGCAGCGTGAGCAAGGGCTTCCAGTTGCGCGCGCGTCGGTTGATGTTTTCCGGTGTGACGGCCGCAGCAAATCGGCGTCGGAGATGCGTGAACAGTCGCTGCCCTTTGTGGAGATGGCGGCTGGGGAAGATGAAAGGAAGAAAAATATGATTTTAGGGTTTCATGGTTTTTATCATGGAGGTCCCTATGGTTTCATAAGTTTTCTTTCGGGCAGAAATGTTTTAATTTTTTGCGTTTAAATCCAAAAACAGTTTTGGGCTTAAAGAATCTTAGTTTTAGGCCCAATTAATATTTGGGCTTAATGGATTATAATGCATAGATAAATTGAACACATTAAATCTATTTTTGGTCCAAAAGTTTTATTTTAATAAAAAAAATTTAATTAATTATTTATTTCTTTTTAAAATTAAAAATTGGACCAATTATAAATTTAAAAGCCCAATTTCCCCTAGTCCATTAACAAAGACAAGATTATGGAAGATGGACATTGACAAGAAGCCCAATGAAGATTAGGCTTAGGGTTAATGTATTTTTCATTATTAGGAAAGCCATGAATTAAGATTATTTAATTATTTTTCTATATGTTATGTTTTGGATGATAACATGCCATGATAACATGTCATATAGAATAGGTAGTGCCACTCTATGCATAATGATACATGTCATTCATTAATTATGAATTTCATTATATTGTTTGAAATTTGCCTATGCTTAATAATATTGGATATCATCTAGATAATATTATAGGAAGCATGCAATTAACAATATGTATGTTTTAAAAAGGAAAAACCAATTTTAAAATATTGAGTGGGAGAGGGAAAATTCAAGATAATTTTTTCCACGGGCTCCATTGTTAGTTCAATAATAAAATTATATATATACCTCGACTTCATGATACGGTGATGCTCCCTACGGAGGGTATATATATTAGATATTTTATTTGATGAACTTCTTCAAAGATGAAATTGAAATATTTTTCAATCGATTGTTCACCCCAATGGTGACTATTGATATGAAAAATATGTAGATTGAAACAATGGTTATACACTCAACTAAAATTTGTTATTAACCTTCCCAACGAAGCTCTGTTAACAAATTTAGGCCCAAAAGGATAACGATAATTATTTATCATGTCTCTACATGAAAGTAAATAATCCAATGGATAATTGGGTCTAGTAAGTGTAGATATGACTTCCCCAAAGGATAGCTTGTCAAAGCGGTACTAGATTATCGTTACAATAAATTAAAATGCATTTATGGTTTTTTGCATTTTTGACATTTATTGTGAATATTATTTCAAATTATTTATGCATGGATATTTTATTTTTTAGAAAATGTCTTCCCTGAGCCCACTTACTATTATTCTGAGTCAAAACAAACTCACTAGAGAGAACTATATAGATTGGAAAAGAAATCTATTCATTGTCCTGACTGCTGAAAATTATAAATATGTCTTAACCCAGCCATGCCC
This sequence comes from Citrus x changshan-huyou, assembly GCA_039657385.1. Lineage (NCBI taxonomy): Eukaryota > Viridiplantae > Streptophyta > Magnoliopsida > Sapindales > Rutaceae > Citrus > Citrus x changshan-huyou. Next base: position 11,658,924 of record CM077549.1, read on the forward strand.
TCCAGTTCCAGCGGATGATGCTCATAGAAATCAGAGGAGGCTTTATGAGAAATGGCAAAAGGCCAATGAAATGGCAAAGTGCTACATTTTAGCCTCGATTTCTAATATTCTGCAGACCAAACATCAGAACTTGGAGACTGCCACTGAAATAATGGATAGTCTCCAACAGATGTTTGGGCAGAGTACTCGCTCTGCGAGACAAGCAGCGCTGAAAGGGATTATGAACAGTAAAATGGAGAAGGGCACAAGAGTTCGTGATCATGTCCTCAAAATGATGGACTATTTGAATGAGGCTGAGATTCAGGGAGCACAAATCGATGATAACTCAAAGATTGACATCGTGCTAGAATCTCTGCCAGAAACATTCAAGGAGTTTAAGGTCAATTACAACATGAACAAAAGAAACATGACCTTAACTGAATTGATGAACGAACTCCATTCTGCTGAAGAGATCTATCGTGCTGAGAAATCTCTGGGAAGTATAAATATTACTGAAAAAAGTTCATCTTCGGGGCCTAAGCTGAAAGGCAAAGGTAAGAAGAAAGCTGGGAAAAAGAGACCGTCTACCAAGCAAGATGGCAAGCCGAAAGGCAAATGCTTCAAGTGTGGACAGAAAGGTCACTGGAAAAAGGATTGCCCTAAGATTGTGAAATCAGGTAAGGGAAATCTTTTTGTAATTGAGGCCTGTTTAGTTCAGAATCCTATTAACACTTGGGTGTTGGATTCAGGAGCAACTAATCATATTTGTAATTCACTTTATTAGTTTCAGGAAACCAGGAAAATAAGTGAAGGAAGCGTCAAGCTGCAGTTAGGGACAGGACAGTTCGTGTCAGCAGTGAAGACTGGATCTGTTTTATTATCTTTTAATAATGAGACTTTAGTTTTGAATAATTGTCTTTATGTTCCAGACATTAAGAGGAATTTAATTTCAGTAGCTTGTTTGTCAAAGCAAGGGTACACTGTAAATTTTGGATCCTCTGTTTCTATTTTTCATAATAAGAGACTTATTTGTTCTGGTACATTGGAAGATAATTTATATCATTTAAGTCCAAAGATCCATTCTATGCATGACACAGTGATAAATAATGATGAGCATACACATTTATCTAAGAAAAGAAATATTTCTTCCAACCAATGTTACCTCTGGCATTTACGCTTGGGTCATATAAACCAAAATAGGATACAGAGAATGATCAAAGATGGGCTTTTGGGTCCATTAGAAAATGAATCATTGCCACTCTGTGAATCCTGTTTAGAAGGGAAAATGACCAAAAGGCCATTCTCGGCCAAAGGAGTACGTGCAACAGTACCACTTGAATTGGTACATACAGATGTATGTGGACCAATCAATGTACAAGCTCGAGGAGGTTATGAGTATTTCATCACTTTCACAGATGATTACTCAAGATACGGTTATGTTTATCTGATGCGTCACAAGTCTGAAGCTCTTAAGAAATTCAAAGAGTATAGGGCTGGGACAGAAAAGCAATTAGATAAGAACATAAAGAAACTTCGATCTGATCGAGGTGGTGAATTTCTCTCAGGAGATTTCAAAGAGTATCTGGTTGAAAATGGGATTATATCTCAGTTGACTGCCCCGGGAACACCACAACAAAATGGGGTAGCTGAAAGAAGAAATAGAATTCTTTTGGATATGGTGAGATCTATGCTTAGTTATTCGTCATTACCAATCTCTTTTTGAGGACTAGCACTGCAAACTACAGTTTACCTCTTGAACTTAGTTCCATCCAAGTCAGTGCCTAAAACCCCAATAGAATTATGGTCAGGTCACAAACCAAGTTTACGACATGTCCGTATTTGGGGATCACCAGCACATGTGCTGAAACCAAAGGCAGACAAAATGGATTCACGTTCTGAGGTTTGTATGTTTGTGGGGTATCCCAAAGGAACAAGGGGAAGTTTATTTTATAGTCCTCAAGATAAGAAAGTGATCGTAAGCACACATTTCACTTCCCTCGAGGAAGACTATATGAATAACTTCAAACCTAAGAGTAAGGTAATACTTGAAGAACTGTCAGGTGATCAGGTTGATGCTCAGCTTTCAACGCCTGTTACAGAACAGGAAGAACAGCAACAACCAGATGATCAACATAGGATTAACCCTGAACAACCATCACTTTTAGAACCTCGTCGTAGTGGGAGGGTAACTAGGTTACCTTCAAGATACATGCTTTTGGGAGAAACCTATAAGGCTATCTCAGATGAACATGTACAAGATCCCAATAATTACAACGAAGCTCTAATAGATAGAGATGTTGAATTTTGGAAAAAGGCCATGTATCAAGAAATGGAATCTATGTATTCCAATAAAGTCTGGGAACTTGTAGAGGCGCCAAATGGGGTAAAACCTATAGGGTGCAAGTGGATCTACAAGAGAAAAAGAGGAGTCGACGGAAGGGTGGAAACATTTAAAGCAAGATTAGTAGCCAAAGGGTTTACTCAGAAAGAGGGAATCGATTATGAGGAAACCTTTTCTCCGGTTGCTATGCTTAAATCCATCAGGATTCTGCTCTCCATTGCTGCAGTGCTAGATTATGAAATTTGGCAAATGGATGTCAAGACTGCCTTTCTTAACGGGCATCTTGAAGAAAACATCTACATGCAGCAACCAGATGGATTTATACAAAAAGGCCAAGAACACATGGTATGTAAGTTGCAGAGATCCATTTATGGATTGAAGCAAGCATCCCGGTCATGGAACATCAGATTTGATCAAGCGATTAAATCGTTTGGATTCATTCAGAACATTGATGAACCATGTGTGTACAAGAAAATTCAAGGAAAATCTGTAGCCTTTCTAATTCTTTATGTAGACGATATTCTCCTAATTGGAAACGATATAGGAGTATTGACTACCATAAAGAGTTGGTTAGCAAAACAATTTGATATGAAAGACCTGGGAGAGGCAAGTTATATTCTTGGTATCAAGTTACTGCGAGACCGGAAGAATAAAACTTTAGCCTTGTCTCAAGCGGTCTATATCGATAAGATATTGGCTAGATTTAGCATGGAAAATTCCAAGACTGGTTTGTTACCATTCAGACATGGAATTACATTCTCTAAGGATCAATCACCTAAAACATCTGAAGAGATAGAGAGAATGAGACGAGTTCCCTATGCAGAAGCTGTGGGAAGTCTCATGTATGCCATGCTTTGCACTAGGCCAGACATCTGTTTTGCGGTAGGGATGGTTAGTAGATATCAATCTAATCCTGGACCTGAACACTGGATTGCGGTCAAGTATATAATGAAGTATCTGAAAAGAACTAAAAATTATATGCTTGTGTATTCTGGTGATGAACTCATTCCAGTGGGATATACTGATTCTGACTTTATGTCAGATAAGGATTCCAGAAAATCAACTTCCGGCTATGTGTTTACATTGGGAAGTGGAGCTATTAGTTGGAGGAGTGTGAAATAATCTTGTATCGCAGACTCCACAACTAAAGCTGAATATGTGGCTGCATCCGAAGCTGCAAAAGAAGCTGTATGGCTCCGCAAGTTCCTACAAGATCTTGAGGTGGTACCTGCTGTAACTGCACCCCTGAATTATTTTGCGATAATAGTGGTGCGGTAGCTCAATCTAAGGAACCAAGGAACCACAAGAAACAAAAACATATTGAGAGGAAGTATCATCTTATAAGGGATATAGTGCAGAGAGGTGATGTGGAGGTTACTCAGATTGCGTCACAGCAAAACTTGGCAGATCCTTTTACTAAGGCCATACCTGGGAAACCTTTTAACTTGCACTTAGAATCCATGGGCATGCGTGAGATGCCAAATATGATTTGAGAGCTAGTGGGAGATTGTTGGGAAAATATGCTCTTTAAAAGCATATGTGTTTATTTAATTGTAATAAACATTTTTTCTAATTAATAAAATTAATGAGGTATCTTATTCAAATATCTTAATTGCATTAATATTTGTATTAAAGTCCATTTAATCATATTATATGTATTTATGTGATCACTATGTGGATTCACAGAAGACATAAATACAAGTTATCTTATGATTAAATAAATTTAGTTCGCAGTTGATAAATAAAGTTGGGCACTTTATTTGGGTATAAACTGTAATAAATTCATTGAATGATTTGTCTTAATCATGTATGAATTTATTAATGTAGTACGACTACATTGAACATGATCACATATAAGATTTAATTAACTTTGTAATAACTGTCAGACTTATTAAATCTCATAGGCGTTGATTTTATTGTAATCTTAATCTTGAGTTAATTATGATTTCATGATTGTAATTGTTATTTCATTTGAGTTACCAATGGGCACGACACATCCTTGTGGTCAAGATTACCCGGTATCTTGGTGGGAGCAATTATGAGTATTGGAGTTATGGATTAACAATATAGAATTTGTACAACACATCTCTTGATAGGTTTTCAGTACTTGATCATAGAATTCTCTGGCCAGAGTGTGTCAACATATTTAGTATGTTGAAAATGATCATTAGAGAAAACCAGTAAGGATCAAGGAATAAGATGTTATTAAATTAATTGGACAATTGAGATATCAATTTAATTAACGATGTGGTACAAAGGATTGTGCAGTAAAAAAATCAATGTGGCTTGGGACGAATTATTATTCGAGCATACAATTATGGAAGTCAGTTCCAATCTTTTAGTGGAGTAGATTTGGAATTAAATAATTGGGCTAGTTTAATTATAGGCCTAATTGTTATAGCCACTATTGTATGTTCCCAAATGATCCCCTGGTTAGCTCATTTAATTGACTGCACCACTACTGGACTAATAAGCAAGATAACTAGCTATTTGGGTCAAAAGCCTAAATATATCATTTAGTGGGAGGCTCCATTTAATAAGCTTATGTGTAAGGGGCCTTATGTTATTTTACATGGTGGGTCCCCTATTAAATGAAAAGTAACGTGAGTTTTATTTTGGGCATTATTTGGAGCCTAGAGTTTTCACTAAAGGGTGATATAAAAGGCTTATTTTTCTCTAAAGAAAGAAGTGAAGCCACTTTATACAGATTAGAGAATAAGATTTTTCTCTCTATTGTTGAGAAAAAAATTTTCTCGTGCTAGTTGCTTTGGTAGTGATAAAGGCGCCCACACGTCAAGTGCAGATCGAACCTGAGTCATAACCTGGAAGATCATTGGTGACAGTTCGTGATCTAACAAGCGTGGTGGTGACGGATCGTGATCTAACAGGAGTGGTGGTGGCGGATCGTGATCTAGGAGCCTAAATCACTTCAGCGGAAAAAGCCAACTCGGATTTTCAAGGTACGATTTCTAGAATACAAATTCTTATATATTATATGAGAGCAATCTTCAAAAGGTTTTATAAAAATTTAAAAACCTAATTTTTCCCCAACAAAGACTGTGTCAATTCGAGATTGAAGCATCTGAGTCTGAGGCTGCATTAATCAGGGATACATGACAGAAGGAATGGTTTTATCTATAAACTTCACCTTCAACAAGCGTTGATTTTTCAATAATTTTTTTTTTTGGTTCTTTTCTATCCCAAATCAAATGAAAACGACACCATCAAGCCAGAAAAATCCCTCAATCAAAACAAATCCTCATCATATAGAATCAAGGAAATCTCCAATGGCTAGTTAATTAATTGAAATTCTTGATATGTAATTTATTATCCTTTTTTATCTATTTTTATTTTTGTATAAATGTCTTACATACTCTTATATACAGTAAAGCAAGTGAAATAAAAATTTTACTTACAATTTCCATGTTTCTTTTACTCGGTCTTTCTTGTGCTGAGAGGGATTCTTTATAGCACAAGGTCTCATTCAAAAAAAGTGCAAGCCATAACTATTTTGAACTGCTCACCATTGCTCGAATCTAACCTTTTCATACTTTTCTTCTGGGAGTTCAGGACTTGCACAAAGGAGCTGATGAATTTCGTCCTTAGGGTAATGTTGTGTTCGATGAGTAGGAAGTCCATTCTCCACAGATGATTGCCTCATGACCAAAAGCTAAAGGAAAGGGAGTTTTGCCAGTGGCTTTTGAAAGGGAGTTATACAATATGCCCAAGGCCCTTTTTTAACTCATCGTCCCGAGCTTTCTAAGTGTCTTCTTGATTGCTTTATTAATTATTTCAACTTGCCTATTAGCTCTTGGATGTGGGGAGATGCAAATTGTAAATCAATATAGAGCTCATTACAAAGTGCTTTAGAGTTATCATTATCAAACTATTTACTGGTACTATGATAATGACCCGAGGTATAATATAACGACAAAAGATGTTGCGTTTTCCATGCTATTTGTTTTTTTTTTTATGACTTAATTAACTTAATTTTAATTAATTAAATCATTAAATCTGTTTGTTTTTTCAATTTAATAAAAATTTTCAGCAATTAAGTTATTAAGCTAATTTTTTTAGCTTTTTACTTAATCTAAAATTTGAATGTTATCTTTAAAGATATTTTCTAAAATATCCCTATCTAATTAATTAATTTTCACACTTGACTAAATAAAATTTAATAATTAACATTATTACCCATCTGTATATAACTTGTGATAATATATAGTGGTAAACTATTATTATTTTTATCTATTTATTTTTTTCAAATTAGCATTATTTATCTTCATAATTTTTTATGAATATTTTTCATATAAAAACATACAAACTATAATAAAATTGATTAACATATATGATATAAAATATTAAAAAGTTGTACTCAATTGAATATAATTTATGTTACGATAATTTATTACCTTCTTTATATTCTTTGAGATGTTTATAATTTGTTTAACATTATAATTTGTAAGGGCATAAATGTAAAAATATTAAAAGCAAACAACTAAATATTTATTTTTAGCTATTCAGACAAAAAAACAGACAGGTCATTCAGATTCAAACATTCAGCTCTATTCAAAATTCAGACTAATTCAGGTCTATTCAGATTTCAGACCAAAAAAAAAAAATAACACCTTAATCATATGTTTTCAGTGTCGAAAATGTGTTAGCTTATATAGCTATAGATATTGATTTTGATGATAACAAACCACATGTATTGATTAAACAATGATTTATGAATTGTGTTTTTATAATAAGAAAATGATGTTATAGAATCAAAGTGTTTTGGACTGAAATGAATGTATTTTAGAACCTTTGATATTGTTTTAAATTTCAGATTTGGACCTATTTGAAACTATTTAAATATTTTGGGTCATTCTATAATTTCACATAGTTTAGGTGAAATCATAATTTCAAAAAGTTTTGGGATTGACAAAGTAATATTTAGAAATTCTGAAATTGGACCTATTTGCAAAGTTTCATAACGTTTTGGGCCATAATACAGTTTTATAAAGTTTTGGGGTCAAACTATAAAATTGGAAAATATTTCACTATAGCAGTTTCTGTAGCAAGCGGCTAACCGGATCCTGACAAACGGAAATCCGGTTGTTGGGCAGTAAGCTTCTGAGCATAAGCGGCAATCCGGATTTGACAAAGCGGCATACCGGATGTTCAGAAATTCAAAATTGTGGTTGTAACGGTAACATTAAGCGGCTAACCGGATGTCCATAACCGGCAATCCGGTTACGACCAAAATGTGCATAACGACTAGTTTTTGAGCTCAAACTATATAAACTCAAAACCAATTCATTTTTGGTAATCTTGGCAAGCAAACACAAGTGCACACAACATATATTGAGCTTCAATTTCGTAAATCATCATTTATTAAATCATCTTTGTTCTTCAATTTGTATATCCACTCTTAAAGAGAGATTCATTGTTGTATTTTTCATTTCTCATCAAATTGTGAGTGTACAAGTGTGAGAAACACTTGGGGTGAAGAGATTGGAGAGATAATCTCTTGTTGTAAAGGTTCATTGACACCTTGAAGTCAATTGTAAACGTTTAAAGCCTTAGAAAGGCTCGGATAGTGAAATCCTCAAGCCTGGTGTGCTTGGAGGCGTGGACGTAGGCAGGGATTGCCAAACCACGTAAAAATCCTTGAATTTGCTTTCTCTTCCCTTGCTCATTTATTATTGTGCTTTCACTGAATTTATTGTTTTCGAATTTATTAAGGCATTAGATTGGTTTGTTGTGTGGTTTGCTTAGCTTAATTTTTAAAATCCCAATTCACCCCCCCCTCTTGGGTTGCATAGTTAGTATTTCATTTGGTATCAGAGCGAGGTGCTCTTGTGTAGACTTAACCGTCTAGAGTTAAAGATCCATGGCAACCCATAATGACTCAACCTTTAGGGAAGGACAATCCACAATTAGACCACCGTTCTTTGACGGTAATGACTACCCATATTGGAAAACTAGGATGAGAATTTATTTACAAGCTTTAGATTATGAAATTTGGGAAATTGTTTGTGATGGTTCATTTATGCCTTTGACTAAAAACGAAGTCGGGGAAGATATTCCAAAACCTTCATGGGAATGGAATGAATTGGAAAAGAGAAAAGCTTTTCTAAATTCCAAAGCCATGAATGCCTTCTTTTGTGCACTTGATAAGAAAGAGTTTCATAGAGTGTCTAGTTGTGAAAGTGCTAATGAAATTTGGCACAAACTTGAAGTTGTTTATGAAGGCACGAATCAAGTGAAAGAGTCTAAAATTAGTAGGTACACTCGGCAATATGAATTGTTCCAAATGGAACAAAATGAGAGTGTGTATTCTATGTATACTAGATTTACGGACATAGTGAACACTCTAGGAGCCCTAGGAAAGACCTTTTCAAATAGCGAGAAAGTTAAGAAAATCATTAGGTCGTTACCTAAGGAATGGAGACCAAAAAGGACTGCCATTGAGGAAGCTAAAGATTTGAATATCTTATCTATTGATGATTTAATTGGTTCTCTTATTTCTTATGAGGAAGACATGGCAGCCGAAAGAGGCAATGAGGAGAAGAAGAAAAGCATTGCTCTCAAAGCCTCAAAATATGAGAGTGATGAGGAAAGCGAGCTGGATGAGGAGGAGATGGATATGCTGGCTAGGAGGTTCAGAAAACTTATTAAGAAATCCGGTGAGAAAAGAAAATTTAGAGACTTCAAGAACCGAAAGGAGAAAAAGGAAGTAATCAAATGTTATGAGTGCAAGAAGCCTGGCCATATAAGAACGGAATGCCCTCTTCTCAACAAGCTCAAGAAGAAAGCAATGGTAGCCACATGGGATGATAGCGATGAGGAAACAAGTGATGATGAAGAGCATCAAGAAATGACAAATCTAGCTCTCATGGCAATTGGAGATGAATCAGATGATGAACTTGATGAGGTAAATGATCTTTTTACTTATGATGAATTATATGATGCTTTTAAAGAATTGCATGATAATTGGATAAAAATTGGTAAAAAGAATGCATGTCTTAAAAGGAAAATGGTAAAGCTCACAAATGAAAATGAATCTCTAAGTGCAAAGATTACATGTCTAGAATTAGAGAATAAAACATTGCATGATAGAGTTGCATTATCAAATGAGAAACCTAGCACTTCACATGAGCATCTAGAATCATATGTAGATGACTTGAAAAATGAAAAGGAAGCTTTACAAAAATGCAATGATTCATTAAATGAAAAGATTAAAGGACTAGAGTTAGATAATAAAATGTTGCATGTTAGAATTGCATCATTTAAAGGTAAACAAAGTATTTCATATGAGTATGAAAAATCACATGTTGATGAGTTGATGAAAGAAAATGAAGTGCTTAAGAAAAAGAGTAATGAGCTCAATGAAATTGTGTTAAAATTCACAAATGGTCAAAAGAACTTAGAAAAATTACTAAGCACTCAAAAATGTGTGTTTGATAAAGGAGGACTTGAGTATAAGCCTTATTTGAAACAAAAATATTATAAGAATTATTTTGTTAAGGCTACCTCCACAAGTGATCATAAGATTGTTTGTCATTATTGTAATGGAAATGGTCATATGAGTTTTAGATGTCCAGTTAAGAGAAATGTATATTATGGAGTCAAATGTATTTGGGTTCCAAAAGGAACTAAATCTAACGTTCAAGGACCCAAGAGTATTTGGGTACCAAAGCACACAACTTGAATTTATTTTTGTAGGTACCACAATCAAAGAATGGTGGAAAAGTTCCTTGATGAAAGCTTGTGAGGATAATCACTTGAGTATGATCTAGAGAAAAAGATGATTTAATTGTTTTGGTAACAATTCTTGCCATATTAATTTTGTTGAATGAATCATGATAAATGAATTTGCGAAAGTACGCTTGTATGTTTACATGATGGAATTATCATTGTATTTGACATTGAGTGCTTTATCATGATGCATGGTTTTATATTTATGATGATAGCTTGTCAACTCATCATGATTGATTTGTTTGATTTTGATGATTATATAATGCCTAAGCTTGATAAATGAGTGATATGCTTGATTTATTAATCTTTGAATGCTTATATGTTTCATAATTGTGTAAAATATATACATGATGAATGAATTATATGTGTGAATTCTTGTGCCATTAATTGTGTTATATCATCATTCATTTATAAAATTGACATCATTGTTTGATACGATTTCATATGTTTGGTCTTGTATACATTTATGTCTCATGCATTAAATGGCTTATTGAAAAATTTTGAATCTCAAAATGATTCAAAAATTGATCAATTATTAAGCTAAAATAAATTGGTGTGTGTAATACAAGTCTAAAAGTTTACTAAACTTCAAAAATATTCTCCATATTTTTAACCGATAAACATCTTCTAATCAACCAGTTCCTCTCATCCGGAAAACCGCTCTCTTATTGATTTCTCTCGGGACAAGTTCCGGATAACCGGATTTAGCACCCGGTAAGTCGGATTAGCTTTGGTTACTCTCGGATCATCATTCGGATAACCGGATTTATCAAACCGGAAAACCGAATTTGCTAAGCCTTCTTTCTGCCTCAAACCGGACTACCAGTTAGCAAAACCGGAAAGCCGGATTCGCATGAAAAGCTTGCTGGATCAAAACCGGATTTCCGGTTCAAGTCCATCCGGAAAGCCATTTTCGGCTTTCATCTTTCTGCTCACAACCGGCTAGCCGGTTAGTGAAATCCGGCAAGCCGGATTCGTGAGCTTTTAGCTTTGTTCTTCCTCTTCCTCTCATTCGGCTTTCCGTTTCTCTCTCTCTCACTAAAAACCGATTACTCCTCACTTGATTTCACTCCATAATCCATCATTTTCTTACTTTTTCGCATCAATTTGAGTCTCAAAAATCATTCCCCATCACTTCATTTACCCAAAATCATCCTTAAAATCCATTTTCAACATCTAAATCTCTAGATCCCAAATTCAACCTAGGTTTTTGGCCAATTTTTCTCTCTCTAAATTTCTCACTATCAAGCCGTTTTTTATTTAAATTGCTTCTCAAAATCACTTTCAATCTTCATCATCTTCATTCTCTTCATCGTTTTTAACTCCAAATCAACCAAAATCCAAATGTCAAGCTCACGGCCGGTTCGAAGAAAAGGCAAAGAGCCAGTTCAACAAATCGACCGGTCATGGGAAACAAGGGGCACCTCCAATCAATCCAATTTCGAGTCCACACACTTTCAGAACAAGAAACATCTAGCCAAACGTTTTCACCAACAGTTCATGACTCGTGAGGTACTCCAAACCTTTTTTGTTTTACCGGATTGGTTAAATCATCTTAGTATTAGCAATAGAACTTTATTGCAATTGTTGGAAGATGTTGGTTGGCTTAATGCACTTGTTGTTGAGGAAAATATATATCCTGACTTGGTGAAAGTGTTTTACTCGAATATAGATTGTTCCGCGGAGAAAGAGAATCAAGTAATCACCACAGTTGGAGGAGTTTTGATTGAGTTTGATGATTCGGAGTTGAACTCCATCCTAGGATCTTCCGATGATGGCCTAGAAATTTTTTCACCTAGGAAACCTCCTGACATTGATGACTATGTTTATATTGATGCTGTTAAGAATATATGTCGTCGTGTCGACCTTTCCGATGAAGATTGTACTGCCCATTTTCGCACCCAATGTCTTTGTCTTCAAACCCGGATATTACTTCGTTTTATTTAGAGTATTGTCCTTCCTAGATCCGGCCATTTGGATGAGTTCTCTCATATGGATGTCGCCTTGATTGATTGTATTCTTAGACATCGTTCAGTCGACTTAGGATATACCATTGTCCGAAACATGCTCAGTATACCTAAGTTGATTACCCGCTCCCTTCCTTATAGTCATTTCATTACCCGAATCCTGAAATTTTTTTATGTACCGATTAAAGAACCGTCGTATAGACCGTCTAAGGGTATCAGGGATGATGCTATTTTTGGCTTAGGCTTTAAGTGGAAAAATGGCACTTGGGTCAAATACACTGAGAACAAGTTTACCTTTCTTGCTCCAAGTGATGATCGACCACTTAATGCTGTGGTTCCAGCCGATCAGCTACCCATTTTCTCACTCTCATTTCGGGGGCAGCGTAGACGCCGAGATCCTCCCGTTATTGCTTCAGCTCCTGATGTCTCTGCATCCGTTTCATCACCTCCACAGCCTCCTATCTCTGCAGATGTTACTCTTCAGCAGCTTATGGATGAGGTGCGGACACTCTCGGTGCGGCAAACTAAGTTTCAGCAGCAGCTCATTCATGGACAGCGCCTTCTCTTTGAGCACTTCGGCATTCCATATCCGTATCCACCTCCTTCACCTCCATCCTCACCACCTGAGTAGTTTTCTTATGCTTGTATTTGGACACACCTACATCTCATTTACTGCATTATGTTCTTTTATTTTCGACTCTATGGATGGTTATTATGCTTTTGGATTATGTATTTGTTTTGGATGATATGGTTTTGTTTTGGATAATATGGATTTGTTTTAATTGTTTGTTATGGATTATATGGATTTCCTTATGCTTATGGATATTTTTGAACTAATGTGCTTATTGCGATTTTGATGATTGATAGGGGGAGCTCTTATTTTTTTTATTTATTCTTTTATTCTTTTTGATGATGAAGAGGGAGAATAATTTAATATGTGTTATAAAAAGTATTATAAAAATATGCATGTATCCAGGGGGAGTATGCATGTATACAGGGGGAGTCTATTTTAAATCAATTTTTTAACCTTGCATTGATTAAGGGGGAGCTTTTCATAACTAGATTAAATTTTTGTAATGTGTTTTGTCATCATAAAAAAGGGGGAGATTGTTAGCTTATATTGCTATAGATATTGATTTTGATGATAACAAACCACATGTATTGATTAAACAATTATTTATGCATTGTGTTTTTATAATAAGAAAATGATGTTATAGAATCAAAGTGTTTTGGACTAAAATGAATGTATTTTAGAACCTTTGATATTGTTTTAAATTTCAAATTTGGACCTATTTGAAACTATTTAAATATTTTGGGTCATTCTATAATTTCACATAGTTTAGGTGAAATCATAATTTCAGAAAGTTTTGGGATTGACAAAGTAATATTTAGAAATTCTTAAATTGGACCTATTTGCAAAGTTTCATAACGTTTTGGGCCATAATACAGTTTTATAAAGTTTTGGGGTCAAACTATAAAATTAGAAAATATTTCACTGTAGCAGTTTCTGTAGCAAGCGGCTAACCGGATCCTGAAAAACGGAAATCCAGTTGTTGGGCAGTAAGCTTCTGAGCATAAGCGGCAATCCGGATTTGACAAAGCGGCATACCAGATGTTCAGAAATTCAAAATTGTGGCTGTAACGGTAACATTAAGCGGCCAATCGGATGTCCATAACCGGCAATCCGGTTACGACCAAAATGTGCATAACGGCTAGTTTTTGAGCTCAAACTATATAAACTCAAAACCAATTCATTTTTGGTAATCTTGGCAAGCAAAAACAAGTGCACACAACATATATTGAGCTTCAATTTCGTAAATCATCATTTATTAAATCATCTTTGTTCTTCAATTTGTATATCCACTTTTAAAGAGAGATTCATTTTAAAGAAATTTTGGGACTGTTGGACGGGCCGATCCACGAAAATTCTGCCAACAAACCATTGATGAAACTCCTCACATAGCCTTGAATGTTCCAGTCCCCTAAGCGGATTTATATCCACACTCATTCTTTCATCAATCTCATAGTCCGTAATTTTGAGTGCAGGTAGAGGCCTAACGTTCCTAACTCTCTTGAAAGGATGAATTAAGTAAGGACTGCTAAAGATATACAACGGTCTATATGGACATCCAAACTTACTAACGCCGGGAGGTGCCTCCGTGAATATTTATACACTGTCACCACTTATGTCCCTATAAAGACTGTACAACGACATGGGGGTGTGATCGTCATCATTACCAGCATCAGTGTTCGAACCATAGTCATCCGGGGCCTATCGATTCGAGGAGATAAATATATTAAACTAATTTCAGTTTTGAAACCAAAAGAACATAACTAAAGCATGTAAAACTTACTCACCGTGTACAAGCGGGCAATCGGAGAATCACCGTATGCACCCTTGGAAGAACCCGCGCCAAACGAAGCCATAAACCCCATGACCACTTTTCTATACTTTTGTGCGTCTCTACGTTCTGCCTGAAGTTCTAACCTTAGTTCATTAATGGAACTGTGTTCTGCCTGAAGTTCCGAACTCAGTTCGTGAATGGAACACTTTATTATGTCCAGCTGTTGAGCGAAATAATCATTGAGGAACTTTGTCCTTACCTATTATCACAAAATAAGAAAGTAATGAGAAAGTGCTAAAGTTAGTTATATGTGATGAAACAAAATGATCATTTAGGTCCAGAAGTAACCTCCGGCTCATGTGTGTCATCTGAATCGTGTGCGGATTCATAATGGTTGTCGGCAGCAAAGTCATCCTCAATGGGACTCTGCTGCAGTTGTGTTTGGCTCGTAGTGTTATGATCCGCCTCTTTTGTCCCTGTAATGGATGGGACGTTGATTGAAGGCTGATGCTGCACTAAGTAAAACAGAAAAACAATTAATACCACAAAAAAATAAAAATTCAATTTTTTTATCTTTTAAATAATGTTGTAAAGGATATCCACATTACAGACCCAACTTGACATATATGGCACGTAATCCTTGACACTCTTCCAATAATTTGTGGACTCTCTCCTTTGCATCTGGTTTGATAGTTTGTAAAATTCTATCATCCTGTCGTAAAGAATACTAAATTTTCAGTTAGTATAATCATCGAGTATTTAACAATTATATACAGACATACATATAAATTACTTACAAGATGCTCGTTGAGGTATGAATAGACTTCACAGAAGTCTATATTCGAAGAAGCCATGGGCTTCCATCGCACGATCCGAGGACCCTTCCTCTTAATTTTCACCAGCCACTGTAATGGTAGTCCTCCAATCGCTTAAAAAATCTATGCCTTCAACAAGGAAAGATATAAAGTCAAAAAATGTTTCATTAAATATTCATTATAATAAAGCTAAGTTATAAAAAAAAATTCTTCACTTACATGCACTACAGACGTAAAGCAGTAAATATTGTATTTTTCAATTTTATGCAAGGGATTTTTTGCGCATTCTTTCTTAAATTTATTGGCTTTTCCGTTCAATGCATTATCAAGGCTTTCATATATCGTTTCCCATGACAAACGACCCCACGGACGACTTCGAAAGTGATCTATGTCATCTACCTCATTAAGCAAATTGAAATTGATTTGACAATGATCTTTTCTTCAATTTAGTACTCTATCAGTAAAGTAAAACACGATGATTTTTAGTGCATCAGTGTCATCCATAGCCCTGAAGTCTAAGTCCATAAATCTTTGCTCAAACTGGCCAAGATTTATCTCGCGAAACAAACCCTCAAAATACTTCTTAAGTAACATATGCATTGTTTTATGCTTTGTCAGCACGACATCTTTGCCATAGCAAAGTCCCGTTACGAGGCAGCACTCTCCAATCGATAGCCGTATCAAATGGTCGCCAACTTGAAACCATAAACCATAACTGATTTTTTTCATTTCTAGCACCATGGGACACTTGCCGAAGCAATATATTATGGACAATTACGCCACTAAACGGATAGCTTCAGCACTGGAGGAAATGCCCAAATATATCATCTTTGAACAATTTCAACTGCTGCTTTGTTAATTTTTCTCAGATGGCATTAACAACGACATCTAATTTGCACATACTCGTGATACGCCCGGGAAAGTGATTGCCATAAGGTATCTTCATCATTCCCGGTTCTTTCCTCAGTCTGGGTGGATTATGCAATGCTATTTTTTATTTGGCCATTTTTCTAGTACAAGTTACAAAATATTACATGCTAATAAATTATCAACAAAAGAAAAAAAAAGGTGTGCATCCGTGCTCGTGCTAGATGCGCATGTCGCTCATGCGCTCAGGCTGGCGCGCACCAGCCTGCACGTATCTCGCGTGCCAGCCTGCCCTTTCCCACTTGTATCTCAGCCGCATCTCACCCACCACCGCCATTAAACACCAACAACAACCCAAAGACTCAATCCATCACTAACGCAACCAACATAACACAACAACAACAACAGCCAAAATCGCAACACAAATAAAAAAAAAGTAATAACTCCCTTAGGGTTTTCAATTTTAGTCTTTGATTTTAGAGATCTCCGAAGATTTTGAACGTGATATAACTTATTTCAGCCGCCAACGACCGACTCCACTGCCGATCTTCGCCGCCGACGATGTATACGGGATTCCGGTGATGAGATTTTGGTGAGAGAGGGAGGAATTGGGCGTAAGAGAAACGTGAGAGTGATGAGGGTAGTTTGGTCCTCAAATTTGGGATTTAACTAATGTTCATTGAAAAAACTTTGGGGTCAAATTTGAAAAACGCAAAAGTATTATGCCCATATTTGTAAATTTCCCATTTTAAAGTCAAATTTTGGGTTCATGAATTTTAATATTAATAAAAATACATGAGCTATGTGACACATAAAGAGGAAAGAGTGGCAAGTGATACAAAAAAAAAGATTATGGTCAATATAGGAAAATGACTGTCACATGGCGTTTCAGTCAAATATTGCATTCCAATAATGGCTTTGATAGTGATTGGTTCACCAGCCAATCTTTATGTTTTTACTTTTTATTTTTATTTTTTTAATTTACTAGTCTGTGATTTAAAGTTGGGTTAATTACCTCTGCGTGATATATGTTTTGATAAATTTTAAAAAGATGATACATGTTTTAAAAATACTAAAACGGGTGACAAACCGTTAACTTTAACGTAAAAAGTAAATTAATTAAAAAATAACATTTTGCTCATAGAATTAATTATAAAATGATATTTATGCCCTATAATAGTTACAAAATAACATTTATATCCTACAATTAGTTACAAATATGTTTTTACCCCTATTCAATTATTTTTTATTTTTTATTTTTTAAATAGAAAAATTATAAAAAAATTACATCTAATTGTAATTAATGGGCTTTTTTTTTGGTTAAATTATACACTTTTTTTAAAAAAAAATTCTTGTTGAATCAAACAAAAATTTCTTATTAAATTTAATGACAATTTTTTATTCAACAAGAAATTTTTAAAAAATATTTGTTTGATTTAACAAAAAAAAGTCCCGTAATTACACTTAGATGAAATTTTTTATTATTTTATTATTTAAAAAATAAAAAATAATTTAGTAGGGGCAAAAACATGTTTTGTAACTAATTGTAGGGATAAAAATGTTATTTTGTAGCTGTTATAGGGGGAGAAACATAATTTTATAATTAATTCTAGGGGCCAAAATGCCATTTTGTAATAAATTTACTGTTCACATTAAAGTTAACGGCAAAGTTAATGGTTTGTTATCCACTTGAATATTTTTAAAACATGTGTCACTTTTTTGAAATTTGTCATTACCCAAAAATAATTAACCGTTTAAAGCTTTAAACACGGCTGCCTCAAGGTTATTCTAATAACACAAAACATAAGCAAAGAAATATCAATGCACGAATTGAAAGAGAACATTTTACCAAATTAATGGACAGTCTCGTAACTAAGGTTTACCCTCTTCTATGTTAAATTCTAATACACAAATTCGCCGAAAAAAGTAAATTCTAAATTATTTAACATAAAAGAATATCTAGTAAAATTATAATACTTGAAATAACGAAAACAACAAAAATGATAGTGAAATGTTCTAGAATGAAAGATAAAAACTCAGGGGGAAAAAATCTGAAAAATAATAAAATAACTTATGGTTCCAAAGGCCCAAAACAAATCCTTTGCCTTCGCCTTTAATTAGGTATAGTTCTTTTACTTTGTCTTAACATTTTATAATTTACACCCCCTGTAAATTAAAAATGAAGCCATATATCTTGTTTTGCTACAAATTTACATATCCATATAGAATAGATTAATTAGCTAATGAAATGAATTAATAAAAGAAATAAAGAAACATATGAAGAAAGAAAGAAGAGAATTTAGCAGAGAGAAGAAGAACTTCGGCTTCTTCTTGTTCACTTCATTTTTCTCTATACTACAAAACCTAGGTAGTGCTCATGTTTATATAGAACAATGATGGGGTGAAAGGTGTCATTTTCATTTGTTTATAAATGTGGAATTCATATCTTCGGATTCTACAATATTTACAACACTCTCCCTTTTATTCACAATTTCTTTAAATATAAATTTATACTGTAAAGATTTAAACTTTTACATTTGCACTACTAGCCATTGGATAGATGAATGTTAGCTTGAAACTATGGTGTTGAAGAAAAATGGCCTCAAAATTTCATGATAAATCCAACGACAAATATACATAAACATGTTGCCATATTGACACACAACAATGATAATAGCAGCGCAACCCAATGCAAATCAGCTGTGAGTGGGGATTGAGTTTGTTTTTATTTTTAATTTTTTTAAAACAACTTTAATATTTTTTTTTAAAAAGGAGAAATTAAAACTGTAGTAAATGAAAGTATACCTTGAAGAATTGAAGTGATGATGATGAAGATGGAAGTGGCAGCTTTGTATCATATGGATCTCGTAACGCAACTCTTCAAGTTCCTCCATGAAATGATGAAGAGCTAGCTGGCTGCTTATTAGTTTCTTCCTTAGGTGCATGAGTCTTTTAAAAGTGCAATTTTATCTTACTCACACCAGCACATTTGGGCGTACATTAGCAGACTAACCGACTGATCGCTGGCGTCCTAGCAAAAAGGGGACCCACGGCGTACATTAGCATATTAACCGACTCATCATAGGCCTACATCAGCAAACATACAGACACAAATATATTAGCAAGTCAACCGAACGGACAATCATTTAGCTGACCCACGGGGCGTATACCAGCAAGTTTAGGCGTACATTAGCATATTAACCGATCGATCACCAGTGTTTATTCGCAAAAAAGGGACCCACGGCGTACATTAGCAGATAAACCGACCCATAATAGGCCTAAATTAGCAAATATACCGGCCCAAGTATTTTGGCAAGTCAACTTACGTTGATTTTTGTAATACCTCTTGCAAAAGTCTATCGTGGACAATGAACGCCAAGGTCACGAATAAAATAATAAAATAATAAAATAATAAAATAATAAAATAATAAAAAAAAAAAGAAAAAGAAAAAAGAAAAAAGAAAAAAAGAGAGAAAAACACTCGACTTTAATATAATGGAACAATTATTCATGTCAAAATATTATGAACGATTTATTAAGGTAAATATATATATATATATATATATATATATATATATATATATATATATATATATATTTTATTTAATTTCTTAATATTGACTTCCAACGAAAGCACATCCATCATTCGATCCTATTTCTGTCTAGTATCAGAGCCAAGGGGAGGATTGTGTAATACAGTTTAGAGTTTTTGTGTTTAAAAGCTTGTGTTTTATTTTGAAGTTTTGTTGTGTGGTGAATTTTTACTGGTAATAAGTCCCGCCAAAGGATAAGGATTTTCGCTTAGGGCTGTAAAACCATACCTGTAGCCATTCTGACCAAACCATTTTTTAAATCATAAGTTTTTTCTCATGGATTCTCTACTCGGTAGAGCATCGTCCTTTTCTAGCTCTTCTTCCGGGAAGACTAGTGATTCAAAACATCTTGTGAGTTCAGAAGAATTCGTTATTGAGAACTTTGATAAAGCAATTGATTGTTGGGAACTTCCAAAAATTTCTAAAGAAAAGATTTACAAAACAAAAAAGCTTGATTTTCTTAAAAATGATTATGTAATAAAGACTGAAGAACGAGACATAACTCTTTCAGAGCCGTTTGAAACAATTCAATTGCTTTCAGAGCATTCATTAAAGAAATTAAAAGAAAAGAATTTTAATTATGTCCATATAGGATTAATCCAAGTCGGCATAAAATCATTAACCAAAGAAGACTTGGATACTTCTATCCTCGCTGTCCTCAGAGATGGTCGATTTATCTATTTTGATGATTCTTTACTAAGTAGTATTGAATCGAGTCTCTGTAAAGGCCCCATATCTTTTGATTGTTATCCAAACATAACAATTTCCCTTAAAGACAAAAATATTTTAAAAAGCATGATTTTACAAATCAAAACCCACAATTATCATATGGTTAAGGGATCCGTCCCAGTTGCATTAATTTTTAAGATCTCTTATAAAGCCATGATTTCTGCATTTAGCACACAGCATAAATTCCAGTAAAAAAGAGATGAGACTCTTCTCTTGCAGACTGATATGTCCAAAGCCAACACAGTCATTCCAAAACCAATCCAATGGAAAGATGTCCACCTTCCAAAGGAATGGATTCTTGAAGGAGCCGCTCCACCAGCGATTCCAAAACAACTTGAGCCAAATACAGAGTTGCAAAATGTGACTCAGTATTCCGATGGTAAAGTTAAACTATCTTTCAGGAGATCTAATTCAACCAGATTTTCTGATAAAGAGTCGTACTCAAGCATTCATTCATTAGAAAGAAAATTTACTAAAATCCCTTCTGTTATAAATCTCCCTTACCAGTCAATAAAGAGTCAACCTAGGTTTTCCACCTCGGATATACCTAGTTCTTCTATACGCTCTGTTGACTATGCCACTAGTGTTCCACACCCAATTTATACTAGTAGTCAACATGAGCAAAGACAGGACGAGAAGGAACCTTCTCCTCCAACTTCTCCAACGTTTTCTGCTGTCACCGAAAATGTTATTAATGTCATTAAAAAGGATTTTGAATTAGATAAAAATCTTCTTCATAATGATTTTTATTCAGAAAATAATAAAGAAAAAAGACTTTGGTTTTTCAAACACTTTTTAAATCAAAGAAAAGAAATCCAACAAGTTTATTATGAATTTGTTAATTTAAATCAAGTTCATATATTGTTTTTTGATTGGTTCGAGATATATTCTTCTGATAATAACATCTCTTACCCCTTCAAAGAGTCGAACCCTATTACTATTAGGAAAAAGATTCCTGAGTGGAAACTTTCTGATAGTGATAGAACTATAGAATCTGAGCATCCACCTCTTCGGAGTTTAACTGTTGATCACGGTGAACCTCCTATTCAAATTAGAGCCTCACCTTATAAAATCCCAAAGCCAAATGATACTGATGCAAATTTAAGTAGTATTATCCAACAGAATAATTTCTGTAATACTAACTTAAATACAATCGGAAAGCAATTGGCTCGTATAGAAAACCAATTTCAAAAGTCAACCATAGCCATTTCTTCCGTTTCTCCTGTTTCATCAAAATCAGATTTTGATAAAAAAGCTTAAGGAACCTATTTTCAAGCCTTTTTAGGTTTCGAAAACTAGTCAAAAGCTTGTCCAAGAGTCAAAATCAGATTTTGCTAAAGCCATAAGAGAGCAACTAGATAGGATAGAAGCTGCTTCTTCCTCATCTAGCAAAGTTCAAATAGCCCCTGATACTCCCCAATCTAGCAAGATAGGAGTATTAGAACAGGACAAGGTTTCTATTGCCTCTTCCGATCTAGAAGCCTTTATAGAAAAACCTATTCCTAAAGCCAATAAAATCCATTGGGATTTAGCCCTACCTACTGTCAAGTCTCCACCTAATTTGACCATAGATAACAGGCCTAGTGCATTAAATCAATCCCGATATAATGCATCCTCTGTCTATGAGTGGAATATAGATGGAATGTCTGAATACAACATTCTAGGAGTATTGCAGCAAATGACCATGGCAGCCAATGCCTATAAAACCCAATCGAGAACTTCTGACAAAGCCATTGCAGAAATCCTTATTGCTGGTTTTACTGGTCAACTTAAAGGTTGGTGGGATCATCTCCTCAACAAATTGCAGCAATTAGATATCCTAAATTCTATTCAAATTGATGAGAATGGTGCCCCCATTCTTGATGAGTTTAATAATCCAATTCAGGATGCCGTTGCTACCCTGATTCTAACCATATCCCTTCATTTCATAGGTGACCCCTCTCACCTTAGAGACAAAAATGCTGAGTTACTACATAATTTGAGATATAGAAAACTTAGTGAATTCCAAAGCTATAAAACCACTTTCTTCACCAGACTCTTCCTTAGGGATGATGCAAATCATACAACTTGGAAGGAGAAATTCCTTGCAGGTTTACCAACCCTTCTAGGAGAAAAGGTTAGGAATTCCATTAAAGCCCTTTATGATAATCGCATTCCTTATGATGAGCTCACCTATGTGAACTTGTCAGTTTCGTCAATAAGGAAGGCTTAAAGATTTGTCAAGATTTGAAATTACAGAAACGACTTAAATGGGAGCTTAAAAGGTCTAAGCAAGAATTAGGCAGTTTCTGTAAACAATTCAATTATGACCCCTTTAAGACTTCTACTTCCAAAGATTGTAATGGTAAGTATTCTACAAAACCTTACAAGAAACATTACAAATCTAAATTCCGTAGAAAACCCTTTCAAGACTTTAGAGAACTTCATTATAAGAAACCTTCGAGGCCTTATAAGAAACCTAGTTTCTCTAAAAAGAAAGAGTTTAAAGCCAAACCAAAAACTCCTTTCAAAATCCCGTTTAACTACAAAGAAGCCATATGTCACAAATGTGGTATGAAAGGCCATACTGCAAAGTATTGTAGAATGAGCAGAAAGCTCCATGAGCTTGACCTAGATGAGGAGACCCTCTCCAAAATTGCCTCTCTGCTCATAGAGTCTTCGGACTTTGAATCTTCTATGTCGGGAGATAGTGACCCCCTTCAGGTCGATGAGTTAATTGACTCAGATGACTCTGCATCTAGCAGTAGTGATTCTGAATCAAGTTCTTATTTAAAGAAAATCAATGTTTTGACTAAAGACCAAGAAATCTTTCTTGAACTTGTTAAACATATTTCCGATCCAAATCTTCAAAAGGAATACCTTGGTAACTTTTAAAGACTTTAGATTCTAACAAAACAGAAACTTCTAAAGTTCCAACTGTTAAGAAGAATTCCTACGATCTCACTAAGATTCTGGATAAAAAGAAAACAAAGAAGTCAATTCCTAATATCCAAGATCTTTAGAAAGATATCAAAGATATCAAATTTGAAATTAAAGAATTAAAAGAAAAACAAAAGAAATATTCTAAAACTATTCAACTTCTCATACAAAAACAATTAGAAGAAAACTCAGAGAAAGAAGTTGAATCTGAAAGTGATAATGATCAAAATGTTGACAACATTGAATCTGTGCCTAATGATTTTCTGTTTGTCCTAAAACAAATCACCACCAGAAAATACTTAATCAAAATCACTTTGATTTTTTCCAAAGACTTTGCAATTGACGCCATTGCCCTTTTTGACACTGGCGCCGATCTAAATTGTATAAGAGAAGATATCGTCCCTAAAAGATTTCATGAAAAAACAAGAGAAAGACTTTCTGCCGCCAACAATTCAAAACTTAATGTCAATTCTAAAGACGAAGCCTTAATCCATAATAATGGTTTTGAATTTAAAACTTCATTTCTCCTTACAAATGACATTCACCATACTGTCATCCTAGGAACCCCATTCATAAGTCTAATTACCCCATATACTGTCAATTATGATAGTATATCTTTTAAAGCAAAATCCAAAAAGCTTGATTTCCCTTTTATTGAAAAACCAAAAACAAGAAATCTAAATATTGTTAAAGCATGTTCTGTTTATCAGAATCAAATCAATGCCATACTTAAATCTAAACAAAATGACTTGTTTTGTTTAAAAAAGGATTTAAATCTTCAAAGAATCGAGAGTCAATTACAAAGTGAATTTATACAAAGAAAAATATCTGATTTTAAAAATCTCATTGAAAAAGAAATATGCGCCGATTTGCCATCCGCTTTTTGGGAAAGAAAACAACATTTGGTAGATTTGCCCTATGAAAACTCTTTTGATGAAAAACAAATACCCACTAAAGCCCGTCCAATCCAAATGAATATGGATTTGGAAAAACACTGTAAAAATGAAATAAAAGATTTAGAAACCAAAGGACTCATTGTAAAATCCAGATCCCCATGGTCATGTGCCGCTTTTTATGTCAATAAAAACTCCGAAATTGAAAGAGGAACACCAAGACTTGTAATAAATTACAAACCTTTAAATAAAGCATTAAAATGGATTAGGTATCCTATACCTAATAAAAAAGACCTACTCCAGAAATTGTGTTAAGCTTTTATTTTTTCCAAATTCGACATGAAATCTGATTTTTGGCAAATTCAAATTCACCCTAATGACCGTTATAAAACTGCCTTTACTGTCCCTTTTGGACAATATGAGTGGACTGTAATGCCATTCGGTTTAAAAAATGCACCCTCAGAATTTCAAAGAATCATGAATGACATCTACAACCCCTATTATGAGTTTTGCATTGTCTATATTGATGACGTGTTGATTTTTTCTCAAACAATTAATCAACATTTCAAGCATTTAAAAACCTTTTATTTTGTTACTAAAAAGGCTGGACTAGCCCTTTATAGTTCTAAAGTTTCTTTATTTCAAACAAAAGTCAGGTTCCTTGGTCACTATATTTCTAAGGGAACCATCACCCCTATTGAGCGATCGCTTTTGTTTGCAGATAAATTTCCTGATAAAATTCTTGATAAAACCCAACTATAAAGATTTTTAGGGAGTTTAAATTATGTTCTTGATTTCTGTCCTAATATTAACCGGATGTCTAAACCTTTGCATGACAGATTAAAAAAGAATCCTGTTGCATGGACAGATGAATACACTAAAACTGTTCGATTAATCAAAAATTCTGTAAAGAATATTCCTTGTTTATTTTTGGCTAACCCTGCATTACCTAAAATAGTTGAAACTGATGCATCTGATTTAGGCTATGGAGGTATACTAAAACAAAAAGAAGTTAATAAAGAATAGATAGTACAATATGTTTCTGCACATTAGAATGATTGCCAGAAAAATTATTCTACTATCAAAAAAGAAATTCTTTCTATTCTTTTATGCATATCTAAATTCCAAAGTGATTTATTAAATCAAAATTTTTTACTTAGAATAGATTGCAAAGCTGCAAAACATGTTTTGGAAAAAGATGTTCAAAATATTGCATCCAAACAAATTTTTGCACGATGGCAAGCCATTTTAAGTATTTTTTATTTTGATATTGAATTTATTAAAGGTGACACAAATTCTGTTCCTGATTTTCTAACCAAAGAATTTCTTCAAAACAGATAATGCCGCCAAAGAGAAAGGACAAAGGTAAAGCTGTTCTTAAAGACACTCAACCCCAAGCAACCACTAAAGCACCCCAATCAACCCCTTCTAAAGAAAAACTGCTTTCTTCTGCCATGCCCATCAAATCCTGGATCGAGATGATTGAAGAACATGAAGCCCAATATAAAACCACCTCTTCAGATGACCAAGTAAAGCAATGGATGAGTTCCATTACAAAATCCCCTGAGCTTATGCTCGCTTTACAAAGCCTTTCTCAAAGCCAAATTTCTCCAAAAGAAAAAGAAAAAGAAAAATTTATTTCCAAAGAAGTTTCAAAACCCTCTTCTCAAAATATTGTTGTCTCTGGTGAAAGCTCATCCTCTCAGGTTGTTCTTTCCCAACCAACACCTTCAAAGAAAACTTCCGATTGGTATGATAAAACCCATTTTCAAAATATTTTAACTATGGAAGATGGTTTTTACCACACTGATCCTTTCCAAACTATTTCAAAGTTTTTCCCTAAAGGCTGGTTTTTTAAACCATGGGATTTAACAAAACCCCAGTCTTACTATCAAAGCATTTTAGAAACCACTGAGTCAATTAAATTCAAACATTTCTTTCTCAGTGAGACCCATTCAGAGCCGGCCTATTCCACGGCCACTATCCTAAAAGTCTTGAGCCCAAACCAGTGGGGTGATCAACTTCACAAGTTTAAATCTTTCCCTCCAAATTTCCAAATGCGTTTACCACATTGTTTGACCTATTCCTATTGGGATTATCAACAAGTCTGGTTTAACACATTCTTCATACAAAACCCAAAGAAATCCCACTCATGGTTATTTTTCTTTAACTCAAAAATAACCGTCCAAAACCTCCCAAACTGGTTTCAACAATGGTGGAACTACTTTGGTCCAATACCCCAAATTCTAACACCAAATGCCACCCATTGTCTAAACCTCTTCAAAGCCCATTATATCCCTTTTGAATCAGAAAAAAGATTTCCCCCTTTTTCTCTGCTTCTGTACAAATTTCTTCCTTCCATGGGTTTGCACGTGGAATCTCAGACTTCATACCCAAGAAACCCAACTTATTATGCAAAGAACTTTCAGAGTCAAATGGTGGTCAAAGTTTGACGAACAAACCAAATTAACTGATACCCTTATCAGTAATTGGCTTTGTTCTAAAGGCTTCCTACAACCAACCATAACAGGCCCCAAAGCCCAACAAACTTTCCTTACCCAAAAATCCAAAGCCCAGTCTCTTTTGGCAAGCGCCAAAACTGAAGAAGAATATTTCAAAGTTATGGAACAACTCCTCTCCACAAGATCAAAGTCCTCAGTAGCAGACTCCTCTGATGATGATGATCAAGATGAAGAAGAAGAACCATTCATTTCTCTTGGAGATGAAAATGAAGATGACTGCTTCGGAATTTTCTCTCCTATAAAGCATTGTAAATAATTATTGTTTAATTATTGTTAAATATATATATATAAATATTCATTTTATTTTCTAAAATTTGTACCATCGGGTGGTCCCTTGGACACAAGTGAGAGCGCACATGTCTCTTCACCCGTATTTCTACAAAGTCACTATTTCAACATACACTCCAAAAAGATTACTGTTACATACGATCCAAAGCTTACTGTTTGCTTCAACTCCGCTACAGTGAACAATGCAGAGTTCCAAAGATTACTGTATGCTACAGCTCCACTACAGTCTACAGTTTAAAAACTCATTTTGTATAAAAACCGAGAGGAAGACTTAGACTCCTCAGGTTTTTCATTTCTAATTTTAGAGCCTCTCTCTCTCTCTCTCTTTCTCTCTCTTTGGGAATCAGGAATCCGAAGGGTTCAAGGAAAATTTTCTATTTACAGAATAGTTCCTTACCTTCACGATTAATTTCCCTTTCTTCTCTACAAAGAAAAAGCAATCGATGTAAGCATCTCATTTCCAGTATTATTTCAAAGCATTAAAGCACTTGTAAATTTTATTTAAAGCTTTACATGTATGTTTAAATTTCTGTACTTTAATTTCTGTAATTTATTTTAAAGCATTTAAATTTTATGCATACTTTGCAGACTGATCTGTATCAGATCTGCCTTACAATTGTTACGTTCCTCTGAGGCAACGAGACCAGATCTCAATCATCAATTGTATTCTTTCTCTTCTCCCTCCATTCCTTCAGAGCACTATTTTCGGGAACCGGATCTAGTACTGTGTATGCACCCAAGCCTTTAGATGTATGTTGTTGCTAGGCTTGCTTAAAGAACTTAATAAATATTTGGTAAATATACTTGGTATATCGGCTGGAAACTAGAACGTGCGGGACATTGATCTGTTCTAAGTCAGATCTGGTTCCAAAGACAGACCTGGCTCTGCATCGATCTAGATACAACGCCACGTACCTTTATTAAAACCTGACCAACCGCGTTCCAAAGCAAATCAATTTATTGCAAAGCTGGTAATTTATTCTAAAAAAGCTTTCGTTGGAAGTCAATATTAAGAAATTAAATAAAACAATGCTTGAAATGGATTGGCTTTGTCAGATTTTTAGAATAAATTACCAGCTTTGCAATAAATTGATTTGCTTTGGAACGCGGTTGGTCAGGTTTTAATAAAGGTACGTGGCGTTGTATCTAGATCGATGCAGAGCCAGGTCTGTCTTTGGAACCAGATCTGACTTAGAACAGATCAATGTCCCGCACGTTCTAGTTAAAACCTGTATTTGGCTCAAGTTGTTATGTTTGGATAACAATCAAAAGATATGGGGCCTTTACAGAGACTCGATTCAATACTACTTAGTAAAGAATCATCAAAAGAGATGAATCGGCCATCTCTGAGGACAGCGAGGATAGAAGTATCCAAGCCTTCTTTGGTTAATGGTTTTATGCCGACTTGGATTAATCCTATATAGACATAATTAAAATTCTTTTCTTTTAATTTCTTTAATGAATGCTCTGAAAACAATTGAATTGTTTCAAACGGCTCTGAAAGAGTTATGTCTCATTCTTCAGTCTTTATTACATAATCATTTTTAAGAAAATCAAGCTTTTTTATTTTGTAAATCTTTTCTTTAGAAATTTTTGGAAGTTCCCAACAATCAATTGCTTTATCAAAGTTCTCAATAACGAATTCTTCTGAACTCACAACATGCTTTGAATCACTAGTCTTCCCGGAAGAAGAGCTAGAAAAGGACGATGCTCTACCGAGTAGAGAATCCATGAGAAAAAACTTATGGTTTAAAAAATGGTTTGGTCAGAATGGCTACAGGTATGGTTTTACAGCCCTAAGCGGAAATCCTTATCCTTTGGCGGGACTTACTACCAGTAAAACTTCAAAATAAAACACAAGCTTTTAAACACAAAAACTCTAAACTGTATTACACAAGCAATAAGGATTTCTGCAATGGCTTTGTCAGAAGTTCCCGATTGGGTTTTATAGGCATTGGCTGCCATGGTCATTTGCTGCAATACTCCTAGAATGTTGTATTCAGATATTCCATCTATATTCCACTCATAGACAGAGGAGCCAAATACAGAGTTTCTGTTTTGTTAGAATCTAAAGTCTTTAAAAGTTTATCAAGGTATTCCTTTTGAAGATTTGGATCGGAAATATGTTTAACAAGTTCAAGAAAGATTTCTTGGTCTTTAGTCAAAACATTGATTTTCTTTAAATAAGAACTTGATTCAGAATCACTACTGCTAGATGCAGAGTCATCTGAGTCAATTAACTCATCGACCTGAAGGGGGTCACTATCTCCCGACATGGAAGATTCAGAGTCCGAAGACTCTATGAACAAAGAGGCAATTTTGGAGAGGGTCTCCTCATCTAGGTCAAGCTCATGGAGCTTTTTGCTCATTCTACAATACTTTGCAGTATGGCCTTTCATACCACATTTGTGACATATGGCTTCTTTGTAGTTAAACGGGGTTTTGAAAGGAGTTTTTGGTTTGGCTTTAAACTCTTTCTTTTTAGAGAAACTAGGTTTCTTATAAGGTCTCGAAGGTTTCTTATAATGAAGTTCTCTAAAGTCTTGAAAGGGTTTTCTACGGAATTTAAATTTGTAATGTTTCTTGTAAGGTTTTGTAGAATACTTACCATTACAATCTTTGGAAGTAGAAGTCTTAAAGGGGTCATAATTGAATTGTTTACAGAAACTGCCTAATTCTTTCATAGATCGATGCAGAGCCAGGTCTGCCTTTGGAACCAGATCTGACTTAGAACAGATCAATGTCATACTTAAATCTAAACAAAATGACTTGTTTTGTTTAAAAAAGGATTTAAATCTTCAAAGAATCGAGAGTCAATTACAAAGTGAATTTATACAAAGAAAAATATTTGATTTTAAAAATCTCATTGAAAAAGAAATATGTGCCGATTTACCATCCGCTTTTTGGGAAAGAAAACAACATTTGGTAGATTTGCCCTATGAAAACTCTTTTAATGAAAAACAAATACCCACTAAAGCCCGTCCAATCCAAATGAATATGGATTTGGAAAAATACTGTAAAAATGAAATAAAAGATTTAGAAACCAAAGGACTCATTGTAAAATCCAAATCCCCATGGTCATGTGCCGCTTTTTATGTCAATAAAAACTCCGAAATTGAAAGAGGAACACTAAGACTTGTAATAAATTACAAACCTTTAAATAAAACATTAAAATGGATTAGGTATCCTATATATATATATATTTATATTTTAGATTAAACGTCTGTTTAGTTTTCAAAATGTCCCAAAATAATCCTATTGTACTATCTTACAATTAAAATTAATATTTTTTTTAAAAAAATAAAGACTAAATAAGCATTCATCTAATTAAATACTCTTGAGTCTAATAATCAATCAAAATAATAAAATTATTGCAAGAAATAATGAGTAGAGACTGATGAACTTGTCAAACAATGTAAACAAGGAATTTAGTGAAAGAAGGAGAAATAGTTTCTTGGATCAACCATCTTTCATAATTTTTGCCATTTCAGATATATGCTTGCACTATTTTCTGGTTCCATTACTTAAATTCTAATGTTCTTCAGTATCCTCGCTTCACGTTATACACAGAAGAGACTTTCTTTTATACTTATCAAGGAAGTTAATTATATATTGGCCTCATCACCCTTTCTCTTTTCTGCTGCAAGCATGATGGTAGCCTTTTCGGCACAGCCATTTTCACATCTCTTTCTCATCACGGCTGAACCTAAGATCTGCTCTTGAGTTTTTGTTTTTTCTAATTTTTATTCTTTTGATTATTTCGGCTTTTTATCTCAATATATTTCGTTTATATTCAGTTGGATTCTTACTGCTACATTGTGTAGCTAGGGTTTTCTAATGGATGTTGTAAATTAGAACTAAAAACATTTGACATGACTCGTTTACCCAATATGAACACGATGCAAATAAATAAGTTTGGGTTATAAAAATTGACACAATTTTTTCCGTGTTAGATTAGGGTCCAATTTCTTGACTTATTTACCTGGTTAATAACATGATTGTTAAATGGTTAACAAAAACTAATTGTAGCCTCTTACTATCAAAACTCAAATATTGGATATGATTCTTTTTTTTTTAATTCATATGAAGGATTATATTTATATGGTATCCCATTTTCTATGATTTTAGATAGACTTAAAATTTAAAGGTATAAATGTATAACATTTTGGTAGATACATAAAAGAGGAGGGACAGAGCTCAGAGTAAATCTCCGTGGGGGCAAGTTCAAACTTCAAGTATTAATAGGGAATTGATTCTAGATTTTTTTTTTCATTCATAGCTATGATGTAGTTGCCAGAAATTTGGGAATTTTGCTACTAGTTGTAGTAATGGGGATTTTGATTAACAACTGAGGCCATTGGCGGTGTCACATTGGAGGTAACAGGGGCTTTGTACCATTTTTAATTTAATTTAATTTACCATAAAAGCTCCTATAAAAATATAAAAATAACTAAAACAATTAGATATTTGTTTTTACATCTCCAACTCAGAAAGAAATATTGTTATTTTGAAATCCCCAGAGCCCTATCTCTCCTCGCACAAAAAAAACTAGAAACTAGTCATCTTAGTGAATTTTATCTAATTGATTTTTCTTCAATGGATCTTATGGCACCTAAACTTCAACTTGATATTTACATGGATATGGATTCTGATAACAAATTTTTAGGATCAAAAGGGGATTGGTGAACTAACAAGAAAAATTGTTTATACTAAAAAGGACAAATTGTATTCATTAATTTATCTAATGGTGACATTAGTATTGATTTTACTGGTTGCCACAACTATAGTAAAAATGGCATTTTTAGCTATGAATTTTGTAAATCGTCAATGAAATTGGATGGGAGAAACTAATTGCATATATAGAAAAGATATATTTTGTAGTTTTGATGAGGGGGATATTCTTCAATATTTTCAAGATATTAAAACACGTCGAGGAAAATTATAAAAATATTGAATTGAATATATTAATGAATTTTTATTTTATTCCTCGACCATTTTTAAATAATATTATTATTTG
Source organism: Citrus x changshan-huyou (assembly GCA_039657385.1). Taxonomy (NCBI): domain Eukaryota; kingdom Viridiplantae; phylum Streptophyta; class Magnoliopsida; order Sapindales; family Rutaceae; genus Citrus; species Citrus x changshan-huyou. The sequence continues at coordinate 11,690,945 of CM077549.1, forward strand.
AATTTAGCGCCTGCTAGATTGAATTCATGGCACCGCCACTGATTGAGATTATTGTTACAGATAAAAAATAAAATGAAAAAACAATTAACAAAATAAAATCAAAGAGCTGTACCCAAATTTTGTCAAACTTTTAAAAGGTTATTTGCCATTTTGTTATAATGAAAAACAATTGACAAAATAAAAATCAAACAATTGGGCCACTTTATTACGCAAAATATAAAATTATATTTTCATCCTATATATAAAGTTTACAAATTAATTGTGTTGTGGGAAAATCAATATTTTATACTTAATTTTTAATATTTCCTTTTAAAATTTCAAAATTTTTTCAAAGCTTGTAGATGTTGTGGCCTCCTCTAGTCATAGAAAGCCTTTGTGCCTGTGAAAGAGTGCAATTTGGCTCAAATGAATATTTAATGTTTGATGTAAATCATGTTAAATACGTACTTAACGAGGTATTGGATTGTGTCATTCTAGGTAATATGATTACTTGATTATTAAATGGGCAGGTCAAGTCACCCATTTATTATATGTGCTGGGTTTTGATTTCAATATCATGATTATTAAATAGGTTGAGTTGAGAATAGTCTAAATTTGAGACAATATGATGCTAACATGACATGAACATGAGTCGGTAACCTATTTTACCAACTCTAATGTAAATATAGTTCCATTTGATCAAGCATTTTTTTTTCGCTGTGATTTTTTTTATGCAAACAGAACATGATTCACTTCTTTCTTGATTGATTGAAATTCTTAGTAATAATTTGGTACTTGGCGTTTTAGGGCACAATAGAGCTTTCATTCAAAATACAAAGAATAAATATGTAGATTGTTTACTTGCGCCAAGGATAGGGATGGCAATAAAATCCAGATCCACATATTAAAAAATGCGGATCCAGATATGGAAAGTTGAGATCCGCAAGGATTCGAATCCAGATTCACATGCACTTGCATTCAAAAAACCAGATATTCGAATCCGATTAAATTTTATTTTAAATTAAAAAATAAATAAATATATATTAAAATCAAATTAAAAATTAAAAATTAAATTTTATTTGTGGATTTACGATGTTGTTGTATGTTATTCATGTTGAATTATTGATTATTGAATTACAATTGAATTTTATTTGATATTATTAGGTAAATTATTGAATTTTATTATAAATTAAAAATATATATTAAAAATTAAATTTTATTTATAGATTATGATGTTGCTCTATGTTATTCATGTTGAATTATTAATTGTTGAATTATGATTGAATTTTATTTGATATTACCAGGTAAATTATTGAACTTTTAAATTATATATGAAATTATTGAATTTTAATTTTTGCGGATCCGGATATAGAAATGTAAATACGAATTTGGATCTAGATGCACTTACATCTAGATTCGGATTTGGATTTTGCCAACCCTATGCAAGTAATCAACTTCTTTGCCTTTGCAGCAGATGTAAAGTCTCTATTTCAACTAGAAAATTCACACCAAAAATGAAAAATGAAAAATAAACAATATTTTTTGAATTTTAAATTATCCAATAAACAAGTTTATTATTTTTTCAAAAAATGAAAAATGAAAAATAAGCAATATTTCTTGAATTTTAAATTATCCAATAAACAAGTTTGTTATCTTTTCCAAAAGCTATTTCCTAAACAAAAATGAAAAAAAGTTAGAATTTATCAATAAGTGAAAAATTAAAAATAATTAATAAAAGATAAAGACATATGAATAAAAGTAGTTTTAAAAAGCCGATTATATATTGTTATAACAATAAAACCTTTGGTGCACACCATCACCTATAAATCAGGATCATTTATGTTATATTATCAATAATCAATAATAAATTATGTGAAAGTGTACCTGAATCCATAATTCTTAATTGCCTTCTGGAGTTGTGTGGTTGGCCTTCCAGATTGACATATTCTCATAGAGAATTCTTTAAGTTTCTTATACTCTATTTCTAATGATGGGATGTCAGAAAGAATAGAAAGAATAGAATGGTATTTTAAGTTTCATCGCATTTGGTTTTGAGATGAATTTACTCATTGATTGTATATACTATAAGTTATGTAGGAGCAAGTATATTTCTCTAGTTTTATGTGTTGATGACATTTTGCGTGCTAGCAACGACATAAGCTTATTGCATAATGTCAAGAGATTTCTAGTTAAGAATTTTAAGATGAAAGATCTTAGCGATGCCTCTTTTTTATTAGGTATACAGATATACTCGAATCACTCTCAGGATATTCTTGTCACAAAAGAGGTATATCGAAACCGTCTCAAGAGATATGGCATGTACAATTGCAAACCAAGTGATACCCCTAGTGCTAGAGGAGACATGTTTAGTCTCAATCAGTACCCTAAGAATGATTTTGAGGACAGAAAATGCAGAAGATTCATTATGCATTAGTAATAGAAATTCTGATGTATACTTAGTTTCCTATGCGATCTGATTTGCATACGTCACTCAGATGTTGGGTTGATATTTAAGAAATCTAGAAGTATACTATTGGAAAGCAGCTAAATAGGTCTTGCGATACTTATAGAGAATAAAAGAATACATGCTCATGTATAAAATGTTGTGTTAGCTTGAGATCATTGGATATACTGACTCCGATTTTGCTGGATGTCAAGATAGTATAAAGTCTACATCAGGCTACATTTATCTACTAGCTAAGAGTGTTGTCTATTGAAATAGTGTTAAATATTCTCTTATAACATCTTCTATGATGGCAGCAGAGTTCATAGTATATTACGAAGCATGCAATCATAGAATATGTCTGTGGGATTTTATCAGGTGGTTGCACATGGTAAATGGTATATTGATAGACTACTTAAGTTATTTTATGATAATAAGTCAATAGTATTGTATTCCAATAACAACAAGAACTCGACGAAGTCTAGACATCAAGTTCCTAATTGTTAAAGAAAGGATTTAGAGTGGACAATTGCCTATAGAGCACATCCACACAAACTCTATAATTGCGAATCCGCTTACTAAGGGATTGCCACGCAAGATGTTTTATAAGCATACTGCTCGTATGAGTGTCATGTCATTAAAGGATATTCAATTTTAGTAGAAGTGTGTGATTTTAGATACTCTTATAAAGTAGACATTTTTTAGTTATTTCAGTTTATGGATATTTCGGGTTATTTTTTGCAGAAATAAAGTTTTGTTTTATTCACGCCTTAACTTTTAGTGTGTTTGATCTCACTAAATTTTAAGGTAGATTAGTTGAAAATAAGCATGTTAAGATCACATTGCATGAAATTTCAATACTAGGTATCCACATCATGTTAAGGTGGACTAGTTGAAAATAGGCATGTTAAGCTCACATTGTATGAAATTTTCATACTACACATCCACATCATGATCAATGTTATTTAGTTGTATTGGCATAGTGACCATTGATGGGTCAAGTTACGATAATTGTAACAAAGGCTGCTTTGATCCTATGTTGGTATGATTAATGCACTGAATTAGTTATAGATACATTTTGGTAATGACAATAAGGTTGAGCTCATACAGTTATTTTTGCAAAGCATAATTATCAAGCTACACATATAGCTCAAGTGAGAGATTGTTAAATCTTTGATCCAGCATTGTTGGATCCTTAATGTAATGTTGGGCTTATCTGTGAATAATTATGTGTTGTGGACTGTCATATAAGGTTAAATCTAATTAAAAGTGATCTATTAAGATTTTCAATAATATAGGTTTTCATGTATCAAATAAGGTATAGGCCTTTGATGTAAAGATATTTAAAGATAATTTCTATTTCTATGATGGGTTGAAATATGAATACTTAAAGATAATATGAAAAGTTGTCTATATAAACGATTATCATTAATATAACTATAATAAATATTTAAATTTGAATAATATTAATTTAAAATTAATAATAATTAAATAATAATAGAATATATAATTTAAATTAATCACAAAAAAATTAATACTGTACAGTGGAGCACCAAACATTATGCAGCATTGTTATAACATAGTGCTAATGCAATACAATATAATACAATACAGTGTGCCAAATGCACCCATAGGATAAAGCACACTTACACCCCAACATTTAGAGAAATAGTCATAAAGAACCCTAAATTTTCAATAAGAGACATCAAGACCCCCTTTTGACCATAATACATTTTAAAAACCCAAAAATTGACCCGAAAATTTATAATAGATAGAAATATAGCATTTATACAATCTATTAGGCATATTTTATTATACTAAAATATTTTTTAACAAATAGAAGCATAATATCAAAAGAAATTAATGAAAGTTAAAATTATTTTGAATATTATGTAAAAAATAATTTTACTATTATTAACAGGGAGATATTTTATTAATCGTAAAATCTATTTAACGCATAAATACAAATATATTATCAAAATAAATATAGCAATTTAAAATTTTAATATTATTTAAAATTTTAAAAATAATTTAATATTATTAGTCCACTGGATATATTATATTTATATTAATTAAAAAAATTTTAAATCAATATTCTAATTACTATATATAATGGGTATTATAATAAAAAAAATGAGTCTTGATGTCCGAATTTCCTCAAACCTTAGGGGTGTTGGTGTCTTTTTTGAACAACCTTACGAAAGGTTGTTCACACCAATAGAATAAAATTTTTGTTGGATGTTCGTAAGAAACAACATTACAATAACTCTATCATAATCTTGTAAACAAAAGTACAATAACTCTTCACGTAATCTTGTCTGCTAACACCAATTATTTATGTATATTTCTCTTTACAAAAGCTCAAACAATGCTCACTTCATTTTTCTTTAATTAGACAAAAGAAAAAAATGATTACGGAACCACTACTTTCCAAATGACCCTATCAACAACCAGTGACTCTGACTATAGGCAAAATATATATGTGCTCAAAAGTCATAGCGTTAAAGTTGTAGAAGCCCATTTGACAATAATAAATAAATAATTTTCCGTGACGCATGATTTTTCCAAATCTTGTTTTGTTTTTCATTTTTTTTTTACTAAGGGTTAATTTTAGATTACTGACTCGTGATTTGAATTCAAATCACCTTCTTATTTTTAAAAACTTTAATTTACCTTTACATTTCGTTAGGAAAATTAAAAAAAATAATCAATGTACCGTTTTTTAATCTTTTGAATGAGGGATAATTTGAGATTTTCAAAATAAAATGGGCCATTTGAAATTAATCAATTTAAGAGGGGACAAATTTTAAACTACTTCCCTCTTGAATTGATTCTCTTCAAATTACCCTCTTATTTTTTAAAATATGAAGTTATCCTATTTTTTGTGTAAAGGATAAGGAAAAAATGGAGATAAGTTGATTTTTTTTTTTGACTTCTTAACAAAAATAGAATAAATTGAGATTTTCAAAAATAAAGAGTGATTTGATGATGGTCAATTCACGAGGGGAATAATATTCTTTTATGAAAAAAAAATCTATTTTTATTTTTATTATTAACAAACTTACAATAAATGTACATAAGGATTAAAAAAATATAAGGATATAAGTTTGTGAGTAATGAGTTCATTTCTTTCCACACTTGTTTATATCTATTGATTTTATTGCACTCTACTTAAATATCCAAATATTTCCAGCAAAAAAAAAGGGGTCGGCTGAAATAGACATGACGTTTTTATAAGCTAAAGTTGGAATAATATGAATAAATCTATTAATTATCCGATGAAGACAATTTTTTTTTTTTTATAGTTTAACTTTTTCCCCCTAAACTATGCACTGTTTGTAAATGAAAGCGTTACAAAAATTATGAAAAACGGTTATTATTTTTTTTAGTAGTAACATAGTAATTAGGAAATAACATCTAGGCCCAATAAATGTTATTAACATTTTACTACTAATAATCATAAAATCTTACATTTTATTATTTTTCTATGTTGACCTTTAATACACCCCTTCTTTGAAATTTATAAAAAGAGTTTATCAAGAAAGAGGATTTAATAAATAAACTTATCCATTTGAATAGCTGAACTCTTACACACATCTATAAAATATCAGTAACGCCCTTGACAAAAAGACTATTTTCTCAATTCCCATAATATACCATCTTCATGGTTGGCAGCATAAACAGCTATTAACTATAATATTAGGCAATTAGTATTCTATATTCAAGGGTAAAATTCATTTTATCTGTTCAGAGTTTTATTTGTATTTTACAAGTCAAAATATGTATAATGAATCTTGCAATTTTTATTTTCCAAAGCGAGGGTATAATTGATATTTTAAATGACAACTAAAAGGTCAATTACTATCTTTGACAGAAAAGTAGTAAAATTTATAAATTTATAAATCTTTAGTAGTAAAATTTACGTTAAAATGTCACGTACAACACCGATTTACGTGGTTTCGAATCCAACCATTGATCGATCTCATCTTCAGTCATGTTAGCACTTTGTCGGGCTGTTATTGATGTATAATTAAATATTAACCCTGCATTACCATAAATGTCTCCATGACAAAAAATTATCAAAAAATAATTAAGCGCACAAAAATCATCTTTGCAACCCGACCACATACAAATTTGTGCTGAAATTCATACATATCTTGTGAATATTTATAATTATGTACCACAGCTAGTAGGGTAGAAAGATGCTACAATTATTGACTCGTGGGGATAAAGCCTGTTCATAAATAATTGCAGAGCATATCAAGCGAGGTGAAGCTTTAAATAACACTTGCATTCTTTAAAAGGATTGTGGGAGATTGAATATTTCTCCTGAGTGATATAGAAATTAGGCATATGCATGGTTGTTACTTAATGTCATGCTCTAAAATATTTGTGCACTCGTATATTAGAAAAATTCTCTTTGCTTCTATCATTTAAAAAAAAAATTGTGTTGCCTTTTAATTTATATTTACAGTAAAATTTAAGTGGATGATTGGTGGTTGATAAACAAAATTTATAATAATTAATCCTAATTCTGTACAGTATGTAGATACATTAAAAGAATTTTAAAACAAATTACAAAAATAGACCTTTTCTGGAAATTATTTTCAGAGTCGAAAATCAAGATTGTGCAAAATAATAAGTCGTTGGCTTCTCGGAAGGAGTTCTTGAATCCACCATTACTAAAGGTGCGTTTGGAATTGAGGTTGGACAACTGTACCTTAAAAGTTATAGTATTAAAGTGTTTGGTAAACACTAACTGCTGTACCTTGAAAGTTATCTTGATATGATTTTTTACTTTTATGATAAAAAATATATTATATCTTTAATAATTTTGTCAAATTTTTTATTAAAAAATTATATTTACTATATACTATTAACTTTTATTTCATAATTACATCTTTTTTTTACAGCAGGTGTAACTTAAAAACTACATAACCTTAGTTCCAAACATGCTCTAAACTATCTTGTTTCTCCATTATATCTTTATTACGCCACCCAATATAAAAATTTAAAATTCATAAACAATATTTCGGTGATATCATAATTAATATATAAATTGTAATATTGCTACATGTACAACATCTATAACTTACATCAATTTAAAATTAATTTTTTATATGACTCAGTTGTTGTCTGTCAAATAAATGGGAGTTATGAAAAATTATTTTTAGGTCCACTATTAGTTAGCAGCGCCAGACTGTGATATTATAGAGTACTATATAAGGATGAATAATTTAAAAGCTTTACGACTCTTAGAATTTGGTGAAATAGAACAGCTTCTAATGAGATTGTATAATCAAATCAATATATACTGATTTGTACACGTAGATAAATTGAAATGTTAGAATGAAATGTTACAACCCTGAAGGAAAAGGACACCTACACCTCTAATATTTAGAGAAATACTCAAAAGACCCTTAAGTTTTCAATAAGAAACATCAAGATCTCCTTTTGACCATAATACCCTTTAACTTTATAAATCCAAAAAATTGACCCCAAAATTTTATAATAGATAGAAATATAGCATTTTTACAATCTATTAGACATATTTTATTATATTAAACTAATTTTTAACAAATAGAAGCATAATATCAAAAGAAATTAATTAAAGTTAAAATTATTTTTAATATTATGTAAAAAATAATTTTAGTATTATTAACGGGGAGATATTTTTATTAATCGTCAAATCTATTTAACCCATAAATACAAATACATTATCAAAATAAATATAAAAAATTAAAATTTTAATATTATTTTAAGTGTTAAAAATAATTTAATATTATTAGTCCACTAAATAGATTATATTATATTAATATTATTTACAAAAATTTTAAAGTCAATGTTCTAATTACCATTTTCAAAGATTATTATAGCAAAAAAAAAAAAAGGGGTCTTGATGTCTCAATTTTCACAAACCTTACAAGTATTGATGTCCTTTACCCTAAACCTTATGAAAGGTTGTTTACACCAATAGAACAATTTTTTTCTCAGATGTTCGTAAGAGACAAGAGTCCAATAACTCTTAACATAATCTTGTAAACAAAAGTACAATAACTCTAACATAATCTTGTCTGCTAACATCAATTATTTATGTATATTTCTCTTTTAAAAAGCTCAAACAATGCTCCCTTTCATTTTTCTTTAATTAGGCAAAAGAAAAAGAAAATGATTACGGAACCACTAATTTTCCAAATGACCTCATCAACGAAGGAGTCGGCCACTATGTGCTTAAAAGTCATAACGTTGAAGTTGGAGAAGCTCATTTGACAATAATAAATAATTAATTTTCCGTGATGCATGATTTTTCCAAATCTTGTTTTGTTTTTCATTTTTTTGACTTTAAGGGTTGATTTTAGATTACGACTTGTGATTTGAATTCAAATCACCTCCTTATTTTGATTCGTGATTTGAATTCAAATCACCTCCTTATTTTTAAACACCTTAATTTACCTTCACTTTTTGTAACGAAAATTTAAAAAAAAAAAATTCATCAACATACCCCTTTTTTAATCTTTTGAATGAAAGATAACTTGAGATTTTCAAAAATAATTGGGCAATTTGAAATTACTTTCCTCTTGAATTAAATATCTTCAAATCATCCCCTTATTTTTTAAAACCTCAAGTTATCCTTTTTTGTGTGTAAAGGATAAGGAAAAGATGGAGGTAGGTTGATGATCTTTTTTTTGGTTTTCTTAACAAAAATAGAATAAATTGAGATTTTCAAAAATAAAGAGTGATTTGATGATGGTCAATTCACAGGAGAATAATGAATCTTGCAAAAAAAATTTCCCAAAGCAAGGGTATAATTGATATTTTAAACAACAACTAAAGGTCAATTACTATCTTTGTCACAATAGTAGTAAAATTACGAAATTTATAAATCTTCAGTAGTAAAATTTACATTAAAGTTTGGGATAAAAAATTTATGTTGAAATAACCCTCCTTATCTATATATAAAATAATTCTCAGGTGTGGATTCCTAAAGTCAGATTTCGTGTAGATTCGCTGTTACACTATATATATTCTGGTTTTTTTTTTCGAGTAACACTATTAAACGAGTGGTGTAATAGTGAATCCACATTTTCACATCCATGTAAGAGAATGACTATATGTATATATATAAGGAAATTTTAATTAGTTAATTGCTTGAAATTTTCTTATCTGAAATTATTAAAAGTGGTTTGAATTTTTTATAATTATATTTTAAAGTATGGTGCGTATGCACAATTTGAGAAATGAAAATATCACGGCCCATATTTTAATGTACTTTTTATTTAATTAGAAACTATTGTTCTTATCTTTACAGCGTATATTGTTAATATTTATGGAGAATATCCATTTTGAGAATCACTAACCATTCTTTCAAGTCATTATCTCTAGGCTTTTTCATTACTCCTCGTATAACAATAAATATTTAAATATTGATACATGAATATAAGAAATCAATAATATCAATTAAATAATAATTTTTGACAATTTTAGGACTAGTATGCTAAATTAACAATTCGATAAATTTAGACGATCATATATTATAAAAAAAATTCTTATTTTTTATATTGTACTCAAATACTATATAAATTAATAGTTAATTTACTTGCAACTAAATTAATAGGATATGTACGTACATGGGCGGCTTTTGTGAAATATGCTTTTACTGTTCTTTTCTTGAAATAGTTGTAGACTTGATCTCATGTCCAATTTCACAAGCGTTTTAAATAAATTTGTGCAAGATAGGCTCAATAGTAGAAAGAACTACCATTTGAGGCATGCACAAATATCTAATTTCTTATTTTAATTAATAAACAATTACATAAACATAAGACTTTAATATAGTCGAAGTGGCTAAATAAGCGGACGGGCATCTTATAGTTTGCTCGTGTTCGTATATCCAAGTACTGATGGATTTGTAGTAGCAAATGCAAGCAGTTCTTGGTCACGTTCAAAAAAGGCCATGTCTTCGGGGCTCAGAGTCACCAATACTTCTATTCCCTTACCATCGTTTGTGTCCATTAGCATAATCAAGTTTGACACCGAATAATTTGGAAAAGTCAGGTGCACTGGCTTTCCCCATCCAAAATCTGCTGCTTCATAATATGGAAAGTTAACAATACTGGAGAAAGTGTAGAAATCGATCTCATCTTTTTCAAACTTGTCTTTAATTGACTCCGGAATATCGAATATACTCTTGTTTTCTAGCAAGGTTTTGAGACCGTTTCGTCTAAATTCTGCCTTTGCTTTCCTTAATGAACAAACCAAGTCTTGTAGTGTTTCAATTTCCTTTTCACTCGCCTGCGCCATCAGATACGCGACGGAGTTGCCCACAGAGTTGTCAGGCAAGGGCGGCTCGGCCACGGCACGCACGTTTATCGCGTGTGCTGACAAAGAAGGTCTTGAATACCCGAGGTTTGATCTTGACGCAGCCCTTGCACACTTCCAAATAAGTGCAGTCAGTGCCTCGACGCGTGTTGGTCTAGGCACGCTTGCACTTGAAACTTCAGCCCTGAGTCGGTCAATTTTCTTTGTATCAAATACAAACCTGTTTGCTTGGACTGGTGAAATATGTAAAGGTAAGGGCACGAAGGATTCACTTGCCGGAAAAATCGTTGATGCAACAAATCTAGGAACCACTTCCTTATTACCTGCACGAGCTGTGGTGGTCCAGCTGTTAACAAATATACCTAACGAGACTCCATCAATGAGCTTGTGACAAGTGCAAACTGTGATTGCCAGTCCCCCGCATTTGAAAAAAGTTGCTTGTATGCGCATCATTGGACCCCCGTTGCTTGCTACTGGAGATTCTGCGTAGTTAAACGGGTGAAAATCCCGTAATAGATTCTGATCAGGCTTTTGTAGGTATTCAAACAAAAAGCCGTTTGCAAAAGCTTCAACATACTCAGCCCCTTCGTCGTTACATTCAATTGAGAAATCGTCTTTGACCCTCCCAGCAAGTGGGTAGAATTTTGTGAGAGTTTTTGATAGGGATGACTTGAGACATTGCGAAATCTGGTCAGCTTTCACATTACCGTCTGCTTTGTACAGAAAAATGGTGCTCACATAGACCGGAAAATTGATCTGGTCCATGAGGGAAAGTTTAAAATTTCTCAGGTGTTCAGGAGTTGGGTAAGCTGGTTTGATGCTTTCTCTGGCCCGTACTAGTACTTCTAGTGCCCTTTCCATTTTAGGCTTTGCTACTTTCGCAACCGTTTGTAGACTTCTTATAGTAGTACCTGTTCATTATTAAAACATCAAAAGTTAAATACATTATACACATATAACTGTAACTAAGAAAAGTTTTATCACTAGTTTTGCTTACTTTTCAGTGCCTGCATTGTTGCTCTAGATGTCGGTTGCTCTTATTAGATGCAGCTCCTCGGTAACTAGCTAAGACCCTTATATAGTAAAATTTGGTTGCCAAATTTGACTCCATTAGTTCGATTCCGTGGTTTGTCAATGCATCATCAGTTCAATGAGAACTTGCTCACGATAATCACATGCATTGCTTTTTGAATTTTATGAATACGAATCCTCACGATCGAAAGAGACATTGATCAATACATTAAGTAAACGCTCGTGAATGTATATGGACAATTGAAAGAGCAATGCTAGGTACGTCAACATCTAAGTCCCAATTTGAATCCTAATTGATGTGGCAAGGGTTGGCAAAACCTGGGTCCGGGCTTGGGTATGGTAATGCCTGGATCCGATGCAGATATATTTTTTAGACACATGGGTCGGGCTTTCGGGTCGGATTTTTTAATTTGGGTTATTATATCAGATTTTATACTTTTTAATATTGCATATGTACACTTTTTTAATTTTTTTTGTAATTTTACAATTTTTAAATTTATTTGTATGAAATTGGACATGAAAATATGAATTTTAAATATTTAAAACTTTACATAAATATAATAGATGGGTCAAATAAATATAATTATTTAAACTAATATATATTTTATAATATTTTTTCAACAAAATTCGAGTTCTAGACTGAGTTCCAGGCTTATCAAGTGATGTCCAGGACCGGACCCGCTTCATCTCTGGGCTGGGTAATCGTAGGTCCAGTTCGGGTCTAGACCGAATAAGTATTAAACAATACCCCTAGTTGTGGCATTCATTGATTGGATGGTAATTAAGTAATTTTACTAGCTGTAAAATCTATCATTCAGTAAATGAGTGACAAACAACATTGGGACTCAAGTTGGGCCTCAAATGTTGGGATCCCTAACATTTTTGTAATTAAGCAGCAAATGTTCCAATCTCAAAAAACTCTAAAGGCATTAGAGGCAAAGGCAGAGGGCAAGAAAGTAGTAGGAAAATTACTGCTTGACGACGAGTCTCTGTTGACACCGAAGGTAATGGTAGTGGATTTGCCACCCAAGTATGTGGTTATGGCCTTGGTTTATAGAGGAAAAATTGACCCAAATCACCATGTGAAGAGGTTTAATAAGATAACCAGGATCAAAGGTTTGAATGATCTATAAAATTGTCGGGTTTTTCGCTTTATTCTAGAAAGGTAGGTGCGAGAATTCTATCAAAGACTAAGAAAGAGGAAGCATACGAAATTTCGAAGAATTGTGTGAACCACAGATTGCATATAATGTACCGTTTTGAAGCTTGTAACGAGACGAACAAAAATTCGCATAAGCCATTTTACACAATGGTCGGACCAAAAATTTTGTTTCTTTCCTGATCATTTTTTAGTTTTAAGATTCTTTCTTCTTTTTCCTGATTCTTCTAGGATTTTTATCTTTTTTCTAGAACTCGGACTTTAGTACCGTTTGTTTTCCTTTTCTTATTTTGGTTAGGTGAATTTAATTATCATATTAGATTTTGGATTTGCCTATTTTGGTAAATTCGCGATATTTAGACTTGTTATAAAAAGAGTTCAAAACTTTGGTTTTATTCATTCAGCCTTTTTAATAAACCATACCATTATTCAGAAATCTTGGTTTTTACTATCAAACTTCTTTCAACGTTTTTGTTTCGTCATGGCCTCTCTGGTCACCTGTAGTTAAACAAGCCTCTGTCATAATGACGCTTATTATCTGAGTTCCTTTTCAAGCTGTAACTAAGGTTATCTCCTCCTCTTCTTAGTTCTCCTTTTCACACTGAACCTATCCTCTATTTTTCCATTCTCTTTTTTTTCTTCTTCTGCATCTTTAGTTTTTTACATCCATTTTGTGTGATCGTACACCTTAGCATATGTTGCAATCCTCTTACTATACAAACTATTCTACAACCAATTGATTCTCAATCTCTTTTTTAATCCTTGCATATCCTGCTCACGTATGCATAAACCTCCAAAATGCATCCGAGTATAAACCACAGATTGCATAGACTTGAAAAAGGAGATTGAATAGCTTATGTAAAACCAATATCTAAAGGAAATGTGAAGACAAAAGAAGAGATAGGACAGAGGGAACAACAAAGACAATGTAGTGATGGTGATCACGGGGTGGCATACCTAGCGAGGGACTTGAATTGTTCGAGGTGGAATTATAGTTAATAATCCTTGAAAAGTTATGAGGTGAAATTTAATGTTCCGACATCAAAGAAGCAATGAGTTCAAAGAGTACCAATTATGTTCAAAGATGAAGATGAGGAAGTGTTCACCCACCCATATGAAGATACGCTTCCAGTGAAAGTTACCTTGTCAGGGTAGGATTTGAATTAGGCTTTGTAGATAAGGGCAACTCAACTAACATTTTGTTTTTGGGTGGTCTACAAATAGGCGACCTCAGGCTTGATCCTATCAACACATTATCAAGAAGGTTTGAAGGACCTAAGTTGACTTTTATCAGAGTAATTTATCTACAATTGACTAAAGGTCCAGCTCACTACCGAAAAACGATGATGGTGATAGGGTGGTGGTTGATGAACCTAGCCTTTATCAAGTTATTTTGGGCAGTCCATTCAATAGGATAATAAGAGCAATGAGCTCAACCCACATGTAATGCGTGAGATTTAGGGTCCAAGGTAGGATCAGAGTAATAAGGGGCTAGGAACAAGTGGTTTGAAGTTATTACACTGTAACCACAAAAGAATCTATGAAAATCACTAGCGTTGAGTTGAGAATAAATTATAATAGCAGTGACATAATAAAGAAATGAAAGAAGCACCAATAAGGACAAGTCGAGAAGAGTAGTAAAAGGGGACAAAAATTGTGAAATTTTCAATCATTTCTGAACTTATTTTTTTAGTACAATGATATATTTGCATGGAATCATGAGGATAGATAAGGAATAGATCCTCATAGTATATGCCATTGGCTGGCTATAAATAAATAACAAAAACTTGTGAAGCAAAAGAGGAGACTATTCAATTAAGAAAGGTATAAGGCCACTCGTGCCAAGGTTAGGAAGGCATAGCACATAAAGCATCTGCGAACTACTATCAGTAGGCCGACCCTAGCACGAATGTTCTTATTTGTGTTTCCTTTTTAACCATGTTAGAAGAGTTTATTTCTTACTTTGTTATTTCAATTCAACTTATATTTAGTTCTTGTAATTTATTTCAATATCAATGAGGTTATTCAGAAGTGCATTTCCAATGCTTCTCAACTTATCTACTCATTTGATTCGATTTTACTAAGATTGAGGTCGTCTGTCTTGGTCTTGTTGAGGTCCAACATGAAATTGTATGACCCAATCCTATTAAGACCGTCATCATTTTGGCCTTGTTGAGTTCTAAAATAAATAAATTATATGATCCAATCTTATTGAGATAGAGGCCATCATTCTGGCCTTTTTGAGGTTCGATGTGAATAAATTATATGTCCGATCTTATTGAGATCAAGGTCATCATTCTGGACTTTTTGAGGTTCGATGTCAATAAATTATATGTCCGATCTTATTGAGATCAAGGTCATCATTTTGGCTTTGTTGAGGTCCAATTTGAATAAATTGTATGATTCGGTCTTATTAAGATGGAAATTACCATCTTGGCCTTATTGAGATCCAATTGATTTTGTTCTACTAGCCTTATCGAGATCTAGCTTGTTATAATCGTTTTGGCCTTATTAAGGTCTAAAGTTAACAAGTATGATATGATCTTATTAAGATCAAAGTCATTAATTTTGATATTACTGAGGTTCAACCTAAATTAATTATTAGATAACTTCATTTCATTATTTGATCCAATCTTATTGAGATTGAAGTTGGTAATTCTCTGGACTCCATTTCAGCCTTATTGAGGTCTAATTGATTCTATTCTACTAGCCTTATTAAAGTATGGCTTGTTAAAGTTGTTTTGGCCTTTTTGAGATCCTAAGTGAACAAGTATGATCTAGTCTTATTGAGATCAAGACCATCATTTTAGCTTTACTGAGGTCTAAAGTTTGACTAAAATATCTCCTGGTCTGACCTAGAAACCTTAATTGCCATCATGGAGATACACCAATCTGACCTGAAAATCTATTTGTCGAGGTCATGTCTACTATGCTATGCCTACTTGGAGATTTGTCAATCCGACTTGAAAATCTGTTTGTCCAAGTCATGTCAAACATGCTCTGCCTATTTGGAGATCTGATAATCTGACATGAAAATCTATTTGTCCATGTCATGTCAAATGTGCTCTAAACATGTCCTATTCTTTAGGGAAGTTAAGTGTTATGACCTTTTAAACCACCTTCAATTGATAGATGCAACCTGCACCTGCTAAGAGAGTGAGCTAAAATCAAGGAAATAAAAACCCAGGACCAGAAGCCTATTTTAACCTATAAATGGCGTTAGAGGAGGGGGTTTGCAAATTCGACTAGAAGCTCTAAAAAGTTACGAACCACTTAATCATCTGCCTCTTACATGACCTTCAGAACAACACCAAACATATCTCTTGAATTCTTGCTTATTTCTAGTTTTTGCAATCCATTTTCCTTCCTTTATATATCAACTATCTGACTTAGGCATTGGAGGATCTATCCTAGACTCTTTCGGCATATCCTAACCGTGTTTTATGGTTGGTAGATGTGGTGAGATGCATTCGGATCGGTGTTTGAGTTTGGATTCGTGCTATTACTCCCTAGAAAACAAATTCAGTTGTTGAGGTTGTTTTTCAGCATTAACAATTAATAAGCTAAGTCATTAAAAATAAAAATATTACTAAGACTACTATTCAATGACAATATATTATATGAAAAAAAGGTGCTAATAATTTATAATGGAAAACAATTACAAAGCAAAAGAGCCCCCACCAGCATAAAATTTCTTAGCCTAGTTAAAAAGAGAGAGACTATCAAAAAAAAAAAAATTGAATGTAGACCATCACAACCATTTTTTTTTTTTTTTTTTTACATGCTTGCTTCTTCTACTGTTTTTTAACTATTTTTATTCATTGACATGTACTTTATTTTGACAATAATGTTTGTGTATAAAATGACATTATATATATATAAATTATAGATGAAATGTTCAGGGATCAAATTAGACTTTTTATATTTAACTTATCATATGTTATTTGAAAACTCAAAAAAAAAAAATTCAAACTCTGCAAGTGCCATGGCACCCTCTAACCTTACATAATCTCAGCCTTAACCAGAAAGAAGATATAAAATGACTAACCACATACTTGTGGTGGATGCTGAAGCTAAAGATGCTAAGAAACTGCTCTTGACTATCCCAAAAAAAATACGATGAAATTGCTGGTTTACATGTTGCTCAAAAATGGTTTTGCGATCAAAGAGAGCATATATCTCACCCAATATATGCTCATACATGTATGTCCTTAATTCTTCCTCAGCAAAATGGCGAGTTGGAGATCAAAAACTAGTAAACTCAACTTGAGGATAAAAACCATTTCGCATAAAATTTTTCACCCAACTTCTCCTTCCATGCATTATCCCATTTAAATCCCCAATTCCTTAGTTTCCTCATATGTCAGGTCAGTTTTCAGAATGTGGAAGTACTTGAGGATATCTGTAATAATGTTACCAAAGGCAAGGTGTTTGACAATAGATAGCCTGTGGCTATCATGTTCTGAATAATAAGGTACCCAATACTGACTTTCATTTCTCTCAACAAATAACCGGGCAGTGTAATATCCAACCGTGTTAGGTGTTATCTCATTAGCATGACCCTTTGGAGGACTAATAACATGATGCAGAACAGTGTGCAACATGCACACTTGAAGGCACAACAATTGTGAGTAGATATTCATATCACAAATATAATTTGTAACAACCTGAATGTGATCAAAGCCTTCAAATTCATTTTTTTTTTTTAAGATGAAAAGATCTGAAAGCCGCTATCATGGGTTCCTAATATCCTATTTGGTTTAGAC
Organism: Citrus x changshan-huyou; assembly: GCA_039657385.1. Classification (NCBI taxonomy): domain Eukaryota; kingdom Viridiplantae; phylum Streptophyta; class Magnoliopsida; order Sapindales; family Rutaceae; genus Citrus; species Citrus x changshan-huyou. The sequence goes on from CM077549.1 coordinate 11,708,643, forward strand.
ACATAAAAGAAGATAGGCTTCCCATATACACAGAGGTGGTTATCTGATTCTGTTCGAATTGGTTGGAGTCCATATAAAGTTTTAGTACACATGGTCATTTTCCCAACAGACTTCTTGAAACATATAATATGAAGTTTGATGACATACAGCCAGATGACTCAACTTATCCAAGTTGACATAAAAAATGGAGAGTACCTGACGGTCCATAAACAGAAATAAGAACTGCTTGTCCATACAGGTTTCTAAAAATTAAAGTAACTGGCAACTTCATTGGGGTGATGAGTCACTTGCTTTATGTCCCAAAATTATGTTTATTCAGAATAAGGTGGTTAATCAGCTTAATTGTAGCGGTTAGTAGTTTGCTAGAGTTGGTAATGGGACAAGATTTTATAATCTTGATCAAAGGTGTTTTATTAGAGTCAATTATGGTATTTTATTATTTTAGGACTTTCTATTTTTATTAAAGTCAATTAAGGTATGAGATTTAGTTAACTTAGGGAAGTATCTTTTATTTCCATTATAATTGTGATTTTGTTTCCTTTTTTAAGTTAACTTAGGAAGTGGGTTTTCTCTATTATAAATAAAGAGGTCTTGTAATTATTTTCATAGTTCATATTCAATTATTTAATAAAACCCCTCTTTATAATTTCCTCTGGGTGTTATCTATCAAAATCTCTCTTGTAGAGTTGTTTAGATTAGAACATCATTTAATCTTGCTTTACGCATTATTAAAAATCTCATTAAGTAGTCTGGGTTAGAACGATATCTAATCATGTTTCGATTAAAGCATAACCTAATTGCGTTGGTTTGATCCAATACTAAAATGAAATCTAATTTTCCTACCCTATCAATTTCCGCTTTTGCTACGCCTCGATCCATCATTGAAAATGTCATCAGAACAAATGAAAAAGGCTTGTAGAATTAAAGTCGTTGGATTAACGAGTTTGTATAAAAAAGATTTGGTCTTATACTTTCATCTTATACTTTATAAATACATTTGAAAAGGAAAAACTCTAATTGCAACTAATTTTTCTTTTTTTTTTTATTATTTAAAAGTGATCAAATTTACCTTTCTTTATTGTGAGGTCTGAAAGATTCAATTCAAATTGTATTCTTTGCACAATTAGATTAATTGCACTTAGCTGGAACAAGATTAACAAATATATGCTCTCAAATGATACAATACTGAAAAATATAAACGGCTACAAAATAGATTCATTATTATTTTGGAGGTTTGAGTAAGTTGAAGCATCTCGGCTTAAGTGGTAACAAACTCAACCTCAACTGTAGCGTCTTATCTTCTCCATCTTCGTTAAGAGAATTATATGCGATTCAAAGGAATTTTTTATGTTCAAGGTAATTAAGCCTAAGCCTGCTTCTCATTTTATCTACTACCTAAATTTATAGATCTTCAACAATATTTAATATTTGATTAGTTCAGAGGAATCAAATTCTAACAGGCTTTATTAAGCAAACTTTCATGTACTCTATCAATTAATTAATTCGTACCTATAGTACTTTTTTTTTTTCAAGTTATAGCCTAATTGCAACCTGAATTTTATTAAATTAAATGTATAAGTAGAAACATAATATTGATAGCCTAAATTTTATAATAACTAGAAACATAATACTAAAATAAATATATAAAATTTAAATTATTTTCAATATTATAAAATAATTTTTTTATTATTAATACATGAGATAAAACCTATTTAACCCAAAGATTTATCTAAAATTTGTATAATAAATATAAATATATTATTAAAATAAATATAATAATTTAAATGTTAAGAATTATTTTATATAAAAAAAATTTAATATTATTAGTGTATTAGACAAATTAAACTATTTAAATCATATTTGTATTTTTATTAAAAACTTTTAAAGTCAATCTTTTTAGTTACTATTTACCATGGGTATTATAGTTAAAAGTGGTCTTGATGTCCCCTATTAAAAACTTTGATTCTATATGATTATCTCCCCAAACTTTGGGGATGTGGCTGTTCTTTTTCCTTCATTTTATTAATAAGTTTTATTATTCAATATATATGCTAAAATATTTTATACATTTAGTAACTCTTATATAGTTCAAGGATGAATGATTCTTCAGGTCTATCTATAATGATCCTTGAAGATCTCACATTTTCAAACAATCACTTCCAAATTTCAAAATCACGTGAGCCATTCTTAAAGTAAATAGTTAAATTCATAAAATGTTAACTAATTCCACTCTCCATGCATAAAGTCTTCTAAAAAGATAATTTTATTAGTTGTTTGCTTTTAAGTTGATTCGTATTTTAAACAAAAACGTTTAAGTTGTATATATCATAGTGAGAGTTTCTTCGGAACAACTCCCTTGTTCTAACATACACAAAAAGAATGGTAATTTAAAAGTAAAATAAATAGGTGTTGATTATATATCTTGATTTTCATTGATTATGTGATCAAAGTGACAATTTTGATTAATTTCTTTTTCAACGTTAATTTTTAGGTATTATATTCGGTCATAGAATACACGCTTGTTAATTTTTTCAGCCATTGACTGTCATATTCTAGATTTAATGGTACTTTTCTTGATCAGGATAATGACTCTCTCTTCACCTCTTATGAAGAGATTTAGGGTTAATTTATTGTTACAGTTAATAGTCTTTAAACATGGATAGATTTATTGTTTTGATGACAAAATAATGCCTGTTAAGGCTGCGACTATTAACAAAATTAGTATTTAATGTAATATGTTAATAGATTTAAGATTTTATAGATTATTAATTGTTACAAGTTAATGGATTAATTATTTTTTCAGGCCAATGAGTTACTGCATCTGCAAGATTTGACCATAATTACCTTAAGGGTATAATAATATGCTTTAGTGCTTAGCAAAATATAATATCTCCCTTTAAGTTTGATACGTCTCTTTCCATCAATTTACTTGTAATATCTCCTCATCTACCCTGGATTATCTTATATCAATTGAAGATCTCACATTTTCAAACTATCATTTCCAAATCTCAATATAACTTGAGCCATTCAAAACAGATCACGTGTGGAAATAACCAAATATACGTAATAACAGAGCCACATTCTTTTGCCTCCAAAATTCTAATTATATAACTTCTACATATCTCATTGCCTGGTCACAAGATGTTGGCATATTTTCCAAATTCCTCTTCCATCAACATCACTAGGAGTATGTTAATCTCTAACACGTTAATTTGAGTGGAGAGTTTCCAACTTGACCGCCAGAAAGCAATATAAAACTAGACACACTTGATAATTCTCTTTCGGTAAAATTTAATTAATTTTAGGGGAATGTTCGGCCAACCTATAGAATTTCATATTGAGCATTAGAATATACAAATTGATAGAGTGATTAGATGTTAATTTGCTGACGATACATAGATCTCTGTCGATTGGTATACAAATGGACGTACTTGTGGTGATAATTGAACCAAAAGATATGAAGCTATAAAGATTTGGCGCCTGGAAATTGATGAAGTGGGTTTTAAGTAGCTTTAGGTGCGTTTGGGATTGAGGTACTGTAGCTTAAAAGGTATAGTTGCTGTGGAAAAAAATCTCTAACTAGGAAACAAAAGTTAGTAATATATAATAAATGTAAATTTTAAATAATAATTTTGATAAAATTATTAAAAATATAATAGATTTTCCATTATACAAGTAAAAAATCATATCAATGTAACTTCCAAGCTACAACAACTAGTATTTACCAAACACTTTAGTGCTATAGCTTTTAAGCTACAGCTGCCCAACCTCAATTCCAAACGCACCTTTATTTTTTTAATTAGCCTTCTGCCTAAAAAGATAATTTTACTAGTTTTTTGCTTTTAAGTTAATTTTCCTTTCAAACAAAAAAATGTTTAAGTTGTATGTATTATAGTGAGAGGTTTTACAGAGCAATTCTCTTCTTCAAATAATAAAGGAAAAGAAGTAATTTAAAAGTAAAATAAACAAATGTTAATTATATGTCCTGATTTTCATCGATTATGTGATCAAAGTCAGAATTTTGATTTCTTCTTGTTCAATGTTAATTTTTAGATTATATTAATTTCAAGGATTTAAAATATTTGGTCTTATTCTATACTTGATGGTACCCATTTTTATTAGAGGTAATGAGAACTTTTTCTCCTATTATAAGAATTACATTAATTGTTTTATATATTGTTACAGTTAGTGGTCTTTAAAAAAAGGAAAGATTTCTTATTTGCATGACCAAATTATGCCTGCCTAACATTGCGACTATTAATAAACTTATTATGTAATGTATACGTTAAAAGATTTAAGATTTTATCTATTTATTAATTATTTGTTATAAGCTAAAGGTTGAACTACTTTTTCAGGTCAATATGCATTTGTTATAAGCTAAAAGATCTAAACGCATCCACGTTGGCTGCAGATTTCAGGATCCCCGGGAAACAATTAAATATTATTCCAAGCTTCAACCATGCAAATTAAGCCGATCCAATAGACGTGAGTCACTTGAGCATGATAGGTAACATGTCATCATCCTTGTTTTGATCCAATTAATTTTTGACATGTATACATGTATATATTTTTAAAAATTCATCAATCACAACTCGGAAGAAAAATGAATTTAAAAATACATATATGACAAAAATTTAAAATACATACATGGCAAAAATTCATACGCCGATCTAGCGAAATATTGTCACGTACATAACAATTAAGGTATCGCTTTTCCCTTATATTAAAGGCGACATGGCAGTTTATAATAATCTAATAATATCATGCTACGTATGGATGGTTTCCTCAATTTCCTCCAATTTTACGGGACACTAATCAAACATTCACAAACTTGGCCATTATAAAATTAAATAAAAAAATTGAATTAGTGGGATAAATAGAACAAATTAAAACCCAAGTCCCAACAAACATGGCTACTAAAGGAGCCCAAAACACAGGTCCTAGTGTTTTCAGTTACTAACATAATAAAAAATTTAAAAAAAAATCTAAAATCAAAAGTTTTCTAATTTATTAATAGCGAGAAATTGATTCAGAGCCATAAATCTCATACTTATCAACAATTTTGAAGATGAAGAAGTGGAAGAAAATGAAGAAGAGGGGCTGGTGGCGAGGAGCTACAAGAATCTTGAAAACTTAAGATTCCTTGACTGCAGTGGTCTGACGAAGGAGCAAAGTTGGGCGGTGTGCTGGCAGAGTAAAGATTAGTGTCGGCTAAGAGTTGAGGGGCAAGTCATTTGAATTCAATTGATCTCTATCGATTGGTATACAAATGGACGTACTTGTGGTGATAATTGAACCAAAAGATATGAAGCTATAAACATTTGGCAACTGGAAATTGATGAAGTGGTTTCAAGCAGCTTTATTTTTTTAATTAGTCTTCTGCCTAAAAAGATAATTTTACTAGTTTTTTGCTTTAATTTTAAGTTAATTTTATTTCAAACAAAAATGTTTAAGTTGTATGTATTATAGTGAGAGTTTTTACAGAGCAATTCTCTTCTTCAAGTAATAAAGGAAAAGAAGTAATTTAAAAGTAAAATAAACAAATATTAATTATATGTCCTGATTTTCATCGATTATGTGATCAAAGCCAGAATTTTGATTTCTTCTTGTTCAATGTTAATTTTTTTATTATATTAATTTCAAGGATTTAAAATATTTGGCCATATTCTAGACTTGATGGTACCTTTTTTTTATTAGAGATAATGAGTACTTTTTCTCCTATTATAAAAATTACATTAATTGTTTTTATATAATGTTAGAGTCAGTGGTCTTTAAAAAAGGATAGATTTCATGTTTTCATGACCAAATTATGCCCGCCTAACGTTGCGACTATCAATAAACTTAATATTTAATGAATATGTTAAAAGATTTAAGATTTTATCTATTTATTAATTATTTGTTATAACCTAAAGGTAACTACTTTTTCAGGTCAATGTGAGTTGGTGCATCCGCAAGAGTTCTCTCTTTTATGTTTTTTTTTGGGGTTAATCGACCGTAATTGACCTTTTCTGTTGGGCAAATATGACTTCTCCCTTCGAATTTGAAGTGTCTCTTTCCATCAACTTACTGAAAATATCTTCTCTTCTCCCTTCATTTATCTTATGTCACTTGAAGACCTCACATTTTCAAACTATCACTTCCAAATCTCATTATCACTTGAGGCATTCTTGAACCATTCAAAAACGCAAGTGTGGAAATAACCATTCTTTGGTCGCGAAGATGGTGGCACATTTTCCAAATTCCTCGTCCATCAACATCAGTAGTCGTATGTTGATCTTACAAGTTAACTTGAGTGGGGAGTTTCCAGCTTGATTGCTACAAAGCAACACAAAACTAGATATACTGAATCAGTCCAGTGATTCTCTTTCGGTAAAATTTAATAATTTTCAGGGAATATACGGCCAACCAATAGAATTTAAGATTGAGCACAAGAAGATACAAATTGATAAAATCAAATGGACTTATTGTGGTGATAATTGAACCAGAGATGTGAAGTTCTAAAGATTTGGCAGCAGTTAGTTAATGTATAGAAGGACATAAAGTCAAGTTCCCATTATTATTACTTTTTTCAAAATGCATCTTTACAACACATGCACCTGCCAAAAATTCTAATTTGTTAACTAATAATAATTGAGTACCTTCAATGTTTTTCGCTGTATTGACTCCACCAGCTAAAGTTTTCAAAATGACACAAAATATCGAACGTGCGAAATTTAAATTTTGGCCTTGTGGGTCAAAATACAAACAAGGAAAAACAAAAAGTTTCCTTGACTTTTAACTTAGCATTTTTAAATGCAAGAATAATGATAATATTGAATGAATAAACAAATAAATAAATACTAATTTTCATAATTGGGCTAAACCAAATAACAAAAAGACGGATTAGGACATCTCATCTCTTCAAAGTTAGCTTAACTAGAACAACCCCATCTCTTCGTTGAGATTCTTAACAGCTTCACTAACTCCATCCTGAAAGAAGCATAAGTTTGTGAAATTTATTTTCAGTAATGTAGCTCACAGAATAAATAGTAAACACAAAAATTTACAAGATGCGGGCTACAGTAATTCCGACAGCAATGGCTTCAACGAATTCATAAAATAAATAAAAACAAGAACTTCAACAAAAGAGATACCGAAACTACTATAATTCAACTCAAACTCAGTAACTGACATTTCATAAAGTGAATAAGATTTGAATTCCTAGCAGCTAGTTGACAATCAAATCATATAAAAAGATAATTTAATGGCAGGAAAATCCAGTTTAATGCAGATATGAGATACCAAAAGGAATGAAACTTAATGCAGCAACCAGCCATAGCATTGATAAAGCTGGGAACAAGAAAGTACTTTAATATGCATGTACCTCAACAGAGATTCTTTCAGCAATCTCTTTTGCACATTCTTTGACTCTAGGAGATAGTGCATACTGAATGGCTTGTGATAGTGCTTCTGCAGCTTCTTTCATGCTTTCAGCAATCTCTTTTGCACATTCTTTGACTCTAGGAGATAGTGCATACTGAATGGCTTGTGATAGTGCTTCTGCAGCTTCTTTGATGCTGGTGTCGTCCACATTATCTGGAACCAAGTGATTCCTTTTTAGTGGTTCTGGAGCAACTCCAAGTCAAAACATCCTCTCGGCCCAGTAGAACTGGTCCAGCATGAATGGACACGGTATCTGACATCCAATATCCATAAAGGAGACGAATATATGAGTCAAAATTATAGCATACAAGTACTATCACAAAAATAAAACTAAAGAAATAAAGGTAACACAAATGAACTAATATTCTGGCAAAAACCATTTATACCATGTTTTGACTCAACAAGCTTGATGAAGTCCAGAAATTTACAATAAATATTCATTTACCACCCTGCTTGTTCTAGATGTAATCATTGTTGGTGGGTTTGTCACAGAAAGCAATTATATATATGCCCTTACTTGACAGCAAAAGTGATGAAAGGAGAAATTTATCCCTAAATTCTTACCACAAATACATAGGAAAGCAAACAAGGCGTCAACAAAAGGTAACATTAGGGAAAAGAATCTCTGTTGAAGACAATATTCAACAAACCACTCTTGAAATTCAATCAAAAAACTGACATCCAACAGAAAGAGTGTCACCAGCATTAGGGCAACAAAGATGATCGCACTTTAGCATTCAACCAATACAGTAAAGTTATGTATCAATACAACACAGTATGTATCTTATTTCCAAATTAAATAAATCAACAATTAACAAGCTCATTTCCTTCTCCTACATATCCGGAAAAAGTGATATTTTCAGAACTTTCTGGAGTATATTCATTTAAAGTTACTCCTAGAAATTAGATTTAAAAGGGGAAAAAAAGGAGAAAAAATGGGATTGTAGTTAATTATACTGGCAGAAGAATTCCTGTCACCATTAAAAATGCACGAGCTTGTTGAATATATAGGTGTTTCAATTACAAAGGTTAGGTATGGATGGCTGCCTTTGTACCCAAAGATTTTTCAACAGTAATAAAAATATATTAGCAGAAAATTGTGCATAAAGCAACAAAGTATTTAGAAATCAACCTTAGGGATTCCTGCATGTAGTGCTGCTGCAGTAGATCCACTGGTTTGGAATTGAAGAAAGTAATGCAAACATGTAAATTAGCTTTGTCGTATTTTGCACTTCTAATCTATTTCAAAAGGAATCACAAAGAGAAAGCTCTCACCTTCCTCCATGGTGAATTGCAGCCACACATCTTGGAAACAAATACTTGTACGGTACCATTCTGGTTTACGTGATAACAATTCAAAAGAAAACATCAAATTCCACAGACAAAACAATCAGAAGGAAACTAATTGACTAAAATAATCATTTAGTAGTCAACCAAAAAGGAGCAGTTGTCTAACTCTCAGGACTTTAGTTATTCTAATGATGCAGTCAGATTGCCCTTTTATCATTTCCATTACCAAGAAGCCAACTATTTTATATATTGTATTAGTTGATTTATCTGAAGACACTAGTTCATTTAAGATTGCATGCCTTACAAAGCTCCATTTGGAGAAGTCCCAAATGAAGTTAAAAAAAAAAAAAAAAACTAAGGGCGCATTGCTATCGTAATTTCACAAAGAGAGCACCAAGGTCCCAAGTTTCCACGAGTCTCATACATAGACATCCACGTTTCTAAAACCAGTCTATAACAACAGAGTAGAAAATGGGTTAAATAAAAAATAATTGTTAATTCACTTTTTGTGAGCTAATCGCAAGAAATGTTGCTTAAATCAGCAAGGAATGTCATTGACACCAGAAAAGATTTCTCTATAAGTGATAGCTTGCGATCATGTTTCAGATAGCTAAATCTTCACTGATCTGATTATCTGACCAACACTAGGGCCTGCACATCTATGTCATGAAAAGAAAAACTCACAATGTATATCGTACAGCTCTATTTTTGTTGCTTCATAAGTGAATACGTTTTCATCTTTATTCTTCGGTTATCTTAGCCCAAATTCAATAAGAATTTAAGATATACTGACCCAGAAAAGCAGAAGAGCTTGCCATCAAAGATAGAGATCCCATATTGAGTGATTACTCTTTGAGTTAAAACTGAAGATGTTCCAGGAGCCATCACTCGGATAGCTGTGTCTAAAGGTTCGTATCCAGCTGTGAAAAGGACAAATCTGTAAGTTGTGGTGTGTAGAACAGTTTGTAAAACCCGAAGAAATGCTTCAGGATTCTTTAAAAAACCCATGCTGCAAGAAGAAAAGAGAAATGTGGCTTAGTACAGGATAAGTAATTAAAGTTCCAAGTACAAGTGCACCAATTAAGGAGAAATCATCCCATCACACAAAAGCATGACACTTTTTAATAGGCTATACTTAAGAGGGATTACACTTTTAATCCCATAATAATATCAAATTGTCAGCTGATATAACATTGTTTTCTAGAAAAAGAATGAAGTAAAAGTATCTTAAGGAACCTGAAGAATAAAAATTGAAAGGACTACAAAGGTACAGGGAAAGTATACAAAGATTTGTAAACAGTTAACTAAATACAATCAGGAGATCTAGGTAAGGAACCTGCCTTGCAGCAGAGCTCAGTCCGACAAAAATAGGTGGCGTTGAATTAGCCGCATCCGTAAAAGCTTGCAGCCCAATGTGAGATGCACACAATCTATTATTTGCATCCAACAAAAATGCTGAGAGCTCTCCACACTGCTTACATGAGTACTGCCACGAATTAGGGAGAAACGAAAAGCCACAAACCCAAACACTCGATGGCCAGTAATCTGTTGTTGTGCTAATATTAGCAAGGTGATTAAAACAGGACAAAGGAATCTTCACTAAAATAGGAATTAGTCAATATTAAGAAGAATATCTTTTGCAACAAGGGGAAAGGCAATTTTTTGCTTTGATAAGCATGAACTATTCATTCAACATTTTTCATTTTTTTTTGGGAGGGGATCACAGTTGTTTGAATATTAAATCTTTTTGAGCGTTAAGGTTTGTTTATACAACTTATTTTGGTCGTGCTCCTACTAGGGTCATAGCTAGAAAATCTTTTAGAGAGGACAAAAATTTTGAAAGATATGAGGAAAAAAAATTATTATCAATAATAAATAAACATATCACAATATTGTGAAAATTAACTTTAATTAGCCCAATAATGTATTTACTTCTTCATACATAACTTATTTTTAGCCACTCAAAAACTATCATAAGATCATGTCGACGTTTTAAATTTCAACAAAATAACAAAATATATAATTACAAAAATACTAATAACAGCTAAAAATATGATTATTATTTTAAGTTAGTACTAAATAAACAAAAATAAAGTAATAATGAGAAAATCATGATTAAACAAAATGTATTATGTATATTCAGAATGAAGAAAATTTCGCTAACTCACAAAAATTAGTTTATACAATTTTAAATATAATGGGGAAGTTCAAAAAAGTGATCATAGATCATACTAAAAATAAAGGGAAAAAAAAAGAGAAAAAAGAATTGTAATAAATTTAAAAATAAAAAACAATGGATCCTTGGTTCATTTGGTTTAATCACAAAACAGTATATGACAATAATAAGGTCAAGAGTGTGTGGTAAAATGAGTTGTGAGAGAGTGGGGAATGTTACTGAAGTCACTATAGAATTTAGGGGGAAAAAATCGTGGGATATGGAACCTGGCCTATCTCGCTCTACTCTGGATCCCACACCTGTCAACTCAGGAGTTTTGCCATTGCAGCAAAAATTAGCACCTAAGCTTATATATGCATATTTGTTTTGAGTGTCTCAGGCATTTACTGCAAATTTAGGAATTTTGAGTAGGATTCTTGAAATATTGCAGCTCACTCCTCCCTCTTGCATATTCACAAAAACTTATAGTAGAAATAATCTATAGATACGAACTAGCTTGAAAACCCTCCAAAATTCTTAACTATATTTCTAATTAACCCCTAGTTCAAAGATCCCAAATGACATACCAGGGCATTCAACAATTTCTTTGCTAAATACATACCTGTACACAGACGTAATGAATGATATAAAAGGATTAGTGCAAATTTTTCTTATTTTTACAGGAGGATAACATAATTAAGTGTCAAGGATGCACTTCAAAATAAATTATTAATGAAGGATTACATGCAATCATTCTGGCATACTTAGGTAGACATGGACACGGCACCTACATATGATATGGTTCATATTTATGCAAACAGCTCATCTGAAATAAAAATATTAAAGATCTTAGAATAATCCAAAAGGCTCCAATTAAATAGTTGTGTACAGATGAATATGCCTGCTCTCGATAAAGAATTAATTGATTGGATGTATTTTATATTTATAGCATTTTGTTTTACATTTTCAACAGACAAAAGCAACCAAAAAGCAAAAGGTCATATGCTTTGAAAAGGACAAAGAAACAACACCGAGGTACATATTAATATACAATCAGTCCAGAGTAAACAGTTCATATGGCAACAGAAAATTGTAAGGCTCAAGGTACACTTTTCCACTCTATTTCTATCTGCCAATCCTCTCAGCAATCTTCAGCCATAGCTCTTATCTCTCTAAAAGCCACATAAAGCAACTGAAGTAAATATGTTTCTACATCCAAAACCAAACCTTGACTCTTCTCACTCTGAAGTTATAATAACCTCTTTCTACCCTCCAACATCTACAAAACTGCCATGTCCAGAGTGTCCACCTATGTTTCACAATTATAACCATGTTTTGGCTCTTCAGTGAGGTGCTCCAAGATATAATTATAAATCCTTGTAACAGCAGTGCATATACCAGAAATAGACTCTATTAAGAACCTAGACCGTAGAGCATATGTAGATATGATATCTTACGACACGAATATGCCAATACACTAACTCCATAAAATAGGTATATTACAAATACAGCACACATTAGATTAAGCAAAATCATTATATATGTAATGTTTTTTCATATTACATTTCACTATATTTTTACGTATCCTCCAATTTCAACTTGATATAGTTCAATCAGAAAAGCTCTCCTAATAATTGTTCACTGGCTATACACTAAAATTACAAGTTAATCTACGTTTACACTTGAACAACATCCCCAATAAATTATATGCCTGCTTGGATTTATCAGAAACTTTTAGAACCTAAAACATATATTTATAAGATTAAGAAACATTTATGAAGTATCAGATGCACATTGGCAAATATTGCAAAAAAATATTTGTATCTGACATAAACATGGCACCCTTGTAGAAGAATCTGAGTAAAAAATAGCACATTCAACCTTCAATATGGAACTAGATGCACCAGCAATAAAGTAAAATGGAATGATTGAAAAGCTCAACTTAAAAAGAAGATGTAAAGGCATAAATTCGTTTTACACTATCTTTTTAGTTAGAAAATGCATAACTTAAAAAAGTTTGGGTGATGATGCCCGGTCATACCAAGTGGGAAGACCAGTTACAGGGTCTTGCATTTAGTAAAGAGGTTTCAAGTGTCCACGAGGTCCTTGCAATATCAAAACCCTATTCAGCTCAACTGGTTCGATATAAATAAGATGCATATTAAAAAAAATGCATCAAATAATTTTCACATCAAAAGAACTAACTGTAAAAGGGCAAGGACTTAGATTCAGTTCCTCACTTCTCCATGATCCCCAATTTTCAGTAAAAAGTGGCCACATCCAGTGAATCACATCTCCCCAACAAACCTACTTCCATAAACTGACAAGAAGTTAATACACAAGTAGAATGACTCAATCACTCCAATGAGCCTGATAATATGAAAGAAGTTATAAGGACTTTGAAAAAGTATAAAGATCATAGTTTGCCCAATGATACATGTGTGTGTGTGTGTGTGTGTGTGTGTGTGTGTGTATAAGAGATTCAAAGTACTAACCCAACCTGATTCTGTTCTATTGTGATTATCAGAAGCACAGAGCACAGGCGATGATGAAATCGGATAAAAGTAACATACTTTGCAGCCAAGCGAAAACTCAAGCTCTGATACAGGAAAACAAAATTTATGAAAAATTCTTCAATGCTTACACAACATATAAAAAAGCAGTTTACTTAGTTGAAATACTGATTTTGTATCCCAACTGATGGGCATCTTATCAATCATCCGATGATGGGATTAGAAAAATAGTAAATAACAAATCAATTGATGTCATACCAAGGGTAACGAATGATTGGTAACACATCAATTGGGATACAAACTAAGTATACCAACCGAGTAAGCTAGCATTAATGAAAAAAATAAAAATAAAATAAAAAATATATTTTTATATATATTGCTAAACATCCAATAATAATGAGTTTATTGAAAAGAATTAATGTGCTTTCTGGAAAAGCATTTTATTAACTACTTCCAAAAACAAATCCACTTCTCTAAATGCTTAATTCCTCTCCTAAATCAATCAATCAATCAATCAATCAACTGTATGTACATATACAAGGAAAAAAATACATTTAAACTCATGTTACAGGGCAAGAAATCTTCAAAAATTTATAATGGCACATCATATTATTCCTAGAAAACTAATACAGGACCATCATTCATTAGATTGCACTAAAAAAATCATGAAATACCTTGTTGATGGGAGCTTCTTCGAGATATTTATACAAAAGCGGATGTTCTTTAATGAAGTGGTGCTCAAATGATGCAGGTGCACTGCCCATTCAGTTGGAAAGTTAATTGTAACTCAATCCCCAAAATGCAAATGGCAACTACTGCCTATCCAATGCCTTTACAAGGAAATATAAATGAAATGATACCAGAATTCGGTGGATTATGAGGAAGAATTTAGCAACACCGCAAGAGTTAAATAAATCTTCAAAAGTTATTCCGAGTAATACAGGAGAATAAAACTTGTAAGTTTTGATGTTTCCGCATGACATTTTCATTCTCTTGGTTTTCCTTAAGGAATCACCAAAAGACAAAAGGGGAAAAATAAATCTCACATTACCTGTAGGGAACAACATAAGGAGCAGCAACTATGCAACGGACACGAAAGAGTTCTGCAAGGCTCCACCCTTCCTGGATCATCATGCAACTCAGCCATTTTAGGACATTGGATCATTGCTTTGCATCTACAATATGAATTTCATTGGATCCTAGAAAATGCATCTACCTAATATGGATTGTTATGAAACTACAGGCTATTCTTTCAGCTTTTCGTCAATAAAACCAAATTATCATAATCTCCGAGTTATTTCCGCACTTCTATGTGGAACTTAATTTTCTACCACAATTAAAATTTAACCTTAAGCGACACATAATTGCGTACTTTTGAAATATTTATAATACTAAGTGCGAATGTATCCTTTAACACCTCTGACACCTTTGGAAAATTTTTCATCTTCGAAGTCATTACGACCTTTCATTGAAATGAAACTTCTATAAATCATCTATTCTTCTACCAAGACCACATTGTAAACCTTGACCATGTTAAAAGCATAATGAGAAAGTATACATTGAGATATATCTTCCATATGAAATACCAATGCGAAGAAATTTATCACAATAAAATTGCCCTCCAAGCTTGGACCATCTCCAAAGATCTTTATGGCTGCAGTCATTCTGATTAAAGCTTAAAGGAGCGTAGACAGAAGTTAACCTCGTGAGCCGAATGAGTTATTAGAAACACATCGTATTGCCTTTGATCAGAAGCAAAAGGTGCAGCGATGGCCTGTACTTGACAATTAATTTCAAATTAAAGCTAACAAAATAAAAAAATTAAAACATAAAATTTAAATCAAATAAATCAAATAATTTTATAAAAATAAGAAAATCAAGAGATTCAATTACAGCGATAGGGTAAACATCACCCTTGGTGCCGAAGGCCATGAATGCAGCTATCGGTTTCTTTCTCCCTGCCTGCATGTGTGCTGAATTTTTCTCACAACGCAAAGTGCATTAACTAATTTGAATTATATTTCATATTTATTTGTCTTGGTTGAAATGACAACGTTGCCCCTGTTTACAAATTCTAAAATGTTGTCGGATTTTCGGGCGAAAAAATATCGAAAATCTCGTGAATAGGGCTGAGATTAAAAATATGAAAAATGCTTTTTTTTTTCTAAAAATTAAATAAAGTGCTAATATCGTTTGACCACCTCAGTAATTGTAAAATATTAAATAATTATTATAAATACACACACATATATATAACTAGCTTTAAGTCTTATTGCAAGATCGTAACCTGGTTTCACATTGTTGTTGAGGCGATCATTCCTATTAGTTGCATTTGCAATATTTGCCATGATCAGGCAAGTGAGAGCAAAAATGAAAAACACATGTTTTAGAGCCATTGTTATTTTCTGTTCTTTTATGTTGTGTTTATGTTTACGTGGGATATTATATTTTTTGTTGCTATTTATAAATTAAGTGAGGCAGATGAGAAGAGTGATTAAAAATATTTATAAATTATTGCTTAATTTATGATCAAGAAGGTTTCAATTAGAAAAGATAGTAGGTTTTTTGATGAACTATTACATATTAATTGTGTAATAATAGTCAAATTAATTATGAGAAGATGAAAAATCAAATTTGAAAGAAAATTTCTCTATTTATTAGATAATAGAGAATATATAAAAATGAGAAATTGTGATGCCACATCACTTCTTGTAGTCCCAACTTTATATAAATATATAGATAGATAGATAGATTGTCTAACATTTTACTGTTTTTATATTCTTACAAATTTTTTCAATATATTATATTTTTAGTAGCATTAGTTGATCTAAAATACCCATTTACTTCCTTTAATAAAAGCTTTTGTCAATAAAAAAAGAGTAATATAGAAAACAATACAATACTAAACATTTTAGATACAATCTAGCTAAAAATAATATATAAAAGCATCTGGATTTAGTATTTGACACTCTATTTGTGTAATAATTAGTCAACTAATGATACTAATGAAAATGTAGTCAAATGAAACACCTTGTAAAGATATAATAGAAAAATTAAAGGCTTCAACACTTCTTATAGTTATTTCATATTTTCCAATTCGTGAACTAGTCAAAAGATAATAAATTAAAAATAAAAAGTTTTTATTTGCTCGTATGTGTTAAATAATTTAAAGATTATTTGTAATATTAGAGGATTAGATGGAAGGGAGATTAAAAGAATTATCACCACTTTAACTTAAAAGTCTATGTTAGTATTTGTTTTTTTGTCTAAAATCTGAATAGGTATAAATTTGATTGAAATCTGAATGAGTTTAAATGTAAATTTCTGAATAAAATATTTGTTTTTTTTTCTAATATTTGAATATATATGTCATCTTGTTTATTTTTATAAGTAAAAAAAAATTAAACATAATTATTTGACATTTATGTCCTCATAAGTCAAGACGAATGAATGAATTAGGTTTTATAATTTAGAAAATAAGTGTATTTAATTATAGATATTTTTTGGGTGCAGTATTTAGTTCCAATCCAGATTTTTTTCTTATTTGGACAGAAGTTATAAAAGTTTATTTTTTTCTATTTACATGTAAATATTTGAAAATTTAATCAGACATAAGTTGCAGAGAATAAATAATTTTTTTTAAAAAAGTATAAAATTAATAAAATTTTAGACTCTAAAAATTTGACAAACAAGTCCTCAGTTAAAATATCATAATAAATTTTGTGTCACTACTTTAATTATTGTTGTTGTTGTTATTATTAGTGTCACCGTCACTTTAAAGTTAAAATGACATAATGGTACTTGCATAAAAACACAACAATGAAGTAATAAATAATGCATAAAAATACTACAATGAAGTAATAAATAAAAGTGTGATGCACGTACAAATTATATAGAAAAATAAATTAAAACGAAAAATGCAAATCAAAACTAGCCTTTGTGTGTGTGTGTGTGTATATACACACCTTGATATGATGATATCAAATGCTTTAAGTAATTATTCAGGAAAAAAAAAAAGAAAAACATTAAGTGTGTGTTGCACAAAATTAAGAGAATTAGGATGTAAAAATTCTCATTTGCCCAACTTAAAAAATAAATTATGATTAATTTTTCTTCGTATGCTTCTGGATCGTAGAAGAATTTAAAGAGGGGGGATAACATCCTGGACAATCTTCTTTTGAAATATTTCTTAATAAAACATTTTTTTTACATTATGACATTATTATTTTTTAAATAAGGACTTAATTAATAGGCAATGGTGCTCACATTACAGCGAGAAAGGGTCCTCGTTTGAAATCTTTAGCTAATTCATTATATTAATTGAATTTACGAGATACATTTTATATCCTTAAATTTGTGCTTCAACTGTTAGCCTGCCTCCTCTGAATTATTATTTCCAGCTGTGCCTTTTTTTGATGTTGTGTTAATAGTGTGTGTTGTTTTCAATTGTCCTTTTGATGTTGTTGTCGCTGTTTTTTTTATTGTCTTTTTGTAGTTGTTGGTGTAGTGTGATGGCCATGTCGATGGCAGAAGTGATTAACCATTAGGTTCTCTTCCAAAACATTTTTACAAGAGTATAGCTTCCTAGTGTGAGTTTGATCCTCTCGTATTGAGGCACTTGTAGTGTGTTTTTCTTGTGGTATTTTTCCTTTTTTTTAATTAACATGATAATTTGTGTTGCATTACCGAGTACTATAGAGGATTCTTTTCTAATTTAAATAAGGTCTTCACCTACAGTAGTTGATGTGGGTAAAAAACGACAAGATCAGATGGGACTCAAAAAATACCTTTTGTATATCATCAGATAGATCCCAGTGGCGAGGTTGTTTTCTTTTCGATTGACAAGGTTACTTAATAAACAGAGTTTGGGATGGGCATGGGTTGGGTTAGAGTGAGTTTGTGAAAATCCAACCCAACTTACTATTGATTGGGTTGAGAAAAAAATCAAATCAACCCAACTTAACAAGTATATTCAATCCCAATTGTTGATGCCGAAAAACGACTTCAACAGCAAAAAGTTTTCTTTGGGGAATAACAGTATGAATCAAAACTCAAACGTCAGTCTGATCGCAACTTTCTGTACCTGCCAACCAGAAAACGCGGTTATGATACGACGGTGGGGTTCCGGCGTAGACCCTCCGATACTTAAGTCAGAAATTGTATATAAGGAAAGAAAAGCGGGAAGGAAGAATTGTGAATAAGTTAAAATCAAGGAATTTTTCCAGTAGAGGTGTTGAAAGTCTTGTAGGCAATAAAAAAGCTTTTAGATAGGTGACTTGTAGAAATTTTGGTTGATTTTGCTAACCCCCTCCTCTGTTGCCCTCTTCAGCTTAAATAGGCCCTTGGTTGTGGGCGGTTACCACCTTAACTTTAGCCCACTTTCTTCAGCAGTTGCAAGTGGTTATTAATTGGAGGTGGTTTAAGAAATCGTCGCATACAACTTCCTTAAAAATTAGGCCACGTTATCTCGACTAGTAATTTTCCATGTCAAGTAGTTCTTAGGCTGGACAAATGCATTTCGAGATCGGACTATTTTACTTACTTCCAGATTGGATTGGTGAATTTTCGGGTCGCTCACGTAGGCTTTAAAGTTGTATTCTTAAATTAGGTCGTTTGCATAAACCTCAGGTTGTACTTGAAAACAGGTCGCCAACATAGGCTCCAAATTGTACTTATGAGGTCTGCTCAATGATAATAAATTCTGAGTAGATTAATGCTAACTCTATTTCTAGATGCTATCAGAAAAATCCAACTCGAACATCAATCCCTTAGTTTTCAACATCGTGAAGCCATTATCGGTGTTGGAAACTAATTAATGAAAAATAGAAAAAAATTTACGAACCGAACACCAGTCCTCTAGTTTTCAGTACTGAGAAGATATGAACGGTATTGAAAACTAAAACAACAAATAAGGCGCAATATGGTCTCTAGCATAACAAAGGCAATGTGAAGCAAAACAAAGATAATGATGAGTTGAATAAGCTTAAAAGTAAGAATTTGGCAAGAACAAAATAAAATAAAAAGAAAGAGAACTGAGAAAGAACAAATAACAAAGTGAGGCTATAGAGAAAAGCATAAGCACATGACTTGAAGGTAAATTGGAAACATACATTTTGTCTTTTTCCTAATACCTTTTGGCTCTTGTTTCGTCCCCATCCTTCACACTTTTTTTCACAATAAAAGTGAAATATTAAGATGCCGCCAGTGATTGGTAATTCTTTACAAAATGTAAGTGAATTAACTATATTATCTCACTAACCAATTGATGAATACTGCATCATTTGATATTATTTTTTAGGATAAGAATTTGAGATATATAGCCGACATAATATTAGATTGACGCTATTGGCATCCCTCTATTTTTCTTATAAAACCCCTCTTCTTATGCATTTGCAATTTTATCACTTATATTCTAAATTGTATTAGATGTAAAATTTTATCTAATTAAATTCACATATGATTTTTCTCTCTGACTCTTTCTCCACTGAAAGCTCTTAAAACTTACAATTTGTTTTTTGTGGAAAAAATGGTTAATTGTAAAAGAGTACGAATTTGATACAGAGTTGTTTTTTTCACTTAATAATTTATTTTTATAGGAAAGATAATTTTGTGACAGTTTCATTAATTACTAACTTTATTAGAATTGTAAGGGATTACTAAGCCTTGGTCATATTTTATACATATTTATTTTGAAATGGAATGTCATAAACTAAAAAGCATAAAACTGAAACAAATAGAAAGTTTGTAATAGATTGAATTGGGGGTGATTGACGAGAGACAACTGAAAGGGGGTTGAAATTGAAGAAGGAGACCATCTGACACGGGTCTATTGAAGAAAAAAGATAAATATAAGCTAATGGAGGGGTGCTGATAGCCCCACTCATAAAATAAAGGTCAATGAATAATTATAAAAAGATAGTAGTTAAGGCAATCAATGCAAACATTTATAATGTAATTAGAAAACTTTTCCTTCCACAAAAAAACCTTAGGTGCGTTTAGGGCAGCTATGTTTCCACAGCATAGCGCTCCACCCCATATATACTAGAAAAATTTTCTTAGAATATCAGAGTGGAGCAGCTGCAATGTGGTTTCTCCAAAGGCGCTCTCAGTGGTAAAAAATTATACTTCAATAAATACTTATCACAAAAAAATTGTAATTGGTATTGCTGACAATCAGATGAAGAATTATTAATATATTTTAGATATCAAGCAAAACTCAGATGGAAGAAAGCTGTAATTTATAATTGTTTCTTAATAAACTAGAAATAGGGGGATTAAATGCAATTTTGCCGGTACATCGAGATGAATTGCTGAATAATGATTACATTATTGGTCCTGAAAATTCTTTGTTTGAAATCGATCAGAAAAAAGATTTTGGCTTAAATTAGTTTCGTTTGAGTTCATCAGTGTAATCTCACATCAGCGGAAAATTAATTTTGTGTATGATTATATATCTCTCTTGTCCTCTCAGTCGTTAAAAAAATATGTATACAAGACATGGATGACAAAGGCAAGAACGGGTAATCAAAGAAAAATATGACTATTGCAAACTATCCGGAGAGGAATTGAGACAGTTTTCAAATACTTATGGCTCATTTGGGATTTTTTGTTGGGAGGTTCAGAAGTAATTTTGAGAAGCTAAAAAATTGATCTTTGTGTTTGGTAATTTTTTCAAATCACTTTTGATAAAATCAAACCATAATTTGAAAAGTAAGGAATGAATAGTTTTTCAAAATCTTATTATGAGAAATCATTTTTATTACTTTTACAATTTCACATGTATTCACATATTTATTATATAAATTATCCTTATTTAATTAGAAAATAAAATCAACGATTCACTTCATTTATTTATATGTTATTTGAGATAACAAAATAAAAGAAATAAAATTAATATTATTTATTTTCTTTGTTACCAATTTTTATATTCACACATTTTAAAATATTATTATATACATGTTTATATGTGAACGTAAATTTCTTTCAACATTATGTCCATTTTAGTTAATTTTTTTCAACACTAAGTTCATTTTAGTCATTTGTATTCATTCATCGATTTTGCAGTAAGATTCATCGAACACATATAATTCCTTTTGAAACTCACAGTCCTTATTAAAAAAATATTGTCAAACATCTAAGTAATTATCTCCACAGTTGATTAAACTAAAAGAAAGGCTTTGAATAACTTGTGTATTGCATTAGCAATTCAATAGATGAGGAATTCTATAATACAGAAGAGATATCACATCAGCCATACAATAATCGATTGATGTTTTGTCAACCTGCAATTATTTTAAAAAATTACCATACTTGTTGGTGGAAAAATTTGGGTCAAGCAATTTAAGGATGACACGGACGCAGCAAGTCCCATGACTAATTGGCCCTTGCAAAATGTGAATAGGAAATTCAAAGGGTAAAGGGTAAAATCAAAATATCTATAAAAAAAAAGTATAAACCACTCTGTTAATCTAGAAAGTGTAGAGAATGTCTCTTAAAATGTCTTTAGATTGCACATGTTGATGAGATACCACTGTAACAATAGCATCCTCCATTAAAATTACTATGTCAACGTGATCTGGTCCCCATAGGAATCTTCTCAAAATATCTCGTTACATGCACCAAGATGAGAGGAGGAACCAACTCAGCTACTATCTGAGCCACTAATAGATGTGTCAGTTTCTACAAATGCCTAATTGGCTTAATACAAATAAGCCAATCAAAGATTCATACTTGCTTCCATTAGAGGTAGTCTCTCAGCTAACTCATGTCTAGCCCTAAAGAGACTAAAGGACTTAAACTTAATAGGAAAATTACCAACAATTAACTAAGTGAGGAGCGGAATGACTTATTATAGTCTACCATGTGTCTAAAAGGACACTAAGATGCCCTTTGGGTATTCCCTATAAAATGTCAGGTTAGTCTCAAGAAAATAGGTTTAGCTTCTTCGCCACAATCTTCAATGTTTCAGTGATATTAGTTTCTCAGAAACCCATCACCCTTTCCACCACTTACCTAACTTGACTGTTGAAGTACCATCGCCTTTAAGGCCAATTTCTCTCTTATTTTCAGTTCATCTTGGAAACCAGGGAATTAAATCATCCCTAACAATGAGTCCTTAAATGCTTTGAGTAATATAATGACTTGGCCATAATTTTACTAAAACAATACTGTTATTAATTATATTAAATTCAACTACACTTGTTGTAAAATTATTAATTAATTGTATTACCTTTGATATATTAAAGACTTTCTTATATGGGGGAATTATTGTAAGACAGTTGCTAGTAAATGTTAAATGTCCCCAGATAAGAACAAATAAATTAAATATAATTGCTATATTAACTATAATATATTTGGAAAAAGAAAATATAATTTTTGCTAGACTTTTCCTTTAACCCTTATCCAAAAAACTATTGGTTCGCTTCTTATGTGACTTTTACAATAAACTATATAAAGCCGTAGTTGTCACTATACATACGGCCTTATACTCAAGTCATTACCACCATGGGTATTAAAAACTGATGGATTGGAGAAGAAGTACCTTACCACAAGTCTTAATTCACTACATTTACCTTCATTTCATCAGAACTGAGTGCGACAATAAATTAAACGAGGGAAGGTGAAGTCAAATTTGATAGGGAGCAATTCTTAGTTAGCTACACGGTGTTGTTTTTGGAATTATCTAACATTTAATCAATCTTTGGTAAAATGCAAAAGTCTGCATCTTAGAATAATTATATTGTTAGACATTGCTCTTGTTGAAAAGTCAAAACTGAAGCCAACCTTTTGTTGAGGATATGCATATGGCTAGCAATTTTTTGACTACAATTGCATGTGTTAGCATGAAATTTCTTACTCTTCGTAAAGTCAGTACCAAAGCCATTAAAATTGAAAAATGGCCAAGATATTTTCCATGCATTCATATTTTAAGCTTCGTCTATAAATAGAGAAGCACAATACATTTGTAACCCGTCCAAAATTTGTGAGATTTAAGCTCATACCAAGTGAGTTTTAGAAAATGATTTCCTTGGGTGCTAAGGGGATCCATTTGAGTGCATTGGGTATTGGGTTTTGAGAATTTTCCCCAATTTTATAAATTCTCATTATTAGTAAAATTATGTTCCAGTTTTTGCCCGTGGATGTAGGCATTACGCCGAACCACGTAAATTATTGTGTCATATTTTCTTTGCATTTGTTTATCACCACATTTATGTTTCTTTAGAAGTCGCAGTCACCATAATATTGGTAATTGCTTAACCTATACTTCCGCAACAATTAGAATCAGAGTCAAAGGTTTGTGTTTGGGGTATACGGTATTGTTCACGTGTACGGTACTATTCACGTGTACTGTACTATTCACATATATGGGATTGTTAACGTATATGGTATTGTTCATGAATATGGTGGAGCCAACAATTCGTACTTAGGAGCATCATGCGCCTACAATGTAGTTGTGTGGATAAATGCATGTCTAAGAAAGTTCTGTCAACAAGACGATAAGAGTTTAAGGAGTCTGGATTTTAAGCAGGACCGTTGTGACCCCTTTATTCTGGGAACATTCCTGGTGCATTATCTATACAAATAGACATGTAGGCATTATTTGTCTATGTTAGGTAATAAAGAAAGATGGCAGAGGCATCGTTCTCATCTTCATCAGCGAGGACTACCGTGACGAATGCAAAATTTGAAGTGGAGAAATTTGATGGTACCAATAATTTTGGTATGTGGTAATGTGAGATGTTGGATGTCTTATGTTAGTAAGAGTTAGACGCCGCCCTTGAAGAAAAACCTGACAAGATGGAGGACAATGAGTGGATAAAGATCAATAGACAAGCATGTGGTATTATTCGTCTATGTCTGGCTAAAGATCAGAAGTACTCTATCATAAGAGAAACATTAGTAAAGAAATTATGGAAAATACTGGAAGAAAAATAAATGAAGAAAAGCCTTGAAAATAGGATTTATATGAAGAAAAAACTCTATTGATTCACGTACGCACTTGGGATGTCGATGAATGACCATGTGAACTCATTGAACATGATATTGGCAGATTTGCTGAATTTAGATGAGAAATTTGAAGATGTAGATAAGGCATTGTTGTTGTTAAATTTTCTTCTTGATGAATATGATCATCTCACCACCACTTTACTTCATGGGAAGGACAGTGTCATATTTGATACTGTATGTAGTGTGTTATACAACTCTAAGACTAGAAAGAAAGACATAAAGGGTCATAGATACACAATTACAATAGGATTGACAGTAAAAGGCCGTTCACAAAGTTGCAAACCTGGAAAAAAAGAGCAAGTCTAATAAGAGATCTGCCGAAGATGAATGTGCTTTTTATCGCAAGGAGTATTGGAAAAAGAATTGTCCTAAGTTACAAAAGGGTAAGGCTATTTCTGATGCATGTGCAGCAGAGCATGATGAAGAGTCAGGCTTTAGTTTGGTTAGCATGACGTTGACATGTCACTCAGATGAGTGGATTTTGGATTCGAGTTGTACTTATCATATGTGTCTTAACAAGGATTGGTTTTCTAGCTTTAAGGAGCTGGACGGTGGAGTTGTTTTTATAGGCAATGTTAATGCATGTAAAACCATGGGAATATGTACAATCCAATTAAAGAATCATGATGGCTCAATCCAAGGTCTTGACGTATGTTTGCAATGTACCAAGTTTGAAGAAAAATGTCATCTCGTTAGGAGTCCTAGAATCTTAAGGGCTCATAATTACTATGAGAGATAGATTTTTAAAAGTAGCAACTGGGGCGCTACGTAATGAAAGAGAAAAGAGAAGTAATTTGTACTATTTCCAAAGAAGTATAATTATTAGATCAACATCAACAGTTTTTGGAAAAGATGTAGATTCAGAAGCAACTAAATTGTGACATATGTATTTGGGACATGCTGGTGAAAAAGATTTGCAGACTTTTGTAAAGCAAGGCTTATTGAAAAGTATAAATTCGTACAAATTAGAATTTTGTGAACATTATGTTTTAGCCAAGCAGAAAAGGGTAAAGTTTGGTTTGGTAATTCACGATACAAAAGGGATTCTAAACTATGTTATTAGTGATGTGTGGGGACCTACCAAAACAGATTCATTGGGAGGTATGCACAATTTTACTATTTTTGTTGCAAGAAAAGTTTGGGAGTATTTGATGAAGAACAAGAAAGAAGTTTTAGAGACATTCCTGAAATAGAAGAAGATGGTCGAGACTCAGACTGGTCGAAAGGTCGAAAAACTTTGCTCAAAAAATAATGGCGAATACAAGAATGATATGTTTTTACAAGTATGCTGAGATGAGGGAATTGTGTGACATTCACTGTTTGAGATAAACCACAACAGAATGGGATGGTAGAACGCATGAACCAAACTATAATAGAGAAAGTTCGGTGTATGTTGTCCAATGCTGGATTGGGCAAGGATTTTTGGACTGAGGCAGTTATATATGTGTGGCATCTGATCAATCGTTTTCCATCAGTTGCAATTGAGGGTAAAACACCCGTGGAGGTGTGGACTGGTAATCCTGCTACTAATTATGATTTTTTACATGTTTTTGGTTCCATTTCTTATTATCACGTAAAAGGGATCTAAGTTAGATCTAAGAGCAAAGAAAGTATTGTTCATGAGTATAACTAGTGGAGTAAAATGATACCGTCACTGGTGTCCTGTTATAAAGAAGATTATTTTCAGAAGAGATGTGACTTTTGATGAATCAACCACTACAAGAAAACAGGTAATAGATGACGGGAAATAACTGTCATAAAAAGGGGTGCGTGACAGACAGTTCATCCGTCATCTATGTCACTATCATTAATTTATGACAGAATATTTTCCGTCATAAATTCATGATAGTATTTTACCGTCATATATCTGTCACACAATATTTTAATGTGAAAAAATAATTAAATTTGAATTTGAATTTATTATTAGCGGGAAATTAAATTTATTATTGGTGGGAATTTTACCGCCATTTTTTTAATTTTTGGCTTAAATTAAATCGTCATTTGTAAATTTATTATTAAATTTTGGTAGAAATTTTTTTATGACAAATGTTATGATGGGTATTTCCCGTCATAAAGTTATTTTTTAAAAAAAAATTATATGATGATTATAATTTATTTGTGAATTCTTGATTACAAATTTAATTAATTAATAAAAATGAATATCGTCAAAAAAACTAAAAGCAATTAATATTAATTAACCTCCATTCAATCCAACAAATTAATTTTGAAAACAAATACATCTAGTATTCAATGTCATCACCGCCAATACATAATAAAACATCCCAAATAAAAAAGAAAAAAATTCCAAAATATAAAACAATACTTAAATCCCAATTAAACTCCAAGAAAAGCAATTCAAATTCCAGCCACCGAGCCAAGTTACCCAACAAAACTTCCAAAAATTAATGAAAATATTCCAACAGCAAGACTTCTAGCAAGACTCCAGCAAAACTTCTAGCACCAATACCATCTTCCAATAGCACTCTAATTCCAGCATCAAACAAGGTAAAAGTCACAAATAAAACTTGTATGAGCAAAATCGTCCACATTAATAAAGAGTAGCTACTGCTGTAAAAGAGCCGCATTACAGTATGTCAGCTTAGTAATAATGGCAGAAGTAATTCCAGCATCTATTTTCTATCCAACAGGGCCAAATCCTCATCCTTAAGGGCTAAAAAAGGTAAATACGAGGGATGCTAAAACAAAAGTAAACCTAAAACTGCAGGGAGAAAGAACCTCTTTTCCCACTACTAAGAGTAGTATAAGATGTAACTGCAATTGATGCAGCATGCATTATTTGTCTTTTAGATTGCACATGTGATGATCATGCTTCATCCTTTTCCTTTTTAGTCTAGTAATTACACGACAAACAACATCATGTTGAGGACAAATCAATATGCTAAGGTCAGTGAGCTGCTCAAGTAGTGATTTAATTACAATTTGTACTATGGTCAAAGAGAAGAAGACATAAAATGTAAATGCATATTTCTTTAGAGGAAGAAAAAATGAAATTTGCTAAGGCTCAATGCATATTTTTTGGATAAATACATTTAGTAGCTGATCAAGAACTAAAAGTGCCTCGAACTCAATAAAGTTTATCTTGTGATTAACTTCAGCCTTTTTAATGATAGGTAATCCTATTTCATATGTCTCACGATTCACGTCAATTGCTATAATCTGCAGTATTTTATTTTCAGTCATAAATAACTTAGTAGGCAAGTGCATGATATGATAATAAGATGTTAACACAATTTAACCAAAGCCATAACATATTGCAGGAACACTGCATTAATAAATTCAATTCTACAACATCACATATGACGATGGACTATTTACCTGACCATCCTCTGGAATTGTGAGTGCAGTGAGAAGAAGAGAATATCTAGTGAAAACTCTAATTTCAATAGTTTTCTTTAATTTCAACCTCATATTTCCATTAATTTTTTATCCTTTTATTTTCTTTTTTAGAATGAAACACAAAATTGAAAACAGAGATGAATATATAGCTACACTAATGAAATCAAATTTATTGATTCAAAACTAAAACATAATAAAAAGGAAATAAAAAAGTGAAGAAATGTTACCTAGGCTTAAAACTCTAGCTCTTGTTCTAGCCACCACACAATAGCCACTGCCGCCACTGCTTTTAATCTTTTATGTCAATCTCCACCACCATCAGAACCATAAAGACCCGTCCATCAAATCCCAGCCGTAAATACCACCGATTTGCTGCAAGAATCACCAAACACAACTACCAAACAGCAGTGAAACCTCCACTATCGTTCACTATCTTCCAGCACGATTCACCAGCCACCACCAACAACATATTACTCATCATTAGTTGTATCTATCTGGTTACCTCCCTCTTCCAGCCCCTTCCCCTTTCGCTGGAATTGAAGCCAAAAATCAACATCGGTTCGTTCGTAATTTTTGATCAAATGCTCGCGAATCGAAGAGAACCTCGAGCAGGATGTCGACTTGTGGCCTATGGGTGGGATTCGAAGGTCGACTCTTTTACTTGGGTTAATTGGTTGTGAATGTAGGACTTTTGTTTGATCATGAGTGAGGAGGGTTTGAGCTTCTAGGGTTTCAATTTCTTAGGTTGAGAGAGGGAGTGATGAATGTGTTGAGTGAGGATTTTTAACTTAGAATATTTTGTAGTATTTTTCTAAAACTCACTGTTTCAATTCCTTCATTTAATTTTTTACATCATTTAGATTATTAATAAAATTATAACACACTATGTTCTTTTTCTTTTAATAAAATATCACACCAAAATTTGGTCAAATTAATATTTCTATCATAATTTCTTCATAGAAAAAATTTCAATCAGAATTCTATCATGAATTCTTGATAGACAATAATTCTATCACAAAACAATCATCAATTCATGACAAACCAAAATTCTATCATGATTCGGTCATACTATAATGATAGAAGTCAAATCCGTCATAAACTGTCTATCATCTATTGCTAGTTTTCTTGTAGTGAACCATGTTAAAATAAAATGATTCTCAAGAGAATGATAAGACCAGTAGAACTTTGCAACATGTGGAGTTTAAAAAGAATAAAGTTGATCTAGCGGGTGTCGACGAGACAAATAGGGATTCTCCATTGACTGAAGATGAAGAAGAGGTTATAACTTAGAAACCTTCACAGCAACAGGATTCAATTGCATATAAAAGGTCATGAAGAGAGATTTGTAAGCTTGCTCGTTTTGTTGATATGGTGGCATATGCATTTTCAATCGTAGATAATGATGCTCCTTCCACTTATAGAGAAGTAATAAGTAGCCCTGAAAGTGTACAGTAGAAGCTAGCAATGGAACTTAGGAGTTGGTTACGCTGCCCAAGGAAATGAAGGCAATTAGGTGCAAATGGGTATATGCAAAGAAGGAAGTATTTCCTTGCAAAAATGAAATTCAATACAAGGCTAGATTAGTAGCGAAGGTTTACGCTCATAAGGTTGGAATATACTACAATGGGGTATTTTCTCCAGTTGTGAAACATTCATCTATTCAAATTTTGTTAGCCATGGTTGTGCAATTTGATCTTGAACTAGTTCCACTTGATGTAAAAACTGCATTTTTACATGGTAATTTGGAAGAAGAAATTTACATGACTCAGCCAGATGGATTCAATGTTGCTGGAAAAGAAAATTAGGTTTGTGAATTGATAAAGTCGTTTTATGGATTGAAACAATCTCTGAGGCAGTGATATAAGCAATTTGATCAGTTTATGAAAGGGTAAAGGTACACAAGAAATAAATTTGATTATTGTGTGTACTTTCGCAAGCTACAAGAGGGATCTTTCATATATTTCCTCTTGTATGTTGATGATATGCTAATAGCATCGAAGAGCAAAGATGTGATTGAGAAGTTGAAGACTCAACTCAATCAAGAGTTTGAGATGAAAGATCTGAGTGAAGCTAAGAAGATTCTTGGCATGGAGATATGCAGAGATAAAGCTCATGGCAAAGTCAGCTTGTCTCAGAAGCAATACTTGAAGAAGATACTACAACAGTTTGGCATGACTAAGCAGATAAAACCTGAGAGTATTACATTGGCTTCTCATTTCAAACTTTTTGCATAACTATTTCCTTCGACAAATGCGGAACGAGAATACATGTTACAAGTTCCATACTCAAATTTAGTGAGTAGATTGATGTATGCCATGGTGTGTACAAGGCCTAACATTTCACATGCAGTTGGTATGGTGAGCTGGAATGTGCATAATCCTGGTAAAAGACATTAGCAAGCTGTAAAATGGATTCTACGATACAATCAGAAGACCATAGATGTTGGTTTACTATTTGAGTAAGATGCTACACTTGGTCAAGGTGTGATTGGGTACATCGATTTTGATTATGCTGGTGATTTGGACAAATGACAGTCAACTATTAGCTATATATTAACTTTTGCTAGAGGGTCAATCAATTAGAAGTATACATTATAGTCTATAGTTGCATTGTCGCCCACATAGGTCGAGTACATGGCAATTACAGGGGTTGTTATAGGGGTTACTTGGTTACTAGACTTACTTGGAAACTTGGGATTGGTACAGGAGCACATTAATGTGCATTGCGACAATCAAAGTGCTATTCATTTAACAAAGAACCAAGTTTATCTTGCATGTACAAGATATAATGACATATGGTTTCACTTTGTACATGAAATTATTGATGAAGGAAAGATTCTTTTACGAAAAATCAAGATTACAGAGAATCTCGCGAATATGTTGGCCAGGTGGTGACGACGATCATGTTTGAGCATTATCTAAATTTGATCAATATCCTACAAGTTTAAAAGAATGAGGAAGGCAGAGATTGGAGGATGATTTGATGTACTGGGAGTTTAGTATTCGGCTCAGATTTGGATAAATTTTCGCTGATGTGGAGAATTGTTGAAAAGTAAGCATTGAAGCCAACCTTTTATTGAGCATATGCATATGGCTGGCAATTGTTTGACTACAATTGCATGTGCTAGCATGAAATTTCTTACTCTTCACAAAGTCAGCACCGAAGCCATTAAAATTGAAAAATGCCCAAGATTTTTTCCATGTATTCATATTGTAAGCTTCGCCCATAAATAGAGAAGCATAATGCATTTGTAACCCATCCAAAATTTGTGAGATCTAAGCTTATTCCAAGTGAGGTTTAGAAAAGGATTTTCTTAGGTGCTAAAGGGATCCATTTAGGTGTATTGGGTATTGAGTTTTGAGAGTTTTTGCTCGTAGACGTAGGTATTATGCCGAACCATGTAAATTATCGTGTCCTATTTTCTTTGCATTTATTTATCATCATATTTATATTTCTCCAGAAGTCGCAGTCACTAGAATATTGGTAATTGCTTAACCCGTACATCCGCGATAGCTCTAACTGAGGTTTTTCAATGGACGCTTAAATATTATATCTTAAACAGGTGTGGCCTACATTATATTACTAACTAATTTCACTGTATTAATGCAAAATCCTTTTGGGGAGGGGCGGGGGACCACACATAAGGCACCAACCACTACAAGAAAAAAGACCTATTATGACAGTCCTCTGTGTGACAATTTTTTGTTTTGAGAGCTACAACGATAGATCGATGATAGAATTTTTTTGTCATGCATTTATGACATATTTATGATATAAATTTCATCTATCAAGCACCTATGATAGACTAGTGATAAATTATTTGGCTATCAAGAAGTAATCACAAGTTTGTGATATAATTTTGGTCGTCAAGCAGTATTTTTATTTTGAGTTTATTTTGCAGGGTTGACTGAAAACTTTAAAATGAATGAAAAAGATAAATAAAGAATAAACGGTACCATTTGAATTAAAAGTTTCTCTTAAAACAAGAAACGGCATCATTTAGATTACTAAATAAAAACGAAACCCTCTTTAGTTATCACTGATCGTATTTTTTTTTCTCAGTGAGTATTGGCACTCTTACTCTCGTCTCTCGCGTAGTCACTCTCATCAATCTTATGCTCACAAAGCCCTCTTCACCCAAAATCCTTGCATAGGCACTGAACCGCCGCTGACATTATCTTGTATTTAACCGTTGATTTAGGCCCTCACCGAGAACTACACGAAGTACCTATCAAACGCATGTGCCGCCACTATTGAATTTCAATACCTTAACTGAGAACCTTTACTGACCCACTACTGCAATCATTTGAATAATACAGGTAAATAATGTTTCTAGTGTTGTGTTCCATTTCAATTTTAATGTTCTTGTCAAACTCGAACCCTAGATATGTAAAACTTGAGAAACCTTGATGTGTTCTTGTCAAATTCAAACCCTAGACACCTAAATCTTGAACACCCTAGATGTGTTCTCATCAAATTTGAACCCTATACATGTAAAATTTGAAAATCCTAGGTGTGCTCTTGTTAAATTTGGATCTACTTGATTCGTATTTTATGTTTATTTATTTTTGAAATTTAAATATTTATTTGATTTTTTTTGGAATTCAATTATTATAGTTTTATCGTTAAATTTGATTTAGGCTATAAAGATCCTTGCCAATTTAATCATGGTGGGTGTTGGGATATTGACCAGGCTTGTTTATCATTGGGGCTTTTCTAATAAGTAATCCTTTTTATGGATGCGTGGAACTATATATAGATCATACAAGCTTGTAAGCCAGTGATACAACATGGTGGAATTTGGGGATCAGTTAGGACACTTGCTCATGGGTATGAAATAGTGATGGCATTGCTTCTATTCACCCCTGTTGCATTCTTGGCGCGGTTCCCATTTGTTTTAGAATTTCAAACAAGAATGTTGTTCAACTAAGCATTTAGTGCATAAAGGTTTACAGATTTCTCATATTCTTGGAGGACAGAGGAAGGAGAAGGACAGATCCTCCAAAACTAAGGAGTAAATGCGTGTTGTTGTGAGTATTCTTTTTCTTTTTTGAGAATTACAATTTAATTTAAAGAAAAAAAGTAAGGAATAAATGCATGCATACATAGATATATCCATCAGCCCGATCAATCAATCTTGTAATTTGTGTGTGTGTGCATATATATATATATATATTGATCACATGCATGCACAAGTATTTATTTATAATTAAAATTTCATAAAAAATAGTTCTAGTACTCCTACCTACCTTGTAAAAGTAGATACATATAGTTAAAATGACTTCATCTTGTGTTGATAAATAAATAAGCTAGTTATCTTGAAATTATTAGAAAAACATGAATTGAGGAATTAAATCTTATGCACATGTTGTATTTCTTTGAAGTTTCTAATTAATATCTTATTATTACTAATTATCATTCCTATTATCTAGTTAAGAAACTTGATTGGAGAAAAGTTTAATTATTTGTAATGCTATTGGTGCATGCTTGAGGTCGAGGATAGCCTGATCATTTCTCCTTAATTTGTGCAGATGATTAAAATAAAAAATATTAATGGATGAATGTATGATGAGTAGCTTTATATAGTGTGCATATATATGTATATATAATAATATCCTCGCTGGAGGAAGAGATATGATCACACACTCACTGGCCATTTTCCCTGCGTGTTGTACCATCTGACAAATCGTTTAAAACTGATTTTGGTCTTAACATCATCCAATATTTATCAATCTCCCTTGATTGGAAATGTGGAAATGTTGTGCTGAATCAGAAAGTGAATCCTGTTGTTTACTGGGACCCTTACCTTCGAATGACGTCACTGGCATTTTCTTCAAAGCAGGTACTATTTGCATTCCGTTACTCTTGGATTTAATCTCAAATATCTTGTATTAGGTAAGTACTATCTGAATTTGTTTGATTGCTTAGGGTATGTGATGCATAATAGGAATTTATACTAGGATATGTTTCCTAATTAATTAAGGACTTTTAATTTCCTTTCCATTTTAGAATTTTGTTTTCTTTTCAATTTAGAATTTTGTTTTTCCTTAGTGATTTAGGATAATTACTGCTATTATAAATAGCTTCCTCTTGTAGCCTTTGAAGGCATGCTCGATTTCAATAATATTTTCAATTTTCAAATCTCTTTGTGAGTATTTGAGTTTAGTTCATTCTCGGTATTCTGCGGAATCAACGAGTCTTAACCCCTAAATTCACGGCAATCTTTTGAATCAATGTGAGTTTAGTTGTTCTTTTATTCCAGAATTCTCTAGAATCAACGGAATATTTTAAACTTTAAGCTTCCGTTGCATCAGCTTGGTATCATAGCCGAAAACCTGGTAAACCCATCTCAGCCCCATCTACCACCAAACCTTTTTTTTCTCTTCTTTTTAAATTTTCCCATTTAGCTTTAAAAAAAAATCTGAAAAAAAGGAAAAATAGTCAACAGAAATGACAGCCGCGTCAGCCACCCTTCCACGGCTGCCGTCGATGGTTTTCCTTGGCCGTTAAGACAATCAACCACCATCATCGGAGATAGAGCAAGCCGGCCATCAAACCCCAAGCATCGGACACCGTCGATTAGCCACAGATCGCCGGAAAAACAACCAAAACAGTCGCGCCAACCGTGCGGTCGTTCACTGGTTTCCGCCTCGTTTTGGCCAGTACAACTACCACCAATCAACTCCTCTCCTCGAGCTAAACCTTCCTAGTCGGTTAACACCGCCCATCGACGTACCGATCGCCGGAAATAAAGCCAACAACAAAATTGCTGCCTTTATCTCCAAATTTCAGCCAAAACACCAACTTTTTTGACAAATCACCACCACCACCAGACTCACCAAGCCAAAATCTTTTAGATCCACCCATCCTTGCTCGATTTCTGACCACCTTCATCGGAAATCTAAAACTTTTACTTAATTACAGTTTCGGCCTAAATTTTTATTTACTTTCAGTGTAGCCCCACTACCTTTTTAAACCCAAATTTGGAAAATGCCTCCAAGAAAAGCTCGTGGTGCTCATGCTGCAACTTACAATCAAGAAGATGTTTCTAAAGATGAAGCCCTGGCTAGCATGATAGCCAGAATTGATATGTTAGCTGCACAAATGGCACAAATGGCAGAGTTACTTGACGAATGCCATCGTACTCCAGAACGTGAAGACAAATCAAGTGAAAGTTTTGCTAACCCATTTTTTGGGCGTCGACCTAGAATTGAGTATACTGATAACAGAAGATGGGAATCTGGATTGAGAATTGACATTCCCGAATTCCAAGGAAGTGGTCGACCTGAAGAATTATTGGATTGGATTAATGCCATTGAGGAAGTTTTCGAATATAAGGAAGTGCCTGAAAATAAACTAGTTTCGCTTACTGCAACTCAACTTCGTGGAATAGCAGCAACTTGGTGGCAACAAACTAAGCTTACAAGGATTAGGCAAGGCAAAAAGAAGATTGATTCTTAAGAAAAGTTGAAGAAGCACTTGCGTGGAGCACTCTTGCCTCATAATTACGCCAAATTGTTATATCAACAGCTACAGAATTTAAAGTAAGGTAATCGATCAGTGGATGATTACACCACAGAATTCCATTGGTTGGTGGCACGCAATGACTTGACAGAGACAGAAGAACAATAGGTTTCCCGCTACATTGGAGGCCTACGATCTCAATTTCAAGACCAATTAAATTTACTTGACCCATACTCTGTTTCAGAGGCCCACCAACAAGCCTTGCAGTTGGAGAAGCAGTTTAGTCAACGTACTAATGACTCAAGCTTTCAGGGTGCTCGAAGTGTTGTTCGTGATAATTCAAACCCGACTTTCCAATTCCATAATTTCACTCTAAATCCTCCAAATAAAACTAGTAAACCTAGTGAAATCGGTCAAAGCATCAAAACCCAATCCTCGGGTTCGGGATTACGCTGTTTTAACTACGAAGAAAATGGGCACCGAATGACAGAATGTAAAAAGGGAGGAAAATATGGTAAAAGCTTATTCATAGGCACAGAGGAAAGTGAAGACTACCAGGAGGAAGAAACTGAAGAGTTCGCTGAAGAGGTAACTTTTGATAGTAGTGGTAGTGCTCAATCTGTTGAAGAACATGGCGATAACGGACCAATATTGATCGTGAACAGTGCATTCTTCACTCCTAAAAGTCAAGACAAAGACAAGTGGCTACGACAAAATATTTTTCAAACTACTTGTACAATTGGGGGTAAAGTATATCGTATGGTCATAGACTCAGGCAGTTGCGAGAATGTCATTTCGGAAGAAGCCGTAACAAAGCTAAATTTAAAGACAGAACCTCATCAAACTCCATACAAGCTCACATGGCTGAAGAAAGGAAATCAAGTGACAGTATCAAAACGTTGCTTAGTTTCCTTATCCATTGGTTCAATTTATAAAGACAAAATTTAGTGTGATGTTGTGGTTTTGGATGCTTGTCATATATTACTGGGTAGACCTTGGCAATATGATCGAAACGTAGTGCATGATGGGAAAAGAAACACTTACAACTTTATGTTTAACAACACCAAGATCGTTCTCCTACCTAACAAGGAGTTTACTCTCCAGCAAGACTTGGGTAATTATTTGTTAGGCAAGAAGCAATTTATAGATGTTGTAGCAGAGACAAAGAAAGTCTACATTTTATTAGGAAAAGAGAGTAATGGTAATTCGAAGATTCCTGAAGCTGTGACACCCATTCTAGAGGAATTTCAAGATTTGTTCCCTAATGAGCTACCACAGGGTTTACCACCTCTTCGGGATATACAACACCAAATTGATTTGGTACCAGGTTCTACATTACCAAATCAACCTCATTATCGTATGAGTCCTACAGAACATGAGGAATTAAGGCGCCAAGTGGAGGAGTTACTAGAAAAGGGATTTATCTGTGAAAGTCTTAGTCTTTGTGCAGTCTCTGCTTTATTGACTCCAAAGAAAGATGGTTCTTGGAGGATGTGCGTGGACAGTCGAGCTATTAATAAAATTATCATTCGATATCATTTTCCAATCCCTTGACTAGATGATTTGTTAGATCAACTCAATGGAGCAGTAATTTTTACCAAACTTGATTTGAAAAGTGGTTATCATCAGATTCGAATACAGCCTGGAGATGAATGAAAAATAACTTTTAAAATTTGCGAAGGGTTATACGGGTGGTTGGTAATGTCGTTTAGATTATCCAATGCTCCGAGTACTTTTATGCGAGTTATGAATCAAGTTCTTCGCCCTTTTATTGGAAAGTTTGTGGTTGTTTACTTCGATGATATACTTATATATAGCACCAGTCACGAGTTACATCTACAACATTTGAGAGAAATGCTTTCAGCCTTAAGAGCAGCAAGTTTATACACAGCAGTAAACAAATGTATTTTCTTGACAGAGAAAGTATTATTCTTGGGATATGTGGTGTCGAAGGATGGTATATCTGTTGACCAATCAAAAGTGGATGCTATTTGAGATTGGCCTCAACCATCTACTTTATCCGCCACTAGAAGTTTCCATGGATTGGCCTCTTTTTACAGGCGATTCATTCCTCATTTCAGTACTATTATGGCACCAATCACAGATTGCATGAAAGGAGGACAATTCTCTTGGACAGAGGCAGCTACTAAGGCATTCAAGATTATCAAAGAAAAGTTTATTACTGCCCCAGTACTTGCCCTACTAGATTTTTCGCTCACTTTCGAGGTACATTGTGATGCTTCTAAAGTAGGCATTGGAGCTGTTCTTAGCCAACAGGGTAAGCCTATAGCTTATTTCAGTGAGAAGCTGAACGGAGCAAAGGCACACTACAACACTTATGACGTGGAATTTTACGCAGTAGTCCAAGAGTTAAAACATTGGCGACATTATCTAATTTATAAAGACTTTGTATTATACACTGACCATGCCGCGTTAAAGTATCTCAATAGTCAAGACAAGCTCTCTCACAGGCATGCCACGTGGATGGCATTCCTTCAACAGTTTACTTTTGTGGTGAAGCATACCTCTGGCAAATCCAACCGGGTAGCAGATGCACTTAGTCGACGAACTTCTTTATTGACACAGATGCATAATCAAGTTCTCGGATTTGATATATTTCGAGAGTTATATGCTTCTGATCCTTTCTTTGCTCCTATATTAGAAGACGTTGTTGCAGGGTTTCGCTCAGATTATCATTTACATGACAGATTCCTTTTCAAGAGTAATCAGTTATGTGTTCCTGACTCAAGTTTGAGATTGAAAATCATTACATGAGGCGTGAAGTCTATTACTATGTCGAGACTTGTCGCATTTGTCAGGTTTCCAAAGGTGCAGCAACTAATGCTGGGTTATATATGTCAGGTTATATTAGCATGGATTTTGTTTTGTGATTACCCCGCACTCAGAGGGGTATGGATTCAATATTTATTGTTGTTGATCGATTCTCGAAAATGACTCACTTCATTGCTTGCAAGAAGACTACAGACGCTTTGATATTTAAGGATAATATGAATGGGTAGGTGGTGTTAAATAAAATATTAAATATGACATTAATGTCCAAATTGTATACTAATGCCAATTAAACGGTTAAAGTAAGACTATAGCTAGTCACGTACAATTAAGTCAAGTGCATTCGTGCACATCAATAATTTTAATTAGTTAAAAATTTTGTCAGATTTCATGTGGAAAAAAAAATCAATAATTAAACGTCTATCGGCATAAGATTGAGATTGACAAGGAAATTAAGGACAATTGTCAAAAAAATAATAAACAAGGACTATAATTAAAGCAGTCAATAACATGCTTGAAGGCACGATATATCTAATTACCAAATGCTTATCAAATGATTAAACAGAGATCATGAGTAAGGTCAGCGTAATTATACAAATGCTGAAACTAATTGCTATTACTTACATCAAATCGTATACATGATCGGCCAACTAATTTAGAAAGTGATACAATGTTTGACATAACAAATAAACTGAAACGGAAATAAGGAGTAGGAAAATAAATAATAATTCCCAAATTATATATTTTCATATGGAGAATGATAGACATCTCAAATTTTTTTAATCTAAAATTCCATTCCTAATGATATGGTATGTATTGAGTGGTTGGTAATTCTTTAATTATAAGATCCAAGTGAAATAATTACATTATCCTACTAATCAATTAATGAATGCTACATAATATTTTTGGAAAAATTAGGACGTATAGCCCATATAAAAGTAAGGTCGATGAATAGTTACAAAAAGATAGTAGTTAAGGTCATCAATGTAAACATTAATAAGCGATTAGAAAATTTGCCTTCCACGAAAAGACTCAGCAGTAATCTAAAGACGAAGCCGTTGAACATTTACAGATCAACAAGAAGAAAGATAGTGCATTGGCATTCCAATAATAGATATATCCACTAAACATGCACACAATATATCAAAGCACTATCCAAAATATTCCTCGTCTCTTTTAGAATTTTAGAAGTAACTGATAGAGTAGCAGCTCTCCTATTATAACTGATTTTTAACATGTATATTTGCATATCCAAAATTCAGAAGCTTCAAATCTACGGGAAAGACACATCATAATGCATAACAACAACAATGAAACCCAAAGCCACCACTGCATGATGCTTGGATAGAATAAAATCAATGAAAATATCTACTTTCACAAAAGGTTGAAGAAGATTTATTAAAAATACAACGTTACAACTGCATAAAACAAATGCATAGAAGTATGTTTTCAGATAATTTTATGGTAGATCTTTGTATTTGACGTAGGGGCCCAGATGATAAAATTTGAAGAGGAATCAGTGATACTGTTGTGATGGGTGCATGAGTGCAAAAATGAATTGATTAAAATATAATTTTTTCTTTTGTGGGGAAGAATATATATATATATATATATATATATATAAAGTTGAGACTTGAGGAGGTGATGTGGCATCACCATTTCTCATCATCTCATATTCTCTATTTTCTAATAAATTGGTTGAAATTAAAAAATAATTACATTACAAAATATTAAAATAGAAGATAATTATTATATTATAAATGATTACATGTCTTTTCCTCTTTCTATTTAAATTCAACAATATGTAACCATTAATAATAATTAATTATAAGTCTTGAAACATTCATTTATTTTATTATGCCAACAATTAAATTTTAGTGGCTTAAAATACATCAATTAATTATTAATTAATATTAATATATGAAGGAAGGTTCCTTCATCTTCCCTCAACAATGCCATTAGAGACTAATTTTAATGTCATAATCCCATATTTAATTATTCAATCTTTTGTTTAGTGCATTTTGGCTTCTTCAAACTCCATAAACATTAAATATTTAAGATTTGTGGCATCATTATTTCTCTTCTTTTTATATTCTCTATTATCTAATATATTGGTTGAGATTAAAAAATAATTACATTTATATATATATATATATAAAGCTGGGACTTGGGGAGGTGATGTGACATCACCATTTCTCATCATCTCATATTCTCTATTATCTAATAAATTGGTTTAAATTGAAAAATAATTACATTACAAAATATTAAAATAGAAGATAATTATTAGATTATAAATCATTACATGTCTTTTCCTCTTTCTATTTAAATTCAACAATATGTAACCATTAATAATAATTAATTATAAGTCTTGAAACATTCATTTATTTTATTATGCCAACAATTAAATTTTAGTGGCTTAAAATACATCAATTAATTAATATTAATATATGAAGTAATGTTCCTTCATCTTCCCTCAACAATGTCATTAGAGCCTAATTTTAATGTCATAATCCCATATTTAATTATTCAATCTTTTGTTTAGTGCATTTTGGCTTCTTCAAACTCCATAAACATTAAATATTTAAGATTTGTGGCATCATTATTTCTCATCTTTTTATATTCTCTATTATCTAATATATTGGTTGAGATTAAGAAATAATTACATTACAAAATATTAATATATCTATATATATATATAAAGCTAGGACTTGAGGAGGTGATGTGGCATCACCATTTTGCTTCTTTGTATATTCTCTATTATCTAATAAATAGAGATTTTTTTTTTTAGGTTTGACTTTTCATCTTCTCATAATTAATTTGATTGTATTTAACTCATTTAATAAATAATAACTTTATTAATATATATCATTCCTCATCTTTTTATATTTTCTATTATCTAAAATATCTAAAATATTGGTGGGTATTCTTTGTACTTTTTTTTCTTTCTATTTAAATTCAACAATATGTAATCATTAATAATAATTAATTATAAGTTTTTTGAAACATTCATTTATTTTATTATGCTAGCAATTAAACTTTAGTGGCTTAAAATACATGAATCTATCTATATATCTATATAAAGTTGAGACTACAAGAGGTGATGTGACATCACCATTTCTCATCATTTCATATTTTATATTATCTAATAAATTGGTTGAAATTAAAAAATAATTACATTACAAAATATTAAAATAGAAAATAATTATTAGATTATAAATGATTACATGTCTTTTCCTCTTTCTATTTAAATTCAATAATATGTAATCATTAATAATATACAATTATAAGTTTTGAAACATTCATTTATTTTATTATGCAAACAATTAAATTTTAGTGGCTTAAAATACATCAATTAATTAATATAAGAAGGAAGGTTCTTTCATCTTCCCTCAACAATGCCATTGAGCATAATTTTAATATCATAATCTCATATTTAATTATTCAATCTTTTGTTTAGTGCCTTTTGGCTTCTTCAAACTCCATAAACATTAAATATTTAAGATTTGTGGCATCATTATTTCTCATCTTTTTTTATTCTATATTATCTAATATATTGGTTGAGATTAAAAAATAATTACATTACAAAATATTATATATATATAAAGTTGGGACTAGAGGAGGTGATGTGGCATCACTATTTCTCATCTTCTTGTATTCTCTATTGACTTGAGGAGGTGATGTGGCATCACCATTTTGCTTCTTTGTATATTCTCTATTATCTAATAAATAGAGATTTTTTTTTTTAGGTTTGACTTTTCATCTTCTCATAATTAATTTGATTGTATTTAACTCATTTAATAAATAATAACTTTATTAATATATATCATTCCTCATCTTTTTATATTTTCTATTATCTAAAATATCTAAAATATTGGTGGGTATTCTTTGTACTTTTTTTTCTCTTTCTATTTAAATTCAACAATATGTAATCATTAATAATAATTAATTATAAGTTTTTTGAAACATTCATTTATTTTATTATGCTAGCAATTAAACTTTAGTGGCTTAAAATACATGAATCTATCTATATATCTATATAAAGTTGAGACTACAAGAGGTGATGTGACATCACCATTTCTCATCATTTCATATTTTATATTATCTAATAAATTGGTTGAAATTAAAAAATAATTACATTACAAAATATTAAAATAGAAAATAATTATTAGATTATAAATGATTACATGTCTTTTCCTCTTTCTATTTAAATTCAATAATATGTAATCATTAATAATATACAATTATAAGTTTTGAAACATTCATTTATTTTATTATGCAAACAATTAAATTTTAGTGGCTTAAAATACATCAATTAATTAATATAAGAAGGAAGGTTCTTTCATCTTCCCTCAACAATGCCATTGAGCATAATTTTAATATCATAATCCCATATTTAATTATTCAATCTTTTGTTTAGTGCCTTTTGGTTTCTTCAAACTCCATAAACATTAAATATTTAAGATTTGTGGCATCATTATTTCTCATCTTTTTTTATTCTCTATTATCTAATATATTGGTTGAGATTAAAAAATAATTACATTACAAAATATTATATATATATAAAGTTGGGACTAGAGGAGGTGATGTGGCATCACTATTTCTCATCTTCTTGTATTCTCTATTATCTAATAAATTGGTTGATATTAAAAATAATTACATTACAAAATATTAAAAATAAAAAATAATTATTAGATTATAAAAGATTACATGTCTCTTCCTCTTTCTATTTAAATTCAATAATATGTAACCATGAATAATAATTAATTATAAATCTTGAAACATTTATCTATTTTATTATGCCAATAATTAAACTTTAGTGGTTTAAATATATCAATTAATTAATATAGGAATGAATGTTCCTTCATCTTCCCTCAATAATACCATTAGGATCTAATTTTAATGCTATAATCTCATTTTTAATTATGCAACCTTTTGTTTAATGCCTTTTGGCTTCTTCAAACTCTATAAATATTAATAAGTTAAGATTTGTGGCATTATTATTTCTCATCTTTTTATATTTTCTAT
Organism: Citrus x changshan-huyou; assembly: GCA_039657385.1. NCBI lineage: Eukaryota > Viridiplantae > Streptophyta > Magnoliopsida > Sapindales > Rutaceae > Citrus > Citrus x changshan-huyou. Next base: position 11,751,666 of record CM077549.1, read on the forward strand.
TATCTAATATATTAGTTGAGATTAAAAAATAATTACATTACAAAATATTAAAAATAGAAAATAATTAATAGAGTACAAAAGATTACATGTCTCTTCCTCTTTCGATTTAAATTCAACAATATGTAACCATTAATAATAAATTAATTATAAGTTTTGAAACATTCATTTATTTTATTAAGCCAACAATTAAATTTTAGTGGTTTAAAATATATCAACTAATTAATATAGGAAGGAATGTTCCTTCATCTTCCCTCACCAATGCCATTAGAACCTAATTTTAATGTCACAATCCCATATTTAATTATGCAACTTTTTATTTAATGTCTTTTGGCTTCTTCAAACTCTATAAATATTAAGCATTTAAGATTTGTTATGTTTGGTTTTTTTTTATTATTTAACCAACATCCTCTTTAGAAATGTTATTGTGTTTTTATTTTTTTGACTTATTTAAATTTTTAGTATTGTGTGCTTCATGGAGTACTCTTTTCTTCATAAGTTAAATAATGATAAAGATAGTTGGATGATAAGGGTTAGGCTTTGTAAGATGTGGGAGTCTGTTAATACCAAGAAAAATAGAGAGTTGATTAGTGTGAACATGATTTTTATTGATGAAAAGGTTGTGTACACTTAACTATACACATTAATATATATTTTTAATGTTAACAAAAAATAATTAACTTTCTTAAATAACATTAGTTTTATAAGGCTGCGTCATCTTTAAAAAAGATAATTCATATTTTTTATTAGTTTCATCAAGTGCAAAGTAATAAAAAAGAAAATACTAAATTCTTTTTTTAAAACCGCACGAAGTGCGGTTCTATTTCCTAGTATATATATAAAGTTGGGACTAGAGGAGGAGACGTGGCATCACTATTTCTCATCTTCTTGTATTCTCTATTATCTAATAAATTGGTTGATATTAAAAAAATAATTACATTACAAAATATTAAAAATAAAAAATAATTATTAGATTATAAAAGATTATATGTCTCTTCCTCTTTCTATTTAAATTCAATAATATGTAACCATTAATAATAATTAATTATAAGTCTTCAAACATTAATTTATTTTATTATGCCAATAATTAAACTTTAGTGGCTTAAATATATCAATTAATTAATATAGGAAGGAATGTTCCTTCATCTTCCCTCAATAATGCCATTAGGGTCTAATTTTAATGCTATAATCTCATATTTAATTATGCAACCTTTTGTTCGGTGTCTTTTGGCTTCTTCAAACTTTATAAATATTAAGTAGTTAAGATTTGTGGCATTATTATTTCTCATCTTTTTATATTCTCTATAATCTAATATATTGGTTGAGATTAAAAAATAATTCAATTAAAAAATATTAAAAATAGAAATTAATTAGTAGATTATAAAAGATTACATATCTCTTCTTCTTTCTATTTAAATTCAACAATATATAACCATTAATAATAAATTAATTATAGTTTTGAAACATTCATTTATTTTATTAAGCCAACAACTAAACTTTAGTGATTTAAAATACATCAACTAATTAATATAGGAAGGAAGGTTATTTCATCTTCCCTCACCAATACCACTAGGACCTAATTTTAATGTCATAATTTCATATTTAATTATGCAACCTTTTATTTAGTATCTTTTGACTTCTTCAAACTATATAAATATTAAGTATTTAAGATTTGTTATGTTTGATTTTTTTTTTTATTATTTAACCAACATCCTCTTTAGAAATGTTCTTGTGTTTTTATTTTTTGACTTATTTAAATTTTTTGTATTGTGTACTTCATGGAGTATTCTTTTCTTCATGAGTTAAATAATGATAAAGATAGTTGGATGATAAGGATTAGGCTTTGTAAAATGTAGGAGTCTGTTAATACCAAGAAGAATGGAGAGTTGATTAGTGTGAACATAATTTTTATTGATGAAAAGGTTGTGTACACTTAACTATACACATTAATATATATTTTTAAAGTTAACAAAAAATAATTAACTTTCATAAATAACATTAGTTTTATAAGGTTGCGCCATCTTTAAAAAAAAAATCAATTCATATTTTTTATCAGTTTTATCAAGTGTAAAGTAATAAAAAAATAATACTAAATTCTTTTTTTAAAACCGCACGAAGTGCGGTTCTATTTCCTAGTAAAAATATAACAGGGAGTCCACAAAAGATGTTGAACAGCCACTTGCTGGTTATGGGATTACTAGAAAGTAGAATCTGAATACGAGGACTATGTAGAGCCACTATTTACATATTGTTCTGTTACACTATCATAAATATCACCCGCACTTAGTTAATTTATTCGAAATTACAATTTTATCATTAAATTTAATGGTTCAATAAATAATTTATAGACCAGATAAATTTATATAATTTTTAGGATCAGGCTACGGTGCAACTGTGGCACCGTGCCACAGTTGCATCTAGCCGTTGGATGCAGTTGGATTGGTGGGGTCCATTGACATCCAACGGTTAGATGCAACTGTGGCACGGTGCCACAGTTGCACCTAAGGTTCCCCCTAATTTTTAATATATAAGGTATCAACATATATTAGTCTACAATATTTTACATTTGACTGAAAGATTAAATTAATTTAAAAAAAAAACATCTTTAAAATATTTAAATTTTTTTCTTTTAATCTACGGTATTTTAAAAACTTTCCTGATGTATTATCATTATTATGAAAAAGATAATAATATTTTTTTAAAGATAATCTGTGTTGATAGTTGACTATAATATTTAATATGTACTGTAAATAGGTGTTGAACTGTCACTTGCTGCTTCCCAAATGAACTTTGGGGTTACTCATACTTTCGGGGAAAATAATGCGGTTGCTAATGTTTTAGCAAACTTGGGTCTTCAATGTAATCATTTCACTTCGTGGGATCCCTCTCCTTCATTTTTAGATTGTAATCAATGCTTTTCTTGTTGGGTAAAAATCTGTTTTTTTTTTTAATTTTTATAAAACTTTTTAGGACCGATCTCATACAATATATAGGAATACGTAATCTAGAAATCGTACCTTGAAAATTTGATTTGGCGTTTTCCGCTGAAGTGATTTAGGCTCCCAGATCACGATCCGTCACCACCACGCCTGTTAGATCACGTTCTGTCACCACCACGCTTGTTTGATCAAGAACTGTCACCAATGATCTTCCAGGTTATGATTCAGGTTTGATCTGCACTTGACGTGTGGGCGCTTTTATCACTACCAAAACAACTAGCACGAGAAAATTTTTCTCTCAAAATTAGAGAGAAAAATCTTTTTCTCTGATCTGTATAAAGTGGCCGCTCTATTCTTTTGGGAGAAAATAAGCCCTTTTATATCTCTATCTAGTGGAAACCCTAGACTCCCTTTTTTTATATTATTTAATTCTATTAAATCAATTTTGATTTAAATAAAAATAATAAATCAAAAGTAACGTTACTTCTTTCTTGTCATAGGACCCATCTTGTAAAATAATACAAGGCCCCTTAGACACAAGTACATTATATGGAGCCTCCCACTAAATAATATATTTAGGCTTTTAACCCAAATAGCTAGTTATCTTGCTTATTAATCCAGTAGCGGTGCAGTCAATTAAATGAGCTAACCCGGTGATCATTTGAGAACATACAATAGTCGCTATAATAATTAGGTTTGTAATTAAACTAGCCCAATTATTTAATTCCAAATCTACTACACTAAAAGATTGGAACTGACCTCTATAATTATATGCTCGAATAATAATTCGTCCAAAGCCACATCGATTTCTTTACTGCATAATCCTTTGTACCACATCGTTAATTAAATCTACATCTTAACTGTCGAATCGATTTAATTACATCTTACTCCTTGATACTTACTGGTTTTCTCTAATGATTATTTTCAACATACTAAATATGTTGACACACTCTGGGCAGAGAATTCTATGATCAAGTGCCGAAAACCCATCAAGAGATGTGTTGTACAAATTTTATATTGTTAATCTATAACTCCAATACTCATAAATGCTCCTACCAAGATACCGGGTAATCTAGACTACAAGTATGTGTCATGCCCATTGGTAACTCAAATGGAATAACAATTACAATCATGAAATCATAATTAACTCAAGATTAAGATTACAGTAAAATCAATGCCTATGAGATTTAATAAGTCTGACAGTTATTACAAAGTTAATTAAATCTCATATGTGATCTTGTTCAATGTAGTCGTACTACATCAATAAATTCATACATGATTAAGACAAATCATTCAATGAATTTATTACAGTCTATACCTAAATAAAGTGCCCAACTTTATTTATCAACTGCGAACTAAATTTATTTAATCATAAGATAACTTGTATTTATGTCTTCTGTGAATCCACATGGTGATAACATAAATACATATAATATGATTAAATGAACTTTAATCAAATTATTAATGCAATTAAGATATTTAAATAAAATATCTCATTTATTTTATTAATCAGAGCACATTTTCCCAAAATTTCTTTTTCGGGGATGCAAATGGTTTTCTAAATTGTCGCTTTTGCTAGTAAATGTCATGATTCCATCTTATACTTATGGGATTTCATTTTGTCTTACCTCTATGAATTTGTTGAGGAGTAAATCTTAAAATGTCCCCCTAATTAGTCGTACTTCATTTTTAGACTGTAATTAAGTTTCCCTCATTCGGTCGAAGTTATCTTAAAAAAACATATATATACTATAAATTGGTAATAGATAAAAAATCAAAATTAGAAGAGAATTTTTATCCATGTTCTAAATGGATTGGCGTTAATAAGAAAAATAAAATACTACATAAATTACAAGGATGGGGTCATGTTTGGTATCTAATGGGGTTCATTTATCAAAAAACACAACAGTTAAAGTTTTAGTGGGTTGTATTTATATATGGGGTGTTATTTTACAAAAAGATGGGGAGTGGCCACCGAAAGAAAATAAATCAAATTGAGGAAAGGACAGTTGACATACCGATTATTTGAGAAAATACCAAGAAGATCCCTTAGCTTTTAGAATTGGTCCGATAGACTCTTTTTACGAAATTTATGCCCATTGACTATAGTAAGATTTCTAATTTTATTTGTTAAAATGATATCAATTCCTTTTTTTTTTTGCTGTTATTATTTTAACATTAGAGATTACATAAGGTATTAAAAGTTATGAATGACCTAATTATAGATGGTAAAAATAACTGATAATTGTGATATACCTATAATTTGAGAAAATGTCAAGAAGATCCCTTAGCTTTTAGAATTGGTCTGATAGACACTTTTTAAGAAATTTATGCCCATTGACTATAGTAAGATTTCTAATTTTATTTGTTAAAAAGATATCAATTCCTTTTTTTTTTTGCTGTTATTATTTTAACATTAGAGATTACATAAGGTATTAAAAGTTATGAATGACCTAATTATAGATGGTAAAAATAACTGATAATATGAACTAAGTATCATTTTCGTTTTTACAATTATTCAAGTTTATTCTTTTGTGGGGCATAGAACTAGATAATTTCTACATTTACACAGTTTACAAATTTATTTTAAGGGGAGATTGTCAGTTTTCGCTCTACTAAAATTAATATATATTACTTACTCCTAGTATTTTCATAATACATAGTATGGGGAGTGGGGTTTAACTTTAACACAACAGTTAAAGTTTTAGTGGGTTGTATTTATATATGGGGTGTTATTTTACAAAAAGATGGGGAGTGGGGTTTACCCCCACCGAAAGAAAATAAATCAAATTGAGGAAAGGACAGTTGACATAATGATTATTTGAGAAAATACCAAGAAGATCCCTTAGCTTTTAGAATTGGTCCGATAGACTCTTTTTACGAAATTTATGCCCATTGACTATAGTAAGATTTCTAATTTTATTTGTTAAAATGATATCAATTCCTTTTTTTTTTTTTGCTGTTATTATTTTAACATTAGAGATTACATAAGGTATTAAAAGTTATGAATGACCTAATTATAGATGGTAAAAATAACTGATAATTGTGATATACCTATAATTTGAGAAAATGTCAAGAAGATCCCTTAGCTTTTAGAATTGGTCTGATAGACACTTTTTAAGAAATTTATGCCCATTGACTATAGTAAGATTTCTAATTTTATTTGTTAAAATGATATCAATTCCTTTTTTTTTTTGCTGTTATTATTTTAACATTAGAGATTACATAAGGTATTAAAAGTTATGAATGACCTAATTATAGATGGTAAAAATAACTGATAATATGAACTAAGTATCATTTTCGTTTTTACAATTATTCAAGTTTATTCTTTTGTGGGGCATAGAACTAGATAATTTCTACATTTACACAGTTTACAAATTTATTTTAAGGGGAGATTGTCAGTTTTCGCTCTACTAAAATTAATATATATTACTTACTCCTAGTATTTTCATAATACATAGTAACCCCCATGGCTCAATTTTTTTTTTTAAAGATAAATGAGTCATTAGCTTGATATTCAATCTTGAGATTGTAAAATATATAGAAAAAATTTTAAAAAATAAAAATTATTTACACTAAAATTTATACTTCTTGTTTTTAGTATTTAAATTTTATTTTAATTTCAATTTATATGATTTATTTAATTTATAATAAACATGAACAAAAGTATATATGAAACTAAAGAAAATTACTGTAAAACTATAGCTCTAGGAGGGTTATTTGGTATTATGAAAATAGGATAGAGTAAATAGTATATATTAATTTTAATAGGGAAAATGGACAAATTTCCCTTATTTTAAGGGATGTATTTGAAGCATAAATTTTCCTTTTTCTCTTGACGATGCTTGAAGGTCGAACCTAAACTACATAGATTATTTTTATCAAATTAATTTCTTTATATTTTTATGCATGTAATTTATTTATTTTGATAGATTAAACATGTGATTTAGATCGTATCACATATTATGTGTTTTTTTTATATGGTATCAAAAGGCGTTAAGGGCATTATCTCACATCAACTGAAATTAAGTCATGCGTAATGTTGAAAAGTCAAATTTGGTGATTTGTTTATCCAAATTGGTTGAAAAGAGAAAAGGTAAGCCACATGCATAATTGATGATTTGGAGGAAGTTGGCACCGCATGCATGTGTTTGTCAATTTTGAAGAATTTAGTTGCAGATTTAATTGACAATTTGACTAAGGGTTTGGTGCGACAGTGCAACCATTTTGGCTATAAATAGAGATGCATTCTTCACTTGGAAATCATCTCAAAATTTGAGAGCTTAAGATAAATTGGAGAGTGTGTGTGAGAGTGCTTTGGGTGCATTTAGGGTTTGGGAAGTGAGGTTTTCATTACTCAAATATTGTACTCCAATAATTGTTAGTAATACAATTATTTTTTTCTTACTTCCATGGACGTAGGAATAATTACCGAAGCACGTAATTCTTGTGTCATTTATTTTTCTGTAATTATTTGGTACACTTGATTCCGCATTCCACGCACATCAAGTGGTATCAGAGCCAACGGTTCGTACTTAGGGGCATACGGTACTGTTCACGTATACAGTACTATTCCTGTATATGGTATTGTTCACGTACGGTACTGTCCATGAATACAGTGGAGACGACCATTTGTACTTGGGAGACAATCTATTGTAAGTAGTGTGTATTTTTGCATATCTAGGAAAGTTCTGTCAACAAGGCGATAAGAGCCTAAAGAGTCTGGGTTTTAAGTGGTTGACCCCTCCATTCTCTTAGAAACTTTCCTGGTGCATTTATTCACGTAAAATTAACATCATAGAGGCTGTTTTTCAAGTGGAAATAGTTCGTTGACAAAATGGTAGAAGGTGAAACTTCCAGAATTGGGATGATATCTACCCAAACTATTTTAGGAGACACTTCAGGTGGAAGGTGAGATTTGTCAAATCACTATTCAGCACCTATTATAGGAGGCCTAAAGATCGATGTTGAAAAGCTTGATGGGAAAATCAACTTCAGTATGTAGAGGCACGAAGTTATGGATGCCCTTATTCAAATCGATCACGATATTGTTCTGAAAAATAAAAGACACTTGTGTGATGAAGAAACTTGGGATCGTATGAACGAGAAAACCTGTGGTCAGATCAGATTTTATTTGACCAAGGAGGTGAAATACTTGGTGAAAGATGATGAGTGTGCGATGAATTTGTGGCATACATGGGAGGAAAAGTACTTGCTGAAAAGTCTTGAAAATCGCCTTTATACAATGAGCCAGGTATATGGCTTTCGAATGAAGCCTTAGGTGTCAATGCACAATCATGTCTCAAGATTTGAAAAGTTACTTGTTGATTTGAAAAATCTTGATGAAGATATTAAGGATGAAGTCAAGCTATGATTCTGTTACACTCATTGCCAGAGGAATATAGCCATTTTGTGACTACCTTGATATATGAAAAAAGTGTGATCTTCTTCAAAGATGTCGGCACAACATTGACCAATTTGAAAATTTGGAATAATGATAAACATTCTAAAAGAGCATCGTCTGAAGCTTTGTTTGCCAGAGAAAGGATGATGGGGAAAAAGAAGAAGCGTGGTGGAAACAATTCTCGATCCAAATCGAGAAGCAGAAATATAGCTCGAGATGAGTGTGCCTTTTGTCATGAAAAAAGCCATTGGGGAAAAGATTGTCCAAAGGCTCAAAAGAGAGATGGGAAGAAACCAGCAGTAATAAATATGGCATGTAAAGATGAAGACTCTGATTATTCACTAAGTATTACGCCTACAACATATATGACTAGTTCGAGCGAGTGGATACTTGATACTTTGATACTTGAGCAACCTATCATTTTTGTCCCATTAAGGATTGGTTTACGGATTTTCATAATTTGGAATCAGGTGCAGTTGTGAGGGGGAATGATCAACCTTGTCGTACAATGGGGATAAGAATAATTGTACTCCAATAATTGTTAGTAATATAATAATTTTTCTCTTGCTCCCGTGCCCGTAGGCATAATTGTCGAAGCATGTAATTCTTGTGTCCTTTATTTTTCTGTGATTATTTGGTGCGTTTGATTCCGCATTCCGCGCACATCAGGTAAAACATACAAGGCTCGGACAATTTTTAACTCTTAAATCAACTTATGAGTTAGGAACATTGTATCAGAACTAGCTTTTAAGTTTTGAAATCTAAGAGCAGAACAAACAAATAATATTAACAATAATAACGAAAAAGATGGAAAAGTTTTAATCCTTCAACTTAATTCAAAACGAAAAAATGAAAAATCAATACGGAATTTGCACAAAACGGTACTTCATTCCTTCTAATAGAAAATATATCCGTGATTCGAACAGCAATACCAAAAAAAAAAAAAAATAGTCAGACTGCACAATCAACATCATTCCGATATATATGAGCTCTTTATTTTAAATCAGCAAGAATTTGAAAAATTATTACTGGAAATTGATTGATACAGGTAAGCAGTAACCATACAACAAGCACATCAAATGACAGAAAGAACCTTAATTGATCTCAGAAACAACACCAAACTCTATGAGAAAAGAACCTTAATTGACCTCAGAAACAACAGCAAACTCTACGTGAACGATTAGAGTACCATCATTATTAAGGTATCCGCATCCTGGATCATAAAGATCCATTAGTGGCACAAACTCATTGGAGCCCCATTCTGAGTCTTTTGAATTTTTAGTTGTAAACCAATGGCTCACTGCAAGAAAAAATTAGATTTTCTCAAGTTATACACCTAACAAATTCTTTAAAAAAAGTTAAAAAAAAATGGGAATTCTAAATGAAAAGTTCATAACGCATTGATCACATTGTTTTTCCGAGTGATTTATCCTGCGATGATCCAATACTCGCAGCTTGAATTTAGCATACACTTTCCTATTTGGTTGAGGGCTTTCCTCTTTATCGAGAATGAGGTAAAGAGCAAGGGACCTGCCCATCTCAGAACCGTCTCCCATAGGGCAAATCTTTATCCTCCTGGAATCGTCAGAAGATATTAAGAATCTGAAATACTTTTATCAATCAACTTACAGGCTAGCTTTGCATGATTTTAGTGATATATGCTAGAGTAGAATGTACCATTTTCTTTCTTTAACAGTAAAGCTTTCAGAATATTGACTTCCCGCGTATGCTAAGTTTCTGAAGTTACGGATCTCCCATGGGTGAGTACTTTCAGCAGGTTCAACACTAACCATAGAAAGAGTTTCTCCGCAGCCAGTAGACTTAATAACAAAAACCTCAAGTCCAAATGCACTGCAATCGTTCACAAGATATCCATTCGAAGGCTCCATGAAAGCTTCAAGGCTTAGCAATCGGTCGCAACCCCATTCTTTTTCATGCGATTGAATTCCCTCACAACCCCTTTAGCCTCTACACAATAATGAAAATGTTCATCAAGCAAGAGCTGGATCTGGATGGAAAAATAATGCTTTAATTAAATTATATTAAAACTAATAGGGATTTTATCCTACATCCTCTAAGAGTGAACTTGGATTAAGTATATAAGACTTGAGCAACCTTCAACTTGAGTGAGGCCCGTAAGATTTCATATTATATTAGAGCTGAACTTATGAATGGCTGGGTCTACATTACTTTTCAACATGATGAAAATAACGACATGAATGTGAAGTGGATATTAGTTTCTACACTAAAAATATAAGTTTGAAATAACCATCAACTCTAGGACTTCTATAAAAAACAGAACTTCTTACCTTCAATGGGCAAGTACTTATTCTCGTTCTGGTCCTGCACAAAAAATTTGAAATTGACATAAACACTCCAATTATTATCACGATGATTATTGGCGTAATCGATTGCCAAGTACAGTGAAATATGTCCACTGGCGTTGCTTTTCTTGTCTCCATTAGGGTAAAAAACCAATCTCCTGGGAATATCAACAGAAAAATTAGCATATGTGACAAATTAACTTTATTTATTAAATTGAAATTAAAATTGGAATAACGCACCATTTGTAGTCACCGGCTTCAAAGATACCAGATTGATATCTATCATCAAATTTCGCGAAGAGTTGGGAGTATGACTCTATTTCCATTATGAAATGGGCTGGTGGTGGAAACTCTCTTTTAACTGTATATGGAAATCAACACTACTAGAAAAATAGTCTTTACTGACACTTGCCTTGTGATACTTTATTAAAAAGTATCAGTAATTTCATGCATTTGGGGCATTTTCCGTGTTTAACAAACAAGTATCATAGATCACTGATATTATAGTGTCAGTATATTAAACATCAGAAATCATTGACGCTAAGGTATCAATAGCAAAAAAATTATCATTTTATTTTTGTTTGCACCTCAACTCGAACCCAAGATCTATAAACTTCAAACTTTTACTTTCAATCGCAAAACCGCTGAGCCTAAAAATTTTTATTTGTTTAATTATTAAAGTCTTAAAAATATAAAATATATCCATTGCAATCTAAACCTAAACCTAAACTTCTCCAAACTTCTAACGCCGCCTCTCTCATGAAGTCTCTGAAAATTAAAATTGAGAGAAAACAAAACTTCTCTAGTGTCATTTTGTAAGCTACCACGCCAACTAATTTTTGATGAGATTGGATGAAGAGACAGAGAGAGATATCTTTGGTGGACTACGCTTCATCCTGAGACGACGACATATCAGAGCAAAAAGATGAACAGTCACGAAACCCTAATGAACAACCATAAATTTCTACCCACCAGCCTTCTCCTCCTACTCCGCTGGCAAATCCGACCCAGAGCTTGAACTTCGCCTGCGGTGTGGTAAGGCACCACCCTGTTGTGCCAGCAGCCAACTCCGGCATGTCAGCACATTCAACATAGTGTTCGGTGTGCCTTCCAGAACCAGGGGTCTTCGAGCCTGCTGCGTACGATTAGCCAGCCTTGCGGCTCATTGACGAAATCCAGTTCGAATTCCGGGGGTGGGCGTCTGGGTCCTAACCAGATCTTCCTTTCTAAGAGGTTGATAAGACCTCAGGGTAAGAAAGTGAAGGAGATGAAAGGGGAACGTGGTACAAATCCTTAACTAAGAAGTACTCTTTAGCAGGTTCCAACAGAAAGTCAAGATCTATTGACGTTCGGTAATTTCTCTTTTCCTCTTTTAATTTTGATTAAAATTCAATATAATTATATTCAACTAATTTTAGGGTTTCTCATTTGTGGCAAGGAAAATCTAGATTGTCGACTTCAAATCAATGGCTGAAAAATGTGGCGCCGCCTTCATTACACCACCGGCTTTCAAAAAACATCTGATGCTTTTGTTCTCTTGAACTTGGCCTCTATGCTTGTGGTTTCAAGAACGGACGGTGCCTCTTGAGTTGCGATTGTAATGGTGAACAAATTAAAGGGTACTATTGATGGGTAAGATAGTTACTACAATATATCCTTTCGCCATTAATAAATAATTATTTTTTTATTACTTTATTGAATTGCATAAGCTTACAATCTTACTTACTCTAGACTTGATAAATATAAAATTATGGGTGAGTATTGTCCATACGATTGTTGATTTTTTGGGTGAGTACTATTTTTTCCCATTGTAGAAGAGCTGTGAATTGATTAGTTGATCTCAAGATAATCATTATATATTTGGCTAAATTCTGATACTTAGCTACCATGTGAATATTGGGTGGTAGTACCCCTAACCTTTTCATTCTCGGTTCTTACATCATTCTTCACTCAATTCAGTACTTCATCTTGATTTCATTTTTTTGATTAATCAGCACATTTGGCAGTAGAAGTTCAAATTATTATATGGGGATTGATGATATTTGAGTTGCTGGACACTTGATTTTGAGGTAAAAGATTAATTAATAGTTTACGAAATTATGCTGAAAATTTGAGGATTGATAGACTGTTGTTGTGAACTTGGTTGTTTCCGAACTTGACTAAATGACTTTCAATTGATTTGAAAGTTTGATTAAACTAAGTTTAAATGAGAACATTTTAATTCTGGAAATTTTGGAATGAATTGGGTTTATATTTGATTTTGAATGGATTTCTCACTATGGTTGGTTGTTGTCCAATTTTATTAGAAATTACATATGTACCATGTTTGATATTGCAAACGTATAGTCTAACAGAGTTAGAATAAGCTGAAATTCGGATAAACTACACTTCTATTTGCATACTTCGAATCTGGAAAATTTTATTTTGATTGAACTTGTAATTTATTTTTAATGATTTTTCAAACTCTGCTGTCTCTGCAGTAACTTCTTTTGACAGAACTGTTCATTAATCTTTGATCCTATCAAACACCAGCCTAATGATATCGGAATAGCCTCAAATTTTAATATGTTGTTGACTTATATGTCCACTTAAAATCTGAAAAGTATCATTCTGATATATTTAGTATTTTAAATTTAATATATATTCAAACACCTGCTGCTACTTTTATAGTTTCATATGCAATTTTGACAGAACTGTTCATTAATGTTTGATCCTATCAAACACCAGCCTAATGATATCGGAATAGCCTCAAATTTTAATATGTTGTTGACTTATATGTCCACTTAAAATCTGGAAAGTATCGTTCTGACATATTTAGTATTTTAAATTTAATATATATTCAAACACCTGCTGCTACTTTTACAGTTTCATATGCAATTTTGACAGAACTGTTCATTAATCTTTGATCCTATCAAACACCAGCCTAATGATATCGGAATAGCCTCAAATTTTAATATGTTGTTGACTTATATGTCCACTTAAAATCTGGAAAGTATCATTCTGATATATTTAGTATTTTAAATTTAATATATATTCAAACACCTGCTGCTACTTTTACAGTTTCATATGCAATTTTGACAAAATTGTTCATTAATGTTTGATCCTATCAAACACCAGCCTAATGATATCGGAATAGCCTCAAATTTTAATATGTTTTTGACTTATATGTCCACTTAAAATCTGGAAAGTATCATTCTAATATATTTAGTATTTTAAATTTAATATATATTCAAACACCTGCTGCTACTTTTACAGTTTCATATGCAATTTTAACTTATATAGTTTTATCATGTGAGAAGCAAATATAGTTTTCTCTAATGGCTGGATATTGGCAGCTAATTTTTTTTTCTTTTCCATGTATTCATATGCAGATTTGATCAATGTGTTTGAAGTGTTTATTCCTCAACTTCACTTATATCCGAACTCATACAGTCTATTGAATGGAGAAGCTGCTGGTGTGATAACGCAATTATACTACTCATATTCAAAGAGTGAAAGGCAGCCATCCTTCTCAATTTAACTTCTAGATTTATTAAATTTAGCCACAAGTAGTAGGCATTTGATTGGATGGTAGAAATTTTTGTGTATTGAATTTGGATTATTTTGTTATGAGAGTAGGATATCTCATATTTTTGTTATTGAAGTTTTGGAATTTGTAATATATACTAATAATATTTAAATGTGAAATGAAAGATTTTGTGATATAAATCAATTTCTTTTTGTTATTTTGTGGTGCCTTTTAATTTTACCAATAAATCAATAGGCAATGATCCAATTCAATTTTTTATTTTTTAAAATAAATTAACTAGTGATGCCATAGTAACAGTAATTATAGACACTAATAAAATATCAATAACTACTAATACTATGGTGTCATAATATCGGTGATACTGTGGTAATAGTAATCACTGACACCACTTACAAGTGTCACTATTTTTCTGACTCCCAGATTACTGACACAATTAACAAGTGTCAGTGAAAGTAATTTCTGACACTATTCTAAAGTCAGTAAAGACCATTTTTCTAGTAGTGCAAGGATATCCACTATGTGGTGGAAATTCATAAGGATGATTGTTAATTAATTTGACAGGAGATTTTCGAAACAGAAACATTAAATTTGATTGTAGAAAATATTACCAAGATAAACTAGGAGTTAAAACTATAAGAAGGAGAAGAATATAAAGGTACCTTTTCCGATGGATACCATTGCCGAATTCTTGATTCTTGATTCCAAAAAAGACCAAACAAAAGATTTATATGTTTTTGTAATTTTAAAAGTTAGAAGGGAATTGGCACAATGAAGTTAATTAGGAAGATTTTGAGGATTTAAAAACAGAGTTCATAAGTTGACTCGTTGTATTATTTTTTAAGTCAACCTTAGCGGGCTGAGTGCTCGCTGTTTTAATTTTTTTAAAAATGAAAATACTTGTATACAAAATTGTTTTAAATTATATACCTAACATATCCAAAGCATAGTCCAGTTAGTTTGAGGTGGTGGAGGCTAAAAAATTTGATATAGACTTTACCCATTCTTATTTTTTTTTAAATATCTATATAAATAAAATATTTACAAAAAATTAGTTTAACTCTTTTAGTAGAAGCAATAAGTCACGGATTTAAGTCCAAATAGATAACTTTAATCTAAGATGGGGATCCTTACAAACATACAAATAAATATGGCCTTTAAGTAACTTGTTTTTTGCATAACGATTTTTCTCTCCAAGTACTATTTTTCGTGTTTGAAAGGACGCATCGCATAAGACCCAATTTTTTAAAAATGTAGAAAGGTGGACAAAGTCTTAATTAGTTTTTTTAACCCTCTACCTCCCTATGGATTTAAGGTCAGTTGGCCAGTTAAATAAAGTTTTTTGAACACTACTAGGGCCTAGCCCCCTCTTGGCATCATATTTTAACTCAATAATAAATATATTTTTTCAATTTTAACACCTAAAAGTTTAGCTTTATGAAATTTGTCCCTTAAAATTTCTTTAATTATGGCTCCGCACCCGACTAAAGTTATTGCTACGATTTTTGTTTAAAATCTTTTTTAATTTCACGCCTGAATTTTTTTTAGATTATTTCAAAGGATCTCCCCGAATTTTTTATTTTAAAGCAAACCTCGGAGAAATCAGGAAAACTTATAAAGGACAAAAAGAGAAAACATTATCTAGTCTGGGGAGATAATAATTTTGTTTAACATTAAAGTTGGTTAGCAATATGTTGGTGCAGGGTTCGATCAAGGTTTAGTTAGTGTGATTATTTGAGAAAGTCAAGGTTCGATCAAGGCCAGGATAAATTAGTAATGAAACTACGGATCTTCTTGTATGTAATAATTTAGTAATGATAGCATGTGAAAAAAGATTAACATGGTCTTTTGAATGGCTAAACTAAGAATCATAGAAATAATATGATTTCATCCTAATGTTTACTGTGTTGCCAATAGTTAAATAAAATTGACAAATGACTTTAGTGAAAAAAAATGCAAACAGAAGTTAAGATCGGCATTTTTGAAGCCTTTGATGTTTTGTAGTTCATTAATTTCAATAAAAAACAAAGACTCAACTAACGAAAACCATTCAAGAAAGACTATCGGGTCAAGTCTGGCTTACAAAGTATTTTGAAGACTCTAAATAATGTCTATTTAAGTCAATTAATAGAGCGTCAAAGATAGTAAAGTCAATTAATATATCAGGTAATAGTACTGAGTAAAATAGCCTACTTTAGATTCGATAGATCTATTATCAAGGAATAAAGAATTTTATCGATCCAACTAAAATTAATAAGACCAAAACAAAAGATCAATTGTGATTTATTAATGACATTTCCAAATACAGAATCAAACAAAGTCCTCGCAAGAATTCGCATCTCAACTACCACTTCTATATATCATCGTTAGTCCAGGGAAAGGAGGTGGATTCAACCTAGAACATTGATAAGAATTCACAAATATGGCTGATATAAAAGTCATTATAACGCTTATATGGCAAGAATCATTGCCATTATAACATTATAACAAGTATATATGGCGAGAATTCATAGCAATTATGAGTTACATCTTTGGAAGATAAATCCACGCTTTATGATGATTGATTTATTAATTTTATGTATTGCATTCTTTGAGCAATTTGAAATAATAAGAATAAAATTCTCCATTATTGTATATTGTTTATGTGGGCTTGAGTGCAATGAATCGAAAACTCATAGCCCTAAAACGGCTTCGTTTGGATCATATGGTTTCAGTCACTTGTCACGTACAGTCACGAGTCATTTAAGTTTAAAGACAAAACGGCTCAGCCCTCTGTCGTTTTGGAGAAACTTAAGTGGAGCACGTGAGCTAGCTTGTGAGGAACGAATCTAGTTTGTTAAATGCCGTTACACACGTGTCCAGATTCTGTGCAATCTGGGTTTCAGCATCAGGAGTATAAAATTGGTTGTTGAAGGAGAAAGACGAGTGGTTCAGTGAGAGCTTTAGAGAGAGATTGAGGAGTGAGAGAGGTTCTTCTGGTTGCTTGTAATCTCTTGTTTAGAAGCTCTGTATTTGTCTTCTTGATTCATCAATAAATCTTTTTCTGTGACTTTTCCCATGGATGTAGATTGTGCATTTCATGCACAATCGAACCACGTAAAGATTTTGTTTCTTGTGTGTTTGTGAAAGTACTTCTTGGTTAGGTTATACTCTGTGATATTCATCTTAGACCTAGGGCTAATTGGAATATGTGTTGGTGTCTTGATATCTAAACTTGGTTTGTTCTGCAACTTGTTTTGATCTGGGCTAGAGTCTCCTGGGCAGTGGTTTATCATCTTGAGTCTTAAGGGCTGTTAAATCACTACACGTGGTATCAGAGCTGAGGTCTTGAAGCCTAAGATCCAAGTATGGCATCCACCAAGATAGATCTCGAGAAGTTCAATGGGAAAAACGATTTCAACATGTGGAAGGTTAAGATGGAGGCAGTGTTAATAACTCAAGGTCTTGGAGATGCCCTGCTACCAGTATCCAAGAAGGAGGGGAAATATATCTCTACATTAAAAACTCCAGAACAGATGGCAGAGATAGATAAGAAGGCCAAGGGAATTATCATCTTGAGTCTTGCAGATTTTGTAATAAGGGAAGTGGCCAAAGAACCCACTGTTGCTGACCTATGGGCAAAACTAGAGAGCATTTACATGAAAAAGTCCCTTGCCAACAGATTGTATATCAAGAAGAGAATGTTCACGTTGAAAATACCTGAAGGCTTATCCATTGATGAACATCTTGATGAATTTAGCAAAGTGTGTGACATTCTTGAAACCATAGATGCAGCATTAAGTGATGAGGACAAAGCTTTGCTTCTGATAAGTTCTTTGCCCAAGTCTTACGAGCATTTTGTTGATCCCTTGATGTATGGAAGGCATACATTGTCTCTGGATGAAGTAAAGTAAGCTCTTAGCACTAAAGAATAGCAAGGGAAGCAAGAAAGCCTTGGAAATGGCTCTGGTGAGGGGTTAACTGTAAAAGCAAGACCATAAGGGAAGAAAAAGAAGCAAGGAAAGAATAAAGAAAAACAAAAGAATCTGAGATGTTTCCTATGTCATAAAGAGGAGCATTTCAAGAAGGATTTTGCCCAGAAAAGAAGTTTCAGAAAAATAGTAAGGATGGTGATGCAGCTGTTGTAGAAGAAGAAAGATATGAATCTGCTAGTGTTTGTGTAGCAACAGAGAGCAGAGACAGAGGTAAATGGGTACTTCACTCTGGCTGTACTTTCCATATGTGCCCTTATAAAAATTACTTAACTGAATATCATGACTTTGATGGGGGTAGAGTAATGATGGGTAATAATGCCATGTGTAAGATCATAGGTATTAGAAATATAAGACTTAAACTCCATGATAGATCCATAAGGGAGCTAAAACAGGTGAGGTTTGTACCTGATCTTAAGAGAAATCTGATTTCTTTAGGGATGCTTGACCAAATGGGATATAATGTTAAGATTGAGTCTGGTGAAATGATGATAATTAAGGGCACTGAAACCATCATGAAGGGTTTAAGGAAGAATGGAGTGTTTGTCTTAGATGGGGAAGTAGTTACTGGTGAAGCAGGGGTGTCAGTCAATGCCAATATTGACAAGGCCAGGCTATGGCATCTGAGGTTGGGGCACATTGGGGTGAGAGGGCTTAAAGAGTCAGATAAGCAAGGTTTACTAAAAGGTGATAAGATTGGTAATCTAGAATTCTGTGAGAGTTGTGTCTTAGGGAAGGCAACTCGAGCTAGTTTTAATAGGTCAGTTCACAAGTCTAAGGACAAGCTGGAATATGTTCATTCTAACTTGTGGGGACCTACTCAACAAGTATCTCTAGGTGGTAATAGCTACTTCTTGTCCATTATAGATGACTACTCTAGGAGGGTGTGGGTTTATATTCTCAAGAGCAAAGATCAAGTTTTTGAGAAGTTCTTAGAATGAAAAAACTTGGTTGAAAATAAATGTGGAAAGAAGGTTAAAAAGATCAGAACAGACAATGGTTTAGAATTCTGTAATCAAAGGTTTGATAGCTTCTGTACAAAGGAGGGAATAGCTAGACATAAAACAGTGAGGTTAACACCTCAACATAATGAGTTAGCTGAAAGGATGAACATGACACTCATGGAGAGGGTGAAGAGTATGCTGGTTCAATCCAAACTTCCAAAGACTTTATGGGCAGAAATACTTTTAACTCCTTGTCATCTGGTTAACCTGAGTCTCTTTACAGCAATTGATTTCAAAACACCTTATGAGAAGTGGACTGGTTAACCAGCAAACTATAGAAACCTGAGAGCATTTGGCTGCCTAGCTTATGCCCATACAAGCCAAGGAAAGCTAGCTCCTAGGGCTTTGAAAGGTTTCTTCATAGGATATCCAGAGGGGGTAAAGGGCTATAAGATCTGGTGCATAGACTTAAGTCCACCTAGATGCATCATAAGTAGGGATGTGACCTTTAATGAAAGAGAATTACTAAATCAGAAGTCAGCTCAACAGCAAACTGAGGAAGATACTGAGACTGTTATAAAGCAACAGTTTAAGGAGGAGTTCCCTAAGTCTGATGACTCACTGGAAGCTGCAGATTCAGGTGGAGTCACTGACAGTTCAGGTGATTCAGAAATTCCTCAACAAGAACAAGAGTCTCAGGAACATGAGCAAGGCTACCAACTAACTAGAGATAGAGCCAAGAGACAAATCAAACAGACCAGAAGGTATGGATATGTTGATCTTATCTCATATGCTCTAGCAGTTGCACATCAGAATGATGAAGATGAACCAAAGGCCTACAAAGAAGCAGTCCAAAGCAAGTTCAGCAAGGAGTGGCAGCAAGCCATTGATGAAGAAATTATGTCTTTCTATAAAAATAACACCTGGGAACTAGTTAAAAAACCTGATAAGAGGAGGGTTGTAGACTGCAAATGGATCTTTAAGATAAAAGATGGTTTGACAGGAGATGAGCTAAAGAGATTAAAAGCCAGGCTGGTGGCTAAAGGGTATACACAAAAGGAAGGGGTTGATTTCAAGGTGGTATTTTCACCAGTTGTCAGGCATGCCTCCATAAGAGTGATTCTAGCTCTGACTGCAGTACAAGACATGGAACTTGATCAACTGGATGTCAAGACTGCATTTCTTCATGGAAGACTCCAAGAAGAAATCTTCATGACTTAACTTGAAGGGTATGTGGACTCCATGAAACCTAGACATGTATGCCTGCTCAAGACGTCTCTTTATGGTTTAAAACAGTCCCTAAGACAGTGGTATCTCAGGTTTGATGAGTTTATGATAACAAATGGATTCATGAGATGTAACTATGACTGTTGTGTGCATTTCAAGCTGCTGGAAGATAATCACTACATCTATCTCCTCCTATATGTAGATGACATGCTGATAGCTTGCAAATGGAGAGAAGAAAAAGAAAAGTTAAAGGTAACGCTGAACTCAGAATTTGATATGAAGGACTTGGGGACTGCCAAGAAGATTTTAGGTGTAGAAATTAAAAGAAACAGAACAAAGGGGGAAATATTTCTCAGTTAGGAGAGATATTTGACTAAGGTTCTGGAAACCTACAAGATGCTGGATTCCAAGCCTGTACTAACTCCTCTAGTAGCTCACTTCAAGCTGAGTAATCAGTTGTGTCCAAAAACTGATGAAGAGAAGCTTGATATGAAAAATGTTCCCTATGCTAATGTTGTAGGTTTCCTGATGTATGCTATGGTGCTTACTCGACCAGACCTATCTCACTCTGTGAGTGTAGTTAGCAGATATATGGCACAACCAGGGAGAGAACACTGGAGAGTTGTCAAATGGATCATGAGATACTTAAATGGTTCCTTAAGCCATCGTTTAGTATATGGAAGATCTAGAGGGAGAGGTAATGGGCTGCTGGGGTTTGTAGATTCAGACTATGCGGGAGACTTGGATAGGAGGAGGTCACTCACAGGCTTCATGTTTATGTATGAAGGATGCCTCATTAACTGGAAGGCAACTCTGCAGTATGTGGTTGCTCTCTCAACCACAGAAGCTAAGTATACAGCTGCCACAGAAGTTGTAAAGGAAGCCTTATGGCTGTAGGGACTGTTTGGTGAATTGGGAGTGAGGCCGAAGTCTGGGACTATACATTGTGACAGTTCCAGTGCCATTCATTTGTGCAAGAACCAAGCACACCATGAAACCATTCATTTGTGCAAGAACCAAGCACACCATGAAAAAACCAAACACATAGATATAAAACTTCATTTCATCAGAAATGAAGAATCTAAAGGAGCTGTGAAGATGACCAAGGTGCATACAGATGAAAATCTAACATATATACTGACTAAAGTGGTTCCTTTAGCTAAGTTCAACATGTGCTTAGACTTAGCTGGTCTGAGCAGCCGTTAAATTCATAAGAAGAAGGAGGAGGAAGCAGGAAAAGGAGTTTTGATTCAAGGTGGAGAAATGTGGGCTTGAGTGGAATGAATCGAAAACTCAGAGCCCCAAAATGGCTTCGTTTGGATCAAATAGTTTCAGTCACTTGTCACGTGCAGTCACGAGTCATTTAAGTTTAAAGACAAAACGGCTCAGCCCTCTATCGTTTTGGAGAAACTTAAGTGGAGCACGTGAGCTAACTTGTGAGGAATGAATCTAGTTTGTTAAATGCAGTTACACACATGCCCAGATTCTGTATAATCTGGGTTTCAGCATCAGGAGTATAAAATTGATTGTTGAAGGAGAAAGACGAGTGGTTCAGTAAGAGCTTTAGAGAGAGATTGAGGTGTGAGAGAGGTTCTTCTTATTGTTTGTAATCTCTTGTTTAGAAGCTCTGTATTTATCTTCTTGATTCATCAATAAATCTTTTTTTGTGGCTTCTCCCGTGGATGTAGATTGTGCATTTCATGAACCATCGAACCACGTAAAGATTATGTTTCTTGTGTGTTTGTGAAAGTGCTTCTTGGTTAGGTTATACTCTGTGATATTCATCTTAGTCCTAGGGCTAATTAGAATATGTGTTGGTGTCTTGATATCTAAACTTGGTTTGTTCTGCAACTTGTTTTGATCTGGGCTAGAGTCTCCTAGGCAGTGGTTTATCATCTTGAGTCTTAAGGGCTGTTAAATCACTACAGTTTATAAAAACATTTTCTCAGATATCATTCCAGTATTTCAAATCAACAACAATTGATAAATTCAGAGCCTACTTGGTAGGCACCAAAGTGATAGTTTACATAGATCATGCAGCAATAAAATATCTGATTTCAAAGAAGGATGGCAAACCAAGATTGATAAGATGGATTCTATTGTTACAAGAGTTTAATTTAGAGATCAAGGATATGAAAGGGACTGAAAATCAAGTAGCAGATCATCTCTCAAGGCTAGAAGCGGATACCGACACATTGACCAAACAAGACATCACTGAAACATTCCCTGATGAGCAACTGTTAATGCTACATCATGCACAAATGGTGCAGCAAGCTGGACTCCCATAGTATGCAGACTTTGCTAATTAATTGGTGAGTGAGTTATCACCACCTGATTTGAGTTATCAGCAAAAGAAGAAATTTCTTCATGATGTTAGAAGTTACCGGTGGGATGATCCATATTTTTATAAGCTATGCTCATACTATATAATTTGGAGATGTGTACCCGATGAAGAAATCCCACACATATTACACTCATGCCATGCTGCAGCATATGGCACAAATGTCAATATTTATTGGAGGTACTATTGCTAGATGTGCAAGAATGGCTAATGGCAACAAGTGAAGGTGAGTTAACGATTAAAAGCATATCAGAAATTTGAGATTTCTTCTAGTGATAAGCAGATAATTCCCTACAACGAAGTTGATCATTCAGGAATGTAAAATCAAGGGAGTAGATGAAGTCCACACTGCCGAATTAAAATTGGACATCAAGAAAGTTAAAGCAATAATTGATGGACTTTCTCGCCAAATAGCAACACTAACAACTGCCAAATCAACAGAGCCACATACCTACAATCAATGTAACCATAATTCATACCTATATCAAGTCAATATCATTAATGCAATGATAAAGCAATCGAACTACAACCCTTAATCCAATACTTACAATCTTGGATGAAAAGACTATTCCAACTTTTCATGGTCTCACGGATTCCAATAGAATGAAACAATAGCTCCAGCTCCACCAGCACCAGTACAACCAGTTCATCAAGCTCCCCAAATCTCTTACCTACCATTTAGATAATACAATAAAATCAGAACTATTCACAAACTAAACCATGGGAAGAGGCGCTTCAACATTGTAAAAATTTGACCCATTTTGCAATAGAACAACAAAATCGCACTATTGACGAGCTGCAAAATGAGATGAGGGTTAGCACCAATTCACACGCCCAATCAATCTCGAACCTCAAAATGATGGTGGGTCAGCTTGTCTTTCCTATTCAAACCTTAGCGATGACTGTTAAGAAAGACAAATTCCTAAGCTAGTCAGTGCCCAATTCTAAAGGAGTACATGAAGTTAGTGGCAATTTACCCTAGCAGCATAAAGAGGTCAGAGTCATCATGACCTCGCGAAAAGGCAAAGAAGTCGACAGTGGAGATACTGATGAAAAAGACCACTCAAGTTATACCTTAGACTCTGAAAAATCATCACCAAAGGAGAAAAAAGAAATTAGCCCATGAGAATACGTCTCTAAAGTCCCATTCCCTCAAAGATTAGTTAAAGTAAAGAAGGAAAATTCCACAGGTGAGATTATGAAAATCTTTAAGCAGGTACGCATTAATATTCCTTTACTTGACGCTGTAAAACAAGTGCCCGCTTATGCCAAGTTTCTTAAAGACTTTTACACTAAAAAGAGAAGCATTCATATTCAAAAGAAGACATTTTTAACAGAGAACATTAATAGCATACTTCGACATAAAACTCTTCTAAAATTCAGAGAACTAGGCTCCCCCATATCTCATGTAATATTGGGAACCACATATTTGAGAATGTTTTTTTGGACTTAGGAGCTAGTGTGAATCTTTTTCCTTACTCAATGTTTGTGAAACTTGGGCTAGGACAATTATACCCGGCTCTAATTGTGTTGCAGCTTGCAGATCGATTCATGAAAATCCCTTGTGGTATTGTGGAGGACGTGCTTATCAAGGTAGATAATGAAATGTAAGTTATGCAACCCAAGAGGGGGGTGAATTGGGATTTTAAATCTTATGCAAAACAATTCGCACACCAATTTAATCCATTGCCTTAATCAAATAAAAAACAATAAATTCAATAAAGCATAATAATAAAAAAGTAAGGGAAGAGAGAGCAAACATAATAATTTTTACGTGGTTCGGCAATCCCCTCCTGCGTCCACGCCTCCAAGCCAACCAAGCTCGAGGATTTCACTATCCAAGCCTCCCAAGCTTCAAGTTCTTTACAATTGACTTCCAAGATGTCAATAAACCTTTACAACCAAGAGATTATCTCCTAATCTCTTCACTCAAGTGCTTGCAAGAGTCTTAAAATTGAAGTTTGAATTGAGTTTTTTATAGCAAGAGCCCAAAAACTAGCCGTTATAGGCAAATTCCAGCAACGAAGCGGCTAGCCGTTTGTGAATTTAGTTCTTTATTAAACAAAATCTTGAGCTTTTCAAATGCTAAACAATTCATATATTAAATCGTAGCGGCTTTACAAGAATTATTGTAATAATGATTCCGTTGAGCTCTAAACTTTATTCTTGATCGCGCCATTGTCCGTTGAGTGTCTTGAGCTTGATTTCACGTGATTCACTTCCTTGTAAATATTATCCTTCAAGAACTAGTGAAATGTGAAATACAATATTTATCAAAATCACTTAAGACACATGTTTGTTATCATCAAAATTACAGTACGTGTAGCCCTTTTAGGCTAACAATCTCCCCTTTTTTGATGATTATAAACATCACATGTATTTTGACATTTATACTCCCCCTTAATACATTGCATACATGATTCAACATATAAAACAAATTTAAAATAAAACTCCCCTTGAATATATGGTCTATAACAATTTATAAGCTCCCCCTTAAAGCTTCAAAACCATACACAAAGACTTTAAGATCAAATACGTATTACCTGTCTCCAAATTCAAAATACATGACTTCTCCCCCTTCATCATCAAAATTACTAAAAATGAATGCTTATACAAAAAAATAACATCTCAAGGATTAATCAAAAAATATATTAAAATTAAGCATATAAATAATCCAAAGAGTCATAATATTCCAAAACTCTAGAAAACATCAACCAAACATAAAATATCCAAATACTAAATAACAAGCATCCGCAATTCACAATCAAAGTAATAATGCATGTGAAGATGTAGTGCATAATGACAGATGATTGAAATGAAAATAGAGCACTATAGAGATGGTTGATGTGATGAAGAGGATGGTGGTGGAAACCCACGAGCAGCGAAAAGTTGCTACTGGCCATCAAGAAGTTGCTGCTATTGAGCAAAAAGGTGATGTTGTTGATCAAATAAGCGCTGCTGCTGCTTAAAGAGGTGATGTTGCTCCGGAATGGACTAATTTAAAATGCCTCAAACTGGGACTGAAGTTGGCTCTGTTGTTCAGAAAGACAATGCACTTCAGTCAACAACTGCTGCATCGGATCCTCAGGGTTGGCTGAAGTAGAGTGAGAATGACCCTTTGAAGGCGGGGGATGTAAGTGTTGTGGAGCACTAAGATTAGGGAGCTTATTCGGTGGAAGAACATCATTAAAGAACCGATGATCTGTAGGAGCGAGTTCAATACCCTTGTTTTTTGTATCTCCGATTTTTACACCATTGATCTTCCTTCCATACAAACCCCAAATTAGTTATAGCTTTGTCTCCTAATTCCCTCGGATTTAAAAAGGTTGGTTTAGTTATAGGTACCCGAAAATATTGGAGAATACGAGTAATAATACTACCGTAATGAAGGGATCTTTTGGCTATACATGGATTGCCAAGCATATGATGAAGTATAATATAACCAACATTGAGCACTCTACCCACTCGAATGCAATCCAATATGGCCACATCTAAATGGTTAACTTCATCCCCATGTCCATACCTCATAGTAATAACGTGGTGAAGAACATAATGAAAGATTCTAAGTTGAAGGGGTAAGGCTTGAGACTTCAAGGGTGATTTACAAAACGTAGATGACAAATCGGAACGTCTACAAATTTTCTGAATAGAATCCTCAAGTGTAAACCACAGATAATCTATTTTGCTTCTAGCTTAATAAAGTTCCAACCCTTCATTAGGAGTTCTAAGAATATGAATTAAAATCGCAACATCAAATTCAATACGAATTATCCCAACACTTGTAAAAATTCTATTTGAAAATTCCAAAGAAATAACCATATTCGAATAAAACACTTTAACTAAATTTTCATAATAACGTTCCTTAACAACTAAAACATTTTTCCAGCCCATAGCAATAAGAAAATCACTAAAAGATTTGTCACAAATTTCTAAATTCTCCAAATTACGAAGTTTGACAAAATAAGGAGTTATAATCGACCTCGACATAAAGTTATCGTGAAACTGTTTCCGAAGAGGTGGTTATGGAAAATGGGTCAATATGAACTCCAGATTATCGCCATAATCTTCTTTGCGCTTCTTGGCCACATGTTTGCCATTGGATTTTTCCCCACCCACCATTGTTGAAAACAAGAACAAGCTTAAATACCCAATTTCGGATTTCTAAAATTTTAAGTGAAATGGATGTGTTTGAACCAATAAAATCGATCTTATAGATGATTAAAGGCTGTAAATGATGTTGATTGGATAAAAAATGAGTTACAAAAAGCTTAAATTTGAAGAGAGAGAAACTGGTTTTGATAAGTTTTTGATTTTGGGATTTTTGTGGAGAGATGATGATGTTGTGAGAGTAAAAAATGAAGGATTAATGGATGAATGATGATTTGAATGAGTGAAAGATGAAGAAATTTAAGAGAGAAATGGTGGAGAATTGTTCACATTTTGGAGAGAAAGAAGAACATGTGAAGAAAAATGAAGAGGAAGAAGAAATAAGCAAAACCTGTGATCAAGCGGCTAGCTGCTTGCTCTCGGGTTTGAGACAGTGCCCAAGCAGCTAGCCGCCTGATCTCTGCCCTTCTGCATAAAGTTTGCTTTCTGGCTTAGTTTGAGCAATTCTGAGACCATTTTGTGATCCCAAAACATTTCAAAAGCCATTTTAATGCATGAATCATAATTATAAACATTCAAGACATGATTAATTCGAACATATAATTCATCCATCATGCATATATTTTATACAATCATGAAACATAGAAGCATTCAAAAAATTAATAAATCAAACACATCACTCATATATCATGCTTAAACACTTCATAAACATAAAAAATGGCCAATCAATCAATTTTAATAGACTTAATAAACATGATTAATGTGAAAATTTCATCATCCCAAGTTCATGCCGAATTTTTGAAAATTGTTCTTCACAAAGAGGTTATGTAAAAATATCGGCAAGTTGTTTTTCTGTAGGGATAAATTCTAATGCAATATCTCCCTTTTGAACATGATCTCTTAAGAAATGATGTCTAATATCTATATACTTGGTTTTAGAGTGTTGAATGGGATTCTTTGAAAGATTTATAGCACTAGTATTATCACACTTGATAGGAATTTGTTCAAGATTAATGCCATATTCTCTAAGTGTTTGTTTCATCCAAAGGGCTTGTGCACAACAATTACCTGGGACAATATACTCCGCCTTAGTGGTTGAGAGCGTAACCGAATTTTGTTTCTTACTAAATGATAACTCTATGAAATGAGAGTTGTCATGAGACTTTTAGGCTTAAATCAAGATTATTTAGAGAGTAATTGATGTGTTTTAGTGCACTTTAATGTTAGTTTGCATTACATTCATTTTAGTTTAAGTTTGATGAAGTTTGTGTGATTTTGAATAATTGTATGCCTAAAACATGTGCTTAATTATAGATAATTAAAACCTGAATTTTATAAGAAAGATGTTGTTGCAATGGATTTATAAAGAACAAACGAGCATGGCTATAGAAGAATTGGAGTAAGTCTAGAACAGTGAAGATGTTGTAGCCATTGTTGTAGCAACCATTGTTGTAGCAACTCTCGAGCATTGACAGAAAAATTCGGGCAAGATATTCAGAATATTGCAATATACAGTTTCCTAATTTGAAGATACACGCCCTAAAAGTTTTCAGTTACCCTAATTTGCGATTATTAAAGGAGGCGTACATGAAAGGGGGAGGCCGTCAATCAAAATCAAAAACAGAAAAGAGATAACAAAGATACGGACTTCCCGATCAGAATTCAAGGCTACACCAGTAGAAGAACTTGCAGAATCGATTGGAATATGTTCTTTCTCTTTCTTTTCTTGTTTATTTGTTATTCATTTATCATTGATGATGTATTCGACAGCTAGAACTTTGTTGTTTGAATACATTTCTTAAATTATGAACTAAATTTATTTTTGGTTGAATGTTAAACTAGCTTGATGGTTAATTAACTGAATATTAATGTTGCTGCATGTTTGTTGTAGCATTTCGCTTTGATTGTATTTCTTCAAAGTCATTATTTCGGCTGATCACCCATTTAATAGTACAAGCTAGGAAAGAGCCACAAAAAGGCTTATCTTAGTGGAACATATCAGAGTAATACTTGGTATTGGATTGAGTTTCCTGGATTGAGTTTAATTTGAGTCCTAAAAACGCCATGCTTAATCTAAGATTAGTTATGAACTAGATATAGAGATTCACCTTGTAGGGTAAAGAGAACCTAAATGTATAATGTTATATCTTATGTTGACATAGCAACTGGTCATTGTTAGGTTGCATTAAGATATAAGACATTCAACATGCTAGTGCCCGAGGAAAAAACTAGATTCTGCCCAGTGCTGTAGTAGATACTGCAGCAATTGAATTTAACATGAATAAAACAGTCAACACCATTAAGAGAGTTTAATCACTCAACTATTCCATTCTTATTGATTCAAGCTTTGTATTTAACATGCAAACTCTTTTCATTGCAATTTTTTATTTATTGAGATTTTATTTTGCTAAGTTGTTTGATAGTCTTCGTTGTATTGAATTAACTTAGAACATAGATTGCATTGTTGAATTTACTGTAGTATGTCTAATAGCATCAATCCCACTGGAGATAATATTGAATACTCATCATTTTATTACTTGTTGTGTACACTTGCACATTGACACCATAGCAATTGAAGTATAATTAACAAGAAGTTTTTTGTTCCGTTTTCGGGGATTGATAGTTTATTTTTTAGTTGTGAAATCAATTTTGACGGTGCTAATCTTTGATTTATTACCTTGTTAACAGATCAGTTTTGCACGCGCAAATACAAACTTATTGAATTTTAATTTGCTCCAGAGATTGAAAAAGCTGCAAGGAGATTAGGAAAAGAGCAAAGAAATTCAAAAGCTGCTGTAGCAATGGATGACTTGCAAAATTTAGGAAACTTAGACCCTCACAGACCAATACAACCTGTCATTGTTCAAGAAGATCAGAACGGGCGAATTAATAAGAGACCACCCGGGAATAACAATATCATCTACATGGCAGATGACAAAGACAGAGCCATTACAGATTATGCTATGTTGGCCCCTTAAGTTATCCATCCTGGTATAATCAGACCTGAAGTGGAAACTGCCAATTTTGAACTAAAACCAGTGATGTTTCAGATGTTGCAAACAATGGGGAAATTTAATGGATTACCCTCAGAAGATCCTCATCTCCACTTTAAGTTGTTCTTGGAGGTAAGTGATGCCTTTAAAATTACTGGAGCATCACATGATGCATTAAGATTAAGACTCTTCCTTTAATCCATAAGAGATCAAGCAAGAGCATGGTTGAACTCTTTACTATCAGATTCCATCACAACATGGAATGACTTGGCTGATAAGTTTTTGATGAAGTATTTTCCACCAACAAAAAATGCAAAGTTACGGAATGAGATCACTTCTTTTCACCAACTAGAAGATGAAAGCTTGTATGAGGCTTGGAAAAGATTTAAGGAGTTTTTCAGAAGAAGTCTTCATCATGACATTTCTTACTGCATACAGTTAGAAACCTTCTACGATGGGTTAAACCCAAGCACTAGATTGATGGTCGATGCTTCAACAAATGGGGCTTTATTATCTAAATCTTACAATGAGGCCTATGAAATTCTGGAGAGAATTGCTAATAATACCTACCAATGGCAATCAACTAGAGAAATTGCAGCAAGAAGAGTAGCAGAGATACACAATGTGGATGCATTTACAACATTATCAACCCAAGTAACATCATTGACCAATACGGTGAAAGTTATGACCACTGCAGCAATAGTCAAGCAAGTTGCTGAGATTTCTTGTGTGTACTGTGGAGAGGGGCATTTATTTGATGATTGCCCATGGAATCTAGCTTCTGTTAACTATGTGGGCAACTTCAATAGACAAAACCAGAACAATCCATATTCAAATACTTACAACAATGGATGGAGACAACATCCAAACTTTTCATAGAGCAAGCAGAACCAGCATATGCTCCAGCACCCAGTGAACAGAACAGACCTACTCAGCCACCTTGTTTTCATCAACAAAATAAATGGTAAAGAAACACTAGCAATGATCAATTTAGTTCCTTGGAAATACTAATTAAAGAGTATATTGTGAAGAATGAAGCAGTTGTCCAAAGTCAAGCTATGTCTTTGAGAAATTTAGAAAACCAAATTGGATAACTTGCCACAGTATTAAGTAACAGACCTCAGAGGAGTTTACCCACCAACACAAAAGATCCAAGGTGAGAGAGTAAGGAGCATTGCAAGGTGATCAACTTAAAGTCTAGGAAGAATGTTGACATCCCTGTGGGTATGCCAAGAAAAAGAATGGAACATATTTCATCTCCCGAGGAACTTTAAGTTGAAAAAGAGTTGCAGCAACCCAATTATCAAAACTCTGGTGAAAGCAATCAGGTTACAGCACCCATAGGAAGAAGTCCCTCAGTACCTGTTGAAGCAGAAGCTACAATACCAGCAGTAACAACCCAGAGTCAATAAAAACAACAACAACATGTACCCCCTGTTGCAGTGCAGCAGTTCAGGCATCCACTTCCTTTCCCACAAAGATTCCAAAAACAAAGACAAGATAAGCAGTTTAGTAAATTCTTGGAAGTATTGAAATAATTGCATATCAACATTCCCTTTGTGAAGCTTTAGAACCCAATTATATGAAATTCTTGAAGGATATTTTGGCAAGAAAGAGAAGGCTGAGAGAAGTTAAAACTGTTATTTTAACCCAAGAATGCAGCCATATGCTCCAGAATAAAATTCCTCAAAAACGGAAAGATCGAGGAAGCTTCACAATACCATGTTCTATTGGAACAAGGTACAATGGTAAAACACTTTGTGACTTAGGAGCAAACATCAATCTCATGCCCTTATCTGTATTCAAGCAATTAGGAGTTGCTGAATGCAGACCAACAACAGTCACTTTACAACTTGCTGACATATCTCATGCATATCCTGAGGGCAAGATTGAAGATGTCTCGGTAAAGGTAGACAAATTTATTTTTTCCAGTGGATTTTATTGTATTAGATTTTGAGGCAAACAAGGGAGTACCAATTATACTTGGTAGACTTTTCCTAGCAACAAGAAATGTACTAATACATGTGCAGAAATGAGAGTTAACCATGAGGGTGAATGACCAACAAGTCACCTTCAATATGCTGGAAGCTATGAAAAGTCAAAGTTAAAGACTGTATTTCTCAGAGTGTTGTGAACTTTGTTATGACAGAAAGCATAGATAGCTGCTGCAGCAAAGAAGAAATCAGAGCTGCTACTTTTGAAGAACTTGAAAAATAGGATACTGCAGCAACCCATAAAACATGGTTAAGAGAAAAGCAACTTGTAAGACATAACATACACTTTGAATCTCTAGATCTCTCAAATAGGGAAGTAAAACCAACAGTTCCATCTATTGAATTACCTTCTATTTTAGAATTGAAACTTTTACCTTTACACTCGAAATATGTTTATCTTGGCAAAAATAATATACTTCTTATAATCATTTCATCTTCTTTAAATGCAGATCAAGAAAGGAGCTTGGTAGAAGTGCTGGAGAAATACAAAAATGCAATGGGATGGACTATGGCAGACATTAAAGGATCAACCCATCCATATGCATGCACAAAATTCTGCTAGATGAGTGTTACAGCAACTCAGTAGAGCAACAGAGGAGACAAAATCCTATCATGAAGGAAGTTATAAAAAAAGAGATCATCAAGTGGCTGGATGCTGGGATCATATACCCGATATCTGACAGTTCTTGGGTGAGCTCAATATAATGTGTTGTAAAGAAAGATGGAGTAATTGTTGTAGCAAATGAGAAAAATGAGCTTATTCCCACAAGAACAGTAACATGATGGAGAGTATGTATGAACTATAGGAAACTTAACAAAGCCACAAGGAAGGATCACTTCCCACTGCCATTTATAGACCATATGTTAGACAGACTTGTTGTAAAATATTACTATTGCTTCTTAGATGGGTATTCAGGCTACAACCAAATTGCTATAGCACCAGAAGACCAAGAGAAAACTATATTCACCTACTCTTATGGAACCTTTGCCTTCAAAAGAATGCCATTTAGTCTATGCAATGCTCCAGCAACCTTACAGAGGTGTATGATGTCCATTTTTTCAAATATGGTTGAACAACCATTGGAAGTTTTCATGGATGATTTCTCAGTCTTTGGAGAAGCATATGAAGATTGTTTACATAACTTAGAAGATGTACTTAAAAGGTGTGAGGAGACCAACCTGATATTCAATTGGAAAAAATGTCACTTTATGGTACAAGAAGTTATAGTTTTGGGTCATAGAGTGTCCAAGAATGGGATAGAGGTGGACAAGGCAAAAATAGAGGTGAACGATAAACTGCCACCTCCAGTTTCAGTCAAGGGGATTAGAAGTTTCTTAGGACATGTTGGGTTCTACAGAAGATTCATCAAAGATTTTTCCAAAATAGCTAAACCTTTATGTATACTTCTGGAACATGATCGACCTTTTAATTTAAAAGGAGATTGCTTCAAAGCCTTTTATGAGTTAAAGAAAGCTCCAACACCAGTTGTTATAGCACCAGATTGGAGTCTACCTTTTGAACTGATGGGTGATGCTAATGACCATTCTGTTGGAGCAGTACTAGCGTAGAGAAAAATAAGATTTTTCACTCCATTTACTATGCTAGTAAGACTCTTGCTACTGCTCAGATCAACTACACCACTACTGAAAAAGAGTTACTAGCAGTGGTGTTTACCTTTGATAAATTCAGAGCCTACTTGGTAGGCACAAAGTGATAGTTTACATAGATCATGCAGCAATAAAATATCTGATTTCAAAGAAGGATGGCAAACAAAGTTGATTAGATTGATTTTATTGTTATAAGAGTTTGATTTGGAGATCAAGGATATGAAAGGGACTGAAAATCAAGTAGCAGATCATCTCTCAAGGCTAAAAGCGGATACTAGCACATTGACCAAACAAGACATCACTGAAACATTCTCTGATGAGCAATTGTTAATGCTATATCATGCACAGATGGTGCAGCAAGCTGGACTCCCATAGTATGCAGACTTTGCTTTAATTGGTTAGTGAGTTATTACCACCTAATTTGAGTTATCAGCAAAAGAAGAAATTTCTTCATGATGTTAGAAGTTACCGGTGGGATGATCCATATTTATATAAGCTATGCTCAGACCATATAATTCAGAGATGTGTACCCGATGAAGAAGTCCCACACATATTACACTCATGCAATGCTGCAGCATATAGAGGACATTTCAAAGGCCACATAACAGCTACCAAAGTTCTACAATCAGATTATTACTGGCCCTCTATGTTTAAGGATGCTTATGAGTTTGCTAAATGTTGTGACAAGTGCCAACGAACAGGAAACATATCTCAAAGACGTGAAATGTCATTAACAAACATTTTGGAGGTGGAGATCTTTGATGTATGGGAGTAGACTTCATGGACCCATTCCCACAACCTTTTGGGAACGTATATATTCTAGTTGTTGTGGACCATGTGTCTAAATAGGTGGAGGCTGCAGCACTCCCAAAAAATGATGCCAAGGCAATAGCGAATTTTGTTCAGAAAAATATCTTCTCACGATTTAGAACTCCAAGAGCAATCATTAGTGATGAAGGAACTCACTTTTGCAACATGATCTTTACTGTAACATTGGCTAAGTATGAAATTAAGCATAAGATTGCTACAACATATCACTCACAATCCAATGGTTAAGTAGAAGTGTCCAACAGGGAGATTAAAAAGATTTTAGAGAAAGAGGTGAACCCCACAAAAAAGGGCTGGTCATTGCATTTGCATGACTCTTTATGGGCCTACAGAACAGCATACGAGACACCTATTGGCATGTCTCCACACAGAATCATCTTTGGAAAATCTTGTCACCTAACCCTTAAGCTAGAACATAAAGCATATTGGGTATTAAAGCAACTAAACCTGGATTTACATGCTGCAGCAGAGCAGAGGAAGCTTCAACTATGTGAACTTGATGAATTAAGGTTGTTCTCCTATGAAAATGCAAGGATCGACAAGGAGAAAACAAAGCATTGGCATGACAAGCATTCCAGCAAAGGAGTTTAGTTCCAGGCCAACCTCAAGGTTAAAGTTATTCCCAGGTAAATTGAAATCTAGGAGGTCAGGACCTTTCAAGCTAGTTAGAATCCATCCTCATGGGGTTGTGGATCTTTTAGAAGAAAGAACAAGACAAGAATTCAAAGTTAATGGCCACAGAGTAAAACACTACATGGATTCTGCTGTAGACCAATCAAAAAAGGACTTGCTCCTCAAGGATCCAACATTATGAGAAATCAAGGAAGATCAGACTGAAGGATCGAAAATCAAGCGCTAATTAGGAGGCAACCCAACAACTAGGGAAGTTATCTTGATTTATTCTTCTTTTTCTTTAGACTTAAGTTATCATATTTTTCTTTATAATTTCCATCAATTTCTTTATTCTATAACTAGTTTCCTTTCATGTCTATGTTAAAAAAAAAAAAAGAGCAGTCAGAGGAGATGAGACTCCCATACTGATAGTTGCAGCATTGCACTTAACAAGACAGATAAGTGGCACTTATCATTAAAATGAGGAACTTTACAACAGCATGCTGTAACACGCAAGCAAATTATTGCAGCATACGGGTTACCGTTACAGTGACACACATAGGGAAATTTCTTTTTACCGTTAAGGTTACAAAATGTTGACAGCTGGCGTGGCTAATACGGATCACGATTTGAAGGGATTTCAATCCCTAAATTATTGCATCACAATCCCTTTCCTTTTCAAATTAGCATTGTTTTAAATTTAAAATCTATATTTCTAAGTTTATCTGATTCCAATTGATTTCCTTCCTAAATTAATTGTTACCACATGTATAAATAAGAATTTCATTGTGCAAAAAGGAACATGCTAATTTTATTTTATCTTTCTCTTCCAGAAACTAAACCGACAGTCTTACAATTCCCTGTAGCAACTACACTTTCATTCTCTTGCAAGCACCTTCAACTTGCTCCAGCAATGCCTAATTACAAGGTCAGAGCACAACGTCTTAAGGACCCTTCTCGCTTCCAGGGTTATAAGGTAGAAGAGAAATTTGAAGAATTTATAGAGCCAAGAAAAATTTTAGAAGAAAAAGGCTTCGAATTTTCCACCAAAGCCCTCGAGGATCGTTCAAACCATTCAAGCTGTTGTAGCAAGACGAGGATGGGTAGACTTTTGCCAACATCCGAGAGACCCTATGGTGCCCATAATGAAAGAATTCTATTCTAACATGATGGGCCAGGAACAGAAAATGATTTGGGTAATAAACTCATTCATCTCTTTTGACCCATGAGTCATTAATGTTTTTTATAACTTACCTTCTGATGTGGAGTGTGAATATTCCAAGCTGATTGCGAACATGACTAATCAAACATGGAATAAAGTACTCAAAACCCTTACTGTAGAAGGGATATCATGGGCTAATGATGAAATATCGTGTGATCAATCGAATTGACCTTAAACTTGTTGCTAAAGTGTGGGTCAAATTTTTAAAATCTAGATTGATGCCCGCTACACACAACACCATTGTATCACAAGACAGATTGATGCTTTTATATGTCATTGTTTGGGGGTTACCAATTAATGTGGGAGCTATAATTGAAAGGAAAATTAAGGAGTGTGCCATGAAAAAACATAAAACAGCAGCCCTCTTATTTCCATCTCTTATTTCTAGCTTATACCTAGTATTTAGGGTGAGGGTCACTGTTCAAGATGAGCACATTAAGAATAAAGGAGCTTTGAATGATCGAACAATCGAACGAATTACTAGAGAAACTATTGCAGAACAATTAGAACCAGTTGCTGTAACAAGTACATGAAGAGCTAGTGGGGTGAAGAGAAGATTGCAAGACCTCAGTGACATCATTACCCAGTGTGTTGCTGTACAACAAAGAGAGAATAACATATTCTGGGCATATTTGATTTATTTAGAGAGCCATTTGCATCAGTTTGCTATGGTCCTGAAACCCCAACACCTGAATTTGTCAGACTCTCTATTGCAGCAGTTCCAATTTGAAGATCTCGCAGTAGGGAGTGAGGAAGCTGCAACAGAACTAGATAGTGAAGCTGAGCCCGACGAGGAGGACCATCCAGTACCAGCAGAAGCAGAGGGTCCTGAGTCAGAAGCCCACAGCTCCACAAAAAATGAGGAAGAAAAAGATTAAGGGGATGAAAAAGTTAAGCCATCAAAGATCACATCCCCTAGGAGAAGAAGAAAGCACACCATTGGATATGAGGATGATAATGAAGCTGAGGAGAAACCAACAGTCCCAGTCCCCCCCGTGAGGGCAAAGCAAAAGTTAAAAGTGACAAGGACTCAGAGGACGTGTCAATAGATATCGATGCAAAGTTAGAAGCAGCTGCTGAATGAGTGGCTCAAACACCTGCAGCAAAGAAGTGTCTCTTGGATATCATTGCTGAAATAACTGCAAAGGAAATTGCTATAGAAAAATCTCCCTCAACTACAACCCTCCAACCACCAGGTAAATCTCCTTCCACCACCACCAAGACAACCAGTAAACGCAGAGGGGCCATCTCTGGAGGCACTACAACACCAGAAGATCCAGAGCACAAACACACAAGATCCACTGAGTCCACCCTTGCAGCCACTGCTGGTACTCCCTCAACCAGTCCAATACCACGCTAGAAGAAACAGAAGTCTGCAGCCACACCACAAGGTTCCTCTAAAGACCGTTTAAGGAGCGCCAAGAAAAATGTGTGATTCTATATTGCAGCACAATAAACCAAATAGGGGAGTCCCCCTTACTAGCTCAATTTACTTTTTTTCTTTTTAAAACCTTTTCTTTTAAATTTTCATGCTTGTTACCACCACCTGCTTGTGTAGTTTGATTGTTTTCTCGTGCATATAAGGACACAACACCTTTCAAGTTTAGGGGGGAGTTGTGCTAAGTTATCTCATGGTGTTTAGAGTATATGTTTGCATTGTCTGTTTATTGTGTTTTGTAACTCTGTCACCTAATTGTGAGTGGATCTAATAAAGGCCCAATGAGGATAACGTGAGTGTTAATTTTAAAGTACCAAGTAGAACAATTCATGGAAAAAGGCTGAATTTTGTCATTACACATAAGCTTTGAGTAAGTCTTATAAGACTGCTGTAGTAAAACCAGAGAACACAAAAAGGCAGAAAAATCTAAAAATTTGGGTGGGGAGGGGGAGAAATGAAAAAATATGTGAGCTTGTTCTTAAATGATTGATGCTTCTATGGCTTAAGTTGTTGAGTAACAAGGGTTGAGTATGTATTTCATATGCAGACTTGAGTCCAAAAGCAACAAGAGCTATGAGCATTGCTGTAGCAACTACATAATATATATATATATATATATATATAAACCTTTTAGAGAAAGTCCTTTGTCTAAGATGTGGAAATAGTCAAGCCTATTCATGAGCCCCATGTTTAGCCTTGAACTAAATATATCTATAGATTTGACTATATTGTACATATTGCTGCAGCAACTCTGATTTGTGGATTGGTTAAGTAATTGGGTGTCATCATTATAAGTGATTGATATTCACATGAAAAATCAATGATACATTAAAGAGAGTTTCTCGAGGGATTGACATGTTTGTTAAATAACACAATTTGAGTGAACTTGTAACTTTTTGCCCCCTAGATGTAAATATAATTGTGTTCTACCTCTGTATTTTATGTACTATCTTATCAAGGTGACACACACACACTCTGGACAAAATGAGGCCCAAGTTTAGAACTTGAACTGTTATGGAAAATTTTACATGATTAAAAGTGTGATATGAGGGTTGAAGAGTCCTTGCAAATTTAATGACAGAGCTAAGTTACTTATTGCTTGATTGTGTTATTGTAGTGTTAGTGTTATAGTCATTACTTGAGGACAAGTAATGGTCTAAGGTTGGGGGTGTGATAACTCTATGAAATGAGAGTTATCATGAGACTTTTAGGCTTAAATCAAGACACTTAGAGAGTAATTGATGTGTTTTAGTGCACTTCAATGTTAGTGTGCATTACATTTATTTTAGTTTAAGTTTGATGAAGTTTGATTGATTTTGAATAATTGTATGCCTAAAACATGTGCTTAATTATAGGCAATTGGAAACCTGAATTTTATGGGAAATGATGTTGTTGCAATGGACTTATAAAGGACAAACGAGCATGGCTATAGAAGAATTATAACAAGTCTGGAACAATAAAGATGTTGTAGCCATTATTGTAGCAACCATCGCTGTAGCAACTTTTGAGCATTGACAGAAAAATCCAGGCAAGATATTCAGAA
This sequence comes from Citrus x changshan-huyou, assembly GCA_039657385.1. Classification (NCBI taxonomy): domain Eukaryota; kingdom Viridiplantae; phylum Streptophyta; class Magnoliopsida; order Sapindales; family Rutaceae; genus Citrus; species Citrus x changshan-huyou. The sequence goes on from CM077549.1 coordinate 11,790,684, forward strand.
TATTGCGATCTGCAGTTTCTTAATTTGAAGACGCACGCCCTAAAATTTTTCAGTTACTCTAATTTGCGATTATAAAATGAGGCATACATGAAAATAAAGGGGGAGGCCGTCAATCAAAATCAAAAATAGAAAAGAGATAACAAAGATATAGACTTCCCGATCAGAATTCAAGGTTGCACTCGTAGAAGAAATTTCAGAATTGATTGGAATATGTTCTTTCTCTTTCTTTTCTTGTTTATTTGCTATTCATTAATCATTGAAAATGTATTTGACGGCTAGAACTTGGTTGCTTAAATACCTTTCACAAATTATGAACTAAATTTATTTGTGGTTGAGTGTTAAACTAGCTTGATGGTTAATTGACTGAATATAGATGTTGTTGCATGTTTGCTATATCATTTTTTTTTTATAGTATTTATTTGAAGTCATTATTTCGGCTGACTACCCATTTAATAGCACAAGCTAGGAAAGAGCCACAAAATGGCTTATCCTAGTGGGACATATCAGAGCAATACTTGGTCTTGGATTGAGTTTAACATGAGTCCTAAAAGGGACATGCTTAATCTAAGATTAATGATGAAATAGATATAGGGATTCACCTTATAGAGTAAAGAGAACCTAAACATGTAATGTTATATCTTCTATTGACATAACAACTGATTATTGTTAGGTTGCATTAAGATGTAAGACATCCAACATGTTACCGTGGATAAAACTGGATGTTGTCTAGTGTTGTAGTAGATGCTAGAGCAACTAAACTTAACATGAATAAAATAGTCAATGCCATCAAGAGAGTTTAATCACTCAACTACTCCATTCTTATTGATCCAACCTTTGTGTTTAACGTGCAAACTCTATTCATTGCAATTTTTTATTTATTGAGATTTTATTTTGCTAAGTTGTTTGATAGTCTTCATTGTATTGAATTAACTTAGAACATAGATTGCGCTGTTGAAATTGTTGTAGACGTCTGATAGCATCAATCCCTGTGGAGATGACTTTGAATACTTATCATTTTATTACTTGTTGTGTATACTTGCACATTGATACCACAGCAATTGAAGTAAAATTAACAACACTAAACCATGAAACAAGTGAATGACTTAGGAAATGGCAAGTTTCACTAGTACTTTTCCTATCGACCTTGTAACCGGCAAAATCGACATCCGAATAACAAGTTAAATCTATATGAGTTCCTCTAGGATACCAAAGGCCAATATCTATAGTTCCACTCAAATAACGGAAAATTCTTTTAATAGCAAGCAGATGAGATTTCTTGGGACATGATTGAAATTTTGCACACAAACATACACTAAACATGATATCGGGTATATTTACGGTTAAGTAAAGTAAATAGCCGATCATACATCGATACTTTTTAATATCAACCTCTTTACCCTTTTCATCTTTGTCAAACTTGATTGTTGTGCTCATTGGAGTGTTTTTGGTGCTTGAGTCATTAATGCCAAATATCTTGAGCAAATCTTTGACATATTTAGCTTGCTTGATGAAGATTCCCTCATTGTTTTGTTTGATTTGAAGTCCAAGGAAATACTTCAATTCTCTCATCATGCTCATATCAAATTCCTTACTCATATAAGATGAAAATTCATTTCACAAAGACTCATTAGTAGAACCAAAGATAATATCATCAACATAAATTTGAACAACAAGTATATCTTGGTTCTTATACTTAACAAAGAGAGTAGTATCCGCTTTTCCCATCGAAAAACGATTATCCAATAAGAAATTTTTAAGCCTATCATACCATGCTCTAGGTACTTGTTTTAATCCACACAATACTTTTGACAACTTATAAACATGATTTGGAAAATTTTCATTTTCAAGACTAAGGGGTTGTTTCACATACAGTTTTTCCATAATATAACCATTTAAGAAAGCACTCTCGACATCCATTTGAAATAAAATGAAATCTTTATGATATGCAAATGCTAAAAACATCATAATAGATTCTAATCTAGCTACAAGTGCAAATGTTTTATCAAAATCAACTCCATTTTTCTTGGGTGTCCCTTTGAGTTACTAATCTAGCTTTATTCCTTACAACTTTGAAATAACCAATGTTGGGTTTTCTATCTTTCCAAAACTCATAGGGAGTTTTATTTAGATGAGGTCTAATCAACACACGATTTAAAACATAACAAGCGGTGTTGACGGCTTCGGCCAAAAAATATTTTGGTAATGCATTTTCATTCAACATGGTCCCAACCATTTCTTGAATAGACCTATTCTTTCTCTCAACAACTCCACTTTGTTGTGGAGTCCTAGGGGATGAAAATTAATGGTCAATGCCAAAATCATTACAAAAATTCTCAAATGCATGATTTTCAAATTCTCCACCATGATCACTTCTAATACAAGAAATAACATATCCCTTTCTCATTTTGAACCTTTTTACAGAAAACTCTAAATGTATCAAAGGCATCATCCTTATTAACTAAGAACAATACCCATGTGTATCTAGAATAATCACTTACAATCACAAATGCATAATATTTACCACTTAAACTAGCATATCTAGAAGGTCCAAACAAATCCATGTGAAGTAATTGAAGTGGTTTTGAAGTAGAGACGTGATTCTTGTTTTTTAAAGAAGTTTTGATTTGTTTTCCAAATTTAGCAAGTTTCACAAATTTTATCCTTTTGAAAACCGATTTTTGGAAGACCTTTAATCAAATCATTTTTCGAAATTTTTGAAATCAAATTCATGCTATCATGACCAAGTCTTCTATGCAATAACCAATTATCATCATGCAATGCAGAAAACCATTTATCATGCGTGGATGCACACTCTATATCAATTGTATAAACATTACCACATCTATTTCCAGTGAACAAAATTTTGCCATGACATACATTCTCAATAACACATCTTGATTTATCAAAAAAAACTTTATAACCCTTGTCACACAATTGACTAATGCTAATCAAATTGTGTTTAAAATTTTCAACTAAACATACATTTTTAATTAGAGTTGAGGAAACTTTACCGACATTACCAATTCCAAGAATTTTTCCTTTAGAGTTGTCTCTAAAGGATACATCTCCATCATTTTCGATTTTGGTGAAACTTGAGAACAATGCATAATTTCTGGTCATATGCCTAGAACAATTGTTGTCCAAGTACCATTTATTTTTCCTCTTCTTCAAGCCCCGCAAAGAAAATCTTAAGTCTTAGGTACCTAAATCTTTTTGGGTCCTTGAGTGTTAGCAATGGTTCCTTTTAGAACCCAAATACATTTGACACCATAATATGTATTTCTTTTCACTGAACATCTATATTTCATGTGACCATCTTGATTATTATAATAACGACAAACAATCTTATGATCACTACTGGAGATAGCTTTAACAAAGTAATTCTTATAATACTTTTACTTCAAGTTAGGCTTATACCCAAGTCTTCCTTTATTAAATACACATTTTTTAAAGTTAAGCATGTTATTCAACATCTTTTGCCCATTTGTAAATTTTAACACAATCTCATTTAGTTCATTACTCTTCTTCTTAAGTATTTCATTTTTATTTTTCAAGTCATCTACATGTGATTCTTCATGGTCATATGAAATACTTTGTTTACCTTTAAAAGATGCAATTTTATCATGCAATATTTTATTGTCCAACTCTAATCCCTTAATCTTCTCATTCAATGAATCATTACATTTTTGCAAGGCATCCTTTTCATTTATAAGTTCTTGCATTTTCTTTTTAAGACATGCATTCTTTTTACCAACTCTTATCCAATCATCATGTAATTCTTTAAAAGCATCATATAACTCATCATAAGTAGAAAGATCATTTACCTCATCAAGTTCATCATCATCTCCTCATTTACCTCATCAAGTTCATCATCATCTCCTATTGCCATAAGCGCTAGGTTTGATTCTTCTTACGAATCTTCTTCATCACTTAATTCTTCATCGCTATCGTTCTGAGTAGCCACCATGGCCTTCTTCTTCATCAGTTTTGAAGTGGGCACTCTGATCTTATATGGACAGGCTTCTTGCATTCATAGCATATGATTACTTCTTTCTTCTCCTTTTGGTTCTTGAGGGTTCTAATTTTCTTTGCTCACCGGTTTTCTTGAAAATTTTTCTGAACCTCCTCGCTGGCATAGTTAGTATAGTCATCTTCTCATCATCCGGCTCACTTTTCCCATCACTCTCATATTTTGAGGCTTTGAGAGCAATGCTTTTCTTCTTCTCCTCATTGTCTTTTTCCGCTGCCAAGTCTTCCTCATAAGAAATAAGAGAGCCAATTAAATCATCAATAGGTAAGGTATTTAAATCTTTGGCTTCCTCAATTACAGTCCTCTTAGGTCTCCATTCCTTGAGTAGTGACCTAATAATTTTCTTAACTTTCTCGTAATTCGAGAAGGTCTTTCCTAGGGCTCTTAGAGTATTTACTATGTCCGTAAATCTTGTATACATAGAATAAACACTTTCATTATGTTCCATTCAGAACAACTTATATTGTCTAGCGTATTTACTGATTTTAAGCTCTTTAACTTGATTTGTCCCTTTATAGACAACCTCAAGTTTGTTCCATATTTCTTGTGCACTCTCACAACTAGACACCCTATGAAACTCTTTTTTATCAAGAGCACAAAATAAAGCATTCATTGACTTGGAGTTAATGATATCTTTTTCATTTCTAATTCACTCCATTGTCTTGACGGTTTTGGAATATCATCTTCTACTTCATTTTTAATCATAGGCATGAATGTAAATAAATTCTCAACCTAGTTTATTGGTAGTCATTACCGTCAAAGAACGATGGTCTAGTTGTGGACTGTCCTTCCCTAAATGTTGAGTCATTTTGGGTTGCCATGCATCTTTTACTCTAGATGGTTAAGTCTTAATAAGAAAACAAAGCTTTGATACGAAATGAAATGCAAGTTATGCAACCTAAGAGGGGGGTGAATTGAGATTTTAAATCTTATGCAAAACAATTCGCATACCAATTTAATCTATTGTCTATAACGGCTAGTTTTCGGGCTTTAACTATAAAAACTCAACTCCAACTTCATTTTAAGGACTAATGCAAGCATCAACAAGATCATATAACATATATTGAGCTTTCAAATCGCAAAATCATCATTTATTGAATCATTCTTGTGCTATTATTTGCATATCCACTCTTAAAGAGAGTTTTTGTTACAATTTTCATTTCTTATCAAATTGTAAGTGTACAAGTGTAAGAAACACTTGGGGTAAAGAGATTGGGGAGATAATCTCTTGATTGTAAAGGTTCATTGACACCTTGAAAATTTGATTAGCATTAGTCAATTGTGTGACAAGGGTTATAAAGTTGTTTTTGATAAATCAAGATGTGTCATTGAGAATGCATGTGATGAGAAAATTTTGTTTATTGGAAATAGATGTGGTAATATTTACACAATTGATATAGAGTATGCATCTACTCATGATAAATGTTTTTTGACATTGCATGATGATAGTTGGTTATGGTATATAAGACTAAGACATGCAAGCATGGATTTGATTTCAAAAATTTCAAAAAATGATTTAGTTAAAGGTCTTCCAAAAATCAGTTTTCAAAAGGATAGAATTTCTGAAGCTTGTCAATTTGGAAAATAAATCCAAACTTCTTTAAAAAACAAGAATCATGTTTCTACTTCAAAACCACTTCAATTACTTCACATAGATTTGTTTGGATCTTCTAGGTATGCTAGTTTAAGTGGCAAATATTATGCATTTGTGATTGTAGATGATTATTCTAGATACACATGGGTATTATTCTTAACTAATAAGGATGATGCCATTAATGCAGTTAAAATTTTCTGTAAAAAGGTTCAAAATGAAAAAGGTTATTCTATTACTTGTATTAGAAGTGATCATGGTGGAGAATTCGAAAATCATGCATTTGAAAATTTTTGTAATGATTTTGACATTGAGCATCAATTTTCATCACCTAGGACTTTACAACAAAATGGAGTTGTGAAATGGCTGGGACCATGTTGAATGAAAATGCATTACCAAAATATTTTTGGGCCGAAGCCGTCAACAGCGCTTGTTATGTTTTAAATCGGGTGTTGATTAGACATCATCTTAATAAAACTCCCTATAAGCTTTGGAAAGATAGAAAACCCAACATTGGTTATTTCAAACTATTTGGATGCAAATACTTTATTTTGAACACAAAAGATAATCTTGGTAAATTTGATTCAAAATCCGATGTTGGCATCTTTCTTGGGTATTCAAATTCAAGTAAAGCTTATAGAGTGTATAACAAAGAACCTTAGTTGTAGAAGAGTCTATGCATGTTACTTTTGATGAGTCTAACCCATCCTCTATGGAGAAAAGAGTTGTTAATGATGATGCAGATGGAGAGTTACAAGAAGAATCATCAAAAGATAAACAAGAGAACGCACCACAAGAAAATCAAGAGGATTGACAAGAAGAACAAACAAATATGGAGCAACAAGAAGGTATTTCTCAAACACTCCCCAAGGAATGGAGGTATGTTTCCTCTCATCCTAAGGATTTAATTCTATGTGATCCTTCAAGAGGTATTACAACTAGATCATCACTTAGAAACACATGTGAGCATGCTGCATTTATTTCTTAAATTGAACTAAAATCTTTTGTGGATGCGGAAAATGATGAGTCTTGGATTATGGCAATGCAAGAGGAGTTAAATCAATTTGAGAGAAATAAAGTGTGGGAATTGGATCCTAAATCGGAACATCAATCCATTATAGGCACTAAATGGGTATTTAGAAATAAAATGGATGAATCCGGTGTTGTTGTAAGAAATAAAGGTAGATTAGTGGCTCAAGGATACAACCAAGAAGAATGAATCGATTTTGATGAAACATTTGCACCTGTAGCTAGATTAGAATCGATTAGGATGTCGCTAGCATTTGCATGTCATAAAGATTTTATTTTATTTCAAATGAATGTTAAAAGTGCTTTCTTAAATGGTTATATTATGGAGGAAGTTTATGTGAAACAACCCCCTGATTTTGAAAATGAAAAATTTCCAAATAATGTTTATAAGTTATCAAAAGCATTGCATGGATTAAAACAAGCACCTAGAGCATGGTATGATAGGCTTAAAAATTTCTTATTTGATAACGGTTTTTCAATGGGAAAAGCGGATACTACTCTTTTTGTTAAGAATAAGAATCAAGATATACTTGTTGTCCAAATTTATGCTAATGATATTATTTTTGGCTCCACTAATGAATCTATGTGCAAGGAGTTTTCATCTTGTATGAGTAAAGAATTCGAAATGAGCATGATGGGAGAATTGAAATATTTCCTTGGACTTCAAATCAAACAAAACAATGAGGGAATCTTCATCAACCAAGCTAAATACGTCAAAGATTTGCTCAAGAGATTTGACATTGATGACTCCAACACCAAGAATACTCCAATGAGCACAACAATCAAACTTGACAAAGATGAAAAAGGTAAAGAAGTTTATATTAAAAAGTATCGAGGTATGATCGGCTCTTTACTTTACTCAACCGCAAGTAGACCCGATATCATGTTTAGTGTATGTTTGTGTGTAAGATTTCAATCATGTCCCAAGGAATCTCATTTGCTTGCTGTTAAAAGAATTTTTTGTTATTTGAATGGAACCATATATCTTGGCCTTTGGTATCCTAGAGGAACTCATATAGATTTAACTTGTTATTCGAATGTCAATTTTACCGGTTACAAGGTTGATAGGAAAAGTACTAGTAGAACTTGCCATTTCCTAGGTCATTCACTTGTTTCATGGTTTAGTAAGAAATAAAATTTGGTTGCACTCTCAACCACCGAGACAGAATATATTGCCGCAGGTAGTTGTTGTGCACAAGCACTTTGGATGAAACAAACACTTAGAGATTATAGCATTAATCTTGAACAAATTCCTATCAAGTGTGATAATACCAGTGCTATAAATCCATCAAAGACTTCCATTCAACATTCTAGAACCAAGCATATAGAGATTAGACATAATTTCTTGAGAGATCATGTTCAAAAGGGTGATATTGCATTAGAATTTATCTCTACGGAAAAACAACTTGCCGATATTTTTACAAAACCTCTTTGTGAAGAACAATTCTAAAAAATTCGGCATGAACTTGGGATGATGAAATTTTCGCATTGACATTTCTAATTATGTTATTAAGTCTATTAAAATTAATTGATTAATGATTTTTGATGTTTATGAAGTGTTTTAGCATGAGAAATAAGTGATATATTTGTGATTTCAATCATAAGGTGTTATCGTATCTCATAATAGGTTTTAAATTTGAATTTTTATGATCTTTTGAATGTTAATTATATTGATTCGTGCATTAAAATGGCTTTTGAAATGTTTCGAAATCACAAAATGGTGTTGGAATCGTTCAAAATCAGCCGAAAAGTGAACAAAGTGCGGAAGGGTAGCCATGAAGCGGCTAGCCGCCTGCCCCAAGCGGCTAGCCGCTTGGGTGTTGTCCCAAACCTGAGAGCAAGCAACTAGCTGCTTGGTCACGGGTTTCACCCCTTTTTTTTTTGTTTTTCCTTTCTTCACATGTTCTTCTTCGTTCCTCTCTCTCCAAAATCGTAAGCAAACTCTCCTCTATTTCCATTCCATTTCTCTTCATTTCTCATCCATATTTATGCCAAAATCAATCATTCAAACTAATACCCATGCATTTCATCTTCATTAAAACACTTATCAATCATCTTTTCTTCACTTATTCTTCACTTGTTCTTCTCTCTCTCTCTCACGCGTGAATAATGCTTCTCTATTTTCTTTCTCAAATCTCTTCATCAATCACTCAAATCATTATTCATCCATTACTCCTTCAATTTTCACTCTCAAAACAACGTTTCATCAACTCTCCACATAAAACCCAAAATCAAAAATCAAATTCTACATGTTTCTCTCTCTTCATTTTCAAGCTTCCTTTAGCCCATTTTTTATTCAATCTACATCATAAATTAGCTTCATTCATCTCTATGATTGATTTTCTTGGCTCAAACACATCTATTTCACTATAATATGTTTTTTAAAAACTTGAAATTGCATATTCAAGTTTGTTTTCATTGCAACAATGGCGGGTGGTGACAAATCCAAGGGGAAACAAGTGGCCAAGAAGCGCAAGGAAGATCATGGCGACTATTCGGAGTTTTTATTGACTCGTTTTCCGCGTCCCCTACTTCGGAAATGATTTCTCAAAAATTTCATGCCAAGGTCAGTCATTCCTCCCTATTTTGTCAATCTTAGTAATTCCTTATTACTATGGGATGGAAAAATGTATTGGTTGTTAAGGAGCAATATTATGAAAATTTAGTCCAGGTTTTTTATTTGAATATGGATATGGAAACCTCGGAGAAAATTGTTACAAGTATTGGGGGAATCCATATTGAATTTGATGTTGCATTGTTAAATCGTATTCTTGGAACTCCAAATGAGGGGTTGGAATTATACAGTGCTAGAACCAAAATAGATTATCCTTGGTTTTCAATTGAAAATTTTGTTCGGAAAATTTGTCGACGACGTGACTTGTCCTCTGAGTTTTGTCGATCTCCTTTGAAATCTCAAGCCTTACCTCTTAAAACTAGAATCCTTCATTATGTTCTCCATCATGTTATAACTCCTAGGTTTGGACATGCAGATGAAGTTAACCACTTAGATGTAGCCATATTGGATTGCATTCTTGAGGGTAGGGTGCTCAATATTGGTTATATTATCCTTCATCATATGCTTAGCACTCCATGTATAGCCAAAAGATCATTTCCTTATGTTAGTATTATTGCCCGCATTCTCAAGTATTTCCGAGTACCTATAACCGAGCCAACCTTTTTGAATTCGAGGGAATTAAGAGATGAAGCAATAGCAAATTTGAGGTTTATATGGGTGGAAAATAGATGGTATAAAGATTGGAGATACAAAAAGGTTACTGAAATTTCTCCTACAGATCAACGTTTCTTTAACGATGTCCTTCCACCACACATGCTCCCTGATCTCAATGCTCCACATCGCTCACATCCTCCACTTTATGAGGGCCTTCCCACTCTACTTCAGCTGTCTCTGAGGATCCGATGCAGCAACAATTGACTAAAGTGGATTTTCTTTCCGAGCAGCTAAGCAAACTTCAATCCCAGCTTGAGGCCTTTTCAAATTCAGTCCATTTTGGAGCAACAACGACTATTTGCACAACAACAGCAATTAATTGATCAACAACATTGCCTCTTTGCTCAACAGTAGCAGCTTCTTGATGGCCAGCAACAACTTTTTGCCGTTCTTGGATTTCCACCACCATCTTCTTCATCATATCCACCATCTCCTTAGAACTCTATTTTATTTTCATTCATTTGTCACTCTGCACTACATCTCTACATGCAATATTGTTTAAATTTGAGGATGACTGATATTTGATATTTGGCTATGTTATGTTTGGTGGTTTATGTTTTCTGAAATCTTGGATTGTTATACTATCTTAGTTAATTGCATGCTTAATTTATATATGTTTCTTGATTAATTATTGATTTTTTCTTTTTGGTATAAGCATGGATTTATGGTAATTTTGATGACGAAGGGGGAGAAGTCATGTATTTTTAAAATTCGGAGACAGGTAATAGTATTTTGATCTTGAAGTCTTTGTGTATGGTTTTGAAATATTAAGGATAAGTACAAATTGTTATAGACTATATATTCAGGGGGAGTTTTATCTTAAATTTGATTTATATGTTTAATTATGTATGCCATCTATTAAGGGGGAGTATAAATGTCAAAATACATAAGATGTTTGTCATCATAAAAAAAGGGAGAGATTGTTAGCCTAAAGGGCTACACATAATGTAATTTTGATGATAACAAACATGTGTCTTAAGTGATTTAATAAATATTGTATTTCACATTTTCATTAATTTTTTAAGGATAATATTTATGCAAGTGAAATCAAGTTGAAGACACTCAACGGACAACGGCGAAATCAAGAATAAAGTTTAGGGTTCAACGGAAAAATTATTGTGATAAATTCTTGTAAAGCCGGTATGATTTAATTGATGCATGATTTAGCATTTGAGAAGCTCAAAAGATTAATTTAAATAATTATTTTTCATAAACTAAAAGGTTTTATATTTATAAGATAAAGCATTTTGTGGATTTGAGTTTTTTGGACTACAATGAAAAGTTTTACAATCTTTGAATTTAATAAGTATTATTTTGAATTCCGGAGTTGGACCTTTTTTCAAACATTTGAAATGTTTTGGCCACACTATAATTTATGAAAGTTTGAGGACCCGAATGTAATCCAAACATTTGAAATCCAAACTTGGACAGAGAGTGAGCGGCTAACCGCCTGAGGAAAATCTCATATTTTCAAATTTTGGACTAAAGTGAAAGGTCTTGAGAACTTTGAAAAACATAGGTATTATGTTAAATTTTGAAAAGGACCTCTTTAAAAAAATAATAATTTAATTGGGGTCATATCATAATTTTAAAAAGTTTTGGAATGACAATCATTATTTAGAAATTCTGAAATTGGACATATTTATAAAGTTTTATGACGTTTTGGGCCATAACATAATTATAGAGAGTTTTGGGCTAAAGTATAATTTTGGTGAACAGTGTTATTATAACAAATTCAAATTTAACGGTAATATCACTGTTATGAGTGGCTAACTGCTTGCTTGTGGAAATTTATCTATAACGGTTAGTTTTCGGGCTTTAACTATAAAAACTCAACTCCAACTTCATTTTAAGGACTAATGCAAGTATAAACAAAATCATATAACATATATTGAGCTTCCAAATCGTAAAATCATCATTTATTGAATTATTCTTGTGCTATTATTTGCATATCCACTCGTAAAGAGAGTTTTTGTTATAATTTTCATTTCTTATCAAATTATGTGTGTATAAGTGTGAGAAACACTTAGGGTAAAGAGATTGGGGAGATAATCTCTTGATTGTAAAGGTTCATTAACACCTTGGAAGTCAATTGTAAGAACTTAAAGCCTTGGGAGGCTTGGATAGTGAAATCCTCAAGTTTGGTTGGCTTGGAGGCGTGGACGTAGGTGGGGATTGCCGAACCACGTAAAAATCCTTGTGTTGTTTTCTCTTCCCTTGCTCTTTTATTATTGTGTTATATTGAATTTATTGTTTTCAATTCCATTACGGCATTAGATTGAATTGTTGCAAAAATTGTTTAGCATAAAATTTAAAATCCCAATTCACCCCCCTCTTGGGTTGCGTAACTTGCATTTCATTATGGGCGTATCGAACAGCTTCTTGTTAGCCTAAAGGGCTACACATAATGTAATTTTGATGATAACAAACATGTGTCTTAAGTGATTTGATAAATATTGTATTTCACATTTTCACTAGTTCTTGAAGGACAATATTTATACAAGTGAATAACGTGAAATCAAGCTCAAGACACTCAACGGACAACGACGCGATCAAGACACTCAACAGAGTCATTATTGGGACAATTCTTGTAAAGCCGGTAAGGTTTAATATATGCATGAATTAACATTTGAGAAGCTCAAAATTTTATTTAAGTAATTACTTTTCATAACCAAAAGATTTTATATTCATAAGATAAAGTATTTTGTGGATTTGAGTAATTTGGATTAAAATGAAAAAGTTTTACAATCTTTCATTTCAATAAAATATTATTTTGAATTCTAGATTTGGACCTATTTGCAAACATTCCTAATATTTTAGGTCATATTCTAATTTAAAATTTTTTTTAGGAATAACGAGTATTATTTAGAAATTTTAAAATTAGACTTATTTATAAAGTTCTATGACTATTTGGGTCATAGTAAAATTATAGAATATTTTTGGGCAAAAGTGTAATTTTGGTAAACATTAGTACTATACAAAATTCAAATTTTAACGGTAACTTTCACTGTACTGAAGTGGTGAGTCTGCTAATTAAGAGGCTAGCCGCTTGCCTGTTGGAATTTGCCTATAACGGCTAGTTTTTGGGCTAAAACTATACACACTCAAATCCAATTCATTTTTAAAGATTTTTGCGTGCATAAACAAGTGTAAACAACATATTTTAAGATTTCAATTCGCAAATCATCATAGATTAAATCTTCATGGAGCTATTATTTGTATATCCACTCTAAAAGAGAGTTGTTTGTTGTAATCTTTATTTGCTCATCAAATTTAGGAGTGTATAAGTGTTAGAAACACTTGAGAGAAGAGATTGGGAGATAATCTCTTATTGTAAAGGTCCATTGATACCTTAAAAGTCACTTGTAAACATTTGAAGCCTTAAGAGGCTTGGATAGTGAAATCCTCAAGCTTGGTTTTCTTGGAGGCGTGGATGTAGGCGGAGATTGCCGAACCACATAAAAATCATTGTGTTTGCTCACTATTCCCATAATCTTTTATTATTGTGCTTTATTAAATTTATTATTTTTGATTTCATTAAGCCAATAGACTGAATTGTTGTGTGGTTTGTTTAGCTTAAGGTTTAAAATCTCAATTCACCCCCCTTCTTGGGTTGCATAACTAGCATTTCACTTCTAAGACACCTGTTAGGATATCTCCCTATAGGATAGTGTATGGAAAAACTTATCACCTACCAGTAGAACTGAAGCATCTGCTTACTGGACCATCAAAAAATTCAACATTGACATGCAACTGGCTAGTTCAGAAAGAAAATTACAGCTAGCAGAACTTTAGGAAATTCACAATGATGCATATGAAAATGTCAAGATTTACAAGTAGTGAGTGGAAGTCTTTCATGACAAGCAAATTATAAGAAAATCGTTTACATCAGGTTAGAAAGTGCATTTGTTCAACTCTCTCTTGCATTTACTCTTTAGTAAATTACACTCTCAATGGTATGGTTCATTTATTGTTCACACTATTTTTTCCACACAAGGCCATTAAAATTAATGATTCAAAGAATGGTGTCACTTTTAAAGTTAATAGTTAAAGATTAAAGTCACATCTTGAGTACCAACGACTTGATGAAGATATCAAAATAAATTTGAGTGACCCATAACATCTTTATTGATTTTTTTTCTTTAGGTGATTTAACTTTTCGTCATTTTGTTTTACTACTCCTTTGCTGATTGAAATTATTTGTTTGATGCTAAAGTGTGTTTGTTTAATAGTTGTTTTTTCTCTCACTACGTGTCGTGAGCACCTCAATGAGATATATTTTCTGTAATGACCTTAATGAACATCTACGAGTGAAGCGTCACTTAAGCTACTCGCTCCAAGCTTGTAAATCACATCATGTTTGGGATCGAAGACCACCGGCGTTCGTATCCCATTTTGAAGAGAAAGACAAGTCAAAGAAATAGAAAGTGGTATATATAATATCCAATTAGAAATTGAGGTAAACTCGAGACGATAGTAAGTTAACTTCCTTCTTTTTATATTGTATGTTTTTATTTTGCTATTTGCTTTCATATGTGTTTTGTTTTTGCTAGATTGATTCCTTTCTTTGGTGTGTGTTGATGCTTATTGCTATAGGTGTCAATGTGCAAGTGTACATTGACAACAAGTAATATAATGATGAGTATTCAGATTATCTCCACAAGGATTGATGTTATAGGACTTGCTACAACAATCTTAACTGTACAACTTCAGTCTAATTAAAATAAAATGATTATTGAAATTAATGAACTAACTAAATTAAAAACGTAATAAACAAAATGCAATAAGAAAAATCTCAAATCAAAATTAAGGATGTACTCAATAGGAAATGAGTAGTTGAGTGATTAAACTCACTTAATAGTATTGACTTTATTCCAATTATGATTTTGTTACTACAACATCTACTACCACATTGGACAGAATCTCTCATGCATCCTCAGCTGTCGCATGTTGAATATCTTATATTTATATGCAACGTAATAGTGACTAGTTGTTATGCTAACATTAGATACAACATTATACGTTCTAGATTCCAATTGCTCTACAAGAGGAATCTCTATGTCTAGTTCTTTACTAATCATAAATTAAGCATGGCCCTATTCAAATCGAGATTAACTCAACTTGAGAAACTCAATCTAAAACCATATATTGTCTTGATTTGTTCCACTAAGTCAGACTTTTTTTAGGCTCTTTTTCTTAGCTAGTATCCACTAAATGGGTGGTCAACCGAAATAGGAATTTGCAATGAGTAAAATCAAGACAAAATGCTACAGTAGATTATGAGCAACACGCATATAAAAGTCAAATAACTATTAAGCTTATTTAACGCCTAACTATATAAAAGTTTAGTTCGTGATAAAAGATAAAACAATAACAATACTTGTTTTTGCCATCAAACACATTCCCATAGAGAGATAAAAACAAGAAAATTAAGATGAAGAATTGAGTTCTGCTAGATCTTTGCAATCTATCTTTCTTTCTTTTTTTTCTGGAATCCCTAGCTGTATCCCTAAACTCTCTCCCATTATCCTTTTTCTTTTGTTTTCTCTGTTATTTTTTTTGAGTGATAGCTCCCCCATTATTTTCTTTCATTTGTGCTCTTTTTATATCTTGTAATTAAGGCAATCAAAAGCATGTGGCCATATGTTTTCTTTTTTTGGAAACCTCTGCTTTGTCAGTTAACACGTGCATAATCTTATTTGCAGTTGCTCTTGGATTGCTGCAGCAATGGTTGAAGCATCTTCTCTGATTCAGATTTGTTGTAATTCATCTACAGACAAGTTCTTTATAATCTCTGAAAGTTTGCTGCTGTAGTATTCCATCCCTAAGACTTGAGCTTTTTAATCACCTACAATCACACACATAATTAGAGCACAAAGTAATCTAAAATAAAATCATTTTTTTAAAAATAAACTTAAACAGATGCTTAAACAAAATGTAACAAAATACAATAAGAACACATCATTTACTAAGCAATATTAATTTAAGTATAAAAATGCCATGATAACTTTCATTTCATAACCCCAAACGTAAATCATTACTTGTCTTCAAGTAATGACAACAATACTAACACTTGAATTATATAATCATGCAACAAACAACTTAGCTCTATCATTTAGAATGGTTGGATTAATCAACCATCAGATCTCATTCTTAGACAAATAAAATCGCCGTTACTACTTCCAGTTCTACACTTAGATCTTATTTTTTCCAGTGTGTGTGGCACTTTGATCAAGTTCCAGAGTTGTTGCAACATCACAAGTATCAAATATAACTTAAAGATAAAACAACAGACATTTCCATTTATGGGGGAACATGAGTAAAAAAAAGGCTTCAAACTATGCTACAATAAAAAATAATGATTTCCTGACATAAGCATGTCAACCTCTAATGGTAAAAATCAAGATTGACAGTTTAATGGTAAAAATTATTGCTGTAATAACCAATTCATTGCTATAGTATTAATAGTAAATGCCTTTGTTGTTTGATAATCATCTTCTATTTGCCATGTTGTAAGTGATGCCGCATCAATTCCTTTCTGCTTCTTTGCCTTTTTTTTTTATTATCGACTTCTACTTACTACAATTTAATGACAAGAAAATAAAAGAAAATAAAGAAGTTAGATACACAATTTAAAAGAGTAAAAAGGCAAATTAACAATTTTCACAACTAAATTTAATGCTTTAAAAATTTAAAACTTCCTTCATTGGGTTGCCTCCCAATCAGCGCTTGATTTTAGGTTCTTCAGCCTGACCATCTCTGATTGCTAAACCTGGATCCTTTAAGAACAAATCCTCCCTTAGATTGTTCACAATAGCTCCAATGTAGTGCTTTACTCTTTGTCCATTCACCTTGAATTCCTGACTTGTCCTTTCATCTTGAAGCTCTATAGCCCCGTGAGGATAAACTTTGGTAAGCTTGAAAGGTCTTGACCATCTAGACTTTAATTTTCCCGGAATGAGCTCCCTCTGCTGAATTTGCTTGTCCTGCGATTGCGTGGTCCTCTCCTTATAAAGTCTTGCATTTCCATCGGAGAATAACCGCAACTCTTCTAGTTGACAAAGTTGTAGCTTTCTCTGCTCTACTGTAGTAGTCATATCCATATTTAAACATCACCACTTTCTCCAAAAAAAATTTTTACTCCTTGTTGGACACTTCTGTCTGACCACTTATTTGTGAATAATATGTTGTAGCAACTTTATGCTTGATCCCATACTTAACCAATGCTGCATCAAACATTCTGTTGCAAAAGATGGGTTCCTTCATCATTAACAATGGCTCTACGAGTGGCAAATCTTAGAAAATGTTCTTCTGAAGAGACTTCACCACTGCCTTTGTATCATTTGTTGGCAATGTTGCAGCTTCTACTAACTTGGATACATAATCCACAGTAACTAAGACGTATAAATTGTCAAAGCAGGGTGGAAATGGTCGCAAAAAGTATATTCTCCATACATAAAAAGTTCAACTTCCAAGATGTTGGTTAGTGGCATTTCATGCTTTTGAGTGATATTTCCCATTCTTTGGTACTTGTCATAGCATTTAACAAATTTATAAGCATCTCTAAAAATAGAGGCCAGTAATAACCTGATTGAAGAACTTGTGCTGCTATTTTATATCCTCCAAAATAACCACCATATACTGCAGCATGACAAGATTGGAGAATATTTGATAGCAATCCACCTAGTAAATAATTGGCAAAATCTACATACCATGAAAATCTAGATTGTTGCAGTATCTATACATGTTGTATCATTAGCAACTCCTCATCAAGAAAAGTTTCTATTATGTCTTGCATAGTTAGAGTGCTTGTATTTGCTTCTAGCCTTGAGAGATGATCTGCTACTTGATTTTTAGCTCTTTTTTTGCTGTTGATTTCTAGATCAAACTCTTATAGTAAAAGCATCCACCTAATCAACCTTGGTTTGTCATCTTTCTTTAAAATCAAACACTTTTATAACTAAGTGATCCATATAAATAGTCACTTTAGTGCCAACCAAATAAGCGCTGAATTTATCAAATGCAAAAACACATGCCAGCAACTATTTTTTAGTGGTATTATAGTTGAGTTATGTATCAGTTAGGGTCTTGCTGGCATAATAAATAGAGTGAAAAATCTTGCCTTTCTTTTGCCCTAACACTGCTCTAATAGAGTGGTCACTTGCGTCACACATCAACTCAAAAGACATACTCTAATTAGTTGCTACAACAATTGATGCTGTAGCAATAGCTTTCTTTAACTCAACAAAAGCCTTTAAAAAATTTTCATAAAAATTGAAGGATTTGTCGTGCTCCAGCAACATGCAAAAAGGTTTGGTTATTTCAGAAAAATCCTTAATAAATCTTCTATAGAACCTAGCATGTCCTAAGAAACTCTTTCTGCCCTTGATTGAAGTAGATGGTGAATGTTTATCAATCACCTCTATTTTTGCCTTATCCACCTTTATTCTGTTTCTAGAGATAATATGGCCTAGGACTATCGCTTCTTGTGCCATAAAATGACAATTTTCCCAATTTAAAGCTAAGTTTGTCTTTTCATATATCTTAAGAACATTTTCTAGATTATGCAAACAGTCATCATAGGATTCCCCAAAAGATTGAAAAATCATCCATGAATACCTCAAGTGTTTGCTTAACCATATCTAAAAAAATAGACACCATCGTCCCTCGAAAGTTACTAGAGTATTACACAAGCCAAATGGCATCATTTGAAGGTAAAGGTTCCATAAAGATAAGTGAATGTTGTCTTCTCCTGATCTTCTAGTGTTTTAGCAATCTGGTTGTAACCTGAGTATTCGTCCAAGAAATAGTAGTACTCAATGTATTGTGCTTATTTATGAGTTGTCTGATATTGGATAAATGATTATAGTATCAAACCTCTTGATGATCTCTTTTTTCATAACTTCCTTCATGATGGGGTTTAATTTAATCTGTTGCACTACAGAGTTGTTGTAGCAATCCTCTAGCAAAATCTTATGCATGCATATGGAGGGCTAATTCCTTTGATATTTTTCGTGGTCTATCAAATGGCCTTCTTGTATCTCCCCAATATATCCACCAAGCGTTTCTCTTGTTCTGCATTCAAAGAAGATGAAATGATTGCAGGAAGTGTGTTATTGTCACCAAGGTTTTACTTTCGTGTTCATATATGAAGGTAAGAGTTTTAATTCTAAAACAAGAGATGACTTAATAAAGGGAACAAAAGGTTTTACTTCCCTGTTTGAAAGATCTAGAGATTCGAAGTGCTTATCAGTTCTTGCGGGTTGCTTCTCTTCTAACCATGCTATGTCAGCTATTTTAAGATCTTCATCGTCAAGTTCTTCAAATGTTATAGCCTTGATTTCTTTATTGCTGCAATAACGTTTAATGTCTCTACTAGAATAAAATCCACAATACTGATAAAATTACAATCTTCAACAACATCAAGACTCTTCATGACATCTAGCACATTGAATGTAACTTGCTGATCATTAACCCGCATGTTAGTTTTCCCTTTTGTACATTAATTAAAGTATTTCTTGTGGCTAAAAAGGGTCTTATTCTGAGGTATCTTATTTTGAAGCATATTGCTGTATTATTATGTCAGAATAATCGTTTTAAATTCTCCAAGCTTTCTTTTCCTTGCCAAAATATCCTTCAAGAACTTCACATAATTTGGCATTTGTTCTAGAGATTTCACAAAATAATTTGTTATTTGTTCTAGAGCTTCCACAAAAGGAATTTTGATATGTACCTGCTTCAGCACTTCCAAGAAATTGTTGAATTGCCTGTCTTGTTTTTGTTTCTAGAATATTTGAGGAAATGGTGGTGGGTACCTAAACTGTTGTGTTATAGCAGGTTGTACATATTACTTCTCTTTTGCCATATTTTGGATTGGTGAGGTTGGTGCTGGAGCATCTTCACCAGTAGGTACTGGATCATTATTTTCTGCAAATGTTGTAACTTGGTTGTTCACATTAGTGTGTTAGAAAGTGGGAGGTTGTGGCTCCTCTTCAACTTGAGATTCTTCTTGGGTTACAATGGGTTCAACTCTTTATTTTTTTTGTACAGCAATTGGAATATGAATATCCTTTCCATGTCTTAAATTAATTACTTTGCAATGTTCTTTTCCTTATCTTCTTGGATCCTCTGTGCTGCTGGGTAAACTACCCTGAGGTCTATTACATAATGTTGTAGCAAGCTGTCCAATATGATTTTTTAAGTTTCTTAAGGATACAGCTTGGCTTTTGACAACCACTTCATTCTTTACAATATACTTCTTAATCAAAGCTTCAAGGGAACTGAGCTGGTCATTGTTGGTGTTTCTTTGTCTTGGATTTTGCTAGTGAATTTGGTTAACAGTTTGGTTGACAACTGCTAATTTTCTTTGCCTTCTCTAAAATAAACATATGATACCTCAGTAATTTGATTGATAGTTGCTGGAGCAATAGTCATAGCCTTCACCATATTTGTTGATAAGGTTACTTGAGCTTAAAATGTTGTCAAGGCATCTACATTGAGGACTCATGTTGTTCCTCTTATTGTAGCTTGTTTGATTGATGGCCACTAATAGTTGTTATTAGTTATCCTTTCCAAAATTTTATAAGCTTCATTGTAAGAAATAGATAATAAGGCCCCGTTTGTTTAAACATCCACCATCAATCTAGTGCTTGGGTTGAGACCATTGTAGAAAGTTTCCAACTATATACAACAAGGAATACCATAATGAGAACATCTCTTTAGTAACTCCCTAAATCTTTTCCATGCATCATACAAGCTTTCATCTTCAAGTTGATGAAAAGATGTGATCTTATTTATCAATTTTGCATTCTTGGTAGGTGGGAAGTAATTCATTAAATATTTTTCAGCGAAGTCATTTCATGTAGTAATAGAGTCAGGTGGTAGAGAGTTCAACCATGCTCTTACTTGATCCCTTAGAGAAAATGGGAAGAGTCTAAGTCTCAATGCTTCATATGATGCTCCAACAATTTGAACTAGTAACGATGAGGAATTGAGTTCCGCTAGGTCTTTATGATCTCTCATTCTTTTTCTTCTGGAGTTTCTTGCTATAGCCGTCAACTCTCTCTTATTATCTTTTTTCTTTTGTTTTCTATGTTATTTTATTTAAGTAATGGCTCCCCTTTATTTATTTTACATCTTGGAATTAGGGCAATCAAAAGCATGCCACGTGTCTTCTTTTTTTTAAACCTCAGATTGCATAACTTTTTATGCCGCTTGTCACTACTTTGTTAGTTAACACGCCGGTAATCTTATCTGGAGTTGCTCTCGGATTGCTGCAGCAATGGCTAAAGCATATTCTCTTATTCAGACTTGTTTTAGTTCATCTATAGACAAGTTCTTTATCATCTCTGCAAGTTTGCTACTGCAGCATTCCATCCCCAAAACTTAAGCGTTTTTATCACCTACAATCATGCACATAATTAGAGCACAAAGTGTCAATTTATTAAAAATAAACTTAAACAAATGCTTATGCAAAACGTAAATAAAAATGAAATAAAAACACATTATTTGCTCCCTGAGTAATATTAGTTTAAGTCTAAAAAAGCACAAAGTGTTGTCATTTTTGTTACCTCGATCAAGTGGCGGAAAACGGTACTCCATAACTGTTAAATTCAGTTCCATTAGTTTCCTTTAATAACTAATATTTTCCTACCAAGGTATGAATAGAAACGCAATTCTTGCAAAGCTTCACAAGTGATTTTCGTCTCTCTCTAAAAATGCACTCCTCAGAATTTACAAAGCTCGATCCAAACGCTTGTGAATACTTATGATAAATAATATGATTTGTAAGGGAAAAAAAAGAGCAGGTCCTCTCAAATTTGTTGTCTACATGCCTAGTTGTGGGAAAAGAAACTGTTCGAGAAAACAAAGAGCTAAAAGACTTTAAGTTTCTTGTCATAAGTTTGCTCGAACAATCTACAACAGACGTCTTAGTAAATCTTTAGAATGATGTTTGATAACAGGGAAGACAAGATTCAATTCATTATAGATAGCTTGAATAAATAGTTATTGGATGACATCTTTTTGGCTCTTGAAACGCATCTTAGTGGATATTTAAAGCATGCAATTTCCAAGTTATAGCCATTATTCTAGAAAGAACATGCATGATATAGTTTCAGGACTTTGACTATAAACAACCCTATTTGCCAGCTTACAAGAAAATTGATGAGAAGCATACACTCAACCAATAGGGTGTTTAAGCTATTTTCTGAATGTAAAACTAAAGGTTTATAAATACTAGTACATATCTTTTTGTTTTACTGTTCTTTTATTATTTGCATCATTGCTTTTAATAGTGTGATTTTATCTTTATTTAGTCTTTGTTTCTCACTTTGGACTTTTGAGCCATGAACTTTAGGCGTCATTTGACAAACACAGCGCCTCTTTTATAACTGTGTATCGCTATGTCTGTCACCAAGATCTTTAAATACGAGTTTTTTTTTAAATACTTGTTGAGTATTAGAAAATATATATTTATAAAGGAGAAAATCGTCATTTTATATTTCAAGTCTTACCAACACTTCTACTTTTATATATTTTAGTTTCTTGTAATTTAATTATGTGTGTTTTATTTTAATTAACTATTTTATGTATTTGAGGGGCATCATGGTTATTTTACAATGAACGAGAGTTTAGATAGCAAAACGGACATCACTTTTGAACTCAGGACAGTCGAAAACCTTAGGAGGAGCATAAAAAGAAAAATGGCACTGTTCATATGCATGGTACTATTCACATGTACGGTATTGTCTACGTTATTGTTCAAGACACTGTTCACATAGACGGATCGATGATGTGGCATTGACTGATGAGGTGTCACGATCCTGTTGGACTAAAATTTTTATGTACTGTTGATCGGTGATGTGGCAACATGTTAGTGGACCAAAAATCGCGCGTACGGTACATGCTTATACACAGGATTATTTTCAACCAAACCGCGTCACTGTGCAAACCGCGTCACTATTCAAACCGCGTGGTCAAACCATGGTACTATTCAAACCGCGTACTGTTGACTGATGACGTGGCGCAATCCTGATTGTCCAAAATATTTTTAATCCGATGACCATGATTTACTGAATGTATCTATAAAAAAAGGGCTCTCCCCCCCTAATTTGGCATCTCTGAATTCATTTTTGAGTCCAAATTTCTATAATTCCTTCTCCATCTTATATTTTCTACGTATTTTAATAAATTTTCATTTTGCCCCTAGTTCAATTATTAGTAGCTAATTTTCTTTAAAGCTTGGGTTGAAGGTGAAGTCTCAACATGTGTCATGGGCTTTATTTGGTAAATTTATTTTCTCTTCCCCTCTAATTTTTGTGGATGTTTTGACTTTTCATCGACAAATAATAATAATCTTGTCTAGATATCGGCTCCTTAGTACAAGGTTATTATTATTTGGCACGATAAGCCCTTAGCACCATATTGATTAGAGCGTGGTTCATGAGGTGTGGATTCCCCCCCTCATGATTTAATTGGCACTAATAAGGAATATTTAGCCCATGGTGCATGTTGATGCGGATCCAGATACCCAAGCGCTTTAATTAAAATATTTTCCACTTTAATTTAATTCCGTCATTCCAATTTAAATTCTAAGATAGTCTAAATCACTTTCACCAGAAATCCAACCACCCATTTAGAAAAATTAATTCTACACACAATTAAAATCCACCTCCTCGTGGGATCGACACTCGTCACCATTAATCTATTCTACAATAGATTCGTGCACTTGCGAGTTCAATAAAATTTGCACAACAAGTTTTTGGCGCCCTTGCCGGGGAGCTAAGTTATTCTAATTCGCATAATTAATTTTTGTGAATAATTTCTTTTAATTATTTTCTTGTAATTTTTTTTATTAAAAAATAGAAAAAAATGTGAATTTACATTTTAAGGTAAGAATTTCTTTCATTTTTCTCTTCTTTAAAATTATGTAATTTAATTTTCAAATTATTTTTTTCTTCTTTGTAATTTTTGTTTATCTTACCAATTTATTTTTAGTTAATTTATTTCACATATTTTGTAAGTGTGTTTTTATAGAAAGGTTGTACATTGTAACAGCGTAATAAGGTTAGTATTGTAATTCCTCCTTCTTTATTTTTATTTGTTTTGTTCCCATCTTTATTTTTATTTTTTGTGTTTTTTGCATGCATGGTCGAAGGTCATTATTGCCTAATCTTGAGCTCATAGACCTTGACCTTGAAAAAAAACTTCGCACACACAAACACGTGGTAATTAAAGATAAAAGAGAAATGGATTTACAACAACAACCACCACCACAACAGGAGAGGCCATTTAAGGACTACTTTAGTCCCTTAGCTAATTTGAGCACATCATGCATAAGATTCCCAAATGTAGCTGCTAGGAGTTTTGAGTTAAAACCTAGTGTGCTAAATTGTCTCCCAACATTATATGGCCTAGAAAATGAGGACCCATATAATCATTTGAATGATTTTCATGTTATTTGTCAAACTTTAAATATGAGAAATTTTTCAGATGATGATGTTAAACTTAGATTGTTCATGGCTCAATACATTGCCTGCTAATAGCATTACATCATGGTAACAAAATTTTTGAATAAATATTTCCTAGTGCATAAAATCAATGTTATTCGCAGGGAAATTTCAGAGTTTACCCAGAGAGAAGACGAGCAGTTTTTCGAAACATGGGAGCGATTCAATGGGCTACTCTTGAAGTGTCCACATCATAGGTACAAGAAATGGCACCATTGCCAGTACTTTTTAGAGGGATTATTGCCGCATGTGCAAGAATGGCTAATGGCAATAAGTGGAGGAGAGCTAATGTCAAAAAGTGCATCAGAGATTTGGGAATTCTTCCAGCGACAAGCAGATAATTCCCAACAACGGAGTCGATCACTTAGGAATACTAAAAGAATTAAAGGAGTGAATGAGGTTCACATTATCGAGTCAACTTCGGGAATCAAAGAAGTCAAGGAGATGGTTGATGGTCTCTCTCGACAAATAGTATCGTTAACCACTGCTAAATCAACAAAACCACATGACCATGACTTATACTCATATCAAGCCAATGCCATAGGTGTAATGAGAAAACTATCCAATTACAACCCATACTCCAACACATATAACCCTGGATGGAGTGACCATCCAAATTTTTCATGGTCTCAAGGATTCCAACATAATGGACCAGCAGATCCAACTCCACCAATGCAACAAATTTCTCAAATTCCTCAAGCCTCTCAGCCACCATTTAGACCATACAATCAGAACCAGAACTACCTCAACCCAGACCATGGGAGGACTCACTCCAAAATTTCAAGAATATTACTCACTCCACGATCGAGCAACAGAACCGCACCATTGATGACTTACGAAATGAGATGAGAGCATACTTCAACTCACAAGCCCAATCAGTTTCAAGCCTCAAGAAGATGGTGGGACAATTTACTTCTTCAGTTCAAACTTTGGCAATGACTGTTGAGAAAGGCAAATTTCCAAGTCAACCTGTGCCGAATCCTAAAGGAGTGCATGAAGTAAGTACCAGTTCACCACAGCAGCACGGAGAGGTCAAAGCCGTTATAACCTTGCGAAAAGGGAAAGAAGTCGACAACAAAGTAGAGATGCCGGTGACAAAAGTAAATCAAATTGTACCTGTGAACATTGATGACTCACCACCGGAGGAGAAAGAAGAAACCAACCCACGAGAATACGTTCCCAAAGCTCCATTTCCTCCGAGGTTAGCTAAAGGAAAGAAAGGAAAGTCCATAGGTGAGATTTTTGAAATCTTCAAACAGGTAAGTGTTAACATCCCTTTACTTGATGCTATAAAACAAGTTCCATCTTATGCGAAATTTCTTAAAGACCTTTGTACTAAAAAGAGAAACATTCATGTTCAAAAAAAGGCATTTTTAAAAGAAAACGTTAGTTCTATACTCCAACATAAAATTCCTCTAAAATGCAAAGACCTAGGCTCCCTTACTATCACATGTAGTTTAGGAAACTTCACAATTGAGAATGCTTTGTTGGATTTAGGAGCTAGTGTAAATATGTTACCTTACTCAGTATTCATGAAACTTGGACTAGAAGAATTACACCCAACTCCAGTGGTGTTACAGATTGCAGATCGATCCACGAAAATACCTCGTGGTATTTTTGAGGACATGATTATCCAGGTAGACAAGTTTTATTTTCCTATTGATTTCATTGTAATTGACACTCAACCAATCCAGGATTTAAAGAAGCACATCCCATTATCCTAAGCCGGCCTTTCTTGGCAACTGCAGATGTTCACATTCAATATAGAACTAGAAATATGCAGTTGTCTTTTGGCAACATGACTATGGAGCTAAACATCTTCAACATTGCAAAACAACCTCACAATGCTGATGATGAAATTGTTGACGTGGATTTAATAGAAGAAATAGTTGATAATACTTTTCTTTCAAACCTTAGTGATGATCGTTTACAAATATGCTTAACTCACTTTGGTTTGGATTTTGATATTGACAGATCAGTCGATGAGGTCAATGCTCTACTTGACTCAGCACCATCCATGGACACTAATAAATGGAAGTCAATAGTTGAACAACTAGCACCATCAGAGAAGAAACTCATCCCATCATCAGAATTACCACCGAAACTTGAGCTTAAACCATTACCCAACACTTTGGAATATGCATTTTTGGGAGAAGAAAGTACTCTACTGGTAATCATCTCATCATCCCTAAATGACGAACAAAAAGGTAAGTTGTTGGATGTTTTAAAAGAGCAAAAAGGAGCATTAAGATGGACCATAGCAGAGATAAAAGGTATAAACCCAGTAGACTGCATGCATTACATTCACCTTGATGAAAATGCTAAACCTACTAGGGAAATGCAACGTCGGTTAAATCCTAACATGAAAGAAGTTATTAGAACAGAAGTCCTTAAGCTATTAGATGCAGGTATCATTTACCCCATTTTTGATAGTTTATGGGTCAGTCCTATACAAGTTGTCCCCAAAAAATCAGGAGTCACAGTAGTTACCAATGCTGAGAATGAATTAATACCTACTAGAGTGACTATAGGATGGCATGTATGCATTGATTATAAAAAGTTGAATTCCGTCACACGTAAAGACCATTTTCCTTTACTATTTATCGATCAAATGTTTGATAGATTAGCAGGCCATGAATTTTATTGCTTTCTAGATGGCTACTCAAGATATAATCAGATTCCCATAGCACCAAAAGATCAAGAGAAAACCACTTTCACTTGCCCTTTTGGTACTTTTGCATATAAGAGGATGCCTTTTGGATTATGTAATGCACCTGCTACATTTCAACGATGCATGTTGAGCATTTTTTCTGATATGGTTGAACGATTCCTTGAAGTCTTTATGGATGACTTTTCTGTCTTTAGTGATTCATTTGATCAATGTTTACAATATCTAACACTAGTTCTGCAGAGATGTATCGAGAAGAAGTTAGTCTTAAATTGGGAGAAGTGTCATTTTATGGTAAAACAATGTATTATTTTCGGTCACATCATTTAAAGCAAAGGTATTGAGGTTGATAAAGCCAAGGTGGATCTCATTTCCAATCTACCTCCACCAAAAATAGTCAGAGAAATAAGATCTTTCCTTGGGCATGCTGGTTTTTATAGACGTTTCATTAAAGATTTTAGCAAAGTTTCTAGACCCTTATGCAATCTACTTGCTAAGGATGTACATTTTGTCTTTGATGATTCATGTCTTGTGGCATTTGAAAAACTAAAGCAATTGTTGACATCATCACCCATCATTCAGCCCCCAAACTGGAGCTTACCATTTGCGCTCATGTGTGATGCATCTGATTATGCAGTAGAAGCAGTATTAGGACAAAGAGTTGATCGAATTTCCCACGTTATTTACTATGCTAGTATGACATTAAATGATGCACAGTTGAACTATTCAACTACTGAAAAAGAAATGCTAGCAGTAGTGTTTGCATTGGAAAAATTTCGATCTTATCTCATTGGTTGTAAAATAATTGTATTCACGGATCATGCTGCTCTTAAATATCTTCTCACAAAGAAAGATGCAAAAGCTAGACTAATTCGTTGGGTGTTACTTTTGTAGGAATTCGACTTGGAATTTAAAGATAAGAAAGGCACAGAAAATGTTGTGGCTGACCATCTCTCTCGTCTCAATTTTGACACAATTACAGAGCCATTAACATTAAATGAGTCATTTCCAAATGAACAATTAATGAGTGTGGAAGTATTACCGTGGTATGCTGATATAGTTAATTATCTTGTTACAGGTCAACTTCCAGAGCATTGGACCAAGAAGACAAGGCCAAATTTTTTGCAGAAATAAAGAATTTCTTTTGGGATGACCCTTATTTGTTCAAGTATTGTGCAGATCAAATTGTTACACTATATATATCCCAGAAAGTGAAATTCAAAATATTCTTTCATTCTGTCATGAACAAGCTTGTGGATGCCATTTCAGCGCTAAGAAAACAGCTACTAAAGTTTTACAATGTGGTTTCTATTGGCCAACTATATTTCGTGATGCTTACACCTTTTTTTCTTCATGTGATAGGTGTCAACGAATGAGTAGAATTACACGAAGGAATATGATGCCACTAAATTCAATTTTAGTGGTTGAGATTTTTGATGTATGGGTTATCGACTTCATGGGACCTTTTCCTCATTCTTTTGGCCATTAATACATATTGGTTGCTGTTGACTACGTATCGAAATGGGAAGAAGCAATTCCATGTAGAACCAATGATCACAAGGTGGCGATAGGATTTTTAAAAAACAACATTGTTTCACGCTTTGGATTCCCTCAAGCAATAATCAGTGATGGTGGTGCCCACTTTTGTAACAAAGCATTCAAAGCTCTTTTGACAAAGTATTCCATCACTCACAAAGTGGCAACCCCATATCATCTGCAAACCAATGGCCAAGTTGAGATTTCCAATCGAGAAATAAAGCACATATTAGAAAAGACGGTGAGGCCGGACAAAAAAGATTGGTCATTAAGACTCGATGATGCATTATGGGCATATAGAACAACTTTTAAGACCCCAATTGGGATGTCACCGTACAAGCTAATTTATGGAAAAGCTTGCCACCTATTGTGGAACTCGAGCATCGTGCATACTGGGCCATCAAGAAATTCAACTTTGACATGCAGCAAGTTAGCTCAGAAAGAAGATTACAACTGGCAGAACTTGAAGAAATTCGCAATGATGCATACGAAATTGCCAAGATTTACAAGCAGCGAATGAAAGTCTTTAATGACAAGCAAATTATGAGAAAATCTTTCACTCTAGGTCAGAAAGTATTTTTATTCAATTCTCGCTTGCACCTATTCCCAGGTAAGTTACGCTCTCGATGGTCTGGCCCCTTTATTGTTCACACTATTTTTCTACATGGGGCAATTGAAATTAAATATCCAAAGAACGATGTCACGTTTAAAGTTAATGGTCAAAGATTAAAGCCATATCTAGAGTACCAACAACGAAATAAATTTGAGTGACCCACTAGATTTGAATTGAGTTTTTTTTTCTTTCTTTTTGGTGATTTGATTTTTTTTCTTTCTTTTTTACTATCCTTTTTCTAATTGAAATTATTTTTGCATAAGTGTGTTTATTTAACCATTAAGTTTTCTCTTATCATTGTTAATCATGAGTGCCATAGCTAAACAGTTCCTCCTGGACATTCTTAGACCACTTCAACGTGTAAAATCTCATCTCCAAAGGCAGATTTGATTTTGTAAAACACATTATATTTAGGCTCTGCAACCATCAGAGTTAGTATCCCATGTTGAGGATTTAGAAAGCCAACTCAGAGACATTGAGAGAGGTGTCTACAACATCTAGTTGGAGCTTGAGGTAAATTCAATAAGAGGATGATTGTAATTTTCTTTATGTGTTTAAGTTTGTTTTTCTTTGTTTGTGTGCTTTAGTTTGTTACCCCGGTGAAGTGGCGGATAACGGTACTCCGTGACAATCAAGTCGGTTACTTCAGTTTCCCATAATAACTGATCATCTGAGGCGAAGGTATGGACAGAAACGAGATTCTAGCAAAGCTTCACAATCGATTCCCTTCACTTCCTCAGAATGCCCTCCTTACAATCTATAAAGCTTTGTCCGAACACATGCGATTGCTCATGAGGAATAACATACCTACTGACATCCGCTGGTTAATCGAGGCTAAAGTACGATTGGCAGGTGAGTTACCTATAAAATTTATTGCATACATGCTTGGTTGTGGTAAAGGAAATTATACAAGAAAATGACGAGCTCGAAGAATTTTTGTTTCTTCTCATAAGTGTGCCAGAATGAGATGCGATAAAAAACCATGTTCTTTAGGAATGGTGTCTGATAATAGGGACGATAAAATTCAATTCATTAGGGATGGCTTGAATCAGGAGTCATTGGATGATATCCTTTTGACTCTTGAAACGCATCCCAGTGGATATGTATAAGGAACGATTCTCCAGTTATGGCTATTATTCCAGAAAAAGCATGCACGATATAATTCGGGAATCTGACTATAAACGACCATGTTTGCCAGTTTATAAGAAAACTAGATGGGAAGCCCATCCTCGACCCATAGAGGGCGTTCAAGCCGTTTCTGGACGTAAAACCAGAGGAAGATATGAGCCACAGTCGCAACTACCTGTAAATATCCTTTTGCTTCATTGTTGTTTTATTTCACTGTTGTTTTATCATTTGCATTATTGTCTTTAATAATTTTATTTTATCATTTTTTTTCTTTTTACTGTTTGCTTTTTGACTCTCGAGCCATGTGCTTTACACGTTAATTGACACTGACATGCTACCTCATACACAGCTGTGACCTACTGCCACCAAGATTTTTAAATATGATTTTTTTGTCAAGCACTCACAAATTATTTTTGAGAAGTATATTCGAGAATACAATCTTCATAGAGTTTTAAACACATTCTTGCTTCATATATTCACACATTGGGCATTGATTTCTAATCTTAAATATTGTGTGAGAGAAAAATAATTTGTGATCTTTTACTTTGAGTGATTATAAGTGTTGGGATACACTTGGGTTAAGACATTGGGGATAATCTCTTGTTGTAAAGGTTCATTGACACCTTGGAAGTCAAGTGCAAGCATTTGAAGCCTTAGAGGCTTGCTTAGTGAAATCCTCAAGCCTGGAAAGCTTGGAGGTGTGGACGCAGGCGAGGTTGGCCGAACCACGTAAAAATCTTCATGTTTGAATCTCTCTTCCCTTATCTTTTTATATTGTGATTGATTTAATTGTTATTGCTTTAAACTCGTTTTAGATTTGCATGATATTTTATTTTAGAATTGAATAATTTTTAGAATCCCAATTCACCCCCCCTCTTGGGTTGCATAACTAGAATTTCATTTGGTATCAGAGCAAGGTGCTCTTGTGTAGACTTAACCGTCTAGAGTTAAAGATCCATGGCAACCCATAATGACTTAACCTTTAGAGAAGGACAGTCCACAATTAGACCACCGTTCTTTGACGGTAATGACTACCCATATTGGAAAACGAGGATGAGAATTTATTTACAAGCACTAGATTATGAAATTTGGGAAGTTGTTTGTGATGGTCCATTTATGCCTTTGACTAAAAATGAAGTCGGGGAAGATATTCCAAAATCGTCACGGGAATGGAATGAATTGGAAAAGAGAAAAGCTTCTCTAAATTCCAAAGCTATGAATGTCTTGTTTTGTGCATTAGATAAAAAAGAGTTTCATAGAGTATCTAGTTGTGAAAGTGCTAATGAAATTTGGCACAAACTTGAAGTTGTTTATGAAGGCACGAATCAAGTGAAAGAGTCCAAAATTAGTAGGTACACTCGATAATATGAATTATTCCAAATGGAACAAAATGAGAGTGTGTATTCTATGTATACTAGATTTACGGACATAGTGAATACTCTAGAAGCCCTAGGAAAGACCTTTTCAAATAGCGAGAAAGTTAAGAAAATCATTAGGTCCCTACCTAAGGAATGGAGACCAAAAAGGACTGTTATTGAGGAAGCCAAAGATTTAAATATTTTATCTATTGATGATTTAATTGGTTCTCTGATTTCTTATGAGGAAGACTTGGCAGCCAAAAGAGGCAATGAGGAGAAGAAGAAAAGCATTGCTCTCAAAACCTCGAAATATGTGAGTGATGAGGAAAGCGAGCTGGATGAGGAGGAGATGGATATGCTGGTTAGGAGGTTTAGAAAACTTTTTAAGAAATCAGGTGAGCGAAGAAAATTTAGAAACCTCAAGAACCGAAAGGAGAAGAATGAAGTAATCAAATGTTATGAGTGCAAGAAGCCTGGCCATATAAGAATGGAATGCCCTCTTCTCAACAAGTTCAAGAAGAAAGCAATGGTAGCCACATAGGATGATAGCGATGAGGAAACAAGTGATGATGAAGAGCATCAAGAAATGACAAATCTAGCTCTCATGGCAATTGGAGATGAATCGGATGATGAACTTGATGAGGTAAATGATCTTCCTACTTATGATGAATTACATGATGCGTTTAAAGAATTGTATGATGAGTGGATGAAAACTGGTAAAAAGAATGCATGTCTTAAAAAGAAAATGGTAGAGCTCACAAATGAAAATGAATCTCTAAGTGCAAAGATTAAAGGACTAGAAATAGAAAATAAAACTTTGCATAATAGAGTTGCATTATCAAATGAGAAACCAAGCACTTCACATGAGCATCTAGAGCCACATGTAGATGATTTGAAAAAGAAAAATGAAATGCTCAAGAAAAAGAACCTTGAACTTAATGATGTTGTGTTAAAATTCACAAATGGGCAAAAGATGTTGGATAACTTGCTTAATTCACATAAATGTGTGTTTGACAAAGGAGGTATTGGTTATAAGCCAATTTGAAATAAAAATATTATAAGAGTTATTTTATTAAAACTACCTCCATTAATGATCAAATTGTATGTCATCATTGCAATCAAAATGGTCACATGAAGCTTAGATGTCCAGTTAAAAGAAATGCATATTATGGAGCAACATGTAGTAAGGGTTCCAAAAGGAACCCTTACTAACACCCAAGGACCCAAGAATATTTGGGTACCAAAGCACACAACTTGAATAGTTTTTTGTAAGTACCACAAACAAGGAATGGTAGAGAGTTCCTTGATGAAGCTTGTGAAGATAATCACTTGATCATGGTCTAAGCAAAAATAATGAGGCAAGATGATTTAATTGTTTTGGTAACAATTATTGCCTTATTGATTTTAAGTGACAGTTTTTTAATCTTAGCAAATATTTCATATTTCATTATAACATTAAGTGCTTTATCATGATGGATTTGTTTGATTTTAATGACTATGAAATGCTCAATCATGATATACATGTGGAGTGTGTGTGTATTCGGAAAATGTATGAATTAATTGTTGCAATACATATACGTTCATGAATTATACATTGAACTGGCACTTAAACCATTTTAGATCAACGAAATGATCTTGAAATGTATTAATTGTTGGCCAAAATATTTAAGTAAATGTGCGAAATCATAAGTTGTAGAAAATGGATTGCTGTTATTTCAATAAACGGCTAACCGTTTTAGGGCAGAAACAATGGGAAACATTCTGGAAGCTATCGGTTCATCGATAACACATTAACGGCTCGCCGTCCTGATGAAAATTTTTTTTGGAGCTCTCTGGACGTTGTCGGCTCGCCAATATCTCTATAACGGCTCGCCGTTATCACGCGATAAGTGAACAGTCCTTTGTCTCCTTCTTTATTTCAATCTTGCTCTCACACTCTCTCTCTCCAACCCGCGACTACACCTGTTCTCCCCTCTCAAATCCATCACTTTTCTTGTCATTTTTCACCAAATTGAACCATTCGAAACCTTTCTCATCTTGTTTAGAACCTTTTCAACCGATCAAAACTCGCTTTTGATTCAAAAATTGAGAAATCCCAAAATTCGAACCCTAGAACCAGCCGCACTTCTCTCGCCAAAATTGAACCGAATCTCTTCCATTTTCAATCGTATTTCAACTTGTCATTACTCTCTCATCTCTCAAACTTCATTTCTACCAATCTAAATTTCTCCAAAATCATCAATGGCTTCTCGACCAAGGCGTACCCGAACCAAGCAAGTAGCTCCAAGCAATCCCAGCTCCTCCAGGCCTCTTTCTCAAGACTTTGACAGCCTGCATTTTCCAAATGGTCAATTGGCTCAACGGTTTCACGAAAAATTCATGGGAAAAGCGGTAACTCCCTTATTCTATATTGATATTAATGCTTTCTCTGATATTACTATATGTGGTAGAACTTTGCCTCAAATGTGGTAGAACTATATATGAAGCTTTAGGCATTGAAGAACGAGTCTATGAAAATTTAGTTAAGGTATTTTACTGTAATATGGAGATTTCTGTTAATCGAAAAGATAGAGTCATAACACATGTTAGAGGTGTTAGGATTGAGTTCGACATATTTGAGCTTGATCGTATTCTTGGAATATCTTGTGAAGGGCTAAACTTGTATACTGCTAGAAAAGAGCTTCACTTTAATCAGTTTAGACACATTGAGGGCGTTAGGAATATCTTAAGACGGCACGATCTCTCTGACGAGGTCTGCTCATTGTCCTTTCGGTCTCAATTGTTACCTTTCCAAGTCTGTATTCTTCACAGTATTCTCCAGCACATGATTACACCT
Source organism: Citrus x changshan-huyou (assembly GCA_039657385.1). NCBI lineage: Eukaryota > Viridiplantae > Streptophyta > Magnoliopsida > Sapindales > Rutaceae > Citrus > Citrus x changshan-huyou. Next base: position 11,825,212 of record CM077549.1, read on the forward strand.
AGGCATGGACATGCTGATGAGGTGACTAGATTAGATGTCGGTTTACTTGACTCTCTCATCCGAGGAAGGCAAGTGCATCTTTCATTCATAATTGTGCGTCATATGCTCTCTACCACTGTTGTGTCTAACCGATCTCTTCCATATGGTAGCATTATTAGTAAGATTCTGCGCTACTTTCATGTTCCTTTAACCGAACTCGTATATGTTAAGACCAAGAAGCTGGGTAGGGAAATAATCTCAGGGATTGGTTTCTATTTGAGGCAAGGCAAGTGGATCAAGGTTACCTCCTCTAAGAATGAAGATACTTTGGTAGCTCCAGATGATAACCGCATACTCAATAATGTTTATTCTGAGGATGAGTTACCCGACTTTCATCTTGGCGCTAGACCACGTGCCCCCTGCCGAGTAGCAGCAGCAGCATTCTCTCAGGATAACGAGCCAGCCGACCCAGCTATGCCTCCTGCAGCATCGACCGTTCCTAAGGATCGCATCAGCAGCTTTTTGACAGAGTGGGTGTCCTGTCCCAGCAGCAGCAGCAACTTCAATCTGACTTTGCGACCTTTCAACAGCAAATGTTAGATCATAAAATGGAGTTACTTGCTGGACAGCGCCGTATTCTTAGTCACCTTGGCTACGATCCCGACAGTTCTTCCTCAGCACCCCCATCATAGTTTTCTGCACCTATGTTTTTCGCATAGACATCACTCATTTCATGTAGTTATTACAATGCTATTTGTCTTTTGCTTATGCTTGTGATGTTTTTATGATGATTATGTTGGATATGTGGATTTTATTTATGATTTCGTTGATTTTGATTATATGTTCGATTGTTGTTCTTGATTATATTGAATTTGTTGGAATGGAGGTTGGTTGATAAGTTGGAATATATATATGGGAGTGTTTTTAACTATTTTTGTTGTTGAGGATATGTTCATTTTTAAGGGGAGACTCTGCCAAAATTTTTCCAACATGGGTAATCTCTGAACCTTTTTTTTTTTTACTCTTTTTGTGCTCATTTCTTTTTTATGATGAAGGGGGAGATAATTTATCAATTCAATCTATTCTGTTTAAATTTTTTTTAATGAGATTAAAAATTGATGGGCACATATTTAGGGGAAGTTAAAATTCCTTAAATATTTTACTTAGGGGGAGCACATATTTAGGGGGAGCAAAATTGCACAAATATTTTATTGAACAGTTTGTCATCATAAAAAAAGGGGAGATTGTTAACATAAATATTTCTTTATTATTGATTTTGATGATAACAAACTTGATTAAGATTGATTAATCTTTTAAAAACTCAAAATAATTTTCATATACTTTTAAATCATCATTCTCACTTTATAAATGAAAATGATTTTCGTTATTATCTTGTAAATGGTTTTAATTGAAAAAGGTATGAGAACTTTGTTTCATAAATATTGTTTCAAATCCTATAAAATGGATCTATTTGACAAGTTTTATAAAGTGTTGGTTTTGAGGTGCAAAATAGTTCATTGTAGCAGTTTCTGAAGAAAACGGCGATCCGACATGCATTTAACGGCTCGCCGACATCATACAAAATTGAAGATTAGTCTCTGGACCTAAACAGCGATTCGACATGTTGATAACGGCTCACCAACATTGAACAGAACTGAAGATTAGCCACTGGACCTAAACTGCGATCCGACATCTAGATAACGGCGATCCGACAATTTGAAAATCAGCCCAACGGTCATATTGACCAGTCAAACGGTGATCCGACATCTAGTTAACGACGATCCGACAATGTGCAGAAAGTCAATAACGGCTAGTTTTCAGCTCCATCTATAAATAAGCTCATTCAAATTCAAACGAGATTTGATCACAACACAACCATTGAGCTTATATTCGAGAATACAATCTTCATAGAGCTTTAAACACATTCTTGCTTCATCTATTCACACATTGGGCATTGATTTGTAATCTTAAATATTGTGTGAGAGAAAAACAATTTGTGATCTTTTACTTTGAGTGATTGTAAGTGTTGGGATATACTTGGGTTAAGAGATTGGGGATAATCTCTTGTTGTAAAGGTTCATTGACACCTTGGAAGTCAAGTGTAAGCATTTGAAGCCTTGGAGGCTTGCTTAGTGAAATCCTCAAGCCTGGAAAGCTTGGAGGCGTGGATGTAGGCGAGATTGGCCGAACCACGTAAAAATCTTCGTGTTTGAATCTTTCTTCCCTTATCTTTTTATATTGTGATTGATTTAATTGTTATTGCTTTAAACTCGTTTTAGATTTGCATGATATTTTGTTTTAGAATTGAATAATTTTTAGAATCCCAATTCACCCCCCCTCTTGGGTTGCATAACTAGAATTTCAGCTTGAAGGAATGAACATGTCATAATAAGTACCAAGTGAGTTTTTGAGCCTATCATTTTTCTTGGAGAGTAATCCCTTTGCCCATTCTTCATACAGCTTAGCAGTTTATTATTTTATGCACGATCTCTAGATTTCGTTTGAGTTAACCCTTTAAAAAAAAATTTGTGAAATTAAAAAAAAAGAAAAAAAAATGTGTGTTGCTACATCTGGAGGCCCATCTAGTTAGTAGATATGGAAGATTATTTAGAGTCCTAAAAGACGATGGAAAGGCCATCTTTGATCCGTTTGAGTCTTTCTAGCCATCCCTTTTATGAAATATCCATAGTTAACCCTTTTTGAGCCTTTTAAAAAAAAATCTTTTCTTTGTCAAACTTATCACCTTGACCTATTCCGATTTGGAGTATTACCCAATATCTTACAAGTTCCATCACCTATTTATGTTTGAGAAAAAAGTAAATAATTATTTTGTTCAGTGAAGTTGTACAAAAAAAAAAAACAACAAAAAACCAAAAAAAAAATTGTTGTTTAAAAAAATAGAAAAAAAGAAAAAATAATAATAAATAAGCAAAATGCATCTTGTAATTTCCAAATATATCTCTATTTTTTCTCAAACATATATTTTGTTTTTCCTATTTTTCTTCATTTGTTAGCCATGACCCTAGCCTACATTACGTCCTAATAAAAGTCCTTCTTGATTTTAGGGATCTATAGTCTGAAGTAGAAGCTAGTTATATGGGCTAAAAAGATGTAGTGGTGCATATAAAAAAAAGAAATAAATAAATAAATTGGGTTGACTAGCATTTTTGTTTGACTTAAGATCGTATTATTACTAAGTTGTGGGCATATTTCTTTCATCTTGGTGAGAGCGTGTGACATTACTTCTTTATTATTTTCTCTCAAATTTAATATTCATTGAAGTGACTATTTTTATTGGGTTTAATTTCCTCGTGAGAGTGTCACTACTTCCGATGAGATTTTGGGGTTTGACATGTCATTCTTGAAAGTAGCTGTGACAAAGTCTACTAGGCTGATTCATGTGGATGGTTGATGTGGGTGTGATGTTTCTTTAGACTTGAGATAATGCTTATACTTTTATTTGATTGCTATCATTAGTCTGATTGAATAAACACAAGTGTTTAAAAAAAAAATTTGGATTTGAATTTTTTTTTCGCTTTATTTGCTAGGGACTAGCAATAAGCTGGTTGGGGGGTGTGTTGAGTGTTAGAAAATGTATATTTATAAAGGAGAAAATCGTCATTTTACATTTCAAGTCTTACTAACACTTCTACTTTTATGTATTTTAGTCTCTTCTAATTTAATTATGTGTGTTTTATGTTAATTAAGTATTTTATGTATTTTAGGGGCATCATGGTCATTTTACAATGAACGAGAGTTCAAACAGTAAAACGGACATCATTGTTGAACTCAGGACAGTCGAAAACCTTAGGAGCAGCATAAAAGGAAAAATGACACTGTTCACATGTACGATACTATTCACATGTACAGTATTGTCTACGTTACTGTTCAAGACACTGTTCACATAGACGGATCGATGATGTGGCATTGACCGATGATGTGGCATTGACTGATGAGGTGTCACGATTCCATTAGAGAAAATTCTTATGCACTGTTGATCGGTGACGTGGCAACATGTTAGTGGACCAAAAATTATGCGTATGGTACATGCATATACACAGAATTATTTTCAAACCGCGTGGTCAAATCGTGTTACTATTCAAACCGTGTGCTGTTGACTGATGACGTGGCGCAATCCTGAGTGTCCGAAATATTTTTAATCTGATGGCCATGATTTACTCAATGTATCTATAAAAAGGGGGCTCGGCCCCCCTAATTTGGCATCTCTAAATTCATTTTTGAGTTCAAATTTCTGTAATTCCTTCTCCATCTTATATTTTCTACGTATTTTAATAAATTTTTATTTTGCCCCTAGTTCAATTATGAGTAGTGTTGAGTGTTAGAAAATGTATATTTATAAAGGAGAAAATAATCATTTTACATTTCAAGTCTTACCAACACCCTGACTTTTATGTATTTAAACTTGTGATTTAATTACGTGTGCTTTATTTTAATTAAGTATTTTATGTATTTTAGGGGCATCATGGTCATTTTACAATGAACGAGAAATCAGACGGCAAAACGGACATCACTTTTAAACTCAGGACAATCGAAAACCTTAGGAGGAGTATAAAAGGAAAAATGTCACTGTTCACATGTACGGTACTATTCACACGTACGGTATTGTCTACGTTACTGTTCACATAGACGGCTCGATGACGTGGCATTGACCGATGATATGGCATTGACTGATGAGGTGTCACGATTCCATTGGAGAAAATTCTATGCACTGTTGATCGGTGACGTGGCAGCATGTTAGTGGACCCAAAAATTACGCGTACGGTACATGCATATACACAGGATTATTTTCAACCAAACCGCGTCACTGTTCAAGCCTGTTGACTGTTCAAACCGCGTGGTCAAACCGTGTCACTGTTCAAACCACATGGTCAAACCGCGTACTATTGACTGATGACGTGGGGCAATCCTAAGCGTCCAAACTGTTTTTAATCCGATGGCCATGATTTACTCAATGTATCTATAAAAAGGGGGCCTCCCCCCTAATTTGGCATCTCTGAATTCATTTTTGAGCTCCATTTTCTGTAATTCCTTCTCCATCTTGTATTTTCTACGTATTTTAATAAATTTCCATTTTACCCCTAGTTCAATTATGAGTAGCTAATTTTCTTTCAAGCTTGGGTTGAAGGTGAAGTCTCAACATGTGCCATGGGCTTTATTTGGTAAATTTATTTTCTCTTCCCCTCTAATTTTTGTGGATGTTTTGACTTTTCGTTGACAAATAGTAATAATCTTGTCTAGATACGGCCCTGGTTTCACCGGCTCCCTAGTACAAGATTATTATTATTTAGCACGATAAGCCCTTAGCACCATATTGATTAGAGTGTGGTTCGTGAGGTGTGGATACCCGCCTCATGATTTAATTGGCAATAATAAAGAATATTTAGCCCATGGTGCATGTTGATGCGGATCTAGATACCCAAGCGCTTCAAATATTATAATTTCCACTTTAATTTAATTCTGCCATTTCAATTTAAATTTTAGCATATTCCAAATCATCTTTACCATAAATCCAACCAACCATTTAGAAAAATTAATTCTACACAAAATTAAAATCCACCTCCTCGTGGGATCAACACTCGTCACCATTGATCTATTCTACAATAGATTCGTGCGCTTGCGAGTTCACTAAAATTTTCACAAGTAGCTAATTTGCTTTCAAACTTTGGTTGAAGGTGAAGTCTCAACATGTGTCATGGGCTTTATTTGGTAAATTTATTTTCTCTTCCCCTCTAATTTTTGTGGATGTTTTGACTTTTCGTCGACAAATAATAATAATCTTGTCTAGATACCGCCCTGATTTCACCGGCTCCCTAGTACAAGGTTATTATTATTTGGCACGATAAACCATTAGCACCATATTGATTAGAGTGTGGTTCATGAGGTGTGGATTCCCCCCTCATGATTTAATTGGCACTAATAAGGAATATTTAGCCCATGGTGCATATTGATACGAATCCAGATACCCAAGTGCTTCAATTATAATATTTTCCACTTTAATTTAATTCCGTCATTCCAATTTAAATTCTAAGATAGTCTAAATCACTTTCACCACAAATACAACCACCCATTTAGAAAAATTAACTCTACAGACAATTAAAATCCACCTCCTCGTGGGATCGACACTCGTCACCATTAATCTATTCTACAATAGATTCGTGAACTTGCGAATTCAATAAAATTTCTACAACAATACTCATAAATTATTTTGGAGAATTGTCTCATTGGCAACAACTTCGAATAAACAATTCAAGAACGTTTGTGTGCATTTTGGTTTTCATTATGGAAAGTACAAAGAGTTTGTTCATGCAGCTGTAGATCTTGATAGAGTGGTAGCTAGTGGAGAACAAAATACACCTGATATATGGAGGAGGTGATTGAGGGTTATCAAGACTTGTCTCAAAAGTATCTTAAACCAGAGGAAGCCAAGTGCTCAATATCATCCCCAAAAAGCCCTAAAACCTCTAGAATGTCTGCCTAGCTCACCAATTCGAAAAGAGCTAATTGTCTCAAGTATGCAAGAAAAAATAAGCGAAATGTTAAATCATGCTGACGCCTTTATTTTATTTCTAAGAGATCTTGCAACTTTAGAGGCACCGATTACATTTGCATCTTGGCCCATTTTAAACATTCATCAAAAGCCCATTAGTTTGTTAAATATTAAAAACTTTTATAATGGCTTGACAACGTTTGTTAACTATGCAATTAAAAATCATTGCATTAATGAGTTATTTGATCTTTAATGAGCTTACAGACCAGAGCTAGATCCCAGAACCTTTGCGTTAGACTGGTCAACTAATGATGGTAGCAGCAGCAGGAGTAAGAAGTGCAAATTAGATTTAATCCTATATTTATAACTATCATTTAGGTGATGTATTCTAAACTCTACTTTCAAACATTGAGGACAATGTCGCATTCTAGTTAGGGGGAGGGAACAATTGACAATTGTGGAATAACTAATAGTTGTGTTGTTGTACTTTTACTAACATTTTCTAAATTGTTTTAGTTGAAGATAGTTGAATATGGAGTTTAGTAATTTTAGAAATGCATCTTCCTAGTCTTGGAATTAAGTTTAAAAAATAAAAATAAAAAGTAAAAAATAAAATTTAAGGCATTTTGTGTGATCTTTTGACATTGAATAATATGCTAAATTCTAGTATTTCTATTATCTTTGGCTTTGAGTTTTGTTACACCATGTTTGCCACTTTGCATATCAGTGTTGGTAACACGTGTGAATTGATTAAGTTATTTGAAGGAATGTATTTGTCATAATAAGTTTCAAGTGAGTTTTTGAGCCTATAATTTTTCTTGGAGATCAACCTTTTTTTTCATACCTTAGAAGATTATTATTTTATACCTGATCTTTATATTCATCTTTTGAGTCAACTGGTAAAAAAAAAAAATTTGTGTTGCTATATCTGAAAGTCCATTGAACTCTTAGGCATGAAAGACTATTTAAAGCTCTAAAAAATGAGAGAAATGCCATCTTTGATCTCTTTTAGCCTTTTATAGCCATGTCTACTATGAAGTGTCCATAGTTACCCCTTTTGAGTCCTAAAAAAGAAAAAAGAATTTCTTTGTTAACTTATCATCCTATTTCACTCCAATATAGAGTATTACCCTATAGTTTATGTTTTCCTTCACCTATTTATGTTTGAGAAAAATATGGAGGATTTCTTTTTCAGAAAAGTGGTGTACTATATATATATATATATATATGTGTGTGTGTGTGTGTGTGTGTGTGTATGTATGTATGTGTGTGTGTGTGTGTGTGTGTGTGTGTGTGTGTGTGTGTGTGTATAAAATGATAATAAAAAAAGAAAAGAAAAAAGAAGAAAAAAAGAGAAATAAATAGATAAATAAATAAAAGCACTTGCAGTTTCCAAAACATATATTTTGTTCTTTCGATTATCCCTTATCTGTTAGCTATTTCCCTAGCCTACTAGTAAAAGCCCTTCTTAATTTTAGGTAACTATAGTTTGAAGTAAAAGCTGGTAATATGGACTAAAGGATGTGGTAATACACAAAAGTTAAAAAAAAGCATCTAAATACTATTGGTTTGACTAGTAATTCATTTGACTTGCATCATATTTTTTTTAAGCTATGAACATTATTTCTTCATCTTGGTGAGAGTGTGTGATACTTTTTTCCTATTATTGTCTCTCAATCTACCATTTCTTAGAGTGACTATTTTATACTGGATTTATTTTCTTTTGAGAGTTTCATTCTTACCTGTGAAATTTTACAGTTTGGTATGTCATTATTACAAGTGGCTTGACTAATGTAGCTTTGATAATTAATCATTTTGCATTAGTTTACTTGAGTGATTGTGTAAATAGTTAATAGTTAATATGGGAGTGATATTTTCAAAGCTGGAGATAATACGTATACTTTTATTTGATTGTTCTCATTAATTTAATTGAAGAAAGAAACCCAATTGGCCCAAAAAAATGATTTCAATTTTGGTTTTGTTGGATATTATCACTGAATTTGCTAGGGCTAGTAATATTCTAGTGGGGGGGGGGGGGTATTGTGTGCTGGATAATACATATTTGTAAAGGGTAAAGTTATCATTTTTCGCTCTAATCTCAACAACATTTCTACTTTTATTTGTTTTAGTCGTTTAAATTTTGATTGTGTGTGTTTTGTTATAATTTGAGTACTTTATGTATTTCAGAGGTATTTTGATTATTTCACAATTAACGAAAAATCAAACAGTAAAATCGATAGCATTTTTAAATTTAGAATAGCTGAAAGCCTTAAGAAGGGTATAAAGGGTAAAATCATAATTTTTGGATTTTATTGGTTTCTAGCTAACGTGTCATTGACTGATGACAATGTAACATTAACCGATGATGTGACAATATATTATTGCACCAAAAAATGCTTATGTGGTATTGACTGATGATGTGGCAACATATTATTGCATTGACTGCTGGCGTGGCAACATACTAATGGATTAAAAAATGCACGTACAACACATGCATATATAGAAAATGACAGCCCTGATGATGTGCTCCATCCAAATAGAACTTGTCACATGGTGCAATCTTGAGCGGTCGAATTGTTTTCATTTGATGGCTATGATTCACCTGTTGTATCTATAAATAAGGGACTCTCCCTAATTTGATAGCTCTAAATTTGAGGTCCATTTTGTCTAAATCCAGTTGTATCTTGCATTTTTCTTTTTTTTTTTAATTACCATTTTATCCCTAGTTAAAATGAGTAGCTAATTTAATTTCTAGCTTAGGTTAAAGGTCAAGCCTCAACATTATCCATGGACTTAATTTGGTCAGTTTACTTTTTCTTTCTCTAATTTATTTGGATTGTTTTGACTCATCGTTGACAGAGAATAATATTCTTTTCTAGATTTTGCATGGTATATTGATTCTGTTGCACAAGGTTATTGTTGTTTGGTACGATGAGTACTTTACACTATATTTATTAGTGAGAAACTTCCTTTTGGTATTTGTGGTTTGTCTTGACTCAATTTTTAAAGAGAATTCATCTAAGTTATTTGGTAGACAATCTTGCCACATTGCCGATAGTAGGATTATTATTACTTGGCACAACATGTACTTGATACCACATTTAACAAAAGATTATTTCCCCCCGGTGCAATGAGTTCTTGATACCATATTTATAAAAATGAAGACTATGAGGATTGGAAATATCCCTTCATAAATTAATTGGAACTAAAAGTGAAGCTTACTCCCATGGCAAAATAGAGTATGAATCCATAGACTTAAGCTCTGCATTTTACATTGTTTCATCTTTAATTGATTCTTGTCATTTTCTTTTAAATCTAAGAATAAAAGAGATAACATTTAATCAGCTCCCATACAAATTTGGAAAATTAACTCTATATATAATTAAATCTATCTCCTTGTGGGATCGACACTCTTTATTGTTAATCTATTTACAATTGATTCGTGTACTTGCCAGTATAATAAAATTTGCTCAACAATAGACAATTCCCTAAACATTTTACATGTGTCATCATCATCAAACAACATTCCCTTAGCTAATAAAACATGACTTTATCTTTGGTGAGGTATATTTATTGTCTTCTTAAAGCGATTTATAGGGAATTCCTGAATTCATTGCATTAGGAAAGGCTTTAATTTCAGTGTCAGTGCATGTACTCTTTAGATTATTCACTTGAATTGAGAAAACTCTTATAACATGTTTGATTTGAAGAAATATAAGGAGGGGAGAGGAAATGAAAGGAGAAGATAGAAGAAAAGAGGGAAATAAGTGAAGAAAGATGAATTTCATGTCCAATAAAAAAATGAAAATGAGATTGACCCCTTCTTTTCACTCATTTTCGCTTTCTCCTTTACCTCTCCATTCGCATCCTCACATGCCATTTCTTCCAACCAAATATGGCTTAACTGATTAGAGTTAATTAATTATGAATTATCGGCTAATGTAGGCTTGATTTACATTGACTTACCTATCAGTGTAGTCATACTATAATCATTTTCAAGTCATCAAACTATAAAACAATGGGCCTGTTTGCAAGGGTGAAACTAGTATTTTTAGAGTGGCCCTAACACCCTTGAGTGGAAAAATGATTAGAAAAAGTGAAAAATTGAATAGAAAGTTGACCTATTTTGTATAAATTCTATGTTACAGGGATAAACTTAAATGTAGTCACCCATGATCTTTTACTTATTTCACATGCTATTATTCTCTTATATTGAGTGATTACTTTTGAATTGTTGTAAGATATACAATGTAATATTGGGTAAAAATGTAGAGTTCACAACTCTAATTTTACTACTCAAAGAAGAAATTCACTCTCAATATAACTTCTTTAATTGCTTCTAAGAGAGCTTGCTCTGGATGCATTACAAAGCTTACAATGAGGGATTTATATAGCAATACAAAAGCAACACACACCACACACATGTTAATTAATTTAATTTAAATTGATGACACAGAAAGCTTGTTTGTTCAGTATATATATCCTCACATCTCCATTAACCAACAAGGTATGCCCTTCAAAAGGGACTGTATCTTCTTTTACTTGTTCTTAGGGTGCGACTCGTTGTATGACAATACAAAAGAAGAGTATAAAATTTAAATTGAGTACTTTAGACTGGAGGTAAATAAAATTTCTGCAGCCTTATATTTAGTAATATGCTAGCTAGAAGCTTCAAGCCTTATATTATTTGGTCTATGATCTCTCTTTCGCCTTTGTCTTTCTTGTCAGACATAAACATGAAAATTATTTATTTTCCATATGAATTAAAGTAGCTTTAAGCTTGCATTTTAGGCTATATAACCTTTGAAAAATAATAAGCATATTTAGCAAGGCATCCATGACCTTAATTGGCTTTCTAGCGTGTCAATAAATTTTAAAATTCTCAAAGCTAAATGCAACATGTGATCTTTTGTTTGTTTGAGTTTCTCTGATCAAACTTACTTTGTTTTTGAAAAATTACATGTTAAAATGAAATTCAATTAATTATATATAAATTGATAATACGCATGAATTCTTAGCAGGGAAAATTTTTGCTCTATTCTTATGTGGGTTTGTTGCCCCAATCGTTGCCTACATCATCTACAAATGCTAAATTGTTGTACATGTTAGGTGTCATGTCACCCAAAAACGTCCCACCTGGATTTGCTTTAAGGAGGTCACTTGTCAAGACTATAGCAAATGCATGGGACTTTCATGCCTGCACAATGCATGCTACTATTTCAAGTCTAGGCATAATTGTACAAAGGTGAATTTTTGTTCTAATTTAGCAAAATGTTGCAATAATACTTGTTGTCTATAATTACCTAGAACTCATTCTGTCTAGCTTTCATTTAGCTTTTATATAAATAATTGTAGTCGGCACAAGCTTCTCTATTAGATTATGTAGACAAATTATCCTCTGTGACAAATTTCAATAAAGTGCCCATACCAAGATGATAAAAACTCCTCATTGACATAGCCATATTTATATTATGAGTTAGCTTTATTTATATTATGTTGTTAAACTTGTTCCTTTATAACATGCAAAGTTGGTTGTGATAAAAGTTTAATCAATGTTGAACCTTGGTGTGGCTTAGAGCAGCATAAGGTAGGGATTCCATAGATTGGATTATAGAATAATTAGTTCATCCTTTCAAAATAGATTCTGCACCTTAATTTCATTTGGATGAAATATCTTGGCACGGTGGCATTAAACACTATTAACGTGCCAGTTTGTTATCTGTGATATGTTTGTTTTCAGGTACTATCAATTTGGATTTTGTTGCTAAATGAGGTTTTACCTGTGCTTTTGGCGGACTTTGATTTTTGGTACAAGTTTTTGGTTACTGGTGATATTGTAGTTTATTTTGGGATCGATGTAATTTGAAAATACTTCAACGATATAGTTTGTATATGATATTTTAGTCTTAATATATATTAAATTTCATGTATTTTTTTATTTATTTTTTAAATATTATCATTAGATTTTCTGAAAACAAATGTGCAGAATTTGTAAATTTGAAGAAATAATAATAATAATAATGCAATTCAAATAAGAATAAGCAAAATTTAAAAATGATAATAATAATAATGCAACTTAAAAAAGAATAATCTAAATGCAAAATAATAAAAAATAATAATTTTTTTGATGGAATATAATAATATTCTGAAATATTATTAATTGAAATAATAACCATATGCCTGCCAAAAAATTTACAAAAAAGCCAAAAATTCAAATAATTTTGAGATTACCACCAAAATGTGGTGTGACATATATATGATTATTAAAAACTATCATAAATTTATGACGGAAATTTTTTTGTCATAAATTAATGATAGTGACATAGAAGACAGATAGATGTCATGCACCACTTTTTATAATACTTATTTTTCGTCATCTATTAATTGTTTTGTAATAGTGTCTGTTTCAACACATAAACCCAATGCTTCCTAGAGAAGATCTATGAAGGTAATGAAGTATCTAGCTCTACCCTGAGATGGAACTTGTGATAGTTCCTGAAGGTTAAAGTGAATGTAATCCAAAGTTCTTTTTGTGTTAGTTTATATTTCTCCATGTTAGAACTTTTGCCTGGTTTCTTTTCTAGAAACACATTTCTCACAAAACTCTTGCTTGCTCGATCATAGAATGTGAAAGTGAACATAACCCTTGCTTGCTTGCTCGATTCCTTTAATCCCTTTCTACTAATATGTACTAACCTCATATGTTAGAGCTTAGTCTTGATATAGCTTACACTAGTTGTGAACCCCAATAATGATGAACACCAAACAAGAACATACAATTCATTTCTTCTAATTCCCTTTTTGATGACAATGCCCTTATCAATAACCTATATTTGACTATTGACTATTTCCTTCCTTAATACTACATGAATCATCCTTAGTGATATAAGATTTCTTTCAAGGTTAGGCACATATCTCACTTAATTTAAGTCTCTGATTACACTATCAAATATCTTAATATTAACAGTTCCTATTCCAACAATTTTACAAGCAAGATTATTTGCCAACTAGACTTTGCCCCCATCAATGTTCTCAAAAGTCTTAGAGAAATTCTTATTGGGACACACATGAAAGGAAATAGATCTAATATCCACTCACCAATAGTTTTTTTTTTCTATAGCAACAAGACTATCTATAATATGTGAATCACCTTAATTTTCTGAAACAACTTTAGCCTTTCTATGATAATCCTTTTATAGCTTTTTAGGCCTTTTCTTTTAAAGATAAGGAAAAAACTTGGTTAGAGAGGAATTGAAACAAGTCTAGAACAATGCAGATGCTGAAGTTGTTGTTGTAGCACCATTGCTGTAGCAATCCTGGAGCATTGACAGAGAACATTTCACGCGATATACTTTAAAGTTTGCGATCTAGAGTTTCCTAAAGTGGAAGATGGGCAACCTAGACTTCCAGTTGCCCTAATTCTAAGCTATAAAAGGAGCACAAACACAAAGAAAGAAGAGGTTGTCATAAGAGAAAAAGAATAGAGAAACAAAATAAGAGAAAACAAAGATAAAAAAAAAAAAAGAGAATTGAGGACGTCAACAAAGGATTCTAGAAGAACATCAAGTGGATCTCACTCTTATTTCTCGTTCTCTTGTGTCTATCTCGTTATGATGAATTGTTTGATGGCTGAAACTATTTTCTTCTTATTTTATCACAAATTATAAATAAAATTTACTTGTGGTTGAGTGATAAACAAACTTGTTGGTTAATTAACTGATATTCTATGCTGCTGCATGTTTTCTATAGCACGTTGTTATGATAATACTTATTTCAATTCATTATTTCGACTGACCACCCATTTAGTGATACTAGTTAAGAAAGAGCCTAAAAAAGCCTTGTCTTAGTTGAACATATTATAGTAATCCTTGGTTTTAAATTGGGTTTCCTGAGTTAGGTTTAACTTAATTTGAAAAGGGTCATGCTTAATCTAAAATTAATGATGCATTAGATATAGGGATTCACCTTCTAGGGTAATTAAAGTCTAAAACGTGTAATGCTATATATGATGTTAGCATAACAATTCGTCACTGTTAAGTTGCATTTAGATATAAAACATCCAAAATGAAATAGCTGAGGATACATAAGGATTCTGCCCAGTGTTGTAGCAGATGTTGTAGAAACTGATCCAAAAACTAGAAAATAGTAAAAAAGCATTAAGTGAGTTTAATCACTTAATTACTTCATTCCCTTTGGTTTAATGATTTGTTTTAATTTTAATTTAGAATAAAAATTACACTGATAAAATTATTGTAGCAATTCCCATAACAACAATCCTTGTAGAGACAATCTAGAATACTTATCATTATATTACTTGTTGTGTACACTTGTACATTGACATCAATAGCATTTGAAAACCTACAACAAGCTTTTGGTGCCGTTGCTAAGGATTGGTGCTTATTGTAAATTGTGAAATCAATTTTAGTTGGTCCAAGATTTTAATTTTCTTTTTGTTTACCGTATTTATAGAAGTGCTCTCGCAACCCTTGCATGCGAAAATACAAACCTATTGAATTCCGATTTGATCCAGAGATTAAAAGAACTACAAGGAGATTAAGGAAAGAGAATAGGAATTCAAAAGCTACTGTAGTAATGGATGATTTTCAAGATATGGGGAACTTGAACCCTCACGGAGAAATACAACCAGTTAATGACCAAGAAGGTCAGAATGAGTAGAATATTCAAGGACAACAAGGGAACAGCAATATTATCTACATGGTAGATGATATAGACTATGCCGTGTTGACCCTCAAGTTATACATCCTGGAATAGTTAAACGTGAAGTGCAAGTTGCCAATTTCGAGCTCAAACCAGTGATGTTTCAAATGTTACAAATAATAGGGCAATTTAATGGATTGCGATCAGAAGATCATTATCTTCACTTTAAACTATTCTTGGAAGTGAGTGATGCTTTCAAAATTGCTAGAGCATCACAAAATGCATTGAGACTCAGACTTTTCTCGTATTATTTAAGAGACCGAGTAAATGTATGGTTGAATTTTTTGCCACCAGACTCCATCATCACCTGAAATGATTTAGCTGACAAATTTTTGATGAAATATTTTCCACCGAAAAAGAATACAAAATTAAGAAATGAGATCACATCTTTCCATCGACTCGAAGATGAAAGCTTATACAATCCATGCGAAAGATTTAAGGAGTTACTCAGGAGATGCCCTCATTATGGTATTCCTTATTGCATACAATTGGAAACTTTCCACAATGGGTTGAACTCAAGCACTAGATTGATGGTAGATACTTCAGCAAATGGGACCTTGTTGTCTAAGTCATATAATGAGGCTTATGAAATTTTGGAAAGGATAGCCAACAATAACTATCAATGGCCATCAACTAGACAAGCTGCAGCAAGAGCAGCAGCAGGAGTACACAATGTGGATGCACTGACAATATTATTGGCCCAAGTAACCTCATTGACAAATATGGTAAAAGCAATGACTACTACTCCAGCAACAGTTAACCAAGTTGCTGATGTCTTTTGTGTTTATTGTGGAGAGGAACATCTATATAATAATTGTCCTGAGAATCCAGCTTCAGTAAATTATGTGGGCAATTTCAATAGATAAAATCAAAGTAATCCATATTCAAACACCTATAACCTCAGATGGAGACAACACCCAAACTTTTCATGGAGCAATCAAAATCAGCATGTTGCAGAATCCAATGGATAGAGCAGACATGCTTAGCCATCTGGTTTTCACCAGCAATTTAGTGGTCTAAAGCCAAGCTGTATCTTTAAGAAACTTAGAGAATCAGATTGGACAACTTGTGTTATGCAAATTTTATTGAACTCACAAGTGTACGAATCTATTATAGAATAGATTAATGGTGACGAGTGTCGATCCCACGAGCAGGTGGATTTTAATTATGTGTAGAATTAATTTTCTATGAGAGTGGTTGGATTTGTGGTTAAAGTCACTTAGATTATCCTAAAATTTGAATTAAAATGGCGAGAATAAATTGAAGAGAAATCTATTAAAATGAAGTACTTGGGTATCTAGATCTACATCAACATGCACCATGGGCTAAATATTCCTTATTAATGCCAATTAAATCATGAGGGGGGTTTCCACTCCTCATGAACCACACTCTAATAAATATCGTGCTAAGGGCTAATCGTGTCAAATAATAATAACCTCGTACTAGGGAGTCGGTTAAACCAGTGCAGTATCTAGACAAGATTATTACTATTTATCGACGAAAAGTCAAAACATCCACAATAATTAGAGGGGAAAAGAAAGTAAATTTACTAAATAAAGCCCATGGCACATGTTGAGACTTCACCTTCAACCCAAGCTTGAAAGAAAATTAGCTACTCATAATTGAACTAGGGGCAAAATGGAAATTTATTAAAATACGTAGAAAATACAAGATGAAGAAGGAATTACAGAAAATGAAACTCAAAAATGAATTCAGGGATGCCAAATTAATGGGGGTAGCCCCCCTTTTTATAGATACACTGAGTAAATCGTGGCCATCAGATTAAAAACATTTTGGACGCTCAGGATTGCGCCACGTCATTGGTCAACAGTACGCAGTTTGACCACGCGATTTGAATAGTTAGGCGGCTTGAATAGTGACGCGGTTTGGTTGTAAATAATTCCGTGTATATGCATGTACCGTACGCACGATTTTTGATCCACTAACATGCTGCCATGTCACCGATCAACAGTACAAAAGAAATTTAGTTCAATAGGATCATGCCACCTCATCAGTCAATGCCACGTCATCATTCCCTATATGTGAACAGTGCCGTGAACAGTAACATGGACAATACCTTACATGTGAACAGTGCTATTTTTCTTTTTAGGCTCCTCCTATGGTTTTCAACTGCCCTGAGTTCAAAAGTGATGTTCATTTTACTGTCTGATCTCTCGTTCATTGTAAAATGACCATGATGCCCTAAAATACATAAAATACTTAATTAAAATAAAACACACATAATTAAATCACAAGAGACTTAAATACATAAAAGTAAAGGTGTTAGTAAGACTTGAAAAGTAAAAATGGTGATTTTCTCTTTTATAAATATACATATTCTAACACTCAACACACCCCCCAACCAGCTTATTACTAGTCCCTAGCAAATAAAGCGAAAAAAAAATTCAAACCCAAAATGATTTTTTGTTTAAACAATCGTGTTTATTCAATCAGACTAATGATTGCAATCAAATAAAAGTATAAGCATTATCTCCAGTCTAAAGAAATATCACTCCCACATCAACTATCCACATGCATCAATTCAGCAGACTTTGTCATAGCTATAGTAATCAAGCCACTTTCAAGAATGACATGTCAAACCCCAAAATCTCGTTGGAAGCAGTGAATGCTAAACCCAATAAAAATAGTCACTCCAATGAATGGTAAATTTGAGAGAAAATAATGGAGAATTAATATCACACGCTCTCACCAAGATGAAAGAAATATGCCCACAACTTAGAAATAATACGATCTTAAGTCAAACAAAAATGCTAGTCAACCCAATTTATTTATTTATTTTTTATGCACTACTACATCTTTTTAGCCCATATAACTAGCTTCTACTTCAGACTATAGCTTCATAAAATCAAGAAGGATTTTTATTATGATATAACGTAGGCTAGGGACATGGCTAACAAAGGAAGAAAAGCTGGAAAAACAAAATATATGTTTGAGAAAAAGTAGAATTATTTGGAAATCACATGGTATATTTTATTTATATAATTTTTTTCTTTTTTTTCTTTTTTTAATTTCTTTTCTTTTCTTTTTTTCTCGTTTCTTTTTGTATGGCATAACTTTACTAAATAAAATAGATGATAGAACTTGTAAGATATCGGGTAATACTCCAAATCGGAGGATGATAAGTTGACGAAGAAAATATTTTTTTTTTAAAGGCTCAAAAGGGTTAATTATGGATATTTCACAAAAGGGATGGCTAGAAAGACTCAAACTGGTCAAAGATGGCTTTTCCATCGTCTTTTAGGGCTCTAAATAATCTTCCATATCTACTAATTAGATGGACCTTCAGATGTAGCAATCCATTTTTTTTTCTCTTTTCTTTTAGTGGATTGACTCAAAGGAAATCTAGATCATGTATAAAATAATAAACTGCTAAGCTGTATGAAGAATGGGCAAAAAATGTTACTCTTCAAGAAAAATGACAGGCTCAAAAACTCACTTAGTATTTATTATGACATGTGCATTCCTTCAAGCAACTCATATTTGTCTCCGACATCAACATGTAGAGTAGCAAACATAGCTTAACATCACTTAAGACCAGAGGTAATACAAATACTAAAATTTGAAAGTCATCATGTCATCCAATGTAAAAAAAAATTCACACAATTTTTTTTTTAGAGGTAAACGACATTCTACCCCCCAACCTATTCTAAATATAAAAAGAAAATATGCATGCAGAAAGGTAAAAATGATGTAGAAAAAATAATTAGAAAGGTTTCACTTAAAATGATAGAAAAAGAATTTTTTTTTTTAACTAAGAAGATGCGTTTCTAGAGTCACTACACTCCATATTCAGTCATCTTCGACTCAAAAATTTGAAAGTGCATATTTATAAAGGAGAAATTAGAAAGAAGTTAGAAAAAATTATTGTCAAAGCTTAATAAAGAAAAGAAAATGTTCGGATTTTTTTTTTCAAACGAAGAAGACGCATTTCTAGAGTCACTAATGAAAAAAATAATGATAAAATAAAATTATTAAAAACAATAATGCAAATGGTAAAACAACAGTGAAACAAAACAACAGTGAAGTACAAGGATATTCACAGGTAGTTGCGACTGTGGCTCACATCTTTCTCTGGTTTTACGTCCAGATAGGCTTCCCATCCAGTTTTCTTATAAACTGGCAAACAAGGTTGTTTATAGTCTGATTCTCGAGACTGTATCGTGCATGTTCTTTCTAAAATAACGGTCATAACTGGAGAATTGCTCCTTGTGCATATCCACTGGGATGTGTTTCAAGAGACAAAAGTATATCATCAAATGACTCTTATTTAAGCTATCCCTAATTAATTGAATCTTATCTTCCCTGTTATCAGACACCATTCCTAAAAAACATAGTTTTTTATCGCATCTCATTCTAGCACACTTATGACAAGCAATAGAAATTCTTCGAGCTCTTCGTTTTCTTGCATAATTTCCTTTACCACAACCAGGCATGTATGCAATAAATTTTGGAGGCAACTCACCTACCAATCGTACTTTGGCCTCGATTAACCAGCGGATGTTAGCAGGTATGCTATTCCTCATAAGCAATCAAATGTGTTCAGACCAAGCTTTATAAATTGTACGGAGGGCATTCTGAGGAAGTGAAGGGAATCGATTGTGAAGCTTTGCTAGAATCTCATTTCTATCCATACCTTCGCCTTAGAATATCAATTATTATGGGAAACTGAAGTAACCGACTTGATTGTCACAGAGTACCGTTATTCGCCACTTCATCGGGGTAACAAACTAAAGCACACAAAAAAAGTAACAAACTAAAACACAAAAAGAAAATTACAATCGTCCTCTTATTGAATTTACCTCAAGCTCCAACTGGATGTCGAAGATACCTCCCTTAATGTCTCTGAGTTGTCTTTCTAAATCCTCAACATGGGATACTAACTATGGTGGTTGTAGATCCCAAATATGATGTGTTTTACAAAATCGAATTTGGCTTCTAAGATGAGATTTTACACGTTGAAGTCGTCTAAGAATGTCTAAGAGGATTTGTTTAGCTGAGGTACTCATCATTAACAATGATGAAAGAAAACTTAATGGTTAAACAAACACACTTATGTAAAAATAATTTCAATTACCAAAGAATAGTAAAAAGAAAGAAAAAAATCAAATCACCGAAAAGAAAGAAAAATCTCAATTCAAATTTGGTGGGTCACTCAAATTTATTTCGGTGTCCTCTGCATGTAGTTGGTACTCTAGATATGGCTTTAATCTTTGACCATTAACTTTAAAAGTGACACCGTTCTTTGGGTTCTTAATTTCAAGCTCCATGTGGAAAAAAAGTGTGAACAATAAAGGGGGCAGACCATCGAGAGCGTAACTTACCTGGGAATAGGTGTAAGCGAGAGTTGAATAAAAGCACTTTCTGACCTGGGTTGAAAGATTTTCTCAAAATTTACTTGTCATGGAATACTTTCACTCGTTGCTTGTAAATTTTGGCATTTTTATATGCATCATTGCGAATTTCTTCAAGTTCTGTAAGCTGTAATATTCTTTATGAGCTAGCTTGCTGCATGTCAAAGTTGAATTTCTAGATGACCCAGTATGCACGATGCTCGAGTTCCACAGGTAGGTGGTAAACTTTTCCATACACTAGCATGTAGGGTGACATCCCAATCGGGGTCTTAAAAGTCGTCCTATATGCCAATAATGCATCATCGAGTCTTAATGACTAATCTTTTTTATCTGGCCTTACCGTCTTTTCTAATATGTGCTTTATTTCTCAATTGGAGATCTCAACTTGGTCACTGGTTTGCGGATGATATGGGGTCGCCACTTTGTGAGTGATGAAATACTTTGTCAAAAGAGCTTTAATGTTTTGTTGCAAAAGTGGGACCACCATCACTGATTATTGCTCGAGGGAATCCAAAGCGTGAAACAATATTCCTTTTAAAAAATCCTATCACCACCTTGTGATCATTGGTTCTACATGGAATTGCTTCTACTCATTTCGATACGTAGTCAATAGCAACCAATATGTATTGATGGCCAACAGAAAGGGGAAATGGTCCCATGAAGTCGATACCCCATACATCAAAAATCTCGACTACTAAAATTGGGTTTAGTGGCATCGTATTCCTTCGTGTAATGCCTCCATATTCGTTGAAACCTATCACATGAAGAGCAAAAAGTGTAAGCATCTCGAAATATAGTTGGCCAATAGAAACCACATTGTAAAACTTTAGTGGCTGTTTTCTTATTGCTAAAATGCCTTCCACAAGCTTGTTCATGGTAGAATGAAAGGATATTTTGAAATTCATTTTTTGGGACACATCGTCTAACAATTTGATCTGCACAATACTTGAACAGATATGGGTCATCCCAAAAGAAATTCTTTATTTCTGCAAAAAATTTGGCCTTGTCCTTCTTGGTCCAATGCTCTGGAAGTAGACCTGTAACAAGATAATTAATGATACTAGCATACCATGGTAATACTTCCACACTCATCAATTGTTCATCTGGAAATGACTCATTCAATGTTAATAGTTCTATAATTGTGTCAAAATTAAGACACGAGAGATGGTCAGCCATAACATTTTTTGTGCCTTTCTTATGTTTGAATTCCAAATCAAATTCCTGCAAAAGTAACACCCAACGAATTAGTCTAGCTTTTTCATCTTTCTTTGTGAGAAGATATTTAAGAGCAGCATGATCTATGAACACAATTATTTTACAACCAATAACATAAGATCGAAATTTCTCTAATGCAAAAACTACTGCTAATATTTCTTTTTCAGTGGTTGAATAGTTCAACTGTGCATCATTCAATATTATACTAGCATAGTAAATAACATGGGGAATTCGATCAACTCTTTGTCCGAATACTGCTTCTACTGCATAATCAGATGCATCACACATGAGCTCGAATGGTAAGTTCTAGTTTGGGGGCTGAATGATAGGTGATAATATCAACAACTGCTTTAGTTTTTCAAATGCCACAAGACATGAATAATCAAAGATAAATGGTACATCCTTAACAAGTAGATTGCATAAGGGTCTAGAAACTTTACTAAAATCTTTAATGAAACGTCTATAAAAACCAGCTTGCCCAAGGAAAGATCTTACTTCTCTGACTGTTTTAGGTGGAGGAAGATTGGAAATGAGATCCACCTTGGCTTTATCAACCTCAATATCTTTGCATGAAATAATGTGACTGAGAACAATACCTTATTTTACCATAAAATGGTACTTCTCTCAATTTAAGACCAAGTTTTTCTCCATACATCTATGCAGAACTAGTGTTAAATGATGTAAACGTTGATCAAATGAGTCACCAAAGACAGAAAAATCATCCACAAAGACTTCAAGGAATCGTTCAATCATACCAAAAAAAATGCTTAACATGCATCATTGAAATGTAGCAGGTGCATTACATAATCCAAATGGTATCCTATGTAAAAGTACCAAAATGGCAAGTGAAAGTGGTCTTCTCTTGATCATTTGGTGCTATGGGAATCTGATTATATCCTGAGTAACCATCTAGAAAGCAATAAAATTCATGGCCTACTAATCTATCAAGCATTTGATCGATAAATGGTAAAGGAAAATGGTCTTTATGTGTGACAGAATTCAACTTTCTATAATCAATACATACACGCCATCTTGTAGTCACTCTAGTGGGTATCAATTCATTATCAGTATTAGTAACTACTGTGACTCCTGACTTTTTAGGGACAACTTGCACATGATTGATACATGAACTATCAAAAATAGGGTAAATGATACATGCATCTAATAGCTTAAGGACTTCAGTTCTAACAACTTTTTTCATGTTAGGATTTAACCGACGTTGCATTTCCTTAATAAGTTTAGCATTTTCATCAAGGTGAATGTAATGCATACAGTCTACTAGATTTATACCTTTTATGTCGGCTATGGTCCATCCTAATGCTCTTTTGTGCTTTTTTAAAACATCCAACAACTAAATTTTTTGTTCGTCATTTAGGGATGATGAGATGATTGCTAGCAGAGTGTTTTCTTCTCCCAAAAACACATATTCCAAAGTGTTGGGTAATAGTTTGAGCTCGAGTTTCGGTGGTGATTCTGATGATGGGATAAATTTCTTCTCTAATGGTGCTAGTTGTTCAACTTTTAACTTCCAATTATTAGTGTCCATAGATGGTGCTGACCGATCTGTCAATATCAAAATCCAAACCAAAGTGAGTTAAAACATATTTGTAAAGGGTCATCACTAAGGTTTGAAAGAAAAGTATTATCAACTAATGCTTCTATTAAATCCACATCAACAATTCCATCATCTGCATTGTGAGGTTGTTTGGCAATATTGAAGATGTTTAGCTCCATAGTCATGTTGGTAAAGGACAACTGCATATTTCCAGTCCTGCATTGAATGTGAGCATCAACAGTTGCCAAGAAAGGTCGGCCTAGGATAATGAGGATGTGCTTCATTGAATCCTGGATTGGTTGAGTGTCAATTACAATGAAATCAACAGGAAAATAAAACTTGTCTACCTGGATAAGCACGTCCTCCACAATACCATGAGGTATTTTCGTAGATCTATCTGCAAACTGTAACACCACTGGAGTTGGGTGTAATTTTCCCAATCCAAGTTTCACAAATACTGAATAAGGCAACAGATTTACACTAGTTCCTAAGTCCAACAAAGCATTCTCAATTGTGTGGTTCCCTATACTACATGAGATAGTGGGGGAGCCTGTGTCTTTGTATTTTAGAGGAATTTTGTGTTGGAGTATAAAACTAACGTTTTCTGTTAAAAGACCTTCTTTTGAACGTGAATGTTTCTCTTTTCAGTACAAAGGTCTTTAAGAAACTTGGCATAAGATGACACTTGTTTTATAGCATCAAGTAAAAGGATGTTAACACTTACCTGTTTGAAGATTTTAAAAATCTCACCTGTTGATTTTCCCTTCTTTCCTTTAGCTAACCTTTGAGGAAATGGAGCTTTAGGAACATATTCTTGTGGGTTGGTTTCTTCTTTCTTTGATTTGTTTGATTTTATTTTTACAGGTACAATTTGATTTGTTTTTGTCACAGGCATCTCCACTTTATTGTCGACTTCTTTCCCTTTTCGCAAGGTCATGACGGCTTTGACCTCTCCATGCTGTTGTGGTGAACTGGTACTTGTTTCATGTACTCTTTTAGGATTAGGCACAGGTTGACTTGGGAATTTGCTTTTCTCAACAGTCATTGCCAGAGTTTGAACTGAAGAGGCAAGCTGTCCCACCATCTTCTCAAGGTTTAAAACTAATTGGGCTTGTGAGTTGAAGCCTACTCTCATCTCATTTCGGAGTTCATCAATGGTGCGGTTTTGTTGCTCGATTGTGGAGTGAGTAAGATTCTTGAGATTCTGGAATGCATCCTCCCATGGTCTAGGTTGAGAGTAGTTCTGGTTCTGAATGTATGGTCTAAATGAGGGCTGAGAGGCTTGAGGAACTTGAGGAATTGGTTGCATTGGTGGAGCTGGAGCTGCTGGTCCATTCTGTTGGAATCCTTGAGACTATGAAAAATTGGGGTGGTCTCTCCATCTAGGGTTATATGTGTTGGAGTATGAGTTATAATTTGATGGTTTTATCATTACACCTATGGCATTGGCTTGATCTAGGTATGAGTCATGGTCATGTGCTTCTGTTGATTTAGCAGTCGTTAACGATGCTAATTGTCGGGGAAGACCTTCAACCATTTCTTTGACTTCTTTAATTCCCGAACTTGACTCGCCAATGTGAATCTCATTCACTCCTTTAATTCTTTTAGTATTCCTGAATGATCGACTCCGTTGTTGGGAATTATCCGCTTGTTGTTGGAAGAAATCCCAAATCTCTAATGCACTTTTTGACATTAGCTCTCCTCCACTTGTTGCCATTAGCCATTCTTGCACTGAGAAATATTTATTCAAAAATTTAATTACCATTTGTTTTCATGATGTAATGCTATTAGCAGGCAATGTATTGAGCCATGAACAAGCTCTATCCTTTAAAGAAAATGGGAATAATCTAAGTTTAACATTATCGTCTGAAAAATTCTCATATTTAAAAGTTTGACAAACAGCATGAAAATCATTCAGATGATTATATGGGTTATCATTTTCTAGGCCATAGAATGTTGGGAGACAATTTAGCACACTAGGTTTTAGTTCAAAACTCATAGCAGCTACATTTTGGTATCTTATGCATGATGTGCTCAAGTTAGCTAAGGGACTGAAGTAGTCCTTAAATGGCCTCTCCTGTGGTGGTGCTTGTTGTTGTTGTTGCTGCAAATCCATTTCAATTTTATTTTTAATTTCAACGTGTTTGTGTGTGCGAAGTGTTCTTTTGAGTTCAAAATCTATGGGGTCAAGATTAGGTAATAATGACCTTCGACCATGCATGCAAAGAAAACAAAAAAAAATGAGAACAAAACAAATAAAAATAAAGAAGAAGGAGAAATTGCGATACTAACCTTATTACGCTGTTACAACCTTACTACAAAAACACACTAAAAAAAATACGTGCAACAAATTAACTAAAAATAAATTAAATTAATAAGATAAACGAAAAATTACAAAGAAAAATAACTTGAAAATTAAACAACAAAATTTTAAAGAGAAAAAGAAAAGAAATTTTTACCTCAAAATGTAGATTCATTTTTTTTTAAATAAGAAAAGAATTACAAGAAAAGAACTAAAAGAAACTATTTACAAAAATTAATTCTACGAATTAAAATAACTTACCTTCCCCGGCAACGGTGCCAAAAACTTGTTGTGCAAATTTTATTGAATTTGTAAGTGCACGAATCTATTGTAGAATAGATTAATAGTGACAAGTGTCGATCCCACGAGCAGGTGGATTTTAATTGTGTGTAGAATTTATTTTCTGTGAGTGGTTGGATTTGTGGTGAAAGTGACTTAGATTATCCTAAAATTTGAATTAAAATGGCGAGAATAAATTGAAAAGAAATCTATTGAAATGAAGCACTTGGGTATCTGGATCTGCATCAACATGCACCATGGGCCAAATATTCCTTATTAATGCCAATTAAATCATGAGGGCGGTTTCCACTCCTCATGAACCACACTCTAATAAATATGATGCTAAGGGCTTATCGTGTCAAATAATAATAACCTTGTACTAGGAAGCCAGTTAAACCAGTGTGGTATGTAGACAAGATTATTACTATTTGTCGACGGAAAGTCAAAACATCCACAATAATTTGAGGGGAATAGAAAATAAATTTACCAAATAAAGCCCGTGGCACATGTTGAGACTTCACCTTCAACCCAAGCTTGAATGAAAATTAGCTACTCATAATTGAACTAGCCCATGGCACAAGGGGCAAAATGTAAATGCATCTACCGTACGCACGATTTTTGGTCTACTAACATGCTGCCACGTCACCGATCAACAATACATAAAAATTTTAGTTCAATAGGATCGTACCACCTCATCAGTCAATGCCACGTCATCATTCCGTATATGTGGACAATGTAGTGAACAGTAACATGGACAGTATCGTACATGTGAACAATGTCATTTTTTCTTTTATGCTCTCTTAAGGTTTTCAACTGTCCTGAGTTCAAAAGTGATGTCTGTTTTACTATTTGATCTCTCGTTCATTGTAAAATGACCATGATACCCCTAAAATACATAAAATACTTAATTAAAATAAAACACACATAATTAAATCACAAGGGACTTAAATACATAAAAGTAAAGGTGTTAGTAAGAATAGAAAAGTAAAAATGACGATTTTCTCCTTTATAAATATACATTTTCTAACACTCAACAGTTTGCTACACCATTGAGCAACAGACCTCAGAACAGTTTACCAAACAATACAGAGGATCCAAGGAGACAAGGAAAAGAGCATTGCAAAGTAATTAACTTAAGGTCTGGAAAGAATGTTCATATTCCAGTTGGAGAATGTTCATATTTCGGTTGGAGTACCAAAAAGAAGAGTGGAACTTAATTCAACCCAAGAGGAAACTCAAATTGAAAAAGAGCCACAACAACCCATTTTCCAGCACGCTAGTGAGAGTAGCTAAGCTACAATAACTGCAGAATAACATAATTCAGTGCGTGTTGAGGAAGACGTTGCTGCACTAACAACAGACCAGAATAAAGCATAAGAAAAGCAGTCTGTACGGCTTGCTGCAGCACAACAGTTTAAACATCCATCACCCTTCCCATAAAGATTTCATAAGCAAAAGCAAGACAAGCAGTTCAGCAAATTCTTGGAAGTATTGAAACAACTGCATATCAACATTCCTTTTGTGGAAGCATTGGAACAAATGCTAAATTATGTGAAGTTTTTGAAAGATATATTGGCAAGGAAAATAAGGCTTGGAGAATTCGAAACAGTTGCTCTAAACATATAAAGAAGTTCCAATTATTTTAGGCAGACCATTTTTAGCCACATTAAAGACTTTAATTGTTGTTAAAAAAAGAGAGTTGACCATGAGGGTTAATGATTAGCAAGTCACCATTAACGTACTAGAAGCAATGAAGAGTCTTGATGAAGTTGAATATTGCCATTTGGTCAGTGCTGTGGAGCTTGCTGTCACAGACAACTTAAACAATTGTTGTAGCAATGAAGAAATCAAGGCTACTACATTTGAAGAACTTGAGGATGAAGATGCTACCGTAGTGCATATAGCATGGTTAAGAAATAAGTAACCCGTAAGGACTAACAGACATTTTGAGCCTCATTTTAGAATTAAAGTTCTACCCTCACATTTGAAATATGTTTATCTTGGTAATAATAATACATTACATGTAATCATTTCATCTCCTTTGAATGCAGATCAAAAGAAAAGTTTGGTGGATGTGTTAGGGAAATACAAGAAGGCCATTGAATGAACCATGCCAGATATCAAAGTAATCAGCCTCTCCATATATATGCATAAGATCATGTTGGAAGATTGTTACAACAGCTCAGTAGAGCAGCAAAGAAGATTAAATCCCATCATCTACCCAATATCCTACAGCTCCTAGGTGAGTCCAGCACAATGTGTTAAAAAAAATGGAGTGACTGTTGTAGCAAATGAGAATAATGAGCTTATTCTCACAAGAACAGTGACTGGATAAAGAGTTTGCACGGACTATAGGAAGCTAAACAAAGGCACAAGGAAGGATCATTTCTCGTTGCCTTTCATAGATTAGATGCTGGACATACTTGCTAGAAAAGAGTACTACTATTTCTTAGATGAGTATTCAGGCTACAACCAGATTGTTATAGCACCAGAGGATCAAGAGAAGACAACATTGGATGAGTATGCCCTTCGATTTGTGCAATGGTCCAACAACATTCCAGAGGTGTATGATGACTTCTCGGTTTTTGAAGAGACTTATGATGATTGTTTGCTCTACCATTTTATGGTACAAGAAAGGATCGTCCTAGGCCATAGAGTCTCTAGAAAGGGAATGGAAGTGGATAAGGCCAAAATAGAGGTGATTGATAAACTTCCACCACCTATTTCAGTTAAGGGCATTAGGAATTTCTTGGGACATGCAAGATTCTATAGAAGATTCATTAGGGATTTTTCCAAAATATCAAAACCCTTATGCCAGCTACTGGAGCATGACAAACCTTTCCATTTTGATGAGCATTGTTTAAAGGCTTTTATGGAATTGAAGAAAGCTCTTATTACAGCACCAATTTATGGCATCAGATTGGAGCTTACCTTTTAAGTTGATGGGTGATGCCAGCGACCACTCTATTAGAGTAGTGTTAGGGTAAAGGAAGAACAAAATTTTTCACTCTATTTATTATGCTAGCAAAACTCTAGCCGATGCTCAAATCAATTACACTATCACTGAAAAAGAGTTACTAGCAGTTGTCTTTGCTTTTGACAAATTTAAAGCCTATTTGGTTGGCACCAAAGTGATTATTTAAACAGATCACTCAGCTATAAAGTATTTTATTTCAAAAAAAGATGTCAAATCAAGGTTGATAAGGTGGATCATTTTGCTACAAGAATTTGACTTGGAGATTAAAGATAAAAAAGGGACTGAGAACTAAGTAGCAAATCATCTTTCAAGGCTGGAAGCAAATGAAAGCACTCTGACCAAGTAAGAGAGCATAAAGACATTTCCTAATGAGCAATTGTTAATGTTACAACATACATAGATGCTGCAACAATTTAGATTACCATACTATGCAGATTTTGCAAATTAATTAGTGAGTAGAGTGTTACCACTTAATCTGAGTTACCAGCAGAAATAGAGAACTGGTTAAGGCATTTTAGACTTACCAAAATCCATCCTCATGGTGTTGTGGACCTCAAAGATGAGAGAACTGGTCATGAATTTATGGTAAGTGGGCAGCAAGTTAAACACTATATTAATGATTATTTGCACCATTCAAGGGAGGATTTATGCCTTACAGACCCAGCTTGAGCAATTAAGGGAAGGTCAGGCTGAAAGACCTTAAATCAAGCGCTAATTGGGAGGCAACCAAATAATTAATGAAATTATTCCTTTAACATTAAATTTAGTTTTCATGTTTTTCTTTACGGTTGTTGACATTTTGAAGTTTTTATCTAATTTCTTTCTTTTTTTATTTTATTGCAGCATGTATAAATAATAATTAAAAAAATGGCTAAAACATTGACACTAGTTGTTGCAACATTACACTTCACAAGACAGTTGGACAATGGTTCTGATCAAACAAGGGATTTTAGCACAGTTGCTACAGCACTAGATTACTTGTTGTTGCAATGATTATTACCGTTATAGTGACACAACTATGGAGAGTCCTTTTTAACCGTTAGGAGTAAATATTTGACAGCTGGCTCAGCAAATCAAGATAAAGATAAGGATGGATTACATAATCCCTAAATGCCCGAACCTAATATCCTTTTCTTTTAAATGTGGATTTGCTTTAAATTTTAAATATAATTTCTAAATTTATCCCATTAATTATTTTTTTAGGGAAAGTATCGTTACACCACCTGTATTTTGCCTTATATTCATCTAACCACCACAAAATTGTAACATGTTCTCTCTACATCACATTTGTTTTCAAATTTGTCTCAACTAGCCACTTTTGCACTAACACTGTTAAATAATTTAAACGAAATGACAATTTTACCCCTAAATAAATTAAAAGACCATTTTATTTTATAAAAACTTTGAAAAATAAGAAAATTATTATTATAAAAATATCCCTAAATTCAATAAAAAAATAAATCTCAAATAGAGATGCTCATATGATTTTTATTAAATTTAGATTTTGTAAAATTTTAATAATTATTTTTATTAACATTAAAATTTTTTAAAATTTTAATAAAAATAACTGAATTTATTTATTAAAAAAAAATAATTTTGAAAATTTTTATTAAAATAACTGAATTTATTTGTTAAAAATAAATCCCAAAATTTTAATAATTTAGGGGATTTTTATTAAATCCAAAAATTTTGCAATTATTTTTATAATTATAATTTTTATTTAGATTTTTATTAAAAAAAAAATTCTAATTTTGGTATCAGAGCCAAGGGAAAGTAGGTGTTATATTGGGTAAAAATCTGTGTGTTTACTTCTTTCGTTAAATCTGTGTGTTTGCTGAATTTTTACTGGTAGTAAGTCCCGTTTTAGGATAAGGGTTTCCGCTTAGGGCTGTAAAACCATACCTGCAGGCATTCATATAGGTTTTAATTTAAGTTTTAAATTGCATCTAAACATTGTTTAGATGCAATGTTTTGAACATCTTTTTCCAAAACATATTTTGCAGCTTTGCAATCAATTCTAATGAAGGAATACTTGAGGAAGAATCTTTATCAGAGAATCTAGATGAAGTAGATCTCCTAAAAGATAGTTTGACTTTACCGTCTAAATACTGAGTCACATTTTGCAACTCTGTATTTGGTTCAAGTTGTTTTGGAATCACTGGTGCAGTGGCTCCTTCAAGAATCCATTCGTCTGGAAGATTAACATCTTTCCATTGGATTGGTTTTGGAATAACGGTGTTGGCTTTAGACATGTCAGTCTGCAAGAGAAGAGTCTCATCTCTTTTTTACTGGAATTTATGTTGTGTATTAAACGCTGAAATCATGGCTTTATACGATATTTTGAAAATTAACGCAACTGGAACAGATCCTTCTAACATGTGATAGTTATGTGTTTTGATCTGTAAAATCATGCTTTTCAAAATATTCTTGTCTTTTAAAGAAACCGTTATGTTGGGATAACAGTCGAATGAAATAGGTCCTTTACAGAGACTAGATTCAATACTACTGAGTAAGGAATCATCAAAAGAGATGAACCTCCCATCTCTGAAGACAGCAAGGATAGAAGTATTTAGTCCTTCTTTAGTTAATGGTTTTATGCCGACTTGGATCAAACCAATATGCACATAATTAAAATTCTTTTCTTTTAATTTCTTTAAAGAATGTTCTGAGAACAAGTGAATTGTTTCAAATGGTTTTGAAAGTGTGATGTCACGTTCTTCAGTCTTTATAACGCAAGCAGTCTTTAAAAAATCAAGTTTTTTCATTTTATAAATCTTATATTTAGAAACCTTTGGTAAATCCCAATTGTCAATTGCTTTATTAAAATCTTCAATAATGAATTCTTCTGAATTCACCACGTTCTTTGAAACACTAGTCTTCTCGGAAGAAGAGCTAGAGAAAGATAATATTCTATGCAGTAGAGAATCCATGCAATTTAAAACTTATTTTGCAGCTTTGCAATGTTTAGAAGTTTATGCTTTATTGAGTTCTAGAGTTTTTAGAAGTTTATCGAGGTATTAGAAGTATCTAAACATTGTTTAGATGCAATGTTTTGAACATCTTTTTCCAAAACATATTTTGCAGCTTTGCAATCAATTCTAATGAAGGAATACTTGAGGAAGAATCTTTATCAGAGAATCTAGATGAAGTAGATCTCCTAAAAGATAGTTTGACTTTATCATCTGAATACTGAGTCACATTTTGCAATTCTGTATTTGGTTCAAGTTGTTTTTGGAATCACTGGTGCAGTGGCTCCTTCAAGAATCCATTCGTCTGAAAGATTAACATCTTTCCATTGGATTGGTTTTGGAATAACGGTGTTGGCTTTAGACATGTCAGTCTGCAAGAGAAGAGTCTCATCTCTTTTTTTACTGGAATTTATGTTGTGTATTAAACGCTGAAATCATGGCTTTATATGATATTTTGAAAATTAACGCAACTGGAACAGATCCTTCTAACATGTGATAGTTATGTGTTTTGATCTGTAAAATCATGCTTTTCAAAATATTCTTGTCTTTTAAAGAAACCGTTATGTTGGGATAACAGTCGAATGAAATAGGTCCTTTACAGAGACTAGATTCAATACTACTGAGTAAGGAATCATCAAAGGAGATGAACCTCCCATCTCTGAAGACAGCAAGGATAGAAGTATTTAGTCCTTCTTTAGTTAATGGTTTTATGCCGACTTGGATCAAACCAATATGCACATAATTAAAATTCTTTTCTTTTAATTTCTTTAAAGAATGTTCTGAGAACCAGTGAATTGTTTCAAATGGTTTTGAAAGTGTGATGTCACGTTCTTCAGTCTTTATAACGCAATCAGTCTTTAAAAAATCAAGTTTTTTCATTTTATAAATCTTATCTTTAGAAACCTTTGGTAAATCCCAATTGTCAATTGCTTTATTAAAATCTTCAATAATGAATTCTTCTGAATTCACCACGTTCTTTGAAACACTAGTCTTCTTGGAAGAAGAGCTAGAGAAAGATAATATTCTATGCAGTAGAGAATCCATGCAATTTAAAACTTAAATTAAAACCTATATGAATGCCTGCAGGTATGGTTTTATAGCCCTAAGCGGAAACCCTTATCCTAAAACGGGACTTACTACTAGTAAAAATTCAGCAAACACATAGATTTAACGAAAGAAGTAAAGACACAGATTTTTACCTAATATAACACCTACTTTCCCTTAGCTCTGATACCAATAACGACCGGGATCGTGGAAAGTGTGTGAGTGTTCAAGAAATAAATAAAATTAAAGATTTTAATGGTCAATTTTAATTGGTATGTGGATTTTAATCGGTACGTGGCGTTGTTCCCAGATCGATGCAGAACTTAATCTGCCTTTGGAACCAGATCTGACTTAGGACAGATCAATATCTCGCACGTTCTGTTTTCCAGCCTATATACCAAATTCTTTAGAACTTTAAAATGATTCTTTAGCAAGCCTAGCAACAGATCTAAAGGCTCATAGATAATACTAGATCTGGATCCCGGAAGTAGTATTCTGATTGGTTGGAGGGAGGAGATAAGATACAACAGAAGACAGAGATCCGGTCTCTTTGTTTCTGACGAGTCTCAGTCTTCCTCTCGATTTAAATACAAAGACTGGGTCTTTAACTGTAGCGAGTTTGTAGCTTCACAACTATAGCGAAACTGTAGCTTCCTGACTGTAGTGAAACTGTAGCTTCCTGACTGTAGCGATACTGTAGCTTGAAACAGTGGCTTTACAAGAGAAATGCATAAAATTACATGAAAATATATAAGAGGAAAATTCGGGTGAAGAGACATGTGCGCTCTCACTTGTGTCCAGGGGACCACCCAAAGTAATACAAGTGATAAATACAGAAAATGAATAGAAAATTAGTACTTTTTTTTCTTTTTTTTTTAATTTACAAAAATTTAAATTTACAAATTCTTTAACAATGCTTTACAGGAGGGAAGATGCCGAAGCAATCATCTTCATTCTCATTTCCAAGGGAAATGAATGGCTCGGCTTCTCCAGAAGAGCTTGAACCGGAACTTGCAACTAATGGCTCAGATCTCGATGCGAGAAACTGTTCCATCACTTTAAAATATTCTTCTTCTGTCTTGGCACCGGCCAAAAGAGATTGGGCTTTGGATTTTTGGGTAAGGAATGTTCCTTGGGCTTTAATGTCTTTGATGGTTGGTTGTAGAAGGCCTTTAGAGGAGAGCCAATTTTCGATCATGTTAACAGTCAATTTCGATTGTTCATCAAATTTTGACCACCATTTGACTTTAAAGGTTCTTTGTATAATTAATTGGGCATCTTGTGGATGGTATCGAAAGTTCCACATCCAAACCCAAGGGAGAAAGAAATTTGTACAGAAGCAGAGAAAATGAGGGAAACGTTTCTCAGACTCTGTAGGTACATAGTGGGTTTTAAAAAGATTTAGGCACTGGATGGCATTTTGGGTGAGGATTTCAGGGCATGGGCCGAAATAATTCCACCACTGCTGGAACCAGTTTGGGAGGCTTTGGACGGTTATTTTTGGATTGAAAAACCAGCCTTTAGGAAAAAAATTTGAAATTGCTTGAAAAGGATCAGGTGGTAAAAACCATCTTCTATGGATAAAATATTTTAGAAATGGGTTTTATCATACCAATCCGAAGTTTTCTTTGAAAGCTTTGTTTGTGAAAGAACAATCTGAGAAGATGAACTTTCACCAGAAAGAATCACATTTTGTGAAGAAGTTTATTTAGAAATAGGTTTTTCTTCTTTAGGAGAAATCTGGCTTTGAGAAAAACTTTGTAAGGCGAGCAGAAGCTCAGGGGATTTAGAAATGGATTTCATCCATTCATTTACCTGCTCCTGGGAGGCAAGGGCTTTGGATTGGGCTTCTTGGTCTTCAATAGCGTTAATCCAAGACTTTATAGGCATTGCTGAAGAAAGCAATTTTTCTTTAGGTAAAGAGGATTGGGAGGCTTTAGGGGTTGTTTTGGATATGCGTTCTGTGAGGATCCCTTTCCCTTTGTCTCGTCTTTTGGGCGGCATTATCTGTTTTGAAGAAATTCCCTGGTTAGAAAATCAAGGAGCGAATTTGTATCTCCTTTAATAAATTCAAAATCAAAATCGAAAATGCTTAAAATAGCTTGCCAACGTGCAAAAATTTGTTTAGATGCAATGTTTTGAACATCTTTTTCCAAAACGTGTTTTGCAGCTTTGCAATCAATTCTAAGTAGAAACTTTTGATTCAATAAATCACTTTGAAATTTGGAAATGCATAAAACAATGGATAAAATTTCTTTTTTAATAGTAGAATAGTTTTTCTGGCATTCGTTCCAATGTGCAGAAACATATTGTACTATTTGTTCTTTATTACTGTCAATTTGCTTTAATATCCCACCATAACCTAGGTCTGATGCATCAGTCTTAACAATTTTAGGCAATGCAGGATTTGCAAGAAATAAACATGGAATGTTTTTTACTATGGTCTTTATGTGTTTAACAATTTTTGTATGTTCTTCGGACCATGCAATAGGAGTTTTCTTTAACCTATCATGCAATGGTTTGGCGATCCTATTGATATTAGGACAAAAATCAAGAACATAATTTAAACTGCCTAAAAATCTTTGCAATTGGGTTTTATCAAGAAACTTGTCAGTGAAGGCAAGGGACCTTTCAATGGGAGTGATGGTTCCTTTGGAAATGTAATGACCAAGAAACTGAACTTTAGTTTGGAATAAAGAAACTTTAGAACTAGAAATGGCTAGATCAGCTTTCTTAGTTGCCAAATAAAAAGTCTTTAAATGTTTGAAGTGTTGTTCAATAGATTGAGAAAAAATCAACACATCATCTATATACACAATGCAAAAATCAGAAAAAGGATTATAAATATCATTCATTATTCTTTGAAATTCTGAAGGTACATTTTTTAAACCAAAAGGCATTACTGTCCATTCGTATTGACCAAATGGAACAGTGAAAGCGGTTTTATAACGGTCTTTAGGATGAATTTGGATTTACCAAAAACCAGATTTCATGTCAAATTTTGAAAATATGAATGCAGAGTGTAGTTTTTAGAGCAAATCTTTTTTATTAGGTATAGGGTACCTAATCCATTTTAATGCTTTGTTAAGAGGTTTATAATTTATTACTAATCTAGGAGTTCCCCTTTCTATTTCAGAATTCTTGTTGACATAGAAAGCGGCACAAGACCAAGGAGACCTAGATTTGACAATAAGTCCTTTAGATTCTAAATCTTTGATTTCTTGTTGACAGTGTTTTTCCAAATCCATATTCATTTGAATAGGACGGGCTTTAGCAGGGATTTGTCTTTCCTCAAAAGAATTTTCATATGGCAGGTCAACCAAATGTTGTTTTCGGTTCCAAAAAGCACTTGGTAAATCAGCACATATTTATTTCTCAATCAGGGCTTTAAAATCAGAAATTTTTCTTTGTATAAATTTATTTTTCAATTGATTTTCGATTCTTTATAAACTCAAATCTTTTCGTAAGCAAGTTAAATCAATTTGTTTTGTTTTAAGCAAAACATTTATTTGATTCTGGTAGACAGAACAGGCTTTAACAATATTTAAATTTCTGGTTTTAGGTTTTTCAATAAAAGGAAAAATTAATTTGTTTTTCTTTGCTTTAAAAGATATACTATCGTAATTGACAGTATATGGACTAATGAGGTTTATAAAGGGAGTGCCTAAGATAACAGCATGATTAATATCATTTGTTAAAAGAAAGGAAGTCCTGAATTCAAAACCATTGTTATGAATCGAAGCATCAACTTTGGATTTTATTTTTAGCTTTGAATTGTTTGCGGCAGAAAGTCTTTCATTGGTTTTTTCTTGAAATTTCTTTGGAACAATATCTTCTTTAATACAATTTAAATCAGCACCAGTGTCAAAGAGAGCAATGGTGTCGATTTCAAAATCTTTAGAAAAGATCAGGGTAATTTTAATCAAATACTTTCTTGTGGTAATTTGTTTTAAAACAAATAGAAAATCATTAGGTATAGATTCAATGTTTTCAAGATTTTGTTCTTCATTATTATTATCATCTGGTTCTGATTCTTTATCAGAATTTTCTTGTAATTGTCTTTGTAGGAGAAGTTGAATGGTTTCAGAATCATTCTTTTATTTTCTTTTAATTCTTTTATTTCGAGTTTAAAATCTTTAATCTCTTTTTGAAGGTCTTGAATATTGGGAGTCATTGTTTTCTTTGTTTTCTTTTTGTCCAAGATTTCAGTGAGGTCATAAGTATTCTTTCAGATTATTGGGGCTTTAGAAGTTTATGCTTTATTGAGTTCTAGAGTTTTTAGAAGTTTATCGAGGTATTCTTTTTTAAGGTTTGGATCATAAATGTGTTTAATTAACTCAAGAAAAGTTTCTTGGTCTTTAGTCAACACATTGATTTTCTTTAAGTAAGATTCTGCACTACTACTGTTAGAATCACTGGAAGATATAGAATCAGAGTCATTCAACTCATCAACCTTTAGGGGTTCACTGTCTCCCGTCATGGAAGACTCAGAATCAGAAAACTCTACAAGCAATGGGGCAACTTTAGAGAGAATATCGTCATCAAGGCCAAACTCATGGAGCTTTTTGTTCATTCTACAAAATTTTGCAGTATGGCCTTTCTTTCCACATTTGTAACATGTGGCTTCTTTGTAGTTAAAAGGGGTTCTTTGTTTGGGCTTGAAATCTGTCCTTTTAGAGAAGCTGGGTTCTTATAAGGCCTCGATGGTTTCTTATAAGAAAGTTGATCTCTAAAATCTTGGAAGGGTTTTCTATTACTCCTTGATTTGTAATGTTTCTTGTAAGGTTTCGAAGAACACTTACCATTACAATCTTTAGGAGTGGAGGTTTTAAAGGGGTCATAATTGAATTGCTTACAGAAACTGCCTAGTTCTTGCTTAGATTTCTTAAGCTCCCATTTTAGACGTTTCTGAAGTTTCAAGTCTTGACAAATCTTTAATCCTTCCTTATTGACAAAACTGACAAGTTCACCATAGGTAAGCTCATCATAAGGAATGCGATTTTCATAAAGGGCTTTAATGGAATTTCTAACCTTTTCTCCCAATAGGGTAGGTAAGCCTGCAAGGAATTTTTCCTTCCAGGTTGTATGATTTGCATCATCCCTAAGAAAGAGACTGTTAAAGAAAGTGGTTTTGTAACTTTAGAATTCACTAAGTTTCCTACATCTCAGATTGTGTAGTAACTCAGCATTCTTATCTCTAAGGTGAGAAGGATCACCTATGAAATGGAGAGAAATAGTTAGAATCAGGGTAGCAATTGCATCCTGAATGGGACTATTGAATTCGTCGAGAATGGGGGCTCCATTTTCGTCTACTTGGATAGAATTTAGGATGTCTAGTTGTTGCTGTTTAGTGAGAAGATGATCCCACCAACCTTTTAGTTGACCGGTAAAACCAGCAATGAGGATTTTTGCAATGGCTTTGTCAGAAGTTCCGGACTGGGTTTTATAAGCATTAGCTGCCATGGTCATCTGTTGCAACAATCCTAGGATATTGTATTCAGACATACCATCAATGTTCCATTCATACACAGAGGATGCATTAAAACAAGATTGGTTTAATGCACTTCGTCTATTATCAATGGCAAGGTCTGGAGGAGTTCTTACAGTTGGGAGAGCTAGTTCCCAATAGATTTTATTGGCTTTAGGGATAGACTCATCTTTGAAAGCTTCTATGTCAGAAGAAGTTATAGAAGATTGATCCTGTTCTAGTACCCCAATCTTGCTAGATTGAGCACTATCAGGAGCAATTTGGACTTTAGAGGTAGAAGCAAAAGAGGACGCTTCTATTCGATCAAGTTGTTCTTTTATGGCTTTGGCAAAATCTGATTTTGATTCTTGAACAAGCTTTTGGCTATGTTTCGAAACCTGGAAAGGTTTGAAAATAGGTTCTTTAAGCTTTTTCAAGGAATCAGACTTTGATGGAGTAGAAGATGGGACAATAACGGTTGATTTTTGGAATTGACTTTCTATTCGGGTCAACTGTTTTCCTATTGTATTTAGATTAGCATTACATAAATTATTCTGTTGAATGATGCTATCTAAATCTCTATATGGGTCTTTATGGATTTTATAAGGTGAGGCTTTAATCTTAACAGGAGGTTCACCATGTTCAATGGTCAGACTCCTAAGGGAAAGTAAGTGTTCTTCGAAACCTTACAAGAAACATTACAAAGCAAGGAGTAATAGAAAACCCTTCCAAGATTTTAGAGATCAACTTTCTTATAAGAAACCCTCGAGGCCTTATAAGAAGCCCAGCTTCTCTAAAAGGACAGATTTCAAGCCCAAACAAAAAACCCCTTTTAACTACAAAGAAGCCACATGTTACAAATGTGGAAAGAAAGGCCATACTGTAAAATTTTGTAGAATGAACAAAAAGCTCCATGAGCTTGGCCTTGATGACGATATTCTCTCTAAAGTTGCCCCATTACTTGTAGAGTTTTCTGATTCTGAGTCTTTCATGACGGGAGACAGTGAACCCCTACAGGTTGATGAGTTGAATGACTCTGATTCTATATCTTCCAGTGATTCTGACACTAGTAGTGCAGAATCTTACTTAAAGAAAATCAATGTGTTGACTAAAGACCAAGAAACTTTTCTTGAGTTAGTTAAACACATTTTTTATCCAAACCTACAAAAAGAATACCTCGATAAACTTCTAAAAACTCTAGAACTCAATAAAGCAGAAACTTTTAAAGCCCAAATAATCAGAAAGAATACTTATGACCTCACTGAAATCTTGGACAAAAAGAAAACAAAGAAAACAATGACTCCC
Organism: Citrus x changshan-huyou; assembly: GCA_039657385.1. Taxonomy (NCBI): domain Eukaryota; kingdom Viridiplantae; phylum Streptophyta; class Magnoliopsida; order Sapindales; family Rutaceae; genus Citrus; species Citrus x changshan-huyou. The sequence goes on from CM077549.1 coordinate 11,864,902, forward strand.
AATATTCAAGACCTTCAAAAAGAGATTAAAGATATTAAACTCGAAATAAAAGAATTAAAAGAAAAACAAAAGAATGATTCTGAAACCATTCAACTTCTCCTACAAAGACAATTACAAGAAAATTTTGATAAAGAATCAGAACCAGATGATAATAATAATGAAGAACAAAATCTTGAAAACATTGAATCTATACCTAATGATTTTCTATTTGTTTTAAAACAAATTACCACGAGAAAGTATTTGATTAAAATTACCCTGATCTTTTAAAAAGATTTTGAAATCGACACCATTGCTCTCTTTGACACTAGTGCTGATTTAAATTGTATTAAAGAAGATATTTTTCCAAAGAAATTTCAAGAAAAAAACTAATGAAAGACTTTCTGCCGCAAACAATTCAAAGCTAAAACTAAAATCCAAAGTTGATGCCTCGATTCATAACAATGGTTTTGAATTCAGGACTTCCTTTCTTTTAACAAATGATATTCATCATGCTGTTATCTTAGGCACTCCCTTTATAAACCTCATTACTCCATATACTGTCAATTACGATAGTATATCTTTTAAAGCAAAGAAAAACAAATTAATTTTTCCTTTTACTGAAAAACTTAAAACCAGAAATTTAAATATTATTAAAGCTTGTTCTGTCTACCAGAATCAAATAAATGTTTTGCTTAAAACAAAAAAAATTGATTTAACTTGCTTACGAAAAGATTTGAGTTTACAAAGAATCGAAAATCAATTGAAAAATAAATTTATACAAAGAAAAATTTCTGATTTTAAAGCCCTGATTGAGAAAGAAATATGTGTTGATTTACCAAGTGCTTTTTGGAACCGAAAACAACATTTGGTTGACCTGCCATATGAAAATTCTTTTGAAGAAAGACAAATCCCTACTAAAGCCCGTCCTATTCAAATGAATATGGATTTGGAAAAACACTGTCAACAAGAAATCAAAGATTTAGAATCTAAAGGACTTATTGTCAAATCTAGGTCTCCTTGGTCTTGTGCCGCTTTCTATGTCAACAAGACTTCTGAAATAGAAAGGGGAACTCCTAGATTGGTAATAAATTATAAACCTCTTAACAAAGTATTAAAATGGATTAGGTACCCTATACCTAATAAAAAAGATTTGCTCCAAAAACTACACTCTGCATTCATATTTTCAAAATTTGACATGAAATCTGGTTTTTGGCAAATCCAAATTCATCCTAAAGACCGTTATAAAACCGCTTTCACTGTTCCATTTGGTTAATACGAATGGACAGTAATGCCTTTTGGTTTAAAAAATGCACCTTCAGAATTTCAAAGAATAATGAATGATATTTATAATCCTTTTTCTGATTTTTGCATTGTGTATATAGATGATGTGTTGATTTTTTCTCAATCTATTGAACAACACTTCAAACATTTAAAGACTTTTTATTTGGCAACTAGGAAAGCTGGTCTAGCCATTTCTAGTTCTAAAGTTTCTTTATTCCAAACTAAAGTTCGGTTTCTTGGTCATTACATTTCCAAAGGAACCATCACTCCCATTGAAAGGTCACTTGCCTTCACTGACAAGTTTCCTGATAAAATCCTTGATAAAACCCAATTGCAAAGATTTTTGGGCAGTTTAAATTATGTTCTTGATTTTTGTCCTAATATCAATAGGATCGCCAAACCATTGCATGATCGGTTAAAGAAAACTCCTGTTGCATGGTCGGAAGAATATACAAAAATTGTCAAACACATAAAGACCATAGTAAAAAACATTCCATGTTTATTTCTTGCAAATCCTGCATTACCTAAAATTGTTGAGACTGATGCATCAGACCTAGGTTATGGTGGGATATTAAAGCAAGTTGACAATAATAAAGAACAAATAGTACAATATGTTTCTGCACATTGGAACGAATGCCAGAAAAACTATTCTACTATTAAAAAAGAGATTTTATCCATTGTTTTATGCATTTCCAAATTTCAAAGTGATTTATTGAATCAAAAGTTTCTACTTAGAATTGATTGCAAAGCTGTAAAACACGTTTTGGAGAAAGATGTTCAAAACATTGCATCTAAACAAATTTTTGCACGTTGGCAAGCTATTTTAACCGTTTTCGATTTTGATATTGAATTTATTAAAGGAGATACAAATTCTCTCCCTGATTTTCTAACCAAGGAATTTCTTCAAAACAAATAATACCGCCCAAAAGACGAGACAAAGGGAAAGGGATCCTCACAGAGCCCATATCCAAAACAACCCCTAAAGCCTCCCAATCCTCTTTACCTAAAGAAAAATTGCTTTCTTCAGCAATGCCTATAAAGTCTTGGATTGACGCTATTGAAGACCAAGAAGCCCAATCCAAAGTCCTTGTCTCCCAGGAGCAGGTAAATGAATGGATGAAATCCATTTCTAAATCCTCTGAGCTTCTGCTCGCCTTATAAAGTTTTTCTCAAAGCCAGATTTCTCCTAAAGAAGAAAAACCTATTTCTAAAGAAACTTCTTCACAAAATGTGATTCTTTTTTGTGAAAGTTCATCTTCTCAGATTGTTCTTTCACAAACAAAGCTTTCAAAGAAAACTTCGGATTGGTAACTCAGATTGTTCTTTCACAAACAATGCTTTCAAAGAAAACTTCGGATTGGTATGATAAAACCCATTTCGAAAATATTTTATCCATAGAAGATGGTTTTTACCACACTGATCCTTTTCAAGCAATTTCAATTTTTTTTCCTAAAGGCTGGTTTTTCAAACCTTGGGATTTGACAAACCCCAGTTTTATTACCAAAGCATTTTGGAGTCTACTGAGTCTGTAACATTCAAACAGTTCTTCCTCAGTGAAGCCCATACAGAACCAGCTTACTCCACAGCTACTATTTTAAAAGTCTTAAGCCCAAAACAGTGGGGAGACCAACTTCACAAACTAAAGCCTTTCCCCGCCAATTTTCAAATACGTTTACCACATTGCCTGTCCTATTCCTACTGGGACTATCAACAGGCCTGGTTTAACACATTTTTTATACAAAACCCAAAAAGAACCCATTCTTGGTTATTTTTCTTCAATCCAAAAATAACCGTCCAAAGCCTCCCAAACTGGTTCCAGCAGTGGTGGAATTATTTCGGCCCATGCCCTGAAATCCTCACCCAAAATGCCATCCAGTGCCTAAATCTTTTTAAAACCCACTATGTACCTACAGAGTCTGAGAAACGTTTCCCTCCTTTTCTCTGCTTCTGTACAAATTTCTTTCTCCCTCGGGTTTGGATGTGGAACTTTCGATACCATCCACAAGATGCCCAATTATTTCTACAAAGAACCTTTAAAGTCAAATGGTGGTCAAAATTTGATGAACAGTCCAAATTGACTGTTAACATGATCGAAAATTGGCTCTCCTCTAAAGGCCTTCTACAACCAACCATCAAAGACATTAAAGCCCAATGAACCTTCTTTACCCAAAAATCCAAAGCCCAATCTCTTTTGGCTGGTGCCAAGACAGAAGAAGAATATTTTAAAGTGATGGAACAGCTTCTCGCATCGAGATCTGAGCCATCAGTTGCAAGTTCCGGTTCAAGCTCTTCTAGAGAAGCCGAGCCATTCATTTCCCTTGGAAATGAGAATGAAGATGATTGCTTCGGCATCTTACCTCCTGTAAAGCATTGTTAAAGAATTTGTAAATTTAAATTTTTGTAAATTAAAAAAAAAAAATTTAATTTTCTATCCATTTTCTGTATTTATCACTTGTATTACTTTGGGTGGTCCCCTGGACACAAGTGAGAGCGCACATGTCTCTTCACCCGAATTTTCCTCTTATATATTTTCATGTAATTTTATGCATTTCTCTTGTAAAGCCACTGTTTCAAGCTACAGTTTCACTACAGTCAGGAAGCTACAGTTTCGCTACAGTCAGGAAGCTACAGTTTCGCTACAGTTGTGAAGCTACAGACTCGCTACACTTAAAGACCCAATCTTTGTATTTAAATTGGGAGGAAGACTTAGACTCCTCAGATTTAATTTTTCCTTCTCAGATTTTTCTCTGAGATCTCTCCTCTCCTTTCCTTTCTTTCTCTCTTTGGGAATAAAAAATCGGAAGGCATCAAGGAAATTTTCCTGTCTTCAGATTAATTTCCCATTTCTTCTGTAATATTTTCCTTTAAGGAAAACCAAAGCAAGAAAAATCAAATGTAAGATTTGTAATTTCTTTTAAAGTTTGTAATAAATTTAAATTTCTGTATGTTTAAATTTCTGTAATTTAATTTCCGCAATTTATTTTAAAGCATTTAAATTTCAGTAATTTAAATTTTATGCATACTTTGCTGACTGATCTGTATCAGATCTGCCATATAAATTGTTACGTTCCTCAGAAACAAAGAGACCGGATCTCTGTCTTCTGTTGTATCTTCTCTCCTCCCTCCAACCAATCAGAATACTACTTCCGGGACCCGGATCTAGTATTATCTATGAGCCTTTAGATCTGTTGCTAGGCTTGCTAAAGAATCATTTTAAAGTTCTAAAGAATTTGGTATATAGGCTGGAAAACAGAACGTGCGGGATATTGATCTGTCCTAAGTTAGATCTGGTTCCAAAGGCAGATTAAGTTCTGCATCGATCCGGGAACAATGCCACGTACCGATTAAAATCCACATACCAATTAAAATTGACCATTAAAATCTTTAATTTTGTTTATTTCTTGAACACTCACACACTTTCCACGATCCCGGTCATTATTGGTATCAGAGCCCCCATTCTTGTAAAGCACGATCATATAAATCCGGTCTCTTTGCATCTAAACAAATTAACATGTTGCGGTGGGATCAACGCACAATACTGGTAAGGAATGTTCAAGTCCCTTTAGATCTGAGGGTAATCAATGCTTTTCATAATTTACCATCTGATATTGATTTTGAGTATTCAAAAATGGTTGAGAATATGACCGCTAAGAAATGGAGTGTTGTGCTTAAAACCCTTACGGTGGAGGGTAGTTCATGGTTGAATAAGGAAGGTAGAGTAGTGAATAGATTTAACTTGAAACTAGTAGCCAAAATTTGGGCAAAATTTCTAAAATCTCGATTGATACCCACCACACACACCACCACCGTATCTCATGAAAGGCTTATCCTATTATATGCCATTATCAAGGGTCTGCTAATTGATGTTGGGAAAATTACGAAGAGAGAGATTAGTGAGTTTCCCATGAAAAACAAAAGATTGCCGCTTTGTTGTTTCCCTCACTCATCACCAACATTTGTCTTGTATCTGGGGTGAAAATATCAGCCAAAGATGAAAGCATTATGAATGAAGGAGCATTTATCACCCGAACTATTGAAAAGAATTGCTGGGGAAACTGCTGCTACAACAACACCAGAACATGTTACTGCAAGAATTGAGTGGCACCATCAATGAATATGTACACGCACAAAAAGAAGAAAATCAAAGATTCTGAAATTATTTTATGCACCTTGAAAACCATAGGCATCAACCTACAATCTACATAAAGAAAAAGAACAAAGACTTCCCTAACTCCTTACTACAGCCGTTTAATTTCCAAGCAGCAGCAGGGGATGCTCCAGTAGCTGAGGCAGCAACAGAGAGTAAAAAAGAATCAGAATCCGAGGAAGACTCACCACCAGCTGAGCTTCATAAAGAGGAGAAAGAAAAAAAAAAAAGAAACAGAGGAGGAACAGAGTACAGAAGAAGAATCAGCAGCGGAAAAGGATGAGGTACCTACAGTAGTGCCTCTTAAACCCAGAAAGAAGCACATCATAAAAGCTTATGAAGAGGAGACAAGGGATGAGTAGGATGATGAACCCCCAGTTGCAGTGTTTCAAGTAAAGACAAGGAAAAAGTTCTGACTGATGAAGAATCAGACGACGATCAAGATAATATTTACGCATAAATTGAAACAGCTACTACCAGGGCTACAAAAACTGCTGACGAAAAGAAGAGTTTGCTTGACATTTTTGCTAAGATCACATCATGGGAAATCGCTACAGCAACCCCTCCAACAAACACAACTCGAAAAACTCCCATCAAATCTCCTAGCCAAACTCCCAAGGTATCTGTTGTGCAAATTTTATTGAACTCGCAAGTGCACAAATCTATTGTAGAATAGATCAACAGTGATGAGTGTCGATCCCACAAAAACGTGGATTTTAATTGCGTGTAGAGTTAATTTTCTAAGTGGGTGGCTGGATTTATGGTGAAAGTGACTTAAATTTTCCTAAAATTTAAATTAGAATGACAAGAATAAATTAAAGTGAAAACTATTAAAATAAAGCGTTGGGTCTCAGGATTTGCACTCAACATGCTTCATGGGCTTAATATTCCTTATTAGTGCCAATTAAATTATGAAGGGGGTTTCCACTCCTCATGAACCTCACTCTAATAAATATAGTGCTAAATGCTTATCGTGCCAAGTAGTAATAACTTAATACTAAGGAGACGGTTATACCAGTGCAATATCGACACAAGATTATTATTATCTATCGACGAAAAGTCAAAACATCCACAAAAATTAGAAGGGAAGAGAAAGTAAATTTACCAAATTAAGCCCATGGAACATGTTGAAACTTCACCTTCAACCTAAGCCTGAAAGAAAATTACCTACTCATAATTGAACTAGGGGTAAAATGAGAATTTATTAAAATACGTAGAAAATATAAGAATGAGAATGAATTACAGAAAATAGAGCTCAAAATGAATTCAGGGTGCCAAATTTGAGGGGGGGAGCCCTTATTTATAGATACAATGAGTAAATCATGACAATCGAATTTAAACAATTTGGATGTTCAGGATTGCGACATATGGCAAGGTATTGGATAGAATAATCATTAGGGCTATCATTCCATGTATATACATGTATCGTACACATGTGTTTTCAGTCCACTAACATACTGCCACATCACCGGTCAATGCCACATCAACATTTTAGTCCAATAGGATCGTGACACATCATCAGTCAATGCCACATAAGCAGTCAATGCCACATCATTCGTCCAATCGAATGATGTGAACAGTATCGTTTATCATTTTATGCTCTCTAAAGGTTTTCGACTGTCCTGAGTTCAAAATCGTCGTTTGTTTTGCTATCTGATCTCTCATTCATTGTGAAATGACCATGATACCCCTAAAATACATAAAATACTTAATTATAATAAAACACACATAATTAAATCACAAGGGACTTAAATACATAAAAGTAGGGATGTTAAAGAGACTTGGAGTGTAAAATGACGATTTTCTCCTTTATAAATACACACTTTCTAGCACTCAACACACCTCCCAACCAGCTTGTTGCTAGTCCTTAGCAAATTAAGCAAAAGCAAAATTTGACCCAAAATAATTTTTTTTTTAAAACAGTCATATTTATTCAATCAGACTAATGATAGCAATCAAATAAAAGTATAAACATTATCTCCAATCTAAAGAAATATCACCCCCACATTGACCATCCACATGAATCAGTCTAGTAGACTTTGTCACAACTACAGTAATCAAGCCACTTTCAAGAATGACATGTCAAACCCCAAAATCTCACCGGTAGTAGTGACACTCTCACAAAGAAATTAAACCCAATAAAAATAGTCACTCCAATGAATGATAAATTGAGAGAAAATAATAAAGAAGTAATATCATACACTCTCACCAAGATGAAAGAAATATGCCCACAGCTGAGAAATAATACGATCTTAAGTCAAACAAAATGCTAGTCAAACCAATGTATCCATTTTTTTTTTATGCACCACTACATCTTTTTAGCCCATATAACTAACTTATACTTCAAACTATAGTTTCCTAAAATAAAGAAGGATTTTTATTAGGACGTAACGTAGACTAGGGACATGGCTAACAATGGAGGGGATATAGGAAAAACAAAATATATGTTTGAGAAAAAGTAGAGATCTTTTGGAAATTACAAGGTACATTTCACTTATTTATTATTATTATTTTCTTTTTTTCTTTTTTTGAACTAAATTTATTTATTTATTTATTTTGTATGGCACAAATTTACTGAACAAAATAATCATTTACATTTTTCTCAAACATGAATAAGTGATGGAACATGTAAGACATCGGGTAATATTCCAAATCGGAGTGGGTCAAGATGATAAGTTGACAAAGAAAAATATTTTTTTTAATATAAAAGGCTCAAAAGGGTTAACTATGGATATTTCACAAAAGGAATGGTTAGAAAGGCTCAAACAGGTCAAAGATGGTCTTTCCATCATCTTTTAGGGCTCTAAATAATCTTCCATATCTACTAGTTAGATGGACCTTCAGATGTACAAACACAGTTTTTTTTTAAGGGTTGACTCAAAGAAAATCTAAAGATCATGTACAAAATAATAAACTGCTAAGTTGTATGAAGAATGGACAAAAAATGTTACTCTCCAAAAAAAATGACAGGCTCAAAAACTCACTTGGAATTTATTGTGACATGTGCATTCCTTCAAGCAACTCATATTTTTCTCTGACATCAACATGTAGAGTAGCAAACATGGTGTAACATGGCTCGAGATCAAAGATAATACAAATACTAAAATTTGAAAGTCATCATGTCATCCAATGTTGAAAGATCACATACAATAATTTTTTTTTAAATGACATTCTACCCCCAAACCTATTCTAACCATAAAAAATATGCATGCAGAAAGGTGAAAATGATGTAAAAATAATAATTGGTAAAAGAAGAAGTTAGAAAGATCATACCTAAAATGACTGTCGAAGCTTTATAATAAGACAACAAAGAAAAAGAAAATGTCTGGACAAATTTTTTTTAACTTAAGAAGATGCGTTTCTAGAGTCACTACACTCCGTATTCAGCCATTTTCTACTAAAACATTTAGGCACAATTAGTCTCTACAACAAAAATTAGTAAAAACTTCACCAGGATTGAGACATTCCACAATTGTCAATTATTCTCTCCCCCTAACTAGAACGAAACATTGTCCTTAATGTTTTAAAGTGAAGAGGTAGAGTTTAGAAGGCATCACCTGGATGTTGAAACACAAAAGAAAATATTTACAAGCGGAGAGTTAAATCTAATTTTCACTTCTTACCGCAACTACTATTACAATCATTAGTTGGCCACTCCAACACAAATGTCCTGGGATCTGGCTATAGTCTATAAGCTTGTAACAGATCAAGTAGCTCATTAGCAATACGAGCACAAATAAAAAAAAATTTCTCTGTAGAAGGAATGAAATAGTTTTTTATTACATGGTTAAGAATTGTGATAAAGACAACATAAAAGTTATTGACATTGAACAAACCGATGCGTTTCTGATGAATGTTCAGATGGACCCAAGACGCTAATGTGATTAGTGCCTCTAGAGTTGCAAGATCTCTTGGTAGGAAAATAAAAGCATCAGTATGATTTAACATTTCAGTTATTCTCTCTTCCATACCTGAGAAGACTAACTCTTCTCTAGTTGGTGAGTCAGACAAGCAGCCCAAAGGTTTTAGGGTTCTTGGGATGATGCCTAACACTTGGCTCCCTCTGATATAAGCAGCTTCTGAGACCAGTGTTGATAACCTTCGATCACCTCCTCCATATACCAAGTGTAATTTTCTTGATGCTATGCTTCAGCCAAGATCTATGGCTGCCATAACGAACTCTTTATATTTGCCATAGTTAAACCCATAGAGCACACAAATATTCTTGAATTGTTTATTGGGAGTAGCTGCCATTGAGATACTTCTCAAAAATAATTTGTGAGTGCTTAAAAAAATCATATTTAAGGATCTTGGTGATAATGGTTCACAACTATGTATGAGGTAGCATGTCTGTGTCAATTAACGCGAAAGCACATGGCTCAAGAGTAAAAAGGAAATAGTAAAAAGAAAAAGCAATCAATGATAAGATAAAATTATTAAAGACAAGAATGCAAATGATAAAACAACGGTAAAATAAAACAACAATAAAATAAAAGGATATTTACAGGTAGTTGTGAATGCGGCTCACATCTTCCTCTGGTTTTACATCCAGAATCAGCTTGAACGCCCTCTATGGGTCAAGGATAGGCTTCCCATTCAATTTTCTTATAAACTGGCAAAGAGGGTCATTTATAGTTAGATTCGCGAGACTATATCGTGCAGGCTCTTTCTGGAATAATGGTCATAACTGAAGAATTGCTCTTTGTACATATCCACTGGGATGCGTTTCAAGAGACAAAAGGACATCATCCAATGACTCCTTATTCAAGTCATACCTAATAAATTGAATCTTGTCTTCCTTGTTATCATACATCATTCATAAAGAACGTGGATTTTATCACATCTCATTGAGGCACACTTATGACAAGCAACAGAAAGTTTTCGAGCTCTTTGTCTTCTTGAGTAATTTCCTTCACCACAACTAGGCATGTATACAATAAATTTGGCCTCGATTAATGAATGAATGTCTGCAGGGATGTTATTCCTCATAAAAAATCGAATGCGTTCGGACCGAACTTTATAAATTATGAGGAAGGCATTCTGAGGAAGTGAAGAATATTGATTGTGAAGCTTTGCTAAAATCGCATTTTTGTCCATACCTTCGTCTCAGAATATCAGTTATTATGGGAAACTAAAGTAATCGACTTTGATTATCACGGAGTACCGTTATCCGCCACTTAACTCGGGTAACAAACTAAAGCACACAAAGAAAATTATTTCACAATTGTCCTCTTATTAAATTTACCTCAAGTTCCAATTGGATGTCGTAAATACCTCCCTCAATATCTCTGAACTATCTTTCTAAAGCCTCAACATGAGATACTAACTCTGGTGGTCGTAGATCCCAAATATGATGTGTTTTACAAAATCGTATCTGGCCTCTGAGATGAGATTGTACACGTTGAAGTCATCTAAGAATGTTCAAGAGGATCTGTTTAGTTGAGGCACACATGATTAAAAGTGATAAAAGAAAACTTAACGGTTATGAAAGACTTTCATAATTTGCTCATAATTTGCTTGTCATGAAAGACTTTCATTCGCTGCTTGTAGACCTTGGCATTTTCGTATGCATCATTATGAATTTCTTCAAGTTCTGCCAATTGTAATCTTCTTTTTTAGCTAGCTTTGCTGCATGCCAAAGTTGAATTTCTTGATGGCTTAGTAAGCACGATGCTCGAGTTCTATAGGCAGGTGGAAAGTTTTTCCATACATTAGCCTATAGGGTGACATCCCAATCGGAGTCCTGAAAGTCGTTTTATATACCCATAATGCATCATTGAGTCTCAATGAACAATCTTTTCTAATATGTGCTTTATTTCTCGATTGGAGATCTCAAATTGACCACTAGTTTGCGGATGATATGGGGTCGCCACTTTGTGAGTGATGGAATACTTTGTCAAAAGAGTTTTGAATGATTTGTTACAAAAGTGGGCACCACCATTACTGATTATTGCTCAAAGGAATCCAAAGCGTGAAACAATGTTGCTTTTCAAAAATCTTATTACCACCTTGTGATCATTGGTTCTACATGGAATTACTTCTACCAATTTCGATACGTAGTCAACAGCAATGAATATGTATTGATGGCCAAAAGTAAGGGGAAATGGTCCCATTAAGTCGATACCCCATACATCAAAAATCGCAACCACTAAAATTGGGTTTAGTGGCATCATATTCCTTCGTGTAACGCTCCCTATTCGTTAACACCTATCACATGAAGAGCAAAAAGTGTAAGCATCTCGAAATACAGTTGGCCAATAGAAACCACATTGTAAAACTTTAGTAGCTATTTTCTTAACTCTGAAATAGCTTCCACAAGCTTGTTCATGGCAGAATGAAAAGATATTTCGAAATTCACTTTTTGGGACACATCATCTGACAATTTGATCTCCATAATACTTGAATAGATAAGGGTCATCCCAAAAGAAATTGTTTATTTCCGTAGAAAATTTGGCTTTATCCTACTTAGTCTAATGCTGTGGAAGTTGATATGTAACAAGATAGTAAACTATATCAGCATACCATGGTAATACTTCCACACTCATCAATTGTTCATCTGGAAATGATTCATTCAATGACAATTGGTCTGTAATTGTGTCAAAATTGAGACGAGAGAGATGGTCTGCCACAATATTTTCTGTGCCTTTCTAATCTTTGATTTCAAAGTCAAATTCCGGCAAAAGTAACAGCCAACGAATTAGTCTAGCTTTTGTATCTTTCTTTGTGAGAAAATATTTAAGAGCAGCATGATCTGTGAACACAATTATTTTACAACCAGTGAGATAAGATCGAAATTTCTCTTACGCAAACACTACTGCTAGCATTTCTTTTTCAGTGGTTGAATAGTTCAACTATGCATCATTCAATGTCATACTAGCATAGTAAATGACATGGGGAATTCGATCAACTTTTTGTCCTAATACTACTCCTACTGTATAATCAGATATATCACACATGAGCTCAAATGACATCCTTTTATATGCAAAAGTGTCAAAAGGGCAAGTGAAAGTGGTATTCTCTTGATCTTTTGGTGATATAGGAATCTGATTATATTCTAAGTAACCATCTAGAAAGTAATAAAATTCATGACCTGCTAATCTATCAAGCATTTGATCGATAAATGGTAAAGGAAAATGGTCTTTACGTGTGACAGAATTTAACTTTCTATAATCAATGCATACGTGCCACCCTTAAGTCACTCTAGAGGGTATCAATTCATTATTAGCATTGGTAACTATTGTGACACCTGACTTTTTGAGGGCAACTTGCACAAGACTGACCCATGAATTATCAGAAATTGGATAAATGATACCTGCGTCTAATAGTTTAAGGACATCAGTTCTAACAACTTCTTTCATGTTAGGGTTCAATTGATGTTGCATTTCTCTGGTAGGTTTAGCATTTTCATCAAGGTGAATGTAATGCATGCAGTCTACTGGCTTTATACCTTTTATGTCGGATATAGTCTATCCTAATGCTCATTTGTGCTCTTTTAAAACTTCCAACAACTTATCTTTTTGTTTGTCATTTAGGGATGATGAAATGATTACTGGCAGAGTGCTTTCGACTTCCATTTATTAGTGTCCATGGATGGTGCTGTATCAAGTAAGGCGTTGACCTCATCGACTAATCTGTCAATATCAAAATCCAAACCAAAGTGAGTTAAACATGTTTGTAAAGGGTCATCACTAAGGTTTGAAAGAAAAGTATTATTAACTAATTCTTCTAATAAATCCACATCAACAATTTCATCTTCTGCATTGTGAGGTCATTTGGCAATGTTGAAAATATTTAGTTCCATAGTCATATTGTCAAAAGACAACTGCATATTTCCAGTCATGCATTGAATGTGAGCATCGGCAGTTGCCAAGAAAGGTCGCTCTAGGATAATGGGGATGTGCTTCCTTGAATCCTAGACTGGTTGAGTGTCAATTACAATGAAATCAACAGGAAAATAAAACTTATCTACCTAGATAAGCACGTCCTCCACAATATCATGATGTATTTTCATGGACCGATCTGTAAGTTGTAACACCACTGGAGTTGGGTGTAATTCTCCCAATTCAAGTTTCACAAATACTGAGTAAGACAACAAATTTACACTAGCTCCTAAGTCCAACAAAGCATTCTCAATTGTGTGGTTCTCTATACTACATGAGATAGTGGGGGAGCTTAGGTCTTTGTATTTTAGAGGAATTTTGTGTTGGAGTATAGAGCTAACGTTTTTTTATTAAAAAGACCTTCTTTGAACATGAATGTTTCTCTTTTTAGTACAAAGGTCTTTAAGAAACTTGGCATAAGATGGCAATTATTTTATAGCGTCAAGCAAACGGATGTTAACACTTACCTATTTAAAGATTTCAAAAATCTCACCTGTGGATTTTTCCTTCTTTGATTTAATTAACCTCTAGGAAAATAAAGCTTTAGGAACATATTCTTGTGGGTTGGTTTCTTCTTTTGCCTCTGATGATGAGTCCTCAGCATGTACAGGTAAAATTTGATTTGTTTTTGTCACCGACATCTCCACTTTGCTGTCGACTTCTTTTCATTTTCACAAGGTCATAACGGCTTTGACCTCTCCATGCTGCTGAGGTGAACTGGTACTTGCTTCATGCACTCCTTTAGAATTAGGCATTGGTTGACTTGGGAATTTGCCTTTCTCAACAGTCATTGCTAAGGTTTGAACTGAAGAGGCAAGCTATCCCACCATCTCTTTTGAGGTTTGAAATTGATTGGGTTTGTGAGTTGAAGCCTACTCTCATCTCATTTCGTAGTTTATCAATGGTGCAGTTTGTTGCTAGATCGTGGAGTGAGTAAGATTCTTAAAATTCTGGAATGCATCCTCCCATGGTCTAGGTTGAGAGTAGTTCGGGTTCTGATTGTATGATCTAAATGGTGGCTGTAAGGCTTAAGGAACGTGAGGAATTGGTTGCATTGGTGGAGCTGAAGCTACTAGTCCATTTTGTTGGAATCCTTGAGACCATGAAAAATTGGGATGGTCTCTCCATCCAGGATTATATATGTTGGAGTAAGGGTTGTAGTTTGATGGCTTTTTAATTACACCTATGGCATTGGCTTGATCTGGGTATGAGTCATGGTCATGTGGCTCTGTTGATTTAGCAGCTATTAACGATGCCATTTATCAGGAAAGACCTTCAACTATCTCTTTGACTTCTTTAATTTGTGAACTTGACTCGCTAATGTGAACCTTATTCACTCCTGTAATTCTTTTAATATTCCTGAGTGATCAACTCCATTGTTGGGAATTATCCACTTGTCGTTGGAAAAAATCCTAAATCCCTGATGCACTTTTTGACATTAGCTCTCCTCTATTTGTTGCCATTAGTCATTCTTGCACATGCGGCAATAATCCCTTCAAAATGAATTGGCATTGGTGCCATTTCTCGTACCCATGATGTCGACACTTCAAGAGTAGCCCATTGAATCGCTCCTATGCTTTGAAAAACTGATCGTCTTCTCTCTAGGTAAACTTTAAAATTTCCCTGTGAATAACATTGGTTTTATGCACTGGGAAGTATTTATTTAAAAATTTTATTACCATTTGTTCCCATGATGTAATGCTATTAGCAGTCAATGTATTGAATTATGAACGAGCTCTATCCTTTAAAGAAAATGGGAATAATCTAAGTTTAACATCATTATCTGAGAATTTCTCATATTTACAAATTTGACAAACTGCATGAAAATCATTTAGATGATTATATGAGTTTTTATTTTCTAGGCCATAGAATGTTGGGAGACAATTTAGCACATTAGGTTTTAACTCAAAACTCCTAGCAGCTACATTTGGGTGTCTTATACATAATGTGTTCAAGTTAGCTAAGGGACTAAAGTAGTCCTTAAATGGCCTCTGCTGTGGTGCCAGTTGTTACAAATCCATTTCATTTTTACCTTTAATTGCAACGTGTTTGTGTGTGCGAAATGTTTTTTCCAATTCAAAGTCTATAGGCTCAAGATTAGGTAATTGTGACCTTCGACCATGTATGCAAAGAACAAAAAAAAAAATTGAGAACAAAACTAATACAAAATAAAGAAAAAGGAGAAATTACGATATTAACCTTATCACGCTGTTACAACCATACTATGAACACTAACTATGAGAAAGAAAATTATGTAGGAGCTAACTAGGTTAACTGGAAAACGTTAGGGCCAGATTTACAGCTCGACCTAGCTAAAAAAGTTATTTGAAACCCCTAATATTTTAGGATTAATCACAAAAGAATCAATTAAGTTTTAACTTTTTTTTAAGTATGTTTCTAAATTAATCTCTTTTAAGATAACTAAAATACTAATGGAGTGGGGTAGCGGAAGTGAATTGATAGGGTAGATAAATATTAGATATCGTTCTAGAACCAGACCAAGTTAATGCGACTAGTTATGCTCTAATTGAGGTATAATTAGATTTCATTCTAATCTAAATGACTCAATCAGATTTTGATAACATGTTAAAAGAGTGTTTTTTATTAATCAAAGGTTATGGAAACAATAACAAGATCTCTTTTTTTATAATAGGATAAAACTATTTCCCTAAATTACCTTAAAAGGGAAACTAAGGGTTGTTCTTTTTTATTTAATAACTTAATTGACTTAATTTTAATCAGTTAAGTCATTAAGTATGTTTTTTTTTAAGTTAATGAAGATTTTCAGTAATTAAGTTATTAAGTTATTAAGCTAAATTTTTTATCTTTTTACCTAATCTAAAAAGTTTGAATGCTATCATTAAAAGATATTTTTCAAAATATCCCTATCTAATTAATTAATTTTCATCCTTAGCTAACTAGAATTTAATAAATAGCATTATTACCCATCTATATATAACTTGTGATAATATATGGTGGTAGAGTATTATCATTTTTATCTTTTTATTTTTTTCAAATTAGCGTTATTTATCTTCATAATGTTTTATGAATATTTTTCATATAAAAACATTACGAACTATAATAAAACTGATTAATGTATTAACATAAAATATTAAAGAGTTGTACTCAATTGAATATGATTTATGTTATGATAATTTATTGCCTTATTTATATTCTTTAAAATGTTTATTATTTGTTTAACATTATAATTTGTAAGGGCATAAATGTAAAAATATTAGTTTTCAGAATTTTTAAGTTAAAAAAGCAAACAACTTAATATTTATTTTTAGCTATTCAGACAAAAAAAAAATATGTCATTTAGATTTAGACATTCAGCTCTATTCAGAATTCAGACTAATTCAGGTCTATTCATATTTCAGACAAAATAACAAGCGCCTCCTAAATCACAATTATATTGGAAATAAAATGATCATAACTGACTCTAATTAAAATAAAAAAATATCAAAAGACCTAAAATGACAAAATTTTAAAAATCCTAAAATAATGCTTACATCAATCACTTCCTCTTAAAAGATTTTTTTTTTTTTTTTTTTGTGATGGATTCGATAGAGATGAATGTGGGAAGCCAGAAAAGTTACGTGACTAACACAGAACTGCTAATACTAGTAGATGGAGTAGGGTAACAGAAGTGGATTGATAGGGTAGATAAATACTAGATATCATTCTAGAGCCGATCAAGCTAATGTGATTAGATTACGCTCTAATCGAAGCGTGATTAGATGTGGTTCTCATTCAAACAACTCAATGAGATTTTGATAATTCATTAAGCTTGATTAGATGAAGCTCTAGTCCAATTGACTCTACAAAGTAGATTTTGATTGATAATCCCAAAAGGAATGTTAAAAAGGGGGTTTTATTAATCAAAGATTGTGAATGATAATAAGACCTCCTTATTTATAATACAGTAAACATACTCCCCAAGTTACCTTAGAAGGAAATTAAATCACAATTATACTAAAAATCACAATTATACTAAAAATAAATGAGTAAAGTGCATACCATAATTCATTCTAGTTAACATATAAAATATTGAAAGACCTAAAATAACAAAATTTTAAAACTTAAAATAATATACTACATTAAATACTCTTTATACGATAAATAAGTTATTCTTGTATTTGGATCTTTGGAATTCAGTATTAAAGAGTAATTTATTATTTTAATTTAAGTTAAAGACTTATTTTATTACATATTATATTTTGTTTAGATAGAAATTCTTGACGTTGCATTACTTCATTTATGTGTTTTTTAAACTTTTTTTTATATACATTGACATTCACACATATGTATATGAATTTATAACTTATTAGGCATAAGCAATGATCCTAGATCCCTGATACTTATGCTGGATTAATTTTTTTATTGGAATCTGCATAATAATTCAGATTTAACGACACAAATATTTTGTTCACATGGCACTGTAATAAAGGAAGCAGAAGACTTATCTGATAACACAGATGATTACTAGCATCTTTGTTTAATTACAATCGATTAGGCCTCGCCTGAACACATTTTTTAACTAGGCGTATAATCAAGAAACAAAACAAAATCAGCAGAATACATGCTTTTTATTCGAAATGAACAAATACTTCATTAAAACATCAATACCCTGTCTCATGAACTCATCCAAAGCGATCAGAGGAAATCATGCATTATTATGAAACATGAGATCAAAAATTGAGATTACAAGTCAAGCTGTTCAGATTAGAGTGCGTATTTAATTTTCGTTAATGACAGATTTACCAACTGTTTGAAGAACGCGCTACAAAATAATCAATCATCTTAAAACGAAAATACATTCAAATAACAGAGGAAGCACAAGTGACACAAAGATTTTTATTATAACACATGCAGATGATTACTCTCATCTTAATTTATTTGTAATCAGGCATTGCCTGATGAATACACTTTTCAACAAAACGCATAGTGAAGAAACAAAACAAAATAACAGAAGCAAACGCAATATTGCATAGACTAGCAACACAAGCGTTTTATTGGAAATCATTAACAAGTACTCAATAAAAACATCAACACCCTTTATGAAATCTCACGAACTCATCCAAAGCGATCACAGCAAATCATGCATGATGACGATGCATGAATTAAGTGTTGGCCTTAATCACTGAAACAACAAGAAACTGGACTTCAACAACTAGGGTTTCATTGCTTGGAATGTATCCCTTGGTGGTGTCATACAGATCATCCCTCGACAAAAATTTGGAAGACTCTTTTTCCGCTGCCGAGTTGAAAAAATACTTAACTGCAACAAAATAATGTTCGATGTATAATTAATATGTGTTAGCCAGCTCTTGTTTATGTAATAAGCTAGGCTTCAAATACATATGAAGCTAGTAAAGAGTTGATGCCGGTAAAGGGCGGGTACTCACCTGTTTGTTCAGCGCCAGCTCTATTCCTGCTGTATTGGTTGGGTATTTTGAACTTAAATTCTGCATAAACTGGTTTCTTAGGTGTAACTTTTTGATAATCAGCTAGCTTTAATGAAACAGTAAGATAGTTGCCTCTATCAGCTCCAGATCCTGCGGGATAAACCACCAGTTGCCTATATTTTACACAATAGAATTAATTAAAAAAATGAACAACGACACCTTAGGGTTTGGCAAAATCATCACAGAGACCTATTGTTTTAAAGAATGGTCATAAAAACTTCACGGTTTGTCCAAACAGTGGGCAGTAGGTGAATCTGTGTGACCATTTATTAAATTAAAAGTAGGTGCATACCTACCAATTTCTTTCTCCAACAGTGAATTCACCTGAGCGCTGAACGGTATCACCTACAGAACCGAATGCTGGGATGGTAAAACGATAAGTTCCATCATCAGGTTCACTAACCAAGGAAAGAATTTCCTCAGAGCCAGTTGGTTTAACAACATAGACCTCAGCACCAAATACACAACTTTCATCAACAAGGTACCCATTTGAAGGTTCATTAAAAGTTGCAAGGTCAAGAAATTTGCCGAAGCCCCATTCACCCTTGCGCCTATCAAAGCCCCTCATTGGGGCTTTAGCATCCTGAACCACCAAGTACTGGTTCGATAGCTGATCGTACACAAACAATTTGTAGTACACATTAACATTCCAAGTACCATCAGAATGGGGATTGCTGTCGTCTATTTTCAGGTAAAGGGAAAGGTGGTCTTTGCCACCATCATTCTTTTTTCCATTAGGATAGAAAACCAATTTCCTGCCATATACAAAAATAATTAATAAATTAAACTTATAAATATTAATTAACAAATGTAATATAATACATTCATTTTTAATTCTATAAGCAATACAAAGACTGGAGGCAGGCATGCATGGATGGGCGTACCAATTGTAGCCCCCGGATTTGAAAACACCAGATTCAAAACTTTCAACCGTTGATTCGGATAGCAGCTTGAATGACTCTATTTTCAGTGAGTAGTCAGCTGGAGGCAGACTTCTTTTCTCCCTTGATATTGCTAAAATTCACATGAAAATAGATATGTAAGAATACTGTACGTAGCAATGACTATAATTAATACGATGATAATTTAAATGATACAAACTAAGATTATTCGAAAAGCAGTAATTAGCACAAAACGTACCGTTGTCGCCCATGGTAGAATTTCTGAAAAGGTTAAAGGATTTGATGAACTCAAAAGGCAGGCAGGAAATTTGTGAAATTAGCTTTCGATGGATATTCCTGGATTAGCAAATACGAGCTATATATAGGCAGATTCTAAGATTTAACAAAGTCTGGAGAAAGCGAAGCAAGTCTTTCTTTATTAACAAAATCCCCTAACACAGGTGTGATCATGTTTAAGTCATCCTAAATCAACTTGCAAATTATGGAATTTCAACAAGTTCAATTAATCTCATAAAAAAATTGCTTCATTATTGACATTCATTTATAATTGATTGATATATTTGAATAGGGTAAATGCTCATTTACTTCTTATTTTAATCAATCAAATCAACTCAACCCAATCCAACCCAATAATTTGACAATTGAGCTGGTTTGGGTTCGACATATTTATTTGATTAGGTTGGTTGATTTTTTATCAACTCAGTCAGTAGCAGGTTGAGTTGAGTTTTCATATATCCAATCCTGCCAAATCCATACCCAACCCTAACAGTATCGCTGAATATTTTCGGTAGGTGAACTAGGGTTTATGAGAAGTGATATTCTCGAAGGCTTTTGTCAGGACCATACGTGGGATAACATCGCTTACGTGCCAATAGGTCAGAACGTCGGTCTAGGCCTCCTATTGGCTTGGAAAGCTCTCTAGGATTGGTTCTCCGTTAACTCTTGTATCACGAGGCTTTTTTTTTTGCGGACATAAGTTCCCACAAGTCACCTAGTTAAGGGTTCAATGTAATTTTGGCCTTACTTTAATGAATTCGTGCCTTTCAAACTACAACCTATAGTAATTGTCCTGAATAGCTGTTTTGTCCACCAAGTATTATGTACCTTTGGGACGTGTAAATTGGCGGACCAAGCACCGGATCGACTGTCGTTTTTAGGCAGCAATGTTTAGCCGCTTGATCATATGTAATGTGTGAACTGGATAACGTAAAGCATATCTTTCTTTATTAACAAATCCGAAAAGTCTCTGATTAAGTTAAGGTCATTCTCAATCAAATTAATTACCATATGGAATATCAACAAGTTCAGGTCTTTCTTTAACTTTTTTTGTTAGGTAAGGTCATTATAATCAATTTATTCTTTAAAACGAAGCTTTATTTGAGTTCTATGAGATTAGATAAAACTAATTTAATAGATTGGAATCATAGAACTTCAAGCCTTGTTTGAGTTAATAACTTTCAAATCCCTGAGGTTTAATTATGTTTCTCAATGAAGGAATTTAATTTTCCCGTTTAATAAAATGAGACACCGATAGAGTTTTTTTTTTTTTTGGGTCATTCTAGATCAAGTAGCCAATTATATAATTTCAACAAGTTTTATTAATCTAATGAAAAAAAGAAGATGTTTTAGTAATATAATGACAATCACTTAACATTAAAAAAAAGACTAGCATGACTAATGCCAATAAAATCTTAAGCCAATATTAATATTAAATTTCATTCTTTAATAATTTTTGTTAGGTAAAGGCGAAGGTCTTAATAATAAATGAGTAGATGTTAATCTGCGGATCAAGATTCTCTTCTGATCTGATCATGTCCTGAGCAAATAACTTAATTACTGATTGGTAGTTAATAAATAAAAAAATAAAAGAAATTGAATATTACCCATACACTACCACTAAAAGACACATGGCAGAAGATCTTGAAAAACTCAGAACATATTAGATCAGGAGATGATCTAATCTGTTCTGAGTTTTTCAAGATCTTCTGCCATGTGTCTTTTAGATGATCTTTTTCTGTTAATCGGTTGCCTTTATTCATCTTTACACTCTTAATACTAGATGAACTTTGAAGAAAATTAATCTGCTGTCATTATTAATCTTTGAACTATGAATTTATACAAAGACTCTAACGGAAAACAACAAAGACACAGCTAAAAGAGAGCAACAAGTGCTCACTTAGTGGACACTTCTTCAAGTAAATAAAAACTAAAGATTTATTTTCACTATAACAACAACTACCCCTAACCAATAGGACTCCGCAGCAGCCGCGTGAAAGTTTCAGATGTTGACATCAAAGATGACTACTATAGCACAAACCGTAATTAAAGTCAATAAAGTCATTAGCTATATTAGTAATAAATATCATATTGTAGTATTTTTTGTTAAGTCATTATATATAATAAATCTATCCTGTATTAGCCAATATTAATAAATTTTGCTCTTTAATAATTTCAATTAGGGCTTGTAATAAAACTTTAATTACGGAAGGTCAGTGTAAATTAAGCCTATGCTAGTCAATAGTATAAGTTTCATTTGTTAAAGACGATGTAACACATATAGTAATTGCCAATAAAATGAATAAACAAAGACTTCAAATAAAGTTGTGGGTATTAGCTAGTTTTTTTCTCTAAAATCTCTTGCGTGGAAATAAAAGGTTTAAGGTGGTTGATACAAATTTTTGGAAGATAAAACACGTTTGCTATACCATCTCTAGGATGAATAGTCTGAATAATAATGCCAGTTTTTTTACCTCTGTAACCGAGATTAGAAATCAACCAACTGGGTTACTTTGAAGAATGACGGGAACAATTATATGAATCGATCAACATAAGGTTGAGATTGATAATCGAATCAAAGAAGTACTTAATAAAATTAATCCAACAGTTACCTATAAAATCAATAATTATGGGACTATTTGTACTATAAAAATATTTAGTACACTTTTTTGTTTTTTATTTATATAAGATAGCCCAAACGTAATTTAGTATAAAGAACAATCCATTATGGTCAAATCAACATATAATTCCTCTATTTTCCATTTTCCCTCTCTTCACATCTATTCCCTCATTTTATAATTTACTCATCAAAAGTAGTCATTTACATTCAGAATTGTCGATTAATCTGCTAAAATAAATAGAATAAGAAGAATCGAACTTGTCAAAATTAATCATTTTAGACTTTTATTTATTTATTTTTCTCCCTAAGATAGTGGACAGGATTCAGGGGGTTTTGATTTCTTAGGATTTGAGTCGTAAGATTAGGGTTATGATTTATGAGATTGTGATTTAATGAAGGGTTTGATTTTGTAAGTAGAGGATTTCTGAAAAATACCTTCTCAGTTTTTTAATTTTGGTTTCTATTTTTGTTATATTTTTATCATTTTATGGTGTAAATTAAAGGGCAACATTGTCATTTTGCTAATATTCTATCAAAGTTACTAACGGTATTAAGTTGGAAGTAGAACAGTTTTTGAAAAATGGTAAAACTCTGGGTAGACTGTAGATATTTTTGTCTAAATCAAAAAAGAAAGAAACACTTAATTAGAGGACATACGTACTATGAACCTTACCCCTCATCAAATGCAAATACAGTAGATCACAAAGAACATAGACGTCATCTTTCCCTTCACCTGAAAATAGATGAAAGCAATTCTTATTCTAATGCTGCCTGGAGTGTTAATGTCTACTACAGATTGTTTGTGTATGATAAGATTAGGAAGGATTACTTGGCAGTCCAAGATGCTAAATCTCCAGTGAGGACCTATGATCAGCAGACAAGTGAATGGGGCTTCGGAAAATTTCTTACCCTAGCAGAATTTAATTAACATTTAAAAGGGTACCTTCTTAATAATACATGTACATTGGTGCTGAGGTTCATGTTATTAAACCTACCGACACTGAAGGAACTCTTTCCAAGGAGGACTCGCTTGCTGTTATTAGAGAAAGAGGAATTGATCGTGGTTACAACCAATTCGTTAATTGCTTAATCACTGCTTTCATCAAATCAATTAAAACTCTTATTATCGATCGTGTACCCTTTTTAGGTCTCCTACTGGATTTGGAATAAAGTCTTAAGTCTTTGTTTCATTGCTGGTTCCTCTTCGTATCTGCATTTTCATTGTTATTTTGGAATGAAGGTTTAGCTTCAGAATTCAAGATGTTGTCGCTCTTTCTGTTTTTGGCTTATTGCATTTTGTTATTACGAGGGGTAAGGCTGGTAAAAAGTTTAAGATTGAGTTTAATTGTCTCTTTTTAATCAATAAATAATTTTTTTGCTTATTTCCACAGTTCCACCAATATGGTTGACCAACAAAAAATTTTATTTTGTAACTTCCTAACATATTTTCTTTTAGAAACAGCGGGGATATTTTCACCTTACTTATTGTGTAAATTCACCCATTTCTTGGAAAATATATACAATATGTTTTCATTATTTTTAATAAATACAAATTATTAAAAAATTAGTGCATTTAATTAATTAATCCTTCTTGCAATTTTTCCTTACTTTGGTTTCTCTGAGCAATTTTTACCATTAAGGTTGCTTTAACATAAATTTCATTTGACTATTTTATCCTTACGACATAAAAGGGTAATTATTAGCCATCCATTCTAAATTTACATGTTGTTTAAAAATACTATAAAAGTTAGAATTTGTTCAATCATCCTTCCTAAGTTTGTAATTTCTATCTACCATCCAAAAAAATAAATTACCTTTACAAAATGACCACCATTGTCATTTTTGTTTGTTTTTGTTTGATAATTTTGTACGGGTAATTTTGTCTCTTTGCTTCTATTTTATCATTTTGTTTCTATTTTACTATGTTGATACAATTTGTAAACTTAGGGTGAAATTAAAATCAAATAAATTAAAACTTTTTTAGTATTTTTGAATGCAAAGTAAAACTTAAGGTGGGTGGTCGATAATTTTCTTCACATAAAATGACCAAATTAATCGACCCGAGGATATTTATTAATTCTTGTATACAATAATTTAGGTATTTAATCTTGTGATCAATAATCTAATGTTTTTGTATGAAATTTAATAGTTTTCAATACCATATATGTAAATGACATGAATTTGATACCCCAATAATTTACATGAGTATTGTACCTTAAAGACATTATGTTGGTTGATTTAAAAATTAATAATCATAGTAATAAATTAGTATTGATACATCATTTAGAAATAATAAAATTTGTATAAAATTAAAAAAAATTGAAGATAAAGTAAAGTTTTGGTACATTTACCTTATTAAGGTCAAATGATAAATTTAAACTTAGGGTAAAAAGCAACTTTAGCAGTCAAATATATTAAAATATGTAAGTCACAAAAATATAAATTAACATAAATTTAATTAATTAGTTCTAAAAATTCTTCTTTATTTGAAATTTTTAAAAAAATAATGTGATCTTTATGTAATTACTTTCTAGAAGTGGGGTAGCTTTACAAAAATTGGGGGTGAAAATATTATCGACCTTTTAAAAGGGAGTAGGGGAATACTTTTTAAAAGAAAATTACAAAATAAGTCGCCACACTCTTTTAAAGTTTCTAGAATAAGCTTATATTTTAATAAAAAAATTATACCATATTTTTCCATAAACAATAATTTAAAAATCATAAATCTAACATATTACCACAATAAAAAAATTCAATTTAGAATTAAAGTCTAGGAATAAAAACTAGAAAGGATTTACGACATCATAAATAGACTTTTACAATGTTTTAAACTATTTATAGCACCGTATAATGTTGATCTAAAGCTAACTCTTATCACCACTTCATATTACTTAATTTCTATTACACACACACACACAGATACACGCATGCACGCACGCACATTATAATAAGAATTTTTTTTATAACTATTATTAATTTCCTTATATTTTAATGAGTTGAATTTTTTTTCAATTTAATTAAATTTGTGTGCTTTAAAAGAAAAAAAACGTTTCTGGGAAATTTATCAAATTTTCTCTAGAAAAATAAAAATCACCTTATGTCCATTTTAGTCATTGTACAATAAAACAAACACTTTAGGAATAAAATTTACCAAACGAAAATATTTTGCTTTTGAAACTTACGGCAATCACAGCAACATAGTTTATTAAACACTTAGTTGCATGTTTATTTAGTGGCTTATTTCATACGCATAATAGAAGTAACTTATTTCATCAGTTGCAACAATCTTCCATTGGCCCGAAATCTTTCTATCAACAGAAAATTTGTGAAATATTTTAAGTAATTTTTATATTACTGTTAAGAGGCCTTGTAAAAAGAATTGGCTAAGGCCTCAAATGCCCTTTAGCTGGCCGGGAAATGTTCTTTCGTCCTTAATTTTTTTATTGATCCCATTGCAGGATACATTGACTTTGTAATCTGCTCATATAATGGCATCGTCACCAGATGTGCTCCAGGCTAAAGCACGTTATCTTCAAAATGTTATATGGACCACCTATGTTATAGTCTTCTTTTATTTTTAAGTTAAATTCATTTGTAAACTTTGTTTATTTGTTTTGTTGACAATTGGATTTTTTAATGTATTGAATAAGTTACGTGTTCATGCCATGAGAAATTATTCAAGAAAAAAAAATTGCAGAAGTCTATAGAGAGAGGCGCGACCTATATGTATATATATATACGCACACATTTTTGCCTTGACTACTTCAACTAAAATCTTTATTTAATCATATATTCCTCTATGATCTATAATTATTTGTATTTTCCTTTCCAGTTTCAAACATAATGGGGTCCTCAAGATGTTGCCAATTTGTGTTTTTGGCTTTATGCCTAGTGTTACTTCGGGTAAGGCGGGTTACGACCCCTTCATTGAGTGAATTTTCCTTTTTTTCAATTAACAAAAAGACTAAATGTTAATTTTGAGAACAAATTACCAGAAAAAGATTCAAGAAACAGATCAAGAATCAGAGAAGAAAAACGACAAACACAGAGGCACACAACAACTAATGAGCTTAACCAAAACGACACTGTTTGAAGGAAAAACTCACAAGCTTTTATTTCTCAAACTGATTACACCTCGATCACACGTTACAGAGGAGATTACAAGCTTTCAATTAAAGCAAGAATTACAGAATTTAGATGAGAAAAGAAAGAGAAAACACGCGCATATCAGAGGTTGTTCATCATCCCTTTTATACTGAGGTTTCTGGAAATTTTCCAAAAACACTTCTAACGACCATAACAAACTTTGCCACATCAGCAAATTATTTGCATATCGCCCCTACACTGAATGTGATTTGCACTATGGCCCATAACTCTCTTTCGATTGCATTTTAGTCCCCAAATTCACAACTCAATTCTTCACACTCTCCACCTTCACTACTAAAAAAATGACTTTTACTGACACTTAATTACTAACACTTTGTAAAAAGTGTCATTAATTATGTACCTATGCACCATTTTCCGTTTTTAATAAATAAGTATCATAAATTATTGATATTAATGTGCCAGTAAATTAAACATCAGTGAATGCTGACATTGAAGTATCAGAGATTAAAAAAAAATCATTAAAATTTGCTTTAACTCCAACTCGAACCTAAGACTTTTAAAATTCAAAGCTATAACATATGGACAATACACCATTAGACCTTGTAGAATTAAGATATAACAGCGCTAATAAATTAAAAAAAAAAATTAAAATAACAAACGCAAAATATAACCCAGACTTGGAAACTTTATTTCATTTATGCATACAAATATCTGAACCAAACCCTATTACTATCTTGCTTTCTCTTTCTCTTTTTCCTTTTTCTCTTCTCGATCTCTTCTGTTTCTAGTTGTCCATTTACAAACTCAATTCAATTAATTCAGACAGATAATGAAAAGCTAAACCCTAATTGAGGCTTCTCTTTCCTTTTTCCTTTTTTCCCCAAATCGAAAAACAAAGTGAAACCCTAATTGAGGCTTCTCTTTCCTTTTTCCTTTTTTCCCCAAATCGAAAAACAAAGCGAAACCCTAATTGAGGCTTCTCTTTCCTTTTTCCTTTTTTCACCAAATCAAAAAACAAAGCGAAACCCTAATTGAGGCTTCTCTTTCCTTTTTCCTTTTTTCCCCAAATCGAAAAACAAAGCGAAACCCTAATTGAGGCTTCTCTGTCCTTTTTCCTTTTTTCCCCAAATCGAAAAACAAAACGAAACCCTAATTGAGGCTTCTTTCGTCGAAGTTTTTTTTTTCCTGTTCAAATTTCACTCTTTTTGTTCACTACTCGAAACCCATTTGCTTGAATTTGAGATAATTGTTGAGAAGCTAGTTAATTTGTTTGCTATAGAAGGTTCGCCTATGCCTAGAATTGTAGAGGAGGATTTCCGCGACTTTAAGGGCAGAGAGGTTTATTTTAATAATTGGTAATGGCTTAATATTTTTTTTGTCAACTTAATTAATGGGTTTTTTAGATTTTAGCTTATGATTATTTTTTGTAATTTTAATTTCTGGGTTGTTGCCGATGTTGAGAAATTCATGTTTATTTGGAAGGTTGCACTTTTCTTTACGTATTGATTTAGTTTTTTGTTTAAGTCTTGTGGCTTTGAGGCTTTAAGCGAAATGGGGTTTATTTTATAAATGAGGATCCTATGTGGGCTTATGGAAATTGGATGTGTTTTAGAGTTTGCAGCAATTTGTCATTTCATAGTACGCTGGAAGTTTAAAGGGGAGTTTATTGGTGGATTGTGTTAGGAGTTGGCCCTTTTTTTTAATGAACTTTATGTGATCTGTTTTAAGATTGAGAACAAAAGATTTGATCGGTACTTGTGTAATAGTCCATAATTTGAGTAGTAGGCAGTAGGACACCATTCCATGATAATGAGCATGGGATGCTCTGTATATGTAAAGCAAGGCAATAGTTTCTCCAGCAACTGACTGGTCTCCACTGTGAACATGTTATTTCACATTTATATTTTATATATGAAAGTTGTATGAAGTACTTCAAACTGACTGGTGTACTTCAAATTTTTAGGTTTATCCATCAATTGTTCTAAAACCGAATTATAAACTTTTGAAAACTCGATTCATGGCTTTTATTATTATTTTGGGTATTGTTGTACCTATAGACTTTAGTATAGGTGAGCTCCTAGCTGGCGAAAATCACAAGCTTTGGTGTTCATGACCGTCAGGTTCTTATGGTTATTATATTGGCAGGAAGTATATGGTTAGTTTAGTCTACTTACTAAAATAATTAACTTTTTGTTGAGTTGTTTTAATTTCATATCCATGCTTGCTGTTGGTGATCTCTGTATGTCTGCTATATTTTGATGGTCTTTTATTTTTTTACAATAATTATGCCTAATTTTCTTTACTTGATCTTAATTCCCAGTCCCATCACTATGGAAAAGTAGGAGAAAGAAATATTTCTCAAACTGTTATTCAACATTTTGTTTAGAGATGCTAATTTTATGTCTCTCTCTCTCTCTCTCTCTCTTTTGGGTCCTTATTGCAAGCTTTTTAGTATTTTGCAACTCTGATGTGTTGTAGGCCGCTCATTTACATAATATGAGTCTTATAATTCCTTTTTAATTTCCTCTGAAAACTATCTTCTTTGTGGTCTAATTTTGACTTTTTTCCCCTCTCCTTCCGAATCTAAAGTGACCTCTTCAATAACTATGAGATGGTAGTTGTAACAAGTATAATCACAAGAAACAGTAAAAATATGCCGGAGGGGTGGGAGCTAGTTGACCTCTGTTAATGCTCCTTGATTTTATTTTGTTGGGTTGGACTTGGATAATATTTAATGATTAAATGTTATATTTTGTTTTGCCAACTACAACTTATTGAAATCTAAAAAAGTAATATTTATTAAAGTTGTTACTTAAGGCAGTTAGTTAAAAGCCTTATCAACGGTCAACATGTTTCTTGACAATTATTGTTTTTTGAGAACTCTGTCGAGAAAGTCAGATCTCTTAAGAAATAATATTTTGTTTGATAGTTAATATTTATAACACAACACTACTCTCTCATCTCTCTACATATTATCCATGATAAAAGAGATTTGTTCCCCAGTCAACATTACTAGTGAGCTCGAGTTTTGGTGGTGATTCTGATGATGGGCTGAGTTTCTTCTCTGATGGTGCTAGTTGTTCAACTATTGACTTTCTTAGTGTCCATGGATGGTGCTGAGTCAAGTAGAGTGTTGACCTCATCGATTGATATGTCAATATCAATATCAAAATCAAAATCAAAGTGAGTTAAACATATTTGTAAAGGATCATTACTAAAGTTTGAAAGAAAAGTATTATCAACTATTTCTTCTATTAAATCCACATCAACAATTCCATCATCTGCATTGTGAGGTTGTTTGGCAATGTTGAAGATGTTAGCTCCATAGTCATGTTGCCAAAGGACAACTGCATATTTTCAGTCCTGCATTGAATGTGAGCATCGGCAATTGTCAAGAAAGGTCGGCCTAGGATAATGAGGATGTTCTTCCTTGAATCCTGGATTGGTTGAGTGTCAATTACAATGAAATCAATAGGAAAATAAAACTTGTCTACCTGGATAAGCACGTCCTCCACAATACCACGAGGTATTTTCGTGGACCGATCTGCAAGCTGTAACACCACTGGAGTTGAGTGTAATTCTCTCAGTCCAAGTTTCACAAATACTGAGTAGGTTAATAGATTTACACTAGTGGGGGAGCCTGGGTCTTTGCATTTTAGAGGAATTTTATGTTGGAGTATAGAACTAACGTTTTCTGTTAAAAATGCCTTCTTTTGAACATGAATATTTCTCTTTGTAGTACAAATGTCTTTAAGAAACTAGGCATAAGATGGAACTTATTTTATAGCATCAAGCAAAGGGATGTTAACACTTACCTGTTTGATGATTTCAAGAATCTCACCTGTGGATTTTCCCTTCTTTCCTTTAGCTAACCTTTGAGGAAATGGAGCTTTAGGAACGTATTCTCGTGGGTTTGTTTCTTCTTTCTCCTCCGGTGATGAGTCTTCGGTATTTATAGGTACAATTTGATTTGTTTTTGTCACCAGCATCTCCACTTTGTTGTCGACTTCTTTCCCTTTTCGCAAAGTCATTACAACTTTAACCTCTCCATGCTGCTGTGGTGAACTGGTACTTACTTTATTCACTCCTTTAGGATTAGGCACTGGTTGACTTGGAAATTTGCCTTTCTCAACAGTCTTTGCCAAAGTTTGAACTGAAGAAGCAAGTTGTCCCACCATCTTCTTGAGGTTTGAAACTGATTGGGCTTGTGAGTTGAAGTCTGCTCTCCTCTCATTTCGTAGTTCATCAATGGTGCGGTTCTGTTGCTCGATCGCGGAGTGAGTAAGATTCTTGAGATTCTGGAATGAATATTTCCATGGTCTAGGTTGAAAGTAGTTCTGGTTCTGATTGTATGGTCTAAATAGTGGCTGAGAGGCTTGAGGAACTTGACGAATTGGTTGCATTGGTGGAGTTGGAGCTGCTAGTCTATTCTGTTGGAATCCTTGAGATCATGAAAAATTTAGGCGGTCTCTTCATCCAAGGTTATATGTGTTGGAGTATGGGTTGTAATTAGATGGTTTTCTCATTACACTTATGGCATTGGCTTGATCTGAGTATGAGTCATGGTCATGTGGTTCTGTTGATTTAGCAGTCGTTAACGATGCTATTTTTCGGGAAAGACCTTCAACCATCTCTTTCATCTCTTTAATTCCTGAACTTGACTCGCTAATGTGAACCTCATTACTCCCTTAATTCTTTTAGTATTCCTGAGTGATCGACTCCGTTGTTGGGAATTATCGGCTTGTCGCTGGAAGAATTCCCAAATCTCTGATGCACTTTTTGACATTAGCTCTCCTCCACTTGTTGCCATTAGCTATTCTTGCACATGCGGCAATAATCCCTCCAAAAAGTATTGGCATTGATGTCATTTCTCATACCCATGATGTGGACACTCCAAGAGCAGCCTATTGAATTGCTCCCATGCTTCGAAAAATTCCTTGTCTTCTCTCTGGGTAAACTCTGAAATTTCCCTGCGAATAGCATTGATTTTATGCATTGGGAAATATTTATTCAAAAATTTTGTTACCATTTGTTCCCATGATGTAATTGTTGTGCAAATTTTATTGAACTCACAAGTGCACGAATCTATTGTAGAATAGATCAATGGTGACGAGTGTCGATCCCACGATGAGGTGGATTTTAATTATATGTAAAATTAATTTTCTATGAGAATGGTTGGATTTGTGGTGAAAGTGACTTAGATTATCCTAAAATTGGAATTGAAATGGCAAGAATAAATTGATGAGAAATCTATTGAAATGACGTACTTGGGTATCTGGATCCGTATCAACATGCAACATGGGCTAAATATTTCTTATTAATGCCAATTAAATCATGAGGGGGTTTCAACACCTCATGAACCACGCTCTAATCAATATGGTGCTAAGGGCTTATCGTGCCAAAAAATAATAATCTTGTACTAGGGAGCCGATGAAACCAAGGCGGTATCTAGACAAGATTATTATTATTTGTCGACGAGAAGTCAAAACATCCACAAAAACTAGAGGGGAAGAGAAAATAAATTTACCAAATAAAGCCCATGACACATGTTGAGACTTCACCTTCAACCCAAGCTTGAAAGAAAATTAGCTACTCATAATTGAACAAGGGGCAAAATGGAAATTTATTAAAATACATAGAAAATACATTATGGAGAAGGAATTACAGAAAATAGAGTCCAACAATGGATTCAGAGATATCAAATTAGGGGGGAGAGGACCCCTTTTTACAGATACATTGTGTAAATCATGGCCATCGGATTAAAAAAAGTTTGGACGCTCAGGATTGCGCCACGTCATCAGTCAACAGTACGCGGTTTGACCACGCGGTTTGAACAGTGACACGATTTGACCCGGCTTGAACAATAACGCGGTTTGGTTGAAAATAATCATGTCTATATGCATATACCATACGTGCGAGTTTTGGTCCACTAACATGCTGCCACGTCACTGATCAACAGCGCATAAGAATTTTAGTCCAACAAGATCGTGACACCTCATTAGTCAATGCCACATCATCGGTCAATGTCACGTCATTGATCCGTCTATGTGAACAGTATCGTGAATATTAACGTAGACAGTACTGTACATGTGAATAGTACCGTACATGTGAACAATGTCTTTTTTCCTTTTATGCTCCTCCTAAGGTTTTCGACCGTCCTGAGTTCAGAAGTGATGTCTGTTCTGCCATCTGATCTCTCGTTCATTGTGAAATGACTATGATGCCCCTAAAATATATAAAATACATAATTAAATGACAAGAAACTTAAATACATAAAATCAAGAATGTTAGTGGAACTTGAAGTGTAAAATGACAATTTTTTCCTTTATAAATATACATTTTCTAACACTCAACACACCCGCCAACCAGCTTATTGCTAGTCCTTAGCAAATAAAGCGAAAACAAAATTCAAATCCAAAATAATTTTTTTTTTTAACAATCATGTTTATTCAATCAGACTAATGATAATAATAAAATAAAAGTATAAGCATTATCTCCAGTCTAAAGAAACATCACACCCACATCAGCCATCCACATGAATCAGCCCAGTAGACTTTGTCACAGTTACTTTTAAGAATGACATGTTAAACCCCAAAATCTCATTGGAAATAGTGACACTCTCACAAAGAAATTAAACCCAATAAAAATGGTCACTCTAATGAATGGTAAATGAGAGAAAATAATAAAGAAGTGATATAAAATGCTCTCACCAAGATGAAAGAAATATGCTCTCAGCTTAGAAATAATACGATCTCAAGTCAAATAAAAATGCTAGTCAACCCAATTTATTTATTTATTTTTTATTTTTTTTATGCACCACTACATCTTTTTAGCTCATATAACTAGCTTGTACTTCAGACTATAGTTCCCTAAAATCAAGAAGCACTTTTATTAGGACGTAAGGTAGGTTAGGGATATGACTAACAAAAGAGGGGAAATAAGGAAAACAAAGTGTATGTTTGAGAAAAATGTAGAGATTTTTTTTTTTGGAAGTTGCAAGGTGGATTTCACCTATTATTGTTTTTTTTTTAAACAACAATTTTTTTTTTTTGGCTTTTGTTTGACATAACTTCACTGAACAAAATAATTATTTACATTTTTCTCAAACATAAATAGGTGATGAAACTTGTAAGATATTGGGTAATACTCCAAATCGGAGTGGGTTAAGATGATAAGTTTGACAAAGAAAATGTTTTTTTTTAAAGGCTCAAAAGGGTTAACTATGGATATTTAATAAAAGGGATGGCTAGAAAGGCTCAAACGGATCAAAGATGGTCTTTCCATCGTCTTTTAGGGCTCTAAATAATCTTCCATATCTACTAGTTAGATGGGCCTCCAAATGTAGCAACACACATTTTTTTTTCTTTTTTCTTTTTTTAATTTTACAATATTTTTTTTAAGGGTTAACTCAAAAGAAATATAGAGATCGTGTATAAAATAATAATATGCTAAGCTGTATAAAGAATGGGCAAAAGGGTTACTCTCCAAGAAAAATGATAGGCTCAAAAACTCACTTGGTACTTATTATGACATGTTCATTCCTTCAAGCAACTCATATTTGTCTCCGACATCAACATGTAGAGTAGCAAACATAGCGTAACATCATTTAAGACCAAAGATAATACAAATACTAAATTTTGAAATTTATCATGTCATCCAATGTTAAAACAACTCACACAATTTTTTTTTTCAAACAACATCCTCCCCCCCAACCTATTCTAAACATAAAAGGAAAATATGCATGCAGAAATGTGAAAATGATGTAGAAAAACTAATTAGAAAAGTTACACTTAAAATGATAGAAAAAGAAAATGAGTTTTTTGTTTTTAACTAAGAAGATGCGTTTCTAGAGGCACTACACTCTATATTCAGCCATCTTCGACTCAAAAAATTTGAAAATGTATATTTATAAAGGAGAAATAAAAAAAAGAAGAAAAATGAATATCAAAGCTTAATAAAGAAAAAGAAAATGCCTGAATTTTTTTTAATTAATTTTTTTAAACGATGAAGATGCGTTTCTAGAGTCACTACACTCCATATTCAGCCATCTTCAACAAAAAGTTAGCAACAATTAGTTTCTACAACAAAAAATCAGTAAAAACTTAATCAAGATTCCACAATTGTCGACTATTCCCTCCCCCCAACCAGAACGAAACATTGTCCTCAATGTTTTAAAGGAAAGAAGTAGAGTTTAGAAGACATCACCTGGGTGGTGCAACACATAAGAAAATATTTACAGGCGGAGAGTTAAATCTAATTTGTACTTCTTACTGCGGCTACTATTACCATCATTATTTGGAAGCTCCAACACAAAGGTCCAGGGGTCTGGCTCCGATCTATAAGCTTGTAACAGATCAAGTAGCTCATTAGCAGTGTGAGCACAAATAAAAAGCTTTTTCGCTGTGGAAGGAATGAAATAGTTTTTTTATTGCATGGTTAAGAAATGCGATGAAGCCATCATAAAAGTTATTGACATTTAACAAACCGATGGGTTTCTGGTGAATGTGCAGATGGACCCAAGATGCTAGTGTGATAAGTGCCTCTAGTGTTGCAAGATCTCCTGGAAAGAAAATAAAAGCATCAGCATGATTAAGCATTTCAGTTATTCTTTCTTGCATACCTGAGACGACTAACTCTTCTCCAGTCGGTGAGTCAAACAAACTGCCCAAAGGCTATAAGGCACTTGGGATGACGCCTAACACTTGGCTTCCTCTGACAAAAGTAGCTTCTGAGACCAATTTTGATAACCCTCAGTTACCTCCTCCATACATTAAGTGTAATTTTCTCTCTGCTATACTTCGACCAAGATCTATGGCTGCCTAAACGAACTCTTTATGTTTGTCATAGTTAAATCCAGAAAGCACATAAATGTTCTTGAATTGTCTATTAGGAGTAGCTGCCATTGGAATATTTCTCAAAAATAATTTGTGAGTGTTTAACAAAAAGTTATATTTAAGAATCTTGGTGACAGGGGGGTCACAACTGTGTATGAGGTGGCATGTCAGTGTCAAATAACGCGTAAAGCACATGGCTCGCGAGTCAAAAAGGAAACAGTAAAAAGAAAAAGAAACAATGATAAAATAAAATTATTAAAGACAACAATGCAAATGATAAAACAACAGTGAAATAAAATAACAGGGAAGTAAAAGGATATTTACAGGTAGTTGCGACTGTGGCTCATATCTTCCTCTGGTTTTACGTCCAGAAATGGCTTGAACGCCCTCTATGGGTCGAGGATAGGCTTCTCATCCAGTTTTCTTATAAACTGGCAAACATGGTAATTTATAGTCAGATTCCCGAGACTATATCGTGCATGTTCTTTCTGGAATAATGGCCATAACTGGAGAATCGCTCCTTGCACATAGCCACTGGGATGCGTTTCAAGAGATAAAAGGATATCATCCAATGACTCCTTATTCAAGCCATCCCTAATGAATTGAATCTTATCTTCCCTGTTATCAGACACCATTCCTAAAGAACATGGTTTTTTATCGCAACTCATTATGGCACACTTATGATAAGCAACAGAAATTCTTCGAGCTCTTCGTTTTCTGGCATAATTTCCTTTACCACAACCAGGCATGTATGCAATAAATTTTGGAGGTAACTCACCTGCCAATCGTACTTTAGCCTCGATTAACCAACGGATGTCAGCAGGTATGTTATTCCTCATGAGCAATCGCATGCATTCGAACCGAGCTTTATAGATTATAAGGAGGGCATTCTGAGGAAGTGAAGGGAATCGATTGTGAAGCTTTGCTAGAATCTCATTTCTGTCCATACCTTTGCCTCAGAATATCAGTTATTATGGGAAACTGAAGTAACCGACTTGATTGTCACGGAGTACCGTTATCCGCCACTTCACCGGGGTAACAAACTAAAGCACACAAACAAAGAAAAATAAACTAAAACACATAAAGAAAATTACAATCGTCCTCTTATTGAATTTACCGCAAGCTCCAACTGGATGTTGTAGACACTTCTCTCAATGTCTCTGAGTTGGCTTTCTAAATCCTCAACATAGGATACTAACTCTGGTGGTTGCAGAGCCTAAATATGATGTGTTTTACAAAATCGAATCTGCCTTTTGAGATGAGATTTTACACATTGAAGTGGTTTAAGAATGTCCAGGAGGAACTGTTTAGCTATGGCACTCATGATTAACAATGATAAGAGAAAACTTAATGGTTAAACAAACACACTTATGCAAAAATAATTTCAATTAGCAAAAGAATAATAAAAAGAAAGAAAAAAAAATCAAATCATCGAAGAGAAAGAAAAAACTCAATTCGAATCTGGTGGGTCACTCAAATTTATTTCGATGTCCTCTCTATGTGGTTGGTAATCTAGATATGGCTTTAATCTTTGACCATTAACTTTAAACGTGACATCATTCTTTGGGTCCTTAATTTCAATTGCCACATGTGGAAAAACAGTATGAACAATAAAGGGGCCAGACCATCAAGGCTTAACTTACCTGGGAATAGGTGCAAGCGAGAATTGAATAAAAGCACTTTCTGACCTGGAGTAAAAGATTTTCTCATAATTTGCTTGTCATGAAAGACTTTCATTCGCTGCTTGTAAATTTTGGCATTTTCGTATGCATCATTGCGAATTTCTTCAAGTTCTGCCAGTTGTAATCTTCTTTCTGAGCTAGCTTGTTGCATGTCAAAGTTGAATTTCTTGATGGCCCAATATGCACGATGCTCGAGTTCCACAGGTAGGTGGCAAGCTTTTCCATACACTAGCCTGTAGGGTGACATTCCAATCGGGGTCTTGAAAGCCGTTCTATATGCCCATAATGCATCATCAAGTCTTAATGACCAATCTTTTCTGTCTGGC
This sequence comes from Citrus x changshan-huyou, assembly GCA_039657385.1. Classification (NCBI taxonomy): domain Eukaryota; kingdom Viridiplantae; phylum Streptophyta; class Magnoliopsida; order Sapindales; family Rutaceae; genus Citrus; species Citrus x changshan-huyou. The sequence continues at coordinate 11,902,404 of CM077549.1, forward strand.
CTCACCGTCTTTTCTAATATGTGCTTTATTTCTCGATTGGAGATCTTAACTTGGCCACTGGTTTGCGGATGATATGGGGTCGCCACTTTGTGAGTGATTGAATACTTTGTCAAAAGAGCTTTGAATGCTTTGTTACAAAAGTTGGCACTACCATCACTGATTATCGCTCGAGGGAATCCAAAGCGGCAAACAATGTTACTTTTCAAAAATCCTATCACCACCTTGTGATCATTGGTTCTGTATGGAATTGCTTCTACCCATTTCGATACGTAGTCAACAGCAACCAATATGTATTGATGGCCAAAAGAAGGGGGAAAAGGACCCATGAAGTCGATACCCCATACAAAAAAAATCTCAACCACTAAAATTGAATTTAATGGCATCATGTTCCTTCGTGTAATACTCCTCATTCGTTGACACCTATCACATGAAGAACAGAAAGTGTAAGCGTCTCGAAATATAGTTGGCCAATAGAAACCACATTGTAAAACTTTAGTCGCTGTTTTCCTAGCGCTGAAATGGCCTCCACAAGCTTGTTCATGGCAGAATGAAAGGATATTTTGAATTTCACTTTCTGGAACACATTATCTAACAATTTTATCTGCACAATACTTGAACAAATAAGGGTCATCCCAAAAGAAATTCTTTATTTCCGCAAAAAATTTGGCTTTGTCTTGCTTGGTCCAATGTTCTGGAAGTTGACCTGTAACAAGATAATTAACGATATCAGCATACCACGGTAATACTTCCACACTCATCAATTGTTCATCTGGAAATGACGCATTCAATGGTAATGATTCCATAATTGTGTCAGAATGGAGACGAGAGAGATGGTCAGCCACAACATTCTCTGTGCCTTTCTTATCTTTAAATTCCAAGTCGAACTCCTGCAAAAGTAACACCCAACGAATTAGTCTAGCTTTTGCATCTTTCTTTGTGAGAATATATTTAAGAGCAGCATGATCTACGAACACAATTATTTTACAACCAATGAGATAAGATCGAAATTTCTCTAATGCAAACACTACAGCTAGCATTTCTTTTTCAGTAGTTGAATAGTTCAACTGTGCATAATTCAATATCATACTAGCATAATAAATAACATGGGGAATTCGATCAACTCTTTGTCCTAATACTGCTCCTACTACATAATCAGATGCATCGCACATGAGCTCAAATGGTAAGCTCCAGTTTGGGGGCTGAATGATGGGTGATGATGTCAACAACTTCTTTAGTTTTTCAAATGCCACAAGACATAAATCATCAAAGATAAAAGATACATCCTTAACAAGTAGATTACATAAGGGCCTAGAAACTTTGCTAAAATCTTTAATGAAACGTCTATAAAAACCAGCATGCCCAAGGAAAGATCTTACTTCTCTGACTGTTTTGGGTAGAGGAAGATTAGAAATGAGATCCACCTTGGCTTTGTCAACCTCAATACCTTTGTTCGAAATGATGTGACCGAGAACAATACCTTGTTTTACCATAAAATGACACTTCTCCCAATTTAAGACTAAGTTCTTCTCGATATATCTCTGCAGATCTAGTGTTAGATGATGTAAACATTGATCAAACGAGTCACCAAAAACAGAAAAGTCATCCATAAAGACTTCAAGAAATTGTTCAACCATATCAGAAAAAATGCTTAACATGCATCGTTGAAATGTAACAGGTGCATTACATAATCCAAATGGCATTCTCCTATATGCAAAAGTACCAAAAGGGCAAGTGAAAGTGGTTTTCTCTTGATCTTTTGGTGCTATGGGAATCTGATTATATCCTGAGTAACCATTTAGAAAGCAATAAAATTCATGGCCTACTAATCTATCAAGCATTTGATCGATAAATGGTAAAGGAAAATGATCTTTACGTGTGACAGGATTCAACTTTCTCTGATCAATGCAAACGCGCCATCTTGTAGTCACTCTAGTGGATATCAATTCATATCGGCATTTGTAACTACTGTGACTCCTGACGTTTTGGGGATAACTTGTATAGGACTGACCCATGAACTATCAAAAATAGGGTAAATGATACCTGCATCTAATAGCTTAAGGACTTCAATTCTAACAACTTATTTCATGTTAGGATTTAACCTACGTTGCATTTCCCTAGTAGGTTTAGCATTTTCATCAAGATGAACGTAATGCATGCAGTCTACTGGATTTATACCTTTGATGTCTGCTATGGTCCATCCTAATGCTCCTTTATGCTCTTTTAAAATATCCAACAACTTACCTTTTTGTTCGTCATTTAGGGATGATGAGATGATTACCGGCAGAGTACTTTCTTCTCCCAAAAATGCATATCCCAGGGTGTTAGGCAATGGTTTGAGCTCGAGTTTCGGTGGTGATTCTGATGATGGGATGAGTTTCTTTTCTGATGGTGCTAGTTATTCAACTCTTGACTTCCATTTATTAGTGTCCATGGATGGTGCTGAGTTAAGTAGGGCGTTGACCTCATCGACCAATCTGTCAATATCAAAATTCAAATCAAAGTGAGTTAAGCATGTTTGTAAAGGGTTATCACTAAGGTTTGAAACAAAAGTATTATCAACTAATGCTTCTATTAAATCCACATCAACAATTCCATCATCTACATTGTGAGGTTGTTTGGCAATGTTGAAGATGTTTAGCTCTATAGTCATGTTGCCAAAGGACAACTGCATATTTCCAGTCCTGCATTGAATGTGAGCATCCGCAGTTGCCAAGAAAGGTCGGCCTAGAATAATAGGGATGTGCTTCCTTGAATCCTGTATTGGTTGAGTGTTAATTACAATGAAATCAATAGGAAAATAAAACTTGTCTACCTGGATAAGCACGTCCTCCACAATACCACGAGGTATTTTCGTGGACCGATCTGCAAGTTGTAACACTACTGGAGTTGGGTGTAATCCTCCCAGTCCAAATTTCACGAAAACTGAGTAAGGTAACATATTTATACTAGCTCCTAAATCCAACAAAGCATTCTCAATTGTGTGGTTCCCTATACTACATGAGATAGTGGGAGAGCCTGTGTCTTTGCATTTTAAAAGAATTTTGTGCTGGAGTATAGAACTAATGTTTTTTTGTTAAAAATGCCTTCTTTCGAACGTGAATATTTCTCTTTATAGTACAAAGGTCTTTAAGAAACTTGGCATAAGATGGAAGTTGTTTTATAGTATCAAGTAAAAGGATGTTAACACTTATCTATTTCAAGATTTCAAGAATCTCACCTGTGGATTTTCTCTTATTTCCTTTAGCTAACCTCTGAGGAAATGGAGCTTTTGGAATGTATTCTCGTGGGTTAGTTTCTTCTTTCTCCTCCGATAGTGAGTCCTCAACATTCACAGGTACAATTTGATTTTCTTTTGTCACCGGCATCTCCACTTTGTTGTCGACTTCTTTTCCATTTCGCAAGGTCATGACTGCTTTGACCTCTCCATGCTGTATTGGTGAACTGGTACTTGGTTCATGTACTCCTTTAGGATTAGGCACTGGTTGACTTGGAAATTTACCTTTCTCAACAGTCATTGCCAAGGTCTGAACTGAAGAAGCAAGTTGTCCCACCATCTTCTCGAGGCTTGAAACTGATTGGGCTTGTGAGTTGAAGCCTGCTCTCATCTCATTTCGTAGTCCATCAATGGTGCGGTTTTGTTGCTCAATCGTAGAGTGAGTAACATTCTTGAAATTCTGGAATGCATCCTCTATGGTATGGGTTGAGAGTAGTTCTGGTTCTGATTGTATGGTCTAAATGGTGGCTGAGAGGCTTGAGGAATTTGAGGAATTGGTTGCATTGGTGGAGCTGGAGCTGTTGGTCCACTTTGTTGGAATCCTTGAGACCATGAAAAATTGGGGTGGTCTTTCCATCCAGGGTTATATGTGTTGGAGTATGGGTTGTAATTTGATGGTTTTCTCATTACACCTATGGCATTGGCTTGATCTGAGTATGAGTCATGGTCATGTGGTTCTGTTGATTTAGCAGTCGTTAACGATGCTATTTGTCGAGAGAGACCTTCAACCATCTCCTTAACTTCTTTGATTCCCGAAGTTGACTCGCCAATGTGTACCTCATTCACTCCTTTAATTCTTTTAGTATTCCTGAGTGACCGGCTCTGTTGTTGGGAATTATCCGCTTGTCACTGGAAGAATTCCCAGATCTCTGATTCACTTTTTGACATTAGCTCTCCTCCACTTGTTGCCATTAGCCATTCTTGCACATTCGGCAGTAATCCCTCCAAAAAGTATTGGTGCCATTTCTCGTACCCATGATGTGGACACTTCAAGAGTAACCCATTGAATCGCTCCCATGTTTCAAAAAACTCCTCGTCTTCTCTCTGGGTAAACTCTGAAATTTCCCTGCGAATAGCATTGGTTTTATGCACTGGGAAATATTTATTGAAAAATTTAGTTACCATTTGTTCCCATGATGTAATGCTATTAGCAGGCAATGTATTGAGCCATGAACGAGCTCTATCCTTTAAAGAAAATGGGAATAGTCTAAGTTTAACATCATCATCTGAAAAATTCTCATATCTAAATGTTTGACAAACAGCATGAAAATCATTCAAATGATTATATGGGTCTTCATTTTCTAGGCCATAGAATGTTGGGAGACAATTTAACACACTAAGTTTTAATTCAAAACTCCTAACAGTTACATTTGGGTATGATGTGCTCAAATTATAAATAAGGGACTAAAGTAGTCCTTAAATGGCCTCTCTGGTGGTGCTTGTTGTTGTTGCAAATCCATTTCACTTTTATCTTTAATTACAATGTGTTTGTGTGTGCGAAGTGTTTTTTCAAGTTCAACGTCTATAGGCTCAAGATTAGGTAATAATGACCTTCGACCATGCATGCAATGAATACAAAAAAAAAATGAGAACAAAATTAATAAAAATAAACAAGAAAGAGAAATTACGGTACTAACCTTATTGCGCTATTAAAACCTTTCTATAAAAACACACTAAAAAAATTCGTGAAATTAACTAAAAATTAAATTAATAAGATAAACAAAAATTACAAAGAAAAATAACTTAAAAATTAAATTGCAGAATTGTAAAGAATAGAGAAAGAAAAGAAATTATTACCTCTAAATGCATATTCATTTTTTTAAAAAAAAAATACAAGAAAACAAATAAAAGAAATTATTCACAAAAATTAATTCTACGAATTAAAATAACTTACCTCCCCGGCAACGGCGCCAAAAACTTGTTGTGCAAATTTTATTGAATTCGCAAGTGCACGAATCTATTGTAGAATAGATCAATGGTGACGAGTGTCGATCCCATGAGGAGGTGGATTTTAATTGTATGTATAATTAATTTTCTATGAGAATGGTTGGATTTGTGGTGAAAGTGACTTAGATTATCCTAAAATTGGAATTGAAATGGCGAGAATAAATTGAAGAGAAATCTATTGAAATGATGTACTTGGGTATCTGGATTCGTATCAACATACACCATGGGCTAAATATTCCTTATTAATGCCAATTAAATCATGAGGGGGGTTTCCACACCTCATGAATCACGCTCTAATCAATATGGTGCTAAGGGCTTATCGTGCTAAATAATAATAACCTTGTACTAGGGAGCCGGTGAAACCAAGGCGGTATCTAGACAAGATTATTATTATTTGTCGACGAGAAGTCAAAACATCCACAAAAACTAGAGGGGAAGAGAAAATAAATTTACCAAATAAAGCCCATGACATATGTTGAGACTTCACCTTCAACCCAAGCTTGAAAGAAAATTAGCTACTCATAATTGAATTAGGGGTAAAATGGAATTTTTTTAAAATATGTAGAAAATACAAGATGGAGAAGGAATTACAGAAAATAGAGTCCAAAAATGGATTCAGAGATATCAAATTAGGGGGGGAGACCCCTTTTTTATAGATACATTATGTAAATCATGGCCATTAGATAAAAACAGTCTGGACGCTCAAGATTGCGCCACGTCATCAGTCAATAGTACGCGGTTTGACCATGTGGTTTGAATAGTGACACAGTTTGACCCGGCTTGAACAGTAACGCGGTTTGGTTGAAAATAATCCTGTGTATATACATATACCGTACGCGCGAGTTTTGGTTCATTAACATGCTGCCACGTCACCGATCAACAATGCATAAGAATTTTGGTCCAACAAGATCGTGACACCTCATCAGCCAATGCCACATCATTGGTCAATGCCACGTCATTGATCTGTCTATGTGAACAATATCATGAATAGTAACGTAGACAGTACCGTACATGTGAACAATGCCTTTTTTTCCTTTTATGCTCCTCCTAAAGTTTTCGCCCGTCCTGAGTTCAAAAGTGATGTCCGTTTTGCCGTCTGATCTTTCGTTCATTGTGAAATGACTATGATGCCCCTAAAATATATAAAATACTTAATTATAATACAACACACATAATTAAATGACAAGAAACTTAAATACATAAAAGCAGGAATGTTAGTGGAACTTGAAGTGTAAAATGACAAATTTCTCCTTTATAAATTTACATTTTCTAACACTCAACAGTAATGCTATTAGCAGGTAATGTATTGAGCCATAAACGAGCTCTATCCTTTAAAGAAAATGGGAATAGTCTAAGTTTAACATCATCATTTGAAAAATTCTCATATTTAAAAGTTTGACAAACAATATGAAAATCATTCAGATAATTATATGGGTTCTCATTTTCTAGGCCATAGAAATTGGGAGACAATTTAGCACACTAGGTTTTAGTTCAAAACTCATAGCAGCTACATTTGGGTATCTTATGCATGATGTGCTCAAATTAGCTAAGGGACTAAAGTAATCCTTCAATGGCCTCTCTTGTTGTGCTTGTTGTTGTTGCAAATCCATTTCACTATTATTTTTAATTGCAATGTGTTTGTGTGTGCGCAGTGTTTTTTCGAGTTCAAGGTCTATAGGCTCAAGATTAGGTAATAATGACTTTCGACCATGCATGCAAAGAACACAAAATAAATGGGAACAAAATAAATAAAAATAAAGAAAAAAGAGAAATTACGATACTAATCTTATCGCGCTGTTACAACCTTTCTATAAAAACACACTAAGAAATACGTGAAATAAAATAACTAAAAATTAAAATAAATTAATACGATAAACAAAAAATTATAAAGAAAAATAACTTGAAAATTAAATTACAGAATTTTAAAGAAGAGAAAAAGAAAAGAAATTTCTTACCTCAAAATATAGATTCAATTTTTTTTCTTTTTTTTAAATAAGGAAAAAAATTACAAGAAAACAATTAAAAGAAATTATTTACAAAAATAAATTCTACGAATTAAAATAACTTACCTCCCCGGTAACGGCGCCAAAAACTTATTGTGCAAATTTTATTAAACTCGCAAGTGCACGAATCTATTGTAGAATAGATTAATGGTGACGAGTGTCGATCCCACGAGGAGGTGGATTTTAATTATGTGTAGAATTAATTTTCTAAGTTGGTGGTTGGATTTAAGGTAAAAATGATTTGGAATATCCTAAAATTTAAATTGAAATTGCAGAATTAAATTAAAGTAGAAAATATTATAATCAAAGCGCTTGGGTATCTAGATCTGCATCAACACACACCATGAGCTAAATATTCCTTATTAGTGCCAATTAAATCATGAGGGGGGTATCCACTCCTCATGAACCACACTCTAATCAATATAGTGATAAGGGTTTATCGTACCAAATAATAATAACCTTGTACTAGGGAGCCGGTTAAACCAGGGCGGTATCTAGACAAGATTATTACTATTTGTCGACGAAAATTGAAAACATCCACCTTAATTAGAGGGGAAGAGAAAATAAATTTACCAAATAAAGCCCATAACACATGTTAAGACTTCACTTTCAACCCAAGTTTGAAAGAAAATTAGCTACTCATAATTGAACTAGGGGAAAAATGAAAATTTATTAAAATATGTAGAAAATACAAGATGGAGAAGGAATTATAGAAAATTGAACTCAAAAATGAATTCAGAGATGCCAAATTAGGGGGGGAGAGCCCTGTTTTTATAGATACATTGAGTAAATCATTGCCATCAGATTAAAAACATTTTGAACGCTCAGGATTGCGCCACGTCATCAGTCAACAGTACGCGATTTGACCACGCTGTTTGAAGAGTGACAAGATTTTACCACGCGGTTTGAACAATCAGGCAGTTTGAATAGTGATGCAGTTTGGTTGTAAATAATCCCGTGTATATGCATGTATCGTACACACGATTTTTGGTCCACTGACATGATGCCATGTCACCGATCAACAGTACATAAGAATTTTAGACCAATAGAATTGTGACACCTCATCAGTCAATGCCACATCATCATTTCGTATATGTGAACAATGTCGTGAACAGTAACATGGACAGTACCGTTGTGAATAGTATCATACATGTGAACAGTGCCATTTTTCTTTTTATGCTCCTCTTAAGGTTTTCGACTGTCCTAAGTTCAAAACTGATGTCCGTTTTACTAACTGATCTCTCGTTCATTGTGAAATGACCATGATGCCCCTACAATACATAAAATACTTAATTAAAATCAAACACACATAATTAAATCATAAGAAGCTTAAATATATAAAAGTAAGGATGTTAGTAAGACTTGAAATGTAAAATGACAGTTTTCTCCTTTATAAATATACACTTTCTAACACTAAACATCATCCACATAAAAAAAAAAAAACAAGTATAGAGCTCTACCTTGATCTGAGCCACCAAAATAAACACAATTATCATACTTGCTTTTGTGATAGCCATTGTTCATCATGAACTCATCAAATCTCCCATACCACTGTCTACGGGATTGTTTGAGTCCATAAAATGACTTATACAGCAAACAAACATAATCCACTTTCCCCTTGTACTCAAAACCTTCAAGTTGCATCATCAATATCTGTTCGTCAAGATTTCCATGAAGGAAGGTTGTTTTAACATCCATTTGCTCCAATTCCATATCCAGCAAAGCCACCATAGCTAACTTGATTCTTATAGACCTGTGTTTGACAACAAGAGAGAAAATTTCAATGAAATCTATGCCTTCTCTCTATATATACCCTCTAGCCACAAGTCTTGCTTTGTACCTAGAGGGCTTTACATCTGGAATACCCTCATTCTTCTTAAAAATGCATTTACAACTGATTAACTTCCTGTTTCCTAGATCTGGCACAAGTGTCCAGGTTTTATTTCTCTATAGGGAATTCATCTCTTCTTGCATGGCTACAAGCCACTTATCACAATCTTTACCTTTAATGGTTTCATAATAGCTTCTTGGTTCCTTAAATGCAATCTCATCAGCACGTACTAATGCAAAAGCAATTAAGTCAGTATAACCAAGTCTATCTGGTGCTCTGGTTGGCCTTCTAACCCTATCTCTAGCCAATTGATAATCTTGTAGATCAGATTGACGCAAGGTTGGTGACTTAGTGTCTTGAACTTCAGTATGCATCTTGTCTTCATTATTAGATGCTTCTATTTCATGACCAGAAAACTCCACCTTAAATGTTGGTGTATCAGTGGGATGTCCATCATCATTATTAACAAGTATATCAGTATTACCAGCTGCACTTTCTTTCAACAATGCAGCCTCATGGAACACTACATCTCTACTGATAATACATTTCTTTTATTCTCCACACCAGACCATGTACCCTTTGACTCCATCAGGGTATCCAACAAAGATTCCCTTTAAGGCTCTAGCATTTAGCTTACCTTAATTGATGTGTATATAGGCAGGGCACTCAAAAATTCTAAGATTTTCATACTTTGGCGGTCTTCCAAACCATACCTTTTCTGGTGTCTTGAAGTCAATAGCTGCTGATAACTCTATAAAATGAGAGTTATGATAACACTTTTAAACTTAAATCAATACTACTTAGAGAGTAAATGATGTGTTTTTATTGCATTTTTGTATCTTTTGCATAATCATTCATTTTAGTTTATTCTTCATAAATTTTGTTTGATTTAGAATAAATTGTGTACTTAAATCATATGCATAATTGTAGGTGATCGAAAGCTTAAATTTCAAGAAAGGAATGTTAATGCAATAGGCTTACAAAAGATAGAAAAGAACTTAGCTACAGAAGAATTGAAACAAATCTAGAATAGTGTCATTGCTGTAGTCATTGCTGTAGCAACCATTGCCATTGTTGTAGCAATCCTGGAACAACGATAGAGCAAATTTTACAGAATATTGCAATCCACAATTTCCTAATCTGGAAGACACGCAACCTAGGCTTCCGTTTACCCTAATTTTCAACTATAAAAGGAGTACACATCATAAGAAAAAGGGAGGGCCGTCACCCAAAGAGAAAAACCACAAAGAAACACAAGAAAAACATAATTTAAGAGAGAGATTAAGGGCTGCACAAGAGGAAAATTTGCAGAAATTAATTGGAAGCTCAGTCCTTCTTATTCTTCTCTTGTTTTCTTGTTTTCTATTTATTCATGGGGATGTGTTTCATGGCCGAACCTTGCTCTTTATTTTTCTTTTGCAAATCATGTACTAAATTTATTTATAGTTGAGTGATAAACAATCTTGATAGTTTATTGACTGAAAAATATGTGTTGCTGCATGTTTGCTATAACATTTTATTTTGATAATATTTATTTTTTATTCATTATTTCGTTTGATCACCCATTTAATGATATAAGTTAGGAAAGAGCCACAAAATGACCTATCTTAGTGGAACATATCAGAGCAATACTTGGTTTTAGATTAGGTTTCCTAGATTGAGTTTTACTTGATCCCTAAAGGGCCATACTTAATCTAAAATTAGTGATGAACTAGATATAGGGATTCACCTCGTAGGTAAATAGAACCTAGGCGTGTAACGATATATCTTATATTGGCATAACAACTGATCACTGTTAGGTTGCATATAGATATAAGATATCCAACATGCAACAATTGAAGATACATAAGGATTCTGCCCAGTACTGTAGCAGATGCTGTAGCAACCGAGCCAAATATTAGAAACATAGTCAAAACCATTAAGAGAGTTTAATCACTCAACTACTCTATAGTCTCATTGGTTTTATCCTTGACTTAGACGAGATAATTTACTTTGTTGCATTTTATTTATTGCGTTTTTATTTTAATTAGTATATTAGTTTCATTAATTGTTTTATTTTAATTTAGAACAAAATCTGCACTGTTAAGATTGTTGTAGCAATCTTATAACATCAATCCCTATGGAGATGATCTTGAATACTCATAATTATATTACTTGTTTTGTACACTTGCACATTGACACCAATAGCATTTGAATTTATACCCAATAAGTTTTTGGTGCCGTTATAGGGGATTGATTGTTTATTTTTGAATTGTGAAGTTAATTTTGATGGTGCCAACATTTATTTAATTTGTTCAATTTATTGACATATCAAACTTGCATGCGCAAATACAGATTTGTTGAATTTCAATTTGATCCTGAGATTGAAAGGATTGCAAGGAGATTGCGAAGAGAGCAAAGAAATTCAAAAACTGCTTCAGAAATGGATAACTTACTACATTTGGAAAACTTGGATCCTCACGGGCCACTACAACCTATCAATGTTTAAGAAGGGCAAAATGGGTAAATTAATCAGAGACAACCAGGCAACAACAATATCATTTACATGGCAGATGACAGAGACAGAGTTATAAGAGATTATGTTGTGTTAACTCCTTAAGTTGTACACCCTGAAATAGTTAGACCTAAAGTGGAAGCTGCCAACTTTGAACTTAAACCAGTGATATTTCAGATGTTGCAAACAGTGGGTCAATTTAATGGATTTCCATCTGAAGATCCCCATCTCCATCTTAAGTTGTTTTTAGAGGTGAGTGACGCTTTTAAAATTGATGGAGCATCACATGATGCTTTGAGATCGAGCAAGAGCATGGTTGAATTCTTTACCATCTGATTCCATCACTACATGGAATGACTTGGCTGATAAATTCTTGATGAAATATTTTCCACCAACCAAGAATGCAAAATTGCGGAATGAGATCACCTTTTTTCATCAACTTGAAGCTGAGAGCTTGTATGGGGCTTGGGAAAGATTTAAGGAGTTGCTCAAAAGATGTCCTCATCATGGCATTCCCTGTTGCATACGGCTAGAAACCTTCTACAATTGGTTGAATCCAAGCACTAGATTGATGGTCGATACTTCAGCAAATGGAGTTCTATTATCTAAATCATACACTAGAGTAAGATACCGCAGAAGATGAATGATTGAGGAAGCTTCACAATCTCATGCTCTATAGGCACTAAATACAGTGGTAAAGCACTTTGTAATCTGGGGCTAGCATCAATCGTATGCATTTATCAGTGTTTAAGTAATTCGGAGTTAGTGAATGTCGACCAACAACAGTGACTTTACAACTTACTGACAGATCTCATGCTTATCCAGAAGGGAAGATTGAAGATGTGTTGGTGAAGGTGGATAAATTTATTTTTCCAGTGGATTTCATTGTACTAGACTTTGATGTAGACAAAGAAGTGCCAATCATTCTAGGAAAACCCTTCTTAGCCACCGGAAAGACTCTAATTAACGTGCAGAAAGGAGAGTTGATTATGCGGGTGAATGATCAGTAAGTTACATTCAATGTACTGGATACTATGAAGAGTCTCAATGAGGTTGAAGACTGTAATTTTATCAGTGTTGTGGACTTTGTTATAGCAGAGGGATTACACAATTGCTACAATAAGAAAGAAATCAATGTTGTAACATTTAAAGAACTTGATGATGAAGATCGTGGAGCAGCTAAAATAGCATGGTCAGGAGAGAAGCAACCCTTCAGACTTGACAAGCAAATCCAGCAAAGGGAATTCACTTTAGGACAACAAGAATTCAAGGTTAATAGGCCGAGAATGAAGTACTATCTGGGAGCTAATGTGTACAGCCTACAGAATGATCAGTTTTTTAAGGATCCAGGTTGAGCAAACAAGAAAGGTCAGGCTGAAGGACCTAAAATCAAGCGCTAATTGAGAGGCAACCCAATAAGGGAAGTTGTTTTAAGTTTTTAAGGCATTGAATTTAGTTTTTAAATTATTTAATTTTTCCTTTTGTTATTTTAAGTGTGCATCTGATTTTTATGTCTTTACGTTAAATTGCAGCAAGTAAAAAAAAAAAGGGCAAAGAAACTGACTGGCGATTGTTGTAGCACCAGATTTATTGTTGTAGCAGCAATTTCTAACAATGCATTGATAGAACCGAAGGAATTCTTTTACTGTTGGAGTAATTTTTCATGATGGCGTCAGCAGATCAGAGTTATAGATAAGGAAGGATTATGCAATCCCTAAATACCTGTGACAAATATCATGTCCTTTTATAAATTGGATGTGTTTTAAATTTCAATTATTATTTCTAATTTATCACACTAACCACCTTCCTTTTTCTATCTTATCACCTCCTATAAATTAGGGATTTACTGTACTGTCTTTTCCAACTCCAAGTCAGTAAAACCAGCTGCCACACTAGGTTCACCCGAAGAACACTTACGAAGTGAATCTAAGAAGAAGTGAACAGTTTCTAGCAACTATTGCAGCAAAAGATCCAACACCAGGGGAGTATCTCTTGCCAACTCGTTTTTATTTTCTCTAACATTTTCAACTTTTCTTTTATTTATTTATTTTTTACTGATCAAGTTGCATTTCTTGCTTGTTAATGCATGCATGTTCATTTTGCTTTTAATTTGTGTGCTTGTGAGGACACAACACCTCTCAAGTTTGGGGGGTTGTGTTATTATGTATTGTGTTTGTGAGTGCATGTGTTTATGCTTGTGTTGTGTGTTGTGTGAAGCTCTATTGTCTAATATTTGCGTATGGATTTGAAAACCTAATTAAGATAAATTAAGTGTTATTCAATATTTATGAGAATGCTAAGTAGGGATAGTTTATAGATGAGGTTGAAATTTTGTCAAAACACTTAAACTTTGATTGAGTTTCTTGAGTATGTTGTAGCAGAGCCAGGAAAAAAAAAGAGTAGAAAATATCTCAAGTTTTGGGGAAACTTTTTGTTGAATTATGCCTGTTATGAAATAAATTCTGCTCCAATAGTTTAAGTTGTTGAGTAACCAGGGTTGAGTATGCACCCCATATGTAGACTTAAGTCCAAAGGCAACAAGAGCTATGAGCAGTGCTGCAGCAATTATATATAAAAAAAGCAAAAAAAATGGTGATGAAGGAATGAAAAATAAGGGGCCCGCTGCTTAGGATACTGAGTAACTTGGTCTGTTCATGAGCCCTATGTTCAGCCTTGAGTCAAAGGCGTCCAAAGGTAAGACCTATATATAGCATCCTGGATGTGTTGCTGCAGCAACTCTGACATGTACTTTGAGTGAGTAATTGGGTGTCGTCAATACAAGTGATAAGCATCACATGAAAGCTCAATGTTGCGTTGAAAGGTTTAACTAAAAAAAAATAAAAAAATTATTTTTGTTGTAGCACAGTTTGAGTTTATTTGTGAATTCTGCTCCCCTCATATGTGAATATATTTGTGTTCTACCTCTGAATTATATGCAATGTTTGTGTAATGTTGTAACACCTCTGAAATTTGATCAAAGTGGTGCACACACACTTTGGACATAATGAGGCCTAAGTCTAAAACTTGAACTGCTATGGCAATTTTGTATGACTAAGAGTGTGATCTGAGGGTTGAAGAATCCTTGCAAATTTGATGACAGAGCTAAGTTAATTGTTGCATGATTGTGTGATTGAAGTATTAGTGTTGTTGTCATTACTTGAGGACTTTTAAACTTAAATCAATACTACTTAGAGAGTAAATGATGTGTTTTCATTGCATTTTTGCATATTTTGCATAATCATTCATTTTAGTTTATTCTTCATAAATTTTGTTTGATTTAGAATAAATTGTGTGCTTAAATCATATGGATAATTGTACGTGACCGGAAGCTCAAATTTCAAGAAAGGAATGCTAATGTAATAGGCTTGCAAAAGATAGAAAAGAACTTGGATACAGAAGAATTGAAACAAATCTAGAACAGTGCAGTTGCTATAGCCGTTGCTGCAGCAATCATTGCTGTAACAACAATTGCCATTGTTGTAGAAATCTTGAAACAATGACAGAGAAAATTTTGGAGAATATTGCAATCTGCAATTTCCTAATCTGGAAGACACGCGACCTAGGCTTCCGTTTACCCTAATTTTCAACTATAAAAGGAGCACACGTCATAAGGAAAAGGGAGGGCCGTCACCCAAAGAGAAAAACCACAAAGAAACACAAGAAAAGCATAATTTAAGAGAGAGATTAAGGGCTTCACAAGAGGAAAATTTGCAGAAATCAATTGGGAGCTCAGTTCTTCTTATTCTTCTCTTGTTTTCTTGTTTTCTATTTATTCATGGGGATGTGTTTCATGGCCGAACCTTGCTCTTTATTTTTCTTTTGCAAATCATGAACTAAATTTATTTGTAGTTGAGTGATAAACAATCTTGATGGTTTATTGACTGAAAATATGTGTTGCTTCATGTTTGCTGTAACATTTTATTTTTATAATATTTATTTTTTATTCATTATTTCGGTTGATCGCCCATTTATTAATACAAGTTAGGAAAGAGCCACAAAATGATCTATCTTAGTGGAACATATCCGAGCAATACTTGATTTTAGATTGGCTTTCCTGGAAAATATGTGTTGCTGCATGTTTGCTATAGCATTTTATTTTTATAATATTTATTTTTTATTCATTATTTCGGTTGATCGCCCATTTAATGATATAAGTTAGGAAAGAGCCACAAAATGATCTATCTTAGTGGAACATATCAGAGCAATACTTAATTTTAGATTGGGTTTCCTCGATTGAGTTTTACTTGATCCCTAAAGGGCCATACTTAATCTAAAATTAGTGATGAACTAGATATAGGGATTCACCTTGTAGGTAAATAGAACTTAGGCGTGTAATGTTATATCTTATGTTGGCATAACAATGGATTACTATTAAGTTGCATATAGATATAAGATATCCAACATGCAACAACTGAGGCTACATAAAGATTCTGCCCAGTGTTGTAGCAGGTGTTGTAGCAACCGAGCCAAACATTAGAAACATAGTCAAAACCATTAAGAGAGTTTAATCACTCAACTACTTTATATTCCCATTAGTTTTATCCTTGAGTTAGACGTGATAATTTACTTTGTTGCATTTTATTTATTGTGTTTTTATTGTAATTAGTATATTTATTTCATTAATTGTTTTATTTTAATTTAGAACAAAATCTACACTATTAAGATTGTTGTAGACTTGTTGTGTACACTTGCACATTGACACCAATAGCATTTGAATTTATACCCAACAGCTGCTGATGGGCTTCTATTAACCAAATAACAGGTTGTACTCACTGCTTCTGCCCAGAAACATTTTGGAAGCTTTGAGTTGATAAGCATGCATCTTGTTTTGTCTACTATAGTCCTATTCATCCTCTCAGCTAAGCCATTTTGCTGAGGGGTGAATCTGACTGTTTTATGTCTCAAAATGCCATGCTTTTGACAAAAAGTCTCAAACTCCCAGTTGCAAAACTCTAGGCCATTATCTGTTCTTAAGGCCTTTTGCTTCCTACCACTTTGGTTTTCTACCAGTGCTTTCCAAGCTTTAAACTTCTCCACAACCTGATCTTTAGTTTTCAGAATATAAAAAAAAGGAAGCCCTCTGTCTAGGATATTGAATAGCCAGGTCTGTTCATGAGCCCCATGATCAACCTTGAGTTAAAAGATGTCTTTAGATAAGATTAACGCTACAACAACTCTGATCTATACATTGGCTGCATAATTGGGTGTCATCATTACAAGTGATAGACATTCATATAAAAACTCAATGATACATTGAAGAGAATTTGAAGTGACAAAAAAAAAATTTGCTATAGCATATTTTGAGACTATTTATGACTACTTCTCCCACATATGCGAATATACTTGTGTTTTATCTCTGAATTATATCTAATGTTCGTGCAATGCTGCAACACCTCTGCACTTGATCAAAGTGTACACACACAATTTGGACAGAATGAGGCATAAGTCTAAAATTAAACTGCTATAGCAATTTTGCATGATTAAGAGTGTGATCTGAGGGTTAAAGATTCCATGCAAATTTGATAACAGGGTTAAGTTATTTGTTGTATGATTGTGCGATTGAAGTGTGAGTGTTATTATCATTACTTGAGGACAAGTAATGGTTTAAATTTTGGGGTGTGATAACTTTATGAAATGAGAGTTATCATGACACTTTTAGATTTAAATCATGATTACTTAGAGAGTAAATAACATGTTTTTATTGCATTTTTGTAATGTTTTGCATAAACATTCATTTTAGTGTACTTTTAATAGGTTTTGTTTGATTTAGAATAAATTGTGTGCTTAGATCATATGCATAATTGTAGGTGACCGAAAGCTCAAATTTCAAGGAAGGAATGTGGCTGCAATAGGTTAGTAAAGATAAGGAAAGAACTTGATTAGAGAAGAATTGAAACAAGTCTGGAACAGTGCAGATGCTAAAGTTGTTGCTGTAGCACCGTTGCTATAGCAATCTTGGAGCATTGACAAAGAAGATTTTACGCAAGATACTTTGAAGTTTGCGATTTGGAGTTTCCTAAATTGGAAGATGCGCACCCTAGATTTCTGGTTGCCCTAATTCTAAGATAAAAAAGGAGTACAAACACAAAGAAAGAAGATGTCGTCATTAGAGAAAAAGAATAGAGAAACAAAACAAGAGAAAACAAAGATCAATGTGATTTCGATAACATGTTAAAAGAGTGCTTTTTATTAATCAAACGTTATGGAAACAATAACAAGATCTTTTTTTTTGTAATAGGATAAAACTATTTACTCGATCAAATTACCTTAAAAGGGAAACTAAGGGTTGTTTTTTTGACTTAATGACTTAACTGACTTAATTTTAATCAGTTAAGTCATTAAGTATGTTTGTTTTTTTCAACTTAATAAATTTTTTCAGCAGTTAAGTTATTAAATTATTAAGTTATTAAGTTAATTGTTTTAGCTTTTTACTTAATCTAAAAAGTTTGAATGCTATCATTAAAAGTTATTTTCCAAAATATCCCTATCTAATTAATTAATTTTCATGCTAGTTAAAATTTAATAAATATCATTATTACCCATCTGTATATAACTTGTGATAATAAATAGTGCTAGAGTATATATATTATAAAATATTAAAGAGTTGTACTCAATTAAATATGATTTATGTTATGATAATTTATTACCTTATTTATATTCTTTGAGATGTTTATTATTTGTTTAACATTTAATTTGTAAGGGCATAAATGTAAAAATATTAGTTTTCAAAATTTTTAAGTTAAAAAAGCAAACAACTTAATATTTATTTTTAGCTATTCAGACAAAAAAAAAAACATGTCATTCAAATTCAGACATTCACCTCTATTCAGAATTTAGACTAATTCAGATCTATTTAGATTTCAGACAAAATAACAAGCACCACCTAAATCACAATTATATTGGAAATAAAATGATCATAACCGACTCTAATTAAAATAAAAAATATCAAAAGACCTAAAATGAAAATTTTTTAAAAATCCTAAAATAATGGTTACATCAATCACTTCCTCTTAAAAGATTTCTTTTTTTTTTTGTGATGGATTCAATAGAGATGAATGTGGGAAGCCAGAAAAGTTACCTGACTAACACATAACTGCTAATACCAGTAGATGGAGTAGGGTTGCAGAAGCGAACTGATAGGGTAGATAAATACTAGATATCATTTTGGAACCGATCAAGCTAATGTGATTAGGTTACGCTCTAATCGAAGCATGATTAGATGTGGTTCTAATCCAAACAACTCAATGAGATTTTGATAATGCATTAAGTTCGATTAGATGAAGCTCTAGTCCAAATGACTCTACAAAGTAGATTTTGATTGATAATACCAAAAGGAATGTTAAAAAGGGGGTTTTATTAATAAAAAATTGTGAATAATAATAAGATCTCCCTATTTATAATAGGGTAAACATACTCCCCAAGTTACCTTAGAAGGAAATTAAATCACAATTATACTGAAAATAAAAGAGTAAAGTGCATACATAATTTATTCTAATTAACAAATAAAGTATTGAAAGACCTAAAATAACAAAATTCTAAAACTTAAAATAACATACTACATTAAATCACTACTAAAAAAATAGTCTTTGTTGACATTAAAATACTGTCAGTAATTACTTTTAGTGACACTTGTTAATTGTGTCAGTAATCTGACAGTTAGAAAATTAGTAACACTTGTTTGTGGTGTCAGTAATTACTCTTACTACAATATCACTAATATTATGACACCATAGTATTGGTAATTGTTGATATTATATTAGTGTCTATGATTATTGTTACATTAGGAACACTGTTTAATTTATTTAAAAATAAAAATTTCAATTGGCTTATTGCCTATTGATTTATTGGTAAAATGAAAAGGCACGCACCATAAGATAACAAAAAAACTCGATTTACTCGATTTATATTACAAAATCTTTCATTTCAAGTTTAGATATTATTAATATATATTACAATTGTACCAAATACAAATTAAAACAAGTACCAAAAGAAACATACAAATTCACAACATCTCAAATATAGTTTGAAATGCACCCAAGTAGATATTTAGATTGAAAAAAAAACACAAGTATCTAGTTTGCAACAAAATTCTCCCCATTGCCTATACACCTTGAACTTCATTGTTTTCCCACCTATAACTGTAACATATAGATTTAATTAGCATGCTGCACAAATTAAGTCTTGGACATTTACAAGCAAAAATATACTCATACATTACATGATTATTGTATGCTACAAATAACTCGGCAACATATGCGGCCCACACATAAAAAAGTTATGAAAGATCATCAATAGGGTACTCATCACATCCAACATCAAATCCAACAACTAACAAGTTAGTATATATTACAAACTTCAAAGCTAAAACAATAATCTATAACCAATTACTCGACATTTTCTATAATTTACAAAAACAATAACATGGTAATAAACAGTATCAGCACACTTAACAATAATTACCAAAGATCCTAAAAAGCTTAGAATTGATATTAATCCTTTTTATCTTAAGTATTCTTAGACTATCACTAATGAATTAAATAAGTATCCATAAGCCGAAAAAGGGAAAAGGTATGGTACCATACTCTTGCAACATTTTGTAATTTCCTATCAAATCTTCAAGACATAATTATAACAATCTAGAGCCAAAATACAACATCACCTTTCTAGAAACTTCACTTCAGCATAAAGAAAACTAAACATATTCAGTTATTGAGGTAAAGCAACAAAAAAAGGCTTAAGGTCATTGAGATAAAGAAACCAAAAGGAAAGATTGAAGAAAGATCACTAGATCAATATATAGAGATCTCTCAATCATTCATTTAGGCATGATGCACTGTCAATTATTTATAAAGGGTGGAGCTTATTTTTGCCAAGGTGATGACTCTTTATGTTTGTCTCTCAAAATACACTACAACAATAATGACCTTTTGCAACAAAAGGGTTTGTTGCTCAAAGTAAAGATTTTGTTGCCTTAGATTGTTGCAACAAAAATACGTTTGTCATTAAGGTCGTCAGCCTAGCACTGTCGTACTCTATATTCAGCAACAAAACAAAAGTTTTCTTTCCTTAAACATCTTTTTCCAACAAAATAAATTTGTAGTAAAAGAGTGTCCAGCTAGTTTACGAAATTGTTTTGCAACAAACTCTTTTGTTGCCCTTGCATTAAATGTTTTTTACAACAATATTATTTTGTTGCTAAGAAATAATTTTACTACAAAACAATTGTGTAGAAATAAACATTTTTCAACAAAATTATTATATCAAAATTTTTTAAATTAAATACAATGATAATTAATACCATTATAAGAAAAAAGAAATTAGTTAATTCAAAAGAATTGTTATTATTGATGACAAATGCATTAAAATTATTACAAGATGCAATATCTATTTTCTTAAATTACAAATGAATATAACTTTATTGATTTCTTCATCTCATGGCGTGATTGAACTTTAATATTTCCCACAAAAAAAACACAAACAATAATTAGTTAACTTGTAAAATGTAATAATCATGTAATATTGTAATGAAAAAAAGATAAATAAAAAAATACACCAAATTGAAGAAAAATAGAAGAGATAAGAAGATAGAGATTGAGTTAGAGAATGAAAGAATGAGAATTATACATTAGAGATGAGGGAATGAAAGTTAAAGAAACTTATAGATGAGAGAATTTAGAATAAAATTTAGAGAATGAAAGGAGAGAACAAAAGAGTGAAATAAATAAAGTGTATGAGATACAAATAGAGAGATGGAGTTTTTAGCGACAAAACTTATTTTTGGAGGAAAACCACCCGCCTTTTACTTTAAAAATTTTCAATTTGTTTAGCGACAAAATTCTACATTTGTTGCTAAAAGTATATATTCGTGACAAACTTTATCTTTTGTCTCAAAAAATCAAAAATTTTGGCAGAAATAAAATGATTTAAATCTTTCATCTTTGACTTTTAGTGAAAAAATTAGAATTTGTTGCTATAAATACACATTTAGCAACAAAACTCAAAGTTTGTCACAAAAAGTCAAGAAGTTAAATCTTTAAATTCAGAATTTTAACTACATAGATTTGGCAACAAATTATTTTTTGTCGCCATTGGTCACTCTCTCGTGACAAAACTATTTGCCGATGAAGATTCTGTCACTAAATGTTTTGGCACCAAAATATTTAGTTTCGCACTAAAACTTTCAGCAACAAAAAGCTAATTTGTTGCTAATGTATGTCTTTAGCGATGAAATATTTGTCGCTAAAAATGTTAATTAACTATTAATTTATTTCTTAAGTATTTGGCAACAAAGTATTTTTTATGTTGCCATAACACATTTAAGGCAACAAAGACAATTTTGTTGCTAAAAAAGTTGTTGCTAAAGGCCTTAATTCTTGTAGTGATAGCTACAAAAGTATAATTATATTCTCATTTTATGGGTAGGGAGGTGAAGTCCATTAATAGAAATTCCAAATCCAAAATACAGATAAAGAATATAAGACAATAAAATAAATATGCTATATTTTTAATAAATCATCAGGCAATGATTAAATTAAGCATTACCTCCAATAGTTCAACTCCTCCCCATGGAAGACAAGACAAAATGCCAGTTCTATAAAAGTCAGCAGGTGCTAGCTAGGAAGGATTTCTTTTGACTTCTTCCATAGTTTGCTGAAAAATTTTGCTGCGCATTTATAGAATAGAAAAATGTATTAAGATTAAAATTTTAAATTATGTCTGAAATTTAACCCAAAAAAAAAAAAAAAAGAGTATAGAGACTACATACATAAACTCCAACCAAGAATGTAATCTAACCTAGGTGGTAATGCCCTGTTAGCATCATACAAGAGGCTTGCTTACAAACCTCCATTATTAATCTATGACCTAAAAGGACATGTTACAATAGTACATCTAATATATAGTATAATACATCATCAACAAGAATACTCTCCTCACATCTGAGCATACATCTCAAACTATCCACTTTAACTTTTTCCAAGAAATATTTCACTCCATATGTCGTAGCAAATTATAACTTGGCAGAATAAAGTTTTTAGTATAAACATTTTTAGGGCCCCAATTAATCGAAGAAATTTATTCCAAAAGAAAAGAAAAAGAGAGTACAATAGTAAAGGAAAGTCCAAGCCACGTGAGTACAGCTAGAATCAAGGAACAAATCTAACACTGGTAAATCAAGGAACAAATCTAACAGAGAAATTGACATACATAATCATTCCAAAGCCCGGAAAAGGAAAATAGAATCCAGAAACATTACAGATTGTTATAGGCACAAAAATATTCCCAAATAAATACTGCTAATGCACAAATATTTCCAAGTTAGAAGAAATGATATACTCACAAATTGGGCCCATGATGCTACCAACAACTTTCTAGTCAAAGAACAGTTGATTATTCATTATATAAACACTAGTAAATAAAACAAAACAAAACAAGACAGAATAGAAAGATCCAACAACCAGTAAAGCAACATTCAATACTTGAATAGCCAACCATCTCCATTGGCCATGAAATATCCCCATATCCATCAAGGCCAATATATTACAAGTCCCGATTTGAAACTAGTAAATGTTCTGCCCAAAAAATGACACAAATACACATTCCTAAAAAGACATAACTTTTATTATATAAAAATGTAATTAATATGATATAAGCCAACCTCCCATTCTCCCACGGCAAGCCAAGCCAAGCCATCCAAGAAGAAAGGAAAACATGTGTTAATACTATTCTTACCCTATTTTCCCAAATTAAAAAAAAAAATTAAGGTTTCAAAAGCCTTCTGCTCTTCTCTGCCAGATAAAGCAGCCAAAAAGAACACGGGACTAAATGAAATCAACTACTTAAATGTGTGCTTCTTAAACAAGAATGATATCAAATACACAAATAAAAAATTTTCAACAATTTTTTAACTAAGTAGCCGATTTCAATCCAATACATTAATATGAAAATCAAATAAATTAAAATAAACTTTCTAATATTATACCTTTATTATGAATCAAAATTGAAATTTGGAAATAACAGCAGCCGACGACCACTGGCTGACGAGTGACAGCCGTGAGGATGCGAGACTGGTTGACTTGACGAGTCACAACTACCATGTCAAGACGAACGCACCGTGAGGCAAAACACAAATTGTCGATGACGGCACATAGTGTGGATGTTTCGCGGAAGACTAGCTAAGGAGTGGCGACGCGCTCGCTGACTGCACACGGGCTGACGGTCACGACGCACTGGCTAACAACAAATTAGCCGAGTGACGACGAGCTGGAGAGAGACACTGTGGCTACTGAGACTCAGAGAGAGAGAGAGAGAGAGAGTGAGTTTAGAAGATGAAGTTGACATTAGAATTAGGGATTTGCCAACTTAGGGCTTTTTCATTTTCTATATATACATTTTTTTTGTATTATATTATTGTTTCTCTTTTTAATTTAGAAGCTTGACTTTTGAGAGGTCTTGGGATCGAGTTCTAATTGGGACAAGATTAGAATTATTTTGATTTTTTTACTGATATCTTAGTGTCAGAAATTTCTGATGTCTACCTTATTAACACTATCATATCAGTAATTTGTGATACTTATATGTTAAACGTAAAAAATGGTAGAATGTAAATACTGATACTTTTTAATTAAGCATCACGAGCTAAGTATTAGTGAAGATTATTTTTTTGTAGTGAATACTCTTTATACGATAAATAAGTTATTCTTATATTTGGATCTTTGGAATTCAGTATTAAAGAGTAATTTATTATTTTAATTGGAGTTAAAGACTTAGTTTATTACATATTATATTTTGTTTAGATAGAAATTCTTGATGTTGCATTACTTGATTTATGTGTTTTTTAAACTTTTTTTTATACACATTGACATTCAGACATATGCATATGAATTTATAACTTAGTAGGCATAAGCAATGATCCTAGATCCTTGATGCTTATGCTGGATTAATTGTTTTATTGGAATCTGCATAATAATTCAGATTTAACGACACAAATATTTTGTTCACATGGCACAGTACTAAAGGAAGCAGAAGACTTATCAGATAACACAGATGATTACTAGCATCTTTGTTTAATTACAATCGATTAGGCCTCGCCTGAACACATTTTTTAACTAGGCGTATAATCAAGAAACAAAAAAAATAAATCAGCAGAATACATGCTTTTTATTCGAAATCAACAAATACTTCATTAAAACATCAATACCCTGTCTCATGAACTCATCCAAAGTGAGCAGAGGAAATCATGCATTATCATGAAACATGAGATCAAAAATTGAGACTACAAGTCAAGCTGTTCAGATTAGAGTGCGTATTTAATTTTCGTTAATGACAGATTTACCAACTGTTTGTAGAACGCGCCACAAAATAATCAATCATCTTAAAACGAAAATACATTCAAATAACAGAGGAAGCACAAGTGACACAAAGATTTTTATTACAACACATGCAGATGATTACTCTCATCTTAATTTATTTGTAATCAGGCATTGCCTGATGAACACACTTTTCAACAAAACGCATAGTGAAGAAACAAAACAAAATAACAGAAGCAAACGCAATCTTGCATAGACTAGCAACACAAGCGTTTTATTGGAAATCATTAACAAGTACTCAATAAAAACATCAACACCCTTTATGAAATCTCACGAACTCATCCAAAGCGATCACAGCAAATCATGCATGATGACGATGCATGAATTAAGTGTTGGCCTTAATCACTGAAACAACAAGAAACTGGACTTCAACAACTAGGGTTTCATTGCTTGGAAGGTATCCCTTGGTGGTGTCATACAGATCATCCCTCGACAAAAATTTGGAAGACTCTTTTTCCGCTGCCGAGTTGAAAAAATACTTAACTGCAACAAAATAATGTTCGATGTATAATTAATATGCGTTAGCCAGCTCTTGTTTATGTAATAAGCTAGGCTTCAAATACATATGAAGCTAGTAAAGAGTTGATGCCGGTAAAGGGCGGGTACTCACCTGTTTGTTCAGCGCCAGCTCTATTCCTGCTGTATTGGTTGGGTATTTGGAACTTAAATTCTGCATAAACTGGTTTCTTAGGTGTAACTTTTTGATAATCAGCTAGCTTTAATGAAACAGTAAGATAGTTGCCTCTATCACCTCCAGATCCTGCCGGATAAACCACCAGTTGCCTATATTTTACCCAATAGAATTAATTAACAAAATGAACAGCGACACCTTAAGGTTTGGCAAAATAATCACAGAGACCTATTGTTTTAAAGAATGGTCATACAAACTTCACGGTTTGTCCAAACAGTGGGCAGTAGGTGAATCTGTGTGACCATTTATTAAATTTAAAGTAGGAGCATACTTACCAATTTCTTTCTCCAACAGTGAATTCACCTGAGCGCTGAACGGTATCACGTACAGAACCGAATGCTGGGATGGTAAAACGATAAGTTCCATCATCAGGTTCACTAACCAAGGAAAGAATTTCCTCAGAGCCAGTTGGTGTAACAACATAGACCTCAGCACCAAATACACAACTTTCATCAACAAGGTACCCATTTGAAGGTTCATTAAAAGTTGCAAGGTCAAGAAATTTGCCGAAGCCCCATTCACCCTTGCGCCTATCAAAGCGCCTCATTGGGGCTTTAGCATCCTGAACCACCAAGTACTGGTTCGATAGCTGATCGTACACAAACAATTTGTAGTACACATTAACATTCCAAGTACCATCAGAATGGGGATTGCTGTCGTCTATTTTCAGGTAAAGGGAAAGGTGGTCTTTGCCACCATCATTCTTTTTTCCATTGGGATAGAAAACCAATTTCCTGCCATATACAAAAATAATTAATAAATTAAACTTATAAATATTAATTAACAAATGTAATATAATACATTCATTTTTAATTCTATAAGCAATACAAAGACTGGAGGCAGGCATGCATAGATGGGCGTACCAATTGTAGCCCCCGGATTTGAAAACACCAGATTCAAAACTTTCAACCGTTGATTCGGATAGCAGCTTGAATGACTCTATTTTCAGTGAGTAGTCAGCTGGAGGAAGACTTCTTTTCTCCCTTGATATTGCTAAAATTCACATGAAAATATATATGTAAGAACACTGTACGTAGCAATGACTATAAGTAATACGATGATAATTTAAATGATACAAACTAAGATTATTCGAAAAGCAGTAATTAGCACAAAACGTACCATTGTCGCCCATGGTAGAATTTCCGAAAAGGTGAAAGGATTTGATGAACTCAAAAGGCAGGCACGAAATTTGTGAAATTAGCTTTCGATGAATATTCCTGGATTAGCTACTACGAGCTATATATAGGCAGATTGTCGCCCATGGTAGAATTTCTGATCATGTTTAAGTCATCCTAAATCAACTTGCAAATTATGGAATTTCAACAAGTTCAATTAATCTCATAAAAAAATTGCTTCATTATTGACATTCATTTATAATTGGTTGATATATTTGAATAGGGTAAATACTCATTTACTTCTTATTAATTTTAATCAATCAAATCAACTCAACCCAATCCAACCCGATAATTTGAGAATTGAGTTGGTTTGGGTTCGACATATTTATTTGATTAGGTTGGTTCATTTTTTATCAACTCAGTCAGTAGCAGGTTGAGTTGAGTTTTCATATATCCAATCCTGCCGAATCCATACCCAACCCTAACAGTATAGCTGAATATTTTCGGTAAGGTGAACTAGGGTTTATAAGAAGCGATATTCTCAAAGGCTTTTGTCAGGACCATATGTGGGATAACATCGCTTACGTGCCAATAGGTCAGAACGTCAGTCTAGCCCGCCTATTGGCTTGGAAAGCTCTCTGGGATTGGTTCTACGTTAACTCTTGTATCACGAGGCGCTTTTTTTTGCGGACATAAGTTCCCACAAGTCACCTAGTTAAGGGTTCAATGTAATTCTGGCCTTACTTTAATGAATTCGTGCCTTTCAAACTATAACCTATAGTAATTGTCCTGAATAGCTGTTTTGTCAGCCAAGTATTATGTACCTTTGGGACGTGTAAATCGGCGGACCAAGCACCGGATCGACTGTCGTTTTTAGGCAGCAATGTTTAGCCCCTTGATCATATGTAATGTGTGAACCGGATAACGTAAAGCATATCTTTTTTTATTAACAAATCCCAAAAGTCTATGATTAAGTTAAGGTCATTCTCAATCAAATTAATTACCATATGGAATATCAACAAGTTCAGGTCTTTTTTTAACTTTTTTTGTTAGGTAAGGTCATTATAATAAATTTTCTATGCGATTAGATAAAACTAATTTAATAGATTGGAATCATAGAACTTCAGGCCTTGTTTGAGTTAATAACTTCCAAATCCCTAAGGTTTAATTATGTTTTCTCAATGAAGGAAATAATTTAATTTTCCCGTTTAATAAAATGAGACACCGATAGATATATATATATATATTTTGGGTCGTTCTAGATCAAGTAGCCAATTATGTAATTTCAACAAGTTTTATTAATCTAATGAAAAAAAAAAGATGTTTTAGTAATATAATGACAATCACTTAACATTAAAAAAAGACTAACATGACTAAAGCCAATAAAATCTTAAGCCAATATTAATAATATTCATTCTTTAATAATTTTTGTTAGGTAAAGGCGAAGGTCTTAATAATAAATGAGTAAATGTTCATCTGCGGATCAGGATTCTCTCATGATCTGATCATGTCATGAGCAAATAACTCAATTGCTGATTGGTAGTTAATAAATAAAAAAATAAAAGAAGTTGAATCTTACCCATACACTACCACTAAAAGACACATGACAGAAGATCTTAAAAAATTCAGAACAGATTAGATCAGGAGAGGATCTTTTTCTGTTAATCTGCTGCCTTTATTCATCTTTAGACTCTTAATACTAGATGAACGTTCAAATCCCTAAGCCTGCAATACTAGATGAACTTTGAAGAAAATTAATCTGCTGTCATTATTCATCTTTGAACTATGAATTTATACAAAGACTCTAACGGAAAACAACAAAGACACAGCTAAAAGAGAGCAACAAGTGCTCACTTAGTGGACATTTCTACAAGTAAATAAAAACTAAAGATTTATTTTCACTATAACAACTACCACCCCTAACCAATAGGACTCCGCAGCAGCCGCGTGAAAGTTTCAGATGTTGACATCAAAGATGACTACTATAGCACAAACCGTAATTCAAGCCAATAAAGTCATTAGCTATATTAGTAATAAATATCATATTGTAGTATTTTTTGTTAAGTCATTACATATAATAAATCTAGCCTGTATTAGCCAATGTTAATAAATTTCGCTCTTTAATAATTTCAATTAGGGCTTGTAATAAAACTTTAATTAGGGAAGGTCAGTGTAAATTAAGCCTATGCTAGTCAATAGTATAAGTTTCATTTGTTAAAGACGATGGAACACATATAGTAAATTGCCAATAAAATGAATAAACAAAGACTTTAAATAAAGTTGTGGGTATTAGCTAGTTTTTTCTCTAAAATCTCTTGCGTGGAAGTAAAAGGTTTAAGGTGGTTGATACAAATTTTTTGAAGATAAAACACGTTTGCTATACCATCTCTAGGATGAATAGTCTGACTAATAATGTCAGTTTTTTACCTCTGTTACCGGGATTAGAAATCAACCAACTGGGTTACTTTGAAGAATGACGGGAAAAATTAGATGAATCGATCAACATAAGGTTGAGATTGATAATCAAATCAAAGAAGTACTTAATAAAATTAATCCAACAGTTACCTATAAAATCAATAATTATGGGACTATTTGTACTATAAAAATATTTAGTACACTTTTTTGTTTTTTATTTATATAAATAGCCCAAACATAATTTAGTATAAAGAACAATCCATTATGGTCAAATCAATATATAATTCCTCTATTTTCCATTTTCCCTACCTTCACATCTATTGCCTCATTTTATAATTTACTCATAAAAAATAGTCATTTACATTCAGAATTGTCGATTAATCTGCTAAAATAAATAGAATAAGAAGAATCGAACTTGTCAAAATTAATCATTTTAGACTTTTATTTATTTATTTTTCTCCCTATGATAGTGGACATGATTTAGGGGATTTTGATTTCTTAGGATTTGAGTCGTAAGATTAGGGTTATGATTTATGAGATTGTGATTTAATGAAGGGTTTGATTTTGTAAGTATAGGATTTATGAAAAATACCTTCTCTTTTTTTAAATTTTGGTTTCTATTTCTGTTATAATTTTATTATTTTATGGTGTAAATTAAAGGGCAACATTGTAATTTTGCTAATATTCTATTAAAGTTACTAACGGTATTAAGTTGGAAGTCGAAACGTTTTTTAAAAATGGTGAAACTCTGGGTAGACTGGAGATATTTTTTTCTAAATCGAAAAAGAAAAGAAACACTTAATTAGAGGACATACGTACTATGAACCTTACCCCTCATCAAATGCAAATACAGTAGGTCACAAAGAACATAGACGTCATCTTTCCCTTTACCTGAAAATAGATGAAAGCAATTCTTATTCTAATGCTGCCTGGAGTGTTAATGTCTACTACAGATTGTTTGTGTATGATAAGATTAGGAAGGATTACTTGGCAGTCCAAGATGCTAAATCTCCAGTGAGGACCTATGATCAGCAGACAAGTGAATGGGGCTTCGGCAAATTTCTTACCCTAGCAGAATTTAATCAACATTTAAAAGGGTACCTTCTTAATAATACATGTACATTGGTGCTGAGGTTCATGTTATTAAACCTACCGACACTGAGGGAACTCTTTCCAAGGAGGACTCGCTCGCTGTTATTAGAGAAAGAGGAATTGATCGTGGTTACAACCAATTCGTTAATTGCTTAATCACTGCTTTCAGCAAATCAATTAAAACTCTTATTATCGATCGTGTACCCTTTTTAGGTCTCCTACTGGATTTGGAATAAAGTCTTAAGTCTTTGTTTCATCGCTAGTTCCTCTTCGTATCTGCATTTTCATTGTTATTTTGGAATGAAGGTTTAGCTTCAGAATTCAAGATGTTGTCGCTCTTTCTGTTTTTGGCTTATTGCATTTTGTTATTACGAGGGGTAAGGCTGGTAAAAAGTTTAAGATTGAGTTTAATTGTCTCTTTCTAAACAATAAATACTTTTTTTGCTTATTTCCATGGCTCCACCAATATGGTTGACCAAGAAAAAATTTTATTTTGTAACTTCCTAACATATTTTGTTTTAGAAAGAGCGGGGATATTTTCACCTTACTTATTGTGTAAATTCACCCATTTCTTGGAAAATATATACAATATGTTTTCATTATTTTTAATAAATAAAAATTAGTAAAAAATTAGTGCATTTAATTATTATAAGCTTTCAATTAAAGTAATAATTATAGAATTTGGATGAGAAAAGAAAGAGAAAACACGCGCGCATATCAGAGGCTATTCATCAGCCCCTTTTATACTGAGGTTTCTAGAAATTTTCCAGAAACGCTTCTAACGACCATAACAAACTTTGCCACATCAGCAAATCATTTGCATATCGCCCCTACACTGAATGTGATCTGCACTATGGCGCAGTAACTCTCCTTCGATTGCATTTTAGTCCACAAATTCACAACTTAATTCTTCACACTCTCCACCTTGCAGCTCAAATTCAGTTTGAACCATCACCAAAGCAATATCTAAAAAACCTTCAACAATATGTAATTCACTCCTGAATTCAGTTTGAGTTGGGCAAGACACCCATTAAGTTCACACAGAACTCAAACTTTGCAGTGGGAAGCACTTTGGTAAGTGCATCAGCTGGATTCATGTCTGTATGAATTTTAAACACTGCTACAGTCTCCTTTGCAGCTTCCTCTCTGATGAACTGTAGCTTTACATCTATATGCTTGGTCTTCTCATGGTAGATTGGATTCTTAATCAATCGCAGGGCACTTTGATTGTCAAAGAAAACTTGAACTGTTTTCTGATTCAACCAAAGTTCGTTGAGTATTCCATTAAGCCACGTAGCCTCCTTTACTGCCTCTGTAGCTGCAACAAATTCAACCTCAGTTGACGATAAGGCTACTACTGGCTCCAAGGATGCTTTCCAGCTTATAATGCAAATGTTTAACATAAACATGTACCCTGAGATGGACTTCCTTTGTCTAAATCACCAGCAAAGTCAGAGTCTACATACCCCATAATTTCACTTACACCACTTCTTGACTTCCCATATAGCAGACCATATGTAAAAGAGCCCTAAGATACCTCATAATTCATTTAACAACACCCTAATGAGTTTTATTTGGACAATTCAGAAACCTACTGACCACACTCACAACAAAGGTTATATCTGGCCTGGTGCAAACCATTGCGTACACCAGGCTTCCTACAACCTGTGCATATGGTATCCCATCCATTTGAGCCCTTTCAACCTCTGAGAGTTGAGCTGCTGACAATTTGAACTAAGAACCAAGAGGTGTCAGAACAGATTTGCTATTGTGCATATCAAACCTTTCTAAAACCTTCTTGATATATATATTTTTTTTGGCTTAGAAACAAAGTACCAGCAGCCCTGTTTCTGAAGATCTCCATACCAAGGATCATTTTTGCACTTCCTAGATCCTTCATTTCAAACACACTTTTCAGCAGATTCTTCAATTTATCTACTTCATATTTGTGTTTGCTTGCAATTAGCATATCATCCACATAAAGAAGCAAGTATACAGCTCCACCTTGATCTGAGCCACTAAAATAAACACAATTATCATACTTGCTTTTGTGATAGCCATTGTTCATCATGAGCTCATTAAATCTCCTATACCACTGTCTACGGAATTGTTTGAGTCCATATAATGACTTATGCAACAAACAAACATAATCCTCTTTCCCCTTGTGCTCAAAACCTTCAGGGTGCATCATTATTATCTGTTCTTCAAGATTTCCATGAAGGAATGCTGTTTTAACATCCATTTTGCTCCAATTCCATATCCAACAAAGCCACCATAGCTAAGATGATTCTTATCGACTTGTGTTTGACAGTAGGAGAGAAAATTTCAGTGAAATATATGCCTTCTCTCTGTATATACCCTCTAGCCACAAGTCTTGCTTTGTACCTGTAGGGCTCTACATCTGGAATACCCTCATTCTTCTTAAAAATTCATTTACAACTGATTAGCTTCATGTTTCCTGGATTTGGCACAAGTGTCCAGGTTTTATTTCTCTACAGGGAATTCATCTCTTCTTGCATGGCTACCAGCCACTTATCACAATCTTTACCTTTAATGGCTTTAGAATAGCTTCCTGGTTCCTCAAATGCTATCTCATTAGCACTTACTAATGCAAAAGCAATTAGGTCAGCATAACCAAATCTATCTGGTGCTCTGGTTGGCCTTCTAACCCTATCTCTAGCCAATCGATAATCTTGTAGATCAGATTACTGCAAGTTTGGTGACTCAGTGTCTTGAACTTCAGTATGCATCTTGTCTTCATTATTAGATACTTTTATTTCATGACCAGAAAACTCCACCTTAAGTGTTGGTGTATTAGTGGGCTGTCCAACATCATTATTAACAAGTATATCAGTATTACCACCTGCACTTTCTTTCAACAATGCAGCCTCATGGAACATTACATCTCTGCTGATAATGCATTTCTTTTATTCTCCACACCAGACCTTGTACCCTTTGACTTTGACTCCAACAGGGTATCCAACAAAGATTCCCTTCAAGGCTCTAGTATTTAGCTTACCTTGATTGATGTGTATATAGGTAGGGCACCCAAAAATCCTAAGATTTTCATACTTTGGTGGTCTTCCAGACCATACCTTTTCTGGTGTCTTGAAGTCAATAGCTATTGATGGGCTTCTATTAACCAAATAACAGACTGTACTCACTGCTTCTGCCCAAAAACATCTTGGAAGCTTTGAGTTGATAAGCATGCATCTGGTTTTGTCTACTATAGTCCTATTCATCCTCTCAGCTAAGCCATTTTGCTGAGGGGTGAATTTGACTGTTTTATGTCTCAAAATGCCATGCTTTTGACAAAAAGTCTCAAACTCCTAGTTACAAAACTCCAGGCCATTATATGTCCTTTTGCTTCCTCTCACTTTGGTTTTCTACCAATGCTTTCCAAGCTTTAAACTTCTCCACAACCTGATCTTTAGTTTTCATAATATAAAGCCACACTTTTCTTGAGTAGTCATATATCAAAGTCATAAAATATTTGCCCCCTGATAATGATGACATTTGAGCTGGTCCCTATAAGTCAGCATGAACATATTCTAAGACTGTAAGACACACTTAGACCTATGCACTCCTTTAGGAAACTTAGCTCTACGTGCCTTACTGAAAACACAATTCTCACAAAAATCAAGACTACCTATCTTGTCCCCACATAACAACCCCTTCTTTTTTAGTTCTTGTAGCCCTTTCATACTTATATAACCAAGCCTGAGATGCCAAAGTTTTGTTTTATCTACATCAAATTTTGTTGTCATTACAGCATTTGCAGGTACAAAAGAGCAGGTACAAAAGAGCCAATCAACATATACAACCCATTTTACTTTTCACCTTTCATCACTACAGAACCCCCATTAGTCACCCTTATCCCTACATTATCTAAATTGAATGAGTACTTTGAGCTATCTAACGTGCTTAAAAAGATCAGATTTCTCTTTAACTCAGAAGCATGTCTAACCCTATGTAAAGTTTTAATGACCCCATCATACATCTTTATCTTGACATATCATATCCCAACAATTTTACACCCATTGTTGTTTCCCATGAGAACTCTACCCCTATCAACAGATTTATATTCATGATAAAGTGACCTATTAGGACATATGTGAAAAGTACAACCTGAATCTAACACCCATTGACCTTCTAAATGACCTTTCGAAGCTATTAGTAGATCAGCACTCTGATAACCTTCATTTGTAGAGTCATATGAGGCTACAACTGCATCTTCTGACTTTTCTTGGCTTTCTTTTTTCTTTGTCTCTACACAATCTCTGATGCAGTGCTATTTTTTCTACAATAGAAACACTTCATTTTCTTCTTCTTCTTGTTTGCATTCTCTTGATTCTTTCCTTGCCCCTTCCCTTGATTCTTGTTTTTCTGATCCTTCTTTTTCTCTTTTCTGGAAATCAACCCCTCAATATTGCTTTCCTCATGCTCATTCTTCTGAATTTCTTTAGAACACAAAGATGCTTTAACATCTTCTAAGGTTAAAGATGTTCTGCCATGCAACATTGTATCCACAAAGCCTTCATAAAACTTTGGCAGTGAACTCAGCAGGAAGAAGGCTTTGTCTTAATCACTTATCTTTATATTCTCGACCCCTTTAAGATATAGGATGATCTTGTTAAAGGTATCAATATGATCTTGAGTTGAGACTTATTCTTTCATTGAGAAGTTGTATAACCTTTTCTTCAAGAATAGTATGTGAGCTAGAGAATTCTTCATGCACAAGGCTTCAACCTTATTCCAAATTCCTAGGGCTGTCTTTTCTTCATAAATTTCTCTCAAGATTGAGTTACTGAGACTCAAAATGAGAGTACTGTGAGCCCTATTTTGAATATGTTTCTTTTTTTCATCAGACATTGAAGTTACAGCAGCCTCTAGATCATCTTCTTCCAGAGCAGATTCAAGGCCCTGATGCACAAGAAGAGCCCTCATTTTCAGTTTCCAAAGTGAGAAATCACCATCAATGGTGAACTTCTCGATTTTAGTCTTTGGAAGAGACATGGCTATGAACCACTAAGGCTCTGATACCACTTGTTAATTTTGAGAACAAATTACCAGAAAAAGATTCAAGAAACAGATCAAAAATCAAAGAAAAATGCCACACATAGAGGCTCACAACAACTAATGAGCTTAACCAAAACGACATTGTTTGAAGGAAAAACTGACAAGCTTTTATTTCTGAAACTGAATACACCTTGATCACACATTACAGAGGAGATTCCAAGATTTCAATTAAAGCAATAATTATAGAATTTGGATGAGAAAAGAAAGAGAAAGATGCTCATAGCAGAGACTTTTCATCAGCCCCTTTTATACTGAGGTTTCTAGAAATTTTCCAAAAACGCTTCTAACGACCATAAAAAACTTTGCCACATCAGCAAATTATTTGCATATCGACCCCTACACTGAATGCGATCTGCACTATAGCCTAATAACTCTCTTTCGATTACATTTTAGTACCCAAATTCACAACTCAAATCTTCACATTAAATAAATTGTTACTCTATATACATATATATCACAAAATAAAATGCGAATTTAGCATTTTACATGTTGTTAATCATTTTATAATGTTGAAAATCCTTTTGTTGGATTGCAAAAATATTGATTTGAAAAAATTCTTTGAAGAATATAAATCTTGTTATATTTATTAATGAAATCTACATAGTTATTGATACAAATGAAGACTATCTAGCCATTGAAAGGCTTAATAACATCAAAGGAGAATAAATGAATACTTCCTAAACTACTGCACAATATCTTTATAAAATAAGATATGAAATATTCGTACATGATATTGGCATTTCAGTTTAAAATCGCGGTGAAGATATTCCTTGACAAATAACTTTGACTTGAGCAAGTTGTGTGAAGTGATAAACCCCTTGTTGATTTGGCTATTGATGACTTTCCTTTTGGTAATTTTGATCAGCTTACTTAACATCCCCCCTCAAGCTAGCAAGTGACATTTGATGAATGCCAAGCTTCTATTTGAAATCGCAGAACGTGGCTTTTGACAGAGCCTCTGTGAAAATATCCACAACTTGTAATGGAGAAGGGATAAACTTGTAACCAAGGCACCATTAGTAGCCTTTTGTCTAATAAAGTGATAATCTAATTCTAGGTGCTTCGTTCGAGCATGAAAAACTGGGTTAATAGTCATATGCAAGGCACTTAAATTATCACTTAATATTTGTGGAAGTTGAGTTCTGTTGCTGTGGATGCAAGGGCTCAGTACTCAGCTTCAACAATGGATCTAGGGATTTTCTGTTGCCATTTTGAAGGCCATGAGATGCAATTTGCACCCGTGTAGACACAATAACCCTGATACTTCTTCGATCGTCTAGATAGCCTCCTTAACTAGCATTACAAAAGGCAATAATATTGAAAGAGCTTTGCTAAAGAGATTTGATCCCGTATTCCAAGTTCCCTTTTAAGTACTTGAGAATACATTTAACATCACGTAAATTAGCCTCGTGGGTGTTTGAAAATGCTGACATCACTAACTGCATGAACGATGTCTGGCCTTGTTAGAGTGACACATTGGAGCCCTCCAAATAATCTTCTATATTTAGTTGCATTGAGAGATTGTAGTTAGCACGGTTGGCTTGTTGTTTGATGGCCATGGGAGTTGACAAACTGGTGCTTTCCAGCATTTTTATTTTGGGCAGCAAGTCTTTTGTGTATTTTGTTTGAGAAACATAGATATAGAGATACAGAATCTCAACCCTAAAAAGGAATAGAGTTGTCCCAAATCCTTTAAAGCAAAGTCAGTGCTTAGTCCATGAATAAGTTGGTCAAGTAGAAAATTATTGTTGCCTGTCACCACTATATCATCAACATAACTTAACATTAAGATTAAGGAGTCATCATTATGAAATATAAACAAGAAGAGTCGGCTCTACCGCATATGAAACCCAATTGAAGCAAGTAATGAGAAAGCCCG
The DNA here is from genome assembly GCA_039657385.1 of Citrus x changshan-huyou. NCBI lineage: Eukaryota > Viridiplantae > Streptophyta > Magnoliopsida > Sapindales > Rutaceae > Citrus > Citrus x changshan-huyou. Next base: position 11,939,591 of record CM077549.1, read on the forward strand.
TCAAACTACAATGACTTGTTAATTTTACACACATAATTTTACACACATATAATTTTACACATCATACAATGTTCGTTGACGATTCTGAAAATATTGACGATTCTCAAAATATTCTGATTAAACAAAATTTTATCGGATCTTCAATAAGATATATTAATTAAAAAAATGACAACCTTATTAATTATAGTCTTTTTTATTCAATTTATCGGGAATTGTTGGATTGACTGTGTTAGGAAAGGCTTTAATTTATTTTCTTTGAACAAAATTAATTAGTCATTCCCGAATTGAAAGGCTAGTCGGACGATTAATTAAACAAAATACAATTCATTTTCTAAGCTGTTTATCTTTTAAATGTTCGTGGACGATTCTCAAAATATTTTTAATTAAACATAATTTTATCTTCGATAAGATATATTAGTTGACAACCTTCTTTTTGAAAAAAAAAATTAACAACATTATTAATTATAATCTTTATTTAATCAATTCATTGGGTATTGCTGGATTGATTGTATTACGCAAGGCTTTAATTTCGTTTTTTTGAACAAAATTAACTAGTCATTGTGGAATTGAAAGGCCAGTCCAACGATTAATTAGACAAAATACAAATCATTTTCACAAGTATTTTCTAAGCTATTTGTCTTTATTTATGTGTTCGTTGACGATTCTCTAACTATTGCTGATTAAACTTAATTTTACCTTTGATAAGATATAATTGATAACCTTAATTTATAGTCTTTTTTATTTAATTCATCGGGAATTGTTGGATTGATTGTATTTAGGAAGGAAATTCTACATGGAAGTTCACATCACAATCCACACAGCGGTAAAAAGAGGCCACGAAAGACTTGTCACTAAAAAATTATAATTGATAATACTTGAGGGAAAATCAGTTGAACAAATATAAATATATCTTAGATATCAAGCAAAAATCAGATGGAAGAAAGCCGTAAGTTAAAATTGTTTTTTAATATACTACAAGTAGAGGCATCTAAATGAAATTTTGCCTGTACGTAGAGATGAATTGCTGAATAATGATTCTATTATTATTGGTCCTGAAAATTCATTGTTTGAAATCGACCGAGAAATTAGATTTTGGCTCAAATTTATTTAGTTTGATTTCATTGTGTAAGGAAATAATCTCACATCAGCTGAAAATAAAATTTGAGGTAACTTTTGAGTATGATTGTCTCACATTTTTTGTTTTCTCTTCCGAAATTAATTGCTCAATCTCTTCGTTCTTCTCTTCTCAGTTGAACTTTAACCTTAACTTGAGACGGGAAAAAATCGTGTCAACCTAGACTAGACCCATTTAAGAATCGTGTCAAATTTATGACTCATATTCATTCATTCATGTTGTGTTTGTGTTGGATAATCGAGTTATGTCAAAATTTCCCAGCTCTAAGAAATCCTATCCGTTTGCTTCCTATGTGATTTTTATAGTAAACTATTTAAAGGAGTAGCTGTCACTAGACATGCGGTCGTATACTCAAGTCATCACCACCATTGGGACAACCAAAAAATTGATGGATTAGAGAAGAAATACTTTAGAACAAGTCTTAATTCATTATATTTTACCTTAATTTCATCAGAACTGAGCGCGACAATAAATTAAATAAGGGAAATTGAAGTCAGATTTTGCAGGGAACAATTCTTTGTTACGTACACGGTTTTGTTTCTGGCATTATCTAACATTTAATCATTCTCTGGTAAAATGCAAAAGTCTGCATCTTAGAATAGTTATGTTGATAGACATTGCTCTAACTGAAGTTTTTCGATTGACGCCTAAATATTGTATTTCAAACTGGTGTGGCCTACATTATATTAAAGTAGATTTTACCGTATTAATGCAATTTCCTAAGCTTTCGGGGCGGGAAAATAAACATAAAAGGCAACGACCGGTATGTGCTATTAAGTCTTTCTTTACAAATACTCAAAAACATAAATTCAAACTATGATAAAATATCAGTCTTAATGAATGACTTGAGGCAGGATTGCTATTAAGTCTTTCTTTATTAACAGACACCCAAAAACTAACAAGACAAGAATATGATTAAAGGTCATTCTTTATCCATAAGTTTAGACTCGACGTTCAAGCTGATAATTTTGAACTCAAACCCGTGATGTTTCAGATGCTTCAAACAGTGGGGCAATTTAATGGTTTGCCATCCGAAGATCCTCATTTACACCTTAAGTTATTTCTAGAAGTGAGTGATGCTTTCAAGATTGCTGGAGCATCGTAGGAAGCATTGAGACTCAGACTTTTCCTGTTTTCTTTGAGAGATCGAGCAAGAGCATGGTTGAATTCTCTACCACCAGATTCTATCACTACATGGAATGATTTGGCTGACAATTTTTTGTTGAAATACTTCCCACCAACCAAGAATGCAAAGTTGAGGAACGAGATCACATCTTTCCATCAACTTGAAGATGAGAGCTTGTGTGATGCATGGGAGAGATTTAAGGAGTTACTCAAGAGATGTCCTCATCATGGTATTCCTTGCTGCATACAGTTGGAAACTTTCTATAATGGCCTCAACCCAAGCACTAGATTGATGGTGGACACTTCAGCAAATGGGGCCTTGTTATCTAAGTCTTACAATGAGGCTTATGAAATTTTGGAGAAAATAGCCAACAATAACTATCAGTGGCCATCAACCAGACAAGCTGCAGCAAGAGGAACAGCAGGAGTTCATAATGTAAATGTCTTGACAGCATTATCAGCCCAAGTAACTTCATTAACAAACATGGTGAAAGTTATGACCACTGCTCCAGCAAGTGTCAACCTAGTTGCCGAGGTCTTTTGTGTTTATTGTGGAGAGGGATACTTATTTGATAATTGTCCTGGGAATCCAACTTCAGTCAATTATGTGGGCAGTTTCAATAAACAGAACCAGGACAATCCATATTCAAACACTTACAACCCTAGATGGAGACAGCACCCAAACTTTTCATGGAGTTATCAGAACCAGACTGCTGCAGCACCTAGTGGACAGAACAGACCTGCTCAACCACCTGGATTTTATCAGCAAAATCAAGAGCAAAGAAGCATCAACAATGATCAACTTAGCTCCCTTGAAGCTTTGATTAAGGATTATATTATGAAGAATGAAGCGGTTGTCCAAAGTCATGCTGCATCTTTGAGAAACTTAGAAAACCAAATTGGATAGCTTGCTACAGCATTAAGCAACAGACCTCAAGGCAGTTTACCCAGCAACACAAGGACCCAAGAAGAGAAGGGAAAGAGCACTGCAAAGTGATTAACTTGAGATCTGGAAAGGATATTGATAGTTCAGTTGGTGTACCAAAAAGAAGAATTGAGTCCAACAAAGGCAAATAAGACACTTAAGTAGAGAAAGAGTCACAATTTTTCACTTTTCAAAATGCAAATCGACACAGTGCTGCTACAGCATCTGCAGAAAGTTATAATCCAGCACCTAGTGGTGAGGCAGCTACAGCATTAACATCAACAGAACTGAGTAAAGCAAAAGAGAAGCAGTCTACACAACCTGCTGCAGCACAGCAGTTTAGACACCCACCACCCTTCCCTCAAAGATTTCAGAAGCAACAACAAGACAAGCAGTTCAACAAAATCTTGGGAGTGCTGAAACAGCTGCATATCAATATCCATTTTGTGGAAGTTCTAAAGAAAATGCCAAACTATGCGAAATTTTTTAAGGATATTTTGACAAAGAAAAGAAAACTTGGAGAGTTTGAAATAATTGCTTTAACATAAGAGAGCAGCCGAATGCTTCAGAGTAAGATACCACAGAAGATGAAGGATCCAGGAAGCTTCACAATCCCATGCTCCATAGGCACTAAATACAGTGGCAAAACACTTTGTGATTTAGGGGCTAGCATCAATCTCATGCCTTTATCAGTGTTTAAGCAATTAGGAGTTGGTGAATGTAGACCAACAACAGTGACTTTACAACTTGCTGACAGATCTCATGCATATCCAGAAGAAAATATTGAAGATGTGTTGGTGAAAGTGCATAAATTTATTTTTCCGGTGGATTTCATTGTGCTAGACTTTAAGGCAGACAAAGAAGTGCCAATCATTCTAGGGAGACCTTTCTTAGCCATGGGAAAGACTTTAATTGATGTTCAAAAAGGAGAATTAACCATAAGGGTGATGACCAGCAAGTTACATTTAATGTGCTGGATGTCATGAAGAGTCCCGATGAGATTGAAGATTGTAATTTTATCAGTGTTGTGGACTTTGTTGTAGCAGAGAGATTACACAGTTGCTGCAGTAAGGAAGAAATCAATGTTGTAACATTTGAAGAACTTGATGATGAAGATCATGAAGCAGCTAACATAGCATGGTCAGGGGAGAAGCAACCCTTCAGAATTGACGAACAAATCCAGCAAAGGGAGCTCACTCCAGACCAACAAGAATTCAAGGTTAATGGGTCGAGAGTGAAGCACTATATGGGAGATGATATGAACAGCCTAAAGAATGATCGGTTCTTGAAGGATCCAGGTTGAGGAAACAAGAAAGATCAGGCTGAAAGACCTAAAATCAAGTGCTAATTGGGAGGCAACCCAATAAGGGAAGTTGTTTCAAGTTTTTATGGCATTGAATTTAGCTTTTAAATTATTTAATTTGTCTTTTTGTTATTTTAAATGTGCATCTAATTTTTTATGCCTTTATGTTACATTGCAGTAAGTAAAAAAAAAATGTGGGCAAAAAGAGCAGGAGGGAATTGCTGCAGCATCTCTTACAGCATGACATAACAGAAGATTCTCAAACAATAGAGGCATTCTTGCTTTTGCAGCAGTAAATGGATTGATCAGATTTTATAATAAGGAGCGTTTGAGAAGTGGATCAAAGAAGAAGTGACCCTTTACAACCTGTGCTGCAGTAGTGCTTCCAGCAACAGAGGAGTACCCATACCCACTAGTTTATTTTACTTCTTTCTGCAAAACTTTTCTTTCATTTAGTTTTAATTTTCTGATTCATTCTGCATGTCCTTTTATTTAGTGTATACATGTCTGGTTTATGTGGTTTTGTTCTGTGTGCTTGTGAGGACACAACACCACTCAAGTTTGGGGGGGTTGTGTTTATGCTTGTGTTGTGTATTGTGTGAAGCTCTGTTATCTAATATTTATGTATGGATTTGAAAACCTAATGAAGATAAATTGAGTGTTATTCAGTATTTATGAGGATGCCGAGTAGAGATAGTTATAGATGGAGGTTTAAATTCTGTCCCGACACTTAGACTTTGGTTGAGTTTTATGAGAATGTTGTAGCAGAGCCAGGAAAAACCAAAAAAGATTAGAAAATATCTCAAATTTGGGGGAAAATTTTTGTTGGATTGTGCCTGTTATGAAATAAATTCTGCTCCAATGGTTTAAGTTGCTGAGTAACCAGGGTTGAGTATGCACCCCATATGCAAACTTGAGTCCAAAGGCAACACGAGCTATGAGAAGTGCTACAGCAATTATTAAAAAAAAGAAAAAAAAAAGAAAGGCAAAAAAAAAATGGTGATAAAGAGGTTCGCTGCCTAGGATACTGAGTAACCTGGTCTGTTCATGAGCCCCATGTTCAGCCTTGAGTCAAAGGCGTCTAAAGGTATGACCTAGATATAACATCCTGGATGTATTGCTGTAGCAACTCTGACATGTACTTTGAGTGAGTAATTAGGTGTCGTCATTACAAGTGATAAGCATTCACATGAAAGCTCAATGTTGCATTGAAGGGTTTAACTGAAAAAATAATAATTATATTTGTTGTAGCACAGTTTGAGTTTATTTGTGAATTCTGCTCCCCCATATGTGAATACATTTGTGTTCTACCTTTGAATTATATATGTCTGTGTAATGTTATAGTACCTCTGGAATTTGATCAAAGTGGCACGCACACACTTTGGACAGAATGAAGCTTAAGTCTAGAACTAAGCTGCTAAGGCTATTTTGCGTGATTAAGAGTGTGATCTGAGGGCGGAAGAATTCTTGCAAATTTGATGACAGAGCTAAGTTATTTGTTGTATGATTGTGTGATTGAAGTGTTAGCGTTGTTGTTGTTGAGTGATAGAAAATGTATATTTATAAAGGAGAAAATCGTCATTTTACATTTCAAGTCTTACTAACACCCTTACTTTTATATATTTAAACTTCTTGTGATTTAATTACGTGTGTTTTATTTTAATTAAGTATTTTATATATTTTAGGGGCATTATGGTCATTTCACGATGAACAAGAGATCAGACGGCAAAACGGACATCACTTTTGAACTCAGGACGGTCGAAAACCTTAGGAGGAGCATAAAAAGAAAAATGGCACTATTCACATGTACGGTACTGTATACGTTACTGTTCACGACACTGTTCACATAAATGGATTGATGATGTGGCATTGACCGATGATGTGGCATTGACTGATGAGGTGTCACGATCCTGTTGGACTAAAATTCTTATGTACTGTTGATCGATGACGTGACAGCATATCAGTGGACCAAAAATCTCGTGTACGGTACATGCATTGCACAAGATTATTTTCAACCAAACCGCGTCACTGTTCAAGACGGGTCAAATCGTGTTACTGTTCAAACCGTGTAGTCAAACCTCGTACTGTTGACTGATGACGTGGCGCAATCCTAAGCGTCCAAACTGTTTTTAATCCGATGGCCATGATTTACTCAATGTATCTATAAAAAAGGGGCCACCCCCCCTAATTTGGTATCTCTAAATCCATTTTTTGGCCCAATTTTCTGTAATTCCTTCTACATCTTGTATTTTCTACGTATTTTAATAAATTTTCATTTGCCCCTAGTTCAATTATGAGTAGCTAATTTTTTTTCAAGCTTGGGTTGAAGGTGAAGTCTCAACATGTGTCATGGGCTTTATTTGGTAAATTTATTTTCTCTTCCCCTCTAGTTTTTGTGGATGTTTTGACTTCTCGTCGATAAATAATAACAATCTTGTCTAGATACCGCCCTGGTTTCACCGGCTCCCTAGTACAAGGTTATTATTATTTGGCACGATAAGCCCTTAGCACCATATTGATTAGAGCGTGGTTCATGAGGTGTGGATTCCCCCCTAATGATTTAATTGGCATTAATAAGGAATATTTAGCCCATGATGCATGTTGATGCGGATCCAGATACCCAAGTGCTTCAATTATAATATTTTCCACTTTAATTTAATTCTGCCATTCCAATTCCAATTTTAAGATAGTATAAGTCACTTTCACCATAAATCCAACCACTCTTATACAAAATTAATTCTACTTATAATTAAAATCCACCTCCTTGTGGGATAGACACTCGTCACCATTAATCTATTCTACAATAGATTCGTGCACTTGCGAGTTCAATAAAATTTGCACAACAAGTTTTTTGTGCCGTTGCCGGGGAGGTAAGTTATTTTAATTCGTAGAATTAATTTTTGTGAATAATTTCTTTTAATTTTTTTCTTGTAATTTTTTTTTTAAAAAAAAAGAAAAAAAAAAGTGATTCTGCATTTAGAGGTAATAATTTATTTTCTTTCTCTATTATTTACAATTCTGCAATTTAATTTTCAGTTATTTTTCTTTGTAATTTTTGTTTATCTTATTAATTTATTTTTAGTTAATTTATTTCACGTATTTGTTTTAGTGCTTTTATAGAAAGATTTTAATAGTGTGATAAGGTTAGTATTGTAAATTCTCCTTCTTCTTTATTTTTATTTATTTTGTTCTCATTTATTTATGTTCTTGGCATGCATGGTCGAAGGTCATTATTACCTAATCTTGAGCCTATAGACCTTGAATTAGAAAAAACACTGTGCACACAAAAACACGTTAAAAATAAAATGAATTTGCAATAACAAGCACCACAGGAGAGGCCATTTAAGGACTACTTTAGTCCCTTAGCTAATTTGAGCACATCATGCATAAGATACCCAAATGTAGCTGCTAGGAGTTTTGAACTAAAACCTAGTGTGTTAAATTGTCTCCCAACATTCTATGGCCTAGAAAATGAGGACCCATATAATCATTTGAATGATTTTCATGCTGTTTGTCAAACATTTAGATATGAGAATTTTTCAGATGATGATGTTAAACTTAGACTATTCCCATTTTCTTTAAAGGATAGAGCTCGTTCATGGCTCAATACATTGCCTGCTAATAGCATTATATCATGGGAACCAATGGTAACTAAATTTTTGAATAAATATTTTCACAGTGCATAAAACCAATGCTATTCGCAGGTAAATTTCAGAGTTTACCCAAAGAGAAGACGAGCAGTTTTTCGAAACATAGGAGCGATTCAACGGGCTACTCTTGAAGTGTCCACATCATGGGTATGAGAAATGGCACCAATGCCAATACTTTTTGGAGGGATTATTGCCGAACGTGCAAGAATGGCTAATGGCAACAAGTGGAGGAGAGCTAATGTCAAAAAGTGCATAAGAGATTTGGGAATTCTTTTAGCAACAAGCGGATAATTCCCAACAACAGAGTCGATCGCTCAGGAACACTAAAAGAATTAAGGGAGTAAATGAGGTTCACATTGGCGAGTCAAGTTCAAAAATTAAAGAAGTCAAAGCGATAATTGAAGGTCTCTCTCGACAAATAGCATCGTTATCGACTGCTAAATCAACCGAGCCACATGACCATGACTCATACTTAGATCAAGCCAATGCCATAGGTGTAATGAGAAAACCATCTAATTATAACCCATACTCCAACACATATAACCCTGGATGGAGAAACCACCCTAATTTTTCGTGGTCTCAAGGATTCCAACATAATGGACCAGTAGCTCCAGCTCCACCAATGCAACCAATTCCTCAAATTCCTCAAGCCTCTCAGCCACCATTTAGACCATACAATCAGAACCAGAATTACTCTCAACCCAGACCATGGGAGGATGCATTGCAGAATTTCAAGAATGTTACTCACTCTACGATTGAGCAACAAAATCGCACCATTGATGGACTACGAAATGAGTTGAGAGCAGGCTTCAACTTACAAGCCCAATCAATTTCAAACCTCGAGAAGATGGTGGGACAACTTGCTTCTTCAGTTTAGACCTTGGCAATGACTGTTGAGAAAGGCAAGTTTCCAAGTCAACCAGTGCATAATCCTAAAGGAGTGCATGAAGCAAGTACCAGTTCACCACAGCAGCATGGAGAGATCAAAACAGTTATGACCTTTCGAAAAGGAAAAGAAGTCGACAACAAAGTGGAGATGCCGGTGACAAAAGAAAATCAAATTGTACCGTGAATGTTGAGGACTCACCATCGGAAGAGAAAGAAGAAACCAACCCACGAGAATATGTTCCCAAAGCTCAATTTCCTCAAAGGTTAGCTAAAGAAAAGAAGGGAAAATCCACAGGTGAGATTCTTGAAATCTTCAAATAGGTAAGTGTTAACATCCCTTTACTTGATGCTATAAAACAAGTTCCATCTTATGCCAAGTTTCTTAAAGACCTTTGTACTAAAAAGAGAAATATTCATGTTCAAAAGAAGACATTTTTAATAGAAAACGTTAGTTCTATACTCCAACACAAAATTCCTTTAAAATACAAAGACCCAAGCTCCCCCACTATCTCATGTAGTATACGGAACCACACAATTGAGAATGCTTTGTTGGATTTAGGAGCTAGTGTAAATTTGTTGTCTTACTCCGTATTTATGAAACTTGGACTAGGAGAATTACCCCCAACTCCAGTGGTGTTACAGCTTGCAAATCGGTCCATGAAAATACCTCATGATATTGTGAAGGACGTGCTTATCCAGGTAGACAAGTTTTATTTTCCTGTTGATTTCATTGTAATTGACACTCAACCAATACAGGATTCAAGGAAGCACATCCCCATTATTCTAGGCCGACCTTTCTTGGCAACTGCAGATGCTCACATTCAATGCAGGACTGGAAATATGCAGTTGTCCTTTGGCAACATGACTATGGAGCTAAACATCTTCAACATTGCCAAACAACCTCACAATGCAGATGATGAAATTGTTGATGTGGATTTAATAGAAGCATTAGTTGATAATACTTTTGTTTCAAACCTTAGTGATGATCCTTTACAAACATGTTTAACTCACTTTGGTTTGGATTTTGATATTGACAGATCGGTCGATGAGGTCAACGCCCTACTTGACTCAGCACCATCCATGGACACTAATAAATGGAAGTCAAGAGTTGAACAACTAGCACCATCAGAAAAGAAACTCATCCCATCATCAGAATCACCACCGAAACTCGAGCTCAAACCATTGCCCAACACTTTGGAATATGCATTTTTGGGAGAAGAAAGTACTCTGCCGGTAATCATCTCATCATCCCTAAATGACGAACAAAAAGGTAAGTTGTTGGATGTTTTAAAAGAGCACAAAGGAGCATTAGGATGGACCATAGCAGACATCAAAGGTATAAACCCAATAGACTGCATGCATTACATTCACCTTGATGAAAATGCTAAACCTACTAGGGAAATGCAACGTCGGTTAAATCCTAACATGAAAGAAATTATTAGAACTGAAGTCCTTAAACTATTAGATGCAGGTATCATTTACCCCATTTCTGATAATTCATGGGTCAGTCCTGTACAAGTTGTCCCGAAAAAGTCAGGAGTCACAGTAGTTACGAATGCCGATAATGAATTAATACCCACTAGAGTGACTACAGGATGGCGTGTATGCATTGATTATAGAAAGTTGAATTCTGTCACACGTAAATACCATTTATCGATCAAATGCTTGCTAGATTAGCAGACCATGAATTTTATTGCTTTCTAGATGGTTACTCAGGATATAATCAGATTCCCATAGCACTAAAAGATCAAGAGAAAACCACTTTCACTTGCCCTTTTAGCACTTTTGCATATAGGAGGATGCCATTTGGATTATGTAATGCACCTGCTACATTTCAACGATGCATGTTGAACATTTTTTCTGATATGGTTGAACGATTCCTTGAAGTCTTTATGGATGACTTTTCTGTCTTTGGTGATTCATTTGATCAATGTTTACATTATCTAACACTAGTTTTGCAGAGATTTATCGAGAAGAACTTAGTCTTAAATTGGGAGAAGTGTCATTTTATGGTACAACAAGGTATTGTTCTCGGTCACATCATTTCGAGCAAAAGTATTGAGGTTGACAAAGCTAAGGTAGATCTCATTTCTAATCTTCCTCCACCCAAAACAGTCAGAGAAGTAAGATCTTTCCTTGGGCAAACTGGTTTTTATCAACGTTTCATTAAAGATTTTAGCAAAGTTTCTAGACCCTTATGCAATCTACTTGCTAAGGATGTACCTTTTATCTTTAATGATTCATGTCTTGTGGCGTTTCAAAAATTAAAGCAGTTGTTGACATCATCACCCATCATTCAGCCCCCAAACTGGAGCTTACCATTTGAGCTCATGTGTGATGCATCTGATTATGCAGTAGGAGCAGTATTAGGACAAAGAGTTGATCGAATTCCCCCATGTTATTTACTATGCTAGTATGACATTGAATGATGCACAGTTGAACTATTCAACTACTGAAAAAGAAATGTTAACAGTAGTGTTTGTATTGGAAAAATTTCGATCTTATCTCATTGGTTGTAAAATAATTGTGTTCACAGATCATGCAAAGCTAGACTAATTCGTTGGGTGTTACTTTTGTAGGAATTCGACTTAGAATTTAAAGATAAAAAAGGCACAAAAAATGTTGTGGCAGAACATCTCTCTCGTCTCCATTTTGACACAATTACAGAACCCTTAACATTGAATGACTCAATCCCAGATGAACAATTGATGAGTGTGGAAGTATTACCATGGTATCCTGATATCGTTAATTATCTTGTTATAGGTCAACTTCTAGAGCATTGGACCAAGCACGACAAAGCCAATTTTTTTGCGGAAATAAAGAATTTCTTTTGGGATGACCCTTATTTGTTCAAGTATTGTGTAGATCAAATTGTTAGACGATGTGTCCCAGAATGTGAAATTCATAATATCATTTCATTCTGCCATGAATAAGCTTGTGGAGGCCATTTCAGTGCTAAGAAAATAGCTACTAAAGTTTTACAATATGATATCTATTGGCCAACTATATTTCGAGACGCTTACACTTTCTGTTCTTCATGTGATAGGTGTCAATGAATGGGGAGCATTACACGAAGGAACAATTTTAGTGGTTGAGATTTTTGATGTATGGGCTATCGACTTAATGGGACCATTTCCCCTTTCTTTTGGCCATCAATACATATTAGTTGCTGTTGACTACGTATCGAAATGGGTAGAAGTAATTCCATGCAGAACCAATGATCACAATGTGGTGATAGGATTTTTGAAAAGCAACATTATTTCACGCTTTGGATTCCCTCGAGCGATAATCAGTGATGGTGGTGCCTACTTTTGTAACAAAACATTCAAAGCTCTTTTGAAAAAGTATTCAATCACTCACAAAGTGGCGACCCCATATCATCCGCAAACCAGTGGCCAAGTTGAGATCTCCAATCGAGAAATAAAGCACATATTAGACAAGACTGTGAGGCCGGACATAAAAGATTGGTCATTAAGACTTGATGATGCATTATGGGCATATAGAACGGCTTTCAAGACCCCGATTGGGATGTCACCCTACAGGCTAGTATATGGAAAAGCTTGCCACCTATCTGTGGAACTCGAGCATCGTGCATATTGGGCCATCAAGAAATTCAACTTTGACATGCAACAAGCTAGCTCAGAAAGAAGATTGCAACTGGCAGAACTTGAAGAAATTCGCAATGATGCATACGAAAATGCAAAATTTACAAGCAGCGAATGAAAGTCTTCCATGACAAGCAAATAATGAGAAAATCTTTCACTCCAGGTCAGAAAGTGCTTTTATTCAATTCTCGCTTGCACTTATTCCCAGGTAAGTTACGCTCTCGATGGTCTGGCCCCTTTATTGTTCATACTGTTTTTCCACATGGGGCAATTGAAATTAAGGACCCAAAGAACAGTGTCACGTTTAAAGTTAATGGTCAAAGATTAAAGCCATATCTAGAGTACCAACCACATGGAGAGGACACCGAAATAAATTTGAGTGACCCACCAGATTTGAATTGAGTTTTTTTTTTCTTTCTTTTCGGTGATTTGAGTTGATTTTTTTTTCTTTCTTTCTTTTTATTATTCTTTTGCTAATTGAAATTATTTTCCCATAAGTGTGTTTGTTTAACCATTAAGTTTTCTCTTATCATTGTTAATCATGAGTACCATAGCTAAATAGTTCCTCCTGAACATTCTTAAACCACTTCAACGTGTAAAATCTCATCTCAAAAGGCAGATTCAATTTTGTAAAACACATCGTATTTGGGCTCTGCAACCGCTAGAGTTAGTGTCCTATGTTGAGGATTTAGAAAGCCAACTTAGAGAAATTGAGAGAAGTGTCTACAACATCCAATTGGAGCTTGATGTGAATTCAATAAGATGACGATTTTACTTTTCTTTGTGTGTTTTAATTTATTTTTCTGTTTGTGTGTTTTAGTTTGTTACCCCGGTGAAGTGGCGGATAACGGTACTCCGTGACAATCAAGTCGGTTACTTCAGTTTCCCATAATAACTGATATTTTGAGGCGAAGGTATGGACAGAAATGAGATTCTAGCAAACCTTCATAATCGATTCCCTTCACTTCCTCAGAATGCCCTCCTTACAATCTATAAAGCTCGGTCCGAACGCATGAGATTGCTCATGAGGAATAACATACATGCTGACATCCGTTGGTTAATCGAGGCTAAAGTATGATTGGCAGGTGAGTTACCTCTAAAATTTATTGCATACATGTCTGGTTGTGGTAAAGGAAATTATGTAAGAAAACGAAGAGCTCGAAGAATTTATGTTGCTTGTCATAAGTGTGCCAAAATGAGTTGCGATAAAAAACCATGTTCTTTAGGAATGATGTCTGATAACAGGGAAGATATAAACGACCCTGTTTGCCAGTTTATAAGAAAACTGGATGGGAAGCCTATCCTCGACCCATAGAGGGCGTTCAAGCCGTTTCTGGACGTAAAACCAGAGGAAGATGTGAGCCACAGTCGCAACTATCTGTAAATATCCTTTTACTTCACTGTTATTTAATTTCACTATTGTTTTATCATTTGCATTATTGTCTTTAATAATTTTATTCTATCACTATTTACTTTTTCCTTTTTACTATTTCCTTTTTTACTCGCGAGCCATGTGCTTTACGCGTTATTTGACACTGACATGCCACCTCATACACAATTGTGACCCACTGTCACCAAGATTCTTAAATATGACTTTTTGTCAAGCACTCACAAATTATTTTTGAGAAGTATCCCCATTGCAGCTACTCCCTATAGACAATTCAAGAACATTTGTGTACTTTCTGGATTTAACTATGGCAAACATAAAGAGTTCGTTGAGGCAGCCATAGATCTTGGTCAAAGCATAGCAGAGAGAAAATTACACTCGGTTTATAGAGGAGGTAACCGAGGGTTATCAAAATTGGTCTTAGAAGCTGCTTTTATCAGAGGGAGCCAAGTGTTAGGCATCATCCCAAGAGCCCTAAAACCTTTGGGCAGTTTGACTGACTCACCGACTGGAGAAGAGTTAGTCGTCTCAGGTATGCAAGAAAGAATAATTGAAATGCTTAATCATGCTGATGCTTTTATTTTCCTTCCAGGAGATCTTGCAACACTAGAGGCACTTATCACACTACCATCTTGGGCCCATCTGCACATTTACCAGAAACCCATCGGGTTGTTAAATGTCAATAACTTTTATGATGGCTTCATTGCATTTCTTAACCATGCAATAAAAAACTATTTCATTCCTTTCGCAGTGAAAAAGTTTTTTATTTGTGCTCACACTGCTAATGAGCTACTTGATTTGTTACAAGCTTATAGACCGGAGCCAGACCCCTGGACCTTTGTGTTGGAGCGTCCAAATAATGATGGTAACAGTAGTCGCAGTAAGAAGTACAAATTAGATTTAACTCTCCGCCTGTAAATATTTTCTTCTGTGTTGCACCACCCAGGTGATGTCTTCTAAACTCTACTTTTTTCCTTTAAAACATTGAGGACAATGTTTCGTTCTGGTTGGGGGGAGGGAATAGTCGACAATTGTGGAATCTTGGTTAAGTTTTTACTAATTTTTTGTTGTAGAAACTAACTGTTGCTAACTTTTTGTGTTGAAGATGGCTGAATATGGAGTGTAGTGACTCTAGAAACGCATCTTCATCGTTTGAAAAAAAAAACAAAAAAAAAATTCAGACATTTTCTTTTTCTTTATTTAGCTTTGATAATCATTTTTCTTCCTCTTTTTAATTTCTCCTTTATAAATATACATTTTTAAAATTTTGAGTCGAAAATGGCTGAATATGAAGTGTAGTGCCTCTAGAAACGCATTTTCTTAGTTAAAAAAAAAAACTGTTTTCTTTTTCTATCATTTTAAGTGTAACTTTTCTAATTAGTTTTTCTGCATCATTTTCACATTTCTGCATGCATATTTTCCTTTCATGTTTAGAATAGGTTGGGGGGTAGGATGTTGTTTGAAAAAAAACTTGTGTGATTTGTTTTAACATTAGATGACATGATTAATTTCAAATTTTAGTATTTGTATTATCTTTGGTCTTAAGTGATGTTACGTTATGTTTGCTACTCTACATGTTGATGTCGGAAACAAATATGAGTTACTTGAAGGAATGAACATGTCATAATAAGTACCAAGTGAGTTTTTGAGTCTATCATTTTTCTTGGAGAGTAACCCTTTTGCCCATTCTTTATACAGCTTAGCAGTTTATTATTTTATACATGATCTCTAGATTTCTTTTGCGTTAACCCTTAAAAAAAAATTTGTAAAATAAAAAAAAAATGTGTGTTGCTACATTTGGAGGCCCATCTAACTAGTAGATATGGAAGATTATTTAGAGCCCTAAAAGACGATGAAAAGGCCATCTTTGATCCGTTTGAGCCTTTCTAGCCATCCCTTTTATGAAATATTAATAGTTAACCCTTTTGAGCCTTTAAAAAAAAAACATTTTCTTTGTCAAACTTATCATCTTGACCCACTCCAATTTGGAGTATTACCCAATATCTTGCAAGTTCCATCACCTATTTATGTTTGAGAAAAATGTAAATAATTATTTTGTTCAGTGAAGTTATGCCAAACAAAAGCAAAAAAAAAAAAAAATTGTTTCAAAAATAAAAATAACAATAATAGGTGAAACCACCTTGCAACTTCCAAAAAAAAAAAATCTCTACATTTTCTCAAACATACACTTTGTTTTCCTTATTTCCCATCCTTTGTTAGCCATGTCCCTAGCCTACGTTACGTCCTAATAAAAGTCCTTCTTGATTTTAGGGAACTATAGTATGAAGTAGAAGCTAGTTATATGGGCTAAAAAGATGTAGTGGTGCATAAACAAAATAATAATAAATAAATAAATAAATTGGGTTGACTAGCATTTTTATTTGACTTGAGATCGTATTATTTCTAAGCTGAGGGCATATTTCTTTCATCTTGGTGAGAGCATGTGATATCACTTCTATATTATTTTCTCTCAATTACCATTCATTGGAGTGACTATTTTTATTGGGTTTAATTTCTTTGTGAGAGTGTCACTGTTTCCAGTGAGATTTTGGGGTTTAACATGTCATTCTTGAAAGTAGCTGTGACAAAGTCTACTGGGCTGATTCATGTGGATGGTTGATGTGGGTGTGATGTTTCTTTAGACTGGAGATAATGCTTATACTTTTATTTTATTATTATCATTAGTCTGATTGAATAAACATGATTGTTAAAAGAAAAAAATATTTTGGATTTGAATTTTGTTTTCGCTTTATTTGCTAGGGACTAGCAATAAGCTGGTTGGGGATGTGTTGAGTGTTAGAAAATGTATATTTATAAAGGAGAAAATCATCATTTTACATTTCAAGTCTTACTAACACCCTTACTTTTATGTATTTAAGCTTCTTGTGATTTAATTACGTGTGTTTTATTTTAATTAAGTATTTTATATATTTTAGGGGCATTATGGTCATTTCACGATGAACGAGAGATCAAACGGCAAAACGGACATCACTTTTGAACTCAAGATGGCTGAAAACCTTAGGAGGAGCATAAAAGGAAAAATGACATTGTTCACATGTACGGTACTATTCACATATACGGTACTATCTACGTTACTGTTCACGACAATGTTCACACAGATGGATCAATGACGTGGCATTGACCGATGATTTGGCATTGACTGATGAGGTGTCATGATCCTGTTGGACTAAAATTCTTATGTACTGTTGATCGATGACGTGACAGCATATCAGTGGACCAAAAATCTCGTGTACGGTACATGTATTACACATGATTATTTTCAACCAAACCGTGTCACTGTTCAAGACAGGTCAAATCGTGTCACTGTTCAAACCGTGTGGTCAAACTGCGTACTGTTGACTGACAATGTGGCGCAATCCTGAACGTCCAAACTGTTTTTAATCCGATGGCCATGATTTACTCAATGTATCTATAAAAAAGGGGCCTCCCCCCCCCTTAATTTGATATCTCTGAATCCATTTTTGGGCTCTATTTTCTGTAATTCCTTCTCCATCTTGTATTTTCTACGTATTTTAATAAATTCCCATTTTACCCCTAGTTCAATTATGAGTAGCTAATTTTCTTTCAAGTTTGGGTTGAAGGTGAAGTCTCAACATGTGTCATGGGCTTTATTTGGTAAATTTATTTTCTCTTCCCCTCTAGTTTTTGTGGATGTTTTGACTTCTCGTCGACAAATAATAACAATCTTGTCTAGATATCGCCCTGGTTTCACCAGCTCCCTAGTACAAGATTATTATTATTTGGCACGATAAGCCCTTAGTACCATATTGATTAGAGCATGGTTCATGAGGTGTGGATTCCCCCCTCATGATTTAATTGACATTAATAAGAAATATTTAGCCCATGATGCATGTTGATGCGGATCCAGCTACCCAAGCGCTTCAATTATAATATTTTCCACTTTAATTTAATTCCGCCATTCCAATTTTAAGATAGTATAAGTCACTTTCACCATAAATCCAACCACCCTCATACAAAATTAATTCTACATATAATTAAAATCCACTTCCTCGTGGGATCGACACTCGTCACCATTAATATATTCTACAATAGATTCGTGTACTTGCGAGTTCAATAAAATTTGCACAACAGATTCGTGCACATACTAAGAAGGACGAGACTGCAATTAATGAGGATGTTGCTGAAAAGCTGGTGATAAATTCATTTATGATTTTTTTAGTTCTTTATTCTTATTTTTTTTGCTATTAATAATCAAAATTCTCCATGGATTCAGAAAAAAATTAATGAATATCAGAGGACACAAGTGAGTGAAGATGCCTCAACAATTCACGGTGATGTTCTCACCCATGTGCTAGGAAAAGAACGTAATGGGCGTGTACGAGGAGCTGGATCTGAAGTTACAGCAACGTTGATGAACATAGAAGCACTTAGCAAGTCTCATACTGCACAAATTAAAATGGAACTAAAAGATCTCAAAAAACGATTCGAGGAACTTAAGGCTGCATTCATTAAGAACACTAGCAAACAAGCGGTAATAAATATGATTAAGAAAATTTATGTTCAATATAGTTAGAAGCAACACTTGATTAATAATAGTTTTTTCATATATTTTTAGGATCGAATTGACATAGATAGCATGATGAAAAATTCTCGAGACATTCGACTAGTAAGTTAATATTTTACTATTAGCTTTGAATTATGTAATACGTAAACCAAGTATTTTGCTTACGTGAATTGTTCTTTCTTTATGATATTTTCAGGATCACAATGAGACAAGCCACAAAAGGAAATGTTCGGAAGACACTTCACATGCGAAAGTAAGTGATGATTTTTATGAGTTTTATAAATGCTATGCATCATTTATTGTTGATCCTCAAAACTCTACTTCACACTAAAATGAATAGATTTTTGAGTTGCTGTTGATAAAGAACCATTCTCTTTATGAAAAAAATGATTAGAACTTTGAGCTTGGAAAAACCGTTTGAATTTATTCATATTATTTGTTTGCCTCTAATCAGATTTTTTATTTGTTATTATAGAAAGCTAAAACATGTGGAAGCACTTTCACAAATATTGAAAATGCTCGTTGTAGATTACTAGATTGGATGGGAACAGGAAACGTTATAGGGGAAGGAACAATTGCATCAAGAGATCTACTTGCCAAAGTACATCATATATGTCTTGGACCAGATTGCTGGAAAGTTTGGGTGACAATTGCACTGGTTGAAGATACTCCCTTATATCATGCTACATCTGAGTTTCATGTTCTTAGTGATGCAATTGGAAGCACAATTGCTTGGCCAAAAAACTACATCTTGTTGGAGTAGGCTTATAGTTTCTAATTTTGTTCATACATATACTTGAATCTTACAAGTCAAGGGAAAAAAAAACATTAACCTGGGCAAGAGTTTCAGTTTACACTTTGAGTATTATATTTAGTGTAGAGGTTTAACAATCTTCAACTAAATTTTTGTTGTATGGATGCCAAGTTCAAATGATTTTATGGAGATTATTTTCAATTGATTGAACTGTTATCAATTTTACTAGCAGCAGATTTCCATATTTATTTACTAATTTTTGCAGCAATTTACTCTTATAGCAAATGGCCTAGAAAACTGCATTTTAATAATGCAGTTATTATTATTTTATGCAGCGTTTCTTACTGGAGTTGAAAAATGCTACAAAAGTTTAATGTTATTTACTGCATCCTTCATTAGGACATTTTTATAAATGTTGTAATTGTGTTTTTGCAGCATTTTTGAATGGTTGTAAAAGATAATATTTCTTGTAGTGAGTTTAGATAGTAAGAATTAACAAATGATTTATGCTAAAAACTTTAAGGCCAGATATAATTAATATGAACTTGGCCTTATTGATGGAATTTATCAATTAATCAATTTTTTTTCCAAAAAAAAAAGTTGGCAATGTTAATCAATTTTTTCACTAACCAATTGATGAATACTACATCCTTTGATATCATTTTTTAGAATAAAAAATTGGGATATATAGCCTATATAAAATTAGAGTGACACTATTGGCACCCCTCTATTTTTCTTATAAAACTACTCTTGTTATGCATTTAAAGCTTTATCCCTTATATTCTAAATTGAATTAGATGTAAAATCTTATCTAATTAAATTCACATATGATTTTTATCTCTGAAATTTTTCTTCACTAAAAGTTCTTAAAACTTACAATTTTCTTTTTTAAGAAAAATGTTAATTGTAAAAGAGTAAGAATTTGGTGTAGATTAACTTTTTTTACTTAACAATTTATTTTTGTAGGAAAGATAATTTTGTAAAGGGAAATTATCATTTGTATACCTTAAATTTGCGCTTTTATAAAAAATACTACAATACTTTAAGGGTGTATCAATCGTCCACCTTAAATTCACAAAAGTTATTTGCCGACCACTAAATCGTTAGCTGTCGTTTGAAAGTTAACGGAATTATAGTGAATTGACGATTTTACCCTTAAAAATTATCACTTGTATACCCTTAAAATCTCTTATTATCACATATATACTCGTAAATTATCACTTGTATCATATGAAAATACCAGATTACCCTTCTGATGTCATCATGTTTAAACGGTAACTAAAGGTTTGGTGGACGGCAAATACATTTTGTCAACTTAGGCTAG
Organism: Citrus x changshan-huyou; assembly: GCA_039657385.1. Lineage (NCBI taxonomy): Eukaryota > Viridiplantae > Streptophyta > Magnoliopsida > Sapindales > Rutaceae > Citrus > Citrus x changshan-huyou. The sequence goes on from CM077549.1 coordinate 11,960,233, forward strand.
ACGACTGATATACCCTGAAAGTGTTGTAATAAATTTAATAACGGAATAAACTAAGGGTATACGATTGATAATTTCCCTTTGTAAAAGTTTCATAAATTCCTAAGTTTATTAGAATTCTAGGGGATAACTAAGCCTTGTGTGTATTTTATAACTATTTTATACATATTTATTCCATTCTTTGTGCTGATGAGAAGAAAGGTGGCTCTACACATATTTCTGGGGTGTGTGGTCTGTTTAAGAGTTGGTTTAATAAGAATGGAATGTTTGATTTAAATTTCCATGGACCCCGTTTCACTTGGTCTCGTGGTTTTCTTATGAAGAGGCTGGACAGAGCCATTTCGAATACAGAGTGGCTAAACAAGTATCCAGACAATGCAGTTTTACACCTGCCAAAAATTGCTTCAGATCATAGACCCATCTTAGTTCGGTTTAATAATGATGTCAGTAGCGCTAGGGGTCTAAAACCTTTCTGTTTCTTGGCTGCATGGCTTACAGATAATTCTTTTGGGGAGTTTGTCTCTAATGCTTGGATTAATAGTTTGCCGTATCTAAATGCTGCTGATAATTTTGTGAAGAAGGCCTTGGAATGGAATAGAGACCATTTTGGGAATATTTTTCAAAAGAAGCGATGGATCTTAGCACGCCTGGGGGGGGGATTCAAAAGGTGTTAGAAACTAAGTCTCGACAAAGTTTGGCCAGGTTAGAGCTCAAGCTGAAGGAGTTAGAGGAAATTCTTACACAAGAGGAAATTTTGTGGCTTCAAAAATCTCGTAAAGAATGGCTTATCCAAGGGGATAGAAATACGGCTTATTTTCACCAAAAAAACATTGGCCAGACGTAGAAGAAATCGTATCATAACTATCCAGAATGCTAATGGGGAATGGATTGTGGATAATGAAATTATTAAGCAGCATGCTACGGCTTTCTTCTCGACCCTTTATACTAGTGAGACTTTGGCTTTCCAACCATATCCAGTCAGGGGCTGCTTCCCTATCCTTGATGCAGCTCTCACTCAAGGGCTCATTGCTCCCATTGAGGATAATGAAATCCGGCAGACTATTTTTAGCATGAAGCCACTAAAGGCACCTGGCGTTGATGGTCTTCATGCGATTTTCTACCAATCCCAATGGCATATCATTGGCCATTCTTTCTGTAAATTTATAAAGAATAGTTTCAGCAGCGCCAGTATTTCGAAGGAAATTAACACTACGCTTCTAGTTCTCATTCCAAAGGTTGATCATCCGGTTAATCTAAAAATGTTTCGCCTGATTAGTTTATGCACAGTGGCCTACAAAACCATTTCTAAAATTATGGCTAACAGACTGCAGGCCCTAATGCTGATTCTTATTGGTCCTCAGCAAACTAGCTTTGTGCCTGGCCGTCATATCACTAATAATATTGTGATTGCCCAAGAAGTTATTCACTCCATGCGCAAGAAAGCGGGGAAGAAAGGATTCATGGCGATTAAAGTGGATCTCGAAAAGGCGTATGATAGACTTAACTGGGATTTTATTTATGAGACGCTGCAGGAAACGAGACTGCCTAGAGATATGATCCAGATCATTATGGAATGTATTACTTCGGCTACAATGAAAGTATTATGGAATGGTGAAGCTTCTGATGAGTTCGTTCCCTCCCGTGGTATACGGCAAGGAGACCCTCTTTCCCCATATATTTTTGTTCTTTGTGTGGAGAGGCTCAGCCATGGGATTAATAGAGCTGTCACTGCTGGGGATTGGCGGCCAATTCGACTTGCTCATCGTGGTACCCCTCTTACTCATTTATTTTTTGCCGATGATCTCCTACTCTTGGCTGAAGCAGATATTGAACAAGCTGGGGTGATAAATATGGTCTTGAATAATTTTTACCAGAAGCCAAAGTAAATATGACTAAATCTCAAGTTTTCTTTTCCAAAAATATTTCGGTTCGGGACATGAAAAGAATTGGGGCTGAACTTGGTTTCTCCGTAACCAAGGACTTGGGCACGTACCTTGGGATGCCGCTGCTGCATACTCGTGTATCGTAACATACATATCAGAACATTATTGACAAAGTGGAAAGGCGTCTATCGGGCTGGCATGCATTTCTGTTGTCTTTGGCTGGTAGAATAACCCTTACTCAGACAGTTTTACAAGCTATCCCGGTTTACGCAATGCAAACAACTAGCCTCCCCACTGGAATTAATATGAAGATTGATAAAGCGTGCAGGAAATTCATATGGAGTGGAAACTCAAATCAGCAGCGGATGAGTATGGTTAGCTGGGATACTTTGTGCAAACCAAAGGCTTATAGAGGCTTAGGACTTAAGGAACTAAACGTGATGAATAAAGTGCTATTAATGAAGCTCAGTTGGGGAATCATCTCAGTTAAGGATAGCCTATGGGTTCAGGTCCTGTGTACAAAATATGGGGTTAATAATTCCAACCCCCCTCTGTCCTTGCCGACTCGCTATGGATCTCATATGTGGAAAGCTATTGGAAGGATTTGGAGTGATACGATGTTAAGTAGGAGCTGGTCTGTTGGTGATGGTAAAAGAATCCGTTTTTGGTGGGATTGTTGGGTGTATAAGGATAAGCCCCTTGCGAACCAAGTCACTTCTCCTATTCCCGATCACCTCACTAGATTAATGGTTGATGATTGTGTGGCAGCGAATGGGCAATGGAACTGGGCATTATTTGATCATTTTCTCCCTCACATGGCCATCATGAAGATTGCGTCCATACATCCTCCCTCCGATTTGTTAGGTCCGGATCAATTCTACTGGTCGCATTCTAATAAAGGGAATTTCTCGGCCTCCTCGGCTTATAATTCTATCAGTCCTCCAGATATCTCTTTACAGGATACTAGTTGGAATATGGTTTGGAAGTGGCAAGGCCCTCAGGGTGTTAAAGTTTTCATTTGGTTAGCTCTTCATGGTCGGTTGAAAACCAAAGTTGAAATTGCAAGGCGTCACATGGTGATAAATACTGAGTGTGATAAATTGCAAGGAGCATGTTTTAAGAGACTGCATGGGTACGAAAGGTTTTTGGTATCGAGTGATTCCTGTAGCAATGAGGCAGCGTTTTTTCCAAGCTCCTTTTAAAGAATGGATGATGAATAATCTCCAGAATGCATGGCCTATTTCTGGAGTCCGAAATTGGGTTTGCTTCTTTGGTATAGCGATATGGAGACTATGGTTTTGGAGGAACTAGTTCTGGGTGAATGGATTAGCTATGGACAGTTTATCCATGGTTAATGATGTCAAGGCTCGCACGGAGGAGGTGATTTTACTTCAAGGGTCTTCTTTGAGCTTGACAAATAAAAAAGTCAACAAATGGATTGGTTGGTCGCTTCCGAATTGGCCATGGTGCAAGTTGAATTCAGATGGTGCCTGCAAAGTGAATGGTGTAGCTGCTGCAGGGGGCCTGATTCGAGACCACAATGGTCATTGGGTTGCTAGATTTGGGATGAATATAGGGAATTGTTCAGTGACTACGGCGGAATTATGGGGTCTTTACCAAGGGTTGATTCTTGCGTGGAATAAAGGGATCCGTTGGCTTTATGTTGAGGTTGATAGTCGCTGCGTTACTCAACTTGTGAAGAATAACATGGTGAATCCCAATGAGTTTTCTACTCTCATTCGTGCTATTCAAGACCTCATCAGATGCAACTGGCGGGTGGAGATTACTCATGTTTACAGGGAGGCTAATTTTGCCATGGATTATTTGGCTACTTTAGCTTGTTCCCTCCCGCTAGGACTTCATGTTTTGAACTCTCCTCCTAAAGGAGTGCTCCAATTTATGTCCCAAGACACTTATGGGGTAGTCTATCCCCGCCTTGTTATTTCTTAGCTCTGTTAAGAGCCCCTCTTAATAAAAAAAAATATAACTAAAACAAATAGAAATTTGTAATAAATTTAAGCGCATGGGACACAAAATATTGGGCTGTTATCAGTAGTTATTGCTACAAAAAAGAAGGAACTTAAAGTGGGGGTGGTTGACGATAAAGAACTAAAAGGGGGTTCAAAGTGAAGAAGGAGACCATCTGACATGGGCCTATTGAGGAAACAAAAGACAAATATTAGCTAATGGAGGGGTATTAATAGCACCACTCATAAAATTAATGTCAATGAATAGTTACAAAAAGATAGAAGTTACGGTCATCAATGTAAACATAAATAATGTAATTAGAAAACTTTGCCTTCCACGAAAAGACTTGGGGAGTGTTTGGGACAGCTATGTTTCCACAATATAGCTGCTCCAACCCTTATGTCCTAGAAAAAATTTCTTCAAGTATACGAGTGAAGCAGCTTCGGTGTGGTAGCGTAGTTTCCCTAAACGCATCCTTGGTGGTAAAAAATTATACTCCAATTAATACTTGTCGCAAAAAAAATTGTAATTCATATTATTTGAGCGAAATCAGATGAAGAAATATTAATATATTTTAGATATCAAAGGAAAATCAGATGGAAGAAAGCCGTAATTTATAATTGTTTTATAATAACTAAAAATAGAGGGATTAAATGCAATTTTGCTGGTTCATCGTGATGAATTGCTGAATAATGATTATATTATTGGTCCTAAAAATTCTCTGTCTGAAATTGATCGGAAAAAAGATTTTGGCTCAAATTAGTTTAGTTTGAGCTCATCAACGTTAGGACATAATCTCACATCGGCGGAAAATTAATTTTGAAGTAACTTTTGAGTATGATTATATATCTCTCTTCTCCTCTCAGCTGTTGACTATGATCAATAGAGTTCGGAAGTTAAAAAACAGGCATACAAAACATGGATGACAAAGGCAACAACGGGTAATCAAAGAAAAATATGACAATTGCAAATTATCCAGAGAGGAATTGAGAATTTTTCAAATAATTAGGGTTCATTTGGAATTTTTTCTTGGGTGGTTCAAAAGCAAATTAGAGAAGCTAAAAATTGATCTATGTGTTTGGTAATTCTTTCAAATCACTTTCGATAAAATCAAACCAAATTTTGGAAAGTAAGGAATGAGTTGAAATACTAACTAGGCAACCCAAGAGGGGGGTGAATTGGGATATTAAAAATTATTCAATTCTAAAAACAAAACTCAATGCAAATCTAAAACGAATTTAAAGCAATAACAAATAAATCAATCACAATATAAAAAGATAAGGGAAGAGAGATTCAAACACAAGGATTTTTATGTGATTCGGCAATCCCCTACTACGTCCACGCCTCCAAGCACATCGAGCTTGAGGATTTCACTATCCAAGCCTCCCAATGCCTCAAACGCTTACAATTGACTTACAAGGTGTCAATGGACTTTTACAACAAGAGATTATCCCCAATCTTTTAACCCAAGTGTATCCCAACACTTACAACCTCTCAAGGATAAAGATTACAAATGAATTTTCTCTCATACAATGTGTTTGATTACAAATGAATGCTCAATGTGTGAATCAAAGAAACAAAAACAAGTTTAAAGCTCAATGATAACTCTTAGATCTCATCTTGTTTGAATTTGATTGAGCCATTTTATAGTTGGAGCTGAAAACAAGCCGTTATTGACTTTCTGCTCACTGTCAGATTGCCGTTATCTGTATGTCGGATCGCCATTTTGACTAGTCAATATGACTGTTAGGCTAAATTTTCAAATTGTCGAATCGTCGTTTTCAAGATGTCGGATCACCGTTAGTGTCCAGAGGCGAATCTTCAATTCTGTTCGATGTCGACGAGCTGTTTTGAAGATGTCGGATCGCCGTTTACTACAGTGATTGCTACGGTGAACTATTTTTGTAAAATTACAGTTTGGCCGCAAAACTTCATAAAATTATACTATGACCTAAATCGTCAGAAAACTTTACAAATAAATCCATTTCCAGAGTTTCAAAACTTTTTTCAATTTAGACCATTAATTGAAAATAACCAATTTCATAAAATCATTTTTCCATTAAGTATAAAACATTTATATTATGAAAATAATGATTTATTTAAAATAATTTGGGCTTTTAAAAACTTAATCATTCTTAATTTTGTTTGTTATCATCAAAATCAACATTATGGATACATAAATGTTAACATGAGTAGTTATTCAAAATCTTATTATGAGAATCATTTTTATTACTTTTACAATTTTAGATATATTCGCACATTTATCATAAAATTATCCTTATTTAATTAGAAAATAAAATCAATAGATTCACTGAATTTTTTTATAAATTATTTGAGATAAAAAAATAAAAGAAATAAAATTAATATTATTTATTTGCTTTGTTACTAATTTTTATATTCACACAATTAAAAATATTATTATATACGTGCTTATATATGTGTAAGTAAATCTCTTTCAACATTATGTCCATTTAATCAAATTTTTTCAACATTACACTCATTTTAGTCATTTATATCCATTCATTTATTTTGCAGTAAAATTCATCAAACACATATAATCCCTTTTGAAACTCACAGCACTTTTCTTTCGCCCTCTAAAGAAATGGGTCGTGTGATTCGCGCACAGCGTAAGGGTGCAGGTTCGGTCTTCAAGTCTCACACCCACCACTGCATCCTCGACGTCGGTTAGCGCAATGGTTACCTCAAGGGTGTCGTCTCAGAGATTATTTACGATCCGGGTCGTGGTGCCCCACTGGCCGGAGTCACCTTACGTCATCTGTTTCGCTACATGAAACAAAAGGAGCTTTTCATTGCCGTCGAGGGTATGTACACGGGTCAGTTCGTGTACTGCGGCAAGAAGCCACTCTGATGGTTGGTAACGTGCTTCCCGTTAGATCTATCCCTGAAGGAGCTGTCGTTTGCAACGTTGAGCATCATGTTGGTGATCGCGGTGTTTTCGCTAGAGCTTCTGGTGATTATGCCGTTATCATCAGTCATAACCTCGATAATGACACCACTAGGGTCAAGCTTCCATCTGGTGCCAAAAATATTATTCCAAGTGGCTGCAGAGCGATGATTGAGCAGGTTGCCGGCGGAGGGAGGACTGAGAAGCCCCTTCTCAAAGCTGGTAATGCATACCACAAATTCAAAGTGAAGCGAAACTGTTGGCCTAAGGTGCGTGGTGTGGCCATGAACCCAGTTGAGCATCTCTGGGGAGGAGGTAACCACCAGCACATTGGTCATGCCAGCACTGTTAGGCGTGATGCTCCTCCTGGCCAGAAGGTTGGTCTTATTGCAGCCAGGAGGACTGGTCGGCTCAGAGGACAAGCTGCTGCCACTGCAGCCAAGGCTGACAAGGCTTAAATCCTTTGTGCTACCACAAGTCGTCTCTCTATCGCGATTTGTCATTTTACTTTTCCTGCTGCATCATTACCTTAGAAAAATTTGTTCAGATTTAGATCCTGGGATGATCCTGATGTTAAATTATGTTGGCTTAAAGTTTAGCTTAATTTGCTCTTATCCTAAACTTTCGTTGATTTTCATATTTTTGGATATATTAATGGATGCCTTCATCGAATTAAGCATATAGAAATGTTGTTTTTATCTTAAAAAAAAAAACTCACAGCACTTGTAAAAAAAAAAAATACTGAATATTTAATTGATTAACTTCATAGTTGATTAAACTAAAATAAAGTCTTGGATAGCTTGTATATTTACTTAGCAATTCAATTTATGAGAAGTTCAATAATACATAAGAGATATCACATCAGTCATACAACAAACAAATGATATTTTTCACGTCTGTAATTATTTTAAAAAATTACTGTACTTCTTGGTGGAAAAAATTTGGTCAAACAATTTAAACATGACACGTATATAGCAGGTCTTGTGACCAATTGGCCCTTGCAAAATATGAATAAGAAATTCAAAGGGTAAGGGTAAAATGAAAATATCTAAAAATGAAAGCACAAGCCACCCTATTAACTTAGAAAGTGCAGAGAATGTCTCTGAAGATGTTTTAAGATTGAACATATTGATGGAACACCACTGTAACAATGACAGCTCCTCCATTAAAATTACTATATGTCAACATGATTTGGTCCCCACGGGGATTTTCTCAAAGTATCTCGTCACATGCACCAAGAGTGAGAGAGAAAACTAACTCTGCTATTATATGAGCCACTAACAAATGTGTCAGTAGCGACAAGTGCCTAATTAACTTAATACAAATAAGCCAATCAAAGATTCACACTTGTTTCTAGCTGGGGTAGCCTAAACTAACATATTTCTTGCCCTAAAGAGGCTAAAGGACTCAGGTTTAATAGGAAAATTATCCAAAATTGCCTACATGAGGAGCATAATGACTTATTATATTCTGCTGTGTGTATAAAAAGACACTAAGATGCCCTTAGGGTTACTCCCTACAAAATGTCAGGTTAGTTTCAGGAAAATAGGTTTAGCTTCTTCCCTACAACTTTCAATTTTTTTAGTGACATAAGGGTTTCTCAAAAAACCATCACCCTCTCCATCACTTACCTAACTTGATCGTTGGAGTACCGTCGTCTTTAACGTCAATTTCTCTCTTATTTTCAGGTTCATCCCAAAAACCAGAGAATTAAATCATCCCTAACAATGAGTCCTTAAATGTTTTCAGCAAGATAATGACTTGACCACAATTTTACTAAAACAATACTATTATTAATTATTTTAAATGCAACTACACATGTCATTAAATTATTAACTAATCGTATTATTTTCAACGTACCAAAGACCTTCTTAAACGAGGAGAATGTCGAAAGTGACAGCTGTTAGCAAATGTGAAATGTCCCCAAATAAGAACAAATAAATTAAATATAATTGCTATATTAACTATAATATCTTTGGAAAAAGAAATTATAATATTAAAATATGACTTGCTAGACTTGTTCCTCTCACCCTATCCAAAAAAACGATCCATTTGCTTCCTATGTGACTTTTACAATAAGACAGTGTGTTACCTCACGGATTAGGGAATCAGAATAATTGACATCGTTTACTTCGCAAAATAAAGGCGGTAATTAGAATCGGAATCGTGGGCCCCACCAAAATTTAGGAATCAATCTCCCATTCCCTAGATTTCCCATTTATCCCATTAAATATTTATTATTCCCAAATTGCCCTCAATCAACTTTTGTCATTTTTGCATTTTGGTCCCTACAGAATTTATGAAAATACCCAAAAGTTTGTATAATTTACAAGTAGGTCCTCTATTATTTAATAATAATAATAATGAAATTAAATAATAATAATACTTATTATTACTAAAATTTATTAATTTTATTATTTTAATTGTTATTATTACTGTATTTTTAATGACATTAATATTATTTAAATTTATTATTTATTATTTATTATTAGTATTGTTAATAATGTCATTATTATTATTAAAATATACTTAATTATTTTAATGGTTGTTATTATTATTTTTATTAATATCATAATCGCAGAAAGAAGAACATCATAAAAGCTTATGAAGAGGAGACAGAGGATGAGCAAGATGATGAACCCCTAGTTGCAGTGTTTCAAGTAAAGGCAAGGAAAAAGTTCTGAATGATGAAGAATCAGACGAAGATCAAGATGATATTGTTACAAAAATTGAAACAACTACTACCAGGGCTACAAAAAATGTTGACGAAAAGAACCAGAAATTAAGAGAGCAAAGTTTGATCAGCCCGCACTTTAGGAAGCTGCTGATACCCCCCAACCAGTCCAAGCTGGCAGAAGAAGAAATTGGTTGCTGCAACATGCATCTCACCAAGGAAGAGTGCTCGAGGTGGAGTCCAACCGTAGTAATTCTACTTCGCCAGTGCTGCGGCAGAGCCTTTCAACAACATGGGAGTAGCCCTTACCAGCGAGTTTATTTTCCTATTGCTAAAAACTTTTCTTTCATTTTGCATGTCTATTTTCTTTCATTTTCTTATCTATTTTTCCTGTCTTTATATTTAGTAGATGCATGTTTATAGTTATATTTGGTTTTGTGTGCGTGTGAGGACACAACACCTCTCAAGTTTGAGGGGCTTGTGTTATGATGTAATGTGTTTGTAAGTGTATGTGTGTGTGTTGTGTGTTGTGTGAAGCTCTGTTATCTAGTAGTTGTGGATGAATCAGAAAACCTAATGAAGATAAATTTAGTGTTATTCAGTATTTGTGACCGCCAAGTAAGGATAGTTTATAGATAGGGGTTGAAATTCTATCCCAACACTTAGACTTTGGTTGAGTTTTATGATAATGTTGTAGCAGAGCCAAGAAAATAAAAAAAAAGGGTAGAAAATATCTTAAGTTTGGAAAAAAAACATTTTGCTCATAACTCTGATAAGTTTGTGACCGTGCTTGTTATTAAATAAATTCTGTTCCAATGGTTTAAGTTGCTGAGTAATCAGGGCTAAGTATGCACCCTATATGCAGACTTGAGTCCAAAGGCAACAAGAGCTATGAGCATTGTAGTAGCGTCAACCAAAAAAAAAAAAAAAGGGAAGTCCTCTGTCCAGGATATTGAAAAGTTACTAACGATATTACGTTGGAAGTAGAAAAGTTTTTGAAAAAACTTTGGGTAGACTGTAGATATTTTTTTCAAATAAAAAAAAGAAAAGAAACACTTAATTAGAGGACATACGTACTATGAACCTTACCCCTCATCAAATGCAAATACAGTAGGTCACAAATGTTATTTTGTTTTATTAATGTAATTTATATTTGTAATTGTGTAACATATTGTGAATTTCTAATTATTTTTCTAAATATTTGATTTTGTGCATTTTTGTGTGTTTATTAGGTAAAAATAATAATTTCATGCAATTTGAGGCTCCGAACAAATGTATGGATGTCAAATTTGGATTCCGAAAGTCCGAGAAATTATGTCATTGTCGAGGAGGATCCAAGACTTTTGTTGTAAATTTTTACGTTTTTACCACAGTAAATGTGGTAATTGTAAAATTATAAATTTTTATCATGTTAGGTATGGTAATTGTTAGTAGAATGTGTTGGATATGCTTGAGTGGATAAGTTAGGTTTATGTTTTATTAGTGGGATTATTAGTGGGACAAATGTAAGTTTAAGATCTAATTAGATTTTTTGATTTGTGTGGTGTGGATTTACCATGTATTAGTATAAATAGAGGGGTGGTGAACACACCTTTCTACACCTTCTCTTCTCTTCTTTCCCCCCAAATTCTTCTTCTCATCTCTCTTTGTAATTTATTTTCAATCAATAAAATTAGTTTTATTTCAATTTTCAAATTCCATTTTTAATTATGTGTTTTTCAATTTTAGTAATTTCCTTTTTATCATGTTAGGTATGGTAATTGTTAGTGGAATGTGTTGGATATGCTTGAGTGGATAAGTTAGGTTTATGTTTTATTAGTGGGGTTTGTGAATATGGGTTTGGTTTGTTAAAAGTGTTGATGGCATTAGCTTGATCATGCAAACATTCTTTGAGTGCAGGCAGAGTGGGACAATCTTGAGTGAAATGATCATTAGAACTACAAACATCACATGTAATTTCTTAAACGTACACAATTATGACATTCTGAGCCAAGTCTTCTAGCTCTTTGTTTTTTAGCAAATGTGCTTTTACCAAAACCAAGCATGTAAGAAATAAATGAATTAGGAAACTCACAATTGCTACCCCTTATCATCCTCAAACAAATGGTCAAGTTGAATTAGCAAATAGGGAGATAAAACAAATTTTAGAAAAAACAGTTAACCATTTGTCTTTTGACATCTGCACCTATTATGCAATCTCCTGATTGGTCTTTGCCTTTTGAATTAATGTGTGATGCAAGTGACTTTGTTGTTGGTGCTGTTTTGTTAGGGTTGTGGATTCACTCTTAGTAGTAAATAAAACTTAATAAATTCTTTTTGCCATTTTTTTTAGATTTATTGCCCAGAAGGTTAATTATATAAATTATTATTATTTTCCCTTTAATTTTATGATGGATTAAGTATTCATTGTGCCAAAATTTAATTTGTCTACAATAAGTCAAAATACCATTTTACCATACCTTATATTAAGATAAAAAAAATTTATCGTGCCAAACTCTCTTGTTTGTCTACAATAAATCAAAATTTCATAATATAAAATATGTATAAAATTAAATAGAAAATAATTTAATTTATAAAATTAACCTTTTGGGCAATAAATCTAAAAAAATGGCAAATAAAACTTAATAAATTCCAAAAACTTGACACGACTTAAAAGTGTTTAATTTACTCTCAAGTATAAGAGTGCCTAGTTATAATATATCTCGGTGAGTCCGAGGTCGATCCGCAGAGAAAATATTTAATTTTTTTATTTTATTTTATCTAAAATTTGAAAATAAAACTTAAATATAAACAACTTAATTTAAATAAAACTATGAAATTGAATTATTTTGTCTGCTCAGTCATGCCAAACTATTGTAGTATCTGCTTCAAATATTGCTTCTGAGACAAGCCTACTTTTCCGCAAGCTCTATCTCTGCATATCTCCATGCCAGGAATCTTCTTAACTTCACCTAGATCTTTCATCTCAAATTCTTGATTGAGTTGATTTTTCAACTTCTCAATCTCATCTTTGCTCTTGGATGCTATTAGCATATCATTGACATACAAGAGCAAATATATGAAGGCTCCCTCTTGTAGCTCACGAAAATAAATACAATGATCAAATTTATTTCTTGTGTATCTTTGTCGTTTCATAAATCGATCAAATCGCTTGTACCGTTGCCTCGGAGATTGTTTCAACCCATAAAGCGACTTTGTCAATTTGCAAACCCAATTTTCTTTTCCAGCAACTTTGAATCCATTTGGCTGAGTGATAACTCTATGAAATGAGAGTTATCATGATACTTTTAGGCTTAAATAAAGATCACTTAGAGACTAATTGATGTGTTTTAGTGCATTTTAATGATATTTTACATTAACATCCATTTTAGTTTAAGTTTAATAAAATTTGTTTGATTTTCAATAATTGTGTGCTTAAAACATATGCATAATTGTAGGTAATCAGAAGTTCAAAATTTATGGGAAGGATGCTATGGCAAAGGGCTTACAAAAAGGACAAAAGAGCATGGCTATTCAAGAATTGAAGCAAATCTGGAACAGTGCAGATGCTGTAGTCATTGATGTAGCAATCTTGGAACATTGACAGAAAAAAAAAAAATCTCGCGCAAAGCAATTGATAGTGCGATATGTAGTTTCCTAATTTGGAAGATACGCCCTAAACTTCTATTTACCCTAATTTTCAACTATAAAATAAGGACACAAGCAAATGAAAAGAAGAGGTCGTCAAATAAGATGAAAAATCGAAACGAAACAAAGGAAAAACAGAATTCAAGAGCAAGAATCAAGGCTGCATCAATGGAGAATTCGCGGGAATCAATTGGAATTCAGTCTTTCTTATTCTTTTCATATTTTCTTGTTTATTCTTTGATCATGAAGATGTATTTAATGGCTAAAACTTTGTTGTTTACTTTTCTTTCACAAACTATGAACTAAATTTACTTGTGGTTGAGTGATAAACAATCTAAATGGGTTCTTGACTGAATTTATATGTTGTTGCATGTTTGCTATAGCATTTTGTTTTGGTAAAGCTTATTTCTATTCATTATTTCAGCTGACCACCTATTTAATGATACAAGCTAAGAAAGAGCCACAAAAGGGCTTATCTTAGTGGAACATATTAGAACAATACTTGGTTTTAGATTAGGTTTCCTAAATTGAGTTTAACTTGATTCCAAAAGGGTCATGCTTAATCTAAAATTAGTGATAAACTAGGAATATGGATTCACCTTGTAGGGTAAATAAAACCTAAACTTGTAATGCTATATCTTATAATGGCATAACAATTGGTCACTGATAGGTTGCATATAGATATAACATAGCCAACATGCGACAGCTGACGATACATAAGGATTCTGCCCAATGCTGTAGCAGATGTTGTAGCAACTGAACTTAGAATTAGAGGAAACAATCAAAACCATTAAGAGAGTTTAATCACTTAACTACTTCATTCTTATTGATTTTATCCTTGTGCGTGTGACGTTAAAGTTTGCTTTTCTGCATATTTATTTATTGCATTTTATTATATAGGTTATTAGTTTATTGTTAATCTATTTTCATTTAAGGCAAACTGCACTGTTAAGATTGCTGTAGCAATTTCAGTAACATCAATCCCTGTGAAAACGATCTTGAATACTTATCATTATTTTACTTATTGTGTACACTTGCACATTGACACCAATAGCATTTGAATTTATACCAACACTGAGTCATGCAGATTTCCTCTTCCAAATCACCGTGTAAAAATACAGTTTTTACATCAAGCTGAACTAGTTCAAGATCAAATTATGCAACCATGGCTAGTAAAATTCAAATAGATGAATGTTTCACAACTGGAGAAAATACCTCATTGTAGTCTATTCCTTCCTTCTAAGCAGAACCCTTTGCTACTAATCTAATCTTGTATTTAATTTCATTTTTATGAGGAAATCATTCCTTCTTTGCATAAACCCATTTGTACCCAATTGCCTTTTTTTCTTTGGGTAGTGTAACCAACTCCCAAGTTCTATTTTTATAAAGAGACTGCATTTCTTCATCCATTGCTAGCTTCCACTGTACACTTTCAGGGTTACTTATTGCTTCTTTGTAAGTAGAAAGAACATCATCATCTACAATTGGAAGTGCATAGGCCACCATATCAACAAAGCGAGCAGGCTTACGAATTTCCCTTCGTGGCCTTCTATGTGTAATTGAATCTTGTTGCTGTGAAGATTCCTGGGTCAGAACCTTTTTTTCATCGTCGGTCGATGGAGAATCAATATTTGTCTCCTTAACACTGGCTTGATTATCTTTAACCTTTTCAAACTTCACCTATTATATATGCTACTGGTCTTGTCATCCTTTTGAGAATCTTTTTTTTAATATGGCTGATTAATAAAAAATCCCATTGTTGCTTAAAATAATCTTCTTTGTAACTGGACACTAAAGACGCTATTCTTTTACTTCACTAGTTATACCCATGAACAATGCTTTCTTTGCTCTTGGGTCTTACTTAGATTCCTTTACATGATAATAAGCAGTGAAACTAAAAATATGTAAAGAATCATAATTAGTAGTAGGATTACCAGTCCACATCTCCATGGGCTTTTTGGCCTCAATTGCAGCTGATGGCAAATGGTTGGTCAGATGGCATGCATATACAACTGCCTCAGCCCAAAACTCTTTGCCCAATCCATCATTGGACAACATACACTGAACTTTCTCCAGTATAGTTTGGTTCATGCGTTCTGCCACTGCGCTCTGTTGTGGTGTATCTCGAACAGTGAAGTGTCGCACAATGCCCTCATCTCGACATATTTGTAAAAATGAATCAATCTTGCATTCACCACCATTATCTGAGCGAAGTCTTTTGACCTTTCGATCAGTCTGAGTCTCGACCATTTTCTTTCATTTTAGAAATATGCTCAAATTTCATTCTTGTTCTTCATAAAAAACACCCACACTTTTCTTGAATAATCATCAACAAAAGTAACAAAAAAATGCATACCTCCCAAAGAAGTTATTTTGGTAGGTCTCCACACATCACTGTGAACATAGTCTAGAATTCCTTTTGCATTGTGAATTGCTGAGCCAAACTTTACACTTGTCTGCTTGCACAGAACACAATGTTCACAAAATTCTAATTTACAAGAATTTGCACCTTTCAATAAGCTTTACTTCACTAAAGTCTGCAATGGTTTTTTACCAGCATGTCCCAAACGCATATGCCACAACTTGATTGCTTCTGAATCTGTATTTTTTTCGAAAACTGTTGATGCTGATCCAATAACTGTACTTCCTTGGAAATAGTACAAGTTATTTATTCTTGTGCCTTTCATCACTATCAGCGCCCCAGCTATTGCCTTCAACAATCCATCTCTCAAATTGATTGTGAGCCCTTTAGATTCTAGGACTCCTAATGAGATGAGATTTTTCTTCAAGCTTGGTACATAGCGAACATTCATCAAGACTTGGTTTGAGCCATCATGATTCTTTAATTGGATTCTACATATTCCCATGGTTTTACAAGCATTATCATTGCCCATAAGAATAACTCCACCGTCCAACTCTTTGAAGCTAGAAAACAGGACAAATATGATAAGTACAACCCGAATTCAAAATCCACTCATTTGAGTGACATGCCAACTTCATGCCAACCAAACTAAAGTCTAGCTCCTCATCATGCTCTGCTGCACATGCATCAAAAGTAGCCTTGTCCTTTTGTAACTTAGGACAATTCTTTTTCCAATGCTTTTTCTCGTGACAAAAAGTACACTCATCTTTAGTAGGCCTGCCTTTAGACTTGCTCATTTTTCTAGGTTTGCAACTTTGTGAACAACCTCTTGCTGTCAATGCTTCTGCAACTGTATCTCTGTGATCGTTTCTGTCTTTCTTTCTGATCTTAGAGTTGTATAACACACTGCATACAACATCGAATGTGACATTGTCCTTCCCATGAAGCAATGTAGTGGTGAGATGATCATATTCATTAGGAATAGATTTTTTAAAAAATGACCCGCCCCAAATCCCCAGGACGAGTCTATCTAATCTCGTCTAATCAAATTAATAATAATAATAATATCTAAGAATTCTATAAAAAATTTGACAGAGTCTCCTATATAATTATGACATCCCCAAACATGCAATTTATACAATTAATGCTCCCAAAAATGAAACAGTATTTAATCAACCTCCACAACCAACTTCTTCAATTTAAATACCAGTATCCTTCAAACATATAATGTCAAGAATATAATAATTTATCATTAATAAAAAATTAGTAATAAATTATACAATACAAAACATCTATGGTTCCTAACACCATCACGTGGCCATAATTTCAAATCTAACTATCGTTGTTGGGTCGACTGATGTACCTGCAAATCTCCTGTGGGGGGGAAAAATATAATAAAAACAGGGTGAGTACAAAACTCAGTGAGTGGATAGTAGTTTTTCGAAAAATATATTTATTTAAAATGATTTAATCTTTCCCAAATCAATTTCATCAAAATATCATAAGAACTTACGTATACTTATTTAATTTAAATCATGCACTGAAATAACAATATTACATAAATCTGCATAAAATCAATGAAATCATAACACTTATAATAACAAATATTGAATACCAAAAACTATCACCAAACAAGTACCCAGGGGAATAATCTCATCATATCTGGACCTCGATGGACAGGCAATCAGGGAACCATCATTCCACGTAGCTACAACGAATAGATGTGGAAATGCCATCTCATATCTCATATATCTCATCATATCTATGCATACATAATCTGGTCCCCAAAGAATAAGGCGACCAAGCACACGGCCCAAAGCTTCTGTATGTACTCAGACGGGCCCCAAAGGCCTATATCTCACCTGTATCATCACATCTCGTCTGTATCATATGTATCTCAATATCTTTATCTCTGTAATCATCATACTGCATGCATATGCCCCCAAAAGGCAAAAGCGCCTAAACACATGGCCCAAAACCTCTATGTGTGTTCAGACGGGCCCCAAAGACCTCTCATCTCATATCATCTGTATCATTGTATCTAGAGGGGATGGCTACTGTCCAATGATTTTACAAACAATCTTTTACACACTTGTACATAAACATATAATCACATCTGAAATCTCATTTCCTTTTTATTTAACATATCTCAAATCCACTTAATTCTAATATCATGCATTTACTCAAAAACGACAATAAAATCATTAATCAAACTCATTCTTAATAACAATAAATATCAGCACGTAGATAAAAATCTATTTTTCTAGAAAATCAATAAATCAAAGCATTAAATATTCATTTATCAAAACAAGTTGTACTGCACTGTAAAATAAGAATATATTATGACAATAAGTTTTGTATATTCCACTCATAGTGACGATGTCCAGACTCGGTATCAACAATACCCGCGGGTTGATTCTCGTTCGCGGATCCTCCTAATTCAAAGAAACGACATAATTATTTTCTATAACATGAAGTACAACTAATGTTACATAATAATTTTCAAAACGAATATCTATCCGCAATAAACTATTCTCGTATACATAAAATTACCAAAATACCCCTACATGCCAAAACTACTAAAATGCCCCCAACGTCATCATTTTACCAAATTGTCCTCAGAATCTTCAATTACCAAATTGTCCTCAATTCAGATCACAAAAATAACCACAATGTCAGAAATTACGAAATTACCCTCGAAGTGTAGAATTACCAAAATGCCCTTAACAACTCAAATTACCAAATTACCCCCGAAATCTCAAATTACCTCACTGCCCTAACCTAAAATTACCAAATTATCCACCGATTCTAGAAATTACAAATTCACCCTAAAGTCTTGTGAAATTACCAAATTACCCCCATTGGTCAACAGTGACCAGACTTCAGTCAACGGCTACGAGAAACTCAAGTCTGATAGTTCTGACCTCGGTAAGTCCAATGGTGCCGGCAATGACCTCCCACGCGCGACGATGGCTGCAGATTGTGCTCCCAAAGCCGTGAGCTTTCCCGCATTCGTTCACAGCCAAAATAGAGGTTTCAGGTGGCGGTGTTGGTCGGAAATGAAAGCTGGTGACGTAAGGAGTCGAACCCAGCCAATGGTGCAACCTAATTCTGGTGAGATTAGACGGTGACGAAAAAAGGTTGACCCGCGATCTTTCAAGCTTCGATCGCCGGCGTTCTGGCTGTTTTCCGGTGACGATGACAGTCACTCAAGCTTTAGATCGGTACCAAGCTTGACCGGAATGGTGGCCGAAAACTGGAGTTGGAGCCAGGTCGGTCTCGTGGGTCGGGTCGGGCTATAGGGTCAACTTCTCTCTCTCCTTCTCTCTCGTGTGCCCTTTTCTCTTTCCTTTTTCTGGAAACCAGCTCCCCGCTTTCCATTTATAGAAACTAGCTTTTTGTTTTTTAAAGATTACTACTAATTAAGCTAATGCTTTCCATTGTTGAAATAAAATCCAACTACACGACCATTGAATCGTGTTCGAATTGTCTCAATTTTATGCCATGACAAATTTAAAATTAATATCGAAGGGGAAAAGTTAAATAATACACTTAATTAGGAAAATTAAAGTGCATATGTTACAGAATTCAACAGCAATAATGCATTTTCTTCATCTTCAAATTTCTCATTCAAATTTAGCAAATCCGCTAATATCTTGTTGAATGAGTTCACATGATCATTTATCGACATGTCAGGAGCATACGTGAATCGATAGAGTTTTTTCTTCATGTACTTTTCTTCCAGTGTCTCCCATAATTTCTTTGCTGGTGTCTCCCTCATGACAGAGTATTTTTTATCTTTAGCCAGAGATAGGCGAATAGTATCACATGCCTATCTATTGATCTTTATTCACTCCTTGTCATCCATCATGTCAGGTTTTTCTTCAAGGGCGATGTCCAACTCTTGCTGACATAAGACATCCAAAACCTCACACTGCCACATACCAAAATTATTGGTACCATCTAATTTCTCCACTTCAAACTTTGCATTAGTCACAATAGTCCTTGCTGATGAAGACGACGACAATGCCTCTGCCATCCTTCTTAATTCAAATGATCAGTGCCTTCAACAACTGTTTATATTTAAATAACAGGCTCTATGATGTTTATTTCGCATGAATAAATGCACTAGAAAGTTCCCAGGAGAATGGAGTGGTCACAATGGTCCCATTTAAAACCTAGGCTCCTTAGGCTCTTATTGCCTTGTTGATAGAACTTTCCTATAGACATGTAAAAATACACACTACTTACAATAGACTGTCTCCCAAGTATAAATGGCGGTCTCCACCATATCTGTGAACAGTGTCGTATACATGAAGAATGCCGTATACCCCAAGCACGAACCTTCGACTCTGATACCAATTGTTGCGGAAGTGCGGGGTTGGGCAATTACCAATATTACGTGACTGCAATTTCTGGAGAAATATAAATGTAATGTAAAAAAATGCAAAGAAAATGACACAATGATTTACATGGTTCGGCTTAATGCCTACATCTATGAATAAAAGCTGGAAGATAATTATACTAATAATGGGACTTTAAAAAAGTGGGAAAAAACTTTCAATCCCCACAACCCTAGTACACCCAATTGAATCCTCCTCGCACTTAAGCAGAAGCTCTCTCAAAACTCTCAAATTGCTTCACTTGCAATTGTTCTCAACATTGGGATGATTCAAGCTCTAACCTCTCCTCTCTATTTATAACCAAAGGTATAACACTGTTCAAACCGCGTGACTGTTCAAACTGCTTTACTATTCACCGTGTGCGAACCATGTTACTGTTCATCGTATTTTTTTTTTTTACAATATGTTCGCACAATTATCAAAATATTGTTAATTAAACATAATTTTATCTTCAATAAGATATATTAGTTGACAACCTTCTTTTTGAAAAAAAAAATTAACAATATTATTAATTATAATCTTTGTTTAATTTATAGTCTTTTTTATTTAATTCATCGGGAATTGTTGGATTGATTGTATTTAGGAAAGGAATTCTACATGGAAGTTCACATCACAATCCACACAGCGGTAAAAAGAGGCCACGAAAGACTTGTCACTAAAAAATTATAATTGATAATACTTGAGGGAAAATCAGTTGAACAAATATAAATATATCTTAGAAATCAAGCAAAAATCAGATGGAAGAAAGCCGTAAGTTCAAATTGTTTTTTAATATACTACAAGTAGAGGCATCTAAATGAAATTTTGCATGTACGTAGAGATGAATTGCAGAATAATGATTCTCTTATTATTGGTCCAGGAAATTCATTATTTGAAATCGACTGAGAAAATAGATTTTGGCTCAAATTTATTTAGTTTGATTTCATTGTGTAAGGAAATAATCTCACACAGCTGAAAATAAATTTTGAGGTAACTTTTGAGTATGATTGTCTCACATTTTTTGTTTTCTCTTTCAAAATTAATTGCCAATCTCTTCTTTCTTCTCTTCTTAGTTGAACTTTAACCCTAACTTGAGACAGAAAAAAATCGTGTAAACTTAGTCTAGGTCTATTTAATAATCGTGTCAAATTTATGACCCGTATTCATTCATTCATGTTGTGTTTATTAACAGACACCCAAAAACTAACAAGACAAAAATATGATTAAAGGTCATTCTTTATCCATAAGTTTAGATAGTAAGAATTAACAAATGATTTATGCTAAAAACTTTAAGGCCAGATATAATTAATATGAAGTTGGCCTTATTGATGGAATTTATCAATTAATCAATTTTTTTTTTCAAAAGAAAAAAAGTTGGCAATGTTGAACGTGGATATTCAAGGATAATATGAATGGGTAGGTGGTGATAAATAAAAAATTAAATATGACATTAGTGTTCAAATTGTATGCTAATGCCAATTAAATGATTAAAGTAAGATTATAGCTACGTCAAGTACAGCTAGGTCATGTTCAATTAAGTCAGGTACATTCATGCATGTCAATAATTTTAATTTGATGACAATTTTGTCTGATTTCATGTTAACAAAATAAATAAATAAATCAATAATTAAACGTTTATCAACATAAGATTGAGATTTATAAGGAAATTAAAGACAGTTGCCAAAAAACAAAATTGAATAAACAAGGACTATAATTAAGGCGGTCAATATACATGCTTGAAGGTACGATATATCAAATTACCAAATGCTCATCAAATGAGTAAACAAAGACAATGAGTAAGGTCAATGTAACTATACAAAGGAAAATTGCTGAAGATAATTACTTTTGAGCACTTCAACATTTATACATGATCGACGGACTAATTTAGAAAGGGATACGAAGTATGAGATAATAAATAAACTGGAAAGGAAATAAGCTATACGAAAGTAAATAATAATTTCCTAATTATATATATTCATACGGAAAATGGCCAGAGAAGGATTGTAGCAGTTAAGGTCACACACACACACACATATAAAAAAATAATGATAGACATCCTAAATTTTTATCGCAAATTCTATCTCAAATGATATGACATTTATTGAGTAGTTGGTAATTCTTTACATAATGTAAGTGAATTAATTATACTATCTCACTAACCAATTGATGAATACCACATCCTTTGATATTATTTTTTAGAATAAAAAATGGGGATATATAGCCTATATAAAATTAGAGTGACACTATTGGCACCCCTCTATTTTTCTTATAAAACCGCTCTTGTTATGCATTTACAGTTTTATCCCTTATATTCTAAATTGTATTAGATATAAAATCTTATCTAATTAAATTGACATATGATTTTTATCTCTGACAATTTTTGTCACTGAAAGCTCTTAAAACTACCATTTTCCTTTTTAAGAAAAAGGTTAATTGTAAAAGAGTAAGAATTTGATGTAGATTAACTTTTTTCACTTAATAATTTATTTTTGTAGGAAAGATAATTTTGTAAAAGTTTCATAAATTCCTAAGTTTACTAAAATTCTAGTGGATAACTGAGCCTTGTGCGTATTTTATACATATTTATTTTGAAATGGAATGTCATAAACTAAAAAAGTATAAAACTAAAACAAATAGAAAATTTGTAATAAATTTAAGCACATGGGACACAAAATATTGGGTTGATATTACCAGTCATTGCTATAAGAAAGAAGGAACTTAAAGTGGGGGTGGTTGATGAGAAAGAACTGAAAGGGGGTTCAAAGTGAAGAAGGAGACCATCTGACATGGGCCTATTGAGGAAACGAAAGACAAATATAAGCTAATGGAAGGGTGTTAATAGCACCACTCATAAAATTAATGTCAATGAATTTTTACAAAAAGATAGAAGTTAAGGCCATCAATGTAAACATAAATAATTTAATTAGAAAACTTGGCCTTTCATGAAAAGACTTGGGGTGTGTTTGGGACAACTATGTTTCCACAACATAGCTGCTCCAATCCTTATGTCCTAGAAAATTTTTCTTCAAATATAAGAGTGAAGCAACTTCGGTGTGGCAGTGCAGTTTCCCCAAATACATCCTCAGTGGTAAAAAATTATACTCCAATTAATACTTGTCACAAAACATTGTAATTGATATTATTTGAGCGAAATCAGATGAAGAAATATGAATATATTTTAGATATCAAGCGAAAATCAGATGGAAGAAAGCCGTAATTTATAATTGTTTTATAATAAATTGAAAATAGAGGGATTAAATGCAATTTTGCTGGTTCATCGAAATGAATTGCTGAATAATGATTATATTATTGGTCCTAAAAATTAATTTTGAAGTAACTTTTGAGTATGATTATATATCTCTCTTCTCGTCTCAGCTGTTGACTGTGATCAACAGAGTTCGGAAGTTAAAGAACATGCATACAAAACATGGATGACAAAGTCATTGTTACAGAGTTCGGAAGTTGTGAGAAATTCAATAATACATAAGAGATATCACATCAGCCATACAACAACCAAATGATGTTTTGTCACGTCTGCAATTATTTTAAAAAATTACCATACTTCTTAGTGGAAAAATTTGGGTCAGTAGCTACATTTGCCTAATTAACTTAATACAAATAAGCCAATCAAAGATTCGCACTTGTTTCCATCAGGGGTAGTCTCAGCTAACATATTTATTTCCCTAAAGAGGCTAAAGGACTCATGTTTAATAGGAAAATTATCCAAAATTGCCTACATGAGGAGCATAATGACTTATTATATTCTGTTGTGTGTATAAAAAGACATTAAGATGCCCTTAGGGGTACTCCCTACAAAATGTCAGGTTAGTCTCAGGAAAATAGGTTTAGCTTCTTCCCCACAACTTTTAATTTTTTAGTGACATTAGGGTTTCTTAGAAAACCATCACCCTCTCTAGCACTTACCTAACTTGATCGTTGGAGTACCATAGTCTTTAACATCAATTTCTCTCTTATTGGCTCTTTTCTTTCTTTTCTTTTTTTTTCTTTGGCCATTGCTTGAGTGCCTTTAAAGTTCTAGATGTAGCTTTTGATTCTGAATGTCTATTATTCTCAATTTCACTTTTTGTTATGGTGGCAAGTTTTGTTTCCTCATGTCTCTTTCGATTCTGGATGAATATATCCTTAAACTTAAAGGTTGTGCACATTTGAAAACTTGTGTAATTACCTTCTATAATTGTACTATTCTGATTATAATGATTTGGTGATTAGAATTTCAATCATATAGAAACTTTGCTTATGAAATTTTTCCTTATGAAATTGGGGTTGTCACAATATTGAATATTATCATCCGATAATATTGCTTGTGGAAATTTTCTTTATGGAATGTGGGTAGCCTTAAGCCTTCAATATACTGAATATTTAATAGGATATTACTCCGTCCTCAAATTAATAACAATTAGGCTGTTGTTGCTAATATTTAAAGGTAATAATCGTGAGACTTCTCCTCTTTGTTGGCCCATTTTTTTCCTCCTTGGCATAAGGAAAAAATGATATATTCTTGAGGAATATTTTTATAGAACTGTTTTTTCTTTTTTGGCCTAAGAAAGTCTTTCTTCTTTGTTAGCCTAAGAAAGTTTTCCCTCTTCGTTAACCTAGGGAATATTTTTCTCTTATTGGCATAGGGGAAAGTGAACTTTTCTAGAGGAATATTATGAGGGAACTTTTCCTTTTTTTTGGCCTAGGAAAGTTTTTCCTCTTTGTAGGCCTAAGAAATTTTTTTTTTAAACTTCTTAGCATATAGAAAAGTGACCTGTTTTGGACGAATATTTCTAGGAAATTTTCTTCCTTGTTAGCCCGGGAAATTTTTTCTTATCATTGGCCTAGGAAAGTTTTTTCTCGTTTTTGGCTTAGGAAAGTTTTCCCTTATTATTGGCCTAAGAAAGTTTTTTTTTATTGTCGGCTTAGACAATTTTTCCTCCTCGTTGGCATAAGGAAAAATGACATATTCGGAGGAAGGTTGTTACATAACTTTTTCTCCTTATTGGCCTTGGGAAATTTTCCCTCTTTACTGGCCTAGGAAAAAGTGAGTTATTTTGGAGGAATTCTATTAGAAATTTTTTTTTCTTATTGATGTAGGGAAGTTTTTCCTCTACGTTGCCCTAGGGAAAAGGGAAATTTTTTTTCTCTTATTGGCCTAGGAAAGTTTTTACTTCTTGTTGGCCTTGGAAAGTTTTTCATTTTTATTTTCCTAGGCAACTTTTCCTTCTTCTTAGTTTAGGAAAGTTTTTCCTTTTTGTTGGTCTAAATAATTTTTCCTCCTTGCTTGCAAGGGAAGTTCTTCCTTCTTGTTGGCCTAGGAAAGTGAGCTATTCCGGAGGAATTTTTCTAGGGAAACTTTTCTCATTATTAGCCTAAGGAAGTTTTTCCTCTACATTGACCTAAGGAAAAGTGAGTTATTCCGAAGGAATTTTATTAGGGAAATTTTTCTCCTTATTGGCCTAGAAAAGTTTTTCCTCCACGTTGGCCTAAGGAAAAGTGAGTTATTCTAAAGGAATTTTATTATAGATTTTTTTTCTTCTTGTTGGCCTAGAGAAGTTTTTCCTCTACGGTGGCCTAGAGAAAAGTGAGCTACTTTGGACGAATTTTATAAAGAAACTTTTCTCCTTATTATCCTAGGGAGATTTTTCCTCTACGTTGGCCTAGGGAAAGTGAGCTATTTGGAAGGAAATGTTTCTCCTTATTGGCCTATCGAGGTTTTCTTCTACGTTGGCCTAAGGAAAAATGAGCTATTTTGGAGGAATTTTATTAAGGAAATTTTTCTCCTTATTTGGAGTAAGGAAAAATGAACTATTTAACTAAATTGTTTTCTTAAACTGGAATTCTTTGTGGAAATATACTAGTTGTTCTTCCTTGACATAAGAGAAAATATTAATTATTGTTTGATGTTCCTTTTAAACTGAAGTTCTACGAGGAATTTTCCCTTAATATAAGAGAGAATATTAATTGTTTTTAGAACTTTTCCCTTAAACTGATATTCCAAAGGTTTTCCGTTGACGTATGAGGGAATATTTTCTGTTCTTTGAACTTTTCCCTTAAACTGAAGTTCTAGGAGAGAATCTTTTTTTCCCTTGATGTAGTAGGGAATATTTCTCATTCTTTGAACTTTTCCACATATTAAAGTTCTAGTGAGAAATGAGAATTTTTCCTTAGCAATTTGGTCGGTTTTAAAATGGATTTTGAAATTTTTGGAAGCATATGTGACAATATATGAGGTGATCATGAGCGCTCATGAAACAATGATGAATATAAATTCTTGTGAGATACATGAAATACTAGCTATGCAACCCAAGAAGAGGGGTGAATTGGGTTTCTAAAAATTATGCAATGCTTGAACAAAACTTAATGCAAATATTAAACAAATTCAAAACAATAATAAATAAACCAATCAAAATGTAAAGAGATGAGGGAAGAAAGATTCAAACACAAAGATTTTTAAGTGCTTCGGCCAACCCCGCCTACGTCCACGCCTCCAAGCTCGTCGGACTTAAGGATTCCACTATCCAAGCCTTCAAGGGTTCAAGAACTTTTACAATTGACTTTACAGGTGTCAATCAACCTTTACAACAAGAGATTATCCCAAATATCTTAATCTAAGTGTTTCCCACACTCACACTTTCTCAAGATTTGTCTCACACATAATCTATGTGTTTACAAATATATGCTCAAGGTGTGATTTAAAGAATAAATGAACAAATTAAAGCTCAAGAAATGTTGTATTCTCAATAATATGCTCTTTGGCATTTGTTGGTTCACTTTGATTTGGATCTAATGTAGCATTTTTATAGTTCGATTAGAAAAATAACTATTATTGACTTTCTGCACAAAGTCAAATCACCATTAAGCCTTATCTGATCACCATTTTGACTAGTCCAAATGACCGTTGTGCTGAGATTTCAAATAGTCAGTTCACCGTTTGAAATTATCGGTTAGCCGTTTATTTCCAAAGACCTGCAAAACAAATTTTAGGTATCCATTCTTGCTAAACGATTCATGATTAGAATCCAATTCTTTTATGGAAATTATCGGTTCACCGTTTTCCATAAATGGTTTGCCGTTGTTTTCTAGAATCATCATTTTAACAACCCTTTGTAGAATAAGCTTTCTGGAAATCATCAGTTTACCGTTTTAAACAAATGGTTAGCTGTTTGCTACAGTGAAATTATTTTCTAAAATTATAATTTTACCTCAAAACTTTCTATAATTATACTATGGCCCAAATTATCATAAAACTTTACAAATAATTTCATTTCTAGAGTTTCAAAACTTTTTCAATTAGACCATGAACTTGAAAAACAACCAATTTCATTTATTTAAAAAGTATAAAAAAATAATTTGAGTTTTAAAAGCTTAATCATTCTTAATCTTGTTTGTTATTATCAAAATCAACATTATGAATGCACATATGTTAACAATGCATAAATATGAATGTTTATGTATGCGAATGTTCATTAGTACATTATTTTATGATCAGTCACTCGAGTACATGAGTTGTGCATTATTAATTTGATCAATATTTTCAAGAGTTGAAATCATTCATGTAGTCGTAATAGCTAAAACGAAATGTTCGTTTTTTACAAGCTATCAATCTGAATAAACATTTAGACTAGTCTAGAATGTCATTCAAATGGTCTTTAGCTTTTTCCCTGAGGAATGCTACCATGACATCATTTGTGTGGAAGCCACCTGGAAATTTTTTCTGGAGTCTCCTTAGAATCTTTTAAATTTCCTACTGTAAGCATCTTTGAAACCTCTGCTCCTCATCACAATCAGTTCCCTCTGTGCCCTTTTAGGTTTGTTTTGTGTGGATTCTGTCCTTCTCTTTTAGGGGGCAATTTACCTCTCTGCCTGTTTTTAGCTTTTTTGGGCTACTCTTTTGGGTTTTCCATAGTTTCCACTTCCTTCCAGAATTAGCATCTAACATTATGAAATTTACAAATAACTTAAGAGTAATCATTAGTTGCATAATATGTTAGGAAAGTTAGATTATTCCATGTTGTCGTAATACCCATTTGTTTATTCCTTATGAGGAGGTGAATGTTTGGATTTTTCTTAGCCTCACTCATGGGTAGATCAATTTTTAATGAGTACATACAAGTATTCACCTCTTCTTACAACCATACACAATCAAATCTAATCTGAAAAAGTGGGTGTAGAGTGGTGGTTGTTTGGGTTTTAGTGAGAGAAAATGGCTTTTAATTTGCAAGTTCCCCACAGACAACACCAATGAAAGTGTTGATTTTTTTACCTTCATATGTATTTTAGTTTGTGGAGAACTTGTCACGACCATTGGCCTCGAATCCAGAGGGGTGAGTACCTGAAAAAGGCACTCCAACGCCCAAGTTAGTGTTTAATTAAGATTAAAGAAAGAAGAAAAATGGAGAAGATAGGTTTCTCTCTCTAAGTATGAACAGTGCTATTGGAGGCCAAAGACCTCTTTTCTCTTAGAGATGGGTCTCTATTTATAAATGATGAGTGATGTGGATTTAGATTTTTGCTTTGAACCTTCAATCTAACGACATGTGTCACCTATAATTTCTGTACACGTGGAGGTGAATTTGATCTAAGGAATTATTCCACTCCTTTGTGTTTCCTTACTTGTATGACCTTTGGGCGTAATTTCCCTAGACTAATGGATTGCGGAACTAATTCCCCCTCTTGTCATTTTATAAGCTCTAGGGAAATTTTTCCTTAGGTGTTATTTCCCCGGAATAGCTTGGGTGTTATTTACCTCATAATAACTTGGATGTTATCTCCCCAGAATAGCTTCTATTATCTGATAGGATGGACACGTGGCATGGTTAGGTGCCTTTTGGAATATGGCATCTACGAAAATAATAAAATTAACAAATTTTAATAAAATAATATTAAAATAATAATAATGACATTATTATTATTATATTATCTTATATTTATTATTTTATTTATTATTAATTATTGTTATTATTATTATTATTAAAATTTATTAATTTTATTGTTTTAATGAATATTATTGTCATTATTATTAAATATTTTTTAGTAATTTGTAACAATCTAATTTATTCCGATTCCGATTTCAAGACAAAGTAAACACATTAATGACAATCCAACTCATTCCGATTATGATTCTTACAATTCCAGTAAACAACTTATTTTGATTGCCATTCTCCATTTCAATTCCAGCCCATTCCCATTCCTGTCCATTCCGATTCTAGCTCATTCTGATTCTAATTTAATAAATGCAGCATAAACTATTTAAGCGGTAGTTGTCACTATACATGCGGCCGTATGCTTAAGTCATTACCAGCATGGGTACAACAAAAAAAATTGATGGATTAGAGAACAAATACTTTAGCACAAGTCTTACTTCATTAAATTTTACCTTCATTGCATCAAAACTGAGTGCGACAATATATTAAATAACGAAAATTGCAGTCGAATTTTATCAGGAACAATTCTTTGTTAGGTACAAGGTTTTGTTTTCAGCATTATCTAATATTTAATCATTCTCCCATAAAATGCAAAAGTCTGCATCTTTGAATAATTATATTGATAGACATTGCTCTAACTGAAGTTTTTTATGGACGCTTAAATATTGTATTTCAAACCAGTGTGGCCTACATTATATCACTAACCAATTTTACCGTATTAATGCAAATTCCTAAGCTTTGGGGGGGCGGGGGGGACACTAAAGGCAACGACTGATATGTGCTACTAGGTCTTTCTTTACAAATGCCCAAAAACATAAATTAAACTATGATAAAATGTCAGCCTTAACGAAAGACTTGAGGCAAGATTCTATTGAGTCTTTCTTTATTTACAAATAACCAAAAACTAACAAGATAAAACTATAATTAAAGGTCATTCTTAATCCACAAGTTTAGTTAGTAAGAATTAACAAATGATTTGTGCTAAAAACTTTAAGGTCATATGTAATTATTGTTAGGAAATTTAAAGGTGAAGAAGGGAAAAAGGTAAAATGAAAGTGGAATAAAATGAAGAATAAACACACTCAGAGGACACTAGAAATTAAGTGACTCGGCTTTAAGCCTACGTCCACGGGCAAAGACAGAAGGAAAATATTTCACTAGTAAAATGTGGATTACATGTATAGTAATATTTTGGCTCACTATCTAGAACCCCCAATACACCCAATCTTTCAAATCACTATAACAAGAATTTAAAACTCTGAGACTCTCAACTCACTGCTCCTCACTTCTTAAGAGAAGAAATAAGCTCGAGAAAAATGGATACTGTGAGGGGAAATGAAGCCTTCTATTTATATGCTTCATTTCCTCTTCTTTTTTCAATTAAAAATAATATTATTAATATTTTATTATTTTTCTTCTTTAAAATCGGTGGCTGTCAAAGCCGTGTTCCACCATTTCTCTCTTATTCTCTTTCTTTCTTCTTCCTTCTTCTTCAAACTTTTACAGCTTCTAGATGTTAGCCTAAAGGGCTACACATAATATAATTTTGATGATAACAAACATGTGTCTTAAGTGATTTGATAAATATTATATTTCACATTTTCACTAGTTCTTGAAGGATAATATTTATGATGAAGTAAATCATGTGAAATCAAGCTCAAGACACTCAATGGACAACAACACGATCAAGAATAAAGTTTAGAGCTCAATGGACTCGTTATTGCGACAATTCTTGTCAAGCCAGTATAATTTAATATATGAATGGCTTAGCATTTATGAAGCTCAAGATTTTATTTAATAAATCATTATTTTTTCATAAATAAAACATTTTACAAGTATAAGCTAAGTATTTTATGAAATTAGTTATTTTTCAAAATGTGGACTAAAATGAAAAGGTTTTGCAATCTTTGATTTTAATAAGTATTGTTTTCAATTCTGGAGTTGGACTTATTTACAAACATTTAAAATATTTTGGGCTAAACTACAATTTATGAAAGTTTGAGACCTGAGTGTAAATATCATAATTGTATCGAGAGTTAGCAGCTAACTGACTAAGGGCTAGCAGCTAGCTACTTGAGGAAAACTTCACACTTTCAAATTTTGACTAAATTGAAAAAGTTTTGAAAACTTTTATAAGTATTATGTTAAATATTTGAAAAGGACTATTTTGAATAATATTATCATGTGTTGGGCCATATCATAATTTCATAAATTTTTGGGAATAACAAGTATTATTTAAAAAATTCTGAAGGTGGACCTGTTTGCAAAGTTTTATGACATTTTGGGCCATAATATAATTACAAAACGTTTTATAAGTATTATGTTAAATATTTGAAAAGAACTATTTTGAATTATATTATCATGTGTTGGGCCATATCATAATTTCATAAATTTTTGGGAATGACAAGTATTATTTAGAAAATTATGAAGTGGACCTGTTTGTAAAGTTTTATGACATTTTGGGCCATAATATAATTACAAAAAGTTTTAGGCACAAATGTAATTTTGTGAATAGTGTTACTGTAGAAAGGTCAAATTTAATGGTAACTTTACTATTCTGAAGTGGTGAGCCGGATAAATTAAGCGGCTAGCTGCTTGCTCACTGGAATTTGCTCATAACGGCTAGTTTTCGAGCTTTAACTATAAAAACTCAACTCCAACTTTAATTTTGAGACTCTTGCAAGCATAAACAAGTTTAAAACAACATATTTTGAGCTTCCAATTTGAAAATCATCATAGATTAAATCTTCATTGAGCTATTGTTTGCATATCCACTCTAAAAGGGAGTTCTTTGTTGTAATCTTTATTTTCTTATCAAATTTGTGAGTGTATAAGTGTGAGAAACACTTGAGTGAAGAGATTGAGAGATAATCTCTTGATTGTAAAGGTTTATTGATACCTTGGAAGTCAATTGTAAAGAACTTAAAGCCTTGGGAGGCTTGGATAGTGAAATCCTTGAGTTTGGTTGGCTTAGAGGCGTGGACGTAGGCGGGGATTGCCAAACCACGTAAAAAATGTTGTGTTTGCTCTCTCTTCACTTACTCTTTTATTATTGTGTTTTATTGAATTTATTATTTTTGATTTGATTAAGACAATAGATTAAATTATTGTGTAAATTGTTTAGCGTAATATTTAAAATCCTAATTCACTCCCCTTTTGGGTTGCATAACTTGCATTTCACTAGATTGGTGGGCTTCTAGAATTAGGCAGCCATTTTTCTTGACATTCTCCCACTTGGAGATTTGATTGAGAATCAATCATATGTCTACACCATCCTTTTTGCTTCGCCATTGTTATAGTGCTTACGTTTCTGTTAGGCCACACGAGGATTTACTCAATACAAACTTGTTATTATTGATTGGCTTGGTCGTAACATCTGCTAGGTTCTCCTTTATATAGATTTGATGTAAATCCACACTTCCGTCTTCCATTACTTCTCGAACAAAATGATATTATACTTCTATATGCTTTGGTCTGGAATGCAAGGCTAGATTCCTTGCAATGTACAAGGCATTCTAACTATCACAAAACACATGAATTTTCTCTTGTTTGTGCCCAAGCTCCTCCAATACCCTTCGCATCCAAATAACTTCTTTTGAAATTTGTGTAGCTGCCACATATTCTGCTTCTGTTGTAGATAAAGTCACAATGGTCTGCAGTTTTGAAACCCAGTTTACATCAGCTCTTACAAATGTAAACACATAGCCAGTAGTGGATTTTCTTTTATCAAGGTCTCCTACAAAATCTGAATCCACAAAGCCCCTGACAGTAAACTCTGATCCTCAATAACATTATACAACATCTAAGGTTCCCCTGATATATCTCAGAATTCTCTTAATAGTTTTCTAATGCTTTCCACCAGGATTCGCCATGTATCAATTGAATGCTCTCATTAATTGTGCAATGTCTGGTCTAGTATATATCATAGCGAACATTAAACTTCCCACCGCTAATGCATACGGTACTCGAGACATTTCATTCCTCTCAGCTTCATTGCTAGGACACATACTTGAGGATAACTTGAAATTAACAGGAAGTGGGGTAGAAATTGGCTTACAATCTTGCATGTTGAAGCGCCGCAAGATTTTCTTCAAGTAATTTTTCTGAGAAAGTCAAATCTTTCTGTTATTTCTATCTCGGTAAATCTATATCCCTAGAATCTTGTTTGCTGGTCCCAAGTCCTTCATTTCAAACTCTCTAGCCAACTATGCCTTTTATTCTTAAACTCGATCTTTGTTGGGGTCCACTACCAACATGTCATCTACATACAATAGCAAAGTGATGAAATCATTATCCTTAAACTTCTTATAATATGCAGAATGGTATGAATTGAGTCTATTGTATCCAAGGCTCATGATGAAGGAATCCAATCACTTATACCAATACCTCGGCGCCTGTTTGAGACCTTATAGAGATTTGTTCGACCTGCAAATCGAGTTCTCTTTGCCTGTTTCAGCAAAACCTTCTCGTTTGAGCATATAAATCTCTTCAGAAGTTCTCCATAAAGAAATGCAATTTTCACATCTAACTGCTCTAGATGTAGGTTAAATGTAGCACACATTGTCAAGACCACTCTGACTATCGTAAGTCGAACCACCAGAAAAAATATCTCGTTGAAGTCAATACCTTCTTTCTGAGCATATCTTTTTACCACTAGTCTTGCACGATACCGTTCCGCTTGATCATTGCCATCACGCTTGATCTTGTAGACCCATGTCTTATTCTTGTGTAGAGCTTTAATTGTCTGCATTGCTGTCATCCACAATGTAACATCTAAACCATTTAAAGTATCATGGATAGTTGATGGCTCTCCATCCTTTATTAGAAGACAATATGCAACATTGATCTCTATAACATACTTTGAGTGCCACGCTGGTGGTCGTCTCTCACAAGTTGACTGTCGAATTTTTTAGGCCTCAGACTCGACTGGTTCTTATTCCTCGTGCTCTGGTGCTACTTTAGAAGAATCTAAATCTTCTGGATTATTTTCCACGTATAAACGGTACAATATCTGACTTTGTCTTCACAATGCTATCATTCTCATCTCTCATTTGCAGTTGATCTTCTACAAAGATAACAACTTTGGTGATGACTATTTTATAGGCAATGGCCAGTGGGATCCCACAGATGAGACCCTTTTACTCCATCAGCATACCTCAAGAAGATGAAATAATAACTAGGCAACTTAAGAGGGTATTAAGATTTTTAAAAATAAAGCTAAACAAATCATACAACAATTTAATCTAAAGCCTTAATAAAATAAAAAATAAATAAATTTAATATAGCACAATAATAAAAGAGTAAGGAAAAAGAGATCAAACGCGTGATTTTTACGTGGTTCGGCTAACCGTGCCTACGTCCATGCCTTCAAGCTCACCAGGCTTGAGGATTTCACTAAGAAAACTTCTAATCTTTCAACCACTCTTACAATTGACTTCCAAGGTGTCAATGAACCTTTACAACAAGAGATTATCCCCAATCTCTTAACCCAAGTGTATCCCAACACTTACAATCTCTCAATTTGATATTTTAAAAAGGATTACAAATAAATCTCTCTCACACAATGTGTTTGATTACAAATGATAGCTTAATGTGTGAAATAAAATGAAATACAATCAAGTTTGAAGCTCAATAATAGTTGTATACTCAATAGCGAACTCAATGGTAACGGTTGAATCAATTTTTGTTTGAGTTTGATCGAGTCTTTTTATAGATAGAGCTGAAAACTAGCCGTTATTGACTTTCTGCACATAGTCGGATCGACGTTTTGACTTGAGCAAGTGACCGTTGCACCGAAATTCAAATTGTTGGAACACCGTTAGCAATAAGTCGGATTACCGTCATTGCTCCAGAATCTTGCCCAAAGATGTCAGTTATCTGTTTGTCATAAACGGTTTACCATTTCCAAGATGATTGCTTTTTGGATTGTTATCAGTTTACCGTTATCCATAATCGGTTTGCTGTTATCTAGGATTTACTCTTTGGAATGGAATTGGTTTACCGTTATCCATAAACGGTTTGCCGTTACTTGAGATTTGCTCTCTGGAATGCAATCGATTTACCGTTATCCATAAACGGTTTACCGTTATATGAGATTTGCTCTTTGGAATGTAATCGGTTTTCCATTTTCTGTAAATGGTTTGCCCGTATGTAGAAATTCACTCTTTAGAATGCAATTGGTTTGCCGTTTTCAATAAATGGTTTGCCATTTATTGCCAGAAGGTTTTTCTATTCTTTGAATATTATACAGCTTAAACAATTAATCCAATTAACAACAATTTTTCAAACTTATCAATTTAAAGCATAAATCAATTACAATATAAAAAGATAAGGGAAGAGAGATTCAAACACGAAGATTTTTACGTGGTTTGGCCAACCTCGCCTATGTCCACGCCTCCAAGCTTTCCGGGCTTGAGGATTTCACTAAGCAAGCCTCCAAGGCTTCAAATGCTTACACTTGACTTCCGAAGTGTCAATGAACCATTACAACAAGAGATTATCCCCAATCTCTTAACACAAGTGTATCCCAACACTTACAAGCACTCAAAGTAAAAGATTAAAAATTATTTTTCTCTCACACAGTATTTAAGATTACAAATCAATGTCCAATGTGTGAATAGATGAAGCAAGAATGTGTTTTAAAGCTCGATGAAGATTGTATTCTCGAATATAAGCTCAATGGTCGTGTCGTGATCAATCTTGTTTGAATTTGAATGAGCTTATTTATAGTTGAAGCTAAAAACTAGCCGTTATTGACCTTCTGCTCACTGTCGGATCGCCGTTAACTAGATGTCGGATCGTCGTTTGACTGGTCAATATGACCGTTGGGTTGAATTTTCAAATTGTCGGATCGCTGTTATCTATATGTCGGATCGCCGTTAGTGTCCAGAGACTAATCTTCAATTCTGTTCGATGTCGGCGAGCCGTTATTCAAATGTCGGATCATCGTTTTCTACAGTAACTGCTACAGTGAACTATTTTTGTAAAATTATAGTTTGACCCCAAAACTTTGTGAAATTATACTATGGCCTAAAACTTTATAAAACTTGTCAATTAGGTCCATTTTCAAGATTTTAAGCAATACTTGTTATTATAAAAAATCTCAAAGCTTTTTCAATTGAAACCATTAACATGAGAATAACCAAAAACATTTTCATATAATATAATGCCTTTATAAAATGAGAATGATGATTTAAAAGCATATGAAAACTATTTTGAGCTTTTAAAAAATTAATAAATCTTAATCAAGTTTGTTATCATCAAAATCAATAATAAAGAAATATTTATGCTAACAATCTCCCCCTTTTTGATGATGACAAACTTTTCAAGAAAATACTTGTGCAATTTTGCTCCCCCTAAATATGTGCTCCCCCTAAGTGAAATATTTAAGGAATTTTAACTTCCCTTAAATATGTGCCCATCAATTTTTAATCTCATAAAAATTTTAAATAGAACAGATTGACTTGATAAATTATCTCCCCCTTTATCATAAAAAAGAAATGAGCGCGAAAAGAGTAAAAGGAGAAGTTTAGAGATTACCCATGTTGGAAAAACAATTTCGGCAGAGTCTCCCCTTAAAAATGAACATATCCTCAACAACAAAAATAGTTAAAACACTCCCATATATATATATTCCAACTTATCAACCAACCTCCATTCCAACAAATTCAACATAATCATGAACAATAACCAAACATGTCATCAAAATCAACGAAATCATAAATAAAATCCACATATCCAACAAAATCATCATAAAAGCATCCACAATCACAACAAACTACATGAAATGAGTAATGTTTGTGCAAAAATCATAGGGGCAGTAAACAAAGATGGGGGCGGTGAAGAGGAACTGTCGGGATCATAGCTAAGGTGACCAAGAATACGGCGCTGTCCAGTAAGTAACTCCATATGCTGATCTAACATTTGTTGTCGAAAGGTCGTAAAGTCAGATTGAAGCTGCTACTGCTGCTGGGACAGGACATCCACTATGTCGAAAAGCTACTGAATGCGATCCTCAGGAACGGTCGATGCTGCAGGAGGCATAGCGGGCTCGGCTGGGTTGGCTGGCTCGTCATCCTGAGAGGAAGCTGCTGCTGCTGCTGCTCAGCGAGAGGCACGCAGTCTAGCCCCAACGCGAAAGTCGGGTAACTCATCCTCGGAATATACATCATTGAGCATGCGATCATCGTCTGGAGCAATCAAAGTGTCTTCATTCTTAGAGGATGTTGTCTTTTCACACTTCCCACGCTTCTTAAAAAATCTGATCGCAGACATAATCTCTCGACCGAGCTTTCGGGTCTCGATATAAACAGGCTCAGTGATAGGCACTTTAAAGAATCTCAAAATCCTAGTAATGATGCTGCCATATGGAAGGGATCGGTTGGTCACTTTAGGTGTGGACAACATATGACAAAGGATAGTGTAAGATAAGCTCACATGTCGTCTACGGAGGAGGGAATCTAATAAACCAACATCAAGCATAGTTACCTCATCAGTGTGGCCTTGCCTAGGGGTGACCATGTGTTGGAGAATGATATGAAGTATGCGAACTTGGAAAGGGAGAAGTTGAGACCTAAAGGACAAAGAGTAGAGGTCATCGGATAGATCCCGACGCCTACAAATGTTTCGTACGCCATCCACATGACAGAAATCACTAAATTCAAGCTCTTTCCTAGCGGTGTAAATGTCTAAGCCTCCATAATGAATTCCAAGTATACCACATAATTCTACCTCATTAAACCCAATACGAACTCCTCCTACGAAAGTAAAAATTTCAACTCGTCGGGAAGAGGAGAGTTCCATATTGGAATAAAATACACGTACAAGATTTTCATAAACAGGTTCTCTTATACTTAAAGCTTCATTCCAATGACTAAGCATGTGAGTAATATTACTGCCACAATTTGAAATATCCGAAAACTCCGCAATGTCAAGAGAAAAAGAGGGAGTTACCGGTTTTGCCCATGAATTTCTCATGAAACCGTTTAGCTAGTTGATCATTTAGAAAATGCAGGCTATCAAAATCTTGAGAAAGAGGCCTGGAGGAGCTGGGATTGCTTGGAGCTGCTTGCTTGGTTCGGGTACGCCTTAGTCGTGAAACCATGGATGATTTTAGAGAAATTTAGATCGGTAGAAATGAAGTTTGAGAGATGAGAGAGTGATTACAAGTTGAAATGTGATTGAAAATGGAAGAAATTCGGGTCAATTTTGGTGAGAGAAGTGTGGCTGGTTCTAGGGTTTTAAAAAGGGATTTTTCAAATTTTGAAGTGAAAACCAGTTTTAATCGGTAAAATAGGTCTAAAGATGATAAAGATAATTTTTAATACTTCAATTTGGTGAAAATGACAAGAAAAATAATGGATTTGATAGAGAGAGAGCAGGTGCAGTCGCGGGTTTTAGAGAGAGAGAGAGAGAGCAAGAACGAAATGAAGAAGGAGACGAAAGACTGTTCACTTATCGTGCGATAACGGCGAGCCGTTATAGAGATATCGGCGAGCCGACAGCGTCCAGAGAGCTCCGTAAAATTTTTCACCAGGACGGCGAGCCGTTAATGTGTTAACGGCGAGCCGATAGCGTCCAGAATGCTTCCCATTGTTTCTGCCCTAAAACGGTTAGTCGTTTATTGAAATAACGGCAATCCGTTTTCTACAATTTATGATTTCACACATTTATTTTAGTATTTGGCCAACAATTAATACATTTCAAGATCATTTCATTGATCCAAAATGGTTTTAAGTGCCAGTTCAATGCATAATTCATGAACATATATGTATTTCAACAATTAATTCATACATTTCTCAAAAATACACATACTCCACATGTATATCATGATTAAGCATTCCATAGATATTAAATCATCAAATCATAAATCAATCAATTTTAATAGACTCAATAACATGAATAAATACGTTAATGCGAAAATTTCATCATCCTAAGTTCATGCCGAATTTTTGAAAATTGTTCTTCGCAAAGAGGTTTTGTAAAAATATCAGCAAGTTATTTTTCCGTAGAATTAAACTCTAATGCAATATCTCCCTTTTGAACATGATCTCTCAAGAAATTATGTCTAATTTCTATATGCTTGGTTCTAGAGTGTTGAATGGGATTCTTTGAAAGATTTATAGCACTAGTATTATCACACTTAATAGGAATTTGTTCAAGATTAATGCCATAATCTCTAAGTGTTTGTTTCATCCAAAGTGCTTGTGCACAACAACTCCCGGCATCTATATATTCAGCCTCGGTAGTTGAAAGTGCAACAGAATTTTGTTTCTTACTAAACTATAAAACAAGTGAGTGACCTAGAATATAGCAAGTACCACTAGTGCTTTTCCTATCAACTTTATAACCGGCAAAGTCTACATCCGAATAGCATGTTAAATCTATATGAGTTCCCCTAGGATACCAAAGGCCGAGATCTATAGTTCCACTTAAATAGCGGAAGATTCGTTTTACAGCAAGTAAATGGGATTCCTTGGGACTTGATTGAAATCTTGTACACAAACATACACTAAACATGATATCGGGTTTACTTGCAGTTAAATAAAGTAAAGATCTGATCATACCTCGATACATTTTGATATCCACTTCGTTGCCTTTTTCATCTTTGTCAAGTTTGGTTGTTGTGCTCATCGGAGTATTTTTGGTCTTTGAGTCATCAATGCCGAATCTTTTGAGTAGATCTTTTACATACTTGGCTTGATTTATGAAAATTCCTTCCTCATTTCGTTTTATTTGCAACCCAAGGAAGTACTTCAACTCTCCCATCATACTCATTTCAAATTCATTACTCATGCAAGATGAAAATTCTTTACACAACAATTCATTAGTAGAACCAAAAATAATATCATCAACATAAATTTGAACAAGTATGTCTTTGTTCTTATGTTTGACAAAGAGAGTAGTATCCACTTTACCCATTGAAAAATCATTTTCTAACAAAAAATTCTTAAGCCTATCATACCATGCTCTAGGTGCTTATTTTAAGCCATACAAAGCTTTAAATAACTTATAAACATGATTTGGAAATTTTTCATTTTCAAAGTTGTTTTACATACACTTCTTCCATAATATAACCATTCAAGAAAGCACTTTTCACATCCATTTGAAATAAAATGAAGTCTTTATGACATGCAAATGCCAACAACATTCTAATTGATTCTAATCTAGCTACGGGTGCAAATGTTTCATCAAAATCAATTCCTTATTCTTGGTTGTAACCTTGAGCCACTAATCTAACTTTATTCCTTACAACCACACCAGATTCATCCATCTTATTTCTAAATACCCATTTAGTTCCTATGATGGATTGACGTTCCGGTTCAGGAACTAATTCCCACACATTGTTTCTCTCAAATTGATTTAACTCCTCTTGCATTGACATAATCTAAGATTCATCATTTTCCGCATCCGCAAAAGATTTGGGTGCAATTTGAGAAATAAATGCATTATGCTCACAAGTATTCCTAAGTAATGATCTAGTTGTAATACCTCGAGAGGGATCTCCTAAAATTACATCTTTAGGATGAGAAGAAACATACCTCCACTCATTCGGGAGTGCTTGAGAAGTACCTTCATGTTGCTCTATATTTGTTTGCTCTTCTTGTTCATCTTCTTGATTTCTTTGTGGTGCATTCTCTTGTTTATCCTTTGATGATTCTTCTTGTAGCTCTCCATCTGCAACATCATAAATAATTCTTTTCTCCGTAGAGGAGGGGTTAAACTCATCAAATGTAACATGCATAGATTCTTTTACAACTAAATTTCTTTTATTATAAACTCTATAAGCTTTGCTTGAGTTTGAATATCCAAGAAAAATATCAACATCGGATTTTGGATCAAATTTGCCAAGATTATCTTTTGTGTTCGAAATAAAACATTTGCATCCAAAAACTTTGAAATAACCAATATTGGATTTTCTATTTTTCCATAGCTCATATGGAGTTTTGTTAAGATTAGGTCTAATCAACACACGATTTAAAACATAACAAACGGTGTTGACAGCCTCGACCCAAAAATACTTAGGCAATGAATTTTCTTTCAACATAGTCCTAGCCATTTCTTGAATGGATCTATTCTTTCTCTCAACAACTCCATTTTGTTGTGGAGTTCTAGGTGATGAAAATTGATGCTCAATACCAAAATCATTACAAAAAGTCTCAAATGCATGATTTTCAAACTCTCCTCCATGATCACTCCTAATGCATGCAATACCATACCCTTTTTCATTTTGAATTTTCTTACAAAGTACTTTAAAGGCATCAATAGCATCATCCTTATTAGCTAAGAATAATACCCATGTATATCTAGAATAATCATCCACTATCACAAATGCATAAATATTTGCCATTTAGACTATCATATCTAGAGGGCCCAAATAAATCTATGTGAAGAAGTTGAAGTGGTTTTGAAGTAGAAATATGATTTTTATTTTTGAAAGATGTTTTGATTTGTTTTCCAAATTGAAAAGCTTCACAAATCTTATCTTTTTGAAAACCAATTTTTGGAAGACCTTTAACTAAATCATTTTTCGAAATTTTTGAAATCAAATCCATACTTGCATGTCCTAACCTTCTATGCCATAACCAACTATCATCATGTAATGCCGAAAAGCATTTATCAAGAGTAGATGCAAATTCTATGTCAATGATATAAACATTATCACATCTATTCCCAACAAATAAGATCTTGCCATCACATGAATTCTCAATAACACAACTAAATTTATCAAAGATAACTTTATAACCTTTGTCACATAATTGACTAATACTAATTAAGTTGTGTTTCAAGTTCTCAACCAAACATACATTCTCAATTAGAGTTGAGGAAACTTTACCAACATTTCCAATTCCAAGAATTTTTCCTTTTTAGTTGTCTCCAAAACATACGTCTCCACCATTTTCAATTTTGGTGAAGCTTGAGAACCATGCATAGTTTCCGATCATGTGCCTTGAACAACCACTGTCCAAGTACCATTTATTTTTCTTCTTCAAGCCCTACAAAGAAAATCTCAAGTTTTAGGTACCCAAAGCTTTTTGGGTCCTTGAGAGTTAGTAGTGATTCCTTTTGGAACCCAAATGAATTTCATACCATAATATGCATTTCTTTTTACTGGACATCTATTTTTCATATGATCATATTGATTACAAAAATGACATACAATTTGATTGTTACTAGATGTACTATTCACAAAGTAGTTTTTATAATATTTTTGTTTCAAGTTTGGCTTATAACCAATACCTCCTTTGTCAAATACACATTTTTGTGAATTAAGCATGTTAAGCGTTTCGTTTAACTCATTGCTCTTTTTCTCATTCAACATCTCTTGCCCATTTGTAAATTTCAAAACAATCTCATTCAACTCATTGCTCTTTTTCTTAAGCGTTTCGTTTTCATTTTTCAAATCATCTATGTGTGATTCTAAATGCTCATGTGAGATGTTAGGCTTCTCATTTGATAATGCAATTTCATCATGCAATGTTTTGTTCTCTACTTCTAGGCATGTAATTCTTGCATTTAGAGATTCATTTTTATTTTTAAGCTTTGCCATTTCTTTTTTAAGACATACATTCTTTTTACCAATCTTCATCAACTCATTATGTAATTCTTTAAAAGCATCATGCAATTCATCATAGGTGGGATCACTTACCTTATTGAGATCATCATCCTCTCCTATTGCCATAAGCGCTAGGTTTGATACTTCTTGCGACCCTTCTTCATCACTTGAATCTTCCTCGCTATCATCCCAAGTTGCAACCATGGCTTTCTTCTTGAGTTTGTTGATAAGTGGGCACTCCGATCTTATATAGCCAGGCTTCTTGCATTCATAGCATGTGATTGCCTCTTTCTTCTCCCTATGGTTCTTGAAGTTTCTGAAATTTCTTCGCTCTCCGGTTTTTTTGAAGAATTTTCTGAACCTCCTTGCTAGCATGGTCAACTCTTCATCATCCGGTTCACTCTCCCCATCACTCTCGTATTTTGAAGCTTTGAGAGTAATGCTTTTCTTCTTCTCCTCATGCCCTTTTTCTGCTGCCAAATCTTCTTCATATGAAATGAGAGAACCAATTAAATCATCAAGAGGTAAAATATTTAAATCTTTGGCCTCTTCAATAGCGGTTCTTTTAGGTCTCTATTCTTTTGGAAGTGACCTAATGATTTTCTTAACTTTTTCGCTATTTGAGAAGGTCTTTCCTAGGGCTCCTAGGGTGTTTACTATGTCCGTAAATCTCGTATACATAGAGTACACACTCGCATTTTGTTTCATTTGGAACAAGTCATATTGTCGAGTGTACCTGCTAACTTTTTACTCTTTCACTTGATTTGTGCCTTCATAGACTAGTTCAAGTTTGTACCAAATTTCATTGGCACTTTCACAACTAGATACTCGATGAAATTCTTTCTTATCAAGTGCACAAAATAAAGCATTCATTGCTTTGGAATTTAGAAAAGCGTTTCTCTTTTCCAATTTATTCCATT
Source organism: Citrus x changshan-huyou (assembly GCA_039657385.1). Taxonomy (NCBI): domain Eukaryota; kingdom Viridiplantae; phylum Streptophyta; class Magnoliopsida; order Sapindales; family Rutaceae; genus Citrus; species Citrus x changshan-huyou. The sequence continues at coordinate 12,003,433 of CM077549.1, forward strand.
CCCTTGAAGGTTTTGGAATATCTTCCCCGACTTCATTTTTAGTTAGGGGCAAAAATGGACCATTATATACAACTACCCAAATTTCATAATCTAGTGCTTGTAAATAAATTCTCATCCTAGTTTTCCAATACGGGTAGTCATTTCCGTCAAAGAACGGTGGTCTAGTTGTGAACTGTCCTTCCCTAAAGGTTGAGTCATTTTGGGTTGCCATGGATCTTTTACCCTAGACAGTTAAGTCCTAACAAGAGAACCAAGCTCTGATACCAAATGAAATACAAGTGTGCAACCCAAGAGGAGGGGTGAATTGGGATTCTAAAAATTATTTGATTCTAAAATAAATTATCATGTAAATCTAAAATGAATTTAATAGAATAGCAATTAAATCAATTACAATATAAAAAGATAAGGGAAGACAGATTCAAACACGAAGATTTTTATGTAGTTCGGCCAACCTTGCCTACGTCCACGCCTCCAAACTTTCCAGGCTTGAGGATTTCACTAAGTAAGCCTCCAAGGCTTCAAATGCTTACACTTGACTTCCAAGGTGTCAATGAACCTTTACAACAAGAGATTATCCCCAATCTCTTAACCCAAGTGTATCCCAACACTTACAAGCACTCAAAGTAAAAGATTAAAAATTATTTTTCTCTCACACAGTATTTAAGATTACAAATCAATGTCCAATGTGTGAATAGATGAAGCAAGAATGTGTTTTAAAGCTCGATGAAGATTGTATTCTCGAATATAAGCTCAATGGTCGTGTCGTGATCAATCTTGTTTGAATTTGAATGAGCTTATTTATAGTTGGAGCTAAAAACTAGCCGTTATTGACCTTCTGCTCACTGTCGGATCGTCGTTAACTAGATGTCGGATCGTCGTTTGACTGGTCAATATGACCGTTGGGCTGAATTTTCAAATTGTCGGATCGCTGTTATCTATATGTCGGATCGCCGTTAGTGTCCAGAGACTAATCTTCAATTCTGTTCGATGTCGGTGAGCCGTTATTCAAATGTCGGATCATCGTTTTCTACAGTAACTGCTACAGTGAACTATTTTTATAAAATTATAGTTTGACCCCTAAAACTTTGTAAAATTATACTATGGCCCAAAACTTTATAAAACTTGTCAATTATGTCCATTTTCAGGATTTTAAGCAATACTTGTTATTATCAAAAATCTCAAAGCTTTTTCAATTGAAATCATTAACATGAGAATAACCAAAAACATTTTCATAGAATATAACGCCTTTATAAAATGAGAATGATGATTTAAAAGTATATGAAAACTATTTTGGGCTTTTAAAAAATTAATAAATCTTAATCAAGTTTGTTATCATCAAAATCAATAATAAAGAAATATTTATGTTAACAATAGCAACAATTAGGAAAATCATCAAGTGAAATTAGAGAATACCCCACAATCCAAATACCATCCAGCATATAAAATCATCCAAAATATACAGATAATATCATCCAAAATATTAGATAAGAGCTGTATGTGCGAAACCAAAGGGAAAAACTATAGACATAGGAGGGTAAACTACAGAGGTGGCTGCGATAAAGACTCAGCGGGAGGGAAACCAAGGGCAGTGAGGATGCGCCTCGGACCATCACGAAGCTCCTGTTGTTGATCTAAGATGAACTCCTGAAAAGAATTAAAGTGAGATGCAAGTTGTTGCTGCTATACTGAGAGAGTACGAACCTCGCTAAGAATGTACCCCAAAAGTTTTATGAAAATGGCAAGCCGTTAGTTAGAAGTCAGCGAATCATTATCTTCCTAAATATTTTCCCAGTTTCTGTCCCAAAACGGTTATTCGTTTGTTGAATAAACGGCAATCCGTTTTCTTTAACTAAAGAATTTGCACATCTATTTTAATTTTGGTCAACAATTAATTCATTTCTAAATCATTTCATGGATCCAAAATGTCTTAAAGACCAATTTAATGCATGATTCACAAATTTACACAATTCAAACAACTAATAGCAATCTCATCACAAACAACAAAATATATTAATATCACATAAAGCCAAGCTATTGTGCAACATTCAACATTCCAAGCTCATGTTTAATTTTTTTAAATTGTTCTTCATTAAGGGGTTTTGTGAAAATATTAACTAGTTTTTTTCGGTTGAAACAAAATTCAATGAAATATCCCCTTTTTAAACATGATCTCTCAAGAAATGATGTCTAATCTCTATATGCTTGGTTCTTGAGTGTTGGATAAGATTCTTTGAAAAATTTATGGCACTAGTATTATCACACATAATAGGTAGTTTGTTTCATCCATAAGGCTTGAGCACAACAACTTCCAGCTGCAATATACTCAGCTTCGATAGTTGATAGTGCCACTAAATTTTGTTTCTTGCTAAACCAAGAGACTAGAAAGTGACATAAAAAGTAACATGTTCCACTAGTGCTTTTCCTATCAACTTTATATCCAGCAAAATCGGCATAACAACTTAAGTTTATATGTGTTCCCCTAGGATACCAAAGGCCAAGATCTATAGTTCCACTCAAATAATGAAAAATCATTTTTACCGCAAGCAAATGAGATTCTTTAGGACATGATTGAATCTTGCACACAAGCATACACTAAACACAATATCAGGCCTACTAGTAGTCAAGTAAAGTAAGGATCCGATCATACTCCGATATGTTTTGACATCAATTTCTTTACCTTTTTCATCCTTGTTAAGCTTAATGGTTGAGCTCATTGGAGTACTTTTTATCTTTGCAACTTTAAGTCCGAATCTCTTGAGTAAATCTCTTAAATATTTGGCTTGATTGATGAAGATTCCTTCTTCAGTTTGTTTTATTTGAAGTCAAAGAAAGTACTTTAATTATCCCATCATACTCATATCAAATTTCTTACTCATACAAGATGAAAATTCCTTGCACAGAAACTCATTAGTAGATCCAAATATAATATCATCAACATAAATTTGAACAATAAGAATATCTTGATTTTTATGCTTAATAAAGAGAGTTGTGTCAGCCTTACCCATTGAAAACTATTATTTAGCAATAAATTTTTAAGCCTATCATACCATGCTCTAGGTGCTTATTTTATCCATACGATACTTTTGACAACTTATAAACATGATTTAGAAATTTTCTTTTTCAAAATTAGGGGGTTGTTTCACATACACTTCTTCCATAATATAACTATTTAAAAATGCACTTTTGACATCCATTTGATATAAAATAATAACATCCTAATGGATTCTAATCTTGCTACAGGTGTAAATGTTTCATCAAAATCAATTCCCTCTTCTTGGTTGTAACCTTGAGCCACTAATCTATCTTTATTTCTTACAATCACACCGGATTTATCTATTTTATTTCTAAATACCCATTTAGTGCCTATAATGGATTGATGTTCCGGTTTAGGAACTCATTCCCATACATTATTTTTTTTCAAATTGATTCAACTCCTCTTGCATTGCCATAATCCAAGATTTATCATTTTCCGCATCCGCAAAGGATTTTGGTTCAATTTGAGGTAGGAATGCAGCGTGCTCACAAGTATTTCTAAATGATGATCTAGTGGTTACACCTCGTGATGGATCTCATAAAATTAAGTCTTAAGGGTGAGAAGAAACATACCTCCACTCCTTGGGGAGTGTTTAAGAAGTACCTTCATCTTGCTTCAAATCAGTTTCTTCTTGTTGCTCCTCTTGATTTTCTCGTGATGTATCATCTTATTTGTCTTTTAAAGATTCTTCTTGTTGTAAATCTGCATCATCATCAACAACAACTTTCTCTATAAAGGAAGGGTTAGACTCATTGAATGTAACATGCATAGATTCTTCCACAACCAAAGTTCTTTTATTATAAACTCTGTAAGTTTTGCTTGTGTTTGAATAACTAAGAAAAATACAAATATTAGATTTTGGATCAAATTTACCAAGATTATCTTTTGTGTTCAAAATAAAACATTTGCATCCAAAACTTTGAAATAACCAATGTTAGGTTTTCTATCTTTGCAAAGCTCATAGGGAGTTTTATTAATATAAGGTCTAATCAATACACAATTTAAAACGTAACAAGCGGTGTTGACGGCTTCGGCCCAAAAATACTTAGGTAATTCATTTTCATTCGAAATGGTCCTACCCATTTCTTGAATAGGCCTATTTTTTGTCTCAACAACTCCATTTTATTGTGGAGTTCTTAGTAAAGAGAATTGATGCACAATGCCAAGATTTTTAAACTCTCCTCCGTGATCACTCCTAAAGCATACAATACCATACCCTTTTTCATTTTGATTTTTCTCACAAAATACTTTAAAAGCATCAAGAGCATCATCCTTATTAGCTAAGAATAATACCCATGTGTATCTAGAAAAATCATCAACAATTACAAAAGCATAAAGTTAGAATATCTTGAAGGTCCAAATAAGTCTATATGAAGTAGTTGAAGAGGTTTAGAAGTAGAAAGATAATTGCTTTTAAAGAAATCATTTTTTGAATGGCTAAACTAAGAATCATAGAATTAATATCATTTCATTCTATTGTCTACTGTGTTGCTAATAGTTAAAGATAGTGGACAAATGACGTTAGGAGGAAAAAATTACAAACAGAAATTAAGCTCTTCATTTTTTTAAGCCTCTGATGTTTTTTAGTTCATTAATTTCAATAAACAACGAAGACTCAACTAACAAAAACCATTTAAGAAACACTATCGGGTCAAGTCTGGCATACAAAGTATGTCAAGATTCTAAATAATAAATTGCCTATTTAGTCAATTAATAGAGCGTCAAAGATTGTTAAGTCAATTAATATATCAGGTAACTGTACTGAGTGAAATAGCCTGCTTAGATTGGATAGATCTATTATCAAATAATAAAGAATATTTATCGATCCAACTGAAATTAAAGAACCCAAAACATAAGATCAATTGTGATTTATTAATGACATTTCCAAATACAGAATCAATCAAAGACCTCGCGAGAATTCACATCTCAACCACCACTTCTATATATCATCGTTAGTCCAGGGAAAGGAGGTAGATACAACCTAGAACATTGATAAGAATTCACAAATATGGCTGATATCAAAGTCATTATACATGTTTATATGGCAAGAATCATCGCCGTTATAACTTTATGACATGCATAAATGGTAAGAAATCATAGCCATTATGAGTTATATATTTGGAAGATAAATCGACGCTTTATGATGATTGATTTCTAAATTTTATGTATTGCATTCTTTGAGCAATTTGAAATCATAAGAGTAAAATTCTCCACTGCTGTATGTTTCTCAGATATCATTCCAGTATTTCAAATCAATTACGAATGTGTACAGAAAAATCGACAACAATTAATAGGCTACTGGAAACGTAAATTCGTAGATTGATTATATCTAGAATTGAACTCCCAAATACAAATCTAACAAAGGAATAACCTCATCCAGATTAAACTGTCCAAATGAATTCCATCCTTACTCGAGGTTTATTATATATATATATATATATATATATATATATATATCCAGAACAACCAAAAATAAAAAATAAAAAGCCTATTTTTGATCCTTAACCACAGAAACGATAAGAAATTCTACTTCAACGATCAAAGTATCACCATAAAGATATCCTCCTTTGTGGAGATCATCAAGCGACATAAAACAGGGGTAACCGCTCTCCCGAATTTCACTTGAAAACCAACAGCCGCCTGTAAAGAAATCATTTTTTTTTTTAACTTAATTTGTCGTGGAAATATTTTAAAAAGATTATTATAAAATAAATAAAAATATAAAGAAATTTAATTCACTTCTTTGTTCGTCTATTCTGATCCGAGGATGGTCTAGCACTCGCATCTTGTATTCAGCGAACAGCTTCCTCTTAGATTGGAAGATATCGTCCGAACCTTGCAGTCTTATGTAAAATGATAGATAATTTCCCTTTGCTTTATCATCTTTATCATCTCCCATAGGACAAATCACAATTCTCCTGTGAATCCATAGCCAAAAAAGTCCCAAGTAAATGTAAGTATTTATCAAACACTTCAGGTGTTGTCCCTTTTCAAATGAAATTAAGTAGGGAGTATGAGTTCGAGTCCATGGAACTTTTTTAAACTTTGAATATGAGTAGCTATCTCTCTTAATAAGGGTAATTCTCGACAGACTTCTGGACAACATGTACTACAAAGTGTATGTATCTGGAATCTTTATCTTTTAGAGAGAGAGAAAAAAAAAAGGAAAATTTCAGCTGAAAGCACAAAAGTACTACCATTCTCTTCCTCCAGCATTAAACTCGCTAGAGCAGTACTCAGGATCTCTTAAATTTGAGAAATTGGCGATTTTCCATCGGAGAATATTTCCAGCTTGGGCAGGTACCTTAACAATGGAAACGGCTTCTCCTTTGCCAGTAGGCTTAATAACAAAAATCTCAGCTCCAAATACACAAGAGTCGTCAACAAGATATCCATTAGAAGGTTCTTTGAAAGCTTGAAGAGGAATTAATTTGTCAATACCGCATTCTCTCTTCATACTATGTAAACGTATTACCGCCCCATCATCATCTACAAAAATTTAAATTAAATAAAATCGTTTTCATAATTAATTCAATAAGCGGGATGCATGGAACTAATTGCCATAACTAAAGAATATATTGCAGAATTGATATATCCTAATTGTCAATATGGAGATCATAAATTCTTACACCGGATGGCCAAGTAGTCGTTCTTGATTCGGTCTTGGACAAAGAATGTGAAGTTAACATAAACCTCCCAAGAATTATTAGGAAAATAAGTGCTTTCATCTAGTGCCAAATAAAGTGAAATATGTCCAGTCCCTTGCCCTTTTTTGTTCCCATTTGGGTATAGAATCAATCTCCTACCGCCAAAACACGAAATTTATGATTTTATTGTTAGTGAGCTAATTAATTAATTTGAACTAGAATCGTTAATTAATAACTACGATCAAAGAAAAGTAAATTTAAGCAGGTGAAAATCGGAACTCACCAGTTGCAATCTTGGGATTCATTTTTGGTTTTAAATATGGCAGATTCATATCTGTCTGCAACTGCCTTTGATAGTTGTGAGTACTTCTTTATTTCTAGCGTGTAGTGAGCTGGTGGAAGACCTCTTTTAACACTTGAAATTTCTGGGGAAAAAAAAAAGTTTAAGGGACAAAATTAGTTGGATTAGCGTGTCTTTTTGTTTTTAGTTAATTGTATTAGAATCTCTTTTTGTAATTTAATTTCTATTTCAAATATACTTGAATTAATGACATAAAAAAAATTGCAGAAATCAAGCGGAATTGGGCAAATATTAAATCTTAGATCAGATCTAAGAACTGATAAGAAGAGAAAGAAAGAGGGTACCTTGCCCTATAGCCATAGCAGAATGGAGAGGATTAAGCAAAATACAACTCAATTTGGCTAATAGCAATCGTATGCGGATTAAATGATTTAAATAAGACTCTGCATGTATAGAGTCAATTCATTCTGGCATATAAATGAATGGAAAGAGCGCAAAAGGTCAACGTTAATCAAGTAACGTAATTCTGCAAAGAATTTATGTGAAAATTAAAATTAAGATTTTTTTGTAAACCTTGATACGTTGGGAAAGGGACTCACACAAACAGCTGCAAATTAAACAGAAACAAAACTCTTTCCCTATTTGTATGATTAAAATAGGATGTGTACCACAAATAAATAGGCAACAAATAAACCAACAAAATCCAAAGAAATAAATCAACCACAAAAACACAGATTTTTACTTTGAAAACCCAAAGCGAGAAAAACCACAGAACTGTAATCCGATATAATCTTTCACTATATTAATGAGATTACAGCATAAATTCTTCTCTAGATAATACTAGAGGCTAATAACATCAAGAATCTCAATAATCTTTGGCTTACAGTAACAACCTAATATTTGTCTATTTAATAATTATCTCAAATAACAACTAACGAGAGAATAAAATAAAAATCAAGACCAGTAGGATTGTAGAGGGCGATGTCAGGAACTTATCCTAAAACTTTGGGAGAAATTGAAGTTACTTTTGTCTTCCGATCAACCAATTAAAAATTGAAAATCTTACCCCCAAATTATAATAGTCAGCCATTGTCCTCTTCTCTGCTTCGTCTTTTGCCATGCACAAAAAGTTGCTGCTGCTTGCTTTTTATTCTTGGGAAAAGGACATCTATACCCTTCAAGTTTGGGAAAATGGTCACCAACACCCCCAAGTTTTCAAAGAGGGACAATAAGTCCCTCTTTTGACCATTATATCATTTATCTATATTATTCTAAAAAATTGACTTCAAAATTTTTAGTAAATACAAATACCATATAAATAATGTAATCTATGCTATGGCTAACAATATTAAATATTTTAATATTTAACAAAATTTTAATATGTAAATTATTATATTATTTTACTAATATATTTTTGTTTATTGTAGAGATTTGAAATAAATATTTATATTAAATATATTCTACAATTAAAAATATTCTCACATAGTAATATTGTCAAAAATATTATTTTACATAATATTCAAAATAATTTAAAATTTTAATACATTTATTTTAATATTATGATTCTATTATCATAAAATTTATTTTAATATAATAAAATATATCTAATAGATTATAAAATATTAAAATATTTTTCAAATATTGAAATTATTTTAAAATGTATATATTATTACACTTATTTTAATATTATATTTCTATTTATTGTAAAATATTAGAGTCAATTTTTGGAGCTAATAGAGGTAAGGGGTATAATGGTCAAAAATGGGTCTTCTTGTCCCTCTTTGAAAACTTGGGGGTGTTGGTAACCATTTCCCCGTAGATATCTTTTTCCCTTTATTTTTCTTTTTATAGCCACATTTTCAAAACCTAATTTCATGACAAATTTCATCCAAGTCCAAATTTTAATATTAATTGCACATTAAGCATGCATTTTTAGACCTTGGGCTTTTGAGCCCCTAAATGAGATGCACCCAACGTGACAATACAAGGGGATTCCATTAAATAAGAAAACAATACTTAAACCATTATGTAATGAGCCTTATTTAAGCTAAGCAAATGATAAGATTGTAAATATTAACAAGGAAATTACTAATAAGGACATCCTTGGCGTCATTAGCTAAGCCAATGCCCAAAATAAGGTTTAGATAAAGTGATAAGGATTCAGTGCTTATTTGATATGACTTATTTAAGCTCTTTCTATATTTTTTATTATTGTTTGGTTACTTTTTTAGTAGAGATTTTGAAGATTAATAAGTTATTTTGCCTCTGTGAGCAAAACTCACATTTTTTTATTTTTGGGAAGTATAAGTTGAAAAACTTTTTAAAATGTTAAAATATCAAAAATTTCCTTTACTTACTTGACAACCTTTTTTCATTCCTTTCATAACATAATTTTAAAGAACTTATCTATTAAATTAATTTGATACTTTTTAATAAAAGCTCTCATTGACAACTAAATAATTAATTTTTTTTATAAAAACTCGTAAAAGTTCTACTAGCAAAAACTCTACTTAAATGAGCTCTATTTGAAAAGTTGTATCAAATGAAACTTTAATGTTGAGATGAGTTTTTGCTAAGCATTAAATCAATAATTGTTAGGTAAGAGAAATTTAATAAAGGGAAATTATCAGTCATATACCCTTAAATGACACCAGTATCAAACGTGCTACAACACTTTTCAAGTGTATCACTCGTATACCCTGAGTTGACAAAACACTTATGCCATCCACCAATCCGTTAACTTCCGTTAGAAAGTTAACAGAATTATGGGAAATTGACTATTTCGCCTTTGAAACTCAAAATGAGGTAAAAAAATAAATTTACCCTAAAAATTAACGTAAATTTTCAATACACTATTTTTTTTATTTTGTTATTAACAATACATTTTTTTATTAAAAAAATAAATTATTAATGGTACATATTATTACAATTATCCGTAAAAATATCCATATTATACCATAAAAAATTATTAACAACATATTATTTACAATTATACATATTATACCATAAAAAAATTCAATTGGAGCTTGGAGGAGTAGATCTTCAAAAATTTAGGTTAAATTTTGGAGGAGTAGATTCGGTTGTAAAGTAGCTTTTTTTTAGCAATTATTAACAATTATCCGATAAATGAGATGACATGTCATTTTTATCAATATATATCATATGACAGGTCATTGTTTACTAGATAAATGAGATGACATGTCGTTTTAAAAAAAAGACTAGATTACCCTTATGATGTCAGCGCTTGCAAACGACAGTTAACGTATTGGTGGACGGTAGAAGTGTTTTGTTAACTTAGGGTATACGAGTGATACACTTGAAAAGTGTTGTAGAATGTTTGATACTAATGTTATTTAAGGGTATATGGCTGCTAATTTCCCTTTAATAAAATAGAAAATTTTTAAATAATTTTAGTTATTGATTCAATACTCAAAAAAAACTTAACTCACATTGAATATTATAGAAGCCTATAGGCCTAACTCAATCAAAAGCTAGCTTAATAATTGAGGATTGTCCAAGTCTTGTATACTTAACCATACTCAGTTGATGTAGAATATTTTTCCTAGCACCAATATCATGTGCAGGTCGATCTTTTTGACAGGTCCTTACCATGTGGTAAGGTAATGTGGGTTCACTCTTACATAAGTTTATCTCTGATATCATATAACAGTTAACGAGTCTAACTCAACCCAAAAATTAACTCAAAAATTGAGGGTTATCCAAGTCATATATACTTAACTCAAGTTCAATATTTAGTTGATGAAAGATATTTTTCCTAACAGATCTTAATACTAAAGAAAGACCATTTTTAAATGCCAACTTAAAATCAACAAAAAGTTTTGTGCACCTAGTACTAGAAAATGATTAATAAAGCTAAGCATTAATCACACATCAAGAAAAACATTAATAATTTGTTGATATTTGCACTCAATGGACCTGCGCCACCTGACCAAGTGTTTTCAAAATGTTTTCTTTTACTAATCACCTAAGTTCGAAAGTAGGATTAAAAAATCAATATGGATTTACCACTCCTGTCTTTAAAAATAAATAATGAGTAAAACTTTGTTGATACTCCATAATGGCAACTTGATCTAGAATGACCTTAATTTGATCACAGGCTTATTGTATTGGTATTTATGGGGCAATTGCTTATATATATTTTCGAAGAACAAAATATACTAGCAAGGAGTTGATCTGATAATGATGCAGTGAAGAATTTGGAGAGTCTTGTCATTTTCTTAAGGTGTTGATATCTTCAAATGATGTGAACTGCCGAATTTGTCCTCGAATTTCTGTTGAACGTCTATAGTATTTTAATCGCTTTAGTATTGTTATCATATTTAAACCACCTTGAAAAAAAGTTATAACATTTCTTTAATTAGTTTATTTGAAGTCTTTGTTTATTTGTTTTATTGGCAATTGTTGACTTTATTGTATGCAGTGCATCTCTAACAAATCAAACGTACTAATATTGGCTAATTAGTTAATTAAAATTGACCATCCCTAATTAAAAATTAAAAATTAATCACCTAATCAAAATCGTTAAAGAATGAAATCTATTAATAATATTGGCCAACAGAGGCTAAATTTATTATAATGACCTAACCTAACAAAAATTATTAAAAAAATGAATTTATTATTAATATCCGTATTGGCTAATGATTTTATTGGCATTAATTACCGATCATGCTCAGTCATTCTTTAATGTCAATTTCTGAAATTTTCAAATGTATGAGAAGTCTCAACCTAAATGGGCTTAACTTGTGGGTATTTGATAATAGAGAGAGACTTGTATCGCTTTCATTTCTTCGGTCTTTGTTAAATCTTAAAATTATATATATAATATGGTACAAAATTAATTAATAATTGCCGATTGAAAGGCCAGTCGGACGATTAATTAATTAATCAAAGAATAAATAAGGTGGGCTTTTGATGTGAATGCATATCAGCACATGCGGATTAAAAGACTTAAATAAGACTAAGGAGGCAATTAAATAGTAAGCAATAAACTAGTCAACAAATATTGGTCAATGTCAATCATTTTAACCATAAATATAATATTTGCCGATTATGAATAACTATTATTATTTTTAGAGGAATATTAGTCATTGTCAAAGGCAGGGTCTTATCTGATGTACTTACCAGTCCCATGTTATTCGCTAACACGCATCATTACATAGTGGTATAAAGTCTATACATAATTAAACTTATTTATGATCTCTCTTTGATAATTTCACAAGTATTTTCTAAGCTATTTGTCTTTATTTATATGTTCGTGGACAAGTCTCTAAATATTTTACACGTCGCATCATCTTCAGTTAACATTCCCTTAGCTAATAGAGCATAACTTTATCTTCGATGAGATGTATTAATTGACAACCTTATTAATTGTAGTCTTTGTTAATCGATTTATGGGGAATCCCTAAATTGACTGTATTAGAAAGGCTATAATTTCACTTTCAGTGCACGTACCCTTTAAATTATTCACATGAAATGAGAAAATTCTTATGACATATTTGATCTGAAGAGAAGATGGGAAAAAAATCAGAAAAAGGACATATACACTCTCGACATTTGAGGAAATGATCACCAATATCATTAAGTTTTGAACAAGAGACACCAAGACCCTCTTTTAATGATTATATTCTTTACTACTATTATCCCATAAAAATTGACTTTAAAATTTTTTATAAATACAAATATTATATAAATAATGTAATCTATGCAGTACACTAACAATATTAATATATTTTAATATTTTAATAAATTTAAATATATAAATTATTATATTTATTTTAATAATAAATTTTTATTTATTGTAGGATTTTAAATAAATATTTGCATTAAATACATTTTACAAGTAAAAAAATCTCACATACTAATAATATTAAATTATTATTTTACATAATATTCAAAATAATTTAAATTTTAATACATTTATTTTAATATTATGATTCTATTTATTATAAAATTTACTTTAATATAATACAATATATCTAATATATTGTAAAATATCAAAAAATATTTTTTATATATTGAAATTTTTCTAAAATGAATATATTACTAGATTAATTTTAATGTTATATTTTTATTTATTATAAAACACTAGAGTCAATTTTTTTCGGATAATAAAAGTAAAGGGTATTATAGTTAAAAGGGAGTTTTGGTGTCTCTTTTTTAAAACTTCGGGGCATTGATGACCATTTTCCCAAACTTTTGGGGTGTGGATATCCTTTTCCCGAAGAGGGAAATAAGTGGAGAAAGATGATTTTCATGTCCAATTAAACAATGAAAATAAGATTGATCCTTTTTTTCACTCATTTTCACTTCCTCCCTTTCCTTTCCATTCATGTTCTCTCCCATCATTTCTTCCAACAAACATGAGCTTAAATGACGAAAGTTAATTAATTAGTAATTATCAGATAATGTAGGCTTGATTTACATCGACTTACCTATCACTGTAGTCATTCTATAACCATTTACAAATCATAAAACTACAAAACAATGGGTTCTTATGCGAAGGCAGAACTAGTATTTTTGGAATGGCCCTGACCACCCCAAGTGGGAAAAAAATGAGGAAAATTAAAAGAATTGAATAGAAAATTGACCCATTTTATGTAAATTCTACGTTACTGTGATAAACTAAAATGTAGTTACCATGATCTTTCACTTATGTCATAACAGTTTGACAAAAAGATATTAGTCACGAAAATATCATTCTTTGATGATACTTTCATGACAGTTCGATATGTATCATAAATTTTCTATCATAAAAACGCGTTTTTTAGTAGTGTGGCTTGATTAATGTAGCTTTGATAATTGATCATTTTGCATGATTTTACTCGACTGATTTGTATAGGTATGATTTTCTTTAGGCCGAAGGTAATGCTTATACTTTTATTTTATTGTTGTCATTAATTTAATGAAAGAAGTAAACACAAATTTAAAAAAAGGAAGAGAGATTTCAATTTGGGTTTGACATTTTACTAAACCTTTTATCGCTTAAGTTGATAGGGCCTAACAATAAGCTGGTTGGGAGGTATGATTAACACTAAAAAGTGTACATTTAATAAGTCTAAACTTATCAGTTTTTCACTTACAATATTGATTAATGCGCTCATTATTCCTAAATTATCTTAAAGCTCCCCTAATAAATTTTTATGTTAAAATTAATTTGCAATATGTTAATTTTTATATTGTAAATATTTTAGGAATAAAGAGGGATTTGGAACTAAAGGCGGGAACAAAAATGAATTGTTGGAGCCATTTGGAATACATTATTGAGAAGATGTAATTAATAAAAAATAAATATTTCATAAAAAAGGCAAAGTGAGCGATGACTACTATGATAGTCAAGTATATTATAAAAATAAAATAAATAATAATAAAATAAAAGAAGAGAATGCACCCCTTATATATAAAAGGCAAGGGGATGTAGGCAGAGGGGGCAGAGAAGAGAAGAGAGGAAGTTGAGACTAAGGCTTAAGAGAAATTTCTTTTTTCGTGTAGGTCATTCTCTTGTAATATTTTTCAAAAATTTGTTAAATAAAATCAGTGTTTTGTTTTTCAATAGAAGTGGCTAATTTTCTGAGAAGATGTGAAACCTGAAGCTCAAAAATTCAAATTATTGATTGATTACTCTCTCAAGTGAGTCTTAAAGTTTATTTTATTTGTTGTATTTTTCTTGCTTACCATTTTTTGTGTCATGTTAATTTATAGATCTAGATCTCTTTAGATTTAAACAATATTTTGACATAATATCGACACTTCAATATAGTTGTGGCATATTAGGTACTTGGTCCCATATTTATCACACTAATGGTTAGTTAAGAATTAAATAGCATAATACTTAACTGCCAAAATAAATGCAAAATAAAAATATGAGAGAGTACTATATCATAATTTGAAATCCGAGAGTACATCCCGAAACCTTAGTATATTTTTAAATTAATTCCTATCAATTTCCTTTCGCGTATTTAATTTTCTTTGTTTAATAATTGACTATTAGATTTTAAATTCTCTGTGGCTCAATGTTGAGTGTTAGAAAATGTATATTTATAAAGGAGAAAATCCTTATTTTACACTTCAAGTTTTACTAACACTCTTAATTTTATGTATTTAAGCTTCTTGTCATTTAATTATGTGTGTTGTATTATAATTAAGTATTTTATGTATTTTAGGGGCATCATAGTCATTTCACAATGAATGAGAGATCAGACGGCAAAACGGACATAACTTTTGAACTCAGGACGGTCGAAAACCTTAGGAGGAGCATAAAAGGAAAAATATCACTGTTCACATGTACGGTACTATTCACATGTACGGTATTGTCTACGTTACTGTTTACGACACTGTTCACATAGACAGAATGATGATGTGCCATTGACCGATGATATGGCATTGACTGATGAGGTGTCACGATCTTGTTGGATTTAAATTCTTATGTACTGTTGATCGATGACGTGGTAGCATATCAGTGGACCAAAAATCTCGCGTACGGTACATGCATTACAGAGGATTATTTTCAACCAAACCGCGTCACTATTCAAGCCGGGTCAAACCGTGTTACTGTTCAAACTGCATGGTCAAACTGCTTACTGTTGACTGATGACATGGCGCAATCCTAAGCGTCCGAAATGTTTTTAATCCGATGGTCATGATTTACTCAATGTATCTATAAAAAGAGGGCCTCCCCCCTTAATTTGATATCTTTGAATCCATTTTTGGACTCCATTTTCTGTAATTCATTCTCCATCTTGTATTTTCTATGTATTTTAATAAATTTCCATTTTGCCCCTAGTTCAATTATGAGTAGCTAATTTTCTTTCAAGCTTGGATTGAAGGTGAAGTCTCAACATGTGTCGTGGGCTTTATTTGGTAAATTTATTTTCTCTTCCCCTCTAGTTTTTGTGTATGTTTTGACTTCTCGTCGATAAATAATAATAAGCTTGTCTAGATACCGCCCTGGTTTCACCGGCTCCCTAGTACAAGGTTATTATTATTTGGCACAATAAGCTCTTAGCACCGTATTGATTAGAGCGTGGTTCATAAGGTGTGGAAACCCTCCTCATGATTTAATTGGCATTAATAAGGAATATTTAGCCCATGGTGCATGTTGATACGAATCCAGATACCCAAGTATGTCATTTCAATAGATTTCTCTTCAATTTATTCTCGTCATTTCAATTCCAATTTTAGGATAATCTAAATCACTTTCACCACAAATCCAACCACCCTCATACAAAATTAATTCTACATATAATTAAAATCCACCTCCTCGTGGGATCGACACTCGTCACCATTGATCTATTCTACAATAGATTCGTGCACTTGCGAGTTCAATAAAATTTGCACAACAAGTTTTTGGCGCCGTTGCCGGGGAGGTAAGTTATTTTAATTTGTAGAATTAATTTTTGTGAATAATTTCTTTTATTTGTTTTCTTGTATTTTTTTCTTATTAAAAAAAAGAAAAAAAATGAATCTGTATTTAGAGGTTAGTATTTCTTTTCTTTTTCTCTTCTTTAAAATTCTGTAATTTAATTTTCAAGTTATTTTTTTTCTTCTTTGTAATTTTTGTTTATCTTACTAATTTGTTTTAGTTAATTTATTTCACGTATTTTTTTGTGTATTTTTATAGTAATGTTGTAATAGCGCGATAAGGTTAGTATCGTAATTTCTCATTTTTCTTTATTTTTATTCGTTTTGTTACCATTTATTTTTTGTTCTTTGCATGCATGGTCGTAGGTCATTATTACCTAATCTTGAACCTATAGACCTTGAACTAGAAAAAACACTGCGCACACACAAACACGTTAAAAATAAAATGGATTTGCAACAACAACAAGCACCATAGGAGAGGCCATTTAAGGACTACTTTAGTCCCTTAGCTAATTTGAGCACATCATGCATAAGATACCCAAATGTAGCTGCTAGGAGTTTTGAATTAAAACCTAGTGTGTTAAATTGTCTCCCAACATTCTATGGCCTAGAAAATGAGGACCGATATAATCATTTGAATGATTTTCATGCTGTTTGTCAAACATTTAGATATGAGAATTTTTCAGATGATGATGTTAAACTTATACTATTTCCATTTTCTTTAAAAGATAGAGCTCGTTCTTGGCTCAATACATTACCTGCCAATAGCATCACATCATGGGAACAAATGGTAACTAAATTTTTGAATAAATATTTCCCAGTGTATAAAACCAATGCTATTCGTAGGAAAATTTCAGAGTTTACCCAGAGAGATGACGAGTAGTTTTTCGAAACATGGGAGCGATTCAATGGGTTACTCTTGAAGTGTCCACATCATGGGTACGAGAAATGGCACCAATGCCAATACTTTTTGGAGGGATTATTGCCGAATGTGCAAGAATGGCTAATGGCAACAAGTGGAGGAGAGCTAATGTCAAAAAGTGCATCAGAGATTTGGGAATTCTTCCAGTGACAAGTGAATAATTCCCAACAACGGAGTCGATCACTCAGGAATACTAGAAGAATTAAGGGAGTAAATGAGGTTCACATTGGCGAGTCAAGTTCAGAAATCAAAGAAGTCAAGGAGATGGTTGAAGGTCTCGGTCGACAAATAGCATCGTTATTGACTGCTAAATCAACAGAGCCACATGACCATGACTCATACTCAGATCAAGCCAATGCCATAGGTGTAATGAGAAAACCATCAAATTACAACCTATACTCCAACACATATAACTCTGGATGGAGAGACCACCCCAATTTTTCATGGTCTCAAGGATTCCAACAGAATGGACCAGCAACTCCAGCTCCAGCTCCACCAATGCAACCAATTCCTCAAATTCCTCAAGCCTCTCAGCCACCATTTAGACCATACAATCAGAACTAGAACTACTCTCAACCTAGACCATGGGAGGATGCATTCCAGAATTTCAAGAATCTTACTCACTCCACGATTGAGCAACAGAACCGCACCATTGATGGACTACGAAATGAGTTGCGAGCAGGCTTCAAATCACAAGCCCAATCAGTTTCAAGCCTCGAGAAGATGGTAGGACAACTTGCTTCTTCAGTTCAGACCTTGGCAATGACTGTTGAGAAAGGTAAATTTCCAAGTCAACCAGTGCCTAATCCTAAAGGAGTACATGAAGCAAGTACCAGTTCACCACAGCAGCATGGAGAGGTCAAAGCAGTCATGACCTTGCGAAAAGAAAAAGAAGTCGACAACAAAGTGGAGATGCCGGTGACAAAAGAAAATCAAATTGTACCTGTGAATGTTGAGGACTCACCATCGGAAGAGAAAAAAGAAACCAACCCACAAGAATATGTTTCTAAAGCTCCATTTCCTCAGAGGTTAGCTAAAGGATAGAAAGGAAAATCCACAGGTGAGATTCTTAAAATCTTCAAACAGGTAAGTGTTAATATCCCTTTACTTGATGCTATAAAACAAGTTCCATCCTATGTCAAGTTTCTTAAAAACCTTTGTACTAAAAAGAGAAACATTCATGTTCAAAATAAGGCATTTTTAACAGAAAACGTTAGTTCTATACTCCAACACAAAATTCCTCTAAAATGCAAAGACCCAGACTCCCCCACTATCTCATATAGTATAGAGAACCACACAATTGAGAATGCTTTGTTGGATTTAGGAGCTAGTGTAAATCTGTTACCTCATTCAGTGTTTGTGAAACTTGAACTTGGAGAATTACACCCAACTCCAGTGGTGTTACAACTTGCAGATCGGTCCACGAAAATACCTCGCGGTATTGTGGAGGACATGCTTATCCAGGTAGACAAGTTTTATTTTTCTGTTGATTTCATTGTAATTGACACTCAACCAATACAAGATTCAAAAAAGCACATCCCCATTATTCTAGGCCGACCTTTCTTGGCAACTGCGGATGCCCACATTCAATGCAGGACTGAAAATATGCAGTTGTCCTTCGGCAACATGACTATGGAGCTGAACATCTTCAACATTGCCAAACAACCTCATAATGCAGATGATGGAATTGTTGATGTGGATTTAATTGAAGCATTAGTTGATGACACTTTTCTTTCAAACCTTAGTGATGACCCTTTACAAACATGTTTAACTCACTTTGGTTTGGATTTTGATATTGACAGATCAGTCGATGAGGTCAACGCCCTACTTGACTCAGCACCATCCATTGACACTAATAAATGGAAATCAAGAGTTGAACAACTAGCACCATTAGAGAAAAAACTCATCCCATCATCAGAATCACCACCGAAACTCGAGCTCAAACCATTGCCCAACACTCTGGAATATGCATTTTTGGGAGAAGAAAGTACTCTGCCGGTAATCATCT
Organism: Citrus x changshan-huyou; assembly: GCA_039657385.1. Lineage (NCBI taxonomy): Eukaryota > Viridiplantae > Streptophyta > Magnoliopsida > Sapindales > Rutaceae > Citrus > Citrus x changshan-huyou. The sequence goes on from CM077549.1 coordinate 12,022,723, forward strand.
CATCATCCCTAAATGACGAACAAAAAGGTAAGTTGTTGGATGCTTTAAAACAGTACAAAGGAGCATTATGATGGACCATAGCAGACATAAAAGGTATAAACCCAGTAGACTGCATGCATTACATTCACCTTGATGAAAATGCTAAACTTACTAGGGAAATGCAACGTCGGTTAAATCCTAACATGAAAGAAGTTGTTAGAACTGAAGTCCTTAAGCTATTAGATGCAGGTATCATTTACCCCATTTCTGATAGTTCATGGGTCAGTCCTGTACAAGTTGTCCTCAAAAAGTCAGGAGTCACAGTAGTTACCAATGCTGATAATGAATTAATACCAACTAGAGTGACTATAGGATGGCGTGTATGCATTGATTATAGAAAGTTGAATTCTGTCACACGTAAAAACCATTTTCCTTTATAATTTATCGATCAAATGCTTGATAGATTAGCAAGCCATGAATTTTATTACTTTCTAGATGGCTACTCAGGATATAATTAGATTCCCATAGCAACAAAAGATCAAGAGAAGACCACTTTCACTTACCCTTTTGGCACATTTGCATATAGGAGGATGCTATTTGGATTATGTAATACACCTGCCACATTTCAACGATGCATATTAAGCATTTTTTCTGATATGGTTGAACAATTCCTTGAAGTCTTTATGGATGACTTTTCTGTCTTTGGTGATTCATTTGATCAATGTTTACATCATCTAACATTAGTTATGCAGAGATGTATCGAGAAGAACTTAGTCTTAAATTGGGAGAAGTGCCATTTTATGGTAAAACAAGGTATTGTTCTTGGTCACATCATTTCGAGCAAAGGTATTGAGGTTGACAAACCCAAGGTGGATCTCATTTCTAATCTTCCTCCACCCAAAACATTCAAAGAAGTAAGATCTTTCCTTGGGCATGCTGGTTTCTATAGACGTTTCCTTAAAGATTTTAGCAAAGTTTCTAGACCCTTATGCAATCTACTTGCTAAGGATGTACCTTTTATTTTTAATGATTCATGTCTTGTGGCGTTTGAAAAATTAAAGTAGTTGTTGACATCATCACCCATCATTCAGCCCCCAAACTGGAGCTTACCATTGAACTCATGTGTGATGCATCTGATTATGCAGTAGGAGCAGTGTTAGGACAAAGAGTTGATCGAATTCCCCATGTTATTTACTACGCTAGTATGACATTGAATGATGCACAGTTGAACTATTCAACTACCAAAAAAGAAATACTGGCAGTAGTGTTTGCATTGGAAAAATTTCGATACTATCTCATTGGTTGTAAAATAATTATATTCACAAATCATGCTGCTCTTAAATATCTTCTCACAAAGAAAGATGCAAAAGCTAGACTAATTCATTGGGTGTTACTTTTGCAGGAATTCGACTTAGAATTTAAAGATAAGAAAGGCACAGAGAATGTTGTGACTGACCATCTCTCTCGTCTCCATTTTTACACAATTACAGAGCCATTAACATTGAATGAGTCATTCCCAGATGAACAATTGATGAGTGTGGAAGTATTACCGTGGTATGCTGATATCGTTAATTATCTTGTTACAGGTCAACTTCCAGAGCATTGGACCAAGCAAGACAAGGCCAAATTTTTTACAGAAATAAAGAATTTCTTTTGGGATGACCCTTATTTGTTCAAGTATTGTACAGATCAAATTGTCAGACGATGTGTCCCAGAAAGTGAAATTCAAAATATCCTTTCATTCTGCCATGAACAAGCTTGTGGAGGTCATTTCAATGCTAAGAAAACAGCTACTAAAGTTTTACAATGTGGTTTCTATTGGCCAACTATATTTCGAGACGCTTACACTTTTTGTTCTTCATGTGATAGGTGTCAACGAATGGGGAGCATTACATGAAGGAACATGATGCCACTAAATACAATTTTAGTGGTTGAGATTTTTGACGTATGGGGTATCGACTTCATGGGACCCTTCCCCCCTTCTTTTGCCCATCAATACATATTGGTTGCTGTTGACTACGTATCGAAATGGGTAGAAGCAATTCCATGTAGAACCAATGATCACAAGGTGGTGATAGGATTTTTGAAAAGCAACATTGTTTCACGCTTTGGATTCCCTCGAGCAATAATCAGTGATGGTGGTGCCCACTTTTGTAACAAAGCATTCAAGGCTCTTTTGACGAAGTATTCAATCACTCACAAAGTGGCGACCCCATATCATCCGCAAACCAGTGGCCAAGTTGAGATCTCCAATGAGAAATAAAGCACATATTAGAAAAGACGGTGAGGTCAGACAGAAAAGATTGGTCATTAAGACTTGATGATGCATTATGGGCATATAGAACAGCTTTCAAGACCCCGATTGGGATGTCACCCTACAAGCTAGTATTGTACAAATTTTATTGAACTCGCAAGTGCACGAATCTATTGTAGTAGAGATCAATGGTGATGAGTGTCGATCCCACGAGGAGGTGAATTTTAATTATATGTAGAATTAATTTTGTATGAAGGTGGTTGGATTTATGGTGAAAGTGACTTAGATTATCCTAAAATTGGAATTGAAATGACGAGAATAAATTGAAGAGAAATCTATTGAAATGACGTACTTGAGTATCTGGATCCGTATCAACATGCACCATGGGCTAAATATTCCTTATTAATGCCAATTAAATCATGAGGGGGGAATCCACACCTCATGAACCACACTCTAATCAATATGGAGAAGAAATTATAAAATATGGAGTCCAAAAATGGATTCAGAGATATCAAATTAGGGGGGGGAGGCCCCCTTTTTATAGATACATTGAGTAAATCATGGTCATCGGATTAAAAACAGTTTGGACGCTCAGGATTGTGCCATGTCATCAGTCAACAATACGCGGTTTGACCACGCGGTTTGAACAGTAACACGATTTGACCCGGCTTGAACAGTGACGCGGTTTGGTTGAAAATAATCCTGTGTAATGCATGTACCGTACGCGAGATTTTTGGACCACTGATATGCTGCCACGTCACCATCAACAGTACATAAGAATTTTAGTCCAGCAGGATCGTGACACCTCATCAGTCAATGCCACATCATCGGTCTATGCCACGTCATTGATCCGTCAATGTGAACAGTGTCGTGAACAGTAACATAGACAGTACCGTACATGTGAACAGTGCCATTTTTCCTTTTATGTTTCTCCTAAGGTTTTCGACCGTCCTGAGTTCAAAAGTGATGTCCGTTTTGCCGTCTGATCTCTCGTTCATTGTGAAATGATTATGATACCCATAAAATACTTAATTATAATACAACACACATAATTAAATGACAAGAAACTTAAATACATAAAAGTAGGAATGTTAGTGGAACTTGAAGTGTAAAATGACAATTTTCTCCTTTATAAATATACATTTTCTAAAACTCAACATCTAGTGTATGGAAAAGCTTGCCACCTACCTATGGAACTCGAGCATCGTACATATTGGGTCATCAAGAAATTCAACTTTGACATGTAGCAAGCTAGCTAAAAAAGAAGATTACAACTGGCAGAACTTGAAGAAATTCGCAATGATGCATACGAAAATGTCAAAATTTACAAGCAACGAATGAAAGTCTTCCATGACAAGCAAATTATGAGAAAATCTTTCACTCCAGGTCAGAAAGTTCTTTTATTCAATTCTCGCTTGCACCTATTCCCAGGTAAGTTACGCTCTCGTTGGTTTGGCCCCTTTATTGTTCATACTATTTTTCCACATGGGGCAATTGAAATTAAGGACCCAAAGAACGGTGTCACGTTTATAGTTAATGGTCAAAAATTAAAGCTATATCTAGAGTACCAACCACATGGAGAGGACACCGAAATAAATTTGAGTGACCCACCAGATTTGAATTGAGTTTTTTTTTTCTTTTTCTTTCTTTACGGTGATTTGATTTTCTTTCTTTCTTTTTATTATTCTTTTGCTAATTGAAATTATTTTTGCATAAGTGTGTTTGTTTAACCATTAAGTTTTCTCTTATCACTGTTAATCATGAGTACCATAGCTAAATAGTTCCTCCTGAACATTCTTAAACCACTTCAACGTGGAAAATCTCATCTCAAAAGGCAGATTCAATTTTGTAAAACACATTGTATTTGGGCTTTGCAACCACCAAAGTTAGTATCCTATGTTGAGGATTTAGAAAGCCAACTCAGAGATATTGAAAGAAGTGTCTACAACATCCAGTTGGAGCTTGAGGTAAATTCAATAAGAGGACAATTTTAATTTTCTTTGTGTGTTTTAATTTGTTTTTCTATTTGTGTGCTTTAGTTTGTTACCCCGGTGAAGTGGCGGATAACGGTACTCCGTGATAATCAAGTCGGTTACTTCAGTTTCCCATAATAACCGATATTCTGAGGCGAAGGTATGGACAGAAACGAGATTCTAGCAAAGCTTCACAATCGATTCCCTTCACTTCCTCAGAATGCCCTCCTTACAATCTATAAAGCTCGGTCCGAACGCATGCGATTGCTCATGAGGAATAACATACCTGCTGACATCTGTTGGTTAATCGAGGCTAAAGTACGATTGGCAGGTGAGTTACCTCCAAAATTTATTGAATACATGCCTGGTTGTGGTAAAGGAAATTATGCAAGAAAACGAAGAGCTCGAAGAATTTCTGTTGCTTGTCATAAATGTGCCAGAATGAGATGCAATAAAAATCCATGTTCTTTAGGAATGGTGTCTGATAACAAAGAAGATAAGATTCAATTCATTAGGGATGTCTTCAATAAGGAGTCATTGGATGATATCCTTTTGTCTCTTGAAACGCATCCCAGTGGATATGTGCAAGGAGCGATTCTCTAGTTATGGCCATTATTCCAGAAAGAGCATGCACGATATAGTCTCGGGAATCTGACTATAAACGACCCTGTTTGCCAGTTTATAAGAAAACTGGATGGGAAGCCTATTCTCGACCCATAGAGGGCGTTCAAGCTGTTTCTGGATGTAAAATCAGAGGAAGATGTGAGCCACAGTCGCAACTACCTGTAAATATCTTTTTACTTCACTGTTATTTTATTTCACTGTTGTTTTATCTTTTCCATTATTGTCTTTAATAATTTTATTTTATCATTATTTTTTTTCTTTTTACTGTTTCCTTTTTGACTCACGAGCCATGTGTTTTACACGTTATTTGACATTGACATGCCACCTCATACAAGTTGTGACCCACTGTCATCAAGATTCTTAAATATGACTTTTTGTTAAGCACTCACAAATTATTTTTTGAAAAGTATCCCAATGGCAGCTACTCCCAATAGACAATTCAAGAACATTTGTGTGCTTTCTGGATTTAACTATGGCAAACATAAAGAATTCGTTGATGTAGCCATAGATCTTGGTCGAAGCATAGCAGAGAGAAAACTACACTTGGTGTATGGAGGAGGTAACCGAGGGTTATCAAAATTTGTCTCAGAAGCTGCTTTTGTTAGAGGAAGCCAAGTGCTAGGCATCATCCCAAGAGCCCTAAAACCTTTGGGCAGTTTGTCTGACCCACCGACTGGAGAAGAGTTAGTCGTCTCAGGTGTGCAAGAAAGAATAACTGAAATACTTAATCATGCTGATGCTTTTTATTTTCCTTCCAGGAGATCTTGCAACACTAGAGGCACTTATCACACTAGCATCTTGGGCCCATATGCATATTCACCAGAAACCCATTGGTTTGTTAAATGTCAATAATTTTTATGATAGCTTTATCGCATTTCTTAACCATGCAATAAAAAACTATTTCATTCCTTCCACAGCGAAAATTTTTTTTATTTGTGCTCACACTGCTAATGAGCTACTTGATATGTTACAAGCTTATAGACCGAAGCCAAACCCATGGACCTTTGTGTTGGAGCATCCAAATGATGACGGTAACAGTAGCCGCAGTAAGAAGTACAAATTAGATTTAACTCTCCGCCTGTAAATATTTTCTTGTGTGTTGCACCACCCAGGTGATGTCTTCTAAACTCTACTTCTTTCCTTTACAACATTGAGGACAATGTTTCGTTCTGGTTGGGGGGAGGGAATAGTCGACAATTGTGGAATCTTGGTAAGTTTTTACTAATTTTGTTGATTGTTGTAGAAACTAACTGTTGCTAACTTTTTGTGTTGAAGATGGCTGAATATGGAGTGTAGTTACTCTAGAAACGCATCTTCTTCGTTAAAAAAAAACAAAAAAATAATTTCCAGATATTTTCTTTTTCTTTATTAATTTTTTTTTACAATCATTTTTCTTCTTTTTTCTAATTTCTCCTTTATAAATATACACTTTCAAAATTTTTAAGTCGAAGATGGCTGAATATGGAGTGTAGTGCCTCTAGAAACGCATCTTCTTAGTTAAAAAAAACAAAAAAAAAAAACCGTTTTCTTTTTCTATTATTTTAAGTGTAACTTTTCTAATTAGTTTTTATGCATCATTTTCACATTTCTGCATGCATATTTTCCTTTCATGTTTAGAATAGGTTGGGGGGTAGGATGTTGTTTGAAAAAAAAAATTGTGTGATTTGTTTTAACATTGGATGACATGATTAATTTCAAATTTTAGTATTTGTATTATCTTTGGTCTTAAGTGATGTTACGCTATGTTTGCTACTCTACATGTTGATGTCGGAGACAAATATGAGTTGTTTGAAGGAATGAACATGTCATAATAAGTACCAAGTGAGTTTTTGAGCCTATCATTTTTCTTGGAGAGTAACCCTTTTGCCCATTCTTTATACAGCTTAGCATTTTATTATTTTATATATGATCTCTAGATTTCTTTTGAGTTAACCCTTAAAAAAATGTTGTAAAATAAAAAAAAGAGAAAAATAAAGAAAAATAAATGTGTGTTGCTACATCTAGAGGCCCATCTAACTAGTAGATATGAAAGATTATTTAGAACCCTAAAAGACGATGGAAATGCCATTTTTGATCCGTTTGAGCCTTTCTAGCCATCCCTTTTATGAAATATCCATAGTTAACCATTTTGAGCCTTTAAAAAAAAATATTTTCTTTGTCAAACCTATCATCTTGACCCACTCCGATTTGGAGTCTTACCTGATATCTTACAAGTTCTATCACCTATTTATGTTTGAAAAAAATGTAAATAATTATTTCTTTTCAGTGAAGTTGTGCCAAACAAAAGCAAAAAACAAACAAAAAAACAAAAAACAAAACAAAACAAAACAAAAAAAAATTGTTCTTAAAAAAAAAAAAACAATAATAGCTGAAATCCACCTTGCAACTTCAAAAAAAAAATCTCTCTACATTTTTCACAAACATACACTTTGTTTTCCTTATTTCCCCTCTTTTGTTAGCCATGTCCCTAGCCTACGTTACGTCCTAATAAAAGTCCTTGATTTTAGGGAACTATAGTCTAAAGTAAAAGCTAGTTATATGGGCTAAAAAGATGTAGTGGTGCATAAAAAAAATAAAAATAAATAAATTGGGTTGACTAGTATTTTTATTTGACTTGAGATCGTATTACTTCTAAGCTGAGGGCATATTTCTTTCATCTTGGTGAGAGCATGTGATATCACTTCTTTATTATTTTCTCTCAAATTACCATTCATTGGAGTGACTATTTTTATTGGGTTTAATTTCTTTGTGAGAGTGTCACTACTTCCAGTGAGATTTTGGGGTTTGACATGTCATTCTTAAAAGTAGCTATGACAAAGTCCACTGGGCTGATTTATGTGGATGGTTGATGTGGGTGTGATGTTTCATTAGACTGGAGATAATACTTATACTTTTATTTGATTACTATCATTAGTCTAATTGAATAAACATGATTGTTTTTTAAAAAAATCATTTTGGATTTGAGTTTTGTTTTCACTTTATTTTCTAGGGACTAGCAATAAGCTGGTTAGGGGGTGTGTTGAGTGTTAGAAAATGTATATTTATAAAGGAGAAAATCGTCATTTTACACTTCAAGTTTTACTAACACCCTTACTTTTATGTATTTAAGCTTCTTGTCATTTAATTATGTGTGTTGTATTATAATTAAGTATTTTATGTATTTTAGGGCATCATAGTCATTTCATAATGAATGAGAGATCAGACGGCAAAACGGACATCACTTTTGAACTCAGGACGGTCGAAAACCTTAGGAGGAGCATAAAAGGAAAAATGTCATTGTTCACATGTACGATATTATTCACATGTACGGTATTGTCTACGTTACTGTTCACGACACTGTTCACATGGACGGAACGATGATGTGGCATTGACTGATGAGGTGTCACGATCCTGTTGGACTAAAATTCTTATGTACTGTTGATTGATGACGTGGCAGCATATCAGTGGACCAAAAATCTCGCGTACGGTACATGCATTACACAGGATTATTTTCAACCAAATCGCATCACTGTTCAAGCCGGGTCAAACAGTGTTACTGTTCAAACCACGTGGTCAAACAACGTACTGTTGACTGATGACGTGGCGCAATCCTGAGCGTCCGAAATGTTTTTAATTCGATGGCCATGATTTACTCAATGTATCTATAAAAAGGGGGCCTCCTCCCCTAATTTGATATCTCTAAATCCATTTTTGGACTCCATTTTCTGTAATTCCTTCTCCATCTTGTATTTTCTACATATTTTAATAAATTTCCATTTTGCCTCTAGTTCAATTATGAGTAGCTAATTTTCTTTCAAGCTTGGGTTGAAGGTGTAGTCTCAACATGTGTCATGGGCTTTATTTGATAAATTTATTTTCTCTTCCCCTCTAGTTTTTGTGGATGTTTTGACTTCTCGTCGACAAATAATAATAAGCTTGTCTAGATACCGCCCTGGTTTCACCGGCTCCCTAGTACAAGGTTATTATTATTTGGCACGATAAGCCATTAGCACCATATTGATTAGAGGGTGGTTCATGAGGTGTGGAAATCCCCCTCATGATTTAATTGGCATTAATAAGGAATATTTAGCCCATGGTGCATGTTGATACGGATCCAGATACCCAAGTACGTCATTTCAATATATTTCTCTTCAATTTATTCTCACCATTTTATTTCCAATTTTAGGATAATCTAAATCACTTTCACCACAAATCCAACCACCCTAATACAAAATTAATTCTACATATAATTAAAATCCACCTCCTCGTGGGATCGACACTCGTCACCATTGATCTATTCTACAATAGATTCGTGCACTTGCGAGTTCAATAAAATTTGCACAACACTCAACCCCAGACTTTCTGGGTTATATCATAACTAGACACTCTGATAATTGAGAGCAAACAACACTTTTGAGTGGTATCATACATCGGTACTAGAAGTTATGATCTCTATTTCAACTCTTATCTGCAACATTTACTCCTAACTAAATACAACTCCTCTATTGACAAATATCCATGAAGGTTTACCATTAATGTTCCAGATCCAAAGGTTACTTAATTCAGGTTGTTTCTCTTACCAGATCTCTTGTGGAGTTCTGAACTGTAAGCCTAATAAAGGGCTTCTATTGATTAGATATGTAGCTATAGTGATTGCCTGAGCCTAGAAATGCTTAGAGAGATTAGAACCAAACAACATTCATCTGACCTTCTCAATTAAGTTTTATTCATTCTTTCAGCAAGACCATTTTATTATGATGTATGCCTTGCTTGTTGCGAAAACCATCAAACTCACTGTTATAAAACTCTAAGCTATTATTTGTTCTTAGTCTTTTCACCTTTTTTTTAGTCCTTCCTTGAACTTCTTTAACGCATTATTTTTTCTGTTTCAACACATAAACCTAAGGCTTCCTAGAGAAGTCATCTATGAAGGTAATGAAATATCTAGCTCCACCATGAGATGGAACTTGTGTCTATCCCTAGAGGTCAAAGTAAACATAATCCAAGGTTTTTTTGATTTTCTATTTCTTTGTGTTAAAACTTCTGCCTGATTGCTTTCCTAAAAATATATTTCTCACAGAATTCTAATAAGGAGATTTTGTCATCACTAATAACCCTTGCTTGCTCAATTCTTTTAATCCTCTTTCACTTATCTGTGCTAGCCTCATATGCTAGAGCTTAGTCTTGTCACAGCTCACACTAGTTGTAACCCCTAACAACGATGATGACCCAACAATGACATATAATACATTCCTTCTAACTCCCTTCATGATGACAACACCCTTATCAATAACCTGCATTTGACCATTTGATGCCTTAATGCAATCATCTCTAGAGATATAAGATTTATTTTAAGATCAAGCATATATCTCACTTGATTTAAGTCTTTGATTACACTATCAAACATCTTAAAGATAATGGTTCCTACTCCATTAGTTTCACAAGTAACATTATTTCCCAACAAGACTTTGCCACCATCAATGCTCTCAAAAGTCTTAAAAAAAATCCTTATTAGGACACATGTTAAAGGAATTACTAAATCTAATATCCACTCACTAGTAGGTTGTTTTTCTATAGCAACAAGAACATCTACAGTATTTAAATCACCTTCATCGTCTAAAGAAATTGTAGCCTTTCTATCAGACATTTTTTATAGCTTATTAGGCCTTTTCTTTTCAAAACAATCTTTGATGTAATGCCTTTTCTAATGACAAAAATAACAGTTCCTTTCCTTCTTCTTCTTATCAGCTTTGTCCTTCTAATTGTTGCTCTATTTCTCTTTATTGCCTTTTTTCTCAAATTTAACCTTGGCAACAAAACCTTCTCCATGGCTCTAATATCTTCATTTTATTCTTTTCTTGAAATCTTTAGATTGTAGAGTATTCTTGACATCCTTTAAAGAGAGAGAGCTTTTCCTCCATACAGTAGAGTATCCATAAAGTGCTAATATGATCTAGAAGTGAACTGGACAAGATGGGTGCCTTATCTTCATCTTCAAGAACAATATTAACATTATCAAGATCTAATATCAGTTTGTTAAACTCATCCAATTGATCCTTCATGGTTACGTCTTCCTTCATTGAGAATGTATATAATCTTCTCTTCATATACAATCTTTTTGGCCAATGATTTCTTCAAGAACGAACTTTTTAAGTTTTGCCAATAAACTAGATGTAGTATATATTTTTTTTTTTGCCACTTTGCTCAGTACTTAATCTTAAAAATGCAAGATGATAGTGTCGTGAGCTTTATTTTTTGTGGATTTAATGTCTCCACCAGAACTTGAAGAACCCTCTTTCTTTCATTTCTTAGCTTTTGGATCTTCATCATCAAGATCACTATCAAGCCTTTGTTGGATGACGATTACTCATATTTTGAGACTCCATAGATAAAAGTCATTATTGTTGTGCAAATTTTAATGTACTCGCAAGCGCACGAATCTATTGTAGTATAGATCAATGGTGACGAGTGTCGATCCCACGAGGAGGTGGATTTTAATTGTGTAGAATTAATTTTGTAAATGGGTGATTGGATTTATGGTGGAAATGATTTGGAATATGCTAAAACTTAAATTAAAATGGCGAGAATAAATTCTAAACTTGGTATTGAAATGGCGAGAATAAATTGAAGATAATTCTATTTGAAATGACGTACTTGGGTATTCGGATCCGTATCAACATGCATCATGGGCTAAATAATCCGTATTAATGCCAATTAAATCATGATGGGGGAATCCACACATCATGAACCACGCTCTAATCAATATGGTGCTAAGGGCTTATCGTGCCAAATAATAATAACCTTATACTAGAGAGCCGGTGTAACCAAGGCGGTATCTAGACAAGATCAGTATTATTTGTCGACGAGAAGTCAAAACATCCACAAAAACTAGAGGGGAAGAGAAAATAAATTTACCAAATTAAGCCCATGACACATGTTGAGACTTCACCTTCAACCCAAGCTTGAAAAGAAATTAGCTACTCATAATTGAACTAGGGGCAAAATGGAAATTTATTAAAATACGAAGAAAATACAAGATGGAGAAGGAATTACAGAAAATGGATCCCAAAAATGGATTCAGAGATATCAAATTAGGGGGGGGAGGCCCCCTTTTTATAGATACATGGAGTAAATCATGGCCATCGGATTAAAAACAGTTTGGACGCTCAGGATTGCGCCACGTCGTCAGTCAACAGTCCACGGTTTGACCACGCGGATGAACAGTAACACGGTTTGACCCGGATGAACAGTAACGCGGTTTGGTTGAAAATAATCCTGTGTGATGCATGCACCGTACGCGAGATTTTTCGTCCACTGATATGCTGCCACGTCACCGTCAACAGTACATAAGAATTTTAGTCCAACAGGATCGTGACACCTCATCAGTCAATGCCACATCATCGGTCAATGCCACGTCATCGATCCGTCTTTGTGAACAGTGTCGTGAACAGTAACGTAGACAGTACCGTATACGTGAATAGTACCGTACATGTGAATAGTGCCATTTTTCCTTTTATGCTCCTCCTAAGGTTTTCGACCGTCCTGAGTTCAAAAGTGATGTCCGTTTTGCCGTCTGATCTCTCCTTTATTGTGAAATGACTATAATGCCCCTAAAATACATAAAATACTTAATTAAAATAACACACACGTAATTACATCACAAGAAGGTTAAATACATAAAAGTAAGGGTTGTTAGTAAGACTTGAAATGTAAAATGACGGTTTTCTCCTTTATAAATATGCATTTTCTAACACTCAACACACCCCCCAACCAGCTTATTGCTAGTCCCTAGCAAATAAAGCGAAAACAAAATTCAAATTCAAAATGATTTTTTTTTTTTTTTTTTGAAACACTCGTGTTTATTCAATCAGATTAATGATAGCAATCAAATAAAAGTATAAGTATTATCTCCAGTCTAAAGCAACATCACACCCACATCAACCATCCACATGAATTAGCCCAGTAGACTTTGTTATAGCTACTTTCAAGAATGACATGTCAAACCCCAAAATCTCACTGGAAGTAGTGACACTCTCACAAAGAAATTAAAACCCAATAAACATAGTCACTCCAATGAATGGTAATTGAGAGAGAAAATAATAAAGAAATGATATCACATGCTCTCACCAAGATGAAATAAATATGCCCTCAGCTTAGAAATAATACGATCTCAAGTCAAATAAAATGTTAGTCAACCCACTTTAGTTATCTTTTTTTTTTTTTTTATTATGCATCACTACATCTTTTTAGCCCATATAACTAGCTTCTACTTCAAACTATAGTTCCCTAAAATCAAGAAGGACTTTTATTAGGACGTAACGTAGGCTAGGGATATGGCTAACAAAGAAAGGAAATAAGGAAAACAAAGTGTATGTTTGAGAAAAATCCAGAATTTTTTTTTTTTTTTTTTTTTTTTGGAACTTGCAAGGTGGATTTCACCTATTATTGTTATTTTTATTCTTTTGAAACAACAACTTTTGTTTTTGTTTTTTGTTTTTTTTTTGCTTTTATTTGGCATAACTTCACTGAACAACATAATTATTTACATTTTCTCAAACATAAATAGGTGATGGAACTTAAAAGACATTGGGTAATACTCCAAATCGGAGTGGGTCAAGATGATAAGTTGACAAAGAAAAGGTTTTTGTTCTTTTTTTTTTTTTTTTTTTAAAGGCTCAAAAGGGGTAACTATGGATATTTAATAAAAGGGATGGCTAGAAAGGCTCAAACGGATCAAAGATGGCCTTTCCATCGTCTTTTAGGGCTCTAAATAATTATCCATATCTACTAGTTAGATGGGCCTCCCAATGTAGCAACACACATTTTTTTCTTTTTTCTTTTTTTTTTTTTAATTTTACCATATATTTTTTTTTTTAAAGGGTTAACTTAAAAGAAATCTAGAGATCGTGTATAAAATAATAAACTGCTAAGCTGTATAGAGAATGGGCAAAAGGGTTACTCTCCAAGAAAATGATAGGCTCAACTACTCACTTGGCACTTATTTATGACATGTTCATTCCTTCAAGCAACTCATATTTGTCTCCGACATCAACATGTAAAGTAGCAAACATAGCGTAACATCACTTAAGACCAAAGATAATACAAATACTAAAATTTGAAATTAATCATGTCATCCAATGTTAAAACAAATAACACAATTTTTTTTTTTTTTTAAACAACATTCTACCCCCCAACCTATTCTAAACATGAAAGGAAAATATGCATGCAGAAATGTGAAAATGATGTAGAAAAATTAATTAGAAAAAGAATTTTTTTTTTTTTTTAAACTAAGAAGATGCGTTTCTAGAGGCACTACACTCCATATTCAGCCATCTTCGACTCAAAAATTTGAAACTACATATTTATAAAGGAGAAAGAGGAAGAAAACAGGTTTTTTTTTTTTTTTTTTATTTAAAACGATGAAGATGCGTTTCTAGAGTAACTACACTCCATATTCAGCCATCTTCAACATAAAATGTTAGCAACAGTTAGTTTCTACAACAAAAAATCAGTAAAAACTTAACCAAGATTCCACAATTGTCGACTATTCCCTCCCCCCAACCAGAACGAAACATTGTCCTCAATGTTTTAAAGGAAAGAAGTAGAGTTTAGAAGACATCACCTGGGTGGTGCAACACAGAAGAAAATATTTACAGGCGGAGAGTTAAATCTAATTTGTACTTCTTACTGCGGCTACTGTTACCATTATTATTTGGTCGCTCCAACACAAAGGTCCAGGGGTCTGGCTCCGGTTTATAAGCTTGTAACATATCAAGTAGCTCATTAGCAGTGTGAGCACAAATAAAGAGTTTTTTCACATTAGAAGGAATGAAATAGTTTTTTATTGCATGGTTAAGAAATGCGATAAAGCCATCATAAAAGTTATTGACATTTAACAAACCGATGGGTTTCTGGTGGATGTGCAGATGGGCCCAAGATGCTAGTGTCATAAGTGCCTCTAGTGTTGCAAGATCTCCTGGAAGGAAAATAAAAGCATCAGCATGATTAAGCATTTCAGTTATTCTTTCTTGCATACTTGAGACGACTAACTCTTCTCCTGTTGATGAGTCAGACGAACTGCCCAATGGTTTTAGGACTCTTGGGATGATGCCTAACACTTGACTTCCTCTGATAAAAGCTGCTTCTGAGACCATTTTTGATAACCCTCGGTTACCTCCTCCATACACCAAATGTAATTTTCTCGCTGCTATGCTTTGACCAAGATCTATGGCTGCCTCAACGAACTCTTTATGTTTGCCATAGGTAAATCCAGAAAGCACACAAATGTTCTTGAATTGTCTATTGGGAGTGGCTGCCATTGTGATACTTCTCAAAAATAATTTGTGAGTGCTTGACAAAAAGTAAATCACATTTAAGAATCTTGGTGACAGTGGATCACAGCTGTGAATGAGGTAACATGTCAGTGTCAAATAACGCGTAAAGCACGTGGCTCGCGAGTCAAAAAGAAAACAGTAAAAAGGAAAAAGCAAACAGTAATAAAATTATTAAAGGCAATAATGCAAACGATAAAACAATAGTGAAATAAAATAACAGAAAGTAAAAGGATATTTACACGTAGTTGCGACTGTGGCTCACATCTTCCTCTGGTTTTACGTCCAGAAACGGCTTGAACGCCCTCTATGGGTCGAGGATGGGCTTCCCATCCAGTTTTCTTATAAACTGGCAAACAGGGTCGTTTATAGTCAGATTCCCGAGACTATATCGTGCATGCTCTTTCTGGAATAATGGCCATAACCGGAGAATCGCTCCTTGCACATATCCACTGGGATGCGTTTCAAGAGACAAAAGGATATCATCCAATGACTCCTTATTCAAGCCATCCCTAATGAATTGAATCTTATCTTCCCTGTTATCAGACACCATTCCTAAAGAACATGGGTTTCTATCGCAACTCATTCTGGCACACTTATGACAAGCAACAGAAATTCTTCGAGCTCGTCGTTTTCTTGCATAATTTCCTTTACCACAACCAGGCATGTATGCAATAAATTTAGGAGGTAACTCACCTGCCAATCGTACTTTAGCCTCGATTAACCAACGGATGTCTGCAGGTATGTTATTCTTCATGAGCAATCGCATGCGTTCAGACCGGGCTTTATAGATCGTAAGGAGGGCATTCTGAGGAAGTGAAGGGAATCGCTTGTGAAGCTTCGCTAGAATCTCGTTTCTGTCCATACCTTCGCCTCAGAATATCAGTTATTATGGGAAACTGAAGTTAACCGACTTGATTGTCACGGAGTACCGTTATCCGCCACTTCACCGGGGTAACAAACTAAAGCACACAAACAGAAAAATAAATTAAAACACACAAAGAAAATTAAAATCGTCCTCTTATTGAATTTACCTCAAGCTCCAACTGGATGTCGTAAACACTTCTCTCAATGTCTCTGAGTTGGCGTTCTAAACCCTCAACATAGGCTACTAACTCTGGTGGTTGTAGAGCCCAAATGCGTTGTGTTTTACAAAATTGAATCTGCTTTTTGAGATGAGTTTTGACACGTTGAAGTGGTTTAAGAATGTTTAGGAGGAACGGTCTAAGTATGGTACTCATGATTAACAATGATAAGAAAAAAGAAAACTTAATGGTAAAACAAACACACTTATGCAAAAATAATTTCAATTAGCAAAAGACTAATAAAAAGAAAGAAAGAAAAATCAAATCAACAAAAAGAAAAAATCAATTCAAATCTGGTGGGTCACTCAAATTTATTTCGGTGTCTTCTCCATGTGGTTGGTACTCTAGATATGGCTTTAATCTTTGACCATTAACTTTAAACGTGACACCGTTCTTTGGGTCCTTAATTTCAATTGCCCCATGTGGAAAAACAGTATGTATAATAAATGGGCCAGACCAACGAGAGCGTAACTTACCTGGGAATAGGTGCAAGCGAGAATTGAATAAAAGCACTTTCTGACCTAGAGTGAAAGATTTTCTCATAATGTGCTTGTCATGAAAGACTTTCATTCGTTGCTTGTAAATTTTGGCATTTTCGTATGCATCATTGCGAATTTCTTCAAGTTCTGCCAGTTGTAATCTTCTTTCTGAGCTGGCTTGCTGCATGTCAAAGTTGAATTTCTTGATAGCCCAATATGCACGATGCTCGAGTTCCACAGGTAGGTGGCAAGCTTTTCCATACACTAGCCTGTAGGGTGACATCCCAATCGGGGTCTTGAAAGCCGTTCTATATGCCCATAATGCATCATCAAGTCGTAATGACCAATCTTTCCTGTCTGGCCTCACCGTCTTTTCTAATATGTGCTTTATTTCTCGATTGGAGATCTCAACTTGGCCACTGGTTTGCGGATGATACGGGGTCGCCACTTTGTGTGTGATTGAATACTTTGTCAAAAGAGCCTTGAATGCTTTGTTACAAAAGTGGGCACCACCATCACTGATTATCGCTCGAGGGAATCCAAAGCGTGAAACAATGTTGCTTTTCAAAAATCCTATCACCACTTTGTGATCATTGGTTCTGCATGGAATTGCTTCCACCCATTTCGATACGTAGTCAACAGCAACCAATATGTATTGATGGCCAAAAGAAGGGGGAAAGGGTCCCATGAAGTCGATACCCCATACGTCAAAAATCTCAACCACTAAAATTGGATTTAGTGGCATCATGTTCCTTCGTGTAATGCTCCCCATTCGTTGACACCTATCACATGAAGAACAGAAAGTGTAAGCGTCTCGAAATATAGTTGGCCAATAGAAACCACATTGTAAAACTTTTGTAGCTGTTTTCTTAGCACTAAAATGGCCTCCACACGCTTGTTCATGGCAGAATGAAAGGATATTTTGAATTTCACTTTCTGGGACACATCGCCTAACAATTTGATCTGCACAATACTTGAACAAATACGGGTCATCCCAAAAGAAATTCTTTATTTCCGCAAAGAATTTAGCCTTGTCTTGCTTGGTCCAATGCTCTGGAAGTTTACCTGTAACAAGATAATTAACTATATCAGCATACCAAGGTAATACTTCCACATTCATTAATTGTTCATCTAGAAATGACTCATTCAATGGTAATGGTTCCATAATTGTATCAAAATGGAGGCGAGAGAGATGGTCAGCTACAACATTCTCTGTGCCTTTCTTATCTTTGAATTCCAAGTCAAATTCCTGCAAAAGTAACACCCAACGAATTAGTCTAGCTTTTGCATCTTTCTTTGTGAGAAGATATTTAAGAGCAGCATGATCTGTGAATATAATTATTTTACAACCAATGAGATAAGATCGAAATTTCTCTAATGCAAACACTACTGCTAGCATTTCTTTTTCAGTAGTTGAATAATTCAACTGTGCATCATTCAATGTCATACTAGCATAGTAAATAACGTGGGGAATTCGATCAACTCTTTGTCCTAATACTGCTCCTACTGCATAATCAGATGCATCACACATGAGCTCAAATGGTAAGTTCCAGTTTGGGGCCTGAATGATGGGTGATGATGTCAACAACTGCTTTAATTTTTCAAACGCCATGAGACATGAATCATTAAAGATAAAAGGTACATCCTTAGCAAGTAAATTGCATAAGGGTCTAGAAACTTTGCTAAAATCTTTAATGAAACGTCTATAGAAACCAGCATGCCCAAGGAAAGATCTTACTTCTCTGACTGTTTTAGGTGGAGGAAGATTAGAAATTAGATCCACCTTGGCTTTGTCAACCTCAATACCTTTGCTTGAAATGATGTGACCGAGAACAATACCTTGTTTTACCATAAAATGGCACTTCTCCCAATTTAAGACTAAGCTCTTCTCGGTACATCTCTGCAGAACTAGCGTTAGATGATGTAAACATTGATCAAACGAGTCACCAAAGACAGAAAAATCATCCATAAAGACTTCAAGGAATCGTTCAACCATATCAGAAAAAATGCTCAACATGCATCGTTGGAATGTAGCAGGTGCATTACATAATCCAAATGGCATTCTCCTATATGCAAAAGTGCCAAAAGGGCAAGTGAAAGTAGTTTTCTCCTGATCTTTTGGTGCTATGGGAATCTGATTATATCCTGAATAACCATCTAGAAAGCAATAAAATTCATGGCCTGCTAATCTATCAAGCATTTGATCAATAAATGGTAAAGGAAAATGGTCTTTACGTGTGACAGAATTCAACTTTCTATAATCAATGCATACACGCCATCCTGTAGTTACTCTAGTTGGTATCAATTCATTATCAGCATTGGTAACTACTGTGACTTCTGACTTTTTGGGGACGACTTGTACAGGACTGACCCATGAACTATCAGAAATTGGGTAAATGATACCTGCATCTAATAGCTTAAGGACTTCAGTTCTAACAACTTCTTTCATGTTAGGATTTAACCGACGTTGCATCTCCCTAGTAGTTTTAGCATTTTCATCAAGGTGAATGTAATGCATGCAGTCTACTGGGTTTATACCTTTTATGTCTGCTATGGTCCATCCTAATGCCCCTTTGTGCTCTTTTAACACATCCAACAACTTACCTTTTTGTTCGTCATTTAGGGATGATGAGATGATTACCGGCAGAGTACTTTCTTCTCCCAAAAATGCATATTCCAGAGTGTTGGGTAATGGTTTGAGCTCGAGTTTCGGTGGTGATTCTGATGATGGAATGAGTTTCTTCTCTGATGGTGCTAGTTGTTCAACTCTTGACTTCCATTTATTAGTGTCCATGGATGGTGCTGAGTCAAGTAGGGCGTTGACCTCTTCGACCGATCTGTCAATATCAAAATCCAAACCAAAGTGAGTTAAACATGTTTGTAAAGGATCATCACTAAGGTTTGAAAGAAAAGTATTATCAACTATTGTTTCTATTAAATCCACATCAACAATTCCATCATCTGCACTGTGAGGTTGTTTGGCAATGTTGAAGATGTTTAGCTCCATAGTCATGTTGCCGAAGGACAATTGCATATTTCCGGTCCTACATTGAATATGAGCATCTGCAGTTGCCAAGAAAGGTCAGCCTAGAATAATGGGGATGTGCTTCCTTGAGTCCTGTATTGGTTGAGTGTCAATTACAATGAAATCAACAGGAAAATAAAACTTGTCTACCTGGATAAGCACGTCCTCCACAATACCACGAGGTATTTTTGTGGACCGATCTGCAAGTTGTAACACCACTGGAGTTGGGTGTAATTCTCCCAGTCCAAGTTTCACAAATACTGAATAAGGCAACAAATTTACACTAGCTCCTAAATCCAACAAAGCATTCTCAATTGTGTGGTTCCCTATACTACATGAGATAGTGGGGGAGCCTGGGTCTTTGCATTTTAAAGGAATTTTATGTTGGAGTATAGAACTAACGTTTTCTGTTAAAAATGCCTTCTTTTGAACATGCATATTTCTCTTTTTAGTACAAAGGTCTTTAAGAAACTTGGCATAAGATGGAACTTGTTTAATAGCATCAAGTAAAGGGATGTTGACACTTACCTGTTTGAAGATTTCGAGAATCTCACCTGTGGATTTTTCCTTCTTTCCTTTCGCTAACCTCTGAGGAAATGGAGCTTTGGGAACGTATTCTCGTGGGTTGGTTTCTTCTTTTTCCTCCGGTGGTGAGTCCTCAACATTCACAGGTACAATTTGATTTTCTTTTGTCACCGGCATCTCCACTTTGTTGTCGACTTCCTTTCCTTTTCGCAAGGTCATGACTGCTTTGACCTCTCCATGCTGTTGTGGTGAACTGGTACTTGCTTCATGTACTCCTTTAGGATTAGGCACTGGTTGACTTGGAAATTTTCCTTTCTCAACAGTCATTGCCAATGTCTGAACTGAAGAAGCGAGTTGTCCCACCATCTTCTCGAGGCTTGAAACTGATTGGGCTTGTGAGTTAAAGCCCGCTCTCAATTCATTTCGTAGTCCATCAATGGTGCGGTTCTGTTGCTCAATGGTAGAATGAGTAACATTCTTGAAATTCTGGAATGCATCCTCCCATGGTCTGGGTTGAGAGTAGTTCTGGTTCTGATTGTATGGTCTGAATGGTGGCTGAGAGGCTTGAGGATTTTGAGGAATTTGTTGCATTGGTGGAGCTGGAGCTGCTGGTCCATTCTGTTGGAATCCTTGAGACCATGAAAAATTGGGGTGGTCTCTCCATCCAGGGTTATATGTGTTGGAGTATGGGTTGTAATTAGATGGCTTTCTCATTACACCTATGGCATTGGCTTGATCTAGATATGAGTCATGGTCATGTGGTTCTGTTGATTTAGCAGTCGATAACGATGCTATTTGTCGAGAGAGACCTTCAATTATTGCTTTGACTTCTTTAATTTCTGAACTGGATTCGCCAATTTGAACCTCATTTACTCCTTTAATTCTTCTGGTATTCCTGAGTGACCGACTCCGTTGTTGGGAATTATCCGCTTGTCGCTGGAAGAATTCCCAAATCTCTGATGCACTTTTTGACATCAGCTCTCCTCCACTTGTTGCCATTAGCCATTCTTGCACATTTGGTAGTAATCCCTCCAAAAAGTATTGACATTGGTGCCATTTTTCGTACCCATGATGTGGACACTTCAAGAGTAGCCCATTGAATCGCTCCCAAGTTTCAAAAAACTGCTCGTCTTCTCTTTGTGTAAACTCTGAAATTTCCCTGCGAATAGAATTGGTTTTATGCACTGGGAAATATTTATTTAGAAATTTTGTAACCATTTGTTCCCATGATGCAATGCTATTAGCAGGCAAAGTATTTAACCATGAACGAGCTCTATCCTTTAAAGAAAATGGGAATAATCTAAGTTTAACATCATCGTCTGAAAAATTTTCATATTTAAAAGTTTGACAAATGGCATGAAAATCATTCAGATGATTATATGGGTCCTCATTTTCTAGGCCATAGAATGTGGGGAGACAATTTAGCACACTAGGTTTTAGTTCAAAGCTCCTAGCAGCTACATTTGGGTATCTAATACATGATGTGCTCAAATTAGCTAAGGGACTAAAATAGTCCTTAAATGGCCTCTCCTGTGGTTGCAAATCCATTCCAAATTTATTTTTAATGTGCTTTTGTGTGCGAAGTGTTTTTTCTAGTTCAAGGTCTATAGGTTCAAGATTAGGTAATAATGACCTACGACCATGCATGCAAAATAAATAAAATAAAAATAAAGATGTGAACAAAAACAAATAAAAATAAAGAAGAGGGAGAAATTACGATACTAACCTTATTGTGCTATTACAACCTTTCTATAAAAATACACAAAAATAAATACGTGAAATAAATTAACTAAAAATTAAATTAATAAAATAAACAAAAATTACAAAGAAAAAATAAATTAAAAATTAAATTACAGAATTTTAAAGAAGAGAAAAAGAAAAGAAATACTAACCTTTAAATGTAGATTTACTTTTTTTTTTAATAATAAAAAAAAAATACAAGAAAACAAGAGTAAAAGAAATTATTCACAAAAATTAATTCTATGAATCAAAACAACTTACCTCCCCGGCAACGGCGCCAAAAACTTGTTGTGCAAATTTTAATGTACTCGCAAGCGCACGAATCTATTGTAGTATAGATCAATGGTGACGAGTGTCGATCCCACGAGGAGGTGGATTTTAATTGTGTAGAATTAATTTTGTAAATGGGTGATTGGATTTATGGTGGAAATGATTTGGAATATGCTAAAACTTAAATTAAAATGGCGAGAATAAATTCTAAACTTGGTATTGAAATGGCGAGAATAAATTGAAGATAATTCTATTTGAAATGACGTACTTGGGTATTCGGATCCGTATCAACATGCATCATGGGCTAAATAATCCGTATTAATGCCAATTAAATCATGATGGGGGAATCCACACATCATGAACCACGCTCTAATCAATATGGTGCTAAGGGCTTATCGTGCCAAATAATAATAACCTTATACTAGAGAGCCGGTGTAACCAAGGCGGTATCTAGACAAGATCAGTATTATTTGTCGACGAGAAGTCAAAACATCCACAAAAACTAGAGGGGAAGAGAAAATAAATTTACCAAATTAAGCCCATGACACATGTTGAGACTTCACCTTCAACCCAAGCTTGAAAAGAAATTAGCTACTCATAATTGAACTAGGGGCAAAATGGGAATTTATTAAAATACGAAGAAAATACAAGATGGAGAAGGAATTACAGAAAATGGATCCCAAAAATGGATTCAGAGATATCAAATTAGGGGGGGGAGGCCCCCTTTTTATAGATACATGGAGTAAATCATGGCCATCGGATTAAAAACAGTTTGGACGCTCAGGATTGCGCCACGTCATCAGTCAACAGTCCACGGTTTGACCACGCGGATGAACAGTAACACGGTTTGACCCGGATGAACAGTAACGCGGTTTGGTTGAAAATAATCCTGTGTGATGCATGCACCGTACGCGAGATTTTTCGTCCACTGATATGCTGCCACGTCACCGTCAACAGTACATAAGAATTTTAGTCCAACAGGATCGTGACACCTCATCAGTCAATGCCACATCATCGGTCAATGCCACGTCATCGATCCGTCTTTGTGAACAGTGTCGTGAACAGTAACGTAGACAGTACCGTATACGTGAATAGTACCGTACATGTGAATAGTGCCATTTTTCCTTTTATGCTCCTCCTAAGGTTTTCGACCGTCCTGAGTTCAAAAGTGATGTCCGTTTTGCCGTCTGATCTCTCCTTTATTGTGAAATGACTATAATGCCCCTAAAATACATAAAATACTTAATTAAAATAACACACACGTAATTACATCACAAGAAGGTTAAATACATAAAAGTAAGGGTTGTTAGTAAGACTTGAAATGTAAAATGACGGTTTTCTCCTTTATAAATATGCATTTTCTAACACTCAACACACCCCCCAACCAGCTTATTGCTAGTCCCTAGCAAATAAAGCGAAAACAAAATTCAAATTCAAAATGATTTTTTTTTTTTTTTTTGAAACACTCGTGTTTATTCAATCAGATTAATGATAGCAATCAAATAAAAGTATAAGTATTATCTCCAGTCTAAAGCAACATCACACCCACATCAACCATCCACATGAATTAGCCCAGTAGACTTTGTTATAGCTACTTTCAAGAATGACATGTCAAACCCCAAAATCTCACTGGAAGTAGTGACACTCTCACAAAGAAATTAAAACCCAATAAACATAGTCACTCCAATGAATGGTAATTGAGAGAGAAAATAATAAAGAAATGATATCACATGCTCTCACCAAGATGAAATAAATATGCCCTCAGCTTAGAAATAATACGATCTCAAGTCAAATAAAATGTTAGTCAACCCACTTTAGTTATCTTTTTTTTTTTTTTTTTATGCATCACTACATCTTTTTAGCCCATATAACTAGCTTCTACTTCAAACTATAGTTCCCTAAAATCAAGAAGGACTTTTATTAGGACGTAACGTAGGCTAGGGATATGGCTAACAAAGAAAGGAAATAAGGAAAACAAAGTGTATGTTTGAGAAAAATCCAGAATTTTTTTTTTTTTTTTTTTTTTTTTGGAACTTGCAAGGTGGATTTCACCTATTATTGTTATTTTTATTCTTTTGAAACAACAACTTTTGTTTTTGTTTTTTGTTTTTTTTTTGCTTTTATTTGGCATAACTTCACTGAACAACATAATTATTTACATTTTCTCAAACATAAATAGGTGATGGAACTTAAAAGACATTGGGTAATACTCCAAATCGGAGTGGGTCAAGATGATAAGTTGACAAAGAAAAGGTTTTTGTTCTTTTTTTTTTTTTTTTTTTTAAAGGCTCAAAAGGGGTAACTATGGATATTTAATAAAAGGGATGGCTAGAAAGGCTCAAACGGATCAAAGATGGCCTTTCCATCGTCTTTTAGGGCTCTAAATAATTATCCATATCTACTAGTTAGATGGGCCTCCCAATGTAGCAACACACATTTTTTTCTTTTTTCTTTTTTTTTTTTTAATTTTACCATATATTTTTTTTTTTAAAGGGTTAACTTAAAAGAAATCTAGAGATCGTGTATAAAATAATAAACTGCTAAGCTGTATAGAGAATGGGCAAAAGGGTTACTCTCCAAGAAAATGATAGGCTCAACTACTCACTTGGCACTTATTTATGACATGTTCATTCCTTCAAGCAACTCATATTTGTCTCCGACATCAACATGTAAAGTAGCAAACATAGCGTAACATCACTTAAGACCAAAGATAATACAAATACTAAAATTTGAAATTAATCATGTCATCCAATGTTAAAACAAATAACACAATTTTTTTTTTTTTTTAAACAACATTCTACCCCCCAACCTATTCTAAACATGAAAGGAAAATATGCATGCAGAAATGTGAAAATGATGTAGAAAAATTAATTAGAAAAAGAATTTTTTTTTTTTTTTTAAACTAAGAAGATGCGTTTCTAGAGGCACTACACTCCATATTCAGCCATCTTCGACTCAAAAATTTGAAACTACATATTTATAAAGGAGAAAGAGGAAGAAAACAGGTTTTTTTTTTTTTTTTTTTTATTTAAAACGATGAAGATGCGTTTCTAGAGTAACTACACTCCATATTCAGCCATCTTCAACATAAAATGTTAGCAACAGTTAGTTTCTACAACAAAAAATCAGTAAAAACTTAACCAAGATTCCACAATTGTCGACTATTCCCTCCCCCCAACCAGAACGAAACATTGTCCTCAATGTTTTAAAGGAAAGAAGTAGAGTTTAGAAGACATCACCTGGGTGGTGCAACACAAAAGAAAATATTTACAGGCGGAGAGTTAAATCTAATTTGTACTTCTTACTGCGGCTACTGTTACCATTATTATTTGGTCGCTCCAACACAAAGGTCCAGGGGTCTGGCTCCGGTTTATAAGCTTGTAACATATCAAGTAGCTCATTAGCAGTGTGAGCACAAATAAAGAGTTTTTTCACATTAGAAGGAATGAAATAGTTTTTTATTGCATGGTTAAGAAATGCGATAAAGCCATCATAAAAGTTATTGACATTTAACAAACCGATGGGTTTCTGGTGGATGTGCAGATGGGCCCAAGATGCTAGTGTCATAAGTGCCTCTAGTGTTGCAAGATCTCCTGGAAGGAAAATAAAAGCATCAGCATGATTAAGCATTTCAGTTATTCTTTCTTGCATACTTGAGACGACTAACTCTTCTCCTGTTGATGAGTCAGACGAACTGCCCAATGGTTTTAGGACTCTTGGGATGATGCCTAACACTTGACTTCCTCTGATAAAAGCTGCTTCTGAGACCATTTTTGATAACCCTCGGTTACCTCCTCCATACACCAAATGTAATTTTCTCGCTGCTATGCTTCGACCAAGATCTATGGCTGCCTCAACGAACTCTTTATGTTTGCCATAGGTAAATCCAGAAAGCACACAAATGTTCTTGAATTGTCTATTGGGAGTGGCTGCCATTGTGATACTTCTCAAAAATAATTTGTGAGTGCTTGACAAAAAGTAAATCACATTTAAGAATCTTGGTGACAGTGGATCACAACTGTGAATGAGGTAACATGTCAGTGTCAAATAACGCGTAAAGCACGTGGCTCGCGAGTCAAAAAGAAAACAGTAAAAAGGAAAAAGCAAACAGTAATAAAATTATTAAAGGCAATAATGCAAACGATAAAACAATAGTGAAATAAAATAACAGAAAGTAAAAGGATATTTACACGTAGTTGCGACTGTGGCTCACATCTTCCTCTGGTTTTACGTCCAGAAACGGCTTGAACGCCCTCTATGGGTCGAGGATGGGCTTCCCATCCAGTTTTCTTATAAACTGGCAAACAGGGTCGTTTATAGTCAGATTCCCGAGACTATATCGTGCATGCTCTTTCTGGAATAATGGCCATAACCGGAGAATCGCTCCTTGCACATATCCACTGGGATGCGTTTCAAGAGACAAAAGGATATCATCCAATGACTCCTTATTCAAGCCATCCCTAATGAATTGAATCTTATCTTCCCTGTTATCAGACACCATTCCTAAAGAACATGGGTTTCTATCGCAACTCATTCTGGCACACTTATGACAAGCAACAGAAATTCTTCGAGCTCGTCGTTTTCTTGCATAATTTCCTTTACCACAACCAGGCATGTATGCAATAAATTTAGGAGGTAACTCACCTGCCAATCGTACTTTAGCCTCGATTAACCAACGGATGTCTGCAGGTATGTTATTCTTCATGAGCAATCGCATGCGTTCAGACCGGGCTTTATAGATCGTAAGGAGGGCATTCTGAGGAAGTGAAGGGAATCGCTTGTGAAGCTTCGCTAGAATCTCGTTTCTGTCCATACCTTCGCCTCAGAATATCAGTTATTATGGGAAACTGAAGTTAACCGACTTGATTGTCACGGAGTACCGTTATCCGCCACTTCACCGGGGTAACAAACTAAAGCACACAAACAGAAAAATAAATTAAAACACACAAAGAAAATTAAAATCGTCCTCTTATTGAATTTACCTCAAGCTCCAACTGGATGTCGTAAACACTTCTCTCAATGTCTCTGAGTTGGCGTTCTAAACCCTCAACATAGGCTACTAACTCTGGTGGTTGTAGAGCCCAAATGCGTTGTGTTTTACAAAATTGAATCTGCTTTTTGAGATGAGTTTTGACACGTTGAAGTGGTTTAAGAATGTTCAGGAGGAACGGTCTAAGTATGGTACTCATGATTAACAATGATAAGAAAAAAGAAAACTTAATGGTAAAACAAACACACTTATGCAAAAATAATTTCAATTAGCAAAAGACTAATAAAAAGAAAGAAAGAAAAATCAAATCAACAAAAAGAAAAAATCAATTCAAATCTGGTGGGTCACTCAAATTTATTTCGGTGTCTTCTCCATGTGGTTGGTACTCTAGATATGGCTTTAATCTTTGACCATTAACTTTAAACGTGACACCGTTCTTTGGGTCCTTAATTTCAATTGCCCCATGTGGAAAAACAGTATGTATAATAAATGGGCCAGACCAACGAGAGCGTAACTTACCTGGGAATAGGTGCAAGCGAGAATTGAATAAAAGCACTTTCTGACCTAGAGTGAAAGATTTTCTCATAATGTGCTTGTCATGAAAGACTTTCATTCGTTGCTTGTAAATTTTGGCATTTTCGTATGCATCATTGCGAATTTCTTCAAGTTCTGCCAGTTGTAATCTTCTTTCTGAGCTGGCTTGCTGCATGTCAAAGTTGAATTTCTTGATAGCCCAATATGCACGATGCTCGAGTTCCACAGGTAGGTGGCAAGCTTTTCCATACACTAGCCTGTAGGGTGACATCCCAATCGGGGTCTTGAAAGCCGTTCTATATGCCCATAATGCATCATCAAGTCGTAATGACCAATCTTTCCTGTCTGGCCTCACCGTCTTTTCTAATATGTGCTTTATTTCTCGATTGGAGATCTCAACTTGGCCACTGGTTTGCGGATGATACGGGGTCGCCACTTTGTGTGTGATTGAATACTTTGTCAAAAGAGCCTTGAATGCTTTGTTACAAAAGTGGGCACCACCATCACTGATTATCGCTCGAGGGAATCCAAAGCGTGAAACAATGTTGCTTTTCAAAAATCCTATCACCACTTTGTGATCATTGGTTCTGCATGGAATTGCTTCCACCCATTTCGATACGTAGTCAACAGCAACCAATATGTATTGATGGCCAAAAGAAGGGGGAAAGGGTCCCATGAAGTCGATACCCCATACGTCAAAAATCTCAACCACTAAAATTGGATTTAGTGGCATCATGTTCCTTCGTGTAATGCTCCCCATTCGTTGACACCTATCACATGAAGAACAGAAAGTGTAAGCGTCTCGAAATATAGTTGGCCAATAGAAACCACATTGTAAAACTTTTGTAGCTGTTTTCTTAGCACTAAAATGGCCTCCACACGCTTGTTCATGGCAGAATGAAAGGATATTTTGAATTTCACTTTCTGGGACACATCGCCTAACAATTTGATCTGCACAATACTTGAACAAATACGGGTCATCCCAAAAGAAATTCTTTATTTCCGCAAAGAATTTAGCCTTGTCTTGCTTGGTCCAATGCTCTGGAAGTTTACCTGTAACAAGATAATTAACTATATCAGCATACCAAGGTAATACTTCCACATTCATTAATTGTTCATCTAGAAATGACTCATTCAATGGTAATGGTTCCATAATTGTATCAAAATGGAGGCGAGAGAGATGGTCAGCTACAACATTCTCTGTGCCTTTCTTATCTTTGAATTCCAAGTCAAATTCCTGCAAAAGTAACACCCAACGAATTAGTCTAGCTTTTGCATCTTTCTTTGTGAGAAGATATTTAAGAGCAGCATGATCTGTGAATATAATTATTTTACAACCAATGAGATAAGATCGAAATTTCTCTAATGCAAACACTACTGCTAGCATTTCTTTTTCAGTAGTTGAATAATTCAACTGTGCATCATTCAATGTCATACTAGCATAGTAAATAACGTGGGGAATTCGATCAACTCTTTGTCCTAATACTGCTCCTACTGCATAATCAGATGCATCACACATGAGCTCAAATGGTAAGTTCCAGTTTGGGGCCTGAATGATGGGTGATGATGTCAACAACTGCTTTAATTTTTCAAACGCCATGAGACATGAATCATTAAAGATAAAAGGTACATCCTTAGCAAGTAAATTGCATAAGGGTCTAGAAACTTTGCTAAAATCTTTAATGAAACGTCTATAGAAACCAGCATGCCCAAGGAAAGATCTTACTTCTCTGACTGTTTTAGGTGGAGGAAGATTAGAAATTAGATCCACCTTGGCTTTGTCAACCTCAATACCTTTGCTTGAAATGATGTGACCGAGAACAATACCTTGTTTTACCATAAAATGGCACTTCTCCCAATTTAAGACTAAGCTCTTCTCGGTACATCTCTGCAGAACTAGCGTTAGATGATGTAAACATTGATCAAACGAGTCACCAAAGACAGAAAAATCATCCATAAAGACTTCAAGGAATCGTTCAACCATATCAGAAAAAATGCTCAACATGCATCGTTGGAATGTAGCAGGTGCATTACATAATCCAAATGGCATTCTCCTATATGCAAAAGTGCCAAAAGGGCAAGTGAAAGTAGTTTTCTCCTGATCTTTTGGTGCTATGGGAATCTGATTATATCCTGAATAACCATCTAGAAAGCAATAAAATTCATGGCCTGCTAATCTATCAAGCATTTGATCAATAAATGGTAAAGGAAAATGGTCTTTACGTGTGACAGAATTCAACTTTCTATAATCAATGCATACACGCCATCCTGTAGTTACTCTAGTTGGTATCAATTCATTATCAGCATTGGTAACTACTGTGACTTCTGACTTTTTGGGGACGACTTGTACAGGACTGACCCATGAACTATCAGAAATTGGGTAAATGATACCTGCATCTAATAGCTTAAGGACTTCAGTTCTAACAACTTCTTTCATGTTAGGATTTAACCGACGTTGCATCTCCCTAGTAGTTTTAGCATTTTCATCAAGGTGAATGTAATGCATGCAGTCTACTGGGTTTATACCTTTTATGTCTGCTATGGTCCATCCTAATGCCCCTTTGTGCTCTTTTAACACATCCAACAACTTACCTTTTTGTTCGTCATTTAGGGATGATGAGATGATTACCGGCAGAGTACTTTCTTCTCCCAAAAATGCATATTCCAGAGTGTTGGGTAATGGTTTGAGCTCGAGTTTCGGTGGTGATTCTGATGATGGAATGAGTTTCTTCTCTGATGGTGCTAGTTGTTCAACTCTTGACTTCCATTTATTAGTGTCCATGGATGGTGCTGAGTCAAGTAGGGCGTTGACCTCTTCGACCGATCTGTCAATATCAAAATCCAAACCAAAGTGAGTTAAACATGTTTGTAAAGGATCATCACTAAGGTTTGAAAGAAAAGTATTATCAACTATTGTTTCTATTAAATCCACATCAACAATTCCATCATCTGCACTGTGAGGTTGTTTGGCAATGTTGAAGATGTTTAGCTCCATAGTCATGTTGCCGAAGGACAATTGCATATTTCCGGTCCTACATTGAATATGAGCATCTGCAGTTGCCAAGAAAGGTCGGCCTAGAATAATGGGGATGTGCTTCCTTGAGTCCTGTATTGGTTGAGTGTCAATTACAATGAAATCAACAGGAAAATAAAACTTGTCTACCTGGATAAGCACGTCCTCCACAATACCACGAGGTATTTTTGTGGACCGATCTGCAAGTTGTAACACCACTGGAGTTGGGTGTAATTCTCCCAGTCCAAGTTTCACAAATACTGAATAAGGCAACAAATTTACACTAGCTCCTAAATCCAACAAAGCATTCTCAATTGTGTGGTTCCCTATACTACATGAGATAGTGGGGGAGCCTGGGTCTTTGCATTTTAAAGGAATTTTATGTTGGAGTATAGAACTAACGTTTTCTGTTAAAAATGCCTTCTTTTGAACATGCATATTTCTCTTTTTAGTACAAAGGTCTTTAAGAAACTTGGCATAAGATGGAACTTGTTTAATAGCATCAAGTAAAGGGATGTTGACACTTACCTGTTTGAAGATTTCGAGAATCTCACCTGTGGATTTTTCCTTCTTTCCTTTCGCTAACCTCTGAGGAAATGGAGCTTTGGGAACGTATTCTCGTGGGTTGGTTTCTTCTTTTTCCTCCGGTGGTGAGTCCTCAACATTCACAGGTACAATTTGATTTTCTTTTGTCACCGGCATCTCCACTTTGTTGTCGACTTCCTTTCCTTTTCGCAAGGTCATGACTGCTTTGACCTCTCCATGCTGTTGTGGTGAACTGGTACTTGCTTCATGTACTCCTTTAGGATTAGGCACTGGTTGACTTGGAAATTTTCCTTTCTCAACAGTCATTGCCAATGTCTGAACTGAAGAAGCGAGTTGTCCCACCATCTTCTCGAGGCTTGAAACTGATTGGGCTTGTGAGTTAAAGCCCGCTCTCAATTCATTTCGTAGTCCATCAATGGTGCGGTTCTGTTGCTCAATGGTAGAATGAGTAACATTCTTGAAATTCTGGAATGCATCCTCCCATGGTCTGGGTTGAGAGTAGTTCTGGTTCTGATTGTATGGTCTGAATGGTGGCTGAGAGGCTTGAGGATTTTGAGGAATTTGTTGCATTGGTGGAGCTGGAGCTGCTGGTCCATTCTGTTGGAATCCTTGAGACCATGAAAAATTGGGGTGGTCTCTCCATCCAGGGTTATATGTGTTGGAGTATGGGTTGTAATTAGATGGCTTTCTCATTACACCTATGGCATTGGCTTGATCTAGATATGAGTCATGGTCATGTGGTTCTGTTGATTTAGCAGTCGATAACGATGCTATTTGTCGAGAGAGACCTTCAATTATTGCTTTGACTTCTTTAATTTCTGAACTGGATTCGCCAATTTGAACCTCATTTACTCCTTTAATTCTTCTGGTATTCCTGAGTGACCGACTCCGTTGTTGGGAATTATCCGCTTGTCGCTGGAAGAATTCCCAAATCTCTGATGCACTTTTTGACATCAGCTCTCCTCCACTTGTTGCCATTAGCCATTCTTGCACATTTGGTAGTAATCCCTCCAAAAAGTATTGACATTGGTGCCATTTTTCGTACCCATGATGTGGACACTTCAAGAGTAGCCCATTGAATCGCTCCCAAGTTTCAAAAAACTGCTCGTCTTCTCTTTGTGTAAACTCTGAAATTTCCCTGCGAATAGAATTGGTTTTATGCACTGGGAAATATTTATTTAGAAATTTTGTAACCATTTGTTCCCATGATGCAATGCTATTAGCAGGCAAAGTATTTAACCATGAACGAGCTCTATCCTTTAAAGAAAATGGGAATAATCTAAGTTTAACATCATCGTCTGAAAAATTTTCATATTTAAAAGTTTGACAAATGGCATGAAAATCATTCAGATGATTATATGGGTCCTCATTTTCTAGGCCATAGAATGTGGGGAGACAATTTAGCACACTAGGTTTTAGTTCAAAGCTCCTAGCAGCTACATTTGGGTATCTAATACATGATGTGCTCAAATTAGCTAAGGGACTAAAATAGTCCTTAAATGGCCTCTCCTGTGGTTGCAAATCCATTCCAAATTTATTTTTAATGTGCTTTTGTGTGCGAAGTGTTTTTTCTAGTTCAAGGTCTATAGGTTCAAGATTAGGTAATAATGACCTACGACCATGCATGCAAAATAAATAAAATAAAAATAAAGATGTGAACAAAAACAAATAAAAATAAAGAAGAGGGAGAAATTACGATACTAACCTTATTGTGCTATTACAACCTTTCTATAAAAATACACAAAAATAAATACGTGAAATAAATTAACTAAAAATTAAATTAATAAAATAAACAAAAATTACAAAGAAAAAATAAATTAAAAATTAAATTACAGAATTTTAAAGAAGAGAAAAAGAAAAGAAATACTAACCTTTAAATGTAGATTTACTTTTTTTTTTAATAATAAAAAAAAATACAAGAAAACAAGAGTAAAAGAAATTATTCACAAAAATTAATTCTATGAATCAAAACAACTTACCTCCCCGGCAACGGCGCCAAAAACTTGTTGTGCAAATTTTAATGTACTCGCAAGCGCACGAATCTATTGTAGTATAGATCAATGGTGACGAGTGTCGATCCCACGAGGAGGTGGATTTTAATTGTGTAGAATTAATTTTGTAAATGGGTGATTGGATTTATGGTGGAAATGATTTGGAATATGCTAAAACTTAAATTAAAATGGCGAGAATAAATTCTAAACTTGGTATTGAAATGGCGAGAATAAATTGAAGATAATTCTATTTGAAATGACGTACTTGGGTATTCGGATCCGTATCAACATGCATCATGGGCTAAATAATCCGTATTAATGCCAATTAAATCATGATGGGGGAATCCACACATCATGAACCACGCTCTAATCAATATGGTGCTAAGGGCTTATCGTGCCAAATAATAATAACCTTATACTAGAGAGCCGGTGTAACCAAGGCGGTATCTAGACAAGATCAGTATTATTTGTCGACGAGAAGTCAAAACATCCACAAAAACTAGAGGGGAAGAGAAAATAAATTTACCAAATTAAGCCCATGACACATGTTGAGACTTCACCTTCAACCCAAGCTTGAAAAGAAATTAGCTACTCATAATTGAACTAGGGGCAAAATGGGAATTTATTAAAATACGAAGAAAATACAAGATGGAGAAGGAATTACAGAAAATGGATCCCAAAAATGGATTCAGAGATATCAAATTAGGGGGGGGAGGCCCCCTTTTTATAGATACATGGAGTAAATCATGGCCATCGGATTAAAAACAGTTTGGACGCTCAGGATTGCGCCACGTCATCAGTCAACAGTCCACGGTTTGACCACGCGGATGAACAGTAATACGGTTTGACCCGGATGAACAGTAACGCGGTTTGGTTGAAAATAATCCTGTGTGATGCATGCACCGTACGCGAGATTTTTCGTCCACTGATATGCTGCCACGTCACCGTCAACAGTACATAAGAATTTTAGTCCAACAGGATCGTGACACCTCATCAGTCAATGCCACATCATCGGTCAATGCCACGTCATCGATCCGTCTTTGTGAACAGTGTCGTGAACAGTAACGTAGACAGTACCGTATACGTGAATAGTACCGTACATGTGAATAGTGCCATTTTTCCTTTTATGCTCCTCCTAAGGTTTTCGACCGTCCTGAGTTCAAAAGTGATGTCCGTTTTGCCGTCTGATCTCTCCTTTATTGTGAAATGACTATAATGCCCCTAAAATACATAAAATACTTAATTAAAATAACACACACGTAATTACATCACAAGAAGGTTAAATACATAAAAGTAAGGGTTGTTAGTAAGACTTGAAATGTAAAATGACGGTTTTCTCCTTTATAAATATGCATTTTCTAACACTCAACAATTATCACCATTGAATTTCTAAAGATCAAATCTGGTATTTCCTATTTGAAGATCAAGAACAACCAGCACTGGGATCTGATATCAATTTGTTATGAAATCAGAATAATAAAAAATATTAAATCAACTAAGAACAAATAAAAGAAAACTAGAAGAACAAATTTGATCAAAGAAATCGAGAAAGAAGAAGAAGGATTGGACACACAGAGATAACGTGGTTCCGTACTAAAGGAGCTACATCTAGGATAGACGAACAACAAGCTTGAAACTTTTAATGAGTATTATCAATTACAAAGGGCTCTTAAGAGCACAAAGATTAAATCTCTTCTACTAAAAATTTTCTCTCTAAATCCCTCAAAATCTTCATTTAATTTGCTGCTGCAACCATCTTCTTCCCTTTATACTTAACTCCAGAAACCAGCTGTCTGTTGTAATAGCTTTAACCACTAATAGGTCTCACATATGCCAAATCAGCTTTTTACCTAAATAAGAAATAACAAAATATAACTAACCAGCTTAACACAACATTTTCAATATGTAAAACTACGTCAAGGATAGTTATAAGTATATTGAATTAAATTTTTTATTGAATTTTTATTTTGACATGTGTTATTTGTTGATCATTTTTAAAAATTAAATTAATAATTCAATTTAAACCCTACTAAAAAGAATTCCTGACACTACCACTGTATACGCAAGAAAGGGATTAGATTGACATTTAACTAAATTGGAGAATGAAAAAATGATAATAGAAAATTAAGGATACACATGAAAACAATGGAAAGTATTCAATTTTTACAATTTCTATCATTGGATTCTTGAAAGCAAGGATAAACAATGAAAAAAATTGAGGAGAACATATAGATTCCATATTGTGAAGCTTTCTTCAAATATGTATTACACTATACGGAAGAAATGATGGACATTTACCCTGTTTCTCTGTTTAAACTGGGTTAAATATGACATAAAGCTAAATATAAGAAAGAAAATTATGTAGTAGCTAATTAATTGGGTTGCTAGCAGGTAATAAAAAAAAAAAAAAAGACATGCTTACTACCCTTAATATTTTAAGATTATTTGCCAAAGAATAAATTAAAGCTTTCACTTTTCTTTTTTAAGTATGCTTCTAAATTAATCTCTGTTAAAATAACAAAAATACTAATGGAGCAGGGTAGCGAAAGTGAATTGATAAGGTAGATAAATTCTATATATTGTTTTAGTATCGGATGAAGCTAATTTGATTAGTTATGCTCCAATTAAAGTGTGATTAGATCTCAATGATTAGATCTCAGTGATTACTTATGCTCTAATCATTTTACTCCAAGTACTTAATGATACTTGGATAACACGTTAAGCGAGATTAGATGAAACTTTAATCCAAACAACTCTACAAGAGAGATTTTGATAGATAATCTCAAAAGGAAAGTTAAAAAAGTGGTTTTTATTAATGAAAAGTTATGGAAACAATAACAAGATCTCCCTCTTTATAATAGGGTAAGCCTACTTCTCCAAGTTACCATAAAAGAGAAACTAAATCATAATTACACTAGAAATAAAAGGATAATAATCGACTCTAAGTAAAATAGAAAATATCAAAAGACCTAAAATGACAAAATTCTAAAATCCTAAAATAACGTCTGACATTAGTCATTTCCTCTGAAAAGAAAAGAAAAAAACTCATCCCTGAGTTTTTATTTATTTATTTATTTATGGTGATGGATTTGGTAGGGATGAATGTGGGAAGCCAAAAAAGTTATGTGACTGACACAAAACTACTCTAATACTAATCAACACAGCAAGGTAGTAGAAGCAGACTAATAGGGTGGATAAACACTAGATATCGTTCAAGAACCGATCAAGTCAAAGCAATTAGGTTACGCTCAAATTGAAGTGTGATTAGATGTTGTTCAAATCTAAATGACTTAATGAGATTTCGATAACCCATTAAGCGTGATTAAATGAAACTCTAAGCCAAACGACTCTACAAAATAGATTTTGATAAA
The DNA here is from genome assembly GCA_039657385.1 of Citrus x changshan-huyou. Classification (NCBI taxonomy): domain Eukaryota; kingdom Viridiplantae; phylum Streptophyta; class Magnoliopsida; order Sapindales; family Rutaceae; genus Citrus; species Citrus x changshan-huyou. Next base: position 12,059,432 of record CM077549.1, read on the forward strand.
TAATCCCAAAGAAAATGTTAGAAAGGGGGTTTGTATTAATCGAAGATTGTGAATAATAACAAGATTTTACTATTTATAATAGGGTAAACATACTCCGTAAATTACCAAAGGCTGGACCATAAATTCTCTACGTATTTTTATTATATTGCCCCCACCTAAATTAATTCTTTGGTTGACTGAAAATCTACGTGAATAGATTGGCCCTATTGAACTGGTATAAATAATATTATTAAAATCACATCAAGCTCTCCATAACTATAAGTCAGCGAAGTTACCGCAGTTGTAATAGTAGGTTGCCACTAGTTCCTAGTCCACCAAGAACGCAACGTAGTAATACTGAGCCACCACTCGCGCAACAAGTGGTTGTTTTAATGTAGATCATGGCTAGGGTTCTCCAGTATATAGAGAACCAAGAATATAGAGCAAACCTAAATCCGCCTTTGCGGGAGGAAGAAGGGCTGCAAAATGACTTGCAAGATGATCTATAAGATGATGATAATAATAGCCCACGAAGGGTTTGTCAGAAAAGCAATCTCAGCCAGGACAGTCAAAAGAACAAAGACTCATGCAAGTCATACTAATCACCCAAGAAACCTTCGTATGTGTTGGAAGCCAAGTAGGATTTGCGCCAGAAGCTGAATTCAAAACGTTAGTGTAGTAAGAATGATTGAAAGGGCTCTAGTGCTAGTGCTAGGTCAGAAGGTCCTGAAGCACAGTTGAGAAAGTCTAACAAACGACTGGATAGAATGGAGAAAAGTCCTATAGAACCACTTTTAAAGGAGGTAGAACCACTATTCACCAAGGACATAGTGGAGGCCTCATTGTCAACAAAATTTAAGATGCCACAAATACAGGTATATAGAGGAAAAAGAGACCTAACTAAGCATCTTCAGCTTTTAGGTTCTGGATGGAGTTACAAGGCACAATAAGGGCAGCCATGTGCAAGGATTTCTCTCTAATGCTTACAGGAGCGGCACGTAAGTGGTATAAAAAGCTGAAGCTTAGTTTCATCTCTTCATTTACCCAACTTAGTCAGATTTTTAGTAGTCAATTTTTGGGAGCGAGAGACCATTAGCTTTCCTATGTCACCTTTTATTAATGAAGCAGGGGAAGGAAGAGTCGTTGAAGGACTATATTATTCGTTTAATAAAAAGGCAGTAAGAGTAGAAAATTATACAGATGCAGTAACATTAACCGCCATAATGGCAAGCCTATGACCAGGAAGATTCCATTACTCACTCGCCAAGAATGCACCATGGACCTTCGCTAAGTTAATATCAAGTGTATAAAAATATTCTAATAGCGATGGGTTGACTAATGCAAAGAAAAGATCAAATTCGACCTTTCAGAGGTCTAGAGAAAAAAGAAAAATAGATAGGGAGGAAACATGGGACCGAGAATCCCACCAAGCAAATTCTCTAGGTAAATGCCACTTAATGCACCGAGAGAACAGCTACTCACGCAGATAAGGGACCTAAACTTATTTCGGAGGCTCAAAGAAATTAGGACCGCACTAAATAGAAGGGATAAAAGCAATTATTATAGGTACCATAGAGATCACGACCATAATACCAATGACTGCTTTGATCTTAAAAAGGAAATAGAGTCCTTAATTCAGAGGAGATATCTGAAAGACTTTGTAAAAAGGAAAACGCATAGGAATATTTAGAACCAGGCCCGAACTAATGCGACACAAAATATTGATGCAGTAGCTGATAACTCTAGGAAATGAGAGTTATTACATCAATTCTAGACTTGAATCAAGATCATTTAGATAACAAATAAGGTGTTTTTATTACATTTTGATTACATTTTGCTTAACCATTCATTTTAGTTGAGTATTAATAAGTTTTGTTTGAATCATAGTAATTTGTGCTAAAAATAGATGCATAATTGTAGGTTCTTGGACAGTCTTAATTCATGAGGGGATGTTGAGACATTAGATGAGCAAGAGGAGGAAAGAAGATGGCCATGAAAGAAGAAAAGCACAATCGGGAGCAATACAATGTTGTTGCGGATGTCAGAGTAACCTGTGTTGTAGCAATCTGGAAGTAAATGCGGGAGAAAACTTAGGCAAGGGTCTGCACATGCTTCATAATTTAACGTATGCACGCTCATGGACTTGTGTTTACCCTAATTGGCAATATAAAAAGAAGGCAATACCACAAAGAAAGGCGGCAAGGAAATTATCATTAGAATAATTAGAAGGAACGAAGAAGAAGAAGATTAGAATTGACGAGTGTTGTTTCGGCAACATTAGAGAATCGTGCAGAATTACTTAGCTTTGATTTTCACCGTGCTCAACTTATATTTATCTTCTTCCTTTAATTGATTTGATGTATTCCGAGATCAATATGTTTATGTTTATTTTTCTCATCCAGATTATGAACTAAATTTACTTGTAGTTGAGTGACAAATAATCCAATGGGTTCTTAACTGTTCTTATATGTTGTTATGGTATTGTTGTAGCATTTTACTCTAGTAATTTTTATGAATATAACTGTTATTTCGGTTGACCACCCATTTAATAGTTTTAGTTAAGATAGAGCAGCAAAAGGGCATGTCTTAGTGGACATTATTAGAGTATTACTTGTTCTTAAGTCGAGTTTCCTGGATTAGGTTATCCTGAATCCCATAAGGGCAATACTTGAAGTTAAGATTTGTGACACTCTAGACATAGGTGTTCACCTTGTAGTTTAGAAAGATTAAAGGATATAGTGTCGTACCATAAATATATGAGCAACTGGTCATTGTTAGTAGATTTAAAGGTATGAGACTTCCAACATGAGATAGATGAGGATGCCGATTTATTCTTCTCGGTGCTGCAAAACTTATTCTAACAACTAGTGCCAATTTGGTAAACAACAGCCACCCCATTAGGAGAGTTTGATCATTCAACTACTATATTCTCAATTGAATCTTAGACACAGTTAACTTAGTTTATTTCATTACAGTATTGTTTTATTTCCATCTCTCACAATTATTAATTACGATAGAATTATTTGACAATTGTTTATTTCGGTCTTTAGTCGATTTGCACTGTTGTGATTGCTTTAGCATTTTGAGTAACATCAATCCTTGTGGAGACGATCTTGAATACTCATCACTTTATTACTTGTTGTGTATACTTGCACATTGGCATTGATAATAATTGATTATACAAATCAATCAACACGTTTTTGGCGCCGTTGCCGGGGATTGATTGTTTATTTTTGAAGTATGAAGTAAATCTTGATAGCACCAAATTTGATTTGATTTATTCTATTTATTGGCAGATCGGTACATGCATCCGCAAAGATAGATCTATGGTATTCCAATTCGATCCTGAGAACAAAGGAGTTTAGAAATTGCTTCAAGCATGAATAATTTACAGGATGTAGGGAATTTGAATCCTCACGGGCCCTTACAACCAGTCAACATTCAAGAAGAGCAGAATGAACATGCTAACGGGAGACAGCCAGGCAAAAATAATATTATTTACATGGCTGATGATAGAGAGAGAGCTACAAGAGATTATGTTGTGCTAACTCCTCAGGTTGTACATCCTGGCATCATCATACCTGAAGTAGACGCTGTAAATTTTGAGTTAAAGCCAGTGATGTTTCAAATGTTGCAAACAGTTAGGCAATTCAATGGATTGCCAAATGAAGATCCTCATCTCCATCTTAAATTTTTCTTGGAAGTAAGTGATGCTTTCAAGATTGCTGGAGCAACACAAGATGCCTTAAGGCTGAGGCTCTTTCCTTATTCTTTAAGAGATCGAGCAAGAGCATGGTTAAATTTTTTACTATCTAATTCCATCACTACATGGAATGAATTGACTGATAAATTCCTAATAAAATATTTCCCACCAACAAAAAATGCAAAATTACGAAATGAGATTACTTCCTTCCACCAACTGGAAGATGAAAGTTTGTACGAGGCTTGGGAAAGATTCAAGGAATTGCTCAGAAGGTGTCCCCATCATGGTATTCCTTGTTGCATTCAATTGGAAACTTTCTACAATGGGTTGAATCCAAGTACAAGGTTAATAGTGGATGCTTCAGCAAATGGAGCTCTGTTATCCAAATCTTATACTGAAGCTTATAAAATTCTGGAAAGAATTGCCAATAATAATTACCAGTGGCCTTCAGCCGGGCAACCAGCAGCAAGAGGATCAGCAGGGGTACATAACATTGATGCAATTACAACCTTATCAGTACAAGTAACCTCATTGACTAACATGGTAAAGGCCTTGATATATGCTCCAGCAACAGTAAAGCTAGTTGTTGAACTTTCTTGTGTATACTGTGGTGAAGAGCATGACTTTGATAATTGTCCTGGAAACCCAGCTTCAGTAAACTATGTGGGTAATTTCAATCGACAACCTCAGAACAACCCATATTCAAATACTTACAATCCTGGCTGGAAGCAACACCCAAATTTTGCATGGAGCAGTCAGAATCGAAATGCTCCAGCATTAAATAGACAAAATAGAAACACACAACCACCTGGTTTTCATCAACAAAGTCAAGGACAAAAGCATAATAGTCAAGATACAATCACTTCATTGGAAGCACTGATTAAAGAGTACATTGCAACGAATGAAGCAATTGTGCAGAGTCAAGCTGTATCCTTAAGAAACCTGAAAAACTAAATGGGACAACTAGCCACAGCAATGAGCAGTAGAACTCAAGGAAGCCTACCTAGCAACACAGAAGATCCCAGGAGGAAGGGCAAAGAACACTGCAAAGTAATTAATTTGAGGTCTGGAAAGAATGTTGATATCCCAGTTGATGTAACCAAAAATGGGAGGGAATTCAATTCAGCACAAAAATTATCTCAAAATGGAAGTATGTTACAACAACCTCCTCTTTAAGACACTGGTTACATGGGCCAAGCTACAGCAACCGCAGAGAAAGTTCAACCAGAACATGCTGAAAAAGAAGTTGCAACACCAGTAGTCACAACCTGTACCAAACCAAATAAACAGAGTTTGATATCCCCTGAAGCTACCCAGCAGTTTAGACATCCACCGCCTTTCCCACAAAGGTTCCAGAAGCAAAAACAAGACAAGCAGTTCAACAAATTTCTTGAAGAAAAGCACAATCGGGAGCAATGCAATGTTGTTGCGGATGTTAGAGTAACCCGTATTGTAGCAATCTGGAAGTAAATGCGGGAGAAAACTTAGGCGTGGGTCTACACATGCTTCCTAATTTAACGTATGCACGCTCATAGGCTTGTGTTTACCCTAATTGGCAATATAAAAAAGAGGCAATACCACAAAAAAAGGCGGCAAGGGAATTATCATTAGAATAATTAGAATGAACGAAGAAGAAGAAGAAGATCAGAATTGAAGATTGTTGTTTCGGCAACATTAGAGAATCGTGCAGAATTACTTAGCTTTGATTTTCACCGTGCTCAACTTATATTTATCTTCTTCCTTTAATTGATTTGATGTATTCCGAGATCAATATGTTTATGTTTATTTTTCTCATCCAGATTATGAACTAAATTTACTTGTAGTTGAGTGACAAATAATCCAATGGGTTCTTGACTGTTCTTATATGTTGTTATGGTATTGCTATAGCATTTTACTCTAGTAATGTTTATGAATATAACTATTATTTCGGTTGACCACCCATTTAATAGTTTTAGTTAAGATAGAGCAGCAAAAGGGCATGTCTTAGTGGACATTATTAGAGTATTACTTGTTCTTAAGTCGAGTTTCCTGGATTAGGTTATCTTGAATCCTATAAGGGCAATGCTTGAAGTTAAGATTTGTGACACTCTAGATATAGGTGTTCACCTTGTAGTTTAGAAAGATTAAAGGATATAATGTCGTACCATAAATATATGAGTAACTGGTCATTGTTAGTAGATTTAAAGGTATGAGACTTCCAACATGCGATAGCTGAGGATGCCGATTTATTCACCCCATTAGGAGAGTTTGATCATTCAACTACTATATTCTCAATTGAATCTTAGACACAGTTAACTTAGTTTATTTCATTACAGTATTATTTTATTTCCATCTCTCGCAATTATTAATTACGATAGAATTATTTGACAATTGTTTATTTCGGTCTTTAGTCGATTTGCACTGTTGTGATTGCTTTAGCATTTTGAGTAACATCAATCCCTGTTGAGACGATCGTGAATACTCATCACTTTATTACTTGTTGTGTATACTTGCACATTGGCATTGATAATAATTGATTATACAAATCAATCAACAGTAATATAAGAATATATTGAGAACCAAAAGGCTACAGGAGGAGTCCTGTAAAAACTATTTTTGGTGGGTTTACAGGTGGTGAGGACTTCAACAGGGCACAAAAAACTCATATAAGGGAGGTTTGGGCAGCTCTAGGAGCATTACCGATCAACTTAGTGGGTAAACCTTCAAAAGAGGCTAGGATGGGACATAATACGATCACATTCACCGAAGAAAAAGCTAAAAGGATACATTAGCTGCACGATGATGCACTGGTTATTTTGATAACCCTAGAAAATAGGAAAGTTTTTAGAGTCCTAGTGGACAATGGGAGTTCAACAGATATTTTATATGATGCAACATTTGACAATATGAATAAATGAAATGAAAATATGAGGCTAATTCATGCTCCATTAATTAGCTTTGGCAGAGAGTGCTTAATTCCTTTAGGCAGTATAGACCTATCAGTTACCATTGGGGAACTAGCTCATCGAGCTACCATGATGGTAAGCTTCCTAATAATGGAGCACCCTTCGGTCTATAATGTTATTTTGGGTAAACCATCTTTCAATATTTTTCGAGCAATAACCTCAACTTACCACTTGATGGTAATGTTCCCTCCAGAAACTAGGATTGGAGTTTTAAGGGCAAATCAAGAAGAGTTCAGAAAATGTTATGCCACCATCTTAAAAGGTAAGATAGACAAACAAGTAAGCCTTCAAGTCACGCTTGATAATAGAGATGAAAGAAATGAATAAAAAGGATCACTAGCGGAGGATTTAGACACCATCCAGTTACAACACGATGATCAGAATATGACAGTTCGTGTTGGCTTATCATTAGCTCTAAAAATACTAGCACACTTAGAAGATTTTCTCAGAGCACAATCTAAGGTGTAAGCATGGTCTCATGAACATATGTCAGGTATAGATCCAAAAGTGATAGTCCACCAATTAAATATGAATACTAGTCATAATCCAATACGACGAAAAAAAGGTTCTTCAATCCAGAAAGATACAAGGCAATAAGAGAAGAGGTGGAAAGAATTTTGAAAGCCAACTTCATTAGAGAGTCAATGTAATGATGGTTAAAAAACAAAGTGAAACGTAGTGGAAAGTAGAGGGTTTCACCGACTTTTATAAAGCATGTCCCAAAGACAGCTTTCTTTTTCTTAGAATTGATTAGCCGGTCGATGAAATTACTGGGCATGAACTATTTACTTTTATGGATGCATATTCTGGCTATAACCAGATTGAGATGTACCCTCCAGATAGAGAAAAGACATCTTTCATCATGGATAAAGGCCTATACTATTACAATGTTATGTCCTTTGGGCTAAAAAATGTAGGGGCGACCTATCAAAGATTAGTCAACAAAATATTTAATGAATAGATTGGAAAAAACTTGAAAGTCTATGTGGATGATATACTTATTAAAAACAAAAAAATAGAAGATCATATTACAGAACTAGATGAAGCATTTAAGATTCTAAAGCAGTACAATATGAAGCTAAACCCAAGCAAGTGCGCATTTGGGTCTCATGGTTAGCTTGCGAGGAATAGAAGCTAACTTAGAAAAAATTGAAGCCTTTTTAGACATGGAGTCTCCAAAGTCAATTAGAGAGGTTCAGAGGTTGACAAGAGAGTTGCAGCCTTGAATTGGTTTATTTCACGAGGGACAAATAAATGCCTACCATTCTTCAAAACTCTAAAAGGGGGGGAAAAGGTATGGACGGAGGAATGCGAGAAATTCACTGGTATCATGTATCGACCTAAAACAACAATTAAAGGGCAAACAACTGCCAACTTATAACAAAATTTACCAGAAACCAAATTAAGAAGGCAAAGACTAGCAAAGTAGTTACGCTAACTTGGAGGTTATATGTGAATGGATCGTCAAACCAACCAGGGAGTGGAGCAAAGCTGATTTTAGTTACTACAGAGCATACAGAGATAAACTATGCCTTTATGTTTTGATTTAAGGCCTCCACCAATGAAGCAGACTACGAGGCTTCGCTCACTAGGCTCGAGTTGGCGAAAAAGATGAGAGCAGAGAAGTTGGAAATTTTTAATGATTCATAATTGATTGTTAATCAAGTTATATCTGAGTACCAGGCACAGAAAGTAGAATGCTGGCATATCTACGTAAGGTCAAAGAATTGCTAACGTATTTTATAGGATACACCATAACTCAGGTTTCAAGGGAGGAAAACAACAGGGCATATGCCTTTGCAAAGCTGGCATCAACCATAAATGCAGACTTAACTAGATTAACCCCTATTGTGTTCTTACAAAATCGAAGTATAAATCACGAGGAGAGCGTCTGAGGGATTACTATTAAGTTCCTACAGGCTCGGAGACATGAATGGAATCGTGCTTCCATATCCTTGGAATGCAGAGCATTTGAGGGATTACTGTTAGTAATGAAGCACCATTGGTTGGTTTTCTTTTCCAAAAATGTAGGCAATTAATAAGGCTTTCTAGGTGATTAGAAAGATTATTTTTTTCTTTTTTACACTAATAGGAAGTTGTTACTAGCTCACATTTGTGACAATTTATCTAATAACAAAGCATATCATTGTCTTTCTCTAGATTTTATGTTATTGTTTAAAATTTTCTTTTATTTGAAAGAGTGAAGAGCAGCAGCCATGCTCCCTAAGAAGCACAAACCATGCTCCCAGGAATGGGAGCAGCATGAAAGATTAATAGTATTCCTTTCCTTCCTAAGAAAAATGAAAAGCAATGAAAGTAAAAGAATTCTTCTTACCTTTATAAAAAAAATTCCACAAAACCAGTCAAGGGACGAGGATCAATAAGTCACTAGTACCAAAGAGATTGATAAAGACAGAAGTGTGTGCTCAGTTTACAACTTTATTACTGGAACTATCCCATTACAAAGAATAGTAAAAAAAAAAAAGCAACAACTAAGATGTGGGAAGCTAATAGAAGAGGCATTATCCAATATATAATTGGTAATGAACATCATCAATCTTCTAGAAAGCAGTAATTAAGTTGAGGGTGGAGACTCTCCATCATGGCCTTAACTTTAGCACCACCTTTTAAAAATTCCTCATCAAGGATATTCTTAAAATCAGTATAAACTTTGAACTCTCAATGACTGAAGCCTTTATACTTTGAATTTAGAGGTTTAGTTAGTTAACAGAGCTGGACAGTTCCTGAACTTGGGACTGGGATTGAGCTAATTCTTCCTTTATAGCATTAAGATCCAACTTCAATTGGGCCACGAGAGCTTTCTCTTCCCTTAAACACTTCTTCAGCTCATAAATCATTTTCCTAAAAGCTTGGCCTGACTCAAGTAAAGCATTCATTTCCAGTGTCAGGGATTTTATCTTCTTCTTTAATATTTGAATAGCACAACCAAGCTGGAGGAAGATGAGTACAATTAGAATTCAACCTCATACCAATAATGGCAACACAAAAGTAGTATTGTGTAATAATTGATAAACATTGGCAAGCATAGCATCAACGGGATCAGAGCTCTCAATTTACCTCACGTTATCAGCAAAGATATGTTGAGACCAAGATTGAACAAAAGAGTTCAGCTATGCTTGAGAAAGATCTTACTAAGTGAAGTTCTGTAAACCTTCAAATTAGGGCAGATTCCTTAGATAGAGTCTATTGGAAAAGGTGTAGACGTAAGAGCATTAGTGGAACCAAATGTAGAGCGAGAGCTGCATATTGTAGATATGAAGTCTCATGAGTGAAAGCTAGAAATAAAATTTCTCGCTACAACCCTGGAGCAAGTGTTTGGTATAACCCTAGCTCGGTTACAATAATGGAAACAGATGCATAATGAGAGCTTGTAGATTGTGGATACGGAGTTTCATGAACAAGATGGAAATAAATTTTGTTGTCGCAACCCTGGTACAATTTAAGGTGCCTAGTTCAACCCTTACGCAGTTGCAATTGTCTGAAAAGATGATTCTACAGTTTGAAAGAGTGGCATATCCCTAAGTTTCCTATTAATCTTTAAAGTCGGGTATTTGTCTATTTTCTTTTCTTTTCGAGCAAAGTGGTCTTTAGGAGCCATAATTGAAAAAAACGAAAAAGAAAAGAAAAGTAAAATGTTACAACCTTTCTGCAGCATAAAAATTATTATTCTTAAGTAGAAGCTCACTGGGTGAGGGAATATTGGTAGAGGCAGAAGGGATAAAACCAAAAGCAGTTAGAAAGCCTATTTGAGAAAGGCATTTCCAGGACCACAAGTTTCTAGGATCTTTAAAAACTTTGTTGGTCTAATCTTACTTAGCAGGATTGATAGGGTTGCAGCTCCATGACACTGTTTAAAAAAAGAAAAGAGGAGTAAGCACACTAATAAAGAAAAAAAAGCATGCAGAGATTTCCTATTAAGCTACCTGAGTAGAAAAGTGAGTTTGAACTCAATACCCAAGGTACATGTCAGGAGAATCCTCAAGCTTCCAATCGTCAATGGTAAAAAGACAAGAATCTTTCTAGAAACTACATGTGATTTGCCTTGGATGATTAGAGCGGGACACTTAGCCCAAATACAAACATAATACCAACCCTTTAGAAAAGGAGTCTTTATCATATGAAAGGCTCATTAATTGGTAAACTCACTAAAATTGGCTAATTGTGGGACATGAAAAGCCTCTCAATTTCCATAAGACATGCATGCCAATCATGGCACACCAAACATTAGGCCAAAGCTATGTCAGGGCACAGTTAAGGCAGATCAACATATACTTTAAGAAAGGGTGCAATGGTAAGCTAACGCCATATTGAAATAAATCAAGGTGAAAGCGATGACCCTAGGAGGAGGCTGACTGGCAAGCTCACCAAATTGAGCTTTTCTAAGTTCAACTTAACTTGGGATCTCATATTTAGTCTAAAGGATGAGACGGATTTTTCAGATATCTTATTCCATGCCTCATCGATGGACCAGCTAGTGCCGGATTGGAAGTTAGTTTGGGTATTAGGGATAAATGATGCAATACTGAAATTTATAATAAGAGGTAGTTGGTCAGCTGAAATATGATAATAATCATCATCATCTTCAAAGTAGTCATGGTGAAAGGAGTTAGAATTATTCTCATAATTTGAAGACATTGAAATTTCAAAAAATAAAAAACAAAAGAAAAGACATTTATTAAAGAAAGTGAAAGCCAAAGGGATGGAGCTTCCACAAGGTGGGTGAATGGTGTAAATGGTGGTTTATATAGAATGAATAGAGAGAGAAACAATTCGTGCTCTCATGCTTCTAGTTTTGGTGAAACAACAAAACTAAGAGGTAGGGAGCAGCTGTTATAGATAATATAAAAATCAATAAAAGCGTGCAGAAAAGTTGAAAAACTATGCTCTCTAAGGAATTGAAATCATGTTACAAAAACCATGCACCCCAAGAGTGGGGAGAAGCAACCTCACTCACACGAGTGGGGAGCAGGAGCCATGCTCCCTAAGGAGCAGAAACCATGCTCCCCAAGAGTGGGGAGCAATAGCGGGGAGCCGAAACCATGCTCTCCAGGGAGCATGAGCCATGATAAGCCATGGACCGTAAGCCCATGGGACCATTGACCTGTTTTTGGATCATGGACCACCCAGAAAAGCCTTGTCTAAATAGAGGGGCTATTGTTAAATCAAGCCCAACTAAAAAAAAAGTCAACAATAAAATGATATTGCTCAGTCCAGAAGTAAATTAAATAAAGTTTGACATGAATACACCCATTAAAAAGATAAAGAATATTTTATAATTCAATCCTAAAAGATAGAGGAGAATTAGGATGAGTTTAAGTGGAAAAGGGATTTTATCTAGAGAGAGTTATAAAAGCAAAGGTCTCTCTTAGTATGAGGACAAACGTTGAAAAAGTAGCCAAGAAAGGAAGGGTTGGATTGTAATTACGATCTTAATAAAAGATTTATTCTCTTTGTCCACGGATGTAGAATAAAGGCCGAATCACGTAAATTCTCCGTGTCTTTTTATTATATCGCCGCCACCTAAATTAATTCTTTGTTTGACTGAAAATATGCGTCAATAATAATAATGTTAGGGATCCCAACATTTGAGTCACAATGCTATGTGTCTCTCATTTATTGAATGGTGGATTTCATAATTACTAAATTTACATAACTATCATCCAATGGATGAGTGCCACATCAGTTAGAACTTAAATTGGGACTTAGATGTTGGGATACCTATCATTGCTCTTCTTAAAAAATAAAAGAAAAATAAACTATAATCACCATCCCATATGCCTAATCACTACTAGAAAAATAACTTTTACTGACACTTGTCTTGTGATACTTTATTAAAAAGTATCAGTAATTACATGCATTTCGGACATTTTCCATGTTTAACAAATAAATATCACAAATTTGTGATACTATAGTGTCTGTAAATTAAATATCAGAGATCGTGACAATAAGGTGTTAGTAATTAGAAAAATAAAACTTTAATTTTGTGTCCATTAGGAATCGAACTAAAGACCTCTAAACTTTAACTTTTTAATTTTAAACATTAACCACTGGGCCATGAGTTGGATTTTGATTTTTGGCTTAATAAGTAAATAATATTAAAAATTAAATTAAATTACCTAGATACTATGTCGTTTTAATGGAAGGTGTACATGAAAACCTAAAATCTAAAATTTTTAAGAAGTGAAAAAACATTCCCCACGGCCGCTTCTTGTTATGAACTGAAGCTCTCTCTCTCTCTCTCTCTCTCTCTCTCTCTCTCTCTCTCTCTCTATAACAATGATCTACCTCAGCCGTCGCCGTCAACCTTCAAATCGCCATCCTTGACCTAAAATACCCTTGAACTAGAAAGTGTTGTGAAGAATTTGAGCAAAGCTAGGGTTTTTTTGAAAGTTCGAATCCAAAAATTAGGGCTTTTTTGTAGGGGGTATTTCATTGTTTTTAATGTTGAGTTCGAAGAGAATGATTTTGCCGCCGTTACCGCCTAAGCAGTATGGAGTGACGAAGCCAATATCAATTGCAGGATCGATGGAGGGTGATATGCAAAGAACCCATGAGAAAAGGTTTTGTTTTATCTTTATTTATAATTACTTTTTTCTTTCTGTATAGAAAACCCTTATTTCAATTTCCTTTAGGGTTGAAGTTTTTGGTTGGAGCTGGGTTTTATGAAAGCAAAGAAGAAGCGGCAAAGGGAGAAGAGGTTCTGTTTCGAATTAGACAGGCAAGAGTTTTTTTTAAAAAAAATTAATTATTGGTGATTTTGAAACCTGGGATGACCTTGTTGTAATATTTTTGTTATCAGTTGGTTCATTCTTCATTTTGTAATTGGGTTACGAATTGAGTTTGTTTGAATTGTATTGGTGATCTTAGAGGTTTTATTTTATTAGAGAATTTAGTGATGAACCAGAAATAACTTCATCGTCTGCCAAATTCGTCTGGCAAATTCGTGTTCTTTAACTCCCATTTGAATTTTTTTTTTGGTTAGTCAAATTGATATTTACTCATTCATTTAAGTTCACACATTAATTCTCAACCGTCTTAGTTGGTTAATTGGATCCTATTAATAGTCTCAGGATAATTATAAGTGACTGGGTTGTGACATTGAGTTGTGACTCAAATATTGTACTGCCCGCTTCATTCTGCTTTATGATGCTTAGTTTAATATCTTAGACAATGGAGGAATCGAAACTGGAGCATGGAATGTATTTATTTCCATAGTTGGGATCTTGGAGATGTTTCTTTACGTGTTTGTTCATTGAGCTAAAAATTTAATCTCACTTAGCTGTGACTAAATTTTTTTTTACTATTATCAATGCAGGTAATTAATTGTTTCTGACAAAATGAAGCATAAAGATAGGAAACTGATTTCTCTAAATGGTGATAAAAGTCCCAGGATTGTTCCTTTGACAGTATTGTTTGTTGCACTACGTGGGTTTTCGTTTTACCTTGGTAGAATCTTTTGTTCTAAGAAAAATAGAGTCGAGATTAGGGATGTCCAGAAAGCAGTCCCGTCTCCCAATGATCCAGCGGTTGCTCCGCTTCAGATCAAATCTGTTAACTTCCCTGAATGCAGCAGCAACTATCAAGACTACACTCCATGCACAGATCCAAAGGTATACCTTAAATGCTTATTTGATAATAGTAACAGCTTCTAGGCAATGTTACAAAGCTATATGATATCAAGTGGCCATATTGATGGCAAACATTCATTGCTACAGAGGTGGAAAAAGTACGGTGCTCATCGGCTGACTTTCATGGAACGCCACTGCCCTCCAGTTTTTGAGAGGAAGGAATGCTTAATACCCCCTCCTAATGGGTATAAGCCACCTATCAAGTGGCCAAAAAGCAGGGATGAATGTTGGTACAGGTATTATGATCTATTAATGAACTGGTTTTATTGTCCACTGATGTTGCCCTTAAGTCAATTTTGTTCTATTATTTGGATCTAGTTTCAGGAATGTGCCTTATGATTGGATTAACAAGCAGAAGTCAAATCAGAATTGGCTAAGAAAACAAGGAGAGAAGTTCCTCTTTCCTGGTGGAGGTACAATGTTTCCCAAAGGAGTTGGTGCATATGTTGATTTGATGCGAGATCTGATTCCAGAAATGAAAGATGGGACAGTTCGAACTGCTATTGACACTGGATGTGGGGTGAGTTTTGTTTTCCATTTGCCCACTTTTTCATCTAATCATATACTGGGCTAATCTATGTTGCATTGATGGTTTATTCTTATGGTGCCTCTTGGTCATCTTAGGATAAATTTAACGCACTTACATTTTTTTTTATAGGTTGCTAGCTAGGGAGGTGATTTATTAGATCGTGGAATTTTAACGGTTTCTCTTGCACCAAGAGATAATCATGAAGCTCAAGTTCAATTTGCATTGGAACGTGGAATTCCCGCAATTCTTGGCATCATTTCCACACAGCGCCTACCTTTCCCCTCAAATTCATTTGATATGGCTCATTGCTCAAGATGCCTTATCCCGTGGACAGAATTCGGTAATTAGTCATATACTATGAAGATATTTTCTAGAAAAGTATCATTATCAAATTGATTGGATAATAGCAGTTAAGATTATTCAATTGTAAGAATAACTTGTCTTGTAATCAGACATCTTTGTGTATTGAAGTATTTGGATTGTGTGATATATATTGATAATATTTAAATGTTACGAAAGGTTTTGATATATAAATTGATTTTTGTTCTTATTTCTCACAGCCTTTTAATTCTATCAACAAATCAATGGGCAACATGTCATTTTATATAATTATTTTTTAAAATAATAAATAAAGTAGTGATACTATAGTAACAGTAATCACAAATACTAATATAGTATTGTAATATTTTGATACCATGGTGTTATTATTTTAGTGATACTATATAGTAATAGTAATCACTGACACCACTTACAAGTGTCACTATTTTTCTGACTCCCAGATTATTGACACAATTAATAAGTGTCAGTAAAAGTAATTTCTGACACTATTCTAAAGTCAGTAAAGACCATTTTTCTGGTAGTGAATGATCCTTCTAAAAATTGTAATTTAATGGTTAGTAAGGCAACTAACTAGATTGACATCACTTTATTAGTTAGTAAATCATTAACAAAACTTTTAAAAATAATAAAATAGGACTATAACTAAAAAAGGAAATCAAATATTGATCATAAGGTTCTAGAAATGTTAGAACTTTTAATACATGCCAAACTTGTTGCTACTATCTAATTGAGATGTTAAAATCTTTTTTATTGAAAATAATGGGAAATTTACAAAAATGGCCATAAAACTTTTGCGTTTTTCAACTTTAACCCTCCAGAGTTTTTTCTATCATAACTAGCCAAACACCCTATGTTTGGACTACATTACTCTCATCACTTTCATCAAATTTACAAAGCCATGCCACTTTTTCAATTCCAGTACAAATAAATACGGATCTTCTTCAACAACTTAACAAACCTTTATCACTCTCAACAAACTTCATCATTCTCGATAAATCAATTGCATAATTGAATATATAATCATCAATGGGAGAGCTTCTTAAAATTAGTTTATGCTCTTACACAATGTAAACCTTTAATCTATTGATTTTATCAACTAAGTTCGAAATTAAAGTGGGTTTTGTTGTAAATATTGTTATTTTTCATTCATAAAATAATGTGATTTATTAAAGTACTTAGTTTGAGTTGCGATATGAAGAAAAATCATTGAAAACACAGAAAAATCGGGCAAAAAATGAAGTTCAGAACAAGTGAGACATGCAAGTGGGATAGGTGCCTGTCTCACATAAACGCACTGCATTTATGTGCGACAGGCACCTGTCCCACTGCCTGTCGCACATAAACCCACGGATTTTATGGAGTACATGATTTTGGATTTGATTTGTCTCGTCGTAAGCTTCGAAACGATATATTATACGCCTAAAACGGGTATATATAGCTCAAATTATGGCTTTCGAAACATATATGAAATTTAGTGAGACAGACAAGTGGGACAGGTGCATGTCGCACATAAATGCAGTGCGTTTATGTGAGACAGGCACCTGTCCCACTTGCATGTCTCACTTGTTCTGAACTTCATTTTTTGCCCGATTTTTCTGTGTTTTCAATGATTTTTCTTCATTTCTCAACTCAAACTAAGTACTTTAACAAATCACATTGTTTTATGAATGAAAAATAACAATATTTGCAACAAAACCCACTTTAATTTTGAACTTAGTTGATAAAATCAATAGATTAAAGGTTTGCATTGTGTAAGAGCATAAACTAATTTTAAGAAGCTCTCCCATTGATGATTATATATTCAATTATACAATTGATTTATCGAGAATGATGAAGTTTGTTGAGAGTGATGATGGTTTGTTAAGTTGTTGAGGAAGATCCGTATTTACTTGTACGGGAATTGAAAAAGTGGCATGACTTTGTAAATTTGATGAAAGTGATGAGGGTAATGTAGTCCAAACATAGGGTGTTTGGCTAGTTATGATAGAACAAACTTTGGGAGGTTAAAGTTGAAAAACGCAAAAGTTTTATGGTCATTTTTATAAATTTCCCGAAAATAATAGGCCTGTGGTACTAAAAATAATTTGGACTTCACCCACCCTTAAATTTTAAAGTCAACTAATTAGAAAAAAAAAATTAAGTCATTCTAATCAATAAGTTTGATTAATCTAATTATAAAGAATAGTTGTTTATTTAATGATATTTTCGAAGATTTTGTTGGATATATTTGAAAATTCAAAGTTTCGGATGTTGACGTTAATCGACTATAGCACGAACCGTAATTAAAGCCAATAAAGTCATTAGCTATATTAGTAATAAATTTAATACTTGTAGTTTTTTTGTTAAGTAAGGTCATTATATATAATAAATCCAGCTGTATTAGCGAATAATAATAAATTTCGTTCTTTAATAATTTTAACTAGGGCTTCTAAACTAATAAAAACTAATTAGGGAAGGTCAGTGTAAATTAAGCCGATACTAGCCTATAGTATACGTTTCATTTGTCAAAGACGATGCAACACATATAGTAAATTTCCAATAAAACAAATAAACAAAGACTTTAATTAAAGTTGAGGGTGTTACCTAGTTCTTTATGTAAAATCTCGAGTGGAAATAAAAGATTTAAGGTGGATGATATAAATTTTTTGAAGATAAAACACATTTGCTATATGATATCTAGGATGAAGAATGACTGGAACAATTGGATGAGTCGATCAACATAAGGTCGAGATTGATAATCAAATCAAATAAGTAATTAATAAAATTAATCCAACAGTCACCCATAAAATCAATAGTGGTAGGACTATTTTTACTATAAAAATATTTAGTACACTTTTTTATTTTTTATTTATATAAGATAGCCCAAAGGTAATTTACTATAAAGAGCAATCCATTACACTAAAATCAATATAATTCCTCTGCTTTCCGTTTTTCCCTATCTTCACATCTATTGTCTCCTCATTTTATAATTTACTCATCAAAAGTAGTCATTTACATTCAGAATTGTCGATAAATCTGCTAAAAGAAGGATCGAACTATGTCAAAATTCGTCAGTTCGGTGTGGTTTGTCTCTCCTTGCCCCCCACACCCCCCCCCCCCCTCCCCCCCCCAAAGACAGGGGTTAAGATCCAGGGGATTTTGATTTGTAAAATCAGGGTTATGATTTATGATTTAATGAATGGTTTGGTTTTTGAAAAATACACTTTTTATTTTTGGTTTCTATATCTCTTTTAATTTTTTTATTTTATGGTGTAAATTAAAGGGAAATGTTTTCATTTTTCTAATATTCTATTAAAGTTACTAACGGTGTTAAGTTGGTAGTAGAAAAGTGATACATTTTTTAAAGAAGTGGTGGATAGCTAAAGAAGTCAAAAGTGTTAGTGTTTTTGAAAAGTGGTGAAACTCTGGGTGGACTGTAGATAATTTTTTCTAAATCAAAAAAGAAAAGAAACACTTAATTAGAGGACATGCGTACAATGAACCTTACCCCTCATCAAATGCAAGTACAGTAGGTCACAAAGAACACAGACATCATCAAGGAATTAAAAATTATGCATGAAACCTAATTCAAAAAAAAAAAATAGCAATAATATCATTTGAAAGAAAGAACCGATAACTGACGGAGCTTCATTAGTCAGTTTATACTAATTAATCTTACAGATATTCAATTACAATGGCAACTTGATTTGGAATGACGTTTAGTCATGGTCATATTTTATTGGTTTTTGTTTTGAATATTTAAATAATTGCATGCTTGTCTAGTGTTAAAATATCTGCATATAAATATATTGCCGGTATTGGGTGGAATTTGGGATATCCATCAAAAGAAAATTATTTCATCAAATTGTCATCCCCGGGTCAGTTTGAATTAGGAAATTTCACAATGGCCAACGATAACGGTACGTTGACTAATCCTCCTACTTCCCTAAAAATTAATGCTAAGCTCTGGTCTATATATATTTTTCCCTACAAAATGTGTAGCCGTAGCCAAGTGATCAATCTAACCAACTCTTTCATTAATACTGTCTAATCTCAATTTCAGAAAATTTGAGAGAAAAAAGGAGCCTTCCTCCAGCCGACTACATATTTAAAATAAAATCATTCAATCTACTAGCAGACTCAACAGTGGATAGATTTGAATCTGGTGTTTTCGAATCCGGAGGCTACTATTGGTGCCTCTGCACGTTCATCCATGCTTGCTTTCTTTATCGGATTTGAATTCATTACTGAGTTTTTTTTTTTTCTAGGTTATTATGATTAGTAGGTGATATTCGATGAAATATAAATGATAGAAGATTATAAAATTACACTGGATCAAAATTCTTCTTTATCGTATAATATGAATTGCATTGAGAGTACCCGGACTCAAAGGCTCTCTCTCTCTGTGGCTGGAGATCAAATATATAATTGTTTGGCGATTAATATAATTTTTCTTGAATTTAATGGCAGGAGATTGGTATTTTACCCAAAGGGAAAAGGGAGCAGCGATCATCTTTCCCTTTACCTGAAAATAGATGAAAGTAATTCTTATCCTAACGCTGCTTGGAGTGTTAATGTCTACTACAGATTGTTTGTCTATGATCAGATTAGGAACGATTACTTGGCAGTCCAAGATGCTAAATCTGGAGTGAGGACCTTTGATCAACAGACAAGTGAATTGGGCTTTGACAAATTTCTTACACTAGCAGAATTGAATCAACATTTAAAAGGGTACCTTCTTAATAATACATGTACATTTGATGCTGAGATTTATGTCATTAAACCTACCGACACTGAGGGAACTCTTTCCAAGGAGGACTCGCTTGCTGTTATTAGAGAAAGAGGAATTGATCGTGGTTGCAACCAATTCGTTAATTGCTTATTCACTGCTTTCATCAAATCAATCAAAACTCTTATTATCGATCGTGTACCCTGTTTAGGTATCCTACTGAATCTGGAATAAAGTCTCAAGTCTTTGTTTCATCGCCTGTTCCTTTTAGTATCTGCATTTTCATTTTTACTTTCAGATAAAGGTTTAGCTTCAGAATTAAAGATGTTGTCGCTCTTTCTGTTTTTGGCTTATTGCATTTTGTTATTACGAGGGGTAAGGCCGGTAAAAAGTTTAAGATTGAGTAACGTAATTGTCTCTTTGTAATCAATAAATAAAAGTTTTGCTTATTTCCACGGTTCCACCAATATGGTTGACCAAGAAAAAATTTTATTTTGTAACTTCCTAATGTGACGCCTACACTAAGCTAACATATTTTATTTTAAAAAGAGCGGGGGTGTTTTCACCTTACTTATTGTGTAAACTTACCCATTTCTTGGAAAATATATACAATATGTTTCCATTATTTTTAATAAATACAAATTAGTAAAAAAATTGGTGCATTTAATTAATTAATCCTTCTTATAATTTTTCCTTACTTCGGTTTCTCTAACCAATTTTTACCATTGAGGTTGCTTTAACACAAATTTTATTTGACTATTTTATCCTTACGACATAAAAGGATAATTTACATTTTGTTCAAAAATACTATAAAAGTTAGAATTTGTTCAATCATCCATCCTAAATTTGTAATTTCTATCTACTATCCCAAAAAAAAAAAAGGCCTTTACAAAAGGACCACCATTGTCATTTGTGTTTGTTTCTGTTTTATCATTCTGTAAGGGTAATTTTGTCTCTTTATTTCAATTTTACCATTTTGTTTCTATTTTACTATGTTAATACAATTTGTAAACTCAAGGTGAAATTAAAATCAAATAAATTAAAACATTTTTAGTATTTTTTAACGCAAAGTAAGCTTAAGGTGGTTGGTTGATAATTTTCTTGACATAAAATGGCCAAATTAATTGACCTGAGAATATTTGTCAATTTTCGTATACAATAATTCAGGTATTCAATCTTGTGATATATAATCTAATGTTTTTGTATGAAATCTAATAGTTTTCAGTACCATATACGTAAAATACATGAATTTGAGATCTCGATAATTTACATGAGTATTGTACCTTAAAGACATTATGCTGGTTAATTAAAAATAAATAATCATAGTAATAAATGTTTTGGTACATTTACTTTATTAAGGTAAAATGATAAATTTAAAATTAGGGTAAAAAGCAACTTTAGTAGTCAAATATAATAAAATATCTAAGTCACAAAAATATAAATTAAGATACATTTAATTAATTAGTTATAAAAATTCTTCTTTATTTGAAATTTTTAAAAATAATTTGAACTTTTTGTAATTATGTTCTAGAAGTGGGGTAGCTTTACAAAAATTAGGGGTTGAAAATATTATCGACCTTTTAGATGGAAGTAGGGGAACAATTTTTGAAAGAAACTTACAAAATAAGTCGCCACAATATTTTAAAGTTCCTAGTATAACCTTCTTATTTTAATAAAAAAATTATATCATATTTTTCCAAAAACAATAATAGAAAAACCATAAATCTATCATATTACCACAACAACAAAAAATTTCAATTTAGAATTAAAGTTTGGGAATAAAATTTGGAACAGATTTACGACATCATAAACAAACTTTTACAATGTTATAAACTATTTACAGCACCACATAATTTTGGATCTGAAGCTAACTCTTACCACAACTTCATATTACTTAATTTCTATTACACACACACTATATTAAGAATTTTATTTATTTTTATAACTATTATTAATTTCCTCATATTTTAATGAATTGAATTTTTTCAATTTAAGTAAATTTATTTGCTTTAAAATTAAAAAAAAATTCTGGAAAATTTATCAAATTTTCTCTAGAAAAATAAAAAACAACTTATGTCTATTTTAGTCATTATACAATGAAACAAACATTATAGTAATAAAATTTACCAAACACAAATATTTTGCTTTTGAAACTCATAGTAAGCACAACAACATAATTTACTAGACACTTGGTTGTATGTTTGTTTAGTGGCTTATTTCATAGGTATAATAGAAGTTGCAACAATCTTAAATTGGCCCGAAATCTTTCTATCAACAAAAAAATTTGTGAAAAATATTAAGTAATTTTATATTACTGTTAAGAGGCCTTGTAAAAAAAATTGGCTAAGGCCTCAAATGCCCTTTAGCTGGCCAGGGAATGTTCTTTCCTCAATTTTTTTATTGATCCCATTGCAGGATACACTGACTTTGTAATCTGCTCATATAATGGTATCATCATCAGATGTGCTCCAGGCTAAAGCACGTTATCTTCAAGATGTTATATGGACCACCTAAGTTATAGTCTTCTATTATTTTTAAGTTAAACTCATTTGTAATCTTTGTTTATTTATTTTATTAACAATTTGATTTTTTTAATTGATTGTATAAGTTACGTGTTCATGCCATGAAAAATTATTCAAGAAAAAAAAACTGCAGAAGTCTATAGAGAGAGGCGCGACCTACACACACACACATTTTTGCCTTGACTACTTCAACTAAAGTCTTTATTTAATCATATGTTCCTCCATGATCTATACTTATTTGTATTTTCCCTTTCAGTTTCAAACATAATGGGGTCCTCAAGATGTTGTCAATTTGTGTTTTTGGCTTTATGCATATTGTTACTTCGGGTAAGGCTGGTTACGACCCCTTCATTGAGTGCAATTTCCTTTTTTCAATTAATAAAAAGACTAAATAAATTGTTACTCTATATACACATATATGCACAAAATAAAACGCGAATTTAGCATTTTACATATCATTAATCATTTTATAATGTTGAAAATCATTTTGTTGGATTGCAAAATATTGATTTGAAAAAGTTCTATGAAGAATATAATTCTTCTTATGTTTATTAATGAAATTTATAGAGTAACTTATACAAATGAAGACTAACTAGCTATTGAAAGGCTTAATAACATCAAAGAAGAATAAGTGAATACTCCCTAAACTATTGCACAATATCTTTATAAAATAAGAATGAAATATTCGTACATGATATTGGAATTCAAGTTTAAAATCGTGCTAAAGATATTCCTTGACAAATAGCTTTGACTTGACCAAGTTGTATGAACTGATAAACCCCTTGTTGATGACTTTCCTTTTGGTAATTTTGATCAGTTTACTCAACATCCCCCTCAAGCTGGCAAATGACATTTGATGAATGCCAAGCTTCTATCTGAAATCACGAAACATGGCTTTCGACAAAGCCTTTGTGAAAACATCTGCAACTTGTAATGGAGAATGGACAAACTTTGTAACCAAGGCACCATCGGCAACCTTTTCTCCAATAAAGTGATAACCTAATTCTATGTGCTTCGTTCAAGCATCAAAATCTGGGTTAATAATCATATGCAAGGCACTTAAATTATCACTTAATTTTGTGGAAGTTGAGCAAGAGGAATGACAATTTCTCGGTAGAGATGTGTGGTCCATGCGAGTTCTGTTGCTGTGGATACAAGGACTCGGTACTCAGCTTTAGCAATGGATCTAGGGATTTTTGGTTGCCATTTTGAAGACCATGAGATGCTATTTGCACCCGTGTAGACACAGTAAACCTGATAATTCTTCGAGTGTTTGGAAAGACTCCCTAACCAGCATCACAAAAGGCAATAATATTAAAAGAGCTTTGTTGAGGAAACCTAATCCCATAGTCCAAGCTCCATTTTAAGTACTTGAGAATACATTTAACAACAGGTAAATTAGCATCTGTGGGTGTTTGAAAATACTTACATACCTTATTAACTGCATGAATGATGTTTGGGCTGTTGGGGAAAAATTAGGTTTTTAAATTTTTATAAAACCTTTTAAGGACCGCTCTCATATAATATATAAGAATTTGTATTCTAGAAATCGTACCTTGAAAATCTGAGTTGGCTTTTTCCGCTGAAGTGATTTAGGCTCCTAGATCACGATCCGCCACCACCACTCCTGTTAGATCACGATCCGTCACCACCACGCTTGTTAGATCACGAACTGTCACCAATGATCTTCCAGGTTATGATTCAGGTTCGATCTGCACTTGATGTGTGGGCGCCTTTATCACTACCAAAGCAACTACCACGAGAAAATTTTTCTCTCAACAATAGAGAGAAAAAAATCTTATTCTCTTATCTGTATAAAGTGGCTACTATCTTTTTCTTTAGAGAAAATAAGCCTTTTATATCACCCTTTAGTGAAAACCCTAGGCTTCAAATAATCAAAAAACAAAACTCACGTTATTTGCTTTTTCTATAGGGGACCCACCTTGTAAAATAACATAAGGCCCCTTACACAAAAGCTAATTAAATTGAACCTCCCACTAAATGATATATTTAGGCTTTTGACCCAAATAGCTAGTTATCTTACTTATTAGTCCAGTAGTGGTGCAGTCAATTAAATGAGCTAACCCGGGGATCATTTGGGAACATACAATAGTGGCTACAATAATTAGGCCTGTAATTAAACTAGCCCAATTATTTAATTCCAAATCTACTCCACTAAAAGATTGGAACTGACTTCCATAATTGTATGCTCGAATAATAATTCGTCCCAAGCCACATTGATTTCTTTACTGCACAATCATTTGTACCACATCGTTAATTAAATTGATATCTCAACTGTCCAATCAATTTAATAACATCTTATTCCTTGATCCTTACTGGTTTTCTCTAATGATCATTTTCAACATACTAAATATGTGGACACACTCTGGCCAGAGAATTCTATGATCAAGTGCCGAAAACTCATCAAGAGATGTGTTGTATAAATTCTATATTGTTAATCCATAACTCCAATACTCATAATTGCTCCCACCAAGATACCGGGTAATCTTGACCACAAGGATGTGTCGTGCCCATTGGTAACTCAAATGAAATAACAATTACAATCATGAAATCATAATTAACTCAAGATTAAGATTACAGTAAAATCAATGCCTATGAGATTTAATAAGTCTGACAGTTATTACAAAGTTAATTAAATCTCATATGTGATCCTGTTCAATGTAGTCGTACTACATCAATAAATTCATACATGATTAAGACAAATCATTCAATGAATTTGTTACAGTCTATACCTAAATAAAGTGTCCAACTTTATTTATCAACTGCGAACTAAATTTATTTAATCATAAGATAACTTGTATTTATGTCTTCTGTGAATCCACATGGTGATCACATAAATACATATAATATGATTAAATGGACTTTAATACAAATATTAATGCAATTAAGATATTTGAATAAAATACCTCAATTATTTTATTAATCAGAAAAATTGTTTATTACAATTAAATAAACACATATGCTTTTAAAGAGCATATTTTCCCAACAATCTCCCACTAGCTCTCAAAGCATATTTGGCATCTCACGCATGCTCATGGATTCTAAGTGCAAGTTAAAAGGGTTCCCAGGTATGGCCTTAGTAAAAGGATCTGCCAAGTTTTGCTGTGACACAATCTGAGTAACCTCCACATCACCTCTCTGCACTATATCCCTTATAAGATGATATTTCCTCTCAATATGTTTTTGTTTCTTGTGGTTCCTTGGTTTCTTAGATTGAGCTACCGCACCACTATTATCGCAAAATAGTTTAAGGGGTGCAGTTACAGCAGGTACCACCTCAAGATCTTGTAGGAATTTGCGGAGCCATACAGCTTCTTTTGCAGCTTCGGATGCAGCCACATATTCAGCTTCAGTTGTGGAGTCTGCGATACAAGATTGTTTCACACATCCAACTAATAGCTCCACTTCCCAATGTAAACACATAGCCGGAAGTTGATTTTCTGGAATCCTTATCTGACATAAAGTCAGAATCAGTATAACCCACTGGAATGAGTTCATCACCAGAATACACAAGCATATAATTTTTAGTTCTTTTCAGATACTTCATTATATGCTTGACCGCAGTCCAGTGTTCAGGTCCAGGATTAGATTGATATCTACTAACCATCCCTATCGCAAAACAGATGTCTGGCCTAGTGCAAAGCATGGCATACATGAGACTTCCCACAGCATCTGCATAGGGAACTCGTCTCATTCTCTCTATCTCTTCAGATGCTTTAGGTGATTGATCCTTAGAGAATGCAATTCCATGTCTGAATGCTAATAAACCAGTCTTGGAATTTTCCATGCTAAATCTAGCCAATATCTTATCGATATAGACTGCTTGAGACAAGGCTAAAGTTTTATTCTTCCGGTCTCGTAGTAACTTGATACCAAGAATATAACTTGCCTCTCCCAGGTCTTTCATATCAAATTGTTTTGCTAACCAACTCTTTATAGCAGTCAATACTCCTATATCATTTCCAATTAGGAGAATATCGTCTACATAAAGAATTAGGAAGGCTACAGATTTTTCTTGAATTTCCTTGTACACACATGGTTCATCAATGTTCTGAATGAATCTAAGCGATTTAATCGCTTGATCAAATCTGATGTTCCATGACCGGGATGCTTGCTTCAATCCATAAATGGATCTCTGCAACTTACATACCATGTGTTCTTGGCATTTTGTATAAATTCATCTGGTTGCTGCATGTAGATGTTTTCTTCAAGATGCCCGTTAAGAAAGGCAGTCTTGACATCCATTTGCCAAATTTCATAATCTAGCACTGCAGCAATGGAGAGCAGAATCCTGATGGATTTAAGCATAGCAACCGGAGAAAAGGTTTCCTCATAATCGATTCCTTCTTTCTGAGTAAACCCTTCGGCTACTAATCTTGCTTTAAATTTTTCCACCCTTCCGTCTACTCCTCTTTTTCTCTTGTAGATCCACTTGCACCCTATAGGTTTTACCCCATTTGGTGCCTCTACAAGTTCCCAGACTTTATTGGAATACATAGATTCCATTTCTTGATTCATGGCCTTTTTCCAAAATTCAACATCTCTATCTATTAGAGCTTCGTTGTAACTAGTGGGATCTTGTACATGTTCATCTGAGATAGCCGTATAGGTTTCTCCCAAAAGCATGTATCTCGCAGGTAACCTAGTTACCCTACCACTACGACGAAGTTCTAAAAGTGATGGTTGTTCAGGGATAATCCTGTGTTGATCATCTGGTTGTTGCTGTTCTTCCTATTCTGTAACAGGCATTGAAAGCATCAACCTGATCACCTGACAGTTCTTCAAGTATTACCTTACTCTTAGGTTTGAAGTTATTCATATAGTCTTCCTCGAGGGAAGTGAAATGTGTGCTCACGATCACTTTCCTATCTTGAGGACTATAAAATAAACCTCCCCTTGTTCCTTTGGGATACCCCACAAACATACAAACCTCAGAACGTGAATCCATTTTGTCTGCCTTTGGTTTCAGCACATGTGCTGGTGATCCCCAAATACGAACATGTCGTAAACTTGGTTTGCGACCTGACCATAATTATATTGGGGTTTTAGGCACTAATTTAAATGGAATTAAGTTCAAGAGGTAAACTGTAGTTTGCAGTGCTAGTCCCCAAAAAGAGATTGGTAATTGCGAATAACTAAGCATAGATCTCACCATATCCAAAAGAGTTCTATTTCTTCTTTCAGCTACCCATTTTGTTGTGGTGTTCCCGGGGCAGTCAACTGAGATATAATTCCATTTTCAACCAGATACTCTTTGAAATCTCCTGAGAGAAATTCACCACCTCGATCAGATCGAAGTTTCTTTATGTTCTTATCTAATTACTTTTCTGTCTCAGCCCTATACTCTTTGAATTTCTCAAGAGCTTCAGACTTGTGACGCATCAGATAAACATAACCGTATCTCGAGCTATCATCAGTGAAAGTGATGAAATACTCATAACCTCCTCGAGTTTGTACATTGATTGGTCCACATACATCTGTATGTACCAATTCAAGTGGTACTGTTGCACGTACTCCTTTGGCCGAGAATGGCCTTTTGGTCATTTTTCCTTCTAAACAGGATTCACAGAGTGGCAATGATTCATTTTCTAATGGACCCAAGAGCCCATTTTTTATCATTCTCTATATCCTATTTTGGTTTATATCACCCAAGCGTAAATGCCAGAGGTAACATTGGTTGGAAGAAATATTTCTTTTCTTAGATAAATGTATATGCTCATCATTATTGATCACTGTGTCATGCATAGAATGGATCATTGGACTTAAATGATATAAATTATCTTCCAATGTACTAGAACAAATAAGTCTCTTATTATGAAAAATAGAAACAGAGGATCCAAAATTTACAGTGTACCCTTGCTTTGACAAACAAGCTATTGAAATTAAATTCCTCTTAATGTCTGGAACATAAAGACAATTATTCAAAACTAAAGCCTCATTATTAAAAGATAATAAAACAGATCCAATCTTCACTGCTGACACGAACTGTCTTGTCCCTAACTGCAGCTTGACGCTTCCTTCACTTATTTTCCTGGTTTCCTGAAACCAATAAAGTGAATTAAAAATATGATTAGTTGCTCCTGAATCCAACACCCAAGTGTCAATAGGATTCTGAACTAAACAGGCCTCAATTACAAAAAGATTTCCCATACCTGATTTCACAATCTTAGGGCAATCCTTTTTCCAATGACCTTTCTGTCCACACTTGAAGCATTTGCCTTTCGGCTTGCCATCTTGCTTGGTAGACAGTCTCTTTTTCCCAGCTTTCTTCTTACCTTTGCCTTTCGGTTTAGGCCCAGAAGATGAACTTTTTTCAGTAATATTTATGCTTCCCAGAGATTTCTCAGCACGATAGATCTCTTCAGCAGAATGAAGTTCGTTCATCAATTCAGTTAAGGTCATGTTTCTTTTGTTCATGTTATAATTGACCTTAAACTCCTTGAATGTTTCTGGCAGAGATTCTAGCACCATGTCAATCTTTGAATTATCATCGATTTGTGCTCCCTGAATCTCAGCCTCATTCAAATAGTCCATCATTTTGAGGACATGATCACGAACTCTTGTGCCCTTCCCCATTTTACTGTTCATAATTCCTTTCAGCGCTGCTTGTCTCGCAGAGCGAGTACTCTGCCCGAACATCTGTTGGAGACTATCCATTATTTCAGTGGCAGTCTCCAAGTTCTGATGTTTGGTCTGCAGAATATTAGAAATCGAGGCTAAAATGTAGCATTTTGCCATTTCATTGGCCTTTTGCCATTTCTCATAAAGCCTCCTCTGATTTCTATGAGCATCATCCGCTGGAACTGGAGGGCATGGCTGGGTTAAGACATATTTATAATTTTCAGCAGTCAGGACAATGAATAGATTTCTTTTCCAATCTATGTAGTTCTCTCCAGTGAGTTTGTTTTGACTCAGAATAATAGTAAGTGGGCTCAGGGAAGACATTTTCTAAAAAATAAAACATCCATGCATAAATAATTTGAAATAATATTCACAATAAATGACAAAAATGCATAAAACCATAAATGCATTTTAATTTATTGTAACGATAATCTAGTTCCGCTTTGACAAACTATCCGTTGGGGAAGTCATGTCTATACTTACTAGACCCAATTACCTATTGGATTATTTACTTTCATGTAGAGACATGATAAATAATTATCGTTATCCCTTTTTTTTTGGGCCTAAATTTGTTAACAAAGCTTAGTTGAGTGTATAACCATTGTTTCAATCTACGTATTTTTCATATCAATAGTCACCGTTGGGGTGAACAATCGATTGAAAAATATTTCAATTTTATCTTTGAAGAAGTTCATCAAATAAAATATTTAATATATATACCCTCCGAAGGGAGCATCACCGTATCATGAAGTCGAGGTATATATATAATTTTATTATTAAACTAACAATGGAGCCCGGGGAAAAATTATCTTGAATTTTCCCTCTCCCACTCAATATTTTAAAATTGGTTTTTCCTTTTTAAAACATACATATTGTTAATTGCATGCTTCCTATAATATTATCTAGATGATATCAAATATTATTAAGCATATGCAAATTTCAAACAATATAATGAAATTCATAATTAATGAATGACATGTATCATTATGCATAGAGTGTCACTTCCTATTCTATATGACATGTTATCATGGCATGTTATCATCCAAAACATAACATATAGAAAAATAATTAAATAATCTTAATTTATGGCTTTCCTAATAATGAAAAATACATTAACCCTAAGCCTAATCTTCATTGGGCTTCTTGTCAATGTCCATCTTCCATAAGCTTGTTTTTATTAATGGACTAGGGGAAATTAGGCTTTTAAATTTATAATTGGTCCAATTTTAATTTTTGAAAGGAAATAAATAAATAATTAAATTTTTTTATTAAAATAAGACTTTTGGACCAAAAATAAATTTAATGTATTTAATTTTGTCTATGCATTTTAATCCATTAAACCCAATTGAAATTGGGCCTAAAACTAGGATTCATTAAACCCAAAACTATTTTTGGATTTAGATGCACAAAATTAAAACTTTCTCTGCCCAAATGAAAAATTATGGAACCATAGGGACCTCCATAATAAAAACCATGAAACCTTAAATCCATATTTTTCTTCCTCTCTTCCCCAGCCGCCATCTCCAAAAACCTATGCCACTGTTCAGACGCCAGCCGACCTCCGACGCCGAACCACCCGCTGCCGCGTCGCCGGAAACAAACCAACCCTACGCGCGCTGCTTGTTGGAGCGCATGCTGCTGCTGCGCGTGGCTGCTGGCTTGCAGCGCGCGCTTGCTGGCCGTGCGTTGCTGTCGCTGGTTGCCGCTGTCAAAATTTTCGGCCTCTGTCGCTTTGATCTGCCATCCGTGATTAATTTACAAATTTCCTAGGCCAATTTTGGCTTACAAAAATTCTATAACAGTAAAATAAATCAAGAGGGAAACATGGTGATAAAAAACCACCGGGGATTTTCCCCATTCGGGGAGGGTACGAGGATAATTTTATACCCAATTTTTTATTCGAGGAGGGGATGGGGAAAATTTTTTACCCAATTTTTTATTCGGGGAGAGGACGGGGATGAGGTGGAATCCCCATCCCCTACCCATTTCCCCATTTTAATTTTTTATTTTATTTTTATTTTTAAAATTACTAATAAATAAATAACAAAATTATAAATATTGGCAAGATATGAGTAGAATTTTGGGTGTGGCATGTATCTTTGATCCAAGGTATAAAAAGAAGTTCATTGAATATTACTTTTCTATGGTTTATGGTGGTGTTAAAGAGTTGTATGTTGGGAAAGTGGTCACCCTTTGGCGGGAATTAGTGGAAGAGTATCAATTGAAGTTTTCACCAACTGTTTATTGCTTTGATTATACTGGTAGTAGTTCTTCTACTATATCTACAGGGGATTCTTATAAGAAAGCAACCAAATGGATGACAGGTTTTGATGATTATGTAAACAATGGAGATTGTGCAGTTGTTGCAGATGAATTAGATTCATATTTGGATGAAAAAGTTATACCCCGGATGAAAGATTTTAATATTTTGAGTTGGTGGAAGACAAATGCTAATAGGTATCCTACATTAGCTCGAATTGCTAGAGATATTTTGGCAATTCCAATTACAACAGTTGCTTCTGAATCAGCTTTTAGTACCGGTGGTAGAGTTGTGAGCCCACACCGTAACAAACTTCATCCAAGCACATTGGAGGCCTTAATGTGCTGTCAAAGTTGGTTACGAGCTTACAATAGCAGTATGAGTTTATTTTACATTGTAATTATATTATACAGTTTATTAATATTTGCACTTATAAGTTACGTTACTTATATCATTTTCATTGTTTTAGGTTTGAAATCGGAGGCTATCTCTCAATTTGCCACATTTCTTGAGGAAGAACAGGAGGAGCAGGATGAGCATGAGGTAAATAGTTTTATTAAAAATATTAATTAAGTATCTACATTTATTTCATTTATTTTATTGCCGATATAAAAAATAATTTTTTTTCTTTTTATTGTAGGATTATGAAGATTGAGACATTGACAAAGATAATTATTTTAATAATTTATATTTTGAATGTGACTTTGTAATGGATCAATATTAATGTAAGATATATTTTAAACTTTATTTTTATCTGAATTTTTTATTTTAATATGATTAATTTAAAATTGAAAATAAAAAAATGTATTAGACTATTAATTATTCGGGGACCGGGGACCCTCGGGGATCCCCTGTTATTATTCGGGGAGGGGATGGGGATTCTCTCAAGCAATTCTGACGGGGACGGGGAGGGGACGGGGACATACGCAAAATATCGGGGATGGGTATGGGGAGATTGGTCCCCTCCCCTCCCCTCCCCTCCCCTCCCCATTGCCATCCCTATACAGATCCAAAGAAAAAATATAACGGAAAATCTAACCATGAATTAAGACAAACCATAAGCATGCTTTATTCATATATTAAACAAATAATATATTTCTGAATAAATTGTGCCACTCTAATGTATAAATATTAAGATTGATTTCATACGAAATTCTTATATATTAATATGAGATAGCTCTGATACCAATTGTTGGGGAAAAATTAGGTTTTTAAATTTTTATAAAACCTTTTAAGGACCGCTCTCATATAATATATAAGAATTTGTATTCTAGAAATCGTACCTTGAAAATCCGAGTTGGCTTTTTCCGCTGAAGTGATTTAGGCTCCTAGATCACGATCCGCCACCACCACTCCTGTTAGATCACGATCCGTCACCACCACGCTTGTTAGATCACGAACTGTCACCAATGATCTTCTAGGTTATGACTCAGGTTCGATCTACACTTGACGTGTGGGCACCTTTATCACTACCAAAGCAACTAGCACAAGAAAATTTTTCTCTCAACAATAGAGAGAAAAATCTTATTCTCTTATCTGTATAAAGTGGCTACTATCTTTTTCTTTAGAGAAAATAAGCCTTTTATATCACCCTTTAGTGAAAACCCTAGGCTCCAAATAATCCAAAAATAAAACTCACGTTATTTGCTTTTTCTATAGGGGACCCACCTTGTAAAATAACATAAGGCCCCTTACACAAAAGCTAATTAAATGGAGCCTCCCACTAAATGATATATTTAGGCTTTTGACCCAAATAGCTAGCTATCTTACTTATTAGTCCAGTAGTGGTGCAGTCAATTAAATGAGCTAACCCGGGGATCATTTGGGAACATACAATAGTGGCTATAATAATTAGGTCTGTAATTAAACTAGCCCAATTATTTAATTCCAAATCTACTCTACTAAAAGATTGGAACTGACTTCCATAATTGTATGCTCGAATAATAATTCGTCCCAAGCCACATTGATTTCTTTACTGCACAATCCTTTGTACCACATCGTTAATTAAATTGAAATCTCAACTGTCCAATCAATTTAATAACATCTTATTCCTTGATCCTTACTGGTTTTCTCTAATGATCATTTTCAACATACTAAATATGTGGACACACTCTGGCCAGAGAATTCTATGATCAAGTGCCGAAAACCCATCAAGAGATGTGTTGTATAAATTCTATATTGTTAATCCATAACTCCAATACTCATAATTGCTCCAACCAAGATACCGGGTAATCTTGACCACAAGGATGTGTCGTGCCCATTGGTAACTCAAATGGAATAACAATTATAATCATGAAATCATAATTAACTTAAGATTAAGATTACAGTAAAATCAATGCCTATGAGAATTAATAAGTCTGACAGTTATTACAAAGTTAATTAAATCTCATATGTGATCCTATTCAATATAGTCGTACTACATCAATAAATTCATACATGATTAAGACAAATCATTCAATGAATTTATTACAGTCTATACCTAAATAAAGTGCCCAACTTTATTTATCAACCGCGAACTAAATTTATTTAATCATAAGATAACTTGTATTTATGTCTTCTGTGAATCCACATGGTGATCACATAAATACATATAATATGATTAAATGGACTTTAATACAAATATTAATGCAATTAAGATATTTGAATAAAATACCTCATTTATTTTATTAATCAGAAAAATTGTTTATTACAATTAAATAAACACATATGCTTTTAAAGAGCATATTTTCCCAACACTAACACCTGACATAACACCTTCGAATTGTGCTTATACCTTGACACTAATTGTATCTTTTGGAGCTTGCAGAAGCAAACAACAATTGCTCGTTCAATAGTAGAAGTCGAATATTAATAGGGATGGCAAAAATCCCCACGGGGACGGGTACCCTCGGGGATTTTCCCCATTTGAGGAGGGTATGGGGATAATTTCATACCCAATTTCTTATTCGGGGAAGGGACGGGGAAATTTTTTTACCCAATTTCTTATTCGGGGAGGGGACGGGGATGAGGTGGAATCCCCATCCCCTACCCATTTCCCCATTTTAATTTTTAATTTTATTTTAATTTTTTAAAATTACTAGTAAATAAATTATAAAATTGTAAATATTGGTAAAAATAAAAAAAATATCAAAATATTTATCTTATTAAACTTTTAGGCCTAATTAACTAATTAAAGTCTTAAATTTTTATTTAGGACATTAAAAAGACCGAGTAGATTCTATTAGCCCAAAATTTTTTAATTTTAATATTCTTTAAATATTTTAAACTTAAATCTATTTTTTATTTATTTTTAGATGTTATAATTGCCCACAGCGAATCACAATTTTAATATCTAATCTAATCTAATCTAATATTTGCTCTTGATTTGCTCCGATTTAACTATTGTGTTGTAAAAGGGATAGTTCACATTTATAAAGTGTCCACGCCACCATTGAAAAAGTTAATTTTGAATCTAAATTCGATTTTATTTGTAACAATTTTGTATTAGACTATTAATTTGTTCATGATAGTTGATAAAAGAAGTTTGTATCCCTTGCATGCTGCGTTACTTACTAATTTAATGTATGTGACTTTTGTAATGGATATTAATGTAAGATATATTTCGAACTTTACTTTTATTTGAATTTTTTTATTTTAATATGATTAACTCAAAATCGAAAACAAAAAAAAAATATATTAGTTATTCGGGGATCGGGGACCCTCGAGGATCCCGTGTTATTATTCGGGGAGGGGATGGGGATTCTCTCAAATAATTCTGACGGGGATGGGGAGGGGACGGGGACATACGCAAAATATCGGGGAGGGGTACGGGGAGATTGGTCCCCTCCCCTCCCCTCCCCATTGCCATCCCTAAATATTAATCAATGGCTACTGCCACAATTGAATTGAGATGGCTACATTCTCTTGTGAGAGACATTGTTGTCCAATGCAATAACGTTCCAATCCTATATTGTAGGGATGGCAAAAATCCCCATGGGGACGGGTACCCTCGGAGATTTTCCCCATTCGGGGAGGGTATGGGGATAATTTCATACCCAATTTCTTGTTCGGGGAGGGGATGGGGAAATTTTTTTACCCAATTTCTTATTCGGGGAGGGGACGGGGATGAGGTGGAATCCCCATCCCCTACCCATTTCCCCATTTTAATTTTTAATTTTTAATTTTATTTTAATTTTTTAAAATTACTAGTAAATAAATTATAAAATTGTAAATATTGGTAAAAATAAAAAATATCAAAATATTTATATTATTAAACTTTTGGGCCTAATTAACTAATTAAATTCCTAAATTTTTATTTAAGAAATTAAAAAGACTGAGTAGATTCTATTAGCCCAAAATTTTTTTAATTTTAATATTCTTTAAATATTTTAAACTTAAATCTATTTTTTATTTATTTTTAGATGTTATAATTGCCCGCAGCGAATCACAATTTTAATATCTAATCTAATCTAATATAATATTTGCTCTTGATTTGCTCCGATTTAACTATTGTGTTGTAAAGGGAATAGTCCACATTTATAAAGTGTCCACGCCACCATTGAAAAAGTTAATTTTGAATCTAAATTCGATTTTATTTGTAACAATTTTGTATTAGACTATTAATTTGTTCATGATAGTTTGTAAAAGAAGTTTGTATCCCTTGTATGCTGCGTTACTTACTAATTTAATGTATGTGACTTTTGTAATGGATATTAATGTAAGATATATTTGGAACTTTACTTTTATTTGAATTTTTTATTTTAATATGATTATCTCAAAATCGAAAACAAAAAAAAATATATTAGTTATTCGGGGATTGGGGACCCTCGGGGATCCCCTGTTATTATTCGGGGAGGGGATGGGGATTCTCTCAAGTAATTCTGACGGGGACGGGGACATACGCAAAATATCGGGGATGGGTACGGAGAGATTGGTCCCCTCCCCTCCCCTCCCCATTGCCATCCCTACTATATTGTAATAATAATAGTGCCTTACACATGATAGGAAATCCTATTTTTCATGCTCGCAGCAAGCTCTTTGAGTTTGGTGTCCATTTTATTTAGGAAAAAAGCGAGTCAAGGTATCATTCCACAATATACATTCCATCTTAAATGCAAATTACTGATGTCTTAATGAAGCCATTAGGACATGCTTTGTTTCGCACATTTCGATTCAAACTGGGAGTCCATTATATGAATTTGCCTAGTTTGAGAGGGGATGACAGAATCTCTTTACAAGATTCAAAGATATTAGGTACTAATTTCGCCATATGCATGGCTGTTGCCAAAGGAATCCGATGTCAAGATTTTGTCAATTTGAGATTGAAGCATCCGAAGCTGCATTAATCGGGAATACATGACAGAATGAATGGTTTTTATAAACTTCACCTTCAACAAGCGTAGATTTTTCAATAATCTTTTTTTGTGTTTTTGTTCTTTTCTATCTCGAATCCAGTGAAAACGACATCATCAAGCCAGAAAAATCCCTCAATCAAAGCAAATCCTCATCATATAGAATCAAGGAAATCTCTAATGGCTAGTTAATTAATTGAAATTATTGAAATGTAATTTATTTATCTTTTTTTTTTATCTATTTGTATTTTTGTATAAATATCGTACATACTCTTATATACAGTAAAGCAAGTGAAATAAAAATTTTGTTTACGATATCCATGTTTCTTTTACTCAAGTCTTTCTTATACTGAGAGTGATTCTTTATAGCACAAGGTCTCCTTCAAAAAATATGCAGGCCATAACTATTTTGAACTGCTCATTACCGCTCGAATCTAACCTTTTCCTGCTTTTCTTCTACGAGTTCAAGACTTGCACATAAGAGCTGATGAATTTCGTCCTCAGGGTAATGTTGTGTTCGATGGTAGGAAGTCCATTCTCCACACATGATTGCCTCGTGACCAAAAGCTAAAGGAAAGGGAGTTTTGGTTGTAGCTGTCTTGATAGTTATACAATATGCCCAAGCCCCTTTTTTACCTCATCGTCCCGAGCCCCTTTTTGGCTCCTAGATGGGCTTTGAAGTGTCTTCTTGATTGCTTTATTGGCTATTTCAACTTGTCTATTAGCTTTTGGATGTGCAGGAGATGCAAATTGTAAATCAATATAGAACTCATTACAAAGTGCTTTAAAGTTATCAATATCAAACTATGTACTGTTACTAGTGATAATGACCTGAGGTATAATATAACGAGATGTTGCGTTTTCCAAACTTAGTCATATGTTTTCAGTGATCGTTGCTAAAGGCCCAGCCTTGACCCACTTCATGAAATAATCGATGGCAACATTTGCATACTTTGCCTAAAAACGATCTGTTGGCATTGCTCCAATAAAATCAAACCCCATTGAGATAAACGCCACAGACTAACCAAGGTGGTTGTAAGGGAATATCAGTAAGTATCTTACAGCTACGACAAGAATAAACGAGTTGCGTAGAATCTTGATGTGTAGGGTATCACTAATAACCTTGTCATAAGGATTTAAAGGCCAGTGCTCGTGCATCCTTTCATGAGTCTCTCAAATCACAAAATTACCATCCTTAGGCGTGAAAAATCAAAGGCAAGGTGACATATCCCATCAATGAGATAAGGGACATGCAGTGAGGGGTGCCAGAGTTGTTACCAACAAAGAACTGTCGATGCTTAAGTAAAAAAATCTGAAGCCTCGATTACAATAAATGTAAATAAAAAGTGTAAAGAGAAAGGAGAGGAGTTCCGTTGTTCTTAACACTCACCAAACCAGAATAGCCTTACATTGTGAGCAGGAGCCCGTAAATAGAGGTGATATCTATAGTTTTGAGTGGACAATAATATGAGGGTAAGGAGAAGTACTCCTCGGAGTCGAGCTTCACAATTGTTATCCTATTAGATTTTGTTCTAACATGTAGTAGGTTGACCCGATTTGGACGTTTGCTCACTTATCAGGTCGGGTTTAATTGGGAAACGACAGATAGTAATGGGCATGTATTCCATAAACAAAAAATAAAGCTCATCGGAATTGAATGGGACTCTGAACCCGATTCGATTTGAATTCAAATTGGATCGAGTTGAGATTCATAATTCGAATTGGATAGTGATTTTTTTTTTTAATTTTCGATCAAAAGTGAGTGGAGGATAAATAAATTCCCTATATCCAGAGTCTTAAAAAAATCAAATAATTTAAATTCACAGCCATAAAAAAAATAAAGAAGATGAGTAATTACTCCAGCACAACTCTAATGTCTTGGGATTAATCTAGTGTTTTGTTCTTACATTATGCCTGGACAGATAATGGAAAGGGTGAAAATTGATTTCGATATTACACTGTAAGCTACTTATTCACCGTAATATACAGTAAATTTCATTTCAAACTTTAAATCTTCATTCAGGATAATTAAATATTCCTAAAAATTACCCAAACATCTTTGTTGTATATTCTTTTTTCAATAAAATATATTAAATTATTCTTTTACTTTGCATCTGTTGTATATTATTAAATTTATTTGAATTTAAGTTTCTTATACAAAAATATTATTTTCTTTTAAAAAGTTAAATTCATTAATGGCTGGGTAGCTTTTTAAAATATAAATACTAGCTAGATAATTGGTTTAAACCTTATGAACTATAGATTAATGTTCTTAATTTTAGTACTGGATAAATTTGTTATTCATGGTCCTGTTTGGATTATGGTTTTGAACTATTTTTTTTACTTTAAAACTAATCTCTTTTTATATTATTCTTTTCTTATCTTTCTATATGATTTTGTTGGGTTACATTTAGATATTCAAAATCGTTCCATTACATTTACAGAGCAGCATTGGTATTTTATAATAAATCAAGATGTTGTATTTACAGAATATAAATAAGCTAACATATTGACTAATATTGGAAATGGAAATGTAATAAAATAAAATATTGTAATGATAAAATAATATAGTGTCATAGCCTGATACTTTTTACAATTTTTTTATTTCGTATTTCATCCTTTTTAATTTCACAATTTACTGAAGTATTGAAACATCAATAACTCATATTTTTAATGCATATTCAATTTATTTATTCTATATTAATTGTTTAATATACAACAAAAAAATATTGTTTAAACATGTCAATTTTTAATGTGTTTAGAAAATTTTATTTGAGATTACATTGTCACCGTTATACCATCAGTTATTTTTATTCTCAAACTAGACCAATAGATTAACGTTCAAAAAATTTATAACAATATCAACTTAGATGTATAAATATTGTAAAACTTTTGACTTTTATAATTTTACAATAAACAATGGGGATTGTAGTGTTAATAACCAACAAAACATGTACTTATTGATTAAGTTAGAGGAGGACAAAGTTGGGGTATCTTGCAACTGTTGCACATCTAAGTTTATATTGTTTTAAATTTTTAAACTTTGATAATTGTATGTTGTTACTAATATTTAACAGTCAAAAGATGTAAATTTAATAATTTTCAAATGACTAATGTGATTGATAGCTTTGGTGAATGTTAAATAAGGATAT
The DNA here is from genome assembly GCA_039657385.1 of Citrus x changshan-huyou. Lineage (NCBI taxonomy): Eukaryota > Viridiplantae > Streptophyta > Magnoliopsida > Sapindales > Rutaceae > Citrus > Citrus x changshan-huyou. The sequence continues at coordinate 12,099,190 of CM077549.1, forward strand.
TTGACACATGCATACTTGCTATTTTTTAACTGCCAAATATACTTATACTTATTTCATAGTTTTCCTAGTTTTTAACTGTCCAATATACTTACCTTATTTGATAGTTTTTAACTATGAATCATTCCATTGTTTCTTCTAGTGACACTTTTGTATAGTGAAATTATGGTTGCCTTCCCAGTGGCACAATTCATCCTATTCTTCTTTAATCATTTGCGCTTTGCATAGTTTCGGTGTGACTAAGGCTTCTTGGGAAAAGTCTTCATATTTGGACACTGTGTCACAAAAACTCCTTCCAAGAATGGGAATTCAAGACTGTCATTCTCCAAACAAAAGCTTCTAAGACTTGGTAAATCATCAAGTTCCAAAAGTTCCAATAATGAACAAGTTATTTGAATCTCTTGCAAAAAGTGCAATTGAGATTTTTTGCTCTACAAGCTTCAGTTTATGTTGTTCATGGGTCACACGTTGCATTTGCCCATATGATACTACGATTGTGGCTTTATGCCCAAAAATCCTACTCTCATTGTTCTGGTTTCTCAATCATCTCATTACGTGCGAGTGGGAGATGTTAAATTTAACGTCCATGATGTGATGAATTAATTTAACGTAAATGATAAACTTAGAGTTTTTCTAGGATTCTTATAAGATAAAATTAGTATTTTATCTTAATCTAATCACACACTACAAGAAATCTAGCAATAGATGACAACCACTCTATGACAAAAATCATTTTATCATATAACTATGATAGAGACGTGATAGAATTTTGGTCTATCAAACTATTAATGATGTAATTGTGATAGAATATTTATCTATCAATAATTTATGTTATGCATGTGATAGAAATAAACTCAATCACAAACATTGTGATAGAATTTTAATATTGACCGTGTTTGACCAAATTTAAAAGTAATATTTTATTTTTTTTATAATCTAAAACGCAACATTTAGATTATTAAAATGATTTAAAAAAATAAATAAAACGAAACGCTGCGTTTAAGAGAGAGTGTAAACTAAAACAAAATTTTTCTAAGTCCTTCAATACTCTATACTTATCAACATCGTCATTCTCACTTGCAGACAACACTCAACCCTAGCCTAAATACTCATCGTCACTATCAATCAATCAACCACTACGTACACTACCTAAACTCTAGACGGCGGACCGTTCCCCACCTGTGTTCAAACTCCCAGCGTTGAAGCCATTGTTTGAACTGCGAACTAAATCCTAGAAACCAAGATTTGTCGCTACTGTATCTAGTCTCTCGCTATTGAAGATTTTAGTCCTTTCAGCGAAGTATCTTCAAGGTAAATGCTTAGTTTCTGTATTTGATTCTAGGATGCATGCTTCAGGGGAAAATTTTGTTTGTTTGTGAGAAGAGCTTGATTCTATCTACCCTAGAAATTGATTGGGTCTTCCTCGTGAGCTTTGATTGTCATTACATTGCCATTTTCGGTTAGTAATTGGTCATCACAGTTAAGAAATTGTTTGATTTTCTTTGCCATATAGCCTATTGTTTGAATTTGGAGAAGATGTTATATTGTTAATTTTGGTTAAGTGGTGTGACTTCACTGATTTGGGAAGTGTTGTTGGGACGTTATGTGGGCAAGCATATAGTGCAAACAAATATGAAATGCTAGGGTTATATAATTAAAGGAAGACTGGAACTGAGAGGTTGTGTTAGTTTGTTTCTTTTGTGTGTGTTAATTTGTTTATTCACCTCCTGCAATCAATCTCGATGCATTTAAAGTTAGTTTTTTTTTTGTGTGTATGTTAGTTTGTTTGTTTGCTTTAGGGTCCTTTCTAAGAAAAGCAGCAAAGTAAAGGAGGACCTGGAGCTGAGAGGGCTTTATATATATATCCACATCCATCCATTATTGTTTCTTTTCTGATCTTAGTTACACAAGATTCTGTAATTTACTTTTCTTATAGGATGATTATCTATGGTTAGCGAAAGACTGTATATTTTGTAATATTATATTCTACACTGCATGAACAATTAATTATTTGTTCTCTTGTAGAAAAAAATCCAACTGGGACAATGTTTTGTTGGCTTATGAGCCAGTTTGGGCCATTAGTATTGGGAAGGTTGCAAACCCTGCTCAGGTTCAGGAAGTAAGTTTGGGTTTATGTCTTATTTAATTTAATGTTTTAATGACAATGATCTTGATGCTTGTAAGAATAATATGACTACCCTTATTGGCCTGCTATCAGGGGTGGAGCTAGCATAAGGCTAGAAGGTGCCATGGCCCCTGTAGAATTTTGAAAAATTTTAGGGTTTCTAAAGAAAATGTGAAACATTAGTGTAAAATATCTATATCGGCCCCTGTAGAATTAGAATTTTACATATATAATAACATAAAAATTAAAATTTTAAATTTGGCCCCTGTAGAATTTTTCCCCTAGCTCCGCCCCTGCTTGCTATCAATATAAATATTGTTGGATTGATTATAAGCCTTTTTTTTACCGGAATTGGTTATGAGCTTGCTTAGTTTTTTTGTCAACACATTTCTATATGTTTGCACCATGTGCATTTTACCCTAGGCAGGGCATTTTAGAATTTGTCTATAGCTCTAGTAGTTTTGAAACAAGTAATAATACAGTAGAGCTGTTTCTGATAGTTATCATCATTTTTTCACCTTGTAGATTCATACATATAGCAAAGAATTATATTTGTTCCTCAATCCATCTTCAGACTCCCATGCTTGTGGATACTCTCGTTTATACATCTACCTAAATACTCACACAAACCCACAGATAATTTTGCTTGTGTCATTACCTTTTCAGATGGGGACATGCACAAAAATATTTTTGTACTTTGTGTTTATATATTGAATACAAGTAAATAGATGTTTTCGGTCTATTTTAGTTATTACTTTATCTCCTTTTTCCAGCAAAACTTGCTGACATAATTGCTCTTGTTGTGCTTTTAAAGTTGATATTTTGTCAATTTTTTGGTAATCATTTTTCGCAGACCATGTTTTAAATATATGTGACAGGTCCATACTAAACTGAGGAAATGGCTTAAAGACAATGTCAATGCTGAAGTTACAGCATCAACTAGAATCATCTTGGGAGGTATCCTTTCACTACTTTGTTAGTTATTAATTGTGACCACCGTTTAAAATTAATTTTGAGTATGCTATAATCGTTATTAATATGTATAGAGCCAAGATGAGCTCATTGAAGCTTATGGTTGGTCTTCTTAGACCTTTTTCTTGTTCATACAAAGTAGTAAAGAGCACTTTACAACTAAACATACAATATTATTACTTCAACCTGTTTACTGAACTTACTTTGGCCTTTTCTATTTGATATCAAGGAGATTTATTCTTATGGTTATGCTTATGAGAGAAGCATTCTTTTGCTCTATTATGTGCTTAATATTTTTCCTTCTGCAACAATAATTTTAGTTGGATTGGTTCTTAAACAATTCCAAATATTTACAAAAATGGAAGTTGCTTAAAGACATAATATACAATGCAAACTGTTGAAAATGAATCCAAGAACAGAATTCTCTGCCACTTATATTTTATCCAGCTTAATTAATTAGAGGAGTAATGAATATTAATGCTGTGAACCAAGCCTGTTTTTGTATTCCTCGTTTATAGGTACTAACAGATTCACTTTTCTTTTTCCCTTTACTAAATAGGTTCTGTAAATGGAGCAAATTGTAAAGAATTGGCAGCACAACTGGATAATGATGGATTTTTTGGGTGGTGGAGCTTCTCTAAAGGTGTGTTTTATTTTTGCTACCAAAGGCAAATAAAGAAGTTATTGTCTTTTGACTTGGCTGATTGACTTTTTTGTCATATTTGAATTAGCCGAATTTCATCGATATTATTAAGTTTGCCACAACAAAGAAGAATTGAAGTTAAAACTAGGCTACATGGCTTGCTGATGCCTGCAATTTTCTCTGTTATGCTTCATTGAGAACTAGAGTTATAATTTTGTTCATTATATATCAGTTGTAATTTAGTTTTCTCTTTTTCCAATTATATATCAAAGGTAATATATGTATGTTGTTCATCCATTATTGTTTCTTTTTTGTCCAAGTTTTGTGTTACCCCATCCTGGACAAATACCGGACATTTCTCGTCCCAGCAGAGTAGGTGTGTGCAAGCTCATAAAAAATGCCCGTAAAGGACAATTATTATTTGTGCCATGCAATCCCAGTCTAGAAATTTCAAAATGTAATAAAGTGTTCTTATCATTATTTATTCATTTTAGCTATTCATAGCTGTTGCTTTGTTTCTTTGGCTTTTTCTATTTTAGCTTCCATTGGTTTTAGTTGTGTTTAATGGTGGTGAAAAAAAAGTGTTTTATTTGGATCCTAAGGGGTACATGCTCCTGATCCTGATTTAGAACAGCTGATTAAATCGTATGTATTCCTTTTCATTTCACAATCCTCATATTCTCGCTTTCTTTAATATATTTTAGATACGAAAATATTGTAGTTTATCATATAACGCTATGATATTGTTCTCAGACTGAGATAGATGAAGTTTGTTTGGAGTTGGCTGGCCATTGTTCTGAAATCATTAGTGCAGCAAAAAAAAAAAGAAATGGTTAGTATAAATCTGAAACTTAATTAGTTATATTCACATGTGCCTAAGCCTTAGCCATATTTAAGTTTTTTGTTTCTAGATATATACTTAATTTGTACAGGACAAGATGTTACCAAAATTAACGAACTTGGATCTAGATATATGCCAAAGAAATCACAAAATAGGAATCATATATAAAGCCACAGCAAGGAAATTTGATATATCATATGGATATATGGTCCGTGTGTGCATCTAGCAGTAAATTTGTATACTATCTATTTAAAGCTTCCTCTTTATTTTCATACTTGCAAGAAAGTTAATTGCCTTTTGTATGTACCCTTTTGGTTCCATATTTTATTGCAATAAGGAATTAATTTAAGTTGCATCATAAATTTGGTGTTTTATGTTAATAGATAACTCTTTAAAATGATAGTGTTGTCTATATTCATTGGTGCTGCACATGCAGATTGAGTTTGAATTTGTCATGATTTTGTTGCATCTATAACTTAGGAGTTTTACTGTAGTAGTTAATTCTTTATAATGATGGTGTTGGGCATATTCAATAGGTGTTGCGCATGCAGGTTGAGAGAAACTGCTGAACTTGGGAGTTTATTCATACAGCGCTATGACACTGTTCTCAGCTGAGGATTGTAAAGAAAGATGGAATTATGGCTCTAAGATGAGATTTGTGAAGGTAAACTAATTATCTTAACTAAAATTTTGTGTATCTACCACTTTAAGCCTAAAATAGAACATATTTATAATTTTTTTTTGTTTATTTTTTGTGGGTACCATTTTGGTTCCATGTTTTATTTCAGCAAGGAATTAAGTTGCATCTGAAACCTGTAGTTTTAGTTTAATAGATAAATCTTTATAATGATATGTTGGCTGTTATCATTGGTGCCGCACATGCAAATTGAGTTTAAATTTATAATGATTCTGTTGTATCTAAAATCTAATGGTTTTATTGTAGTAGTTAATTAATTCTTTATAACAATAATGCTAGCTATATTCATTTGATGTTGCACATGCAGGTTGACAGAATTGAAGCTGCTGGACTTGAGAGTTTGATTGGGTATTTGTTGAAAATGGCAGTTCATGTACTGGAAGTTTACTGAAATTATGGGTTAAGTTTAGCACTACAGCCACTTGATGCCTTCTTAGCTTGTAAAACTTGATACATTTGTTCTTAGTTGCTGGATTTTGTCTGGTGAATTGATCTTGTTTGATATAATTGTTGGATAAAACTGTTTTTGGATGGCATTATTAATATAATTTGTTTTTTGACTTAATATAATATATAATTTAATTTTTGGTTCATATGAATTTATGCTTGAATTTCATATATAGGAATGCATAAATTTTGTTGAAATAATTCATAATTACGTTCAGCATAAATTTAGAATGACAGAAAAAAATTAATCATAAAATAAGTCATAAAAAAATTAATGACATAAAATATCAATCACAAATTCTGTCACAAATGTAATATTTTACCCGTCAAAATTTGAAAATAAAAAAAAATCACATTTCTCGCCAAAAATTTAAATAATTTATTATTTTTTTCATGACTGACATATGACATTTAAATGGTATCATAAATTAATGACATACTTTTTTCTATCATAAAAGTGTGATAGGTACATAGATGATAGATAATTTCACTGTCATCCACCTCTCTTTATGATAAATTTTTACAGTCATCTATTGCCAGTTTTCTTGTAGTGACATAAGATGTAGCTTATCAAATAACTCTAGAAAGTTGATTTGAATTAAACTACACTTATTGTACTATATAAACACTACATGGGTGAGTGATAGCACGTACAATAATAGTCATAAGAATCAAAGCAACATCAAAAGAGAGTGAGAGAAAAGGAAAAAGGCAATGGGTTCTTGCTTTGTGAATTGAGGGGATTTTTCAAATACGTGATTGTTCTCTAATCATCAATGACATAAACTCATGATAGATCTGTTCGTGAAGGAGATTTGCTCATAAAGGTTCCTAGCAATTAATTCTTGTTCGTTGCGATTTGCTCGTGCTAGTTCCTGACAATTCGCTTTTGAAGATTAGAGGGAGCTTATTTCCGCATCAACCAATAAGGTATGGATTTAATAAGGTATGGATTTGGTTGAACAAAATAAATTGCATAATTTATTTAGAAAACCATCATTGGTATTAGAGCATGTGTAGTTTATGTTTTGATCTTAGGTGCATTATGTATGCTAATATGCCATGTTTTTCTGTGAAAATTTGATAAAATCACACATTAATGGTATATAATAATATACATAATGTTAAAGCATGAAATTCGAAATATAATCACGTGAACATACAAGGAGTATATCTGGAACTTTGTTTGATATAATATGCTCTTGAAGAATGAATAAATTGAAACCCTAAGTTATAAACCCGCATGCTTATTTTGCTTATAACTTTTTGTATGTTCTTTCATTCTCTAGAAAATTGATATCATTGGAAAGATCTTTTAATTATATTTGCAACGGTATATCAAATGCTTGATTTGGACTTGTAAATTGAGAAAACGAAGCGTTTAAAATTCTAGTTCGAAATCTGGAATTTTTGTTCAAATTGAAGAAGATGAACAGTGTTACATGTGTTGTCCCAATCTCGGGCATGGTGTGTGAAATTCACCCCTTCAATAAAACAAAAATTCAAGACCAGATTTGAATTTAGGATACGAAAAAAGGTGGAAAGTAAGAAATTTAAGGTCAGAAAATGGCCAGAATCTGGGATGTGTATCACACGCGCCGACGAGGAGAGATAAAAAAAGGCTTGACTCTAAATCGGTCCAAGCCACGCGAATTGAACCAGACCGCGTGAACCAAACCCCGTGAACTGAACTCGGCTAGACTACGAGTTAGCGCAAGTCACATGCCAAGCGTGCCGCGTTGACCTACCCGCGACAGTGGCGCGTGTAATGTACGCACTGCCTTCCCGACCTCCGATTGCGGCGCTGTTTGCGGCAACCGGACCAGAATTAATTTTCTATTTTTCTATTTTAAAATTAATTTTGTCTCTGTTTTAATTTTAATTTATTTTTTATTTTTTGACATGCTTGAATTTATGAATAAAAATAGTTTTATTGCCATTAAATTCACATAATATGCATCTTACATGTAAGAATGTTATATTCCAGTGGGAGGAAATATAAAATACTTAAAATATTATGGGGATTATTAAAGTCTCGCGTAGTAATGTGAATTTATGCATGTCTAGGAAAATTCTGTCAAAAAGACAATAAGAGTCTAAGGAAACAAGGTACTTAAGTGGAACCATCCTATCCCTACCTCTTTCCTGAGAATTTTCCTGATGATTATTCATGTCCCTTAAAACTAAAATAAGCATTCTATTATTAAAATACTAAAAAGATTAAATAATAATTAAGATTTTTGCGCAAAAGGACTAAATGATGATAATTTAATTATTCCCGACCTCTGGCTTTTCCTTTCTCTTTCTTTCAAATGGTGAAAATAAGAATAGAGCATGACAGCTCACTACTTTCATTTGTTAAAAAGTGCTGCCTGAATTCCTTCCCTTGCTAGCTGGAACTATTGGCTTGAAGTAATGAGTTCTTGTTAAAAGCACAAATTTTACTTTATTTGATGATTATAAAGCATCGGTCAGTTGTGAATACTCATCCAAAGCAGGTCCGGCCTCAGAATTTGGTGAAATAGAAGAGCTTCTAATGAGATTGTATAATCAAGTCAATGTATACTGAATTTTACATGTGGATAAATTGAAGAGTTAGAATGAAATGTTACAACCCCTAGGACGTGTTTGGTAGCCCACATTACATGAGATAAAAATACTGTTTTGTATTACATTTATGCAGATCCATGTTTGGCAATAAAAATAACTACAACATTATTGCATTAATGGGCTAGGCTAATGCGGCAAGTGCCGAATTAGTTTGCTTCTTCTTTTTTCCCCCTTTTTCTTTGTTATAATAATAATAAATAAATTTAACTTTTTAATTTCATTTAATATTATATAATATTTTTATTTTTATTTTTACATTATAATTATTAACATAAATAAGTGATTATGATTATTAATATAAATTAATAAATATATAATTTATTATTCAATAATATTATATTATATTTTTTTTATTTTTACATTGTAATTTATTAATAAATTTACAATTTAATATAACTATAATAAATATTTAAATTTGAATAATATTAATTTAAAATTAATAATAATATTAATATTAATATAATATAAATTAATAGAATAGAATATATAATTTAAATTAATCACAAAAAATTAAAACAGTATAGTGTAGTACCAATTATACAACATTGTTATAACACAGTGCTAATACAATACAGTATAGTACAATACAGTTTACCAAATGCACCCATCGGAAAAATGACACCTACACCCCAACATTTAGAGAAATAGTTATAAAGACTCCTAAATTTTCAATAAGAGACATCAAGACCCCCTTTTAACCATAATACATTTTAAAAACTCAAAAAATTGACCCGAAAATTTATAATAGATAGAAATATACATATTTTATTATATTAAAATAATTTTTAACAAATAGAAGCATAATATCAAAAAGAAATTAATTAAAGTTAAAATTATTTTGAATATTATGTAAAAAATAATTTTAATATTATTAACAGGGAGATATTTTATTAATTGTAAAATCTATTTAACCCATAAATACAAATATATTATCAAAATAAATATAGAAATTTAAAATTTTAATATTATTTTAAATGTTTAAAATAGTTTAATATTATTAGTCTATTGGATAGATTATATTATTTATATTAATTACAAAATTTTAAAGTTAATGTTCTAATTACTATATTCAATAGATATTGTAGTAAAAAAAAAAGCAAGTCTTAGTGTCCTAATTTCTTCAAACCTTATGAGTGTTGGTGTCTTTTTTTCTAAACCTTACGAAAGGTTGTTTACACTAATAGAACAAAAATTTTCTCGGATGTTCGTAAGAAACAACAGTACAATAATTCTATCATAATCTTGTAAACAAAAGTACAATAACTCTTAACGTAATCTTGTCTGCTAACACCAATTATTTATGTATATTTCTTTTTTAAAAAGCTCAAACAATGCTCCCTTTATTTTTCTTTAATTGGACAAAAGAAAAAAAATGATTACGGAGCCACTACTTTCCAAATGACCCTATCAACAGCTAGTGACTCTGACTATAAGGCAAAATATGTGCTCAAAAGTCATAACGTTAAAGTTGGAGGAGCCCATTTGACAATAGGGACAATAATAAATAATTAATTTTCCGTGATGCATGATTTTTCCAAATCTTATTTTGTTTTTCTTTTTTTTTTTACTTTAAGGGTTAATTTTAGATTTCGACTCGTGATTTGAATTCAAATCACCTCCTTATTTTTTAAAACCTTAATCTACCTTCACTTTTTGTAAAGAAAATTAAAAAAAAATTATCAACATACCCATTTTTAATCTTTTAAATGAGAGATAACTTGAGATTTTCAAAAATAAATGGGCGATTCGAAATTAACCAATTCAAGAGAGGGTAAATTTTAGACTACTTCCCTCATGAATTGGATATCTTCAAATCACCCTCTTATTTTTTTAAATCTCAAGTTATCCTATTTTTTGTGTAAAAGATAAGGAAAAGATGGAGGTAGTTGATGATCCTTTTTTTGAGTCTTCTTAACAAAAATAGAATAAATTGAGATTTTAAAAAATAAAGAGTGATTTGAGGATGGTCAATTCATAAGAGAATAATCTTCTTTTATGAAAAATAATTTATTTTTATTTTTATTATTAACAAACTTCCAATAAATGCACGTAAGGATTAAAAAAAATACGGATATAAGTTTTTGAGTAATGTGTTCATTTCTTTCCACACTTGTTTATATTTATTGATTTTATTCCACTCTACTTAAATATGCAAATATTTCTATAAAAAAAAAAAGGGGTCGGCTGAAATAGGCATGACGTGTTCATACGCTAAAGTGGGAATAATATAAACAAATCAATTAATTATCCGATGATGACAATTTTTTTTTCTTTTGATAGTTCAACTCTTTTCCCCCTAAACTATGCATTGTTTATAAATGAAAGCGTTACAAAAATTATGAAAAATAATAATTATTTTTTTTACTAGTAAAATAGCAATTAGGAAATAACATCTGGGTGCAATAATTATTATTAACATTTTACTGCTACATAATCATAAAATCTTACATTTTATTATTTTTCTATGTTGATCTTTAATATACCAGTTATGCCCTTCTTTGAAATTTATAAAAGGGTTTATCAAGAAAAAGGATTTAACAAATAAATTTATCCATTTGAATAGCTGAACTCTTACACACATCTATAAAATATCAGGAACGCCCTTGACAAAAAGACTATTTTCTCAATTTCCATGATAAAACATTTTAATGGTTGGCAGCATAAACAGGTATTAACTATAATATTACTATATTAGGCAATTAGTATTCTATATTCAAGGGTAAAATTCATTTTATCTGTTCAGAGTTCTATTTGTATTTTACAAGTCAAAATATGTATAATGAATCTTGCAATTTTTTTTTCCCAAAGCAAGGGCATAATTGATATTTTAAATGACAACTAAAGGTCAATTACTATTTTTTTCAAAATAGTAGTAAAATTTAAGAAATTTATAAATCTTCAATAGTAAAATTTACGTTAAAATTTTGGATAAAAAATTTATGTTGAAATAACCCTCCATATCTATATCGAAAATAATTCTCAGGTGCAGATTTTTAAAGTCAGATTTCGTGTAGATTTACTATTACACTATACAGTATTCTGTTTTTTTTTTTTCAACTAACACTATTAAACCAGTGGCGTAATAGTGAATCCACATATATATATGAGGAAATTTTAATTAGTTAATTTCTTGAAATTTTCTAATCTGAAACTATTAAAAATGATTTGAATGTTTTATAATTATATTTTAAAGTATGGTGCGTATGCACAATTTGAGAAATGAGAATATCACCACTCATTTTTTAATATACTTTTATTTAATTAGAAACTATTGTTCGTATCTTTACAGCGTATATTGTTAATATTTATGGAGAATATCCATTTTGAGAATCACTAAATATTGCTAATATTTAGCGTATATTATTGTTATATATCACTATTGTTCTTATCTTTACAGCGTATATTGTTAATATAGTCTTTCAAATCATTATCTCTAGGCTGTTTCATTACTCCTCGTATAACAATAAATATTTAAATATTGATACATGAATATAAGAAAATAAATCAATAATATCGATTAAATAATAATTTTTGATAATTTTAGGACTAGTGTGCTAAATTAGTAATTCGATAAATTTAGACAATCATATGTTATAAAAAATTGTTATTTTTATATTGGACTCGACTCAGATACTATATAAATTAATAGTTAATTTACTTGCAACAAAATTAATACGGTATGTACGTACATAGGCGGCTTTTGTGAAATATAGTTTTACTGTCTTCTTTTCTTGAAATGGTTGTAGACTTGATCTCATGTCCAATGTCACTAGCGTTTTAAATAAATTTGTGCAAGGTGGGCTCGATAGTACAAAGAACTAACATTTGAGGCATGCACAAATATCTAATTTCTTATTTTAATTAATAAATAATTACATAAATATAAGACTCCAATATAGTTGAAGTGGCTAGGTAAGTACTGATGGATTTCTAGTAGCAAATGCAAGCAGTTCTTCGTCACCTTCAAAAAAGGCCATGTCTTCGGGGCTCAGAGTCACCCATACTTCTATTCCCTTACCATCGTTTGCGGCCATTATAATAATCAAGTTTGACACCCAATAATTTGGCATAGTCATGTGCACTGGCTTTCCCCATCCAAAATCTGCTGCTTCATAATATGGAAAGTTAACAAGGCTGCTGAAAGTGTAGAAATCGATCTCATCTTTTTCAAACTTGTCTTTAATTGACTCCGGAATATCGAATATATTCTTGTTTTTTAGCAAGGTTTTGAGACCGTTTCGTCTAAATTCTGCCTTTGCTTTTCTTAATGAACAAACCAAGTCTTGTAGTGTTTCAGTTTCCTTTTCACTCGCCTGCGCCGTCAGATACGCGACGGAGTTGCCCACAGAGTTGTCAGGCAAGGGCGGCTCGGCCACGGCACGCACGTCTATCGCCTGTACTGACAAAGAAGGTCTTGAATACCCAAGGTTTGATCTTGACGCCGCCCTTGCACACTTCCAAATCAGGGCAGTCAATGCCTCGACGCGTGTTGGTCTAGGCACGGTTGGACTTGCAACTTTAGCCTTGAGTTCGTCAATTTTCTTTGCATCAAATACAAACCTGTTGGCTTTGACCGGTGAAATATGTGAGGGTGCGGCCACGAAGGATTCGCTTGCTGGAAAAATCGTTGAAGTAACAAATCTAGGAGTCACTTCCTTATTATTGCTGCTGCCCGATAACTGATTATCTGCACGAGCTGTTGTGGCCCAGCTGTCAACGAATATGCGTAACGAGGCTCCATCAATGAGCTTGTGACAAGTGCAAACTGTGATTGCCAGTCCCCCGCATTTGAAAAAGGTAGCTTGTACGCGCAGCATTGGACACCCATTGCTTGCTACTGGAGATTCTACGTAGTTAAACGGGTGAAAATCCCGTAATAAATTCTGATCAGGCTTTTGTAGGTATTCAAACAAAAAGCCGTTCGCAAGAGCTTCAACATATTCAGCCCCTTCGTCGTTACTTTCAATAGAGAAATCGTCTTTGACCCTCCCAGCAAGTGGGTAGAATTTTGTGAGAGTTTTTGATAGGGATAACTTGAGACATTGCGAAATCTGGTCAGCTTTCACATTACCGTCTGGTTTGTACAGAAAAATGGTGCTCACATAGACCGGAAAAGTGATCTGGTCCATGAGGGAAAGTTTAAAATTTCTCAGGTGTTCAGGAGTTGGGTAAGCTGGTTTGATGCTTTCTCTGGCCCGTACTAGTACTTCTAGTGCCCTTTCCATTTTAGGCTTTGCTACTTTTGCAACCGTTTGTAGACTTCTTGTTAGTAGTACCTGTCCAATATTAAAATATAAAAAGTTAAATACATTATACACATAGAACTGTAACTAAGAAAATTTCTATCACTAGTTTTGATTACTTTTCAGTGCCTGCCTTGTTGCTCCAGATCTCGGTTGCTCTTATTAGATGGCAGCTCCTCGGTAACTAGCTAAGACCCTTATATAGTAAAATTTGGTTGCCAAATTTGACTCCATTAGTTCGATTCCGTGGTTTGTCAATGCATCAACAGTTCAATGAGAAGTTACTTGCGTTAACCACGTGCATTGCTTTTTGAATTTTATGAATACGAATCCTCACGATCGAAATTGACATTGATCAATACATTAATTAAACGCACTTGAATATATATGGAATTGAAAGATAAATGCTGGGTAACTTAATATATAAGTCTCAATTTGAATCTCAATTAATGTTGTTAGGGTTAATAAAACTTGGGTTTGAGCCTAGGTATGGTAATGTCCAGACCCAGCCCGAATATATTTTTTAGACACCCATCGAACCAGATTTTTTCATTTGGGTTATTATATAGATTTTATACTTTTTAATGTTGTATATTTACAATTTTTAATTTTTTTAATTTTACAATTTTACAATTTATTTCTATTAATTTGGACATGAAAATATGAATTTTAAATATTTAAAACTTTACATAAATATAATAGATTGGTCAAATAAATTTAATTATTTAAACTAATATATATTTTATAATATTTTTTTCAATAAAAATAGATTTTATTGGAAGCAAATGGATTTTACATGTTAAACGAAAGGTGGATGACACAATTGAAAGATACAAGGCACGTTTGGTAGCGAAAGGATATTCCCAACAAGAGGGTATAAACTATAAGGAAACTTTTTCCCCAATGGTAAGGTTTGCCTATATAAGATTAATTCTAGCCATCGTTGCACATGTGGACCTTGAATTGCATCAAATGGATGTTTAAACAGTATTTTTCAATGGAGAGCTAGAGGATGAAATTTATATGAAACAACCAAAGGGTTATATAACCAATAACCAAGAGTGCAAAGTTTGCAAGCTCAAAAGGTTAATACATGGGTTAAAACAATCCTCCAGACAATGATATCTTAGGTTTCATGAATCTATGATGACTTATGGATTCTCGATGACCGAGGAAGATCATTGTGTATACGTTAAAAGGTTAGAAGATAACTTTGTCATCTTATCATTATATGTGGACGATATATTGTTGGCTAGAAATAATATAGAGTTTGTTCAAACCATTAAGGAATGGTTATTTTCAAACTTTGAAATGAAAGATATGGGTGAAGAAGATATGGGTGAAGCATCTTATATCCTGAGAGTTAAAATCCATATGGATCATTCTAGAAAACTTCTAGCTCTGTCACAAGAGTCTTATATTAGAAGAATTCTTGAAAAATTTTAAAATGGATAAGTGTAAACCTATGGATACTCCCATCTCTAAAGGACAAACTCTTAGCCTTGAAATGTGTCCAAAGACTTTAAAGGAATGAAATGAAATGGCACGAGTTCCATACTCCAATGTTGTTGGAAGTTTCATGTACGCTATGATGTGTACACAACCGGATATTTGTTATGATATGGGGTTGGTAAGCATATACCAATCAAATCTTGGGCGCAAGCATTGGAATGTTGTCAAAAGAATTTTAGCATATTTGAAAGGCACTGTTGACTATTCTTTATGTTATCAAAGAGGTGATTTATGCTTAATTGGATACACAGACGCCGATTGGGGAGGCGATCTTGATGAGCGTAAATCAACATCAGGATACGTATTTCTACTTAGTCACGGTGAAATCTCATGGAGTAGCAAGAAGCAAACATGCACAACTCTGTCGACTATGGAAGCAAAATATGTAGCATGTTCGGTCACAGTACAAAAGGCTATTTGGCTTAGGCGCTTTTTAAATAATCTCAAGATCGTTACTGATCCTCCTCGGCCAGTAATCATATATTGTGATAGCCAAGTAGCCATATTCTTTACCAAAGATGCAAAATACCACAACAAGTCTAAACACATAGAGACAAAGTATAATTTTGTGAGAGATATTGTGGCGAAAAAGGAGGTATTGATGCAACACATATCTACACACTTTATGGTTGTAGATCCATTCACTAAAGCCATGACACAAGATTTTTTATTGCACATACGCGATCATTAAGATTGCGCAGATTATAAAAGTTGTACTTAATAAATTCTTTATGCAATAAAATTATTTTGATTTAGTCTCATAAGATACTAATTGACATGATTACACATATATGATTATTGAAAGATATGTTCTCAGGTTATGACCGACTTTCTTACACAAGCAGTCACTTCAATTATTAATGAAAGCAAGCTGGGATGAGACACAAGATTAAGAGAAAGTATTGGATACGTTCTCATGAAGCTTTTATCTTGAAAATGTCACCTTAACTAGGTCAAGATGAAGAACCTAATTAAGCCAGATATGAGTTCATTAGGTACTTTATGAAGGCAAGCTTATTGAGACTCAAATTGAGTGCTCAAATAAGCGATTGATTTAGGATATGTATAGTGGATAGCTAGACATATGCTCTTACACAAAGAGAATTCACTGTAATGCATGATTCATCCATGCATGCTTTTGTGACAAAAACAAAAAAGAGTGAATAAATCCATGATTCCTTATTGTGTAAGTTCCTTCAAGATATAAGAAAGACCTCAACAATTTCCTTAGTTACCATCGACTATATCTTAAAGGAAACGATTAGTGATAACTACTTTAGCATTTTTTTTCCTTGACTATAATGTTATTCGATCTATGAAACATGTTTAAGAAATCAACCAGCCTAAAACTGAAAGGTATGAGTAGAGTGGGAAGATTTATTCTCCTTACATCTAACTTATGCATTCATCGGTCGACCAGTTATATAATCTACCTAGGGATGAATACAATTGCGAATACATAGAGTGCACAACGTCAAATATAATTTTTATTGAGAGATTAAATATGTTTGTACCGATGTAAAGGATAATGAAATCTAGGAAATATAATGAGCAAGTTATTTGAATCTCTTGCAAAAAGTGCAATTGAGATTTTTGGTCTACAAGCTCCAGTTTATATTGTTCATGGGTCACACGTTGCATTTGCTCATATGATACTGTGATTGTGGCTTTATGCCCAAAAACCCTACTCTCGTTGATGTTAGATTTAATGCCCATGATGGGATAGATTAATCTAACGTAAGTGATAAGATAAACTTAGAGTTTGTCTAGGATTCTTATAAGATAAAATTAATATTTTATCTTAATCCTAATCACATAAGATGTAGCTTATCAAATAACTCTAGAAAGCTGATTTTAATTAAACTACATTTATTGTACTGTATAAACACTACGTGGGTGAGTGATAACACTTACAATAATAGTCATAAGAATCAAAGCAACATCAAAAGAGAGTGAGAGAAAAGGGAAAAAGGCAGTGGGTTCTTGCTTCGTGAATTGAGAGGATTTTCCAAATACCTGATTGTCCTCCGATCATCAGTGACATAAAATCGTGACGATCTGTTCGTGAAGGTTCCTAGCAATCAATTCATGTTCGTTGCGATCTGCTCATACTAGTTCCTGACAATCCGCTTTTGAAGATTGGAGGGAGCTTATTTTTGTTCTTGGAGGCTCGTGAAGATTCGTTTCCACATCAATCAATAAGGTATGGATTTAGTTGAACAAAATAAATTGCATGATTTATTTAGAAAATCATCATTTTGAAGCCACAATAGATTTTTGGCCATGGGGACTGAGAATAGATGTTTTAATTTATGATAGAAAACTACTTTAATGATTCTTTCGTTGCTGAAAGATTGATTTTCTGTGAGTTGGCTGCAACATATCTTCTCCAAATTGATCAAATCACGAATAGACAATGACTCTAGCAAGGGAAAGACTTTGTAATGAACCCGTTCAATTGAACCGCCAACAAATGTATGCTATCATTCAAGGAAAATTTCATGCCTAAATCAGAAGCGAGTTTGTCTTGAATTTTCTGAGAATTTGGGTCCTGTGTTACCTCAGCCATAACGGCCTTATCGAACGAATTATCTTCCATCACTTGCTTTGCAACTTGCTTGACTAGCGTGGTATTACCCATGCCGCCCATTCCATAGACCCCAATTATGTTGAGCTTATCATCCTTCACTGCCTCCAGAACATCTTGAAATAATTTCATTCTTGAATCAAAGGCCTCGTAACCTTTCGCTTGCATATGTTCTGCACTCTTTGGAGCAGGACGGTAGGAAACATTAGAGAAGTTGCCTTGTACCACGAGATTAGCGGCAGCTTCTGCGGCCTTTGTGGGGGGAATAAATGGATCCAAATAAATTAAAGTGAAACGACAAACAATTAATTTTGGTCTTGAACGGACAATTAAACAGAGAATTTATTAATTTATTTATTTTTTGGGTCAAGAATCAGAATTTTGGCTATTAACCGAAAGTTTTCACGGGCATGAATGAAGAGCAACAATTTTTTTTTAGAAATTATTTCAGAAGAGCGATGCAAATTGACAAACGATAATAATAAGAACACATAAGTTAACAGTGAACAATAACTTAAAGCTCAAGAAAACTAAATGACAAGATTAAGACAAACAAGAGATATTTTTTCTTGGAAATTAAGAAAAAACTACTATGAAGATCAAGGATTAGAGATATGCTATGAAAAGAAATTATTAAAGGATTTACAACTGATTAGTGTTAAAAATTGTATGTTTATTAAGGGATAAAAATGTTATTTTGTTTTATTAATGTAATTTATATTTGTAATTGTGTAACATATTGTGAATTTCTAATTATTTTTCTAAATATTTGATTTTGTGTATTTTTGTGTGTTTGTTAGGTAAAAATAATAATTTCATGCAATTTGAGGCTCCGAACAAATACGTGGATGTCAAATTTGGATTCCGGAAGTCCGAGAAATTATGTCATTGTCGAGGAGGATCCAAGACTTTTGTTGTATTTTTTTACGTTTTTACCACGGTAAATGTGGTAATTGTAAAATTATAAGTTTTTATCATATTAGGTATGGTAATTGTTAGTGGAATGTGTTGGATATGCGTGAGTGGATAAGTTAGGTTTATGTTTTATTAGTGGGACAAATGTAAGGTTAAGATGTAATTAGATTTTTTTATTTGTGTGGTGTGGATTTACCATGTATTAGTATAAATAGAGGGGGGGTGAACTCACCTCTCCACACCTTCTCTTCTCTTCTTTTCCCCCAAATTCTTCTTCTCATCTCTCTTTGTAATTTATTTTCAATCAATAAAATTAGTTTTATTTCAATTTTCAAATTCCATTTTTACTTATGTGTTTTTCAATTTTAGTAATTTCCTTTCTAAAAAATGTTTAGCTAAATATTAATAGTTAGGGGAAGGTGAAACTCTTAGGAAATAAATATGATTTAATGAAATTCTATTTTTAATTTTATAAAGTAAATTATTTTCTATTTAATTTTATACATATTTTATATTATGAGATTTTGATTTATTGTAGACAAACAAGGGAGTTTGGCACAATAAATTTTTTTTATCAAAATATAAAGTATGGTAAAATGGTATTTTGACTTATTGTAGACAAATTAAATTTTGGCACAATGAATACTTAATCCATCATAAAATTAAAAGGAAAATAATAATAATTTATATAATTAATCTTTTGGGTAATAAATCTAAAACAAATGGCAAAAAGAATTTATTAAGTTTTGTTTACTACTAAGAGTGAATCCACAACCCAAACTAATTCAATTTCATAGTTTTATTTAAATTAAGTTGTTTATATTTAAGTTTTATTTTCAAATTTTAGATAAAATAAAATAAACAAATTAAATCTTTTCTCTGTGGATCGACCTCGGATTCACCGAGATATATTATAACTAGGCACTTTTATACTTGAGAGTAAATCAAACACTTTTAAGTCGTGTCAAGTTTTTGGAGTTGTTGCCGGGGAAAGGTATTTATTTTGTTTTATTTTTTCCTTTTATTTTTTTACTTTTTTGTAAATTTTCGTTTGCCCCCTTTTCCTTTTCTTAAATTCTCTTCTACCCCCACATCTTTCATAATTTTAGTTTCGCCCCAACAATTCTCGTTTCTTACTCATTCTTCTCATAATTATGTTCTGACCCTAAAATTTTCCGAATCTTCATTTTCATCCCACATGGCTCAATTCTAAACTTCTAAATATTACGACGTGGCCATAAAATTATAAATAATTTCAATAAGATCCCTAGATGAAATTTCTCACAATAATTAGACTTGGACTTATTTGGACTTAATTTGGACCAAGAAAACTAACTACTAACACTTAACTAACTAACTACTAATTTTTTTTTCAGTATTTAATTTTCATTTTTTTTTGCATTATTTTTATTTTTATTTTTTTTATTGGTGGGTTCAACCACCAGTTTTTTTATTTAATTTTAAGTTATTAATTTATTATTTCTCATTTTGTTTTTGCTTTGTTTTATTTTATATGGTGGGTTTAACCACCAGTTTTTTTTTATTTCGCATTTATTTTATGCTTTATTTTTTTGTTGTTGATTTAATTGGTGGGTTCAACCACCAAAATTGTTATTTAATTTTAAGTTATTAATTTTGTTTTGTACACTTATATTATTTACATATTTAATTTTTCAATTTTTTCCTTTTTGCAATTTTCATTTAGTTTTTGTGTTACTAATTTATTTGTTATCTTTGTGATATAATTATTGTATGAGACGTTGGTCTCGAACTTCAAGTGGCAAGTTAATTCGTAGATCTCAATCACCACCACCAATCATGGACGAGATCCAAGACGAAAACAATTTAGGCCAACTTAATCCTCCAATTGATCAAGGAGACAACCAATCTCAACATGATCAACCGAGAACTTTGAGAGACTACATGAATCTAACAAGAACTGGAGCACCGTCTTGTTTAGTATTTCCTCCAGAAGCACTCGATTTAACTTCAAACCAAGTATTATCCAACTTTTACCAACATTTCATGGTTTAGAATATGAAAATCCATATTTGCATCTAAGAGATTTCGAGGAAGTTTGTAATACATACACAAACCAAAATTGTAGCATGAACATAATTAGATTAAACCTTTTTCCTTTTTCATTAAAAGATAAAGCTAAAACTTGGCTGCAAAACCTTAGATCTGGATCAATAAGAACTTGGAATAATATGCAAGAACAATTTTTGAAAAAATTCTTTCCACCTCATAGAACAAATTCTTTTAAAAGGCAAATCACTTCTTTCACTAAAAAAAAATGGAGAAACATTATACCAATGTTGGGATAGGTTTAAAGAATTGCTTAACATATGTCCACACCATGGTTTTAAAACTTGGCGATTGGTCACTTATTTCTACGAGGGCTTAATACCACAAACTAGACAAGTTGTAGAAATGATGTGTAATGGGGAATTTAAAGATAAAAATCCTAAAAATGCACTAGATTACCTTGACCAATTAGCTGAAAATGCACAACATTGGGATACTGTTGGAACTTTTGAATTGACTAATAAACCACAACCATCTCCATCTAGTGGAGGAATCTACAACCTTAGGGAAGATCATGATTTACAAGCAAAATTTGCATCCCTAATTAGGAAGGTTGAAGCTTTGGAAAATAAAAAAAGTGATTAAGTAAAATCTGTTCAAGAAATTGCATGTGATGTTTGTAGTTCTAATGATCATTTCACTCAAGATTGTCCCACTCTGCCTGCACTCAAAGAATGTTTGCATGATCAAGCTAATGTCATCAACACTTTTAATAAACCAAACCCATATTCACAGACTTATAATCCTGGTTGGAGAAATCATCCAAATTTCAGTTGGAGGAATAATAATAATGCACAATCTTCACAAGCACCACCTCCACAAAATTTTCAAAATACTCATCCTTATGTACCATGTGTTCCACCACCATGGAAAAATTTGGAAGATACAATGCATTCATTCATTAGGAAGCAAGATACTATTAACAATCAAAATGCACAAACTTTTTCTGATTTGAAAGATACTCTTGCTAAAATTGCTTCTGCACTCACAATTCAAGAAAAAATAAAATTTCCAGCTCAACCACAACCAAATCCTAAGATTCAAAATGCACCCATGGACCATGTTAAGTCAGTTATAACTCTTCGTAGTGGTAAGGTTATTGATCGGCCTATTCCTGAACCTTGTGAAAATGATAATTCAAAGGGTAAGGAAGAACTGGATAAACTTACACCTAGTGAAGAAATAACTATTGTTCCATCTGAACCACCATTTCCGCATGGATTGAATAAACCAAGGAAATCAAACCACTCTTCTGAAATTTATGAAATCTTTAAGCAAGTGAAAGTTAACATTCCTCTGTTAGATGCAATCAAGCAGGTACCTTCATATGCCAAATTTTTAAAAGACTTATGCACTGTTAAGAGGAAATTGAAGGTAAAAAAGAGTGCATTCATGGCTGGACAGGTAAGTACCATTCTGTCTACTAATAATAAGTTAAAATATAAAGATCCTGGTTGTCCTACTATTTCTTGTATTATTGGAGATCACAAAATTGAGCATGCTTTGTTAGACCTTGGTGCTAGTGTTAATTTGCTTCCACATTCAGTTTTTCTTCAACTTAATCTTGGTGAGTTAAAATCAACTTCAACTACACTTTTGCTTGCCGATAGATCAATTAAAATACCAAAAGGAATAATGGAAGGTGTTTTAGTACAAGTTGATAAATTCATATACCTTGTGGATTTTATTGTTTTAGAAACTGAACCTGTTGTGAATAATTATAAACCATTTCCTGTAATTTTGGGTCGACAATTTTTAGCAACTGCTAATGCTTTGATTAATTGTAGGAATGGTTTAATGAAAGAGTCATTTGGAAATATGACTCTGGAATTGAATGTTTTCAATATGTGTAGGCAACCTAATGAGGAAAATGAGAATGAAGATGAGATTGATGAACAAAAGGAGTTGCTTGAATCTTGTATAGAGGAGAATATTCAAAAAGGGAGTTTTTTTGAACTTAGTGATATTTGTTTGGTTAATTCAATTGAATCAAATAAACAACTTGAACATGAAACTTCTAATATAAATTTGTTGTTTGATTCTTGTCAGACTTTGCAAACTGATGATGGGCAACCGAAATTTGAGGA
This sequence comes from Citrus x changshan-huyou, assembly GCA_039657385.1. Taxonomy (NCBI): domain Eukaryota; kingdom Viridiplantae; phylum Streptophyta; class Magnoliopsida; order Sapindales; family Rutaceae; genus Citrus; species Citrus x changshan-huyou. The sequence goes on from CM077549.1 coordinate 12,121,954, forward strand.
GCTTGGAATTATTGAAAAGATTGAACAACAAGAAACACCTAAATTGGAATTGAAACCTTTGCCAGAGGGATTGAAGTATGCTTATCTTGGAGAAGAACAAACTTATCCTGTTGTGATTTCTTTGACCTTATCAGGCGACCAAGAAGGTAAGTTACTATCTGTTCTTAAAAAGTACAAAAATGCAATTGGATGGACTTTAAATGACATTAAAGGTATTAATCCTTTAATTTGCACACATAGAATTAATTTGGAAGAAAATGCTAAAACATGTCAACAACCTTAAAGAAGATTAAACTCACACATGAAAGAAGTAGTAAAAACAGAAGTTCTTAAGTTACTTGATGCGGGAATTATCTACCCTATCTCTGATAGTAAGTGGGTAAGTCCTACACAAGTAGTGCCTAAAACATCTGGAATCACTGTTGTTAAAAATGAAAAAGGTGAATTAATTCCAACACGAATTACATCTAGTTGGCGCATGTGCATTGATTATAGGAAATTAAATGAAGCCACTAGAAAAGATCATTTTCCTTTACCATTTCTTGACCAAATCTTAGAAAGAGTAGCTGGACATCCCTACTACTGCTTTTTAGATGGGTATTCAGGTTATCAAATTCCTATAGCACTTGAAGACCAAGAAAAAACCACATTTACATGTCCCTTTGGAACATTTGCATTTAAAAGAATGTCATTTGGACTTTGTAATGCTCCTGAAACATTTCAAAGATGCATGTTAAGTATTTTCACTGATATGATTGAACATTGTTTAGAGGTCTTTATGGATGATTTGACAGTGTTTGGGAATTCTTTTGATGATTGCCTTGATAATTTGGAAAACATTTTAAAAAGATGTGTTGAAAAAGAACTCGTTTTAAATTGGGAAAAATGCCATTACATGGTTACTTCTGGAATTGTTTTTGGTCATGTTTTATCTGTTAAAGGAATTGAAGTTGACCAAGCAAAAATTGAAGTCATATCTAAATTGCCTCAACCAAAAACAGTTAGAGATGTTTGATCCTTTTTAGGGCATGCAGGATTTTATAGGAGGTTTATAAAAAATTTTAGTGTCATATCTAAACCACTTTGTAATCTCTTATTAAAATATGCACCATTTGAATGGACTGATGATTGCCAAAAATCTTTTGAGAAAATAATTTGCCTTTTGACATCTGTACCTATTATGCAATCTCCTGATTGGTCTTTACCTTTTGAATTAATGTGTGATGCAAGTGACTTTGCTATTATGCAATCTCCTGATTGGTCTTTACCTTTTGAATTAATGTGTGATGCAAGTCGTTTGTGATTCACTATGCGAGTAAGACTTTGGATAGTACTCAAATGAATTATTCGACAACTGAAAAAGAATTACTTGTTGTGGTGTATGCATTAAACAAATTTCGCTCATATTTGCTTGCTTCTAAAACTGATGTTTTTACTGATCACGCTGCTGTGAGATATTTGATGACTAAACAAGATGTCAAACCAAGACTCATTCGCTGGATTTTGTTACTTCAAGAATTTGACCTCACCATCAAAGATAAAAAGGGTGCCGAAAATGTCGTTGTTGATCATTTATCAAGACTCACATTTGAAATCTGCACTGATATAACACCCATCAATGATTCCTTTCCTGATGAATTTTTATTATCTGTTACTTCAATACCATGGTATGCTAACATTGCTAATTTCCTTGTTACAGGTAAAATGCGTTCGCAATGGAATACTCAGGAGAAGAAGAAATTTTTGGTTGAAGTAAATAAATTTTATTGGGATGATCCTTACTTATTCAAATATTGCTCTGATCAGATTTTTCGACGATGCATTCTTGATAATGAGGTAAGTAGTGTCATTAATTTTTGTCATTCTGAAGCATGCGGTGGACACTTTTCTTCAAGAAAAACTACGGCTAAAATTTTACAAAGTGGATTTTATTGGCCTACCATATTTAAAGACACATATGAATTTTGCAAAACTTGTGAAAACTGTCAAAAATTAGGATCAATTACTAAAAGAAACATGATGCCCTTAAATCCCATACTTGAAATTGAAATATTTGACTGTTGGGGAATTGATTTCATGGGTCCATTTCCACCATCTTTTGGATTTGTGTACATATTAGTGGCAATTGATTATGTCTCAAAATAGAGTGAAGCAATGTCTTGTCGAAATAATGATAGTAAAATTGTCGTTAAATTTTTAAGAGAAAACATTCTAAGTCGATTTGGAATCCCTTGAGCCATTATTAGTGATGGAGGTATGCATTTTTGTAATAAGTCATTTGAGTCTTTAATGAAAAAATATGGAATTACACATAAAGTTGCTACCCCTTATCATCCTCAAACAAATGGTCAAGTTGAACTAGCAAATAGAGAGATAACATAAATTTTAGAAAAAACAGTTAACCCAAACCGCAAAGATTGGTTTCTTCGATTGACTGATGCACTTTGGGCATACCGTACTGCATTTAAAACGTCTTTAGGAATGTTACCCTGTCGGCTAGTTTATGGTAAACCTTGTCACTTGCCTGTTGAACTTGAACATAAATCATTTTGGGCTATTAAAGCTTTTAATTCAAATTTGGATGATGTTGGTACTATGCGGAAATTACAATTGAATGAACTTGAGGAATTAAGAAATGATGCATATGAAAATTCAAGAATTATTAAGGCAAGAACAAAAAATTTTCATGATAAAAGAATTTTTCGAAAAACATTTAAAATTGGTCAAAGAGTGCTGCTTTATAATTCTCGTCTTCATTTGTTTCCAGGAAAGTTAAAGTCAAAGTGGAGTGGCCCATTTATTGTAAAACATGTATATCCACATGGGGTTGTAGAAATTGAGAATCCAAAAAACAGTGTCTCATTTAAAGTTAATGGTCAAAGAATAAAGCCATATCTGGAATATCAACCACGTGAACCAAGCACCGAAATAAATTTGAGTGACCCACAAAATCTTGATTAAGTTTTTAATGAGTATTTTAACTTTTCACTGTTGTTTTACCGTTTGAATTGTTTGACTGTCTTGAATGATACGCGTTGTGATGTTTCTTACTTAAGTGTGTTTAATATTTGTGTTTTCTTCATCATCATACATCATGAGTACCTTAATAAAGAATATTTTGTTTACACATCTTAAAAGACTTTTGCGAATAAATTTCACTTGAGAAGATTGATACAAAGCTGTAAATCACATCCAATTTGGGAACGACAACCACCAGAATTAGTGGCCTACGTTGAGGATCAAGAAAGACAACTCAGAGCAATAGAGCGTGGCATATATGAATTTCAATTGGAGCTTGCGGTTAACTCAATGAGAGGACGAATGTAAGTTCATTTTCCTTTGTACATATTGTGTTTCTTTTTTGTTATTCGCTTTCACGTTTGATTTGATTTTGCAGATTTGATTTTGGTGTATTTTGATTTATTTTCCTATATAAATGGCGGATAACGGTACTCCGTGACTTCTTAAGTTGGTATTCTCAGTTTCCCACAATAACTGAAATCTCAAAATCAAGCATGGAAGAAATACAATATAAATTGCATAAGCATTTTCCTTCTCTCCCTCAAAATGCCCTCAGGAAATTTTACAAAGCTCGTTGTGAACGACTGCATTTGTTAATGATCAATGGCATTCCTTCTGACATTCGTTGGTTAATTGAAGCAAAGGTCCGGTTAGTTGGTGAGTTTTCTGATCCATTTGTTTCTTACGTGCCTGGTTTTGGTAAAAGTACGTTTGTGTACGACTTAGTTGCAGACTAGAAGTTTGTAAATCTTTAGGAATGGTTTCTGATAGTCAAGAAGATAAAATTAAATTCGTCAAAGATGGCATGAGTAAAGAATCGTTGGATGATATCTTACGATCTCTTGAGACGCATCGAAGCGGACATGTGCAATATGAGATACACAGGTTATGGAGACTATTCCAAAACGAAAGTGCACAGTTTAGTCTTGGGAATCTGACTCAAAAAGACCATGTTTGCTAGTTTATAAGAAAACTGGATGGGAAGCTTATCCTCGACCCATAGAGGGCGTTCAATCCGTTACTGGACGTAAAATCAGAGGAAGATGTGAGCCACAATCACAACTACTAGTAAATATCCTTTTACTTTATTGCTCTTTTAACATTTTTATTATTGCATTTAATGGTGTAATTTTGTATTTAATCATGATTTGTTTTCTTTTACTTTTTCTTTTCACTGTTTGCTTTTCTTTTTACTGTTTGCTTTTGAATAATTGAGACATGAGCTTTACGCGTCATCTGACAAATACACCAACCCATTTACAGATGTTTCTCATTTTGTTTGTCACTCAGATCTTTAAATAAGAGCTCTTTTTCCAAACCACTCACAACTTGTTTTTGAAGATTATTCTAATGGCAGCATCTTCGAGTAGACAATTCAAAAATATTTGTGTGCTCTCTGGATTTTATTATGGAAAATACAAAGAGTTCGTTCAAGCAGCTATAGATCTTGGTCGTGCCATAGCTGAGAGGAAACTGCACCTTGTTTATGGAAGAGGTGACCGAGGGTTATCAAAACTTGTCTTAGAAGCTGTTTTTATTAGAGGAAACCAGGTACTAGGTATCATTCCACAAGCCTTAAAACCTCTAGGATGCAGGTCTGATGTACCAATTGGAGAAGAGTTAGTTGTCTCAAGTATGCAAGAACGAATAACTGAGATGTTAAATCATGCTAACGCTTTCATTTTCTTGCTAGGAGATCTTGCAACTTTAGAGGCATTGATTACATTTGCATCTTGGGCCCATTTAAACATCCATAAAAAATTCATCGGTTTACTAAATGTCAATAATTTTTTTGATGGGTTGCTCACATTCATTAACCATGCAATTAAGAATCATTTTATTTCAATCTCTGCGAAAAATCTTTTTGTTTGTGCTTCTACTGCTAATGAGTTACTTGATCTTTTACAAGCTTACAAACCAGAGCCAGATCCTAAGACCTTGGCCTTGGAATGGTTGACTAATGATGGTAACCCTAGCCCTAGTAAGAAGTACAAATTGAATTTAACTCTTCGGTTGTAACAATCTTCTTGGAGCTATGAGGTTGTGTCTTCTAAACTCTACTTTTTTCCTTTAAGCCATTGAGGACAATGTCTTGTTCAGGTTGGGGGGAGGGAATAGTTGACAGATGTGGAATATAGCAAATCCTAGTAATGCTTTTGTCGAAGATGGCAGAATATGGGGTGTAGGGACTCTAGAAACGCATCTTCAGCGGGTTGTTCAAGTGTGATCTTTCCTATTTCTTCTTTCATTATTTATGTTTTCTTTATCTTTTTCATCTTTCTGCATGTATATAATGTTTAAATTAGGTTGGGGGGAAAGGGATAATTGACGTAAATTGTAAATAGGTGTGTTTAATTTTTTTTAAAAAAAAACCAAAACAATCAATAATTTTTTTTGTGTCTAGGATGGCTGTGTAAAGAGTCACAACTTTTGAGACGCATCTTAATAGTCTTGTTGTATTATATTTTGATTTTAAAATTCATAATAAGTTGTTTTTGTTCCCTTTTCTTTGAATTACTCAAATTTGTGAACTCTCTTCCATTTTTTTTATAAAGTTATTTCGTTGTTTACTCATTTAACAGGTATTATTAAATCATTCTTCACACACACACTATGACACATACTAGTGGGTTGTTAGTTAAAATTTTTGCAGCATTTAGTTCTTTTGATTTATTAGGAATAATATCTAAAGTGGTAGAAAGTGTATATTGCAAAAACAAATAAAAAAATAAAAAAAGAAAAAAATTGAATGAATTTAATTTTGTTATATCTAGAACCCGAGTAATTAAGTCCGTAGGGGTGTTTCAACACCTAGTGCCCTAAGGTCAACTGGTCTGGGAGTCACTGGTTTAAAGCTCGCTATATGGGTTATAGATATATTGTTTGCTTATTTATTAAAAACCCGAGTAATTAAGTCTGTAGGGGTGTTTCAACACCTAGTGCCCTAAGGTCAATTGGTCTGGGAGTCACTGACCTAAAGCTCGTTACATGGGTTAAAAAAAAAAGAAAAAAAAAGAAAAAAGAAAAAAAAAGCTTGAATAATCTACTGCCTGAAGATAGAATTTCTAGTGAGTTTTAGAATGAAAATGTTGTTTTCTTTTAATAAAACCCCATAAGTATTGTGTTAATTACTTGAGCACAAAAGAAGGTGTATGATATTCTGGATAATGAGTGGATGACCAAGAGTTAAAAAAAAAATAAAATTGGAGAGTTTATTTATTTGGTAGTTTAGAGGATAGATGAACAACTATTAACTTGCATGTGAATTTTGTAAATCTTAAGTTAATATAACGCTTTAATTGCTAGGGGCTAGCAATAAGCTAGTTGGGGGATGTGATTAGTGTTAAAAATTGTATGTTTATTAAGGGATAAAAATGTTAGTTTGTTTTATTAATGTAATTTATATTTGTAATTGTGTAACATATTGTGAATTTCTAATTATTTTTCTAAATATTTGATTTTGTGTATTTTTGTGTGTTTGTTAGGTAAAAATAATAATTTCATGCAATTTGAGGCTCCGAACAAATACGTGGATGTCAAATTTGGATTCCGAAAGTCCGAGAAATTATGTCATTGTCGAGGAGGATCCAAGACTTTTGTTGTATTTTTTTACATTTTTACCACGGTAAATGTGGTAATTGTAAAATTATAAGTTTTTATCATATTAGGTAGGGTAATTGTTAGTGGAATGTGTTGGATATGCTTGAGTGGATAAGTTAGGTTTATGTTTTATTAGTGGGACAAATGTAAGGTTAAGATGTAATTAGATTTTTTTATTTGTGTGGTGTGGATTTACCATGTATCAGTATAAATAGAGGGGGGTGAACACACCTCTCCACACCTTCTCTTCTCTTCTTTTCCCCCAAATTCTTCTTCTCATCTCTCTTTGTAATTTATTTTCAATCAATAAAATTAGTTTTATTTCAATTTTCAAATTCCATTTTTACTTATGTGTTTTTCAATTTTAGTAATTTCCTTTCTAAAAAATGTTTAGCTAAATATTAATAGTTAGGGGAAGGTGAAACTCTTAGGAAATAAATATGATTTAATGAAATTCTATTTTTAATTTTATAAAGTAAATTATTTTCTATTTAATTTTATACATATTTTATATTATGAGATTTTGATTTATTGTAGACAAATAAGGGAGTTTGGCACAATAAATTCTTTTTATCAAAATATAAAGTATGGTAAATTGGTATTTTGACTTATTGTAGACAAATTAAATTTTGGCACAATGAATACTTAATCCATCATAAAATTAAAGGGAAAATAATAATAATTTATATAATTAATCCTTTGGGTAATAAATCTAAAACAAATGGCAAAAAGAATTTATTAAGTTTTATTTACTACTAAGAGTGAATCCACAACCCTAACTAATTCAATTTCATAGTTTTATTTAAATTAAGTTGTTTATATTTAAGTTTTATTTTCAAATTTTAGATAAAATAATAGAACAAATTAAATCTTTTCTATGTGGATCGACCTCGGATTCACCGAGATATATTATAACTAGGCACTCTTATACTTGAGAGTAAATCAAACACTTTTAAGTCATGTCAACAACAAGTTCACCTCTTTAATTATCAGGGATGATGAGCTCTTTATTCGCCTTGAATGTATAAGAACAATTTTAATCAGCAAAAGATCACTGTTAACTGCAGAGCAATGTGTGAGTAAAGAGTTGATGAGAGTAATAACAAATGAATCGCAAAAGAAAAATACTTAATCATGCATCCCTTTTCATATCACGTACTTGATTACTGTTGTGTTGTCCTGTTGATGCACGTATTTTTTTTTTTCATGAATAATTGCCAGATCAGGAAAGAATTATTCTGTTTGATTGAAAGATTGTTGATTCCAATTAAGATAAGCCTTATAAGATGCCTAATGAAAGATAAAGCAGAAGCTTGGATAAATGAAAGAGGACCAAAACTTTTATAAAAGAAGATACCGATAAAAAGCCGAAAAGGTATTTTACAAAGAAGATCATCAAAGTAAGATAGATGATGACTTGATTTTTACGTTTTTTTTTTAATTTCACCTATTCTGTTCACAAATGATGGCTTAGTTGTTAGTAGTTCCAGATGGACATTATTTACAAATTGTTGTTATGTTTAATAGAGAAATGAAAAGCTGTTCATCGTACAAAATTGCATGATCAAATCTTGGATTTTTATTATTATAAAATAAATAAATTTCATTAATAGATAATGCGCACGTTAATGTTAGGAATTTGATCAGATGATCATATAATTTACTAAACCCTTTAACAAGTGCAAAGTTTAAAAATAATAAATAAATAAAGAGTACGCGTAAAGAATGTTATTTGCAATACCCAAACTGAAAAATAGGGGAATGAAAACAGAGGAACCTCTCATTTTTCTTTTCTCTTTCTTTCAAATGGTGAAAATAATAATAGAGCATGGCAACTAACTACTTTCATTTGTAAAAAGTGCTGCCTGAATTCCTTCCTTTGCTAATTGGAACTATTGGCTTGAAGTAACGAGCTCTTGTTAAAAGCACAAATTTTACTTTATTTGATAATTATGAAGCATCGGTCAGTTGTGAATACTCATCCAAGGCAGGACCGACCTCAGAATTTGGTGAAATAGAAGAGCTTCTAATGAGATTTTATAATCAAATCAATGTATACTGAATTTTACATGTGGATAAATTGAAGAGTTAGAATGAAATGTTACAATTCTTAGGGCGTATCGCCCACATTACATGGGATAAAAACATTGTTTTGTATTACATTTATGGAGACTCATGTTTGGCAGTAAAAATAACTACAGCAGTATTGTATTAATGGGTCGGGCTAATGCGGCAAGTGCCGAATTAGCTCGCTTCTTCTTCTTCTTTTTTCCCCTCTTTTTCTTTGCTATAATAATAATAAATAAATTTAACTTTTTAATTTCATTTAATATTATATAATATTTTTATTTTTATTTTTACATTATGATTATTAACATAAATAAATAATTATGATTATTAATATAAATTAATAAATATATAATTTATTATTCAATAATATTATATTATATTTTTTTATTTTTTACATTATAATTTATTAATAAATTTACAATTTAATATAACTATAATAAATATTTAAATATGAATAAATTTGAACAACATTAATTTAAAACTATAAAATATTAATATAATATAAATTAATATAATAGAATATATAATTTAAATTAATTACACAAAAATTAATACAGTACAGTATAATACCAAACATTATATAACATTGTTATAACACAGTGCTAATGCAATACAATATAGTACAATACAGTGTGCCAAATGGGTAGAAAAAAGACACCTACACCCCTAACATTTAGAGAAGTAGTCATAAAGAAGCCTAAATTTTCAATAAGAGACATCAAGATCCACTTTTGGCCATAATACATTTTAAAAACCCAAAAAAATTGACCCAAAAATTTATGATAGATAGAAATATCGCATTTTTACAATCTATTAGACATATTTTATTATATTAAAATAATTTTTAACAAATAGAAGCATAATATCAAAAAGAAATTAATTAAAGTTAAAATTATTTTGAATATTATGTAAAAAATAATTTTACTATTATTAACAGGGAGATATTTTATTAGTCGTAAAATCTATTTAACCCATAAATACAAATATATTATCAAAATAGATAATTAGATATAGCAATTTAAAATTCTAATATTATTTTAAATGTTAAAAATAGTTTAATATTATTAGTCCACTGGATAGATTATATTATTTATATTATATTAATATTAATTAGAAAAATTTAAATTCAATGTTCTAATTACTATAATCAATAGATATTATAGTAAAAAAAAAGCGAGTCTTGGTGTTCCAATTTTCTCAAATCTTAAGGGTGTTGATGTCTTTTTTCCTAAACCTTACGAAAGGCTGTTTACACCAATAGAACAAAATTTTTCTCGGATGTTCGTAAGAAACAACATTACAATAACTCTATCATAATCTTGTAAACAAAGGTACAATAACTCTTAACGTAATCTTGTCTGCTAACACCAATTATTTATGTATATTTCTCTTTAAAAAAGCTCAAACAATGCTCACTTTATTTTTCTTTAATTAGACAAAAGAAAAAAATGATTACGGAACCACTACTTTCTAAATGACCCTATCAACAACTAGTGACTCTGACTATAGGCAAAATATGTGCTCAAAAGTCATAGCGTTAAAGTTGGAGAAGCCCATTTGACAATAATAATATAATTAATTTTCCGTGGTGCATGATTTTTCCAAATCTTGTTTTGTTTTTCATTTTTTTGACTTTAAGGGTTAATTTTAGATTACTGACTCGTGATTTGAATTCAAATCACGTCCTTATTTTTAAAAACTTTAATTTACCTTCACGTTTCGTTAGGAAAATTATTAAAAAAAAAAAAAAATCCATCAATGTACCATTTTTTTAATCTTTTGAATGAGGGAAAGCCAGAGATTTTAAAAATTAAATAGGTGATTTGAAATTAATCAATTTAAGAAGGGGTAAATTTTAGACTACTTCCCTCTTGAATTGATTCTCTTCAAATTACCCCCTTATTTTTTAAAATCTGAAGTTATCCTATTTTTTTGTGTGAAGGATAAGGAAAAAAATGGAGATAGGTTAATGATTTATTTTTTTTTGGCATTCTTAACAAAAATAGAATAAATTGAGATTTTCAAAAATAAAGAGTGATTTGATGATGATGAATTCACGAGGGGAATAATATTCTTTTATGAAAAAAATTCTATTTTTATTTTTATTATTAACAAACTTACAATAAATATACATAAGAATTAAAAAAAATAAGGATGTAAGTTTGTGAGTAATGAGTTCATTTCTTTCGACATTTGTTTATATCTATTGATTTTATTGCACTCTAGTTAAATGTCCAAATATTTCTAGCAAAAAAAAAGGGGTCGGCTGAAATAGACGTGACGTTTTCATACGCTAAAGTTGGAATAATATGAATAAATCTATTAATTATCTGATAATGACAAGTTTTTTTTTTTTTGATAGTTCAACCTTTTCCCCCTAAACTATGCACTGTTTATAAATGAAAGCGTTACAAAAATTATGAAAAACGTTTTTTTTTTTTCTAGTAACATAGTAATTAGGAAATAACATCTGCGCCCAATAAGTATTATTAACATTTTACTACTAAATAATCATAAAATCTTACATTTTATTATTTTTCTATGTTGAGCTTTAATATACCAGTTATGCCCTTCTTTGAAATTTATAGAAGAGTTTATCAAGAAAGAGGATTTAATAAATAACTTCATCCATTTTAATAGCTGAACTCTTACACACATCTATAAAAAATCAGCAACGCCCTTGACAAAAACACTATTTTCTCAATTCCCATAATAAAACATCTTCATGGTTGGCAGCATAAACTGCTATTAACTATAATATTAGGCAATTAGTATTCTATATTCAAGGGTAAAATTCATTTTATCTGTTCAGAGTTTTATTTGTATTTTACAAGTCAAAATATGTATAATGAATCTTGCAATTTTTTTTTCCAAAGCGAGGGCATAATTGATATTTTAAATGACAACTAAAAGGTCCATTACTATCTTTGATAGAAAAGTAGTATAATTTATAAATTTATAAATCTTTAGTAGTAAAATTTACGTTAAAATGTCAAGTACAACACTGATTCATGTGGTTTCGAATCCAACCATTGATCGATCTCATCTTCAGTCATGTTATCACTTTGTCGGGCTGTTATTGATGTATAGATAAATATTAACCCTGCATTACTATAAATGTCTGCATGACAAAAAATTATCAAAAAATAATTAAGCGCACAAAAATCATCTTTTGCAACTCGATCATACACAAGTTTGCGCAAAAATTCGTACATATCTTGAGAATTCTTTATAGAGTAAAGAGTTAACCATAAACTCTTATACAAATTTATTTGATATAAATTAATGTGACATGATTAGATTAATTAGAATAAATAACTCTTCATCCACTTAATTTGTATTTATTATTTTTTATTTTCATCTAACTAATAAATTTATGTCATATCATTTTATATAAAATTAAATTTATATAAAAATTTGTAGTTGCATCGTCACCCTAATATAAGATTAGAAAAATTCTCTTTGCTTCTATCATTTAAAAAAAAAATGTGTTACCTTATAATTTATATTTAAAGTAAAATTCAAGTGGATGATTGGTGGTTGATAAATAAAATTTATAATAATTAATCCTAATTCTGTACAGTATGTAGGTACATTAAAAGAATTTCAAAACAAATTACAAAAACGGACCTTTTCTGGAAATTGTTTTTGGAGCCGAAAATCAAGACTGTGCAAAATAACAAGTCGTTGGCTTCTCGGCAGGAGTTCTTGAATCCGCCATTACTAAACTATCTTGTTTCCCCATTATATCTTTATTACCCCACCCAATATAAACATTTAAAATTCATAATCAATGTTTCGGTGATATCATAATTAATATATAAATTGTAATTTTGCTACATGTACAACATCTATAACTTACATCAATTTAAAATTTATTTTTTATATGACTCAGTTATTGTCTGTCAAATAAATGGGAGTAATGAAAAATTATTTTTAGGTCCACTATTAGTTAGCAGCGCCAGACTGTGATATTATAGAGTTTCATATAAGGATGAATAATTTAAAAGCTTTGCGACTCTTAGAATTTGGTGAAATAGAACAGCTTGTAATGAGATGAATAATCAAATCAATATATATTGATTTGTACATGTAGATAAATTGAAGAGTTAGAATAAAATGTTACAATCCTTCGAAAAAAGGATACCTACACCTCCAATATTTAGAGAAATACTCAAAAGACCCCTAAGTTTTCAATACGAAACATCAAGACCCTCCTTTTGATCATAATACCCTTTAATTTTATAAACCCAAAAAATTAACTCCAAAATTTTATAATAGATAAAAATATAGCATTTTTACAATCTATTAGATATATTTTATTATATTAAACTAATTTTTAACAAATAGAAGCATAATATCAAAAGAAATTAATTAAAGTTTAAATTATTTTTAAAATTATGTAAAAAATTAATTTTAGTATTATTAATGGGGAGATATTTTTATTAATCGTCAAATCTATTTAACCCATTAATACAAATACATTATCAAAATAAATATAGCAATTTAAAATTTTAATATTATTTTTAGTGTTAAAAATAATTTAATATTATTAGTCCACTGGATAGATTATATTATATTTATATTATTTACAAAAATTTTAAAGTCAATATTCTAATTACCATATTCAAAGATTATTATAGTAAAAAAAAAAGTTTTGATGTCTCAATTTTCTCAAACCTGAGGAATGTTGGTGTCCTTTACCCTAAACCTTATGAAAGATTGTTTACACCAATATAACAAAAATTTTCTCAGATGTTCGTAAGAAACAAAAGTACAATAACTCTAAGATAATCTTGTCTGCTAACATCAATTATTTATGTATATTTCTCTTTAAAAAGGCTCAAACAATGCCCCCTTTATTTTTCTTTAGGAAAAAAAAATGATGCATGATTTTTCCAAATCTTGATTAGTTACTCCAGCTAATCGGTCATTTAAAGGAGTCGGCCACTATGTGCTCAAAAGTCACAACGCTGAAGTTGGAGAAGCTCATTTGACAATAATAAACAATTAATTTTCCGTGATGCATGATTTTTCCAAATCTTGTTTTGTTTTTCATTTTTTGACTTTAAGGGTTAATTTTAGATTAAGACTCGTGATTTGAATTCAAATCACCTCCTTATTTTTAAAAACCTTAATTTACCTTAACTTTTTGTAACAAAAATTTAAAAAAAAAAATCATCAACCTACCTCTTTTTTAATCTTTTGAATGAGAGATAACTTAAGATTTTTAAAAATAAATAGGCAGTTTGAAATTAACCAATTCAAAAGAGGGTAAATTTTAGATACTTCCCCCTTGAATTAACTATCTTCAAATCACTCCCTTATTTTTTAAAGGGTAAAAACTTGTTTAGTCTCTATATTATGAGGTTAGTGTCCATTTAATCTATATATTTTTAAGAATACCTCAAAACACCCTTGCTGTTAACTATTGACACTCGTACCATTTTTTTATATTCTTTTTAGCTTATTTTTATAATATTACACTCTTACAGTAATGTTTCTTTTTTGGATATTAATAAAAAATTAGATTATCAAATTAAACCCAAAAATAAAATATAAACAAAAAGATATATATTAATTTTTGTGGAAGCTCATGTGTGTCCAAAAAAATTAATATTGTAAAAAATTAAATTATCAATTTTTTAGAAAAATTAATATTTTAACTCTTTAGCAAAGTGTTCCACAAAAATTAATATATTTTTTTTTCCTTTTTGGTGTTAAAATGGTAATTTAATTTTTTTAATAATATCTAAAAAATAAGTCAAAAGTAACAAAAGGTAATGACAATAGTGTCAATAATTTAACAGTAGGGATGTTTTAAGGTATGTTTAAAAATATGAGGATTAAACAAACACTAACCTTAAAACCTCAAGTTATCCTATTTTTTGTGTAAAGGATAAGGAAAAGATGGAGGTAGGTTGATGAATTTTTTTTTTTTGTTTGTCTTCTTAATAAAAATGGAATAAATTGAGATTTTTAAAAATAAAGAGTGATTTTTAAAAATAAAGAATTGTGTGACCTCTTAGTCGTGCATTTTGGAGGTTTATGCATACGTGAGCAGGATATGCAAGGATTAAAGAAGGGATTGAGAATCAATTGGTTGTAGAATAGTTTGTATAGTAAGAGGATTGCAACATATGCTAAGGTGTACGATCAGGCAAAATGGATGTAAAAAACTAAAGATGCAGAAGAAGAAAAAAAGAGAATGGAAAAATAGAGGATATGTCTGATGTGAAAAGGAGAACTAAGAAGAGGATGAGATAACCTTAGTTACAGCTCGAGAAGGAACTCAGATAATAGATGTTATTATGACAAAGACGTGTTTAATTACAGATGACCAGAGAGGCCATGACGAAACAAAACGTTGAAAGAAATTTGATAGAAGAAACAAAGGTTTATGGATAATGATAAGCTTTATTGAAAAGTCTGAATGAATAAAACTAGAGTTTTGAACCCCTTTTATAACAAGTCCAAATATCGCGAATTTACTAAAATAAGCAAATCCAAAATCTAATATGATAATTAAATTCTCCTAACCAAAATAAGAAAAGGAGAACAAATGGCATTAAAGTCCGAGTTCTAGAAAAAAATAAAAATCCTAGGAGAATCAAGAAAAACAAGAAAGAATCTTAAAACTAAAAAATGACCATGAAAGAAATAGAATATTTTGTTCGACCATGGGGCAAAATGGCTTATACAGAGTTTTGTTCATCTCATTACAAGCTTTAAAACAGTATATTATATACTGAAAACAAACATTTGTAGCCCAAGTTATGGCCTTCGAAATGTATATTGTTCGCTACACACAACACCCTACATCAAGCCAATTCGTGATTGGGAAAAAAAATCTTTAAGAGAGGAAGTCTCACCAATAGGCAAGGCCAAGAAAGAGCAAATGACTATAGGAAAAGCAAATGGGAGAACTGAGTAAGAATAAGAAGATGTGTCACCTCTAGTTTGGAGAGGATCAATATTATATATAGGGTAAACTTAATAAAGCAGAGTGGGAGATTTACACCTCTAAACAAGAGTAGAGCAAAAATATTTATTGTGACTACAGATAAGGGCTATTGATCCCACCAAAGCCAATTGTGAGACATTTGTGTCCGGGTATGGAACCACATATTGCATAGACTTGAAAAAAGAGATTGAATGGCTTATACAAAACCAATATCTAAAGCAAATGTGAACACGAAAGAAGAGATGGGACTAGAGGGGACAACATAGACAGTGTGGTAATGGTGATTATGGAGTGGCAGACCTAGCAAGGGACTTGAATTGTTCGAGGTGGAATTATAGTTGATACTCCCTGAAAATTTATGATGTGATTTTTAATGTTCCGATACCAAAGAAACAATGAGTTCAAAGAGAACTCATCAAAGCCCTCAAATTCTATTTTTTTTTTTTAAGATGAAAAGATCTTAAAGCCACTATCATGGGTTCCTAATATCCAATTTGGTTTAGACACATAAAAGAAGATTGGCTTCCCATATACACAGAGGTGGTTATCTTATTCTGTTCGAATTGGTTGGAGTCCATATAAAGTTTTAGTGCACATGGTTATTTTCCCAACCGACTTTTTGAAACATATGATATGAAGTTTGAGAACATACAACCGGATGACTCAACTTATCCAAGTTGACATGAAAAGCGGAGAGTACCTGGCGGTCCATGAACAGAAAGAAGAACCGCTTGTCCATATAGGTTTCTAAAAATTGAAGGAGCTGGCAGCTTCATCGGGGTGGTGAGCCACTTGCTTTCTGTCCCAAAATTATGTTTATTTATAATAAGTTGGTTAGCCGGCTTAATTGTAACGGTTAGTAGTTTGCTAGAAATGGTAATGGGACATGATTTGTTAATGTTGATCAAAGGTGCTTGAGGCAGTTGATTGATGTAGGAAGTTAATTTCGGTTAATTTAGGAATTTCAAGATTCTAGATTTTTATTTTGGGACTTTTTATTTTCATTAGAGTCAATTATCGTATTTTATTATTTTAGGGTTTTCTATTTTCATTAGAGTCAATTAAGGTATGAGATTTAGTTAACTTAGGGAAGTATCTTTTATTTCCATTATAATTGTGATTTAGTTTCCCTTTTTAAGTTAACTTAGAGAAGTGGGTTTCCTTATTATAAATAGAGAAGTTTTGAAATTATTTTCATAATTTAGATTCAATTATTCAATAAAACACCTATTTATAATTCCCTCTGGGTATTATCTATCAAAATATCTCTTATAGAGTCGTTTGGATTAGAGCGTCATCTAATCTCACTTTACACGTTATTAAAAATCTCATTGAGTCATCTGGTTTAGAACGATATCTAATCATGCTTTAATCAGAGCGTAACTTAATCACATTGGCTTGGTTCAGTATTCAAGCGAAATCTAGTTTTTCTACCCCATCAATTTCTGCTTCCGCTACTCCTCACTCCATCACTGATAAGTTCTTCAGAACAAATGAAAAAGGCCCTTAGAATTAAAGCCGTTGGATTAACGAGTTTGCATCAAAGAGATTTGGTCTTATACTTCCATCTTATACTTTATAATTACATTTGAAAAAGAAAAACTCTAATTGCAACTAATTTTTCATTTTTTTCATTTAAAAGTGATCAAATTTATCTTTCTTTATTGTGAGGTCTGAAAGATTCGATTCAAATTGTATTCTTTGCACGATTAGATTAATTGCACTTAGCTAGAACAAGATTACAAATACATTGTTGAATCTGGTCCGTTAGCTTTACTACAATGAAGAACCAGATCCTCCCAAGATTCTCAACCAAGATTAATCAAGATGCAATTTCAGCTTAGATCAAATTTAGAGAATCAACTAAACCTGACAAGACTCGTAACAAAAGGGATTAATTACAAACACAGAAACCAAAACCAGCAAGAAAACCAATCACACTAAAACAGACCACAAGCTTTAACGTGGTTAAGCCATTAATGGCTTACATCCACGAGTGAATTCCTCAGGCAGCTTTATTGAATGATTCAAGAAGTTTGTTACAGAGATTCTAAGAACAAGAACAAGTAAAACACTTCCTCTCAGAGTTCCCTCAATCTCTATCACACTCGATGCCTCCAATCCAGAAGGCTGCAGCTTATATACCAGTCTTGTAACAGCTTTAACAACCCATATCATACAGCTCCTTGACACGTGTGATATGAGTCTGTTATTAACGAACTCAGATTCAGCTAATGGTCACGTGAACAACTCGTGATCTTACTTAACTCGAGTATATTCAAAACGATCTCATATGTTGCCGTTTCGGATTAAGTACTAGTTGTGCTTCTCACGTGAGCTACTTAAAGCTTCTGAACAATGCTGGAAACGATGTCGTTTGCTGGTAAAGGTGTTTGAATTCACCTTTCAGCCAACAATACTCCACCTTGAATCAAACACCCTGCAACTGATACATTCACCAACTAATTTATATAAGGTTTTGCATATCCCAACTAAGTCCAAACATTTCTTGAACTTAGTTGCAGGAACCACTTTTGTGAGCATGTCAGAAGGATTGTCATCAGTGTGTATTTTAACCATCCTGATAACTCCCCTAGAGACTTCATTTCTTATGAAGTGAAGTTTGATATCAATATGTTTGGTCTTCTCATGGTGAGCTAGATTCTTACACAAATGCAATGCACTGGAGCTGTCACAGAAAATTGGTACAGACTCTTGTTTTAAGCCGAGCTCAGTGATTAAGCCCTTAAGCCAAATGGCCTCCTTTGCAGCTTCAGTGGCAGCTGTAAATTCTGCTTCTGTTGTGGAGAGTGCTACTACATGCTGCAAGTTTGCCTTCCAATTTATCAGGCAACCATTTAACATAAACAAGTATCCTGTGAGTGATCTTCTCCTGTCCAGATCTCCTGCATAGTTAGAATCTACATAGCCCCACAGCCCTTCTTCTGTTCCAGAGTTCTTTCCATATACCAGACCAACATTTAAAGTACCCTTTAGATACCTTAGTATCCATTTCACCCCTTTCCAATGTTCTTTGCCTGGATATGCCATATATCTGTTGACAACACTCACAATATGTGAGATGTCAGGCCTAGTCAACACCATGGCATACATAAGGCATCCTACTACCTTTGCATATGGAATATTAGCCATCTCAAGTCTTTCTTCTTCAGCCTTTGGACAATATAGATTGCAAAGTTTGAAGTGTGCTGCTAAGGGGCCTTGTACATGTTTAGAATCCTCCATATCAAAAGTTTCAAGTATTTTCTTCAAGTATTTCTCTTGAGATAGAAATACCAGCCCTTCACTTCTGTTCCTTCTTATATTAACTCCCAATATCCTTTTAGCACTTCCTAAATCCTTCATGTCAAAAGTAGTGCCAAGTAATGTCTTTAGAGCATCTATTTCAGACATTTCTTCACAAGAAATCAACATATCATCTACATATAGCAGTAGATAGATATGTTTGTTATGATTTAGCTGTTTAAAGTAGACACATCAATCATAATTGCACCTCTGAAATCCATGAGTGGTCATAAACTCATCAAATTTGAGGTACCATTGCTTGGGAGATTGCTTCAGGCCATAGAGGGATTTCTTTAGCAGGCATACATAATCTCTTCTATCAGGAGCTTCATAACCTTCTGGTTGACTCATGAAAATTTCTTCCTGAAGGTTTCCATGCAAAAAAGTAGTTTTAACATCAAGTTGTTCCAGCTCCAGATTCTGTGTTGCTGTTATAGCCATCAGCACTCTTATGGAAGCATGCCTAACTACAGGGGAGAAAACTTCCTTAAAGTCAACACCCTCCATCTGAGTGTACCCCTTTGCAACTAACCTAGCCTTAAACCTCTTTGGTTCAGCTGCAGTCATACCCTCTTTGATTTTGTATATCCACGTGCAACCAACAATCCTCTTATTCTTAGGTCTTCTAACCAGCTCCCAGGTACAATTCTTGTACAGTGAGGTCATTTCTTCATCCATAGACTTCTTCCATTCATTGGCATACTGACAGTTAATGGCCTCTTTGAAATTATGTGGTTCTTCAGCATTTATCTCATGAGCAGAATGTAATGCAAAAGCAATCAGATCAGCATAGCCATACGTCTTAGGTGCTTTGCTTTGTCTCTTCTGTCTATCTCTTGTCAACTGATAATCCATTACTTGTGATTGAGTTGATCCAGCTTCTTGAAGTGACTCATGTCTTCCAATATCATCAGCACTTTCAGTTGATTCTATATCATCATTCTGATTCAGATTGCTAGGTGATTCCACCTCAAAATGTTCATCCTGAACTTGATCAGCTCTCACACTGTTTCTTTGAATACTATCCACTGCTGCTTCTTCATTGAACTTGATATCTCTGCTTACTATGCACCTGAGTGGAGAGAGATCAGTACACCAAAGCTTATAACCCTTGGTTCCCTTTGGATACCCAATGAACACACATTCCAGTGCTCTGGGTGCTAGTTTTCCTTGGCTTATGTGAGCATAAGCCAGACAACCAAACACTTTAAGGTCTTTATAGCTGGCTTGTTTACCATACCAGAGCTCAAAAGGTGTCTTGAATTCAATAGCAGTGGAAGGGCTCAAATTTACCAGGTAGCAAGCTGTGTTGAGAATCTGAGCCCACAAATTCTTAGGTAGCTTAGCTTGAATCATCATGCACCTCACCTTATCCATGAGAGTCCTATTCATCCTCTCGGCTAAGCCATTCTGTTGAGGTGTCATTGTAACAGTTTTATGCCTTGTAATACCTTCCTTTGCACAAAATTCATCAAACACCTAGTTGCAAAACTCCAATCTATTATCAGTCCTTAACTTCTTCACTGTTTTTCCAGTCTGTTTTTCAACCAAGACCTTCCAATTCTTGAATTTTTCAAACACCTGTTCTTTACTCTTGAGCACATAAATCCAGACTCTTCTTGAAAAATCATCAATTATAGACAAAAAATACCTAGCACCTCCCAGTGATACTACTTGTGCAGGTCCCCACAAGTCTGAGTGTATGCAATCCAGCATGCTTCTAGTAGTGTGAACTGATGACTTAAAACTGGTTCTTGTAGATTTCCCTAGGACACAATATTCACAAAACACCATCTCACCAATTGCATCATTACCTAACAGCCCCTGTTTAGACAACTCTTTAAGGCCTCTCAGACTCATATGTCCAAGTCTTAAGTGCCATAGCCTAGTTTTTTCAACACTAGAGCTAGATGACACTGACACTATCCCTGTCATAGTTGTCCCTTCTAACACATAGAGACCATTCTTCCTGATTCCTTTCAACAGAACCAATGGCCCTTTTACAACACTCATTATTCCCTGCTGGACTTTAACAACACAACCTATCTGATCCAACATTCCCAGTGAGATCAAATTCTTTTTTAAATCAGGTACATGCCTCACTTGTTTGAGTTCAAGAATTGAGTTATCATGCAATTTCAGTTTAATAACCCCAATTCCTATAACTCTACAGATTGCATTATTCCCCATCATCACCCTACCACCATCATATTCTTGATACTCAGAGAAATGATGTTTAAAAGGGCACATATGAAAGGAACATCCCGAATCAAGCACCCACTTACCTTCCTGATCAACATCAGAGGCAATTAGGACTCCAATTGATTCATAACCTTCTTCTTCAACTATTGCTGCATCACTATTTTGACTTTTTTGCTCTTTGTACTGTTTTTTCTTTCTTTCTAGACAATCTCTCTTAAAGTGACCTTCCTTATGGCACTGGAAGCACTTAAGAGTCTTGTAGAGTCTTTGGCCTTCCCTTGCTTCTTTTTCTTTTTTGTTTTCTTGTAATGCTGACCCTTTGCAGTTAACCCTTCCCCAGTTTCTTGATCAAGATTTTCTCTCTTTTCTTGCAACTCCCTTGTGTTTAGAGCTGGCTTAACCTCATCTAATGAGAGAGTTTGTCTCCCATACATAAGTGCATCAACAAAATTCTTGTAAGACTCTGGTAGAGAGCTAATCAGTAGCAAAGCTTTTCCTTCATCATCTAAAGCTTCATCAATTGTTGCATGCAAGTGTATCACACACTTGATTGAATTCATCAATGCGCTTATCCAGCGATGAGCCTTCTGTCATTTTTAGAGTGAACATCCTTTTCTTTATATACAGGCTGTTAGCCAAGGATTTTTTCATGTACAGGCTTTCCAATTTCTCCATCAGACCAGTAACAGATGTCTCCTTAGCAACTTCTCTGATTACAGAATCAGCAAGGCTAAGGATTATAGTACCTCTTGCCTTCTTGTCAATTTCAGCCATCTGCTCTGGGGTTTTTGAAGATGATACCCCCTTTCCTTCAATCTTGGTTGAAGCTTCAAGTGCATCACCAAGACCTTGAGTAACCAAGAGAGCCTCAATTTTAACCTTCCACATGTTGAAGTCGTTTCTACCATTAAATTTTTCCAAATCGACCTTCTGAGTAGCCATACCTGAATCTTGGTTTAAGAACCAAGCTCTGATATTAATTATTGAATCTAGTCCGTTAGCTTTACTACAATGAAGAACTAGATCCTCCCAAGATTCTCAACCAAGATTAATCAAGATGCAATTTCAGCTTAGATCAAATTCAGAGAATCAACTAAACCTAACAAGACTCGTAACAAAAGGGATTAATTACAAACACAGAAACCAAAACCAGCAAGAAAACCAATCACACTAAAACAGAGCACAAGCTTTAACATGGTTCAACCATTAATGGCTTACATCCACGAGTGAATTCCTCAGGCAGCTTTATTGAATGATTCAAGAAGTTTGTTACAGAGATTCTAAGAACAAGAACAAGTAAAACACTTCCTCTCAGAGTTCCCTCAATCTCTATCACACTCGATGCCTCCAATCCAGAAGGCTACAGCTTATATACCAATCTTGTAACAACTTTAACAACCCAGATCATACAGCTCATTGACACGTGTGATATGAGTCTGTTATTAACGAACTCAGCTTTAGCGAATGGTCACGTGAACAACTCGTGATCTTACTTAACTCGAGTATATTCAAAACGATCTCATATGTTGCCGTTTCGAATTAAGTACTAGTTGTGCTTCTCACGTGAGCTACTTAAAGCTTTTGAAAAATGCTGGAAACGCTGTCGTTTGCTGGTAAAGGTGTTTGAATTCACCTTTCAGCCAACATACATGCTCTCAAATGATACAATACTGAAAAATATAAATGGTTACAAAATAGATTCATTATTATTTTGGAGGTTTGAGTAAGTTGAAAAATATAAACGGTTACAAAATATATTGATTATTATTTTGGAGGTTTGAGTAAGTTGAAGCATCTCGACTTAAGTGGTAATTAACAAACTCAACCTCAACTGTAGTGTCTTATCTTCTCCATCTTCGTTAAGAGAATTATATGGGATTCAA
Source organism: Citrus x changshan-huyou (assembly GCA_039657385.1). NCBI lineage: Eukaryota > Viridiplantae > Streptophyta > Magnoliopsida > Sapindales > Rutaceae > Citrus > Citrus x changshan-huyou. The sequence goes on from CM077549.1 coordinate 12,145,000, forward strand.
AGGAATTTTTTATGTTCAAGGTAATTAAGCCTAATGTCACGGGATGAGTGTTTTGCGCAACGAACTTGTGTGGTACTTAGACAACCTTTGCCGAATGTTGCTAAGTAAGCCTTGAGCTTTTCGACTAGCTAAGCCTAGAGGTTTTCGAAGAGCTAGAGAGAAGAGAGCAATAAAGCCAAATGAGAGAAATTGTATTACTCGCAAAGAGATTACAAGAGAACTTACAAGCGTGTTTGAGTTGCTTGCTCAAAGCTTGATGCTCAAATGCTAAATGTCATGCCATATTTATAGGGGAGGCTTGCCAAGCTCAAAAGCTCTACCACTTGCCTAGAATTCTAGATATTTACATGTGCTAGAAATGTATAGAGAATTCTAAATATGTACAAGCTTGAGTGTGCTAGAGTTGCCTAGAAATTTCCAAAATCGGCCCAAGCTAGCACTCTTAGCCTTGTCTTGAGCTCTCTAACCCGAATTTGTGGACAATTGGGCTAGTAACTTGGGCGGTCCGCAGCACTAAGCATGCTTCTCATTTTATCTACTACCTAAATTTATAGATCTTCAACAATATTTAATATTTTGATTAGCTCAGAGGAATCAAATTCTAACAGGCTTTATTAATCAACCTTTCATTTACTCTATCAATTAATTAATTCATACCTATAGTACTTTTTTTTTTTAAGTTATAGCCTAATTGCAACCTAAATTTTATTAAATTAAATATGTAAGTAGAAACATAATATTGATAGCCTAAATTTTATAATAATTAGAAACATAATACTAAAATAAAAATACAAAATTTAAATTATTTTCAATATTGTAAAATATTTTTTATTATTATTAATACATGAGATCAAATCTATTTAACCCAAAGATTTATCTAAAATTTGTATAATAAATTTAAATATATTATTAAAATAAATATAATAATTTAAATGTTAAGACTTATTTTATATATAATTTTTTTAATATTATTAGTGTATTAGATAAATTAAACTATTTAAATCATATTTGTATTTATTAAAAACTTTTAAAGTCAAACTTTTTAGTTACTATTTACCACGAGTATTATAGTTAAAAGAGGTCTTGGTGTCTCCTGACACGACTTAAAATGTGTTTGATTTTCTCCCAAGTATAAGAGTGCCTAGTTATAATTTATCTCGGTGAGTCCGATGTCGATATACAGAGAAAATATTTAATTTGTTTACTTAAGTTTATCCAAATAAAAATAAAATTTATAATATGTAATTTATTTAAGAAAAAATATAAAATTGAATTAGTTATGGTTATGGATCTACTCTTAGTAACAAATACAATTTAACAAATTCTTTTTATTTTTATTTTTATTTTATTTCTCAAAAGATTAATTGTATAAATTAAAATTATTTTCCATTTATTTTATTGTGCATTAAGAATTTAATGTGCCAAAACTTAATTTGTCTACACTAAATCAAAATTCCATTTTTCCATATTTTATACTAAGATATTAAGAATTCATTGTGTCAAATTCCTATTTTTGTCTACAATAAATCAAAATTTCAAAATATAAAATATGAATAAAATTAAATAGAAAACAATTTAATTTATAAAATTAAAAATAGAATTTGATTAAACCATATTTTTACTAAGAGTTTCACCTTCCCCTAACTACTAATATTTAGCTAAACATTTTTAAAATAAAAGGAATTTTCTTTAAAAACAAAAAAGACATAATTAAAAAATGCTTGAAAATTGAAAATAAAACTAATTTTATTTATTGAAAATATAATACAAAGAGAGATGAAAAGAAGAATTTGGGGGAAAAGAAGAGAAGAGAAGGTGTGGAGAGGTGTGTTCACCCCCCCTCGATTTATACTAACACATGGTAAATCCTAACCACACAAATAAAAAAATCTTATTACATCTTAATCTTACATTTGTCCCACAAATAATCCCACTAATAAAACATAAACCTAACTTATCCACTCAAACATATCCAACACATTCCACTAACAATTACCATACCTAACATGATAAAAACTTATAATTTTATAATTACCACATTTACCGTGGTAAAAACGTAAATATTTACAACAAAAGTCTTGGATCCTCCTCGACAATGACATAATTTCTTGGACTTCCACAATCCAAATTTGACATCCATACATTTGTTCGAAGCCTCAAATTGCATGAAATTATTATTTTTACCTAATAAACACACAAAAATACACAAAATCAAATATTTAAAAAATAATTAGAAATTCACAGTATGTTACACAATTACAAATATAAATTACATTAATAAAACAAAATAACATTTTTATCCCTTAATAAACATACAATTTTGAACACTAATCATCTCCTATTGAAAACTTTGGTTCTATATGATTATCTCCCCTAACTTTGGGGGTGTGGCTGTTTTTTTTTCCTTCATTTTATTAATAAGTTTAATTAATAAAGAGTAATGGTACAAATCCCAAATTTTTTAATCCCAAATGATGGGCATTCATTCACTGGTTGATAATTCTTTACAAATCCAAGTGAATTAATTGTATTATCTCACCAACCAATTGATAAATGTCAATAATTTGAAATAGTTATTTAGGATAAAAAATTTGAGGTGTATAACACTACTCATTAATAAAAGAATGAGGGAAGGTTTGTCCAAGTCATGCATTATTTGATTATCATCAATCAAGAAAGTGATCAAATTAATTTCTCTCCATGATTTCCAAAAGCTAGAAAATTTTGTTACTTGAAATTGGAAAATAACACCATTAATTATAGAATGGATCAAAATCGCATTATTATCTTTCATGAAATTGATGTATATCAAGAGTCATATTCTTTACTTTTGACAATTCAGTCAACACCAAATTGAACTTTCTTATTTTTACTATTGTTATGTTAACTTTTTCGATCCCCGATTATTTATTCATGATTATTACATCATTAATTAGAGTTTATCAAACCGCATTTTTTTCCTTCATGGAATTGATGCATGTTAGGTCAATGTTTGGGATGCCACATTGCGTAGGACAATTGGTCGCCCTCGTATTGATTGAAAAGAATCTCATGTTTGGCAATTCAAATGGTGCGCAGCACACCAGACTTAATGCTGCATTTGCCTCAATATTGAAACCCATCAACCCCCTCGGAATTAAGGTGTGCAACATTCAATTTTAAGAATAAAATCTTAAGGTTTTCAGAAATGGTTATATAAATCCTCATATCCTCAATAAGGGACTCTAAAATCCCTTGCTGACTAAAATACCATTTGGTTCTATCAATTTAAAAAATTTGACTCCAATATTTTATAATAAATAAAAATATAACATTAAAAAAAATAATTTATATTTTAAAAATATTGTATATATTACAATGAATATAATATTATTATTCTACTAGACAAATTAAACTATCTAGATTATATTTATATTCATTAAAAAAATTTAAAATCAATTTTTTTAGTTACCATCTACTAAAGATATTATAGTTAAAAAGGGGTCTTAATGTTTCTTAAAAATTTAGGCGTCTACATAACCATTTCCGTTGATCAAATCAAAGCTTCCGTCCTCGTAGATCTATGGTCAAAATTTGGAACCCCAAAAATTTGACCATATATTTACAGCTAATGAAAGCTGCTTTTTTGGTGATACATGTATCGTTGCATAGATTTGGTGATAATAATTCCAATGGTGAAAAAATGATACCAATAGATGCCAAAATGTGATTGGAGCGGGTGGCTTGTGGTGGCCAACGGTGGATAATTATAAAATCTAAATAATAGATTTAAGAAAATAAGACCAAAAACATTTAAGATATTAATAATTATTAAAAATTAATTTAATATAAATAATAATTTAAAAAATATTATTATATATAATGCTATACAATGTAACACCAAACATTGAATATTATTAAAGTAATACAATGTTAATACAATATAGCTTACTGCAATACATTTTGCATTAAAAAATATAATATAGTGTGCCAAACACACCCTTAGTGTCACACTTTTTAAACAACCTCGGGCTGCTCTTTTTTTTTTTTTTTTGACTTAATGATTTCGTCATTAACTTAATTCGATCAGTTAAACTATTAAGTCCGTTTGTTTTTTCAACATAATGAAAATTTTCAGTCATTAAGTTATTATATTATTAATCAAACTCTTTTAGCTTTTTGCTTAATTTAAAAAAGTTTTAATGATATCATTAAAGAATATTCTCTAGATACCCTATGTAATTAATTAATTTTCATCCTTACCTAAGTAAAATTTAATACTTTTCATTATTACCATCTTTATAACTTGTGACAATATGGCGATAGACTATTATTATTTTTATTTTTTACTTTCTTCAAATTAGCATTATTTATCTTCATAATTTTTTATGAATATTTTTTGTAAAAAAAAATCATGAACTACAATAAAATTGATTAACATATACAAATTTAGAATTTAAAATATCTTATTCAATTGAACATGATTTATGTTATGATAATATATAATCTTACCTAAGTTCTTTGAATATTTATTATTTATTTAACATTCATAATTTTTAAGGGGACAATGTAAAAATATTAATTTTCATAATTTTTTAAATTTAAAAAATACAACTTAATATTTGTATTCAGTAATTCAACAAAAAGTAATATAAACATATTATTCAGATTCAGACATTCAGTTCAATTCAAAATTCTGGCTAATTAAGGTCTATTCAAAATTTTTGACAAAAAAAAAAAGGACACCCTAATTGACATGAACTTTTTTTTTATTTTAAAAATTAAAAAGATCTTTGGATTTCAACCCATTTGTTTGGCCTTAAAAGAGCCAGTATTCTTACCATTTGAATTAGCCTTCGCCTCAACTTCAACCTTATTCTTTCCATGCAACCTTGGTCGATATCAACTTGAATTTTGCTATGTTAATTATTTCAATCCCCCACATTATGCAGTCTTTGTAGTGTAAACTTAATTTCACACCTAAATAAGTTGATGATCATTACTCAACCATTAATATTTCAAAAAGTCATTTCACCATCCATGCTATTAGTTTTTCCCTTAAATTTAACTATTGACTATTTTACCATCTTAAAGTATATAATTATGCCTTTAATTATGTGATACAATTATGAGAATATTCATTTTAGCTTAAAATAACTAGAATATCCAAAAAAATAACTTAAATTAATAAAATAAAACTATCAGCTCCTTAAAGGATTCAACATATATAATACTATAGCTATTAATAAATTTTTATTATTCAATATATATGCTAAAATATTTTATACATTTATAACTGTTATATAGCTCAAGGATGAATGATTCTTCAGGTCTATAGAGTTGGTGCATCTGCAAGACTTATTTTTATTGACCATGATGATCTAAGGATCTAAGGGGTAATTTACCTTTGTGCTTGGCAAAAATAACCTCCCTTCAAGGTTTGGGCGTCACTTTCAATTAACTTATATAGATATCTCCTTATCTCCCCTCATATCTATAATGATCCTTGAAGATCTCACATTTTCAAACAATCGCTTCCAAATTTCAACATCATTTGAGCCATTCTTAAAGTAAATAGTTAAATTCATAAATTGTTAACTAATTCCACTCTCCATGCATAAAGTCTTCTTAAAAGATAATTTTATTAGTTGTTTGCTTTTAAGTTAATTCATATTTTAAACAAAAACGTTTAAGTTGTATATATCATAGTGAGAGTTTCTTCAGAACAACTCCCTTGTTCTAACATACACAAAAAAATGGTAATTTTAAAGATAAAATAAACAGGTGTTGATTATATATCTTGATTTTCATTGATTATGTGATCAAAGTGACAATTTTGATTAATTTCTTTTTCAATGTTAATTTTTAGGTTATCTTAGTTTCAAGGATTTAGAATATTTGGTCATGAATTACACGCTTGTTAATTTTTTCAGCCATTAATTGTCATATTCTAGACTTAACGGTATTTTTCTTAGTTAGGATAATCATTCTCTTCACCTCTTATAAAGATCATAATAATTAATTTATTGCTACAGTTAATAGTCTTTAAAAATGGATAGATTTATTGTTTTGATGACTAAATAATGCCTGTTAAGGCTGCGACTGTGAACAAAATTGGTATTTAATGTAATATGTTAATAGATTTAAGATTTTATAGATTACCAATTGTTATAAGTTAAAGGATGAATTATTTTTCAGGCCAATGAGTTATTGCATCTGCAAGAATTTTTTTTTAAATTCTTATATTGACCATAATTATCTTAAGGGTATTATAATATGCTTTAGTGCTTAGCAAAATGTGGCATCTCCCTTTAAGTTTGATACGTCTCTTTCCATCAATTTACTGGTAATATCTCCTCATCTACCCTCTTTTATCTTACATCAATTGAAGATCTCACATTTTCAAACTATCATTTCCAAGTCTCAATATAACTTGAGCCATTCAAAACTAATCAAGTGTGGAAATAACCAAATATACGTATTAAAATTCTCTTGCCTCCAAAATTCTAATTATATAACTTCTACATATCTCATTCCTGGTCACAAGATGTTGGCATATTTTCCAAATTCCCCTTCCATCAACATCACTAGGAGTATGTTAATCTCTAACACATTAACTTGAGTGGAGAGTTTCCAACTTGATTGCCAGAAAGCAATACAAAGCTAGACACACTTGATAATTCTCTTTTGGTAAAATTTAATTAAGTTTAGGGGAATGTTCGGCCAACCTATAGAATTTCAAATTGAGCATTAGCCTATACAAATTGATAAAAAGTGATTAGATGTTAATTTGCTGACGATACATGTTCATGACTTGAAATTAGATCTCTATCGATTCGTATACAAATGGACGTACTTGTGGTGATAATTGAACCAAAAGATATGAAGCTCTAAAGATTTGGCAACTGTAAATTGATGAAGTGGGTTTCAATTAGCTTTATTTTTTCAAGGGAAATTATCAGTCATATACCCTTAAATGACACCAGTATCAAACGTGCTATAACACTTTTTAAGTATATCACTCATATACCCTAAGTTGACAACACTTATGCCGTCCATCAATCCGTTAACTGTCGTTTGCAAGCGCTAACATCATAAGGGTAATCTAGTCTTTTTAAAAAAGACATGTCATCCCATTTACCTACTAAAAAATGACATGTCATATGATATATATTGATAAAAGTGACATGTCATCTCATTTATCGGATAATTGTTAATAATTGCTAAAAAAAAAGCTACTTTACAACTGAATCTACTCCTCCAAAATTTAACCTAAATTTTTGAAGATCTACTCCTCCAAGCTCCAACTGAAAATTTTTATGGTATAATATGTATAATTGTAAATAATATGTTGTTAATAATTTTTTATGGTATAATATGGATATCTTTTACGGATAATTGTTAATAATATGTACCATTAATAATTCATATTTTTTAATAAAAAATGTATTGTTAATAACAAAATAAAAAAAATTGTGTATTGAAAATTTACGTTAATTTTTTGGGTAAATTTATATTTTTACCTCATTTTTAGTTTCAAGGGCAAAATAATCAATTTGTCATAATTCTGTTAAATTTCTAACAGAAGTTAACGGATTGGTGGACGGCAGAAGTGTTTTCTCAACTTAGGGTATACAAGTAATATACTTGAAAAGTATTGTAGCACGTTTGATATTAGTGTCATTTAAGAGTATATGGCTGATAATTTCTCTTTTTTCAATTAGCATCTGATTGGGCCATTTTCGGTGTAATTTCATGCTGTGTAAGCCACAACAAAAAATCAAACAGCCCCTTCACATGTTTCTTCCATTTTATCTGCAATTTTTGTGGATCTTATAGGCATGGGTAGAATTTAATGTTTTTAATATAGTCTCAAAGAATAAGATATTGGCTCCAATAGATTAAAGAAACTTTTATTTACTCTATCAATTAATTAATGCCATTTGGTTTTGAAAAACACTATAATTGAATTCTCATGTTTAATTTGTTTCAAGTTAAAATATTAATTAATTAAACTCTCTTTTAGTTCTTGAGGTATTGGCACATTGCATTCAGAATTGGATTCCTTTAGCAACTTGTGATGCCTCAACGTAATTGTAATATTGAAGAAAAACAAATTTTTTTATTGAGAGTTTAAATCTAAACTCAGACAATGAATTTGGACGTTCTTCAATCCTATCCTAATTGTTAAACATATTACCTTGGTTCTAATTCTTTTGCAATGCAAAATAAATAGTCAAATTCATAAATTTTTAACTATTTTTAAATTCGTAAATTGTTAACTAATTTCCTGAGATATATAGCTAAGATTGTTGCTCCTAATTAAATAATTAAAGTTACACAATTTTAACAACTTGAAAGAATTGACAATAATGGACGGGTCCCCTCTCCATATATATAGCCTTCTGCCTAAAAAGATAATTTTACTAGTTATTTGCTTTTAAGTTAATTTTCATTTTAAACAAAAATGTTTAAGTTGTATGTATTATAGTGAGAGTTTTTACAGAGCAATTCTCTTCTTCAAATAATAAAGGAAAAGAAGTAATTTAAAAGTAAAATAAACAAATGGTAATTATATGTCCTGATTTTCATCGATAATGTGATCAAAGCCAGAATTTTGATTTCTTCTTGTTCAATGTTAATTTTTAGATAATATTAATTTTAAGGACTTAATATATTTGGTCTTATTCTAGACTTGATGGTACCTTTTTTTTAATTAGAGGTAATGGGTACTTTTTCTCCTATTATAAGAATTACATTAATTGTTTTATATATTGTTACAGTTAGTGATCTTTAAAAAAGGATAGATTTCTTGTTTTCATGACCAAATTATGCCTGCCTAACGTTGCGACTATCAATAAACTTATTATTTAATGTATATGTTAAAAGATTTAAGATTTTATCTATTTATTAATTTTTTGTTATAAGCTAAAGGTTGAACTACTTTTTCAGGTCAATGTGAGTTGGTGCATCCGCAAGAGTTCTCTCTTTTTTTCTTTTTCTTTTTTGGGTTAATCGACCGTCCCACTGGCTAATTTGAGGATGGAGAGGATGGAGGAGACTAATAAAGAGACATTTACCATGTTTCCAGATGATGATGATGGTAATTGGATCGAATATTTGTTTGATATTGAGGAATTTGAAAAAACAACTGAGAGAGGATACCCTTGGTTGCCAAATGGAGATGTTATTTGTGGACGTATACTATACCTGCAAGGACTTGTCTACTGTTCTTTAGATGTTTCTGTGATCGCAACTTTCAACGTTGCCCTCAAACAATGGAAAATTCTTCCATATCCTCATATCGGTTATGAACATTTCATTTATTCTGACTACCTAATTGACTCAGGATCAGGTCGTGACAGCAACAATAGTTTATTAATAGCACAGTCTAGAGTACTATTCCAGGACCCATATTCTTCATAGGTTTGATCTATCAGAGATGAAGTGGTGCAAAGTTGATAATAATAGTGTTTCATTAAAGGACAAATCATTGATCTTGGGTCACCGTCATTGTACATCATTACCACTTCAAGTGGAAGATGAAGATTATGCAAGCGATTCCAGGAATGCACCCATTGCTCTGACTGCTGGGAGGAAGAATGCACCCAGATATCAGAATTTTATGGTGGCAGACTCGAGCAATATACCTGCGTTCAACCTCCTCTGCCAACGGATTTCCGTTGACTTCCCCCATGTATTTTTGTACCTATGTTTAAAATTTTTGGTCTCATGTTACTTCTTCTGCCAATTCACAATGCTTGTAATCACACACAAAACTTGGAGCAATTGCCGCAGCAGCTAAGCATTAACTAAGATTACAATTGCTGCAGCTACTGGTAAAGAAGAGTTCATTAATTGGAGCAATCAAACTAACCACTTATGTAATTGATTGTTGTGCTAACAGTTTTATTAACTAAATAGCAACATAACACAAGAAAAAAGAAGATACACATACTTGGCATGAGTTTATTAAGAAGTGGAATCACATTTCGGTGATGAGTTAGCTTCCGATATCTTGCTAGCTGGAGCTCTCTCCTGTCTTTCTCTGTAAGCTGAGGGAAACCAACCAACCTTGTCCTTGCATTGTGAATTCTGGGAGGAATGACATATGGTGGTAAACTAGATGTACTGAAGTAGGTTCAGGAAGGAATATCACTTGGAAAAAAAAAGGACCGGAAACTCGATTCCAATTCATTTTTGTTTCGGATTTTAATTCCTCTTTCTCCAGAAATATTACTTGGCCAGTGTAACATTACTTTCAAAAACGATATATAAAATTTCTGTTATTACTTTAAAGAAAGATCTATAAAATTTCTGTTAAACATTACCGTGACTTTTAACTTCCTTTGTATTAGCATTTTTAAATGCAAGAATAATGATAATACTGAAAAAATCAATAAATAAATAAATACGAATTTTCATAATTGGGCTAAACCAAATAACAAAAAGACAGATTAGGACATCTCATCTCTTCAAAGTTAGCTTAACTAGAACAACTCCATCTCTTCCTTGAGATTCTTAACAGCTTCACTAACTCCATCCTGAAAGAAGCATAAGTTTGTGAAATTTATTTTCAGTAATGGAGCTCACAGAACAAATAGTAAACCCAAAAATTTACAAGATACAGGCTACAGTAATTCCGACAGCAATGGCTTCAACAAATTCATAAAATAAATAAAAACAAGAACTTGAACAAAAGAGATACGGAAACTACTATAATTCAACTCAAACTCAGTAACTGACATATTTGATAAGTGAATAAGATTCGAATTCCTAGCAGCTAGTCGACAATTAAATCTAATAAAAAGATAATTTAATGGAAAGAAGATCCAATTTAATGCAGATATGAGATACGAAAAGGAATGATACTTAATGCGGCAACCAGCCATAGCATTGCTAAAGCTGGGAACAAGAAGTACTTTAATATGCATTTACCTCAACAGAGATTCTTTCAGCAATCTCTTTTGCACATTCTTTGACTCTGGGAGATAGTGCATACTGAATGGCTTGTGATAGTGCTTCTGCAGCTTCTTTGATGCTAGTGTCATCTGCATTATCTGGAACCAAGTGATTTCTTTTTAGTGGTTCTGGAGCAACTCCAAGCCAAAACATCCTCTCGGCCCAGTAGAACTGGTCCAGCATGAATGGACACAGTATCTGACATCCAATATCCATAAAGGAGACGAATAAATGAGTCAAAATTATAGCATACAAGTACTATCACAAAAATAAAACTAAAGAAATAAAGGTAACACAAATGAACTAATATTCTGGCAAAGACCATTTATACCATGTTTTGACTCAACAAGCTCAATGAAGTCCAGAAAGTTACAATAAATATTCATTTACCACCCTGCCTGTTCTAGATGTAATCACTGTTGGTGGGATTGTCATGGAAAGAAATTATATATACATGCCCTTACTTGACAGCAAAAGTGATGAAAGGAGAAATTTACCCCTAAATTCTTACTACAAATACATAGTAAAGCAAACAAGGCGTCAACAATAGGTAACATTAGGGAAAAGGAATCTCTGTTGAAGACAATATTCAACAAACCACTCTTGAAATTCAATCAAAAAACTGACATCAAACAGAAAGAGTGTCACCAGCATAAGGGCAACAAAGATGATCGCACTTTAGCATTTCAACCAATACAGTAAAATTATGTATGGATACAACACAGTATGTATCTTATTTCCAAAGTAAATAAATCAACAATTAACAAGCTCATTTCCTTCTCCCACATATCCGGAAAAAGTGATATTTTCAGAACTTTCTGGAGTATATTCATTTAAAGTTACTCCTTCTGGAAATTAGATTTAAAAGGGGAAAAAAAGGAGAAAAATGGGTTTGCAGTTAATTATATTGGCAGAAGAATTCCTATCACCATAAAAAATGCATGAGCTTGTTGAGTTATATAGGTGTTTCAATTACAAAGGTTAGGTATGAATGGCTGCCTTTGCACCCAAAGATTTTTCAACAGTACTAAAAATATATTAGAAGAAAATTGTACATAAAGCAACAAAGTGTTTAGAAATCAACCTGAGGGATTCCTGCATGTAGTGCTGCTGCAGTAGATCCACTGGTTTGAAATTGAAGAAAGTAATGCAAACATGTAAATTAGCTTTGTCGTATTTTGCACTTCTAATTTATATCAAAAGGAATCACAAAATAGAAAGCTCTCACCTTCCTCCATGATGAATTGCAGCCAGACATCTTGGAAACAAATACTTGTACGGTACCATTCTGGTTTACATGATAACAATTCAAAAGAAAACATCAAATTCCAAGGACAAAACGATCAGAAGGAAACTAATTGACTAAAATAATCATTTAGTAGTCAACCAAAAAGAAGCAGTTGTCCAACTCTCAGGACATTAGTTATTCTAGTTACGCAGTCAGATTGCCCTTTTTTCATTTCCATTTCCAAGAAGCCAACCGTTTTATATATTGTATTAGTTGATTTATTTGAAGACACTAGTTCATTTAAGATTGCATGCCTTACAAAGCTCCATTTGGAGAAGTCCTAATGGAAGTTTTAAAAAAAATACTAAGGGCGCATTGCTATCGTAATTTCACAAAGAGGGCACCAAGGTCCCAAGTTTCCACGAGTCTCATACATAGACATCCACGTTTCCAAAACCAGTTCTATAACAACAGAGTAGAAAATGGGTTAAATCAAAAGTAATTGTTAATTCACTTTTTGTGAGCTGATCGCAAGAAATGTTGCTTAAATCAGCAAGGAATGTCATTGACACCAGAAAAGATTTTGCTATAAGTGATAGCTTGCAATCATGTTTCAGATAGCTAAATCTTATCTAACCAACACTAGGGCCTGCACATTTATGTCATGAAAAGAAAAACTCACAATGTATATCGTACAGCTCTATTTTTGTTGCTTCACAAGTGAATAAGTTTTCATCTTTATTCTTCAGTTATCTTAGCTCAAATTCAATAAGAATTTAAGATATACTGACCCAGAAAAGCAGAAGAGCTTGCCATCAAAGATAGAGATCCCATATTGAGTGATTACTCTTTGAGTTAAAACTGAAGATGTTCCAGGAGCCATCACTCGGATAGCTGTGTCTAAAGGTTCATATCCAGCTGTGAAAAGGACAAATCTATAAGTTGTGGTGTGTAGAACAGTTTGTAAAACCCGAAGAAATGCTTCAGGATTCTTTAAAAAACCCATGCTGCAAGAAGAAAAGAGAAATATGGCTTAGTACAGGATAAGTAATTAAAGTTCCAAGTCCAAGTGCACCAATTAAGGAGAAATCATCCCACCACACAAAAGCATGACACTTTTTAATAGGCTATACTTAGAGGAATTACACTTTTAATCCCATAATAATATCAAATTGTCAGCTGATATAACATGGTTTTCTAGTAAAAGAATGAAGTAAAAGTATCTTAAGGAACCAGAAGAATAAAAATTGAAAGGACTACAAAGGTACAGGGAAAGTATACAAAGATTTGAAAACAATTAACTACATACAATCAGGAGACCTAGGTGAGGAACCTGCCTTGCAACAGAGCTCAGTCCAACAAAAATAGGTGGCGTTGAATTAGCAGCGTCCATAAAAGCTTGCAGCCCAATGTGAGATGCACACAATCTATTATTTGCATCCAACAAAAATGCTGAAAGCTCTCCACACTGCTTACACGAGTACTGCCACGAATTAGGGAGAAACCAAAAGCCACAAACCCGAACACTCGATGGCCAGTAATCTGTTGTTGTGCTAATATTAGTAGCAAGGTGATTAAAACAGGACAAAGGAATCTTTACTAAAATAGGAATTGGTCAATATTAAGAAGAATATCTTTTGCAACAAAGGGAAAGGCAATTTTTAGCTTTGATAAGCATGAACTATTCATTCAACATTTTTTATTTTTTTTGGAGGGGATCACAGTTGTTTGAATATTAAATCTTTTTGAGTGCTAAGGTTTGTTTACAAAACTTATTTTGGTCGTGCTCCTACTAGGGTCATAGCTAGAAAATCTTTTAGAGATGACAAAAATTTTGAAAGATATAACGAAAAAAAAAATTATTATCAATAATAAATAAACATATCACAATATTAAGAAAATTAACTTTAATTAGCCCAATAATGTATTTACTTTTTCATACATAACTAACTATCGTAAAATCATGTCGATGTTTTAAATTTCAACAAAATAACAAAATATATAACTTCAAAAATACTAATAACATCAAAAATATGATTATTATTTTAAGTTAGTACTAAATAAACAAAAATAAAGTAATAATAAGAAATTCGTGATTAAACAAAATGTATTATGTATATTCAGAATCAAGAGAAATTAGCTAACTCACAAAAATTAGTTTATACAATTTTAAATATAATGGAGAAGTTCAAAAGAGTGATCATAGATCATACTGAAAATAAAGGGAAAAAAAAAGAGAATAAAAGAACTGTAATAAATTTAAAAATAAAAAACAATGGATCCGTGGTTCATTTGGTTTAATCACAAAACAGGATATGACAATAATAAGGGCAAGAGTGTGTAGTAAAATGAGTTGTGAGAGAGTGGGGAATGTTACTGAACTCAATACAGAATTTAGGGGGGGGGAAAATCATGGGATATGGAACCTGGCCTATCTCACTTTACTCTGGATCCCACACCTGCCAACTCAGGAGTTTTGCCATTGCAGCAAAAATTAGCACCTAAGCTTATATATGCATATTTGTTTTGAGTGTCTCAGGCATTTACTGCTAATTTAGGAATTTTGAGTAGGATTCTTGAAATTTTGCAGCTCACTCCTCCCTCTTGCATAATCACAAGAACTTATAGTAGAAATAATCTATAGATCCGAACTAGCTTGAAAACCCTTCAAAATTCTTAACTATATTTCCAATTAACACCTAGTTCAAAGATCCCAAATGACATACCGGGGCATTCAACAATTTCTTTGCTAAATCCATACCTGTACACAGATGTAACGAATGATATAAATAGATTAGTGCATATTTTTCTTATTTTTACAGGAGGATAACATAATTAAGTGTCAAGGATGCACTTCAAACTAAATTATTAATGAAGGATTACATGCAATCATTCTGGCATACTTAGGCAGACATGGACACAGCACCTACTTATGATATGGTTCATATTTATGCAAATAGCTCATCTTAAATAAAAATTTTAAAGATCTTAGAATAATCCAAAAGGCTCCAACTAAATAGTTGTGTATGGATGAACATGCCTGCTCTTGATAAAGATTTAATTGATTGGATGTATTTTATATTTATAGCATTTTTGTTTTACATTTTCAACAGACAAAAGCAACCAAAAAGCAAAAGGTCATATGCTTTGAAAAGAACAAAGAAACAACACAGAGGTACATATTAATATACAATTATGCCAGAGTAAACAGCTCATATGGCGACACAAAATTATAAGGCTCAAGGTACACTTTTCCACTCTAGTTCTATCTGCCAATCCTCTCAGCAATCTTCACCCATAGCTCTTATCTCTCTAAAAGCCACATAAAGCAACTGAAGTAAAACATGTTTCTCTATCCAAAACCAAACCTTAACTCTTCTCAATCTGAAGCTATAATAACCTCTTTCTACTCTCCAACATCTACAAAACTGCCATGTCCAGAGTGTCCCCCTATGTTTCACAATTACATGTCCAGAGTGTCCCCCTATGTTTCACAATTATAGCCAAGTTTTGGCTCTTCAACGAGGTTGCTCCAAGATATAATTATAAATCCTTGTAACAGCAGCGTATATACCAGAAATAGACTCTATTAAGAACCTAGACCATAGAGCATATGTAGATATGATATCTTACAATACAAATATGCCAATACACTAACTACATAAAATAGGTATTTACAAATACAGCACACTTTAGATTAAGCAAAATCATTATATATGTAATATTTTTTTATATTACATTTTCATTATATTTTTACGCATCCTCTAATTTCAACTTTATATGGTTCAACCAGAAAAGCTCTCCTAATAATTGTTCACCGGTTACACACTAAAATCACAAGTTAATCTACGTTTAACGTTTACACTTGAACAACATCCACAATCAATCATATGCCAGCTTTCAATAAACATGGTGATGATTTATCAGAAACTTTTAGAACCTAAAACATATATTTATAAGATTAAGAAACATTTATGAAGTATCAGATGCATATTGGAAACTATTCCAAAAAATATTTGTATCTGACATAAACATGGCACCCCTGTAGAAGAATCTGAGTAAAAAATAGCACATTCAACCTTCAATATGGGACTAGAGGCACCAGCAATAAAGTAAAATGGAATGATTAAAAAGCTCAACTTAAAAGAAGATGCAAAGGCATAAACTCAGTTTACACTATCTTTTAGTTAGAAAATGCATAACTTACAAAAGTTTGGGTGATGATGCCCGGTCATACCAAGTGGGAAGACCAGTTACGGGGTCCTGCATTTAGTAAAGAGGTTTCAAGTGTCCATGAAGTCCTTGCAATATCAAAACCCTATTCAATTCAACTACTTCTATATAAATAAGATGCATATTAAAAAAAAATGCATCAAAGTTTACATCAAAAGAACTAACCGTAAAAGGGCAAGCACATAGATTCAGTTCCTCACTTCTCCATGATCCCCAATTTTCAGTAAAAAGTGGCCACATCCAGTGAATCACATCTCCCCAACAAACCTACTTCCATAAACTGACAAGAAGTTAATACAGAAGTAGAATGACTCAATCCTATGTACATATACACAAGGAAAAAAAAAATACATTTAAACTTATGTTACAGGGCAAGAATTCTTCAGAAAGTTATAATGGCACATCATATTGTTCCTAGAAAACTAATACAGGACCATCATTCATTAGATTACACTAAAAAAATCATGAAATACCTTGTTGATGGGAGCTTCTTTGAGATATTTATACAAAAGCGGGTGTTCTTTAGTGAAGCAGTACTCAAATGATGCAGGTGCACTGCCCATTCAGTTGGAAAGTTAATTGCAACTCAATCCCCAAAATGCAAATGGCAACTACTGCATATCCAATGCCTTTACAAGGAAATATAAGTGAAATGATACCAGAATTCGGTGGATTATGAGGAAGAATTTAGCAACACCACAAGAGTTCAATAAATCTTCAGAAGTTATTACAAGTAATACAGAAGAATAAAACTTGTAAGTTTTGATGTTTCCGCAAGAAATTTTCATTCCTTAAGGAATCACCAAAACACAAAAGGGGAAAAAATAAATCTCACATTACCTATAGGGAACAACATAAGGAGCAGCAACTAAGCAACGGACACGAAAGAGTTCTGCAAGGCTCCACCCTTCCTGGATCATCATGCAACTCAGCCATTTTAGGACATTGGATCATTGCTTTGCATCTAAAATATGAATTTCATTGGATCCTAGAAATGTATCTACCTAATATGGATTGTTATGAAACTCGGAGGCTATTCTTTCAGCCTTTCGTCAATAAAACCAAATTATCATAATCTCCGAGTTATTTGCACACCTCTATGTGGAACTTAATTGTCTACCAAAATTAAAATTTATCCTTAAGAGACACATAATTGCATACTTTTGAAATATTTATAATACTAAGTGCTAGTGTATCCTTTATCACCTCTGACGCCTTTGGAAAATTTTTCATCTTCGAAGTCATTACGACCTTTCATTGAAATGAAACTTCTATAAATCATCTATTCTTCTACCAAGACCACAATGTAAACCTTGACCACGGTAAAAGCATAATGAGAAAGTACACATTGAGACATATCTTCCATATGAAATACCAATGCGAAGAAATTTATCACAATAAAATCGCCCTCCAAGCTTGGACCATCTCCAAAGATCTTTACGACTGCAGAATAGCATTCTTTTCTATGTTCTCTTGTACTTTCCCTTTTCTTTTGCTCAAATGTTAACTCCAATGAGCCTGATAATATGAAAGAATTTATAAGGACTTTGAAAAAGTATAAAGATCATAGTTTGTACCAATGATACATGTGTGTGTGTGTGTGTGTAAGCGATTCAAAGTACTAACCAAACCTGACTCTGTTCTATTGTGATTATCAGAAGCACAAAGCACAGGCGATGATGAAATTGGATAAAAAGTAACATACTTTGCAGCCAAGCGAAAACTCAAGTTCTGATACAGGAAAAAAAAATGTATGAAAAAATCTTCAATGCTTACACAACATATAAAAAAGCAGTAATGATATGCTTACTTAGTTGAAATACTGAGTTTGTTCCCAACTGATGGGCATCTTATCAGTCATCCGTTGATGGGATTAGAAAAATAGTAAATAATAAATCAATTGATGTCATACCGAGGGTAACGAATGATTGGTAACACATCAGTTGGGATACAAACTAAGTATACCAACTGAGTAAGCTAGCATTAATGAAAAAAAATAAAAATAAAAATATTGCTAAACATCCAATAATAATGAGTTTATTGAAAAGAATTAATGTGCTTTCTGGAAAAGCATTTTATTAATTACTTCCAAAAACAAATCCACTTCTCTAAATGCTTAATTCCTCTCCTAAATCAATCAATCAATTAATCAACTGCTTAAGTCACTCTGATTAAAGCTTAAAGGAGCGTAGAGCGAAGTTAACCTCGTGAGCCGAATGAGTTATTAGAAACACATCGTATTGCCTTTGATCAGAAGCAAAAGCTGCAGCGATGGCCTGCACTTGACAATTAATTTCAAATTAAAGCTAACAAAATTAAAAAATTAAAACTTAAAAATTTAAATCAAATAAATCAAATAATTTTATAAAAATAAGAAAATCAAGAGATTCAATTACAGCGATAGGGTAAACATCACCCTTGGTGCCGAAGGCCATGAATGCAGCTATCGGTTTCTTTCTCTCCGTCTGCATGGGCGATGAATTTTTCTCACAACACAAAAGTGCAATCACTAATTTGAATTATATATTTTATATTTATTTTGGCTTGGTTGAAATGACAACGTTGCCCCTGTTTACAAATTCTAAAATCTTGTCGGATTTTCGGGCGAAAAATTATCGAAAATCTTGTGAATAGGGCTGAGATTAAAAATATGAAAAATGTTTTTTTTCTAAAAATTAAATAAAGTGCTAATATCGTTTGACCACCTCAGTAATTGTAAAATATTAAATTATTATTATAAATACACACATATATATATAATTGTCAAACATTTTACTGTTATTATATTCTTACAAAAAATTTCAATATATTATATTTTTAGTAGCATTAGTTTATCTAAAATACCAATTTACTTCCTTTAATAAAAGTTTTTGTCAATAACAAAAGAGTAATATAGAAAACAATAAAATACTAAACATTTTAGATACAATCTAGCTAAAAATAATATATAAAAGCATCTGGATTTAGTATTTGACACTCTATTTGTGTAATAATTAGTCAACTAATGATACTAATGAAAATGTAGTTAAATGAAACACCTTGTAAAGATATAATAGGAAAATTAAAGGCTTCAACACTTCTCATAGTTATTTTATATTTTGCAATTTCCTGAAATGGTCAAAAGATAATAATCTAAAAATAAAAAGTTTTTATTTACTTGTATGTGTTAAATAATTTAAAAATTTTTTGTAATATTAGAGGATTAGATGGAAGGGTGATTAAAAGAATTATCACCACTTTAACTTAAAAGTCTATGTTAGTATTTTTTTTTTTTGTTTAAAATCTGAATAGGTATAAATTTGATTGAAATCTGAATGAGTTTAAATGCAAATTTTTGAATAAAATATTTTTTTCTAATATTTGAATATATATGTCATCTTGTTTATTTTTATAAGTAAAAAAAATCTTAAACATAATTATTTGACATTTATGTCCTTATAAGTCAAGACGAATGAAGGAATTATGTTTTATAATTTGGAATATAAGCGTATTTAGTTATAGATATTTTTGGGGTGCAGTATTTAGTTCCAACCCAGATTTTTTCTTATTTGGACAAAAGTTATAAAAATTTATTTTTTCTATTTAGATGTAAAGGTTTGCAAATTTAATCAGACATAAGTTGTAGAGAATAAATAAAAAAAAATTTAAAAGTATAAAATTAATAAAATTTTAGACTCTAAAAATTTGACAAACAAATCCTAACTTAAAATATCATAATAAATTTTGTGTTATTACTTTAATTGTTATTGTTGTTGTTGTTGTTATTAGTGTCACCGTCACTTTAAAGTTAAAATGACATTATGGTACTTGCATAAAAACAGAACACTTGCATAAAAACACAACAATGAAGTAACAAATAATGCATAAAAACACTACAATGAAGTAATAAATAAAAGTGTGATGCATGTACAAATTATATAGAACAAAAATAAAAACGACAAATGCAAATCAAAACTAGCTTGTGTGTGTGTATACACACCTTGATAGGGGTGTTCAGAATCTAATTTGATCCGCTCAATTCATCTGATCCGTAGAAATCTTATCCGTACAAATTCGATCTGCGAATTAGTGGATTGGATTGGATTGAAAATTTGATAATCCGCAATCGGTGGATTAGATATGGATCTACTTCCATAAATCTGTAAAATCCGCGAATCCGTAAAAAAATAAAAAGTATTTATTTAATTAAAAAATAAAACTTATAAATATGGCATTAGTACTTACTAGTAAATAAATAAATTAAAATAAAGTTACATTAACACTATATTATATCTTATCAGATAATAATATAAAATAAAAACATAATTAAATAAACAAATATAACTTCTTAAATAGTTAATTTCCATATACTGATCTAAACAAATGAGATTTTTTTCTTTTTGATGTGTTATATTTTAAAACTTTAAATATATTTTCTATCTTTATTTAAACAATTAATTTATTTAAATCTTATTTAATTTTAAATTTGATCGGTAGTAAAATTATTTTTATATTAATTTTTTTATTTAGTTAGTTTGTGCATTAGACAGAATTAAAAATTTCCAGTCCGTAAACCAATTTGCAAAATGATGGATTAGATATGAATTGGTCAAATCCGCATCCGATCTGCAGACGTATGGATTAGATTTGGAATGAATTTGGATTGAATTTCACCAATCCGTATATTGGATTGGATTGAAAATTTATAATCCGCAAAATTGTGGATCAGATATGGATTGATGTTCAATCAGTTAAATCTGATCCGCGAACACCCCTAGATATGATGATATCAAATGCTTTAAGTAATTATTCAAAAAAAAAGAAAGAAAAACATTAAGTGTGTGTTGCACAAAATTAAGAGAATTAGGACGTAACAATTCTCATTTGCCCAACTTAAAAAACAAATTATGATTAATTTTTCTTCGTATGCTTCTGGATCGTAGAAGAATTTAAAGAGGGGGGATAACATTCAGGACAATCTTCTTTTGAAATATTTCTTAATAAATCATTTTTTTTTACATTATGACATTATTATTTTTTAAATAAGGACTTAATTAATAGGCAATGATGCTCACATTACAGCGAGAAACGGTCGTCGTTTGAAATCTTTAACTAATTCATTATATTAACTCAATTTACGAGATACGTTTTATATCCTTACATGTGTGCTTCAACTATTTGCTTGCCTCCTCTGAATTATTATTTCCAACTGTGCCTTTTTTTGATGTTGTGTTAGTAGTGTTTGTTGTTTTCAATTGTCCTTTTGATGTTGTTGCTGTTTTATTTTTATTGTCTTTTTGTAGTTGTTGGTGTAGTGTGATGGCCGTGTCGATGGCAGAAGTGATTAACCATTAGGTTCTCTTCCGAAATATTTTTACAAGAGTATAGCTTCCTAGTGTGTGTTTGATCCTCTCGTATTGAGGCACTTGTAGTGAGTTTTTCTGGTGGTATTTTTCCTCTTTTTTTTTTCTTTTTTTTATTAACATGATAATTTGTGTTGCATTATCGAGTACTATAGAGGATACTTTTCTAATTTAAATAAGGTCTTCACCTACAGTAGTTAATGTGGGTCAAAAAATGTCAAGATCATATGAGACTCAAAAATTACCTTTTGTATATCATCAGATAGATCCCAATGGTGAAGTCGTTTTCTTTTCAATTGACAAGGTTACTTAATAAACAGGGTTTGGGATGGGCATGGGTTGGGTTAGAGTGAGTTTGTGAAAATCCAACCCAACTTACTATTGATTGGGTTGAGAAAAAAATCAAATCAACCCAACCCAACAAATATATTCAATCCCAATTGTTGATGCCGAAAAACGACCTCAACAGCTGAATGTTTTCTTTTGGGAATAACAGCACAAATCCAAGCTCAAACGTCAGTCTGATCATAACTTTCTATACTTGCCAACCAGAAAACACAGTTAGGATACGACGATGGGGTTCCAGCATAGACCCTTCAATGCTTAAGTCAAAAATTATATATAAGGAAAGAAAAACAGGAAGAAAGAATTGTGAATAAGTTAAAATCAAGGAATTTTTCCGGTAGAGATGTTGAAAGTCTTGTAGGAAATAAAAAAAGCTTTTAGATAGGTGACTTGTAGAAATTTTGGTTGATTTTGCTAACCCCCTCCTCTGTTGCCCTCTTAAGCTTAAATAGGCCCTTGGTCGTGGGCGATTACCACCTTAATTTTAGCCTACTTTCTTCAGCAGTTGCAAGTGTTGATTAATTGGTGGTGGTTTAAGAAATCGTGGCATACAACTTCCCTAAAAATTAGGCCACGTTATCTCGACTAGTAATTTTCCATGTTAAGTAATTCTCAGGTCGGACAAATGAATTTCGAGGTCGGACTATCTTACTTACTTCCAGATCGGATTGGCGAATTTTTGAGTCGCCCACATAGGCTTCAAGTTATATTCTTAAATTAGATCGTTTGCATAAACCTCAGGTTGTACTTGTAAACCATGTTGCCAACATAAGATACATGTTGTACTTATGAGGTCTGCTCAACAGTAATAAATTCTAAGTAGATTAATCTTGACTCTATTTCTAGATGCTATCAGAAAAATCCAACCCGAACATCAGTCTCCTAGTTTTCAACATCGGAAAGCCATTATTGGTGTTGGAAACTAATTAATGAAAAATAGAAAAAAATTTATGAACCGAACACCAGTCCTCTAGTTTTCAATACTGAGAAGATATGAACGGTATTGAAAATTAAAACAAAAAATAAGGCGCAATATGATCTCTAGCATAATAGAGGCAATGTGAAGCAGAACAGAGATAATGTTGAGTTGAATAAGCTCAAAAGTAAGAATTTGGCAAGAATAAAATAAAAAAAAAAGAAAGAGAAAGTAGGGGTGTTCAGAATCCAATTCGATTCTCTCAATCCGTCTGATCCGTAAAAATTTGATTCGTAAAAATCTGATCTGTGGATTGGTGGATTGGATTAGATTGAAAATTTAAAAATCTACAGTTGGTGGATTAGCTATGGATTTACTTCTATAAATCTGCAAAAATATGAGAATCCATAAATAAATAAAAATATTTATTTATTTAATTAAAAAATAAAACTTGTAAATGTGGCGTTACTACTTACTAATAAATAAATAAGTTAAAATATACTTACATTAACACTATACATATCTTATCCGATAATAATATATAATAAACATGATTAAATAATTGAAAAACTAAATAAACAAATATAGCTTTCTAAAAATTAATTTTTATAATTTTAGTTAATTTTCATGTATTGATTTAAATAAATGAGATTTCATCTTTTCACTGTATTATATTTTGAGACTTTGAATGTATTATTCTATCTTTATTTAAACACTTAATTTATTTTAATCTTATTCAATTTTGAATTTGATCGAGAATAAAATTATTTTTATGTAATATTTTTTAATTAGTTCGTACAATGAACATAATTAAAAAATTTTATTCCGTCAACGAATTTGTAAAATGGTGGATTAGATATAGATTGGATCAAATCCTCATCCGATCCGTAGATATATGAATTGCATTTAAATTGAATTTGTCAATCCGTGGATTTAATTAGATTGAAAATTTATAATATGTAAAATCATAGATCAGATATAAATTAATGTACAATCTGTAAAATTTGACCCGCGAACACCCCTAAAAAAAAGAACAAATAAAAAGGTGAGGTCATATAGAAAAGCATAAGCACGTGACTTAAAGGTAAATTCGAAGCATACATTTTGTCTTTTTCCCAATACCTTTTGGCTCCTATTTCGTCCCCATCCTCCACACTTTTTCACAATAAAAGTGAAATATTAAGATGCCGCCATTCTGCAATTTTTGTGCAAATCGAACAATTATTCTGTTGAGCCATAACCAAGCCTGTTGGTGAGTACCTCACGCGCCATCTTCTGTCTCGTGTTTTTTTTTTAATTCCAAATCTATATATATGTGTATTGAAACCAAACACCTCTTTTTTTTAAAAAAAAAAAAAAAAGAACTCTCCTCTCTTTTTGTTTTTGTCAAAACCCGAACTTCTTCTTCTTTTTGTTGCGTTTCTCCTTTCTTTTTCATTTCTCTTTTTTTTTGTGAATGTCGGGCTCATGGTAGTTTGTATTGTTGATGTAGTGAATACCGCGCTGCCTGCTTTTGCCGTTCCTGCATATTATAGAATCCATTCGGGTTTGCAAACAACTTTGGTGAGTCACCTCATCTCAAGCATTATCTACTTATTGCATTCTTGTATTTATGAATGTGAATTTTGTTGGGCGTTGGAATTGTTGTGCTATGTACTACGTTGCGTGTAAACTTTGATGAATAAAGCAAAGTAGTGTTGGTAGTGGAGAGTTGTTATCATTTTGTTGGGCTGACAATGAAGATATTGATGTATTGTGTATTGGCATTGAATAAGGAGTTAGGTTTTTAAGTGTATACATTAGGTAATAATGGAATTTAGGGGCGATAATGATTCCCTTTGTAGTATTCAATCGAGTATGGGTGGTAATGGGGAAAACGGAGGAGATAGTAAGCAGAGTTAAATGATAGTGCGGTAGAGAATGATTTTAAGAGAGCAATAAGTGAAATGCATGGGCAAGCGAGTGGCGAATCTAATATACAACTTAGTGATGATGGAGATGAACATGAAGAATATGGTGTAAATAGATTGAATTATGATACAACAGAAAAAGATATTGAAGAGTTAAGAAAGGGATATCACATTCTCGGCGATATTACGCTTAGGTTACTGGGGGAAGATGAGGTGGCCAGTAAACTGAGTGATGAAGAAACCATGATTTATATGGAGATGTTTAGACTTGGTTTCAGGTTGCCAATTCAACCTTATTTTGCCCGGATGTTGGTGAGGTTGGGTCTGAGTCATGGTCAATTTGATCCAAATGGTTGGAGGATTTTAGGTTGTATATATATTGTGTGGGCCGAACTGAACAAGGTTGAACTATATTTTAAGGAATTCACGCACTTGCATTTGTGTAATGAACATGGGGTAGGTCACAAAAGATGGTACTATTTTATGTCGAAATCAAAAAATAAAAGAATAATACTTGACTTTCCCAGCTCATGTAAGTGTTGGAAAAATAAGTACTTCGCGGTTGGTGGAAATTAGGGTAGGGACGTAGAGCTGACAAAGGTTGGTTTAAAGTGCCCGCTCAATTTAGTAGACTAGGTAATGAAAGTTTTGTTCAGGTTGAGGTTGGAATTTTGATTACGAATTAATACTTGTCGTGTTGCAGTGACTTGAAAGAGGAATGTTGGCATAAGCGAGAGACTAAGGATTAGAGTTGAGACAGGTTTGCTACACACAGAGGATTGGAAGTTGTTGTTGACACCTAAGAGATTATTTAGCACCGACATCATTTCCAACTTTCCACAAAACAAAGAGAAAACGAGAACAAAAGGTAAAATTTTTCTATGTGAATATCCTTGTGTAATGCATAAGATTTACTAACTTTAGCTTTTCATTTACCGTTGTTATAGGGAACATGACTTCTGCTAGGCGCACCCCAGCAAAGATTGTGAAGGCCTTGGTCGAAGAGACATTAGACGAGGAGTGCGAACCGTATAGTAAGAAACTGCGACGAACGATGCACAAGAACAAGGCTGATGAGAAAAAACGATAAACAACCCGCAACTTCAACTCGTAATGTGCCACCTCAAAACAAAGATGATCGAGCCGCTGACTCGCGTCCTCTGCGCATTTTACCTTCCACTACTTCCTTGATATGTCCGACAGGAAACTTACTTGAAAAGGGGAATATCGTGGGATCGAAGCGAGGAAGAATGGAGAGCTTACTACCCATGCTCAATTTGGCTGCTCGGTCCATGAACCAAAATGCCCTCAATGACTTTTCTCACTTGACTGCCACTCACGCTCTTGAATTGCTCACTCGAAATCAAGCCGAGGTAGGCATTAGATTCTAGTTTTTAGTTGTTCTTTGATGTTATTTATGCAGCTAACATGCTTCACTTTCCAACAATCTTTACTATTGGCAATGCATATCGAGACCTTTATGAAGTCACTAAAAGGCCAAGGAAAAATAGAAGAGCTCGAGCTTGCCTTGTCCAAAGCCAAGCGCAACAATGAGAAGATGGCAAGCAAGCGAAATCAGCTTAAACATGACCTTAATGCTCGGAATGAGAAAAACGCCCAACTAGCGGAAGACTTGATAGCCGAGAAACAATCCAATGCCATCAAAATTTCACAGACTGCAATTGTGACACCCAAAATATGCTAGTATCGATAATGGTTGTGCTGACTGTAGGAGACGTGCTTCAGGGGCGTGCATATGGGGAATACAATGATCTTAAACTTTTTAGAATTCAGGCAACCCGACCCGATTGAGTTTGGAGAGTTTGTCGCCAGTCAAGGACTTAACGTTGAAATGAGGTCTAGACGAAGCCTTACACACTAGTTGGGAACTAGAGCTATTCTTCTGATGAGCCCAAGGCAAGGCAAAATTAGTCGATATTGTGCCACTTCCACTAGGTTTGCTCTCGTAGTATGAGATACGGGAGTGTCGCATGGGTTCGAAACCTCTCGTCCCGTAACAAAAGACTTCAAGATGGCCGAACTTAGCCATGAGTTGGAGAAAGTCAAGTCTGATGTAAATCAATGCATCCGGTTGGAGAAGTAGTTAAAAGCCAACGTTATTCAAACGTGCATTGAGTTATTTCAAGAAAAGCGTCCAGACATGGACTTTCAGGGGATGTGGACGGCTTATGTAAGCAAAAAGAGAGCTGGGTAGAAATCTTTAGGCGCGAGCCAAGTAGAGAACCATAATCAAGTGCTTCAAGACGGTGAGGTCGAGATCGAGGGTGAAGCTTCCCTAACCAACAGGGTTGTTGAAGGCTAAGAGGAAATTTCCTAAGTGAATTCACTTTCCTTACCATAGTGTTCGCTATGTATGGGCCATGAACTTGGGTGGGCTTTTATTGGAACTTTTAATTGGTTTTTGTATTCGGATAATCATCGTTTAACCCAGACTTCTTACTCTTTTTGTTTGCTCGGGCCTATCAATGTTTGGATTCTATGAATTGCAAACCAATTTGAACTTTGGCAATTGAACAAATTTATCTCAACCCACAAGATAAGTGTTAAGGCTACGACCAACCTCAACAAGATAATGTCAAGGCTATCGTCGACCTCACTAAGGTAATAGCCGACCACAACAAAATTGAAAATTATAGAAAATTTTTATGGCTATGATCAACCTCAACAAGATAATGGCCAACCTCAACAAATTGAAAATTGTAGAACTTGAATGTTAAGACTATGGCTGACCTCAAAAAGATTGAAAATTGTAGAACTTAAATGTTAAGGCTATGACCGACCTTAACAAATTGAAAATTGTAAAACTTAAATGTTAAGGCTATGGTCGACCTTAATAAGGTAATGGCAAACCTCACCAAGATTGAAAATTGTAGAACTTAAATGTTAAGGTTATGGTCGACCTCAACAAGGTAATGACCGACCTCAACAAGATTAAAAATTGTAGAACTTAAATGCTATAATTATGGCTGACCTCAACAAGTCAATGGTCGACCTCATAAGATAATGGTTGACTTCAACTAAATTGAAAATTGAAAAATGTTAAAGCAATGGCCGACCTCAACAATGTTTCACGTTGGACTTCAATAAGGCCGAAATGCTAATCTCAATCTCAATAAAATTAGACAAATTTTTCACATTGAACCTCAACAAGGCCAAGAGCCGATCTCAATCTCAATAAGATTGGATAAAGTTTTTACATTGGACCTCAATAAGGCCAAAATGACAACATCGATCTCAACAAGACCGGATTGCAATTCATGTAGGATCTCAATAAGGTCCAAATATAAATCTTACTTCAAATAAGACCAGATAAAGCTATTCACGTAAGACCTCAATAAGGCCCAAAAGTCTATCTTGATCTCAAATAAGACCAGTCACAAGTATATAAGTTGAGAAATAGAGTTGCACTTCTAAATAATGTCATTGATATTAATACAACAGAAATTACATAATTGAACACAAACATATTGAAATAACAAATAAACAAACTTTCCTAACATATTTAAAGAAAATAAACAAACAAGAACATCATTAATAAGATTAGCCTACTGATAGTATTTTCGCAGGTGCTCTGCATTCTATGCCTT
This sequence comes from Citrus x changshan-huyou, assembly GCA_039657385.1. Classification (NCBI taxonomy): domain Eukaryota; kingdom Viridiplantae; phylum Streptophyta; class Magnoliopsida; order Sapindales; family Rutaceae; genus Citrus; species Citrus x changshan-huyou. Next base: position 12,173,523 of record CM077549.1, read on the forward strand.
GCTGACGACCCTGCCATCCAGATAACCTAACTTATATGTGCCATTACCAAATGAGTGTAGTATTTTGTACGGTCCTTCCCAGCTCGGCCCCAGAACTCCATCAGCTAGCTTTTTCATTGACTAGTTGCCTTTGCGAAGCACCAGGTCCCCCTCCTGAAATTGTCGTAGCCCAACATTCTTGTTGTAGAACTTAGCCACTTTCTGCTGGTAAATTGCTGCTCGACCTCTTGCCGCCTCTTTTTTCTCATCAAGCAAATCTAAATCCAACAGCATATGTTCCATGTTCACTACTTCAGCTGAGATTACTGCCTCATGCCAACTTCATGGCTGTTCTATAGGCCCACAACACTCTTGGAAGCACATCCACCCAAGCGCCCTTCTTCTCACCTAACTTTGTCTTCAACAACTGCTTTATAGTTTTGTTCGCCGCTTCCACTTGTCCATTTGCCTTCGGATGAGCAGGTGATCGAGTTGATCACAACACTCTTGGAAGCACATCGAGTTGATCACAAAACTTTTTGAAGTTCTCATTATTGAATTGGGTCTCATTATCGGTGATAATAGCTTGTGGTAGGTCATATCTGCAAATCAAATTTCTCTATATGAAATATGTTGTTCGCTTCTTAATTATCTTTTGAAGTAGTTAAACTTCAATCCACTTGCTAAAATAGTCAATGACTACCACCGCCTATTTCATTTGGCCTCTCTCAGTCGGTATTGGTCTGATAAGATCCACCCCCATTGTGTAAATGGCCTAGTGCTCACCATTGTTGTCATGTTTTCTGGTGGCTCTGTTGCAATTACAACGAACTTCTGGTATTCATCGCATCTTCAGACTAATTCTCACGCATCCTCATGCATGGTCGGCCAAAAATAACCTTACCTTATTATTTTGTGGGCTAATTGTCATGAGACGAGAGGTTTCAAGCCCGTACAACACTTCCACATCCTATACTACAAGAGTAAACCTAGTGGAAGTAGCATAATATTGACTGATTTCGCCCTGCCTTGGGCTCATTAAGAGAACGGCTCCCGTTCCCAACCAATGTGTGTAGGGCTTCGCCTAGACCCCTCTTCAACGTTAAGTCCTCGACTAGTGGCAAACTCCTCAAACTCAACCAGGTCACCCTACTTGAACTTAAAAGAATCTAGTACGATTGTATTCCCCACATGAACGCCCCTAAAGCACGTCTCTTACAATAAGGACGACCAGTGTCGATACTAGCGTACAAGCGTATATCTTGTGTGTTACGATTGCGGTCCGTGACATTTTCCCACCGCCATGACCATGCACGTTCTCGTGCATGAAGAGTACCTACTCGTGAAGGTCGCCTTGTCAATCTTTCCTATGAACTTCCTACCTACTCGTCCTCAATCCAGGGAGAGGACCCGCGTACAAACACTGTCGGCCTCAGTACGAACGCTTAGGCGTGTAAAAATCCACATATTCATCCTGCTTGTCGACCCTTGCGCTAAAAAAGGTGAGGACCTGCGTGGTGCGACATTGGAGCGCTTGGCAAGCTCGCAACAAAAGCTTCGAGAGATGAAAAACGTGGCTCTAATACTATTTTTCATGCGACGAGAGGTTTCGAGCCCGTGCGGCACTCCCGCATCTCATACTATGAGAGTAAGTCTAGTGGAAGCAGCACAATATTAACTAATTTCGCTCTGCCTTAGGCTCATATGGAGAACGACTCCAATTCCCAACCAGTGTGTGTAGGGCTTTGCCTAGACCCCTCTTAAACGTTACGTCCTTGACTAGTGACAAGCTCCCCAAACTCAACCGGGTCAGCCTGCCTGAACTCCAAAGAATCTAGGACCATTGTATTCCCCACACGCACGCCCCTAAAGCACATCTCCTACAATCAGCACAACCAATGTCGATTCTAGCGTACAAGCGCATATCTTGGGTGTCACGATTGCGGTCCGTGACATAATGCCCTACCTCCGCCGTGATCTCCACAAATTCTCCCGTGCACCTCTTTCATTACATAGTTGGCATCAGCCTAGCCCAAACATCGTAGATAAGGTAAAGTATAACCTCTTCTATAAAGTATACATTCAATAATGGAGTAGCGTGTTGCCTGACATCATAGCCTTCTTGCCTCTGCTTTATCTTGAGGTTGTTCCCCAAATTCAATATACCTCATGGTAATCTAGCTCCTCTCATTTTCTACCATACAAACTTCCATCTTGGGATCAACTATACGTGGCTTTGAAACTGATTCCAATGGGATTCCTCATGGGATCTTTGGGCATTCTGTAGCTATCAGTTTTGCTATATAATTTGCTCGGTAATTCTCTCCCCTCGGAAATTGCTCTATTGTAGCTGGATCAAAACTACCCCATAGCTGCAGTGCTTTGCTCAAATACTTCGACATGTTCTCACTTTTGGCTTGAAATATCCCATTCAGGTGGTTCACTACCAGTTACGAGTCACTCTTCACCTTTAAATGCCGAACCCCCAATGCCCTTGCTAATTTTAGACCAGCAATGAGAGCTTCATATTATGTTTCATTGTTTGTAGGTTGAAATTGATACTTGAGAGCGTAGCATACTTCTTCTTGGTCGCGCGAAACCAGAACAATTCCCCCACCTGACCCTTCTGGGTTTGCAACTCCATCTACATTAAGCTCTCATATATCATTCTTCTTTTCTGCCTTTTTAATGTCCTGCTCGGCATCCATCTCTTCACTCCCTTCATTACAATCATTAATGAAGCCGACTAGAGCCTGTGCTTTAATTACATACCTCAGTCGGTAACTGATGTTGAATTCACTTAGTTATACTGACCACCTAATTAGCCTTCCTGAAATGTCTGATTTGTGCAAAATTTGTCTTAAAAGTTGATTGGTGACAACCACTATCTCATGAGCTTGAAAATATGGCCTCAGCTTTCTTGCGGCTACAACTAATGCCATCGCCCACTTTTCTGCAATAAAATATCTTACTTCTGCCCCTATAAGAGATCTGCTCATGTAGTATACCAAATGTCAGACTCCACCTTCTTCTTTTACCAAGATCGAGCTAGATGAATAATTTAAGACCGCCAAGTAGAGCAAGAGAACATTGCCCACTGAGGGCTTAGCCAAAGTTGGTACGTTGGCCAAATACACCTTTAGTTGTTGAAATGTTGTGTCACATTTTTCTAACTACTTCAATCATTTTCCTTTCTTCATCAATTCAAAAAACGGATGGCATTTATCTGATGCTTTCAATATGAACCTGCTCAGCGCGGCAACTTTCCCAGCTAGGCTCTGAATATCTTTACGGTCCTTCAGTGACCTCATCTTGAGGATGACCTTTACTTTTTTCGGATTAGCTTCTATCCCCCTTTGACTAACCAAGAAGCCCAAAAACTTCCCCGATTCTACTCTAAAGAGACACGAATTCAACTGCATCTAATTCTTTCGTAGCACTTCAAACGTCACACGCAAGTGCGCTATATGGTCAGCCAACTTATCAAACTTAGTTATCATGTCATCCACATTTACCAACCTCTGATAAGTAGCTCTTGCATTTTTTAATCCAAATGGCATCACATGGTAGCAATACAATCTTTGGTCGGTCACAAAAGCTGTCTTTTCCTCATCTTCTGTGGACATACGAATTTGGTTGTATCACGAGAATGCATCCATAAAACTCATCAAGCCATGCCCCACAGTTGAATCCACTAACTGATCAATCTTTAGGAGAAGGAAACTATCTTTAGGACAAGCATTGTTGAGGTCGGTAAAGTCTACACACATCCTCCATTTTTCATTCGCCTTCTTAACCATTACCACATTCGAAACCCATTCCGAATAATTCACTTCATTTATAAACCCCGCTTTCAACAGTTTATCTACCTCATCATAGATGGTCTCGTACATTTCCTGGTTGAACACTCTTCTTTTCTGCTTCACGGGCTTATGTCTTTTATCTATAGCCAACCGGTGACACATAATCTGTGGGTCTATTCCCGACATATTTTCATGGCTCCAAGCAATATATGTCTCCAAACAAATATGTCATTGTACTCCACCAATAAATTCTGAAGCTCATTGGAAATGTCATTCGTCATTTTTGTTCCCACTCTTACCACTTTACTCGGATCATCCTCACTTACTAGCACTTGTTTCATTTCTTCATTAGGCCACTGTTGGTATAATCTATTCTTAGCTAGTGGATCGATACTCGTGATCTGCATGGATTCCCTCACAGATGTAGCATAACAGCTTCGAGCTACTTGTTGCTGGCCCCTCATCACTCCAACCCCACCTTGAACTCTAAACTTCACACATTGCATATGTGTTGAGCTTACCGCTCCTGTTATCCATTTGAACAGTCTGCTCAAAATAACTTGATAAAAGCCAGGCTCCTCAACTACCACCCATGTCACCATCATTATCTTTTGTAGTGGGCTCGACCCTATTTTCAGTGGCAAGTTTATCACCCCAATGGGAATCAGCTCAGCTTTGCCAAACCCTTGTAACGATGTTCTGACAGGATCGAGCTTGAGGTCCCCTATTTGCAGATCTTCCAGAGTTTGCTTAAACAAGATGCCGACCAAGCTACCCCTATTTACAAGAGCCCAATTTAACTCTTGCCTTGCCAAGGTAACCTTCACTACAAGCGCATCTTCTTGCGGATGTGTGACCGCTTCCTCGTCTTCGTATGTGACCATGATTGGCACTCTTTAAATCTGCTGCTTCTTTAGTGCCGGAACATTAAAATTCACCTTATAACTTTTTAGTGAATATCTACTATAATTTCTCCTCGAACGGTTTGAGTCTCCTGCTAGGGTCAGCCTTCCCATAATCATCATCGCCATATTATCTCTGATGTCCCCTCTTCTCCCACCTCTTCCTTGATCATTTACATACTCCTTTATGTATTGATTTTGCATTAACCACTCAATCTACTCTTTCAAGTTTATGCAATTTGCGGTTCCATGCCCGGACACTTTGTAAAACTCGCAATACTTGTGGTGAGCACTTACGCCCAAGCCCCCTACAATCGACTTATCTTTTATTGCAGTATATATTTCTGCTATGCTCGTATTCATAAAAGTGTATCTCCCGCCCTGCTCTACTAAGTTCACCCCATGGTCAGATCTCGATCCTCTCCAGTCTACAGGCAGCGGCAACCTGTTAAACTCTCTTACTCGGTTTTCCCACTGGTTCCTCTCATAGTTATTTCCTTTCTCTCAGCCCCTACCTACTAATGAGATTTCTCTTCTTTCACGATTTCTTTCCCAATCTCGAGTCGGCCTCTTTGGTCATCTGTAATTGAACAACCCTCCATCATAATGATGCCTATCATTTGTATTCCTCCTCAACCTATACCCAAGGTTATCTCATCTCCTTCTTAGATCTCTCATTCTCATTGGACCCCATCTCTGCTCTTTCATTCTTCTCTTTTCTTCCTCTACATCTTCAGTTTTCATATCCAATTTTGCTTGGTCGTATGCCTCAGAGTACGTTGTTATCCCTTTACTATATAAGCTATTTCACAATCGATTGATTCTCAACCCTTTCTTTAATCCTTTTAGGGTATCCGGATAATCAAAGGCCCCTAAATCGGTGACTTCTTTATGATACTTGGTCACGAAGCTCCTCAAACTTTCAAATTCTCCTTGGACCAATTTTTTCAACCTGCTTGTATCCTGCTCTGGTATGCATGAACCTCTAAAATGCACGGCGAAAAGCTCACATAACTCTTTGAAATTTTCTATGCTTCCCTTCTTTAATCTCCGGTACCACTCCCGTGCCTGTCCTTCTAGAGTTAAGGGAAAAACACGGCACCTTTGAAAATCATTCAAACCTTGAATCCCGGTCATCTCATTAAACCTCTCCACATGATGATTCGAGTTAGTTTTTCCTTCTTACACCACGGCTGGAACCACATACTTGGGTGGCAAAGTTACTGCCATCACCTCAGGTACCAAGGGGTATTCGTCATCAAGTAACAATCTTCCTACCACTTTCTTGCCCTCCATTTTCGCCTCTAATGCCTCTAGTTCCAACATTCTCTGCTCAAGCTCATTTTCCCGTTAGGGGTTTCTCAGGTCTTCTCTCTCTCTTTCATGATTCAGGTCATTGATTCTCTCCCTCAACTCGTTCTCTTGTTCTCCTGCACTTTTGTTATCCTGTCGTACCCCAACTTGTGGTAGTCTCATTCCGCTCTGCTGTTGACCACTAAGCTCTTCCCTCTCCCGCGCTCCACTACTCTCTGGATCACTAATTCAAACTTGAGACCCTCTGACTTGGGCATCAACCAGCCCCTTGATCATCTCTTCAAATCTTGTCATTTGCCTCTCGATCCATTTTCTCCATCTCTTATCTGCCGTGGCATTCATTTCCTCCTCCAATTGGCGCAAGGTCTACCTATCTCCGTCATTATCATCCATCGTCGTTTCTAATCTGATAGCCTTCTCCCTTTAAATCTTCAAATGTATGACTTTTCGGACCGTTCCTCACAGACGACACTAAGATGTTGATGCCGAAAAATGACCTCAACAGCTGAATGTTTTCTTTGGGGAATAACAGCATGAATCCAAGCTCAAATGTCAATCTGATCGCAACTTTCTACACCTGCCAACCAGGAAACACAGTTAGGATACGTCGGTGGGGTTCTAGCGTAGACCCTCCGATGCTTAAGTCAAAAATTGTATATAAGGAAAGAAAAACGAGAATGAAGAATCGTGAATAAGTTAAAATCAAGGAATTTTTTCGATAGAGGTGTTGAAAGTCTTGTAGGACATAAAGAGGCTTTTAGATAGGTGACTTGTAAAATTTTTGGTTGATTTTGCTAACCCCCTCCTCTGTTGCCCTATTCAGCTTAATAGGCCCTTGGTTAGGGATGGCAAAAATCCCCACGGGGACGGGTACCCTCGGGGATTTTCCCCATTCGGGGAGGGTATGGAGATAATTTCATACCCAATTTCTTATTCGGGGAAGGGACGGGGAAATTTTTTTACCTAATTTCTTATTCGGGGAGGGGATGGGGATGAGGTGGAATCTCCATCGCCTACCCATTTCCCCATTTTAATTTTTAATTTTATTTTTATTTTTTAAAATTACTAGTAAATAAATAATAAAATTTGAATTATAAAATTATAAATATTAGTAAAAATAAAAAATATCAAAATATTTATATTATTAAACTTTTAGGCCTAATTAACTAATTAAAGTCCTAAATTTTTATTTAAGACATTAAAAATTCTATTAGCCCAAAAATTTTGTTTTAATTTTAATACTCATTAACTGTTTTAAACTTAAATCTATTTTTTATTTATTTTTAGATGTTATAATTGCCCACAGCGAATCACAATTTTAATACCTAATTTAATCTAATCTAATCTAATTTAATATAATATTTGCTATTGATTTGCTCCGACTTAACTATTGTGCTGTGAAGGGAATAGTCCACATTTATAAAGTGTCACGCCACCATTGAAAAAGTTAATTTTGAATCTAAATTCGATTTTATTTGTAACAATTTTATATTAGACTATTAATTTATTCACGATAGTTTGTAAAAGAAGTTTGTATCTCTTACATGATGCGTTACTTACTAATTTAATGTATGTGACTTTTGTAATGGATATTAATGTAAGATATATTTCAAATTTTACTTTTATTTGAATTTTTTATTTTAATATGATTAACTCAAAATCGAAAACAAAAAATGTATTAGTTATTCGGGGATCGGGGACCCTTGGGGATCCCCTGTTATTATTCGGGGAGAGGATGGGGATTCTCTCAAGTAATTCTAACGGGGACATACACAAAATATCGGGGATGGGTACAGGGAGATTGGTCCCCTCCCCTCCCCTCCCCATTGCCATCCCTACCCTTGGTCGTGGGCGGTTAACATCTTAACTTTAGCCCACTTTCTTCAACAGTTGCAAGTGCTTATTAATTGGAGGTGGTTTAAGAAATCGTGGCATACAACTTCCCCAAAAATTCGGCCACGTTATCTCGACTAGTAATTTTCCATGTCAAGTAGTTCTCAAGTCGGACAAATGAATTTCGAGGTCTGGCTATCTTACTTACTTCCTAGATTGGTGAATTTTTGGGTCACTCACATAGGCTTAAAGTTGTATTCTTAAATTAGGTCATTTGCATAAATCTCATGTTATACTTATAAACCAGGTCGCCAACATAGGCTCTAGGTTGTATTTATGAGGTTTGCTCAATAGTAATAAATTCTGAGTAGATTAATGCTGACTCTATTTCTAGATGCTATCAGAAAAATCCAACCCGAACACCAATTATTCCAACCCTTAAATCATTGGATTGATTAAAATTTAAAAAAATTAAAAAAAATTATTTGTTACTTAAAATCAAATTCATATATGAAAAATATATATTAATTTTCTATCATAACTTTAAATGTTATCCATTGTATCCAACATTTATTGATAAATAACATGACACAATATTTGAATATTTATCAACTTACTTTCAGTGAAAATAGTAAGTTTAGTTATTTATAGTTTAATAGCAAATAGTTGACATTAATCTTTTTATGATTTTTAGAAATTTTGGGTTGGGCTAAACTATATAAAGAATATGAACTCAACCCAACTCAATCATCAATTGAGCTGAAAATTTTTTTAAAAAAAATTGATTCAATTAACTCATTATAACCTAATCAATCTATGTCAATTTAATTAAATTGAGTTGAATTGGATTAGATCCATCGAGTTAAATTGGGTTTACTCACCTAAAGGGAGTTTGTTCTGAAAGTCAAGTGTTAGTCTAGCTTTATAAATTTATTAGATTACTTATTTTGACTCCCTTATTCGGAGCTATCTTATTGTAAGCATGATGTGGCATTGTAATGTTGGTCATTTTAGTATTGTTTAATTAGCATAACTACTCTTTAAAAAAAATCAAAAATCAAAATTTTAAATTTCAGTAAACAAGAAGAAAGTTACGTTATTGAATGTATATACTTGTAGAGATTATCCAGAACAATTTATGAATTTTGACAAATCTACTCTCTAGATTTTTTACTAAATAAATATTCTTAATTTGGATCCACCTTTTATAAGAAGAAATTACTAGTTTGAATGTATTTATTGCAGTTCATTACATAAATTGCTAATCTTTTAACCATTTTGGGAAAGTGAATTAATTTTGGACGCATAAAAAAAACAAGGGCTTCACCCATTTCCACATCATCATCCATCTCTACCAGTCTTCTCCAATAGATTCAATTTTCTTATGTTCTTATTCTGAATTGAAATTTCAACAATTATTCAGAGAGAGTAAAAGTACTAAAATTTGGTAAGGGTCATATTATCTTTGATTCATTATCTTGTACTAATAAATTAAAAGATTTAAATAAAATTACAATGGTTTGCACTACATAATATATATATTTTTTTTTTACTTGGTTATTTTCTTTTTCTTTTGTTGGATTATTATTGGCTGTAAATGAAGATTTGGAACAAGATTTAGAGACTGCATGCCTGCATGGGAAAACAAGGACCTTGTTTACATTGTGGAATTGAAAGTGAGTCTTCTGTTTTATTACATTAATTAATTTATCATTTCATAAATTACATATAAATCCATCAATCATTTTTAAGTACGGATACCCGTAATTTTGTATCACAGTTCTAACTCGGCAGTTTATGAATGGGCAAAATCAGAACCACGTCGTTTAGGATTTTGCATGTTTGGGCACCAACTTTGGACAAACCAGCTTTTTTTTTTTAATTTTTTATTTAAGATATGTGTGTTAGTGAGTGATACAAGGAGTGAACAGGGACTCCGCTATGGCGAAATGGACCCCCTGAGAAACCAGTGCTTTGCAATGCATGTGGATCAAGGTACAGGCTAAGAGGAACTCTTAACAACTATGCACCAAAGCATCTTCAAAGTGCTTTTCCATTAAAGAAGAAGAAGAAGAAGAAGCAAGAAAGCAAAATGATTCTGATCAATAGTTCCAGAACTGAAGAGAAAATTTATGATGTTTCAAGCAGCAGCTGCGATGATGTCTATAGAACTGCAGCTTCAGAAGGTTGTGAGAGTAATATTAATGATGGGTCAAGTTCTTCAGAATCCACAACCATTTCTTGCACTGAGGCTGGAAGCTGCTTTGAAAGTAATAAACATGAGGATAGAAGCCAGCCGCCAGGTAATTTATTTACATAAATATTTTCCGAATTCTGCAACTAAAGGGATTTTGTCACAATCTCAACCCAAGCTCCTCCTTATTTGTCGAAATTAATCATTTTTTTGCTCATGTTTTAAAAACCCACCAACAGTAATACAATATAATTTCTGGACCACTTAACACTGGATTTAAATTGGAAAAAAATGGCCGTAAACAGAATATTATCAGCATCAGAGGGATTCTAGTGGTTTAATATATGACGGAGAAAATAATGAATGAATCTCACCAAAATAGAGATGGATTTTGGTTTCTTTCCTCAGTTAGCAATGTTAATATAGACAGAAGCATTGAGTTTAATGGTCATTAAAGCCCCTTCTCACTTACGTGAGCAGGATTCGATTAATTATTTTAACTCTAGGGATTTTAACAATTGGACTAGTTGACATGCACAAATAGCAGTATGCTCTAAGTGGACAAGTTTATTGTTTGTATTTTCACATTTATGCATTGCCAGCATATTTTTTGTCAACAACTTTAACATATTTCTTATTTATAAAAGTGCAATGAGTGAAGTAGAATATCAAAACAATTTTTCAAATGTATGATCATAGGACATACCAAATGATCATGATTTTATTTCAAATGATGATGATTCTCTAATGGTCTAATTGCATGCATGCAGGTGAAATCCAACAGAGCTTGTGGGATGTTCGTATTCCTTCAAGAAAAAGATCCTTAGTAGTCTACAAAAGCCTTTCCCCAATTGAAAGGCTTCAAAGAGACCTTAAAAAAATTCTAAGGCATCGTCAAGATCCCAATTCTAGTATTATTTCTGAATCTCAAGATGGTGTCCTCCTTTATAATCTCAACAACCAAATTATTTATCCTTCCGAAATTGGTCTCGGAACCATTCTTCTCAAATAATTAATCTACTATTTTAGATACATGCAGGGTTGTTTGGTATGAAAGAAAATAATAGAAAATCAAAGAGCCATGATTGTAAAAAAAAAAAAATTGTAATTTGATGTCGTTTTATTTTTGTAAACAAGAATTGTTAGAAATGTTTTACATATGCAGTGTTCCTCTTAAGTTACTTTCAGATTTGGTTTCCTTTTGTTCCTCAACTAATAAATTGCTATTGCCTATTTGTGGCTCTAATGAATATATTCAACTCCTTTAAATGGTATCGTGTGGCCAACCAGCAGCTTATTAGCTTTCAGAAGTGAAAATTATCTGGCATGTATATCCTATTAAATTTTACACACGTGTGCATTTTTCATGTTGCAAATGTAAAAAAGAAGTTTCCCCAAATAAACTTAATAACTTATTACTTTAAATTAAAATACATTAACAATTAGGAAAAAAAAAGTTTTAAGTATTATTATACATCAATGAATTCATAATATACGAGTCATAAAATTCAACTTAAAATTTTGAACTATTGAAATCAAGCAATTTAATGGTGAATGAATAACCATCATTAAATGCTACTTTAAATTTTAATATTTTTCATTAAATTGCTTGAAATTAATGGTTAAAAATTTGCGTCAAAATTTCAATATCTTTCTTCTTATATCTTATATGATTGGCACCCGCAAGCACCCAATAACAATACAGATTTTCCAGATAAAATAGCTGCAAAACCCTAATTTTTTAGATCAAGTTAAAGGAGCAACCACTATCGGTGGAGAAGAAGCAATAAATTGGGGCTTAACAGGACCAATGCTACGAGCGTCTGGAATAAAATGGGATCTTCGTAAAGTTGATCAATGCCAACGGATTTTTGTAGCGCCTTAGACTGCACAAAAATAACCATATAAGTACTCTTCTCTGCCAATTAGTGTCTCAACGGGGAAGATAATTAAACAAGATCTCAAGAAGCATTTTTGGCATTAAAACAAAATTGGGGATAGAAAAGAAAATAAATACAACATTTCAAAAAATGTCAACAAAACAAGAACCAACCAAAATCATGCCGTTGGTTTCTTGCGTGCAAATCTCTGCAAAGATGCCGGTAGTTCAACTTCCTCGGATAATTTTTGCTTCTTTTTAGACAATGATTGGTCTCCCTTTAATTGTTGATCCAGAAACGGTCTCTTGGCTTTTGCAACCAGTTCTTGCTTCTTCTTGGCTTTCTTACTCGGTTTATTCCTACCCTTTGTTTTAGTCTTCCAAACGAAGCCCTTAACGGCCTCAACAGCAGCTTCCATTTCGGCTTCTCTCTCCTGCTTAGTTGGTTTCTCTTTCTTCTTCGCTTCCCTCACCGTACCAATCTTAGATGGATTCAGCATGATTGTTTCAGGTGGGAGCTTGTCAAGAAGAGAGCGCACTTCCTTCTCTCTCCTCTGTTTAGATGTTTCGAATGGGTTTGCCACCCAGGAATCGAAGTTGGGCTCACCTGATCCGGGAACAAGAATACTAGACCAACCCATGGAGTGCCCGATGCCTAACACATCTTCATATGGGCGAAATGAAACTTTTCCTATTTGGTAGCCTTTCACCATAGAATGACCCATGTACCTGCTATAGTTATGAGATCCAGAAAAATCTCCCAGAATCTGTACAAATGATCCAGTCCCAACAGCAAGCAAACCTTTCTGACTGAAGTCTAAAGTCTTTGCATGGCCGGGTAATGTCTGGAGAACCTCGTATTTCCTCAAGTCCCAAATCTTAATTTTACATTCTTTGCCAGATGTGGCCATGAGATGACCATTAGGATGGAATGCCAACGCTGAAACAGGCCCCTGATGACATAGCATCTTGATAAGGGGAGCAGCAGTGGTGGGTTTCCACATGGTTACCGTTCCACCAGAATGACCCAAAGAAACAACCCCATTGAAGGGATTCACCCGCATTACATCAGTACGGCCTAGACCAGTTCGAAAATTACCCACAATCTCACCCATTGTAACATCTTGATATCGAAGCTGCCCAAATTTGTTTATGGACGCCAAGAGAAAGTGGTTTCTCAGAAACTCAAGTTTCAGAACTGCACCATGTTCCTGCAAGATTAAAAGAGCATAAATTATTAGTCTTGCTGGGTTGTCCCACATCACCTTGGGCATTCTCAAATTTGAATGACTTACAGCTAAAAAGATCGAAGTCCTACAAGTAAACTTGCCTTTAAACAATGAAGTTCAGTGCCATCTCGATTGTAAATATAAGGGTACCTGTCAAAATTTAGAAGTTTTAGCTGTCATTCAAACAAAGCTACAGAATTATCTGAGTCCATTACATCATTGTTCATATTGATATCTAACCATGAAAAATATAACTTTGAGACAGTCATCAAAAGATGGCAAAACATAAAAACAATGATAAAAATGAAAGCTCATTTAAGGAACTACGAAACTGCGAGGAATTATAGAGTGTGTGTGTGTGTCACCAGTAACAAAGAAATTTACTTATTACTTATAGCAGGTCAGTACAATATATGAATAAAACCAAATGTCCAAAACAGAGCATGTTGGGAATTTGGGAAAAAAAAAAAAAGAACTGGAGCACCTGAAATAGAACTTCATAATGAGTTCAGGTTGAAAAATAAACTCCAGAAAAACCAAAAACAATGAAGGAATGGTAACCTGGGTCAACTCAAACAAGTTATGCCTTCACGGGGTTCAAATTTAAGCCATATAAAGGACTTGGGATGACCAGTTTCCTATTATAGCCGACCACAGCAAGAAAGGGAATGCCAATAATTTTCCAATGTTGTACAGAAATATGCAGCATGCTGCGGAGGAATAAGGATTCCTTTAAACAAGTGATGATAATTGAAAGTCTCCAATTTTGTTCAAAAGAAGATTGTCACTGACTGGTTAAAATAAAGCTAAATCAGGAAAATAACTAATCAGTTCTGCGCATGATTTGCTTTTCCCTTGAATGACCTCATGCAGAATGATCAATTAGATTGATCAAGTTCCAGCGATATTCAATATAGCCAGCAGCGAAAATTCAAGTAGGACTCCAACCAAAATGGACCTCTGGTCCCAGAGACAAAAAATTCAATTAATTCAAAGTCTCTAATTCTTACGAAGGTTCCAAAAGATATCAGGCATCAAATATAGTTAATAATGCATCCTCTATATGGATGAACACCAATAAGTTTAGAGCATATGAATTACTATTCATTGAAACATTAAAAAATAAAATAAAACGGGCATACTTTTTCTGGGCAGCAGCAAAAAACAGCTCATTGTGCAAGAAGACCACATCGCGTACTGTTTCTCTAACCTGAACAAAGCAACAAACAATCAGTATATCCATTTAATCTTCCCAGATAGACCCTGGAGGTCCAAACAAAGAAAATTACTCCATTAGAGTATGCTAAGTAATACTGACATATCTAACAAACAGTAAGATAAATAAAATATCAAATTTGAGTCATTTGTCCTAGCATAACCTATTTTTCAAAATTCTAAATAACTTCTTGTTTGTCAACAAATACTAGGCTTCCTAGATAAACACAAGTAACATTGCAATCAGTTTGTCAACAGATATAAGAGGTCTCATCAAAAGAACAGCATACTTGAATTTCTTTAATTAAGTTCATATTTTTCATGTCCACAACAGCTATGTGCCCCTTGCGTCCAGTAGCTGCCATATAGCGACCACTTGACGTAAAATCCAGAGTATATGGACCAAGTTCTGCACAGGTGGGACGAAAACAAAAGTTATCATTAGCAATAGGACACTAGTCAGGCAATAGACCAATAAGTAAGTTTTCTTCAAGATGGTTGCCCAACAGAGCAGTATGAACATCAGTGAGTGAACCATTGATCAAGCAACATCACCAAAAGACCAAATGTACTTTTAAGTCATACAGAGGAACCGCAGCAACAATTTTATAAGGTCGTAAGCAATGAAAATACATAGCATAACTATCTCAAATTGGAGAGAGCAGAAAATCAAAGAAGAATCCAAGAATACTTATATTTATACCTTATAAGATGAAGACATGGCACAAAACAAAAAATTAAAAGTTTGTACCCAAGTGGTGTTGTTCGTATTACAACCTAACAAAAAGTCCAAGACTCGGCTTTACCATACTACGGCCATGTTTGATATTGAGGTTGGGCAACCATAGCTTTTAAGTTATAACACTACAGTGTTCGGTAAACATTAACTACTTTGACTTGGAAGCTAAGTTGATTTGATCCACCACTTGCATGATGGAAAACCTATAATACCTTTATTTTTTTTTCAAAATTATTATTTAAAAGTCATATTTTCTACACACTGCTAACTTTTATTTCATAATTATAGTTTTTTTTCACAATAGGTGTAGCTTGAAAGCTACAACATCTAAATAACAAACAGGGCCTATATTTTATTAAGAAAATAAAAATTCCTTCTTTTACCAGTCTCTTCAAAGTTGAATAACAAAAGCCAAATTACAGATTTCACTCCTCAGACAGAAATTCTAGAGCAAGTGTATGGTTAAGAACTCTGATCCCATTCTACTCATTTTACAAAATAAAACTGTTTATTACTTTTCAATTCCTTATCCACCTTCCCTTTTCAGACAAGATCTTTCCATAGATAACAACATATTTTCAGCATACCTTAAAAGAGTTGCAATGATTTCAGTATTTTTCTTTCATAGTTTCTACAATTCTCCTAATTTTTTGCATTTTTAACTAATTTAAACAAAGATAATAGGTATGCAACTGCATAAGACATGCCACAATTTCACTACGGGAACAAGAAAATTTGAAATTAAAATTGTCCTTAAATAGACAATGAGTCAAACAAAATCTTAACCAATGGAAATTGGTAGCAAAATAGTCAGGGAGCAGGCATCAACCCGGTAACACGATATCATATTGATTTCTGGAGCTTAGGATATCTACTTCCCGAGCAATTGCATCTTGTTTGATCCGCCATGTCTTTTCTACACCTTCTGCCTCCAAATAGCCTCCCTCACTTGGCATAAGCCACTGGAAGAAAGGAGCAAAAATTAATTAATTAAATCACCAATTACCTTTGACTGCCCAACTAAAAAAGAAGTATGAGTTTAGAAACATGTAAAATCTGGTACAATGGAGTACCACAAAATTACACCACCTTAGAAAGAAGAAGTTTCTACCAACCACCCCCTTCAATATGTTATCTTTATCTAAGAAGCAAGCTCAATATAATTCTTTAACAAAAATGTATATCATAAACATACAGTCCTGTAAAATTTTTCACCTTATCTTCTCAAAATAGAATTCGAGAAAATTTAATGACAGATGACAAGTTAAATAGGAAACTAAATTACCTTCTCAACTTTGGCAGCAGCTTTCGCAGATTTTCCATATAATTCTTCTCTGAGAGCAAGTTGACCCTTCAATTTTTTGTCTTTTAAAATCTGCAGAAATGAAAAGCCTAGAACTGAATAAATATCATAAACAATCAACTCTGACAAGAAATCTCAATCAACAATACCATACCTCCAAATTAGCACCCTCTCCTCTGAGATATTTCTTCACGTTTGTATCTAATTCGTTGGAGATCTCCTGAAGATTAAACATATATCACGTCACTTTCCAACTTCGAAATAGAAATTTGGAAAATATATACAAAAAGTAGTTAAACCAATTGCTGAAACCTGTTCAATAGGAGGCCAAATACCTCCACCATCTCCGTTCTCTTCTTTCGCACCCATCCCGGACGTGCAATCTGTAGAATTTTGAGAAAAATTCCAATTTAACGTAATACAACAATACTAACATTTCATTTCCTTAAAAAGCATGCAGATAAACAATCAGAATATTATCAATTAGCACATTAAAAAAGGGCCAACAATAAAATATACCGCTAATGGCACATTAACAAACAGAGACAAGTTTTAAATCCTAAAATTAAAATTTTCAAAAATATAGAGAAATGCACATGTAATTGATTAACAGAATTTTCTGACAATCAAATGGTCAATTAAATACACAACAGAAAAAAACTATGAATTTGAAAAATAAAATAAAATTTTACATTCAACAGATGCCCAGGCCAGCAAAACCGACACCAATCAGCAATCAACAAGCACCGTTTAGAGAGTTAACGGAGATGCAGTGCAGCCGTGCAGCGGAGACTAGGTGAGCTACGTGCAGCGAAGATCTTAGTGCAGCAACAGTAACACGGTGATGGGGCCTAGCTTTTAGCCGCGGCGAGCTTCAAACGGCGGCGGCGACGACGAGTTCCAAATTTCAGAGAGAAGAAGAAGGAGAGGAGTGCCGAGCTCTAGGGTTTTAGTTTTTTTTTTTTTCGCCCTTTTTTAACTGAGCTGAAACTTGAAAGGGTTTTAGACTTCTAGTTTTGAAGGAGGGAGAGGGTATGTTTTGTGAATTGCAATTTGTTGTGGATCTAAATAGAATTTATTGTAATATTTATATAGTAATTGTAAATAAGAATAAAATGGATTTCAATATAAATTATGGAATTTAGGAACCTACTTTACATAAATTAACAAACTAAATATTTATTTATTTTATATATATTTTTTTTTAAGCGATCTATATCCCATCTAAAATGTCATGTTTTTATTGATACAAAATTCTTATGCAGTAATTGATTTCAACTTTTAGGTTTAGTTTAACAGTACTAATGGTTGATTTGAAATTTTGTCAATTAAAATTACTGAAATTAAAATTTTCGTTAAAATCGAACTACGATCAGGCAATCATCGCCCAAATAAAAAAAAAAAATCGGTAAATTCTGTTGGACAAAATTTCGGACTAAATATCATTTTTCTAAATTTAATATTATGGTGTATTTTATTATAAGAATATAATTACATAGTTTATGTTTTAAATAAAATAATGCTAATATTTCATTTTTGTAGGTTAGAAGGGCATACTGCTTGATCAACAGCTCATTACAGCACTTGCAATGGATCATGAAATTGTAGGTTTGAAGAATAATAAATTTTTTTTAATATTTCTGCTGACGATTTTGCCTGTAATAGTAAGGATCCGTTTGGTACAATTTTTCAAATAAAACTTATTTAATTAGGACTTTTATTAATAGAGTTTTTACCTAAAAAACTTTAGCTATTTGATTGTCAATAAAACCTTTTATTAAAAATTTATAAAATTATTTTAATAGATAAACTTTTTAAAGTTATGTAATGAAAAAAATAAAATAAGATTGTTAAATAAATAGATGATATTTTAAATATTTTAACATTTAAAAATAATTTTTCAACCTCTACTCGCAAAAGCTCAAAATTTAAATTTTTACTAGTAGAGGCAAAATACCTTATTTAAGTTTCAAAAGCTTTATTAGAAGAATAACCAAACAATAACAAAAATTATTATAAGAGCTTATGGAATTAAATAAGCACTTATACCCATTAAATAAGTCATACCAAACAAGCACTAAGTTTTATTACTTTTTGGATCCTGTTTAGTAGCACTTTTTGAAAATAATGGATGAATTAACTCTAAATAGAGGATACATAATATATCGGATATTAGCTGCTTGGGCAGCAATCAACCAGAAGTTTGGAGACCAATACAAATATCAAAAAGTACCAAATACAGTCTGGGAAAATTTTAAGCATGATCAGTAACGGCATGGCAATGTGCAAGCAACAATGTATTTTTAACAATCTCACATATAGTATGCTTAACAAAACTATGGACTTTCTGCATTTCCACATCAGTTTCCATCATTCAATGGAAATGATGGAAAGCAGCATCGATCATATTCGGGCAAAAATGAGGAACCGAATAATCCCATCAAAATCTCTCACAAAGCTACACATTGCTTTATATATGTATTCTACTTGTACTTGATAGTTCAAGTGAAAATGTGAAAGGTGAAAGGTCTCTATATATTTCTAGTTTCTACAAACTGTGCTTCTCCCAAGTCCCAGTTAGGCTTTCTACCAATAAAACTGTTACTTCTAGTAGCCCCACCTGGGTAACAATGATAAGTTAAGTTGGAAATTAATCAGAGACACATCATGAAAAGCAGTATCATCATTTTTTTTATCATCTGAGCAGAATTCAATCAGTTCAAAAAGAAGAAAATAAGTAGAATGGTGACAAATTCATGTAGGGAGGGAAGTGGAACCTGCGTCGACTTTTATGTATAAAGGATCATTTTAGATGGAGCTTGATGGATCCAAAATTGAGCAAAAGCAAAGGGGACAGAGAGTGAGAGAGAGCATGCTAACCTTCAAATCAAATCATCTCTTGCGTTTTTTTAATAATTTCCATTGTTTCAGTAAAATTTCAACTCCCTCTTGTAGCCCAGCCCTTCTTCCTTCTCGAAAGTTCCACAACTCCGAGGTTATATACCTTCCACTTGGATTGTATTCATTGATCTCCAGTAAAGCTGTAGTCACTGCCTTGTAAACTTCTTCACCCATTTGTTTCTTCAGACCTTTCAATTTTTCATCTTCTTCCTTTAGTATTTCCTGAATGGCTAGCATATGTTATGCACATTTTGAGGAAAGCAAAGTAACGAGGAGCTTGGGAGCAGTCAAAAAGAAAATGCATACAAAGAAACTAAACTATATCCAGAATTTGGACCAATAAAATGTATTACCAGTAAAATTTGCAGGAAACTCTGGAACATTTCTTGAAAATTTTGTTTGAAAGATATAGACCATCTAACAAAGACATGCATAAATAAACAAACTGAAGCAGATAGAGCATTTCTCGAGCCAACAAAATGAGATGCACAGCCATAAATGCGTGCAACTGCTGAACTCTTTTTTCTTAAACAAGTGGTATATTTTAATAATCATGAATCATCATCACAAAAAATATACAGAGAAGAGTGCAGTGCATTCCAGAGTTCTAATCTGCCAAATATCTAGGAAATGGACAAAAATTACTTACTGCAGAACAGGGGAAAATCAAATTAAAAGAATATTTAAAGGTGACATGGAATGAGAGTGAAAGCCAAAATCACGAGATCAATGAAATGCACACCTTATGTTTCCCTTCAGCTGTAACAACTTTGAAAGGATGCCAGTCTGAATCCCTAAGATACTCATCCCACAATGAGCACAGTTCTGAACCTTTTTCTTCTGCTTCTTCCTCATTATACCATTTTTTCATTGCTTCAAAGAATGGTTTACCATCAAGTTCTCCCATCCTCTTAAGACCAATATGAGCATGACCTGATGTTTCTTTCATGGCCTATGAAATTGGTAGATAAATTGGTAGCTAGGGTTAGAACCACAGAGCAGAACTAAAGTTAGCCTTTAACTAGAGTTCACAAATCATATAAAAACAAGAAAAAATTGAACTTCATCATTTCCCATTGAAAGAGATTACATAAACAGTCTGCACATCCTTCTCACATAATCAGCGTTTTCCAATTTTCTCATTCACTCGTGAGTTTCTGAGCCACCTACGGATTTCTGCCATCAATAACAGATAATTATCTGATAGCACAAAAAGTGGAGACCGTGTGCCCATATATTCAAAATCCTTTCTTTAGTTCATATCTACCGTCAATACTACTATGGAAGGTCAGTTCAGGAAAGCAAAATAAATCCGGAATAACAGATAAGACGCCAAGACTAAAGTACATATTCTCACAATTCATGATCTAGTAAAACCATAATGGAAATCATCCAGTTGACTGCTGAAGTAGGTAGCTAGACTAGTGGAAGAAGAAATACTCACATTAATCAATTCTTTACGAGCATCCTGCAGGTCATCATTACTTTTACGTTCTTTAATGATTAGAGTCTGGTTCAATGCTTCTAGATCTTCAAGCTCTCCTTCCTTTTCTCTCAAATCTTTAAGCACTGTTTCCATCTTTTGCCGAACCTCTGCATCACCACCGTCACTCATGTGCTTCATCACACTTGATGTGCCTCTCAGTCTCTCAATTTCCAGTTCCAGAGCTTGTTTTGCATCCAGTTGTTTTTCCAGTTGAATTATTTTGTTATGAAGCTCCTCCTTCTCTATCTGTATGAAAATAAAAGTAGCAACGACAGTCATCTGTTGGTCTGGTTTCAGAGGAAGTGGTATGGATGCATCGTTGTGATGACCAGAGAATTAAGAAAGACAAACCTTCTGATCTTCGGCCAGTTTTCTAACATTGTCATCAGCCTTCTGTTGTTCCAGTGTAGCCAATTGAAGCGAACTGTTTCTCATTGCATTCTAAAAGAGCAATAAAAATTCATTTTGCAGCCACGCCTTTTAACATTTTCCTATAAGACATATAAGACAGAAAGCGAAATGTTCTAGTACCAAGATCAGTACCTTTTCAATCTCCTCAGCAAGAGCCTTTCTATCATTTTCATTCTTTGCCTCTCGCTTTTGCAGATCTACCCCAAGGAACTCAAGCTCTTTCTTCTGAGCCTCCAGTTGCAACTTAAAGTTTTCATGTTCAGTAAAAATCCTCTGAAAGTGGTCCTGTGCACTAAGTTGTATTTTCTTTATCTCTTTGAATCAACAAAACAATAAAAATTAATTAATTAATTAATTAAAGCAGAAGAGAATATGACCACAATTTCATGATATCAGAAACAACCATTAATTGTTAAAAGTTCAGAAGAAAGGAATCTCAGATATTCTTGCTTGCAATCAAAGAATATAAAGTCATTGATTTTGTTCCTAGAAATTGCAGAATATATAGCGATGCCAATAGAATCCTAAAATGTATATAACTGGATTTCTGTGATCCATTCTTGATAAATATTAAATTCTATGAGAAGATCTACCTTCATTATACCCCTGAACAAGCCTATCTTTCTCTTCCATTAAGTTCTCAATGAAGTTTGAAGTCTCGATGCATCTTTCCTTCATCTCTTCCAAATGCTTGTTCTTGACCTCAATCGTGTTTGTCAGATTGGATACAAGTAGATTCTTCTTTCGTGCCTCTTCCTCCACCAATCCAGAAATGGTTTTAAGGTCTCTGTTCTTGCGTAGGTGTTCGCCAATGATATTATTCAAATTGTGGTCATCAGAACGGGCAACCCACCCATAAAGACCAGACTTTACTTGATTACCATCATTCCAATCCTTTTTCCCATGATGATCTGCCTCAAAACTTTTCTCAAAGGCCATGGCATTATCTAAACCGGGCCAGTTTTTGTTGAATTGTACAAGGGCACACCCTGAATGACCCCGAAAATTCCATAGTGATTGAACTCTCGTGGGGTGGAGCCCTCTCCTAATCAATTCATCCTTCAGCTTGGATCCACTTTCTCCGACAGACCGCCCATCCTGCCCCCTTCTTGTAGGAATATTGACCACAATACCAATCCAAGGCCACACAAACTTCCCATCGCTGCAAACATTCAGAGGATCAACTCCATTCACAGGTTTTGACTGACTGCCTACATCACTTAGATCTGTCTCCAAGAATTTTGCCAGAGCTAGATGATTTGCCTTTTCTTTTGCACTTCTTTTGCTACTATTGCCAATCCCAGAAGCATGTTGAAGGAGATCCTTATAAAGGTAATCATGCTTTCTTTTCTTCGGACAGTAAGGGCAAGTAAAAGTTTCATCTGAGATTTTCACATTGTAGTTTCCACTCTTAAGTTTTTCATAAGATTTATCTTCATAATCGACCATTTCAGAGTCACTTATATCTGCATCCTCTTCTGAGCTGTGATCCATCAAACTTCACCTTGAATCTCAAACAATACCTGAATTAGAATAAAGTTAAGAAGTGAGTCATAGATACAAAAGGAAAACGGTGCCCATTATTTCAGGTGAAGAAACAACAGCAACAATTTATCGGGACACCTTACATTTCTTAGATTTTACGTCTATGCCATCAAATATTAAACTTTAAACATTCCAAGAAAACTTTCTGTCTTGGGGAAGAAGTTCATATAACGCAATCAGAAATATCCATCAAGTGAAAAATCACAGGGCGAAAAACACAAAAACCTCAGTTGCATTAAGCATGGAAGCAAATATCTGACTAAAAACAATAAATAGGAATATCATTCACTGGTCTCCTTACTTACCAGCAAAAGACACAAGGATGAATAAAAACAAACCAAAAAATATATAAAAAATTTGGGTTTAAATTTATGCATCTTGAATAATAGTATTGTAAGAGTAGCTATAATAAATAGCATTAATGAATGATTCCCCCCCCCCCCCCCCCCCCCAAAGAACAACCAACAAAAAAAAAAAAATCAAAGAAACCAAACCCTCTCTTTTGAATCAAGTGGTCTAAAAATAGCAAGATAAATTGGGGGAAAAAATCAACAGGCATATACACATGTATTAACTTAAATTTCCTAATGTCTGCATTAACATTGAACCAAATCATCAAAAATAATAATAATAATAACAACAACAACAATAACAAAAACAAATACTAGACAAAATAAACTAAACTTATCTCCACAGTCCAGATATTATGATTAAACATTCAAAAACAGAAGCTAGCATGATATTTTAGAAAAATAACCAAAAATAGAAGCATATGCATGAATAATTTTTTTAAAAAAATAATAATAATAACTGAAATTTTAGTAGAAATATGATTAAAGTGAAAAGAAACCTGAACACAAATTTAGTCAAGAAAAAAGGTAAAAAATAATTATAAATTAATAAACAAATAAATTAAACTTGTCTCCAAATATCATGAATAAAAATTCAAAAACAGAAGCTAGCATGATTTTTTTTTGTCTTAAAAAAAGAACAAAAATGGAAGCATGTATAACTTTATTTTTAAATAACAATTACTATAATTCAAAAAATAATAATTACTAAAATTTTATAAAAAAATGTGATTAAACTGAAAAGCCACACCGTAACCCAAAAAAAAATACAGAAAAAAATCTCCAACGATTATTTATTATTTCAGCGAATAAAAGAAAAAAAAAAGCATGCATTGAAAACAAAATGATACTGAAATTAATGGGAGCAAAAGATAGGAAAACCTACACAAACTTTTCGTGATCAAAAAGTAAAAAGGTGGCTGCTCTGATTTGTGAGTTAAGGTAAGGTTTTGATACTGCGAATTCAGTGAAGCTGAATCGTTTTACATACAGTAACTTCGATTCACTGTGTTGGGTCTGGCGGGCTTCTCGCGGGTAAATAGGTCCATGTAGCCCATTTAAAATTTTTTATTTTATTTTTTAATAGTTAATTTCACCAAAAAAGTTTAATATTGTTAATTTTAATTACATCATAAAATTAATTGACGTACTGCTTTTTGTTAATTAAAATGATTAAGATACAAATATCTCTATCAAAGAGTAAGAAATGCAACCCTAACCCGAGGTGACAATTTTTGAAACAATTTTTAAATTGATACGAGCATAACATGAATAAGAGTTTATATAAATTAGCTGAAATTGATACATATTATTAAATAAATTGGGTGGCGTCACTTGGTCTCTGGCATTATAACTCGTTTATGATATGATTTACTAATTGATTACTTATATTATATTTAGGTACTTTCTTTTTAATTAGGATTGTGTTATATTTTTCATATTTTAACAACCTTTTATTTTAATTGAAAACAAAATTAATTAGAGTGCAAATAGGTAGTACTACAAATTTCTTAGAACTATATAAAGACATGTAAAGGTGATTTTTTGAAAAATAAAATAAAATAATGTTAAATGGATAATACAATATGAAACGTTCATTTTTTATTAATTATCCAACTAGGCATTATTTGTATTATAACTGCGGAAGCCTATAAGCAGTGACAGAGCCACATACAGACTGGTGGAGATAGCTGCCTACGCGAGTCTTAATTTTTTTAGAAAATATTTTTTAAAATTCAACCAAAAAAATTATTTATTGCAAATAAAAATTTGAATTTATCCGTATGGATTGTGAACAATCTATAAAAATTGTAGGTTTGAAATTAAATTATCATCACTAAAATCACTTTAAGTGAGTGTGTTAAATCTAAAATAATTTAAAAACACTTGAGAAAAAATCAAATTCTTTTAAGAAAATTAAATTTGCCTCCTCCGCCACTGCCCATAAATACAGTCGTAGTACTCCGTAATCCAAATTTTGCTTAACTTTTTTTCACCAACTCAAATTACCACACGTAGAAGAGGTCAATTTGTGTATCAAATCAAATCAAATCAAATCAAACGAGCTCCCCATATCCCCACTGAAAAGACTAATATACCCCTGCTCTGCTGCCCAGTTTTAACACGTTGATTCCAAAACGGCATGAGTGCGTGCCTGTATCAAACCATCAGTTATCAAATCAAATCAAATCAAACAGCTCCCCAACTCTCCCCCGAAAAGACTAATATACCGCTACTCTGCTGTCCGGTTTTATTAACGTGTTGATGTCATAAAACGGTAGTACTAGTTCATTTATTCGTCGGGGGGCGTTGCGCCTTTACCGGCCCTACCCTTACCATCCAGTTGGTGACCTATCACGCTCCAAAAGGCGCGTGAAATTCCAACCTTTCCTCCTCACGGTCACACACGCTCAACTCAACTCCACCGACAGGTACAAAGCTTTTGCTTCAATCGCACTACTACTGCTCCTGCTCTCTACTGCCCCCCCCCCCCCCAAAATCCGCCACTCTTCTCTCATTTTCTTCACACGCCGCCTAAATATGGATTTCTCATTTCTTCACAAAACAACAAGCATTCTCATTCTCGCTCTCATTTCCTTCCTCTTCCTGTTGTTCCAAGCATCCAATGCTTCGATTCACACTTACGACAACAATCCCTTCCGAGACGTCGGCAACTCCGCCCTTCTCCCCGGAGGCAGCGAAGGCCTCGCCGCCTCCCTCGACGGCGCCCGTTCTTTCATTCGGTATGTAAAATTTTTAAAATGTATTATTCGCTGGATCTACGACATCGTTTTCTTGCTTTTTTTTTTTTTTTTTTTTTTCTTTTTCAAATTTGTATTATCAAATTTTGGCTTACTTATTTAGATCTGATAGCTTACTCACTGATCCTTTTTCATATTGAAACAAACTTGAGCTTAGCAGTCTCCTGCTGAACTATCCAAATTGCTGCATTGACAGGCGATTCTTAGTTCTTTCTTTCTTTTTTGTTTCTTCAATTTGAACTGCTAAGTCAAGGCTGCTGCTTGTTTCTATTATAATTATTATTATTACTTACGTTATTTGAACATTGTTGATTTTGCTGTGGGATTGTTCTACGGATCTAAATTTTTTGTCTGGATGAACTATGTATGAAGTTCCAGTGACACATTTCATGCTATTATTGAACTTTTGTCTGTAGAGTTTGCTTCAAGTGTCTTATTAGGTGCATTGTCGCTTTCTGTTAGCTGGGATGGTTTTACGAGTACGAAGAATTTCTAAAATGGCATGATATAAGATTGAACTAATCTAATCTAAAACTTTAGTTTAGGGTAAGTAAACAGGGGCAAGTTGATAAACATCTAGATCTTTAGTTGTAATTTATATACTATTTGTTGGTTTTGCATAAATTTTGAAGGACCTTATCTTTCAGATAATTTTCTACTTTCTGATTTGTGAAACCTGCAAATGGATTTGATTATCTGCTTCCTTATAAATTATTATCATATTTTTAAAAGATAAATGCGGACATCACCATATTACTTTATACTTTTAATACATTTTGATTCATTATCAATTCCTTTTCTTATAATATGATCTTTTATATATATTATTTGACTAGATTTGAGAATGTCACTTTCTGGAGGACTAAGGCAGCTGCTGATGAGCATTCAGAAATGGAGCACAGTACTGGGTTGGTACAAGTTGTTATTTTTGAGGCAGCTGATCGTAATAATATTGGGGGTTCCGCGTATGGTGGACAGAGGTCTATATGTTGTACCCCTGATCTTGCTAAGCTGGAAGGCTGCAAGCAGGGTGAGGTTATTAGGATGCCTTCTGCTACAGATATTAATTGGCCAATCGTTTTAAATGTACAATTCAGTGGGAACTACTTGTCTACAAAGATGGATAATGTGGATGTGCCAATTACAAAAACTGGAATGTATAATTTATTCTTCATAGCATGTGACCCTAAACTCAAGGGTCTGGTAATGAGTGGGAAGACAATATGGAAGAATCCTAATGGTTACTTACCGGGGAGAATGGCTCCACTAATGAACTTCTATGTGTATATGTCTCTTGCATATGTGGTTCTTAGTGTAATTTGGTTCATTCAATATGTGAGGTATTGGAAGGATATACTGCAACTTCAGCATTGCATCACAGCTGTGATAACTCTCGGATTGTTTGAGATGATTCTTTGGTTTTCTGAGTATGCAAATTTTAATAACACAGGAATTAGACCAGTTGTAATTACAACTTGGGTTGTGACAGTTGGAGCAGTAAGAAAATCACTTACTCGCCTTCTTATTCTCTGTGTTTCAATGGGCTATGGGGTTGTGCGGCCCACTCTTGGCGGCCTTACCTCAAAGGTGCTTCTTCTGGGTGCGACATACTTTTTGGCATCTGAGTTACTGGATATTACTGAGTTTGTTGGAACCATCAGTGACATATCCGGAAGAGCAAGACTTTTTCTTGTTCTTCCTGTCGCATTCTTGGATGCCTTTTTGATATTGTGGATTTTTACTTCTCTTTCAAAGACACTGGAGCAGCTGCAGGTATTACTTTATTTATGGATGTGCTTTTCATTTTCTCTTCATATGGTATCACTTTAGGATGCTAAAGTTATTTTTATCCAGGCAAAAAGGAGTTCTATCAAGTTGGATATATATAGGAAGTTCTCAAATGCATTAGCTGTGACAGTCATTGCTTCAGTTATTTGGATAGCTTATGAGGTATGATTAAAGTCAAGTATTTATCACCTTTGTGCAAATTTAACTGATATCCTGTGATTTATCATCCTATCTTAGGGAATGAGTTTTTTATAATGAGGGAAAAAGAAAAAACAGTTACCACTGTATTATCTGGAACTGCTGTTATTAATGAACAACAACTTTGATGGTTAAGAAGCTCATTATCTTATAAATTTAGATTCTCAAGTTCAACGCATTCTGTTTGTAGTTTGTTTGTTGATATTCCTGGTAAGTGGTAGATGGGACATCATTTATGCAAACTCATCTCTTAGTCTGAGTTGTATGGATTATTTTAACTGTGGTGGATTTGGAAGATCAAGGAAAGCTCTTTTTCCTTCACCTTTTGATTGAATATTTTCTTTTCCTGTCCAATTAATATAAATTTCTTTACTTGATGTAGATGTTAACTGGTTATCATAGTGTTTATTTTTGTGGAAATAATATGCTTCCTCTTACAGGTCTATTTTAAAGCAACAGATCCTTTCAATGAGCGATGGCAGAGTGCTTGGATCATTACTGCTTTCTGGGACGTTCTTGCCTTTGCCTTGCTATGTGTTATTTGCTATCTGTGGGCCCCATCTCAGAACTCCCAAAGGTATGTTGTAGTTTCATGAATTTCAAATAATTGGTGGAGTATCTGTGTAGGAATTAAAATGCCAAACTTCCTGGGACGATCTTCTAAAGAAAGCTCAATCAGCCTTCTGTCAAATATGTACTCTCATTTTCAATTTTCTTCATTTTCCTTTAGTACACCAAACTCCATCCTGGCCCCTAGCGTGAGCAAAATTTGATCCCAAGACAGCTTGTACCGTACCAAGAAGTCTTACCAATTGAATTAACAAGTACCAACTACCAATGGTGAAACTTTAATTGATATATACATATTTTAGCTTTATTTAAAAATCATTAATGAAGAACCAAAGGAAAAAATTATTTGCCTCCACATTGCAATGTTAAGTCAACCTTTTTAACTTTATCAGGTACGCCTACTCGGAGGAAGTGGGAGAAGAATATGATGAAGAAACTCAGTCTTTAACAAGGGGCAAGCCAGAGGGTGATCTTAGTTTAGTCAAGCAGGAAAAGAAAGAAAAGGATGCCGGAGTCACTGCCAATATTTCTGACGAAGATGATGTAGAAGAGGACAAGAGGGAATAATTACTTGAAAACATACACGTTAGCAACGTTATTGATGGTGCCGAAACGTCTTGTCCAGTGTGAGAGAGATCATGGAAACATCAGCCTACTTCAACCTGTTAACGTCTTTGGAGCAACAATCTGTCCCGTATCCACTTGCCGTGTGGAGGAGCTGCAAAATTTTGCAAAAATGTGATTTTTTTTCCCCTCAGATTGCTGCATTTGTTCACAATATAATTCGTTCTGTAAAGTAAAGCTTGGCAAATGGGTGATTAGCTTAGAGTAGATGAAATATTGAAAATCACAGACAGAAATCTCCGATGAGGGGAGTAGAGATGAGGTGTATCGTTGTGATTATCATTGTGATTTGTGATATATTCTTTGTACTACTTCTTACTTTCCATGTTGTAGGTTGCTCATTTGCTTGATTACTTGCATGTTCATTGTTCGATAATTTTAATGAGAAGGGTGAAAAGGTTTCAAGGGTTCGCTGAGACTATTCACTATTGATTATTTTTTAGAATATTTCATTTGGCGCTTAAAATATTAACATCAAATTCTTTTTCTTATACTCTTAAATATCTTATTGTTGTAAGATTTTATACATATGAACCTCAAATTCTATTTGTAAATGTCTTATTTTATGCAAATAAGTCGATAAGTGCAAATGCCCATTCAAGTTATGATTTTCTCTACCATAAATTACAAAAGAGCTGGAAGCTCAAAGTATGAGAAAAATGGTACAGAAAAACATTCTGCACATCTAAAAGAAAGGTTACGAGGTCAGGAACTTAAATGAAAAGAGCTCTAAGATACTGGGAATAAAGATTAAATAGAAACGTTTTATGGGTATAAGTGATAAAGATAAAATGTTTAAGGGCTAAATTGCAAATCTCCCAAATTTTAGAAGAGCAAACAGAACGGTCACCGTTTGATGTTACGAGCTGAAGAAGCAAGCAATGCAAGTGATGTGGAAGTGATAACCAATCAGTCACAAGAAAGTGGCCAGTTGATTAAACAAATAATAATTAATTAATATAAAAATAAATAAATCGATGGGCAGCAGTAACGGAGGAGGAGACGAGGAGCTGAAGAGAATGGCAGAACTAAGCAAAACCCTAAAAGAAGGAGAGCGAATTTTGGCCCCCACGCGTAGACCCGACGGTACCCTCCGAAAACCAATTCGGATTCGGGCCGGTTACGTCCCTCAAGATGAAGTCGCCATCTATCAATCTAAAGGTGCACTGGTATGTACGTTTTAATTTCATTTCTTCTGTTTTCAGAAAATGTAGTAATTTAACTAAATAACATCGTTTCAAATCACTTGTACTTTTTCTTTATATATATATATATATATATATATAGTCTATTAGCTGTGTTAGTCTTTATTGAGTTCAGCCTTTGTTATTTTGGATTGTGGTGGAAAATGAAGATTACGGAATTTGAAACTAATTTGAGAGTAATGCTAGCATTCCAGTCACAACTTGAGACCCAATTTGTTGTGGCTACTTATTAGTTAATAACCACATGGGGTTAGTTATTAAAGTTAAAAAAATTTAACATGACATGGCAGTTACGTATAAACTGTTTTATCAATTGAGACTCTGAAGTTGAAATGCTTTGCATTGTTGTTAATTTAGTGGCAATTTATCAGCTCATGGAAGGAATAGTGAGAGTCATCATAGTTGATGGATGATTTATGAGTAGATATGGGATTTTAAAGTAAACTTGGGTCTTGTTGTTGTTGGTTTTGATGCAGTTGAGAAAAGAACTGACGGCATTGCAGGAGGCGCCGCCAGGTTATGATCCAGAACTTGATGCAAAACCAAAGACGAAGTCTGTAAAGAGAAACGAAAGAAAGAAGGAGAAACGGCAACAGGTATAGTTGGTGTTCTCTTCAATGGTTCTAATCTTTTAGCCTTATTGAGTTTTGAGCTTGGTTTGCTAGGAAGAAGTTGTGCCATAAATGTCTTTTTTACTATAGCGTGATTTCTTATGGTGCTTACCAACGAATAACAATTTCTTAGGCAAGTTAGTTTTTGTCTGAATGCCACTTATTTTGTTTGAATGCCACTTCTCAAGTGTGCTTCATAAACATTATAAATGGTTGGCATTTCATACAATGTTATGCATGTGTAATCCTTCATGAAATGTTACACATCAAAAGATTAGGAACATTTTCAAAATGGATATAAAATTTTCTGACACCTTCAATGCTAGTTTTTACTATGATCAGTTGTTAAGAATATGTTGAAATAACATGGTCTCCTTTGAGGATTAGGATCATCTCCTAGATTTTCTCTCTCTTTGTCTCTCTCCTAGTTTTCCAAATCTAGTGAAAAAAGTTGGCTTAATTGTAAATAAGGTGAATGCAAGCCTTCCAAATCATTTTGATGAGTAAAAACTCTCCAGCAGAATCATCAATCCACAGCTTCTCAATGACTTGCAAGTATATTGTCCTGAGGCTTCTAGCTTCCGTTTCCTCTTGTCTTCCTCCAATTCATCCATATTGATAATTTCAATACTCGACATTAGCATTGCAAGTTCTTCAACCTCTCTATCATCAAAATTTCTTTTAAAATTGAAGTTCCAATTCTAATTCATACTAGGCGGAGAGAAAGCCATGCTAGAGAAAATTGAGATATTCTTAGAAAGGAATAACCTGTACAAGTGGGGGAATTTCCCACACAACAAAGCATCACTCCTCCATTTATCGTCCCAGAAACGAATAGCCTTCCCATTACCTACTTCTAAGGCAACAAAACTAAGAAAAGCGGGGTACTCTTTAGATATGGCCTTCTAGGGGCTTCTATTGGTCCATTGGACCCATTCCTAACCATGTTTGCATCCCATCCATTTGGATGAATTCCATAGTTGCTGCGAATAACCGAGTGCCAAAGAGAGGTCCTCACCAAGGGAAACCTCCAAAGCCATTTTTCTAAGAGAGCTCTATTTTTCTTTCCACATTGCTGATTCCTAAACCACCTCTAGTTTTAGGCATTGCAACCTTCTTCATAACATGAGATCCATTTCCATTTTCATAACCTTTCCACAAAATTCAAGTTTTTATGTGGGCCTTGACATAAGGAAATCAAATTTTGGAGAAGTGATGCAAAGAAAGTTTGCTAATTTTTGTCTTTCTCCTTCTTGGTGTCTGATGCCTAAGAGAAGTGCAGAAACTTCTAACCATCTTTTTCTTCGCTGTTTGGTGGCTTCAAAGTTGTGGTATAAGTTGTGCAAAGAAGATAATTTTTTGAAGGTCATTCCGGGTTCTTGTGATTCTCTTTCTTATGGAGTATTCCTTTGCTTTTGGTAGAGGAACAAAGGCTAAAACTCTTTGGCAGCACTGTTTTGGGTAATATGGGAGGAAGGAAATGTTTGTACTTTTGAGAGGAAAAGTGCTGATAATGCTGATGATCTATGGGATAGAGTTTGTCTTCTTGCTTCACTTTGGGCTTCAATACCTTTTTCTTCATATATCTAAACTGGGTTAGGGTTTTGAGATAGGGAGTTATAGCTGATTCTAGCCTTGTAGGGGTGATTGGGTATACTTTTATAGAGCACAAATAGTGCTAGTATTTGTTTCCGAGTGGACAGCTGGTCCACAATCTGTTTTTAAATCTTCTTCATTAATACATTTTTGAGTTTCTTATCAAAAAAAAAATGTAAATAAAGTGAAAAGCGCTGGCTTGGTAGAGGAACAAAGGCTAAAACTCTTTGGAAATGTGCAGTGGCAGCACTGTTTTGGGTAATATGGGAGGAAGGAAATGTTTGTACTTTTGAGAGGAAAAGTGCTGATAATGCTGATGATCTACGGGATAGAGTTTGTCTTCTTGCTTCACTTTGGGCTTCAATACCTTTTTCTTCATATATCTAAACTGGGTTAGGGTTTTGAGATAGGGAGTTATAGCTGATTCTAGCCTTGTAGGGGTGATTGGGTATACTTTTATAGAGCACAAATAGTGCTAGTATTTGTTTACGAGTGGACAGCTGGTCCACAATCTGTTTTTAAATCTTCTTCATTAATACATTTTTGAGTTTCTTATCAAAAAAAAAAATGTAAATAAAGTGAAAAGCGCTGGCTTGATTGTCAACATTAAAATCCAAAACTCAATCTTGGCCGCTCATTAAGCTAGGAGAGGCTACAGGGAAAAAAGAAAAGAAAAGAAGGGGGGGGGGGGGGGGGAGAGAGGCTAGGAGAGGAGCCTTATCCCTACATTGATCTCTTGTCAAGCCAGAAATATTGTCAATTCAGGAGTTTTATGGATCTGGATGATAACCTTATTTATCATGGTTAATTGGTTCTTTTATCTGTTTGCCAACTAAATTGTTTTGACAAAATTAGCCATATACTCTGTGGTTATAAATTCCAAGGGGGAGCACCAGATATAAAATCTTTCTTTCTACAAACTACGAAATTGTTAAGACATTTCTGCAACGTAAATGGTGTAGGATGATTAATATGGCTTTTGCACCAATTGACACATGGCAAGAAAAGGAGGAGAGAGGAAGGAAAGAGAGGGAAGAGGAGATAAAGAATTTAACTTGGAGATAAAGAAGAGATAATTTAGAAGGAGATTGTAGGAAAAGCAATTCAATCTTCATATTATTTCTAATCACAGAGCTCCTCAAAGATAAGCATGGGGCCTCTCTATAGTGGCTTAGTCTTAATCTAATAACAAACTAGAGTATGCTTCTAAATAGCTAGAGTAACCTACTCTGAATAACTAACAGAAAACTCAAACCAACAGCAATAAGTAATATATCAAATTTTCTGAGAAAATAAGATTCCAAAAGCCCTGGTATCCATAATCCCTGAAATAATTAATACTCTGAATAAGTAATTCCAATAAGCCATATAACCCATTGGCTCATTCTCCATTAGTAGTTCATGAAATAATTTGAATGTGAACATGACAATGATTTCTGTTGCTCTGCTCATGAACCTCAGAATGCAGAATGTTTTAAGAGTGATTGAGGAGAAAATTCTCATGGAGGAGTTGTGGCAGAATAATCTAGTTGATCCTGATTCGACATTAGAAGTATATTGATTTTTTCCCAATAACCGAATACTTTTGTCTGTAAATACTGCATATTTGATTCCATCCATAAATCTATTTTCTTCCCTATGAGTTCGAGTCTCAATAAGAATGCTAGTTCTTACTGTTCAAAAGAATACCTTCAATTGAAAGTTTTGATTCTTCAAGTATTCTAGAAGGTACTAACAAAAATGAGTGGCAGGGATAGAAAAAGGAAACGGCTGCTAATACCCCGTAGGCTGAGGAGCAAAAGGAGGAATCCCACGCTAAAGTTTCAATCAATTCTTGCCAATACCCGCGCCAGGAAATTAAAAACATAAATATGCACCAATCATCCCCAACTTCCTATTTCACCATCACATGCCTGTTGAATAGTGTGTCATTTAAGTTATTAGAGCGTCTAAAAAAATGAATGGGATGAAGTCCCTCCAGTCTCAATATGCAAACTTTCATTTTTTTTTTTAGAACTTGTTCATTCAAGGATTATTTAGCATCTATGATCTTGGAAACTGAAAAGCTATACAAATATTTTGTTAATGTAAACTGGTTAGTTTAAGGAACGTGCTACTTTTCTGTAATGAACTTGAAATTATTTATTATTGCTGTTACTTTGGTACAAATTTCTGGTTTTTGCTGTCATGGCAATGGTAGGAAAAGGCTAATGTTCCTTAAGTTGCCAGTTTCATACAATCAGCTTCTTCCTCTTTTATATGTAATGCATGTTAATTTATCAAGTTACCTGCAGCAGGCTGCTCTTGAAAAGGGTAAAATTGTGGAAAAAGTGGTAGATGGGGAGATTAAGACGGAAGAAGTTGTATCTGCTGAAAATCTAAGTCATGGGTCAGCATCCACCGACTCATTGACATCTCAGATGAATGAACTGTCTGTTTCTGCAAATCCAGTTGTCGAGAACCCTCTGTCAGATGCCAATGATCCTGGAGATGCAGGAGCTCCAGGACAAGATATTGATAAAAGAATCCGGGCTATTAAAAAGAAGGTAAGTTTCATTCATGGTTTTAATCTTGGGTCTAACAATTTCTCTAAGGAATTTATAACATTATCCTTTTTGCTTGTGTTAAAAAATGGAAGCAAATATTTGACATCTCCAAGTTTTAATGGTGGAATACACATTGCAAGAGGATGCTAGCATCTAACATTTGCAAGTTTGAAATGCGATGGTCGTGAAAGGAATTAAAAAAAAAATAATTAATATTGTACATTCAAACTAGTAGGATTTAGCCACTATGTACTAAATTCTACCTTTTAAATATGCATGTAACATTTTGACTAATCATAGTTGTTGGATTCTTTTTCATGGAAATACTGGAGTCGTATTTTATCTTAAATTATTCAATGGGCTTTTAATAAATTTTTTTAATAAAAGTGATTGTGGGAGAGCGTTGAGTGTCTCTAAACTTTAAGATAATACAACTTTTAACTTCCTAGTACATCATTAAAGGTGTGTTTGCAATTGATGTTGGACAGTTGTAACTTAAAAGTTACAGCACTAAAGTGTTTGGTAAACAGTAGCTGTTGTAGTTTGAAGATAAGTTGATTTGATTTTACACTTGTATGATGGAAAATCTATTATATCTTTATTGATTTTGTCAAAATTATTATTTAGAAATTATATTTACTACATAATATTAACTTTCATTTCATGCTTATAGCTTTTTTTCCACAGCAGAAGTTAGAACACCTCAATCCCAAACGGAGTCTAAATGTCATTGATGATGTTTGCTTTGTAGTTTGCACACCCAAAAACTTTTGCTTTATGTATTAAATGTTAACTTTTGTTTCCATTAACTCATGCATGCATCAATGTAGCCGAATTTAATTATGTAGATGTAGTTGACACAAATATTTACTGGGAAAGCTTTACACATAATTTGTCAGCATGTTAGAATCTTCTGCACTTCTATTAGTTGTAAACTCTAAATCAGTAGTTGACATAAACATTTACTAGGAAAAGCTTGCCCCGTAATTCAACACAATCAAATTCGTCCAAACTATTATGGAATGCTTATTTTTCTTTTCTTTTTGCATTTATATATTTACTAGTCTTCCTAGTCATAACAGCTTCTCTCTCTGCTTCTTGTTTCTCTTTTTTGCTCTACTTACATCTTTATTTTCCGTCTCTCAGACTAGAGTAAATGATTAAAGAAAGGGGTTTATTGAGTATGCATGAGGGGGAGAGAGAGAGCAAGAGCAAATGTCTGATGAGTCCAAGGCTCATTTTCTGCAATCTAGCTATATGAGGCTGACATAGACTTATTTCCTTATACACCTAAAGGACTCTTGTAATCAAGTAATTTAGGCCCCAAATGAATTAAGTTTGTAGAACTAGGCAGAATTGAATTGAAGTTCTTTCTCAGAAGAGAACTGGTGGTATAATGCTGGGAAGAAATGCTAAACAACGTGAAAATTCTCTGCCAACATTTGGAAAGATGGTAATGTTGTTCTAGAGTGAAACAGCTGCTACCATTTCCTCTGGTCCTTTCCTTTTTTCCTTTGTTTGTAACACTTGTGGAGAGTGTTTTGGGTTTTTTTGTTTGGAAAAGATTAGAAAAATACTTTTAAGATTCTTGGGATGAGGATTTCAGGTTTTTAGGTTAAAGCTCCCCTCTTCCTTGATTTTGGGTTTCAGTTCAATTCAAGGATATGCCCTCTTTATAATTTACGGAAATTTGGATGCTGCTGTTGGATGACTTTGGTAATTCATGATTAACGTTTTTTCTTATTTCATAATAGTTTCTGTTGGTAAACTGCGAGCCCAATATTTGATAACTCATTTCCTTTATCATTAAAAGTTTGATCATTTCTCATGATTCAAAAAACCCCAAAAAAAAAAAAGGTGCAAGAATAACTTTTAGTGAGCAGAAGAGCTGCTTGTAAGCTATATGCATTATGCATTTAAACTTCTCTTTCAAATACGTCATTTTGGGTGTCTTTTCTGATCTAATTCTTAATGACAATCTGGAGCATAGAATCAAGCATGGACTTATATGTTGATAAATCACATATATCAGAAGAAGTACATTGCATGTTAGCTATTTGCTTTTGGATCCATGTTATTGGAAGGATTTTCTGAACCTATGTAACATAATTAGGACTCCAGAAATTTTGTTAGATTGGAATATGCTGCACTCATTTTGATGAAGGGAGTTCAAGTGTCAGCTTATTTTTCTTTCAAAGAATGCGTTCAGCTCTGTAGCTTAGCCTAAATTGTGTTTGGTGGTGGTGTTCTTTTACCTTAACTTTGATCCAAAGCGGTTAACAAGTATGTCACTGTTAGTTGTTTTATTCGAAAAATGACTTGAGATCACTGTTTGGCAGCTTGCAAAAGTAAGGTCTATGAAAAACATCTTGAGTGTAACTTCAATAAATTTCAAATTTACTTGTTCATGTATTTCTTTTTCCCCATGGCTGCAGATTCGACTCTCGGAAGCTCAACAGCAAAAAGCTGGGCAACAAGAATTGAAACCAGAGCAATTGGAGAAACTGTCAAAACTGGAAGGTTGGCGCAATGAGCTAAAGCTTTTGGAAGAAAAAAAGGCTGAACTGGAAGCATCATGATTCTGGAAGTTTGGCGCAAGGAACTAAAGCTTTTGGAAGAAAAAATGGCTGAACTGGAAACATCATGTTTTTGGTTTGTGTGAGTATGAAAAACCCCGTGTAGTTAGTTCTCTTTTATAGTTTGCTTGGTCAAGATCTGAATACTGAATCGAAGTTCATCTATCGAGATTTTGCCCAAATTATGCTATATGGGTTTAATTGAATGTCACTCTTCCTTCATCGTAAAACATTTAGCTTACTAGTTTCCAAATTACAGTCTTTTGAATGAACTGCGTCGGAGTTTGAAATCACTAAAGCATTCTAACCAATTGTGATGCAAACATTTTTGTGGTGTTGGTTTGCAGTAATGTATTTGTGTTTGGTTATTTGTCCGGGAAATGTATAGATTTGGCAACACGTTTGGCATGTTGAATCATAGTGTAGTACTTATAGGTCGGATTGTTTTGTATTGCCATTGTATTCTATTGTTATATTAGACTAAAAGCCGCTTTAAAATTGGCGCATTAAGGATTGTATTAGAATGTTACCATTTCTCTTATCTGAAGGATTGATGTTGTAATCAAACTTTCGAAAACGGACTTCCTTTTTAATAAAATTAAAAAAAAAAAAAAATTTAACAGCAATTAACCTTCTTTTTTTTTTTCACTCATCTGAATAGGGTTCAAATATTAAATTTACTATTAAAATCTTACCTAATTGACAGTTGTTGATAAGTCAGTTTTGCTACAGCAAACGTTCCAGGCTTCCCAGTCTTGTTCTCATTGAAACTATAAATACTCGTAAGCTTGTTTTAGTTTATTGTATTCTATCTATGAAATATTAATCAAGTTACATTTTACAAATGTCATAATTTTTTTTTTTTTTTGGTTTTTCAAGAGCTTCAAACTGTTTTTGTGAATTGAACGGTCCAATAAAAACAAATAAGACTTAAATTTATCAATTAAAAAAATTAATGACTTTGAGTTTTTCATGTTAATTTTTTTATTTTTTAAAAAAAAGTAATATTTTAGAACATTGTTATCGAATACAATCCTCGTTATTTTTGCTGACTCAAAATATTCATCTTGAAAAATGATAATTGCCCTTAAAGAGCCCAGCATGGGCACGGAAATGGCAGCCTCCTGCTGTGCTGCTGCCTTTTTTGGTCTATGCTTTGTGGCCAAAATAATAATAATAATAAAATAAATAAAATAAAAAATAAAACAGCAACAATAACACGGCAGTTGAGGGCTGCCGTTTCTGTGCCCATATCAGTGTTCAATTTTGTGTAGAGAAGAAATTTATGAAATAAACGAAGAACATCACACCAGTCAACAGAATGTAGTTAATTGTATCATTTAAGAAATAAATTTCATTAATTTCTCAATTGAAATGTTCTTTTACTTCTATCACATGCATTCTACTTTTATCGATGTGTGAAAAAAAAATAATTAGAAAATTATCATTTAAAAATAATACCACTTGTTCCCAATTCTCAAAAACACCACTTTTATTTTCATAACAAATTTCTACAGTACCGTGATTTTATAATTTTTTGATTTTATTCATTGAGAATTTAAATTTTCTCTTTGTTCTGAGTCTTCTTAAATATTTGAAGATCCTATGTTACTTTGTTCATTGATTCGTAAAGATTAAAAAAACACAAGATCTTTGGAAACTCAAAGACTAATACAAAATTCTCGAAAATGATCTTAAGATTCAATAATCAATAACACGAAAAATCCCATATAAGCAAATCCCAAATCAGATGATGTCATACGGTATATATCATTTTGTTTCTTTCTATCCATTTCTTCTTGAGGAACTGGATTGTTTGTTACTTTTTCAACCAATTCTACACATTTCAAAACTGACAATTAGATTTCAGATTCTCAAAATTTTTGTTTAGGAAGTAACATCACTAATATATATGACATTACAACAAACAAAAACTCCGCGCACAGGAAGTATCACCAACCAATCAAACAAAACCTAAAACTTAGAATTACAGCCAATTCCAATCTATTCTCAATTAGCTTAGGCAGGAGCTTCCTAGTCCCCTGGATGTTCATGAATTGGGTATCAATATTTCAAGCACACTCGGGCATTAAACTACAAAATTTAGATGAATCAGCATAATTGCCTCATGCAGATTCAACGTCCGACTCATCAAGTCCTTCTCTGTAAAGTTCAAAATCCTCAGCACTCCATCTGCAGATTAAGTGAAGTTTGAAGGTAGCCATCTTGATGCCCAGCAATCGCTGCCAAAGAGAAGAGTCCAGTCACACGTCAACTTCTAAGCAAAGGTGAGAGTGAGAAAGAAGCAAGAAATAAATGAAGAAACCAATTACATCATATAAAATGTAATGATCGAAATAAATGCTTGGAGCATCGGATAAAATAAAATAGTTGCAGATATTTATTGTATTAAGATCACAAACAAATAAAACGAGGGGGACCTAACTTTTTTTTTTACATGAATACAATGAAGGAGACCTAATTGAACACAAGAAAAGATCTATAAATACTGATACAACTTACAAGCAAGATTGACATCATGGATGATGCCAAGATGAAGATGCTGTATAAAATCTAAGGTAGAAATTTAAGTTAGAAAACAGACGATGCCAAACATCAACAGCATTCCATTTTCTGCTGATACAAAAATGGCATAGCTACAAAAAATGAAATACGAACTAGAACATTTTTGTTAGACCAATGAAAACTTATGTTAGGCGCAAATATAAAGGGGCAGCGGCAGTTTAGTAATTTTAGAGACGGGCAGTTTAGTAATTTTATTTATTCATTAATTAGGGCTCAAATATAAATAAGAGATTAAGGAGTCATTTAGGGTTAATGCTGAGTTTTTCTAAAGTATTAGGAGGGATTAAGAGTTTCTGGGAGAGATTGACCTACGTCTCGAATTATAGATCATGATTTGTTCTTTCTTTCAATTCAAGTAATAAAATTCAGCCCCAATTTAGCCCTAAGCCCTATCACTTTCTTACAATACAAAAGTGGTCTTCTTCTGTTCTACAATACTCTTACAAGAAGGCTTTCCCTGTCCTACAATATTCTTATGAACAATATAACTAAGAGGCCAAAACAAACCAGTATTCGAGCTGACTCAGGTGACAGAGGCTTTCCTTCTTCGCAAACAACAAAATCTGAAACAAGTTCCACCACACCTGCACACCAAGATAATTTAATATTACATCCAATCTTTGCATATTTTCATGTAACAGCAAAATCAGTAGAAGAAAGCAATAATGCACCTTTGTTCAACCGAACAGGCATCCCTTGTTTGCGCAAAAATGGCTCCATTTCATGTGTGAACTGTTCCAGAGGACCTTCTGGAAGTTCCACCTGAGATATTTTGGAAGTATATACAAATTATAATGCTATGAATATATCATGCATCTTATAAAACTAACCTCAAATCACAGATGTTTCAGGTCAACAAAAATTTATGAAGAAACAAAAGCATTATCAACCATGAAAAGTTTTTATACAACATTATCAACAGTGAAGAGTTATTATCTTAAACATAGTATTCTAAAAAGGGATGATGTTTAAATCCTATCCCGAGGTTATGAACCCAAATACTAAAATCTATGTATTTAATTCAAATTTTAGCTAGGCAAGCGAGCAAGCTGTTTAAGAAATTGGCACATAAGCTCACAAACCTTTTCTGTTGCCGTGCTTCCTGTCCTTGCAAAGTCATAGTCTTCATATTTATTAAACAAGCTGCAAATGGCGATTAAAGAAAAATAATTAGTTGAAAGTAGAAAATAACATTAAAATGAAAAATCTGCCTAGAAGAATGCCATATAAATCATCAGAGCAGAATATTCAATTCAATTCCAAACAATTTCATGACTATAAAACTTACCTTTCAACCTCGTCCTTGGGCATATTTGTAAGAAAAAGTCCAGTATTTCCACAGAGAAACTGGAAGAACAAAATGATAAATCAACACTACTGATAACACTCTAAAGGGTATCTTATTTGAAAAGGACCTCATATAAGAGCACATGATAAGTGCTTCTCCAAAAAGCAGCCAAGAAGCAAGCTCACCTTAGAAACTTTGTGAAGGCCTGGCTGTATCTCATCGGATACCGACCGACCCAAAGCAACCTGCATGACTTTATTTGACCCCAGAAAAAATCTGAACAAAAAAAATGCAGTAAAATGCAAAATTAATTTCTTTTAAATACCCATTAAGTAGAAGTAATTAAAACTTGCAATAAAACAAATAATAACAATAATTAAAAAAAAATC
The DNA here is from genome assembly GCA_039657385.1 of Citrus x changshan-huyou. NCBI lineage: Eukaryota > Viridiplantae > Streptophyta > Magnoliopsida > Sapindales > Rutaceae > Citrus > Citrus x changshan-huyou. The sequence continues at coordinate 12,215,345 of CM077549.1, forward strand.
ACCTGCTTGGTTTGATCTGCTCTCTGAACTCTTTGAACTTGAGATTTCTCATGTTCTCAAAAGAGAAAACGTAAATTGATTTGTAATTTTCAACTGCATTCCTTATGGAATTTACTATTACTTCTTTGTGTTCCTTTCCTTTCTTTTTGGTCTTTGATAAAGTAACTGTAATTCATTCATTTTAACGCAATAAATCAATAATTCTAATTTTTTAGAAAAGAAAAAAAGACCGAGCTAAGTGTGAGACGGAGGGTGAGGAGAAGGAGGCGGCTCACCTGGCCGGTCACGTTTGGATTTCGGCATGTTGGTACGGTTAAAACGGCGGCTCGTTTGGTCTTTTCAGCTTCTGCAAATTACTCTTCTTCGTTTTTAGGGTTTTATGGAGAATTAGGACTGAGTGTCAAGGGGGAAAGGTTTATTGGGATAATCACAAATGAACTCCTCGTTTACTTATGATTTCTTAAGTATGCACTTCTGTTATGGTTTTGTATCAATGACGTCCCAACACGAAATGACTGAAGCACCCTTGTAAGGTTGAGTAAAGATGTCTGTCGGGCCGACCCCTCTGAAGAAGGCCCACGCAGAATAGTCGTGTGGTGGCTTGCGAGGCTGGCCTAGCCCAGCCTACGGTACGAGGCCGTAGACCAGTGTAGAGCCGCATGACGTGCTTCGGCCATTAGAAAAGTAAAAAGAGGTTTAGGTATTATATACGTAGTTTTGGCCATTAAACAAGCCACACTAAATATGTACAGTTTTGATTAAAAGAATATTTGGTAAATCTTCAAAATTTTGTTTATTTATAAGTTTTCTTTGTTATAATACCTTTCAAAGGAAAAAAAAAAATTCTTTATTTTAATTGTAATTTTCAAAAGTTAGTAGAGTGTTGCTTTTCAAAAGTAAATTATAGAATAAGTCACCCACACATTTTTTAAATTCTAATTATATCCTTCTTATTTTATCAAAAAGGTAATTACGTCTTAATTTTTCATATATCATAATTTATAAATAATAACCCTATGATACGTTTGGCACACTGTATTATATTATGCTGTATTGCATTATTTTAATGCTGACATATTGTATTATATTGTATTACATTAGCACTGTATTATAATAATATTGTACAATATTTGGTGTTACACTGTAATATATTAATTTTTGTGTGATTAACTTAAATTATATATTTAGAAAATAATATTTATTAGTGCCTAGAAAAATACAAAATATAGAAGTCTTAAATTTTAGAAATTTAACATTATTTTTTAGTATAAATATTAAAAAAATAAATTTTCCATAAAGATTGAAGCTTATAGCCTTATAATCGACAACATAACATTTATTTTAAATTAATATTATTTAAATTTACTCATATATAAATATTTTTATTAGTTATATTAAATATTTATATATTAATTACTATAACATAATTAAATAATGTAATATCAAGTTATATTCTTATTTTTATATATTGTTTAAGTACTTATTAATTAATTTGATATATTAATTATTATATAATTAAATAATACATTATTTAGTAATATTTTTAATATACTAAAAATTAAAATATGAATAATAAATTATTAATTTATATTAATAATTATGATGTAAAAATAAAAGAAAATAAAAATTAATATTATATTAAATTAAAAAGTTATCTTATTTATTATTATTAAAAAAAGCAAAAGCAACCAAAAAAAAAAAAAAAAGAAGAAGCAAAAGCAAAAGCAAAAAGCTAATGCAGCAAGCATACCCCTTAATCCCTTGTAAACTTTTGCCAAACATGGTATTAGTATTAAGTTAATGTGAACAGTATTTTAATACCGCCTTAATATTATAACCAAACATGCCCCTAGGGTGCGTTTGGCACACTGTATTGTATTATATTGTATTACATTATTTTAATGCTGGTGTATTGTATTATGTTGTATTGTATTGACATTATATTATAATAATACTGTACAATGTTTGGTACTACATTGTACTATATTATTTTTTTGTAATTAATTTAAATTAAATATTATATTATATTAATATATTATATTATATTAATATATTTAAATTGTATTAATATTTTATATTATTATTTATATTATTATTAATTTTAAATTAATATTTTTAAAATTTATTCATATTTAAATATTTTTTATTAGTTATAATAAGTTATAAATTTATTAATAAATTATAATGTAAAAATAATAAATAATAAATATTATTGAATAATAAATTATTATTTTATTAATTTATATTAATAATTATAATATAAAAACAAAAAAAATAAAAATATTATATTATATTAAAAATTATATTAAAAAATATTTTTTTATTATTATTATTATTATTATTATTATAATAGAAAAAGGAAAAGTCAAAAAAAAAAAAGTAAAGCTAATGCGTCAGTTGACGCATTAGCTAAAGCTAAACCCGACTGTGAGTCAGGTTTAGCTAATGCGTCGGTTGACGCATTAGTTCACACCCTTATCCTAATGCAATTCCTTTCCAAACATGGCCTTGATATTATATTAATGTGAACAGTATTATAATACACCATAATCACATGCACCAAACACACCCCTAAAGTATTATATGATCCTATGCACATACATATCTTCTTTCTAAGTGAAAAAGCTACTAATGGTGCGTTTACTTCCCGGATTGGAGAATCGAAATCCGAAATCAGAATGATTGATGACGTTTACTTTGCAAATATAGAGCAGTAATCGAAATCAGAATGGTAGGGTCCGCCACTATTTGGGAATGGAGAATGGGAAATTGATTCCCATGGGGAGGTGGGAATGAGTTTCTCATTCTCGGGATTGACCATTTTGCCCTCCCACAAAATTAAAAATGTCCACTTTGTCCTCTTTTATAATTAATTAATATAATATTATAATTAATTAATTAATATATTATGATTAATTATTCTCGTCATAACCTTTTCTAAATGAGAAAATGCTGACTGGTAGCTTTCCTAGGACTCTAGGGCCCTGAGCATCACTCTTAACGAGTGCTAGTGTTTGTTTCCTTTTCTTGTTGTCTTTCCTTAATCTTTAGTGGTTGGTCAGAATTCTAAACACAAAGTAAGAGATTACTCAGACATAGAGGGGTCATTAACACAAGGGAGAGTGAAAGGTTGGCGAGTGACTTTAAAGCAGGGTGTTGTTAAATGCTGAAATGAATAGCTGGCGTTCTGATTAAGCAATGGAAACAGAAGAATTAGTACGGATGTGTAGAGCCATAACACTTAAAAGGAGAGGAAGCTGAACAATTTATTTTTCAAGACCAAATGAAAGAAGGGATCTCGAGCTGTAGTTGGCTGTCTAGTTGGGAAGATTCTTTTTGCGAGAGGGGTTAATCGCGAAGGGCTGAAAATAGCTATGCATCAAGCTTGGCGTACAATACGAGATTTTAAGATTGAAAGCTTAGGAAGTAACATCTTCTTGTTTTAAGTTCTCTTTAGAAGGTGATAAAAAGAGAGTTCTAAATGGAGGATCGTGGCACTTCGACAGAGCTCTCATGGTGCTCCAAGAACTAAGTGGCATTGGTAGTATCAAAAAGCAATCTTTCTCTCATGCTTCCTTTTGGATCCAGATTCATAATGTGTGCCACTGATGTGTATAGATTTTAGTATAATCAGGGAAATGGGGTCAAGAGTGGGGAAGGTTGAAGATACAAGAATGGATGCTCAAGGTGAGTGTTTTGGGGAATTTATGCGCATTCGAGTCTTAATGAATATCACCAAACCTCTGAAGAAGCTTATTGTCCTTAAACAAGAAGGTGAAGAAGGCATTCTGATGCCGGTTTTGATATTTATTTACCTTTTATTCTATTGAGACCTAAAATAGTACTTCAAAAACTTTGAAAATTTACTACATAGTAATTGTAATTGTATTTCCTTTCATGTGTAACTCTGTATTTAGTATTTTGGAATACCCTTGATACGTACTGTACTATACAAATCATATCATTCATGGCATGGATTACAAAAGTTATAAATTAGAAGTTAAACAAAGTACTCACACAAACTGTGTGCTAGCTACAAAGCAGAGTAAGTATATTTTCAGTTTCCTCGGCCAATTAGCAGCTAATTGATTGAGCAGATTTGATATCAACTCTGGCAATCTGAAAATTTACTTATGTGCGCTTCAATGATCCCTTTTTTTGCTAAGGGTCGCTGAGGCGGCATCAGAGAGGAACTCTATAGGACGGATCCACCATTTTCAAAATGAACAGATTCCCTCTATTGCCTCTTGAGATTCTTAATTAAAGAGAAAACATGATTCAATGTAAATAACTAATGTTTTGCAAATATATCATCATCAAAGAACATAAAAATAACAATAGAGAGCAGTTTTTGCAAGACTTATGATTAAGTGATTGTAAATTCAGAATGCTAGAAAAAATGACACAGAACTTAAACTATAGTTAAAAGACCGAAAACTTGATTATCGATTAGTGCATTTAGTAGTTCCGCGAAGGCTGATATTTTTTTTTTGGGGGGGGTGGGACATTCACTTCAATTTTGAAAGCATTATTAAAGAGCTTTAAATGGGCATTAGAAAAAATTTTAATCAAGCCTGTAAAATAATTGAACTGAGCATACTATCATTTGGTATAGAAACATCGAATTATATTGATAGTTGTTATCCCAATTTTAGTACGTGTTAACTCAAAATCTAGCAAATAAATAGTTTTTCCCCCTATTTAATTTGTATATGTGACAATTTAACGTATTAGCTGGAAATTTGCACTTCATACCTTAACTCCTCGTCCAAGTATGTAATTTCCAATTGTCCACGCCCGCTACCAGGTGACTTAATTGGTATCTATGTCACAATAGATTAAGGTTAGTTATTACATAAGTACATATTAAGAAAATAGTGCTACTTTATTATTATATTAGAATTTGCACTTGCTCAATGCTTCTGCCATTGCACATACAATATTTACACCCAAATGGAGTAGGTTCAAGAGACACAATATTAAACACAATCTTAAACACACATTTTTAACCATCAGATTACAACTCATTCAAGGGTTCAGATTAAGGCTGACATGGAATATATTAATTTTAAAAACTAATTAATTAATGTCGGTCCACTATGATAATAAATTATTTACTTATTCTTCTCTCTTACATTTCTCTATTTTGTTTCTCTCTCTTCCTCACTGCCGTAGAAGAAACAAAAGACTTCTAGTTCATGAAGATGCAATTTCTACTTTTATTAAGCTTGCAAGATTCAGAAAGGACATTGTGCTGATTAATTGAATTGAGTTTATTCAAAATATAGATTATGGGATGAATCATTACAGAAGGAGGAATAAAGCCGCATCTCCCACCGCCTCTTTAGCCTCTTGAACAGAAGGATGATTTAGGATCCAAACTCACAAAATTGGATGGGCTGATCCATTTTTATATTCTCTAGCAAGATCTGTTTTTAATCTTACATGCATTATTAATTCATTCTGCAAGTTGGTTAAATATTAGCATCATGGATATTCATTCTGTGGCAATGTACAGCACGGTTTATATTCCTGAAATTTTAGAAAGATTTGTTCAAGATAATTAAAAAAAAAAAGGTTAGATTTATCCTAAATTAATTTGAAAATGAATTTTGAGCACTTATCAATTGTAAATTAATTTGAGATAGAAGTCTTTCTGTTCTCTTACATTACAGAGGAAAGGGAAAAAAGTGGAGGAACACCTTAATAAAAAAAAGAGAAGAATAGGTAAATAATTTATTATCATAGTGGACCCACATTAATTTACTAGTTTTACAATTAATATATTCCATGTCAGCTTTAATCTCAACCCCTTAATGAGTTGTAATCTAATGGTTAAAAATGAGTGCTTAAAATTATGTTGAATATTGTGTCTCTTGAACCTACCCCTATATATATATATATATTTTTGAAATTGGATACTACATATCACATACCAGGCCTGCAATTCTGAAATAGTCAAATTTAACAGCCACTCTTTCAGAATTTAGAGGTACCAAGTTCGCTGTGGCCTGCAGAAATATTGATACATTGATCTCAAACACGATATTAAATAATATATAGCATCATATTAATTTAATTGGACACATGTACTGAGTAGATTTTGCTAGTCAAAGAAACTAGCAAATTAAAACTCAAATTGGATAACAGTGGAATTGCTTTCTGGCAGAATCAAAATGGACTAGATGGAGAAAAAGAAAGATTTAAACATATACACTACTCTGTCTTTAATTTGTAGCTATCAAAAAATAAAAATTCCAAGTATTACAAATTATATAATATGTAAACAATGAATGTCAAAGAAACTAGCAAATCAAACCTCACATTGGATAGCAATGGAATTGCTTGTTGGCAGAATCAAAGGGACTAGATGGAGAAAAAGAAAGATTTAAACATATACCAGTCCGTTTCATCTTTTTAGCACTACTCTGTCTGTGTAGCAATCAAAAAATAAAAATTCCGAGTAAATTATATAATAGGCAGACAATGAATGTCAACTGATATTATTGAACAAGAAAAATGATCACCTGATTAAAAAATGGCCAAGTTTCTATATTTTGAGCTCTCAATGTGTCGATATTTATTGCCTGGTAGATTTTTCCATTCGGTCGCAAGAATTTTGGTCTCTGTCACATCAAAGTGATGAAAAACATTTTACTTTAATGCTAGGAGAACATTTTACTTTAATAATGCTAGGAGACTTGCATATAAATGTTAAATCTAAAGGAAAAAAAGTGTAACTAAAGCTAAGAACTGAAGCAGCCGGGGGGGAGGAGGGGTGAAGATCCAACCTTTGTCTGCAGAAGTGATTGAGATGTAGTATATAAAAGCTCCCATTTCCCATTCAGTAAGTTAGACTTTAGAGGTTCCTTTATATCATTCACTGCCTCAAGTTTGCGAGCAATCTGATCGAAAAAAGAAGTTTTACAATCCCACTATCAACAGAAAATTTCAAACAAATTTAAGTACATAGATAAAATTTAAAGAAATAATTCATCCTAAAATCTCTTTCTTAAGTGACACAACTAAAGAATTTTGAAAATGGAATAACTTATATATACATCTTCAATAAATCAGCGGCTAATAGAAATTGTAGAGTAAAATGATGAGCCAATCTCTTCTTGCATGCTGTGCAGAGTAAAACGATGAGCCAATCTCTCCCTTGCATGTTGTAAAGAGTAAAACGATGAGCCAATCTCTCCCTTGCTTGATGTGCATGCAATGAACCATAGCCAATCTACAACTCTAAATATTGCTCCTAAATTTAATTTTCAGTATAGTACAACTAATGCCTAGAAATTTTCAGTATCAGTTGTGAGCCATGGCTCCCTCACCATCTGATTAATTACCTCAGATTAATTGTTAATGAATTAAAATTTTCAACCTCTATAATACACATTAATAACTAATTTACCAGGCCAATTACATATAAACTGCCGCATTGATTCATATTAATCCAAATTACGCACATATTAATCGCAAGCCAATAAAAGAGGGCCCTCATATAAGTACCCAAACAAAAAAAAGGTAAAAGCTGCAGCATCATTTCTTAATAGTATTATGATATTAAAATTATTGCTTTTCATTCATACTACTTTCTTTTCTTCCAAACAAGCTAGGTATATCAATTTATAAAGCTCAAAGGAACAGTATGAATAAAATCACCTAATCAACACGTGCTTGGTCCTCAGGAGAGGCCTCGGCGCCACGATCAAGAGGCTTTATTGACTGGCAAAGCTCCTCCTTGAAGCTCTCAACTCTTTTGGTCGAAAATCCTGAAAAGAAAGAAACTCTATTCCTCCATTTGTCGGAAACCGAAGAATTCAATGGCTTTTGGTTTCGGGGGCAAAATAACAAATGGGTTCTAATTATAATATTTGGTTTTGAATAGGATAAATTAAGCGAAGAAGAAGCGAAATCAGATGGAAAACAATTTAGAGACGAAGAAGAACAAGTGATAGCCATAGATGACGATGAATCATTGCATGATTTGACAGATTTTTTAATTTTATATATTGTAATATTTATTTATTTTAAATGTTAGTTTCAGTGGTTATTAATGGAGAATGAGCGAAAGTGACTCGACTTAAGAAAATCGAGTGCCCTCAGGCCTCAGCTAGCACTCCTGTGGGCAACGAGAGCGTGCGTGTCGTTTTGCTTTTTCACAACAGTCAAAAATGAACTGCACAGGGGTCGAGGTGATAAAATGTGGCAAAATTTTTAAATTATTGAGTTTTTACTTTTTAATTGGTTAATCTTTTAGAGCCCTTTCGAATTATTTTTGAAAAATATAAACGTAATTTTAAAAAGTTAAAAATTAATTTTAATATTTAATAATTTTTTAAAAAAATTTATTTTTGACAAAATTAACTTATCTTACAATAAATTTTAAAAATAACAAAAAAATAATTTTAAAAATCTAATCACTTTTATAAGACATGAGTGGGTCGTCCATGATCGAATGACCCAAATCAATCTATTAACTATCCACCCAAGTGGAAGTTGCAGAGTTTGAACACATAGGGATGGTTGTAAATTTGAATAAGAAGTTGATGAAAGGTTAAATAACTTCATTATCGTAAAATTTTTTTAGTTAGCCGATTGCATTGATTTTGGTTCTTACTCTAGGCTTTTCGACATTTCTGTGATTGCCTTCTGATCCTAAAAATAATAATTTAACTCTATAAACGATCATAATTTAACTTTCATCTTGTGTGCAAGTACATTAATTGTTTTTGTGGGGGCTAAAATTTCCTTCACAATTATGTAAATAGTTGTGTGAAGGCAGTCTTCTCTCTCGAAATGAGAGTGGAGTGGACATATCTTATAATTGGGGAATGAGAATAAAATGTGTGAGTCTCACACAATTTGGGAATAAAGAATAAGAATGAAAATGAAGAAATGAGAATGAAATATATGTTTATTTTTGTATCCCTCTACGTTTTTTATATTTTCCAAATTACCCTCATTCAAATCACAATTAATTTTATTATTTTAAATGTCATTAATAAAAATAATTATTATTATTAAATTTTATTAACTTTATTATTTTAGTTATTATTAATTATTTTTATTAATATTATCATTATTAACAATAAAAATAATGATAAAAATAATAATTAATTTATCATTATTAACAATATTATCATTATTATTGTTATTATTATTATTATTATTATTATTATTATTATTATTATTATTATTATATTATTATTATTATTTGCTCGAGAGTGTACTGAGTCAGAAAAGATATGACCCCACTCCACTCTAATAAATTGCACTTATGTTATTAGTTATGTTCTTATGATTGTCCTACGTGGACTATAGACTCAGGAGCGGCATATTACATAGCTCGAGATCATGAAACTTTTGTGGAGTATCATCAGATGAGTCAAGGGATGAGATGAATATATGTGAGGAACAACTCTAGAGTTGAAGTAAAAGGAATATACACTTGCAAATTGACTTTATGTGGTGGTCGAATCCTTCTCCTTTAAGATGTTTTCTACACAATTAATCTTTTGGGAAAATTACCCTAACAATTAATCTTAATCCATAATAAAATTAATGGAAAAATTATTTTAATTTATACAATTAATCTTTTGGGAAATAAAATAAAAAATTTGTTAAATTGTATTTATTACTAGAAGTGGATCCATAACCCTAACTAATTCAATTTCATAGTTTTTCTTAAATTAAATTGCATATTTTTAATTTTAATTTCAATTTTTAAAACTTAAATAAAAAAAATTAAATCATTTCTCTTTGAATCGACCTCGGGCTCACCGAATTATAATATAATAAGACACTCTTATACTTGGGAGTTATAAATCACTTTCAAGACATGTCAATGGGGCAGAAAGAAGGAATACAATATTGTTGGAAATGGTTAGGTCTAAAGTAAGTCTTCCAGTTTCTTATTGAGGAGATGTTTTATTGATTGTTGCCTATATACCTAACCAAGTGCCCTCTAAATTAGTCGATTCTACACCTTATGAGTTATGGATAGGAAGAAAGTCCAATCTAACTCATATGCGACTATAGGGGTCTGCAGCCTACATTCACGAACCATCTCATAAATATGAAAATTTGGGAGCATGAGGTAAAAAATAGATTTTTATTAGATATTTTGAATGTTTCAAAAGGCACGTGTTCATTGGTGAACGTACAGATGAAAGTGTGAGTGAATTGGAATCACGAGATGTCACATTTATGGAGAATGAATTCCTTAGCATCAGAGAAGTTGGCAGAAACATCTAATTATGTAAATTGGATAGTCCTCTTGATTATGTTACTTTCAATATGGGTGTTGATGGAAATACAAAATTTATCGAAAGGAAAATGATAAACAAACGAAAGGAAGACTAAAGGACAACAGAAACGGCGGCGTGGGCTTGCCGTTTCACGCGTTCCCTTAGGCCAAATTGGAAATGCATGGGACCACAATAAATAATAAAATAAAGAATAAAAAATAGAAAAAAGCAACTTAAATATCTTCCTTTATCTTTTTCCTTATACGTTATCCACTTGTTCTCCTCCCTCCCCAGCCACTCGTTCTCCAGATTTGTTTAATCCCCTCCACTTGTTTGGAAACGATAGCACTTCGTTAACTTCGTCCCATTCGTTAACTTCATCCCCATCACCATCCAACGCTGCTGGTAGTATCAAAACTCGTCCCCAACGCCTGCTGACGATCGATCTACAATGGACACGATCAATCTACAACGGAGCTGCCACCAGCAGAACAACCAGAAACGAACAAACTTCCCCTCCGTTCATACATAATCAATATTTTGTATCAATTTTTGTCAAATAATTAAAAAATAATATTTTGTTTTGAATTCTGTGATATATTTTATTTGTGTATGATAGTTGTGTGAAAGGAATAATGATAATTATGTAAAAAGAAAAAATTAATTAAGTGATTTGTGATAATTTTTGTGTGATAAGTTGATTTGGGAAATATTGTATTTGTGATAATTTTTGGCTTTGAAATGCCCACTGCTGAAGAGTCCATTAAAATGGGACATATGTAGAATACAGGCAGTTTCATTTACCAGTAAATGAACATAAGATTCTAGACATGCCTTTTAACTCTTTTAAGAAAAGTCAAGTTACAATAACTCCGTCCATTCAAAAGGATATTAAATAAAAATGTACATTCAAAATTTAGTCTAGAATATTTATGAATGAAACTTACGGAGGCAGCTCTTTCAGACTTCAATCGCTTCTCGACAAAGTTAGTAAGTTTCTTTGCATAAATTTCTCCAGCATCACTGTCTAAAATGTTTATTTGTGATAATTTTTGGCTTTGAAATGCACCGAATTTTTGCATAATAATTTATTTGAATAGCTTTGCATTTTGCATAATGTTTAATTTAAGAAATAATTAGTGTTGTTTATACATATTAAGAGGATAGTTACTGAATTTTTTAACTTTTCCCTCTAGCAGTTCTATATCTTAAGATACATGGTCAGAAATTTAAATTTATTACTAATTTTAAGTAACACAGTTCTTACTAATGTTTTTGCATTTTGCATATAGTATCGTATCTGAATTTTTCCAATGTAGAATTCAAATGCCTACTCAAAGATGTTATGTTGTTTTCAAAGGACGAAAGCCGGACATATATAATTCTTGGCTTGAATGCCAGATGCAAGTAAATGGATTCAAAGGGAATTCTTATCAATCTTATAAATCTTTATTGGATGCCGAAATAGCCTACAATGATTACAAAAAAAAGACATGAAAAATTGCCAGAGACATCCAATATGTTAGAAACTACAAAATTTATTGTGGAAACACTCAAAAAGGGGGTGCAAACTGAAGTGCCTACATGCGACAAAGTTGTGCAAACTGATAAAGGCATAAATGATTGTATTATTCTGCCTATATTATCCATTGTATGTTGTATTTTAGGAATAATCATTGCTATATGTATTTTGCATAAATGAAATTGTACCTCGTGTTATGTATAAATTTAAATAATTTAAACAAAATGATTGTTATGTATGAATTGTAACGTTTAACTGTAAGAAGGAATAACTTTTTCCTCTAGACCATCTGCATGTCTAGAGATATTATGTGTATCAAAAGAAACAACAATAATGCAATGATACACAAGTCGCCAAATCTAACATATATCATTGATCCGTCACTACAATTTCAAACATTTAAAGTCAAATCTAACATAATTTCAAACATTTAAAGTCAGATCTAACATATATCATTAATCCATCACAATAATTTCAAAAATTTAAAGTTCAATTTAACACAAAACATTATTCCATCACTACAATTTCAAACATTTAAAGTCAAATCTAACATAATTTCAAACATTTAAAGTCGGATCTAACATATATCATTAATCCATCACAATAATTTTAAAATTTTAAAGTTTAATTTAACACAAAACATTATTCCATCACTACAATTTAAAGTCAAAATACAAGTCAAACATCATGATTGTTATCTTCATTATACTGCTGCTGCTATAGTAACTATTGGAAATTCTCACTTTGAGATCCTTGATAGGTCATCGAAGGAAAAAAAATAATGCAACTGCGAAGTATACGGTGGGACTGGTTGCTATAATACATAAAAATAAACATTATATTACATTACAGAAATATTAAAATATAAGTATACATTAATGACTTATAAACAAAACTTATTCTGTGTCAATTATAAGGAAATGACTGATAAATGTTGCTTCCATCGAATTGGGATGGGTACATAGGTACCTAATCAAATAATAAAATATTTGTAAAATCCATATAAAAATCTTAAAACTAAAATTTAAATAATTTAATTCTTACATTATAATAGCTTATAGTGCCGCATTGGTTGAGATTTATGTAAATAGTACTTCCTTCTTGTAGCGTCTACATATACTCAATCTTATACTTAGTTACATATCCTCGAAATAAAAGACAAATTCAAAAAATTTAATGTGGCTATGTTGCTCCCTTGTGTGGAGATTTCATTAGGCACACGATAAGATGATGGGGCATTTTCTTGTAAATCCTACAAGATTATTAAAGACAATTAAACTAAGATCAAATTAATTAGAAAAGAGATCTTTTTTTTAATCAGACTTTATTTTTCTGTGCGGTCTTGTTCCTTTGAACAGATTTCGTACGAATCGAAGATTCTTTCCTTAGGCAAGGTGGACGGCCTTTATGACGTGTTACTACTGGATCATTCAGTGCAAGTTGAACATTATCGCTGCTACAACTTACTTCACCAGTAACAGTTCTTTCCACGCTCTCACTGTGAATTTGTTTGTTGTTGCTACAACTTGCTCCACCAATATTAATTTTTTCCACACTTTCACAGCGAATTTGCTTGGGTAGATCCTTCATTGCTTTCTCAATGCAATCCAACACCGTTTTATAGCTATTTTCATCATCAGAGGCTATGTTTGCAACCTCACTGAAAGCGTTACACATTTTTTCATATCTTTCTTGTTGGATGGATAAATTCTGCACACCATAACTAACTTTCACCTTTCTATAACATCTCCTCACATCTTTCCTCCACCTTGATAAAATGTATCTTTCTGGAAGTAATTCAACTGGGTTACGCATTAGCATTGCAAGGGCATGCCTGCAAAGAATCCCCCTAAACTATAATTTTGAACAGATACAATTAATTTCACACTCAGTTTCTTCGAAAACAACCTTAAAGATGTCTCTTCGACCTTGCCAAAATGATTCAATTATTTTATATATTGATCCCACAAAATCCAATATATCACAATACATCAGTGCAATCAATTCTTATTGGATTTCTTTAAACTTGGAAATTGTGTACATCTCTTCAACTTACTTCTCCATCTCATATCTTGATACACATGGTGTCCTTTTACTGAAACACTTGGCATTTGCTTGCCATTCTAATTCACCTTTCCTCCTCAATGCATTTTCATATTGCTTCACAAATTGTTTCATATTTGTTTTTGAGTTAACAAACCCATCAAAAAATGCATTTATACTTTTACTTCGCTGAGTTGTTGACATCCCTGCCCAAAAACAGTCTTGATCTGTAATGATATTTTCAATTGCCTTTTGCATTGCCTTGTCTTGATCTGAAATGATATCAAGGGGAGAATTAGACATGCATGATAGCCACACCTCAAATAACCACGTAAATGTCTTTGTATCATCACGTGAAATCAATCCGCATCCTAACAAAATAGATTGTCCATGGTGAGATATAAGTTATGCAACCCAAGAGGGGGGTGAATTGGGTTTTTAAAACTTAAGCTAAGCAAACCATACAACAATTCAATCTAATATCTTAATAAATTCAAAAACAATAAATTCAATGAAAGCACAATAATAAATAAGTAGGGGAAGAGAAAGCAAACTCAAGAATTTTTACGTGGTTCGGCTATCCCCGCGTACATTCACGCCTCCAAGCAACTCAAGCTTGAAGATTTCACTATCTAAGCCTTCCAAGGCTTCAGAAGCTTACAATTGACTTCCAATGTGTCAATGAACCTTTACAACAAAGAGATTATCTCACAATCTCTTCACTCAAGTGTCTTACACACTTAAACTCTCTCAAAGAGTATATATATAAATTGAAGAACAAAGATGATTCAATAAATGATGATTTACGAAATTTCTCAATATATGTTGTGTGCACTTGCTTATACTTGCCAAGATTACCAAAAATGAATTGGATTTAAGTTTATATAGTTTGATCTAAAAAACTAGCCGTTATGCACATTTTAGTGATAACCGGCTTACCGTTAATGGACATCCGATTAGCCGTTTAATGTTACCGTTACAGCCAAAATTTGAATTCTTGAACATCTAGTATGCCGCTAATGAAATCCGGATCTAATGAAATCCGGATAGCCGTTTATGTTCCAGAAGCTTATTGCCCAAATCCGGTCTACCATTTGTCAGGATTCAGATAGCCGTTCGCTATAGTAACTGCTACATTGAACTATTTTCTAAAATTATAATTTGACTCCAAAACTTTATATAATTATATTTTGGCCCAAAACGTTATGAATCTTTTCAAATAAGTCCAATTTCGGAATTTCTAAATATTACTTTATTAATCTCAAAACTTTCTGAAATTATGAGATGACCCAAAATATGTGAAATTATAGAATGACCCAAAATATTTAAATAGCTTCAAATATGTCCAAATCTGAAATTCAAAACAATATTTATTAAAATTAAAGATTGTAAAATTCTTTCATTTTAATCCATAACTTGAAAAACAACTTAACTTCATAAAATCATTTTCTTATTATAAAAGCACAATACATAAAACTTTGTTTAACCAACACATGTGGTTTGTTATCATCAAAATCAATATTTATAGACATATAGGCTAACAAATGGTGATTAACTTCGACAAAGGGCGCGAATAGCATGTCATACTTGTTGGTCAGATATATAGTGTCAAGTGTGATGACATCTCCAAAATATTTGTAATCTGCCCTACTCCTCTTATATGCCCAAAACACATTCTTTAATCGATCCTCTTCATTCAAATCAATGCTAAAAAATAAAACTCATTACATTCTGCTTGCTTTTCTAGAAGTACTTTAAAAGCGCCATAGCATCTCCTTCCTCAAGCTGTAATCGTCTTGTTTTGTCAACAAAATTTCTACAATCTTTTTCTAAGAATGACACATTTTCATACCCACCAGCTCCAACAACAATAGAATTGAAATTTTAGGCAATTATAATTCCCCCACAATCATTCATTTCAATTCGTTTTTTAGCACTTGCACTAATTCTGTGATTGCATGGGAAATACCTAGCTTTGTCTGGACTCAATCCATGGTTGTGTTGAAAATTTAAAGTTCGAAGAACTCATTTTCCATCTTCATTTAGACAACCTCCAATTTTTGCATCACAACCATTTTTCACCTTAGGTTTCGGCTTCAATGCATTAACAGATTTACTTTCCAACTTGCCGCTACACCCACATGCAAATGTCGCATATTTTACAATTCCATCAGTCCCCTTCTTAGTACTTCGAACCTTCACAGGAAACCGCTCTTGTTTACCATAAGCTTTGTAAAATGCACACATTTCTTCATGACTATCAAATAACATTCCAAGAGTTGGCTCACATTTTTCGGTTGCACAATTTCATCTACATTGTTAGCTCTTGTTTCTTGCAACTCTTGAAATGCATGCTCATTTTCCAAATTCTCCATTTCTACAAAATAATTAACATTTGTATTAAAAAACTTATATAACATTTTTGTCCAGTAACAAAAAATTCTAACAATTTAAATATATAAAACACATCCACAAATTTTTATAATTTATTCCATTATCTCCAGCAATTTAAATTAAAAAATCCTAACAATTTAAATATATAAAACACATCCGAAAATTGTTATAATTTATTCCATTATTTCCAGCAATTTAAATTAAAAAATCCTAATATATATAAAACACTTCCAGAAATTGCTATAAATTTAATCCATTACTTTCTAACAATTTAAATTAAAAATTCTTGACAATTTAAATATATAAAACACATCCATAAATTGTTATAATTTATTCCATTATTTCCAGCAATTTAAATTAAGAAATATCCTAACATATATAAAACACATTCATAAATTGTTATAATTTATTCCATTATTTCCAGACATTTAAATTAAGAAAAATCCTAACATATATAAAACACATTAAAAAATAGTTATAATTTATTCCATTATTTCAAGCCATTTAAATTTAAAAAAAATCATAACAATTCATAACAATTTAAATATATAAACAGCACAAATCTATGAATTTTTACAATTTAAATTAAAAATTCTAACCATTTAAATATATAGAACACAACAAAAACTTTATTTGAATGTAATGAGAGTGACCAATTTACCAATTAATCAGTACCAATTTTATCAAGTTGCCTCTGTTTGCAGATCCAGATCTAACTTCTTCCTTATGGCTGCTTTTCTTTTTTTTGTTGTTGCTGAAATCGAGCAAATGCAGGGTTGGAAATGGAGATATTAGTTGTGTGATAAACAGCTAAAAGAGATGCGAGATGCAAAGAGATAGAGAGGACAAGAAACTGATTGTTAAATGCAAATATTGGCTCACGTTAAATGCATAGCTAAAAGAGAGGCGAGAGATGCAGAGAGAGAGAGAGGACAAGAAACTGATTGTTAAATGCAAATATTGGCTCACACGCCATGTTAAATTTATTTTTTTAAACTGATTGTGGGCCCATGACTGAATTCACGCATGCAGGGAAACTGAAGAGAGAGAGGACAAGAAATGGCAACATGTGTTGTCGTTTCTGTCTTCCCTGAATCTAAATAGCAGCACTCTTATCGAAATATCCACTCCTAGCCGGAGCGAAGGACCAACGATTTGGTTTCACCAAATGAACCAATTCAAAATCATAAGCCTATCTTATGTCATCATTTTGAGATAGAGGGTGAAGCTCTTATGATTGTTTCTCATGATAGTGGGGAGCCTAACACTTACAATGAGGCTATTGGATCATTTGCTAAGGAATTGTGGATGGAAGAAAAAATGGAATCTATAAATGTCAATAATGTCTAGGACTTGGATGATTTTTTGCCTAATCATCGAGCCATTGAAAACAAGTGGTTCTATATATAAAACATAAGGCGAATAGCACTATTTAGAGGTATAACACACGATTAGTTGCCAAAGGATATACCCAAAAGAAAGGTATATACTATAAAGAAACCTTTTCAATGGTGGTAAAGTTTGCATATATATGATTAATCCTATCCATTGTTGCACATTTTGATCTTGAATTATATTAAATGAATGTTAAAACTGTATTTTTTAAGTGGATAACTAGAGGAAGGGATCTATATGGAATTTTTTCTGCCAAAGGTTAAGAGCGTAGAGTTTGTAAGTGTAAAAGATCAATTTACCATCTTAAAGAATTCTTTAGACAATAATGTCTTAAATTTCATCAAGTCATGGTCTCTTATTGTTTTCAAGATGACTGAAGAGGACCATTATGTGAATGTTATAAGATTCGAAGACAATTTTGCTATATTATCTTTATATGTGGATGGCATTTTACTAGCTGTAAATAATGTAAAGTTTGTCAAACCATTAAAGAATTGTTATTCTCAAATTTTGAAATCAGCGTGCTTATATTATATAATAACTTTTATACTTAATACAATTCCATTAATATGCTCATATATATTATAAAAGTCTTAAAGTATTCTTATTAATTAGGAAATAAGATAACTAATTTTAAAGAGATTATCATTGTTACCAATTAAATTGAGATAACAAAAATAAAATATAAAATTAATAATATAAAATAGTTATTTTAGTTATCAGTTATTAAATATACACAATGAAAAATATTTTGACACATGCTTATAAATGTGTAAATAAATTTTATTTAACATTATGTTCAATTCAGTCATTTATGTTCTTACAGCACTTTAACACTATAACTTATACGATTGCTTTTAAAATTCATAACACTTTTAAAAATAAATTTTATTAAACATCTAACGGATTCTCTTTACAACTGATTATTTCTATAGAACAACTAACATCGATTATTCTAAACATTACAGTATTACCAAACTAGCCCTTAATCT
This sequence comes from Citrus x changshan-huyou, assembly GCA_039657385.1. Classification (NCBI taxonomy): domain Eukaryota; kingdom Viridiplantae; phylum Streptophyta; class Magnoliopsida; order Sapindales; family Rutaceae; genus Citrus; species Citrus x changshan-huyou. Next base: position 12,233,944 of record CM077549.1, read on the forward strand.
TTAGAAGGATTAAATTTATTCTTAACTTTCTTTAATAAGTACAAAATTCATACCTAGGTAACAATCATAAAATTATGTTGCATTTGTTATTCTTTAAAAATTATTTACAACTCAAAATTTCTTCCATAACTGATTTTATAAAACAAACAAAAAAAATAACATGACATCATCAGTGTGGCATTATCTACGTAACATATGCATAGTTCGTGGCACAGCTAATATTTTGGTTCAATGGGGAGCCGTCAATGAGATATTTTATATTTTTGTAGGATATAAAATAAAATCAGTTAAATAGAGAGCACTATGTTGAGGCTTATAATAAGGAAACCATTTTTTTTTTTAAAAGTATTAGGCAAAAACCTAAAATCTCTCACATAGAGAGAGTTTGAGAGAGGACTACATTGATTAAAAAAAAAGATATCAGACTATTTTTTTTTTAAATGAACTTCAAGTTTGAACAGACATATTAGACTCTGTTTATATCGAACTCTCGGATATGATATTAAAAAAAAAAATTGTACTGACATTAATTTAACAAGTGAAGAGAAAACTAATACACCATTTTTTTTAAAAAAAGTATCAGACAATAACCTAAAATCTCTCACATAGAGGGGACTACGTTGAGGCTTATAATGAAGGAATCATAAATTTGTGCAGGCCGAAAGTGTAAAAATGAGCGGACAATCCGACCACAATTTAACTTATAGCGATACTGTGGGCACCCCCTCAGTATGCTTATGAAACCCTCATTTTTTTTACATTAATAGCATTTTTACAAGATAAAATTACATAAAACTACAAATACAAATTAATTAAACCCCAATCCATATATTTCTTTTTCATATAATTGCTTCCCAGTACATGTCACCCACGCATCATAAACTCCTTATTTTCAGGATCTAATATATTTTGGATTCACTTTTTTTTTTTAGTTCCAAAATGATTTTGAAGTAATTAAGAGAAAACGTGTAAGTAGTTTATCAAATCTTTATAAAAAAAATAAAAATAAACAAAAAACAAAAACTTTATCAAATTTATTGAATTTTCTTTGCCAAGTGAGCAATTATTTTATTTACAAAAAAATTATTATAAGAAATTAAGGCAAAATAACAAAAATCCCAATAAAGTAATTGATTGAGTTTGAAGAATTAGTAACAAAAAGAAATTAAATTTATTTTGTCTTCTTTTATGTAATTTTAACCGAGAATAAAATTATGAGTTGGACTATTGGCACCCCTCCAATATTCTTTTGAAACCCTTTTTTCAATAATGCTAGGCTTAATGCCAAAAATATCCTTATTTCTAAATAAACACATTTAATTTGTGAATCTTTTAATTTTCTATTATTTTCTCGCTCCTCACAAACAAACTTTTATGGGCGATTAACTTCTTAATAAAAATTAATTAATTAAATAAAATATCTGTAAGATTATGATGTAAAAAGATTTATTATGAGCCTTAAAAAAAGGCAGATAATTTTGTCAGAATGTGTTTTGTTTATTATGAATAGATTGTCTTAGTAATTGAAAAAAAAAATTATAAAGAATTTGAGAAAAAAATTACATATGTGAGTTTGATAGTAGAGAAAATACAAGAATTTTTTTTTAAGAGAAAAAATACAAAAGTTTAAATTGAGATAAAATAGATGTAAGATATATTAAAATATTTATCCTTAAATATAATTGTAACAGAAGAGAGGTTTTAAAAGAATTTCGGAGGGGTGCCAATAGTCGAACTCTAAAACTATTAATATGAAAATGGGATTTCAAGTGAGTTTGTAGGACGTGCCAGTAGTATCACTTTTTAACTTATTGACAAAATAATAATAATAATAATAAATTTGTGGATCAAACGATAAGGTCTGATTTGAGGATGGACTTTTTGGTTTGAGGCCTCGTATTGGCAAAATACTTTCAAAATGTAATTATATAATGATTCTACTGCCAAGATGAACCTACCTACATCTTTAAATTGAATAGAATATGCCAATGTGTTGCAACATATTCATTATTAATATTTTGAAAAAAAAATTATTTAGACATTATTAAAAAAAAATTGGCGAAAACGGTATGGACAAATTTAATCATTTTATAGACAAAAATCTGACCCTTTGGATCGAACACTAATGTGTTACCTGAGTAATTTACTTTTTGATATTTAATTTACCCTTTTAATTTGCTATTTTGCCCAACATTGGACTTCAAAAATATCTTAAAAAATTTACTACATAATAATTGTATTGTCAGCATTTGAACATGAAATTCAAAACTAGAAAAATTCCCCAATGTGTTACCGCAAATTCGATGCTAAAAATAAAAATAATTTTAATTTATCAAATAGAAAAAATTGAGCGGGTGAATCAAGCATTAAGGTTTTAGGCTTTTTGGAATTTAAATTAAATGCCCTAACAATGTACTTCAAAAATAATTTAAATTTTATTTTTTTATTTTTGGTTGAGCCCTAACATTGAACTTCAAAAGCAATTTTAAAATTTTAGTTACCTATTAATTCCATTTTTAAAATCTGAATCTAGAATTTTGAGCATTGTAGAATTTTGAGCTTTTTTTATTTTTTATTTTATCTATGCAAGACAATAATATCAGGTTTAAAATCTGAATCTAGAATTTTGAGCATTGTAGCACGGCGCACTTTTTAATCAAGCAGGTGGTGCAGATATTTTAGGAGAATTACGGGTAATTTAAAGTATTTTCAGATATTTTCAAACTTTCATTATATATTAGAGTGGAATATTGATAATTTTTTCTTAGGACAATGATTTGATATTTCACTCTCATGTTTTCCGTAAAACCATCCCCTTGACTAACCCACCCTATAGAAAAATTTAAAATAAATACATTTTATAAATCCATCCCATAAATACCAAAAATACCCCTTTTGAAATGTCTTAATGATCGTTGAAGAGTACATTTATGTTTGCTTTTGAAATCTAGCATCAAAATTGCATCTTGTCTAAGGACCAAGGTAGCGGCACTAATGGGAGAGCAACACCCTCACAAGTGTGAGGGCATCAGTTCAAGCCCTCTCACAAAAGTATTGTGGGAGCTAAAATATTCTAAAATCTTTCTCCCTTGCGAAATGCGAATGGAGCGAAGACATTCATCTTCTGTAAGGGTTATTTGTCTAGACATGTATTTCATAGAATTTAAAGTAATAATGTAAGTCACAGTTATATATATTTGATTGTAAATATTAATGTAATGTCTGATATAAAAGCAGTTGTAAATATTTGTATAATACAGTAATCTAATGTGTAATCAGTATTACAAAAAATGAGAGAGCAACTGACATGATTCCTTCACCCATGATCTGCAGAGAAAATGACAGCGCAACAATTAAGAGGATTGCCTCCAATTTCTTTCCTTTGCAAGCTCTTGATACTTCTAAGTATAAACTACTTCTTAATACCACATGAATGAGCCACTTTTTAATTAAAAATTACTTTTAAAAAAACAAAACTTGAAACTTAATAATTCTGTTTCAAATTTTTCCCATGCCATGTCTTCTTCCTCTATCAATTCAATATTACATAGTTTTTCTTTTCTAGATTCCTCCCTTTCTTTAACCACTCGTGGTAAGGGCTGCTACACTCCAAATGTAAGGGCAGCAGTTCGAATCCCCACAAACGTGCTATGTGGGTAATTTCTTTCCTAATTATAATGTGTAATTGAGTAAAAACAATTTTCTCGCTTACCAAATATGAGTAAAGTAGACATTCCTTAAATATTAGTGAATGTTAAAAATAATACGAACAGTACATCATAAAAACTTATAGAATTGATGCAAGCTATTACCAAATGTGAGTAGAGTAGACATCTCTCGAATATTAATAAGAGTTAAAAATAGTTTGAGCAGTACATAATAAGAATTGATAGAATTGATGCAAACTATTCTCAGTAATAGTTTGATTTGTAAATATCAGTTATAGTCTCATGTAATATAAGTTGTACTATGAACAATAGTTTCATGTAATAAAAAAAAAGATTATTCCCTTTCTTCTTCTTATATCATTGCAATATTTACTTCTTTTTTTATTTGAATGATTAAGAAAGAGTGTTAGAATATAAAAAACTCATAAGCTTATGGTCTACTAAATTTAACTTATAAATCATAATAGACAATAATTTAACTAATAATTATTTATGTACCTATTTTAGTCATTTAAGCTAATGATAATATTGTGATTATATAAAATGTAATAAGTGGATGGCTTTATACAAAATGTGAGGGGAATATCTGTTAGCCTATATGGCTATAAATATTGATTTTGATGATAACAAACCACATGTATTTATTGAGTAAAGATTTATGAATTGTGCTTTTATAATGAGAAAATGATGTTATGGAATTAAAGCTTTTTGAACTAAAATGAAAGTAATTTTAAAATCTTTGATAGTATTTTAAATTTCGGATTTGTACCTATTTGAAACTATTTAAATGTTTTTAGGTCATTTTGTAATTTCACAAAGTTTGGGCGATGTCATAATTTCAGAAAGTTGTGGGATTGAGAAAGCATTATCTAAAATTCTGAAATTGGACCTATTTGCAAATGTTTATAACGTTTTGGGCCATACCACAATTTTATAAAGTTTTGGGGTCAAATTGAAAATATTAGAAAATTTTCACTGTAGCAGGTTACTGTAGCAAGCGGCTTACCGGATTCAGAAAACCGAAAATCCGGATTCGGGGCAGTAAGCATCCAGAACGAAAACGGCTTACCGGATTCCTGAATCCGGCAAACCGGTTAGGCAAAATTTTGAATTTTGCCTTAACGGTAACATAAATCTGGCTTACCGGATTCCATAAAACGGCAAACCGGATAGCCCAGAATGTGAGTAACGGCTAGTTTTCGAGCTCAAGCTATAAGAACTCAAATCCAACTCATTTTGATTCTCGCCAACAAGCAAGAACAAAAAGCACACGTGATATCTTGAGCCTTCAACTTGTAAAACACAATTCATTGAATCATTCATTGTTCTTCATCTTTGAATATCTACTCATTGAGTGAGTTTCATTGTATCTTTCATTTCTTCAATTCATTTGTAAGAGTTTTAGTGTGTGAGACACTTGAGTGAAGAGATTGTGAGATAAACTCTTTGTTGTAAAGGTTTATTGACACCTCGAAGTCAATTGTAATCGTTGAAGCCTTGGAAAGGCTTGGATAGTGAAATCCTCGAGCTTGGATCGCTTGGAGGCGTGGACGTAGGCGGGGATTGCCGAACCACGTAAAAATTCGTGTGTTTGTTTCTCTTCTCCCTTACTCTTTAATTATTGTACCATTATTGAACTTATTGCTTTCAATTATTGTTAAGACATTAGATTGCTTGTTGTGTGGATTTGTTAGGATAATTTTTAAAAATCCAATTCACCCCCCCTCTTGGGTTGCACACTTGTATTTCAATATCGCCACCATTTTTCTTCTTTAATTTCTTTTAGGGTAGATATATTTTCACCTCACTATCTTTGTAAATCCACCACACTTTTAGAAAATAATTATAATAAGATCACATTATTTTTAAAATATGCAAATCAACAAAATTTTTTGACAATAAATCAATTAAATAAATCTTATAATTTTTTTCGACTTAGATATCTTTAACTATTAAGATTGCTCTAAGATAAGTTTTATTTGACTATTCTGCCCTAATAATTGAAATGATTAAATGGTCCGAGAAATATGAGCTCTTGTATGTAATAGTTTAATTATTGAATTTTAGTTGATTAAATCTCCAGGCTTCATTTATTTTCTTTCTTAAAAAATAATAACTCGTTGTAATTATTTATTGGAAATGAGGTGGATTTACAAAATTTATTGGGGAAAAAAATCAAGCTTTTTTTTATGTTTATGTTTTTTATCTAGTAAAACTATATTGTATTTATTATTTTTTTAAAGTTATTTAGTCATACTTTGTAATTCATATCTCAAAACTAATTTGATATTAAGAGAATAGACATTAAACTATTTAACTTCATTTTTCTGTAGTTTTAACAATGGTCGTTTGCCTCGCATAGGGGCAACAATTTGATTGGACCACTATAAAGAAATTATAATTTTTTTTTAGCTATAACATAAAATTAGTCAAATAGAAATGGGCCAAAGTTAGGGGCTTATAATAAAGAAACCATAAATTGAGTAGACTTTAACATAAAAATTGTTGAAACGAGAGGACAATTAGAATCTAATATAAAATTTCAAATATTTCCTTATTGTTTCTGTTTATTTGTTATTTTTTTGACCTTGAGCAGTGGAAGAGTAGAAAACTATCAACAGATGTAATTTTATTTTGTTGCGTTGTAGGATCATATTTTGTCATTATTTCATTAGCATAACGGAGAAACAAATTCATGAGAGCAAAGATAATTAATTTAACAAAGCAAGAACTAAAATTAGTTAAAAAAATCAGAAAATATATATAGAAGTATATAAAATAAAAATAAACATATAATTAAATTGCATCAACATCCCATTCAAAACCATCCAAGCCCCAGTTCAACCAAATTGGTAGTGCCTTGCAAATTAATCACCATTATCAATCATAATATAAGAAAGGGAAAAGGACAAACACACTCCCAACGTTTAGGCAAAGTGACAAAAATCCCCTAATATTTTAAAAAAGACATTTACACCCCAATTTATTATAATTTTACCATTATACCCTTTTAGCATATAAAAAAAATTATTAGATTATCCAATTTGTCTATATATTGTTAATAAAATTATAAATAGACACATTGGATATTATAAAAAAAAATATAAATATACCCTCATTGTCCAATTCCTCTATTTAAATTTTTATCAATAACCAATTTTCAAAAAAGACATCCATAGACCTAAAAAAATTGTAAATAAATTATAATTTTAAAAATAAAATTAGTTATTAATAAGCAATTTTATTTAAACTTTAAACTTGTATATTTAACAATTCTCAACATGTCAATCATTTAAACTTGTACATTTATAACCAATTTTCTATGTTATTTATTATGGTATTAATAACCAATTTTATTTTTAAAATTATAATTTATTTACAATTTTTTTAAGTGTGTAGATGTCTTTTTTGAAAATTGGTTATTAATAAAAATTTAAATAGAGGAATGAGGTAATGAGGATATATTTATAATTTTATTAATAATATATAGACAAATTGGATAATCTAATATTTTTTTTTATATGCTAGAAGGGTATAATGGTAAAATTATAATAAATTGGGGGTGTAAATGTCTTTTTTAAAATATTAGGGGGGTTTTTGTCCATTTTCCTAAACGTTGGGGGTGTATTTATCCTTTTCCCTATAAGAAATTAAGGTATCTAATTATGAACTTCAATTTCATTATGAATATTATTAATAAGACAAACACAATTAATGGATGTTCATTGGCTTAAAACAAGAAGAAATTTGTCTGCATTTGTTCCATCGAGATAAAGGATGATTTGCAGGCACATTATGGTTTTCTTAGATGCACTAGTTTTACAGCCAAATAATAATAATAATAATAATAATAATAATAATAATAAAATTAAAAATTAAAAAATTCACGCACTGCAAACAAAGAAAAATACTAGTAATAACATAAACACATTTAATGACACTTATTAATGGAAATATTTGATGCAAAGACGGCGTGGTGAAACTTGTGGCAAGAAAGCAGATGCCATAAAATATTCCCGACATTTTGCACATATCCGTGTAGCCGCACAACCATTCTAATTTATCGATACAATTGAAAATTATATATTGTAAGTGACCGAACATAAAATATAACCACTTACAGATGCCGCATATTCCATAAAATTTATTTATTTTTGAACGGCCATAAAATTTATTAATTCAAATAACTGATGTATTTCATATTGATAACCTAGTTCACATCGACTCGGGATTATAAATCAATTTCGGATAAAATTTATAGTTAAATTCAAAATTGAGATCAACGACCATCGAATGATTCTCACGAAAAACCTAGAGAAAATGAATAGTAATTAACTCGGAAATGTTGATAAGTAATAACGCGTGGTTACTAACAGAACCATGTGTTGAGAACTCGAATGGAAACAAAAATAATTATTAAGTATAGCAGTACAAATCATATTAAGAGAATGAATGGCGAGGATTTCGATTTGAAAAGTATTTTCTTGATAACCTTTCATCTCTCAGTCTATAAATAAGAGATGGAATACCGAGAAACTATCTTTTTGCAATTTCTAGAATTAGGTCAAGAGAAAATCCAGATTCAAATTAGCTTTTGAAATCTCCAAATACGGACCTGAGCGTCGTAGTATCTTTTAGAGGCATATGCTCGAGTCCATTTGACCTATTTCTAAAAGATTTGAGAATTTAATTCAGCATCATTAGAGGAACTAGGTCCCATTATCAATTAAGCACTTTCATATGTAGAATCACTAAGCAAACAACCTCCATATCTGGTTTTTCAAATAATTTTTTAATTTCCTCCAATATTTTATATTTTATTAGTTTTAAAAACTTGAAATTCTTTTGACAAAGAAAGTGAAATTACTGTTGTAATCAAATTATAGTTTTCCTTTACAATAAGAATCCATGTACTTTTTGATCTCAAGCTTTCATTATCCGCAACTAACACACACATTAATATAAATTGTAAAGGTAAAAATTTATTCATGAAAAATATGTTGGAATCGAAAGGATACCATTTAGCATGAATAAATTATAAATTATAAAATATTGGTATTTTATAAAATATGAATATCCCATAAGAAAAGAAAGAGTGACTTAAAAAAATATATTGAAAAGAAAGATAGCTATATTGCTTATATAAAGAAGTCAAACTTAACATAATAATAACTCACGCGTGCTTTCGAAAGTTTATTTATATAAACCGTTTCACCTATTTAATTTGTTAATCCATTTAATCACAACCCATTTATAATTATAAAGAACAATAAACATGCAGTCCAAAATGATTTAATTAGTAACTAATTAAATAATTAATTATGGGAATGAAAATAAATTTTAAGTTTCAACACCTTATTTATAGTTTTAAACCACTCATTTATAATAACTAGAAAATAGAACCACGCTTCGCGCGGCTTTAAAAAAAGAATTTAGTATTATCAATTTTTTTATTCTACTTTTAACGATTTATTCTATTCGATTAAGCGATAAGACTTCCAAAAAAAAACATGAAAAAAAAAGTAAAGCTAAAACCAAAAAGATTTTTTTAATTATTTAAAATTGCATTAGCTAAATTAACACCACGGGAATAGTAGTGCCATAGATGCACCTTGTCTAAGCCAAAACCTTGGAAACCTGAGGCTGATATCACCGCGATATCACCTGGAGAAGGAGCAGAAGATGCATCATAGTAGCCTCTCAGTATGTTCCCTTCTTTGGCAGTGAATCCGAGAGAGGTGAGCATTGCGGACCAGCAATTACGGGTGATGATATCAATAGTGCGGCAACAGTCAGGGCCAATATCAGCCTGGCTATTAAGGAAGAATATAACAATCTCATTTGAGCATGATTTCAGCTCCATTAACGCGTTCCAGCACTCCGTTAGACCTCCGCTAACTTCAAGTCTTGTTGCAAGATCGTAACCTGATTTTATATTGTTGTTGAGGCGATCATTCCTGCTGGTTACATTTGCAATATTTGTCATGATTAGGCAAGTGAGAGCCAAAATGAAAAACACATGTGTTTAGAGCCTTTGCTATTTTCTGTTATTTTATTTTGTGTTTATGTTTACGTGAGATATCATATTTTTTGTTACTATTTATAAATTAAGGTGAGGTAGAGGAGAAGAGTGATTAAAAATGTTTATAAATTATTGCTTAATTTATGATCAAGAAAGCTTCAATTAGAGAAGATAATGAGTCTTTTGATGAACTGTTACATATTGATTGTGTAATAACAATCAAATTAATTATGAGAAGATGAAAAGTCAAATCTGAAAGAAAATATGTCTATTTATTAGATAATAAAGAATATACAAAGATGAGAAATAAAGATGCCACATCACCTCTTGTAGTCCCAACTTTATATAAACTAGAAAATAGAACCGCACTTCACGCGGCTTTGAAAAAAGAATTTAGTATTATCATTTTTTCTTACTTTACACTTGATAAAACTGATAAAAAATATAAATTGATTTTTTTTTTTAAGGTGAGGCAGTCTTATAAAAAAAAAAAAAGTTATTAGCCAGCAATACAAATAAAGAAGCAACGCAAGATAAAGAATAAAATTAGAAAATATATTATAGAGTGATTTTATTCATTCCAGTTGTGTATGTACAAAACAAAAAGATAAGTTCTCCTTTTATAGTTACATAATCACTCCATGAAATTAATAAAAAATTATGGATCATAATTCCTTGTGAGATAGTGGGAGTTATAGGGAAGCTAAAGGTTGCTAATGAGAGATAGTGGGGAGACTAAGAGATATATGCTATGAACATCTACATTTATTTTAATAAATTCATAACACTCCCCCTTGGATGTTCATTATAAAGAATATGCCTCATTAAAATCTTTATATAATTGTTATTGTGTAATAACAATCAAATTAATTATGAGAAGATGAAAAGTCAAATATAAAAGAAAATTTCTCTATTTATTAGATAATAGAGAATATACAAAGATAAGAAATGATGATGGCACATCACCTTCTCAAGTCTTAACTTTATATATATATATATATATAGATATATAGATAGATAGATTGATGCAAAAGTAGCAGTTCAAGTCCCATATTTTTAATTAGGGATGGCAAACAGCGGGCTTGGGCCGGGCTTTTTCAAGCCCATGTCCAAGCCCTCTGTCAGTTAAATGTACGGGCCTGGGCAGGGCCGGGCTTGGGCTTTATTTATTTATTTTAAAAATTTTAAATTATTGTAAATTTGAAATAAATTAATAATCAACAAGTTATTACAATCACAGATAAATTAAAGAAAATCAATATTTCAAATTAAAATAATAAATAAAGTAATTAAAAACTCATAACTTTAATTTTCTTTAATACTGAATTTTCTAATTCAAACGCTCTCTTAATTAATTGACACAAAAAAGAGAATTTAGTATCATAATTTTAGTTTTTTTGAATCATAATTGATTTATAAGTTAATAATTTAAGTTTTTTTTTTTTTTTTAAATTACTTTTCAATTTTAATTATATTATTCTAATTTATAAAATTATTTTTTTTAAAGTAGTAGGCTTGGACTTTGTCTGGACTTTTTTTCTTGGGCCCTTGTCCAGGCTCTCATGGGTGGCCCGCAGGCTTAGCCCGACCTGAGCTTTTTTGCCAACCCTATTTTCAATATAGAGACTCCATTTCTTCCTGAATTAATGCTGTGTTTACTTGCTGGAGTGGGAGTGAGGAGTGTGAATTCCTCCCACTCCAGTGTTTACTTCCTTAAAATAGGAAGGGATTGGGAATCCTACTCCGTGGGCCCCATCCATTTTTGGAGTGGAGAGTGGGAGTGGGACTCCTATTGGGATTCCCACTCCCACCTCTCCCTTTTTTACCCTTTTATTTTTAATTTAATTTAATATAATATTTTATAATTAATAAAATAAAATAAAAAATATTATTTTTATTTGAATAATATTATTATATTTATTTGAATAATAATATTATATTTAACTAAATAATAATTTACATTGATTATAAGTTAAAATTATTTTAAAATAATATTATTATATTAATAGAGAATTAATAAATATAATATTATTATATTTATTTTAAAAATAATAGTACTATATTTATTTAATATTAATAATAATAAATAGTTTATTCTAAGAAAATATTAATTTTGTACTAAATAATATTATATTATTATTTTATATAATAATTAATTTAATATAATTATATAAAATAAAATAAAATAAGGTTTCATTTTATATTAAAATTAATAATTTATTGTTCATAATTAAGAATATTAATAATTATAATAAATTTAAAAATATAATAAAATAAATATTATTCATTAAATATATTTTTTATTTTTTTTGTAATTAAAAACTATAATTCTTTAAATAAGGATAAAATTATAATTTGAAACTATTTACTCCCAATCCAAGATAAAGTAAACATAAAAATTAGATTATGATCTCTATTCCATGCTTTCATTCCAGTGTAAGTAAACAACTTACTCCCACTCCCACTCCACACTCCCAATCTTAGGATTCCTACTCCTCAGAATTCCCAATCCAATCTAAAAAGTAAACGCTACCTAAAGAAAAAGTTGGGCAGTGTGCAGTCTAAAAAAAATCATAAAATTATTGATACAAACCACCCCAACAATTTTTTTTTTTTTTAAACATTATGATTGAGCCGAGCCGGTCGGTTCACCACTTGGAATTTTATTATTATTAGGGAAAATATCCACCGTCCACCCGTTTTTTACACCTTTTTTAAAAATACACAATTCCTTCATTTTTTGGGTGGAATCCACTTAAAATTACATTTTTTTATCACTTTTCCACTTCCGTTTGGAATCCGTTAAGAAAACTAACGGAAACTTAAAAAAATAACCATTTTACCCCCAAAACGAAAATTATAATTTCATTTTAAAAATTATCAAAAATAATAAGATTAAATCTAATTATTTTCCCCATCGGTCAATAAAGAAATTAATTCTACAACCATCAAATGTAGGTTTTTTTTTTTAAATATGTCTGTAATTATAATGCTAAATTATAACAGTAGTATTAGAAATAGCTCAATCTCACAAACCATCAATTGAATTTAAGATAAGTAGAGTTTTATTATTCATTGAGTTATAATCTCTAGTAGTTAAGATTTTTTTATACTTCATTAACGTACCAATAATGATATTCATCATTAAATCTTATTATTTTTGGCTTTTTTAGGGTGAAATTATAATTTTCGTTTTGAGGGTAAAATTGTTATTTTTTTAAGTTTCCGTTAGTTTTCTTAACGGATTCCAAACGAAAGTGGAAAAGTGAAACAAAATGTAACTTTAGATAGATTCCAACCAAAAAATAAAGAAATTATATATTTTTAAAAAAGGTGTAAAAAATAGGTGGACGGTGGATATTTTCCCTTATTATTATTATTTCATAAAAGAAAATACGCATATTTTTTTTTCAATAAAGATAGAATTTGAAATCGCCTCCAAAGGGGCTCTCTTGGCGCCCACAAATTCCTTCATTTTGAACTAATCTTCTGTTACACTCTTTTCTCTCTCTCCCTCAGCCAGCAATGGCGACTGCTTCTACCGAATCCTCTCTCCTCGCCAAACTCGAAGCCTCCGATTCAACTCCAATCTACTCTCTCTTCGCCGACTATCTCCGCCCGTTCTCAGATCTGCAAAACGACAATACAAAACCAAATCCAAAATCAAAACCAAAAGCAAAACCGAATCAAAACCTAATCCGTCCACTCGCCAAGAAATTCCTCACATTCCTCAACAACTCCATCACCATTCTCCCCAAACGCCTCTCCAATTTACAATGCAAAGACGACCACCAAACCCTAGTCGACGAGCTCTACGACACCTACAGGCTTTGCTTGAACTGCCTGGAGTTAATCTCGTCGCAGTTGGCGTGCAAGCCGTACACGATTCAGTTGCAGAGGGTGAGGTTCGTGTGTTGCCTTGTGGGGTCTGGGAAGGGCGAGGATGCCGTGAGGGAGGGGCTTAGGGTTTTGGAGACGCTTAGAAGGATGGATTTTGAAGGGAAGTGCGGTGATTCGGAGTTTGGTAAGGTCTTTGTGGAGGCTGTGGCCGCGATAGTTCAGTGTGCGGCCGTGGGACGGAGTAAGGATTGTGAAGTTTATAGGAGAGTGCTTGGCTTGTTCCAAGAGGCTAAGTGTTGGTTCAGGTGATTTTCTTATCTATTTCTAAATGAAATTATGTTTTTGCGTGACGTGAAATGTTGGCTGTTGATTGTTGTGCTTTTGCTCAACTTTGAAAGCGAAGTTACTAAACTATTTGATAAACACGACAGTAGATGTAGATCAAAAGCCCCGACACCTCATTCCAAAATGTAGCTTTAAGAAAATTGAGATTGTGGTTATATATGCTTTTAATTATTATTATGGCTTTCTGGCTTACATGTGATAGTTCTTTGTTTGTTTGTTTGTACATCAAACATGCAGAAAATAGAGTAGTTGAACCTCGCTATTTTCTAGGGTATTGTTGTATTGAAAATTTTGATGCAACCTTCCGTGACTTTTACGAGTGAACTGAAAAATTCATTGGCTTAAGGTCTTAAGAGAATTGATTTTAGTTTCAGGGTGCTATCAGAGTGGTGTCTATGTGCTTAATATGCAAAAGTATGTAACGACTTTGGATTTTAATTTTGCTAGAAGGTTTAAGCTTGCTGTTTAGACTTCAGATATTGGTGTGTAGTTGATCGATTAATTTATCTGAGTTTGAATATTTCAGGGTATTAGATGCAAATGCGTATGCGAAGTTGCACAGGGTGCTTGTGTCCTATCTGGGGAAATGCACTCAACATTTGGTTGAAGAGATCATGTGTTTTAATAGAGATTTGGTACGTGAATTCTGTGAGGCAACATTGACTGAGTATGCAAAGTCATCAATGAAAGATCAATTTTACAAGGTGAATGTATTTTCACTTTCCTCCAATTTATGTCACAATGAACTTTAAGCAATTGTTTGACTAACTTTCTGCAGTGCAGTTTTGTCGTCGGCTGTGCTTCACTCTGTTCTCACTGCAGGAGAGTAAGCCCTCTCTTATCATTGAAATAATACTTTGTGTGTTGGACTCCATTGCCTGTCAATGCAAGGTAAGATTAAGAGAATAATAGAAAAAGAAAGATTCTTAACAGTTAGGGAATGTAGATAATGAATCTAACTTTATCTATAGTGACTCTCGGTGTTATTTTTCTTGACAATGTATCTTCAGATTACAATATGTGAATTCTATTTAATTGTATGTTATTATATATAGGTTCAATATATTAAATCTGATAAATTGCTCATGATTCTTCATTCTTAATACAATTTTGAGTTTCTTTTAAAAAACTTTCTGAGAAATTGCTAATTGTTTAATGGTATCGAATGATTATTGCTAGCATTTTTGTTATCCTCGTTTAATACTTATATGGATTTGATTCAAGAAACCTGTTTGTAGTTAATAAACTAGCATGGAACATGTCAGGTCTGGAGTTACTCGTTTGGTAGGGCTTTTTGACCTGGGGAATACAGTCTTTTAAACTCTAAGTGAACATTTTGTCCTTCTCATTTTACTCTGTTTGTAACTAGTTTTTCACCTCGGAAGTCGGATCTTTCTCTCTCTAATTAATTTTAACTGTGCTGTTTTTTTGCGATCAACTTCATTATTAAGGTATCAGCGCTCACATGTTATGCTTTCTTAGGAATTTAATTCTTCCTTGCAGGGTATAATGATAATATCATGTGAACTTCAGAACATTATGATCTTTTTCATGTCTTATTTGTCACCTAAATTTGAAACATATTGTTGTTTTGTTTTCAAAAAATTTCCAGCTTTGGATTAGCAAATTCATATTCCTATAAAATTTCTAAGAACTGTTTATGTTTTCTTTATTTTTTAAAATAGCTTAAATGTTAGAATTTGAGTATTGCTTATTGCAGGAAAAAGGAAAAAAAAAAGAATTAGGACTTTGAACTGACATAATGATAGATAACACTTTAACAGAGGTGATGAAATAACTACTATTTAATGATTAGCAAGTTATGATGTGAATTCTTCCTATTCTTGGCTATCCATTAAATTTTTCATTTGTGGTACAAATATTGATAAATACCAGAAAGTCTAGTCCATAAATAGGAAGAACCAAGGTTATCTTTCATGCATTTTTTGTACTTTTCCTTGTCCATTTTCTTTGAATGATGGGGCTAAGTTGCACTCTTAATATGTTTTGGTCTTCTATTTTCTGTATCAAACATGAAAATACTTGGTTTGGACCATTTATGTAGTGGTTTCTAAGTTGTAAGAAAATGCTGGTTGTTAAATTAAACTCTAATGTTTGGTGGATTCAACACTTTATTATTAAGTTCTAACCAGAGCCATCCCAAAGTTAATTTCTTATTTCTTCAGCAGGTGGAATCGGATAATACTGGAATAGAGCTGGTTGAACTTGTCTCTTATTGTGCCAACAAATGTCGCACTGCAGGTACAATTTTTTGCAGTACCGTTGCAGGACATCTGAATCACATAGGTGGTCACTTTCCCCAGGTATCTTGTGCACACACTCTGCTATTTACGCCATTATGTGCATCTTTAACCATTATTTAGTTGGGTTGTTTTTGTATGATTAATTCAAGTTGAACTAATGTGGCAGGTTATAACACCTGTTGATTTGATTCTGAGGCTTTATGCTACTGGGTTGTACTTGACCAACTATGAGGTTAAGTTTAGAGGTGGTGATTTAACATCCACCAGAGCTGCAAAAGATGAGTTTGTGCTTAGTTGTTTGCCTGATGATGGGGATCAACTGCACAATTTAGCTTCTTTGCTTAGTGCATTGGGAAGTTACTTTTCTTTTTGCTGCGCCAAGAACTTTGTGTCATCTAGTGTGGAATGTGAGGATTCTATCAGCCAACTACATTTGCAGCCAGATTCTGAGTCCTCTATAACTTCCATGCAGAAAAATAGAGAAGCTTATATGCTGTCATACTTAAATGCTTTGAAATTCTTGTGCCTTCCACTTGCTGAACAAGTAAATTTGGAGAAAAAAGAGTTAGTTTCTGAAATTGAAGCTGCTTATATTAGCCCACAGCTCTGCAGCATACAGGATGCATTTTATCAGTTTTTTGATGTTTTTTTCTCTCAGAGGTAAGTGAATCAAAATTCCCAAGTGTTCACTTGTTTGCTTTAACTGTCTCCAATGAGTTGGTTGTGCGCTAAGAGAGTTCTACTGTTCTGTTCTTTTTTGATTGGAAAGTTCTGATGTTCTGTTGTGCACTTAATTTTTGAACTTTGGCTATTGAAATGACTTTCATAATGGTCTGTAAGCTGTGTCCTAGTAGCTGCTTGTGCACTAAAAAAGTTGTTATGTTCTGTTTTGTGTTTTATTTTTAAAATCTTTGCTATAGCAATGACATGAGTAAAGGTTAATTATCAATATGCTGAATTTTTTTGTCTTAAGGTATGTTGTCTGCTACAAAATTAATGTCTTTGATTGTGCTAGGTATAAATGTCTAATGCCCCTATAAAAAAAAAATGAAAATGATGTTAGATTGTAACAAAATTATGTTCTGTTTTGTGTTTTATTTTTAAAATCTTTGCTATAGCAATGACATGAGTAAAGGCTAATTATCAATATGCTGAATTTTTTTGTCTTAAGGTATGTTGTCTGCTACAAAATTAATGTCTTTGATTGTGCTAGGAATAAATGTCTAATGCCCCTATAAAAAAAAAATGAAAATGATGTTAGATTGTAACAGCCCGTTTGAGTATGAGATTAGAGTTATGGATTATGCTGAGCTGGTGTAGATACATAGGACTTGGAATCATTTCTTAGAAACATTTTTCGTTTTTTAGTGCTTCTTTAAATTCTGAAATTTTGCTTATTTGTATGTGCAGCCTTGCATCTGAAAGAAAGAGAGATGGGCTTGATGATAACAAGAGAATACTTAGTGTGACTGTGGCTGCTTTCATTCTTTCCATTACAATGGATTGTAAATTGAAGGTGGCAATCTTAATGTGTAACGCAGAGATGGCCTGAATTTTTTTTTTTTTTAATTTTTTATCTTGATGTTGCAATCTTCATTTACTTATTATTTCATATTGAAGTATTTCACTATTGCTTAGCTAATTTCTTCTCTTTCTTATTTCAGAAGACTGTGCTTTTGATTAAGCACATCATTGCTAATGAATGGATTCAACCTGAAGGACTAAAATATCTATATGCCTCCCTTTACAATATTGGTGTACTTCTGTACAGAAATAAGCAAGTGAAGGAGGTACCTTTAAGGAGTGATGTGGTTTCTAACTTGCATTCTATATAATATTAGTGATTCTTGCTTTATACCTTTTTAATAATTGAGTGACTAGCAATCCCAAAAGCTTCCTCTAATGGGTAAGGGCCTAGAGTTGTTAAATAAGATTAATCATTCCCCTTGACATGTGCACTTCAATCGAACACAATCTGCACCTGATAAATGCGGCAACAAACACTAACAACTCTCTGTAGTTTAACTAAATACAGTGGAGTGTATATAAACAAGATCACTTGGTCAACCTTGTAGTGATACTAATGTTAAACTACTCTTCAACCTAAAAGCATAAGTTTACAAGGATTTAAGTGCTCATGTTACTCATAACCTCGATCTACTTTAACAAATAAGAAATAGAATCATGTCAATTTGACGATTGGGTTCACTAAGTTTCTATTTGTCTATTGATGAAATTGTTATTTGTGGCTGCAGTTTGAATTATTGCAGCTTGAAGATGTATTTCTTTAATAAAAATGGTCTTCATGACAGCTGTTTTATGCTTTTACAGTTTCTTTAGTTCTCTTTCTTTTTTAAAAATTGTTTGTAGAGGCATCACATCAGATTGATTTTGTTCGGAGTCAATAAGAAATAACTAGATTTCAGAAATTTGGTTTTATTATTTTTTTCTGCTACTGCTGCTCATACTTTGGCTGTCTGCTGTCAGTAGGACTGAGTCAGTTAGCCAGATAATTAATTGATAAACATATCTCCAAAAACATACTTGACTAGATTTAAGCTCTACCTTTGGTAAGGTTTCCGGATGTTTGGAAATTAAGTGATATGAACGCATTAGTTAATCTAGGAAAGAAATTGTTGGCAGTTTATGCATTTTTGTGGCAGTGTAGACCTCTTTCCACTGAACCTATACTTTTGTTCTGATGATTTTCTTCAAATTGAATGCCACTTAGGAGCAGTGAAAACTGTCAAAAAGCAAATATTTCTGCTTCACAGAGGCTTGAAACTCTCCAATATTCATTATTTGACATAATTATTTCTGGGGTTTGCGTTTATTACAGGTGTATCTAGGTTTTTCTAAATGAATTCTGAATCCCACCACCAGAAAGTGGAAAAGGGAAGTTCTCTAGTTTTAAAATCACTGTGCATATAATAACCAAAAGATAATATGAAGACACATAGGTACGGACACTGATGATCTGGGAAAAAACGTATTTGCATCATGAAAAAGAGAGTTAGCAGCCTATTGAGACTTGTAATCATCAGTATCTGCAGAGAGGATATTGGGGAGTAGAGTTCATTGTTGACACATTCACACGCACATATGCACTCACATCTTTATCTGCAGAGAGGAGATTGGGGAGTAGAGTTCATTGTCGACACATTCACGCACACATATGCACTTACTTTTTTTTTATCTTGTGAAGTCAAGAAAAGCAAGTATTTGTGTTGAATTCTTTGTGTTCAGAGGCTTGTGGCTTGTATGAGTAATTGATCTTTCTTTGCAGGCTTCAAAGGCATTAAAATTATGTTGTAGGGCTGCATGGGCTTGTGTTGCCCGTCTATCCCAAATGTTTGCATGCAACTGCAACTCAGATGGGTTCCATGGTGGCATGACAGAAGGTGCTATTGTAGATTTTGTAAACGAGGCATGTACTAGAAGTGCTTTTCTTCTGGATGTTCTCCATCATCGTGGCAGTCAGAAGATGGAAAAAGTAATTGTAGATAGTCTGGAGAATTGGTCTATTGCTGCAATTTTGTTTAAAACACTGCCAGGTCCTTTGCCTTTGGTGAAACAGTGGGTTAAGGTAACATATGATAGCCGCAAATATCTTAGCTACGATTTTTCTTGTTTCTCCTTCCTAATCGTTGATTGATTGTCAGATAGAATGCAAACGTCGTAAGAATTTAGATGTAGAGGATGATGCTCCAACTTTATACTATTTGCTGTCATCTTCTGGAAAAGCCTCAGAGAGGACGATCGGCATTATTTTAGAGCAGGTTTGGCCTCTTTATGAAGTGCTTATTTTACATTTTAATTTGAATGGAATTTAGCTTATGATGTTCCTCCCTATATAATATATGGGTTTTTCCTTTTCCCCCTGTATATGTAAACTATATTTTTGGTCCCCGAACCATTTCAGGAGCTTCATTCATATGAAGAATTGTATCCTTTGAGCCCAGAATTGTGTGAAAGAATGCAAATGAAAATCAGTACCATCCTTGTGCAAAGTGTGTACAATTCAAGGAATAGTTATTTTCAGAGATCAAGAATTCTACTCAGAAAAGGTAGGGCGTTGAGGGCCAGGGGAACTGAAGGTCTGAAGGACTGTATTCAGTGTTTGTCAGAGGCAATATGTGTTATGGTGATTTCCTTAGTTCTTGAATTGTTCTTCCCATTTCTTTGTAGTTGATAACACCTGCATTTGTGTATTCTTCGTCACCTTTAAAGTTGGGACTTGTGATAACTTAAAGTAGTTTCTGAAACAGAATGACATATCTGGAGACATGTCTCAACATGAAACTTTGCATTGTCATCAGTTAGCAGTGGCATACTGCTTACGAGCATTATGTACCCAGGAAGCTGAACCAAACTCTAAGGTGTTGATGTGTAAAAGGCTAGTCTCCAGAATTGAGTGATTAATGTCTAATGATATTAAATGTTACCTAATATCTCTGCTTAGTATTTCTCCTTACTGAGTGTTTGCTTCGTTTTACTTACAAACAGCAAGTTATTGAAGATATTGGGGCTGCCCTAAATCTGTGGTTGAGCGTATCAATTTGCTTTGAGAGCGAACGGTGCAATATGGTCTCTGAAAATACAATGCTACTACTCTATAATGTAGTCGATTTATTATCATTAAAGGTATGCTTGTCTGCTGATTAGGTGGTGTTAAGTTTGCAAGCAAGCGTATGTGCTGGAAGTCTGATTTTTTTTTTCTTTTTTGGGAATCCCAGGGTTTCATCGAATTTCACAATAACATATATAAACTGATGCTTAGATTATTTAAGTGCAAGAATGTTCCATTGGAAAAGTATTTGTCCATTCTGTGGGAAAGTAGAAGGCTCAGTCATGCTCTTTGCATTTCACCTGTAAATGACGCATTCCTCGTGAACTTAGCGGAGCAATGTGGTGAACTTTCCAAGTCTATTGAATTCTGGATGGGCTGTTTACGGGGATCCCAACCATTACTGGTTGGATTCCAACAGAGTCTCTTATTTTTATTTGCTAATTCTTCTCATGGCTGTTACATATCCAAAAGTTCTGTTCAGCCATGCATCACAATCCATGATGTTAAAGAGGCTGCTTCTGAGCTCATCTCAAGTGTAAGAATTTTCAATTTAGCACAAATTTTCTCTTAATCCTTTCTTTTTTTCTGGTTTTGTTATTTGATGTAAAATTATCCCTTTTTCTGCCTGCTACTCTTTTAGGTTCCTGTAACCCCTCGTTCTGTTTTCCTTGTTGGATATCTTTACTATGACTTATGCGAAAGACTCATTGCAAATGGACGACTGTTGGAGGTAACCAACATTAGATTTCCTTTCAAATTTGAGTTGTGACCAGTTCTTTTTGTTCTGAGAACATGTGCATGAGTTCTAGACTATAGATGTAATTTACACTTTGATGTTAAGAATCCATTTTTCTTCACTCTATTATTGGATTCCTCTCGCTCTGTCCTTTTTCCTTTCTTATTTTTGAGAAACTATTTTCATTATGAAGTATGGATAATAGATTTTATCTATCTATGGATTCCTCGTAGTTGCTCAAACGCTCTTGACAAGTACGAAGCTTTAGTTCTCTCTTGGGCAGCTGTGGGAACATTTTGAGTTTTTATGTCATTAGCTGGCTTGAAATTGAAGTGAGCTAATGAGCTGAATACTGAACATTTTTGTAATCACATGAGGATGCATCTTTCTTTTCTATGGGGCTAATGTCATGTGCCAGTATGGATGTTAATTTAGGTGGGTTTGCTTTGTGTAGATTGATTTCTCAATGTGGTCTATCTTGTTTTTAACATGTTGATGACGTTCAGATTGTGACATGTATTAGAGTGATTGGCTGCCACTTTGATTGGTTAATATTCCTTCTATCAGGCCCCACTATTTTTCCATTTCTGTTTGAACTTTATGGAAATAGTGTGTTTATCTTGTCCGGATGAAGGAGTTCATTTCGTTGCACTAACCATATAACTTTTTTCAAGAGCTAACATTTTTTGATATGTTTCATTTTTGAATGTTCATTGTTTCTGCACTGAAGAATTTTCTTTGATTTTTATTTATTTATTTTTGGAATTCATATTTACTGACAACAGCGGCAGAGCCATGGGAAGCTGCCCCCGTTCAGTCCTTATTTATTTAATAAAAATTTTATTTGTAAAATGTTTTCTATTTCAGCCAATGCTGGGCTTGGGCTTAACATAAAAAAATAGGCCCAAATTTATATTTCAGTGTTAGAAAACTCGTATTAAATGGGTAGATCAGGCCCAAAATCAAATGATTCAAAAAAAAAAAAGGGCCAAGTTCTTTAGGTAAATCAAAATTTGCCCATTGGTTCAATAATTTGGTTTTCCTCCATTTAAGTTTTTGTCTTTCCAAAAACTTTCTCCTAATAATCTCCTATAGACTCACTCTATACGCAAATGCACAGACACATGCAAACTTGCACAAATTTGAAGGCATAAGGCATTTTTATTCCTCCCTTATGAATGAAAGTAGATTGATAAATTGGTGGGGATATTTTTGGTATTTAACGTAACAACATTTTCATTTTCCCTGATTGTTTTAAAGTGTATTCCAGTTGTTTCAATTATGCAAAGTTTCTGAAATAGGACTTGACTGATTTTGAGTTCTTTGACCTATTTCAACCTTCGTTTTTAATTTACACGGAGAAATCTTTACAGCATATTTTCAGTGGTTGTGGTATTATTTTTTCCTGTTCAATTGAAAATGGCGTTTCTGGCATGTTTTGTAATAATCAGGCTCTTTCATACGCTAAAGAGGCCCATCGACTACGTACTCAACTCTTTCAAGAGAAATTTTCATACTCTGTTGAGAACAGTGTCAAAGAGTACAATGATGCTGGGGACATCAGTCAGAAACTACATTCCAGTCCTAAAGGTTTCAAACCATCTAGTTCAGTTGCAAGTGAAGTTTGGTCTTTCGATGCTTCTTCATGGAACGTAGATGGCTGCTACCTCAGTCCATGGAATGTGCTACAGTGTTATCTTGAAAGTGTCCTCCAGGTTTGACTTATCTTTCTTATTTATTCATTTTGAAATATTGGAATCAACATACACCCCTTTTATCTTATGGGCAGTGCTTTTACTTTTCACACAGGTTGGAATCATCCATGAATTAGTTGGAAATGGAGTTGAGGCTGAGGCCTTTTTACTGTGGGGAAAAAGCATCTCTTGCACTCAAAGTTTGCCACAATTTATAGTTGCCTTTTCTTCTATTTTAGGTATGAAAATCAACTTGTATATGTCCTGTTCATGTTTGTGACTCCTTTTTCTCTGCCTACTTGGTTTTAAAGGAGATGTTGCTAAAGCTTTCTCGTTACTCTTAAATATCACTAGGAAAATTGTACCGTAAGAAACAGCTTTGGGATCAGGCAGAAAAGGAGCTTAAGAATGCTAAACAAATTTTGGTCGAGAAAAGTATAAATTTATCATGCTTGAAGTGTAGATTGATTCTGGAAGTGACTGTTGATCAGCAACTTGGTGATCTATCACGAAGTTATTCTGGTTGTGATGATAGAGGGAATACTTTGATCGAAAGGCTGTCTAATGCTGAAAAACTCTACAAATCTGCCTTAGACAAATTAAATCTTTCTGAGTGGAAAAACTCGATTAGTCTTCCTGAAGAAGCTAGGTCGGAGAGCATACTGCCTAAAAAACCTTCTATACAAAATGTTGAACATGGTGCTGGCAATACTTTTGTCCATTCTACCTTGCATCAGCCAGATACAGTGGAACTTACAGCAAGGAACCAGTTGAGTTCAAAGGTGGGGGGAACTAAGTGTAGAAAGACTAAGAATGCACTAAAATCGTTGGTAAATGATCAAAATTTGGACCTTGATCCCAATTCCAGGATAACTCGTTCCAAGTATCGGTCTTCTCAAAATCAATCTGTTAACAATTGCGTTGAGGAACGATCAGGTGTTTCAAAACATGCTAAAAATAACAATTTATCTGATCTTCCTGACATTCTTAGTCAAGGAAAGTCAGTCTTGGAGGCAAAAAGTTTTGTTGATACTGCGTATCAAGCTGCTTGCATCTGCAACAAAATGAAGTGCTGGCAATGCCTTCCTGGGGAAGTTATTGAATCTGGGTTGCTAGACAATTTATTACACGTGAAATGGGAGTTCACTCGCAGGCGTCTATCGTTGAGAGTACTCGCTGGTATAGGTATGATTGCAACTGCTTGTTTTAACGTTACTGCTATTATGCATACAAACACTCATGTACACACTCACATTAGTTTGTGTGAAACATTTAAAATTTTAACTAAAGATGATATGCTTACCATGTGAAACATAGCTTTTGATCCATCCTCCTAAACATTAGGTCAGGTTTTAACTGTTTAATATGTGTTTATTGTGTCATAAAATAGTTGTTTAATCTTATTTCATTTGACATGATATAATTACTTCCTGTTGAATATTCTAAAGTATTTTGATGTCATATGTCTTCTCAACTGGTGAAGGTGCTTTATAACAATGCACGTTAACTTGCTTCATAATATGTGTTACAAAATGGGGCTCTTCATTATGACGGCATATATAGATATGTATGTAGATTGTCATTGGTTAATATCCTCTTGATTAAGCAACTCCAGATTCACCAGTACACTCACGTAAAGGGTGATTATTTTGGAGTTTTAGAAATTGGGCTGGGGGCAGTGGGGGATGGATGCTGCTAAATTAATTGTAAGATCGTGAACTAGTTTGAGAAATGGTACTTATTTACAGCCAAGACCACCAATACAGAAGGAGTTGAATTGTATCCAGGTTTCCTTAGAATATTTGTTATTTTTTGCACGAATTCTGAAAGTTCAAGTTCTTTAAATTTTAAATATTCTTCGTTTGATACTTTTATGCAGATTTACTGACAGTCTGGTATTTGTGTTCATGTGTTGGTCTAACACTTGAAAGCAGGCTGAAAAGTTGCTTACCAAGATTTTAGTTTTAGAAAGAGTCAGGGAAGGTAATTGGGGTTTCAATTCCCCCTATTGAAAGTTTTTGGAGATGATAATAGTTTATCTCCCTACAGGGGCCACCTTTCTGGGATTTAATGTCTTACACTAGTGTCTTGATATCAAGGTTTGGGGTCTGGCAGTAGTCCCCAGTTTCAAAATCGGTATAAATAACAAGGGATTTCCATATTGTCCATAAAAGAGACTGAAAGTGGCCAGCAACCTGAAACAGTGAACTGTCTTCATCTACCATTGTTTTCCTTTCAACATGAGTTTGTACCAGGTCTGCTTGAACCACAAGCCAAAATGTATTTTCCTCTGGTACAATTTAAAAATCAGAGATGACTGAGTTAAGGCTGATGGGTCGTGTGCACAGACACACCATGACGGCTTATTGTTGGGTTTGCTTAGAAACATAAAAGAAAGAAGTCTTTGCTTCAGGTGGCGCTTGAAGACCTCTACTATAGAATAATTTCAAACTTAAAAATATTATCTTTCTTTGTTAATTTGGAAACTGTCTGTGAGAAATTGATTTATCCTTTCATGTTTGGCTATGTTGATGGGCATAAGGGCTAGAAAAAAGAAAGCTCCTACTAGATTGATAGACCAAATGTGGGGTAATGACGATGCAGCTACTGTGATGCATCTTTTGTATGGTTCAAATCATGAGCTAACCTGGGGTTTTCTGAGCTCTCACCTTCCGTAGACTTTATAGGTATTAAATTCTTGTTGTGACTTTGACCATTGCTTATGATTTCTGGGAAAGATTGTGGAATTTAAAGATTCTTCTTTCTCCTTCATTCATCTAAACTAGGAAGGGATGTTGGCTTAAATCTGTGTTTTTGAGTTTGTTTTTGCTGTGAGATCTTATAGTCGTCATATATAAAATCTGATCAGTGTTCTATTTTATAGATCTTTTTGGATTTTATAGATCTTTTTGTGATCTTATTGGAGTTCTTTTTGTACATGTTTTTATTCTTAATACAGGTTTCTTTGTTTGCCATTCTCCCCCCACCACCCACACACAAAAAAAAAATTTTTTTTAGCATTAGATACTTATTTTTAGCACGACATGTTTCCCATCTCACGTTTACATAGAGAGGGAAAGTGCTAGTGTGTCTTTAGATGGACATAGATACTTATTTGTAGAAATTGATATACACTTGTATAACCTCACTTGCATGTGAATACTTATGTCAATGAGTAGTTTCTTATCCCGAATCATAGACCAACCTATGATTTTTTGAAGAACCTCATTTTCTTTGTTTGCTCTTAAGATATTATTATCTTTTTTCTGTTTCAGGAAAATGCTTTGGAAATCGTGATCAGACTCATGAGGCACACAAAATTGTTGTTCAAAGTGTATCTGTCCTCCTGTGCAGAAACTCATTTTCTCATACTGACTCTTCTCTTCCGCTGACTGTCTTGCTTGATTTAATTGGTAAGGAGTACTCAGAAGATGTTTTTGCTGTTGAACGTGCGGGAGTACTTTACAACCTTTGTTGGTTCTCTTTGAAGGGTTACCGTTCTATGAAATCCAGGTACTTGTTATTCTAGGTACTGATGTCTCTGTATTTGTTTATTAAGAGGTTAGTAGTGTCTCAATTTCCAACAGAATTAGTCTTCTTTTTCCTTTACAATTAAGAAGGGTTCAGGCATGGGTTTTTGCAATATCTTCCTCAATTTTTTCCTCAGCGCCATCAATGAATACCACCATTTGTGGTGCTTTAGTTGGATAATTTAGAGTCATCAAACATTTAATCATCACTGAGAATCACTAATTCTGTTATTTCTGCCTTCTCAAATTCAGATCAGAAGAATATGCATTTGTCAATGAAATGTTACCGTTGCCAAATACCGGCAAAGGGCGGTGGAAGTGATCGAGGAATTAATTGCCCAGCTTTAGCCTTGTTAATATCTTGGGTGGGGTGTTTATGGAATAAGGGTGGATCTTGAGACTTTTATGGTTTTCTTAATTGGTTAGGATGAGGAACTGCAGTAATTTATTTTGATAAGAAAAATTACAAAAGCTATTATTTAGCATAGTCATGTCTTCTGAGGTTGGCAAGATAAGAGAGAGGGAGTAGTTGGGGAGATATGTAGAGATATCACATGTAAGGGAGAGAGGTGGATGAGAAAGTATTTGCTCTCCTGTCCTGAATGTTGTAAGTCTGAGACACATTTTGAGGCTGAATGAGTGTGGAGAGTTATGACCTCTTTTTGTAAGTAGTAATTAGCTAGTCAACTTATTATTCATGGCATGTCTGTGGTAATGGTATTAGACTCATTGATAAAATATTTAATATGATATGCGAAGCTTGACACTTTTCTTATAACAGATACGGATGCTGTATGGCTTTGGACATTATTCAACCTTTTTTCACTGGGTCTAATTCTTTTCTTGACTAAAAAATAATCACTGAAGTTTAATAGACAGCTGTAATTTGAATGCATGGTGCAATTGAACCCCCTGGTCCCTAAGGCTGTCTTAATCGTCTAAGCCACTCATAATCCTCCATTAAAGTGTTTGTGATATTGTATAAGCATAAATTTATGCAAGATAAGAATATATATATATATATATATTTTCAAAACTCCCCCCTTTGGGTTCGAGATACATAATAACATAGCCTAATTTGTAGTTTTGACATGTAATTGCAGCATTAGGAGGGTAGCTTTGTTATTGTGATAATGGGCTTTTTTGTAGTCGCCCTAGATTACATTTTATTATTCTGACTTGTGTATATTATTTATGCTATTTTTAATTGATTCAGCTCTGATAGCTTCTTTACAAGTGTTTTTCCCCCCCAATTAACTTCCTTTTGCTTTTCTCTTCTTTATTTACCATTGTTCATCAGGAACAGTTGCTGTGATCTGTCTCACTTACAGTTTCAGAAATTAGTTTCTTGGTTGATGCTGGCCTTTGTGCTTTGCCGTGAGGCTCCCATTCTTTTTCAGAAGGTTAAAATGTTACTCTTTTTTTCCCTCCTGGTTTTGAAATTCTCTCTTATTGTTGTACATAACATTATCTAACATGGTTTAAAGATTTCAGAAAAGGAAGACAAATTGCTGATTTACCATTCCGTCATGGTTTTTCTATTCATGAGTTTTTAAATGTGCTCCATTTTGAGTTTGTATTTGTGTAATGACGTGTAAACTGTGGCTTATACGTGCTAGATAATTCATATGGAGATATATGGAGTTGTTGAACTCTCAATAGTTTTTCAAGACTGCCCATGTTGTTGTGGGATTGTATCATTGCATGTGAAGTATCAATTCCACATTTCTATCTCTGCAGGCACCTGTGTACAAAAGTATAAGAAAGTTGGTGGTATTGATGCAGATTGCTGTCGTAGAAATCTTATTTCAGGATAGTTTATATGATAGTGGAATGTTTTTTTTTTTCCTTCAGATGTTATGTCAGAGGATCTTATCTACATAGTTTCCGAGTTTTCCTTTTTGAATGGTCTTTGGCCACTCTAAATAGGACAATAGGACCTTACGTTTATGTTCTTTTAGCATATTTGATTATTGATGTAATGAAAATTGGATTTCTCCCTAACTTCTCTGGTTTTCTCTCTTTACTAATTCTTTCTTTCTCTCCTTTCTCTTTTGCTTACTATCCTGCACCGCGTATGATGAATCTACTTGCAGTATGACGTCAAGTGTTGACTGTGTTCAAACAGGAATTATTTGAATTTAAATAAACATGTCCAAATCAGATATGATCTCAGCCCTCAGTGTGTGACACCTTCTGAATTTAGGATGTAGAATTCTTATGGAATTTTCTGTGTTTTGCTCTATATTTAACTTAATTTTCATTGGTCCAATTGCAAGTTATTACCATTTATTTTGACAATTGTTGGTATTTTTTCCTACTTCTTTTGTCCCTACCCCCCCTTCTCTGACTCTTCTTGATGTTTGAATTATTTTTTTGTTGATTTTGATAAAACAGGTTTCTAAACTGCTCGCAGTTATTTATGTACTCTCTTCCACAAGCAAGCTCTTTTCTCTGTCATCTTCCTCCAAAGTACTCTCTGAAAGTCATTGGGCTTCTTTTTTTCATCAAGCTTCACTTGGAACTCATCTTAATTACAAGTTCTTATCAAATATGAGTTGGCGATTTAAAGCACAAGACATTGTGGATACTGAGGTTTGTCTGCTTTCTTCATAAACATCTTGGTCGCTTAGCATCCAGTTGTTGTATGTCAGAGAGGACATCCACCTTTATCTCTCTTTTTATCTTTCCCAATATCCTAATAAGTACGTGGAATTGAAAACATAATTTTGCTTGGATTTGGTAATTTATATTTGCAGGCCTCACATGTAACTGGCTCATCTTGCATCAACACAGAAGCGGGCAAATTAATCAGGTCTGAGCTGCTGCATTTTCAGGACACATTTTTTTGGATTAAATCACATCTTACTAAATCTGTCTTTATTTTATTCTCTGCTGTAGGATTTCTCCTGAATCCATCAAAGATCTTGAACAATTTGTAAAAGATTTTCTTTTGAGCCTTCCTTGCACCACCGTAATCTGTGTGACTTTGCTAGGAGGTGCTTATACTAGTTTATTACAAGAGTTGCTACCGCTCCCTTCATGTGTTCATGCATGGATGATGTTGTCACGCTTCAATTCTATAAATCAGCCCATTGTTGTCCTTCTACCAGTAAATGCAGTACTACAAGGTACTTTGCTTTATATAGAGATTGGGAATCCTTAGATATTCAAATACACACAATTGTACTTCTCTATGTTATAACTATTTTGCTGTATTTATCAGAGGATGCAGACTATGATGATGATGGTGCAATTACTAGCTTCAGGGAATTGCGTGAGATTAAGGATTGTGGTAAAAACTGGCACTGCCCCTGGGGTTCCACCATAGCGGATGATGTAGCTCCAGCATTTAAACTAATAATGGAGGACAACTATTTATCGTCAAGAAGTTCCTACGGAGATTCACTGGGGCAAAGATCATTGTGGTGGAACCGGAGGACAAACCTTGATCAGCGTCTTTGTGAATTTTTAAGGTAGTTGCTTTCTCGATCTATCTATGCATCATATGTTTATGATGGCACAGTTGCCAAACATGTCAATCTAACTTCATGGTTAGAGTTCTTAGTTTTCCCTTGGATGCACTTTGGTGTTTATGACCTATAGTACTTTTCTTCATTGGAGCTTAATGTTATATCTAGGCCATTTCATATGAGCTTAAGCTTTTTGTGTCAAGTGGTAATTTACTTGGTGTTAGAGCCAGATAGATGATCTATTGGTATTCTGTTGGGATACCTCTACTGTATTTATTAAACCATAACGAGTTGATATTTGTGTTTGTTATATTTATAGTTATGGTGATGTTTGATCCATGTGTTGCACCTGTTAGAGCATAATACTATTCTTAGTCCCTTACCTATAAAATTAATTTTTTTTAATATTGTGGTCTTTAACAAATTTATTGAGCTATTCTGGTAATGGCAGCTGAAAATTCCATACAATCATAGGCTGCCATCTGCCGTGGTTCATATTTTATCCTCGGCTTGGAAGATTAAATTTTCTAGAACTGATATATTAGTAGCTCCTAATTATCTTTTCATATATCAGGAAATTAGAGGATTCATGGTTGGGTCCTTGGAAATACATGCTTCTAGGAGAATGGTCAAACTGCAAGAACCTGGACACAGTACATAAAAAACTGGTCCGTGATCTGAAATGTAAATGCAAAGCTAACATAAACGAAAGCCTTCTTAGAATTGTTCTTGGAGGTTTGAAGGGTGCTTTTAAAGGCGAGGAATGTATAGCACAACTGTGCTTCAAGAAAGGTTGCTATGTGGGTACAGTTGGATATTCTGATAACAGTAGTTGTGGGACCTCATCTGAGGCATCAAATGGAGTTGAAAGACTTTCTGAGTTGGCCCTTCAATTAATACACGAAGCAGTGGATGAACTAGAAGAGGACTCTGGACATAGAGAACCTACTATTCTAGTGCTGGATTGTGAAGTGCAGGTGAGGCTTTAAATCCTTCATCCTGTGTGTTTCTCTGATATTGTTTTTGGCAGTTTGCATTCAATGTCTATTTATTAAGAAGCCAGTTTTTGTTTTTTTGGATAGCTGTAAAATATGTTTAGTGATTCAGTTTCTTCTGTTATTCAATGTGATATAATAGGCAGCTATCAACTCCTTTATATTATTTGCTGGTTTGGATATAGATGGGGTTGTGTAGAGGTGTTTATGGTCTTAAGCAATGGGTTCAGATTAGTCCCTTTCCATTTTGGAAGCGTTAAGCTGGACCTTCCTTTGTAGATGTGTTCTAGTAAGTGCATCACCTGAATGCAAATCACTTCATATTCTTAATGGTCATATTTGGGCTTCACACATATAGCTGATTTTAGCATTTAACATGTTTCTAATTCAAACCTGATCAGTGGATTTTATTGGCATTATTTTGGAATGATGATGATTTGCCCCTTCTTAGTAAACACACAGATGTATACCTAACTGGTTAAACTGGTGACTGTTGGCAGATGCTACCATGGGAGAATATACCTATACTGAGAAACCATGAGGTCTATCGCATGCCTTCTGTTGGTAGCATAGCTGCAACTCTGGAGAGAATCCACCGCCATGAACAGCTTGTTAAGGGGCTTCTTGCTACTTTTCCTTTGATAGATCCCTTGGATGCATTTTATTTGTTAAATCCCAGCGGCGACCTCAGCGAAACACAACTTCTGTTTGAGGACTGGTTTAGAGATCAAAATTTGGTGGTATGTCTGATCTGGCCTTTTGTAAGAAAGAACATGATAGAAAGGCCAGATCTTAAAATCACATTGTAGACCCATTGCTCTGCACTTTCTTGTGGACATAAACATGCACTAATAAGTACTTGTATAAATCTCTATTCTCATCATAATACATCAAAGTCGATTCACAGAAAAAATCTTTAAGCAATTTTGTTTGAATTACAGGGGAAGGCTGGATCTGCACCCACAGCTGAAGAATTGACTCTAGCCTTGAAAAGCCATGACCTCTTCATATATCTTGGCCATGGAAGTGGTATGCTGAATTAATTAATTTGTAAATGATAGAAGGGTGTTCCATCTGTCCTTTTGTTTCCTCTGTTGTTTTGTTTGACGAAAGTTCCCTGATTATTGATTTTTTATCATTCTGGCCATAAAGGTTCACAATACATTTCTAGGCATGATCTTCTGAAGCTGGAGAAGTGTGCTGCTACTTTCTTGATGGGATGCAGTAGTGGTTCTTTGTCATTAAACGGTTGTTACATTCCGCAAGGTACTCCTCTGTCCTATCTGCTAGCCGGGTCCCCTGTAATTGTTGCCAACCTTTGGGACGTTACAGACAAGGACATAGACCGTTTTGGGAAGACCATGCTTGATGCTTGGTTAAGGGAAAGGTCAAGTGTTCCCGTGGGCTGTGACCAATGCTCTTCAGTTCAAGATGAGGCCAAGAACGGAAGAGGCAAAGTTAACAAAAAAAGAATGTCGCGGAAGAAATTACCTGAAACTTCGGATATTAGTTTATGTAACAATGGTTGTGATCATAGACCAAAGCTTGGATCATTCATGGGCCAAGCTCGTGAAGCATGTAAACTCCCTTTCTTGATTGGGGCTGCACCGGTGTGTTACGGTGTCCCAACCGGTATAAGAAGAAAACCAAGTTTATAGGACTAGAAAAGAAGTCATTTTCTCTTGCTGTGCCAATGAAGGTTAGGCAAGTATTCACTGTTTCAGTTTCACTATTCCCCATACGTAATATAGGTCTATCAAACACGGACTCTGTTCAACTAAATTATGTAAATTTTCGTGTACCTTATGTAATCCTAGTCAGATAGAGGGGAAAAAAAGGAAGAAAGAAAGAAAGAAAGAAAATGCTTCTCTTTTCCATATTTCTCCTTCATTTTGAAATCTTTTGGTCCGGGTAATAGAGAAATTTTTTGAGCATTTACCAATTAGAAATGTGAAGAAGTTGTCCACATTTGTCTCCTTAACTCTTAAGCATGTGATAGCAAGGAAAAATGTTTTACTAATTACTACTGAATACTGATCACCTCAGGGAATTTTCAATGACGTATTTAAATTTCAATCAGGGATTTGTTTACAACACATACTATTTTTTAGCTAGGATGATTGGCATCCTTGAGAATCAAGTGAAATGGGATGACATCCTTCATCTCGGAGAGTTTGGTTCCTTTCTGAAGATGTTCAAAT
Source organism: Citrus x changshan-huyou (assembly GCA_039657385.1). NCBI lineage: Eukaryota > Viridiplantae > Streptophyta > Magnoliopsida > Sapindales > Rutaceae > Citrus > Citrus x changshan-huyou. Next base: position 12,267,282 of record CM077549.1, read on the forward strand.
GGGATGACAATTGTCAGTGAAATTCCTATTTCTGGGAGTAACGAAACACTAATTAGCTCAAAAGATGGTAAACAAAAGAAGTCAATGACGGTGTATTTTTCTACAACACAACATCCGATAGAATGACCACACACTTAGGTGGGGGTCACAGCCGTCCAAATTCTCGTGCTCCTAAGCCGAGATTGCAAAATGCCTCTGATTTTCTTTGAACGATCTTAATCTCACGGATATAGGGTATTTACTCACAGATAGAAACTGCATTACGTTGAACTGTGTCATGTCAACGGCCAATGGGGTTCTGCAATTTACTAACTGCTATAATCCGTCTGGCTGCCAGAGTTGGATTTAGAAGCAGTAAGATGCAAACCAATCAAACTTATCCACAATCAAAGATCTAATAGTCACTACATACATTGGAAACAGTCAGTCATTTACATGTTTCCCATCTCAAATAAATTCCCAGGTAATAATGTTTCCCTGGGCATGTTCAGATAAACATGCTTATTGAAAAAATTACAATGAACATAATTTCACAGATCACCAAACAAATTACAAGGTTTACAAAGGTTATTTGCACGATTAACAATCTTTATGGTTAGACATACAGGAGGTAGAAGGAAAAAGGTAACTGGGAAATTACATCTAAAATTACATAACAGGAAAGAAATTGGTTTTCTACCTCCCATTTCTTCTCAGCCAATCTATCATGTAGATTTTGCAAAACAAATGAGAAGTACACCAACACATCAAGTCAAAATGCTTTATATTTTTTATTTTTCTAAACTTTCATCCTCCTACGACTATGTATCAACAGACCTTTTCCCACCCTCCTCTTTGTCTTTCAGTGTGATTTTTCTTTAATTATCTACCTCTAGCCTCATTGACTTCTCTACGCCTACGTCTCCTACCTGAACGGTTCAACAACACTCTGCCATGGCGGCGGAGGCGGCTAACCAATGACATACCTTCATGGTCATTATTACCGTCATTGTCTTCATCATGATCAGAGAAATCCAAACCACCGACAGGAGTTGTATGCCGAATTCCAACATCATTCTCATCTGATGTACGGTGTAAGGTCCTCTCTGACTGCCTTGCTCGCCTACTGAGGTCATTCCCTGCTCCAAATGCATGCAACAGCAAAAAGACATTCACCAAATTACCATCAAAGCCTGCCTCAAACCCTCCATCTCTTTCTGCAGAATCAGCAACAAATCTCCCATCCTCTGCATCAGTGTCGTAGCCATAATTATTTCCTTCTATTACATAGTCTCCAAAAACCATTGCTCCGGGCATTGTTGACCTTATTGTGCTGATCACATCATCTCGCTCGCGCTCGCGCTCAAACCTTCTCCATTTCTGTTCAAGAAGTGGATCCACTTCACGTGGCCTTGCAGATGGATGATCTGCTTTCATGTGTTTCCTCAGCTCCTTGTAAGTTCCGACAAAAGAGCAGTCTTCCTGCATACAATTTCTCCGTTTTGCATTCAGAAATTCTCGCGCAGGTTCCACCACAGTCCAACCTTTCACCTGGCCTCTGCAAAGGGGGCATGCAAGCTCCATAACTTCACACTTCTCTGTGGGCAAGCTGGAATCAGGTATCAAGAGACTATCAACTGAACCAGGTAAGGACTGTCCATGATTAGATGAGATTACTTTGGTGTAGGCTTTCTTGTACTGGTCAAGGCAGTTTGAAAACCGGAAGCTTGTTCCACACATATAGGGTCGGCAACCCTTGTCATGAGAAGAACAAAGGAGAAGGACAGCATTGTGTGGGCACTCCATGCACACAGAGCATGTTGCATCCTCCCAGTCTTTCTTATCCAAGGCTTTGGAGCACTTTTTTGGGTACAATCCTCTGCCGGTTGTATTGTGATTAAGAGATGGAAATGAGTACGGGGTTGGCCTGTGTTGTCGGGAAGCAACCCTGCACCTTCCTCTGCTGCCTTTTGCCATTTTCAAACTACTCCTGAAGAACACAACTTTACAACCTTATAATTACCAAGTTCCAATAATAAAGATACGCAAGAAACCATGCATATCTTTCTGTTGTTTCTCATTTGTCAAGAAACAAAGTGTAAAGTCCGTACAAAACTATTACATTGAGGAAAACATATATTTCTAAGAACAAGATATCATTTATCACGAACTTTGAAGTGGGAAGAGAAAGGGCTCCAAAGACATGTAAATAAGCAAACATCAATTCCATAATATCCAGAAAAGGTAGCTTTCTGCACAAAGTATTGAACTGCTTTGTAAAAAGCTACTAGGATACCCATATCATATCATAACAGCTCAAAAAATCTGAAAATTTCAAAGCAACCTGCTAGCAAACAACTAGTCACGTTCATACATTACATTATCTATTGGCTGCTTTTCTAAAACCAATGCATCATAGTTAGACAGCTGCACTTTTCTCCATTCTCTAGAAAGAGATTGATTTCAAGAAAAATGAACTAAATCAACACAAGTGAATACATCCTACCATTGGAAAAAGGAATCCCTTTTTACCATACACAGTTAATTGAAAAATACTCACATCTCACATCTCATTAAGGCATGCAACTCAGCACTGGTGAAAACCCAAGAAAAGAAATTTTGTAGAAATAACAAATACCAGCTACCAATTACTGCACTATTTCCTACACTGTCTGTTCTTCAAATCAACATGAAAATGGACTTTAGTCATCATACTTTACATTAATCTTAGAACTTCTGACATAAATTCTCTCAAGAATGAGTGAAACAGAATCTTTAATAACTTTTCCCTCCCTCTTCATTTTTAATGTCCTCCCTTTCAATATGGGAAAACTGAAAACCAAAAGTTGCAAACAGCGGCTGAACAAGTATATTGAGTGTATGGGAGAGAAACATCAATTATTCATTTCTTCGGAAGAACAGGATGAATACTTGACAAGCATCGGTGCAAGAACAAGAAAAGCAAAAGACAATAAAACTGTAAGTTTGAACTTCAAAGCCCTCAAACATAGATTTATCACGCACTTTGTAAAGACCCCAACAAAGCCTCAAAGATTCCAGTGCTATTTTGCGTCATACTTGCTGATTTTTTTTTGTAATCCAAAGTAAATAAGCACTAAAATGTTTTCTGAACATAAAAAAGATGTCAAATGGCAAATGCTATTTATGTGTGGTCAGGCATCATTGAACTTAACAGAAGACGGCATAAATGCATGGTACTTATCTTTTCCTAATATATCAATTCTAGTGCCAACTGCATCCTTGTCGATAGTCTTAAGCTGAAACTACTCATAGCCAAATCATCACCGAAAAACATGTTCATATCCCAATTTCCCATGGTTTCAGTTAAGCAATTCAGCTTTGCACCCGTAACACATATGATATGAGATTTCAGTCAAAAGAACAGATAAAATCTATTGGCTAATCAATAGAGAAACTCATTACCATCACTAAGGAATTCTCACCGCTCAATTGTTCCAGGCAAGTCACATTCAGTGCACAAGCATTTGTCTAATTTTGATTCAGAATTGCACCCACACTATTAAGACAGTTTCCAAAAACAAAAAATGCCATTGAAATATACAAACTGTTATTAAACAAATATTAATAAGACAGTTAATAATTTAAACACAACAACAAAGCAATAGGTATAGAACTCTGAAGAAACGAACAGACCCATTACATAGAGCAATCAAAAAAGCATGTGGGTATATACAGAAACAGTAAAAAAAAAAAAATATTACCTGCCTGGTAAAGCGCAAAAAATCTAGATCGATGAACGAGAATTAAGTGAAGAAACCAAAGTGCATCTGATAGAAACATTCGCAACATAGTCAAGTCTTTACATATTTATATAAAGAGGATAAAGCAAAGAGAATCAAAACAACGTGTTTAAGCAAAAATTCACGCTACAAGACAGATAATACCATTAATATAAAAATATTAGAAGAACATGAAGCTTCAATTTTACCCACATGGATCTATACCTATCCCCCAATATCCATTTCAGATCCACAATCAATATTTTATTCCAATTAAACAAAAAAAAATATTTTTTAATTAAAATTCAGCAACTGGCAGTAGATTCTAAATCGAAAACATAATTTACAGGAAAATTGAAATTGTACTAAAATGAGTGGTGCAATTGAGATAAGAGTCAGTTACCGGGAAAATGTTGATATGCAAAAGTTTGCGCGAATTGAAATTAAAATAGTTTAAAAGAATTTATAAAATTTAAGGTGAAAAATTAGGGTTTTAAATGGGTGACGGAATCGAGGCAGAGGAAAATTAATCGCTTATGGGCGGGATCGATTGCTGAAACATCTCATTTTACATTTATCATTTTATGGGATTCGTTGAGTTGTTCGGACGCTACTACACGAGCCGATAATAGGATCCCTAAAGTTAATGTTATTTGAAATAAATATATAATATGTTTATTTGTTTCAAATAGATCCTAGTAATCGATGATTGCTGTCAAAATGACTGAAATAATCATGTATTATACGTTATATTGGTACAGATGCTAACAATTAAATCTCCACCAAGTGGTGTCCATCTATTGAATAATAGAATGATAAATTTAAAAATTATAAAATTTACTATTTAATAGATGAGTAGCATATAACATTTAAAAATTAAATTGAAATTTAAATATTTAGAATTTGTAGCATTATTGATATTTAACATAAGAAACTTAATAGATGAGTGTGATTCATAATATTTGAAACTTAAGTTGTAACTCAAACTTACTATATAGTAGATGGCAAGCTGTTCATTTTGATAGGTAACAAGTATGGATCTATTTGATAGAATTGAAGAATGACTGCCCCCTAAAGTAGATATAAAAATATTTAGGGATCTTAGTGTCAGTAGTGCGTGTTAATATTACGGGATGACCCGGCTACTCCTCTTAAAAGATGACAGCACGCGCGGCCGAAGAAAATGTTTTGGACGCTCCGATGAAGGTGGGAGATCGGGATAGGCCCACGCGCGTATAGAGTGAGATTGGTCTTTTGAGCGCGACGCCTCTTTAGCGGCTCACGTGCTATGACGTATTCTACTACTAATCAAACTGGCCACGCAAGGGCGGCTTACTGGCTTAGCGTTAAGATGGCTATTCACGCGCGGTTGCGTAGGAGTGAAACTGACGTGCTCTGAAAATGGGGCCAACAAGTTATTTTATGCAAAAATTCAAGTGTTAGTGGCGACGTGATTTGTACTTTTTTGCTTCCCTAAGCTTCAACGTGGGCGTGGGAGTGGGCATGGTGGTACCGCGGGCTTTTTGTTTAAATATTAAACAAAACATACATATGTGCGTGCAGCATCTTAAAATTTTATTGAAGACCGAAAAAAACTATTAAGTTATATATATTTTAATAATATAATATCGTTACGTTATCGAATCATATAATTTAATATTTTTTAAATTTTAATAAAATATAAAAACATCTCTATTCAAATATTTATAGTAAAATATATTTATTTATCAGTAAATAATATAATTATTAAAAATAGTATCATGGACTATATCTTTAAGATAATTATTTTTAGAGAGTCCATCAGTGTTAACTTTAATTCAACCGAAAGAAAAGGATTATGTCAATGATGAGTTTGACGTTTAAGAACTTGAAAATAATAGACGGGAATGCTAACATTAACCAAAATATCTCTATTCAAATAAAAATATATTAAGAAATATATAATAGGTAGGAACCTACCATCAACAATAATGACAATAGAATCAATCTCTATTTTATTTATCTTTTGTTTACATATCTCTCAACCTAAATTTTTTTCATTTTTACTCTCTATCTTAGCCTCTCAATTTTTACACAAATTTTGATGATGAAAAAAAAAGGTTAAAATACAGTATTAAATGTTTGTATTTTTTTATTATTTTACTAAAAACTAAATATTTTGATCCATGATATAATTATCTCAAGCTCAATTTGCAAAATAATATTATGATTTAATTTATTGTTTTAGTTCACGGAAAATTTTTTTTTTTGGGTGGTTGGTCTTTTCATTCATAATTCCCTCTCCATCAAATGTTTAACTACTTGTCAACTACAACAAAATTAATAATAATAATAAAAAAAAAGAATAAAGATAAACGGCATTGGTGTTTGTGGACGGTGGTTTTTCATGAAGATACGATATTACGATGTTATTATTTGTTAGTATTTACTGTTTAGTGTATTAGTGCTTATGAGAATTAGACTATTGGAATGTGATTTTTTATATTACAATGTGATGTTAATTTAATTGTGTTGTTTGGTTTTATTTGGGTGCTATGTTGAACATTTAAATTTATATTTTACAAGTGGTAAATTCTTATAAAATTCATTTTTTAGGAGGTCATGCCAATTTTTTTAGAGAAATATTATTGTTTAATTAGTTTAATGGAGGTAAAATTAATATAATTTAACTTATTCGTTTTGTACTTTTTGGCTTTTACTTTATTTTATAAACTATTAAAAAATCTAAAACGTTAGGAAGTGGAGGCTTGGTACAGCATGTCCAAATTTGGACAGGCCTATGAGGACCTGGGCCTTTTTTTAATTATAGTTTAGGACTTGTGCTTGACAAAACTCGACTCAGCCCATCCATTTGCTACTCCAAATTCTATTGACTAAAAGAAAAAATTCACAATAAATTTACTCATTTATTTTCTTAATTACAATTTTTGGGACCTCCAAGAGGATATTAGATCAATCAATAACATTTTGTATCCCAAAACAATTAATTAGATATATATATATATAAACCTATATTATTATTGAGGTAGGTTTAAGAGAAAAAAATATTATATATAAATTTAGACAGATTTTGAGCCTTTAAATTAAAAAAAATTGAAAGTCTAAGATCCAAGTGACAGAGCATTATCATCATCATCATCCTTTCCTCTCTCCTATCCTTAACAAGCAATCCTCTTAAAGTTTCACCATATGGAAAAAAAATCGAAGAAAAGAAACTATAAATATATGTCATTAATAATGCATTTACCAATTAGTAATCAGAATGTGATAGAATCGAAATGAACCGAAATTAGAATGAGTTGAAACAAGAATTAGAATAAAAATGTTTACTAGAACTATAGGAATCTAAATTGGAATGACATGTGACGATGTAGAAACATTAAGACGATATAGAAACATTAAAAGGTTGATTGATAGTAGAAACTAGGTTTTTAAATAATGAAAATTTTATTAGAATAAGTCTGAAAAACTAAAATTTCTCATTCTAACTAGGGGTGGGCAAAATACCCGACCCGATCTGATCTGACCCGATCGGATGAGGAAGTGCCAACCCGATCGGGTTGTGATCGGATCGGTTTAAACCCGACCCGATCCGAATACCCGATCGGGTCTTCCAAAAAAAAAAAAACTCACTCACACATTACACTTTACGCTTTACTTTACAGTTTACAGTCTACACATTACACAATACACACGCACACTGCACACTAGATGCAGACGGCAAAGGGCAAACCTTCACAGCTCACAACTCACATGTACTCACAACAATTCACACACAGTCACACACTGTGAAACTGAAACACACAAACAACACATAGAACAGAACCAATTTGCTGTGAGTGCTGCCGAAACCAAAGGCCTGAAGTCTGACTCTGAACCCTCTTCAATCTGCTGCCGAAACTGACACCCAACATGAGATCTACTGCCGCGATCTGTGCCGTGAGCTGTTACCATCTGCTACCGCGATCTGTGCCGTGAGCTGTTGCCATATGCTGCCGCGATCTACTGCCGTGAGCTGCCGTGGCTGAAGCCTCCAACCCGACCCGACCCGAGCTTTCTCCTTTGTGTTGTGGCTTTGTGACTCGAACTCGTTTTTGAAGATTTGAAGTTTCATAATTTCAAATTCAATATTTCATGGTATATGTATATAGTTTAATAGTTATATATGCTAAATTATTAGTTATTTAAATCCAACCCGAACTTAACCCGAATTAGTGACCCGACCCGATCCGACCCGAATATAATTCGGGTCGGATCGGGTCGGGTCACTAATTCGGGTTAAATTCGGATTGATTCTTGTCTAACTCGAACAACCCGAAACCCGATCGGGTTAACCCGAACCCGGTTTTGATTCGGGTCGGATCGGGTCGGGTCACTAATTCGGGTTAAATTCGGATTGATTCTTGTCTAACTCGAACAACCCAAAACCCGATCGGGTTAACCCGAACCCGGTTTTGCCCACCCCTAATTCTAACCCTAAGTATATCAAATTTACTAAAATAGCCAAATCTGAAGTATTATTTTATAATGAAATTCTCTTAATCTAATTAAGGAAAACAAAACAAATAGCGTCTAAATACAATATCTAGAAAAAAAAGATAAAGAACATAAAAAAGCAGGAAAAATAGCAAAATAACTTAAAACTAAAAAAAGACCAAAAAAGAATTGGAATTTTTTGCTTGACCACAGGGCAAAACGATGGAAGCATTTTGGGTTTTGTATTATTGCAAGCTTCGAAACAGTATATTATATGCCCAAAACGAACACCTACGGAAGGTACCTTGCTCATTCCACATAATCAACTTGCATCAACAAGTATTGCCATTGATGTGCTTGTTTTGTCTTGAAATATGAATGAATTATTGGAAGCTATTATAATACTAACTATTATTATTATTTGGGAAAAATTTACACAATCAACCCTAAAACTTTACAATTTTTTGTATTTAACCCCCCAAACATTTTCTTATCATAACTAGCTAAATTTTTTTTTGTCTCAAATTATCCTCCTCATTTCAATCGCCCAACTCTCTCTAGCCACACCCCAAACTATTGTTTCTTGAACGGCAAACGGCAAACGGCAAACGGTGGCAACAATGACGAACGGCATGCAACGACATTAGCGAACTAAAATCCAACCAAATCCATCATTATCTATCCGAATAAAAAACGAATCCAACAAATTGGAAAGAGCCCAAACCCTATGTAAATTAACTTCATCATTTTTTTTATGATTTTTTCGAAAAGAGTTTGATTAATTTTTGTATACGCACACAACACAGAATTAAATTACGTGGCAATGTTGATAGTGAGTCGTTTTTGGGAATCCATAAGTTCACATGTGCAAGACTGTCTGTCTGCCAGCCCTTTCATTTTTTTATATCTCCAAACATTTATTAGAGTCCCACATTTATCACACATCATTAAGTAAAATGTGCCAATTAGTAAGAGCCAGCTTCTTTCTCCTGTTTTCTTGCGTATGTTGCATTCTAAGTATCACTGAAATTTTTTTTTTTTTATATTAATCACGAGATATCATGTTTTCTTGCGTATGTTGTATTCTAAGTATCACTGAAAATTTTATACCGCCAATAGGTGCAAGAAAATTATATACATTCTATCAACACCTACATGTTGCAATTCTCAATGACTGCCAAATCTTCATACCATGAATATCAAGTAACTTCTAAATCTTCATATCATGAATTAGCACGATTCATGCACGGCTAAAGCAAAAGATTAATTTTTCAGAAATTATCAAGAAATTAATGCAAGTGAAATAAGCTAAGGGTGATTTCGATAATGTTTTCAGAGAAGATACAGAACGAAGATAAAAAGAGAGAGAGAGAGAGAGAGAGAGTGAGAGAGAGAGATAGAAATAATTTCAGTCGATGCAAAAAAGGGGCAAGCTCCACACATGCATGCATGTGTCTGACTAACAGGACATGGCTTGGATCAAGTATCAATAGAGGAAATATCATCTTATAATTTTATAAAATAAGCATCAAAATATTCAACAAGTTGAGATTTATGAAATATTGGGAAAATAGACAAATAATAAAGAAACTCATGTAAGCATACTTAAGTATAATTTCCAAAACAAAACGTTACATGCCCATAAAAATTAAGAGTGAAAGTTTAGAATCGAACCTCCAGCCATGAATGTGTCCTATGCAATTGTTTGCTTTTGATTTTGATACTTCTAAAGCCTCTGTAATCAGTAGTGATGGTGTAGTATATATTTTCTTTTTTATTACAAGCCTCCAGGGACCAAAACCATTGTAAACCATTTCCTTATATTTCATCTTTCCATAAAAGATGAAATGATGGTAGTTATAATTAGGTTTGACAATTTAGTCCGACCCTATTTTTGGCCTGATTGATCCGACCCTAATTTTTGAGGTTAGGGTTGCGTTAGGGTCAAAATTTTAAGGCTCGAACAAATTTCGGGTCAAGGTCGGGTTAAAGCTGACCCGACCCTATTAAAAAAAAAATTGTGTTTTTTTTGAGTTTTTATTTGTATAAGACATGAGTTTTTTATTTTTTATTTTTTATGTTGGGTTGTTAAATTAAATTGTGTATGAATAAAATGGTTGTGGAAAGTGGAATTGAATTGGGTTTGAAATGGTTGAGAAATTGTTGAATTGGTTGAAATGGTGGTGGGAAATGGGAAGGTTAACTATTTCGGTAGGGTCGGGTTGGGTCTGACCCGATGTTGACCCGATTCAGGTCGGGTCTGACCGGATCCTAATTAAATAGTGTTCGGGTTTTTTTAGGGTCGGGTTTCAAAATTTTTTTGATTGGGTTGGGTAGGGCTTGGCCCAGCCCGAGTCCGACCCGATATTTTGCCATTCCTAGTTATAATTAGTCATCACACCATCTAACAACTAGCTTTATTTCTCTAAACGTGGTAAAATTAAAATCAATAAAATATTGGTCCACATACTGTAAGCTTCTTTTTAGAAAGTACCTCAACAGCTAAGTGTCTAACAGTTCACACTACAAGTTAAGCAGATCAAATAAACAGAACAAAGGAAATAACTGATCAATTTAATTCTTCGTGCAATAGCCACGGCAACAGAGAAAATATGCCCACATGACTACATTAATGCTACTGGCGTGGATGGTACCATCACCATGATGATATGAGACTGAAAACATTGATTTCATAATTTTATAAAATTTCATAATTTTATAAAATTTCATATAGAAGATATAATTGATTTGAGTTGGTTTAACATAGAAAGAAAGAATAATAAGGAATGATATCAATGTGGCGTGTGATGAGAATTGATAGAGAACAAATGTTGATAATGTAATAATGAAATATGTATTTATTGAAATATATTTTTCAATAAAATAATGCTATAAAAGTTTAACATTGTTTGGAAGAAAATAGTTTGACAATTAAAAGAGATATCTATGCAATGCTTTGAGTTTATTTTATCACTTTACTAACCAATTTGTAACTACATATTAAATAGAAGTTGAATTAATTCTGATCTAAGACTCTAGAGAATGTTGAAAAATGATTTGATTATGTATACAAACAATATTAGAGATGAGATATATCAAAATCAATTACAAGAACAATAATAAGAACATATTCTGCAAAAGTTATAAATACATATAATATAAATTTAGTTTCAAATTAGGAAATTATGAATTTGTATAGTAAAAGAGTCCAATAGAAAAATAGAATTTTTTTAAAAAGAGATTTGCTTAGGGAACAACTTTAGCTTGGTTTAGTTTGTGAAGGCTCAAGTAATTGGAAGCAACGCAATCGAAGGAAATACAAACTTCCGATTTTGAAAAAGTAATTGCTAAAATGCTAAAAATATTGGGACAATAGACAAATAATGAAGACATATTTTTTATTTACCATTATACATATATTTTTAGCACGAGTCTAATTATCAAATAAAGTCTACTTTAACAAAGAATAAAAGCTAATTTCATTGTTACCCCTGTTGTGCTTTCTTTTATTTTATTTTCTTTTTGTTATTGAAGTTGCCTTGCAAACTGCTCCAAGCTGATTTCAAAATTTCCTTTTACTCTACGATCTTTTGAATGGTCCTACTATTTGTATTCCTTTATGTGGGACTAGTTTTTTCTTTAAACAAAATTTCAGCCATGAGAAACCTTACCCATTGAATACCAACTTTGAATTTTATTATTATTCAAACTTAGAAAACTGCAGAAACAAAGTGCCTTCACAGCACCAGTTAAACTGTGTCTAGCGACCATGCTGGTTCTATTTTTACTTTATTAAATATATACAAAATTAAATCAACTGAGCCTCTAGTTTCACTATTTTCCAACTTGAAATTAAAGCGAAGAATTGATGATGGTATTGGAGTTACTTATTTAATTTTGCTATAGGTCATGGGGAATCAGATGGCCATCCATTTTATGTCTATTTTATGTACTATTGGCCACTAAGTAGCTTCGTCACATACGTATATTGGGATGTCATATGCCCTAAAAGATAAAGCTGAAAATCAGTCACAAATCTGAAGTGAAAAACAGTAGCTGGAAAAGAATCTATGTTTTGATTCTTAGTTTATAAGCTCAAACAATCTATATCTATATCTATATCTATATATATATATAAAGTTAGGACTACAAGAACTGATGTGGTGGCATCATCATTTCATATTCTCTATTATCTAATAAATTGGTTGAAATTAAAAAAATAATTACATTATAAAATATTAAAATAGAAAATAATTATTAGATTATAAATGATTACATGTCTTTTCCTCCTTCTATTTAAATTCAACAATATGTAACCATTAATTATAAGTCTTGAAACATTCATTTATTTTATTATGCCAACAATTAAATTTTAGTGGCTTAAAATACATCAATTAATTAATATAGGAAGGAAGGTTCCTTCATCTTTCCTCAACAATGCCATTAAAGCCTAATTTTCATGTCATAATCCCATATTTAATTATTCAATCTTTTGTTTAGTGCCTTTTGGCTTCTTCAAATTCCATAAACATTAAATATTTAAGATTTGTGTTATCATTATTTCTCATCTTTTTTTATTCTCTATTATCTAATATATTGGTTGAGATTAAAAAATAATTACATTACAAAATATTAAAAATCTATATCTATCTATCTATATCTCTATATATATATATAAAGTTGGGACTAGAAAATGACAAAATGTGATGTGGCATCACTATTTCTCATCTTCTTGTATTCTCTATTATCTAATAAATTGGTTGATATTAAAAAAATAATTACATTACAAAATATTAAAAATAAAAAATAATTATTAGATTATAAAAGATTACATGTCTCTTCCTCTTTCTATTTAAATTTAATAATATGTAACCATTAATAATAATTAATTATAAATCTTGAAATATTTATTTATTTTATTATGCCAACAATTAAACTTTAGTGGCTTAAATATATCAATTAATTAATATAGGAAGGAATGTTCCTTCATCTTCCCTCAACAATGTCATTATGGTCTAATTTTAATGCTATAATCTCATATTTAATTATGCAACCTTTTGTTTAGTGCCTTTTGGCTTCTTCAAACTTTATAAATATTAAGTAGTTAAGATTTGTGGCATTATTATTTATTATCTTTTTATATTTTCTATTATCTAATATATTGGTTGAGATTAAAAAATAATTACATTACAAAATATTAAAAATAGAAAATAATTAATAGATTACAAAAAATTACATGTCTCTTCCTCTTTCTATTTAAATTCAACAATATGTAACCATTAATAATAAATTAATTATAAGTTTTGAAACATTAATTTATTTTATTAAGCCAACTAAACTTTAGTGGTTTAAAATACATCAACTAATTAATATAGGAAATAATGTTCCTTCATCTTTCCTCACCAATGCCACTAGGACCTAATTTTAATGTCATAATCCCATATTTAATTATGCAACCTTTTATTTAGTGTCTTTTGGCTTCTTCAAACTCTATAAATATTAAGCATTTAAGATTTGTTATGTTTGGATTTTTTTTATTATTTAACCAACATCCTCTTTAGAAATGTTATTGTGTTTTTATTTTTTGACTTATTTAAATTTTTAATATTGTGTGTTTCATGGAATACTCTTTTCTTCATGAGTTAAACAATGATAAAGATAGTTGGATGATAAGGGTTAGGCTTTGTAAGATGTGGGAGTCTGTTAATACTAAGAAAAATAGAGAGTTGATTAGTGTGAACATAATTTTTATTGATGAAAATGTTGTGTACACTTAACTATACACATTAATATATATTTTTAATGTTAACAAAAAAATAATTAACTTTCATAAATAATATTAGTTTTATGAGGCTGCGTCATCTTTAAAAAAAAAAAATTCATATTTTTTATCAATTTCATCAAGTACAAAGTAATAAAAAAAGATAATACTAATTTTTTTTTTAAAGCCGCACGAAGTGCGGTTCCATTTCCTAGTTAATAGTATATAGAAAATGCATGATAAAACGTAGAATTGATGGTAATGGAGTTCCTTATTTAATTTCGCTGTAGGTCATGGGGAATTAGACGGCCATCCATTTTTATGTCTATTTTATGTACTATTGGCCACTAAGTAGATTGGATATTTTATAAGTAGTTTGAAATAAGTCAAAATCAATTACAAGAACAGCAACATATTTTATAAAGGCCACAAATACATAATATAAATTTAGTTTTGAATTATGTAATTATTAATTCATATATTAAGAGAGTCTTATCGTAAAATAGGAATTTTTTGAAAGAGATTTGCTAAAGGAAAATTTTTTGTTTGGTTTAGTTTGTGAAGGCTAAGTAATTGAACGCAATGCAAGTGAAGGAAACATGAACTTCTAATTTTTACAAAGTAATTGCTAAAATATTTGACAAGCTTGAGATTTTAAAAAGGCTGGGAAAATAGAAAAATAATAAAGACCTACAAGTTGGCAGAGCAGATAAACAAAAGAAAACAGAGTAGATATTTACCATTATACACATATTATTTCAAAAAAGAATATCGCCTTTTTTTTTTGAAAAGACGCACAGTCTGCTATTACTACTACTATAGAATGTTAGCTACTACATATAAGCACGTGTCTAATTACCAAATAGATTCCACTTTAACAAAGAATAAAAGCTAATTTCACTGATGGCACATGTTGTGCTTTATTTGATTTTTTTTTTCCTTTTAGTTATTGAAGTTACTTTGTAAACAACGCCAAGCTAATTACAAAATTTCCTCTTACTCTAGGATCTTTGCAATGGTCCTACAGTTTGTATTCCTTTCTATTAGATTGGTTTTTTTTTTCTTTAAATAAAATTTTAGGGATGAGAAACCTTATCCATTGAATATCAATTTTGAATTTTATTAATATTCAAACTTAGAAAAATACAGGAACAAAGTGCATTAATAGCCGGTTAAATTATGTCTAGCTGCAATGTTCTTCTCATTCTTACACATGGCATTCTGCACTCTTGCAATGCCATTTCTTGTTATGGCAGCAGCATTCTTGATCATGGCATCACAAGCAAATGCTTTTGATTTGCTTTGTTTGATTTTTGTTTCTGATTTTTTTTTGGCATTGCGGGTGTTGTTTCTCTTTTGATTTTCTATTTTTGTTGTTATGGGATTTGGAGATGGTATACATCACTACATGCATGAAGATGACGTAATAAAGTGCATTTGATAAATGCCCCTAACGAACCTCAAACTCTCGTACACTAAAAATAAATTCAATTTTATATATACAAAAAGAATTAGCTCTCAAGTATATTATTTGATAATCACAAAAACAGCAATTCACTCCAATAAATCTCATAACAAACATGTGGTCTATATTGCAAGTCTTTGTAGAGAAAATAGGAAGGACATATAATTGAATTTTATCATGATAAAGAACTCTTAACAAATTCATATACACCCCTTACAAATTCATTTGTTTCTTTTTTTCCTTTAATCAACAGCTAATTACAACCTGGATACTTCATTTAGTTTTAGTTAATTTTCTGTAGAGTTGTGTTGTGTGAAATTAATTAGAAAACAATCTTTAACGAAGTCTTATGAAAATATCTTATTAGTTAGACTTCCCGATCAAGCAACTATTCATCAAATTTTGTATTGTGGTACTGTTGAGCTCTTATGTCAATTATGGCCAGACAACGACTTAGCTAACAGTGAGTTATATGCGAACATAAGAGCTGTGAATGAGCTATGTACTATTTTTATGTGACAAATAATGTACTCTGTTTTTATGGCCTTTCTCTCTTTAGTTGTTTTTTTTTTTTTGATACATTGATATTGTAATCAGAAGCTTACTGATATGTGCATTCAGAAATCTTTCGGGAGTTTTTGTCTTTTGATGTAGTTGTAGGACACAATCTGAATATTCTTTCCTCACTTAATACTGGAGAAATCCCGATTCCCAAGCGGTTTTCTCTGTTAGTTGCTGGATAAACTGTAATGTGAATTTCTATCTAATGGGTATCATAATCCTTTTAGTTAGTTTGAGATGGTTGATATGGATATAATGTTTAATATCCAAAATTCAGATGATGTTAATCTTGGGAGTACTTTTGTCATGTTTCCTTTTGTGTTTGTGTTGGTATCTTAATTTTGTACTCAACGTCAAGGACAATATGAACCTATTTTAGGTAACATGATGCAAATTCATGTTTAAGAAACCATTTCATCAACCATTCCAGTGTTTAACAAGAATCTATATATATATATATAAAGTTGGGACTTGAGGAGGTGATGTGGTATCACAATTTCTTATTTTTGTACATTCTCTATTATCTAATAAATAGAGAAATTTTCTTTTAAATTTGGCTTTTCATCTTCTCATAATTAATTTGATTGTTATTACACAATAACAATTATGTAAAGATTTTAATGAGACGTATTCTTTGTAATGAACATCTAAGGGAGAGTGTTAAGAATTTATTAAAATAAATGTAGATGTTCATAACATATATCTTTTAGTCTCACCACTATCTCTCATTAGCAACCTTTAGCTTCCCTATAACTCTCACTATCTCGTAAGGAATTACGATTCATAATTTTTCATTAATTTCATGGAGTGATTATGTAACTATAAAAGGAGAGCTCATCTTTTTATTTTGTACACACACAATTGGAATGAATAAAATCACTCTATAATATATTCCCTCATTTTATTCTTTATCTTGCGTTGCTTTTTTATTTGTATTGCTGGCTAATAGTTTTTTTTTTGTTTTTTATAAGACTGCCTCATCTTAAAAAAAAATCAATTCATATTTTTTATCAGTTTTATCAAGTGTAAAGTAAGAAAAAAAAGATAATACTAAATTTTTTTTTCAAAGCCGCGTGAAGCGCGATTCTATTTTCTAGTTATATATATAAAACCGTACAGGAAAATGAAGTTAATTTCAACAACTGAGAAAGAGATAGCCATTATACATTGCGCATTCACACTCAATAAGAAATTAATTCATTAATATAGGCATTAAGATGCTTGGTTTATTGTTAATAAAAGTTTAAAAAAAAATCATTTTTCTTTGGCATCTATTGTGCATTTTAAGAGGAAAAAAGTTTATTCCACTCCAATTCATAAGAATATTCCTTTTTTTGTCAAAATATTCAGAAAATTTGAACATTCATTGCAATTGTAACAGTTTTGATGAATTCAAATATTCAGTAACTGATAAAATTGTATTTATAACAATGAAATTAAAGATTACAAATAATTTTGTAATACGGGCCAGCCATCGTGTGTTTAATTAGCACTCAAAAAACCACTTTGCTGAACAACAGCATTAAAAGAACATTATATCATAATTGCTGATGAGGCAGATTGTTCTGGTGAAGATTTTAAGGTAAGGCCACTAAAGCCGAAATGTAATTAGAGAAATACAATACTTGGCGTTATAATATTCTTTTCATTTTTGATATTTTATTGGCTTTATTGTATGGCGTGTTCTTGTTTTCTTTTGATTTTATGTTTTTGTTGTTATGGGATTTGATGACGATGTATATGTACGAAGATTACGTAATAAAGTGTTTTTGACAAATTGTGGTCGGTTTAGTATTAATTAACCAAATTTAATTTACTTGGTCAATTGATATTTGTTAGCATTGTCGGTATACAAACACAACGAAAGAAGAACACTAACATACTAATTAATTACTAAGAAGAACATTAACAATTTATGCCGAAGTCTGATGAACAGAAAT
This sequence comes from Citrus x changshan-huyou, assembly GCA_039657385.1. Taxonomy (NCBI): domain Eukaryota; kingdom Viridiplantae; phylum Streptophyta; class Magnoliopsida; order Sapindales; family Rutaceae; genus Citrus; species Citrus x changshan-huyou. The sequence continues at coordinate 12,285,225 of CM077549.1, forward strand.
ATTATGCATATATAACCGTACAGCGGAAGGAAGAAACAACAGAAACCGAAGTTTATTTCAACGGCTGAGAATGAGATAGGCATAAGAAATTAATTAATTCATTAATTAATAGATTCTTCCTCTGCTAAATAATGCGAGCCCATTGTTCTACTCACCATTTTTTTTTTTATTTCAAAAGCCCATTAATCACTGACACCGAACGATATTAATTTAAAACAGTTTTCAATTGAGATTTGAAATTACATGACATACACACCCAATTTTTTAAAAGAAAATTACTAATAATAAAATATTTCAGTCATGGAAACCTCAAAGCCCCATACATAAGGTATATGGGTTAGCAAGTCCCGATATCGTCCTCCATCCTTTCTGCACTTCTCTCCTATCAACGGACATCGCTCAATCCGTAATCGTAAAAGTGAGGAAGGCAGGCCCTTCTCTGGAAAGTATTTGAGCTTGGGACAATCCTCAATTATCAATTCAGTGAGGTTTTGAAGATCAACAATTGAAGAAGATAGGCGTTCCAGATTTGGAAATCTAGAAATCCCCAGAGATGTTAGAGAGGCAGGAAGAGGAAGCGCGTTCCCGAATCTTATGTCATGTGGCTCTGGTGGAAATGACACCATGCCGTCATCACACCCTCTGATTGCAAGTTTTCGCAGAGAGGAGAATCTGTGAAATCCCCGTCCCCGCTCAATCATTGACTTCCAAATCTCCATATTGCCATCAATCTCTAGTGAACGAAGGTTAGTGGGAAGGCCATCTTCTTCAAGGCTTGGAAGCTCACCTCCTATTATTCTTAATTCTTGAAGAGATGTCAGATTGTACAATCCCTTGGGTAAGGCCTGTAGTCTCTTACAATAAGATATCTCCAGTCTCGTGAGTTTCGCACAAGGCAATCCCCCTTCGGGAAAGGACACCAGATTTCCGCATCTAAATAAAATAATCTCTCGAAGCTGGCGGAGATTATGTAAACCACTCGGTAAAATTTTCAGATTTCACAATCAGAAGTGTCGATTTTTTCAAGAGATGTGTTGTTGTCCAACCTTTCTGCTATTGACTCCAGCTTTGAGCAAAGCGATATCCTTATCTCTCGAAGCTGGCGGAGATTATGTAAACCACTCGGTAAATTTTTCAGATTTTCACAAAAATAAATGCGGATTCTTTCAAGAGATGTGTTGTTGTCCAACCTTTCTGCTACTGACTCCAGCTTTGAACAACTATTAACTTCAAGGAACTTAAGAGACGGAGGTAGATTGCCAACTTCAAGGGACTCAAGCTTGGCAGGTAACTCATTTTTTGAAAATATACATGTCAGAGATGGACAATTGAAAACAAGCAAGTCCTCAAGAAGAGATGAGGTGTACTTTCTTCTGCTGTTGCTACTCTGGATGCCCTCTTCCACTGTCAAAGTCCTTATATTACTGCAACCGTAGATATCCAACCTCTTAAGGCTTGGCGGTAGCTGGACTCCAGCAATATATGTCAACAATTGGCAATGCAAAATACACAAGATCTCAAGAGACGAATTGTTGTCGCACATCCATGCCTCTGGTAACGATTTCAGTGCATCACAACCGTCAATCCTAATTTCTCTCAACTTGGAAGGCAGAGGAACCTCAGGAAAGCAAACAAGGGAACTACAGTTTCTGATTTCTATCTTCCTTAAGGAACTGAGGCTGAGCGATGATTGTGGCAGCTTCACAAGGCCTTCGCAATGACTCAATTCTAGATATTCAAGTCTGCATGACAACTCGCAGAGCTGCTGTTGTTGGTCTTTCTCTTCCTCCGCCACCAAGGATTGAAGTTTGGGACACCATCCAATCATTAGTCTTTTGAGAGAGCAAATGTCTTGCAGTAATCCGTTATGACTCTTCCAGATATATGATTGCTCTTGGATATTGTTTAACTCCAATTCTTCCAATTTTGGTAGTCGCGGCTTCAATGGCCCTGCTAGAAACACTTGGTTTGATGCATCTCTACAAACCACTGAATTCTGTGAGCCGATATGATCAGTTGCACTTCTCCACACAACCTTTTTACATCCACCAATTTCCAATTTGCAAAGAGCTGGAAGACTCGTAACTGAAACTGACAATTCTTCACATCCTTGAATAAAAAGCATCTCCAGTGCAGGAAGGTGGTCTGGAAATGTTCCTTTCAGTTTAGAACATCTTAAAATGTGAAGCTCTCTCAATTTAGGAAACCCTTCAACTCCTTGACTGGATCCATGAGGAATCCAGTCTTCCCATTCTGGGATGTTTTCAAAACGAAGAGTCTCCAAGCATTGAAAAGGAACTGAAGAATCATTCCCATAGAACTCTGAACCCAATCGCTTTACTCTACTCATTCTACGCACTGCAAGATGCTTTAGAGAGGGTAGTTGCCCGACTGATGGTAGGGTAGTACACATGCCGCAATCTTCAAATTTTAGGGCCACTAAATTTGAGAATGAGGAATCTCCTAACCAAGTTGGAAATTTTGTGCCTCCATAGCCACTGATACAAAAATGCTTCAGATTTTTATGAGGTTTTAGCATGTCAAGCACGCCCTCTTCAGCTTCTGCCTCCCTTGAAGCTGAACCATTAGTACTGCGAGTCCATCGAAGCCATAATTCTTTAAGATCCTCCTTTCTATCCAATTGAGCCTCCTCGGCATCAACAATGTGTTTTACATTCTCCAAATTTAAAATGTTAAGTGTCCCCTTAAGATGCATCAACGACTTTAGTTCTCGTAACCTGGAACCACTGTCTTTTCCCACAACAAAATTACACAACGTCTGAAGACAAGTCAGCTTACCAATTCCTAGTGGCATTTCCTCCAATGAATGTGTATTTGAATTTTTTAGATGATGCAATCTGATGAGGTCTTCCATGTCTGCACACAGCTTCTTTAGTTGATGACAATCATCCAACAGAAGTGTGTGCAAATTGTAAAGCTTGTTGACTGATTCCGGCAATGTTCTAATACCAGTTCCAGACAGGTTAAGGTACCTTAAATACCTCAAATCACCAATAGAATCTGGTAGCTTGGAGATGTGATATCCACATAAAGAGAAGACCCTCAAGCGTTGGAGTTTGAGCAACTTGGGAAGAATGCTACGAGCCAAGTATCCAGGCGAACTATTTGACAACATTACTGGTAAAAAAGTTCGCAAGTGTTGGATATCAACCAAGTTCCCAAACCTTTTAACGCCATCACATGCTCCACCAATGTATGATAGATGACGAAGATTTTTTGAAAAAGTTTGCTGCTTGTTAACCTCCGAGGTATTCTCCATTGTAAAGTGTATTTCCCCTGCAGCCCATTTAGCAAGGTCGTTGATAAGATCGTGCATCACAAATCGTGATGTATTGTTGCTTGATTGCTGGAAAAAAGATCTTGAATACAGCTCCTTAAAGAAATCACGACCTAAATCTTCACTAGGATTCTCACTCTCTTTGTGATCCAAGAAACCGGAGGCACACCATAATAAAATTATCTCCTCCTCTACAAATTCATAATCCTTTGGTAACAATGAGCAGTATGCAAAGCATTGTCTCAAAGTTGGAGGAAGATAATAATAGCTCACTGCAAGGGCTGGTATAATGCCACATCTCTCTTCTGGTAATTCCCATATCTTGCTACTGAGCACACCTTCCCATACACGTCTGTCACGTTTTCCACGTAAAAGTCCTCCAAGTGTTTGTGCAGCCAAGGGCAAGCCACCGCATTTGCTCACTATCTTCTTGCCAATTTCGTCCAATAACTCACGTGGCCCCAGAGAATGTTGAGCGAATATAGCTAGACAATCATTATCTGACAATTCTTTTAATGGATGAGGTGGAACAGTCCCCATGATTTCTGCAACCTCGTGATTGCGAGTAGTGACGATAATCTTACTTCCCTGTGCACCAGCTTCAAATGGACGGCTGAATTCAACCCAATAATTGTAATTCTCGTTCCAGACGTCATCTAAAACAAGTAAAAATTTCTTTCCAGATAGTTGCTTATTTAGCTCCACTTGAAGCTTATTTAAGTCGTGATTATCCACATTTTGGCCAGCAACAATCGATGTCAAGATTGCTTTCGTTAGCCTGATAACATCGAAATCATCAGACACACAAGTCCATGTCTTGAGATCAAAATGATCCTGCACTCGATCATCATTATAGACATGCCGAGCAAGAGTGGTTTTGCCCAGCCCACCCATACCTACAATAGGTACAACAGAGAATCCACCATCATTTCTTAAATCATCCCTCAACAACAAATCAATAACCTGCTTCTTTTCTATTTCTCTGCCATATACTTCGGTTTTATTCACCAAAGAGGTTGTGGGTAGCCTTTGACTGGATTTTTTGGATCTCCCAGCTGAACTTACGTTCAAACCCAGCGAGTCTTTCTGTGTTACAATAGCTTGAAATCTTTCGTTGATCTCTTTGATTTTGGACATCATGGCGTAATCGAACTGAATCGATTGTGGAGTAAAAGTGGTGCAGCAAGTAGGAATGGGCTTCCGAAACTTACTTGTTCTTGTACGACTGCTACTGGGTTGATCAAGAGCCGCAGCTGGATCTCTATTTCTAAGCAGCAACTTCCTCCGCAAAGCCTCAGTTTGAAACTCATCCATCAAGTCTTCAACATCATAAGCCAAGTTCTGAAGCTCGCCAAGCCACAACTTCACAGACTGATCAGCCGTCTTCTTCTCCTCAGCATCATCAAGCACCGCCTTGATCATCACCAGCATCTTCTTCCACTTCATTAGATCGGCCTGGATTTGCTGTTGGCGTGCAAACAACCGAATCCCCTCTGAAGCTAACTTATTGACCAGCAACTCAACGGACGCCGTAAGGATTGCCTCTCCGATGATTGACATTTTTTTTTTCTCTTTTTGGCGCAAAGAAAGAAACAGAATTTTGAGTTTTGAAAAGCAAAATGAGAAAATTGAAAAGCAAAATGCATGTAACAAGTCTTCCACTTTTTTATTCCAGTAAAGTGAAAATAAAAACAGAGCCCACCACCCATTAATAATTTAGCAATTCACCAATCACCGGTCACCACCACTTGTTACCAGATTCAATAAATATAAAATCGCATGTTGATATTTGTAGGGTCAAGCAACATTGATCCAGTGTCCGGATAAATGCTGAATAAAGAGGAAAATGGAATGTATCTACTACGAACTTCGCTTTACAAATCTTCGAACTCATAAACCAAGTTAAATCAAAACATTTCTTTCTCTCTCTCTCTCTTTACTATATAATTACTTTATTTATTGAATTATTTTCCATGCAAAAACGAAGACTTAAAAGAACGATAATTTAGCAAACTTCACTTTATTACACGAAAGTGGAAGCAAAAGCTAGAGGCAGCCTCCACCACCCTCAATAATTTAGCAAGCTTCACGCGCTTGTGCTTGGACCAAGCATCATTGAACAATTGGAAAAAAATGAAAAATAAAAATCAGTGTCCAGCAAAAAGAATCCATCTTTATGTGTTGCTTCCTATTCAGTACATGCATAGATAATGTACATCGACCTGGCATTTAAAAAATGGAAGTAGAAATTAGAACATACTTTGTTAGATATGGCTCATATATATTAAAAGTATCAAGATTTAATTAGAGTTCACATATTTACATGTGTCTAGTTTTAATTGAGAGATAAACTAATCATTAATACTTAGGTTTTTCTAAATGATTGAACAATGATATTAATTATTGATATTTACAAAATTTCTAAGAAGTGATGACTAATACGTTGGGATATGTATTTGTGCGGAATGACAAAAATAGAGAAAAGCAATAAAAATGATGGAACTTTAATATAATGAAAAAAAAGTAAACTGTAGAAAATTAATATGTAATTTAAGACACGTTACAAATATCACTTTTCTTAAGACATTATTTACCCTTACCAATTGAGTGATGCACATGGGTTAAGCAAATATGCCTCTAGGATATAATGAAACACTTATTTATTTGCTTGCATTGTGCCTGAATATTCTTGAATGTTAAAAGTTTGCCATGAATCAATATATTGTTTCTGTAAAAAAAAATAAAATAAATAATGTATTGGATATTTGATGCATAGATGAAATTCATTTTAGGAAATGGGGCTAAGAAAAGAGTGTTGTAATATCATTTTATTCATGTCTAAATGACATAAATATGACCTCTATTTATAGATATACTTGTACTCTTTTATTTGAGTTATCATCTTTCATAATACCCCTTTATTCATGGCCAATAGATCAAGCAACCTAATCCCCACTAAAGCTAACTTATTGACCAGCAACTCAACGGATGCCTAAGGATTGCTCTTGGATGATTGACATTTTTTTTAAATTCTTTTGGGCAATGAAATAAACCGAATTTTGAGTTTATGGAAATTAAAGCCAATGAGAAAGTGAATTAGCACAATGAGTTGGTGATTGCGAAGGGTCCAACAAATCTAGAAATCAATTAAGCAAGAGAAAAGGACAACGAGCATTTGAGAAGAGGGATATGAAAACTCCTAACGTTTTAAAAAAAGACACATAATCTCTTTTTTATTAGTAAAATCTGTTTATTTTAGTAGTAATTTAATTTTTAATTTACAATTACTATCATGTCCCTATAATAAATAAATCAATATATTTAACTTAAGAGAGTGAGCCCTCCAATTTTACTTCACATTTGCCCAATTGCCTTTCATTCATATACCAGCATGTTTAATATCTCATTTTGCCTAATTTGCCCTCAAAGAAAATAAATTTGATTTTAATTTGATCTATTGTTCATCATTTTTTATCATCCTATCATTGAGAATCATATATTCATAATTTAAAGTGAATAATTTAGGTAAAAGATAATTATATCTCAATTTTAAGTTTTAAATAAAAAGATGTTGATTTTATTATACATGTCATCGATTACATGTCTTAAATCAATATATTGATTTATTTATTATATAGATATAATAGTAATTATAAATTAAAAATAAATTTATTATTAAAACTAATGAAATTTATTAACAAAAATAGGAGTTATATATATTTTTTAAAATATTAAAACATTATATATATATTTTTTCAAACATTAGGTATCACTGTCCATTTCCCATTAAGCAAAACCCAGCACAAAAGTGAAAAGAAAAAGCAGAGCCCACTACAAATATAAAATCGGTGGAGTTCATGATCATGCCTTTGCTTTACATACTAAATTAAATAAAAGCCGAACCAAGAATCTTTGCCTTTGCTTAACATGATTAATTAGGCACTACTTCAGAGAGAACACGAAAGTAACAAACCCTTTTGTTAATCTTAAATGTCAGGAATATAATTAGCTTGAAATAAAGCTACATGCTTCTCCTCTGACCGTCTCTTCAGGTTCATTTCAAAAGTTTTAAGAGAGTTTATCAATTCTTCTACTTATAAAAGCAAGCTAAATTACAAGATTTTAATCTCTCTTCTTATTACTATGTGTGCACTGTGCACGGCATTTTTTTATAATCAACCATGCCAATTTGTAATGTAATGTTATATCCATATTTCCGTCGCGTCGAAATTTTAAATAACACAAACTCGACTGGTTGTTAAAGGTATATATTTAATAAGCTAATAACATAATTAACATGACGCAAATATTACACTAAATGAAATAAAAGACAATACCCGCCACCAATAATTAAATTAGCAAGCTTCGCATGCTCGTGTTTCAGGAACTAAACATTGGTGAATTAACACCAAGGATCAATGAAAGAGTTACAAAATAACAAAATAGATACTATGCATTTTTTAAAAAAACAGAAAATGTGACTAATTGTAAGATATTTTCAAATTCACTTATTTACAAAAGCAATACAGAATGATTTCCTTTTATTTGGAAACATTGTATGAACTCGAATAACAATGATACAAAGAGAAAAGTGGTAATTCTCTAATTGTATTTTTTTTCTCTTTTTTAAAAGGAGATTGTGGGGTTTGGTTGTTTGCAAAATTATTGGTGTGGGGGTCTATTTGTTTTTGTTTTCACTTTATTAATTAATTAGCGAAGCAAACATGTAATCATTTGTAAAGGGGTCACTAGCATCGGATTATGTAAGATGAATTCGTAAGACTTATTAATTTCGATGAAAATGTAGCGTTATTAAGTTATTAAGTCATTAACTTGAGGTACTAATATTTACTAATTGTGATGATTAATTTATTTAATTTGTCATAATTTTCAATTGAAAATGAAGTTCAATCAATGTATGAAAAATAAAAAGATAACTTTTTTTATATTTTTAATTCCTATTATTTGATTTCACTCTTTTCCTATTATTGACGTTGTAAAAGTTTGCTGAATGTCATCAAATGCTTGTATCTCATCTCACAAATTGGCAAATATCGTTTGGTTTCTTTCCAGGCGACCATCACGGATTGAAAGTAACAATACCCGCCATACATCGAAATTAATTTTAAGAATCTTTTTAACTTGAAGTCTTTGAAAAGAAAAATTAACCAGATTAGATTAGAGATATACATAATTTTGGTACTAATTGAAAATGTGAGTATAATTTAATAAGAAAAAAAAATTGATCATGTCCCAAAAAATTGAAAATAAGATTATACAAAATTGCATGCAGGCATATCATATATTAATCTTAACTCTTTTGTTGCTGAAAATTAATTAATGAATTCCACTACCTCCTTCTAATTTGTATGGTGTGTAACAAATTGGCCGCTTCTGAATTATGTTGCATATTTGTTAACTCAAAGAAATGTACACTTTTCTAGCAGTCAAACTCACTGTACTAATATTCTTCATCATTATGGTTAATGGCTTAGCAAATGTAGAACAAGGAGTCAGCCAAATGAAGTACTTTCTCTTGTATTAACCTTTATTAATTGTTGAAGTTAAAAATTTTTTATAACAGCTCCAACTCAAAATCAGTAGGGTGTAAGTAGGTTGTTATAAACATTTGTAAATTTCAGTCTAAATTAATTGTATGATGCACAAACTAACTTTCTCACTTATTTCATATAAATAAAGGGCAAGATTATTTTAACGCATTAAACAACTTTTTAAATCTATTTGCTCATTAAACCCATCATAACAATTCAAAAATCCTTTTTATACTCGTTGCACCTCTTAATATTGCAAATATCACACATTTGTCTTCACATTTTATTTTTCTTCAACATTCACAAATTTTATTTGAATTTGCAATATTTTACCACAGTTGATTCACTAATTAGAGTTTCAATATAAGAATATAGAGATTAAAATTATCATTAACAAATTATTTGTTTGTTTTCTAAATGATATTCTTGGTATGGAACAAGCTTTATTAGCTTTATTGGCAATGTATGTAAATAAATGACTAAAAACTTCCAATAATTCAGATTTGATCGAAACTTCATAAACTTGTTTTCATCTTAAAAAATTAAAATAAAATAAAATAAAGTAAAAGAAATTCTTGTGTTTTAAAAGAAAAACTCCAGACATGTTTCCAAGACAACTAGAAACCAAACTAGGTTTGAATTGGTGAGTTTTGGGTTATAAAGAATACATAATTGCAAATTCACCTAAATCAACTAATTAATTTTGTGACAATTAATTTAGACTATAGACTATTATACATAGAATTGGATGTTCATCGCACTTATTCTTGAAGTTGTTTTGCTCAAAAAAGTCGACTGTTGTCCTTAAGGTAATTTTGGTTAGGGAGAATTTTGCAAGAATTTTTTTTAATGAATTTATGGGTTTGATGAGTAAAATTATGGGTTCACATAGATTCACCCATAAATAAATACTCATAAATTGAACCCTTATTTTATGTTGATGCACGACCTAACTTAACAAAAATAATTTTCAAATTGTCACAAATTTTAAAAAAAATTATATAGTTAATTTTTTCTTCTACTTTACTCTATTATTCAATGGGCATATAATAAATTAAGAGGGGAGAAATTAGGGGGAAAATTAGAGTGACTGTTGTTAAGCAAGCTGACCAAGATTACCAAAAAGAAAGTCATCAACGGTCAAGTCAACAAAGGGTTTATCACTCCACACAGCTTGCTCACGTCAAAGCTATTTGTCAAGGAATATCTCCAGCACGATTTTTGCACTTGAATGCCAATATCATGTAGGAATATTTCATTCTTATTTTATAAAGATATTGTGCAATAGTTTAGGAAGTTACTTATTTTCTTTTAATATTATTAAGCCTTTCAACGGCTACTTTGTCTTTATTTTGTATAAATAACTATGTAAATTTCATTAAAATTACAGAACAAGAATTATACTCTTCATAGAATTTTTTCATGGTATCAGAGCCAGCCATGAGTACTAGCAATAAAACCTCTTCATCCTTTATCAAAGAGCCAAGTCTAAATATTCAGTCTTTTCATCAATGCTCAAGTCTTGTGTCCATTAAACTAGACAACACGAACTTTTTGTTGTGGCGCTCACAGGTTCTCCCTTTGGTCAGAAGCCTTGGCATTCTGCACCATATTACAGATGCTGAGAGACCCACAAAAGAAATATTATTGTCTGATGGGGAAAAGGCTGACAACGAAGATTTCATCATGTGGATCAACAATGATGGGCTGTTAACATCTTGGTTGTTAAGCCAGATGACAGAAAAAGTGATGAGTGGAATCGTTGGAGTAGAAAATGCTCAACAAATTTGGTCATCTTTGGAGGATCAATTACTTCTGATGACTAAGGAAAAAGAGGTACATCTCATGGAAAGATTGGCAACATTAAAAAAGGGATCTCTATCAGTTGAAGAGTATGTGCGCAAATACAAGCATATCTGTGATTGTTTGGCTGCAATAAATAAACTAGTGAATGACTTAGATAAAGTCTTTGGTCTTGCAAGATAAAGTCTTTGGTCTTGCAAGAGGTCTTGGCTACAGGTATCAAGACTTCAAACTTGCTCAACTTTCAAAACCACCTTATCCCTCATTTAAGCAGTTTGTCATGGCCCTCGAAAATCATGAACAAACTCTTATTAATTTTGAAGAAGAAAAGAAGAATACAATCAATCTGGCTCAAGCATTTTTTAGCCAACGAGGCAAGGGAAAAGGTCGTGGAAATGGAGGTTTCTTTAACTCAAAAGGCCGTGGTTTTACAGCAGCAGGAGGACAAAATTTGGCTTATTCAAGTGGTCAAAAAATCAACTACAGTGGTGGAAAAAGTTGGAATAATAATGCAAGTCAGCCATGGCAAAAATCAAACAATAATCCAAGTCAACAAGGGCAACAATCATGGCAAGGAAACTCGGGACAACAGTGGCAGCAACCTCGGCAAAATAATTTTGGACAGCCTTGGCATAAAATTCAAAATCAATCCAAACAACAAGCTGAGGAAGTCAATGAAGAAACTGTCATATGTCAAATTTGTCATTTACCGAAACATACAACCATTGAATGTCGACGTAGGTATGACTACTCACATCTTACTAAGGAAATTCCACAAGCCTTAGCTGCAATGAACCTGGATGCAAATGATGCCAAATTATATGCCGACTCAGGAGCAACTACCCATATGGTCAATGATCCAGGTAAAATTTCTGAACTTAAACCTTATGAAGGGAATGATGCCATTGTTGTTGGAAATGGTGATTGTCTTAATATTTCACATATAGGAAACACCTCCATAGACACTGGCATTAGTAAACTATATTTAAAAAATGTGCTTGTGGTTCCAGGCTTGAAAAAGAATTTACTTTCGGTAGGGCAGCTCACACATGATAATTCATGCATTATTGAGTTTTCATCTAACAAGTTTGTTGTTAAGGATTATCAGGGAAACATCTTGGCAAAGGAAACTAAGACAAAAGGGCTTTATGCTTTAGATGAAGGACATCATGCAGCCCTATACTTATCCGAAGGCAGGAAAGCACCTTACAACATATGGCATCAAAGAATGGGACACCCCCAAATCAAGTCCATTAAGTTTTTGAATAAAAACAATCTTATTGATGCAAACTTCCTTTTAATTTTTCCAATAAAATTTCCAGCGTTCCTTTACATAAAATTCACTGCGACTTGTGGGGTCCTGCTCCTATTTCTTCTGTTCAAAATTTTAGATATTATGCTATCTTTGTTGATGACTGCACACGTTATACATGGCTATACCCTTTGAAAAATAAATCAGATTTATTTGATGTTTTTATCAAGTTTCAGAAACAGGTTGAAAATCGATTCGATAAGAGGATAAAAATATTTCAAAGTGATGGAGGAGGTGAATTCATATCAAATGAATTTCAAAGTCATCTCAGTCAATGTGGAATACAACATCAATTGTCATGTCCTGCAACTCCTGAACAAAACAGTGTTGCCGAAAGGAAACACCGACATATTATAGAAACAAGTTTGACAATGCTCTTTCATGCAAATATGCCATTACAATATTGGGTTGATGCTTTTTCTACTGCTGTTTATGTTATTAATAAGCTACCTTCATCCACTTTAAATATGAAGACTCCCTTTTACAAACTTTTTGGTATAAATTTTGATTACAGAGGGCTTAGAAGCTTTGGGTGCCGATGCTTTCCATATCTACGTATTTATAGGAAAAACAAATTCTCACCAAAAACATACCCTTGTATGTTTATTGGATACAACCCTTCACACAAGGGGTATCGATGTTTGTATCCACCAACAAACAAGGTGTATATCTCACGTCATGTAATTTTTTATGAGAATTTGTTTCCCTTTAAAACTAATAGTCTGCCAAGTTTACCTATACAGGTCAGCCAAGAAATTGTTACATTTTCTGATGTTGAGAGTTGGACTAAAAAGGAGAAAGCAACAAACAAGCCATATCATACACATCGTTGCCATGATATACTTGGTTTAGAAGAAAATAGCTCCCCATTTCAGCAAGCCCATCATGAATTTCACGTAAACCAACAACAAGTTGCTCATGCAAATCCAAACTCTATAGGTCTTCAAAACACAATGAACTCAAACATGCATGACTTGGACACAAGCCAACAAGTCCCACGTGAAATTCATGATATAGTCATCCACACCGATTCAGCCTCTACAGATAATCAAGCCAGCTTAAGCCCTAGCTCAGCACCACTTGAAGAATTTGATATCACTTCAAATACAACAACTGAGTAAGAGTCAGAGAACAATATAGGAACTGGCAGCACTCATTTGGAGTTAAAAACTAATACTCCTCAGTCAACTAAAGGCATTGATATATTTGTAAATCTTCGTATTCCAAAAGAGCCGGAAACAAGCAACACTCATCAAATGATAACTAGACACAAGTTGCGTCATCACCCTGAGTTGGTTGATAAAATGGCTCTTACTACAACGATAGAGCCAAAACACTTCAAAACTGCCATTCGACAACCTCATTGGCGCACGGCTATGTTAGAAGAGCTTGATGCTCTCCAACAGAATAATACATGGAGTTTGGTACCAAGGCCAGTAAATGCAAACATAGTGGGATCAAAATGGGTGTATCGAACTAAGTTTAAGGAAGATGGGTCCATAGACAAATACAAGGCGCGTCTTGTAGCACAAGGATACACACAAATTCCAGGTTTGGATTTCGAAGAAACCTTTAGTCCTGTGATTAAACCTACCACAATTTGGTTCATTTTTTCTCTTACTGTAACATTAAATTGGACCATGAGACAACTTGATGTTAAAAATGCTTTTTTACATGGTTTTTTAAAAGAAACTATTTTTATGGAACAACCTCCTGGTTTCTCTAATCCTTTATATCCTGATTATGTGTGTAAGCTTAACAAGTCCTTGTATGGTCTTAAACAAGCACCCCGTGCTTGGTTTGATAGGCTTTCTCATTATTTACTTCAATTGAGTTTCATATGCAGTAAAGCTGACTCTTCCTTATTTATATTTCATAATAATGACTCCTTAATCCTAATGCTAATTTATGTTGATGATATAGTGGTGACAGGCAACAATAAGTTTCTAATTGACCAACTTATTCATCAACTAAGCATTGAGTTTGCTTTAAAGGATTTGGGACAACTCCATTTCTTCTTAGGACTTGAGAATCGGTATTTCTCTGGAGGTATTTATGTTTCTCAAACCAAATACACCAAAGACTTACTGACCAAAGCAAAGATGCTAGAAAGCACTAGTTTGTCAACTCCTATGGCCATCAAAGAACAAGCCAACCCCATTGATCACAAGCCCGTCAATGCAACCGAATATAGACGATTAGTTGGAGGGCTCCAATATCTCACTCTAACAAGGCCGGACATTGTTCACGCAGTCAATAAGTTATGTCAACATTTTCAAACACCCACTGAGGCTAATTTATGTGCTGTTAAACGTATTCTCAGGTACTTAAAAGGGAGCTTGGATTATGGGATCAGATTTCTTCAACAAAGCTCTCTTAATATTACTGCCTTTTGTGATGCTGATTAGGGAGGCTGTCCAGACACTCGGAGAAGTACCACGGGATATTGTGTGTACATGGGTGCAAATTGCATCTCATGGTCTTCAAAACGACAGCCAACTGTCTCTAGATCCAGTGCTGAAGCTGAGTACCGAGCCCTTGCATCCACAGCAGCAGAACTCACATGGATCACATACATGTACCGAGAAATTGGCATTTCTCTTGCTCAACCTCCACAACTTTTAAGTGATAATTTAAGTGCCTTGCATATGACTATTAACCCAGTTTTTCATGCTCGCTCGAAGCATATTGAATTAGATTATCACTTTATTAGAGAAAAGGTTGCTGATGGTGCCTTGGTTACGAAGTTTGTCCCTTCTTCGTTACAAATTGCAGACGTTTTTACTAAGGCTTTGTCAAAAGCCATGTTCCGCGATTTCAGATACAAGCTTGGTGTTCATCAAATGTCACTGTTGCAATGATACACTGATACAAATGCTTATGTATGTATGTGTGCATGTGTGTGTGTGGCGTTCTTTAATTTGACCAAAAATAAATGAATTTATTTGTATTTTTAATCAAAATCGAGGGATATAAACAAAAATTTTCCACTCAAGAGTCCAGACATTTATCATTTTCTTGTTAAAAAAAATTGTATAAAATTAAAAAACCTTGCCAAATTTTAAAACATTGATAGTCCCTGAAAGATAGAATCAAAGAAGAGTTCAGAAGACTGAACTGGAAGAAGAAACCCTAGCTACAATCCCAGAAGAAGAAGAAGATGGAGACATGGCCATGCCCGACGTTAAGAACAACCCAGCTGGTTTCCCACTAAAATCAACTGCTGTAATAATCTTAATCATGTGCACAATACCTGACTTAATTAGCAAGCTCAAAACGCCAAATGCCTATGATGAGTCTGATCCCCTAGCGTATTGCAGACATCATGCCATTCAGCTTGAATGAATAGTGGGATGCATACCTCAGGTACTATTACTATATGCAACTCATGATATTTCTCGGGGATTAAATTTTGGTGAAGTTTGTTTATCCAACATCAAGTTCGAATTTTAGTGTGCCCACATGGATTACTTTTAACTCCTTGTATAATTTATTCTGTTTTCTCCATGCAGCTTCTCAACCCCAATTCCGATGCAATGTCGAAAATAATCACTGAAAATGCAAGCGAGGAATTTCTGTATTCATTGAGTAACTATATATTGTGCCCTACAGGTTGGAAGATATTCTAAATAATTTAATTGTGATGCGCAATTGCAAATTTCCGAGAAGTTAGCAATTAAGTTGACAAGCTTCTTCTGGTTTCACATTTTTCTAAGCATACTTGTTATAACTTTGGTTTGAAGCTTGCATACCTTAGGTAAGGTTGATGTATTTAGTTGGTCAATATCAATTGGGAAATATAGCAAACCAGTGAAGACAGTGGGAAAAGGATAATGTGAGTTTGACAGATGCTGAGAAGAGATAGGGAAACTTGATCTTAAAGAATTTTTTTTTTTTTCTGGTTTTAGTTGTTTTTTCCCCTTAATGTGTAACCTCTTCACAATGCCATTGATTCCCATAGTTCATGTTGCTAGGTGAACTTAACAATTACTATCTATTATGCCTTGTGGATGACCGAGAAAATTGATTGATTTTGACAGATTGCTTTTTGAAATAGAGTGCAAGTAGATTGACTAAGAGCATCACCAAAAGACTCTTCAAATAAGATTTTATTACTTATTTGAAGAGTTATTTGAAGAGTTACATCAACATTTAAGACTCTAAAAGACACTCCAATTAAGATTCTTCAAATAAGAAATTATCCTCTCTCTTCAAATTTGAAGAGTTACTTTCTTCCTCTTCAATTTATATTTTATTACTTTTTGTTGAAGAAAAAAAAATGTGCTTTAATTACTATTGATTTTTCCTTTAAAAAAATAGTTATTTAATTAAAATAATATTAACTTATTTTTATTTGAATAGTCTTTTGGAGAACAATATGTTTTTTCACTCATCTATTTGTCACATAGGTAAGCAAATAAATATTTGAAGAATAAAATTTATAGAGTTTTTTGGAAATACTCAAATAATGAACATATTGTATCAAGTTGTTACATTTGAACATATTAAGGTGATATAAATCATATTTGTTATAACTTCTTTTTTTTTTTTTTCCTCCCAATTTCCCTGTATGGAGGGTTTCGTGGAGGATCAGTTTGGCTCAGGTCTAATTGCCGGAGCAGTTGAGGAAGGAATTACTGTTATCAAAATAAAGTTTCCTCTCACTCACTAGCCAATTGAGCAGCTCGTCACCAGTCAGATTCATTGCCGATTGCAGCCCATCTCCATTGCTCATCACTGTTCGGATTCGTCGGTTCAGTAGCTCATCGCCGCTGTCATGGTCGGCCTCTTAGCTGTCGTCGAAGAACCAATCGATAATGATGATGATGATTTTTTATGACAAAAATGATGATGATTGATGATGATGATGATGATGATGATGATTACCATTGTTGATGATTAATATTAGAATGGCAGTTCTTATTAGTCAAAGAATCAAATTGACTTTTAGTTGTATATAAGAAGCGCATCAAATGAACAAATAATTGAAGACTTGCTTGGCTATTGAACCATGCGATGGCAATTCAAGAACTACAACTTAGCTCTGGCAATCGAAGTAAGCAACTCAGCATCCCAAAGACTGCCAAGCCACAACACAATACTACCAAGATTCGAGATCAATAATAATAACGTCAAGAATTACACTGACGCCGTCACATTTTACACCCGCCCCAGGGATTTGGACCAATTTCCTACCTAGGCCCTGTATTTAAAATGATTGCCTAAATCAAACATGACTTTGTAAGGGTAAATTATACACACACACACACACAGAGTATGTGAAAAGTATGGAATAATTGATGAATGAGAATATATTTTGGGTACTTTTTCAGAGAAAAAGGGATTAAGGACAGTTTGCTCCAGCCTTAGTTAGAGATTTAAGGAGCATTTAACCAACCCACGGCCTTGATTAATTCAGTGATTTTCAAGTAATTTTCTTTAGTTAGCTGCTCAAGTATGAATTCTTTGATAGATGCTAAAAAATTAAATTGGACTTTGTCCACCCATACACTTTTAAAAGTAAAATAAATGAAACGGATAATATATATTTGCCAAGAAAAAAGAAGAAATAAATGGCTAGAGAGACAGACTAGCAGTGCTACTTCAATTGTATCTTGTATGCTGAACACAATCTGAAATAATAGTAAATTAATCTAGTCAGTTGATATGATTCTCTTGAGAAGGAGGAACAAGACAATAATATCATTTGTTTTCTCCTCAATGATGGAGAGATTCTCTGCGATCTTTATGGTATAATTATGAAATATCTGGTTTACATACTCATTCCCAAAATGGTCCTTGATAATTTCTTCAAAAATAGGCCTTAAATTTGAGGTGTAATCTTCAGCAGTAAATGGTGTGTTTCTCATGGGATGATTCAATTCTTCCATTCTCTCAATACTGAAGTATTTGTTTCTCTGTATAAGGGTCTCCAACTCCTTGGGGGTTGAGTGGTATATGGGCAAGTTGAATGAGTACACTTTTTCTTCACTAATTAATCCCTGTGATAAGAGAAATAATTTTGTCTATGTCAATAAATTCCAAAGGTTCTAAATTAAGGATTTTTTTTTTTTTGTTTTCACTTTAAGAGGTAGGGATTGACAGAGTTCAAATATAATTTTTAACTCTTTATCTCTTACAGGAGTTGAATTTGAGTGATTAATCAAACCAATATACCTAAAGTCACTCAATTACATGCTTCTAAGAAAAAATAAAAATCTACAAAGTATAATACTTAAACTACCTTTCACAACTAGTGTAAGCAAGATTTGAATTTCGTTTTTTTAATATTTAAAAAAATATCTAACCAATAACAAGCACTTTAAAAAGGAAAAAAAGGGATAAGGACACTTACATCCCTAATATGTTTCTCACTTTTATCTCTTAGGCCTCTCTTTTTTTTTTTTTAAAAAAAGGATATTATCATTTCACTACCATTAAAATTTTATGACAGTTACTTTTTTTAAATTTTTATTATTTTACTACTAAACTATTAACTTCGTTAAGAAATTGTTGATGTCACTAGGGTATTTTGAAAATTTCAATATAAGTCAAGTGTATTACAATAGTTCAATTTATCAATTGATTAATTTAAATATATCTCTTTGTATATAATTATTTTCGTTTTTTTTAAATTTACAAGATTCAGTTGTACTTAGACGGTTTTGTAAAGTTAATTTTGAAAAATGATCATATCTCTTTTTATTAGTTATTCATTTTTTTTAAACTATAATAACCTGATTGTCAGTTTAATATGATGTGTTTGTCAAAAAGTAGAGAATTGGTTCTGGTTTTGTATGTTAAAAAGTCATGTTTATCCTTCAATAGTAAAGTTCAAACATTAAAATCATAACTCGGAAATGTCAAAGAAAATTTTTAAAAAATAGTACCTAATTGATAAAATTGTGAAACAATAAGGACCTAGCGAAGAGTTATTCTTTCTTACCATTTTGGCCATGTCAACGAGGCAAGATCCAAAGACATCGTATAAAACACCAGCAGCTGTCTTAGGAAAAGGGATCCCATCTGGCACTGCTGATATCAGAATGACAATCAATCCTCCAGGCACAACTTCTGGTGTTCTAGCATTCAAAAAGGCCTCGACGTCATTCCTGAACCGAGCTGAATAAGCCTCGGCAACTCCTTTCACCGACCCAGTGCAGTGTATGCTGTCACTATTCCATGATGGGGAATTCCTATCCACAATCTCTTCAGGAACCTTGGAGAGCCAATGCAGTGCGTAGCAGGAGTATACAAAATGTAGACAAGATTTCGGAAACAAGCGGCCGTAGAATGAACCCGGCACGCCGGCAGCAAAGTATATCCGTGAATGAGGAAGGGTTTTAAAGAGTGTGTTAAAGTCATTATCGTATTGATCACTGACGAACACTTGAAATTCTAGGGCTGAAGGGTCTTGGTGCTCAGCAAGTTGAATTAGTTTTAGTTCTACAGCTTCAATGATATTCTGCATGGCAGAGAAGGTGTTAGGTCCACTGGAACAGCCCAAATCTGCTACATGAAATGTGCCGCTTGTATGAGATAATCCCATGATACTCAGGTCAAGCTCGTTAATTATGGCCTCATGGATCAGTTCCTTTGCAGCATCCATTACTCCTTTCTGTAGCCATATGTAAAGTGGTGTGAATTATATTTTCAACATGCTTCATCAAATGTTTAGTTTCTGCTTATTCTTGTTAGAATCATGTAAACTGTTCTCATCTTTTAAATGTTATGAGCTTTGCTTGTCTTTTTTATAATTTAACTTCTTACCATCGTGCATTTATAGTAGTTAACAACTAAGATTTAGTTGCATATTATTTCTTGTTTCTTATCTAATAATAAATAATCACAAAATTATAAAATGCTCAGTAGAAAATTTCAAATCCTTCAATATCTGGTCACATTTGTATATTTTATAACATCCCACAGTTAAAATTCATTATATATATATTCTTTCTTCTAATAACTACCTATGAATCAGAAACTCGTCAAATGATTAACACAAAAATAATATAATATTGAATCTAAATCCAACAACATAACACATATATAAGAGTTTTGCAAGGGAAACAAAAAGCAAGAATCTGAAAATATATAGAGTCGCTTGCTAGCTAATATAAACAATCTTAGTGAATTAAACGGACGTTTTCATGAATACCGTTGATGCATAACTTAATGTTAAAATATCCACAAGTTAGGGAATCGGTAGCAGAACTGACCAACAAATTCTATTAAACTAATCAAA
This sequence comes from Citrus x changshan-huyou, assembly GCA_039657385.1. Classification (NCBI taxonomy): domain Eukaryota; kingdom Viridiplantae; phylum Streptophyta; class Magnoliopsida; order Sapindales; family Rutaceae; genus Citrus; species Citrus x changshan-huyou. Next base: position 12,305,435 of record CM077549.1, read on the forward strand.
GATATTGAGATAAATATGCTAAACTATCTAGTTTACCCCCTTCCTCATCTTCATTTTGATATAAGTTTGTCTTTAAAATTGGTATTAGTATCTTAAAACCAATGAATTAATAACATATATGGATTCTTTATTAAGCCCTAAAGTTTACCTGGTAACTCGAATTTTGAGCATAGCTTTGAGGGCCATCTCCACCGACCATGGGATACGATTTTGGCAAATTATCCTTGTTCCCACAACCCATTTTCTCTCTTCCTCTCTTGGTAAGCCAAAAGCAGATACCTTGTTTAATCTAAGGCTAATTCTGGTCAGATTAAAACTTCAACACTATCAGTTATGAACTTGTAGTTGTTTGTACGCATAAACTTGATATATATTTCTTTATTCTCTCAGTCAAAATTCGTAAAAGACGACGCAAAACAAATTACAACAAATCAGCAGGTTTCATTAGGGGAGCAGTTTTAAAATAATTGCTGGTTCCTTTTTGGCTGCTTTGTTTCAAGTTTTTTTTTCTACTTTATTCTGGGAAGGCTTTGTTTCAGTTGTACATGTTATAACCATGAAGAATAAAAATTAAAAAAGAAAATTAAAGGAGTTAAATAAGTCCACGCTTCATTTTAAGATCTGGTCAGTGGTCATCAATGTGATGAAACTGAGAAATTGTCACAAATCTTGAACACTGACCAAGAAATTAATTGGTTGAAAACTTAATTAGACCTGGCCGGTTTGCACATATGTATTACCTTAATTAGCTTTGTCACCATATTAATAATATCACTTCAACTAAACGTTTATGTAACATATTAGGTAACGAAAGTGATGGAGTTTAATAAGATGGGCGGTGCTTTAAGTGTCCTTCTCGGAAGTAGTACAGGCCAATAATTCAAATCCCTGAGATGTCAATCTGTTAAATTAATGTTATAATAAGATCAAATTATAGACAAGAATACAATCATAATCAATAAATAATAGACACTGATGATTCCTTGGCTTGGAAGGCAGCCCAAAAAAATTGACCTCGTCTCTACTCCAGGTATTTTATTTCACAATCGCGATCCAGATGCTATATCTAATAATTCCCACAAGATTCTTCAGATATCCGTGGAATCTTTAGGATTTCAAATTATTTTTCTTTTTCCTATAAAAAAAAAAATCGTTTTTTCTTTTTTGTATATCACAAGAGAACGCCAATTACAACAAATAATATTTTTCTTTTATGAAAAATCCTTTTGTTTGGGATGAATTTATGACTAATTGACGACTGAAGGATAAAATTATTTGGGCACAAATATTTTGGTACGATCTTAGGAAATTGGAAAATTCCCTTAAACAGAAATGATAGGGGTGTTAATTTCTACCAATATAGTAGTAGAAGCTTAATAAATAATAGCATTTTAGAGTATAGACTATCAATTAGTTTAGTTAATATTAATTAATTGATAAAGGGTAAATACTTTTTTAGTCTCTATACTTTGACATACTAGTCTGTTTAGTCTCTATATTTTAATAAATACATTAAGACACACTTACTGTTAAATATATTGCGTTCCCACCCTTAATTTTTCTTTGTTTTAATAATAATACCCTTACAATAATATTCTTGAGATATTAATGAAAAAAATGTTAATCCATGAAATTATTCTTAAAAATAAAATAAAACTTAAAGTAAATTTTTAACTTATTATTTTACTTTTAGATTAATTTGGTATATTAAATTTTTATGTACAATATTTATTAAGATTGTTGCAAGGATATTAAGCTTTACTTTAAGTTGGTTGATATTAATTTATTTATAAATAATTATTAGCAAGATCATTATAAAGGTACAAAAAATAATTATTAGAAAAATTGTTGCAAGGATACTAAGCTTTACTATAAGTTGTTTGATATTAATTAATTTATAAATAATTATTAGCAAGATTATAGTAAAAATACAAAAAATACTAGTCCATTCATATTAATATTTATTAGTTAATAAGTTTATTAACCTTTTTATAAATAAATTAATTAATGCGTTAGCTTCTATTTGTCTTAGAGCACAATGGGGGATGATTTGATGAGATATATTAATATGCATGCATCCCCTGCATTAGTTAGAGCTGCTTGTCATTTTCTTTTTTCTTTTGGGTACAGTTTTAAATTTTCAATCAATCGGATTCAGCTGCATGTTTGCTTTTAGTCCAAACCGAAAGCCGATATTAAGTGTTTTTGCCAGAATGGATGTAATCAAAATTCTATAGGATCAGTAGTTCATGAGAAGCGGCCAAATGCGTTCGGCAATTCAGGCAGATAGAAGCTTGGTTGATTGATTGCTCTTCATGTTAAATTTCACCTAATGGTTTCCCTTTTTGTTGGTTTAAATTCTTCATTTTTCTTTGAATTGTTGATTTATAATGTCTTGTATGCAAAATTCGGAATTTGGGATGATGATAATCTTGATTTAGAACAGATTAGGTAGCATGTGGAATCAAAGCATGCGAAAGCTTTGATTTGTTTCTGATACTTTCCTGGCATTGGGGGATATTGTTTCTCTTTTGATTTTCTGTTTTTGTTGTTATGGGATTTGGAGAGAGTGTACATGAATGAATATGATGTAACAGAGTGCTTTCGATAAATTCCCCTGATCGGTTCACTTAACAAACCATTATTAATGAGCAAATCCTCCCAAGGACCCTCAAATGCTTGTACACAATTAAAATAAATTCAATTTTATATGTACAAAAATGAATAACTCTCAAATATATTATTTGATAATCATAAAAAACAGCAATTAACTCCAATAAATCTCATAACAAATACATGGTTTATCTATGATAAAGAACTCTAAACAGATTCATATACATATTGCAGTACCCGTTATGAATTCATTCGTTTCTTCTTTTACTTTGATCAATAGCTAATTACAGCCTTGATATTTCATTTGGGTTTAGTTAATTTTCTGTAAAATTGTATTGTGTCTAAAAGTTTTGTTACATGAAATCAATAGATGAAGAGAATTTTTAAAAGCAAACATCAAAGTAACAATCAAAGGGATGAAATCGGTATAAATATTGATCGTCTCAAGTTAGATTATACAATGATGAAATAGTGCTAATCTAGAAAATCCAATCGTTATAATTTGATTTCCATTATATTAATTATGTTCAATCTTGCTATTTTCATGAAGAACACCCGATCATTTATATACACTCAGCTTTTGAAATTAATCACAAAACGACCTTTGACCAAGTCTGATGAAAAGATCATATTATAAGTACAAAATTAGACTTCCCGATCATGCAGCTATCCATCGAATTGTGTATTGTGTTATCGTTGAGCTCTTAGGAAGATTCAACTGCTGAGGAGAAGATATAATCTGTTTTTATGTGACAAGTTATGTACTCTACTCTTATGGTGTTTCTCTTGGTAGTTGTTGGACAAATTGTAATGTGAATTTCTATCTAATGGGTATCCTAATCATTTTAGTTAGTGTGGGATTGTTGATTTATATATGATGTTTGGTATCCAAAATTCAGATGATGATAATCTTGGCAGTACTTTTGTCAAATTTTCTTGTGTTGGTGTTGGTTTAATAAAATATCATAAACGTGCAAAATACAGTAAAATTAACATTGAGCTCATGATATTGCCATTAAATATATTGAAAAAGAAATTGATATAAGAAACTGAAAAATTAGTTGTCAATTATGATGGGAATATAATCTTGGTATTTTAATTATATCTAGCTAACGCATGTACACTAATCTCATTTGTGTCTATAAGTCTATCACTGAAAAGCAGAGCGGTTTGATTGAATAGTGTCATATTACGTCATAGCAATCACAAAAACTCACTCAAAAGTGCATGGGCATTAAACATTCAGCTAGTTTATACTAATTAATTAATAAGACTAACAAGAGAAGTTGGATCTCTGTCTTTCTTGGATATATCCAGTTCTAAAATATCTTACTGGAAATGTTCTCCTTCACATTCGGCGGTTATTTGTGGCCTTGCTAAACGTCAGCTGATTGTTTTTCATTATTGCGACTATTTGACTCAATTATGCTATTGTAAGAGGAGATTTCTATTTTTTCTGATTTAAGCCATAAGATGGGTTTCAAGATTCATTATGATTGGTTATCTGTTAGCTTTTTGTTTTAAGAACTTCTTATTTACGGAAGCCAAATTCTTCTTAGTTCTTACCAGGTTTATTCAGATTCAGAAGTGGCTTTTGTCATATCAGAAGAAGAGGCTAAGACTGTTGAAGTGCTAGAAGGGACTACTGCGCTGATCGGCCGAAACTACTATGATTGTCTTTTTCATGAGCCTCTAATATCCAATGTTGATTAACTCTTCCATTTGAACATTAGAGTAATCAGATAGTTGATATTTATGTTAAAAAATGTTAGCGAAGCTGATTAAATGAGAAGAAACAGAGTAATCATGTACATGCTGTTATTGTGTTCTTGACAGCAGCTAATCATCTCACTTAAGCTGACGTGGATTAGTTAGTTATTTGTGTTAGCTCTCACGTGTGTATAAAAAATTAGCTAACGGAAAAATATAAAATAATAAAAAAAAACATGGAAAGCTTTGAGAAAACCCCTCCCCCCCCCATGGCTGATGATCGTTCCACCAAGAAGGCAAAGTTTCGGGCACAAAGTGATGTTGGTGATAATTCTGAGCGCCCCTCCTTTCGAGATCAATTGATGAAGTCACAAAAGGACACAGAGGAAGAGTTGTTTGGCTGCGACGAAGATTTAGACTTAAATCCGGAGGATGTGCTTTTTAAAAATACTGAATCTATGCCCTCTATAACTTTCTCACCGAAAGTGCATGAGCAGTTAATCAAGCCTTGGAAGAATACAGTCGTGGTGAAACTGTTGGGTCGCCGCATAGGATATCGGGCTTTGTGTAACAGATTAGAGTCGCTGTGGAATATGACGCCGGGATTTAATATCATTGATCTAGAAAATGATTTTTATTTGGTCCGTTTCAAGAATGAAGGAGATGCGGATTATGCTTTAACCTCTGGACCTTGGACTATTATGGGACACTATCTGACGGTGCAACCATGGTCACCACACTTTGATAGTTCTAAAGGGGAGATAGATAAAGTGGTGGCTTGGATTCGTCTCCCGGGCATGGCTCTGCATTATTATCACAAGAAAATACTCCGACGACTTGGGCAAATCATTGGCTCAGTTATCCGCATTGACTATAATACAGAATCTGCACAGAGGGGTAAATTCGCTCGTATTGCTGTGGAAATAGACCTTAAGAGACCTCTGATTTCACAGTTTCAGCTGGATGGTAAAGTGCAGAGAATTGAATATGAGAACCTTCCGGTTATTTGTTTTCACTGTGGGAAGTACGGACATTATATGGAAAGCTGCCCAGATAAGGAAAAGAATGGTCTGACTGAGGACGACGTGCTTACCCCTGCTGATCCGGCGGAGCAGCAGTGGACGAGTAAGGCCGGACATGACAGCCAACATGAGCCAAAATTCGGGCCATGGATGGTAGTGGCTCGTAAAGGAAAGTTGAGAATGGAGAAGGAAAGCAATTCCAATCAGGCAACTGAGCAAGTTTTTCGGGGGAAGTATGGGAAGGAATCACGTTTCAATATCTTAGCTAATCTCGAAGAAGAGGAATCCAACCACGAGGAAAAACAGGAAGCCCTTATGGAACGGACTCATAGAGATATTAATACGATAAATTCTAGCCCTACTTGGTCGTCAAAAAATAGACCCATTAGAAGGAGAAATGGCCACCAATCAGCTAACCCCACAGATCTGGGACACATGGATACATCTATTGGAAGGCATGCGACATCTCTTACTAAAGAAAATACAACTCCTCAAAGTCCTGTTCACACACATGTCTCACGAGGTTTTACCAATTTCCATGCAAGCCATGCAAGCCCCAATCCTTTACCTTTACCCGTGTACGTCCCTACCAGTTTAAATCCCCTCCATCACTCGGCCATCTCTTTCTCTGCTGATAATGCCACTGCACCTCTTCTCATGGCTGAAGTCCAGCCAAAAACCTTCAATGGCCACAACAGTGCTGGTGGGCATATTCCTCTGTCAGAATTGGACGGTGATCCTCCTAACTCCAATGGCTTGGTTGCAAACATGGACATGGAAGACGACGCAAATGATAGTGATTATGTGGCTACAAGTGAGGACGGGGCTAACTCTTCAGAAGGTGATGTGTCACTTGTTGAAGAAACGGCCATGGACCTAGCGGAAGAGGCATCTCGGCCACTGCAGTAAGTCTATACTTTTCTCCAAGCTTTATCTTATGAAGATACAAATTCTATTTTGGAATGTTCAGGGGGCGGCTTCGAAGGGCTTTCGTCGCTCTTTTAATACCCTTATTAAAAATTATGGCCCTTCTATGGTTATTATAATGGAACCTAGAATTAGCGGGAAGCAAGCCGATGATTTTATTAAATGCAGCGGATTTGATTATTCTCATCGTATTGAAGCTTCGGGTTTTTCTGGTGGAATCTGGATCCTATGGCGGGGTTATTATGAAGTGGAAGTCTCGTTTAACCACAAGCAATTCGTCCATTTCAAAATTTCCAAGAATAACATTCTTGAATCTTGGATCACAGCGGTGTACGCGAGCCCTACTCCTAGTTTGCGAAGGCAGCTGTGGGACCACCTTGATTTCTTGGCTAAAACAGTTCATGGTCCGTGGCTGGTGGGAGGTGATTTTAATTCCATTCTATGTGCTGATGAGAAGAGAGGTGGCTCTACACATACTTCTGGGGTTTGTGGTCTGTTTAAGGGTTGGTTTAATCAGAATGGAATGTTTGATTTAAATTTCCATGGACCCCGTTACACTTGGTCTCGTGGACTCCTTATGAAGAGGCTGGACAGAGCTATTTCTAACACAGAATGGCTAAACAAGTATCCAGACAATGCAGTTTTACACTTGCCAAAGATTTCTTCAGATCATAGACCCATCTTAGTTCGTTTTAGTAATGAAGCCAGCAGTGCTAGGGGACAAAAACCTTTCCGTTTCTTGGCTGCATGGCTTACAGATAATTCCTTTGGTGAGTTTGTCTCTAATGCATGGATTAATAGTTTGCCGTACTTAAATGCGGCTGATATTTTTGTGAAGAAGGCATTGGTTTGGAACAGAGACCATTTTGGGAATATATTTCAGAGGAAGCGGTGGATCCTAGCACGTCTGGGGGGGATTCAAAAGGTGTTAGAAAACACTAATCGACGAAGCTTGGTCAGGTTAGAGCTCAAGCTGAAGAAGGAGTTAGAGGAAATTCTTACACAAGAGGAGATTTTGTGGCTTCAAAAATCTCGCAAAGATTGGCTTGCCCAAGGGGATAGAAATACGGCTTATTTCCACCAAAAAACGTTGGCCAGACGTAGAAGAAATCGAATCACAACTATTCAGAATGATAATGGGGAATGGCTTGTGGATAACGAAATTATTAAGCAGCATGCCACGTTTTTCTTCTCGGATCTTTACACTAGTGAGACTTTGGCTTTTCGCCCGTACCCGATTAGGGGCTGCTTCCCTATTCTTGATGCAGTTCTCACTCAAGGGCTCAGTGCTCCCATTGAGGATAATGAAATCCGGCAGACTATTTTCAGCATGAAGCCACTAAAGGCCCCTGGCGTGGATAGGGATGGCAATTGTACCCGCAAACCCGCAAATCCGCCCAAACCCACCCGCTAAAACCCGCCCGTTGCGGGTAATTTTACCCGTTGCGGGCGGGTTTAGTATTATAAATTAAAACCCGCACATGGATGCGGGTGGGTTTGGTATTAACCTTATATCCGGTGGATACCCGCATGGATATCCACCAAACCCGCAATATTTTTTTTCAAATATTTTTAATTTAATTTAAATATAAAAATGTATAAAGAAAATAATGTCATTAATCAAATTACTAAATAGACAAAGGCTCAAAGTTGTGTATGTATGTATGTGGCTCATCTCTTATTCTAAAGTCATAACCTAAAGAAAACTAAAGGCATTTCCCTTCGAATTAGTATTTGAAAATATTAATCTTAATTATTATTATAGGCATTGTGTTGGATGGGTGCTTATGGTGGTGAATGAAATGAATATCTTCTCTTGGATCTTGTTTTAAATGATAATATGAAATGTAATTATTATTTTTAGATACTAGTTTGTGTTTTTTAAATAGATTTGTGTAATTTATAATTAAATTTGAGAATTTGTATTGAATTGATGTGGAAATTTTAATTTTTCATTGACATTGTTTAAATATAAAATTGAGTATGCTATATGGAATTTGAGGTTATTATTATAAATTTATATATTAAATATTTGTGATTTTAAATACGGAAACCCGCAAAAAATCCGCCGGATACCATTGCGGGTTTGGTAATTGTTAAAACCCGCTGCGGGTGGGTTTTTTTTAAAAAATTAAAACCCGCTGCGGGTTGCGGGTGGGTTTGGTAATTTAAATTTTGTGCGGGTTTGGGTTTGGTAATGGCAAACCCGCTGCGGGCGGTGCCCATTGCCATCCCTAGGCGTGGATGGCCTTCACGCGATATTCTACCAGACCCAATGGCATATCGTTGGACACTCATTCTGTAAATTTATAAAGCATAGCTTCAGCAGTGGCAATATTCCTAAGGAAATTAACACTACACTTCTAGTTCTCATCCCAAAGGTCGATCATCCGGTGAAGCTGAAAATGTATCGCCCGATTAGTTTATGCACAGTGGCATACAAAACCATTTCTAAAATTGTGGCTAACAGACTGCAGGCACTAATGCCGATTCTTATTGGTCCTCAGCAGACTAGTTTTGTTCCTGGCCGTCATATCATTGATAATATTGTGATTGCCCAAGAAGTTATTCATTCCATGCGTAAGAAAACGGGGAAGAAAGGATTCATGGCGATTAAAGTAGACCTTGAAAAGGCGTATGATAGACTTAACTGGGAGTTTATTTATGAGACGCTGCAGGAAACGAGACTGCCTAGAGATATGATTCAGCTCATTATGGAATGTATTACTTCGGCTACAATGAAAGTATTATGGAATGGCGAAGCGTCTGATGAGTTCGTTCCCTCTCGAGGTATACGACAAGGAGACCCTCTTTCCCCGTATATTTTTGTTCTATGTGTAGAGAGACTCAGCCATGGGATTGATAGAGCTGTCACTACTGGGGAGTGGCAGCCGATTCGACTTACTCGTCGTGGTACTCCTCTAACTCACTTATTTTTTGCTGATGATCTCCTACTCTTGGCTGAAGCAAATGTCGAGCAAGCGGGGGTGATAAATATGGTCTTGAATACTTTTTGCCAGAGCTCAGAAGCCAAAGTTAACAAGACTAAATCTCAAGTTTTCTTCTCCAAGAATATTTCGGCTCGGAGCATGAAAAGAATTGGGGCTGAACTTGGGTTCCCGGTCACCAAGGATTTGGGCATGTACCTTGGGATGCCGCTGCTGCATACTCGTGTCTCGCAGCATACATATCAGAATATTATTGACAAAGTTGAAAAGCGCCTATCGGGTTGGCATGCGTCTCTGCTGTCTTTGGCTGGCAGAATAACTCTTGCACAGACGGTCTTACAAGCTATCCCGGTTTACGCAATGCAAACAACTAGCCTCCCCACTGGAATTAAACTGAAGATTGATAAGGCGTGCAGGAAATTCATATGGAGTGGAAATTCCAATCAGCAACGGATGAGTATGGTTAGCTGGGATACTTTGTGCAAACCAAAGGCTTATGGAGGACTAGGACTTAAGGATCTAAATGTGATGAATAAAGCACTCTTAATGAAGCTCAGTTGGGGAGTCATCTCAGCAAAGGATAGCCTATGGGTTCGGGTCCTGTGTACTAAATATGGGGTCAATATTTCAAACCCCCCTTTTTCATTGCCGACTCGGTATGGATCTCATATGTGGAAAGCTATTGGTAAGATATGGCGAGATACGATGTCGAGTGTGTGCTGGTCTGTTGGTGATGGTAAAAGAATCCGGTTCTGGTGGGACTGCTGGGTTTATAAGGATAAGTCCCTTGCGAGTCAGGTCATTTCTCCTATTCCTGATCATCTAACTCATCTAATGGTTGCTGATTGTGTGGCAGTGAATGGGCTATGGAACTGGGCGTTATTTGATCAATATCTTCCTAACACTGCCATAATGAAGATTGCGTCAATTCTTCCACCCTCAGTTTTGATAGGTCCGGATCAATTCTATTGGTCGCATTCTAATAAGGGGAATTTCTCGGTCTCCTCAGCTTATTATGCCATCAGTCCTCCGGATAATCTTTTACAGGATAATAGTTGGAAGTTGGCTTGGAAGTGGCAAGGCCCGCAGGGAGTTAAAGTCTTCATTTGGTTAGCTCTTCATGGTCGGCTGAAAACCAAAGCTGAAATTGCAAGGCGGCACATGTTGATAAATACTGAGTGTGATAGATGTGGGGCCCCGGTTGAGGACATCTTGCATGTTCTAAGAGATTGCATGGCTACGAAAGGTTTTTGGTATCGGGTAATTCCAGTAGAAATGAGGCAGCGATTCTTCCAAGCTTCTTTTAAAGCATGGATGATGAATAATCTTCAGAATACATGGCCTATTTATGGAGTCCGAAACTGGATTTGTTTCTTTGGTATAGCGATATGGCGTTTATGGTATTGGCGGAATCAGTTCTGGGTGAACGGTCAATCCATGGACGGCTTATCCATGGTTAATGATGTCAAGGCTCGCACGGAGGAGGTGATCTGGCTTCAAGGATCTTCTTTGAATTCAACAAATAGAAAAGTCAACAAATGGATTGGTTGGTCGTTTCCAAATTGGCCATGGTGCAAGTTGAACTCAGATGGTGCCTGTAAGGTGACTGGTGTAGCTGCTGCAGGGGGTCTGATTCGCGATCACAATGGTCATTGGGTTGCTGGCTTTGGGATGTATCTAGGGACTTGCTCAGTGACTATGGCGGAATTATGGGGACTATATCAAGGATTACTTCTTGCGTGGAATAAAGGGATCCGGTGGCTGTATGCTGAAGTTGATAGTCGCTGTGTTACTCAGCTTGTGAAGAACAACATGGTGAATTACAATGAGTTCTCTCCTCTCATTCGTGCTATCCAAGAACTCATCAGACGCAATTGGCGGGTGGAGATTACTCACGTTTACAGGGAGGCGAATTTTGCCGCGGATTGTTTGGCTACGTTAGCTTGTTCTCTCCCGTTAGGGCTACATGTTTTTAACTCTCCACCTAAAGGGGTGCTCCAATTTATGTCTCAAGACATTTACGGGGTAGCTTATCCCCGCCTTGTTATTTCTTAGCTCTTTAAAGAGCCCCTCTTAATCAAAAAAAAAAAAAAAAATTAGCTAACGAACTGTAACAAGCATAGCTGAGCTTCTATATATAAATGTGTGTAAGTTGTATTCTGATGAATTGACGAGAACATTCTATAAGTTTCTATAATGAGATTTTCTTTCACTTTCTTTCATTTTCTTTAGCTTTCTCGACTGCCAAACATAAACACTTAAGTTTCTATCATGGTATTAGAGCTAACAATGGCAAATATTGCACAATCCAATTTATCTTTTAGCTTCATTACACCTGTTAAACTGGATCAAAACAATTTCATTATGTGGAGGACTCAAGTCTTGACATCAATTAAAGGAAATGATCTTGAAGGTTTCATTAATGGTGATCACAAATGTCCAGAGCAATTTCTTTCACTTTTCAACACTGAAGAAGCTTCAGAATCAGATGCAATTGAGTCCAGATCTGTAAATCCAGAGTTCATTGCTTGGATGAAAACAGATCAACTTCTCTTGAGCTAGATGATGTCCTCTATCCAGCAAAGTTTACTGTTAACCGTAATTGATTGTGCAACTTCAAAACAGTTGTGGGAATCACTTAATAGTATGTTCATTTCTCAATCACAAGCTTGAATTCAAACTCTTAGAATGCAAATCCAAACTGTTAAGAAAGGGCCTGTGAGTATGGCTGATTACTTTGCTAAAATCAAACGTATAGCAGATACACTAGCCTTAGCAGGGAAACCAGTTGAACTGAATGACTTTGTTATGCATGTGTTGACTGGTCTTGACTCTTCTGATTATGAATCTTTAATAACTACTATTCTAGCAAGGGAATGAACTATTACTCTAGATGATTTGTATTCACTGCTTATAAATCATGAAAATAGAATTGAACAAAAAAAAAGGAAAAATTGCTAGTGAAGTCATGCATCATATGTCTGCAAATGTTGCTCAGAAAGTCCACACTCTGGCAAAAATAATAATGGTTTTCAGAAAAACACTGGAGGTAATTTTGGAAATGATAATAGTGGGTTTCAAAACAACAATACTTCTCAATTTGCTGGTGCTAGAAACTCTTCAGACATTATCTGTCAAATTTGCTTCATTCTTGGACATGGAGCAAATAGATGCAAAAACAAGTTCAATCCTTCATTTATCCCTTAGAAGAATTTTGGTAGAGGAAATTTTAGAGGTCAATATGGCGGAGGCATGTCATTCAATGGTTTTAGTAGAGGTTCAATATTTCCTGGACCTAATTTTGTGAATCCCTATATGCCAAGAGGAACAACATTTCAAGCTAATATGGCTTACTCAGATCCTGCTTTCATATCAGGCTACACACCTTTTAATTACTCCACTTGCTATAATACTTTTACTCCTGGTTTTCCTTATGGTGTCTCTCCATATTTTCCTGGAAATGTTACTAATGGAATGCCTAGTACTTCTGCACCATCAGCTCAAGCTCAAGCTACTTGTGCTGCAAATCCTAAGATTATTGAGGATCCTTCCTGGTATATTGACAGTGGAGCAACCAATCACATCACAAATGATTTAGGTAAGCTTGTCAACTCTAAAGCTTATGTTGGAACTGAACAACTATTTGTTCGTAATGGTAATGCATTGCTTATTGAACATGTTGGATCAGTTAAGCTTGCTACAAACACTCTTGAGTTATTAACTCTTAATCATGTATTACATGTGCCTAAAATCACCAAAAACTTACTTAGTGTTTTAAAGTTACTTGTTGATAATAATGTTACACTTGAATTTGTTGGAATTTCTTGTCTCATTAAGGCCAGGAGCACATGGATATTGCTTGACGGAGTTGCTAGAGGAGGTCTCTATAAAGTCCAAAGTCCTACTTTAAATTCTCAGTCTGTTGCTGTCAATTCAGTATATCTTAGTCAAAACAAATTTCAATCTATGTTTGCTTATCTTCCATATTCAAACTGTGAAATGTTTGGTTCAAATTTTTCTCAGGAAAATAAAAAGTCTTATATGTCTATTGTTGATACAAAAGTTGTTGATGTAAATCTTCTTTATAGAAGATTAGGGCACCCTGCTATTCATGTTTTGAAAACAATCCTGAATTCTTGTAATAAGCTTGTTGGTGTTAATAAAATTCAGAACTTAAGACTTCTGTGATGCTTGCCAGTTTGGTAAGAATCATATGCTTCATTTAACTCTGTCCAATCTAGCTTCATTTAACTCTGTTCAATCTAGATCCACAGAACCTTTACAACTGATTTTTGCAGACCTTTGGGGACCTTCTCATGTTAATTCAACCCAAGGTTCTACTTACTATCTATCCATTCTAGATGATTTTAGCCAATTTCCTTGGATATTTCCACTAAGTTCAAAGTCTGCTGCACTACCAGTGTTTATCAAATTTAAAACCTTTATTGAAAAACACTTACAAAAGAGTATTAAAGTAGTTCAAACTGACTGGGGTGGGGAATTCAGATCTTTCTCTTCCTTACTTAATACCTCATGAATACAATTTAAGCACCCTTGCCCACATATTCATCACCAAAATGGGACGATTGAAAGGAAACATATACATATTATTGATGTTGGACTTACCTTGCTCAAGCACAATTTCCTCTAAAATTCTGGTGGAATGCATTTCACATTGCTGTTTTTCTAATCAATAGACTTCCTACACCAGTTCTAAACAACATCTCACCTTAGCAGAAGCTTTTTAATTAAAAACCAGATTACTCCAGTCTTAAAATCTTTGGTTGTGCATGTTTTCCATATATGAGACCTTCTAATAGACACAAGTTTGAATTTAGAACCGGCAGGTGCATTTTCATTGGATACAGCTCCAATAATAAGGGTTATCAGTGTCTTCACTTATCTTGAAGAGTCTATATTTCTAATCATGTGGTCTTTGATGAAAAATGTTTTCCTTATGTCCCTGGTATTGATTTTTCTTCAGTCACAGTATCTTCTCAAACAAATTCAGCAAATGATTCTGCAGCTCCAGTATCAGCTACTCCTCAGGTATTATCTCCATCATTTCTTCTGCTTTCAACCTCAAATAACTCAACTCATCTAAATACCACACCTCTTTCTCAGCAATATTCTTCTTCTCCTTTAAATGATTCACCACTACATACTCTCCCTACACCACTTTCTATTAGTCATCTTATGATAACTAGATCTAAGAACGATATCTTTAAACCAAAGTCATATCTTACTGCCCTTTTAGATCAACCATCTGAATGTTACTCTATCACTTAAGCTTTATCTGATCCATTATGGTTCAAAGCTATGCAAGAATAGTTTCAAGCTTTGCAAGCTAATCACACATGTGAATTGGTGTTACTTACTGCTCCTGTTAAAGTGGTTGGAAATAAATGGGTTTTTAAGATAAAATATAATCCTGATGGCTCTATATTGAAGTACAAAACAAGGTTGGTGGCTAAAGGTTTTCATCAGATTCATGGTGTTGATTATATTAAAACTTTTAACCCAGTGATAAAAGCTTCCATTGTCAGGGTCATTTTAAGTATTGAATTCATGAATAATTGGATTCTTAGACAAGTAGATGTGAACAATGCATTTTTAAATGGCATTTTTGATGAAGAAGTCTATATGGCACAACATGAGGGGTTTATTAATCCCCATAAACCACAACACATTTGCAAGTTAAAGAAAGCAATCTATGGCTTGAAGCAAGCTCCAAGAGCATGGTTTGCTAGATTCAAAACAACCATGCTTTCTTAGTGGCATTTTCAGAATTCTAAGTCAGACAATTCACTCTTTTACAAGAGAGAAATGGTCATTTGATTTTGGTGTTAGACATTATCATTACTAGTTCTAGCTCAGCTAAAGTTCAGTAAGTTATTCAAGATATGCAGAAGACCTTTGCCTTGAAAGATCTTAGAGAACTCAGTTATTTCTTAGGCCTTGAAGTTTCAAAATTGCATAATGGAATTCATCCATCTCAAGCCAAATACATTGCTAATATTTTGGCAAAACATGACTTGGTTAACAGCAGTCCAGTTCCCACACCCATGTCTACAGCCCAGTATCTTACTAAAGCCTCAGGTAATGATATTACAAATGTTTCTCAATATAGAAGTCTTATTGGGGCACTACAATATGTTACACTTATTAGACCAGAGATAGCTTTCACTATCAACAAACTTAGTCAATTTTTATCTAATTCCAAAACTTCTCGCTGGGATGCTTACAAAAGATTGTTATCTTAAGAAAAAATTCAATGAATATTGAGGAATACTGTGCAAAAATGAAGCTACTCGCAAACAAACTTGCTTGTGCTGGTGATATCATCACTGAAAAAGATCTATTGATGAGGATTTTAAATGGTTTAGGTTCTAGCTATTTAAATCTAGCTTCAATTATTACTGCAAATAAGATGAGTTATGATGATGCATATGCCTTACTGTTGACACATGAAGCTAGACTTGAACAGAGTCAAGGTACCAAAACCATGCTTAATGCAAATTACAGCTCAATGAATGCTAATAACTCTTACATGAGAGGAAATTTTAGAAGAGGCACATTTGTTAATGGATATTATGGTCGTTCTGGTAATAGAAGCTTTAATGGTGGAAGAGGTGTATTTTATAATCCATATACTAGAGGATCTCCTACTGGTGTTGCAAATTTTGGAGGCTATGGCAGAGGACAAACAATGCAATTTCTAAGGCCATCTGTGAGACCAAATTATCCTCCTTCAGCCTATCATCCTTCAGCTAACATACCCTCTGATGAATCACTACCAATATGTCAGATATGTCATAAGCAAGGGCACACAATAGATGAATGCTGGCACAGATATGATAATAGTCCTACTCCATTACCCATACTCCATTACCCAAACACTTTGGAAAGGGTAGATCATTTGGGTCAAAGACTGCATATATGGCTAATTTCGATTCATTTACAAATTATGCTGCTCCAATAGTGGAAGACAATTATACTGCTCATTTTTATTATGCCTTTAATCCCATGTATAACTCATCTTATCCATCTACAGAGTTTAATGCTCCTGAAGCTTATCTTACCAATTATGAAGGGTCTGTTAATGATGGATGGTATCTGGACAGTGGTGCCACGCATCACTTGACCAACAATATGGCCAACATGAATGTCAGAGAAGAATTCAAGGGATCAGATCAGCTTGTTATTGGCAATGGTCAAGGTTTGTCTATAACTCATGTTGGTGATGCATGCTTTACTTATAAGGGATCTAATGTTGCTTATAAACCAACATATATTTTGTTCAAAGATATGTTATTAGTGCCTGATATCACAAAGAATTTGCTAAGCATATCAAAACTGACCACTGATAATAACTTGTCCATTGAATTTATTGGTGATGTCTGCTATGTGAAGGATTCTCTGACGAGGCAAGTGCTTCTGAAAGGACTTGCTGAGAAAGGATTGTATAAGCTGATTCTCAAGCCATCTGAGTCTGTTCCTTCCTCCTTCCTGTGCCAATCTTCTCATATTCAACCATTGTCAATATTGTCTACATGTTCTTTTGGTCCTCATGTTCTAAATAACACTCAGAATAATGTTTTTAGTTCTGTTTCTCTTTGTAATGCATCAGACAATAAAGTTTCCAGTCAAAATTCATCTTGTAATGGATTGAATAATAAAGAACTCCTTCTACATAGACCTTTTGGTCATCCTAACTCTCAAACACTAATGCATTTGCTGAAAAATGATGCTTCTGTTAATCTCTCAAGTAATAGCATAAAACAAACACTGAATCAAATTTGTGAAGCCTGCCAGATGGGTAAATCCTATAAACTTCATTTCCCCATTACAAAAATCAAAACAATTAAGGCACTTGAACTCATTCACACAGACTTGTGGGGACCCTTACCAATCCCATCTAGAGATGGATATACTTACTATATAAGCTTTGTGGATGATTTCAGTCGTTATACTTGGATCTATCCCCTTAAACTGAAATCAGAGGCATTAGAGGTCTTCAAACTATTCAAATTGCAGGTTGAAAACCAACTTAGCACCATCATTAAGCACCTGCAATATGACTGGGGGGGGGGGGAGAGTATAGATCATTCACTCATTTCTTAAACCAGTGTGGAATCATTTTTAGACACTCTTGTCCATACACACATCACCAAAATGGAGTGGTTGAAAGGAAACATAGACATACAGTTCAGTTAGGGCTCACCTTATTGGCACAAGCCAAATTACCTTTCAAGTTTTGGTGGGATGCTTTTCACACAGCTATGTATCACATTAACAGGCTACCATCTACAACCTTGAAACTTATTACTCCATATGAGCAAATATTCAACCACAAACCTGATTATAATATGCTCAAGTGCTTTAGTTGTACATGTTATCCTTACTTAAGAGATTACAATAAGCATAAATTCGATTATCACTCAAGCAAGTGTATTTTCATTGGTTATAGTCCATCTCATAAAGGATACAAATGTATGCATCCCTTAGGTCAAATATACATAGTCAGACATGTTGTTTTTTATGAGTCTACATTTTCTTACTCCATAGATTCAGTTTTTCATTCTACTGAATCATCTTCTCATTCAAGTCAATCTTTCACACTTCAACAAGTATACCATTTGTTAACATTATTAGTTTCAGTTACTAACAGCTCATACAATCCACACTCTGCAAGTTCTATCAACAGTAGCTCTCAGAGTTTAGACAATCCATCTCATACTGATAACCAAAACCTTCCTTTACAACAACACATATCAACTAGTGAACCATTTACAGAACCATCCATAGAAATACCTACAGAACCAAATATTTCAACACCTCAACCTGTATCTTATCCATCATCATCTGTTCAACCTAATATCCATTCCATGACTACCCGAAGCAAAGCTGGTATCTTCAAACCTAAACTATATACTGCAACTCTTATTCACAAAGAACCTGATTCAGTGTATGAGGCCATGCAAAATCCAAAGTGGCTTACAACTATGAAAGAAGAGTATGTAGCCTTAATGCAGAATGGTACATGGTTCCTAGTGCCAAGAACAGCTGATCAAAGGGTAGTTGGGAATAAATGGGTGTACAGGGTAAAATATAATACTGATGGAAGTGTGGCCAAATACAAAGCTAGGTTAGTAGCTAAGGGATTCCAATAAATTATGAGAGTCAATTGTTTTGAAACATTCAGCCCTGTCATAAAGCCAGCTACTGTAAAGGTAATTCTAAGTTTGGCAGTGATGAATCAATGAAAGATAAGACAAGTTGATGTGAATAATGTTTTCCTTAATGGAGAGTTGACTGAGGAAGTGTTCATGGATCAGCCAGAGGGGTTTGTTGATGTTGAAAAACCAACATATGTGTGTAAGCTTCATAAGTCTCTATATGGCCTTAAACAAGCTCCAAGAGCTTGGTATGATAAGTTGAGAGGATGCCTGTTACAGTGGGGATTTGTGAATTCCAGTTCAGATACTTCTTTATTTCTAAGAAGGAGTAAGTCATCTCTGATCTTAATCCTCATTTATGTTGACGACATTCTAATAACAGGACCAAATAGCTCTGAACTAGAAAGCTTTATTGCTGAATTCAGCACAATGTTTGCTCTAAAAGGATCTTGGAGCTCTCTCTTACTTCTTAGGAATTGAAGTATTGTATGACATAGATTGTGTATACTTATCACAAAAGAAATATATAAGGGATCTGTTATCAAAGTTTGAGATGATAAATTGCAAGGATGTTGAAACTCCTATGAGTACAGGACTGAAACTGTAGAAATAAGCTCAAGGAATTCTTGGTCATTATGTTGAAGATATTACACATTATAGAAGCATCGTTGGTGGAATGCAGTATTTGGTTTTGACAAGACCAGAGATTGCATTTAGTGTACATAAACTAAGTCAATATATTTCTGCACCAACCTTACATCATCTCATGGCATGCAAACGGGTGCTGAGATATCTGAAAGCAACACTGAATTATGGACTCAAATTTATCAAAGAGGGTGATATGAAGTTGACATGCTTCACAGATGCAGATTGGGCAGGGGACCTAGATGACAAGAAGTCAGTTGGTGCTTACTATGTTTACTTGGGTCATAATCTGGTATCTTGGTCATCCAAGAAGCAACCAGTCATTGCTAGGTCAAGTACCGAAAGTGAATATAGATCACTAGCTGCAGTAAGTGCAGAGATAAGCTGGTTGCAGTCTCTGTTCTCTGAGTTAAAGTTACAATGCACAGAAAAACCTGCCATTTAGTGTGACAATCTTAGTGCAACTGAATTGGCTCACAATCCAGTTTTTCATTCAAGAACGAAACATATTAAGATTGACATACATTATGGGAGAGACAAAGAACTTGCTGGAGAATTGAGCATCAATTATGTACCAAGTGACGAGCAAGTAGTTGATATAATGACAAAGCCACTTTCATTCATAAAATTCAACTATTTGAGAGCCAAAATCAATGTCCTCCCATGTCTCTTGAGTTTGAGGGGGGCTGTAAAGGAAGCTCACTATTCGAGCAGTTCAGTGAAGCCACGTCAGAAGAAGGTTATTAGTGAAATGTAGAAGTTCAGCTGAGTTGGTTAAAATGTCGTTAGACAGCTCATAGTTCGTTATGTAGAGTTTGTTAATTACAAGTAGAAATCACGTGTGAGAACTTTGTATATAAACGTGAACTTGTAAACGAAATAATAAGAAATGAATCTACTGGAAATTTCATAGTTTTATTTTCTCAGAGTTTTTCCATTAAACCAAACAGTTTATCTTTGTTATTTTACAGAGGGCCTCGATTTCCCCCCATGTGGCAGTATTGTTGACGATGAGATTGTGAATAAAAATTTTGATTTTCTTACTGTTTCTCAGTATGGAAGAAATCCCGATCACGTTGGTTATGTGCATGCTCTATTACTCTTTTATATTATGTTTAGTCAAATAAAAGAATGGGTGCTATATATTAAAAGAACTCTTGAGATATATAAGAGAATTTCTTTGTTTATATATGTAAGCTATGTTTTCTAGAAAAAGAAAATAAATAAATAAAAACGATTGTGTGTCAATGTGAGTTAAAATTGATTAAGTTGTTCTATATTATGCTCTCTTTCTTCTTAAACATTTTTCTGAAATAAAAATGTAAA
This sequence comes from Citrus x changshan-huyou, assembly GCA_039657385.1. Classification (NCBI taxonomy): domain Eukaryota; kingdom Viridiplantae; phylum Streptophyta; class Magnoliopsida; order Sapindales; family Rutaceae; genus Citrus; species Citrus x changshan-huyou. The sequence goes on from CM077549.1 coordinate 12,325,805, forward strand.
TTCTTGCAGCTACCATGTGATGCATAGATCATAATTTATTAAATATACAATGTAAATTTATCATTTTAGCCTTGAAAACAATCATGTTGTTAAGTAGGTTTATATATCAACATGATTTTCAACCATAATCATTATTAATTTTTTTAATTTTGTTCTTAAATAATGTGAAGTTACGAAGTTTTGGTCTTGGAATGTGGAACCTCCCATCAATATATCTGATGTTGTGCTCTCATCATCTTAACAGTTTTTAGAAGTGGGAAACGGGTTCAAACATTGGATAACTTCAATTTTCTTAACATTAACAACTATTGAGCACTTCGTAAGATGTTCCTATATATGAAGATGCTAATTTCTTGATAAAATTTTCAAAAAATAAATCTTTCTATTAGTCTTGATTGCAACAAAATTCCTCATTATCCCGAAAACCTTATCAGTATTAAAGAAACGAAAAAAAAAAAAATAGAAGAATTGTATTAACTCCTAGTATGTTATATTATATTATATATTATACACATAATGTGATACACATAATATATCTTTCATTTGATACAAGTTCTGTGTATTTTAGGGTTCGTTTGGGCAGCAAAATAGTGTAAAGTAAATAATTAAAAATTGGAGGAAGTGCTTAAGATTTTTTTTTTAATACTAAGGTTACTTGGAGGACCGTTGTTCAAAAGTGGATTTTTATGTGATTTGGATTAGATTGGCACTACTCAACTTCTTCCTTTTGTCTGAACAGACCCCAGTTATCAATTTAATTTATTTTAAGAGTTTATATTATCCCATCAAAATTACTAAAATGCATTCTTTATATAATTATCTTACGGTCCTCTTTCACCATTGGTGTAAAAAAATAAAAAATAAAAAACAAATTCATAAAATGGGATTACTTGGAAACTTGCTATGAAAAAGTTGTTCATTTAAATTTGCTTGCATTGTTGGCTTTGTTTGAGGATAACTATGAAAATGTATTGTTAAAGAATAATCTGATGGATTTTTGTAATGGAAAAGGATTTTAGTTTTGTGGCATGAGATTTTCTCATCCGGGTTTTTAAACATAATTTCTCAAGAATACTAAGAGTAAACTCGAAGCTAGATGGAGTACATATAGAAAGTAATTTATATAGTTTGTTCTTAAACAGACCGACGCTTTTTATTAGCAAAGATTAAATGCTCTTTGGCTCAACCTCATAATACGTATCGCAGCCTCATGCTTTTATACCTCGATCTCACAACAGGTACCTCGACCTCATGATCTTAGGCCTTGATCTCATAAGACATACCTCGGTCACATGCTCTTGGGCCTCGATCTCAAAACATTTAGCTCGCTCTCATACTTTTGGTCTTATCTCATTCAAGATTTCCTTGTGACATTTGAGATTTACTCTTCATTTGAGATTTTTGTTATTCGAGAGTTCCTAATGAAATTGAAGATGTACTCATGACATTTGATACATTATAACAACAGTTAGGGATAAAAAGAAAATTTAACATAATATGAACTACGTTTTTCACATCCCAAACTCAAGAAGGGTCTACGGGTGATCTTTCTATCAAACAATATTTCTAAAAGCGTAGAAGACATCATATTAATGAGATAAATGATTATAAAATTGTTAAACTTAGAGTTCAATAAAGTTTTCCCCAAAAGCAAAAGACTTGTTACACTTAATAAGTCACAAAAGTCTCATGAGCTGAATATGCATGACAAAAGTCCTTAAAAGACTAAGGAAACCAAGTGACATGTGCAGCTTTGCCAAAATACATAATGGGCTAAATCCATCAACTATTACGAACCACAATAAAATATATTGAGTATTAAAATCAGTAAGCAAACTAACTTTTGATATAGAGCAATAAATACATAATATACACAATATATGTAATGACATGATTACAAATTTTCTTTCAAAGATTTCAATAATAAAAAATCATTTCACAAAACTTATCACTCTTATTCTACACATACCCACACTTTGTTACCACTTAGAAGAACTTCACATATCACATATCATATAATGAGCTAAAGTCATTCATAGGTGACTTATCCTATATATCATACATACCAATCCCAAAAGAAAAGTCATAGATATCAAAAGGCTCCACGTAAACATATAGATGCCTACTAAGTAGCAAACTCATCGAAATGTTCACTTGTCACTTTAAACTTTCATATGTAATATCCCACATATAGCACTTTGTACTATATGTGGCATTGTATGCCCCCTCTCATCATTGTTCATTTCAAAATAAAAATAATTTATGCTTAAAGCTTTTGTATCATTGTCAATTGGGTAAAAGATCATTTTTTTTTTCACCTTCAATCTCTTGTCTTTAGACTTTGCTGGAAATGTTAGTGGAAAATAAACACATAATTGTTACAGCCATCATTATTTTTTGATGTGGAAGGACCAATTTAATGGCAACCATAAAATGATACTTAAAGGATATTATAAAAGAAAATTGTGTTTTGGTGACTATGAATTTAGTTTCTAAAATTCATCTAAACAATCATAAAATTATTTTGCGACTTTTTATTTTTAGTTGTATAACAGACATGGAATGTCGGTCAAGGAAAACTTTTATGACTAAACTACCTTAGTCACCCAATACATTTGTAAATGACTATTATATTAGTCATAGATGATAATTAAATGAGTCACCTTTCGTTGACTAGAAGGCTGCGAATTTAGCAACAGAACCTTTGAATATTCGATTAACTATATAAGTCACCAAAAACAGCTTTGTACGACTGTTGCAGTAATTATTGAAGTTGATGAAATTAATTCGCTTTGGTCTTCTAAAAGGGCGTAAATTGGCCACCAAAGGTATTATTTCATAGCCATTGGTTATGAATATATACGTGGGTGATTGTTTATCTTGGTCGATGAATATTTGTTTGACTAATTATCTTAGTTGATAATGGTATTGTTTAGTGACTACATATTTGGTGCATAAAAATATTCATTCGGTCATTTAAATTGAGATCAATTGTATTGGTCACTGAAATGATGCATTATCATCCATAATGTTATTGAAAGAGCATCAGCCAACATAAGATCACTAATTATTTGTTAGTCTTATAATGTTGCACAATTGCTTTGAGCAACAAATTCAAACACCAAAATAAAAATACAGAGGCCATTTAGTTTGGTTAATAATGGCAAGAAATAAATCATCTATTAAATCAAAAATAGATAAATCTCCAAGATTTAATGACATAATAAAATGTTCAACATTTTAAAACTATCTACTACTTAGAAGTTCTAGTCCCATAAAATCATTTTTATAGATAAAAAGCTTATAAAGATCTATTCGTAGAAACATGACAAAGGTTCATAGAGTTGGAATAGAAAGGGATGAAAAGTTTGCACCAGCTAGTGGCAGCTTCTTTGAAATCTCTATAATTTGGATATTTTGTTCTTGCAGTTGTTTAATTTCTTCACTCTGACTTAGGATTTTTTTTTTCATTTTGACTTAAGATTTTTTTCATTTTGACTTGAAGTTATGTGCTGACTCTTGATCTCTTCATTTTGATGTTCACGCTTCTGTTGTAGCTTAGTAATTTGTTTGAATGAAGCATGTGCTTGAGGAAATGGACCAAACTAAGACCTTTAACATATTCATAATTCTTACCAATAACTTCCTGATACGAACCCCGTCAAGAACTAACGCGGCCCTAATCAATTTCGTCCCCAAGATCGATTATACACTAAGAATTGAATGGAACCTCGACCTAATGCTTAATGAAAGTGTGAACCTTGGTATGTGAAGAGGCCAAAATCAACTATAAATGCTCTCATTGATAAGTTAAGAGTTTGAACGCCACAAAAATCTGATAAGTTCAAAAAGTTTGTAAAGAACCAAAGAGAATTAACTCTCTTACAAATTGCATTAAAATTTATCTCTGTTGATTGGATACGAGTACATTATATAGGGTTGGTTACAAGAATTTTTGGAATAAATCCTAAACCAAAAATTAAATTTGAATATGAATCTAAACGAATAGGAAAGAATCTAAATCAAATTAGAATCTAAATCAAATTAGAATCATAATCTAAATAAATATGAAAGAATCTAAATCAAATTAGGATCCTAATTGACTTAAATGCCTTACATCAATTAAAATGAAAACTAGGTGATTAAAATATAAATAACTGATTTGCTTCCCTAATAGCCTCCTCAAGAAATGGGAAAGTATCTAAAAAAGGAAAATAATATATTTTCTGCCGTAATGTGCAAGCCAATTCCCTATTTCGATGGACGTGATTATTTGAAAACTTCAAGAGCCTGAATCGTACATTTATCATGTGCGATTCCTTCAACGGGCCTCCACGAATTTGATTGAGCCGAAGATGCTTGAATCAATCTATTAAGCGCTTCTTTGAATTTTTTTGCTTGAGCTCTTGTAACGAGTCCGACGGGAACTTGAATAGGATCTGAATATTTCTCATGCCACATGCTTGTGATAGTTTTATCCTTAATCTCATCACTTCCTCATAAATTTATGCCTCAGATCCTGATTTAGATCCTTCAGCTAATGATTGTTCTTTTAGCTCTAACATTTCCTCCTACAAAATACACATTTCTTATAATTATAGCTACTGTAACTATATTCAAATCCACATTTACTGGTCAACCAAAATTCATTATTTTTTTCATCGATATGGACAATAAAATGAAAAATTTTAACCACATTAATATAATTCCAAGCATTGGAATAATAGGCATGGGTTAGCCAAGTATTGATATTTCACCTCTAACATTTTCTAATACAATATACAGATTTCTTATAATTATAGCTACCTTAACTATATCTAAATCGCCACGTTCATTGGCTAACCAAAATTCATCATTTTTTTTCCAACAATGTAAACAATAATTTCAAGCATTGTAACAAAAGGCATGAGTCAGCTTCCTTTATGAACAATAGTTCAATATTACAACTTAATATGTTATTTTTCTCATTTCCCTCATATGTATTTCCTAGAAATTTTAATTTATGTGTTTCTAACCATCCATATCAATGGAAAAAAAATATAGGAAACCAGCAAGCCAAAGAAAAAGCCAATACATTAAGCACAAACATATAAAATAAGCCCAAATTGCTCAAAGAAGATTAACAATAAAAAAATTTTATTCATTTCTTAAAAAAGAAGCTGACATATAAAATTTTCATGAAGTGATTAAATATAGAAATTATATCTAACATAAGATTAATTGATGCTGGATAAGTGCCAAGATAGATAAAATGAATAAACTTACAAATCTTTCTCTGGCTTCATTAGTGCTTCAAACTTTACTTGCACTCCAATGGGTGACATGAAACAAAGAAATTGGTCTTGGAGTGTATCCAAGTCTTTTAACATATAATATGTAATATTGAAAAGAAATTATTAAATTCAATTATAAATCATTCAATAAAATTTATAAAATAGTTAATATACCATTTCCTTTTGATGTTGTACAAAAGGCTTCGTTCCACCTCAATGGCCATATTTTAATTTCTTGCGATTCTTCACATAAATTTTGGATCGTGCTATAATCATAATAGAAAACATGTATTATAAATTACCAAAAATTATTAAAGATACGAATTTTTTTTTCTTTATACCTTGAATAGATCACTGTCAAAATGTTTACAAAGGTAATCCCAATCTTCTTGATTAACAACTTCTTTAGAGTAATTTTAGACATCAATATCTCTTCCTAGTGCTGTTGGTCCAGGGATAAGCAACGACATCATAAAATATTGTTCTTTCATACACTCCCATGAAGGCAAATTATACGGGATGAGTACAACTGGCCACATGCTATATGCATTACTCATATTTCCAAATGGATTAAAACCATCTATTTAAAGATCTAATCGAACGTTGCAAGAATCAAGAGCAATTTCAGAATTTTTTTAATCTCTTTCCAAGCTTCAAAGTCTACCAACTGTCTTAACTTACCTTTTGTATTGACACTTTTTTCTTTATGTCATCTCATATGAGAAATAATATGCTTAGACATAAATAATCATTGTGGTCTAGGCTTCAATGGAAAATACCATAATATCTTTTGTGGAATTTTTTTACCCTTTCCATAATTAATTTTATATCTAGGTTCATTGCATACATGAAATTTATTAGCTCCAACGTGCTCCTTCCAAAATAGGGCACAATCATACTTACATGCATGAATTGATTCATAACCTAATTCTAATTCATGCAACATCTTTTTGGCATCATAGTAGGACTTAGGAATATTAAATTTATCAGGTAAAGTAACTTTCAACAATTGGACCAACATATTAATTGTTGTATTGCTACACTGATTTAACACATTTAAATGCAACAATTTCACCATAAAATCTAATACTGAAAATTTTGAGCACCTTGGATATAGTTCTCGCCAAGTTTCCTCAAACAATTTATCAAACTTTTCAAAACTAGCATTTTCTAGATCATCATTAACATCAATGCCAAAATCTTCAAGATCCATTTCTACATTCATCTCTATTGGTCTCGTTACATTATTTAACAAGTCTAATAGTTCATCAGTATCATCATCTTCATTTTCTTCATCAATGTCATCATCATACATATCATTCAAGGTATGGGTTAGAGAGTTTGTATCTTCCCCACGAAACGTCCATCTATCATAACTTAACAAAAGCCCATGTTCAACGAAATGTCATGGAATGATGTTTATATCATGCAACCTTGTGTTCAAGCAATCTCTACATTGGCAAAGAGTTTGACCATAATTGTTTGAATGCTTTTCATCAATTTTAATGAATGAAGCAATACCATTTTCATGTTCTTTACATAACCTATTTGGCAATTGAATCAAACTTCGATCCATCCTAATAATGATATAATTTATTAATATTTTCAATAGATTTAAGGCTAACAATTTAAGAAAAAAAGTTCTTTTAACAATCAACTAGTTTATCTTTAAAATGCATTCACTTGACATATGAACAATAGATAAGTGGACTTCATAAATACTCACCTCAATTTCGATATTCAAGAAACATCTTATTTTCTCAAAACCTTGATGTAGGAAATCTCTAAAATATATAATAGAAAATTGAAAAAAAAAAGCCCGTTTTCTTATTTTGTTTAATTTTTCATTGCAGAATTTTGTGTTTGCAACAAGTAACATTTCATATCAGATATAGATAAAAAATAAAAAGCAATCCCAATGATGCAGCAATCACTGGCACACATACGGAAAAAGTTTAACGCAACCTTTTGGAATAAAGCTTTTGCAAGAAGTTGGCCTCTTCATAATTTTAATGGGAAATTTATAAAAATAACCATAAAACTTTTACTATTTTCACAATTAACCCTCTAAACTTTTTTCTATCAACATTAGCCAATCACACGCTTTTCTCCCTAAATTACTCTTGTATTTGCTAACCAACATGTCGCACATAGTTTGGTGCGACAGGCACCTGTCGCACGAAGTTATGTGCGACAGGCACTTGTCGCACGAAGCTAAGTGCGACGGGCGCCTGTTGCACCAAGCTATGTGCGACGGGCGCCTATCGCACCAAGCTAAGTGCGACGGGCGCCTGTCGCACCAAGCTATAAATACCCAAAAAGTAAAGGTTTTTTACCAAAGCCCCGTTGTCACGATAAGGTCAATGGAACAGAAGTGGGGATCCTTGCACTGGAGCTGCCATTGATGATTCCATTGTCTTCGATAACCCCAATTACTATCCCTTCATCAAATGTGACTGCTCTTCCCAAAATGGCACCGTGTGCCACATTGCCCAGTTGTAAGTTTTTTTATTTTATTTTATGGGGACACACTTTCACGAATTGTTTGATCATATCTGTATATCTTTCTTTTCATGCTTGCTTATTAATATTTTTTCTTTCTTTTTGAAACTTTCGTTTATAAGAAAGTTTATGCACTGAATGTGGTTGGTGTGATACCAGATGAACTATGGAATCTGACTTCCCTCTTCAATCTGTATGTTTTCATTTTTTTTTCCCTTAAGCGCAGACATCACATATTTTAAAATGCAAATTCGAGAGTAATATTGATTCACGTGGCTGACCTTGAATAATTTGACAATTTTCCACCTTGTAACAGGAACCTAGGTCAGAATATTGGTGGGAGAATAGGAAATAGAAATTTAGGGTTTTTGACCTAACCTTTAATTTTAACTTTTGACCGGATCTAAGAAAGTGTTGGCTGTCGAGAATGACTTCGGGAAGCCGCCGGCGAGGAGTGAATAAGTTGGGAGTGAATTCGGCAGGGAGAGAGAGAGAGAGAGAGAGAGGAAGGAGAGGAAGAGGAGGAAGGAGAGGGTGAGTTATGGGAGGGGTATTTTCGGTACTAGGGATGATTATTGGCTAATGTTGATAGGAAAAAAATTGAGGGATTAGTTGTGAAAATAACAAATTTTTTTAGGTTATTTGTGTAAATTTCCTAATTTTAATGCAGTTATGGCATTGCAATTCATGAATTGGAAAGTCACAGAGTATGCTCTCATACACAAGACTTGAAGCTTTCACTATGATTGGATGAAGACTAGCTCGTTTCAACACAATTTTCAAGGACATTAACATGGTCAACATCAATGCAGTATATTGAAGAGGAGATGTATTTTAAAAAGTTCCATCCTTGAGGACAATGTTATTTTTAAGGGGAAAGGAATGATATGACATACAACTCTTAATATTTATTTTGATTTATTTTAAATTACATTTATTTCTATTACTTGTGGTTAACGTGTACTAGACTGAGCAAATTAGTAGTCAATTAATTAGTTAATTTCTTGTGTTAGTTTATTCTTTAGTTCTAAGTATTATCTGTAAGCTAGTGTTTAAACTAGCATTAATGTCAGACAATATTGATTTATTTCTTGTTCAATGTTAATTTTACAGGTTATCATAATTTCAAGTATTTAAATATTTGGTCATTGATTAGGTGTATGTTAATTTTTCAGAGATTGACTGTCATGAATTTATTTGTATCTTTTTGGATCAAGGGTAATGACTCCCTCTCCTCTTATAAAAATTATCGGCAACTGTTTAATTACATTAATTGTAACTTGCAACGACTTAAAATAATCATTTAATTTAAGAATATGACAGCTTGTGAAATACTTGAGAGCTCATAGGTGATCACATTTAAGTTTGCTGTAGGTTACCGATGATGAAACTTAAAAAGACCCAAAATTATATTAATCAGTTTATTGTTACGGTTGGAAGTCTTTAAAAATGGATAGACTTATTGTTTTCATGACCAAATTATGCTTGCCTAAGGCAGCTACTATTAATAAACTTATTGTATATGTTAAAATATTAAGATTTAATGTATTTATCAATTGTTACAAGCTGAAGGATAAATTATTTTTTCAGGTCAAACTGAGTTGACACATCTGCTAGAGTTTTTTTTTATTATTTTCCCAAAAAATAAATTTACAACAATTGCACATGGCCATAAGTTCTATTTTGTTTACTAAAAAAAAAAAAGTGAGCACCTTCGATGTTTATGGTCGCACTGACTCCCCCTGCTAAAGTTTTCTAAAGTAAAAACATTAAAACATAGAAATAGAATTTCCACAAAATGCAAACTTGTGGAATTTAATTATTTGTCGTGTTGACCAAAATACAAATTAAAGAAAAAGAAAATAAGGCCCACTGATTTCTGAAATGTGTGAAAATCTTTGACCCTTTTTATAATGGTGGGTTTTTAAAGGGAAAAACAATTTCAATAATCATATGGACTCTTTAATTTTAATTTTATAAGTAGTCACACAAACTTTCTTCCTTTTATAAATATATATTATTCGTATCGAATATTATATTTAACATCATATTTTTATTTAGGGTAAATTCTCTTTTAGTTGCGATATTTTGACTTAAATACTCATTTAATTCTATATTTTAAAAGCACATTAAATCACCTCTTCAGTATAATATGCGACGTTCTTGAAATACTAACTAGGCAACCCAAGAGGGGGGTGAATTGGGATTTTAAAAATTAAGTTAAGCAAATCACACAACAATTTAATCTATTGCCTTAATCAAATTGAAAACAATAAATTCAATGAAAGCACAATAATAAATGAGCAAGGGAAGAGAAAGCAAACTCAAGGATTTTTACGTGGTTCGGCAATTCCCGCCTACGTCCACGCCTCCAAGCACACCTGGCTTGAGGATTTCACTATCCGAGCCTTTCCAAGGCTTCAAACGTTTATAATTGACTTCAAGGTGTCAATAAACCTTTGCAACAAGAGATTATCTCTCCAATCTCTTCACCTCAAGTGTTTCTCACACTTGTACACTCACAATTTGATGAGAAATGAAAATTACAACAATGAAACTCTCTTTAAGAGTGAATATACAAGTGATAGAACAAAAATGATTTAATAAATGATGATTTATGAAATTGAAGCTCAATATATGTTGTGTGCACTTGTTTTTGCTTGCCAAGATTACCAAAAATGAATTGGTTTTGAATTTATATAGTTTGAGCTAAAAAACTAGCTGTTATGTACTTTTTGGTCGTAACCGGCTTGCCGTTTAGGAATCCGGTAAGCCGCTTTTATGTTACCATTAAGGAAAAAATTTGAATTTCAGAATATCCGGCATGCCGCTTGCGAAATCCGGTAAGCCGTTTATGCTCCAGAAGCTCACTGTCCAAAATCCGGTTTGCCGTTTAACCATATCCGGTAAGCCGCTTTCAATTTGGATAGATTCTGCCCAACATCCGGCTTGCCGGTTTTTCACATCCGGTAAGTCGCTTGCTACAGTGACTGCTACAGTGAACTATTTTTTAAAATTATAATTTGGCCTCAAAACTTTTCATAACTATATTATGACCCAAAACGTTATGAAAAGTTTACAAATAGATCTAATTTCAGAATTTCTAAGTAATACTTTGTTAATCCCAAAACGTTCTGCAATTATGATATAGCCCAAAATGCTATGACACTTTTCAAGTAAGTCCTTCTCCAAAATTTCAAGCAATACTTTTTTATTTCAAAGTTTTCAAAATTCTTTCAATTAAACCATAACCTTGAAAAACAACCAATTTCATAAAATCATTTTTCCATTAAATATGAAACATTTATAATGTGAAAATAATGATTTATTTAAAAAGAATAAAAAATAATTTGAGCTTAAAAGATTAATCATTCTTAATCCCAAAACGTTCTGCAATTATGATATAGCCCAAAATGCTATGACACTTTTCAAGTAAGTCCTTCTCCAAAATTTCAAGCAATACTTTTTTATTTCAAAGTTTTCAAAATTCTTTCAATTAAACCATAACCTTGAAAAACAACCAATTTCATAAAATCATTTTTCCATTAAATATGAAACATTTATAATGTGAAAATAATTATTTATTTAAAAAGAATAAAAAATAATTTGAGCTTAAAAGATTAATCATTCTTAATCTTATTTGTTATCATCAAAATCAACATTATGAAAACATATATGTTAACAGTTCTTACCCTTAGTTATTTTTCTATTTAAAATAATATCCTTCCAACAATGTTCTTGGCATTAATTAATTTTTTAATAAAAATTAATTAGTAAATTAATTGATAATTACTTATTAGTAAATTAATCAATAAATATCAGTGTGAAAGAACTAGTATTTTTTGTATTTATGCCACAATCTTACTAATAATTTGTTTATAAATTAATCTAAAAATAAATTAATAATATAAAAATTTGTGTGAATTTTTATGTTATTTTAAGGTTAATTTGATAAATTACAATTTTCTCTTTTTATAAATATCCCCATGAGTATTTTTGCAAAGGTATTATTATAAAAGGAAAGCAAAAGAAAAGGTAGGAGTGCAAAGTTAACGACAAAGATGTCTTGAAATATTTTTTTAAACATAAGGATTAAATGAGTATATAACTCAAAATATATGGATTAAATGAACATTTACACTCTAGAATATTATTGTTATTTGGCAACTGAATAGTTGTATTTAAAGGTGTTGATCTCTCCAAGTGCCAAAAATATCTATCAGGAAGTTTGGGTTTCCTTAAATTAACTTGTTAATGTTATTTTTTTATTTTTTATTTTATTCTCCATCACAGACAATTTGTGTCTCTAACAATATGCATAGCATTATTGAATTTGAAATCCTTGTCTGTTCTCAAAATTTTGTAAGACATCGAATTTTCATCTTTGCCCAATTAGTCTACCACAAATGCGTATCTTCTCAATTTACATGACTAGCAGATTGCTGCATGAGGTGTTAGGATCGAAAGATTTCTTCTTAAAATTGTATAATACAAAAACAAATGATGGAAAATGAATGCTCCATCTAATTTAACATCCGACATGATATTCACTACGTATGTGGGAAAGCTTTTGTAGCCCATGTGATTTTTATTCATATTTATTGTAATTTTCAGATGCTGTATTATCATAAGAAATGATTTTGGTACATGTGCCGGTTATATATTTTACGGTGAATGGATTCAACAAAATAGGCAATTTATATTTAATAGTACAAAGGCGAGGGGAATCATTGAGCTACGTTTTACAACGTACATGCAATTGATGGAAAGAAGTCTCCCATTATTTCCATTAATTTTTCTGAATTTGTCATCGAAATAAGCTCAAAGTTAAAACATGAATCTAATGTTGCCCATTCTATTGAGAAAGGGACTGTTAATGCCCAAATCAGCTCTATTCGATTAGCGACTTAAGATCAGACTTCTGCACCAACATTAAATTTATTTGGTGGAGAATTGGTTGACCAATCGTCAAGATGTTGTGCGACCACTAGTGATTAACCTGTGAATACCTGAAATCACAGAAGACGGTTAGAGATGCTGAAAGTTTTTTCGGTGTGAATCCTCTGACGCTCAAGTCAGTTTCTGGGCCTTCGGAAAAATTTTACCGCCACTCATGTGGCTTAATAAATGTTGCCTTAAAACCAAAAGTTTTTTGAGTAATTTGTAGAAAAGTAAAGTTGAGTGTAAAAGAAAGAATTTCTCAATGAGAGGAAGAGAGAAAGAGATGCCCTGCCCAAGAGAGAAAAAAAGATAATAAATAAAAACCCAAATCCCCCCAGGCAACGCCCCACTCCCCTCTTTATGCCCCCCTGTCCTTCCCCACTCTCTGAAGTTAAGGATGAGATAAAAGTAATGCCACCACCCTGTATTTTTTTCTCTTTTTTCCGTTACAAAACACCAGTCCCCTAATTTCTAGTATTGAGAGTGAAACGAATCAAGACTAGAAACTATAGAGTTTATAATTTTTTACAAACTTAAAGCCTTAAGCAACTTATTTTGCTTCCTCTGCTGACCACGCCATGGGTGAGCATGTATCATCAATTTAAGGTTTTATTCCTTATCTAGAGCAAGTTTCAAGACGTTTAACCTTTAATTGACTTAAGTAATTTAAGCTACTATTATTAGTGGGGGAGGACAAGGGGGAAGGGGGGAGAATAAAGAGAGGTGTAAAGTGTTACCTTAGGGGGGGGGGGGGTTTGGGTTTTTGTTTTTTATTTTTTCTCTCTTGGACAGGGCATCTCTTTCTCTCTTCCTCTTACCGAGAAATTCTTTCTTTTACACTCTACTTTACTTTTATGCAAATTACTCAAAAAACTTTTGGCCTTAAGGCAATGTTTATTAAGCCACATGAGTAGTGGCACAAGTTTTTCCCAAAGGCCCAGAAACTGACTTGAGTGTCGGAGGATTCATGCTAGAAAAACTTTCGATGCCTCTGACTGTCTTCTGTGATTTCAGGTATTAATCGCTAGTGGTTGCAGAACATCTTGACGATTGGCCAATCAATTCTCTACCAAATAGATTTAATGCTAGTGCAGAAGTCTGATATTAAGTCTCTAATCGATTAGATCAAATTTGGGCATCAACAAGGACTACCACAAGCAGTTGCAAATTAAGCAGAAATAAAATTTTTTCTTTTTTTGTGTGATTAAAATAAGATGTGCACCACAAATAAATTGAAAGAAAAATAAACCAATAAATCCAAAGCAAAAACCAACCACAAGAGACATAAATTTTATGTGGAAAACTCAAAACAAGAAAAACTAGGGGACTGTAATTCGATATAATCTTCCACTATATTAATGGGATTACAACACTAATTCTTCTCTAAATAATACTAGAGGCTACCAACATTAAGAATCTTAATATTCTTAACTTACAGTAACAGCATGATAATTATCTCTCTAACAAGTGAGTATCTAAAATAATAGCCAAAAAGAGGATAAAATATAAATTAAGATTAGCGGATTGTAGAGGGCGATGTCAAGAACTTACCCTCAAAATTTAGGAGAAAACAGAGTTAATTTCGTCTTCCAATCATCTAATTAAAAATTGAAATTACTATTCCCAAATTGAAACCTCCACTGGCTTTTTCTATCTATCCCGCCGCTTCTTTGTCACGAGCACACACTTTAGGGCAACAGTTTTCCCTTGTTTTTATAGGAAAATTTCATTTGCCCCATTCAATGTTTCTTTAATTACTCAATTACCCAAACTTATTAAATTTAAGGCTTGGGCCACCCAAATGAGATGGACCCAACAAATCTCCCCCTCTAGATCATATGGGAGCGAGCCACCACTAAGCCCGCTTTCTACATATAACATTCAGCTTTTCCTTGGGTAATGGCTTTGTCATCATATCTTACTCATTCTTCGTTGTGTGTATCTTCTCAACATGTTACTGTTTCTTCTCAAGCACATTTCGTATCCAATAATACTTCACACCAATATGCTTGGATTTCGAATGGTATGTTGAATTCTTTGCCAAGTAAATGACACTCTGACTGTCACAGTATACAATAAAGTTGTCTTGCTTTACACCCAACTCTTGTAGGAAATTCTTCGTCCACAAAGTTTCTTTGTAACATTCAGTGATTACAATATACTATACTTTAGGGTAAATAAGGCAATACACTGTTGAAGTCTAAACTACCATGAGACTGCTCCCCGTGCAAAGGTGAGCAAATATCCCTATATGGATTTTCTGGAATTAACATCCCCTATCATATCTACATCCGTGTACACTTGTAACACAAGTTTGTCACCACCAAAACATAAACATGCCTTTGAAGTGCCTCTGAGATATTTGCGAATCCACTTCACTTTTGTCCAGTGTTTTTTACCTGGATTGGAGAGAAACCGACTGACTACACTAACTACATGAGCAATATCTAGTCTTGTACAAATCATGGCGTGCATCAGACTACCAACTGTTGAAGTATAAGAAACTCCTTTCATCTCTTGCTTTTCTTTCTCACTTGTAGGACAAGGCTCAGAACTAAGGTTGAAATGGCTTGCAAGTGGAGAACAAACAAACTTTGCCTTGCTTATATTAAATCTTTCAAGAACCCTTTTAACATATGCTTCTTAAGATAACCATAACTTTACAGCGTTTCTATCGCGAGAAATTTTCATGGTAAAAATCTGTTTCGCTAGTCCTAAGTCTTTCATTGCAAAAGACTTGCTAAATTCTCTCTTCAGATTGTCAATCCCACTAGCATCCTGCCCAACAATCAACATGTCATCCATATAAAGTCAAAAAAAATAATAAAATCATTATCACCAAACTTCTTCACAAAAATGCAATGATCATACATTGTCTTGCTAAAACTGTGATTCTCCATAAAAGAATCATAATTCTTGTACCACTGCTTTGGTGCCTGTTTCCGCTCATACAAACTTTTCTCCAACTTGCACACAAGTTCTTCTTTGTCTTTGACACTGAATTCTTCAGGCTGCTCCATGTATATTTCCTCTTTTAAGTCACCATGCAAGAAAGTTGTCTTTACATCAAGCTGTTCAATCTCTAAATTTAAACTAGCTACTAATCCCAAAACTACCTGGATAGAAGACATATTTATCACATGAGAAAATATTTCTTCAAAATCAACACCTTTCTTCTGAGCGAAACTCTTCACAACCAATCTAGCCTGATACCACTGATGTGAGTTGTTTTCAGTCTTTAACCTATAAGCCCACTTGTTCTTCAGTGCCCTTTTTCCCTTAGGCAGATTCACTAGATCATAAGTGTGGTTCTCATATAAGGATTTCATCTCCTCTTGCATGGCTTTAACCCACTCATTTTTATGCTGATGAAACATAGCTTCTTTAAAACATTCTGGTTCCCCTTCATCTGTAAGCATCACATACTCATGTGGAGGATGTCTGATGGAAGGTCACCATTCTCTAGTAGATCTTCTCAATTCTAGCTCAATTAGTGGTGTAGGTGGTTCTAGAGGTGCTTGCTAAACTGGTTCTGTTGGACCATCATTATTATCCTCTCCAGCTCCCCCATGATTATCATGAACTGTAGGTGGAGAAATTGAAGTTGGAATAATAGGAATCTCTGGAAATGATTGAGACTCATCACTCTTCTTTGCATCACCAATTATCTGATCTTCAAAGAATACAACATCTCTACTTCTGATCAATTTCTTTGCCACTGGATCTCATAATCTGTACCCAAATTCTTCATATCCATGGCCTAAGAAAATACAGTCCTTGGCTTTATCATCAAGCCTCGATCTCTCGTCTTTAGGGATGTGAACATATGCTCTGCAACCAAACACTCTCAATTGTTTATAAGAAATATCTTTCTCGGTCCAAACTCTCTCAGGTACATCGCCATCTAATGGAGCTGAAGGAGAAAGGTTAATCAAGTCAACTGCAGTATGCATAGCCTTTGCCCAGAAAGATTTAAGAAGCTTGGTATCAGACAACATACACTTGACCCTCTCTTAAATTGTTCTGTTCATCCTTTCTGCAACACCATTTTGCTGTGGGGTTTTTAATACAGTATTCTCAAGCTAATTTCAAAGGATATGCAATACTGCTCAAATGACCCTCTGTACTCACTACCATTATCTGCCCTAACGAATTTTAATTTTCTTCATGTCCCTCTCTCAATATAAGCATGGAAAAAATTAAATATATCAAGCACTTGATCTTTAGATTTCAAAGCAAAAGCTCACACTTTTTTTAAACAGTCATCAATAAAGTCACAAAACAAAAGTACACCTTCTATTGATCTACTTTGCATCATGCAAACATCAACGTGAATTAAATCAATGATTTGTGACTTTCTAGATGGAGAAAAACTTTTAAAAGCTACTATATGTGTCTTTCCAGCTAAACAATGAATACAAGTCTTAAGGGACATACTTGAAAAACTGGGTAGAAATATTTTTTTGGCAAGAGTTTCCAACCCTTGCTGACCAATATGACCAAGCTTTTTATGTCATGTCTCAATGTTAAAATCTTTTATAGCCACATTCACATCTTTTTTTCTTAATCTTGTCTTAACACATAGAGGGTATTTACTTTCCTCCCCTTAGCTAACATTAGGGAGCCTTTAGTGAGCTTTCATTTTTCTTCACCAAATTGGTTAGTATAACCATCATCATCAAGCTTTCCTGTAGAAATCAAATTAAGGCAAATATTTGGTATATGTTTGACATCTTTAAGCAACCACTTACAGTCAATGCTAGTTTCTAAGCAAATATCACCTATGCCCACAATCTTGTATGCCCCTTCATTTCTCATCCGAACATGGCCATAATCACCATTAATATAGAATGTGAAGTAATCACGATGTCCAATAACATGAAACGAAACACCTAAATCAATAATCCAATCACTAGTATGGCAAGTAAGATTTACTGAACTGTCATCATAAACAATACCAAATTCACCATCAACTATGGCTGCAGTGCTCTCTTTGTCATTTTTCTGAGCATCACTATTTTCTTTCGCCTATTCTCTTTTCCACCATCTATATTCCCTTTTAACGTGACTTATTTTCTGACAATGAAAGCACTTGAGGTTTCTCGTTTGGGACTTAAATCTTCCTCTGGGGTTATCATTGTTCTGCTGGTAGGAATTTCTGCTTTGGCTTTTCCCCCACATTTCTTGATTTTCTGAAACAAGTGCATCTGACTCAGAGGGAACTGCCTCAACACTCTTTCTTCTAAATTTTTCATTCCGCAGCCTATATGTAACCATATCCAAGGTTAATTTCTCATTTAGTGCTGAATTATTTATTGACACCACTAATATCTCCTAACTGACATGTAAAGAATTAAGTAACAACAATGTCTGTAACTCATCATCTAAAACAATTTTCATAGCAGTCATCTGATCAACCAAGCCCTGAAACTCACTAGTGTATTCAGTTATACTGCGCCCCTCCTTGTATTTCAAGTTAACAAGTCTTTTCATCAAATTGGCTTTATTGTGTATTGTCGGGTGCTCATAAATTTTCTCTAATTTTCTCTAATTTTCTCCAAAGAACACCAGCCCTGGATTCCATCGTTGCATGGTGGTACACACTCTGAGCAATCCATGACCTAATAGTACCCACGACCTTCTGGTTTAATTGAGCTAATTTCTTATCATCTAAATCGGCGGGTCTAGCTTCGTCGCCTTCAATGGATTCATGTAAATCTTTCATGTATAACAAATCCTCCATCCTAGACGTCTAAATACAATAATTCCATGATTTTAATTTATTCATGCATGCCGAGAACTCCTCCATCTTAACCACACAAGTAATAAAAATACAAAACCTGAAGCTCTGATACCACTCTATTGGGAAAGAGACTACCACAAGCAGCTGCAAATTAAGCAGAGACAAAATTATTTCCCTCTTTGTGTAATTAAAATAGGATGTGGATCACAAATAAATAGGTAAAAAAATAAACCAATAAATCCAAAAAAAAAACCAACCACAAGAGACATAAATTTTACATGGAAAATCCAAAGCGAGAAAAATCACGGGCCTATAGTTCAATATAATCTTCCACTACATTCATGAGATTACATCAGTAATTCTTCTCTAGATAATATTAGATGCTACCAATATCAAGAATTTTAATATTCTTGACTTACAATAACATCCTAATAACTGTCTCTTTAATAAGTGAGTATCTCAAATAATAGCCAAAGAGAGAATAAAATAGAAAGAAAGACTAGTAAAATTGTAGAGGACGATGCTATAAATTTACCCTCAAAATTTAGAAGAAAACAGAGTTAATTTCACCTTTCAATCATCTAATTAAAGATTTAAATTACTGTTCCCAAATTGGCACCTCCACTGCCTTTTTCTCTCTATCCCGCCGCTTCTTTTTCACGCGCACACACTCTAGGGCAGCGGCTTTCACTTGTTTTTATAGGCAAATTTCATAGCAAATTTCATTTTTCCCCTTTAATGTTTCTTTAATTACTTAATTGACCAAACTTATTAAACTTTGGACTTAGGCCACCCAAATGAGATGGACCCAACATATTCTAATTATAACTAGGGGTGGGCACGGTTCGGTTCGGTTCGAAATTAAGTAGAACCGATTTAAATCGGTTATTTTATAAAAAGAACCGAATAAGAACCGAACTCAAAAAGAACCGAACTCAAACGGTTCTTTTCGGTTCGGTTCGGTTCGGTTCGGTTTTTTCGGTTCTGGGCCTATTTTGAATTTTCAAATTTTTAGCCCATTGGGCTTCATAAATGTAATAATTTTTTTCAACAAGTTCATCCTAATTTCATTACAAATATTAACAATAAATACAAAGTATTCAAAACACATTTTATCAATAATATCTTACTAACTATTAATAAATAATTAAATAAACAATCTATATAATAAGATGCTAGTTTAAAAAAAAATAAAGAAAACTTACTGGTAAGCAACATCAATCAACTATCATTTACTCCTCAGCTACTTGCTGTTGTTCTTAAGATTGCATTAGCCTAAAAAATTCTTCAAGAAATTGAAATTTACGAAATTTACGAAATTTTTTTATATTTGATTTTAGGGTTTATTTTGGGAAATAAAAATTTACGAAATTGTAACACTAACATATATATATACTCTGATTGTGTGTATGCAAGTTTATGCTAGCTATCTTACACAATCAGTTAAAAATTAACACATATTTAATTTAATAAAATTTAAAAATAATTCAGTTTTTCGGTTCGGTTTTTCGGTTCAGTTAAATGAACTGAATACCGAACCGACATTTCGGTTTTTTTTTTAAAAAAAAACCGTACCAAATTAGAAAAAACCGTCAGTTCGGTTCGATTTTTTTAAGACTACAGTTTTTTTGCCCACACCTAATTATAACAGATGATGATGTAGATTATTTTTTTTTTGGAGGAAATCAGTGAAATTGGGTTCAAGAACCCTTTCACCTACCTACGAGCGAAAACAGATTTTGGCGCGATATGCATTGCTGATATGGTTTGAAGGGATAACCAACTTCCAACAAGAGGTTATTAGGTAGAGAATCACGTTTACCCCAACTCTGCGCCATAAGACTGGAAGGGACGAGAGGTTTCAGAAGATGAGAGTTCTAATGAGGTTCGCACACTTTAGAAGAACGAAAAAAGGGGCACCCACAAACTATTGAGACAGTGTCACGAGGTGAGCAAAATCGATGTCATAAATGCAATAGTGTGGAGTCCAAGGAATTGACTGACATGTAGTGCACTAGTCCACTATCTGACCATTAGCCTGCAGTTGAGATGAATAAAACATAAGCTGCACAAATTATTCGATGTTTTTGCCGTTTTATTATGTTATTGTCTTTTGTATTTAAAGGCGGCCCAACTAATTTTGGAGCCTTAAGTGAATTGTTTCAATTACACCTTTTAAAATAATTGAGGTCAAATATATGTATTAATTTTACTAAAAAGGTTATTTATTTAAAATTAATTTTTCTAACTTTCTTCGGTACAAAATTATTAATTAAATTTTTATATTCTAATTTTACTAATATATTTTTCTCAAATATAGCTAATTCATTCAATTTTTTTTGTGACTTAGTTGGTCTTAAAAAGCTTTTATCAATTTTAATTTTGAAAAAATTTCATCAATTAACATTGTTAATTATTCACTCAAATTCACATATTTTTTTACCACTTTTGACAAACTTATCAAGAGCTCATTTTTGAGATCGAAATAACTTTTCTATTATTCTTTTTTTTGAAGTTTTTCATATCTTGATGGACATTTTCTATTAGAATTTTTTTTTTTGTGAAAGAAGAGTAAACAAGCAAACAATTATGCTAGATAATTAAAAGAAAGCAACAATAATATCTAGAAAATAAACAATAAAAATTAAATTACACAACTAATTAAGAAGAGAATAGAAAGAAAAAACCTAGGTATTTGAGAACTTTAACTTTGACGGATTGAAACTTTAAACAGCATTGATCAATCAAAATAATTGATTTTTTTTCTTAAGCAAAAACTAAAGAAAGCATTTTTTTTTTTTCCTTAAGCACTAGAGCATTGAATGTGTCCTGCCTTTTTTTTTTAAATTGCTAAAAACATTAATGGATAACAAGTTAATGAATGTGTGAGTTTTATAGAGTTTTAAATGAAATAACATTTAATAGAGATTTTGCAAGGATTTAATAATTTATTTACGGCAAAGATTATTATAAAATAATAACAAATATAAATGAATAATTTAATAGATATAATCTTGGAGAGAAATTTAGGGACTTCATACGTAGTGGACCCTAGCAACTGTTTAAGTTGTCTAGCGAAAGAGTCGCTCTTGTTTGTACTTTAATCTTCCTACTAGTTTATTGACAAATTTAATTAATTAATTAATTAATTTTTTTTTTTTTGGGTTTTACATTTGGTTAAGCATGTTCGTCCGTTTTATGCTATTTTCAGGGGCGTTGCCCTGGGGTTTCTAAGACATGATATGAGTGTTTGGAGCAAATAAAAGATTATTCAAAATCAGTTTCTAAGAATTCATGGCGAAGACACAAGCCATATCCACTTGGCTTTTTTCCTCTACGTTTGTGAACCCGTTCACAACCAACTCATGAGAAACTAGCCATGATGATTGCGAGTAGCAACTGCATTGCTGAACGATATTGATTACTTTGAATTACTTGTGTTCTTTTTAAACTTACTGATGTTTGAAGTACATGCATTGACATGTATTGGCTATTGCTCGATATATTTGGAGTTTATGTTGTGTTTGTTTTCGTGAACATTTTTGGTAATCCAGTTTTGATATACATTTACTCACACGATTTCAAATAGATACGATATTCATTTAGATTCAAAGCAAACACTAATTTTTGTTCTAGGTCTATTTACTCGACTACAATTGTGTATTTATCGATTTACTTAATTGCAGCTTGGAAATGGGAAGAATGTTCCGTGACCTGTTTATGACCAAATATTTCTTGTTAAATATATATGATGCAAAAAAACTACGACGGAAAGGAGGAAGAAGAGGGAATTTATTAAAGCAAAATCGATAACAATTTGACGACCAAAGCTTGACGACAGTCTTGTACTTGTCAATTTACTTGGCTTCAATTGAGAAAATGGTAAGAACATTCCATGACTTTTTAATGACCAAAGTTTGATTGTTAAGTACGTATGATGCAAAAACCAAGAAGGGAAAAGAGAGGAATGGGATGCTCCAGATTAATCACAATTTCAGTTCGAGTATTATGACAAAATACAGATGTCGTGGGTTTACTGATCATATTGAAAGAAGAGCATTTCTAAAGGTATTTTATCTATATGGTTGCGTTTGATACGCAGGATAAGATATATATGATAGGATGAGATGTTATATTATAAGATAGGATGAAAAGAGATAAGATAGGATTATATTTAATGTTGTCTTGCACTTTATGTAGCTCACGATTAGATTGAATGATAACAATAATTTTTTAATAATAATAATAATAATAATAATTATTATTAATTAAAAATAAATAAATAGTTAGTTAATCATCATTTAATTGAATTAATACAATTGAAAATTTATTTAATATAAAATTAAAAATTTTATTTTAAAATATTTAATATTCTTATTTATAATAATTAATGTTAACATATTACAATTTACAAGTTGTTGTTGTTATTATTATTATATTATTATTATTATATTATTATTATTACTACTATAAACTAAAATTTTGTATCAATTATTCCAACCAATCAACCTTAATGATATTAATTAAATCATAATTTAAATATTTTTTACTTATTAAATATATTTCTATAATTTATCTATTTTTATTTAATTATATATTATTTGGGTCCAACTATCATGCACCTGGTGCATGGTACCCCCTGTTTTGTCCATATATGAGTTGTTCCTTAGATCAAACACATAACTTGCTTCATCGGTATGGATATATTTTTTGGTTTTTAACATTGATGTCCCTGATTTTTTTAAACAACAAAATAGTAAAAACTTTGACACATAATTTTAAATTATTTTAAATTTTTATATTTTGATCCATTGATCCAATTTGACTATTAGAATTAATGATAGGATACAGACAATAACTTGTAAAACTTTTTAGAACATAATTTTTTTTTTAAAACAACATAATATCGATTTAATCTATAATAAATAATTTAAATATATAATAAAAATATATTAATTTATCAATAATATTAATTTTTTTTAGAAATAATATAAAATATATTTAATCAATTATAAATAATTTAAGTATATAATAAAAATTAATTTATTAATAATAATATGACCAAATAACAATGTAAAAATTTCATAATAATCAACTATGGCTTAGTATTTAAATATAAATAATAGGAATATACTAAGTATAAAAAATAGAAATATATTGGAATTATCTGTTAAAATTTTAAAGTTTCTAATTATTTCACTTTTCAGCAAATAAGAGCGACCGCAAAGTAATTTATCAAAAATTAGGGGTACCACGAACCCGGGCCACCACAGCTTTGTCCATATAATTTTACCAAAATTCATATTTTGAATATTAATTTCTAACTAATTTAAAATTTAAATGTGAAATTATAAAATATTTAATAATTGTATAAATTAAAATAGAATTATAATTTAATGTGATATGGATAATGGTATTTATTATAATTATTATTTACATTATTAAAAAAAATATTTTTAATTACATTTATCACATATTAATATAATTGTAATGTTTATAAATGATTTTGTCTAATTGAGTTAAATATATAATCCAGACGTAACTAATCCATGGCTGCCTTTGGAATAACTTCCTTTCACAAATTTGAGATTATCTTATGGGCCTCGGATAAAGTAATCTGAATACTCACCAACGATGGGTTTAGAAAAATTTTGAAAAAAAAAAAAATTCTAATCGCCGATTCTTATCCTCCAACCAAACGCACCCTATATGATCTATTCTCTTTTCCAAATAAAACTAACTCTACAAAGTATAAAATGACAAGCTTGCCTATTTTCATATCATCATCTGAATGATCGTTCAATCGTTCAAGAACTCTTCACCAAGTTGCATTTCAGCATCTAAAGGGCATATTGGCAGAATTTCCTTTCGAGCTCCTTAAAATGCAGGAAATATAAATTAAACAAAGTACAGTTTTTTTACTTTTCCCAAAGAAGTTATTTACAACCAACTTGATATTTACAATTCCCATTTAAAAATAACGCCAATCACTGCCCAGTAAAAAAGAAAACGAAAAAATAAATCCTAATAGAAAAAACCGGGCCCCAAAAAGGGAAGGAAACCTAGCAATTTATAAGCCATTCATCTCTCTGCAGGACGCCCATAAGCAATGAGAGAATGAATGTACCTTCTCCGTTTCAATGCTAACAAATGCTAACAAATCACCCGATGAAGGTATCTAAGAGTCCTTCTCTCATGTGGGCACCTTTTTTTTTTTTTTTTCATATAGACACGCTATTAAGTAATATGATTTAATAGTCCGCTTCAATCCACTATTAAATCATGCGATTTAATAGAATCATTATTCAATTAACTATAAAGCCATATAGCTTAATAGCATGTCTGCATAAAGATAAAAAAAGGGGGCATCCACACCAGAGAATTTCTAACTATAAGATGCTTATTCAGATTTTGAACCTCGCGCAGTTGTGAACCTAGAAAGCACCATCTCAGTTTTCAGTGTCAAGAATGGCCCGGCAGGTAGATTCAACAGCAAAGCTCCTACGCTAGCACCATATATGCTGCATCTCAAACCTCTCCAAATATTAGCAACTGGCCTGGCCACTCCTACAAACAAAGGACACAAGCAAATGAATAATTAATATATAAAAACAGTAACATAAGCTATAAAAGAACCATTCCCCATGGCTATAGAACCAAACACAAAATTAGCATATTGACATGTAGGTTAACCTTGAGTTAAAAGGAAAGCAAAATTAGAATTAAAAGGAAAGCAGCCAGATCCAATGCAGTGAATCTCTTAAGTTTGTCTGGTCATCCATATAGAAGGAGCCATATTAAAACATCATGAAGCACTTGTATGCCTTTGTACCAAGAATTGGGGTCACCAAGACAGCTGTTAGGAAGTGCATTACGATCTTAAGCTAGAGAGTGAAGTGCCAAGCCTAAATGGATGTTTTTATAGACACAGTTAACTATTTTCATTATTTTCA
Organism: Citrus x changshan-huyou; assembly: GCA_039657385.1. NCBI lineage: Eukaryota > Viridiplantae > Streptophyta > Magnoliopsida > Sapindales > Rutaceae > Citrus > Citrus x changshan-huyou. The sequence goes on from CM077549.1 coordinate 12,351,217, forward strand.
TTATGTCCATGATATAAAAACCAAATAAGAGTTCAGCCCTACAACTAGAAATTGCATTTAATAGTATAGGTGATGCTAGACTACCTCTACATAAACCCCAAAGGATGATCAGAATCTTTCAAGAGTGCATGTTGTTATAGTATGAAGGAGGCCCTCTAGACTTTTGCAGTGGCCTCTTCACAAATGGATGTTCCATTAGTTGAGCTGCAGTAGGCCGATCGTTTGGGTTAACTTGTAAGCATTTAAGAATGAAATCCCGGGCATCTCTTGATAATGAGTTAGGAACTAGAGGAGGTTCACCCTTGCCAATCCTGAATAATGCTTGCATCTGCCAACAGAACATTATGCCATCACTAACACCATAACAACTGATGCCAACTTTCATAGATCACAAAATGTTTAATATAAACAAACAACTGGCATAAAAGCACGGGAAATTAGAGAAAGAAAATCAAATTGGATAAATGGAAATTTATTACGTACGCCTTCCAAATGAGAGTATGGAGGCTGACGAGTTAACATCTCCAACACAGTGCACCCAAGGCTCCATATATCAGCAGTTAGTCCATATCCGCGGTTCTTTAAATTAACAACCTAAAATGCACAAATTTTGTTAACCTGAAACGTCTAATAGAAAAATGTTTTTGGTATGTGTCGACATGATATATTAAAAGAGAATTTTGCATTCAAGAAGTAAATATTCAATTAGCAGTAACAAATGCAGTCAAGAACTTGTTAAATGTGAATAAATTACAAGAAATTCAACTCTCAAAATAGCAGTCTAAATCCATTAATTCACAAATATGGTGAAATAACAGAGTAAAACAAATTCTAAAACATAACTGTCACTCAATTTTGTTGATACATCTTACACCATGCATCGTGTCTATCAATTTAGCCGTGACATCTTTAGATGACCACGCAGCAAAATAAGATGTGCAGGGTAAGATTTATACTTAACTACACCTATCCTGTACATGATTAAAAGTTAAAATGATTTAATAACTATTGGAGCTTTGGATCAATTCAAATAAAAGATTGTAAGACAGGTGTTTAATATGCATTTGCATTTCTTTTCCTATAAAATAGAGTCCAATAAGTTAATATTTACCTGCTCAAATTAGAAGTATGCAATGATGATGCTTCTGAGAAAATAATTACAAATATATGGGCAATTTATTTACATTTAATGACATATTAAACAATCAGTCAACCACAATATATAACAATTATTTGATTTGTTTTCAATGAACATTTCATAAGTGGAAAATTTTAAGCCAATAACAAAAGAACGTTTTCCACTCAAATTGAGGAAACAAATGACAGAAGTTATTTTCAAATAGAAATCCCTCAGGATAAAAGAGGGACGGCGGAAATATAGAATCAGCAGCTAAAATTCTATTTTACATAAGTTTTTGCATTAAGACTTTTCTTAGAGCCAAACAAACAAGAAATCAATTAACCTCATGTTCTTATTTTAGGTAAAGGCATTATAGGCTGGCTTCAACATAAGACATTCTCATCAGGTTCATAAAGAAGGTTAATTAGTGGTTTGAGCATCATCAAGTTCCAATTATAGATTGCATCGAACAAGGGGATATTCAGAAGAATGCCATATCAACAGGGGCTTTTAAGAAGATGAAGCAAAAGATTAAGACTATGAAACCTCGAGTTCTCAAAAGTCTTTAGATCTATTTGTAATGAGTCTAGCATATGACTTGAAAGATATCTGAAATCAGGTAGCTAGCATTTTTCACTTACTTGGGTTTGCTTATTACAACTACTAGTTAAGCTTTCCATGATGTTTCCCTCTGCCAGCATATTAATCTTCTACCTCTGACACCTAACTCTCATCTTCTGATTTTGCTATTGATGTTTACATTACATTAGATGAAATATTCTACTACACAGTTATAATTATAGATTAGCTGCAGATGGATATTTTAGGACCTAAAATTTACAGAAAATGATTGCAATAATGTTTTCACTTCTGACAGTTTTCCCATATTTTGAATTAAAAAATCTTCTTACAGATTATTTAGAAGCTTGGCTGTCAATGCTGCTTTCCCTTCCTAATCAAGGAGTTACCTGAACCTCTTATGGTTTGTTCTGATGTTTCTAGTTTCTTCATCCAATCGTTATTCTGAATTTCTCTATAGATTTACCTAAGCCAGTTCGCAAATGGTGGATTTCATCATTTGTCTGACGGAAGAATCAGTCTAATAAATCAATGAAAATCTTCTCATGAGAATTGAATACAAGAGAAATTTACCAAAGCCTTGATTTCTGTAAGCTAAACCAGATTAAACCATACTCTCTTCTGTTAAATAGAGAAGGATTTCCCCTATAATATATATATATATATTTTTTTCCAAAATGACAAGAAAATCATAGACATCTTATCCATTTATTGCAGCAAACTAATTTTTATGTCTATAATCTTATGCGATTGAAAAGCCAAAAACAATGTCTTATGTGGCCATCTTTTTAGGTGCTCAAAGGATGATCTGACCAACTTCATTTAGTCAGACTAATGGCTGACTAATTGATTCTGGAATATATGATGACTATCACCCTTGAGTGAAGGGAGGCAGGGAGTTTGTGTCATCCTGATAAACAAAAGAATGTTTACCCATTTCAATAAAGAGTCAGTTTCCAGCTTTTTGGTGGTGATATTTTGATAAATGTGTGCCGGTACCAACCATTGGACAAGACTTATCAGATTTCAAAACTGAAAAGAAAGAAGGTAGAAAATCTGATTTGAAAATCCTTAAAAATACATAAAAAGCAATTAGGAGGGGGGAAAAAATGAAACACTGTAGTGTCAGTTTATAAAATTAACCTCCTAAAACCTATGTCAAACATGTCAATCCAAAAAATGAACTTCCAGTGCCAGAAGGGAAAATCAGATTTTGTGTCTCAAAGTATTCAAATATTGGCAGCGACCGAAAGATAAACAGTTATAAGCAATCGGTTTCTTGAGATCATCCTAGTTTGGTCATAAATGGACACTCATTAAATATATCAGATTTTCTCTATATAAATCAAATTACATCAGAAGAGGCAAACCTCAGGGGCCATCCAGAATGGAGTTCCTTTGCAGGATTTGACATCATTCATTGTAGTTGCCTGAAAAGATCAAATATATTGCATTAAGTACTGTAGCATTAAAGAGTTTTCAAAAGAAAAGGGGGGAGAGAGAGAAACTACCTTAGCCAACCCAAAATCTGCAAGTTTTACTGATCCACTTGCATCTACCAATATATTGGCACATTTGATATCCCTTGAAAATGGAAAAAGACAAATTACAAAGAAGCTAAACTTAAAAGGTAGAAGTATGAAAAAAAGCAACTTTTCAAGCAAGTTCCACCTGCCACAATGATACTAGTGGTCATTGCATAGAAGAATGGTGGAAAATGGATTCATGCAGAAGATCCAATGCAGTTGAAACTATGACGTAATTTTGGTGAGTTTAGGGCACAATTTCTTGTGGCCAAAAATAAACCAGTCTTTGCACCCGGCTGGAAACCAGTTTTCATTTTTTATCTTCTTTTACATATATTTACATAAAACCATATAATTACATAAACAATGTCCTAACTTCCACATGATTTCTGAACAATTTTCGTAAGTCCCTAAACAATAAGTGAGCTATCTGAATAAGCATTTTTATTACATTTTACTGAGAGAAGTAGTTCCTACTCTATCAAAAGAAATTCTTCCCCAAAACATGCAATAACAAGATATATGATTAATATTCTGTTGAAACTTCGTAGCTGCTAATTTATGATTAAAGACATTTGTTATTGCTATTTTTGGTTTAACCTTGAACGAAAACAATATCAACGAATTGCAGAAAACTGAGAATATAATGTTCCTTGCGAGGAGGGATTAATACTTATCAGCAAATGGTGTTAAAGTTACAATTGTTCTTCAAAATGCATTTTCAACATTGTTGGTTTTTTGAGTAACATCCTACCCACCTTATATGCTCCTTCCTCGTTTCTATTCTGTTTTTCCTTTCCTTTTAATGATTTCTTTCATATACTACATCTCATATCTAATACCACAATGAAAATTATCCTTGAAATATCAGCAATACATACACGTAAACATATGGGTATTCCTATACTACTTTTGACATGAACTCATCTATCTAAGACATCTTGACAGCCAAAATGTGGAATATTGAAAACATGCAAAGCATGTTCCAATATTGAAAAAGCTATTATGTTTAGTAACCATAGAGAGAACATGTCATTATAAGGAAAAGGAATAGGAAATATATCAGCCAAATCACTTTTATCACCTGTGAACCACATTCTGCTCGTGAAGATAGTTTAAACCATTCAGGATCTGCCTCGTGTATGCAGAGACTTGAGAATCCATCAAGTGATACTTTTGATAGAGATTTGCAAGAGAACCTTTTGTTACAAGCTCAAGGAAGATAAAAAGTCTATTTTCATCCTGAATTCATTTGATGAATTGGAATAAAGAGCCAAAACTGAAGTAAGCACAGGCGTAAACAACCAGATAGAAAAAAAGACAATTTAATATGACGGAGACAGATTCCATCAAAATTTACAGAATTAGTTAAATTTGATACAACATAGAGCGTGCAAAATTATACATTTGCTTCAAATTTAGGACAATTGTGGAAGTTCCCTGCCATTTATGTATTTTACCATACAAGATAGATTTACACATATTGGGCAGGTTTATATATACTGGGGTGCCAGAGAATAAAGAATCGCACAACCTAATGCTGCTGAATCAAATCAAAGATGGCAATAATAGACCACTGGTATACAGCTAGTTTCCAAACACTGGCAAAATAGCGTACCTATGGACAGTACAGATAGTTTGGAAACACCGGCAATAGTACTAGATTAAAATAATTATATCTTAAAAGCCAGTTTCTGAAGGATATGTTGTCACGTATTTTACAACTACCTAATTCAATTATGGAAGATGATGGTAGAATTTTACATAAAAGAAAAAAAGAGAGAAAAATTCCATTGGTGCTAAAGGCAATAAGATACATGAAAAATACACAGTGCTTCATAATCTGGCAATATCATAGATATCAGGGGGTCAAGAAGTGGCATTCAGGTGCACAGTTTTGGTTCTCACTTCATACATACTACTACAAGGAAAGAAAAGGTAAAAAGCAAGCATGGACTTTAGATGCATACCTTGTCTGTGCCAAAATATTGAACTATGTTTTCATGTTCAAACCGACTCAAAAGTAAAATTTCCTGAACCAATAAAAAAGATATTAGAAAAATGATCAGATCACGCAGCTGCAGTATATTCTGCTATAGCTTTTTGGAGGCATCATAAAAATATGGAACTGCATGAGTTTAATAATAATGATCTGACCATGCAGCTGCAGTAATTTATGCTAAAGTTTTTAGAGGCATAGTAAAATTATGGAACTGTTTGATTTATAACTTAAGGTGGGGAAAAAGATTACAGAATAATACGTCATGGACTTCCATCAGGAAAAGAAAAATCATCCCACCTGCTCAAGTTGAAGAATGCTCTGCTTCCCCTGTGTTCCTTGATCCTGCAATGAAACCTCCTTTACGGCAAAAAAGAATCCATCACTGCAAACAAACCAGAAAGCATAAGAAGGACTGCTAAAAATATAAGTATATGCACATCGCACTTGCACATACACATGCATATCAATGGTAGTAAAGCAAGGCCTAGTTAATCATTTAAATTGAGTCTTTCCACAAATAATACTACCCACCTTCAGACTAGGGATTCATAGTTAAAAAAGAAACTACCCCTCAAAGTCATCAAAATAATTAGATTTTAGAAGAAAACGGTAAGGTAGTTGCAAAAATCATAGCTCCAAGTAAGAATATCCAATACAGCTCATCATCAACTTTCTCTGCTGCCCTCAACAACGAAACTGAATTCGACTTGCATGATTGTCTTGAGAAACAAGACGAGATTACATGTACCATAGCCAAAATCCCACCGATGAAGCTATTACTTTTCCTTCTAATGCAACATTATTATACAACCTTTGGACTTAATTAAATACTTTCAGCAGTTACACATAATCAATGAGGCTAAGTAACTAATAGGATATCAAATACACAAGCATATTAGCACAACGAACAAAACAATTTTACTTACTCCGTGTAGCCTTCATACACAGTTCCAAACGACCCACTTCCCAAGAGCTCACCCTTTTGCCATGACATTATTCTTCTTCTGAATTTCCCATTCGGGGAAACATTATAAACTGGTTCCTTAATCAATCTAACTGCAAGATCTTTACTATCATCATCACCGTCATGATCATGAACTGAAATGGACGGACCAGATTCCTCAACAACATTAGTTTCTCTTAGCCTCCTCACTTCATTATTTTCTTCATTTTCATTCAAAGGACTAATAAACCCTACTGCAATTGGCGAATGCAAAAAGTATTCATCATCAGATTCTTCAGCAAACGATTTCAATATCTCATCATCATCAACAGCCTCCACAGGCCGCCGAAACTTCATAGGGGAGGGCGGTGACAGAGCCGGCGGCCTGTCGCCGTTAATTCCGGCGCTGGGTCCCACTCTATTTTCTCTCTTAGCTAAGCTGGAACCCCGCTTAGAAACAAGACGCTCGTCATCAAGCATAACCGCTGCTTTGAATTCTTGCTCTTCAGCTAAATCCAAAGCTTGATCGAACCGCAATTGCAATCTAGAGGCATTATCGAAAGAAAAGCGGGAGCGGGCCTTCTGGGCCTCCCAGGCGGCGGCCGGAATGGCGAAATCTTCGGGCCCGGAAAAGCCCAAGCTGCGGCAAATGAGGTCGAATTCGCCGTCCATTCCTTTGACTCGGAAGCTGGTCTTGTTATCGGTCAAGTCCAGGGAGCGAATTCGGCGGGGGGAGGCGGACGACTTGTCGTCGAATGATGATGAGGCAGAAGACGGGGCCAACGACGCGTCGTATTGAATGTTCTTAAGGGCGTTACGTCGGTCGAGTCTGGGCCGAGAGGAGCGAGGCTTAGGCTTGGCGGCGTCCATGAAGGGCATGCATCTAGCTATCAATATCGATATCTATCCATCTATCTGCTTTTGCCAGTAAATCGGGGCAGTTGGTCAACAGCGGATTTTTTCGATGAGTCAAAAGTGTCGCTCAAAGCAAGCACGCGGTTATGTCAATGTGTTGTCGTAAGACGGCTGCTTTTGCAGTTTACATTTTTATTGCACGTATTTATAATTTTTGGGTCTATATGAGGAGTCAACCTACCATGCAGCGCTGTATCTGATGCAGCGTATGCATGCAACCGGTACAACCGGTTTTTAACCGGATAATATAATGAAAATTATATTTTTATTTGTTTTTAATGTGAAACAATTATGAAAAAATTTGGAAAAAAAGAATAAAATTTGAATTAAATGAGGAAAAAGATTGTAATAACTTAAAATTTAAAAATAGTACAAAAAATATAAACATATTATAAAATGGTTACATTCCTACTTATTTTATCACATTCCAATATTTATAATCACATTTCAAGTTTACTTTTCAAATTCCTATTTCTAGTAATGATTTATCTAAGTTTTTGTAAGTTGTTTGAACTCATTTTTCCACTAGCTTTTGGTTCTATATTTTCACTCTTTTCATCAACTTCCAGCTTTTTGGGTAGATATTTCAATTTTATTTTTATATCTCTATAATTGGTTAAACTTTATCTAGTTTTTGGTAAATTATTTCGATTTATTTTTCCACCACTTTTTAGTTCTATATTCCTACTCGTTTTATTGAATTCCAACATTTTGTTTAGAAATTTCAAGTTCAATTTCTAAATCTTTATTTTATGTTAAAATTTATCAAATTCTTGTTAAATTATTTCAACTTTTGGGTTAACTTCTTCTACTCTTATTTCCACTACTTTTTGGTTTTTTATTCCAATTCTTTTAATTGATTTCTAATATTTTGCTTAAATATTTCAAGTTCATTTTTTAGATCTCAACTTATTGTTAAACTTTATCAGATTCTTGTTTAGTTCTTCGAACTTTTAGGTTATGCTCCTCAACTCTTGTTTCCACCATTTTTTTTGTTCTATATTTCTACTCTTTTCATGTAATTTAAGTATTTTTCGTAAATATTTCAAGTTTATTTTTTGATCCCTACTTATTGTTGGATTTATCATATTCTTGGTAACTCTTTCCGAATTTTAGGTTAACCTCTTCAACTCTTTTTTCCACCACTTTTTTGTTCTATATTCCTACTCTTTTTATTGAATTCTAACATTTTGTTTGGAAATTTCAAGTTCAATTTCTAGATTTCCACTTTCAATTAAAATTTATCAAATTCTTAGTAAGTTGTTTCAATTCATTTTTTCACCGGTTATTCGTTCTATATTTCCACTCTTCTTATTGAATTCCAAATTTTTAGGTTGATATTTCAAGTTTATTTTTTATATCTCGATATCCTGTTAGACTTTATCTAGTTATCGTTAAGTTGTTCTAACTTATTTTTCCATCACTTTGTGGTTCAATATTTCTGCTCTTTTTATTGAATTTCAAATTTTGGGTAAATATGCCAAATTTACTTTTTAGATCCCTATTTCATGTTGGAATTTATCAAATCCTTATTAAGTTATTTTAACTTTTTGGTAACTTCTTCCACTCTTGTTCCTACTACTTTTTGTTTTTGTATTCCAATTCTTTTAATTAATTTCTAATATTTTGGTTAAATATTTTAAGTTCATTTTATAGATCTCAACTTATTGTTAAACTTTATCAGATTCTTGTTAAGTTCTTCGAACTTTTAGGTTATGCTCCTCAACTCTTGTGTCCACCAATTTTTTTTTATTTTTTATATTGCTACTCTTTTCATTTAATTAAGGTATTTTTCGTGAATGTTTCAAGTTTATTTTTTGATCCCTAATTATTGTTGGATTTATCATATTCTTGGTAACTCTTTCCGAATTTTAAATTAACCTCTTCAACTCTTTTTTCCACCACTTTTTGGTTCTATATTCCTACTCTTTTCATTGAATTCCAACTTTTTGTTTGGAAATTTCAAGTTTAATTTTTAGATCCCCACTTTCCGTTAAAATTTATCAATTTCTTGGTAAGTTGTTTCAATTCATTTTTCCACCAGTTATTTGTTCTATATTTCCACTCTTCTTATTAAATTTCAAATTTTTAGGTTAATATTTCAAGTTTATTTTTTATATCTCTATATCCTGTTAGACTTTATCTAGTTATCGCTAAGTTGTTCCAACTTATTTTTTCACCACTTTTTTGGTCAATATTTCTACTCTTTTTATTGAATTTCAAATTTTGGGTAAATATGTCAAATTTACTTTTCTGATCCCTACTTCGCGTTTGAATTTATCAAATTCATGGTAAGTTATTTCAACTTTTAGGTTAACTTCTTCTACTCTTATTCCCACTATTTTTTGGTTCTATATTCCAACTCTTTTCATTGATTTCTAACATTTTACTTAGATATTTCAAGTTCATTTTCTAGATTTCGACTTATTATTAAACTTTATCAGATTTTTGTTAAGTTTTTCAAACTTTTAAGTTATGCTCCTCAACTCTTGTTAAACTCTGATAATGGTTTTATCTTCCTATTATTTTTATTATATTCCAACACTACCAGTACATGTTTCAGGTCCTTTTTTTACTAATAATAAATTACTTGTTGAAAATAACAATAATATCAATAAGGCAAATTATGATTGACCCCTTCCTATTTTAACAAATATCAATTTACCACATAATACTAAGAATTTTTTTATTGCAACCCTTCATCATTTTCAACATTTTGAGTCCATAATCCAAGTCCTTTTTTTTTCATCTTCATTACTTCATGCAATCTTTTGAATTTGATTGTATGTATACTTGAGCTTTTAATTTTTATACATATCTATTCTCATTGTAATCATTTTAATTAATAGCGCTTAATTATATTAAAAATAAATCTATGCATTTATTTTCATCTTTCTCTTTACTTTTCAAATTAATTGCTTTAGTTTTTCATAACGTCAACGGTAAATAAATAAATAACAAGTAAGAAGGATTGCAATTGCTATGCTTCTAAAGCTATGATGATATAAGTTAAGTTACAAAAATACTTTAATTTACAAGATTAAAGCTTAGTTAATCTATTTTAGTTGAACATCTCTATTTTTTTTTCTGTGTGCTTGTTGGATATTACTACAATTATTATTATTAATATCATATCCTGTGGGATTTATAATTAAATATAATAAGAATGTACATATGTACTACGCTATTTTTGCACTCTTTTAGATTATTAAGATATCATTAACATTTTGATATGCAATTGGTTTTTGCAAGTTACAAAACTTTAAGTGTTGAAATATCATTTTTTGGTTGAAATCATTATTACTCAACACCTTGCGAGATTTGATCATGAGTTTCATCATCTATATTTGAAATTTTGACCTTTGTTCACATTTATGCTCATTTATCACTTAAATAATTATAATTTGTTAACATCATTTTTGTTTTAACGAGTACCACCCTCTTTTAAATAATTTTTCAAATTTTCAGGACTTAACTAAAATAATTTTTCAATGTTTAATATGACTAATGTATGGCATTATGAAAATATAACGATATAGTAACAACATTTATGATTATGATCTAGGCATGTTTAATTTTTTTTTAAATGGTTTATTGGCATTTGTTTGTAAATGAAATTATAATGCACTATTAATTTATCCAGTGCTTTAAAAAGTAAAGCAAATCAAAATTTCCATTCATCTAAACATATTTTAAATTTGTTTTAGATCAAATAAAACCAATACAAAACTAAATCAATTTATAGCTTCCAAAAGCTAGACTTCAAAGGCTGCTATATTTCAAGAGTCTCTGCATACAAAAAAAGAAAATAATAATAAATAAATAAATGATATTAGAAAAAAAGGCTGGGAAAAAATAAATAATATTAAGAATTTCCAATGCATGTCCTAACTTCTTGGGTAGGATCAAATAAGTTTTATTTTCAATAGGAAAAAAATTAGCATACTTGTTCTATGCAACCTTTATGTCAATTTCAGTTTAATGACAAAGTTATCTTTGGAAGATAAATGGAGAATACATCTACAATGAACAAGAACAAACTTGATTGCAGTTGAGTGTTAGAAAATGCATATTTATAAAGGAGAAAACCATCATTTTACATTTCAAGTCTTACTAACAACTCTTACTTTTATGTATTTAACCTTCTTGTGATGTAATTACGCGTGTGTTATTTTAATTAAGTATTTTATGTATTTTAGGGGCATTATAGTCATTTCACAATAAAGGAGAGATCAGACAGCAAAACAGACATCACTTTTGAACTCAGGACGGTCGAAAACCTTAGGAGGGGCATAAAAGGAAAAATGGCACTATTCACATGTACGGTACTATTTACGTGTACGGTACTGTATACGTTACTGTTCACGATACTGTTCACATAGACGGACGATGACGTGGCATTGACCGATGATGTGGCATTGACTGATGAGGTGTCACGATCCTGTTGGACTAAAATTCTTATGTACTGTTGATGGTGACGTGGCAGCATATCAGTGGACGAAAAATCTCGCGTACGGTGCATGCATCACACAGGATTATTTTCAACCAAACCGCGTTACTGTTCATACGGGTCAAACCGTGTTACTGTTCATCCGCGTGGTCAAACCGTGGACTGTTGACTGATGACGTGGCGCAATCCTGAGCGTCCAAACTGTTTTTAATCCGATGGCCATGATTTACTCCATGTATCTATAAAAAGGGGGCTTCCCCCCCCTAATTTGATATCTCTGAATTCATTTTTGGGATCCATTTTCTGTAATTCCTTCTCCATCTTGTATTTTCTTTGTATTTTAATAAATTCCCATTTTACCCCTAGTTCAATTATGAGTAGCTAATTTCCTTTCAAGCTTGGGTTGAAGGTGAAGTCTCAACATGTGTCATGGGCTTTATTTGGTAAATTTATTTTCTTTTCCCCTCTAGTTTTTGTGGATGATTTGACTTATCGTTGACAAATAATACTGATCTTGTCTAGATACCGCCTTGGTTACACCGGCTCTCTAGTATAAGGTTATTATTATTTGGCACGATAAGCCCTTAGCACCATATTGATTAGAGCGTGGTTCATGAGGTGTGGATTCCCCCCTCATGATTTAATTGGCATTAATAAGGAATATTTAGCCTATGATGCATGTTGATACGGATCCAGATACCCAAGTACGTCATTTCAATAGAATTCTCTTCAATTTATTCTCGCCATTTCAATTCCAATTTTAGAATTTATTCTCGCCATTTTAATTTAAGTTTTAGCATAATCCAAATCATTTCCACCACAAATCCAATCCCCCATTTACAAAATTAATTCTACACACAATTAAAATCCACCTCCTCGTGGGATCGACACTCGTCACCATTGATCTACACTACAATAGATTCGTGCGCTTGCGAGTACATTAAAATTTGCACAACAATTGCATGAATAATATAAATCATCAAATAGCATCATCTAATATGAAAAACTCAAAAAGTGCAATAGAAGCTAAGCACGTAAAAATAACTGGCAAAAAAATCAGTACATAGATTAGTTCTTGTAAGTAAAATGCACTCAAAATCTAAACTTTGCCTATTTATTCATTTGCTTGTATATTTATTGTAGTTTTCATCATTCTTATAATTTGACAACGTTCGGGACGCTTGATTCAGGTAGTCAGAGCATGTAAAATATCTAGATTACTAATTACCACATCATTTAAAATGGTAGTAATAGCAAAACCACAACAGAGGGGCGAGAAACTCAAATCAAAATAATTTTTAGCTTTTTCTTTATTTTTCTAGTGTCAAATACTGGAAAGACATAAAATTGGTATATAAATCAGTATTACAGCAGCATTTAGTTTAAGAAACAAATGAAAAAAGGCAGAACATGAGACTTTAATTTTAAGAACTTTTCAGAAGTACAAACATGACCAAACTACTCTAACAATGTCTGTTAATAAACTACCTCTATTATATTAGTTAACAAAACGCATACACAGAGGTTATACCATTTATGATCTTCAATTCTTACGCAAATTTCCGTATGCAATCATTTTCTGGAAACCTAATATAAACAAATATTTTGGATGTATTTTATTATTTGTTTACTTATTTATCATAGTTTCCACAATTTTTATAATTTATTTTGGACTTAATTTATTATACCCAAACACACCATTCAGGTAACCAGAGCACTTAAAAATGAAGACTACTAATTACCATGGCATTTGAAATGGTAGGAATATCACTACCGCAGTAGGAAAAAAAATAAAACAAAACAACTCAAATCAAATCAACATGATTTTTAGCCTTTTTGTTCCTATTTCGAGCATGAAACACTATAAAGAAATGAAACTCCTACAGAGACAAACAATACAGCTGCAATGTTTACCAAAATAGCTTTTGAGATATGACAACATTCATGCAACTAAATCAAAACATCATAAGAAGGCAAGAAACTTGAAATTCATTTGTTGCTCTGAAAGTGACAGAATATGGAAATTACTCTCCACTTGCTTACTTGTTCTATGAAACTTTTATATCTACTTTAATTTAATGACAAAGTGATATTTGGAATAAATAAAAGAGAAGAATACATCCAAAACTAACAACTATGATTCATGATTGCACGAACAACACATATCATGAAATCTAATATGAAAAACACAAAAATGACTTTTTGGAGTAATTCACCCCATACAAAATTACTCATTTTTTTAAAAAAAAAAGTCAATCAATGCCAAAATCAAACCCTTGCCCTCAAACTATATTCTAATTCTCCTTTATACTATTTTGAATATGCGAAACCAAAAATCCTTCCATGTCACATTATCCAAGAAAATCAAAATCAATTGTTGTTTCCTAGAAATTGTTTCCATAAATGGTGAAATAAATATTCCAATATTTCAATAGCCCTCTATAATGTTTATTTATTTTAAACCTCAAGCTTTAACAAGAGTTCTTCAAACTATAATATGACTTACCTAGCAACTCAATAATATCACATATTAAAACTATAACCCATATCATGGATTCAAAAACTATATAACTCAAATAAGTAGACAGAAAGAACATACTTGCTATCGATATCTCATTATAGCACTCATATAATCACTTTTGGTAGAACCCGCCCTATCAAGAATACATGCATACTATCACAATTCGATTCACCTCCAAAAGCTCAATCAATCAAAAATGAAATTTGCAACTCAAAAGAAAGACAAAACACAAGTAACTAAATATTTTTAAAATGGAAACTTTCAGAAGAGAAGAACTACAAAATGTTATCTTAATGATTCGGGAGACCAATTTAAGCACAAGATGAGACTGAAACAAAATAATAAAGGATGTCAATTTTAATGATTAATAGAATTGCAAGACTAAATTATCATAAAAAAAGACAATAAGTAGTTCAATTCAAAGAAATCTTCTTTGAAAAAGAAATAAATGAAATCAAGGTAAAACAGGAAATTAAAAAGCATATACATATCCTTCCCTCAATAAAATCTTGGGTCCCAACATTAATTAGGGTATACGCAATGGCCTTAGCAAAGTTCAGAAAAAGGGTATGGTTTATATTTCTTTCCCATGGACTAAGCAACTATTCATATTAATAGCCCTTTTATCAAATGTATCAAAAACTGCACATTGGTGAGCTTACTACAGAACAATAAGCATAAACCAAAATCTTAACATGTTTACAAATAATGATAGAGGATAGTAGAATTAAAAAAAAAACAGCAGATTGCATATCATACCTTCAAGGAGAGCTCGAAATCAACCTCACCTTATAGGACACTACAATAGTCTTTAATAGGGTCACGTATTTTTGTTTTTCGTTGGTGTTTTCAATTTTCAGTTCAGATTACAACTAGTTTGGGTTCAAGAATTCAACCCAAAGGGGTTGAAAAGTTATTTCAATTTGGTTTGGTTTCAAAGTCAGTTTGGTTTGGTTTCAATTCGCAGTTTTTCGGGTCGGTTTGGGTTACAAAGCAGTTTGGATTTCTTATTCAGGTCAGGTCACTGATTCGCATTGGAGCAAGTATTGTAAAAAATGAACTGAAAACAGCAAATGATGAAATATTTGGTTTACTAAAACAACAAATTCAAAATATTCAATTATAAATTACAACGATAAACAATACCAAAGGAAACAACTTCAAACCTGAAAACTCTTTTTCTGGCTCGATTTTGGATACATCTTGGATGCCTTCTACTACTTTTGAAGGTCGTGATGTTTTCCTTTGGGTTCATAGTCTCCGGCATTCCTTTCCCTCACGAAGAATTCTGTGGAAAATACATAACAAGATTCGTAAATAAATCTTTTGGGGGGCATCAAACGTTTAACAATTATCTTTTATAAAAGGATTTAAAACCACAATACCAAGCTGACACAACTTCACATTGGCCAAAACAAGAAACGATATTCAAAATTATGAACTAGCAAGTTTTCAAAAGTTCATTCTAAATCCAAATGTTAAGATTTAAAAAATTCAAGCCGATTCCATACCATCATCAGCTTTAAACACCTGGCTCTACCAAATATAATTAAATAGATTATATAGAACAATGCTCACTTAGCCCTATACTAAAGCCGGGAAAAACAAGCTCATGGCTCAAATTTACATTGGCTTGCATGTACTGTAGTATATTACTTGGTGCCAAAATATATATAAAAATAGTTCATATAATTTTTTAAAAATAAAATAAATCATCGAACTTCGCTATGTTCACACTCTAGATAGAGAACTGATAACTTATTTTGCATTTACATATATAGCAAAAAACAAATAAATAAAGGTTTTCCTACATGGCTTTGGTTTCTTTCTAGGTTTTTTGTAGCTCTTTATCTTGTTGCAATCCCTGCCCATGTTTTTAATTTTGGTTAGAGAATAAAACAATTTCAAATAATAAAATTCTTATTTTTACACCTATAAATAGAGAAATAAAAAATCCACCTACTTGGCTAAGAATTCCTCGGGTTTGTGGCTTTAGAAAATTGGGTATCTGGGAATTAGGTTTGGGGATTCGGCTTTCACTGTTTTTGCTTTTTTTTTTTTTATAAGTTATACCCAATCGGTTTTAATGAATTTGATCCCCAACCTTCTCCGTGCTTTGGCAGCGCAAGAGATGATGGCTCTTTCAAACAGTCAACGACAGCCTCTGATTGAAATCCACCACTTAATTTGGCTCGCAGGTCTAGGATTTGCGTACAGAGAAAGTGAGATGCGGTGATGACTAGTGGCTGATGGAAAGGACCATAACGAACATAGGATGAAGACGACGATGACTGCTTGCTTGCTGGCTTGTGAGGGTTTGACGTGAGTGAGTGTGTTTGACGATTTGAGAAGAGCGGTTAGGGTTTCCCAAAAAAAAAAAAATGTCACAATGTGAGTATTTATATTTTCGGTAGAAATTAGAAAAAAATGTGAAGGTTTTCAAATTAATAAAAAGGATAACAAAAGAGTGATGGTGTATGACAAAACTTCCACGCATAAATTTGTTGTGACCATTCAAAATCTAAAAATTCATTTTTGTAATTTGTAAATAATATTTTCATTGAGGCAGTAGTTTTACCTGCCAAGATGAAATTTTTCTATGTATAAATTTTACATAAAAAAGATATATTTTAAACTTTTGTGCTAATATAAAATTAATTTTCTACAAATATATTGATAATTTAATATAGATGAGATATAATACTTTGTAAGCATATTAATAATCACGTTGTGGGTACTAATTAATATAGTTGTAAATCATTTGAATTAAAAACAAAATAGTTGATGTTTGAATCCATGGGAGTAAATTTAGTTGTTATTAAGCTAAATTAGCCACTTAGGCTTTAGCCCAGTGTTGAACCATTGACCTTATGCTGCGTTTATGTCATGGAATGAGAATGTGGTAGAATAGGAATGGGCTGTGAATGAAAATGAGCTAGAATGGGAATGAAATTTTAATGTTTACTTGGCAAAAATAAATGGGAATGAAAATGTGCTAAAATGTCATTGATATATTTACTTGACAAAATAAATGGGAATGAGAATGTGCTAAAATGTCATTGATATATTTACTTGACAAAATAAATGGGAATGAGGAATGAGAATGAAAATCAATTTACCAAAATACCCATAGTATTAATAATTAATAAAAATAATTAATTTATCATTATTAACAATATTATCATTATTGTTGTTATTATTACTATTATTATTATTAAAAATAATATTAACAATAATTAATAATAACTAAAATAATAAAGTTAATAAAATTTAATAATAATAATATTAAAATTTATTATTATTTTTTAAATATTATCATTATTAACATTTATTATTATTATTAAATTTTATTGACTTTATTATTTTAGTTATTATTATTTTTATTAATATTATCATTATTAACATTTATTATTATTATTATTATTAAATTTTATTAACTTTATTATTTTAATTATTATTAATTATTGTTAATATTATTTTTATTAATATTATCATTATTAACATTTATTATTATTTTTTTAATTAATATCATTTTTATATCTAGATACTAAAAATTAGATTATTATTATTATTATTAAATTATATTAACTTTATTATTTTAGTTATTATTAATTATTGTTAATAATAATAATAATAATAATAATAACAATAATGATAAATTAATTATTTTTATTAATTATTATTTTTATCATTATTTTTATTGTTAATAATGATAATATTAATAATAAAAATAAAAATAATTAATAATAACTAAAATAATAAAGTTAATAATATTTATTAATAATAATAATAATTATTATTATTAATGACATTTAAAATAATAATAAAAATTTTGATAAATTAAAATAATAAAATTAATTGTGATTTGAATGAGGGTAATTTGGAAAATATGAAAAAATTAGAGGAATATAAAAGTAAACATACATTTCATTCACATTCCTCATTTTCATTCCCAACCCCCGGGAATGGGATTCCCATTCCTTATTCCCAAATTGTGTGGGACCCACACATTTTATTCCCATTCGCAAATTACATTTTGCCAAGTAAACATAGGTTTTATTCTCATTCCCCATTCCATGAAGTAAACACACCATTAAAGTTAAACATGACTATGAGGGTAATAGTTCGAGTCCCCATAAACTCAAACTCCCTTAATTAAACATAATTATATGGAGATTATTTGCAAAATCTTTCTCCCTTGCGAAATGCGAGTGGAGTGGAGACACTCCTCCTCCGTGAGGGTTATTTGTCTGGGCACTTACTTCATAAAATTTAAAATGTAATAATATAAGTCTCAGTTTGTATATCTAATTGTAAATATCAGTGTAATAATTTGCTGTTATAACAGTTGTAAATATCTGTGTAATACAGTAACAAGATGCTTAATCAGTTAAAAAAAACTAAATTGAAAAAATTATATTCAAATTCAATTTCTTTTACCACTAGAATAAAAGTATATAAATTAAATTTAGCGAAAATTACAATGAAAACATATTTCATGTGGCAAAGATTATAACAAGCTTAAGACGTATAAATAAAAATGAATTTAAAAGACTATATTTCTCCCCAATGGCATAAAATGTTTTAAAAGGAAATTTAGTAAAACATACTGCTTACTATGAAAATGAATTTATATTTTTCATATTTTTAAATAATTTAAATTTTTTTAGTTGTGATATAAATTAACTTAATTTCAAAAAAATATAGATATAAATGTAAGATTGAACATATTTTATAATACTTGCACATCATTTAGTAGACAAATCATGTACCCATATAGTGAGTGCAATGTTACTCAAATAATTTAATTTAATTTAAAAATATAATTGTCATGCTTAAATTATATAACTGTAAGTATAACATAATACAACATTATTCAAGATTAGTTGCATTCTAATTGTAATTATCCATGTTATGTACCATTATGAATTTGATTAATGTTTAACAAAAAATTTATTATAGCAAAAAGGATTAAATAAAATAAATAATCTCACTTAAGATAGTATGAATTAATTTGCACAAGAGATTGATTATGAGTTTTATTTAAAAATATCAAATATTAGATGCTTTATATTTTTGTCCTATATGAATTTTTTTTAGAGGGTATACATAAAACATACTAATATTGGCCACTAATAATAACAACAACAACATTTGAGGGGTAATTATGATGTTTGGAATGATAATTATTTGATAGTTGGATAAATATTGTCCTCATTTTAGTAGGTAGGGATTTAAGTCCCTAAATGTGTATCGTGAGATCCTGAATTGATTTCTTCTAAATATCTAGAAATAAATCGATTTCGTTATATGTTTAGATACTCGGATTCTAATGTAATTAAAAGTTGATAAAATTATTTTGATAGTTTTGTAAGCAAAATATCATTACATTAATTACATAATATTAAAAATAGTGCAATTAATAAATTAAAAATTGTTTAATTAATATATAATTATTTCCATTTATTATATTTAAATAGTATTCTCATTAGTACATAAGTTACATTTTTTAAAGCAAAATATGATTAAATTTATAATGTAATATTAAGAAAAATAATATAATTATTTTTATTTAAATATATTAGTCCAATTAATTTTATTTAATTATGTTTCTTTTAGGATATAAGTTAAATATATTAACTATATTTTCCATGAATCAAAAGACAAAGGAAGTATTTTTTTGGTGTAAAGTTGAGGGGGTCTTTGATAATTTACTAGTTTTGAATTGATTATCTTAATATTTCCTAAAACGAGGGAGCTGTATGATAGTTTCTTTTAACATTTGCCGCTTTAAGCGATTAAAAGGAGGGTATCGATGGCCGGTTACATCCGCATTATTAAAAAAATAATAAAGGCAGCTGCTTGATATGCAACGCCACATTACAGCCCGACCCTTATATGAGGCATAAAATTAGCCCTTATATATCTACATGAGCGTTGCTAAGTGGAGAGAAAGCTGAGAGAACACTGAGGGAAATTAACCCTCTTTCTCTATATTTATTCACTCTCTCTATCATTTTTTCACAATTTCTCTCAGTGTTCTGAGCTTTCTCTCCACTTACCATATATATAGGTATTTTTTGAGTCAATCACCATAATAATGTGACTGTGATATCAATAAAGAGAAATGTCGTAGATGTACGGTGCAGCTGATTCAGTTTAATCACACTCTCACCGTATAATTTGTATAGCACATGCCCGTGATACTTTTAAAATTATCTCAATACTCTAACCCTAAAAACAGAATTTACTATATCTATTCATATGCACTTCTCTTCATTCTACAGTACTTTTTCTCTGAAAAAGTACTCGAATGGAAGCCGACTGAAGCCTTTATGGCTTGCCTTGTCACCTATTGAGGGGATGCTTCTCTCTCTTCTTCCCTTTGTCCTTTTGTTGGTTGATTAAAGGGGGAATTGTTTTTTTGGGTTTTCAAATTTTGGTTTGCAAAAGTTTGGTAGTTAGTTCTTATTGCTGGAAACTCAGGCATAATGGATACGGAAGAATTAATACGGAAGTGCCAGGCAGTAACTATAAAAGAAGAAGAGGAAGACATAATGACAATCATGGGGAGAATGAAGATGAAATGAGAAAAAGTAATTGCAAACTGTCTGGTTGGAAAAGTGGTGCTCACACAAAGCATCAACAGGGAGGGATTGAAAGCAGCAATGCAGCAAGCATGGAAAAGAGTGAAGGAAGTCAAGATTGAAAGTATGGGGGATAACATTTTTCTGTTTAAATTTGCCACTGAAGAGGAAAATAAAAGAGTTTTCATGGGGGTGGGGGGGGGGGGGGGGGTGGGGGCGTGGCACTTTGACATATCTCTGCTAGTTCTTATTGAACTAGTGGGCATTGGTGGCATAAAAGATCAATCATTTATGCACGCCTCCTCTTGGGTTCAAATGCACAACATCCCCATAATGTGCATGAACATGGTCGCTATTCGAAAGATAGGAGAAAAGATTGGCACAGTGCAGGAAATAAAAACTGATGAAACTGGAGAATGTATAAGACAATTTGCTCATATTAGAGTTTCCATTGATATAACACAACCCCTTAAAAAAGTAATGTTTCTCCAAGGTGAGGGAAGTAAAATTCCAATGCCAATATTATACGAGAAGCTACCCAATTTCTGCTTTTGTTGTGCACACATTGGCCATCAGTATAGGGAATGCTTGAAATACATGGGCCAACAAAAGGAAGATCTGCCCTATGGTGAATGGATGAGAGCAGTAACTCAGGCTGAAAGGGTGAAGTAGAACCGAATGAGAGAGAGAACCAATTGTGAACAAAACTATTCCAACACCAATAATGCGGCAGTTAGCAATCCAGGAACAAACGAAGGCCAACAAAATCCGATTGGTCAAAACGGGTTATACCCAAAAAATTTGGGTGCTGAACCGGAGAAAAATGCAACACAACCATCAATTACTCAGAAACAAGGAGGAGCAGGCTCAATTAATGCTGACAGACATAGAGCCGAAAAATATACAAGTAGAGAGTCAGAGCAAAAGCAGAGACATCAGAGAGGGACATGATAGAGTTGCCAAGGGTGACAGCTAGCTCAAGAGTAGGAGAATAAAATTGGGAAATGAAATTGGGAGGGAAAGTGTTAGCATTGGAAATAATGAGTTTTTGAGAAATGAAGCGGGCACAAAAAAGATAGACGCTGGGGATACAGAATTCGAAGTGGATGAGGTGGCCAATGGGCCTTATAAAGCTAAAGGAAAAATGCAAGGTAGGAAGTGGAAACTACAAGCACGTGCCACAAAAATTAAGAGAGGTGGCACAAATGGGCCAATAAATGTTAAAAGACCCAATAGTGAAGTTGTATGGCCAAGCCCAGAGAGTAAAAAGATGAAAGTCTCTAGCCCGATAAAACAGATACAGAAAGCCATAAACTTAAGTCCACTAAAGCAAGCATACAACCACATTGAACACAGTCCCCATCGAGCACCAAGACGGCTGAAGCTTACAAATGAAGAGCTTGAAGCAAAAGGAAGCTTGAAGGCAATGGAAGAGGATTTATTAGCGGGAGCTGGTTGCTAGCCCCGCTGAAAACAATGAGGATCCTAAGTTGGAACGTTCGAGGTATGGGGAAGCCTCGAATGTGCCTAACCATAAAAAAATACTCCAATTACATCGGCCCCAAATATTTTTTTGCTGTGAAACTAAGATGAGGGTCGGGAAAATAAACTCAGTTTATCAAAATTTTCATTTTGAAAACCGTTTTGTTGTTGATAGTAATGGGATGGGAGGGGGCCTATCTCTATTTTGGAGCTCAGATATCAATGTCAGTATAAAATCCTATAGCCTTTACCATATAAATGTAAAGGTGAATAATGAGGGAGGGAAAGCCTGGAGATGTACGGGGATTTATGGCCACCCAGAGTCCAGCCAAAAGCACCACACTTAGACTCTTCTAAAAAGGTTAGCAACTCACTCATCTCTCCCGTGGTGTTGCTTTGGTGACTTTAATGAAGTTATGCATTTGAGTGAGAAAATAGGAGGTTTAGGAAAAAATGTTAACATGATAGCCAATTTTAGAGAGGCTGTTAGAGCCTGCAACTTGATAGATGTGGGCTATAAAGGGTGCCCCTTTACGTGGTTAAATAGAAGATATGGGGAAAATTTCATAGAGGAGCGACTGGACAGATTTTTTTGTAGTGGAAATTGGAACTGTAACTTCTAGGTCTTGGCTGCAATTAACCTGATAAGCTGGGTCTCAGATCACTGCCCAATGGTGTTAGAAGTTAAGGAAAGAGAGAGCAAATGGAAGCACAACAGTAGAACATTTTCTCTCGTATGAGGGTTGTCAAAATATAGTGAAAGAGAAATTGGGAAAATATGGTGAAAGAGTTTAGGAAGACCCAATGGAAAGCTTCCAAAGAACATATAAAAGTTCCCTAGCCCAACTAAAATGGTGGAGTAAAGAGGAATTTGGAGATAGACAGAGAAAGCAAAACAAGCTGATTCAGCAGCTGTAGAATATCAAGCAGAATCCTTCCAAGCTAGCTAATGGGGACGAAATTAGGAGAATCGAGAGCAAACTGAGTAACATACTAATAGATGAAGAGATTTGTTGGAAGCAAAGGTCGAGAGCGGACTGGCTTAAAGAAAGGGATAAAAACATGAAATTTTTCCATGCCAAAGCCTCTGCACGGAAAAGAAAAAATAAAATTCAAGGCATAGAGGACTCTCATGAGAGAGCTAGACAGAGAACCAAGAAGAGATAGAGAAGGAGTTTGGTGGTTACTTCCAAGACCTATTTAGATCATTCAGCCCAAATCAAAGTCAAATACAAACTGCACTTTAAGAAATGCCTTCTAAGATAACCTCATAAATGAATTCTCAGCTAGAAGAGCCATTCACCTAGGAAAAAATTACCGAAGCTTTGTTTCAAATGTGTCCCACCAAAGCCCCGGGTCCGGATGGTTTGCCAGCTGTTTTCTTCCAAAAATATTGGCAAACAGTTCAGAATGGGGTAGTAACAACATGCCTGCACATCCTAAACGAGCAAGGTAGCCCATCCCCCATAAATCATACAGACATTGCTCTAGTTCCAAAAAGTGCAAAACCTAGAAACGTTACTGAGTACAAGCCCATAAATTGTTGCCAAGGCCATAGTAAATAAAATGAAACCAATCCTCTCTTAAATTATCTCCCCAAATTAGAGTGCATTTATTCCCAATAGGCTCATTACAGATAATGTCATTATTGAGTATAAATGCCTCCATAAAATTAGGAATAGTAAAGGGAAAAAAGAATGGACTAGACATTAGTAAGGCCTATGACAGAATTGAGTGGCCGTTCCTAGAGCAAACAATGGTAAAACTTGGCTTCTCTACAAAGTGGGTGAGTTTGATAATGAAATGTATAAGCACTACATCATTCTCAATCATAATCAATGGTGTGCCAAGAGGATTAATCCAACCAGAAAGAGGTTTGAGGCAGGGATGCCCCCTCTCCCCATACCTTTCATTTTGTGTGCCGAGGCATTTCCTAATCTAATGGGGCTGGTAGAGAGAAAGCAGCTGGTTAGAGGGGTAAAATTTGGGAAGGATGTTACAATCTCTCATCTCCTTTTCGCAGATGATAGCCTCATCTTCTCCAGAGCATCCATTGCAGATTGTAAGAACTTGAAAGAGATATTTGACTGTTACGCTCAAGCTTCAGGGCAAATTTTCAATTTTGACAAATCCTCCATATTGTTCAGTGGAAAGACTCCAAAAGGACAAATCACTGCAATCAGAGGTCTCTTTAATCTTAAGGTGGTCTCAAGTCACGAAAAGTACCTAGGCCTCTCATCCATGATAGGCAGGAAAAAGCACAACTTCTTTAACGAGGTGAAGCAACCAAGTTTGGAGGACTCATACATGACTAAAGTATCCAATAAGCGGAAGAGTTGGAGTTTAGAGAAGGAGAAGACTAGTTCGTTATTGCACAGTCGCCACTGGGAGCTAATCCGTTGCTGCAAATTTGTCTTCTTAGGTAAGTCACTCCTTCTAATTAGTTGATAGAGTTTTAATATTTAGGGAAAAATAAAAAATTTATGGTGTATTTACTAATTAGTAATCAGAATAGACTGGAATCGAAATGAAGTGGAATCAGAATGGGTTGGAATCGGAATGGAGAATAGGAATCAAAATGAATTGTTTACTTTCAGTTGTAGGAATCAGAATCAAAATGAGTTATATTGTTATTCATATGTTTATTTTAACTTGGAATCGGAATGGATTGTTACAAGTTACTAAACTGACCTTAGTTAATTATTGTCATTATTTACAACAACAAAAGTAATGGTTAATAATTATTATCATTATTTATAATCACTATATTTATAATGGTATTATGATAAATAATCACTACTATAATAATAATAATTACTATTGTTAATATCAAAATTACTATAATAATAATAATAATAATAATAATAATAATAATAATATAAGGAAGGATAAAATGAGAATTTCAAGATTTAAGTGGGGGTAATATGGGCACTTTAGGGAATGAGATTACCATTCCCACCTCCTCCCTTACTCCCATGGGAATGAGTACTCTGGTAATAATTCCCAATTTTAGTTGGGGCTCACCATTGTGATTCCCACTCCATCATTTTAAGCAAGTAAACATATTATTCATTCTCATTCCCATTCCCAATTAGTAAACACACCATTTGGGTTTTATATTGAAAAAAAAAAATTAAATTGGTTGTGCATCTCTAATAATAACAAATTCAAAAATAAAATTTTGAACTGTTTTACTTCGTGGAAATGGTGAAAAATTGATGGGCTATGTAGATTATAATTTGATCAGGTAAAGTCACGTAACACATGATTCAGGGTCGTGTAATACATGATTTCATGTGATACACGATCCTCAATCATTTATTACATCACTTCTTCTTATATTACACGAAAACGGTGTATCACACGACCTCCTGTAATACACAATTGCATGAGTACATGACCTCAAAATTACACGACTTTTGCCATTATTCTTAATTCATAAGAATAATTTATTTCTTTAAAGACTTAATTTGTGCTAAGAATTTATATTTGTTGCTATGCAAAAAATGTCAATGTGAATTGTTGTAAGAAAAAAAAAAGGTTGTCATTCCTTACTAAGGTTTGTTTCCAGTTGCTTTCACTCATTGCTGCCTACTAACAAGGGAACCATAGGAAGGCTGATAACATCCCAAAGTTACAAATGACATATTTATTGCTCCTTTTCCATATCTTTTGAAATTGTGCTATTGTTAAATTCCAAAAGAAGAAAGAAAACCAATGTCATTTTTGCCGTAAAAATTGTCTTTTCATTGTTTCTTACTCAGCATCATTAATAAAAAAAAATGCAATGCTAACAACTGTTTGTACATAAACAAGATTGCTTGAAGATTTCTAATTCAAGAAATCATATTACTCTCACTTGAATGTTTTCAATTACATAGAGTTATTTTCTCTTCTCTTGAATATTTTTTTTTCACACATTTGGTTGCTTGGCTTTTTCTTTTTTCTTTATGATTTCATTAAGAGAACTTTATTCAAAGGATGGTCTATTCATGGTCTTGTTGTAGCCAAATATTGTTGCAAATGGTTTCCAAAACAAAATATTACTTCCAATGATAACTAATGAGAATACAACAATCTTTGCAATTCTTTCAACAAACAATTTATTGTTCAATATAAAGATAATACAAACTTCATAATACAAACTTGACCATCCAAACATAGTTTTCCTTCACACTTTCACATAATACATCAACGAAAATGAAATTGCATAACACGATTAACTATTAATCATGGACCCATAGGATAAATGCTCTCTGCATATGTTGTAACCCATGCATTGACAGAATAATAGTAGTATCATTATCCCTTTAGCCTCAGACCTTTGAACTTATACTCACCATTTTGTTCAATCCATACACGATTAAAAGAGAATAGACATACTTATCAAAACCATATATGTTGATACAATAAAAACAACAATATAAAATTTCTTACATAAATAGCTACATACCTACATGTTGTTGTGCAAATTTTATTGAACTCACAAGTGCACGAATCTATTGTAGAATAGATCAATGGTAACGAGTGTCGATCCCTCGAGGAGGTAGATTTTAATTATATGTAGAATTAATTTTCTATGAGGGTGGTTGGATTTGTGGTGAAAGTGATTTAGACTATCTTAGAATTTAAATTGGAATTGCGGAATTAAATTAAAGTGGAAACTATTATAATTAAAGTGCTTGGGTATCTAAATCCGCATCAACAAGCACCATGGGCTAAATATTCCTTATTAGTGCCAATTAAATCATGAGGGGGGAATCCACACCTCATGAACCACATTCTAATCAATATGGTGCCAAGGGCTTATCGTGCCAAATAATAATAACTTTGTATTAGGGAGCCGGTTAAACCAGGGCAGTATCTAGACAAGATTATTATTATTTGTCCACGAAAAGTCAAAACATCCACAAAAATTAGAGGGGAAGAGAAAATAAATTTACCAAATAAAGCCCATGGCACATGTTGAGACTTTACCTTCAACCCAAGCTTAAAAGAAAATTAGCTACTCATAATTGAACTAGCGGCAAAATGAAAATTTATTAAAATAGATAGAAAATACAAGATGGAGAAGGAATTACAGAAAATGGAGCCCAAAAATGGATTAAGGGGTGCCAAATTAGGGGGGTAGAACCCCATTTTTATAGATACATTGAGTAAATCATGGCCATCGGATCAAAAATATTTTAGACGCTCAGGATTACGCCACATCATCAGTCAACAGTACGCGGTTTGACCACGTGGTTTGAATAGAAACACGATTTGACCACGCGGTTTGAATAGTGACGCGGTTTGAACCGTGACGTGGTTTGGTTGAAAATAATCCTATGTATATGCATATACCGTACATGCGTTTTTTGTTCCACTAATATACTGCCACGTCACCAATCAATAATACATAAGAATTTTAGTTCAATAAAATCATTAGTCAATGCCACATCATCGGTCAATGCCACGTCATCGATCCGTCTATGTCAACAATGTCGTGAAAAGTAACGTAGACACTACCATACACGTGAATAGTACCATACACGTGAACAGTGCCATTTTTCCTTTTATGCTCCTCCCAAGGTTTTCGACCATCCTGAGTTTAAAAGTGATGTCTGTTTTGCCATCTGATCTCTCGTTCTTTGTGAAATGACCATAATGCCCCTAAAATACATAAAATACTTAATTATAATACAACACATATAATTAAATCACAAGAGACTTAAATACATAAAAGTAGGAATGTTAGTGGAACTTGAAGTGTAAAATGACGATTTTCTCCTTTATAAATATACACTTTCTAACATTCAACACACCTCCCAACCAGCTTATTACTAGTCCCTAGCAAATAAAGTGAAAACAAAATTCAAAACCAAAATTAAATTTTTTTTTAAACACTCATGTTTATTCAATTAGACTAATGATAGCAATCAAATAAAACTATAAGCATTATCTTCAGTCTAAAGAAATATCACACCCACATCAGCCATCGACATACATCAGTCCAACAGATTTTGTCATAACCATAGTGATCAAGCCACTTTCAAGAATGGCATGTCAAACCCTAAAATCTCACTGGAAATAGTGACACTCTCACAAGGAAATTAAACCCAATAAAAATAGTCACTCCAATGAATGCTAAATTTGAGAGAAAAATAATAAGAAAGTAATATCACACGCTTTGACCAAGATGAAAGAAATATGCCCACAACTTAGAAATAACATGATTTTTAAGTCAAACAAAAATGCTAGTCAACCCAATTTATTTATTTATTTCTTTTTTTTTATGCATCACTACATCTTTTTAGCCCTTATAACTAGCTTCTACTTCAGACCATATTTCCCTAAAATTAAGAAGGACTTTTATTAGGACGTAACGTAGGCTAGGGACATGGCTAACAAAAGAGGGGAAATAAGGAAAATAAAGTGTATGTTTGAGAAAAAAGTAGAGATTTGTTTTTTTGGGAAGTTGCAAAGTGGATTTCACCTATTATTGTTATTTTTTTCTTCTTTTTTTTTGAAACAACAATTTTTTTTGTTGTTTTTTTTTGCTTTTGTTTGGCACAACTTCACTGAACAAAATAATTATTTACATTTTTCTCAAACATAAATAGGTGATGGAACTTGTAAGATATTGGGTAATACTCCAAATCAGAGTGGGTCAAGATGATAAGTTTGACAAAAAAAAAAAATTTTTAAGGCTCAAAAGGGTTAATTATCGATATTTCATCAAAGGGATGGCTAGAAAAGCTCAAACGGGTCAAAGATGACCTTTTCATCGTCTTTTAGGGATCTAAATAATCTTCCATATCTATTAGTTAGATGAACCTCCAGATGTAGCAACACACGTTTTTTTATTTTATTTTATTTTATTTGACCTTTTTTTTAAGGGATTAACTCAAAGGAAATCTATAGATCGTATATAAAATAATAAACTGCTAAGCTATATGAAGAATGGGTAAAATGATTACTCTCCAAGAAAAATGATAGGCTAAAAAACTCACTTGATACTTATTATGACATGTGCATTCCTTCAAGCAACACATATTTGTCTCCGATATCAACATATAGAGTAGCAAACATGGCGTAACATCACTTAAGACCAAAGATAATACAAATACGAAAATTTAAAATTCATCATGTCATCCAATGTTAAAACAAATCACACATTTTTTTTTTGTTCAAACAACATTCTACCCCCAACCTATTCTAAACATGAAAGGAAAATATACATGCAAAAAGGTGAAAAATGATGTAGAAAAACTAATTAGAAAAGTTACACTTAAAATGATAGAAAAAGAAAATGAATTTTTTTTTTAACTAAGAAGATGCATTTCCAGAGGCACTACACTCCATATTTAGCCATCTTCAACTGAAAAATTTGAAAATGTATATTTATAAAGGAGAAATTAGAAAGAAGAAGAAAAATGATTGTCAAAACTTAATAAAGAAAAATAAAATGTCTGGAATTTTTTTTGTTTTTTTTTCAAACGAAAAAGATGCGTTTCTAGAGTCATTACATTCTATATTCAGTCATCTTCAACACAAAAAGTTAGCCACGGTTAGTCTCTACAGCAAAAAATTAGTAAAAACTTAACAAAGATTTCACAATTGTCGACTATTCCCTCCCGCCAACCAGAACGAAACATTGTCCTCAATATTTTAAAGGAAAGAAGTAGAGTTTAGAAGACATCACCTGGGTGGTGCAACACGGAAGAAAATATTTACAAGCGGAGAGTTAAATCTAATTTGTACTTCTTACTGCGGCTACTGTTACCATCATTATTTGGATGCTCCAACACAAAGGTCCAGGGGTCTGGCTCTGGTCTATAAGCTTGTAACAGATCAAGTAGCTCATTAGTAGTGTGAGCACAAATAAAAAAAAAATTTCGTTGTGGAAGGAATGAAACCACTTTTAAGAATGATACATCAAACCCCAAAATCTCATAATTAAGAATGACTCTCTCAAAAGAAGATATACCCCAAATTAAATTGTCACTCTAAAAAATATGGTAAATTTGAGAGAATGATAAAACAATATCACACGCTCTCACCAAGATGAAAAACATAATGCCCACAACTTAGAAATAAAATGATCTTAAATCCAAGGAATTACTGGAAAAAATTATTTTTATTTTTATTTTTATATATCATCACATCTTTTAGTCCATATCACCAGCTTTACTTCAAGCTATAATTCCCTAAAATCAAGAAGGACTTTTTTTAGGACGTAACGTAGGCTAGGGTTATCGCTAACAAAAGAAGGTAATAGGGAAAATAAAAATATATGTTTGAAAAATAGGGGACTTTTTGGAGATTATAAGGTGCTTTTTTTTTGCTTGGATTTTTTTCTCTTTTTTTCTTTTTATTTTATTTTATTTTATTTATTCATCTATACATATCATTTTTTTTTTATAGCACCATTATTAGGAATACATAATCATCCCTATTTTCAAACATAATTAGGTGGTGGAAAACATAAAATATAAGGTGATACTCCACATTGGAGTGGGATAAGATAATAGGTTATCAAAGGAAATTTTTTTTTTTTTCCAAAGGCTCAAAGCGGTTAACTATGGATTCTTTATAATAGGGTTGGCTAGAAAGGCTCAAACGGATCAAAGATGGTCTTCTGTCATATTTTAGGGTTCTATAAAATATTTCATATCCACTAGTTCAATGGACTTTTAGATGCGGCTGCCCAAATTTTTTTTTTTTTGTGACAATATTGAGATCTTGTGCAATAAATTGTGAAGTTGTATAGGCAAACAAGGTTACTCTCTAAGGATAATAGGCTCAAAAACTCGCTTTATTTTTTCATAACATGTACATTCTTCCAAATGGCTTAATCAATTTCACTCATCCAATTTCTCAATTTATGTTTCAACATGCAAAAGTGAAAACATAGTGTAACATAACTCAAGGCCAAAGATAATACAAATACCAAATTTTGAAAATCGTCATGTTATCTAATGTTAAAAGATCACACTGAAAAAGAAAACTTTTTTTTTTAAAGAAACACTAAAAGAAATTGGGACTGATTGCAGAAACTTAAGGGAGATGATTAAGAGAAAAAGAGAAAAAAGACAAAACAAAACGTTAGAAGACACTTTTTTTTATAAATAAAACACTAAACTTACGAAGATGCGTTTCTAAAGACACTACATTCTATATTCTTCCATCTTCGACTCAAATTTTTATCCAAAGTTAGTCTTTACAATAAAAATTAGTAAAAGCATCACTAGTACTGAAACATTCCATAATTATCAACTAATCCCTCCTCCCAACCTGAAAGAGACATTGTCCTCAATGTCTAAAGAAAGGAGTAGAGTTTAGAAGATATCACTTGGCCACTACTGGAAATATTTACAAACGGAGAGTTAAATCTAATTTACACTTTTTACGAGAGTTACTGCCATCATCATCAGTTGCCCAATCCAACGCCAAACTCATGGGATCTAGCTCTGGTTTGTAAGCTTGCAAAAGATCAAGTAACTCATTAGCAGTATGAGCACAAATGAAGAGTTTTTTTTTCACTGAGGATGGAATGAAGTAATTTTTTATTGCATGATTAAGAAATGTTATTAAGCTATCATAAAAGTTATTAACATTTAACAAATCGATGGGTTTTTTTATGAATGTTCAAGTGGGCCCGAGAAGCAAATGTAATTAGCGCCTCTAAAGTTGCAAGGTCTCCTGGCAAAAAAATGAAAGCGTCAACATGTTTTAACATTTCAGATATTCTTTCTTGCATACCTGAGACAACTAACTCTTCTCCAGTTGGTGGGTCTGGTAGACATCCTAAAGGTTTTAAGGCTTTTGGAATGATGCTTAGCACTTGGCTTCCTCGAACGAAAGCAGCTTCAGAGACAAGATTTGATAACCCTCGGTCACCTCTTCCATATACAAGATATAGTTTCCTCTCTGCTATAGCACAACCAAGATCTATGGCTGCCTGAACGAACTCCTTATACTTTCCATAGCGAAATCCAGAAAGCACACAAATGTTCTTTAGTTGTCTGCTTGAAGTTACTGTCATTAGAACAATTCTAAAAAGAAAAAATTTGTGAGTGCTTGAAAAGAAGTTCCTATTTAAGGATCTTGGTGACGGACATAATAATATACATCTGTAAATAGGGTGGCGTGTTTGTCAAATGACGCGTGAAACTTTTAGCTTAATAATTCAAAGGAAAATAGTGAAAAGAAAAAACAAACAGTGATTAGATATAAAAAGACACACAATAACAATAATGCAAAAGATAAAAGAATAATAAAATAAAAGGATATTTACTGTCAGTTGTGATTATGGCTCACATCTTCCTCTGGTTTTACGTCCAGTAACGGCTTGAACGCCCTCTATGGGTCAAAGATAAGCTTCCCATCCAGTTTTCTTATAAACTAGCAAATATGGTCTTTTAGAGTCAGATTCCCAAGACTAAATTGTGCACTTTCCTTTTGGAACAGCTTCCAAAAATTTTGAATTTCACATTGAACATATCCGTTCGGATGCGTCTCAAGAGATCGTAAGATATCATCCAACGATTCTTTACCATGCCATCCTTAACGAATTTGATTTTATCTTCACGATTTACAGAAATCATTCCTAAAGTTTTACAAAGTGGCTTTTTGTAAGCAAGTGTTATACAGTGAGAACATTAAGAGCTAAGTCGTTTAGCTCTTCTTTTCTTAGCAAATGTACTTTTACCAAAACCAGGCATGTAGGAAATGAATGGATCAGAAAACTCACTTGCCAATCGGACCTTTGCTTCAATTAACCAGTGAATGTCCGAATGAATCTCATTGATCATTAACAAATGCAGTCGTTAACAACGAGCTTTGTAAATCTTCTTAAGAACATTTTGAGGGAGAGAAGGAAAATGTTGATGCAAATTTTGTTGTATTTCTTCCATGCTTGACATTGAGGTTTCAGTTATTGTGGGAAATAGAGAATACCGACTTAAAAAGTCACGGAGTACCATTATCCGCCATTTATATGGGAGAGTGAATCAAAACAAAACGAATCAAATATGCAAAATCAAATCAAAAGTTAAGAAGAACAAGAAAATAAAACAAAAACACACAAGGAATATAACTTACCTTCGTCCTTTTATTGAATTTACCTCCAATTCCAATTGTAGATTATAAATACCATCCTCTATTTCCTTGAGTTGTCTTTCTAGATCTTTCACGTGAGATACTAACTCTGGTGGTTGCAGATCCCAAATGGGATGTAATTTACAAAATCGGAGCAATTTCATCAGGTGAAATTTTACATGTAAAAGCATTTTAAGATGATCGAAAAGGAACTTTCTCATGGAGGTACTCATGATAAGTATAAAAATTTGGTGAGCTAAATCACAATTGTCAAACAACACACAATTAACACAATGCAATGCACTCCATTCAAGACATAGAGAAAAGGAAAAAGAAAAAAAAATCAAACAATTCAAATGATAAAGTAACAGTAAATCAAATTCACAAAAAATTAAAACAGAGAGGCTTAATCAAGATTTGGTGGGTCACTCAAATTGATTTCGATATCTGCTTCACATGGTTGGTATTCCAGATATTGTTTCAATCTTTGACCACTAACTTTAAATGCGATATATCTCTTGATAATCTAGAAAGGCTAATGACATATGCAATGCTACAGATGCATGCTAAAGAAATTAATGATGCATAAAACACTAAATGAAATTGCAGAAATAAAAACAAACTGAAAATTAAATAAGCAAAATGCGAAATAAAAATAAACAAACTAAAAATAAATAAAATAAATAACTTAGGCGGTGAAACCAGCCATAAACAAAGAAATTAAAAGAAATAGTTTAGGCAGTATTTTAAAACCAGCCATATAATAGAACACAAAATTAAATAAATTAATGTACAAGAATAAAAAAACCTGAAATTAAAATGATAGGCAGTAGAACCGACCATATAAATAAATTAACAAACTGAAATTAAAATGCTAGGCGGTAGAACCGACCATTTAAAATAAATACAGAAATTAAAAGAAATAAATTCGATTTGGAGACTGATTTGCAAAGGTTTCTTGGCTAAGATGAAGTTTCTCATAAATTTTATGGATAATGTTAAAGTTTGAAAAGAGGAGGGGTGGTAATTGAAGTTTTGCAAAAAGAGAATAAAATAGAATTACGGAAAGATGGTAACAATAAAACAAAAAAAAATTAAAATACAATAAAAATAAAGTAAGGACAAACTAATACCAAATTTAGAAAACTCTCCGGCAACGGCGCCAAAAACTTAACACGACTCAAAAGTGTATTACTCTCAAGTATAAGAGTGTTTAGTTATAATATAACTCAGTGAGACCGAGGTCGAACCATAAGGAGTTTTAAATCTAGTAAAACTAAGAAAATTAATTGTGGGAAAAGAAATTATCTGAAATCAATTTAAAAATATGCTAAGGTTTAGGATCCACTCTTTGTATTTAAACGATAATTTTAATGCTCTCTCATTTATATTTTGCCTCACTTTTACGATTTAATTATTATATCATTTAATTTTATGTATGTGGATAAATATGGAATAAAGTACCTAATGTGCCACACTATATTAATGTGTCGACATTATGTCAAAATACCATAAAATCCAGTGAGATTTATAAATTAACATGATATAAAAATAATTAGAAAAGAATTAAATAAATTTAAAAACTCATTTGAGAAAATAATAATAATTAATAGTTTGAAACATTGAGCTTTACCCTTCACCTCAGCTTAATAAAATTCGCTACTCATATTGAAAGAAAACACAACACTCTTTTTATTTGATAAACTTTTTGAAATATACTACAAAGAAAATTGATACAAACGGAAATAAGAAAAGAAACGAAACAAAGAAAGAAAGAAACTCTTCAGCTAAACTCTCTCTCGACTTTTGAAAAATCAGCTCTAGCTTCTTTCTCGCCTCCCGGCTCCCCCCCTCTAGCTTGCATCCCCTTGCCTTTTATAGGCAAGGGAATCATCTTCTTTTCTCTTATTTTATTAATATTAATATTTTATTTTATTTTTATATTATATATACATATTGAATTGTGTGATGGTCAGGAGGCCATCACGCCTCCTCACCATCACCAACATGCTTGCCAATGCTTTTGTTCTTTTTTGTTTTTTGCTTTATTTTTTTATTATTACATCTCCTCAATTGTGCTCCAGTAGTTCTTCTTTGTTCCCGCTTTCAATTCCAATTCCATCTTTATTCCTGAAAAATATTTACAAGATAAATATTAATAAATTACGAATTAATTTAACATAAAATATATTTGGGGAGTATTAAAATAATTTAAAAATAATGAACGCATTAATCGACACAATAAGTGAAAAAATAATAATTTTATCCTTATTAAATGTACACTTTTTAGTGTCAATCACATCCTCTTTATGGAATAATGGCCATAACTGGAGAATCGCTCCTTGTACATATCCACTAAGACGCGTTTCAAGAGACAAAAGGATATCATCCAATGACTCCTTATTCAATGCATCCCTAATAAATTGAATTTTATCTTCTCTGTTATCAGACATTATTCCTAAAGAACATGGTTTTTTTATCGCATCTCATTCTGGCACATTTATGACAAGCAATAGATATTCTTCGAGCTCGTCGTTTTCTTGCATAATTTCCTTTACCACAACCAGGCATGTATGCAATAAAATTTGGAGGTAACTCACCTGTCAATCGCACTTTGGCCTCGATTAACCAGCGGATATTAGCAGGTATGTTATTCCTCATGAGCAATCGCATGCATTCGGACTGAGTTTTATAGATTGTAAGAAGGGCTTTCTGAGGAAGTGAAGGAAATCGATTGTAAAGCTTTACTAAAATCTCGTTTCTGTCCACACCTTCACCTCAGAATATCAGTTATTGTGGGAAACTGAAGTAACCGACTTGATTATCACGGAGTGCCGTTATCCACCACTTCACCGGGGTAACAAAATAAAGCACACCAACAAAAAAACAAACTAAAACATACAAAGAAAATTACAATGGTCCTCTTATTGAATTTACCTCAAGCTTCAATTGAATGTTGTAGACACCTCTCTCAATGTCTCTAAGTTGGCTTTCTAAATCATCAACATGGGATACTAACTCTGGTGGTTGTAGAACCCAAATATGATGTGTTTTACAAAATCGAATCTACCTTTTGAGATGAGATTTTACACATTGAAGTGGTCTAAGAATGTCCAAGAGGAATTGTTTAGCTATGGCACTCATGATTAACAATGATAAGAGAACACTTAATGATTAAACAAAAACACTTATGTAAAAATAATTTCAATTAGTAAAAGAATAGTAAAAAGAAAGAAAAAAATAAATCACCGCAAAGAAAGAAAAAACTCATTTCAAATCTAATGGGTCACTCAAATTTATTTCGGTGTCCTCTCCACGTGGTTGGTACTCTAGATATGGCTTTAATCTTTGACCATTAACTTTAAACGTGACACCGTTCTTTGGGTCCTTAATTTCAATTGCCTCATGTGGAAAAACAGTGTGAACAATAAAGGGGTCAGACCATCGAGAGCGTAACTTACTTGGGAATAAGAACAAGTGAGAATTGAATAAAAGCATTTTCTGACCTGGAATGAAAGATTTTCTCATAATTTGCTTGTTATGAAAGACTTTCATTCGCTGCTTGTAAATCTTGGCATTTTCGTATGCATCATTGCAAATTTCTTCAAGTTCTGCCAGTTGTAATCTTCTTTCTGAGTTAGCTTGCTGCATGTCAAAGGTGAATTTCTTAATGGCCCAGTACGCACGATGTTCGAGTTCCACGGGTAGGTGGCAAACTTTTTCATACACCAGCCTGTAGGGTGACATCCCAATCGGGGTCTTAAAAGCTGCTCTATATGCCCATAATGCATCATCAAGTCTTAATGACCAATCTTTTTTGTCTGGTCTCCCTGTTTTTTTCTAATATGTGCTTTATTTCTCGATTGGAGATCTCAACTTGGCCACTAGTTTGCGGATGATATGGGGTTGCCACTTTGTGAGTGATTGAATACTTCGTCAAAAGAGCTTTGAATGCTTTGTTACAAAAGTACTAATTATTGCTCGAGGGAATCCAAAATGTGAAACAATGTTGCTTTTCAAAAATCCTATCACCACCTTGTGATCATTAGTTCTGCATGGAATTGTTTATACCCATTTCGATACGTAGTCAACAACAACCAATATGTATTGATGGCAAAAGAAGGGGGAAAAGGACCCATGAAGTCGATATCCCACACATAAAAAATCTCAACCACTAAAATTGGATTTAATGGCATCATGTTCCTTCGTGTAATGCTCCCCAGTCGTTGACACCTATCACATGAAGAGAAAAAGGTGTAAGTGTCTTGAAATATAGTTGGCCAATAGAAACCACATTGTAAAACTTTAGTCGTTGTTTTCTTAGCACTGAAATGGCCTCCACAAGCTGGTTCATGGTAGAATGAAAGAATATTCTGAATTTTATTTTTTGGGACACATCGTCTAACAATTTGATCTGCATAATACTTGAACAAATAAGGGTCATCCCAATAGAAATTCTTTATTTCCGCAAAAAAATTAGATTTTTCTTGCTTGGTCCAATGCTTTGGAAGTTGACCTGTAACAAAATAATTCACGATGTCAGTATACCATTGTAATACTTCCACACTCATCAATTGTTCATCTGGAAATGACTCATTCAATGTTAAAGGTTCAATAATTGTGTCAAAATGGAGACGAGAGAGATGGTCAGCCACAACATTTTCTGTGCCTTTCTTATCTTTAAATTCCAAGTCAAATTCCTGTAAAAATAATATCCAACGAATCAGTCTAGCTTTTGTATCTTTCTTTGTGAGAATATATTTAAGAGCAGCATGATCTGTGAATACAATTATTTTACAACCAATGAGATAAGATTGAAATTTCTCTAATGCAAACACTACTGCTAGCATTTCTTTTTCAGTAGTTGAATAGTTCAACTGTACATCATTCAATGTCATACTAGCATAGTAAATAACATGGGAAATTCGATCAACTCTTTGTCTTAATACTGCTCCTACTGCATAATCAGATGCATCACACATGAGCTCGAATGGTAAGGTCCAGTTTTGGGGTTGAATGATAGGTAATGATGTCAACAACTGCTTTAATTTTTCAAATGCCACAAGACATTAGTCATCAAAGACAAAATGTACATCCTTAGCAAGTAGATTGCATAAAGGTTTAGAAACTTTGCCAAAATCCTTAATGAAACGTCTATAAAAACCAGCATGCCCAAGGAAATATCTTACTTCTCTGACTGTTTTGGGTAAAGAAAGATTAGAAATGAGATCTACCTTGACTTTGTCAACCTCAATATCTTTCCTCAAAATGATGTGACCGAGAACAATACCTTATTTTACCATAAAATGACACTTCTCCCAATTTAAAATTAAGTTCTTCTCGATACATCTCTGCAGAACTATTGTTAGATAATGTAAACAATGATCAAACGAGTCACCAAAGACAGAAAAGTCATCCATAAAGACTTTAAGGAATCGTTCAACCATATCAGAAAAAATGCTTAACATGCATCGTTGAAATGTAGCAGGTACATTACATAATCCAAATGGCATCCTTATATATGCAAAAGTGCCAAAAGGGCAAGTGAAAATGGTTTTCTCTTTATCCTTTGGTGCTATGGGAATCTGATTATACCCTGAGTAACCATCTAGAAAGCAATAAAATTCATGGCCTGCCAATCTATCAAGCATTTGATCGATAAATGGTAAAGAAAAATGGTCTTTACGTGTGACAGAATTTAACTTTCTATAATTAATGCATACACACCATCCTGTAGTCACTCTAGTGGGTATCAATTCATTATCAGCATTGGTAACTATTGTGACTCATGACTTTTTGGGACAACTTGTCCAGGACTGACCCATGAACTATCATAAATGGGGAAAATGATACCTGCATCTAATAGCTTAAGGACTTCAGTTCTAACAACTTCTTTCATGTTAGGATTTAACCGATGTTACATTTCCCTAGTAGGTTTACCATTTTCATCAAAGTGAATGTAATGCATGCAGTCTACTAAGTTTATACATTTTATGTCCGCTATGGTCCATCCTAATGCTCCTTTGTGCTTTTTTAAAATATCCAACAACTTACCTTTTTGTTCGTCATTTAGGGATGATGAGATGATTACCGGCAGAGTGCTTTCTTCTCCCAAAAACGCATATTCCAAAGTGTTGGGTAATTGTTTGAGCTCGAGTTTCGATGGTGATTCCGATGATGGGATGATTTTCTTCTCTGATAGTGCTAGTTGTTCAACTCTTGACTTTCATTTATTAGTGTCCATGGATGGTGCTGAGTTAAGTAGGGCGTTGACCTCATCGACCGATCTATCAATATCAAAATCCAAACCAAAGTGAGTTAAGCATGTTTGTAAAGGGTCATCACTAAGGTTTGAAAGAAAAGTATTATCAACTATTGTTTCTATTAAATCTACATCAACAATTCCATCATCTGTATTTTGAGGTTGTTTGGCAATGTTGAAAATGTTTAGCTCCATAGTCATGTTGCCAAAGGACAACTCATATTTCCAATCTTACATTGAATGTGAGCATCGGCAGTTGCTAAGAAAGGTCGGCCTAGGATAATGGGGATGTGCTTCCTTGAATCTTGGATTGGTTGAGTGTGAATTACAATGAAATCAATAGGAAAAAAAACTTGTCTACCTGGATAAGCATGTCCTCCACAATACCACGGTGTATTTTCGTGGATCGATCTGTAAGTTGTAACACCACTGGAGTTGGGTGTAATTATCCCAGTCCAAGTTTCACAAATACTGAGTAGGGTAACAGATTTACACTAGCTCCTAAATCCAACAAATCATTCTCAATTGTATAGTTCCCTAAGCTATATGAGATAATGGGGAAGACTGAGTCTTTGCATTTTAGAGGAATTTTGTGTTGGAGTATAGAACTAACGTTTTATGTTAAAAATGCCTTCTTTTGAACGTGAATGTTTATCTTTTCAGTACAAAAGTCTTTAAGAAACTTGGCATAAGATGGAACTTATTTTATAGCATCAAGCAAAGGGATGTTAACACTTACCTGTTTGAAGATTTCAAAAATCTCACTTGTGGATTTTCCCTTCTTTCCTTTAGCTAACCTCTGAGGAAATTGAGCTTTAGGAACGTATTCTCGTGGGTTGGTTTCTTCTTTCTCCTCCGGTGGTGAGTTTTCAACATTTACAGGTACAATTTGATTTGTTTTCATCACCGGCATCTCTACTTTGTTATCGACTTCTTTCCCTTTTCGCAAGGTCATGACAACTTTGACCTCTCTATGCTATGGTGAACTGGTACTTCATGCACTTCTTTATGATTAGGCATTGGTTGACTTAGAAACCTGCCTTTCTCAACAGTTATTGCCAAGGTCTAAACTGAAAAAGCAAGTTATCCCACCATCTTCTCGAGGCTTGAAATTGATTGGGCTTGTGAGTTGAAGCCTGCTCTCATCTCATTTCGTATTTCATCAATGGTGTGGTTCTGTTGCTCGATCGTGGAGTGAGTAACATTCCTAAAATTCTGGAATGCATCCTCCCATGGTCTGGATTGAGAGTAGTTCTGGTTCTGATTGTATGGTTTAAATGGTAGCTGAGAGGCTTGAGGAACTTGGGGAATTGGTTGCATTGGTAGAGCTGGAGCTGCTGGTCCATTCTGTTGGAATCCTTGAGACTATGAAAAATTAGGGTGATCTCTCCATCCAGGGTTATATGTGTTGGAGTATGAGTTGTAATTTAATGGTTTTCTCATTGTACCTATGACATTAGCTTGATCTGAGTATGAGTCATGGTCATGTGGCTCTGTTGATTTAGCATTCGTTAACGATGTTATTTGTTGAGAAACACCTTCAACCATCCCTTTAACTTCTTTAATTCCCGAAGTTGACTCGCTAATGTAAACCTCATTCACTCCTTTAATTCTTTTAGTATTCCTGAACGATCGACTTCGTTGTTGGGAATTATCTGCTTGTTGCTGGAAGAATTCCTAAATCTCTTGTGCACTTTTTAACATTAGCTCTCCTCCACTTGTTGCCATTAGTCATTCTTGCACATGTGGCAATAATCCCTCCAAAAGTATTGACATTAGTGTCATTTCTCGTACCCATGATGTGGACACTTCAAGAGTAGCTCATTGAATCGCTCCCATATTTCGAAAAACTGCTTGTCTTTTCTTTGGGTAAACTCTGAGATTTCCCTGCAAATAGCATTGGTTTTATGCACTGGGAAATATTTATTAAAAAATTTTGTTACCATTTATTCCCATGATGTAATGCTATTAGCAGACAATGTATTGAGTCATAAACGAGCTCTATTCTTTAAAGAAAATGGGAATAGTCTAAGTTTAAATGTTTGATAAACAACATGAAAATCATTCAAATGATTATATGGGTTTTCATTTTCTAGGCCATAGAATGTTGGGAGATAATTTAACACACTAGGTTTTACTTCAAAACTCCTAGTAGCTACATTTGGGTATCTTATGCATGATGTGCTCAAATTAGCTAAGGGACTAAAATAGTCCTTAAATGGCCTCTCTGGTGGTGCTTGTTGTTGTTGCAAATCCATTTTATTTTTAACGTGTTTGTGTGTACGAAGTGTGTTTTCAAGTTCAATGTCTGTAGACTTAAGATTAGGTAATAATGACCTTCGACCATGCATGCAAAAAACACAAAA
Source organism: Citrus x changshan-huyou (assembly GCA_039657385.1). Classification (NCBI taxonomy): domain Eukaryota; kingdom Viridiplantae; phylum Streptophyta; class Magnoliopsida; order Sapindales; family Rutaceae; genus Citrus; species Citrus x changshan-huyou. The sequence goes on from CM077549.1 coordinate 12,393,052, forward strand.
TAAATGGGAACAAAACAAATAAAAATAAAGAAGAAAGAAAAATCACGGTACTAATATTATTACGCTGTTAAAACCTTTCTATATAAAAAAAACACAATAAAAAAATACGTGAAATAAATTAACGTAAATTAAATTAATAAGATAAACAAAAATTATAAAGAAAAATAACTTGAAAATTAAATTACAAAATTTTAAAGGATAAAAAAATTCTTACCTCAAAATGTAGATTCACTATTTTTTTTATTTTTTTAATAAGAAAAAAATTACAAGAAAATAATTAAAAAAATTATTTAAAAAAATTAATTCTACAAATTAAAATAACTTACCTCCCCGGAAATGGCGCCAAAAACTTGTTGTGCAAATTTTATTGAACTCGCAAGTGCACGAATCTATTGTAGAATAGATCAATGGTGACGAGTGTCGATCCCTCGAGGAGGTAGATTTTAATTATATGTAGAATTAATTTTCTATGAGGGTGGTTGGATTTGTGGTGAAAGTGATTTAGACTATCTTAGAATTTAAATTGGAATGGTAGAATTAAATTAAAGTGGAAACTATTATAATTGAAGCGCTTGAGTATCTGGATCCGCATCAACAAGCACCATGGGCTAAATATTCCTTATTAGTGCCAATTAAATCATGAGGGGGGAATCCACACCTCATGAACCACACTCAAATCAATATGGTGCCAAGGGCTTATCGTGCCAAATAATAATAACCTTGTACTAGGGAGCCGGTTAAACCAAGGCAGTATCTAGACAAAATTATTATTATTTGTCGACGAAAAGTCAAAGCATCCACAAAAATTAGAGGGGAAGAGAAAATAAATTTACCAAATAAAGCTCATGGCACATGTTGAGACTTCACCTTCAACCCAAACTTGAAAGAAAATTAGCTACTCATAATTGAACTAGGGGCAAAATAAAAATTTATTAAAATACATAGAAAATACAAGATGGAGAAGGAATTATAGAAAATAGAGCCCAAAAATAGATTCAGGGGTGCCAAATTAGGGGTGAGAGCCCCCTTTTTATAGATACATTGAGTAAATCATGACCATCGGATCAAAAATATTTTGAACGCTCAGGATTGCGCCATGTCATCAGTCAACAATACGCGGTTTGACCACGCGGTTGGAATAGTAACACAATTTGACCACGCGGTTTGAACAGTGACGCGGTTTGGTTCAAAATAATCATGTGTATATGCATGTACCGTACACGCGTTTTTTGGTCCACTAACATGCTGCCACGTCACCAATCAACAGTATATAAGAATTTTAGTCCAATAGAATCGTGACACCTCATTAGTCAATGCCACATCATCAGTCAATGCCACGTCATTGATCTATCTGTGTGAACATTGTCGTAAACAATAACGTAAACACTACCATACATGTGAATAGTGTTATTTTTCATTTTATACTCCTCTTAAGGTTTTCTGCCGTCCTGAGTTCAAAAGTGATGTCCGTTTTGCCGTCTAATCTCTCGTTCATTGTGAAATGACCATAATGCCCCTAAAATACATAAAATACTTAATTATAATACAACACACATAATTAAATGACAAGTGACTTAAATACATAAAAACAGGAATGTTAATGGAACTTGAAGTGTAAAATGACGATTTTCTCTTTTATAAATATATACTTTCTAACACTCAACACATGTCTTACATGACATACATTGAAATACAAGTATGCAACCCAAGAGGGGGGTGAATTGGGATTCTAAAAATTATTCAATTTATAAAGAAAAACTTAAAGCAAATATAATCCAAATTCAAAGCAATAACAATTAAGTTGATCACAATATAAAAAGATAAGGGAAGAGAAATTCAAACACAGAGATTTTTACGTGGTTCGGCCAACCTCGCCTACGTCCACGCCTCCAAGCTTTCTGGGCTTGAGGATTCCACTAAGCAAGCCTCGAAGGCTTCAAATGCTTACACTTGACTTCCAAGGTGTCAATAACCTTTACAACAAGAGATTATCCCAATCTCTTTAACCCAAGTGTATCCCAACACTTACAATCACTCAAAACAAAATATTTCAAATTTGTTTTGCCTCTCACAATATATAAGATTACACAATGATGCCCAATATGTGAATAGATAAAGCAAGAATGTGTTCTAAGCTCTATGAAGATTGTATTCTCGAATATAAGCTCAATAGACGTGTTGTGATCAATCTTCTTTGAATTTAAATGAGCTTATTTATATTTGGAGCTGAAAAACTAGCCGTTACAAACTGTCGGCCCGAAAATGGTTAATCGTTAACCATTAACGGTTAACCGTTTAGGCTGGTCAAATGTTACCGTTGGGCTAAATTTCAAATAAACGGTTTGTCGTTTTATGATTACCCTTTCACCGTTAAATTCCAGAGACCTGGAAGATGAACATCAGTTATCCGTTTACATTAAACGGTTAAGGATTTGCATGAAGTGACTTCTCTGGATATTATCGGTTAACCGTTTGTAATCAACGGTTCACCGTTTGTTTCCAGTAACCTGCAAAATAATTTAGCCTTATCCGGTTTTGTTAAACAGTGCCAGAGGAGTACAACCTTCAATTCTGGATGTTATTGGTTAACCGTTTAAATAAACGGTTCACCATTAAATTCCAGTAGCCTTCCCATCTTTTGTGTATTCTGTTTTTCATAAACGGTTAGAGCTTAGGCAATATGTTGCTCTCTGGTATTAATCGGTTAACCGTTTAAAAGAAAATGGTTCATCGTTTATTTCCAGAATCACATTTTAAACCAGATTTTACAGAGAATCTTTTTCTAATTTGAAAGTCCATCTTTTATGAATATGAATGGAATGATTATTAAGGCTTTCGTTTATTAAGGAATAGCTCCAACATTTTTATCAAAAACCATTTAAAGTTTGTTATCATCAAAATCAATATTATTAACATATTCATGTTAACAATCTCCCCCTTTTTGATGATGACAAACTTCATTCAATATTTAGCTCCCTCTTAATATGTGCTCCCCCTTAATGTATGGCCAAATTAAGAAATGTCCAATAAAAAAAATTTTTGCTCAAGAAAATATTTTTAAATTCATTCTAAATCTCCCCATAAATATCTTCCCCTTCATCATAAAAAAGAAAAGAGAAAAAGGAAAAATGCAAATCCGTTAAAGAAGTTACCCGATTTTGGCGAGCAAAAATTTTGGCGAGCAAAAATTTTGGCAGAGTTCCCCTTAAAAATGAGCAAAACTACTAATACAAAATGAGATTAAAACACTTCCAAAATATATTAACAACAACGCCATGAACAAACAAACCAACACTTCAATATCTAATAAACCAACAATTTCATCAACTAATTACCAAGTCATCCAATTATCAAGAACATCACAAAAATATGTCAGCAAAATCCAGAAAGAGCATATAGATGTAACAGTGTATATAGAAATATAAATGATAACATGCAAACAACCAAAATATGAAATGTATGTGCGAAAATAGAACTCAGAAACTATGGAGGTGGAGAAGATGTGCTCCCCGGATCATAGCCGAAATAGCAGAGAAGAGTGCGCTGTCCAGCGATAAGCTCAAGCTGCTGATCAATGCTCTGCTGCTAGAAGGTCTGAAATTCAGAACGTAGCTGCTGGTGGTCACGGGAAACAACGTCCAACTGATCAAGAATCAGCTGCTGGCGCTCTGAAATCCGGTGAACATCAGTAATTAACTGCTGCACAACATCTGAAGCACGGGGCTGAACTAGAGCTGGAGGCAGCATAGAGGCAGATGGCTGCTCAGGAACAATAGATAGCTCAGGAGCAGGAGGCGGCTCGGAAGATGAGGGAATGTCAGTATCCATCGCATGCTCCTTGGAATCAGAGTCAGCTGGAGGCTGAGGGACAAAACGGCGACGCGGAGGATGAGGATGAGCTCCTAATTTAAAGTCAGGAAGCTGATCGGGAGGATAGATATCGTTGAGCATCCGATCGTCCTCTGGAGCAATCAAGGTATCCCGATTTTTGGAGTTGCTTGTCTTTATCCACACTCCATTCTTCCTAGAAAAACCGATACTAGTCATGGCCTCAGGACCAATCCGTCTAGTCTCCATATGATCGGTATTAAGAAGAGGCACCTCAAAGCGTCGCAGTATCTTAGTAATGATACTGCCATAAGGAAGCAAGCGGTGGTTAACCGCAGGAGTACTCAACATGTGCTGCACAATAACATACCCAAGGTTAATGGGACGGTTTAAGAGTAGGCTATCGAGTAGGCCAACGTCCAACCTCGTAACCTCATCCGAGTGACCCTTCCTAGGTGTCACTATGTGCTGCAAAATAGTGTGAAGAATGCGAACTTGGAGAGGTAGAAGTTGAGACCGAAAAGGAAGCAAACAAATCTCATCAGACAGGTCTCGACGACGACATTTATTACGGACTCCATCAGTATGACAAAAATTGTCAAAGGAAAGGGCTTTCCTAGAAGTGTAAATATCACGCCCCTCACTAGAGATACCAAGACAGTCAGCTGGGTCCGCATCATTAAACGCTATAGGCACACCGCCGACTTGAGTAACTATCCTATTTAGGCGAGTTGCGGAGATTTTCATGTTCGAATAAAAGACTCGCACTAAATTGGGATAAACCCGGTCATCAAAGTCTATGGCAGACTCCCAAGGCTGAAGCATATCCCGAATGCTTCTACGACATACAACTAAGTTACTGAAATCATCAATTTCAACAAAGAAGGAGTCAAGTACCTTTCGACCATCGAAGCGATCCTCGAACCGCTTAGCCAAGGAAGGCGTGGGGAAATTAATTCTTGCAAATTCAGAGACTTCCCGTGGTGCTATAGGATTCCTTGGAGGCACGGATTTTTGCCTGAGATTTCTTCGAGGGGGTGCAGCCATGGAGAAGCACAACGGAGTGTGACAAATGCGGGTGAGGTGTGATAAGAAGAAAATGAATCGATGATTTGCTGAGGAATAAGTAGAGGATGTAATTTTGATGCTCAATTTGGTTGAAAAAGGGGAAGAATCAGATTGAAAACGAAGAAACCTGACCCGCAGTAGTTAGGGTTTAGATTTGGGATTTTTCAATTTTGGGATTGATTTGAAGTTTTGAATCGGTGAAAGTGTTCTAAAGGTGATAAGAAATGGTGTTGTAGGTTTGATTTGGCAAGGAAAGCAAGAAAAATTAGGGTTTGAGGGTAGAAGAACCTTCGGTTGTGCAACAATGGCCGAAACGGTGAAAGGGTAACTGGAGAAGAAAAAGAAAAAACCTTTGAACATTTTTATAATCACGAAAACGGTTAACCGTTTATTTAAACGGTTAAGGGGTAACTTCCAGAGGCTAAAGAGTAGGCAACGGAGAAAGCTTAAGCACTTAACGGCTAAGGAGTAACTGTTAAAGGACTCTCTGTTTTTAAATGGTTTACCGATTGTATCAAACGGTGAAAGAGTAAAAAGACAGACACATAATCTCGTTTCTGGAATAAAACAGTTCACCGTTTATTGAAAACGGTTATCCGTTTATTTTATCTATAATTTCACACATTTGATTTAATTTTTGGCCAGCAAATAATACATTCCAAGATCATTTAACTGATCTAAAAATGTTTTATGAGCCATTTTAATGCATGATTCATGAACATGTATTCAAGCAATTAATTCATATAATCAATCAAGAATTAACAAAGCAAATACATCATTTGACTATCAAGCTCAAGCATTTCATAAATATTAAATCACAAATAAGTCACTCAATTCAGTACACTCAATAGCATGAATAGAGACGTTAATGCGAAAATTTCATCATCCCAAGTTCATGCCGAATTTTTTAAAATTGTTCTTCGCAAAGTGGTTTAGTAAAAATATCGGCAAGTTGTTTTTCCGTAGAAATAAACTCTAATACAATATCTCCCTTTTGAACATGATCTCTCAAGAAATGATGTCTAATTTCTATATGCTTGGTTCTAGAGTGTTGAATGAGATTCTTTGAAAGATTTATAGCACTAGTATTATCACACTTAATAAGAATTTGTTCAAGATTAATGCCATAATCTCTAAGTGTTTGTTTCATCCAAAGTGCTTGTGCACAACAACTTCCGGCAGCTATATATTCAGCCTCGGTAGTTGAAAGTGCAACAGAATTTTGTTTCTTGCTAAACCATGAAACAAGTGAGTGTCCTAGAATATAACAAGTTCCACTAGTGCTTTTCCTATCCACTTTATAACCGGTAAAGTCCGCATTCGAATAACATGTTAAATCTATATGAGTTCCCCTAGGATACCAAAGGCCAATATCTATGGTTCCACTCAAATAACGGAAAATTCTTTTAACAGCAAACAAATGGGATTCCTTGGGACATGATTGAAATCTTGCACACAAACATAGACTAAACATGATATCGGGTCTACTTGCAGTCAAATAAAGTAGAGATCCGATCATACCTCAATACATTTTGATATCCACTTCTTTGCCTTTTTCATCTTTGTCTAGCTTGGTTATTGTGCTCATTGGTGTATTTTTGGTCTTTAAGTCATCAATGCCGAATCGTTTGAGTAGATCTTTTACGTACTTGGCTTGATTTATGAAAATTCCTTCCTCGTTTTGTTTGATTTGAAGTCCAAGGAAGTACTTCAACTCTCCCATCATACTCATCTCAAATTCTTTGCTCATACACGATGAAAATTCTTTACACAACAACTCATTAGTAGAACTAAAAATAATATCATCAACATAAATTTGAATAATAAGTATATCTTGGTTCTTATGCTTAATAAATAGAGTAGTATCTGCTTTACCCATTGAAAAATCATTTTCTAATAAGAAATTCTTAAGTCTATCATACCATGCTCAAGGAGCTTGTTTTAATCCATACAAGGCTTTAAGCAACTTATAAACATGATTTGGAAATTTTTCATTTTCAAAACCAGGGGGTTGTTTTACAAACACTTCTTCCATAATATACCCATTTAAGAAAGCATTTTTCACATCCATTTGAAACAAGATGAAATCTTTATGACATGCAAATGCCAACAACATTCTAATTGATTCTAGTCTAGCAACGGGTGCAAAAGTTTCATCAAAATCAATTCTTTCTTCTTGGTTGTAACCTTGAGCCACTAATCTAGCTTTATTTTTTACAACCACAGTTGAGTGTTAGAAAATGTATATTTATAAAGGAGAAAATCGTCATTTTCCATTTCAAGTCTTACTAACAACCCTTACTTTTATGTATTTAAGGTTCTTGTAATTTAATTATGTGTGTTTTATTTTAATTAAGTATTTTGTGTATTTTAGGGGCATCATAGTCATTTCACAATAAACGAGAGATCAAATGGCAAAACGGACATAACTTTTGAACTCAGGACGGTTGAAAACCTTAGGAGGAGCATAAAAGGAAAAATGGCACTGTTCACATGTACGGTACTATCTATGTTACTGTTCACGACACTGTTCACATAGACGAATCGATGACGTGGCATTGACCGATGATGTGGCATTGACTGATGAGGTGTCATGATCCTGTTGGTCTAAAATTCTTATGAACTGTTGATGGTGACGTGGCAGTATATTAGTGGACCAAAACTTGCACGTATGGTACATGCATTACACAGGATTATTTTCAACTAAACCGTGTTACTGTTCACCCACGTGGTCAAACCGTGTACTGTTGACTGATGACGTGGCGCAATCCTGAGCGTCCAAACTGTTTTTAATCCGATGGCCATGATTTATTCAATGTATCTATAAAAAGGGGGCCTCCCCCCCCTAATTTGATACCTCTGAATCCATTTTTGGACTCTATTTTCTGTAATTCCTTCTCCATCTTGTATTTTCTACGTATTTTAATAAATTCTCATTTTGCCCTTAGTTCAATTATGAGTAGCTAATTTTCTTTCAAGCTTGGGTTGAAGGTGAAGTCTCAACATGTGTCATGGGCTTTATTTGGTAAATTTATTTTCTCTTCCCCTCTAGTTTTTGTGGATGTTTTGACTTCTCGTCGACAAATAATAATAAGCTTGTCTAGATACCGCCCTGGTTACACTGGCTCCCTAGTACAAGGTTATTATTATTTGGCACGATAAGTCCTTAGCACCATATTGATTAGAGTGTGGTTCATGAGGTGTGGATTCCCCCCTCATGATTTAATTGGTATTAATAAGGAATATTTAGCCCATGATGCATGTTGATACGGATCCAGATACCCAAGTACGTCATTTTAATAGATTTATATTCAATTTATTCTCACCATTTAAATTCCAATTTTAGGATAATCTAAATCACTTTCACCACAAATCCAACCACCCATTAACAAAATTAACTCTACACACAATTAAAATCCACCTCCTCGTGGGATCGACACTCGTCACCATTAGTCTATTCTACAATAGATTCGTGCACTTGCAAGTTCAATAAAATTTGCACAACAACCACACCAGATTCATCCATGTTATTTCTAAATATCCATTTAGTACCTATGACGGATTGATGTTCCGGTTTAGGAACTAATTCCCACACATTTTTTCTTTCAAATTGATTTAACTCCTCTTGCATTGCCATAATCCAAGATTCATCATTTTCCGCATCCGCAAATAATTTGGGTTCAATTTGAGAGATGAATGCAGTATGCTCACAAGTATTTGTAAGTGATGATCTAGTTGTAACACCTCGTGAGGGATCTCCTAAAATTACATCTTTAGGGTGAGAAGAGACATACCTACACTCCTTGGGGAGTGATTGAGATGCACCTTCATTTTGCTCTGCATTCATTTCTTCATGTTGCTCATCTTGATTCCCATGAGACGCATCCTTTTGGTTATCGTTTGATGATTCTTTTTGTAAGTCTTCATCTACATCATTATCAACAACAACTTTCTCCGTAGAGGAAGGGTTAGACTCATCAAAGGTAACATGCATAGATTCTTCTACAACTAATGTATTTTTGTTATAAACTCTATAAGCTTTGCTTGAGTTTGAATATCCAAGAAAAATACCAACATTAGATTTTGGATCAAATTTGCCAAGATTGTCTTTTGTGCTCAAAATAAAACATTTGCATCCAAACACTTTGAAATAACCAATGTTGGGTTTTCTATGTTTCCAAAGCTCATATGGAGTTTTGTTAAGGTTATGTCTAATCAACACACGATTTAAAACATAACAAGCGGTGTTGACGGCCTCGGTCCTAAAATACTTAGGCAAAGAATTTTCATTCAACATAGTCCTAGCCATTTCTTGAATGGATATATTCTTTCTCTCAACAACTTCATTTTGTTGTGGAGTTCTAGGTGATGAAAATTGATGCTCAATGCCAAAGTCATTACAAAAAATCTCAAATGCAAGATTTTTCAAACTCTCCTCCATGATCACTCCTAATGCATGCAATACCATACCCTTTTTCATTTTGTATTTTCTTACAAAGCACTTTAAAGGCATCAAGAGCATCATCCTTATTGGCTAAGAATAATACCCAAGTATATCTAGAATAATCATCCACTATCACAAATGCATAATATTTGCCATTTAAACTAGTATATCTAGAGGGCCCAAATATATCTATGTGAAGAAGTTGAAGTGGTTTTGAGGTAGAAATATGAGTCTTATTTTTTAAAGATGTTTTGATTTGTTTTCCAAATTGACAAGCTTCGCAAATCTTATATTTTTGAAAACTAATTTTAGGAAGACCTTTAACTAAATCATTTTTCAAAATATTTGAAATCAAATCCATACTTGCATGTCCTAACCTTCTATGCCATAACCAACTATCATCATGCAATGCCGAAAAACGTTTATCAAGAGTAGATGCACATTCTATTTCAATGATATAAACATTACCACATCTATTCCCAACAAATAAGATCTTGCCATCACATGAATTCTCAATAGCACAACTAAATTTATCAAAGATAACTTTATAACATTTGTCACATAATTGACTAATACTAATTAAGTTGTGTTTCAAGTTCTCAACCAAACATACATTCTCAATTAGAGTTGAGGAAACTTTACCAACATTTCCAATTCCAAGAATTTTTCCTTTTGAGTTGTCTCCAAAAGATACGTCTCCACCATTTTCAATTTTGGTGAAGCTTGAGAACCATGCATAATTTCCGGTCATGTGCCTTGAATAACCACTGTCCAAGTACCATTTATTTTTCTTCTTCTTTAAGCCCCACAAAGAAAATCTCAAGTTTTAGGTACCCAAAGTTGTTTGGGTCCTTGAGAGTTAGCAATGGTTCCTTTTGGAACCCAAATGCATTTGACACCATAATATGCATTCCTTTTCACGGGACATCTATATTTCATGTGACCGTTTTGATTACAATAATGGCAAACAATCTTATGATCACTTGTGGAGGTATCTTTAACAAAATAATTCTTATAATATTTTTGCTTCAAGTTAGGCTTATACCCAAGTCCTCCTTTATCAAAAACACATTTTTGTGAGTTAAGCATATTATCCAACATCTTTTGGCCATTTGTAAATTTCAAAACAATCTCATTCAACTCATTGCTCTTTTTCTTGAGCATTTCGTTTTCATTTTTCAACTCATTTATGTGTGATTCTAAATGCTCATGTGAGATGCTAGGTTTCTCATTTGATAATGCAATGTTTTGTTCCCTACTTCTAGGTATGCAATTCTTGCATTTAGAGATTCATTTTTATTTTTAAGCTTTGTCATTTCCTTTTTAAGACATACATTCTTTTTACCAATCTTCATCAACTAATTATGAAAATCTTTAAAAGCATCATACAATTCATCATAGATGGGATCACTTACCTCATTGAGATCATCATCCCCTCCTATTGCCATAAGTGCTAGGTTTGATACTTCTTGCGATCCTTCTTCATCACTTGAATCTTCCTCGTTATCATCCCAAATTGCAACCATTGCTTTCTTCTTGAGTTTGTTGATAAGTGGGCACTCTGATCTTATATGGCCAAGCTTCTTGCATTCATAGCATGTGATTGCCTCCTTATTCTCCCTATGGTTCTTGAAGTTTCTGAAATTTCTTCGCTCTTCGGTTTTCTTGAAGAATTTTCTGAACCTCTTTGCTAGCATAGCTAGCTCTTTATCATCTGGTTCACTCTCCTCATTACTCTCATATTTTGAAGCTTTGAGAGCAATGCTTTTCTTCTTCTCCTCATGCCCTTTTTCTGCTACAAAATCTTCTTCATATGAAATGAGAGAACCAATTAAATCATCAAGAGGTAAAGTATTTAAATCTTTGGCCTCTTCAATAGCGGTTCTTTTTTGTCTCCATTCTTTCAGAAGTGACCTAATGATTTTCTTAACTTTTTCGCTATTTGAGAAGGTCTTTCCTAGGGCTCCTAGAGTGTTTACTATGTCTGTAAATCTCATATACATAGAGTACACACTCTCATTTTTTTCCATTTAGAACAACTCATATTGTCGAGTGTATCTACTAATTTTTGACTCTTTCATTTGATTTGTGCCTTCATAAACTACTTCAAGTTTGTGCCAAATTTCATTAGCACTCTCACAACTAGATACTCGATGGAATTCTTTCTTATCAAGAGCACAAAATAAAGCATTCATAGCTTTGGAATTTAGAGAAGCTTTTCTCTTTTCCAATTCATTCCATTCCCTTGAAGGTTTTGGAATATCTTCCCCGAATTCATTTTTAGTTAGGGGCAAAAACAGACCATCACAAACAACTTCCCAAATTTCATAATCTAAAGCTTGCAAATAGATTCTCATTCTAGTTTTCCAATATGCATAGTCATTACCGTCAAAGAACAGTGGTCTAGTTGTGGATTGCCCTTGTCTAAAGGTTGAGTCATTTAGGGTTGCCATGGATCTTTTGCTCTAGACGATTAAGTCATAATAAGAGAACAAGGCTCTGATACCAAATGAAATACAAGTATGCAACCCAAGAGGGGGGGTGAATTGGGATTCTAAAAATTATGCAATTTATAAAGAAAAACTTAAAGCAAATATAATCCAAATTCAAAGCAATAACAATTAAGTTGATCACAATATAAAAAGATAAGGGAAGAGAAATTCAAACACATAGATTTTTACGTGGTTCGGCCAACCTCACCTACGTCCACGCCTCCAAGCTTTCCGGGCTTGAGGATTCCACTAAGCAAGCCTTCAAGGCTTCAAATGCTTACACTTGACTTCCAAGGTGTCAATAACCTTTACAACAAGAGATTATCCCAATCTCTTTAACCCAAGTGTATCCCAACACTTACAATCACTCAAAACAAAAGATTTCAAATTTGTTTTGCCTCTCACAATATATAAGATTACACAATGATGCCCAATATGTGAATAGATAAAGCAAGAATGTGTTCTAAGCTCTATGAAGATTGTATTCTCGAATATAAGCTCAATAGACGTGTTGTGATCAATCTTCTTTGAATTTGAATGAGCTTATTTATATTTGGAGCTGAAAAACTAGCCGTTACAAATTGTCGGCCTGAAAACGGTTCGTCATTAACCATTAACGGTTAACCGTTTAGGCTGGTCAAAAGTTACCGTTGGGCTAAATTTCAAATAAACGGTTTGCCGTTTTATGATTACCCTTTCGCCATTAAATTCCAGAGACCTGCAAGATGAACATCAGTTATCCGTTTACATTAAACGGTTAAGGATTTGCATGAAGTGACTTCTCTGGATATTATCGGTTAACCGTTTGTAATCAACGGTTCGCCGTTTGTTTCTAGTAACCTGCAAAACAATTTAGCCTTATCCGGTTTTGTTAAACAGTGCCAGAGGAGTACAACCTTCAATTCTGGATGTTATCGGTTAACCGTTTAAATAAACAGTTCACCATTAAATTCCAGTAGCCTTCCCATCTTTTGTGTATTCCATTTTTCATAAACGGTTAGAGCTTAGGCAATATGTTGCTCTCTGGTATTAATCGGTTAACCGTTTAAAAGAAAATGGTTCACCGTTTATTTCCAGAATCACATTTTAAACCAGATTTTGCAGAGAATCTTTTTCTAATTTGAAAGTTCATCTTTTATGAATATGAATGGAATGATTATTAAGGCTTTCATTTATTAAGGAATAACTCCAGTATTTTTATCAAAAACCATTTAAAGTTTGTTATCATCAAAATCAATATTATTAACATATTCATGTTAACATACATAACTTTCATAACTTACACGACCTACATGACTGCATTTCTTAAACAACTTACACAACTACATTTCTTATATGACCTATACAACTACACAACTACGTTACTTATATGACCTATACGACTACATTACTTACATGACCTACATAATCTACATGACTACATGACTTACAAGACCTACATGACTTACACGACCAACTACGTGACGTACACGACTAACTACGTGACGTACACGACGTCGAAAAGAATGCATAGTCCAAAACATTGTCGCCATAAACACATTTTCAACAAGATATTTTTTTGAAAAAATAATAATAATAAAACAACCTATGTTGCATACATTTTGACATATAAGGAAAAATAGTGAAAAAAAAATTGAAAATAGAGCATCATAATGTGAGGAAAATATCTAAAATTTTCTAGAAAATGTAAAACTTAAAACCCGACAATGTTAACATACCTTATTGAGTTGTTTAATGAGTAATGTGTCTCCTTTCAATTGAAAAAGGAATGGGAGTTAAAGATATGAATACATAGTTGTATTTGTATAAGAGGTTATAAGAGATTTTGAAAGATTTTCTAGTTGTTTTGGGTAGGAAGAGATTTTGAGTGCAAGAAGAGAGTGAGAAGGAGTCGATTTGATGTAATCATTAAGGGTATTTTAAGCTTTACATACCATTTCTCAAGGTGTCCATGAAAACCAAAAAGGGCGGTATTTAAATAATTTTTGAACCATTAAAGGGTATTTAATTATAAACCTTATAATTTGTATGCTCTAAGGTAAGCTCTCAAATAATTACCAATAGCCGAAAATGTGGACTAATGATACTTAATAGATCATGTAACATGATCACGTCATTATAACGACGCACAATAACATATTTGAAAATTACATTAAAAAAAATCTTACAATGCATATCTTTATAGTTCATTTATTAATCAATAATTGGAATAAATTGGAACCGAAATGCATAGAATCATAATGAAAAATGGAGATAGGAATAAATTGTTTATTTTAAGTGTAAAAATCGAAAATAGAATGAGTTGTACTACCATTGATGTATTTACATTGTCTTGGAATTGAAATCAAAATGAGTTAGATTTTTCAAATTACTAAAAATTTCTTAATTAACTATTGTCATAATTATTATTTTGTATCTTAATTATTGTGATTATTATTATTTAAAAATTAATAATAATAATTGTTAATTAATATTAACATTAACATATTAATTAATTATAATACTTTTTTATCAATAATAATAAAAATAATAATAATAATAATAATCATCATCATCATCCAATTTAAAAATAATAATTAAAATCATCATCATCAACAATGGCAACAGTAAATCATCATCAATGTCGACATCAACATCATCATCAGATTAAAATCAGTTGTGACGCAACGATTGCTACTGCTGAATCGTGCGGCATCAAAAACGGCCCAAACGAATGTGACAACCAGTTGTTAGTCCGCGGCTAACGCTAGCAACAACGACAACGGTGCTTGATTTTGGCAGCAACAGTGAGGCTTGTGTTGGCAGTGATGGATTTGTTGTTTTTCTTTTTTGTTATTTATATTTTTTATTTAAATGGAGGACATTTTCAAAATATCAAAATGTTAATGGGACCAAAATTAGTAATCCCGAGGAATGAAAGACTAATCCCCACCCTCCTAACAATCAGTCTCCCATTCCCCAAATCTAATTTAAGGTGGTCCCATCTATTCGATTCTGATTCCCACTTTTATTTTGTGAAGTAAACATTATCAATTATTTTGATTCCGAATTTCAATTTCCTAATTTAGGAAGCAAACACACTATTATCGCAATGTGCTTGAAGATATCTCCTTTTAACTTTTTATCATAATGGCCACCACGACAACCCCTATGGTTGGCTTTTTTGGAGTAGTATTTTGATGGATTAGCTGCAATGGAGCGTCTATGGCTTGAAATCTTTCATTCAATAACACCGAAAACTTTATCATCTATCTACAAAATTGGGGAATATTAATAATGATGACATTTATGGTAGTAATAATAATACATAACAATAATTAAAATAATAAATTTTAATAATAATAACAATAATATTAATATAATAATAATGACATTAATAAATAATAATAATAATAACAACAGTTAAATTTTCTTTTCAAAAGTCATTTTATCTCAAAAAAGGACTTATATATAAAAATTTGTAACTTCGAGAGTCTATTATATTTTTCATAAAAGATAGAGTGGTGTAGTATAATTAACTAAAAAAGACAAAACGCAATGGTATGTTGCAACCGTTACAACATAATTTCATCCACATAATTGATGGGTGGTGAATTTGGAAATGAAAATAAATGTTGGGCCAAAACACTAACCCAATAACCCAAACTAAACCAAACCAATTTTCCTTGGGTTGGGTTTGATTAATAATTTTAGAGAAATGCCACCCGTTTAAGGGCCAGTTTGGGATTGCGGAGGCTGATGAAATAAGCTACTTGTGCTGTGCAAATAAAATAAACTGCTGATTAAAAAAGTAGCTTAGCGTTTGGTAAACTGTTTTATTACGAAAGTGTTGTTTTATTATAAAATGACCAAAATAGACATACATTTATATTACTTTTTATTTTTAGAATATGTTTAATAAAATTGTTTAGACATATCTTTTTTCTTAAATATGTAAAATTACATTAAAAACTCAATTAAAAAAATCTAAAGAACTTTATAATCTATTACATAAAATATGATAAAGATAAATGTATGATTTATATATTAAGGTTTATGGATAAATGAGATATAATTATCTTTTTATTAAAATTTAGGGTTATAATAGGAATTTTAAAAAGTAGCTTATTAAATAAGCTGCTTATGAAAAGCAACCACCTACCTACTTTTAAAAGTTTCTGACAAAATGGAGAAAATTATGAAATAAGTTGCTTTTACAAAATTTACCAAACACTATTTTAATCAAAAATTATGAAATAAGCAGCTTATTGAATTTCAACCGCAATCCCAAATGGGCCCTAAATCCCTTACAAGTTCCCTCTTCTAAAGTAACCCATACATAGGGATAGGATCGAGAGCCTTTAATTTTTAACATAAAAATAATCACAAAATCTAAACTTTTCAACTATAGTAAAATTAATGGATTAGATTAATTTCTAATTTTTATTGTTATTAATACCCAAACTTAATAATAAGTGAGCTCATAATATATTATTATTTATTTTTTATTATGTATCCTCCTATTTTTCCTCCTAAAATTAATAAACTTTCGTTTCATGAAAAATTTCATTAAGCTAATTATATCCTAATTCGAAAGGTTAAGCTATGTTCTTAACTGGATTGAATTAACTCTAAAAATAAGATGAGCATCGTTTGCTTTTTCACCTTTACAAATTATAACACACGATTACAAGATGGATTAATTCTGATTATTTTTAATAGAGTGGTTTATTTTTATATCTCTCTCTCTCTCTCTCTCAGAGGTTCTGGAGCTTTTGAAGTTGTCCATTATTTGGAACAAAAATGAAGTATGATCTTTAAAATAAATTAGTCATGAGTAGCTCTCGCTATTGTCTTCCTCAATGATGAAGCTACAACCCTGTAACAAATTAAAATTAATAGTGTGAAGTAATTTGTCTTTAAAATTAAAAGCTGTCAAAACCGTTTTCTATATTTACAATAGAATGGGACTATTTACACTCTACAGTTTATTCTGAATAATCTTTTTACTCCATAATTTTTAAAAAAAAATAATTTTACTCTACACTCTCTTTCAAATATCGAAACTATTCTTCCTTAAAATCATTCCATTAGGTACTATTTTTATTTTACACCCGTCAAATATTTATCTTTCTCAAGTCATATTTCTCAACTAACCATTCCCAAGCTTATTATCAAGATTCAAGATTTGAGTTGAAGCTATTTCAATTGAAATCGATTTGATACTAGGCCCTAGCTATACAGACATATTTTATTTTAACTAATAAGCAGGTTCGGGAATATATAGTTTGCATGCCGTATCAAATATATTTAGCTTTATATTTTATATGCATCTCGGTTTCAAAATGTTTTTCTTACTTTATCTATGAATTTTTCAGATTTCATTTTTTTATTCTTTCTCTTTACTTTTGCTTTGATGTTCTATACAAATGATGAATGCGAAATTTATTTATCTTGCTCGGATTTATTCATCCCCTAGTAAGAGTATTTTCCCGAATTATATTAATGTCTTGAATAGTAAATTCAATTATGGTTGCTCAAGTAATATGAAATTTCTACAAAATAAGAGTGTCTGAAGATAAATTAGAGTGCAAATAACCTTGCCATTTACAGTAAAATTAATGCTTTCTTGTTAATGCAATGACGTCTGAAGAAAATGTTTGGGGCATGTTTGGTACCTTGTATTATAAGGTATTAAAACACTGTTCACATTAAAATAATACCAAACCCATGTTTGGAACAAAATTGCAAGGAATTAGGGTGGGGGACTAATGCGTCAGTTGACGCATTAGCTTTGCTTTTTTTTTTTTTCTCGTTTTGCTTTTGCTTTTGACTTTTCTTTTTGCTTTATTATTATTATAATACTAAAATAATAAATAAATATAGTTTTAATTTAATATAATATTTTTATTTTATTTGTTTTTACATTATAATTATTAATATAAATTAATAAATTAATAATTTATCATTCAATAATAGTAATTTTTTTTTACATTATAATTTATTAATAAATTTATAACTTATTATAACTAACAAAAATATTTAAATTTGAATAAATTTGAATAATATTAATTTAAAATTAATAATAATATAAATAATAACATAAAATATTAATGCAATTTAAATATATTAATATAATATAAAACATTAATATAATATAATATTTAATTTAAATTAATTAAAAAAATAATACAATACAGTATAGCACCAAACATTGTACAACATTATTATAATACAGTGCTAATACAATACAATATAATACAATACACCAGCATTAAAATAATGCAATATAGCATAATACAATACAGTGTGCCAAACGCACCCTTGATGAATTACAATGTTATTGTATTCTTTTCTCTTTTCTCTTCTTCAATTCATATTTTTTCATGTGTACTAACGCAGAGATGCCTAATAATAGACTTGTAATGGAGAGAACGTTCGGAAAAGAGAGAGAATTAAAGCATATTAAATATAAGAGAGAAAATAGGAGGAGAGAGAGTAAAAAATAAGTAATAATATATTTTGAGCCCCACTAATTATTTAGTTTTTCATGATGTCCTAATTTTTTTTAGGTATCAATAATGTTTTAATTGTGTACCATTAAATATAATTAACGTTACATAATATTTGTATTAAAAAACTTAAAAATAATTGTAACTTATTTATGGAGAATTTCTGTAAAATAATCGTATCCACCCTTAGAGTTTGAAACAATTTCATTTGAATAGCATGTTTTATTTAAAAATTACTATTTAACCCTACTTTAAATTTGTAAGGTGATAATTCTTTTTTGAGCATAAATGTTTTAAAATATGTTACCATTAATTATAAGATATAATATTTAGTAGGCTATCTAACATAAATCAAGTAAATAAGTTGCAATTGTAAAATTTATATATGGTGTGACATCAATAAACAACACAACTAAGTATGCATATTTAAGTGGTTGTCATAAATTAAATCAATAAACTCGTTGGTGAGATTGTAAGTTAATCCAAATATATTTGATCACTCATGTTTTAATAAAATTTAATATTGCATATTAAAATACTTGTTATTTTATATACTATTAAAGACCATTGTATAATTGATAATGAAGTATATATTACTTTCATCACCATTTATATACCTATTTCATGAAATTACTGTTTATTTTATAATTAATATTCTTACATGGTTGGAATTTATTTAAGCTTTAGAAAATTTAAGTTTCACAAGCCTATAAATTTTAATTTTATCTTCGAATAACACCTTGTTAATTTGATCAAAGTTAAATCTATAATATTTTCCTAATTAGCTTTCGTTTATGAACTTTGAAAGATTATTTGATTGATATCCCTTCATTGTAATTATAAAATTTTATGTTATTAAGAGTCATTATTTTTATTATGGTAATTAATAATCACAATGAATAAAAGATTACCTCCAATAATACATATGGACATTTCCTCTGAACTTGTGAAGAATTTGCCCCCACTTTTAGAGGACGACCGATCCACCAAAAAGACCAAATTCTATTCAGAGGGAGACGATGGTACCAAGCCACAACAAATGTTCTTCAAAGATAAATTGATGGAGGACCATTTGTTGACGGAGGAGGACTCGGTTAGTATAGATAACGATTTGGATTTTGACAGTAGTATGTTGAAGTGGAAACGGATAGAACTTTGCCATCTATCTCTTTCTCGCACAAGATTTATACACAGATTATTAAACCTTGGTTATCTACTGTTGCGGTTAAGCTCCCAGGGAGACATATTGGCTACAAAGTGTTATGCAACTGCCTAGACTCTCTTTGGGGCAAGACTCAAGGATTTACGATCATAGATCTTGAAAATGATTATTTTCTAGTCAGGTTTAGAACAGTTGATGATGCCTATCTCGCTTTAACTTTGGTCACCTCAATTCAATTGCTCTAATTAAAAAATTGACTACACTATAGCTTGGCTTCGACTTTCAAGAATGCCTCTCCATTATTACCATAATAGAATTCTCAGATTGCTTGGTCAAGTTATAGGAACTGTACTCAAAATAGATTATAACGCTAAATCTACTTCAAGAGGGAAGTTTGCGAGAATTGCCATAGAGATCAACCTGACAAACCCCTAGTATCTCAGTTTCTTCTCAATAATAGAGTCCAAAGGATTGAATACGAAAGCCTGCCCACAATTTGTTTTGATTGTGGTATCTGTTGGGAAAATATACTCTTTAAAAGCATATGTGTTTATTTAATTGTAATAAATATTTTTTCTGATTAATAAAATTAATGAGGTATTTTATTCAAATATCTTAATTGCATTAATATTTTGATCAAAGTCCATTTAATCATATTATATGTATTTATGTGATCACCATGTGGATTCACAGAAAACATAAATATAAGTTATCTTATGATTAATAAATTTAGTTCGCAGTTGATAAATAAAGTTGGGCACTTTATTTAGGTATAGACTGTAATGAATTCATTGAATGATTTGTCTTAATCATGTATGAATTTATTAATGTAGTACGACTACATTGAACAGGATCACATATGAGATTTAATTAATATTGAAATGACTGTCAGACTTATTAAATCTCATAGGCATTGATTTTACTGTAATCTTAATCTTGAGTTAATTATGATTTCATGATTGTAATTGTTATTCCATTTGAGTTACCAATGGGCACGACACATTCTTGTGGTCAAGATTACCCGGTATCTTGGTGGAGCAATTATGAGTATTGGAGTTATGGATTAACAATATAGAATTTGTACAACACATCTCTTGATGGGTTTTCGGCACTTGATCATAGAATTCTCTGGCCAGAGTGTGTCAACATATTTAGTATGTTGAAAATGATCATTAGAGAAAACCAGTAAGTATCAAGGAACAAGATGTTATTACATTGATTGGACAGTTGAGATATCAATTTAATTAACGATGTGGTACAAAGGATTGTGCAGTAAAGAAATCAATGTGGCTTGGGACGAATTATTATTCGAGCATACAATTATGGAGGTCAATTCCAATCTTTTAGTGGAGTAGATTTGGAATTAAATAATTAGGATAGTTTAATTACAGGCCTAATTATTATAGCCACTATTGTATATTCCCAAATGATCCCCGGGTTAGCTCATTTAATTGACTGCACCGCTACTGGACTAATAAGTAAGATAACTAGCTATTTGGGTCAAAAGCCTAAATATATCTTTTAGTGGGAGGCTCCATTTAATTAGCTTGTGTGTAACGGGCCTTATGTTATTTTACAAGGTGGGTCCCCTATAGAAAAAGCAAGTAACGTGAGTTTTATTTTTTGATTATTTTGGAGTCTAGGGTTTTCACTAAAGGGAGATATAAAATGCTTATTTTCTCTAAAGAAAAAGATAGAAGCCACTTTATACAATTCAGAGAAAAAGATTTTTCTCTCTATTGTTGAGAGAAAACTTTTCTCGTGCTAGTTGCTTTGGTAGTGATAAAGGCGCCCACACGTCAAGTGTAGATCAAACCTGAGTCATAACCTGGAATATCATTGGTGTCAGTTCGTGTTCTAACAAGCGTGGTGGTGACGGATCGTGATCTAACAGGAGTAGTGGTGACGGATCGTGATCTGGGAGCCTAAATCATTTCAGTTGAAAAAGCTAAATCGGATTTTTAAGGTACGATTTCTAGATTACAAATTCTTATATATTATATGAGAGCGATCTTAAAAAGGTTTTATAAAAATTTAAAAACCTGATTTTTCCCCAACAATTGGTATCAGAGCCATCTCATATTAATATATAAGAATTTCATACGAAATTAATCTTGAAATTTATGTATTAGAGTGCCACATTTTATTCAGATATATATTATTTGTTTAATATATGAATAAAGCATGTTATGGTTTGTCTTAATTCATGGTTAGATTTTTCTACTGTATTTTTCGTTTGGATCTGTAACAAGAGGGGTGGTCTTTTATCACCATGTTTCCCTCTTGATTTAGTTTACTATTATAGAAATTTTGTAAGCCAAAATTGGCCTAGGAAATTTGTAAATCAATCACGGATGGCATATCAAAGCGACAGAGGTCGGAAATTTCGACATCGACCACCGACCAGCGCACTCGCTGCAGCCAACGAGCGGTACACGCTGCAAGCGCATGCTGGCAGTGCGCGCAGCAGGCAGTACACGCTGCAAGTAGCGCGCGCGGCCAGCCTGGCCAGCGGCATCAGCATCGTGCGCAGAAGCAGGGTGCGTTCCAGCAAGCAGCGCGTGCAGGGTTGGTTTGTTTCCGGCGTATCGGCGACGGCAAACTCGGCGTTGATGGCGGTTGTCCGGTGAGAGAGGCCTGAACAGTGGCCGTTTGTGGAGATGGCGGTTGGGGAGAGAAAAAGATGGATTTAGGGTTTTAATGGTTTTTATCATTCAGACTCCTATAGTTCCATAGTTTTTCTCTTTGGGCCGATAAGTTTCAATTTTTTTGCATTTAAGCCCAAAAACAGTTTTGGGCTTAATGAATCCTAGTTTTAGGCCCAATTTCAATTGGGCTTAATGGATTAAAATGCATAGATAAAATTGAATATTTTAAATTTATTTTTGGTCCAAAAGTTTTATTTTAATAAAAAAAAATTTTTAGTTATTTATTTTCTTTCAAAATTAATAATTGGTCAAAATTAAAATTGGACTAATTATTAATTTAAAAGCCCAATTTCCCCTAGTCCATTAACAAAGACAAGCTTATGGAAGATGGACATTGACAAGAAGCCCAATGAAGATTAGGCTTAGGGTTAATGTATTTTTCATTATTAGGAAAGCCATGAATTAAGATTATTTAATTATTTTTCTATATGTTATGTTTTGGATGATAACATGCCATGATAACATGTCATATAGAATAGGTAGTGCCACTCTATGCATAATGATACATGTCATTCATTAACAATGAATTTCATTATATTGTTTGATATTTTCATATGCTTAATAATATTTGATATCATCTAGATAATATTATAGGAAGCATGCAATCAACAATATGTATGTTTTAAAAAAGAAAAAACCAATTTTAAATTATTGAGTGGGAGAGGGAAAATTTAAGATAATTTTCCTACGGGCTCCATTGTTAGTTCAATAATAAAATTATATATATACATCGACTTCATGATACGGTGATGCTCCCTTCGGAGGGTATATATATTAGATATTTTATTTGATGAACTTCTCCAAAGATAAAATTGAAATATTTTTCAATCGATTGTTCACCCCAACGGTGACTATTGATATGAAAAATACGTAGATTGAAATAATGGTTATACACTCAACTAAAATTTGTTATTAACCTTCCCAACGACGCTCTGTTAACAAATTTAGGCCCAAAAAGGATAACGATAATTATTTATCATGTCTCTACATGAAAGTAAATAATCCAATGGGTAATTGGGTCTAGTAAGTATAGACATGACTTCCCCACTGGATAGCTTGTCAAAGCGAAACTAAATTATCGTTACAATAAATTAAAATGCATTTATGGTTTTATGCATTTTTGTCATTTATTGTGAATATTATTTCAAATTATTTATGCATGGATGTTTTATTTTTCAGAAAAATATCTTCCCTGAGCCCACTTACTATTATTCTGAGTCAAAACAAACTCACTGGAGAGAACTATATAGATTGGAAAAGAAATCTATTCATTGTCCTGACTGCTGAAAATTATAAATATATCTTAACCCAGCCATGCCCTCCAGTTCAAGCGGATGATGCTCACAGAAATCAGAGGAGGCTTTATGAGAAATGGCAAAAGGCCAATGAAATGGCAAAGTGCTACATTTTAGCCTCGATTTCAAATATTCTGCAGACAAAACATCAGAACTTGGAGACTGCCACTGAAATAATGGATAGTCTCCAACAGAAGTTCGAGTAGAGTACTCGCTCTGCGAGACAAGCAGCGCTGAAAGGAATTATGAACAGTAAAATGGGGAAGGGCACAAGAGTTCGTGATCATGTCCTCAAAATGATGGACTATTTGAATGAGGCTGAGATTCAGGGAGCACAAATCGATGATAACTCAAAGATTGACATGGTGCTAGAATCTCTGCCAGAAACATTCAAGGAGTTTAAGATCAATTATAACGTGAACAAAAGAAACATGACCTTAACTGAATTGATGAACGAACTCCATTCTGCTGAAGAGATCTATCATGCTGATAAATCTCTGGGAAGCATAAATATTACTGAAAAAAGTTCATCTTCTGGGCCTAAGCCGAAAGGCAAAGGTAAGAAGAAAGCTGGGAAAAAGAGACCGTCTACTAAGCAAGATGGCAAGCCGAAAGACAAATGCTTCAAGTGTGGACAGAAAGGTCACTGGAAAAAGGATTGCCCTAAGATTGTGAAATCAAGTATGAGAAATCTTTTTGTAATTGAGGCATGCTTAGTTCAGAAT
Source organism: Citrus x changshan-huyou (assembly GCA_039657385.1). Classification (NCBI taxonomy): domain Eukaryota; kingdom Viridiplantae; phylum Streptophyta; class Magnoliopsida; order Sapindales; family Rutaceae; genus Citrus; species Citrus x changshan-huyou. The sequence goes on from CM077549.1 coordinate 12,417,265, forward strand.
CCTATTGACACTTGGGTGTTGGATTCAGGAGCAACTAATCATATTTGTAATTCACTTTATTGGTTTCAGGAAACCAGGAAAATAAGTGAAGGAAGCGTCAAGTTGCAGTTAGGGACAGGACAGTTCGTGTCAGCAGTGAAGACTGGATCTGTTTTATTATCTTTTAATAATGAGACTTTAGTTTTGAATAATTGTTTTTATGTTCCAGACATTAAGAGGAATTTAATTTCAGTAGCTTGTTTGTCAAAGCAAGGGTACACTGTAAATTTTGGATCCTCTGTTTCTATTTTTCATAATAAGAGACTTATTTGTTCTGGTACATTGGAAGATAATTTATATCATTTAAGTCCAATGATCCATTCTATGCATGACACAGTGATCAATAATGATGAGCATACACATTTATCTAAGAAAAGAAGTATTTCTTCCAACCAATGTTACCTCTGGCATTTACGCTTGGGTCATATAAACCAAAATAGGATACAGAGAATTATCAAAGATGGGCTCTTGGGTCCATTAGAAAATGAATCATTGCCACTTTGTGAATCCTGTTTAGAAGGGAAAATGACCAAAAGGCCATTCTCGGCCAAAGGAGTACGTGCAACAGTACCACTTGAATTGGTACATACATATGTATGTGGACCAATTAATGTACAAGCTCGAGGAGGTTATGAGTATTTCATCACTTTCATTGATGATTACTCAAGATACGGTTATGTTTATCTTATGCGTCACAAGTCTGAAGCTCTAGAGAAATTCAAAGAGTATAGGGCTGAGACAGAAAAGCAATTAGATAAGAACATAAAGAAACTTCGATCTGATCGAGGTGGTGAATTTCTCTCAGGAGATTTCAAAGAGTATCTGGTTGAAAATAGGATTATATCTCAGTTGACTGCCCCGGGAACACCACAACAAAATGGGGTAGCTGAAAGAAGAAATAGAACGCTGTTGGATATGGTGAGATCTATGCTTAGTTATTCGTCATTACCAATTTCTTTTTGGGGACTAGCACTAGAAACTGCAGTTTACCTCTTGAACTTAGTTCCATCTAAGTCAGTGCCTAAAACCCCAATAGAATTATGGTCAGGTCGCAAACCAAGTTTACGACATGTCTGTATTTGGGGATCACCAGCACATGTGCTGAAACCAAAGGCAGACAAAATGGATTCACGTACTGAGGTTTGTATGTTTGTGGGGTATCCCAAAGGAACAAGGGGAGGTTTATTTTATAGTCCTCAAGATAGGAAAGTGATTGTGAGCACACATTTCACTTCCCTCGAGGAAGACTATATGAATAACTTCAAACCTAAGAGAAGGTAATACTTGAAGAACTGTCAGGTGATCAAGTTGATGCTCAGCTTTCAACGCCTGTTACAGAACATGAAGAACAGCAACAACCAGATGATCAACACAGGATTAACCCTGAACAACCATCACTTTTAGAACCTCGTCGTAGTGGGAGGGTAACTAGGTTACCTGCGAGATACATGCTTTTGGGAGAAACCTATACGGCTATCTCAGATGAACATGTACAATATCCCACTAGTTACAACGAGGCTCTAATAGATAGAGATGTTGAATTTTGGAAAAAGGCCATGAATGAAGAAATGGAATTTATGTATTCCAATAAAGTCTGGGAACTTGTAGAGGCACCAAATGGGGTAAAACTTATAGGGTGCAAGTGGATCTACAAGAGAAAAAGAGGAGTAGACGGAAGGGTGGAAACGTTTAAAGTAAGATTAGTAGTCAAAGGGTTTACTCCGAAAGAGGGAATCAATTATGAGGAAACCTTTTCTCCGATTGCTATGCTTAAATCCATCAGGATTCTGCTCTCCATTGCTGCAGTGCTAGATTATGAAATTTGGCAAATGGATGTCAAGATTGCCTTTCTTAACAGGCATCTTGAAGAAAACATCTACATGCAGCAACCAGATGGATTTATACAAAAAGGCCAAGAACACATGGTATGTAAGTTGCAAAGATCCATTTATGGATTGAAGCAAGCATCCCGGTCATAGAACATCAGATTTGATCAAGTGATTAAATCGTTTGGATTCATTCAGAACATTGATGAACCATGTGTGTACAAGAAAATTCAAGGAAAATTTGTAGCCTTCCTAATTCTTTATGTAGATGATATTCTCCTAATTGGAAACGATATAGGAGTATTGACTACAATAAAGAGTTGGTTAGCAAAACAATTTGATATGAAAGACCTGGGAGAGGCAAGTTATATTCTTGGTATCAAGTTACTACGAGACCGGAAGAATAAAACTTTAGCCTTGTCTCAAGCGGTCTATATCGATAAGATATTAGCTAGATTTAGCATGAAAAATTCCAAGACTGGTTTATTACCATTCAGACATGGAATTACATTCTCTAAGGATCAATCACCTAAAACATCTGAAGAGATAGAGAGAATGAGACGAGTTCCCTATGCAGAAGCTGTGGGAAGTCTCATGTATGCCATGCTTTGCACTAGGCCAGACATCTGTTTTGCGGTAGGGATGGTTAGTAGATATTAATCTAATCCTGGACCTGAACACTGGACTGCGGTCAAGCATATAATGAAGTATCTGAAAAGAACTAAAAATTATATGCTTGTGTATTCTGGTGATGAACTCATTCCAGTGGGTTATACTGATTCTGACTTTATGTCAGATAAGGATTCCAGAAAATCAACTTCCGGCTATGTGTTTACATTGGGAAGTGGAGCTATTAGTTGGAGGAGTGTGAAACAATCTTGTATCGCAGACTCTACAACTGAAGCTGAATATGTGGCTGCATCCGAAGCTGCAAAAGAAGCTGTATGGCTCCGCAAGTTCCTACAAGATCTTGATGTGGTACCTGCTGTAACTGTACCCCTTAAACAATTTTGCGATAATAGTGGTGCGGTAGCTCAATCTAAGGAACCAAGGAACCACAAGAAACAAAAACATATTGAGAGGAAATATCATCTTATAAGGGATATAGTGCAGAGAGGTGATGTGGAGGTTACTCAGATTGCGTCACAACAAAACTTGGCAGATCCTTTTACTAAGGCCATACCTGGGAAACCTTTTAACTTGCACTTAGAATCCATGGGCATGCGTGAGATGCCAAATATGCTTTGAGAGCTAGTGGGAGATTGTTGAGAAAATATGCTCTTTAAAAGCATATGTGTTTATTTAATTGTAATAAATATTTTTTCTTATTAATAAAATTAATGAGGTATTTTATTCAAATATCTTAATTGCATTAATATTTTGATCAAAGTCCATTTAATCATATTATATGTATTTATGTGATCACCATGTGGATTCACAGAAGACATAAATATAAGTTATCTTATGATTAAATAAATTTAGATCGCAGTTGATAAATAAAGTTGGGCACTTTATTTAGGTATAGACTGTAATGAATTCATTGAATGATTTGTCTTAATCATGTATGAATTTATTAATGTAGTACGACTACATTGAACAGGATCACATATGAGATTTAATTAACATTGAAATGACTGTCAGACTTATTAAATCTCATAGGCATTGATTTTACTGTAATCTTAATCTTGAGTTAATTATGATTTCATGATTGTAATTGTTATTCCATTTTAGTTACCAATGGGCACGACACATTCTTGTGGTCAAGATTACCCGATATCTTGGTGGGAGCAATTATGAGTATTGGAGTTATGGATTAACAATATAGAATTTGTACAACACATCTCTTGATGGGTTTTCGGCACTTGATCATAGAATTTTCTGGCCAAAGTGTGTCAACATATTTAGTATGTTAAGAATGATCATTAGAGAAAACTAGTAAGTATCAAGGAACAAGATGTTATTAAATTGATTGGACAGTTGATATGTCAATTTAATTAACGATGTGGTATAAAGGATTGTGCAGTAAAAAAATCAATATGGCTTGGGACGAATTATTATTCGAGCATACAATTATGGAGGTCAATTCCAATCTTTTAGTGGAGTAGATTTGGAATTAAATAATTAGGCTAGTTTAATTACATGCCTAATTGTTATAGCCACTATTGTATATTCCCAAATGATCCCCGAGTTAGCTCATTTAATTGACTGCACCGCTACTAGACTAATAAGTAAGATAACTAGCTATTTGGGTCAAAAGCCTAAATATATCTTTTAGTGGGAGGCTCCATTTAATTAGCTTGTGTGTAACGGGCCTTATGTTATTTTACAAGGTGGGTCCCCTATAGAAAAAGCAAGTAACGTGAGTTTTGTTTTTTGATTATTTTGGAGCCTAGGGTTTTCACTAAAGGGAGATATAAAATGCTTATTTTCTCTAAAGAAAAATATAGAAGCCACTTTATACAGATCAGAGAAAAAGATTTTTCTCTCTATTGTTGATAGAAAAATTTTCTCGTGCTAGTTGCTTTGGTAGTGATAAAGGCGCCCACACGTCAAGTGTATATCAAACCTGAGTCATAACCTGGAAGATCATTGGTGCCAGTTCGTGTTCTAACAAGTGTGGTGGTGACGGATCGTGATCTAACAGGAGTGGTGGTGACGGATCGTGATCTGGGAGCCTAAATCATTTCAGCGGAAAAGCTAAATTGGATTTTTAAGGTATGATTTCTAGATTACAAATTCTTATATATTATATGAGAGCGATCTTAAAAAGGTTTTATAAAAATTTAAAAACCTGATTTTTCCCCAACAGTATCTATGGGCATTATAGTTCGAACTGCCCAGAGAAGGTAGCTAGCTAGATGGCCACGAATGTTGGTAAGGAGGGAAAGAGTGATATGAGGATAGGACAATGATGAAAGGTCAACCGAAAACGACTATAGAAGCTCCAAAATTCGATCCTTGGATAGTAATGACTAGGAAAAAAAGAATCCAAGTAATAGGGAAAGCATCAAAGTTAAAGGATCAAAAAGGATCAAATCTCCCTAAGGATGGTAACTCCAATGGGGGTTCTCGTTTTGTCCCTTTATCAGAAGTACATGATCAAGATGATGTTCCCTAGAAGAGTTGGACTATTGGCACCCCTCTCATCTCCTTATAAAACCCCCTTTTTAGTTATATTCATTTTATTTCCAAAAATACCCTTTTTTTTTAGATACACTTTTCTAAGCTCTTAATTTTCATTTGATTTATTTTATTGTTAAAACTCAAAGTATTATTGTGCTATTTGTTAATTATTTTTAATTTTATTATTAATCTACATACAGATTAAAAAGTTATATGGGTGATAATTTTTTAGTGTTAATCATTGGCTGAAATAATACATATTTCAAATTATAATTTCAAAATAATTTTAAGTATAAAAATATTTAATCAATAAGAAATCAAAAGAGAATAATAGATTAATTTTAAATTTATACAATTTATTTTAGTTAAATAGGAAGTAACATATAAATTTTTTTTTTTTGAAAAGGATTGATTATGAATTAAGTAATTTGTTGAAAAAAATCTATATGTGTTTAATTTTCAATTTCCTTTAATTGTAATTTTATTTAAAATGGGGTTTTGTAAGAAAAATGTAGGGGTGCCAATAGCTCTCCCTAGAATCATGTGGAGAATATTAACCCTTATCAAATTGGCCCAAACACGAAAACTAAATCTCAAGCCAAAGTCAACCGCACAAGACCAATCTTATAACTAACCAAGCTAAGCCCAATAAAGGAACAAAAATCGTGACCCAACAGAACACTGTACAGCCTCGTATGATTACAATCAAGCATAAATAAATTATTGACCCTAAATTAAAAGGCCCTTTCACCATTCCCATGCAAAACCAAGGTAATCTACAGAAGCCAACTAGTAATAACCCATGCAAATTGATGTTTTAACCCTTACATCATTTTCCTCCATGCACATCGTTTCCCTAACACCGACTTTAATTCTAACCATGTTAAACCCCACCAAACATTCAATAGTAGCCTTGGTCCCCCAAACTAAAGTCCAAAACACCATCTAGAAAAACCCCATTAAAGATCTCCCCACTTCTTCTGCCCAGAACTATGAGATTGATCTAGTGGCAGACCCTCCTAATGCAGGTTATCAAGATGTGCAGGACAATGGTGAAGATTTAGATAGCGATTATATGGGTGATTTGGAAGACGTGTCCGAATCCTTAGAATAGATAGAGTCCTTTGATGAGGATGATGATATAGAGATAGAGAATACGGCTTTAAGGTGACACAAACTACCGCAATCTATATGTCGGATCTGAGGCGAATCAAGCGGACTAATAACTAAAACTCATGGCACAAATATAATTCATGAATATATATGTAAATGGTCTTTGATATAAACACATAACTGTGTCTCATCCAAAAATATACATTCAAAACTTGCACAGTTCATGTCTTACTATACATACTCACACTAAAATTATATATATAGAAAACATAAGCAACATCAGGGGCGGAACTATGTGGGTGCCCGGTTTCAAAAAAAAATAATTTTACATACTTCAAAATTTTAAAATTATAAATAATTAAAAAAGAAAACACATGGGCCACCTATTTGTTTTTACTTTTGTTTCTTATTTATAATTTAAAGCAAATAAAGAAAACTTTTTTGACTTTTAACAACTACTCCCCTGACCTTACGCCTCTAACCTCTTGCTCCTGCCTTTACAAAGCCACCCATCAACCTGCATTTGTTCATTGCTTTGGATCTTACTCTCTGCATCTGCTTAGAGCCGACTAATCATTATATTTTCAGTTTAAAGGTATGAATCATCATGATACACAATCAGTTTAGTTTATTTGTGAAAATTTGTAAGAAGATTAGAGCTTTTGGTATTTTGTTTTTTTTAGAAGATGAGCCTTAGTGTATATTTATTTGTAAGTAAGATATGTTCATTGTTAATTTTCATTGTTGGATTATAATTATTTTAATTCTTACAGATGAAAAAGCAAATGATTGATAAATTTTTCAAGAGAAAATTCATAAAGTACTCAAGTAGATACACAATTACAATCAGTATCTAATCTTGAACCCCCAGTTTCTGAAAATCGGCCAACAAAATCTTCAAGAGTTGAAACTAATGAAGTTGATGTTAATTTTTTAGAGCGTGATCCAGGACTATGTCGTCAAATATGGAGCTATCCTGTTAATCAACATGATGAAATTCAACGAGCTTATATTTGAGCAGGTCCGTACCAACCTGTACGTTCAAAAACCCACAGTTTGGAGATCATGGTCGTAGCTTTCAAAGTTCATGGTATTCTCTATTTCCCATTTGGTTGGAATATTCTATTGCAAATGATGCTGCTTTTTGTTTACCCTGATTTCTTTTAATAAACCATCTGGGCATAAAGTAGCAAAACTTTCACGATAGATGGTTTTAGAACTTGGGGGAAAGTGAGAGGTAAAAAATGTGCTTTTCTAAACCATGTGGGACTGATCCTGACTCTGCTCATAAACATGCTGAAAAATCATGTGAGGATTTGATGAATCAATCTCAACATATTCAACATGTTTTTCATAAGTATACTACTTAAGATGTTGCCAATAATCGACTGCGGCTTAAGTTCTTAATTAGAGCATCTCGGTGTCTTGCACTTTAAGGTTCCGCTTTAGAGGCCATGATGAAAGTGAGTCTTCAGATAATCGTGCGAATTTTCTTAAACTATTGGAAGTGTTGGTTGAAGATAATGAAACATTTGCTGACCTTATATCAAAAGCTCTTAGCACATTTATTCAATGAAAGTCAGAAAGACAATTAGAGAAGAAATTGGGGATGCAAAGTTTTGCATAATTGTTGATGAACCTCGTGATGAGTCCAAGAAAGAACAAATGGCAATAGTTTTGAGATTTGTTGATAAGGATGGAATTGTTAGAGAACAGTTTTTTGGGCTAGTTCATGTCTCTGAGACTTCAGCACAAACCTTGAAAAAAGAGATATTTTGTATTATCTAATCACACTTTAGACATTTAAAACATTTAAGGCCAAGGATATGATGGTGCAAGTAATATGGGAGGTGAAGAGAATGGTTTAAAAGTTTTGATTTTAAAAGATTGTCCATATGCTTATTATATTCACTGTTTAGCACATCGGTTTCAACTAGCATTAGTTGCAACATCTTGAGTGGTAATTCCTCTGCATCAATTTTTTACAAAATTAACTTATGTTGTGAATATTGTTGGTGCATCTTGCAAGCGTAATGATGAGCTGAAACGTGCTAAAGCTGATGAAATTGTACATATGCTTGTTCCTGATGAACTTGAGACTGGTAAAGGGCTTAATCAAGTTGGGACCTTACAATGGGCTGGTGAAACTCGATGAGGGTTCTCATTTCAAATCAGTTTCTAGTTTGATAAATATGTTTAGTGCAACATGTGAAGTTTTAATTAATATTGTGGAGGATGGAGTCACATATGCATCACGAGGAGATGTAGATGCAACTTATGAAGTGATTACTTCATTTGCATTTTTCTTTGTTTTACATCTCATGAAAAATATCACGGCGATCACTGACTTGCTTTCTCAAGTTTTACAATGTCAATCACTGGACATTTTTAATGCCATTCGCCTTGTTTCATTCACTAAATTACTTTTGCAGAAAATGAGAAATAAAGAATGGCAGAATTTGCTGGAGAATGTGATTTCTTTTTGTAAGGCACGCAATATTGACATTCCAGATATAAATGCTCGTTATATTGTAAGGCAAGGTAGAGCTCATTATCAAGAAGATAACTTCACTATGGAGCAGCAGTATCGGGTAAATATTTTTTACGCAGCAATAGATTATCAATTACAAGAATTAAATATTCGATTTAATGATAGCTCAGTAGAGTTGCTTATGCTTAGCTCAGCCTTGGATCTTCGAGAAGGATATAATTCTTTTAGAATTGATAATATTTGTCAATTGGTTGATAAGTTTTATCGAGATAACTTCACAGATAATGAAAAGATATATATAAGGGTGTAGCTTGATCATTATAATTACAACGTTGTTCAAGATCCGGAGTTTAAAAATTTATCATCTCTTTCTTATTTATGTCAATGGTTGGTACGAACTAGAAGATTATCAATATATCCACTTGTCTGCAGAATAATTGTTTGTGCTTACTCTTCCAGTTTCTACAGCAACTACTAAACGATCTTTTTCAGCTATGCGTATTGTCAAGACTAGACTTCGCAACAAAATGGATGATGATACATTGAGAGAGATATTGCCAAGAAGATTAGCATGGAATCAGTCATAGATGATTTTAGAGATATGAAAGAACGTAAAGTTCGCTTTTAATATCTGTTAAATTATATAGTACAAGATACAATTATTTTATATTTTCATTTAATTTGAGACTTGAATGATAGCTTATTTTTATTTTTCTTTCATGATCCTTTTGTGCATGTTTATTATTTTTAATTTAAACTTCAAATTTTGGATTACGAATTAGTCACTAGCTAAAATTTGAACTTATGACATATTTCTGCAACCCCTGAACCAGAATTCTAGTTTTGCCCTTGAGCAACATAAATGTGCTCAAAATACAAGACATTCAACAATGCATCTTGTGGCCTAACCTCAATTGACTAGAAATGATTTGCACAAAATCCTGTGGAATCCTGGTAGAGAAAATGGGTAAATAGAAAAATAATGAGCTTGTCACTCAATGAGTAGATATAATAATAATAATAAAGTAGTGTACTAGTGCTTATACATAATCATGTGATATAACTCCACATTGAATATCATACATCAGCATATATGAAATTCATACATGCATACGTGATAAAACTACACCAAACAATACACAGAGGAAATAACTTTCAATACTCGCTGGGATCATCATCGCACAAGTAGAGTGGGGGAGAAACCTCTCAATACCCGGCGGAATTTAACTACATCGTATGGGTAGAGTAACTTAACTCTCAATACGCATGCGCATGGCTTATATGGAAGGGTACATCTATGGTGACTAGCAATCACATCTCATGACTCAATCAAACATATAATATGATGCATAACAGTTGAGATTCAGTATTGAGATTCCTATCATTATGGTTTATGTTTTAGTATACTCATTTTAAAGAAAATATCAGAGTTGAAAGAATATTGAAAAATCAAACCTACTCCAAATCCGTCTTAAATCTAAATATAGATATCCAAATCCAATCTAAATCCAATCTAAATCCATTTTAAACCAACCCAAATATGATTCAATTTGATTTGGATCAGGTGGATTTTGGATAATATCCGATCCATTGCCATCCTTACTCTAAAATTTAAATATTTGAGTTTTATTCTGTACACTATTTAAAATACCAAAAAAAAAGTCCTTACTTAAATCTTTAATTTAATTATCTTTATTTACTCTATACATCTATAAGAATATTCGATACATCTTAAATATACATTGAGAGAACTTCAATTTCAATCACATTTTTCTTAGCTAATTGCCATTCACTGCTATTGTGCCTTTTCTTTCTTTTCGTTCCTATAATTGCTTTTCATTGTTTGGTTTTGTGTGCAAGGAAAATAATAGAGTGATTAAATAACTTTTCCCATAGTAAATTGTTCTCTTGTCATCCCTGGCAGCTGTGGTTTTTCTCTACTATAGGACATTTCTACGTAAATTCTTATATCGTTGCATCATTTTATTCTGTATCTCTTTTCTATTTATTATTTGTTTGATACTTTTGCTTGCAAGATCTTGAGTGGGATTAAAATCCTATAACAAGTGGTATTAAAACTAAGGCTGTAATGCAGAGCAAATATGTCGGCAATGAGGTTTTCAAAACCTATTAGATAGAAATAGAAAAGTTTGATAGAAGAATCAATTTTGACCTATAGCAAGTTCAAGTCAAGAATATATTAATTCAATCTGGTTACTCAAGGAAAGCAAGGGTGATGTAAACCTTATTCCCACTAATGAAAACTCCTGAAAGTATGTAGACAATCAAGGCATCTTAAAGAAGATTGTCATAATAGAGCAAGTTCATTTAAATAGTTGTAAATAAGCAATTGGAGATACATATAATGTCAGTTAGTAATGTGTCTCTTTTATTATGAGAGGTCAGTTTATCCTTTTTGGTGTGTCATGGAAAAAGACGTGTCACTACTAGCAGATCTACAAGATTTGTACACAAAATATAGTTTGGCATCTATACAAGATGTGTGGTAGAATTTTTATGTTGATGGTTTTAGGCTCTTAAGGAAGCCCAATATGAGAGTTGGTATTTTCAACAAAGTAATCGACATGTTCTCAATATATGTATTTTAGATGAGGATTTGGATCCTCTTCTAATCTATTTTTTTCATAAACTTTTACTAAGATTATTACACAAGTCAACTATGACATTGAATGGTTGATGTTTATTCATTTTACTTTTCTCTTTATTAGGTAATAAAACAAATAATTTTTTGCTTCCATAATTATAAATTACTTTCCAACATTAAGTTTTGCCATTTTTATCATCACATAAATTTTTACATCTTGGATGTATGATATATTTCTGGACAGAAAAGATAAAGAACAAAAAAGTGTTTTATGATCGAATGATTTAAGATTTTACTGTAATTTATTTAATGGTTTCAGATCAATGAAATTCAAAGGAAAGCTTCTTCTTCTTCTCTATTAATTTTATCTCTAAAGACAAAGGTTGAATAAAAACAAATTCAATATATATAAATCGAACATTATCTTCTGTGGTCATAAAAGATTTACTATTTTTGCAGTGATGACGAATAAAGATGAGCAATCCAAAATATTTTTAATTTGAAATTTACAAATCTAAAAGAAAGCTTGAAAAATTTATTGAAACTATAATGAAATTTTTTGTTTGATTTATATTACTAATGTGGATAATGGGTTGAAATTGCTAGAATTTGAAGATAGTATAGAAGAATATCAGAGTTTATATAAATTGGGATTCTTTTTTACAGTAAGATTTTTATTTAAAAAAATATTGTTTGCGTTATTATTAAGAGGAAAAATATAAATAAATGAATCTAAGCCCTATAATATTATAGTTGTCATTGTCATAATCATATTAAAAGGTTTGGAAAAATTAGATTAGGAGAGAATCTAAATCTTTTAAATAAAGTGACGTACGGTGATTCTTTGTATGTATAATTACAGCTACTGAATAGCAAATAAGATTTTGTTCATGATGGGTGATTCTCATAAATACAATCTGAATGTGGAATTATTGAAATTAGAATCGTTTTCAAATTCTGGATGCCATACAAATGAAATTCACGGCTCTATTTATAATTGTCGTTGGCCAATCAAATATTGCCATACTTAAGCCCCATGGCAAAATTACAAAGCTCTCATATGCATTTGACTTATATAGCTTGCTTGATATCACGTGTTAGCTACATCTTACTTGCTTAAATAACTGGAGATAATTGGATAGACATCCACCTTTAGGTCATTGCACGTTCTAATTTGTAAAGTTAATTTTTGGGAGATGCTCTAAAGTTAAATTTACTTTAATGCCCAAATCATAAAAAATTAGAAACAGAGTGAACGGATTAAATTTACTTTGGTTGGCTCTTTTTATATTTGAGCTTAGGTTGGGTTGTATTTAACCTTTGTAAATAAAAAAAATGGGCCGTTTAACTTCATTGTTTAACCTCATTTTTTTTCTAAATGATGTTATGTTAATTTAGTTGAGATATTCAGTTTATATTTTAACTGATGTGTTATTAATAAAAATTTATTATTTGAATTAAAATGAAAAAATTTAATAATTATTTATCACTTAGAACCAATCAGACAGTGATATATCATTTATCACATCAATTAGGATACAAATTAAGCATCCCAACTAAGTATATCATTTTTTTTTAATCCAATCAAACCCTATTTTTAAGAGCACACTATATAAATTAATTTTTTAATGTAGCCCCACCTAGTTACAAATTTACTCTTAGTATTCTTGAGAAGTTTGTTTCAAAACCCAAACGAGAAAATCTCATGCCATAAAGCTAAAATCCTTTAGCAATACATTTTCGTAGTTTTCTCTTAACCAAACCCAACATTTGGGAATTGAAAGCAAATTCAAATGAGCAACTTTTTCATAGCAAACGCGCTGAGTATTTTTTTTTTTTTTTTTAACCACGATGTGGTCCTGAATGGACCCCAACTGTGGGAGGCACCTTCAAGCCCGTACCACAACTCAGATTAATCCCTGCTCGCATCGGGTCAGCTGGTAAGGGATAAAGTGCTGCCAAAGTGGTGACTCCATACGAGAGCAGGGCTTAAACCCCTGACCTCTCTTAAAGAGTGAGAGTGCCGAACCACTCACACTAACCAACTTTGGTTAAAGTGCTGAGTATTCTTATTAGGCTCTGTTTGGTACAACTTTTCAAATAGAGCTTTTGTTAGTAGAACTTTTATAAATAGAGCTTTTACTAAAAAAAGTTTAGTTGTTTGGTTGTCAATAAGAGGTTTTATTAAAAATTTATGAAATTACTTTAATAGGAAATTTTTTTCAAGTTATATTATGAAAACAATAAATAAGATTGTTAAATAAGTAGATGATATTTTAGATATTCTGACATTTTAAAAAAGTTTTTCAACCTCTACTTTCAAAAACTCAAAATTTCAGCTTTTGCTAGTAGAGGTAAAATAACTTATCTAAGCTTTAAAAACTCTTTTAGAAAAATAATCAAACAACAACAAAAATTATGATAAGAGCTTATGAGATTAAATAAGCACTTATACCCATTAAATAAGTCATACCACACAGACACTTAACCAATTTTTTTTTTTTTGACACCTATGGTGAAAGAGGACCATAAAATAATTATATAAAGAATGCATTTGGGTAATTTTCGTGGATAAACTCTTAAATTAAATAAAAATGATAAGTGGGGTCTAATAAAATAAAAGGAGAAAGTTGAGTGGAGCCACAATTTTTGAACCAAGAAACTCGGAGTACGCTTAGTGAAAAAAAAAAAAATTCTTAGGCACTTCCTCAATTTTTATTTTTTTTAAGCCAGAGAACCTAAACCAGTTTGCCTACACTATTTTGCAGCCAAAACGAACGCGAAAACACACAGCACTTGTATCAAATGAAAGCTATATACTGTACATCACATTATGGGTATAATATGTAATATAATATAGGGATATTATCATTTTCCCACCAAAGGTATTCTGACACATCATGTCAGTACCACTGTTTGGTAAAACTATCAATTTACCACCAAACATTTAAACTGTTAGCATTTTCCCACCATTCCGTTAAAACTCAGTTAATATGTAACAGAAAATTTTTAAAATGTCAATTTTACCCCTGGAGCATAAAAAACCATGTAATTAACCTTTCATGAATTTTGTAATTAAATCATCATTTGTTGTTCTTCCTTCTTAAAGGAAAAAAATTACCCTTTATAAATTTTGTAAAATTGACCGTGTGGTGTTAGGTACTTCATAAATTGATTTAATTTATTTAATTTTTAAAGGGCAAATTTATTTATTTAATTTTTTGTGTAAAATTATTATCATCATATCAAAGATTAAATTACTTCTTTTGCACATTCTTTTTTGTTCCCTTTCAAAAATTGATTTTTAGTAGTAGAAAAAATTGGCTTTAGCTCGTCAATTTAATAAATAAATTTACCCTTTAAAAATTAAATAAATTAAATCAATTTATGAAGTACCTAGCACCACATGGTCAATTTTACAAAATTTATAAAGGGTAATTTTTGTCCTTTAAGAATGAAGAACAACAAATGATGATTTAATTACAAAATTCATAAAAGGTTAATTATATGGTCTTTTATGCTCCAGGGGTAAAATTGACCTTTTAGAAATTTTCCGTTACATATTAACTGAGTTTTAACGGAATGGTGGGAAAATGCTAACAGTTTAAACATTTGGTGGTAAATTGATAGTTTTACCAAACCGTGGTACTGACATGATGTGTCAGAATACCTTTGGTGGAAAAATGATAATATCCCTATAATATAATTGTTGTTAATGCAATTCTTCTGATTTTATTTTTCCCTTTTTTTCCCTTTCCTTTTCTTTAATACTAATAAGGTTTGGAGGTTAATTAGGAACTCAGTTGCACTCAAAAGACTAATAGAAAGTTTTTTTTTTTAAATTATTAAGAAATTAGCATCTTCATATATAGGAGCATTTCACATATTGCTCAATACTTATTAATATAAAGAAAATTGAAGTTATCCAATGTTTGAATCTATTTTCCCCTTCTACATGATGTTAAGATGATGAAAGCACAACATCAGATATATTGATGACAGGTTCCACGTCCCAAGACCAAAATTTCATAAATTCACTTTATTTAAGAACATAATTAAAAAATTAATAGTGATTATGGTTGAAAATCATGTTGAAGGTGAAATGATAAATTTTACATGTATATTTAATAAATTATGATCGATGATGCATTACATGTTAGCTACAAGAATTACTAGCTAATATCTGCAGTTCGTTTCATAAAAATATTCAAGAAGAGAAAGCATGATAGAGACCAACTTAATCAATTTTAACACATTGACACACAGTAATCATTGTTTATTTATTTCATTTTCCAAGAAAACGCAGTATACATAAATAAATAAACAAATTCTCTTACATATCTGAAGAGATCTTTTAGAAATGACATCTTTTTATTTAATTGAACATATTATAAAAGAGTAACACAACATGCACTTAACCAACGTTGTTGAAATTTCTCCCATACTGAGGAACAATAAAAAGATCAACATTTTGTTGGGCAAAAATTAGTTTTTTAAATATTTTATAAAAACTTTTAGGATCGATCTCATATAATATATAGGAATTCATAATATAGAAAATCATACCTTAACAATTCGATTTGGCTTTTTCGCTGAGTTAAACTAGGTTCCCAGATCACGATCTGTCACCACCACGCCTGTTAGATTATGATCCGTCACCACCACGCTTGCTAGATCACGATCCGTCACCAATGATCTTCTAGGTTATCACTCAGGTTTGATTTACACTTGACGTGTGGCCGTCTTTATCACCACTAAAAGCAACTAGTAGGAGAAAATGTTTCTCTCAATATTAGAGAGAATTTTTTTTTTCTCTAATCTGTATAATGTGGCTTCTTTCTTTTTTTGAGAGAAAACAAGCCCTTTTATATATTTATCTAGTAGAAACCCTAAGCTCCATATTTTAATATTTTTAATTCTATTAAATTAAATTTGATTTAAATTAAAGATAATAAAATCAAAAATATTTTTTAAATGTTAAAATATCTAAAATATCATTTATTTATTTGACAATCTTATTTTAATTTTTTATAACATAACTTTAAAAAAATTGTAAATTAAAGTAATTTTATAATTTTTAATAAAAGTTTTGATTGACAACCAAATAACTAAAAATTTTTAGGTAAAAACCCTATTTACAGAAGTTCTACTAACAAAAACTCTAAATAAAAAATTGTACCAAACAGAGTCTAAATAGTAAACACGGGAGAACACTAACATCATAAATTCGTAATAACAAACCATAGCCCACAAACACCGATGCATTTTTTTCTTCCCAAAAGGTTTGCTCTAGCTCACAATTAGTTAAACACTTGATGGAGAGATAATTATGAATTGAAAGAGCAACAATAAATTTTGATGAAATAAAATATTAAATTGAATCATTATGTTATATTACAAATTAAACTTGAGATAATTATATTGTGATTAAAATCTTTAATTTTTAGTAAAATAATAATAAAATTCAAGAATTTAATATTGTATTTTAACATTTTTTTTACCATCAATATTTGTGTAAAAAAGTGAGAGGCTAAGAGATAGATCAGAGAGGGAAAAAAAGATGAGGTTGAGGTATATACAAATCATAAGAATATAAAATAGAGATTGATTCAACTCTTCGAGTGTTGCCCATGCCGCCAATTTTTATAATTATTTCGGCAATTATTTGGGTAGCTTTGGTTTTTCTTCTGGATATCAAACAGCTTTCTATGCCAGCCTAGCGAGGATTGTTTTGGAACGCGATTCAATTATGGTAATTCAATTTTTAAGTCTTATAGCTTCCATTCCTCCTTGGACTTTGAAGAATCATTGAATTAATTGTCAAAATCTTCTCTTTTAGATGAATTTCAAGTTTAAAAAATGGTGGATGAAACAACTTTGCTCTGGCAAAATAATCGATCTCTCAATTTATTACTTATTGCTTCATAATATCATGCTTGGACCAATAATATGGTTTCTTCAGGTTGTTTGTTTGAGTCAATGCCATTTGTGCCTGTAGCCCGATGATATTTATGTCATCCGCATATGTTGAGGGCTTGAAATTAAACCCCACAGAATCTATTATTAGAATGGACTCCGCTAAACCACTTTTCTCCCCTTTAAATTTTTATGCATATTTTAATATTTGTATGAAATCACATAATTCATTAAATGCTTGCCCCCATTAAGCATATTGTTAATCTGTATTTCACTAAAAAATTTACTCTTTTTTTTAAATATTAAATTGCGCTCCCCTACCAAATGATGCCCAATAAAAACGAGGTACTTTCGGATTAGAAAAATATCAAGTTCTGAGCTTAAGTGGCTTAATAAAAAATAATAAATATAAGATATTAAGGTCCTATTTAGAATTGAGGTACTGTAACTTTGAAGTTATTACTGTTGTGGAAGAAAAACTGTAACTATGAAAATCATATCAACATAATTTTGAAGTTACAGCAGTTAGTATTTACCAAATGATTTAGTGTTGTACCTTTTCAGTTATAGTTGTCCAACCACAATCTCAAAAACACTCTAAGTAGATCGGTGGGCATTTCAGTTGATTATATCTTCCACATTTTTTTTAGGATATTTCTAAGACTTAATTACTATAAATAAGTTATAAGACACAAGTTAGATTGACAATTGTAATCAAATATTCTAATTTCGACATCCAAAATTGTATGTGGTTTGACGGATAAAAGCTTGTTTCATCCTTGTATTTTAAGATTAGTGCCCATTTAGTCCCTGTATTTTTAGAAATACCTCAAAATATCTCTACCCTTACATTATTGACATCCTTGTTGTTAATTTTTGTTTCTTTTGACTTGCTTTTATAATATTACCCTCTTACAATAATGTTTCTTTTTATAAAATTAATAAAAAGAAAAAAAATTAAATTATTAATTTAACCCCAAAAATAAAATAAAATAAAAACAAAAAGAATATATATTAATTTTTGTGAAAGCTTACATGTGTCCAAAAAAAGTTTTATTGTAAAAATAATTAAATTACTTATTTTTTTGGACGTTAGTAATAAAAAGATTAATATATTAATTCCTCAGCAGTGTGTTACAAAAAAGTAACATATATTAATTTTGTTTCTATTTTATTTTTTGAGATTAAATTGATAATTAATTTTTTTCTTTTTACTAATATCCAAAAAAAATATTGTAAGAGGGTAATATTGTAAAAATTAAGCCAAAAGCAACAAAAAGTAAGAGAAAATGTGCTAATAATTTAATGTCGGGGATGTTTTGAGGTATTTTTAGAAATATAGGGATTGAACGGGTACTAACCTCAAAATATAGGAACTAAACGGGATTTTACCCGTGGTTTGACTATCGGTTTCATGAAGCTAATTAATTTTAATTACTATCATTACTCATACTCATATGCACGAGTAAAGTAGGGATGGCAATTTTTCCCGATGGGATGGGATCCTGCGGGATCCCATCCCATTTGGGACGGGATTAGGACATATTTTTGTCCCATAAAAAAATTTAGGGACGGGAGTGAGACATTTTTTTATCCCAATTACATATGCAGGACGGGAGTGAGATTGACAAATTCTATCCCATCCCGTCTCATTACCGATTAAGAATGAAATTTTTTCCAATTGGGATGGAATCCCGCAGGATCCCATCTCTTTTGGGACGGAATTGGGACATATTTTTGTCCCAATAAAAATATAGGGATGGGACTGAGACCTTTTTTCATCCCATTTACATATGCGGGATGGGACTGGGATTGGTAAATCCCATCCCATCCCATCCCCTCCCATTGCCAACCCTAGAGTAAAGCGAATTTATACATTACAATAAGTTATATATATAATTTCCGGTTGATTTTTTAATCTTTAATTTTATTTTTAGGCTAACTTAAAATTATTTTTTAGTTACATTTATGAAGAAACGTGTATTTTGATATATCAATCCCAAATCGATATTGCAGTAATTCAATTTGAGTATAGATACAAATTTATACTGTGAAATTCAGTTATCTAAATCTATGAGACTAAAGATTTTGGAGATAAGACTTCCATGTGCAACCAAATGTGTTGAATATATATTGTTTCTACGAGGAAATTAAAAATAAGCTAATGTCGGATCAACTCTTTTTTATTTTTCTTTAAAAAAATGTTTTTATTAATTATTCGTCACCGTCTCCCTAGGATCGATCGATAGGTGAAAAACTTTCTTAAATAAATAAATCATAAAACATGGCTCACGTCATTGTATCGAAATTTTATTCTAATTGTCAACTTTGTGGCAAAAGATCTGCTAAAAGAAATAAGGAAATAGCTAAAGAGTACTCCACTTTTAAATTATCAATTAATGGTCTAATATATATTGTTCAGGCAGCTGCTAAGTTTCTTAATTGCGACTTACAGTTCACTTAAAATTAATTTTTTTAAATTATTTGAGTAGAAATAACTTAGAAGTATAAAAAAATTATTTTTGAATTGTTGTAGGTTATAATTAATGTAGTATAATAAGACCTTATTTCTCATATTTCGAGTCCAGCATTACTGCTTATATATGGGACGGAATTGGGCTACTATTAAGCCAATTAATAAAAAAAAAAAAATAAGTTTTGGGGTATATTTAGAATGATATTTTTACACTATTAAATGAATAATATGTGGACAATTATAAGGACAAAATGTACTAAATACTTAAATCATTATAAAGATGCCATCTGAAAAAATTTACAAAAGAATATTCTTATTTTTTTCTCCAAGTATGACACAGCTTTGAAATATTTTCTCTTTTTAACCAAAGATGACATCTAACCTTAATTTTTATGCACTCTCCTTACCACTAGCCTCCACTATATAAATGTTTTATTTAACCTATATTTGGGGGCTCTCCGCTCCTTTCTCTCACTCTTTCCTCTCTCTCTCTCTATCTTTTAAATGATCATCCACTTCTCCATTTTTGGGATGCCATTTCTATTCTCTATCTCTTTATTCACTATCTTCATCTTTATCAACACCAAACATCTCGATATAGTTATCTAACTTATGTAATTTGTCTTGGATAATGCAAATCTTTTGTGATCTCTCATTTATATAGTGGATTGGTGTTGACTTACTTCCATGGACAAAAGCCAAAGGCCAAACCAATTAAACATCATGTCTTGGATAATGTAAGTTACCACAGTTACTCTAAGTATTTTGTACGACCACTGAGTTGTCCTTCGAGTACATCTGAGCTACTCCTAAGAACACATTAGCCCCCTCCATATCAACTCTTATACAACTCTATTGAGCTCTCCCTATTATTCCACATACAACTACCTCAGCTCATTCTGCCTATTACTTTAGCTCACTATCTAGTGTACCTCAGCTAGACCACAAGCCCTAAATATAAAAAAAAATAGACCTATACGCAAACTTAGCACAAGCTCCCCTCAAATATAAATTTATTTGTTTGAATTAGATTTGAGGTAAATTTAGTGAGTACCACCCAATTGGTTCAAATCAGCCCTAGTAAAAATTTGGTGAAAACAATTAGTGCCATATGTAGATAGCACTTCAAAAAGCTTTCATAGTGATGGCTTTAGGTTTATGTCGTGTTTGAATAAAGGGGCAACAGAGGTACCCTCAGATGTAAACATCACCATGTGAAGGCACTTGAAATATGCCAACAATGAGCAAGTAGAGCTCCACCTATCAGATCAGGAGTGCAACTTTAGTATTTAAGAGATATCATATCTCATTTAGCTCTCCAAACTCAAGTCATCACCTACTCTATATCTGAATTCGCAAGTAACTTAGGTGGATGAAGCCCTAAGGGAGTTATGTAAGGAAAGACTTGAAAAAGAACCAGAATGATGATGGTTAACATGCAGTCAGAAACTCTCTACTATTTTATTCTATTTATTTATCATCTTATAAAATATATTTGTAAATCTTGTGTGATAAATTTGTACGAACCTCAAGAGTACTCTACAATGGTGAAGGCCTTATGGGGACCTCAAGGGTACCTTAGAGAGGTTACTCATTCTTTTTTAGAGATTTCGTTATAGAAATTAAAAGTATATAGCTTACCTAGTCCTCATGAAGAAGTGAGTGGATGACTTGCCTTTAGTTATAAGTCATTACATATAGTGTATTAGCTTCTCTTTCTTTGATTACCATTTATGACTGGATTTTCCTTTTTTTTTTTTTTTTTGACATTGTAGGTATAGCTTACCTTGCCAAGATCCTCACTATGATTGAAGTGTGATGCAATATCTTGCCTTCTCTAATATATCCTACATAGATATTTATGTGGATGATCTATATTTTTCACTATGGGATTGTGAATAAATAATTTACTCCTTATTTGTTATGATTTGTTCATTATAATTTATCTCCATTTACGACTCACCATGTTCAACTTTTAGAGTGTAGCTCTAGATACCTTAAGCTATTGATACAAACCCCTCCAAGAACTGACACGACTCGAATCAATTTAATCTCCAAGATCAAATCTAAACCTAGAATTAAATGGAACCGCAACCCGATGCTTAATGAAAGCATGAACCTTGGTATGTGAGGATGCCACAATCAGTTATGAATAATCTGATTGATAACTCAAGATTAGAAGTTTGCTTAAGAACCAAAGAGAATTACCTCTCTCATCAATTGCATCAAAACTCATGTCTCTGTTTATTGAATGCGAATACATTATATAGGGTTGGTTACAAGAATTTTTGGAAATAAATGCTAAACTAAAATCAAATCGAAATCCTAATATAAACGAATAGGAAAGAACCAAAATTAAATCAGAATCCTAATATAACCAAATAGAAAGAATGTAAATCAAATCAAAATCCTAATCGGCTTAAATGTCTTACATTAATTAAAATGGAAACTCGGCAATTAAAAGAAAAATAATTGATTTGTTTCTCCACTAGCCTCCTCAAGAAACAAGAAAGTGTAGTATATTTTTCTGCTATAATGTGCAAGCCAACTTCCTATTATATGGATGTGATTATTTGGAAACTTCAGGAGTCTAAATCATGCATTTATCACGTGTAATTCCTTCAATGGGCCTTTTTGAATTTGTTTAAGCCAAAGTTGCTTGAATCAACCTATTAAACGCTTCTTTGAATTTCTTTGCTCGAGCTCTTATGACGGGTCCAACGTGAACTTGAATAGGATCTGACTATACCTCATCTTACGTGTTTGTGACAGTTTTGTCCTTAATCTCATCATTGCCCTCCTCTTGAAGAGGATTTATTCTCAAATCATCACCTACATCAACAGGAATCAAATTAGAAACATTAAAAGTAGCACTTACGTTGTACTCACCAGGCAAATCTAGCTTGTATGCATTATCATTGATCCATTCCAAAACTTGGAAAGGACCATCCTTTCAAGATAATAACTTAGATTTCCTTCGTTCTAGAAATTGTTCTTTATGCATGTGTAACCACACCTAATCACCTGATTCAAAGACTAGCTTATGTCGCCTTTTTTTGGCCTATTTAGCATATTGCTTAGTTCTCTGCTCAATGTTGAACTTTGTCATCTCATGTATCTATTTAACAATTTCAACCTTTTTTGCCATCTAAGTTAACACACTAAGAAACATGTCGTGGAGTTAAATCCAATGGGGTTAAAGGATTAAAACCGTAAATGATTTCAAACAGTGAATATTTAGTAGTAAAATGAACAGAATGATTATAAGCAAAGTCAACATATGGCAAACAATTTTCCCAAATTTTTATGTTATTTTTAATGATAACCTGTAACAAAGTAGATAAAGTTCTATTCAAAACTTTTGTTTGACCATCAGTTGAGGGTGACAAGTAGTTAAAAAAAAAATAACTTAATTCCTAACTTTGCCCATGATGTTTTCGAAAAGTAACTTAAAAATTTAGCATCCCTATCAGAAATAATTGTCATGGGCTTACCATGCAGCCTTACAATTTCCCTAAATAATAAATTAGTGACATTAGAAACATCATTCGGTTTATGGCATGGATTAAAAGTGTCATCTTTGAAAATCTATCCGCAACCACAAAAATTGAGTCTCTCCCTCATTTAGACTTAGGTAACCCTAATACAAAATCCATGAAACATTAGTCCAAGGTGTACTAGGTATTGGCAATGGGGTGTATAAGCCATAAGACTGCACTTTCAATTTGGCTTGCCTACAAGTGACACATCTACTACAAAGTCTCTCAACATCTCGTTTCATATGTGGCCAATGGAAGTGTTCTTGCAAAATTGCTAAAGTCTTTACAACTCCAAAATGCCTTATCAACCTTCCTCCATGGGATTCTCTTACTAACAAATCGCTTAAAGAACAATTAGATACACACAATTTATTGCCCCAAAATAAGTAACCATCATGCCTAAAGTACTTACCAACCACGACCTTTTCACAATCTTCGTATTCAAAACTAAAATCATGGTCATCAGCATATAATTCCTTAATATGTTCAAAATCAGGCAGCTTAACATTAAGTGTCGAGATTAAGACATATCTATGGGAAAGCGCATCTGCAACAACGTTTTCCTTACTTTACTTGTAACGAATGACATACGAAAATGTCTCTATGAATTCTACCCATCGAGCATGCCTGCCTTTTGTTCAGTTTATGTTGGCCTTTAAGGTGTTTTAAGGACTCATGATCGGTGTAAATTACGAACTCCTTAGACCATAGGTAGTGCTGCCATGTTTCTAACACTTGAACCAACGCATACAACTTTTTATCGTAAATAGGGTAGTTTAAGGCTGCCCCACTTAGTTTCTTACTAAAGTAAGCAATTGGTCATCCCTCCTGCATTAGAACTGCGTCAATACCAATACCTAAGGCATCGCATTCGATTTCAAATATTTTATTAAAGTTCGGCAAGGACAATAAGGGGAGCTTAGGCAGTTTTTGCTTAATTATTTGAAACGCTTTCTCTTGTTCTTCCTATTACTTGCATCCAACGTCTTTGTTAATTACTTCAATAAGCAGTACAGCCAATATGCTAAAGTCTTTCACAAATCTCTGATAGAAATTAGTGAGCCCGTGAAAGCTTCTCACATTGCTTACGCTTGCGGCACTCGGCCACTCTTGGATTGCACGTACCTTCTCCTCATCAATTTGTATACCTTGTGCACTCACAACAAATCCTAGAAACATAAGTTTATCGGTGCAAAAGGTACACTTCTTCAAATTAGCAAACAACTTTTCTTTCCTAAGCCCATCTAAAACAGATTCCAAATGTATTATATGTTCATCCAAGTTTTTGCCATATATGAGGATATCGTCAAAATAAACAACAAATTTGCTAATAAAAGCTCGCAAAACATGATTCATAAATCTCATAAAGGTGCTCGGAGCATTAGTCAGACCAAAAGGCATAACTAACCATTCATACAAATCATATTTTGTTTTAAATGCAATTTTCCATTCATCTCCATTCTTTCATTCTAATATGATGATATCCACTTTTCGGGTTAATTTTAGAAAATACACAAGATCAATCCAATTCATCAAGCATATCATCTAGCTGAAGAATGGCATGTTGATACTTTATCATTGTGTTGTTAATGGCTCGACAGTCAACACACATCCTCCACGTTCTATCCTTCTTAGGGACTAATAAAACTAGAACTGCAAATGGACTCATGCTTTCTCTCACATAACCTTTTTTATATCAATTTATTAACTTGCTGACACAACTTAAAAGTAATTTTTAACTCCCAAGTATAAGAGTGTCTTGTTGTATTATAACTTGGTGAGTCCGAGGTCGATCCACAGAGAAAGATTTAATTTGTTTATTTTATTTTATCTGAAAATTAAGAAAAACTTAAATATAAACAACTTAATTGAAATAAAACTATGAAATTGAATTATTTAGGGTTGTGGATCCACTCTTAGAAGTAAATAAAACATAATAAATTCCTTTTGTCATTTTTTTTAGATTTATTGCCCGAAAGATTAATTATATAAATTATTATTATTTTCCCTTTAATTTTATGATTGATTAAGTATTTATTGTGCCAAAATTTAATTTGTCTACAATAAGTCAAAATACCATTTTACCATACCTTATATTAAGATATTAAGAATTTATTGTGCCAAATTCATTTGTTTGTCTACAATAAATCAAATTTTAAAATATAAAATGTGTATAAAATTAAATAGAAAATAATTTAATTTATAAAATTAAAGAGAGAATTTGATTAAATCATATTTATTTTTAAGAGTTTCACATTACCCTAACTATTATTATTTAGTTAAGCATAATTGAAAAAAATAATTATTAAATTAAATTAAACATAATTAAAAGTAATAAAAACAAATTAAATTGAAAATAAAACTAAATTTATTAATAAAAATAATTATATAAAATATTAAAAACACACCTGAAAATCAAGATTGCAGGGAGATGGAGAGAATTTGAGAAGAAGAGAGATGTAGAGAGATGATTAAAAACATAAAAATGAGGTTATATTTATAGAAAAATAAATTCATAATCCAGTGTTTTGCGGTCCATTATAAGTTTCATGCATGTGCTCCTCACAACCAATAGATCAAGATCCAACGGCTGGTTAAACTTCAAAAGTCAACATCACACGTGGCATCGTTTGACTCGTCTGATTTGGCCAAAGAACGATTGAGTTTTGGCGGGTTAATGGGTGGATCGGGTCGACCCGAATACAAAGATTCGGATTTTACAACTTGCTTCACCAACTATTGCCACGTGGCACAATTATGGCCATTGAATCATGAACGGTTGAGATTTAGTCAAAATTGCTAGCCATCTCATGTACTCATATCTATTGTAAACTCATTTCATCATCCAATCAGTGCTCAGTCAACAGAAAAAGTCAACTAGTTTTACATAAGCCCAATTTTAAGCCGATCTTGACTGATCTTAAGGTTTTCGGTAGGGATGGCAAAATCCTCCACAGGTTTGGGGCCTCATGGTGCCCCACCCCAAATGGGAAAATTTTTTAATAATTTTTGGGGAATGGGGTGGGGAGTGGGGGAAAAATAATCCCCAAATTGTTAACGGGGTGGGGTTTGGTATTGCACTCCCCACCCCACCCCCACCCCAATCCCCATTATATATAAATATGTGTTTAATTCTTATTTAATAATTTTATTTTATCAACTATAATGTCAATTAATAATTTTTTTTTATTTTTATGTAATATAAACAATATATGAATAAAAGAAAACCCTACAATATTTTTCAAGTCTAAAACATTATTATGTTTTCTTTTCTCTTTTAAGGTGTTACTCTCTTTAAATATTTTTCACTTTGAATATCATTTTAAGCTATTGTTTCAAATTTTTAGAGATTTTAAAAAAAATTAAATACTTCATAATATGGTGATGATTTTATTTTAAGTTTCTAATTTTTAATTTACTAAAATCATATATTTATATCTACTATAAAATACGTAAATGGGGAATGGGGTGGGGATGGGGAAATCATTCCCCACGTGGGGATTCCCCATCCCCAGCCCACTAAATTTATTGAGGAATGGGGTGGGGAATGGGGTAAGCCTCCCCACCCCCACCCTACCCCATTGCCATCCCTAGTTTTCGGACCTTCGGAATCCAAATTTGTCCTCCATTTATCTGTTCGGAGCCTCGAATTACATAAAATTAATATTTTACCTAATAAACACATAAAAATACACAAAATTAAATATATTTAAAACATAATTAATAATTCCTAATATATTACACAAACAAAAATATAAATTATAACATAAGCACAAAATAATATTATTATCGCTTGATAATTAAACAATTTTTAATACTAATCACTTGCCTTTGAAGTTTCTTTGTCTCCTCCAGGTTGCTCTTCTATGTTGGTCAATTTCAAATTGTTGCATCGGGTACAAAATCAATATGATGCTCAATCCCTCGAATTGGAGGCAAATCATGTGGTGTTCCTTGAGAAAGAAAACCTCACATTCATGCAAGAGAGAAGTAATAGAACTAGGCAAAGTAGGGTCAAGTTCATTAGTGTTTAAAAATGCTTCTTTGTACAAAAGTACAATCATTGGCTAATGTGAAAACAACACCTTTTTTTTTATCTCACTCACTCTTGTATAGAAATTCTTTTGTTTTCCCTCAGATTTTCTCTCAATGGCCACATTTTTCTTGTCTTTTTCTCTCTCACTTTTCTCGACCGCTTTTTTATTTTCATTTCCTTTTTCTCTCTTTCCTTTTGCTCACTCTCTCTCTATAGACTTAGTTGGTCTCCATAAACCTGTTTTGATGTCAATGGAACAAGAATGATATTGCATTGATTAAATATAAATGAATATTTATTGGTGAAGCCATTATACTTCACACATCTATCGAATTGCCAAGGTCACCTACGTAATAAGTGTCAAGCCTGCATTGGTACTACATTACATAACACTTTATCTTTATATTTGTCAATCCAAAAAGTCACTATTGCTTGCTTGTTCACTTTTACCTCATCACTGGCAATCAACCACTATAGTTTGTGCGGCTGTGGATGTTTAAGTACTGAAAGCCCTAACTTCTCGACCATGATAGTACTAGCAACATTAGTACAACTTCCTCCATCAATAATCAAACTACATATTTTGTTTTGAACACAACATCTAGTATGGAAAATGTTTTCCTGTTGCACTGCTTCGTCTTCTTTGACTTGCACACTCAAATCTCTCCTAACTACTAAAGTCAATCCACTAAGGGCTGTATAATCTTCATCTTCGACGTCCTCCAATGATGACATCTCATTTTTTTCTTTTTCATCTTCAGTCACAATCTCACCATTGTCCTACAACACCATAACTCTTTTATTCACACATTCACTTACAATGTGCCCCCTACCTTGACATTTAAAACACTTAATATCATGATTCCTAATAGTGTGAGTCACGGTGTTACCTTGTGAATTGTGCTTGGAGGGCTCGAATCTCAGCCTAGGTGTAGTAGATGCTTATGGCCCATTGTCTCGCTTCACATAGGTATGCTTTTAAGGAGTGGAACTCGAGCTTAGGGCTCCACGGGTTTACCCCTCCTTTTCAGTTGGCGCTCAATCTTGATGGTTTTGTGGACCATCTCCTCAATCTCCACATAATGTTGCAACTCAGCCATATTTGTAATCTCCCAATTAAGGCTATTTAAGAATCGTGCCATGGTAGCTTCTCTATCTTCCTCTACATTTGCTCTAATCATGGCAATCTCAATTTCTTTGTAATAATCCACCACGCTTCGGCTACCCTATGTAAGACTTTGTAATTTTTGGTACAAATCTCGATAGTGGTGGTTAGGTACAAAACACCTTCTCATCAATGATTTCATTTCATCATATGTTTCAACTAGGCGTTCCCTATTCCGCCTTCTGTTTATAACAAACTAATCCCACCAAGTAATAGTATAGTTAGAAAACTCAATCACAGCCAATTTCACCTTTTTTGCCACTGAATAATTGTGGCAATCAAATATGAACTTTATTTTCTTCTCCCATTCAAGGTATGCTTTCGGGTTAGATTTACCTTAAAAAGATAAGATCTTTATCTTTATGCCACCCAAACCATCATTCTTATTCCTAGGTCTCCTACCCCGTCCATCTCTCTTATAACTACCCACTGAGTCGTCCCCTTCATCATACTCATCCCTATAATAGTCATTGATCTCTCCTTGAGCCGAAGCTCTTTCCTTTATTCATGCTTAGGGAACATGTAGGGGCTACCCCACACATGTTTTCTCTACTTGATCCAAACACTCGTATATGTGCTCTAATTCAACCCTCATCATCCTTCTTATCTCTCCCATCAATAATTGAATTTGCAAATTTTGAGTTGTTGCGTATTGGTCCTCTTCATTTGTATTTCGCTCTGAGTTGTGAGACATGGTTAATATCTGCAAAAAAGTTAGAAATAATATGGAAATGACCTCACCTCACTCCCTTACGTATTTTCACTTAAGAAAATGACTCACTCAATTCCACTCGTATTTCACTCAAATTTATTAGCTTTTACCCTCTAATATGCTCATACTCTCTTGTCTTTTTCTACTCGTAGTAATTATCACCCAGTTCTTATCAAACTAATCAAATCAATATCAATTTTCAATAGCAATTCTCAAGATTACACTAAAGAGACTCGAATTTCAAAAGCAAGAATACAATTCGTACGTAGATTAGGTTTCAGAAGCACAAATTATGAAAATTTCGGACAAGAACGTTCACGTATGGGGTAAAACTAATTTTGGACTCTTTAAGACACAAATAATAGAAAATGGACAAAAGATTTTAAATGTAGATCGGGGACTCTTTTTTAAGGGAACTGAATAGATAAAATTTACGGATTTAAGGAGAATTAAACCACAAGGATGCAAGATTGATAAAAAGAAACCCTAAAAATCACACAACACTGTTCATGATTTTTTTTGTTGTTGTTTTTTTAATACTAGAACAAGAATAAAAAATCTCAATCAAGAGTGGAAAACAAAAAAGATAGATGCATCTGACCTTGGTGCCTAAGCTATGATACCAAAATAATACGAACCCTGTTAAGAACTGACGTGACCTTAATCAATTAAGTCTCCAAGATCGAATAAACTAAGGGTGTTCAGAATCCAATCCGATTTGCTCAATCCGTCCGATCCACAAAAATCCAATTTATAAAAATCCTATCTGTGAATTGGTGGATCGAATTGGATTGAAAATTTAAATATCCGTAGTCGATGGATGGGATATGGATTTACTTCTGTAAATCTGCAAAAATTAAGTTTTTATTTAATTAAAAAATAAAATTCATAAAGGTAGGAATGCTACTTACTCGATAACAATATTAAAGTAATTAAAGTATAGTTAAATCAACACAATCTTTTATCTTATTCGATAACAATATAAAATATTTGAATAATTAAATAAGCAAATATAGCTTCCTAAATATCAAAAATTATAAAGCAAAACAAAAACCCTAAGCCAAACAAAATATTTTGGCATATAACACCAAATTTCTACCCCATCGCATGTACAAGTCATCATTGTTTCACTTCATCACTTAAGGTAATTAAGCTTAATTTCTTACTTTCTTTTCAAGCTCTTCAAGTTTCTTAATTCTTCCTGTTACATCCAAACTCTCAAGTTTCAATATTTAAATTCATAATTTAGTTAATTTTCATGTATTGATCTAAACAAATGAAAAAAAATTTCGGTGTGTTATATTTTGAAATTTTGAATGAATTATTCTAGTTTTATTTAAACAATTAATTTATTTAATTCTTGTTTAATTTTGAATTTAATTGGTGGTAAAATTATTTTACATTAGATTTTTTAATTTAATAAATTATTTTTAGATTAGATTTTTTTTAATTTAATTACTTTGTAGATTGGAAAAAATTAAAAAAAAATTATTCGCAAATCAATCCGCCAAATGGTGGATTGGATATGATTGGGTCAAATCCGCATCCAATCCGCAAACATATGGATTGGATTTGGATTGAGTTTTACTAATCCATGGATTGGATTCGATTGAAAATTTATAATCTATAAAATCATGGATTGGATATGGATTGATGTCCAATCAGCAAAATCCAATCCGCGAACACCCTTAGAATGAACCTAGAATTAAATGGAACCGCGAGCTCATGCTTAATGGAAGCATGAGCCTTGGTATGTGAGGACGCCACAATTAGTTATGGATGATTTGATTGATAAGTTAAGAGTTAGAATGCCATGGAAATTCCATAAGTTCAAAGAGTTTATTTAAGAACCAAAGAGAATTAATTTTCTCACCAATTGCATCAAAACTGACATGTCTCTGTTTATTGGATGTGAGTACATTATATAGCGTTGGTTACAAGAATTTTTTGAAATAAATTCTAAACCAAAATTAAATCGAAATCCTAATCTAAACGAATAGGAAAGAATTGAAATTAAATCAGAATTCTAATATAAGCAAATAGGAAAGAATATAAATCAAATTAGAATCCTAATAGACTTAAATGCCTTACATCAATTAAAATAGAAACTCGGCAATTAAAATTGATTTGTTTCTGTACTAGCCTCCTCTAGAAACGAAAAAGTATCTAAAAAGTAAAGTAACATATTTTCCCGCCATAATGTGCAAGCCAACTTCCTATTTCATGTTAGTGATTATTTGGAAACTTCAAGAGTTTGACTCATGCATTTATCCTGTGTGATTCTTCAATGGGCTTCCACAAATTTGATTGAGCCCAAGTTGCTTGAATCAACTCATTAAGCGCTTCTTTGAATTTCTTTACTCGAGCTCTTGTGACGAGTCTAGCAGGAATTTGAATAAGATCTAAATATACCTCATCGCATGTGATTGTGACAGTTTTGTCCTCAATTAGGACTAAGAAAGCTCTTGAGCAACTTGCCATGATCAAAATGAGCTAATAAAACTACTAAATAAATCTTCATGATCAAAGAGCTAAGAAAGCTTCTAAATAAATCACCAGGATCAGGGCTAAGAAAGCCCATGAGAGAATGGCCATGATTAGAGAACTAAGATAACATCAGCCATGATTAGAGAACTAAGAAAACTCTAGAATAAGTCACCATAAAAGACATTTATTGCTAATTTTTGTTTTGTCCGGGGGCCGGAGCTCCCTTGGTTACCTCACTTTCTCCCAAAGGTTACAAGACAAGTGAATGAGTAACTAGAAGGAGCCACACGCCATTAAGACCAAATTTTGTCTTTTAGTTTCTTGTGCTTGAATTCTTTCAACACAAGAAGCTAGGAGGATCTTATTGAGGGTGAATTTAGAATGATATTTTTGTACCAATAAATGAATGATATGTGAACAAATATAAAGGCAAAATAAGCATAATACTTGGAGCAATATAAAGATGCCATTTGGAACAATTTACTATATTAGATGGGCCTAAAAATTAACGGTCAAGTCGTCAAGATTGGACACTTTAGGTTATTATAGGAAAGAATAAACCTACTACAAAATGAATATTCTTGGCTTTTTTTCCCTAAGTATGACAAATAGCTCTAAAATATTCTCTCTTTTTAACCTAAAGATGATATCTAGGACTAACTTTTATTCACTTTCTTTACCACTAAATCCTACTATATAAATGTCTTATTTAACTAATATTTGTGGCTCTCCATCCTCTCTCTCATTCTCTCCTCATTCCACTCTCTTTATCTCTCTATTTTTTTTTCTCTCTCCATCGTTTAGATCATTATCCAATTCTCTATTTTGGGGAGGCCATTTTTATTCTCCACCTTTATTATTTTTTGAACTATATTATCACTCTCCATTTCTTTATTCACCATCTTTATCTTTATCAACGGCAAACATCTTGATATAGTTATCTGGTTTTTGTTATTCAATAGAGATTACAAAAAATTCACTTGGCCTGTATTCAGACCGGACCCAACCTATGTGATCTGGGTAAAATCCAGCCCAAATTAATAAATGAAATGGTTTTAGAAATTGAAAAGTCAATATTGACTATTTCCATGCATGGGTCCAAGCGTGAGCCAAAAAACCTGAAACCCAGATTGATGCCCGATTAAATTTTTTTTAATTTAAAAAAAATAAAAAATAAAGAAACACAAATAAACCCTTTACCCATTTACAAACCCTAAACCTAAACTCTCCTCACAACACACACACACACAACACAAGCCGCCACCTCCAGCTCTCCAAGCAAACACAACCCACCGACCATCGTTCACTACACCTCCACAACCCACCATTCATCGCATCTACAGCACTGCACCAGCAGCATCCCAAGCACCGTACCATACTGCACCTCCAGCTAATGTTGTTGGCGTTGGCGGCACGCACTGCACCTCCAGTCTCTATCGTCACTGTCATGCATAGCCTACAGCCTTACACTTTAGAGTAGCCAGCTGTATAATATCAGCTTGTATGTTTGTTTTGGGCCAAGATTTCTATCAATAAGAAACTATGATACTGAGTCCTTAGAAAAATTGTTTCAACTGCGTTTCATCAATTACCTATGAATAATTGCAACTCTTTTTATATGAATCTCTACTATTTATTGTGCATGGCCACACACATACATTCTAATGGAAGTTTAGATTGAATAATTTACTAAATGGTTTCCTGGAGTTGTCTTTGTTAGACCAGGTCATTAAAAGAATACCTAGAGTTGGATTCCTCATCCTAGTCTAGTTGAATGAATTAACTTTACAATACAAAGGATGCAGAAAGAATTATTCTTAAGTATTAAAAATTTAATGATACATTTTTTTTAATTTACTATAATCAGGCAACTGAGGCCTGGATCAAAAAATCGTGACTGAAGGGTGTGCATACCCAGCCCAAACCCAATGTTTTGCCATCCTTATTATTCATCTTGAATAACAGGAAATTTTTTGCGACCTTTCATTTATATAGTGAATTGGTGATGACTTGCTCCCATGGACATAAGTTAAAGGCCAAATCATGTAAACATCATGTGCTCTTTATATTTATATTTATTTTACTGTATTTTTAATATGAGGACAAGATTGCCTTTCACGTATGAGCTTATCTAAGATATCCCGATTATACTTAATATTTTGTGAAACCACCTTAGTTATCCCCTGAGTACACTTGAGCTACTCCTAAGCACCATTAGTCCCCTCAGGGGCGGATCTGTTACTGGGCTATACCGGGCTGCAGCCTGGTATAAGAAAAAAAAATCAATGAGTTTGATTAAAATTATGAAAATGCCATTAATTATTAATTATGAAAATACCATCAATTGTTAATTACAAGATACCATCCATCATTATTACTTTTCCTTTACTTCCACCAATACCATTAGAAAAAAAAAAAATTCCAAACCCTTCACGATTCTTCATTCTTCATCAATTCACCTTCACTGCTTCACAAATCATAATTCATCATCCATTCATATTTTCCAATTTCTTTGCAATCTGTACATTTTTCTATTGGTATGTTAGTATACTTTTAGAACTTGTATAAATGATTTATTTTTCTTAGATAGATTTTATTGATTTATTTTACATATTATTTTAATTTATTATTTTGAATGTTTGATTGACTTTTTTTTAAATTAGTTTTGTGATTTATTAGTTTGAGTTGATTTATTATTGTTATTTTTTCACTAATAATATTATTTTAAAATGGAAAAGATGAAGAAAAATGAATTGTTTAATTTATTTAAGCATGTTAATTAAGCTTGTAATTATTTATTTATTAATTAATTCTTATGTAGTTTCATGTTATGGTAATTTATAGGTTATAATGTCCGATAAACCCAAGCTAAGGAAAACACTCCTTTCATTTTTTGCCAAAGTAGATGGAGCAATTTAAAGGATCCGTTTAAACATATTGATAAAAGAATGAATGCACAATCTTCACAATAAGGTTTAGAGAATAGGTTGTGGCTAAAAACCTCAATAGTAGCTACCAAGTGGTTAGATACTATTGATTTAGAATCCATAATTGAAAAATTTCATTGTTTGAAGCCGCGAAAAGTACAACTTTAGTTATATTTTTGTTTTGAATTACATTTTTATTTTCTATTTTTATAAAATTATTTTGTTTAAAGTAATTATTATTTGGTGTAAGATTTTTAATGTCCTCATCTTATTATGTGTATTTTATTTTTTCTTATAAAATTTTATGTTCACTTTACAATATAACTTTTTTTTAAAAAAAATTAGCCCGGGGTACTTTAAAATCTTGGATCTGCCCCTGAGCCCCCTCTATATCGACTCTTATGGATTCCACTGAGCTCTCCCTATTATTCCACATATGACCACCTCAGCTCAGTATAAAGATTACCTTATCTTATCACCTAGTGTTCCTCAGATAAACATCAGAAAAACAAACCTAAATCCAAATTTAGCACAAGCTCCCTCAAATAGAAATTAATTTATTTGAATCAGATTTGAGCTGTAGTCAGTAAAAACTACTCGATTGGTTCGAATTAGATCTTGACAAAAATTTGGTGAAACAATAGTATTGACATTTTCAGTTTAATTTTATAGAATTATCAGCTTCCTTCATTATATCAAAAAACGGTTTGAGAGATTGATTATAGCCTCATAATATCAAAAAAGGGTATGAGAGAGTGACTCGATTATAAGTACGGACATCCGTGGACTGCCGTCCAGTAAAATCTGGATTTGTTTTTACACTACATAATATCGAAATGTAGGAGGGAAAAAAAAAAGTGATTCCAAATTTAATAAAGAATTATTGGCTGTAAACTCCTTGAAGATTTGTGACATATTAGCCCATCGCTAAAACTTTGTTTCATCTGGTGTGAAACCAATTATTTTGTTTTATTTTAAGTTATTTTGATCGAGTGTGAAAATAATGATTTTCAGGATCACAGTGAGCAGCTAAATTGATAACAAAATTTATTGTGTTGGGGAGATTTTGTGAACACAAGATTTGGGGATGATTATGAAAGCCAAAGCATTCAAAAATTTTTTAAGCAGGCAGAAGAATAAGATGGATGACTAAGAATAAAAAGAAAAAAAAAATGTGAATGTTGAAATAAAAATTTAAAATAGAAATGATCCTCAAGTTTTCTAATTTACAAATACAAATAAAGGAATGAGAGCTTTTATAAATAGTACCTTTAGTTGATAACTGATCCCAAAGTCCAAACAAGACAATTGCCATATAATTATTATAATTAAATAGTTTTTTTTCTTTTAAATCAATTAATTTTAATTTGGACAAGTCTTTGCAAGACAATAGTCTCTACGAATTTTTATGGGATAATTCGTCAGAAAAGAACGGCTCAACGGCATGAATATTTATGTTTATCCTAATTAGCTGATGATGTGCTTCTATATGACCTATCTGTATATAATTAATTTTAAAATTTGCTCAGGTCAAGAAATTCAAAACAAATCAACGTGAAATACGGACAATTAATTACATGGAACGTGCTACCTTCCATTAATTAAAAATAAATAAAACTTAGTAGTCTTTGATAATTTGAAAAAGATGGGAGAAAATTGTAAGAAAAATAATTAGAAAATTGTTAAAATACAGAAGGATCGTGAAAGATCTGCAGTCTGCTAGAACTTTGATATAATAATTGGAGTATAACAGAGGCTTTAATTGAAAAATATGTGGATAGTAAACAAGGTGATATATGCACATTAATGAAATTTATTGTTGTAACAAAAATATCCTGGAATATTTCCGGTGTATAAATGACGTCATATATATGTCAATATTGAAAAGATAAAACCATAGACTGTTTACACAAACTAATGCGACGTTAAGGTATGATTGAATAAAAGTATAAATAAACGATCCGTACTTTCATTAAATGTTTTTTAATACTTTTATAAAGCCAATATATTTATATTTATATAAACTTTATATACAACAGTTCATACAACAATTTATGGCTCATTTATGCTTACATTTTGTGGAAGGTCTAATGTGCAGTATATACAAATATATGTCCAAACCTCTTGATTATTGGGTGCGGATTCTTTCATATTTTAAAATATAAACCTAAAATTAATTACTGACCTTTTTTATATTTTAACATTAGATTGTATTATAATTCAAAGATATTATTACTTAATTTTAAACTTATATTTTAGAACATATAGATGTCTGAACCCGATTATAGACTATACATATATTATACTTATTTGAATAATTAATTTGGTTGACTGTGGAAATCGAAGTTACACGCCTGTACATATTTTTTGAGATAAAAAGTAAGAGTGAGAAATTAAATAATAATAATAATAATTTTTGAAAACATATATATCCACAAACAAAAAGGCCAACGTAAGAAATGGATGCGGCGTTGCTTGCTCCAAAGCATGCAGTATGTGGTCCACGTGCATGCGTTATATGTACAGAAGTTTAATCAATTTATTTACATGCGTTATATGTACAGAAGTTTAATCAATTTATTTATTTATCTAATTAATTAGAAACGGATTTAACGCACGTTAATTACAATTATTTATGCCAAGTTTATATAAAAATAGTTGGGGTATTTTGTGATGATTGATGCTTTGCTTAATTTGTTGAAATACTAAGGGTCTGTTTGAAATTGCTTTTGGGAGGCTTAAAAGTGATTTTAAAAAGTTAAAAGCTAATTTCAATATTTAGTAAATTTTTTGAAAAATCTCTTTTGACAAAGTCACTATATTCAGCACTAGATTTTGAAAAAGTGATTTTGAAAAAGTTGAGAAAGAATACCTTTTCAAAATCTAATTTTGAGAATAACTTTTATACTTAATATAATTTCATATATATCATCAAATATATTATAGGAATTGAAAATTATCTTTACTAATTTATAAATAAAATCATTAACATTAAAGAGATTATTATTATTACTAATTATATCGAGATAAAAAATAAAATTAATGATATAAAATATTTATTTTAGATATCAATTATTATATGTATATATATATGTTTATAAATGTTCAAATAAAATTTGATTTAACATTATGTTCAACTCATCCATTTATATTTTTACAGTAATTTAACAGTAAGATTACCAAATATATACAACTGTTTTTAAAACTTACAATACTTTTAATTAATTCTTTTTACAGCTAATTATTTTTACAGAACAGCTAACGATAATTATTTTAAAAACTACAACATTACTAAACTGACTGTTAATTTATATCTCAATTGATGTGTTATTAATAAAAATTCACTATTTAAATTAAAATTAATAAGATTTAATAATTATCTCTCACTTCAATCAATTGGATAATAACATATTATTTATGACATCAATTGAAATATGAATTAAATACCTCAATAAAATAAAATATAGTATTATATTATTGTGATAGGTGTATGGCTATCCACTTATGGCATTGGAAAGAAACATGAAAAATCCATGCAATGTTATCACCGCTAGCCATCCTATGGTTGTACTCGGCATCATTTGATTGGTTGATGAATGCTATAAATAGAGAGCATTGCTCTCTGTAAATTAATTATATCCCGAAAATTGAAAGCAATAGAAAGTTATGAGCTTAGTTTGTACCTTTTGGCATATTTCAGGGTAAAAGCTTATTTAGTCCCTATATTTTAAGATTAGTATCTATTTATTCCTTATATTTTTAAAAATACCTCGAAACATTCCTACCGTTAAAATATTGATACCCCTACCGTTACTTTTTATTTCTTTTGGCTTACTTTTATAATATTATCCTTTTATAATAATTTTTTTATTTGGACATTAATAAAAAGAAAATAATTAAAATACCAAATTAACCCTAAAAAAATTATATTAATTTTTATTGTCAAAAATTAAATTATTACTTTTTATTTCTTTTGGCTTACTTTTACAATATTACCCTTTTATAATAATTTTTTTGTTTGGACATTAATAAAAAGAAAATAATTAAATTACCAATTTAACCCTAAAAAATAAAAAAAATATTAATTTTTAATTGTCAAAAATTATATGCAAACTACCAAGTGTACAAATGGTGCTTGCAAAAAAATTAATATAATTTTTTTATTTTCTAGGGTGAAATTGGTAATTTAATTATTTTCTTTTTATTAATGTCCAAACAAAAATATTATTATAAAAGGGTAATATTGTAAAAGTAAGCCAAAAGAAATAAAAAGTAACGGTAGTGGTATCAATACTTTAATGGCAAGGATGTTTTGAGGCATTTTTAAAAATAAAGGGACTAAATGGACACTAATTTTAAAATATAGAGACTAAATGAGCTTTTACCCCATATTTCATATAGCCCATCTCATTTCTAATTTTCTTTATTATCCATAATATTTGTCTAAATTAGCAATTACTTCCGGCCTAAATCTATCAATATTTTAATACGGTATTATACTATTATATGTCAGTTGGTTTAGTGGCGAACTCAGATACTTAAATTAGGGGAGGGTTTAGTTTAAAATGTTTTAATTTAATTTGGGCTGCTTATTTTTTTTTTTAATGTTCACAATGAGTGCAACATTTAAATTAAATAATTCGTTGTTATTGTTTTTTAAAATTTAAGAGACAATACTAAAATTTGAGTTTTTGAGAACCAAATATCTAAAGAAACAAAATATATAGCTATTAGAATTTGAACCAAATCTCCAAAATAACTGAAAAGCACTTTTACCACTAAACTACAAGTATTTTCTTTATAAAAATGGGGTAAAGGACACCTACACACTTACGGTTTAAGGAAATAGTAAAAAAAAACCCCAGGTTTTAAAAAAGGAACACCAAGACCCCTTTTTGCCCATAATACCCTTTGACTATAATAATTAGAAAATTGACTTTAAAGGTTTTTAATTAACACAAATTTTCTGGCAAAAAAAAATTAACACAAATTTAATATAATCTATCTAGTAGACTAATAATATTAAATTATTTTTTATATTTAAAATAATATTAAATCATTATATTTATTTTAATAATATATTTGTAATATTATAAAGATTTTAAATAAACTTTTGGGTTAAGTAGATTTTACAATTAAAATTATCTCCATATTAATAATATTAAAAGTAACTTTTACATAATATTCAAAATAATTTTAATTTTATTTATTTATTTTAATATTATGTTTCTATCTATTATTAAAAATTACTTTAATATAATAAAATAAGTCTAATAGATTGAAAAATATAAAAATAGTTTTAAATATTAAAATTATTTTGAAATGTATATTATTACATTTATTTTAATGCCATATTTCCATTTATTATTAAATTTTGGGTTTTTTTTTGGATTTATAGAGTTAAAGGGCATTATGGTAAAAAAGGAGTCTCAGTGTCCTTTATTGAAAACTTTGAGATTTTTGTGACTATTTTCTTAAACTTTGAGAGTGTAGATGTCTTTTTTCCTAAAAAAATGTAAATTTTTTTCGTTAAACTCTCTCAAAAAAATTTGAGATACATTTAAAAGGAAAAATAATGGCTCGGCATGAGCTGGTCAGATAACGTACTGTGTATGTTTCTCCCAGTGCTTCGATAATTGTATAGTTTCTCATAGTCTGTTTAAGACTTGAACTTTCTTGTTTAAAAGATGCTAACTTTTTTCAAATATAGAATTTCCTTTATTATTAACTTGTAGTTACATGCGTTTGCCTTTCATTTTCATTATAATATTCTCCTTTTATGCCTTACTGCCACTCATATTTTGAGGATAAGATTCATTAAGTTCTCTTAACATGGGCTGTTTTTTTTTTTTTTTACTTAATAACTTAACTCACTTAATTTGAATTAGTTCAGTTATTGAGTCCGCTTGTTTTATTAACTTAATTAAAACTTTTAATCAATAAGTCATTAAATTATTAAGCTAATTTTTTTAACTTTTTACTTAATCTAAAAAGTTTGAAAAATATCATTAAAATATATTCTCTAAAATATTACTACCTAATTGATTAATTTTCATTCTCACTTAAATAAAAAATTTAATAATTAGCATTTTTACCTATCTCTATAACTTGTGATAATATAGTGGTAGACTATATTATTTTTATCTTGTTATTATCTTCAAATTAGCATTATTTATCTTCATAATTTTTTATGAATATTTTTTTGTATAAAAACATCATAAACTACAGTAAAATTGATTAACATACACTAATCTAAAATATTAAAGGATTGTATTCAATTGAACATGATTTATGTTATAATAATATATTATCTTTTTTATGTTCTTTGAGATGTTTATTATTTGTTTAATATTTATAATTTGTAAGGGTACAAATGTAAAAATATTAGTTTTCAATTTTTTTAAGCAAAAATATTAATATTTATTTTTAGCAATTAAAAAATAAATATATCATTTATATTTGATATTCAGCTCTATTTATAATTTCTACTAATTCATTTTTATTCAAATTCCAAAAAAAAAAGAGACCACCTAAAGTTTTACATAATATTTTCTTGACTGATTTAACACATAATTATATGATATAATTCTCTCTCTCTCTCTCTCTCTCTCTCTCTCTCTCTCTCTCTCTCTCTCTCTCTCTCTCTCTCTCTCTCTCTCTCTCTCTCTCTCTCTCTATATATATATATATATATATATATATATATATATATATATATATTCTCCCTCCATTTTGAATTTGGCAGCCGAGCCCGTTCCATTCAAAATTAAACTAATTCTTCCAAAGATATTGTGAACGGAGTTAAAATTCTTGACATCTTGCTTCCCTTGGATAATTCTCTTTTTAATTATTGCTTTCGCCACTAGGCCTTTGGCCGAAGTGGTTGGGCTGCTACCCTCACAAGTGTGAGGGCAGTGGTTCAAGCCCCCACAAAAGTATTGTGGGGACTAAATATTTATAAGTTCTTCTCCCTTATAAAATGCGAGTGGAGCATGGACATCCCTCCTCTGTGAGGGTTATTTGTCTGGGTGTACTTCATAGAATTTAATGTAATAATGTAAGTCTCAGTTATGTCTATATTATTGTAAATATCAGTGTGATGTCGGTTATAATAGCAGTTGTAATTGTAAATATCTGTGCAATGCAGTAATCTGATGCGTAATCAGTATTAAAAAAAATTATTGCTTCTTTTTTATAATTCTCTTTTTAATTGTTATGATGAATAATGTTGAACTCTTGATATCTTGATTCTGCTATATAATTCTACTTTTAATTGTTTGCACCGTACATGTACAGACAACAGCCACCGCATCAGAAGGAAAAAGAAAATAGAAGATGAAGTTAATTAGTATTTTATCCGTAAATAATTTACGATTATGTGACTTAGAAGGTGAGTTTAAAAAGCAACAAAAATAAAATAAAATAGTACCTATGTTCAGTTTTGGTCTTCCAAGTAATAGTATTTAATCATGGTTTTGTAGTTGACAATTTTAAGATCTGATCCAAAGGCTCTTATGTTATGGGATTTCGTATGGGCTTCATATTCACATGAGAGAAGATGATGTCAGATATTTTATATTCACATGCTTTCATAAATTAATTATTAGTTTCAATAACGAGAGCAATTTACCATCTCGGATTTGATATTGTTAGATATTGCTAGGGGTTACCATTCTGATATCTCTTATAATCTATCCTAACAGAGTTAAAAATAAATATATTAAGAAACCCTAATATAGTTAGAAACTTCCTTTTCACTTAAGGGCAGTTAAAAAAGCAATACAACCCATTAATATATATATATATATATATAGAAACTGCGAATTTAGAGGGATAAAATAGTTATTTTATTTGGTGAAGAGGGCTGCTCAAATTGATAATGAAAATTTTGTGTGTGTATGTGTGTGTATGTATATATATAAATGCGGAAAGCAAGCAATCAATAATATTTAAAAAATGGTAATTGATTCTTGTAGTCATTATTTTAATTGAGGGGTTTAATTTATTAATAAAGGATCTAATTAAAGTCAAAGCTTAGATGCGACCTAGTGTGTGTAATATACTATCCCTTTGAGATTAGAGAATTGACTTTGGTGTGCCTCAAAAGCAGCATATATTATTACAAAGAAAAATTCTGCATCTTGTTCTTCTCAATGGATCAAACAGATCAAGAAAGTGAAATGGAGATTGATCTCTCCTTGAAAATAGATGCTCAAGAAGATGAAAAACCAGAAAATGGAGACCAAAATCAAAAAGTGCACGAAGACAGATTAGACGAAAAATATTCACAAGACAAAGAAAGAGAAGCTGAAGAATTATCCTTACAGGATGAAAACAAGAACACAGGAGAGGTACTATATCTATTACTCTCTCTCTCTCTCTCTCTCTCTCTCTCTCTATATATATATATATATAAACACACGAATATCCTTTTCCTTTTGCTCTTTCTTCAGTTGTCCTGTTTATATCGTTTTCCTTTTGCAAGGAAAAAATATTTGCAAAGGGTTTTTCCTTTTTTTTTCCTCTTCTCTTATACTATTGTAATTTGGAAAACCTTGAAGGTAAAAGAAAATTTTATTGTTTTTGTTCTGATGGAACAAACAAATTAAAGCTGCTATCCCTTGTCAGTTATCCGTGTTGCAAAAGGAGATGAATAGGATGAAAAAAGAAAATACATTGCTGAGGAAAGTGGTAGAGCAAACAATGAAAGATTACTATGAGCTTCAAGTGAAATTGGCCGCGATTCAGCAAAGTAGCCAGCAAATGGTATGATTCATTTCTATTTTTAAATCTTCTTTGTTCTGAATTAATTTGAGAGTCAATTCAATTGGTCTGATTATTAAATAATTTTGGTGATGCCACATCTATTTTTTCAATTTGTTTAGGATATTTCACATGCCTTTTTCTCACTGAAGGGTAATGAAAAGGCTTTTCAAGAACCAAAGGGAGCTGCCCAAATTTTAGAAACGAAAAACGAAAGTCCCCGATCAGCATCATCAAGAGATGATTTTTCTAAAAGGATTAGTACGGAATTAGGGTTATCTTTGAGGTTGCAAATTGAAAGAGAGGAAGATAAAAAAGACAACAAAGAGGTCATTGCTGCAAGCTTTCCATTATTACAAAAAAAGGTTGAACAGAGTGATCAATTCTCTGGACATCCAAGCCATGTTGCCTTGCCACCAAACAGAAAAGCTAGGGTTTCAGTGAGAACAAGATGCCAAGCAGCAACTGTAAGTTCACCAATTGTCCAAACATTATTAATCAACCTTTTCGCTAAATGCTAAATTTGAGTTTGATTGTAGATCAATGATGGATGCCAATGGAGAAAATATGGTCAGAAAATAGCGAAAGGAAATCCTTGTCCCCGAGCTTATTATCGATGCACAGTTGCTCCTGGATGTCCTGTTAGAAAACAGGTAATTAAAATTCTCTAGCAATTTTCAGTAACAAACTTTTTATTGTATATATAATTTATATGTGTTATTCAATTCGCA
Organism: Citrus x changshan-huyou; assembly: GCA_039657385.1. NCBI lineage: Eukaryota > Viridiplantae > Streptophyta > Magnoliopsida > Sapindales > Rutaceae > Citrus > Citrus x changshan-huyou. The sequence continues at coordinate 12,461,214 of CM077549.1, forward strand.
CAAATTTTCATACATTTTTTTGTACTTTTAATTAATTTCTTCTATTCCTTTTTTTTTGTTATAATTATTTGACAAACCTTTATAATTTGGAATAAAGAAATATTTTCTAAATTTTGATTATTAGGTGCAAAGATGCCTAGAGGACATGTCAATTCTCATAACAACGTATGAAGGAACCCATAACCATCCACTCCCTGTGGGTGCAACTGCCATGGCATCAACGGCCTCCTCGGCAGCTTCATTTATGTTGCTGGATTCAAGTTACAATCCTCTATCAAATGCTGGCAATAATCCCGGTTTCTTCAAAGCATCTGATCTACATTACGAAAATGCACAAATGAACTCCTTTGCTTATCCGCCGAGCTCCCGACATGTAAACCCTAATGATCCTTCAAAAGGGATTGTGCTTGATCTAGCAGCAAGTTCCTATGATCTTCATCATCAACAACAATTATTATTCCCAGTGGCTGCTAGCTCCTCATCACATTCATCGTCTCAACCTGGTTTCAGCTGAATCATATCAAGCTATATCACAGTTATATTTGCACCATCTCTTATTTTAGCTCTAGAATGGAGTTGATATAGAAGTTGTGGATGCTAGTTGGTTTAATGGGTAAACTTTCTTCGACTTTGTACAAGAAATTTAAGATTTGAATCCACTCGTACTAAGGTTGAGTTGGGATTCAATTTATATTCATGTACGTAAATTTAAAAAAAAAATAAAGAGAAGAGAGAGAGAAGGTTGGAAAAAGCAAAGAAAATTACTCAAGTTGGCTAACATGTGACTACAATTGCTTCTGACCATAAATTTAGGGTTTCTGTTGCGGCTACTATTCCCTCCAGCTCTAATTAATAAAGAAAACAATTTATACAACTCATTCAACGTGGGGCCTTATTAAATTTCTTCTGTAATTCATCCTGGGATCCATGGGGAGGCTAGTAGCCGTGACAAGTGGGTCATTGAATAATCTTCGATCGGTATTCATCACCTCGAAGAATCAGAATAATACTTTGTTTATAAAAATAGAGGGTTTTAGTTATATATGTAGCATATTTGTAAAGAGTTTATATTTTCTAGATTTTGATTCCCATCTTCAATAGAATGTTGTTCCTAGTAAACACTATTATTTTTTGTTTTGGATCTTCCAAATCATTCTAGTGGGAGATTCAAACTCTTTTTTTTCTTTTTTTTTGATCCTTCGATAAAAAAAAATTCACTCTTTTCATTAAAATTGGAGGTAGAACCAATAAAGATTTCTTTTTCTATTAATTTCTAGATTTGAGTACCTCATTCAAGAATTGTTTTTGCTCCGGTCAGTAGGAATAAATAAAAAAGATAAATCCCTTATAATACACCAAATCTAACTTGGTTATTGATAGAGTAAATAGATTTGCCATTTCTTGAACAAAATCATGACATAACATGGATCCCCTCTGTTTTAGTCATGAAATAGATGAAACAAATTAAAAAATAGATTTTTGTCCAAGAATGAAATTTTATTGGAACTATCCATATCCAGTTCATCCTTCGAAACCATATCACAACCCAGATCTAATGAAATAGGATGAAGTGAGATGATATTTTGTAAATACATAATTATCTTGGATATATTAACATTTTTTCTCTGATTGCCTGGAAGGGACAAAAGAAACATCCACTTCTTTCTTCAACAATTTCTAGTCTCAAATGGACTCTCAGTAGGATTCTATGAAATTATGACCATCAGTTAGAGGAAGAAGAATGAATGGATCTTGTAGGATTCCCAAGAAATTCTTCAATATCTTCCAAAAGTATATGCGTATTCATCTACCTTTTATGTTCTTTGAATAGCTAGGACATTGATTGATCAATGTGTGATATTATGGATCCTCATAAATAATTACGGAATCAAAATGATCTCTGGATTGATCAGAAGATCCTTTCAATTGGCTAGAATCCGTTACTTGAACGAAACTAGATCTTGTGGAATCATATTGAATATTTGACGATACATTCCGTACCTTGGTAAAAAATCGATCCTTGTTTACCAACCACACATTGTCTAACCAAATCCAATTCTCTCTCGCTATGTTCCTCAAAAAATCCGATTCGTGCGGATTCTTCCCCCAACTAACGAAGAGATCTTGGCGGAATTGCCACATATGAAATTGAGCACAATTTTGCAAAGAAATAGCCCACTTGTTTCTCAAGAAGAGATGGGAAAAACGCTCAATATCATTTGATTGAATAGTTGACCCAGCCCCTTGTTGTTTGAGGAAAATTGGTATTTTTTCACGAAAAGCAAACATGAGATAACAAATCCAGTCTTTCACTAAGATTTCGAATAGATGTCCCGAATTCAAGTTGATTATGTTTCGCCTCTTACTCGGAGAAAGACGATCAAACAATTCCCAATCATGGTCCTTGCGGATCGGATCATCCATATAATATACAAAAGATATTTGAGATCTTTCTCTTTGAATGAGATCTCAATTCCAGCGACGGTTTCATTAGATATCTTACAACTAGAATCCCTCTTTTTTCCGAGCCAGTTCCTCCACCACCGCGAACCCCAGTTAGATTCAGGCATGATACACCTTTTAGTTATTGGGAGAACCCAAGTACTCTCTTTCGGATCCAGGAAAAAGGTTTTAGAGTTTTTTTTTTCTTTTGGAAGATACAAGAGCGAAACAATCAACCTATTGATACTAGAAGACCCAAAATTGAAATTTCTTCCAATGTAACAATTCTGGGTCCAATAGAATTCATAAGTATAGGAAGAATTGTTGGATCTCTAATCCAATTTTGTTGGATCCTTCATCTAACTTTGGATTTATATGTGAATAATCATGTGTTACATATTGTCGTATAAGGCTAAGCCCAATTAAAACTGATCTATTAAGATTTTCAATAATTTGGACTTCAATATATCTTATAGGGTGGGGGCCATTAATATATAGAGACTTAAGAGTAATTGTTATTTCTATGATGGGCTGAAATAAGAATATCTAAAGATAACAGAAAAAGTTATCTAAATAAATTATTATAGTGCCCAAGTCACATGTATCATTCTGTTCTTTTTGACATCCCGTCATCAAAGATAGTGCATAAAGGAAATTACAGAATTCATTAGGAGAATGTGTTGATTTAGAAGACAAACCACAAGATCTCTACAAACAAATTAAGCACAATGGATTCACGTATGCCTCTGCATATTTAAATAATTGATTTTTGATGATACAACATGAATGTTCCTGAATTTTAAGTGATGGCTTTAACCAAAGATTAGTGTTCTTACAAGAAGCCCTGCAAAATAGAGATTTTCTCTTTTGACCATATGTTGATTGTTAAGATGGTATATAAGGATCACTAGTACAAACAATACTACACACTTGATCGTGAAATATAGATTGCTTTTTTAACCCTATAAATTGTGTGAAAGTAAGATACTCTGAATTCATGGATCCAAGAGTCTTATAAAATGTTCTTCCTGGAAAAAATGTGAATGAAAGAATTCTGGAATTTATTCTACTCTTCTAATTTAATGAGGTTTTCTTGTCTTTGGATTTTGATTTGAATTCCTTTTTAGTAGGAAAATTATTCTAAAACAAGCATGTTAAATTTTATTATAAAAAGTTAAAGACACAAGCTATTGTATATTGGATTGTGCTATTGTAAATGCTGAAAAACAAAATTATACATTTATCAAAAATAAAGAGAAGACAACTAAATTAATGACAACTCCACTACATGTCACGACCCCGACCCTTAGGGCACGTGAGAATTAAGAATATTTTAACTATTACAATACTATGAGGTAGGAAAAAACAACAACAACAACACTACAATGAGAAATTTGACTAAAGCGCCTATTTACTGCAAATTTAAAGCAAATTCTAATACAACATATGAATACAATAAATGCAAGTAGAAAATATCTATTTTTAAAAGTGAAGACTTCTTAGAGGATTCCAAACTATAACAGAATAATCCACTGAAAGTTATAAACTTCTCAACTATAAGAAGACATCAAACTCTACTTTACCCCACGTATCGACATCCCCAAGACATGAAAAGTAATGGGCGTGAGCTAATAACTAATAGGTAGATATAAGTAATTGAGGTTTCAATAATATCAGTAAAGGCCGAATGGTTAGGGCTGCCGCCCTCAGAATATTCTAATCCCCACATAAGCATATAGGGATAATTCATTCTTGAATTATATTGTATAATTGAGTGCACTACAAGAAAACAAGTAATAGATGACGGAAAATAACTATCATAAAAGGAGGTGCATAACAGACAATTCATTCGTTATCTATGTCATTGTCATTAATTTATGATAGAATATTTTTTGTCATGAATTCATGATGTTATTTCACAGTCATATGTCCGTCACATAATATTTTGATATAAAAAAAATTTAAATTTAAATTTATTTAAAGTTTCGCGCAATTTTTTTAAATTTTTCAGGGGAAATTAAATTGTCATTTGTAAATTTATTATTCAATTTTGGGAAAATGTTTTATAACAGACTTTATGATGGGTATTTCCCATCATAAAGTTATATTTTAAAATATATATATATATTATGATTACAATTTATTTGTGAATTCCTGTTTACAAATTCAATTAATTAATAAAAATTGATATAATAAAAAAAAATAAAAACAATTAATATTAATTAACATCCATTAAATTCAACACATTAATTTCAAAATAAATACATTTAGTATGCAATGTCATCACCACCAATAGATAATAAAACATCCCAAATTAAAAAAGACCAAACTAAAATATAAAAAAATAGTTAAATTCCAATTCAACTTCAAGAAAACTTCAAATTCCAGCCACTAAGCCAAGTTACCCAACAAAACTAGGGGTGGGCAAAATCGGGTTCGAGTCGGGTTCGGATCAACCCGATCGGGTTTCGGGTTGGTCAGGTTGGATAAAAATCGATCCGAGCTCCATCTGAACTTATAACCCGATCCGATCCAATCCAAATTAATTCGGATCGGATAATTCGGATCGGATCGGGTTAAAAAGTCGGGTGGAGTTCGGATCGAATCGGGTTCGGGTTAATTCGGGTTTGGATTAAATTCGGGTTATTCGGATGAATTCGGGTCGGGTGTAATCAGATCGGATTCGGGTTAATTCAGGTTCGGATTAAATTCGGGTCAATTTGGGTTATAATTAATTTGGCAATTGGGGAGGTGAAATTAGGAAATTAATTTATTATAATTTTATTGTATTTTTTCCTGAGGGGTTTTGGTGCTGGAAAGTCACATGAAATTATCTTTTCTATTTTGTGTTGTTGATTATGAGGCTCATAATGAATCTTGCACCAAGCATGCTTACAAAATTTTGTTCATATTAAAATAAATTAGGTTATAAATTTAAACGGAGGATATGAACCAGATCAGATGTTACACAAAGGTTGTATTGGAGAGATATTCGTTAAACCCTGTTTTATATGCATCCCTGCAAAATATTATTAGTAAACTTTTAGGTTACTCTATTAAACGTAACTTTAATTGAGTTACTCCATTAATTATCTTTAATTAGAGGGAAGAGAGTGAAAGGGAGAAAAAAAATTGTATGACTTTTAATAAAATAACTTATAAATTTAAAAATTATGTACATATGTTAAAATATTATTTGTTAGTGGTTTCATATTAGATTATGAAGACCTGAAACATCAGGCTAGAATTTCTCCTGTCCAAAAGTTTTTCACAATCAAAAAATGAATTATTTTTTTTTCAAATTTTAATCTTATCCTATGGTCATGTTTGTTCAAAATTCAAACAAAACCTTAACGACTCGCTATGTGGCATAACAATAAGTCTTAATGTCTTATAGTAAAACCCATTAAATCTAATATTAAAATATAATAAATCACAAAAAAAAACCCTCTACTCTACCAAATGTCAGAACTCAATCAGGGATTGATTCATTTTCATTCTGGGCTTCTGGCAATAATAAATGAACGTGCATGTCCTTTATAAAACAAGCATTTGTGGCTTGTGCACTTGCAGAATTTGTCAATACAAAGAAATACTCACATTCTGGCAATAACAGAATTTGTGCACTTGCAGACTATTAAAACCAACCCAACTTGTCAATACAAAGAAAAATCTTTAATGGAGTATGCCATCAATGCTTTAAGCTATACCAAATACTCATACCTCTCCCACCTTCCTTGTCCTCCCTCATTCATCCATCCATTCATTTCAACCAACAAAAAAAGAAAACTACTATAGAATTAAATTCAAATGATTCAAAATTAAAAATTAACACAAAACATAAAATTAAAATTAACACAAAGTTTAAATTTAATAGTCTCCATCCAAAGCGCAATATCCAATTCTAAAATCTAAACATTAATCTTTAGAACACAAAATTAAACATAATTAAATAGTTTCCATTTTCCAAAACACAAATGACAAAGTTCCAAAATCCAAAACACAACAAAGTTTAAATGTAAATCTAGATCAACTTCCTCCACGGCTCCACCGTTCCTCGCAAGCACTTTGACAACTTTTAACTTCAATTTCTTCTACTCCAAGTTGAAGAATTGAAGCATATATCCCTTAGGGAAAAATTGAAAAAATAATATATGATAACCGTTTAACTACTTTCTTTAAGCCGCATTACAAATAAAGGGACATTAAACACAAACACATATGCCTGTGTGTACTTGATTAAATATAAGAAAAAAAATTAAGTCAATTGTGGCTTATTTCATGGCATTCATCACCAAGTAAATTTAATAATAATCCTAATTCCTAAGTAATACCATTCCAGCAATTTCAATGTGTCTAAAATAAATGAAACAATTATAATATTACAATTTGAATTAAAACTTAAAAATTAAAACTATAACAACTATTGTCTATTATTATAGTGTAAATTACAACCTAAACATAAAATATGAAATTATAAATAATAATATATATTAAGAATTACCTTTCAAATATCCATAACACCTATATCAGCGCTCACTGTTTCCACCGTTGAAGCTTGTGATCTTACAAACTCTTTAAAATGTCAAAAAAAAAATGAAATTAGTAAGTAACTTAAGTACATGTAGATGCTATTTATAAAGTTATAATGCATCTTAACTTTATAAAGTATGAGAAAAATATTACCTTCTTGTAGCTCCATATGGAATATCTGCTCTTTAATATCTTCCTGAAGATTGTAGACAGGATTAGCAAAAAGTTTAGCTTGTAACCAATTTTCGGTGCATATCAATGCCTCAACCATACAAGGGGTCAAAGAACTCCGATATTCGTCAATGACGCAACGCCCTGTGCTAAAGGCAGATTCAGATGCCACTGTGGAAACAGGAACAGCGAGGACATCCCTTGCAATTTTCTCTAATATCGGATACTTCGATCCATTAACCTTCCACCAAAACAAAACATTGAGCTTAAGATTGCTCGGATCTTCAACTGGGTCACTCAAATATCGTTCCACCTCAGATACTACTCTCTTGCCCTCATTTCCAAACAAACACTTTCTGAGCATACCCAAAGAAAGGGCGAGAAACTCGGAAAATGTCATCACCATCACCACTAGGACCCTCCGGCAAACCAACCTCAGTTGTAAAATAAGGAGAATAACTTGTACCACCATAGCTGCCGCTAGGAACACTCTCACTACACATCGATGGTGTGGAACTAGAGCACATTGCACTATATGCATCATAAAGCTCATTCAACAAATCTTTCACTACTTTGGTCATTTCTTCAACTTTCCAACCATCATTGGCAAAAATGATCTCAAAAATATGTTTGGCAAAATCCATTTTAGCTCGTGGATCAAGAATAGAGGCAACAATCAACATTTTATTTATCTTCCCTGAAGACTCCCAATATTTATCAAATTTTTCCCTCATTTGATTAGCCATAGCCACCACCCAAGAATCTTTACTTGCCTCTAATGCAGTCAATGAGCTCTCAATTAAGCCAATGGTATCATAACAAAGATTAGAAGTCACACTCAAAGAAGCAGAAAATAACAAAGTGGCATCATAAAATACCTTCAAAAACTTCACAATTCACTCTGCACTCTCCCAATCCTCAGGTCCAGGCGGGCCCACCCTCTTAGCGTTATTTTCTTTCTCGAGACAGTATGCCTCATACGGTTTATCCACCTCTGTCATTCTATCAAATGCTGCTTGAAACTTCAACGCAGTCATCAACATTAAATAGGTGGAATTCCACCTAGTAGGACAATCCAAAACAACCGTTCCATTGGACATTTCACTTGTTGAGCACACTGTTTAAATGCATGTAGCCTCGTAGTGGAGGATCTCACATACTTCACTGCATTCCGGATGGCGGCAACACTACCATGCAATTCATTCAACCCCGAAACAACAATCAAGTTCAAAATATGTGCACAACAACGCACATGCATATACTGACCCACCAATACAATTGCATCATCATTCCTTCAAGCAAGTAATTGCATAGTCACATAATTAACAACAACATCATTTGTACTGGCATTATCAACAGTTATTGCAAACAACCTCTCTATCCCCCAATCTTGTAAATAAGCTACAATCTTTTTACCAATCGTTTTCCCTCTATGATCTTCAATCACACTGAAACTAATAATCCTTATGTTCAAACACCAGTCACTATCAATAAAATGAGCTGTGATCACCATGTAACTCATGTTTTGAACAGAAGTCCATAAATTAGTGGTAAGAGACACTCACTGTTTGTTGTTGCAAATCAAACTCTTCAACATTGTCTTTTCTTCCAAAAATAAATCCATAACATTCCTACCAATAGTTCTCCGAGATAGCATAACAAACTGCGGAATGGCTACACTACAGAAATGCCTGAACCCTTTGTTGTCCACAAAACTAAGTGGCAACTCACCCATAATGATCATTTTGGTGACTGCCCTTCTACAAGCGTCTTGACTCCACCCTTTAGCCAAAACCATATTACTTGCATTTCCTTCCCCACCCTCAGTTGTCAAGTTTTGTTGACTTCCCTCTTGTTGTTCCCGGAATGTCTTGTATGCAAGGCAAGCCAATATATGATTTCTCATATTTGTAATCCCATCACGCCTTGAATGACATTGATATTGTCTACCACAATAGTTGCACTTGCATTTGTTTGGATTGTCCTCAAGCAAAGTAAAATGATTCCACGTCGCATATCTTTTCTTCATCGCTGGTCTTTTCCGCTTGCCTTTTGAGTTCCTTCCATTTGAACACTTTGACTGTCATCATCACTTATTGAATTCGATCTTGAGTGTCCAGACATCTAAACATACAAATAAATAATTATTAATCATTAATTCATAAATTAAAACACAAAAAGACTATTAAAAAAATCTACTTAATAGTTAGTATTACAAATTGATTCAAATAATTGTTAATTTAATTTTATGAAACTTTTTAAAATCGATATTTTCAATTTTCCACCATAATGTTTATATATGATCAAGAATTCAAGATGCATATTCCATAAAAGAAAACCAAGAAATTAATGTAATTATTTAATTTATAATATCTAATTATCCATTGGCCAAAATAATATAATATTAATTACATATCCATATCTTAAATTCTTAATTCTTAATTCTTATTATGCCCACATTATATGTACTTAACCACTTAATATTTACTTATTGGTTTTCATGCAATTAATTAAATTGATTAATTATTTGTTGAAGTTGAAACTTGAAACTACTGCAATTAAATTGGTTAATTTTTGGTTGAAGTTGAAACTATTGTACAAATACACATATCATATGACATATATAATTATAATTTTTATTGTAACATAATATTTAATTTTAATTTTTAATCTAACATTACTATTCATACAAAAAATCAATTATTAATAAATAACAGAAAATTAATGCTAGATTATTTTCATTTTATTGATAAAATTTAACAATATATAATTATAAATAATTAACATACAAAGTTACAATTAACATTTCTCATATAACATATAACAAATAACAATTATAATTAATCATTAATGCATATATAATTATATATTATATACCATCTCTTAAATAAGTTTAAAATCCGGATTTGCTGATTCGGGCTTCAAGTTCCAAACTTCCAACTTTCCAAGTTTTCCAACTTCCAAAACAGAGAGTGACGAGACCTTTTGAATTTTGAGACTGGAGCCGTGACCCGTGAGGATTCAAGGGTGTGGATCCGGCGCTTGGTTGCAGCAGATCTGTAGATCGGGTCACGATCTTCGCGAATCAGCTTCGGCTTCGGTGGTTGGGGTCGTTCTCGGAAGCGGTTGCTGCGTGTGGTGGCCGGTTGAAGCTAGCTCCGTGAACTGTGCATGTGTATTTGCTGCGTGTGGTGAGCGACGGAGGCCGTGAGGCATGAATGGGTGTGGGACTGTGGGTTGGCTGCTTGTGCTTGACGGCTTGAGTGTTGGTTTCAGTGATTTGTGTGTGACAGTGAGGGTTTGTGAATTGTGATACCGTGAGCGAGGCGGTGAGTGTCTGAGAGTGAGTGAGGGTTTGTGACTTTGTGAGTTGTTACTTGTTACTTTGCTTGTGTTCTTTTCTTTGTGAATTACTCAATTGTTTTGTTACGGTGAATACTGAATAGTTTGGACTTTGGAGTGAATTCCTGAATTGTTTTTTTGCGGTGAATACTTTGTGAATTACTGTAAATCCGTGAGTCTGTGACACTGTGATAGTGTGATTTGTATTCTGTGAGAGTGTGAGTTAGTGAGTTACTGATTTAGTGATTGTGTCATGTACTCGTGTGAGTGTGTCATGTGTGTGTATGTGTGATACTGTAATTTTTGCCCAATTTTTTTTTTGTCTTAACCCGATCGGGTTTTCGGATCTGATCGGGTCATGATCCGATCGGGTGAAACCCGATCCGATCATGATCCGATCGGGTTGAGACAATTTCACCCGATCAGGTTTTGTTCACCACCCGATCTGATCCGAACTCGAAATTTTTCGGATCGGGTCGGGTTGGATCGGGTCGGGTCGGATATTTTGCCCACCCCTAAACAAAACTTTCAAAGATTAATGAAAATATTCCAACAGCAAGACTTCCAGTAGCAATACCCTCTTCTAGCGGCAATACTCTAATAGCCATGTACCCAAAACACTCCAACCCACTATAATTCCAGCCACATACCCACCATCTTCCAACATCACAATAATTCCAGCCTTATACCCAATAATATTCCAACCCAAACCCAGCAAACCAATCTATTCAAAATCAATCAAAATACTCAACGTTATCGAATGCATAACATGCACACTACAACTGTTAACAACATCTACTATAATTTGACATTACAACTTTAATTTCAACAAATTGCAACATGAACTTTTCAAAAATGAAAGACCTAGTTACAAAATGTACTTCATGCATTCAGGTAGCCAAAGAAAGTAATAAACTAGGAAAAGAATAAAAATCTATTTAGTAGCATAGTCCCAATAATCCATTAAAAAAATAGAAATGTTGTACCTGCAGCATAGATTTCCAAATAGAAAAGCAAATTATATATAATTCGAACCTTTAGGATAGATAGACATAAGCATGAGCTAGAAATAATAAATAAGAACTAGAAAGCTCAATATATACCAATGTAACATGTTCCAAAATTACTTTAAAAACACAGAAACATTTCCACAATAACAACACAAAAAATTGGGGAAAAAAGAGAAGACTATTGAACTTCATGTGCCTATGTAATATAGATAGAAATGAGACGTGAGATAAGAAACAAAAATACTCAAATCCCTCAAGATAATAGCCTTCACATTTCTCAAAAATTTGAAACACGCTGCCATCATTGCAGCAAAATTTGGCAAAACGAAAAACAAAGTTAGAGACCCCCCATTCAACAAAGTCCCAGTTATTCAACAAAAGTAAGAAACATCTTACTATCACTGCAACATAAATTTACACAAATGATGACGAAATTACAAGTTGATTTTATGTGTCTACACAGCTAGAAAGATGAGTAATAACCTAGAAGATTTAAAAACTCAATAGACTGACCAAACTACAAGTTGATTTTACGTGTCTAAGAAAAGAATAAAAATCTATTTAGTAGCATAGTCCAATAATCCACAAAAACATAGAAATGTTGTCCCTGAGGCATAGATTTCCAAATAGAAAAGCAAATTATAATTTGAACCTTTAGGAGCAAGAAATAACAAATAAGAATTAAAAAGTTCAACGTGTTCCAAAATTCCCTTAAAAATAGAAGAACATTTACACAACTACAGCATAAAAAATTGGGGTAAGAAAAAAGAGGGGGGGGGGGGGGGGAAGACTAATATACTATCTGAAATTTATGTGCTTATGTAACATAGATAGAAATGAGAAGTGAGATAAGAGACAAAAACAGTCAAATCCCTCAAGTGAAATAGCCTTCATATTCCTCAAAATTTTGAAACTCGGTGCCATTACTGCAACAAGATTTGGCAAAACAAAAAACAAAATTAGAGACCCCCCATTCAGCACAGTCCCAGTTATTCCACAAAAGCAAGAAACATCTGGCTACACTACAACACAAATTTGCACAAAGGATAACCAAATTACAAGTTGATTTTGTATGTCTAGATAGTTAGAAAAATGAGTAATAAACTAGAAGATTAAAAAGGTCAATAGACTAACTAAATTATGAGTTGATTTTACGTGTCTAGACAACCACAAAGAGGAGTAATAAACTAGAAATAAGAATATAAAAAAAACTCATTAGACGTCCCCCTGAGTAGTAGAATAGTTGGCACTACTCAAAAACTAAGAATATTTCTCAACCACAACAACAAAAAAAATTGCTAAAAATGGCAAGATTCTTTACAATAGCAATAATTATTATTAGTATTTTTTTCCAATGTTCTTTTTCCATGTCAATTTCGTTCTTGAACATCTTTATCAATTGTTTTTCTTTTCGATAGTCTTACTTCTAAATCAACCCATGCATTCATATTAATTATACACTCATTGGTCTTTTCATGACTTCTAAGTTTAAAAATAAGATATTTCCAATCTCTTGTTCCTTTATCATTAAGCTAATTTTTCCTACAATTTGTATTGAATAATTTGCAACAAAAACAATATACTTTGTCAAAATCTTTTGAATATATTAACCATTTTCTGTCATGTTTTTCTCCATTTGATAAGATTTTAACATAAAATCCAGTAGAGAAATGCCTAGAACTTTCCTCTTTTGGGAAAGTTATATTATTCTCTCTAATTGGGCCTTTTTCTACTAAAAGATCTCTTAACTTTGTACCGACATTTTTCCCTCTTCCCGGATTATAATATTATTTAGAATAAAAAAAATTTCCATATCAACTTTGTTGGTATTTTGTTGTTATCATCTTCAATGTTGTTTATTTCATTCATTATTTAATTCATTTGAAGTTGGTTGTTCAATAACTAATTCTTCACTTTAATCTATATCTTTTTTATTATTTATGACAAATTTATCAAGAGCTCATCTTTCAAATTGGACTAACTTTTCTATTCTCCTCCTTTTTTTGTAGTTTTTCATATCTTGATGCATATATTTTTTTGGTACATTATGTAGCCCAATAAGGCTAAACAATCACTCGGCGAGGAATTGAGATCCCCAAGCCATCATACAAAAGCCAAGTAGAGATCACAGAGGGGGGAAATGAAAAAATGTGAAGTCCCAAAGGAAGCTGGAGAGTATGGGAAGCCATAAGATTCGCTGCATAATTCGATTCCCTGTAAAAATGATGCACAACTACTCGCCAATTGCGAGCCATCAGCCCTTTAATATCACAAATTAGAGGATAACAAGCATTAACGGTAAAACAATCTCTGGCAATCATTTGAACCGCGCACGCACTATCAGCTTCAATGAGAAGGTCACGAATGCCAATCTCCCAAGCGAGCAACAGCCCCTGATAAATTCCCCATAATTCAGCCATTGTCACCGAGTACACACCAAGATTAATACTGAAACCTTTGACCCACTCTCCATTACTATTCCGAATTAGACCCCCAGCCCCAGTTATCCCTGAGTTCCTTGTGGAGCTGTCAGTATTTAATTTAAAAACACCCTCGGGATGAGGACTCCAATGCATCCATTGAGTAACTCGAGCCACTCCTGTTTGGATTTCCGATTGGCTAATTGTTTGAATTTCAGCTGCTCATGACTTGATATCTAGAACAATGTTCTAAGTGTTGTTGTAATTATTCGAAAAAAAACAGCTTGGTTCCTCCAAAAGGACCAAAACCACAGCCTCCAAACTGCCACAACAAAAATATATTGCCATCCTACATTTCTTTTTTTTTTTTTTATATATTAATCACGAGGTATTCTGGGGAGGGCCCCAACTGTGGGAGGCACCTTTAAGCCCGTACCACAACCCAGACTAGAAGTCCCCGCTCGAACAGGGAGGCACAGGTTCTCCCAACAAAGGCGACTTTCCTGCGACTCGAACTGGGGAGCAAACCCAGTCAAGCCACTTAAGGGGACTCCATTGCCAGTGGAGCCAACACTTTGTTGGTAAAAGACTTTATTGTCAGTGGAGCTAACACTTTGTTGGTACACTTTCTTGGCCAATTTTCCAATAATCTCCTTGGACTTCTCAGATTAATAACGATCCAATTTTCCAAACTCATGTTGAAAAATTCATCTCTACAAGTTGAATTCAGCAACGAAGACCACACTTTCTTGGCATGGAAGCAATCTCGTAGCACAAGTAAAATATTTTCTACAGCATAACCACACCTAGGACACTGGACATCCGTGATAATATGCCTTTTAAAGAGAAACCCTTTAGTTTTCAGAGATTTCTTCATAGCTAGCCACAGAAAAGTGGGAATAGATTGAGGTCTTTTCCACTTCCAGATGACCGTCCATTTTAAATTTTTTTCATAATTGAACTGGATCTATGATGGACGTATAAGCTGAATTCAAACTGAACTCTCTAGTCTTAGAATAAGACCAGTAACACAGGTCTTTGCTTCATTCCTACTTGGGGGTTTAATGGCAGCAATCTTTAATAATACATTGTTTGGAAGTAAATTCTCAAACAAAAGCCAATTTCAGTGCCCCTCTACCGTAACAAAATCTGCTACAACATTGTTTGGTAAAAGCTGGTTAACTTGGGGATTTGTATGAGCAGCCAAAATCGTTCCATCGTGAAGCCATGCGTCCCACCAAAACCAAGCTATCTGACCATTTCCAATAGCCCAAAACCGAGCTATCTGACCATTTCCAATAGCCCAACTGACCCCCCGAAGAACTTTACTCTAAATTTCCCCAACAGCCTTCCAAAGGTGAGATCCATATTTAGTGGAGAGCTCAGGAGGAAGGTTATCAGGATCAATGTTATATTTAGTACAAAGGACCTTAACCCAGAATCTATCCGGATTAGATAACAAGCCCCAACCAATCTTCATGAGCAACACCGAACTCATTGCCTTCACATTCTTAAGTCCTAGACCGCCATGATCTTTGGAAATACAAATATTGCTCCATTTAACAAAACTGATTTTCCTATCATCCTTTTTACCACTCCAAATAAAACACCACATATTTGATCAATTTTAACATGAACACTCGCTGGCAGCTTTGTGGTCTGCATAGCATACACTGGGATGACTTGTAAGACCAATTGTGTGACCGTGATTCGACCAACAAGGGATAAATTAAGGGCATTCCTACCTGAAAGTCTCTGCTCCACTTTGTCTAAGATAGCTTGATATGTGCTTTTCCCCACCCGAGAGTGAAGAACGGGCATCCCCAAGTATTTGCCCAAATTCTTTGTGACAGTAAAACCCAAGTCCTGTCCAATCTTGCAAGCCTCCCCTGGAGCAAGATTCCTAGAGAAAAAGACTGGGTTTTTGTTTTGTTAACCTGTTCACCCAAGCTCATGCAGAAAGTTGCAAGGTCATTATTGATAACAGTAGCCTGTTCCCTAGAGGCCTCTGCCAAAAGAATAAGGTCATCAGTGAAAAAGAGATGAGTAATGAGAATACCTTTGCAGCCAAGGCGAATGAGCTTCCATTTTCTGACCCTCACAGCTTGGTTGATACCACGGTTAAGGCATTCAATACATAACACAAAAATGTAGGGAGAGAGCGGATCACCCTGTCTAATTCCCTTGGACGGAGAGAAAGATTTGATTAGCTCCCCATTCTATAAAATTTGCATGGACACAGAAATGATGCATTCCATAATAACGCGGATGAACTCCATAGGGAGGCCTACTAGGCACAACGTTTCATAAATAAAATTCCAGTTAAGTCTATCATATGCCTTCTCAAGATCTACTTTAATCAACATATTTCCTATCTTCCCTCTCTTTCTTCTCATTCAATGAATAATTTCCTGAGCTACCATTATATTTTTCAGTAATATGTCTGCCCGACACGAAGCTGGTTTGAGTGAGACCAATGAGGTTCGGTAGCAAAGGCTTCAATCTGTTGCCCAATAATTTAGTGACCATTTTATAAACAATGGTACACAAACTTATCGGCCTATAGAGCTTGAGATTGATACGATTCTGGGTCTAGGGGACAAGAACAACGAGCGTACTGTTGATCCTCACTGGGACTTTCCCTTTTGAAAATATCTGCTTAACGAGCTTACACACGTCCCACTAAGTCCCGTTGGGATTGAAAGAAAATTGCATTGAGACTATCAATACTCGGTGCTTTCATAGGAGGCATGATAAAAATAGTATTTTTAAATTCTATATCACCTACATCTCACTGAAGTGTTTCCATCGAACCCGTTTCAAGCGCCGGGTAATTTGCATCGACAGGATAAGGGATATGCTCCTTATTTTCTTATATATAGAGTCCAGAAAAGAACTCCACAACGTGCTTCTTAATCCCCCTTTCATCGTGCAGCCACTGCCCTAGCTGATATTTAATTGTTTCAATACGGTTTATACGTCTTCTCTGAACGGTCTTACGATGGAAGTATTCGGTATTTCTGACTCCCCGAGCAATCCAATCCCTCCTCGCTTTCTGGTACCACAACAATTCTTCCTGAGTAAGGATTGTCTCCAATTCTCCTTTAAGTTTTCCTTATAAATCTAAAAGTCACTTGGAGCTATGATCCTCCAAAGCCCTCTGAATTCCATTTAATCTAGCCAGTAAAGTCCTCTTCCTTTTAAAAATGCTACCGAAAACGTTTTTATTCCGTTGTCTCGCTTTGTCAGTAAAGTCCTTAGCCGAGTTAAGAAAATCCTTGTTACGATCCCAACAATGAAACATGAAATCCTTGAAACGAGCATTTGTTAACCATGAAGCCATGAAGCGAAAAGGTTTAGACTTATGCCTACTCTGAAAATTACGCCCAAATCGAATGAGAATTAGCCTGTGATCTGAATTAATCCTTGGAAGATGGAGAATTATTAACCACTCATCATTACTTATGGCTCGGTCAAGTCTCTTTAATAAATTTCCACGGTTCCAAGTGAAGTTTGGACCCTTGTAAGTCAGCTCACAAAAATTGTTTCGGAAACAACACTTATTGAACAGCCTATAAACTCCACTAACTCTAGCCGACCCTTTTTTTTTTCCGAACTAAAACGTATGGCATTAAAATCCGTTGCCAACAACCAAGGGCCTCTGATAGTAGCTGTTAAAACATCAATTTCCATCCACAAGCTGCTTCGAATAGAAGGATGTGGACTAGCATAAATAGCGGTGAACCATGACAACACTCCCTCACTATTGGAAACCTTGCAGTGGATGAACTGCCTGTGATTTACAATAATTTCCGCACTGATATTATCCCTCCATAACAGCTAAATTCCTCCAGCAAAACCCACGGCTTCCACTTGATGGGAATTATCATAACCACTCCTTCGAATGAAACTATTAGCCTTAACCACATTTACCTTCGGCTTCAACAGGGAAACCAAAGTAGGTTTATACATGTTTCGAAGAGACTTAAAGGTTTTGAGGAAGTGAGGTGAGGAAACTCCCTGACAATTCTAACACATAAACAAAAGAACCATTACAAAATAAATAATGAGAGAAAGTAGATCTTACTGATCAAAACCTACGGCCGCAAACTCCATTTCTGTTTCATCCTCCTCATCCAAAGAAACCATTGTTTCAAAGGATTCGGATACCTCGTCAAAATCACCCATGTACTCACTATCAGAATCATCACCATCATCATCTATGTCTTCACGCCCCACATCGGGGGGTTCACAGTTATGGCACTCAGAGGTGGAGGGATCCTTAGCGGGAATTAGCTAGGTAATGTTTTGGTCTTTAGTTTGGGGGGCCAAGGTAACGGCAGAGTGTTTAGCAGGATTTAAGGTAGTTGAAACTAAAGCCAGTGATGGAAAATTGGAATGCATGGGGTTGCATGGGAGAGAAAGACGTAGGGGTTGGAACATTAAAATGCATGGATTCATTAACGTGTGGCTGACTTGGGTTAAAATGGTTTTGCATGGGAATGGTCAAAGGACCCTTTGAATTTTGGCCAACAGTTGTTTTAGACTTGGCGGGGAATTTTCGTGGCTGTGTGTTGCTCTTTGGGGTCATGGGCATTTTTTCTTTGTTTGTTATAGCTTGGTTAGCTCTAGGCTTGGTCTTTTTGCGGTTAACTTGGGTTTGCTGTTTAGGTTCTAAGGTTGGGTTAGATTGATTAGGATCCCTAATCATGACATTATTCTCTGAAGGATTATTCTGATTTGCACCCCTGATAGTGGACCAAATTGAGATCCCCCAATAGGGTTACCATTTGTATATTTTTTAGTTGACATTTATTTAAATCTAAAAAAACAAATAAACAAACACAATTTTTTTTTCTAGATTATTCAAGCCATAATCAATACAAAAAATAAAAACTAATTAAATTTAAAAAGGATAAGAACAGTAATAATTAAAAATAAAAAAATAGAATGATAGCACCTGGAATTGAGTCAATTGACTATTGAAATGAATACGATGATGGCAATGAATTTCGTAGAGAAAGAGAAGAGAGCATGAAAACTTTTTGCTAAAAGTATACTTGATTTAATGTGTATTGGTTTATAGATAATGAGTTTTTAAATATATTTTAATAGAATACTAAAAGTTAGCTCTCAAAATCTAACATTACTAATTTTAATAAGAGTTATTTTTGGAAAGGAAAAGCATAGATTTTTTTTTTTGAGGAAATACTAAAAAAAGTAAACAAGTAACCTTCAAAAAAACTATTATACCATAAAAATATATATTATATTTAAGGTAAAGATTATCAAATAAGAGCGATAATTATGTATGAGCGTAAAAATAGTGTAAAACCAAAAAATTAAACTTTTCTACTATAGAAAAAAATATATACGTAACTAAATTTTTTTTAAATATCTATTTATTAATTATACTAATTAATAAATAGATACCCAATGATTAGGGCCTTCATAAGTACGGGACTCTAAACAACCACCTAATTCGCCTAGTGCTAAAGTCACCGTTGAAGCGGTTGCAACATAGTTTCATCCTTCTCTTTTACATCAAGTACTCACCTCAACATTGTTGCCGCTAGCTTCGCAGATCAGCAAAACATTGACCATACATGATAGAACCACACTTTCAGTATTTTCATTTTTTCAACAAACAATTTCATTTTTTTTTCAAACAAATAATTACATTTTCACTATTTTTAGTTTTAGATATTGTTTTGATAACAAGTTATCAAATGAGTTTTCGAATTCATTAAAAATAAATCATTTATATATTATAAAACAATAAAAAAGACTAAATTCATTTGAAAAGCAATACCAACTGAGAAATTGTCCTTATTTTTTTATTTTAAAAACATTTTGTATAAAGCATGTAACCAAATGCATCCAAATGCATCCAAATGCATTTTCACTTGTTCTAAAATAAAAAAAAAATTGAAAAATGTTACTAAATCCATGCTAAATTACTGTTTTTATTTTTTACAAGGAAATAGAACTATGATTCGCGCGGCTTTGAAAAAAAAATTTAGTATTATCCTTTTTTCTTACTTTGCACTTGATGAAATTGATAAAAAATATGAATTTATTTTTTTTTTAAGATGAGGCAACCTTATAAAACTAATGTTATTTATGAAAGTTAATTATTTTTTGTTAACTTTAAAAATATATATTAATGTGTATAGTGTAAATGTACAGACCTTAGGGGTGGGCATTTTATCCGACCCGACCCAAAAAATTTCGGGTTCAGGTTGGATCGGGTTGTGATCGGGTCACCTGAACCCGACCCGAACCCGAATACCCGATCGGGTCACCTAAAAACAAAAGACAGATTATACACACACATAGCGGACACGCACGCGGCACACACCACAGCCACTCACTCACAGTCACACACACAAAATCACAACTGTGAGTCTATGACTCTCAACTCTCAACTCTCAACTCTCAGCTCTCACACACAAATAAAATCACAAGATTCACAACTCACACACTCACACACACTGGCCAACCGCCACACCACAGCCACTCCACTCTCCAGTCTCCACGGAACATAGAGCACACATAGCAGCCAGCCAGCCACCCACGCACACACAGGCCACAGCCAGTCAGCCACGCCGCGATCTACTGCCCAGTGCCCACTGCCGCGATCTGCTGCCCACATCCTGCTGCCTCGATCTGCCCATTTCCTGCTGCCGTGATCTGCCTTGATCTGCCGTGATCTGCCTTGATCTGCCGTGATCTGCCCACTTCCTACTGCCATGATCTGTTGCCTCAATCTGCTGCCGCCTACCGCGTTCCACCGTCGGCCGATCTGCTGCTCCAAGCCTCCAAGCCCAAGGCCGAAGCTTCCAAGTTCCCAACAGGACCAACCCGACCCGAGTTCGTCCCACTCTCACCCGAACCGATTTGAAGCTTTGACTTTCAAGTTTCAATTTCAATCTTTCATGGTATATTATATAGTTATATATGCTTCTTAGTTATTGCTTAATTGGTTATTTATTATGCAATTGATTATTGTTTAATTGTTGTAAATTTGTAATTATGTATTTTTAAATGTTAGTAATAAAATCAAAAAAATTGATGTATTTATGATTTTGTTATGAATAAATTTTTATTAATTGTTAATAAATAACAAAAATTTTGTTAATGATTAAGATATATATCAACGTTAATTGATAATTGTTAATAATTGTTAATAACAATTATTAATTTTTTTTTTAATAAATTAGGAGATTAGGTAGATTAAATATTAAAATTAAATATGATGTTACATATATTTTCTAATTATAATGTGTTATGTGATTATGTGCACTTGTGCAATAGCTTTAAACCTTCAACCTTAAAAAATTAATTAATTCAATTAATATTTTATTGTATGTTAATCAATTTGGACTTGAAATTAAAGGGTTTATACTTTATAATAAGAATTAGAACATAGATAGGCAAATAATATCATATTATTATGGGGAATGGGTAATTGGATATTATAAATTAATTAATTAATCATGAATTTCTTGCTTTTGATTTATGGAGTATGAACTATTTGAATTGAAATTACTAATTATATTATTTTTGAATTAATGATTATTAATTATTATTTTGTATATTCATATGCTTGGACACTCAAGATCGAATTCAAAAAGTGACGAAGAACAAAGTGTACAAATGGAAGGAACTCAAAGAGGAAAGGAAAAGGCAAAGCGAAAAAGACCGCCAATGAAGAAAAGATCGGAAGTATGGAACCATTTCATTTTACTTGAAGATAATCCAAACAAATGTAGGTGCAACTATTGTGGTAAAGAATATCAATGTCATTCAAGGTTTGACAGGATTACAAATATGACAAGGCATCTAAAGGGATGTGATACATACAAGACATTTTGGGAACAACAACGTGGAAGTCAACAAAATTTGACATCTGAGGGCGGTGAAAAAAATGCAAGTAATTTGATTTTGGGTAAAGGATGGAGTCAAGACGCGTATCGAAGGGCATTAACTAAAATGATTATTATGGGTGAGTTGCCGCTTAGCTTTGTAGATAACAAATGATTTAGGCATTTCTGCAGTGTAGCTATCCTGCAATTTGTTATGTCATCTCGAAGAATTATTGGTAAAGATGTTATGGAGTTATTTTTGGACGAAAAGGCGATGTTGAAGAGTTTGATTTGCAATAACAAGCAGCGGGTGTCTCTTACAACTGATACATGGACTTCTGTTCAAAACATAAGTTACATGTTGATTACAGCTCATTTTATTGATAATGATTGGTGTTTGAATAGGAGGATTATTAGTTTTAGCGCAATCGAACATCATAGAGGAAAGTCGATCGGCAAAAAGATTGTGGCTTGCTTAAATTCGGGTCGGGTCAGTAATTCGGGTTGAATTCAGGTTAATTTTTACCCGACCCGAAAAACCCAAAACCCGATCAAGTTGACCCGAACCCGCTTTTGCCCAGCCCTAACAGACCTTATACCTTTTGTAGTTGTTGATAAGTTCCAAATTATATTCAACTTGCTAATCTGTTAGAACTTTTATATTTCTTTTTTTCCAACCATCTCCAACGATCTCAATATCACCCACACTACTTAAACTTCCGACAACATCTATAATATTATGGAAAAATAACATAAACATGTTAAAACATAAAGATCAATAATTTCTAATATACACTTAAAGATTAATAAACATTAATAATTAAAAAAAAATACATGAGAGGATTGTGTTATCATTCACATGTATATCAATCAAATTCAGAAATATGAATTGGAATCCATTGATCATAATCATAACAGTTCCTTCTTCTAACCTATTAAGCGAAGTTATGATCGAGAAAATAATTTTATACTGATTTGAAAGTGGTCTGTACTCGCCTATAGTTGAAACAACTTTCAAATTCTTGACACTGTACAAAAAACCATCACTCAACATGGGCTTAAACCTTGTCACTAATTTTTTCCTGATTATTGAATGCATTAGATTTTTCTACAAAAACAAAATGCTATATTAAGTGTAAAACAATTGGGAAAAAATTTAGAGAAACAATCGGAGAAAAAATTTTTCATACAACATTTTCATTAAAAAAAATAATGTTCACACTAATCAATTATCCATTCTTCTTGGTATTAATAGACTCCCACATCCTCCAAAGTCTAACCCTTATCATCCAACTATCTTTATCATTGTTCAACTCATGAAGAAAAGAGTGCTTCATAAAGCACACAATACTAAAAATTCAAATAAGTCAAAAAATAAAAACACAAGAACATTTCTAAAGAAGATGTTGGTTAAATAATTAAAAAAAAACTCAAACATAATAAATCTTAAATACTTAATGTTTATAGAGTTTGAAGAAGACAAAAGACACTAAACAACAGGTTTCATAATTAAATATGAGATTATAACATTAAAATTAGGCTTTAGTGACATTGGTGAGGGAAGATGAAGGAACCTTCCTTCCTATATTAATTAGTTGATGTATTTTAAGCCACTAAAGTTTAGTTGTTGGCTTAATAAAATAAATAAACATTTCAAAACTTATAATTAATTATTATTAATGGTTACATATTGTTAAATTTAAATAGAAAGAGCAAGAGACATGTAATCTTTTGTAATTTAATAATTATTTTTAATTTTTAATATTTTGTAATGTAATTATTTTTTAATCTCAACCAATATATTAGATAATAGAGAATATAAGGAGATGAGAAATAATAATAGCACATCACCTCTTATAATCTCAATTTTATATATATACTAGGAAATAGAACCGTGCTTCACGCCGCTTTGAAAAAATCAAATTAAAAATTAAAAGTTTGATGAAATCTAAATTTCCTGAGAAATCGTACTGATCTCTTCTCAAAAGGAAGATTAAACAAGTTAAATTTGTATGTTTATTTCAATAATAATAAATATCTCACATAATAATAATAATAATAATAATAATAATAATAATAATAATAATAATAATAATAATAATAATAATAATAATTGACACCTGGTGACGCTGAGGCTCATGAGCATTCCACAAAATATAAGTTTCAATTGCATCGAGACATCCATCATTTGCCTTCTGTATAAGATCTAGCCACATCTTCACAAATACAATGCATATAGAAATAAATCATATCAAAATTTGCATATTTAAAGAATAACAATGCTATTTGATAAAAAAATATTGCCCATAATTTTTCCTAAACATGAGAGTGTACCGTTTTGAATGTGGGATCATGTTTGGCTTGTTAGGAACAAAAATAAATTAATCTAATATTTTTGCAGCAAAGTAGCAATCTTTTTTTTGGGTTAAAAGAAGAAGAAAATGTGAAAGTGCAAGTGATTTGAGAAATTGTAAATTAATTATTTGGATGCAGTACTTGTGGAGTGCTGCGAGGATATAGTGAATTGCACCAGAGAAGATAACTCGTCGTTCTCTATTAATTATAATGGCAGTTGCATCATAATCGACTTGTGTTGTTGATGATAACAAGCAAATGAAACTTAAATTTAGAATAAAAAGAATTAGGTCCTAGTGGCATTGTTAAGGGAAGATGAAGAACCTCTCTTCTTATGTTAATTAATTAATGTATTTTAAGCCACTAAATTTTAATTACTAGCATAATAAAATTTGAAGAAGCTAAAAGGCACTAAATAAAAGGTTGTATAATTAAATATGAGATTATAACATAAAAATTAGACCTTGGTGGCGTTGTTGAAGGAAGATGAAAGTATCTCTCTTCCTATGTTAATTAATTGATGTATTTTAAACCACTAAAGTTTAATTACTAGCATAATAAAATAAATGAATGTTTCAAAAGACTTATAATTAAATATTATTAATGGTTACATATTGTTGGATTTAAATAGAAAGAGGAAGAGATATTAAAATTATTAAAATTAAACTTAGGCCATTGTGGCATTATTGAGGGAAGATGAAAGAACCTCTCTTCCTATGTTAATTAATTGATGTATTTTAAGCCACTAAAGTTTAATTGCTAGCATAATAAAATAAATGAATGTTTCAAAAGACTTATAATTAATTGTTATTAATGGTTACATATTGTTGGATTTAAATAGAAAGAAGAAGATATATTAAAATTATTAAAATTAAACTTAGGCCCTAGTGGCATTATTGAAGGAAGATGAAAGAACCCCTCTTCCTATGTTAATTAATTGATGTATTTTAAGCCACTAAAGTTTAATTGCTAGCATAATAAAATAAATGAATGTTTCAAAAGACTTATAATTAATTGTTATTAATGGTTACATATTGTTGGATTTAAATAGAAAGAGGAAGATATATTAAAATTATTAAAATTAAACTTAGGCCCTAGTGGCATTATTGAAGGAAGATGAAAGAACCACTCTTCCTATGTTAATTAATTGATGTATTTTAAGCCACTAAAGTTTAATTGCTAGAATAATAAAATAAATGAATGTTTCAAAAGACTTATAATTAATTATTATTAATGGTTACATATTGTTGGATTTAAATAGAAAGAGGAAGAGAAATGTACAAAGAATATTCACCAATATTTTAGATATTTTATATAATAGAGAATATAAAAAGATGAGGAATGGTGATGCCACATCACCTCTTGTAGTCCCAGCTTTATATATATACTAGAAAATAAAACCGCACTTCTCGCGGTTTTGAAAAAAGAATTTAGTATTATCATTTTTTCTTACTTTACATTTGATGAAACTGATAAAAAATATGAATTGATTTTTTTTAAGATGAGGCAGCCTTATAAAAAACAAAAAAAACTATTAGCTAGCAATACAAATAAAGAAGCAACGCAAGATAAAGAATAAAATGAGAGAATATATTATAGAGTGATTTTATTCATTCCAATTGTGTGTGTACAAAACAAAAAGATGAGCTCTCCTTTTATAATTACATAATCACTCCATGATATTAATGAAAAATTATGGATCATAATTCCTTGTGAAATAGTAGGAGTTATAAGAAAACTAAAGGTTGCTAATGAGAGATAGTGGGAAGACTAAGAGATATATGTTATAAACATCTACATTTATTTTAATAAATTCATAACACTCTCCCTTAGATGTTCATTACAAAGAATATGTTTCATTAAAATCTTTACATAATCGTTATTATGTAATAACAATCAAATTAATTGTAAGAAGATGAAAAGTTAAATTTTAAAAAAAATTTATTTATTAAATAATAGAAAATATACAAAAATAAAAAATGCTGATATCACATCATCTTTTTAAGTCCTAATTTTATATATATATATATATAGATTTTTCAATTGTTGGCTAGTCATTCTTGTGCCGGGGTGCCTATGTCAGATCAGGCACAACTCGTGGACCAAGAGTATTGGCCCACTGCTACCGCCTAAGGGATCACTCCACCTGGTCATCTCGTACAATCGTGGACTGACCTGTGTTGCAACCATACAGACAAGTGTGAAGGTGGGTCTGGGCCCACTAGTCATATCTATGGAGGTTATTTAGCATTATAGTTGTGGACAAATAGCACCCATGATGTGATAGGCCTTTTTCTGCTTATCAGAGCCCACAGCACTGAATCTAGAACCAAAACAAAAGGCACAAAGCCTCGGCCTCATCTGTTGCTTGTTTTCTCCTCCACTCTAAACTACTCTCTGTTCAAGACTTCAAGGGTTTTCTAATCTTGTTCGGTTCGTCTCAACTAGACAGCGAAGAAGTTATTGTCAAAAGAAACCCAAATGGGAAGCACGGCTGTGGAGAAGAGTGCCGAACAGCTCCAACGAGAAATAGACGAGCTTCACCGCCAACAGCGCGAGGTTCCTTTTTTTTTTTTATTTTTAAAAGGTATGTGTTTTTGTATTATTTTATTTAATTTTGTTTTGTTGAAAATTGTTAGATTACAGAGAGGCTTAAAGATCCTAGAGGACTTCGTCGGGGAGCATTATCGGGACCGGGCCCCCGCAATTTCCCCGCTACCGGTGCCCGTCAACGTGGCTTTGCTCGTCCCGTAATTTCTCTATTCCTTTTTTTTTTGTTCCTTTGAATGCATTTCTACCACTCGGGAGAAAAGATGAAAATTTTCACTTAGATGATGATGATTTTTCCCCTCTGTTGGATATTAGTAATTCTTTTTTTCTCGGAATTTATTAGTTGGGTTTTCGAAAAAATGTAAAATTGAGTGTCTTTTTTTCTTATTCATGAAATTTTCTGTAATGGGAATTTTTGTGTTTGGTTGATTTCAGGCTGATCGGACTGACGTGGAAGAACAACCTCCAGCTAAGCGGCGACTTCTGTCAGCTGTTGTCAAGGTAGAATCCGGAATGTTTATTATATCTGTTAATTACCAAGTCATTTGAGTTCATTTTCATCTGTTTTTTTTAGCTTTATATAAAAGGGGGGGGGGGGGGGGGAGTGCCCTTGTTTCATGATCAATGCTGGATTGTCTGCTCTGTTTCATTCATAATAAATTAAAATATATGAAGAGGAAATACCAGTTAAGTGTTGTGTGCTTTTGCAGTTTTTTCTCTTTTCCAAATGATTTGCAAAGGGCCTGAAATTTAAGCCATGACAGTTAGGTTCAGTTGAAGGAAAGCTTTGTTATTATTAATATTTTTCTCTTAATTTTGCTTGATTGGATAGACTAACTAGTGTTGTACTGAATAATGTTTGTTTTGTAATGAAGTTGGAGGATGGAGAGATTGACGGTCATGCAGGATCAGTGAAGGATACTGGTATAGAAGGAGCGGACTCAGCTAATCAGAGTGATAAGAAGCCATCCAGTTTGCAGCAGAGTGGCTGGCCTAGGAGGGATGGCCATCAGAAAGCAGCAAACATGGTTAATTTGATACTCTTTCTTGTTTTATTGAACTGCATTGATGTGCAACTATATATATTAATGTTCTGATTGTTGTTTTATTTTTCAGGATAATGCAGCACCAGTAGTGGAGCATATTCCTAGGGTTTTGCCAAAGAATGAGGATCCAAGCTTGGTTAATAGAAATAAACGGATGCTAGGGCAACTTTTGGGCACTTTGGAGGTATGTGTTAAGCAGTTAAATAAATTGTAATTCCAATTGAATCGACCGAAAAGGATATATGCATTACATGGAATTTAACTGAATTTAATTTTACATGTGTTTATGGTATTAAATATTTATTAAAACTTATTGTTGTTTATGAACTAAACAGCAATTATTATGTACGGGGGGTGTGACAAGTGATATCATGAAGAAATGCTCTAAAATTCTTTTAGGAAGTATTCATTCAAATTTTCTACTATTACATTTGGATTGAAGGCATATTTTTGTCTAAGCAAAAAATGGCTAGGACTATATGCGTTTTTTTTTTTCTGGTTTGGATAGATAAAGAAGATGATCATATGGAGTATCTGTAATGTTACCCCTTAATTGAGATGGCGTTATCTTAAATGAATAAAGATAATTCCCCATGAATCAAAGGTGCGATTTTCATAGAATCGTCTGTCAGCAGTTAATATTGTACCGTTGCTGCTTATATTCATCTCTTGCTGGAATCTATCTGGATGATTAGAGGGTTACTTTTGTACCCATGACAGTCTTAGCTCTCATGTTTGTAGAAGGTAAGACACAGTGTGTTAACTGCTAACGACTATGAATAAACAAGATAGGAAGTCTCAATTGTAACTAAATTTTGAGGAAAAGACTTAAAGAATGAGTATATAGTTCAAATGCGAGAATCAGAAGCAAAGAGAATTCATATTGATTTTAGGAAATCATGTTATTCAAATCCATGACATGGTCTGTGTTACATGGCCTATTATACTACTGTCATGGCAGAGTATCCAACATGGGCATTTTTGAGATTGAATAAAAGCTTTCCATCAAAATGAAGTGTCCAACATCCTGGTAATATTTTCAGTAGGATCCAATGCAGGCACTCCCTGGAAAAGCTCTGGGTAACTTTGGACGCAGGAAAGAAAATGTATATAAATGGTCCATAGTTGCAACTGATTATTTGCTTGCACTAGGATAGTTTCTGAGAAGTCTTTTCAAAGTGCATTGAATCAACTGCGCTTTTATCTAGGCTTTGCTAGGTTTTTGAAGGCTAGACTGGCAGTGATCTTATATGAAAAGTTCTCTGAATTGTTTTCCAAGTTTAGATTCTGGTGGTGAGATGTTTTT
The DNA here is from genome assembly GCA_039657385.1 of Citrus x changshan-huyou. Lineage (NCBI taxonomy): Eukaryota > Viridiplantae > Streptophyta > Magnoliopsida > Sapindales > Rutaceae > Citrus > Citrus x changshan-huyou. Next base: position 12,490,257 of record CM077549.1, read on the forward strand.
ATTATGTACAAGGATCTCTTTTGCATAAACCTAGGCAGAGAGATCAGTGAAGTTGTAACATTAAAATAATTAGCATTTTAAAACTACGCAAGTTCATAAGTAGTTTCAACTGTTTGGATTGTAGTGACGAAAATATGTCACTGCTTCTCATTCTGAATTTTTGGGAAGTCATATATTGTTGCATTTTAATTGCCAATGTGTAAAAAAAGGAAAAATAATTGCTTATCTGAATTTATTACTGTCTGTAGTTTTCTCACATCTTACTTTTCTTTTCTTTTCCTCCCCCCTTCTGTTTTCATGAACCTCTTCCAGAAATTCAGGAAAGAAGATATGCAACTTTCAGGATCAGAGGCATACAGGCAGAGGTCAAGTGCTTTGCAAAGAGTAAGAACATGTCAGCTTATAACTTCATTGAAATAAAAGCAACTAGTAATTGGTGGAAACTATCCAAATGATTGTTTCTATGTGAGGAGTTATAGCTTTGCAGGCAACCATTGTTGAAATGGACCATAGGCTATGAATTTTTTGTTATATCAGTCTAAAATTTCTGGAAAATTTTGAGTTTGATTACATGAACACCTATTGGTCATCCCAAACTTTCTTAGGCCGAGCAAAGAGCACGTGAAGAAAGTGAAAGGCTGAGGCAACAAGAACGTGAGCAAATTGCTGAAAAGAGGAAGAGAGATCTGGTTGGTTGTCAATAGATTACTATAATTTCCTTCAATAAAACCTTAAATGGATCTGCATGTTCTGAAGGCTAAAGCAAATGGTTGATTCTTACTCCTGTTTTTGTTTTTCTTTTTCTACATCAGATTCTCAGGGCTCGTGTTGCAGCCAAGGCCGAAGAGAAGAAGTTGGAATTGCTATTTCTTCGGTGGAGTGAGCATCATAAAAAACTTAGCAATTTCATAAGGTATTCACCTCACTGGTAGTTAGTTCAAATATTTTTATGCTGTTGATTACATTTAAACCTAATCTTGCTGTGTAAACATTTTTTCTGCAGGTTATTTTTAATTTTGGTCCAAAAGTGTCCATATTCACAATTTTATTGAGACAAAGATAAGTTTCTGTTCATGTGCATAGTAGTATTAAGCAACTAGAAAAGTAAATATCTCCTGCTTCTTTGCAGGATCTTTTATAGAAGTTCGGAGTTCTTAGAAAGATTATCCTTTACTCAATTTTTATTTGTTTTTGGTTGTGATTTCCAGGACCAAAACAGAGCCCCCAATCTATTATTTACCTACTAAACCATTGGAGGAAGATACAACTTTACTTGAGCAGCGTAAGGAACAGGTGAGCTGTTTTTCTGATGAGTCTTTTGTTGAGCCATATTGAGAAAATTGTCTACACTGCAAAGTAGTTTGCTTGTATTAATGGAGCTTGTAACTGCAATTAAGATCTCACATATACATTCATCAATGCTCAAAAACAGGAATTTTTAGAGTGGAAAGCTGCAACAAGAGAAAAACTGTCTGAATATCAGAAGCAGATCGAGGAGCAGTATGTTGCCAATGTTGAAAAGGAAATGGAGAGGTGGCAAAATGCAAGAAAAGCTAGGAAAGCAAACAATGATATGTTGAACTTGCAGGAAACGATGGACAAAGAATTGGATACCCACAGGCTTGAGCATGGTCCCAAACCGAGAAAAATTCCTGGTGGAAGCAACAATGAAGATGAGGATGATGTGGAAGATATCAATGTTGGAGAAGATGACATGATGGATGATGTGTTGGTGGTTGATGATAGCAGAAGAGTCGATGAAACTGCTAAGCTGGAAGCTGGTAATTCGAGTCCACCTCCTGAGATTATAGAAAGTGGTAATTGAAGCCATCTGCAGAGCCAGTCCACAATGCCCTCTCTCGAGTTCCCTTGGTTAGACATTTTTGGTATTTTGTACCTGTTTACCTGTCCCTTGTAGGTTTTTTTTTTCTTTTCTTTTTTCAGTTATATTTAAATGGGTGTTGCATTTTTCGGGTGAAGTTATTTCTCTTACATTACTCATACCTGCATTTATCTTCTAATGATTTATATGGTGTCATCTGCTATGTTTATGTAGTTTTAATTTTACTAAAACCGTGAATGTTGATTATTGCTGGTGAGCAATATTGGCATCAATGGAAGGTCAAGCTATGTTATTAATATAGAAATGGCATGTGCAAAGTGATATTACGAATGTCTTTATGATCATGGAACATTTGTTGTTTGTTTTGTTTCCAGTTTGACGTGCAATCCTTATACAATGTACTAGTCTGTATTTGCACTTATATTATACTATTATTCATTTATGTTATTTATATGATAGGGTATGTCGTCTATCAGTCGTGAGAGTTGGTGCTATCACTTTCACAGTCAGTATTATCAATCAATAATCGTGAATACAATACAATCAAAGGAGTAGTTGAATATTTCGAGTAAAATTTTGTAATTGGGCTGTTCATAGCAGACAGTTCATTTTTGAACTGTAACAGATGAATTTTGGATGTTTACCTTTTCACCAAGCCTCTGTTGTTAGGGCATTATTTGGAAGCTTCAAAGAGTGGACACCATCTTTCTCTTGTGAAGTGGCCGTTATCTGATTTGAGTGGTCACAGTGTTTTCTTTTTCTTTTTGCTGCATGTTAGTGGGCACCCCAAAGCTGATATGGATTGAAGCCTGTTTTAGAAATTTTTACAGATAATAAAAGCAGTGTAAATGACTGAGGGCTACTTAAAATTAAAAAAAAAAATGGAAAAAAACTATTATTGAACAAAGGTATATTTTGTTTTTAGCCCTGCATTGCTATATTACAATTTTATCACTAGTGAAAAATTCACTACCTCAGTGGACTGGATTTAATTTTTATTTTTGCATGTTTTGCCATTAACCTCTTCTACTAAAGGCCTTAACGTACCGATTAAAATTTCTTAAATGGTATTAAGTGAATATAATAATAAAAAGAGACTAATATGGTATAAATCCATGTTTTGTACAAATTGATAAACGGGTTCATTTTGAGAGTTCTTAATTAGCTAATGCGAAATAATTTCATGACTACAGACTGGAGCTACAAAGAGATATTAACAATAAAATGAGAGATGAGTGGATGAAATGCAAAAGAAGCAAAGACTGGAGAATGAATTACCTACTAAAATATGAACAAAAAATGAGATATTATGAGATAAAATGCAATAGAGACAAAGACATGCAGAAAGGATTATCTATTTTTTGCTATCAAAGTCCTTAACATTATGAATTCTTTAAGTTGAAATGAATCAAATCTCCCTAGGATTTGATACATAAGGCTAGTATCTCACATCAATTTTTAAGGGGATCACTTTAACAAGTTGATGAAACTAAGAAAATATGAAAAATACATATTTCTATTGCAAACGGTGTATTATTTTTATCAATTAGTATATTAAAATATGTAATTCTTTCAATTTTAATGGCATTCTCTTTCATTGAGATAAGTATATCCTTATTATAGAATTATTTGAATATATATTTTTTGACTGATCGGTTAATATAAATAGAGTTTGTACATGCGACAATATTGAAATGAAATATCATCTGCCAAAAGAAATCATGATCTAAATTATAAAAGTAAAGAAATTATAACCGGTAATTCCAACGACTTTTAGAAATTTGGTCAAATCTGGCAACACAAAAGGACTTGCATAAAATTGAAATCAGATTTCTAACTGGTTTTCGAATTTTCTCTTGCATTAGTAAAATGGCTTCTAATACCCAACTTGATTGGAACCACAAGTGCTTTTTTGTTTTTTTTTGGCTTTTGCCGCCAATTTTTCTTGGTACAAAACCCAGTTTCCATTTGCTTTCTTTAAGCTCTTTATTTTTGTAAGTGAAAGCTAATTGCGGACCAAAATGTAGAAGCAACCACAGAAAAAAAGTACAGCTTTCATAAGAATATCAAGACAAAAGCAAATGCCAACTCCAAATCTCAATTGAGAAGCAAATTTTTCGTGCATGAACATCCAAGTGAGAATCGAATATTAATTAATTCTCTTTATAGATTTTCAATTTTTTCTGTCAAAAGAAAAAGCTATCCCTTTAAAGCTAAGTAATTTATAGAGTTTATTTTTTCCTTTTTGAGAGTTTCTTTCCATTCTGCTTTCAAATTAAACTTTCCGTAGAGATGAGAAATAGGAATTGGAAAACTTCTTCATATGTTAAATCTTTCAACTCATCCAAAAAAGAAAAAAAAAAGGTATTGCAAGCCTATTTCTAAGAACTTTGTTTATTGAGTCAGAGTGTGTAGATAGCAGAAATTTCATATGTACTTGGGTTAAAATAGTTTTACCATTAAACCAATTGCTAAAATTTAGTATAACTAAGTTAGCCAACTAGATTGAGGGTATGAGCTCGAGTCACAAAGATGCATTAACAATTTTTTTTTTCCCCCCATAAACTTGGATGAGATATGAGATAAATTTATGTTGATCCAAGACTAGCTCCGACACCGATCAAGAAACACCAAGATCAATCTTAACTCTCTGAATCTCGATTAAAGAAACTAACAAATCAACACACACATAGATAATACACTTTACAGAAACAATCAATTAAAGGATAAAAAGGTTTAAGTGGTTCGGCTGGAGCAAACCTACATCCACTGAAGAACAGAGCTACAAATTTTTTATTCATTCACTAATTTCAAGATACAAGCCTCATGAAGAAGATACAAGTTATTTATACGACCCTTAGAGGATTCTGGAAAGATTCCTCAACACCAGTTGTGACCAGGGTCTGTTGCAACTGAACCCAGAAATTTCCCACTCTAATTAACAGCCTTAGACACGTGACAATCTTGTGCCGTGAATAAGTGATATCAAAACGCCCTTCACAATCGTCGTTTCATGCTAAGCTGTATAAGTATATGCACGTGATACACACATGCTTCACCAAAGGAGCTTAGCTGATTTGTCATCTACAATATCCTTTATTCCAACGACATGTTGTTTAGCTAAGAACTGACAAGTCAATCAGCACTTATTCAACAAACCGACAAGTCGATACTTTCTCTGGAACCCAGTTTTAAAGCTCACACGTTAAATTGTTGGTTACAAAACTCTAACCTATTGTTAGTTCTTAGCCTCTTAACTTTCTTACCACTTTGAGTCTCAACCAATGCTTTTCATTACTTAAACGTCTCAAATACTTCATCCTTTCTCTTTCAGACATACACCCAAACCATTCTGGAATAATCATGTATAAAGGAAAGGAAATATTTAGCTCCACCTAGAGAAACCATCTGTACTAGCCCCCACAAATCAGAATGGATGTAATCTAAGGTCCCTTTTGTGTTATGCAGTGCAGTCTTGAAACTAGTTCTACAGGATTTACCTAGGACACAAACCTTACAGAACTCAAGAGACCCCAACTTATCATCCCCAAAGACTCCCTGTTTTTCTAACACTCTTAGCTCTTTCTTACTCATATGTCCCAATCTTAAATGCCATATAAGAGTCTTATCTAAACCCAGACTACTTGATGAAACACTGACATCTCCAGTTACAGCAATGCCTTGAAGCACATATAAATCATTGTGCTTATTCCCCTTCATTATCACAATGGACCCTCTAATTATCTTCATTACACCATATTCCACCTTAATGGAGCAGCCAACTTGATCTAGAGTGCCTACAGATATTAGATTCCTCTTAAGATCAGGAACATGCCTTACCTCTCTTAGCTGTCTAATCATCTCATCACACATCTTAAATCTAATGGTCTCTAACCCAACTACCTTATATAGTGAGTTATTCCCCATCAGTACCTCTCCTCAATTAAAACGATTATAGGTAGTAAAAAGACTTTGGTCAGGGCACATGTGATATGAACATCCAAAATCAAGAATCCACTTACTATTTGTCTGAGTTTCAGAAGCCAAAAGGACACCAACTAAGTCATAGCCTTCATCCTCGGATGCAATAGCAGCATCTACTTTCTTTCCATGCCCTTCTTTGCTCTTGTTCTTTCTATCTGGACAATCCCTCTTGAAATGCCCTTCTTTATGACAGTGGAAGCATTTCAAGACCTTATCCTTGGACTTAGATTTTCCCTTTTTTCTTCTCTTTGTTGTTTTCTCTCTTCTTAAGTCTTCCCCTTGCCATCAGACCTTCTCCATCTTTTGTTTCTGCCTTCTTTGTGACTTCTTTAGAACTAAGTGGGTCTTTTACATCTGCTATAATTATCGATTGCCTCTCATATAACAATGTGTCAACAAAATGCTCGTAGGATAGTGGCAAAGATGATAACAGGATGATTGCTTCATCCTCGTCTTCCAATTTCACATTGATGTCTTCAAGATCAAGAATAATCCTGTTAAAATTATCAATGTGATCTGCTAACGAACTTCCTTCCTCCATCTGCAGAGTATACAACCCCTTCTTTGTAAAAAATCTCTTGGTTAGGGACTTTTTGGTGTATAAGTCTTATAACTTCTTCCAGAGGCCTGCAGCACTTATTTGATCTCCCACCTCCCTAAGCATTCCATCTCCAAGGCTTAAGATTAAGGTGCTATGAGCCTTATCCAGAGCATCGTGTAATTTTTCATCAGTGAGCTTGCTTGGTTTCTTGCCGGTTCTTGGCTCCCTCAATGTCTCTTCTAAACCTTAATGAACTAATAGTACTCTCATCTTGAGCCTCCAAAGATGAAAATAATTTTCGCTAGTGAATTTCTCCACCTCAAACTTGGATGTTGCCATTTCTTGAATCAAAAATAAAAAATGAGGCTCTGATACCAATTTGTTGATCCAAGACCAACTCTGACACCGATTAAGAAACACCAAGATCAACCTTAACTCTTTGAATCTCGATTAAAGAAACTAACAAATCAACACACACATAGAGAATACACTTCACAGAAACAATCAATCAAAGGACAAAAATGTTTAAGTGGTTTGGCTAGAGCAGCCTACATCTACTGAAGAACAGAGCTGCAGATTTTTATTCATTCACTAATTTCAATATACAAGCCTCATGAAGAAGATACAAGCTATTTATACGACCCTTAGAGGATTCTCGAAAGATTCCTCAACACCAACTGTGACCAGGGTCTGTTGCAACTGAACCCAGAAATTTCCCACTCTAATTAACAGCCTTAGACACGTGACAATTTTGTGTCTTGAATAAGTGATATCAAAATGCCCTTCACAATCGTCGTTTCATGCTAAGCTGTATAAGTATATGCACATGATACACACATGCTTCACTAAAGGAGCTTAGCTGATTTGTTACAATATCCTTTATTCCAACAACATGTTGTTTAGCCAAGAACTGACAAGTCAATCAGCACTTATTCAACAAACCGACAAGTCGACACTTTCTCTAGAACCCAGTTTTAAAGCTCACACTTTAACAATTTAGTTTCACAGATATTAGTGGTCATAAATGTAACTTTCATTTCTAGTTGGCAAAGATTATTGAGCTATGTTTGGTAGACTTATGGCTTGTATTATAAATATATAAATTCAAAGTTTTAGTAGACACTGTAATATTTATAAAGTATGATAAATTTAAAAAATTACTAAAGGTGATTTTCGATTATAATATAAAAGTGACCAATCCAAACTTATCCAATACATTTTCTAGCAAAACCTTGTTAAAAGGTTCTCAATAAAGAATCATGCAGACTAATAAAGAAACATGAAAGCATTAATGCAATAGAAAGTCATGCATAAGAAGCATGTGACTCAAGTTAATTAAGTCTTTAATGATTTACAATCACCTCTGAAATCACTTTGAGCAGATTTAATCCTTTTATCTAAAGTTCTGTCTATTTGTTACACATCTTGCAAAGGACTTTTTGGGGTTCAAAAAGATTTAGTGCTCAATTGCTAGTTATTCAAATAAATAGAACTTAGTTTTGCGTGAAACAATGACTTCTAAAGTGATTGTGTAAAACTAATAACAATATAGTCTTTAGCAAAGGGGAGGAACGGTTTTCATATATATTTGTAATCTTTTATCAATTTGATTTGCTAATAGCTATTATATATATGCTCTTTGGTTTACATTTTCTTATTATATTAAAGAGATTAAGAAAGTAAATTTTTTTTTTATGTTTGCTAAAATAATAAACACAGTGAAAAAAAGAAATAATTTTGTTCTAAGTTGCTAGTGATTCGAATGCTAAATTGGCAATATCTAATCCCAAACACACTTGGCTCATATGTATTTAGGGTAAAGAAATAGAGGTGCTTTTTGTTTTTTCTTACTTTTTATTTGCTTACCCATCTCTCATTTTTGTAATATATATTTTTAGGTTGAGGTTTAAATCGTTCTATAACGTGATGCAGCTCATCAAGACTTTGTTACTTGTTTACTGCCTTTTGGTTTCTTCAAACTCTCTAAACACTAAGTATTTAAGATTTGTTATATTTGATTTTTTTTAATTATTTAACCAATATCCGCTTTAGAAAGTTTTTTGTGTTTTTATTATTTGACTTATTTGAATTTTTAGTATTTTGTGCTTCATGAAGTACTCTTTTTTTCATGAGCTGAACAATGATGGAGATAGTTGGATGATAAGGGTTAGACTTTGTAGGATGTGAGAGTCTGTTAACACTAAGAAGAATGGAGAATTGATTAGTGTGGACATAATTTTTATTGATAAAAATGTTGTATAAAAAATTCTTTCTCCCATTGTTTTCTCTAATTTTTTTCCCAATTATTTTACACTTAATGTAGCATTTTTTTTTCATAGGAAAATTTAATGCATGCAAGAATCGGGAAAAATTTAGTGATAAGGTTTAGGCACATGTTGAGTGAGGGTTCTTTATACAGTGTCAAGAGTTTGAAAGTTGTTTCAACTCCTGGCGAGTACAGACCACTTTCAAATCAGTATAAGATTACTTTATTGGTTATAACTACGCTTGAGAGGTTAGAAGAAGGAACTGTTAAGATTCAGATTAATGGATTCCAATTCGTATCTCCGAATTTGATTGATTTACATGTGAATGATAACACAATCCTCTCAAGTATTTATTTTAATTATTAATGTTTGTTAATCTTTAAGTGTATATTAGATATTATTGATGCTTATGTTTTAACATGTTTATGTTATTTTTCCATGATATTACAGATGTTATTGGAAGTTTATGTGGTGTGGATGATATTGAGATCATTGGAGCTGGTTGGAAAAAAAAAAAGATATAAAGGTTCTAACATATTAGTAAATTGAATATAACTGTTGTGCAAATTTTAATGTACTCGCAAGTGCACGAATCTATTGTAGTATAGATCAATGGTGACGAGTGTCGATCCCACGAGGAGGTGGATTTTAATTGTGTATAGAATTAATTTTGCAAATGGTTGATTGGATCTGTGGTGGAAATGATTTGGAATATGCTAAAACTTAAATTAAAATGGTGAGAATAAATTCTGAAATTGGAATTGAAATGGCGAGAATAAATTGAAGAGAATTCTATTGAAATGACGTACTTGGGTATCTGGATCCGTATCAACATGCATCATGGGCTAAATAATCCGTATTAATGCCAATTAAATCATGAGGGGGGAATCCACACCTCATGAACCACGCTCTAATCAATATGGTATTAAGGGCTTATCGTGCCAAATAATAATAACCTTATACTAGAGAGCCGGTGTAACCAAGGCGGTATCTAGACAAGATCAGTATTATTTGTCGACGATAAGTCAAATCATCCACAAAAACTAGAGGGGAAAAGAAAATAAATTTACCAAATAAAGCCCATGACACATGTTGAGACTTCACCTTCAACCCAAGCTTGAAAGAAAATTAGCCACTCATAATTGAACTAGGGGCAAAAAGGGAATTTATTAAAATACAAAGAAAATACAAGATGGAGAAGGAATTACAGAAAATGGATCCCAAAAATGGATTCAGAGATATCAAATTAGGGGGGGGAGGCCCCCTTTTTATAGATACATGGAGTAAATCATGGCCATCGGATTAAAAACAGTTTGGACGCTCAGGATTGCGCCACGTCATCAGTCAACAGTCCACGGTTTGACCACGTGGATGAACAGTAACACGGTTTGACCCGGATGAACAGTAACGCGGTTTGGTCGAAAATAATCCTGTGTGATGCATGCACCGTACGCGAGATTTTTCGTCCACTGATATGCTGCCACGTCACCATCAACAGTACATAAGAATTTTAGTCCAACAGGATCGTGACACCTCATCAGTCAATGCCACATCATCGGTCAATGCCACGTCATCGATCCGTCTATGTGAACAGTGTCGTGAACAGTAACGTAGACAGTACCGTACACGTGAATAGTACTGTACATGTGAATAGTGCCATTTTTCCTTTTATGCTCCTCCTAAGGTTTTCGACCGTCCTGAGTTCAAAAGTGATGTCCGTTTTGCCGTCTGATCTCTCCTTTATTGTGAAATGACTATAATGCCCCTAAAATACATAAAATACTTAATTAAAATAAAACACATGGAATTAAATCAAAAGAAGGTTAAATTCATAAAAGTAAAGGTGTTAGTAAAACTTGTAGTGTAAAATGACGATTTTCTCCTTTATAAATATGCATTTTCTAACACTCAACAATAACCAATAAAACTATAACTACACTTGAGAGGTTAGAAGAAGGAACTGTTAAGATTCAGATTAATGGATTCCAATTCGTATCTCCGAATTTGATTGATTTACATGTGAATGATAACACAATCCTCTCAAGTATTTATTTTAATTATTAATGTTTGTTAATCTTTAAGTGTATATTAGATATTATTGATGCTTATGTTTTAACATGTTTATGTTATTTTTCCATGATATTACAGATGTTATTGGAAGTTTATGTGGTGTGGATGATATTGAGATCATTGGAGCTGGTTGGAAAAAAAAAAGATATAAAGGTTCTAACATATTAGTAAATTGAATATAACCAATAAAACTATAACTATTTTTTTTTAGTTATTGTTTTATCATAATAAAGATCGACAGTTTGACTTCACTAATCTTTTTAGTTATTACCTCATTTTTTATTTTCTTTTTCAATAAATACATCCAATATTTGTTGAAGAAAAACTATTAAAAGTACAATGAAAAAGGGTATAACCCTTAGAGATTATTCAACATATTCACAAGAAAAATTAATTAGACAATATATTTCAATAGCCCAAGCATCTTCTCACTTACGCAATAGAATAAACAACAGTACTTGGCGGCTAAAATAATTAATGTAAAAGAAAAATTAATGAAAATCACTCTAAATCCAATTGTAATGTAGAATGAACAACTTCAATTCCTTGAATTATTGCCGAATTATTTGTTCTAATTCTTAAGAAAAATATTTTTTTTCTTTTCCTTACACCCCACCTCTTCATAAACACAAATAAAAAAGTCAAGTGGTATAAGGTCACCTACTCAGTTACAAACAATGTAAAGTAACTTACAAAAGCCTTTATATGTATTTTATTTATTTCTTTTATAATTCAACGCATTGCTAAGGATCCTCAGTTATAAAATTTAATTTGGAGCTTATCAACAACTACAAAAACTATGAGGTTTGTACACTCATACAATACACATTAATATATATTTTGTAAGTTAACAAAAAAAAGTTAATTTTCATAAATAACATTAGTTTTATAAGACTATCTCATCTTTAAAAAAAAAATCAATTCATATTTTTTTATCAATTTCATCAAGTGCAAAGCGAGAAAAAAATGATAATACTAATTTTTTTTTTCAAAGCCGCGCGAAGCGCGATTCTATTTCCTAGTTTAATTGATAAAATACAATTATAAAATGTTTGATGTGCTCAAATAAGTCTAGAGAAAATTTAATTTCATTCTAAATTAATTTAATATTAATAAAAAAATTAGACCGATAATATAAAAAGTTTTAAAATGAAATCTTTCAGGTAAATTATAACATGCCCATCTAACATCATATTATCAGACCAAAAGTGTCACTTGTTAAAATAACGAAAACGTTTTCACTTAATACTTTAGGCAATTAACACCCGGAAAAACTTGGTCCCTTTTTTTTTTTTAATGATGAAGTGTAATATCTAAAATAACATAAAATACAAAATCACTTAACATTCTTTTTAGAAAGTATTATTAATCTTATCAAAATAGATTCAAGAAACATAAGTCTCGTCCTTTAGTCTTCGTTTATCTTAAAATTGAGAGCAAATTTTTTTATACAACTTCCATTAAAGCACAAAGTACAATGGTGAAATCGGGACCATTTTTGCTTCTTAAATAAATCAATGCAAAAGAGACATTTATTCTGTTACATTTGTTACACATTAATCGTTGTATGTGAGTACTAATTAATTAATTAATTAAATTTTCCATTAAAAATATAATATTCAAATTCGCTTACATAAGTAAAAAAAAAGAGTAATTAGGATTGCCATCAAACTATGCTAAAGAAAAAAAAAAGATAATAATCTCTTATAAAGTAAGTGGCCAGTGCTAATTTTCATAAATTATTATTATTATTATTACGGCTTATCAACCCTAATAGAGGGGAAAAAAAAAAGAGACATTACGACATATTTTTGTACTTAGCCACATTCCATAGGCCCACAAGGCCACAAGTAACACACACCTCAGACTATATTATTATTTTTATCATTACATAACATTATAGGCTTAGCGGTATAGCCGTAAAATTGTAAAATTACGAAAAAGAATAAAGCACCAACAAAATAAATAAAATAGAAAATAAAAACACATAATTTAATTTGCAAGTCCACACTGTCAAGCAAAGTCACCCACCACCATTCTCTCCATTTCTCTCTCTCGTCTCCTTTTCGCAAAGAAGTATTGCTATTCACACACCCCTCACTCACAGTGGCACAATGAGCAGAGAACGAGAAAGAGAGATGGATGCTACGACGCCGTCTTCTTCTTCACAACCCAAAATGCCACCTCAAACCCAACCCAACGGGACCCACCACCACCAACGCCGCCCTCATCCTCCACCACCACCACCACTGCAACCACAATCACAATACCACCACCATCACGACCACCACCAGTACTACCCAACGACGTCGTCTTCCTCTTCAGCCTCCTTCAGAGGCTGCTGCTGCTGCCTCTTCCTCCTCTTCTCATTCATCGCCCTCCTAATCCTCGCCGTCGTCTTAATCGTCTTCCTCGCCGTCAAACCTAAAAAACCCCAATTCGATCTCCAACAAGTCGGCGTCCAGTACATGGGCATCTCTACACCCAACCCCACCTCCTCCGTGGACCCCAGCACCACCATTGCCGCCACGTCAGCTTCACTCTCCCTCACCATCCACCTTCTCTTCACCGCCGCCAATCCGAACAAGGTCGGCATCAAGTACGGCGAGTCCAAATTCACCGTCATGTACCGCGGGATTCCCTTGGGGAAGGCCTCTGTCCCCGGCTTCTACCAAGGGGCCCACAGTGTCAGAAACGTAGAGGCCACCATCGCCGTCGATCGGGCTAATCTTATGCAGGCCGATGCTGCCAGCTTGATCAAAGACGCCTCGTTAAACGACCGCGTTGAGTTGCGAGTCCTCGGTGACGTTAGCGCTAAGATCCGTGTCATGAACTTCGATTCTCCCGGCGTTCAGGTCACCCCCCATTTTCCCCTCTATTTCAGTTAATTACTGTAAAAAATTATTTATTTATTTATTTTTGCGGTTTTGAGCGGCCGAGTCGGCACTGTTTGAGCAAAACCCACTATCGGCTGTCGCCATTTCTACTTTTTTTTTTCTTGGCTAATGTGCGCATTATTATTTACTATATTATTATTATTATTAACAGACGAGGATGTTTTTCCTTCGGATCTCTCCTTTTTCAGTTCTACCAAATTTGCTCATCTGCCCTTTTTGTTTCTATTTTTTCTACTTTTGCCCCCTTTCTTCATATAGTTACCTTTAACTAACCCTGTTTTATCGTTACGCCTGTTATCTTCCTTTTTAAGCTTCTAAAAATAAATTTCAATGATAATATTAATTAATTAATTAATCAATAAAAGTTGTTGTTTTACTTTTTAAAAAATGGTGCTGCTGATGGTTGCTTTATTTTTACGCGCCTTTTATCCATAGATGCACCAATGGACTTGCAGTTTCGTGGAGCGGAAGTTCGAATTTTTTTAATTAAATTTATTTGTTTTGACGAAAAAAAATCATTACTAGTTGATGCTTGTCTATTTTTGCTTGAATGGCCCCTTAACTTTTTTCAAATTGCCAAAAATGGTGATAGTTTTAGATTGTTAGATTTGGCAACCAGAGATTAAAGGGTAAAATGTCTGGTCATGTTTAGGGAGAAAAAAGGGTCTTGGTTCTGCTTTTCACTAGTCACTATTGTCAATTTCGGTGACTCGTGGGACCCGTGCGAGCCAAAAAAGTGGACAATTTGTCAATTCCTTATCCTTTCAAGGCCTTGTGCTTGGTTTTTATATGAATTTTAATGTTTTTTCTTTATCATTTTATCAAGCTGTTATAGGATATCGTGGTAACGATAAGTAATTAGAGTTTATTTATTTTTGTTGATTTTTTTACCATATGCCTACTAGGTTAGCATGTACCCTTACTGGGTACAATAGTCTATAGGTACCTTAATGGAACCCCGAGATAAGACATTTTTAAAACTTGAACTGTAGTTGAGATCTGAGTATAATGTAGCAATATAAATGTCTAGACAGGTAATGTTGCTAGCTAGCATAATATGTTTCAATGATCTCTATGAGCTATTTGTATCATTGGAATTTCAATCCATTTGATCTTATTTCGTGGCCATGCCATGCTTGATTGTATTGTTCTTTTACTTTCTTTAGCATGATTACTGAAAAGTCATCTGTTAATCTTCTCTATATTTCTCTCTTTGTTCTTTTTCTTTTTTTTTTTTTATCGTGCAACATTTATGCATTATTTGTTAAATTGCATTGCATTTACACTCCCTAGACCTCAAAAGAAAGAGTGGAGTCATATCCCCAAGAATTTTGCTAACCCCCGGATTAATTTTGTATTTTTTTAAAAGAACCAAATTTTTTTTCTTGGATTCATAATTGGAATTATGACTTGGACAGGTATCCGTGGATTGTGCAATAGTGATAAGTCCAAGGAAGCAGTCTCTTACCTATAAGCAGTGTGGGTTTGATGGCTTGACTGTCTAGTGACATCAATTATACAAATTTCCGACCACCCCAAAAAAAAAAAAAAAATTGTTTTCATTTGCCCCTATGGCCATATCTCTATAATCTAAAAGAGGTGAGAAAGGCCGAAAAAGCAAAAACCCAAAAGCCCTCATCTTTCTCAATCTCACATGGGGAGCATTGGATGATTGTAATGTAGGAGTAGTAGACAAAGGAAAAGCAAAGCAAAGATGGTGAAAGCAAGAGGAAAGAATTGAGAATGTTCGTTGTTGTAGGTAATCAATCTTCCAGCCCCAAAGATTTTTGCAAGAGATTTTTATTTTTATTAGAATTTTCTTTTTGATATTGGTTTTCTTCACTTGGAAGGAAAATTTGCTAACTATGTGTAAAGTTGCATGTGGGAACTGATTCATTGTATGATCCTATTCCACGCTTCCATTAATTGTCTATTCATTCTCTTCCTTTCTTATCACACTTCAATCTTAAGAATTAAGATTCTTTTGAGCTTTTTTATGCATCAATCTTAAGAATTAAGATTCTTTCGAGCTTTTTTATGCACATACAATGAGTTTGTGAATTTTTTTTAACCAACTATAAATTTGATTAATTTGATTAAACAACTAGTGGTACAAGAACATTGTAGTAGTGTAATAAGTACAAGATGATGTTCTTACCGCAAATGCCAGAAAATACTGTCATGAAACTTGAAGACAAACCCGGATTTGAGATTAATATTTGTCGGATTATTTACATATAAAGCTCGAAGAAATCAAATAATAATTAATAAAGTTGATAAGTGATAGCGCGTGGTTATTTTAGTGACCACATGCTAGGAGTTCCAATACATACAAAAACGGTTGCTCTTAACAGCCTAAATCAAATTAAGAGAATGAAAAGCAAGGATTTAAATTCGAAAAATATTTTTCCAGCAACCAGTCATCTCACAGTCTATAAATAGGAATGATCTTTTGGTCAATTCTAGAATTTTGTACGGAGAGAATCCATATCTAAATTAACTTTTAAAATCTCTAAACTGACTTGAACGTTCGAGTTGATGAGTATCTTTTATAAACACGTTCGAGTCCAATCAATCAATTTCCGTGGAAATTGAAAGCTTAATTTAGAGTATTCAAGAGGAATCAAGTATCCTACTTCTAATTATTTTACATCTCATTAGTGGAGGATTAAGAAACTGCAGGTGCAATAATGTTAAGCTCCACCAGATGAATATATTGAAATCGATCTAAGAAAGCTTGAAATTATCAAGATCTAGACTCTGAAAATTTAAGATCTATATGACAACCCCATTATAAAACAAGAAAAATAATAAAACACAAAAGAATTGCCACAGCCTCCACAGATATGAATTTAGGTGAAGAGAGAAGAGTTTGGATAAGGGGTAAGGAAGGATATATGAGTTTGTAATTAGTAATTGTTCACTGGTGTTATAAATTATTTAACAAAACTTAACTGGGCTCAAATTAATTGATTATCTATTTATTTAATTATCTGTTTCTTATGTGGGAAAGCAAAATTTCAACCTCATGTGTGATTTGCTTGGTTGTAATGTTGTAATTGATCTCTACCACTTAAATAATTTGTTCCAGATCTCATGTGAATGTTGAACATGATGATTGCCTTGATATTATGAAAAAAGAAAAGCATGAAAAATAAAAAGTAAAAAAAAATTATACATTTGATAAAATTCATTTATTAATTTTTTTTCTTCAAGTCAGTGCATTTTATAAAATATTTTGGTATATGTTCTGACTTTTTTGAGTTCAAATATTCGAATTGTGCTACCATTCAAATTTAACTACTATTGTATTTTAGTAGGGGAAAAGGAATTTGCAGCCATATCAAAATTTTCATTTCCATTGATAAAGAACACCTTGAATCATCAGCCTGACATTTGGATGCAAAATTCCAATATGGCCTACATAGAAATAATGTTTGGTTGATGGGAGGATTCATGTAAATTAAGTCAAAATTACACGTTTTTTAAGGGCAAAGATTGTTTTTGGCCCATAGTTTATTCATGTGATGAGTAATCCCATGGGGCATGCCGATGAGGACTCCGTTATAATTTTTTTTTTATGTATTATTATTAGTAGGGTCTATTATATTTAATATAACTTACATTTAGGTAAAATTTATTCACAGGCCATCTAACTCTACTTATTTTTACACTAAAAAGTCTAGTGGTAAGTTTTAGTAAATGTAACTTTTTATTCTTCTTCTTTTTCTTCTTCTTCTTATTAAAAAATTAATTATGTAATTATCAATATAAATATAAAATAATTTGAATTATTAATAAAAATACTTTTTTATAAATAAATTGTATTAGTAATTTAAAATTAATAATTAAATATGATTTTTTTAATTGCCCCTCATAAAATGACATACTTTAATTTACCACACTAAAATTGAAATTTAAAAACATTAAAACTTGACCCCGTAAGTCAACAGATTGTTCCATTAACTTTAACATTTGACTAAATTTGATAAAACAAAAATATCATCCAACCCTTAGAAGTTTGTAACTACGTTGAGAAGAGAAATTATTCCTTAAGAAACATACACATATATTGTATATACAATACAATTATTCAATTAATTAAATTTCGCTAATAGTAAAGTTGTATGTACAATGCAGCTGTATACACGGTCAAGTTAATTATATATAATCCAATGACATCAAATATTGCATTAAACACAAGGTAGAAATAATGATCTGAAATGACTTCTAAATATTTTAAAATTTAAGGTTTTTTTCTTTATAATATTTTCTCTAAAAATAGTTTATAAATTCAATCAAATTGAGTTTAATCATTTGTAAATGAAAAACCTTAAATTCGATTATTTATGTTCATAGGATTTTGAAATAAAATATTAAAATCTATCAATAAAAGAAGATTATGTCACATGTTGTATCTATTATTTTGATCTATAATTTCACAAACAACTATAGGAATTTCAATTAATTAAAATTAGATTAGTTTTCATAATTTTAGAACTAGGTTAAAAATTTTAAGTTAAATCATATGATTCTCTGCGTATTTTTTTTTAAATGAACTAACATACATTAAATCACGACCATTAAAGGTTAGTGAAATGACTAGACTCCTAGTTTGCTTTTATGAGATTTGCTGTTTAAGCCTCATCTCCTCTGTCTATGAAAGTAAATTTTGCAACTCTTTGGGGAAAAAAGTGAGTTGGTTAAAAAAAAGCAATTGTATGATGGAGTGGCCTTCTCTCCTCCTCCTATTCATGCACTATCTCGCGTCTACATAAAGTTACATGAGCATCAACTGCTAGTTTTACTGGGTATAAGTCCATTTTTTTGAGTAGTTCTCATTCTCCGCCGAGCTCGGTTCCATAGAAATTCAACTGAATGGATTTCAAGGTTTATTAGTTTTGTTAATGTTGGTAAAGAGAAAATAAAGGATGAGCTAGACAATTATTTGGGTGAAAAGTTATTACCATTTAATATTGATGAACACTTTTTTTATTTAACTTTGTGGAAAGTGAATGTTAGAAACTATCTTATATCATCTCGAATTGCAATTCAAGTGACCATTGTTGCTTCTGAAACGGCTTTCAGTACTGGTGGTTGATTTGTAAGGCTATATCGCAATAGTCTTCATCCAAGCACGTTTGAGACTTTGATGTGTAATCAAAGTTGGATACGTGATTTTTCGTAAATATATATGGTTTACATTTTAATTTTTATATTTTTATTTATTTAACTTAACCAATAATTAACTTTATTTTTGTTTTCATTTGTATTATTTTAATTAGTTGTAGCATCTATATGTCCGTCATATGCCAAGATTCTTGATGAGGAACCGGAAATTGAAACAGATGTAGAGGTTCTGGCGGTTTATAGTTTTAGTTTAAATTATTTTGTCAAGTATTTATTAAGTTGAAATTGTTAAAACATATTTTTTATTTTCTTGTTTATCTTGTTATAGGTTTATGAAGAATTTTAGAATGTGCATCAGTGGTGATGGTTACTGAGAAGTTACTGCAAGTTTATGTTGAAGGCTTAGCATTATTTTGATTTTTTTTTTGTAAAAGTTGATCATTTGTAATTATGTTGAAAGTTTAGAATTATTATGTTTTCATTTATTTGGAGGTTCTTAAAATTTGATCGTTTCTAATTTTATTTTTAAATATGTATATTCAATTTTTTTTTGAAAAAAAGGGCTTGAATATTAAAAGATTATTAATTTTTTTTTGAAAAAAAAGAATTAAATGGGGATTGGGTCTCATTTTAATCATTGCTCAACTCAAGAATTTTCAGGGACATACCCAAACTATCACCAATTATTATTATTATTTTGTATGGAGCAAAATTGAGGATTTCTTCCAAATGAGGTTCCGGTTCGGATTTGGGTTTAGATTTGGGGATCATGATTCCCACCCCAAACCTGCCCCATTGCCATCATTAGTGAAATGACTAGGCTCCTAGTTTGCTTTCATGGGAGTTGGTGTTTGAGCCTCATCTCCTCTATGTATGAAAGTAAATTTTGCAACTCCTTTGGGAAAAAAAGTGACTTGGATCATAAAAAAGCAATTGTATGATGGAGTGGCTTTTACTCCTCTTATACATGCAAAAGTTATAAACTTTTTCTCCTCCTCACTTCATCCTCATTGAGAATGTACTTAGCAATTTTGTCACTACTCTTGATTGAGAACCACCAGCACAATGACGATATTAGGTTAGTATTGATACTGTTTTTGATGTGAATAGAGGTACCATCAGTTATGATGCAGTAGTGAGAAATCATGATGGTTTGGTTATGGCGGTGGGTGTAGATGTGGGGATTTATTCTGATGATTTTCATATTGCTGAGGCGAGTTTTAGTGTACGGCTTGTGAGAAAGATTGGTTTATTTCCTTTGATTTTAAGTCAAACTCTTTGCTGGTTACTCAATTAATTCTAATTGAGCGTTGTTGGATCCTTAATCCAACACTGGGCTTCTATATGAACAATTACGCGTCGTAAACTATCATATAAAGTTAACCCTAATAAAAAGTAATTTATAAAGATTTTCGATTATATGATCTTTAATTTATTTGATAGGATACAAGCTTTTAATGTATAAAAACTTAAAGATAATTTCTATTTTTATGATGGGCTAAATATGAATATATAAAAATAATAAGAAAATTATCTATATAAGTATTTATAGTTCTTAGGTCACACATATCGTTTTATTCCTTAAAATTTCAATATTAGAGAGAGAGAGTGTATAGAGAAACTTAAAAGGTTCTTTAGTAAAACATATTGATTTGGAAGGCAAACTACAAGGCTCTAGAAAGTAATTGCGCATTATAGATTCAGATACATTTTCACATATTTTGTTATTGGTTATTGATAACATAACATGAATATTCTTAGATTTAGGCAATGATTTTCACAAAAAAAGATTATTTTCCAACAAGCGCAATACTCATATAGGTCTTTTTTGAATTATTGCTGCGATTCAACACTTACTTTTACCAAAGCAAGGTTTCAAGATTAATCTTGTTCTTAGAAATTGTAACCAGGCAATGGATGTTCTAGCAAAATATGTTCTTTATTGCACTAATTATATTTGTATGGGTGAAAAATTTTGAAAAATTTTCACAGCATCTGACTTATTATCTTTAAATGTTATATCCTGAAATAATAAGAATTTTTTTCCCTTTTTTTTTATAAGTGACTTGGTTTAATAGGGCCAAACTATCTGATAATTTGTTTTAACTATATTAGTATTTTATCCTTTAACAAAATTACTAAACGGAACAAATAAACTGTAATTGATAAATTGTTGGATAATACAATTGGTGTTTATTCTTCTTCAATTAATTTATTTTAAGCACAGCATGATGACAATCAAATTTTCTCCCCTCCCTTACTCATGTAAGCGGCGTTGAAAAATAGTCATTTAATATAGAGTTTCCCCATTAAAGAATAAAATATGAATAAAATACTCTTTTCTTACTAAAAAGAAAAAAATATGAAGTTCTCCGACTAAAAAGTAAATTGGTTTACTTTAATCTAATAATGGTGCCGGGCTTAAAATGTTGAAATATAACAATACAAAATTTAAATTCTAACTAATGTGATATATAATGTGTTTTTATCTTATGAAATCATGTGATAATAATTTATTTCAAACGCGAAGATATTCATGTTTTTTTTTCTCTCTAATTTTATATTTTCCTGTCCATAAATTTTTATCTATCCCATCCCAAAATATAGTAGTTGTTTTGTCTCGATTGATTCATATCCACCGGAGTATCAATCCACTTGGATATGTGGTCCGTTGGGAGTCTTTATATATACTGTTATGTTATGATAATAAGCGTTTTTTTTTATCTTAGTTTTGTTGCTTCCAAATGTTAGATCTGCAAAGTTATTGTCTCAATTGGAGACGCCAAGTCAGGCAGTAGAGAATCTCACGAAAGAGCTCAGGGATATTCCTATTGGAGCTCTAAATTTATGGGTGCACTAACTACAAATGCTCTTCGTGTAAATTTAAATAGGTATAAAATATTAAAATATACCTCTAGTAATGATTGTTCAAAGTATTTGAAGCTCTCTGACTATATACCATAAAGGTGTGATCTAGCTTATTTTTGTCACTGGCCAAAATTGTGATGGGAAAAATAATTTTTACGGTATTATAATTTGATTAGGTTGGGGTCCCATTTTTATACTACAACTTTGTAACTTAAAAACTTCTTTAATTCCCTCTAATTAAAAGGAGATTAATAGCTAGAATTCTCTGCTCCCTTCGATAAAAGATCACTTTTAACAATTTCATTATTAAGAGAAATGATTAAACTCCACCACTGTCCTTAAAATGAGGGAGTGGGCGTAATTATTACAAAAATTATTCTCCGGTAAATGTTCAATAGTTCAATTTATCATGTGAGTCATAATAAGAATAAATCTAGCACTTGGATGATACCTCTGTGATAGTCTTGGGTGCACTGATTTATCTTCATTCTCTTCGATATTTTTTAATGATCTATCCATTTATTGCTATAATGGATTTTCTTTTGCTACGATTTTATGGTAGATTTGGAACTTTTGTACTTCAGATTTTAAAAAATACAAGGAGTAGATCAGTTTATCTAACCTACCATGGACTACTATGCAATTATTATATATATTCACTTTATTCAATGAATAAAAATATAACTTTCCTTAGAAAAAAAATAAAAATGGCCTCACTTTCTGTTAATCTTAATTAAATTTCAGCTGACCTTCATTTGTTAAAAAAATAGACATAGATTGGGATTTAGTACTGAGCACATATCTTTAATTTTTCATAATCTTCTATCAAATATATATGTATAATAATATACAATTAAGATTTAATTGATTTGATATTTTTATCTAATAACTAACAATTATATCTTTTTAAAAAATTAATAAAAAGCCATGTAGCACTAGGGATGATAAAATTATCTGCCAACTAGCAAATCCGCTCACAAAAATCGACCCGCTATAGGTAAATTTCTGGGTTGCAGGCGACTGTGGTAGTTCAAACTTAAACTTATTGCGGGTTGTAGGTGCGTTTGGTATTGAGAAAAAATTCGCTAGATTTCAGCACGACTGTCCACTAACCGCATTCTTTATTTTAATTATTTATATTTTTAATTTTAATCATAAAATTTACATTAAAAAAATTTAATCATAAATATATCTAAGTTAAATTCTAATTTTTAAACCTAACCTATCTCACTTCAACATATGTAAAATAAGCTTTTAACAAGTAGACATTTTATAATTTTCAAGTTAATATTACTGATATTTTATTTTACTTTGACTGATTTTATTTGTTTTGCCTTAACGATAGTTGTATAAAATTTACTTGTTAATATTATTGATAACACTTGTATATTGAATAAAAGATGGAGCAAGACATTGATAGTAGTGATGATGATTTGTCTACAATAAAAATATTTTGTGTTAGATTAATATGTTTTGTGTATTTATTTTTAATGTTGGAATTTTAATTTCTTATTTGCATTAATAAATCTAAAATTAAGTGTTGTTTACATATTTTTAGGCTATTATTATAAATTTATAGTTTGAATTATATAATTTAAGTATTTATGCATTGTTAAAAAGATTATTTTATATTTGTGATTTTAAATTAGCAAATCTGCAAAAAATCTGTTGTGAATTATAACTATGGTTGATAATTGTTAAAACTCAAAGCGGGTGACTTTTAAAAAAAAATAAAAACTTACTGTAGATTATAAATTTGATAATTTAAATTTTTTATTGGTATAAATTTAATAATAACAAACCCCGCAACAAGCACCGCCCCCGCACGACACTGAATATATGATGCAATCATAAAAATTTGAAATTCAATTTTGCGTGGCAAGATATCGACGGCATGCCCAATCAGTAATGAAGATCTTCAGAGTTGGGCCCACGTTCAAAAACCCTAACTCGCGCAAGATAAATATCCAAAAAAAGAGCGCGCCACTGGCGGCCTCTTACAAATTCAGCGAAGCAAGGAAGAAAAATTATTTGATTTTTTGTGAAATAAACGGAAAAATAAAAATATAAAAACACAAAAATTCAAATCCAATCTAGCGAAAGAGAACGAGCAATCGAGCAGAGTCCAACCAACGACACTCCGTTTTACCGGTATAGTTCAGTCTCATTATTCGACATTGTCGTTTATTTAAGCTTTTATTTTTTTATTTATTTTTTAAATTTGCTTGCTGTTGAAAGATTCATAGGAGATTTGGTTAATGAGAAAAAAAATTATTTGATTTTCTGTGAAATTGTTAAAATTATGATAATTATTAATTATTTAGAAATTTTGTTTGAAATAATGAAGCACAGAGAGCGAGAGCAAGATGGATCGATACCAGAAGGTGGAGAAGCCAAAGACGGAGACGGCCATTAGCGAGAATGAATTGAGGATAACAGCTCAAGGCAGACTCAGGAATTACATTTCCTATGCCATTTCTCTGCTTGAGGTTTTTATTTATTTATTTATTCTTTTGGAACGCTTTATCCTGTTTGTACTTTCTTTATTCTTGCATGTACGCTGCCTGTATTTCGTTAATTTTTAATTAATTTTATTCCTTTTAGGAGAAAGGTGCCAATGAGGTTGTCCTCAAAGCTACTGGTAGAGCCATCAACAAGACTGTGATGATTGCTGAATTACTAAAGGTGCTGTTTTACTAATAGCTGTTTTATTGATTTTTTTTTCTTCTAATTCTTGTCTATAATTTGCATGTTGTTTATCTAATTGTTTGTAGAGGAGGGTTGTTGGTCTCCATCAGAACACGTCGACGGGATCTATTGATATAACTGATGTGTGGGAGCCACTAGAGGAAGGGCTTCTTCCGTAAGAATTCCAAAATTTTCTTTTCTGAAATTCTACTATATGTATATGCATG
This sequence comes from Citrus x changshan-huyou, assembly GCA_039657385.1. Classification (NCBI taxonomy): domain Eukaryota; kingdom Viridiplantae; phylum Streptophyta; class Magnoliopsida; order Sapindales; family Rutaceae; genus Citrus; species Citrus x changshan-huyou. Next base: position 12,514,772 of record CM077549.1, read on the forward strand.
TGACTGTATAAATTTGTTAATATATTATATTATTTGACTAACTCATGAGTTACTTTTGCAGACTAGAAACCACTCGTCATGTCTCAGTTATCACAATTACTTTGTCAAGGAAGGAGTTGGATTCATCTTCCTTAGGGTAAATGGATTTCTAAAATCTATATTTCATTTGTTTTGGTCTTTATCATATTTTGATATCAATGTAGGATGGCATATTGGCATGTATATTATTCAATAAAACTCATTCCTGGCTTCTAAGTTATTGATTCTTGAACAACCATGGTGGCAACATATTGAGTATTTTGTTATTAAACTCTTTTGAAGTTCAGGAACAGGCCATAGTTACAGAGCGTAAGAGTGAGGGCGTAACTGAGTGAATCATAATCCTCACAGGCAGCCAGTGAAAGTATATGCTTATTTGTGACATAATAACATATAAATAACAGAGAATTTTCTAAATTTATTTTTTCTTTTTCTCAATTCCTTTTTGTGGCCGTTTCTTTTTATCATATTTAGTTTTTTAATGATACTTCTTGTTCAAGTGATAATGTGTTTAAATTACCTGAGCTGCTTTGATGTCTTTGAGCATCAATGTTTCATGCATTACTCGTAGAATCTTGATAACATGTGATTTTGATATACTGGTTTTGCTCAATTGCAGATACCAACCACCAGTCCCAACTGATCAAGTGAAGCCATTGGCTGATTATGATGATGGACGAGGTGAACTATTGTGTTTCACTAATGCTTGAGCTATTTTCTTCTTCCAATTGTTTAGCTTAAATTAATTTTTATACCTAAATGTTGTAAAAATTTTGAAGCCTTGCATGGCATGCGAGACAAGGGACGTTGTCAAGCAAGGAATGGAGGTAACTTTATTTCCAATTGTTCAGATTATATTGAACTTATCTGTTGTCTTGTTCAGATTATAAGCATATGTCTCCTGGAGTGCTACAAATTCTGCATAAAGCCTTTTGGAAATGTCAACAAAAAGAAATGCCAAAGTTTGTAAAATTTTCATAATAGTGATGGTCATAATGCTGAATCATTACTTGTTATGCAACTATGAATTCCATTTGAGTTGTGATCAGTAAAACAGTATCAATATTTCTCAGATTTGGCAGTAGAAACAAGAGACATCTTATTACTCATTGAGGACATATAGTTGTTAATTCATTCGGTTTGCTATGGTGAGAGGTGACAAATGTCCTGGTGTTACAATGATGAATTGTTGAAATATTTTAGATATAAGTGATATAATATTGGTTAATATTTTTGGTTAACTGTGTTGTAGCTGGATAAAGCCAATGGGCTGTGTTAAATAGGATATTGACTTCTGAGCTTACTCAAGTATGAAGTGAAACTGAAATGAATTACAATTTTTTGTTCTTTATGCAGGTAATAACAATGGAGTCCCGGAGTACAATAATGGTCATTGGGATGGTGGGGCTGGATATGGAGGTAGAGGCAGAGGTCGTGCTGCAGGACGCAGTTTCCGGGGGCATGGAAGGCGATATGATGGAAATATGCAGCAGGAATCAGAATATTACAACGGTTATGGTGGATCAGGGGCCTTGCCTCCTCAAGGCCGTGGTAATTGCCTCTTGGCTTTCTCTTGTTCTTACAGTTTAAGTTTTATCCTTGCAAAACAGTTACATGGTGTTGACAAATTTGTTTTCTTATTATTTTACTATTTTTGTGGTTTGCTTTTTGTCTATTTGCCATTTCCCTTTTTTTTTTTTAATTTTACTATTGCTACAAAAAAAATCAATTCTTGAAGCCTTTTTTCTTAATGATTTTGGCAGTGGTTAGTTTGCTACTCCATCCTTACCATTTTTAATATTTTTCCTTTTCGGTATTCAATATTTTCTATGCAATATCTTGTTATTTTGGTGATCCTAAATAGTCTAAAACTTTAGTCAAATGGTCTGTCTCAGCGTTCAAAAACAGAAAAAGGACCAACCAAAAATTGTGTAGCTATCGAGAAAGTGGAGATATCTACATAAGCGTAAAATGCTTCTATGTAAACCTTTAAAAAATGGCTCTTTTTGCCTCTTATTTTATATTTGTTAATCTTTCCAATTGTCTACCTACTGTAACTATAAGTCGCTCTTATCACGATTTTGTAAAGATCTTATGAAAAGTGGATATTAGTTCTTGAAAACATCTGTCAACTTTAATTGTTTATTCTTTTTTCTTAAAGGTACATTGTCAGACACTGTTATAAATTTCTCATACAAGATGATTAACTATGTTGACGCAGTGATTCATGTTTGCTTATATCAATGGAATCATAGCCATGGACCACAGTGCCCAACTGTTTCTGATGTTAAATTGCCACAACAAGATGCAGAATGAGCCTGTTTCTTGTGGCTTTGTAATTGCAGATATTGTTTTCAACCAGTTTACAGCAAATATTTAGTCATTATAACTTATCTTTTATTGTGCTCTTTGGGGTGATGAAGTTTTCGGCAAAAACTATGCCTTTTACAAGTATATTACTGAACTATTGCTGCATGGAATGTTACAGGCCGTGGTCGTGGATTTGGAAGGCCTCGTGGCCGTAGTCAAGGTCAAGGTCTCAGATCCGATGCACTGGTCCAAAAAACTGCCTGAAGGATATAGGCTTTTGAGGTACTGCTTTTGTTTCAAGCTGACAAGAGATATTGGATGCCTGTCCAGCCTCTCGTCTTCAAAAGTGAGATGGACTTAAAACATTATTTAACATTATTTATAATTAAGGCATAGAGCTGTTAGATTTTTATTTCCTTGAGACTTGGCTAATTTTTTTGTTGACAGCATTTTTTGTAGGAAATAGATAGGATAATTTGTATTATCACTAGTCCTTAATTGTGGATGAAGTTAATATTGTAGAATTTCTTCAAATAATATAGCAGTGCATTCTTTCGATTTGAATTCACACTATGGTCTGCTTCTCATTGTTTCCTCACAGCTTGCTTATTGTAAATGATCACCGAAAATCTTTCCTTTTCCTCTGGTTGTACATGGTAATGATCAATACAATCTACAATTAAGAGAGCATCCTCTTAACTGCAGAGGAATAGGCAAATATGAAGTAATTCATTTACATATAGCTGAAGTTTTAGACACTTCAGTACAATTCCCAGTATATTCTTATTTACAACTGGGATTACTGCCATATATTAACCCACTGAAGTATTTGTCCAAATGCTTTAACCCTCTCTAACATTCGAGGGGTATTTATTCCACTCATATTTCGTAAGGAAGAGATTGTCTCCACTTAATTAGTTGATAATTGAGAGAGAATTAAAACTAACCTTCATAATACTCTTATGGAGGCTCGAATCATTGCACTCAACATTGTAAGTGCAAGGCTTCTCCTATTGGACCAAAGATTCATTGGTAGAAGTTAGTTATCACTTGGGTAGGTAATATGGTATCTGTTACGCACAGAAAAGAAAAATGATAGAAAGAGTCTCTTAATTTATCTTGTTAGTACCATTTTTTAATTGATATTATTTATTCTAAATCTTAAAAAAATATAAAAAATAAAAACTAAATACTTTTTATAATTAAAAAAAAAATTGTTCTTCTCTCTTAGGCTTTCAATAGATTAATTTCTCATTTCTCACATTTCTCTTAGTGTTTTTAATTAATTGGCAATTTGAATCAAATATTAATTATTAGTCAAATCTCAAATTGAAATCTCAAATTATTATGAAAACCAAAATTAATACCATCAATAACAACAAAATCTCTCTAAATTATTTATTCTAAATCTTAAAAAAATATAAAAAATAAAAACTAAATACTTTTTATAATTAAAAAAAAAAATTCTTCTTCTCTCTTAGGCTTTCAATAGATTAATTTCTCATTTCTCACATTTCTCTTAGTGTTTTTAATTAATTGGCAATTTGAATCAAATATTAATTATTAGTCAAATCTCAAATTGAAATCTCAAATTATTATGAAAACCAAAATTAATATCATCAATAACAACAAAATCCACCATTTATTCATTAAATTTAACAGAACCCAATATTAAAACTTATTCATATATTGGTGGAGGTGGAGACGGTGGTGATGATGGTAATGAACTTTTTGTTATGAAGAGGTGTGGCGGTGGAGGTGGAGGCAGTAGTAGTGATGGTGATGATGATGAACTTCTTGTGACGAAGATAAGTAGTTAGGGTGAAGATAGGTTGTGATGATGATTATGCTGGAGAGAGGGAGGGGGAAGAGGTGGAGGGGGAGGGAAGGAGGGAAGGGAGCGAGAATAAAATAAAAACTAACAATTTTTTTTACAGGGGTAATTCTGGAAAGAAAAAATAAAGTGAAAGTGGATATACAAAAAAAAACAAAAGGAAAAGTCTCGCACATGAGTGCAAAAAATTCTGTTTCTGTTTAATCAATAATTCAAGAGAACGATCATATTATAAATTTTTATGGGATTCTTATACTGTGAAAGGAGGAGACTTTCCTTCTGCGGTCCCAAACAATAATTTAACCCCTCCATGTGATCAAATTCGTCTTCCATTTCACGTGCACAATATATGAGCGAAAATTTTTGTTTCAATTAGCTATTAACCTATCCTTGGTTGGCACCAGGAAAGAGTCTGAGTTTGTTGTCCTTAAAAAAATTTGTCCAAAACGGCGTGCTTCAGTCACCAAGGTTAGTGAATTAGTTAGCGCTAAAAATAAGCAATTGATGCGATAGTAATTTGCTCTAACTTCAGCCACTATCCATCCCTGGAGAGCTTGATTGTGCAGCACATCAGCCTAATCGAGAATTTGTTAGTGTAGATCTCGACTCGAATTACTACCAGTCGCACTAAACTTTTCATTGGTCTCCTGACACCACATAATTGACGCACAACTTCCCCACAAATAACTTGAACCTTTCTGCATTTTTATATTGTAGTTGCGGCCAATAAATAATACATTGGAACGGCCCATCAATTGCTTCTGTCCGATCTGCAAATATTGGTTGATTGTTGTGAAACAAATGATAAGTGAAAATAATCGAATACATAAAATGCTAAACCATGGAATAGGCGGTGTATTATTATCCAATCCATGCTCAAATCCAGCTCAAGGCGATATGCAAATTGATATGCTACACTTTCATCAGGGTTGCCAGACTTAGGTTATTTATCTAAAATATTTATCTAGGGGTCTTCTTTCGAAAAAAATATTATTTTCACCTTATAATTTTGTATACCCAAACTATATTATTCTTACTTTACTTATTCCTCCATACCAAACATTATATTGGACTTAAATTTTACTAATTTAAGCCAATCCCACCATCTTTAATTGCATTCACTAGCTCGTAATTGTTTCGATCTTCTTATGTAAAGTAAGCTACAACTCCTTTCTCATAACAGTGGTTACAAAAAATGCATTAACACAATAGCTTTCTCTTACGCAGTGCTAATATTATTTATATCATTTTTTTTATTGCTAAAGAAAATTCGCTAACCTATGTGCCTAGCAGATTGATGGGTAGAGGGACATTTGGCATGCCGTGGGTTATAATTTTCATATTGATGTCGACTTTCGTTCCAATCACATCCTAGTGTCTGATGGGTATTGTTCATCACTTCCCGAGGGGCAGCTGTTACTAGACAACATAAGGAGGGCTTCATTCTTGTCATTGGCCACCAATATTGTTGATCTTTGTTATTATTTGAGTGTACTTATTCATTTAATTTGGATATGCTGGTTCATGTCCCCCTCCACATGTTGGTTATCTTTTACTTATCGGGTGGGGGGTCTATGTCTACCTCCCCCCCCCCCCCCCAACCTAAACCTATCTGGTGCTGGTGGTTTAAAATTAGAAAGAAAAAGGAAATGAAAATTGTGGCTACAAGACTATTTGATTATTATTATTATATTAGGAGAATTATATGCTTTATACTTAATAAATTAAAATTATTATTATTATATTAGGAGAATTATATGCTTTATACTTAATAAATTAAGATTTACAATATAACATACTGACTAAAAGGGATGCATATATACAACACAATTTTTTTCGTACACTAAAACTATTGTTTTTATTTCGCACTTATTACTTTAAACTCTTTACCGAAACAAACAAGGACTATTGAATAACATGTTAAATAATTTTATTAATTTTTTAATTATTATAATTTAATTGGGTCTTATTCTATAACAAACTATAAAACTCATAGTTTCTATTACTTACAACAAACAATAGAGATTGTCAAAGAAAATAGTTAAAATAGTGTCGAAGATAGTTTTCTCTTTCTTTTTCTCTCTTTTAACTGATCCGTCATCTCAAAAAAGGCTCAATTTTTTGGTTGATTTATTATTATTATTATTATTATTATTATTATTATTATTATTATTATTATTACGCAAATTATCATCGTTGTCGTCGTCGTCATAATTATAATATTAAGCATTATTAGTTTATTATTATTATTATTATTGTTGTTCAAAATTGGAAATGACATGGCTTATTATTTACACTCCAAGGATAAAATTAAAATTAAATATTATTCGGGTTAAAGGGGAATTTTCCCCTTTTTTCCCCACCAATTACTTTCGCAATGCATTGCCTGATCACTTATTATTATTATTATTATTTTTTTGTGAATGACGTGGCCTACTATTTAAACTACATGCATAAAAGTTAAATTAATTCTTACTTCAAATCTCAGGATTATGAAATTTTCCCCTTTTTTCCCCCCACCAATTACTTTTTCCCAATTTTCCATTTCCGCCAAAGACCTCAACCCAGACTTGCACGCTTCCACCAAATTGTTTTGAACCATTACTTGCATCCACTTGGCGTTTGTTTCAATACATGTCTTCGTAACTCACGTGGCAACCATTAAATGGCTACTTTTGTCAACTTCTTTTTTCCCCTCTGTGTTACTGGGCCCTTACCTTCTTGTCCGGTTAAATGCAATCGACTCTGTGTCACTTCTTCAGCCGTGAGATTATATCCAATGGCTGATTCACTATAGGACAAGCGACTGGGGTACCAAACCCCTGACGCAAATTAGCTATGCCCTAGAACTCGAATATCTTAATACTAAATATTCATTATTTTTTTAGTACTAAATGAGTTTTTTGTTGTAATTTTTCGCTAGGGTGTATCACATATGTAATTCATTTAATTATCAAATGATTTCATTTTTATTGAAACAAGAAAAAAATAATTGAAAAAAATGTTACCTTGCATTATTCAACTACACACGACAACCTAGATAAAAGAATTTTTATATGACCCAAATCCACAAAGATCCGATTTGTATTTGATCCACTTTCTTTTTTGAATAATTTATTCTTTTTAATAATATTAGGGTAGGGTTATTTTAATTGATAAAAACTATTTTTCCAAAATTAAAATGACCAAAAAGGACAAATAATTTTTTTTAAAAAATAAAATTTACCCGACCCTTTGCACTCACCATAAACTATTAAGCCATAATTTCTTCTCATCTTAAATTTTTCTTTAACATGTTGTCAGCATTAAACTTACTTAATAAAGGTTATTTATGTCTTTGTTCTTTAAGAATAATCTACATTAGTAATCATGTTGTCTTTGATGAGTCTTGCTTCCTTTTTGAACCCAGAGTTGATTTTTCTTCAGTTGATGCTTCTTGTCTCTCTTCTTGTTATGTCACTCTCATTCTTTATTTTCACATGACTCTTTTTCTCCTTCTATAATTCAACTTGATAAGCCCAAACCTCAATCTTCAACAGCAACTATGTTCTCATCTTTTCTTTCTCCTCCACAATTGTCTATCTACTCACATTTACATTCCATCTCTCCACATACAAAACAAAGCTCTTTACCAATTCATCAATTAACCTTTTACAATTCTCTATCCATGGTCATTCAATGATCACCATATCTAAAGAAGGGATTTTCAAGTCTAAACCTATATAGCTGCTTGTTTAACCAAACCAATAGAGCCTTTCAGTGTTTCAATTGTAATAACAGATTCTAAATGGCATAACGTCATCAAAGAAGAATATCAAGCCCTAACGAATGACAAAACTTGGATTCTTGTCCAGCCTACTCATCTTTTTACAGTAGTTGACAATAAATGGATGTTAAATCGAGGCATGCAGACAAGGAATTTCATCAAACTCAAGGGCTGGATTAAAATAAAATATTCAGTCTATTTGTTAAATCTTATACCATCAGAGTTATTTTGAGTCCAACTGTACTAAATCATTAGATGTTGAACAAATTGACATCAATCTTGCATTTATTAATGGTTACTTGACTGAAGAAGTTTATATGCAGCAACCAAAGGTTTTATAGATAACATTAGACGTAATCCTGTTTGTAAATTACACAAAGATTTATGTCCTAAAGCAAGCCCGTAGAGCATGGTTTGACAAACTTAAGATGGTGCTTAAGCCTCAGTGGTATTTTACTAAATCTAGATCAAATACCTCTCTACTTTCAAGAAAGTTCACGACTATTTGCTATTTGTTCTTGTGTATGTAGATGATATCATCATCACAGGTTAAAACACTCAGCTGATACAATAAGTCATTAGTGATTTGCAGTATGTTTTTGCACTCAGATCTAATTATTTCTTGGGTATTCAAGTCACTAAGAGTCAATTAGTACTCAATCTCTATCAATCCAAGTATTTACTTGACTAACTTGGCAAAGCAGAAATGCAAGATAGCAAACCCAGTTTAACTCTTATGGCTTCTAAAGTTCCTCTCACCAAGACTGACAATGAGCCTTTTTCTAATAATTTCCTATATAGAAGCACTATTAGAGCACTTCAATATGTTACATTGACTAGACCTAAATTTGGTTTTGCAGTCAATAAACTCGTTTAGTTCCTTACAACTCAAACCATTAATTATTAGCAAGCTTGTAAAAGGGTTCTCAAGTATCTTAAAGGCACTATTCACCTTGACTTAAGCTCTATCATTATGGTAAGTTACAGATAGATTACTTCAGTAATACAGATTGGACAGGTGACATGGATGACAAAAGATCAATTGCTAGTTACTATGTGTTTGTTGGTCCCAACTTGGTATCTTAGTGCTATAAAAAGCACACTATTGTCTTTGATCGGGTACTGAGTCTAAGTATAGAGCCTTAGCAATGGCTACCTTAGAGGTATTCCTATGAGATTGTTCTTCCTATTCCTTCCATTCCAGCCATTTGGTAACCAAAATATCGCAGCCTTGGCATGTAATCCCAAGTTTCATTCCAGCACAAAAAAAAATTGAATTAAACACTCATTTTATCAGGGAAAAATTGTTGTCAACAGTTTTCAAGTTTGTTATGTTTCCAGCTCTGATCAAACTATAGATATTCTTGTCAAGGCATTGACCTATAATCCTTTCTGTTACTTGCGAGACAACCTTACTTTACTAGGATGAGCTTGAAGGGAGATGTTAAGAATAAGTAAGCTAGCAAGCTATGAGCTGATGTGTCAAGTGAATTTGTAGCATGTGTATTAGTTGTAACTAATTGCCATGTGGCAACTTATGATAGGATGTTATTAGATTTTGGTGGTTATTATTAGTAAAGTTGTTAACAAAGTTTAGTTTAGCCTAAGAATTCTTAGTGTGAAAAGTTAGAAAGTAAAATCTAGATCATTTTATTTCTTTTCTCTATGATTTTCTCAATTTCCAAAAATAGATGCAATTTCACACTATGGTATCCATTATTTTAAAAATTAAGAATTAGTCGATTCTTCCAAATCTGCCAAATGATAAGTTCTTATTTGTTTGGGCCCACCAACTACAAGCTTGCCAAATTAGTAAACTCTTACAAGTTTTTCTTTTACAAGAAGACAGTTAAATTGTTGAGAAGCTACAGGCCTAGTGAATTGTTAGATGGTGGACACATGAGCAGTTTTGATTAACCCAACCTAAATTTTTTCTCGGATAAAATGACAATCTAATTCAATATGTTTGGTTCGATCATGAAAAACAAGATTTGCTGCAATATGAGTGCCGCTTTATTATCACAATATAAGAGAGTTAGTGAAGAAAAATTGAGACCAAAATCTGCGAACAGGAATTTCAACCATTGTAATTCACAAGTAGCTTGGGCCATAGATCTATACTCTGCTTCAGTTGTGGAACGAGAGACAACACTTTGTTTCTTGGTCTTCCAAGAGATAGGAGTAGATCTAAGAAAAGTGCATAAGTCACTTGTAGATCGACGAGTATTAGGACAACTTGCCCAATCAGAGTCTGCATAGGCAATCAGCTAGAAGGGACTTGAAGATGCCATCAACATGCTTTTCCAGGACATCATTTTAAATAACATAAAACACGTAAGCAAGCTTCAATCTGAGGCTGTTGTGGTGCCTGCATAAAGTGACTCAAAAGATTAACAACAAAAATGATGTCTAGTCATGTAATGGTTAAATAGAGCAGATGACTTATAAGACGATGGTAAACTGATGGATCTGACAATAAGTTTCTTTTTTTAGCATTAAGTTTAACATTTTACTCCATTGGTGTCATAGGAGTACGACAGCCTAACATTCCCATGTCTTCCAAGATGTCAAGACAATATTTTCGTTGATAGAGAAAGATTCCTTTTGATGATCGAGCAACTTCAATCCCGAGAAAATACTTACGTGGCCCAAGATCTTTGATACTAAATTGATTATCAAGCATTTTCTTTAAAACTTTAATTTCAGTTGAATCATCACTTGCCACCAGAATGTCATCAACATAAATCAAGATAAAAATAGAACTATTTATTGTTTACATAGAAAAAAAAAGTTATATTTTGCCTTTGATTGAGTGTATCCTTGGGAGATTAAAAAATGTCTTAATTTGCAAACCAATTGCGACTTGCTTGCTTAAGCCCATATAATGATTTATTAAAATGATATACATATTTTCCTTTCTCCCCCTATTGACAATATCTTGGTGGTATTTGCATGTAGACATCCTCATCAAGTTCACTATGAAGAAAAACATTATTGACATCAAGTTGGTGCAAAGACCAACCTTCGATAGCTGCTATGGCAAACAAACAACGAATGATAGTTATTTTTGCCACTGGGCCAAATGTTTCATTATAATTAATTCCCTCTATTTGTGTGAATCATTTAGTAACTAGACGTGCTTTATATCTCTCAATGGTTCCATCTGATCGATACTTAATCTTATAAACCCATTTGCATTCGATAGGTTGTTTACCATGTGGCAAGGTAGTGACAGTCCAAGTGTTATTCCTCTTAAGAGCCAATATTTCTACAAACATGACCTCTCCATTCTAGAACTTAGAAGCTTGATAAAAAGTTGTAGGCTCTACTTTTGAGTCAACAGATGTAAGAAAAACTTTATGCTTGTTAGACAAATTATTATAAGAAATGACATTAGCTAAAGGATAAGATGTACCTGTACCATGAGAAGACGTTGGAGATGGACAATCTGTTGGAATGATAATGTTACAAATGTAATCATTTAGATATGATGGTGGACATCGATTACGACTGGTCAGCTGTACGAAAAAGATGAAGAAGTCTCTAGGTGAGGTTGGACATCATTATCATTATCAGTAGGTGAAGAAGATAAAGAATATTCCACATGAGGTGGGGTATCCTTATCATATGGAAACTCATAGATTGGCAATGGCATAACTAGATGTGTAGTTGGTTAAATAGAAGAATCACGAAAAGGGAAAACATGTTCATAAAACAAAACATCCCTAGAAGTATAAATGGTTCTTGAAGCCAAATCATAAATTTTATACCTTTTTTGTCCAAAAGGATACCCTCTAAATATCCCTGGCTTTGAACGAGCATCAAATTTATGTCTTTGAGGTGAAAGACTATAAGCAAAGCAAAGACATCCTAAAACTTTAATATGAGAGTATGACGAAGGATTACCAAGTACCATTTCATGTGGAGTTTTATCATTTAAAACAGGAGAATGAATTTTGTTAATTAAATAAGCAGCAATAAGAACACATTCCCCACAAAAAGTTTAAAGGAAGATTACTTTCGAATCGTAATGTTCGAGCAACATCAAGAAGATGGTGATGTTTTTGCTCCATCACTCCACTTTGTTGTTGGGTGGAAACACAACTTCATTGGTGAATGACTCCATGAGTTTTGAAGAAATCTTGTAAATCTTTAGAGAGAAATTCGGTTCCATTATCAGTTCAAACTCCTTTAATGGGAAAAATAAAGTGTAACTCATTAGAGGAAACAACAAAAGCACCATTAGTTTGTATTTTTCTTACTTTAGTATCATACTGGTTAGATACCAAAGAAAAAATTGATTTTAAAACATTTTGAGTTTCAGACTTGTGTTTCATCAAGAAAACCCAAGTGCAACGATTGAAGTCATCAACAATAGTTAAAAAATAATGTGCACTAGAGTTACTAGCAATAGAAAAACTTCCCCAAATATCACAATAGATCAATGCAAAAGGTAAAGTACTTTTTATTTGACTTGAAGAACAATAAGTTATTGTATGTATCCTTTTATTGGAAAAAGAAACTTCAGGAGCTAAAGCAGAAATAGAACTTGAACGGTTTGCAGCAGGATGACCTAAACGCCAATGCCAAATATCAAATGAAGGCTTCACATTTGCATAAAGGTTTGTTGAACGTTGCAAGTGATAAAGACCATTCCAACATTTACCCACTCCAATCGTTTTCTTCGTGGTGAGGTGCTGAAATACACAATTATCAAGGAAAAATGTCACTGAGCAATTAAGGGCTTTTATGGTCTGTGATACCGACATCACATTGAGCTTAAAAGATGGTATGAGAAAAATATTATCAAGATGGAGAGAAGAATTAATGGAAGTAGCACCAATTTTGGTTATTTGTGCAGTGGAGCCATCAACCATTTGAACGCTTGAGAGAGAAGTGTTTGGTGATAAAGACTGAAGGAGTTAAGGTGAGGAACACATATGATTTGTGGTTGCACTATCAATTATCCAAGTATCATCAAGAGAAGAACGAAGGGCAATACCTGTAAAATTAGTGAGGGGATAATTTCTACCTCGCTGTAGTATTGTAAAGATTTGATCATATTGCTCTTGTGTTATTGCCGCAGAAGATGCAATGGTTGGTCTTTCAATTTTGGAACTAGAAGTGGGTGGTTGCTCAGATGACATAGCAAAACTACATGGCTGAGAACGAGAAGTTTGTAAGGAAACATTGTTAGTATGATCTGGATAACCGTGCAACTAGTAACATTTTTCTATAGAATGACCATCTTTACCACAATGAGTGCAGCGAACTTTTGGATGATTTTTTTACCGCCTCTATGAGGGGATGTCTGCCCATTTCTAAGTTTCCCAGGAGTTGGAAAAGAATGACATGGTTTAAAATTTGACAATTATTACCTTGAGACATAGCCAGTGCAGACCCTTCATTTGAGGTAGGTGTTGAAATAGAGATTACTCATTGTCTCTCTTCTTGTAGTAATAATGAATAAATTTTATTCACTTTTGGCAATGGCTCATTTAACAAAATTTGACTCCGAATGGCTAAGTAGCTATCATTGAGACCCTGTAAGAATTGCATTCTAGGATCTTGTTGCAACAAATGTGTCACTGTCTTAGCAGCTCCACATGAACAACTTGGAATGGCTATATATTATGCCAATTCATCCCATAAAATCTTTAAATGAGTATAATAAGTAGTAATGGAAAGATTTCTTTGTTTACAATTTGAAATTACGTTTTTTACCTCATAGATTTTTGTGCTATTGGGTTGGGAAAAACGTTCTTCCAAGTCCATCCAAATTGCCTGACCTATGTATGAATAGATGATGCTTGATACAAGTTCTGGAACCATTGAACGAATAAGCCACAAGGTAACCATGTCATTGGCTCCAACCTATTGTTCATGATTTGAAGAAGTTGAAGGAGGAGCTAGAATTGTCCCATCAACAAAACCCAATTTGTTCTTTGCCCTCAATGCCATACGCATTGACCTATACCAAGTGTTATAATTATCTCCATTGAGTGGAGGTGATGTTAAGTGTTAGAAAATGCATATTTATAAAGGAGAAAATCGTCATTTTATATTTCAAGTCTTACTAACAACCCTTACTTTTATGTATTTAAGCCTCTTGTAATTTAATTATGTGTTTTATTTTAATTAAGTATTTTATGTATTTTAGGGGCATCATGGTCATTTCACAATAAACGAGAGATCAGACGGCAAAACAGATATCACTTTTGAACTCAGGATGGTCGAAAACCTTAGGAGGAGCATAAAAGGAAAAATGGTACTATTCACATGTACGGTACTATTCACGTGTACGGTACTGTTTACGTTACTGTTCATGACACTGTTCACATAGACGGATCGATGACGTGGCATTGACCGATGATGTGGCATTGACTGATGAGGTGTCACGATCCTGTTGGACTAAAATTCTTATGTACTGTTGATGGTGACGTGGCAGCATATCAGTAGACGAAAAATCTCGCGTACGGTACATGCATCACACAAGATTATTTTCAACCAAACCGCGTCACTGTTCACCCGGGTCAAACCGTGTTACTGTTCATCCGTGTGGTCAAACCGCGTACTGTTGACTGATGACGTGGCGCAATCCTGAGCGTCTAAACTGTTTTTAATCCGATAGCCATGATTTACTCCATGTATCTATAAAAAGGGGCTTCCCCCCTTAATTTGATAGCTCTGAATCCATTTTTGGGATCAATTTTCTGTAATTCCTTCACCATCTTGTATTTTCTACGTATTTTAATAAATTTTCATTTTGCCCCTAGTTCAATTATGAGTAGCTAATTTTCTTTCAAGCTTGGGTTGAAGGTGAAGTCTCAACATGTATCATGGGCTTTATTTGGTAAATTTATTTTCTTTTCCCCTCTAATTTTTGTGGATGATTTGACTTTTCGTCAACAAATAATAATAATCTTGTCTAGATACCACCTTGGTTACACCGGCTCTCTAGTACAAGGTTATTATTATTTGGCACGATAAGCCCTTAGCACCATATTGATTAGAGTGTGGTTCATGAGGTGTGGATTCCCCCCTCATGATTTAATTGGCATTAATAAGGAATATTTAGCCCATGGTGCATGTTGATACGGATCCGGATACCCAAGTGCTTCATTTCAATAGATATATCTTCAATTTATTCTCGCCATTGCAATTCCAATTTTATAATTTATTCTTGCCATTTTAATTTAAGTTTTAGCGTATTCCAAATCATTTCCACCACAAATCCAATCTCCCATTTATAAAATTAATTATACACACAATTAAAATCCACCTCCTCGTGGGATCGACACTCGTCACCATTGATATATACTACAATAGATTCGTGCACTTGCGAGTTCAATAAAATTTGCACAACAAGTTTTTGGTGCCGTTGCCGGGGAGGTAAGTAATTTTAATTCATAGAATTAATTTTTTTGAATAGTTCCATTTAATTGTTTTCTTGTATTTTTTTTTTAAAAAGAAAAAAAAGTGAATCTACATTTAAAGGTTAGTATTTCTTTTCCTTTTCTCTTCTGTAAAATTCTGTAATTTAATTTTCAATTTATTTTTCTTTGTAATTTTCTTTGTTTTTGTTTATCTTATTAATTTATTTTTAGTTAATTTATTTCACGTATTTTTTTGTGTATTTTTTTTAGTAAGGTTATAATAGCGCAATAAGGTTAGTATCGTAATTTCCCCCTCTTCTTTATTTTTATTTGTTTTGTTCCCATCTTTATTTTTATTTTATTTGTTTTGCATGCATGGTCGTAGGTTATTATTACCTAATCTTGAACCTATAGACATTGAATTAGAAAAAACACTTCGCACATACAAACAATTTAAAAATAAAATGGATTTGCAACCACAGGAGAGGCCATTTAAGGACTATTTCAGTCCCTTAGCTAATTTGAGTACATCATGCATAAGATACCCAAATGTAGCTGCTATGAGTTTTGAGTTAAAACCTAGTGTACTAAATTGTTTCCCTACATTCTATGGCTTAGAAAATGAGGATCCATACAATAATCTGAATGATTTTCATGCTATTTGTCAAACTTTTAAATACGAGAATTTTTCAGACGATGATGTTAAACTTAGACTATTCCCATTTTCTTTAAAAGATAGAGCTCGTTCATGGCTTAATACATTGCCTGCTAATAGCATTGCATCATGGGAACAAATGGTAACAAAATTTTTGAATAAATATTTCCCAGTGCATAAAACCAATGCTATTCGCAGGGAAATTTCAGAGTTTACACAGAGAGAAGACGAGCAGTTTTTCGAAACATGGGAGAGATTTAATGGGCTGCTCTTGAAGTGTCCACATCATGGGTACGAGAAATGGCACCAATGCCAATACTTTTTGGAGGGATTATTGCCGAATGTGCAAGAATGGCTAATGGCAACAAGTGGAGGAGAGCTAATGTCAAAAAGTGCATCAGAAATTTGGGAATTCTTCCAGCGACAAGCGGATAATTCCCAACAACGGAGTCGATCACTCAGGAATACTAAAAGAATTAAAGGAGTGAATGAGGTTCACATTGGCGAGTAAACTTCGGGAATCAAAGAAGTCAAGGAGATGGTTAAAGGTCTCGCTCAACAAATAGCATCGTTATCGACTGCTAAATCAACAGAACCACATGACCATGACTCATACTTAGATCAAGCAAATGCCATAGGTGTAATGAGAAAACCATCAAATTACAACCCATACTCCAACACATATAACCCTGGATGGAGAGACCACCCCAATTTTTCATGGTCTCAAGGATTCCAATAGAATGGACCAGCAGCTCCAGCTCCACCAATTCCTCAAAATCATCAAGTCTCTCAGTCACCATTTAGACCATACAATCAGAACCAGAACTACTCTCAACCCAGACCATGGGAGGATTCATTCCAGAATCTCAAGAATCTTACTCACTCCATGATTGAACAACAGAACCGCACCATTGATGGACTACGAAATGAGTTGAGAGCAGGCTTCAACTCACAAGCCCAATCAGTTTCAAGTCTCGAGAAGATAGTGGGACAACTTGCTTCTTCAGTTCAGACCTTGGCAATGACTGTTGAGAAAGGCAAGTTTCCAAGTCAACCAGTGCCTAATCATAAAGGAGTGCATGAAGCAAGTACCAGTTCACCACAGCAGCATGGAGAAGTCAAAGCAGTCATGACCTTGAGAAAAGGAAAAGAAGTCGACAACAAAGTGGAGATGCTGGTGACAAAAGAAAATCAAATTGTACCTGTGAATGTTGAGGAATCATCATCGGAGGAGAAAGAAGAAACCAACCCATGAGAATACGTTCCGAAAGCTCCATTTCCTCAGAGGTTAGCGAAAGGAAAGAAGGGAAAATCTATAGGTGAGATTCATGAAATCTTCAAACAGGTAAGTGTTAACATCCTTTTACTTGATGCTATAAAGCAAGTTTCATCTTATGCCAAGTTTCTTAAAGACCTTTGTACTAAAAAGAGAAACATTCATGTTCAAAAGAAGGCATTTTTAACAGAAAACGTTAGTTCTATACTCCAACATAAAATTCCTCTAAAATGCAAAGACCCAGGCTCCCCCACTATCTCATGTAGTATAGGGAACCACACAATTGAGAATGCTTTGTTGGATTTAGGAGCTAGTGTAAATTTGTTGCCTTACTCTGTATTTATGAAACTTGGACTTGGAGAATTACACACAACTCCAGTGGTATTACAGCTTGCAGATCGGTCCACGAAAATACCTCGTGGTATTGTGGAGGACGTGCTTATCCAGGTAGACAAGTTTTATTTTCTTGTTGATTTCATTGTAATTGACACTCAACCAATACAGGATTCAAGGAAGCATATCCCTATTATTCTAGGCCGACCTTTCTTGGCAACTGCAGATGCTCATATTCAATGCAGGACCGGAAATATGCAGTTGTCCTTCGACAACATGACTATAGAGCTAAATATTTTCAACATTGCCAAACAACCTCACAGTGCAGATGATGGAATTGTTGATGTGGATTTAATAGAAACAATAGTTGATAATACTTTTCTTTCAAACCTTAGTGATGATCCTTTACAAACATGTTTAACTCACTTTGGTTTGGATTTTGATATTGACAGATCGGTCGATGAGGTCAACGCTCTACTTGACTCAACACCATCCATGGACACTAATAAATGGAAGTCAAGAGTTGAACAACTAGCACCATCAGAGAAGAAACTCATCCCATCATCAGAATCACCACCGAAACTCGAGCTCAAACCATTACCCAACACTTTGGAATATGCATTTTTGGGAGAAGAAAGTTCTCTGCCGGTAATCATCTCATCATCCCTCAATGACGAACAAAAAGGTAAGTTGTTGGATATTTTAAAAGAGCATAAAGGAGCATTAGGATGGACCATAGCAGACATAAAAGGTATAAATCCAGTAGACTGCATGCATTACATTCACCTTGATGAAAATACTAAATCTACTAGGGAAATGCAATGTCGGTTAAATCCTAATATGAAAGAAGTTGTTAGAACAGAAGTCCTTAAGCTATTAGACGCAGATATCATTTACCCAATTTCTGATAGTTCATGGGTCAGTCCTGTACAAGTTATCCCCAAAAAGTCAGGAGTCACAGTAGTTACGAATGCTGATAATGAATTGATACCTACTAGAGTGACTACAGGATGGCGTGTATGCATTGATTATAGAAAGTTGAATTCTGTCACACGTAAAAACCATTTTCCTTTACCATTTATCGATCAAATGCTTGATAGATTAGCAAGCCATGAATTTTATTGCTTTCTAGATGGCTACTCAGGATACAATCAGATTCCCATAGCACCAAAAGATCAGGAGAAAACTACTTTCACTTGCCCTTTTGGCACATTTGCATATAGGAGAATGCCATTTGGATTATGTAATGCACCTGCTACATTTCAACGATGCATGTTGAGCATTTTTTCTGATATGGTTGAACGATTCCTTGAAGTCTTTATGGATGATTTTTCTGTCTTTGGTGACTCATTTGATCAATATTTACATCATCTAACGCTAGTTCTGCAGAGATGTACCGAGAAGAACTTAGTATTGAATTGGGAGAAGTGCCATTTTATAGTGAAACAAGGTATTGTTCTTGGTCACATCATTTAGAGTAAAGGTATTGAGGTTGACAAAGCCAAGGTGGATCTCATTTCTAATCTTCCTCCACCTAAAACAGTCAGAGAAGTAAGATCTTTCCTTGGGCATGTTGGTTTCTATAGACGTTTCATTAAAGATTTTAGCAAAGTTTCTAGACCCTTATGCAATCTACTTGCTAAGGATGTACCTTTTATCTTTAATGATTCATGTTTTGTGGCATTTGAAAAATTAAAGCAGTTGTTGACATCATCACCCATCATTCAGGCCCCAAACTGGAGCTTACCATTTGAGCTCATGTGTGATGCATCTAATTATGTCGTAGGAGCAGTATTAGGACAAAGAGTTGATCGAATTCCCCATGTTATTTATTATGCTAGTATGACATTAAATGATGCACAGTTGAACTATTCAACTACTGAAAAAGAAATGCTAGCAGTAGTGTTTGCATTGGAAAAATTTCGATCTTATCTAATTGGTTGTAAAATAATTGTGTTCACAGATCATGCTGCTCTTAAATATCTTCTCACAAAGAAAGATGCAAAAGCTAGACTAATTCGTTGGGTGTTACTTTTGCAAGAATTTGACTTGGAATTTAAAGATAAGAAAGGCACAGAAAATGTTGTGGCGGACCATCTCTCTCGTCTCCATTTTGACACAATTACAGAGCCATTACCATTAAATGAGTCATTCCCAGATGAACAATTGATGAATGTGGAAGTATTACCTTGGTATGCTGATATAGTTAATTATCTTGTTACAGGTAAACTTCCAGAGCATTGGACCAAGCAAGACAAGGCTAAATTCTTTGCAGAAATAAAGAATTTCTTTTGGGATGACCCGTATTTGTTCAAGTATTGTGTAGATCAAATTGTTAGACGATGTGTTCCAGAAAGTGAAATTCAAAATATCCTTTCATTCTGTCATGAACAAGCTTGTGGAGGCCATTTCAGCGCTAAGAAAACAGCAACTAAAGTTTTACAATGTGGTTTCTATTGGCCAACTATATTTCGAGATGCTTACACTTTTTGTTCTTCATGTGATAGATGTCAACGAATGGGGAGCATTACACGAAGTAACATGATGCCACTAAATCCAATTTTAGTGGTTGAGATTTTTGACGTATAGGGTATCGACTTCATGGGACCCTTTCCCTCTTCTTTTGGCCATCAATACATATTGGTTGCTGTTGACTACGTATCGAAATTGGTAGAAGCAATTCCATGCAGAACCAATGATCACAAGGTGGTGATAAGATTTTTGAAAAGCAACATTGTTTCACGCTTTGGATTCCCTCGAGCAATAATCAGTGATGGTGGTGCCCACTTTTGTAACAAAGCATTCAAAGCTCTTTTGACAAAGTATTCAATCACACACAAGGTGGCGACCCCATATCATCCGCAAACCAGTGGCCAAGTTGAGATCTCAAATCGAGAAATAAAGCACATATTAGAAAAGACGGTTAGGCTGGACAGAAAAGATTGGTCATTAAGACTTGATGATGCATTATGGGCATATAGAACGGCTTTCAAGACCCCGATTGGGATGTCACCCTATAGGCTAGTGTATGGAAAAGCTTGCCACCTACCTGTGGAACTCGAGCATCGTGCATATTGGGCCATCAAGAAATTCAACTTTGACATGCAACAAGCCAGCTCAGAAAGAAGATTACAACTGGCAGAACTTAAAGAAATTCGCAATGATGCATACAAAAATGCCAAGATTTACAAGCAACGAATGAAAGTCTTCCATGACAAGCAAATTATGAGAAAATCGTTCACTCCAAGTCAGAAAGTGCTTTTATTCAATTCTCGCTTGCACCTATTCCCAGGTAAGTTACGCTCTCGATGGTCTGGTCCCTTTATTATTCATACTGTTTTTCCACATGGGGCAATTGAAATTAAGGACCCAAAGAACGGTGTCACGTTTAAAGTTAATGGTCAAAGATTAAAGCCATATCTAGAATACCAACCACATGGAGAAAATACCGAAATAAATTTGAGTGACCTACCAGATTTGAATTGATTTTTTTTTTCTTTTCATTGATTTGATTTTTCTTTCTTTTTTTTATTATTCTTTTGCTAATTGAAATTATTTTTGCATAAGTGTGTTTGTTTAACTATTAAGTTTTCTCTTATCATTTTTAATCATGAGTACCATACTTAGACCGTTCCTCCTGAACATTCTTAAACCACTTCAACGTGTCAAAACTCATCTCAAAAGGCAGATTCAATTTTGTAAAACACAATGCATTTGGGCTCTACAACCACCAGAGTTAGTAGCCTATGTTGAGAATCTAGAAAGCCAACTCCGAGATATTGAGAGAAGTGTTTACGACATCCAGTTGGAGCTTGAGGTAAATTCAATAAGAGGAAGATTTTAATTTTCTTTGTGTGTTTTAATTTGTTTTTCTGTTTGTGAGCTTTAGTTTGTTACCTCGGTGAAGTGGCGGATAACGGTACTCCGTGACAATCAAGTTGGTTACTTCAGTTTCCCATAATAATTGATATTCTGAAGTGAAGGTATGGACAGAAACGAGACTCTAGCGAAGCTTCACAAGCGATTCCCTTCACTTCCTCAGAATGCCCTCCTTACGATTTATAAAGTTCGGTCCGAACGCATGCGATTACTCATGAGGAATAACATACCTGCTGACATCTGTTGGTTAATCGAGGCTAAAGTACGATCGGCAGGTGAGTTACCTCCAAACTTTATTGCATACATGCCTGGTTGTGGTAAAGGAAATTATGCAAGAAGACGACGAGCTCGAAGAATTTCTGTTGCTGTCATAAGTGTGCCAGAATGAGTTGAAATAAAAACCCATGTTATTTAGGAATGGTGTCTGATAACAGGGAAGATAAGATTCAATTCATTAGGGATGGCTTGAATAAGGAGTCATTGGATGATATCCTTCTGTCTCTTGAAACGCATCCCAGTGGATATGTGCAAGGAGCGATTCTCCAGTTATGGCCATTATTCCAGAAAGAGCATGCACGATATAGTCTTGGGAATCTGACTATAAACGACCATGTTTGCCAGTTTATAAGAAAACTGGATGGGAAGCCCATCCTCGATCCATAGAGGGCGTTCAAGCCGTTTCTGGACGTAAAACCATAGAAAGATGTGAGCCACAGTCGCAACTACTTGTACATATCCTTTTTACTTTACTGTTATTTTATTTCATTTCACTGTTATTTTATTGTTTGCATTATTGTCTTTAATAATTTTATTACTATTTGCTTTTTCCTTTTTACTGTTTCCTTTTTGACTCGCGAGCCATGTGCTTTACGCGTTATTTGACACTGACATGCTACCTCATACACAGCTGTGACCCACTGTCACCAAGACTCTTTTGTCAAACACTCACAAATTGTTTTTGAGACGTATCCCAATGGCAGCTACTCCCAATGGCAGCTACTCCCAATAGACAATTCAAGAACATTTGTGTGCTTTCTGGATTTAACTATGGCAAACATAAAGAGTTCGTTGAGGCAGCCATAGATCTTGGTCGAAGCATAGCAGCGAGAAAATTACACTTGGTGTATGGAGGAGGTAACCGAGGATTATCAAAAATGGTCTCAGAAGCAGCTTTTATCAGAGGAAGTCAAGTGTTAGGCATCATCCCAAGAGTCCTAAAACCATTGGGCAGTTCGTCTGACTCATCAACTGGAGAAGAGTTAGTCCTCTCAGGTATGCAAGAAAGAATAACTAAAATGCTTAATCATGCTGATACTTTTATTTTCCTTCCAGGAGATATTGCAACACTAGAGGCACTTATCACACTAGCATCTTGGGCCCATCTGCACATCCACCAGAAACCCATTGGTTTGTTAAATGTCAATAATTTTTATGATGTGAAAAAACTCTTTATTTGTGCTCACACTGCTAATGAGCTACTTGATATGTTACAAGCTTATAAACTGGAGCCAGACCCCTGGACCTTTGTGTTGGAGCGACCAAATAATGATGGTAATAGTAGCCGCAGTAAGAAGTACAAATTAGATTTCACTCTCCGCCTGTAAATATTTTCTTCTGTGTTGCACCACCCAGGTGATGTCTTCTAAACTCTACTTCTTTCCTTTAAAACATTGAGGACAATGTTTTGTTCTGGTTGGGGGGAGGGAATAGTCGACAATTGTGGAATCTTGGTTAAGTTTTTACTGATTTTTTGTTGTAGAAACTAATTGTTGCTAACGTTTTGTGTTGAAGATGACTGAATATGGAGTGTAGTTACTCTAGAAACACATCTTCATCGTTTAAAAAAAAAAAAAAAAAACCTTTTTCTTCCTCTTTCTCCTTTATAAATATATATTTTCAAATTTTTGAGTCGAAGATGGTTGAATATGGAGTGTAGTGCCTCTAGAAACACATCTTCTTAGTTAAAAAAAAAATTCTTTTTCTAATTAATTTTTCTACATCATTTTCACATTTCTGCATGCATATTTTCCTTTCATGTTTAGAATAGGTTGGGGGGTAGAATGTTGTTTAAAAAAACAATTGTGTTATTTGTTTTAACATTGGATGACATGATTAATTTCAAATTTTAGTATTTGTATTATCTTTGGTCTTAAGTGATGTTACGCTATATTTGCTACTTTACATGTTGATGTCGGAGACAAATATGAGTTGCTTGAAGGAATGAACATGTCATAAATAAGTACCAAATGAGTTTTTGAGTCTGTCATTTTTCTTGGAGAGTAACCATTTTGCCCATTCTTTATACAGCTTAGCAGTTTATTATTTTATATACGACCTCTAGATTTCTTTTGAGTTAACCCTTAAAAAAAATTGTAAAATTAAAAAAGAAAAAAAGAAAAAAATGTGTGTTGCTACATTGGGAGGCTCATCTAACTAGTAGATATGGATAATTATTTAGAGCCCTAAAAGACGATGGAAAGGCCATCTTTGATCCGTTTGAGCTTTTCTAGCCATCCCTTTTATTAAATATCCATAGTTACCCCTTTTGAGCCTTTAAAAAAAAAAACATTTTTTTTGTCAACTTATCATCTTGACCCACTCCGATTTGGAGTATTACCCGATGTCTTATAAGTTCCATCACCTATTTCTGTTTGAGAAAATGTAAATAATTATTTTGTTCAGTGAAGTTATACCAAATAAAAGCAAAAAAAAAAAAAAACAACAAAACAAAAGTTGTTGTTTCAAAAGAATAAAAATAACAACAATAGGTGAAATACACCTTGCAACTTCCAAAAAAAAAAAAAAAATCTCTGCATTTTTCTCAAACATACACTTTGTTTTCCTTATTTCCCTTCTGTGTTAGCCATGTCCCTAGCCTACGTTACGTCCTAATAAAAGTCCTTCTTGATTTTAGGGAACTATAGTTTGAAGTAGAAGCTAGTTATATAGGCTAAAAAGATGTAGTAGTGCATAATAATAATAATAATAAAAGATAAATAAAATGGGTTAACTAGCATTTTTGTTTGACTTGAGATCATATTATTTCTAAGCTGAGGGCATATTTCTTCCATCTTGGTGAGAGCATGTGATATCACTTCTTTATTATTTTCTCTCAATTACCATTCATTGGAGTGACTATTTTTATTGAGTTTAATTTCTTTGTGAGAGTGTCACTACTTCCAGTGAAATTTTGGGGTTTGACATGTCATTCTTGAAAGTAGCTATAACAAAGTCTACTGGGCTGATTCATGTGGATGGTTGATGTGGGTGTCATGTTTCTTTAGACTGGAGATAATGCTTATACTTTCATTTGATTGCTATCATTAATCTGATTGAATAAACACGAGTGTTTCTATTAAAAAAAAAAATCATCTTGGATTTGAAATTTGTTTTCGCTTTATTTGCTAGGGACTAGCAATAAGCTGGTTGGGGGGTGTGTTGAGTGTTAGAAAATGCATATTTATAAAGGAGAAAATCGTCATTTTACATTTCAAGTCTTACTAACAACCCTTACTTTTATGTATTTAAGTCTCTTATAATTTAATTATGTGTGTTTTATTTTAATTAAGTATTTTATGTATTTTAGGGGCATCATGGTCATTTCACAATAAACGAGAGATCAGATGGCAAAACGGATATCACTTTTGAACTCAGGATGGTCGAAAACCTTAGGAGGTGCATAAAAGGAAAAATGGCACTATTCACATGTACAGTACTATTCACGTGTACGGTACTATTTACCTTACTGTTCATGACACTGTTCACATAGACGGATCGATGACGTGGCATTGACCGATGATGTGGCATTGACTGATGAGGTGTCACGATCCTGTTGGGCTAAAATTCTTATGTACTGTTGATGGTGACATGGCAGCATATCAGTGGATGAAAAATCTCACGTACGGTACATGCATCACACAGGATTATTTTCAACCAAACCGCGTCACTGTTCACCCGGGTCAAACCGTGTTATTGTTCATCCGCGTGGTCAAACCGCGTACTGTTGACTGATGACATGGCGCAATCCTGAGCGTCCAAACTATTTTTAATCCGATAGCCATGATTTACTCCATGTATCTATAAAAAGGGGCTTCCCCCCCTAATTTGATAGCCCTGAATCCATTTTTGGGATCCATTTTCTGTAATTCCTTCACCATCTTGTATTTTCTACGTATTTTAATAAATTCTCATTTTGCCCCTAGTCAATTATGAGTAGCTAATTTTCTTTCAAGCTTGAGTTGAAGGTGAAGTCTCAACATGTGTCATGGGCTTTATTTGGTAAATTTATTTTCTTTTCCCCTCTAAATTTTGTGGATAATTTGACTTTTCGTCGACAAAAAATAATAATCTTGTCTAAATACCGCCTTGGTTACATCGGCTCTCTAGTACAAGGTTATTATTATTTGACACGATAAGCCCTTAGCACCATATTGATTAGAGTGTGGTTCATGAGGTGTGGATTCCCTCATGATTTAATTGGCATTAATAAGGAATATTTAGCCCATGGTGCATGTTGATACGGATCCGGATACCCAAGTGCTTCATTTAAATAGATCTATCTTCAATTTATTCTCGCCATTGCAATTCCAATTTTAGAATTTATTCTCGCCATTTTAATTTAAGTTTTAGCCTATTCCAAATCATTTCCACCACAAATCCAATCCCCCATTTATAAAATTAATTCTACACACAATTAAAATCCACCTCCTCGTGGGATCGACACTCGTCACCATTGATCTATACTACAATAGATTCGTGCATTTGCGAGTTCAATAAAATTTGCACAACAGGTGACACAAGAATGGCTGTTGGATTATCAAATTGATGTAAAGTGAATGGGTTTGAGAAAGGATTTGGAATTGAAGAATCCACATTTGATGTATACTAGTGGAATCAGCCATGAAGAATAAAAAAAGAAAGAACGGAGGAAACACAATTTAGGCCAAAGGAAAGAAAATTATTTTTATTCATCATATACTGTCTATTTTACAATGATATAAATACACAAGCTATTATAACAATTACAAGATAAAGTCAGACGAAAATAAATAAAGGCCGGTAATAATTGTCTGGTGGGAGGAAAATAAATGAAGGAGGGTAGTAGTTATGCAGTGGGATTATTGGCAATTATTATGTTTATTTCTAAAATCATTCAAAAGTCATCATTGCATGTCAATTATTGCCTCTTATTTTTTTTTTTATTATTAAAATAAACGAGTCACCAGAATTCTTCCAACTTTCCGCGACAGAGTTATTCTGCATTTAGTTTTCCACGAGCGCACAGAAACATAAGGACTTAGTTTGTTGACTTCTTGATGTCGGAGTCTCCTTTGCACCAGTAATTTATTGACTTGTGAATATCGGAGTTTCCTTTGCGTCAACGTTTCTTAGCTTTCGGATAATTATGGCTAGGAACATGAGAGAAACAAAACAAAACAAGCGGAGTGAAAAGAAAAAGGAAAAGAACTGACAATATAATCAAATAAATTAATAAATTTATCCGCAAGATGAATATGCAAGTGATCTTCGTGTTCGTCACCGCGCTAAGCCTTCAAATCAGCCTCACAAGAGCATATGATAAGCCTACTTACATTTATCATAATTGCCCCAGCAAAAAATTCACTCCAAACAGCGCTTACCAATCCAACCTCAATCTCCTGCTCTCCACTCTTCGGTCTAACGCCACCTGCGGCAGCAGAGACAAATCCAAAGGATTCTACAACACTACTACAGGCCATGAACCCAACAAGGTCTATGGTCTCTTTCTCTGCCGTGGTGATTTCGGTACGGACACCTGCCAAAATTGTGTCAATGTTGCTACCTCATATACAGCCCAACTCTGTCCTTTCGGAAAGGAGAATACAATTGAGTACGAAGAGTGCCTTTTACGTTATTCGAACATTTCTTTCTTTTCAGTCCTGGACACCTCGTTTAGACTCTCCCTATGGAATGTAGAAAATTCTCCAAGTCGGTCATTTGACCAGTTCGTGTGGAATTCGATGAACGAAGCAGTAAATCAGGCTCTAAGTACCACCAAAATGTTTGCTACGGTAAAGAAAAATTATACAGCCTCTCAAACGCTATACAGCCTCGTTCAGTGCACGCCGGACTTGTCTAGAGATGACTGTAGCAGATGTCTTCGTTTAGCTATTTCACCCTTGGATGGATGCTGTAGCATTAAGATAGGAGGAAGAGTGATGTATCCCAGTTGCAACTTCCGATATGAGCTGTACCAGTTTTATAATGATACGTCGAACGGGACACTGCCGCCTGTGTTTTTTTCTCCACCGTCTCCTGCTTCTGTAACAAGCTCTAAAGGTAAACTAATTTCGAATTTCATTCTTCACGTTAGAAATTAACATCAAATTTGATAACCATCCTTTAAATTAAATTTGTTAAAATTAATCGAACTCTTTGGTGAGAATGTCATACAAACCCTGATTTAATTAGGTTAATTTTATGATTGATTTTAGAGAAATCAAATTCGATAGATAGCGACGCTTTAAATTTGTATAGATAGTTTTGACGTGTGAGTTTGTGGTTATTGCATTACTTATTTTAGATACTTCAAAAGGATAAAATAAAATAAAATAACAAGTATGTGGTTTTGGTATCTAGGAGGCAAAGGAAAGAAAGCAACGTGGATTGCAATTGGCACAATTATACCAACAATTACTCTATTCATACTGCTGGGTTCTTTTGTTTGGTGCATGAGGAGAAGAAATAAAGGTAACAGTGAATTTTTCCAAAGGTTGTTTTATCTTTTCACAAGTACATTATATACAAAAACTAGAAAAAAATTTTTTGGCGTTTTGCACCCCTCGATTCCTATAGTCTCTACAAAATAGTAATGTAAGAGAAAGTGATCTGAACTCTCCTATTGTTTATCGATCGAAATCACTTCACCAACACTGTTCCAAAATCCATCAATTTTGTATTTTTTTTATAAAAAAAAGCCTTAGAAAAGTTTGGTGAACAAAGTTGGAGTTTACAGGGATAAAACAGTAATAAAGAAAGAAATTGAGAGCTGATATTTTTTTTCACAGACAGAGGGGTCTTGATTAACTTTAAAGCAAAAGAAAAATGATTAATTAATTTATTAATGTAAAACAGCAAGGAAATTTGATCAATTTTCCCAAAATGAATAATTACTAAGGTTCAGATTTCAACGTCGTTCCAAAACTAATATGAAATTATTGGAAAATTATACTTACGGCAAGAAATAAAACATTTTTATCTATTTTTTTCCCCCAAAAAAGAAAGTAAAGTTAATATGTCTTGCAGCGAAGAAAGCAACAAAACAACAAGAACTTTACACGAGAGAAGGTAGAATCGGGGATGACTACTCAAATGATACATTAGGTGGAGAGGCGCGAGGGGAATCTCATCAAGAGTTCCCAATCTTCCCATTAGGTCTAGCACTCGAGGCTACAAACCATTTCTCTCATGAAAATAAGCTTGGAGAAGGTGGTTTCGGCCCAGTGTACAAGGTACTTTGCTTTAATTTATTTAAGCAATTACACCAGTAACGCCATGAGTGTCAGAGCGTGTCCTCTGACTCAAGGCCCTGTGGTTAATTCCGTGCTGTGATCCTTCTATTGTCTTCATTTTGGCTTTGTTGTGGTTTTTTAACCCCAAGATATCCTACGCTTAGCAACGGTTTTGTAAGATTTGAGTTCTATCTTGTGAGTTCATGACAACTGGTTGTCAGACCAGGTGCTTTGAGTTGTGGACAAATCTTCTCCATTCCCCATGCATTCAACGCTTTTATTAGATTCTTATCACGTGTATCTGTATTTCACCACGAATCATGAATATGCATATTGCCCACTTTCAGGGAAAACAACTGAAAAAAAGTATATTGACCAAATGAATTTTGATATGGGAAGTATTGATCAAATCTAACCCAAACCGGGGATTTAGATTTTTGTTTTGTTTTATACATAGTAACAATAGAAATTTGTGTCCAGGGTGTATTAGCGGATGGGAAGGAAATTGCGGTAAAGAGGCTCTCAAGATCATCCGCCCAAGGGCTACAAGAGTTTAAGAATGAAGTTACTTTAATCGCCAAATTACAACATAAAAATCTTGTGAGATTATTGGGATGCTGTTTAGATGGAAATGAACTGCTGCTCATCTATGAATATATGGCCAACAAAAGCCTTGATCTCTTCCTTTTTGGTTTGCCTCTCAAAACTTTCTAAATCTAGTTCAGTCTTGTATACATTTATTTCACTTGCTGCTGGTAGCTAAGTTCTGCAAATAAAACATATTCGTGATGTTAGGTTTAGTTGCTTTGCCACTGAGCTAAAAGCTTAAATTAGTGATCTTGGTGCACCATATTTCCTTTCTAGATTCCTAACTTGTGAGCGGGATTTTGGGTTGATTTCATGTCGTATGAAGCCTTTCAATTACATGCATTTATTATGGTTTGTATTGTTTGTGGGAAATAGCTAACAAACAAAAGTAATTAATGAATTTGGATCCATAGCTGATCTAATGTGTGTTGAGTTTTTAAAGATTTTATGTCATATTTGCATTTATAATAGTATATGATATAAATAATTACATATTTACTCATATCTTATAGATAATTATTGATAACGGTCATTGAATTTTGCTCAACACATAATCAAATCGATCAATATAAAATCAAAATTCCATGAATCAACAACTTTTTCTATTTCTTTCTCCCTTGAAAATAAAGCAAGACAAAGAAATACTCAAGTGCATATTGTGATTTTTTTTCTTGGCTTTCAGATTCAACCAAGGGTGCACAATTGGACTGGAAAAGACGCATAAGCATCATTAATGGAATTGCTCGAGGCCTTTTGTATTTGCACGAGGATTCTCGACTCAGAATTATTCATCGAGATCTTAAAACTAGTAATGTCTTGCTGGATCATGAGATGAACCCAAAGATATCAGACTTTGGAATGGCAAGAATCTTTAGCGGCAATCAAAATGAAGCTAATACTAATAGAGTTGTTGGAACATAGTAAGTACAAACCTATTTTACCATATACAGGTACCGATAATTTATCTGAAATAATGCTTGTTGATTGACTTAAATTTATTTATTTGACATCTTTTTTTAACAGTGGATATATGGCACCCGAATATGCAATGGAAGGATTATTTTCAGTAAATCGGATGTTTTTAGTTTTGGAGTTCTTCTTCTAGAGATCATAAGTGGAAAAAGGAATAGTGGGTTTTATCTCTCCGAACACGGCCAAAGCCTCCTCACTTATGTATGTGGCCTTTTTATTTTTGTGAGTTTACTCTTAACATGATTAGTAATTAAATCTAATAATATACATTGTTTCAAATAACTCAAGAGATTTTACCTATTGAAATAACTGGCATACATGCAACTATTTTTATCTCTGTTTTATAAACAATAATTTTTCGATGATTAATGATAGCATGCTAATCCTTGTTCACAACATTCCAGACATGGAAATTATGGTGTAAAGGAGAAGCTCTAGAGCTAATGGACCTAGTACTCAAGCAAACATGCGTGGGCGCTGAACTTCTGAAATGTATACATATTGGATTGTTGTGCGTTCAGGAAGACCCAGCCCACAGGCCTAACATGTCATCTGTGGTTGTAATGTTGGCGAGTGACACAGCAACGCTTCCTCAACCAACCCAGCCTGCATTTTCTGTTGATCGACTTGCAGCTAAGTCTGGTCAATCCTCATCATCAGGTTCTAAATTTTGCTCTGTTAATGAGATTACTCTTTCAAATGTGTATCCTCGTTGACAATTTTCTGTTGTTCGAAAATCCAAACACAGATTATTTCATGGACCATAATTTGTTTTATGAACTCTCTACAAGATTAATTTCTGCGCCCGCAAAGTGCGTGGTGCAGCTGGACCAAGGTTTTTCCCAAATTCCATTTAATCATAACCCTTTGTCAATACTACATGCCGAAATAATTTATTCTGAGTTACGCCACTTGGTGTAGCTCGATTAACCGTTTCATCGGTCCTCATTCAAGGTTGAATAATAATAGATGATAAGAGTTTCATCAGTCTAAATGGCTTGTCTGTTTCTTTGATTTCGATTAGTTACATAAATTATTAAAGTGGTTAGATAGAAATTCAGAGACGCCTCCAAATCTTTGGAATACAATGAGTGCAAACTCCAACCAGATGTTTTTTTTTTTTAACTTTTTCCAATGAAATGTTTATATAAGTCGGGAAAGGCATATAAAAACTTTAATTGCCCACAAGATAATGGAGAAATAATCTGTAAGTCTTTCCATTATTTCCTGACATCTGTTTAAGGAAGTTTGTATAACCCTGAAAATTAAAGAGAAAAATAAAAAATTAAAGAAAATAAAATTGCTTTCATTTTGAAGCTCAAAAACAGATATTATAAAGACAAAAAATAAATAAAAGTTTTACTTTGATTGAAGTGATCTTCTTGACTGATATCAGCATCCTCTCTCCTCTGAGTTGGTGTTCTAAACAATTATGCGCAAAAACAGAGCTAAACCGCAGAGTTTTCTACTGTCAAACTCTGTGATATCGTCAAATAAGTCCTCACATGAGAAGTCACGTGATTCCCTTATTCTTACCAAGTCAGAAGTTCGGTTAGTGCCGGTAACTTTTTTCATTTTCTCTCAATCAGCGTTGTATTATTATACCAGTGCAGTACTCTCCAGCATGAAAACCAGTAAAACAGTTGATATCCATATGTAGGATTATGACCAATTACATACCAGTGCAGTACTCTAACTCCAGCATGAAAACCAGTAAAACAGTTGAGATCAATATGTAGGATTATGACCAATTACCTACCAGTGCAGTACTCTAGCTCCAGCATGAAAACCAGTCAAACAGTTGAGACCAATATGTAGGATTATGACCAATTATGGCTAAAGATGGCCAATGGCCCAGGGGCACAGTACGTGTCCGTATAGTACTACACGGCATGAGCATATTTTAGTGGGGCACACGGCACAATGCACACGTGGGTTGGGCATGTCTAGAATTTTAGCCACATGATCAGTTTTAAAAATACAACACGATTAAAAATGGACTAAAGTATCACATATAAAAAGGTTCATAATTAGTATGTTTCACTAGTGCGTTAGCACGCAGCCTGTATGTTATCAATAGCATGCGGGCAAAAGTATATCAAATTAAAATTTTTTAATGAAAAGTAAACGTAAAATATTATGATTTTTCAAGTAACTTGAAATTAAACTTTTTAATATATTTTATTAGAATAGGTTTTCTAATTAATTTAAGTCTTATTTTCAGAAAAAAAAATTTCTAATTGTTTCATGTTATAACTTATTAAATAAATAAATCACATCATGATTTTAATCAATAAAATTATAAATGTCATCATTTTGTAAATGATCAATCTAAAACTTTACAACTTATGACTTGTTATAATTGATATCTTGTAATTGTGACTTCTTATAATCATTATTCCAAAATTTTAATTTTAATTTTAATTTTTATTAATCATTACTATGATCTATGAGATTAGATTTATGCGTTGTTGTATTATATTTGGTTTTTGTGAAACTAAATAATATAGTTGTTTAATTGTGTTAATGAAATGTTAATAGTTTCCTTAATAAAAATGTATTATTATTATTATTATTATTAGCGCATGGGCTGATGGGCTTAAAGAAAGGGTACATCAGCTTGAAAAAGTACGGCAGGCATGTGGATTTAAACAAAGCACGCCCACTAAAAAAAAAAGTTCTCAGACTTTTTTGGGAATGGCCCAAGCATAGCACGTGTGGGCTCATACCGTGGACTATACCCTCCCTAACCAAAAAAAGGTTTGGGCACGGCACGGCACCGCCCGTTTAGATGGTGGGCCATGCCATGCCTTCTTGTGGGCCCTCGCGGGCCTCACTTTGAACTGTTTACTGCCAAGCTACAATAGTTGACAAGAGAATCAAATGCATATGAAAAAGCGAAAGATTGGCCGAAATCCCATCATTAACTATGAAAATTGCTAGCATTTAGGCCATGTTCGGTATTAAAGTTGAGCAATTGTAGTTTAAAATATACAGTATTAGAGTGTTTGGCAGATATTAACTGTTGTGAGCTTATGGCTTAGAAGTTAAGTTAATTTAATCCACCACTTGTATGATAAAAAACTTTTAATATTTTTATTATTTTTGTCAAAATTATTATTTAAAAATAATATTTACCATACAAACTTTATTTCATAATTATAGATTTTCTTCATAGTAATTATTGTTGAAAACTACAACACCTTAATATCAAATAGAGTATTGTCACCTAATTAAAAGAATTTTATATCCTTAACAAAATAAGTGAAAGAAGATTATCAATCAAATTAAGTATGTACCTGATTAATTAGGTGTACTAAATAATCCACTTAAATGCTTGGGAGTGATTTCTACAACAGATTGAGATAATATATTGAAAAAATCACTTTTTATATCTCAATCTGGAATTTTAAAGTGTGAAAAAATATGAAAAAATGCATAAATGGTGCGGTTTAAACGCTTTAAGTTTTATACCTCCAAAACCTCACGATTTTAAAGTTTTCCAAAAATTTTCCCGCACTTTAAGAGTGCGGACCAGAAAAATACTATATATATATATATATATAGAGAGAGAGAGAGAGAGAGAGAGAGAGAGAGAGAGAGAGAGAGAGAGAGAGAGAGAGAGGAGGGGAACTACATCGCATGGAAACAAAGGCCAACTCCACATATGAGTACAAATCTTCCAATATCTAGCCACCTTTAAGAGTTCGGACCCTACGCTGCTTGCCTCGCCAGCGTGGGCAATTTGCCGCGCGACTGCCTGCTGCATGGTTTGGTTTAAACAATGTGATCTTCAGTGCAATTGGCCTTACTTAAATAGTCGCATAGAATTTTTCTTGTCCCCCCCCTCCTTTTTCTTTCACATAATAAAAGATCATTGTATTGCCGGTCCTAGTTGGGCCAAGGCCTCAAAGCAGGTTATTTTCGCAAAGCCTGCCTTTAATTGGCCTATCAATCATGTGTATATTTTAATTTTTCACCATCTCGAATGGTAAAAAAATATATATATATATGGAAATCAAAATTTATTTATTTATTTATTTTTTCACTTGTCTCTTCAGTTTCTTAAATCAAGACTTCCTTATTTAAAAAAAATGATAGACTCATATACATGCACAAAAGAAATTAATATTGGAACTGAAATTGTTTTAATTTTATTGAATTATGGATACAAAGTAATGAGCTAGCCGTTGGAGGGCAAACAAGAAATATAATATGGCCTAGTAACATTTAATCCTTTCCTTACATCATTGAACTAGTTAGTAATTTGGTTCCATTTGATTGTTAAATATATTGTTGTTATAAAGTATTTGATAACCAACAGAGTGTTGGCTCCACTGGCAATGGAGTCCCCTTAAGTGGCTTGACTGGGTTTGCTCCCCAGTTCGAGTCGCAGGGAAGTCGCCTTTGTTGGGAGAACATGTGCCTCCCGGTTTGAGCGGGGACTTCTAGTCTGGGTTGTGGTACGGGCTTAAAGGTGCCTCCCACAGTTAGGGCCCACCACAAGATACCTCATGGTTAAGACAAAAATAAAATAAAGTATTTGATAAACACTTGGGTACGTGAGTTGGAAGTTAATGTGATGACTTAATAATTAATTTATGATATAAATATATTATATATTTAACATAATTTTAAAAAATAAAAGAACACCAAAAATTTGAAGAAACATATTTATCGAATACTATCTTACTTTTATTTT
Source organism: Citrus x changshan-huyou (assembly GCA_039657385.1). Lineage (NCBI taxonomy): Eukaryota > Viridiplantae > Streptophyta > Magnoliopsida > Sapindales > Rutaceae > Citrus > Citrus x changshan-huyou. The sequence goes on from CM077549.1 coordinate 12,549,992, forward strand.
TGCTTCTAAAAATATGATATTCATCCATCCGAAAACCCCACATGAATCATATGGCAGTCAAAACGATTTACATTTTTACCACAAAAAAAAAAAATCAGTAGATTCTGTTTGATATAATAATTTAGGTACACATTGTTATAAATTTGGAGATAATGGATGTTATAATTTAAAGGGATTGTATGTAAGCAATTATTTAATTGGGAATATGTAAGTAAGGAATACTCAAATGAAGATTGAAGAAAACAAGCAAAATGCCTTGAGTGAGGAATTGAAAATTGTCTTCATTCATTAACAAAGAAATGGTTTATATAGGCATTACAAGGTGGAGTTATTCACAATTATTAATTATAAAAAAGGATAATGGGAAGAGCAATAAGATGATAATGGGAGAGCATTATTTTGGTGGGAGGACATTATTTTGGTGGAATCCACCATGATTTACAATACTCCCCCTTGGATTCACCAATTATTTATTAGATGTGCTCCCCCTGATGACATTGGATACTGCCTCTTTAAAAACCTTTGCCAGTAAAAACCCAGTGAGAAAACCTGGTCAAAAGGAAAAAAGAGTACAGTACATATGTGTCCAATATTACTATTATTCTTCTCTTGTAAGATCACGCTCCTCTTGTTGAGTGCTCTTCCTGAAGGCAACATGCATTAATGTTAGAGTGCAATTTATGCACTAGTTTTGCATTGTTTACTTCCCTTAATATCGATGTTTTGCACTTAATAATAGTGATTTACTTGTGATTTACTTGTGATTTATTTTTGTAGGTGCAATTCTATTGATTGGTGATAAAATTAAGCTGCAAGATGATGTTTAAGGATTATTGTTCCCTTGGAGAAATTATGAGCGGCAGAAGAACTTTGTTGATAAGGCGTGGGCACGTGCTGTCAACTGCGGACCTGCAGTTTTTAGTTTAACGTGTTTTGTATTTTTTGCTATTTTTATAATTACGAATTTAATATTTAAGATATTAGTATTTTAGTTTAAATAGAACTCTAAAAGAGAAGAGAGAGAGAGTATTTAAGGAGGAATCTATTGTGAAAAAGGGGGATTTTGGATTGGAGAAAAAGAAACCCTAGATCTAATTTTTCTCTTCTCTCTATGAGGAACTAAACCCATTTTTCTGGTTGAAGGTTAATGAAGCTTTGATTCATCACTACTGTGAGATCTTTCTTGTGCTTTAATTGTTTTATTACTTTTTGGGTATTTGTTTATTCTCTGAATTATTTTCATGATTATGTTTGTCAATTAGGTAATTGGCCACTATTTAATTATCAACTTAATCTATTGTCAATTAAAGGATTCATCGTATGAAGAATTTAATGTTTGTGAAAAATAACATAGCAGAGAGTTGTGTTGTGAGAATAAACAATCTAATTTAAATGAATCATCATATGTGTTAATTAGGATTTGGGTCTCTCTGGTTTTTCAGGCTGTCAATTGATTAAATCCTATGATCGTATCTAGGGTTGTCTATTGATTAGGGAAATATCCAACGGTCGTACCTTGGTTATCGACTAGTTAAGGAGAGATTGGCTATTAGAGGGTCTCAATAGCTATAACCGGTCTATTCATAAGTAATAATAATCTATATTTGAATCAATGATCAGTAGTCGAATCAAGCTTAGTTAATTCCTTCAACCAGAGCTTTCTCCAATTTGAATTACAACTTTAATTTGCATTCTTGTTATTTAATTTGATTTTTATTATTGTCTACAATTCCCCCATTTTACGTTTTACGTTTCAAAAGGATTTAAATAATTACCGATCTCTGTGGACACGACCCTGCTCAATCACTATACACAATTTATTTAGAGTAAGAATTTATTTTTGTTGGCTTCGACACCCATCAATTAATTTAACAGTTTGTTAAAACGATGCATGTCGATGCCATATACGATTTTTTCGAATGTAGATGTAGGTAGAGCTTTTGTAAACATATCAGCTAAATTTTCCGTGGAGCGTATCTGTTTGATATCAATCTTCTTGTTCTGTTGGAGCTCATGAGTGTAGAAGCATTTCGGCGAACTATGTTTTGTTCTGTCCCCTTTAATGTATCCTCCTCTGAGTTGAGCTATACATGCAGCATTATCTTCATATATCACTGTTGGGATATCTGAACTTGAAGATATTCTACACGTACTTTGAATATGATAGATTACAGATCGCAACCATATGCATTCTCGACTGGCTTCATGTAGTGCAAGAATTTCAGAATGGTTGGAGGATGTTGCAACGAGAGTCTGTTTTGTAGACTTCCAAGAAATTGTTGTACCATTGAAAGTAAAAACATATCATGTTTGTGAACGAGCTTTATGGGGATCAGATAAATAGCATGCATCAGCATAACCAACGAGACCTGGATTTTTCGTTAGTTCATTAGAATAAAATAAGCCTAAATCAATTGTTCCTCGAAGATAACGAAAAATGTGTTTGACACCATTCCAATGTCTTCTAGTTGGTTCAGAGCTAAATCGAGCTAACAGATTAACAGAAAATGTTATGTCTGGTCTAGCACATTGTTCTAAATACATCATAGCACCAATTGCATTTAGATATGGTACCTCAGGACCAAGTATCTGTTCATCATCTTCTTTAGGACGGAATGGATCTTTTTTAGGATCAAGAGACCGGACTACCATTGGGGTACTCAATGGGTAAGCTTTATCCATGTTGAAACGTTTTAAAATTTTCTTGGTATAATTTGATTGATGGATAAAGATACCATTAGGTCTGTGCTCGGTCTGCAGCCCGAGACAATATCTAGTTTTCCCCAAATCTTTCATCTCAAATTCGTTTTTCAAACATTCAGCGGTCTTTTGGAGCTCTTTAGGAGTTCCTATTAAATTCAAATCATCAACATAAACTACGACAATAGCAATTCCAAATTTGGATTGCTTGATAAAAACACATGGACATATAGGATCATGAATGTATCTTATCTTTATCAAGTATTCACTGAGGCAATTATACCACATGCGTCCAGATTGTTTTAATCCATATAAAGACTTTTGTAGCTTTATTGAATACAAGCCACGATGTGATGATTGATAAGATTCTGGCATTTTAAATCCTTCAGGGTTTCATATATATATATCCGTGTCAAGTGACCCATATAGATAAGCTGTCACTACATCCATGAGACGCATATCAAGATTTTCTGATACAGCCAAACCAATTAAAAACCGAAACGTAATTGCACACATTACTGGAGAGTATGTCTCATTATAATCAATACCAGGTCTCTGTGAGAAGCCTTGTGCAACAAGTCGTGCTTTATATCTTATAACTTCATCATTTTCATTACGTTTCCTTACAAATACCCATTTGTACCCAACATGTTTGACATCCTTAGGTGTTTGGACTACGGTCCGAATACTTCACGTTTGGCTAAAGAAGTCAACTCTGTCTGGATTGCTTCTTTCCATTTAAGCCAATCATGCCTCAGTCTACATTCGTCAATGGTTTGCAGATCATGATCATTTATAATGTCAGTAGCTACTGTAAACGCAAACACATCATTGATGATAATTTTACCATGAGTATAATCAACAGAAATCTCACTATTTCTGGATTCATGTGCCTTTTCAAGGCTTTGTTCCTTATGAAGAGTTTGTGTATTGTCAGAGTTTCTGGTCTTTTCAAAGACTGGTTGCTTTTCTGAAGCAATTTGTTCTTTTAGAGTTTTATCATCATTTGCGGCAGAATACTATTTAATCATTTTTCTTTTTCTTGGAACACTATCTTTTGAACCAATTGGTCTACCACGCTTCTGGTGTGCCACAGATAATTCCTCAGTTGCGCTTTTCATTAATTGTTCTTTGTGTACAATGACTTGGCCGGGTATATTAGCAGCTGGTATATATGATTTGGTTACTTTTGCCGTATCTGTAAATGCATCTGGCAATTGTTCTACAATTTGCTGCAAATGAACTATCCTTCGCACTTCATTTTCACTCTGAGATATGCGTGGATCTAAATGAGATAGATGGGTCACTTTCCATTGAGGATCATGCCTAACCTCATGAACCTTTTTTCTTTCTCCCAATATGGAGGAAAATTTGTCTCATCAAAATGACAATCCGCAAATCGTGCGGTAAATACACCACTTTTCAATGATTCAAGATATTTGATAATAAATGGTGAGTCAAATCCCACATAAATTACCAATCGTCGTTGGGGTCCCATTTTAGTACGTTGTGGGGGCGCAATCGGCACTTGTACTACGCAACCAAAAATGCGTAAATGGGATAAATCTGGTTGATGTCCCAAAACCAATTGCAATGGGGAATATTTATGATAGGCAGTAGGCCTCAAGCGGATTAATGCCGCAGCATGCAAAATAGCATGTCCCCATGTCAAAATAGGTAATTGACTTCATAATAATAAAGTTCTGGCAATTACTTGAAGACGTTTGATAAGAGATTCTGCTAATCCATTCTGAGTATGTACATGTGGTATTGGGTGTTCTACATCAATCCCAACTGTCATGCAGTAATCATCAAATATTTTGGAAGTAAACTCACCATCATTATCTAGACGTATGGTCTTGATTGGATAATCTGGAAATTGTGCACGTAACCTGATTATCTACGCAAGCAATCTTGCAAATGCAACGTTACGTGTAGATAATAAACAAACATGTGACCATCGTGCAGATGCATCAATCAAAACCATAAAATAACGAAATGGTCCACTTGGTGGGTGAATAGGCCCACATATATCTCCTTGAATCCTTTGTAAAAATTATGGAGATTCAGAATTAATTTTACTGGGTGATGGTCTAACTACCAATTTTCCTTGTGAACAAGCAGTGTAACTATTCTCATTTGACAATAAAATTTTCAAATCTTTCAATGGATGTCCGTGGGAATTTTCAATAATTCTATGCATCATTGTTGATCCAGGGTGACCAAGGCGGTCATGCCATAGTATAAAAGATTTTGGATCATATAACTTATCTTTTATGACTGTGTAAGTTTCCATTGATTTTATCGTCGTATAATATAAGCCAGATGAAAAAGCTGGAAGCTTTTCTAATATCTTTTTCTTTCCAGACATGTTAGAAGTAATGTATAGATATTCTACATTATTCTCATCCATTGTTTCTATATGAAAATTATTACGACGAATGTCTTTAAAACCAAGTAAATTTCTTTTTGATTTAGGTGAATACAGAGCATTATGAATGTCCAATTTTGTACATTTTGCTAATATAATCATTGCTCTTCCAGTACCTTCAATAAGATCTATTGGACCTGATATTGTATTCACATTTGCCTTAATTAGATTTAGATTTAAAAAATACCTCTTGTTTCGAAGAATCGTGTGTGTAGTTGCACTATCAGCCAAACATATTTCTCCATCAAACATTTTATTGAAATCCATATCCTTAAATAAAAGTAAAAAGGGAAATACATATTAGATAACACAAAAAATAAAAATTACATGAACAAACATAAAGCACAAATAAAATTTTAAATGTGATGAACATTTCCATCACCAATCAAGTGATCAATTTTTCCATCCTTGTCTTTAAAGAAGTTTGAAACATCAAGATGTGTAACATCCACTGGATCCGAGTCATCAACATAGTTTGTTTCAATATTCTTTCCTTTTGATTTTAGGGATGCCTGAAACATATCCACACGATGTCTGGGAGTACGACATTGTCTCCAAAAATGACTAGACATTCCACATCTATCACAAGTGTTTTCTTGAGTGTTATGTTGGTTCTCATTTTTCTCCTTTTTGTGATTTTTATATCCACTACGAGGTCGGTAATAATGATTCTTATTATATCCTCTTCCTCGATAATAGCCACGACCACGGCCATGACTATGTCTACGACCACGGTTATGCGCACGGCCACGCCCATTTTCATAATTGTCTTCACGATCATGTGAGACTGCATTTGCTTCAAAAATTGGTTTTGTACTAGTAGGATGGGCTTGATGATTTTTCATTAATAATTCATTATTCTTTTCTGCCACAAGAAGGCATGCAATCAAGTCAAAATATTTTGTATACTGACGAGCTCTATATTGTTGTTGCAAAACCATGTTTGAAGCATGAAATGTTGTAAATGTTTTTTCCAACATATCCTCATCAGTAATATTTTCTCCACATAGTTTTAACTGTGAAGTAATTTTGTATAGTGCAGAATTATATTCATGTACTGACTTAAAGTCTTGTAGCCTGAGGGCATTCCATTCATTACGAGCATTGGGAAGGATGACTGACCTTAAATGACCATATCTTTCATACAAACTGCTCCACAGAACATATGGATCATTTATAGTGAGATATTCCATTTTAAGTGCTTGGTGAAGATGATGCCGTAGAAAAATCATAGCCTTGGCTCGATCTTGAGTGGATGAGTCATTATTATTTTTTATGGTGGTACTAAGCCCCATAGCATCAAGATGAATTTCGGCATCTAGGATCTAGGATAAATAATTCTCGCCTGATATATCCAAAGTGTTAAACTCCAATTTTGTCAAGTGAGACATTATCACAAACAAATAAAAAGATAGTATAATAAATATTGAAAAGAGTGTAAATAATAAGTATTACTTATAGGAATTTTTTTTAAATAAATACGTATAAAATAAAAGAGTAAATGGATAGAATACTTCCTGTACCAGAGCGAACTTCGTGCTGATAACATGTTATAAATTTGGAGATAATGAATGTTATAATTTAAAGGGATTGTATGTAAGCAATTATTTAATTGAGAATATGTAAGGAATACTCAAATGAAGATTGAAGAAAACAAGCAAAATGCCTTGAGCGAGGAATTGAAAATTGTCTTCATTCATTAACAAAGAAAGGGTTTATATAGGCATTACAAGGTGGAGTTATTCACAATTATTAATTATAAAAAAGGATAACGGGAAGAGCAATAAGATGATAATGAGAAAGCATTATTTTGGTGGGAGGGTATTATTTGGTGGAATCCACCATGATTTACAACACATATCATTTTTGCACTAATGTCTTTCAATTTCACATTGCACATAACAGCGGTTGTGGTCGAGGGGATCCACGTTGAGACGATCCTGGTCTAAAATTGGACCTGGGTGGAGTGCAGTCGCGGCCTCTTTTTATGACAAGTGCATTATTGCTTTAGTACAAAACTTTCAACTCACTAGAAAAACAAAATTAAGACTTGAACTTTGTAATTATTACGATTTTGCCATTCACTCTCCACTGATCTCTGCAATGGCTTTAGCGCAAGCCATTAGAGAAAAAAGAAGAAAATTGCTTCTGAGAGGTGATGGCCTCAGAAATTTTTATAGAAATTACTTGGGTTTTCTTTGTGGCTGTGTTGTTTTTGTTAGGGTTTTAGTATTTTTTTTTCTTTTACCGGCTATTATTTCCAGTTGCATTGCGCTGCTTCACAGTTCACCGCATTATTATTATTATTATTTTTTAAGGAAAGCTTCCTCACTTAGGTTGACTGAAATTTTCTCTACCAATTAAGACTTCCTTATGGTTCTAATTTTATTGTGGGATCTCGTGTCAATTTCTTGGGTAATCAAACTTATAAGCTCTGGTTTCTTTCCCTCTTGATTCTGCAAAATGTCACGGGACTTGAGAGAGAAAATGTCATTGGGGAGAGAGAAGAATGATAAAGATAGACAAAAAGAACTTAAGGGTACTTTTGTGATTTTGCTTAATAAAAGTGATGGTAAAATATTAATAAAATAAATGATTTCTCTATGCTGTATGTGTTTTCATAATATTAATAGTGAGATTATTGTGAGCCTCTATATTTAAGTATTTTAATCTCAATCATTTATTTAATATAATAAATCATTAAATAGCTAGTTAACAGATAGCAGGGAACTTACAAGTTGCTAGTAAATATTAATTTTTTTTAATTCTAAATTAACATTAATTGTTTAGCATATTTAAAATGCTATATTAATTTATATCATACATAGCACTTAAGATGCTTATCTAGCACTTAAGATGCTGATTTTGTTGAAGTGTTCAATTTGTTTGAAAAGAGCTCAACATGCATATACTTGCTTCAGTTTTTGACAGGAGCTCACGTGGAATATCGCAAAGAAGATTCATTTCAATTCTACGAAATCCCAAATAATGGAAGAGACTAGAAACTTAAAAATTGAAAAAGAAATTAAAGAGTAATCCATATAAAATCTTTACATCGAATATAAATTAAATTGCAGGGGAAAAAATTGAAAGTAACGAAATACAAATTCGTCTAATTAATAAAGTTTATTGTTCTCACAATTTGATGCCTGCTCTAATTAATGATTAAGAGATGTTAGGCTTTAATTACTGAGGTTGCATGGATAGTTGCAAGAGGATAAAAGAAATTTGATTTTTGGTTTTATCATTAAATACGAGTTTTAGGCAAAAAGAAAATTAAAAAAGTGTTATGTTATTAAAAATTAGACTTTGCTTTTATAATGTACTACAACTTTAATGTAGAATGTAACAAAAAGTATATAATGACATTTTTGAGTAATCAATTGTAGCTTTTTTTTTTACAAAATCCTATTATCGAAAGAAAATTGGTATTATTTCTTTTAAAAAAAAAAGGTATAGAGAAAGTTTACTGAAAATGAATTTTCTTATAGTTATTAAGATTATTTATTCAGGAATAGAGTCTTCAAAATCAATTTCAAATACAAGAACATGAGAGATAACATTGAGAGTCAATTCAATAAAATAGATGAGAGAGATTGTAATGTATCATATGCCTATTTTTTTCCCCCTCTTTTAGATTTAAAATAACATGTTTAATCAGATTGTTAATGGTTATAATATCTTTAAAATAATTAAAATTTTTTATTAATAAAAATAATATGTACTATTAATTAGATCTAACGATACGTATTTCGTACGTTATTAATGCCGTAAAAAAAATTAAGGGACCCCAAAATAAAATATAAGTTCCGTTTTTTTTTTTTACAATTAAAATACATAATTAAAAAAACAAAATAATAAAAAGTGTAGAGCTCCACGGCGACTATCGCTGGCACTCTTGAACCGAGATATTCTGCATTTCTTTTTCCAGGAGCACACGGAAACTCAAGCTTTGGCCTATCGACTTTTGAATATCAGAGTCTCCTTTGCACCTACATCCTCGGGTCAACATTTCTTAGTTATCTGATAATTGTGGTTACGAACGTTCAATATAGTCTAATTAGTCGATTAATCTTCCGCAAGACGAATATGATGCTCTTGTTTCTCTCTGTGCTAAGCTTTCTAATCAGCCTCTCAAGAGCATATGATGACCCTATTTATGCATATCATTTTGCAATAACAAAGTAAATTTCTCCAGAAACAGCACTGACCTTAATCTCCTCCTCACTAGTCTTCGGTCTACACAAGGCAGCAGTGACAAATTCTCCGAAGGATTCTACTACTCTACCGCAGGCCAAGACCCTCACAAGGTCCACGGTCTCTTTCTCTGCTGTGGTGATGTCAGTACAGAATCCTGCAAAGATTGTGTTAATTTTACTACATCACATATAACTCAACTCTGTCCCGTGCAAGGAAACCGTAATGTGGTACAGTGAATGCCTTTTACGTTATTCGAATGTTTCTTTCTTTTCTACCATGGACACCAAGCCCGTTTTTTACATGTCGAATACACAAAATTCTACGGGTCGTCGGTTATTTGACCAGCAAGTGTGGAATTTGATGAACGAAGCTTTAAATCGGGCTCTGAGTACTACCAAAATGTTTGGGACAGCAAACAAAAATTACTCAGACTGTTAAATGCTAGACGGCCTCGTTCAGTGCACACAGGACCCAGATGACTATAGTCGATGTCTTCGAGACCCTGTTTCAAATTGGGCATTGGCTGAATGTTGTAGCATTAGGCAAGGAGGAAGAATGCTGTATCCAGTTATAACATCCGATATGAGTTGTATCCATTTTATAATGATACGCTGATCGCGTCACCCACACCGGCGCCGGCACAGGTACAGTCGCCTGTGCTTTTGCCTCACCCATCTCCTGGCTCTGTGACAGGCGCTAAAGGTATACTAATTTCGAATTTCATTCTTAACTTTAGAAATTAACATCAAATTTGATAGCTATCCTTTAAACTAAGTTCATTTAGTTAAAATTATTCGAACTTTTTTAGTGAGAATGGAATACAATTACTCATTAAACCTCTTTTTTCACTGCAAAATACATACAGAACTCGTTAACTCCTTGATAAAACAACAATTTGCACAAAGAAAACACCATATGGCCCACGATTTACCAATTGCAATCCACGAGTTTGTGTCTATTACCTAATAAAATAAAATAATTTATATGATTTTGGTATCTCGTAAGGTTCAGATTAATTAATTTATTAAAACAACAGGGAGTTTTGATCAATTTCCCTAAATGAATAACTTATAAGGGTTAGATTTGAACTTTGTTCCAAAACTATTACGATTTTATCAAACACTACTAGAAAAATGGGCTTTACTGACACTTCGTTACTGACACTTTGCAAAAAGTGTCAGTACTTATGTACATATGCACCATTTTCCGCTTTTGACAAATAGGAATCAGAGATTAATGATACTAGGGTGTCAGTAAACTAAATATCAAAAATCACTAACACTAAAGTATCAGTGATAAAAAAAATTCATAAAAATTTTGTTTTAGCTCCAACTCGAACCTGAGAGCTCTAAGATTTAAAGCTTTAATGTTTGGAGCACAGACCATCAAATCTCGATGAGTCAAAGTCATAATAATATTTAAATTATTAAAAAATGAAAATATAAATAAGAACAACATAAAACACACTTGACTTTTCCCCATCTAGACTATATCGACTGTCTCCATCTTGCTTTCATCTTTCACTTTCGCTTTCGTTTTTCTCTTCTCGATCTCTTCTGTTTTGCATTATCCATTTACAAATTAAATTCAGTTAATTTAGATAGATAATGAAAAGCTAAAACTCTGTTTCGTTTTTCCATTTTCCCCAAATTGAAACACAAACCAAAACCCTAATCGCTTGTTATCGAAGGGGTTTTTCTCCAACTAAACCATCCAGTGCCTATACTAGGCAAGCAAGTAAAAGCCATCGACAAGGGGTGAAGTGGCACCATCGGTTCGGTATTCAGGTAATCTCATTCTCCCTGACAAGTTAAGTCTAGAGAAAGAACTGTAGAGGAGGTTATCAGCTGGTAATGGCAGAATATTTTATTTTTTTGGGCAATTTAATTATTGGCTTTGTTTTAATTTGGCTTATGAATAATATTTTTGAATTTTTATTTTTGGGTTGTTTCAGATATTCAGAAATTGAACAGTAGTGCAACCCTGGTGGGTTTTGTTTTCCAAATCTTGTTTTTTCTTTTATTTATTCGTAACTTGAAATTTTTTTTCTTATTTTTCTATATCTTCACTCACATGCAGTCCAAAAATACAGGCATTTTAAGTGGTGCATTTCTTAAACTCAAAACACTTGCTGCTGCGACTCTGTTTTTTTTGCCACATTTGAGGTCAGTTTCAAACTTTTGTGCATGTGATTTACTGTCATTGTTATTTAAAACTAAGAATGTGCATTTTTTTTAGTTTCTGAAATAAATTGTTAGCTCCGTTTCTTAACTTTAGCAATAAGTTAGTTGATTCTGAATGTACTAAAATATGAAATTTCATTTTAGCTTTTGCCTTTGTGATTAAGAGATGATTGTTTGGGTGTTATATTGGCTGAATGACTGTGTATTTAGTGGTTACAAACTATTTACATCTCTGTTTCATGTAAAGAGAGGCAAATTTTGTTATATAATTCTACTTGTTTATTTATTCTGTTTTGGTTGGACGATTTGTAATAGAGACAATGACTATGATATGAATTAATTAAGTTCGTGGTTGTGAATATTTTGAGATTGTATAAAGTTGATGATTTGTGTTTGATTCAATAAAGAAATGCTTGTTTTAAAGTAGTTCTGCATGTTGTATTTGAAGTTAAAAAATGATTTATAGAATCTTAAAAAATGGCTTGCAAAGTGGTATGAAGACATTATTTATTTGAACTCTTAACTTTTGTTAGTTACTTGACTTATGAATTAGTTCGACTACTTAAAAAGCCATTAGCACCCATCTTACCTATTAATCTCCTATTTAAGTTTCAAAACTTCTTTTGTTTCAATTTCAGGATTTTGTCTAAATTATTATTATAATTAATGATTTATAGGGGCTATTAATGATTTTCCAGAATTATAAGTTTTTTATTACAACTATAATCATAATAACATTGAACTTTAAATTAATCATGCAATTTAATTAAACTTAAACTGACATTACATATGTGAACAGGTAAAATATTTAAAATGGAGAGAAGTTGGATAACTTGTGATAGATTGTCTGTAGAGTATCGTTCTGGAGTTGCTGATTTCTTAGATTTTGCCATTTTGAATGCTGAAAATCGAATGTCAATTAGATGTCCTTGCACCTTTTGTTGTAATATGGAGTTTCATACTCCTCAACAGGTGAAGGATCATTTATTTGAAAAAGGTTTTCTCGCAAGATATATTGTTTGGACTTGGCATGGTGAGACTGACTCTAAATGTACATTTACAAACTGTGAAGACCATTCACATAGTCAAAGATTTAGATGTCATGATTACAGTAATATAATTGACATGGTTGAAGATGCTTACGAGCATTGTGATAGAGATCCTAGTTCTTTTAAGGATATGCTTGAAGATGCTGAAAAGCCTTTGTACCCAGGTGCAAAACATTCAAAGTTATCTAGTTTAATGAGACTTTACAATGTGAATGGGAACTATGGGTGGTCCGATAAAGGGTTTTCTGCTTTGTTAGAAGTCCTTGCTGATATTTTGCCAAATAATAATACTCTACCTATGTCAATGTACGAGGTTAAGAAAACAATGAAAGTGCTAGGCTTAGAGTGTGAAAAAATACATGCATGTCCAAATGACTGCATTTTGTATAGGAATGAATTTGCTGATCTTGCTGAATGCCCAAATTGTGGAGCATCTAGGTATCAAATAAAAAAAGATAGCTCAATAAAATTTAGGAAAGGGGTTCCTAAAAAGGCATTATGGTATTTTCCACCTATTCCTAGGTTGAAAAGATTGTTTCAATCACCACAAACAGCTCAAAATTTAACATGGTATGCTAATAAAAGAATTAGAGATGGCAAACTTCGCCGCCCAGCAGACTCACCAGCCTGGCAACTAATTGACAATAAATGGCTAAAATTTGCACAAGAACCTAGAAATCTCCGTTTAGCTCTCTCAACTGATGGGGTTAACCCACATAGTACACTTAGCACTACTTATAGTTGTTGGCCTGTTATATTGATAACATATAATCTTCCTCCATGGTTGTGTATGAAGAGAAAGTTTTTGATGTTGTCACTTTTGATATCTGGCCCTAAACAACCTGGAAATGATCTAGATGTATATCTAGCACCTTTGATTGAGGACTTAAAAACTCTATGGGATGTAGGTATTGATGTTTATGATTCTTATAGAAAAGAAACCTTTAATTTACGGGTTGTCTTGATGTGGACAATCAGTGACTTTCCAGCATACGGAAACCTCTCTGGTTGTACTGTTAAGGGCTATTATGCTTGCCTAATTTGTGGGATAGACACTTGTGCATGTTGGCTGCCACATAGTAGGAAAATGTCATATATGGGCCATCGCCGCTTTCTACCACTCGGTCACCTATTTCGGAAACTGAAAAAGGTTTTTAATGGGAAGCAAGAGTGGAATGAGCCTCCTTAAACTTTGACTGGTGAGGAAATCTTTAATATGGTGGAAGATATAGATATTAAGTTCGGGAAAAAGAAGGCCAAAAAGCGGAAACATGATGGCGGTGGTGGCGGTGATGGTGATGAGAACATAACTGAAAAATTGTACAAAAAAAAAGTCAATCTTTTTTTAGTTAGATTATTGGAAGCATTTATTAGTTCGTCATCAATTAGATGTGATGCACATTGAAATAAATGTGTGCGAGAACATATATGGCACATTACTTCATCAACCAGGCAAAACAAAAGATGAGATTAATGCTAGAAAAGATCTTGAGTCTTTGAAGATAAGGGGAAAACTAGTTCCTGATGAAACAAACAAAAAAAACAAAGTCCTACCTCCAGCTCCTTATACTTTGAGTAAAAAAGAAAAAAAACAGTTTTGTGAAACCTTGCTGAGTGTGAAAGTCCCTAATGGGTATTCTTCCAATGTCCAAAACCTTGTTTCAATAGATGATTGTCGGCTTCAAGGCCTTAAGTCCCATGAATGTCATACTTTGATGCAACAATTTCTACCACTAGCCATTCCAAACTGTTTGCCTATAAATGTGAGAAGGGCCATAATCAGGATGTGCTTCTTTTTTAATACATTGTGCTGTAAAGTGGTAGATCCCAATACTCTTGACCAATTGCAAGAGGAACTTGTAATCACTTTATGCTTACTGCAGCAGTACTTCCCACCTAGCTTTTTTGACATAATGATCCATTTAACAGTCCACTTAGTTGAACAAGTTAGGTTATGTGGCCTTGTTTATCTTCAATGGATGTATCCTTTTGAGAGACAAATGAAAACTCTCAAGGATTATGTTCGTAATCGCTACTGCCCTGAGGGTTGTATTGTAGAAAGTTATATTGCAGAAGAAGCACTTGCATTTTGTGCTGAGTACCTCTCAAATTGTGATGTTATTGGGCTGCCTACTGGTTGTCCAACTGATTTATCTATCGAAAAGCCTTTGGGAGGTGCAAACATAAAGGTTGTTGATGATCCTTTGTTGGCACAAGCACACCGGTGTGTTCTAATGAACACCCCTGAAATTCAAATATATATTGAGTAAGTTGTTAATTTTTCCAAAAAAATATTACTATTGTATTATTAGATTAATATACTAGTTTTTAAATCTTAATATGTCTCACTATAGGGAGCATATGCATTATTTGGCATCAAGAAACCCCTATAAGGCAAAAACAAATCTGTGGTTGCAAAATGAACACATACGTACATTTTCTGGTTAGTTACAAGCAAAGGTTAAAATTACTTAACTAAAATACAATATAGGATATAAACTTAACAAGATTTTTCTACATGTTACTAATTACTGTACTTGTTAATTTAATTTATAGGTGGCACATGATAAAGCAAATAATGTGCCGATTGACGAAATAGTGTGCTGGTTGGCAAACAAACCACGCTCAAGCGTGGTGACCTTCTATGGCTACGAGATAAATGGCTTCAATTTTACAACGAGGGACTGGGACTGTAATCGTGTGACCCAAAATAGTGGTGTTAGGGTTGTTGCTAACACTCTACAGATTTCAAGCTCAAAAGATAAAAGTCCTCATTTTGGAGACATGACGTTTTATGGAGTCATTGATGAGATTTGGCAGCTTGATTATCTAATGGTTAAAAAAACACTTTTCAAGTGTGATTGGGTAGATGATAAAGGGGTTTGCATTGACAATTTAGGTTTCACTGTAGTTGATTTAAATCGGATTGGCTATAAATCTGATTGCTTTATTCTAGCTTGTCATGCAAAGCAAGTATTTTATGTAAAGGACCAGCTAGATAATAATAAATCAATAGTTTGTTTAGTGACCGACAAAGCTTATAAGTTAAATGGGGAAAGATGTGAAGACGTGGATGTATTTTCTCCATTATCTAACAAACTTCCAGTATGTGAGTTGGATGAGAAAGATGATGAAGGAATTTATGACAGAAAAGATTGTGATGCTATTCCAATAGATATTGATTTAGAAAATCAGTGAATGCATTATTGTAGTTAGTTTCCAGCACCAATTTTCACAGTTTTCCAGTAAGTGATTTATTTATTTTATTATATGCTATTGCTCTTGTATTAACTTATTAATCTAAATGATATACTTATTTATTTTAATCATTTTCAGGATTGTAGGAGATGGCTGACGATGTTGAGTTCACTCTTCCGGAACTGGACGGAAGACCAAGGAGAAGAAAACAAACAAAAAAAAAAGGTTTGCAAAAACAAGAAGTTAGTCATGAAGCTGCAATTGAGTACAATTCTTATGGTGTTCCAATTGGAAAGGAAAGAAATGATCTTAGAAGTTACATTGGAGTCATTGTACGTGAAACAATTTCAATTTTACTTGATGATTGGAGGCGTGTGCCACTGGAGATGAAGGAAACTTTGTGGGTTCATTTTCAGGTTTTGTTTTCTTGTTTCATAGTATGTTTAAAGATTTTATATAACTTCCAGATTTGTTTAAAGTTGTTTCTAATCCATGTTATTGGTTTACAGAAAAAATTCAAATTGAGCTTGAAATGCAAAAGCCAAGTATTAAAGTGGATGGGGGTTGCATCAAGAAACTTTCGATGTGAACTGGCAACTGAATTCGTTCTTCCTAACAAGGACGATCGAAAGTCACTAAGGTTGCCTCCTATTGAATATCCAAGCATTAAAAAAGAAGATTGGAAACTTTTTGTTGACAAAGTTTTGTCTGAACAATTTCAGGTGTGTTGTTTGTTAATATTACCTGATTTAATTGTTGGTAGTTACTAATAATCAGTGGTAACTTTTTGTTCTTCATATAAACTGTTTGTGCAGGAAAAAAGTAAGAAGGCAAAAGACAAAAGAGCAAAGAATGTCTACAACCATCGCTTGGGTAGCACAGGATATGGTGGCATGTTGTATAGAAAAGTAAGTGTGGTAATATGGAGTGATTACAGTAACATAAGTAATCTAGTACGTATAATATAATAGAATCAATTATTTATGTTTTATGTCACCTTGTAACAGAAAAAGGAGAGTGGAGTTTCTGAGCGGGAGATTGATTGCAGTGAAGCTTGGTTAATGGCACGAGCAAACCGAGATGGCAAATATGCTTCTGATGTCACGCCAATTGCTGAGAAAATAGTAAGTCACTTGTATAATTAATTCTTATGAATTTTATTTATAATATGTGTGTGTGTGGGTAGATATTTACGTACATATATACTGCTTTTTGTAATAATTGTATGGCAACATTTACAATTGACAGAAACTCAGTAAGATTTCATCAGAACCTATTTCTTCGCATATAAAAAGGTTAAAACTTGTGTGAGGTGTTGTCTTGTAATATTTTCTGTAGTTTCAATTTGAACTGTATATGGATTTGCTCTTTGTTAAAGATTCAAGAAGGATATTAGTTTAGTTTAGCTGATGTCTTGTACTCGTAATTGCGGATTTACAATATATTTTTTTTGTAGAATGAGCTGAAGTGTTAGGTTGAACAAGGAACATTCCAATCACAAGGGTCACATGACATTCTAGGTGAAGCTCTTCAGAAGCAGCCAAATGGAAGTAGGGTGCAAGGAGTGGGGCAATTCGTCACCCCATCTATGTACTTTCATGTCCCTGATGCCACTGAGTTAGCAAGAGAAAGAAAGATGTATCAAGAGAGTTTCCAATTCATGTCTGCTCAATTAGAACGTATGAATGCAAGGTTAAATGCGTACAGCAATACTGAAGTTGGAAGTTCTAACTTTCCTAAGCCCAAAACTTCCACTGGTGTTCAGATTGACAATGATCAACAATCCCCTGAAACTCTTGGAAAAAGAAAGGTATATGGCCTGTTACATGTCATTATTTTATTTCCATTTGTATATGAATGTATTACTACTAATGGTATGTATTTTGATTATTGCACAGGCTGATTTCCCATCGGGTAAGTCGACTCCAAAATCTGTGAAGAGTAAAATCAAGGACAGTCCCACCACAATTTCCCAAGCAACTCCTCAACAAACCCCCGAAAAAGTAGAGTGTGAAATTACTTCAAAGCCCACACCCAAAAGATCTCCTAGACTAACTCCTAAAGTACTAGATAGGCAGTTCTCCTGTCATGACAAAGTACCCAAAAAAGAACCACTGGTTATCAGACCAGCAGAAGTACCCAAAAAAGAACCACTGGTCATCAGACCAGCAGAAGTAGCCAAAAAAGAACCCAGAGTCATCAGATCAGCAGAAGTAGCAAAAAAAAAAACCCCGAGTCATCAGACCAGCAGCAAAAGACCTCAATGTACGTGTGAAGAATACACGGGCAACAGCACGATCAAGAAAGAATGATAGGAGTGAATATATGAACATATTTACCATGTTCATCGAGAATTCTTTACCTCGGTAGATCAGAATTCAGCATGACACAGCAACCTTTGGTGAAATTTGGGAAACACACTTGGACAAAATGATTTGTGCTGAAATCATCGAGTTTAAAAAGGTCTCAAACTGCATCATTAACATATGGATCAAGTACGGTAAATCATAACTTATGTTTTAGTAAACTTGGCCCTATTATTTTGTTTCCTATATTCAAACTTACTTCGTTATATATATTTGTTTCCTCTTAGACACCTGTATGAGGAGATGGAGAGCAATGGAAGTACTAAACCAGTTCAGTTTGGGCTTTTTGAGAAGTTATATCCAAGGGTCAGCTTTAAAGACATGACTCAATACATTTCAAAACTGTTAGGCTTGGCAGAATTGGGACAAGTCATCGTATTCCCGTATAACCTTGGGTATAACCTTTTTCATTTGCTAGTTATATTCTTTAATTTGTAGATTAATCATGAAGTTAAAAACTTTTACTTGTAATTCATGTGTGAGAACAATATTTACTTTGTTTAGTGCCCACTGGGTGTTATTGGCAATTGATATGGTGAGACGTACAACCTATTACCTTGATCCTTTGGAAGGTAGTCCTGATGAAGAGCTAATGCAGATTGTCAATCAGTTAAGTTTGTTATTTGTATCTTTGATCATGCTATTTTATTTTTATGTCTTATGCTAATTATTTGCTAACATTAGCTATGTCTTTTAATTGTAGGGGGATTCGAATACATCAGAGTTTAAATTCTGATACAAAGGCCAATGTTCAATGGATACCTGTCAAGGTAAAAATCAGACAAACCTAACTAATTATTGTTAACGTACAGTAAAAAATTAATGTAATTTTGATCTTGTAGTGTCCGAGGCAGCCGAGCAGCTTTGAATGTGGTTACTATGTGATGAAATACATGCAAGATATCATCACAAATGTGAACGTTCTGAAAAATAATGTAAGTGTTGAAAATGATTTTTACAATATTGCATCATATTGTTTTAATTTATTGTGAAATGAATCAGCTCAAACACCTGTGTGCTTCTTTACAGTTATCTTTTTATTGCGTATTGTATGCATTTTATAAACTGTGAGGGTACTTATAATGGTGACTATGTTGCATACTGTTGAATAGATTATATGAATATCCATATAGACATGAATTAGGATTTGAGATATACACAATGTACTGCATATCCCAACACAAAACAATTGTTTGGGTTGCAAAGTAGTTGTTAGTGGGGATGTGCTATGGTGTCGTTGCTTGTACTTTACTTTGATGAGGATAAGTTGTCACCCTAATTAAGGTTTTGTATCTAGATCCATATTTGTATTAAATTGCATACTGTTGGGGTTCACAAGTTGCTTCGGCTATCAAATATTGTTGCTGTTGGGGTTCACAAGTTGTTTTTTTTTTTTTTGGAATTACCATGATCAGGATGTTCAGTATTTACCTATATAATTTTGGATAAAATAGTAACATTGTTGGAGTTTATTTGTTGGCTTTAATTGTTAACACACAAATATATTTAAATGAATGATAATTAAGTAGTTTAGTCAAGGATTTTCGGTGAATAACTTGTTGTTTTAAAATTAAAGTTCAAGGGAGTTGAGGAATACACTGTCAAGGACCTCTCGCGACTTTGTGATCAGTGGGCTACATACGTTGCCAAGTTAATTACAGCCTACAATCGCGAGGTAACATACAAGTAATTTCTGATTATTTTTCCTTAAAACAAATCTGTGACTTATTTTTTGTGGTGTGCTAATTGATTTTATATACTTGTAGGTGGAAAAAAAATGAAGGCATATGCGGACTCCAAAATCAGTGACTCCAAAATCAGTGACATTGTTATCTATTTTTTCTTCTTGGCTAAATTTTCCGAAATTAATTTAGTACTTTATCGTGTATACTACTTGTTCAAAGCTTAATTTAGTACTTGAACTTGTTTTTTACCCCCAAACAATGATGTATTTGAACTATTTTAATTTAACTGATGTATTTGAAATGTGTATTATGTGAATTGCATTACAAGATTTGGTATGTTTAATATATTTTGGATTTATTTTAATTGTAAAATAAACATGAATAATGTGATTAGAAAAAATAAAACACAACCGGTATATCACCGTTAATACTGACACTAATTATTTAAACGACGATAAGAATTTTTTATGTTACTGAGTCAGTGGATTCCTGATACTGTAGTCACATAAATCAGTGACATGTAAATAGTATCATTAAATGCTAACACGATTGAGTCACTATCCTTGTGACTCTCTAGTGACACAAAATACTGACATAGAAATAGTATCAACTGACACAAGGTATCTACATCTAACCATCCCCAAACTAGTGGGCAAGTTGAGGTGTTTAATAGGGAATTTAAATCAATCCTTGAAAAGACAATTAATCCGAATAGAAAGGACTGGAGCCTACGGCTTGATGACACACTTTGGGCATATAGGACCGCATATAAAACTCCTATCGGTATGTCACCCTACAGGTTGGTATATGGTAAGCCTTGTCATCTTCCAATGGAACTTGAACATAAAGCATGGTGGGCTGTGAAACAATGTAACATGGAACTGGACGCCGCCGGCCAACACAGAAAGCTCCAATTGCAAGAATTAGAGGAAATTCGAAATGATGCCTATGAGAGTTCACGAATCTATAAGGAAAAAACTAAGGTTTTTCATGACAAGCAAATCTTGAGAAAGAATTTTAAAGTTGGACAGAAAGTTTTGCTATTCCATTCTCGTCTTAAGTTGTTTCCAGGTAAGTTACGTTCTCGATGGGTTGGGCCTTTTATTGTTATTAATGTTTTTCCTCATGGTGCAGTTGAGATCAGGAGCTTAAAGACAGGTAAAGAGTTCAAAGTTAATGGTCATAGGTTGAAGCCTTACTATGAAAACTTTCAGACACTCAATGTGGATGAGGCTCCACTTTATGAACCTGCGTACGTTGATGAGTGAAACTTGAGAACCATGTCAGGCTGAGGACAATAAATCAAGCGCTTATTGGGAGGCAACCCATTGGCTGGAGAAAATATTTTGAGAGCACGCCATAACAGATTTGATCTTTCTCCCTTTCATTCTCATTTACTTTACCCACTTTGTGTTGAATTTTGTTTATTTCTGTTTGTGTGTCTCATCTCATTTCCCCATGTTTAATTCTTTCTTTTGTTAGCTTAGGCTTACATTGAGGACAATGTAAGAATTAAGTGTGGGGGGGTGGATTTCGAACTTAGTTTTTGTTGCTTCGTCTTTTTCTTTTGAAAAAAAAAATTGTTTTGAATATTAGCCAGTGATAAGAATTTGATTGACAATGAATATGGTTCTTAGAAAGGGTTGAATATTACCTTAGTTAGTGTGTTCTGGCTTGAACATTACTGACACAATTAACAAGTGTCAGCAAAAATAATTACTGACACTAAATTGGTGTCAGTAAAGCCCATTTTTCTAGTAGTGAAAAACATTATACGAACGGCACAAAAAATGAAACATTTTTCTCTATTTTTTTCCCAAAAAGAAAGTAAATTCAATGCGTCTTGAAGAGAAGAAAGCAATAAAAATGCAAGAACTTTATATGAGAGAAGATATAACTGGTGATGACGACTCATATGATATTTTAGGAGGAGAGATGCAAGTGGATTCTCGTCAAGAGCTTTTAATCTTCTCGTTAGGTCTAGCACTCGAGGCTACAGAGCATTTCTCTCATGAAAATAAGCTTGGAGAAGGTGGTTTTGGCTCTTGAAGCAAAGTCTGACAAGATGGATGACATGGATAAAGATCAATAGACAGGCATGTGGTACTATTCGCCTATATTCGGCTAAAGATCAGAAGTACTTTGTAATGAGTGAGACATCAGCAAAGAAATTATAAAAGATACTGAAAGAAAAGCACATGAAGAAAAGTCTTGAAAATAAGTTTTATATGAAAAAAACTTTATCGATTCACGTATGTGCCTGGCATATTGATGAATGGCCATGTAAATTCATTCAACAAGATATTGGTGGATTTGCTAAATTTGGATGATAAATTTGATGATGAAGATAAGGCATTGTTGCTATTGAATTCCTTTCCTGATGAATATGACCATCTCACTACCACTTTGCTTCATGGGAAGAATAGTGTCACATTTGATATTGTATGTAGTACATTGTTTAAATCTGAGACGATAAAGAAAGACAGAAAGGATCACAGAGATACATTTATAGAAGCATTGACAGTAAGAGATCGTTCACAAAGCCTCAAACCTAGAAAAAAGAGCAAGTCTAAAGGGAGGTATGCCAAAGATGGATGCGGTTTTTGACGCGAGAAAGGGCATTAGAAAAAGAATTGTCTTAAGTTATAAAAGGGTAAGGCTATTTCTGATGCACGTGTAGCAGAGTATAATGAGGAGTCAGACATTAGTTTCATTGGCATGACATTGACATGTTACTCAGATGAGTGGATTTTGAATTTAGATCATACTTATGATATGTGTCCTAACAAGGTGATGAGCATAATTTATATATATATATTACCCTTAATTATATAATTGCTAGTTATTTTTATTTGTTATTTTTAATTAATTGAATTATTTTATTGCATAGGAAATTAATTGGAGATTATGGATGAAAAGTACATAAAGAATAACAATTGGACAACATTGAAGATCAAATCAATTTGTGGAAGTAATTAAGGAGATGTGTAAGAAATTCTGTTTGAAGAAACCGAAGCCAATAAATTGAATTCTCCATGTTCGTGCAAACAAAGAAGAAGGTTAAAGCTAAAACGGGCAGCACATAAAACAAAGCTTTTAATTAAGCCTTTGAATGGAAAGTCAAAGTAGAATAAAGGAAGGAAATCAATAGCTTTTGGCTTTTATTGTTTTCAATTACGTGGCAAGCTTAGGGCTTTAGCTTGTAAAAGTTAGTTTAGTTATTAGAATCACAATAGGATTCGGTCAACTAGCATTATAAAAGGAGAGCTGCCAGAGAGCGAGAAGGAGGAGTGCAGACGCAATTCGAGCAAGAGAATTTGAGATTGCAGCCGCAAGAAGGAAAAGCAAGGGAGAAACTAGAAGGAATTAAATTGAAGCAAAGGCAGCCGCTTGAATTAATCTTTATGACTAGTTTTATTCTCTTATTCCCAATTCAATTATGTTAGGCTAGATTTTTATTTGGTTGAGGGTGAATTCAAAAACCTAAACATGCTATGCAATTAAATTTAAATTCTATCATTCAATTTATTTAATTGAGATTGTTTATATTCTTCTATAATTAATGTTCATGGTTTATTCTTGTTTTATTTGAGTGGCCAATTAGATAGGACTTGAATAAATTTTATTGCTAGATTAAAATTCTTGATCCGTAATTGTCTTGATATTTTAATCATTAGTAGCAGGTTGGAATTAGTGATTTTAATTGAAGAACATAACCTAGGTTAAATAATCCGAGCTTGTGTGTTTATTGCCTAGATCAACCTAATATCTTTCTTTGTTTAATGCTTCCATTATCTTAAATTTAACGAGCTTGTTTTAAATTATTTAATGGTTAGAGATTAGGTGAAGAGCTTGTTTTGCCTAACAACACACTAAGGAAAGATTGAGACTAACATATCTTATTGTTGTCTACGGTTGATAGTTTCAATATAAATTGATAATAGAATTGATATATTATGTGCATGTTTGGTGGTGGCGAATGATCCTTTAACCAAAGTTTTCATCATTATTATTTCTTTCTCCTTTAATTAGAGTTTTTATTAAATTTTTGTCGTAGTTTTAATTTCTTTATTTCTTGCTATTTAGTTAAAAATTCATAAACCCCCCTTTTTATTTATAAATTGGCATTTTCTTTAGTTAGATTAATTTATATTATTATTACTATTATTATTACTACTATTATTTTATTTTAAATCTTGCTTTAGAGTTGATAATAAATATAACTACATAGTCTTTGTGGGATCGATCCTTACTCGCTCTGTACTAATTATTTATATTAGTGGTAAGGTTTTAAATTTGGTGCACCTTAACGACACTACCAAATTTTTGGCGCCGTTGCCGGGGACTAGCGTCTAGTTTGTTTATTATCACTCGTTTTATTTTATTTTATTATTATTTTATTTTTATTTTTATTTTTTTCTCATTTTATTTATTTATTTTATTTTAATTAGTTATTTTTTGTTCTATATTTAGATTTTCATGAGCATAGAGGACATTCGATTGAAACTCGACAACTTAGAGCGACCTCATCATATTCAGAACTCGATTTTGCCATCCACTTTCCACTCCCTAAGACAGAGCCAAGCAGCCCAGAACCCGAACCAATGGCTCAGAATAACAACCGAACACTTAAAGAGTTGGCAGCTCCTAACTTGGACCAGCAACCCTTATACATTGAGAATCCAAACCCTTAGGTAAACTTTGAACTCAAATCTGGGATGATTCATTTTCTTCCTACTTTTCATGGTCTTGCAGGAGAGGATCCAAATAAGCACTTGAAGGAGTTCCATGTGGTCTGCTCTACAATGAAACCAGCCGGAGTTTCTGAAGAGCAAGTGAAGCTAATGGCCTTCCCATTCTCTTTGGCGGATTCAGCCAAGGAATGTTTGTACTATCTCCCCTCTGGTACTGTCACTACATGGAATGAGATGCGTAAGCTATTTTTGGAGAAATATTTCCCAGCATCAAAAGCTGGCAGCATTCGAAAAGAAATTTGTGGAATTCGACAATATAATGGAGAGCCGCTCTACGACTATTGGGAGCAATTCAAAAAGCTATGTGCTAGTTGCCCTCACCATCAGATAAGTGATCAACTTCTTATTCAATACTTTTATGAGGGTCTACAACCTATGGATAGGAGTATGATTGATGCCGCTAGTGGAGGAGCACTCATGGATAAGACACCAGAAGCAGCCCGAAATCTCATTGCTAACATGGCTGCTAATTCCCAACAGTTCAACACTAGGAACAATCTACTGCCACCACCTAAGCGAGTCAATGAGGTAAGTACTACTTCTCTAGAAAAACAAGTTTCAAATCTTACTTCTTTGGTGCAACAATTAGCTCTAGGGCAACAAATGAGACCGTGTGGCGTATGTTCTATGGTTGGACATGCGACTGACATGTGCCCTGCCATCCAAGAGGGTTCACATGAGCAGGCCAACGCAGTTGAGGGGTTCCTAGGCCAACCAAGACAAAGGTATGATCCATACTCTAATTTTTACAATGAAGGGTAGAAGGATCACCCTAATTTTAGGTATGGGAACCAATAACAAGGCATTTCTAATGTGGCACCGTCTCGACCACCGGGCTACCCCCAACACCGGGTGCAACAGCCTTACCAAGTTCGGCCACCTCCACCTCCTCAAAATCAAGGTACGTCTTTGGAAGATCTTGTAAAAGCTCTCGCTACTAACTCTATGCAATTCCAACAGACTACCCAGACACAGCTCCAACATTTAGAGAATCAAATTGGGCAATTGGCCACATCTATGAGTAGGATAGAGGCAAGAACTTCAGGAAAGTTACCTTCTCAACCAGAAATTAATCCAAAGGAGAATGCTAGTGCTATGTCCCTTAAGAGCGGAAAGCAATTGGAACCATTATTAGCTAAGCCATCAAAAGTGTCCACAACATCATCGCCCTCTGTGACCAATTCCTCCCCCGAGCTCTTCCTTTAACAAGGAAAGACGATTCCCACTCGGCATTGCCAGTCGATCCATTTGGCCAGGTAAGTACCCCCTCACCTCGAATTAAGACTCTTTCCATTCCTCCACCATTTCCTAGCAGATTTAAACAATCCAAGAAAGAGGAGCAAGAAAAAGAGATCCTTGAGACCTTTCGTAAAGTAGAGGTAAATATTCCTCTACTTGATGCTATTAAACAAGTGCCGCGTTATGCAAAGTTTTTGAAAGAATTATGCAGCAACAAGCGAAAGTTGAGCGGTAACGAAAAGGTAAGTGTAGGAGAGAATGTTTCTGCTGTACTTCAAAAAAAACTTCCTCTTAAGTGCAAGGATCTAGGTACTTTTACTATCCCCTACACTATTGGCAATACCAGATTCGAAAGATGTATGCTAGATTTAGGGTCCTCAATTAATGTTATGCCATATTCGATTTATAACTCCTTGAATTTAGGCCCAATGGAAGAAACAGGTATAATTATTCAATTGGCTGACAGATCTAATGCTTACCCGAAGGGGGTTGTGGAAGATGTTCTTGTGCAGGTTAATGAATTGGTCTTTCCAGCTGATTTTTATATCCTTGAAATGGAGGATGAGTTGTCGCCCAATCCCACTCCTATTCTGTTGGGGCGGCCATTTCTTAAGACAGCCCGAACCAAGATTGATGTTCACGATGGAACCCTCACAATGGAATTCGATGGTGAAGTGATCCGCTTCAATATCTTTGAGGCAATGAGGTATCCTCGTGATGTACATTTTGTCTTTGCCATAGATGATATTAATACTTTGGTGCAGGATTTCTTTGAATTATCCGGTAATGACAGTTTTGAAATTGCCATAAGCAAAAATCTTACAAAAAATGATTCTAAGAAACATGCAAATTTGATAAAGTTGGATGATGAGGTAGAGGAAGCTATGGCGATCTTAGATGGAGCAGTCACATTACGTACCAATGGGTATAATGTTTCTTACCTTGAATTGCCTTTATTAAACGAGAAACTTTTACCTTCAATTGTGCAGGCACCAACCTTAGAACTTAAACCACTCCCAGAACACCTACAATATATTTACTTGGGTGAGAATGAAACACTTCCAGTCATAATTGCTAAAACCCTCACCCCAGTTCAACAAGAAAAGTTAATTAGGGTGCTTCGAGATCACAAGACGGCGATTGGCTGGACCATTGCCGACATTAAGGGAATTAGTCCTTCCATGTGCATGCATCGTATTTTGCTAGAGGAAGGATCTAAACCAACGAGAGATGCACAACGCCGCCTTAATCCACCAATGATGGAAGTTGTAAAAAAGGAGATACTGAAACTCCTTAATGTGGGGATTATTTATCCCATTTCTGATAGTAAATGGGTGAGTCCTGTGCAGGTAGTTCCAAAAAAATCAGGCATCACAGTGGTCAAGAATGAAGAAAACGAGCTTCTGCCAACTAGAGTTCAAACTGGGTGGAGAGTTTGCATTGACTATCATAAACTGAATGCAGCCACTCGCAAGGATCATTTTCCTCTGCCATTCATTGATCAAATGCTTGAAAGGTTAAGTGGTCACTCTTATTATTGTTTTCTTGATGGTTACTCAGGTTATAATCAGATCGTTATCGCTCCGGAAGACCAAGAGAAAATGACATTCACATGCCCCTTCAGAACATTTGCTTACCGACGCATGCCGTTTGGTCTCTGTAACGCTCCTGCCATTTTTCAAAGGTGTATGATGAGTATTTTTTCTGATTATGTGGAGAACATCATTGAGGTATTTATGGATGATTTTACAGTTTATGGTGATTCTTTCGATAAATGTTTAGATAACCTTACACTTGTTCTTAAACGATGCATTGACACTAACCTTGTGCTTAATTGGGAAAAATGTCATTTTATGGTTAATCAAGGTATTGTACTAGGCCATGTTATTTTTGAAAAGGGGATTGAAGTTGATAAATCTAAGATAGATCTTATACGCTCCTTACCACCTCCCACTAGTGTAAGGGAGGTTCGTTTTTTTCTTGGTCATGCAGGTTTCTATCGTAGGTTTATCAAGGACTTCTCCAAGATAGCTTTACCCCTCTGTAACTTACTTCAAAAGGATACAACGTTTGACTTCAATGAAGAGTGCCAAAGAGCTTTTAAAAAGTTAAAAGAGGTTTTGACATCGACCCTTGTGATTCAACCACCAAACTGGGATTTACCATTTGAGATTATGTGTGATGCTAATGACTATGCTGTTGGAGCCGTGTTGGGCCAGCGTGTGGGCAAGCTTCATCATGTCATCTATTATGCCTCTCGTACATTGAATGATGCACAACTTAACTACTCCACCACAGAGAAAGAACTTTTAGCAGTTATCTTTGCCTTAGAGAAATTTCGTTCTTATTTAATTGGATCTAAGGTAATCGTTTACTCTGACCATGCAGCTATTAGGTACTTGCTCACCAAAAAGGATGCCAAACCGCGCCTTATACGATGGATACTTCTATTGCAAGAATTTGACATAGAGATTCTAGATAAGAGAGGTTCTGAGAATTTGGTGGCAGATCATTTGAGTCGACTTATCCATAACAAAGATGAACTTCCACTGCATGAGAACTTTCTAGATGAGCAGTTATTACATGTAGGTATAGTTACTCCTTGGTATGCAGATATTGTCAATTACTTGGTTACCAGGACAGTATAGAAGAGATAACCCGTGCACAAAAGGCCAAGATCAAGAGTGATGCCAAGTACTATGTGTGGGATGAGCCATACTTGTGGAAGCATTGTTCTGATCAAGTTATTAGAAGGTGCGTACCCGAAACTGAATTTACTTCTATTCTTACCTTTTGTCATACTTTGGCTTGTGGAGGACATTTTGGACCAAAGAGAACAGCCCTTAAAGTACTTGCGAGCGGTTTTTATTGGCCATCACTATTTAAGGACGCATATTTATTTTGCAAAGCTTGTGACCGTTGTCAGAGAACAGGTAATTTGGGACCTAGAAATCAAATGCCGCAATCTCCCATTCTTATAGTTGAGATTTTTGATGTTTGGGGCATCGACTTCATGGGAATATTTCCTTCATCGTTTGGTAATCTCTATATTGTTCTAGCAGTTGATTATGTTTCCAAATGGGTGGAAGCAAAAGCCACCCGAACTAACGATTCTAAGGTTGTGGTAGATTTTATAAAGAGTAACATCTTTACAAGGTTTGGAACACCAAAGGCAATTATCAGCGACAGAGGCACTCACTTTTGTAACAGGTCAATAGAAACCCTCTTTCGAAAATACAATATCACTCACAAGGTATCTACATCTTACCATCCCCAAACTAGTGGGCAAGTTTAGGTGTTTAATAGGGAAGTTAAATCAATCCTTGAAAAGACAGTTAATCCGAATAGAAAGGACTGGAGCCTACGGCTTGATGACACACTTTGGGCATATAGGACCGCATATAAAACTCCTATCGGTATGTCACCCTACAGGTTGGTATATGGTAAGCCTTGTCATCTTCCAATGGAACTTGAACATAAAGCATGGTGGGCTGTGAAACAATGTAACATGAAACTGGACGCCGCCGGCCAACACAGAAAGCTCCAATTGCAAGAATTAGAGGAAATTCGAAATGATGCCTATGAGAGTTCACGAATCTATAAGGAAAAAACTAAGGTTTTTCATGACAAGCAAATCTTGAGAAAGAATTTTAAAGTTGGACAGAAAGTTTTGCTATTCCATTCTCGTCTTAAGTTGTTTCCAGGTAAGTTACGTTCTCGATGGGTTGGGCCTTTTATTGTTATTAATGTTTTTCCTCATGGTGCAGTTGAGATCAGGAGCTTAAAGACAGGTAAAGAGTTCAAAGTTAATGGTCATAGGTTGAAGCCTTACTATGAAAACTTTCAGACACTCAATGTGGATGAGGCTCCACTTTATGAACCTGCGTACGTTGATGAGTGAAACTTGAGAACCATGTCAGGCTGAGGACAATAAATCAAGCGCTTATTGGGAGGCAACCCATTGGCTGGAGAAAATATTTTGAGAGCACGCCATAACAGATTTGATCTTTCTCCCTTTCATTCTCATTTACTTTACCCACTTTGTGTTGAATTTTGTTTATTTCTGTTTGTGTGTCTCATCTCATTTCCCCATGTTTAATTCTTTCTTTTGTTAGCTTAGGCTTACATTGAGGACAATGTAAGAATTAAGTGTGGGGGGGTGGATTTCGAACTTAGTTTTTGTTGCTTCGTCTTTTTCTTTTGAAAAAAAAAATTGTTTTGAATATTAGCCAGTGATAAGAATTTGATTGACAATGAATATGGTTCTTAGAAAGGGTTGAATATTACCTTAGTTAGTGTGTTCTGGCTTGAACATTACTGACACAATTAACAAGTGTCAGCAAAAATAATTACTGACACTAAATTGGTGTCAGTAAAGCCCATTTTTCTAGTAGTGAAAAACATTATACGAACGGCACAAAAAATGAAACATTTTTCTCTATTTTTTTCCCAAAAAGAAAGTAAATTCAATGCGTCTTGAAGAGAAGAAAGCAATAAAAATGCAAGAACTTTATATGAGAGAAGATATAACTGGTGATGACGACTCATATGATATTTTAGGAGGAGAGATGCAAGTGGATTCTCGTCAAGAGCTTTTAATCTTCTCGTTAGGTCTAGCACTCGAGGCTACAGAGCATTTCTCTCATGAAAATAAGCTTGGAGAAGGTGGTTTTGGCTCTTGAAGCAAAGTCTGACAAGATGGATGACATGGATAAAGATCAATAGACAGGCATGTGGTACTATTCGCCTATATTCGGCTAAAGATCAGAAGTACTTTGTAATGAGGGAGACATCAGCAAAGAAATTATAAAAGATACTGAAAGAAAAGCACATGAAGAAAAGTCTTGAAAATAAGTTTTATATGAAAAAAACTTTATCGATTCACGTATGTGCCTGGCATATTGATGAATGGCCATGTAAATTCATTCAACAAGATATTGGTGGATTTGCTAAATTTGGATGATAAATTTGATGATGAAGATAAGGCATTGTTGCTATTGAATTCCTTTCCTGATGAATATGACCATCTCACTACCACTTTGCTTCATGGGAAGAATAGTGTCACATTTGATATTGTATGTAGTACATTGTTTAAATCTGAGACGATAAAGAAAGACAAAAAGGATCACAGAGATACATTTATAGAAGCATTGACAGTAAGAGATCGTTCACAAAGCCTCAAACCTAGAAAAAAGAGCAAGTCTAAAGGGAGGTATGCCAAAGATGGATGCGGTTTTTGACGCGAGAAAGGGCATTAGAAAAAGAATTGTCTTAAGTTATAAAAGGGTAAGGCTATTTCTGATGCACGTGTAGCAGAGTATAATGAGGAGTCAGACATTAGTTTCATTGGCATGACATTGACATGTCACTCAGATGAGTGGATTTTGAATTTAGATCATACTTATGATATGTGTCCTAACAAGGTGATGAGCATAATTTATATATATATATATTACCCTTAATTATATAATTGCTAGTTATTTTTATTTGTTATTTTTAATTAATTGAATTATTTTATTGCATAGGAAATTAATTGGAGATTATGGATGAAAAGTACATAAAGAATAACAATTGGACAACATTGAAGATCAAATCAATTTGTGGAAGTAATTAAGGAGATGTGTAAGAAATTCTGTTTGAAGAAACCGAAGCCAATAAATTGAATTCTCCATGTTCGTGCAAACAAAGAAGAAGGTTAAAGCTAAAACGGGCAGCACATAAAACAAAGCTTTTAATTAAGCCTTTGAATGGAAAGTCAAAGTAGAATAAAGGAAGGAAATCAATAGCTTTTGGCTTTTATTGTTTTCAATTACGTGGCAAGCTTAGGGCTTTAGCTTGTAAAAGTTAGTTTAGTTATTAGAATCACAATAGGATTCGGTCAACTAGCATTATAAAAGGAGAGCTGCCAGAGAGCGAGAGAGAGGAGTGCAGGCGCAATTCGAGCAAGAGAATTTGAGATTGCAGCCGCAAGGAGAAGAAAAAAAATCAGCAGCTGGAATTAAGTTAAAGCAATTGGCAGCCGCTTGAATTAATCTCCATGACTGATTTTATCAATTCTCTTATTCCCAATTCAATTATGTTAGGCTAAATTTTTATTTGGTTGAGGGTGAATTCAAAACCCTAAACATGCTATGCAATTAAATTTAAATTCTATCATTCAATTTATTTAATTGAGAATGTTTATGTTCTTCTATAATTAATGTTCATGGTTTATTCTTGTTTTATTTGAGTGGCCAATTAGATAGGACTTGAATAAATTTTATTGCTAGATTAAAATTCTTGATCCGTAATTGTCTTGATATTTTAATCATTAGTAGCAGGTTGGAATTAGTGATTTTAATTGAAGAACATAACCTAGGTTAAATAATCCGAGCTTGTGTGTTTATTGCCTAGATCAACCTAATATCTTTCTTTGTTTAATGCTTCCATTATCTTAAATTTAACGAGCTTGTTTTAAATTATTTAATGGTTAGAGATTAGGTGAAGAGCTTGTTTTGCCTAACAACACACTAAGGAAAGATTGAGACTAACATATCTTATTGTTGTCTACGGTTGATAGTTTCAATATAAATTGATAATAGAATTGATATATTATGTGCATGTTTGGTGGTGGTGAATGATCCTTTAACCAAAGTTTTCATCATTATTATTTCTTTCTCCTTTAATTAGAGTTTTTATTAAATTTTTGTCGTAGTTTTAATTTCTTTATTTCTTGCTATTTAGTTAAAAATTCATAAACCCCCCTTTTTATTTATAAATTGGCATTTTCTTTAGTTAGATTAATTTATATTATTATTACTATTATTATTACTACTATTATTTTATTTTAAATCTTGCTTTAGAGTTGATAATAAATATAACTACATAGTCTTTGTGGGATCGATCCTTACTCGCTCTGTACTAATTATTTATATTAGTGGTAAGGTTTTAAATTTGGTGCACCTTAACGACACTACCACAAGGACTGGTTTTCTAGCTTCAATGAGCTAAACAGTTAAGTTGTTTTTATGGGCAATGATAAGAATGTTGATATGCAATTGCTTCAACACTTTCAAATTTGCTAAATTGCTTGTCTTGTTTCTGATTCTGAAATCTTTGTAGAAAATTTAGTGGGTGCTTAAATTGTTGTGTTGCAGCAGGTTGTACATGTTGCTTTTCTTTTGATCTACTCTGATTTGTTACTGTTGGTGTTGCAGCTTCTTCTTCAATAAGTACATTATTATTTCTTTCTATAATTGCTGTAGCTTGACTACTTTCACTTGTGTGTTGGAAATTTGGTTGTTGTGGCTCTTCTTCAACTTGAATTTCTTCTTAGATTGAAACAAGCTCAATTCTTCTTTTTGACATACCAATATGAATATCAATACCCTTTCCAGACCTTAAGTTAATCACCTTGCAATATTATTTTCCTTCCCTCCTTGGTCTTCTGTGTTGCTAGGCAGACTGTCCTAAGGTCTATTACTCAATGCTGTAGCAAGCTGTCTAATTTAATTTTCTAAATTTTTTAACGACTTAGCCTGACTTTGGACAACTGCTTCATTCTTCACAATGTATTCCTTAAGCAAAGCTTCAAGAGAACTGAGTTGGTCATTGCTTGTGTTTCTATGCCCTTGATTTTACTGGTGAAATCATGGTGGCTATACAGGTATGTTCTATCCTTTGGATGCAGCAGGCTGATTTTAGTTGCTCCATGAAAAGTTTGGGTACTGCCTTCATCCAGGATTATAGGTGTTTGAATACAAATTGCTATGATTTTACCTATTAAAGTTGCCCACATAGTTGACTAAAGCTGGATTCCTAGGACAATTATCAAATAAATGTCCCTCTCCATAATAAACACAAGAGACTTCAGTAACTTGGTTAACAGATGCTGGAGCAATGGTCATATCCTTTACTATATTTTTCAGTGAAGTTATTGGGGCTGATAGTGCTGTAAATGCATCCACATTGTGTACTCCTGCTATTCCTCTTCCTGGAGCTTATTTAGTTGATGGTCACTGATAATTGTTGTTAGCAATTCTCTCCAAAATTTCATAAGCTTCATTGTAACATTTAGACAACAAAGTCCTGTTTGATGAAGTATCAACCATAAATCTAATGCTTGGGTTCAATCCATTGTAGAAAATTTCCATTTGTATGCAGTAAGGAATACCATGATTGGTGGAAAGTTGATGAAAAAATATAATTTCATTCCTCAACTTTGCTTTCTTGGTTGGTAGGTTGGTAGAAAGTATTTCATAAAGAATTTGTCAGCCAAATCATTCCATGTGGTGATGGAGTATGGAGGTAAATAGTTTAACCATGCCTGTGCTAGATGTTTTAAAGAATATGGGAAAAGTTTGAGTTTCAATTCATCCAATGATGCTCCGACAATTTTGAAAGCATCACTCACTTTCGAGAGCAGTTTAAGGTCAAGATGAGGGTCTTCCAATGACAATCTATTGAATTGCCCCACTATTTACAACATCTGAAACATCATTGATTTGAGTTCGAAATTGACAGCTTGTACTTCAGGTCTAATTGTTCTAGGATGCATAACTTAGGGAGTCAACACGGCATAGTCTCTAATGGCTTTATCTCTATCGTCTACCATTTAGATGATGTTATTTCCTAGTTGTTCTTGATTATTTTGCCCATTATGACATTCTTGACCATTGACTAGTTGTATTTCTCCGTGAGGGTTCAAGTTTTCCATATCTTGCAAATCATCTATTTCTACAACAACTTTTGAATCCCTTTGCTCTTTTCTTAATCTCCTTGTTATTCGTTCAATTTTCTATATCAAACTGAAATTCAACAAGTTTATATTTGCGCAAGGGAGGTTTTGCTATCAACAAAATAAAATAAAAAATTAGCATCATTGAGATTAATTTCACAATTCACAATGAACAATCAATCTTTAGCAATGGTGCAAAAAATTTGTTGTAACTTTTTCTTGTGTTATTGGTGTCAATGTGTAAGTGTACACAATAAGTAATATAATGGTAAGTATTCAAGATCATCTCCACAGGGATTGATGTTATCATGCTTGCTACAACAATCTTAACAGTGCCGATTGTTTCAAATTAAAATAAGACAACTAATAAAACTAATAGAATAACTAAAATGCAATAAATAAAATAGAATAAAGAAAACTTTCACAGCAAATACAAGGATAAAACAAATGAGAATGAAGTAGTTAAGTGATTAAACTCTCTTAATGGTTTTGACCATTTCTTTAAATTTTAGGCTCGGTTGCTACAACACTGAGCAGAATCCTATTATATCCTCAGTTGTCGCATGTTGGATGTCTTATATCTTTATGCAACCTAACAGTGACCAATTGTTATGCCAACATAAGATACAACATTACATGCTTAGATTCTAATTACCCTACATGGTGAATCTCTATGTCTAGTTCATCACTAATTTTAGATTAAGTATGGCCCTTTTGGAATCAAGTAAAACTTAACTCAGAAAACACAATCTAAAACCAAGTATTGCTTTGATATGTTCTACTAAGATAGATCCTTTTGTGGCTCTTTCTTACCTTATATCATTAAATGAGTGGTCAGCCGAAATAATGAATAAAAATAAGTATTATCAAAACAAAGTGTTATAGCAAACATGCAGCAACATATATAATCAGTCAATAAACCATTAAGATTGTCTATCACCCATCCACAATTAAATTAGTTCATGACTTGCGAAAGTAAAATAAACAAAAGAGTTTTAGCCATCAAATACATCCCCATGATTAAAAAGTAAACAAGAAAACAGAAGAAGAATAAGAAGGACTGAGTTTCCCGATTGATCTCTGCAAATTCTCCTCTAATGCAACCCTTAATTTCGCTCTTGGATTCTTTTTTTCTTTTATTTCTTTTCGGCTTTTTTTTCTTGGTTGACGACTTCTCTCTTTTCCTTTGCGTGTGTGCTTCTTTTATAGCTGAAAATTAGGGTAAACGGAAGTTTAGGGCACGCATATTCCAAATTAGGAAACTCCATAACGCAATCTTCTTTGTCAATACTCCAGGGTTGCTATAGCAACGGATGCTACAGCAATGGCCACAACAACTGCATTGTTCCAGATTTGTTTTAATTATTCTGTAGCCAAGTTCTTTTCCCATTTTTTGCAAGACTATTGCAGCATATAACTAAAATTTGAACTTCCAATCACCTACAATTATGCACACAATGTAAGCATACAAATTATTTTAAAACAATAAAATTTATTGAAACTAAACTAAAATTGATACTCATGCAAAATATAACTAAAATGCAATAAAGACATGTCATTTACTCTCTAAGTAATAATGATTTAAGTTTAAAAGTGCCATGATAACTCTCATTTCATAGAGTTATGAATAGCCAACCAATTTGCCTCTCAAGCTCATTCACAATCTAATGGATAAGTTGAAGCTATCAACAAGATTATAAAGGTATCCTAAAGAAGAATTTGGAGAAAGGGAAGGGACCTTAGGTAAACGAGCTACCTAGTGTTTTTTGGGCCTACTAGACTACTCAAAATACCTCTATAAAGGAAACCCTCTTTTCTCTTGCGTTTGAGAGTGATGCAGAAATTTCAGCAAAGATTGGGATAACTTTTCATAGAATTATACACGTTGATGAAGTAGAGAAAGCCTCTTTGAATTTGCGTTGTAGTTCTTGACCTTGTAGCAAAAAAAAAAAGGCCAAAATAGAATTAAGGGCTGCGATACACCAACGCGGTATTTCAAGCCTATATGACAAGACAACACGCCCTTGATCCTTTAAGAGAGGGAATCCAGTCCTAAGGATAGTAACTTAGAATACTAGGGTACCCTCTAATGGTTTTTTTAGAGTAAACTGGGAAGGCCATATCACATGGACAAACCTCTGAGATCTGGTACATACAAGCTACTTCACATAGATTGACTGATCGTAAAGCACCTTTGCAACATTATAATGCTATGGAAGTATTACTAGCAAGAGGACAGTGTCTTAACCTCTACTGCTTACTTTATCTATTTCCTTTAATGCTTGTGTTTTAGGTTAAAGGTTCAAAGTAAAATTTTAAATCCACATCATTAATTATTTATAAACAGAGATCCATCTCTAAGAGAAATGAGTTTTTAGCCTCTAAAAACATTGTTCATACTTAAAGAAAGAAACCCATCTTCTTCATCTTTCAAGATACCACTACATACAATTGCAAAAGGAAACAAGTTTAATAGTACAACATTACAACAGTACAGGCACCCTGACAACATCAAATATATCAAAAAATTAAAAGAATAAAATACGTTTCCAGTATATACTTTGGGGAAGCCTCAACGAACAAGGAACAATATAAGTTAAAGCTACACGGTGGAATATCATCTCTACCATTTCTTCGAGTAGGCGGTTAGAAATACAGAAATACTAAAAGTAAAAGCTTTGGAGGTAGGGACATCTAATGAGGTCTTTTGTTAGGGTATGTAGAGTACCCCAGGAGACCTATGAGGACTACCAGACTGAGGCACATAAGACTTCCTCTTATCCTTAATTGCCTTTAGGATCGCCTTTTTGCTAACCCACTTATCCGCCCATGGCACCATCAAGTCTAGATCTACACTCCATACTCCGGTCATAATGAGGGTGAAAGCATTGCTCCTTATCTTCTTTTGTCAGGATGACAAGCCCTAATATTTAGCCCTCAGCTCGTCTAAGTCCTTATTCACCCAAGTTCTCTCTCCAGACGAGTCATCAAGACACCTCTTCAATATCTTATTCTCCCGCACAAGCTTTTTCTTTTAGGATCTCTGACTTTGAAGCTTTTCTCTCAATTTTTCAACCTCTAAGGGAATAATAGCGAGAGCTTCAATATCTAAAGGACAATTACTCATGAGGAAAGCCATATTTGACTAGTATAAAATGTTTAAAAAAAAATGAAGGTTTACGGAGTACCCTGAAAGCACTCAAATCTTGAATGGCTTTAAGTGTACAACCATGAGGCTCACTCAACTCTAAACTATCTGTTTTAGTTATAGCCTCAGGTGTGATGTTTTTAGCAGAATAATATACATAATGGACCAGGTGCGAGACCTTTTCATTCGCTATTGTGTCCAACTCACCCTTGAGTAGGTCTTCCGGGAAAGAGGAAACATACCCAAACTTTTGTTTACAGGTACGAGGGTTACCCATTGATCCGCTATAAAAGGTACTCTGTGACTTTATTTTCATCATAGGAGCCCGAAAAGGCCAAGTATTCCCCACGGGTAGAGCAGTATCAAGGACACCGAACGGGCTGCCGCTCGTCTTTTGGAAGAAAGCATCAAAGTCATCACCTAGTGCTTCCATAGCTGCGCACTATAGCAAACAATAAAAAGTAGCCTAATAAACAAAAAAGCACCACAAGTAAGAAATGAAGTAAAACTATGAAATATGAAACTAAAAGTAAAATATGGTGATGATGTGGTACCCCAAATATATGGGTCCTAATAGGGTCCCCCATAACATTCGCAAGCCATATATGTATCGCCACTAGAAGTAGACAAAACAATGTTGTTAATTAACCTACTTTCTCCAACCTGCTCTCATTCAATACATCACTAGCCTAATCTATTCTAAGTCATCCAAAGTAGCCCTCCCTAACCCCTAGGGGATGAGACTTACTAGACTTTAAAATGGAAACAGAAAGGGACCTAGGAGCTCAACCCGAATGATGAACTCTAGTTTCGAGAGCGGACGATTTGGTTTTTTCTGGGGATTGGCAGGTGGAATATGTATGAGAAAGACGAGGAATTCTATGGTTGAAGCCACCAGGAGAAGAGGATTTAGAATTATGGTTAACACTATTGGGACTATTAGAGGGAGAATCTTTATCCTCACTTATAGAAATATAAGAAAGAGGTTCAACAAAGTATCATCCCCACTGGTACTTTCAGTCACATGACACCCATTTACCCCAATTATTTTTTTACTTGTTTTTTCTTTCAAAATACTAGCAAATCAAGGCCCAAACACCATAACCCCACAACACATATCCACCATATTAACACATATACACCAACAAGTTATAAGCCAAAGCCAAAAATATGAAAAGTAAAAAATAAATGAATTTTTAGAAGTTGAAAATTGATGCGACCATGCATGCGCCAAGAGAAGGGAAAAATAACAAGAAATGGATACGTAAGACTCACCATGTTAACAAATCTGAGTTAATAGAGAATGGATCAGGGAGTGATGAAGTTGTTTTTACCCTAAGATAAACAAATAAATATATGTATTTGTGTAATATACCAAAAAAATGAAGGAGAGCAGGGCACCCGACATACTTGCCAACAACTAAGGATTGCGGGAAATAGTCAAGGGGATACTAAAGGAAAGCCGAAACCACCCACTGCCAAAAAAGAAATAAAGAGAGAAAGAGAGAAAAAAGAAAAAAAAAATGAATCAGTTAGGGATTTCAACAAAAACAGAAGGAAAATAAAGAGAAGAAAAAAGAGTGGATTTATTAAGGATTCCTATAAAAGAAGAGAGGGAGAAGTAAAAAACAGCGGTAGCTACCGTATCCGAGAGATGACACAGACAGGGTAACTGGATTTGCAACCAACATAGCACCAGGAACATGAAACTAAGTCCACCACCATGACAAGTAGATGAAAGGGGATTTTCCAAGGTTTTTTTGACATAAAGAAGGCTAAAGGAAAAAGAGGACAAATATAAAGGAGATAAAGAAGATGAGAAACGGTTGGACAATTAAGTCTAAAAATTTTTTAGGGGTTTCAAAGGCAAAGAAAAATAAAAGAAAGAGAGAGAAGGGGAGAGAGAAGGGTCGACCATTAGGAAAGTACCCGTCTCAGTTTTATCAAGGCGTGAACGTTAGAAAATACCATGTGCCCAGTCAGAGATAGTGAAAGAATGCTTAGTTTTGAAGATCAAAGTACAAGCAATAGTCACGTGTCAGATAGTTATCCTCATTTAAAATTCAAAACAGATATAGAAAGGATGGGAAATATGGCTGCGAGATCTACCAAATAAAAATGGGCCACGTCTTGAAATTTCAATTAAAAAAAGAGAGGGAAGGAAGGAAAAATAGTTTCTGACTTGGGAATGTACATGGTCAGCCCAAAAAGAGGGTAAGGTAAAACAGTGTACC
Source organism: Citrus x changshan-huyou (assembly GCA_039657385.1). Lineage (NCBI taxonomy): Eukaryota > Viridiplantae > Streptophyta > Magnoliopsida > Sapindales > Rutaceae > Citrus > Citrus x changshan-huyou. The sequence goes on from CM077549.1 coordinate 12,589,895, forward strand.
TTTTTTCTAATCAGTTGTAAAAGTGAGCTGAATGCTGCCATGGGTCATTCGCACTTCTTCCATGAGTTTCTTTGACATCAAATACCTTCGCCATAAACAAATTAGGGGTGTTGTTTCGGGAATAAATAGAAAATTAAAAATTAAAAATAAAATGCCACATGTCGATATAAAGGTTTTGTGACTATAAGTGATATTTGTGGCGCACCCAACTTATGCCAGCTATATCTAGTAATTGAGCTGATACGCGAGGCATATCATGACAAAAGAAAGGTGGTAAAAAAAACTCCAAAATATAAACCATATGAAATATCTCCATTGCCCACAGGGAATATTTGATTTTGCAAGATTAAATAGGGAATATATTTTTGGAAAAGAGGGGACAACAAGACTATCACCTGTCAAAAGCAAAAGACAGCACTCCAAGGATAATGGTCCTCAATTGTCACGCCCAAACATTGTCTATATAGGCTCTGCAAAGTTGTCCTAGACCACATTGCAGCATGCACCACGTGTACAAGAAAATAACATCATTCTTACTCCCGAAGTATGTTCCTAACGGGCCAAAAATCATGATTAAGATAGAAAGATGAAAGAATCTTAAAAAGGACAGCCAAATCACCACTAAAAAGGTACCCCTGGTAGGGCAGTTAGGGTACTCCATATATAAAGGCATTAAGGTTCTACTTATTCTCACACACACAACAAACAAACACACTCCACCAAAAAACTTGAGGTCTTCTTCAACCTCCAACCTCTATTCTAGAGAGCTTGCAAGCTCTAAACACCACAAAAAATTCAAGCAGCTGACTTAAGTGTCGGATTGTGGTCGTCGGCCACTGCTGGCTCCACCTCTAATCTTCTTTTCTTGTTTCCAAGTCTAAAACATCCTTTCAAGTTCTCACACCTTAGATTTGACCTCTCACCAACACCACTATCCTCCCACTCATCTTCATCTATTTTCAAGCCCAAAACAGCCCAAACACTTTGACTAAGTGAGGTACCTTGTATGCTAAAAACTAATTTCATTATTTCAGTGTGGTTTGCCCATTTTGCTTGTGTGGACTGGAATGCAATGAATCGAAAACTCAGAGCTCCAAAACGGCTTCGTTTTGATTAAGTGAATTCAGTCACACATTACGTGCAGTCATGCGGCACTTAAGTTCAAAAGCTAAAAGGCTCAGCTCTCTGTTGTTTTGGAGAAACTTAAGTGGAGCACGTGATTTAGCTTGTGATGAAGGAATCTAATCTGTTATTAGCTGTTACACATGTGTCCAGAATCTGTTCAATCTGGGTTTTAGCATCAGGGGTATAAAGGCTGGTTGTTGAAGGAGTAAAGCAGCGGTTCAGTTAGAGCTTTCTAGAGAGATTGAGGAGTGAGAGAAGTTCTTCTTGTTGCCTGTAATCTCTTGTATAGAAGCTCTGTAATTGTCATCTTGAGTCATCAATAAATCATTTTTTTGTGGCTTCCCCGGTGGATGTAGATTGTGCATTTCATGCACAATCGAACCACATTAAATTATGTTTCTTGTGTGTTTGTGAAGTGCTTCTTGGTTAGTTCATACTCTGTGATAATCATCTTTGACCTAGAGCTAATTGGAATCTATGTTGGTGTCTTAATATCTACAATTGGTTTGTTCTGCAACTTGTTTTGATCTTGACTAAAGTTCTTGGGCCGTGGTTTATTGCTTGAGTCTTAAGGGCAATCAAATCACTACACGTGGTATCAGAGCCAAGGTCTTGAAGTCCAAGATCCAAGTATGGCTACCACCAAGATTGATCTCGAGAAATTCAATAGGAAAAACGATTTCAACATGTGGAAGTTTAATATAGAGGCAGTGTTAATAACTCAAGGTCTTAGAGATGCCCTACAACCAATATCCAAGAAGGAGGGGAAATATATCTCTATATCAAAAACACCAGAACAAATGGTAGAGATAGATTTGTAGGGGCCTGCTCAACAAGTATCTCTAGAAGGTAACAATTACTTCTTGTCCATCATTGATGACTACTCTAGGAGAGTGTGGGTTTATATTCTCAAGAGCAAGGATCAAGTTTTTGAGAAGTTCTTATAATGGAAAAACTTGGTGGAAAATCAATGTGGAAAGAAAGTTAAAAAGCTAAGAACATATAATGGTTTAGAATTTTGTAATCAAAGGTTTGATAGCTTCTGTGCAAATGAGGGAATATCTAGACATAGAACAATGAGGTTAACACCTCAGCAGAATGGGTTAACTGAAATGATGAACATGACACTCATGGATAGGGTGAGGAGTATGCTGGTTCAATCAAAACTTCCAAAGACTTTGTGGGCAGAAATACTACTAACTGCTTGTTATATGGTTAACCTAAGTCCCTCTATAGTAATTGATTTCAAAACACCTTATGAGAAGTGGACTGGTCAACCAGCCAACTATGGGAACCTGAGAGCATTCGGTTGCCCAGCTTATGCTCATACAAGCTAAGGAAAGCTAGCTCCTAGGGCTTTGAAATGTTTATTCATAGGATATCCAGATGGGGTAAAGGGTTATAAGATCTGGTGCACAGACTTAAGTCCACCTAGATGCATCTTAAGTAGGGATGTGACCTTTAATGAAGGAGATTTACGGAATCAGAAGTCAGCTCAACAGCCTACTAAGGAAGGTACTGAGACTGGTGTAAAGCAACAGTTTGAGGTGGAGTTCCCAAAGTGTGATGATTCACTGGAAGCTGCAGATTCAGGTGGGGTCATTGACAGTTCAGGTGATTCAGAAATTCCTCAACAAGAACAAGAGTCTCAGGAACAGGAGCAATGTTACCAACTAACTAGAGATAGGGCCAAGAGACAAATCAAACAGACCAGAAGATATGGATATGCTTATCTTATCTCATATGCTCTAGCAGCTGCACATCAGAATGATGAGGATGAACCAAAAGCCTACAAAGAGGCAGTCCAAAGCAAGTTCAGCAAATAGTGGCAGAAAGCCATGGATGAAAAAATTATGTCTCTCTATAAAAATAACACTTGGGAGCTGGTTAAGAAACCTGATAACAGAAGGGTTGTACACTACAAATTGATCTTTAAAATAAAAGAAGGATTGACAGGAGCTGAACCAAAAAGATTCAAAGCAAAGCTGGTGGCTAAAGGGTATACATAGAAGGAAGGGGTTGATTTCAAGGAGGTGTTTTCACCAGTTGTCAAGCATGCCTCCATTAGAGTGATTCTAGCTCTGACTGCAGTTCAAAACATAGAACTTGATCAACTCGATGTCAAGATTGAATTTTTGCATGGAAGACTCCAATAAGAAATTTTCATGACTCAACTCGAGGGGTATGTGGACTCTAAGAAGCCTAGACATGTATGCTTGCTTAAGAAGTCTCTTTATGGTTTAAAACAGTCCCCAAGATAGCAGTATCTCAGGTTTGATGAGTTTATGATAACAAATGGATTCATAAGATGCAACTATGACTACTGTGTGTATTTCAAGCTGCTGAAAGATGATCACTACATTCATCTCCTCCTATATGTAGATGGCATGCTGATAGCTTGCAAATGGAGAGAAGAAATAGAAAAATTGAAGGTAATGCTGAATTCAGAATTTGATATGAAGGACTTGGGGACTGCTGAGAAGATTTTAGGTGTAGAAATAAAAAGAAACAGAACAAAAGGGGAAATATTTCTCAGTCATGAGAGATATTTAACTAAGGTTCTAGAAACCTACAAGATGTCGGATTCTAAGCCTGTACTAACTCCCCCTAGCAGCTCATTTCAAGCTAAGTAATCAGCTGTGTCCTAAAACTGATGAAGAAAAGCTTGATATGAAAAATGTTCCCTGTGCTAATGTTGTAGGTTGTTTGATGTATGCCATAGTGTTTACACGATCAAACCTATCCCACTCAATGAATGTAGTTAGCAGATATATGGCATAACTAGGGAGAGAACACTGGAGATCTGTTAGATGGATTATGAGATACTTGAATGGTTCATTGAGCCATGGTTTAGTATATGGAAGATCCAAAGGGAGAAGTGATGGGCTGCTGGGCTTTGTAGATTCAAACTATGTAGGAGACTTGGATAGGAGGAGGTCATTGACTGGCTTCATGTTCATGTATGAGGGATGTCTCATCAACTGGAAGGCAACCCTGCAGCATGTGGTTGCTCTCTCAACTATAGAAGCAGAATACACAGCTGCCACAAAAGCTGTAAAGGAAGCTTTATGGCTGCAGGGGCTGTTTGGTGAGTTGGGAGTGAGCCAGAAGTCTGTGACTATCCATTGTGATAGTTCTAGTGCCATTCATTTGTGCAAGAACCCTGCACACCATGAAAAAACCAAACACATAGATATAAAACTTCATTTCCTTATAAACGAAGTATCTAAAAGAGCTGTGAAGATGGCCAAGGTGCATACATATGAAAATCCAACAGATATACTGACTAAAGTGGTTCCTTCAGCTAAGTTCAACATGTGTTTAAACTTAGCTGGATTGAGCAGCCTCTAAGTTGCTCAAAGGATGAAGGAGGAAGCAGAAAAAGGAGTTTTGATTCAAGGTGGAGAAGTGTGGACTGGAGTGCAATGAATCGAAAACTCAGAGCTCCAAAACGGCTTCGTTTTGATTAAGTGAATTCAGTCACATGTCACGCGCAGGCATGCGGCACTTAAGTTCAAAAGCTAAACGACTCAGCTCTCTATCGTTTTGGAGAAACTTAAGTGGAGCACGTGATTTAGCTTGTGAGGAAGGAATCTAATCTATTATTAGTCGTTACACACGTGTCCAGAATATGTGCAATCTGGGTTTCAACATTAGGGGTATAAAGGCTGGTTGTTGAAGGAATAAGGCAGCGGTTCAGTGAGAACTTTCCAGAGAGATTGAAGAGTGAGAGAGGTTCTTCTTGTTGCTTGGAATCTCTTGTATAGAAGCTCTGTAATTGTCATCTTGAGTCATTAATAAATCCTTTTTTGTGGCTTCTCCCGTGGATGTAGATTGTGCATTTTATGCACAATCGAACCACGTTAAATTCTGTTTCTTGTGTGTTTGTGAAGTGCTTCTTGGTTAGTCCATACTCTGTGATAATCATCTTTGACCTAGAGCTAATTGGAATCTATGTTGGTGTCTTGATATCTACAATTGGTTTGTTCTGCAACTTGTTTTGATCTTGACTAGAGTTCTTGGGCAGTGGTTTATTGCTTGAGTCTTTAGGGCAATCAAATCACTACAGCTTGCACCCAAAATCCACTTAAAAGGGGATCAAATCAGATCTGATGCCTTAATACTAATTTCCATTCTCCTTTATTAAGTTAAAAATTATGACTTGTCATGTTATAACTCAACTATCCATTTAAATGAATTTTTTAGATTATTTTTTGAAAATTAATAACTTAGAAATTATTTCTTTTAAAATTATAAAAAATTCCAAAAACATTTAAATTATATTTCAAAAGTCTTATCAAAAATGAAAATTCTCTCATCATGGCTGTCTAAACAAAATGACGAAATCAAACAAAATTCTTGTTTATGTGTACTAGTGGCTGTCTAACAAAATTTTGTGTTCATGTAAATCCGCCATTGATTGCGTCGTAATGGCGACATCCACTGCCTCTATATTCAACACTGTTGATCTATCCTCCTCTATTATTATCGACGCCGCTCACTACTGTTCACTACTGTTCATTGTCATATCATTACAAGTGACAAAAATTTCATTGTTTTTTTGTTTTATCAATTTTTTGTCTACAATTTCAAAAGTTTGAAGAGAGTTTATCAATTCCTTACTAAAGGCCCGTTTGGGATTGCTTTTGAGATGCTTGAATGTGATTTTGAAAATCTAAAAGTTAATTTTAGTGTTTGGTAAAAAAATCAAAATCACTTTTGTTAAAATCAGCCCCTCCTACAGTTGATTTTGAAAAGAAGGGAAGGAGTAGCTTTTGAATTCTGATTTTGAGAATCAATTTTATCCTTTAATTCAATTCCATAAATATCCTTAAAATTATTACCTAAACCCAAAATTATCCTTATTCAAATTAGAAACAAAATTAATATTTTAATAGATTTTTATTATAATTCATCAATATAAATTTATTAATATCAATTTGTTGGTCGAATTATGATTAAATTTGTTTCACTATATTATAAATTTAATTATCAATTTTTTTAAGATAAAAAAGAAAAAAATAAAATCAATAAATTATAAATTTTATTTTTGGTAAAAATTGTTATAATACACAATTAAAAATATTATATGTGCATGTTTTAATATGTATAAATAAATTTTATCATACATTATGTACATTTTAGTCATTTGTTTTCTCTCAACAGTTTAACAATAAAATTTACCAAACGGCTTTCAAAACTCACAATACTTCTGAAGACAAAATTTACGAAACACTTAACTGATTCTTTTCATAACTAATTATTTTTATAGCACAACTAACAGCCATTAAAAGCGATATAATTCCCAAACTGGCCCTAAGAATACCAACATTCTTGCTTTCTTCAAACGTTGAATAAAGAAAAGTAAATTGTTGAATGAGGAGGAAAATGAAATGCATCTACCTTCTCTTTAGAATTATTCTACTTATAAAGCAAGATAAGATTTAAAATAAAAATTAATCCCTCTTGCTATTACTACAAATACAGTATATTGTTCTATAATCACAATGACAATTTATATTATCGTATTATATTCGTATCATGTCAAAATAACGCATAACAAAATTTTGGATGAACAATAATCCAAATCATTTGTGTAAAGGTACATATTCAAGAAATTAATCAGCAAAATTAACAATGTGTGATTATAACAGTAAAGTGAAATAATTTAGCAAGCTTCACATGTTCTTTTTTCTTTTTTTTTGGCAATTGTTCAGGAAATCGGACTAATTTGACATTTCCAAATTCGCTTATTTTCAAAAGCACTGTAAAATGATTTTTGTTTTTATTTTGAAACATTTTATGGAATCATGTAACAGTAAAATAAAGAGAAAAGTGGAATTTTCTGCTTGTAAGTTATTTTATTTTATCCTTTTAAAAAAAAAGAGACGGCGGAGTTGAGTTGTTGCAAAATTCTATTTGTTTTGGGGAGTTGGTTAAGTTGCAGATTATGTAATTTACATATCCAGCTTCAACAGTAAGTCATGCTTTTTCTCTCTCCTCTGGATACGTGTCATCATCTCATTGGGTGTGTACGTAACATTAGTTGTAACGGAGTGAGGTCCTTGTTTTGGTTTTCAAAACAAACATGTAATGATTTGTAAAAAAATCATTAGCAGGTTATTGATAAGTAATTGGATGAGTTACGCTTAGGGTCCCCTAAGTTTAGGGATGGCAATGGGCACCGCCCGCAGCGGGTTTGCCATTATCAAACCCAAACCCGCACAAAATTTAAATTACCAAACCCAGCCGCAACCCGCAGCGGGTTTTAATTTTTTAAAACTCACCCGCAGCGGGTTTTAACAATTACCAAACCCGCAATGGTATCCGGCGGATTTTTTGCGGGTTTCCGTATTTAAAATCACAAATGTTTAATATATAAATTTATAATAATAACCTCAAATTCCATATAACATACTCAATTTTATATTTAAATAATGTAAATGAAAAATTAAAATTTCCACATCAATTCAACACAAATTCTCAAATTTAAGTATAAATTACACAAATCCATTTAAAAAACACAAACTAGTATCTAAAAATAATAATTACATTTCATATTATCATTTAAAACAAGCTCCAAGAGAAGATATTCATTTCATTCACCACCATAAGCACCCATCCAACACAATGCCTATAATAATAATTAAGATTAATATTTTCAAATACTAATTCGAAGGAAAATGCCTCTAGTTTTCTTTAGATTATGACTTTAGAATAGGAGATAGGTCACATACACACATACACAACTTTGAGCCTTTGGCTATTTGGTAATTTGATTAATGACATTATTTTCTTTATACATTTTTAGATTAAAATTAAATTAAAAATATTTGGAAAAAATATTGCGGGTTTGGTGGATATCCATGCGGGTATCCACCGGATATAAGGTTAATATCAAATCCACCCGCATCCATGTGCGGGTTTTAATTTATAATACTAAACCCGCCCGCAACGGGTAAAATTACCCGCAACGGGCGGGTTTTGGCGGGTGGGTTTGGGCGGGTTTGCGGGTTTGCGGGTACAATTGCCATCACTACCTAAGTTACTATTTTCGTAAGTTCTTGAGGTATTAATATTTAGTAATTGTGCCAATTAATTTATTTAATTTTTTGTAACATCCATTGAAGAATGAAGCTATAGAAATAGTTTAAAAATCAATGAATGTATGGAAAACAAATAAATTTTTTGAGATTTTAAATCCTTAGGATTTGATTTCACTCTATTTCAACGATAGCGATGATCACTTTTCTGCAGCTGGGATCCTTAATTCTCCAATAATTTCACTGTTGCCAAATATTTGAAGTTTAACATTAAAATACTGGGCAAAACTACGCTGCAAAGTGGGTTTGATACCCCTTTCTTTTGTCTTTTTCAAAATCAATTACAATGAAGTCCTGTTATTGGTTATCAAAACAAAAAACTTTTAAATTTTCACACATTAGTCCTGTACCTAAAGATTTTCAATTGCATTAATGCTTCTGGAAGCCATGATTTATTTAGAATTCAAGCACTTATTCTCTTTACACACACAAACACTAGTAAATTAAAAGAAAAGTTTTTTGAAATATTTAAATTATTTTAAATAAAAGAAAACTAAGGAAATATTTAAATTATTTTCAAATAGAGTAATTGTTTAGAATTTTTTTTATCCTTCTCTTAGTTAAGTTAATGAAACATCTCAACCATATAGACGTGTGCTAATAACTATTTAAACTGTTGGGGTGGAGTAAAAAATATTAATTTATTTAAGTGTGCAATTAAATTTATTCTTTTATTTAAAGACAAAAACTCAACCAAAAATACAAACTCATTGTTCAAACAAACAAACATTATTTTGCAAATTCATAAACTAACACTTTATTATTATTAGTAAATTAACATATTTTTACTACATAATTAAATAATTGATAATATGTTAAATAAATCTTATGATACCAAAAAAAATTAACTACATATAATATCAAATTAAATTTATTTTCATATTGTGTACATTACATTTACTTGAGATAGTAAAATCTCTTGTGTTGGAATAAAAAAAATTATGGGGTTTGAACCGTGGTCACATAGGTGAGAGAAAACTGGTTGCCGTTATGTTAAATTAAAAAAAAATCAAATTTATATTTATCATTAATTATGGTTCGTAAATAATATACATAATTTAACTATATAATAAACTAGTTAATTTGTTAATTAACAAGTAAATTTATTAATTTAAATAGATATTAAGACATGTAAGAATAAGTCATTTAATTAGAAATCTAGTTCAATAGTGTAAAATATATATATATATATATATATATATATATATATATATATATTATGGACTTTTATATCATAATTATAAAACTTTTGATTTTTCTTATTTTGCATGAACAAGAGGGGCTTTAATGTTAATAACCTAAAATCATATGTAAGCCATTATGCAAGTCTTGCATTGCATCCAACGGTGAATTTAAAAAAGACAAAAAATGGGGCACCAAACCCCTGAGGCACCGTAGCTGGACCCTAAAATACTACATATTGAAAGATGAATATAAATAATAAGAGGTTATATGTGATGTGATATATAAACCATAAATTCAATTAAAATCTAAATCTAATCATAAAAGTATTTAATTATTTATACGTAAGAATTCAGTTAAATATCCTTTATTTTTGGGTCATATTAAAGCTAATGTTGGAAAATGAATGGGGTTTTGAGGATTACAGTGCAAAACCTTATTGAAGAGGCAGTAAGCATGTTGAATGTCATCAAATGTTTCTCACAGATTGGCAATATTGGTTTCCATATAGTCAGGCCATCACAAATTCAAAGAAACTGTCACCGCCCTTGGCCATGAAAGCCCTTAGGGTGCGTTTGGCACACTGTATAGTATTATGTTGTATTCTATTATTTTAATACAGATGTATTATATTATGTTATATTGCATTAGCACTGTATTATAACAATACTGTATAATGTTTGGCGCCACACTATATTGTATTAATTTTTAATTATACTATGATTGGTATTGTATTAATTTTTTCTAATTAATATAAATTATATATTCATAAAATAATATTTATTAATACTTAGAAAAATACTAAATATAGAAGTTTAACAAATTTTTTTTAGTATAAATGTTAAAAAAATTATAATTATTTGTAAAGATCAAAGCTTATATCCTTTAATTTTCATAAGCATAACATTTATTTTCAGTATTTTCTAAATGTATAACCTATTAAATATCGAAACGCAAATAATTTAATCAAATAACCTCTAAATAATATAACAACAAAAATAAATAGTTAAGACCTATAAGATTAGTTCAAAAGTCATCTTAGGATGATAGCATAAAAGTTTATATACACCACAAAATAATCACAAAATAATAAAGTGATATAATTGTTATAATATATTCACTAATAAAATGAATTGTGTTAAATAATCCAAGTAAGAGTTATATAGTATATGTAATAATATTTTAAATTATTATTAATTTTAAATTAATATTATTGAAATTTATTTGTATTTAAATATTAATTATTTTTTATATTAAATTATTTAAAAATAATTAATTTTTATAGATTAATTATTGTAGTATAATTAAATAATGTAATATTATTATTTTTTATATACTATTTAAGTATTTATTATTAGTCATATTATTTTATAAATTTATTAATAAATTCTAATGTAAAAATTAAATAATATTATATTATAAATTAAAATATGGTATAATATTATTGAATAATAAATAATAGATTTATTAATTTATATTAATAAATATAATGTAAAATAAAAAATAAATATTAATATTATATTCAATTAAAAAATTAAATTTATTTATTTATTATTATTATAAAGTAAAAGAAAAAGTTTAAAAAAAAAAAAGATAAGTTGATGCATTAGCTTAAACCTGCTTCACAATCGGGTTTAATCTAATGCGGCAACTGCCGCATTAGCACAGTCACTTAATGCATTGCAATTTCCCACCAAACAAAGGATAACATTAGTTTAATGAGAACAGTTTTCTAATACCATATAATGCTGTCTTCCAAACACGCCCTTAGGGCATAAGGCATATGTCAAGGGTTGGTTTGGGGCCTTGTACCAAAACCAGTGACAAGAACAACATCCATTATTGGAATTTATTTTCATGAAATTTTTTTTACAATCATGAAAGCTATAAAATTCCTTTTACTTGAAATCTTTGGGGGAAACAAATTATGCATATTAGATATGCATAAATTCGGTACCAATTTTAAATGAGAGTATGATTTAATAAGAAAGAACTAGAATTGACCCTGTCCAAAATAGTGAAAATAATTGTATAGACTTCTATGCAGGCATATTTTAATCTCAATTTGTTGTTCCTGAAAAATAATTAATTGATTCAACTACTTCCTTTTTTTAATTGAATGGTGTACCACATCAATTCCCAATCCTGAATTATATATTTTCCATATTTGTAATTATATTCAAAGAAATATTACTTTTGTTTCAATCAAACTTACTTTATTAATGTTCTTCGTCATTATGGTTCATGGCTTGGCAAATATAGGAGGAGTCAACCAAAAGAATGTACTTTCTCTTGAAGTTAAAAAAATTAAAACAAGTCAACAAATTCCAACTCAAAATCAGTAACTTGGTTGCTATAATCAATAAGCTTTTTACTATGCTTTTCTTTAATGGTCATTCTTTTTGGACAAATTATGATGTGATGTTCTATCTAATGGATATCCTAAGCCTTTTAGTTAGCTTGCGATTTTCGATCTACATGTGATGTTTGATATTCCAAAATTCATATGATGGTAATCTTGATTTAGAGTATAATGAGACCTACTAGAGAATTACCATTCTTATGTCAGCAACATTAAAGATGGCATGCATTGCTCACGTGTTAACTCTAACTACTAAATCTGAGTCCTAATAATATCTTTCGGTGTTGACATTTTTATCCAAACTGTCCTTTTTCCTGTGAACTTGTATTTTGACTTTTATGAGCTATCATATCATTCGGTCAAATAACCTGACTTCATTTTAATTTACTTCTTTTCGCCACGTGTCTTTAGTTTATTAGTCCATATCAACACTATAAGTTTCCCCCAAACAAGATCCTTCTAATATCTTGGTATTGAAAAGTTTAAAGCACAAGAAGTTTTTAGGAGAAATTGCATGGTGTTGACGCATGACGGGACTTCCTTTGGCTTCTAAATATGAAGTGCAATGGAGGGGCTTCTTGATATTTTGCAATAGGGTAGTACTATAGTTTCAAGGATTTTAGGGGGTGCAATTGAAATCTCCCCCATTTTCCTATTTTGGCAACGCAGTATGGAGAGCGATTAGCTAGTTTTTAATGGTATACTTCCCTTTAATTGCACATCTGCCACTTCCAGCTGCCTTCCAAACAGTTACTGACAGGCGGTGAACTCATGTCCCTTGGATTTTATTAACAGTCCAAAATTTTTCCCACTTCATATATTCCTAACCATCTTTACAGTGGTCATTGTCTTATTACCGTTGGATAGAAATGTGTCTGAGCAAGGGATGATCTTGTTAACATATATGTTTCCATAATATTGATTTTGATGATAACAAACAAGATTAAGAATGATTAATCTTTTAAGCCTAAATTATTTAATATTCTTTTTAAATAAAATCATTATTTTTACATTATAAAGGTTTTCTATTTAATAGAAAAATGATTTCATGAAATTGATTGTTTTTATTCTTTTTAAATAAATCATTATTTTCACATTATAAATGTTTCATATTTAATGGAAAAATGATTTTATGAAATTGGTTGTTTTTCAAAGTTTATGGTTTAATTGAAAGAATTTTGAAAACTTTGAAATAAACAAATATTGCTTGAAATTTTGGTAAAGGACTTATTTGAAAAGTGTCATAGCATCTTTGGCAATATCATAATTTCAGAAAGTTTTGGGATAAACAAAGCATTATTTAGAAATTCTGAAATTGGACCTATTTGTAAAGTTTCATAACGTTTTGGGCTGTAGTATAGTTTTATAAAGTTTTAGGGTCAAACTGTAAATTTTGGGAAATGTTTTAGTGTAGCAGGTTACTGTAGCAAGCGGCTTACCGGATTCAGAAAATCGGAAATCCAGATTCGGGGCAGTAAGCATCCAGAACGAAAACGGCTTACCGGATTCCTGAACCCGACAAACCGGTTAGGCAAAATTTTGAATTTTGCCTTAACGGTAACATAAATCTGGCTTACCGGATTCCATAAAACGGCAAACCGGATAGCCCAGAATGTGAGTAACGGCTAGTTTTTGAAGCTCAAGCTATAAGAACTCAAATCCAACTCATTTTGAAGCTCTTCAACAAGCAAGAACAAAAAGCACACGTGATATCTTGAGCCTTCAACTTGTAAAACACAAATTATTGAATCATTCATTGTTCTTCATCTTTGAATATCTACTCATTGAGTGAGTTTCATTGTATCTTTCATTTCTTCAATTCATTTGTAAGAGTTTGAGTGTGTGAGACACTTGAGTGAAGAGATTGGGAGATAATCTCTTTGTTGTAAAGGTTTATTGACACCTCGAAGTCAATTGTAATCGTTGAAACCTTGGAAAGGCTTGGATAGTGAAATCCTCAAGCTTGGATCGCTTGGAGGCGTGGACGTAGGCGGGGATTGCCGAACCACGTAAAAATTCGTGTGTTTGTTTCTCTTCCCCCTTACTCTTTAATTATTGTGCTATTATTGAACTTATTGTTTTCAATTGTTGTTAAGACATTAGATTGCTTGTTGTGTGGATTTGCTTAGTTAATTTTTAAATTTCCAATTCACCCCCCCTCTTGGGTTGCACGCTTATATTTCATTTGGTATCAGAGCAAGGTGCTCTTGTTTAGACTTAACCGTCTAGAGCTAAAGATCAATGGCAACTTAATATGACTCAACATTTAGGGAAGGACAATCCACAATTAGACCACCTTACTTTGATGGAAATGATTACCCATATTGGAAAATTAGGATGAGAATTTACTTGCAAGCCTTAGATTATGAAATTTGGGAAATCGTTAATGATGGTCCTTTCATGCTTTTGACTAAAAATGAAGTCGGAGAAGATATTCCAAAACCTTCACGGGATTGGAATGAATTCGAAAAGAGAAAAGCTTCTCTAAATTCCAAGGCCATGAATGCCTTGTTTTGTGCATTAGATAAGAAAGAGTTTCATAGAGTGTCTAGTTGCGAAAGTGCTAATGAGATTTGGCACAAACTTGAAGTTGTCTATGAAGGCACAAACCAAGTGAAAGAATCTAAAATAAGTAGATACACTCGACAATACGAATTGTTCCAAATGGAACAAAATGAAAATGTGTACTCTATGTATACTAGATTTACGGACATAGTGAACACTCTAGGAGCCCTAGGGAAAACTTTTTCAAATAGCGAGAAAGTCAAGAAGATCATTAGGTCACTTCATAAGGAATGGAGACCAAAAAGGACTGCCATTGAGAAAGCCAAGGATTTAAATGTATTACCTATTGAAGATTTAATTGGCTCTCTTATTTCTTATGAGGAAGACTTGACAACCGAAAGAGGCAATGAGGAGAAGAAGAAAAACATTGCTCTCAAAGCCTCGAAACATGAGAGTGATGAGGAAAGCGAGCTGGATGAGGAAGAGATGGATATGTTGGCTAGGAGGTTCAGAAAACTTTTTAAGAAATCCGGTGAGCGAAGAAAATTTAGAGACCTCAAGAACCGAAAGGAGAAGAAGGAATTAATCAAATGTTATGAGTGCAAGAAGCTTGGCCATATAAGAACGGAATGTCCTCTTCTCAACAAGCTCAAGAAGAAAGCAATGGTAGCCACATGGGATGATAGCGATGAGGAAACAAGTGATGATGAAGAGCATCAAGAAATGACAAATCTAGCTCTCATGGCAATTGGAGATGAATCGGATGATGATCTTGATGAGGTAAATGATCTTTTTACTTATGATGAATTATATGATGCTTTTAAAGAATTGCATGATAATTGGATAAAAATTGGTAAAAAGAATGCATGTCTTAAAAAGAAAATGGTAGAACTCAAAAATGAAAATGAATCTCTATGTGCAAAGATTACATGCCTAGAATTAGATAATAAAACATTGCATGATAAAGTTACATTATCAAATGAGAAATCTAGCACTTCACATGAGCATCTAGAATCATATGTAGATGACTTGAAAAATGAAAAGGATGCTTTACAAAAATGCAATGATTCATTAAATGAAAAGATTAAAGGACTAGAGTTAGATAATAAAATGTTGCATGATAGAATTGCATCATTCACATGTAAACAAAGTACTTCGTATGAGCATGAGAAATCACATGTTGATGAATTAATAAATGAAAATGAAACGCTTAAGAAAAGGAGTAATGAGTTGAATGAGATTGTTTTGAAATTCACAAATGGGCAAAAGATGTTGGATAACATACTTAATTCACAAAAATGTGTGTTTGATAAAGGAGGACTTGGGTATAAGCCTTACTTGAAACAAAAATATTATAAGAATTATTTTGTTAAGGCTACCTCCATAAATGATCATAAAATTGTATGTCATTATTGCAATCAAAATGGTCATATGAAGAATAGATGTCCTATTAAAAGAAATGTGTATTATGGAGCAAAATGTATTTGGGTTCCAAAAGGAACCATTGCTAACACTCAAGGACCCAAGAGCATTTGGGTACCAAAGGGTGCAACTTGAATATTCGTTTGTAGGTACCACAAATAAGGAATGGTGGAGAGTTCCTTGATGAAGCTTGTGAGGATAATCATTTGAGCATGATCTAGAAGAAAAAGATGAGGCAAGATGATTTAATTGTTTTGGTAATAATTCTTGCCATATTAATTTTGTTGAATGGATCATGATAAATGGATAATAGCTTGAATTTGTGAAAGTATACTTGTATGTTTACATGATTGAATTATCATTGTGTTTAATATTGAGTGCTTTATCATGATGCATGGTTATATATATATAAGATGATAGCTTGTCAACTCATCATGATAGCTTTGTTTGATTTTAATGATTATGTAATGCCTAAGCTTGATAAATGAATGATATGCTTGAATTATTAATCTTTGAATGCTTATATGTTTCATGATTATTTAAAATATATACATGATGAATGTTGAATCTTAATTCATGTTTTACTACATGACTTGATATGCTTGTTATCATATGGTTTTATGCTACATGAATTAGATAACTTGATATGCTTGTGAATTTATGTTTTTACGATTTTGTGTTTCATGCATTAAATGGCTTATTGAAAAGTTTTAAATCTCAAAATGATTTAAAATTAATCAAATTTTAAGGCCATAAATAAAATGGTGTGAGTAGTACAAGCATAGGAGCTAGCAAACATTCCCTTTCTATTCATCTGGAAAAACATTATTTCTTATTGATTTCTCTAGGAACAAATTCCGGATAACCGGATTTTCAATCCGGAAAACCGGATTAGCTTTGGGTGCTCTCGGGACAACATTCGGATAACCGGATTTTCAATCCGGTAAACCGGTTTTGCTTAGCTTCATCTCTGCTTCACATCCGACAAACCGGTTCTCCAAAACCGGCAAGCCGTTTTCGGCTTTCAACTCTCTGACCAAGAACCGGATTTCTGGATTTTTTGTTTCCCAAGCGAACCGGCATGCCGTTTGTGAAATTGTGACTTGCTGCCCATTAACCGGCAAGCCGGTTAGTAAATCCGGCAAGCCGGATTCGTGGTTTATGTTGTTGTTCATCTTCTTCCTCCTCCATTCGGCAAACCGTTTCTTGTTCTCTCACTAGAAGCCGTTTTCTCCTCTCTTGATTTCATTCCAAAATCCATCATTCTCATTCGTTTTCAATCCAAATTGATTCATATAAATTATCCACATCCATTATTGTGTCTAAAATCATCTTTAAAATCTATTTTCATTATAAAACTCACAAGTAATCTTTTATACTTGTATTTGGACACACCAACATTTACTATTTTTTTTGGATTATATAGATGTTTGCTATGATTTTGAATTATATAATTCTTCTCACTTTAAGGACTTAATTTTAGGAGATCCATCACAAGATGTAACTACTAGATCATCATTTAGAAATATATATAAACATATGTAATAATGGATTTGATCACTTGTTCTTTAGCTCATTATGATGACTTTTCTTAATAGCTATGTTGATTTTGATGATCTTATATTGCAATTATACACTTATGTTTTGCTTAAGATTTGAGACAAAGAATATGCTTTGATAATTACATGTATTTGAGGAAGTTTGATCTTATGGGATCTATGATTGGTGAATGGATGCACTTTTTGTTCTTTATTGATGTATTGTCGAATATGCATTACTTGCTTTAAATAATATTGAAATGGGAGAAATACATATATTTCGAGAATTTTAAGCATATAATGGCATATGTTGATTTTAATGATCTATATATTGCTATTATGTCCTTATGCTTATGGATATTTTTTCATACTAATATGCTTGTATTGAGGTTTTGATAATTAATAGGGGGAGACAAATATAATATGATTTTGGATAATATATATTTTGATTTTTTTTTTTTTGTCCAAAGGGGGAGACAAAATAATATATTATTTCAATATTGTCAAAAGGAGGACAATAATATGCACTTTGAATATTCTTTTGATGATTTTGATGATATGTGATTATGGTGAGTACTTGATGATTTTGAAATATGATGATGATAATTTATGAGTAATATTACTAAATTTGTATTTGAGGTGATGCTTGTTGTTAGGGGGAGATTTTGTCTAAATTTCTATTCGGACAACATGGGTAACAAATTTCCTACTCTTATTCTTTTCCTTTAATGTTTTCTTTTTTATGATGAAGGAGGAGAAGAATACATGTTTTCAAATCTATAAAAAAAAAAAAATTGCTACTTTTGTCTTTGCCAATTAAGTTTTTCTTTTTGATGATAAAAAATCCATGTATTTAAATCTTTAATTTAGCTAATTGCAAATTGTAAAAGAAGATTATATTTAGGGGGAGCAATTTGTGGAATCATTCTTTAAATACATGAAATGTTTGTCATCATCAAAAAGGGGGAGATTGTTAACATATATGTTTCCATAATATTGATTTTGATGATAACAAACAAGATTAAGAATGATTAATCTTTTAAGCCTAAATTATTTAATATTCTTTTTAAATAAAATCATTATTTTTACATTATAAAGGTTTTATATTTAATGGAAAAATGATTTCATGAAATTGATTGTTTTTATTCTTTTTAAATAAATCATTATTTTCACATTATAAATGTTTCATATTTAATGGAAAAATGATTTTATGAAATTGGTTGTTTTTCAAAGTTTATGGTTTAATTGAAAGAATTTTGAAAACTTTGAAATAAACAAGTATTGCTTGAAATTTTGGTAAAGGACTTATTTGAAAAGTGTCATAGCATCTTTGGCAATATCATAATTTTAGAAAGTTTTGGGATAAACAAAGCATTATTTAGAAATTTTGAAATTGGACCTATTTGTAAAGTTTCATAACGTTTTGGGCTGTAGTATAGTTTTATAAAGTTTTGGGATCAAACTATAAATTTCGGGAAATGTTTTACTGTAGCAGGTTACTGTAGCAAGCGGCTTACCAGATTTAGAAAACCAGAAATCCGGATTCGAGGCAGTAAGCATCCAGAACGAAAACGGCTTACCGGATTCCTGAATCCGGCAAACCGGTTAAGCAAAATTTTGAATTTTGCCTTAACGGTAACATAAATCCGGCTTACCAGATTCTATAAAACGGCAAACCGGATAGCCCAAAATGTGAGTAACGGCTAGTTTTCGAGCTCAAGCTATAAGAACTCAAATCCAACTCATTTTAAAGCTCTTCAACAAGCACGAACAAAAAGCACACGTGATATCTTGAGCCTTCAACTTATAAAACACAAATCATTGAATCATTCATTGTTCTTCATCTTTGAATATCTACTCATTGAGTGAGTTTCATTGTATCTTTCATTT
This sequence comes from Citrus x changshan-huyou, assembly GCA_039657385.1. NCBI lineage: Eukaryota > Viridiplantae > Streptophyta > Magnoliopsida > Sapindales > Rutaceae > Citrus > Citrus x changshan-huyou. The sequence continues at coordinate 12,609,022 of CM077549.1, forward strand.
CTTCAATTCATTTGTAAGAGTTTGAGTGTGTGAGACACTTGAGTGAAGAGATTGGGAGATAATCTCTTTGTTGTAAAGGTTTATTGACACCTCGAAGTCAATTGTAATCGTTGAAGCCTTGGAAAGGCTTGGATAGTGAAATCTTCAAGCTTGGATCGCTTGGAGACGTGGACGTAGGCGGGGATTGCTGAACCACGTAAAAATTCGTGTGTTTGTTTCTCTTCTCCCTTACTCTTTAATTATTGTGCTATTATTGAACTTATTATTTTCAATTGTTGTTAGGACATTAGATTGCTTGTTGTGTGGATTTGCTTGGTTAATTTTTAAATTTCCAATTTACCCCCCCTCTTGGGTTGCACACTTATATTTCAGATCTCTCCTCTACACGTGGCTGACCCTGCTTTTGTATGGTTTTCTTTGAACAAAATCGATCCCTCTTCCCTTCCTTTATCCTATTTCTATATTTTTCTTAGTTTTCTCTTAAGCTCGAAACCCTAACCTCTGAAAAATTTTACTTTGACTCGTTTTGGCACCTCGCAGTCATCCATTGATGAGTTTTCCTTCCATTTCATTCCTTCCCATTCTCATACTTGTTAAAGTAGCTCATTATGTAGAAAAGAAGAAGGAAAAACAGAGGAATGAAAAATAGAAGCAAAAGAAGAAAGCAGGGCACTGTAACAACTCAGCTTAATTAGTTAAAGTTTGTTACGTGTGTATTGTGTGTTGTGGTTAAAATCAGTTAACTTTAGCAATAGTTAATTTTCTTGTTAATTTTTTTTTGAATAAAATTTTTTTTTGTTAATTAGTTACAGCAGAATCATGATTAAAATTGTATATATATATATGGTGTTGTAATTAGTGACATTTGCTGAGAGAGAAATTGAGATTAATACAATATTGTTATTCTCTGAAACTCTCTCTAATTTTCTTAGCAGCCAAACACTTCTACTTTACATTTCTTTTATGGTATCAGAGTCAAAATGGCTAGCTCGAGTAGCACAACTTCAAATCTAAATCAAAATGTTACAAATCAGTCATCACAGATCTCATTTTCGTTTAGCAATCCCGTTAAATTGGATTGATCAAACTTTATGCTTTGGCGAAAACAAGTGCTCACTTCAATAAGAGGAAATCGCCTTGAAGATTTTATTTCTGGTAAACAAATCATACCATATCAGTACATTTATCAAACAATAGCAGATGGATCAGTGGAGAAGATTGAAAATCTAGCTTTTATTAACTGGAGAGCACAAAATTAAAATCTTCTTAGCTGGATTATATCATCTATCAGTGAAAGTATTCTGAATTCTATTCTTAATTGTGATAATTCATTTGAAGCATGAAAATCAATTGAGAAACAATTTGGAGTTCAGTCTAAAGCTAAGATCATGCAACTATGTTATGAAATGAATATACTTAGATAGGATAATATGACTATTGAATAATATTGCTTAAAAGTGAAAGCTCTTGATGAAATACTATTTAAGCAACTTAGGGGGGTGAATTAGGTTATAAAAATTTATGCAAAACAAACCACACAACAATTTAAATCTATTGCCTTAATAAGAACAAAAATAATAAATTTAATCAAGCAAAATAATAAAAGAGTAAAGGAAGAGAAATCAAACACTTGATTTTTATGTGGTTCGGCTAATCGTGCCACGCCTCCAAGCTCACCGGACTTGAGGATTCCACTAAGCAAGCCTCCAAGACTTCAATCACTCTTACAATTAACTTCCAAGGTGTTAATAACATTTACAACAAGCGATTATCCACAATCTCTTAACCCAAGTGTATCCCATTACTTTACAACCTCTCAATTTGATTTTCAAAAAGATTACACAATAAATCTCTCTCACACAGTATATTTGATTACAAATGAAATTCTAAAGTGTGAGTAAATGAGATATATACAAGAATTTAAAGCTCAAAGAAAGTTGTATGCTCAATAATTTGCTCAATGAAAACGTTGTGATCAACCCTTGTTTGAATTTGATTGAGCTTATTTATAGTTGGAGCTTAAAACTAGTCATTATTAACTTTCTGTTCGAAGTAGGGTCGCCGTTATCTAAAAGTCGGATCGTCGTTTTGACTTGAACAAGTGACCGTTTGACAAAATTTCAAATTGTTGGATCGCCGTTTTCAAGATGTCGGATCGCCGTTAGTTTCCATAAACTAAACTCCAATTTTGTTCGATGTCGGTTAGTCGTTATCTCCCAAACAGTTAGCCGTTTGCTATAGTGATTGGTACAGTGAAATTATTTTCTAAAATTATAGTTTTTTTCCTAAAACGTTATAAAATTATACTATGACCCAAAATTTTATAAAACTTGTCAAATAAGTCCACTTCCAGAATTTTAAGCAATACTTGTTAATTTCAAAATTCTTAAAACTTTTTCAATTTAAACCATTAACATAAAAATTAACCAATTTCATAAAATCATTTTCCATTGAATATAAAACCTTTATAAAATGAAAATAATGATTTAAAAATATATGAGAAATAATTTGAGTTTTTAAAAGATTAATCAATCATAATCAAGTTTGTTATCATCAAAATCAGTATTAAAGAAATATTTATATTAACAATCTCCCTCTTTTTTATGATAACAAACTTTTCAAGAAAATATTTTTGCAATTTTGCTCCCCTAAGTATATTGCCAATCAATTTTTAACCACAAAACAAAAACAAAAACAAAAATTTATTAAACAGAATTTTATTCAACAGATTATATATAATTTATCTCCCCCTTCATCATAAAAAAGAAATTAATTCAAAAAGATTAAAGAGAGAAGTTCATATATGACCCATGTCGTGCAAACATTTCGGCAGAATCTCCTCTTAAAAATAAACATATGCTCAAAAACAAAAGTAGTTAAAACACTCCCATATAAATTCTAAATTATCAACCAACCTCCATACCAACAAATTCATCATTATCATAAGCAAAACTCGAACATATCATCAAAATCAACACAATCACAAACAAAGTTCAAATATCCAACAAAATCATCATAAAATCATCACAAGCACAAACAAAAACCAAATAGTATGATAAGAACTACATGATATGAGTAATGTTTGTGCGAAATGCATTAATGCAGAAACTAGGATTGGGGCTACGAAGAGGAACTGTCTGGATCATAATCGAGGTGACCAAGGATACATCATTGTCCAGCAAGTAGTTCCATCTGCTGGTCTAAAATCTCCTGCAGCTCGACGAGGTGCACGAGGTCAAGTGCCAAGTCGAAAATTAGTTAACTCATCCTCAGAATAAATATTATTGAGCATTCGGTCATCATTCGGGGCAACTAAAGTGTCTTCATTCTTAGAGGATGGTGTCTTCACCTACTTCCCATGTTTCTTAAAAAATCCAATCGCAGAAATAATCTCTCTACCTAACTTTCGGGTCTCGACAGAAACATGCTCAGTGAGAGGTATATTAAAGTACTTCAAAATCCTAGTAATGATGTTGTTATAAGGAAGGGACTGGTTGGTCACAACAAGTGTGGACAACATATGACGTAGGATAATATAAAATAAGCTCACATGTCGTCCACGGATGAGGGAATCTAATAAGCCGACATCAAGCCTAGTTACCTCATCACTATGACCCTGTATAGGTGTGACCATGTGTTAAAGTATGCTGTGAAGTATGCGAACTTGGAATGGTAGAAGCTGACACCGAAAGGACAAAGAACAAAGGTCATCAGAAAGAGCACGACGCCTACAAATGTTCCGCACATCGTCCACATGACGGAAATCGTTAAAATCAAGCTCTTTTCTAGTGGTATAAATGTCTAAACCCCTATATTGAATTCCAAGAATACTACTGATAACTCTATGAAATGAGAGTTATTATGGCAATTCTAGACTTAAATCAAGATCACTTAGAGAGTAAATGATGTGTTTCTATTGTATTTTTGTTACATTTTGCATAAATATTCATTTTAGTTTAGTCTTAATAAGTTTTGCTTAATTTAAAGTAATTCGCTCAAATTGTGTGCATAATTGTAGGTTTCCAGAAGCTTATAATTCATGGAAGGAATGCTGATGCAATAGGCTTGCAAAAATGAGGAAGAACTTAGCTACAAAAGAATTGAAACAAATCTGGAACAGTGCAGTTGTTGTAGCCGTTGCTGTAGCAACATTGCTGTAGCCGTTGCTGTAGTAATCTTGGAACAATTCCGCGCAAGATACTTGCAGAATTGCGATCTGCAGTTTCCTAATCTGACTTATGCGCACCCTATGCTTCCGTTTACCCTAATTTTTAGCTATAAAAGAAGCACACGTCATAAGGAATAGAGAGAGCCGTCACCCAAGGAGAAAAAACAAAAAGAAACAAAAGAAAAACAAAATTCAAGAGAGAGATTAAGGGCTGCATGTTGTGCAAATTTTAATGTACTCGCAAGCGCACAAATCTATTGTAGTATAGATCAATGGTGACGAGTGTCGATCCCACGAGTAGGGGTGGGCGCGGTTCGGTTCGGTTCGGTTTTTTACTATATTTTTCATAATCGTTCGATTACGATTATTTTAAAATCATAATCGCGATTAATCAAATTACCGAAATAATCAAATACTCGATTAATTGAAATAATTCGGTTCGGTTCGGTTCGATTATTTCGATTATGGGCCTATTGGGCCTATTTTGGGCTTTTTCAAATTTAAAACCTTAAATTAATAAATCTACAACAAACATAAAAAATTAACAAACAAAAAATCAAAATATGTCTCAAACAATGTTCAATAACACATAAAAAAAATTAACACCACAGCAGCAACAAATCAAAGAGAGAATCTAGGATCTGACACATTCACTTAAAACTACCAAAGGATATCCATTATCCTCAAACAATTTGTATACAATCTTCCAAAAGATTACTCTTTGATCACGCATAACAAATAACCATACAAAAATTTTTATATTAAAATAAGCAAATTTAATACTAAAAAATCTTGCCGCATGCTGTTGTCTAATGTTGCCCATTTATGAAAGCAATAAATTTCTTGTGAAAATATTATAGATTATTTCCAGCAATCACAGAATCTAAAAGCTTGAGCTTGTGCTTAATTAAACGTCTGACAAGGTTATTTAAATTTCTACTCACCTATATTTTAACTATTTTTATTATTCTCAGGTTATATGGTTTTCAATTTCAAACTCAATATTAGTCAAAGGAACAACGCTAATTAAAAAGATTAAATTAAATCAAGCAATGCATTAGCAATCTGTAAATTGATTACTTAAGGTTAAGGATCAACTTCTCAAAATTAATGCCCAGAAAATAACTTATTTTTAAAAGTTCAAAACAAACCCACTTATTATTATTATTATTATTATTGGGAAGCAATACAGATTAGCTCCAGCAAAATCGATCCTGAAGAAGAGATAACACATTTGCTGCACGTCCTATCTTTACATGTGTGTACCCGCAATAATTAATGATTTGACTAATAAGTTTGATATTATATATATATATATATATATATGCACAACTTGACTTTGATGCCATTTTAAGAACTACTATAGCAAGATAAACGCTTAAGCAAACACTCACAAGCAGCAGCGGCTACCAGCAGCGACAAACAGCAGCGACAGCAGCAGCGGCTGCAGCAGCGAGGCAGCGGCAGCAGCAGCGAGCCAGCTACGACCAGCGGCAGCAGCAGCGAGCCAGCGACGAGCAGCGGCAGCAGTGAGCCAGCGACGAGCAGCGGCAGCAGCAGCGAGCCAGCGACGAGCAGTGAGCCAGCGATGAGCAGCGGCAGCAGCAGCGAGCCAGCGACGAGCAGCGGCAGCAACAGCGACGTGTTCAGGGGCTGAAGGTCACGAGTTCGGCTGAATTAGAGATTTAGAGTCACTTTACTCACTTTAGGTTTTGGACTTTTGGGAATCCGGATTTTATTTGTGTTCGGTTCGTCGGTTCGGTTTTTCGGTTTTTTTTTTTAAACCGAAAACCGAACCGATTGATTTTACTATTTTTTCGGTATTACTATTTCGGTTTTTTGGATATAAAAAAATCGCAAAAAAACCGAACCGAACCGAACGGTTCGGTTCGATTTTTGATTAATCAACTTTTTTTGCCCACCCCTACCCACGAGGAGGTGGATTTTAATTGTGTGTAGAATTAATTTTGTAAATGGGTAGTTGGATTATCCTAAAATTGGAATTGAAATGGCGAGAATAAATTCTAAAATTGGAATTGAAATTGCGAGAATAAATTGAAGATAGATCTATTGAAATGAAGCACTTGGGTATCCGGATCCGTATCAACATGCATCATGGGCTAAATAATCCTTATTAATGCCAATTAAATCATGAGGGGAGAATCCACACCTCATGAACCACGCTCTAATCAATATGGTACTAAGGGCTTATCGTGCCAAATAATAATAACCTTGTACTAGGGGGCCGGTGAAACCAAGGTGGTACTAGACAAGATTAGTATTATTTACCGACGAGAAGTCAAAACATCCACAAAAATTAGAGGGGAAGAGAAAGTAAATTTACCAAATAAAGCCCATGATACATGTTGAGACTTCACCTTCAACCCAAGCTTGAAAGAAAATTAGCCACTCATAATTGAACTAGGAGTAAAATGAAAATTTATTAAAATATGTAGAAAATACAAGATGGAGAAGGATTTACAGAAAATGGATCCCAAAAATGGATTCAGAGCTATCAAATTAGGGGGGGAAGCCCCCTTTTTATAGATACATGAAGTAAATCATGGCCATCGGATTAAAAACAGTTTGGACGCTCAGGATTGCGCCACGTCATCAGTCAACAGTACGCGGTTTGACCACACGGATGAACAGTAACACGGTTTAACCCAGGTGAACAGTGACGCGGTTTGGTTGAAAATAATCCTGTGTGATGCATGTACCGTACGCGAGATTTTTCGTCCACTGATATGCTGCCACGTCACCATAAACAGTACATAAGAATTTTAGCCCAATAGGATCGTGACACCTCATCAGTCAATGCCACATCATCGGTCAATGCCACGTCATCGATCTGTCTATGTGAACAGTGTCATGAACAGTAACGTAGACAGTACCATACACGTGAATAGTACTGTACATGTGAATAGTGTCATTTTTCCTTTTATGCTCCTCCTAAGGTTTTCGATCATCTTGAGTTCAAAAGTGATGTCCGTTTTGCCATCTGATCTCTCGTTTATTGTGAAATGACTATGATGCCCCTAAAATACATAAAATACTTAATTAAAATAAAACACACGGAATTAATCAAAAGAAGGTTAAATTCATAAAAGTAAAGGTGTTAGTAAAACTTGTTGTGTAAAATGACGATTTTCTCCTTTATTAATATACATTTTCTAACACTCAACACTGCACAAGAGGAAAAATTGCAAAGATCAATTGGGACTCAATCCTTCTTATCCTTCTATTATTTTCGTGTTTTCTATTTATTCATGGGGATGTGTTTCATGGCTGAAACTTTGTTCTTTATTTTTCTTTTACAAACCATGAACTAAATTTATTTGTGGTTGAGTGATAAACAATCTTGATGGTTTATTGACTGAATATATGTGTTGCTGCATGTTTGCTATAGCAGTTTGTTTTGATAGTATTTATGTTTATTCATTATTTCGGTTGATCACCCATTTAATGATACAAGTTAGGAGAGAGCCGCAAAATGGCCTATCTTAGCGGAACATATCAGAGCAATACTTGGTTTTAGATTGAGTTTCCTGGATTGAGTTTAACTTATCCCAAAAGGGTCATGCTTAATCTAAAATTAGTTATGAACTAGACATAGGGATTCACCTTGTAGTGTAAATAGAACTTAAGCGTGTAATGTTATATCTTATGTTGGCATAACAATTGATCACTGTTAGGTTGCATATAGTTATAAGATATCTAACATGTGACGGCTAAGGATGCATAAAGATTCTGCCCAATGCTGTAGCAGATGCTGCAGCAACCGAGCCAAATATTAGAAAAATAGTCAATACCATTAAGAGAGTTTATTCACTCAACTACTCTATATTCCCATTGGTTTTATCCTTGAGATTGACGTGATAATTTACTTTGTTGCATTTTATTTATTACGTTTTTATTTTAATTAGTATATTAGTTTCATTAATTGTTTTATTTTATTTTAGCACAAAATCTGTACTGTTAAGATTGTTGTAGCAAATCTGATAACATTAATCCGTGTGGAGACGATCTTGAATACTCATCACTTTATTACTTGTTGTGTACACTTGCACATTGACACCAATAGCATTAGTATTTATACCCAACAACTACACAAGTCAACCTCATCAAACTTAATATGGACTCCACCTACAAAGGTTATAATCTTAATTTGCCGAGTAGCAGAGAGATCCATATTGGAGTAAAATACCCTAATTAGGTTTTCATATGCTCGCTCTTCAATACTTAAAGCCTTATCTCATTGTCTAAGCAATTGAGCAATAGTACTACCACATATAGTAATATCGGAGAACTCATCAATGTCAATGTAGAATGAGGGAGTTATCGGTTTTCCCATGAAGTTGTTGTGAAATCGTTAAGCATATTGACCATTGGGAAAATGTAGACTCTCAAAGTCTTGAGAGGGAGGCCTGGAGGAATTGGAATTTCGTGGAGCAGTCTGCTTGGTTCGGGCACGCCTTAGTGATGGTGGTCTTTCGGCCATTGATGTTTTTGGAAGAGATAAAACTAGTAGAAAGAAAGTTGAAGAGTCTAGAGAGTGAGTACAAGTTGAGATTTAACCAAAAATGGAAGAAATTTGGGTCAAGTTAGGCAAGAGTGGTTCCGCGGGTTCTAGGGTTTTAGAATTTGGATTTTTCAATTTTTGAGTTAAAAAATGGTTTTAATCGGTTCAAAAGATTCATATGAGGATAAAAATTTATTTTAATGGTTCAATTTGGTGAGAAATAGCAAGAAAAATGGTGGATTTGAGAGGAATATAAAGTCGCAGTCGCGGGGGGATGAGAAGGAAGAAGAATGGTTTAAAATGAAATGAAGAAGAAGATGGGTCACTATGCACTTACCGCGCACTAACGGCGAGCTGTTATTGAGATATCGGCGAACCGATAGCGTCCAGAATGCTTGTCAAAAAATTTCTTTAAAACGGCGAGCCGTTATGGTGATATCGACGAACCGATAGCATCCAGAATGCTTCCCCAGTTTCTATCCAAAAATGGTTAGCCATTTATTGAGAAAACAACAATTTGTTTTCTACAACTTATGATTTCGTACATCTATTTTAGTTTTTGGCCAACAAATAACACATTTCAAGATCATTTCATTGATCCATAACATTTTAAAGACCAGTTTAATGCATGATTCATGAACTCTCATGTATTCAACCAATCAATTCATATAAGCATCCGAAAATTAATAAACAAATCACTTGTATATCATGCTCAAACACTTCATAGACATAAAAAATAATCAAATCATCAATCAATTGATTTCAATAGACTCATGAATAGAGATGCTAATGCCAAAATTTCATCATCCCAAGTTCATGTTGAATTTTTGAAAATTGATCTTCACAAAGAGGTTTTGTAAAAATATCGGCAAGTTGTTTTTCCGTGAAATAAACTATAATGCAATATCTCCCTTTTGAACATGATCTCTCAAGAAATGTGTCTAATTTCTATATGCTTGGTTCTAGAGTGCTGAATGGGATTCTTTGAAAGATTTATAGCACTAGTGTTATCATACTTAATAGGAATTTGTTCAAGATTAATGCCATAATCTCTAAGTGTTTGTTTCATCCAAAGAGCTTATGCACAACAACTCCCTGCGACAATATATTCAGCCTCGGTGGTTGAGAGTGCAACTGAGTTTTGTTTCTTACTGAACCATGAAACATGTGAATGACCTAGTAAATTGCAAGTTCTACTAGTACTTTTCCTATCGACCTTATAACTGGTAAAATCCGCATCCGAATAACAAGTTAAATATATATGAGTTCCTTTAGAATACCAAAGACGAAGATCTATGGTTCCACTCAAATAACGAAAAATTCTTTTTATAGCAAGCAAATGAGATTCCTTGGGACATGATTGAAATCTTGCACACAAACATACACTAAACATGATATCGGGTCTACTTGCTCTTAAGTAAAGTAAAGATCCAAACATACCTCGATATATTTTGATATCAACTTCTTTACCTTTTTCATCTTTGTCAAGCTTGGTTGTTGTGCTCATTGGAGTACTTTTCGTCTTTGAGTCATCAATCCCAAATCTCTTGAGTAGGTCTTTTACATACTTGGCTTGATTTATGAAAATTCCTTCCTCATTTTGTTTTATGTGCAGCCCAAGGAAGTACTTCAACTCTCCTATCATACTCATTTCAAATTTTTTACTCATACAAGATGAAAATTCTTTACACAACAATTCATTAGTAGAACCAAAGATAATGTCATCAACATAATTTGAACAACAAGTATATCTTGATTCTTATGATTAATAAAGAGAGTAGTATATGCTTTACCCATTGAAAAACCATTATCCAATAAGAAATTTTTAAGCCTATCATACCATGCTCTACGTGCTTGCTTTAATTCATAGAATGCTTTTGACAACTTGTAAACATGGTTTGGAAATTTTTCATTTTCAAAACTAGGAGGTTGTTTCACATAAACCTCCTCCATAATATAACAATTTAAGAAAGCACTCTTGACATCCATTTGAAATAAAATGAAATTTTTATGACATGCATATGCTAAGAGCATTCTAATAGATTCTAGTCTAGCTACAGGTGCAAATGTTTCATCAAAATCAATTCCCTATTCTTGGTTGTAACCTTAAGCCACTAGTCTAACTTTATTCCTTGCAACCACACCGGATTCATCCATTTTATTTCTAAATACTCATTTAGTGCCTATAATGGATTGATGTTCCAGTTTGGAAACTAATTCCCATGCATTATTTCTCTCAAATTGATTTAACTCCTCTTACATTGCCATAATCCAAGATTCATCATTTTCTGCATCCACAAAGGACTTTGGTTCAATTTGAGATATGAATGTAGCATGCTCACATGTATTTTTAAATGATGATATAGTTTTTAAGCCACGTGAGGAATCTCCTAAAATTAAGTCTTTAGATGAGAAGAAATATACCTCCATTCCTTGGGGAGAGATTGACAAGTACCTTCATTTTGTTCTGCATTTATATCTTCATGTTGCTCCTCTTGATTTCCATGTGGTGCATCACTTTGGTTATCCTTTGATGATTCTTCTTGTAGTTCTTCATCTGCATCATTATCAACAACAACTTTCTCCACAGATGAGGGGTTAGATTCATTAAACGTAACATGCATAGATTCTTCCACAACTAGAGTTCTTTTGTTATAAACTCTATAAGTTTTGCTTGAGTTTGAATACCCAAGAAAGATGCTAACATTGGACTTTGGATCAAATTTGCCAAGATTATATTTTGTGTTCAAAATAAAACATTTGCATCCAAAAACTTTGAAATAACCAATGTTGGGTTTTCTATCTTTCCAAAGCTCATATGAAGTTTTATTGAGATGATGTCTAATTAACACATGATTTAAAACATAACAAGCGGTATTGATGGTCTCGGCCCAAAAATACTTAGGCAAAGAATTTTCATTCAACATAATCCTAGCCATTTCTTGAATCAACTTATTCTTTCTCTCAACAACTCCATTTTGTTGTGGAGTTCTAAGTGATGAAAATTGATGCACAATGCCTAAATTATTGCAAAAGGATTCAAATGCATGGTTTTTAAACTCTCCTCCATGATCACTCCTAATGTATGAAATACCATATCTTTTTTCATTTTGAACTTTCTTACAAAATACTTTAAAAGTATTAAAAGCATCATCTTTATTAGTAAAAATAATACCCATGTGTATCTAGAAAAATCATCAACTATTATAAAAGCATAATACTTCCCACTTAAGCGAGCATACCTTGAAGGTCTAAATAAGTGTATGTGAAGTAGTTGAAGAGGTTTAGAAGTAGAAACATGATTTTTCCTTTTAAAAGAGGTTTTGATTTGTTTACCAAATTGGCATGCTTCACAAATTTTATCTTTTTGAAAATTGATTTTTGAAAAACCTTTAACTAAATAATTTTTGAAAATTTTTGAAATCAAATCTATGCTTGCATGTTCTAGTCTTCTATGCCAAAACCAACCATCATCATGTAATGCAGAAAAACATTTATCATGTGTAGATGCATAATCTATATCAATGATATAAACATTAACACATCTATTTCCTACAAACAATATCTTGTCATCACATGCATTCTCAATAACACATATATTCTTATCGAAAACAATTTTATAACCCTTATCACACAATTGACTAATGCTAAGCAAATTGTGTTTCAAGTTTTCAACCAAACACACATTTTCAATAAGAGTAGAGGATACATTACCGACATTTCTGATACTAATGATTTTTCCTTTTGAGTTATCTCCAAAGGATAGTTTCCACCATTTTCAATCTTGGTAAAACTTGAAAACCAAGAGTAATTCCCTGTCATGTGTCTTGAACATCCACTATCCAAGTACCACTTATTTTTCCTTTTCTTTGATCCCTGCAGAAAAAGTTTCTAAGTTTTAGGTACCCAAAACTTCTTGGGTCATTGAGTAGTAGCAATGGTTCCTTTTGGAACCCAAACACATTTCACACCATAATATGCATTTCTTTTCACTGGACATATTTTTTATGTGACCATCTTGATTACAATAATGACATACAACTTGATTATTAATGGAGGTACTCTTCACAAAATAATTCTTATAATATTTTTATTTCAAATTTGGCTTATAGCCAATACCTCCTTTGTCAAATACACATTTTTGTGAGTTAAGCTAGTTATTCAACATCTTTTGCCTATTTGTGAATTTTAGCACAATTTCATTTAGCACATTATTCTTCTTCTTAATCACTTCATTTTCTTTTATCAAATCATTAGCATGTGATTTTTCATGCTCATATGAAATGCTTTGTTTACTTTTAAAAGATGCAATCTTATCATACAACATTTTATTCTCTAATTCTAATTCTTTTATCTTCTCATTTAAAGAATTATTGCATTTTTCCATAGCATCCTTTTCATTTGTAAGTTCTAGCATTTTCTTTTTCAAGCATGCATTCTTTTTACCAATTTTTATCCACTCATCATGCAATTCTTTAAAAATATCGTGTAATTCATCATATGTAGGAAGATCACTTACCTCATCAAGTTCATCCAATGATTCTTCCCCGATTACCATGAGAGCTAGATTTGTCATTTTTTGATGCTCTTCATCATCACTCGTTTCCTCATCGCTATCATCCCATGTGGCTAGGGGTGGACATTTTCCGGTTCGGTTCTAAAAAACTCAAACCAAACCGAACCGAAATTTAGAACCGAACCGAACCGAAATATTTCGGTTCGGATCGGTTCGGTTCTAAATTTCGGTTCGGTTTGATTTGGTTTGATTTGGTTTGCACATATTCCTGTATTTTACAGTTTTAACCAAATCTTACTGCATTTTACAATTTTTGCCTAATCTTACTGCATTTTACAATTTTCACCTGCATTTTACAGAATATAAGTTCACAAGAAGAAAAATAAAACACAATAAGTCTACAATACACAATCAACAACTTCAAATACAAAGCCTTCAAGTAAAAAACAAAATAACAAAAGTCCTAATACAAAATAGTCACAATTCAAAAACACGCCTAGATTTAAAATCTATTACAAATTATAAGTTCATAACAAGAAAAATAAAACACAAGAAGTCTACAATACACAAGCAACAACTTCAAATACAAAGCCATCAAGTAAATAACAAAATAAGAGAAGCAACAATTTCATCCACCACCCACATCATCTACATGAAAATCACATACTCTAAACAAAACAAAATAAGAGAAGCCTTCAACTTCAATACACAAGCAACAATTTCATCCGCCACCTACATCACCTACATCAAAATTCAAACTTTCAAAGTGAACCAAAACACTCAATAATTAAACTAAATAAAATAAAGTGATTTAATAATTAATTAATAAATATATATCAATTTAATTACCTAAAATGGTTTATGTTCAACCGCAATTTTCATGTTGACCTACAAAGTTGGTCGGCCGTTGTTGATTTGCGAAGTTCTACATACAAAAATTGGACAAATTGAACAAGGTTAGTAATACTTAAAAAATAAACTTAGATTAAAATTAAACAAATTATATAATGTTGATAATACTTAAAAAGTAAATTTAAATTAAAGTTTTACAAAATATACCTTCCGCAAGTTGACCCATAAACTCATTGTCTTCAACTAATTTATTTAGGTTCGCTGTTGTATCCACGAAAAGAGAAGTCCGCAACTAATTCTGTAACAGTACCAATGCTTCCACCATGTCTGGAGTCAAAGAGCTTCTATACTGATCTAATATACGACCTCCAGTACTAAAGGCAGACTCAGAGGCAACAGTAGACACCGGAATAGCAAGAACATCCCTTGCTATACTTGATAAGATTAGGTAATTGGCACTATTCACCCTCCATCATAATAAAATATCAAATTTAGTGCCCAAATTACTTTTTGCAATTTTTTCAGTCTTCTCCATCAAGTAAAGATCCAACTCATTTGATAACTCTGGGCTACCTTCACTAACCGCAACCGCTTTACTAAATTCGGAGAAAGGATCCTCAATCATAACATCATCATCATCACCCAAATCCCAAAAATTTGAACCACTTCCACTTCCAATAGTTAAATTTTGGCCCCCGCTTGTGCTTCCGCTTGCACTTCCACTTGCACTCCCACTTCCACCCGGTTTGTATTGTGCATTATAAGACTCATAAAGCTTAATTAATAAATTCTTGACCATTTCCTTCATCTCAACACATTTGACACTATCCTTGCCATATAATTTCTCAAAGCAATGCGTTGCGAATTTCATTTTTCCTCTTGGATCAAGTACGGAAGCAACAATCAACAACTTATTTATCTTGAAACAACCATCCCAATACTTATTAAATTTTTCCTTCATTTTAATTGCCATGAAACTCAAAAGACTATCGTTACTAGTGGACAATGATCCCAAAGATTGTTCAATTTGACATATCAAATTGTAACAAATATTTAATGTCACCTAAAAAAAATAATGTTAATAAAGCTAAAATAAACTTCATCATATTATTATATATCAAAAATTAAAAAAATTTAGCTCATAGAAAATATAATATAGCTTATAGAATTTCTTTTTTTTAATTGTCTTTTGTATTCTATTATATAAATAAAAACAATGTTAATAAAGCTAAAATAAACTTCATCATATTATTATATATCAAAAATTAAAAAAAAATTAATAAAGATTTGATGTTACCTTCAAAGATGAAGAAAACTGCAAAGTCGCATCATGAAACGTCTTTAAAAACTTGACTATGCGTCGAGTATTTTCCCAATCACTGTATAATGGTGGTCCCTCCATTTTCTTCTTCCCACCCTCTTTTTCATTGAAATAAGCATCATAAAGCTTATCTTCAAGTGCCATTCGATTAAATGCCGGCTTAAATTTTAATGCCGTATTCAACATGGAATATGTAGAATTCCACCTAGTGGGACAATCCAAAATCACACTTCCTCGACATTTAATCTTCTCTTGTTGCACACGAATTTAAAATGCTTGCATCTTAGCAGTGGAAGATCTCACATACTTCACCGCATTCCGAACACTAACTATACTCTGCTCTAATTCCTTCAACCCTTCAGTAACGATCAAATTCAATATGTGTGCACAGCAACGAACATGCAAATAATCTCCATTCAACACTAAGCCATCATCCCTCCAAGTCTTCACTCTATCAATCAAGTACCTAAGAGCACCCTCATTTGGACTTTCATTGTCCACAGTTACAGTAAACACTCGCTTGATACCCCAGTCAATTAAACATTTTCAAGTTGCTTACCAATGGTCTCCGATGAATGATCATTAACAGTGTTAAAACTGATAATCTTCCTATGTAAGTTCCAATCTCTATCAATAAAGTGAGTGGCGATGACCATGTAGCTAGCTGTTGTAATGGAAGTCCAAATATCCGTGGTCAAAGATACTCTCTGCTTGTTCCCTACCAATAAACTCTTCAACTTAGCATTTTCCTCTAAATACATCTCAAGAGTATCCCTACTAATGGTTCTTCGTGATGGGAGAAGATATCTCGGAGCTGCAACACTACAAAAATGCCTAAAACCTAGATTCTCCACAACAGAAAAAGGCAATTCATCAAGAACAATCAGTTTCACGGTTGCCCGTCTACAAGCTTCTTGACTAAATCCTCTTGCTACAACTTCATCACTACCAACATCTTGAGTTAATATTGTTTGGTCATTTTGCAAGTCTTTGAACTTTTGACATCTTTCACGGTTATGAGTTCTCAAAGTGCTCGTCCCGTACCCGACCGTCCCACATTCAAATTCTTGACCACAGTAGTTGCATTTACACTTTGTATGATCATTAGGAACTCTAGTGAAATGTTGCCACACTGGTGATCTTGGAGCCATTTTTTTCCTTAGTAGTGGTGGTTTGGATGAGGATGACTTTTTCCGCTTGTTTCCACCAGTGACAATTGTTGCCGAATCATTTTCATTATCATTAACTTCAACTTCATGCTCTAAATCATCGGCTACACAATTAAGGTTGTCTTGAACTCTTGAATAATTAGACATCTAAAATAAATCAAATAAAAAGAAATAAGCAATAATGATTTATTTAATAATTTGAAGTATTGAACTGAATTAAGCACATTTGGATAATCTCAATCTACTTTCCCAAGCCATTACAGAGATGCTAAACCTATCACTATTAGTTGCACAAAATCCCGATTTACATACATGCCTAGAGATATTCTGATATATGGTGCAATAGGTGCATTCCAGGGAAAATTAGATACATCATATCAAGAATTGATGATGCAAGGATCTTATTGTGACATTGTAAGTGTTCACTGTTGCATATCAACTCATAGTAACAAGCTAATTTAAAAATCTATGATGCCATTGCGATGAAGATCATAATGTTTGGGCAACCAAGTCAATAAAAAAACACTACATAAAAATATAAAATGGCAGGTCATGCTAAGCAAAATGCCTGTTTTACACCAGATAAAAGGAAACATTCTCATTTCTCTGTATCCAAATTCCGAATTCATATCAATATTCTCAGTTCTCACAATATACAGTTATACAATTCCACACTGCCAGCAATTCCACACTATTTTACTTGTACAATTCCACACATATACAATTATACAATTCCATACTGCCAGCAATTCCACACTATTTTACTTGTACAATTCTATACTGCCAGCAACCGACATACACCAACACCTCTACAAATTTAACCCCACATAAGCTTCAATTCAAACACAGAGGCCACAACATAGATTAACAAAAAAAAAATAACCTGCAGTAGTGAAGATTAAAGACGCGGGCTGATGGCAGGAGGTTTGGACCAGGGAGCATATGTACCTTCCAGATGCTGCAGTAACCAAGATGAGGGTTAACAATGGCGTCATTGTGCTTGAGGGGAGGGGCTGTGCTGCTACTGAGGGGTTGTGCTAGGTGCTGACCGTGGTGTGAGGTAAGGGAGAGACGCGAGGAAGAGACCGAGAGGGGCTGAGTCAAACCGCACCATGCACGCGCAGAGGGGGAAGATACTGCCGAGGCGTGGTGCCGCCGTTGAGGATCTGCGCCGTGAGGAGAGAGAGACACGAGGGAGAGGCGCGAGGAAGAGAGGCAAGGGCAACAATATGCAATCGTGATTTAGGGTTTTGAATTTTTGAGATTGAAAATTGAAATTAAATATTTTGTAATTAAATTGAACCGAATCGATCGATTTTTCGGTTACCGAACAAAAACCAATCGGTTCAATATTTTTTAAACCATTCGGTTTTTGCTCATAGAACCAAACCGTTTGCCCACCCCTATGGCTACCATTGCTTTTTTCTTGAGCTTGTTGAGAAGAGGACATTCAGACCGTTTGTGTCCAGGCTTTTTGCATTTATAGTAAGTGATTGGCTCCTTCTTCTCCTTTTGGTTCTTGAAGTTTCTGAACTTTCTTCGTTCATTAGTTTTCTTGTAGAATTTTCTAAATCTCCTAGGCAGCATAGCCATCTCCTCTTCATCCAGCTCATTTTCCTCATCACTCTCATGTTTTGAAGTTTTGAGAGCAATGTTTTTCTTCTTCTCCTCATGCCCTTTTTCTGCTGCCAAGTCTTTTTCATATGAAATAAGAGAGCCAAGTAAATCGTCAATAGGTAAAGTATTTAGATTTTTGGCTTCTTCAATGGCAGTCCTCTTAGGTCTTCATTCTTTTAAAAGTGACCTAATGATTTTCTTCACGTTCTCACTATTTGAAAAAGTCTTTCCTAGGACTCCTAGGGTGTTCACTATGTCCGTAAATCGTGTATACATAGAATACACACTTTCATTTTGTTCCATTTGGAATAATTCATAATGATGAGTGTATCTACTGATTTTAGACTTTTTAACTTAATTTGTCCCTTAATAGACGACCTCAAGTTTTTTCCATATTTCTTGTGCACTCTCACAACTAGATGCTCTATTGAATTCTTTCTTATCAAGAGCACAAAACAAGACATTCATTGCCTTGGAGTTTAAGGACATCTTTTTTCTTTTCTAACTCACTCTATTGACTTGAAGTTTTTGGAATATTATCTCCTACTTCATTTTTAGTCACAGGCATGAATGGGCCATCACAAATAACTTCCCAAATTTCATAATCTAAGGCTTGCAAGTAAATTCTCATCCTAGTTTTTCAATATGGGTAGTCATTACTATAAAAGAATGGTGGCCTAGTTGTGGATTGTCCTTCCCTAAAAGTAGAGTCATTTTGAGTTGCCATGGATCTTTTACTCTAGACGGTTAAGTCCTAACAAGAGAACCTCACTCTGATACCAAATAAAATACTAACTAAGCAACCCAAGAGGGGGGGTGAATTGGGTTATAAAAACTTATGCAAAACAAACCACATAACAATTTAAATCTATTGCCTTAATAAGAACAAAAACAATAAATTTAATCAAGCAAAATAATAAAAGAGTAAGGGAAGAGAAATCAAACACTTGATTTTTATGTGGTTCGGCTAACCGTGCCTACGTCCACGCCTCAAAGCTCACCGAGCTTGAGGATTCCACTAAGCAAGCCTCAAAGGCTTCAATCACTCTTACAATTGATTTCTAAGGTGTCAATAACCTTTACAACAATATATTATCCCCAATCTCTTAACCCAAGTGTATCCCAACACTTTACAACCTCTCAATTTGATTTTCAAAAAGATTACACAATAAATCTCTCTCACACGATATATTTGATTACAAATGAAATTCTAAAGTGTGAGTAAATGAGATGTATACAAGAATTTAAAGCTAAAAGAAAGTTGTATGCTCAATAATTTACTCAATGAAAACGTTGTGATCAACCCTTGTTTGAATTTGATTGAGCTTATTTATAGTTGGAGTTGAAAACTAACCGTTATTGACTTTCTGTTCGAAGTCGAATCGTCGTTATCTAGAAGTCGGATTGCTGTTTTGACTTGAGCAAGTGCCCGTTGGACAAAATTTCAAATTGTCGGATCGCCGTTTTCAAGAAGTCGGACCGCCGTTAGTTTCCAGAAACTAAACTCCAATTCTGTTCGATGTCGGTTAGCCGTTATCTCCCAAATGGTTAACCGTTTGCTACATTGATTGGTACAGTGAAACTATTTTCTAAAATTATAATTTTTTCTTAAAACTTTATAAAATTATACTATGACCCAAAACGTGATAAAACTTGTCAAATAAGTCCACTTCCAGAATTTTAAGCAATACTTGTTAATTTCAAAATTCTCAAAACTTTTTCGATTTAAACCATTAACATAAAATTAACCAATTTCATAAAATCATTTCCATTGAATATAAAACCTTTATAAAATGAAAATAATGAGTTAAAAATATATGAGAAATAATTTGAGCTTTTAAAAGATTAATCAATCATAATCAAGTTTGTTATCATCAAAATTAATATTAAAAAAATATTTATGTTAACACTTGTTGATAAGCTTGCTTGTACTGGTAGTCCAGTTTTTGAAAAGGATTTATTGATACAAATCTTGAATGGCCTAGGACCTGGGTAGATATTGCTTCAATTATCACTGCAAATAATATGTCTTATGATGATGCATATGCACTGCTCTTAATACATGAAGCTAGATTAGAACAAAACCAAAATGTAAAAGCTATGTTCAATGCAAAATATGGAATGATAAATGTCAACTACTCATAAGTCCGAGGTTAGAATAAAAGAGGTGGCTATGGTGGAATTCAAGGAACTTTTAATATATGATTTAGGAATCACAGTGCTGGCAGAGGATTGTTCATTAATTCATATCTTAATCTTATAGACTTTGCAAATGGTCATATACTTGGTTGAGGAAATTCAATGCAAATGTACAGCATCACATAATAAAAGTAATTACAATCCAACTTTTGGTCAAAACTCATTCACTACTGAAGATAGATCTGGTGAAAATGTGCCTATATGTCAGATTTGTCACAAATCTAGACACATTGCTGATCCTTGTTGGCATAGATATGTTGAAAATTATGTACTTCAACGTAGGCATTTTGGTAGAGGTAGAGGACAAAGATCAACATATATATATGGCTAGTTTTGAGTTACAAACTGATTTTGTTGCACCTTATAAAAATTCATATGGTATGGATTATTCCAGCTATCCTATGACTGATATGAATTCTTCTAGCTCTTTCTCTACACCTGGAGCTGCTTATGTTGCAAACTATGAAGGGCTAGCAGATAAGGGATGGTATCTTGATAGTGGAGCCACTCATCACCTAACCAACAACATGGCTAATATGCCTGTCATGGAACAATTCCATGGACCAAATAAAACTCATCATTGGTAATGGTCAAGGTTTGTCCATAACACATATTGGTAATGCATTCTTTACTTTTAAAAGTTCAAATATCAAACACAAACACCTATCTATAGCACTTAAAAGATATCTTACTAGTTCCTTCAATTACCAAAAACTTATTGAGCATTTCAAACATATGTTTGGTAAATTAATTTCACGTTGTGAATTTTGCTCCAAAATAAATAATTGAAAGTATTGTTTATATCTGTTGTGAAACATATGAATGATATTTTAGTTTTCAGATTA
The DNA here is from genome assembly GCA_039657385.1 of Citrus x changshan-huyou. Classification (NCBI taxonomy): domain Eukaryota; kingdom Viridiplantae; phylum Streptophyta; class Magnoliopsida; order Sapindales; family Rutaceae; genus Citrus; species Citrus x changshan-huyou. The sequence goes on from CM077549.1 coordinate 12,630,231, forward strand.
ATAAATTAAACATTTAATCAGGATATATTAAGTATTTAAATGGATTTGTTGAGTAAAACTTAAAGTTTTAAAATTTAATGGTGAACTTATTTAGTAAACGAGTTTAGTGAGTAAATTGGCCCTTCCATTTATTATTATTTTTCTATCCTCGTAAGGTAAAAAGAACAAATTACCTATATAATTATTTTAATTTTCATAGAATCTCTAGTGTTATTTTACATTCCAATTGTTGGCTTCTGCCTTTCTTTTGTGATCACAATTAGCTATTTAACTCTTTATTTGATCAAATTGTTCCATATCACTCTTTAGGTGCTATTTAGCGATCAATCTTTTCATCAATATTTACATTATTGGAGTGAAATATTCAAATTAATATGCTACAACAAACGTAACGGTCAAAGACGAACAAGTCAAGAAATACAAGAAACAAAAAATAAAATTGGGGTCATGGAAGTTAATAGTTTATTTGATTTGTTTGGAACTATGAGGACCCTGTCGTAAATTACCCTCAAAAGCTCTTATTTGGGCCATCCATTTAATCAGGTAAACCCAGTAGCTTGGTAAATTAGAGCGTGAGCCGTCGGCCGTACCTCAAATGTCATTAATGATCCAAAAGCTTTGAAATAAAATAAATAAATAAATTATTTTAAAAAAAATTAAAATATAAATCTTTTGATTTACAGGGAAGAAAAATTTTACACGGTAAGAATAAGAGCAGAGGAGAAGACTAGGGAGTGCGATGGACTTCTCTCCTTTAACAGACGCTTTAGCGACCAAATCGTATGAAAAAATCGCTGATATTTGCGACGACCTAATGCTCAAGGTTAAATTTTTTTTCCTTTTTAATAATTAATTTTATTTTATAAAATTAATTTCTTTATCTCATTATTATTATTATTATTAAAATTTCTCTTTAACAGGTTGCTGTAGAGGGTATTGCGTTTCAAGACGAATGGCCTTATGCGATTCATCTCCTCGGTTACTATTATGTCAATGATATGTAAGTTTAAGTGCTTGACCCTTTTAAACAAAAAAATTATTTGGTTTTTTTTAATATTTATGTGTTGCATCAATATTGATTTCTGAGAATACTGGCGGAGAACTAAAAAATAATTATAATATTTTAAAACAAATTTTCCCACTTGCAATTTAGAGTTTTAAGAGTGAACTCTGATTCACATATAGATTTTTGGAATATAGATAATATATAATTGAGAGTTTTGCTTCAGAGTTAGTCATGGTTTCGCAGTATGAAGCTTTAGACCCTAGTGGGACGGATCTTAGAATTTTATGTGCTTGCAGTAACAGTGCACGCTTCCTTTGGAAATCAATACCTTCGACAATTAAGGATAGCAGGGCTGAAGTGGTTGCAGCTTGGAAAATTGGTCAGCATCTATGGACACGGGATTATGCTGGTGTTTATGACGCCATTCGTGGGTTTGAATGGAGTCAAGAAGCACAAGCTCTTGTTGCTGCTTTCTCAGGCAAGTGCTCTTGTCACAAAACATTGGATACATAACTCTGGTTGTCCACGTTGTTTATTTGATATCGGTTGAGCAACATACCTCTTTGTTCCTTTTTTTTCTTTTTTTTTAATACATTTGAATTATACATGTTTACATGATGAAGTGTCAGATTTGAGAAATTATCGCTATGCAGTTTGTGTAGTCCAGCTAATGATGTATTGTTAAGTGGTAAGAAGACTAAGAAAGTGCTATTACTTCGAATTTTTCCTTTCTTTTTTAAGGAATCAATATTAGATCAAGTTTTTCTCATGTCTTTGATGAAGTTTGGGTAGCATAAATCTTTATGCAACTGCTTGATTTAGAAAAAGTATGTTATCACGTTCATTGTGGTGGTATCTAGGAGAAAGACCTAAGATCATGTTAGTTGAATTCTTGATTGTCACATGGCTTGGGATTCATTTAAATAGGATAGGAGAAGAGTTATTCATGCTCTTCTTATTTTAGAAGGTTTGTGATGTCCTTATCCTTATGTATATGTCAGCAGATATGTGTATCCCTTACTTTAAAACCTTGTGCTATTTTTGTACTATCTTTATCCTAGGGAAAATGTTGATGTGTTTGTTTAATTTATTAATGCATGGTGCTTATCAGAAAAGATATACTAATTCATTGTGTTATAAAATATTTTTATGTTTCTTTTCTGATATAACAAAAATAGCAATAATCCAAAGAGTAGATTAGGGGCATAGCGATTGGTAATAAAATGGAAGTGTGTGAGCTTGCTGGATAAATGGATAATTTGTAGTTTCATAATTTTAAGTGCAAACCTATGTGGATAAAAATAATTATCTTAACTCATGGAAAATCGTAGTTCAATGACTTTAGGTGCATGTACAAAAAGTTCTTGCAGTTGAGACTTAAGCTCTTAGGCACAAGGAAGCTGCTATCGTGGTATGATTCAAATTGCTAATATTTAGCCAATCAAAGCAGACTGAAAAATATTTATGTTTTCTTAACAGTTCAACATTTCCCTACAATACCTGGCTTGGTCTGGATTTGCTATACTTAAGCTAGTTTGATTCATTTGTAAGGTGCTTTCCCGATTTTGCAACTAATCCAACCTTTTTCATGTGGAAAATCTGGATTGTGACAGAACAGTCACGTCTTGATCAACCTCAGAGCTTCAGAATTGAAGTAAAAATCTTACAATTCCATGTGTTATATCTTATTGTTAAAGCAGCCGAAGCATTGAGTTCATTTTGTGCGTGTGTGACTATAATCTCAATAACATGTAAACTCTGTAATGTGACCATCTGAAACTGTGAAAGCATGTAGACTGGATATACTTTTTCATGTGATTCTGAAAGTGATTAGTAGTTGTTTGATGGAATACTGGCATATGGGTTAAGAAATGCTGACATATGGGTTAAGTCTGATAATTTAAATTTTCACCTTTAAAAGTCCATGTGTATTGAGTTAAAAGCCAATCATTTGATTTTATTTACAATTTAAGTTTCTGGGTCCATTGCTAGTTGTTTCTCTTTCTTCAAAAGATGCTTGATGCATTTGTGGATCCTACAACTTACAGTACCAAAGTCAATTTCTTGTTTTAATTGTATATGTATATATTTTGGAAACAACGTTGTTTAACAATATTCAGCAGATCCTTCTAGTATTCGGTGAATTTACTGGACTACATACACTGCACTGGGCACATTGTACCACTTAATGAATTTATTTCTGCCACTCAAACATTGTCTGGACACAGATGGTATGAAGGCGGGAAAGCAGGTCTTTCATGTAGAATTGTAGCAGTTATTCTTGTGCTTTTTATTCCCCTAATTATATTACTTGATTGTCCTGAATGTCTGGAAATATGAGAGCTGTCTGTCTATTTCCTTGTCATATGCTTTGGTTAAGATGTTTAGCACCATATAACATTTATTATCCTTGTCTATTTGCAGAGCTCTACACCAAGAGGATGTTTCAGCTGCTTCTGTCTGCTTATTCGACAATAAGCACCCAAGACACAGCTCTCTTTCTGGGAATGAATGAGGATGATGCCGCATATTGTAAGATTCTTTCATTAATGGCATTACCTCTGGTGTCATTGTTAAGCTTCTTCTGTAATAGGCTAATAGCATCAATAGCCGTGCTTTTATCCCTAAATCTCTTTGCGATATCTGTGACCTACTGATACTTGTTTTAGAAAATTTTTTCCTGCCTTTGCTGCCGAAACAGAAAATGCCAATTACTAAATCTATACAGAAATGGTAAAAGTTTACCACGCATATAACTGAAAAGAATGATTAATATTGACCAGATCATGTTTCGTAATTGTGAAATTTCATGGTGAAAACATATGAAAAGTGAGAGCAGCCTTGGTCAGAGTATCTTAACGGATGGATATCATTAAAAAGGTTTTGCTGTACCGTGAATTCTATATATATCAGAGTTAGCCAAAACTCAGACTGATAATAAGACATCAAGATATATATAAAATCAGAATAGAGTTGGCCAAAACTCAGACTGATAATAAGACATCAGGGGTAAGTATTATTCTAGCGCTCCTTGAGAACACTAGTCAGCCAAGCATAATAGGTTGTCACGTTTGTGTTAAATGTGATCTGCAGGAGTTTAATGCTATGGCTTGGCAACTAGGCAAAATTATGTATGATGTCATCTGGTCTGCCTAGTTCAATATTCTGATCTAATATGCACTAGTGTGGCTCCCTTCATCTGGATCTGTTCATTCTGGCATTTTGTTTTCGTTTTTGTTTTCTAGTCAGTCTAATGCTTGCCACAACCAGCAAGTTGGCTAAATAGGATGGCTGATAAATAAACATGTTTTGTTGTGATGAATAACTTCATATTCTGCCTGTCTATTGTTTGACTGTTTGCCAATGTGGTTTCACTTACAAGCAGATGTACAACAGCAAGGTTGGACTTTGGATCCTGCTTCTCGAATGTTGACTGTGAAGAAGCAGCCTCTTGTGACAGAGCAGAAACTAGATCCCAGCAAACTGCAGCGCTTGACAGAATACGTGTTCCACCTTGAACATTAATTTAATTTCTTGAATGGCCGAAACTGTCAATTCTCTTGTGAAATCAACTTTTGATTCTGGACAGAAATGCTTTCAAAGCATTTAGAACTCGGATCTTTCGGCAGATATTGAAATAGCAATTTTATGATTTTATTCTTTGTCGAGTCTGTCTTCCTATTTCTTACTCTATTACCTTTGTTATGAAATTTAAACTTTTACCCTATGGTAACAGAAATGGAATAGCTCCGGCATTAGTGGAAACTCTAGGATGAGTAGCGAGCTATGTGCATTCGTTCTCGAGTTTAGTAATTCTGTGTTACAAACTTCTGTATTTGCCAAATTTAGATCATAAATATCGTCACAGAGTCGCAGAGAGCTTGCTATAAGAAATGGACACTGAAAGTGATACTCGCTGCTTGGTAGTACCCCGAGTGCTGACCTACTCTTTCAACAGCCCATGACAATATTGTAGGTTTGAGTTGACTCCCTTTACCGAGTTCTAAGAATATTTTTCCAAACCTAGGAACTGGCTTAAGTTTGTCCAAATAGACTTTTAATTACAAAAATCAGTTATTAAAGAAAGAAAAAAAGGAAAAAGTAAGGAAGTGTTGCTCGTTTTAATAAAAGCACCAGCTCAACATTTGTAATTATAAATTAACAGACCTTAAAATTATAATATACCTATAGATTATAACAATTAAAGAATATATATGATAATCTATATGATTCGGATTATGAACAAATTAATGTTAATAAATAAACACAGTCGAGCCTCCAATCATTCAAGCTACACTCACATACATTTGTTGTTCTTCTTGTAGTTTGGCACCATCAAAGGCTTTGTCAAACTATAAATAGAATCAACTGAACGAAACCTCCTTTTCCTCGTCTTCATCAGGTTCAGGCACGACCCATATTCTTCATCGTCATCTTCATCGATCATCGTCGACAGTACTGCTTCGCTTGGCTTGTAATCATCGCCAGCTTCTGCCTCTCCGTCTCTCTTAATGCTTCGTTCTCGTAGTTTATTATTGATCATCTTTTTGTTCACAGTATTTTCGTGGTGATGAATTCTATTCAAGTCGTCTCTGCAAAGTAGCATAAGCTGCCGAGCAGCTTCTATTTCCAGCTCCGATAGCGATGAGCTCATCGTCGGATTTGGTCTTTTTTTTTTTAATTTGCAGATGAAAATTTAGCCATGAGTATGAACGTGATTGCGAATACAGAGACAGAGGAGAGTTCAGTTGATGGAGCTTTTATAGAGAGACTCGTCGTTGGAGACAATTACTAATGCATGATAAAGACGCGTACGCAGGTCGGTTTAGCACAAGAATAAAATCGAAATAACTTTTGATCCCTATGCTTTTATAATTTCTCATCTGATGGTATGGTTTGTTTGTTTACATCAGATGAGTCCCTAATGACTGGCTGTTAAATAACCAAATTAGCCTCATAATATTTATTTTTGACAAGATTATTTATTAGCATTAAAAAATATTTCAGGCATTTACAAAGTAGATGCTACTCAAGTGTTATGTGGACGCCAAGTCCTCCCTCAACATTGAGAGTGTAAAATACTAGTTGTTAAGTAATAAAAAGCACCAGCTCTGCCATGCCTTCATTTCCCACCCCGAGGCGAATTACCTCAGCTGAATGGCGCGAGAAGAGCCCCGGTCAAACGCCTTATACAAACATGTGCCAACCAGAGACGAGCATCGACCAAAGGAATACACCGATCGGATACGCATACCGACCAGATACCCATCACCCGAAGAAAGGACACACAATTTCATGAAATCGCGACAGTTTCGCTATGCCCCGAACTGTTGAGAGAGAAATGGCATCCCACGTTTGCCCACACTCCGGTAGTTGGGAACCCATGAGGGGCTGCCATTACCCGATAAAGGAGGGGGATGAAAAGCATACAGAAAACGTGGGACAACAGCTATAAAAAAGGGGGGAAAACGATGAAAAAGGGGGACAGAAAAATTGAGAAAAAGGAAAACTCTACCAAATTGAAATAAAAATTTTTATACAAATTGTTTAGAACATTAGAAGAGATCAGACCATTTTAAATTACATAGTTTTCCCGTAAACACTTTGTGCTAACTTAAGCATCGAAGGGTTTACGCCAGTAAAACCACCGGCGTCTCTGATCTTTTATTGTGAGTGTAGGATTAGAAGGGAGAAAAAAATGGTGATTCCAATCTCTGTAGCTCTCGCAGTTGCAGAAGAAGACAAAGGGCTGCATCCTCTTCAGTGAACATACAAACGTTGGTGGAGCAATCTGATCAGGCATAGGGCGAGCAAATTTCAGCATCAACACTAGTTTATATTAATTATAATATTTTATGAATTGTAAATATTTGTAGATTGAATCCCCATAAAATCAAGACACTTTTCATCTGATTCTTGGCAAGAACATATGTTAACATTAAAGGGTAATTCAAGCGTTTAAGAAATGACCTATTTTATACAAATGGAAAACTTGTGTCTTTCACTGAGAAAATGTAAGAGATTAAGGATGCAGATGTTATTAGCCATAAAGTAAGAGTCCTTCCGGCAGTTTCATAAACTCTTTTGTCGTTTTGTTTTATAGGAAAAATATATCGCAATTATTTTTAGAAGAAAATATTTTTGTCAAATTATAATTAATTAATGTCACTTATTCAAGTTGTTTCCTAGTTAGGTTTAAACTGCTCCAATTTTACTCTTACCATCTTAGGGTTTATATTGTTTTCTTTTTCTTTTTCCTTTTCTTTTAAACACACTTGAGGGTCATGTTAAAGTCCTGTTTAATATTGAGCTATTGTAATTTTTAAGATACAGTTGTAAAAAAAACTATAATTATAAAAAAATAATAATAGTATATAGTAACTAAATATAATTTTTAAATAATAATTTTAACATAATTAGTAAAGATATAATAGATTTTTATCACACAAGTATAAAGTCAAATTAACTTAGTTTCTAAGTTACCACAGCTAGTGTTTACAAAATATTTTAGTACCGTGTCTTTTAAAGTAAAGTTACTTATTCTCAATCCCAAATAGGGCTTAAAACTCTAAAAACTTTCTAATTTTCTCTAATCTCAAATTTCTCTACGGTATAGCACTCTGATAACATTTTCCAGAATTTCGAATATAACAATAGTAAGATAACCTTTATTTTTAAAAGTATCTTTTAAACAAAGATACTAAACATTCCCTAAACATCTAACCCTTGTATGCATATAATATTCACTAAATTACATAACCTTTATAAATTATTGTCAGTAAAAGGTGTTGATGCCGAAATTCGGTCAAGCTGATGATCGCGACCAGATTGTCTCATCAACGCTTTAATTTATTTTGATGGGACACTTGTCACTCGCTGCTATATTGGAATTTTAATTGTACTGATACTTCATTTGATCTACAACAACAAAAAATTGTCAGGGGCGCCAAATTTTTTCTGGCAAAAGCCCTCCGACGCTCAAGTCAGCAATCAAGTTTTCTTTGCAAGGAAAATAATAATGCGACTCTTGTGATTTTAAGTATTTTGTATTTTTTACCAGAATTCTTTTTCAGCTGGAAAAAGAAAAAAGTCCCTTTTTTCTAGATCTCCCCCAATTCTTATAGACAACTATGCATGTCGCGCGTTATTACTCGTTCTTTAATGCGCGGTCGTTTTCAAATTGAATGTGCCACTTGAATCTAAGAGTTAATATATCCGTTTGTGTAGTTATTGAGCTACCGTTATAACAACTGATTGGGCTTTAAACATTATATCAGATCGTGCATATACGTTACGAGTGAGCTTCCAAATAAAACTTAACAATATGAGATATAATTCAAAACCATGCGACCTGATTCTGGTCTCCTCACAGAACGTTGGTCGTACTTGCACATGCGACCAGATAACTTTCTCCTCGAACTCAATTAACTATCTTTTCATGCTCCAAACAAAAGTATAATTATATTTATCATTATTCAGTCAAAAAAAAAGTTAAACAACCCATTTAATGGCAAAAGCTAATGGATGAGGGCGGTGGAGAAGTACTTTTCCAAAAATATAAAGACGTATTTGTTATTTTCATGATAGAATTAGTTCGGGAATGTAAATGCCTTTCATACAAACTATGATACCTTTTCCTCGCTAACTAAAAGCATTCGTAATTTTAGTCATGTTGCTAATGTGAATCATTTTATCCAAAAAATTAAAAAAAAAAATTAGAGGAGTCCTTATCATATTGTTATGAATGAAGTGTTCAACAATAATGATGATATGGTAAATGCCGGGACAGGTGACATGATTTTGTGATGCCTTCTTAAATGGTGTATGTTCAAGCTATGAATTAATAATTAGTTAGATAACACCATGTATTATTATTATTCACGATAAGATGGTATAAATGTCATCCATTAAATCACTGCAATATAGTTTAAACTCGCATATATATAAATAGAAAGGAAAAATGGAAAATACTAGCTCATGCAATGTGAATTATATTGGTGGTAATTAAAAATTTGATAATCCTTTATTGATCAAGGAGTACTCTTTTGACATTTTTTGAAAAATATAAGGGAGACAAGTTCAAGTTGGGCATTTACAAAACCCTTGCTCATCCGATCGAAAAGCTTCTTTCAGCAACTTCTCTCTCTCTATATATATATGTATATCGACAAAAGTAATTGATTCTAAAAATTAAATGAAGCTACGATACCATATATTATTAAGCTCGACGGCCAGCCTACTCGCATTTCTTCTTCTTAGCACTTGAGCCAGCCACCGGTAGTGGATTGGTTAAACTATAAATAGAATCAATGGAACGAAACCTCCTCTTTTTCCTCGACTTCATCGAACACTCATGATCATCATCGACCATCGTTGACATTAATCCCTCATCGACAACTGTACAAGAGGATAAATCATCATCTGCGTCGCTCTCGTGTCGTCGTTCTTGTAATTTACAATTACTCGTCTTCTTCTGCAAATCCAAATCCAAATCCATGCAAAGTTGTATCAGCTGCCGGGCAGCTTCTATTTCCAGCTCTGAGAAGGTCATCATGTTCAGATTTCTTCTTCTTTCTCCAGTACTTGTAGATGAAAATAATTTAGCCATGGCTTGCTAAAATTCAGAAATTAGAAGGTGGGGTGGGCTTTTTATAGACAGCTTCCAATCAAAGTAAATTGCATGAACAAGACGCGTAAGAGTCGGTTTGTGAATCCGGCTTCTCTTAGGAAAAATAATAATAATAATAATAATGTCGTTTTGCGTTTTCGTGGATAAATTTAATTATTTAATTATTATTGTATTATAAAAATGGGTCTTCATTTCTTTTTCTTCGAGGGCAAGTCACGTTTTCCTTTTGTAGCAAAGATTGACGAGTCGGGTGACGGGCATTTTCATCTTTGATTTTCGTTGACAAAAATGCCCTTATTTATTGGTCAGAATTCCTTATGAAAGGAGGAAACAGGTCCCTTTTTTCACCAGAAATTTGTCAAAATGAAGTAATGAACAAAGATAAACCAACCAAATTTTTTGTATTTATCTTTAAATAAAACTTTTAATTTAAATAACAATATAAGACAATAATAACCTAAATATTTAGTAAATAAATGGCAATATATTATTCTACTTTCTTTACGTAAAATTATTTTTATTATTTTGTTTTAAATACACAAAAAATATTCTTATTTTGTTTAATTATTTATTATTTAGAAACTAAAAATAAATTTATAAATTTTATGTGATAATTTACTTTTTTCCTAAAACACTAAATTCAAAAATAAATTTAAATTAAAGGATTACATTTGACATTAATAAATAAAGTTATATTATATTATAAAACAATATAATATTAGATTTACTATGTTATAATTTAATACTTAATTTCAAAACTTAATAATAAAACTCTAAAACATTAATAAATTTAAATGATATTAATTTAATTTGAAAACTAATATAAATTGATGTTATTTTAAATAATATGGTCCATATTACATGGATTATAGTATTACAATTTAATACAACACATTATAATAAAATACAATTAGAATAGTATAATATAATATAAATGTATCAAAAAAATGAGATAATTATCCACCGACCACATTTTTTTTAGCATTTTAAAAAATACATAATATTTTTTTTGGCAGCGGTCCACCTGAAGTTAACATTTTTTTTATTGGTCCACTCCCATTATAACACTGTAAAAACTTTACTGACATCATAAGGGTAAAACTTTCATTTCGCAACGATATTGTTTAAAGACAAAAGTGGACAGGTGCAAAACAACATAACTTCAAGTGGAGTTTAGCAAAAAAAAAATTATGTATTTTTCAAAAAATGCAAAAAAAAAATATGTGGTTAGTAGGGTGGATAATTGCCTTTTTACATTTGGGGGTAAAAAAATCATTTATATAATATTCTGTTAGTTTTCTTAATAGTTTGAAGACAGAAGTAGATAAATGCAAAATAATATAATTTGGAGTGGAGTTCAGTAAAATAAAATTAAGAATGATATATTTTGAAAAAGTGTGAAAAAATAGGTGATTAGTGGATAATTATCCAAAAAATATAATATAATGTAATACAATATGATACACAAAATTATATTAATTTAATATTATTCAAAATTTAATATGATATAATGTGATGCGACAAACGCAACCTAAACGCAACCATATTTACTGCAGATAGGATGAAGAGCGTCCACTCACATTCGTTGGATACGGTTTAATAATTTTAAATTTACTTGGGCCGGTTATACATGTATTGGGCTTTCTTGTCTCCGTTAAGTCTAGAGAGTGCGACCCATATGTCCCATAGGGCTTTGGTGTGGCCCAATGATTCTTAACTGAGTTATCACTAGTTAACTTTAACTTTTTTTTAATTTATTATTAACTCACATAATTAATTTAATTTTCCTGGTCATTACATGATTAATGTACAACAGAAGGCTAGATCCTCATCCTTTGCTGCCATATTTCTTGTAAGAAAATAATAAAATCATTAGTTACCATGTGAATATCATTCAACTTTCGGAAGCGCTTGACCACCTCTAATATTCAAGTATGACTAAACATGCCCAGTATAATTTTATAATACACTAGTTGTTAAGGATGTTGAGAAGAGAGACTCTAGTTTTGGTCAAACGCATACACAAGCTCTCAATTCCTTGACTTGACCAAGATCTTGAATGCACAATTCCGACTCATATTAACAGGTTTTGAGCTTGCAAGATGTTACCAGATTTGCTTGTCTGGTCAACGAGACCAATAACAAGGGAGCTCAACGTCGCGGACCGTCCAAAATTCCAGGCATTTTGATGATGATAATGAAGAAGATGTAGCCTTTAATCCGCACAAAAGCCCGTCGATTGCTGAAAGAAAGGGGTGTGGTCTAGAAGGCAAACTGTTTGAGTGAGTATGGAGACCAGAGATAGCCATTTTAATTTATTAAAAAAAAAAGAATGCTTATTTCACTATTGATGAATGATTAATTGAGTCCTCTAATTTGCCTTCTTCACATTTTACATCCGTTCAATATAATACCAAGTGGGGTGAGGAGACATGAGGAATCTTAGCCTTTTAATAAATCAACAATTTGTAACATGATTTTGATGTGGATCAAAGTGCATTATCAGCAATGTTTTTGCAATGTCTCCCTCCCACCAGCTTTCCAACTCACTATTGTAAATAGAATAATAATGATAATTAATGATCAATAAGCTACAAATTATGCAAATGCACGAGTGGCGTTGACACGGAAGAAAAGTCTTGTCACTTGTAGATAATCGTGTAAAACGTGTGTATAATTATTTTAATGGTCAACTTTTGGATTGATGAATCAATTTAAATTTCCAGATACATCGTATGATTGCTTTGCAACTGCCAGGCAAGATCTGCAAATTATGTTCATCAATGCCTTTAAATATGATTGTCATGCAATAGAAGACAAGATTCCTATGCTTGGCTGTTACATGTTTTTCTATGGGATAGGAAAATGAAACGTGATCTGTTAATGCTATTTGATATGGTGCCTTTGTAACAGGGAGACATGTAGCACATTTTTTGCCACTTGATCAAAGCCTTAGAGTTCTATGTCTACCATGTGAAGATCATCAAAAATTGCTTATGCTGCTCTTCCTTAATCTGTAGACAACTTGAATCTTGACAACTCCATGTACATATATTAAACTGTTGGCATCTGAATCTGCCGATGAATTGGCGCAAGTCCACAGACAGCGAGAGCATTTTTCGTTACCTAAAGGCTGTGAAGATTGAGTCTACAATGCAAGTGAATCTTCTTAATTGGTATTATTCTATCATATACCAAGAGACAATTGGAATCTTGACAACTTAATTTTTTATGTCTATTTTTTGCATTGTCTCTATTATTGGTTTTATGTGTGATCCATAGAGTAAATTTTTATTCTTAATTTAAAGATTTAACCCATTTACAATTTGAATCATTCACTCCTGAGATTAAAACATAGAGTAAATAAAAAATAAAATGAAAAAAATGAAGATATTCCAGAATATATCACATAATACTTTGAGTTTGTATTCAAAATTATATGATTAGAGTAATGTGCAAGTATGATTCGCATTTAGGTATAAACATTTTGTAATCTAATTGCTGAGGATGTTGAGAAGGGAGACTCGAGATTTGATCAATCGCCTAGACAAGGATTCGAGTCCTTCTTCAAGATATTGAATGCTGGACTCCAATTCTTTAAGCTGGTTTTGCAAGCAAAAGATGTTATAAGATTTAATAGTCTTGTGATCAATGAGTGCAGCATCCACCTTCCCAAACTCATTAATGTCATTTTTGTCTTCTTGGCATGCTATTCTTTTGGGGCGGATTAGCTTTGAAACCAATGAGAAGCCGCTTAGCATTGATCCAGTCCTTCGGTCTGCGACAAGGGACAGTAAGGATTCAAATGCAGTGAAGGTGACCTCTTCAACCTCTTTCAACATGCTAACATGTTTCTCATTGAGCGGAGATAAACATTTATTTTCCATGCCTTCCAAGTTCCCCGAGGCCTTATGGGTTGTCTTTTTCACTGCCTTCCTAGAGGCTAAGTACTTCTTAATCTCACTTGTAAGCTCAGTTTCATCGCCCTTTCGTCTGCGCAAAGCTGATTGGAGTCCCTGTACGGATTGCTTAGATTGCAGCAATGCATTCTGTGCAATGCTGCAAATATCCAAGATCCTCAAAGATCCATTCACCAGCTCATCAACCAATTTCCTGTTACTGATTTGGGATAAAGCTTGTTGAGTGAGGGGCAATTGAAGTATTTTGTCAACACAATCATGTAAATCTTGAAGGCCATTTATGATGTGGCCTATATTTGAAGCAGCTTGAGAAGACCTTAATCTGCTCAAAGTCTCTTCAACTTCTGAAGTGAATGGGTGTGATTTAGTCGGCAAACTGTTTGATCGAACATGGAAAGAGGCTGCCATTTTTCCCTTGCTCTGAATGAGAAAGCTACAAGTTGACTAATATTGCCTTCATTTGGTTACCATTTGCACATTATATATATCAATTTATTAATTTAATGAAGAAATGAAAATTAAAATAAAGGGCTATGCTCAATATGTTATCCTGTTATGCTATTTTAAAAAAATGCATGAACACTGATAATTATATATATATATAAATCGACTATAATAGTTTATGTAACAGATGCATGCACAGACGTTGCCTCCAAGATCATGACTACAAGAAAAAGAGTAATTTCGGTGGGCAAATATCATTTGTGAATACACAAAAGTCATTAGAAAAACTCATTTTCGAGCGGGACATGCCGTCGACAGTCATCGTACTAAGTTTATAAAAAATAACATGGAATCATCAAAGGAAAAAATTATTTCCGAGCCGTTGAAAATGAAATTAAACACCCTAAAAAATAAGATAGGATAAACCTAGTATTTTTTTTTTTTTGCAACCATAACTAGCTGTTCAGCCTCTGTTTAAAGCTTCAAAATCGCACCCAAGTGTATATCTTGATCACGTAAGTTAATAATGATCTGTAAAAATTTTTCCCTCTGCAACAATACAAGAAAGGGCATTCCAGTTTAGATTTGGTTCCCTGTAGAAAGAACATGATTCTGCAACGCTCGTGCATTCTTGTAGTTTATTAATTTAATTAAGAAACGAAAATTAAAATAAAGGGCTATGCTCAATATTATCATATTATGCTAATTAAAATATAAAAAAATCATGCATAATAATTTGTATAGCCAGTTGCACAGACATTGCCCACAAGAGAAAAACAGAGCCAGCTGGATCGACAAGACGCTTCACTTTCGTACAAAAAAATTGAATAGCAGAGAAGATTCATAAATTAGTAGCAAGCTAATGATCTGTCTTGTTCAATGCATGGAGATATGATGTTGGCAAAAATCTGAAATGCATGGAGGATAAACATGTCCCATCTTCTTCCAGCCAGGACAAAGTGGGTTGTGCTTAAGATTTTACTTGAGGTGGAAGTACCCGGTCTTGAATATTCTCTAAAATTGATGCAGTTCTTCATCTCCAGGCGAAAGTCATCATCAAAACTGAAGTTTTAGTAAATGAACAAGAGGGAAAGCAAGAACAACAAACATGACTTTATAATATCAGAAAAATTTTAATGAGGTTTGTAAGTAACGCGCTGCAGTATTTGATCGTTACCCTAACGGGCAAACAAAAAGCACCTTGAGGGCCTGTTCGGTGCCATTTTAAAGAGATTGTTTTCATTTTTGTTTTTAGAGTTTAGATATAATACATGTTTGGTGGGTGGGCTGAATTCAAAAAATAAATTGTAAAACAAATAATTCAAGTTTGCATTTACAGTTATAAAACAGAGAACGTCTTCAACACGTTCTCAATGAATCACAAAACTAAATTCTAAAATACATTACAAAACAAAACCAGATCAAAATTCACAGTTCTCTCTCTCCATGATGTTACTCTTCTTCCACCACAATTCACCGTCATAGCTCTCTCTCTCTCTCTGCGACAGATCTCCAACCAAAATCGGCTTCTGCTGTTGTTGCGTCTCGACTGGTGGTGGTGGTGCTGCTTCGTCTCCGTTCTACTGCGGCCATGATGGATCGACTGCTGCTGCTGCGTCACCGTCTCAATTTGGTGGCGGCGGTGGTGCTGCGTCTGCTCAGCTTCGGCCATAATGGATCGGCTGCTGCTGCTACATCTTTGTTGAGGATCGACTGAAGCTGCTACTGCCGTTGCGTATCTGCTCCGTCTCGACTGGTGGTGGTGATGGTCGTGCTGCGTCTCTGCTCTGCTTCGGGGAGGGTTTAATTTCATTTTCTGCTGAACCGATTGAACCTATTTTTCATTTTGTCCGATTGCTTGAAGCATACCGAGTCAATTTCGCCATTTAATTGGGTGAACAAAACAAACAAAAATTATTTTTATGGATTTGTTGGTAATTTTCAATAGGAATGGCTAAAAATGGATTCAAATCAACCCGATCAGATTAGTGATTGGATTGGAAAAAAATTCATCCGAACTCAATCCAAACCTATAACCCAATCTAATCACTCAAATATGTTTGGATCGGATCGAGCAAAATAATCGGGTTGAGTTCGGTTTTGATCGGATTTAGATTAAAAGCGGTTTGAATTGGAAAATGAAAAATTTATGCCCATCTTTGGACTAAAATTTATATATATATATATATTAGTTTTCTGGTCCAGGATATTAAAGTGTGGGAAAAGTTTTAGAAAACTTTAAAATCACGGGGTTTTAAAGGTTTATAACTTGAAGCGCTTAAATCAAACAGTTTATGCATTTTTCTAGACGTTCCCGTATTTTAAAATTCTGGACTGGAATATAAAAATGTTCCAGTCCATAATATTAAAGTTCGGGAACATCCGGGAAAACATATAAATCATGCAGTTTAAGTGCTTCAATTTGTAAGCCTTTAAAATTCTGGACTGGAACATTTATATAGATATATATTTATAAGCCCTCCAACTAGGGTTTCTTCTTCGCAGACTCAGGCGGCAAGTAGGCAGGCAGAGCTTCAATCGTGAACAATGGTGAAGGGCAGGCAAGGCGAGCGCGTCAAACTCTATGTTCGAGGAACAATTCTGGGATACAAAAGGTCAAAATCACACCAGTATCCAAACACATCATTGATTCAGATCAAGGGAGTGAACATAAAGGAAGAGGTGACGTGGTACTGAGGCAAGCGTTTGGCTTACATTTACAAGGCCAAGACTAAGAAGAATGGGACACACTATCGTTGCATTTGGGGAAAAGTTGCCAGATCTCACAGTAACAGCGGCGTCGTTCGCGCCAAGTTCAAGTCCAATCTCCCGCCCAAATCCGTGGGAGATAGAGTTAGGGTTTTCATGTATCCCAACAACATATGAGCAACATGGTTCGAATAGCTACTAGATCCAAAAGTAAGGTACCTTCTGAATTTGTGATTTATTCGTTTAAGAGTTATGTTTCAAGATTTTGGACTCGAGAGTTATACTGGCTAGCGTGTTGGCTTTTACTTTTGTTCAATTAGTGTGGATTTTGGAACATTAATTTTAATGTTTATGCTTTGTTTTTTTTTTAAATTTTCTTATCATGATATCAAATTACTTTATCAAACAAAAAAAATATTTCTATATATATATAATGAAGAAATATTCCTAAACAGTTGAACAAAAATTTTGCAATTTACATTAAAATTAGTGAGATGTAAGTGTGGAGAAATACCATTAGTTAATTTTTTTTTTCAAATTATAGCTTTCTTTACTATTAGGTTTCTTTATCATCAGCTCTTGAACATTAAAATTTTACAATTTATATATGATAATAATTACAATATGAAGAAATACCATCAAAATTTCAAAACACAAAACTCGGGTTGCCGAGTTGGAGAATTTAGGTTTCTGGGTTGGAGTGGAGCTTGGAGGCGAGGAACTTGGTGATGGACGGTTGCAGCAGATCAGGTGGTCGCATCTGTAAATGATCGGTGGTGGCTGTGCTACGTCCGTCAGCGTGGGTTTGCTTTTGGACTGAAACCCAATCTGTGGAACCCGATCGTGTGGGAAACCCGATTTATGAACACTAAATAGTGAAGATTGGAGGAGAATAGAGTGGGTTGTGAGGATTGAATATTGGAGAAGAGTCGAAGAAGAGTGAGAGCATGAGGTTGTAAAGTATGAGTGAAGGTTGTGTTATGTGATTGCATGTGTGTATGTGTGTGTGTTTCACTCAAATCATGATTTTGCTTTTTATTTCTTTCTTTTTTAGCCAAATCTGATCGGATTTTTGGATCAAATTGGGTTTCACCTTATCGGATCCCAATATGATCTCGTTGGCTAAAATGAATCCGATCGGGTTGGGTTAATAACCCGATCCGATCCAAACCCGACATTTTTCAAATTGGGTCGGCCCAGGTCGGATCCGGTCGGGTTATTTGTCCATCCCTAATTTTCACATAGATTGACTATTATATTTCTTATTATTTGTTAGTAGTACATGATATCTATATATATTTATATACATATGTAGAACATAAGTAAGATTAACACACATAATATAAATTATATAGTTAACATTATATTAATATATGATACTTGTCTATATAAGTAATAATAAATTTATACCTAATAATAATATTGATACCAATTAAGATTTTATATCAACTTTTAAAAATTTTTAAAATTAACAATTTTTGGGCAAATTAACAATTCTTAAAAAAAAGAACAAAAAGATATTCGACTAGGTGGAGTTGTTTAATGTGAAATCATATTTACGGTAGTTTGTGTATGTATTAGTTAAACAATTACTTTTTAAATTATAAGTATGACGTAAATATTTTAGTAAAAACTATTTTTAAAAATGGTATTGGCAAACACATACTCACTATTTTTATCCTTCTCAATTGTGTCTACCGAATACTTATTACTATTTTAAGTTTTTAAATATAGGATACAACAAATAATATCATAATATATTTAAATTTGAAATACAACAACTACAAAATACCATTTTCATTATCATTTTTGTTTTCAGAAAAAAATAATACCGAATAGGGCCTTAATTACCTTAATAAGCATAAAGCATTTATGTCTATCATAGTAGTTTAACTCCACTTTGATCAACCTCTCAGCCTAGTATAAGCTGCTGAATAAAATCCCATGTCACCTCAAACTTTATTTTGAAAGTTCAAAATCTCGCGTGTACACCACAACTCCAAAATTTGCAGCTTGTTTTGCACATCTTCAAATTTCCAGTATGAGTAGTTGACATGACTCTCCTCGACCCTTCTGTTGGATCTGAGATGAATACTGCAGTAATCACTGTATTATTTGTTTTGTGCTTGTATCTAAAGCTTATAACATGACTCAATCCATGAATATCTGTAAAACTGGCCTAAGGTCTCCACTATAAATGTATAAAGAGACTCTAGGCCTCATCCAAATATATATATATATATTCAAAATGTGATGTTTTACATCTGACTACATATACGTATATGTTAAATCTATACAAATGAACATAAACGTGCTCAAAATACAAGTCATACAGCAATGTGTGTCGTGGTCAATCTTCAATTGATTAAAAAATAAACTACATGAAATCCTATAGAAACCTAAGAGAAATGGGGTAAATAAGAAAATAGTGAGATTTCAGCTCAACAAGTGGACATAATTTGTATACAAAAATAAAGTAACGTTTATACATGACAAAACTGCACCAAATAGTACCTAAAGGAAATAATTGCCATAATCGCCAGGATCATCATCTCCCGAGTAGATCCAAAAAGAAAAAACTTTCATACCTAATGCAATTAACTCCATTGCATGCCCAGCACCTAACGGGGAGGGTACACATTTGTAACTTGCAATTACATCTCATGACTCAATCAATCATGTGGGTTTCTAAGACACAGGCAGGTACAAGATAGTAGTATAGTTATTTTCCAGATTATTCTACTATTGTTGTTCTGTTTCTTAGCTTAGTATGTAGAGTTCAGAGGCTAGCTATATTGCTACATATATAGTTTGGAACTAATGGAATAAAGGCATGTAAGATGCTTCTGCAATATTTCCTCTTTCTTTTCTTCTATCTCAGTTTCTTTTCTTGGTGATAATTTCTACATATCACATATTTTATTTGATCTACAAATAATGTTAAACAATAATTGCTAGTGGTATCTTTCGAATAGATTTATACAAAAAAATGTCTCCCAAGTGTCATCCATAAAATTGTAACAAATAAGACAATTAATAAAGGTTCTAGTTAATCCAATGTATAGTAAAACCTCTCTATAATCATAATGTTTGTATCAAATTAATTTTATGACTATGGGAAGGTTATAACTTAATCGAGGTGCAGTTACAAAATTAGTTATCCTTAGTTTAAGTGATATAAAGTGTATATATATGCTACATTGCTAATTAATTAATACAGCATGTTAAATCTAATGTATGGATATTGATAAAAAAAGATAAATATAGTTTTAAAAATCTAGTAATTCTATGTAGTGTTAGGAATATGCTAAATCATCTTAAAAGTTTACAAAATAAATCATTGTCTCAAACAACTTTAGAAAAATATTTTATTCTATTTTAAAATTTTAATAGAATATAGCATATATTCTGTAATATGATTATCAATATACATTGCTTCATAACTATTAATTTTAATTCTTATGACTAGAATGAGAAATTGGGATTGGAGAAGCTAAGCGGAATGTAACACCCGTTCCTCATTTGTTTGAATTTACTTATGCTTATATATTTATTTGCTTATTTTTGTTTGTGTTAATTTATTTTAATTACAGTTATTTGAGATAAGGTATCATATTTTTCTTTAAAATTAAATTATAAAGGATTATCTATCTTTATCGTATAATATATTTTTATAAGGGCATGTGTTTTTATAAAACTTAAACTCTTCCTATCTCCCTACGATTTAAAACTCTTCAACCAAATAAATGTATAAAAAAAAGAAGTTCTAGGATTTGATTTTATGTACGTTTGAAAGAAGTTTTGAGGTATTTGTCCTTCTTTAATACATACTTTCTAGTACAATTTTATGTATTTGATGATGCATGCATGTACTGCTCTCTTTATCATGAATGACTAGTTAGGCATTATGAGGCATGAACATTGTTATTTGATTACTATTTTTTTCCTTTTATTTGATTTAATTTCTACACATCCATAAATTAAAGTAGACATCCTAAGGTTTTCAATGAAGTATTTTGTGTAAAGAGATCCAAGTAACCAGCTTGTTGTGATTTTTGGATTAGAACAGTGGTGCTGGAAAATTCTGATTTTCAGCAGCATGTCTGATTTTGCCGATTTTTCTGACTAAATAAATGATCTCTGAAAATTATCATGATTTTTTTTAATCCTCATTAGAGTACTTATAAAAATTATTAAAAATCGTTATGTTAGGCTGTTGCAATTTTGGAGACTGCTTTCTAGAATTGCAATGGCCAATGCTAAAATGTTTTTTAGTCTATTAAAAGGCTTTAAAAAGACCTATAAAAATTATATTCATATAACATTATGAGTCCTCTATGATTTATTTTATTTGACTAATTTTTATTGAGTTAACATTGATTTATGAATTTTTGAATCGCAAAACACAAACCTGAAAGTTTTTGGACAAGTTTGCTGGTCTCTTAATATAAATTCGTTTAAAATAGTTTCCATCTTCAAGAACTCTAAAAATTTAATGTGCAATATCTTAATGTTTCTACCGTTGTAAAATCAAGTGACCTAATTTTTATGAGTTTTTATTAAATATTTTAGCAATTTTCTAATTTAGCGACCTTTGTTTTTATCACTACTGAATAGTATGGATATTTGCATGTAAAATTCTTTTTGCAATATGTTTATGAATTTTGTTCATTTTTTTGAATTTTTATATGAAATGCTACACATGTTTATGGAATTTTTTTTTTTTAATTTTCACAGTTTTCCAACATATGATTTGTTAGCCTAAAGGGCTACATATAATGTAATTTTGATGATAACAAACATGTGTCTTAGGTGATTTAATAAATATTGTATTTCACATTTTCACTAGTTTTTGAAGAATAATATTTATGCAAGTGAATCAAGTGAAATCAAGTTGAAGACACTCAACGGATAACGGTGAAATCAAGAATAAAGTTTAGAGCTCAACGGATAGATTATTGTGATAAATTCTTGTAAAGCCGGTATGATTTAATTGATGCATGATTTAGCATTTGAGAAACTCAAGATAGTATGTTATCACATGCGGGTTTAGAAGCCCGGATAAAAAACCTGGGTCCGAGAGGTGTCGGGCTTGAGCCCGGCCCGCACATGGAAAACCGAGCTTAAACCTGGGTCCGGACAGCCGTTTCACTCATCCGGTCCCGTCCCGGGCAGCACCAAACCCGGACCGTCCCTGGGTTTTGCCATGCCTGGTCCATTTGGTCAAAACATATTAACTTGTTGCATTAAAATAGCCCAATGGCACCACCAGTATCACCACCAAGAAATTTCCATAGCCATTTGCTGGGTTTTTTGGCTTCTCTTGGTGCCTTTTTCTCTTTGCAACTTGGCTGATCATTCATGTGATAATTTCAACAACCAAGTCCACTTTTGTTATTTATATATAATACATTTTCTGTATATATCAACTTTGTAATTAGTATGTACAGTGTAGTTAGTTAATATAATTTTTTTTTGATTGATTGTTGTTGAGAGTAAGATGAGTAAAAGGTATGCATCATTACTGAAGCACAGCTCTAATGTCGTTGATGGGATCAATCCATTGTATTGTTTTTGCATTATGCATGGACAGAGAATGGAAAGAATGGAAATTGAGTTGGAATATTAGACTGTATACATCTGCTTATTCGGTGTAATACAAGTAAATTTTACTTTGAATTCGAACACTCCATCCAGAGGTGGCCGTTTTAATTTATGAAAAAACAGAATGCTTGTTTAGCAAACGATGAGTGACTAATTGAGTCTTCTAATTTGCAATGTGAATTATATTGATGTTATTTCGATAATCTTGTTTTGAAGGAGTACTCTTTTGACATTTTTGAAAAATATAAGCGACGACACAAGATGAAGTTGTGCATTTACAAAACCAGCGCTCATCCAATCGAAAAGCTTTTTCTTCCAGCAACCTCTCTCTCTCTCTCTCTCTCTCTCTCTCTCTCTCTCTCTATATATATATATATATATATATATATATGTGCACAAAAATAATTGAGTCTAAAAATTAAATGAAGCTAACAAGTCATCATCTTAGAACTTGAGCCAGCCACCGGCAGTGGGTTGCTTAAACTATAAATAGGATGAATGGAACGAAATCTCCTCTTTTTCCTCGACTTCGTCGAACACTCATGATAATCATCGACCATCGTTGACATTAATACTTCATCGACAACCATACCAGAGGATGAATCATCATCTGCATGGCTCTCTTGTCGTCGATCTTGTAATTCACAATTACTCGTCTTCTTCTACAAATCCAAATCCAAATCCATGCAAAGTTGTATCAGCTGCCGAGCAGCTTCTATTTCCAGCTCTGAGAAGCTCATGTTCAGATTTCTTCCATTTTCTCCAGTACTTGTAGATGAAAATGATTTAACCATGGCTTAGGCTTGGCTGGTTATAAATTAGAAATTGGAAGATGGCACGGGGTTTTTATAGAGAGCTTCTATTCAACGTAAATTGCATGAACAAGACGCGTAAGAGTCGGTTTGTGAATCCGGGTTCTCTTCGGAAAAAAAAGCACTTAATAATATCGTTTTGTGTTTATGTTGATGAATTATTTATATTTTTTAATTGTTATTATAAAATTGGGTCTTTATTTATATATTTTTTTCCTTTTCTTAGCGGACAAGTCACGTTTTCCTTTTGTAACAAAGATAGACGAGTACGGCATTTTCATCTTTAAATTTCATTGACAAAAATGCCCTCAATTATTGCTCATAATTCCTTATGAAGTGAGGAAAAATATCCTTTTTTATCGCTTTAATTAGAAATGCTCTTTGTAAACAAAATTTGTCAAAGTCAGCAAAGACTGATTAAGCAAATCAGCTAGAAATATTTTTTGCGTTAGTGATTTTGCATAAATATTTGATTAGTCATTCTCCAGTATGGATATATTTATTCTTTTAAATGTGGATCCAACTTAACACCGTATGGTGTTATAGTTAATTGAATAAATAACGATAAAAGTACGTTAACATCATAAGTCAAAGTCGTATTTAAAATTGTGAACGTTCGCACTTGAGAATGATTAAACATTTGGAACTTTTCTGAATTGCAAAATAATATAACTTTTAAAACAATTATACATTAAGTTTACATAAGAGAGGATTAAGAGGATAAATTCTATAGGTACCATGTCAGCCATATAGAGCTGGTAAAATGGTTACGGCCATGTTCGCATCATATTAGCTTTGTATCATGTCAAATTTAGTCTGATTCAAACACGATCCATTTAATTATGTCAAAATATTTAGACCCTAATTCAACATGGAAAATAAATGGTGTTACTCAATAACTCTGTGTGTGTGTGTGTGTGTATAAATATATATAAAGTCATTCTTAGGTGCGGGCATCCTTTTTTTTTCTTTTTTAATGCGGACACATTGTTAAATAGAGTTATATTTGAATGCACTATAAAGTCGTGCAGTTTGATTGCATTAAAATTTGACTCTATTAAACTGCAAGGCTTAAAAATATGTCTGCATGAAAAAAATGAGGGTATCTGCACTAGAGAATGACTATATATAAAATATTATTTATCGATATTATATACACCAAAATATTACATATTTATACTATTGAAGTTCTAATTATAGTCATTATAAATCACCTATTGTGACAAACATGAAGTATCTTTGTTGCATTTTTGAATCTCTAATTTGATAATTTTGAATACCATTTAAGAGAATTTTAACATGATTCTAAGGCAAAAAATTTTGTCACAAGAACATATTTTTAACATGACGAAAATAATTTTGTTCACTAAAACTTTTTAAGACGGTATTTCACGACTAAAGTGTGATGATTTATTTTTGTCATATAAATATAAGGTGACTAATTTGTTATCTTTAGTGACTAAATCTTTCGTAATAAAATATTATTTTTATTATAGTGTCTATATATGTAAATAATATCATATATCGATATTATAAAATATACATGACTATCAATATTTTTAACATTTGCACTATTTAAGTTTTAAATCTATGTAAAATTTTATAAATGAAACACTATGTATATGTTTATCCTTCCAAAAAAGAAAAAAAGAAAAAAGAAAAGAGATCATATATAATATTTTAGTTTTGATGATGAGAACCTATAAATTGATTTAGAATAAAAAATATAATTGTGTCATTATAATCAAGTAAATGGACTAAGAACTTTAATCCTAATCCAGTATGGAAAAAATTCGTGTGAACCCAACCTCAGCGTGTTAGGTAATCCGTAATCCGTTTGCATCAATTTTTGCCAACTCTACATCCATACAATAAGTAAATAATACTATAAAATGCAATACTTTCTTTTTTAAAAAAAATTACTATACAAGTTATGGTTATATTAAAATCAATTATATATATGAAACATACGTTAATTGATTGTATTACATCTGTTCAAGAATTCCTCCATTAAAGAGTCCCGATTCACATTCAGTGCATTGATGACATTTCTTCTGTCTGTGCGAGTTGCTGTGGTCGGATTTGATCACTTCAGGCGTCCATGCACCGGTTAGTTGGACACGGTTTAGTCATTTGAAATTTACTTGGGTCGGTTATACACGGCATGGGCTTACTTGTTATTGATCTGCTAGTCCGCCGAGTTGTGGTCCGCCGAGTTGTGGTTCTAGACAATAAGGACCACATAACTGTTTTTTTTTTTTTTTATAATTATTATTAACTCACGTAATTAATTTAATTGCCGGGTTATTACATGATTAATGTACAACAGAGATCCTCATTCATTGCTGCCATATTGCGTGTGAGAAAATAATAAAATGATTATTCTGCCATGTTGAATATCATTCAACTTTGAAAGGGGGTTTGACATATGTAATATTCAAGTATGACTAAATATGCACAAGTGAGTTTATAACACAATATTCGTTAAGAATGTTGAGAAGAGAGATTAAAGTTTTGATCAGACGCCTATACAAGCTCTCAATTACTTGTTCAATATCTTAAACGCACAATTCCGAGTCTTATTAGCTGGTTCTACACTTGCAAGATGTGAACAGATTTGCTTGTCTTGTGACCAACACCAACAACAAGGGAGCCCAATGCAGCATCCAACTTTGCAAATTCATCATCTACCAAGAGACAATTGGAATCTTTACAACTTAATTAATGATGTCTTTTTTTATTTATTTGCATTCAAGTCTTTACTATTAGCATTATGTGTCTAAAATACTAGATTTATAGGTTTTACAATAAGATTCATTTTTTTTTACTTCAAAAAGATTTAACCCATTTACGTGTTGAATCATTCACTCCTGAAATTAAAAGATGATAGTAAATAAAAAAATTATAAAATTGAATTCCTATAAAACTCCCAAAAGGCAAAAGGATAAGGATGCTAGAATTTTTAAATACCCTGGGCGCCTATCTAATTTTATGAGATCTGAAGATTTATCATGGATCCTTTTTGTGCTTTTATTTTTTGGATCATCATCCCTCCTTATCATGATTTTTACTTATTTAAGGGAGAATTTCTTCTAACTTTTCTATTTTTTGTTCACTTTGACTGATTCTCTTTACTCAAATATTTATACACCTTGTTATTCTGCAAAAATCAGTTTTATTAACTTGAGTGTTGAAGGGTTAACATTGGAAAAACCTCTGGCGCCCTTCACCTTTTTTCTGGTTGTAAGTGCTTGCTAGAGTTGAATCGTCCTTGCACTTCCCCTTCTGAATAGAGGCAAAAACCACATCCCCAAACAAATAAATTCAAATGCCGACGTTAGGATATGATAGGTTGCCTACAGACCGACACGATTAGATTTTGGCATCAACATTTTGGCATCGTTTGTGAAGACAATACAAAAAGCCATTTCATTGAAGAAACAATACATTTGGGGGATCAAAAAGGAAATGAGAGCATAAAAGGGTGAATTAAGGATGAATAGTAATGATGATAAAACAAGGAGGGAGAGACTCGGGATTGATGAGAATGCAACTTTGAGGGAAATCACACACAAGGCTAGGAAGCGAACAATAAATGAAAGAATGGAGTGGATTGAAAAGTAGATGGACAACTTGGCCACGTTATAACAAGAGTTAAGTGATGGATAGATGGAACTTAATGAATAGAATTTTGCTAGAAACACGGATGTGTCAGGATCAAGTAATAGGAGATAGGAACATAAGAGACTAGGAGATATTGTACCAATGCCACCAGGAATGGATGATCTCTCTTTCAAAACATCCTAAACCCCACGGTAGTGTTAGCCTATATGGTTATAGAATATTGATTTTGATGATAACAAACCATCTGTTTTAGATAAAACAAAGAATTACACATTATGCTTTTAAAACAAGAAAATGATTTTATGAAATTAGTTATTTTCAAGATATGGACTAAAATGAAAAAGACTGATTTTATTAAGTATTGTTTTGAACTATGAATTTGGACATATTTGCAAATATTTAAAACATTATGGGCCATACTATAATTTTCACATATTTGGGCCATATCATAATTTTAAAAAGTTTTGGGAATGACAAACATTATTTAGAAATTCTGAAATTGGACATTTTTGTAAAGTTTTATGACGTTTTGGGTCATAGTATAATTTTATAAAGGTTTGGAGCAAAACTATAATTTTTGGAAACATAGTTACTGTAGCAAAGCGGCTAAACGGATTGAAGAAAGCGGCAAACCAGTTATGGGCAGAAACTCACTGAAATAAAAACGGCTAATCGAATTCAGAAAAGAGACATACCGGATGTGCAAAAATTCAAAATTTTTAACATAACAGTAACATAAAGCGGCTAACTGGATTCTCAAAAGCGACAAGCCGGTTATCACCAAAAAGTTAATAACGGCTAGTTTTCTTCTTCAACTATAAATTAGCTCAAATCAAACTAATTTAAGATGATGCAACCATTAATATTTTGAGTATTTCTCTGCAAATCTAAAAACATAAACTTTGTGTATTCATTTAATTTATTCACACATATTGAGCTTTCATTTGTTTTCAAACACATTGTGTGAGAGAAATTTTTGTAATCCTTTTTGTAAAATCAAATTGAGGGATTGTAAGTGTTGGGATACACTTGGGTTAAGAGATTGGAGATAATCTCTTGTCGTAAAGGTTCATTGACACCTTGGAAGTCAATTGTAAGCTTTTAAAGCCTTGGGAGGCTTGGATAATGAAATCCTCAAGCTCGGTATGCTTGGAGGCATGGACATAGGCGTAGATTACCGAACCACGTAAAAATCCTTGTGTTTGTTTTCTTTCCCTTACTCTTTTATTTTTGTGATTTATTTAATTTATTGTTTTCGATTCCATTAAAGCATTAGATTGAATTTTTGTGTGGTTTGCTCAACTTAAGTTTTAAAAACCCAATTCACCTCCCTCTTGGGTTGTATAACTTGTATTTCATTTGGTATTAGAGCTTGGTGCTCTTGTTAAGACTTAACCGTTTAGACTAAAGATCAATGACAACCAATATAACTCAACCTTTAGGGAATGACAGTCCACAACTAGACCACCATTCTTTGACGGTAATGACTACCCATATTGGAAAACTAGGATGAGAATTTATTTGCAAACCTTAGATTACGAAATTTGGGAAGTTGTTTGTGATGGTCCATTTATTCCTATAACTAAAAATGAAGAAGGAGATGATATTCCTAAACCGTCAAGTTAATGGAGTGAGTTAGAAAAGAAAAAGATGTCTTTAAATTCCAAGGCAATGAATGCTCTATTTTGTGCTCTATATAAGAAAGAATTCCATAGAGTATCTAGTTGTGAGAGTGCTAAAGAAATATGGAATAAACTTGAGGTTATCTATGAAGGGACAAATCAAGTTAAAGAGTCTAAAATCAATAAATACACTCACCGATACGAATTGTTCCAAATGGAACAAAATGAAAGTGTGTATTCTATGTATACACGGTTTATTGACATAGTGAACACCTTAGGAGTCCTAGGAAAAACTTTTTCAAATAACGAGAAATTTCATCTTGTATAAGTAAAGAACTTGAGATGAGTATGATAGAAGTGTTGAAGTACTTCCTTGGACTGCAAATAAAACAAAATGAGAATGAAATTTTCATAAATAAAGCCAAGTATGTGAAAAATCTACTCAAAAGATTTGGCTATGATAATGGAATTGCAAAAAGCACTCCAATGAGTACTACCATCAAGCTAGACAAAGATGAAAATGGTAAGGAGGTTGATATCAAGACTTATCGAGGTGTGATCGGATTCTTACTCTGTTTGTCCGCCAGTAGGCCTGTGATTATGTTTAGTGTATGCATGTGTGCTAGATTTTAATCTTGTCCTAAAGAGTCACACTTGCTTGCCGTTAAACGAATTTTTCGATATTTGATCGGCACCATCAATCTTGGCCTTTAATATCCTAGGGGAACTCATATTGACTTAATTTGTTATTCGAATGCCGACTTTGCCGAATATAAGGTTGATAGAAAAAGTACTAGTGGAACATGTCCCTTTCTGGATCATTCACTTGTCTCTTGGTTTAGTAACAAACAAAATACGGTTGCACTTTCAACCACCGAGGCAGAATATATTGTCGTAGGTAGTTTTGTGCACAAGCCCTTTAGATGAAACAAACCTTTAGAGACTATGGTATTAATCTTGATCAAATACCTATCTTATGTGACAATACTAGTGCTATCAATCTATCCAAGAATCCCATTCAACATTCTAGAACCAAGCATATAAAAATTAGACATCATTTTCTTAGAAATCATGTTAAAAAATGAGATATTGTGATTAAGTTTGTTTCTACTAAAAATCAACTTGCGGATATCTTTACAAAACCCCTTAGTGAAGAGCAATTTATAAAGATAAGACATGAGCTTGGAATGATGAATGTTGCATCTTGAATTATGATTTGTTGATTAAGTTGATATGTTTGCTCTTGTATGTATTTATGTTTCATGTATTAAATGGATTATTGAAAAGTTTTGAATCTCAAAATGATTTAAAATTCATCAATTTTTAAGTAAAAAATAAATAGGTATGTGTAATACAAGTCTAAGAGCTTAACAAATTTAAAAAATATTTTCAGAAGCTTAACCGGTATACTATTTCTAATCAACTGGAAAGCCGGATTCAGTCTGACCCTTACTGGACTCAACCGGATAGCTGGTTATGAAATCTGGAAAACCGGATTCGCGTTCTTTACCTGCTGCACACAACCGGTTAACCGGTTAGGACAATCTGGTTAGCCGAATTCGTGTGTTTATAACCTGTTCATCTTCTCCTTCCTCTTTCGGTAAACCGGATCTTCCTCCCTCTCTAAAATCATTTCATCGTCTCTATTTCTCACTCCAAAATCCACATCTTCATCCATTTTTACATCAAACCGATTCACGAAAATCATTCTCCATCATTCCTTATGTCAAAAATCATCCTTCAAATTCATTTCCATCACTTAAATCACTAGATCCCAAATCAAACATAGTTTTTCAACCAAATTTTCTCTCTCTAAATTACTTCATCTTAAGCCAATTTCCACCCCCCGATCGTATTTCACCCGAGATGAAAGAAAACCGAATTGCACCCAAATATCCCTTTTCAACCTCATTATAATCCGTTTTATTGCTTTATTTATCATCAAATCACTCTATATTATCATGTCAAGTTCAAGGCCGGTTAGAGGAAAAGGAAAATAACCGGTTCAACAAGCCAAACGGCCACGACAAGGAGGGGCTCTTCCAATCAGTCCACCTTTGCGTCTACACATTTTCTGGCCAAGCATTTAGTCAAAAATTTCATCACAATTTCATGACCCGTGAGGTACTTCTTATATTTTTTGTTTTAACGAATTGGCTTCATAATCTTAGTATTAGTAATAGAAATTTGTTTTAATTGTTGGAAGAAGTTGGTTGGATTAATACTCTAGTGATTAAGAAGAATGTGTCTCCTGACTTGGTGAAAGTATTTTACTCAAATATGGATACTTCCGTGGAGAAAGAGAATTAAGTAATCACCAATGTTGGAGGAGTTTCAATTGAATTTGATGATTCGGAGTTGAATTCCATCCTAGGAACCTCTAATATTAGCTTAGAAATTTTTTCTCCTATGAAATCTCCCGATATTGATGATTATGTTCATATTGATGCTGTTAAGAATATATGTCGTCGTATTGATCTTTCTGAAAATTAGCTACTCATAATTGAATTAGGGGTAAAATAAGAATTTATTAAAATACGTAGAAAATACAATATGGAGAAGGAATTACAGAAAATGGAGTCCAAAAATGGATTCAGAGATATCAAATTAGGGGGGGAGAGCCCCTTTTTTATAGATACATTGAGTAAATCATGGCCATCGGATCGAAAACATTTCGGACGCTTAGGATTGCGCCACGTCATCAGTCAACAGTACGCGGTTTGACCACGTGGGTGAACAGTAACACGGTTTGACCCGGGTTGAACAGTAACGCGGTTTGGTTGAAAATAATCATGTGTAATGCATGTACCGTACGCGAGATTTTTGGTCCATTGATATGCTGCCACGTCATCGATCAACAGTGCATAAGAATTTTAGTCCAACAAAAACGTGACACCTCATCAGTCAATGCCACATCATCGGTCAATGCCACGTCATCGATCCGTCTATGTGAACAGTGTCGTGAATAGTAACGTAGATAGTACCATACATGTGAATAGTACTGTACATGTGAACAGTGCCATTTTTCCTTTTATGCTCCTCCTAAGGTTTTCGACCGTCCTGAGTTCAAAAGTGATGTTCGTTTTGCTGTCTGATCTCTCGTTCATTGTGAAATGACTATGATGCCCCTTAAATACATAAAATACTTAATTAAAATAAAACACACATAATTAAATTACAAGAAGCTTAAATACATAAAAGTAAGAGTTGTTAGTAAGGCTTGAAATGTAAAATGATGATTTTCTCTTTTATAAATATGCATTTTCTAACACTCAACACACCCCCCAACCAGCTTATTGCTAGTCCCTATCAAATAAAACGAAAACAAAATTCAAATCCAAAATGATTTTTTTTTTTTAACAATCATGTTTATTCAATCAGACTAATGATAGTAATCAAATAAAAATATAAGCATTATCTCCAGTCTAAAGAAACATAACATCCACATCAACCATCCACATGAATCAGCTCAGTAGACTTTGTCATAGCTACTTTCAAGAATAACATGTCAAATCCCAAAATCTCACTGGAAGTAGTGACACTCTCACAAAGAAATTAAACCCAATAAAAATAGTCACTCCAATGAATGGTAATTGAGAGAAAATAATAAAGAATTGATATCACATGCTCTCACCAAGATGAAAGAAATATGCCCTCAGCTTAGAAATAATACGATCTCAAGTCAAATAAAAATGCTAGTCAACCCAATTTATTTATTTATTTTTTTTATGCACCACTACATCTTTTTAGCCCATATAACTAGCTTCTACTTCAGACACTACAAGAAAAATGATATTTTACTACAAAAAATTTAGTCACTAAAAATGACAAATTAGTGTCCTTATACTTTTTATGACAAAAAATAAATTGTCACACGGTTGTCGTAGAAAGACCGTCTTAGAAGGTTCTAACGACCAACATTATTGTCGTCACGTTAAAAATATGTTTTTGACACAACAATCATTGTCTTAAAATTAAATTAAAATTGTCACAAATGGTATTCAAAATGGTCAAATTAGATATTAAAAAATGCAAATATAACCTCAATATGTGATTTATAATAACTATAATATTTGTCTCAAGAGTGAAAATATAACCTCAATAATTACTAAAAATCATCATTTTAAATATTCGAAGATACAATTAGTGACGCCATTTTTTTTTTTTTGGTTGAAGTTTACATACATTACATAATCATCTCAAGTAATTGTCAATTGTGACAATTTTTGCAAATCCAAATAGTAATTAATTTAGTTTCAAATTTGTTTTAAGGACAATTTATATAGTCTCACATAAATTTTAATAACAATATGTAGTCATAGAATTCAAATTTTAATGACAAAAGAACTTTAAAGTGAAAAATATTATTAACATAAATCCATGAAAGGGTATACAATTATCACTTGTTGATACAATTATCATTCCTTTAATTAATCCAGAAATAATCAATGGCAGCAAGTACAACTGAAATCCACAAAGCTTTTGCAACCCGGAAATCCCACAAGTCAACCTTATGCTACCAAGAAATCACGTCCAACAACACCTGTATAAAGGAAAAAAACAACTTAATCAACCATAAGCAACTTTGCAAACCAAATAACCAGAAATGAACCATGTAAATGACAAGAAATTAACCCAACCACAAATCAACAAAGGCAACATTTTATCATGCTTAATCCTCAATAGAAATTATGTGATTTCTTTCTTTTAAAGTATCTGTTAACACTTAGATTGGACTCCTACACACAAAAAAAAAAAACCAACGCAGAACAACCTGCTGGAGCTCCAGCAATCATAAAGTTCATACATATGAGAAAATAATGCTTGATGTTGAAAAAAGGAGCAGAGAAAAGAAAAATGCAATTTATGAATATTCATAGAGAATGGAACTTCAATTCGGTTTTAATTCTCAAAAGATTTTTGTAGTAGGGTTCACATGTAACAAATCAAATCCAAACCAAATGATGTTTAGTCTTTTAGGGTTGCAAAAGCTGCTGGACCAATCTCATGATTATCTTCAAGCTTGATACATATAAATGCATTCCAGAAAAATATGGATCCCAAGAAAATACATAATTTAAAATCTTCTCTTACAGATTCAATAAAGTTCATATTCTTATCATCATCATCTATCTCTACTCATCACCTTCTATAATAATATGGATTCTAGTACCTTACATGATTTAAGAAGGGAACACAACTATATGAAGTTTTCTAGAATGCAGTTTGCAGTTAGATGAAAATTGGAAAGTCATCTCAGTTCAATTTTGTACTTCTTAATTGGTGACTTTCATATAATTAATTTTGAACTGTTAAAATATTGGGAATATTACTGAGGTTTGAAACTAGAAAAATATTTACCAAAATAGATCAAATGGAGAGAGGTAAATATTGAATCCTGAATAAAAAAAAGACCTGCATCATCTTTGTCTCCCACGATCATCATCATCACTGCTTTCAAGAAGCAGATGGTCAATACCTTTCTTCTATAAAGGATCCAATAATAATAATAAACATTTGCTATGATTTTAGTGTCAATCTCAAAATATACCTCTTACTTGAAAGGATGAGAATAATTGCAATAAAGATAAGAACAACTGAAGTTATGAGAGCTATCCCAAAAAGAGCCTAATTATATACTTAGCAAGCCTGCAAAGGAAAGGATGCATCCCCTTTTGGTTCACGTACAAATTATATAGTATAAACTGTTTTTCCAAGAACAAAATTTTGGCACAGACCAATATTGCAGTTGATTCCTTTGCCTCGCCAATCACAGGTTCTACTTTTAACTTGAATGATTTAGTAGCAAGCATTGCACGATAATCATTTGAAAAAAAAAATACAGGACATCAACTTCATCCGAGACCTGTTAAAACCATATTGAAAACAATTGCATTCATAAATCAAGAACATCAAAGCACTTCAAAACAAATCTAACAAGCACCTAAACAAGTTCGGTTTCAAAAGCTATTGCATCAAAAGACTTCCTCACACATGAAACAAAATAATTCAGAAATTAATAAATCATTTCAATTCAATATACAAGAAACTAATATACGGCTATCATTTCAGCCACTGTGCTTCTGTATTCTTTTCCATTTGTGAGCTGATTTACACTCAAATCTTTTACACATATTCCTAATTCAAGTTAAGTATCAAACATAATATCTCAAATCTTTTTTCATTTGAAGCAAC
The DNA here is from genome assembly GCA_039657385.1 of Citrus x changshan-huyou. Classification (NCBI taxonomy): domain Eukaryota; kingdom Viridiplantae; phylum Streptophyta; class Magnoliopsida; order Sapindales; family Rutaceae; genus Citrus; species Citrus x changshan-huyou. Next base: position 12,664,796 of record CM077549.1, read on the forward strand.
TATCACATTTAGTTAGCAATCCATATAATCACATAGTGTTATACATTGTTGTTACTTTGGTTAGTTTCCTAGCAAACAAACAGGGTAGGCAAAAATTACCTAATCAGAGAAGTTTCCAAAAACTCGCCGGAAGAGAAAGAAATATTGCGAGATTAGCACTTGAAGAGACAGAATGTTATGTAAAATTATTAACTCCCAAGCACCAGCGAGCACCCACGTATCTTCGCCGCCACCGGAAAGTAGCCAGAAACGGCCACACGAAGCTGCGGTTTCTCCCGCAAAGCGTGACCATGATTGGCAAGATCCACCGGATTTTCGACCACCACCACCTGAGTTTAACTCCTCACAACAACCCCTTCAAAATCCGATCCCCACCACTACCCAGAAGCCGTTGGAGTTGTCGCGGCCAGCCAACAAATTTGCACGAGGCGTGGATCTTGATTATTGTTCTTTTTTTTTTTCAGTGTTGTAATGTTAGTCACACAAAACAAAAGAAGAGTCAAATACAAATAATGTGCCTCTGAAAAAAAAAAAAAGGGTCATGAAATATAACACAAGATAAAATTTTAAACTAATATTTTTTAGTTATGTCACAATTGGTAATTATTTGCGACAAAAAATTAGGGTTCTAAAATTAGTCAACAACATATTAGCTTTCGAGATTTTTTATTTTTTTTTGGCTACAAATGGTTTGATTAATTTTACATCCCTCTTTTAGTTATGAAATAATTATTTCACCTATGATTATATTTCGCTACCATATTTTTTTGTCATTAAAGATGATATTTTGTTGTGCTAAAAAAAGCATGTACTTTTGCGACTCATTTTATGTTTGTCGCAAAATATTTGATTAGGTGACCAATTAATGGGTCCCAAAATAAATATTATTTGTTACAAAATATAAGATGAGCTAGGATGAGATCATTGGCTACGATTTTAAAAAATCGTCACAATAAGTATTATTTTTTGACAAACTCTACAAATGTCATAATAAAAATCATCTTAAAAAGTCAAATTTCTTGTAGTGAGACTATAGTTCCCTAAAATCAAGAAGGACTTTTATTAGGACGTAACGTAGGCTAGGGACATGGCTAACAAATGAGGGAAAATAAGGAAAACAAAGTGTATGTTTGAGAAAAATGTAGATTTTTTTTTTTTTTAGGAGTTGCAAGATAGATTTCACCTATTATTGTTTTTTTTTTAAACAACAAATTTTTTTTCTTTTTTTTTCTCTTTTTTTTTTTGTTTTTGTTTGGCACAACTTCACTGAACAAAATAATTATTTACATTTTTCTCAAATATAAATAGGTGATGAAACATGTAAGATATTGGGTAATACTCCAAATCGGAGTGGGTCAAGATGATAAGTTTGACAAAGAAAATATATATATTTTTTAAAGGCTCAAAAGGGTTAACTATGGATATTTCATAAAAGGGATGGCTAGAAAGGCTCAAACGGATCAAATATGGCATTTCCATCGTCTTTTAGGGCTATAAATAATCTTCCATATCTACTAGTTGATGGGCCTCCAAATGTAGCAACACACATTTTTTTTTTTAATTTTACAATTTTTTTTAAGGGTTAACTTAAAAGAAATCTAGAGATCGTGTATAAAATAATAAACTGCTAAACTGTATAAAGAATAGGCAAAAAGGTTACTCTCCAAGAAAAATAATAGGCTTAAAAACTCACTTGGTACTTATTATGACATGTTCATTCCTTCAAGCAACTCATATTTGTCTCCGACATCAACATGTAAAGTAGCAAATATAGCGTAACATCACTTAAGACCAAAGATAATACAAATACTAAAATTTGATATTAATCATGTCATCCAATGTTAAAACAAATCACACAAAATTTTTTTTTAAACAACATTCTACCCCCCAACCTATTCTAAACATGAAAGGAAAATATGCATGCAGAAATATGAAAATGATTTAGAAAAACTAATTAGAAAAGTTACACTTAAAATGATAGAAAAGGAAATATTTTTTTTTTTTAACTAAGAAGATGCGTTTCTAGAGGTACTACACTCCATATTCAGCCATTTTCAACTCAAAAAATTTGAAAGTGTATATTTATAAAGGAGAAATTAGAAAGAAGAAGAAAAATGATTGTAAAAAAAATTAATAAAGAAAAAGAAAATATCTGGAATTTTTTTTTTGTTTTTTTTAACGAAGAAGATGCGTTTCTAGAGTAAGTACACTCCATATTCAGCCATCTTCAACACAAAAAGTTAGCAACAGTTAGTTTCTACAACAAAAAATTAGTAAAAACTTAACCAAGATTCCACAATTGTCGACTATTCCCTCCCCCCAACCTACGAAATATTATCCTCAATGTTTTAAAGGAAAGAAGTAGAGTTTGGAAGACATCACCTGGGTGGTGCAACACACAAGAAAATATTTACAAGCGGAGAGTTAAATCTAATTTGTACTTCTTACTGCGGCTACTGTTACCATCATTATTTGGATGCTCCAACACAAAGGTCCAGGGGTCTGGCTCGGTCTATAAGCTTGTAACAGATCAAGTAGCTCATTAGCAGTGTGAGCACAAATAAAAAGCTTTTTCGCATTGGAAGGAATGAAATAGTTTTTTATTGCATGGTTAAGAAATGCGATGAAGCCATCATAAAAATTATTGACATTTAACAAACCGATGGGTTTCTGGTGAATGTGCAGATGAGCCCAAGATGCTAGTGTGATAAGTGCCTCTAGTGTTGCAAGATCTCCTGGAAGGAAAATAAAAGCATCAGCATGATTAAACATTTCAGTTATTCTTTCTTGCATACATGAGACGACTAACTCTTCTCCAGTCGGTGAGTCAGACAAACTGCCCAAAGGTTTTAGGACTCTTGGGATGATGCCTAACACTTGGCTTCCTCTGACAAAAGCAGCTTCTAAGACCAATTTTGATAACCCTTGGTTACCTCCTCCATACACCAAGTGCAATTTTCTCTCTGCTATGCTTTGACCAAGATCTACGGCTACCTCAACGAACTCTTTATGTTTGCCGTAGTTAAATCCAGAAAGCACACAAATGTTCTTGAATTGTCTATTGGGAGTAGCTGCCATTAGAATATTCCTCAAAAATAATTTGTGAGTGCTTAACAAAAAGTCTTATTTAAGAATCTTGGTGACAGTGGATCACAACTGTGTATGAGGTGGCATATCAGTGTCAAATAACGCGTAAAGCACATGGCTCGCGAGTAAAAAAGGAAACAGTAAAAAGAAAAAGAACTAATGATAAAATAAAATTGTTAAAGACAATAATGGGAAAGATAAAATAACAGTGAAATAAAATAACAGTGAAGTAAAAGGATATTTACATGTAGTTGCGACTGTGGCTCACATCTTCCTCTGGTTTTATGTCCAGAAATGGCTTTAACGCCCTCTATGGGTCGAGGATATGCTTCCTATCCAGTTTTCTTATAAACTGGCAAACATGGTCGTTTATAGTCAGATTCCCGAGACTATATCGTGCATGCTCTTTCTGGAATAATGGCCATAACTGGAGAATCGCTCCTTGCACATATCCACTGGGATGCGTTGCAAGGTCATGACTGTTTTGACCTCTCCATGCTGCTGTGGTGAACTGGTACTTGTTTCATGTACTCATTTAGGATTAGGCACTGGTTGACTTGGAAATTTACCTTTCTCAACAGTCATTGCCAAGGTCTGAACTGAAGAAGCAAGTTGTCCCACCATCTTCTCGAGGCTTGAAACTAATTGGGCTTGTGAGTTGAAGCCTGCTCTCAACTCATTTCGTAGTCCATCAATGGTGCGATTCTGTTGCTCAATCGTAGAGTGAGTAACATTCTTGAAATTCTGGAATGCATCCTCCCATGGTCTGGGTTGGGAGTAGTTCTGGTTATGATTGTATGATCTAAATGGTGGCTGAGAGGCTTGAGGATTTTGAGGAATTGGTGGAGTTGGAGCTGCTGGTCCATTTTGTTGGATCCTTGAGACCATGAAAAATTGGGGTGGTCTCTCCATCCAGGGTTATATGTGTTGGAGTATGGGTTGTAATTTGAGGGCTTTCTCATTACACCTATGGCATTGGCTTGATCTGGATATGAGTCATGGTCATGTAGTTCTGTTGATTTAGCCGTTGATAACGATGCTATTTGTCGCGAGAGACCTTCAATTATTGCTTTGACTTCTTTAATTTCTTAACTTGATTCGCCAATGTGAACCTCATTTACTCCCTTAATTCTTCTAGTATTCCTGAGTGATCGACTCCGTTGTTGGGATTATCCGCTTGTCGTTGGAAGAATTCCCAAATTTCTGATGCACTTTTTGACATTAGCTCTCCTCCACTTGTTGCCATTAGCCATTCTTGCACATTCGGCAATAATCCCTCCAAAAAGTATTGGCATTGGTGCCATTTCTCATACCCATGATGTGGACACTTCAAGAGTAGCCCATTGAATCGCTCCCATATTTCGAAAAACTGCTCATTCTCTCTTTGGGTAAACTCTGAGATTTTCCTGCGAATAGCGTTGGTTTTATGCACTGGGAAATATTTATTCAAAAATTTAGTTACCAGTTGTTCCCATGATGTGATGCTATTGGCAGGTAATGTATTGAGCCATGAACGAGCTCTATCCTTTAAAAAAAAAGGGAATAGTCTAAGCTTAACATCATGATCTGAAAAATTCTCATATTTAAATGTTTGACAAACAACATGAAAATCATTCAAATGATTATATGGGGCCTCATTTTCTAGGCCATAGAATGTTAGGAGATAATTTAGCACACTAGGTTTTAGTTCAAAACTCCTAGCAGCTACATTTGGGTATCTTATACATGATGTGCTCAAATTAGCTAAGGGACTAAAGTAGTCCTTAAATGGCCTCTCCTGTGGTGCTTGTTGTTGCAAATCCATTTTATTTTTAACGTGTTTGTGTGTGCACAGTATTTTTTCTAGTTCAAGGTCTATAGGTTCAAGATTAGGTAATAATGACCTACAACCATGCATGCAAAGAACCAAAAAAAAAAATGGGAATAAAACAAATAAAAATAAAGAAGAATGAGAAATTACGATACTAACCTTATCGCACTATTACAACCTTACTATAAAAATACACAAAAAAAAATACGTGAAATAAATTAACTAAAAAAATTTAGTAAGATAAACGAAAATTACAAAGAAAAAAAATAACTTGAAAATTAAATTACATAATTTTAAAGAAGAAAAAAAGAAAAGAAATACTAACCTTTAAATGCAGATTCACTTTTTTTTTTCTTTTTTTTAAAAATAAAATACAAGAAAACAAATAAAAGAAATTATTTACAAAAATTAATTCTACAAATTAAAATAACTTACCTCCCCGGCAACGGCACCAAAAACTTGTTGTGCAAATTTTATTGAACTTGCAAGTGCACGAATCTATTATAGAATAGATTAATGGTGACGAGTGTCGATCCCACGAGGAGGTTGATTCTAATTGTGTGTAGAATAAATTTTGTAAATGGGTGGTTGGATTTCTGGTGAAATTGATTTGGAATATTCTAAAACTTAAATTAAAATGGCGAGAATAAATTGAAGATAAATCTATTGAAATGAAACACTTGGGTATCTGGATCCGTATCAACATGCACCATGGGCTAAATATTCCTTATTAATGCCAATTTAAATCATAAGGGGGGAATTCACATCTCATGAACCACACTCTAATCAATATGGTGCTAAGGGCTTATCGTGCCAAATAATAATAACCTTGTACTAGAGAGCCGGTGAAACTAAGGCGGTATCTAGACAAGATTATTATTATTTGTCGACGAAAAGTCAAATCATCCACAAAAATTAGAGGGGAAGAGAAAGTAAATTTACCAAATAAAGCTCATGACACATGTTGAGACTTCACCTTCAACTCAAGCTTGAAAGAAAATTAGCTACTCATAATTGAATTAGGGGTAAAATAGGAATTTATTAAAATACGTAGAAAATACAAGATGGAGAAGGAATTACAGAAAATGGAGTCCAAAAATGGATTCAGAGATATTAAATTAGGAGGGGAGAGCCCTTTTTTTATAGATACATTGAGTAAATCATGGCCATCGGATTGAAAACATTTCGGACGCTCATGATTGCGCCACGTCATCAGTCAACAGTACGCGGTTTGACTACATGGGTGAACAGTAACACGGTTTGACCCGGGTTGAACAGTGACACTGTTTGGTTGAAAATAATCCTGTGTAATACATGTACCGCACGCGAGATTTTTGGTCCACTGATATGCTGCCACGTCATCGATCAACAATGCATAAGAATTTTAGTCCAACAAAATCGTGACACTTCATCAGTCAATGCCACATCATCGGTCAATGCCACATCATCGATCCGTCTATGTGAACAGTGTCGTGAACAGTAACATAGACAGTACCATACATGTGAATAGTACCGTACATGTGAACAGTGCCATTTTTCCTTTTATGCTCTTCCTAAGATTTTCGACCGTCCTGAGTTCAAAAGTGATGTTTGTTTTGCCGTCTGATCTCTCGTTCATTGTGAAATGACTATGATGCCCCTAAAATACATAAAATACTTAATTAAAATAAAACACACATAATTAAATTACAAGAAGCTTAAATACATAAAAGTAAGGGTTGTTAGTAAGGCTTGAAATGTAAAATGACGATTTTCTCCTTTATAAATATGCATTTTCTAACACTCAACAATGAGCAGCTAATTCATGGATAGCGCCTCCTCTTTGAGTACTTTGGCATTCCATATCTGTTTCCACCCCGATCACCACCATCCTCACCACCTCAGTAGTCTCTTATACTTGTATTTGGACACACTAACATTTACTGCTTTATGTTCTTTTATTTTCTTCCATTTTGATAATATGGATGTTTGTTATGATTTTGGATTATGTGTATTTGATATGATTGATTATGTTTTTCATTTATGTTTTGGATCATGTAGAACTAATGTGCTTGCCTTGAGATTTTGATAATCGATAGGGGGAGCTTTTTATTCTTTTTGATGCTGAAGGGAGAGATATGATATGTAAAAGAAAAATTATTTATTATGAAATATATTCATATGCATTTATGCAGGGGGAGTCTTTTTAATCTTTTTCAATTTTTTTTTATCTTGCATTGATTAAGGGGGAGTTTTTCATAACTAAATAAAATTTTTATAATGTGTTTTGTCATCATCAAAAAGGGGGAGATTGTTAGCCTATATGACTATAGAATGTTGATTTTGATGATAACTAACCACATGTTTTAGATAAAATAAAGGATTACACATTATGCTTTTAATATAAGAAAATGATTTTACGAAATTAGTTATTTTTTAGGATGTGGACTAAAATGAAAAAGACTAATTTTATTAAGAATTGTTTTGGATTCTGAATTTGGATATATTTGCAAATATTTAAAACGTTTTGGGCCATAATATAATTTTCACATATTTGGGCCACATCATAATTGCAAAATTTTTTGGAAATGACAAGAATTATTTAGAAATTCTAAAATTGGACTTTTTGCAAAGTTTTATGACATTTTGGGCACAACATAATTTTATAAAGGTTTAGGGAAAAGCTGTAATTTTTGGAAACATAGTCACTATAGCAAAGCGGCTATGGGTAGAAACTCACTGAAATAAAAGCGGCTAACCAGATTCATAAAAGCGGCATGCCGATTATCACCATAAAGTTAATAACGAATAGTTTTCTTCTTCAACTATAAATTGGCTCAAATCAAACTCATTTAGGATGATGCAACCATTAATATTTTGAGCATTTCTCTACAAATCTAAAAGCATAAACTCTGTGTATTCATTTCATTTATTCACACATATTAAGCTTTCATTTGTAGTCAACCACATTATGTGAGAGAAATTTTTGTAATTTTTTTTGTAAAATTAAATTGAGAGGTTATAAGTGTTGGGATACACTTAGGTTAAGAGATTGAGGATAATCTCTTGTTGTAAAGGTTCATTGATACCTTGGAAGTCAATTGTAAGCTTTTGAATCCTTGGAAAGCTTGGATAGTGAAATCTTCAAACTTCTTGTGCTTGGAGGCGTGGATGTAGGCGGGGATTGCCGAACCGCATAAAAATCCTTGTGTTTGTTTTCTCTTCCTTTACTTTTTTATTTTTGTGATTTATTGAATTTTTTATTTTCGATTCCATTAAGAATTAAATTGAATTATTGTGGTTTGCTCAACTTAAGTTTTAAAACCTCAATTCACCCCCCTCTTGGGTTGTATAACTTGTATTTCAGATAGAAGTGTGAAGAACGTAAATGTTTTTACTTTTTTGTTCTTGACAAACCTCTTTTTAATGTCTACAAGGAACTCCTTGGCCATAGTTATCTTATTAGATATTAAGCCCTTAAATGCTTTAAGAATGGAATCTTTTATAATCATCATATATATATATGATTTCTCCTACCTTTCCAAATTCTTTTTGTCATTAAAAGTACTCTCATAGGCAGGAGACAATGAACTCTTAATGCAAGGTTGAGATTTATGATTGCGAGAGAACTATTAAAATGTTCTTTTGCCACAACTTGAAGTTAAAATCATTTAGTATATGAATATAATTGATGTTGCAGTAACATTAGTAGGAGTCATAACTAAACAGTGAATAACAAGCAATCAAAACAAGTTTTTATAAGTTTCAAAACAAAAATAAATTCAAATAAAAGTAAACCCAACTCAAGATACTAGACACTCGATTAACATTTTATTTTTAGATAAAATATTAACTTGTAAATGATATCTTGGTACATCAATTAGACACTGATAATAAGAACATGTCAAATAATGAATCTTGCTTTGGGTCAATTTATTGCTCACATGTAAACTGAATAATCATTACCCATTTATTACTGCAGGTGCACATGCAATTTTGTCAAATATAGACCTTCCTTTAGGCCAATCGATATTCACTGAAAGTATATATACACAACCGTTTATATTCCAAAATAAACTAAATTCCATAAGAGAAATCACTTTGGCAACTTGTTGCTTCAATTAATTCATCTCAAAATATATGTAAACATACCAATATTTGAATTTAAAAATTACACTGAAAATTACCTTTAAAAAATTTTAGGTGAAAATCAAAGTCAACATTACAGTTGGTCGGTCAATGGTTAACTATTAACCGGTTCAGGCTAGATCTGGATGTGTTGACCCGAACTGTATCTTAAACCAGTCCCCAAATCTTTGTTGAAACCTTGTTTTTTTTTTAATTCCTTTTTCTTGATGTGGTGGCCATGGCCACCGCTTCTGCTGAATCTGGTAGGCCACTCCTTGCTTCGCCCTAAAGCCGTCTCTCCCTTTTTTTTTTCTAGCCCCCGCTTTTCCATATGCAGTGGCATTTGGCCGCGACTTTTTTTTTTCCTTGACGCGGCTTGGACAACCTAGGCCGACTATGGTGATGCCAGTAGTGATAATGAGTACCGCTAACCTTTAACTCAAAATTTACGAATAATTTAAAAATCAGATTTCAAAAATTATTTTTCTTACTTTCTGAATTTTCAAATTTAGTTAATTCTAGAAGGCTTAATCCTTTGGTAAAAACAATCATTTAAATTATAGGAACATTTGTTTTGTATCACAAAGAATCAATAATAGAATATGTGGAAGTATGCCTAAATCCATAATGTGCAATTGTTTTCTAAGAATGTGTGGTTTGCCTTCTAGATCAATATGTTATCCTAAAGAATTCTTCAAATTTTCTCTATATTCTCTCTGATAATAGAATGTTAGAAAATAATTGAATATTATGTGTGACTTGAGAACCATAAACACTTATAAAAATAACTTTCTTGTTATCACTAAGTATTCTTTCTTCAGCCCATCTTAGTAATAGAAATCACCCTTAAATCTCTACACATTAAATGTCATACCCTATTAGATACATTAAAGACCAAATTACTGAAAATTTTAATAGATCACTTTTAATTGGGCTTAACCATACATAATTATTCACATATAAGTCCAACGTTGGATTAAGGATCAAAATGGTCATCAATGTTTATGAATATGATTGTAATACTTATAAATAGGGAGATTGCCACTTTCCCCCCTACAGTAATCAACATATACCAATTTCCCCCCGTCTGTTTTTATAATGGCCAAAAACCCCCCTAATAGTATAAGTTTACAATATTACCCTTATTTTCAACTACTCTTTTATTTATATTTATTATAAATTAAATAAATCACATGAATAGAAACTAAATAAAAAATTAAGCATTAAAAATAAGAAATATATGTTTTGATATGAACAAAAAAATTAATAATAAATTTTTTTTTATACTTATTTATTTTGTGAAAATTTTCTTATAATAAATATATAAGAAAATTATTAGTAAAATGATAAAAAAATTATTATAAGAAAACTTGAATGACAAATAAAAATTTATTATAAGATAAATAATAAAATATTTTGCCTATACTTTTTACATTTAATTTTAAAATATTACAAAATGTTTATTATAAGAAAATATTCACAAAATAAATAATTGCAAGAAAAAAATTTATTATTATTTTTTTTGCTCATATCAAAACATATATTTCTTGTTTTTAATACTTAATTTTTTATTTAGTTTCTATTCATTTAATTTATAATAAATGTAAATAAAAGAGTAGTTAAAAATAAGGGTAATATTGTAAACTTATGCTGTCAGGGGGGTTTTTGGCCATTATAAAAACAGAAGGGGGGTAAATGGTATATGTTAATTACTGTATGGGGGAAAATGGCAATCCCCCCTTATAAATATGATTGTCATGTAATAAAAGACAAGATTCCTATACTTGGTTGTTACATGTTTTTCTATAGGATAGGAAAATGAAATATGATACGTAATCCTGCTAATTTATATAGTGCCCTTGTAAAAAAGAGACACCTAGCACGCTTCGCCACTTGAAAGCCTTCGAGATCTAAGTCTACTATGAGTCCATTTGGAATTTCGTTTGGGAGGTTTAAAAGTGATTTTGAAAATTTAAAAGCTAATTTTATTATTTGGTAAAAAAATTCAAAATCACTTTTGTCAAAATCATATTTATAAGCATACAATCATATTAAACAGCTGATTTTGAAAAGAAGAGAATGAGTAACTTTTAGATTTAGATTTTGAGAATCAATTTTATCCTTTAATACAATTTCATAAATATCCTTAAAATTATTACCTAAACCCAAAAATATTCTTATTCAAATTGGAAAAAAATCAATATTTTAATAAATTTTTATTATAATTCATTAATACAAATTTTTTAATATCAATTTGTTGGTCGAATTATTATTAAATTTGTTTCACTATATTATAAATTTAATTATCAATTGTTTTAAGATAAAAAATAAAAATAAAATCAATATATTATAAATTTTATTTTTAGTAAAAATTATTATACTACACAATTAAAAAGATTATATGTACATGTTTTTATATATATAAGTAAATTTTATCCTACATTATATACATTTTAATCATTTGTTTTCAACAGTAAAATTTACCAAAAGTCCATAACTGCTTTTAAAACTCACAGTACTTCTGAAAACAAAATTTATTAAAGACTTAATTGATTCTCTTCTCAACTAATTATTTCTACAGTATAACTAACAACAATTATTTTAAAAGTTATAGCATTCCCAAACCGATTCTACATGAAACGTCAAAATTTGCTAGGTTTGATCTTGTTTGATCTGTACATAACTGGAATCTTGAGAACTCCATGTACGTATATTAAACAGCAAGAGCTTTTTTTTTTTATAATTATTTTATTTTATTTTTACCTAACGTGTGTGAAGATTGAGTCTACCGTGCATGTGAATCTCCTTAATTAGTATTATTCTATCATCTACCAAGAGACAATTGGAATCTGGACAACTTAATTAACGATGTCTACTTTTTGAATTGCATTCAAGTCTCTATTATTGGCATTATGTGTCTAACACTTGATAAATAGGTTTTACAATAAGATTAATTTTTTACTCCTAAAATTAATTAACCCATTTACATGTTGAATCATTGACTTCTGATATTAAAAAATAAAATGGAAACACTTGAGGTATTCCAGAATATATCACATAATACTTTGCGTTTGTATTCAAAATTATATGATTGCAGTAATGTACAGGTATAATTTTGATGTACAGGTATGAATTCGGTATAAACACTTTGTAATCTAATTGTTGAGGATGTTGAGAAGGGTGACTCGAGCTTTGATCAAACGCCTAGACAATGATTCAAGTCCTTCTTCAAGATCTTGAATGCTGGACTCCAATTCTTTAAGCTGGTTTTGCAAGCAAAAGATGTTATCAGATTTAATAGCCTTGTGATCAACGAGTGCAGCATCCACCTTCACAAACTCATTAATGTCTTTTTCATCTTCTTCGCATGCTGTTCTTTTGGGGCGGATTAGCTTTGAAACCAGTGAGAAGCCGCCTAGCATTGATCCAGTCCTTGGCCCCGAGATAAGGGATAGTAAGGATTCAAATATAGTGAAGGTGACCCCTTCAACCTCTTTCAACATGCTAACACGTTCCTCATTGATCGAAGCTGACCTTTTATTTTCCATGCCTTTCAAATTCCACAAGGCCTTATGGATTGTCTTTTTCACTGCCTTCCTAGAGGCTAAGTACTTCTTAATCTCACTTTTAAGCTCAGTTTCGTCGCCCTTTCGTCTGCGCAAAACTGATTGAAGTCCTTGTACGGATTCCTTAGATTGCAGCAATGCATTCTGAGCAATGCTGCAAGTATCCAAGATCCTCAAAGATCCATTCAACAGCTCATCAACCAATTTCCTGTTACCGGCTTGCAATAAAGCTTGTTGAATGAGGGGCAATTGAAGGATTTTATCAACACAATCATGTAAATCTTGAAGGCCGTTTATGTTGTGGCCTATAGTTGAAGCAGCTTGAGAAGACCTTAATCTGCTCAAAGTCTCTTCAACTTCTGAAGTGAATGGATGTGATTTAGTCGGCAAACTGTTTGATCGAACGTGGAAAGAGGTTGCCATTTTTTCTCTTGCTGTGAATGAGAGAGCCTAGAAGTTGAATTAATATTTTGCCTTCATTTGATAACCAAATGCACATTATATATCAGTAGATGAGGGGGACAAGAGGAATCCCATCTTCTTTTAAAATGTCAAATAGCAACATGCTTTCGATCTTGATCTAAACATTATATCAGCTAATTTTATACATTGTCTCCTCCCACTATCTCCTCAGCTTGTTTTTAAAGCTTCAAAATCACATTATTATCTTCACACCAGCTTCTCAGATATTGTATCAGCGATGTTCATGCAATGTCTCACTACCATCAGGTCTCCAACGAATTATCTAGCTATTTAAAGTTGTACCATGAGTGTTTATGGCACATTTTCATATGGAGACTAATTATTTTGGCCCCCAAATGTTAAGCTAAACAGATTGCATGAATACAGATCAGAACATAAGACAATCTCGCATAATAATTGTATGCCAGATGCGTAGACATTGCCTCGGAGAGAAAGAAGTAGCCGTGCTGGGTCAGATATAAAATTGAACAGCAGAGAAAATAAAGTAGCGGCACACCGCAGATCCGTCTAAATTACAATATAAAAATTGGTAATGTGTTGGGAGACATGGCGTGGGGAGACATTGAGAATACAAAATTTCTTTCTGATCTTGGGACTGAAGTCACATCCAGCTCCTAACGACAAAGGATGAGATTCCTTTTGTCTCCCTTACACTTTGGTTTATATTGAGGAGATGCCGCCAGGAGAAAGAAAGAAAATTATTTAAGTGAATTCAGCATTTAAACTTCTTGTGGATTGAAACAGAGCTGCCTTGGCTAACCATTCTTGCCCCAGCAGCTTGCCATTCCTAGTTCATAAATTAGATGCACTACTTTATTAGTTAGCCCAGTTGCCTCTTCCTCAACCAATTTAAACCCAATAACAGCATAGAAAATGTTTTGATGAGTTGCTGGATGGAACTCTCAGGCTCTTGGATTTATGCAGCACAGCCAAATATGGTCTGCTGCAAACCAAAGAATGTGCACCAGGCAAAACTGAACTTGCACGTGAAGCTAAGAAATACTTAGCCCTCCTAGGAAGGCCGTGAAGAAACTATATATCAATCCGCAATGCCTTGGAAATTTTTGAAATGTATGGATGATAAACATGTCCCGTCTCTTTCCAGCCACGACAAAGAGTCTGAAGTTGTTATTAAAATGTTACACGAGGTGGAAGCAAGCATTCTGATGTTCTAAAATCACTGCTGTCCTTTATCTCTGGGTCAAAGTGATCATCAAAATTGAGCAAGAGGAAGAATAGATATAAAATGACCACAAAAGTTGAAACAAACATGATAACATCACAAAACTTGAAAGAGCTGTGATGTGCATGAAAGATTTTGAAGTTTCAAAATAAAATTTGAGGTGACATAGGATCTTATTCAGCAGCTTATTCTAGTTATATTATTATGATGGACTCAAAATCTCAGATGCTATATGCTTATTAAGGTAATTAAGGTGCTCTCCGTTTACTGCAGCATGTCACTAACAAACATCATTAACATTTTTCTGATATTATAGAGTCATATTTGTTGATCTTACCTGCACAATGGTTCAAAAAACATGGAATAGTCTACGATATTTTATTGTTTAATCAATACTAAAACTTCAGCTTTGATGATGACTTTAGGCTGGTGATGAAGGAAAGCAGCAATTTTAGAACACTCATAAGAGATTACTTCCAGCTCAAGTAACATTTTAATCACAACCTCAGTTTCTTTGTCCTGCCTAGAAGAAGATGGGAAATGTTTTATTCTCCATGCATTTCAAATTTTGCCGACATCATGTGTCCAACTCGTTACCAAATCTTTCCGCAAAATAAAATTAAACAAGATAGATCTGCAGCTTGATACTAATTTATTAATATTCTCTGTCATTCAACTTGTTTATACGAAAATGAAGCCTCTTATTGATCCCGCTGGCTCATTCTTTCTCTTGGAGGCAATGACTATGCAACCGGTATATAAATTATCATACATGATTTTTTTATTTAATGATCGGTGTTCATGCATTCTTTTTAATGAGCATAATTAACATGATAATATTCAGCATAGCCCTTAATTTTAATTTGATTTCTTAGTTTAATTACTAAATCATGTTCTTTCTACAGGGAACCAAAGGTAAACTGGATTGCTTTTTCTTACATTGTCGCAGAGGTAACAATTTTACAGACAATTATTAACTTACGTGATCAAGATATGGACTAGAGTGTGATTTTGAAGATTTAAAAATAAGATGACCACCTAGTGGGAGGAGACAATGCATAAAAGATAGCTAATATAATGTTTAGATCAAGATCGAGATCATGTTGCTAATTGATAATTTTAGGAAGATAAAATTTCTCTTGTCCCCCTCATCTGTTGATATATATAATGTGCATATGGTAACCAAATGAAGACAATATTAATTCAACTTGTAGTGTTGAGCAAAAACCAGAAACAAACGCTACCAATTTGACTGGTTGACTAATACTAACTCAATTGATCACAAAAAATGGAAACAAAAATTGGATTCAAAGGACTGAAAGAATTGAAAGGAAAATAGATAAAAGCAACACAAAAGGATAGCGTGGTTCGGTACCAAAGTACCTACATCGACGACTGAAAAGAGCCCACTGTACTTGAAGCTTTTATTGCTTAAATGATTACAATGGTTTCTCTAGATTACAGAGAACATATCTCATTCACAAAGAAAAATGTAATTCACACTCTAAACCCCTTGAAATCACACACTCAGGTGCCTTTACAACCAGCATGCTCTGCCTTTTTATATGCTTCATGATTCCAGCTGTGATGTGTAACTAATTCAAAAAGTTAGTTGGTCCCACTCATGCCAGCTCATCAGGCCACTTTAGCAACTTTAACAGAATATAACTAACCTTCACAAATCTCCACCTTAGTTCTATTATGTTTAACCTTCCCCACATGGTTTCTGCATTCCATTTGCTTGACTCACAAGCTAACAATTCCAATAGTAAGTCTTTGAACTTGACTGTTGGTAAAGGCTTTGTTAAAATGTCAGCGGGATTAACTTTAGAAGGAAATTTAATCACATTAATAAACCCATTGCTTATCTTATCCCTATGTAGTGCATCCTTATGTCAATGTGCTTGGTCTTCTCATGATACTTAGGATTTTTGCTCAACTGTATTGCATTGGAACTATCACAGTTGATAGAAACTAATTCTTGTGTAAATCCTAGCTAAGAAACCAACCTTTTCAACTAAATTGCCTCCTCAACAGCTCAACAAGAGCAATGTATATATTATGCTTCTATAGTTGACAGGGCCACAACTGAATGTAAAGAAGCTTTCCAGCTCATTGCACCTTCACATAAGGTAAACACATAACCTGTAATAGACCTCTTTTTGTCTAAATCACCTGCAAAATCTGAGTCCACAAAGCCAAACACCTCTGTTGTGGCTCTTCTCACTCTGCCATGCAACATTCTATACTCTGCAGTCCCTTGGAGATACCTTAGAACCTATTTTACTCCATTCCAGTGCTCTTTGCCTGGATTTCTCATGAATCACAACTTCAATACTGTATGCTAAATCAGGTCTTGAGCAAACCATTACATACATAATACTGCCAACTGCACTGGAATAAAGGATTTTCTTCATATATTCAATATCAGAATCATACACAGGCTCTTGCAATTTACAAAGTCTAAAGTGAGCTGCCAATGGAGTTGATACAAGTTTTGAACTAACCATAGCATACCTATTCAGAACCATTTTGACATATTCAACTTGAGAGAGGAATAAGGTCTTTGTATGTCTATCTTTCACAATCTGCATACCTAGAATCCTTGTTGCAATGCCTATATCCTTCATCTCAAACATAGGATTTAACTCCTTTTTGAGTTTTTCTATTTCTCTTCTATGTTTACATGCTACAAGCATGTCATCAAAATAGAGAAGTAAATAGATTCTATCATCACCAGCAAGGGTTCTAAAATTCACACAGCTATCATATTGGCTCCTACAATATCCACGCACAAGCATGAACTCATCAAACCTGATATACCATTGCCTGGGTGACTATATCATCACCAGCAAGGGTTCTAAAATTCACATAGCTATCATATTGGCTCCTACAATATCCACGCACAAGCACGAACTCATCAAGCCTGATATTTCGTTGCCTGGGTGACTATTTCAGCCCATACAATCTTTTCTTAAGTAAACAGACCATGTCCTTAGTTCCTGCTTCAATGAAGCCTTCTGGTTGAGTCATCAATATTTTTTCATCAAGGTTTCCATGCAAAAAGTTGTCTTCACATCCATTTGATCTAATTGTAGATTATAAAATACTGCAATAGCCAACAAAACCCTTATTGAGCTATGTTTGACTATAGGTGAGAAGACTTCATTAAAGTCTATCCCTTCCTTTTATATAAACCCCTTGCCAACAAGTCCAGCTAGGGATTTCTTCTTTGAGCTTGTAGATCCATTTACAACCTATTAGCTTCTTTTTGGAGGGCCTCTTAACTTGGATCCAAGTGTTATTTTTCTTGAGAGAGGTTATTTTTTCTTCCATTGCTATAAGCCAATTGTGTTTACTCTTAATAGTTGATTGGTTCTTCCCCATTCATTTTAGTTGCTACAATAAGTGCATAGGAGATTAAATCTGTAATGCCATATCTTTTTCATAGTTTTGTGACCCTTCTATCCCTATCTCTTGCAAGCTGAAATTCTTTAATTTGATGTCTGGGTGACACCTTTGGTGACTTACAATTAATTCTTTCATCTTTACTACTTCTGGTATCATTCACCTCCAACTCAGAATTATTTTTCTAAACAAAACTCGAAGCTGTAACAATTATTTCAACTGTATTTTGCAGCATAGATTCTTCATTAAAGACTACATCCCTACTGACCAGAGTCCTTGATGATTTCCATTAATGCACCATCTTGTACCCTTTGACTCCCTCTGAATATCCAATCAAGTACCCTTTAATGGCTCTTGGATCTAATTTTTCCTGATTTTGTGTGCATATGCTAAGCAACTAAAATTTTTGAGGTCGCTTAGATCATAAGGCTTACCAGACCAAACCTTATGAGGAGTGTTAAAGTTTAAGGTTGAGGAAGGGCTTCTGTTCATTAAATAGGTTCCTGTCGTTACTGTTTCTGCCTAGAAATATTTAGACAAGTTAGCATTGAACAACATACATCTGACTTTCTCAATTAAAGTCTTGTTCATCCTCTCAACAAGTCCATTCTGCTGAGGTGTGTGTCTGACAATTCTATGTCTCACAATGCCATGTTGCTTGTTGAAGGTATCAAACTCACTACTACAAAACTCAAGACCATTATTTGTTCTTATCATTTTCACCTTTCTACTTGTTTGATTTTCCATTAATGGACACCATTCTTTAAACTTTTCTAGGACTTCATTTTTAGGCTTCAAGACATACACCTAAACTTTCCTAGAAAATTCATCTATGAAGGTGACTCAACTAGCCAAAAGTAAAAAAATATTTAGCTCCAAAGATAGACACACCTCTCAAGAAGCTATCGATCTGCAAAAGGTAATGATGATAGGTGAGACGTCAACTCGATAAATAAAACCATTCCCAAAACAATAGGCTTATCAGGTACTATACTAAAAATATTAAAAGCCTTCTTTTTTTTAAAACGTGTTATAAATCTTAAATTTCATAAGAAGACATATTACAACAAGATGACATAAATTCATAGAAATTCAGAATATCTTCTTTCTTTCTGAACATGATTTCTACAATCTCTTTCTATGAATGTCACGTTTTCATGACCGCCAACTTCAATAACAAGTGATTGATAATTTTTGCACAATTTGATTCCTGCTCGATCATTTACATCAAGCTTCTTTTTTGCATTTGTATTGAGGCTACGATTGCACCGAAAATACTTGGATTTGGTTGGAGTTTACAGCGCATGATTGTGGTCAAGATTTAAGCTTCGAATTGTCCACTTTCCATCATCCCCTAAACCAACTCCCAATCTAGCATTGCAGCCTGTTTTTGCATTAGGTTGGGGCTTTAAAATATTCACAGATTTGCTTCTTGTCTTACCACTTCTCCCACAAGCAAAAGTCACATTTCTAAGAATCCCATCACTATCCTTTCTACTAGTTCTCCTCAAAACCGGAAACCCTTTTCTTTTACCGTACTCTTTGAAGTAAATAAACAGATCGGTATCACTATCAAATGACATCCTAATTATTGGCTCATCGTCCTCCTCAATTTTCTTCAACTCTTCAACTTCGATGTCCTTTTCCATATTCTTTATTTCTACAAAATTGAAATAATTCACATTGACAAAATGGAAGTAACAAAATGAAAATAATTCAGCACAATCTTACAAAACTAAACTAACTAATGATATAAATTGTGAACACAAATTTAATATATACCAGCTGAATCTGCAGCATATATTTATTTATTTCGTGCTTACTATTAACTTTGTAATACACATGAATGGTTGCTGCATCCTGCCTGAGGCTAGACTTGCAAATCAAACTTATAAAATTCTATGGCTGCCGAACATGCTCCAGATCATATAAATTAACATAATAGCAACTAAGATGTCACAAATTAATAATTAGCACAAAAAAATTCCAGTTAATAAAGCGAACTACCTACAGAAATTGATTGCCGCAATCGACGATGAGCGAAGTCAGTCACCAAGATGCAACTCAATTCCTCACACAACCAAGAGAAGGGTACACCGTGAGGAAGAGTCCACGAGTAGAACAGAAAATGCCTTGGGAGAATTAGCTGTTCAGATTTCTAGCTTGAATGAGGAGTGGATTTGGTGTGAATGAGAGTGAGAGTGATGGAGAATGCGTGTGTGAGATCTAATGCGCGTGTAGTGTGTTTGTTTGTTCAAACAGTAGCCTTTTATATTGAACACAAAATGCACCGTTCGCTGCTTATTGTGGTGCTTATTGTGGGCTGAATATCGGTGCTGATATGAAGTTACATAAAAATACGAAATCAGTAATTTTAATCTAATATCATCAAAATTGATTGATGATGAAATAATGTAATGTTGCATGGTGATGGTACGGTGGCAGTAGGATTAATGTAGTCATGTAGACATATTTACTCTCTTCTTGTGGGCATTGCACAGAGAATTGATCAGTTACTTCCTCTGTTTATTTGATCTGCTTAATTTGTAGTGTCTTCATTATTTGTCTATTTTCTCAATATTTCATAAACCTCAAACTTGTCGAATATTTCGGTGCTTATTTTTTAAACTTGTAAGTTTATATTTCCTTCATTGATCCTTGCTCCAAACCTTGATCTTTATCCTATTTCATCTTTGAAAACGTTATGGAAATCACACCTAGCCAATAATCAAATGAATTTATAGGTTCATTTCGCTTGTATTTCATAATAATTTCTTAAAACTTAATCCTTTACTTTGGCCATGTGGATTTGGTAGGGCGTGAATCCTGCTAATGTCTTAGGATTTGTCATTTCTGCAAGCGTGCATATTTCAAGTAATTTTTTATTGTGGTCCCTGTGAAGATCAAAATGCCGCAAATCACGCGGAATATGTTTCCCATAACACTCCCCTCGCTAATTAATTAACCTTTTAATAAATTCTCGATTGGCCTTATTGTTCTTAAAATATTAATCCTGTCGGCCAACGACAAGATTCTCTGTATTTTGGACTGGGTGCTTCGAATTTTTTAAACTCAACTTGCTCTGCTCACAATTAACAATTTTGAAGTTAAAATAATGATCCAACTTTTTGACTCGAGAATAACAAGGCATCAGCATCCAAGTTTCATCTTGAATTAGAAAGAAAAGATACAGTACCCTTGCATTGCTTCGATTGAGCCTTAACAAACCAAAATTTGTTCCTTTGTAGCAGTTCATTTCAATTTCCGCAGAATTTCAGTTTCATTTTTTATAAATCCTTTGGTTTCTTCAACCTCCAACAAAATCGAAAAAAAAAATGTCCATCATTGGGGAGGCTGTTCTATCTGCTTCCATTGAGTTGCTTGTCAATAAGTTGGCTTCCGAGGGGCTTCGGTTCTTTGCACGCCAAGAGCAGATTCTGGCTGATCTGATGAAGTGGAAGAAGATGCTGATGAAGATTAATGCGGTGCTTGACGATGCTGACGAAAGGCAGAGGACTGACAAGTCTGTTAAGCTGTGGCTTGGCGAACTTCAGAATTTGGCTTACGATGTTGAAGATTTGCTGGATGAATTTGAAACTGAGGCTTTGGGGAGGAAGTTGCTGCTTGGAGATGGAGAATCAGATGCTGCTAATGATGATCAACCAAGTTCCAGTACAGGTACAAGTATATTTCGGAAGCTCATTCCCACTTGCTGCACCACTTTTACTCCACGTTCGATTAAGTTCGATTACACCATCATGTCCAAAATCAAAGAGATCAACGCCAGATTTCAAGATATTGTTTCGCAGAAAGACCTGCTGGATTTTAAAGAAAATTCAGTAGGGAGGTCCAGAAAAGTCAGACAGAGACGAGAGACCACATCATTGGTGAATGAAGCCAAGGTATACGGTAGGGAAAACGAAAAGAAGGAGATCGTTGAATTGTTGTTGAGGGATGATTCAACACCTCATGATCTGTTTTCGGTTTTTCCTATTATAGGAATGGGCGGGTTGGGAAAGACCACTCTTGCTCAGCTGGTCTACAATGATGCTCGATTGCAAGACCATTTTGATCTCAAAGCATGGACTTGTGTCTCTGAAGATTTTGATATCACCAGGATAACAAAATCTATCCTAAATTCCATTGGTACGGATCAGAATGTGGATAGTCTTGACTTCGATAAGCTTCAAGTGGAGCTAAAGAAGCAGTTATCTCAAAAGAAATTTTTGCTTGTTTTAGATGACGTTTGGAATGAGAATTACAATGATTGGATTGATCTGAGCCGTCCATTTGAAGCCGGAGCACCGGGAAGTAAGATTGTTGTCACTACTCGCAATCAAGCGGTCGTAGCAATCATGGGGACTGTTCCAGCTTATCCGTTGAAAGAGTTGTCAGATGAAGACTGTTTGAATGTTTTCACTCAACACTCTTTGGGGACAAGAGATTTCAATATGCATAAGTCTCTTGAGGAAATTGGCAAGAAGATTGTCATAAAATGCAATGGTTTGCCCTTGGCTGCAAAAACACTTGGTGGACTCTTACGTGGTAAAACTGACCAACGTGATTGGGAAGATGTCCTTAATTGCAAGATATGGGATTTGCCAGAAGAAAGATGCGATATTTTACCTGCCCTCAAAGTGAGCTACTATTATCTTTCTCCTCGTTTGAAACAATGCTTTACGTACTGTTCGTTGCTTCCAAAGGATTATGAATTTAAGGAGGAGGAGATAATTTTGTTATGGATTGCCGTGGGTTTCTTGGATCAAGAAGATAATGGGAGGGAAAGCGAAGATTTAGGTCACATGTTTTTCAAAGAGCTACATTCAAGGTCACTTTTCCAGAAATCAAGCAACGATACATCACGGTTCGTGATGCATGACCTTGTCAACGACCTTGCCCAATGGGCTGCTGGGAACATATACCTTAGAATGGAGGATGCACCGGAGGGTAACAAGCAACAAAGGTTTTCCAAATCACTTCGTCATCTATCATACATTCCTGGAGGTCATGATGGCATTAAAAGGTTCGCGGACTTCGATGATACTGAACATTTGCGAACCTTTTTACCCGTAATGTTGTCAAATTGTTGGGGTGGATACTTGGCTTATAGCATTCTACAAAGGTTGCTAAAACTTCATCGTTTAAAGGTGTTTTCATTGTGTGGATATCAAATCTCTGAGCTACCAAATTCAGTTGGCGATTTGAGATATCTACGGTACCTTAACTTGTCAAGAACTTGTATTGAAATTTTGCCGGATTCAATTAACAAGCTCTACAATTTGCACACACTACTGTTGGAAAACTGTGATCGATTAAAGAAGTTGTGTGCTGACATGGGAAACCTCATCAAATTGCATCATCTCAATAATTCAACTACAAATTCACTGGAAGAAATGCCACGAGGAATTGGCAAATTGACTTTTCTCCAAACTCTTTGCAACTTTGCTGTGGGAAAAGACAGCGGTTCTGGGTTACAAGACTTGAAGTTGTTGATGTATCTTCGTGGAACACTTAAAATTTCAAAGCTGGAGAATGTAAAACACGTTGGTGATGCGAAGGAGGCTCAACTGGATAAAAAGAAGAATCTTAAAGTGTTATTGCTTCAATGGACATGCAACACCGATACCGATGGTTCAAGGGAGCTGGGAACTGAAACACGTGTGCTTGACATGCTAAGACCTCATCAAAATCTGGAACAATTTTTTATCAGTGGCTATGGTGGTACAAAATTTCCAATTTGGTTAGGCGATTCCTATTTCTCAAACTTAGTGACATTAAAATTTCTAAACTGTCACAAGTGTACTTCCTTGCCGTCAATTGGGCAACTACTCTCTCTAAAGCACCTTGAGGTATGTAGAATGAATAGAGTAAAGTCCTTGGGTTCACAGTTCTATGGCAATGGTTGTCCAAGTCCTTTTCCATGCTTGGAGACTCTTCGTTTCGAAGATATGCAAGAATGGGAAGACTGGATTCCTCATGGATTTGATCAAGAAGTTGAAGTGTTTCCTAACTTACGAGAGCTTCATCTTCTAAGATGTTCTAAATTGCAAGGCACATTGCCAGAACGTCTTCCTTCATTGGAGATACTTGTCATTCAAAGATGTGAGGAATTGCTAGTTTCAATTAGAAGGCTTCCAGCTCTCTGCAAATTTGAAATTAGTGGATGTAAAAAAGTTGTGTGGAGAAGTCCAACTGATCTTGGATCGCAGAACTTAGTAGTTTGCAGAGATATATCAGAGCAAGTGTTTCTCCAAGGACCACTAAAGCTACAGCTACCAAAATTGGAAGAATTGGAGATTGCTAATATTGACGAGCTAACGTACATATGGCAGAACGAAACTCGATTACTGCAAGACATTAGCTCCCTCAAAAGACTCAAGATTAAAAGCTGTCCCAATCTTCAATCTTTGGTGGAGGAGGACGAACAAAACCAGCACGGGTTGTCATGCAGAATAGAATATCTAGAATTGATAAATTGTCAAGGCCTGGTGAAGCTACCACAAACGTCGCTCAGCTTAATTAATTCCTTGAAAGAGATAGGGATTTATAACTGCAGTTCACTTGTTTGCTTTCCAGAGGCTGCTCTACCTTCGCAGTTGAGGATAATTTCAATTCAGTACTGCAATGCATTGAAATCCTTACCTGTCACATGGATGCATGACACCAATACATCTCTTAAGACATTGAAAGTTTATGGGTGCAATTTGTTGACATATATTACTAGTGTCCAGCTACCGGCAAGCCTTAAGCACGTGGAGATCGAAGATTGCAGTAATTTAAGGACTCTGATAGAGGAAGGGGAAATCCACAACGGAAGCAGAAGGGACACCTCTCTTCTTGAGCATTTAAGGATTGTAAATTGTCAATCTCTCATAACTCTTTTTTCAAAAAATGAGTTACCTGCCTCGCTTGAGCACCTTGAAGTTGGAATTTGCTCGAAGCTTAAATTTTTGTCATGTAGTGGCAATCTACCTCAGGCTCTCAAGTTCATCTGCGTTTTTAGATGTTCAAAGCTGGAGTCAATAGCGGAAAGGTTGGACAACAACACATCTCTTGAAGTATTTAAGATTGGTTGCTGTGATAATCTTAAAATTTTACCGAGGGGTTTGCACAAGCTTCGCCACCTTCAAGAGGTTGGTATATGGAGTTGTGGAAATCTTGTGTCCTTTCCCGAAGGAGGATTGCCTTCTGCGAATCTAACTAAGCTCCAGATAACGTGGTGTGATAAACTAGAGGCGTTACCCGAGGACGTGCATGGTCTTCGAGAATTAAACATAGGAGGTCTGGCAAGCATGGTATGCTTCCCAGTTGAGGCAGATGGTGCTATGTTTCCCAGCAACCTTCAGTCACTTGATATTCATGATACGAAGATTTGGAAGTCATTGATGGAGTGGGGGGAAGGGGGATTGAACAGATTCTCCTCTCTACAACGACTGTCAATCGGAGGACTTCATGACGTGGTGTCATTTTCACCACAGGAGTTAGGAACCACGCTTCCTGCCTCTCTAACCCATTTGTGGATTTATGATTTCCAAAACATGGAATGCCTATCTTCAGTTGGCCAAAACCTCACGTCATTGGTGTATCTTTGGCTTTATGCTTGTCCGAAGCTAAAATACTTTTCAGACAAGGGCCTGCCTACCTCACTCTTGCAACTGTATATCAAGGATTGTCCGCTGATAGAAGAAAAATGCAGAAAGGATCAAGGACAGTATTGGCACTTATTAACCCACATACCTGATGTTCGATTAAATCGTCTTCTGTAGTAAGATCTTGGGTGCAAATGTTATGGCAATCTCAGATGAAATTTCACTCTCTCCCATCTTTACTGTTCTTTTTAAAAAAGACTTTGAAATAGTTAATGCAACAATTTCTGCTCTTGAGAACTACAAGGTGAACAGTTGTTGGATTCCTGTGAAAAGAATTTATTTGTTGAGGTTGACTGCTAGAATCTATATAATCTTCCTGAAGGTGTTGATGGTGCAAAATTTTCATTGATACTTGAAAATTGCAACATATGCAAGATAACAGAACAAAGAAGCTAGCTCATCCTAATTGGAACATTTCACTTAGTGATGTATGATAAATGTGGGACTCTAATAATGTTTTGGAGACATTAAAAAAATAGAAGGGCTGGCAACAGATGTCTATGCACATGGAACTTATGGACACCCAAAAATGACTCACCATCAACATTGCCACATAATTTAATTTTGTGCTGAGTGTGTATACAAAGAAAAATCAAATTCTTTTCGACATTCTCTAGGGTCTGTGGTCAGAAATGATTTACTTTTCTAATTTATAATTACCAAATGATTAGTGAAGTGATAAAAAGACACTGAAGCATTGTAACATTTTTTAAAGAATAATAAATGAAAGTAAGAAACTGACCGACAGGCACTTACAAATGATACCATTATCTTGATGGGTTGATAAATTAATATTTTTTGCTAGCATAAATAAAAATAAATTTAATCATTTTAATCATGAAAAATCATATTACATTTTATTTCTCCAAATTTTAAGATTGGGATTTCACTCTTATTCCAGATATGTCACTCTAATTCTCATCAAGTGTGGAAAAGTTTGAGAAATCTTTAAAACCGCACAGTTTTAAAGTATTATAAAATTAACACTTTAAAACCATAGGATTTTAAAATTTTCTTGAACTTTCCCGTACTTTAAAATTCTAGATTAAAAATTTTCTATATATATATAAAGCAACAAATAACGAAAAGATGGATTCATTTTGCTGGACACTGATTTTGTCTTTATAGAACCTGGCAAACACTTGTTGGTGCTGGCCTCTGTTTTTCTTTTCACTTCTATTATTGGAAGAAAGTCGATAAAAGAAAGTTGACGAAAGAGACCACTAGATTTTTTTCTTTTGGTAAAGATTGGAAATCAGAAAAAATAAATGTCAAGTGCACCTTATTGGCAATTGAATCATGGTCAACATTATTGTCATGTTAAAATTTCATGTTCTAAGTGTACGTATTTTGAAGGAAAAATCTGTATGCTTGCTTGTTTGTCTTGTAATTATTGCCGGCAAATTAAAAGTATTTACTGTGGGCCACATCGACTGAATTAATAGTTTAGTTTCAGTGGAAATGAAAATGAAATATAAGGTAATCTGAGTATTTGGGGGTCATGCTTTTCAATCTTATCAGTTTCTTTCAAAAAAGAAGAAAATGAATTATCTTATGGACCCATCCTCCCACGTTTCACACATGGAATTGAATTATTGCCCTTAATCTTAAATTTAACTTCTTATCTACAATTAAATTAAACTTCCATCGTTGATCCATTATCTTCCATACATTATTTGTTTTGCTACTTGTCTCGCGGTTACCTCAATCTACATATATATATGATATCAAACTAGAAACAAGGACAAGTTCAACTACTTACTTTTGGTTATATGCCGGATTCTGACTGCATTTATGAATTGAAGATTATAGAAACTACTTGTGCAGGAAAATCGTCTTGGTACAAGATGTTTGAGTATCATTTTATATATATTATGTCATTTATTAGGGTCTCTCTACGATAATTTACCGTATCAACAATGTTTTTATTGCGTACCATTAGATTTAATTAATGGTATACAATGTTTGTATTAAAAAAAAGATAAACAATTTAAAATTTAATTAATGGTATACAATGTTTGTATTAAAAAAAAGATAAACAATTTTAAAATAATTATAACTTGTTGTTAACCGTTTAGGGTACTTTTGTAAAACCCTTAGAGTTCGAAATAATTTTCACTTGAATAAGATGTTTTATTTAAAAATCACTTTTCAATTCTCCTTTTGTTGGGAAAGCTATTAGCCAGCAACACAAATAAAGACGCAACACAAGATAAAGAATAAAATGAGAGAACAAGATATTATAGAGTGATTTTATTCATTTCAATTGTGCGTACAAAACAAAGAGATGAGCTCTCCTTATAGTTACATAATCACTCCATGAAATTAATGGAAACATTATGGATCATAATTCCTTGTGAGATAGTGGGAGTTATAGAGAAGCCAAAGGTTGCCAGTGTGAGATAGTAGGGAGACTAAAGATAGTGGGGAGATTAAGAGATATATGTTATGAACATCCATATTTATTTTAATAAATTCATAACACCTTTAAATTGTAATGTAATAATTTTTTTTAACATAAATGTTTCAAAATCTATGACTACTAAGTATAAGATATAATATCTAATAGATTATATAACACAAATTAAATAAATAAGTTGCAATTATGAAATTTATATATGGTGTAACACCAATAAATGACACAACTAAGTGTGTAAATTTAAGTTGATGTTATAAATTGCATCAATAAACTCATGGTTGAGATTGTTTATAACTAAAAAAATACTTCATCACCCGTATTTTAACAAAATTTAATATCCCTTATTAAAATCTCCATTATTTTGTGTACTATTAAAGACCAATGTATAATTGATTATAAAGTATATATTATACCCATTTAGCATACCTATTCCATGAAATTATTGTTTATGCTACAGTTAATATATTAACATGGTAGGGAATTATCCGAGCCTTCTAAAATTTAAGTTTCACAAGACTATATATTTCCACTTTGTTTCCGAATGTCACTTTGTTAATTTCATAACAGTTAAATTTAACATATATTCCTAATTAGCATTATTTTATGAGTCATGAAAGATTATTTATTGATATCCTTTTATTGTAATTATAAAATTTTATGTTACTAAGAGTTATTATTTTTATTATGGTAATTAATGGTGACAATAAATAAATTATTACCTCCAATAATATTCACGTGGGAAAGAATGTGAAAAAATTTCTTTATACATTTTTGTATTTTCATTATAAAAATATGGTATGAAATATTTTTAACTTAAAAATTTGACACAAAATGGAAGTCATTAATCCCTTACAATCTAGTGGCTGATATTGAAAGTCAAAACAACATTTTATGATGTTACATCATCCACTGTTGAATTGTATAAAATTAATAGTTTACATTTTGTGTTAAAAATTTAAATTAAAATAACCTAACTCTAGAAGTATATATCCAAGCCATGATGTAGTTATAAACAAACATATATTTTTCAATTATAGTTGTTGAATAAAATATTTCTCATTTGTTGTGACTTATATAGTATCTTTAATAGAACATATATCAAGTAGTTGATCACAATGCTTTCTATGATCATTATTGTTTAAGTATTAATGGTTTTGTAACTATATTCATACCGAAGAAATTATTATAAGACCTTATGTGATATATGAATATGAAGTATTATTGAAATAACATTACTTGTTACTTACATTTATTTCAATGCTATCATATATATTTCTAATGCTAATGTAAAAAAAGAAGAAGGTAAAATTGTAAAGTTACAGATAGTACATAATAATTTTAAAATTATTTATATTTTTTTCACTTTTTTGGTGATGTAAAAATATTTATCAATTGATTAGATAAAAATAATTTAAAGTATACCACAACTTGTAAATTACTTGTTACATAATTACTTATCGATTAAGATTAAATTAATGGTTAAGATTCTAATATTTAAATCTAATGGTCTCATAATTAATTGTGGGATTTTTATCCCAATGTAATAGAAATTTTCTTTTATCAATTAATTAAAATAAAAAATTATATTTACTTCTAAAAAAAAGACGTTTAGTATCCATTTTGCTTTTTTAAATTCTTTCATTGATCCGTGCTTAATTCACCGACGTCCAGTTACTCAAGCACGAGCATGTGAAGCTAACTAAATTATTGGTTGTCGTTACTGTCTTTTGTTTCACTCCTGTGTAATCACATATTTTTAATTGTGTTAACCACTTTATTAAAATATGTAATTTAAGAAATGGCTTGAATCGCTGTTGGTCCAAAATTTGATTATACCTTATTTCGACAGGACAGGAATATAAGACGATGATATAAATTGTCGTCGTAATTTTAAAAATATGTACTGTACTTGAAGTAATAAAAAGGGAGATTAAAATCTTTTTATCTTAGCTTGCTTTATAAACTAGAAGACTTCTAAAGGGAAAGTAGAAATGAACCTGAAGCGACGGGAAAGGGAGAAGAGTGTAGCTTTATTCCTAGCTAATTCCTGACATTTAAGATTAACAAAAGGGTACATTGCTTTGGTTCTTTACAAGTCTTGTTCTCTTTGAACTAATGTAATGCCCAATTAATCATGTCAAGCAGTGGCAAGATTCTTGGTTCGGATCTTATTTATATCTGTAGGGGCCTCTGTTTTTTCTTTTCAACTTTATGGTGGGTTTCGCTTGATTTCTATTTCTTTTTTTTTTTTGGACTAATGAAACTAAGGCAAAAAACTAATAAAACTAAGAAAAAAAGGAAAAAAAAGAACGAAATTTTTTGCCGCCGTAAGTGAGATGGCAATGAACGGTAGTGAACGGCGTTAATGATCACAGAGGAGGACGGATCAACGTTGGGCACGGAGGCAGTGGATGCCGCCGTTATCATGCAATCAACGGCGGATTTTACATGAACATAGAATTTTGTTAGACAACCGCTACCGCATGAACACAAAAGTTTGTTTGATTGATTTCGTGATTTTATTTAGACAGCGGGGATGAAAGATATTTCGTTTTTGGTAAGATTTTTGTCATTTTTGTAATACAATTTAAATGGATTTTGGACATTTTTTTTATATTAAAATGAAATGATTTTTAATTTATAAATTATTGATTTTATACAAATAATATAAAAAATTCATTTAAGTGGGTAGTTGAGTTATAACAAGTTAAATATAAAATAACAATTATGAACCAATCACTTATTTTTTCATATTTAAAAAAATACACAATTCTTTTTTTTTTTGTATTTTTTTACACCCACCCACCTCCATTTGCATGACGTTAAGAGAATTAATGAAATATTTATCAAATGACATTTTTACTCTGAAGATAAAATTACAATTTTATATGCTATCACTTTCCAAAATACAAATGTTAAAATTACCCTCACTGTGTTGCCTTTATTTTTTTTTTGGTGTATTAAACCATCTGGTATCCGAAGACCACATTGGGTCCCGACTAATC
This sequence comes from Citrus x changshan-huyou, assembly GCA_039657385.1. Classification (NCBI taxonomy): domain Eukaryota; kingdom Viridiplantae; phylum Streptophyta; class Magnoliopsida; order Sapindales; family Rutaceae; genus Citrus; species Citrus x changshan-huyou. The sequence continues at coordinate 12,695,513 of CM077549.1, forward strand.
CAGATTCGAGTTGGGTAGGACCACTAGGGCGGCAAAGCTCTCCCAACAAGTATTTAACGCAGCTGCATTCCTAAATCTTGAACTGAGAATCTTAGTTAAGATAGAACAACCCATGCTAGTTGATCTACGCGCTTGTTGGTACCGTGTTGCCTTTATCACTTCTCCCTTTTCCTTCTCTTGCCGCACCATAAAGAATCACATCTACAGCCTCGAAGCGCTTGCCGGCTGTGGCCCCACAAGCTTCAAATCACGACACTTGCAACAAGAGTCACGTGCCAATGCCCTCTCCCCGCTCCACCTCAAATTTCTCCATTTTTGGCCCTCCTATCTCCTCTCTCGCGTTGCCGCTATAACCACAATTAACTGCACTTACTCCATTGTTAACCAAACGCTTTACTCTTTAAACCACCATTGCCTCTGTTAAGCTGACGAGGAAGTGTCTGCTAATCACCACAATTAGCATCTGCGCCGTGCTATTGTTGTACTCTCAATTGTTTTTTTGTGATGCTATTCTCTGGTTATTGTTTGCGGCCTCCAAATGTGAAGAAGAAGAATTGATGACCAAGTTAAGCTAACAAGTGACTAGGGTTTTAGGGTCACGCTTGTAATGTAAACTGCCACGTGGTAGCGTGTGAAAGGATAGAGATATGATGATCTGACTTGGTTGGGTGTAAAAAGCATTGTTTTTATTTTGCCTTCCCCCTAATCAAAGGCTGTAAACGATTTGTTGTGCATGTCAAATTATAATTTTACCCTTATGATGTCAGTAAAGTTGTAAAAGTATGCAGACAAAAGAGGGCGGGTGCAAAGAAATGTAGCAAGCGAAATTCAACCAAACAAAATTCTGTATTTTTAAAAAAGTACAAAAAATGGTCAGTGGATAATTGTCCAGTGTAAAAATAAGTTAATGAAAGATAATAGAAATTAGTATTAACGGTGGCCATAGGTCGAATTTGGTCCTATCCGAACTAATAATAATAAAAGCACCTTCTACAGGCATGGAAATAGGCACAAAGATTCTCGGATCAAACATAATAAATGAAGAAATAAACACAAAAAAAAAAACATTTGAGTCATAACCACTGCAATAATTAATGACAATATCAAATAAGATGGAATGGTTTGACTTTGCAACGCAAGATGTTTCATTTTTACGACAATGTTAAGGTAAATTCACAAATGCAATTCTCACTTGTATGCCAAAACAATTCGTCCTTTTGCTGCTAGAACCATCTTAGCATTTTATGAATTAAGGCAGAGTATTACTCTCACACCATTTTAGCAGATACTGGAGAAGGTAAAGTTTGCGCACAATATGCCAGATTAGTATGGGAGCTTCATAATTTGAAGACAGAGTTGCTACTTACTGATAAGGAGCTACGCAAGTCCAAACGAGAACCCAAACCCAACAGCAAGTATAACGAATATGCATGGGCACATGCAAGCCATGCATAAGGTGGGCATCACGTGGAAGTATGTCCTGACTCCTTCAAGGACTCTTCAAGAAAGCAACGGAAAGGCTTTACTACGTCAAGCCGTATTGATGGAGAATTCAGATTTAAACTTGTTTCCTTTAAGATTATTATTTACTTCGAAATTATAGCTAAGTAGTTTATTTGATTTTAACTACTTTATTTCATTAATTTTGTTCTATAAATAAACTCGAATATTTCAATAAAAAGGTATCAGACTTTTATCTAATTCGATTAGCAATTGTGGTAGTTCTCACCCTAAGAAGAACAAATTATTTACTTGTTGTTTCCGCTAATTCTGACTGGGACCTATCATTGGTATCAGAGCTAGGCAAGGATGACAACCAACAAGGAACGCATTGAACGGATAGAAACAGAGCTCGGGGAGATGCAAGATAAGATGCAGCGCATGGAGTTAGGAGTTAACGACAAGTTGGCTCACATTGAAGAAACCTTGAGCAAACTTCCAGAGTCTCTCCATACATCCAGAGACGCACCTAGCATCAACAACAACATAGCAACATCGCGACCAAACCGAGAAGACAAGGATGGCAAATGGCAGCAGTTTCAATCAAGAGTGGCAAAACTGGAGTTCCCACGTTATGCCGGCGACAACCCCACCGAGTGGTTTAACCGCGTCAATCAATTCTTCGAATACCAAGGGTCATCAGAAGACCAAAAAGTTGTCTTGGCTTCATTCCACTTGGAAGGAGAAGCTAACCAATGGTGGTAGTGGCTTAGGAAATCTTATCAAGAGGAAGGACGAGACGTGACTTGGGAAATCTTCATGGAGGAGCTATGGGCGAGGTTTGGGCCAACATATTGCGAGGACTTCGACGAGGCGCTATCCAGGGTCAAGCAAACCGGCACTCTTCGAGATTACCAGAATGAATTTGAGAGGCTTGGCAACCGGGTTCAAGGGTGGACTTAAAAGGCTCTTGTCGGCACATTCATGGGAGGATTGAAACCCGAGATATCTGAGGAAATCCGGCTGTTTAGACCGAGAACTCTTAAGGAAGCGATTAGTTTGGCAAGAATGAAAGATGAACAATTGCAGCGACATAAGAGGGTGATGAAATCACTGATTTTCAACTGTTCACCGCCACCACAAATCTTCAACAACCGCGCTTCACCAACAGTACCAATTAAAAAGCTTTCTTGGGAGGAGATGCAAAGGCGAAGAGCTCAAGGCTCGTGCTTCAATTGTATTGATAAATTCACTACATGTCATAAGTGCACAAAAGCATAGTTGTTAATCCTTGAAGCCGAAGACGAAGAGAACATACCTGAAGAATCTGCAACAACGACAGAACTTGAGAGTGAAACAGGGGAACACATGAAACCAAAAATCACGTTCTACGCCTTGACGGGTTGGGCTGCTCCACAGACTATGAGGGTAAGGGCCAAGATTGGTCTGCACGAAATTGTTGTGTTAATAGACAGCAGCTCAACACAAATTTCATCACCGCACATTTGGCCAGTGTGCTTCAGCTTCCCATACAACCAACACCAGCTTTTTTAGTAAGAGTGGCCAACGGAGAAAAAGTGATATGCCAAGGAAAACATGAGAAGGTATACGTCTTGATCCAAGATGTTCCATTTGAACTTACATTATATTCATTGCCAATTACAGGCCTAGACATGGTGCTCGGCATTCAATGGTTGGAAAACGTGGGATCGGTAGTTTGCAATTGGAAGACGTTGACAATGGATTTTAATTGGAATAATAAAAAATGACGATTGCAAGGCTTGGGACTTCAAACGATTCAAGCCTCCTCCCTGACGAAAGTCACAAAAGAAATAAGGCAAAGGCAAGCAGTGTTTGCGATATGTCTTCAAATCAATACAGAAGACTCATATGCCATGGCACCAACTAGCATGCAAGGATTATTGGAGGAATATTCTGAGTTGTTTCGGGAACCTAAACACCTACCACCAACAAGAGAAATTGATCACCAAATTACGCTCAAAGAAGGAGCTGAGCAAATTAATGTAAGACCTTACCGTTATGATTACTTTCAAAAAGCAGAGATTGAAAAACAAGTGCACGAGATGCTGACTTCAGGGCTCATTCGGCCAAGCACCAGCCCCTTCTCATCGCCGGTTCCTTTAGTTAAGAAAAAAGATGGCAGCTGGAGGTTTTGCACCGATTACCGAGCGTTTAATGAAGTGACAGTTAAAGACCGATTTCCAATCCCAACAGTGGAGGACATGCTCGATGAACTACATGGCCCAGCATACTTCACCAAGCTTGACCTTAGAACTGGTTACCACCAGGTACAAGTGCACCTATCAGATATTCATAAGACGGCCTTTCGCACACACAACGACCATTATGAATACATGGTAATGCCGCTCGGCCTAGGCAACACCCCTTCTACTTTTCAAGCTATTATGAATGCTATTTTCCGGCCTGACCTCCGAAAATTTATCTTAGTCTTCTTTGACGATATCTTGATTTATAGCACGACATGAGACTATCATCTTAACCATGTTTGACAGGTATTGAAAATCCTTAAACAACAATGATTTTTTGTAAAGCTAGCAAATGTAATTTTGGCCAGCAAGAACTTGAATACTTGGGGCATATAGTGACTTGTCACGGCGTGAAAGTAGATGAACGAAAGATTTCAGCAATGGTATCTTGGCCACAGCCACAAAATGTATCAGAGTTGAGGGGATTCCTAGGCCTAACTGGATACTACCGTAAATTCATACGCGGATATGGGTTGTTGGCTCGGCCTCTAACAAATCTACTGAAGAAAGGTTAATTCTGTTGGAGTCAAGAGGCAAAAACAGCGTTCAAAGCACTCAAACTCGCCATGACGCAAACTCCCATTCTTGCTATGCCAAATTTTAACGATGTTTTCATAATTAAAACTAATGCATCAGGTGGTGGCATCGGAGCCGTGCTTCAACAAAATGGCAGACCTATAGCATTCATGAGTCGGGCATTGGGATTGGCAAAGAAGGCTTGGTCGACTTATGCAAAAGAGATGTTAGCAGTGATAGAAGCCGTGAGAACATAGAGGCCGTATCTATTGGGGCAACGGTTTGTGATACAGATGGATCAGCAGAGTCTTAAGTATCTCCTAGAACAAAAGATAGCCACGCTCGATCAGCAGCAATGGATGGTCAAGCTAATGGGATATGATTACGAAATACAGTATCGACCTGGCAAAGAGAACGCTGCCCCCGATGCACTCTCAAGACAAACGGACAGCCTCACACTCAGCCATCTTTTTGTTCCACAGATATCACTATGGGGAGAAATCAAAAAAGTTGCGCTCGAAGACGAGTATTTGAAACGAGTCACGCAACAAGCTGAAAATCAACCCCACGGCCCTTATACAACAAAGAATGGGCTAATATTTTTTAAAGGCAGAGTTGTTATTCCAGGGAAATTGCGTGAGTCACTACTATATGAGGCCCACAACACCAAAATAGGGGGACACTCGGGCGTTCTCCGAACTTACAAACATTTAGCGCAGTAATTTTACTAGCCTTCGATGTTTCAATCCGTGCAGGAGTATATCAGCAAGTGTGACACTTGTCAAAAGACTAAAAGTGAAACACTGCAACCGGCGGGACTTCTTCAGCCACTACCCATCCCTTGCCAAGTATGGGAGGATATTTCACTTGATTTCATCGAAGGGTTGCCAAACTCTCAAGGCCGTGACACAATATTCGTAGTAGTTGATAGACTTAGCAAGTATACTCACTTCATGTCGCTTTCTCATATGTTTTCTGCAAAATCAGTGGCTGATAGATTCATTGAAGGCGTTGTCAAGTTACACAGCATGCCAAAAACAATTGTAAGCGATCGGGACCCCATATTTATTAGCAAATTTTGGCATGAATTTTTTACTTTGTTCGGCACACAATTAAAAATGAGCTCAACTTATCATCCACAAACGGATGGCCAAACGGAAGTTGTCAACCGATGTTTGGAACAATATTTACGTAGCTTTGTTCATCAATGGCCGCGCAAATGGAATCCATATTTACCATGGGCTGAATTTTGGTACAATACCACCTTTCATGTTCCAATTGGAATGACTCCCTTCCAAGCCTTGTATGGTCGGCCACCACCTACTATTCCGATATATCCACTCGGGTCCTCACCGGTTCATGAAGTTGATCAAGCATTAAAAACACGTGATGAGTTATTAGTGCAACTGAAGATAAATCTTGCTGCAGCAGCCAATAAGATGAAACAAACAACAGATAAGAAAAGAAGGGAGGTCGAGTTGCAAGAGGGTGATATGGTGTATTTAAAGCTGCATCCATATCGGCAATCCTCCGTCTTTAAGCGTGAACACCAGAAGCTGGCCAGCCGATTCTTCGGGCCGTATCTAGTCATCCAGAAAATTAGCCCCGTCGCCTACAAACTTCAGCTACCAGAAGGGGCTCGGATTCATCCCATTTTCCATGTATCTTTGCTCAAAAAAGTTGTGGGTGACTTGCCCAAGTGTAGCACCGACGTGCCCCCCATTAATGATGAAGGTATGATAGAGTTAGAACCTGATTCGGTTGTGGACACTCGTTGGCTTAAACGTGGGGGTTCCATCATCGAACAAAGTTTAATCCGTTGGAAGAAGCTTCCGTTAGAGGAAGCTACTTGGGAAGACACAACAATGATCCATCAACGGTTTCCTTCACTAACCCCTGGGGACAAGGGTTCTCTTTGAGGGGGGTGATGATAAGGAGCTACGCAAGTCCAAACGAGAACCCAAACCCAACAGCAAGTATAACGAATATGCATGGGCACATGCAAGCAACCATGCAAGCCATGCATGAGGTGGGCATCACATGGAAGTATGTCCTGACTCCTTCAAGGACTCTTCAAGAAAGCAACGGAAAGGCTTTACTACATCAAGCCGTATTGATGGAGAATTCAGATTTAAACATGTTTTCTTTAATATTATTATTTACTTCGAAATTATAGCTAAGTAGTTTATTTGATTTTAACTACTTTATTTCATTAATTTTGTTCTATAAATAAACTCGAATATTTCAATAAAAAAGTATCAGACTTTTATCTAATTCGATTAGCAATTGTAGTAGTTCTCACCCTAAGAAGAACAAATTATTTACTTGTTGTTTCCACTAATTCTGACTGGGACCTATCACTTACCATGAAAGAGCAGTCCACGTTTCCCCTGAAGATAGGTATGTATATGTTTATGTATATATTCTCGAATCCAAGTTATTTTATTCATTAATTCTAAATTCATATTTTAGCTTCATCTTTCTGACATTAAATGTCCTGTTTTTCAGCCATGTTCATGCCTCATGTGCTGGTTTCCTTTGGGAAATAGAGAAATACCACGATGAATGTGATGCTCCATCATGTCTCTGATTCATCCCGTAGCGAGAAGGAAACCATGCTGCAAGGTTGCAGTCATTCTGTTGTATTATATATATATATATATATATATATATATAATGTGATGAATAAATGAAATTATTTTTGAATCTTTGGGTTCCCTTTTTAGCAAGAAAATCGGTCTCAATTGATGAATCACAAGCAAGAATGGGCTCTAAATTGCTTCAAAATTTAGAAGAAAACAGATGTTATCAGCATTCCAATGTAATAAAACCATGAAAAAAAATTTACAACTTTAATGTCTCTAATTCTTTCTTTTCCTTATATCCCCAATACACTTAAAACAAAATAAACATAAATGTACCAGATTTTGGAAGGAAAAAAGAAAAAAGAAATCCAACCTTTTGGGATCAACAGTCCATAACAACTATAGGAACAAGGATCCATAGCTTTCTTGGTCTCAATTGACTCTAAAATCAACATAGATGACGTGGTCCCATCAACAGAATTGCCATACCGATGACGCCGCCTCGCTGCAACACTCATATTTGCATTCCTGTGTTTCGGCTCATCTCCATTGGGTTTGGATCAGATTTAATCCATGTCCATGTAGTTGCAAAACAGATTGTCCTCGAGACCCTACGAGCCCCTTGAATAACTGATCTGAAATGTGATCTGAAAGGAGATGCACATCGTCCAAAATTCAGTTATGCACTCGAATTGCGATCGACGTTTGTAAGGCTCGTGTGTCAGCGGATTCAAGTTCATATTTGGTGGATCTTGGCTTTCTATTTTGGAGAATTGAGAGAGAGATTTAGACTTGGGAATGAGGAATACATGTTTTTCCTATTTTTGATCTTCTTTTTCTCTTCTTCTATGGTGACCTTACTTAAAAAAAAAAGGAAAAAATGAATATTCTATTAAAAAAAGACAATGACAACATAATTTTAGTGAATTTTTAATTTTTACTTTTTACAATTCTAAAAACTAGTTACCACTACCCACAATAGGTAGGGTAGTAAATGAATATTTATTGTAACTTTTTGGACTTCATTGAGCATTTTCTATCAAAACATGGCATAAATGGTCTGTGCCTAAGAGTGATAGTTTCTTTGCCTGAGTATTAGCTCATTGTACTTTTCTTTCTTTAGTTTTATTTTTGTGATAGTACTTGTATGCTATAATTTTCACTCATTTAGTAGTCTCCTTTAATGGTTTCTAATCAGGCAAATGCTAAGTTACATTTAATGTAACTTACACCACTCATGTGTACCACACAAAATTGTGAGACCCGTAATTTGTGTGGTTCACATAAGTGGTGTAAGTTACATTGAATGTAACTTAGAGATTCCCAATTAATTAGGCAAATTAATGATGGTGATTGTATATGTATAGACCACAAAATGTGATTCCCGTAGGCCAATAGGTTACCTAACTGCCTCTACTTTCTAGTGCTCGGCGCATTTAATTTAGTAACCGCTTTTATTGTCTACTACTTCCCCCGTTTCTCTATCGATATAAAGAGGTTAGAATGTTTACGATTCGTAATCCAAAATCAAAGATTGGTTACCATTTGCTGAGGTCATTCTATGAATATGTATGTGTGTGTGTAAATATAGGGTAGATTTCACTGTGTCTCCCTGCTTGAGTGACAATCTTGAAAATACCGATTAAGGATACAAAAACATTACTTTACTCCTACATTGCCGTGATATCCCTGTTAAAGCTAATAGATTAAAGGGCAAAATCGTGTTTCAATAAATATCGTAAAAGGCATTAGCTTAGAGGAATTTGACTAACGGCGTAGTTGAATAACATGTCAAATGAAGGCAGCCTTTCAACTACCCCATAAGTTTTTTTATAATTTTATATATGGTATAATATAATAAGTTATTTGCATTATTTTAAATGAGAAAAATATATAAGTGGTCAAATGTATAAATGTATCCTTTTCTCTTGGCGCAAAACATCGTCTTGTTAACAGTGTAAAGAGAGAAATTTTGAAACAGAGCATCAAAATGTTGGCCATAAACAACTAATTTTTATTCGAAAGACTACCAAACAAGTGACAATTGAAGAGTGCCTACTGGTAACAATAACCTAGAGGTAAGAATTTTGTATTTATTTAGTTATTTGTTGTGCAAATTTTATTGAACTCGCAAGTGCACAAATCTATTGTAGAATAGATCAATGGTGACGAGTGTCGATCCCACGAGGAGGTAGATTTTAATTGTGTGTAGAATTAATTTTCTAAATGGGTGGTTGGATTTGTGGTGAAAATGATTTGGATTATCCTAAAACTGAAATTTAAATGGCGAGAATAAATTGAATAGAAATCTATTAAAATGACGTACTTGGGTATCTGGATCCGTATCAACATGCACCATGGGCTAAATATTCATTATTAATACCAATTAAATCATGAGGGGGGAATCCACACCTCATGAACCACACTCTAATCAATATGGTGCTAAGGGCTTATCGTGCCAAATAATAATAACATTGTATTAGAGAGCCGGTGAAACCAAAGCGGTACTAAATAAGATTATTATTATTTGTCGACGAGAAGTCAAAACATTCACAAAAACTAGAGGGGAAGAGAAAATAAATTTACCAAATAAAGCCCTTGACACATGTTGAGACTTCACCTTCAACCCAAGCTTGAAAGAAAATTAGCTACTCATAATTGAACTAGGGGCAAAAAGGGAATTCATTAAAATACGTAGAAAATACAAGATAGAGAAGGAATTACAGAAAATGGAGTCCAAAAATGAATTCAGAGATATCAAATTAAGGGGGGGGGAGGCCCTCTTTTTATAGATACATTGAGTAAATCATGGTCATCGGATTAAAAACAGTTTGGACGCTCAGGATTGCGCCACGTCATCAGTCAACAGTACGCGGTTTGACCACGTGGGTGAACAGTAACATGGTTTGACCCGGCTTTGAACAGTAACGTGGTTTGGTTGAAAATAATCCTGTGTAATGCATGTACCGTACGCGTAAGTTTTGGTCCACTAATATGCTGCCACGTCACCATCAACAGTTCATAAGAATTTTAGACCAACAGGATCATGACACCTCATCAGTCAATGCCACACATCGGTCAATGCCATGTCATCGATCCGTCTATGTGAATAGTATCGTGAACAGTAACGTAGATAGTACCGTACATGTGAATAGTACCGTACATGTGAACAATGCCATTTTTCCTTTTATGCTCCTCCTAAGGTTTTCGACCGTCCTGAGTTCAAAAGTGATGTCCGTTTTGCCGTTTGATCTCTCGTTTATTGTGAAATGACTATGATGCCCTTAAAATACACAAAATACTTAATTAAAATAAAATGCACATAATTAAATTACAAGAACCTTAAATACATAAAAGTAAGGGTTGTTAGTAAGACTTGAAATGTAAAATGACGATTTTCTCCTTTATAAATATACATTTTCTAACACTCAACATTATTTACATTAAAATGAGTTTAACAACATTTTTTTAAATGTAGGATAGTATTAAGTAAATAAAAGATTTGTACATATGAAAAATGTGTGCTATTGCTATTATTATTTGAAGAAAAATGGGTTTAAACCCTAGTTCTTAGTAAATTGGGTCTTTTTGTTTTCATTGTACCATTAACAAAATTTATATTATTTCATTTAGACGAGATTTGTGGACATAAAAGGAAATTTACATTTGTATGATTATTGATATATATTGACCTAAGAGGTTGTTTAGCAAACGTAACTAAGAAACAATGTAATTGATATATACCTTGCATGTTTCAGTGATGGATATCATAAATATCAATAAAAATACCAACATAGTAATGATATCATAGCTTACAATGTTAAAGCACAACATCATGTACATGCAATTGCTACTGGAAAAAAAAGTGTTAAAAGGAAGTAAATGGCAAGAAAGAAATTAAGAGTTTCAAAGACCAAATTTTTTAGGCTCTTAATTCCAGAACCAAAGTCCACAACCGAGCCTACCATTTCAGTAGAAGATGATCTTCAAACACAAACCACAATTGAAGTTGATATTGCAGTATAACCTAAAGTTGTAACACAAACAACAACTCAACCTGCAGCAGAACTTAAAGTTGAAACATAAATCACAACTCAACCCACCACTGTAGCAGAACCTGAACTTGAAAAACAAACCGCAACCCAAAGCACAATCTTCAATTCCAGACCACATCCTAATCCTACAAATGAACCCTTATTCGAAGTTGAACTTGATGTTCAAACTACAAAAAAAGTACTACAGAATTTGAAGGCACTTGTCATCAATAATATACAACCTGATGTATTTGATTCTTTTGTAACACCTATAAAAGGAGTTGCAGATAAAACATTCCTAGATTTTGAAATAGTCATAGCAGTACTACCACCATAGTTTGACCAAACCCTACTCATGCCACTAACAAAAGCACCACCACCTGAGTTTGATAAAACCCTATTACCAATGCCCATATTTAACCATCTTGCAAGTGATGGTGGTCCAAAAAGGGGTGCTAATAAAGGTGAGACTGACTCTTTACACTTTCCAGAGCATAGTGATCACTTATCTGATTTTCATGTTGCTGATGAATTGCAAGAGTTTGTAGTAGAAGTTGATGAGGAAGATGTTCACACTATTGATCTAATTCTTGAAGAGTAATCCATCCCGTAGGTCTAGAAGGTCATTGACTGCATATTCTCAACCAAAGGTATCAAATGAAGAAGCATAGGGTGTTGCGCCTATTGAGAATTTACAATAAGAGGTTATGTAAACCGAACTTTTTAAAAGAAAAGGGAAAAATGTCAGCAAGCTACATGTTACTGTCACCCCTTTATATAGGCAAGCTAATAAGTCAAAAGCTACTCATGTCCAAATTAGAGCTTTTAAAAAGATTGTAAATCAAAGGAAACCTCATCCTATGGATATAAAGGCTGATATGAGGACTACAAAGAAGAAAAGAAAGACCAACTTTGTATATTCTTAGTAACTTATAAGAAAGCCGAAGCCAAGTATGAAGAGTAAACAAACCAAGAATGATGATGGTGCTGGTCCATCAAGACATAAAGAAGAAGATGATGAGTAGCCACTAGCTAAGGAAATGTATGTCCATATCTGGTCTAAATCAGAATATGACATGTGTGGAGCTAAAAGAGTATATAAGAGTCATTAATAATAGTAAATTTAATAATGAACAAATTGAAAAAGATAAGAGAAAATAGAGTAAACACGATATTTTTACGTGGATCAGCAAATTATGCCTACATCCACGCCTATAAGTTAACTGAGCTTGAAGATTTGACTATCCAAGCCATTACAACTCAAGGATTCACTATGCTTACAATTAACTTCTAATGTGTCAATAAAACCTTACAATCTGAGATGATCCCGCACCCCTTTTCCAGAGTGTTTCCCACACTTACAATCACTCAATTTTGAAATCAAAATGAAGATTATATAGATCTTCCCTTTCACAATGTATGTATTTACAAATGAAAGCTCAATGCGTGATTTGATGAAAAAATAAACAAGTTTGAACTCAATATATTTTGAATATACAAAAGTAAGCTCAATGACAATTGTTGAATCACTCTTAAATTTGAATTTGATTGAACCTTTATAGTAAGAGAAGCAAACTAGTCGTTATTGACTTTCCGAAGGTAATTAGATTGTCGTTAAGCACAATCAGATTGCTGTTTTGACTTGTGCAAGTTACTATTATGCTACAATTTAAATAATCGGATCACCGTCTTAAAGTTATTGGTTAGCCATTTAATTCCAGAGAGTTTACTGATTTGAGTCGGTTGCTACTTGCAAACAATAGTTTGCCATTTGATTCCAAAAGCTTACCTGTTTGAAGTTGGCTTATCGTTTACGAATAACGGTTTGTCGTTTTCAAATAAATTACTTTATAAAATATGTCGGCTAGCTGACTTCTCATAAACAGTTAAGCGTTAATTTCCAAAAGCTATCAGTAACTCTACCATATGTTATCAGTTTGCCGTTTTAAACTTAACGGTTATCCGTTTGCTTCCAGTACATTAATCTTGTCCAAAACATTACATAGCCTACAAAATCTAATTAATTTAAAAACTCCATCATTCTTAATCTTTCTTGTTATAATCAAAATCAATATTATGGATACATTTATGTCAACATTCCCCTCTTTTGATGCCGACGAACCTTACTTGTATTCATAGTATGAGTGATTTAAAAATACTAGCGCCCCTAATATGTAAGCTTCCCCTAAGTATTTTCTAAGTTTTAAAAGGTGCCAATATAACAAGTTATACCCATTCTAACCAATTCAAAAGCATATCAATATAACTCCCCCTAAGTACAAAGCTAATTTTAATAAATTCAAAGTTGAAATAAATTTCATCATAAAAAAGAAAATTTACTGTTAATGGAAAAGAAATGCAATAAAAAGCCAAATTTTTACCCATTTTGTCCGAGTTGAAATTTAGCAGAACCTCCCTTTATCAACAAGTATCATCTCAAAAACTTGTTTAGTAACATTACACCCAAATCATCAAAGTACATAAACCAGTATTTGAGGTTCAAATCATCAAAATCATCACAAATCCATCAAATATCAAATCATCACACCAAACAATTATGTAGTTAAAGATCAAACCATCATCATAAAAACTAACATGCAATCTCATAAATTAAAATAAAATGTAGCATAAAGTTAACATAACATGAAATGATAAATGTCTATACGAAAAGTAAAGTGAGAAAAAGAGAGTAAAACTATTACTGTGGATGTGGTGGAGATATAGGAGGTGGAACGTGGAGGACAGAAAGAATGTGTTGTTGGCCATCCAAAAGCTACTGCTGCTATCCGAGAATGCACTGCTGCTAAAGCTGGAAAGTAGCAAACTGATACTAGAGTTGTTGCTACTGTTGCTCAGAAAGTGTCGGAAACTTATAATGTAATTGCTGCACAAGATCCTCAAGAGCTGGAGGCTCATTAATATCCATGTCATGTCCGTTCAAGTATTCTGGCTCCTCAATATATGCTACTGCTTGGCAAGGTATTTGAAGTCTAGCCCCTAATCTAAAATCTTGTAACTGATCGACTGAATAGACATCGATGAGGAATCTGTCATCCTTAAGGGCCACTAGAGTATACTAGTTCTTAGTATAGGTGTTCTTAACCAATTCCCCGTTCTTTATATGAAATCATAATGCAGTAATATCCTCTTCCCCTAACTTCTTGGACTCTTCATAGATCGGCTCACCAAAGTGTACTCTGAAATACGGTAGGATCCTAATAATGATACTACTATAGGGAAGTAATCTGTTACTGACCCTAGGAGTACGCAACATATGTCTCATAATCACATATCTAAGGTTAACCAATCGACGACGAAAGATACAATCTAATAACCCAACACCTAAAGGAGTAACCTCATTAGTATGTCCTTCTTAAGAGTAATTATGTTCTAAAAAATGCTGTGAAGTACTCGAACTTGTAGGGGTAAGAGTTGAGAACAGAAGGGATGGTGGCAAATATTGTCGGACAAATCCTTCTGCTTACAAATGTTTCTAACTATATTAACATGAAGAAAATGGTTGAACATAAGTTCTTTCCTAGAAAAACCCTCATTCTCAGTTCCTAAAATCGAATTTAGATCCCCCACATCAAATTCTATCGATATTCTACCTATATTAATATGAATCCTATCTTGTCTAGAGGCAGAGATCTCTACATTTGAAGCAAATAATTTGACAAGATTAAGATATACATTCTCCTCAATGCTCAAAGCATTCTCATAACCTACTATTTCTAACAATCTTCTAATTCTTCAACCACATACAAAAAGTTCATCAAAACTACATATATCAACATAGTAGAAGGAAATTACCTGTCGGGACATAAACCTATAGTGGAATCCTCTGGCCAAGGAAGGGGTTGGAAAATGAGTTCTATGAAAATCAGGAATAGTTCTAGGATGTACTGGACTCCTCTTTGCCATTTGCTTTTTCCTCTTTCCTGTTCTTGATGACTCAAAACTGGCTATTTATACTAAATTTTGGAATTTTGGGAAATTTGGTGTTTTGGAAGAAATTGAACTGACTAAAGTGAAGATGCAGGGTATATGAAGTAATGTGGGTGCTCAATTTCGCCATTGGCGGGTTTGTAAAAAAAAAGGGCTGACCCGAGCACACTGGCTTAAAGCCCGGATGGCATGGGTTAGGGCTGGATATGGGCCAAAAAATAAAAAGCTCGCACATATTAAGCTTGGATAACGGTGGAGAAAAAAAACTCGAGCTTTAATTTATAAATAAAAATAAATTAAATTTAAGTAAAAAAGAAAAAGCTCAAAATATTAAATTGATTATTTTTTTATATTAGTATTTATGATTTATTGCGTTGCATTGCTAATATTTTGTGTATTAGACTATTATTATGTTATGTATTGGATAATTATCTTTAATTTAATTTTTTTACTTGATAAAAATATTATTTATATTTAATGAAAAAGTCCAAACTTAACCAGGCTTTTGAAGAGGTTGGGCTTATTATCAATAATATGGGCTTGAGCCTAAGCTTGAAAATGATGATCGTTCGGCTCACAATTAAGGTTTCAAATTGGGGATTTTTTATTTTGGCTCTCAAATCCTGTTTTGACGATGAAAAAAAGAAGTTTAGGACGTTTATGATGATTGTGCAGGTTCAATTTTGCAAGAAACACTCAAGAAAACAATGAATTTCAGAGAGAGAAAGCACAACCGCTGAGGTCTAGAAAGAGAACATTGAAGGGTTAAAGCAAATGAGGAAGAAAACTTAGAAACAGTTGTTCCATTTTCTGAAATTGGCTAACTATGATTTTACACATTTATTTTAATTTTTCGCCAATATTTGATCCATTCCAAGGTCATATCATGAATCCAAAAGACATCCAAGACAGTTTTAATGCATGATTCATGAATGCATGTTTAAGCATACAAATTTCAAAATCAATCAAATCAATTAACAAAAACGACCATACAAATACAACACATAACCTCAGTATCATATATAGGCATGTTAATGGACAATTTCATCATCCCAAGTTCATGTTAAATATTGATAAATTGATCCTAACTAAGGGTTTATAAAGCTATCAACAAGTTATTTTTCAGTTGAGACTAATTCTAACACAATATCCCTTTTTTGAACATTATCTCACAAGAAATGATGTCTAATCTTTATGTGCTTGGTCCTAGAATGTTGATTGGGATTCCTTGATAAGTTTATAGCACTATTATTGTCACGCATAATGAGTATATGATCAAGATTAATCCTATAGTCTCTAAGGGTTTGTTTCCTCCAAATGGCTTGTGCACAACAACTACCAATAGTAATATACTCAGCCTCGGTAGTTGAAAGTGCAATCGAATTTTGTTTCTTACTAAACCAAGAGACAAGTGAATGGCCTAGACAATGACTTGTGTCATTAGTTCTTTTTCTATCAACTTTATAACCAGTAAATCAACATTTGAGTAGCGAGTTAAATCTATATAAGTTCTTGTAGGATACCAAAGACTAATATCAATTGTTCCACTCAAATAGCAAAAAATTCTTTTCACAGCAAGCAAGTGAGATTCTTTGGGATATGATTGAAATCTTGCACATAAACATACACTAAACATGATATCGGGTATACTAGTAGTTAAGTAAAGTAAAGATCCAATCATACATTGATACGTTTTAACATCAACCTCTTTACCTTTTTTGTCTTTATCAAGCTTGATCACTGTGCTCATTAGAGTGCTTTTAGTCTTTAAGTTATCAATGCTAAATCATTTGAGTAGATCTTGCATATATTTGGCTTGATTGATGAAGATTCCTTCCTTGTTTTGTTTTATTTGTAGTCTAAGGAAATACTTCAATTCTCCCATCATGCTTATCTCAAATTCTTTGCTCATACAAGATAAAAATTCCTTACATAAAGATTCATTAGTAGAACCAAAGATAATATCATCAACATAAACTTGATCAATGAGTATATCTTCACCATTCTGTTTAACAAAGAGAGTATTATCTGCCTTGCCAGCTCAAAAACCATTTTCAAGTAGAAATTTACTAAGCCTATCATGCAATGCTCTAGTGGCTTGCTTTAAGCCATATAAAGCTTTAGACAACCTATAGACACAATTTGGATTTTTTCATTTTCAAAACTAGGGCGTTATTTCACATAAACATTTTCTATAATATAGTCATTTAGGAAAGCAATTTTAACATTCATTTGGTGCAAAATAAAATCTCTATAACATACAAATGCTAAGAGCATTCTAGTATATTTCAATCTAGCTACAGGTGCAAAAGTTTCATTAAAATTGATTCATTCTTCTTGGTTGTATCCTTAAGTTACTAATTTAGGTTTATTCCTTATAATCACACCAGATTCATCCATATTTTTCCTAAATACCTATTTTGTACCTATAACAGATTATTATTTTGGTTTAGGAACAAGTTTTCACACATTTTTTCTCCCAAATTGATTTAACTCTTGTTGCATGGCCATAATCTAAGATTCATTGTTTTCCGCTTGCAAAAAGGATTTTAGATCAATTTGAGATATAAATGCAATATGTTCACATGTATTTCTAAGTGATGATGTAGTAGTCACATCTCATGAAGGATCATCTAGGATTTAAGTCTTTATGGTGAGAAGAGACATACCTCTACGCTTTAGGGAGTGTCTAAGAATTACCTTCATTTTGACCCTGTTAAGTTTGATCTTCTTGTAGACTTCATGATCTTTGTCTTCTGAATCATCTTTTTTCTTGTTTAAGGAATTCTCGTTTTGAATTTCATCACCTGCATCATCGTCAACATCAACTTTCTCTGTAGAGGAATGGTTAAACTCATCAAATGTTATATACATACATTCTTCAACAACCATGTTTCTTTTATTATACACTCTACAAGCTTTGCTTGTATTTGAATATTCAAGAAATACCAACATCAGATTTTGGATCAAATTTACCAAGATTATCTTTATTATTCAATTTACATCTAAAAATTTTGAAATAACCAATGTTGGGTTTTTATCTTTCCAATGCTCACAGGGAGTTTTAATGAGGTAAGGTCTAATCAGCACACGATTTAAAACATAAAAAGCAGTATTGACGACTTTGATCGAAAAATATTTTGATAAAGTATTTTTATTCAACATGGTCATAGTCATTTTTTGAACAGACCTATTCATTTTCTCAATAACTTCATTTTTTAATGTTTTTAGTGATGAAAATTGATGTTCTATGCCAAAGTTATTGCAAAAATTTTGAAAATCATGATTTTCAAATTCTCCACCATGATCACTTTTAATGCAAGAGATAGTATAACCCTTTTCATTTTAAACCTTTTGTCAAAATTTTTTAAAAGCGTCAAAGGCATCATCCTTATTTGCTAAGAACAATCTCCAAGTGTATCTAGAGAAAGCATCAACAATCACAAACGCATAATACTTATCACTTAGACTTGCATATCTAGAAGTTCCAAATAAATCCATATGATGAAGTTGAAGTGGTTTTAAAGTGGAAAAATGATTCTTGCATTTTAAAAGTGGTTTTTTTGTTTTCTAAATTGACAAACTTTACAAATTCTATCTTTTTGAAAACTAATTTTTGGAAGACCTTTATCTAAATCATTTTAAAAAAATTTTGAAATCAAGTCCACGCTTTCATAACCTAGTCTCATATGCCATAACCAACTATCATAATGTAATCTAGAAAAAATATTTGTCATGTGATGATGCGCAATTTATATCGATGGTATATACATTAACACATCTTTTTCTAACAAGCAAAACTTTACCATTACATGAATTCTCAATGATACATTTTGTTTTATAAAAAATAACTCCATAGCCTTTATCGTAGAATTGATTAACACTAAGCAAGTTGTGTTTTAAATTTTTAACTAAACACACATTTACAATAAAAGTAGAGGAATCTTTACTGACATTATCAATAACCATAATATTTTCGTTTGAATTATCTACAAAGGATACTTTTCCATCATTTTTTATCTCGGTAATTATTATTTGCATCCAAAGCAAATAGTCACTGCCTTCTTTTTGTTCTGATTTTTAAAGTTCTTGAATTTTCTTTGCTCGCTAGATTTCTTGAAGAACTTCATGAATTTTCTGGTTATCATAGCCATGTCTTCATCTTCAAACTCGCTTTTGTCGTCTCTTTCATATTTTTTAGCTTTTAGGGCAATACTTTTATTATCTTTATCTTCGTCACCTTTTTCAGCTGTCAGATCCTCTTTATATGAAATAAGGGAGCCAATTAAATCATCAAT
Organism: Citrus x changshan-huyou; assembly: GCA_039657385.1. NCBI lineage: Eukaryota > Viridiplantae > Streptophyta > Magnoliopsida > Sapindales > Rutaceae > Citrus > Citrus x changshan-huyou. The sequence continues at coordinate 12,714,622 of CM077549.1, forward strand.
AGATAAAATATTTAAACCATTGGCTTCCTCAATGGCAGTCCTCTTAGGTTTCTACCCTTTTGGCAAAGACCAAATGAATTTCTTTACCTTTTTTCTATTTAAAAAGGTCTTCCCTAGGACTTCTAGAGTATTTAATATCCATAAATCTAGTGTACGTTGATCAAACATTCTCATTTTGTTCTATTTGGAATAATTCGTATTGCCTAGTATATTTATTGATTTTAAACTCTTTGACTTGATTTGTGTCTTCATAAACAACTTCAAGTTTCTTCTAAATTTCATAAACATTGGAACAACTTAAAACTTTATGGAAGAGCTCTTTTCTTTTCCAACTCACTACATTCACGTGAAAGTTTTGGAATTTCTTCCCATTCTTTATCTTTAGTAGTGGGCATGAATGGAACATCACTAATAATTTTCCATATCTCATAATCTAGAGCTTACAAATTAATTCTCACCCTAGTTTTCCAATATGGATAATCATTCCTATAAGAGAATGGTGGTGGTCTAGTAGTGAACTGACCTTCCTTAAAAATAGAATTGTTTTAGGCTACCAAGGATCTTTTACTCTAAACAGTAAGTCCTAAATAATAATAATAATAATAATAATAATAATAATAATAATAATAATAATAATAAAATGAAATTTACAAAAGCTAGAAACTACATCGTTTAGGGAACACACTTGACAAACCTAAAGTAACTTTAAGTGCTCTGCACTCAACTAAGGCTCTATTTGGTACAGCTTATTAAATAAAGCTTATATGATTAGAGCTTATACCAGCAAAGCTTTTGACAAAAAGTTATTAAATGTTTGGTTGTCAATTATGTAAGCTATTTTTAACTATTAGACTGTTTAATTATGTAAAACTGAAAGTTTTTGTGTAATTAAATTAAGTTTGTTTCATAACTATATAACTTGTGACAAAATGCATCCAAGCTATCAATTAATAAGAAAAAAATTAGTTCATCTATTTCTTCAATCTAACAATTAAAAACACATCAATATTAAATTCTATCAAATGGTGGAAATAATTTATAATGTGTAGGGCTTCATATAATAAGTAAATTAAAGTGGCGGCAATATCATCAAAAAAGAAAATTGAATTCATAGCAATATGTTTTTATCAAATGGCTACAATAACTTTTATTGGGTAGGTTTTGTATATAAATAAGGGTATTATGTAATTAATGAAATGTTCTTATGGTTGTTTTGATATTACATATATTTTGAAAAAGCTCTCTAAGCTATGCTCCTGAAAGCTCAAATTTTGGGCTTTTACTAGTAGAGAAAAACTCGCTTATTTAAGCCTAAAAATCTATACTAGAAAACAATCAAACACTAAAAAAAAAAGAGTTTTAAAAAGCGTGAAATAAGCACTTATAACTATTAGATAAGCCACAACAAACGGACACTAGAACACACACACCTTGCACTCCCTGCCCTCATTGTCACCACTCATGAGAAACATAAATAAAAACTCTAAAGTTAAGATAAATCTACTGCTTGCTAAAGGAGAGGAAACTATGTCAAAGTTGTTATTCTCTTCCAAGCACTCTGCTCACTATCACTTTAGATGCACAATATGAAACCCAAAATCATTGAAACCCAATGGGAGAACATCTATGTTTACTAAATTACTAACTAAGCAAAGACCATTTTAGAGCTAAAGCAACTATTCACCGTCGGATTGGAGGAGTTTGTGAGGCAGTGGGGTGGCAGTACAGTGTGGTGGGTGTTGGGTCCATCTCATTTGGGTGGCCCAAAAGCCCAATTTCCAAAGGCTTGTTTGGTCTGCAATTAATTCTAAGTTTTAGACTTGGATGAAATTTGCCAATAAAAGTAGGTTTGTATAATATATTATATAAAGGGAATAAAGTAAGCGGCAACTATGATTGTACAATTGCACAAAAGATAAGAGAGTGAAAAGAGAGAACAATGGCGAGTTTTTTGAATTTTTAAACAAGTATTTCAATCTTTGATTGGATGATCGGACGGTGAATTTAACTCCATTTACTCCCAAATTTTAAGAGTAAGTTTCTAACATCGCCGCCTATAATCTTGTTGCTTTATTTTTGTTTTATCCTCTCGTTGGCTATTATTTGAGATACCCACTTGCTAGAGAGATAGATATTAGGCTATCACTGTAAGCCAAGATTATTGAGATTCTTGATGTTTTTAGCCTCTAGTGTTATCGAAAGAAGAATTTATGTTGTAGTCCTATTAGTATGGTGGAAGATTATACCCAACTACGATACCGTAGTTCCCAATTTGGGTTTTTCATGTATAATTTGTGTCTCTTATGGTTTATTTATTGCTTTGGATTGTGTTAATTTATTTTCTGTCTATTTATTTGTGGTTCACATCCTATTTTAATCACATAAAGAGGGAAAGAGCTTGTTTCCACTTAATTTTTAGTTGCTAGCATGGATTCCTTTCTTAACAGAGTGGCATCAAAGTGTCAGATTGTATGTTTTTTATTACTTGTATAGTTGAGATGGAGGAGTCTTCGACATGCATGATTAAATTAAAGTCATGGAATTATGGCCTTTAAAAGTCTAGGATGGAAGATTTTCTGTACATGAAAGATTTACATGAACTTATTGATGGTGAAAAACTAAAGCCATTGATTTAGATGACAAAAAGTGGGCTCAATTGAACCAGAAGGTCGTGGGTATTGTTAAGTCATGGATTGATCAAACTGTATATCGCCATGTCGCAAAGGAATCTAAAGTTGATTTTTTTAAGGAAATTAGAAAGAATATAAAAGCAGCCGATAGCACAGAACAAAGCAAATTTGATGAAAACACTTGTTAACTTGAAATATAACGAGGATCACAATATAACTAAACACACTAGTGTGTTTTACGGCTTGGTTGATCAGTTGACTACTATGAAGATTATTTTCGATGATGAGTTATAAACATTGTTGTTGCTTAGTTTTTTTTCCTAACATTTGAGAGGCATTAGTGGTGCTAGTGAAGAATTCAGCACTGAACATGAAATTAACTTTGTACATAGTTACAAATAGGCTACGAAATGAAGAATCTAGAAAAAATAGTGTTGAAGCAATTCCCTTTTAGTCAGGTGCACTTGTTTAAGAAAATTAAGAAGGGTGGGGAAGAAGCAAAAGAAAACGGGTCATACAAAAAGAGAGTGTAGATTGTGGAAAAGAAAATAAATGAGCAAAAAGGTTGATGGTTAGAAAAATGACAAAGAGAACACTACATCAATAATTGATGGTGATATGGGTATTGTTTATAATGAGAGCTCAGTAAATCTCACCTGTTATACCAATGATTAGGTGATTAATTCTGATGCTTGGTTTCATGTTACTGTACATCGTGATTACTTCACATCTTATATTAATGGTGATTATGGTAATGTTCGAATGCGAAATGAAGGGGCACCTATGATTGTGGGCATAGGAGATATTTGCTTGAAAACTAATATGGCCTGTAAGTTGTTGTTTAAAGATGTCAAGCATGTACCAGTCATTTGTCTTAATTCGATCTCCACAGGCAAGATATATGATGATAGCTATACTAACAAATTTGGTAAAGGAAAATAGAAGCTCACCAATGACTCTTTGGTGTTAGTTAAGGGGAAGAAAGTAAACACTCTCTATGTGATAGAAGTTAAGATCAAGTAAAAAAGATGTAAATATAACTGTAAAAGATACTAACATTGAGATATGGCAAAAAAAAATTAGTCACATTGGTGAGAAAGGGTTCGAAACTCTTGCTAGAAAATGATTTCTACCCAGTCTCGCAGGTATGTCCTTCAAGACCTATGTTCATTATTTAGTTGGAAAGGCACACAAAGTAGCTTTTTAAAGCTTTTTTCCATTTAAAAATTCAAAAATCCTTGATTTGATTCACACTGATGTTTGCATAATGCAAAGTACATCATAGGAGGTGAACTCTATTTTGTAACTTTTATTGATGATTATTCTAAAAAAGTATAGGATTTTGCTTTGAAATCCAAAGACCAGGTGCTTAATACGTTTAAGTTCTTTAATGTTTATATTGAGAAAGGAACAGGAAAAAAATTAAAAACCTGTATAATGGCGGTGAATATAGAGGACCATTTGAACAGAACAATAGAAGAAAAAAATCAGGTTTATGCTTTCTAATGCCAAGCTTTCGAAATCATTTTAGGCAGAGGCTATGCACATTGCAGTTGATTTGATTAACCTTTCTTCTTCAGCTCTTTTAGATGGTAATCTGAGAGACTTTGGACAAGGAAAAATATTTTTTATGTTTGGTTGTAGAGCATGTGTTCACATCCCTAAAGATGAGAGATTAAAGCTTGATGATAAAGGCAAGGAATGCATTCTCTAAATGGACATGAAGAATTTAGGTATAGATGATCCATTGACAAGGAAGCTAATCAGAAGTAAAGATGTTGTATTCTTTAAAGATCAAATAGTTGGTGATGAAAAGAAGAGTGATGAGCCTCAGTCATCGCCGAAGATTCCTATTATTCCAACTTTTCATCTCTTGTAGCTTATGATAATCATAGAGGAGCTAGAGAGGATAATAATAATGTTCCAACCGAACTAATTGAGCAAGCATCTCCAGAACTATATGCACCACCAGTTGAGCCAGAATTAAGGAGATCAATGAGAAAACGATGACTTTCCACTAAATATCCCCACCTAAGTATGTGATGCTTACAGATGGAGGAAAGCCAAAATATTTTGAAGAAGTCATGTCTCACCAACATAAAGGTGAGTGGGTTAAAACCATGCAAAAGGAGATAAAATTCTTGAATGAGAACCACATTTATGATAGTAATGCTTCCTAAGGGAAAGAAGGAACTTAAAAACAAATGCTTTTATAAGTTGAAAACTGAAAATAACTCACAATAGCGGTACAATGCTAGATTGGTTGTGAAGTTTTCAATTAGAAGAAATGTGTAGATTTTGAAAAAATATTTTCTCTTGTGGTTAAAATGTTTTTTATCCGAGTTGTTATGGGATTAACGGCTAGCTTGACTTTTGAGATTGAAGAGCTTGATCTAAAGATAGCTTTCTTGCATGGTGATATAGAGGAGGAAACATATATAGAGCAACTTGAAGGGTTCAGTGTGAAAAGTAAAAAAGAAGCTATATGCAAGTAAAAGAAAAACTTGTATGGGCTAAATTAGGTATCAAGATAGTGGTACAAGAAGTTTGTTTCTTTCATAGAGAATCATGGTTTTAGCAAAATAATGTGTGATCATTGCATTTTTGTGAAGAAGTTTGGTGATAATGATTTCATCATTCTTTTGCTTTATGTGGCTGACATGTTGATTGTTAGCTAGGATGCTATAAGATTGATAATATGAAGAAAGCGCTTAGCAAGTCTTTTACAATAAAGGACTTGGGACTGACAAAGTAGATTCTTGACATGAAGATTTACTGCTATAGAAAAGCTTAGAGGTTATGGTTATCTCAAGAAGCATATATTGAAAGAATTCGTGAAAGATTTAACATGAGCAAGGCAAAATCTGTTTGTTCTCCACTTGTGGGCAATTTTAAGCTTAATTCGAAGTATTGTCCTACAAGTGAGAAAGAGAAGCAAGAAATGAGAAGAGTTCCCTATGCTTTAGCACTTTGCCGTTTGATGTACACCATGGTTTGTACAAGGCCAAATATTGCTTATGGAGTTGATGTAATCAATTGGTTTCTCTCTAATCCCAATAAAGAACACTGGACAACAATAAAGTGGATTCTCATATATCTTAAAGGCATTTCTCCAAGGCATGTTTTCTGCTTTGGTGGGGATAAACCTTTGCTAAAGTGTACACAAATGCAGATATGACAGGAGATGTTGATTCTAGAAAATCTCTATTAAGATATTTTCTCACCTTTTCAGGGAGAGTAGTCTCATAGCCATTCAAGCTTCAGCAATGTGTTGTTCTGTCTATTGTAGAAGTAGAGTATATTGTAATCACTGAAGAATCTCCTATAAGAGTTAGGTGTGAAGTAAGACAACTTTATTGTGTATTGCGACAACTATATTACTATTCATTTGGCAAAGAATTTGGCATATCATTCGAAATCCAAGCATATTGATGTGAGGTATCATTGGATACGAGATGTTCTTGAGAAGAAACAATTGCAGCTTGAAAGATTCATACAATGGAGAGTAGATCAAATAGGATGATAAATTCATTGCCCAAGGAGAAATTGAAAAGTTGTGTGTGGAGAGTGGGCTTAGTGGTGCCTCCCACATGATCTGGAGAGGGAGATTTGTTGAGTCCCTCTCATTTGGGAGGCCCAAAAGCCCAATGTCCAAAGGCTTGTTTGGTGTGTAATTAATACTAAGTTTTAGACTTAGACGAAATTTACTAATAAAAGTAGGTTTGTATAGTGCATTACAAACCTATTATTTTGCATGACTATTATTGTGGTGCTTGTTTTCTGATTTATTTTGTAGTTAAAGCCTGCAAGCTAATTTTTTTTTTAATTTTGTGCAAAAATTAAATGTATGGCTTCTTAAAAGAATTTATTGGACTTTATTTGCTTTCTAGGTGTGATAGCTTTTATTAGTTTTGGCAATAGATGTTGTTTTGTACCTTCTTTAATTCTTTCCTTTTATGTCTATACTTAATCATTTTTTTTTCTTTGGTGATAAACGGGTACAATTTTTTTACAAGGTACTAACCAAGCACACTCTAAATTCTTTAGTTAAGAGGTAGTAATATGAACTTAGACCTTAATTATTATTTTTTAGTGCATAATAGATAGGTATTGAATGTCATATGGATGATGTAGTTAAATGCTTTTTGATTTTCTTTATTTTGGAAAATGCATTCTCATGTATTATCAAATAGTTATTTAGTATTTTGAAACTACATGATTAATATATTCCTCACTTTATAATTTTATGGATCAAGAGTTACACCAAGGAGTTAGAATTGGTTGGATGCAAGTGGGCTATATGTACATGGGAGCTTGCTATTACATATGACATGTGATTGGTAAATTTGAAGTTAGTCTATAAAATTAATAGTGATTTGGTACTTCAAAATTTGTAATATTTGTAGTTTTACTTACTAATATATACTAGTTTGAGCAATAGAGAATAAAAGAATTTTTAAAATATTGTGTCCGTACAGCACGGCACGACACGAGCACAACTTGGTGGGGCACGTGACACGGCACGGAACAGCACGCAAGTGAGCTCGGCCAGACTTAAAATTTTAGACTCGTGGGCCTTAAAAGCACGGCATGATTAGAGGTGGACTAAACACGACACGATGAAAAAGTCCATAATAAGCACTTTTTTTTTTTATGAAAGTAAACTCAAAATTTTATGGTTTTACAAATAACTTGAAATTAATTTTTTTAAATTCATTTAATTGTTAGTTTCAAAAAAATACTATAATTGATTTATATTTATATTTTATTAAATAAATAATTGATGTCATGATTTTAATGAATAAAATTATAAATATCATGATTTTACAAATATGCATTAATATTATTGTGAACTATGATTTATGACTCTGTGTGAGTACACGTTAACAATTAAATTAACCCTTAAGAAAAATTTATTATTATTATTGTTGTTAAGTATTAAAAAAATTCTAATACTATAAAGTCAAATATAGTAATTAATATTACATTCTCTTACTATTATTAATTTTTTATTATTGAATATGGACTTGAGTTTTAAATTTTTTATTCTATTAAATTTGAATAAAGGCATAGACAAAAAAAAAAAAAACATAGACTAGAAAAAAGTACATCAACAGCTTGACATGCGCTCTTAAAAAATTTAAGAAAAAAAGCTTGTTGCGCTTTTTGCTAGGCATGACACAGCATGGCCCACGGCACGGCACGAGTGGGCACGGCACGTGTGCCATGCCGAGCCTAAGAAAAAAAAAATAGGCATGGCACGACAAGGCACGAAATGCAATGTTGCTGCTATTATAAACTATATAATATAGATGTCAATAAAGTTACACCAAAATGATATTGATGCTTTCAACTGGATAACTTATGTTAATGCTTCAAACCAAATAATCTAATCGTGAAATACTTATGGTATCTTCTACTTTCAAGACTTTATTCATTATATCAACCATAATCTTATTCTTACAAAATCATTTAAGAATCCTGTGAACCTTGAAATCACCCTATTGAGTTGCAAATTTTATTTTGAATTCAACAATGGCCTCATATGTCCATATTTGTGATTTTATAATACTATAACAATATCATACTAAATTTATTTATTTATCATATAAAAATTAAAAAAACATCTTCACCTAAAAGGCAAATGGGAAACCCTAGAGGCTATATTTCTCTTCTGCGCGCATTTGGATCTAACAAACCAATTATTTTGCTTTTCCTTTTAATTGTGTTCTTCAAGCTCAACATTGTTGACTCGAATGACAAGTGACCCTAAGGATAACTATTGAATTCCTTAAAATTGTCCAATAAATGTATATGGAGGTTGTCAATTTTATTTTTGCACTCTTTTTCCAGCAATACAGACCCCAAGAAATATAACATGGCAAACTTTACCATTAAGGTATCATCATCGGATTGGCGTGTCGAAAAAACTCATGTAATTGCTTTTATGTAAACTCATGATTACCCCCATGAACATATCACATACGCTATCATTATTATCTTTCTTATGCAGTAAAAGATTATGTTTTTTGTGACAATCTAATCCCGTAATCAAGGAAAACTCTAACATAGAAAATCTACACTCTTTTTTCCTATTTTGAAGTACATTGCCTTATCAGTTGATCGTACATACTGTAATAATAATGCGTGAACATTCTACCAAAGAATTGTAAGGGTGCACAAAATGACTAAACTATGTTTCCCTAAGCATTTTATATTGTTGTTCTGTGAGGCATTTTTTAAGAAGTAAAAGCACCTTTGATGATGACACATTAGATACTTTCACTAAAACCACCTTCTAATAATCGTGACCTGAATTATCATTAGATGCTACGATCATTTTACGTGCTTTCCAAGTCTTGAAAGTATTGAGTACTTGATTTTTAGACTTTAGCACATAAACCCAGAGTTTCCTTGATAAATCATTAATCAATGAGAGAAAGTGCCTAGCACCTCCATATGAGTTAATTGGAGTGGGTCCTCATAAGTCTTAGTGGACGTAATCAAAGATACCCTTAATTCTATGTTTAGTAGTACCAAATTCCACCTAGTAGCATTGCCTACTGTACATTGTTCACAAAACTCTAGTTGTTTAATTCTAGTAACATCCAAAACACTATGCCTACTCAACTTCTTTAGACATTTTCCACTAATATCACTAAGCCTTAAGTATCAAAGCCTAGTTCTATTAATAGTAACCCTAAGCAGTAACCCTAACATGCGTAGATGCACTACCTATCATAGAGTTACAGTTCAACACATAAATATCATTCTAACCTCTCTCCTTTGATTATAACTAAAAAACTTTTAATCACCTTTAAAGAATCATTTTCATCCTCAAAGTTATACCTCATATTCTCAAGCATGCCTAAAGATACAATATTCTTCTTCAAGTTCGGAGCATGTCTAACATGTTTAAGTTCCTTAACTACTTTATCAAATATTTTAATCCTAATGTTTCCTATAATAGTAATCATACAAGTCATGTTGTTTACCATTAATACCTTGCCACCATCAATGTTTTGGTAATCCAAAGGCAAGTTTTGATTAGGCTTCATATGAAAAGAATAGCCTGAGTCTAGATCTACTCACTATTCATTTTCATAAATGATGTGAGTACCAAATCTACAAAGTCATAGTTGTCCTTATCAGAAATGTTGAGCATGGTTGTAGTTTGAGGTCCTCGGATGCAACTGCTACAACTACTGCAAACACCACCTTGATTCTCTTAAAATTTTACTTTCATAGCTTTCTTTAAACTAGGCAACCTATTTTAAAATGTCATTTTTCAATAGAAAAGAAACACTTTTTACCCTTATTTTTAGACTTAGAACTACCACTATTCTCGTTGGAATCCTTCTTTTCAAATCTATCCATTGTTGATATCAAACCTTCTCCTAAACTTGAGGTACTTTTTAATTTCTTTTGTATTCTTTTGATTCAAGAGCAACCTTAGTATCTTGTATGCTTAAACTTTATTTTCCATACAATAAGATATCCACAAAGTACTAATAAGGGTATGGCATAAAACTCAACAATATGATTGATTTATCCTTATCTTTGATGTTCACATGAATACTCTCAAGATCTATAATCACCTTGTTGAAGTTATGAATATGCTCCGAAAGAGAAGAACCTTCCTCCACTGAAAGTGTATAAAGCTTTTTCTTTACACAAAGTCTATTTGCTAAAGATTTTTCCATGTAAATCTTCTCCAACCTTGCCTAGATACCTGAAGCAAACTTCTCACCTAAAATTTCTTTGAGAACTTCATTTCCAATGCTTAGAATAATGATAATATGTGCCTTTCCATCTTTTCTTTAAAATCCTCATCATATAAAAGACCACTCCCACTTGGATCGTTTTGTAGAGCAACTTTCAACCCTTGATGTACTAACAAGGCTTCCATCTTCACCTTCCAAAGATTAAAGTCATTCTTTCCGTTAAGCTTCACAACGTCCAACTTAGTATGAGCAATGAAATCAAGCTCTAATACTCTCTTTTTTTTTTAGAATTGAGGCCAAATTAATTGACTAGACTAGCTCCTTGAGCAGCCCAACTATTCTCTATCACAGCTCGGGTATCTTAGATCAACTTGGTTGCAAAATAAACAAAGAAACACAAAGAAAAATCTCACACAATAGCACTCAATAAGAACTTAAAAAGAGTAAAGAGAATAACACAAGAGATTTATGTAGTCTGGTTTCGTTAAGCCTACATCCATGGGGACAAACACACACTTGTTGCATGTATTAATCTCCAAGGATTTTACAATAAAAATACACTATTTCTAAGAGGTTATAGAGCCTACAATTTCTCTCTCTACCCTAAAACTATCCACCTAGTTCTCTCATGAGTTTCCAAAAATCTCAACCACTTTGACCTGCTTCTGAGCTCGTGGTTGCACTTTGGCATGTCTGCTAGCTACTCCTGGAGCAACTCTTTCAATGATATGCGTTTAAATAACTACCACAACAGTTACCTATTATCATGGTTAGTTATCCAACTATTATGTGCTATAGGTAATTATCTAATCATCATGGGTAGTTCCAATTATGTCACAAAGCCTAAAATAACTTCTGCATTAGTTATTTAGCTATCATGTACCACATAGATTAAAACTTCTACAACAGATCAGCTTTCTGTGGCATAGGTGTACCTAGCTACTAGCCACATTCTTTATGGAAGTTAGAATTTATAATCATAATTTTACAATTTTCTATTCTTTAGACTTGCATATGTGTTTGTTCATTTTTTTTGTTTCATTTTAATTAACTGCTACTTGAATTATTATTTTGAATTTTATTTTGTGGGTTTTAGAATTTTCACTTATTGTTCTTGTTCAGACAAAGTGTTCGGAAAAAAAATAATTTTTTAGATTTATTTTTGTTTTAATAATTAAAATTTTCCTTTTATTTTGGGCATATCAAGCACATCATTTTTCTTTCACTAACCAATCTATTTTTTTTTTCACTTGCAGTTCTTTGTTGTAGAAAGTTTGAAGTAAGTTTCGGCCTCTAAATTAATAATATTATAATTCTTTCAGTCTTTTTTTGTTCCATCTTTTTTATTTTTTAAAGTTGGGTATATTATAATGAAATATTCTTGTCAACATTTGAACTCTTGAACTCTTATTAGAATATGATAGGTCATCACATGGAAGTTGTCTTATGGATTTGAAATGTAAGTGCTTGATGACTATACTTTTCCATGACTGTTAAATATTTTTTCAATAACTGTAACATGTTTTGAAAGTATTTTATGGAGAAGAATTGCATGTGCATAGTCTAACAATTGCTTTAAATCTAGAGTTTATAGATTTAAGTTGAATTAATGATAGTAATCTAGGACATCTAAAAGTTAATTTTCTGTTTACACCAATAAAGGTATATCTACCATTTAAGTTGTTAGAGTATTCTTATTTGATTTATCATTTTCTTTGATGTAGGAGCTTTCTTATACTAAATCTTTCATATGCTTTGGAAGTAGAATGGTGATACTACCTACTTGTATGTTCTTTCTTTTTGTAAAATGTTGAGAGATTTGTCATAAGTTCTGGTGAGTTTATTATTTGATTTATTATTTATTGACAATAATAAGTTTGGATTCTTCAAACTAATATATTATTTATTTTTTTCATTCGGAAGAGAGAGTTCGTGATAGACAGCAAATGCATGAGCCACGAAGAATGCATGAGCCACGAAGATCTGGAAGAATGCCAAAGCCAAATCCTAAGTTTGCTACGTGAGGGCATGAGTCCCATGCAAGCCATGCATGAAACATGCATGTGCTGAGATTGTGAAGATACGTGCTGGAGCTGGAGCCGTGATCTAGGAATACGCTTATCAACGATTGTGCAGCGAGTAAGGAGGGAAGCTAAGATACGGAAGTTGTTTTCGATTATCTTTCGGTTTCGAATTCTTAGCTAAGTTGTTATACTCGTTTATTTAGCCGTAATTGTAGGATGGAAACCAAAGTCTTGTTATTATAAATAAGCTCCAGAATATGAATAAAAGTATGGAGAATTCTAAACAACAATTATTTGGTCCTTTCTCGCCATAAGCAGAAAAATATCACTTATGTTACGCGTGATCATTGGCTGTCTCTGACTGGGACCTATCAGTTCGAGGAAGATCACAGTGTTGAATTTGAAGAGAAAGCTCTAGTTACAAGAGATGAGTTTAAGGGTACCTCGATAGAACAAGAGAAATTCATGTAGCAAAGTGAAATTGATCACAATGTCATCAACAAAGGAATTTTGGTTTTGATAGAAGATTGGATTCAAGCTAGATAGGGCTATTAAGGCGGCAAACCTCTCCCAACTAGTATTTAATATAGTTGCATAACTAAGTCTTGAATCAAGAATCTTGGTTACATTAGAATAGCTCCATACCAACCGATCTACGTACTCGTTGGTAATGCATTTTGTCTTTGTTTAGCAATACTTATTTAATCCATCGAGGGTAGATTTATTTTTTTTCTTATGTATTTAGGATATTTACTTATGGGAATAGGACGAAGAAGTTTTATTCAAGTATTTGGGTTGTCCATATAGAATGTATTGATACACTTGGATATGTAATTAAAGGATTATTGTAATTTAAACTTGAGTTAAACTTTTGATTCTCTATTAGTGAATTATAATCTTAGATATGAACAAATTTGGTAACATCTCATTTTGTATTTTAATTTTTTTTTAAATAAGAAATCAAATACTAATACCATAGCAACAGTAGTCGCAGACACCAATACAGTATTGCAACATTTTAATGCTATGGTGTCATAATTTCGTGATACTAGAGTAACATTAATCATTGAAACCATAATCGTAACACCACAAATTAGTGTTGATAGTGTTACGTAGTGACACTATTTCTATGTCACTGAAGATCATTTTTCTTATAGTGACGTAGGTTAGAAATGTTAATGTGTAGAACAATAGTGACACAATTGGTTATGCTGCTTCGACTCAGAATTTGCCATTTTTGAATAGTTTTTGTTAGTCCGTTTTATGTTTTACGAAAACAGAAGAATGTAAAACTTATCTGATGCGTTCTCTATTTTTATGTTTTTTGCCAAATCCCACACTATTTATTGTAAAACTTTTATTTACGAAGTGGATAAATATATTATTATTGTTGTTGTCATTATATTTTAGAAAATATAGTTACTCAACATATATTTATAATCCTCAATATTATTATCGATTGATTTATACTTCGTGAACTAATAAATCATAAGGCTAGTTTGGTATTGCAGTGGGTAATAAAATGCGATGCTTTTACCATGCAGAAAAAATAAATTACTTATTGAAAAAGTAGCTCGCTGTTTGAAAAACTATATTATTGTAATTTTTGTGAGCTTGAAAAATAAAGCACATATATTTAGTAATTTTATTATGAAATTATTTTTTATTATATAATTGCCGTATATATAAGATGAAATTACCTTTTATTTTAGAGTAAGTTCAATAATTTTTTTTAGTTGCGGTTATGAAATTCTATTTAAAAACTTTCATGTGAAACTTTTTAATAACTCAAGAAAATTTAAGCAATCATATGCAAGTCCTAATTGCTGTCCCACTAGGTTTTAAAGGAAAATAATAGGAAGCCTTAATTAAGCATTCGACTAAAAAATTGGCTATCACCTCTAATTTTCAAATTCTACCAAACAGTTTGCCAGATCCAACCAATTTGTTTCAGAATTAAAGACTATTATAGCTTACGAAATTGCACAATCAACGAGGAAATAAATGAAGTTTATATATATATATATAAGTGGATAAAACTTAAATTTGAAATTCTTGCCCTTATTTTTTTTAGAATTTAAATTCGAGTGGTCAATTAAACAAAGCTTCTTGAAAATCCTTGAGAAACCCTAGGAACAGGAATCAATGAAAGAGGATTTGGAGGGTAATGAAAAGGAAAAATCTAGAGGCGATAGTGATAGAAGCATAAAAAGTTTGAGAGTTCATCCTACAATATGTTATTTTAATTACAAGTTAGAACGCAAGTACACGCATGATATTTCGAATTTAGCTAGCAAGTTTTTTTTTTTAATTACATGAGACTATTACTCACATTACAATATTTAAATATTATAAGCCTCTCTAATATTTGAGAAATTTGAACCTTCACTCAAATTTTTGAGGAAACACATTTAAATTAAACTCCCACAATATTTCTGTGAGAGTTCAAACCACTTCCCTCATCACACTTGTGAGAAAGTGACTCCAGTCACTCGACTTTTAGCCGGATGGTTATAAATTTAGCTAGCAAGCTATCTTTAACAATTGACGGAAACTTTATATCTCATCTATTAGTCCTTTATTAATTTTGTAGTGAGTCATCATTAATACAAAGGAGAATCTGATGTCAATTGGCTATGTTAAGCAGGGACAATCTCTGTTTGATGGCTCCAACTCACTTCCATCGTTTGTTATCTCCTTGCTTTTACCCCAAAGCACCATGCATAATCAGCACACCATCAACAGTGCTCCCACTATGCTGTATTACTTGAATATAATCTATAAAAATCTTACAATTTAAACAAGGTAAAAGGACAGCGGCACCATATAGTTTGGTGAAATAATCACATGATTTCTTTTATATTTTGAAATAATTATATAGATCCTTTTCAGCTTTTTAGGACACATTTTTTTTAAGACAAATCTTAAGGTCTGTATAATTGTTTTTAACCACATAATGAAGAGACATGAATTATTATTTCTACAAAAAAGATAATTTTCATGACCATTTTACTGAATCCCGGATATCACTATCGTTTTTCCTTAAAATAATTAACTAATAAGTGCATTCAGAATAACCAAAAACAATTCTTGCTGTAATTAATATTCCACAGCGAAGCTTTTCATCCAAGACCAAAGATCCTCCATTTGCTACAAGCAGAACTGACAAAGGATATGGACGTAAAGACTGGCCCTCTCCTAGCTGAATTCCATGTTACGAGTGTCACTATCACTTGGTCACAATTCCCTACAAAATTAATTAGATAAATATAATTAGTTACCACGTATTTATTACTATGTATATTATCATCAACTGATTTATACTTGTTATCAAATTGATTTATACTTGCCAACTAATAAATTATAATTAACAAATTTATCTAGTAGGAAAATTAAGAACAATAATCAAAGCGTGAGGCAAATTCCCTAAAGTTATGAAGGTCCGTACCAATTATTCAATTAGTATTTATATTTTCAAAAACTACCAAATAACTACTGAATATAACTTTTTATGAGTAAAAGAATATGTTTTTATAATAAAACTTAAAATTCAAATAAAATTTCATATGCAATATGTGAAAAATAAATGAATAGTTAAATACATTTTATGAAAAATAAATATACAAGGAGTAAAAGAGAATTGACTTAAATTATAAAAATAAACGAATACTGGATGGAATGTTAAAGTTTAAAATAAAATTTACTAGATATTATACCGAATAAGCAACTGTACACAGTCGAATATTCCAAGTCAATTTCCGTTCTTTCCATTCTCTGTCCATGCATAACGCGCAAACAATACACTAGATTGATCCCATTAAAGATATTAGAGTTGTGCTTGAGTAATGACATTGGTGCCTCTTACTCATATTAGTCTAAACATAAATTATACCAAAAAAAAAAATTGTTTTAATTAATCATATTGTACATACTCATTACAAAGTTGATATATACAAAAAATGTATCTAGTATAATAAAAAAAAAGTGTATTTGGTTGTTGACATTATCAGCTGAATGATCAGCCAAGTTGCAAAAGAAAAAAGCCCCAAAAGAAGCCAAAGAACTCAACAAATGGCTATAGAAATTTTTGGGTGGTGATGGTGCCATTGTGCTATTTTGGTGCAATAAGTTAATATATGTTGACCAAATGGTAAGTTCAGTTTCTTTATAGAGAGCAAGCACCATTGCTCCTCCTATTGCCATTATTGTTCCCGATATTTAGTTAGGATTGGCAGAAAAGCTCAGGCCGGCCCAAGCCCGTGCCGGCCCAGCCTAGGCCCGCGGCTTGAAATTATGGATAAGGGCTCATAATTAATAAAGCCCATAATATATGGGTTCAGTCAAGGGCCTGAATGAAAAGCCTAGGCTTAAGCCCGGACTTTATAATAAATAATATATATAATTTTTTTTAAAGAAAAAAAAACTATATAATATATTATAAAATTGAAATTAAAAAAAAAACTGAAAAAAAAAACATAAACAAAACAATTAAAAAATCGGGCAAAGGTTTTGTAAAGTGTGAACTACTGAACTGTGACAAAATCCCTAAATCCCTCTATTCGTGAGCACCATGACAAAATCTCACTCAATGTCACAGCATCACCGTGTTGGCGTCTCACTGTTCTCGCTGCCGATAGCCAACAGCAGCGAGCATCTCCAGATTCCAGCAGCATCCAGCCAGCATCAGCCATCAACGACCCACCATCCAGCAGCAGCAGTAGCGAGCATCTCCCACGTAAGGCGTAACCCACCGCCCAACCACCCACCGTCCAGCCATCCAGCAAGGCAGCAACAGCATCTCCCGCGTGTCGCAGCCGCGCCTCCCACCCACCAGCAAGCCACGCGACACTGCATCTAACTCTGGTAATCCATGTCAATAAAGCTTCAAATTTTTTTATTTTGTAGTTTGGAATACCAGCACAGCCGTCCTTTTTTTTTTTTTTTTCCTTTTTTGCGTGTGTAGGTTGCTGGCCTGCCATTTGAGTTAATTTAAGTGAATCCCTTGTAATTGATTGTTAGTGATTAATTCCTAATAACATACATCAACAGTTGATGGTATCCATAGGGCCATGCAATCTTGATCCTTTGTTCATTTTCTGAAAATAGTAGTGCCATGGCATTGCAATTTTTAGGAGCAGCAAACCTGCAGTTCATAGTGTACTGTGATTGAGATGATACTAGTTTCACTTTTTGCTTTGATTTTGGAACTTTGGAACAGAATTGTGAAGGTACGAATGATATAGAATTTATTTCCTGTCTTCAATTGCAAAGTGTTTATATTTCTCAATGATGTTTAATTTTCATATTCATATTATTTTTCTCAGCCTGTATTAAGGTGATGTCTCCATTGTATAGATATTGTATGTAGTTCTGGACATTGTAAATTTGTTGTCCTGTCACTCATGTGCTTGTAAATGCAGTATGCGTTTACTGCATTTACACTTTTTAATTAATTAATTAATTAAATATTTTATCTCCTTTAATTTTGTATAGGTTTATAATGGAAAATGTTTCTAAATCTTCTAATTTGCCTTCAAATCCATCTGTGGAGTCGGAAAATGTTCAAGAAGAAATGCGGAGTGATAAAAAAAGAAAGCAGAGGGTTGTTTCAAATTGTTGGGACCATTTCACAAAAATAAATGTTGGTAGTGTAGCAAAGGCAAAATGCAATCATTGCGGAACGGTTCTTTCTTGTGGATCGAGAACCAGTCATTTGAATAGATATACTAGACAAATTCATGGTTTTAATCAACCGACAATTGAAGAAGTTTTTGAGAATAAGCAACACTTGGTGAAAATCGAAAGTGGTGAGCTTGGAATTCCGAAATTTGATCCATTGGTTGCACGTAAAAAACTTACAACAGTTGTTGTTAAACATGAGCTTCCTCTTAGATTTTGTTGATTATTGCAATCAATTGGTGAAGCATATGTCCAGAAACACTTTAAAGAGTGAGATCTTTAAGATATATAATGTTGAAAAGGGGAAGGCAATGAATTTGTTAGAGATTAATAATAGTAGGGTAGTAATTACTACAGACACGTGGACGGCATGTAATCAAAAGAAAGTTTATATGGTTGTTACAGGACATTTCATTGACAACTCTTGGCATTTGCAAAGTCGAATCCTAAGGTATTTTTACTTTATTAAATATTAAAATTTTGTATTTAAATTTGTATAGTATAGGTACTTCATTAAATTTAAAAATTTTTTATTTAATTTTTTTGTAACTTGGCATAATTTTTATTATTTTTTTGAATGAACATATTTATATATGAGCAAGCCCCACATACAGCTGATTGCATTTCCCAAATTTTGGTGAAGTGTTTGATGGATTGGAATCTAGATAGAAAGTTATCCACAGTTTCTTTGGATAATTGTTCAACTAATGATGCGATGGTTCAAAGATTGAAGGGATTGTTGTCAACTAAGTCAATGATATTGAGCAGTAATTTTTTTCATATGAGTTGTGCGGCTCATATTTTGAATTTAATTGTGAAGGATGGGTTGTCGGTGATTGAGAGTGGTATTACACGTGTTAGAGATAGTGTGTCTTACTGGAGTTCATCGCCAAAACGAGTGGAAAAGTTTAAGTTGGCATGTCGTCAAATGCAAACGGATGTGAAAACGTTGGGGCTTGATTGTCCAACTAGATGGAATTCGACTTTTGCGATGCTTGAACTTGTAGTGAAGTACGAAAGTGTTTTTTCTCGACTGCAAACACTTGAGCCGCAATACAAGTGTTTGCCTAGTAGTGAAGAATGGGAGCTGGCTAAGCAAATGCTAGATTATTTGAGGCCTTTTTCAAGGTTGACTGAGATGTTTTCGGGTACAACATACCCCACTGCTAATCTATTTTTTCCATTGGTTTGTAAAATGAGGATTGCATTGAAGGGGTGGCAAACATCATATGTTCTTGCAGTTAAGAATATGGCGGATAACATGATTGAATTTTTTTTGAAGTATTGGGATGAGATTAGTGGGGTATTGGTCATGACTGTTATTCTTGATCCGAGATACAAGATGATGTTGATTAATTATTATTATCTGAAGATTTATGTAGTCGGCCTTGAAAATCAACTTAAGAGAGTGCGAGAGCTTTGTGATGAAATGATGAATTATTATGAGGCCAAATCCGCAACTACGAGATACAGTGTTGTTGGTGAGTCTTTTACCGCACTTGTTGTTCCTCCCGACCAATCTCATATTGATTTTGATGATATAGATGATATGGGTGATTTGATGCATATGCAACCCAAAATAGTCAACCTATTAGTTCGAAGTCCGACTTAGATAGGTATTTGGAGGATCCTTTAGTAAAAAGAACTCTGGATTTTGATGTTTTACAATGGTGGAAGATGAACAAAGGTAAATATCCTATTTTGGCGGAGATAACCAAGGATTTGCTAGCCATACCTGTGACAACTGTTGCCTTGGAGTCGGCTTTTAGTACGAGGGGTAGAACATTGAGTCCACAACGGAGTAGACTACATCCAGACACGTTGGAAGCTATCATGTGCTCTCAGCATTGGTTATGGGCTACTAGCAATGGAGGTATAAAAATATTTTTTACAAAATTAATTACTAATTATTTTGCTTTATTATTTATTTTAACACCTTTTTTTTTATTAGGTGGAGTTCCTGAAGAAGAAATTTGTACTGGCGAGGAATTGAAGGATGAGGACGAAGATGGCCCGCAAATATTGGATTAGTTTCTTTTTTATATTAGTGGTTGATTTGTATGTTGTGTACGGTACTTGTGATGTTAGTATTTTCATATTTTGTGTGTTGGCTAATCATGTATTAGAGAATTATGTTTAAGTTTTTAGCCTATTGTAGTATTATGTATTGAATAATTATGTTTTGAAAATTTATAGTTTTATTAAAAAAATATTTGACAATTCGTAAAAGCCCAAGTCCGCCCAATTTAGATGGGCTTTGAGAGGGCCTAGACTTTTAAAACATTATATGCCAAGCCCAGGCCAAGGCCCTTAAATTGCCAAGCCTAATTTTAGCCTTCCCACTTGGTTTCTCCCGTCCCAGTTTCTCCATTCTAGTTATAGAAATTAAAATTAGTGGTTACGAGTTAATATGCTTGTGGTTTGGCGAAGTGGACACATACTATATTTTTAGAAATTGTCACATAGATATTTCTTGGACAATTATAGCCTTTGACCTCATAAAGCATAATTACCTAAGCATGAGTCGATATGACTATTTATAAAAATAATGAAGTCTTTGTGATCATTTTGCTAAGCCATGAGCATATTACTATCCCCTTCCATATTAATTAATAACATATTTTTAATTGGCATAAATTATAACACAATATGATTGACACGATTCCAAAAACAAATAACCAAGATAAAGGTAATGGCAAAAATGAGATATGCCATGGCGGCATCAAATGTTGCTGTTGTTAAAGACAAGCATTCTAGGTACAAATTTTGAGTCAGAAATCCACTAGAACAATCACATTAGTTAATGTCATGGAATTTAAAATTTCATAGGTCAGAGAAAATTAATGACAATTAAAGTATGAAGACAAAATTAACTTATCTAAATAACCCCCAGTTAAAAGCTTGGAATCGGATCATGTAAGTTATTTTTGGCCTGTTCTTCCTATGCAGGCAAATGCATCTCTAAGAGTCGTGAATTCAACCCTTATAAATCAGATCAAATTCACCCTAAAACCTAATTCTGCTTACAAGATGCAAGATTCACAGATCAAGATATGCACACACTCAATAATCGATCAAGAACAGAAACAAAACAAAGACAAACACACAAGAGTTAAGAGGTTCAGCACCTGTTGAAGGAACCTGCATCCACTGAGGAAACAAGCTTCGAGCGTTCACGATATTGAATCAAAGATCTACACAGAACATGAGATAGATACAGAGAATACAAGTAACTAACCTTCTCTCTCAATTCTTATGACTAGATCTGAGAAGAATGCACCAGAACCAACCTTTAGGAAGGCTGTTTCTGGGTTTGTTAGTTGCAGCAGCTTCCTGTCAAAATTAACAGCCATGTCTAACAAGCACACTTGACTCCATGTGTTTGTTTAAGTGACATAAAAAAACAGCATTATCATGCTGTTTTAATTTTAAAATCACGTGTCACACATGTGAAAACTTAATGGCTTTAGATGACATGACCGCTAATGTCGGTTTTCAGTAATATAGCGATAGACAAATCATATGAACTCTGATAGGTCCCAATCAAACCTTGACTGTAATTGTTAATAAAATAGAATTCTCTTAGGGTGAGAACATACCACTGAGTTTGGATAAATACTTGCCATCCCCTTTATTGAATAGGATCAAATTTCAATACAATCGTTTAACTACTACTCCTAAACTTAAGATCCACAATCGCTATAATTAAGGAAAATAACTGCTTATATTGTAAATAAATAGTTAACAGTACGTCCATCTTCCCACGACCTTCCTACATGTACTAAACTTTGTGAATGTCATGGCTTATCAATACCTTCCCCTTTTAGTGGAACCTTGTCCTCAAGGTTCAAGGTAGAGAACTAGCCCCCAATGAGCTCGTTAATGTCTCCACTAAATTGGTCATCAGTATTCCCTTCCAGTAGTAAAAGTTGGCGACCCATACAATTATGGCCAGAAGAAAATTTATCATCACAATTAAAACAAAGGCCTTGAGCCCTCCTCCTTTTCACTTCCTCCCATGTTAGCCGCTTCACGGGCCCTGTTGGTGGAGATTCCATTGGTGGTAGAACGAATTTCTTTTGTCATGATAGCTGGTCATCTTTCATGCGAGCTAAACTGATGGCTTCCTTTAACGTTCTTGGTTTGAACATGCGGATGTCTTCGGATATCTCCGGTTTTAGTCCGCCCATGAATGTTCCCACAAGAGCTTTCTATGTCCAGCCATGAACTCTATTACTAAGCCTTTCAAACTCCTTCTGGTAGTCGCGAAGGGAACCGATTTGTTTTACTCTAGATAAAGCTCATCAAAGTCTTCACATTCCGTAGGACTAAAACGAGCTCATAATTCCTCAGCAAAAGTGTAACACTCCACTATATTAATTACTTAAAAATGCTTAAAAACACAGTTACTCTTAATATAAATACGAATTTTAAAAGTTTAGCACAAACCAACAAAAACTTTCTTACAGAAAAGTAAAAGTCATATAAAGATTTCTTAGTTTATTTAAAAAAACTTAATTATTACATAAAACCAAGATATTTATTTTTATTATCACAAAGCTGAGCCCATCATAAAATCCCAAGGTCGATTATGCCCACATGCACTTCGTCTTGGTTAGGACTTGGCTCCAACTTGCCCTACTCATCGTTACCTGCAATATAAGGACTTAGTGAGCTAATGCCCAATAAGATAACACTTTTATGCATGTATAAATTATGATGCATATGGATGACCATATTAAACTCTTAAAATAAACTTAGAAAATACAAAACGACTTTATTTAGGCCCTAGGTATGTTGCACTACAAGGCTGGCACTTTTACTCTTTAAACAATATGCCATTGGGCCTCATTAGCTGATCTTTTGGGTGTTATGTATCGCCGTCCCCAAAAGATTTCTTTCAACTTAGCTTTGAGGGCTTGCCCTCCTTAGAACTTTGCCACCTGGTAGTACAACCACCTATTTTTCATAAATTCATTTTCTGAAACGTCTTCTTCATAATGTAGTCCATGATATGCATGCATCCAATGCAACTTATAACATTTGAAATTCCTCGATGCATAACAAATCAACACACAACATTATTTAAAAAAAAGAGTCTTTAGTATAGGCGGCATAGCCGACCATAGCATAGTTAAGTATAAGTATCACATATTAGGCGGCAGAGCCGACTATGACATAACATATTAGGCGGTAGAGCCGACCATAGCATCACATATTAGGCGGCAGAGCCGACCATGTAAAGATTTAGAATATACCTAATCACACTATAACAACCATCATAATATAAAGGGATTGTTAAAACTGAACTTAAGTATAAAAATAATTTTTGTCCTTACATTACAGTGGAAGTGTTACTTACCTCTTGATCTTTATTTCTCTAAACCTTTCTAAACTAAGGATTCCTCTACTCTTGTTCTTATGATTTAGAATAGAAGGAAATGAAATTTCTAGGTTGCATTGCAAATGAGAGGTGGTGGGGGTATTTATAGGATTTCTTAAGGCTAATGGATGGCTAGGATTTTGTCACCATAACTCTTGATCAATGGTTGAGATTACCCTTCATAAATAACTTACTAAATTCTAGAATTCTTTAACTTTCTCTACACTTCTTACATCATCGCTTATGTCATCATTTCT
Organism: Citrus x changshan-huyou; assembly: GCA_039657385.1. Lineage (NCBI taxonomy): Eukaryota > Viridiplantae > Streptophyta > Magnoliopsida > Sapindales > Rutaceae > Citrus > Citrus x changshan-huyou. The sequence continues at coordinate 12,738,319 of CM077549.1, forward strand.
TATGTCATTGCTTATGTCATCATTCCTTAAAATTAAATATTATAAACTCAAGGGGCTTGTTAGCTTAAAATAAATTCTACTATATTTAAGAAAATTGTACCTCACAATTTCCTCCCCCCTTTTTTAAAATTTCATCCTCGAAATTTACTTACTGAATAGCTCAGGATGCTTATTCTTCATTTCTTCTTCACGCTCTCATGTTGCCTCCTCCACTGAGCAATTTCGCCACAGTAATTTGACTAAAGGGATCTTTTTATTCCTTAACTCCTTTATCTTTCTATCAAGAATTTGAATTGGATGTTCTTCATAGGTTAAGTCTTCTTTTAGTTGAAGAGGCTTGTAATCTAGCACATGAGAGAAGTCCGAAACATATTTCTTTAACATGGAGACATGAAAGACATTATATATTCTTGATAATGATGGTGGGAGGGCAAGTCGGTAGGAAACATTCCCGATACGATCGAGTATTTCAAATGGCCCTATAAACCTTGGGCTTAATTTTCCCTTATTCTCAAATCTCATCAATCCTTTTACTGGGGTAACTTGTAGAAATACCTTATCACCAACTTGAAATTCCAAAGGCCTTCGCCTTTTATCGGCATAACTTTTCTGTCGACGTTGAGCTGCCTGTATTCTTTGACGTATTTTCTCAATTGCTTCAGATGAGGCAGTAATTAAGTCGGGTCCAAGATGCCTTCGCTAGCCCATCTCATCCCAATGAGCAGGTGATCTATATTTTCTACCATATAGAGCTTCATATGGTGCCATGCCGATAGTTGCTTGGTAGCTATTAGTGTAGGCAAATTCAACTAATGGTATATACTTGCTCCATGATTCTTGAAAGTCGATAGCACATCCTCGCAACATATCTTCAAGTGTCTGAATCGTCTTTTCTGATTGGTCGTCTGTTTGAGGGTGAAATGTTGTACTAAACTTCAATCTTGTCCCCATAGCCTTATGTAACGTTTCCCAGAATGTCGAAGTAAACCTTGCATCTCGGTAAGAAATAATAGAAATGGGCTAAGTCATAATAACAAGAGTAGAGGAATCCTTAGTTTAGAAAGGTTTAGAGAAATCAAAATCAAGAGGTCAGTAACACTTCAACTACAATGTAAGGACAAAAATTATTTTTATACTTAAGTTCAGTTTTAACAATCCATTTATATTATGATGGTTGTTATAGTGTGATTAGTTATATTCTAAATCTTTACATGGTCGGCTTTGCCGCCTAATATGTGATGCTATGGTCGACTCTGCCGCCTAATATGTAATGCTATGGTCGGCTCTGCCACCTAATATGTGATGCTATGGTCGGCTCTGCCGCCTAATATATGATGCAATGGTCGGCTCTGCCGCCTAATATGTTATGTCATGGTCGGCTCTGCTGCCTAATATGTGATACTTATACTTAACTATGTTATGGTCAGCTATGCCGCCTAAACTAAAGACTTTTTTTTTTAAATAATGTTGTGTGTTGATTTGTTATGCATCGAGAAATTTCAAATGTTATAAGTTGCATTAGATGCATGCATATCATGGACTACATTATGAAGAAGACGTTTCAGAAAATGAATTTATGAAAAATAGGTGGTTGTACTACCAGGTGGCAAAGTTCTAAGGAGGGCAGGCCCTCAAAGCTAAGTTGAAAGAAATCTTTTGGGGACGGCGATACGTAACGCCCAAAATATCAACTAATGAGGCCCAAGGGCATATTGTTTAAAGAGTAAAAGTGCCAGCCTTGTAGTGCAACATACCTAGGGCCCAAATAAAATTGTTTTGTATTTTCTAAGTTTATTTTAAGAGTTTAATATGGTCATCCATATGCATCATAATTTATACATGCATCAAAGTGTTATCTTATTGGGCATTAGCTCACTAAGTCCTTACATTGCAGGTAACGATGAGTAGGGCAAGCTGGCGCTAAGTCCTAACCAAGACGAAGTGCATATGAGCATAATCGACCTTGGGATTTTATGATGAGCTCAGCTTTGTGATAATAAAAATAAATATCTTGGCTTTATGTAATAATTAAGTTTTTTTAAATGAACTAAGAAATCTCTATTTGACTTTTACTTTTCTATAAGAAAGTTTTTGTTGGTTTGTGCTAAACTTTTAAAATTCATATTTATATTAAGAGTAACTGTGTTTTTAAGCATTTTTAAGTAATTAATATAGTGGAGTGTTACAAAAGGTTTCCCATGTCACCAAACTTCATTCCTCTTGGTAAGCTTGTCGCAACCACTGCCACCATTGATTGGCTTCTCCCTCAAGGTGAAAAGACGCCAATGTAACCTTTTGTGCCTTCGTTGTTCCCTGGTATTCAAAAAATTGGGAAACTTTGCTAAACCATGACGTAGGATCATCTCCAGTGTACCTTGGAAATTCAAGCTTAGTCATTTTTTATGAGAAAATCATTTGACTTCCACCAGCTTCCTCCTTGGTATTCTCCTTGTAAGAATGGCTAGGGTGATTATTGACGTTATGGCTGGACCCTTCTTTGTTTGAAAAAAAAGCGTCAGACATACGATTGATGGTCTCCTCGAGCTGATGCAGTTTTTCATTAATGCCAATTTCCATGTGTTGCATTCCATCTTGAAGTCCGCCAAGCCTTGCTTCTAAATTTTGAATCCTTTCTTTTTTAGTTGCCATGAGAACAACAAAGTTTTTGAACAAGATAACGCAGCTCTGATACCAATTGATAGGTCCCAATCAAAGCTTGACTGTAATTGTTAATAAAATAGAATTCTCTTAGGGTGAGAACAGTCAACTGAGTTTGGATAAATACTTGCCGTCCCCTTTATTGAATAGGATCAAATTTAATGTGAGGTACAATTTTCTTAAATATAGTAGAATTTATTTTTAAGCTAACAAGCCCTTTGAGTTTATAATATTTAATTTTAAAGAATGATGACATAAGTAATGACATAAGAAATGATGACGTAAGCGATGACATAAGCAATGATGTAAGAAGAAGTGTAGAGAAAGTTAAAGAATTCTAGAATTTAGTAAGTTATTTATGAAGGTTAATCTCAACCATTGATTAAGAGTTATGGTGGCAAAATCCTAGCCATCCATTAGCCTTAAGAAATCCTATAAATACCCCCCACCACCTCTCATTTTCAATGCAACCTAGAAATTTCATTTCTTTCTATTCTAAGTCATAATAACAAGAGTAGAGGAATCCTTAACTTAGAAAGGTCTAGAGAAGTCAAGATCAAGAGGTAAATAACACTTCAACTGTAATGTAAGGACAAAATTATTTTTCTACTTAAGTTCAGTTTTAACAATCCCTTTATATTATGATGGCTATTATAGTGTGATTCGTTATATTCTAAATCTTTATATGGTTGGCCCTACCGCCTAATATGTGATGCTATGGTCGGCTCTGCTGCCTAATATGTGATGTCATGGTCGGCTCTGCCGCCTAATATGTGATGTCATGGTCAGCTCTGCCACCTAATATACGATACTTATACTTAATTATGCTATGGTCGGCTATGCTGCCTATACTAAAGACTCTTGTTTTTAAATAATATTGTGTGTTGATTTTGTTATGCATCGAGGAATTTCAAATGTTATAAGTTGCATTGGATGCATGCATATCATGGACTTCATTATAAAGAAGACATTTCAGAAAATGAATTTATGAAAATAGGTGGTTGTACTATCAGGTGACAAAGTTCTAACGAGGGCAAGCCCTCAAAGCTAAGTTAAAAGAAATCTTTTGGGGACGGCGATACGTAATGCCCAAAAGATCAACTAATGAGGTCCAAGGACATATTTTTTAAAGAGTAAAAGTACCAGCCTTGTAGTGCAACATACCTAGGGCCCAAACAAAGTTGTTTTGTATTTTCTAAATTTATTGTTAGAGCTTAATATGGTCATCCATATGCATCATAATTTATACATGCATCAAAGTGTTATCTTACTGGGCATTAGCTCACTAAGTCCTTACATTGCAGGTAACGATACGTAGGGCAAGCTGGCGCCAAGTCCTGACCAAGACGAAGTGCATATGGGCATAACCGACCTTGGGATTTTATGATGGGCTCAGCTTTATGTTAATAAAAATAAGTATCTTGGCTTTATGTAATAATTATGTTTTTAAATAAACTAAGAAATTTCTATATGACTCTTACTTTTCTATAATAAAGTTTTGTTGGATTGTGCTAAACTTTTAGAATTTGTAATTATATTAAAAGTAACTATGTTTTTAAGCATTTTTTTAAAATAAATAATATAGTGGAGTGTTACATTTAAATACAATCGTTGAACTACTACTCTTAAACTTAGGATCCACAATCGCTATAATTAAGGAAAACAACTGCTTATATTGCAAATAAATAGTTAACAGCACGTCCATCTTCCCACGACCTTCCTACATGTACTACACTTTGTGAATGTCATGGCTTATCAAACTCCTTTTCTCAAAATTGAATGGCGATAGTTTTAGTTTAAATTCATATCAATCAGTCTCCACCTTGATCTCAATACTCTAGCTACTTTTAGAAGCTTTCTTTCTCAACATTTAGAGCTTTTTGAAACCTGCAAAATCATGTTAAGCTCATACAAATATTGAACTTGGCAGATGGCACAACCTTGGTTAATATGTCAATTACATTTTCTTCTGTGTATATCTTCAGCAACTTCGCAGCAACCCTCAGAAAATGCAACTTTATATCAATATATTTGGTTTTTTCATGATGTGTTTAGTTTTTGCTAATATGAATAGCATTTTGACTATCACAATACACTGCTGTTGTCTCTTGTTTATCTCTCAATTCAGTAATCATTCCCTTTAACCAAATGGGCTCCTTGAAAGGTTCTGCAGTTGCTGTGTATTCAGCCTCTGCTTTTGGCAAGGTAGCCACAATCTATGATGTTGCTTTCCAATTGACAATGCAACCTCCCAAAGTGAACAAATGGCATGTTTGAGATCTCCTTTTATGGAGATCCCTACAAAATTAGACTACACATAATTAAAGTGTGTCCCTCTTCGTTGGATCCACTATATGTCAAACCGCACTCTAAAATGCCTCTCAAATACTTATTATTCACTAAACTGCTCTCTAGTGATCAGTGTCAGGATTTGTCATAGACCAAATTACCATACTCACAGCGTGTAAGATATCTAGTCTGGTAACTACCATGCATGCATAAGGCTCTCAACAACATTTTGAGTAAGGAATCTTGATCAGCTTTTGTTGTTCTACATCAGTTTGAGGACACCATTCACTCGATATCTTCAAATGACCGACCAATGGTGTTTGAATAAGTCTGAAATCATGCATGCCAAACCTAAATGAAACCTTCTTAATATTTTTCTGCCAAGTTAAAAAGATATCCTTTTTCATTTTGTTTGTGACTATTTTCATCCCAAATATCTTTTTTGCAACTCCAAGGTCCTTTATTTCAAACCCACTACTTAGAAGACCCTTTAACTAATCAATTTCTTCTTGGTCATGACGTGCTATCAACATATCATTCACATACAACAAGAGATCTATCATTTTTCCTTCACTTATCTTTTTAAAGTGTATAGAATAATAATAATTGCATCTATTATAGGCATGGTTAATCATGAAGCTATCGAACCTTAGATACCATTGTCTAAGTGATTGTTTCCACGCATATAGAGACTTTCTAAGCAAACAGATCTTCTTTACTAGGTATTACCTTTTAGACTGCTGAAATTACAACCTTTTCTTGTAATTCACCATGCAAGCAAGCTATTTTAACATTCATTTGTTCAAGATACAGGTCCTAAACCGCAACAAGTTGAAGAAGTGATTCTAATGGAAGCATGCCTTATTAATGGAGAAAAAACTTTGGTAAAGTCAATCATTTCCCTCTGAGTAATGCCCTTTGCCACCAATCTAACTTTATAGCTTCTTATTTCAATATCAGGTATTTCTTCTTTCACCTTGAAGATCTATTTTCAACTTACTACCTTTTTTCTTTCTCTTTTTTCAATTAATTTTCAGTTCGAACCTTCATTAGAGATGCAATCTCTTATCAATTGCTTTATGCCAGTATAGCTTATTTTTGCTAGTAATGACTTATTTATAAGTTCTTAGTTTATTATCATTTACTTCATAAGTAGCAGTTAATGTATAAGCAATCAGATCGGCAATTACATATCTTTTAGGTGGTTTGATGACTTTTTTTTTCTATCCCTTACCAATTGATAAGTGTCACATTTACTTTCTGTTGATTCAGATTCTTCTATAACTTTAAGTTCATCAGCAACACTTTTTACTTCTCCTTCAACATCTGGTTCAACCTTCTCTATTTTATAAGACTATTTCAAATTGAATTCTATCAATTACAATTTATGCTTATTACTAGCAAGCTTCTTGATTTATTCAGTATTTCAAATTCATTGAAGGTTAAATCCCTATTTATTATGAACTATGGTAGTTTAAGTTCAACACACCATAACTTATAGCCTTTAACACTACAAGATACTCTAGAAGTATGCATTTCAATGCCCTTAAGTCCAACTTGTCTTGCTTGACATGTGCATATGTCAAACAACCAAATATTCTAAGTTTAGAATAGTCAACTACTTTCCTGACCGTAACTCCATTGGTGTTTTAGAGTCTATAGTAGTTGATGGACTCCTATTCACCAGATAACAACCAATGCTAAATATTATGCTAAGAGGATTTTTGGCAACTCTAAGCAAAGCAGCATACATCTTACCCGCTCTATTGATGTTATATTCATCCTCTCAACAAAAAATTTTTGTTGAGGTGTATATGCCATTGTCTTATGCCTCAAAATGCATTTTTTTTTTCACAATACTCTTCAAACAACTTATTACAATATTCTAAGCCATTATTAGTTCTTAAAACCTTTACCTTCGAGTTTGTTTGATTTTCAACTAAACGTTTCTATCTCTTAGACCTTTTCAAGCACCTCATCTTCGGTTTTAAAAATATAAACCCAAACAATTCTAAAGAAGTTATCAATATAGGACAGAAAATACATGTAGCCACTTAAAGATGTCACTTGTACAGGTCCCCACAAGTCAGAGTGTATTTAGCCTAATTTGTCTTTTGGTAGTAGGAACTGCAGTTTCAAACTTTAACTTGGAAGCCTTCTCTAAATACAATCTTCACATAATCCCAAGGGTCCTGTCTTATCTTTCCCAAACACTACCTGCTTTTAAAGCTCTTCTAAAGCCCCTTTCACTTATATCCCCCAACTTCAAATACCACAGCTTTGACATGTCTTTATTATTAGTTATGATTGCCTCCCCTATAGCTATTTGTCCATTTGACGCATACAAGCCATTCAATTTGCTACCTTTTATTACCACGCCTTTAACAATCATTAGTGTTCCTTTTTTGCCTTAATAATACAAACTGCTTAATCTAGCATCCATATAGAGATCAAGCATCTTTTTAATCCAGGAACAAGCCTAACTTGAGTTAATTTTCTAACACATTATCAAACATTTTAAGGCTAATAGTCCCAATACCAACTACTTTACCTGTTGAATTGTTTCCTATCAAAATCATAATACCATCACATGACTAATATGGAGTAAAGTAGCTTTTATTTGGAACATGTGGAAATTGCAACTCAAGTCAAGAACCCACTGACTTTGAAGCCTTTTTTAGGCTATAGTTACCCCAGTAATCTCAAAATTAACTTCTTTTGTGGCTATGGCTACATCTCTAGCTTTATCCAGTGAATCTTTAATCTTGGATTTCCTATTACGACAATCTTTCTTGAAATGCTCTTCCTTGTGATACTGAAAACACTTTAAATGTTTCTGTTTTAACTTTGATCTCCCATGTTTCTTTCTTTTTTCTCCCTCTTTTCAGATTTGGCTCTAGCCATTAAACTTTTACTGGATTCACTTTTTGAATTTTCTTACTTGTCATTCAACTTCTTTGCTCCAAGGGTTGACTTAACCTCTTTTGAAGAAAGAGTTTACCTCCCATACAACAAGGCTTCCGAAAAATGCTTATATGATTTTGGCAAAGAATGAATCAACAAGAGTGCTCTACTCTCATCACTTAGACCTTCATCAATTATTTCCAAAAATCATAAACCTTATTGAATTCATCAATAATGTTCCTCAAGAGATTATCCTTTAACCATCCTTAATGAAAACATTTTTTTCTTGATCTTTCGTCATATAAAAGTTTTCAAGTTTAGCCCACAACACAGCAACATATCTTTCTTTGCAACTTCTCTGATTACAGAATCTCCAAGGCTAAAAATAATTGTGCTTCTTACCTTTTTATCAATCTTTACTACATATTCAAGGGTCTTTGATGATGAAGCCTATTTTCCCTCAGTCTTGTGGCTAGTTCAATGGCATCTCTCAAACCTTGAGTGATTAATAGAGCTTCTATCTTAATGTTCTACATATTAAAATTGTTTTGGCTAGTAAACTTCTCTAATTCTACCAATTTGTTGTGAATTCAACCTTTATAAATCAGATCAAATTCACCCCATGACCTAATTCTACTTGCAAGATGCAAGATCAACAAATCAAAATATGCACACGCTAATAATCGATCAAAAACATAAACAAAACAAGACAAACACACAATAGTTAGGTGGTTTAGCACCTATTGAAGGTACCTACATCCACTGAGGAAATAAGCTTCAGCTTTCTCTAAATTGAATCAAAGATTTACAGAGAACATGAGATGGATATAGAGAATACATGTAATTAACATTCTCTCTCTACTTCTATCTCAATTCTCACAATTAGATATGAGAAGAATGCACCAAAACCAGCATTTATAAAGACTGTTTCTAGGTTTGTTAGTTATAGCATATTGAAACGACCCACCCCGAACCCCAGGGTGAGTTTATCTAACCTCATCCAAACTGGATTGATAATAATCTAATTAGTAAGGATTCTGCCAAAAATTCGGCAGAGTCTCCTTGTAATGTATGTGAATTAAATGAATAAATAAAAAGAGGCGATTAAGAAGTTAGTAAAAGTAAAAGAGAAAAGAGCTGGAAAACAAAAGAAAGATACATGTGTGAGAGAGTGTGAGAGAGTGTGAGAGAAGCTGCCAAACCGACCCAACTACAGACCCGCAAACCCGACCTAGAACCCACGAACGTGACTCGGCCGTATCTCCCAATTCTGGCCACCGTTTCGACCGCGCTTGGTACCAATCTAAAGCTTAGAAGCCAGCCGCCGTTCCCCTGCCATCCTCACCGCCGAAAACCAACCGGAACACTGGCGATCGAAGCTTGAAAACCCGCGACTTTTCCACTTTGCTCCGTCGAGATTTTCGCCGGTTTTGGATGACACCACCAGTTGGATTTTGTTCCTCACGACTCCCTCTTCCATTTTCGACCATCCATAGCCATTGGGAGTCACTGTTTTGCCTCCTGTCAATTGTTGGAATTCACGGCTATCGAGGTAGATTCCGGCGTCGTTACCGCGCGTTGGAGCTCACCGCCGGTACCATTGAACTCAGCGTGATTGGAACATTTAGACTTGAGCTTCCCGGCCAGCATTGACTAAATTTCGGTGACCGTTGACCGGCAAGGGCATTTCAGTAATTTCACACTATGAGGGCAATTTTGTAATTTCTGAGCCTGTGGATATTTTAATAATTCCTAAAATTGAGGATTGGGTGTAATTACGATTCCGAGGGTAATTCGGTGATTTACGATTTTGGAGCATTTTAATGATTTACGGACTTAAGGGCATTTTAGTAATTTTATTGACACGGGAGTTGTAAATTATGGATAGATGTTCGTTTCGAGTTTATTGCATAAATTTAGTCCTAATTCTGATTTACGGAAAATAATTATGTCGTTTCCTTGAATTTGGAGGATCCGTGAGCGAGAACCAGTTCGCGAACGTGGACGATAACCGAGCGTGATCACCGTCACTGTGAGTGGAATATACAAAACCTATTTTCATAGTTAATTATGATAATAAAACATGTTTGTGAAATAAGTATGTAAGGTTCAATTCTCTCACCTAAATATAGTAGAATTTATTTTGAGCTAACAAGCCCCTTTAAGTATTAAAATAATATTAATAATGTTTAATATTTAATTTTAAGAGAAGTAATGACATAAGTGATGATGCAATGACTAAGTAATAATGACATAATCTATGACATAAGTGTTGATGTAAGAAAGTTGTAGAGATAGATAGGAATTCTAGAAACTAGTAAGGTATTTATGAAGGATAATTTCAACCATTGATCAAGAGTTGTGGTGGCAAAATCCTAACCATCCATTAGCCTTCAGGCATCCTATAAATACCCCCTAACCCCCTTTCATTTTCAATCCAACCTAGGATTAAAACATTTGTTTAGGAGAGAATCAAAGCAATTGGTAAGTTTACTCTCCTTATTCTCCATGAGATTTCCAATCACTCTATTTAGGGTTTATATTAGCATGATTTTAGATTGATACAGATTATAATACATGATTTAAGGTATGTTTAGGTTCTGTTTAGGTTTTTGATTTATTGAGGGTTTTATTAATCAACCCTTGGTGTATTAAGCACACTGGACAAATTCTGGACAATATGAGTATCTCGAATTTTAAACATATATTTTTTGAATGATTTTTCTTAAGAACTTTATATTTATGAAAACTAGACATGTAGGGCTTATTGATTAAATTTTAGTTTATAAGATTTGACTTTTTTTTCAATTTTATATGGAGTTTTTAATCGAACACTAATACACTGGAAAACTGTGATTCCAGCAAGGCAATCAGATTCATAAACTTATTTGTACCATTAAATGAACTCGAAACATTCTTACATTTTATATAGGAGTTGATACATGTGTCTAGTATTCCCAGTTTTAATTTCATAATGTTCTGATCAGTTTCTGATTTTATAAAATTCTCAGAATACGTTCTGTTCGGTTAAGATACTGTGAAACAGTTTTGAATTTGTCAAGCAATAAATAGTTTTGAAACTATTTTTGGTATCGGATCCTCTTGGAAATTTTATATGAGGTACCCATGGATGTCCAGAACGGTTCTATAGAATATTATGTCATTTTGAGTTTTAGATTAAGAGTTAAAATTTTAAGAATCAGACTAGTATGGGAATGAATTAGCAAATCAGATTCTTAGGATAAATTATTAATAGTTATATCTTATATTTGTTAAGGTATTGGAGGTGATTGAGACTTTTAGAGGCTTAGAGGTGTGTTAGTTCAAATCCCTTTATCGAGGTACGTGACTTCATTCCTAATATACTGGATATGTATATGGATTTTGATATTATTACAAGAGTTTTTATACTACTTAGAAGATCAATGGATTTTCATTATTAGTTTATGAAAATGTTTTTAAATTTAAATCCTTTTAACAAAATATTTCATAAATGCTTTTAAATATGTAAATTATTTTATGACATCTTTTATAATTTTGTCTATAAAATATTATGCAAGCCTAAATTATTGTTATGGACTTTTATGAATCTGATATGAATGTTTTGTACCCATGTCTGATTTCAATTATTGATGATTGTATGGGATTTCTAATGTTTTGGCTCATTGTCCATAGTTATTCTGATTCTGATTCTGATTATGATCGTAATATACAATATATCTGTCTGGACCAGTACTGGGTTTCTGGTCTGAGTGTGCACACGATATTTTGAATTCTGTTTCTGGCCAGGTCACCGGGACTATAGGTGACACTATGTGACATGAGCTAACTATCTGCTTTCTGTGTACGTGTTATGTGATTTGCTTTCACAATTGATTATTCTTTAGATATTCTGAATTATTATGAAATTATGTTATCTTATTGAAATATGTTGTTTTTATGAAATTTATTAATTGTAACATATGTTTTAAATGGAAGAAGGCTTGCAATATTTTTTGTATTGGTTGGGCTAGTGTGTTAGGAATTGTTTTACTTACAGAGTTGACGGCTCACCCCTCGTCATTACTTTTTGTAGATTAAATTCCGTTTCAAAGGTGTGCCTAGCTTTGGAGTTAGTGATTTCATTTCCGTTTGCTATTTGAATAAGAAGAGGAATGAGCTCATGTTTCTTTTTAGTTTATTTCTGTTATGAACTTGTAATTTGGAGTTTGAGACTTTTGTTATTTTTGGGAGAGACTATTTAGTGTAGAATGTGTAAATTTGTGGATTTATTTGAATAAGAATTTGAGGTATTTCAGTTTGAAATTTATGAGTAAGAATTACGATTTGTAAGTAACCTCCTTCTTCACGTGCTTCACACGTGTTAGATTTGGGGCGTTACAAAGTATTTTAAATGTTATGATTTAATGATTTCCTCGAAATGGATTTTATTCACGTATTGGTATTTTATTAAAATGTTTGATTAATGATTTTGCGTATCGACTTTGAATAAGCATGATAGTATTTAAAAGATATGAAAAGTGGATTCAAATGTGGTATGATTTAAAGTATGATTTAAAGGTACGTGAATATGAGTATAATGATTGTTTTTAAAATCATTAGACAGTACCCTTCCCCTCCAGATACAGTGATACAAATGATATGAGATGAGAGGCCTTTGGGGCCCGTCTGAACACACATAGAGGTTTTGGGTCATGTGTTTGGGTGCTTTTGCCTTTTGGGGGCATATGCATGCGGTATGATGATTACATAGATACAGATATGAGATACAGACAAATATTGAGATATAGATGATACGAATGAGATAGAGGCCTTTGGGGCCCGTCTGAGTACACACAGAGGTTTTGGGTCGTGTGCTTGGGCGTTTTTGTCCTTTGGGGACTAGATTATGCATGCACAGATATGAGATGGTACTTCCCTGTCTATCCGTGTAGCTCCGGGGCGTGACGGTACCCAGATAGTACGTTATTACCCGTCCGTTAAGGTCCGGATATGACAAGATTATTTCTCTTGGTACTTGTTTAATGATGATTTTCATTATGGTGTATTCTATATGATGTTGTGATATGATTTCCATGATTATTACGTATGATCGTTGTATATGCTTTTCATGGTTAGTAATCTGGTTTAAATGTTAAATGATTTATTACTAGTTTCTCTCATATGGTTTGATGAAATCGTGTTTGGAAATGATATGATTATTTCTTTTAAAGTAAGAATTAATTTTCAAAAACTACTATCCACTCACTGATCTCACTGAGTTTTAAACTCACCCAGTTTTTATTATATTTTTCCCCCCTACCAGGAGGTGCAGGTACACCAAACCGACCCAGCGACTGTAAATATTTTTTGAGTTTTGGCCACGTGATGGTGTTAGAAGATATAGATGATTTTGTTTGGACATCTCAATTATCTTGTTCTTTTGAGATTGTATAATTTTGTTATATTATTCTTTTGAGATTAAGAATAAACTGAGATATTAATATTAGTTATAATATTATCTTTTGAGACTCTGAAGATATAAAACTTAGCATTGTGGTTGAGGATGTTGATCACTGGAGTTGGTTGTATATTGAATTATTTTGGGGAGTGTTATATTCATGTTTGCATATTGGGAGTGTTATATATATAAAGGAGACTCTGCCGAATTTTCAGTAGAATCCTTACTAATTAGATTATTATCAAGTCCGTTTTGATGAGACTATATTGACTCACCCGGGGGAATTCGGGGCAAGTCGTTTCAGTTGGTATCAGAGCATGGTTTTAGATTATGTAGACTTTACTCTCTTAATAAGAATAAGTTTTATCTTTATTAAAGTGAGAATTTATATCTTGTAGGCACCATCATCCTTCGTCGTTGCAGTAGACGTGGCCGTGGTCGTACTAGGCTAATAGCTGGGTTGACTTCTGGTAGTGTACCTACGGGGGAAAGTGAACCAGTGATTGAAGGGGTAGTTGAATCCTCCACACATGAAATTGCACAACAGGCACCGGGGAATGGCCCGAATATTGAGCAGTCATTTGATAGGTTGGCTCAGATCATGACTACAGTTGTACAAAATCAGACTCAAGCGCATGTCGGTAACGCAAACACTATTGAGCGAGTGAGGAGTTTAATGGCGAGGAGCTTTAATGGTTCTGGAGAACCACTTGAGGCTGAGTCATGGTTTGTTAAGTTAGAGCATATTTTTGATGTGATGAAGTGTTCGGAGGATGACAGACTATCCTTCTCCACTTTCCTGCTTAAGGATAGAACTTACCATTGGTGGCAGACAGTAGAGAGACGATATCAGGGGCATGTTGCGATTACTTGGGCCATTTTCTGTAAGGAATTCTACGATCATTATTTTCCTGCTGTATATCAGGATATTAAACGGAGTGAATTCTTTCAGTTGGTTCAGGGAACTCTAACAGTTGAGGAGTATGAGAATAAATTTTTAGACCTCTCTAGATTTGCTACATCTGTAATCGGTGATGAGAGAGAGAGATGCAGACGGTTCGAGGACGGCCTCCGATTTGAGATTCGCACCACCATGACTGCATCACGATATACTGAGTTTGGAGAGGTAGTTGAGACAGCCAGGAAAGTAGAGCACAATATTTCATAAGGACATAGAGTTCATGCACTGAAGCAGAAGCATAGCTAGAGCTGGGCAGGGGGTGGCTCTAGTAGTAGGCAGCCCAAGAAAGGGAGCATTCCTACGAGTTATTCTGATAGTACGCAAAGGAGTCGGAGTACAGGCTTCAGGGGAGACTTGAGACAGGCTGTCAGTCATAGTTCAGTGCAACCATCAGTAGGGAGTAATACCAGGAATCAGGGACAGTATGACCACAATGGTGGGGGATATCATGATGATAGTTCTAGGAGTGTCCAGCAGACTTCTTGCCCTTCATGTGGCAGGAATCATCAGGGCCAGTTTCTTATTGGAGATAGAGTTTGTTATTTGTGTAGTCAGCCTGGACACATCAGGAGATTCTGCCCTTCTTTATCTCAGGGTGATAGCTCTGCAGAAGGGACAACCTCACGGTATCGACCTTACTCAGGCCAGACACAAAGTCAGAGGGGAGTGCAAACATGAGGTTCTACATCTACCTTTAGGAGTCATACGGCTGCTCCAGGTCAGAGAGGTCAACCTGGTCGACCTCATACTCAAGCTCGAGTTTTTGCTTTGACGCAACATGAGGCACGTGCTGCCCCAGAAGTTATTATGGGTATATTATCTATCCTTGGCCACGAGGCTCATATTCTTATTGATCCTGGATCCACACATTCTTTCGTTTCCCGTACTTTTGTTATGCACATAGGGTGAGAACTCGAACTATTAGATTGTGGTTTAGTTGTTCATACACCTACTGGAGAGCCATTACTTACTGAGAGTGTGTATCGAGATTGTATGATTGGAATGGGTAAACATGAATTTGAGGCGAATTTGATTTCCTTAGACATTCATGACTTTGATGCTATTTTGGGTATGGATTGGCTTGAATCTCATTATGCTATGGTAGATTGTTTCAAAAAGGAAGTTGTGTTTTAAAAAGCCAGGGAAAGCTGAGGTGAAATTCTGTGGGGAGCGCAAAGTTCTACCCTCATGTGTTATATCTGCCATTAGTGCAAGACGGTTGTTAAGAAAAGGATGCTCAACTTATTTAGCGTGATAGATACAGAAGCTTGAGAATTGAGATTGGAGGATATTGCAATAGTCAAAGAATTTCCATATGTATTTCCAGATGAACTTCCTGGGATGCCACCTAACAGGGAAGTTGAGTTTTCTATTGACTTAGTCCTTGGAACATCTCTTATATCTATGGCACTATACAGGATGGCTCTAGCAGAATTGAAGGAACTGAAGGTTCAATTGCAAGAGTTGGTGGATAAAGAGTTTATTAGACCTAGTGTGTCCCTGTGGGGAGCTCCAGTCTTGTTTGTTAGGAAAAAAGATGGGACTTTTAGACTCTGCATCGACTACAGGCAGCTGAACAAAGTTACGGTACGCAATAAGTATCCACTTCCACACATTGATGACTTGTTTGATCAACTCCAGGGGCGAAAGTATTTTTTAAGATCAATTTGCGCTCGGGTTACCATTAGCTTAGAATTAAAGATGTCGACGTTCCTAAAACAACATTTAGAACTCGTTATGAGAACTATGAATTTTTAGTGATGCCATTCGGGTTGACAAATGATCCAGCAGCCTTTATGGATCTCATGAATAGGGTATTTCGCCTGTACCTAGATCGGTTTGTGATTGTATTCATTGATGATATCTTGGTGTATTCCCGAAGCGAGGAGGTGCATGCAGAGCATTTGCGGACTATTTTGCAGACTTTGAGACAGGAGCAATTGTATGCCAAGTTTAGCAAGTGCGAGTTCTGGTTAGACAGAGTAGTATTTTTAGGCCATGTGATATCAGCAAAAGGCATTTATGTTGATCCTCAAAAGATTGAAGCAGTGGTGAAATGGGAACGACCTACAAATGTCACAGAGGTTAGGAGTTTCCTTGGATTAGCTGGTTACTATCGTAGATTTGTGGAAGGATTCTCCAAGATTGCTACTCCTCTGACACGGTTAACCAGAAAGAATGCTAAGTTCCAGTGGGATGATGAATGTGAAAAGAGATTTCAAAAACTTAAGACACGTTTGACCTCAGCACCAGTTCTTACACTTCCATATAATAATAATGGATTTATGGTATACAGCGATGCCTCTAGGCAGGGATTGGGTTGTGTGTTAATGAAGCGTGGGAAACTGGTGGCTTATGCTTCTAGACAACTTAAGAAGCATGAACAAAACTACCCAACACATGACCTAGAACTAGCAGTAGTAGTATTTGCACTCAAGACATGGCGGCATTACTTATATGGGGCAACGTGTCAGATTTTCATTGATCATAGGAGCCTGAAGTATTTGTTTACTCAGAAGGAGTTGAATTTGAGACAGAGAAGATGAATCGAGCTGATTAAGAACTACGATTGCACTATCGATTATCATCCGGGCAAAGCAAATGTGGTAGCTAATGCACTCAGTATGAAGTTTTCCAGCTCTATAGCTCACTTGCGAGTGAAATATATGCCTCTGTTGATCGAGTTGAGATCTTTGGGAGTTAAGTTGAACGCTGATGATTTAAAAGCTTTCATAGCTAATTTTCGAGTTAGGCCGACTTTGATTGACAAAGTTTACCAAATGCGAGCTCAGTATCCCTATCTTTTCTTATCAGGTACGTAAATATTTGCAGATTGGGAGTGTTATATATTTGCATATTGGGAGTGTTATATATATAAAGAAGACTCTGCCGAATTTTCGGCAGAATCCTTACTAATTAGATTATTATCAAGTCTGTTTTGATTAGACTAGATTGACTCGCCTGGGGGATTTCGGGGCGGGTCGTTTCACTCCTTTATATATATATCACTCCCAATCTGAAAATATGTAAAACGAACACTCCCAAAATAATTCAACACACTACAAACTCCAAAGTTCAACATCCTCAACCAAAACGCTGTGTTTTACCCAAGATATCTCTAGAGCCTCAAAAGATAATATTATAACTAATATTAATATCTTAGTTTATTCTTAATCCCAAAAGAAAAATCTAACAAAATTATACAATCCCAAAAGAACGAGATAACCAAGATGTCCTAGCAAAAACATCTATATCTTTTAACACCATCACGTGACCAAGACTCAAAATATATTTACAGCCGCTGGGTCGGTCTGGTGTACCTGCAACCTCCTGGTGGGGGGGAGAATATAATAAAAATGGGGTGAGTATAAAACTCAGTGAGATCAGTGAGTGGATAGTAGTTTTTTGAAAATTAATTCTTATTTTTAAAAGAAATAATCATATCATTTCCAAACACAATTTCATCAAACCATATGCAAGAAATCAGTAGTAAATCATTTAACATTTAAATCATATTACTAAACATGAAAACATATATAATATCGTACCAAATAACCATGGAAATCATATCACAATATCATATAGAATACACAAATCTGAAAATCATCACCAAACAAGTACCTAGGGAAATAATCTCGTCATATCCGGACCTCAACAGACAGGCAATGACGTACTGTCTAATGATTTCAAAAACAATCATTATACTCATATTCACATACCTTTTAACCATATTTTAAATCATACCACATTTGAATCAATTTTTCTTATCTTTAAAATACTATCATGCTTATTCAAAGTCGATACGCAAAATCATTAACCAAAAATTTTAATAAAATACCAATGCGTGAATAAAATCCATTTCGAGGAAATCATTAAATCATAACATTTAAAATACTTATTTCGCAAACATATTTTACTATCATAATTAACTATGAAAATAAGTTTTGTATATTCCACTCATAGTGACGGTGTTCACACTTGGTTATCATCCACGTCCGCGGACCGGTTCTCGCTCGCGGATCCTCCTAAATTAAAGAAACGACATAATTATTTTCCGTAAATTAGAATTAGGACTAAATCTATGCAATAAACTCGAAACAGACATCTATTCATAACTTACAACTCCCGTATCGATAGAATTATCAAAATACCCTCGAATCCTTAAATCGTTAAAATACTTCGAAATCATAAGTCACCGAATTACCCTCAGAATCGTAATTACACCCAATCCTCAATTTTAGGAATTACTAAAATATCAACATGCTCAGAAATTACAAAATTACCCTCAGAGTGTGACATTACTGAAATGCCCTTGTCGGTCAACGGTCAATGGTCACTAAAATTTAGTCAACGCTGGCCGGGAAGCACGGGTTAGACACTTTTGGCCAAGCTACATTCAATGGTACCGGCTGTGAGCTCCAACATGCGGCAATGACGCCGGAATCTAGCTCGACAGCTGTGAATTTCCCACAATTGACCGGCAGTGAAATAGTGACTCCCGGTGGCTATGGATGGTCAGAAATGGAAGAGGGAGTCATGGGGAACAAAACTGAGGTGGGGGGGGTGGTCAAATTCGGGTAGAATCAACAGCGGTGGTGATGGGTTTTGGCCGCGGTTTTTCAAGCCTTAAACGGCGGCGTTCTGGTCGATTTTCGACAACAATGACGGCTGGGGTATGATGGCCGGTCTTCAAGCTTCAGATTGATACCAAGCTTGACGGGTGGGGTGGACGGAATCGCAAGATATGGCTGGGTCATGTTTGCGAGTCGGGTCGGGTTTTTTGGTCTGTAGTTGGGTCGGTTTGGCAGCTTCCCTTCACTCTCTCACACGTGCATGTGTTTGCCCTGTTTTCCAGCTCTTTTCTTTTACTTATAAAATCCTTAACCGCCTCATTTTCATTCATTTTTTTCACATATGTTACACAGATTCTCGCCAAAATTAACAGCCATTACTACCGCGCACACGTGACTCCATGTGTATGTTTAAGTGACATTAAAACAACAGTGCCATCATGCTGTTACAACTTTGAAAATCACGTGTTACACATGTGAAAACTTAATGGCTTTAGATGACATAAACACTAATGTTGGTTTGGCTTCAGCAACATAGCAAAGTACAAGTTATATGAACTTTTTTTTCTGAAAACCAAATGTCGGTCCCTTTAGTTTGAATTCATATACATCAAAGGGCTTAAAATATAAAATTTTAAAAGAATAATGTAATTATGAGCAAATAATTAAATTAACCTTTCAAAGATGGGCAACGAAAGTTGTAGCAAGCATCATTGTCTAGGCGACAAGGATCTTCAAACTCATTCCATCATTTGCAGTTAGTTTGTAGAAAATATTCAACCCAGCATATGCAATTTGAACCACCACCAGCACTATTACTGGCTTTAAACCATCCAAAATATCACAAATTTGGTTCATGGTTATACAAATTTTGCAGCTGCTTCTTTAATATAACACACACACACACACACACACACACAGAGCTCAGTGCTTTTTCGTGGGTTATTTTAATAAGTTTAGTGCAGCACGGCTGAGGCAATAGACAAATTTTATTTTGGCTAACAACTAAAGAAAGGAAAATGAGGAAAAAAAAATCTGAAATTTTGTTTGTTATGTCTTTTAATGCATCATTTAATTATTTTATTAGATATTCGTTTGTGATAGGCTTCTATCAAAGCTAAAAGCAGTGCAAGGTTCTCTCGGAATTTGATTCTCAAGCTAAAAGCAGTGTAAAATTAGTGCTTAATATAATTTTCAATACTAAGTGCTCTTCGTATTTGATTTCTTGCATTCTTTTGGCAATCAGAAAGTAAAGGTTTGGAAAGTTTTCTCTGCTATTACATTAGGGCTTTATATATATAAAGGTCAATGATCAAGCGATCGAGGGTTAAAAAAATGCACGTACGTCATGCTTACATGCAAAATTTAAAAGGATAAAAATTATATAAAGCTAAACGTTAATTTAGTCCAGCGATAGGCACCGCTTTGCCTCTCGATACAAGTGCTTAGATCAATGATGCTACAGTTACTTAATTGTGATAATTAGTTTATATTTCGTGACAAATAATGTATCAGACTAGCTCAAATGATAAATAATTATTAAACCATATTATTTTAATTCCAACAATGAATTACTATTGATGACATATCAGTTGGGATAAAACAAAGCATTGCAAGTATGTAAGCATAGCATCACTTTATTTAAACTATAACATTATAGTGCCGATTTAAGAGCATCCGATGCCCTTCTAAAGAAACTTACCTCCACATTGTAATAAGTTGTAATTTTTTTAGATAAAGTCTTATGAAACTTGCCTCTGTATAGTGATAATTATTTGTGTATTGCATTATATATGTATAATTTTCCTAACATTATTTGAGACAATGGTTTATTTTGTAGACATTTAAGATGATTTAGCATATTTATAACACTATATAGATATAATTATTAGCTTTTTTAAAACTATATCTTTCTTTCTTTCTTTCTTTTTAAAATCAATGTCCATGCATTTTATTTGATAACATTATGACTGTCAAAAGGTTTTACCGTACTTGAGACATTTTTTTTGTATAAATCTATTCAAAATGTACGGCTAGTGATTATTGTTTAACATTCTATGTAGATCAAATAAAATCTGTGGTATGTAGAATTTGTAGCCGAGAAAAGAAACTGACATAGAAGAAGAAAAGAAATTGGAAATATTGCAGTGATAGCATTTTTTCATGCCTTTATTCCATTAGTACCAAAGTACATATATAGCCTCTGAAACTTTACATTCTAAGCTAGGGAAAAAAAAACAATAGAAGAATAATCTAGAAAATAACTATACTACTCATGCCGAAAACTGGAAGATTTGCAAAACAAGCTGCAAATTTTGGAGTTGTGATATGGATCAATATTTTGAAGTTTCCAAATAAAGTTTGAGGTGACTTGGGATTTTATTCAGCACTTAAAGCCTGCTAGGGTAACAATCAAATACTGCAGCAGTCACTTACAATCTCATTAACATTTTTCTGATATTATAGAGTCATTTTTGTTGATCTTGCCTGCCCTCTTGTTCAACAATCATGGGATAGTGACTTTGGCCTGGGGATGAAGGACTGCAGCAATTTTAATGAACATTCAAGAGCGGGCACTCCACCTCAAGTGACATTTTAAGCACAACCCTGTTTCTTTGTCCTAGCTAGAAGAAGACAAATCATCATGTCTCCAACACGTTGCCAATTTTTTCCATAAATTAAAATTGAGCAAGACAAATCTTCAGCTTGATACTAATTAATTAATTTTCTCTGCCATTCATATTTTTTTCTTTTTTTCAATTATATACGAAGGTGAAGCCTCTTATCGATCCAGCTGGTTCTGTTCTTCTCTTGGAGACAATGTCTATGCATGCATCTGATACATAAATTATAATACAAGATTCTTTATATAATGACTAGTGTTCATGCATTCTTTTTAATTAGCATAACATGATAATCTTGAGCATAGCCCTTTATTTTAATTTCATTTCTTCATTAAATTAATAAACTACAAGAAAGCACGAGCGTTACAGAATCTTGTTCTTTCTACAGGAACAATTTTTGTATATTGTTGCAGAGGCAATAATTTTACAGATCAATATTAACTTAAGTGATCAAGATATATATGATTTTGAACTTTAAAATAATAAGCTGACCACCTAGGGGAGGAGACAATGCATAAAAATAGCTGATATAATGTTTAGATCAAGATCGAAATCATGTTGCAAATTGATATTTTTAGAAGATAAGATTCCTCTTGTCCCCCTCATCTGTTGATATATATAATTTGCACATGGTAACCAAATGAGGGCAACACCAGTTCAACTTGTAGCTTTCTCATTCACAGCAAGAGAAAAAATGGCAGCCTTCTACCATGTTCGATCAAACAGTTTACCGACTCAATCACACCCATTCACTTCAGAAGTTGAAGAGACTTTGAGCAGATTAAGGTCTTCTCAAGCTGCTTCAACTATAGGCCATAACGTAAATGGCCTTCAAGATTTACATTATTGTGTTGATAAAATCTTTCAACTGCCCCTCATTCAACAAGCTTTATCACAAGGCAATAACAGGAAATTGGTTGATGAGCTGTTGAATGGATCTTTGAGGATCTTGGATACTTGCAGCATTGCTCAGAATGCATTGCTGCAATCTAAGGAATCCGTACAAGGACTTCAATCAGTTTTGCGCAGACGAAAGGGCGACGAAACTGAGCTTAAAAGTGAGATTAAGAAGTACTTAGCCTCTAGGAAGGCAGTGAAAAAGACAATCCATAAGGCCTTGTGGAATTTGAAAGGCATGGAAAATAAAAGGTCAGCTTCGATCAATGAGGAACGTGTTAGCATGTTGAAAGAGGTTGAAGGGGTCACCATCACTGCATTTGAATCCTTACTGTCCCTTATCTCAGGGCCAAGGACTGGATCAATGCTAAGCGGCTTCTCATTGGTTTCCAAGCTAATCCGCCCCAAAAGAATAGCATGCGAAGAAGACGAAAAAGACATTAATGAGTTTGACAAGGTGGATGCTGCACTCATTGGTCACAAGACTATTAGATCTGATAACATCTTTTGCTTGCAAAACCAGCTTAAAGAATTGGAGTCCAGCATTCAAGATCTTGAAGAAGGACTCGAATCATTGTATAGGCGTTTGATCAAAGGTCGAGTCTCCCTTCTCAACATCCTCAACAATTAGATTACAAAATGTTTTTGCCTAATTCATACTTGTAAATGAGAATTATACTAGTACATCACTCCAATCATATAATTTTCAATACAAACACAAAGTATTATGTGATATATTCCGGAATATCTTCAATTTTTTTATTTAATTTTTTATTTACTATCATCTTTTTAATCTCAGGAGCGAATGAATGATTCAACATATAAATGGGTTAAATTTTAAATTTAGAGCAAAAGAATTAATCTTATTGTAAAACCTATGGATCAAGTTTTACACACATACTACCAACAACAAGGACTTCAAAGCAATTAAAAAAATAGACATCATAAATTAAGTTGTCAAGATCCCACTTGTCGCTTGGTAGATGATAGAATAATACCAATTAAGGAGATTCACATGCATGGTAGACTCAATCTTCACACCCATTAGGTAACGCAAAATGCTCTCGCTGTCTGTTGATTTGCACGAATCATCTGCAAATGTGTACACGGAATCGTCAAGATTCCAGTTGTGTACAGATCAAAGAAGATCAACATAAGCAACTTTTGATGATCTTCACATCGTAGACTTAGATCTCGAAGGCTTTTGAGTGGTAAAAAAACGTGCTAGTTGTCTCTCTGTTAGATCAAATTTCATTTTCCTATTATATAGAAAAACATGTAACAGCCAAGTATAGGTGTTGTGCAAATTTTATTGAACTCGTAAGTGCACGAATCTATTGTAAAATAGATTAATGGTGACGAGTGTCGATCCCACGAGGAGGTAGATTTTCATAAGTAGGTGGTTGAACTTGTGGTGAAAATGATTTGGAATATCCTAAATTTTAAATTGGAATGGCGGAATTAAATTAAAGTGGAAACTATTATAATTGAAGCGCTTTGGTATTTGGATATGTATCAACATGCACCATGGACTAAATATTACTTATTTGTGCCAATTAAATCATGAGGGGGGAATCCACACCTCATGAACCACACTCTAATCAATATGGTGCTAAGGGCTTATCGTGCCAAATAATAATAACCTTGTACTAGGGAGCCGGTAAAACCAGAGATGTATCTAAACAATATTATTATTATTTGTCAACGAAAAGTCAAAACATCCACAAAAATTAGAGGGGAAGAGAAAGTAAATTTACCAAATAAAGCCCATGACACATGTTGAGACTTCACCTTCAACCCAAGCTTGAAAGAAAATTAGCTACTCATAATTGAAGTAGGGGCAAAATGAGAATTTATTAAAATACATAGAAAATACAAGATGGAGAAGGAATTATAGAAAATAGAGCCCAAAAATGGATTCAGGGATGCCAAATTAGGGGGGAGAGCCCCCTTTTTATAGATACATTGAGTAAATCATGGCCATCGGATCAAAAACATTTTGGACGTTCAGGATTGCACCACATCATCAGTCAACAGTACACGGTTTGACCACGCTGTTTGAATAGTAACACGTTTTGACCACGCGGTTTGAATAGTGACGCGGTTTGAACAGTGACGCGGTTTATTTGAAAATAATCATGTGTATATGCATATACCGTACGCGCGATTTTTTGTCCACTAACATGCTGCCACGCACCGATCAACAGTACATAAGAATTTTAGTCCAACAGGATCATGACACCTCATCAGTCAATGCCACATCATCGGTCAATGCCACGTCATCGATCTGTCTATGTGAACAGTGTCGTGAACAGTAACGTAGACAATACCGTACATGTGAACAATGCCATTTTTTCTTTTATGCTCCTCCTAAGGTTTTCAACCGTCCTGAGTTCAAAAGTGATGTCTGTTTTGCCGTTTGATTTCTTGTTCATTGTGAAATGACCATGATGCCCTTAAAATACATAAAATACTTAATTAAAATAAAACACACATAATTAAATCACAAGAAGCTTAAATACATAAAAGTAAGGGTGTTAGTAAGACTTGAAATGTAAAATGACGATTTTCTCCTTTATAAATATACATTTTCTAACACTCAACAATAGGAATCTTGTCTTCTATTGCATGACAATCATATTTAAAAGCATTGATGAGCATAATTTGCATATCTTGCCTGGCAGTTGCGAAGCAATCATATGATGTGTCTGCAAATTTAAACTGATTCATCAATCTAAAAAGTTTAGCGTTAAAATAATTTTACACACGTTTTACACGATTATCTACAAGTAGCAATCCTTTTCTTGCATGTCAACGTCACTTGTGCATTTGCATAATCTATAGCTAAATGATTATTATATTTAAATGATTATTTTCATATGGGAATTTTATAAGGTATTGTGCATGGAACAACCCCCTTGTACAGATGCATGCATGTCCAGCTCTGCTATTATCTTTGAATTGTTATGAATTTATTTAAATAAATGTGGATGTTCATAACATATATCTTTTAGTCTCCCCACTATCTCCCATTAGCAACCTTTAGCTTCCCTATAACTCCCATTATCTCACAAGGAATTATGATCCATAATTTTTTCATTAATTTCATGGAGTGATTATGTAACTATAAAATGAGAGCTCATCTCTTTGTTTTGTACACACAATTGGAATGAAAAAAATCACTCTATAATATATTGTTCTCTCATTTTATTCTTTATCTTGTGTTGCTTCTTTATTTGTGTTGCTAGCTAATAGCTTTTCTAACACGTTATCAGCACCTGTTCAGGTACTAATTCTTTTGCTTCTCATATCTAGCAATTTTAATTATTATATACCTATAATTATTCATCACTAATAACATGTCATATTATCTATTATTATCATGTATAAGATTAACTTCTTAAGGATGTATCTATATTACTTGTCTTCATTGTGTTTCTTGAAATATGCATAATTGATGGAATAAGATTTGAAATGAATTCTACGACATGAATAGTATGATATATAATTATTATAGAACTTTATTATTATATTACCATGAGTGATTATATGACATCTAATATTTACTTATTAATAATGAATCAATTATGTATCCTTGTTTATATTGTTTTATAGCTAACTGAAAATGTCGAATCTCGCAAAACTTGAATTTGTGGCACTTGATATCTCTGGTGATAATTATCTATCATGGGTCTTGTGTTAATATTTATGTATCCATAATGTTAATTTTAATACAAACAAAATTAAGAATGATTAAGATTTTAAAAACTCAAATTATTTTTCATACATTTTAATAAATCATTATTTTCATAATATAAAGGTTTTATACTTAATGAAAAAATGATTTTATGAAATTGGTTATTTTCAAGTTAATGGTTTAAATTGAAATTTTTTTTGAGAACTTTGAAATCAACAAGTATTGTTTTGAAATTCTAGAAATGAACCTATTTAAAATATTTTATAAAGTTTTGGGTCATAGTATAATTTCAAAAAGTTTTGGAAATCTTTGAAGCTCTACAAATGGACCTATTTGTAAAGTTTCATAAATTTTTTTGCCATAATATAATTATATAAAGTTTTAAGGTAAAACTCTCATTTTAGAAAATAATTTCACTATAGTAATCACTGTATCAAATGCCTAACCGTTTTGGAGATAACGACTAACCAACATCTAATGGAAACTAACGGTGATCCGACTTTGTACAGAAAGTCAATAAAGGCTAGTTTTCAGCTCCAACTATAAAAAGACTGCATTAGATCCAAATCAAAGTGAATCCAACGAATACCAAAGAGCATTTTATTGAGAATACAATATTTCTTGAGCTTTAATTTGTTCATTCATTCTTTAAATCACACCTTGGGCATATATTTGTAAAAACATAGATTGTGTGTGAGAAAAATCTTGTATTTGAGAAAGTGTGAGTGTAGGAAACACTTAACTTAAGAGATTTGGGATAATCTCTTGTTGTAAAGGTTGATCGACACCTGTGAAGTTAATTGTAAAAGTTCTTGAAGCCTTGGAGGCTTAGATAGTGGAATCCTCAAGCTTGGTGAGCTTGGAGGCGTGGACATAGGCAATGTTGGCCGAACCACGTAAAAATCTTTGTGTTTGAATATCTCTTCTCTTATCTTTTTACATTTTGATTTGTTTATTTATTATTATTTTGAATTTGTTTAAGATTTGTATTAATTTTTATTCAAGAATTGCATAATTTTTAAAAACCCAATTCACCCCCAACTTGGGTTGCCTAGTTAGTATTCATCTTGGATGCTGAAATCCACCTTGATGCAATGAATCTTGGAGATACTATTAAAGAAAATAATGATGCATCAACCCAAGGCCGTGCCAAGGCAATGATTTTTCTTCGCCACCATCTTCATGAACAATTGAAAAGTGAGTATCTTACGGTCAAAGAACCATATGTCCTATGGGAATGTCTTAATGAAAGATTTAATCACCAAAAAACTGTTACACTTCCAAAAGCTCGTTATAATTGGATGCACTTATGATTACAAGGTTTTAAATCTATTAGTCAATATAATTCTGCATTATTCAAAATTATTTCTCAATTAAAATTATGTGGAGTGGAGATTAATGATGCAGATTTGTTCGAAAAGACATTTTCTACTTTTCATGCTTCGAATTTGCTCCTACAACAACAATATTGAGAGTGGAGATTCAGAAAGTATTCTGAATTAATCTCATGTCTTTTAGTGGCTGAAAAAAATAATGAACTTTTGTTGAGAAACCATCAATCTCATCCGACTGGATATGTACTTATCCCTGAAGTAAATGGTACTTCAATCAATAATTGTAGTGCTAATTGAGGTCGTGGTTGAGGCCGTAGTTACAAAAATAATCAAGGTTGTGGTGGCTATAATAAGAAATATCGATCAAACCACTCGAAGTGGAATAAAGTAATGAGAAGTAAGAAAAAGATCAACAAAAGAAATCTCCAAAGGATCATGAAAATCCAATTGATATAACTCATTTGGATGTTTCAGATTTTTTTGAAGATCCAAATGGTAAAATTGATCATTTAATTGGTGATGGACATGTGAAGACTGATTAAGAGTGCTACACTTTGAAGTGTGTTATTTTTCAAAGCTTGATGTGTTTCTTTACAGCTATGGTGTGTTTAAGTTTATGTTGAAAGAGTATTTATTGTTTTTGTGTGTTTTTATGAGAAATCGGTGTGTAACTTTTCAATTTCTTTAATAAAAACATTTTATATAATGTTTTCTTTATACTACCTTAATATTCTTCATGTTCAATTGACTTATTTTATATCTGTGCATGAAGATATATAATGAATTTGAATAATCACTTGGTGAATAATGAAGATGGATATTTGGTGGATAATGCAACAACACACAATTCTACGAAACAAAAAAGATTTCCATAATTTAATATTAGCTAAGGCTAATGTTTTGTGGTTCTACTAATCTAATTGAAGGCTCCAGAAGAGCTAATATCATGTTACCAAATGGTGCAAAATTACAAATAAATGATGTTTTATACTCCAGCAGATCCAGTAAAAATCTACTTAATTTCAAGGATATTCGTCAAAATGGATACCACATTGAAACATCTAGTGAAGGTAATTCTGAATTTCTTTATATTACTTCAACTATTTCATTCTAGAAGCATGTATTGGAAACTACCTTCTCTTTCTTCTGGGTTGTATCATACAAATATAAGAACAATAGAGATAAATTTTACAATGAACCAGAAGTTCTCTAATCCAAAGATTTTTAAACTTTGGCATGATCAACTTGAGCATCCTGGATCAATCATGATGTGTCTTATTATAAAAAATTCACATGGATATCAATTAAAGAACCAGAAGATTCTTTTACCAACTCAAAGTCCATGTGCGGCTTGTTCTCAAGGCAAATTAATAATTCAGTCATCTCCAATGAAAGTAAGTCTTGAATCTCCTAAATTTTTAGAAAGAATCCAAGGGGATATATGTGGCCCTATATATCCAAGTTGTGGACCGTTTCGTTATTTCTTGGTTTTAATAGATGCATCAACTAGATGGTCACATGTCTCTCTACTTTATAGTTGTGGTGTTGTATTTACTAAATTTCTTGCTCAAATAATTAGATTAAGAGCACAATTTCCTGATTTTCCTATTAAAAAAATTAGACTTGATAATGCTAGTGAATTTACATGTAAACCATTTAATGATTATTGTATGTCTATTGGAATTGACGTTGAGTATTTTGTTGCACACACTCATACACAAAATAGTTCAGTAGTCTTGACACCTGAAGATGTCAAACCTGTTGGTTATAAGTGGGTATTCGTTCGAAAACGAAATGAGAGAAATGAAACTGTGAGATATAAAGTAAGGTTAGTTGCACAAGGTTTTTCTCAAAGACCGGGCATTGATTATGAGGAGACATATTCTCCTGTTATGGATGCAATTATATTTCAATTTCTAGTTAGTCTCGTAACCTCTGAATGGCTTGAGATGTGTCTTATGGATATTGTGACTGCATATCTATATGGTTCTATTGATACAGATATTTATATGAAATTTTCCGAAGGTTTTAAAGTGCCAAAAGCAAACAAATTAAAACCTTGTAGTTTATTTTCTTTAAAAGTACAACGATCTTTATATGGATTAAAACAGTCTAGGCGTATGTGGTACAATCGCCTAAGCAACTATTTATTAAAAGAAGGACGTGTAAATAATCCAATTTGTCCTTATGTTTTTATTAAAAAATCTGAAATTGGATTTGCAATAGTTGCAATATATGTTGATGATTTAAATCTTATTGGAACTCCTGAAGAGCTTTCAAAAACAACTTCTTATTTGAAATGAAAGATCTTGGAAAAATAAAATTCTTTATTGGCTTATAGATTGAGTATTTGCCAACTGGAATACTCTTATATCAGTTAACATACACAAAAAGTTTTGAAGCATTTTTATATGGATGAAGCCCATCCATTAAGCACTCCAATGGTGGTGCGATCACTTGATGTAGAAAAAGATCCATTTTGTCCTAAAGAAGATGGCGAAACAATTCTTGGTCCTGAAGTACCATATTTAAGTACAATTGATGCACTCATGTATCTTGCAAACTGTACTAGACCTTATATTGCATTTTCAGTTAATTTATTAGAAAGATATAGTTTTGCACCAACTCATAGGCATTGGAATGGTATAAAGTATGTATTTTGTTATCTCCGTGGAACAATTGACATGGGATTATTTTATTCAAATGGATTAAAGTCACTACTAATTGGATATGCAGATGGTGGATATCTATCTGATCCACATAAAGCCCGATCTCAAACGGGTTATTTATTTACCTCTGGTAATAGTACTGTATGATGGCGATCAATGAAACAAATAATGGTTGCAACATCTTCAAGTCATTTAGAAATACTTGTTATTCATGAAGCAAGTCATGAGTGCATTTGGTTAAGATCAATGATATAACATATTTGAGAAACATGTGGATTGTCATCAATTAAAAATAACCCCACAATATTATATTTATATGATAATAATGAAGCATGCATTGCTCAAATTAAAGGTGGTTATATAAAAGGTGATAGGACCAAGCGTATTTCACCTAAATTCTTTTATACACATGAATTTCAAAAGAATGGTGATACAGATATTCAGCAAATACGCTCAAGTGATAATCTTGCAGATTTAATTATTTACAAAATTTCTGCCAACGGCGACATTAAAAAAGTTGGTACACAAAATTAGGATGCGTCAGCTCAAAGCTTTTTCTCCAAATCTTGAAGAATCTATGTCAAGATGAGGGGGAGTATACTTATTGGGGAAAATAATTTATTTTGGAGGAAATTTTATTTATTGTACTCTTTTTACTCACTAGGTTTTTATCCCATGGGGTTTTTCCTAGTAAGGTTTTAATGAGGCAACTCTATATCTCCAAAATTATTCAAGATATCAATGAATAATGTATTATTTTTCCTTTACTAATTTTTTTCCTTAATTTTTTTTTAAGTAAAGGTTTTAATGAGGCATATTCTTTGTAATAAACATCTAAGGGAGAGTGTTATGAATTTATTAAAATAAATGTGGATGTTCATAACATATATCTCTTAGTCTCCCACAACCTTTAGCTTCCCTATCTCACAAGGAATTATGATCCATAATTTTTCCATTAATTTCATGGAGTGATTATGTAACTATAAAAAGAGAGCTCATCTTTTCGCTTTGTACACACATTTGGAATTAATAAAATCACTCTATAATATATTGTTCTCTCATTTTATTCTTTATCTTGTGTTGCTTCTTTATTTGTGTTGCTGGTTAATAGTTTTTCTAACATGAATAGTTATATTTTAATTATATATGTGCCAACAACTAAAAATGATGTTCAAGACCTGCACGATTGTAGTGAACATACAAGATATATGTGATACTTTAAAGGATTTAAAATTTAAAAAAACTTTATTCAGTGTAAATTAATTTATTGAAATAGTATGTAGAAACAAAATCCAACTTAATCATTGTCGTACATACTTTTCTATCTATCTTTAATTTTTCCCTTCTTTTAAAAACTAAATACTCTTAAACTTCTAGTTTAATTACATGAGTTAATATCATAAGAGAAAGTCTTCCATGATGATGACAATGCCATATATATATGTTCATTTCTCTATGCTATAACAGTATTGTTGTTACATTTTTTTTTTTTAATTACTGTGATGGTAACTTAATTTCCTCCCAACTATGTAAGCGATTGGCTGTCGGGCATTTCCACTGCGGCGTAGCTGGAACTGGTGGGTACTTGGGGAGGAAATTCATTTCATTATTTCTTTTTCTTGTATTTTTGTAATCTTTCTTCTTCTTTTTTATCCTTATTTTAAATTTGTGGAATATAACTACGTATGTATTTATAACGAGTTATGCGAACTGAAATGGATGAAATTATCGAACTGAACTCTTTTATTTGATTGTGTAACTTTAAATCATTTATAACTTCGTAGCTAAAGAACAATAAAACAAGGAAAAATAGAAGGTTCTGTTGGAGCGCGTTTGGTACCTTGTCTGGTAGTCCACTTTTTACCATTATAACCGTCACATTCAACCCGTTTTTGTTCCAACGGTTATAATAAGCCTAATTAAATAACACTTATGGGTTAGAAACATTAATTGTACACAATTGCTTGCTCTGCTCCTACTTAGCGATTGCCTTTTCTGAATTGTTTTTGTTAGTCCATTTTATGTTCTATGAAAATAGAGGAGTGTAAAAATTATGTGGTGCGTTCTCTAGTTTTATGTTTTCTGCCAACATGGGTCACACCATAGATCACACACTCTTTATGGTAATAATTTCATTTACGAAGTGGATAAATATTTTATTATTGCTGTTGTTGTATATTTTAGAAAATATAATCAGTTAACATACATTTGTAACTCTCAATATTATCATTGATTGATTTACACTTCCCCAAGTAATAAATTATAGAGTCAGTTTGGAATTGCAGTAACTAATAAAATAAGATGCTTCTACTATGCAGAAGAAATAAGTTGCCGAATGTTGTGAGTTTGAAAAACAAAGCATATATATAATGTGAGTTTTATTTTACAATTAGTTTAATAATTTTTTCAACCGTGGTTATGAAATTCTATTTGAATTCATGGTTAGCTTTCATATGAAAATTATTCATTGCTCATCAAGAAAATTTAAACAATCATATGCTAGTCTTATTGATTCTTATGATTGAAAAAAAAAAGTAAAGGTAATAAACGAATATATTTACGTATAAGATCAAAACTTTCATATTGGTGAATATGTATAGACTATACGGTATTGTAGTTATGGTTATATGATATTTAAGGTTATAATTTATTTATTAGGTTTTATGAAAAAATAATACATAATTGTCTTTTTATTAAAACCTCAAGTTTATAATAGTAGCTTGAAAAAAAAGTTTGGGTGACTTATTTAATAAACTACTTATTTTAGCAACCCCCTACTTGCTTTTAGAAGTATTGTCAAAATAGAAAAACTTACGAAACAAGTATCTTTTAGCATTTTAACCTCAATCCGAATGTAGGGATGGAAAAAATCCCCACAGGGACGGGTACCCTCGGGGATTTGCCCCATTCGGGGAGGGTATGGGGATAATTTCATACCCAATTTCTTATTCGGGGAAGGGATGGGGAAATTTTTTTACCCAATTTCTTATTCGGGGAGGGGATGGGGATGAGGTGGAATCCCCATCCCCTACCCATTTCCCCATTTTAATTTTTAATTTTAATTTTATTTTTTAAAATTACTAGTAAATAAATAATAAAATTTGAATTATAAAATTATAAATATTGGTAAAAATAACAAATATCAAAATATTTATATTATTAAACTTTTAGGCCTAATTAACTAATTAAAGTCCTAAATTTTTATTTAGGACATTAAAAAAACCGGGTAAATTCTATTAGCCCAAAAGTTTTGTTTTAATTTTAATATTCATTAAATGTTTTAAACTTAAATCTATTTTTTATTATTTTTAGATGTTATAATTGCCCATAGCGAATCACAATTTTAATATCTAATTTAATTTAATCTAATCTAATATTTGCTCTTGATTTGCTCCGACTTAACTATTGTGCTATAAAGGGAATAGTCCACATTTATAAAGTGCTCACACCACCATTGAAAAAGTTAATTTTGAATATAAATTCGATTTTATTTGTAACAATTTTGTATTAGACTATTAATTTATTCACGATAGTTTGTAAAAGAAGTTTGTATCTCTTACATGCTGCGTTACTTACTAATTGAATGTATGTGACTATTGTAATGGATATTAATGTAAGATATATTTCAAACTTTACTTTTACTTGAATTTTTTATTTTAATATGATTAACTCAAAATTGAAAACAAAAAATGTATTAGTTATTCGGGGATCGGGGACCCTTGGGGATCCCCTGTTATTATTCGAGGAAGGGATGATGATTCTCTCAAGTAATTCTGATGGAGACGGAGAGGGGACGGGGACATACGCAAAATATCAGGGTGGGTACGGGGAGATTGGTCCCCTCCCCTCCCCTCCCCATTGCCTTCCCTATCCGAATGGGATCATAATTCATAAATTTATGTAGTACCAAGATTAAGAGCATTAATCAAAGTGTGGGGTGACTCCCCTATAGTCCTTAAGTTTGAATAAATTAACCAGTTAGTATTTATATTTTCAAAAACTACCCAATAACTGATAAATTTAACTTTTTAAAAGTAAAATATTATTTTCATATAATAAAACTTAAAATTCAAACAAATTTTAATGATATGAAATAGCTGAAAAGTAGAAGAACAATTAGCATTCTTCATCAAAAACGAACATTTACCTAAATAAAGTCTTGAAGTTTGAAATAAAATTTGCTGGATGTTACACCCAATACGCAGCTGTACAGTGTAATATCCTAAATCAATTTCCACTCTTTCCATAATTATCTGTCCATGCATAATGGAAGAACAAACACACTGGATTGATCCCATCAAAGACATTAGAGCTCTGCCCTAGTAATTACTCATCTTAGACCTTTTTCTCTTATTTTTATGGTAGTGAATTTAAATTATAAGTTTTCTTTTTGGCTCAGACTCTAGATATAGGGAATTTATTTATCGTCTACTCACTTTCGATCGAAAATGAAAAAAAATAATTATCCAATCCGAATTATGAATTCGATCTCAGTCCGTTTTGAAGGTTCATAGTCATATTCAGTTCGCTTGAGTTTTATTTTCAGTTTAGGGAATATATGCCCGTTACTACCTGTTATATTATAATTAAACCTGACCTGGCACGTTAGCAAACGTTCCAAATCGGGTCAACCCACAACACGTTAGGACAAAACTTAGCAGGACACCAATTCACTTACGGATGGCAATGGGTCAGCCCGACCTGATCGGGTCAAGGTCGGGCGGGCTTTTGTCCAAGATCAAAGTTTATAATTTCTTTTTTAGATTTTTTATATTTAAGTAATTCAAATTTTTTTAAAAAGGACATAACCTCTCATATATATTAAAATTTAACATAAACATAAAAATTACTAAGGTCTCAATCATATAATTATATAAATAATAAAATAAACATAAATCGAAGCCATGTCTTATAAAATTATACGAATAAAATCAATTTTTTTTTTTTACTTTAGAATGGGTTTGGTCGGGTTAGGTAGGGCCCGAACCCTGACCTGAATTTAATTGGGCCATATATCAAGTCAATTAGGCCAAAATTTGGGCTGATCATTTTGCCACTCCTAAATTCACTATACAAGAAAAAAATGAAATAATTGACAATGAAAAACTATCAAATAAGGATATATTTGACAGTTAAAAAGTATCAAATATGCTTGTGTCAAATATCCTTATTTGACAACAATCAGGGGGAGGTACGCTCACCCTTTTGTTTTGGATTAGTGGGAGAATGGCGAATCAGGGGGAGGTATGCTCAGCCTTATATAAAGAAATAAGATCATGTTCGTGAAGGTATATATTTATCTAAATTCACTCTACACTTTGAGCGTCAAATCATTATCAATGAATCATTTTCAACACCAAAAGCAATGCCTAAATCAGCAATAACAATTAGTACAATTCAATTCTTAGTTAGCCTTCCACCATCGATCCTGAATGTTTTCATGGGAATTCTGTATATGAATAAATAAGATAATAATATATGAGAGAGCACAAAATTATAAACTGTGAACTAGGTAGATGGAAGGGGGGGGGGGGGAGGCTAAAATCTTGCCTTAGTAATATGCCATGCAAAATTACACCAAGTGTACAATATATCTTGCAATTTAAATCAGCCACAACAAATTAACCAAATCACGAAGGCGCTTCAGATTTAATTTCTGTATAGGGAACAATAATCAAATTAAATATTGATTTACTTGCATGCTAGACTAATGACTAAACAAAATCATTCTTAATATTCATAGTTAGAGTCACAATATAGTAGTGTACTTCAATTGAATCATCTACCTATACCTGCATTACTTGTCCCTTTTATACTTTTTTTTTTGACATCATGTCACTAACATAAGTGGTCCACTTAGAGGTGAATTTTGTTGATCTAAAATAAAAAGTTATACTTGTTTGTCACTCATTCAGTTTATGCACATCATTTTAACCACAATTCCTAATATCTACGATTAGTTTAACCTATGTTAATGATCCAACCTTTCACAAAGTATGTCTTGATCTGCAATAATCTCCTTCTTGAATCTCATATGTGATCCAATTGAATGTAATCAAATTACATCAGTAAGTTCATACACGATTAAAACAAATTATTCAATAAATTTACTACAATCCAAATATAAATAGAGTTCCCAACTCTATTTATCAACTGCAAACTCAATTTATTTAATCATAAGATAATTTGTATTTATGTCATCTATGAATCTATATGATAATCACATAAATACATATAATACAATTAAACGGACCTTATTCAAAATATTTATGTAATTAGAATATCTGAAAGATATCTCAAGTATTTTATTAATCAAAGAATGTTTTTATAAATAAATCAATATGCTTTAAATAGCACAAAATCCCAACAGTTCTAGTGTAGTTCTAAAAATTCAAGAAAAAAATAGTCGTCAAAGAGAAAAAATGTTGAATTAACGACAAAGATAAACCGAAATGGAATAATCTAAAATATTATTAATGAAATATTGTATAATGAAATAAGCATAACAAGCCTATTTATACTTGTTAGGATTATCGTATTTCTAATAGACTTATGACTCTTTATAAGAAAAGGATTATGACTTGAACAAGAAAATAAAAAGCAAATCCTAATTAAACTACAATTACAAACATTACCTAAATAAGCTTAATAAAATAAGATAAATCCTAATAAAATGCTAAATACTAAAATGATTCAAATATTGTAGTTTCTAATGTACTATACCCTCTATGCTTCCTACATCAGTCTGCTCCTCTTTAAAAAAAAAACCTCGTCCTTGAGTTATACTAAAAACAAAAGATTATTTAGTGGATGAAACTTAAAGTGGAGTAGCAATTAATCTTGGAGCTAGAAATTGTAGCCTTTCACATCAATCTTCCTTGAAACTCGAAATGCCCATACTTCATTTGTTTCTTGAACTTGTTACTGATATTTTGAGAAGATGAAGATTTCCATGAACAAACAATGCTCAAATGAATTTTGTGCTTCTCCAAATTTTACTCAATGCAATCTCTGTTCAATTTCTCCTTTTGAACAAGTCTTCTAGGAGTAAAACTTTCTTTTCTTTAATGTGGGTAGGCATAATCATATCAATAAATGCAAAAAGATTTTCTTTAATAACAATTTTCTTAGATTCAACTTCAACTGGTAAAGCCATATCAACTTTATCATCTTCCTCAAGAATTGTTGTCTCTTCAACATGAGATTCTTGCATAACTTCAGCCATATCATTAGATAAAAAACTCATATCAAGAATAAATAGCACCTTCTCATTAGATCAATCAAGCTCATTTGAAATCACTTCAAGAGAAGCTTTTGCGACATTCTTTTCTTTCAATGATGAAGCTAGTAAAGATTGCTTTTCCATGTTAAATCTTCAACTTTGAAATCTTGGATAAACTCTCTAGTTTTACTTACTTCAATGGTTGGATCTTGAACAGTCAATATATCTTCAATAACTCTAGAATCTTCAAGCATAATATGTTCTTACATTGGCCAGTTTATTTCATTAATTACATTTGAGCCTTGGTGGCCTTAATATCTTCACCAGAAGAATTACCACTCTTAATCAATGTTAATAACCTTAGGATGCCTCTTCTTCTCTTCAGAAAGCTTTGGCACTGTGATCCTTAAAACCCATTTTCTAAATGAGCCTTAATATGTTCCAAGTTAGCACTCATTGGCATCATAAACTACCTATAAAACTTGTCATTTGTTTTCTAAGATCTGTGTCATTTCTCTCCTTCAACTTCCTCGTTATAATCACTGCTCTTCCTTTCCCCACGCATTCTTAGTACCCTATTCTCTTCAACTTCAATCTTCACGTTATCTTTCTTTATCCCTAGAATGTCGAGTGTGATTACCTGTGCTGGTGGTGTTTCTTTCCATTTTGCTCTTGCCAGGACTAGAGTTTGATGACGATCAACTCCTTTTGGGATTATCAGAGGGGTTTGTTTTAGAATCTCAAAAGGTTCTTATGTCATTAGGAACACTATGTAAAAGAAATGTGATATTGTATATGGCATCAAAGCACTTGCTTGTGATGCCATGATCATCAAGATTGTCATCATTATAAACTCTGAATATTATACATCTTGAATTTTGGAGGAAGTGGCGTGTCCAATATATCCATAGTAAAAAGTGGTTCCACCTTTTCCAAATGTAGTCCAGTAGGAACTTTCTCAATATCATCCATCCTCTTCTTGAGTTTTTTTAACTCTACTTCCAAGCCCGCTAAGTTAGCACTAGATTCGACTTCCTCATGCCCTTTGAATTCACGTCTCTCATTCAGCCTTTCATGCAGGTCTCTAGAATTCAGTACTTGTGAACGATCACGACTTTCATGATTAGCATGGCTTGCATGGCTCCTAACTTATGAGCCTGCTCGAGATTTTTCTCCGTCATGACCATGTTGTTAACCATGATGTTGTAGCTGTTGTTCTTCAACTATTGGGGCAGGACCACGATTCCTTTGGTTCTCTATGTATTAGAGCATCATATTAATGTTTTGTGTCAAGTCGGCCACTTGCTGAGCAAGCGGCGGTTGCAGGCCAACGTTGCTACACTACCTCCTTGGGGTCTTGGGACCTGCAGTAATCTATGGCTGCGATGGCCACGTTGGCTTCATTGACTCACGATTTGGTGGTGCTTGACTTTAATTGCGACTAATTAAATCGTCCCCACAAACAAAACCAATCTATTGACGTTGATTTTTGGTCAACTAGAAAATTAAATAAACGGGATGATTTAAGAACCACACAGAGAATTTACGTGGTTCAACACTTGGCCTATATCCTCGGAAGTAGAAAGAGTAACTTTCACTATACAATGAGAATTACATCTACCTTTTCTCATGAATTTTCTTGTGCCTTTATAAAGCATTCAAGGGCTCTCTATTTATAATATAATTTTTCAGTATCCTAAGTCGTGGATAACTCCTTGTTTTCATCGGTTTTAACACTTAATTAGAGTTTTATCTGAATTCTATGCTTATCTCCTTTTTAAATTGGGTTTCCAAGTTTCTCCATTTTTCTTTATAGATTTGCAATCACTTTACTTTGCATGCTCCTTGCTCCATGCTTTACTTTAATTTGTATGCTTCCTGCTCCATGCTCCATTTTACATGCTTGCTCGCTGCTTCATTTTATTTTGCATGCTTCCTGCTCCATACTCTATTTTACTACGCATACTCCTTACTCCATGCTCCACTTTAATTTGCATGCTTCGTGCTCTATGCTCCATTTTGCTATGTATGCTTCCTGCTCCATGCTCCACTTTAATTTGCATGCTTACGGCTCCATGCTCCATTTTAATTTGCATGCTTCCTGCTCCATGTTCCATTTTACCATGCATGCTCCCAGTGGCGAAGGTAAAGGGAGGCTAACCCGGGCTGCAGCCCGGGTTAGCTTTTTGAAAAAAAAATTATAATTTAAAATTTTACTTTATTAATATTTATAAAAAATAAAAATAAATCTAATATTTGATAATATTTTTCTTATTTAAATTGTATTTTTATAATTTTAAAGTTAGATTTTTGCTTATGTAGTGTGCTTAATTTCGTTTGTATAAAATAAATTTTTGGAGAAATAAATTTTATTTTTTAAAAAAATCTAGCCCACCTAACAAAATGATGCTAGCTTCGCCACTGCATGCTCCCTGCTCGATGCTCCACTTTAGTTTTGCATGCATGCATACTTTTTTCTCCTGATAACAATAAATAAATCAACAATCCCAACTAACTAAAAGGATTCAGATACCCGTTAGATTGAAATTCACATCATAGTTTGTCCGAAAACTACAAAGAGAATGACCATAAAAACAAAGTACATAGCTTGTCACATAAAAACAGTACATACCTCATTCGCAACTCTTATGTTTGCATATATCTCATTGTCGGCCAAAGCACTATTTGGCCATAATTGACATAAGAGCTCAACGATAATACAATACACAATTGGATTGATAGTTGCTTGATCGGGAAGCCTAACTTTGGACTTATAATATGATCTTTTCATCAGGCTTTGTCAGAGATTGTTTTGTAATTAACTTCATAAGCTGAACCTATATAAATGCTTGAGTGTTCTTTATTAAAATAGCATGATTGAACATAATTAATATAATGGAAATCAAATTATTATGATTGAATTTACTAGATTAGCATTATTTCATCTTTGTATAATCTAACTTGAGACAATCAATATTTATATTGATTTCGTCACTTTGAGCATTACTTTGATGTATGCTTTTAAAAAATTCTCTTCACCTACTGATTTCATGTACCAAAACTTTTACCCACAACATAACTCTATAGAAAATTAACTAAAATCAAATGAAATATCTAGGGTGTAATTAGCTATTGATCAAAGGAAAAGAAGAAACAAATGAATTTGTAACGGGTACTGCAATACGTATATGAATTTCGTTAGAGTTCTTTATCATAGATACAATTCAATTATATGTCCTTCATATTTTCTCTTTGAATTAGTCCTAAAAAGACTTGCAATATACATTGTGTATTTGCTATGAGATTTATTGGAGTGAATTGTTGTTTTTGTGATTATCAAATAATATATTTGAGAGTTATTTATTTTTGTAGACATAAAATTGAAATTATTTTAAGGGAAAAGTCACCCACACTTCCAAGATTTACTTAAATGATCACACAAACCCCCTTAGTTTCAGCAATGGTTACAAAGGCTCTTTTTATTTCATAAATGACTATTATACCCTTTGATTATAACAACCCAAGTAAATATAAGTATGGTAATAAGATAAAAATAATAAATAAATATCATATGATAAAAATAAAATATTACAATAATTATAATTAATAAAATAGCATATATAATAAAAATTATTTTTAACATTAAGTTATTATTAGTCTATCCCAATGGATTTTATTAATTAAAATCTATTAATCCAAAAATTGACTTTAAGATTTATACTAATATAGACATAATTAAAAAAAATTGTAAATAAAATAATATAAATTACTGTGAATGTTAAGTATAATTATTTTAATATTATGAATATGTCAAATAAATTTTATTATTATTAAAGAATGTAACAGACTAATAATGTTAAAATAACTTGTCTAATGTTCAAAACATTTTATAAATTTTATCTTATTTCATATATTAAATTATTTTAAGTTTAATTTGTATTTATTGTAGAAATTTATTTAAAGTCAATTATTAGGTTGTTGTAATTAAGGATATAATAGTCAAAAAAGGATATGTGTAACTGTTTAAGCAGACCTTAGGGATATCGGTGGCCTTTTCCCCTATTTTAATTATGTAGAAGAGTTTACTCATTAATGGGAGGGTTTGCTCATTAATGGTTAGTGAAGTAACCGACCAGAGGAATTTATCAACAGCACTTGGTTACATCATCTTCATACATGTACACTGTCTCCAAATCCCATAACAACAAAAACAGAAAATTAAAAGAGAAACAATATCCCACAATGCCAAAAAATATCAGAAAGAACAAGCAAACTAAGCAAATCAAAAGCATTTGCTTGTGATGCCATGATCAAGAATGCTGCTGCCATATCAAGAAATGGCCCTGCAAGAACATAAAATGCCACATGTTACCTAATATGTTTTGAATAAAGATTATCATCATCCGAAATTCTGAATTTCGCATACAAGACATTATAAATAAAAAATTCAAAGAAACGAGAAGAATTTAAACCAACCAACTACAAGGATAGCCATTAGGTAGAATTTCACATGAAGAACAACCAATCAAACAAGCTTCTATTTGCTTGATTGCCGAGAGCATTCGACCACTTCTGCATGAACTGAAGATCCCATAGAATTTTGGTTCCATCCATTCTGGCAAAAATACTTAAATCTGATATCGGTTTGGGCTAAAAGCACACACGGAGCTGAATTTGACTGATTAAAAATTTAAAACAATACCCAAAAGAAAGAAGAAAATGATAACTAGCTTTAACTAATGCAGGGGATGCATGCATATTAATATTTCTCTTCAAATCATCACCCATTGTGCTCTGAGACTAAGAAAATCTAAGGTGATTGACTTATATTGATTTTTCAAAACCGAACTATCTTACGTCATTTAGTGATTAGTGGTGCAGGAGTTTGATAGAATGAATCAGGAATTTGCTGAAATGTCTCAAGGAAGGACCCTCGAGTATTCATCATCTTAGTAGGCGACTCAGCACATGAGAATGAGAAGAATATTCAAGAATCGCCAGGATAATATAAGATCAAGGATGCAACGAGGACAAACAAAGATGGCAGATATAGCTTTTGACAGTACACATGTTATAGCCATCAGATTAAACAAATGTAAGCCGTCAAATACAAGCTTTGTATATATAGATTCAAAATGAATGAAACATTTCTGTGATGTGCAGGGGTGTTTAGAATCTAATCCGATCCGCTCAATCCGTCTGATCCGTAAAAATTTGATCTGTGGATTAGTGGATTGGATTGGATTGAAATTTTGATAATCCGCAATCGGTGGATCGGATATGGATCTACTTCTGTAAATCTGCAAAAATCTACGAATCCGCAAAAAAATAAAACTTGTAGATATGGCATTAGAACTTACTAGTAAATAAATAAGTTAAATATAGTTATATTAACACTATATTATATCTTATCCGATAATAATAAAAAATAAAAAATAATTAAATAAACAAATATAGCTTTCTAAATAGTTAATTTCCATGTACTGATCTAAACGAATGATTTTTTTTTTTTCGTTTTGGTGTGTTATATTTTAAAACTTTAAATGTATTTTCTAGCTTTATTTAAAAATTAATTAATTTAAATCTTATTTAATTTTAACTTTGATCGATAGTAAAATTATTTTTATATTAAATTGTTTTATTTAGTTTGTTTGTGTATTAAATAGAATTAAAAAAAATTTCATCCGCAAGCCAATCCACAAAATGGTGGATTGGATATAGATTGGGTCAAATCTGCATCCGATCCGCAGATGTATGGATTGGATTTGGATTTGAATTTCACCAATCCGTTGATTGGATTGGATTGAAAACTTATAATCCGCAAAAATGTGGATCGGATATGGATTGA
This sequence comes from Citrus x changshan-huyou, assembly GCA_039657385.1. NCBI lineage: Eukaryota > Viridiplantae > Streptophyta > Magnoliopsida > Sapindales > Rutaceae > Citrus > Citrus x changshan-huyou. Next base: position 12,781,433 of record CM077549.1, read on the forward strand.
GGTTCAATACGTAAAATTTGATCCGCGAACACCTGCAGTGATGTGTATGCATTATTCTCTCATTTTGTTTTTATTACATCTCTTTTAAGATTTTTTTACCATAATTTTCAGTTTTCTGACAACAAACACGCTCAATTACCTACTTTTGATTACACCAAAAAGAGACTGCATTCTGAATTGAAGATTATGGAAATTATTTGTGCAAGTAAATAATAGTTTTAGTACAAGATCATTGAGTATCATTTGTGCAAGTAATTACAGTTTTAGTACACTGTCATTTTCCCCAACTTCTTCTACACTCCATCTTCTTTTAGAATTCTTTTTCTCTCTCAAGTAAAACTTGTGATTACAAGATACTTACCACTATCTAGCTTTTAATTCTTTAAAGTTTGTTGAGAAGTCAATAAAGTGGCTTCCAAATTCAAAATTGCAAGCTGCAGAATATTTGACATTTGACAATGCTGCACCGAATGAAGAAAAATTGAAAAGTTAGCAAAATTTGTCAAATTAACGGGGATGAAAATTGACAAATTGTAGAGGAGTTAGGTACAATAGTGCCATTGATTTCCCTATAAATAGAAAGCTTTTATTTATTCCATTGCGTCCCAAAATTTGAGAGTAAATAACAATTCATTTGTAAAATTGTTGAGAGTGAGCAATTGAGAGGTTTTTCATTTCAAGTGTGTGTGAGAGTATTGGGTGTATTTAAGTTTTAGAAAGTGAGGTTTCTGCTCAAATATTGTACTCTAATAATTGTTAGTAACATAATTATTTTCTCTTACTCTTGTGGACGTAGACATATTGTCCAATCATGTAAAATTTTTGTGTCTTTTATTCTTTCGTGATTATTTATTGCGCTTTATTACGCATTCTGCACACAACAAAATTGAGGTCTATTTATGATTTCTTAAGGATACCATACTCCAAAGACTAAGTTTCATCATATAATTAAAAAATTATAAAAAATAAAATAAACTAGAACCATCTAGCGGTGCTAGATTATGGGCCTGGTGGCCATAGGGTATCGTAGGCACAACTTTGAAGTTGATAATATTTTTTTAAATAAACTTAATTCACAAGGTATTTATCAAACCCAAAAAGTGTTAATTTAATAGTATGATTTGATTTAACAGCTTTACTTTATTTTTTTATTTTAAAAAAAAAAAAAAGTCTAGTCTAGCCTAGTAAAAGTTCTTAGCTTCGCCCCTACTTATGGGTTCCTCCTTTTATTAAACTCGACATTTCTCTTGTTGATGAAATGGCTAATGACTATAATAATCTTTTTGTAGTCTGTCAATATGGAAGAAATTCTGACCATGCTGGTTAAGTGTAGTATTTATCTTTTCTACTATAGATGCTAAATTAAATAAAATGATGAGTATTACTACATGCCTATCAATCTTATAAGTGTCTATCTCGTTCAGTTCAACTAAAAAGATCTTTTGAGATGTACTAAAAATTTTCGTTGTTGACATCAATAGACATTTTTTAACTTAATAAATCAAATAAAATCATTGTGTCTATCTGTTGGTAAAGTTAGTTTGTTCTTATATATACTAGAAGAATGAAGTGCCAATTTTATCTTTAGTGTTCTCCTTGTTGATTCGATTTGTTTGAGCAGTTTCCGTCTCTATCCAGCCAAGAGTAAATGTTGGTGAAACTTTCGACTTTTATTTTGAGTGGAGGTCAAATCCAATCTGGACCCCGTGGAAGTCAGCCGAAAGGAAAGAGACAAAAGCATCAGAGAACCAATGTCGGTTCATCCTCTGCCAGAGCCAAACAAGCAGGTATTTAAATTAATTTTACTTTTATTTTTAGATTTACTACTATAATAGTGTGCTCGTCCTTTTACTTTTATTTTTTTCTATTATTTCAGCAACAACTTCAACAAGAGTACAAGTCAAGTATAAGAAGTCAACCAAACCCTATGAGACAGAAGCCAGAAGAAAAAATAAGAGTTTCTCTAACACAACCCTCTCAAACCCAGATGCGAACAACATTATAAGAAGCAAATAAAAAGTATTTCATATCTTAAATTCCTTAGCACTTTATAGTAACCTGAAATAATTCATTTACACAATATTAGTTGAGAACTTATTTACTTAAAACTGCAGCAATGATGATGCAGCTTTGATCGACCACTTTTTATGTGCTTTTGGGGAGAAGTTGAAGTGCTAAGAACTACAAAGCCAAACATAATCCACCTCTCTTAGTTTATTGGTTTCTTTTATTTTGTGCAAGTTGTGGCATTATTAACTAGTTTACTAGTGGTACCTTTTTTTTTTGGGGGAACTTCTAGTTGTAGGTTTTTTTTTTTTTTAATGACATTTAATCCATGGCTCTATCAAACTTATCATTGACTTCATTTGCCAATTGCCAATACGTTTATCTTTTAGCACTTCATTGAATAGGGTTTAGAGATGTGAGAATTTTGAATGACGAAAAGCTCATCTCGTGTTAAAAGTTCAAAAAATGGTATGCAAACTAATAAGTGTGCAAATGTTACATACGTGAGTTTCCACAAAATTAAAATATATTCTTATTTTATTTTTTATTTTTGGTTAAATTGGTAATTTAATTTTTTAACTTTTTTATTAATGTCCAATAAAAAAAAAGAAACATTATTGTAAGAGGTAATATTATAAAGCAAGCCAAAGAATAAAAAATAACTGCAGGGTGTCAATAATTTAACGGTAGGAATGTTTTGAGGTACTTTTAAAAATATAAGAACTAAACGGACACTAACCTCAAAATGTAGGGACAAAAAGACCCCCTACAAGTACAAGTGTTTACCGAATTAAATTTTAAATTATAATTGAAATTTCATCTTTTTTTTTTCAAACAATGATTTTTTTTTTAACTCTTTCGATTGATTATTCATTCTAAATTGAAAGTCTGACAAGTTAAATAAATTGATCACCACAACTAATAAATATCGAGTCCTCTGGTGTGAACGTCTGCATGAAATTTCATGTAGACAAGCACTACTACGGTCTCACAAATGTATTTTACAACACTGAAGAATATTTTGCGAGACCGTAAAAATATGTATCTAAACGAAAATTTGTGTGGACATTCACACTTGAGAATTATTTAATAAATATTATGATTAATACCTCAAAACTTTTAATCCATACACCGGTTTTTCATCACAAAATATGTGTCCATTTGGGATTGCTTTTGAGAGGTTCAAAATTGATTTTGAAAAGTTAAAAGTTAATTTTAGTATTTGGTAAATTTTTTAAAAATTACTATTGGTAAAATCACTTCATCCTATAGTATATTTTAAAAAGCAGGTAAGAGTAACTTTTCAAAATCTAATTTTGTGAATCAGTTTTATACTTAATATAATTCCATATACATCCTGACATATATTATAATAATTCAAAATTATCCTTATTCAATTAAGAAATAAAATTATTAAATTTAGAGAGATTATTATTATTATCAATTATATTGAGATAAAAAATAAAAAATAAAATAAAATAATATTTTAGTTATTAATTATTAATATACACAATAAAAAAATAATATATACATGTTTATAAATATGTAAATTAGTTATATTTAATATTATGCTTATTTTAGTCATTTGTTCCTTTATAGCAGTTCAACAATAAGATTTGTCAAATACATAGTATAGCTTTTAAAACTCGCAACAATTCTAAAATGAAAATTACCAAACATTCAAATGATTTTCTTTACAACTCAATATTTCTATAGTACAACTAGTATCAATTATTTTAAAAATACTGTACTACCAAACTGGCCTTTTAAGTGTTACGAATTCCTCTTACACTGATTGCAAAATCTAATTAAGCATTCTTCTCTTGGTCGCTCTGATCTAATCCAAGTCAACTGGCTCACATGGATTATGCGATGAGTTTTCACTGAGCTGATCGCTCGAGTCTATTGGCTACCTCTAAATCCTCCGACTGCTTGCAAATAATCAGAAAAGTGCATTCTTTTACAAATCAGAACACGTTTGCTTCACAAAAGTGAAAACAAAAGCAGACCAACCAACCTACCATCTACTCCCCAAAAAATAAAATTAAAAAATGGTTAGCACTTTTCACTTTTCTCTTTATATGACTCTTACTTGATTCCTTAAAATCTTTCAAAATATTGCGTTTGAAAGTATTTGAATGTCCCAAAATTAGTCTTATTTGCTGTAGAATTATAAAGAACAATATTTTGAAAATGTTAGTGGAGTAGCTTTTTAGCACTAATTACTTCTCTACTCCAAGTCGGAAATGTGTTTTTTTCTTTTTTAATTCTTTCATTGATGCTTGATCGACCCGTGTCCAGTTCCTCAAGCAGACACGCACAAGCATGTGAAGCTTGCTAAATTATTGATGGTGGTGGGGTCTTTTTTCGTTTTCACTTTAGTGTAATGAACTGAAGCCTGCTATTGGTGGATGGACTGTCTTTGTTTTCACTTTAGAGTGATTTCAATTTTGTCTATTTTTTTGAAAACATTTTAATCGCGTTTACTTTTACTAAGCTTTTTCGTTTTGCTTGACCCGACATCTGCCTTTCTGGAATCTGGTAACAGAGAGTGATATCATTGCGGAATTGCCAAATTATGAGTAAGAAAGGTGGTGGCCTCTGTTTCTCTTTTCACTTTTATTATTGGAAAGGGATTTCTAAGCTTGCTAGACAAATCCTTTACAATCACAAACTCATTCTGCTTATCCATTTTCTCACCTGTTTAATTTTCTCATTTTGCTTATCACAACTCATAATTCTGTTTCTTTCTTTCTTTGCCCAAAAAACAAAAATGTCAATCATCGGAGAGGCAATTCTAAAGGCGTGCATAGAGTTGCTTGTCGATAAGTTGACTTCAAAAGGGCTTCAGTTCTTTGCACATCAGGAGCAGATCCAGGCTGATCTAGTGAAGTGGAAGAGGATGTTGGTGAAGATTAAGGCGGTGCTTGATGATGCTGAGGAGAAGCAGAGAACTGATCAGTCTGTCAAGATGTGGCTTGGCGACCTTCACAATTTGGCTTTCGATGTTGAAGACTTATTGGAAGAGTTTCAAACTGAGGCTTTCCGGAGGAAGCTGCTTCTTGGAGAACCAGCTGCTGCTGCTCATGATCACGATCAAACCAGTAGCAGTCGTAGAAGCACCACAAGTAAGTTTCGGAAGCTCATTCCTACTTGCTGCACTACTTTTACTCTAGAATCGATTAAGTTCGAATACGTCATGATATCCAAAATAAAAGAGATCAACTACAGATTTCAAGAAATTGTGACACAGAAAGACTTGCTGGATTTGAAAGAAAGTTCGGCTGGGGAGTCCAAAAAAGCAATGCAAAGGCTACCCACAACCTCATTGGTGAATGAAGCCAAAGTATATGGCAGAGAAACTGAAAAGAAGGAAATTGTTGAATTGTTGTTGAGGGATGATTTAAGAAATGATGGTGGATTCTCTGTTATTCCTATTATAGGTATGGGCGGGCTGGGAAAAACCACTCTTGCTCAGCTTGTCTATAATGATCATCGAGTGCAAGATCATTTTGATCTCAAGGCATGGACGTGTGTCTCTAATGATTTTGATGTTATCAGGCTAACAAAAACAATTCTAAGATGCATTACTAAGCAGACTATTGATGACAGTGATTTAAATTTGCTTCAAGAGGAGCTAAACAAGCAGTTATCTCGAAAGAAATTTTTGCTTGTTTTAGATGACGTTTGGAATGAGAATTACAATGACTGGGTTGACATGAGCCGTCCACTTGAAGCTGGCGCACCAGGAAGTAAGATTATTGTTACAACCCGTAATCAAGAGGTTGTAGCAATCATGGGGACCGCTCCAGCTTATCAATTGAAAAGGTTGTCAACTGATGATTGTTTGTCCGTATTCACTCAACATTCATTGGATTCAAGAGATTTCAGTTCAAATAAGTCATTAGAGGAAATTGGCAAGAAGATAGTAATCAAATGCAACGGCTTGCCCTTGGCAGCAAAAACACTTGGAGGACTTTTACGTGGTAAGCATGGCCCAAGTGACTGGGAAGACGTGCTTAGTAGCAATATATGGGATTTACCAGAAGATAGATGCGGTATTCTACCAGCCCTTAGAGTGAGCTATTATTATCTTTCTCCACCTTTGAAACAATGTTTTGCATATTGCTCATTGTTACCAAAGGATTATGAATTTGAAGAGGAGGAGATAATTTTGTTATGGATTGCTGAGGGTTTCTTGGATCACGAAGATAGTGACGAGGAAAAGGAAGATTTAGGCCACCAGTTCTTTCAGGAGCTATGTTCAAGGTCGTTTTTCGAAAAATCAAGCAATGATACATCAAAATTTGTGATGCACGACCTTGTTAACGACCTTGCTCGATGGGCTGCGGGGGAAATATACTTCATAATGGAGGGTACGTTGGAGGTTAACAAGCAACAAAGGATTTCCAGAAATCTTCGTCATCTATCATACATTCGTGGAGAATATGATGGTGTTAAGAGGTTTGCGGGCTTCTATGATATCAAATATTTGCGAACCTTTTTGTCAATAATGTTGTCAAACAATTCTCGTGGATACTTGGCTTGTAGCATTCTTCATCAATTGCTTAAACTACAGCAGTTGAGGGTTTTCTCCTTGTGTGGATATTACATTTATGAGCTACCAAATTCAATTGGTGATTTGAGGTATTTACGGTACCTTAACCTATCCAGAACTAATATTAGAAATTTGCCTGAATCAATCACCAAGCTTTACAATTTGCATACACTTCTATTGGAAGACTGTGATCGACTAAAGACGTTGTGTGCAGACATTGGAAATCTCATCAAATTGCATCATCTCAAAAATTCAAATACAATTTCATTACAGGAAATGCCACTACGATTTGGTAAGTTGACTTGTCTCCAAACGTTGTGTAATTTTGTTGTTGGAAACGACAGGGGTTCTAGGTTACGGGAGCTGAAATTCTTGATGCATCTTCGTGGGACACTTGACATTTCAAACTTAGATAATGTAAAACACGTGGGTGATGCCAAGGAGGCTCACTTGTCTGGAAAGAAGAATCTTAAAGTGTTATTGCTTCGATGGGCACGTAACAGTTTTGACTCTAGAGTGCCAGAAACTGAAACACGTGTGCTTGACATGCTGAAACCTCATCAAAATCTCGAAGAATTTTGTATCAATGGCTATAGAGGTACAAAATTTCCAATTTGGTTAGGCGATTCTTCTTTGTCAAAGTTGGTGACCCTAAAATTTCAATATTGTGGCATGTGTACTTCCTTGCCGTCAGTGGGGCAATTACGCTCTTTAAAGCATCTTGAAGTACGTGGAATGAGTGGAGTAAAAAGATTTGAGTTTAGAGTTCTATGGGAATGATTCTCCAATTCCTTTTCCATGCTTGGAGACTCTTCATTTTGAAGATATGAAAGAGTGGGAAGAATGGATTCCTCGTGGATCCAGTCAAGAAATTGAAGGGTTTCCTAAGTTGAGAGAGCTTCATATTTCAAGATGTTCTAAACTGCGAGGTACATTGCCAGAACGCCTTCCTGCATTGGAGATGTTTGTCATTCAAAGCTGTGAAGAATTGGTAGTTTCAGTTATGAGTCTTCCAGCTCTTTGCAAATTCAAAATTGATGGATGTAAAAAGGTTGTGTGGAGAAGTACAACTAAACATCTTGGATCGCAAAATTTAGTGGTTTGTAGAGATACATCAAATCAAGTGTTTCTCGCAGGGCCATTGAAGCCACAACTACCAAAATTAGAAGAATTGGAAATAAATAATATGGAAGAGCAAACATATATATGGAAGAGTCATTACGGATTATTGCAAGACATAAGCTTTCTCAGAATACTGCACATTGGAGGGTGTCCCAATCTTCAATCCTTGGTAGCGGAGGAAGAACAAGAACAACAACAGCTCTGTGATTTGTCATGCAAACTTGAATATCTAGGATTGAGTTATTGCCAAGGCCTTGTGACACTGCCACAATCACTGCTCAACCTTAGTTCCTTGAGAGAGATATACATCAGAAGCTGCAGTTCCCTTGTTTCCTTTCCTGAGGTTGCTCTGCCTTCCAAGTTGAGGTTAATAACAATTTGGGATTGTGAAGCACTGAAATCATTACCTGAGGCATGGATGTGTGAAACCAATTCATCTCTCGAGATATTGAATATCGCTGGTTGCAGTTCGTTGACATATATTACCGGTGTCCAGTTACCGCCGAGCCTTAAGCTGCTGTTGATCTTCGATTGCGATAGTATAAGAACTTTGACAGTGGAAGAGGGCATCCAGAGCAGCAGCAGCAGCAGGTACACTTCATCTCTTCTAGAGCACTTAGTAATTGGCCGCTGTCCATCTCTTACATGTTTATTTTCAAAAAATGGGTTACCTGCCACGCTTGAGTCCCTTGAAGTTGGCAATCTGCCTCAGTCTCTTAAGTTCCTTGATGTCTGGGAGTGTCCAAAGCTGGAGTCGATAGCAGAAAGGTTGAACAACAACACATCTCTCGAAGTGATTGACATTGGGAATTGTGAAAATCTGAAAATTTTACCGAGCGGTTTACATAATCTCTGCCAGCTTCAACGGATTAGCATATGGTGTTGTGGAAATCTAGTGTCCTTTTCCGAAGGAGGATTGCCATGTGCGAAGCTGACTAGGCTGGAGATATCTGAGTGTGAGAGACTAGAGGCCTTACCCAGGGGATTGCGCAATCTGACATGTCTTCAACATTTAACAATAGGAGATGTCCTAAGCCCTGAGCGTGATCCTGAAGATGAAGATCGCCTTCCCACCAACCTTCATTCACTTAATATTGATAATATGAAGAGTTGGAAGTCATTCATTGAGTGGGGCCAGGGTGGAGGGGGATTGAACAGATTCTCCTCTCTGCAGCAACTTAGAATCAGAGGACGTGATCAGGATGTGGTGTCATTTCCACCGGAGGAGGACATAGGACTAGGATTAGGAACCACGCTTCCTCTTCCTGCCACTCTAACATATCTGGTGATTGCTGATTTACCAAATCTGGAACGCCTGTCTTCTTCAATTTTTTATCATCAAAACCTCACTAAATTGAAACTCTGTAATTGCCCCAAGCTCAAATACTTTCCAGAGAAGGGCCTGCCTGCCTCTCTTTTGCGATTAGAGATCTCGGGATGTCCCTTGATCGAAGAAAGGTACATAAAGGATGGAGGGCAGTATCGGCACTTGCTAACCTATATACCTTGCATCATAATAAATGGTAGACCAGTGGATTTGGATTTGAAACAGAGGAGGATCGAGTACTGAACTGTATAATTTAATTAATTATTATTACTGCATGGGTTTGTAAATTTCTTTTAAAACAGAGGACAATATCGGCATTTGCCATTTGGACTGTATTAATTAATTTCTTATTGGGGTGGGTGTAATATGCGACGGCCTCTATGTAATTCTTGATGTTATTATTGTTGATGTTGTATCTTGGTATTGTCTTGATGGCTTGGCAGACTTTGGGCAGCTGAGTTCCAAAAGATGTGCGCCTTTGTTGACCTGGTGTTCTACTGATATACAAGTATGTGGCTAGAGTCTAGTTGATAATTTTCTTTAATCTGTTGAACAGAACAGATTTTCGAAATGAATTTCAAAATTAAAAATCAATATGAGTTTGTGCTCTATCATGCATTTTCTATGTACTTTTAATTGTTTGAGCTCATAATCTAAGACATCAAAACGTAGATTCTGTTCTAGCAACTGTTCTTCACTTTAAATTTGGGATTGATTTTTAGCTTTAAGTCCTATGACATCCCAATACATATACATGACTCAAATACCTAGTGGCCAACAGTACATAATGGATGGCCATCTAATTCCCCACGACTTACAGTAAAATTAAATAAGAAACTATAATACCATCAATTCCGCGTTTTAATTTCAAGTGATTTAATTTTGTATATTTAATTCAGTAAAATTGTAACTTTCATTGCAGTTAGACACAGATCAACTGACTACGAATACACTTTGTTTCTCTAGTTATCTAAGTTTGAATAAACATAAAGTTCAAGGTTGATATTTAGTGAGCGAAGTTTTTCATCCAAAATCTTCTTTAAAAGAAGAAACCAATCTCACAGAAACGAACAAAGATCCAAGAGTGGGAGGAAACTTTTTAATTCAGTTCTAGAAAAAACGAGAAAAAAAAACTACCAAGAAAAAAATCACAACGTTCGTTTTTGGAAACAATAGAAAAATGAATAATGGTAAATATTTATCCTGTCCGTTTTTCTCTTTTTGTTTACCCTACCTAACTTGTAGGTTCCTTCATTATTTGTCTATTTTCCCATCTTTTTTAAAATCTCAAACTCGTCAAATATTTTGATGATTACTTTGTAAAAGTCAGAAGTTTATATTTCATTGCTTTCAATTAGTTGAGCCTTCACAAACTAAACTTGTGCCTTAACTGCAGTTCAATTCTTTTCCGTACAGGATTTCACTACTTTCATTTCCTATAATTCCTTCCGTTTCTTCAATTCAATTACTTGATCAAGTCTACCCACATGTGAACTTATGGATAGCCAAAAACGACTGATTTTCAAGAATTTATGATTGCCACGTAATTTAATTGTGTTATGTGTGTATATAAAAAAATCAAATCTCTTGACATTCTCTAGAGTCTTCGGTCAGAATTAGTTGAAGTCAAGTGATACAATAAAGTCAAAGCATTGCATATAGATATTTTACTTTTAATTGTCAAATTTTTTTATTGCAAATAATATTAAATTTTTGTAGCATCATTTTATTGCCAAATATTTTTCAATAACTACCTATTTCATTATTATTTGAATATCGTTATCTATCATTACTCATTACAAGCCGCAGGATCCCAATATTTTATCCTAAGTGATGTGGCAATAATTTCTTAAATAGATTATGATATAATATAATAATTCATTTGGAACTTCTAAAAAATTATTAATGATTTAATAAATTATACATCACTTATGCCACATGATTAACACTAGAATTATACATTTAATAAATTTTAAAATTATCATTTTTCACTTACAATGCCAATAACATTTACAATTTCATCACACTTACAAATTCCTAACCCATTTTATAAATTGTCTGCTTTTATAAATTCTTAAGTACGATTTTTTGTGTTGTGTAGGTAAATTCCTAAATTCATGATGCTTGGATCGAAAAAACAAATGTGAAATTTGGATTCGAAAACTCATAAGCTTTTGGAAGAATTGCTAGCCTTCAGATCCAACATTAATTCTGAACGACTAAGATCATGCTACCTATCTGAGCTCGCATGCACCTCATTACACTAGATTTAACACGTCTATCAATCTAGTAGTTCAGCCACCTTGTCAAAAGATGCAATAGAGGGTCCTGGTTTGATTTCTTTTGTAGCCATTGATTATCACTATATAAAAAAAAAAAAGTAATAGATAACGGGAAATAATTGTCATAAAATGGGGTGCATGACAGAAATTTATCCGTTATCTATGTCACTATCATAATTTATAACAAAATATTTTCCACCATGAATTTATGATGGTTTTTCATAGTCATATATCTGTCACACAATACTTTAATGTAAAAAAATAATTCAATTGAAATTTAAAATTTATTTAAAATTTTGGCCTTTTTTTTAAATTTTTGGCGGGAAATTAAATTATCATTTGTAAATTCATTATTCGATTTTGACAAGAAATTATTTATGACAGAACGTATGACGACTATTTCCCATCATAAAGTTTTGATTTTAAAAAAAATTATATTATAATTATAATTGGTTGATGAATTCCTGTTTACAAATTTAATCAATTGATAAAACAAATATTATTAAAAAACAATTAATATTAATTAAAATCCATTCAATCTAACAAATTAATTTTAAAAGAAATACAATTAGTCTCCAATGTGATCGCCACCAATACATAATAAAACATTTCAATTTGAAAAAATGATCCCACAGTATAAAATAACAATTAAATTCCAATCAAACTCCAAGAAAAGCAATTAAAACTCCAACCACCAAGCCAAGGTATCCAACAAAACTTCCAAAGATTAATGCAAGTATTCCAACAACAAGCCTTCCAGCAAAACTCTCAGCTAAAATACCATATTCCAGCAGCCACACACCTAGCAATGCTCCAACTCATATGCAGCAACCGCCATCTTCCAACAACACTCTAATTCCAGCCATATACCCAGCCACAATCCAACCCAAATCCAGCAAATGGGTTTATGCAGAATCAATCAACCCAATTTATAAACTTAATGAAAGGCACATTGCATAATAGCATTTGCATATGAACTTTACATGCATAATCAAACATGAAATGTTAAAACTGCATAATAGAAAAAATGATTGGAATAAATACATGAACTGATACAAACTACAAGCATTATTTAAGAATATAGTAAATTAGAACAAGGCACTTCTTTATTTAAATTTTTTAAAATATGGATGTCCATATTTTCTGGATTGCTTGAATTCTATAGAGTTCCAAGTGCACACACCCAAAAGTTCACATTTTGTGAAATGCAAATATCTTCACAAAAGACTCACTCCAAACATTTATAATTGAAGTTAGAAATGCAGAATTTCACATGCATTGAATGGACAATCATTATTCAAAAATGCAGATTTTCAATCCCTTAAAACAATAAATTAGATCTTTCATCAATTTAACCCAACAATAGAACAGTAAATTAAAGGTTTTATTAATTTGTCACCACATTAAAATATTAGTTTTCCAAACCCATTATTCAAAAATTATAGAGAAAACAAAGGAAACCAAACACGCTCTTTGACTTTCAGCTTTTTATCTCTACAACAATGTTTCTTTAGCATGCTTAAGAAAACATGCAAAGAACCTCAAAGCTCAAATTTTGAAGTAAATAAATAAAAAGATAAACACATGTACCAAGAACATTTGCCTAAAAAGTAAAAATCTTTTTCCCTTTTGCCCTTTTTCTCTTTACTCTTGAAGCTTCTAGCCTCCAAACAAAGTTTTAAGCTTAATAAAAAAACACAATAGAAGAAAGAAAAGAATATGAAAAAAAGGTAGAATAAGTTTAAAAAATTAAATCAAACATTAAAAGAAAATTAAAAAGGAAGAGACAACTTTTTCTTACACAATAAACCTTCAAAAGCGAATGTATAAGCAGGGCTCACAATTGCTTTCACTGTAGCAAAATGCTCTCATAGATACATAGTTTTTTATAAGATGGTGTTTCAACTTTGTTGCATGTCAAATGAAAGAATTGCCACTTCTTACACATACAAAATGAGACATCGACTGTACTATATGGATGGGATAAAATATATGGGTTCTATTTTGGTGTCATTGAGTTCACTGTAAAAGGGACATTCATTATCCAAGTTCATCAAGTTTGTACACAAGTTAAGACCACTGCAAAAAAATGATGTTGTCTGTTAAATGGGTTCCTTGCAATTTTCAAGTCCCTCAGTTGCATTTAAAGGTAGAAACTCTCATAAATAAAAGCCTATAACAATTTTTATTCTTTTAGGCATTCTATCAAACACTTGCTAGGCATAACTCTGAAAAATATCACAATTTCATTCCAGAGCTTATCTTCAAGTGAACTCAAAATACAAATTCTCTAAGGAGAGAGAGAGAGAGAGGGAACCCAACATACTCAATCGGGAGTTGAACCTCAGCGATCCCTGTAGTCCACTGCGTAGAGCTTTCTTCTGAGTTTCTTTTCTTTACCTGATAAAAACAAGAAGTGTGAAATTTGAAGGCACAAGAATAATATTCCTGCATATAGAACTGAAACAGAACAGTGTAGAACTACCAACACAACCACTCGTAAAGAATGCAAAGAACAAGAAAATTAGAATTTATGAGGACACCTTTTTCTTTTTTTTAAATGACTAAATAAAACACACTAGTAGGCATCACTAAAGCGCTTTGAAATCATAGATAGATGTGCGCACAAAATTAAAAGAATGCGCAACTGGTCAACTACTTATAGTGGTGGTAGTGGGGTTTCAGCACTGAGTATTGAGTGTTGAGTGTTCGGTGGTGGTCATAATATCTTAAAGCTTATTGCCGGCGCTAGAAATTTAATTGATAAAGTATGGGTTTGACCTAGGGTTTTTAATTTGAGACAGTGAGTTGATGACTGGTGAGGATAAGTGTGTAAATGGAGTTAGAAAATTTTTGGGTGCTTTTAATCTAACACAATCTAAACGCACCGTTCGTTTTTTTCTTTTTAATATTTAGTTACAGCAAAATGCAACACTTTGATTTTTTTTAATAAATATAATAATTTAAAATTTAGTCAAATATAGTCAATCCTAGATTTCTATAATAAATTTCTCGATATAAATACTTTCTATCACCATTCTATCATACATTTATGATAGAAAATAATTTTATCATAAGTCTATCGTTAATTCTTGATGGACAGTAATTCTATTAGGAATCTGACATTAATTCTTGATAGACCTGTAATTCTATCACGAGTCCATCATAGTTTTATGACATAAGCCATTTTGTCTAGAATCTATCATAAAGTGTTTGTCATCTATTGCCATTTTTCTTGTAGTGTATGTTGAATCCAAAGTTCCATAATAGTTGCACTTTTAGAACCATGGATTGTATTTAACGGAGCAGCATAAGGGAAGCGAAATTGATAGGGAAGTAAAACTAGATATCGTTCTAGTGCTGGACCAAGCCAACGCGATTAGGTTACGCTCTAATAAAAGCTAGACTAGATCTCGTTTTTAACCCAAATGACTCAATGAGATTTTTAATAATGTATAAAGTGAAATTAGATGATGCTCTAATCCAAACGACTCTGCAAGAGATATTTTGATAGATAATTACAGAGGAAACTATAAAAGAGGGGATTTTATTAATTGATCAAAGGTTGAAGTTACAATAATAAGATCTCTCTATTTATAATAGAATAAACTTGTTTTCCTAAGTTAACTTAGAAAGGGAAACTAAATCACAATTATAATGGAAATAAAATATTAAATCACATACTATAATGGACTCTAATTAAAATAAAAAAATAAAATTCTAGAATTCTAAAATAACATAATACATCAGTATTAGTAAAGCTAATTTAAAGATTGTGGTTGCAAGTTCACCAAAAATATGACGTAAAGGTACACACTTAGTCAACTCAAAATTTGAGAGAGTAAAGGTAATAGAGAATTTGGTGGAAAATTGGTGTAAATCTAGAGTGAATTTTAGGGGAAAATGTAGTTAATAAGAAGAAATTCTTCTCTTCTCTTTTGTTTTTAATTTCCTTGTATTGTACTTTTAGAAATTTATAAAATAAAATGAGTGTTTTGATAGCCAATATGAGTGACTAATTTTCTAAGTAATGATTAAGGGTGAAGCTCAAGGATTCAATTGTGGATTTAATTATTCTCTCAAGTGAGTTTTAAGTTTATTATTTTTAATTACATGTCTATTAGTTATATTTTCTGCTAGTTATTTTCATTTTATATTAATTTATAGATCTAGGTCTCCTTAGATCTATATGAGTATTTAAATCTAATGTCGACACACCAATACGATAGTGGTAACACTCCAATACAACTGTGGTATAATATATACTTAATCCATATAGATATATATATATATATATATATATATATATATATATATATATATATATATATATATATAGATATATACATTCATAGAGTGGTTAATTATTGACTAAGTCATATAATATTCCAACTAGTAAAAGAGATGCAAAATATAAATATGAGAGTATTATGACCACGATTTGGATACTAAGAGTGGATCTCGTAACCTTGGCACTTGTTTAATTTAGACTATTCCTTATTAACTTATTTTTCCTCAAATACTTTTATTTAATAATTAATAAGCATATTTTTAAATTCCTTTGGTCTGACCCTAAATTCACCGGCGTATATTATAACTAAGCTTTCTTATACATGAGAGTAACCAACTATTTTTTATGTCATTACTCAATACTCTTTCTTTGCATGTTAAACAAATTCAAATAAACTATTATTAATATGTAATTACGGAAAATTAGGAAATCAATGTTTTTAATCTCATATCATCAAAATTGATTGATGATCCAATTTTGATGTAATCCAGTAGGATTGATAAAGTCATATTTTCTTAGTTGTTGTGGCTATTGCTTATAGAATTGATTAATTGTTTCTTTTGTTTATTTGATCTGCTTAATTTGCAGTGTCTTCACTATTTGTCTATTTTCCTAGTATTGTATCAACCTCAATGACACGACCTGCCCCGACCTATATGTCGGATCCAAGGTGAATCATACAGACTAATAACTAAAATTTATGGAAGAAATTTAATTCATATATATATATGGTCTCTGATATAAACACATAACAACCTCTATGTCTTATCTGAAAATATACATTCAAAACTTCACAGTTCATGTCTCTCTATACATATTCACTATATATATTGATTGTATAAGCACCATACACGTGCTCAAAATGCAAGACATTCAGCAATGCATCTCGTGGCCCAACCTCAATTGATTAGAACTAAGATGCACGAAATCCTGTGGAATCCTAGGAGAAAAAGAGGTAAAAAGGAAAATAGTGAGCTTGCGGCTCAGTGAGTTGATGCAATTATATATATATCATAATAATAATAATAATAATAATAATAATAATAATAATAATAATAATAATAATAAATGCCACACTGAATATCATACATCAACAGACATCGAATTCATGCATACATACATGACAAAATTGCACCAAATAGTACCCAAGGGAAATAACTCTTAGTACTCGCCGGGATCATCATCGTACAAGTAGAGCGGGGGAAAAACCTCTCAATACCGGGCGGAATTTAACTGCATCGCACGGGTAGAGTAACCTAACTCTCAATACGCATGTGCAAAGTCTACGAGGAATGGTACATATATAGTGACTAGCAATCATATCTCATGACTCAATCAAACATATAATATGCGTACATGTAATTATAATATGATATTAAATCATATTATCAAACATAAATGCTTCACAGAATACATAATAGTAATAATAGTATCCACTCACAGATCTTGTTTCACTCCGGGGTTCGTTGGGGCTGTTATGGGTCTTTGGATTCTTGGATTTCTCCTAGAATACAGGGTTAAAAATTAACGATTAGAACTGATATAAAAACTTATACGTATGATGTAAATTAAATCATAACTACTTAATTTCCATAAATCTGTTACCCACTAATCCAACGAATGTAATTCAATTCCCGTAACTCTGTTATTTATTTTTTCTTTTCTTTTACTCTCGGTCTCTCTTTCTTTCTTCTTATTTTCATTTTATTTTCTTTCTTTCTCTCATTTTATTTTCTTTCCTTTTTCCTCTCAGTCTCTGCCTTGGTCTCGGTTGTAAGTGAATCCATTAACAAGTAGCTCTTAATTTATATATAAACATTATCACTGCCTCAAGCAAGTAAGTGGAACATGCATGAGGTAAGCTAAGAGGTGAAGCAAGTATGTGAAGAAGTGGTGAAGCAGACAGCTCATATTGCATGCAATAGGCAGTTGGCTACTTAATTTATTAAGCATGTATGGCTTCTTCTTTTTTTCCCAAGTTGTGCATGACAATTCCTCCCAACTTATAAAAATTTCGTCCTCGAAATTTACATATATGACTAAAATAAATATGGGTATTGTGATCGCATTTGTTCTCCATGCTCCCAAGTGGCTTTCTCTGCAATGTGACCCTTCTAAAACATGACAAGGGTCAGGAATACACTTCCACATCATCAAAATATGAAAAACATCATGGACTTATGATGACTCTAGAGGTAGAGACAAACGGTAAGCAAGTGGACCAACACGCTGAATAGTCTCGCATGGGCCTATATAACGAGGGCTCAACTTTCCATGTTTTCCAAATCGAAGAATGCCCTTCTAAGGAGAAATCCATAAGAAAACTTTATCACCCACTGCAAACTCAAGTGGTCTCTGTTGCTTATCTACATAACTCTTCTGTTTGTTTAGCACTGCCTTTAACTTTTCTCTGATGATATTAATCTTCTCATTAGTATTTTGGAAGATTTCTGGCCATAATAACTGTCTTTCCCCAACTTCATCCCAACAAATTGGAGTCTTGCATTTCCTCCTGTATGAAGCCTCAAATGGTGCAGAACTTTGAATACTAGACTGATAGCTATTATTATAAGCAAACTCTATCAAAGGCAGGTATCTATCCTAACTACCTCGAAACAGCATGACACATGCTCAAAGCATATCTTCCAAAATCTGAATAACCCTCTTTGATTCTCTGTCCGTCTGCGGATAAAAAGCTGTATAAAATTTAATTTAATACCCATAGCCTACTGTAGAGATAGCCAAAACTCGGAAGTAAACCGTGAGTCTCTATCTTAAGCAATAGACACATGAGCTCCATGCAAACGTACTATTTCTCTTACATACACATTCGTCATTATAACACTGTGTGCTCTTGTATGGTAAAAAATGAGCAGACTTTGTGAGACGATCAACAATAACCTATAAACTATTATAACCACTACTAGTACGAGGAAGTCCTATCACAAAATCCATGGTGATGTCTTCCTATTTCCATTCAGGAATAGACAGTGGTTGAGATTCCCCCACAGGTTTTTGGTGTTCTGCCTTAACTTGTTGACAAGTTATATAATGTGCTATGAACTATATTATTTCTCTCTTCATCCCCTACCACCAATAATGCTCCCTCAAAATATGATACATCATCGTGCTACCTGAGTGCATAGCACATACTAAACTATGTGCTTTTTCTAAAATTTGGTTCTTCAAATCTAAATTATTCGGCATACAAAGTCTACTACCCACAACTAAAGTACCATCATCTCTCAGTAAAAAGTAGGTCCGCAATCTGTTCTTCACATCTTCTTTTATTTTAATCAATTTCATTTCTTGATCCTACATCTCTCAAATCTGATCAATCAAAATATGTTAACTTGTATATGTTCATAATATTAATTTTGATGATAACAAACTTTAAATGACCTTGATTAAAATGTTGGAACTATTCATTAATAAACAAAAGCCTTATAATCATTCCAATTATGTTC
Organism: Citrus x changshan-huyou; assembly: GCA_039657385.1. NCBI lineage: Eukaryota > Viridiplantae > Streptophyta > Magnoliopsida > Sapindales > Rutaceae > Citrus > Citrus x changshan-huyou. The sequence continues at coordinate 12,800,487 of CM077549.1, forward strand.
ATGAAAAATGGATAATTGCTAAACTCAAATTGAAAAATGATTCCCTGCAATATTTGGCTAGCTAAGTGATTTTGGAAATAAACGGTGAACCGTTTTCTTTAAAACGGTTAACCGATAAAATCCAGAAAGGAAATATTGCTTAAGCTCTAACCAGTTAGCCAAAACAGAAAACACAAATATGTTGGGAAGGTCACTGGAATTAAATGGAGAACCGTTTAGCAATAAACGGTTAACCGATAAATTCCATATTGGAAGCATATACTAATCTTGCACCGTTTAACGAAAACGATAAGGCTATTTCAGTTTTTTGCAAGTTACTGGAAATAACCGACGAACCGTTAACTACAAACAGCTAAGCGATAAATTTCAGAATGTCATTCCTTACTAATCTTTAATCGTTTAGTGAGAACAGATAGCTGGAGTTTGTTTTACAGGTCTCTGGAATTTAACAGCGAAAGGGTAATGACAAACGGTCAACCCTTTTTTTGAAATTTGGCTCAACGATAACTTTGACCAGAATAAACAGTTAATGACGATCTGTTTACGGGCAAACAGTCAGTAACGATTATTTTTCAGCACCAACTATAAGTAAGCTCATTCAAATTCAAACAGGGTTGATTACAACACTATCATTGAGCTTACAATCGAGAATACAACTTTCATAGAGCATTAAACTCATTCTTGCTTCATTTATTCACATATTAAGCATTGATTTGTAATCTTAAGTATTGTGTGAGTGAAGAACAAAATTTATAATTTTTGTTTTGAGTGATTGTAAGTGTTGGGATACACTTGGGTTAATAGATTGGGGATAATCTCTTGTTGTAAAGGTTTATTGACACCTTTGAAGTCAAGTGTAAGCATTTGAAGCCTTGGAGGCTTGTTTAGTGAAATCCTCAAGCCCGGAAAGCTTGGAGGCGTGGACTCAGGTGAGGTTGGCTGAACCACGTAAAAATCTTCGTGTTTGAATTTCTCTTCCCTTATCTTTTTATATTTTGATTGATTTATTTGTTATTGCTTTAAATTAGTTTAGATTTACATTGTGTTTTGTTCTAGAATTGAATAATTTTATAATCTCAATTCACCCCCTTCTTGGGTTGTATAACTAGAATTTCATTTGGTATCAAAGCGTGGTTCTCTTGTTAGGACTTAACCGTCCAGAGTAAAAGATCAATGGCAACCCAAAATGACTCAACCTTTAGGGAAGGACAGTCCACAACTAGACCACAGGTCTTTGACGGAAATGACTACCCGTATTGGAAAACTAGGATGAAAATTTATTTACAAGCACTAGATTATGAAATTTGGAAAGTTGTATGTGATGGTCAATTTATGCCTTTGACTAAAAATGAAGTTGGGGAAGATATTTGAAAACCTTCATGGGAATGAAATGAATTGGAAAAGAGAAAAGCCTCTCTAAATTCCAAAACTATGAATGTCTTGTTTTGTGCACTAGATAAGAAAGAGTTTCATAGAGTGTCTAGTTGTGAAAGTGCAAATGAAATTTGGCACAAACTTGAAGTCGTTTATGAAGGGACGAATCAAGTGAAAGAGTAAAAAATTAGTAGGCACACTCGACAATATGAATTGTTCCAAACGGAAAAAAATGAGGGTGTGTATTCTATGTATACACAAGAGACTTAGCAATGGAGACCTAAGAGGACTGCTATTGGAGAGGCAAAAAATTTAAATACTTTACCTCTTGATGATTTATTTGGCTCTTTTATTTCATATGAAGAAGACTTAGCAATAGAGAAATGGCATGAGGAGAAGAAGAAAAGCATTGCTCTCAAAGCTTCAAAATATGAGAGTGATGGGGAGAGTGAACCGGATGATGAGGAGTTGGCCATGCTAGCAAGGAGGTTCAGAAAATTTTTCAAGAAAACTGGGGAGCGAAGAAAATTTAAAAACTTCATGAATCAAAAGGAGAAGAAAGAGGTTATCATATGCTATGAATGCAAAAAGTCTGGCCATATAAGATTGAAATGCCCACTTCTCAACAAACTCAAGAAGAAATCCATGGTTGCTACTTGGGATGATAGTGATGAAGAATCAAGTCATGAAGAAGATTCGCAAAAAGTGTCAAACCTTGCACTCATGGCAATGAGAGATGATGATGATCTCGATGAGGTAAGTGATCTTACTTATGATGAATTATATGATGCTTTTAAAGAGTTGCATGATGAGTGGATGAAAATTTGCAAAAAGAATGTATGTCTTAAAAAGAAAATGGTAGAGCTCAAAAATGAAAATGAATCTCTAAGTGCAAAAGTTACATGCTTAGAATTAGAGAATAAAACATTGCATGATAGAGTTGTATTATCAAATGAGAAACCTAGTACTTCACATGAGTATTTAGAATCACACATGGATGACTTGAAAAATGAAAATAAAATGCTTAATTCACCCCCCTCTTGGGTTGCATAACTAGAATTTCATTTGGTATCAGAGCATGGTTCTCTTGTTAGGACTTAACCGTCCTGAGTAAAAGATCAATGGCAACCCAAAATGACTCAACATTTAGGGAAAGACAGTCCACAACTAGACCACTGTTCTTTGACGGAAATGACTACCCGTATTGGAAAACTAGGATGAGAATTTATTTACAAGCAATAGATTATGAAATTTGGAAAGTTGTATGTGATGGTCAATTTATGCCTTTGACTAAAAATAAAGTCGGGGAAGATATTCGAAAACCTTAATGGGAATGAAATGAATTGGAAAAGAGAAAAGCCTCTCTAAATTCCAAAACTATGAATGTCTTGTTTTGTGCACTAGATAAGAAAGAGTTTTATAGAGTATCTAGTTGTGAAAGTGCAAATGAAATTTGGCACAAACTTGAAGTCGTTTATGAAGGGACGAATCAAGTGAAAGAGTAAAAAATTAGTAGGTACACTCGACAATATGAATTGTTACAAACGGAAAAAAATGAGAGTGTGTATTTTATGTATACACAAGAGATTTAGCAATGGAGATCTAAGAGGACTGCTATTGAAGAGGCCAAAAATTTAAATATTTTACCTCTTGATGATTTAATTGGCTCTTTTATTTCATATGAAGAAGACTTAGCAGCAGAGAAATGGCATGAGGAGGAGAAGAAGAAAAGCATGTGCTCTTAAAGCTTCAAAATATGAGAGTGATGGGGAGAGTGAACCGGATGATGAGGAGTTAGCCATGCTAGTAAGGAGGTTCAGAAAATTTTTCAAGAAAACCGGTGAGCGAAGAAAATTTAAAAACTTCAGGAATCAAAAGGAGAAGAAAGAGGTTATCATATGCTATGAATACAAAAAGCCTGGCCATATAATAATATCCAAGAAACTCAACTTACGATCAAGTAATACTCTAATAATATCCGCTAAGACATGCCCTTTTGCTGCTCTATCTTAACTGAAACTATTAAATGGGTGGTCAACCAAAGTAACAGTTATATTCATAAAAACTACTAGAGTAAAATGCTACAGCAGTGCCATAACAACATATAAGAACAGTCAATAACCCATTGGATTATTTGTCACTCAACTACAAGTAAATTTAGTTCATAATCTGAATGAGAAAAATAAACATAAATATATTGATCTCGGAATACATCAAAATAATTAAAGGAAGAAGATAAGTATAAGTTGAGCACGGTGAAAGACAAATCCAAATAATTCTGCACGATTCTCCAATGTTGCCGACACAACACTCTTCAATTCTGATCTTGTTTGTTATCATCAAAATCAATGTTATGAATACATTTATATCAACATTCTCCTCTTTTGATGTTGACGAACCTTACATGTATTCATAGTACAAGTGATTTAAAAATACTAGCGCCCTCTAAATATAAGCTTCCCCTAAGTATTTTACAAGTTTTAAAAGGTGCCAATATAACAAGTTATGCCCATTTTAACTAATTCAAAAGCATATCACCCCCTTCGTGTGTGTGTGCATATACAATAATTTTAACAACACAACTCCCCCTAAGTAAAAAGCCAATTTTAACAAATTCAAAGTTCAAATACATTTCATCATCAAAAAGAAAATTTAGTGTTAATGGGAAGGAAATGCAATGAAAAGCCAAATTTTTACCAATGTTGTCCGAGTTGAAATTGTAGTAGAACCTCCCTCTATCAACAAGTATCATCTTAAAAATATTTTTAGTAACATTACACCCAAATCATTAAAGTACAGAAACCAAGATCTTAGGATCAAATCATCAAAATCATCACAGATCCATCAAATATCAAATCATCACACAAAACAATTATGTAGTTAAATCATCATAAAAATCAACATCCAATCTCATAAATTAAAATAAAATGTAACATAAAGTTAACATAACAGTAAATGATAAATGTCTGTACGAAAAGTAAAGTGATAGAAAGTAAAGAAAACTATTGCGGTGGATGTGGTGGAGACCTAGGAGTTGGAACATAGAGTGCAGAAAGAATGTGCTGCTGGCCATCTAAATGCTATTGCTGCTGGTCGAGAATGCACTGCTACTAAAGCTGGAAAGTAGCAAATTGATACTAGAGCTACTGTTGTTGCCTCGAAAGTGTCCAAACCTCACAAACCAATTGGCTCACAAGATCCTTAAGAATTGGAGGCCCCTTAGGAACTAAAGGCTCATCAATGTCTATGCACTACAACAAATATGATTTATTATAGCACTAATTTATAGCATTTTATATTGAATGTCATCACAATCATACATTTTATAGCATTTTTCATAAAAATTGCTATTAAACTGAAATTTTATTAGATGTATAACATTACTATTATGACATTTTTTAAAAGTTATAAAAATGTTAGTTAGCATAGCATTTTGTTAAAAAAGTTATAAAATAAATTGTTACTTAATAGTTTTTATGACATTTTTTGTAAAAGCTATTGGAAAAAACAAATTATAACATTTTTAAAATGCTATAGCAATAAAAAAAATTCATTAAAAAAATGCTTTTTTAGGCATCAAATTTCATTAGATTGGCACCCATATTATAACATTTTATTATGACATTTTTAAAAAATGCTAAATAAATATGTACTTAGGATAGCGTGATTGTAAATAAGTTATAAAATAAATATTGAAAAGTTACTTTATAACTTTTTATTAAGTGTTATAGAATTTATTATAAAAAAATCTCTAAAATGGCGCTAACTTTTCTATATTGGCGCCCATTCTTCCCATCCCAAGAAAAAGCCCAAAAGCTTTCTGTTATTTTTTCTCCAAATCCCTTTCATCTTTTTCTCTCTGCAGCTCTAAACTTTCTCTTTTCCCCTTTTCCTAACCGGTCAAAAGTAGCTGAATTAAAGTTCATCTTCTCAAATCAATCCATCAGGTATGTACAAAGCTTTAAGCTTGTTACGTGCTTTAAAATACAAAGCTTTAAGCTTTCTATTACTTGCATTTTTTTCCTTTTAGGTGTAAAAATAATAAAAATATCCTTTCTTTTTTATATATTTCATGGCTCTATGGTCTCAAGTCAAGTGAGGACTTTAAGATGATGGACAAAACTTGGGTTCAACTTAAAAGGTTTTTTAACTCGCCAAATAACAATTATATATTTACTATTTTCTTATAATGTTATTAATTTTAATTGATATTTTACGTTTATTTGTAGAAATACAAAAGAATATCGTGGAGTAAAAAAGTTTGTGGAAAATGCAACATTAAATGTAGAAAACCAAGGTTTAGTGAGATGTCCATGTAAAAAATGTCAAAACCTATGTCATCAAAATGGTGAAACAATTGTATTGCATTTGTTGAAAGACGGGATGGATATGTCTTACACTACTTGGATATGGCATGGGGAACAGTTAGGGAAAAAATGTACTGATGTGGAAATGACTAATACATATATCATGTCGAGAGATGTAGATGACCATTATAGAGGTATTCATGAAAATGTTGATGAGCAGCAAGATAACTGCCCAATGAATTTTGTAGAAGATGCTGAAATCCCATTGTACCCAGGTTGCTCAAAGTACATTAGGTTATCTGCAGCAGCTGTCTTATATAAGCACAAGACTATGTACAGATACTCAAATAAGAGTTTTGATAACCTCTTGGAGATTTTGTGTGATATGTTACCCGAATTAAATACTATTTTGAATTCTACTCGTTCAGTTGAAATGTTATTGAAACCATTTCAACTAGATTGTATAAGGATACATGCTTGTGTTAATGACTTCTAGATGGAAGTTAGATGATCGAAATAAAAAGATTCATCAAGGAAGTCCAGCAAAAGTGTTGACTTATTTTCCCCTAATACCAAGGTTTAGAAGGATGTTTGAGTCACCAAAAATGGCAGAACAATTAAGATGGCATTATGATCATAGAAGTAATGATGATAAAATGCGGCACCCAGTGGATAGCTTAGCTTGGAAGACAATTGATAAAAAATGGCCTTCGTTCTCTAAAGATCCTAGAAAACTAAGGTTAGGTCTAGCAGCGGATGGGTTTAATCCTTTTGGTATTCGTAGTTCAACATATAGTTGTTGGCCAGTAATGTTAGTGACTTACAATCTCCCACCATGGTTGTGCATGAGAAAAGAATTTATAATGTTGACATTGTTGATTCCAGGGCCTAAACAACCTGGTAATGACATAGATATTTATCTACAACTGCTAATAGATGATCTATAGCAGCTATGGGAGAATGGTGTAGAGGTTTATGATGCATTCACTAGGACAATTTTCAACTTGAAAGCAATTTTGATGTGGACAATTAAAGATTTTCCTGCATATGGCAACTTGGCAAGATGTGCCACAAAAGGTAAGGCAGCGTGTCCTATATGCAGTTTTAATACATGCTCAAAAAGGTTAAAATACAGTGAAAAAACTGTATATATGGGTCATAGACGCTTCCTTCCTTCTGGCCATTCCCTTCAATTCAAAAAGTCATGGTTTGATGGTCATGAAGAACTTGAGGAAAGACCTAGAATAATGTCTGGAACGCAAATTTTAAATGAGGTAAAAGACATAGAAAATGATTGGGGAAAAAGTTCAAGAAAGAACAAAAGGAAGATAAAAAAATACTCGGTGTGGAAAAAAAAGTCAATATTTTTTGACTTACCATATTGGCAGGTATGATTCTATTGAATAAATTTTCTGTAATTATGTTGATAATGCCTAAATAAATTCCTCATGATACTCTTATTGTTCTTGATTTTTCAGCATCTTTTGTTGCGTCATAATTTGGATGTGATGCATATAGAGAAGAATGTATGTGATAGCATAGTCGGGACTCTGCTCAATATAAAGGGAAAATCAAAGGATGACCTTCATTCTAGTATGGATTTAAAGGAATTAAAAATAAGGAAAGATTTACATCCAAATGTGCGTGAGAAGAGTACGTTTCTTCCACCAGCACCACATACATTATCAAGGGTAGAAAAACAAATCTTCTGCAAAAGATTGTTAGATTTGAAATTGCCTGATGGTTATAGTTCAAACATTGGGAGTTGTATTTCAATGGAAGATTGTAAAATTTCAGGCCTCAAGTCTCATGATTTTCATGTGTTAATGCAACAGTCGTTGCTTGTAGCTTTACGAGGCTTACTTCCAAAAGGACCAAGGAATGCAATATTCAGGTTATGTGTATTTTTCAATTATCTTTGTCAAGGAGTCCTTGACCGAGAGAAACTTGAGGCACTTGAGGAGGATATTGTTGAAATTGTGTGCATGTTTGAAAGGTTTTTTCTTCTCACATTCTATGATATAATGGTTCATTTGCCAATCCACTTAGGACGCGAAGCAAGATTATATGGGCCGGTTCAATATCGTTGGATGTATCCTTTTGAAAGGTTGTCAATATATATAAATTAATAATTCTTTTGTGTTAGTTTAAGTTAAAAAGCCTCTTGTGTTGACATAATGTTTGATTGTATTTATAAAGAAATGAAGAAGTTAAAAGGATATGTTAGGAATTGTGCAAGACCAGAGGGTTGTATTGTTAAATACTATCTGGCCGATGAATGCATGAGTTATTTTAGTAGATGCATAGAGAAAGTAGCAGATATGGATTGCCACCAAAGGAGAAATGAAAAGTACATGCACGATATGATACTTGAAGGCCGACCAATCTCTAAAGGATCAATAATTGAGTTAACAGATGAGAGATTGGAAAGTGCTCATCGATATGTGTTATTTAATACAGCTGAAGTAGAACCATATTTACAGTAAGTCTTTTAATTTAAACTTTCTTTAGATGAGAAGCCGGTAATCACTTTTTTTAATTATCTCCTTTCTTTTAGTTTGCACTTAGCTGAGTTAAAACATTTGGATAAGAGACTCTCAAGAAATGAAGGTTTACTTTGGAAGCGACATTCAGAAGAGTTTTCCAGTTGGTTTGAACAAAAGGTTCCAATATAGTAGCATTTTGGGATCTATGCTTTATTTTATTTTGTTTCTTAAACTCCCATTAATTGATATTTTTTAATTTCTAAACAGATTGAGGAAGAAAATAGAAACGACATCTCAATGACATTAAAATGCCTTGCATGTGGTCCTCGAAGGCAAGCTATGAGCTATAATGCATACATCATCAATGATCAGCGTTATCATATAAAGGATGTTGAGAAATCTACACAGAATAATGGTGTTTTAATTGAGTTAGTTACAGTTTGTCAATCTAGTTCAAAAGATACAAATAGTTGCATCGATACAATTACGTACTATGGTGTCATAAAAGATATTTTGTTGCTTGACTACTATACTCTGAAAATTCCATTGTTTGATTGTAATTGGGCTAACATTAGAAATGGTGTCAAATTTGAGGATGGATTTACTTTGGTTAATCTGCATCAAGGACAACATCAGTTTGCAAGGGACTCGTTTATTTTAGCATCTCAAGCAAAACAAGTGTTCTATTCAAGGGAGAATGATTCGTCTAGTTGGTATGTTGTATTGAGAGCACCTCCAAGAGGATTTCATGAGTTGGATAATTATGCTGAAAATTGTAATACAACCTTACGACCATTAGATGTATCAAGGCTTGATAACAATATAGAGGGTGAAGATGGTAGCTTCCGCAGAGAGAATTGTGAAGGGATCTATATTTAACTTTCTTTGGTAACTGTAATACATATTCTGTTGTAGTTTTGATTACAATAAGCAAATTTATAAATAACTTATTCTAGTTTCTTATACATAGTAGTAAGCTAATTAAATGTTTTTCTTTTATGCAGTTCATTATAAAGCATGCCGTACGAGGACTTATTTTGATTCATTTCAGCAATTCTGTGCGATCACTTTTATTAGGTATGGAAACACTCGTACCTAGCAAACTTTTGTATTTGTCATGTTAAGATAATGTATGCAGAATTGTTTATGTTTTTAAAGTTGACGCTGTAGTTCCAAAACATTAACAAAGAACTTACTGACAGACCTAGAAACAATGAATAAACTGTATTGGTTGGGCACTTTTTAGAGTGATTCTTGAATACTTTTGCATTCTAGACTTATGTAGCTTTCATTTAAAAGTGATTTCATGTCAATATCATTTTTGTATAATTTTTTGTAATTTTTTGAAGCTGACCCTGTATTTTAAGAACTTACTAACAGACCTGGAAACAATGAATAAACTGCATTGATCGGTTATATTCTAGAGTAATTCTTGAATATTTTGGCATTCTAGACTTAATTAGATTTCATTTAAAATTAGTTTCATGTCAATATCATTTTTGTAGAATTTGTTGTGATTTTTTGAATTCAACCCTATATTTTAAGAACACGGACAAAGAACTTACTGACAGACCTGGAAACAATGAATAAACTGTATTGATCGGTTATATTCTAGAGTAATTCTTGAATATTTTTACATTCTAGACTTAATTAGCGTTCATTTAAAATTAGTTTCATGTCAATATCATTTTTGTAGAATTTGTTGTGAGTTTTTGAATTCAACCTGTATTTTAAGAACACTGACAAAGAACTTACTGACATACCTGGAAACAATGAATAAAATGTATTGATCGGTTATATTCTAGAGTAATTCTTGAATATTTTTGCATTCTAGACTTAATTAGCTTTCATTTAAAATTAGTTTCATGTCAATATCATTTTTGTAGAATTTGTTGTGACTTTTTGAATTCGACCCTGTATTTTAAGAACACTGACAAAGAACTTACTGACAGACCTAGAAACAATGAATAAACTGTATTGATAAGTTATATTCTAGAGTTATTCATGAATATTATTGCATTCTAGACTTAAGTAGCTTTCATTTAAAAGTAGTTTCATGTTAATATCTTTTTTGTAGAATATTTTGTGATTGTTTGAAGTTGACCTTGTATTTCAGGAACTTTGGGGAAGTACCATGTGTGCCCCAGAGGTAAATACTTAATATTGTTTTGAAGATTACTATATTTATATATGTTAAAAATGAGAAATTATGCCAATTCATTTTATATATGGTCAATAGAGTTCTTGACAAGCTTCCAAAAGAAAAAGAAAGGAAAGTTTATCAAGTAGGTCTGAGTCTAGAGATGCACCTATTACCGAGACACACTTAACTAATGAAGATCTCAATGATGTCACATCCGAAAATCCGTATCAATCTTGTAATGAAGAGAATTTGACAAAGAAGAAACGTGGCCCTATTGTATGTCATGATGTGGCAAATGAAGATGGGAAGAAGATAGTCTTAGAATTGAATAATTTGGGGCAACCTATTGGAAAATCAGTTGTGTTATATTCATCGTTTTATGGCAGTTTGGTAAAGGAGGCTGTGTCTATAAACTGTGATGATTGGAGATATGTTCCAAAACAGCAAAAAGCTTTGTTGTTGAGAGCACTCGAGGTAAATATGTACACATCTATTTTTAGAGTGCAGTTCAAATTATAACACGACACTAACATTAGTTATTTTTTATTTGCTTGAAACATTCAGCAAAAATTTGTTTTGGAAGGTGATGCAATAAAAAAGTATACGCTACAGATGATGGGAAAAGTCTGGCGAGCACATAAATCAAGATTGACAAAAAAGTTGGATGCTCGACCTAGTCTTGTCAAACCTGCCGAGTGGGAGACTTTTATTAAAAAAAAGACCTCAAAAGCTTTCATGGTATGTATGCTTATAGTCCTAACTGAAACATTCATTCATGCATATTTTATTTTATTTAGAATCATGTAATTAATGTATATTAAAACATGATAAAAGCAAGGGTTTTAAGGAAATGAGGGCGAAGCAAGATATTCCATATACCGGAAGTTGAATGGGATATGCTCGTATGCAAGATAAGATGGTAAATCTTTAATTATATTCAATATAGTAGTTATCTAGCTAGCGTCTATTATTACTTTGAGATATATATATAGTTAATTCTGACTGAAAAATATTTTCATTGCGGAAGAAAAACAGTTCAAATCCATAGAAATAACTCGAATTGATGTTTGGATTAAAGCACATACTAAAAAGAATGGTGAACCATCTAGTTCAAAAGTTGTTGAAGTGAAGGTATGTGTCAAATTTATTGATGATAACTTAGATATGTTAGCAATTATTATTGGAAATATTATAAAAAATAACTCTTTCTTGAGTTTAGGAAATGTATGAAGTTGAAACAAATTTAGATTTGTCAGAAGCACAATCAAAATTTGTTAAAAATGATATACTTTCAAAGCTTATTGCACCTGAGCAAGGAGGCTGTGTTAGAGGTCAAGGAGCAGGAGTGACGCTATCTAAATTAGAGGCAATATCTCAGCAAACTAAGAAAGAAGCCAAAATGCAAGAACAAATTGACACATTACAAGACACAATGAAGCAAATGCAAGGTTTCATGGATGATCAAAACAAACTCATACAAAGTTTAATGAACAAACTGGTAATAGCAAGTACCTTATTAAATGTTACGTTAATTACTTGTGAATCTTAATTTCATAAAATGGTGAAATCAACTTCTTTTTTTAATTTCTTTTTGTACAAAGTGAAGCATCAAATGCTGGACAAAATCAAAATCTATCTACATCAACTCAATCTAATAGTACTCCACAAGTAAAGTTTAAACTTATACAACAATTTATGCTGTCATAATTAATAGTTTAGTAACTATTAACTTAATTATAATTAGAAATGTTGTTTTCTTTGTTTTGCTTATGAGTACAACATGTAAGCCCAAATTGGAAAGGCCAAAAGTGCAAGTTGTTGAATTGGCTTGAAGTAGATGAAGTAGTTTCAATAGGACGTTGGGTAACAAATGATCCTAATGCAACGGTTCATTGTGTAGCTCTTGGAAAAAATGCTTCTCGTGTGTGGGTAGATGAGGTGAAAAATCCTTCTGCTGAGTTGTGGAAAAAATATGTAGATATGGAAACAATAGAATATGCTTTGGGAAGTTTAATTGCATGGCCAACATAAGTGATTATTGTTATGGAAGATTAATTTTGGTATGAATGGTTAAAAGTTTAATTGAAGACAATATTTTGACTTAGCGTTTTGGTTAGATGATTTTGATGGGTCTAAGGGTAGTGTTTTGGTTAGATGATTTTGATGGGTCTAATGGTATATATCATTGTTGGAGTGACTATTGGTATTTGTTAAACTTGGCATTCACAATTTTGAATGATGTTTACTGTAATGCTAGGTCTTCTTTTGGACATTAACTTTAGTTTGCCTTTGTATATGTATGATATTAATTTTTTCACTTTTAAAATAACTTATGGTATTTGTTGTTCATGAATTAATGAAATGTAGTTTATTAGTTTTGTTAAAATTGTCAGTTTTAATTATAAATCATATTGTATTCGATTATGTTATAAATCTATGATAAATGCTATAAAGTAAAAAAAAATTACAAAATTAACCAAGCACAATAGCATTCCAGAAAAGATTAATATAGCATTACCAAACTTCATAAAATGCTATCAACAGTTTGTAGCATGAAAACATGTTATGGCGTTTCGGCTAATGCTATAGACTCTTCAGCTAAATTATAACATTGATATAAATGCTATAAATTACTTGAATAACAATTATTCCTTTAGCATTTAAAAAACGTTATAAACAAATAGCACTCCAAAAAACGCTCTATCATGATATTTGATAACGTTAAATAAATGCTATTATAGTTTTATAACAGCATTTAAAAACTGCTATACATTGATAGTAGTTTTTAAAAATGCTATAGAGAAAAGATATCATGAGAAATCATGACATTAAATAAACGCTATAATAACGATAATATAACATTTTTTGAGTGCTATAAAAAGTCATATTTGTTGTAGTGAGGTCATGTCCTTTTAAGTGCTCTGGCTCCTCAACATGTGTTGTTGTTGCTTAGCGAGGTATTTGAGGTCTAGCTTTTAATCTAAAATCTGGTAACTAGTCGACTGAGTAGACATCGATGAGGAATCTATCATCCTCAGGGGCCACTAGAGTATCCTAGTTCTTAATAAATGTGGTCTTAACCAATTCCCCATTCCTCTTATGAAATCTTAATGCAGTAATAGCCTCTTCCCCTAACTTCTTGGACTCCTCATAGACTAGCTCACGAAGGGGTACTCTAAAATACCATAGGATTTTAATAATAATACAACGTTAAGGAAGCAACCGGCAACTCACCCTAAGAGTACTCAACATATGTTTCATAATCACATACCTAAGGTTAACCGGTCGATCAACTACAGTAATAGTTGATGGTGATATAGGTATTGCTTATGATGAGAGCTTTGTAAATCTCACTTGTTATACCAGTGATTGGGTGATTGATTTAGATACCTTATTTCATATTATTGCACATCGTGATTACTTTACATCTTATATTAATAGTGATTATGGCCATGTTTAGATGGGAAATGAGGGGGCACATAAGATTGTGAGCATATGAGATATTTGCTTGAAAACTAGTATGACATGTTGCTTAAAGATGTAAGGCATGTACCAGTCATTCGTCTTAATTTGAACTCCACAAGCAAGGTTGATGATGATGGCTATACTAACTAATTTAGTAAAGGAAAATAAAAACTCAGTAAAGACTCCCTAGTGTTAGTTAAGGGGAAGAGAGTGAACACTCTCTACATGATAAAAGTAAAGATCAAGAAAAAAGAAGTGAATATTGCTGTAAAAGATTCTGACATTGAGATGTGGCATAAAAGGCTTAGTCACATTGGTGAGAAAGGGATAGAAATTCTTGCCAGAAAAAGATTTCTACCCAACCTTGTAAGTATGTCCCTCAAGACCTGTGTTTATTATTTAATTGGAAAGACACACAAAATAATTTTTAAAAGTTTTTCTCAATCTAGAAAGTCGCATATCCTTAATTTGATTCACACCGATGCTTGCATGATGCAAAGTACATCAATAGGAGGTGCACTCTATTTTTTTAAGTTTGTTGATGATTATTCTAAAAAAGTGTAGGCTTTTGCTTTAAAACCCAAAGACCAGGTGCTTGATACATTTAAGTTTTTCCATGCTTATGTTGAGAGAGGGACAAGAAGAAAATTAAAATGTGTTAGGACAGATAATGGTGGTGAGTATAGAGGACCATTTGAGCAATATTACAAATCCTATGGAATCAGACTTTAGAAAACTCTACCAGAAACCCCCTAACAGAATGATGTTACAGAAAGGATGAATAGAATAACTGAAGAAAAGATTAAGTGTATGGTTTCTGATGCCAAGCTTCCAAAATCATTTTAGGTAAAGGCTATATGTATTGCAGTTGGTTTGATTTGTTAACATATATGTTTCCATAATATTGATTTTGATGATAACAAACAAGATTAAGAATGATTAATCTTTTAAGCTCAAATTATTTAATATTCTTTTTAAATAAATCATTATTTTCACATTATAAATGTTTTATATTTAATGGAAAATTGATTTTATGAAATTGATTGTTTTTATTCTTTTTAAATAAATCATTATTTTCACATTATAAATGTTTCATATTTAATGGAAAAATGATTTTATGAAATTGGTTGTTTTTCAAAGTTTATGGTTTAATTGAAAGAATTTTGAAAACTTTGAAATAAACATGTATTGCTTGAAATCTTGGTAAAGGACTTATTTGAAAAGTGTCATAGCATTTTGGGCTATACCATAATTTCAGAAAGTTTTGGGATTAACAAAGCATTACTTAGAAATTCTGAAATTGGACCTATGTGCAAAGTTTCATAATTTTATGGGCCGTAATACAGTTTTATAAAGTTTTGGGGTCAAACTATAAATTTGGAAAATATTTTCACTGTAGCAATCACTGTAGCAAACGGCTAACCGTTTATTTAAAACGGCTAACCGATAATTTCCAGAAAGCATGTTCTGCAAAGTATTGTTAAAATGATGATTCTGGAAATTAACGGTGAACCGTTTACTGAAAACGGTTAACCGATTATTTCCAGATTGCTAACCTTGAACCGTTTAGTAAGAACGGTTAAACCAAATTTATTTTACAGGTCTCTGGAAATTAACGGCGAAAGGGTAAGTCTAAACGGCTAACCGTTTATTTGAAAATTGGCCCAACGGTAACTTTGACCGGCCTAAACGGTTAACCGTTAATGGTTAACGGCGAACCATTTTCGAGCAGACAGTCTATAACGGCTAGTTTTTCAGCTCCAACTATAAATAAGCTCAATCCAATTCAAACAAGAAAGATTTCCAACGATCATCATTGAGCAAAATATTGAGAATACAACTTTCATTGAGCTTTAAATCATTGTATTCATCTCATTCATTCACACATTGAGCTTTCATTTGTGATCAAACATATTGTGTGAGAGAGATTCATTTGTAATCTTTTTTGTAAAATCAAGTCAAAAGATTGTAAGTGTTGGGATACACTTGGGTTAAGAGATTGGGGATAATCTCTTGTTGTAAAGGTCCATTGACACCTTGGAAGTCAATTGTAAGCGTTTGAAGCCTTGGGAGGCTAGCTTAGTGAAATCCTCAAGCCCGGTGAGCTTGGAGGCGTGGACGTAGGCGGGGATTGCCGAACCACGTAAAAATCATTGTGTTTGTTTTCTCTTCCCTTACTCTTTTAATATTGTGCATGATTGAATTTATTGTTTTCAATTTGATTAAGGCAATAGATTAAATTGTTGTGTGGTTTGCTTAGCTTAATTTTTAAAAACCCAATTCACCCCCCCTCTTGGGTTGCCTAGTTAGTATTTCATTTGGTATCAGAGCGAGGTGCTCTTATTTAGACTTAACCGTCTAGAGTAAAAGATCCATGGCAACCTATAGTGACTCAACCTTTAGGGAAGGGCAATCCACAATTAGACCACCGTTCTTTGACGGTAATGACTACTCATATTGGAAAACTAGGATGAGAATTTATTTACAAGCTTTAGATTATGAAATTTGGGAAATTGTTTGTGATGGTCCATTTATGCCTTTGACTAAAAACGAAGTTGGGGAAGATATTCCAAAACCTTCACGGGAATGGAATGAATTGGAAAAGAGAAAAGCTTCTCTAAATTCCAAAGCCATGAATGCCTTGTTTTGTGCACTTGATAAGAAAGAGTTTCATAGAGTGTCTAGTTGTGAAAGCGCTAATGAAATTTGGCACAAACTTGAAGTTGTTTATGAAGGCACGAATCAAGTGAAAGAGTCTAAAATTAGTAGGTACACTCGACAATATGAATTGTTCCAAATGGAACAAAATGAGAGTGTGTATTCTATGTACACTAGATTTACAGACATAGTGAACACTCTAGGAGCCCTAGGAAAGACCTTTTCAAATTGTGAGAAAGTTAAGAAAATCATTAGGTCATTATCTAAGGAATGGAGACCAAAAAGGACTGCCATTGAGGAAGCTAAAGATTTGAATATATTACCTATTGATGACTTAATTGGTTCTCTTATTTCTTATGAGGAAGACTTGGCAGCCGAAAGAGGCAATGAGGAGAAGAAGAAAAGCATTGCTCTCAAAGCCTTGAAACATGAAAGTGATGAGGAAAGCGAGCTGGATGAGGAGGAGATGGATATGCTGGCTAGGAGGTTCAGAAAACTTTTTAAGAAATCCGGTGAGCGAAGAAAATCTAGAGACCTCAAGAACCGAAAGGAGAAGAAGGAAGTAATCACTTGTTATGAATGCAAGAAGCCCGGACACATACGACCGGAATGTCCTCTTCTCAACAAACTCAAGAAGAAAGCAATGGTAGCCACATGGGATGATAGCGATGAGGAAACAAGTGATGGTGAAGAGCATCAAGAAATGACAAATCTAGCTCTCATGGCAATTGGAGATGAATCGGATGATGAACTTGATGAGGTAAATGATCTTCTTACTTATGATGAATTACATGATGCGTTTAAAGAATTGTATGATGAGTGGATGAAAATTGGTAAAAAGAATGCATGTCTTAAAAAGAAAATGGTAGAGCTCAAAAATGAAAATGAATCTCTATGTGCAAAGATTACATGCCTAGAATTAGAGAATAAAACATTGCATGATAGAGTTGCATTATCAAATGAGAAACCTAGCACTTCACATGAGCATCTAGAATATCACATAGATGACTTGAAAAAGGAAAATGAAATGCTTAAGAAGAAGAGCAATGAGTTAAATGAGATTGTTTTAAGATTTACAAATGGACAAAAGATGTTGGATAACTTGATTAATTCACAAAAATGTGTGTTTGATAAAGGAGGACTTGGTTATAAGCCACATTTGAAACAAAAGTATTATAAGAACTACTTTGTGAAGAGTACATCTACTAACAATCAAGTTGTATGTCATTATTGTAATCAAAACGGTCACATGAAGCTTGGTTGTCCTATTAAAAGAAAAGTATATTATGGAGTAAAATGTGTTTGGGTTCCAAAAGGAACAATTGCTAACACTCAAGGACCCAAGAATATTTGGGTACCAAAGGGCACAACGTGAATGTTTTCTTTGTAGGTACCACAATCAAGGAATGGTGGAGAGTTCCTTGATGAAAGCTTGTGAGGATAATCACTTGAGTATGATCTAGGAGAAAAAGATGAGGCAAGATGATTTAATTGTTTTGGTAACAATTCTTGCCATATTAATTTTGTTGAATGAATCATGATAAATGAATTTGCGAAAGTATGATTGTATGTTTACATGATTAAATTATCATTGTGTTTAACATTGAGTGTTTTATCATGATAGGTTATCAACTCATCATGATGGATTTGTTTGATGTTAATGTTTATGAAGTGTTTAAGCATGATAGTTAAGTGGTGTGTTTGATCTATTCACTTTTGAATGCTTATATGTTTAATTATTGTGAAAATCTCTAGTCTGCACAAGCTGTAATGAATTGGTCATAACTCTTTCTAGAGAACTCCAAATCCAGTTCTGTAAAATTTATTGGAAAGCTAACTTAATTATTTTTCCAACGGTATATAGCTTGCATGTTACTTCTGGCTCAATCAATACAGTTTTTATTCCGAATTTGACCTTTCTGCATTTTATTAAGTTTTGAATGCTTATATGTTTCATGATTGTGTAAAATATACACATGATGAATGAATTATATGTGTGAATTCTTGTGCCGTTAATTGTATTATATCATCATTCACTTATAAAATTGACATCATTGTTTAATACGATTTCATATGTTTGGTCTTGTATGCATTTATGTCTCATGCATTAAATGGCTTATTGAAAAGTTTTAAATCTCAAAATGATTTAAAATTAATCATTTTTTAAGGCCGGAAATAAAATGGTGTGTGTAGTACAAGTATAAGAGCAAGCAAATATTCTCTTTCCATTCATTCGGAAAAACATTTTTTCTTATTGATTTCTCTCGGGACAAATTCCGGATAACGGTTCTTCAATCCGGAAAACCGAATTTGAAAGGGAACTCACTGCCTCACAACCGGTCTACCGGTTATCAAAACCTGCAAGCCGAATTCTTGCTTGTTGCTCTCGGGTTCATATCCGGCCAACCGGATCTCAAATCCGGCAGATCGTTTTCGGTTTTCAAGTCACTACCCTATAACCGGCTAGCCGGTAATGAAATTCGGCAAGCCGGATTCAAAGTTTTTAACACTATTCCTCTTCCTCTCTCTTTTCGGCATTCCGGTTCTCTCTCTCTCTCACTAAAAGCCGATTACTCCTCACTTGATTTCATTCCAAAATCCATCAATCTCATCCTTTTTCACTTCAAATCCTTTATGCTTGTATTTGACCACACCAACATTTATTATTTTGCATTTTGGATTATATGGATGTTTGCTATGATTTTGAATTATATGTTTCTTCTCACCCTAAGGACTTAATTTTAGGAGATCCATCACAATATGTAATTACTAGATCATCACTTAAAAATATATGTGAGCATTTGTAATAATGGATTTGATCACTTGTTCTTTAGCTCATAATGATGGCTTTTTAGCAATGTTGATTTTGATGATCTATAATGGCATATGTTGATTTTGATTATTTATATATTGCTATTATGTACTTATGCTTTACTTAAGTTTTGATGATAAAGAATGTGCTTGATTTGAAGTCTTGATGATTGATAGGGGGAGTTAAATATGATATATTTTTGGATAAAATCATTTTGGTTAAATTTTTTAATTGGCCATATATTTAGGGGGAGCATACAATATGATTTTAAATAATATGCATTTTGAGTCATTGTTTTGATAATTGATATTTGATTATATGATGATGATAATTTGTGAGTAATATTACTAATCTTGTATTTGAGATGATGCTTGTTGTTAGGGGGAGATTTTGTCGAAATTTCTATTCGGACAACATGGGTAACAAATTTGCTACTTTTTTTCTTTGCCAATTAAGTTTTTCTTTTTGATGATGAGGGGGAGAAAATCCATGTATTTAAATATGTTAATTTAGCTAATTGGCAAATTGTAAAAGAAGATTATATTTAGGAGCAATTTGTGGAATCATTCTTTAAATACATGAAATGTTTGTCATCATCAAAAAGGGGGAGATTGTTAACATATATGTTTCCATAATATTGATTTTGATGATAACAAACAAGATTAAGAATGATTAATCTTTTAAGCTCAAATTATTTAATATTCTTTTTAAATAAATCATTATTTTCACATTATAAATGTTTTATATTTAATGGAAAATTGATTTTATGAAATTGATTGTTTTTATTCTTTTTAAATAAATCATTATTTTCACATTATAAATGTTTCATATTTAATGGAAAAATGATTTTATGAAATTGGTTGTTTTTCAAAGTTTATGGTTTAATTGAAAGAATTTTGAAAACTTTGAAATAAACATGTATTGCTTGAAATCTTGGTAAAGGACTTATTTGAAAAGTGTCATAGCATTTTGGGCTATACCATAATTTCAGAAAGTTTTGGGATTAACAAAGCATTACTTAGAAATTCTGAAATTGGACCTATGTGCAAAGTTTCATAATTTTATGGGCCGTAATACAGTTTTATAAAGTTTTGGGGTCAAACTATAAATTTAGAAAATATTTTCACTGTAGCAATCACTGTAGCAAACGGCTAACCGTTTATTTAAAACGGCTAACCGATAATTTCCAGAAAGCATGTTCTGCAAAGTATTGTTAAAATGATGATTCTGGAAATTAACGGTGAACCGTTTACTGAAAACGGTTAACCGATTATTTCCAGATTGCTAACCTTGAACCGTTTAGTAAGAACGGTTAAACCAAATTTGTTTTACAGGTCTCTGGAAATTAACGGCGAAAGGGTAAGCCTAAACGGCTAACCGTTTATTTGAAAATTGGCCCAACGGTAACTTTGACCGGCCTAAACGGTTAACCATTAATGGTTAACGGCGAACCGTTTTCGAGCAGACAGTCTATAACGGCTAGTTTTTCAGCTCCAACTATAAATAAGCTCAATCCAATTCAAACAAGAAGGATTTCCAACGATCATCATTGAGCAAAATATTGAGAATACAACTTTCATTGAGCTTTAAATCATTGTATTCATCTCATTCATTCACACATTGAGCTTTCATTTGTGATCAAACACATTGTGTGAGAGAGATTCATTTGTAATCTTTTTTGTAAAATCAAGTCAAAAGATTGTAAGTGTTGGGATACACTTGGGTTAAGAGATTGGGGATAATCTCTTGTTGTAAAGGTCCATTGACACCTTGGAAGTCAATTGTAAGCGTTTGAAGCCTTGGGAGGCTAGCTTAGTGAAATCCTCAAGCCCGGTGAGCTTGGAGGCGTGGACGTAGGCGGGGATTGCCGAACCACGTAAAAATCATTGTGTTTGTTTTCTCTTCCCTTACTCTTTTAATATTGTGCATGATTGAATTTATTGTTTTCAATTTGATTAAGGCAATAGATTAAATTGTTGTGTGGTTTGCTTAGCTTAATTTTTAAAATCCCAATTCACCCCCCCTCTTGGGTTGCCTAGTTAGTATTTCATGATTAACCTTTCTCCTTCAGCTCTTTTAGATGGTAACCTGAGAGAGATTGGATACGGAATGATGTTTCTTATAAACACTTGAAAGTGTTTGATTGTAGACTATGTGTTCATATCTTTAAATATGAGGGATCGAAGCCCTATGATAAAGCCACGGAATGTAT
The DNA here is from genome assembly GCA_039657385.1 of Citrus x changshan-huyou. Classification (NCBI taxonomy): domain Eukaryota; kingdom Viridiplantae; phylum Streptophyta; class Magnoliopsida; order Sapindales; family Rutaceae; genus Citrus; species Citrus x changshan-huyou. The sequence continues at coordinate 12,821,944 of CM077549.1, forward strand.
TTTCTTAATGGACATGAAGAATTTAGGTATAGATTATAGGATCCATTGGCAAGGAAGCTAATCAGAAGTAAAAATGTTGTGTTTCTTGAAAATCAAATAGTTGGCGATGAAAAAAAGAGTGATGAGTCTCAATCATCACTGAAGATTCCTATCATTCTAACTTCAGTTTCACCACTTGTAGCTCATGATAATCATGGGGGAGCTACAGGGGATAATAATGATAGTCCAATAGAACCAATTGAGCAAGCATCTCCAGAACCATCTGCACCACTAGTTGAGCCAGAATTAAGAAAATAAATGAGAGAATGGTGACCTTCCACTAGATATCCTTCACCTGAGTATGTGATACTTACAGATGGAGGGAAGCCAAAATATTTTAAAGAAGTATGTCTTACCAGCATAAAAGTGAGTGGGTTAAAACCATGCAAGAGATGAAGAAATCCTTAAACGAGAACCACACTTATGATTTAGTAAATCTTCCTAAACGAAAGAGGGAAATGAAAAATAATGTTAGATTGGTTATGAAGTTTTCAGTCAGAAGAAAGGTGTTGATTTTAAAGAAATGTTTTCTCCTATGGTGAAAATGCTTCTATCCGAGTTGTTCTTGGATTAGCAGCTAGCTTGAATTTTGATATTGAACAGCTTGATGTAAAGACAACTTTCTTGCATGGCGACATAGAAGAGAAAATATAGATAGAGAAACCTAAAGGGTTGAGTGTGAAAAATAAAGAAGAAGTTGTATGCAAGTAGAAGAAAAACATGTATGGGCTGAATCAGGCACCAAGATAGTGGTACAAGAAGTTTATTTCTTTTATAGAGAATCATAATTTTAGCAAAATAATGTGTGATCATTGTGTTTTTGGGAAGAAATTTGGTAATAATGATTTCGTCATTCTTTTGTTTTATGTTGCTAACATGTTGATTGGTTGCTAGGATGCTAATAAGATTGATAATCTAAAGAAAGCACTTAGCAAGTCTTTTACAATGAAAGACTTAGGACCGACAAAACAGATTCTTGGCATGAAGATTTCCTGTGATAGAAAAGCTGAGAGGTTATGGTTATCTCAAAAAGCATATGTTGAAAGAATTCATGAAAAATTTAACATGAGCAAGACAAAACATGTTTGTTCTCCACTTGCGGGCCATTTCAAGCTTAATTCCAAGTATTGTCCTACAAGTGAGAAAGAGAAGGAAGAAATAAAAAGAGTTCCCTGTATTTTAGCACTTGGCAGTTTGATGTATACCATGGTTTGTACAAGGCCAAATGTTGCTTATGTGGTTGGTGTAATTAGTCAATTTCTCTCTAATTCCAATAAAGAACATTAGACAGCTGTAAAGCGGATTCTCAAATATCTTAAAGGCATTTCCAAGGCATGTTTTCTGCTTTGGTGGTGACAAACTTGTGTTGCAAGTGAACACAAATGCAGATATGGTAGGAGATGTTGATTCTAAAAAATCTCTATTAAGATATTTGCTCACCTTTGTAAGGGGAGTAGTCTCATGGCAGTTTAGCATTATATTGCTCTGTCTACCACGGAAGCAGAGTATATTGTACTCACTGAAAAATTTCCTACAAGAGTTACGTGTGAAGCATGACAACTTTGTTGTGTATTGTGACAACCACATTGATATTCACTTTGCAAAGAATTCAACATATCATTCAAAAGCCAAGTATATTGATGTGAGGTATCATTGGATATGAAACGTGCTTGAAAAGAAACAGTTGTAGCTTGAGAAGATTCATACAATGGAAAATAGATCAGATATAATGACAAAGTCATTGCCTAAGGAGAAACTAAAAAATTGTATATAAAGAGCAGGCTTAGTGGTGCCCCCCACATGATCTGGACGGGGAGAGTAGGGATGGCAAAAACCGGGTCTTTAAATACTAAGTTTTAGACTTTGACGAAATTTACTAATAAAAGTATGTTTGTATAGTGCATTATATAAAGGGAATAAAGCAAGTAATGATTGTACAATTGCACAAAAGACGAGAGTAGGGATGGCAAAAATCGGGTTCGGGTCTGGGTTTGGCCTTTCCGGTTCCAGACCCAGATGCCAATTCTCCTTCCCGAGTCCGGGTTTGGCCTTTCTTCGAGTCCGGTACGGGTTCAACCCGGAAAAATCTAGGTTTCTGGATTGCGGGTTTTAAACCCAGAAAGTTGGAGGCTGGAACAATGAAGCCTTTGTGCATGCCCCTTTTGACTCTGTACAAGAGTGGATTAGCTGTTTCTTTGAGGTGTCAGTTGAGACACCGGCAAGTCTAGGAGGCAACGGCCATGAAAGCAGTGAGCAAGGTTTGAGATCCAGCATCCACGAACAAGAGAGAGATTAGATCGAGCGGCGGCAAGAGTGGATTAGTAGTTTCTTTGAGGTGTCGGTTGAGGCACCAGCGAGTCCAGGAGGCGGCAGCCATGAGAGCAGCGAGCAAGGGTTGAGATCTAGCATCCAAGACCAAGAACAAGAGAAAAATGAGATCGAATTTGATGAGAGATGAGAGATAAGGTTGAATTTGATGGTGCCAAAGATTGTTTGTTGCTTTTGATGATGAATTGACAATGATTTAAATTCATGTTGAGGATGATATTGATTGTTATTATTGTTGATGATGAATTGACGATGGGTGGATGATGATGAATTGAATTGATGTTGAGGAAGAGGAAAATAAAGGTGGTGCTGGGGTGGGGATTTAGGGTTTCTTTTCGTTTCTTTCCTCTCTTTTTTTAACTTATGGCTTTTATATTTATATTTAATAATAATAATTAATTAATTAATTAATTATTAATACTGTAGTGCGGGTTCGGGTTCCCGGAATCCGAGTTCGGTCGAACCCGCAACCGGACCCGCATGTTTCCGGGTTTGAAAAAATGCTACCCGGATCTGCATTTTTATGCACCCGGGGCGGGTTTAACCCGGACCGGATCGTCCGAGTTTATCCGGGTCCGGGTCGGGTCCGGAAAAATTTGCCATCCCTAGACGATAGAGTAAGAAGAGAGAACAATGGTGAGTTTTTTGAATTTTAGGGCAAGGATTTTAATTTTTTTATTAGACAATCAGACGGTGAATTTAACTTTATTTTCTCTCAAATTTTGAGGATAAGTTCATGGCATCGCCCTCTACAATCCTATTATTCTTGACTTTTATTTTATCCTCTCGTTGGTAATTATTTGAAATACCTACTTGTTAGAAAGAAAGATATTAGGTTGCTATTGTAAGCTAAGATTATTGAAATTCTTGATATTGTTAGCCTCTAGTGTTATCTAGAGAAGAATTTGTGTTGTAATATCATTAATATAGTGGAAGATTATATCGGACTATGGTCCCATAGTTTTTTCCAATTTGAGTTTTTCATGTAAAATTTATATCTCTTGTGGTTGATTTATTGTTTTAGATTGTGTTAATTTATTTTCCCTTTATTTATTTGTGGTAGACATTCTATTTTAATCACACATAGAGGGAAAGAGTTTGTTCTCGCTTAATCTGTAGCTGCTTGTTGGTTCCTTTCCCAAAAATGGGTCACTAAGGGGTTGTTGGCTGGTCTTGGGAGGTGGAGGCACGGCTGCTGAAGCATGCAGCTAGATCCACAGCTTGTCGCACATGGGTTTGGAGATTTGGAGAATATGGTTTGTGATTGGCATGGATGGGTGTTTGGATCCGGGTGGGTGGAGTTCAGCATGAGGAGGTGGCAATGTGGGAAGCCATGGTAGTTTAAGTGGCTGCGGTTTTAAGTAAATGAAGGCTATTTTGGCTTGGATGGGGATTATAGGGTGCCCAATGGTGGTCAGTAGAGGGGCTAGTGGAAGTGTGCGGATCAACAGAGGAGCCGACAGTGGCAGAGCATTATTGTTGGATATCGGTATGGCCATAATTGCCGGTTAAAGAAGAAGTTATGGTTTGGCGAAAAAAGGGTCTGATTTTTATAATATTTTATTGCAGTATGTATTTCATAATGGTTTATAATATCTAATTAGTTATTAGACCATTAATATCATTTACGTAGTTGTTGCTATGTTTATTCCACTTCAGTTTAGGTTTACATTCATACTGTGCATGACTATTATTGTTGTTCTTGTTTTCTGATTTATTTTGTAGTTAATGCTTGCATGCTGTTTTTTAATTTTATTTTGCGCAAAAATTAAACGCAATGGCTTCTTAAAAGGATTGATTAGACTTCATTTGCTTTCTAGGTGTGATAGCTTTATTGGTTTTGGCAATAGATGTTGTTTTGTACCTTCTTTGTTCTTTTACTTTGGTGATAAGCGGATACAATTTTTTTGTGAGGTACTATCCAAGCTCGCTTTTAATTCTTCGTCAAGAGGTAGTAATATAAACTTAGACCTTTTTTTTTTTTAGTGTATAATAGATAGGTATTGAATGTCATATGGATGATGTAGTTAAATTTTTTTTATTGTCTTTATTTTGGAAAATGTATTCTCATTTATTATCAAATAGTTATTTTGTATTTTGAAACTACATGATTAATATATTCCTCACTTTATAATTTTATGGATCAAGAGTTACACCAAGGAGTTAGAATTGGTTGGATGCAAGTGGGCTATATGTACATGGAAGCTTGCTATTACATATGACATGTGATTGGTAAATTTGAATTAGTCTATAAAATTAATAGTGATTTGGTACTTCAAAGTTTGTAATATTTGTTCTTTTATATATTAACATATACTAGTTTGAGCAATAGAGAATGAAAGAATTTTTAAAATATTGTGTTTGCTAAGCTAGAAAGTGATAGAAAATTAGAAGGAAAATGTAACTAGCAGAGACAAATAGTAACTGGAAAATTTATGGGTGTTATTTTGTAGCTAAAACAACACCTAGAATTTTCAAGTGTTGTTTCTTCTGTTTTTATTTTATGTACATACTAATTCTTTTTTTTATAGTAACCAACAGATTTTTGCAAGACAACATCTAAGCACGTTTTACGGGGTAGTAAACTTCAGGCTTAAAATGGTATAGTTATGAAAATTTTGATGCAGAAGCTAATTTGGATTTTGTTGTAGGTTAATGACTTATAAAGCTCATTTGTAAAGATATCTTTTGTATTTGAGACATTAAAGTGAAATGAATAGGAAATTGCAATTGAACCATAAGCTTGAAATGGTTCTTAAATTGTAAATTATTATTTATTATTTTTATTTTTTTGTACTCAAGAACAAAAAGATTACCGTTATTACATAAAAACCGTCATAAAAAATATACATTTAATGATGGTTATTGATAAAAATTGTCAAAAATGAAAAAGTGTAATAAGTGACTATTATTTAAATAACCATTATTAAAGGTACCCTTTTAAGACCTACTTTTTTTATAAATAAAACAAGGTCGTTAAAACTTATGTAGATACTGCAAATAATGATTATTTAGTAAAATCATCATCATAAACACACATATGATGGTTAATAAACTTTCATAAAACGTATTCCCCTTCAGTGTCAATGTCTAAGATGACAGTTTTAAAATAGTTATCTTATGTCGTTTAAAACCGTCGTTGTTGACCAATTTTGTAAGATTGGTGCTCTCGTTTAGGTATGCTGCACCGATAGGGAAACTTTCAACGACAAAATCTAGTGGAAATAAGATTGTCTATAACAAAATAATAACAAGAGGTTACCTATATTTCAACAAAGATAAACCATTTACATCGCCAATAAGGATTTGTATAAAGAACAACAACGATTCTGAATATCACAATTACATATGATGTTGTAAAAGTGATAAAGAAATTGTCTGTGTCAATTAAATTATCATCTTCTCCAATACTAGTTGAAGACTGCAGTACAGTTGTTAGTGGACCATTTTCATTGCAAATGGGAAATGACAATCTAAAAAGAAAAGGATTTCCACCATAGCTATTCTCGTTGAAGGTTGCAAATTGTTCAGTCCACTTTGGGATGGTTGCCTGATAAGTTATTATGTGCACAATTAAACAACCAATGTATTTAACTCCACAAGTTGACTAGGGATTCCATTCAATTTGTTATAAGAAAGATTCAAACTGTTTCAAGTCTGAAAATGTAGATGGGATTGATTTTTCAAGTTGTGTGATAGATTCAAAGTTTGAATCTTGGATAAAATTCCAATTTGAGGAGGAATATGACCTATTAGCTTATTATAAGAAGATCGAGTCCTAATAGGTATCGAACTACTCTTCCTTGGTAAGTGTAAGCAATGTTCTTTGTTGTGAATTCAAAAATGAAACAACCCGAACCGAACCCCCAAGGCGAGTCTATCTAATTTCATCAAAAATTGATTAACAATCATCTAATTAGTAAGGATTTTGCCGAAAATTCGGTAAAGTCTCCTTTATAAATATAACACTCCCACTCCGCAAATATGTAAAAAAACCACTCCCAAAATAATTCAATGTACAATCAACTCCAATGATCAACACCCTCAACAAAAATACTAAATTTTACCCAAAACATCTCCAGGGTATCAAAAGATTATATTATAACTAGTATTAATATACATTGGTTTATCAAAAGAATAATACAACAAAATTATACAATCCCAAAAAATGAGATGATCAAGATGTCCTAACAAAAATCATCTATATCTTCTAACACCATCACGTGGCCAAAATTCAAAATATCTACAGTCATTGGGTCGATTTGATGTACATGCAACCTCCTGTTGGGGGGGAAAATATATTAAAACGGGATGAATATAAAACTTAGTGAGCTCAGTGAGTATATAGCAGTTTGAAAATAAATTTTTACTTTAAAAAAATCATAATATTTCTAAACACGATTTCATCAAACCATATACGAGAAAACATTAATAAATCATTTAACATCTAAATCATATTACTAACATTGAAGAGTAGATTTAATATCGAATGTAATAACCACGGAAATCATATCACAATATCATATAAAACACACAAATTTGAAATCATTACTAAACAAATAATCAAGGGAATAATCTCGTTGTGTCCGAACCTCAACAGGCGGGCAATAATGTACTATCTAGGTACCATCATGCCCCAGAGCTACACGGATAGACAGGGAAATGTCATCTTATATCTCGTCATATATCTCATCATATCTATGCATGCATAATCTAGTACCCAAAGGACAAAGGCGCTCAAGCACATGGCCCAAAGCCTCTGTGTGTACTCAAACAGGCTCGTATCTCATCTGTATCATCTGTATCTGTATCATTATTATCATCATATCACATGCATATGCCCCTACAAGGCAGAAGCGCCCAAACACACGGCTCACAACCTCTATGTGTGTTCAGACAGGCCCTAAAGGCCTCGTCATATTTGAATTACTGTAACCGGGTAAGGGTACTGTCCAATGATTTTGTAAACAACCTTTTATACACGTAAACATAAACATATAATCATAATGCAAATCTCATTTCTGTTCTACTTAATATACTTAAAATCCATTTTCTTTTCATTATCACATCTAAATCCACCATTCTTACCTTTAAAATACTATCATAATTTATTCAAAGTCGATATGGAAAACCATTAACCAAACATTTTAATAAAATATCAATGCGTGAATAAAATTCATTTTGCGAAAATTATTAAATCAAAACATTTAAAATACTTATTTCGCAAACATGTTTTACTATCATAATTAATTATTAAAATAGGTTTTGTATATTCCACTCACAGCAACGATGTTCAGACTCGATTATCGTCCCCGCCCGCGGACTGGTTCTCGCTCGCAAATCCTCATAAATTAAGGAAACGACATAATTATTTCCTGTAGATGTGAAATATGACTAAATTTACACAATAATGCTCAAAACAAACATCTGTCCATAATTTACAACTCTCGTGTCAATAAAATTACTAAAATACCCTCCAATTCGTAAATCGTTAAAATACTTCAAATTGTAAATCACCGAATTACCTTTGGAATCATAATTACAACCAATCCTCAATTTTAGAAATTACTAAAATCTCTACAGGGTCAGAAATTACAAAATTACCCTCAAAATGTAAAATATCAAATTGCCCTCACTTGTCAACAGTGATCAAAATTCAAGCAACAGTGACCGAGAAGCTCAGGTTAGATACACTTGGCCAAGCTCAGTTTAATGGTACCAGCGGTGAGCTCCCACGCATGGCGACGGCATCGGAATCTGGCTCGACAACCATGAAACTTCAACAGTTAAACGGTGGGAAATCGATGGCTTTTCAGTGGCTGTGGATAGTCGGAAATGAAAGGTGGTGATGTGAGCCAGCCGATGGCGTGGCCTAATTCCAGCATAATCAATGGCAGTGGTGATGGGTTTTGGCCACGACTTTTCATGCTACAAACAGCAATGTTTCAATCGGTTTTTGGCAAGGGAGTGATGGCCGGCTTAAGAGCTTTCGTTTGCTACCTTCCATGACTGGTGAGGTGGCCGAAAATCAGTGATATGGCTGGGTCGATTTTGCAGGTTCAGTTGGGTTTTCAGGTCGGTTTGATAGTGTCTTCTCTCTCTCTCTCATATGTGGTCTCTCTCCTCCAAACCTTTTTTTTTTCTTAACCGCCTTTCCCTTTTTTTCACATATGTTAAAATCCTCCCCACTTATAAAAATTTTGCCCTCGAAATTTACGTACCTAATAAGAAAAGATAGGGATACTAAGCTCACTTTAAGTCTTTGCATTCCCAAGTAGCCTCTTCTTTTGTGTAATTCCTCCAAAATACCTTTAGTAGAGGAATGGTCTTAGAACACAGAACTTGATGTTTCCCTTCCAGTATCTCTATTGGTTCCTCTTCTTAAGTCAAGTCTTCTTTCAACTGAATTGGTTGCTTCGATAACGCATGGCTCGGGTCATATATGCACTTCTGGAGCATTGAGAAATGAAACACATTGTGGATTCTAGATAACCCCGGTGGTAAAGCTAATCAATAAGCTAATGGACAAATCTGCTCTATGATTTCCCAAATTGAAGTACCCCTTTACAAGGAGATATATGTATAAAAATTCTATCATCAACTTCGAATTCAAGTTCCCGCATATGCTTGTTTGCATAGCTCTTCTGTCTATTTTGGGTCACTTCTAATCTATCCCGGATCAATTGTATCTTCTTGTTAGTATCCTGAACTAATTTTGGACTAAATAACCTTCGCTCACCAGCCTCATCCCAACATACTGGAGTTCTGTATTTTCTACCATAGAAAGTCTCATATGGTGTCATCCTAATACCAGCTTGATAGTTATTGTTGTAAGTAAAATCTATCAGAGGTAAATAATTGTCCCAATTACCTTTAAACTCTGTAACACAAGCTCGTAACACATCCTCTAAGGTTTGAATAGTATGTTCTAACTAACCATTAGTTTGTGGATGAAAAGTTGTGCTGAAGTTCAATTTGGTGCCTAAAGCATTTTCCAAGCTGGTCCTTAGAAGTGAATTGGGAATCTCTATATGGGACAATGAACATAGGTACTCCGTGAAGTTGAACTACCTCAGCCACATAAATACTCCCCAACTTGTCCATCGAATAGATGGTTTTGAATGGTAAGAAGTGAGCAGATTTTGTAAGTTGATTGACAACCACCCAAACACTATCATGTCCCTTCTGAGTACGTGGTCGTCCCACTATAAGGTCCATAGTGATATACTCCCACTTCCACTCAAGAATAGGATACGGTTGAGAATACCCTGCAGGCCTCTGGTGTTCAGCCTTAATTTCTTGACAGACTAAATATCGAGAAACAAATTTTGTTATCTCTCTCTTCATGCCTTGCCACTAGGAATGATCCCTCAAGGTACAATACATATTCGTTCTTCCAGGATGCATCACATAAGTTGAACAGTGAGCTTCTTCCATAATCTCTTCTTTTAGACCTTTAATATCAGGTGCACAAAGTCTACTACCCATGACTAATATTCAATCATCTTTTACCACAAAATCGGTTCGTAAACCTTTTTGCACATCCTCTTACAATTTCATTAACTGCAGGTCTTGAGCTTACATTTAGTGAACTTTGTCAATCAAAGTCGGCCTAACTCAAAAATTAGATATTAAAGCTCCACCATTGTCAGTGTTCAACTCAACTCTTAAAGATCTCAACTCGATCAACAAAAGGCATATACGCCACTCACAAGTAGGCTTTAGAGCTGGATGACTTCCTACTTAGTGCATCACCTACCACATTAGCTTTGCCTGGGTGATAATCAATAGTGCACTCGTAGTCTTTAATTAGCTAAATCCATCTCCTCAGTCTCAAGTTTAACTCTTTTTGAGTAAACAAATACTTGGGACTCTTATGATTGGTGAAAATCTGACACGTTTTCCCATATAAGTAATGCCTCCATGTCTTGAGTGCAAACACTACGACTGTGAGCTCTAGGTCATGTATTGGGTAGATTTGCTCATGCTTCTTAAGTTGTCTCGAAGCATAGGCCACCACTCTCCCATGCTGTATTAGCACACAACCCAATCCTTGTCTAGAGGCATCACTGTATACCATAAATCTTTCATTACCAAATAGAAGTGTAAGAACTGTTGTTGAGATCAAACGTGCCTTAATTTCTTGAAAACTCTTTTCACACTCATCATCCCACTAGAACTTAGCGTTCTTTCTAGTAAACCGCATTAGAGGAGAAGTAATCTTAGAGAATACCTCTACAAATCTACAATAGTAGCTAGCTAACCCTAAGAAACTTCTAACTTCTATGACATTTGTAGGTCGTTCCCATTTCACTGTTGCTTCAATCGTTTGAGGATCAATATAAATGCCTTCAGCTGATATGACATGGCCTAGAAATACTACTTTGTCCAACCAGAACTCACACTTACTAAACCTGGCATACAACTGCTTTTGCCTTAAAGTTTGCAAAACAGTCCCCAAATGCTCTACATGCTCCTCCTCGCTTTGGGAATAGATCAAGATATCATCACTGAATACAATCAAAAACCAATCTTGGTACGGGCGAAATACCTTATTCATAAGATCCATAAAAGTTGTTGGAGCATTTATCAACCTGAATGGCATCACTATGAATTTATAGTGTCCATAACGAATTCTAAATGTTGTCTAAGGAACATTGGCCTCTTTAATTCTAAGCTGATAATACCCCGAGTGCAAATCAATCTTAGAAAATTCTTTCGTCCCCTTAAGTTGATCAAACAAGTCATCAATGAGCAAATTAGATGAAGTCATCAAATAAATTGAAGTGATGAATAAGATGTTTGAACTGTCTTAATGGGTGCTTGAGAGGATTTAGTTCCTATTTGATTTGTAGCAAATTTACGGGTTCGATTTGGTGGTTGAACATCCTTTCCATGAAACTTGTGTCCAACAAGAAAACCAATCAAATAGTAACATTTGTCTACTGTATTGAGTGGTGCCATCATAGTAAGTGCACAGGAGCGGTTTCTTAGACAAACAGGAGTTGGATTGGTGTTGGGAATCATATCTTTATTATTTGAAATTTGATTGAGTTTTGACATTCAAGGCATGAATTTGATCTATTCCCTTGTGTTCAACTGGCCCTCGTTGCTTTTCTTCCTCACAGAGAAGAGAATATGCTTTCTTAAATGTTGTAAAGGCTACATCAGCATGATTTTCCCTCGACAGCTGAATATGTTTCATTCAAGCCCATAAGAAATTGTCTGAGCATGACTTTTTCATCTCTATCATTTAGATGTTTCATTCCTCCACAAGTATAAGGAACAGGTGGGGTAGACATCTTCAATTCATCCCAAAATGTCTTTATTTTAGTGTAATAAGTGAAAATGGAATCTTGGTTTAGTTTCAATTAAAAAATGAGTCATTGAACCTGATAATGATGAGAAAAATCATCTTGTGAGCAGCATTCTTGTAGATCTACCCAAATTTCTGAAGGTGTTTCCACGTAGAGAACATTGTCGGGAAGGTTTGGGCTTAATGAGTTGAAGATCCATGAGAGAACCATATCATTACAGCGTTGCCATATTTGATATGTAGCATCAGTCTCATTTGGTGTAGGTATGAACCCCAATTTATTTTTGGCACTAAGACTTATCAATATTGATCGTCTCCACATAGGATAGTTGGTTCCATCAAGAACCTTTGGAACAAGGATCATCCCTGGATGGTCAAAGGCATGAATGAAGAGTGGATCAGATGGATCTTTGGATGGAAGAGACATGACTTGATCAATGAGCCTTTGAGTTCCTTGGCCAATACTAGAATTTGTAGTTGAAATAGTTGGATGACACTAGTAGAATTAGTATCCACCATAGAAAAGAGTTGCAAAAACTTTGTTTCAAAGGCGTTAGGATCAATGCTCTGATACCATGAAAAATTGAAGAAGATTCCTCTTTCATATGTTTACAGGAAGTTATTACATGAATGTATAACAGGGCTAATAAGCTACATAAGGTAATGAATAAATCTAATATCTAATTCCTATATCAAAGGGATTAAAAATAAAATAAATACAGAAAGTCAAGGGAATCTCTTGACAGAAATTAATTACCGAAATTAAGGAAAATCAATCTTAAGTGAAATTAAAACGACAGTGCCATCATGCTGTTTTAATTCTAAAAATCACGTGTCACACATGTGAAAACTTAATGGCTTTAGATGACATAAACACTAATGTTGGTTTGGCTTCAGCAACATAGCAAAGTACAAGTTGTATGAACTCCTTTTCTCAAAACGAAATGCCGGTCGCTTTAGTTTGAATTCATATACATCAAAGAGCTTAAGATATAAAATTTTAAAAGAGTAATGTAATCATAAGCAAATAATTAAATTAACCTTTCAAAGTTGAGGGCAATAGGGCAACGAAAGTTGTAGCAAGCATCATTCTATAGGCAACAAGGATCTCCAAATTCATTCCATCATTTGCAGGTAGTTTGTAGAAAATATTCAACCCAGCACATGCAATTTGAACCACCACCATCACTATTATTGGCTTTAAACCATCCAAAATATCGCAACTTTGATTCATGGTTATACAAATTTTGCAGCTGCTTTTTTAATATATATATATATATACGCACACACATATATATACATGCATACATACATACATATATATATGTGGCTTCGTGATTTTTTGTGGGTTATTTTAACAAGTTTAGTGCAACATGGCTGAGGCAATAGAGAAACTTTATTTTGGCTAACAGAGTTTTTGTTTGTTATGTCTTTTAATGCTTCAATCACTTATTCTATTAGATATTCGTTTGTGATAGGCTTCTAGCAAAACTGAAATCAGTGCAAGTTCTCTCGGAATTTGATTCTCAAGCTAATAGCAGTGTAAAAATAGCGCTTAATATAATTTTCAATACTAAGTGCTCTTCCTATTTGATTTCTTGCATTCTTTTGGCAATCAGAAAGTAAAGTTTCGAAAGTTTTCTCTGCTATTACATTAAGGCTTTATATTTATATATATATAAGTCAATGATCAAGCGATCGAGGGCAAAATTAATGCACGTACGTGATGCTTACCTACAAAATTTAAAAGGATAAAAGTTATATAAAGCTAAACGTTATTTTGGTCCAGCGATAGGCACCGCTTTGCCTCGAGATACACGTGCGTAGATCAATAATGCTACGGTAATTGTGATATTTACTTTGTTGGGTAAAAGTTTATTTAGTCCTTATATTTTAAGATTAGTATCTATTTAATTCTTGTATTTTTAAAAATGCTTCGAAACATCCCTGTCATTAAAGTATTGATACTCCTACCGTTACTTTTTTTTTTTTTGCTTATTTTTACAATATTATCATTTTATAATAATTTTTTTGTTTGGACATTAATAAAAAGAAAATAAGTAAATTACTAATTCAACCCTAAAAAAATTTATATTAATTTTTAATTGTCAAAAATTGTATGCAAACTACCAAGTGTGCAAATGGTGCTTGCAAAAAAATTAATATAAATTTTTATTTTTATTTTTTAGGGTTAAATTAGTAATTTAATTATTTTCTTTTTATTAATGTCCAAAAAAATTATTATAAAAGGGTAATATTATAAAAGTAAGCCAAAAGAAATAAAAAATAATGGTAGGGGTATCAATACTTTAACAGCAGGGATGTTTTGAGATATTTTTAAAAATATAGGAGCTAAATGGACACTAATCTTAAAATACAGGAACTAAATGGGCATTTACCCTTAGTTTGTATTTTAATTAATGTGGTAAATGATGTGTCACTATCTAACTGGCTCAAATGATAAATGATTATTAAACCTTATTATTTTTAACTCTAATAGTGAATTACTATTGATGACATATCAGTTAAGATAAAAGAAAGCATCCAAAGTAAGCATAGCATTACTTTATTTAGACTATAACATTACAATACTGATTTAAGAGGATTTGATGCACTTCTAAAGAAACTTGCCTGCACATTGTAATAAGTTATAATTTTTTTAGATACAATCTCAAGAAACTTGCCTCTTCTAATGATAATTATCTGTGTATTACAAAATATATGTATTACTTTCCTAACATTGTTTGAGACAGTGGTTTATTTTGTAAATTTTTACAATGATTTAGCATATTCACAACACTATATAGATATAATTATTTTAAAAAAAAACTATATCTTTCTTTCTTTTTTTTCTTTTTAATATCAATGTCCATACATTAGATTTGATATTCTCCATTAATTAATTATCAACGTAGCATATATATACTTTACCTCTATATCACTTGAGCTAAGGATAACTAATTCAAAATGATAATTTTTATAACAACATTTTTTTTAATTTATAACCTCTCCATAGTCATTAAATAAGTTTGGTCCTATCATTATGACTATCAGAAGGTTTTACCGTGCATTCTATTAGCCAGAATCATGATTTTTTTACTGTACACTTGAGACTTTTTTTGTATAAATGTATTCAAAATATACGGCTAGTGATTATTGTTTAACATTCTTTGTAGATCAAATAAAATCTGCGGTATGTAGAATTTGTGGCCGAGAAAAGAAACTGACATAGAAGAAGAAAAGAAATTTGAAATATTGCAGTGATAGCATTTTTTCATGCCTTTATTCCATTAGTTCCAAACTACGTATATAGCCTCTGAAACTTTACATTCTAAGCTAGGAAATAGAAAAACAATAGAAGAAAAATCTAGAAAATAACTATACTATTCATGCCGAAGACTGGAAGATTTGCAAAACAAGCTGCAAATTTTGGAGTTGTGATCAATATTTTGAAGTTTCAAAATAAAGTTTGATGCGACTTGGGATTTTATTCAGCGCTTAAAGGCTTGTTGAGGTAATTAAGGTGCTACCTGGTTGCCTGCTAGGGTAACAATCAAATACTGCAGCAGTCACTTACAATCTCACTAACATTTTTCTGATATTATAGAGTCATGTTTGTTGATCTTGCCCGCCCTCTTGTTCAACAATCATGGGATAGTGACTTTGGCCTGGGGATGAAGGACTGCAGCAATTGTAATGAACATTCAAGAGCGGGAACTCCACCTCAAGTGGCATTTTAAGCACCAGCCTGTTTCTTTGTCCTAGCTAGAAGAAGACAAATCATCATGTCCCCAACACGTTGCCAATTCTTTCCGTAAATAAAAATTGAGCAAGACAAATCATCAGCTTGACACTAATCAATTAATTTTATCTGCCGTTCTCTTTTTTTTTTTTTTTTATTTACATACGAAGGTGAAGCCTCTTATCGATCCAGCTGGTTCTGTCCTCTTGGAGACATGTCTATGCATGCATCTGATACAAAAATTATAATACAAGATTCTTTATGTAATAATCAGTGTTCATGCATTCTTTTTAATTAGCATAACATGATAACATTGAGCATAGCCTTTATTTTAATTTTCATTTCTTCATTAAATTAATAAACTACAAGAATGCACGAGCGTTACAGAATCTTGTTCTTTCTACAGGGAACAACTTTTTATATTGTTGCAGAGGCAATAATTTTAATGATCAAGATTAACTTACCTGATCAAGATATATATGATTTTGGAGCTTTAAAATAATAAGCTGACCATCTAGTGGGAGGAGACAATGCATAAAAATAGCTGATATAATGTGTAGATCAAGATCGAAATCATGTTGCTAATTGATATTTTTAAGAAGATAAGATTCCTCTTGTCCCCTTCATCTGTTGATATATATAATGTGCAATGGTAACCAAATGATGGCAATACCAGTTCAACTTGTAGCTTTCTCGTTCACAGCAAGAGAAAAAATGGCAGCCTTCTACCATGTTCGATCAAACAGTTTGCCGACTAAATCACACCCATTCACTTCAGAAGTTGAAGAGACTTTGAGCAGATTAAGGTCTTCTCAAGCTGCTTCAACTATAGGCCGTAACGTAAATGGCCTTCAAGATTTACATGATTGTGTTGATAAAATCTTTCAACTGCCCCTCATTCAACAAGCTTTATCACAAGGCAATAACAGGAAATTGGTTGATGAGCTATTGAATGGATCTTTGAGGATCTTGGATACTTGCAGCATTACTCAGAATGCATTGCTGCAATCTAAGGAATCCATACAAGGACTTCAATCAGTTTTGCGCAGACGAAAGGGCGACGAAACTGAGCTTAAAAGTGAGATTAAGAAGTACTTAGCCTCTAGGAAGGCAGTGAAAAAGACAATCCATAAGGCCTTGTGGAATTTGAAAGGCATGGAAAATAAAAGGTCGGCTTCGATCAATGACGAACGTGTTAGCATGTTGAAAGAGGTTGAAGGGGTCACCATCACTGCATTTGAATCCTTACTGTCCCTTATCTCAGGGCCAAGGACTGGATCAATGCTAAGCGGCTTCTCATTGGTTTCAAAGCTGATCCGCCCCAAAAGAATAGCATGCGAAGAAGACGAAAAAGACATTAATGAGTTTGACAAGGTGGATGCTTGGTCACAAGACTATTAGATCTGATAACATCTTTTGCTTGCAAAACCAGCTTAAAGAATTGGAGTCCAGCATTCAAGATCTTGAAGAAGGACTCGAATCATTGTATAGGCGTTTGATCAAAGCTCGAGTCTCCCTTCTCAACATCCTCAACAATTAGATTACAAAAATTTTTTGCCTAATTCATACTTGTAAATGAGAATTACACTAGTACATCAGTCCAATCATATAATTTTCAATACAAACACAAAGTATTATGTGATATATTCCGGAATATCTTCAATTTTTTTATTTACGATCATCTTTTTAATCTCGGGAGCGAATGAATGATTCAACATATAAATGGGTTAAATTTTAAATTTAGAGCAAAAGAATTAATCTTATTGTAAAACCTATGGATCAAGTTTTACACACATACTACCAACAACAAGGACTTCAAAGCAATTCAAAAAATAGACATCATAAATTAAGTTGTCAAGATCCCACTTGTCACTTGGTAGATGATAGAATAATACCAATTAAGGAGATTCACATGCGAAATGTAACGCAAAATGCTCTCGCTGTCTGTTGATTTGCACGAATCATCTGCATATGTGTACACGGAATCGTCAAGATTCCAGTTGTGTACAGATCAAAGAAGATCAACATAAGCAACTTTTGATGATCTTCACTTGGTAGACTTAGATCTCGAAGGCTTTTGAGTGGTAAAAAAACGTGCTACTTGTCTCTCTGTTAGATCGAATTTCATTTTCCTATTATATAGAAAAACATGTAACGGCCAAGTATCGGAATCTTGTATTCTATTGCGTGACAATCATATTTAAAAGCATTGATGAGCATAATTTGCAGATCTTGCGTGGCAGTTGCAAAGCAATCATATGATGTGTCTGCAAATTTAAATTGATTCATCAATCTAAAAAGTTTAGCGTTAAAATAATTTTACACACGTTTTACACGATTATCTACAAGTAGCAAGCCTTTTCTTGCATGTCAACGTCACTTGTGCATTTGCAT
The DNA here is from genome assembly GCA_039657385.1 of Citrus x changshan-huyou. Taxonomy (NCBI): domain Eukaryota; kingdom Viridiplantae; phylum Streptophyta; class Magnoliopsida; order Sapindales; family Rutaceae; genus Citrus; species Citrus x changshan-huyou. The sequence goes on from CM077549.1 coordinate 12,839,763, forward strand.
AATCTGTAGCTAAATGATTATTTTCATGTGGGAATTTTAGAAGGTATTGTGCATGGAACAGCCCCCTTGTACAGATGCATGCATGTCCGGCTCTGCTATTATCTTTGAATTGTTATGAATTTATTAAAATAAATGTGGATGTTAATAACATATATCTTTTAGTCTCTCCACTATCTCTCATTAGCAACCTTTAACTTCCTTATAACTCCCACTATCTCATAAGGAATTATGATTCATAATTTTTCCATTAATTTCATGGAGTGATTATGTAATTATAAAAGGAGAGCTCATCTCTTTGTTTTATACACACAATTGGAATGAAAAAAATCACTCTATAATATATTATTCTCTCATTTTATTCTTTATCTAATGTTGCTTCTTTATTTGTGTTGCTGTCTAATAGCTTTTCTAACACGTTATCAGCACGAGACTCTGTTCAAGTACTAATTCATTTGCTTCTCATATCTAGCAATTTTAATTATTATATACCTATAATTATTCATCACTAATAACATGTCATATTATCTATTATTATCATGTATAAGATTAACTTCTTAAGGATGTATGTATATTACTTGTCTTCATTGTGTTTCTTGAAATATGCATAATTGATGGTATAAGATTTGAAATGAATTCTATGACATGAATAGTATGATATATAATTATTATAGAACTTTATTATTATATTACCATGAGTGATTATATGACATCTAATATTTACTTGTTAATAATGAATCAATTATTTATCCATGTTTAGATTGTTTTATAGCTATCTGAAAATGTCGAATCTCGCAAAACTTGAATTTGTGGCACTTAATATCTCTGGCGATAATTATCTTTCATGGGTCTTGTGTTAATATTTATGTATCCACAATGTTAATTTTGATGATAACAAACAAAATTAAGAATGATTAAGATTTTAAAAACTCAAATTATTTTTCATACATTTTAATAAATCATTATTTTCATAATATAAAGGTTTTATACTTAATGAAAAAATAATTTTATGAAATTGGTTATTTTCAAGTTAATGGTTTAAATTGAAAAAAAAATTGAGAACTTTGAAATCAACAAGTATTGTTTTGAAATTCTAGAAATGAACCTATTTAAAATATTTTATAAAGTTTTGGGTCATAGTATAATTTCAAAAAGCTTTGGAAGTCTTTGAAACTCTAGAAATGGACCTATTTGTAAAGTTTCATAAATATTTTAGCCATAATATAATTATATAAAGTTTTAAGGTAAAAGTATAATTTTAAAAAATAATTTCACTATAATAATCATTGTATCAAGTGCCTAACCGTTTTGGAGATAATGACTAACCAACATCTAATGGAAACTAACGGTGATCCGACATCTAGAAACGGTGATCCGACTTTGTAGATCTTGCGTGGCAGTTGTGAAGCAATCATATGATGTGTCTGCAAATTTAAACTGATTCATCAATCCAAATTTAAACTGATTCATCGTTGATTGATTTACACTTCCACAACTAATAAATTATAGAGTTAGTTTGGGATTACAGTGGCTAATAAAATAAGGTGCTTCTACTTTGCAAAAGAAATAAGTTGCTAAATGTTGTGAGTTGGAAAAACAAAGTATGTACGTATATTTGGTAAATTTCATTATGAACGCACTATGTGTGTGTGTGTGTTTAAAGTGCCTTTTATTTTAGACTAAGTTTAATAATTTTTTTAATCGTGGTTATGAAATTTTATTTGAACTCATGATTAGCTTTCATATGAAAATTGTTCATAACTCATCAAGAAAATTTACACAATCATATGCTAGTCTTGTTGATTCTTATGATTAAAAAAAAAGTATAAGTAATAAACGAATATATTAACTTATAATATCAAAACTTTCATATTGGTGAATATGTATAGACTGTACGGTATTGTAGTTATGGTTATATGATATCTAGGATTATAATTTATTTATTAAGTGTTATGAAAATAATACATAATTGTCTTTTGTTAAAACGTAAGATTATAATAGTAGCTTGAAAAAAAAGTTTGGTGACTTATTTAATAAACTGTTTGTTTTAGCAATCCCCTTCTTACTTTTAGAAGAATTGTCAAAATAGAAGAACTTATTAAATAAGCATCTTTTAGGTTTTAACCTCGATTCGAAGGGACCATAATTCACAAATTTATCTAGTATTAGGATTAAGAGCATTAATCAAAGTGTGGGGTAATTCCCCTATAATCCTTAAGTTTGAATAAATTGCCCAGTTAGTATTTATTTTTCAAAAACTACCCAATAACTGATAAATTTAACTTTTTAAAAGTAAAATATATAATAAAACTTAAAATTCAACCAAATTTAATAATATGAAATAGGTGAAAAGTAGAAGAACAATTAGCATATTTTATCAAAAATGGATATACAATAGCGACGTTTGGGTAATTTTTAGAAATGCTTACCTAACTTTGAAAATAGCTCAAATTTGAGGGACTAAACGAATATTTAAATGAATAAAGTCTTGAAGTTTGAAATAAAATTTGGGATGGGGATATTTCCACCCCACTATTTTTATAAATTCACCCCACTTCTAAAAAATAATTACAATGAGTTTACAATATTCTTAAAAAATATAAACTAATAAAAGTTTTGTACATTTAATCAATTAAATCCTTCTATTAATTTTTTTTCTTAGATTTTTTGACCATCTTTAATCATAAATTTTAATATAAGTTTTATTTTACTATGTTATTATTATGATATAAAAGACAAAATTACCCTCATAAAACATCGGTTATTATATCTAATAATTTAGGTATTTAATTTTTTGACTTATAATCTAATATTTTGAAATGAAACCTAATTATTATTCACTATCTTTACATGTAAATTACATAAATTTGACAGCCTAATAATTTACATGAGAATTGTGCAATAAAGACATTATGTTAGTTTAATTAAAAAATAATAATTATACTAATAAAGTAGTATTAGAAACAATGAGTTTGGTACAAATTAGAAAAATATTGAAGTTAAATAAAATTCTTGATAATTTTACAAAACAATCTTTGTAATCAAATATAATAAAAAAATCTAATTCACAAAAAGTGAATGAAAATTGATTTAATTAATTAATTCTCCAAAACTCTTCTTGATTTTAAAACTTTTAAAATAATATGCAACTTTCATAATTATTTTTTGAAAATTGGGTGGATTCACAGAAAAGGTAGGGTGAAGGTATCATCACTCTAAAATTTGCTAGATGTTATACCGAATACGCAGTTGTATAGTGTAATATCCCAAATCAATTTCCACTCCTTCCATATTTATTTGTCCATGCATATATAATGCAAGAACAAACACATTGGATTGATCCCATTAAGGACATTAGAGTTGTGCTCTAGTAATTACTCATTTTAGTCTTTTTTTTCTTATTTTTATAGTAGTGAATTTAAATTATAAGTTTTCTATTTTGTTCGGATTCTGGATATAGGGAATTTATTCTATCGTCCACTCACTTTCGATCAAAAATTTAAAAAAAAATATAATTATTCAATCCGAATTATAAATCCGATCTCAATCCATTTTAAAGGTTCAGAATTGGATTCAATTCGCATGAGTTTTATTTTTAGTTTAGGGAATATATGCTCGTTACTACCTGTTATATCCCTATTAAACCCGACTTGGCAAGTCAGCAAACTTTCCAAACTGGGTCAACCCACTTCACGTTAAGACAAATCTTAGTAGGACAACAATTCATTTACAGATGGCAACGGCTCAGCCCGACCCGATCGGGCAGGGGTCGAGTCAGACTTTTGTCCAAGACCAAAGTCTATAATTCTTTTTCAGATTTTTTATATTTAAGTAATTTAAATTTCAAAACGAACATAATCTCTCATATATATTAAAATTTAACATAAATGTAGAAATTGCTCAAGGTCTTAATCATATAATTATATCAATAATAAAATAAGCATATTTCAAAATCATGTCTTATAAAGTTATACAAATAAAATCATTTTTTTTTAATTTTTGAACTTCAAAACAGGTCTAGTCAAGCTAGGTAGGGCCGAACCTTGACCCAAATTTAACCGGGCCCTGTATTGGGACAATTAAAAACTATCACATAAGGGTATATTTGATAGTTAAAAAGTGTCAAGTATGCTTTGTCAAATATACTTATTTGACAGCAATAAGGGGCAGTGTAACATTCCACTTTTTAAAAGTAATTTATTTTAAAAATATTTATAACCTCATTACTTTTAATATAACTACGAATTCTAAAATTTTTACATATCAAGAAAAACTTCCTTACAAAATGTTGCAGAGATTCCTTAGTATATATCTCAAAAACTTTATTATTAGATAATGTTAAGATATTTATTAATAGAAACAAAATTGAGCCCATCATAAAACCTAAGGTTTGTTATGCCTATATGCACTTCGTCTCAGTTGGGACTCGGTGTCAGCTTGCCCTACTAATCGTTACCTGCAATGTATGGACTTTATGAACTAATGTGCAGTAAGATAACACTTAATTCATGTATAAATTATTATGCATATAGATGACCATATTAAGTTTTTAATAGAAACATAGAAATACATAACAACTTTATTACGACCGTAGGTATGTTGCACTATAAGGCTAGCACTTTTATTCTTTAAAACAACATGCCTTTGGGCCTAATTAGTTGATCTTTTGGGCATTATGTATCACCGTCCCCAAAAGATTACCTTTTACTAAGTTTGGAGGGCTTACCTTCTTTGGGAACTTTACCACCTTGTAGTACAACAACCTAGTTTTCATTCAGTTCATGCACATCCAGGGGCGGACCCAGAACTCTGCAATACCCTGGGCTAAATTAAAAAAATAAAAAATTTGTACCAAGTGAACATGAAATTTCATATATATAGATGATAAAATACACCTAATAACAAGAGACATTAAGAGTCTTACACGTAAAATCCATATTGTAAATAAAAATAAGTTTAAAAAAGTAGTATAAAAAAATACAATCCCAATACAAATTTTCTACCGAAGTTGTACTTTTTGGGGTTTCAAATTATAAAAATCATCAATTACATAATCTGAATCAACAAGATCAGTAATTTCTCTTTCAACATAGATAACCATACAATTTGAAAAAAACTCATTTTCCATCTTACTACGAAGTGATGTCTTGAGAAGTTTCATGGCTGAAAATGCACGCTCTGTTGTGGCCGTGGAAACAGGAAGAGTCAAGACTAGACGAATTAATCTATCAATCAACAAATAGTGCTGTGACTTCATTGTTTCAACAAATCGTCGACATAGCTCAAAAAGGGAAGCCATTTTTTGAAACCGTGGATGAGAAAGCACATCAATTTGATAATGTTCTAATTCTCTTCTCAAAGCAAGCACCTCATTTGGAGTGAAATCATGAGGATAAAATTTCTCAGCAAGAGAACAAATATTGTCTATATCAAATGATTTGAACCCATCAACTGGATCCAATGCCGAGCTTAAAGTGAGGAGTTCCACAGTTTGCTCAGAGAATCTACTATTTAACTCCATCAATTGAAAATCTATTACAACATTAAATACATCAAAGTGATAATGATGTTCAACTGTAACATAATCTTTTTGCTAACAAGAACGCCTTGTACCTTCCATATAACAATCACTCATATCAAGCATAGTAATATCATATTTTTCACAGAAAGATACTACACTTCTAATAAAATCATCCCATCCACTATCTCGAAACTCTTGCAAAAGTCTTTTTGTACTTGAGACATAGTTCAAAGCATTCAAGATGTCCAGTGATTTTGTCTGTAATGCTCGACAAAGAATATCAGAAATTCCGAGAACTTTATTCAATAAAAACAAAATAAACACAAACTCAAAGGATTTCATCTCCCTATATGCACCTTTAGCTTCCCCACGCATATCTCGACTAGAACCATCATTAATCATTTTTCCTAAAACTTCAAGAGTTGCACCAAACATCTCAATAAACCTACTAACTGAAGTAAAATGTGAGCTCCAACGTGTATCTCCAACCCTTTGTAAAGTTCTAACTTGATTAGCCCCTGTACCAGTCTCAAGCTCTTCTAAAGCTATCAAATCTATAATTTCTTTTTCTCTAGCAGATTTTAACTCAGAATAACGCTTGAAAGAAGCACTAGCAAAGTTAATAATAGAACTCAACTTCGAAAAAAATAGTCATACCTCATGCACTTCTTTAGATACCGCAACTAATACGAGTTGTAGTCGATGAGCAAAACAATGTACATAATAAGCATACGGACAATCATTGAGAAATAAAGATTGTAATCCATTCCATTCACCCGCCATATTACTAGCACCATCATACCCTTGACCTCTTAAATTTTCAACTAAAAGATTGTACTGAGCAAGCACATTGCATATCTCATTCTTTAAAGTCAATGCCTTTGTTTCATTGACATTCACAATTTCAAAGAAACGTTCTCCAATAAAACCATCACAATCAACATATCTCAAAATAATAGCCATTTGTTCTTTGTGAGATTCATCTAGTGCCTCGTCAACTATGATACAAAATTTAGCAGCACCCACTTCCTCTCGAATCTTGTGTCGTACTTTATTAGCAATAATATTCAATAACTCCTTTTGAATCTTAGGTGCTATGTATTGGGCATTTTTAGGAGCATTTTCTAACACAACTTTATTAATCTCCTCATTCATTGTTGCTGACAACTTTATTAATTCAATAAAATTTCCACGATTAAGAGAATTAACGGACTCATTATGACCTCTAAAAGCACATGCTTGTTTTGCTAACCACTTAGTAGCTACTATTGAGGTTTTAAGTCGCAATCTATTCTCCAAAATTTGTTGCGAAGATTGTGCATTCAATCTCTTATCAATATGTTTGGATGGATCCTTTAAATTGCTCAATTTTAACATGGCATCATTGTGAGAAAAACCATGACCTCCTTCATGTTGAGCAAAAGGACATGTTTTTTCACAACCAACATACTTCCAATTTTGAACCCCATCAACAACAAATGCTTCATTCTTAGATGGCTTATCATGAAAAATATAGCATGGAAAACAAAATGCTTTGTCTTTTGATATAGAATATTCAAGCCAAGGAAATTTCGAGAACCAAGAAAATTGAAATCGACGGTTTTGCATACCATATTTAGTCAATGGATACTTTTGTAGTTTGGGTTGAAATGGTCCCATATTTATATATGCCATCCGCACATCTTCACGCTTGTCAATGGGAAAAGTACTTATTGAAAAACGCAATCCGGGATCACGTTCTAAATAAGGCGTGTCAATAGTAGAAGGAGTATCAACTTTCTCAAATTCGACTCTTTGAGACTTAGGTGGAGAACTTGAGGCATCAATGTTGCACATATAACTTGTCCCATTTGATGATTGACCATCATTTACTTTAGTAAAGAATGAAAGTAGAGTTTTCCTCGGTTTGGATTTGTTGTTTGACATTATAACCTATAACAACATGTAATTGTGTAAGAATCAAGAAATCATTAAAAGTGTTATAAGCTATACATTGTACTAATTTTAAATATATTTAAAGTCGTAAAATAAAAAAATCAACATTAAAGGCTCATACAAGTCAATATGTGGTTAATACAAATACCCATGCCTATCAAATTTTTGAGAAAAAAATAATTGTAAAATATTAGAATAATAAGAAAAAAAATTAATAGATAAACAATGAGATTTGAGTTAATTTAATCAAATGAGGAAGTTCAATAAAAAAATTTATTTATTTATTAGACAATTTATTATCTACTCATTCTAATATAGAGATGCCAACCATCAATTAGAATTATATGGTAACTAACAAATCAACAATCACCAAAAAATTATTACCCAAATCTCAATTGTTGATATTTGTTTAATTGTTTATACTTTATACCTAATTATTGCAAGAAAGAGAATCATAGAAAAGATGTTTTGATTTCACTCATGCTTGTAAACGAAAGAGAGAGGGAGAGAGAGAGAGATAGAGAGAGATAGTTGTAATAAATTAATCCATACTTGTAAACAAGAGAGCGAACTGTCATAAATTAAAATAAGAGTGATTTTTACCTATTAAAAATTGAATGGAAAGTGCTTGAGTTGAAAAGAAGTGAAGCAAGGGACCACCACAGCCACAAGAGTGAGGGATTTTATCGTTGCTGTTGGATGGATGCAAAAGGGAGAAACAGGGAAAGGTAAAGAAGGAAAAAGTAGAAGTAAATATTATTTTATGTATTTAATGGCAGTTCTGTAATTTTTGAATAACTTTTTAATATTTTTTTTTTGGGGCTAGACCGGGCTACAACCCAGTCTAGCCCAGGCACAGGTCCGCCTCTGTAGCACATCATTTTAACCACATTTCCTAATATCTAGAATTAGTTTAAACTATGTTAATGATCTAACCTTTTACAAAGTATACCTTGATCTACAACAATCTCCTTCTTGAATCTCATGGCATTCCGAAGTGACTCGGACAAGTAGATTCCTAAGTCGGATAAACGAACTTTTAGATTGAAGTATTTCACTTCTAGAGTAGCTTGGTGAATTTCCAAATCGCCCACATAGATTTCATGTTGTACTTATAAATTTGGCCCAAGCGTTGGATTCCAAGTGAGTTCAGGCCTATTGTATTCCTTCACATTAATTTCCTTGATAATAGGACACGTCTAGAGCATGTTTCTCTTAGATGACTCGAACAAGTAGATTCCTAGGTCGGACAAATGGATTTTCGAATTGAACTACTTTATTTCTAAAGTGGACTGGTCATGTGAATTTCTAGGTTGCCCACATAGATTTTAGGTTGTACTTATTAGTTAGCCCAATAATAGTAGATTCAAAATAAGCTCGGGTTTGCTGTATTCCTTAATGCCAAGAAAATCCAAGCTAAACGGTTGTGAAATTTGATGCTTCACACAACCTGTTTGGAACCAAATTTAATCTAAACAGAAATGTTCAATTGAATTTAGATAATATTTACTGATCTAATCAGATTTGGACCTGTTCAGAGTCACTTAAAACATATTTGAATTCTGTTTTCTCGCCACTATTCTGATAGATACAAATTCATATCTTAATTGGATTTATCCGGAGTGAAAACTTCTACCTCTAGGAAAATTCAATTAGATCAAATCTCAAAATTAAAAAATAAAATTAAAAATAATCCATCCTAAAATTAAACAGAAATAAAACTTTATTTCTAATTCCAACAAACCCTTTCAAGATTAAAAAAAAATAACACACACAACCAACCACATTGAGCCATCGACTATTGATTAATAGCTCCACTACGTCAAGCCAACAAGGCACGAAAAGCCACTACACCGGCATCGCACCTAGCCGTCATGGCTAGGCCAGCCCTTACCATTGTTCAGCCGTTCCTTCATCATTCATTTATTGTTCACTTTAGTATGACTTCTGGAGATTGTTTTGACCATTTTCTATAATCTTATTTGAATACAATACAGGCACATTTGCAATTCCATTTAATAAAATGCTTAGTAGTTTTATGTTCTAATTTTTTTTTGTATTATAGTTCGAATTGAATATGAACCGGAATTTCCCTACCCCTTAGTTAGGAATAGCAAAATTACTAGCCAACCCCCAAATCCGTTTGTAAAAACCCGCCCACTACGAGTAATTTTGCAGTTTTAGAACGGGTTTGGTATTTCGAATTGAAATCTCGTTGCTAGTTGCAGTCAGTTTCATACTAAGAAATCCACTTAATACCCGAGTAGGTATACGCCAACCCATTGTTTATTTTAATTATTTAGATGTTTAATTTTAATCATAAAAATTTACACTAAAAGATTTAACCATAAATACATGTAAGTTAAAAGTTATTAATTCCTAAACTTATTAATTCCTAAACTTAACACATCTCACTGCTACACACACACATACAATAAGCTTTTAATAACTAGAATTTTATAATTTTTAAGTTTAATATTACTAATATTTTATTTTAATTTATTGATTTTATTTGTTTTACTTCAGTAACTTGAATCCAATGATTATTTACCAAAGTTGGGTTTGTTTAAGGGTACAATCTTCATTTGAAAATTGTTTGTTTAGTGTTTGTTTGATTTTGTTTGTTTAAGGTAGGGGTGGGCAAAATCGGGTTCGGGTCAGGTTCGGGTCAACCCGATCGGGTTTCAGGTCAACCCGATCGGGTTTCGGGTTGTTCGGGTTAGACAAGAATGAATCCGAATATAACCCGAATTAATGACCCGACCCGAACCGACCCGAACGTTATGTTCGGGTTGGATCGGGTTGGATTTAAAACGGGTAGGATTGAGTTCGGGTCAGTTCGGGTCAGTTCGGGTCAATTCGGGTCAGTTCGGGTCGGTTGAAATCGGGTCAATTCGGGTCAAACTCGGTTAATACAATTTTGAGCTCTTTTTTTTCCTATTATTGTAGATTTTTATGAAAGTTTTAAGACATTTTTCTTAATTGTAGTCATTTTCACTAATTTTCAACTAAAGAAAAGAAAAGAAAATGTTATTAATTCAAATGAATAAAGTTAAAAAGCTATAATAGAATTATTTGCCTATTGGCTTGGACTTGGAGGATAGAATTAGGACTATTATTTGCTCAATCAACAAAATCCAAAGTTCCAAACTTAATAAAAGTTAAAATTAATACAAACTTACAAAGTTCAAAGCACAATTTCTAAATATTAGTCTTTAAAAGTTTGAAACACAAACTCACAAAGTCACAAAATTAAATTGTTTAGAAACATAAATCACAAAATTCAAAGTTCAAACATTAAAACTAAATAAGCTTTTTTGGTTCCTCCACCTTGGTTCCTCCATGGCTCCATGCAAGTACTTTGACAAATTCTAAATTGAAAATTTTGAATTCCAAGTTCAAGTGCCGATTGCCTAGAGAAAGATTGAGAAAATGTACAATAAATATTTTCCTTAAGCCACGTTCCAAATGAACAAACTCAATTCATATAAAAAATTGAGCAAATATACCAAATTCATAAGGTTACACATCAAACACAAATACAAATAAATAAATCCAATTCATATCTTTAATTAAACTAAGGGGTGTTACAATCTTTCTAATTTCTATTATATCATTATAAATTTATAATTACAAATAAATATATATGTTTACCAAATTTCTCAATACACACTTGATTATATATTTCTATTATATCATGCTTATTTTATGGCATTCATCACCAAATCAAGTTAATAATAATATTAGACAATAATAACATTCTATCAACTTCAACTTGTCTAACTAAAACAATTACAAATTAGACTTAAAATTTAAAACTATAACAACTATAATTATAGGAGCTTAAATTACAACAAAAAACTATAGTACGATAATATCAAATTATGAATAATAACATATATTAAAAGTTACCTTTCAAACATCCATAACACCAATGTCGGCGCTCACCGCTTCCACTGTCGAAGCTTGCGATCTTATAAGTTCTATAAAATCCCAAAAAAAAAAATAATATGTAGATGTTCTATAAAAAATTATAATGCATTTTAAATATATTATGTATTTAATGTATGATAAAAATTTAAAAACATTACCTTCTTGTAATTCCATATGAAATATTTGCTCCTTTATATCTTCTTGGAGGTTGTAGACGGGATTGGCAAAAAGTTTAGACTGCAGCCAATTTTCAGTGCATATCAATGCCTCAACCATAGCCGGAGTTAAAGAACTCCTATACTCATCAATAATACGATGCCCGGTGCTAAAGGCAGACTCAGATGCCACTGTGGAAACGGGAACAGCAAGGACATCTCTTGCAATTTTCTCAAGAATTGGATACCTCGATCCATTCACCCTCCACCAAAGCAAAACATTAAGTTTAAGATTGCTGGGATCTTCAACTGGGTCCTTCAAGTACCTTTCCACCTCAGATACTATTCTTCTACTCTCATTCTGAACAGAAACCTTCCTGGCATATCCAAGGAAAGGGCGAGATACTTGAAAAGCGTCATCATATTCACCACCAGCAACATCCACCAAATTAGCCTCAGTTGTAAAACGTTGAGAAGAACTTGTACCTCCATAGTTGCCACTAAGACCACTCTCACCATACATCGATGGTGTGGAACTAGCGGAGAATGCACTATATGCATCATAAAACTCATTCAACAAGTCCTTCACTGCTTGGGTCATTTGTTCAACCATCAAACTATTATTGCAAAAAATGATCTCAAAAATATGTTTAGCAAAATCCATTTTCGCTCGTGGATCAAGAATAGAGGCAATAATCAACATTTTGTTTATCTTTCCTGTGGACTCCCAATACTTGTCAAATTTTTCCCTCATACTATAAGCCATAGAGGACACCCAAGGATCAGTACTTTCTTGCAGTGCAGTCAATGAACTCTCAATTAAGCCAATAGTATCATAACAAAGATTAGAAGTCACACTCAAAGAGGCAGAAAACAATAATGTGGCATCATAAAATACCTTCAAAAACTTCACAATCCGTTCAGCACTCTCCCAGTCATCCGGTCCAGGTGGACCCACCCTTCTAACATTATTTTCTTTCTCAGCAAAGAATGCCTCATAAGGTTTATCCACTTCTGCCATTCTATCAAATGCCGTTTGAAATTTCAGCGCAGTCATCAACATCAAATAAGTGGAATTCCACCTGGTAGGACAATCCAAAACAACAATTCCTTTTGGACAATTCACCTGCTCAGCACATTGTTTAAATGTCCTCAGCCTCATGCTGGAGGATCACACATACTTCACTGCATTGCGAATAGCGGTAACACTAGCATGCAACTCTCTCAATCCTGAGACAACAATCAAATTCAAAATATGTGCACAACAACGCACATGCATATATTGTCCCGCCAACACAAGTGCATCATCATTCCTCCAACTAAGCAACTGCATAGTGACATAACCAACAGCACTATCATTTGCAGTGGCATTATCAACAGTTATTGCAAACAACCTCTCTATCCCCCAATCTTGTAGGCAAGCCACAATCTTTTTACCAATCGACTTCCCTCTATGATCTTCGATGGCGCTAAAACTAATAATCCTCCTATTCAAACACCAATCACTATCAATAAAATGAGTTGTAATCACCATGTAGCTCATGTTTTGAACAGAAGTCCATAAATCAGTTGTAAGAGACACCCGCTGCTTGTTGTTGCAAATCAAACTCTTCAACATTGCCTTTTCCTCCAAAAATAACTCCATAACATCTCTACCAATTGTTCTTCGAGATGGCATAACAAACTGAGGGATAGCTACACTGCAGAAATGCCTAAAGCCTTTGTTGTCTACAAAACTGAGTGGCAACTCACCCATAATAATCATTTTAGTTACTGCCCTTCGACACGCGTCTTGACTCCATCCTTTACCCAAAACCAAATTACTTGCATTTTCTTTGCCGCCCTCGGATGTCAAATTTTGTTGACTTCCACTTTGTTGTGCCCGAAATGTCTTGTATGATTCACATGTCTTTATATGCCTTGTCATATTTGTAATCCCATCAAGCCTTGAATGACATTGATATTGCTTACCACAATAGTTGCAGATACATTTATTTGGATTATCTTCGAGTAAAGTGAAATGATTCCATACTGCCGATCTTTTCTTCATTGGCGGTCTTTTTCGCTTCGCCTTTTCCTTTCCTCTATGGGTTCCTTCCATTTGTACACTTTGGTCTTCATCGTCACTCATTGAATCCGATCTTGAGTGTCCAAGCATCTGAATATTCAAAATAATAATTAATAATCATTAATTCAAAAATCAAAACACATAAATATTATTAACATAATCAATTAATATTATTTCAATTATTAACTATTATTAACAATTATCAATTAATATTATTTCAATTATTAACTATTATTAACAATTATCAATTATTATTATTTCAATTATTAACAATTATCAATTATTATTATTTCAATTATTAACTATTATTAACAATTATCAATTATTATTATTTCAATTATTAACTATTATTAACAATTATCAATTATTATTATTTCAATTATTAATAATTAACAAAATTTTTATTATTCGCTAGCTATTAGCTAACACCATTTTCATATATCCATTGTGCTTGATTGTTATAGTCTATTCGCTAAAGAGAGCCAACGATAAAAAAATAATAATCAATGAAATAAAAAAACCCACCAAATCACCAATCATCAATTTCTTTTTATATATGACAAAAAAATAATTTCTAATGAGCTCAATAATTAACAAAATTTCCTTGATTTTATTACTAATATTTATAAATACATAATTAGTTAATTACAACAATTAAATAATAACCATTAACCAATTACTCAATTACATAATAAACTATTTAGCATATATATAATTAATTAATTAATTATATAGTGTATAGCTAATAGCTGTATTATATAACTTATATACCGTGAGCGTGAGGCGTGTCTGGCGTGAACTGAAGTTACTGGAAAGTGGAAAGTGGAAAGTGGAAACTAAAAGTCTGAAACAACTTGGGAGTTGGGAACTTGAAACAAGTTGAAGGCTTGAAGCTTGAAACTTGAAAATGGAAGGTGGAAACCGAAAAGCTTCAAAATCGGGTTCGGGTGGAGAGGATTCGGCCTTCAAGCAGCAGATCGGTGGCCACGGCTTACGGCTGGACGGATGGGATTTCACTTGGCAGCAGATCGCGGAGATGCAGACGGCTCATGGCTCACGGCTGGTCGCGACTTCACTTGGCAGCAACAGATCGTGATTTCTTCAGCAGTTGGCAGCAACAGATCGCGGCTTGTAGTGGTTGGTTGGTGGTTGCAGACTTGCGGGTTGCGGCTGCCTTGTTCTGTTGTTAAGTTGTTTGTGTTTGTTTTTAGTTGTTTGGACTTGTGAGTTGTGAGTTGTGGCCGACAGCGTGTGTGTGTGTGTGTTAGGTTTGCGAGTGACTGTGCAACGTGTGTGCGTGCTGTGCAGCTCGTGTGTGTTCTGTTCTGTCATTGTGTTGTGTGTGTGTGCTGTGCAAGTGTGTTGTGTCATCTGTGTGCAGTGTGTGCAGTGTGTGCAGCGCAGCAGCAGCGTATGTGTGTGTGGCTGTGTGCTGCTGTGCGCGTAGCTTGTGACAAGGTCAAGTTGTGTCACTTGTGTGTGTGTGTGTTGGGCAGCAGCCGAGACCGAGAGTGTGTGGCTGTGTGCAGTGTTCTTGACTTCTTGTTAGCCTTTTCCTTTATAAATTCATATCGAGCTAGAGCTACCCACTGAAGGTAACAACTTTAGAAATTCTTCATTTTACCACATGTTTAAATTTTAATTACGAGTTCCCGCAATCCGCATCATGATAAGGATTTCTTGAATCCCTTTTTTTTGTTTTTGTGGGGTTTCTTTTTTTCCCCAAGCTCCTAGTACATGGAAGATGGAACACATCAACACAACACATAATTAAACATAGAAATAATAAGCTTATTAATTTATTATATATAAATTATGATAACAAGATGGTAGGCTCACAGTCACACTTCTGAGGATTTTGAACAGAGTAAACAGATTCTATTTGTCTGCAAGAGAATCGCGACATGAATATATAGAAGTAGCTAACTGTTAGCTTAAAGTTTTTTTTTTTTGGAACCCGATCGGGTATTCGGATCGGGTCGGGTTTGACCCGAACCGATCACAACCCGATCGGGTTTGTAAATTTTAAACCAATCGGGTTTCGATCCCGACCCGATCCGACTCAAACCCGAAATTTTTTGGGTCGGGTCGGGTCGGGTCGGATTGGGTAAAATGCCCACCCCTAGTTTAAGGGTACAACCTTCAAGTTACTAAAATATCATTAGTTTCGTATCACATGATGTGAGATCAGTAAGTTACAGCTGGCTATAACTTAACATTCGCCTTTATTTAAGGTCAGCATTTGCTTTTATTTAAGGGTACAATCTTCATTTGAAAATTCTCTCGGTTGTTTCTTCGGGCCAGAACCATCTTTTAAAACAAAGCCCACCGGCTGACGGACTTATTAGCTCGAAAGCTAAAAAGAACTGAAACCCCGCGCTCCAAATTTGCGGTACCACGCTTCCCGCAGGTATCACCGCCCCCGACGGTGACAACCTGTCACCAAGCCGTCGAGCCCGCCACGCCGTCGCCGTCGCCTCTCGTCAGCCTGCCACAGCCACGGAGCCACTGGCTCACGCTTTGGCTTCAACAATATCTTTGGTGAGTTTATTTTTTCTTCTTAATTTTTTTTATTGTTATCTTTATTTATTTTTGTTTTCTTTAATGTTTAATCTTTTAATTTTGATCTTTAGTTCCTCTTGTATTCTTTCTTACTTAGTTGATTGTTAAAGGAAAAGAGGAATATGTAATACACTCTATATAATGCATAGATATTGCATTAACAGTTAAAATAAAATAAGTAAAATAACCTGAGACTTTAATTGTTTACGTTTAAAGATAACAAATGCAGTTACTAATTCTACTTATCAGTTTGTGCGGTTATAGCTAAAAACTGTTCATCCATTAGACTTGTAGAAACTTGGAATTCTAGTTTGATAGAAATGTTTAGTCACTAGTACATTTGGATTTTATTTCTATTTAATTTGCTTGGTTCTTCATTAAAAGACTACATTTTAATTTTGGCAGATTTTATCTTTTAAGAAACATGGCTGTTGACAAAGACAAGCCTCAAGATGAAGCTTCAATATTCCGATTCTGCAAAATCATTCTCGGTTGGGATTACTTTCGCCTGGTCAAAGAATCCCAAGTACACAAATATACTTGCTCTCTCCATTTTACTTTTATATCTTGTTAATAATAGAGTTCTGATTTTTTTCTATTTATGTCTTTGGCAAAGGAGAGAAATGACAAAAATAGTAAGAAAGTTGACAGGGAGAAATTGGGTTTAAGAGAAGTAAAGGATACTTATAAAGATGTTGATGATTATTTGGCCACTTTTGAGCCACTTTTGTTTGAAGAGGTCAAAGCTCAGATCATTCAAAAGAAAGACGAGGAAGAAGGTATTTCTCTTTTGTAACTTCTGTTTTGTTCCCCAGAGCGTTTGAGATTTTAAAAGGAGGAGAATTAACTTTAATTGTTGTTTTTAATGTCCTTTTAGCAAAAATTGGTACATAATTGTTTGAGGTAGAGAATTACACTTATCATGTAGTAGTTTTTCGGTTCTAAAGAGAGTTTGCAATTAGAAATGAAATGCAATTTCAATTTCAATTTCATTGTGTTATGTTGTTTGGGTGTTGTTGCCACAAAAATTGTTGGTACTATGCTGTTGAGGTGTTTTTTTACATTACATTTCTTTCAATTTTTTTCTTGGTAATTATTTTGAGTTCTATTTCATTATTCTTCTGGGCAATCTGAAATCTAGAATCTGACCCAAAAAGCTGTGTTTGGTAATTGCAGTGCAAGAATGGAAGCTCAGGTTGGTCATGGAATGTGGTGAGGCTGATGGGTTTCACTTGCCTTCAGTTACTTATGAAGCTGATGAGGTGGAATCAATATCGCCGAATGATCTTTTACTGCTTTCCAAAGAAGAGGTAACCAAATCAACAAAAAAATTTCCAACATTGTTTTTGCCCGTATACTTACAATAGTAAATGACGTAAGTTTTAGATCTCATGTTATGTTTTAAGGAAATAATCAATACAGGCTCTAACTTTGGTTCCCAGCTTATGGAAACTCAAGGAGTTCATGCTTTTTAATATAATAACATGATTTGACTTGAGATTTTTCTTCTTCTTTTTTAATTTATTATTTTTTAATCCAAATATAATTCTAAGTAGGTGGTTTTGTTTTGTTTTTTGTTCTTTCTTCCCTTTTCTAGATCATGTTCTCTTTTTTTTTTTCCTGCATGTTTCTAATAAAGTTACTATAGCTTCTGGTCTTGACTGTTGGGAGGTATATTGCTCATGCAGTTCAAAGAAGGTTCAACATTTCCAACAACATATGCATTTGCACTGGTGGAGCATTGCCAAGCAAATCTTCTAAGACTTAGAATGTTTTTAGCTGGAGAGGTCATACACATAAATAAAGATGCTGTTAAATCTCAAAGGCTATTGAATATGCATTCGCTTATCACTTCTTCCGTCAGTGCAGTAGAGAAACGTTTGTTCAGTCTAAAGGTAAGCCAGTCTCAACATGTACAAGAGATCAATCATGTTCTTGTAACTTTTATCCCCAGCTGTGTTGGACTTTAATTTTCTTGCATTTATTTGTTTGTGTTTTATTCATTGTGTTAGTTACAAAACATAAGAGAATCTAAATTTCAAGATAGTCATGTAAAACATTTTAAAAATTACCTAACTATTATGATTTTAAATTTGAAGAAAGAAATGTGATTTCATTTGTTGTTTGGATATCATATAGTGAGTGAAGACTAATAATTAACGATATGGGTCCATCTAATAGGAAATGGAGATCATTGGAGAAAGTTGTTTGTTGTTTGTTCTTGTTTCTCTCTAACCTTTCTATGCTAACCAAGTTCTAAACTAGAGATTGCTGGAAGTCCCTAGAACCTTGGTAATTAGGAAACTTATGTGATCATATCCCAGGTGGGTGTCCCAATGGTTTGAATCTCTAACTCCTGATTGCAAACTGAAGGTCTCAACACTGTTAAGAAAAAGTGGTAACTGATTATGCATGTTTTCTGTATGGTGCTAATCTTGCATAGCTTAACCATTTACACCATTGGCAAATGCTGTTGTATACACTGACATGCTTTTGGCAACGTTATTTAGATGGAGGATTTGTAGTGCTTTTTAAGTGAAAAGGTTCAATGGGTATGGAAATCAAGAAACAGTTTAAATGGGTATAGCAATCAAGAAACAGTTTATTGATCAATTAGAAAATTCTAAGATTACTTTTCTCATCCCTTGACAGGGTATGGACATCCCATGATCAAGCCAGCTATTTTATTTTAGGTATGACAACATAATTTTCTGGAAGTACCATCCATAATATGTCTTTCTTCATCTTGGTGTGTGATTTGTAGGAAAAATAATCAGACTAGTAATCATCTTTTTCTTCATTGTAATGTAGATTCAAGATTGGGGCTATAGTGATGAAAAGGCCAAAATTCATGGGTCATTTTGGTTTCATTTAAGTCCTTGTTTTAAAGAGTGTGATTGCCTTCGAAAAATGGAAGAAATTAATGCAAGTTTTTTTTTATTTTTTTGTAGTTTCTTAATAAAAGGAAATGTTGACATTTAATGGATGTAATATTTAATGCAGATTTGCAGTTTATCAACTATTGCTCGTGAATATCTTGCTCTGAGATCAGTTGGCTCCCTCCCTTTCAAGGATTTGATATTATCAGCTAGCGAAAAAAGCTCTGGTTCTCAAGACCAGAGTTGGAAAATTCCTGGACTGCTACATGAATATATCAAAGAAAATCATAATGCCTCTCAACTCGAAGCGATACATGTAGGTTCTTTCTTGAATTATATTTTTATTCAAATTCCAGATTTACATAAATCTTACCACACTAGCCCATCCTGCTCTGCATCTCTTCGAGCTTGCCTTTACTAGACTTTAAAATGCTATTGTTTATTGCAGGAAGGTCTATTGCGTAAAGCCTTTGTCCTGATACAGGTTTGGTTTGTGTTCTTCTTGTTCTTATGTGACCAACTTTATTTTCATCTTATTGTGTCCACTAATGGAATAATTGTCAATTATTTTGTTACCAAATATATTGAATTGAATTGATCTAATCTTAGTTACTTGACCTGTGAAAGTGTCTGAGGATGTGCTAGATGAGATGCATTTGTGAATTCTGGGAATCTATTCAACCCTTTAGTTATCAATGATATCTTTTAGTGTGCAGTTACGTGGCAGTTTCTTTTACTTAAATTTGGGTATAATCTGATTACAAATTAAGTTTATTAACTTTGGAAATTGGAAACTGCCTGCATTCCTTTTTTCCAGGGGCCACCAGGTACTGGAAAAACACAGACCATTCTTGGACTTCTTAGTGCTATCTTGCATGCAACTCCAGCTAGAGTGCATTCCAAGTATGATAATATTTTTTTATGTTCTTACCATCTTTGATTGACTGAAATAACTGTTAGTACTTCTATTTTGTGGTGATCCGAAGAAATGCAGTAGGGGCAGTAGGGGATATGTTATGCATTTTCCATTGTTTTCCTCCAATATTAATCTTTGTTTGTTGTTTATTTTTCGTGCAGGGGTGGATTGCGTGAAATAAAGCGGGGACCAGAACTACCGATGCATGAAAAGTAAGTCATAGTTGCTAACTCAAGTGTTCTATTTTCACGATCTTAAGCACTACTTGCACTTGCTCAGGGATTGCTTGAGTGACTTCTATAATTTATTTTTTACAACGCATCTAATAAAACTGCTTTAATATAATTAGTACATGGGTTTGTAATGTTTAAATATTTCACAGATATAATCACTGGGGACGGGCATCCCCATGGTTAGTTGGTGCCAATCCTAGAGATAATATAATGCCTATTGATGGTGATGATGGTTTTTTCCCTACCACTGGAAATGAGTTGGTAAGTTAAGAGTTTATATTGAATAGATTAGATGCCACTGAGTCATATGTCCTAACCTAAAGTAATGTACAGAAACCAGAAGTAGTTAATTCTAGTCGCAGATATCGTGTACGAGTGCTGGTATGTGCCCCATCAAACTCTGCGCTTGATGAGATTGTGCTGCGCCTCTTAAACACGGGTACAAGTTTCTCTAGCACGATGGTCCGTGCTTTTTGGAAGTTTGGCTGCTTTTCTTCTATAACACCAAGCTGGATGTCCTTTGATCCTTTTGTGGTATTTTCATTTTGATTGCATCATTCTCTGATTATCCTTATGCATTTTTAGGGATTTAAATTTGTAATAAAGATAAATAAATAGTATAGTAAAGTTCAGTGTATATTGGGACCTATGTGTATCTGCTTTGGTGGACTGGTGATGCATTTTCCTTGTAAAATTTAGAATGAGAAAATACATTATTATCTACCTTTTAGTTGTACTAATAAATTTCCATGCATCTAGTATTGGTGATATGCTAATAGCCGAAATAATAATATTTTGCTTAAATGCTTTTCTTTTTTATCCACAGGGATTCGTGATGAAAATATCCGCTCATATACTCCGAAGATTGTGCGGATTGGTCTTAAAGCACATCATTCTGTCAATTCAGTTGCCATAGATCACCTTGTATGTATCTGGCAGCATTCAAACCATAAGCAGCAATCAAACCATACTGCTTTATCGCTATTGTAATTTGTTGTTAATTTTGTTTGTGCTGACTCGGTGGAATATTCAAACCTTTTGCAGGTGGAACAAAAACGTGATGACTCGGCTGCTGATAAACAGAAGCATGGAGCTACAAGAAAGGATAGAGATAGTATTCGCTCTGCTATTCTGAATGAGGCTGTAATTGTAAGTTATTTTAGCCTTATGTTAAAATTCAATCAATATGTCATATTCTCCATTGTTAACTTTTGTTTTATTGGCAGGTCTGCTCCACCCTTAGCTTCAGTGGTTCAGCACTACTCAGTAAATTGAATCATGGTTTTGATGTTGTTATAATAGATGAAGCTGCCCAAGCTGTAAGTTCCAGTAATTTAACCTCCTCTTATTGACAATTGATATTTAGTATGAATTATCTGAATACTGTTGTCTTGGAAATTGAGATGTGTTTGGGTGTTCTTGGATTCCATCAGTTTCGTACAACATGATGAAGGATCAACTTAATTTGTATAGCCTTACAACTAAATATTCTCTTTGACCTGTGACGTTCGAAATTAATAGAAGAATATATTGTAGAATCACACAGCTCAATTGAATAGTGAATATAGTTATGCAAAACTGTCTGACACACGAGGAAGCTTTTATCTAATGCTTGACTTCTGAAGTCAGTAAGATGGTAGCATTTAAAAAGTGCCTACAGTGCAGTTTAGAGGTTTAATATATTAAGCACAGCAATTACTGGTACATTTTCTCTACCTACTAACAACATAAACTTTCCCTCAGGTCCTTTTATATATTTTCATGGAGGGCAATGAGGAAAGCATGCATTTATTCTCTTTTGTGTTTGGAGTCTTGCATTTATTTAGTTTCTCAGTTTATCACCATCGTGCATTGTCAGGTGGAACCTGCGACTCTTGTTCCCTTGGCAACTGGATGCAAACAAGTATTTCTGGTATATTTATGATGATAATTCTTGTTTATTTCTGGTATATTTATGATGATAATTCTTGTTTTTTATTTCTCAATCATTACCATTATACAATTACTCATCTTGCTGAACATGTATCTGTAGTCAAATATTTCTCCTTCACGGGTGCATACAATGGCCAATCTGCTGATTGTTGTTCACATTTCTATATTTGTACCACTGCATGTACCGTTGATCTTTATGCTGTAGTTAATCGTATTAATTCTGTGAATTTTTTGCACCATTTAGGTCGGTGATCCTGTTCAACTTCCAGCCACTGTTATTTCTCCTGTTGCTGAGCACTTGGGGTAAAACACTGTTTTCTTTAATGAAATTGCTTTATTGATTTGTGGCTGATTTTTAGAACGCAATTAGTGTTGCTCTCATGTTTCTTTATTGAAGGTACGGCACAAGTTTGTTCAAAAGACTTCAAAGAGCTGGTTATCCAGTGAAGATGCTGAAGACGCAGTACAGAATGCATCCAGAGGTTAGATTAGAAAATCCATAACTGGTCTTTGTTAAGATTGATTCATAAATAAATTTTACAAAAATTTCAACTGAGTTGTGAAAATCGTTACTGGCCATCTAAGGATTTCAATAAGCATACACCCAATTATAGGTCTAAGCAGATCCTAGATTAGTGGGTTCTGAATAGCATAGACCTTGTAATCTTATCTAATCTAAACTATTCCTTCAGTAGTAACATTACAGCTTCAAGGTTTTGTATGAGTAACTCAAACCTTATACTGCTATTACTTCTCTCTCTCCGCCTCCTCGACCCCCCTCCGCCTGGGTGCGTGTTTCCTTTTATTTCATATTCCCACTGTCCTCTTCCATTTACTGACCTTGTAATCTTATCTAATCTAAACTATTCCTTCAGTAGTAACATTACAGCTTCAAGGTTTTGTATGAGTAACTCAAACCTTATACTGCTATTACTTCTCTCTCTCCGCCTCCTCGACCCCCCTCCGCCTGGGTGCGTGTTTCCTTTTATTTCATATTCCCACTGTCCTCTTCCATTTACTGAGAGGTACTAAAGAGTTAGCAGCTGATTTTGAATTGGAGCCACTCAAGTCATCTCCTGTTTGGGAGCATATTTTTGTAATAGATGTCTGGTTTTTTTGGTTTGACACATCCCAAACCCTACCAACTCATATCTTGATTGATAATAACTATCCCTGAATAGTTGGTTACTCTTTTGTTTATTTGTCCAAATATATTTATGAATCAGGTAAGAAGCTTTCCTTCAAGGGAGTTCTATGATGAGGCATTGGAAGATGGGTCTGATGTCGAAGATTATACTACTCGTGACTGGCACGAGTACCGCTGCTTTGGACCATTTTCCTTCTTTGATATACACGAAGGAAAAGAGTCCCAGCCTGCTGGAAGTGGATCATGGATAAACATTGATGAGGTTGATTTTGTCCTCCTCCTCTTTCATAAATTGATTAGCATGTATCCGCAGCTGAAATCAAGTTCTCAGCTGGCGATTATATCCCCCTATAGACATCAAGTGAAGCAATTCCAAGAACGATTTAAGGAAACTTTTGGAGTGGAGTCGCAAAAAGTAGTGGATATAACTACTGTTGATGGTTGCCAGGTGATGTGGCTATTCTTCTCTTCTTTAAAAACCATCCTTATCTGGTTCCTCTTCCCTCTGTGAAATTTACTTTTTAAATCAACATTTGATTTCTGCACTGAGATGGTCATGTTTAGCCATGCGTATTTCATGCACGTGCACACTGCATGCATGCGTACAGCAGCTGAACTATTGGCCCTGTTTCTCACAGCTGAACTTGAGGCTTTTATTTCTCTTTCTAAGTTCTGGACTTTTCTGCCAGTATATGGAAATGGTTCAAACTAATCTGTTTTGATTTCTTTTCCTCCTAAAAGGCCGGAATTTCAATTTCTACAGACCCGGCTTTGCTTTATTTTCTGGAATTCTACACTCCTTAATTTTCTGGTATGTCTGTTTGGCTATGCAACTATTGTGTCATTGACTATGAAATTTAACCCAAAAAAGTTATCCTTTTTTCAGGGTCGGGAGAAGGATGTTGCGATTTTCTCGTGTGTTAGGGCAAGTGATAAGAAAAGCATAGGATTTCTTGCAGATTATCGGCGTATGAATGTTGGGATTACCAGGGCAAAGTCTTCTATACTGGTAGGGCATTATAGTAACAAAAATCAAGTTGTTTTAGGACTTGGCTTTTGACAAATCATGGAGTTGACCCTCTCATATGAGCAAATGTCCGTTTCCTTCTTTAGGTGGTAGGTTGTGCATCAACTTTGAGGGAAGACAAGCATTGGAATAACCTAGTTAAAAGTGCCGAGAAGCGAGATTGTCTATTCAGGGTGAATATTATCTTTACTTTTTCCTGGTGTTTTTGTTAAGTCAAATTACACTCGCATAAAAATAAATAATAAATCAACCATTGATACTGAAATCGTCATTGTTGACACTTGTTTCCAAAGAAAACGGGATCTTAATGTGCATCATCTTCCTGAAACGGAAAATTGGCAAGAGATAATAACTCTCACAAATCAGAAGTCTAAAGTGATGAAGTTCCTCTTGCAGGTGTCAAAGCCCTATGCTTCGTTTTTCAGTGATGAAAATTTGGAGTCCATGAGGAAGAATGCCACGACAGATAATGTCCAAGGGGCAGATGGGCATGTACCCCATGATGATGAAACTATGCATTATGCTAATACAGGAGATGCCGACCAGGGGCAAGCAGATGATATCGACAATGCAGATGGAGATGCAGAGATGTACGATGCTGATGAGTGACTCCTATCATTTAAACGTGACATTACTCTTGTTTTATGTCGTACAGATGCCTGCAAACCTTGACCACTTCGCATCTTCTGTGGTCTGTTAACTTATCGATAAAAATATTTACTTCAATTATAAGAAATGGGGGATCTCTTCAATGCCGTTGTATAGGAATGTAATTACTGAAAATTGAGCACCATTCATTTTTTGGTGAAGTTGGAAATATGATCGGTTTAAATTTTGGAATGCCAAATTTTGTTTGTTGTTTTAACCTTATTGTGTTTTTTTCAATTAGCCTTTTCTAATTGCCTCTTGAAAAAATGAAAACAAAACTGACCGATGTACAGGAATGTAGTTAATGAAAATTGAGCACCATTCATTTTTTGGTGAAGTTGGAAATATGGTTGATTGAAATTTTGAAATGCCAAATTTATTTGTTGTTTTGACCTTATTATGTCAATTGACCTTTTGTAATTGCCTCTTGAAAAAATGAAAACAAAAGCAACACAACAAAAGAAAATATTGGTTCAGCATTACTGCTGGAAAATTTGTTCGTTACTAATGCCAACAAACGTGATGGCATCAACGCGTTCAATTTACATTTGACAAAAAGTTTTACAATTATTCAACAAAATAGCATGAACAAAAACCCAAAGCAAACGGCAGCGTTTAAGTTCAACACGTGTCCATCTGCAGGTGAATGTGATCAGTTGAGTTAGTGCAAGTGCACAGCATACGATCCTCATGATGCTGACGTGGCCTTCCAGATCTCGACCATTTTCTTCATCCGACGGCGCAGATTTCTCCACCAACGAAAACCTCACTGATCTTCCGAGATCTATTCAGATCAGTCGTCATCGGCGCCGGCGATGGTGAATCCAGAGTCAAAACATCTTGATTTTCAGCCGGTTCTGCAAGAAAGTAACCGAAAAGACTAGCCGATCCCCGTGACGGAGCAGGAGCTGGAGGCGACACAACAACCGCGCTATCAATCGGAGATGAGGAAGCCGGAATTGTCTGCGACGGAGAAACAACTGTGTGGTGGTTAAAGGGAGAAGAATCTGTAAGGTTCTTGCGGTTAGTTGGAGTTCTTGGAGCATTCGCTACTGGAGGAACCGGAACGGTGTCGTTAACATTGGAAGAACTCGTACGGTCCGTGTCTTGCTCAGCCTTCTTGTGCTTAATTGGCTTCCCCGTCAAAACTACATGACCTTCCGGCGATTCCGCCGGGGTATAGCCATGAAGACCTTCAGATCCTGGTGCCGGAGGAAGAACCGGAAACGAAGCTGGTATTGGCACCTGCGACGGAGAAACAATGGTGGGATTAACCGGAGAAGGATTTGTTTGAATTCTTGGAACTAACGGCAGCGGAGGAAAGGCAGCGGTATGATTAAGCGGACGAAACCAAACGTTGCCGTTTGAGTGATTATTATGAATCGGAGAGCGAAAAGTGAGAATGCCAGCTAAGCCGTGAACTGCCACGTAACTGCTGTAGTACAAGCCGGGCATGACGACCTGGACGCCGCCGACGAGGAGAGCACCCGAGTCGCCTCGGGTCACGTGCAGGTCACGTGAGGGCAGGAGAGTTGGGAGACGAGAGGCGTTGTTGTTGTTGTTTGAGGGGGAGATCAGTTGGAGGAGCTCGGTCCAAGACAAGCGGAGAGGGAGGACGTGGAGGCGGAGAATGGAGAGGTAAAACGGCGGCGTCTGGGTCATGTCGACGGCAAAGAGAGAGGGGTCTGTGGGGGCGAAGAGGGTTAAGGAAGGGAGTGAGAGGAGGTCGAAGAGGAGGTCGGAGGTTGCGATGGCGTTGGCGAAGAGAGTGTGGCCGCCGGCGTGGAGGAGGAGGAGGACTGCGTCGAGGTCGCTGGTGGGGATTCCGGCCGGGGTGGTCGGAAAACAGAGAAGGATTGTGAGAGTGAAGAGGATCGTCGTCATCAGAATCTTGTGGGTTGCCATTTTGTTGGGTATTAAATTGTGATTTGTGAGTGTGTGGGAGAGAGGGAGGATTCTGTTAAATCTGTCGTAAGTGAAGCAGAGAGAGAGGGTGGTTAGTTTTGGCGGGCTTTCATTTCAGAAGGTATATTTATCTAATGACGATAGTACCCTTGGTTCTTGGAAGTTATAATTTATATTATAAATCAAGTTTTATCTACCAACAAAGTATTGGCTCCATACAATGGAGTCTCCTTAAGTGGCTTGATTGGGTTTGCTCCTCAGTTCGAGTCGTAGGGAAGTCGTCTTTGTTGAGAGAACTTGTGCCTCTCGGTTCAAGTAGGGACTTCTAGTCTGGATTGTGGTACGGGCTTAAAGATGCCTCCCACAATTAGGGCCCTCCCCAGGATACTTTGTGGTCAAAAACCAAAAAAAAAAATAAATCAAGTTTTATCTAACGCAACAAGAAGAAGAGATTGTTTTCATAAGGCAATTAAGAGATAATCGGTTAAAATAAGGAGAGAAAAAGGAAAAAATAAATTACAAAAATGTCACGTGTCACAATATATTACAAAGGCCAGCAAAATCTTAGATAAGTACCGAATTTAAATCCATATTAATATGTGCAGAAGTACCGATTTTAAATCCATATTAATATGTGCAGCAGAATTAGTGTTGTGTAATATACTTATGAGGAATTGATCATGGCACTCATTATTATCCAAGGCAGCAATACTACGAACCAGCAATGGCCCGCCAATCAGGCACCATCTCAAGATCTGATCATGACCAAAACAGATATCATATTCATATGTATAGCCAACCAAAATTAGAAAAATAAAATAAAATAAGACCTTAGGATATGGTTTTTGCATATATAATATCATATACATTGAGGGATCTTCCATCAAATACATCTTCATAAGATCCAAAGATCGTTGAAGTTCAAGATCAGCATTCGAATCCATTATCAGTATCCTCAAAAAATTATTATTTCAGAACAAATTAAATTTATGAATGTGTGTATACTTAGAATATTATTGTTGAATAAATTTGGAAACCCAATTTTGTATACCCCTTGATTTGAAGGATGGATAATATCACGACTATGTCTAAGCGAGTTAGGAGATACTTCATTGACATTAATTCAAGTTTATCTTGTAACATAACAGTATAGTGTGAGATAGCAGCATAGCATCCTTCTCCCATTAAAAATAATAATAATAATAATAGTATAAATCCTTTCAATAATTCTTGCTGTGATACTCATTTATCGTCTGATCAATTATATGATTAATTTCACATGTGATCAATTTTATAACTTATGATATTACTTATTACTTTATTACACTCATCTATTGTGTGTTAGTTAAATAAGTAATTTAGCATCTAATGGATAAATAAGTTATACTAATTTTAACACCTAATAGATAAGTTAGTAATTTTAAATTCAGAACCACCAGCCCATATGTTAGCCAATTTATTAATAATACAAATAAAATACACCTGCATCATCTCCATGAGCACAGGAGAATTTCTATAATATCTTAGAGTTACCATCTCAATCATATAACAAGTAAATAATGTTATGGTATGTGTATATTTATTTTAAAATACCAACATGCAATTGATGCTTATATAAAATTTAAATATACATATTTTACATGTATTAATTGATCTTACTACCTCTAATATATTTTTAAAATTTTTCAAGTAATGGACAATTATTCCACCAGTTACGGAGGGATAGCGAGCCTAATCTTAAGGAGATGGAAAATACTAAGCATACAATAGATAAACATACAATAATATAGAGTTAGTTTCCATTAAAATATCTTATATTCTCTACTTTAATCGAAGTGTGGATCCTAATTTAGATAGGGATGGCAATGGGGAGGGGAGGGGACCAATCTCCCCGTACCCATCCCCAATATTTTGCGTATGTCCCCGTCCCCTCCCTGTTCCCGTCAGAATTACTTAAGAGAATCCTCATCCCCTCCCCGAATAATAACAGGGGATCCCCGAGGGCCCCCGATCCCCGAATAACTAATAATTTTTTTTTTTTTCGATTTTGAGTTAATCATATTAAAAAAAAAAATTCAAATAAAAGTAAAGTTCAAAATATATCTTACATTAATATCCATTACAAAAATCACATACATTAAATTAGTAAGTAACGCAGCATGCAAGGGATACAAACTTCTTTTACAAACTATCATGAACAAATTAATAGTCTAATACAAAATTGTTACAAATAAAATCGAATTTAGATTCAAAATTAATTTTTTCAATGGTGGCGTGGACACTTTATAAATGTGGACTATTCCCTTTACAACACAATAGTTAAATCGGAGCAAATCAAGAGCAAATATTAGATTAGATTAGATTAGATATTAAAATTGTGATTCACTGTGGGCAATTATAACATCTAAAAATAAATAAATAAATAGATTTAAGTTTAAAATATTTAAAGACTATTAAAAAAAATTTCTGCTAATAGAATCTACTCGGTCTTTTTAATGTCCTAAATAAAAATTTAGGATTTTAATTAGTTAATTAGGCCTAAAAGTTTGATAATATAAATATTTTGATATTTTTTATTTTTACCAATATTTATAATTTTATAATTTAAATTTTATAATTTATTTACTAGTAATTTTAAAAAATTAAAATAAAATTAAAAATTAAAATGGAGAAATGGGTAGGGGATGGGGATTCCACCTCATCCTCGTCCCCTCCCCGAATAAGAAATTGGAGAAAAAAATTTTCCCATCCCTTCCCCGAATAAGAAATTGGGTCTGAAATCATCCTCATACTCTTTCCAAATGAGAAAAATCCCCGAGAGTACCCGTCCCCGTGGGGATTTTTGCCATCCCTAAATTTAGACCATTGCATTTATATTTAATGGCCTTTTTTTTTTTGTGAAATCTGCATATGTTAGGGCCTACTATGTGTAGATTTTAAAAGCTATTGGATCCAACGGCTCCAGTCGAATTTGTACTTTAAGTTAAAAGTGCGCGATGGCTTGATGAAATCTACTCCAATATTATGAGTGAGGGCCCGCCATTACAATGTTGCTTTTTTTTTTTTTTTTGAAACTGATTAAGCATCAGGTTACTGTATTATACATAGATATATACAACAGCTATGACAGCAGGTCATTACACTGATATTTACAATCAGATATATATACATGGGACTTATATTATTACATTTTTATTCTATGAAGTACATGCCCATCTGAATACCCCTCACGGAGGAGGGATGTCTCTACTCCACTCGCATTTCGCAAGGGAGAAAGACGTTATAAGAAATCTCCACACAATTATATTTAATTGAGGGTGGTTGAGTCCGTGGGGACTCGAACCATTGCCCTCATAATCATACTTAACTTTGAGGGCAATGGTCTACCACTGGGCTATAAGCCCAAGTGGCAATGTTACGTTTTTTACACACAGTCGGAGTACTCTTTCGTACGTTTGTTGATCGAATTTTTAATCAATCCAAAAAATCTAGATCATACGACAAAGATTATGAGCAAACAGATTATTAAATTAAAAGGATAGATATATTGGCGTATTTGGTTTAAAGTCCATAATCTCCACAGTTCAATATATTTGATATTTACATCTGCTAAATATGAATCAACAATTTCTTGTAATTATTCCATGAAATATATATATAGGAGATTTTATTTTTATAGTTGGACCTATCAGATTTAATGATTTTTACATTATAACCCATTCAAAAGTGATAGTGTAATTATAAGATTTGAATTCAATGGTGAAGAATTTTCATTGGATTCAGTGCTAAAAAGATCAACACTAAAATCATTTCAGCATTTAATCCAAATAATAGTCATAGACATCTTAAGTTTTCTATTCCAAATTTCATTTATTGTTTATTAAGTAGTTGATATTTTTTTAATAAAATCTGAGTGAATTAATTATAATATTTCACCAACTGCTTGATTTATGCCCCATTATTTAGAATAGTTTTCTGCAATAAAAATTTTGAAATAGTGAATTAATTGTAATTCTAACTTGTATATGAATAGTTTCACATCCTTAATTTAACTTATTAGAATAAAAAACTAACTAGAATCCTAACTTAGAGGTTGTTTGTTAAACATATGAGGTTTAAGATTTTATTAATTTTAGACATTTTTTTTAAATTTACTTGTTTGTTTTTATAATTTACGTCTGATTTCAAACATTTATATTTGAATTTTATATCTGAATTCTATCTAAATGTGAAAAAGTCTAAATGAGAAGTAAATATTATATTCTAAAAATTTAAAACTATAAAATTTAATCTTTTTTGTTTTGATTTATATGGACATAAATGTCAAAAATAATATTTTATTCAAATATTAAAAAAAAACATATCATTTAAATTTTTATATTTATATCCATTGAAAATTTAGATCTATTCAGATCTGAGGGGGAAAAAACACTACCTTACTAGGTTTGAAAATTTCCAAACTTGACTTACATGATGAATAGGAACTTTATCTTATTTATTTTAAATTATTTCAAGTATAAAAAATTTATTCGGAATTAATCTCTCCTGTTGGGTGATCTTGGATTCTCATACCCTTTTGCAAGAAAATATATATTTAATACTTATACTAAAACCGATTCTTCCATTAATTAATTTTGTTTCTCTTTTTTGGAGTATTGATTTATATTTTTACCTATGTTTTGTTCAGAAGCTTCAACCGAAACCTGGTATCCATACCTCGTCGTGTATTGATCGACCATATTTCTGGCGTTACATTTAGGAAGGAGTACTGCTCAAAATTTCTGCCAAGGGTAATTAATTCATTTTTGTTTCTCTACTTATAATTTTTGTGATTTAATTAAAGTTAAATTTATAGGATTTTATTGATCTTTCAAAACTAGAAGGAAATAATTTCATTTATATGTTCTTGAGAGTCACGTTTTATATCAGTAAATAATTAATCGTATATACAAGGGAAATTATTGCAATTGCATTAGGGCTACTAGTTTGCTAACATTAATTAAAGAGATAGTTACACCGATTTCTGTGGTCTTCTCACTAAAATCCTCGCGCACAGCTTGTTGAATGAACGTTGATGATTACAATTAAGGGCAAATTTCCTTTAATCTTTAGGGTTTGTGTCAATTTCTCTGGTAGCATATGTATTTTTAAAAATTACACAAAAGGTCACTTTCGTTACTTCCATATCTCTTGAATCTAACTTTTCGAGAGTAAAATAATATCTTTGTATGATATGACTTTTTCTGAAAATAAAAAAAAATGAATGACATAACTTAAAATCAATGAAGTCTCAGCTAGAATACACGAAAAGTAGAGATAATTAAGTATGCTTTTAGGAAAACTTACATACATAAAACCTTCAGAGTATAAGGGAATTTCCTTAGATTTTTTTAAAATGTAAGGACTAACTAAATAAATTGACTTAAATTATAGGCATTACAAGAGCATTAATTTCTCCGACAATTATATGAATAAGCCTTGATGAGTAGAAAGGATGATGTTCCCTATTAATTAGAATATATATAGTAACACAGTTTTGATTTGCTCTTGTAATGACAATTCTGTTCACCTATACGAGCTGCCAGTATGAGTGTCTCTATATCTGTCTTTGAAGTTGAAGGCTGAAGTTTCTCTCTCTCTCACTTTGCTTCTCTTTAATGAAATTGGAATCCTCATGCCAGGTTTATGGAGAGGGACATATATTTTCAAAGAGTTCTGCTATTTGAACGAAATGAAGACAAAAGGACGACAGAAAAAAATTGCCATGTGGGATTAATGGAAATGAAAACTGGGCACGTGAATGGAGCAGGTTTTGTGGCTTTTGTCCCTTACTTTTTTAATTTAAAGAATAAAATAATCAAAAGAATAAATAAAAAGTAACGAAAATAAATGAGCACGTGAATGGAGTTCTGTAGTCTCTCCATTTCTCTCATTTCAGTTAGTGAATTTCTCTCATTTGAGTACGAGAGTTCTTTGTGTTCAGGAAGAAAGGCAAAATTCAAACGAGTTTCAGTTTCTGCATCTCACAAATTCTGCCTCAGCACCTCACAAATTTTGTCTCTGCATCTCAGTTATCACAAGGAATAAATTAGATTTAGATCTACAAACAGAGGTGAGAGATGTTTAAATGGTTAGAATATTTAATTTAAATTGCAAAAATTCGTAGATTTTTATTTTTTATATATTTAAATTGTTATGCATTGTTATGATTTTTTTAATTTAAATGGCTGGAAATAATGGAATAGATTATAATAATTTATGAATGTGTTTTATATATGTTAGGATTTGTTAAATTTAAATTGCTGAAAATAATGGAATAAATTATAACAATTTCCGGATGTGTTTTATATATTTAAGTTGTTAGGATTTTATAATTTAAATTGTTGGAGATAATGGAATAAATTATAAAAATTTGTGGATGTGTTTTATATATTTAAATTGTTAGGAATTTTCGTTACCGGACAAAATGTTATATAAGTTTCTTAATACAAATGTTAATTATTTTGTAGAAATTGAGTATTTGGAAAATGAGCATGCATTTGAAGAGTTGCAAGAAACAAGAGTTAACGATGTAAATGAAATTGTGTAATGTAATATGATGCTTATTTTTATGTATTATAGCAACCAGTCCCACCATATACATCGCAGTTGCATTATTATTCTTCTTCGATGACTCATCAAGGATCTCAAAGTGAGAATTTCCAACAGTTACTACAGCAGCAGCAGCGTAATGAAGATAACAATGATGATACTTGACTTGTATTTTAGCTTTAAATTGTAGTGATGAAATAATGTTGTGTTAAATTGAACTTTAAATTTTTAAAATTATGTTAGATTTGACTTTAAATCTTTGAAATTGTAGTGATGGAATAATGTTTTGTGTTAAATTGAATTTTTAATTTTTGAAATTATGTTAGATTTGTTTAATTTTGTCCGCTTGCAATTTATTTGTTCACGCTATCATGAAGTGATATTGTACAGGCATCGATGGTTTTTTAATTATTATAAAATATTATTTTTTAATTATTTAACAAAAATTGATACAAAATATTGATTTTGTATGACTGAGAGATACAGAGGATTAAATAGGACGAGTGCAGAAAGGAATAAGTGGAGAACGAGTAGTTGAGGATGAGAATAAGTGGATCAGATTTTAAATAATAAAGATATTTAAAATTTTTTATTTTTTATTATAATATTTGTTAAAAGAGAAATGGTAAAAAAATTGGATGAGAGCAGGCGTGAAAGAGCATTTTTGTTCCATTTTTATTCTTTATTTTAATAATTATTATCGGTCCCACAAAAAAAGAAAATTGAATGAGGAAAGGCGTGAAACGGCAGCCAATTTCTGCCGTTTCTGTCGTCCCGTCGTCGTGCTTTCGTCTATTTACCATTTCTCATTTTCAAAACACGAAGTTACGGTAATCGAGATGGGACCTATTAGTCTAGTTTGCACTGGTGATGGAACTGGGATGTTAAGTGTACGGAAACTATTGGCAAACCCAAATGCAGGGATATCATGAAAGTATATTATTTGAAAAATATATAATTGCCACTTGATTTGATGAAAATGGTCAAAATTTTGTACATAATAAATTTTTCACAATTTTGGTTATTGCATCATATATTGATTTTTTTAATTTAAATAGAAATTCTTCTCTAGACCCATAATATCTTTTATAATAATATAGGATCATGATGGTTTTATATGATTGATCTCTTTATATTACATCAATTTGTAGAAAATTATTTGTGGCTCTACTATTATTATAAAGTAAAGATTATGTCTGAAAAATTGGCATCTAAAATAATAAACGGAACATTTTAAAACTTTATAAAATTATTTAACTTTTGTTGTGGCGAAAATGGTAATTATGAAAAAATCTGGATGGGCCCATACCAAACCCCAAGATTTGAAAACAAAGGTCTGGGCGGGCTTTGGTCCAAAGCTGAGGCAGCATTTTATGCCGGATATGTTAATTGAAAATTAACACTCGTATTTAATTTTCGTGTATCCGCGTGCGCCGTTAATTAATTAATGCGCGTATTTAGGATCATTCTCGGATATTTAGATGGCGGTAACAAATTTAGGAAACACACAAAACTTTGGATTCCTAAAGCAATTCGGAAACTTTATGTAATCCTAATTACTCACTGATTTGTGGTTTCCTAATCTTAACCGGACACCAAAATAGAAGTAAAGTATATAAACAGAGCCTTTAAATTAAGATACCCATTTTCATATTTGTCCTATCTTCGCAAATATATTTAGTTTCTTCTTCCGGTTTCACACAATAGAATTAGAATCCACCACCATGTATGCTACAATGAATATTAACGGTGTTGTTGCCAACAACAAAAAGTTTTGTTCTTGGACTGGTTCTGATTCACTGCCACTGCGGCTGCCGCTACTTTCAGTTTCAGAGGAGCACACAATATGTCAACATGCCACCATTCTCAATGGAATGTGTGTGGTATGTGACAAGCTTATGGACGATTCTTATGGCGTTTGTTTTGATTATATTGAGAAGGGTTTGAGGTACAGCATCGATGAAATTTCTCGCTTGAAGAAAAGAAACACCAAGAATCTGTTGAGGATGAGGAAACTTCACCTTGTTCTTGACTTGGACCACACGTTACTTCACTCTCGATGGATTGGTAAGTTAACATCTGATGAGAAATATTTGGAGAAGGCAGCAGCAGCCGCAGGAGAATTTTCTTCTGATAAGATTTCGAGAGGGAATGATCTGTTCAAAATCAAAATTGGTGATAATGTTCTATTGGTGAAGTTGAGGCCTTTTGTTAGATCTTTTCTTGAAGAAGCAAGCAAACTGTTTGAAATTAGTGTTTGCACAATGGGTAACAGAGAGTACGCCACCAGGGCCGTGAAGTTACTTGATCCGGATTGCAAGTATTTTAATTCAAGAATCATTACACGTGAAGATTTCAAACAAAAGGAGAGGAAGTGCCTGGACTTGGTGTTGGGACAAGAGAGTAGCATCGTCATCGTTGATGATACCGAGAGTGTTTGGGGTGGGCGTGTGGAGAACCTGATTACCGTGGGAAGTTATGACTTCTTTAAAGGTAAAAAAAAGAACGATTGCAAGTCTTACTCTGAACAGATGAGCGATGAAAGCGAGAGTGATGGCGCATTGGCTAACATTCTCAGAGCTCTGAAAGCGGTTCATGCGTTGTATTTTGACAATCCGGGTAATCATGCTGCAGGCAGAGACGTTAGAAGTTGCTTGGCAAAAATTCGGAGCAGGATTCTGATGGGGTGTACTATACTGTTCGGCGATGATGATTTTGAGGAGTTACCATTAACATGGTCAAGAGCAGAAGAGATGGGAGCTATTTGCACATTAGTAACTGATGCCTCGATTACCCATGTGGTTTCATCAAATACACAATCTGAGACTTTTGAATGGGCAGAGCAGGAGAACAAGTGTCTGGTGCATCCGCAGTGGATCAATGATGCTTATTTTCTCTGGTGTAGGCAGCCGAACGATGTATCATTCTTTTAAATGTACCCATTTATGTACTAATTCAAGTGTAGCAGTAAATGCACTGATTTTACCACTTAAGGATTCTTTTTCCCAATTTCATGGATAATGATTCAATCAAGCACCAGCTGTTTTCATTCTAATTCCCAGTTCCGCTGCTATATCACAAGGCTTAAATTCTGATGATTAATAATGAATGAGTTTAAAGCGTCGAAAATTGATTATTTCAGCATTAAGTTTTACAAGTAGTAGCTTTGCCTATTGTGCAAGAACGTGTAGGAGTAATACAGGCAGCTGTCATAATTTGATCCAAAGGCCACAGATCTAATCTACATACGACTCATCTTGTGCATTTAAAGCATGCTCCGGGAATTTCATCAAACTCCTCGACGTTTTCATCTAACATTTTGCTAGCTTGCGAAAAACATTGGCGTCCCCAAGTGAAATAGTTTCCAATCTTATTGCTTGCTAATTGGGTCAGCTTAAAATCAGCTTCCTAATCAATCCATTGCAATCACAAATCCGAAAACACAAAACAAGTGTTGTTTAAATTGATCAGCTATAAATTGGTCTCTCATTCTTTGAAATTAAGATTAGGATTTTTCAATAGAATAGACTTTGGTGTTTTTACGCAAAATTCTTAAGAGATTTAATTTCCTGATAAGAGCATGTATTGAATGGTTAATTTTTCTTTAGTTAGTAATGATTTATTTTTACAAAATGAACTGGAAAAACTTTGATTAAGCGAGTCAGTCCTAGATCTGTTTAATCCAAAACAGGAACAACTAGCTCTATTTTTCATGTAGTTGGAAACTTTCATTTCAGGGCACGAACAGCCAAATAACTAAAATATTAAACAATTTTTTATGCATTGCCTATAATGTACCAATTTATCGAAATTTATTTCACTTGAAGAAAATTGATTAAGTGTTGTTCAGTTGCAAAACAAGAAGTGATAACAGCAAAACAAGAACGGGAACACAAAATGAGATACCTCACGTCAAGAAATAAGAAAATTGGGCATCCAAGTTGGGTGAAAGGAAAAAATCCCGTGATTAACTTAGAGCGTGCACGGAAGTGATAAAGAACTGACCTGAGTTCTTCTTTGGCCATCAATAGTTGTACTGAAGAAGAAGGGAATTGCATTTTCATAATACAGAACAAATTAGATCTTAAATCAGTATGATTTACGAAATAAATATGATTGGAAAAAATGTGATGACGATATAAAGTTGGAATTTTAAGTCAATAGGCCTGCACTTTCTTGCACTATTGCAGGGGTGGATCTTAATGGAGACTAGAGCGGGCTATGGTCCCTGTAAAAATTTTAATTTTTTTTTAATATATATGATATCTCCTAAATTATAATAGAAATTAAAAAATATCTCTAAACAATATATACATTATTCACTCTGGCCTCAATAACCAAAGTTTTCAGTTTTCGTCCCTGCACTATTGTACTTAATATATTCAGAACTTATCAATAAAATAGGGGTTTTAACATTTAAGCACAAATCTTGAAAAGAATTTATAAATTCTAGACAGAGGAAAGAAAGGAAGAAAGGTGTCTTATTGGTCATTTGAGCACACTATTTGTTTTTCACATTAACTGGTTGCCTAAGCTTATGTATCTTTCTTTTGTGTGTGCATATATAGATATCATATGCAACCTATTAGATCTTAGATACTATTGTTACGCCTTTCCCTAGAGAGCTTAAACGTTTATCTAGCTATAGTAGTTCCTAAAATGGCATCAAAGTCAAGTTGCGTAGTCCATATATCTTATATGTAGTATAGGTGAGTAGAAATTTAAATAACCCTGTCAGACGCTGAATTAAGCACAAGCTCAAGCTTTTGGATTCTGTGATTGCTGGAAATAATCTATAATTGATTTTTTTACGAACTCATATTCATTGGCACTCTTTGTGGTGAAAAAAAGTGATACCTACAAGGAAAAATCCTTAATATAAGATATAAGATTCCATAAAAAGAATGCAAAATTTTATAGTTGATACGTCTTATTGTATGAGTTCGTGAAATATCAAAACCCTCTTATCAAAACTATCAAAGCCTGAATCACATAGGTGAAAACATATCCAATGCCTTCTTACCTTGACCATCCATTCCATAACCCAATATAATAAAATCCATGATACCACATGATCGTTTTATTTCGTGAACTGTCGTACATATCAATCAAGGCATTCATAACTCAACACACATTTTCACTACAATTCCATGAACCATCTCCTATTGTTGAAATATCCGGCCACTTTAAAGGACGGACAAAACCTATTCATTAGAATATATCCTTCAGTTAAAAAAATTTTAAAATACATCAGAGGTAATACAATAAATTAATGCATGAATGACATTTGTAGTTAAATATAAGATAACCACGCCTTGTATGAAATTTTCTAAAACAAGCACACTCATGTCATAGCATCATTAACTTATTACATGGGTAATATAGTGCCTTTGATATATTCTAAAATTTCTCTCTACACTCATCCTTCTAAAATACCCACTCTCAGTAACCATCATATTCCAATAAAGAACAACATCTATCGGCCACATATTGCAGAGAGGTAACACAGATGGCGAGATTAAAGGAATAGTTAAAATTTTGGTTTGTGGATGAAGTGGAGAAATTGAAACATTGCAAAATTGATGACTTTTTTTTTTTTTTTCATTAAACAGGACTTATTGATGTGAGTTGCTTTATGTTCTCAAATGTCACCTGACTCCTCTGTAGCGAGTATAACTATAACACTTGAGTTTTTCTTCTAAATATGTTACGATCAAATGGTTGCTTCAGGCTACTTTGGCAAAAACTTCTTAGATGAAAATACGCCATACGAGAATGCCTGGTTGCTTGTAGATGCCATAATCAAATAAAGTCAATAAATAAGATGGCCAATTCGCAAACTTTACTTGTCCACCAAATATAGTCACTATTAAATTTCAATACAATCAACCGTCAAATTCACCGAAACAGGAGATATCATGGCCTTTATTTTAGAAAAGAAATGAGATAATCGCAAGAGAAATTTAAAAAAAAAATTCACAGCTCAATTTACGCCAATAAGAAGAAAATTACTAGAGGTTGGCAGCTAAAAGTCCAAATCAATTCGATCGAATAGCAAGTCCATTGGGACTAGTGAAAATTTCATTTGACCTAATACGAACTAGGGGTCGGCGATTCGGTTTCCGAACCCATTCGGATTCGTTTTAGCTGTAAAATTAACTAAAAACCGAACTTATTGCAATTTATCATTTCATGATAAAATGATAAATATTGTCTACTTTCAAATTAATTTTTATTACTTTCTTTGCAGTTATTTGATATTTTTATGAACTTATTGAATCTTTGTTAGTGTTTCACGTTTTATAAAAGTTTTTGAGGTAAAGAAGAAAAAAAGTGGAAAGGCTACAAATTGGTGTGAAGAATTGGAAAAGCCCAAATAGTAAGATTTCAGCTTCATGGATTTTGATTGCTTCTTGAATAAATTTATGGGCTTTATTCACATCATTGGGCTATATCAAAATTGTACTAAAGTTAAGGATCATATTTGACTCATAAATATTGATTCTTGAATGGCTGGTCGAATTTACTATTTGGGCCCATATTAAAAATATATTTTAAAACTATTTTAACACATAGGCCTACTTTATAGGGTGCAAGTCCTATTTTTATTAGAAAAAGGTGAGCTAACACAAATTTTACAAGTCCTACGAGTATTAGAACTAAAGATCTATATAAATACTCGTTAAAAAAAGTCTTGGCATAGAAAAAAAGTGAAGTATCAATTTAGAAGAGAGAACTAGGCGAATTAGAGAGAAGAGATGGTTGTCATAACTTTAATTCAATCAATAAGTCTTTCTTTCTCTGGTCTTTTGTTAGTTTTCTTTAATGGAATTAATATTGAATAATTTAGACATGTGTGAGTGATCTTTTTATCAATTAAGGCTGATTTCAAAATCTTAGACATGGATTTTTATTGATAAAGTTTCAGATTCATAATTTCTTCATCTTTCTCTAGAAAATTTTATATTTCATTAATTTTAGTGTTCAATAATTGCTATCCTACTTGTTTAGGTGGCCAACTAGATAATTTTATGGTGATTTGATTGCTCATTTAGGGTTTTGATCCATAATTGTCAAGAACTATACCTAAGTGGCAGATTATGAACAAATTTATGAGTTTTTGTTCGATTGCATGTGGGTTCAAGATAAATACACTAAGCTATTTGTTTCACAATTCAGCCTATATCTTTTTTTATTTTGATGCTTTCATTAAATTATATTTGGAGAACTTATTCTAGGTTATTTCATGGAAAGAGATTGTTAAAGAGCGTGTTTTACTAGATAGCTAAATAAAGAAAGATCAAGATATTGAGCTTGTAGTTATATTAGGATTGTTTTTCTCAAAAGAAAATTAATGATGATTCAAATAATTGACTAAAATCCAATGTTTAGTAGTGGAAAATGATTCTTTGAGCCATATTTCACATCGTATATAAATCTCTTTAAAATTGTTATCTACAATTTTCAGATTTTCACATCATATATTGCAAATCATGTCCAAATCTCCTCTCCACAAAATGCTATGTATATGTTCATTAATATGTCCTAAGTAGATTTGGAAATTTTGAGTTAATTTCGTTAAGTTTAGATATGATTTTTATTGCAAGTAATGTTAACATGTATATGTTCATAATATTGATTTTGATGATAACAAACTTTAAATGTTTTTTATTAAAATGTTGGAGTTATTCATTAATAAACGAAAGCCTTATAATCATTCCAACTATATTAATAAAAGTTGGATAACTGTTAAACTTGAAATTGGAAAATGATTCTCTGCAATATCTGGCTAACACTATGATTCTGGAAATAAACGGTTCACTGTTTATTGAAACGGTTAACCGATAAAATCCAGAATGAAAATATGTGTTCATCTTGTTACTGGAAACAAACGATAAAGGTTTAACTGAAACGGATAAGACTAACTTGTTCTATAGGTTACTGGAAACAAACGGCGAACCGTTTAATACAAACGGCTAACCGATAAAATTTCAGAGAGGTCATTTCATGAAAATCCTTAACCGTTTAATGTAAACAAATAACTGATGTTTATCTTGCAGGTCTCTGGAATTTTAACGGCGAAAGGGTAATCCTAAACGGCAAACCGTTTATTTGAAAATTGGCCCAACGGTAACTTTGACCAGCCTAAATGGTTAACCGTTAATGGTTAACGGTGAACCGTTTTCCAGCAGATAGTCTATAACGGCTAGTTTTTAAGGTCCAACTATAAACAAGCTCATTCAAATTCAAACAAGATTGATCACAACACAACTATTGAGCTTATATTCAAGAATACAATCTTCATAGAGCTTTAAACACATTCTTGCTTCATCTATTCACACATTGGGCATTGATTTGTAATCTTAAGTATTGTGTGAGAGAAAAACTATTTTTAATCTTTTTCTTTGAGTGATTGTAA
This sequence comes from Citrus x changshan-huyou, assembly GCA_039657385.1. NCBI lineage: Eukaryota > Viridiplantae > Streptophyta > Magnoliopsida > Sapindales > Rutaceae > Citrus > Citrus x changshan-huyou. The sequence continues at coordinate 12,881,631 of CM077549.1, forward strand.
GTGTTGGGATACACTTGGGTTAAGAGATTGGGGATAATCTCTTGTTGTAAAGGTTCATTGACACCTTGGAAGTCAAGTGTAAGCATTTGAAGCCTTGGAGGCTTGCTTAGTGAAATCTTCAAGCCCGGAAAGCTTGGAGGCGTGGACGTAGGCGAGGTTGGCCGAACCACGTAAAAATCTTCGTGTTTGAATCTATCTTCCCTTATCTTTTTATATTGTAATTGATTTAATTGTTATTCCATTAAATTCATTTTAGATTTGCATGATAATCATTTTTAGAATCAAATAATTTTTAGAATCTCAATTCACCCCCCTCTTGGGTTGCACACTTGTATTTCATTTGGTATCAGAGCTTGGTTCTCTTGTTAGGACTTAACCGTCTAGAGTAAAAGATCTATGGCAGCCCAAAATGACTCAACCTTTAGGGAAGGACAGTCCACAACTAGACCACCGTTCTTTGACGGAAATGACTACCCATATTGAAAAACTAGGATGAGAATTTATTTACAAGCACTAGATTATGAAATTTGGGAAGTTGTATGTGATGGTCCGTTTTTGCCCCTAACTAAAAATGAAGTCGGGGAAGATATTCCAAAACCTTCAAGGAAATGGAATGAATTGGAAAAGAGAAAAACTTCTCTAAATTCCAAAGGTATGAATGCTTTATTTTGTGCACTTGATAAGAAAGAATTTCATCGAGTATCTAGTTGTGAAAGTGCCAATGAAATTTGGCACAAACTTGAAGTAGTTTATGAAGGCACAAATCAAGTGAAAGAGTCGAAAATTAGTAGGTACACTCGACAATATGAGTTGTTCCAAATGGAATAAAATGAGAGTGTGTACTCTATGTATACGAGATTTACGGACATAGTAAGCACCCTAAGAGCCCTATGAAAGACCTTCTCAAATAGCGAGAAAGTTAAGAAAATCATTAGGTCACTTCCAAAAGAATGGAGACCTAAAAGAACCGCTATTGAAGAGGCCAAAGATTTAAATATTTTACCTCTTGTGATTTAATTGGTTCTCTCATTTCATATGAAGAAGTTTTGGCAGCAGAAAAATGGCATGAGGAGAAGAAGAAAAGCATTGCTCTCAAAGCTTCAAAATATGAGAATGATGGGGAGAGTGAACCGGATGATGAAGAGTTGGCCATGCTAGCAAGGAGGTTCAGAAAATTCTTCAAGAAAATCGGAGAGCGAAGAAAATTCAGAAACTTCAAGAACCAAAGGGAGAAGAAAGAGGTAATCACATGCTATGAATGCAAGAAGCCGGGCCATATAAGATCGGAGTGCCCACTTATCAACAAACTCAAGAAGAAAGCCATGGTTGCAACTTGGGATGATAGCGAAGAAGATTCAAGTGATGAAGAAGGGTCGCAAGAAGTATCAAACCTAGCGCTTATGGCAATAGGAGAGGATGATGATCTCAATGAGGTAAGTAATCACACCTATGATGAATTGTATGATGCTTTTAAAGACTTGCATAATGAGTTGATGAAGATTGGTAAAAAGAATGTATGTCTTAAAAAGGAAATGGCAAAGCTTAAAAATAAAAATGAATCTCTAAATGAGGTAAGTGATCCCACCTATGATGAATTGTATGATGCTTTTAAAGACTTGCATAATGAGTTGATGAAGATTGGTAAAAAGAATGTATGTCTTAAAAAGGAAATGGCAAAGCTTAAAAATGAAAATGAATCTCTAAATGCAAGAATTACATGCCTAGAAGTAGAGAACAAAACATTGCATGATAAAATTGCATTATCAAACGAGAAACCTAGCATCTCACATAAGCATTTAGAATCACACATAGATGATTTGAAAAATGAAAATGAAATGCTTAAGAAAAAGAGCAATGAGTTGAATGAGATTGTTTTGAAATTTACAAATGGGCAAAAGATGTTGGATAACATGCTTAATTCACACAAATGTGTGTTTGACAAATGAGGTATTGGTTATAAGCCAAACTTGAAACAAAAATATTATAAAAACTACTTTGTGAAGAGTACATCTAGTAACAATCAAATTGTATGTCATTTTTGTAATCAAGATGGTCATATGAAAAATAGATGTCCAGTAAAAAAAAATGCATATTATGGTATGAAATGCATTTGGGTTCCAAAAGGAATCACTACTAACTCTCAAGGACCCAAAAAGCTTTGGGTACCTAAAACTTGAGATTTTCTCTATAGGGCTTGAAGAAGAAGAAAAATAAATGGTACTTGGATAATGGTTGTTCAAGGCACATGACCGGAAACTATGCATGGTTCTCAAGCTTCACCAAAATTGAAAATGGTGGAGACGTATCTTTTGGAGACAACTCAAAAGGAAAAATTCTTGGAATTGGAAATGTTGGTAAAGTTTCCTCAACTCTAATTGAGAATGTATGTTTGGTTGAGAACTTGAAACACAACTTAATTAGTATTATTCAATTATGTGACAAAGGTTATAAAGTTGTCTTTGATAAATTTAGTTGTGTTATTGAGAATTCATGTGATGGCAAGATCTTATTTGTTGGGAATAGATGTGGTAATGTTTATATCATTGACATAGAATGTGCATCTACTCTTGATAAATTTTTTTCGGCATTGCATGATGATAGTTGGTTATGGCATAGAAGGTTAGGACATGCAAGTATGGATTTGATTTCGAAAATTTCGAAAAATTATTTAGTTAAAGGTCTTCCAAAAATTGGTTTTCAAAAAGATAAGATTTGTGAAGCTTGTCAATTTGGAAAACAAATCAAAACATCTTTCAAGAATAAAAATCATATTTTTACTTCAAAACCACTTCAACTTCTTCACATAGATTTATTTGGGCCCTCTAGATATGCTAGTCTAAATGGTAAATATTATGCATTTGTGATAGTGGATGATTATTCTAGATATACATGGGTATTATTCTTAGCTAATAAGGATGATGCTCTTGATGCCTTTAAAGTGTTTTGTAAGAAAATTCAAAATGAAAAAGGGTATGGTATTGCATGCATTAGGAGTGATCATGGAGGAGAATTTGAAAATCATGCATATGAGATTTTTTGTAATGATTTTGGCATTGAGCATCAATTTTCATCACCTAGAACTCCACAACAAAATGGAGTTGTTGAGAGAAAGAATAGATGCATTCAAGAAATGGATAGGACTATGTTGAATGAAAATTCATTGCCTATGTATTTTTGGGCCGAGACCATCAACACCGCTTGTTATGTTTTAAATCATGTGTTGATTAGACCTAACCTTAACAAAACTCCATATGAGCTTTGAAAAAATAGAAAACCCAATATTGGTTATTTCAAAGTTTTTGGATGCAAATATTTTATTTTGAACACAAAAGATAATCTTGGCAAAGTTGATCCAAAATCCGATGTGGGTATTTTTCTTGGATATTCAAACTCAAGCAAAGCTTATAGAGTTTATAACAAAAGAACTCTAGTTGTAGAAGAATCAATGCATGTTACATTTGATGAATTTAACCCCTCCTCTACGGAGAACGTTGTTGTTCATAATGATGCAGATGAAGATCTACAAAAAGAGTCATCAAAAGATAACTCAAATGATGCGTCTTATGGGAATCAAGATGAGCAACATGAAGAAACGAATGTAGAGCAAAATGAAGGTACTTCTCAATCACTCCCCAAAGAGTGGAGGTATGTTTTTTCTCACCCTAAGGATGTAATTTTAGGAGATCCCTCACGAGGTGTTACAACTAGATCATCACTTAAGAATACTTGTAAGCATAATGCATTTATTTCTCAAATTGAACTCAAATCCTTTGCGGATGCGGAAAATGATGAATCTTGGATTATGGCAATGCAAGAGGAGTTAAATCAATTTGAAAGAAATAATGTGTGGGAATTAGTTCCTAAACCGAAACATCAATCTGTCATAGGTACTAAATGGGTATTTAGAAATAAGATGGATGAATCCGGTGTGGTCGTAAGGAACAAAGCTAGATTAGTGGCTCAAGGTTACAACCAAGAAGAAAGAATTGATTTTGATGAAACATTTGCACCCGTAGCTAGACTAGAATCAATTAGAATGTTGTTGGCATTTGCATGTCATAAAGATTTCATTTTATTTCAAATGGATGTGAAAAGTGCTTTCTTAAATGGTTTTATTATGGAAGAATTGTATATAAAACAACCTCCTGGTTTTGAAAATGAAAAATTTTCAAATCATATTTATAAGTTATTTAAAGCTTTGTATGGATTAAAACAAGCACCTAGAGCATGGTATGATAGGCTTAAGAATTTCTTATTGGATAACGGTTTTTCGATGGGTAAAGTGGATACTACTCTCTTTGTTAAGCATAAGAACTAAGATATTTTTGTTGTTCAAATTTATGTTGATGATATTATTTTTGGTTCTACTAATGAATTGTTGTGTAAAGAATTTTCATCTTGTATGTGTAAAGAATTTGAAATGAGTATGATGGGAGAGTTGAAGTAATTTCTTGGGCTACAAATAAAACAAAATGAGGAAGGAATTTTCATAAATCAAGCCAAGTATGTGAAATACCTACTCAAGCGATTTGGTATTGATGATTCAAAGACCAAAAGCACTCCAATGAGCACAATAATTAAGCTTGACAAAGATGAAAAAGGCAAAGAAGTGGATATCAAAATGTATCGAGGTATGATCGGATCTTTACTTTACTTAACCGCAAGTAGACCCGATATCATGTTTAGTGTATGTTTGTGTGCAAGATTTCAATCATGTCCCAAGGAATCTCATTTGCTTGTTGTTAAAAGAATTTTTTGTTACTTAAGTGGAACCATAGATCTTGGCCTTTGGTATCCTAGGGGAACTCATATAGATTTAACATGCTATTCGGATGCGGACTTTGCCGGTTACAAAGTTGATAGGAAAAGCACTAGTGGAACTTGTCATTTACTAGGTCATTAACTTGTTTCATGGTTTAGTAAGAAATAAAATTCAGTTGCACTTTCAACCACCGAGGCCGAATATATCGCCGCCGGGAGTTGTTGTGCACAAGCACTTTGGATGAAACAAACACTTAGAGATTATGGCATTAATCTTGAACAAATTCCTATTAAGTGTGATAATACTAGTACTACAACTCTTTCAAAGAATCCCATTCAACACTCTACAACAAAGCATATAGAAATTAGACATCATTTCTTGAGAGATCATGTTCAAAAGGGAGATATTGCATTAGAGTTTATTTCTATAGAAAAATAAGTCGCCGATATTTTTACCAAACCTCTTGGCGAAGAACAATTTTCAAAAATTCAGCATGAACTTAGGATGATGAAATTTTTGCATTAACTTCTCTATTCATGTTATTGAGTGTATTGAATTGATTGACTTATTGATGATTTACTATTTATGAAATGCTTAAGCATGATATTCAAGTGATGTGTTTTGCTTTGATAATTCTTGAATGTTTATATGAATTAATTGCTTGAATATATGTTCATGAATCATGCATTAAAATGGCTCATAAAATATTTTTGGATTAATTAAATGATCTTGAAATGTATTATTTGCTAGCCAAAAATTGAATCAAATGTACGAAATTATAGATAAAATAAATGGCTAACCGTTTCCAATAAACGATGTACTGTTTTTATTCCATAAACTAGATTAGAAGTCTGCCTTTTACCCTTTTACCGTTTGATGCAATCGGTAAACCGTTTAAAAACATAAACTAGGATATGCTCTCTGGAAAATTACTCCTTAACCGTTAAAATGATAACCTTTCACCGTTTCCTATTAATTAGTCTCTAGAAAGTTACTCCCTAACCGTTTAAATAAACGGTTAACCGTTTAAATAAACGGTTAACCGTTTTTGTGCAATATAAAACTGTTCCAAGGGTTTCCTCTCTCTTCTCATTTTCCCTCTTACCGTTTCAGCCATTATTGCGTAGCCGAAGCTTTCTCTATCCTCAAACCTCCATTTTTCTTGATTTCCTTGCCAAATTACACCTAAAACATCCTTTCCCATAATCTTTAGATCATTTTTACCGATTCAAATCTTCAAATCGAGCCTGAAATTGAAAAATCCCAAATCAAAATCCCAAGGGCAGTCGGTTAGGTTTCGTCCTTTTTGACCTAATTCATGTCCTTTTTCAACCCAATTCAGCTTCCAAATTCCATCCTCCACTCTTTCTTGATCCCAAAATCAATTATTTTTCGTCCAAAGTCACTGTTCTCAAAATCCCTCACTCTCCCTGTTCTTTACCATGGCTGAGTCATCTCGGAGAACTTGAAGAAGGAAATATATGCCTCAAAGGAATCCCATACCACCACGGGCAGTCTCTGAATTCGCAAGAATTCATTTTCCCACACCCTCATTGGCCAACCGTGTTGAGGACCGCTTCAATGGCAGAAAGGTACTTGATTCGTTTTATGTTGACATAGAAGACTTTAGAACCTTAATTGTGTGTGGTAGAAGTGTTAGAAATATGCTTAAACCTTGGGAGTCCGCCATTGATTTTGATGACCGAGTATATCAAAATTTAGTGCGAGTTTTCTATTCGAACATGGAAATCTCCGCAACTCGCCTAGATAGGATAGTTACTTAAGTTGGCGGTGTTCATATTGAATTTGATGATGAAGACCTTAATGGCTTTCTAGGTATATCTAGTGATGGTCATAAAATTTATACATCTAGGAAAACTCTTTCCTTTGACAGTTTTCGTCATGATGATGGAGTTCGTAATATTTGTCGGCGTGAAGATCTGAGTTATGAGACTTGTCACTTACCTTTTAAGTCACAACTTTTACCTCTGCAAGTTTGCATACTTCATACAATTTTACAACATATAGTGACACCTAGGAAGGGTCACTCGGATGAGGTTACGAGATTAGACGTTGGCTTATTAGATAGTCTCATTTCAGGTCGACCTATTAACCTCGGCTATGTTATTGTGAGGCACATGTTGAGTACTCCCGAGATTAACCACCGCTTGCTTCCTTATGGCAGTATCATTACTAAGATATTGCGACGCTTTGAGGTGCCTCTTCTAGATGCCGGTTATACGGAGACTAGACGGATTGGTCCAGAGGCCATGACTGGTATCGATTTTTCTAGAAAGAATGGCAAGTGGATAAAGACTAAAAACTCCAAAAATCGGGATACTTTGATTGCTCCTGAGGACAATCGGATGCTCAACAATGTCTATCCTCCCAATCAACTTCCAGATTTTCAATTAGGAGCTCATCTACCTCCTCCACGTCGCCGTTCTGTCCCCCAACCTCCAGCTGACTCTGAGGAGCATGAGATAGATGCTGATATTCCATCCACTTCGATGCCATCTCCAGCTCCAGCACTGCCTTCTACTCCCGACCCCTCTGTTGTTCCTGAGCGGCCCTCCGTTTCTGAGCCATCTCTAGCTCCCGAGCAACCTCCTGCTTCAGTTCAGCCCCCTGCTTCGGCTGCCTTGCAGCAGTTGGCGGATGATGTTCGCAGGATTTCAGAGAGGCAGCAGCTAATTATCGATAGATTGGACACCTTCTCCCGCAACCATCAGCAGCTTCGTTCTGAGTTTCAGACCTTTCAGCAGCATAGCATTGATCAGCAACTTGAGCTTATAGCTGGACATCGTACTCTTCTTCGTTATTTCGGTTATGATCCAGGGAGCTCATCTTCACCACCTGTTGAGTGTTAGAAAATGCATATTTATAAAGGAGAAAACCATCATTTTACATTTCAAGTTTTACTAACAACTCTTACTTTTATGTATTTAACCTTCTTGTGATATAATTACGCGTGTGTTATTTTAATTAAGTATTTTATGTATTTTAGGGGCATTATAGTCATTTCACAATAAAGGAGAGATCAGACGGCAAAACAGACATCACTTTTGAACTCAGGACGGTCGAAAACCTTAGGAGGGGCATAAAAGGAAAAATGGCACTATTCACATGTACGGAACTATTCACGTGTACGGTACTGTATACGTTACTGTTCACGATACTGTTCACATAGACGGACGATGACGTGGCATTGACCGATGATGTGGCATTGACTGATGAGGTGTCACGATCCTGTTGGACTAAAATTCTTATGTACTGTTGATGGGGACGTGGCAGCATATCAGTGGACGAAAAATCTCGCGTACGGTGCATGCATCACACAGGATTATTTTCAACCAAACCGCGTTACTGTTCATCCGGGTCAAACCGTGTTACTGTTCATCCGCGTGGTCAAACCGTGGACTGTTGACTGATGACGTGGCGCAATCCTGAGCGTCCAAACTGTTTTTAATCCGATGGCCATGATTTACTCCATGTATCTATAAAAAGGGGGCCTCCCCCCCCTAATTGGATAGCTCTGAATCCATTTTTGGGATCCATTTTCTGTAATTCCCTCTCCATCTTGTATTTTCTTTGTATTTTAATAAATTCCCATTTTGCCCCTAGTTCAATTATGAGTGGCTAATTTTCTTTCAAGCTTGGGTTGAAGGTGAAGTCTCAACATGTGTCATGGGCTTAATTTGGTAAATTTATTTTCTCTTCCCCTCTAGTTTTTGTGGATGTTTTGACTTCTCGTCGACAAATAATACTGATCTTGTCTAGATACCGCCTTGGTTACACCGGCTCTCTAGTATAAGGTTATTATTATTTGGCACGATAAGCCCTTAGCACCATATTGATTAGAGTGTGGTTCATGAGGTGTGGATTCCCCCCTCATGATTTAATTGACATTAATAAGGAATATTTAGCCCATGATGCATGTTGATACGGATCCGAATACCCAAGTACGTCATTTCAATAGAATTATCTTCAATTTATTCTCGCCATTGCAATTCCAATTTTAGAATTTATTCTCGCCATTTTAATTTAAGTTTTAGCATATTCCAAACCATTTCCACCATAAATCCAACCACCCATTTACAAAATTAATTCTATATATAATTAAAAATCCACCTCCTCGTGGGATCGACACTCGTCACCATTAGTCTATACTACAATAGATTCGTGCGCTTGCGAGTTCATTAAAATTTGCACAACAAGGTTTTGGCGCCGTTGCCGGGGAGGTAAGTAATTTTAATTCATAGAATTAATTTTTGTGAATAATTTCTTTTATTTGTTTTCTTGTATTTTTTTTATTATTATTAAAAAAAAAGAAAAAAAAAAGTAAATCTACATTGAAAGGTTAGTATTTCTTTTCTTTTTCTCTTCTTTAAAATTCTGTAATTTAATTTTCAATTTATTTTTTCTTTGTAATTTTTGTTTATTTTATTAATTTAATTTTTAGTTAATTTATTTCACGTATTTGTTTTTGTGTATTTTTATAGAAAGGTTGTAATAGCGCAATAAGGTTAGTACCGTAATTTCTCCCTCTTCTTTATTTTTATTTGTTTTGTTCCATCTTTATTTTTATTTTATTTATTTTGTATGCATGGTCGTAGGTCTTTATTACCTAATCTTGAACCTATAGACCTTGAATTAGAAAAAACACTTCGCACACACAAGAACGTTAAAAAATAAATTTGGAATGGATTTACAAGCACCACAGGAGAGGCCATTTAAGGACTATTTTAGTCCCTTAGCTAATTTGAGCACATCATGTATAAGATACCCAAATGTAGCTGCTAGGAGTTTTGAATTAAAACCTAGTGTGCTAAATTGTCTCCCCACATTTTATGGCCTAGAAAATGAGGACCCATATAATCATCTGAATGATTTTCATGCTATTTGTCAAACATTTAAATATGAGAATTTTTCAGACGATGATGTTAAACTCAGACTATTCCCATTTTCTTTAAAGGATAGAGCTCGTTCATGGTTAAATACGTTGCCTGCTAATAGCATTTAATCATGGGAACAAATGGTAACTAAATTTTTGAATAAATATTTCCCAGTGCATAAAACCAATTCTATTCGCAGGGAAATTTCAGAGTTTACACAAAGAGAGGACGAGCAGTTTTTCGAAACTTGGGAGCGATTCAATGGGCTACTCTTGAAGTGTCCACATCATGGGTACGAAAAATGGCACCAATGTCAATACTTTTTGGAGGGATTACTACCAAATGTGCAAGAATGGCTAATGGCAACAAGTGGAGGAGAGCTAATGTCAAAAAGTGCATCAGAGATTTGGGAATTCTTCCAGCGACAAGCGGATAATTCCCAACAACGGAGTCGGTCACTCAGGAATACCAGAAGAATTAAAGGAGTAAATGAGGTTCAAATTGGCGAATCCAGTTCAGAAATTAAAGAAGTCAAAGCAATAATTGAAGGTCTCTCTCGACAAATAGCATCGTTATCGACTGCTAAATCAACAGAACCACATGACCATGACTCATACCCAGATCAAGCCAATGCCATAGGTGTAATGAGAAAGCCATCAAATTACAACCCATACTCCAACACATATAACCCTGGATGGAGAGACCACCCTAATTTTTCATGGTCTCAAGGACTCCAACAGAATGGACCAGCAGCTCCAGCTCCACCAATGCAACCAATTCCTCAAATTCCTCAAGCCTCTCAGCCCCCATTTAGACCATTCAATCAAAACCAAAACTACTCTCAACCCAGACCATGGGAGGATTCATTCCAGAATTTCAAGAATGCTACTCACTCTACGATTGAGCAACAGAACCGCACCATTGATGGACTACGAAATGAGTTGAGAACAGGCTTCAACTCACAAGCTCAATCAGTTTCAAGCCTCGAGAAGATGGTGGGACAACTTGCTTCTTCAGTTCAGACCTTGGCAATGACTGTTGAGAAAGGAAAATTTCCAAGTCAACCAGTGCCTAATCCTAAAGGAGTACATGAAGCAAGTACCAGTTCACCACAACAGCATGGAGAGGTCAAAGCAGTCATGACCTTGCGAAAAGGCAAGGAAGTCGACAACAAAGTGGAGATGCCGGTGACAAAAGAAAATCAAATTGTACCTGTGAATGTTGAAGACTCATCACCGGAGGAGAAAGAAGAAACCAACCCACGAGAATACGTTCCGAAAGCTCCATTTCCTCAGAGGTTAGCTAAAGGGAAAAAGGGAAAATCCACAGGTGAGATTCTCGAAATCTTTAAACAGGTAAGTGTTAACATCCCTTTACTTGATGCTATTAAACAAGTTCCATCTTATGCCAAGTTTCTTAAAGACCTTTGTACTAAAAAAAGAAATATGCATGTTCAAAAGAAGGCATTTTTAACAGAAAATGTTAGTTCTATACTCCAACATAAAATTCCTCTAAAATGCAAAGACCCAGGCTCCCCCACTATCTCATGTAGTATAGGGAACCACACAATTGAGAATGCGTTGTTGGATTTAGGAGCTAGTGTAAATTTGTTGCCTTATTCAGTATTCGTGAAACTTGGACTGGGAGAATTACACCCAACTCCAGTGGTGTTATAGCTTGCAGATCGGTCCACGAAAATACCTCGTGGTATTGTGGAGGACGTGCTTATCCAGGTAGACAAGTTTTATTTTCCTGTTGATTTCATTGTAATTGACACTCAACCAATACAGGACTCAAGGAAGCACATCCCCATTATTCTAGGCCGACCTTTCTTGGCAACTGCAGATGCTCATATTCAATGTAGGACCGGAAATATGCAATTGTCCTTCGGCAACATGACTATGGAGCTAAACATCTTCAACATTGCCAAACAACCTCACAGTGCAGATGATGGAATTGTTGATGTGGATTTAATAGAAACAATAGTTGATAATACTTTTCTTTCAAACCTTAGTAATGATCATTTACAAACATGTTTAACTCACTTTGGTTTGGATTTTGATATTGACAGATCGGTCGAAGAGGTCAACGCCCTACTTGACTCAGCACCATCCATGGACACTAATAAATGGAAGTCAAGAGTTGAACAACTAGCACCATCAGAGAAGAAACTCATTCCATCATCAGAATCACCACCGAAACTCGAGCTCAAACCATTACCCAACACTATGGAATATGCATTTTTGGGAGAAGAAAGTACTCTACCGGTAATCATATCATCATCCTTAAATGACGAACAAAAAGGTAAGTTGTTGGATGTTTTACAAGAGCACAAAGGGGCATTAGGATGGACCATAGCAGACATAAAAGGTATAAACCCAGTAGACTGAATGCATTACATTCACCTTGATGAAAATGCTAAAACTACTAGGGAGATGCAACGTCGGTTAAATCCTAACATGAAAGAAGTTGTTAGAACTGAAGTCCTTAAGCTATTAGATGCAGGTATCATTTACCCAATTTCTGATAGTTCATGGGTCAGTCCTGTACAAGTCGTCCCCAAAAAGTCAGGAGTCACAGTAGTTACCAATGCTGATAATGAATTGATACCAACTAGAGTAACTACAGGATGGCGTGTATGTATTGATTATAGAAAGTTGAATTCTGTCACACGTAAAGACCATTTTCCTTTACCATTTATTGATCAAATGCTTGATAGATTAGCAGGCCATGAATTTTATTGCTTTCTAGATGGCTACTCAGGATATAATCAGATTCCCATAGCACCAAAAGATCAGGAGAAAACTACTTTCACTTGCCCTTTTGGCACTTTTGCATATAGGAGAATGCCATTTGGATTATGTAATGCACCTGCTACATTCCAACGATGCATGTTGAGCATTTTTTCTGATATGGTTGAACGATTCCTTGAAGTCTTTATGGATGATTTTTCTGTCTTTGGTGACTCGTTTGATCAATGTTTACATCATCTAACGCTAGTTCTGCAGAGATGTACCGAGAAGAACTTAGTCTTGAATTGGGAGAAGTGCCATTTTATGGTAAAACAATGTATTGTTCTCGGTCACATCATTTCAAGCAAAGGTATTGAGGTTGACAAAGCCAAGGTGTATCTCATTTCTAATCTTCCTCCACCCAAAACAGTCAGAGAAGTAAGATCTTTCCTTGGGCATGCTGGTTTCTATAGACGTTTCATTAAAGATTTTAGCAAAGTTTCTAGACCCTTATGCAATCTACTTGCTAAGGATGTACCTTTTATCTTTAATGATTCATGTCTTATGGCTTTTAATATATTAAAGCAATTGTTGACATCATCACCCATCATTCAGGCCCCAAACTGGAGCTTACCATTTGAGCTTATGTGTGATGCATCTGATTATGCAGTAGGAGCAGTATTAGGACAAAGAGTTGATCGAATTCCGCATGTTATTTACTATGCTAGTATGACATTGAATGATGCACAGTTGAATTATTCAACTACTGAAAAAGAAATGCTAGCAGTAGTGTTTGCATTGGAAAAATTTCGATCTTATCTCATTGGTTGTAAAATAATTATATTCACAGATCATGCTGCTCTTAAATATCTTCTCACAAAGAAAGATGCAAAAGCTAGACTAATTCGTTGGGTGTTACTTTTGCAGGAATTTGACTTGGAATTCAAAGATAAGAAAGGCACAGAGAATGTTGTGGCGGACCACCTCTCTCGTCTCCATTTTGACACAATTACAGAATCATTACCATTGAATGAGTCATTTCCAGATGAACAATTAATGAATGTGGAAGTATTACCTTGGTATGCTGATATAGTTAATTATCTTGTTACAGGTAAACTTCCAGAGCATTGGACCAAGCAAGACAAGGCTAAATTCTTTGCGGAAATAAAGAATTTCTTTTGGGATGACCCGTATTTGTTCAAGTATTGTGCAGACCAAATTGTTAGACGATGTGTCCCAGAAAGTGAAATTCATAATATCCTTTCATTCTGCCATGAACAAGCTTGTGGAGGCCACTTCAGTGCTAAGAAAACCGCGACTAAAGTTTTACAATGTGGTTTTTATTGGCCAACTATATTTCGAGATGCTTACACTTTTTGTTCTTCATGTGATAGGTGTCAACGAATGGGGAGCATTACACGAAGGAACATGATGCCACTAAATCCAATTTTAGTGGTTGAGATTTTTGACGTATGGGGTATCGACTTCATGGGACCCTTTCCCCCTTCTTTTGGCCATCAATACATATTGGTTGGTGTTGACTACGTCTCGAAATGGGTAGAAGCAATTCCATGTAGGACCAATGATTGTTTCACGCTTTGGATTCCCTCGAGCAATAATCAGTGATGGTGGTGCCCACTTTTGTAACAAAGCATTCAAAGCTCTTTTGACAAAGTATTCAATCACACACAAAGTGGCAACCCCGTATCATCCGCAAACCAGTGGCCAAGTTGAGATCTCCAATCGAGAAATAAAGCACATATTAGAAAAGACGGTGAGGCCAGACAGAAAAGATTGGTCATTAAGACTTGATGATGCATTATGGGCATATAGAACGGCTTTCAAGACCCCGATTGGGATGTCACCCTACAGGCTAGTGTATGGAAAAGCTTGCCACCTACCTGTGGAACTCGAGCATCGTGCATATTGGGCCATCAAGAAATTCAACTTTGACATGCAGCAAGCCAGCTCAGAAAGAAGATTACAACTGGCAGAACTTGAAGAAATTCGCAATGATGCATACGAAAATGCCAAGATTTACAAGCAACGAATGAAAGTCTTTCATGACAAGCACATTATGAGAAAATCGTTCACTCCAGGTCAGAAAGTGCTTTTATTCAATTCTCGTTTGCACCTATTCCCAGGTAAGTTACGCTCTCGATGGTCTGGTCCCTTTATTGTTCATACTGTTTTTCCACATGGGGCAATTGAAATTAAGGACCCAAAGAACGGTGTCACGTTTAAAGTTAATGGTCAAAGATTAAAGCCATATCTAGAGTACCAACCACATGGAGAAGACACCGAAATAAATTTGAGTGACCCACCAGATTTGAATTGATTTTTTTTTTTCTTTTCGTTGATTTGATTTTTCTTTCTTTCTTTTTATTATTCTTTTGCTAATTGAAATTATTTTTGCATAAGTGTGTTTGTCTAACTATTAAGTTTTCTCTTATCATTTTTAATCATGAGTACCTTACTTAGACCGTTCCTCCTGAACATTCTTAAACCACTTCAACGTGTCAAAACTCATCTCAAAAAGCAGATTCAATTTTGTAAAACACAACGCATTTGGGCTCTACAACCACCAGAGTTAGTAGCCTATGTTGAGGGTTTAGAACGCCAACTCAGAGACATTGAGAGAAGTGTTTACGACATCCAGTTGGAGCTTGAGGTAAATTCAATAAGAGGACGATTTTAATTTTCTTTGTGCGTTTTAATTTGTTTTTCTGTTTGTGTGCTTTAGTTTGTTACCCCGGTGAAGTGGCGGATAACGGTACTCCGTGACAATCAAGTCGGTTACTTCAGTTTCCCATAATAACTGACATTCTGAGGCGAAAGTATGGACAGAAACGAGATTCTAGCGAAGCTTCACAAGCGATTCCCTTCACTTCCTCAGAATGCCCTCCTTACAATCTATAAATCCCGGTCTGAACGCATGCGATTGCTCATGAGGAATAACATACCTGCAGACATCCGTTGGTTAATCGAGGCTAAAGTACGATTGGCAGGTGAGTTACCTCTTAAATTTATTGCATACATGCCTGGTTGTGGTAAAGGAAATTATGCAAGAAAACGACGAGCTCGAAGAATTTCTGTTGCTTGTCATAAGTGTGCCAGAATGAGTTGCGATAGAAACCCATGTTCTTTAGGAATGGTGTCTGATAACAGGGAAGATAAGATTCAATTCATTAGGGATGGCTTGAATAAGGAGTCATTGGATGATATCCTTTTGTCTCTTGAAACGCATCCTAGTGGATATGTGCAAGGAGCGATTCTCCAGTTATGGCCATTATTCCAGAAAGAGCATGCACGATATAGTCTCGGGAATCTGACTATAAACGACCTTGTTTGCCAGTTTATAAGAAAACTGGATGGGAAGCCTATCCTCGACCCATAGAGGGCGTTCAAGCCGTTTCTGGACGTAAAATCAGAGGAAGATGTGAGCCACAGTCGCAACTACGTGTAAATATCCTTTTACTTTATGTTATTTTATTTCACTATTGTTTTATCGTTTGTATTATTTTCTTTAATAATTTTATTACTGTTTGCTTTTTTTCTTTTTACTGTTTCCTTTTTGACTCGCGAGCCATGTGCTTTACGCGTTATTTGACACTGACATGCTACCTCATACACAACTGTGACCCACTGTCACCAAGATTCTTAAATGTGATTTACTTTTTGTCAAGCACTCACAAATTATTTTTGAGAAGTATCACAATGGCAGCTACTCCCAATAGACAATTCAAGAACATTTGGGTGCTTTCTGGATTTACCTATGGCAAACATAAAGAGTTCGTGGAGGCAGCCATAGATCTTGGGCGAAGCATAGCAGCGAGAAAATTACATTTGGTGTATGGAGGAGGTAACCGAGGGTTATCAAAAATGGTCTCAGAAGCAGCTTTTATCAGAGGAAGTCAAGTGTTAGGCATCATCCCAAGAGTCCTAAAACCATTGGGCAGTTCGTCTGACTCATCAACTGGAGAAGAGTTAGTCGTCTCAGGTATGCAAGAAAGAATAACTGAAATGCTTAATCATGCTGATGCTTTTATTTTCCTTCCAGGAGATCTTGCAACACTAGAGGCACTTATCACACTAGCATCTTGGGCCCATCTGCACATCCACCAGAAACCCATCGGTTTGTTAAATGTCAATAACTTTTATGATGGCTTTATCGCATTTCTTAACCATGCAATAAAAAACTATTTCATTCCTTCTAATGTAAAAAAACTCTTTATTTGTGCTCACACTGCTAATGAGCTACTTGATAAGTTACAAGCTTATAAATCGGAGCCAGACCCCTGGACCTTTGTGTTGGAGCGACCAAATCATGATGGTAACAATAGCCGCAGTAAGAAGTACAAATTAGATTTAACTCTCCGCCTGTAAATATTTTCTTCTGTGTTGCACCACCCAGGTGATGTCTTCTAAACTCTACTTCTTTCCTTTAAAACATTGAGGACAATGTTTCGTTCTGGTTGGGGGGAGGGAATAGTCGACAATTGTGGAATCTTGGTTAAGTTTTTACTAATTTTTTGTTGTAGAAACTAACTGTTGCTAACTTTTTGTGTTGAAGATGGCTGAATATGGAGTGTAGTGACTCTAGAAACGCATCTTCATCGTTTAAAAAAAAAAAATTTAAAAAACTAAAAAACTAAAAAAAACAAAAAAATTCAAACATTTTCTTTTTCTTTATTATGTTTTGATGTTCATTTTTCTTCTTCTTTTTAATTTCTCCTTATAAATATATATTTTCCAACTTTTGAGTCGAAGATAGCTGAATATGGAGTGTAGTGCCTCTAGAAACGCATCTTCATCGTTTAAAAAAAAATTTTAAAAAAAAAAAAACAAAACAAAACAAAAAAAAAAAAAACAAAATTTCATTTTCGTTTTCTATCATTTTACGTGTAACTTTTCTAATTAGTTTTTATGCATCATTTTCACATTTCTGCATGCATATTTTCCTTTCATGTTTAGAATAAGTTGGGGGGTAGAATGTTGTTTAAAAAAAAAAAAAAAAAATTGTGTGATTTGTTTTAACTTTAGATGACATGATTAATTTCAAATTTTAGTATTTGTATTATCTTTGGTCTTAAGTGATGTTACATTATGTTTGCTACTCTACATGTTGATGTCGGAGACAAATATGAGTTGCTTGAAGGAATGAACATGTCATAATAAGTGCCAAGTGAGTTGTTGAGCCTATCATTTTCTTGGAGAGTAACCCTTTTGCCCATTCTCTATACAGCTTAGCAGTTTATTATTTTATACACGATCTCTAGATTTCTTTTAAGTTAACCCTTTAAAAAAAAATATATGGTAAAATAAAAAAAAAAAAAAAAGAAAAAAAATGTGTGTTGCTACATTGGGAGGCCCATCTAACTAGTAGATATGGATAATTATTTAGAGCCCTAAAAGACGATGGAAAGGCCATCTTTGATCCGTTTGAGCCTTTCTAGCCATCCCTTTTATTAAATATCCATAGTTACCCCTTTTGAGCCTTTTAAAAAAAAAAAAAAGAACAAAAACCTTTTCTTTGTCAACTTATCATCTTGACCCACTCTGATTTGGAGTATTACCCAATGTCTTTTAAGTTCCATCACCTATTTATGTTTGAGAAAATGTAAATAATTATGTTGTTCAGTGAAGTTATGCCAAATAAAAGCAAAAAGAAAAAAAAAAAAAACAAAAGTTGTTGTTTCAAAAGAATAAAAATAACAATAATAGGTGAAATCTACCTTGCAAGTTCCGAAAAAAAAAAAAAATTTCTGCATTTTTCTCAAACATACACTTTGTTTTCCTTATTTCCTTTCTTTGTTAGCCATATCCCTAGCCTACGTTACGTCCTAATAAAAGTCCTTCTTGATTTTAGGGAACTATAGTTTGAAGTAGAAGCTAGTTATATGGGCTAAAAAGATGTAGTGATGCATAATAATAAAAAAAAAAAAGATAAATAAAGTGGGTTGACTAACATTTTATTTGACTTGAGATCATATTATTTCTAAGCTGAGGGCATATTTATTTCATCTTGGTGAGAGCATGTGATATCATTTCTTTATTATTTTCTCTCTCAATTACCATTCATTGGAGTGACTATGTTTATTGGGTTTTAATTTCTTTGTGAGAGTGTCACTACTTCCAGTGAGATTTTGGGGTTTGACATGTCATTCTTGAAAGTAGCTATAACAAAGTCTACTGGGCTAATTCATGTGGATGGTTGATGTGGGTGTGATGTTGCTTTAGACTGAAGATAATGCTTATACTTTTATTTGATTGCTGTCATTAATCTGATTGAATAAACACGAGTGTTTCTAAAAAAAAAAAAAAAAAAAAAAAACAAAATCATTTTGAATTTGAATTTTGTTTTCGCTTTATTTGCTAGGGACTAGCAATAAGCTGGTTGGGGGGTGTGTTGAGTGTTAGAAAATGCATATTTATAAAGGAGAAAACCATCATTTTACATTTCAAGTTTTACTAACAACTCTTACTTTTATGTATTTAACCTTCTTGTGATATAATTACGCGTGTGTTATTTTAATTAAGTATTTTATGTATTTTAGGGGCATTATAGTCATTTCACAATAAAGGAGAGATCAGACGGCAAAACAGACATCACTTTTGAACTCAGGACGGTCGAAAACCTTAGGAGGGGCATAAAAGGAAAAATGGCACTATTCACATGTACGGAACTATTCACGTGTACGGTACTGTATACGTTACTGTTCACGATACTGTTCACATAGACGGACGATGACGTGGCATTGACCGATGATGTGGCATTGACTGATGAGGTGTCACGATCCTGTTGGACTAAAATTCTTATGTACTGTTGATGGGGACGTGGCAGCATATCAGTGGACGAAAAATCTCGCGTACGGTGCATGCATCACACAGGATTATTTTCAACCAAACCGCGTTACTGTTCATCCGGGTCAAACCGTGTTACTGTTCATCCGCGTGGTCAAACCGTGGACTGTTGACTGATGACGTGGCGCAATCCTGAGCGTCCAAACTGTTTTTAATCCGATGGCCATGATTTACTCCATGTATCTATAAAAAGGGGGCCTCCCCCCCCTAATTGGATAGCTCTGAATCCATTTTTGGGATCCATTTTCTGTAATTCCCTCTCCATCTTGTATTTTCTTTGTATTTTAATAAATTCCCATTTTGCCCCTAGTTCAATTATGAGTGGCTAATTTTCTTTCAAGCTTGGGTTGAAGGTGAAGTCTCAACATGTGTCATGGGCTTAATTTGGTAAATTTATTTTCTCTTCCCCTCTAGTTTTTGTGGATGTTTTGACTTCTCGTCGACAAATAATACTGATCTTGTCTAGATACCGCCTTGGTTACACCGGCTCTCTAGTATAAGGTTATTATTATTTGGCACGATAAGCCCTTAGCACCATATTGATTAGAGTGTGGTTCATGAGGTGTGGATTCCCCCCTCATGATTTAATTGACATTAATAAGGAATATTTAGCCCATGATGCATGTTGATACGGATCCGAATACCCAAGTACGTCATTTCAATAGAATTATCTTCAATTTATTCTCGCCATTGCAATTCCAATTTTAGAATTTATTCTCGCCATTTTAATTTAAGTTTTAGCATATTCCAAACCATTTCCACCATAAATCCAACCACCCATTTACAAAATTAATTCTATATATAATTAAAAATCCACCTCCTCGTGGGATCGACACTCGTCACCATTAGTCTATACTACAATAGATTCGTGCGCTTGCGAGTTCATTAAAATTTGCACAACACCACCCCCATAGTTTCTGAGTTTCATCTTCGCACATTCATTTCATATTTTGTTTATTTGTGTGTTGCTATTTATATTTTGGTATCCATTGCTACTTCTCTATGCTTTTGATGATGGATTATTTTTGTGATGTTCTTGATGTTGGATGATTTTATATTGGCTGATGGAGTTGTTGGTATGGTGGATGATGGAGTTGTTGTTAATATCTTTGGAAGTGTTTTTAATCTCATTTTGTATTAGTGGTTTTGTTCCATTTTAAGGGGAAACTCTGCCAAATTTTTTTTTGCTCGCCAAAACTGGGTAACTTCTTTCTCACCTCTATGCTTTACAGATTTCTTTTCTCTTCTTTATTTTTGATGATGAAAGGGGAGAGATTATGTTATGCTCCTGTATTTTGTGTATATTGATAAAAGGGGGAGATAGCGAAATAAAAATAAAATTCACTTTTGAAATGCATTTTGCTTTTAAAACGCTTTTTGAAATGAATTCTTTGTCAAAATGTTTCCTTGAGCAAAAATCTGTTTATTGGACATTTTTTTTAAAATTGGCTATACATTTAGGGGGAGCATATATTAAGGGGGAGCAAAATATTGAATGAAGTTTGTCATCATCAAAAAGGGGGAGAATGTTAACATGTATATGTTCATAATATTGATTTTGATGATAACAAACTTTAAATGTTTTTTTATTAAAATGTTGTAGCTATTCATTAATAAATAAAAGCCTTATAATCATTCCAACTATATTAATAAAAGTTGGATAGCTGTTAAACTTGAAATTGAAAAATGATTCTCTGCAATATCTGGCTAACACTATGATTCTGGAAATAAACGGTTCACCGTTTATTGAAACGGTTAACCGATAAAATCCAGAATGAAAATATGTGTTCATCTTGTTACTAGAAACAAATGGTAAAGGTTTAACTGAAACTGATAAGGCTAACTTGTTCTACATGTTACTGGAAACAAACGACGAACCGTTTAATACAAACGGCTAACCGATAAAATTCCAGAGAGGTCATTTCATGCAAATCCTTAACCGTTTAATGTAAACGGATAACTGATGTTTGTCTTGCAGGTCTCTGGAATTTTAACGGCGAAAGGGTAATCCTAAACGGCAAACCGTTTATTTGAAAATTGGCCTAACGGTAACTTTGACCAGCCTAAAGGTTAACCGTTAATGGTTAACGGCGAACCGTTTTCCAGCAGACAGTCTATAACGGCTAATTTTTAAGGTCCAACTATAAATAAGCTCATTCAAATTCAAACAAGGTTGATCACAACACGACTATTGAGCTTATATTCAAGAATACAATCTTCACAGAGCTTTAAACACATTCTTGCTTCATCTATTCACACATTGGGCATTGATTTGTAATCTTAAATATTGTGTGAGAGAAAAACTATTTTTAATCTTTTACTTTGAGTGATTGTAAGTGTTGGGATACACTTGGGTTAAGAGATTGGGGATAATCTCTTGTTGTAAAGGTTCATTGACACCTTGGAAGTCAAGTGTAAGCATTTGAAGCCTTGGAGGCTTGCTTAGTGAAATCCTCAAGCCCGGAAAGCTTGGAGGCGTGGACGTAGGCGAGGTTGGCCGAACCACGTAAAAATCTTCGTGTTTGAATCTCTCTTCCCTTATCTTTTTATATTGTAATTGATTTAATTGTTATTCCATTAAATTCATTTTAGATTTGCATGATAATCATTTTTAGAATCAAATAATTTTTAGAATCCTAATCAATCCCCCATCTTGGGTTGCACACTTGTATTTCAAGTAAGTTTATGTGTTTTGATTAACAACTTGTTAATTGGTAATAACCTTCTATGAGAATGATCATTGCTTGCTTTTATACTCAATAATGTAATATTTAAGGCAAAGATTAAAGTGATATGCTTTCAAGCGTCATTGTTTTGACATTAAAATTTGGTCTAGTGGTTATAATTGAATTTATAGAACGGAAAAGTTACAAATTTTTCATTATTGCATAAATTAGCAAGTGTACTAGTAGGCACAAATAATATAATGTAGAGAAGAGTATCGTCCCATAAACATTGTATATCCTATTAGCCATTGAAATTATTTTAACCCTAATATATTTGAATAATCAAATAAGTGAATTTAGATTAAAAACTAAATAAAATGATTAAGAATTAAATAAAGATGCAAGTAATAACAAAAATCAGCAAGAGATTTAGACATTAGGACTTTCAATTTCACCATAAGCACTCCAATTTAGTCCATCTATGTTATTAAAATTATTACCTATGTTGACAGTGAATTTCCCTAACCTGTTTAATAATCTCTCTCAAGTAATATCAAATACATCCTCATATATTAACTCACTATATCTCTATGTAAATTTAAATATAGGCAAAATTTTGTTAAGCTCTATGGAAATTGTTAGGTAAAGTTGCACGAATTATGTTGGCATATCTCAATCTTTCGTTCAATACATAACATCTATTATGTAGAGTAAAAACACTTAAATCTCCTATTGGTCTCATTATGTATCCTCAAATCATTTAAATATTAGCTAGATATGTAAAAGCATTAAACATAATAATGAACACTTAATCATGGAATAATAAACTAAAAATAACATAGATTTATGGAAATAAATCCTCATAGTTAGGCAACATATAGTCCTAGCAAAATAAATTATTTCATGGGAATATAAAGAGAATTTATAAATTTAATTGAGAACATTCAAGTAAGATAATTGAAAAAGGAAAAGAAAAAGGTAAGAGCTAGAAAAAAAAAAAATTTGGGTGGGCTAAATTTTTTTTCGAAATCCAAATGATATCCCAACTGAAAATATAAATCTTAATGAAAAATTCATTAGTATATAAGAAAATACATCAAATCCAAGAAGCAATTCAATTACAATTAAGTATTATTTCAGTTGCGCCTACCGATACTTTCGAGAATTAAATTCATCTATTATCAAATATGAATCGATAGTGTCTACAAATCCTCTTTTAATGTAGATAACCATACAATCTGATAAAAACTCCTTCTCCATCTTATTTCGAAGTGGTGTCTTGATAAGCTTCATATCTGAAAATGCTCGTTCAGTCGTTGTAGTTGAAATAGGAAGAGTTAGCTAAACGAATCAATATGTTTATCAAAAAGTAAATTTAAGACTTTCTTGTCTTAATTAATTTTTGACATAATTCAGAAAGTGAAGAAATACAATGAAACTCAACAAGACAAAGCACATCAATTTAAAAACATTCTAACTGTCTTCTCAAAGCAAGTATCTCAGATTAAGTAAAATCTTGAGGATAAAATCTCTCTGCAAGATTACAAATATTATCAACATTAAATCATTTGAAAGAATCAACATGATTCAAAGCAGAGCTCAGAGTAAGAAGTTCCATTATTTGATCTGTAAATCTATTATTCAACTCCATCAACTGAAAATTTATTACAGCATTAAACAAATCAATTTGGTAATAATGCTCCACTGTAACATAATCTTTCTGCTGACAAGAACGCATCGTACCTTTCATATGGCGATCATTCATTCCAGGCACATCAATATGATGACTTTCACATTATGATACCAAACTCTTAATAAAAGTATCTCAACCATTCTCCCTTAAGTTTTGAAGAAGTGATTTTGTAGCTGATATTAAATGTATAGCATTTAAAAAGTCTTGAGATTTCATTTGTAATGCTTGACAAAGTAAATCACTTATCCCTAAAACCTTATTGATCAAATGCAAGATGAAAACAAATTTAAAGGTTGACATTACATCATACACACCTTTAGCTTCCCCTCATATGTCATTATTCGATCCATTGCAAATCAACTTTTCAAGATACTCATGAACAACACCAAACATACTGATCAACCTACTGACCGAAGCTCCAACGAGTTGCTCCAAGTCGTTGTAATGAACAAATTTGATTAGGTGTACCAGTTTCAAGGTCCTCAGAGGCTATCAGATCAATAATTTCAACCTCCCTAATAGATTTCAACTCAGAATGACGCTTAGGAGAGGAACCGAAAACATTGACAATGGAATTCAAAGTTGAAAAAAAAAATCCATATATCAGGCACATCTTTGGAAACTTTCACTAATGTAAGGTGCAGCCGATGAGTAAAACAATGTACATAATATGCATATGGACGGTCTTCTCAAAATAATGGTTGCAATGCATTCTATGCACCTCGTATATTACTAGCACCATCATATCCTTGTCCTTGTAAATCTTCAACCAAAAGATTATAACGAATAAGGACATTACATATTTCTTTTTTTAAGAGTGGATGCACTAGTTTCTTTCACATTCACAACTTCAAAAAACCGTTCACGAACAAATCCATCACAATCAATATATCTCAAAATAATAGTCATTTGCTATTTTTTAGATTCATCTTGTGCTTCATCAATAAGAATACAAAATTTTGCATCTCCAATTTCTTCACGAATCTTTTGCCGCACTCTATTGCCAATGATATTCAAAAGTTCTTTTTGAATATCAGATGAAGTATATTTTGCATTGCCCGAAGCATTTTCCAAGACAACTTCAGCAATATCTTTATTCATCCTTGCTTAATACTTTATTATTTCAATAAAATTTCTAGGATTAGAGAATTTAATGGACTCATCATGGCCTCTAAAAGCACATGCTTGCTTTGCAAGCCATTTAACAGCTTTTATTGAGGTCTGAAGCTGCAATCTATTCTGTAAAATCTGTTGTGATGATTGTGCATTCATGACTCTATCTATATGTTGAGATGGATTCTTTAAACCACCCCACTTTAGCATAGCCTTAGTATGATGTGAATTAAGCCCCTCTTCATGGTGCAAAAAAGAACATCTCTCTCCATTATTAATTCTCTTCCAACTCTTAAACCCTTCAATTGTAAACTTAGGATATTTTGCTTTTTTTCATAAAAAAGAAAACATGCAAAACAATATGCAGCATCAATTTCTTTAGAATACTCAAGCCAAGGAAATTGTGCATACCAAGTGTATTGAAATTGACGAAATTGTTGTCCATCAAATGAAGGTGGAAACTCTTCTAACTTTGGTTGATATGGACCCATGCTGATATACATTCTCCTAATGTCATCTTGTTGATTAACAGGATATGTCAATATCAGTTTATGTAACTTCGAATCATGTTTTAATGAGGCAATATTTTCACTTTGAGCTTCAACTCTTCGAGACTTAGATGTGGGTTGCTCATCTAATTTAGGATCATCAACGTCACATGGAACCTCACTTGACGACTGACCACCATTTTTTTTCTTAAAAATGCAAAAAGAATTTTTCTAGGCTTTAATAATTGATTGTTTGACATTAATTAAAGCCTGAAAAATAAAGAAGTAAAAATATAAAAGCAATTAAAAAAATCACTGATAAGTTTAATTAACAAATTAATAAAAGCATAGAACCGTTAGTTCATCACAATAACACATTGACACTATTCAAAAGCCAAAAAATAAGTTTAATTGACAAATTAACATTATATTTGGATTGAATTTATGGTCTCCATTTGACCTAACAATAATTTAATCTTATACAATCAGTTTTTCTAATCAAGTATAGTTGCGACCCCTATATAGTTCTTCTAACTGAGATAATTTAGCTTTTATTACCTCACAGTTTATAAATATATTGTAAGTGATTAAACAAAAAATAAATTTTCTTACCAAGAAGAAGACGAAGAATTGAAGAAGCCAAGAAAAAAAAGAACGAAGAAGCCAAGAGAAGAGAGAGTGCACGTTTTGGAACCTAGAACTTTGAAAAAGTGAATCCTTTTTTTTTAATTTATTCATATGAATCGGCCCTTTTTATTCAATAAATGGAATCCCCTTTTTCTTAGTTTATTTATACGAATGGGCCGAATGGCAAAGTTGTAAATAATGGAGTGGTTGCATCTGTAAATAAAAGTACAAATAATGATAGTTTTGTAAACTAGGCCAATGGTATTTTTGTAAATTTTTTAAAATTTTGGACGGGCTGTATCCCACCCCAACCCACACATAGCCTCACCCCCGATTTGACCTAACAATAATTTAATCTTATACAATCAGTTTTTCTAATCAAGTATAGTTGCGACCCCTATATAGTTCTTCTAACTGAGATAATCTAGTTTTTACTACCTCACAGTTTATAAATATATTGTAAGTGAATAAAAATAAGAGTCCAACTATTGGCACCCCTTCAAAATTCTCTTGAAACTCCTTTCTAATTATACTCCACATAATGTCGAAAATACCCTTTTTCCCTATATAATCATCTTTTTCGTTTGTAATTTTGTTTCTATTTATTTGTCATATAATAAATGAATATGTATGTCTATGATAACATTTGAGAAAAAAGAAAACCAAGGAAATAGATATGTGCCTATGAAATGAAATGAGAATAAATTATTATATAAATCGCTTGCAGGCATTAGCAATTGAAACATTTTCCAGAAGTCCAAATGCAATTACAAGTAGATGTTCTTCTCCAGTCAATCTATGAATCCGGCTGTGGAAGTGGGGGTTGCACTGCCATGAAAAATTGTTCATCTATAACGAAAAAAAGAAGAGAAATGGAGCCAAAAAAAAATTCATACATGTGCAAGCAAAATAAATTAAAGAAATTAAAAAAAAATAAAAAATAAGGTTGAAGAGATATAAGTGGGGTTAATTTTATTTGTATTTGTCTTTAAATGTAATTTTAATAAAATAGGGGTTTTATAAGATCAATGAAGGGGTGCCAATTGTTCAGCTCTAAAAATAAATAAATTTTCTTACTAAGAAAAAGATGAAGAATTGAAGAAGTCAAGAAAAAAAGAACGAAAAAGCCAAGAGAAGAGGTGCATGTTCTGGAATCTAGAACCTTGAAAAAGAGAATCTTTTTTTTTTAATTTATTCATATGAATGGACCCTTTTATTTAATAAACGAAATCTCTTTTTTCTTAGTTTATTTATACGAATGGGCCGAATGGTAAAATTGTAAATAATAGAGTGGTTACAACTGTAAATAAAAGTGCAAATAATGATAGTTTTGTAAACTAAGTCAATGGTATTTTTGTAAATTTTTTAAAATTTTGGACGGGCTACAGCCAACCCCAACCCACACGTAGCCTCGTCCCCGGAATTAACCTCAGCGTCTTCCTCCAAATTGGTCCTGCTGCTCTCGACTTTTTCTTCTAATTAGTGCGGCTGCTGCTTATCTTTTTTTCTCTTTTTATTCGGTTCTGTGGCTTCTCCTCTTGGCTTCCGCTCGTGCCCTCTTATAATGCTTCAATTGTGGCCTTTATATAGTAATTGCTAGCCGCCTATGTGATTCCTCAGCCAACAAGAATTTTTGAAGCCCATCACATGCTTGCTATTTAATCTATCAAAATGCTCTCGACGTGCGTGCATGCATGCATGCATAATGGCTAATTCCTTTATTTGTTTAAATTAAATTCTTTATTCTCTTCTCTTTCTGATTCCTTCAAACAGATTTCTTCTTAAATGTTTTGATTTAATTTTTCTTTAATCTCATATTATATTTACAAAAATAAAATATAAAAATTAATGTAAAAACTAACATAATAAAATATAAATTTAACATAAAATTAATTTAAGGAAATATTAAAATAATATATATATATATATTATTAGCACATCAGTCATCTTTGAGTCATGCATGTTTGGTATAATTTATCTAATATATATTTATTTACTTTTAAGAGTTCTTCTAAAACGTTTTGGTATTATTTGGTTATTTTCCAATAGAACTTTTTAAGGTCAAATCAATACAGCAAAAATAGATCTAATTCGGATATAATTATATTGGACCCAGATCTGAATCCACATTAATATTAATGCATCTAGATGCGAATAATTTCTGTACAGATTTCAGATGGATTTTTTTAATATCCCAATATGGATGGACCAAATTAAAATGCTGGATTCATGAATCGATGACGAAAACAAATCACTAACCATCACAGTAACTGATTCATTTCAATGTCTTTGATAACCATTGGACTTCATGTTGTTGTCACTATGTTGGTTAAAGCTGAACCCGAAGTGGAGCTGAGTTCATGAAGCCAAAGCTTTTAGCATTAACTAGAGATGTCAATTCGTGTAACCCTATCGTATTTGTACCGTGTTTTATTAGTGTCGTGTCAAATCTACAAACATGGATACGAGTTATTTATTAATTATGTCAAAACATCAAAATATAGATATGATCTGTTTAACATATTTAATAAAAAATAAAAATCAATTTAAAAATGATAAATATTTCAATATTATTAATAAAAATAGTTAACATAACACAAATATGACATGAATAAATTTATGGGAAAATATCCACCGTCCACCTATTTTTTACACCTTTTTCAAAAATACACAATTCCTTTATTTTTTGGCTGGACTCCACCTAAAGTTACATTTTTTTTCACTTTTCCACTTCCGTTTGGAATCCGTTAAGAAAACTAACGGAAACTTAAAAAAATGACTATTTTACCCCCAAAACGAAAATTATAATTTCACCCTAAAAAATGCCAAAAATAATAAGATTTAATGATAAATATCATTATTGGTAAGTTAATGAAGTACAAAAAAATCTTAACTATTAGAGATTATAACTCAATGAATAATAAAATTTTACTTATCTTAAATTCAATTAATGGTTTGTGAGATTGTGCTATTTTTAATACTACTATTATAATTTAGCATTCTAATTACCGACATATTTAAAAAAAAAAACTTGCATTTGATGGTTGTGGAATTAATGTCTTTATTGACCGATGGAAAAAATTATTAGATTTAATCTGATTATATTTTATAATTTTTAAGGTGAAATTGTAATTTTTGTTTTGGGGGTAAAATGGTCATTTTTTTAAGTTTCCGTTAGTTTTCTTAACGGATTCCAAACAGAAGTGGAAAAGTGAAAAAAAATTTAACTTTAGGTGGATTTCAGCAAAAAAATGAAGGAATTGTGTATTTTTGAAAATGGTGTAAAAAACGGGTGGACGGTGGATATTTTCCCTAAATTTATAATACAATATGATATGACACAAATAATTAATTTACTGTTCAATATATATATTAATTGTTTTAATAATAATACCACATATTAACTTATATTCATATTATAAAAATATAATCGCGTTGAGGTGGTCCAGTATGGACACAATACGGTTATTTATCATGTCATATTGTGTTAACCCCTTTTTAATTGTCAAATTTGTCAACTGGAGTATGAAAAAAATTGTGTCATTTCTGCATCATGTAATCATATCATAACCCATTTTGTGAGCATTAACCCCAAAGAGTTATGATTGGAAAATTTTCCTGAAATTAAGGGATTTGGATTTGATAGTTGCTTGGAGGAAAATAGCTATCAAAATCACTATGACGTTAACTTCGTTTTGAAAAAAGCATTAAACTTTGATTAAAAATTGTAGCAGCAATTGCCATTGGATTATTCAATTTCAATTTTGTTTATTAATTCGTAAAAATAATGCGGACTCGGAACTTTCTGGATCCAAGTCATGGGATGAATGGATCATGATTCCAAGAATTCAATCCACATGTTCTGATAATGGGATCTTTGCTTACTTGAGTCGGATCCCCATTTTTACTTTTTTTTTAAAAAAAAAAAATTCTACTAACACATCTATAAACAACTCTTAGAACCCCTTTCCTAAAAGGAAACCATAAATAATATAAATGTTTTTTTTTAACACCTTTACTTTTAGTGCCCTAAATACTCTTAATTCATCCTTTCCTAACAAGGCCCCATATTAATGTGCTTCTTCCCCTTCTTCGAATAAAAAAAGTGTTTTTTTCTCAATTTGAAAGAAAATTTGTTTAAAATCAAGATTATTATTCTAAAGAAGAAGCAATCTGAGAGCTCTTTTACTTAGGAATTATTGTATAAAACAACTTTTATTCTAATATTTAACCATATCATTTATCTTCTAAAAGTAAAATAAACAAAAAAAATCCATTTCTTCCTGATATATATGATATATAATAAACAATACTAGAGGAAAATTTACAAATTAATGTAAATGTGATTCCCTCAGTATGCAAAAATGGTGACATTGGTGTCGCGTGATAAAAGTTAGGAACGGGGTGGAGGGTATTTGTGAAATAATAAATTTATTTATTTGTTCGATGGAGTATTTTCAGAAAAGGATTTTATAAGGAATTTGAAGACGTGCTAATTGTCCTAGGATTAAATAAATTAATTTGTCTCTACTAAGATAAACTCAAATTTTGAAATTTTGACAATAGCGGCGGCTAGAGAGATTTTATTTAAAAGTTAAATTATTTAAATTGTCTATTATTCTTTCACAATCTTATTATTTTTTTGAATTTTTTATTTCATAATTTTTTATTCCTTTTACAACAAATTTAAAACTTGTCTATTATAACAATTTTTTTAATTTTCAATAAAAGTTCTTTTAAAAAACAAAAGTACTTGTAAAAACTCTATTAACTTATTTAAAAGATTATATCAAATAAAACTTTAATTGTCTCCCGGACTTCACTCCAATAATGACCGCAATCTCACTGGGTCAGGAGGGGAAGGGGAGTGTGGTCAATTAGGACTGGCAAGAAATGCCAAGGCCCAGGCTTCAAGTGCCCATGTCCACACTGGGTTGGCCCTAAACCTGGGCTTCCTTATGGAAAAAAGAAAAAAGAAAAAAAAGGCCGAAGCATGGCAAAAGTTTAAAAATTATATATATCTTTTTTTAACTAACTGCAAATTGCTTTGCTCACGTAATAAATTTCTTTTTCTTAATGCATCATTGATTTCCTCATGAAAAATGATAATTTAGCCCAAAATTTAGTTAAATTAAATTTATCAAATCCTTTTTGTCTAGGCGATGGCCCATTTCTCACTTCCTTTGAATTAACGAAAAAAGTTAATTTCGGTATTTTCCATAGACGAAATTTTGAGCCTACTTTTAGTATAGTTTACTTATTCACCCCAGCCTATTTTTTAAAATACGCATCTTATAATTTTCCAGTGTTTCAAATACACCCAAAATAAATAATAATAACAACAATAGGGCCTGACCCTGTGCTCAAGCTTGGCCAAGCTAAAATGGGCCTGGCCTTTCCAACAATACAATGACCTGGGCCTTCACTAGTCCATCTCTGGCCCAAGCCATTTGCCAGCCTAGCCCATCACTATTAAGATAAAAATAGGTCGGGTCGGATGGGGAACGGATCTGATGGCCCGTGGGCATGGCCATCCCCGTGCCCATTAACCCTATTGTTAAAATTTACGTTTGTTCTTTAAAAGATTTTTTAATATTTACTGTAACCGAGAATAAAAACAGGAAAGTATAAGAAGGCCAACAATTTCTCTCTTGGTCGACAGGCATGCGAGAATAGGAAAGAAAGTGGAGTTTCACACGCAAAGTGGAGAAGATTCCATTCATACTTTGATTGACATTACACGGCACCGAAAAAGAGACCACGTGGACCATCACGCATACCCTAAAAATATTTCATCAATCAGTTTGTCAATAATCATCTTATGTCCATGGGTCCGCCTGTGTTGCAACAGTTGGGAACATTCAACAACTTTTATCTTTTTGTGTTTGATTACATCACACTATCTTATATTTTTTACAAAATTCAATAGACACTAAAAATTACAAACTGTTACATATAAGTCCATTTGTGGAATAAAATGACATTTGAAAAGAATTTTAATTTTTTATTATTATTATTGTTAATATCATTATTATTATATAAGATTATTGCTATTAAATTTTATTATTTTAATTATTATTATTTATGATTATTATTGTCATTATTATTATTATTAAAAATTTATTACTTTTATTATTTTAATTGTTATTATACCGTAATTAATTCATTATTATTAATATTTATCTTGTTATGATTAAAATTATTGTTATTATTAAAATATATTAACTTTATTATTTTAATTATTGTTGTTATTATTTTTATTAAAATATTATTATTAAAACTTATTAATAATTTTTATTATTTTAATTATTAATATTATTATTTCAGTTAATTTTGTTGTTGTTGTTGTTATTATTATTATTATTGTTGTTGTTGTTGTTGTTGTTGTTAAATTTTATTAATTTTTTGTTTTAATTAACATTATTGTCATAATTATTATTTTTAATTTTATTATTATTATTGTTTTAATTATAATATATACAAATAATATTAGGGACACAATTAACAAATGGCATTTTAATAACTTATAACAGTTTATTCTAATTATAAAATAAAGTAAACACATCAATGAGAATGTTGTTCAATCCGATTCTGATTTCGATTTCTATAGCTCAAGTAAATAACTTATTCTGATTCAAATTCCTTATTACAATTCTAACTCATTTCGATCCTTATTTAATAAACGCACCATTAGAATTTGTTTATAACATAGCATTGTATATTGTTATAATATTGTTTATTACTTACCTATGTTTGGAAATTTTAAAAGTTAGATTGTGGTCAATTATATAATTCACTACAATGTGCTAACTTTTGTCTTAATTGAAACATTAAATATATTTAAATTATATTATAATATTATTTTATTATATCATATTATATTTATATATTAATAAGTAATATAAAAATATAATTAAATATAATTATTAATAAATTTAAATAATGAGAGTAGATCTAAAATGAAAGTAATAATTAAAAAATTATGAAATATTTATGAATTTGTGGAATAAATAAACGTATTTATCTTTCTGAAGTTATGACACAAATATAAGCTTTATTTTATATTTAATGAGTTGTGGTTCTTATAAACGAGTATTAAATCATGCATTGTAATTGCCTAATATCAATAATAAAAGTCCTCTTAAATTTCCTACTTCTTCCTTATTCATATCATTTAACAACTAAGCCAATAAATAAAATAATAATTATTATATTTTTTCATGGCATTTCAAAAAACAAGAGGGATTGCAATAAAAATAACCAAAATAAATACACCCTACGGTTGGATTTGCTTTTACCATTCTTGCCTTGAATCCAATGGTTAAATTACAAAATGACAAAAGTAGTGGTATGTTATAACTGTTGCAACATAGGCGGCCCCTATGTCCATATAATGTAAAAATTTATCTTCAGTGAGAAAAATTGATTATTTTACTCTCTCAACATACACTAATGACATGTTTAGTTTGAAAAAATATAAAGAGAGGAGAAAAGAGGAGAAATAAAAAGAAGAGAAATATTAATTTCATTTCCAATCAAATAAAAAAAATGTGATTGATTCTTTTTTTTTCTCATTTTCTCTCCCCTTTCTTTTGCATTTGTCTTCTCTCTATCATTTCTTCCAGCCAAACATAAACTAAGGGAATAAGAATTGTTTATTTTTCTGAGTCAATGACTTAATTGACTTAATTATAATTAGTTAAGTCATTAAGTCTGTTTATTTTTTCAAATTAATGAAAATTTCCAATCATACTCATTAAGATATTAAGCCAAAAATTTTTATTTTCACTTAATCTAAAAATTCTAAAATGACATCATTACAACATATTCTCCAAAATGTCCCTGCTCAGATTAATTTATTTTCATCTTTGCCTAAATTAAACTTATTCGTTAGTATTATTATTCATCTCTATACCTTATGATAATATAGTGAGAGATTATGTTTATTTTTATCATTATATTTTCTTCAAGCTAACATTATTTATCTTTGTAAGTTTTTATGAATATTTTTCATACAAAACATCATAAACTACAATAAAATTGATCATCATATTCTAGTTTAGAATATTAAAGGGTGATATTCATTGGAACTTAATGTATATTATAATAAAATACTATATTATTTATATTCTTTAAGATGTTTATTATTTATTTAACATTAAATTTATGTAAGGGTGCAAGTGCAAACTTACTTGATTTTAGATTTTTTTAAGTTAAAAAAAATAACTTGGTACTTATTTTCAAACATTAAGATAATAAAATAAATGACATTCAGAATCAGATAGTCAGGTCCATCCAAAATTCATACCAATTCAAATATACTCAAATTTCAGACCAAAAGAAAAAATGTTACCTTAGTGTCTCGTCCCGTGACATTAGGCTCTATTATTTGGTAAAATAATAGATTTTAATTTAAATATACGAATATTTTAAAATAAAATTTAGTGAGATTTACTGATAGTTCCATATTAGGACTCACTACTTTGCTTCATGGTAGAGTACGTGTGGCAAAGGTGATGATAGCCTATTCATCTAAATATTGATTAAGATGTTAGAAATAAAAGTTTTAAGGTATAAAGCATGAGGATTATGTACATTGAATAATTGAATGTGGTATATAGATGTTCAAAGTAATTATGTAATATTGACTTATAATTAGTAGTCCTCAATAGCAATTCATATGATGGGTATTTTTGTAATAAAACTTTTATAAAATTAGAGCGTTTATAGTAATTTTTAGAGTATAAAAAGCCCCACCCATTTTTTTGTTATAAATTATTAATTATTTGTTACAATTTATATTTGTAAGTATATTGATTCTCTATTTGGGGGGGGGGGGGGGGGGGGGGAGAGTAACCACTGTCACAAAATATATGAGTTTATATAGAATTTCTTATAAATAAAAAATCTTGCTCTTGCTGGGCATGCTGGTCTCTTTTCAATAAGGATTTACCTACAATGTGTCATCTTTAATTAATAATAACCCACAATCTTTTTAAAACTGGTAACAAATTTTTTCGTATTGGTAAAAATATTTTTACGACCCTTCTCAAATGTTTTGTGATACATCATGCATATTGTGTGAATCTGATGCATTGATAGATTTGATTGAATAAAAATAAATTTTTTTATACCTAGTAGTGGTCTAAAGAATATAAATAGTATTTTTATAATATATTTAAGAGTGGTGTAAATAACATAATATAACAGACATTGGGTCATTTATACTCTAAAAATTATTTTAAATACCCTTATTATATAATAAGGATGAGCTTATTTGAATCCATCAAAATACGAACTAAACCCACAATTTAATAAAAATTCATATTATTAAAACGCCCACAATATAAACTACTACTATAGGCAAATAATTATTATTAAAGAAAAAATTTTACTTTCTAGACCATATTTAACCCTAACTCTGAAATTTTTCACAATGAACATTCATATTTTCATAAACTCTTAAGTAATTAGTCAGTTTAAACATTTACATTCATTTCGAATTGTTCAAGCCTCGGCGAAATTGGACAAATGTTTCTTCAATTTCAGTTCAACTAAAAACCGATAGCCTGCAAAGTGCAAACCAGACAAAGATAGGGCTTACCATAACATCAAGTCATCAATCATGCTCTTGATGACAGGCTTTAATAATAATCAGAAGCTATTGCCCACATACTGCCTTTCCCAATTATCTTCTACGGGTATTTCAATCTGGAATTTGATATCATTTGCAATGAAATAACACTAGAGATGGAAAGAAAATTTATCTTCATCATTTTAGACTTCTCTAAAAATTGCCCTACTTAAAAAATTAACACAATATTAAAATAGTTCTACTAATTTCTCCATGTAAATTATTTGACCATTTGTTTGGTCGCTTGATAAGTGATATCAAACTTGTAAAATGAACTCGGTATAATCAATGACTGCAAAAATAATTTTAGTGGGTTCGTTTGGTAAAAAATGTCGAAATAAGAATAAAGCTATTAGAAGGCATATTAGGTATTTCAATCAGTTTATTGAGTTATTTTTTTATTTTTTTAATTTTAGGGATTGATTTCTTTAGTAAATGGGTATAAAGTACTTTGGTGAGTTGAAATATCACCACCCTTATAATAAAATGATTTATTACAAAGATACCTATAATGAGAATTATTATTTAAAAAAAAAAAGTCTCTTATGAATCAGTATACCATAATAACTTTGAATACTTATCTTGTACATCCATTTGTTTTATAATTACTTTCCTTAAACTTTTCTTTTTGAATCTTAAACAATGCTGAGTTGAAAATTTTGCAATCCCATTTTGATTCTTGAAAATAATAATAATAATAATACTAGATGAAATTTCTTTGAAATTATTTTTTTAAAAGATTTTTTATAGCCGCACATTGAGACTACGCGAGTAAAGAATTATGCCATTCAATACTTCAATTAGCTCACCGACATATCAATGGCTGTACGTAGCAAGCAAGCAAGCAAACAGACCAAGATGAGTTTTTTCTTATAAAAAGTCGTACCAAATCAAGCTCCTATGCCCTAATTAATCTGTTCACAAGTAGATTTGGTGTTATTACTCTTCATTTTGGGAACAAAAATTAATGCTTAATCATCTAAATCTCCATCCAATTTTAATTTGATTATCTTCATGTGGATGTGTGGAATAGTTTGAATAGTTTTATTATTGTGTAGTACAAATAAAAATTATCAATCTATTTTTGATATTTTAAAGAGTATATTGAGTAAAAAATTAGTTAATGAGTAATGTGGTATTGAAATAATTTTACGGCGTAAATAGCACTATTCATATAGCAAAAGCAAGACTAATAGATTATAGTATTTTTCTTAGAGTCATGATATAACTCTTATATAAATTGATGTGGCATAACATTATCAGTTGAATAAAACCACTCATGCCCCACATGATATATATTTATTATTTTTATATTTTTAACTTAACTAATGATATAACACATCAATTTATATAAAAATAATTTGTATAAGATTTTGTGACTCTATTAATACTAATTTTCTTATTTCTATTACGTTAAAGCTAGTATATTACGCAATTAACCCTATATTTCACTGGTAAATCATATCTATCGTAACAAGACCTTATAGGTGATGCGATGTAATGAGGATGGCAATGGTAATTTTGTAGGTCATGGGTGAGTTTGGTATTATAAATTGAAACCCACACTTTATTACGGGTGAGTTTGGTATTAGTCAAATATCAAACCGCAACTTCTTTTAATTATTTTTTAAATTTAAATTTAATTAAAAATATTTAAATCTAAAATATATTTATATACTTATTATAATTTTGATTGAATTTTATTAACTTAATGCATGGATTATTTCATTATTATAATTTTGTTCTTTGGATTAATATTTAAAATGTATTATTCTTTAGAGAATATTAATCTTAATCATTATTGTAGGAATTGTATTGGATGGATGCTAATGGTGGTGATGAAATGAAGATCTTCTCTTGAAATTTGTGTTGAATGATAATATGAAATGATAATTGTTATTTTTAGATATTAATTTGTAGTTTTTTTTATGGATTTGCGTATTTTATCCTTAAATTTGAGAGTTTGTGTTGGATTTATATTGAAATTTTAATTTTTCATTTACATTGGTTAAATTTAAAATTGAGTATGTTATATGGAAGCTTAGGTTATTATCATAAGTTTACATATTAGACATTTGTAATTTTAAATGTGGAAACCCACAAAAAAATCTGTTAGGTACCATTGTGACTTTGGTAATTGTTAAAACCCGCAGCATGTGGGTTTTTTTAAAAATATTAAAAACCGTAGCGGGTTACGAATGGATTTGATAAATTTAAATTTTTTGCGGGTACAGGTTTAGTAATAAAAAAACTCACTGCAAACAGTGTCCATTGCCATCCCTACAATGTAATCACGCCCTTTGACTGACTAAAATGACAATTCAATAGCTTAATTAACTGGATAGTCTTTGCAAGTTATTGCACAAACTGAAAACATTAGCTACTTCTTACAAGGAATATATTTACTTTGAAAGGAAAAAAATGAATAATTATAAATATCTCATTTTTAATTCTATAAATTTTATTTTAAACCATGTATCATTTATTGAATACTAATAGTTTTTTATAAAATATAAGTGAATCAATTATATTATCTTATTAATTAAAAATATTACATCATTTGTGAAATTTTTTAAAAATTTAAAATGTGTAATACTATTTTAAGAAATATCATAAATTTCGAGTTTTTATTAAGACATATCCTTGATAAATAATAAAAAGGAAAAGAAAAAAAAGAAGCTATTGAATGATGTCACGCACCGATAACGGAGCGATTCCCTGTCTCCATACGTTATTTTGTGTTTCCCTAGCTTTTGTCTTGTTTAAGGAAGATTGTGGCACCAAACGATGGCATTAGCGGATCTCACGTAAATTGTAGTTTTTTTTTTCTCCTTTTAAATAAATCCATTTTTTTTTAAATAATAGTCAGCGAAACACAGGGCCTTGGATTTGGGATTCAGACAGTGAGAAAGTACACAAGAAAAAAAAAATCTGTTAATTAGATTCCGCTAGGAAGGACAAGGACGGCAAAGAAAGTAAATTAAAAAAATTAAAGAACTTAATTCTAACATATTTTTAAATTATTAATTATTATTACGGTATTTATAAGGGTAATATACCTGTTCAATTTGGTCTCATAATCAGATAATTTAAATTTTTATTGAATTTTTCTGACTTATCTAACAGAGTCATAGTGCTAGGACTGTGGGCTATGTTACCCTAAGATAACGTAATGATTGTATCCCTAATTATTTGACTTAATTCCAATCAAATCTGTGTTGTCTGGAGACATTTTTCAATTAACTGATTCTCTTTCTAATAAATAGGCAATCGCCCACCGAAAAACAAAGAAAAGTGGGCAAACCTGAATCGGTAAATCTAGTCACTTTCCTCACGTTATAAATGATTTGGATAAGATTGGACCAAGTGTACGACGACTTAATTATTAAATCAGATCAGTCATCCACAAGCTTCCAACAACCTTTTTCCGAATTGGCAGGATAACGGGCGACTTCGCTTAGATAAATATCACAAACGCACACACGTACTCGCTCGATGGCAGCCTCCGCGTACACAGTTGCCACAATGACAAAATCACCCTTTTTGTGGAAAAGACTAAAATACCCCTCCATCTTCCACGCGTTCGATATTTTCGCCGTCTGCTAGTATTTATCTTCGCATCTTGTGCTGCTGGTGGTGGTGAGTAGGATACTTCTTGATTCTGATATAAAAAGAAAATATCTTTTGTGCCTTTTTTTTTTATCTTTTCTGTTTAAGTTAAATTTTATAAGGGAACGAAAATTCAAGAGGCGAAGAAGGAGAAGAAGGAGAAGAAGAGGTGTACTTGCGCGAGAAAATCGGGGGAGTTTTTTTTTTTGAATTGAAGAAAAAATGATGGCGTCGTCGAAGGTTATGGCGACCGCGTCAACAACCAATACGGATCTGCCATGTCAGCAGCAGCCATCATCTATATGTCCTTCCTCTCTCTCCAGCATGCTCGCCGATGATCCGCCGAACTGCTTAGGCTCCATGAACATGGACGATCTTCTGAAGAACATATACGCAACGCCGACGCCGGATCAGCTCGCACTCGGTAGCGGCGCCTCGATTCCACGCGACGTCAATGACACCGGTAGTGCCAACGATAATTCTGGTACTAATAATAATAACAACAACAATAGTAGTAATGATGATAACAATAAATCGGTGGATGAAGTGTGGAAGCAGATCGTGGCGGGAGGTAGCGATCAGAGACGGGCGGGTGCAGCCGATGAGGAGATGACGCTTGAAGATTTTTTGACGAAAGCTGGGGCGGTTAGAGAGGAAGACGTGAGACCCTACGGAAACAACAACAATAACAACAATAATAATATTAATAATATTAATAATATTAATAATATTAATAATATTAATAATATTAATAGTAATAACAATAATCAGTTGGTGGTGGTGGGGCCAGGGGGAGGGGGAGGGAGAGGGAAGAGGCGAATTGTTGAAGAGCCACCCATGGATAAGGCAACTCAGCAAAAGCAGAGGAGAATGATCAAGAACCGAGAGTCTGCTGCAAGGTCCAGAGAGCGAAAGCAGGTTCTTTTTCTTTTTTTAATTTCTTTTAATTACAAAATTTATGAAACTTCAGATTAATTCGTGTTTAATTTTCATACGAATTAAGGAATGAATAATTGGAAAAATTATTATTAAAGCAATATATTGCGCCGACTCTGTTGTTTAACTAGTTACAAGAACATTTGTACTTCTTTACGCGAGTGTTTTTAAACTTGGGGATTTTAAGTAGTTTTTCCTTTTTTCTTCTTTATGATCAGGCGTACACAGTTGAATTGGAGTCGCTGGTGACGCAGCTGGAGGAGGAGAAAGCACGGCTGCTGAGGGAAGAGGTATTTATCTTATGATAATTGTGAAGAATTCTTTGCTCTGATTACCATAATTTGATCGTTCATAACATGGCTGTCTGCTGAAGTTGAAGGGCATTTGAGTTTTGTGAACCCATAATTTGATAAGTTAATAATAATGGTTATCTTGCTTTCCATAGAAGTGCATCATGGATAAGCTTTTTTGAGGATCATATAATCAGTTCATATGTTGGTTAAGAGTTCTGCATATGAGATATGACCTGGATCTATTAATTGGCTGACTTCTTGAACTTTGTTAATTGAATCATCTTAAGCATGAATTTTAGCATCTACTCTCTGCTTCATATGCATTAAGGTCTAATTTTATATATAAACACAAACTTTCTTTCACTGTCTTTTCCCTTCTCTTGTTCATTTGTTCTAAATTATATCCTACGTAATTTTGAATGGATAAGCCTTATGTTCTTCAGGATCTAAATCCTCTCTGGACATCGACTGCACCAACAGTAATCATTCATTTGAAACTTGAATGGTTCCAGATTTCATTTCTTGCATTTCCCTCCTTTTGTACTCAATTCCCCCTCCCCCCCCCACGCGCCCGTTTACAAGTTTCTTATGAGTTGAATTTCTAATTGCAGGCTGAGCAGAACAAGCAGAGGTTTAAGCAGGTGTGTATTCTACTGATCTATGCTTGTGTTTCCTAACTATATAATCCAGAATTTGATATAGGCATCAAACAGAAATGTCATTTTTAACACTTATCATGCATTTGTATGTTTATGCACGAAAATGAGAGATGACATTATTGATCTTTTTAATGGTTAATTTTGATTATTTGTGGATATGATTTTTTTCATCTGCATAATGATGTGCACATGTTTTGTATGCCTATTGTAGCGTCAGTCCTTTTTCTTGGGCAATCAATTTTCCAGTTGTCAATTTTGACTACCAACATGTCTAGAATCTAGATGCGACTTGGGTGGACAGAAATCATGCACATGCTTTTTGTTGACTTATTGTGCATGACTTGACCATATGCAAAAATCATCTAGATAGAAATTGATGAACAAAAGTGTTTTCATGAGCCAATATTTGTCGAGTTTATCTTCGGGTTGTCAAGTTATGAATTCTCGGATATAATAGCCAACATTCCAAGTTGTGTACTCAAACCCAGTTATCCTTGCACCATCCATGTTCAGGTTCCTTGTAAGGGTATCTGAAATGACAAATAAACTGGTTTTTATTGTTTTATTGCCATTATGAAGTGCGAACACTTTGATGAGTTATGAACTTATCCATAAACTTTGTCCATATAGAATGGCTTTTTAATATGACTACTAGTTTGCTGATCTAACACACTCGTGGTTCATTCTT
The DNA here is from genome assembly GCA_039657385.1 of Citrus x changshan-huyou. Classification (NCBI taxonomy): domain Eukaryota; kingdom Viridiplantae; phylum Streptophyta; class Magnoliopsida; order Sapindales; family Rutaceae; genus Citrus; species Citrus x changshan-huyou. Next base: position 12,923,290 of record CM077549.1, read on the forward strand.
TGGTTTCATTGGTAGCTCATGGAGAATCTTATTCCTGTTGTTGAGAAGAGAAGACCACCTCGTGTTCTTCGAAGAGTGAACTCATTGCACTGGTAGATGAGGTGTGTTATCAACTGTCAATTGTTAGCTTAGACTAAAGAAATAGTCTGCCTTTGCAGCTTACGCAGCCTGCCATTGAGACTATCAGATAGAATAATATGAAGATGGGGGGAAATGCTCGGGATTAATTCCCCTTTGGTAGCTGATGCAGACAGAGACTTTAAATAATTTAATCAAAATTGAAGATGGATGTTTAAATCACTGCTTAATGAGATCCCTGACAAAATTTGTAGTGGATTATTTTAATTAGGGCACTGTAAAATTTGTTTTCTTTTTCTTAATATCATTTTAGGAAAGCTCGGGATCTCTTTATTTTGCTGCAGGAAGGAAACCCCAATTGATCTGTGTCCGCCTGTACTAATTAAATGTGTCGACCAGTACTAATTAAACGTGTCGTGTGTTTGTATATGTATATAAATCGATGACCTTGTTTAAATATTTTAATGTGGTTGTTATTCTAATCGTTTTCATGATTTACTACTGAGTTTAACTATACAAAACATCATTATATATAAACCTGGACAGATTTGATCATTTTCTTCTGATACAACCTTGATTTTTTTTAATTCCCTTTTTTCTTTTTAAACAATACCATTTACATATAGATATATATAGACACAGTATAAGTGGAATAATCCTAGATCAATAAATTTTTTATACAAACTAATTTGATATAAAGATTTTGATGGGATGAAAATATTACATGACTAACATGATTTATTTTCATTGTGCGACTTCTCACTCAATTAATGCTGTCATATGATATTAGTTTCGACAAAGATTCTTTGACTATAGCTTTAAGGCCTTATTCTCATTTTCAAGCAATTTTGATGAATATTGACTAAATAATACAATTCCTCTTCCTCTCTCTCTCTATATATATTTTTTCTTACCGCATTCCTATATTATATCTCTCTCTTCCATTAATGTTATTTTTGAAGGGCACTCGTCCAAGTCAATTATGCACTATAGCTTTAAGGCCTTATTCTCATTTTCAAGCAATTTTGATGAATATTGACTAAATAATACAATTCCTCTTCCTCTCTCTCTCTATATATATTTTTTCTTACCGCATTCCTATATTATATCTCTCTCTTCCATTAATGTTATTTTTGAAGGGCACTCGTCCAAGTCAATTATGCACTATTGAATAATGTAAAATTTATAATATCGTCTAATAGAGTAGAACTGAATCTAATAAAATACAATGCGACACATCAAATAAATAGTGTTTTTTTCTTTTTTATTTAACACATCCACACTAGCAAGACTCGAATTTAGGGTGCAAACTTTTGGAAGGTCGATCCTTATCTCTCAAGTTGGATCTTGGACTCAAATATAAAAAGTATTTAAGTTTTAATGATCCTCAAGCATAAAATTGGCCCAAAAAGTGAGTTAATTGTTTGCTAAAATATTCACATACGATATTAGAAAGAAAAAAAAAATGATTATGGTGCTTAAAAAAAAAAAAGAGTTACGACGCTCATTCAGTTTAAAAACTTAGTTTGTATTTCAACCCATGTATCACTAACAATAATTCACTTTTTGAATTAAAAATAATAATTTATTAATTATCAATCACTTAAACTAATCAAATATGTACATATTATTTACCGCATCAGTTAATATACAAACTAAATAATATTCATATTTTGGTGATGATAAACCCATTTATTTTCTAAGATATTAGATAAATATAGAAGAGTAAAATGATAAAACTTGTCTTTTTAAACAAAAGTAAATCAATGAATATATAATTTTAAAAATATTTTAATTATTTTGTGTTATCTTTTTAAGAACTCGACCGGCCAATTCTGATCCAATCCATGCGACCCAGTTATTAATTCGGATCCAACTGTTTCTCATAACGGGATGTCGAATGTGAGACAAAATAATGTAAAAGCAAACACAAAAAGAGAGTTAAAAACAAATCACGGGCTTAACACACCCGGGTGTCGTCACCGATCCGACACCCTGGTTTTTTTTTCAATAAAAAGACAAAAACAAATTTCATTAATTTCTCTTTTTCTCACACTGCACAGCAGCTTATCTTAGCGATCATCATTACTATAGCCTTTCATTTTCATCATTATTACTATTATTTGTCAAACTGAGAAAAAAATAAATTAGTTTTCTTCAAATGAGCCAAAAAATAAATTAAAAAACCCAAAAATAAATTTAAGTTGTTGACTTGGTTGCTTAAAATTGTTTGTTAATTTCTATGAATAAATGGGGAGAGTGTGAGAGTATGAAATTGAAAGCTTACATATGTTTCGTAGATTAAAATGGTTCGTTGGTAAAAATTGGTCAACAAAGAGGTTGCCAAATGCAGACTTCCCAAACCCTAATTTGCCTCCACCGCCGCCGCCGCCGCAGCCAACATCGCCACCACCACCACCAGCACAAGTAACAATAGCGTCGGCGGCGGCGGAGGCGGGGTTTACATTAGATGCTGTGCAGGAAATCGCCATTTACATTCATAGGTTTCATAATCTTGACCTTTTCCAGCAAGGGTAAGTAGTAAGTTCATGTTATTTATTTATTTACTTAGTTTTGGATTTTGATTAGTTGTTGTTTTGAGTTTTAATTATAAAATTGAATGCTAAATGCAGGTGGTATCAAATTAAGATTACTTTGAGATGGGAAGATAGTGAGTACAGTAGTAGTGCTGTGGGAACACCGGCAAGGGTTGTTCAATATGAAGGTTACTTATTACTTGTAGAAAATGTGAAGCTTATATCTATCCTTATATCTATAATATTCTTTAATCATCCATTTTTAGCTGTTAGTAAACTACCCACCAACTTAAATCTTATAGTTGTTGATTTGCGAGATGCATTGTTTATTTTGGGTTGCTAATTGATAGTGTTATATACAAGTTGAAGTTTTCAGTGTTATGTTCTCAAGACACATTGTGGTGAATCATTATTTAATTGATTGAGAAGTTCTCGCGGGACTAGTGGTACGCTGATATTCTCCTTTGTTAGCAAGTTTTGGGAAGGGCGATGATGTGATTTGGTAGAAACTTAGTAATAGCTAGCTGTTTGAGATTCAACCAAATGATTGAAAGGAACAAACACTCACCCATCAAACTCCATAGGATTAAAATTAATGATAAGACTATTTATTTTAATGTTCTGCATTTTGTCATTGACCCGGTGAAGAGAGATATTTTACTTTGAACAAGAATGTTTGATCTTGCTGAGAGCTTGTTGTTGTCTTTTGAATTTTAATGTTTGCTTTAGATAAATTGAAAAGCTAAGAGATGCTGCTATTTTTTTTTATCTGCAGCTCCTCAACTGGGCTTTGATGATTTTTCTGGAGTTTGGAGAATTGATGATGCAGAAAATAGTTTCTCAACACAGCCTTTTCGGATCAAATATGCGAGGCAGGATGTGCATCTATCAGTTATGATTGCATTCAATTTATCTGTTAGCAAATATGAGGTAGTTGACTTCTTTATTCTCACTCGTATTTTGCTTTTTAAACCGTATTTCTGACATGAGTTGAAGCTTTGGAGGTATCAGAATAGCAAACAAGGTAACCCAAAAAGATTAATGCTCTATGTACCAAAAATAGCACAAAAGTTAGTGCAAAAGGCAAAAAGGAGCCCCAAAAAAAAAAAAAATTCTTGTCTGATACTGAACCTTTTTCTTTTTTTGGGTCCTGTAGTTAAATTTTTTTGGTCTTCCCAACAAAAGTTGAAGTAGCATATACAGGATACCAAAAATGAATAGGCATGTAGAAATTGAAACAGCTTATTTGTCCAAATGGCAGCAACTCACAAGGCCAGCTTATGCCTACATTAGGATTATTACCTTCCTCATTATACAAGGCTAGCTTAATACCTACATTAGGATTATTACCTTCCTCATCATACACAAATTTCGATTATCACATATTTTTATGGCAAATGGAGGGAAAAGAAGCTCAAACTTGGAGTAGCTTACAACATATCTATTTTCAAAGAAAAAATAATGGATGAAACATAAGTATTTTTATGATTTAAAAAGAGTAGCAAGTTGTGAATCCAATGTAACCTCGGTTTTGAAAGAATATCCATCTCAACTTCTTGGCATGTTCCTGTATACTGTTAGATTTTGATGGTTTTCATAAATATCTTGGTAATTGATATAACATTAGTTTTGCAGGTTCTATCAACATCTGCTGTCATTTTGAAGTTTGAGCTGATGTATGCTTCTGTGCTGGAGAACAGGTTAGTTGATGAAACTTTTTGTTTATTGACTATTAAAATGAAGTTAAACACCAATTTGAAGGAATGTTATAGCCATTCAACAGTTCTCTGAACCTAAAATGGTGATTTTTAATGCCCTATATGCAGCCCTGACTTGCAGTCATCTCTGGACGCTTGCCCTGCTGCAGTTCATGAATTTCGAATCCCTCCCAAAGCACTTCTAGGGTTGCATTCTTATTGCCCTGTTCATTTTGATTCTTTGCATGCTGTCCTTGTTGATGTTAGTGTACACGTCAGTCTACTAAAAGCTAGTTCTTCCACGGCTCCACCAAAGGTACCTAGATTTCTCAGAGTTCTAGTTTTTTAAGTTGATGAACTGGTCAAAACTACATGTTCATTTCTTTTACACATTCCCGCAGTTACTAACATTTGGTCTTGATTTCCAAGTCTGTTGTGGATCACGTGTTTATCAGAATATTGCCAATTGAGTAATTCCATTGAGTATTGATTGGGTTACTAGAAATATTCCTAGTGAAGATTGTGATGGTTCAAAGTAGATTCTGTATCTCACTATCTCCTTGTGTATTATCTTTAATTGAATTCTTTGTCTTGTATTCCTGGTCAGAAATTTCTTCATGATTGTCCATGAATTTTTGAATATTTTTTTTTTTTTGATAATGTAGTCTGCTTTTCTTGGAATTTTGAGATGAGATAATGTTATACCGACATAGCAACTTTCAACATTGGAGTTCTTTTATGAGCAGAATATGGGATTGCCTCCACCCCTTATTCCTTTCCCCCGTCTTTCACCAATAGAACACCGATTTGTATTGCCTAATTCCTATAATTTTGACCCTAGGCACAAAAAAGAGGGAGTAGAGGCAGAGTGGAAGATTGAAATTCTTAAATTGACCAACACGTGCTCCAAACATATGTTGTTTGACAAAGAAATTCCCCCTAAAATGTTTGATGGAATGATTTGCACAAAAAGTGAAAAAATGAAAATGTTATAGCTCTCTCTCTCTCTCTCTCCCCCTCTCGCGTTTCCCTCCTTTTCATACTTGAAACATAACTTTTAGGGAGAAGACGTTGATGTATATTTAATGAAAATAAACTCCTTCTAATGAAGATTTGTGCATGGTTGCATTAATTAGTGAACATTTTAAGAGTATGGTCTTGAATCAAGATGGGTCATGCATGACCTGTGACTGAGCACTTGCCCAGATTATGAAACAATGTTAGTAATGATCTGATTTTTCAAATTTTAGATTATTTGAGTGTACAAAATTTGGCTTATTTCTGTTGAGAATTGCATAGGAGGTCATTCCTGTCTGCTGTAAACAACCGCCAATATATTCTCTAACAACGCTTATATCTTTCTGCAGTGGGACTGTTTATATCTTTTTAGAAAGTGGCATGAATAATGTTAAATCAAAATTTTCTTATATTATTTAGAGATGAAATCAAATAAGATATCTAATTTGATTTCATGGGTTTTTGTGTGTTTACGCTATTTTTGATCTATATAGTTTTTTGAGTGTATTGATGGGACTTCTTGTCCTAGTTTTTGTGGATTTATAGCCCTATCAATCTTTGTGCATATATCATATAGTTCTAAATCTAATCTTTTGTTTCTTCGACCAAAAAAAAAAAAAAAAAAAAAGAAATCAAATAAGATATTTTGATATGTAAACAGGCAATTAGATATGGTTGCTTCTGGAATCAATAAGCTATTCTGGATCTGGACACTTTCCCAAGGTTTTCTACTCTTTATTTATCCAATACAGGGCAAGAAAAAAAAAATCTTCTGGAAGCCAGAGTAACCAATATAGAAATGGAGTAGGAGTTGAGATAATAGTATACAAAAGGTCCAAAATGATATGTGATTTTTGGAGGACAAGTAATTGAGAGCCATGTGTAACAAAATCCCTCAAATAGTCATATTGACATATATTATGAGGTGACACAATGCATTTTAAATCCCTATCATTCCTCTCTATGGATAATCCACATCAATCTAGGTCAACTAACATTTGAAGCTACAGCAGCATCTTGCTTCCTGACACTTTCATAACATAAGAAACCTCAAATGTTAATGCCATCTCCCACCTATCTTATGCTTCCTTACGCTGAAGGAAGATAGAGTCAAACTCTTCACTTCTGTATTTCAATGCAATCCAGCAAGAAATTTTTTCATGACATCTGCAGTGGATTTGCTTGGGAGGGTTTGGAGGTTACAAAGAGAGTGGAACTTGTAGGCTGCAATGACTAAACCTATATGATATTAACTTCCCATAACGTCTGTTGTATCTTTGAAGATCTTTTTGTGGATGGTTCTGTCTAAGCCATGATTTTCTCGAATTTATTTTGTTAAACTGTTTAATCCATATATTTATTATGAAGCCTTTTGGGACTTTCCTTTTTTTCTTTCTTTCTTTATTTTCATTTTTGTTTATTTATTTATTTTTTAATGTTGGTCTTAGTTTCTACGTAGCCATTGCTCAACCCTTTTTTCTTACAGTCTGACTTCGTAGCCCAGAAGATATGGAGTCAATTGGCTTCTGTAGATTCCACTCAGCTCATGCTTATTAAAGCCCTATTTTCTGCTCGTGACATTCTTCTTGAAGATCTAAAAGAAATTAGTAAAGCAATTGACCAAGCAATTGATTTGGATGATATGTTGTTTGGTTCAATGGATGGTGAAGTTCCAGTGCAACTCTTGGGCATGCCACAGAATGGTGTTGAGGTCTTTACTTCATTTCTGGCATTGAACTACTTTTGCTTCTTTTATAGTGATTTCATTAACACTTATTGTTTACCTTTCCTCTCCTTCAGCGGAAAGCAGATGGTGCAAAAGATCTTCAAAGTGATGGTTTGTCTCACTCCTTACCATGGGATGATCTATTAAATGCTTTCCACACGTTGGGCAATCAAATTCTGTATTTGTGGAATACATTTTTGATGTTTCACAGGCATGTTTCTGCACTGGATTTAATTGATTTAAGAATCTCCTGGTTTTCTTAAATTTCATTATATTTGCTTTTATTTTTATTTTGTTTCGTCATACAACTTGAGCACCTTTTAGTTAATTACTTATGTATGGCTAAGTTAGCTCTAGAAAAAATTAATTAAGTTTTATTAACTTTTATTCACGTTATGCAAATCACGCTTGCGACAATATAGAAATTTGATCACTTTATTTAGTATTTACCCATTCATGCCCTAATGGCTCAACAAATTGTTTTACTTTGATTAGGGCGTTGACTCTGATATAGAGGGTTGGAGAAGAATCACGATACTTGTTTTGAGCAAATAAAAACTAATAGAGTTCTATTGATTCACAATTCTAGCAAAAGATAGTTTCTTAGTGCAGATTTACTACTGAGTTGTAGTCGAATACAGCCCTCAATAAAAAAATTTTGGAGTCATGTTACCCATGTTAATTAAAGAATACAATTTTTATTTTTCTGGATTTTTCTGCAGGTATTTTAATTTCAAGAAATAAATTTTTTTGTGAACTGCCTATGAAATAAGAATTGAAAATACTGTTTATAAATTTACTAATGGATTGATTAATAAATACATTCTTGAAGGATGGTAAGAAAAAAAGTTAAAGGGGTTAAGTTCACTAAAGATGAACTATTTATCCATGCTCCAGAACTGCCCTCCTGGAGTCTCTTGTTGTCATCATTTCATGACGTATCTCGTAAAGTTTACGCTCCCTTGCCATATATGCTTGGACTTCTTGACAAATAAATTGCTTGTGATGCCCTTGACTAGCTGATGCATAAGTTGCATGATTATCATCAGAATTGGTAATAATTACATGTCATATGTTGTTCCAGATGACATTTGAGCTTTATATATTTACAAAAACTCCGGTCTATGCTCTCAAAATGTCTTTAGATATACATTCTTTTGACAAATTTTAAACTAGAAAAAGTAATGCAACTTGTTGACATTCTAATGCAAATTAAATTCCTAAAAAAACTCTTTATCTTATCTCTTTATGAAAGGCTTGGAAGTTCCTTTTCAGCCTGAATGAACGTCTTCAAATCTCCTTTATTGATGATTGATTGATACCATACTTATCGTGGTTACTCTTAACTTGCTGAATCTGTTGATTTTGTGCTTAAGCATCATCTGTTCTGTTTCCTAAATTGCTCACCTCCAGGGCTAACAGAAGAAAGATAATGGAATATCTGCGTGATGCATGGGCTAGTGACCGCAGGGCTGAATGGTCAATATGGATGGTGTACTCTAAGGTTGAGTTGCCTCATCATTTTATCAGTAGCAGAGTTGATGAGTCTTCATACCCGGGTACCCGAGGGAAAGCTTTGAGTTTGCGGAAGTTTGGCATCAGCGATGATGTAATTAACATCATTTCTTATTTTTGTAGTATACATTATTGACTGCTTAGTCTTTTAATCTGGATCTTTTCCCCTCTCTGGACAGCCTGCTCAAAGTGCAGCAATGCGTGCTGAGCTACATCGACGAAGCATTGCACAGATGAGAGTAAGATATTGGTTTTTAGTGCTTCATTCTCATATTTTTTGCTCCTGGGAATTTATGAATTGGTGTTGCTTCTGGTCAGATCAACAATCGGTCACTTCAAGACATGTATATTTTTGGAGATCCTTCAAGCATTCCTATTGTAATCGTAGATCGTGTTGTGCAAGCACCATTGCATAAAACCAGTGGAAATTCATATTTCTGTCATCCAGACCAGAGAGATAACCCAGGTGTACATAGTGGACATAGCAGTGAGGCTGTGAAAAAGTCAACTGGAGCTAGCTCACAACAATGTGGCCGGGTTTTGAAAATAGTTGTATTTGTACATGGGTTTCAGGTTTGTCTCATCTAGAGCTGGAATTTGTACTCTTCCCTAGCTTGAATTTGTTCATGCTTTTTTCTTTCTTCTGTTTAATCTCTTTTGCTTCCTAATTCTCCAATTTCAGTTGGTTAGAATTAGTTACTAAGAAGATAAGGAATCCAATAAAATATTTTCATGAAATGTGGGAATGAACTCTACAAAATGCGTGCATAGAGTTATTCCTCTCTCAGCTCGTTATAGGGATGTAGATAGTTGTATCTGTGCATGTAAAGAAAGTGGATTGAAGAGTATGGATTCATTAGGAAATGGCCCAGGTCAAAGGAGACCAACTTCCCTTTTCACCACACTAGTTTCTGTGTTTTAGATTGATGGAGAAAGGATATGATACCTTATACTTTCTAAAAGCAAATTCTAGAGTGGCTGATACATATATGTTTGTTTTTATATATGATGTTTTTATACTTTTCATAAGGCAACAAAAGACTTTATAGCTCGTGAATTCTGTCCATACAAATTAGGTTAGTTTGTATAGTTAGTCCCTCTGTTGCGCGAAGTTATATTGTCTAAAACGTATATGTACTAAATGAAGACCAATTTTGTTTTAAAATCAACCAGAAGAGCCTAACAATAATTATGACAATAATGGAGAAGCTTCAGTGAGGATAAAGTTATATCCTATAAATGTTAGAATTGGGATTCGATAATTTACATTATAGAATTTGTGAAATGATTCCCCCCCCCCTCCTTTTCCAATGGTAAACTTCAATTAATCCCTATTTAGAATGACAATTCAATATACCCCCCAAAATAAGTTATCCCATTTACTAGACCAAAAAATGGAAAGAGTCATCAATGTGCCCCAATTTGCCCTCATCTTTTAAACGAAAATGGCGGTAAATTGAAGTTTTTACACTTTTTAGGGATAAATTGAAGATTGTCTTTCTATCTGGATGATAACTTGAATTTTACCCTTCTTTTTCTTCAATAAGAAGTATTTAGGCTTATTTTGTAATGGTTTCCTCCTGAGAGTGTGTCTATATTATATGATTAGTTGATTTTCTTATATAACCGTTACCCATTTTCTTACTTCTTAAACTTAGTTTGTGTCTCTTCTCAAAAAAAAAAAAAAAAAAAAAAAACTTAGTTTGTGTCTCTAAAATTATTTAAACATGCATGGTATATTTGGATTATAAGTGTGGTATTGAAGATCTCACTTCATTTCAAGTATTACATGCCCTGTTACCCTTCCTATATCACTCTTGATTTGATTTCTGACCTTTATTCTATGCAGTCCCCTTCATTTATGATTGGTATCACTTCAGTTTTCATGTTACTGATAGTACTCATCTTGTTTCATACATCAATAGGGACATCATCTGGATTTACGGCTTGTTCGGAATCAGTGGCTTTTGATAGATCCCAAGATAGAGTTTCTTATGTCGGAGGTAAATGAAGATAAAACATATGGAGACTTCAGAGAAATGGGACAACGACTGGCTGAGGAGGTGATTTCTTTCGTGAAAAGGAAAATGGATAAAGCCTCTAGAAGTGGTAACTTAAGAGATATCATGCTTAGCTTTGTTGGGCATTCTATTGGGAACATTATTATAAGAGCTGCATTAGCAGGTGTGTACACCATTGCAGGCCGTATGCTTTTTTCTACTAGTTTGTGATTGATTGCTTAATGTGTGCTCATGTATTGCAGAGAGCATGATGGAACCATATCTGAGATTCTTGTATACATATGTTTCTATATCCGGTCCACACTTGGGTTATCTGTATAGTTCAAACTCTTTGTTTAACTCAGGGTTGTGGCTCTTGAAGAAGTTCAAGGGCACTCAATGTATTCATCAACTTACTTTCTCAGATGATCCAGATCTCCAGAACACTTTCTTATACAAACTCTGTAAGGTATTGAAAGGATTGCAAAAAGAATTCTGCCTACCTCTTAAGATATTTTGCATTTCAAAGCATAAGCTTCTAAAGCTAGTTTGTTACACACTGAAAACTGCTAAAACCTTCTTCCTCCCCTCCCTCATTTTCTTGTTCCTTATTTCAGCATAGGACATTGGAGAACTTCAGAAATATAATCCTTATCTCTTCACCCCAGGTATTGCTCCTCTATTGTAACCTTATAATTGGACAATAGATAGATAAATTTGTTCTGATTGTTTAGAAAAGTTTAATGTTAGTCATCTTTCCTGCTGCCAATGATTTTAACATGTGAGACAATGCCTCTCAGGATGGTTATGTTCCGTATCATTCTGCTAGAATTGAGATAGCCCAGGCATCTCTTTGGGATTATTCAAAAAAGGGGAAAGTCTTTCAGGAGATGTTAAATGATTGCTTGGACCAGATACGTGCCCCTTCATCTGAGCATCGAGTCTTCATGCGCTGTGATGTCAATTTTGATACCTCTTCTCATGGTAGGAACTTGAATAGTCTCATTGGACGGACTGCCCATATTGAGTTTTTGGAGTCTGACAGTTTTGCGAGGTTCATAATATGGTCTTTCCCTGATCTGTTTCGTTAATTACATCTGCATGGGTCCACCTGTCATTTTGCTGTCTCCAGCCTGATTTTCTTGTAGCATTGTCACTTCTAGGAGAAGTTGAGTTGTTGATAAACCAGTCAAGTGAGTCTAGAAACACTGCAGTCTTTGTTTGGCTGTATTTAATCATCTTCGGGAGTCCTGATTCAGCCTAGGTTTTAGGCTCGATCGATCTCTAACCTCAGAACTAAAACGCTTCAGGTCCAGGCTAACTAGGTGGTGATATTGAGACATCGGGAGCTAAAAATTATTAGCTTGAAGCCGATTCACTGCAGGAGAATTTTCCTTCTTACCCATGTGAATTTCAGTGATACTGCAAACCTTTTAATATTGTGGTATCTGTTGTATTTTTAGAGACTGGATGTCAAAAGCAGGTCGGATTTTGGGGATTAGTATTAGGTTTGTACGTACACTATGCAAATGAAATGTAATATTTTTGTAGCCTTAAATTTGCTTGCACTAGTTTCCAGTACAGGTAATAGACCTTGCACTGGCAGTAACCTAAATCGTAGGTGGGCTTGTAATGCATCCCGCGAGATCTTTGTGGTAATACGATTAGCTTAAAGTTGGTGTTTTGTAACGGGTATTTTCTGTACTTCTTTTATTTTAATTGGACATTTTTAAAAATAGAAATGCATGTTATCTTGTATCATATTTAGTAGTAAATGAAAACAGCGAATAACATTTGATTGTTTTGTCAGTTATCAGATTATTGATAAGATACATGGTTATGGCTGTTACTTCATTTGAATGCTTTATTGTTTATTACTATTATTTTTTTTCTTTTTTTTTTAAGTGCACTCAAAGTATTCAAAGACAATTATTTTATTTAACAAATTAACTAACTAACAAATTAACCACCAGACCAAAGAGCATACAGCTGCTAGCAAATCAAAGTGATGTGGGAATAAAGGTATATGTGAAAATTGATCCTCTCTCTTTGCTAAATGCTATTTGTCATCAGTTTTATACAATCACTCTGTAAGAATGAAAAAGGTTTACTTTTCTTAATTTTTCTTTTAATTTATTAAGGAAGCATAACATTAACTTCATATGTGCAATCAAAGTAATTAAAGAAAATTATTTTACATAACAAACAAATTAGCTAACAAGAGCAAAGAGCATACTTGTGATAACTACTAGCAAATTGAAGTGATTGAAAATTGAAGATATATGTAAAAATTGGTCCTCGCTCTTCGCTAAACATCATATTGGTTATGGGTTTCACACAATCACTCTAGAAGTCATAGTTTCATGCACAATTAATTTTTAAAAATATAATATAATCTTAGTTTAAGGATGCTTTTTAATAATTACAGACTAATTGGACTTTAGTATAATAACAAGAAACAATCTAGGGGTATAAATGCATAAGTTTGAAATTTGCTTCATAATCGGCGAGAATGTTTATTGGAAGTCACTGATGTGGCCAACGAACTTCGTTGACCAAATTTTTTAACCACTTGGGTTTTGTTCTAGTGTTTATTCATTCACAAGACAAAAATAAACTCATCTAAAAAATGAATGTCTATTCATTCATTCGAAAAATCAGATGATAACGCTTGTGAGAATCCTTTTCATGCTTTTTGACAAAATGATTTTTCTTCATTAACCAGTGTAGATGCTGTAAAACATACTAATTCTCCTACATCAATACATTAGGTAGCTAATTATCTTCTTTCTCCACCTACATTACTTAGCTTCTAAATAAAGACGGTTGCTTTTTATTCTCCGAACTTCAAGAAAAACAAAAGTAGATAACTTCTTTTAGTGCGGTATGTAAATAGTAACCCCAATATCTAAACTCTTGATGTTCAAAAAACAAAATGGACTTTGGGGTCAGAAGATACTTCATGCACCATTTTACTTACTAACGAAGTCATGGTGAGCTATACCATAGTATGGAATGATTTAAGCCTCAATTTTTTTTTAAAAAAAAGAGAAATTAATAAACAAACAAAAAATAACAATAAACAAATAGTAGCTCTACGTCTTTACCCTAAGAACTTGCATTCTAATAAACATGAAAAATGAAGGAAGTTGCTAATTGTGAAGTTATCTAAAAAAAGTTTTGTAAGTTTTGTTTATTTAAAATTTCAATAATTGGTTTTTTATATTCTATACTCTCATTCCTTTTTTTTTTTAATAATTATGTTTATCAGTTAGATACATAGAAAATGTATATTTTTCTTAATCTTTTAATCTAGTATACATGACAAATGTGTACTTATCTTAATCTCTTTAATTTAATAAGAAAACATAACTTTGATTTTATATTATCATCTGATTTTTCCAAGAAATGGGTATGTTCAATGGAATCTATTTTAGTCTATGAAAATTGTTGATCAGGGAAGAATTGAAGAGGTTGATGCTGATAGACCAAAAGAAGTATATAGCAGTAGGTTATGACCCATATTTTAAGATTAAGTTTAAAAATGAGCATCAGTAAGAGAAGTTGGTATACGGTTGATTGAGGCAACCAAAATAGACCTGTTGCCGAATAATGTTGACAAAGAGAGGAATAAATTAGCGCATACATGTAATGGCTGCTCTCAAACAAAAATAATGAAGGATTAAAGATATATGTAAAAAAAAAACGTATACTTTTCTTGATCCTTTTAATCTAATATACGTGAAAAATGCATACTTATCTTAATCTCTTAATATAATAAAGAAAGATAACTTTAATTGTCTTATCGTCTGATTTTTTTAAAGAAATGTATAGACAACCATTGTTCAATGGAGTACTTCTTTGTCTTGCGAATGAATACAACTCCAGTACACGTGCATCGAAATTGTTGAGGAAAGAGTTGAGAAGGTTGGGGGTGGTAGACCAATGGAAGAATACAGTAGTAGTTTAGCACCTATGATTTAAGATCAAGTTCAAGAATGAGTATTAGCAAGAGATGTTGCGATACGGTTGATTGAGGCAACGAGAATAGACTTGTTACCTGATGTTGTCGTCAAAGAGTGGAATGAATTTCCAACTATTTTTCTAAACAAACTAATTAAAAATCATACTAAAGCGTATAAATGTAATGGCTACTATCAAAGGAAAATAATAAAGAATAAAATATATATGTAAAAGCTGGTCCTCTCCCTTTACTGAACAACATTTTTTTTTTTGTCTTAACCACGAGATATTGTGGGGAGGGCTCCAACTGTGGGAGACACCTTTAAGCCTGTACCACAACCCAGACTAGAAGTTCCCGCTCGAACCGGGAGGCAGGTTCTCCCAACAAATGCGACTTCTCTGCGACTCGAACTGGGGAGCAAACCCAGTCAAGCCACTTAAGGAGACTCCATTTATCAGTGAAACCAACACTTTGTTGCAGTGGCAGATTTAGAAAAATAATTTACCGGGGGCTAAATTAAATAACATCAAAATGTAAAAATTGAAACTTAAATATATAAAATTTTTGGTAACCAACTTACAATTGTTCTCTATGCGATTTCATATTCTGAAAATATTGTGCAATAGATTCATTATCAATACTATTAAATCCATCTTTTTTCTACACAAACAATCAAATTATTATTCATCCATTCATCTCCTATCCGATTCTAAAGTTCATTCTTCACAAATTTCATTGCTCAAAATTATATATATGAGTACTTATGTAAAAATAAATTAATTACAATTGAAAAAATTAATTTACTAATAGTTATAAACAAAATCACTAAAAAAAGAAATTGTAAAGACTAGAATTAGTCACTTGAACAATTACAATTTATATAGAGATGTGTTGACATGTGAACAAAAAATAAAATACGAAATTCTTAACTTAATTTGAAAAAAAAAAACCGAAAAGAACATGTTTATTCTCACTGCGATTATGAGAATAAAGAACAGAACTGATGCATGCAACTTTCTCTTTTCTTCAAGACAATCCCTAATTACAAGTTTGGCAATCACGGTTCAGTTTTGGGATTATAAATATTTTGGGCTGTGGGCTTTATTTTTTTACGTAAAATTATTACTTTATAATTATTAAAATAATAGTTTAAATTTTAAAGAATGAGATTATCTAATAATTTTTACAGGAGTTATTTTAAATTTTAAATTTTCTTTTAAACAAAAAAAGATTTTTTTTTTCAAGGGGGGCTTGAGCCCCCAGCGGTCCTGCACTGCATCCGCCCCTGCTTTGTTGGTCCCTTTACTGAACAACATATTATTACAAGTTTTACACAATCACTGTAGAGGTCATAAATCCACGTGAATTTTATTTTAAAATAATAATACTTTGTTGAAATAAGTGTCAAATCTCTACTCAGAGATACTTTTGTAAAAAATATTGGCTTACTGAACCTTCATGTAATACCAAGAAATAATCTAGAGGTGTAAAAATAATTGTAGGCTTACTGATCCTTCATGTAATACCAAGAAATAATCTAAGGGTGTAAATGTTAAGTTTGAAATTTGCTTGTTAATTCGTGAGAATGTTTGTTGGGGAGTCAACGACGCGACCAACAAAATTTGTTGACCAAAGGTTTTGACCACCTGGGTTTGTTCATCTGTTTATTCGTTCATAAGACATAAACAGACTCCTTCAAACAAAGAATGTGTATTCATTCATTCGAAAAATAAGATGAGAACGTTTGATTAGAATCCTTTACAGGCTCTCTGAAGCATTGATAACAAAGAGTAGATAAGTTCTTTTGGTATGGTATATAAATGACAGCCCTATATTTGCACTATTGATATCTAAAACCGAAATGGATTTTAGACGGGAAGATACTTCATTTTGCATACCGACCAAGTCTTGGTAAGCTATACCGAAGTCTGGAAAAACTTGAGACTAAACCTTAAAGAAAAAAAGAAATGAATAAAAAAAAATTTAGTAGCTGTGTGCTTTTACCTCAAAGAGACATTAGTTGGAAGCTGTTTGGGATTAATGGGGCTGTGTGCTGGGAACGACCTCATGTTGGTTGGGTTAAATGCAATGTTGATGCTGTTGTGTTTTCTTCTCAATCAAAGATCAGTTTTGGCTGTTTGGTTCGCAATTCTGATGGCACTTTCTTGGCTGCAAAGTGTGATAATTTTGCTGGCGGTTTTAGGGCTAGAGAAGCAGAAGCGTTTGGAGTTCAGGAGGCGCTTAGTTGGTTGAAGAATCTGCGACTTCCTCGTGTGGTAATTGAATTAGACTGTCTTCAAGTTTTCAAGGTTTTAACTGAGAACCGGTCAAGTCCTAATGGCTTTGGACTCATAGTTGAGGAATGTCGTTTTTTAGCTCAAAATTTGGGAGAAGTGGAATTCTTGATTGTCCGTCGATCTGCGAACACTGCTGCCCATAATGTTGCTAGGGTGGGGGGTTCTATGTCAGGTCCTAAAGAATGAAGTATTGTTCCACCTCGTTAGTTACTGAACAATTTGTAATCGTTTTTAACTTCATTAAATTAAATTTTACATAGTTATATAAATAGTTATTTTAACTATTTAATATATGAAACAAAAGATAAAACTACACATAATTCAGATTCAATCTAATCTTTACTTTCAAACGTAGCTATATCAGCCAATAATTATCTGGGATTGGCTTTGAAATGTCTAATAAAATCCTAAACTTGAAATGTCTAACAAAAAAATTTCTATTCCTCGCCAGACGACATTACAATGAAAGGGCCAGACCCTCTTCCATGATTCATAAAAAGAAGAAACAGAAACTCAGGCGATAGGCCAAAGCCGAAACCCAGTTTTGGTCGACTCCCACTAAAAAATTCTGGTTGTTTTCTTGGATTCATCTGTTGAAATATATAAACAAAACAAATACTTAATTCTAAATTTCAAAAAGGAAAAAAACAAGATGGGAAAATGAAAAGGAGTCAAGACTCAGAGAGACGGACCAGTCTCCATCAAAAGTTGGATTGCAAACTTTCAGAATAGTTACAACAGAAATTCCAGTTCAGCTCGCTTCAACACAGATGTAACCCTCTCAAAAAAGGCAGGTTCCTTTTCCTTGATATCGTCAAGTGTCCTTGACTCATGTTCATCTGCCTGCAGAGAACAAAAGCAAATGCTATGCTAGTTGGTCTTTGGAAATCTAGAAAAATAATTAAGTGCAAAATAAATACCATCCTCTCATCAGGGGTGCATTTGATAACTTAGAAGCCCCTTGGGTTTTAGCCTTTAGGGGAAGGGAAGAATATACAGAACCCCGTCACTGACTACAAGATGCTCTCTTTCTCTATTTATTTCCTAAGATACTCCAATAAGTTATTTGTTCTCTCTGTGGAAAGAATAAAATGCTTCATCCTGCCACTACGTTTGATGCCTTAACCTAACCAAACATAAACAGATATCGCGGCTCTAAGTTCTCTCAATTTTGACAGGAGAAGTTAAAATATATGAAGCTATGGATTTTGAAAAAACATGGAATATATTTAAAATCACAGTGATAACATTAAGGAACCATGCTTGTAACATGACAATTTTGTTCCAGATGGGAAACAACAATATTCATTTCTGTGTAAGTGGACAATAAAATTAGGAATGATTCAGTTCAGCTGCAGTGATAAAATGCTTTTAAGAATTAATAAAAAAGAAACAGTACACCTATATGGTGTATCAGCTAGAAAGTAATTAGATTATGTGGCTTTCTAACAAACTATTTGATAAAAGATCAAAGCAACTACCAGTGCGGAAAAGTTGTGACACAACAAAATAGTTAAAATCAATTAAACTTATATATGAATTCAACAGGAAATATAATTGAGTAATATTACGACAAACAAGCATGCCTTTTAAAATCTATTGTAGCTGTTTAGAGATAGGGAAGCTCCAAGATACCTCTTTAAATTTCAAAAGAACCAAGTTTGATACAGTTGCTGGTTTTTCTCGGTCCCACCTGAATTTAAAAAAAAAAAGAATAAACTAACAATGCAATGCCAGTCAATGTCACCCTTAAAAGGACAACAATTTCATTGGGATACATATTGCACAGCCA
The DNA here is from genome assembly GCA_039657385.1 of Citrus x changshan-huyou. Classification (NCBI taxonomy): domain Eukaryota; kingdom Viridiplantae; phylum Streptophyta; class Magnoliopsida; order Sapindales; family Rutaceae; genus Citrus; species Citrus x changshan-huyou. The sequence continues at coordinate 12,941,913 of CM077549.1, forward strand.
TAACACTAAATTCATAAACAGCCAGTCAGCCACTGTACCGAGAATATCGTGATTGGTCAGTATTTTGACTGTAAATGATACTAGCTGAAATTTAAATGAGATCACCAAACGCAATTATACTCTTATAGTGGAGAAAAAATAGTTATTAGAAATTCTTGTAGGCATGTGAAGATTTAGTACTTTAATTGTCAGTTGGTGCTACAATACAGGGTTCCGAAGGTCTCTACACACTTAATTAGGGTTTCAAGAAACACAGACTATAAGCAAGCAAATGCGCAAGAAAAAATAGCTTCAAGTACGTGAGATACAAAAGTTGAAATCAAGTGAAAGAGGTGACAGACATGGTCATTGCCTGGCTATTACAATTTTATTTCACTCTGTTTTCTCAAGACTTCCAGATCTTAGTACTAAATTGACAAATGTTCCTCACTCATTTAGCAAATTTTAGGACTGACTTCCAGATGAGTTCACAAGTAGTAAAAAATCTCTCTCCTTCGTCTCGCACAGTGGAGGTCCAATTTAGAACGCAATTAAACATTTTGCCGATAATATCTTATCTTCAGAAAGCCTAAATCATCAGGGAGCACAGCAACAAGCTCCTTGAGAATATACTATAGATACTAGCTAGGTCATCTCAATAGGTCAGGTGCAAAAGATGTCACTAGAAGAGTGAGAAAAATGCATCACCAAGGTCTACACGGCTTAGTTTCTGATAGACACCTATTTGGTCTTGGCAAGATTCAAGTCCAATAACACTGAAACAGCCCAGGCCCACCACGTAGATATTGCCTGCTTTGAGCAAACATTCTATCACTGTTTTGTCATTGGGCTTTGCAACCCAAAACACGTCTATTTAATCAAGAGAGCCCATGACTTGTAAACTAGTCCAAGAACTCTCTTTCTGGCAATATGGGATATTATAAACTAGTCCAACAAATCTCTTCATCGAATGCTTAACGTTGTGCAATTTGATTTCTTTGGTTGTATTTGCAAGTCCTTCACCTGTTACCACACCATGATAGCATTCACCTCACTTGTAACTGCCAATGTCTAGAATGATCAACTTCAGCATCTTCTTTAAAGTTTCTGATCTAACCAAACAAACCAGTAGACACACCTCATATTTGGGCTCAGAAGGATTTTAATATCTTTAACACATTTTGAAGAATAATTTTTAGTACCATAACCAGCCAAAGTTGAGACTCTTTCAGCTGAGGGGTATTGATGGATAATGATGTTACAGCCATTCACACATAAAATTATTTTATCTTTAGAGGTTAAGGGATTTTAGTTGCTTTAATTGGATTCTTCTATTGCTTTTTCTATATATTCATTTCCATCTATCCATTTCTTTCCCCCATTGTCTCTTTCTATTCACAGGTCCAACCAACTGGCTGGAGGAATTCAACTTATTTTATGCATGCTGCCTAGGAAGGCAACATCTTAGAAACCTTTTGCCTGTGCCATCCGTTTTATGTTCAATTTTGATGAAATTTTCACAGGAGTTCATTGTTAACCAAACTAATGTAACCCAAATCAATGATACTACAAGAAGAGTTCAATGAAGCAATGGAAATGATAAATTCTCCAACAAATATTATGTCCATATAAGAAGAGAGACAAGTCAGGCAGCAAGAAAACCTAAAATTATTAAGCACATAAAATCACAACATTGCCATCATCAGTATGTACTTGGAGCCTACAAACTATAAGATAGTCCAGAAGGCCAGAAAAGTTATCAGATGTTCGTAATTTGACCTTAAACCCTACTCTATTCCTTAATCGTACCATACGATTCTTAGCATTAATCTCTAAAACTGAAAACAGTTCAGAGAAAAGCTTAATCCCTGAACTTTCTGTTATGCATTATTAACATTCACCATATGTAAAAGATCACGTTGATCATGTTATTTATGATGAAAAGAAACAAATGTTACCTCACAAGCATCAACTCGTTGACTGATCGCCACATCCCACGCCCCACATCTTTTGCAGAATGCTCCCAAGCACTTCGTCCATGCCACAGTTCTTTTGCAACATACATCACTTCCTCAACATCTACCTGTAAAAGATAAAAGCCTGGTAAGTAATAAGGTATAATTATATGAACTTATTACATAAACGGTCCATAGTAGCTTTGAGTTTGAGAGTAGTTGAGCAACTTTCACTGAAAATGAAACAAAGACATTAATGGCTCTATTGACTCCATAAACACAATACAACTAGCTTAGAATCATTGCTAATAGTGAGTTTAAATTATCCATTAATTTTCTATATAAGTGGTTTAAAAAAGAAAAGAAAAGATTATAACAACCAAAATATACATACGATAAGATTAGGATTTTCACTCCATAGGAAAAAGAAGATTACAACAACCAAGGTATACATACGACAAGATTAGGACTTTCAATCCATAGGAAAAAGAAAAGAGGATCTAATTATCCAATTCCATTCAATATCTCAAACTACTATTCAGGCACTGATTACATGAATGACATTAAGGCAAATGGTAAACAAGAGTGCCCTCGTCCGCTAAATCTACTACATATTGCAAATGTGTTATGTAATAGGTTTCTATAGAACTTTTCAATCCGTTTTATGCACAAGGATTAATATTTCCAGAAAATCAAAATCCATGACCTAGTGTGCAGTAGCAAAGATCTATAAATTGGTATCAAAGCCAAAACCTTTTATTTAAAAACAAATAAAAATAAAAACCTTACACTTATTCAACAAGTAATGTTAGTTCTAGTGCTATTGACTTTCAATTACAATTATAAAATAAGAGATTTCTTCCAAGTACAAAATAAATAGATGAAATTTTAGCAAGAAGTTTTTTTTTTTTTTTAAAAAAAAATCTCCAAATGCCCAGAAGCGCAAGCAATGGAGCAATAAATGTAAAACCTATATCAACCTATCATCATAGTCAGCAAATATTCTAAACAGAGTGAAAAGGTGCCAAACATTTTACTTGGACAACAGATGGAAAAATAATCTAAAAAACTACAATTTTCAGCTAACACAAGTGTAAAGGAATATTTTCATACCTGAACTTCCTTGGCTGTGCCATATAATGACTCCTCATGCTCAGTAAGGCGTTGATGAAGCAGACGGTAATGGTCGACATCCATATTTACTATAGGCTCAGTTTGGACTTGCCGTTCTGCCAGTTGTGTCACAACATGGGAGGCCATGACCATTCCAAATATTGCAGGAATGCTACCCAGAACAGGTATGATGCGAACCCTGAACCCGGGCACCATCTGTAAATAAGACAAGAATTATGAATGTGAATGTATTGCTTGTTATATATATGTTTATGGATTTTGGTAAATGAGAGCTGAATTATCAATATCAGTACTAACTAAAAGCAATAAAATAATTCAGAATAGTAACTAAGCATCTTTACTTGATAATCTGAAGGGTTTTCATCTTCTCCACTGGGACCAGTGAATGGAAGCAGCTTTGCCTTAGGTTTTTCTAAAGAGAAAACAACAGGAATACCGCCTTCAATGCCATAATCTTTCCTCAAACGATGCCTTACCTGAAAAATAGCAATTCCATTAGGTACATAAAACTCAAGTTTTCTGAATATAACATTTCTAGTTATTATAAGAAATAAAATTTAGGGTTTAGGGTAACTACCACAGTATATATACTTCTACAGCCACATAAACGAAAAATTAAAAGTTCGCGATACTATTTGGGAATTATGAACTGGCATAAGATTAAGGGTATCAGCTTCAGTTTTTTCTCTTTTTTTCTTTTTTTGGTTTTTTCCTTCAACGATATAGAAAAGAAATTGTAGACTTCTAATTAATAAACAGTGATATACAAAATAGAGAATTATGCGCCCCCCCCGCCCCGCGGACGATATACAAGAGAAATTGTAGACTTCTATTCAATAAACGGTGATACACAAAAAAGAGAAAAATTATGCTACAGGAATCAGGGACATCAACAAATTATAGCTCCACATACTCTTGATGCACCTCATAGCTTCATGCATATTCTTGGTGCAATGGCCAAAAAAAAAAAAATGAAAATAGTGCTATCTGATTAAAAAGGAAAAAGAAAATCATGATATAACAATTATATAGCAAATTCATTCATGTAGGCCAAGGAAGGTCGACTCCAAAACCACTGGTGGTATATTGTTGAAGAAGTTGCGGTTAACCCAGGTATCTCTGTACTTACACTTCTATTTGCAAATGAAGCTCAAGTGCCAATACCAATGAATTGTAGCTAAGAATGTGCAACGAAATTTCTAACAGTTTAAAATAGTTCCATGACTTCATAAAATTTAGAAACATGAAAATTCTTACGTTTGATGAGAATTTCAAAGTCATACGAGCTTTTATATCTAGAAAGAGTTAGGAAGCCTTCAGAAGAGAAAGATAGAAAGAAGAAAATAAAAAAGACGAAGCTTCAAAGGATTTTATTGCCAGTGGAACAACAAGGATAATTGAGAGTACACTATCTCATTTAGGCCATTAATTAACAATACAGGCAACTGAGATTCACAACAGAAAAGAAAGGGTTTTAAGAAACTTGTTCATAACAACAGAATTATTGTTTCTAGCCACATCATTTTGTAAAATAGAGATGTTCATAACATTCCAGAATCCCTTTTACATGAAAAATTCACCAAACATCTTTTTCTTCAAGTTGTCCTGATTTTATGTGTTTGTGTGCGTGTCGTAATTTTAGAAAAATGGAATTCCTTATTTTATTAAAGTAAAAGACAAGTTAAAAGACAAAAAAACACAGATTTCAATAAACTATAAGACAGAATACACTAAAATACGTCTTTTAACCTATCCCTTACAATAAAGTAAGGGATTCCCTTATTGTAAAATTACTCTATATATATATATATTGCGTGTCCTAGAATATGACAGATGGACCAGCTTTACACACATCATTCATGCTTATGAAAATAATTTATTCCCTAATATATTTATATTCACTAACAGCAAAAATGCATCAGGTTGCTTGGGAATATCTGCAAGCAGGAACTATAAATTTTAGCACCAAATGCATATATCGGCATCCTTAATTCATAATGAATTATCTAGGCAACAAAGCTGTAGGACCAAAAAGACAAGCATTTAATACTTTGCCAAGCACTTAAAGAGATGCAAATAGAAACAAGCCAGATACATTACAGCTCGGGATAATGGATCATTTGTTGACTCTCTTAAATCAGCCACACGGATTCTTGTTGGGTCAGCTCTAGCTCCAGCTCCTGTTGCACATAGAACCTTTAAACCCCTACGTACACATGCAGCAAGAAGTGCCACCTACTATAGATAAAATTTCACAATTTACAATGTGAACATCACAATTTGAACATACTATGTTAAATAACTCTTAATTTCAAATGTTTAGGATCAGAAGAAAAGACCCAATAGTAATTTTAATATCAAACTCCAAATATACATTCATGGCTGACTGTAATGATAAGCTTGTTCTTGCAAACATAGAATCATCTTTAAGATCGAATGACCGAATCTAAAGTTGATTCAAGATTCAAAACAAAGAATTTCATAATCCAATAATACAATTATTCTATGTGGAATAGATATTAATCCCAAAAGCTTAAGTTTTTAGGAGAGTCCCCAACAATGGTATTCAAAATCTAACAAGATATCCCATTAATAAGCAGTCTACTAAATCTAAAACAAAAACATATCTCAACATAAGTTTTTAAGATAATATGATTCGATCTATTTCTTTGCTAAACACTTTGCCAATGACATTTTCATCAAAGTAGAAAAACTTAAAATTTCTCATTTTCATTCTTATGCAAAAGCGAAAATTGATTATATTAATATTCAATAATAAATTTTTCTCCTACAACACCCTTTTTCTTGACTTCCTTAAAACCTCATCTTGCCTGCCATGCCACAATCACCATGGCTGCCACTTAAGGGGAATATCAAGAGTTTTAAATACAATTTTTATCCTCCTACCCTACATAGCAACTTAAGCTTTTATACGTTTAGATCTATGTAAAGTTGCAACTTCATATATCAAACTTAAAAATCAAAGTAAAAGTTGTCCAGTTCCATTCATGCCCAAAAGGCTAGGTATCATAACTTCAGATGATTATAGGAATTAATCGGCCATGCTGTTAGACCAATGAAAACTTATGTTAGGCGCAAATATAAAGGGGCAGGGGCAGTTTGGTAATTTTAGGGGCAGGGGCAGTTTAGAAATTTTATTTATTCGTTAATTAGGGCTCATGTATAAATAAGAGATTAAGGAGTCATTTAGGGTTTATGCTGAGTTTTGTCTAGTATTAAGAGTAATTAGGAGTTTTGGGAGAGATGAGCTACCCCTCAAATTATAGGTCAAGATTGTTCTTTCTTTTGATTCAATCAATAAAAACCAGCCCTAATTTAGCCCTAAGTCCTATCACATGCATACAATATCAAAAGAGCAAAAAGAAAGATCATCCCTAACTCAACACAACAACTATAAAAAGAAGACCATGTATGAAAATATAGTAAATATCTAGCATTGAAGAAATAATTCTGGCAGTGATCAAAATTAGTTCTAAACTTAGACTTTAAGCAAGAAGAGGTACCTTTGTATCAATGTTATCAATGCAATCCAAAACAAAATCAGGGTGGCCAGACAAAATTTCTTCTTCAGATGATGCATCATATAATAGCACTTTTGCATCTATGTGGCATTCTGGGAAGATTGAAGAGAAATGCTTCTTGAGGCATAAGGCTTTCGGAGTACCAACATCTGCTCGTGTTGCAACTGCATGCCGATTAAGTGATGAAACTGATACCTTCTCACATAGCGAACAAATTATAAGTACCTTTTGTAGGAATACATACAATTTGAATACAATTGAGACCTCTCTTCAATGTCTCTTTTTATTTTATCCATTTTTTTTCCTTTTTTGAAAAAGAAAAAAAGAAAAGAAAGTTAAAGCAAAACTATTACTCTACCTTTGCTAGCAATAACTTTCATGTATTATTACCAGAACGATTGAGAGGCTAGGATGGCCAAAGGCAACAACAAAAATTATAATAAAAATAATTAAAAACTGAAAAAATAACACCATATATAAAATAGAAAATTCATTGAATTCAAATCAATGGTAAAATGTTACCATGCAATATGTTTATGGTACATAACATAAGCATGGACACATGGTTCCAGGTACAGCTAAATGTAAAGCAACTAGGTTAAACTGGACTCTCCTATCAATATTAAGGATGACATAACATCCGACCAGAGTACCCTTTGAAGAAGGAAAGATTTTTTATTAATGAGTGGCATCTGATAGTTACAAAAGTATCTAATATATTGGTAACCACAGCATGCCCATAGATGAAGACAAGTATCCAATATATTGGTAACCAATCCATATATTCAAGCAAATACCACAATGCACTAAAAGCATTCAAATGAATTCATGCAACTTCGATGGCAGATCAAATAGAATAACCTTGAACTTCAAAGTTACATGTAATGCTTTTATTTTGGAAAGCACATGCAAAATATTTATTCTCCCAACATGTCGATTTCAAATTTCGGAATATAACTGCACTAATACAAACAATGAAACATAATGTTTTATTGCAAGGTAGGCTATTTCTGACACATGCATTTCCTTCTTCTATCACAAGAAACTAGAAACTCATAAATGTATGGCTTCCCAAATTTTTTGATGGCAGAAAAAAGTCACCAAACAGGAAAAAACAGAGAGAAATTAAAAAACAAAATTCTATCAATGGCTTGCTAATTTTCTAGAATAAGAAAGAAAGAACCTTGAATTCATAAGCGAAGCAAGAAACTAACTATGGTTCCACAAAGTTAAACTAGTTCTTTCCAGCTATGATGATTGAGAGTACACTGTCTTATTAAGGCCATTGATAAACAATAAAGGAAACTGAGATTTGCAACAGAAAAGCAAGGTTTTTAAAGAAAGTTGTTCATAACAGCAGAAATATTCTTTCTTGCTTGCATCATTTTGTAAAATTGAGATGTTTGTGACATTCCAGAATCTCGTTTACATGAAAAATTCACCAGATATCTTCTTTCTTCAAAGTTGTCCTGATCTTATATATATGGAAAGAGAGAGTAAATTTATAATAATGGAATCCAACAGCTAAAAGACATAAAAAAACACAGATTTTAATACACTATAAGACAAAATACACTGGATTCAAGTGTGTATTTCCTTTTTTGTCTTGTAAAGTCAAAAAGAAGAGTAAAAGTCATTGTAAAGCCAGAAACAGATTTAACCATTTAAATTTTTAGTTCTTGCACTTGGTGAACTGGTTTATTATTTCATGAAAATGGTAAGAGACCCTAACTCCAATTTATACACTTGCAATGTATCAACCCTCTTTGAGAATGTTTCTATGAAATTTTTAGACTTTATTAGTTTTTTATGTATCAATAAAGTGCAAGGTTTAGTTGTTCTTTTGTTTCAGTTCTTTTGTTTATGTTTTCTTCCATTGATTCCATGGAAATATGGCTACATATATTCAGGTTTTTTCGCAAGTTTTGAAATTAAAGCCGTTTGTTAAATTCAAAAGTTTATAAATATTATGATAAACATGTATGTATTTCAGATTTATAAAATATATTTAATTATTAAATAGACATATAATTTTTAACACTGAATGCTGGATATCATTAAATGATTAATGGAAAATTTATTGCATTAGAAAGCAAAGTGCATGACAAAGATTAAAAAGTTGATTCTTCAACAAAACTTGACTATACTTATTAAAGGTGTTGTGGGTGAAAATCTCTAGGAACCAAATGAGGAAAAACACTAACAAGATAAAGCAAGATACTAAAAGCTATAAATATAGAATAGCATGCCAACCTGGTCAAAATCAACAAGGAGGAGCCTACCGACACCTGATCTCAAGAGCATGGCAGCAGCATGACTCCCAACCCCTCCAAGACCAATGACAACAACATAAGATCCAGACACTTTCTGCTGAGACTCGACGCCAAAGAATTGAATATTCCTAGCAACAATAAATAAATAATAATATAGAAAACTCACCTAAATGCTGAAAACTTAGCTTCATGGTAAAGTTAAAACAATAATTAATTAGCAAGTGAAAATAATGGCACCTGGTCAATTGTTCAGCAACTACTTCGTCTTTTAAAAGATCTAAAGCAGGTATCCCATTATGTGTCATGCAATTGGGTACATTTTTGGAGTGTGACCTCGCTATATTTCTGCAAATAACAAGGGGAAAAAAAGGAATGGTCACAATTGGGATTCAGGGGAGCTTGTAATTAACATTTACCTAGGCTTCCATCATCTTAAGATCAATACAATACATTTGTTTCATATAATATATATCCAAAAATATATTTTTTTAATTGATTTTCAAGGGTAACTCATATATTTACCTTGAAAGAAGCTTATAAAGAAAGACGGTAGAAACGGAGCCCAAAACAGCTCCAGTTCCTAACAACGCTAAGCTCTTGAGTTTCCCTGTCTCCGCCATTTTTGCTGCCGTCGTCAGCTTTCGCAAGTCGCAGCTTCAATTGCATTTGGCGGCGGTTTTCGCTTCTTAAGTTCCAACAGTAATAACGCTAGGGCCCTCGAAATTTGTATATTTTTTGTACTAACCTAATGAACTTTATACTTTGCATAGTTTGGCCCATCATAATATCACATTGACTGATTGACCTCTCAATTTTAGGAGAGCTCAAAATTTATAGTTTCACAATTATGACCAACTTAAGTATTAGTTCCGCCGTTTGCACTATTGCATTACCAGGCTGGCCATTGTAAGTACAGTGATATGTACAATGGTACGTGTCCGTCACCAAGTTATTATTTTTTGTGTCGACTCCCATATTAAGTTTATAAATTTTACCTAATGAATAATTAGATGCAAAAAGTTTTTTTTAGTTGATGTGCTTACAGTCAATTAATTCCTATTACTTTTTTTTTTGTAAATTGTAAAAAGTGAAAAAATAAAGGGAAAAAAAATCTGATTCTCTCTCCCATTCAGTACCACGAAGAATCAAATTATCACTATACCTTTTTTGACCTTTTTTTTTTTGCCCTTTTTCTACTCCTTATGAATCCTAGGGACTCTGGGTCTTTTTATACCGATTGGAGCCCTATTTTTTACGTTCAGATAGCATGAGAGCAAATTTATTCTTCTTATACCAACCTATCAACTACTTAAGCCAAAAATGAAGAATTGTGTTTAATGGTTAATCCATTTTTGTTACATGACGCTAATATTTCGTGAGAAAAAATGGGAGTTTTCTTTTTCTTTGTTTATCTGTTTAATTTTGATGAAATAAAAAGGGTAATTTTGATATTAAACCAAAAAAGTAGCAAGAGCTTCGTTCTTTTCAGCTTTCTTTCAAGTTACAAGGGCACAATTGGGAGCTAAGAGCTGTTTATTGATGGAGATTTATCGCCATTTCCTTATGAAACTGGCGATAATAACATTTTAACAGTAATCCTTCTTGGATATGCTTTGTACAGTCATTGCGTAGCCTTGTTCCTTTCTTCAGGCAAAGCTAAGGATCTAGCCAAGTTTCATTGATCCGCAGAGCGTGAAACACTTCTAGCACACTCATATCAGCTTCATTTAAATTACATCATCAGAACAGCTAAAGTGGAATCATATCTCATAACCAAAGCAAAACAAACTAGACAATCAGAATATATTAACTAATTATGTATTAGCCAAGATCTGTCCAGATATGTCCAAACTCTGGTGAACAAGTGTTCTGAAACATATATGGTGCCACACAGAAATTGACTTGAAACTGTAACATCTGAGTTTCCAAGCATGGAAACTATAAGAGAAAAGAAACCAATAAAATGATAAGAAATAAAACCGGAAAAAGCAACTTACAATACAGATACTATGTTCTTTACAGAAAATACAAAAATAAATACAAGAAAGCTACCTGTTCAAATTTTATTGTTCCCAACCATCTCCAGTCAGTCATCCTGCTTGCAAATGGCTAGCAACAACTGTCACAAATTTGTACACTTGATGCTCACTAGCAAGTTACTTCTTAAATTACTCCTTTCCACTAAATTACTCGCTTCCACTACCCAAGAATTCAAGACCCTCAGTTCTCATATTCATGATACTGCGAAACACTTCCCTCAGTTGACGTTCCAGTGGATCCAATTCGTTCTTCAACACTTCACAAACCAATGTTAACTCCTGAATTCCATGTTCAAGTTCAATTTTTTGCTCCTCTGGCAGCGGAAACTGAGCCACATCCAACAAGTCCGTCAATTGCCGAGCACATTTGTCAATCAAATAAATTTCATATAGTAGCCCATTGGAATTTCGTCGCTCTCGCTTCTTAGATTCCTCTGTAATGCGCTCATGGAGTGATAAGAGCGGAACGCCCCATGAGAATTGACGCGGAATTGAAAAATGTACATTTAAGCCTCTATCCTGACAAGGGATTGCAGCAACAAGAGTCCACAATACAAACAAGAGTACAGAACTCATTGCAAAAACAGGGACCACAAGCCCATTTGTAGCTGCAATGTCATTTCCACGAGGTGGTGCCAAACTGTTAGCAATTGACTGGAGTTGCTTAGCAGCTGACCAAGATCGAGAAACACTCCACGAGAGAGAACGAGAATGCCCTGGCAAGCGATGATGGTGATCTTTACAGGTGTTATGGCGACCAAAGGACCGATTTCTTTGTGAAAATACTGACCCAGAATCCTTCTCATCAAGCATTGTGAGAGCCAAATCCATCAAAGCTTTTCTTGCTCGACGGGACTGACCTTCACTGATTGTCCTCTTATGAGAATCCAGGGCACATTGAACAATCTCCAAATGCTTTTGCCACAATCGAATCTTTTCGATTCCATCACGAGTTGCATTAAACGTATCAAGCGCCTTCAAACTTCTTTCAAAAAATTCAGCAACAAATCGATCCAGTGGTGGTTTCAACACTAGTGCTTTGTCTTTCAACAAAATAGCCCTGAATTCCTCCTGGCAGCAAACAAATGCATATAAAAGCTTTTGTATCCATGCAATAGAGAGCAGTTCATCATCAGCAACAGCTGATAGCGCATTAAAATGGTCTGCAATCTGTCTATGGAAGGATTCAAGCTCCAACTCCTCAGCACTGGAATCATGATGCCCTTCTACAGAATGAACCTGTTCGCGCCTAATACTCCAAATTGAGCGACCAAATGAGTGAAATGGTGAGGAAGAACCCTGATTATCCGTAGACGGCATTGTGACAACTCCTAGATAGACCTCTTAAGAATACTCCAAAGATTCACAAGAGCTACCTGAAGTTTTAAAAAATGCATCAAATCCCAAATATGAATACAGTTTAAACTCATATTGAACTCAATCAAAGATCAAAAGCCAAATATTCCCAAAACCTGTACTTAAATTATCATAACATTGTTTTAGAGAACCCATTGACATTGCAAGAATCTCAAGAGTTTCAAACAACCATCTATAAATACAATTAAGAAAATCCAAAAATTCTAAAAAGGAAAAACCCCACCTAGATATCCCTAGAAATTTTAACAAACCCACCTCTAATCATCAACAACTACACAAACATCAGAAACACAGAGAGCATATCATCCGAATTTTCAAGCAAACCACCTAAATCAACAAAATTTTCAATGCCCAGGTTCCAAAAATTGTTCCATGCACAAAGTGTAATCAAACCATTGAGCTGAGAATAGAAACAAAACGCTATTGATACTGAGAATTTAATCCAGGCATAACTTATTTATGTGCATTGAAACAATAAGCTTAAAAGTCGAGATTTAAAATTACATACATATGCAGAGCAGATAGAGAGAGAGCAAAATCCAAGTAAAATGGTGGATCTCGAATTGAGAAACCCTCAGCTGAGGACTTGATAGCCCATCGCCTTGGTAAGAGACTACTGGCAAGACCCACAACAAGTCACAAAGTTAAAGCGCACCTTAAAATATTTCAAATAAAAAATAAATGGTTTTGCTAAGCAGGCGTTTGTATTTACCTTATTTATGAATTTTCCTTATTACTCAAACGTATAGCCAAAACCCCCCTTAAAAGCACAAAAATTAAAATATTTTAGATATAGATTTAGATCCGCAATCGAATTTTGTTTATTTATTTTTAAAAATATGATTGATAATTATTGAATAAGAATATTTTAATTTTTAAAATTTTAAAATTTATTTTTAAAAAATTCTGATCAATAGTCATTAAATAAAAATATCTTAATTCTTAACCACGCCTAAATAAAAAATATGTGTAGCACAAACTAGTTTAACAAACCATTATATTATTATTGTTACTAGCAAATGTTACATGGATTTTTTTTAATGTACTAATAAATTTATTTTCCACAACTGTGAATCATAAGACATAGCAACTCAATTGAAATGTCTCAACATAATTGAGTCAAATTTAAAGTAACAATTAATGATAATGGTTAAAGAGCACATAAATTTTAGTAAAATTACAATATCTCCCTTTTGAAACTTTTCTCTCTCATCGGCCTTCTCTAAAGATTAGTTAAGCCTTTATCTATCCATGAAAAAGTTGATTTTAATTATTTATCTTATTTCCTCATTGCGCGAAATAGGGCTGGGCATATGGTTCGGTTCATACAACAAAAAACTGAAGGGTTTAAAAATCTCTGAACTAATTGGTGCTTTTATTTGGTTAAGTTTAAAACCAAACCAAACTACCAAATTGAACGGTTCAGAGAAAAAATTTAAAAATAGAATTTATGGAAATAAAAAATAAAAATTGAAAATCCTAACCTAAACTAGATCAATAATAATAATAATAAAAATGACTCATGACATGGTTGAAGCATTGATATTGACATAAAATTGGCAATGAGGTTATGAAGTTTCTTTTGTAATTTGGGTAGATTTCTAGAATATTTTTGGACTTTATTATGTTGTTTATTGTTTCTGAATTTATGAACTCAAGATTGTAGTTATAGTAATAGTTTATTACTATTATGTTGTTTCTTTATTAAATATAAAAGATAAAATTACTCAAACCAAATAAAAAAAAAACCACAAAACTGAAATGAACTAAATTGATTAATTTAGTTAAGTTTGGTTTGTTATATTGTTTGGTTCGTATTTAATTAAAAAAATAATGAACCAATTGGTTTAGGTTTGGTTTGATTCGGAACCTCTACCAAACCAAACTAAATGGTATCCAACCCTAGTGTGAAGGTAGCTTTTCTCCAACAACGTTTTAATATATGATTATTTTTTTCTTTTTGTTGTTTTGGTGTTGCCTAACATGGTTTTATTCTAGTTTGAGTTCTTCATACCTCATATTGAGAAGGCTTTTTTGTGATGAAAATTTGCTAGTGCAAAATGTTCATTATTACATCAATTCAAACATCTAAATCTAGTGGCACAAGGTTATTTAAAAGAGTAATTCTAATATATGTGTAGGCGTCACATTTTATTATAACCTAATAACACGATATTTGTCCATTCCAAAAGACGCATCCAACCATAGACCCTAATAATGATGGTTATGTATCTTTGCGGCACCATCAAAGACTTGAAATAATGGCCTTTATTAATATTATCATGCGTTACAAGATAACAAGCAATAAGTGACAGAAATTTGTAATAGATTCTTAGCAAAATAACTTATATCATAAAATATAATAAATTTATGATAGAACTTCGATTCTATCATGGATTAATGCTGGTTTTATAATAGAATTATTGTCTATAAAAAACTTACTCTATCAAGATATTAGGATAGAAGTATGATTTTGACCATATTTGACTAAAGATTAACATATTATTTTATTTAAAAACCAAAACAGTAGTATTTTAGAAATCACTCAAACAGTGCGTTTTAAAAATTAAAATAATAAAAATAAAAATAAAAATAAAAATAAAAATGTTTGTTTGAAAAAAAAAAAAAAAAAAAAAAAGCATGCCGCACTTTCTAAATGTGTCTCCCCCTTTAGGAAAAATTTCCGATTTGGCTCTTTTTCTCTCTATTGCCAAAAGCTTTCCCCCTTTTGATTTCTTTCAATCGCTAAGCCAAAATCAGCAAAATAAAAAAAAAGAATAAATACCAAGTAGTTAAATTCTGTTCATGTTCAATAAGCTACAAAATTCAATTACTTCACTCTATTCGCTTTCAGTTTCTTTGATTAACCCTAAGGTTACGTTTGATACAACTTTTGAAATAAATCTTATTTAAGTAGAGTTTTTATTAGTAGAATTTTTGTAAATAGAGTTTTTACTAAAAAAATTTAGTTGTTTATTTGTCAATAAGAGTTTTTATTAAAAATTTATAAAATTACTTTAATAGGCAAATTTTTTAAATTTCTATTATGAAAATAATAAAAAAGATTGTTAAATTAGTAGAGGATATTTTAAATATTTTAACATTTAAAAAAAACTTTTCAACCTCTACTCCTAAAAGTTCAAAATTTAAGGTTTTACTAGTAGAGGTAAAATAACTTATTTAAACTTTAAAAACTCTATAAAAAAAAACCAAACAACAACAAAAATTATAATAAAAACTTATGACATTAAATAAATACTTATGGTCATTAAATAAGTCGTACTAAAAAGTCATTAAATCACCGTCCATTAATTGAAACCTTAAATCGCAATTTTCATTCACCATTTGCTTTAGTTTGCTGCAGTAAGTTTAGTTCTCTTATTCACTCGCTTTAATTCGCTGTACATTTTATTTGAGAATTAAAGTTTTGGTTTGGGGTTTTTTATCTATGATTTGGGTTGGGATTTTGGTTTTTCTGGTAGGTAAGAGCTGAGGGGATGAATGTAAATGATCATCGTGATTCAGTTTGTTGGATTAACCCTAAATCGTTGTCGGTCATTGAAACCTAAATGATCGTTTCGGATCGCTGTTTAGCTTGAATTCGAAGCTGTACGCTCAGTTTTCCCTCTCTGTCCCACCAACTTTTGTTCATGTGTTATTCGAGTTGGTTTTTCTGATTTGGTTTGGGGGGATTTGCTATATTATTTTCTGAATGTTGGGAAGTAAATATATTAATGCATATTTCCTTTGTTCATTTGATTTGCTGGATTTAATACGCCATTGGATTTTTGGTAGTAATATTCTGTTGATCACTTTGATGTCAACTACCCACAACATCTACTGCTAAGCTTATCGAAGCTATTAACTCTATCTTGTTAATCCACTTGTCCTATCCTTTTATACATGACTGGCAAATTGTTTGGAAAATAGAAAAAAGTTAGGTTTGATTGTTTGTATTTGTATCTGAGTGGGTTAAAAGAAAAAGAAAATGGAAGTGGATTATGAATGGGAGGAATGTGTGAAAGTGTTTGTGAAAATGCTAGATGGAAGCGATGAGGTCTTGCTTCTATCTTTATTAATATGGATGGAAAAAGCTCTACTTAGCTTTTTTTTTTTTTTTTGAAGAAAATATGGATTGCATTAAACAGACAAAGCAACAACTAACCAGGGAGGTGAAACATTCAATCGCATTCGTCGTTTGCGAGGCTTCCTTACATCAAGAGACACCTTCAGTTGCATATAATTCTACCAAACACCTTTGAGATTATTCTCATCCGACTCTAGAAAAGAACCAATATAATTGCCAATACTATGCAAGATTCGTTTAGATTGGAAACCAAGTGGCAAATTATAAACTTGGATCCAAAAGGTAGTATGGAACAAAGGAACATTTTGGGGTTGCTCATCAGCACCTAATATGTGAACAAGGAGAATGTGTTGATCAAATATCCATAGTCCAGAATTGAGAACCCTCCTTACATCAATGTCATGAAAGAATTGAAACAAGAATAGAGTATGAGATAAGTCCTTGATACAAACACCCTTTCCCGACCTCAATAAGGCCGCCATAGTATTCTTCATAGAGCAAAATTGATCACCTTATCAGTTAGGAAACGTCCCACAAGGCAATAACGAGAATCAATTTTAACTCCCCCATTATCTTCATCCTCCTCTCCAGCCACCTCAAGACCACTCTCCTCCTCTTCATCAAGTTGCAAACGTGCACATTTAGTATGCAAATCAACTGCTCCACGACTACTTGAACCAGCCATAGAGGAACGTAAAAACAAAGCCAGTGAATGAGAAATGAATAGCAAAACCAACTAAGAGACAATCTAACTTGTCAGTGAGACAAGACGAACAAACTTGTCAAAAGACAAGACTAATTGATCTCTATTAATACTTAGCTTTTAGACAATTATATATTGAAGAAATAAAAATTCATATGATACATATGCTGGTGATCGTTGCAGCTTTTCACCAAGGGAAAAATACAAATGTTAATTTGACGGCCGAGGATTTCCGAAGCCTGGTAAGTTCACCGCTCTGTATTAATTTTCTTTTTAAATAATTTACATCTTTTGCTTTCTTAAAAGCTTATTTAATCTTCGAAGCTTGATCAGTTCATTGCTATGTATCAATTTTCTTTTCTTTTTTCATTATTTTATATCTTTTGCTCTCTTGAAAGCTTAATTATAGATCAGTGTTGAGAGTTTGATCTCCCTTGGACATACTGAATCAGTGATTACGCCTTGAACATAGGATGAGTAGATGGGACCTATATGCAGTTATTTGTAAAGATCTTGTTAGCATACTGAATTAGTATGTCATTTGAATTATTACTTCTAATTGTTAAATTTATGGTTGAAAAGGCTTAGAGTACTTTCTAATTGTCGGGTTTCAATGTTAGCATACATAGGCTGTTGAGCAATGATTAGTCACACATGCTTTGTGCCTTTTATTCTCTTTTACTATTATTATTTCAATAGTTCAAGTTCCAGCCCCTATTTCATGCTAGATGAAATTTATCTAAGAGCATGAAAACTTCTACACTTTGGAATTTTTTACAGTTGGCTACTAACGTTTTGCAATCTATCCCTTGTGGACTGATAGCACAACTTTGAATTCTCTTATGTTTCTTGCACCGTAATAGTGTTACTCTTATTTTCCTTAGTTACATTCTTGAAACTAATAAATCTAACCAAATAATCAAAGTAAAAAAAGTGAAGACAACTTAGTTACATTATTGCATCTCATTATGTGCATCCACAATTTTTCTTCCATTGTTTTGTCCGTGTTTTGATTTCAAATTATAATGTATTCTTTTTATCAATGCCACATTAGTTGGTGTCTCATTGTTTAAGTCACTTTCTTCTAAGAGCATATTGTTGGGTTTGGATAATTTGCTTTATTGCATTTCTAGGTTTCTTCTTTAGTTTAGGATTAGAAGTCAAGTTGCATATGATAATGTTGCTGGAATTAAATTGCAGTTTTGCAGGAAAATTAAACTACTTGATGGTTTTGTGTATATGCAAGTGCAGTTGCAATTGGTGTGCATCTTTGTTTAAAAATTAATTGCAGGATTGATAGAAAGTGATTCTGCGGTTCTGCTTGCTATTGGGCTGGAATTTGAACATGCAGTTGCTAGACTTTGGATTGTTTATTGTAATGTGAATGGTAGGAATGGATATATAATTTGTTTAATTGCTATACTGTAAAGCTATGTAGTGATACTGGTAGTTATAACTTTTAATATTACGTTTTATATTAATGTCATATTTAGAATTTTAATTTTTGAAAATAATATTGCAGTTTGAGAATTTATAAAATAAATAATAAAAAATACAATTCAAATAATAGTAAGTAAGATTAATATTAATTCAATTCAAACAATAATAATAAAATTCCAAATATTATCAATAATATAATTTTTATATTAATTTTAGTTGAAATTAAATCAATTTTCAGCCGAAAAGTTAAGAAATGCAAAAAAAATTGAAAAAAATTAAATTTCTATATGAAATTAAATGTGACATACTTATTATTATTAAAAGCTATCATAAAATCATGATAGAAAAAATTCGGTCATAAATGAGTGTACTGACATAAACTATGGATAAATTATCTACTATGTACTTTCTTTTGTGGTGATTATTTTCTGTTATTTATTGTCTTTTTTTATAACATATCCTGACTCTAATATGACACGTGGCACAATTATTGGGGAACCAAACCCATCTCGATATGAGCATTTATAAAATGCGAGCTCAACTCGCTATTTGACATTTATGTTGATACTAGGAAATGGAACTGCACTTCGTGCGGCTTTAAAAAAAAAATTAGTATTATTTTTTTTATTACTTTATACTTGATGAAACTGATAAAAAATATTAATTATTTTTTTTAAAGATGACGCAGCCTTATAAAACTAATATTATTTATGAAAGTTAATTATTTTTTTGTTAACATTAAAAATAACTATTATTTATGAAAGTTAATTATTTTTTTGTAAGTGTAAAGTAAGAAAATAAATTATGTTCACACTAATCAACTCTCTATTTTTCTTAGTATTAACAGACTCCCACATCTTACAAAGCCTAACCCTTATCATCCAACTATCTTTATCATTGTTTAACTCATGAAGAAAAGAGTATTCCATGAAACACACAATACTAAAAATTTAAATAAGTCAAAAAATAAAAACACAATAACATTTCTAAAGAGGATGTTGGTTAAATAATAAAAAAAACTCAAACATAACAAATCTTAAATGCTTAATATTTATAGAGTTTGAAGAAGCCAAAAGACACTAAATAAAAGGTTGCATAATTAAATATGGGATTATGACATTAAAATTAAGTCCTAGTGGCATTGGTGAGGAAAAATGAAGGAACATTCTTTCCTATATTAATTAGTTGATGTATTTTAAACCACTAAAGTTTAGTTGTTGGCTTAATAAAATAAATGAATGTTTCAAAACTTATAATTAATTTATTATTAATGGTTACATATTGTTGAATTTAAATAGAAAGAGGAAGAGACATGTAATTTTTTGTAATCTATTAATTATTTTCTATTTTTAATATTTTGTAATGTAATTATTTTTTAATCTCAACCAATATATTAGATAATAGAAAATATAAAAAAGATAATAAATAATAATGCCACAAATCTTAACTACTTAATATTTATAGAGTTTGAAGAAGCCAAAAGGCACTAAACAAAAGGTTGCATAATTAAATATGAGATTATAGCATTAAAATTAGACCATAATGACATTGTTGAGGGAAGATGAATGAACATTCCTTCCTATATTAATTAATTGATCTATTTAAGCCACTAAAGTTTAATTGTTGGCATAATAAAATAAATAAATATTTCAAGATTTATAATTAATTATTATTAATGGTTACATATTATTGAATTTAAATAGAAAGAGGAAGAGACATGTAATCTTTTATAATCTAATAATTATTTTTTATTTTTAATGTTTTGTAATGTAATTATTTTTTTAATATCAACCAATTTATTAGATAATAGAGAATACAAGAAGATGAGAAATAGTGATGCCACATCACCTTTTCTAGTCCCAACTTTATATATATATATATATATATATATATATATATAGATAGATATAGATTTTTAATATTTTATAATGTAATTATTTTTTAATCTCAACCAATATATTAGATAATAGAGAATAAAAAAAAAAGAGAAACAATAATGACACAAATCTTAAATATTTAATGTTTATGGAGTTTGAAGAAGCCAAAAGACACTAAACAAAAGATTGAATAATTAAATATAGGATTATGACATTAAAATTAGGCTCTAATGGCATTGTTGAGGAAAGATGAAGGAACCTTCCTTCCTATATTAATTAATTGATGTATTTTAAGCCACTAAAATTTAATTGTTGGCATAATAAAATAAATGAATGTTTCAAGACTTAGAATTAATTATTATTAATGGTTACATATTGTTGAATTTAAATAGAAAGAAGAAAAGACATGTAATCATTTATAATCTAATAATTATTTTCTATTTTAATATTTAATTTCAACCAATTTATTAGATAATAGAGAATATGAAATGATGAGAAATGGTGATGCCACATCACTTCTTGTAGTCCCAACTTTATATATATATATAGATAGATAGATAGATAGATAGATATAGATATAGATATAGATGGATATTTTAGATATTTTAGATAATATAAAATATAAAAAGATGAGGAATGATATATATTAATAAAATTATTATTTATTAAATGAGTTAAATACAATCAAATTAATTATGAGAAGATGAAAAGCCAAATCTAAAAAAAATTCTCTATTTATTAGATAATAGAGAATATACAAAGAAGCAAAATGGTGATGCCACATCACCTCCTCAAGTCCTAGCTTTATAAATGAAAGAACCTCTCTTCCTATGTTAATTAATTCATGTATTTTAAGCCACTAAAGTTTAATTGCTAGCATAATAAAATAAATAAATGTTTCAAAAGACTTATAATTAATTATTATTAATGATTACATATTGTTGAATTTAAATAGAAAGAGAAAAAAAAGTTCAAAGAATATCCATCAATGTTTTAGATATTTTAGATAATAGAAAATATAAAAAGATGAGGAATGATATATATTAATAAAGTTACTATTTATTAAATGAGTTAAATACAATCAAATTAATTATGAGAAGATGAAAAGCCAAATCTAAAAAAAAAATTCTCTATTTATTAGATAATAGAGAATATACAAAGAAGAAAAATGGTGATGTCACATCATCTCCTCAAGTCCTAGCTTTATATATATATATAGATATAGATTTATTAGATAATAGAGAATATACAAAGAAGCAAAATGGTGATGCCACATCACCTCCTCAAGTCCTAGCTTTATAAATGAAAGAACCTCTCTTCCTATGTTAATTAATTCATGTATTTTAAGCCACTAAAGTTTAATTGCTAGCATAATAAAATAAATAAATGTTTCAAAAGACTTATAATTAATTATTATTAATGATTACATATTGTTGAATTTAAATAGAAAGAGAAAAAAAAGTTCAAAGAATATCAACCAATATTTTAGATATTTTAGATAATAGAAAATATAAAAAGATGAGGAATGATATATATTAATAAAGTTACTATTTATTAAATGAGTTAAATACAATCAAATTAATTATGAAAAGATGAAAAGCCAAATCTAAAAAAAAATTCTCTATTTATTAGATAATAGAGAATATACAAAGAAGAAAAATGGTGATGCCACATCACCTCCTCAAGTCCTAGCTTTATATATATATATAGATATATAGATATAGATTTATTAGATAATAGAGAATATACAAAGAAGCAAAATGGTGATGCCACATCACCTCCTCAAGTCCTAGCTTTATAAATGAAAGAACATCTCTTCCTATGTTAATTAATTCATGTATTTTAAGCCACTAAAGTTTAATTGCTAGCATAATAAAATAAATAAATGTGTCAAAAGACTTATAATTAATTATTATTAATGATTACATATTGTTGAATTTAAATAGAAAGAGAAAAAAAAGTTCAAAGAATATCCACCAATATTTTAGATATTTTAGATAATAGAAAATATAAAAAGATGAGGAATGATATATATTAATAAAGTTACTATTTATTAAATGAGTTAAATACAATCAAATTAATTATGAGAAGATGAAAAGTCAAATCTAAAAAAAAAATCTCTATTTATTAGATAATAGAGAATATACAAAGAAGAAAAATGGTGATGCCACATCACCTCCTCAAGTCCTAGCTTTATATATATACTAGGAAATAAAGCCGCGCAAAGAAAATGAATTTAGTATTATTAATTTTTCTTTCTTTACACTTGATAAAACTGATAAAAAATATAAATTAATTTTTTTAAAATGAGGCAGCCTTATAAAGCTAATGTTATTTATGAAAGTTAACTATTTTTTTGTTAACTTTAAAAATATATATTAACGTGTATAGTCTAAGTGTACAGACCTTATACCTTTTGTAGTTGATAAGTTCCAAATTAAATTTTGTAATTGAGGATCCTTAGCGTTGAATTATAAAAGAAATAAGTAAAATACATGTAAAGACTTTTGTAAGTTATTTCGCATCGTTTGTAGCTGCATAGGTGAGCAGTTGTTTATATCAAGCTTGCAGCTATGGCAAGTTCCAATGGGGATCAACAACACCTAGTGCCAAAATGTTCTTTATCTGTATATAAACCATGTCTCCATGGATTAGAGAGAATGAAAGGAGAAACAGTTGATGTAAAAAAGAATGTTTCTTCACATACTATGTTCTTTGGCAATTAAATCCTCCTTAACAGCTTGGAAAACTCAACCAAACTACCATTTTGCTGTCTCGATAGTTCCTTTGATTTATCCATTTGTCTACTGAATAATTAAAACACATAATAAAAATCATTATTATAGGGTGAAGTAATTAAAACACATAATAAAAAAAATTGAAATTTAAAAATTTTCAATAAATACAAATATAATATGAATAGTTTCATTTGTTCAGTAGACTAATCATATTAAAATAATGTTAGTAAGGAAAATAATTTAAAAAATATTCGTAATTAAAATAATTTAAAAAATGTAAATTACCTCTCTCCCCTCATTTTTTAAGCAAAAATAAAAATAACTTGAAGTTTTTAAAAATAATGAAGTAATTTAAAAATAATCAATTTGGAATAATTCAAAATTTACCCAAGAGATTATTCACAATATCAATCAATGAATTAGAAACATTATGTGTTAAGTGGTATAAGCATACATATAACTATTATTTTTAACTTATTGATCTCAATCTTGAGCGTTCGGATTAGATCTTTGGAGTTTCATTTTTCAGATTTTGGTGATTGAAAGTCTGAAACTCAAAGTAACAAAAATTAAATTTATATTTTATCGCAAGGGATTAGATCTTTGGAGTTTCATTTTTCAGATTTTGGTGATTGAAAGTCTGAAACTCAAAGTAACAAAAATTAAATTTATATTTTATTGCAAGTGAAGTGTAGAGATTAATCCAATTATTTGCGTCTAGTGTTTCTTGTTGTTGCTATCACTCTTGTTGATGATGATAAGCCTTTTTTTGCATTGTCACTACCAATTTATTATCTACATTCATCTATAGAACGGAGCAAGATGCCAAGAAAGAAATATAACACAAGAAAAATAAGTTCTCTCAATCGTTCAAAACAAATACATACATAGACAGAAAAATAAGACATATCATATCACACTTAAATATTACCACTCTAAAAAGAAAAAAGGTCAAAAGACTAACACACATGTAAAAAGACGACCAACAACAACACTAAACATGTTTTGTGTATTGATTACTTCCACCATCACTAACTTCATCATCGTCAATAATTTGGTTTTTTCTCTTTCTATTCTTACCAGCATTAGTAACATGAAAATCTCCCACAGAATCTTCCAAATTATTTGATAAGATATCATGAGGATCCTGTAATTTTTTAATCAAGGAAATTATAATTATGAGTAAACTGAACATGCTAATTTTAATCATAAAGGAAAACAACTGGGAAATAAGAGTAAATAAAATTATCATTTCTTGGGAATGTCCTTCCTTTCTTTCATATATTTCCACATTTTCATGATATGTATTGTTTTTTTCCTACAAAAAACAATAATTAAATATTTTTTTTAACATTACATATATTGCCTACAAATTGAACCTAGCATAGGTAGATAATACCTTTTTGTCCTTCTTCAATTCTTGTTCTAGCTCCAATTTCTCATCAGGGGTGAAAAGATTTGACATAGTAAAATTCTCAAGTCCCTCTTTCAAATTGTAATCATTCAATTTCAGTTTGTAAACAAAATCTTTTCCACAAAGGCTTTGAATTTCTGCAGGGACATCCTTACTATATAAAGGTAGTCTATTAAACAACTTGTGGGCTGATGTATCAAGTAACTTCTCAGCTACATGATTGAATAAGACAAAAGTTGTCTCTACCGTTTTATCCATGACTTTTATATGTATTTTGTACATACATTAGAATAATGAATTAGAATGAAAAACTAACAACATAATAAGCAATTTTTAAAAAAAATATTATTTTTTTTACATCACAAGAGGATAGTCACATTCCTTTTTGCAAGTGCCACACATATAAATACCATTTCTAGGTATGACCTTTTTTATGCATGTTTTGCACGAAACATAGTACCATCCAAAGGAGTTGTCTATTTCACTAATCTTGCCCCGCACAGTAACAATATATTCCTACAATTAAACAATAAACATTTACAAGAATAATAAGGACATTCCAATATTTAGGAACAAATAACACAAATGGATGAGAAGGAAAAAAAAATAGAAAAATCACCTTCACTTGAGAACTCCAATCAGCCTCCAACAGTTCTTTAATGCTCATCCTGTTAAGGAACATCTCTTCCTCAAAAGTAATCTTATTCACATTCGAACTTTCAATAACTTGCACAACGTTCGTTGGAGACGGTGGAAAATCTTTCAATTAATGATGCTACATAATCTATTTGAAGATTTATGTAGATTTTGGTTGCACTTGTGGTAGAGAAATTAACCTCACCTGTTTAGAGCAAATGTAACGTAAAACGAAACTTGAACAAAATCTAAATTTGTGTATAATATTAAAATAGCCACATTGCATTTGAAAATGTTAATTAGTGGGATCTAAATAAAATAATTACCTTGAAATTTTTAAATGGTTGTAGAAGTTACTATCACAATACAAGGACCCTCGTCTTTCTTGTACAAGTTTGGATCAAACATCTCCCCTAACTTTCCCCATAAAGTAATCTTCGTTGTTACCGAGCTATCCATAAAAATTAACAAAAGTTAATAATGTAAAGAGAACCAATAACTAAAAAATAACATAAATAACTAAAAAATATAAAGTCATAGTTTTCTTGATTATATTCAACTTACTAATCCGTTAGAATTTTTATATCTCTTTTTTTTCCAACCAGCTCCAACGATCTCAATATCACCCACACCACATAAACTTCCGATAACATCTGTAATATTATGGAAAAATAACATAAACATGTTAAAACATAAGGATTAATAATTTATAATATACACTTAAAGATTAAAAAACATTAATAATTAAAAAAATACCTGAGAGGATTGTGTTATTATTCACACGTAAATCAATCAAATTCGGAGATATGAATTGAAATCCATTAATCGGAATCTTGACAGTTCCTTCTTCTAACCTCTTAAGAGAAGTTATAACCAAGAAAATAATCTTATACTGATTTGAAAGTGGTCTGTACTCGCCTGTAGTTGAAACAACTTTCAAATTCTTGACATTGTACAAAGAACCCTCACTCAACATGTGCTTAAACTTTGTCACTAAAGTTTTCTCGATTGTTGCATGCATTAGATTTTCCTACGAAAAAAAAACACATAGTACATTAAGTGTGAAACAATTGGGAAAAAAATTAGAGAAAACAATGGGAGAATGAATTTTTTATACAACCTTTTCATCAATAAAAATCATATCAACACTAATCAATTCTCTATTTTTTTTAGTATTAGTAGACTCCCACATCTTATAAAGCCTAACCCTTATCATCCAACTATTTTTATCATTGTTCAACTCATGAAGAAAAGAGTACTCCATGAAGCACACAATACCAAAAATTCAAATAAATCAAACAATAAAAATACAAGTATTTTTCTAAAGAGGGTGTTGATTAAATAAATAAATAAAAAACCCTAAACATAACAAATCTTAAATATTTAGTGTTTAGAGAGCTTGAAGAAGCCAAAAGGCACTAAACAAAAGGTTGCATAATTAAATATGAGATTATGTCATTCAAATGAGGCTCTAGTGGCATTGTTGAGGGAAGATGAAAGAACTTCTCTTCCTATGTTAATTTATTGATGTATTTTAAGCCACTAAAGTTTAATTGCTAGCATAATAAAATTTGAAGGAGCCAAAAGATACTCAACAAAAGGTTGCATAATTAAATATATGATTATGACATTGAAATTAGGCCCTAGTGGCATTGTTGAGGGAAGATGAAAGAACCTCTCTTCCTATATTAATTAATTCATGCATTTGAAGCCACTAAAGTTTAATTGCTAGCATAATAAAATAAATGAATGCTTCAAAATACTTATAATTAATTATTATTAATGGTTACATATTGTTGGATTTAAATAGAAAGAGGAAGAAATATGTACAAAGAATATCCACTAATATTTTAGATATTTTAGATAAAAGGAAATATAAAAAGATGAGGTTGAGGGAAGATGAAAGAACCTCTCTTCCTATGTTAATTAGTTGATGTATTTTAAGGCACTAAAGTTTAATTGCTAGCATAATAAAATTTGAAGAAGCCAAAAGGCACTCAACAAAAGGTTGCATAATTAAATATGAGATTATGGTATTAAAATTAGGTCCTAGTGGCATTGTTGAGGGAAGATGAAAGAACCTCTCTTCCTATGTTAATTAATTCATGTATTTTAAGCCACTAAAGTTTAATTGTTAGCATAATAAAATAAATAAATGTTTCAAAAGACTTATAATTAATTATTATTAATGGTTACTTATTGTTGGATTTAAATAGAAAGAGGAAGAAATATGTACAAAGAATATCCACCAATATTTTAGATATTTTAGATAATAGAGAATATAAAAAGACGAGGTTGAGGGAAGATGAAAGAACCTCTCTTCATATGTTAATTAGGTGATGTATTTTAAGGCACTAAAGTTTAATTGATAGCACAATAAATTTTGAAGAAGCCAAAAGACACTCAACAAAAGGTTGCATAATTAAATATGAGATTATGGCATTAAAATTAGGCCTTAGTGGCATTGTTGAGGGAAAATGAAAGAACCTCTCTTCCTATGTTAATTAATTCATGTATTTTAAGCCACTAAAGTTTAATTGCTAGCATAATAAAATAAATAAATGTTTCAAAAGACTTATAATTAATTATTATTAATGATTATATATTGTTGAATTTAAATAGAAAGAGAAAAAAAGTACAAAGAATATCCACCAATATTTTAGATAATAGAAAATATAAAAAGATGAGGAATGATATATATTAATAAAGTTACTATTTATTAAATGAGTTAAATACAATCAAATTAATTATGAGAAGATGAAAAAGTCAAATCTAAAAAAAAATTCTCTATTTATTAGATAATAGAGAATAGACAAAGAAGCAAAATGGTGATGCCACATCACCTTCATATTGTTGGATTTAAATAGAAAGATGAAGAAATATGTACAAAGAATATCCACCAATATTTTAGATATTTTAGATAATAGAGAATATAAAAAGATGAGGTTGAGGGAAGATGAAAGAACCTCCCTTCCTATGTTAATTATGTGATGTATTTTAAGGCACTAAAGTTTAATTGATAGCATAATAAATTTTGAAGAAGCCAAAAGACACTCAACAAAATGTTGCATAATTAAATATGAGATTATGACATTAAAATTATTGAGGGAAAATGAAAGAACCTCTCTTCCTATGTTAATTAATTCATGTATTTTAAGCCACTAAAGTTTAATTGCTAGCATAATAAAATAAATAAATGTTTCAAAGATTTATAATTAATTATTATTAATGATTACATATTGTTGAATTTAAATAGAAAGAGAAAAAAAGTACAAAGAATATCCACCAATATTTTAGATAATAGAAAATATAAAAAGATGAGGAATGATATATATTAATAAAGTTACTATTTATTAAATGAGTTAAATACAATCAAATTAATTATGAGAAGATGAAAAGCCAAATCTAAAAGAAATTTTCTCTATTTATTATATAATAGAGAATATACAAAAATGAAAAATGGTGATGCCACATCACCTCCTCAAGTCCCAACTTTATATAGATATATAGATATAGATATAGATAGATATAGATATAGATTCTTGTATAAGTTGAGAATATGAATATTAAATGCCTACTAAGCAAGCACGTAAAATTATTACAAAAGGCAAAGCAAAAGCACTTAAAATAAGAATGATCAATCATTAATGAATGAGTATTACTAATCACCAGAAGCAATTGAACAGGTGGTTGTGACAATGAATAATGTAAGCAAAAATTAATCCAGATGAAAGTAATTGCTCAATATTGTATCGATATAAAACTAATTCATTAATAATACATACAATCACCTGGATTATTTGAGACTGACAATTTGTTAGCCTATTTTTCTTATTTTTTGTCAAGGCTACCTCCAAACTACTCTTGAATCTACGTCTTCCACGAGATGACTCTTTCTTCTTCAAACCTTTTGCTTTGACAGTATCTATGTGCTGAGTCAAAGGAGATTCTTGAACTTTTTCTTGCACACTACCATCCATTTCCAAACGTAAAATATCCTCAACTAATCTTGTCAAATCCATGGCATGCGCATTTGCTAGCTCATATGTTTTTTAACTTTCGAAAGCCCAGCTAGATATCTTGGTAAATATAGAGCATAAAGACCAAAATCGACACATCTGTTGCAACTTAGGATCTGCTTGGATTTCACGCCCGTACATGTCTTTGATACATTCTGCTCTTGCTTGTATTGTCAACCTTTTTAAAATATACCCAATAGGAATTTCTTTGACATCCATAACATCTCTAAGAACCTTGATGATATGGCTACATAAAACTCCCCTCATCTCAAACCTCCTGCAACTACAAGCCAATGTGCCATCATTCTCTATTTTGACACATCCCTTTTCAAAATCATTCATACCAACCGTACATACTAAATATTCACCATCCCTATAGTATTTTTTTCACAGATAAATCAATAGACTTTTCAAATTGGTCTTGAAAATCTTGAAAAATTACCTTTGTGTAAATCTCCCTTGCATGGGCCAACATTTTAACTGACATTTTCATATTGACCAACTTATAACATAATTCATACTCTGCTTCTAATTCCTTGTACCATTTATCATTGACCATCCTTTCAAAGTGCATAAAAAACTGAGGCATATTAAGATTTGATTTCAAGCAATCCTTTAGAATTGCATTAAAACTCTCACTAAGTTGAGTGCTCTTCATTCCAGCAAACCATGCTTGGCTAACATATGTGTAAACCCATTTATGCCTTAACTCAAATATACTTTTTAGCCAATTATTACCATGTGCATCATATTCATCAAGCACGTTATCCCAAGCAACTAGAAACTCATTTTCATCCTCAATACTATCCATAAATACCGACAAGACACTTTTCACTATACTAGTACCTTTAAACACACCATATACATGCTTCAAGGCATTTTGCATCATATGCCATGTGCAAAGCCTATGGTATGCATGTATTCGGCATGATATTTAAGATAGCCTTGGCCATTGCAACATCTTGATCGGTGAAAATTGTTTTTGGAACCTTTCCAGACATAGCCTGCAAAAATGTTTCAAATAGCCAAATGAAGGAATCAACAGTTTCATTATACAATAATACTGCACCAAAAGTAACAATCTCTTAATGATGATTCAGTCCAACAAACACTGCAAATGGCTGATTCTCTTTATTAATTTTGTAAGTTGTATCAAAACTTACAACATCACTAAATTGACCATAATCAATTATCATTTTAGCATCAGCCCAAAATATATTTGTGATTTGCTCTTCATTATCTAATTGTATAGAGGAAAAAAATGAAGGATTTTTTAAATGTTGCTCAGAGAAATAATTTAGAATATACCCTGCTTCTCCATATGCCATTTGCTTTTTGTCTTCTCATTCTAATGTAATTCTTTTGATTGAGTCAAGTGTATCCAAGAGATTTTCTTCCACCCACTTGCTTTACCATTAGCTCATAAGTAGACTTAAGTGAAATTCCAAATCCATCTGCCAAATCTACTTCCATTGCTTGTGAACTGGATATTCTTCTTTGAGAAGATAACATATGAGTGCACTCTTCCATTACAAGAGGATGATTATGTGATTCGACAAAATGATAAACAAAAAATTTATTCTTCTTCCTATCTAATTTAACACATAATTGAGCACCACAACCAATTCTCGTCTCTACTCTAGGTTTTACAGTTAAATGATCTTGTTTATCTTTCGATCACATGCCCGCTTTATCACAAACAAATTGCCTAGAGGTGATTTCACCTGTACGTTTATTCTTACCAAAGGTTTCTTTTCTAATACTGAACCCCACTTTTGACCCATACGCATTGTAAAAATCATATGCTGATTCATCAGAATCAAACTCCATCCCATATTTAGGTTTCCAATACAATTCACTAAAATTTTCTGAAACAACATCAGTTGCGGCCATTTAAAGAACCAATGAAAACTAAAACAACAAACCCGTAGCAACCATTAAAAAAAATTATTAACATTATATCAAGTTGCTGGGGATAAAAGTATAGTGAAATCAAGAAGCGTTATAGAATCATAAGCTAACTCGTTGGATTATTATTGTTGTTGAAGTTCACGTTCAGTGGAGTAAACTAGTTTTTTCATTTTTTTTCTTACCACAATTGCTAATTATTTAGGAGATGAAAAGTTTTTGATGGTGAGAGAAAAAATTGATAGGAGCGGGAATTGAAAGTGTAGCGGGAAAACATCTATATAAAACACATCATTTTAAGAGGCTGTGGAAATAATTTAGTTACAAATAAATCTTGGCCATTGAATTTAATAATGACACGTGTCAAAATATCCTTAAAAGCTCAGATAATGATCAGGTCAGGAGAGGAGGATCCCATTCTAAAATCATCATAGGAAAATTTCGGTCGTAAATGAATACACTGACATAATGATGGATAAATTATCTGCTATGTACTTTCTTTTATAATGATTATTTTATGTTATTTATTCTCTCTTTTTTTTTGTAAAATATCCTGATTCTAATATGACACGTGGCACAATTATCGGGGAATCAAACCCATCCCGATCTGAGCATTTATAAAATACGAGCTCAGCTCGCTATTTGACATTTATGCTGATATTCTTGTATAAGTTGAGGATATTAAATGCCTACTAAGCGACCTACTTACAAAATTATTTCTTAGCCTATCATTTTTAAAAGCTTAACTGAAAATCTAACATGAGCAGTCTCTTTAAGAGTACACTCCCACGCTCTGGAACAACCAGCACAAAAGGGAAAGTTCGCTATTTTTGTGAAGGCAAAGAAAAATACTTCAATATTGATGGGAAATCAATATCATTCGGCAAGAGCAAAGTTATGGCGAGCAAAGGTATGGCCCAACACGGTCTTTGGCCCAAGTAGCCCAACAATTTTTAGCACCTATGTTGGATACTAACATTCGTTCTTACTTATCAAATAAATTTAAGGGAGAGGTTTGGAATTGATTTCTTCTTTATAACTAAAGAGTGATACTATTGGCACCCCCTCAATATCCTTTTGAAACCCCGTTTTCACATCAACAACTCTTTCACAAGAGAAAATTACATAAAACTAGAAATACAAAATTATTAAACCCCAATCCATATACGTATTTTCTTTTTGACTCTTTGTAGTTTATACCCACACATCATAAACTCTTTATATTCAGTATCTAATGTATATTGGATTCATTTTTTTTTTAGTTCCAAAATGATTTTGAAATAATTAAGAAAAAAAGGTCCAAGTAATTTATCATATTTTTATTAAATTATTGGATTTTCTTCACCAAGTGGGCACTTATTTTACTTACAAAAAAAAAAAAAAATTAAAAGCAAAAATAACAAAAATCCCAATAAAGTAATTTATTGGGCTTGAAGAATTAGTAACAAAAAAAAATTAAAATTTGATTTTAATTAAATTTCTTTTGTCCTTTTATGTAATTTTAACTAAGAATAAAGCTATAAACATGAAAATGGGGTTTCAAGTGAGTTTTAAGAAGGTGCCAATAGCACCACTCATAACTAAAATATAATGCGAATTACTTATTTATAGTAGCTCAATGCTATCGTAAATTTAATCCGACAATAATCTTAAATTTTTTTAAATAAAAAACATATATAATACCAATATTGTCATTAGAAAAAGCTAGTACTTGAACTTTATATTGTCATGAACGGAAGCCCACAATATGTTCATGTTGATAAGAAACCAATTCTTTTTATATTTTCAGCTGTGAATCAGAATAATCGATAGTGAACTCATGA
The DNA here is from genome assembly GCA_039657385.1 of Citrus x changshan-huyou. NCBI lineage: Eukaryota > Viridiplantae > Streptophyta > Magnoliopsida > Sapindales > Rutaceae > Citrus > Citrus x changshan-huyou. The sequence goes on from CM077549.1 coordinate 12,974,857, forward strand.
TGTTGTTATTTTTATTTTTAATTTATTTAAAAAATAAGAGAGTGAACAAAGCCCGAATTAATGTTTAACCCTTACCTCTCTTACGACTTAAATTCGGTGGTCAACTAAATAAGGTTGTTCGAGAATCAGTCAGGCAAATGCCGCGGGGGTAATGAACTCATGTTTAATAAGCTTCAATATTCATTTTACTTGGTATAGAATGCATCTTGCTATTACAGCTAATCACTTGTTGCAAGTAATCACCAATTTTTATATCTTTATTGGATGCTGTAGCCAAGTTTTATAATAGAGGCTAATCAGAATCAAGCGTAATAATGTGTGATTAGAAACTCATGAAAAGGTTTCTATGAAATGTAATATTTGGGACTTTTAATATTGCAGGACTGGGCATAACCTGGATAAATTAATATTTCCAGAATCAAGAAAAAATTATTAACTAGCAAGCGATTGTCCATATTTTATGGCATTTCTTTTTTCCAATACTAGATGCACATATCATGTTGAATTTACAACAATTGGACTTCGGACATTGTGATTGTCATCAGCCCATATCAAGGAAGTGGAAACAATTGTTCCATTTGACAAGCCTCTTCCAGTGACAGTCACACGGAAAGACTTCTTCTCATTCAAGGACTTAAAGGTGAGAGCTTGGGGGACAACTTTGACGCCAATTTTCGAATTTTGCAAGATTTTTGCCTTGTAAGTGGTGTTTGCAAGGCCAACGTTAGTAACAGTCCTTGAAAAGTTGATTGTGAAAGACCTTCCAGGTGAAACTTGAGCTGCCATTGAAGGGTAATTGAGATCTCTTGGTGTTGCTTTATCTGAGCCTTTAGGACAAGTGCTGAAATTTCCAGAAATTTTGCCAATATTACCCTCATCATATCCCATGCTGCAGAGCATTATTATGTAATCTTGTTCGAAAGTTTCATACACAAGTCCTGGATTCACAGCTTCAACAGGATTGATATGCCCCGAACCAAATGCAAATTCAGCATCTTTATTCTTGGAAGAATTCATGGGCCGTGCTACAGAATCAACAAAATTTGGTGATCTAAGAAGGCTAACTTGCAAATTAAGTTATCCGATCATTATATGTTTTGATGATATAGATGATTAGATTACCAGTAGTCATTATGGCTGATTTGAGTGCAGAAGGAGACCAGTCGGGATGGAACGATTTAACATATGCAGCTACTCCAGCAACATGAGGACAAGACATGGATGTTCCAGAGAGTATACTGTAGGTAACTTGCCTCTTAAATAACGGATCGCCAATAGGTACACCAAAAGGTGAAAATGCAGCCAATATATCTACACCGGGGGCGCTTATATCCGGCTGAATGATGTTAAACAACCATCAAATCAACATTAAGTCACATAAATATTTCTATATGAGACAACACTATGTTTTAAAAGAATATATATATATACCTTCAAGATGTCTGGTGCAATTTCATTTGGCCCGCGTGAAGAAAAGCCAGCGACAACAGGAGCATCAGAATCCGTAATTGCTTCAGTAGTTAATATTTCTGCTTCGGGCTTTCTGTAACCCAGATAAGGTTGGATTATTTTTCTTGAATGAAATTAAAATCGAAAGAAATGGCCAACGTATAACAGTTAATACAATACTTTGTAGATTTCAAGTAGGAGTAAATGCTGGTGAAGTTATCCTTGCTCACAGCCACTGATGGGAATGAAACAACAAAAGAAACTTTTCCGATTTTGTCATCATTTAATGAGACTGATCCTCCAGCACCAGATCTGAGAACCTCAGAAAACTCGTCACTTGATTGACATATCAGAATCTTTCCCTTTGCTAAGGTACTATCAAGACACCCTTGGCCACCGGTACACACCCTGCAATGCAAGATGAATTCTAAAGTTCTGTTTTCTTGTTCTATGAGGAATTAATTAAGGAGTTGAACTAAACCAGGGTTAGGGAACCTACTGAAATGCCAACGGCTGTTTGCATGGTCTTGAAACATTTCTCCCATCTACCAGGGGAAACTTCTTCCCTTTCATAGAGAAAGTATTAATCGAATAACCCTGTTCGTATACTGATTGTCAGAATACTTACTAATAGAGTATTTGTGAATACGAGGGATTGTGATCCATATCATACCACTAATGTCTGTCCGCTCCCAAGAACAACTTTATCAATAAATAGGCGATCTGTGGTGCTGGCTGCTACAGACATCAACCACGGCGCTACGCTCACTGTGGAGCTCAGATAAGGACCACTATTGCCAGCTGACTGTAAGGTCAGTACTCCTTTTGCCATAGCGTGAAAGGAACCAATTGCAACGGAATCCTCAGTAAAGTTTACGGGATGCGTTCCTCCAATTGATATTGTTAAAATGTCAACCCCATCTGCAATAGCATCGTCAAATGCAGCCAATATGGCTTCTTCCGTGCACCCTGCAGGAGAACAGACTTTATAAACAGCAACTCTTGTCGATGGAACTCCCCCTCTGGCAGTGCCTTGTCCCACTCCGAAGAAACTAGCATCCTTTACTTCATTTCCAGAAGCTATAGAGGCCGCATGGGTTCCATGACCCTCGTAATCCCTAGCAATATTATCATACACAACAGGTGTTGGGTAATATCGAGCTCCAATTATTTTGCTGCAATACATCAATCAGTGTTAAAATGTTATTACTCAAATTTGTTAAGCTTCAAAAGGCTGGCTATACCACAAAGTATAGAAAAACATTACTTGTTGCAAGGGAAATTTATGCCACCTTTGCAAGCGCCTTTCCACTTCTTGGGAACAGGACCAAAGCCTTTATCGCTGAAACTCTTGCTTTCAGGCCAGATTCCAGTGTCTATGATGCCTACTATAATATCTGTTGTGAATTTGGCTTTGTTACGACTAACCAAATTCTCCCCAAGACACTAATTTTGTATCAAATGGTTTGAGAATTAACAGCACAGATTATCCAGTAACAAATCACACGCAAGAACCAAAGCATTAAAGAAACAAAATGACACCAAGTATAAGTGGTTCAGCACCAAGAGGTGGTGCCTACATCCACTGGAAACAAAGCAACAGTCTTTCACTATTTAGTTCACAAAACAATACAAGAATAGGAATTGATTTACAGAGAACAAGAACTTGTAAACCCCTTTCTCTCTCTATCTTCTCTCTACTCTCTGTGTTTCCCAAATCATGTGTAGACGATGACAGAGCCTGCACTTTTAACCTCTGTTTCTGGGTTGTTACATTAACTACCCTTCCCGCCAAAACTAACCAAGAAGCTCCTCTCTCACGTGCTTGTCACAAGTTGGCATAAGTGAGCTTGAAACGGCAATCACAGATGTCGTTCTTGAGCTAACGAGATTTCAGCTTCACCACACGTGCAAACCACGTGTATTACTTAAAGGTTGAATGACCAAAGAGAGGATGTCGGTTTTACTCTGAAGAACTCCTCAAGCGACAAGTCGGCTGAGACTAAATCCTCTAAACGACTTGTAGCACTTGAGTTTCGAGTTCACTGTTTATCAATCTCCACCTTGAACTCAGAACTCTAGCTACTCCTGTTTACTTCATTCCCTTCCCTTTGCAGCTAATCAGAAGCTGCAAATCCCTGCTAAGCTCAAACAGAAGTTGAGCTTGGCAGATGGCACAGCTTTAGTCAACATATCAGCTGGATTTTGATCAGTGTGAACCTTGAGCATCTTCACAGTTCCCTTGGAAACTTCAAGTCTAACAAAATGCAGCTTTACATCGATATGTTTTGTTCTTTCATGATGGGTCTGGTTTTTACTCAAATGTATTGCACTCTGGCTATCACAATATACTTCAACTGTTTCTTGTTTTGCTCCTAACTCAGAGACCATTCCTTTTAACCAGATGGCTTCCTTAAAAGCTTCTGCAGCTGCTGTATATTCGGCTTCAGTTGTGGACAAAGCTACCACACTTTGCAGTGTAGCTTTCCAGTTCACAGTGCAGCCTCCCAAAGTGAATATAAAACCTGTCTGAGACCTCCTTTTATCAAGATCTCCAGCGAAATCTGAGTCAACATACCCCACCAGCTTGTGCCCTTCCTGTTTTAACCCTCCATATAGCAGACCAAACTCCATAGTGCCTTTCAGGTACCTCATTATCCATTGGACTGCCCTCCAATGCTCATAACCTGGATTTGCCATGAATCTACTCACTATACTCACAGCATGTGAGATATCAGGTCTAGTGAGAACCATGGCATACATTAGACTCCCAACTGCACTGGAGTAAGGTATCCTTGCCATTTTTCCTTGCTCTGCATCAGTTTGTGGACACTGTGCAGCAGACAGCTTGAAGTGATTTGCCAAAGGTGTTTGAACAGACTTAGATTCATGCATCCCAAACCTAAGTAACACCTTTTTAACATAGCCCTGTTGGGTTAGAAACATAAGCTTCCTTCTCCTGTCTCTGATAATTTCCATACCTAAGATCTTCCTTGCAGCTCCAAGATCTTTCATATCGAATTCACTACTCAAGAGGTCCTTTAAATGACTGATTTCATTTATGCTGTGACATGCTATAAGCATGTCATCCACATACAGCATAAGATAAATCATCTTTCCATCACCAATGTCCTTAAAATACACGCAACAATCATAATTGCTTCTCTTATAGGCATGTTTTGTCATGAAACTATCAAACTTCAAGTACCATTGCCTAGGAGACTGCTTTAATCCATATAAAGATTTCTTTAGTAAGCACACATGATCTTCCTTGCCAGACACCACATACCCCTCAGGCTGCTCCATTACAATTTCTTCTTGTAATTCACCATGCAGAAAGGCTGTTTTAACATCCATTTGCTCTAGGTACATGTCTTGAATGGCAACTAAAGCTAAGATGACTCTGATGGAGGCATGTTTCACAACTGGAGAGAAGATTTCATTGAAATCAATCCCCTCTCTTTGTGTGAAACCTCTTGCTACCAGCCTAGCCTTAAACCTACTAGGTTCAGCATCAGATATCCCTTCCTTAATTTTGAAGATCCATTTGCAGCTAACAGTCTTCCTTTTCTCTGGTCTAACTATCAGTTTCCAAGTTCCATTTTTCATTAGTGATTCAATTTCCTCATCCATAGCCTTCTTCCATTTCAGCTTATCCCTGTTGTTTATAGCTTCTTTATAGGTTCTTGGCTCTTCTTCATTTATCTCTTGTGCAGCTGTTAATGCATAAGCTATCAAATCTGCTACTGCATACCTCTTAGGTGGTCTTACAGCTCTCCTCTTTCTATCCCTGACCAACTGATAAGAGTTATTTTCATTCTCAGCTGGCTCTGACTCCTGAACACCATCAGATCCATCAGCAACCCTTCCTGCATCTTCTTCAGTTTCTGATTCAATCATATCTTGCTCATGGGACTCCACCTGAAACTGAATACTCCCAGGTTTTATTTCTGATCTATACTCTTTGGATTCAGTGGCTTTGGAATTGTTCAAGATTTCTGACTCATTGAAAGTTACATCCCTGCTGATAATGCATTTTGGTGGCTTCAGATCAATGCACCATAGCCTATAGCCTTTAACTCCATCAGGGTATCCCAAAAATCTACACTTTAAGGCTCTTGGCTCCAATTTGCCTTGTTTGACATGTGCATAAGCAACACAGCCAAAGATTCTTAGTTTAGAGTAATCAGCAACCCTTCCAGACCATAGCTCGATAGGTGTTTTGCATTCTATTGCTGTAGATGGGCTTCTGTTTACCAAGTAGCATGCTGTGTTTAAGGCCTCTGCCCAGAGTGACTTAGGCAGCTTTGAGTATAGCAGCATACACCTCACCTTGTCCATTAAGGTTCTATTCATCCTCTCAGCAAGACCATTTTGCTGAGGTGTGTGTATGACTGTTTTGTGCCTCATAATCCCATGTCTTTCACAGAAGTCCCCAAACTCTTTGTTGCAGAATTCCATTCCATTATCTGTTCTTAGAGCTTTTACTTTCAAACTTGTTTGTGTTTCTACCAGAATTTTCCATCTCTTGAACCTTTCCAAAACTTCATCTTTGGTTTTGAGTACATACACCCAAACCATCCTTGAATAGTCATCTATTAGGGATAAGAAATACCTACAGCCACCAAGGGAATCTACCTGTGCAGGTCCCCACAGATCAGAGTGTATATATGCAAGCCTCTCTTTGGTAGAATGAACTGCAGATTCAAACTTGAGCCTAGAAGCCTTCCCTAGAATACAGTCTTCACAGAACCCCAAAGAACTTAGCTTGTCACTTCCAAACACCCCCTTTTTTTGAAGCTCCTTCAGTCCTCTCTCACTCATGTGCCCCAACCTCAAGTGCCATAGTTTTGCTTTATCTTCACTCTTCTCAGTGACACTTGCCTCTCCAACAGTTGTATGTCCATTAAGCACATACAAACCATTTTGCTTGGTACCTTTCATTATGACTATTGAGCCTCTGATAACTTTCAATGTCCCATTTTCAGCCTTAATGACACATCCAGTTTGATCAAGCATGCCAATAGATATTAGGTTCCTTTTGAGTTCAGGAACATGCCTAACCTGAGTCAGTTCTCTAACCATGCCATCATACATCTTAAGGCTTACAGTCCTAATCCCAACTACTTTACAAACTGAATTATTTCCCATCAGCACCATACCCCCATCACAGGAATGATATGTAGTAAAGTAATTTCTATTTGGACTCATATGAAAAGTACATCCAGAGTCTAGTACCCACTGACCTTGAGTTTTTTCTTTTGTGGCAATGAGGACTTCAGCTGTCTCAAAACTAGTTTCTTCTGTGGCTATTGCTGCATTTCCAGATTTTTCTTTTGGTTCCTTTTGTTTTGTTTTTCTCTCAGGGCAATCCCTCTTGAAATGCCCTTCTTTGTGGCAGTGAAAACACTTCAAGTGTTTTTGCTTTGACTTTGATCTTCCTTGCTTCTTTCCTTTGTATTCTCTTTTTTCAGATCTTCCCCTTGCCATCAGCCCTTCACTTGATTCACTCTCTGAGTTATCTTGTTTGTCTTTTAACTTCTTGGTACCAAGAGCAGATTTAACCTCTTCCAAGGAGAGTGATTGCCTTCCATATAACAAGGCATCCACAAAATGTTCATACGATTTTGGTAAAGAACTGATTAACAGCAAAGCCTTGCTCTCATCACTCAGTCCTTCATCAATTGTTTCCAGTTCATCACAAACTTTATTAAACTCATCTATGTGTTCATCAAGTGATGCTCCTTCAATCATCCTCAGTGAGAACATCTTTTTCTTGATGTATAGCCTGTTTGCTAAAGACTTTGTCATATACAATTGTTCCAGTTTTGCCCAGAGCCCAGCAACAGTCTTTTCCTTTACAACTTCCCTTATCACTGAGTCACCAAGACTGAGGATGATAGTGCTTCTTGCCTTTTTGTCAATCTCAGCCATCTGTTCTGGAGTTCTTGAAGAAGAAGCTTCTGCATTTTCACTCTTGATGACTGGATCAATGGCATCTCCCAGACCTTGTGTGATTAACAATGCTTCCATCTTGATCCTCCACATATTGAAGTCATTCTGACCCGTGAACTTCTCAAGATCCACCTTGTTTGTCATTTCTTGAACCTTGATACAGAAAAGAGGGCTCTGATACCAATTTGTTGTGAATTTGGCTTTGTTACGACTAACCAAATTCTCCCCAAGACACTAATTTTGTATCAAATGGTTTGAGAATTAACAGCACAGATTATCCAGTAACAAATCACACGCAAGAACCAAAGCATTAAAGAAACAAAATGACACCAAGTATAAGTGGTTCAGCACCAAGAGGTGGTGCCTACATCCACTGGAAACAAAGCAACAGTCTTTCACTATTTAGTTCACAAAACAATACAAGAATAGGAATTGATTTACAGAGAACAAGAACTTGTAAACCCCTTTCTCTCTCTATCTTCTCTCTACTCTCTGTGTTTCCCAAATCATGTGTAGACGATGACAGAGCCTGCACTTTTAACCTCTGTTTCTGGGTTGTTACATTAACTACCCTTCCCGCCAAAACTAACCAAGAAGCTCCTCTCTCACGTGCTTGTCACAAGTTGGCATAAGTGAGCTTGAAACGGCAATCACAGATGTCGTTCTTGAGCTAACGAGATTTCAGCTTCACCACACGTGCAAACCACGTGTATTACTTAAAGGTTGAATGACCAAAGAGAGGATGTCGGTTTTACTCTGAAGAACTCCTCAAGCGACAAGTCGGCTGAGACTAAATCCTCTAAACGACTTGTAGCACTTGAGTTTCGAGTTCACTGTTTATCAATCTCCACCTTGAACTCAGAACTCTAGCTACTCCTGTTTACTTCATTCCCTTCCCTTTGCAGCTAATCAGAAGCTGCAAATCCCTGCTAAGCTCAAACAGAAGTTGAGCTTGGCAGATGGCACAGCTTTAGTCAACATATCAGCTGGATTTTGATCAGTGTGAACCTTGAGCATCTTCACAGTTCCCTTGGAAACTTCAAGTCTAACAAAATGCAGCTTTACATCGATATGTTTTGTTCTTTCATGATGGGTCTGGTTTTTACTCAAATGTATTGCACTCTGGCTATCACAATATACTTCAACTGTTTCTTGTTTTGCTCCTAACTCAGAGACCATTCCTTTTAACCAGATGGCTTCCTTAAAAGCTTCTGCAGCTGCTGTATATTCGGCTTCAGTTGTGGACAAAGCTACCACACTTTGCAGTGTAGCTTTCCAGTTCACAGTGCAGCCTCCCAAAGTGAATATAAAACCTGTCTGAGACCTCCTTTTATCAAGATCTCCAGCGAAATCTGAGTCAACATACCCCACCAGCTTGTGCCCTTCCTGTTTTAACCCTCCATATAGCAGACCAAACTCCATAGTGCCTTTCAGGTACCTCATTATCCATTGGACTGCCCTCCAATGCTCATAACCTGGATTTGCCATGAATCTACTCACTATACTCACAGCATGTGAGATATCAGGTCTAGTGAGAACCATGGCATACATTAGACTCCCAACTGCACTGGAGTAAGGTATCCTTGCCATTTTTCCTTGCTCTGCATCAGTTTGTGGACACTGTGCAGCAGACAGCTTGAAGTGATTTGCCAAAGGTGTTTGAACAGACTTAGATTCATGCATCCCAAACCTAAGTAACACCTTTTTAACATAGCCCTGTTGGGTTAGAAACATAAGCTTCCTTCTCCTGTCTCTGATAATTTCCATACCTAAGATCTTCCTTGCAGCTCCAAGATCTTTCATATCGAATTCACTACTCAAGAGGTCCTTTAAATGACTGATTTCATTTATGCTGTGACATGCTATAAGCATGTCATCCACATACAGCATAAGATAAATCATCTTTCCATCACCAATGTCCTTAAAATACACGCAACAATCATAATTGCTTCTCTTATAGGCATGTTTTGTCATGAAACTATCAAACTTCAAGTACCATTGCCTAGGAGACTGCTTTAATCCATATAAAGATTTCTTTAGTAAGCACACATGATCTTCCTTGCCAGACACCACATACCCCTCAGGCTGCTCCATTACAATTTCTTCTTGTAATTCACCATGCAGAAAGGCTGTTTTAACATCCATTTGCTCTAGGTACATGTCTTGAATGGCAACTAAAGCTAAGATGACTCTGATGGAGGCATGTTTCACAACTGGAGAGAAGATTTCATTGAAATCAATCCCCTCTCTTTGTGTGAAACCTCTTGCTACCAGCCTAGCCTTAAACCTACTAGGTTCAGCATCAGATATCCCTTCCTTAATTTTGAAGATCCATTTGCAGCTAACAGTCTTCCTTTTCTCTGGTCTAACTATCAGTTTCCAAGTTCCATTTTTCATTAGTGATTCAATTTCCTCATCCATAGCCTTCTTCCATTTCAGCTTATCCCTGTTGTTTATAGCTTCTTTATAGGTTCTTGGCTCTTCTTCATTTATCTCTTGTGCAGCTGTTAATGCATAAGCTATCAAATCTGCTACTGCATACCTCTTAGGTGGTCTTACAGCTCTCCTCTTTCTATCCCTGACCAACTGATAAGAGTTATTTTCATTCTCAGCTGGCTCTGACTCCTGAACACCATCAGATCCATCAGCAACCCTTCCTGCATCTTCTTCAGTTTCTGATTCAATCATATCTTGCTCATGGGACTCCACCTGAAACTGAATACTCCCAGGTTTTATTTCTGATCTATACTCTTTGGATTCAGTGGCTTTGGAATTGTTCAAGATTTCTGACTCATTGAAAGTTACATCCCTGCTGATAATGCATTTTGGTGGCTTCAGATCAATGCACCATAGCCTATAGCCTTTAACTCCATCAGGGTATCCCAAAAATCTACACTTTAAGGCTCTTGGCTCCAATTTGCCTTGTTTGACATGTGCATAAGCAACACAGCCAAAGATTCTTAGTTTAGAGTAATCAGCAACCCTTCCAGACCATAGCTCGATAGGTGTTTTGCATTCTATTGCTGTAGATGGGCTTCTGTTTACCAAGTAGCATGCTGTGTTTAAGGCCTCTGCCCAGAGTGACTTAGGCAGCTTTGAGTATAGCAGCATACACCTCACCTTGTCCATTAAGGTTCTATTCATCCTCTCAGCAAGACCATTTTGCTGAGGTGTGTGTATGACTGTTTTGTGCCTCATAATCCCATGTCTTTCACAGAAGTCCCCAAACTCTTTGTTGCAGAATTCCATTCCATTATCTGTTCTTAGAGCTTTTACTTTCAAACTTGTTTGTGTTTCTACCAGAATTTTCCATCTCTTGAACCTTTCCAAAACTTCATCTTTGGTTTTGAGTACATACACCCAAACCATCCTTGAATAGTCATCTATTAGGGATAAGAAATACCTACAGCCACCAAGGGAATCTACCTGTGCAGGTCCCCACAGATCAGAGTGTATATATGCAAGCCTCTCTTTGGTAGAATGAACTGCAGATTCAAACTTGAGCCTAGAAGCCTTCCCTAGAATACAGTCTTCACAGAACCCCAAAGAACTTAGCTTGTCACTTCCAAACACCCCCTTTTTTTGAAGCTCCTTCAGTCCTCTCTCACTCATGTGCCCCAACCTCAAGTGCCATAGTTTTGCTTTATCTTCACTCTTCTCAGTGACACTTGCCTCTCCAACAGTTGTATGTCCATTAAGCACATACAAACCATTTTGCTTGGTACCTTTCATTATGACTATTGAGCCTCTGATAACTTTCAATGTCCCATTTTCAGCCTTAATGACACATCCAGTTTGATCAAGCATGCCAATAGATATTAGGTTCCTTTTGAGTTCAGGAACATGCCTAACCTGAGTCAGTTCTCTAACCATGCCATCATACATCTTAAGGCTTACAGTCCTAATCCCAACTACTTTACAAACTGAATTATTTCCCATCAGCACCATACCCCCATCACAGGAATGATATGTAGTAAAGTAATTTCTATTTGGACTCATATGAAAAGTACATCCAGAGTCTAGTACCCACTGACCTTGAGTTTTTTCTTTTGTGGCAATGAGGACTTCAGCTGTCTCAAAACTAGTTTCTTCTGTGGCTATTGCTGCATTTCCAGATTTTTCTTTTGGTTCCTTTTGTTTTGTTTTTCTCTCAGGGCAATCCCTCTTGAAATGCCCTTCTTTGTGGCAGTGAAAACACTTCAAGTGTTTTTGCTTTGACTTTGATCTTCCTTGCTTCTTTCCTTTGTATTCTCTTTTTTCAGATCTTCCCCTTGCCATCAGCCCTTCACTTGATTCACTCTCTGAGTTATCTTGTTTGTCTTTTAACTTCTTGGTACCAAGAGCAGATTTAACCTCTTCCAAGGAGAGTGATTGCCTTCCATATAACAAGGCATCCACAAAATGTTCATACGATTTTGGTAAAGAACTGATTAACAGCAAAGCCTTGCTCTCATCACTCAGTCCTTCATCAATTGTTTCCAGTTCATCACAAACTTTATTAAACTCATCTATGTGTTCATCAAGTGATGCTCCTTCAATCATCCTCAGTGAGAACATCTTTTTCTTGATGTATAGCCTGTTTGCTAAAGACTTTGTCATATACAATTGTTCCAGTTTTGCCCAGAGCCCAGCAACAGTCTTTTCCTTTACAACTTCCCTTATCACTGAGTCACCAAGACTGAGGATGATAGTGCTTCTTGCCTTTTTGTCAATCTCAGCCATCTGTTCTGGAGTTCTTGAAGAAGAAGCTTCTGCATTTTCACTCTTGATGACTGGATCAATGGCATCTCCCAGACCTTGTGTGATTAACAATGCTTCCATCTTGATCCTCCACATATTGAAGTCATTCTGACCCGTGAACTTCTCAAGATCCACCTTGTTTGTCATTTCTTGAACCTTGATACAGAAAAGAGGGCTCTGATACCAATTTGTTGTGAATTTGGCTTTGTTACGACTAACCAAATTCTCCCCAAGACACTAATTTTGTATCAAATGGTTTGAGAATTAACAGCACAGATTATCCAGTAACAAATCACACGCAAGAACCAAAGCATTAAAGAAACAAAATGACACCAAGTATAAGTGGTTCAGCACCAAGAGGTGGTGCCTACATCCACTGGAAACAAAGCAACAGTCTTTCACTATTTAGTTCACAAAACAATACAAGAATAGGAATTGATTTACAGAGAACAAGAACTTGTAAACCCCTTTCTCTCTCTATCTTCTCTCTACTCTCTGTGTTTCCCAAATCATGTGTAGACGATGACAGAGCCTGCACTTTTAACCTCTGTTTCTGGGTTGTTACATTAACTACCCTTCCCGCCAAAACTAACCAAGAAGCTCCTCTCTCACGTGCTTGTCACAAGTTGGCATAAGTGAGCTTGAAACGGCAATCACAGATGTCGTTCTTGAGCTAACGAGATTTCAGCTTCACCACACGTGCAAACCACGTGTATTACTTAAAGGTTGAATGACCAAAGAGAGGATGTCGGTTTTACTCTGAAGAACTCCTCAAGCGACAAGTCGGCTGAGACTAAATCCTCTAAACGACTTGTAGCACTTGAGTTTCGAGTTCACTGTTTATCAATATCACTCTCGACACTACGTTTTCTAGTAATAGATTGATTAAAACCCATGAAATCCCAAGATCTTGTCGTATGGAGTTGGAGTGTTCTACCTGGAAAAACCGATACAACTTCTTCCATGCCTGCATGTCACAGTTACAAAAATAAAAGCCATAATTCATATATATATATATATATATATATATGAAAGAAAGTACTGTGCAATACTTACTGGCCAGCTTTTGTCTCTCATGATCAGTGAGCTTGGCTGCAAATCCACTGAAACTCCTTTTGTAACTTCTAACCAATACATTTTCCACTGGGCTGCTCTCACATATTGAGATTGAGAGAAGAGAGTTTCGAAGAGCATTTAAGCAGATATTTCGACTTAACTTTACGAAATACTACCTGCCCTCAACAACTTCTTGCAAAATACTCTGATGCTGTGATGATGTTTCATATTCCCCTCTAGAAAGTGACCCCAAGTAGACAATATAGACCTGCATAATTTATAATTGTTTTTAAGACGAAAAAGAAAATGGCAAGTATATATAATTTGTAGATTTAAAATTATTCGCAGCTGTGGACGTCTGCACTCGCTCGATTGCACGCCTTTACACCATTGTAAAGGCCATAAATTAGCACTTTATAAAGTGCGATTCCCGCACAAAAGAATATTTTGGAGGAAAATGTATATATGTTCATTAATCATCAAGAAATTCAGAGCAACTAAGGCTGAAGAACGAAGATCCATACTTTCCTTTCTATCGTCATGAGTAGTAGTGGCGCCACCCAATACGCTCATTTGGAGGAAAAGAATGAAGGGTAAGAAACTGATGAGAAGGAATCCGTTCTTAGCCATTTTTCTACTCTTCATGTTTAATTAAGTGAAACTCACTCTATTTATTTTGTGAATTGTGACTTAAGAGAACTGACATGTTCAAAAAGCTTCCATCTTCTTTTCCTAGATATGGAAAACACCTTGAAATCCCAGCTAATCACATGTTGGAATTACCAATTTCTATACCATTATAGGATGAACTTATAAATGTTTTCTAATAGAGATCAATAAAAATCTGGCGTAACAATGTTTAATTGCAAACTAATTAAATATTTTACCTGTGTATTGCAATTAAGGCATTACACATATAAGATTGTGAACCAATACAATAAACTGTTATATTTTGAAGTAAATGCTAGAGTTTTCAAAATGCATTTATCGGGTGTAATTTCCACGTCAAGGAAAATGAATTTCCTCATAAATTTCCATGTCTATACCATTATTGGGTGAACTTAGATATTTTTCTAATAGGGATTAATAGGAATTAGGTGTGATTAGAATGTAATTAAATTTTTTAACTGTCTATTGCAAATAAGGAAGCACACATAAGATTTTGTATCAATGCAATGAACTGTGATATTCTGAGTTAAAAGCTTGAGTTTTCTTTCTAATCGCATGCGCTTATATAAAATGCATTATCAGTTGTTCAGTCTATATCTCTCCTCGTAAATTTTCAAACTTCTTAATGCTAATTAAATTTACTTCAGATGTTTTTGATTCCCTCTCTTTTTCAGAACGTGCTGCAGCATGAATTTAGATGTCAAGGTTTATTAATCAAATTTTATTTTCGATAGGACATGATATGCATGCTGGAGAGCTTTTCTAAGTAGTCTTCTTTGGAAGCATCATGTACAGGTCCCGAGTTTACAGCTTTAAGCTTTAACCGGACTGATATTCAAACGCGGCTTCTCACTGCTTATGGGTTAAAAAAAGGCAATGAAAAAAAAAATGTCCCACATTTTTTTTTTTTTGGTTTTGCGTTACTTTATTAGACTTCATATACAATGAAACAACAGCAAAAACATTTAGATGCATTCAACTTGTCACGATTGATCCTGTAGCACCCGCTTAATAAACCTCCAAATCTTGGTGTATTGTATCCATGGCATTATCTTTCTGTTCACTAGCTATATTGAGACAGAGAATAGAATAGTCCCTGCAACGCAAATAGTTTCAGACCTTTCATTATTTTACATTTTCAAACAACTTATGAGCCGGATCGATTCATTAATTGCAACCTATTTATTAGGAAATATTTCTCTATTTTTCAATAAAGTTTTGTATCATAATTGTTAGGAAATTTTTTAGGACATTTTCTTTATTTAGGAGGATTCCTAATTAAGGAATAACTAATTTTCTCATAAGAAAATTTATTCAACGAGGAATTCAATTTGAATAAGCAAATGAATAATTCTCCAACAAGAAACAATATATAAGTAGGTTAGGTTCATTCGTTACCAAGGAGTTCAGTTTCTCTTTAACTTGACAATTTCTAAGGTGAGAGAAACGGTAAGTTCATTCAGAGATTGGGTGTCACTATAGCTTTTAGTACAAGAAAAATACTAAAATGATTGCAATAATTTTTCATATAATAGATTTCTCATCGTCCTTGGCGGCCATGGTTTTTTTTTTCCTAATATAGGAGTTTTAAAGGTAAATTCTTGTGTTATGTAAATGGTTTTATTTTTCATCTATATTTTCTATTTATTAACTGTTCGATATTTTTACTTGTTAAGTCTTTGGTGAGATTAAAAGTACCTAACAAGTGGCATCAGAGTTAGTAAAGGAGAGGTATTTGAGTTTATAAGTAGGATATTTTCCTCTGCCCAATAAGTTATTCTTTTAAGTTAGATATGTAGTGATCTTAGGCTAAACCCTTACCACTACTTGACCTCTCAGAACAGTTACTTAGAACACTATATGAAAGGGCTGAAGGATATTTTTTTTCGCTTCCATAGTGAAAGTATTAACTGAATAACCTTGTTTCAAAAAACCGATATTAGATGAATAACCCTATTTCACATAACCCATAAATAGTGAGCATTGTAATTTCATTGTGTATAAATGTTAATAAAAGAGTCCACGGACCAGGGCAAGCTCTAGTGTACTGGGGCCATTAGGCAATTTTTTTATTTTATAAGATCTACTTACACTCCTTAGCTTCAACACTCAAAGCAACATAAAAGAGTTCAAAATTCAATTAATTTTTAACTATATCTCAAATATCAACAATCAAGAAGATATTAAGAAATTTCAAAAAAGAAAAGAGTTAAGAAAATATCTATTTTACTTCCTTTAGAACTATTATTTCAAGAAACTATTTTTTTGTTTTTACTTCAAAAGTAAGCCATTAAATATAATAAATTTCTTTATAAAGAAGACTGCAAGAAATTTTATTATGTTAAATAACTAAGGTTTTTTTTAAATTAGATAATAAAAGAATTTAATCTTTTTCTTAAAAGCTACTAATGGATTAACAATTATACAAAATTATTAATTATACTCTTTAATATTAAGTTTGTCAAATAAATAATTTGTATAAAAATTCTTAATTATAAGATAAGTACTAATTACAGGGAGAACTAAAAAATAGGCATTCCTACTAAAAGTAACTTATTGAGTACATAAAGGAAAAAAAAAAAAAAAAAGGTCTTCCTAATACATGGGGTCTAGGTGATTGCCTTCCTAAAATATGAGACTTTATGCAACTGCTTAAATCGCCTATATTTAAAGTCACCCCTACCACGGATAATGATATCTACAACTATTGTCTTTTCACTCCCTAACACCCTTGTCTCTAAAGAGACGATCTCTGGTGCTGGCTGCAACAGTCATCATCCATGGAGATGCACTAGCAATTTATCAGTTATAGGGACCACTATTGCCAACATAATTTAAGGTCATCATAAATGGATTCATCTCTAATGTTCAAAGAATGTGCATGCCCTATTGAAATTGTCATAACAGCAACTCCATCGGCACTGGCATAAGACTTTATGTACCGCAGTTCTTGCCAAAGGAAGACCATACTTGCCTTTCTATCGTCATGAGTAGTAGTGGCACCACCCAATAAGCTCATTTGGAGGAAAAGAATGAAGGGTAATAAACTGATGAGAAAGAATCCGTTCTTAGCCATTTCTCTACTCTTCATGTTTAATTAAGTGAAACCCACTCTATTTATCTTGTGAATTGTGACTTAAGAGAACTGACATGTTCAAAAAGCTTCCATATTCTTTTCCTAGATATGGAAAACACCTTGAAATCCCAGCTAATCACATGTTGGAATTACCAATTTCTATACCATTATAGGATGAACTTATAAATGTTTTCTAATAGAGATCAATAAAAATCTGGCGTAACAATGTTTAATTGCAAACTAATTAAATATTTTACCTGTGTATTGCAATTAAGGCATTACACATATAAGATTGTGAACCAATACAATGAACTGTTATATTTTGAAGTAAATGCTAGAGTTTTCAAAATGCATTTATCGGGTGTAATTTCCACGTCAAGGAAAATGAATTTCCTCATAAATTTCCATGTCTATACCATTATTGGTGAACTTAGATATTTTTCTAATAGGGATTAATAGGAATTAGGTGTGATTAGAATGTAATTAAATTTTTTAACTGTCTATTGCAAATAAGGAAGCACACATAAGATTTTGTATCAATGCAATGAACTGTGATATTCTGAGTTAAATGCTTGAGTTTTCTTTCTAATCGCATGCGCTTATATAAAACATGATATGCATGCTGGAAAGTATTTAGATGAGATGTACATGAATTATTAATCAAATTTGAGTTAAGGTTTATTAATTATATTATAACAAACAGAATTTAGATGTTAAGGTTTATTAGTCAAATTTGAGTTTCTATAGAACATGATATGCATGCTGGAGAGCTTTTTTAAGTAGTCTTCTTTGGAAGCATCATATACAGGTCCCGAATTTACAGCTTTAACCGGACTGATATTCAAACGCGGCTTCTGACTGCTTATGGGGAAAAAAAAGGCAATGAAAAAAAAAAATGTCCCACTTTTTTTTTCTTTTTTGTTTGGTTTTGCGTTACTTTATTAGACTTCATATACAATGAAACAACAGCAAAAACATTTAGATGCGTTCAACTTGTCACGATTGATCCTGTAGCACCCGCTTAGTAAACCTCAAAATCTTGGTGTATTGTATCCATGGCATTATCTTTCTGTTCACTAACTATATTGAGACAGAGAATAGAATAGTCCCTGCAACGCAAATAGTTTCAGACCTTTCATTATTTTACATTTTCAAACAACTTATGAGCCGAATCGATTCATTAATTGCAACCTATTTGTTAGGAAATATTTCTCTATTTTTCAATAAAGATTTGTATCATAATTATTAGGAAAATGTTTAGTACATTTTCTTTATTTAGGAGGATTCCTAATTAAGAAATAAGTTAGTTTTTCATAAGAGTTAGTTTATTCAAGGAGGAATTCAATTTGTATAAGAAAATGAATAATTCTCCAACAAGAAACAATATATAAGCAGGTTAGGTTCACTTGTTACCAAGGAGTTCAGTTTCTCTTTAACCTGACAATTTTTTCAGGTGAGAGAAACAGTAAGTCTATTGAGAGATTGGGTGTCACTAGAGTTTTCAGTACAAGAAAAATACTAAAATGATTGCAATAATTTTTCATATAATGGATTTTCCTCTCATCGTCCTTGGCGGCTGTGGTTTTTTTTTGGTATAGAAGTTTTGAAGGTAAATTCTTGTGTTATGTAAATGGTTTTATTTTTCATCTATATTTTCTATTGATTGTTTGTTCGATATTTTTGCTTGTAAAGTCTTTGGTGAGACTAAAAGTCCTCAACAAGTGGTATCAGAGTTAGTAAATGGGAGGTATTTGAGCTTATAAGTAAGATATTTTTCTCCGCCCAATAAATTATTCTTTTAAGTAATATATGCAATAATCTTAAATTAAACCCTTACCACTACTTGACCTCTCAGAGCAGTTAGTTAGAACACTTTGTGAAAGGGCCAAAGGATATTTTTTTTCCCTTCCATAGTGAAAGTATTAACTGATATTATATGAATAACCCAATTTCACATAACCTATAATTAGTGAGCATTGTAATTTCATTGTGTATAAAATGCTAATAAAAGAGTCTATGATCCAGGGCCAGCTCTAGTGTACCGAGGCCATTAGGAAATTTTTTTTTATAAGGTCTACTTACACTCCTTAGCTCCAACACTCAAAAGTAACATAAAAGAGCTCAAAATTCAATTAGTCTTTAACTATATTTCAAATATCAACAATCAAGAAGATACTAAGAAATTTCAAAAAAGAAAAGCAGTTAAGAAAATATTTGTTTTACTTCCTTTAGAACTATTATTTTAAGAAATTATTTTTTGTTTTTACTTCAAAAGTAAGCCAATAAATACAATAAATTTCTTTATAGAGAAGACTACAAGAAATTTTATAATATTAAATAACTAAGGTTTTTTTTAAACCGGATAATAAAAGAATTTAATCTTTTTCTTAAAAGCTACTAATGGATTAACAGTTATACAAAATTATTAATTATACTCTTTAATATTAAGTTTGTCAAATATATAATTTGTATAAAAAATTTTAATTATAAGATAAGTACTAATTACAGATAACTAAAAAATAAGCATTCCTACCATAAGCAACTTATTGAGTACATCAAAAACATTATTTCAAGTCTTTCTTCTACAATACTTTTTTCTCTCTAGAAAAAGTGCTAGAATGAAAGGCGATTGAAGCATTCATGGCTTGATTTCTTCACTCATTTATCGAGTGTGTTTTGTTTTAGGTCTTTCTTTTTATTTTATTCCTTTCTTACTTAATTCACAAAAACTCTGTAATAAGCTAGCCATCTAGAAACTCTTTAAAAGCAACTAGGGGAGTTAGGTGTGAAGCTTTACTATTAAAGAGAGTACAATAGACAATGGATACAGAGGAGTTAATCCGAAAGTGTCCGGCGGTGGCTCTAAAGGAAGAAGAGGAAGATTTAGTAACTGTCATGGGAAGAATGAAGATAAAAGGAGAAAAGCTGGCGGCCAACTGTCTGATTGGGAAAGTACTACTCACCAAAGGAATAAATAGGGAAGGCTTGAAAGCAGCTATGCAACAAGCTTGGAGAACAGTCAAGGAAGTAAAGATAGAAAGCATGGGGGACAACATATTCCTTTTCAAGTTTGCTACTGAAGAAGAGAAGAAGAGAGTATTAATGGGGGGACCATGGCACTTTGACAGAGCTCTCTTGGTGCTGTCTGAACCAACCGGTATTAGTGATATAAAAAGCCAATCATTCACACATGCATCCTTCTGGGTCCAAATTCATAACATTCCAATCATGTGTATGGATAAAGAAGCCATTCAAAAACTAGGTGAAAAAATGGTTCAAGTAAAGGAAATTGATACCGACGAAGCAGGTGAATGCATAGGCCAGTTTGCTCGTGTCAGAATCTCAATTGATATAACATAGCCATTGAAGAAAGCAGTGTTTGTTCAACAGGATGGGATCAAAGTTCCAATGCCAGTCCTCTATGAAAGATTACCAGATTTTTGTTTTTGCTGTGCACATATAGGTCATCAATTCAGGGAATGCTTGAAGTATAGAGGCCAACCAAAAGAGGAGTTGCCTTATGGTAGTTGGATGACAGCAACCACACAGGTAGAAAAGGGGAAACATAATAGGAGCAGAGAGAGGTTCAGCCATGATAAGCGCAAATCAAAAGCAGAAGTAACATGAGTTAATACCCCAATTCCAAACAAACATTAACATAATCCGAATGAATCAAAAGGGCTAGTTCCAAATGAAACAGGTTAGAAGCAAGGGGAATGTACAGAACCGATGGTTATTAGTCAAGAGGATGGTGTAAGCAAGAAGCAATTAATGTTGAATGCTGCTGAGTTGGAAAATATGTTGAAAGAGAAGGAAAGAATTGGCAGAGAGATTAACATAGAGCAGAGTAGAGTAGTTGGCAATGACAACTATTCTAGGGACATGAGTTCACAAGCGGGAAACGAAAATTGGAGGGAAAAACATATTTGGAAGGCTATGGAAGGTTTTAAAGTAACGGAGGAATCTAGAAACACAGATGATGGGCGGAACAGATCAGATGAAGAGGGGGTAGATAACGGGCCAAACAAAGTAAAGGAGAGGCCCAAAGGTAAAAAAATGGAAGTCACAAGCAAAGGTCTTAATTAAAGCCAGAAAAAATGTTGACAAATGGGCCAACGAATGGTAAAAGGCCCAGCAGTGAAATCAATTGGCCTAGCCTAAAAACCCAAAAAAAAAAAACTTATTAAGTACGTTAAGGAAAAAAAAAAGTCTTCCTAATACATGGGGTCTAGGTGACTGCCTTCTTAAAATATGGGATCTTATGCAATTGTCCAAATCACCTATACTTAAAGTCATCCCTACCACGGACAATGATACATACAATTATTGTCTTTTCACTCCCTAACACCCTTGTCTCTAAAGAGTCGATCTATGGTGCTGGCTGCAACAGGCATCATCCAGGGAGACGCACTAGCAATTCATCAGTTATAGGGACCACTATTGCCAGCAGAATTTAAGGTCATCATAAATGGATTCATCTCTACTGTTCAAAGAATGTGCATGCCCTATTGAAATTGTTATAAGAGCAACTCCATCAGCACTAGCATATATCAGACTTTATGTGCGGCAGTTCTTGCCAAAGGAAGACCACCTCTTGCAGTACCTTGCCCCAGTCCCTATAAAACTAACATCCTTTACTTCGTTTCCTTCAGTTGTAGAGGAAGTATAGGTTCCATGATTCTCAATATCTCTAGTAGTATAATTTCCAGCTTATGATGAAGGGTAATACCGAGATCCAATTATCTTACCGCCAAAAAAAAAAAAAAAAAAAAAAATTCATTCAATGCCAATAATCAAATCAGCCTTCTGTGGGGGAAAAGATATAGCAACAGGTCATACTAGCTGAAAATTAACAACCACTGAGATGGTATTTTATAGTTTAATATATTGAGGAATCACATTACTTGTTGCAAGTGAAATTTTTGCCACTATTATAGCACCTTTTGACTTCTAAAATCAAGGCAAATCCCAGAGTCAATAAGGGTTATTGTAATATCACGCTCAGCAGTGCAAGTTTTGATAAGTGGATCCATTGAAATGTACAAAATCCTAAGATCTCCTTTGTGAAGCTGAAGTGTATTCCCTGAAAAAAGAGAGACAACTCCTTTCATTGCCTGCATATCATAGTTTGAAAATGCATGTTTCAGTTTTAAAAAATCTTCAAAATGTATCATATATTCAAGTGACATCTAGTAGTAGTACTGTAAAGAACTTACCAGCCATATTTTGCATTGAAACTCCTTTCGTAGCTTGTAACCAATATAGTAAAAAGTGCGTAAATTAGCTAGCATAAGGCTGTTATAATTTAACTAAGGTATTTGGTCTGAGGTTAGGAAATTGCGTTAAATATTTGTTGGGAGAATTTTACTGCCTTAGTACTCTGTAAAATTACTAAGTGACCACATGACAAAATTCTTTTTTAGCTCATCACTTTTAGACACTAAATTAAAAATCTTACTTGAGCTCTGTCCTCGCAAGTACACCCCCACGCTCTGGAACAATGAGCATAAAAGAGAAAGTTCACTGCTCTTGTGAAGGCCAAGAACAACTCGCCATCAATATTGATGGGGTATCATATCATACTCTGTGGTGATTCAGAATTATTCAGAATGAACTCATCTTTAACAAGCTTCCATATTCATTTTCCTTGACATGGAATGCATCATGCTATTACAGCCAATCACCGGTTGGAATTAATTAGTAATCCCCATATTTTTACATCATTACTGTATGCATGTAGTCAAGCTTTATAATAGAGAGATATCGGAATCAGGTGTAATAATATGTAAATTAAATACTGTTACATCTAAAGATACATTACTATTGAAATATGCAAGATTGGGACATAAAACATAATCTCGTTAAATTTAATACACACAACGAAAATAAATTTATTGATTTAAATCGATATTAACTAATCTATCTATCTATCTGTTAACATATATGTTTCCATAATATTGATTTTGATGATAACAAACAAGATTAAGAATGATTAATCTTTTAAACTCAAATTATTTAATATTCTTTTTAAATAAATCATTATTTTCACATTATAAATGTTTTATATTTAATGGGAAAATGATTTTATGAAATTGATTGTTTTTATTCTTTTTAAATAAATCATTATTTTCACATTATAAATGTTTTATATTTAATGGAAAAATGATTTTATGAAATTGGTTGTTTTTCAAAGTTTATGGTTTAATTGAAAGAATTTTGAAAACTTTGAAATAAACAAGTATTGCTTGAAATTTTGGAGAATGACTTATTTGAAAAGTGTCATAGCATTTTGGGCTATACCATAATTTCAGAAAGTTTTGAGATTAACAAAGCATTACTTAGAAATTCTGAAATTGGACCTATGTGCAAAGTTTCATAACGTTTTGGGCCGTAATATAGTTTTATAAAGTTTTGGGGTCAAACTGTAAATTTAGAAAATACTTTCACTGTAGCAATCACTGTAGCCAACGGTTAACCGTTTATTTAAAACGGCTAACCGATAATTTCCAGAAAGCATGTTCTGCAAAGTATTGTTAAAATGATGATTCTGGAAACTAACGGTGAACCGTTTACTGAAAAACGGTTAACCGATTATTTCCAGATTGCTAACCTTGAACCGTTTAGTAAGAACGGTTAAACCAAATTTGTTTTGCAGGTCTCTGGAAATTAACGGCGAAAGGGTAAGCCTAAACGGCTAACCGTTTATTTGAAAATTGGCCCAACGGTAACTTTGACCGGCCTAAACGGTTAACCGTTAATGGTTAACGGCGAACCGTTTTCGAGCAGACAATCTATAACGGCTAGTTTTTCAGTTCCAACTATAAATAAGCTCAATCCAATTCAAACAAAAAGAATTCCAACGATCATCATTGAGCAAAATATTGAGAATACAACTTTCATTGAGCTTTAAATCTTTGTATTCATCTCATTCATTCACACATTGAGCTTTCACTTGTGATCAAACACATTGTGTGAGAGATATTCATTTGTAATCTTTTTTGTAAAATCAAGTTAAAAGATTGTAAGTGTTGGGATACACTTGGGTTAAGAGATTGGAGATAATCTCTTGTTGTAAAGGTTCATTGACACCTTGGAAGTCAATTGTAAGCGTTTGAAGCCTTGGGAGGCTAGCTTAGTGAAATCCTCAAGCCCGGTGAGCTTGGAGGTGTGGACGTAGGCGGGGATTGCCGAACCACGTAAAAATCATTGTGTTTGTTTTTCTCTTCCCTTACTCTTTTATATTGTGATTGATTTATTTGTTATTGCTTTAAATTAGTTTTGGATTTGCATTGAGTTTTGTTTTAGAATTGAATAATTTTTAAAATCTCAATTCACCCCCCCCTCTTGGGTTGCCTAGTTAGTATTTCACTATCTATCTATTTATATATCTATATATCTATATATATATATAAAGCTGGGACTTGAGGAGGTGATGTGGCATCACCATTTCTCATCTTCTTGTATTCTCTATTATCTAATAAATTGGTTGAGATTAAAAAAATAATTACATTAAAAAATATTAAAAATAAAAAATAAGTATTAGATTACAAAAGATTCTATGTCTCTTCCTCTTTCTATTTAAATTCAATAATATATAACCATTAATAATAATTAATTATAACTCTTGAAACATTCATTTATTTTATTATGCCAACAATTAAACTTTAGTGACTTAAATACATCAATTAATTAATATAGGAAGGAAGGTTCCTTCATCTTCCCTCAACAATGCTATTAGGGCCTAATTTTAATGTCATAATCCCATATTTAATTATGCAACATTTTGTTTAGTACCTTTTGGCTTCTTCAAACTCTATAAATAGAGAATTTTTTTTTAGATTTGGCTTTTCATCTTCTCATAATTAATTTGATTGTATTTAACTCATTTAATAAATAGTAACTCTATTAATATATATCATTCCTCATCTTTTTATATTCTCTATTATCTAAAATATCTAAAATATTGGTGGATATTCTTTGTACTTCTTTTCTCTTTCTATTTAAATTCAACAATATGTAATCATTAATAATAATTAATTATAAGTATTTTGAAACATTTATTTATTTTATTATGCTAGCAATTAAACTTTAGTGGCTTAAAATACATGAATTAATTAACATAGGAAGATAGGTTCTTTCATTTTCCCTCAACAATGCCACTAAAGCCTAATTTTAATGTCATAATCTCATATTTAATTATGCAACCTTTGGTTGAGTGCCTTTTGGCATCTTCAAAATTTATTATGCTATCAATTAAACTTTAGTGCTTTAAAATACATCACCTAATTAACATAGGAAGAGAGGTTCTTTCATCTTCCCTCAACCTCATCTTTTTATATTCTCTATTATCTAAAATATCTAAAATATTGGTGGATATTCTTTGTACATATTTCTTCATCTTTCTATTTAAATCCAACAATATGGAGGTGATGTGGCATCACCGTTTTGCTTCTTTGTATATTCTCTATTATCTAATAAATAGAGAAATTTTTTTTTCAATTTGGCTTTTCATCTTCTCATAATTAATTTGATTGTATTTAACTCATTTAATAAACAGTAACTTTATTAATATATATCATTCCTCATCTTTTAATATTTTATATTATCTAAAATATCTAAAATATTGGTGGATATTCTTTGTACTTTTTTTCTCTTTCTATTTAAATTCAACAATATGTAATCATTAATAATAATTAATTATAAGTCTTTTGAAACATTTATTTATTTTATTATGCTAGCAATTAAACTTTAGTGGCTTAAAATACATGAATTAATTAACATAGGAAGATAGGTTCTTTCATTTTCCCTCAAAAATGCCACTAAGGCCTAATTTTAATGTCATAATCCCATATTTAATTATGCAACCTTTGGTTGAGTGCCTTTTGGCTTCTTCAAAATTTATTATGCTATTAATTAAACTTTAGTGCCTTAAAATACATCACCTAATTAACATAGGAAGAGAGGTTGTTTCATCTTCCCTCAACCTCATCTTTTTATATTCTCTATTATCTAAAATATCTAAAATATTGATGGATATTCTTTGTACATATTTCTTCATCTTTCTATTTAAATCCAACAATATGGAGGTGATGTGACATCACCATTTTGATTCTTTGTATATTCTCTATTATCTAATAAATAGAAAATTTTTTTTTCGATTTGGCTTTTCGTCTTCTCATAATTAATTTGATTGCATTTAACTCATTTAATAAATAGTAACTTTATTAATATGTATCATTCCTCATCTTTTTATATTTTATATTATCTAAAATATCTAAAATATTGGTGGATATTCTTTGTACTTTTTTTCTCTTTCTATTTAAATTCAACAATATGTAATCATTAATAATAATTAATTATAAGTCTTTTGAAATATTTATTTATTTTATTATGCTAGCAATTAAACTTTAGTGGCTTAAAATACATGAATTAATTAACATAGGTAGAGAGGTTCTTTCATTTTCCCTCAACAATGTCACTAAGACCTAATTTTAATGCCATAATCCCATATTTAATTATGCAACTTTTTGTTGAGTGTCTTTTGACTTCTTCAAAATTTATTATGCCATCAATTAAACTTTAGTGCCTTAAAATACATCACCTAATTAACATAGGAAGAGAGGTTGTTTCATCTTCCCTCAACCTCATCTTTTTATATTCTTTATTATCTAAAATATCTAAAATATTGGTGGATATTCTTTGTACATATTTCTTCCTCTTTCTATTTAAATCCAACAATATGTAACCATTAATAATAATTAATTATAATCTTTTGAAACATTCATTTATTTTATTATGCTAGCAATTAAATTTTAGTGGCTTAAAATACATGAATTAATTAACATAGGAAGAGAGGTTCTTTCACCTTCCCTCAACAATGCCACTAGGGCCTAATTTTAATACTATAATCTCATATTTAATTATGCAACCTTTTGTTGAGTGCCTTTTGGCTTCTTCAAATTTTATTATGCTAGCAATTAAACTTTAGTGCCTTAAAATACATCAACTAATTAACATAGGAAGAGAGGTTCTTTCATCTTCCCTCAACCTCATCTTTTATATTTTCTATTTTCTAAAATATCTAAAATATTAGTGGATATTCTTTGTACATGTTTCTTCCTCTTTCTATTTAAATCCAACAATATGTAACCATTAATAATAATTAATTATAAGTATTTTGATGCATTCATTTATTTTATTATGCTAGCAATTAAACTTTTGTGGCTTAAAATACATGAATTAATTAATATAGGAAGAGATGTTCTTTCATCTTCCCTCAACAATGCCACTAGGTCCTAATTTCAATGTCATAATCATATATTTAATTATGCAACCTTTTGTTGAGTGTCTTTTGGCTCCTTCAAATTTTATTATGCTAGCAATTAAACTTTAGTGGCTTAAAATACATCAATAAATCTATATATATATATATATATATATATATATATATATATATATATATATATAAAGCTGGGACTAGAGGAGGTGATGTGGCATCACTATTTCTCATCTTCTTGTATTCTTTATTATCTAATAAATTGGTTGAGATTAAAAAAATAATTACATTACAAATTATTAAAAATAAAAGATAATTATTAGATTATAAAAAATTACATGTCTCTTCCTCTTTTTATTTAAATTCAATAATATGTAACCATTAATAATAATTAATTATAAGTTTTGAAACATTCATTTATTTTATTATGCCAACAATTAAACTTTAGTGGCTTAAATACATCAATTAATTAGTGGAGGAAGGAATGTTCCTTTATCTTCCCTCAACAATGCCATTAGGGCCTAATTTTAATGCCATAATCTCATATTTATTTATGCAACCTTTTGTTTAGTACCTTTTAGCTTTCTTCAAACTCTATAAATATTAAGTAGTTAAGATTTGCGGCATCATTATTTTTCATCTTTTTATATTCTCTATTATCTAATATATTGGTTGAGATTAAAAAATAATTACATTACAAAATATTAAAAATAGAAAATAAATAGAAAATAATTATGAGATTATAAAAGATTACATGTCTCTTCCTCTTTCTATTTAAATTCAACAATATGTAACCATTAATAATAATTAATTATAAGTTTTGAAACATACATTTATTTTATTAAGCCAACAACTAAACTTTAGTGGTTTAAAATACATCAACTAATTAATATAGGAATGAAGGTTCCTTCATCTTCCCTCATCAATGCTACTAGGGCCTAATTTTAATGTCATAATCTCATATTTAATTATTCAACCTTTTGTTTTGTGTCTTTTAGCTTCTTCAAACTCTATAAATATTAAGTATTTAAGATTTAATATGTTTAATTTTTTTATTATTTAACCAGCATCCTCTTTAGAACTGTTATTGTGTTTTTATTTTTTGACTTATTTAAATTTTTAATATTGTGTGTTTTATTGAGTACTCTTTTCTTAATGAGTTGAACAATGATAAAGATAGTTGAATGATAAGAGTTAGGCTTTGTATGATGTGGGAGTCTGTTAATACCAAAAAGAATGAAGAATTGATTAGTGTGAACATAATTTTTATTGATGAAAAGGTTGTGTACACTTAACTGTACACATTAATATATATTTTTAAAGTTAACAAAAAAATAATTAACTTTCAAAAATAACATTATTTTTAAAAAGATACGTCATCTTTAAAAAAAATCAATTCATATTTTTTATTAGTTTTATCAAGTGCAAAGTAAGAAAAAAAATAAAACTAAATCCTTTTTTTAAAGCTGCGCGAAGCGCGGTTCTATTTCCTAGTTGAATCAATAATTGTACATATTTTAAAGGCGTATTTTTTCCCAATACTAGTACAATATGTTGAATTTCAGTAGGGCCACTCTTGTGAATGTAGGGTACGTTTGAAATATTGTATTATATTATATTGTATTGCATTATTTTAATATTGGTGTATTGTATTATGCTATATTGTATTAACACTATATTATAGTAATGTTATATAATATTTGGTGCTATACTGTATCGTATTAATTTTTTGTGATTAATTTAAATTATATATTATATTATATTATATAAGTATATTTAAATTGTATTAATTTTTTATGTTATCATTAATTTTTAGTTAATATTATTCAAATTTATTCAAATTTAAATATTTATTATTAGTTCTATTAAAGTATAAATTTATTCCCGTAAAAAAATATAAATTTATTAATAGATTATAATGTAGAAATAAAAAATAAAAAATAATATAATATTATATCAAATTAAAAAGTTAAATTTATTTATTATTATTATTATAAAGCAAAAGCAATTAATGCTGCCCCTTTAATCCATTCTCATGGTCTTCGAAATATAGCATTAGTATTAATTTAATGCGAATAATATTTTAATACCCCGGAATACAATGCATAAAAAATATTGGTACAACAATTGGACTTCTGACACTGTGATTGCCATCAGACCACATCAAGAAGCAGAAACAATTGCTCCATTTGGCAAACCTTTTCCAGTGACAGTAACACTGAAAGACTTCTTCTCATTCAAGGACCTAAAGGAGAGAGCTTCAGGCACAACTTTGATACTAAATATTTTCGAATTTTGCAAGATTTTTGCCTTGTAAATGGAGTTTGCAAGGCCAACGTTAGTAACAGTCCTTGGAAAGTTGATTGCGAAAGACTTTCCTAGGGAAACTTGAGCTGCCATTGAAGAGTAATTGAGATCTTTTGGTGTTGCTTTATCTGAGCCTTTAAGACAAGTGCTGATTTTTCCTGATATTTTGCCAATATTGCCCTCATCGTAACCAATGTTGCAGAGCATTATTATGTAATCTTGTTCGAAAGTTTCATATACAAGTCCTGGATTTACAGCTTCAACATGATTGATATGCCCAAACCAAATGCAAATTCAGCATCTTTATTTTTGGAAAACTTCATGGACAAAATTTGGTGATTTAAGAACGCTAACTTTCAAATTAAGTTATCCGATCATATTATGTTTTGATGATAGAAGATTAGGTTACCAGTAGTCATTATAGCTGATTGGATTGCAGAAGGAGACCAGTCGGGATGGAACGATTTGACATATGCAGCTACTCCAGCAGCATGAGGACAAGACACGAATGTTCCAGATAGTATAGTGAAATTACCTAGCCTCTTAAATAACGGATCGACATGAATCACACCAAAAGGAGAATATGCAGCCAGTATATATATCTACTCCGGGGGCGATTATATCCGGCAGAATTATGGTAAACAACCATCAAATCAGCATAAGCCATATAAATATTTCTATTATGAAGCAACACTATGTTTTAAAATAATATATACACCTTCAAGATATCTGGTGCAATTTCATTTGGCCCGCGTGAAGAAAAGCCAGGAACGACAGGAACATGAGAATCCTTAATTGCTTCAGTAGTTAATATTTCTGCTTCGCGCTTTCTGTAATCCAGTTGCAAATGTTGGATTATTTTTCTTGAATGAAATTAAAATTAATCAGTGTTAAAATGTTATTGCTCAAATTTGTTAAGCTTTAAAAGGCTGGCTATACCATAAAATATAGAAACCATTTGTTTGGGGGAATTGTGGAAGCAAATGTGGACCAATTGCTGGCAAAATGGAGTCAAACAATTGAAACCACTACAATTAAAACAGAGTGGTAGGACAGCTAGAGGAGGACTAGGAGGTAAGCTCTTTGCAAAGAGCGGCGATTTCGGAAAGACATGATATGAAAGCGCATAATTAGAACTTAGAATTTTGGTTATTAAATGCACACGTAAACAGTACATGCTATCATTTGTAAAATAAAAAATATCTCACCTTTGGTTAAATACAAGGAACTGATAGTGAGAAAGATTCCTGAATTAAGTTAATAAATAAGCGCCACGTCAGCTATCCTCTGAAGTGGTCTAAAAAGCAGTAAGATCACAAGATGGAGGTAATGCCACATGTATAAAGCAAGGGAGCAAAAGGGTGGTTAGTGGTTTGCTTACTTCCCAAGTTTAGGAGTATCACTATCTTGAGACTGCTAATCCAATTACGCAAATGTCCTCAAATGAGGGAGGGAAGCCACTAATTAAGTGCCATGTGTACAAAATTACCAAATGGCCCTAAGGCACACTCCACATAAGCATAAGGTTCGTTCTAACAGTAACAACTATCCATCATCTCACATTTTTGCTCATCTTTTTCTTCTTTCTCTGACCTTGTCCTCCATTGTTTAAGGCTTTGAGATACCTTGCGACTTTAAACAGCCTTTTGTCTTTTATAGTCTGACTTGAGCGTCGGAGTGAGGTCACGACCTCCGGCGGCTCCACCCCTAACGCTAGCATCTAGCTTTGTTTTGCAGGAGTCGTTTGGTTCCAACTTGGCCTCTTCATCAATAATCACCCAACACACTTAACCTCCTCCGTTTGGGTGAGAACACTTCAGACATAGTTAGGCAACCTCCAATATCAATTCTCCTTTCCTTTATTTTTTTTCTTTGGTTGGTCAGGTTAAAGTCCAGCACAAAATCACTACTTGTTGCAAGCGAAATTTATGCCACCTTTGCAAGCGCCTTTCTACTTCTTGGGAGCAGGGCCAAAGCCTTCATCTCTCCGATTCAGGACATATTCCACTGTCGGTGACGCCAACTATAATAGCACTCTCGATACCATATTTTCCACTAATAGATTGATTAAAACCCATGAAATCCCAAGATCTTGTCGTATAGAGTTGGAGTGTTCTACCTGGAAAAACCGATACAACGTCTTCCATGCCTGCATGTCACAGTTACAAAAATGAAAGCCATAATTCAAATATATATATAAAGTACTGTGCAATTCTTACTGGCCAGCTTTTGCCTCTCATGATCAGTGAGCTTGGCTGCAAATCCACTGAAACTCCTTTTGTAACTTCTAACCAATACATTTTCTAGACGAAAAAGAAATTGAAATTAAATCAATTTTCGACAGAAAAATTAAGAAAGGCAGAAAATTTGAATAATTTTGAATTTCTCTCAAAAATTAAATATGACATACATATTACTATTATAAGCTATCAGAAAATTATGATAGGAAAAATTTAGTCATTAATAAATGCATTGATATAAGCGATAGATAAACTATTAGTAATGTACTTATTTTTATTATAATTATTTCCTGTCATCTTTTGTCTTTTTTTTTAGTAACATGTCGTGATTCCAATATGACATGTGGCACAATTATCAAGAATCAAACCCTTCTCGATCTGTGTGCTTATAAAATGTGAGCTCAACTCAGCATTTAAAATTTGTGCTGATATTCTTGCATGAGTTGAGAATATTAAATGCCTGCTAAGTGAACCCCTAACAAAATTATTTCTTAGCTTATCATTTTTAAAAACTTAACTACCAACAAAGTGTTGGTTCCACTGGCAATGGAGTTCCCTTAAGTGACTTGACTGGGTTTGCTCCCCAATTCGAGTCGCAGGGAAGTCGCCTTTGTTGGGAGAACCTGTGCCTCCCGGTTCGAGCGGGGACTTTTAGTCTGGGTTGTGGTACGGGTTTAAAGGTGTCTCCCATAGTTGGGACCCTCCCCAAGATACCTCGTGGATAAGACCAAAAAATTTTTTTTTAAAAACTTAACTGAAAATCTTACATGAGCAGTGTCTCTACGAGTACACTCCCATGCTCTGAACAACGAGCATAAAAGAGAAAGTTTACTACTTTTGTAGAGGCAAAGAAAAATACTTCAATATTGATGGGATATCAATATCATTAGGTAAAAGCAAAGGTATGGGCCAACATGGTCCTTGGCCCAGGTAGCCCAACTTTTTTTTTGCCCTCTATGTTGGATATTAACATTTGTTGTTACTTATCAAATAAATTTAAGAAAGAAGTTTGGAATTAGTCTCTTCTTTTTAACTAAAATATAATGCGAATTATTTATTTAAAGTAGCTTAACACAATCAGTACCTCAACACAATCGTAATTTTAATCTGACAATAATCTAAAATTTTTTTTTATAAATAAAAACGTTTATAATACCAATCCTGAACAAAATTTTAATTACATGCATGGTTGCTTGTCGTTTGGAGACATGTTAATCCCCACCCCTTACAACCACTTTGTCCACAATGTCAAAGTCTTTGAGAATCGCTAATGGTTTTCCCAAGAAGCGTCTTCGACTAATGCCCCCATGCTTTTGACCAGTATCGTGAAGAGATGTGAGCTGTAGCAAATGGGTTGGTCTCCCCTCTGGGGAAGAAGTACATTGGAGAGTGGAGATGCAAGGATTGAAGTTCCGTAAGGATTGTTTGAAGGGTGGCGTCAACTTGGTCAAAGCTAGACTCGTGTCTAGCAAGTTAAAAGATATCCATCAGGTACCATTTAAACCCACAGCTGATGGGCTTTGTTAAAAGAAAAAAAAAACGAATAAATAAAAGCCACAATGAATTTGATAATTAAACTTTTTTTTACAGATGCGGCTTTTGGTAATGTCAAACCCGTACCAAATCCTACCCGTTAACATCCCTAACTACATTGCAAACAACAAAAGACATACTAAACAATAACGGGAACATTGCACGCGTTGTTTGAAATAAACTAGACTCATGTATAGCAAGGATTTCGTGAATCTCTTCGCGAAATTCAGCATTTGATTTGTTGCGTGTTGCCATGGATCATTTGACGGCTCGAATACCACTTGATATCTAATTCTAAAGATTTGATGCTACAGCAGTAGGGGAAAGAAAAGGATCACACAATGATATTTTTTATTAATTTCTTTTTTCAAGAAGACACGATACACAGAAGTAAATATAGAAAATCTCTTGTATATCTCAAGAGATTTTATAAGTTGAACTAAAACAAACAGAGACACTCACATAATTGACAGGTATTAATAACCCATCATTTTATTTAATTGAACATAATTCGAAAGAGTAAGATAGCACTTAACCAGTGTGATCGAGATTTCTTCCGTATTGAGGGACGACAATAAGATCCAGATTGTCATTCACGCTCTCATCATCAATAATGCTGTACATAGTTATTGGGTTACCCTCAGACCATTCGTTCTTACCTGAAAAAATCATAACAACAATTGTATTCATAAATACATATATTAAAATAAAAATTATAAGTGACATTCAGCTGAACATGGCGTAAGAACCTGGATAAGGAGTTTCCATATTCTTCAAATTAGAAAAGATATCTTCAAACTTCTGGTGAACCGTATACAAAACTTCAGTTGCTTTTGCTTCTGGTTTTATAATATGCTCCAGATATATTTATATACACATTCACACAAGTAGAGGACGTGGGTGATTGAGGACGTGCATGCATTGTTTGTCAGCATGATAGTGTTTGTCGGCAATAATTTAGTTACAAGACAAACTAATTGCAATTATAAGGCTAATAATTGCAATACTAATAATAATAATTTTTAAAATAAAAATAATCACAGTTAATACTTGTCGGCAATAATTGAATTACAAGACAAACTAATAGCAATGATAGAGTCATAATTTTCTTCCAGAACATCAATTCTGTTGAAAAAGAGTTGAATCAGTGGCACTCCTATGAAATTCTTAACCCCTCTCATATTGCAATTACTTTAAAGAAAAAAAAAATCTAATTATACACTCTATTTCTCTATCTACCTCTTTACATTCATGCAACTACATCAAAGTGTTTTATATATTTTTTTTCTCACAAATACTTTTGCATTCTAAACTTTTTTTGTTTTTTATGGCTTACAAGGAGGCTCAGATTCTAAACTTTTCTTTAATTTAGAAAAAAAATAACATAATAGCCATTTGAGTCCACTTTTAATTCTATTTAGTTCATATATATGATTCTCTTTAGTTAAATATATATGATTTAATAATTCAAAAATTTATAAAAAAAAATTGTAATTGGAGTTGTTTGGAAGAAACAGATTTTTTTTAAAAAAAAATTTCTTGAATCAGAAAGAAACTAAAAAAATGGAATAAGATATTTTGGAAAGTAAAATAGGTTTTGACAGAGAAGAGCTTGAAAATAAAATTACAGCGGTGCTAACAGTCCCAATCTTTGAAAAATATATATGGCCAGAACTGACAAAATGCTGATCTATTTAATTTTTGATAACGATGATTAGCACTTGTCCATTTCTCCTTAGCTCTGTCACTTTCCTTGATGCATACATTACTTGAAAGCTCCATCTTCCTCTAGCTTCCTTTTGTGAAATCGTACTAACGAATAACAGTAGCCTATTAACGAATTAAGATATAATGCAATATCTTTGAGTAGAAATTCGAATAATCTCATTTTGACTTTGAGCAAGCTTTTTAGTTTACTTCATTTCCAGAAGCTATAGAGGCCGCATGGGTTCCATGACCCTCGTAATCCCTAGCAATATTATCATACACAACAGGTGTTGGGTAATATCGAGCTCCAATTATTTTGCTGCAATACATCAATCAGTGTTAAAATGTTATTGCTCAAATTTGTTAAGCTTCAAAAGGCTGGCTATACCACAAAGTATAGAAAAACATTACTTGTTGCAAGGGAAATTTATGCCACCTTTGCAAGCGCCTTTCCACTTCTTGGGAACAGGACCAAAGCCTTTATCGCTGAAACTCTTGCTTTCAGGTCAGATTCCAGTGTCTATGATGCCTACTATAATATCACTCTCGACACTACGTTTTCTAGTAATAGATTGATTAAAACCCATGAAATCCCAAGATCTTGTCGTATGGAGTTGGAGTGTTCTACTTGGAAAAACCGATACAACTTCTTCCATGCCTGCATGTCACAGTTACCAAAATAAAAGCCATAATTCAAATATATATATATAAATATAAAGGAAAGTACTGTGCAATACTTACTGGCCAGCTTTTCTCTCTCATGATCAGTGAGATTGGCTGCAAATCCACTGAAACTCCTTTTGTAACTTCTTTTTTTTTTTTTTTTTGATACATTGGAGCCTAGTAAAACTAGGCTAAAACAGAACGGGGAATAGAGGTCCCATATATATCATTACATAACCAATAACCAAGACCCGCGGGGGGATTTTCAAAGACATGAAGTCCAAGGGGTAAGGAACCAGCAAGTTTCGCCATGGAATCTGCAGCAAAATTGGCTTCCCGATATATATCCTTTTGTAACTTCTAACCAATACATTTTCTACTGGGCTGCTCTCACATATTGAGATAGAGAGAAGAGAGTTTAGAAGAGAATTTAAGCAAATAATTCGACTTAACTTTACGAAATACCACCTGCCCTCAACAACTTCTTGCAAAATACTCTGATGCTGTGATGATGTTTCATATTCCCCTCTAGAGAGTGACCCCAAGTAGACAATATAGACTTGCATCATTTATAATTGTTTTTAAGACGAAAAAGAAAATGGCAAGTATATATAGTTTGTAGATTTAAAATTATTCGCAGCTGTGGACGTCTGCACTCGCGCGATTGCACGCCTTTACACCATTGTAAAGGTCATATTAGCACTTTATAAAGTGCGATTCCCGCACAAAAGAATATTTTGGAGGAAAATGTATATATGTTCATTAATCATCAAGAAATTCAGAGCAACTAAGGCTGAAGAACGAAGATCCATACTTGCCTTTCTATCGTCATGAGTAGTAGTGGCACCACCCAATATCGTCATTTGGAGGAAAAGAATGAAGGACAAGAAACTGATTAGAAAGAGTCCATTCTTAGCCATTTCTCTATTCTTCTTGTTTAATTAAGTGAAACTCACTCTATTTATCTTGTGAATTGTGACATAGGGGACTGGACATGTTTAAAAAGCTTACCTTGAAATTCCAGTTATCACTTGTTCGAATCAGCAATTTCTGTACCATTATAGGATGATGTTACATAAGTTTTAGATAAATAAAGATAGGTTTAATACTGTGTAACTAAAAACTAATTAAATATTTTTCCTGTGTATTGCAAATAAGGCAGCACACATACAAGATTTTGTACCAATGCAATGAACTGTGATATTTTGAAACAAATGCTGAAGTTTTCAAAATGCATTGCCAGGTGTAATTTCCATGTCAAGGAAAATGGATTTCCTTGTAAATTTCTATGTCTATACCATTATTGGATGAACTAAGATAAGTTTTCTAATAAAGATTAATAGGAATCTGGTGTAATTAGAAACTAATTAAAATTTTCACCTGTCCATTGCAAATAAGGAAGCACACGTACAAGATTTTGTACCAATGCAATAAACTTTGATATAAAATACTAGAGTTTCCATTCAAATTGCATGCGCTTATGTAAAATGCATTATGAGTTGTTCAGTTTAGTTTCAAAAGTCTTAATGCTAATTAAATTTACTGCAATTTTTTTTAAGACAGTGTTGCAAAATGAATTGAGATGTTCTGCATGCTGGAGAGCATTTTTAAGTAGCCTTCTTTCGAAGCATCATATGGAGGTCCCGGATTTATAGCTTTAACGGGATTGATATACAAATTCAGCTTCTGGTTGCTCGTGAAAAAAAAAATGGCAACGAAAAAAAAGATGTCTCTTTTTTTTTTTTTTTTCCTTGTTACTTCATTAGACTTCATACAATGAAACAACAGCAAAAACATTTCGATAGATTCAAGTTGTCATGATTGATCCTGCAGCACCCGCTTTATATGAACCTCAAAATCTTGGTGTGTCGTATCCATGGCTAATGTTTCTGTTTATTAAGCTACTAACTACATTGAGACGGAGAATAGAATAGTCCCTGCAATGCAAAAAGTTTCAGACCTTTCAATATTTTAGATTTTCAAACAACTCAGGAGCCGAATTGATTCATTAATTGGAACCTATTTGCTAGGAAATATGTCTTCATTTTTCAATGAAGATTTGTATCCTAATTGTTAAGAAAATTTCTATGATATTTTGTTATTTCGGAGGAATCCTATTTAAAGAATAAGTAATTTTCTCTTAAGACTTAGTTTATCTAAAGAGGAATTCAATTTATATAAGAAAATGAATAATTCTCCAACAAGAAACAATATATATGGAGATCAGGTTCACTTGGTACCAAAGAGTTCAGTTTCTCTTTATGCAAACAATTTCTAATGTGAGAGAAACAATAAGTCAATTGACATATTGGGTGTTACTGAAATTTCAGGTGGAAGGAAAATAATAAAATGATTGCAATAATTTTTCTTAAAATGGTTTTCCTCCTATCATCCTTGGCGGCTGTAGTTTTCTCCGATATTGGAGTGTAACACCCCAAATTCACCCAAGAATCTCAAGAGCAATTTGAAATAAAACTGACATGAATCTTATTGTTATTTCTAAAAGAAAATTAATAGTAACCATAGTCGAAAAATATAACAATAATTCTCCAAACCAAAAATTTAGCTCTAAACAATAACCTAAATAGTAAAATTTATTTATCTAAAAACAAAAGCCAAGGTTTTTCAGCTAACAAATCATTTTCTCTAGACCAAAAGCCCACATCTCTAAAATCAATATGTGAAATATTAAAGATGAGGGGTGAGTCGTTAACTCGGTAAGCAAACTCATGCATAAAGTTACTAATAATAATAAAATATATAATAATCATTATGATGTACCATAGATCAGAAAACAGTAATAATTTCATAATCTAATACATATACATGGTAAAATATAATGAGCTAAGTCATAACACAATAATCATTTGCAATAAATAATCATTTAAGAATTAGTTTATCAATAAAACATTTTATTTGTTCAATTAGCTCATACCACATAGTGTCATCTGTATTCCCGGTGACCTAGCCAATAGTTCACTTAGGGTATTTTATCCTGTAACAATCATCAGTAGGTGCACGCAAAATAATTAGATGTTCACTTGTATAAGTAACAGTAACTACGAACTATGAGCCAAAACCTTAACTATAGTTTTCGTTCTTTCAATTTCAATCTTTCAGCAACAAAAAGCTCTTATAAGACATTGAATTGACCAAGCTTTGCATATATATATATATATATATATATATATAAGAAAACCATTTATTGAAAAACATGTATTTTAACGTTATTTTAAAAAAATTTAAGAAAACATTTTAAATAACTTCAAAATCTTAAATTGCCAATCCATTTGGACAACATTATTTTATTAATAAATATTTACATATATACTTATAATTAACATTATGCATGAATTTACTTACCTTGATCCAAAGTAATTGACAATAACTCCAATCACACGAGCTCACTCTTGGCCTATAACTATCAAGACAAGATTCTTATCAATATCTTATTCAATTCTAACTTATGATAGGAAAACCCCAAAAAAAAAAAAAAATTCCTTAAACCATGAACTCCTACTTAAACACATCAATTCACTAAACCATTGTACAAGAGCTAATTTCTAACAAGCTATAACTATGTCAACAAAAATTCACAAATATTGCAAAAAGCTACTTGAACATGTTAGCATTCAATATAAAAGTTAATAAGATTAATTAGAGTTCTTATACATCTCTAAAAACTGATTTTCTACAAAAACATCAAAACTATCAAGTGACGATATAAATAGAGGATTGCTGATTAAAAAATTCATAACTTTAGTTATACATATTCAAAAATAGTGATTCAAGTTTTGACAATCCAAGAGACAACAAAGAATCAGAATTAAAATTTATAAGGCATTTACTAATGAAAAAGTAACCCAAACTCGCCTCAATATCAGCCCTCGCAAATTCTATAAAACAGTTTCCAAGATTGTGGCAGCCCAACTTTATGATTTTTAATGATTTTTATAAAAATCCAAAAATTACGAACTTAAATATAAAGCAACTATACATATGTAAGTACTACAATAAAAATTCCCAGAATTTTTAGAGGTTGTTTGGGTTTTAGAATTAATTATACAAGTGAGAATTACTGTTAAAAATCAGAATTTTCCAGCACCATTGTTCCAAATTTGAAAAATTGAAACAATTAATATACAATGAACTTTTAAAAGATAACCATATGCTAAAAAGATAAAGCTGTCTAGTTCAATGAACTATAGTTTTATACATGAAACTAAACGAAAATAGTAGTCGCATAATATCGAATCTATACTGTTTACAGTTTTTTGGATAACAATAGCACTACTTTCGCTCAATAACAACATAAATCAATACATGATCATGCTTTCATAATTCTTTCAATATAACACATAAAAAATCATTCAGTAAATCACATAAAATCACAAATAAAACTATAAGTTTAAAGGATTATAAATTTTACCTACCTTCAAAACAAATTCAAAACTCAAGATCTTCTTTACTGGAAAACAAGAACACAATCAAAATCTTCCCCTCTTCTTATTAGAAAACGTGAGTTTTATTCTTGGATATATAATTTGTTTAATTGCTATACTGTAAAGCTATGTAGTGATACTGGTAGTTATAACTTTTAATATTACGTTTTATATTAATGTCATATTTAGAATTTTAATTTTTGAAAATAATATTGCAGTTTGAGAATTTATAAAATAAATAATAAAAAATACAATTCAAATAACAGTAAGTAAGATTAATATTAATTCAATTCAAACAATAATAATAAAATTCCAAATATTATCAATAATATAATTTTTATATTAATTTTAGTTGAAATTAAATCAATTTCCAGCCAAAAAGTTAAGAAATGCAAAAAATTTGAAAAAATTTGAATTTCTATCTGAAATTAAATGTGACATACATATTATTATTAAAAGCTATCATAAAATCATGATAGAAAAAATTTGGTCATAAATGAGTGCACTGACATAAACGATGGATAATTTATCTGCTATGTACTTTCTTTTGTGATGATTATTTTCTGTTATTTATTGTCTTTTTTTGTAACATATCCTGACTCTAATATGACACATGGCACAATTATTGGGGAACCAAACCCATCTTGATCTGAGCATTTATAAAATGCGAGCTCAACTCGCTATTTGACATTTATGCTGATATTCTTGTATAAGTTGAGAATATGAATATTAAATGCCTACTAAGCAAGCACTTAAAATTATTACAAAACGCAAAGCAAAAGCACTTAAAATAAGAATGATCAATCATTAATGAATGAGTATTACTAATCACCAGAAGCAATTGAACAGGTGGTTGTGACAATGAATAATGTAAGCAAAAATTAATCCAGATGAAAGTAATTGCTCAATATTGTATCGATATAAAACTAATTCATTAATAATACATACAATCACCTGGATTATTTGAGACTGACAATTTGTTAGCCTCTTTTTCTTATTTTTTGTCAAGGCTACCTCCAAACTACTCTTGAATCTACGTCTTCCACGAGATGACTCTTTCTTCTTCAAACCTTTTGCTTTGACAGTATCTATGTGCTGAGTCAAAGGAGATTCTTGAACTTTTTCTTACACACTACCATCCATTTCCAAACGTAAAATATCCTCAACTAATCTTGTCAAATCCATGGCATGCGCATTTGCTAGCTCATATGTTTTTTAACTTTCGAAAGCCCAACTAGATATCTTGGTAAATATAGAGCATAAAGACCTAAATCGACACATCTGTTGCAACTTAGGATCTGCTTGGATTTCACGCCCGTACATGTCTTTGATACATTCTGCTCTTGCTTGTTTTGTCCACCTTTTTAAAATATACCCAATAGGAATTTCTTTGACATCCATAACATCTCTAAGAACCTAGATGATATGGCTACATAAAACTCCCCTCATCTCAAACCTCCTGCAGCTACAAGCCAATGTGCCATCATTCTCTATTTTGACACATCCCTTTTCAAAATCATTCATACCAACCGTACATACTAAATATTCACCATCCCTATAGTATTTTTTTCACAGATAAATCAATAGACTTTTCAAATTGGTCTTGAAAATCTTGAAAAATTACCTTTGTGTAAATCTCCCTTGCATGGGCCAACATTTTAACTGACATTTTCATATTGACCAACTTATAACATAATTCATACTCTGCTTCTAATTCCTTGTACCATTTATCATTGACCATCCTTTCAAAGTGCATAAAAAACTGAGGCATATT
The DNA here is from genome assembly GCA_039657385.1 of Citrus x changshan-huyou. Taxonomy (NCBI): domain Eukaryota; kingdom Viridiplantae; phylum Streptophyta; class Magnoliopsida; order Sapindales; family Rutaceae; genus Citrus; species Citrus x changshan-huyou. The sequence goes on from CM077549.1 coordinate 13,016,744, forward strand.
AAGATTTGATTTCAAGCAATCCTTTAGAATTGCATTAAAACTCTCACTAAGTTGAGTGCTCTTCATTCCAGCAAACCATGCTTGGCTAACATATGTGTAAACCCATTTATGCCTTAACTCAAATATACTTTTTAGCCAATTATTACCATGTGCATCATATTCATCAAGCACGTTATCCCAAGCAACTAGAAACTCATTTTCATCCTCAATACTATCCATAAATACCGACAAGACACTTTTCACTATACTAGTACCTTTAAACACACCATATACATGATTCAAGGCATTTTGCATCATATGCCATGTGCAAAGCCTATGGTATGCATGTATTCGGCATGATATTTAAGATAGCCTTGGCCATTGCAACATCTTGATCAGTGAAAATTGTTTTTGGAACCTTTCCAGACATAGCCTGCAAAAATGTTTCAAATAGCCAAATGAAGGAATCAGCAGTTTCATCATACAATAATACTGCACCAAAAGTAACAATCTCTTGATGATGATTCAGTCCAACAAACACTGCAAATGGCTGATTCTCTTTATTAATTTTGTAAGTTGTATCAAAACTTACAACATCACTAAATTGACCATAATCAATTATCATTTTAGCATCAGCCCAAAATATATTTGTGATTTGCTCTTCATTATCTAATTGTATAGAGGAAAAAAATGAAGGATTTTTTAAATGTTGCTCAGAGAAATAATTTAGAATATACCCTGCTTCTCCATATGCCATTTGCTTTTTGTCTTCTCATTCTAATGTAATTCTTTTGATTGAGTCTTGTGTATCCAAGAGATTTTCTTCCACCCACTTGCTTTACCATTAGCTCATAAGTAGACTTAAGTGAAATTCCAAATCCATCTGCCAAATCTACTTCCATTGCTTGTGAACTGGATATTCTTCTTTGAGAAGATAACATATGAGTGCACTCTTCCATTACAAGAGGATGATTATGTGATTCGACAAAATGATAAACAAAAAATTTATTCTTCTTCCTATCTAATTTAACACATAATTGAGCACCACAACCAATTCTCGTCTCTACTCTAGGTTTTACAGTTAAATGATCTTGTTTATCTTTCGATCACATGCCCGCTTTATCACAAACAAATTGCCTAGAGGTGATTTCACCTGTACGTTTATTCTTACCAAAGGTTTCTTTTCTAATACTGAACCCCACTTTTGACCCATACGCATTGTAAAAATCATATGCTGATTCATCAGAATCAAACTCCATCCCATATTTAGGTTTCCAATACAATTCGCTAAAATTTTCTGAAACAACATCAGTTGCGGCCATTTAAAGAACCAATGAAAACTAAAACAACAAACCCGTAGCAACCATTAAAAAAAATTATTAACATTATATCAAGTTGCTGGGGATAAAAGTATAGTGAAATCAAGAAGCGTTATAGAATCATAAGCTAACTCGTTGGATTATTATTGTTGTTGAAGTTCACGTTCAGTGGAGTAAACTAGTTTTTTCATTGTTTTTCTTACCACAATTGCTAATTATTTAGGAGATGAAAAGTTTTTGATGGTGAGAGAATAAATTGATAGGAGCGGGAATTGAAAGTGTAGCGGGAAAACATCTATATAAAACACATCATTTTAAGAGGCTGTGGAAATAATTTAGTTACAAATAAATCTTGGCCATTAAATTTAATAATGACACGTGTCAAAATATCCTTAAAAGCTCAGATAATGATCGAGTCAGGAGAGGAGGATCTCATTCCAAAATCATCATAGGAAAAATTCGGTCGTAAATGAATGCACTGACATAATGATGGATAAATTATCTGCTATGTACTTTCTTTTATAATGATTATTTTATGTTATTTATTCTCTCTTTTTTTTTTGTAAAATATCCTGATTCTAATATGACACGTGGCACAATTATCGGGGAATCAAACCCATCTCGATCTGAGCATTTATAAAATACGAGCTCAGCTCGCTATTTGACATTTATGCTGATATTCTTGTATAAGTTGAGGATATTAAATGCCTACTAAGCGACCTACTTACAAAATTATTTCTTAGCCTGTCATTTTTAAAAGCTTAACTGAAAATCTAACATGAGCAGTCTCTTTAAGAGTACACTCCCACGCTCTGGAACAACCAGCACAAAAGGGAAAGTTCGCTATTTTTGTGAAGGCAAAGAAAAATACTTCAATATTGATGGGAAATCAATATCATTCGGCAAGAGCAAAGTTATGGCGAGCAAAGGTATGGCCCAACACGGTCTTTGGCCCAAGTAGCCCAACAATTTTTAGCACCTAAGTTGGATACTAACATTCGTTCAAATAAATTTAAGGGAGAGGTTTGGAATTGATTTCTTCTTTATAACTAAAGAGTGATACTATTGGCACCCCCTCAATATCCTTATGAAACCCCGTTTTCACATTAACAACTCTTTCACAAGAGAAAATTACATAAAACTAGAAATACAAAATTATTAAACCCCAATCCATATACGTATTTTCTTTTTGACTCTTTGCAGTTTATACCCACATATCATAAACTCTTTATATTCAGTATCTAATGTATATTGGATTCATTTTTTTTTTAGTTCCAAAATGATTTTGAAATAATTAAGAAAAAAAGGTCCAAGTAATTTATCAGATTTTTATCAAATTATTGGATTTTCTTCACCAAGTGGGCACTTATTTTACTTACAAAAAAAAAAGAAATTAAAAGCAAAAATAACAAAAATCCCAATAAAGTAATTTATTGGGCTTGAAGAATTAGTAACAAAAAAATTAAAGTTTGATTTTAATTAAATTCTTTTGTCCTTTTATGTAATTTTAACTAAAAATAAAGCTATAAACATGAAAATGGGGTTTCAAGTGAGTTTTAAGAAGGTGCCAATAGCACCACTCATAACTAAAATATAATGCGAATTACTTATTTATAGTAGCTCAATGCGATCGTAAATTTAATCTGACAATAATCTTAAATTTTTTTAAATAAAAAACATATATAATACCAATATTGTCATTAGAAAAAGCTAGTACTTGAACTTTATATTGTCATGAACGGAAGCCCACAATATGTTCATGTTGATAAGAAACCAATTCTTTTTATATTTTCAGCTGTGAATCAGAATAATCGATAGTGAACTCATGATGTTGTTATTTTTATTTTTAATTTATTTAAAAAATAAGAGAGTGAACAAAGCCCGAATTAATGTTTAACCCTTACCTCTCTTACGACTTAAATTCGGTGGTCAACTAAATAAGGTTGTTCGAGAATCAGTCAGGCAAATGCCGCGGGGGTAATGAACTCATGTTTAATAAGCTTCAATATTCATTTTACTTGGTATAGAATGCATCTTGCTATTACAGCTAATCACTTGTTGGAAGTAATCACCAATTTTTATATCTTTATTGGATGCTGTAGCCAAGTTTTATAATAGTGGTTAATCAGAATCAAACGTAATAATGTGTGATTAGAAACTCATAAAAAGGTTTCTATGAAATGTAATATTTGGGACTTTTAATATTGCAGGACTGGGCATAACCTGGATATATTAATATTTCCAGAATCAAGAAAAATTTATTAACTAGCAAGCGATTGTCCATATTTTATGGCATTTCTTTTTTCCAATACTAGATGCACATATCATGTTGAATTTCAGCTTTTGTCATCCTAGTGAATGTACAACAATTGGACTTCGGACATTGTGATTGCCATCAGCCCATATCAAGGAAGTAGAAACAATTGTTCCATTTGACAAGCCTCTTCCAGTGACAGTCACACGGAAAGACTTCTTCTCATTCAAGGACTTAAAGGTGAGAGCTTGGGGGACAACTTCGACGCCAATTTTCGAATTTTGCAAGATTTTTGCCTTGTAAGTGGTGTTTGCAAGCCCAACGTTAGTAACAGTCCTTGAAAAGTTGATTGTGAAAGACCTTCCAGGTGAAACTTGAGCTGCCATTGAAGGGTAATTGAGATCTCTTGGTGTTGCTTTATCTGAGCCTTTAGGACAAGTGCTGAAATTTCCAGAAATTTTGCCAATATTACCCTCATCATATCCCATGCTGCAGAGCATTATTATGTAATCTTGTTCGAAAGTTTCATACACAAGTCCTGGATTCACAGCTTCAATAGGATTGATATGCCCCGAACCAAATGCAAATTCAGCATCTTTATTCTTGGAAGAATTCATGGGCCGTGCTACAGAATCAACAAAATTTGGTGATCTAAGAAGGCTAACTTGCAAATTAAGTTATCCGATCATTATATGTTTTGATGATATAGATGATTAGATTACCAGTAGTCATTATGGCTGATTTGATTGCAGAAGGAGACCAGTCGGGATGGAACGATTTAACATATGCAGCTACTCCAGCAACATGAGGACAAGACATGGATGTTCCAGATAGTATACTGTAGGTAACTTGCCTCTTAAATAACGGATCGCCAATAGGTACACCAAAAGGTGAAAATGCAGCCAATATATCTACACCGGGGGCGCTTATATCCGGCTGAATGATGTTAAACAACCATCAAATCAACATTAAGTCACATAAATATTTCTATATGAGACAACACTATGTTTTAAAAGAATATATATATATACCTTCAAGATGTCTGGTGCAATTTCATTTGGCCCGCGTGAAGAAAAGCCAGCGACAACAGGAGCATCAGAATCCGTAATTGCTTCAGTAGTTAATATTTCTGCTTCGGGCTTTCTGTAACCCAGATAAGGTTGGATTATTTTTCTTGAATGAAATTAAAATCGAAAGAAATGGCCAACGTATAACAGTTAATACAATACTTTGTAGATTTCAAGTAGGAGTAAATGCTGGTGAAGTTATCCTTGCTCACAGCCACTGATGGGAATGAAACAACAAAAGAAACTTTTCCGATTTTGTCATCATTTAATGAGACTGATCCTCCAGCACCAGATCTGAGAACCTCAGAAAACTCGTCACTTGATTGACATATCAGAATCTTTCCCTTTGCTAAGGTACTATCAAGACACCCTTGGCCACCGGTACACACCCTGCAATGCAAGATGAATTCTAAAGTTCTGTTTTCTTGTTCTATGAGGAATTAATTAAGGAGTTGAACTAAACCAGGGTTAGGGAACCTACTGAAATGCCAACGGCTGTTTGCATGGTCTTGAAACATTTCTCCCATCTACCAGGATAAACTTCTTCCCTTTCATAGAGAAAGTATTAATCGAATAACCCTGTTCGTATACTGATTGTCAGAATACTTACTAATAGAGTATTTGTGAATACGAGGGATTGTGATCCATATCATACCACTAATGTCTGTCCGCTCCCAAGAACAACTTTATCAATAAATAGGCGATCTGTGGTGCTGGCTGCTACAGACATCAACCACGGCGCTACGCTAACTGTGGCGCTCAGATAAGGACCACTATTGCCAGCTGACTGTAAGGTCAGTACTCCTTTTGCCATAGCGTGAAAGGAACCAATTGCAACGGAATCCTCAGTAAAGTTTACGGGATGCGTTCCTCCAATTGATATTGTTAAAATGTCAACCCCATCTGCAATAGCATCGTCAAATGCAGCCAATATGGCTTCTTCCGTGCACCCTGCAGGAGAACAGACTTTATAAACAGCAACTCTTGTCGATGGAACTCCCCCTCTGGCAGTGCCTTGTCCCACTCCGAAGAAACTAGCATCCTTTACTTCATTTCCAGAAGCTATAGAGGCCGCATGGGTTCCATGACCCTCGTAATCCCTAGCAATATTATCATACACAACAGGTGTTGGGTAATATCGAGCTCCAATTATTTTGCTGCAATACATCAATCAGTGTTAAAATGTTATTACTCAAATTTGTTAAGCTTCAAAAGGCTGGCTATACCACAAAGTATAGAAAAACACTACTTGTTGCAAGGGAAATTTATGCCACCTTTGCAAGCGCCTTTCCACTTCTTGGGAACAGGACCAAAGCCTTTATCGCTGAAACTCTTGCTTTCAGGCCAGATTCCAGTGTCTATGATGCCTACTATAATATCACTCTCGACACTACGTTTTCTAGTAATAGATTGATTAAAACCCATGAAATCCCAAGATCTTGTCGTATGGAGTTGGAGTGTTCTACCTGGAAAAACCGATACAACTTCTTCCATGCCTGCATGTCACAGTTACAAAAATAAAAGCCATAATTCATATATATATATATATATATATGAAAGAAAGTACTGTGCAATACTTACTGGCCAGCTTTTGTCTCTCATGATCAGTGAGCTTGGCTGCAAATCCACTGAAACTCCTTTTGTAACTTCTAACCAATACATTTTCCACTGGGCTGCTCTCACATATTGAGATTGAGAGAAGAGAGTTTCGAAGAGCATTTAAGCAGATATTTCGACTTAACTTTACGAAATACTACCTGCCCTCAACAACTTCTTGCAAAATACTCTGATGCTGTGATGATGTTTCATATTCCCCTCTAGAAAGTGACCCCAAGTAGACAATATAGACCTGCATCATTTATAATTGTTTTTAAGACGAAAAAGAAAATGGCAAGTATATATAATTTGTAGATTTAAAATTATTCGCAGCTGTGGACGTCTGCACTCGCTCGATTGCACGCCTTTACACCATTGTAAAGGCCATAAATTAGCACTTTATAAAGTGCGATTCCCACACAAAAGAATATTTTGGAGGAAAATGTATATATTTTCATTAATCATCAAGAAATTCAGAGCAACTAAGGCTGAAGAACGAAGATCCATACTTGCCTTTCTATCGTCATGAGTAGTAGTGGCGCCACCCAATACGCTCATTTGGAGGAAAAGAATGAAGGGTAAGAAACTGATGAGAAGGAATCCGTTCTTAGCCATTTTTCTACTCTTCATGTTTAATTAAGTGAAACTCACTCTATTTATTTTGTGAATTGTGACTTAAGAGAACTGACATGTTCAAAAAGCTTCCATCTTCTTTTCCTAGATATGGAAAACACCTTGAAATCCCAGCTAATCACATGTTGGAATTACCAATTTCTATACCATTATAGGATGAACTTATAAATGTTTTCTAATAGAGATCAATAAAAATCTGGCGTAACAATGTTTAATTGCAAACTAATTAAATATTTTACCTGTGTATTGCAATTAAGGCATTACACATATAAGATTGTGAACCAATACAATGAACTGTTATATTTTGAAGTAAATGCTAGAGTTTTCAAAATGCATTTATCGGGTGTAATTTCCACGTCAAGGAAAATGAATTTCCTCATAAATTTCCATGTCTATACCATTATTGGGTGAACTTAGATATTTTTCTAATAGGGATTAATAGGAATTAGGTGTGATTAGAATGTAATTAAATTTTTTAACTGTCTATGGCAAATAAGGAAGCACACATAAGATTTTGTATCAATGCAATGAACTGTGATATTCTGAGTTAAAAGCTTGAGTTTTCTTTCTAATCGCATGCGCTTATATAAAATGCATTATCAGTTGTTCAGTCTATATCTCTCCTCGTAAATTTTCAAACTTCTTAATGCTAATTAAATTTACTTCAGATGTTTTTGTTTCCCTCTCTTTTTCAGAACGTGCTGCAGCATGAATTTAGATGTCAAGGTTTATTAATCAAATTTTATTTTCGATAGGACATGATATGCATGCTGGAGAGGTTTTCTAAGTAGTCTTCTTTGGAAGCATCATGTACAGGTCCCGAGTTTACAGCTTTAAGCTTTAACCGGACTGATATTCAAACGCGGCTTCTCACTGCTTATGGGTTAAAAAAAGGCAATGAAAAAAAAAATGTCCCACATTTTTTTTTTTTTGGTTTTGCGTTACTTTATTAGACTTCATATACAATGAAACAACAGCAAAAACATTTAGATGCATTCAACTTGTCACGATTGATCCTGTAGCATCCGCTTAATAAACCTCCAAATCTTGGTGTATTGTATCCATGGCATTATCTTTCTGTTCACTAGCTATATTGAGACAGAGAATAGAATAGTCCCTGCAACGCAAATAGTTTCAGACCTTTCATTATTTTACATTTTCAAACAACTTATGAGCCGGATCGATTCATTAATTGCAACCTATTTATTAGGAAATATTTCTCTATTTTTCAATAAAGTTTTGTATCATAATTGTTAGGAAATTTTTTAGGACATTTTCTTTATTTAGGAGGATTCCTAATTAAGGAATAACTAATTTTCTCATAAGAAAATTTATTCAACGAGGAATTCAATTTGAATAAGCAAATGAATAATTCTCCAACAAGAAACAATATATAAGTAGGTTAGGTTCATTCGTTACCAAGGAGTTCAGTTTTTCTTTAACTTGACAATTTCTAAGGTGAGAGAAACGGTAAGTTCATTGAGAGATTGGGTGTCACTATAGCTTTTAGTACAAGAAAAATACTAAAATGATTGCAATAATTTTTCATATAATAGATTTCTCATCGTCCTTGGCGGCCATGGTTTTTTTTTTCCTAATATAGGAGTTTTGAAGGTAAATTCTTGTGTTATGTAAATGGTTTTATTTTTCATCTATATTTTCTGTTTATTAACTGTTCGATATTTTTACTTGTTAAGTCTTTGGTGAGATTAAAAGTCCCTAACAAGTGGCATCAGAGTTAGTAAATGAGAGGTATTTGAGTTTATAAGTAGGATATTTTCCTCTGCCCAATAAGTTATTCTTTTAAGTTAGATATGTAGTGATCTTAGGCTAAAAACCCTTACCACTACTTGACCTCTCAGAACAGTTACTTAGAACACTATATGAAAGGGCTGAAGGATATTTTTTTTCGCTTCTATAGTGAAAGTATTAACTGAATAACCTTGTTTCAAAAAACCGATATTAGATGAATAACCCTATTTCACATAACCCATAATTAGTGAGCATTGTAATTTCATTGTGTATAAATGTTAATAAAAGAGTCCACGGACCAGGGCAAGCTCTAGTGTACTGGGGCCATTAGGCAATTTTTTTGTTTTATAAGATCTACTTACACTCCTTAGCTTCAACACTCAAAGCAACATAAAAGAGTTCAAAATTCAATTAATTTTTAACTATATCTCAAATATCAACAATCAAGAAGATACTAAGAAATTTCAAAAAAGAAAAGAGTTAAGAAAATATCTATTTTACTTCCTTTAGAACTATTATTTCAAGAAACTATTTTTTTGTTTTTACTTCAAAAGTAAGCCATTAAATATAATAAATTTCTTTATAAAGAAGACTGCAAGAAATTTTATTATGTTAAATAACTAAGGTTTTTTTTTTTAAATTAGATAATAAAAGAATTTAATATTTTTCTTAAAAGCTACTAATGGATTAACAATTATACAAAACTAGGAAATAGAACCGCACTTCGTGCGGTTTTAAAAAAAGAATTTAGTATTATCTTTTTTTAATTATTTTGTACTCGATGAAACTGATAAAAAATATAAATTATTTTTTAAAGATGACGCAGTCTTATAACGCTAATGTTATTTATGAAAGTTTATTATTTTTTTGTTAACATTAAAAAAATATATTAATGTGTATAGTTAAGTGTACTCAACCTTTTCATCAATAATAATCATGTTCACACTAATCAACTCTCTATTTTTCTTGGTATTAACAGACTCCCACATCTTACAAAGTCTAACCCTTATCATCCAACTATATTTATCGTTGTTTAACTTATGAAGAAAAGAGTACTCTATGAAGCACACAATACTAAAAATTTAAATAAGTCAAAAAATAAAAACGCAATAACATTTCTAAAGAGGATGTTGGTTAAATAAAAAAAAAAAAACTCAAACATAACAAATCTTAAATGCTTAATATTTATAGAGTTTGAAGAAGCCAAAAGACACTAAATAAAAAGTTGCATAATTTAATATGGGATTATGACATTAAAATTAGGTCATACTGGCATTAGTGATGGAAGATGAAGGTACCTTCCTTCCTATATTAATTAGTTGATGTATTTTAAACCACTAAAGTTTAGTTGTTGGCTTAATAAAATAAATGAATGTTTCAAAACTTATAATTAATTTATTATTAATGGTTATATATTGTTGAATTTAAATAGAAAGAGGAAGAGACATGTAATCTTTTGTAATCTATTAATTATTTTCTATTTTTAATATTTTGTAATGTAATTATTTTTTAATCTCAACCAATATATTAGATAATAAAGAATAAAAAAAGATGAGAAATAATGATGCCACAAATCTTAACTACTTAATATTTATAGAGTTTGAAGAAGCCAAAAGGCACTAAACAAAAGATTGAATAATTAAATATGAGATTATGACATTAAAATTAGGCTCTAATGGCATTGTTGAGGGAAGATGAAGGAACCTTCCTTCCTATATTAATTAATTGATATATTTTAAGCCACTAAAATTTAATTGTTTGCATAATAAAATAAATGAATGTTTCAAGACTTATAATTAATTATTATTAATGGTTACATATTGTTGAATTTAAATAGAAAGAGGAAAAGACATGTAACATTTATAATCTAATAATTATTTTCTATTTTAATATTTTATAATGTAATTATTTTTTAATTTCAACCAATTTATTAGATAATTATATATTAACTGATATCTTTATTATTAATATATTTTTTATCTTTATTTTTTTGAGTGTCATATTATGATATATGTACAAAGAATATCCATGATATTTTAGATAATAGAGAATATAAAAAGATGGGGTTGAGGGAAGATGAAAGAACCTCTCTTCCTATGTTAATTAGGTGATGTATTTTAAGACACTAAAGTTTAATTGATAGTATAATAAATTTTGAAGAAACCAAAAGACACTCAACAAAAGGTTGCATAATTAAATATGGGATTATGGAATTAAAATTAGGCCTTAGTGGCATTGTTGAGGGAAAATGAAAGAACTTCTCTTCCTATGTTAATTAATTCATGTATTTTAAGCCACTAAAGTGTAATTGGTAGCATAATAAAATAAATAAATGTTTCAAAAGACTTATAATTAATTATTATTAATGATTACATATTGTTGAATTTAAATAGATAGAGAAAAAAAGTACAAAGAATATCTACCAATATTTTAGATATTTTAGATAATAGAAAATATAAAAAGATGAGGAATCATATATATTAATAAAGTTACTATTTATTAAATGAGTTAAATATAATCAAATTAATTATGAGAAGATAAAAAGCCAAATTTAAAAAAAAAAACTCTATTTATTAGATAATAGAGAATATACAAAAAAGCGAAATAGTGATGCCACATCACCTCCTCAAGTTTTTATTTTATAAGATCTACTTACACTCCTTAGCTTCAACACTCAAAGCAACATAAAAGAGTTTAAAATTCAATTAATTTTTAACTATATCTCAAATATCAACAATCAAGAAGATACTAAGAAATTTCAAAAAAGAAAAGAGTTAAGAAAATATCTATTTTACTTCCTTTAGAACTATTATTTCAAGAAACTATTTTTTTGTTTTTACTTCAAAAGTAAGCCATTAAATATAATAAATTTCTTTATAAAGAAGACTGCAAGAAATTTTATTATGTTAAATAACTAAGGTTTTTTTTAAATTAGATAATAAAAGAATTTAATCTTTTTCTTAAAAGCTACTAATGGATTAACAATTATACAAAATTATTAATTATACTCTTTAATATTAAGTTTGTCAAATAAATAATTTGTATAAAAATTCTTAATTATAAGATAAGTACTAATTACAGGGAGAACTAAAAAATAGGCATTCCTACTAAAAGTAACTTATTGAGTACATAAAGGAAATAAAAAAAAAAAAAAAAAGGTCTTCCTAATACATGGGGTCTAGGTGATTGCCTTCCTAAAATATGAGACCTTATGCAACTGCTTAAATCGCCTATATTTAAAGTCACCCCTACCACGGATAATGATATCTACAACTATTGTCTTTTCACTCCCTAACACCCTTGTCTCTAAAGAGACGATCTCTGGTGCTGGCTGCAACAGTCATCATCCATGGAGATGCACTAGCAATTTATCAGTTATAGGGACCACTATTGCCAACATAATTTAAGGTCATCATAAATGGATTCATCTCTAATGTTCAAAGAATGTGCATGCCCTATTGAAATTGTCATAACAGCAACTCCATCGGCACTGGCATAAGACTTTATGTACCGCAGTTCTTGCCAAAGGAAGACCATACTTGCCTTTCTATCGTCATGAGTAGTAGTGGCACCATCCAATAAGCTCATTTGGAGGAAAAGAATGAAGGGTAATAAACTGATGAGAAAGAATCCGTTCTTAGCCATTTCTCTACTCTTCATGTTTAATTAAGTGAAACCCACTCTATTTATCTTGTGAATTGTGACTTAAGAGAACTGACATGTTCAAAAAGCTTCCATATTCTTTTCCTAGATATGGAAAACACCTTGAAATCCGAGCTAATCACATGTTGGAATTACCAATTTCTATACCATTATAGGATGAACTTATAAATGTTTTCTAATAGAGATCAATAAAAATCTGGCGTAACAATGTTTAATTGCAAACTAATTAAATATTTTGCCTGTGTATTGCAATTAAGGCATTACACATATAAGATTGTGAACCAATACAATGAACTGTTATATTTTGAAGTAAATGCTAGAGTTTTCAAAATGCATTTATCGGGTGTAATTTCCACGTCAAGGAAAATGAATTTCCTCATAAATTTCCATGTCTATACCATTATTGGGTGAACTTAGATATTTTTCTAATAGGGATTAATAGGAATTAGGTGTGATTAGAATGTAATTAAATTTTTTAACTGTCTATTGCAAATAAGGAAGCACACATAAGATTTTGTATCAATGCAATGAACTGTGATATTCTGAGTTAAATGCTAGAGTTTTCTTTCTAATCGCATGCGCTTATATAAAACATGATATGCATGCTGGAGAGCATTTAGATGAGATGTACATGAATTATTAATCAAATTTGAGTTAAGGTTTATTAATTATATTATAACAAACAGAGTTTAGATGTTAAGGTTTATTAGTCAAATTTGAGTTTCTATAGAACATGATATGCATGCTGGGGAGCTTTTTTAAGTAGTCTTCTTTGGAAGCATCATATACAGGTCCCGAATTTACAGCTTTAACCGGGCTGATATTCAAACGCGGCTTCCGACTGCTTATGGGGAAAAAAAAGGCAATGAAAAAAAAAATGTCCAAATTTAATTTTTTTTTTTTTGGTTTTGCGTTACTTTATCAGACTTCATATACAATGAAACAACAGCAAAAACATTTAGATGCGTTCAACTTGTCACGATTGATCCTGTAGCACCCGCTTAGTAAACCTCAAAATCTTGGTGTATTGTATCCATGGCATTATCTTTCTGTTCACTAACTATATTGAGACAGAGAATAGAATAGTCCCTGCAACGCAAATAGTTTCAGACCTTTCATTATTTTACATTTTCAAACAACTTATGAGCCGAATCGATTCATTAATTGCAACCTATTTGTTAGGAAATATTTCTCTATTTTTCAATAAAGATTTGTATCATAATTATTAGGAAAATGTTTAGTACATTTTCTTTATTTAGGAGGATTCCTAATTAAGAAATAAGTTAGTTTTTCATAAGAGTTAGTTTATTCAAGGAGGAATTCAATTTGTATAAGAAAATGAATAATTCTCCAACAAGAAACAATATATAAGCAGGTTAGGTTCACTTGTTACCAAGGAGTTCAGTTTCTCTTTAACCTGACAATTTTTTCAGGTGAGAGAAACAGTAAGTCTATTGAGAGATTGGGTGTCACTAGAGTTTTCAGTACAAGAAAAATACTAAAATGATTGCAATAATTTTTCATATAATGGATTTTCCTCTCATCGTCCTTGGCGGCTGTGGTTTTTTTCTGGTATAGAAGTTTTGAAGATAAATTCTTGTGTTATGTAAATGGTTTTATTTTTCATCTATATTTTCTATTGATTGTTTGTTCGATATTTTTGCTTGTAAAGTCTTTGGTGAGACTAAAAGTCCTCAACAAGTGGTATCAGAATTAGTAAATGGGAGGTATTTGAGCTTATAAGTAAGATATTTTCCTCCGCCCAATAAATTATTCTTTTAAGTAATATATGCAATAATCTTAAATTAAACCCTTACCACTACTTGACCTCTCAGGGCAGTTAGTTAGAACACTTTGTGAAAGGGCCAAAGGATATTTTTTTTCCCTTCCATTGTGAAAGTATTAACTGATATTATATGAATAACCCAATTTCACATAACCTATAATTAGTGAGCATTGTAATTTCATTGTGTATAAAATGCTAATAAAAGAGTCTATGGACCAGGGCCAGCTCTAGTGTACCGAGGCCATTAGGAAATTTTTTTTTATAAGGTCTACTTACACTCCTTAGCTCCAACACTCAAAGTAACATAAAAGAGCTCAAAATTCAATTAGTCTTTAACTATATTTCAAATATCAACAATCAAGAAGATACTAAGAAATTTCAAAAAAGAAAAGCAGTTAAGAAAATATTTGTTTTACTTCCTTTAGAACTATTATTTTAAGAAATTATTTTTTGTTTTTACTTCAAAAGTAAGCCAATAAATACAATAAATTTCTTTATAGAGAAGACTACAAGAAATTTTATAATATTAAATAACTAAGGTTTTTTTTAAACCGGATAATAAAAGAATTTAATCTTTTTCTTAAAAGCTACTAATGGATTAACAGTTATACAAAATTATTAATTATACTCTTTAATATTAAGTTTGTCAAATATATAATTTGTATAAAAATTTTTAATTATAAGATAAGTACTAATTACAGAGAACTAAAAAATAGGCATTCCTACCATAAGCAACTTATTGAGTACATCAAAAACATTATTTTAAGTCTTTCTTCTACAATACTTTTTTCTCTCTAGAAAAAGTGCTAGAATGAAAGGCGATTGAAGCATTCATGGCTTGATTTCTTCACTCATTTATCGAGTGTGTTTTGTTTTAGGTCTTTCTTTTTATTTTATTCCTTTCTTACTTAATTCACAAAAACTCTGTAATAAGCTAGCCATCTAGAAACTCTTTAAAAGCAACTAGGGGAGTTAGGTGTGAAGCTTTACTATTAAAGAGAGTACAATAGACAATGGATACAGAGGAGTTAATCCGAAAGTGTCCGGCGGTGGCTCTAAAGGAAGAAGAGGAAGATTTAGTAACTGTCATGGGAAGAATGAAGATAAAAGGAGAAAAGGTGGCGGCCAACTGTCTGATTGGGAAAGTACTACTCACCAAAGGAATAAATAGGGAAGGCTTGAAAGCAGCTATGCAACAAGCTTGGAGAACAGTAAAGGAAGTAAAGATAGAAAGCATGGGGGACAACATATTCCTTTTCAAGTTTGCTACTGAAGAAGAGAAGAAGAGAGTATTAATGGGGGGACCATGGCACTTTGACAGAGCTCTCTTGGTGCTGTCTGAACCAACCGGTATTAGTGATATAAAAAGCCAATCATTCACACATGCATCCTTCTGGGTCCAAATTCATAACATTCCAATCATGTTTATGGATAAAGAAGCCATTCAAAAACTAGGTGAAAAAATGGTTCAAGTAAAGGAAATTGATACCGACGAAGCAGGTGAATGCATAGGCCAGTTTGCTCGTGTCAGAATCTCAATTGATATAACATAGCCATTGAAGAAAGCAGTGTTTGTTCAACAGGATGGGATCAAAGTTCCAATGCCAGTCCTCTATGAAAGATTACCAGATTTTTGTTTTTGCTGTGCACATATAGGTCATCAATTCAGGGAATGCTTGAAGTATAGAGGCCAACCAAAAGAGGAGTTGCCTTATGGTAGTTGGATGACAGCAACCACACAGGTAGAAAAGGGGAAACATAATAGGAGCAGAGAGAGGTTCAGCCATGATAAGCGCAAATCAAAAGCAGAAGTAACATGAGTTAATACCCCAATTCCAAACAAACATTAACATAATCCGAAGGAATCAAAAGGGCTAGTTCCAAATGAAACAGGTTAGAAGCAAGGGGAATGTGCAGAACCGATGGTTATTAGTCAAGAGGATGGTGTAAGCAAGAAGCAATTAATGTTGAATGCTGCTGAGTTGGAAAATATGTTGAAAGAGAAGGAAAGAATTGGCAGAGAGATTAACATAGAGCAGAGTAGAGTAGTTGGCAATGACAACTATTCTAGGGACATGAGTTCACAAGCGGGAAACGAAAATTGGAGGGAAAAACATATTTGGAAGGCTATGGAAGGTTTTAAAGTAACGGAGGAATCTAGAAACACAGATGATGGGCGGAACAGATCAGATGAAGAGGAGGTAGATAACGGGCCAAACAAAGTAAAGGAGAGGCCCAAAGGTAAAAAAATGGAAGTCACAAGCAAAGGTCTTAATTAAAGCCAGAAAAATTAAAAAATAAGTATTTGATTACAAAAGATTACATGTCTCTTCCTCTTTATATTTAAATTCAATAATATGTAACCATTAATAATAATTAATTATAACTCTTGAAACATTCATTTATTTTATTATGCCAACAATTAAACTTTAGTGACTTAAATACATCAATTAATTAATATAGGAAAGAAGGTTCCTTCATCTTCCCTCAACAATGCTATTAGGGCCTAATTTTGATGTCATAATCCCATATTTAATTATGCAACATTTTGTTTAGTACCTTTTGGCTTCTTCAAACTCTATAAATAGAGAATTTTTTTTTAGATTTGGCTTTTCATCTTCTCATAATTAATTTGATTGTATTTAACTCATTTAATAAATAGTAACTTTATTAATATATATCATTCCTCATCTTTTTATATTCTCTATTATCTAAAATATCTAAAATATTGGTGGATATTCTTTGTACTTTTTTTCTCTTTCTATTTAAATTCAACAATATGTAATCATTAATAATAATTAATTATAAGTCTTTTGAAACATTTATTTATTTTATTATGCTAGCAATTAAACTTTAGTGGCTTAAAATACATGAATTAATTAACATAGGAAGATATGTTCTTTCATTTTCCCTCAACAATGCCACTAAGACCTAATTTTAATGTCATAATCTCATATTTAATTATGCAACATTTGGTTGAGTGCCTTTTGGCATCTTCAAAATTTATTATGCTATCAATTAAACTTTAGTGCTTTAAAATACATCACCTAATTAACATAGGAAAAGAGGTTCTTTCATCTTCCCTCAACCTCATCTTTTTATATTCTCTATTATCTAAAATATCTAAAATATTGGTGGATATTCTTTGTACATATTTCTTCATCTTTCTATTTAAATCCAACAATATGGAGGTGATGTGGCATCACCATTTTGCTTCTTTGTATATTCTCTATTATCTAATAAATAGAGAATTTTTTTTTCAATTTGGTTTTTCATCTTCTCATAATTAATTTGATTGTATTTAACTCATTTAATAAACAGTAACTTTATTAATATATATCATTCCTCATCTTTTAATATTTTATATTATCTAAAATATCTAAAATATTGGTGGATATTCTTTGTACTTTTTTTCTCTTTCTATTTAAATTCAACAATATGTAATCATTAATAATAATTAATTATAAGTCTTTTGAAACATTTATTTATTTTATTATGCTAGCAATTAAACTTTAGTGGCTTAAAATACATGAATTAATTAACATAGGAAGATAGGTTCTTTCATTTTCCCTCAAAAATGCCACTAAGGCCTAATTTTAATGTCATAATCCCATATTTAATTATGCAACCTTTGGTTGAGTGCCTTTTGGCTTCTTCAAAATTTATTATGCTATTAATTAAACTTTAGTGCCTTAAAATACATCACCTAATTAACATAGGAAGAGAGGTTGTTTCATCTTCCCTCAACCTCATCTTTTTATATTCTCTATTATCTAAAATATCTAAAATATTGGTGGATATTCTTTGTACATATTTCTTCATCTTTCTATTTAAATCCAACAATATGGAGGTGATGTGGCATCACCATTTTGCTTCTTTGTATATTCTCTATTATCTAATAAATAGAGAATTTTTTTTTCAATTTGGTTTTTCATCTTCTCATAATTAATTTGATTGTATTTAACTCATTTAATAAACAGTAACTTTATTAATATATATCATTCCTCATCTTTTAATATTTTATATTATCTAAAATATCTAAAATATTGGTGGATATTCTTTGTACTTTTTTTCTCTTTCTATTTAAATTCAACAATATGTAATCATTAATAATAATTAATTATAAGTCTTTTGAAACATTTATTTATTTTATTATGCTAGCAATTAAACTTTAGTGGCTTAAAATACATGAATTAATTAACATAGGAAGATAGGTTCTTTCATTTTCCCTCAAAAATGCCACTAAGGCCTAATTTTAATGTCATAATCCCATATTTAATTATGCAACCTTTGGTTGAGTGCCTTTTGGCTTCTTCAAAATTTATTATGCTATTAATTAAACTTTAGTGCCTTAAAATACATCACCTAATTAACATAGGAAGAGAGGTTGTTTCATCTTCCCTCAACCTCATCTTTTTATATTCTCTATTATCTAAAATATCTAAAATATTGATGGATATTCTTTGTACATATTTCTTCATCTTTCTATTTAAATCCAACAACAAAATGGTGATGTGACATCACCATTTTGATTCTTTGTATATTCTCTATTATCTAATAAATAGAGAATTTTTTTTTTCGATTGACTTTTCATCTTCTCATAATTAATTTGATTGCATTTAACTCATTTAATAAATAGTAACTTTAACTTTATTAATATGTATCATTCCTCATCTTTTTATATTTTCTATTATCTAAAATATCTAAAATATTGGTGGATATTCTTTGTACTTTTTTTCTCTTTCTATTTAAATTCAACAATATGTAATCATTAATAATAATTAATTATAAGTCTTTTGAAATATTTATTTATTTTATTATGATAGCAATTAAACTTTAGTGGCTTAAAATACATGAATTAATTAACATAGGAAGAGAGGTTCTTTCATTTTCCCTCAACAATGTCACTAAGACCTAATTTTAATGCCATAATCCCATATTTAATTATGCAACCTTTTGTTGAGTGTCTTTTGACTTCTTCAAAATTTATTATGCCATCAATTAAACTTTAGTGCCTTAAAATACATCACCTAATTAACATAGGGAGAGAGGTTGTTTCATCTTCCCTCAACCTCATCTTTTTATATTCTTTATTATCTAAAATATCTAAAATATTGGTGGATATTCTTTGTACATATTTCTTCCTCTTTCTATTTAAATCCAACAATATGTAACCATTAATAATAATTAATTATAATCTTTTGAAACATTCATTTATTTTATTATGCTAGCAATTAAATTTTAGTGGCTTAAAATACATGAATTAATTAACATAGGTGTTGAGTGTTAGAAAATGTATATTTATAAAGGAGAAAATCATCATTTTACATTTCAAGTTTTACTAACAACCCTTACTTTTATGTATTTAAGCTTCTTGCAATTTAATTATGTGTGTTTGATTTTAATTAAGTATTTTATGTATTTTAGGGGCATCATGGTCATTTCACAATAAACGAGAAGTCAGACGGCAAAACGGACATCACTTTTGAACTCAGGACGGTCGAAAACCTTAGGAGGAGCATAAAAGGAAAAATAGCACTATTCACATGTACGGTACTATTCACGTATACGGTACTGTATATGTTACTGTTTACGGCACTGTTCACATAGACGGATCGATGACGTGGCATTGACCGATGATGTGGCATTGACTGATGAGGTGTCACGATCCTGTTGGACTAAAATTCTTATGTACTGTTGATGGTGACGTGGCAGCATATAGGCTTGGCAAAACCCCGGGTCTGGTCCGGGTTTGGTGCAATCCGGGACCGGACCGGACTCCAAAAATTGAAACCCGGACCCGGACAAAACCTGGCTTTTGCATGTCCGGTCCGGGCTTGAGCCCGGCGTGTCCCGGGTCCGGGTTTTGTCTCCCGGGCTTCTATGCCCGCAAACAATTATTTCAGGTAAGGCTAAGAGTTTGAACTTATCTTTTGCCAAATCAAATGCCGCAATCATGTAATCAGAATTGAGCTTACAAAAACCGAAGTGGACAGTTCCATTGAGATTGGTCGCTCGAGAACAATGATGAAAAAACTTAAAATCAGTTTCAAAGGTGTTCTAAAGTATTTCTTTGAGGACTTTTATCAAACAGTTGAGATTACGGGCATGCAGTGGAAATTTCAACAATGGGGACAAAGATATGGGACCTGCAAGCTTGGTGATAGAAGCAGACAAGGAAGTAGGCCACGCGTACATGACGTAGCCAACGACTTGTCCATGAATCTGAATGTAAAGCAGGTCTGAGTTCTTCTTTTTCAGATCTTCATCAAAAGATCTTGCCAGTGATTCGTGCTTGGGAAAAATCTTCTTCTCCATCTTCACAATCTCGTCCACTACGACAGTCCAGTTCGTTGAGTTTCTCTGCAGCTCCGTGACGGTTCCATTACTCCCCATGGCACGTGGCTTGTTGCAACTTACAGTTGATCCAGCGTTGATGGAGATAGTTGTTGTCTTGTTGGCATTGAAATTCAAATTAATTAAATTAAAAAAAATTGTTAATTGGTTTGGACGCCCACTCAAAGGCCACCCAATTGAATTTGTGCGCGTGCGTGCAACCTTCGTGTCCACGTGCTGCGAGGCTGCATGTTCTTCACATATAAATAGTTTTAGTTTTTTTTTTTTTTTAAAGTTTATTCAGAAAACGAGTCCGGGTCCGAGTTTTTGTTTCTGAACCCGGACCGTGCCCGGAAGTGTCCGGGTTTTAAATTTTGAAACCCGGATCCGCTTTTTCAGTATATGCGGTCCGGGTTTTGCCCGGACCGGATTGGCCGGGTCCGGGCGGGTTTTTTTGACACCCCTAGCAGCATATCAGTGGACGAAAAATCTCGCGTATGGTGCATGCATCACACAGGATTATTTTCAACCAAACCGCGTTACTGTTCATCCGGGTCAAACCATGTTACTGTTCATCCACGTGGTCAAACCGTGGACTGTTGACTGATGACGTGGCGCAATTCTGAGCGTCCAAACTGTTTTTAATCCGATGGCCATGATTTACTCCATGTATCTATAAAAAGGGGGCCTTCCCCCCCTAATTTGATAGCTCTGAATCCATTTTTGGGATCCATTTTCTGTAATTCCTTCTCCATCTTGTATTTTCTTTGTATTTTAATAAATTTCCATTTTACCCCTAGTTCAATTATGAGTAGCTAATTTCCTTTCAAGCTTGGGTTGAAGGTGAAGTCTCAACATGTGTCATGGGCTTTATTTCGTAAATTTATTTTCTTTTCCCCTCTAGTTTTTGTGGATGATTTGACTTATCGTTGACAAATAATACTGATCTTGTCTAGTACCGCCTTGGTTTCACCGGCCCTCTAGTATAAGGTTATTATTATTTGGCACGATAAGCCCTTAGCACCATATTGATTAGAGCGTGGTTCATGAGGTGTGGATTCCACCCTCATGATTTAACTGGCATTAATAAGGATTATTTAGCCCATGATGCATGTTGATACGGATCCAGATACCCAAGTACGTCATTTCAATAGAATTCTCTTCAATTTATTCTTGCCATTTCAATTCCAATTTTAGAATTTATTCTCGCCATTTTAATTTAAGTTTTAGCATATTCCAATTCATTTCCACCACAAATCCAACCACCCATTTACAAAATTAATTCTACACACAATTAAAATCCACCTCCTCGTGGGATCGACACTCGTCACCATTGATCTATACTACAATAGATTCGTGCGCTTGCGAGTACATTAAAATTTGCACAACAAGTTTTTGGCGCCGTTGCCGGGGAGGTAAGTAATTTTAATTCATAGAATTAATTTTTGTGAATAATTTCTTTTAAATTGTTTTCTTGTATTTTTTTATTAAAAAAAAAAAAGTGAATCTGCATTTAAAGGTTAGTATTTCTTTTCTTTTTCTCTTCTTTAAACTTCTATAATTTAATTTTCAAGTTATTTTTTCTTTGTAATTTTTGTTTATCTTACTAATTTTTTTTAGTTAATTTATTTCACGTATTTTTTGTTTTTGTGTGTATTTTTATAGTAAGGTTGTAATAGCGCAATAAGGTTAGTATTGTAATTTCTCTCTCTTCTTTATTTTTATTTGTTTTGTTCCATCTTTATTTTTATTTTATTTATTTTGCATGCATGGTCGTAGGTCATTATTACCTAATCTTGAACCTATAGACCTTGAACTTGAGAAAACACTTCGCACACACAAGAACGTTAAAAATAAATTTGAAATGGATTTACAAGCACCACAGGAGAGGCCATTTAAGGATTATTTTAGTCCTTTAGCTAATTTGAGCACATCATGCATAAGATACCCAAATGTAGCTGCTAGGAGTTTTGAACTAAAACCTAGTGTGCTAAATTGTCTCCCCACATTTTATGGCCTAGAAAATGAGGATCCATATAATCATCTGAATGATTTTCATGCCATTTGTCAAACTTTTAAATATGAAAATTTTTCAGACGATGATGTTAAACTCATATTATTCCCATTTTCTTTAAAGGATAGAGCTCGTTCATGGTTAAATACTTTACCTGCTAATAGCATTTCATCATGGGAACAAATGGTAACGAAATTTTTGAATAAATATTTCCCAGTGCATAAAACCAATGCTATTCGCAGGGAAATTTCAGAGTTTACCCAAAGAGATGACGAGCAATTTTTCGAAACGTGGGAGCGATTCAATGGGCTACTCTTGAAGTGTCCACATCATGGGTACGAAAAATGGCACCAATGCCAATACTTTTTGGAGGGATTATTGTCGAATGTGCAAGAATGGCTAATGGCAACAAGTGGAGGAGAGCTAATGTCAAAAAGTGCATCAGAGATTTGGGAATTTTTCCAGCGACAAGCAGATAATTCCCAACAACGGAGTCGATCACTCAGGAATACTAAAAGAATTAAAGGAGTGAATGAGGTTCACATTGGCGAGTCAACTTCGGGAATCAAAGAAGTCAAGGAGATGGTTGAAGGTCTTGCTCGACAAATAGCATCGTTATCGACTGCTAAATCAACAGAACCACATGACCATGACTCATACCTAGATCAAGCCAATGCCATAGGTGTAATGAGAAAGCCATCAAATTACAACCCATACTCCAACACATATAATCCTGGATGGAGAGACCACCCCAATTTTTCATGGTCTCAATGATTCCAACAGAATGGACCAGCAGCTCCAGCTCCACCAATGCAACAAATTCCTCAAAATCCTCAAGCCTCTCAGCCACCATTCAGACCATACAATCAGAACCAGAACTACTCTCAACCCCGACCATGGGAGGATGCATTCCAGAATTTCAAGAATGTTACTCATTCTACCATTGAGCAACAGAATCGCACCATTGATGGACTACGAAATGAGTTGAGAGCAGGCTTCAATTCTCAAGCTCAATCAGTTTCAAGCCTCGAGAAGATGGTGGGACAACTTGCTTCTTCAGTTCAGACCTTGGCAATGACTGTTGAGAAAAGAAAATTTCCAAGTCAACCAGTGCCTAATCCTCAAGGAGTACATGAAGCAAGTACCAGTTCACCACAGCAGCATGGAGAGGTCAAAGCAGTCATAACCTTACGAAAAGGAAAAGAAGTCGACAACAAAGTGGAGATGCCGGTGACAAAAGAAAATCAAATTGTACCTGTAAATGCTGAGGACTCACCACCGGAGGAGAAAGAAGAAACCAACCCACGAGAGTACATTCCCAAGGCTCCATTTCCTCAGAGGTTAGCTAAAGGAAAAAAGGGAAAATCCACAGGTGAGATTCTCGAAATCTTCAAACAGGTAAGTGTTAACATCCCTTTACTTGATGCTATAAAGCAAGTTCCATCTTATGCCAAGTTTCTTAAAGACCTTTGTACTAAAAAGAGAAATATGCATGTTCAAAAGAAGGCATTTTTAACAGAAAATGTTAGTTCTATACTCCAACATAAAATTCCTTTAAAATGCAAAGACCCAGGCTCCCCCACTATCTCATGTAGTATAGGGAACCACACAATTGAGAATGCTTTGTTGGATTTAGGAGCTAGTGTAAATCTTTTGCCTTACTCTGTATTCGTGAAACTTGGACTGGGAGAATTACACCCAACTCCAGTGGTGTTACAGCTTGCAGATTGGTCCACGAAAATACCTCGTGGTATTGTGGAGGACGTGCTTATCCAGGTAGACAAGTTTTATTTTCCTGTTGATTTCATTGTAATTGACACTCAACCAATACAGGATTCAAGGAAGCACATCCCTATTATTCTAGGCCAACCTTTCTTGGCAACTGCAGATACTCATATTCAATGCAGGACCGGAAATATGCAGTTGTCCTTCGGCAACATGACTATGGAGCTAAATATTTTCAACATTGCCAAACAACCTCACAGTACAGATGATGGAATTGTTGATGTGGATTTAATAGAAACAATAGTTGATAATACTTTTCTTTCAAACCTTAGTGATGATCATTTACAAACATGTTTAACTCACTTTGGTTTGAATTTTGATATTGACAGATCGGTCGATGAAGTCAACGCCCTACTTGACTCAGCACCATCTATGGACACTAATAAATGGAAGTCAAGAGTAGAACAACTAGCACCATCAGAAAAGAAACTCATCCCATCATCAGAATCACCACCGAAACTCGAGCTCAAACCATTACCCAACACTTTGGAATATGCGTTTTTGGGAGAAGAAAGCACTATGCCGGTAATCATCTCATCATCTCTAAATGACGAACAAAAAGGTAAGTTGTTGGATGTTTTAAAAGAGCACAAAGGAGCATTATGATGGACCATAGCAGACATAAAAGGTATAAACCCAGTAGACTGCATGCATTACATTCATCTTGATGAAAATGCTAAATCTACTAGGGAAATGCAACGTCGGTTAAATCCTAATATGAAAGAAGTTGTTAGAACAGAAGTCCTTAAGCTATTAGACGCATGTATCATTTACGCAATTTCTGATAGTTCATGGGTCAGTCCTATACAAGTTGTCCCCAAAAAGTCAGGAGTCACAGTAGTTACCAATGCTGATAATGAATTGATACCAACTAGAGTAACTACAGGATGACGTGTATGCATTGATTATAGAAAGTTGAATTCTGTCACACGTAAAGACCATTTTCCTTTACCATTTATTGATCAAATGCTTGATAGATTAGCAGGCCATGAATTTTATTGCTTTCTAGATGGCTACTGAGGATATAATCAGATTCCCATAGCACCAAAAGATCAGGAGAAAACTACTTTCACTTGCGCTTTTGGCACTTTTGCATATAGGAGAATGCCATTTGGATTATGTAATGCACCTGCTACATTCCAACGATGCATGTTGAGCATTTTTTCTGATATGGTTGAACGATTCCTTGAAGTCTTTATGGATGATTTTTCTGTCTTTGGTGATTCGTTTGATCAATGTTTACATCATCTAACGCTAGTTCTGCAGAGATGTACCGAGAAGAACTTAGTCTTGAATTGGGAGAAGTGCTATTTTATGGTAAAACAAGGTATTGTTCTCGGTCACATCATTTCAAGCAAAGGTATTGAGGTTGACAAAGCCAAGGTGGATCTCATTTCTAATCTTCCTCCACCCAAAACAGTCAGAGAAGTAAGATCTTTCCTTGGGCATGCTGGTTTCTATAGACGTTTCATTAAAGATTTTAGCAAAGTTTCTAGACCCTTATGCAATTTACTTGCTAAAGATGTACATTTTATCTTTAATGATTCATGTCTTGTGGCATTTGAAAAATTAAAGCAGTTGTTGACATCATCACCCATCATTCAGGCCCCAAACTGGAGCTTACCATTTGAGCTCATGTGTGATGCATCTGATTATGCCGTAGGAGCAGTATTAGGACAAAGAGTTGATCGAATTCCCCATGTTATTTACTATGCTAGTATGACATTGAATGATGCACAGTTGAACTATTTAACTACTGAAAAAGAAATGCTAGCAGTAGTGTTTGCATTGGAAAAATTTCGATCTTATCTCATTGGTTGTAAAATAATTATATTCACAGATCATGCTGCTCTTAAATATCTTCTCACAAAGAAAGATGCAAAAGCTAGACTAATTCGTTGGGTGTTACTTTTGCAGGAATTTGACTTGGAATTCAAAGATAAGAAAGGGACAGAAAATGTTGTGGCGGACCACCTCTCTCGTCTCCATTTTGTCACAATTATAGAGCCATTAATATTAAATGAGTCATTTCCAGATGAACAATTAATGAGTGTGGAAGTATTACCTTGGTATGCTGATATAGTTAATTATCTTGTTACAGGTAAACTTCCAGAGCATTGGACCAAGCAAGACAAGGCTAAATTCTTTGCGGAAATAAAGAATTTCTTTTGGGATGACCCATATTTGTTCAAGTATTGTGCAGAATAAATTGTTAGATGATGTGTCCCTGAAAATGAAATTCAGAATATTCTTTCATTCTGCCATGAACAAGCTTGTGGCGACCATTCAGTGCTAAGAAAACGGTGACTAAAGTTTTACAATGTGGTTTTTATTGGCCAACTATATTTCGAGATGCTTACACTTTCTGTTCTTCATGTGATAGGTGTCAACGAATGGGGAGTACTACACGAAGGAACATGATGCCACTAAATCTAATTTTAGTGGTTGAGATTTTTGACGTATGGGGTATTGACTTCATGGGACCCTTTCCCACTTCTTTTGGCCATCAATACATATTGGTTGGTGTTGACTACGTCTCAAAATGGGTAGAAGCAATTCCATGTAGAACCAATGATCACAAGGTGGTGATAGGATTTTTGAAAAGCAATATTGTTTCGCGCTTTGGATTCCCTCGAGCAATAATCAGTGATGGTGGTGCCCACTTTTGTAACAAAGCATTCAAAACTCTTTTGACAAAGTATTCAATCACACACAAAGTGGCAACCCCGTATCATCCGCAAACCAGTGGCCAAATTGAGATCTCCAATCGAGAAATAAAGCACATATTAGAAAAGACGGTGAGGCCAGACAGAAAAGATTGGTCATTAAGACTTGATGATGCATTATGGGCATATAGAACGACTTTCAAGACCCCGATTGGGATGTCACCCTATAGGCTAGTGTATGGAAAAGCTTGCCACTTACCTGTGGAACTCGAGCATCGTGCATATTGGGCCATCAAGAAATTCAACTTTGACATGCAGCAAGCCAGCTCAGAAAGAAGATTACAACTGGCAGAACTTGAAGAAATTCGCAATGACGCATATGAAAATGCCAAGATTTACAAGCAACGAATGAAAGTCTTTCACGACAAGCAAATTATGAGAAAATCGTTCACTCCAGGTCAGAAAGTGCTTTTATTCAATTCTCGCTTGCACCTATTCCCAGGTAAGTTACGCTCTCGATGGTTTGGTCCCTTTATTGTTCATACTGTTTTTCCACATGGGGCAATTAAAATTAAAGACCCAAAGAACGGTGTCACGTTTAAAGTTAATGGTCAAAGATTAAAGCCATATCTAGAGTACCAACCACATGGAGAAGACACCGAAATAAATTTGAGTGACCCACCAGATTTGAATTGATTTTTTTTCTTTTCGTTGATTTGATTTTGTTTTCTTTCTTTATATTATTCTTTTGCTAATTGAAATTATTTTTGCATAAGTGTGTTTGTTTAACTATTAAGTTTTCTCTTATCATTTTTAATCATGAGTACCTTACTTAGACTGTTCCTCCTGAACATTCTTAAACCACTTCAACGTGTCAAAACTCATCTCAAAAGGCAAATTCAATTTTGTAAAACACATCGTATTTGGGCTCTACAACCACCAGAGTTAGTAGCCTATGTTGAGGGTTTAGAACGCCAACTCAGAGACATTGAGAGAAGTGTTTACGACATCCAGTTGGAGCTTGAGGTAAATTCAATAAGAGGACGATTTTAATTTTCTTTGTGTGTTTTAATTTGTTTTTCTGTTTGTGTGCTTTAGTTTGTTACCCCGGTGAAGTGGCGGATAACGGTACTCCGTGACAATCAAGTCGGTTACTTCAGTTTCCCATAATAACTGATATTCTGAGGCGAAGGTATGGATAGAAACGAGATTCTAGCGAAGCTTCACAAGCGATTCCCTTCACTTCCTCAGAATGCCCTCCTTACGATCTATAAAGCTCGGTCCGAACGCATGCGATTGCTCATGAGGAATAACATATCTGCAGACATCCGTTGGTTAATCGAGGCTAAAGTACGATTGGCAGGTGAGTTACCTCCTAAATTTATTGCATACATGCCTAGTTGTGGTAAAGGAAATTATGCAAGAAAACGACAAGCTCGAAGAATTTCTGTTGCTTGTCATAAGTGTGCCAGAATGAGTTGCGATAGAAACCCATGTTCTTTAGGAATGGTGTCTGATAACAGGGAAGATAAGATTCAATTCATTAGGGATGGCTTAAATAATGAGTCATTGGATGATATCCTTCTGTCTCTTGAAACGCATCCCAGTGGATATGTGCAAGGAGCGATTCTTCAGTTATGACCATTATTCTAGAAAGAGCATGCACGATATAGTCTCGGGAATCTAACCATAAACGACCTTGTTTGCCAGTTTATAAGAAAACTGGATAGGAAGCCTATCCTCGACCCATAGAGGGCGTTCAAGCCGTTTCTGGACGTAAAACCAGAGGAAGATGTGAGCCATAGTCGCAACTACGTGTAAATATCCTTTTACTTTACTGTTATTTTATTTCATTTCACTGTTGTTTTATTGTTTGCATTATTGTCTTTAATAATTTTGTTACTGTTTGCTTTTTCCTTTTTACTGTTTCCTTTTTGACTCGCGAGCCACGTGCTTTACGCGTTATTTGACACTGACATGTTACCTCATTCACAGCTGTGATCCACTGTCACCAAGATTCTTAAATGTAATTTATCTTTTGTCAAGCACTCACAAATTGTTTTTGAGAAGTATCACAATGGCAGCTACTCCCAATAGACAATTCAAGAACATTTGTGTGCTTTCTGGATTTACCTATGGCAAACATAAAGAGTTCGTGGAAGCAGCCATAGATCTTGGTCGAAGCATAGCAGCGAGAAAATTACACTTGGTGTATGGAGGAGGTAACCGAGGATTATCAAAAATGGTCTTAGAAGCAGCTTTTATCAGAGGAAGTCAAGTGTTAGGCATCATCCCAAGAGTCCTAAAACCATTGGGCAGTTCGTCTAACTCATCAACTGGAGAAGAGTTAGTCGTCTCAGGCATGCAAGAAAGAATAACTGAAATGCTTAATCATGTTGATGCTTTTATTTTCCTTCCAGGAGATCTTGCAACACTAGAGGCACTTATTACACTAGCATCTTGGGCCCATCTGCACATCCACCAGAAACCCATCGGTTTGTTAAATGTCAATAACTTTTATGATGGCTTTATCGCATTTCTTAACCATGCAATAAAAAACTATTTCATTCCTTATAATGTGAAAAAACTCTTTATTTGTGCTCACACTGCTAATGAGCTACTTGATATGTTACAAGCTTATAAACCGGAGCCAGACCCCTGGACCTTTGTGTTGGAGCGACCAAATAATGATGGTAACAGTAGCCGCAGTAAGAAGTAAAAATTAGATTTAACTCTCCGCCTGTAAATATTTTATTATGTGTTGCACCATCCATGTGATGTCTTCTAAACTCTACTTCTTTCGTTTAAAACATTGAGGACAATGTTTCCTTCTGGTTGGGGGGAGGGACTAGTCGACAATTGTGGAATCTTGGTTAAGTTTTTACTGATTTTTTGTTGTAGAAACTAACTGTTGCTAACGTTTTGTGTTGAAGATGGCTGAATATGGAGTGTAGTTACTCTAGAAACGCATCTCCATCGTTTAAAAAAAAAAAAACCATTTTCTTCCTCTTTCTCCTTTATAAATATATATTTTCAAATTTTTGAGTCGAAGATGGCTGAATATGGAGTGTAATGCCTCTAGAAACGCATCTTCTTAGTTAAAAAAAAAAAAATTTCTTTTTCTAATTAATTTTTCTACATCATTTTCACATTTCTACATGCATATTTTCCTTTCATGTTTAGAATATGTTGGGGGGTAGAATGCTGTTTAAAAAAAAAAAAAAATTGTGTTATTTGTTTTAACATTGGATGACATGATTAATTTCAAATTTTAGTATTTGTATTATCTTTGGTCTTAAGTGATGTTACGCTATGTTTGCTACTTTACATGTTGATGTCGGAGACAAATATGAGTTGCTTGAAGGAATGAACATGTCATAAATAAGTGCCAAGTGAGTTGTTGAGCCTATCATTTTCTTGGAGAGTAACCCTTTTGCCCATTCTCTATACAGCTTAGCATTTTATTATTTTATACACGATCTCTAGATTTCTTTTGAGTTAACCCTTTAAAAAAAATGGTAAAATAAAAAAAAAATGTGTGTTGCTACATTGGGAGGCCCATCTAACTAGTAGATATGGATAATTATTTAGAGCCCTAAAAGACGATGGAAATGCCATCTTTGATTCGTTTGAGCCTTTCTAGCCATCCTTTTTATTAAATATCCATAGTTACCCCTTTTGAGCCTTTAAAAAAAAAAAAAAAAAAAACCTTTTCTTTGTCAACTTATCATCTTGACCCACTCTGATTTTGAGTATTACCCGATGTCTTATAAGTTCCATCACCTATTTATGTTTGAGAAAAATGTAAATAAATATTTTGTATAGTGAAGTTATGCCCAACAAAAGCACAAAAAAAAAAAAATTGTTGTTTCAAAAAAGAAAAAAAATAAAAAAAATAACAATAATAGGTGAAATCCACCTTGCAACTTCCAAAAAAAAAAAAAAAATTCTCTGCATTTTTCTCAAACATACACTTTGTTTTCTTTATTTCCTTTCTTTGTTAGCCATATCCCTAGCCTACGTTACGTCCTAATAAAAGTCCTTCTTGATTTTAGGGAGCTATAGTTTGAAGTAGAAGCTAGTTATATGGGCTAAAAAGATGTAGTGGTGCATAATAATAAAAGAAAAAGAGATAAATAAAATGGGTTGACTAGCATTTTTGTTTGACTTGAGATCGTATTATTTCTAAGCTGAGGGCATATTTATTTCATCTTGGTGAGAGCATGTGATATCACTTCTTTATTATTTTCTCTCAATTACCATTCATTGGAGTGACTATTTTTATTGGGTTTAATTTCTTTGTGAGAGTGTCACTACTTCCAGTGAGATTTTGGGGTTTGACATGTCATTCTTGAAAGTAGCTATAACAAAGTCTACTGGGCTAATTCATGTGGATGGTTGATGTGGGTGTGATGTTTCTTTAGACTGGAGATAATACTTATACTTTTATTTGATTGCTATCATTAATCTGATTGAATAAACACGAGTGTTTCTATTAAAAAAAAAAAATCATTTTGGATTTGAATTTCGTTTTCGCTTTATTTACTAGGGACCAGCAATAAGCTGGTTGGGGGGTGTGTTGAGTGTTAGAAAATGTATATTTATAAAGGAGAAAATCATCATTTTACATTTCAAGTTTTACTAACAACCCTTACTTTTATGTATTTAAGCTTCTTACAATTTAATTATGTGTGTTTGATTTTAATTAAGTATTTTATGTATTTTAGGGGCATCATGGTCATTTCACAATAAACGAGAAGTCAGACGGCAAAACGGACATCACTTTTGAACTCAGGACGGTCGAAAACCTTAGGAGGAGCATAAAAGGAAAAATAGCACTATTCACATGTACGGTACTATTCACGTATACGGTACTGTATATGTTACTGTTTACGGCACTGTTCACATAAACGGATCGATGACGTGTCATTGACCGATGATGTGGCATTGACTGATGAGGTGTCACGATCTTGTTGGACTAAAATTCTTATGTACTGTTGATGGTGACGTGGCAGCATATCAGTGGACGAAAAATCTCGCGTACGGTGCATGCATCACACAGGATTATTTTCAACCAAACTGCGTTACTGTTCATCCGGGTCAAACCGTATTACTGTTCATCCACGTGGTCAAACCGTGGACTGTTGACTGATGACGTGGCGCAATCCTGAGCGTCCAAACTGTTTTTAATCCGATGGCCATGATTTACTCTATGTATCTATAAAAAGGGGGCCTTCCCCCCCTAATTTGATAGCTCTGAATCTATTTTTGAGATCCATTTTCTGTAATTCCTTCTTCATCTTGTATTTTCTTTGTATTTTAATAAATTCTCATTTTACCCCTAGTTCAATTATGAGTAGCTAATTTCCTTTCAAGCTTGGGTTGAAGGTGAAGTCTCAACATGTGTCATGGGCTTTATTTGGTAAATTTATTTTCTTTTCCCCTCTAGTTTTTGTGGATGATTTGACTTATCGTCGACAAATAATACTGATCTTGTCTAGTACCGCCTTGGTTTCACCGGCCCTCTAGTACAAGGTTATTATTATTTGGTACGATAAACCCTTAGCACCATATTGATTAGAGCGTGGTTCATGAGGTGTGGATTCCCCCCTCATGATTTAACTGGCATTAATAATGATTATTTAGCCCATGATGCATGTTGATACGGATCCAGATACCCAAGTACGTCATTTCAATAGAATTCTCTTCAATTTATTCTTGCCATTTCAATTCCAATTTTAGAATTTATTCTCGCCATTTTAATTTAAGTTTTAGCATATTCCAATTCATTTCCACCACAAATCCAACCACCCATTTACAAAATTAATTCTACACACAATTAAAATCCACCTCCTCGTGGGATCGACACTCGTCACCATTGATCTATACTACAATAGATTCGTGCGCTTGCGAGTACATTAAAATTTGCACAACAATAGGAAGAGAGGTTCTTTCATCTTCCCTCAACAATGCCACTAGGGCCTAATTTTAATACCACAATCTCATATTTAATTATGCAACCTTTTGTTGAGTGCCTTTTGGCTTCTTCAAATTTTATTATGCTAGCAATTAAACTTTAGTGCCTTAAAATACATCAACTAATTAACATAGGAAGAGAGGTTCTTTCATCTTCCCTCAATCTCATCTTTTATATTTTATATTTTCTAAAATATCTAAAATATTAGTGGATATTCTTTGTACATGTTTCTTCCTCTTTCTATTTAAATCCAACAATATGTAACCATTAATAATAATTAATTATAAGTATTTTGATGCATTCATTTATTTTATTATGCTAGCAATTAAACTTTTGTGGCTTAAAATACATTAATTAATTAATATAGGAAGAGATGTTCTTTCATCTTCCCTCAACAATGCCACTAGGTCCTAATTTCAATGTCATAATCATATATTTAATTATGCAACCTTTTGTTGAGTGTCTTTTGGCTCCTTCAAATTTTATTATGCTAGCAATTAAACTTTAGTGGCTTAAAATACATCAATAAATCTATATCTATCTATATATATATATAAAGCTGGGACTAGAGGAGGTGATGTGGCATCACTATTTCTCATCTTCTTGTATTCTTTATTATCTAATAAATTGGTTGAGATTAAAAAAATAATTACATTACAAATTATTAAAAATAAAAGATAATTATTAGATTATAAAAAATTACATGTCTCTTCCTCTTTCTATTTAAATTCAATAATATGTAACCATTAATAATAATTAATTATAAGTTTTGAAACATTCATTTATTTTATTATGCCAACAATTAAACTTTAGTGGCTTAAATACATCAATTAATTAGTGGAGGAAGGAAGGTTCATTTATCTTCCCTCAACAATGCCATTGGGGCATAATTTTAATGCCATAATCTCATATTTAATTATGCAACCTTTTGTTTAGTGCCTTTTAGCTTTCTTCAAACTCTATAAATATTAAGTAGTTAAGATTTGCGGCATCATTATTTTTCATCTTTTTATATTCTCTATTATCTAATATATTGGTTGAGATTAAAAAATAATTACATTACAAAATATTAAAAATAGAAAATAAATAGAAAATAATTATGAGATTATAAAAGATTACATGTCTCTTCCTCTTTCTATTTAAATTCAACAATATGTAACCATTAATAATAATTAATTATAAGTTTTGAAACATACATTTATTTTATTAAGCCAACAACTAAACTTTAGTGGTTTAAAATACATCAACTAATTAATATAGGAAGGAAGGTTCCTTCATCTTCCCTCACCAATGCTACTAGGGCCTAATTTTAATGTTATAATCTCATATTTAATTATGCAACCTTTTGTTTTGTG
Organism: Citrus x changshan-huyou; assembly: GCA_039657385.1. NCBI lineage: Eukaryota > Viridiplantae > Streptophyta > Magnoliopsida > Sapindales > Rutaceae > Citrus > Citrus x changshan-huyou. The sequence goes on from CM077549.1 coordinate 13,050,926, forward strand.
TCTTTTGCCTTCTTCAAACTCTATAAACATTAACTATTTAAGATTTAATATGTTTGGATTTTTTTATTATTTAACCAGCATCCTCTTTAGAAATGTTATTGTGTTTTTATTTTTTGACTTATTTGAATTTTTAGTATTGTGTGCTTTATGGAGTACTCTTTTTTTAATGAGTTGAACAATAATAAAGATAGTTGAATGATAAGGGTTAGGCTTTGTAGGATGTGGGAGTCTGTTAATACCAAAAAGAATGAAGAATTGATTAGTGTGAACATAATTTTTATTGATGAAAAGGTTGTGTACACTTAACTGTACACATTAATATATATTTTTAAAGTTAACAAAAAAATAATTAACTTTCAAAAATAACATTATTTTTAAAAAGATGCGTCATCTTTAAAAAAAATCAATTCATATTTTTTATTAGTTTTATCAAGTGCAAAGTAAGAAAAAAGATAAAACTAAATCATTTTTTTAAAGCTGCGCGAAGCGCGGTTCTATTTCCTAGTTGAATCAATAATTGTACATATTTTAAAGGCGTATTTTTTCCCAATACTAGTACAATATGTTGAATTTCAGTAGGGCCACTCTTGTGAATGTAGGGTACGTTTGAAATATTGTATTATATTATATTGTATTGCATTATTTTAATACTGGTGTATTGTATTATGCTATATTGTATTAACACTATATTATAGTAATGTTATATAATATTTGGTGCTATACTGTATCGTATTAATTTTTTGTGATTAATTTAAATTATATATTATATTATATTATATAAGTATATTTAAATTATATTAATTTTTTATATTATCATTAATTTTTAGTTAATAGTATTCAAATTTAAATATTTATTATTAGTTCTATTAAAGTATAAATTTATTCCCGTAAAAAATTATAAATTTATTAATAGATTATAATGTAGAAATAAAAAATAAAAAATAATATAATATTATATCAAATTAAAAAGTTATATTTATTTATTATTATTATTATAAAGCAAAAGCAATTAATGCTGCCCCTTTAATCCATTCTCATGGTCTTCCAAATGTAGCATTAGTATTAATTTAATGCGAATAATATTTTAATACCCCGGAATACAATGCATAAAAAATATTGGTACAACAATTGGACTTCTGACACTGTGATTGCCATCAGACCACATCAAGAAGCAGAAACAATTGCTCCATTTGGCAAACCTTTTCCAGTGACAGTAACACTGAAAGACTTCTTCTCATTCAAGGACCTAAAGGAGAGAGCTTCAGGCACAACTTTGATACTAAATATTTTCGAATTTTGCAAGATTTTTGCCTTGTAAATGGAGTTTGCAAGGCCAACGTTAGTAACAGTCCTTGGAAAGTTGCTTGCGAAAGACTTTCCTAGGGAAACTTGAGCTGCCATTGAAGAGTAATTGAGATCTTTTGGTGTTGCTTTATCTGAGCCTTTAAGACAAGTGCTGATTTTTCCTGATATTTTGCCAATATTGCCCTCATCGTAACCAATGTTGCAGAGCATTATTATGTAATCTTGTTCGAAAGTTTCATATACAAGTCCTGGATTTACAGCTTCAACATGATTGATATGCCCAAACCAAATGCAAATTCAGCATCTTTATTTTTGGAAAACTTCATGGGCCATCAACAAAATTTGGTGATTTAAGAACGCTAACTTTCAAATTAAGTTATCCGATCATATTATGTTTTGATGATAGAAGATTAGGTTACCAGTAGTCATTATAGCTGATTGGATTGCAGAAGGAGACCAGTCGGGATGGAACGATTTGACATATGCAGCTACTCCAGCAGCATGAGGACAAGACACGAATGTTCCAGATAGTATAGTGAAATTACCTAGCCTCTTAAATAACGGATCGACATGAATCACACCAAAAGGAGAATATGCAGCCAGTATATCTACTCCGGGGGCGATTATATCCGGCAGAATTATGGTAAACAACCATCAAATCAGCATAAGCCATATAAATATTTCTATTATGAAACAACACTATGTTTTAAAATAATATATACACCTTCAAGATATCTGGTGCAATTTCATTTGGCCCGCGTGAAGAAAAGCCAGGAACGACAGGAACATGAGAATCCTTAATTGTTTCAGTAGTTAATATTTCTGCTTCGCGCTTTCTGTAATCCAGTTGCAAATGTTGGATTATTTTTCTTGAATGAAATTAAAATTAATCAGTGTTAAAATGTTATTGCTCAAATTTGTTAAGCTTTAAAAGGCTGTCTATACCATAAAATATAGAAACCATTTGTTTGGGGGAATTGTGGAAGCAAATGTGGACCAATGGCTGGCAAAAAGGAGTCAAACAATTGAAACCACTACAAAAACAGAGTGGTAGGACAGCTAGAGGAGGACTAGGAGGCAAGCTCTTTGCAAAGAGTGGCGATTTCGGAAAGACATGATATCAAAGGGCATAATTAGAACTTAGAATTTTGGTTATTAAATGCACACGTAAACAGTACATGCTATCATTTGTAAAATAAAAAATATCTCACCTTTGGTTAAATATAAGGAACCGATAGTAAGAAAGATTCATGAATTAAGTTAATAAATAAGCGCCACGTCAGCTATCCTCTGAAGTGGTCTAAAAAGTAGTAAGATCACAAGATGAAGGTAATTCCACGTGTATAAAGCAAGGGAGCAAAAGGGTGGTTAGTGGTTTGCTTACTTCCCAAGTTTAGGAATATCGCTATCTTGAGACTGCTAATCCAATTACTCAAATGAGGGAGGGAAGCCACTAATTAAGTGCCATGTGTATAAAATTACCAAATGGCCCTAAGGCACACTCCACATAAGCATAAGGTTCGTTCTAACAGTAACAACTATCCATCATCTCACATTTTTGCTCATCTTTTTCTTCTTTCTCTGACCTTGTCCTCCATTGTTTAAGGCTTTGAGATCCCTTGCGACTTTAAACAGCCTTTTGTCTTTTATAGTCTGACTTGAGCGTCGGAGTGAGGTCACGACCTCCGGCGGCTCCACCCCTAACGCTAGCATCTAGCTTTGTTTTGCAGGAGTCGTTTGGTTCCAACTTGGTCCTCTTCATCAATAATCACCCAACACACTTAACCTCCTCCGTTTGGGTGAGAACACTTCAGACATAGTTAGGCAACCTCCAACATCAATTCTCCTTTCCTTTATTTTTTTTGTTTGGTTGGTCAGGTTAAAGTCCAGCACAAAATCACTACTTGTTGCAAGCGAAATTTATGCCACCTTTGCAAGCGCCTTTCTACTTCTTGGGAGCAGGGCCAAAGCCTTCATCTCTCCGATTCAGGACATATTCCACTGTCGGTGACGCCAACTATAATAGCACTCTCGATACCATATTTTCCACTAATAGATTGATTAAAACCCATGAAATCCCAAGATCTTGTCGTATAGAGTTGGAGTGTTCTACCTGGAAAAACCGATACAACGTCTTCCATGCCTGCATGTCACAGTTACAAAAATGAAAGCCATAATTCATATATATATATATATATATATAAAAGAAAGTACTGTGCAATACTTACTGGCCAGCTTTTGCCTCTCATGATCAGTGAGCTTGGCTGCAAATCCACTGAAACTCCTTTTGTAACTTCTAACCAATACATTTTCTAGACGAAAAAGAAATTAAAAATAAATCAATTTTCGACAGAAAAATTAAGAAAGGCAGAAAATTTGAATAATTTTGAATTTCTCTCAAAAATTAAATATGACATACATATTACTATTAAAAGCAATCATAAAATTATGATAGGAAAAATTTAATCATTAATAAATGCATTGATATAAACAATGGATAAACTATTAGTGATGTACTTATTTTTATTATAATTATTTCTTTTTTTTTTAGTAACATGCCGTGATTCCAATATGACATGTGGCACAATTATCAAGAATCAAACCCTTCTCGATCTGTGTGCTTATAAAATGTGAGCTCAGCTCAGCATTTAAAATTTGTGCTGATATTCTTGCATGAGTTGAGAATATTAAATGCCTGCTAAGTGAACCCCTAACAAAATTATTTCTTAGCTTATCATTTTTAAAAACTTAACTACCAACAAAGTGTTGGCTCCACTGACAATGGAGTTCCCTTAAGTAACTTGACTGGGTTTGCTCCCCAGTTCGAGTCGCAGGGAAGTCGCATTTGTTGGGAGAACCTGTGCCTTCCGGTTCGAGCGGGGACTTCTAGTCTGGGTTGTGGTACGGGCTTAAATGTGCCTCCCATAGTTGCGGCCCTCCCCAGAATACCTCGTGGATAAGACCAAAAAAAAAATTTTAAAAAACTTAACTGAAAATCTTACATGAGCAGTGTCTCTACGAGTACACTCCCATGCTCTGAACAACGAGCATAAAAGAGAAAGTTTACTACTTTTGTAGAGGCAAAGAAAAATACTTCAATATTGATGGGATATCAATATCATTAGGTAAAAGCAAAGGTATGGGCCAACATGGTCCTTGGCCCAGGTAGCCCAACATTTTTGTTGCCCTCTATGTTGGATATTAACATTTGTTGTTACTTATCAAATAAATTTAAGAAAGAAGTTTGGAATTAGTCTCTTCTTTTTAACTAAAATATAATGCGAATTATTTATTTAAAGTAGCTTAACACAATCAGTACCTCAACACAATCGTAATTTTAATCTGACAATAATCTAAATTTTTTTTTTATAAATAAAAACGTTTATAATACCAATCCTGAACAAAATTTTAATTACATGCATGGCTGCTTGTCGTTTGGAGACATGTTAATCCCCACCCCTTACAACCACTTTGTCCACGATGTCAAAGTCTTTGAGAATCGCTAATGGTTTTCCCAAGAAGCGTCTTCGACTAATGCCCCCATGCTTTTAACCAGTATCGTGAAGAGATGTGAGCTGTAGCAAATGGGTTGGTCTCCCCTCTGGGGAAGAAGTACATTGGAGAGTGGAGATGCAAGGATTGAAGTTCCGTAAGGATTGTTTGAAGGGTGGCGTCAACTTGGTCAAAGCTAGACTCGTGTCTAGCAAGTTAAAAGATATCCATCAGGTACCATTTAAACCCACAGCTGATGGGCTTTGTTAAAAGAAAAAAAAAACGAATAAATAAAAGCCACAATGAATTTGATAATTAAACTTTTTTTTACAGATGCGGCTTTTGGTAATGTCAAACCCGTACCAAATCCTACCCGTTAACATCCCTAACTACATTGCAAACAACAAAAGACATACTAAACAATAACGGGAACATTGCACGCGTTGTTTGAAATAAACTAGACTCATGTATAGCAAGGATTTCGTGAATCTCTTCGCGAAATTCAGCATTTGATTTGTTGCGTGTTGCCATGGATCATTTGACGGCTCGAATACCACTTGATATCTAATTCTAAAGATTTGATGCTACAGCAGTAGGGGAAAGAAAAGGATCACACAATGATATTTTTTATTAATTTCTTTTTTCAAGAAGACACGATACACAGAAGTAAATAAAGAAAATCTCTTGTATATCTCAAGAGATTTTATAAGTTGAACTAAAACAAACAGAGACACTCACATAATTGACAGGTATTAATAACCCATCATTTTATTTAATTGAACATAATTCGAAAGAGTAAGATAGCACTTAACCAGTGTGATCGAGATTTCTTCCGTATTGAGGGACGACAATAAGATCCAGATTGTCATTCACGCTCTCATCATCAATAATGCTGTACATAGTTATTGAGTTACCCTCAGACCATTCGTTCTTACCTGAAAAAATCATAACAACAATTGTATTCATAAATACATATATTAAAATAAAAATTATAAGTGACATTCAGCTGAACATGGCGTAAGAACCTGGATAAGGAGTTTCCATATTCTTCAAATTAGAAAAGATATCTTCAAACTTCTGGTGAACCGTATACAAAACTTCAGTTGCTTTTGCTTCTGGTTTTATAATATGCTCCAGATATATTTATATACACATTCACACAAGTAGAGGACGTGGGTGATTGAGGACGTGCATGCATTGTTTGTCAGCATGATAGTGTTTGTCGGCAATAATTTAGTTACAAGACAAACTAATTGCAATTATAAGGCTAATAATTGCAATACTAATAATAATAATTTTTAAAATAAAAATAATCACAGTTAATACTTGTCGGCAATAATTGAATTACAAGACAAACTAATAGCAATGATAGAGTCATAATTTTCTTCCAGAACATCAATTCTGTTGAAAAAGAGTTGAATCAGTGGCACTCCTATGAAATTCTTAACCCCTCTCATATTGCAATTACTTTAAAGAAAAAAAAAATCTAATTATACACTCTATTTCTCTATCTACCTCTTTACATTCATGCAACTACATCAAAGTGTTTTATATTTTTTTTTTTCTCACAAATACTTTTGCATTCTAAACTTTTTTTGTTTTTTATGGCTTACAAGGAGGCTCAGATTCTAAACTTTTCTTTAATTTAGAAAAAAAATAACATAATAGCCATTTGAGTCCACTTTTAATTCTATTTAGTTCATATATATGATTCTCTTTAGTTAAATATATATGATTTAATAATTCAAAAATTTATAAAAAAAAATTGTAATTGGAGTTGTTTGGAAGAAACAGATTTTTTTTAAAAAAAAATTTCTTGAATCAGAAAGAAACTAAAAAAATGGAATAAGATATTTTGGAAAGTAAAATAGGTTTTGACAGAGAAGAGCTTGAAAATAAAATTACAGCGGTGCTAACAGTCCCAATCTTTGAAAAATATATATGGCCAGAACTGACAAAATGCTGATCTATTTAATTTTTGATAACGATGATTAGCACTTGTCCATTTCTCCTTAGCTCTGTCACTTTCCTTGATGCATACATTACTTGAAAGCTCCATCTTCCTCTAGCTTCCTTTTGTGAAATCGTACTAACGAATAACAGTAGCCTATTAACGAATTAAGATATAATGCAATATCTTTGAGTAGAAATTCGAATAATCTCATTTTGACTTTGAGCAAGCTTTTTAGTTTACTTCATTTCCAGAAGCTATAGAGGCCGCATGGGTTCCATGACCCTCGTAATCCCTAGCAATATTATCATACACAACAGGTGTTGGGTAATATCGAGCTCCAATTATTTTGCTGCAATACATCAATCAGTGTTAAAATGTTATTGCTCAAATTTGTTAAGCTTCAAAAGGCTGGCTATACCACAAAGTATAGAAAAACATTACTTGTTGCAAGGGAAATTTATGCCACCTTTGCAAGCGCCTTTCCACTTCTTGGGAACAGGACCAAAGCCTTTATCGCTGAAACTCTTGCTTTCAGGTCAGATTCCAGTGTCTATGATGCCTACTATAATATCACTCTCGACACTACGTTTTCTAGTAATAGATTGATTAAAACCCATGAAATCCCAAGATCTTGTCGTATGGAGTTGGAGTGTTCTACTTGGAAAAACCGATACAACTTCTTCCATGCCTGCATGTCACAGTTACCAAAATAAAAGCCATAATTCAAATATATATATATAAATATAAAGGAAAGTACTGTGCAATACTTACTGGCCAGCTTTTCTCTCTCATGATCAGTGAGATTGGCTGCAAATCCACTGAAACTCCTTTTGTAACTTCTTTTTTTTTTTTTTTTGATACATTGGAGCCTAGTAAAACTAGGCTAAAACAGAACGGGGAATAGAGGTCCCATATATATCATTACATAACCAATAACCAAGACCTGCGGGGGGATTTTCAAAGACATGAAGTCCAAGGGGTAAGGAACCAGCAAGTTTCGCCATGGAATCTGCAGCAAAATTGGCTTCCCGATATATATCCTTTTGTAACTTCTAACCAATACATTTTCTACTGGGCTGCTCTCACATATTGAGATAGAGAGAAGAGAGTTTAGAAGAGAATTTAAGCAAATAATTCGACTTAACTTTACGAAATACCACCTGCCCTCAACAACTTCTTGCAAAATACTCTGATGCTGTGATGATGTTTCATATTCCCCTCTAGAGAGTGACCCCAAGTAGACAATATAGACTTGCATCATTTATAATTGTTTTTAAGACGAAAAAGAAAATGGCAAGTATATATAGTTTGTAGATTTAAAATTATTCGCAGCTGTGGACGTCTGCACTCGCGCGATTGCACGCCTTTACACCATTGTAAAGGTCATATTAGCACTTTATAAAGTGCGATTCCCGCACAAAAGAATATTTTGGAGGAAAATGTATATATGTTCATTAATCATCAAGAAATTCAGAGCAACTAAGGCTGAAGAACGAAGATCCATACTTGCCTTTCTATCGTCATGAGTAGTAGTGGCACCACCCAATATCGTCATTTGGAGGAAAAGAATGAAGGACAAGAAACTGATTAGAAAGAGTCCATTCTTAGCCATTTCTCTATTCTTCTTGTTTAATTAAGTGAAACTCACTCTATTTATCTTGTGAATTGTGACATAGGGGACTGGACATGTTTAAAAAGCTTACCTTGAAATTCCAGTTATCACTTGTTCGAATCAGCAATTTCTGTACCATTATAGGATGATGTTACATAAGTTTTAGATAAATAAAGATAGGTTTAATACTGTGTAACTAAAAACTAATTAAATATTTTTCCTGTGTATTGCAAATAAGGCAGCACACATACAAGATTTTGTACCAATGCAATGAACTGTGATATTTTGAAACAAATGCTGAAGTTTTCAAAATGCATTGCCAGGTGTAATTTCCATGTCAAGGAAAATGGATTTCCTTGTAAATTTCTATGTCTATACCATTATTGGATGAACTAAGATAAGTTTTCTAATAAAGATTAATAGGAATCTGGTGTAATTAGAAACTAATTAAAATTTTCACCTGTCCATTGCAAATAAGGAAGCACACGTACAAGATTTTGTACCAATGCAATAAACTTTGATATAAAATACTAGAGTTTCCATTCAAATTGCATGCGCTTATGTAAAATGCATTATGAGTTGTTCAGTTTAGTTTCAAAAGTCTTAATGCTAATTAAATTTACTGCAATTTTTTTTAAGACAGTGTTGCAAAATGAATTGAGATGTTCTGCATGCTGGAGAGCATTTTTAAGTAGCCTTCTTTCGAAGCATCATATGGAGGTCCCGGATTTATAGCTTTAACGGGATTGATATACAAATTCAGCTTCTGGTTGCTCGTGAAAAAAAAAATGGCAACGAAAAAAAAGATGTCTCTTTTTTTTTTTTTTTTCCTTGTTACTTCATTAGACTTCATACAATGAAACAACAGCAAAAACATTTCGATAGATTCAAGTTGTCATGATTGATCCTGCAGCACCCGCTTTATATGAACCTCAAAATCTTGGTGTGTCGTATCCATGGCTAATGTTTCTGTTTATTAAGCTACTAACTACATTGAGACGGAGAATAGAATAGTCCCTGCAATGCAAAAAGTTTCAGACCTTTCAATATTTTAGATTTTCAAACAACTCAGGAGCCGAATTGATTCATTAATTGGAACCTATTTGCTAGGAAATATGTCTTCATTTTTCAATGAAGATTTGTATCCTAATTGTTAAGAAAATTTCTATGATATTTTGTTATTTCGGAGGAATCCTATTTAAAGAATAAGTAATTTTCTCTTAAGACTTAGTTTATCTAAAGAGGAATTCAATTTATATAAGAAAATGAATAATTCTCCAACAAGAAACAATATATATGGAGATCAGGTTCACTTGGTACCAAAGAGTTCAGTTTCTCTTTATGCAAACAATTTCTAATGTGAGAGAAACAATAAGTCAATTGACATATTGGGTGTTACTGAAATTTCAGGTGGAAGGAAAATAATAAAATGATTGCAATAATTTTTCTTAAAATGGTTTTCCTCCTATCATCCTTGGCGGCTGTAGTTTTCTCCGATATTGGAGTGTAACACCCCAAATTCACCCAAGAATCTCAAGAGCAATTTGAAATAAAACTGACATGAATCTTATTGTTATTTCTAAAAGAAAATTAATAGTAACCATAGTCGAAAAATATAACAATAATTCTCCAAACCAAAAATTTAGCTCTAAACAATAACCTAAATAGTAAAATTTATTTATCTAAAAACAAAAGCCAAGGTTTTTCAGCTAACAAATCATTTTCTCTAGACCAAAAGCCCACATCTCTAAAATCAATATGTGAAATATTAAAGATGAGGGGTGAGTCGTTAACTCGGTAAGCAAACTCATGCATAAAGTTACTAATAATAATAAAATATATAATAATCATTATGATGTACCATAGATCAGAAAACAGTAATAATTTCATAATCTAATACATATACATGGTAAAATATAATGAGCTAAGTCATAACACAATAATCATTTGCAATAAATAATCATTTAAGAATTAGTTTATCAATAAAACATTTTATTTGTTCAATTAGCTCATACCACATAGTGTCATCTGTATTCCCGGTGACCTAGCCAATAGTTCACTTAGGGTATTTTATCCTGTAACAATCATCAGTAGGTGCACGCAAAATAATTAGATGTTCACTTGTATAAGTAACAGTAACTACGAACTATGAGCCAAAACCTTAACTATAGTTTTCGTTCTTTCAATTTCAATCTTTCAGCAACAAAAAGCTCTTATAAGACATTGAATTGACCAAGCTTTGCATATATATATATATATATATATATATATAAGAAAACCATTTATTGAAAAACATGTATTTTAACGTTATTTTAAAAAAATTTAAGAAAACATTTTAAATAACTTCAAAATCTTAAATTGCCAATCCATTTGGACAACATTATTTTATTAATAAATATTTACATATATACTTATAATTAACATTATGCATGAATTTACTTACCTTGATCCAAAGTAATTGACAATAACTCCAATCACACGAGCTCACTCTTGGCCTATAACTATCAAGACAAGATTCTTATCAATATCTTATTCAATTCTAACTTATGATAGGAAAACCCCAAAAAAAAAAAAAAATTCCTTAAACCATGAACTCCTACTTAAACACATCAATTCACTAAACCATTGTACAAGAGCTAATTTCTAACAAGCTATAACTATGTCAACAAAAATTCACAAATATTGCAAAAAGCTACTTGAACATGTTAGCATTCAATATAAAAGTTAATAAGATTAATTAGAGTTCTTATACATCTCTAAAAACTGATTTTCTACAAAAACATCAAAACTATCAAGTGACGATATAAATAGAGGATTGCTGATTAAAAAATTCATAACTTTAGTTATACATATTCAAAAATAGTGATTCAAGTTTTGACAATCCAAGAGACAACAAAGAATCAGAATTAAAATTTATAAGGCATTTACTAATGAAAAAGTAACCCAAACTCGCCTCAATATCAGCCCTCGCAAATTCTATAAAACAGTTTCCAAGATTGTGGCAGCCCAACTTTATGATTTTTAATGATTTTTATAAAAATCCAAAAATTACGAACTTAAATATAAAGCAACTATACATATGTAAGTACTACAATAAAAATTCCCAGAATTTTTAGAGGTTGTTTGGGTTTTAGAATTAATTATACAAGTGAGAATTACTGTTAAAAATCAGAATTTTCCAGCACCATTGTTCCAAATTTGAAAAATTGAAACAATTAATATACAATGAACTTTTAAAAGATAACCATATGCTAAAAAGATAAAGCTGTCTAGTTCAATGAACTATAGTTTTATACATGAAACTAAACGAAAATAGTAGTCGCATAATATCGAATCTATACTGTTTACAGTTTTTTGGATAACAATAGCACTACTTTCGCTCAATAACAACATAAATCAATACATGATCATGCTTTCATAATTCTTTCAATATAACACATAAAAAATCATTCAGTAAATCACATAAAATCACAAATAAAACTATAAGTTTAAAGGATTATAAATTTTACCTACCTTCAAAACAAATTCAAAACTCAAGATCTTCTTTACTGGAAAACAAGAACACAATCAAAATCTTCCCCTCTTCTTATTAGAAAACGTGAGTTTTATTCTTGGATATATAATTTGTTTAATTGCTATACTGTAAAGCTATGTAGTGATACTGGTAGTTATAACTTTTAATATTACGTTTTATATTAATGTCATATTTAGAATTTTAATTTTTGAAAATAATATTGCAGTTTGAGAATTTATAAAATAAATAATAAAAAATACAATTCAAATAACAGTAAGTAAGATTAATATTAATTCAATTCAAACAATAATAATAAAATTCCAAATATTATCAATAATATAATTTTTATATTAATTTTAGTTGAAATTAAATCAATTTCCAGCCAAAAAGTTAAGAAATGCAAAAAATTTGAAAAAATTTGAATTTCTATATGAAATTAAATGTGACATACATATTATTATTAAAAGCTATCATAAAATCATGATAGAAAAAATTTGGTCATAAATGAGTGCACTGACATAAACGATGGATAATTTATCTGCTATGTACTTTCTTTTGTGATGATTATTTTCTGTTATTTATTGTCTTTTTTTGTAACATATCCTGACTCTAATATGACACGTGGCACAATTATTGGGGAACCAAACCCATCTTGATCTGAGCATTTATAAAATGCGAGCTCAACTCGCTATTTGACATTTATGCTGATATTCTTGTATAAGTTGAGAATATGAATATTAAATGCCTACTAAGCAAGCACTTAAAATTATTACAAAACGCAAAGCAAAAGCACTTAAAATAAGAATGATCAATCATTAATGAATGAGTATTACTAATCACCAGAAGCAATTGAACAGGTGGTTGTGACAATGAATAATGTAAGCAAAAATTAATCCAGATGAAAGTAATTGCTCAATATTGTATCGATATAAAACTAATTCATTAATAATACATACAATCACCTGGATTATTTGAGACTGACAATTTGTTAGCCTCTTTTTCTTATTTTTTGTCAAGGCTACCTCCAAACTACTCTTGAATCTACGTCTTCCACGAGATGACTCTTTCTTCTTCAAACCTTTTGCTTTGACAGTATCTATGTGCTGAGTCAAAGGAGATTCTTGAACTTTTTCTTACACACTACCATCCATTTCCAAACGTAAAATATCCTCAACTAATCTTGTCAAATCCATGGCATGCGCATTTGCTAGCTCATATGTTTTTTAACTTTCGAAAGCCCAACTAGATATCTTGGTAAATATAGAGCATAAAGACCTAAATCGACACATCTGTTGCAACTTAGGATCTGCTTGGATTTCACGCCCGTACATGTCTTTGATACATTCTGCTCTTGCTTGTTTTGTCCACCTTTTTAAAATATACCCAATAGGAATTTCTTTGACATCCATAACATCTCTAAGAACCTAGATGATATGGCTACATAAAACTCCCCTCATCTCAAACCTCCTGCAGCTACAAGCCAATGTGCCATCATTCTCTATTTTGACACATCCCTTTTCAAAATCATTCATACCAACCGTACATACTAAATATTCACCATCCCTATAGTATTTTTTTCACAGATAAATCAATAGACTTTTCAAATTGGTCTTGAAAATCTTGAAAAATTACCTTTGTGTAAATCTCCCTTGCATGGGCCAACATTTTAACTGACATTTTCATATTGACCAACTTATAACATAATTCATACTCTGCTTCTAATTCCTTGTACCATTTATCATTGACCATCCTTTCAAAGTGCATAAAAAACTGAGGCATATTAAGATTTGATTTCAAGCAATCCTTTAGAATTGCATTAAAACTCTCACTAAGTTGAGTGCTCTTCATTCCAGCAAACCATGCTTGGCTAACATATGTGTAAACCCATTTATGCCTTAACTCAAATATACTTTTTAGCCAATTATTACCATGTGCATCATATTCATCAAGCACGTTATCCCAAGCAACTAGAAACTCATTTTCATCCTCAATACTATCCATAAATACCGACAAGACACTTTTCACTATACTAGTACCTTTAAACACACCATATACATGATTCAAGGCATTTTGCATCATATGCCATGTGCAAAGCCTATGGTATGCATGTATTCGGCATGATATTTAAGATAGCCTTGGCCATTGCAACATCTTGATCAGTGAAAATTGTTTTTGGAACCTTTCCAGACATAGCCTGCAAAAATGTTTCAAATAGCCAAATGAAGGAATCAGCAGTTTCATCATACAATAATACTGCACCAAAAGTAACAATCTCTTGATGATGATTCAGTCCAACAAACACTGCAAATGGCTGATTCTCTTTATTAATTTTGTAAGTTGTATCAAAACTTACAACATCACTAAATTGACCATAATCAATTATCATTTTAGCATCAGCCCAAAATATATTTGTGATTTGCTCTTCATTATCTAATTGTATAGAGGAAAAAAATGAAGGATTTTTTAAATGTTGCTCAGAGAAATAATTTAGAATATACCCTGCTTCTCCATATGCCATTTGCTTTTTGTCTTCTCATTCTAATGTAATTCTTTTGATTGAGTCTTGTGTATCCAAGAGATTTTCTTCCACCCACTTGCTTTACCATTAGCTCATAAGTAGACTTAAGTGAAATTCCAAATCCATCTGCCAAATCTACTTCCATTGCTTGTGAACTGGATATTCTTCTTTGAGAAGATAACATATGAGTGCACTCTTCCATTACAAGAGGATGATTATGTGATTCGACAAAATGATAAACAAAAAATTTATTCTTCTTCCTATCTAATTTAACACATAATTGAGCACCACAACCAATTCTCGTCTCTACTCTAGGTTTTACAGTTAAATGATCTTGTTTATCTTTCGATCACATGCCCGCTTTATCACAAACAAATTGCCTAGAGGTGATTTCACCTGTACGTTTATTCTTACCAAAGGTTTCTTTTCTAATACTGAACCCCACTTTTGACCCATACGCATTGTAAAAATCATATGCTGATTCATCAGAATCAAACTCCATCCCATATTTAGGTTTCCAATACAATTCGCTAAAATTTTCTGAAACAACATCAGTTGCGGCCATTTAAAGAACCAATGAAAACTAAAACAACAAACCCGTAGCAACCATTAAAAAAAATTATTAACATTATATCAAGTTGCTGGGGATAAAAGTATAGTGAAATCAAGAAGCGTTATAGAATCATAAGCTAACTCGTTGGATTATTATTGTTGTTGAAGTTCACGTTCAGTGGAGTAAACTAGTTTTTTCATTGTTTTTCTTACCACAATTGCTAATTATTTAGGAGATGAAAAGTTTTTTATGGTGAGAGAATAAATTGATAGGAGCGGGAATTGAAAGTGTAGCGGGAAAACATCTATATAAAACACATCATTTTAAGAGGCTGTGGAAATAATTTAGTTACAAATAAATCTTGGCCATTAAATTTAATAATGACACGTGTCAAAATATCCTTAAAAGCTCAGATAATGATCGAGTCAGGAGAGGAGGATCTCATTCCAAAATCATCATAGGAAAAATTCGGTCGTAAATGAATGCACTGACATAATGATGGATAAATTATCTGCTATGTACTTTCTTTTATAATGATTATTTTATGTTATTTATTCTCTCTTTTTTTTTTGTAAAATATCCTGATTCTAATATGACACGTGGCACAATTATCGGGGAATCAAACCCATCTCGATCTGAGCATTTATAAAATACGAGCTCAGCTCGCTATTTGACATTTATGCTGATATTCTTGTATAAGTTGAGGATATTAAATGCCTACTAAGCGACCTACTTACAAAATTATTTCTTAGCCTGTCATTTTTAAAAGCTTAACTGAAAATCTAACATGAGCAGTCTCTTTAAGAGTACACTCCCACGCTCTGGAACAACCAGCACAAAAGGGAAAGTTCGCTATTTTTGTGAAGGCAAAGAAAAATACTTCAATATTGATGGGAAATCAATATCATTCGGCAAGAGCAAAGTTATGGCGAGCAAAGGTATGGCCCAACACGGTCTTTGGCCCAAGTAGCCCAACAATTTTTAGCACCTAAGTTGGATACTAACATTCGTTCAAATAAATTTAAGGGAGAGGTTTGGAATTGATTTCTTCTTTATAACTAAAGAGTGATACTATTGGCACCCCCTCAATATCCTTATGAAACCCCGTTTTCACATTAACAACTCTTTCACAAGAGAAAATTACATAAAACTAGAAATACAAAATTATTAAACCCCAATCCATATACGTATTTTCTTTTTGACTCTTTGCAGTTTATACCCACATATCATAAACTCTTTATATTCAGTATCTAATGTATATTGGATTCATTTTTTTTTTAGTTCCAAAATGATTTTGAAATAATTAAGAAAAAAAGGTCCAAGTAATTTATCAGATTTTTATCAAATTATTGGATTTTCTTCACCAAGTGGGCACTTATTTTACTTACAAAAAAAAAAGAAATTAAAAGCAAAAATAACAAAAATCCCAATAAAGTAATTTATTGGGCTTGAAGAATTAGTAACAAAAAAATTAAAGTTTGATTTTAATTAAATTCTTTTGTCCTTTTATGTAATTTTAACTAAAAATAAAGCTATAAACATGAAAATGGGGTTTCAAGTGAGTTTTAAGAAGGTGCCAATAGCACCACTCATAACTAAAATATAATGCGAATTACTTATTTATAGTAGCTCAATGCGATCGTAAATTTAATCTGACAATAATCTTAAATTTTTTTAAATAAAAAACATATATAATACCAATATTGTCATTAGAAAAAGCTAGTACTTGAACTTTATATTGTCATGAACGGAAGCCCACAATATGTTCATGTTGATAAGAAACCAATTCTTTTTATATTTTCAGCTGTGAATCAGAATAATCGATAGTGAACTCATGATGTTGTTATTTTTATTTTTAATTTATTTAAAAAATAAGAGAGTGAACAAAGCCCGAATTAATGTTTAACCCTTACCTCTCTTACGACTTAAATTCGGTGGTCAACTAAATAAGGTTGTTCGAGAATCAGTCAGGCAAATGCCGCGGGGGTAATGAACTCATGTTTAATAAGCTTCAATATTCATTTTACTTGGTATAGAATGCATCTTGCTATTACAGCTAATCACTTGTTGGAAGTAATCACCAATTTTTATATCTTTATTGGATGCTGTAGCCAAGTTTTATAATAGTGGTTAATCAGAATCAAACGTAATAATGTGTGATTAGAAACTCATAAAAAGGTTTCTATGAAATGTAATATTTGGGACTTTTAATATTGCAGGACTGGGCATAACCTGGATATATTAATATTTCCAGAATCAAGAAAAATTTATTAACTAGCAAGCGATTGTCCATATTTTATGGCATTTCTTTTTTCCAATACTAGATGCACATATCATGTTGAATTTCAGCTTTTGTCATCCTAGTGAATGTACAACAATTGGACTTCGGACATTGTGATTGCCATCAGCCCATATCAAGGAAGTAGAAACAATTGTTCCATTTGACAAGCCTCTTCCAGTGACAGTCACACGGAAAGACTTCTTCTCATTCAAGGACTTAAAGGTGAGAGCTTGGGGGACAACTTCGACGCCAATTTTCGAATTTTGCAAGATTTTTGCCTTGTAAGTGGTGTTTGCAAGCCCAACGTTAGTAACAGTCCTTGAAAAGTTGATTGTGAAAGACCTTCCAGGTGAAACTTGAGCTGCCATTGAAGGGTAATTGAGATCTCTTGGTGTTGCTTTATCTGAGCCTTTAGGACAAGTGCTGAAATTTCCAGAAATTTTGCCAATATTACCCTCATCATATCCCATGCTGCAGAGCATTATTATGTAATCTTGTTCGAAAGTTTCATACACAAGTCCTGGATTCACAGCTTCAATAGGATTGATATGCCCCGAACCAAATGCAAATTCAGCATCTTTATTCTTGGAAGAATTCATGGGCCGTGCTACAGAATCAACAAAATTTGGTGATCTAAGAAGGCTAACTTGCAAATTAAGTTATCCGATCATTATATGTTTTGATGATATAGATGATTAGATTACCAGTAGTCATTATGGCTGATTTGATTGCAGAAGGAGACCAGTCGGGATGGAACGATTTAACATATGCAGCTACTCCAGCAACATGAGGACAAGACATGGATGTTCCAGATAGTATACTGTAGGTAACTTGCCTCTTAAATAACGGATCGCCAATAGGTACACCAAAAGGTGAAAATGCAGCCAATATATCTACACCGGGGGCGCTTATATCCGGCTGAATGATGTTAAACAACCATCAAATCAACATTAAGTCACATAAATATTTCTATATGAGACAACACTATGTTTTAAAAGAATATATATATATACCTTCAAGATGTCTGGTGCAATTTCATTTGGCCCGCGTGAAGAAAAGCCAGCGACAACAGGAGCATCAGAATCCGTAATTGCTTCAGTAGTTAATATTTCTGCTTCGGGCTTTCTGTAACCCAGATAAGGTTGGATTATTTTTCTTGAATGAAATTAAAATCGAAAGAAATGGCCAACGTATAACAGTTAATACAATACTTTGTAGATTTCAAGTAGGAGTAAATGCTGGTGAAGTTATCCTTGCTCACAGCCACTGATGGGAATGAAACAACAAAAGAAACTTTTCCGATTTTGTCATCATTTAATGAGACTGATCCTCCAGCACCAGATCTGAGAACCTCAGAAAACTCGTCACTTGATTGACATATCAGAATCTTTCCCTTTGCTAAGGTACTATCAAGACACCCTTGGCCACCGGTACACACCCTGCAATGCAAGATGAATTCTAAAGTTCTGTTTTCTTGTTCTATGAGGAATTAATTAAGGAGTTGAACTAAACCAGGGTTAGGGAACCTACTGAAATGCCAACGGCTGTTTGCATGGTCTTGAAACATTTCTCCCATCTACCAGGATAAACTTCTTCCCTTTCATAGAGAAAGTATTAATCGAATAACCCTGTTCGTATACTGATTGTCAGAATACTTACTAATAGAGTATTTGTGAATACGAGGGATTGTGATCCATATCATACCACTAATGTCTGTCCGCTCCCAAGAACAACTTTATCAATAAATAGGCGATCTGTGGTGCTGGCTGCTACAGACATCAACCACGGCGCTACGCTAACTGTGGCGCTCAGATAAGGACCACTATTGCCAGCTGACTGTAAGGTCAGTACTCCTTTTGCCATAGCGTGAAAGGAACCAATTGCAACGGAATCCTCAGTAAAGTTTACGGGATGCGTTCCTCCAATTGATATTGTTAAAATGTCAACCCCATCTGCAATAGCATCGTCAAATGCAGCCAATATGGCTTCTTCCGTGCACCCTGCAGGAGAACAGACTTTATAAACAGCAACTCTTGTCGATGGAACTCCCCCTCTGGCAGTGCCTTGTCCCACTCCGAAGAAACTAGCATCCTTTACTTCATTTCCAGAAGCTATAGAGGCCGCATGGGTTCCATGACCCTCGTAATCCCTAGCAATATTATCATACACAACAGGTGTTGGGTAATATCGAGCTCCAATTATTTTGCTGCAATACATCAATCAGTGTTAAAATGTTATTACTCAAATTTGTTAAGCTTCAAAAGGCTGGCTATACCACAAAGTATAGAAAAACACTACTTGTTGCAAGGGAAATTTATGCCACCTTTGCAAGCGCCTTTCCACTTCTTGGGAACAGGACCAAAGCCTTTATCGCTGAAACTCTTGCTTTCAGGCCAGATTCCAGTGTCTATGATGCCTACTATAATATCACTCTCGACACTACGTTTTCTAGTAATAGATTGATTAAAACCCATGAAATCCCAAGATCTTGTCGTATGGAGTTGGAGTGTTCTACCTGGAAAAACCGATACAACTTCTTCCATGCCTGCATGTCACAGTTACAAAAATAAAAGCCATAATTCATATATATATATATATATATATGAAAGAAAGTACTGTGCAATACTTACTGGCCAGCTTTTGTCTCTCATGATCAGTGAGCTTGGCTGCAAATCCACTGAAACTCCTTTTGTAACTTCTAACCAATACATTTTCCACTGGGCTGCTCTCACATATTGAGATTGAGAGAAGAGAGTTTCGAAGAGCATTTAAGCAGATATTTCGACTTAACTTTACGAAATACTACCTGCCCTCAACAACTTCTTGCAAAATACTCTGATGCTGTGATGATGTTTCATATTCCCCTCTAGAAAGTGACCCCAAGTAGACAATATAGACCTGCATCATTTATAATTGTTTTTAAGACGAAAAAGAAAATGGCAAGTATATATAATTTGTAGATTTAAAATTATTCGCAGCTGTGGACGTCTGCACTCGCTCGATTGCACGCCTTTACACCATTGTAAAGGCCATAAATTAGCACTTTATAAAGTGCGATTCCCACACAAAAGAATATTTTGGAGGAAAATGTATATATTTTCATTAATCATCAAGAAATTCAGAGCAACTAAGGCTGAAGAACGAAGATCCATACTTGCCTTTCTATCGTCATGAGTAGTAGTGGCGCCACCCAATACGCTCATTTGGAGGAAAAGAATGAAGGGTAAGAAACTGATGAGAAGGAATCCGTTCTTAGCCATTTTTCTACTCTTCATGTTTAATTAAGTGAAACTCACTCTATTTATTTTGTGAATTGTGACTTAAGAGAACTGACATGTTCAAAAAGCTTCCATCTTCTTTTCCTAGATATGGAAAACACCTTGAAATCCCAGCTAATCACATGTTGGAATTACCAATTTCTATACCATTATAGGATGAACTTATAAATGTTTTCTAATAGAGATCAATAAAAATCTGGCGTAACAATGTTTAATTGCAAACTAATTAAATATTTTACCTGTGTATTGCAATTAAGGCATTACACATATAAGATTGTGAACCAATACAATGAACTGTTATATTTTGAAGTAAATGCTAGAGTTTTCAAAATGCATTTATCGGGTGTAATTTCCACGTCAAGGAAAATGAATTTCCTCATAAATTTCCATGTCTATACCATTATTGGGTGAACTTAGATATTTTTCTAATAGGGATTAATAGGAATTAGGTGTGATTAGAATGTAATTAAATTTTTTAACTGTCTATGGCAAATAAGGAAGCACACATAAGATTTTGTATCAATGCAATGAACTGTGATATTCTGAGTTAAAAGCTTGAGTTTTCTTTCTAATCGCATGCGCTTATATAAAATGCATTATCAGTTGTTCAGTCTATATCTCTCCTCGTAAATTTTCAAACTTCTTAATGCTAATTAAATTTACTTCAGATGTTTTTGTTTCCCTCTCTTTTTCAGAACGTGCTGCAGCATGAATTTAGATGTCAAGGTTTATTAATCAAATTTTATTTTCGATAGGACATGATATGCATGCTGGAGAGGTTTTCTAAGTAGTCTTCTTTGGAAGCATCATGTACAGGTCCCGAGTTTACAGCTTTAAGCTTTAACCGGACTGATATTCAAACGCGGCTTCTCACTGCTTATGGGTTAAAAAAAGGCAATGAAAAAAAAAATGTCCCACATTTTTTTTTTTTTGGTTTTGCGTTACTTTATTAGACTTCATATACAATGAAACAACAGCAAAAACATTTAGATGCATTCAACTTGTCACGATTGATCCTGTAGCATCCGCTTAATAAACCTCCAAATCTTGGTGTATTGTATCCATGGCATTATCTTTCTGTTCACTAGCTATATTGAGACAGAGAATAGAATAGTCCCTGCAACGCAAATAGTTTCAGACCTTTCATTATTTTACATTTTCAAACAACTTATGAGCCGGATCGATTCATTAATTGCAACCTATTTATTAGGAAATATTTCTCTATTTTTCAATAAAGTTTTGTATCATAATTGTTAGGAAATTTTTTAGGACATTTTCTTTATTTAGGAGGATTCCTAATTAAGGAATAACTAATTTTCTCATAAGAAAATTTATTCAACGAGGAATTCAATTTGAATAAGCAAATGAATAATTCTCCAACAAGAAACAATATATAAGTAGGTTAGGTTCATTCGTTACCAAGGAGTTCAGTTTTTCTTTAACTTGACAATTTCTAAGGTGAGAGAAACGGTAAGTTCATTGAGAGATTGGGTGTCACTATAGCTTTTAGTACAAGAAAAATACTAAAATGATTGCAATAATTTTTCATATAATAGATTTCTCATCGTCCTTGGCGGCCATGGTTTTTTTTTTCCTAATATAGGAGTTTTGAAGGTAAATTCTTGTGTTATGTAAATGGTTTTATTTTTCATCTATATTTTCTGTTTATTAACTGTTCGATATTTTTACTTGTTAAGTCTTTGGTGAGATTAAAAGTCCCTAACAAGTGGCATCAGAGTTAGTAAATGAGAGGTATTTGAGTTTATAAGTAGGATATTTTCCTCTGCCCAATAAGTTATTCTTTTAAGTTAGATATGTAGTGATCTTAGGCTAAAAACCCTTACCACTACTTGACCTCTCAGAACAGTTACTTAGAACACTATATGAAAGGGCTGAAGGATATTTTTTTTCGCTTCTATAGTGAAAGTATTAACTGAATAACCTTGTTTCAAAAAACCGATATTAGATGAATAACCCTATTTCACATAACCCATAATTAGTGAGCATTGTAATTTCATTGTGTATAAATGTTAATAAAAGAGTCCACGGACCAGGGCAAGCTCTAGTGTACTGGGGCCATTAGGCAATTTTTTTATTTTATAAGATCTACTTACACTCCTTAGCTTCAACACTCAAAGCAACATAAAAGAGTTCAAAATTCAATTAATTTTTAACTATATCTCAAATATCAACAATCAAGAAGATACTAAGAAATTTCAAAAAAGAAAAGAGTTAAGAAAATATCTATTTTACTTCCTTTAGAACTATTATTTCAAGAAACTATTTTTTTGTTTTTACTTCAAAAGTAAGCCATTAAATATAATAAATTTCTTTATAAAGAAGACTGCAAGAAATTTTATTATGTTAAATAACTAAGGTTTTTTTTTTTAAATTAGATAATAAAAGAATTTAATCTTTTTCTTAAAAGCTACTAATGGATTAACAATTATACAAAACTAGGAAATAGAACCGCACTTCGTGCGGTTTTAAAAAAAGAATTTAGTATTATCTTTTTTTAATTATTTTGTACTCGATGAAACTGATAAAAAATATAAATTATTTTTTAAAGATGACGCAGTCTTATAACGCTAATGTTATTTATGAAAGTTTATTATTTTTTTGTTAATATTAAAAAAATATATTAATGTGTATAGTTAAGTGTACTCAACCTTTTCATCAATAATAATCATGTTCACACTAATCAACTCTCTATTTTTCTTGGTATTAACAGACTCCCACATCTTACAAAGTCTAACCCTTATCATCCAACTATATTTATCGTTGTTTAACTTATGAAGAAAAGAGTACTCTATGAAGCACACAATACTAAAAATTTAAATAAGTCAAAAAATAAAAACGCAATAACATTTCTAAAGAGGATGTTGGTTAAATAAAAAAAAAAAAAAACTCAAACATAACAAATCTTAAATGCTTAATATTTATAGAGTTTGAAGAAGCCAAAAGACACTAAATAAAAAGTTGCATAATTTAATATGGGATTATGACATTAAAATTAGGTCATACTGGCATTAGTGAGGGAAGATGAAGGTACCTTCCTTCCTATATTAATTAGTTGATGTATTTTAAACCACTAAAGTTTAGTTGTTGGCTTAATAAAATAAATGAATGTTTCAAAACTTATAATTAATTTATTATTAATGGTTATATATTGTTGAATTTAAATAGAAAGAGGAAGAGACATGTAATCTTTTGTAATCTATTAATTATTTTCTATTTTTAATATTTTGTAATGTAATTATTTTTTAATCTCAACCAATATATTAGATAATAAAGAATAAAAAAAGATGAGAAATAATGATGCCACAAATCTTAACTACTTAATATTTATAGAGTTTGAAGAAGCCAAAAGGCACTAAACAAAAGATTGAATAATTAAATATGAGATTATGACATTAAAATTAGGCTCTAATGGCATTGTTGAGGGAAGATGAAGGAACCTTCCTTCCTATATTAATTAATTGATATATTTTAAGCCACTAAAATTTAATTGTTTGCATAATAAAATAAATGAATGTTTCAAGACTTATAATTAATTATTATTAATGGTTACATATTGTTGAATTTAAATAGAAAGAGGAAAAGACATGTAACATTTATAATCTAATAATTATTTTCTATTTTAATATTTTATAATGTAATTATTTTTTAATTTCAACCAATTTATTAGATAATTATATATTAACTGATATCTTTATTATTAATATATTTTTTATCTTTATTTTTTTGAGTGTCATATTATGATATATGTACAAAGAATATCCATGATATTTTAGATAATAGAGAATATAAAAAGATGGGGTTGAGGGAAGATGAAAGAACCTCTCTTCCTATGTTAATTAGGTGATGTATTTTAAGACACTAAAGTTTAATTGATAGTATAATAAATTTTGAAGAAACCAAAAGACACTCAACAAAAGGTTGCATAATTAAATATGGGATTATGGAATTAAAATTAGGCCTTAGTGGCATTGTTGAGGGAAAATGAAAGAACTTCTCTTCCTATGTTAATTAATTCATGTATTTTAAGCCACTAAAGTGTAATTGGTAGCATAATAAAATAAATAAATGTTTCAAAAGACTTATAATTAATTATTATTAATGATTACATATTGTTGAATTTAAATAGATAGAGAAAAAAAGTACAAAGAATATCTACCAATATTTTAGATATTTTAGATAATAGAAAATATAAAAAGATGAGGAATCATATATATTAATAAAGTTACTATTTATTAAATGAGTTAAATATAATCAAATTAATTATGAGAAGATAAAAAGCCAAATTTAAAAAAAAAAAACTCTATTTATTAGATAATAGAGAATATACAAAAAAGCGAAATAGTGATGCCACATCACCTCCTCAAGTTTTTATTTTATAAGATCTACTTACACTCCTTAGCTTCAACACTCAAAGCAACATAAAAGAGTTTAAAATTCAATTAATTTTTAACTATATCTCAAATATCAACAATCAAGAAGATACTAAGAAATTTCAAAAAAGAAAAGAGTTAAGAAAATATCTATTTTACTTCCTTTAGAACTATTATTTCAAGAAACTATTTTTTTGTTTTTACTTCAAAAGTAAGCCATTAAATATAATAAATTTCTTTATAAAGAAGACTGCAAGAAATTTTATTATGTTAAATAACTAAGGTTTTTTTTAAATTAGATAATAAAAGAATTTAATCTTTTTCTTAAAAGCTACTAATGGATTAACAATTATACAAAATTATTAATTATACTCTTTAATATTAAGTTTGTCAAATAAATAATTTGTATAAAAATTCTTAATTATAAGATAAGTACTAATTACAGGGAGAACTAAAAAATAGGCATTCCTACTAAAAGTAACTTATTGAGTACATAAAGGAAATAAAAAAAAAAAAAAAAAGTCTTCCTAATACATGGGGTCTAGGTGATTGCCTTCCTAAAATATGAGACCTTATGCAACTGCTTAAATCGCCTATATTTAAAGTCACCCCTACCACGGATAATGATATCTACAACTATTGTCTTTTCACTCCCTAACACCCTTGTCTCTAAAGAGACGATCTCTGGTGCTGGCTGCAACAGTCATCATCCATGGAGATGCACTAGCAATTTATCAGTTATGGGGACCACTATTGCCAACATAATTTAAGGTCATCATAAATGGATTCATCTCTAATGTTCAAAGAATGTGCATGCCCTATTGAAATTGTCATAACAGCAACTCCATCGGCACTGGCATAAGACTTTATGTACCGCAGTTCTTGCCAAAGGAAGACCATACTTGCCTTTCTATCGTCATGAGTAGTAGTGGCACCATCCAATAAGCTCATTTGGAGGAAAAGAATGAAGGGTAATAAACTGATGAGAAAGAATCCGTTCTTAGCCATTTCTCTACTCTTCATGTTTAATTAAGTGAAACCCACTCTATTTATCTTGTGAATTGTGACTTAAGAGAACTGACATGTTCAAAAAGCTTCCATATTCTTTTCCTAGATATGGAAAACACCTTGAAATCCCAGCTAATCACATGTTGGAATTACCAATTTCTATACCATTATAGGATGAACTTATAAATGTTTTCTAATAGAGATCAATAAAAATCTGGCGTAACAATGTTTAATTGCAAACTAATTAAATATTTTGCCTGTGTATTGCAATTAAGGCATTACACATATAAGATTGTGAACCAATACAATGAACTGTTATATTTTGAAGTAAATGCTAGAGTTTTCAAAATGCATTTATCGGGTGTAATTTCCACGTCAAGGAAAATGAATTTCCTCATAAATTTCCATGTCTATACCATTATTGGGTGAACTTAGATATTTTTCTAATAGGGATTAATAGGAATTAGGTGTGATTAGAATGTAATTAAATTTTTTAACTGTCTATTGCAAATAAGGAAGCACACATAAGATTTTGTATCAATGCAATGAACTGTGATATTCTGAGTTAAATGCTAGAGTTTTCTTTCTAATCGCATGCGCTTATATAAAACATGATATGCATGCTGGAGAGCATTTAGATGAGATGTACATGAATTATTAATCAAATTTGAGTTAAGGTTTATTAATTATATTATAACAAACAGAGTTTAGATGTTAAGGTTTATTAGTCAAATTTGAGTTTCTATAGAACATGATATGCATGCTGGGGAGCTTTTTTAAGTAGTCTTCTTTGGAAGCATCATATACAGGTCCCGAATTTACAGCTTTAACCGGGCTGATATTCAAACGCGGCTTCCGACTGCTTATGGGGAAAAAAAAGGCAATGAAAAAAAAAATGTCCAAATTTAATTTTTTTTTTTTTGGTTTTGCGTTACTTTATCAGACTTCATATACAATGAAACAACAGCAAAAACATTTAGATGCGTTCAACTTGTCACGATTGATCCTGTAGCACCCGCTTAGTAAACCTCAAAATCTTGGTGTATTGTATCCATGGCATTATCTTTCTGTTCACTAACTATATTGAGACAGAGAATAGAATAGTCCCTGCAACGCAAATAGTTTCAGACCTTTCATTATTTTACATTTTCAAACAACTTATGAGCCGAATCGATTCATTAATTGCAACCTATTTGTTAGGAAATATTTCTCTATTTTTCAATAAAGATTTGTATCATAATTATTAGGAAAATGTTTAGTACATTTTCTTTATTTAGGAGGATTCCTAATTAAGAAATAAGTTAGTTTTTCATAAGAGTTAGTTTATTCAAGGAGGAATTCAATTTGTATAAGAAAATGAATAATTCTCCAACAAGAAACAATATATAAGCAGGTTAGGTTCACTTGTTACCAAGGAGTTCAGTTTCTCTTTAACCTGACAATTTTTTCAGGTGAGAGAAACAGTAAGTCTATTGAGAGATTGGGTGTCACTAGAGTTTTCAGTACAAGAAAAATACTAAAATGATTGCAATAATTTTTCATATAATGGATTTTCCTCTCATCGTCCTTGGCGGCTGTGGTTTTTTTCTAGTATAGAAGTTTTGAAGATAAATTCTTGTGTTATGTAAATGGTTTTATTTTTCATCTATATTTTCTATTGATTGTTTGTTCGATATTTTTGCTTGTAAAGTCTTTGGTGAGACTAAAAGTCCTCAACAAGTGGTATCAGAATTAGTAAATGGGAGGTATTTGAGCTTATAAGTAAGATATTTTCCTCCGCCCAATAAATTATTCTTTTAAGTAATATATGCAATAATCTTAAATTAAACCCTTACCACTACTTGACCTCTCAGGGCAGTTAGTTAGAACACTTTGTGAAAGGGCCAAAGGATATTTTTTTTCCCTTCCATTGTGAAAGTATTAACTGATATTATATGAATAACCCAATTTCACATAACCTATAATTAGTGAGCATTGTAATTTCATTGTGTATAAAATGCTAATAAAAGAGTCTATGGACCAGGGCCAGCTCTAGTGTACCGAGGCCATTAGGAAATTTTTTTTTATAAGGTCTACTTACACTCCTTAGCTCCAACACTCAAAGTAACATAAAAGAGCTCAAAATTCAATTAGTCTTTAACTATATTTCAAATATCAACAATCAAGAAGATACTAAGAAATTTCAAAAAAGAAAAGCAGTTAAGAAAATATTTGTTTTACTTCCTTTAGAACTATTATTTTAAGAAATTATTTTTTGTTTTTACTTCAAAAGTAAGCCAATAAATACAATAAATTTCTTTATAGAGAAGACTACAAGAAATTTTATAATATTAAATAACTAAGGTTTTTTTTAAACCGGATAATAAAAGAATTTAATCTTTTTCTTAAAAGCTACTAATGGATTAACAGTTATACAAAATTATTAATTATACTCTTTAATATTAAGTTTGTCAAATATATAATTTGTATAAAAATTTTTAATTATAAGATAAGTACTAATTACAGAGAACTAAAAAATAGGCATTCCTACCATAAGCAACTTATTGAGTACATCAAAAACATTATTTTAAGTCTTTCTTC
Source organism: Citrus x changshan-huyou (assembly GCA_039657385.1). NCBI lineage: Eukaryota > Viridiplantae > Streptophyta > Magnoliopsida > Sapindales > Rutaceae > Citrus > Citrus x changshan-huyou. The sequence continues at coordinate 13,079,412 of CM077549.1, forward strand.
TACAATACTTTTTTCTCTCTAGAAAAAGTGCTAGAATGAAAGGCGATTGAAGCATTCATGGCTTGATTTCTTCACTCATTTATCGAGTGTGTTTTGTTTTAGGTCTTTCTTTTTATTTTATTCCTTTCTTACTTAATTCACAAAAACTCTGTAATAAGCTAGCCATCTAGAAACTCTTTAAAAGCAACTAGGGGAGTTAGGTGTGAAGCTTTACTATTAAAGAGAGTACAATAGACAATGGATACAGAGGAGTTAATCCGAAAGTGTCCGGCGGTGGCTCTAAAGGAAGAAGAGGAAGATTTAGTAACTGTCATGGGAAGAATGAAGATAAAAGGAGAAAAGGTGGCGGCCAACTGTCTGATTGGGAAAGTACTACTCACCAAAGGAATAAATAGGGAAGGCTTGAAAGCAGCTATGCAACAAGCTTGGAGAACAGTAAAGGAAGTAAAGATAGAAAGCATGGGGGACAACATATTCCTTTTCAAGTTTGCTACTGAAGAAGAGAAGAAGAGAGTATTAATGGGGGGACCATGGCACTTTGACAGAGCTCTCTTGGTGCTGTCTGAACCAACCGGTATTAGTGATATAAAAAGCCAATCATTCACACATGCATCCTTCTGGGTCCAAATTCATAACATTCCAATCATGTTTATGGATAAAGAAGCCATTCAAAAACTAGGTGAAAAAATGGTTCAAGTAAAGGAAATTGATACCGACGAAGCAGGTGAATGCATAGGCCAGTTTGCTCGTGTCAGAATCTCAATTGATATAACATAGCCATTGAAGAAAGCAGTGTTTGTTCAACAGGATGGGATCAAAGTTCCAATGCCAGTCCTCTATGAAAGATTACCAGATTTTTGTTTTTGCTGTGCACATATAGGTCATCAATTCAGGGAATGCTTGAAGTATAGAGGCCAACCAAAAGAGGAGTTGCCTTATGGTAGTTGGATGACAGCAACCACACAGGTAGAAAAGGGGAAACATAATAGGAGCAGAGAGAGGTTCAGCCATGATAAGCGCAAATCAAAAGCAGAAGTAACATGAGTTAATACCCCAATTCCAAACAAACATTAACATAATCCGACGGAATCAAAAGGGCTAGTTCCAAATGAAACAGGTTAGAAGCAAGGGGAATGTGCAGAACCGATGGTTATTAGTCAAGAGGATGGTGTAAGCAAGAAGCAATTAATGTTGAATGCTGCTGAGTTGGAAAATATGTTGAAAGAGAAGGAAAGAATTGGCAGAGAGATTAACATAGAGCAGAGTAGAGTAGTTGGCAATGACAACTATTCTAGGGACATGAGTTCACAAGCGGGAAACGAAAATTGGAGGGAAAAACATATTTGGAAGGCTATGGAAGGTTTTAAAGTAACGGAGGAATCTAGAAACACAGATGATGGGCGGAACAGATCAGATGAAGAGGAGGTAGATAACGGGCCAAACAAAGTAAAGGAGAGGCCCAAAGGTAAAAAAATGGAAGTCACAAGCAAAGGTCTTAATTAAAGCCAGAAAAATTAAAAAATAAGTATTTGATTACAAAAGATTACATGTCTCTTCCTCTTTATATTTAAATTCAATAATATGTAACCATTAATAATAATTAATTATAACTCTTGAAACATTCATTTATTTTATTATGCCAACAATTAAACTTTAGTGACTTAAATACATCAATTAATTAATATAGGAAAGAAGGTTCCTTCATCTTCCCTCAACAATGCTATTAGGGCCTAATTTTGATGTCATAATCCCATATTTAATTATGCAACATTTTGTTTAGTACCTTTTGGCTTCTTCAAACTCTATAAATAGAGAATTTTTTTTTAGATTTGGCTTTTCATCTTCTCATAATTAATTTGATTGTATTTAACTCATTTAATAAATAGTAACTTTATTAATATATATCATTCCTCATCTTTTTATATTCTCTATTATCTAAAATATCTAAAATATTGGTGGATATTCTTTGTACTTTTTTTCTCTTTCTATTTAAATTCAACAATATGTAATCATTAATAATAATTAATTATAAGTCTTTTGAAACAGTTATTTATTTTATTATGCTAGCAATTAAACTTTAGTGGCTTAAAATACATGAATTAATTAACATAGGAAGATATGTTCTTTCATTTTCCCTCAACAATGCCACTAAGACCTAATTTTAATGTCATAATCTCATATTTAATTATGCAACATTTGGTTGAGTGCCTTTTGGCATCTTCAAAATTTATTATGCTATCAATTAAACTTTAGTGCTTTAAAATACATCACCTAATTAACATAGGAAAAGAGGTTCTTTCATCTTCCCTCAACCTCATCTTTTTATATTCTCTATTATCTAAAATATCTAAAATATTGGTGGATATTCTTTGTACATATTTCTTCATCTTTCTATTTAAATCCAACAATATGGAGGTGATGTGGCATCACCATTTTGCTTCTTTGTATATTCTCTATTATCTAATAAATAGAGAATTTTTTTTTCAATTTGGTTTTTCATCTTCTCATAATTAATTTGATTGTATTTAACTCATTTAATAAACAGTAACTTTATTAATATATATCATTCCTCATCTTTTAATATTTTATATTATCTAAAATATCTAAAATATTGGTGGATATTCTTTGTACTTTTTTTCTCTTTCTATTTAAATTCAACAATATGTAATCATTAATAATAATTAATTATAAGTCTTTTGAAACATTTATTTATTTTATTATGCTAGCAATTAAACTTTAGTGGCTTAAAATACATGAATTAATTAACATAGGAAGATAGGTTCTTTCATTTTCCCTCAAAAATGCCACTAAGGCCTAATTTTAATGTCATAATCCCATATTTAATTATGCAACCTTTGGTTGAGTGCCTTTTGGCTTCTTCAAAATTTATTATGCTATTAATTAAACTTTAGTGCCTTAAAATACATCACCTAATTAACATAGGAAGAGAGGTTGTTTCATCTTCCCTCAACCTCATCTTTTTATATTCTCTATTATCTAAAATATCTAAAATATTGATGGATATTCTTTGTACATATTTCTTCATCTTTCTATTTAAATCCAACAACAAAATGGTGATGTGACATCACCATTTTGATTCTTTGTATATTCTCTATTATCTAATAAATAGAGAATTTTTTTTTTCGATTGACTTTTCATCTTCTCATAATTAATTTGATTGCATTTAACTCATTTAATAAATAGTAACTTTAACTTTATTAATATGTATCATTCCTCATCTTTTTATATTTTCTATTATCTAAAATATCTAAAATATTGGTGGATATTCTTTGTACTTTTTTTCTCTTTCTATTTAAATTCAACAATATGTAATCATTAATAATAATTAATTATAAGTCTTTTGAAATATTTATTTATTTTATTATGATAGCAATTAAACTTTAGTGGCTTAAAATACATGAATTAATTAACATAGGAAGAGAGGTTCTTTCATTTTCCCTCAACAATGTCACTAAGACCTAATTTTAATGCCATAATCCCATATTTAATTATGCAACCTTTTGTTGAGTGTCTTTTGACTTCTTCAAAATTTATTATGCCATCAATTAAACTTTAGTGCCTTAAAATACATCACCTAATTAACATAGGGAGAGAGGTTGTTTCATCTTCCCTCAACCTCATCTTTTTATATTCTTTATTATCTAAAATATCTAAAATATTGGTGGATATTCTTTGTACATATTTCTTCCTCTTTCTATTTAAATCCAACAATATGTAACCATTAATAATAATTAATTATAATCTTTTGAAACATTCATTTATTTTATTATGCTAGCAATTAAATTTTAGTGGCTTAAAATACATGAATTAATTAACATAGGTGTTGAGTGTTAGAAAATGTATATTTATAAAGGAGAAAATCATCATTTTACATTTCAAGTTTTACTAACAACCCTTACTTTTATGTATTTAAGCTTCTTGCAATTTAATTATGTGTGTTTGATTTTAATTAAGTATTTTATGTATTTTAGGGGCATCATGGTCATTTCACAATAAACGAGAAGTCAGACGGCAAAACGGACATCACTTTTGAACTCAGGACGGTCGAAAACCTTAGGAGGAGCATAAAAGGAAAAATAGCACTATTCACATGTACGGTACTATTCACGTATACGGTACTGTATATGTTACTGTTTACGGCACTGTTCACATAGACGGATCGATGACGTGGCATTGACCGATGATGTGGCATTGACTGATGAGGTGTCACGATCCTGTTGGACTAAAATTCTTATGTACTGTTGATGGTGACGTGGCAGCATATAGGCTTGGCAAAACCCCGGGTCTGGTCCAGGTTTGGTGCAATCCGGGACCGGACCGGACTCCAAAAATTGAAACCCGGACCCGGACAAAACCTGGCTTTTGCATGTCCGGTCCGGGCTTGAGCCCGGCGTGTCCCGGGTCCGGGTTTTGTCTCCCGGGCTTCTATGCCCGCAAACAATTATTTCAGGTAAGGCTAAGAGTTTGAACTTATCTTTTGCCAAATCAAATGCCGCAATCATGTAATCAGAATTGAGCTTACAAAAACCGAAGTGGACAGTTCCATTGAGATTGGTCGCTCGAGAACAATGATGAAAAAACTTAAAATCAGTTTCAAAGGTGTTCTAAAGTATTTCTTTGAGGACTTTTATCAAACAGTTGAGATTACGGGCATGCAGTGGAAATTTCAACAATGGGGACAAAGATATGGGACCTGCAAGCTTGGTGATAGAAGCAGACAAGGAAGTAGGCCACGCGTACATGACGTAGCCAACGACTTGTCCATGAATCTGAATGTAAAGCAGGTCTGAGTTCTTCTTTTTCAGATCTTCATCAAAAGATCTTGCCAGTGATTCGTGCTTGGGAAAAATCTTCTTCTCCATCTTCACAATCTCGTCCACTACGACCGTCCAGTTCGTTGAGTTTCTCTGCAGCTCCGTGACGGTTCCATTACTCCCCATGGCACGTGGCTTGTTGCAACTTACAGTTGATCCAGCGTTGATGGAGATAGTTGTTGTCTTGTTGGCATTGAAATTCAAATTAATTAAATTAAAAAAAATTGTTAATTGGTTTGGACGCCCACTCAAAGGCCACCCAATTGAATTTGTGCGCGTGCGTGCAACCTTCGTGTCCACGTGCTGCGAGGCTGCATGTTCTTCACATATAAATAGTTTTAGTTTTTTTTTTTTTTTAAAGTTTATTCAGAAAACGGGTCCGGGTCCGAGTTTTTGTTTCTGAACCCGGACCGAGCCCGGAAGTGTCCGGGTTTTAAATTTTGAAACCCGGATCCGCTTTTTCAGTATATGCGGTCCGGGTTTTGCCCGGACCGGATTGGCCGGGTCCGGGCGGGTTTTTTTGACACCCCTAGCAGCATATCAGTGGACGAAAAATCTCGCGTATGGTGCATGCATCACACAGGATTATTTTCAACCAAACCGCGTTACTGTTCATCCGGGTCAAACCATGTTACTGTTCATCCACGTGGTCAAACCGTGGACTGTTGACTGATGACGTGGCGCAATTCTGAGCGTCCAAACTGTTTTTAATCCGATGGCCATGATTTACTCCATGTATCTATAAAAAGGGGGCCTTCCCCCCCTAATTTGATAGCTCTGAATCCATTTTTGGGATCCATTTTCTGTAATTCCTTCTCCATCTTGTATTTTCTTTGTATTTTAATAAATTTCCATTTTACCCCTAGTTCAATTATGAGTAGCTAATTTCCTTTCAAGCTTGGGTTGAAGGTGAAGTCTCAACATGTGTCATGGGCTTTATTTCGTAAATTTATTTTCTTTTCCCCTCTAGTTTTTGTGGATGATTTGACTTATCGTTGACAAATAATACTGATCTTGTCTAGTACCGCCTTGGTTTCACCGGCCCTCTAGTATAAGGTTATTATTATTTGGCACGATAAGCCCTTAGCACCATATTGATTAGAGCGTGGTTCATGAGGTGTGGATTCCACCCTCATGATTTAACTGGCATTAATAAGGATTATTTAGCCCATGATGCATGTTGATACGGATCCAGATACCCAAGTACGTCATTTCAATAGAATTCTCTTCAATTTATTCTTGCCATTTCAATTCCAATTTTAGAATTTATTCTCGCCATTTTAATTTAAGTTTTAGCATATTCCAATTCATTTCCACCACAAATCCAACCACCCATTTACAAAATTAATTCTACACACAATTAAAATCCACCTCCTCGTGGGATCGACACTCGTCACCATTGATCTATACTACAATAGATTCGTGCGCTTGCGAGTACATTAAAATTTGCACAACAAGTTTTTGGCGCCGTTGCCGGGGAGGTAAGTAATTTTAATTCATAGAATTAATTTTTGTGAATAATTTCTTTTAAATTGTTTTCTTGTATTTTTTTATTAAAAAAAAAAGTGAATCTGCATATAAAGGTTAGTATTTCTTTTCTTTTTCTCTTCTTTAAAATTCTATAATTTAATTTTCAAGTTATTTTTTTTTCTTTGTAATTTTTGTTTATCTTACTAATTTTTTTTAGTTAATTTATTTCACGTATTTTTTATTTTGTGTGTATTTTTATAGTAAGGTTGTAATAGCGCAATAAGGTTAGTATTGTAATTTCTCTCTCTTCTTTATTTTTATTTGTTTTGTTCCATCTTTATTTTTATTTTATTTATTTTGCATGCATGGTCGTAGGTCATTATTACCTAATCTTGAACCTATAGACCTTGAACTTGAGAAAACACTTCGCACACACAAGAACGTTAAAAATAAATTTGAAATGGATTTACAAGCACCACAGGAGAGGCCATTTAAGGATTATTTTAGTCCTTTAGCTAATTTGAGCACATCATGCATAAGATACCCAAATGTAGCTGCTAGGAGTTTTGAACTAAAACCTAGTGTGCTAAATTGTCTCCCCACATTTTATGGCCTAGAAAATGAGGATCCATATAATCATCTGAATGATTTTCATGCCATTTGTCAAACTTTTAAATATGAAAATTTTTCAGACGATGATGTTAAACTCATATTATTCCCATTTTCTTTAAAGGATAGAGCTCGTTCATGGTTAAATACTTTACCTGCTAATAGCATTTCATCATGGGAACAAATGGTAACGAAATTTTTGAATAAATATTTCCCAGTGCATAAAACCAATGCTATTCGCAGGGAAATTTCAGAGTTTACCCAAAGAGATGACGAGCAATTTTTCGAAACGTGGGAGCGATTCAATGGGCTACTCTTGAAGTGTCCACATCATGGGTACGAAAAATGGCACCAATGCCAATACTTTTTGGAGGGATTATTGTCGAATGTGCAAGAATGGCTAATGGCAACAAGTGGAGGAGAGCTAATGTCAAAAAGTGCATCAGAGATTTGGGAATTTTTCCAGCGACAAGCAGATAATTCCCAACAACGGAGTCGATCACTCAGGAATACTAAAAGAATTAAAGGAGTGAATGAGGTTCACATTGGCGAGTCAACTTCGGGAATCAAAGAAGTCAAGGAGATGGTTGAAGGTCTTGCTCGACAAATAGCATCGTTATCGACTGCTAAATCAACAGAACCACATGACCATGACTCATACCTAGATCAAGCCAATGCCATAGGTGTAATGAGAAAGCCATCAAATTACAACCCATACTCCAACACATATAATCCTGGATGGAGAGACCACCCCAATTTTTCATGGTCTCAATGATTCCAACAGAATGGACCAGCAGCTCCAGCTCCACCAATGCAACAAATTCCTCAAAATCCTCAAGCCTCTCAGCCACCATTCAGACCATACAATCAGAACCAGAACTACTCTCAACCCCGACCATGGGAGGATGCATTCCAGAATTTCAAGAATGTTACTCATTCTACCATTGAGCAACAGAATCGCACCATTGATGGACTACGAAATGAGTTGAGAGCAGGCTTCAATTCTCAAGCTCAATCAGTTTCAAGCCTCGAGAAGATGGTGGGACAACTTGCTTCTTCAGTTCAGACCTTGGCAATGACTGTTGAGAAAAGAAAATTTCCAAGTCAACCAGTGCCTAATCCTCAAGGAGTACATGAAGCAAGTACCAGTTCACCACAGCAGCATGGAGAGGTCAAAGCAGTCATAACCTTACGAAAAGGAAAAGAAGTCGACAACAAAGTGGAGATGCCGGTGACAAAAGAAAATCAAATTGTACCTGTAAATGCTGAGGACTCACCACCGGAGGAGAAAGAAGAAACCAACCCACGAGAGTACATTCCCAAGGCTCCATTTCCTCAGAGGTTAGCTAAAGGAAAAAAGGGAAAATCCACAGGTGAGATTCTCGAAATCTTCAAACAGGTAAGTGTTAACATCCCTTTACTTGATGCTATAAAGCAAGTTCCATCTTATGCCAAGTTTCTTAAAGACCTTTGTACTAAAAAGAGAAATATGCATGTTCAAAAGAAGGCATTTTTAACAGAAAATGTTAGTTCTATACTCCAACATAAAATTCCTTTAAAATGCAAAGACCCAGGCTCCCCCACTATCTCATGTAGTATAGGGAACCACACAATTGAGAATGCATTGTTGGATTTAGGAGCTAGTGTAAATCTTTTGCCTTACTCTGTATTCGTGAAACTTGGACTGGGAGAATTACACCCAACTCCAGTGGTGTTACAGCTTGCAGATTGGTCCACGAAAATACCTCGTGGTATTGTGGAGGACGTGCTTATCCAGGTAGACAAGTTTTATTTTCCTGTTGATTTCATTGTAATTGACACTCAACCAATACAGGATTCAAGGAAGCACATCCCTATTATTCTAGGCCAACCTTTCTTGGCAACTGCAGATACTCATATTCAATGCAGGACCGGAAATATGCAGTTGTCCTTCGGCAACATGACTATGGAGCTAAATATTTTCAACATTGCCAAACAACCTCACAGTACAGATGATGGAATTGTTGATGTGGATTTAATAGAAACAATAGTTGATAATACTTTTCTTTCAAACCTTAGTGATGATCATTTACAAACATGTTTAACTCACTTTGGTTTGAATTTTGATATTGACAGATCGGTCGATGAAGTCAACGCCCTACTTGACTCAGCACCATCTATGGACACTAATAAATGGAAGTCAAGAGTAGAACAACTAGCACCATCAGAAAAGAAACTCATCCCATCATCAGAATCACCACCGAAACTCGAGCTCAAACCATTACCCAACACTTTGGAATATGCGTTTTTGGGAGAAGAAAGCACTATGCCGGTAATCATCTCATCATCTCTAAATGACGAACAAAAAGGTAAGTTGTTGGATGTTTTAAAAGAGCACAAAGGAGCATTATGATGGACCATAGCAGACATAAAAGGTATAAACCCAGTAGACTGCATGCATTACATTCATCTTGATGAAAATGCTAAATCTACTAGGGAAATGCAACGTCGGTTAAATCCTAATATGAAAGAAGTTGTTAGAACAGAAGTCCTTAAGCTATTAGACGCATGTATCATTTACGCAATTTCTGATAGTTCATGGGTCAGTCCTATACAAGTTGTCCCCAAAAAGTCAGGAGTCACAGTAGTTACCAATGCTGATAATGAATTGATACCAACTAGAGTAACTACAGGATGACGTGTATGCATTGATTATAGAAAGTTGAATTCTGTCACACGTAAAGACCATTTTCCTTTACCATTTATTGATCAAATGCTTGATAGATTAGCAGGCCATGAATTTTATTGCTTTCTAGATGGCTACTGAGGATATAATCAGATTCCCATAGCACCAAAAGATCAGGAGAAAACTACTTTCACTTGCGCTTTTGGCACTTTTGCATATAGGAGAATGCCATTTGGATTATGTAATGCACCTGCTACATTCCAACGATGCATGTTGAGCATTTTTTCTGATATGGTTGAACGATTCCTTGAAGTCTTTATGGATGATTTTTCTGTCTTTGGTGATTCGTTTGATCAATGTTTACATCATCTAACGCTAGTTCTGCAGAGATGTACCGAGAAGAACTTAGTCTTGAATTGGGAGAAGTGCCATTTTATGGTAAAACAAGGTATTGTTCTCGGTCACATCATTTCAAGCAAAGGTATTGAGGTTGACAAAGCCAAGGTGGATCTCATTTCTAATCTTCCTCCACCCAAAACAGTCAGAGAAGTAAGATCTTTCCTTGGGCATGCTGGTTTCTATAGACGTTTCATTAAAGATTTTAGCAAAGTTTCTAGACCCTTATGCAATTTACTTGCTAAAGATGTACATTTTATCTTTAATGATTCATGTCTTGTGGCATTTGAAAAATTAAAGCAGTTGTTGACATCATCACCCATCATTCAGGCCCCAAACTGGAGCTTACCATTTGAGCTCATGTGTGATGCATCTGATTATGCCGTAGGAGCAGTATTAGGACAAAGAGTTGATCGAATTCCCCATGTTATTTACTATGCTAGTATGACATTGAATGATGCACAGTTGAACTATTTAACTACTGAAAAAGAAATGCTAGCAGTAGTGTTTGCATTGGAAAAATTTCGATCTTATCTCATTGGTTGTAAAATAATTATATTCACAGATCATGCTGCTCTTAAATATCTTCTCACAAAGAAAGATGCAAAAGCTAGACTAATTCGTTGGGTGTTACTTTTGCAGGAATTTGACTTGGAATTCAAAGATAAGAAAGGGACAGAAAATGTTGTGGCGGACCACCTCTCTCGTCTCCATTTTGTCACAATTATAGAGCCATTAATATTAAATGAGTCATTTCCAGATGAACAATTAATGAGTGTGGAAGTATTACCTTGGTATGCTGATATAGTTAATTATCTTGTTACAGGTAAACTTCCAGAGCATTGGACCAAGCAAGACAAGGCTAAATTCTTTGCGGAAATAAAGAATTTCTTTTGGGATGACCCATATTTGTTCAAGTATTGTGCAGAACAAATTGTTAGATGATGTGTCCCTGAAAATGAAATTCAGAATATTCTTTCATTCTGCCATGAACAAGCTTGTGGCGGCCATTCAGTGCTAAGAAAACGGTGACTAAAGTTTTACAATGTGGTTTTTATTGGCCAACTATATTTCGAGATGCTTACACTTTCTGTTCTTCATGTGATAGGTGTCAACGAATGGGGAGTACTACACGAAGGAACATGATGCCACTAAATCTAATTTTAGTGGTTGAGATTTTTGACGTATGGGGTATTGACTTCATGGGACCCTTTCCCCCTTCTTTTGGCCATCAATACATATTGGTTGGTGTTGACTACGTCTCAAAATGGGTAGAAGCAATTCCATGTAGAACCAATGATCACAAGGTGGTGATAGGATTTTTGAAAAGCAATATTGTTTCGCGCTTTGGATTCCCTCGAGCAATAATCAGTGATGGTGGTGCCCACTTTTGTAACAAAGCATTCAAAACTCTTTTGACAAAGTATTCAATCACACACAAAGTGGCAACCCCGTATCATCCGCAAACCAGTGGCCAAATTGAGATCTCCAATCGAGAAATAAAGCACATATTAGAAAAGACGGTGAGGCCAGACAGAAAAGATTGGTCATTAAGACTTGATGATGCATTATGGGCATATAGAACGACTTTCAAGACCCCGATTGGGATGTCACCCTATAGGCTAGTGTATGGAAAAGCTTGCCACTTACCTGTGGAACTCGAGCATCGTGCATATTGGGCCATCAAGAAATTCAACTTTGACATGCAGCAAGCCAGCTCAGAAAGAAGATTACAACTGGCAGAACTTGAAGAAATTCGCAATGACGCATATGAAAATGCCAAGATTTACAAGCAACGAATGAAAGTCTTTCACGACAAGCAAATTATGAGAAAATCGTTCACTCCAGGTCAGAAAGTGCTTTTATTCAATTCTCGCTTGCACCTATTCCCAGGTAAGTTACGCTCTCGATGGTTTGGTCCCTTTATTGTTCATACTGTTTTTCCGCATGGGGCAATTAAAATTAAAGACCCAAAGAACGGTGTCACGTTTAAAGTTAATGGTCAAAGATTAAAGCCATATCTAGAGTACCAACCACATGGAGAAGACACCGAAATAAATTTGAGTGACCCACCAGATTTGAATTGATTTTTTTTCTTTTCGTTGATTTGATTTTGTTTTCTTTCTTTATATTATTCTTTTGCTAATTGAAATTATTTTTGCATAAGTGTGTTTGTTTAACTATTAAGTTTTCTCTTATCATTTTTAATCATGAGTACCTTACTTAGACCGTTCCTCCTGAACATTCTTAAACCACTTCAACGTGTCAAAACTCATCTCAAAAGGCAAATTCAATTTTGTAAAACACATCGTATTTGGGCTCTACAACCACCAGAGTTAGTAGCCTATGTTGAGGGTTTAGAACGCCAACTCAGAGACATTGAGAGAAGTGTTTACGACATCCAGTTGGAGCTTGAGGTAAATTCAATAAGAGGACGATTTTAATTTTCTTTGTGTGTTTTAATTTGTTTTTCTGTTTGTGTGCTTTAGTTTGTTACCCCGGTGAAGTGGCGGATAACGGTACTCCGTGACAATCAAGTCGGTTACTTCAGTTTCCCATAATAACTGATATTCTGAGGCGAAGGTATGGATAGAAACGAGATTCTAGCGAAGCTTCACAAGCGATTCCCTTCACTTCCTCAGAATGCCCTCCTTACGATCTATAAAGCTCGGTCCGAACGCATGCGATTGCTCATGAGGAATAACATATCTGCAGACATCCGTTGGTTAATCGAGGCTAAAGTACGATTGGCAGGTGAGTTACCTCCTAAATTTATTGCATACATGCCTAGTTGTGGTAAAGGAAATTATGCAAGAAAACGACAAGCTCGAAGAATTTCTGTTGCTTGTCATAAGTGTGCCAGAATGAGTTGCGATAGAAACCCATGTTCTTTAGGAATGGTGTCTGATAACAGGGAAGATAAGATTCAATTCATTAGGGATGGCTTAAATAATGAGTCATTGGATGATATCCTTCTGTCTCTTGAAACGCATCCCAGTGGATATGTGCAAGGAGCGATTCTTCAGTTATGACCATTATTCTAGAAAGAGCATGCACGATATAGTCTCGGGAATCTAACCATAAACGACCTTGTTTGCCAGTTTATAAGAAAACTGGATAGGAAGCCTATCCTCGACCCATAGAGGGCGTTCAAGCCGTTTCTGGACGTAAAACCAGAGGAAGATGTGAGCCATAGTCGCAACTACGTGTAAATATCCTTTTACTTTACTGTTATTTTATTTCATTTCACTGTTGTTTTATTGTTTGCATTATTGTCTTTAATAATTTTGTTACTGTTTGCTTTTTCCTTTTTACTGTTTCCTTTTTGACTCGCGAGCCACGTGCTTTACGCGTTATTTGACACTGACATGTTACCTCATTCACAGCTGTGATCCACTGTCACCAAGATTCTTAAATGTAATTTATCTTTTGTCAAGCACTCACAAATTGTTTTTGAGAAGTATCACAATGGCAGCTACTCCCAATAGACAATTCAAGAACATTTGTGTGCTTTCTGGATTTACCTATGGCAAACATAAAGAGTTCGTGGAAGCAGCCATAGATCTTGGTCGAAGCATAGCAGCGAGAAAATTACACTTGGTGTATGGAGGAGGTAACCGAGGATTATCAAAAATGGTCTTAGAAGCAGCTTTTATCAGAGGAAGTCAAGTGTTAGGCATCATCCCAAGAGTCCTAAAACCATTGGGCAGTTCGTCTAACTCATCAACTGGAGAAGAGTTAGTCGTCTCAGGCATGCAAGAAAGAATAACTGAAATGCTTAATCATGTTGATGCTTTTATTTTCCTTCCAGGAGATCTTGCAACACTAGAGGCACTTATTACACTAGCATCTTGGGCCCATCTGCACATCCACCAGAAACCCATCGGTTTGTTAAATGTCAATAACTTTTATGATGGCTTTATCGCATTTCTTAACCATGCAATAAAAAACTATTTCATTCCTTATAATGTGAAAAAACTCTTTATTTGTGCTCACACTGCTAATGAGCTACTTGATATGTTACAAGCTTATAAACCGGAGCCAGACCCCTGGACCTTTGTGTTGGAGCGACCAAATAATGATGGTAACAGTAGCCGCAGTAAGAAGTAAAAATTAGATTTAACTCTCCGCCTGTAAATATTTTATTATGTGTTGCACCATCCATGTGATGTCTTCTAAACTCTACTTCTTTCGTTTAAAACATTGAGGACAATGTTTCCTTCTGGTTGGGGGGAGGGACTAGTCGACAATTGTGGAATCTTGGTTAAGTTTTTACTGATTTTTTGTTGTAGAAACTAACTGTTGCTAACGTTTTGTGTTGAAGATGGCTGAATATGGAGTGTAGTTACTCTAGAAACGCATCTCCATCGTTTAAAAAAAAAAAAAAACCATTTTCTTCCTCTTTCTCCTTTATAAATATATATTTTCAAATTTTTGAGTCGAAGATGGCTGAATATGGAGTGTAATGCCTCTAGAAACGCATCTTCTTAGTTAAAAAAAAAAAATTTTCTTTTTCTAATTAATTTTTCTACATCATTTTCACATTTCTACATGCATATTTTCCTTTCATGTTTAGAATATGTTGGGGGGTAGAATGCTGTTTAAAAAAAAAAAAAAATTGTGTTATTTGTTTTAACATTGGATGACATGATTAATTTCAAATTTTAGTATTTGTATTATCTTTGGTCTTAAGTGATGTTACGCTATGTTTGCTACTTTACATGTTGATGTCGGAGACAAATATGAGTTGCTTGAAGGAATGAACATGTCATAAATAAGTGCCAAGTGAGTTGTTGAGCCTATCATTTTCTTGGAGAGTAACCCTTTTGCCCATTCTCTATACAGCTTAGCATTTTATTATTTTATACACGATCTCTAGATTTCTTTTGAGTTAACCCTTTAAAAAAAATGGTAAAATAAAAAAAAAATGTGTGTTGCTACATTGGGAGGCCCATCTAACTAGTAGATATGGATAATTATTTAGAGCCCTAAAAGACGATGGAAATGCCATCTTTGATTCGTTTGAGCCTTTCTAGCCATCCTTTTTATTAAATATCCATAGTTACCCCTTTTGAGCCTTTAAAAAAAAAAAAAAAAAAACCTTTTCTTTGTCAACTTATCATCTTGACCCACTCCGATTTTGAGTATTACCCGATGTCTTATAAGTTCCATCACCTATTTATGTTTGAGAAAAATGTAAATAAATATTTTGTATAGTGAAGTTATGCCCAACAAAAGCACAAAAAAAAAAAAAATTGTTGTTTCAAAAAAGAAAAAAAATAAAAAAAATAACAATAATAGGTGAAATCCACCTTGCAACTTCCAAAAAAAAAAAAAATTCTCTGCATTTTTCTCAAACATACACTTTGTTTTCTTTATTTCCTTTCTTTGTTAGCCATATCCCTAGCCTACGTTACGTCCTAATAAAAGTCCTTCTTGATTTTAGGGAGCTATAGTTTGAAGTAGAAGCTAGTTATATGGGCTAAAAAGATGTAGTGGTGCATAATAATAAAAGAAAAAGAGATAAATAAAATGGGTTGACTAGCATTTTTGTTTGACTTGAGATCGTATTATTTCTAAGCTGAGGGCATATTTATTTCATCTTGGTGAGAGCATGTGATATCACTTCTTTATTATTTTCTCTCAATTACCATTCATTGGAGTGACTATTTTTATTGGGTTTAATTTCTTTGTGAGAGTGTCACTACTTCCAGTGAGATTTTGGGGTTTGACATGTCATTCTTGAAAGTAGCTATAACAAAGTCTACTGGGCTAATTCATGTGGATGGTTGATGTGGGTGTGATGTTTCTTTAGACTGTAGATAATACTTATACTTTTATTTGATTGCTATCATTAATCTGATTGAATAAACACGAGTGTTTCTATTAAAAAAAAAAAATCATTTTGGATTTGAATTTCGTTTTCGCTTTATTTACTAGGGACCAGCAATAAGCTGGTTGGGGGGTGTGTTGAGTGTTAGAAAATGTATATTTATAAAGGAGAAAATCATCATTTTACATTTCAAGTTTTACTAACAACCCTTACTTTTATGTATTTAAGCTTCTTACAATTTAATTATGTGTGTTTGATTTTAATTAAGTATTTTATGTATTTTAGGGGCATCATGGTCATTTCACAATAAACGAGAAGTCAGACGGCAAAACGGACATCACTTTTGAACTCAGGACGGTCGAAAACCTTAGGAGGAGCATAAAAGGAAAAATAGTACTATTCACATGTACGGTACTATTCACGTATACGGTACTGTATATGTTACTGTTTACGGCACTGTTCACATAGACGGATCGATGACGTGGCATTGACCGATGATGTGGCATTGACTGATGAGGTGTCACGATCTTGTTGGACTAAAATTCTTATGTACTGTTGATGGTGACGTGGCAGCATATCAGTGGACGAAAAATCTCGCGTACGGTGCATGCATCACACAGGATTATTTTCAACCAAACTGCGTTACTGTTCATCCGGGTCAAACCGTATTACTGTTCATCCACGTGGTCAAACCGTGGACTGTTGACTGATGACGTGGCGCAATCCTGAGCGTCCAAACTGTTTTTAATCCGATGGCCATGATTTACTCTATGTATCTATAAAAAGGGGGCCTTCCCCCCCTAATTTGATAGCTCTGAATCTATTTTTGAGATCCATTTTCTGTAATTCCTTCTTCATCTTGTATTTTCTTTGTATTTTAATAAATTCTCATTTTACCCCTAGTTCAATTATGAGTAGCTAATTTCCTTTCAAGCTTGGGTTGAAGGTGAAGTCTCAACATGTGTCATGGGCTTTATTTGGTAAATTTATTTTCTTTTCCCCTCTAGTTTTTGTGGATGATTTGACTTATCGTCGACAAATAATACTGATCTTGTCTAGTACCGCCTTGGTTTCACCGGCCCTCTAGTACAAGGTTATTATTATTTGGTACGATAAACCCTTAGCACCATATTGATTAGAGCGTGGTTCATGAGGTGTGGATTCCCCCCTCATGATTTAACTGGCATTAATAATGATTATTTAGCCCATGATGCATGTTGATACGGATCCAGATACCCAAGTACGTCATTTCAATAGAATTCTCTTCAATTTATTCTTGCCATTTCAATTCCAATTTTAGAATTTATTCTCGCCATTTTAATTTAAGTTTTAGCATATTCCAATTCATTTCCACCACAAATCCAACCACCCATTTACAAAATTAATTCTACACACAATTAAAATCCACCTCCTCGTGGGATCGACACTCGTCACCATTGATCTATACTACAATAGATTCGTGCGCTTGCGAGTACATTAAAATTTGCACAACAATAGGAAGAGAGGTTCTTTCATCTTCCCTCAACAATGCCACTAGGGCCTAATTTTAATACCACAATCTCATATTTAATTATGCAACCTTTTGTTGAGTGCCTTTTGGCTTCTTCAAATTTTATTATGCTAGCAATTAAACTTTAGTGCCTTAAAATACATCAACTAATTAACATAGGAAGAGAGGTTCTTTCATCTTCCCTCAACAATGCCACTAGGGCCTAATTTTAATACCACAATCTCATATTTAATTATGCAACCTTTTGTTGAGTGCCTTTTGGCTTCTTCAAATTTTATTATGCTAGCAATTAAACTTTAGTGCCTTAAAATACATCAACTAATTAACATAGGAAGAGAGGTTCTTTCATCTTCCCTCAATCTCATCTTTTATATTTTATATTTTCTAAAATATCTAAAATATTAGTGGATATTCTTTGTACATGTTTCTTCCTCTTTCTATTTAAATCCAACAATATGTAACCATTAATAATAATTAATTATAAGTATTTTGATGCATTCATTTATTTTATTATGCTAGCAATTAAACTTTTGTGGCTTAAAATACATTAATTAATTAATATAGGAAGAGATGTTCTTTCATCTTCCCTCAACAATGCCACTAGGTCCTAATTTCAATGTCATAATCATATATTTAATTATGCAACCTTTTGTTGAGTGTCTTTTGGCTCCTTCAAATTTTATTATGCTAGCAATTAAACTTTAGTGGCTTAAAATACATAAATAAATCTATATCTATCTATATATATATATAAAGCTGGGACTAGAGGAGGTGATGTGGCATCACTATTTCTCATCTTCTTGTATTCTTTATTATCTAATAAATTGGTTGAGATTAAAAAAATAATTACATTACAAATTATTAAAAATAAAAGATAATTATTAGATTATAAAAAATTACATGTCTCTTCCTCTTTCTATTTAAATTCAATAATATGTAACCATTAATAATAATTAATTATAAGTTTTGAAACATTCATTTATTTTATTATGCCAACAATTAAACTTTAGTGGCTTAAATACATCAATTAATTAGTGGAGGAAGGAAGGTTCATTTATCTTCCCTCAACAATGCCATTAGGGCATAATTTTAATGCCATAATCTCATATTTAATTATGCAACCTTTTGTTTAGTGCCTTTTAGCTTTCTTCAAACTCTATAAATATTAAGTAGTTAAGATTTGCGGCATCATTATTTTTCATCTTTTTATATTCTCTATTATCTAATATATTGGTTGAGATTAAAAAATAATTACATTACAAAATATTAAAAATAGAAAATAAATAGAAAATAATTATGAGATTATAAAAGATTACATGTCTCTTCCTCTTTCTATTTAAATTCAACAATATGTAACCATTAATAATAATTAATTATAAGTTTTGAAACATACATTTATTTTATTAAGCCAACAACTAAACTTTAGTGGTTTAAAATACATCAACTAATTAATATAGGAAGGAAGGTTCCTTCATCTTCCCTCACCAATGCTACTAGGGCCTAATTTTAATGTTATAATCTCATATTTAATTATGCAACCTTTTGTTTTGTGTCTTTTGCCTTCTTCAAACTCTATAAACATTAACTATTTAAGATTTAATATGTTTGGATTTTTTTATTATTTAACCAGCATCCTCTTTAGAAATGTTATTGTGTTTTTATTTTTTGACTTATTTGAATTTTTAGTATTGTGTGCTTTATGGAGTACTCTTTTTTTAATGAGTTGAACAATAATAAAGATAGTTGAATGATAAGGGTTAGGCTTTGTAGGATGTGGGAGTCTGTTAATACCAAAAAGAATGAAGAATTGATTAGTGTGAACATAATTTTTATTGATGAAAAGGTTGTGTACACTTAACTGTACACATTAATATATATTTTTAAAGTTAACAAAAAAATAATTAACTTTCAAAAATAACATTATTTTTAAAAAGATGCGTCATCTTTAAAAAAAATCAATTCATATTTTTTATTAGTTTTATCAAGTGCAAAGTAAGAAAAAAGATAAAACTAAATCATTTTTTTAAAGCTGCGCGAAGCGCGGTTCTATTTCCTAGTTGAATCAATAATTGTACATATTTTAAAGGCGTATTTTTTCCCAATACTAGTACAATATGTTGAATTTCAGTAGGGCCACTCTTGTGAATGTAGGGTACGTTTGAAATATTGTATTATATTATATTGTATTGCATTATTTTAATACTGGTGTATTGTATTATGCTATATTGTATTAACACTATATTATAGTAATGTTATATAATATTTGGTGCTATACTGTATCGTATTAATTTTTTGTGATTAATTTAAATTATATATTATATTATATTATATAAGTATATTTAAATTATATTAATTTTTTATATTATCATTAATTTTTAGTTAATAGTATTCAAATTTAAATATTTATTATTAGTTCTATTAAAGTATAAATTTATTCCCGTAAAAAATTATAAATTTATTAATAGATTATAATGTAGAAATAAAAAATAAAAAATAATATAATATTATATCAAATTAAAAAGTTATATTTATTTATTATTATTATTATAAAGCAAAAGCAATTAATGCTGCCCCTTTAATCCATTCTCATGGTCTTCCAAATATAGCATTAGTATTAATTTAATGCGAATAATATTTTAATACCCCGGAATACAATGCATAAAAAATATTGGTACAACAATTGGACTTCTGACACTGTGATTGCCATCAGACCACATCAAGAAGCAGAAACAATTGCTCCATTTGGCAAACCTTTTCCAGTGACAGTAACACTGAAAGACTTCTTCTCATTCAAGGACCTAAAGGAGAGAGCTTCAGGCACAACTTTGATACTAAATATTTTCGAATTTTGCAAGATTTTTGCCTTGTAAATGGAGTTTGCAAGGCCAACGTTAGTAACAGTCCTTGGAAAGTTGCTTGCGAAAGACTTTCCTAGGGAAACTTGAGCTGCCATTGAAGAGTAATTGAGATCTTTTGGTGTTGCTTTATCTGAGCCTTTAAGACAAGTGCTGATTTTTCCTGATATTTTGCCAATATTGCCCTCATCGTAACCAATGTTGCAGAGCATTATTATGTAATCTTGTTCGAAAGTTTCATATACAAGTCCTGGATTTACAGCTTCAACATGATTGATATGCCCAAACCAAATGCAAATTCAGCATCTTTATTTTTGGAAAACTTCATGGGCCATCAACAAAATTTGGTGATTTAAGAACGCTAACTTTCAAATTAAGTTATCCGATCATATTATGTTTTGATGATAGAAGATTAGGTTACCAGTAGTCATTATAGCTGATTGGATTGCAGAAGGAGACCAGTCGGGATGGAACGATTTGACATATGCAGCTACTCCAGCAGCATGAGGACAAGACACGAATGTTCCAGATAGTATAGTGAAATTACCTAGCCTCTTAAATAACGGATCGACATGAATCACACCAAAAGGAGAATATGCAGCCAGTATATCTACTCCGGGGGCGATTATATCCGGCAGAATTATGGTAAACAACCATCAAATCAGCATAAGCCATATAAATATTTCTATTATGAAACAACACTATGTTTTAAAATAATATATACACCTTCAAGATATCTGGTGCAATTTCATTTGGCCCGCGTGAAGAAAAGCCAGGAACGACAGGAACATGAGAATCCTTAATTGTTTCAGTAGTTAATATTTCTGCTTCGCGCTTTCTGTAATCCAGTTGCAAATGTTGGATTATTTTTCTTGAATGAAATTAAAATTAATCAGTGTTAAAATGTTATTGCTCAAATTTGTTAAGCTTTAAAAGGCTGTCTATACCATAAAATATAGAAACCATTTGTTTGGGGGAATTGTGGAAGCAAATGTGGACCAATGGCTGGCAAAAAGGAGTCAAACAATTGAAACCACTACAAAAACAGAGTGGTAGGACAGCTAGAGGAGGACTAGGAGGCAAGCTCTTTGCAAAGAGTGGCGATTTCGGAAAGACATGATATCAAAGGGCATAATTAGAACTTAGAATTTTGGTTATTAAATGCACACGTAAACAGTACATGCTATCATTTGTAAAATAAAAAATATCTCACCTTTGGTTAAATATAAGGAACCGATAGTAAGAAAGATTCATGAATTAAGTTAATAAATAAGCGCCACGTCAGCTATCCTCTGAAGTGGTCTAAAAAGTAGTAAGATCACAAGATGGAGGTAATTCCACGTGTATAAAGCAAGGGAGCAAAAGGGTGGTTAGTGGTTTGCTTACTTCCCAAGTTTAGGAATATCGCTATCTTGAGACTGCTAATCCAATTACTCAAATGAGGGAGGGAAGCCACTAATTAAGTGCCATGTGTATAAAATTACCAAATGGCCCTAAGGCACACTCCACATAAGCATAAGGTTCGTTCTAACAGTAACAACTATCCATCATCTCACATTTTTGCTCATCTTTTTCTTCTTTCTCTGACCTTGTCCTCCATTGTTTAAGGCTTTGAGATCCCTTGCGACTTTAAACAGCCTTTTGTCTTTTATAGTCTGACTTGAGCGTCGGAGTGAGGTCACGACCTCCGGCGGCTCCACCCCTAACGCTAGCATCTAGCTTTGTTTTGCAGGAGTCGTTTGGTTCCAACTTGGTCCTCTTCATCAATAATCACCCAACACACTTAACCTCCTCCGTTTGGGTGAGAACACTTCAGACATAGTTAGGCAACCTCCAACATCAATTCTCCTTTCCTTTATTTTTTTTGTTTGGTTGGTCAGGTTAAAGTCCAGCACAAAATCACTACTTGTTGCAAGCGAAATTTATGCCACCTTTGCAAGCGCCTTTCTACTTCTTGGGAGCAGGGCCAAAGCCTTCATCTCTCCGATTCAGGACATATTCCACTGTCGGTGACGCCAACTATAATAGCACTCTCGATACCATATTTTCCACTAATAGATTGATTAAAACCCATGAAATCCCAAGATCTTGTCGTATAGAGTTGGAGTGTTCTACCTGGAAAAACCGATACAACGTCTTCCATGCCTGCATGTCACAGTTACAAAAATGAAAGCCATAATTCATATATATATATATATATATATAAAAGAAAGTACTGTGCAATACTTACTGGCCAGCTTTTGCCTCTCATGATCAGTGAGCTTGGCTGCAAATCCACTGAAACTCCTTTTGTAACTTCTAACCAATACATTTTCTAGACGAAAAAGAAATTGAAATTAAATCAATTTTCGACAGAAAAATTAAGAAAGGCAGAAAATTTGAATAATTTTGAATTTCTCTCAAAAATTAAATATGACATACATATTACTATTAAAAGCAATCATAAAATTATGATAGGAAAAATTTAATCATTAATAAATGCATTGATATAAACAATGGATAAACTATTAGTGATGTACTTATTTTTATTATAATTATTTCTTTTTTTTTTAGTAACATGCCGTGATTCCAATATGACATGTGGCACAATTATCAAGAATCAAACCCTTCTCGATCTGTGTGCTTATAAAATGTGAGCTCAGCTCAGCATTTAAAATTTGTGCTGATATTCTTGCATGAGTTGAGAATATTAAATGCCTGCTAAGTGAACCCCTAACAAAATTATTTCTTAGCTTATCATTTTTAAAAACTTAACTACCAACAAAGTGTTGGCTCCACTGACAATGGAGTTCCCTTAAGTAACTTGACTGGGTTTGCTCCCCAGTTCGAGTCGCAGGGAAGTCGCATTTGTTGGGAGAACCTGTGCCTTCCGGTTCGAGCGGGGACTTCTAATCTGGGTTGTGGTACGGGCTTAAATGTGCCTCCCATAATTGCGGCCCTCCCCAGAATACCTCGTGGATAAGACCAAAAAAAAAATTTTTAAAAACTTAACTGAAAATCTTACATGAGCAGCGTCTCTACGAGTACACTCCCATGCTCTGAACAACGAGCATAAAAGAGAAAGTTTACTACTTTTGTAGAGGCAAAGAAAAATACTTCAATATTGATGGGATATCAATATCATTAGGTAAAAGCAAAGGTATGGGCCAACATGGTCCTTGGCCCAGGTAGCCCAACATTTTTGTTGCCCTCTATGTTGGATATTAACATTTGTTGTTACTTATCAAATAAATTTAAGAAAGAAGTTTGGAATTAGTCTCTTCTTTTTAACTAAAATATAATGCGAATTATTTATTTAAAGTAGCTTAACACAATCAGTACCTCAACACAATCGTAATTTTAATCTGACAATAATCTAATTTTTTTTTTTATAAATAAAAACGTTTATAATACCAATCCTGAACAAAATTTTAATTACATGCATGGCTGCTTGTCGTTTGGAGACATGTTAATCCCCACCCCTTACAACCACTTTGTCCACGATGTCAAAGTCTTTGAGAATCGCTAATGGTTTTCCCAAGAAGCGTCTTCGACTAATGCCCCCATGCTTTTAACCAGTATCGTGAAGAGATGTGAGCTGTAGCAAATGGGTTGGTCTCCCCTCTGGGGAAGAAGTACATTGGAGAGTGGAGATGCAAGGATTGAAGTTCCGTAAGGATTGTTTGAAGGGTGGCGTCAACTTGGTCAAAGCTAGACTCGTGTCTAGCAAGTTAAAAGATATCCATCAGGTACCATTTAAACCCACAGCTGATGGGCTTTGTTAAAAGAAAAAAAAAACGAATAAATAAAAGCCACAATGAATTTGATAATTAAACTTTTTTTTACAGATGCGGCTTTTGGTAATGTCAAACCCGTACCAAATCCTACCCGTTAACATCCCTAACTACATTGCAAACAACAAAAGACATACTAAACAATAACGGGAACATTGCACGCGTTGTTTGAAATAAACTAGACTCATGTATAGCAAGGATTTCGTGAATCTCTTCGCGAAATTCAGCATTTGATTTGTTGCGTGTTGCCATGGATCATTTGACGGCTCGAATACCACTTGATATCTAATTCTAAAGATTTGATGCTACAGCAGTAGGGGAAAGAAAAGGATCACACAATGATATTTTTTATTAATTTCTTTTTTCAAGAAGACACGATACACAGAAGTAAATAAAGAAAATCTCTTGTATATCTCAAGAGATTTTATAAGTTGAACTAAAACAAACAGAGACACTCACATAATTGACAGGTATTAATAACCCATCATTTTATTTAATTGAACATAATTCGAAAGAGTAAGATAGCACTTAACCAGTGTGATCGAGATTTCTTCCGTATTGAGGGACGACAATAAGATCCAGATTGTCATCCACGCTCTCATCATCAATAATGCTGTACATAGTTATTGGGTTACCCTCAGACCATTCGTTCTTACCTGAAAAAATCATAACAACAATTGTATTCATAAATACATATATTAAAATAAAAATTATAAGTGACATTCAGCTGAACATGGCGTAAGAACCTGGATAAGGAGTTTCCATATTCTTCAAATTAGAAAAGATATCTTCAAACTTCTGGTGAACCGTATACAAAACTTCAGTTGCTTTTGCTTCTGGTTTTATAATATGCTCCAGATATATTTATATACACATTCACACAAGTAGAGGACGTGGGTGATTGAGGACGTGCATGCATTGTTTGTCAGCATGATAGTGTTTGTCGGCAATAATTTAGTTACAAGACAAACTAATTGCAATTATAAGGCTAATAATTGCAATACTAATAATAATAATTTTTAAAATAAAAATAATCACAGTTAATACTTGTCGGCAATAATTGAATTACAAGACAAACTAATAGCAATGATAGAGTCATAATTTTCTTCCAGAACATCAATTCTGTTGAAAAAGAGTTGAATCAGTGGCACTCCTATGAAATTCTTAACCCCTCTCATATTGCAATTACTTTAAAGAAAAAAAAAATCTAATTATACACTCTATTTCTCTATCTAACTCTTTACATTCATGCAACTACATCAAAGTGTTTTATATTTTTTTTTCTCACAAATACTTTTGCATTCTAAACTTTTTTTGTTTTTTATGGCTTACAAGGAGGCTCAGATTCTAAACTTTTCTTTAATTTAGAAAAAAAATAACATAATAGCCATTTGAGTCCACTTTTAATTCTATTTAGTTCATATATATGATTCTCTTTAGTTAAATATATATGATTTAATAATTCAAAAATTTATAAAAAAAAAATTGTAATTGGAGTTGTTTGGAAGAAACAGATTTTTTTTTAAAAAAAATTTCTTGAATCAGAAAGAAACTAAAAAAATGGAATAAGATATTTTGGAAAGTAAAATAGGTTTTGACAGAGAAGAGCTTGAAAATAAAATTACAGCGGTGCTAACAGTCCCAATCTTTGAAAAATATATATGGCCAGAACTGACAAAATGCTGATCTATTTAATTTTTGATAACGATGATTAGCACTTGTCCATTTCTCCTTAGCTCTGTCACTTTCCTTGATGCATACATTACTTGAAAGCTCCATCTTCCTCTAGCTTCCTTTTGTGAAATCGTACTAACGAATAACAGTAGCCTATTAACGAATTAAGATATAATGCAATATCTTTGAGTAGAAATTCGAATAATCTCATTTTGACTTTGAGCAAGCTTTTTAGTTTACTTCATTTCCAGAAGCTATAGAGGCCGCATGGGTTCCATGACCCTCGTAATCCCTAGCAATATTATCATACACAACAGGTGTTGGGTAATATCGAGCTCCAATTATTTTGCTGCAATACATCAATCAGTGTTAAAATGTTATTGCTCAAATTTGTTAAGCTTCAAAAGGCTGGCTATACCACAAAGTATAGAAAAACATTACTTGTTGCAAGGGAAATTTATGCCACCTTTGCAAGCGCCTTTCCACTTCTTGGGAACAGGACCAAAGCCTTTATCGCTGAAACTCTTGCTTTCAGGCCAGATTCCAGTGTCTATGATGCCTACTATAATATCACTCTCGACACTGCGTTTTCTAGTAATAGATTGATTAAAACCCATGAAATCCCAAGATCTTGTCGTATGGAGTTGGAGTGTTCTACTTGGAAAAACCGATACAACTTCTTCCATGCCTGCATGTCACAGTTACCAAAATAAAAGCCATAATTCAAATATATATATATAAATATAAAGGAAAGTACTGTGCAATACTTACTGGCCAGCTTTTCTCTCTCATGATCAGTGAGATTGGCTGCAAATCCACTGAAACTCCTTTTGTAACTTCTAACCAATACATTTTCTACTGGGCTGCTCTCACATATTGAGATAGAGAGAAGAGAGTTTAGAAGAGAATTTAAGCAAATAATTCGACTTAACTTTACGAAATACCACCTGCCCTCAACAACTTCTTGCAAAATACTCTGATGCTGTGATGATGTTTCATATTCCCCTCTAGAGAGTGACCCCAAGTAGACAATATAGACTTGCATCATTTATAATTGTTTTTAAGACGAAAAAGAAAATGGCAAGTATATATAGTTTGTAGATTTAAAATTATTCGCAGCTGTGGACGTCTGCACTCGCGCGATTGCACGCCTTTTCACCATTGTAAAGGTCATATTAGCACTTTATAAAGTGCGATTCCCGCACAAAAGAATATTTTGGAGGAAAATGTATATATGTTCATTAATCATCAAGAAATTCAGAGCAACTAAGGCTGAAGAACGAAGATCCATACTTGCCTTTCTATCGTCATGAGTAGTAGTGGCACCACCCAATATCGTCATTTGGAGGAAAAGAATGAAGGACAAGAAACTGATTAGAAAGAGTCCATTCTTAGCCATTTCTCTATTCTTCTTGTTTAATTAAGTGAAACTCACTCTATTTATCTTGTGAATTGTGACATAGGGGACTGGACATGTTTAAAAAGCTTACCTTGAAATTCCAGTTATCACTTGTTCGAATCAGCAATTTCTGTACCATTATAGGATGATGTTACATAAGTTTTAGATAAATAAAGATAGGTTTAATACTGTGTAACTAAAAACTAATTAAATATTTTTCCTGTGTATTGCAAATAAGGCAGCACACATACAAGATTTTGTACCAATGCAATGAACTGTGATATTTTGAAACAAATGCTGAAGTTTTCAAAATGCATTGCCAGGTGTAATTTCCATGTCAAGGAAAATGGATTTCCTTGTAAATTTCTATGTCTATACCATTATTGGATGAACTAAGATAAGTTTTCTAATAAAGATTAATAGGAATCTGGTGTAATTAGAAACTAATTAAAATTTTCACCTGTCCATTGCAAATAAGGAAGCACACGTACAAGATTTTGTACCAATGCAATAAACTTTGATATAAAATACTAGAGTTTCCATTCAAATTGCATGCGCTTATGTAAAATGCATTATGAGTTGTTCAGTTTAGTTTCAAAAGTCTTAATGCTAATTAAATTTACTGCAATTTTTTTTAAGACAGTGTTGCAAAATGAATTGAGATGTTCTGCATGCTGGAGAGCATTTTTAAGTAGCCTTCTTTCGAAGCATCATATGGAGGTCCCGGATTTATAGCTTTAACGGGATTGATATACAAATTCAGCTTCTGGTTGCTCGTGAAAAAAAAAATGGCAACGAAAAAAAAGATGTCTCTTTTTTTTTTTTTTTTTTTCCTTGTTACTTCATTAGACTTCATACAATGAAACAACAGCAAAAACATTTCGATAGATTCAAGTTGTCATGATTGATCCTGCAGCACCCGCTTTATATGAACCTCAAAATCTTGGTGTGTCGTATCCATGGCATAATGTTTCTGTTTATTAAGCTACTACTAACTACATTGAGACGGAGAATAGAATAGTCCCTGCAATGCAAAAAGTTTCAGACCTTTCAATATTTTAGATTTTCAAACAACTCAGGAGCCGAATTGATTCATTAATTGGAACCTATTTGCTAGGAAATATGTCTTCATTTTTCAATGAAGATTTGTATCCTAATTGTTAAGAAAATTTCTATGATATTTTGTTATTTCGGAGGAATCCTATTTAAAGAATAAGTAATTTTCTCTTAAGACTTAGTTTATCTAAAGAGGAATTCAATTTATATAAGAAAATGAATAATTCTCCAACAAGAAACAATATATATGGAGATCAGGTTCACTTGGTACCAAAGAGTTCAGTTTCTCTTTATGCAAACAATTTCTAGTGTGAGAGAAACAATAAGTCAATTGACATATTGGGTGTTACTGAAATTTCAGGTGGAAGGAAAATAATAAAATGATTGCAATAATTTTTCTTAAAATGGTTTTCCTCCTATCATCCTTGGCGGCTGTAGTTTTCTCCAATATTGGAGTGTAACACCCCAAATTCACCCAAGAATCTCAAGAGCAATTTGAAATGAAACTGACATGAATCTTATTGTTATTTCTAAAAGAAAATTAATAGTAACCATAGTCGAAAAATATAACAATAATTCTCCAAACCAAAAATTTAGCTCTAAACAATAACCTAAATAGTAAAATTTATTTATCTAAAAACAAAAGCCAAGGTTTTTCAGCTAACAAATCATTTTCTCTAGACCAAAAGCCCACATCTCTAAAATCAATCTGTGAAATATTAAAGATGAGGGGTGAGTCGTTAACTCGGTAAGCAAACTCATGCATAAAGTTTCTAATAATAATAAAATATATAATAATCATTATGATGTACCATAGATCAGAAAACAGTAATAATTTCATAATCTAATACATATACATGGTAAAATATAATGAGCTAAGTCATAACACAATAATCATTTGCAATAAATAATCATTTAAGAATTAGTTTATCAATAAAACATTTTATTTGTTCAATTAGCTCATACCACATAGTGTCATCTGTATTCCCGGTGACCTAGCCAATAGTTCACTTAGGGTATTTTATCCTGTAACAATCATCAGTAGGTGCATGCAAAATAATTAGATGTTCACTTGTATAAGTAACAGTAACTACGAACTATGAGCCAAAACCTTAACTATAGTTTTCGTTCTTTCAATTTCAATCTTTCAGCAACAAAAAAGCTCTTATAAGACATTGAATTGACCAAGCTTTGCACATATATATATATATATATATATATATATATATATATATATATATAAGAAAACCATTTATTGAAAAACAGGTATTTTAACGTTATTTTAAAAAAATTTAAGAAAACATTTTAAATAACTTCAAAATCTTAAATTGCCAATCCATTTGGACAACATTATTTTATTAATAAATATTTACATATATACTTATAATTAACATTATGCATGAATTTACTTACCTTGATCCAAAGTAATTGACAATAACTCCAATCACACGAGCTCACTCTTGGCCTATAACTATCAAGACAAGATTCTTATCAATATCTTATTCAATTCTAACTTATGATAGGAAAACCCCAAAAAAAAAAAAAAATCCTTAAATCATGAACTCCTACTTAAACACATCAATTCACTAAACCATTGTACAAGAGCTAATTTCTAACAAGCTATAACTATGTCAACAAAAATTCACAAATATTGCAAAAAGCTACTTGAACATGTTAGCATTCAATATAAAAGTTAATAAGATTAATTAGAGTTCTTATACATCTCTAAAAACTGATTTTCTACAAAAACATCAAAACTATCAAGTGACGATATAAATAGAGGATTGCTGATTAAAAAATTCATAACTTTAGTTATACATATTCAAAAATAGTGATTCAAGTTTTGACAATCCAAGAGACAACAAAGAATCAGAATTAAAATTTATAAGGCATTTACTAATGAAAAAGTAACCCAAACTCGCCTCAATATCAGCCCTCGTAAATTCTATAAAACAGTTTCCAAGATTGTGGCAGCCCAACTTTATGATTTTTAATGATTTTTATAAAAATTCAAAAATTACGAACTTAAATATAAAGCAACTATACATATGTAAGTACTACAATAAAAATTCCCAGAATTTTTAGAGGTTGTTTGGGTTTTAGAATTAATTATACAAGTGAGAATTACTATTAAAAATCAGAATTTTCCAGCACCACTGTTCCAAATTTGAAAAATTGAAACAATTAATATACAATGAACTTTTAAAAGATAACCATATGTTAAAAAGATAAAGCTGTCTAGTTCAATGAACTATAGTTTTATACATGAAACTAAATGAAAATAGTAGTCGCATAATATCGAATCTATACTGTTTACAGTTTTTTGGATAACAATAGCACTACTTTCGCTCAATAACAACATAAATCAATACATGATCATGCTTTGATAATTCTTTCAATATAACACATAAAAAATCATTCAGTAAATCACATAAAATCACAAATAAAACTATAAGTTTAAAGGATTATAAATTTTACCTACCTTCAAAACAAATTCAAAACTCAAGATCTTCTTTACTGGAAAACAAGAACACAATCAAAATCTTCCCCTCTTCTTATTAGAAAACGTGAGTTTTATTCTTGTGTTTGCTGCTATATAAGCCAAGCCTTTTAATATTCTTACCCATTAGGGATTTCATTTCCTTTTTTAATAAGGTATTTAATAAATTCATAAAAAAATTAAGTCATTTTAAAATTTAAAACACACATCATTAACACAGAATACTATAGTCTATAATATATATATATATATATATATATAAAGTATTAATAATAAGAATAATACAAAATACAAGTGTTACATGGAGTTTTGCATGTAAATTTTTGTGTTATGTTATTTGAGTTTATAATTGAGACATGTTACTCCATCCAATAGACTACTTTTTTGGGTTGAATACCCAAAAATCTTAGAGTAAGCCTCTACAACTACTCGACCTCAAACCTAGAGCAATTACTTGGAACACTATGTGAAAGGGCTAGAGGATACTTTTTTCCCTTCCACAATGAAGTATTAATTGAATAACCCTATTTCACAAAACCGATATTAATTGAGTATATTTCATAAAACCCATAATTAGTGAGCATTGTAATTTCATTGTGTATAAATGTTAATAAAAGAGTCTGTGGACCAAGGCCAACTCTAAAGTATTAGGGGCCTTAGGTGATAATTTTTTATGAGGTCTTCTTATATTAAGTAATTTCAACACTCAAAGAACCATAAAAGAGCTCACAATTCAATTAATTTTAACTATATCTTAAATATCAACAATCAACAAGATAAGAAATTTCAAAAAACAAAAGTAGTCAGAAGATATCCTTTTTTATTTCCTTTAGAACTATTATTTTAAGAAACTATTTTTTGTTTTTACTTCAAAAGTAAGCCAATAAATATAATAATTTTCGTTATAGAGAAGAGAACAAGAAATTTCATAATGTTAAATAGTTAAGTTTTTTTTTAAGAATCATATAGATAAAGAATTTAGTATTTTTCTTGAAAAATATTAATGAATTAGCAGTTAGACAAAATTATTAATTATGCTTTCAATATTAAGTTTATCAAATATAGAATTTGCATAAAATTTCTTAATTGTAACATAGTTATTAATTAAAGATTGAACTTAAAAATAGACTTTCAAACTATAAGTAACTTAAAAATCTATTAATTTGAGTATACGAAGGAAATTAAAAACAAAGGGTCTTCTTAATAGATGAAGTCTAGGTGTCACAATAGAGCCTTCCTAACAAATGAAGCTTAAGTGACTACCTAATTCACCTATTCTTAAAGTCGCCTCTGCCGTGGACAATGTTACATACAATTGATATGTGCCACAATTCTTGCCAAAGGAAGACCACCTCTTACAGTATCTTGCCCTAGGCTCCATTTGGTATAGTTTTTCAAGTAAAGCTTATTTAAGTAGAGATTTTAGCCAAAAAACTTTAGTTGTTTGGTTGTTAATAAGAGTTTTTATTAAAAAAATTTAAGAAATTATTTTAACATGCAAACTTTTTAAAGTTATATTATGAAAATAATAAAATAAGATTGTTAAATAAGTAGAGAATATTTTAGATATTTAAACATTTAAAAATAAATTTTCAACCTCTACTCTTAAAAGCCCAAAATTTGATCTTTTGGTAGTAGAGGCAAAATAACTTATTTAAACTTCAAAAGCTCTATTAGAAAAACAATCATTCAAAAGCTCTATTAGAAAAAAAATCAAACAAGAATAAAAAATTATGACAAGAGAGTTTATGGGATCAAATAAGCACTTATAGTCATTAAATAAGTCATACCAAACAAGCATCTAGTCTGGAAAAAACAGATATCCTTTACTTTGTTCCCTGCAGCTGTAGAGGAAGTATGGGTTCCATGGTCCCCAATATCTCTATCAGTATAATTTCCAGCTTCTGATGAAGGGTAACACCGAGCTGCAATTATCTAACTGTTGGGGAAAAAAAAAAAAAGATCAGTCGATATCAATAATAAAGTCAGCCTTCTGTCGGGCAAAAGACATAGTAACAGGTCATACCAGCTGAAAAATCACAACTATTGAGATTATCTTTTATATGTTTAGTATATTGACGGTATCACGTTGCTTGTTGCGAGAGAAATTTTTGCTACAGTTACGAGCACCTTTCCACTTCTGATTCAGGGTAAATCCCAAAGTCAATAAGGGCTACTGTAATATCATTCCCTGCACTGCAGTTTTTGATAAGTGGATCCATTGAAACGCACAAAATCCCAAGATCTTGTTGTGTGAAGCTGGAGCGTTTTCCTTGGAAAAATAGATACAACTCCGTTCATGCCTGTATATATAGTTTGAAAATGCAAGTTTCAATTTTTAAAAATCTTCAAAATGTATCATTTATTCAAGTGACGTCTTGTAGTAGTACTCTGAAGAACTCACTAGCCATATTTTGCATTGAGACTCCTATAACTTGTAACCAATGTATATTTTACAGACCTACGCCGACACTAAACTAAAAATCTTACTTGGCGGTGTCTTCGCAAGTACACTCCCAAGCTCTGGAATAATGAGCATAAAAGAGAAAGTTCACTATTTTTGTGAAGGCCAAGAAAAACTCACCTTCAATATTGATGGGGTATCATATTATAATCTTTGGTGAATCAGAATAATCCAGAATGAACTCATGTTCAATAAGCTTCCATATTTATTTTCCTTGACATAGAATGCATCTTGCTATTAAAGCCAATCGCTGGTTGGAACTAATCAGTAATCGCCAATTTTTATATCTTTATTGGATTCATGTAGTGAAGTTTCATAATAGAGAGATTAATCGGAATCGGGTCTAATAATATGTAAATTAGATACTGCTACATCTACGGATACATTATAATTGAAATATGCAAGATTGGGATATTACTTCTAAATTTAATACCCACAGAACGAAAATAAATTTATTAATTAAATGGATATTAACTATTTGAATCAATAATTGTACATATTTTTATGGCATATTTTTTCCAATACTAGTTGTCCAATCATGTTGAATTTCAGTTTGGTCACTCTTGTGACTCTGTGAGTGTACAACAATTGGACTTCTGACACGGTGATTGCCATCAGACCACATCAAGGAAGTAGAAACAATTGCTCCATTTGGCAAACCTTTTCCAGTGACAGTAACACTGAAAGACTTCTTCTCATTCAAGGACTTAAAGGAGAGAGATTCAGGCACAACTCTGATACTGACTAATTTCGAATTTTGCAAGATTTTTGCCTTGTAAGTGGAGTTTGCAAGGTCCACATTAGTAACTGTCCTTGGAAAGTTGATCGTGAAAGACTTTCCAGGCGAAACTTGAGCTGCCATTGAAGGGTAATTGAGATCTTTTGGTGTTGCTTTATCTGAGCCTTTAGGACAAGTGCTGATATTTCCCGAAATTTTGCCAATATTGCGCTCATCATATCCCATGCTGCAGAGCATTATTATGTAATCTTGTTCGAAAGTTTCATACACAAGTCCTGGATTTACGGCTTCTACGGGATTGATATGGCCCGAACCAAATGCAAATTCAGCATCTTTATTTTTGGAAGAATTCATGGGCCACGCTACAGGCAGAGAAAAAAATTTGGTGATTTAGGAATGATAACTTGCAATTAAGTTACCCGAACATTTGTATTTTAATGACTGAACTTTACCAGTAGTCATTATAGCTGATTTGATGGCAGAAGGAGACCAGTCGGGATGGAACGATTTAACGTATGCAGCTACTCCAGCAGCATGAGGACAAGACATGGATGTTCCAGATACTACGTTGAATTTAGCTTGCCTCTTATCTTCTGGGTCGTTAGAAACTGCACCAAGAGGTGAAAATGCAGCCAATATATCTACTCCAGGGGCACTTATATCTGGCTGAATAATGTTAAACAACCATCAAATCAAGATAATTCATATATATATTTCTGTCTGAGATAACAAGTTTTAAAACAATATATATACCTTCAAGATGTCTGGTACAATTTCATTTGGTCCGCGTGAAGAAAAGTCTGCGACAACAGGAGCTTCGGAATCCTTAACAGCTTCAGTACTCAATATATTTGCTTCGGGCTTTCTGTAACCCAGATGCAAAGATTGGATTAGTTTTCTAGAATAAAGTTAAAAATAAAAGAAATGTCCAAACTTAATGTGGTTAATATATAATTATATATATTACTTTGTAGATTTCAAGTAGGAGTAGATGCTGTTGAAGTTGTCCTCGTTTAGAGCCACTGCCGGCAATGAAACAACAGAGGAAACTTTGTTGAATTCGACATCATTTAACGAGACGGATCCTTCAGCACCAGCTTTGTGAACCTCATTAAACCCGTCAAAGGATTGACATATCACAATCTTTCCCTTTGCTAACCTACTATCAATACAACCTTGGCCATCGGTACACAACCTGCGATGCAAGACGAATTCTAAATTTCTGTTTGTTTGTTTTATGAGGAATTATGAGGAGTTGAAATGAATCATTGAAGAGTTAGTAAACCTACTGAGGGTCGAAATCACTTTCGCATGGTCTTGAAACATCCATCCCATCTACCAGGGGAAACGTTTTCCCTTTCGAAGAGAAAGAATTAATCGAGTAACCCTGTTGGTGTACACAGATTGTCAGAATGCTTACTTATAGAGTATTTGCAAATACAAAATTATGTGATTCATATTACCACTAATGTCTGTCCGCTCCCAAGGACAACTTTATCGACAAATAGGCGATCTGTGTTGCTTGCTGCTACAGACATCAACCACGGAGCTACACTAACTGTGGAGCCTATGAAAGGACCACTATTGCCCGCTGAATGTAAGGTCAGTACTCCTTTTGCCATAGCGTGAAAAGAACCAATTGCAATGACATCCTCGGTAAAGTTTAGGGTATTTTGTCCTCCTAATGATATTGTTATAATGTCAACCCCATCAGCAATAGCATCGTCAAATGCACCCAATATGGCTGTTTCTGCACACCCTAATTCAGGAGAACAGACTTTATAAGCGGCAATTCTTGCGGAGGGAACTCCCCCTCTGGCAGTGCCTTGTCCCACGCCAAAAAAACTAGCATCCTTAACTTCATTTCCAGAAGCTGTAGAGGCCGTATGGGTTCCATGACCCTGTATATCCCTAGCAGTATTACCAGATATATCATCTGTTGTGTAATATCGAGCTCCAATTATTTTGCTGCAATATCATCAATAAATGTTATTTTGCTAAAATTTCTTAAGCCTCAGAAAAGGCTGGGTACATCACTAAATAGAGAAATACATTACTTGTTGCAAGTGAAATTTCTGCCACCTTTGCATGCACCTTTCCACTTCTTTGGGGCAGGACCAAAACCTTCATCGCTGAAACTCTCCGATTCAGGCCAAATTCCACTGTCTATGACGCCTACTATGATATCACTCTCTACGCTACGTTTTCTAGTAATAGATTGATTTAAGCCCATGAAATCCCAAGATCTTGTGGTGTGGAGTTGGAGAGTTCTGCTTGGAAAAACAGACACAACTCCTTCCATGCCTGCATATCACAGTTACAAAATAAAGCCATAATTCATATATATATATATGTCTATCTATACACATAGTACAATACTTACTGGCCAGCTTTTGTCTCTCACGATCAGTGAGCTTGGCAGCAAATCCATTGAAACTCCTTTTGTAACTTCTAACCAATACATTTTCTACTGAGCTGCACTCACATATTGAGAACGAGAGAAGAGAGTTTAGAAGAGAATTTACGCAAATATTAGACTTAACTTTTAAGAATACTACCTGTCCCCAATAACTTCTTGCAAAATACTCTGATGCTGTGATGATGTTTCATATTCTCCTCTAGAAAGTGACCCCAAGTAGACAATATGGACCTACATCATTTGATACTTATTTTCAGATAAACCCAAAAAAACCCCCAAAAAAAGAAGAAGAAGAAGAAGCAAGAGTATAGTCTATTACACGCCTTTCCAAAAGGTATAAAGTGTGGATATCTGCACTAGAGAATGACTTGATAGATTTAAATATCTAAACTGGCCATTGTCATTAGTTATCAATTAATATATAGGTATCATTAACCACCAGAAAATCAGGAAGAATGCTGTTCATGTAAGTATATATGATTCATTGACCATTAGGAAATTCAAAACAACTAATGCTGAAAAACAAATATCCGTACTTGCCTTTCTATCATCCTGAGAAGTAATGGCACCACCCAATATGCTCATTGGGAGGAAAAGAATGAAGGACAAGAAATTGAAGAGAAGGAATCCATTCTTAGCCATTGTTAGGTGCTTCATGTTTATTTAGGTGAAGCTGATACACACTATTTATTTTGTGAACTGTGACTTAAGAGAATTGACACGTTTGATAAGCTTCCATATTCATTTTCCTTGATATGGCAAGCATCTAGCAATTACAGCTAATCACTTGTTGGAATCACTAATTTCTATATCATTATTGGATGAGCTTAGATAGGTTTTCTAATGGAGATTAATCAGGATCAGGTGTAATAATGTGTATTTAGAAACTAATTAAATTTTGCACCCATTTATTGCAAATAAGGAAGCCACATATGAGATTTTGTACCAATGCAATGAATTGAGACATTCTGAATTATATGCTAGATTTTTCTTTCTGATTGCATGCACTTATGGAAAAAGCATTGTCAGTTGTTCTAATTATTCCACTCCTTGTAAATATCCGAAAGTCGTAATGCTAATTTTTACTTACTTCAAAGGGTTTTTTTAGGGTTTTTTTATATGTCAGGCAGTGTTGCAACATGAACCGAGAAGTTAAGGTTAATTAATCAAGGGATATTATCATTTTTCCCACCAAAGGTATTCTGACACATCATGTCAGTACCACGGTTTGGTAAAACCATCAATTTACCACTAAATGTTTAAACTATTAGCATTTTCCCACCATTCCGTTAAAACTCAGTTAATATGTAACGGAAAATTCATAGAAGGTCAATTTTACCCCTGGAGCGTAAAAGACCATGTAATTAACCTTGAGCTTATAAAATTGAGCTTTTGCTTTATCTCAGCAACAAGTTGAGTTTTATGTGATTTAAGATTAAAATATTAATCAAACTACAAAATTATGGCATTTAAGAAATTATACTTAAGTATTTACTTAATTAAAGTTTTAGTTAACCAACAAGTGACTTAGATTTAAGACTCTAGTTGATCTCTCATTTGAGAATGTTAATTCACTTACTTAGCATTATGTGGTATTTTCTTTAAAGATTTTGAATTGTTTGATGGTTGTGAGAGTAAAATTTAAAATAATAAAAACTAATATAATTATCATGTTAATGTAATAGTCTGAGTTTTAAAAAATTTTAAAAATAAATAATTTTTTCCGTGTGAAAAGGCTCGAAAAAAGGTTTATTCAACTAAATATTATTTGGTCCCTATCATTTTAAAAGTTTAATATCTTACCTCAAAATTAACATACTTTTTATTAAGCATTAACCCCTCAAAAAATTAAATCCTATGGCATTTCGCTCCAAAATTTCCAATTCTTAATTTGCCCTAACCAGAGGACCCAATCCATTTTTTTTTTAAATTTTCTCCTAAAGATTATTTGGATGTGAATAAAAAACTCATCCACTAAATTCGTGTGATAATTATATGGTCTTTTACGCTCCATGGGTAAAATTGACCTTTTATGAATTTTCCGTTACATATTAACTGAGTTTTAACGGAATGGTGGAAAAATGCTAACAGTTTAAATGTTTGGTGGTAAATTGATGGTTTTACCAAACCGTGGTACTGACATGATGTGTCAGAATACCTTTGGTGGGAAAAATGATAATATCCCATTAATCAATAACAAATTCTAATTTTTGTTTCTAGACAAAATCATATGTGAATGCTGCAGAGCAATTTTAGGTAGTCTTCTTTGGAAGCATCATATATAAGTCCCAGATTTACAGCTTGACAGGATTGATATATAAATCCAGCTTCTGGCTGCTTATCATGCAGGTAAATCAGGACATGAAAACTTATAATGACAAAAGATTATCAGTACTCATTATAGCAGATTTGATGGCAAAAAGAGAGCAATCCAGGTGGAATGATTTAACATATGCAGCTACACCAGCAGCATCATATTTAGCACGTCTCTTATCTACTATATATGCTGTCGGTAAGGGAAGCAATTGATGTATTTGCAGCCAAGATATCTACTCCAGTGCAGCTATGCCTGGCTGGAGGACATTTGAGAATCAAGTCAGAAAATTAAATAGGATAAAAAAAAAAAAAGTACGTTATACCATGTATGAGAGAAAACTTGAGATTTTGGACATCATTCACATTCATAATATCTGATGCGTATATATTTTGCCCACGTGATGAAAAGTCAACGGCAACGGGAAAATTTATGTTTGAAGGTCTCTGATGAACCTCGAAATCTTGGTCGATAGTATTACATAGCATAATCTTTCTATCTACTAAGCTACTATTGAGAAAGAATAGAACAATCCCTGCAATGCGAAGGCTCAGACCTTTCATTGTTTTACATTTTTAAACAAGTTAGGAGCTAAAATGACTCACAGAACCGATAATTAGTGAGCATTGTAATTTCATTGTGTATAAATGCTTATAAAAGAGTCCACGATACCTACCACTATTGTCTTTTCATTCCCTAACAACCTTGTATCTTAAAGACTTAAAAGTGACGATATGTGGTGTTGGCTTCAACATGCTTCATCCATGGAGACACACTAGCAATTGATCAGTTCTGGGACCCCTATTGCCAGCAGAATTTGAGGTCAGTATACCATTCTTCATTGCATGAAATGAACCAATAGAAATGGATTCATCGCTAAAGTTCAAAGCATGTGCATGCCCTATTGAAATTGTTATAAGGTCTACTCCAACTGTAGTGGCATCATGCATCATCAAAAGCATCTCAGAGATTTGCTTCTTCACATCCAGATGAAGAGAAGAATATCAGACTTTGTGTGCCACAATTCTAACATCCTTTCCTCTCTTTCCCGCTGCCGTAGAGGAAGTGTGGGACATCTGTGAACCCTCAATTTCTCTGGCGGTATAATTTCCAGCTTCTGATGAAGGGTGACACCAAGCTCTAATTATCTAACTGTTAAAAAATAAAATAAAATCATTCAATATCAATAATAAAATCAGCCTTCTATGAGGAAAAAGATATAGCAACAGGTCAGGCTAGCTGAAAAATAACAACCATTAAGATGATATTTTATAATTTAGTATATTGAGGAATCACGTTATTTGTTGCAAGTGAAGTATTTGCCATCATTACAAGCACCTTTCAAAATTCTGATTCAGGCCAAATCCCAGAGTCATTAAGGGCTGCTATAATAGCACTCTCAGCACTGTAGTTTTGAGAAGCGGATCCAATTGAACACCAAGAAATCCCAGGATCTTACTGTGTGAAGTTGGAGAGTTTTTCTTGGAAAAAGGGAGAAATTAAATGGAGAAAGTACATTATTCCACATAATCCTTCTATAGAGTAGATGTCCGGACTTTCTAAAATGCAAATTCAAGATTTTACAATGTTGCAAAATGCTAAAGTCGTATTTTAAAAAATGCAGACATCCGCAATTTAGAATGATTTTTAATCCCTATGAATTATCTGAAGTACAATTTTGAAACAAGGGCCAGTAGTTCTGCTGTTGTACTCTCAGAAACACATATATTGATACAGGGTTCATGAGTGCATGTGCACAGAATTTAGAATTTTACATGGCTAAACATGACCATAACTTTGCAGAAATCAAATGCTGATTTAAGAAATACATTTCCCAGAGGAAAAAGGAAACAGATAAGGAAGGGTTTTTAAGAAGAGAAGCATTGCCATATTACCTGGCAGCCATCAGTAGTAGTCATATCCACTAACTCTCCAAGAGTTTCCTTAAACCATTCTAGGAATTGCTTGACCTGATGTCTATAAGGGGATATGAACGCCAGCTGAGGACTTGACATGAGCTCTGGATACATGCTAATCAATTTATGAAACAGAACAAATTCAACTTCCAGTGGGCTGAGGAAAATGGTCCAAATCACGAGTAGTAAAATCTTTGATATCTTATCCAGCTTCCAGTACCTCATCATAGAACTTTCTTGAAGGTAAGATAGTTATCTGTTTCAGATGAAGGAATATTTGAATACTGATTTGGAGGAAGGCATCCTATGTTTTGCAAAAAGAGTAATGATATGCTAATAATGAGTGAAAGATAAAGAAAAAAGGAATTATTGTTGAAAATATACCAAAAATACTTACATCCGGTTCCCAAAGGAACAAGAGTTGCAGGTCCCACCTGACAATGCAAGACGACCATAAACCTGGGAAACTGAACCAATTTGAGAGTTAGACAAGCAAAAGCCACACTAAACCAGACTTATATCATAATAAATTTCTAAGCATTGTGATTTAAAAGCCTAGAAGAAGTTTACTAAAGAAGTGCTGATAACATTAGCCAGTAGCCCACAAATGTATTTCTATTTTATACCACTAGCCATTTAACCTAACCAAGAACATCATGATTATAAGAATTGTGTTATAAACCTTCAAAACAACTTTTTCTTAAGCTTATTTACCCCATGACAGCTGAAATAAGATGTGCAATAATCTCTGTTCTATAGGCACCATTTTTTAGATGCCATCATCAAATGAATTGTGAAGCCAAGCATTAGATAAAAGCTTCCTCATGTAGCACACAATTTTCATAACTTTATTACTCTCTATTCCATTGAGATGTGTGATTCTTAAATATATTCTTCCATTAATTTTGAACAAAACTGATCACATACGATATATAGTTGTAACTGAAGACAAGGGATATGCTGCCTTCAAATTGTTGGCTATGTATTGGGAATTAAAGAAGATATAAATTGCCATTATTAAAGAAAATTAGTTAAGAATATTCTCTTTCTTCTGAAAAGCTAAGAAAGAAAGAAGGATTTATTACATAAAACAAGATAGCAGATACGGAAGAGTTTTATCATGCCACACAGAGAAACAGAAAGAATAAAATAGGAGAGGGAAACCAGTAAACTGAATAATGCAATTCATTAATTCAAAAATCAGTAAATCTCTTCACAATTCATTTCAATTATCATAATAATTTTGGTCAATTTGTAGCATTCAGTAAATTTCCACCAAGGTTAAAACTTTTAGTCCAGCAATTGTTTCTAGCCAACTCTTTATAGTAAGAACATCAATTGTCTAGTCACATTACCGCACTACCACCACCCATTGCGAAGTCTTTAACAAGTAAATTACAGATTCGATGCATATTCTTTTATAAAATACTGTCAAGTAAACAAAGATCATAATGGATGGTTCTTCCAGAAGCTAATGTTGTCACACCTAAAACAAAATAGCTGGCTTGATCACCAAATGTTAGAGATCTGTCAAAGGATAAAATAACTAGTCTTACCATTCCCAATTGATAAGTAAACAGTTTCTTGATTGCCATACCCACTTAACCTTTCCACTTAAAATGTACTTCAAACCCGGCCCCCTTCTAAGCATGTCAGCGTATACAAACAGCATTTGCCAATGGTGTAAATGGTAAAGGCATGCAATAAAGATTAGTGCCCCACAGAAAACTTACATAATCAATTACCAGTTTTTCTTACCATTTTTGTCATTTCCCTCCTTTGCCAAAAAACAAAAATAGAAAAATGAAAGGATTATTTACAATAACTATATGTGAATGTAAGATGTAGACAAGTCTGGTTGCATACACAGCATTCTTTGACCAGGCGAAAGTAATCCCAACTGAGAGTGATTTTGCAGAAACGTAACATGGAAGCTTCATCTTGAGGCTTGTCTTTGTCAACAGCCATATTTCTAAACAGATAAAATCTGCCAAAATTATAATGCAGCATTCAATGAAGAAACAAGAAAATTTTTAAAAAAATCCAAATAAACAAAAAAAAATTAAAAATGCAACATTTATTAAACATTTCTAGTATACTAGAATTTAAACAATTATTGAACATTTCTGTCACACTAGAATTTAAACATTATTAAACATTTCTATTATACTAGAATTTAATGGACCAACAGTTTTAGATTAAGCAGCACAAACTGGAAAAGCAGATTCATTAACGAGATTTGAAAAAAAATAAATAAATGATTAGAGTCTTGGATTATTTTATTTTAATCCTTAATGTAATAACGTCTTTGTTTATTTAAAAAAAAAACATTAATTAGCAAAAGAAAATGTAAGAAGAACAAATAAATTCACCAAAGTATTGTTAAAAGCCAAACCGGGAAACCACTGCCTGCTTGGCTGTGATGGTAGACTTTCACAGTCGGGGACCCAGACGGTGGCGGGAAAGCGAGCGACGGCGAAGTCGGAGAGGGGACTTCGGATCCCTTCCTCCAGTCTTTGAAGTCAATAAGGAGTTTCTGAGAAATGACGATTATACCCCTATAAGGTCAAATGACAGACAGACAGTAACGGAGCGAATTTCTTAAAAATAAAATTAAAATTGAGAAAACTAGACATATGCATCTCTCGTATCTCCCTACTGAGATTTACAAAGAAACAAATTCATCTAATTCCCAAGAAAATAGATTGTTGAACAATTTTTTCATTGCGATAAACTTTTTTACGATGTATGACATGCGAAATTTTAAATTAATTCTATAACATTAATTAATGTGATCGCAGGGGATTACTGACTCAAAATTTGTACTTAGCTAACCTCTGCTGTAATTACCTTTATTCTGGCTATATGTGTTTATTTTAGATAT
Source organism: Citrus x changshan-huyou (assembly GCA_039657385.1). Classification (NCBI taxonomy): domain Eukaryota; kingdom Viridiplantae; phylum Streptophyta; class Magnoliopsida; order Sapindales; family Rutaceae; genus Citrus; species Citrus x changshan-huyou. The sequence goes on from CM077549.1 coordinate 13,122,723, forward strand.
CATATTAGTATTTCAAAATATTAATGTCTCATATTGAAGGGAAGTGAGAGCAATCACTTTTGCATTTGATTCAACATTAGTTATGTGTTTAATTTAATTACTAATTACAGTTGAATAAATCAAATCTACATATGATTTGAATTATTTAAATTGAATCAAATTATGAAACACATTCATGACTAATTCAAATTAAATAAAAAAGTGGGTGATTAGTTAAAATTAAAATAGGAAAAAGTCTTAAGAGGATTTCTCTGTACAAGAGGGACATAAAAAATCTCTAAGTATGCCTACTATAACAGTAAAGAGAGAAGAGAATAATCCGATTGTTCTAATGTCGCTTCTACTTATGTCTGATGTTTTTTCATCAATTTACTTTTGTTATTCTATATTATTGTGAGATAACATTCTCGAGAACAACGGTGTCATTGTATCATAGAAATGAAACTATTTTCTTGTCCTTCTTAAATTAGGAAATCTTTCTTTAAGATGCAAAAATTAGTCTTAAGGATAGTGCTTCGCACACGCCTTGACGAATTTAGATTTGTTGATTGATGTCTCTGTTATAGTTGATTTTGAAGTTCAAAGAAGCAATATTAACTCATATTCTCAACAATAATAATGTATGTAAATTATATAGGTGTGTGTGTGCGCTACTAATTCCCAGCTTCAAAACAAATAATTTGAATATATACAACTAGAATGGCGAAATTGGGATTGGAGAAGCTAACGAAGGCAGAGCAATGTGCTCACTTTGTATAAGTTAAAAGAGCAGAAATTAAGAAATTTCCATAGCCATGCATCCCATCAAATTCATGTATCATCCATAAAGCAACATTGACATATATAATGGAAGCAACATCAAATTTGACAACACACAAAAAGACTTGCTGCATTTTCAAAAATAAAACAAGCTTCCAGTATCCCCACATATCATCCAACATCTAATTATAACATAAAAAAAAAGTGAATTTTATTTGGTCTATACTATGAAAGTATGAATGTCCCAGAATTTAATTTACTTGGAGAGATAGCTCCGTCGAATCTGCACCATAGCTGCTCAAAATTCGGTGATCAAACATGTTTTGAATTTAGCTACTTTGTACCAAAGAAGGTGTGGTGTGTGTACTCAGGCTGCCTTTCATGCACTACTGGATACTGTAAGAACTCTAAGCAACGACTTGTAAAATCATTATTTATCCAAACTAGCCTTTGATTTTCCTTTCGAACTTAGTTGTAATCTTTGAGATGATTTAATGAAACTTTCTATCTTTCTTCCTAATTTAGGCACTACATACCTGTTTGTTAATTATAACATATTAGTAGTGTGTGTGTGTGTAAGCCCCCTCTTTGTTGATGCAAACACGCTCTTAAGACATATGGTTTAATAAAATTAGTATTCAATTAACTATAAAACTATATAGCTTAATAACAAATCTGCATAAAAAAAATAAGTAAATGATAAGGGCACCCATATCTGTGGATACATACATACATACATAAATACATACATATATAGATTAGTAGTTTTCTGGTCCGAGATCATAAAGTGCAGGAAACATCCAGGAAAACTTTAAAATCGCGGGGTTTTAAAAGTTTAAAACTTAAAGCGTTTAAACCGCACGGTTTATGCGTTTTCCTGGACATTCCCACACTTTAAAATTCCGGATTGGAACATTTCTCTCTCTCTCTCTCTCTCTCTCTCTCTCTCTCTCTCTATATATATATATATATATATATATATATATATATATATTATATATTGTAAAAACAATCCATGCTTCCTTAGATTAAATCTAACCCTAAGATCGATGAAGAACTCCCAAGACAAGATCATTGTATGATCATTTATACTAAGTTACAACACAAAGAAGTATGAATGAACGAAGAAGAAATTATATCAAACAGAGCAATTGACTAGAATAGAAAACATAGTAGTATGAAGCAGACACAGAACAGTAAAATTTTGAACCAATAATGGAGCCTCGTACCACTTTATAAAAGAGTAGCTTATTTGGTCTATACGTTTTTCATATATACTAAATGATAAATATAGTGAAGAAAAGAAATGAGAGTATAAAACATAAAAAGGCAATTAGTGAATTTTTAAATGAACAAAACATACCGAACTTATTTTTGAAGAACTTTATAATTAGCAACTTCCTCGATTTTTCATATTTCTTAGCGTGCAAGCCCTTAATTGTAAACTTTCCATTCATCTAAACTTTACTTCTATCTCACACTTACCACAAACATGATGCTCAAACATAAGAGATGGGCGAACAAAGGCCAAAGCTCTTAAGATCAACTGCATTCCCTTCTGCTTCTTTTCTTGTGTCATCTATGTTCTCCTTACACATGTCAACCTAACTTTTGATGCCTCCGAGGTGAATCTGATAAAAGTCCCTTTAACCATTAAGTTCATACTAAATTGCCATTCAGTTGTATGACTTTAAATTGTTGCTCCTAACAGTCTTTAATACAGCCCAAAAAAAACTTAAAGCAACATTAAAAAAAGCAAAAACTATAGAAAATATTCCATATATATGTTATCTACTTGTATCAGTAATGACAATAATAAAATTCATATTGACTAGCAAAGCTTATAGTTTTACAAAATCCCCTTACATAAAAGAGTGATTTTTAATTGCAACACAAAAGTGTCCAATCCAAACTTATCTAGGACATTCTCCTACACAACCTTATTAGAAGGTTCTTAATAAAGAATCATGCAACTACTAATAAAGAACCATAAAATTACTAACCCAATAAAGAATCATGTCTTTAAATTAATTTACTAGTATGAATCAAATTAAAGATATATTATCTAATAAGCTACTAGTATAAAATATAAATTACACTTTCCCGTCGATCTTGACATCGTAGTCTTCATGACCATTTGAATCATCTTCCCCTCCATGTCAATTGCAATTGGAAGAAAACAAACACAATAAAGAAAAGAAATGAGAGTATAAAACATAAAAGATCAATTAATGAATTTCTAAATAAAAAAAACATACCAAGTTTTTTTTTTAAGAACTTCATTATTAGCAACTTCTGCATTTTTTTTTTTTTTGAGGTTTGGACATTAGAACCTGAGATATTTGGGGCTGCTACTTGGTTACTACACCAAAGGAAATTATCTACTCTTTGTTCTCTTGAGCTTAAGAAATAAAGAAAGATTGCCTTTATTTGGAAGTTAAGGAATATAAGTGGAGAAAAAAGATGAATCAGCTTCTTGATGTATCAATGGAGGCAACTACTTTGTCTTTGAGCATTTACACTAGTTAATATGAAAAATAACCACTCTAGGTTGAACATTGGGTGGCCAACTGAAAAGTATGGAAAACAGTTCTCACAAGACCTTATTATATGACTTCTAAACAAATGAATAAACATCCATTGTTCAAAGGAGTCTATTTTTGTCTCATGAATGAATAAAATCTAAAAACACGTGCGTGAAAACTATTGAGGAAAGAACTGAAGATGTTGATGTTGATTAACCAAGCGAAGTAACAAGCAGTAATACAAGATCTTTATTTTAAAATCAAGTTCTATGAGCATGAACCTATGCATTTGAAATGGCATAATTGTATGATTTCATGGTGCTGATCTTTTGAATAAAAAGCACCATGCAATTCTTTTGAACCTTTCATATGGGACTTTAACTATTATATGGTCAAACATTTTGCACTAATAGGGCCTTAATCATTATATCAGCCACTTGATCTTGGGTTCGAATATATTACAACTCTATTTCCTTTCCTCCTACCTCGTTTATATATAACATATACATAATTTTAATATATTTAGTTATACCTTTATATAAGCAGGTTCCTTGCTAGAGTTATTGCACTCTTGATTGTCATATAGAACCACTGATATTTTTATTCAGAGGTGTAATGGACATGGCTATCTATAAACAATTCTTTTTGACTCAAGTTGAGTTTTCAATGATTTACACAAAACTTTTGAATCACTTTGAACATATTTTATCTTTTTATCTAAAGTTCTATTTATATGTTGCACATCTTGCAGAGGAACTTTGCTAGTTTGAGAAGATTTTATTGCTCAGCTACTAGTGATCTAAATGTCAAATTAGTAATATCCAATCCCAAACACCCCTTTGCTCAAGTCTATTTAGTGTAAAGATATAGAGCTCCTTTATGTTTTTTTTTTTTGTTTTTTTTTTACTTGTTTTATTCATTTCTCATGTTTTCTATTTATTTTATATGTTGAGGTCTAAATTCTTGCAAAGTATCACCAAGACTTTATTTTTAAACAAAGTGGCAAAGAAAGCATCTCCCCACCCAAGCAATATCCAATCCCACACACCCTTGGCTTATGTCTATTTATGGTAAAGAAATATAGTTGCTTGTTGTTTTTTGTTATTTTTTATTTTGTTATTCATTTTTCCTATCCTTTTTATTTATTTTGTAGGATGAGGTTTAAATTCTTTTCAAAGTATGGTGCTGCTCAACAAAACTTCGTAGAAACGAAGTGGTGTATAAAGCATCTCTCCACCAAACGTCCATTTTGGTTCTATTTTAGTTGATAAAGTTATATTTCCTTATTAAATTAAAAACATTAAGAAAATTACAAGTTTTTCATTTACATTAAATGAGAAACACGGTGAAGAAAAATAAAAGAGAGTATAAAAGTTTCATTAATAAATTTTTAAATAAACAAAACATATCAAGCTTCTTTAAAAAAAAAACTTCATAATTAGCAACTCGCTTGATTTTTCAAGTTTATTAACATGCAAGACTATAATTGTGAACTCTATGTTTATTAACACCCTTAAGCTATCTTTTATGGTAAAGAGATAGAGGTGCCTGTTTTTGTTATTATTTATTTATTTATTCATTTCTTATTTTTTTAATTTGTTTTGTAGGCTGATGTAACACTCTAGGCGAATCCCACATCAGCAAAGCACGATAGAGATTTTGGGCTTATAAGGGGTGATCTATACTATAATTGGCAAGACGCATTTTGGGGTGTATGGGCACCCCAAGAACAAAATCGTGTAGGTCTTGTAAAGGCCCAAAGCGGACAATATCTTATCAGGTCTAGGTTGGGTCATGACATTATGGTATCAGAGCGGCTCCGTGTGTCCTCTTGAGTGATGGTGGGGCAAACCTCAGCGAGGATGCTGAGTCCCTAAGGGGGGGTGTATGTGACACCCTAGGCGAATCCCACATCGGCAAAGCACGAGAGAGATACTGGGTTTATAAGGGGTGATCTATACCCTAATTGGCAAGATGCGTTTTGGAGTGTATGGGCGCCCCAAGAACAAAACCGTGCAGATCTTGTTGAGGCCCAAAATGAACAATATCTTGTCAGGTCTGGGTTGGGTCATGACAGCTGAGGTTTACATTGTTCAATAGTATGGTGCAACTCACCAAAGCTTTGTTGGTAAAAAAAGTGGTGTATGATGCCTCTCCCACTTAAAGTCACTTTCAGTTATGCTTTCATTGATAAAGTTAAGTTTCCTTAAGAAAAGTATACTTTTTTCTAGGGGTGCCAAAAATACCCACCCGGTCCGGATAGTCGGGTAGCTCTTGGGCATCACTTGATAAACCCGGAGCCCGGCCCGAAACCCGGATTTTATTAAAAACATATTATAAAATATATATTATTTTAAATATTTATATTTATTTGACTCATTTATGACACATATAAAATTTTAAACACTTAAAGTTTATATTTTCATGTGAAATTTTATTGAAATAAATTTAAAACTTATAAAATTACCAAAAAATATAAAAAAATATACACATATAATATTAAAAAAATATAAAATCTGGGTACTCGGATTAAAACCCGACCCGGTACCGGGCTTAAAAAATCCGGCCCAGGCATCTAAAAATTACATCCGGGCCAAGACCGGACATTGCGATACCTGGACCCGGCCTCGGTTTTTGCCAACCCTACTTTTTTCATGTATACTAAATAAAAAAAAATTGAAGAAAATAAATAGGTGGATAAAATATACGTTAAGGAATTGTTATAAGCATGCAAGATCATAATTGTGAACCCTATGTTTATTAACACCCTCAGGCTAGATATTTATGGTAAAGAGACAAAGGTGCTTTTTTTGTCATTTGTTTTTTATTTAATTTTTTTTTTAATTTTGTTTTGTAGGTTGAAGTTTAAATTGTTCCATAGTATGGTGCAGTTCATCAAAGATTCGTTGGTAAACAAAGTAGTGTATGACGCCTCTCCCACCCAAAGTCTATTATGGTTATGGTTTCATTGATAAAGTTGTGTTTCCTTATTAAAATAAAGATGTTAAGAAAAATATACTTTTTTCATGTATACAAAATAAAAACATATTAAAGAAAAGAAATAAGTAGAGAAAATATACATTAAGAAATTATTATTAACATGCAAGACCATATTTGTGAACTCTATTTTTATTAACACCCTTAGGCTATCTATTTATGGTAAAGAGATAGAGGTGCTTTTATTTATTTATTTATTCATTTTTCATTTTTTTTTAATTTTGTTTTGTAGGTTGAAGTTTAAATTGTTTCATAGTATGGTGCAGCTCACCAAAGATTTGTTGGTAAACAAAGTGGTGTATGACGCCTCTCCCACCCAAAGTCTATTTTGGTTATGGTTTAATTAATAAAGTTAATTTTCCTTATTAAAACAAAGAGGTTAAGAAAAATATACTTTTTTCATGTATACAAAATAAAAGCATATTGAGGAAAAGAAGTGAGTGGAGAAAATATACATTAAGGAATTGTTATTAACATGCAAGACCATAATTGTGAACTCTATGTTTATTAACACCCTTAGGCTATCTATTTATGGTAAAGAGATAGAGGTGTTTTTTTTGTTATTACTTATTCATATCTCATGTTTTTCTTAATTTTGGTTTGTAGGTTGAGGTTTAAATTATTTCATAGTATGGTGCAGCTCACCAAAGATTCGTTGGTAAACAAAGTGGTGTATGACGCATCTCTCACCTTAAGTTTATTCTGGTTATGATTTTACTGATAAAGTTATGTTTTCTTATTAAATTAAAGAGGTTAAGAAAAGTATACTTTTTTCATGTATATTAAATAAAAACATATTGAAAAAAAGAAATAAGTGGAGAAAATATACGATAAGGAATTGTTATTAACATGCAATACCATAATTGCGAACTCTATGTTTATTAACACCCTTAAGCTATCTACTTATGGTAAAGAGATAGAGGTGCTTTTTTTTTGTTATTGTTTATTTATTTATTCATTTCTGATTTTTTTTTATATGTTTTGTAGGTTGAGGTTTAAATTGTTCCATAGTATGATGCAGCTCACCAAAAATTCATTGGTAAACAATGTGGTGTATGACACCGCTCGCAACCAAAGTCCATTTTGGTTATAGTGTCATTGATAAAGTTATGTTTTCTTATTAAATTAAAGAGGTTAAGAAAAGTTATGTTTCTATATTGAAGAAAAGAAATAAGTGGAGAAAATATATGTTAAGAAATATATGTGGAAAAAGAAGATGAATCAACTACCTGATGTACCAACAGAGGAAAATTATTTTGTCTTCGCGCATCTATACTAGTTAATAAAGAAAAATCATTGCTTGAAGTTGGTTTCTGCTGGCCAACTAGAAAGTGCAGAAAAGGGTTATCTAATTTCTTAAATGAATGGATAGACATACTGTTGATGCGAGATTCTGGTTGCCCTTCCTACAACGACCAGGATCTCTGCTCGATCAACTCTACCACGATCAAGATTTCTTCTCGTAACGTTTCTTCTCCAGAAGTCCCTACGTACACAGAAGCAGGTCAGAGTACGCCGGTTGTTTCCTCGGCGTAAACCCTCCGACGCTCAAGTCAGATATGAAGGTTTTTTGCGCTCTTGGGAACACTAGCCACTAATCTTATGGTTTTTTCTCTAGTACCCGTTCTTTAGAGCTTTCTTTTCTTAGTTATAATATCAAAAATACTAACCCTTTTACCTTCGTTGGCTACCTTTTTATAGGCCACCTCTGAACTCGGGCCTTCCCTCCATTCGCGCTCGTTGTCCTCCCACCTCTCGAAAGTGGATGCCCCATTTCCGTAGTCGTGGGTGGCTGCGTGGCCTTCGTGCCTTGATTCTCGAACTGGAGAGCACGCCTCGCCAACTGTCGTTGACCGGGTCTCCTCGACTCAACCCTTAGCAGGAATGTAGCAGGAATGGCTTTATGCTTCCAATAGGAGATTGGCCTAGTGGATGAGCAGGATATTCCTGCTCCCCCGGATACCAGACTCTTACAAGATATACCTGCTCGAGGAACCCTATTACCAGATGTCTGCTCATCACTGCTGGTCTTCGTCGAAGCATATCCCACAAACACCGGTCCCCCAGTTTCTGGTGTTGGGTAACGTAGTAAGACGACAATAGAAACTTGACAGTTCTTGCTTGCGCGGGATAGGAAAAAGGCTGCCAAGAGTTGTGTCGCATTTAATTGCGGACGAGGTGATGTGGCAGAAATCTACCCCTCTATTTGAATTTCAAACCAACGGTTACGAGACCCTCGGGATTTGGTGCTGTTAAATGCTGGCAACCCAAGAGTCCATTCTCCATTAGGAAAACTCGAAACCTCTCCAAAGGAAAATTCATCATTTACTCCGTCTCTGTCCCTGTTTCTCCGGCAAAGAAGTTCCGGCATAAAGGCCTCCATCCCTGTCCTTCTCCGACTGAACCACTATTTCAGGTATTACTTCTATCTCCTCGGTCTCGGATAGCTGTAGATAATTTCTTTTCTCTTTTCTTTGCTTAGGTAGTAGTTGGTGGTGGTGTTCTGGTTACAGCTTAGGGAATGTCGAAAGGTAAAGAGAAGGTTATTGAGGTTGATGACGATGAGTCGGACTTCCTGCCTAGTCTGCTCACCGATCCTGCTTTTGACCCCGGGATCCCCTTAGAACCCATTAAACCTAGTGTTGGTACTAGCGCTAGGAGGATGTCCCCCCAAACAACCTCCTCGAGCGAAAATAGCGGTGAGGAGGGGTCTTCTGGCTCGGAAAACACCCTAAGTGAGGATCGATGAGGTGATTCTAGTGAGGTGTCCCCGTCAGGAACATCGCGACCAAAAGGGCGGAGTACAGTAGGAGGTAGAGCCCTATCGCGGGATTACGCTATTGATTACATGACGTGCACGACCACGTTTGACGAGCTCACTGACCTCCGGCTTAGGTATAGCATTCCTGGTGAAATACCTCTTAAGATCCCAGGAAAGAATGATACCCCTAGCCAGCCTCCTAGGAGATATGTTACCTTGTTTTTGGAGAGTTTTAAGTATGGGCTGAGGTGTCCCTTGCAACCCTACTTTGCCCGGATTCTTAACGGGCTTAATCTAGCTCCAGGTCAGCTGAACCCCAACGGGTGGAGAGTGCTCTCTGGTATGTTCATATTGTAGGACAGATGTTGCCAAAGCGAGCCCACAGTTGATGAAGTGAAGCACCTGTACCAGCTGAAAGCAGCCCCAAAGATGCTGGCTGGTATTACTTCTAATCGAGTACTAAGACCAGGAAACCCATAACCGACCTCCCTACTGGTGGTGATGGGAAGTGGAAGAGAAAGTTCTTTTTTGCTGGGGGTCCCTGGGGTCAAGTTGCACAGATTTACGGGAAGGATTATCGCGTCCCACCCCATTTCGTGGTCCCAGGTTGCCTGCTCGCTTTAGATGTCTTGTATCCATAATTGTTCTCGCTTTACTGGTTTGTCTCTAACTAAATGTCTGTTTGTATTGCAGGTTCTTGGGGTGTTCACTTCCCACTCCAACCTGACTAGCTCAAACGGGTCGAGGCTGAACTGATCAATTCCTGCTTGAGTCGAGAGCTAATAACTACTTACAACCTGCTCGAGTCTTGTTTGGTGCCCCTCGGCCATAAGATGAAGGATGCTGTGATTGGGGCTCTGACTCGGAAACTTCCTCGTCCTCAAACTGCGAAGAGGGACCCGAGCAAGGACGCTCCCACTGCGAAGCGGGTGAACATCGTGCAGCAGGTTCCTCCATTGAAGACTCTACCTCCTCCTCCTGCCAAAGTCGGAGAATCTAGTGGAGCAGCCACTGATCCTGCTTCCTCTTCTCCTCCGGTCGGGCCTAGATCTCGTTTATCTGACAACCGAGCCGAACACTTGGTCCCTTATCTCAACGAGCTATCTAAACTCGTGAGCAAGAAGGACCTGGAGGACTTTGATGGCTGCACCCTGGGTGAGCTGGTGGGGGCCATGCGGTATAGCGCTTTCCATCTCAGCTGCATGACCACTTACTATAAGGCCAAGGTTGGCCGTTATGACCGAAAGATGAAGGAGGACATTCAGTCGGCGATGACCAGAGCTGACGATGCCGAGAAGAAAGCAGGAAACCTGAATCTCGAGAATCTGAAGCCGATAGAGCAAGAATCTCTTGCTCAAGCAAAGGCCATTACTCTCGAGGAAGAGCTGACTAAGGTCAAGGAGGATCTGCAAAGGTAGAAGATTATGTACGAGGCTCAGCTCGAATCTCTCCGCGATTCCCACCGGGTTCAGGTCAAGAACTTGGAGAATGAGGCTGACAACCAGTACGACCAGGGACTTTGACATTCCTATCGTTGCATCATGGCCGTGCTCGGGAAGCAGCATCCTGATATGAAGATGGATGACCTTGCAGCTGGTGTTGCTCAACATATGAACGAGGAGGCCGCCAAAGAGGATGCCGAAGAGGTGGTGCCAGTTGTGATTGAGGAGGAAAACTCTCCTCCTCGTGTAATCCTTGCTGATGCTGGTAAGGCGAGTACCCCCCCGGACGCAACTGGTGATACCCCCCATGCGCCTGAGGTGGACCAGCCAAACGAGGCTGCCTTGCTTACTGATCTGCCGTCCTCCTAAACTTGTCTTGTGCTGTAATTGCTTTTTGAATATTCTATGTAGCAGCTTTGCAAACTATTAGAAGCTTAATAAAATTGTTCTTATTTGCCTTCTCGTATTGGAGTTTTGGTTTATTTGTTTATTTGGCTTCTGGTCTCGTCACAGACCAGGCCTTGAGATTTGACGAGCCTTCGCATGCCTTAGTAAATTTTTCAATTCATGGGATTCTACTCGCCTTCGCGTGGTCGAGCAGATCCTGGCACGCTTGGCTTCTGGTCTTGCCATAAACAGGCTTTGAGACTTGGTGAGCCTTTGCATGCCTTTGTAGATTTTTCAATGCATGGGATTCTGCTCGCCTTCGCGTGGTCGAATGGATAGACATACATTGCTCAAAGGGGTCTATTTATGTCTTGTGAGTGAATACAACGCGAGTACATGTGCGTGGAAGCTTTTAACGAAAGAATTGAAGAGGTTGATTGTGACAGACTAAACGAAATAAATAATAGCATTTTAGGACAGACGTTTTAAGATCAAGTTATATGAGCATGACCCTATACACCTAACATAGCTTAATTGTATGATTCATGGTCCTAACCATTTTAATTAAAGAAAAAATACGGTTCATGATTGCACTGTAACTTTCTTTTTGACTGGACTTTAATTGTTGGATTGTTAAAAACTCTGAATTAATAGAGCTTAATCAATATGTCAGCCACTTAATGTCTGGTTGGAATGTATTACAGCTCTATTTCCTTCACTACAACTTTATTTTTAATAACATGAACATAATCTCAATATTTGTAGTTCCTTGTTAGAATTATTGCGCTCTCGATTGTCACATAAAACCACCGGTACTTTTGGTGAGATGTGTATAGACATGGCAGTCAATAACAATAACATAATCTCAATATTTGTAATTCCTTGTTAGAATTATTGCGCTCTCGATTGTCACATAAAACCACGGGTACTTTTGGTGAGATGTGTACAGACATGGCAGTCAATAACAATTCCTTCTAACTCAAGTTGAGTTTTCAACGATTTACACTAAATTCCTAGATCACTTTTAGTAGATTTAATCTTTTTATCTAAAGTTTTTTTCCATCTGTTGTACATCTTGCATAGGAACTTTAGGGGTTGGAGACGACCACAGTGTTCAGCTGCTGGTGTTCTGAACGACAAATTAGCAATATCCAATCCCAAACACCCTCGATTCATGTCTACTTATGGTAAAGCGATAGAGCTACTTTTTTATTTTTCTTATTTATTTTATTTTTTTATTAATTTCTCATGCTTGTTATTTATTTTGTAAGTTAAGATTTAAATTTTTCCAAAATATAGTGCTTCTCACAAAGACTTCATTAATAAATAAAGTCGTGAATGAAGCATCTCCTAACTGAAGCCTATTTGGGTTCTAGTTTTATTGATAAAGTTATGTTTCCTTATTAGATTAAAGAGATTAAGAAAAGTATACGGTTTTCATGTATACTAAATGAGAAACACAATAAAGAAAAGAAATAAGTAGAGAAAGTATACATTAAAGAATGTAAGTAGAAGAAGAAGATAAATTAGATCCTCGATATACAGGACAATTACTTGCTCTCAGAGCATCTACACTAGTTAACGAAGAAAAATCACTACCTCAAGTTGGGCATTTGCTAGCTAACTAGAAAGTATAGAAGAAGATTCTTACAAGATCTTATCATACGATTTCTCAAATGAATGGATAGATATCCATTGCTCAAAGAATGTATTTTTCTCTTTTGAGTGAATACCTCAAGGACACGTGCATGGAAGTTTTCAAGGAAGAATTGACGAGGTTGATGGTGACAAACCAATAACAATAATATAAAAATATTTTATTTGAGGATAAAAGTGAAATTATAAAATTTAAGTGGGTAAAATAAGAAGTTCAAGGAATGAGAACTTGATTCCCTATCCATTATGGTAATCAAGTTCCCATTCTTTAATCCCCAAAAACATGGGGACAAAAGTTCCCATTCCTTAGTTCCTAAAAACATGTGGGTCTCCTATGTTTTATTCTCATTTCCACCTCTATTTTAATAAATAAACACCATCAATCATTTGCGTTCTAAATTTTGATTCTACAATCCGATAAGTCAACACACCATAATAGTTTTCCTCTATTCATAATGTAGTTGTAAAATGGCTTATAATTTGAAGCTCACTAAGGGCCAGTTTGGAATTGAGGTTGAAATTCAATAAGCTGCTTATTTCATAATTTTCTTCATTTTGTCAGCAGCTTTTAAAAGCAGGTAGATGTTTGCTTATTCAATAAGCTACCACACCTTTTTAAAATTCCTATTATAACCTTATATTTTAATAAAAAGAAAATTGTATCTTACTTATTGATAAACCCAAATATATAAATAATCAGCTATCATATATAATTAAAACTTATGTCTATTTTGGTCATTATATAATAAAACAGCACTTTCGTAATAAAATTTACCAAACGCATGTGGTCTACTTTTCAAACTCACAGCAACCGCAATAACACAGTTTAGCAAATATCAAGCTACTTTTTTAATCAACAACTTATTTCATCTACACAGCTTAAGCAGCTTATTTCATCAGCCTCCGCAATCCCAAACTGGCCCTAAATGGGCCACACTTTAGTACGTAGTGCACTGAGTGTTTAATTTAGTCTCTGCTTTCATAACACTGTAGCCAACAGTAAAATATATGTATACAATAAAATCTTTATAACTTAATAATATCAAGACTATATAAAATTTATTAATTTAAAGATGTGTTAATTAATCTACAAGTTAATAATTCATTAATAAATAGAGTGTATATGCAATTCAATGAACATACATTTCATCAACTAAAAAATTCATTGAATTTTATTAGTATAATCAAATAAACATAAATTAATCTACCAAATATAGATCAAATTAACAAAAACATTCAAACTCATGCAATTTGAGAATTCAACCCTAAAATGTCTACAAGTAATAAGTAAAACAGGGATGAGATCCAATTGTACTTAAATTAAAAAAAAAAGTAACAATATCATCATATTTTATTTAATAAAATATCATAACAATTATTGATAATTTTAGTAAATTACTAATTTATGATATAAATGGGAACATAGAGTTATATAAAGGAATTAAAAAAAAGTATTATCTTATAATGTATCGAAATTATTAATCTATTCTATTAGCTCCAAGTTAATTGGCACATTAAAAATTATTATGTAATAGAGGTTATGAATTTATCGAGTATTAATTCATAGAGGTTTTACTGCAGTAGCTTTGCATCCATTACACCCTAATTAGGAAATAAGAGTAATTAGAAAATAAGAGTAACCAATTCATCATTTTTTTTCATATGGAAATAAATAGTATTGAAAAAAGTGTCCACCAAAAAATTACACACATTTACATAACTGAAAAATCAAAAACAACAAATCACAAAAAAAAAAAAATACACTCCCGATTTTAAAGCTGCTTTTTTTAAAAAAAAAATTCGTGATTATTTCTTTGGGCTTTCTATGTAGAGTCTCATTATTATGTCTCTAGTTTTTTATTCTTCTTGAAAAATAAATATAAAAAAGTGCATGACTGCAGACGCAATTGAGATCAACATCGATCTCCAATCATTATAGAGGAAGATTGCCTCGAGAAGAGACTGGTATATAGTGTTATTTTGCATTGTTCATTGAGTTCTACACAAGTGCCTTTATTTTTATTCATATATTTTTCATGTTGCTTCTGGACCATATGGAACCCAACCGCATATAAAAATCATGTATTGATATACGTTCTGCTTTAAGGCTAGAGGAGCTAGTTACTTGAGCCCTAAATGCTGCAATGAAAGAATTAATTGTAGGCCTTCCATCTTTAGAATTTTGTTTAGCCGTTCTTAATTATTTCATATATGAATAAGATAGAATCTCTATATACGACCGATTTTTAGGTGGCGGTGATGCATTTCTAAATGCCTCGAAAGAATTGGAAATGTTGGAAACTATACCCTGGTCTAAAGATGGTAAATTAGTCTATTCAAATTAGATTTCCATATATCTAGTCCAATTGAATTGGATAATATACATTCAAAATTTTTTGGATATGAATATGGATATATTTTAAAATATCCAATTAAATATTGGATGGATATAGATATTTGATGCATATCCAAAATCCAATTTATTACTCCATTTACCCAATTTTAAGTTAAAAAATATATTTTATAAAATAAAAACTAATGTTATAAGAGATTATCAATTTAGCGAACCCTAAGATTATTGCCAGCCGTCATCGCTCGTTGCCTGCTCATCACTCGTCAGCTGTTCATTGCTTCTCTTCTTTGTTCTCTCTATTACTAAGGAAAAGAAACAAGTAAGGCAAACCTGCAACTTAAATCTCTCTCTTTTGACATTTGTATATGTAACTCATATCTCTCTTTTTTTCTTCACCGACACTCCCTGAATTTTGTTTGATTCATTGCCTCTAATCTTTGTTTTAATTTGTCCTAATTTTATAAAATAAATCAATATCTATATAAAAATAAATTTGTCCCAATTTTATAATAAAATTTAGCCGCCACTTATAATTGAACAGGTCCAGAAACTCATTAAGTAAACATCAATGTTAGCATACAATTTGAGGCCATTTGCAAAACTGATTTTTTTTTTGTAAAGCATTTTCTTTTCTTAGTTTGTTATTATCGTTTTTTGTCTATGCATTTTTGGATTTTATGAGATCTATTGAAATTTTAAATTTCCGAGGTTAAAATTACAATTTGGGTGATGTGAAAGCTTGTACATGTCACGCCAATTGGTTGCTTTGGTACATAATTTCCTTCATTCCTCACCAATTAACCAACACCGCAACCTGCAAGTGGAAAAAAAAAAGTTGTTGCAATTATTTTTTTTAATTTTATGTTTCAGTAGTGTTTTGATTTCCATATCTCTTTTTAGTGCAATTATGGCATTTGCGAATTTGTGTTTGATCATGACTGATGTATTTCTCAGCAAGTGATTGTTCATACTGAAACATAAAACACAACCATGTTTTGAATAGTGCTTATTTTTCATTTTTTGTATGTGCTCGATGCTTATTGTGATGCTGAAACGACCCGCCCAAAATTCCCTCGGGTGAGTCAATTTAATCTCATCAACGCGGATTTGATAATAATCTAATTAGTGAGATTTCTGCTAAAAATTCAGCAGAATCTCCTTTATAAATATAACACTCTCAATCTGCAAATATGAATATAACACTCCCCAAAATAATTCAATATACAACCAACTCCAATGATCAACATCTTCAAACAAAATGCTGAGTTTCACTCAAGATATCTCCAGAGTCTCAAAAGATGAGATAATATT
This sequence comes from Citrus x changshan-huyou, assembly GCA_039657385.1. Taxonomy (NCBI): domain Eukaryota; kingdom Viridiplantae; phylum Streptophyta; class Magnoliopsida; order Sapindales; family Rutaceae; genus Citrus; species Citrus x changshan-huyou. Next base: position 13,138,914 of record CM077549.1, read on the forward strand.
ATAACTAATATTAATATACCTCAGTTTATTCTTAATCCCAAAAGAATAATATAACAATATTATACAACCCCAAAAGAACAAGATAACCAGGATGTCCTAAGAAAAATCATCTATATCTTCTAACACCATCACGTGGTCAAGACTCAAAATATATTTACAGTCACTCGGTCGGTCTGGTGTACCTGCAACCTCCTGGTGGGGGGGAAAAATATAATAAAAGCAGGATGAGTATAAAACTCAGTGAGATCAGTGAGTGGATAGTAGTTTTTGAAAATTAATTCTTACTTTAAAATAAATAATCATATCATTTCCAAACATGATTTCATCAAACCATATGCAAGAAACCAGTAATAAATCATTTAACATTTAAATCAGATTACTAACCATGAAAAACATTTATAATATCGTACCGAATAACCATGAAAATCATATCACAATATCATATAGAATACACAAATTTGAAAATCATCACCAAACAGATACCCAGGGGAAAAATCTCGTCGTATCCGGACCTCAACGGACGGGCAATGACGTACTATCTAGGTACCGTCACGCCTCGGAGCTACACGGATAGACATAGAAATACCATCTCATATCTCATCATATATGTGCATGCATAATCTAGTCCCCAATGGACAAAAGCGCCCAAGCACACGGCTCAAAACCTCTGTGTGTACTCAGACGAGCCTCAAAGGCCTGTATCTCATCTGTATAATATGTATCTCAATATATGTCTGTATCTCATATTTGTATCTCTGTAATCATCATACAGCACGCATATCGCCCCAAAAGACAAAAGCGCCCAAACACACGGCCTAAAGCCTCTATGTGTGTTCAGACGGGCCCCAAAGGCCTCTCATCTCATCTGTATCACTGTATCTGGAGGGAAGGATATTGTCCAATGATTTTAAAAACAATCTCTATACTCATATTCATATACATTCTAATCAGTACTTTAAATCATACTTTTCTTTTCATTATCACATCTAAATCCACTTTTCTCATCTTTAAGATACTATCATATTTTATTCAAGTCGATATACAAAACCATTAACCAAACATTTTAATATAATATCAATGAGTTAATAAAATCCATTTCGAGAAAATCATTAAATCAAAACATTTAAAATACTTATTTCGCAAACATGCTTTACTATCATAATTAACTATCAAAATAGGTTTTGTATATTCCACTCATAGTGACGATGTTTACGCTAGGTTATCGTCCACGTCTGCGGACCGGTTCTCGTTCACGGATCCTCCTAAATAAAGGAAACGACATAATTATTTTTCGTAAATCGAAATTAGGACTAAATTTATGCAATAAACTCGAAACGAACATCTATCCATAATTTACAACTCCCGTGTCGATATAATTACCAAAATACCCTCAAATCTATAAATCATTAAAATACTCCGAAATCATAAATCACGGAATTACCCTTGGAATCGTAATTACACCCAATCCTCAATTTCAGGAATTACTAAAATATCCACAAGCTCAGAAATTACAAAATCGCCCTCAAAATATGAAATTACCAAATTGCCCTCGTCGGTCAACGGTGACCGAAATTCAAGCAACGGTGACCAGGAAGCTCAGATCAGACACTTCTCGCTGAGCTGAGTTTAATGGTGGTGGTGGTGAGCTACGACGCGTAGCGATGGCGCCGGATCAAGCTCCCAAAGCCGAGAATCCTTCAACGGCCGATCAATGGCAAATCGGCTCTCCCGGTGGCTGTGGATGGTTGGAAATGACATAGGGCAAGGTAGAGAACAAAACTCAACTGGTGGCATCACCCAAAATCGACGAAATCAACGGCAATGGTGATGGGTTGAACTGTAGTTCTTTCGAGCTAAATTGCCGGCGTTCTAGCCGTTTTCTGGCGACGAGGACAGCTAGGGTATGACCGGCGTCTCATGAGCTTTTGATTGATACCTTGCTCGGCTGGTGAGGTGGCCGGAATCGTGAAAACCGGGTCAATTTCGCGGGTCGGTCGGGTTTTTGGGTCGGTTTTCTCTCTCTCTGTCACGTGTGAATATGTTTCCCTTGTTTCCAGCTTCTTCTTTTATTTGTTTTCCTTTAACCGCTTCTCTTTGTTTTTTTTTTTTAATCAAAGAGCTAGTCAAAATTAATATAGCGGCGGGGTGGGATGTTACAAATGCTCAATTATGAATGATCGTGGGCATAAATAATACAAATTATTTACTTGTTTAATGCTTTGTTTTGATTTGCAGATTAATGATAATGGTCAAGTTCGAGATTAATGATGCATTAGAAGAATGAACCTTTTGTATTTAGTTTGAAATTAATTTGTAATTTCATATTCTAATTTCTTTTTGTAAATTCATAGTTTTGATACCTGTTATTTGATTTGATATTGGAATCTAATACTGATTTTAACTATTCTATATTATTATTTTTATTTCTTTTTTTATTTTTTATATAATAAAAATCAAATATCTATGGATATCTAGATCTATATGGATAAAATTCATATCCATATTCAGTATTAAATACTAAATACAAATATGAATATATTCATCATGAATAATTATGAATTTGTACTAGGATAGATATTTTCTATCCATAATTGGATATTTGACCAGGCCTGGTCAAAAGATTGCTATGATGTGTTCGACCACTAATTTCAGTTTGTATATATGATGTGTTCGACCACTAATTTCAGTTTGTATATATATGATGTGTTCGACCACTAATTCCTCGAGTTGAAGGAGCTACTATTTCCCAGCTACTATAGACCTCGAATATGATGCTACGCAGATTAAAAAAATAATTTGGAATAAAAAAATTAAAAAAGAAAACTCTTAATTCTCTGTTGCAAATTGAGTCGTTTGCAATGCATGTATTAGAAGATCAATGCATAAATATGATTAGTTAAAAATTGTGCATCCACTAAAAGTTGTTAGGACAACATTTGTAGGGCAACAAGGTGTTCGAAAATTTTTAAAATAAATGGTGTCTTATGGTAAAGACATGTCCATTTAATTGTGCCTTATAGAAAATGTATCTTTTTACTAAATGATATAACTTTTCATGGTAACATTTCACTTAGAGATGCATCATTTAATGGTGACATTTCATTTAAAATGGTGATGGTTCAATTTGGACCATTGATTAAAATTAAATCTAGATCCAATGGCCATGAATGAAGGGGTATCATAAAAGATGACAACTTGAGTGAAGGGGCACAAGTATATCTATAAATAGGGGTCATGTTTAAGCCATTTAGACATGAAAATAATGATCCCACACCACTCTTTTCTTAGCCTTCTTCTCTAGAACAAATTTCAACATAAACATTCATTTCTTTTGTGCATTAAAAATCCAATATATTGTTTTCTACATAAACAATATATTGTTTCTTGGCAGGCGTGCAACATTCAAGAGTATTATGGTTTGCTTTCGTCGATGCACAACGCAAGCAAACAAACAAGTGCTTCATTGTATCCTTGAGGTGTATTTGCTTAACCAATGTGCATCACTTAATTGGTTGGGGCAAATAACGTCTTAAGGAAAGCAACATTTGTAACGTGCCTAGAAGTACACAAATTTTCTGCAGTTTACTTATTACTATTATTTTTCTTCCTACATATAAAGTTGTAAACACATTACTTTATACAATAAAGTTCCACCATTATTGTTGTATTTTTCTACATTTTCCTTTCCCCACAATTAGTATATACCACCAACACAAGGTAACTTGCTAAACCTCTTAAAGTCTTCTCTATATGACTACACGAGCATAGTTTTTATTAGTTTACATGGTAGTTCCTTACTTAAGCATAACATTATTGTAAAAATGTAATATTATAAAAGTATGTTAAAAGGAACAAAAAATAACAGCAGGAGTGTCAATGGTTTAACAGCAGGGTTGTTTTGAGGTATTTTAAAAAACACAGGAACTAAACGAATACTAATCTTAAAATATAAAGATAAACAGACTTTTACCGCCAAAGTAATTTGAAGTTGTTAAACTTCTGTTTGGTATTCAGGTGCTATAACTTTTAAGTAACAGATGATGTGAAAAACTTATATTTAGGAAATAAAAGTTAATAATATGTAGTAAATACAATTTTTAAATAATAATTTTGACAAATTTGATAAAGATATAATAGATTTTTCATCATACAAGTATAAAATCAAATCAACTTAACTTTTAAATTACAATAGTTAATGTTTATCAAATACTTTAATATTGTCGCTAAAAGCTACAGTTATCTATTCTGAATCCCAAACAGGACTTATATTTATAATCCTCTACTTCGCAAATTTATAGTTAAATCTGTTGAAGTTGAAGCAATCCAATTATAATTAAGCAACCTACAGGGAAGTTAAACAATTAATATATGCCTCTATGCTGCAAAGTGTTTGGTTTAATGATTGGCGATCCACTCAAAAAATTATACGACCTGTAGTATCCTGAACCCACAAGATGTTTGGGTCGTTACTTGTAGCTGGAAAAGAAAGGCTATGTAGTATTGCGGCGTATATTGTTTTAGAATTGCCATTGACATGTTGAAAGCAGTTTATTTAGGACTGAGTAGGAGTTTATTGTTTTGGATTTGAGTTTGGGGTTTTGAAAATAGTTTATTTTATAAATTTTTAATAGATAAATTGTTTGGTTAAAGGTTTTAAAATTAGTTTGACAGTAATTTTTGGGAGTACACATGTTTTTTTAAATTTAGAATTAAGATTAGCTCTTGATGCAAGTGTTTCCGAACTTTAAAGATCTTATGTATCTATTTCTATATTTTGACTTGTTAACTACCAATTATCATGTGAGCATCTTAATCCTATTTTTTAAAAATAATTTATTAAGTAATTTAATAATTTTTTCAACATCCCAACCCCACTATCTCTGTTCCAAAAATAAAAGGAATTTAAAAAAAAAATCAAAATACCAATTTTCTCTCAATTTTACTGTTACATGTTATGGAAAATGTTTCAAAATAAAATAAAAACCATTTTGCATTTTTTTTAAATGATTATATATATACACACACACGTACACATACATATAATCATTCTTAGTCGAGGACGTTCACATTTTTTTTAATGCGGACACACTTTTAAATCGTACGGTTTAAAAGAGTTAATTTTTTAATGAATTATCAAAACCGTAGAGTCCTATGGTTTTAAAGTACATCCACATAAAAATAAAATGAGAATGTCCGCACTATAGAATAATATATATATATATATATATATATATATATATATATATATATATATATATATATATATATATATATATATATATATATATATATATATATATATATATATATATATATATATATATATATATATATATATATATATATAGAGAGAGAGAGAGAGAGAGAGAGAGAGAGAGAGAGAGCATTTTTTTTTTGTTTTTTTAAATTCTTTCACAGCTAGTGGTGGGGACTGTTTTTGTTTCGTTATTGGTGTTGGCGGGACTGTTTGTTTGAAGCATAACAACAATTTAGGTAGGGATGGCAATGGGGTGGGGTGGGGGTGGGGAGGCCTACCCCATTCCCCACCCCGTTAGAAATTTTTGCCTCCATTCCCCACCCCATTCCCCAATAAATTTAGTGGGGTGGGGATGGAGAATCCCCATGTGGGGAATGATTTCCCCATCCCCACCTCATTCCCTATTTATCTGTTTTATAATATGTATAAATACATTATTTTAGTAAGTTAAAAATTAGAGACTTAAAATAAAATCATCATCATATTATAAAGTATTTAAATTCTTTTAAAAAAATATCTAAAAGTTTGAAACAATATCTTAAAATGATATTAAAAATGAAAAATATTTAAAGAGCATAGCACCTTAAAAGAGAAAAGAAAATATAACAATGTTTCAGAGTTGAAAAATATTATAGGATTTTCTTTCATTCATATCTTGTTTATATTGCATAAAAATTAAAAAAAAATTATTAATTGACATTATAATTGATAAAATAAAAATTATTAAATAAGAATTAAAAACATATTTATATTTAGTGGGGGTGGGGTGGGGAGTACAAAACCAAACCCCACCCCATTAAGAATTTGGGGATTATTTTCCCCCCACTCCCCACTTCATTCCCCAAAAATTATTCAAAATTTTCCCCATTTGGGGTGGGGCTCCATGGGGCCCCAAACCCGTGGAGGATTTTGCCATCCCTAAATTTAGGGCAGGAATTTAAAGTATTTCTGTTGCCTCAAAATAAGCCGAGTCCTCCGTGCTTTTAAGACAAAGACATGGTGCTTAGCTGATTTTTTATTGTACACTAAATCAATGATTGTCAAATAAAAAAAATGTAAAAATAATAAAAATTAAAAAGGATAAATCATAATGGTTAATTCAATACTCAGTATTAAATCATAAATAATTAATTGTACTTCTTGTTGTTTGTTTTAGCTAGTAATAAAAAAGAGATAAGTTTTGAGTTTAGCTTGCTTTATTTCTAAAGTTAAGGTAGATAAATTCCATTTTTCCTTTTTATTCTGTATTTGAAGAAAGCAAGAATTGACGAGGCTCTCTTCAAAATTTTGAAATGAACCTGAAGCAACGTGAAAGTGTGAAGAGTATAGCTTTCAAGATGAGGCAAGGATTGGTACTGTCTCCAAAATAATGTTCAATTAATCATGTGAAGCAAAGGTAAATTTTTCCCGGGTGCTTAAAATTTTTAAATTCAACTCAGTAGAACAAAATTCTGGCGTCAACTAGAAAACAAAACAGTAAAACTAATGGGATAAGATAGTATTAGGAATCATGCTTCCTGCCTCTCAAACATTGTTGAAGATTCATGTTTTTCCAAATCTCGAACTCCTATCTTCTTCAATGTATCATCAAAACCTCAGTTCATTGAAACTCTGGAGTTGTCCCAAACTCAAATGCTTCCCAAGGGCCTGCCTTGCTCACTTTTGGTACTAGATATCTGGGAATATCCGTTGGATGGAAGAAAGGTGCAGAGAGAGTCAAGGATAATATTGGCATTTGTTAACCCATATACCTCACGTCAGTATAAAATAGAATGGATTTTGACGACTGAAATACTTTTTTTTTTATTTGGATGTCAAGAATGTAATGGCAATCTCAGTTGAAACTTCCCTTCTGATAATTGTTTTTATTGGGATTTTTAATTTTTTGTTGCAATAAATCTTCATTCGTATTTTCAGGTGGGATAAGTATGTATATACATGCATGCTCTTTTAATTAATTGAAGGGACGCACTTGAAATTTTAGAATGATTTATTTATCAGTGGCATTCATCAATATCATTGATAAGATAATATAATTAATTCATTTAAATTTTATAGAGAATTACTCACTACTCAATTAATGATACGTTATTTGATATGAAATTTAAGATTTTTATCATTGATATTTAATCTTTGTTTATTCGTATTCCTTCGATCAAAACAGGAGTCCAATATGAATTGGTCACTTCATATTAGCAAACACAATTTATCAGTTACAGGATTCATGAACTTTAATTGAACAACAATTAAATAACTTTGGATATCCAATCCTTTCAAAGACAAAAAAATTAGCACTTAATGTTCAAACGATTATAATCGTTCTCAATTACCAGAGAAGTACTCCATAATTATAAGATTATAAATTGTTGGTTCGAAATAAAATGGATCTTATGCTTTGGCAAACTATATTTTGCCAAACATTTGAGCTTGCCGTTACTCCAAAGATACAAGGGAAAAAAAAATTTTACTTTTTCGCTGTAAAGCATGATTTCTAGTGTAACTGAAGCCCCACCTAATCTGCACATTATATCAAAAAAATGATAGACAAAATTAATAAGCTCATACAATAACAAATGAAAGTAACAAAGTACGAAACTGATTAGCAGTTACAAAGGCGCGTTCAACATTCTTACAGTATCGTGATGAATAAAATACTTCATGTTTTTAAAAAAAAATAGCATTACCCATTCTTAATATCTTAATTTTGGATGATTAAAGCATAAAGTAGCTATGTAAGTAGTATCATTCTTTACATTTAAGTGCTAGCAAAAACATGCTTCTAGCTTTATGTTTGGTTATAATGCAAAAATATCTCCATTAATTGAAGTAAGGGGACAGTAAATTGCTTGACTTTAGAAAGAAATTTCCCCTGCTCTATTTTTTCTCACCTTTTCCAGAGATGGAGGGCTTAAGAGATTGAGCAATGCTACACATCCCAAATTTTTTATCTCAAAAAGTTATTCCAAATGATGTGTCATTTATCAATTGGTTGGTGAGATAATACAATTAATTCACTTGAATCTTGTAAAGAATTATCAACCACTCAATTAATGACACATCATTTAGGATAATTTTTTAGGATAAAAAATTTGAGATGTGTAGCACTATTGTAAGAGATTTATAAGTGATCTTGATTTGACTTGATTCTTAATTATTTTAATGACAAGCTTCTCTTATCTTTGAGCAACTTAACAACACTTGTCTTTTTTGTGTTCATACTTCATATTAAGAGATACTTGGACATGAATCCTTTATCCTTGTCCTTGGGTCTAAGGAGGAGGTGCGTGCAACCTCTTCTTTTAATAGAAGATGCGGCGTCCTCATTTATCAGGTTGGAGGAGAAGGCGTTCCCATCCTCCTCTTTTGATGTAGGATGCGGCGTCCTCTTTCATTAAGAGTGGACGAGGGGGTGTCCTGTCTCCATTCTTTCATCGGAGTGGCAGAGAAGGTGTCTCTATCCTTCTTTTTTGGTGTAGAATGCAGCGTCCTCATTTCTGTCTTGAGAGATTAAATTAATCAATTTCTTCCTAGACTTTGTTGTGTTCATTTATTTGGGTTTTTGTTGACCCCATTTTAATTTTGGTCCAACAGAACCTATTTTCAGAGCAAATCTCGCCAATATTGAGGAAGAAGAAAACTAGTAAAAGACTAAAAAGAAGCCTTGAGAACAACTTTTTTAATTTTGAAATAACTTGATTGATTAGTTTTAACCCCAAACCGGAAAAAAAAAAAAAAAAAGAATTTATAGCAGCAGCTAATTAACTAATTAATCATCAGTAAAGCTTTTACTACTGGTATGCCTATGTTGTTGAATAACCAAAACCGAACTCTTGATATCAAAATCCATAGAAGCCAAGAGATCTCCAACAACACCGAGCTCAGGACACTCCTCCCAATCACTCATTCCAGTTGTTAAAGGTGAGCAACCTCTCCTTCCTTTTCCTACAATAAACAATGAATACATATCCCCAATGTCCCTTAGAGCTTGCAATGTTTCTGCTCCATCTCTCAAATTCTTTTCTACGTAACCAATTTGACCTGATGACACATAACGCTTGTAAAATTCATCCATATACACGTCATCCCTCTTGTTTTCCGGATTTCGTCTAGCTATTGACATGAACACTTCATTGCCTAAGTTAAAATGTGGTGATGCTGTTGATGATGATACATTAACATCCTCCTCTCCAAATTCACTTGGAAGGAACCGAATCACTGTCAAGTTTAGATGATGATGCATTGCTAGTCTTTTGCTGCAAGCTATTGCCTCACGGTCATCAGGCCCCCCAAAAAACAATGTTGCGACACTTTGCAATGAGTCTGGTGCCAGCAGCCTTTGAAATTCTAAGCAACCTCTATCAACAAGGATCCCTACTGAGCATGGTGCATGCCTGATTATCTTCTGGTTTGTGGACCTCATTTCATCTTTACCTTTCTCCATTTTCCCATCAATGCGTTGGTGTTTGTGAAATGGAAGGAAAATGAGTGAAACTCGCAAATCCTCAGCCTGACTACACACATCTTCATACATGGTTGGGAAAGAGGAAACAGCTTTGATCTGTCGAACAAAAATCTTTGTTTCGGATGAGAAAATGTCGACAGCCTCATTGATTTCCATCACATCATTTCCACCATATTCATCCTCATCACTGAATTGATCCCCATCTTGTAGCTGATGGTACATCAAGTTCTTTTTCTTGCGTCTTTTGGGGAGCTCAACAAGATGCATCAAATAAGGAGTAATGGCAGCACCTTGCTTGCCACGCAAGGCAGAGCAGAGACCAAGTTGTCCAGAAGCATTTCGAGGCTTATAAACGCAGCAAATCATTCGAAGTTCACTCTCTGGATCAAGACATTCAATTGAAGTTCGATTGTGAGTTAATTGTACTTCTTGTTTCCTCATTATGAAGGACACCACTGGCCCTGCCATCAATGTGTTCAGAACTATTACTGACAGTAGCAATCTCCGAATATCTTCACCCCACCATTTCTGCGATAACGATTAAAGAAAAATTAAACCTGAAATCAGCATAACAAAAGATTGTGTAAATGTATAAAATTTAGTTTTTATTCATTTTTCTTTTAAATGTTTTAAAGTTTTAAGGTTACCTCTGAATTGGGAGATGCATCAACAACAACAAGATCAGCATGGCCTTTCAAATTGAGAATGAAAGCCAGGATGACTGCTTCAATATTCAATGGAATCTTTAAATAATAGCAAGCAAGTAGTGTCCCCAGAATTTTGCCAGCAATGCTCAAAGAGACCATAACCAAAGCAACAATTACATTATCAATTGTAGATAAAGAACTTATGTTGAATTGGAAGCCTGTGAAGCCAAAGTAACTTGGAAGCACAAAATTGTGAACAGCATAAGTAAGCTTATGTAGTAATGTTCGAGTTGTTTTGCCTTCTCTTGGAAACATCATACCAACAAGAAAACAATGAACTGTAGAGTAAAGACCACTGGATTCAATAATCATTGAAACAGAGATAAGTAAAACCAAAATGAGCAAAACCTGAGAGTTGTTGATGAATTTTTGGTTTCGGCTTTTGGTGTTAAACCAAATCACCAGATAACAATTCACCAAGATAAGTGAAGCAGTGAGAAAGATTGACAGTAACAAAGTTTTGAACATTCCATCTTCAGTGAATGCAACGACTAAAGAGAAAAGCAATGAACAAGACATCTCATTGATCAAAGAAGAAGACATAGCCAATCTTCCAACGTCTGAAGTATCTAACTTCAAATCAGCAGCTAATCGAATTACGACCGGAGAGGCAGAGTTAGCAATGAGAATGATGGTAACAATAGCAAAAGCGATCTTGTTATACGAGATTGTTAATTCTCGAATGATAAACCAAGATATAGCTGCTCCGAAAATGCCACATGCCATAAAACCTCCATATGCAACGGTGGTGACTAAATGCAAATTGCGCTTCAAAAATGGGACATCAAACTCAAGACCAAGCAAGAACATGAAAAATATTCGTGCAAAAAATGCATAGAATCTGTAGTACTCTGCTGAATTAGGCTTAATGAAAAATCTTTCAATCACATAGATGCGACATAGCAATGTAGGACCAAGAACCAGCCCCGCCTGTTAAAGGCAAAAAAAAAAAAATTACGTACATAAATTAACAGCTCCAGCAAACTAGCTAACAATACATTAACATGTAAATTATTATTTTTGGTACTTAAGATGTGGGCAATGTACATACCAGCACTTGTGCAACGGGTCCAGGTTGTCCCAAAGGCTTGAAAATGAGATGGAAAAGGTGGGAGACGACAAGGATCCCACATACCTGTAAACATGTGGAGACCACAGGGTTAACTGGGTCTTCTTGGCACATTATATTTGCTGTTGCATCCATACTTTTTTTTTATAATTTTTTTGGGATAAAGACGAAGGATTAAGAGCAACGAAATGGACTCATCAGCAATAACTTCTCAAATTTTGAAGCAAATTAATGATCATGGAAGTCTCTGGCATTATAATTAACAAAATGAAATTCAAACCTAAAGGCAAGAGCAAGAGATAGGGAGAGAGAAACACACACACAACCCATGTCTTCTCCCTTCTGTCCCCTTGAATTTTTCACTTCTTTTTTTTCTTTTTTGGGTCCTATTTTGTGTGGTTCTCTTCATCTGAAAATCCTATAACTTTTCTTTTCAAAATTTCTTTCTTTCTTTCTTATACAAACTAAATTAACCAACCAACGAACTCACCTGCCATTACTTATTTCCTTCCGCTATTTTTAGGCTTGTAAGACGTCTATTCGCCCACATTTCATAGAGTAATAATCTATTGGTATTCACCTTATGGTATTTTTATATTTTAAGGTACGTATATTCTCGTTCATATTTATATATATTAGGAATTGTTTGGTTAATTCATATTTTCAATACTATTCATAAAAAGTCATAAAATTATGTCAAATGTCTAGGTAATCATTATATAATAGGTATATAATTCTCATTAGATCATTTTCATGTCTCGTTAATCCATATTTTTAACACTATTAAAAGAGTCACAAAATTGTATCATGTGTCCACGTGCTCAATCATACGGTGAGCACTAGTGCTCGCTAGAATCTAAATTATTTTCATGTCCGGTTAATTCATCACGCATATTTAACATCCTTTTTAATTTATTATATTAAATTAGTATCAATTTTGGGTAACGTAGTCAAAGAGCATAGATGTTGAGAAAGAATGTGTGACATTTTCTGAAACTGTATAGATCTAACTGTACATTTGGGAAAATCTTTGGAGTCTGGCGGTCCTTCACTCCAAACAGAATTAACAACTTGTCTTCCGCAATGGCATTTGCTCTACATCAGTGGAGGCGAAAAGCGCAATGGCATTTGCTCTACATCAGTGGAGGCGAAAAGCATCAGCTGGAATACACCTTCCAATAAATTGTTATTCATAATATGACTGACAAATAAAGATAATGTCTCAAAGGTAACGATATGATTCAAGTTTACAATTATATAATTCCTGCCGCTAGAGTTACAATTGAGATTTTACAATAAACGAATAACATTAACAGCAATTCCCTATCCTGCACTGAACGTATAGGAAACAAATTACAAAGAAAAATGGGGAAAAGAGATGTTGCAGTCCACCATCCTTTTGATATCTATCATTTATTGTTCTATTCACAGGCCAGTTTGGTGTCAAAGCTGCTCAAGCAAATAGCAAACGCCTGAAATGCAGAGAGTGGATAACGATAGTCCATAGTAAACATATCTTTCCCAACCTTGCCAAACTGGAGAATGATCTTATCATGTTCAGGTGGCGCTGGTTGAGAGGGAGTGGGTGCACCGGCAGCTGGTTGTGTCGCTGCAATCAACTGAAAATTCTTAACAGATGCGACAGTCACCCGCCCACGAAAATTGAGACACCAACACTGTAATTGTTCATGCCATCTTGGGGGCTTGTTTTTTAGGATCAAGGGTCTCACTTTGCCATCCTCATCATCCTCTCTAAGCGCACCAATTTCAGAAAATCGTGCGCTGCTGAAGTCAACAGAGTGATCCAGTGATTTTGAGAAGGAGATGCTCCGGAATGAGTCCTCAAGAGAGCGGGGAAGAAGCTCTGGCTGGCCAGGAACAGAGCCACCTACATCAATTGATGAGGCTGGGATTGAGTGCATGATGCAGTGCATCCTTCTGGGGCCTCGTGTGCCAAGCACATTGAGTTCATAAGCTATTTGGGCTATATTATAGCTGCCACTTGGGACTTTTGGGGAGACTTTTTTGGAATAAAATCTACGGCTTGTACATCCCGAAGGGGTAATATTAGCAGAGGTATGCGGTGGCTGTGTGTCATATATTATAAATTTTGTCCCAAGGAAATTTGACCTGCAGCATGAAAACATGAATTCATAAATGTAATACATTTATGGAAAACAGTTTATAGGAATTTATGTATTTGCATTAAGAACTTGCAGATAAAAATTGTTTTTAAAAAAAAAAATTCTCTCATCACATAGGATAAAAAGAGCCCCAAAGAAGAAAGAAGCACAATTTAAGTTAAAGGTAAATGGCATTCAATGACAAAATATAATCTATTGAATCTATTACTAATAAGGATGCCGAGCTCCTCATTCACCCAAAATTCTCTTTTATTTGTAATTTTTAATAGAAAAAACATGAATTATGAAAGTTACTCCAATGAAGGAGCAGATGGCTTCATGTCAAGTAAAATTATGTCAAAGGAGGATATACCAAGTCCACTAAATTAGTTGGACGAACAAAGTACCTCTAAAATAAAGGACATGGCTCTTAGAAGTACAGAATCTTCTTGTAATTAATTTATGAGTGGATATTTAATCATATCTTGAAGCCAAAATCCAAATAAACTAAAACAAAATGTGTATTGCCAGCCCATTGCACTGAGCCTCCCAGTGAGAGAAGAAAGAAAACAGGTTCCAAAGTTTCATTTTATATTCTTACCTCAACTTTCCGATATAAGTGCTGCTTGATCTTGAAATGTTGTCAGCATCCATGGAGATTACATACTCTGTACAAGTAGTTCGACGGGTCCTTTTCGCGGACAGAAGGAATTTTCCATTTTCAACTAGTAAAGCTGCAAAAAGAAAACAAAAAATGATAAACACAGTGACATAGAAGGCAAGGACTTCAAATCATGTCTAATAAATGTGCATGGCCTGTTCCAAACCAGGAGAACAATAAAGTTTACCAGCATGAAGTTTCAAAAAGTATATTAGAACTTGAGTTAAAGTACACGTCAAATAATAAGGCATCAGTATTAATGCACTAAGAGCAAGAGTACTTTAAAAAGAGAAATCAAGAAATAGTACGGAATATAAATTTTTTGCTAACAAACAGAAGTCCCTAGCCATGTAGGTAACTTCTTTTAACGATTGACCCACAACTGCCCTAACACCTCTTGAAACAAGATTCATAAGCTAACTTGAGAGCAACTCATCCACTACCAGATCAACATCATCCCTAAGAAGTGGTACAACAAAATTTTATTCCATAGCTGTGATGCAAAAATCAACCACAAGGGAAACCAATAAAAGGCATTTTAAATGATATATATCCAGCATATAAAAGAATAATGTTCAGTAATTTGTATCCAGCACCTCAGAAAGCAGGCATTCGAAATTAAATCGTGATCTGCGCACACATAAGTTCCAAGTATAGGAAAAAAAAAAAAGCATTAGAGAAAGAACCATATGAAACATAGTTTAACTAAGCTTATTTTGATTCTTCACTTTTTCTCTACTTCTCAACGTATTTTAACTTATGCAATTCACCACAGACTAGGCTCACTAGCCAAACCCTATCCATCTTACAGAAGACAGTCTAACATTTGCATAAGTCCCAGGCCAAAAAACACAAAGCTATAAAATGCAACTATTCTTCTTGCTAAATACATGCATAACCAAATCGTAGAAAACTAATCAACAACCTTATCCAGATGACAAACAAGGAGAAAGTAAAATCAACATTATTTTAACAAACTAGAAGGAATCTGCTCACCAGGGCTAAGACACAAAAAAAGGTGATATGTTAAATTAGATTTATCCCTCTTAATGAAACATTGAATGGTTCCATCACGTGCCCCAGGCTGAAAAATAAAAGCCAAAAGGAATTAGTAATAATTCTCTTCAAGATCATAAGAGTTGAAAAGTATATTTAAGAACTACCAGCCTTTGATAAAATGAGACAAATACTACCTGCTTCAAGGACACTGGGAAAGTAAGCTTCCCACAGAACTCTGGACTTCTAACAATTTCTTTGCACATAGCCCTCCAAGAACGGCAAACAGCAGCACACGCAACAACATGTTTTCGAGCGGGCCAAGAACTCTCACTCTCCTCCAACCTCTTGATTACATCACAAAGTAGCTCTGGTGGGAGACTAGCCCAACAACTATTTTGAATTACAATATTCTGGTCATGCAAATCGTTTGACGAACCATGGGATTTCCCTCCATGATGGCCAGTCAATCTAAAATCAAAACTTCTTCTAGATAAACTCCCGAAACTATCTCTTACATCACGTACTATGCTACGGAATGACATCTTATAAATTATCCAGAAGCAGCAGTACAAGTATATCTCCCTTTTGAAGACTTCCGATAAATTATATTCTACAAGTCATGTATTTATGGCTGAACACAACAAGAAAAGCAAGCAACTCAGTCCCCACCACAAATCCGACTAACAAAGAACTAAAGGTAGAATAAAAAACCAAAAAGGCACCAAAAGATATAAATTAAAAATGAAAAGAAAAGAAAAGCAGTACAAAGCATGGACTTCTAAGTCCAAAGGTTTTCTGAATAGGCAAATTTTAATAACAACAAGCCTTTTCTCTGATAGACTCAATAAATCATCCTTTTTAGGTCCTCAACCCTGCTTTAACCCAAAAGCAATCTCAGTTCTACTTCTAATAAACTAAACAATTACCATAAGAGCCTCATTAGTCTAATATGATGGTATATTTCATTATATAGCTTGGGAAAACAGTATCTTTAAACTTTTGAAAAAAATTAAAGTAACCCACATCAAAAAAAAAATCAAGAACAAGCATTTTTCTTAGCAGAAATTAGTGATCAATTTTGAAAAAAAAAATTCACACTAGTATTGTTCATATATTTCAGAGAATTTCTATTTAAACCAGATTAAACACATGACCATGAAGGAAAAAAAATTAAAAATTTAAACATGAGAATACCAAGCATGAGATCACTAACCTGTTAAATAAAGCTGGTCAAAGACTCCAAGCACCACCAAAAGATCTGCAACCCAGGAAATAAAAATGCAAAAATATTTAAAACAATAATAAATAAGAGCAAAAAAAAATAAAGCAGAAAACAAATCAAAGAAGAGATCTGCTTCTGCTTCACCTCAATATCTGCAAAGTCAAGTCAGAAACAGAACATAGCTGGTAACATAACATAAACTAACACCCTCTTCTTTCTAGTTCTTGTTGGTCTTCGGCTAAGGGGTTTAACTTCTTGGCTTTTGTCTCTTTTTCCTTTTTTTTTTTTTTTGTTTACTTTATAATCCGGACTCCAAACAACATTTAAATTCGGTCCAATTTGATTATACCAAAAGGTTTTTTCATTTAAAAAATTAAAATTAAAATTAAAAAAAGGAAAAAAAAAGTGACGTGGTGGAATTTGTATAATGTTTTGTATGGTTGTTTGTTTGTCCCCACTACAACAGCCATATGGTACGCAGTTTCTTGGTTTTGACTTTTTCCTTTTGTTATCTCTCTCCCTTTCTCTTTTTGAGGCTTCTCTCTTCTTTTATTTCTTTTTCTTTTCCGTTTTCTTCTTTCTCTTTCCTTTTTGTTTATGACAAAGCTCAAACTAAAGTATTTTTAGCTCTTACGAACTCTCTTCTTTTAATAATCAAAACTTGCTCAATGATTTATTGTTATATAAAAAGAAATAATAAAACATAATCTTTACTAAAGAAGGAGCCATTTTCATTGTCATAAACCCAACTGTTAAAATTATGTCTGCCCATCTAAGATTCAATGGATCTTGTTACTATCTATTACGGTCAAAATTAATGAAGCAAATTTAATGAAACAATAACTTGTACTATAGAGAAGTTTTATTTAATGAAATTACATTGCATTTCAATTATAATATAAACGACTGAATGTAAACTAATGAATACATAGCAACAAAATTATATTATAATTCTTAAAGAGATAGTGTGTCTGAAATTTAAAACTATTTATAAGTATTAATTGATTAACAACTATTTATAATTATTAATTGATTAGCTATCTATTAGGTTTTTTTATGTTTTATTTTTTAAAAAGGTAGAGAGTTGGGTAAAAATCTAAATTAACATTATAACTCTTTAACTCTCTCATGATTCAAACTGAGATTGTTAGTTAAATAAAACTGTTTGAAAACTACCCGATTGAGTTTCGAGACAATTATATAGTCGATTTCTTAATAATGCATTTGAAGTTTCTATGATAAAATTCATCTGGTATATGTAATTATAATCTAAAATAAAGGTAGAAAATGCAAAAATAAATTTAAAAAAATCTAACCTATTGTATAATTTTAGATATTTGCTAATAAAAACTTTTATTATATAAATTATCTAAAATATAAACGAGAATATATAATTATGTACCCATCCAGACTCATCAACATCTTGTTAAAGGAGGGGAAAAAAACACGCACATTTTAATAACACATTATTGACTTCTTTTTTTAAACATTATTGACTTTTCAAAAGGGAAAGGCCGAGACTCAAGTTCTAGGGTTGGCGAAAAATTGGAATAAATAACAAAGCAAGCAAATAGTACTAATAATGTTAATCTTTATTTCCTAACTCGATCTTTTCTTCTTGGCTGCACTCACATTTTATAGTCTTGCTCTTGTTTTGACCATCCTTCACATGCCAAGTTTTTTTCATGCTTCTTACAACGAAACTTCCTACAAAGTAAAAATAGGTTACTTGCATCTAGAACCATCTTATATTTCAAAAATTGTAATTAATTTTTTTTTTATATTATAATTAGTCATTGATTCTATGGCTATTAAGTTTTATTTCGAATTATTCTCTCATAAATTGATTATTTTTAAATTGTTCCCTTACTTTTAAAAATCTCAAATTACTCCTATATTTAGTCAAAATACAAGGAAAAATAATGACAGGTTGATGATTTTTTTTCATTAACAAAAGTAGAGGGTAAATTAAAACTTTCAAAAGTAAGGGGGAGATTTAAAGATAGTGAATCATCAGAGGATAATCCAAAATAAACCTGTTTTAAAGTCATCTTTGGGCAATCATATGAATATTGAGAGAAACATTGCAAAGGTATAGTTAATTGTAACATTTTATTTTTAAAGTGTTAATGGAAAATATTCTCCAAAACATAACTCAACTAATTTGACCTCTTTAGGGAAAGGGAAAGTTAAGAATTCAAGGAAACAAATAATTTTGAGGTGAGAAATTGAGAATGAAAAGGGTACAAATTTAACCATAAAAAATTATGAAAGGCTATTATTATTTAAATTTAGGAAAATTGATATTTTCACAAATAAGAATCTCTAAGGGCCAATTTGGGAATGTTGTAACTTTTAAAATAATTATTGTTAGTTGTACTGTAAAAATAATCAGCTGTGAAGAGAATCAGTTAAATGTTTAGTAAATTTTATTTTCAAAAGTACTGTAAGTTTTAAAAACAGTTATGGATGTTTAGTCAATTTTACTGTTAAACTGTTGAAAGAAAACAAAGAACTAAAATGTATATAATGTAGGATAAAATTTATAATATATTAATTTATTTTTGTATTTTTTATCTTAAAACAATTGATAATTAAATTTATAATATAGTGAAACAAATTTAATAATAATTCGACCAACAAATTGATATTAATAAATTTATATTGATGAATTATAATAAAAATGTATTAAAATATTGATTTTGTTTCTAATTTGAATAAGGATAATTTTGGGTTTAGAAAATGATTTTAAGGATATTTATGGAATTGTATTAAAGGATAAAATTGATTCTCAAAATTAGAATCTAAAAGATACTCATTTCTTGTTTTTTAAAATTAGGAGGGGCTGATTTTGAATTTTTTATTTTTTTTTGCCAAACACTAAAATTAGTTTTTAGATTTTTAAAATCACTTTTAATCCTCCAAAAACAATCTAAAACGGGCCCTAAATGATATTAACTTTAAAATTGTGGAAATAATTAATTTTAGGAAATGGACAAGTCATGAGTTTTAACTAAAATATAGGTAAGCCCTATTAGTTGTAATAACTTATTTAAAATCTCCATTAAAATTCAGAATTTTTTTTAAATAAATGAAAATTATGACGTTAATATAAGTAAATAAGAACGTCTAAATGATATTAATTTTAGGAAATGGACAAGTCATGGGTTTTAACTAAAATGTAGGCAAAGCCTATTAGTTCTATTAACTTATTTAAAATCTCCATTAAAACTCAGAATTTTTATGTTTTTATAAATGAACATTATGACGTTAATATAAGTAAATCTACATAAGATTGTTGATTAATTTTTTGCACATGACCTAAGATTGTTGATTAAGAGACATATGGACTGATGATAATGAATTTTATATGCATTACCTAAGATTTGACTTTGATAATTTAGGAAGGAGAATGGTCCCTTTCACACTTTTTCAACGCTCTTCTTTTATTATGGAGACAATATTGATCCATGGAGCATCCTAAGGGACGTGGTTTCTTTTTTGACATTGAAAGTGTGGCTCATGATTCTCTCTCATGCATTATTAGTGAGGTATATAATTTCTCAATTAAGTAACCACTCATTAACCAAATGCGTAAATGCTAACAAAGTAAAAAAGAAGACTTTATTTGATGATTTTGATTGAAACTAGAGTCGACGCATTGTGTGTTTAGAAATTTGAGTTGCGTCATTATTGTACTATCTACAACTTTTTCTTGCTCTAGATATCATAGGTTGGATCGGTAAGTAAATAAAATCTTGCTGAATTTTGATAAAAGAATGATTAATTTTAAATCACTCTTTTATTATATAAAATCTCTATTTATTCGTATTTTTATTAAAAAAATAAAATAAGAAAAAAATTCATCAACTCCACTCTCATATTTTCTTGTCATTTGAATAAAAATAAAAATAAAATAAACTTGAAGTTTTTAAAAATAAAAGAAGTGATTTAAAGATAGATAGTCAAAATTCACGAATAAGATATTCTAAATTAACTTTTATGGTAACATATTCGATTTATTTTCTGTGTGTGTGTGTATTCTGTTAGGCATTGGCCCCTTTCATACTAAGTTTCATATATTAAATAAAAGAGTTGGAAAATCTCCCTCGGCCATTTCTGACTTGGGTGAATCCATTTGTTGCAGGCCATAATCAGTTCGGAGTTCTATTTATCCAAAATTCAATCAAGAATGTCAAAAAAAACATCAACGAAGAACCCTAATATTTGGGGAGACCCTTTATACCTAAGATAAAGAGAATAAGAGAGATTAACTTCGACAGCGTCATTTCATAAGTTCATAACCACTGCCTACATCATAAGATCAATAAAATTTGACAAAAAATAAAATAGCAATGCTGCAAATTGAATCGCACCATGGGACATTTAAAAAATATAAGTTGATTGCAAAATATGGGTGCAATAAAAAAGTCTTCCTGCATAAGATTTTCTTCCAACTACAGGCATTAGCACTTGAAAAATACATTATAATTCAGATGAACCAAAAATGCTAAAGTAGAAACCGGAAAAAACTAAAAAAAGGAGGTGAGCAAAAACAAATTTTACATACAGAAGCACCGAGTTGTTGACTAGATCATCCAAAATTGTCGGGTTGCCAGTAACCGCAACTACCCTGAAACCTATCAATCATCATTTTTCTTCTTCTTCTTCTTCTCCTTCTTACTTGGCACTTCTGACTCTTCTTCATTAGCTTCAGAATGTTTTCTCTTCTTTTTCTTCTTCTCCCCTGCCTCAACATTCTCACCACCAGCCTCAACTACTTGTTTTTTCCTTTTCTTCTTTTCCTTTTTAACTGATTCTTCATTTTCTGCCTCAACATTGCCATTTGTACGCTCATCGTCAGCTTTCTTGCTCTTCTTCTTTTTCTTTTCCTTCTTCTCTTGACCAACAGCAACCTCCTCCATTGGTTTTTCTTCATCATCTTTACTGGCAGCATTTTCCATTAGACCAAGAATGGAATCCGCTGCAGGATTATAGGTCTGCAGAAAGCAGGAAAACAAACACACCCTTCATTAAGATAACCAAAATGAATAAAAACAAGAAAAGAAAAAAGAAAGAGAAAAATACAGACCTTGGCAGCAGTTATCATTGCACCAGGCCCCTTCTTTCGGTCCTTGTCATAAACTTCAATCTTAGGTTTTCCTTTAGCTGACCCAGCAGCACGACCCAATTCTTTGCCTTCAAGATTCCTTAGCCGTGCTTCAAGCTGCCAATAATTGTGTATAAGAAGCTCCTTTCCATAACAAAATATAAAGGCAAGAATGAAACAAATCTTTGTAGAATACCTTGGCACGATTCTCCAGTCCCATAGAGTTATCTTGGCCATCTCCAAGAGCATCATATCGAATTGCTAATGCAGTTTTGGAGGCAAGTGACCGGGAAATTTTTCCCTTGTGCTTTGGGGCTGCCTGACCAACTAGAGACGCGTGGTAGATGAGCCCATACTTAGGAGTAGCATGCTTAGTCTTCAGTGCTCTGAAGAGAGCCTTTTCTGCACCAAGAATCTGAACAGTACTCCCAGGCTGCTTTGCAAGATTCAACAAGCTGCCTCCATGAGCAATGAGGCGAGCTCCAACAAGCTCTCCAACAAGAGCAGTTAAATTTGGTGCAACTGTATTCATTCTACTTTTCAGGTAGTCATACAGTTGAGCTCTGTACTCAGCAAGAGACAGAACCTGGTCACAGAGTTCTTTAATATTCAACAAATCAAGATCACTAACTTCTGTTCCCATGGAAATCATAGCTGCCTCTTTCAGTTGTGCCTCAACTTCTTCAGGTAAAATCTGTAAATATAAGACATAAAAATAGTCAGCAGAGTGACCAACATTTGTCATCTGTCTTCTAAAAAAAATAAAACGAAGGGGGGGGGGGCGAGGGAGGTTAACATGGGTCTCATTGGCAGCAATTTAAAGTTTAATCAGCACAAGATTGGGGGGAGGGAGGTTAACATGGGTCTCATTGGCAGCAATTTAAAGTTTAATCAGCACAAGATTAACTTAACTATGATACTAATGCATCATAAAAAATTCTCAAACGAAGATGGTTTGTGTAGGAGTGGCCACAGGCCAAAATGTTGCATAGGCCTAAACTTAGGACAAGGTACATGCGAATAAATAAGGTTTAAAAATTTTACAAGTCTGCAAATGAAATAGGCACCATCAACACAATCGCCATGTAAAAAACAATAAAGTAAATCCATCTAAACTCTACCTCAGAAAAGTCAAGCTTTGCAGCATTACTGCGGTCTCCCATCAACTTCACTGCTTTGGCATATAGGATATTGTCCTGGATAATCTTTGCAAGCTCTGGAAAATGCCATCCATACCACTCGCGGACACGCATGGCATATGTGTTGAGCTCTTTATCAAGATCGTCAAGCAAACCAATTGCCTGAATGATCATAGTATCCACCTGAAAAAAAGAACCAAAGATACTACAATTAATGTAGACACAATAGTGATGATTTCACTTGCAAGATCAGTGATTGAGTTTTACTCCATCTACAACCAATCTATCCTCAAGAGACAATTGAATCCTCAAAAACAGACGAGGTGATAATAAGATAATAATTGTTGAAATCTTGTGGACAGAAGGGAAGTAATTGTTTTCAGAAAGGAAACAGCTGGGAAATATAAAAGTACTGAAACAAAAGCAAGACGTACATTTTTAAACTTAAAGGGAGCCAGCCCTCACATGACACTCAATAATCAAGCTGCAAAACACAAGATAGGAATCTCCTACAATAGCCTAACCCACCCACAGGTGAAACCAAATAAGAACAGAAACAACTTCATAAACTTGAATAGTTTTATGGTATTCGATATTCAAAAATCATCCAATTTTTTCCTTTCGCTCTTTATTTATTTATTCTAGAAAAACTGGGTTTCTTTGCTAATTTTCTATATACAGACTCCGTGGACACTCATAATGACCAGTTTACACAGCCAATAAATTCAAAATCCACAGTATGTATCATGATAAAATTGGAATAGGCCAATTTGTGCAGATAATGATCAAATAAAGAAATGGGAAGTACCTTGTCTGCACTGAACTTGAGCTTGTATCGAGACAAGCTATGAGATAAACCTAAGCTCATTGGTTGAAGATCTTGACCAGCCAGACCCGATATGAGTTCTGTCAACTGACTCCTCACACCTCTCATCAACTCCATCACAGCATTGTTGTGAACACATTCTATTTTCTGCAAAACAAAAATCACTCCAACTGTAATACAAATGAAAAAGCAAGCATAAAAGTTTCTATCACAAAAAGAGTTTCACTATAATGATAAAAACAACTGACCAGTTTGTCCTTGATTGCATTTCCAAGCTTGGAATCAGCAACAGCTAATGTTTCACCATCACAGTGCGTGCGCAAAAACTTCCGTAGATCTTTGCTGGGTTTGCTTTCCAGCAAACATGTTGCTGCTTTCAGAGCTTCTGATGTATTCTCAAACTTCGAAAAAGCCTTCAGCTTCACCATCTATTGTAAGTACCAAGTAACAGTTAGATTTCAATCTAAAGCACTCATATGTTTCGATCATTTGACATAAAGGGCAAGCTTAAAAAACATTGTGTCGTGAATATAGTGATTTGCAAGTTAATACACAAAGGTGGAAATTAGAAGTATTACCTGTCTTGCAGACTCCGCACTATTAAACTCTTGCCACAAACCCTGCGGCAGCAGCACAAGTTAATATCGAATAAGAACTGAAAACGGGATACGATGAACAATTGAGAGTTGAATAAATAAACGTTACATGATTGCAAGCTTAATATTCAGATTTTATTTTTAGAACTATTTACATTTTGAAATCGTAACACTAAACAAAAGTCCGAAGACAAAAATCTATTTCCTAAGCATTTGAAAGCACATGTCAACCGAGTGGTTATTTTAATGAAAACACAAGGTGGATTTCACTAATTCAACTAAGAATGAGGTGGGTACATAAATAAATGCAGGAAAAAAAGAAAAGGGTTGTATAAAATGTGGTAAGATGAATGATTGATTACCTCGACTTTAGAGAGCTTCCCTTCGTCTAATACTTTAAAAAGGGCGAAACCCGCCGGAGTTTCGAATAAGACTAACATTATTTTTCTTTTGTTTTTGCTAGCAGCTAAATCTTTACTGGCCTTGCAATTCAACTTGATTCTGCTGCGTTTTAGAGACGAAGAGAGGAAGAAGAAGCGTTATAGGGGGTTTCTAGGGTTTTAAGAGAAGCGGAAGGGTTTTATTAGCGAGCGTTGTGTTGTGTGGGGTGGCGTAAGAGTTCTGGAATGGGCCGGGCTGGACCTCTAAATTTGAATTTCTCTCATTGAAGCCCATGCCTGCCTGCCAGCCAAAAAATCATTTTACAAACAAAAGATTAAAATCCAATTGTATCCTTCCTCTCTAAATAGAGGGAGTCTTCATTCAAGGCGCAAAAAATAGATAACGCTTGAACTATGCACGGATGTAACCACTTTCCATTTTCCAATTTAAAAAATACCACATTTCTAATTTTCTTACAAAATTAACTAATTAAATCCCTTTCGGAATAAAATACCCCTAAAAACTTATAGCATGGAAGCATCTTGATGGATGGACCCATCATCCGTTGCCATCGTCTCCCTCGCTACCATCGCCCATATGCCAGGTAAAATATAAAATAGGGATAAAATTAAATAGAGGGTAATTAAATTTATATAATTAAAAATAGAGTTTGATTAAATCATATTTTTTAACTAAAAATTTCACTTTATCCTAACTATTATTATTTAGTTAAGTATAATTAAAATTAAAATAATTGTTAAAATTAAATTACACATAATTAAAATTAAAAATAAAATTAAATTTATTTATGGATTAAAATTTAAACTTCTAAAATAAATTACAAGAAAATTAAATACAAAAGAAAAGAAAAGAAATTTTGGAAACTAAGTCTTTCGTTTCTCACACCTCCTCTGCACTTCTTCGTTGTCTCTTTGATTCTGCTATTTCTTTTCTTCTCCTCTTACTCCTCTCCTGCCTCCCTTTTATCCGCAACTCCTGCCTCTTCCTCCTCTTTTTTAAAATTATTATTATTATTTAATTTTTTATAACAATAATAAAAAGAAAGGGATACTGAGTAGTTGCCATTTGACTATCAACTGGCTCCACTTTTTTTTAATTATTTTATTATTATATGGCTCCACATCAGCCACATCAAGTATTTTTTTGGTTCTTTTTAATCAGTGTAATCCATCTTCTTCATCTTCTACTTTTAACTTTGGTTCTCTCTTTATTGTAGAAAATATATCTATAATAAGTTATGAGCGGATTTATCAACACTATAAGTGATAAAATAATAATTTTAACATTTATTAAATATACATTTATTAAATATACATTTTCTATTGTTGTCACTAATGGTTGTTGGATCCAATTTTATTTGGTCGAGTCCTTAACGAGTCAAATCATTATAACCCATTCGGAAACCGTTTCACCCATTTTAACCATTACACCGTAAATATTAGTTGTTTATAATACTTTTATAACTCAAAATTTTAGCTTGACAAGATAAGAACACAAAACAAAACCACTAAAGCTACAAATACACCTTTTTTTTGTCTTCACAATAAACATTCAATTGTAACCTAAGTGGAGATTGACTAAAATAGATACCCAAGTAGCTAATCAATATGTTGAAGAAGTTAGCCAAGTGATGTTTTGCCAAACTCAGGGAGTTGAGGGGAATGTCTCTGTTTTTGTTTTGTTTTGTTTTGTCTATTTCCCCCATTTTTTGTTTTTTTTTTTTTGAAATAGCGAAATGTCTTTGTTAATAGCATTTATTAGCAAATTGTAGGTTGGCAATTGATATATTTTGGAAGTTATAGTTCATTAATTTTTGAAATATGGCAACCACAGGCTATTAACATAAAGATATGAAGAAGTTATTTGCTACAACCATATTATTCATTTTCAGGTAAAAAACTCATTTAGTTCCTATATTTTGAGGTTAGTATGCATTTAATCTTTGTATATTTTAAAAATACTTCAAAATATCCCTACTATTATATTATTGACATCCTCTTATAGCTTGGTTATCCTATGCTTGAGGTGGAGTCAGATTCGGCTATGGTTGTTTCTTGGATCCATTCTCAGGGTCCTATTTGTTAGGATTATACTTACTTGCTGCGTTGGGTATGCTCTTTCACATTCTCTTCACTTATTCTGGTAAGTATGTGTTTCATGAGGCTACCTCTATTGCTATTTTTTTGGCAAATTGGGCGTGTTCTCATCGTGTCAGTAGGCGTTTCTCTTGTTCCCAGGATCTTCCCACTATCTTATTTGGTATTCTCCATTTGGATGCTCAAGCTATTCCTCATGTCAGGCGATAGCGTTGATGGTTTTCTATTACCTTTATTCTTTCTTAGTTATTCATGTGTATTTGCATTTACTCTTGGAGGTTTTGATCTATGTTTCCCTTCTTATGTATTCATTTCATTTTTTTTTAATTTTACAGATAAGGGTCATGCCTAACTCTTCACCTTTTGGTGGTTTTTTTTTAATTACTAACATCTCTACTGTTACTTTTTGTGTCTTTTGGCTTACTTTTATAATATTACTCTTTACATTATTTTTTTGGACAATAATAAAAAGAAACAAATTAAAATACCAATTTAAGCCCAAAAATAAAATAATATATATTAATTTTTGTGGAAGCTAAGATATATCCAAAAAAGTAAGATTGTAAAAAAATTAAATTATCAAATTTTTGTACATTAATAAAAAATTAATATATGAACTTCTCAGTAGGATGTTCCGAAAACAATTAACATATATTCTTTTTGTTTCTATTTTATTTTTGGGATTAAATTAGTAATTTAAGTTCTTTCTTTTTATTAATGTCCAAAAAAAAAAAAATTATTTTAAGAAGGTAATATTGTAAAAGTAAGGCAAAATGAACAAAAGGTAATAGTAGGGGTGTCAATAACTTAATGACAGAGATGTTTTGAGATACGTTTAAAAAATATAGGGACTAAACATGAATCAACCTCAAAATATAGGAACTAAACGAACTTTTACCCTTCATAATCTATTCTAATATTCATTTATTTTTCACAATTTGTCAGGTTTTAAGGTTATAGGGTTGAGTTTTGATGGATCAATCCATTAAAATCTATGGTGCGTTTACTAAACGAGAATTAGAATGGGCAGGAATGAGAATGAAGAATAAGAATTAAGATAAGTTATTTACTTCAACACAAGGATTTGGAATCGGAATCAGCTGGATTCAATTAATATGTTTACTTTGTCTTAGAATCGGAATCGGAATCAGAATGAGTTTGACATCATCATCATCATCATCATCATCATCATCATCATTATTAAAATTATTGTTAATATATTAATTAATTATAATTTACCGTTAATAACAATAAAAAATCATACTACCTTTATCAATAATAATAATAATAATAATAACAACAATAATAACAATCACATCATCATCAAAATAAAAGATCATCATTAACAAAATAATAACCCATTTAAAAAATAATAATAAACATAATCAGATTCATCATCATCAACAAAATAATCTATTTCCAAAATAATAATAATAATAATAACAACAACAACCAAAATTCTAAATAACCCTCATCAACAAAATAGTCCATTTCCCAAAAAAAAATTAATAGAAATAATCAAAATCGAAATCATCATCGTCATAAAAAACTACGGCAACAACAAATCATCATCATCATCATCATCATCATCATCATTAGATTGAAATTGTGGCTATCAGAGACAAAATCGGAGATGAAACAAGATGGGAATGAAAGGGAGATGGAGATGGAATCGAGGTGGCCCAACAGAGACAAAACCGACAACCGACTGCTGTTCACAGCCGACAGACTAGCGACGACGAGGATGGTGGATGAGTTTGGCTGCGATGGTGATGGAAGTAGCTACGATGGCGTTCGGTTGTGTGGCTTGTGTGAGAGAGTTTAGGTTTTAGGGATTTTTTTTTAATTTTTCGCTATTTATATTTTTTATTTAAGGTGAGGGCATTTTCAGAATAATAAAAATTAATGTGGGCAAAATGAAAAATCTTGAGAATGGGAGTTTGGTTTCCAAGGACTCATGGGAATTAGATTCGTATTCTTGATTCCCAAAATACTTTGGGACCCACCAAAATAAATCTCATACCTTCCTTTATTTCACCAACTAAATGCTCGTTTCATTCTAATTCAGCAAATAAACACCACACTACTTGATTAAGGGGTGAGTTTTCAGTATATGCTCTATGTAAATCATATTTCGCTTGTTTAAACCTATTAATATTTATTTAGGGGGAACTTATTTTTTTAACTTAATAACTTAATTGACTTAATTTTAAGTTGTTAAGTCATTAAGTTTATTTTTTTCAATTTAATGAAAAATTTCAGTCATTAAGTTTTAAGTTATTAGATCATTTTTTATTTAGCTTTTTACTTAATTTAAAAACTCTGAATGACATTAGGAAAGATATTCTCCAAAACTAGCCCTATCTAATTAATTATTTACATCATTACCTAAATAAAACTTACTAATTATCATTATTATTTATCTCCACAACTTGTGATAATTGAAAATATAGTAGTAGAATATTAATATTTTTATTTTTTTATATTATTCAAATTAATGTTATTTATCTTTGCAATTTTTTTTTTGGATATCTTTCATATAAGAGTAATGGTTTTCAAATTTCTTAAGTTAAAAAAATTAATAATTTAATACTTATTATCGGAGATTTAGACCAAAAAACAAGTATGCCATTCATATTTAGATATTTAATTCTATTAAGAATTCATATTAATTCAAGTCTATTGAGATTTAAAAAAAAAAACTAATGCCATCTTAGTTTAATAATGAAAAAGTGAGTTTAAATTGGCTCTTTTGTAATGTAATTACAGACACCAAGAGCTGTAAATTATTATGTTTTCTAACTTAAGGGATAATTTCGACTATCATATGAAGTTAACATAAAAACTTATTTTATTTTTCATTCTTTTCTTTGTTTTGTTTTATTTTATTTTAAAATTATTGTAATGATTGTTTGATTAAATAAATATTTGTATTTCGAAAAAGAGCATATGAAATTAGGTTGTGCGATCAAAATGATAAAATAATGAGTGAGTTTCTGTATTTTTTTGACTAATGAAATAAACATTATTCATATAAATACAATCATTCTGTTGTTGAAATATTATTTTAGTTCAGCCCGGAATTTAGACATCGTGAAAAACATAAATTATCAATAGAATTACTAGCTTTGTACGTATCATACATCTATGAAATATATCAAATACACAAACAAGTGGAATTTTCAAATTTCAACCATAAAGATTAAATTTAAGATTTAAGAACATAACATGAAGAAGTTTATTAAAATATTTTTTCCCTCATTACATAATATTAATTTCTTCAGAGCAAGAGTTCGTTTGGTGAGGTTGGAAAATATTAACTACACTGGATTCTCATGGACTTGAGAAGCATCACCTGCACAAAGCACAATTAAAATATATAGTCATAAATCGTGTCATTATGATGAGTAAGAAAATAAGTTTAATATTTAATATTTATGTAATAAGGGTTCATTTGGAATTATTTTTAAGAGGTTGGAAAATAATTTTAAAAAATTAAAAATTAATTTCGGTATTTTATAAAATTTTAAAAAAATTATTTTTGATAAAATTACCTCATTCTACAACAAATTTTAAAAAAGAGAGAAAAAATAATTTTTTAAAATCTAATTTTAAGAATAGTTTTATACTCAATATAATTTCATATATATCCTTATATATATATTATAAAAATATAAAATTATTAACTTTAAAGAAATTATTTTTATTATTAATAATTATATTGAGATAAAAATAAAAATTAATAATATAAAATATTTATCTAAGTTATCAATTATCATATTAAAAATATTAACAAAAAAAATATTTTATATACATATTTATAAATATATAAATAAAGTTTATTTAATCTTATATCCAATTCACTCATTTACATTATTATAACAAAAAAATAATAAGATGTATCAAATATACATGATTGTTTTAAACACTCATAATACTATTAAAAATAAAATTTACACAAACGTTTAATTGATCCTATAAATAGCTAATTATTTTTAGAGTATAGTTAATAATTATTATTTTAAAAACTGCAACATTACTTAACTGCCCTAAAAAGGATTTAGGTGATCAATTTAAAAAAAAAAATTAAAAAAAAGAGGGCCTTTGTAAAAATTTCGCCAAACGTACCGGGATTGCATTTTATGGAGCACTTGCCCTCGCATCGCTGCCTAAGTCTATCTGCATATTAAATTAATAAAACTGTGAATTTATTGTTATACAAACAAACCAAAAGGCTAAAAAATCGAAGAAATAGATAGATTTTATTAGGGAGAATTAACAAAACATCTATTAACCGCGTAGCAGATAACACAATTAACCTACCATTATTGATATATTGAGCAGCACAGCCAGTGATGCAAGCGTCCAAGCAATCAAAAGCAGAAGATTCAACAACAGTCACCATATGATGAGCTGAAATTACCAAAAAAACCACCAGAGCTACAACTATATTCTTCATCATCATCTTGCTCCTCTTTGTGTATTAGTATTCTCTGCTTGAGATTGGGGATGAGATGAGATGACTGAAGAGCTTTTATATTAATAGAGATCTTAGAAGAGAAACGCCATTCGCCTTGTGCCGAATTACGAAAGTGCCACCCAGTTGAAAGCCAACGGACACGTGACATGCACGTGCAATCGGGTTCCGAGGCGGCCGGCCCATTCAGACCCAATTGATTGATTATGATAGTGAACGTGGAGGAGTGTTTTTAATTGACTTTGACTGTAAGTTAGTGTCCACGCAATTAATGTTTGATCAGGGGACTTTGCTAGCTGTCCTTGATTAGGAGACAAGTTTGACTCTCTCGGTCCGCGGAATTCAAAAGCAAAAATAAAATGAAATAAAATTTCAAGTTCGTTTCACATCGAAAGGATGAGCGAAGTATACAAAGTTTAGAATTTGATTTGTGGGTTAATAATAGAAAAGATGAACGTTATTATCATATTACAAAGTGTTGGTCCTTTTAGAAGTAATCTTGATTGAATTATTGTGAAACTAAAAATTATCCATAATTAAGTGTCATTGAGACAAAAGAGTTTTAAAGAAATCTTAATATCTTTAACTCATAATTTTGGATGATCTTAAATATGTATAGTAGAGTCTATTTGTGGACTATTGATAACTGTTTTTCAAACTCTTTATATGTATGTGACTCATTAGTTATAAGAAAAGTTATGTCTTTTGAAGATTAGTCACATCTTTTAGTAAAATAGTTATAATTGATTTAAAATGTATTAATTTAGTTCAAGAGATACATCCCTTATGAATAAGTATGTCCACAATACGTGTATATATATCTATATATATGTATATGATATAACGTTTATCATCTCCCATTTGGGCATCCTTATTAATTAGATATACATACAATCGCTTATGAATAAGTATGTCCCCAAGAACTTTTAAATTAGGATATTCTAATTCTTGCATGTATGAAACACCTAGGTGAATTTAATCCCACTGCATCTACATACTTTCTGAAACTTTTCAGATTTAATCCCTTAATCGTAGATTCAACCGTAATCTCTTGTGAAGAATTATGGTCAACTTTTATTTCTCCTCGATCCACTATATCTTGTATATAGTGATAACTGACATCTATGTATTCTTTTTGGAACTATTCACTCTACGTTTTATTAGAGAGGTTGTAGAATTATTATCATAAAACACATTAATTTGTTTATTTAGTAAATCAAGTTTCAATTCTTCAATGAAACATCCATCCATATGGCACATGTTGTTGCCATATTGCATGCTATATATTCGGCCTAATCTAGCAACACATGATTGGTTTTTACTTAACTATGAAATTGCCACATCACCAAAAAGGAAAACATGACTGCTTGTTGATTTGCGATCATCTTGATCTTCTACTAAATCTGCATAAAGAAAAAAATCTTTTACTACAAGATCACTTTACTAAAATATAATTTCATTATTTTTATGCCTTGTATACATCTAAACATCATTTTAACAGCTTTAAAATGTTATTTACCTAGATTAGATCAAAATCGTCTGACCAATTCTACTGCATAAAAATATAAATTCTACCTGATGTCATTGCATACATCAAGCTACCTACTACTTGTTTATATAGAATTGTATTCATATCCTCCTCTTCTTTTTATTTTTACGATATATAGTTTTACACAAATGTTATCCATTACATATAGGTGTGCACATCTAGATATAATAATCTAGAGGTTTGGTCTCTTGTAATTTTAATTCCCAAGACATAAGATACTTCTTGGTGTAGGATGTTATTTTAGGATTCAAAATTTTTATTATTTTAGGATTTTTTTTTTATTAGAGTCAATTATGATATGTGTCTTCTATTATTATTGTGATTTAGTTTCTCTTTTTAAGTTAATTTAGGAAAGTAAGTACCATCTATTATAAATAGAGAGGTTTTGTTATTATTTTCATAACTTCAGCTTCAATTATTAAATAAAACCTCTTTTATAATTTCCATTGGGATTATCTATAAAAAATATCTCTTGTAGAGTCGTTTGGATTAGAGCGTCATCTAATCTCACTTTAAGTGTTATTAAAAATCTTATTGAGTCGTTTAGATTAGAACGAGATCTAATCATACTTCGATTAGAGCGTAATCTAGTCTCACTGGCTTGGTCCAGTATTAGAACGATTTCTAGTGTTATCTAATCCTATCAGTTGGTATCAGAGAAGTTTTGTGCAATTGCACAACTTTCCTGGCTACCTATATCCATTCTTAAAAAAAAACCAAAAAAGAAAAAACCCAAATTTGGAACCCTAGCCGCCATTGCCCATCATCATTAGCCGCTGCAGCCATCAAACTCACCAACCATTGTTGACCAAATCCTGACTAACCTCAGTCCTTAAATAGCAACGTAGCCATCGCGGTAACAACCCAAATCCTTGAAGCTCTGCTACCCAACCTTCGCTGTTCAACTGCTTTATCATTGTCGACCACCACTACAAGAATCCCCAGCCTTCACTGACCAATACCTAACCATCCCCATCACCAAACATCGCCATAAACCGCCACGAATCACAACCAAACCACCATAAGCCACTGCTACTTCAAGTCGGTTTTCTAACCAAACCACTGAGAATCTAGCTAGCCCATGGCCACAGTCGTGTACCAAATCCAACCATCACCATACCAAATCACATCCAACAGTCACTGGCCACTCCAAACCCGAGAGTTGAGCTTTTTTATAGTTTTGCTATTGTATAAAAATTTGACCATAAATGGCAAACTACCAACTTCATCTCCTTATTTGTCATGTGCCAGACTTATTTGCAGATACTTGTCCTAAGAAATTTGTTGATTGGTTGGGCAAGGTTGAGCATTGGTTTGTGGCTTTGTGCACTCCTAAAGAAAAGCAAGTATCATTTGCTGCTTGTAAATTTTGAGATTCAATATTTTAGAATGGTGGAAACAGTTACAATATCCTTGACTTAACCAAGACAAATGCAAAATTCGATCATGGAACCGTATGAAGTGTATTTTGCTATAGGAGTTTATCTATCCTGGTTATTGTTTGGTATAACCAGGTACAAGATTAGTTTCTGATTATGCTTATGAGTTTAAACAATTTTATAGATGCAAATATTATTATAAACCTAAAAAGGATAAAGTTACAAGGTTTTTGAACTTTCAAATTGAAAAAAAAGGTGTCTATATGCACTATCTACACTTTATAACATGTAATTCTTTTAGCAACATAAATTGAATAGCAAATCAGAAGAGGAAGAAGCCAAGCATTGAAGCAATTAAGTTGACCTCATCTACAACAGCAATTTAAGATCCTTAGTCCTTTCACAAGTCAGCAGCCTGGAGTGAAAGATGTTCATAAGTCAAAAAGTTCTTTTGATACCATTTCAATCTTTTATTGTTTTCTTTTCAGTTTGGTTGTTATATCATCTGTAATTATATAATAACTGTAGTCAATAACTTTTCCTTTTTAGTTTCAATGTACTTTTACATTTTTCTTTTACCATGTTTGCTTCGAAATCTAAAACTTTCATCATGTCTTAGGTCAAGATGTCCTACTTATGTAGGGTCATGGATAGATAGATCAAGTTACTTGGATATCAGGGATGTACCATTCTTTATCCCTTTGATTACGACATCAATTTTTTTTTTTTTTGTTTGTAATAATTAGCAAGTCGGTAACAAGTTTCTATTTTTAGAAATCATCATGCGTATATGTAGTTGTGAAATTCACCCAAATTTTTATATGATTACTGGTCGAATAAAAAAAATAAAGATATTAAAGAGGAACTCTGTTATTTTAATATATAGAATCATGGATGAGGTAAAACATGAAAAAAAGCATCAACTAACATATAAGCTTCAAAATTTAGTTAGCATATATTTTTCTATATGCTGCACATCTGTTACTTTAAGATTGATGACTTATCAATCTTGTCTTTTTTCATCGTACGTAATTAGTGGACAATGTACAATCATTTGATAGATGCAAACTTTTCAATTATATTCAAATTGTGTAGGAGATGTTTTCTATGTAAACTAGGACGAAGTACTTATTGAAGCAACTCCAGTAGTTTCTACCCTTTAAGGTTTTGGTAGTGAGGAACAAATACTATGGATTAGTGGTGAGGATAATGTTGTGGCTGTGAATGCTGCAAAGGAATATGATAGAAGACTATCAACAAACATATTACTGTAATTTTAATGTCAAGTTCTATACTTTTTCTTAGTTTATCTTAGTTGGATATAATATTTCGATTCACTGAATTTTTTGAAAAACCCTATTTAGGGACATTAATAATTAACTTGGCTAAAAAAAACCTTAGGTACTGGCCCTCCATGAATTTATCATTCAACCATAAGGAGATGACTTACTTGAAAATGAGCATGTTGCACAGCTAAAATGAATGATTGGTTTGCTAATTCTAGATATAAATCACCTAGTATACTTCATCAACCTTGAAATGCTGACATAGGATAGGAAGGAAAATCCTTTATTATGAGTTTAAGAGATTAAGAGAGCTGTAGATTTCCACTCAACTGAGTAAATTTTGACCTTATTGCCTTGTTTACACTAGAAAAGGCTATGATTTATGTGTGTCCGACCTCATATAACTCAAATTTTGTCTACTTAGAAGCGCTGACTTAATGAATCTAACATTTTGACTTAAGCCTTATAACATACTTTTTTGGCATTAAGCTACCAAATGAATCCATAGGTGGCTTCATAAAGAAGAAACAGCCAGCTGCTTCCTTCCTGAAGATCAAATGCATGTTTCACCAATTTGCTTCTCCTACTTTACTTGCTACTGCATGCTTGCCGCCTCTTTTTTTGCTTTATTGTATGAATGTATTTAAGGTTTAAATAAAATAGACGCTACTTCATTTTTCATATTTTTGGAGGAGCCGAAATCAAAGCAACACAGAGAGAAGAAAAAGAAACTAGGAGAAAGAAAGAAAATAAAAGGAAAAGAGAAAGAAAAAGAAAAGAAGAAAGAAAGAAAGAAAAAAAAAACAAAGCCTAGAGTAAAGGAAAATAAAAAGGACGAAAAAGTAGAAATGCAATTGAGAGCCGAGACTAAAAAAGAAGTTAAAAAGAGAAATTAAGAAGAAACTTTACAAGAAATATAATGGCAGTTAGATCAAAATCCAGTGAATTAATACGTAACAAATCTATGAGGTTTGTGTTACAGTTTTCATGATATATATTAGTTTTTATATAAATTCTAATCGTTAATTTTTTAATCTTATTTTAGAAGAAATCCAAGAACCTAAAAACCCATAGGAGCCGCAACGATCTTTAGAGTAAAACAAGATCTGTGAGTAGATTGCTATTATTGCTATTATTTATTCTGTGAAACATTTATTTTTGATAGTATGATTTAGTATTATGTTATGATTATATATGCGCACATTATAAGATTTATTGAGTCATGAGATATGATTGCTAGTCATTATATGCGTGCCATTCTCCATAGGCTCTGCGCATGCACATTGAGGGTTAGATTGCTCTGCCCATGCGATATGGCTAAATTCCGCAGTATTAAGTGGTTTTTACCATGCTCTGTTCATGCGATGATGATCGCGACAATTATTAAAAGTTACTTCCCCTGGGTACTATTTGGTGAAGTTTTATCCTATATGTATGTATAATTTCACATTTGCTAATGTAATATGTTTAGTGTGGATTTACGTCATACGATTATGTATAAGCACTAATTCACTACACTATATATATATATATGAATGTATATATATAATTATATCCATTCAATGAGTTGCAAGCTCACTATTTTCTTATTTGCACAATTTCTCTTAGGTTTCCACAAGATTTTGTGCAATTGAGTTTATGATCAATTGATGTTGGGCCATGAGACATATCTTGCATTTTGAGCATGTTTATGTTTATATGCATATATTTGAAGTATATATTTGTGCAGCGAGATGTAAACAATGCAAGTTTTGAATATATTTTTGGATATAGTGAAGGAAAATAAGAAAATGAAGGAAAAAGTAGAAAGGAGATTGGGAAGCCGAGATTGAAAAAGAAGCTGAAAAAGAGAAATTGAGAAAAAATTTCACAGGAACTGGAATTGGGCAGTTAGATTAATATCCAGTGAATTAGTGGGTAATAAATCTATGAAGTTTGAGTAGTTGTATTATAGTTTTCATGATATGTATAAGTTTTTGTATTAGTTCTAATTGTTAATTTTTGAATCTTGTATTTTAAGACAAATCCAAGAATCTATGAACCCACATTAGCCCCAACGAACCTAGAGTAAAACAAGATCAGTAAGTGAATTCTTATTATTACTGTTATGTATTCCATGAAGCATTTGTATTTGGTAATATGATTTAGTATCATGTTATGATTATATATACGTACATTATATGACTGATTGAGTCATGATATATGGTTGCTAGTCATCGTATATGTGTCCTTCCTTAAGGACTATGCGTATGTGTATTGATAGGTAGATTGCTCTACCCATGAGATATAGCTAAATTCCACTGGGTACTTAGAGATTTTTCCCTTGCTCTGGTTGTGCGGTGATGATCCCATCGAGTATTGAGAGTTAGTTCCCTGGGTACTATTTGGTGTAGTTTTGACATATATGTATGTATAATTTCATATTTATTTATGTAATGTGTTTCGTGTGGAGTTACGTCATATAATTATGTAAAAGCACTAATGCACTACTCTCTCTCTCTCTCTCTCTCTCTCTCTCTCTCTCTCTCTATATATATATATATATATATATATATATGCATATATTTCAAGTGTATGTGTGTACAGTGAGGTGTAAACTATGTAAGTTTTAAAATATATTTTTGAATGAGGCACATATGTTATTATATGATTATGGTATAGGTCTCATACCATTTTTATTCATGAATTAAATTTATGTCATGAGCTTTAGATATAAGATCGCATGATTTGCCTCGGATCCGACAAATAGCTTGGAGTGGGTCATGACAATTTGGTATCAGAGCATGGCTATAGATTTTGTAGACTATAACATGATACATGCATGTTTCCTACATCATTTAGTGACACCAAGACAACATAGCATGCGTATATGTGGCCAACCTCGCATGAAATCAATAGTAGAACTAGGTTCAATTCTATATAAAAGGATAAAGAGAAACCTTTATAAGTGAGATACATGAGTCATTTCCACATGCATTTATACATGAGATCACATAGCTTTAGCTCTAGTTAAATTCAAATGTTACTTTTGGTGCTCAGAATAAGGCTGAAGTTCATATAGAGATAGAAATTATGATTTAGTGTGCAATAATTTATAGTTTAAAACTATTCAGAGCATTATAGATTTAATGATTTTCGAGTTTTAACTAATTCGTCTGAGAAGGATTTTTCATATGATACAATGTACCAATGAGGATGTTGACATAATATACTCACAATATTGATTTTGATAATTTTCATATATCCCTTCTGAACGCCGTGGCTCTTCCTCTCTAGTGCCGCGTGGAACACCTAGGCCAATGATGGTGATGTCGGTGGTGGCAGTGGTTGTCGCCGGCCTAAATCCACAATTTTAAAAACAGAACTTATATATATATATATAGTTTTGAATTTTCAAATGTATTTTGCCAAATTTCTTGATTTATTTTTCTTAATACTAGAAGACAAACATAATTTTTTCTCAATGATTCAACATAATAAGGCTATGGTACCACTTATTAGAAAATAATTTTTTGGTGAAAATCATCACCTAAAATTTAGGAATATTAATGTTTTGTTACCAAGAATCAATAAACGAATATGTGGAAGTGTACCGGAATCCATAATATTTAATTACACTCTAGGGTTGTATAGTTTGTCTTCTAGATCAACATATTTTCCTAAATAATTCTTTAACTTTCTCTATCTACTCTCTCTAATGATGGGATGTCAAAAAAGAGTAGAATGTTACGTGTGATTTAGGGACTATAATCACTTATATAGATAACTTTTATGTTATCATTAGGTATTCTTATTTTAGCCCATCATAAAAATAGAAATTACTCTTAAATCTCTATGCATTAAAGTCCTACGCCCTATCAAATACATCAAAGTCTAAATTACCAAAAACCTTAATAAATCACTTTTAGTTGGGTTTAACCTTATAAGACAGTTCGTAGTACATAATCATTCACATATAAGCCCAATAATTGGATTAAAGATCCAACAACATTGGATTAAACATTATGGGCAGAGTTGAAAGGTCGTGGAATGGTGTTGTTAATGGGAGATTAGGGCTTGTGAGGGCTATTTTGAAGTGTAATGTCTTGATTCAGATAGGTTGGTAGCCTCTGTAAGGTTGTTGGTATGGCATTAAGGTTGATGTTGGGATTTATTCTGATGATGTTGATATTACTAAGGTGGATGCCTTACGCTTTGGTTTATGACTTGTACGTGAGATTGATTTATCTCCGTTAGTTGTTAAGTCAAATTTGTTTCGAACTTGTTAGTTGGTGTCTAGACAATGTCGTACTTGTACAAAGCTATTTTGAATCATTTCCGAATTACACCATCTATTATCTCCAAAGCATGATTTCAGGATTCAGCAAGTGTTAGAGAAATTATAACCAGGCAACAAATATCTTGGCTAAATTTGCTCTTCATTAAGTGATTACGTTGTATGGGTGGAAAAGTTTCCATTCCACTTAGCTTGTTTTCTTTAATACTTATAATTTAATGTTAGGTTTTTATTTAAAAAAAAAGAAGGAATATTGATACCATAGTAGGCTACCTGAATTATCATCCACTATGAAAACGACAAACAACCGCCCAAAGAAAAGAAAGAGCGCAATAAGAAATGGGCCGAGTTTCTCACGTGGCGTCCATGGTGATGCTGATGGTGATTATGAAAGAGGTCAATATGAGTTGACCAG
Organism: Citrus x changshan-huyou; assembly: GCA_039657385.1. Classification (NCBI taxonomy): domain Eukaryota; kingdom Viridiplantae; phylum Streptophyta; class Magnoliopsida; order Sapindales; family Rutaceae; genus Citrus; species Citrus x changshan-huyou. The sequence continues at coordinate 13,178,965 of CM077549.1, forward strand.
ATTTCAATGTTGATGCCTTTGCAAAACGTGAGCAGCAATAATAATAGTACCCGAAATAATTTTTTATGGACATAATTTCTGGTGAAATTAAGATGAGGAAAGTACGTTTTTATTGTATAAAATTGGAAATAATTATTTAAATCAAAGTCTCAAATTGAAATAATTAATTGATGAATTTGAATTAAGAATGAGGTTGGGCATGGCTCTGCAAATGTTGCAGATGTTAAGGCTATGCTCTTCAGAAATAAATTTTGAGCCAAGGAACCACTACAAGAGAGAAGGAGAGAGAGAGAGAGAGAGAGAGAGAGTAAATTAATGAATTAATTAAACAAAAAAAATGCTAAAATAGTATGATTATTCTCACTTTTGATTTTGGCGATGGATTGGAGGCAAACTTACCCAAATAAGCCACAAAGAAAAAGCTTGGATGAGTACCATCGATGTGAGTTTTGGCCTATTGTTCCTGCAAATTAGATTAAGCCACCCGACAAATAATGTAAACAAAATTGGTATATATCAAAATTAATTATTAGTGAATTAATAATAATTTCGTGGTATAATTACGAATCCTTTAAATCTACATTTAAGCATCCGCAAAAGCTAGGAAAATTAAACTGACCTTTCAAAGAAGAAAGCAAGAGGAAGCACAAAAGCAGCAGCAGAAAGGAGGCGATAGGCAACAAGAACAGCCAAATTCATACCGTCATCAGCAGCTAATTTATATAAAATGTTCATTCCAGCATATGAAGTTTGTACAATAACCATTACCATCACTGGCTTCAATCCCTGCAGTTTCAATAATTTGCAAAATTGATTATCAATTATCTTCATGATAACTCTGTATCTGTGCGTACCAAAACTCAAAAAGTGAAAGAAGATTATATTTATGAAATTGAAAAGTGCTGATAAGTGGAGGTTTAATTAATATTAGTGGATACTGTGTTTCCCTTGAATTTTAGCCGCTTTTGGTTACTACAATACAAGAATTATGGCACGTGTTTGGTACTACCTTTGGACTCATTTAGTTTTAGAGAGCGGTGCAAGCCCTAGATGCGATTGCTTTAAAATTCTGGTAAAGTCCCACTTAATTACTTAAATTTACATTATAAGACTTTCGGTAAATAATGTTAAAAGACACAGTAGAACCTTAATAGATTAATATTCAATTGATTGAAAATTTCCATTAAATAATCGTTTTGCCGACCTGGACTTGGAACAACGTGGTAATTTGATAATTTAATAAAATTATAATAATAAAATTTAAAAAATTAATATTTTTAGGGACCCACCTTTTTCATAAATTAATAATTAATCAGTTCGAATCTAAATCCATATGATTTGTCTATATGACTTTCCATAAAAATTTTTCCAACATTAAATGCTTTGCTTCATCTTGAAACTGATTTTGCTTGGAAATCATATTTATCCAAATTTCTACGATGCGAAAAGAACTTTAAGTTGGTTTTATTGTTATGCAACAAGAAATTATTTAATATTATTATTAGTTGGACACTAGTAATTAATTAAGTAAAGATTAGTACTACCCACGTTAGCAAGGATATATTAAGGGCCTGCCTGTGATTACTTTTTTAAGAGGTTCAAAAGTGATTTTGATTAGCTAAAAGGTAATTTTGGTGTTTGGTAAATTCTTTTGGAAATTACTTTTGATAAAATTAACCCATTCTATAGTAGATTTTGAAAAGTAGGAAACGAGTAGTTTTTCCAAATTTAATTTTGAGAATCACTTTTATATTTAATACAAGTCAATGTATCCTTATTAATTAGGAAATAATATCATTAACTTTTAAAAAAAATTATTATGACAATTATATTGAGATAACAAAATAAAAAATAAAATTAATAATATAAAACATTTATTTTGGTTATCAATTTCATATATACGTAATAAGAAATATTATATATAAATGTTTAAATAAATTTTATTCAGCATTATGTTTAATTCAGTCATTTACATTATTAGACTAATTTAACAATAAGATTTACCAAACATTATTAGACTAATTTAACAATAAGATTTACCAAACACATATATTTGCTTTTGAAGATCATAGCACTTTTAAAATTAAATTTTATCAAAATTTTAACTGATTCTTTTCACAGCCATTATTTTTGTAGTACAACTAATAACAATTATTTTAAAAGTTACAGCATTACCAAACTGATCCAAATTCTTGACTCAATTCAAAAGTTTTACAAAATGAACTAGCTGACATCCACAATGTAAATTGTATTATACAACAACATTTTATCTAATGAAAAAAAGTTAAAAATTAATCAAAAACCAATTACATGTAATTGCTACATATATCTTTATAAATCAAATAAATCAAATAATCATCTGGCTGTATTATTTATTTAAACGAGAATATAAAATATAACTATAATATTGGATTATTCTTAAGTATTATCTATTCTAAGCAATATTTGAAGTTCTCCCCCCTCTACTTTTCCAACTTTTGTAGCATTTTCATAGTCTTTTTCAAATAAATCTCCATTGCGTGAGGTGCTATTACTGATATTATTGTTGTTGGTGTTGGAATTGGCTTGAATAGGAGATGAGACGACTTCAAGTTGTTTGCTTTCCGAGGGCGATGGTCGAGTGTCATCATGTTCATCTCTTTGCTTTTACCCCATAGTACAGTATATAATTCACCAACAAATAGAACTGCTCCTAGTATGCTGCAATTTCAAATCTCCAATCCATCAATTAATGGATAAAAAATAATTATTAATAATAATAGTAAAATTCGAGCGATGTATAGCAAAGATACAGCCACAGCTACTAATACCAACATTACAGGGATGCAAACAATGGACCTCTCTTTTGCATAATTATCACTACTAAAACAGAACCCACCATTCCCTAAAATTAATTCAAGAAATTTATTTGCAAAAATTAATTAATTAGGGGCAGGATGGATATACATATTAATATCACAACTTAAGTTTCTATTGATATAGCAACTTATTTATAAATGTCACATCTTATTAAATATTAGCATATAATCTGATGTGATTAATAACTAAGCCACATGTTTGACATATTATTTCAGTTAATGTGTTCGTGCATTTATATTTCGAGAGAGACTGATAGAGAGATAAACTGTATAAGAGAGTGAGTAATCTGAGGTTCCGGCTCAATTTCCACTCATTCGAGTCTCTCCTAGTGCAAAGGGCAAACATAGTGGCTTGTATTGAACCCTTGCCAAACATTAATGCCGTGCTCGAATAAACACATGGACATCGCTTGTTCATTTTTGCCAGCATAAATATGCATGGATCCACAATTAAATACTACTAAAATTATTTTCTGCATACATATGTAGCATGTGTACACTGCCGGTTCAAGACAATGTTAGGTCTTTGGCAAAAATTTCAAATAAATATTGATTAAAATTTATTTTGTTTTGTTAAAGTCAACACCGAATTCGATGCTTAAATTTATGATGGCGGCAACGAATTTGGTGCTGTATAATTTGAAAAAAAAAATGGACAGGAACACTAGCCAATTTTTGGCCATAAATGGAGGGTGCTCCTCCTCATTTCAACATCTTTTTTTTTTTTTTTTTTTAAATTCTCAATTTCATTTGAAAAGTGAAAAGAGTCTAAGAAGTGAGAGATTAATACACTCTTTAAGTGATTAGTGACACGACTTAAAAGTGATTTCTAATTCTTAAGTATAAGAGTGTCTTTTTATATTATAACTTGGTGAGTCCGAGGTTAATCCTCAGAGAAAGAATTTAATTTGTTTATTTAAGTTTATCAAAAAAATTAAAAATATGCAATTTAATTTAAGAAAAATTATGACATTAAATTAGTTAGAGTTATGGATCCACTCTTAGTAATAAATACAATTTAACAAATTCTTTTTATTTTTATTTTATTTCCCAAAAGATTAATTGTATAAATTAAAATTATTTTCCCATTTATTTTATTATGGATTAAGAACTTAATGCGCCAAAACTTAATTTGTCTACAATAAATCAAAATACCATTTTACCATACTTTATACTAAGATATTAAAAATTCATTGTGCCAAACTCCCATGTTTGTCTACAATAAGTCAAAATTTCAAAATATAAAATATGGATAAAATTAAATAGAAAATAATTTAATTTATAAAATTAAGAATAGAAATTGATTAAACCATATTTTTACTAAGAGTTTCACCTTCCCCTAACAACGAATATTTAGCTAAACATTTTTGAAATAAAGGAAATTATTAAAATTGAAAAACACATAATTAAAAAAATGGAATTTGAAAATTGAAATAAAACTAATTTTATTGATTAAAAATATATTACAAAGAGAGATGAGAATAAGAATTTGAGGGGAAAGAAGAGAAGGTGTGAAGAGGTGTGTTTCCCCCCTCTCTATTTATACTAATGCATGGTTAACCCACACTACACAAATAAATAAAACTAATTACATCTTATCCTTACATTTGTCCCACTAATAAAATATAAATCTAACTTAATCCATTCAAGCACATCCAACACATTTCATTAACAATACCTAACATAGTAAAAACTTATAATTTCATAATTACCACATTTACTGTGATAAAAACTTAAAAATTTACAACAAAAGTCTCGGATCCTCCTCGAGAATGACATAATTTCTCAAACTTCTAGAATCCAAATTTGACATCCGTACATTTGTTTGGAGCCCCAAATTGCATGAAATTATTATTTTTACCTAATAAACAACAAAAATACACAAAATCAAATACTTAGAAAAATAATTAGAAATTCACAATATATTACACAATTACAAATATAAATTACATTAATAGCACAAAATAACATTTTTACCCCTTAATAAACATACAATTTTTAACACTAATCAATTAGTGATTTGAGATTTTGGATGCATTGAGATTTTGGGTTGTGAGTAACTGTTGTAGTTCTAGTATAACAACGCCACGTATCTTTATGGTATCAGAGCCATACCCATCCTTGAAAATTTTATGTTTTCTAAATTTCCTTTCTTCATGACCAAAATGGTATGATTTATGTCTTTATTCTGTTTTGATCTCTAGACTTCAGGCGCAGAGAGAATTTCTCATTCATGGCTTCCACTTCATCTTCGACTCCTTCCAATCCTGTTACTCTTTCTTCTACTCTTTCCTTGCCGAAATCATGCACTTCCCATACCTCCAACAAAATTGAAAATCTTGTAGAATACTCCTACATCCCTGAATCCGCCCAAATCAGTGAATCTTCTTACCCTCTCCTCAGCCCTTACCAACTCTACAAACGCCCCAGTTCTTTTACCCGCAGTATCCGTACTCTTATCTCTACCCGACGACCTCACCCTAAAGAATATATCCAGTCTTCTCGCCTGGATCAATGTTCTCTCCAAGCAACCCCTGCTGAGCAATATGTCACTCTCAAAATACCCTCCGAGTTAATTTCCAATTGGAAACGAGACGGTTACACTCATCTCCATCTTGGAGGTATCAGATTAATCCTTACCCTTCATGGGAGAAAAGGATTACCAGTTACTGCTCGCCTTGCTATGCTTGATACCCGGTTTAAACAATACCAAGATGCTGTTATAGGCACTGTCCTCACAACCCTTCGTGCCGGAAGTGTTTTACTTACCTTTTATCCAAACTTTAACCTTTCTCTTCAAGACACCAACTTGCCCACAGCCTTGAAAGTTCAAGTTCAGATTCAAGGTGCTGAACAAGTTTCTTCTGCAAAAATTGCCACTTTACACCACCAATTGGTCTATAGACTCCAAAATCATACCTTAGATCTACCTACTCCAGAACACCACTCTGACACCCTCATGGTGTTAGCAGAATCTGACCAAATCCCCACAATCATCCAGATCCCGAGACAAATTCCCCGTCATGAGCTTATAAAGCTTATGCCTCTTGAATGGATCTCCAACTATGAGTAGTTCCATACTAATACAGCTCCAATCCAGACATCTGAAAGCATGTTTGAAAGACGACCAGATGGAACAGTCAGAATGACTTTTAAACCACCTCCAAGTGCTCCACAAGAGCCTCCTAGGCTCTCCTTTACTTATTCTTCAATGATCACAGCTGTTCAGACAGCTCAGGAAGATCTGCCCATTACAGGGTTTAATTCTGAAGGCTACCCTGTTTATCCAGCCAAGCACAATGGCCATTTCCTATGGGATGCCCCTGGTTCAGGCATGTGTGACCCAAATTGTCCCTGCTGGGATGATTGGGAAGAAGACGATGATTATGCAACCACAAGGAAAAAGAAACCCAAAAAGAAAAAAACGTCATGTCCCATGTCACCACTGTGACCCTAAACGACCATCAGATCCTCCACCTCCACCAGCTCCATTACCCATCTACCGAAAAGAACTTAAATGGATTGCCAAACATTGCAAATATGAGATTCCATCACCACTCTCACACCCAACACCTATCGTCCAACCACAGGCTTGTATGATGTTTTCCTCTACTTCTTCAGATTACTCTTCTTCCTTTCCTCCTTTGGAACCCCACACAGATTCCCAACGAAATGTTGTGTCCAAACCCTTTATCCCTTCACCTATTACCTCCACTGGCCACCTGGAGCCCCCTAAACCTTTTGAATCAGTCCTCAACTGGCAAACTCAAAATGCCAGGGCACAAAATGATACTTTGTTGCATCTCAATTCAAAAGTTGAAAACATCAGTTTGCGAACTGAACAGATTGAGACAAAGGTTGATTCCATCACTGCACAGATGCAGCAGATCCACCAAAATCTTCACTCCCGAATTGGTCAACTCGATTAAGAGTTACGAGCCATGCTTGCCCACAGATACAATGGTCCAGAATTTGACCAGAAAGAAAGGGAAATCAGGCGCTTAAAAGTTGAACTTGCTTAGATTGAATCTGAAAAACAGAGACCTACCCTTTTTACCACATCTCCTCCTATCCCTTCCATTGGTCCAACTTATCATCCTTTTGCCTTTATGCTTTCCCCTATTCAGCAGTATGACCCTTCCAAGTTATTTGGTATGACTTATACTCTTTTCAGAGACAATCCTTTGCCACCACCACCTAAACCTAAACCCAAACCTAGACCGCAGCCTCGACCTACCCCTCTTCATCCTTCCTCTCTGACCATCCCTGGCCAACCATCTCCTAGTTCTACACCGACATCACCGCTAGCTCCATTATCAGTCCCTACCCAATCAAAGAATAAAGAACCCATGCACCAGTTTACTGCTCACACAATCACCCATTCATCCACCACAAATGATCAAACTTCTGATTCAAACCTAGCTATTTCAGATAGCCATACTGAAACCGACACAGAATCTTCAACATCCACCAGTGCCTCTGAAAAGTCCTATGCTGATATTACCAAAATCCTGATGGCTCAACCTAATCAACCTACCCAAGGCCAAACCTTTCATACAGAACCATATGTTGATATTCCCTCTGAAGTTGAAGAAGAAATGCCTGAATCTTCTGCCACAAACCACCCTCCTCCAGCCCAGACCAATCCATCTAGCCAAAAATCGTCAAATGGCCCATGGTTCACATTTGATGATCTTCCATCTCATAAATGGCGTGACCGACTCAATGAGATGTCTGCCTGGATTGACCTCCAGATGCTAAGAACAGGAGCAACAACTCAATCAGTCCTTAGAGAATTTGCTACTCGTTTCACGGGTGCTATAAGAGATTGGTTTGATTCGTTAGGACAATACCGCCAATTACAGTTTGCTGACCTTCCAGAAGTTTCAAGTGCTCTTGCTGTACTTCATGATCAATTCCTTGGCGACCCTTCTGCAGTCTTTGAAGCTGCCAGACGAGACTATCTCAACATGAAATGCTGCTCCCTCAATGCTAAGGATCTTGACTTCCATTATAAGCGAATGTCCTTGCTGTTCTATAAGCTTAATGGATTCAATGAACCGACATTAAAGCATGTCTTTCTGGCTTCCCTCCCCGAAGAACTCCAACCCGACATCCAGAGACAACTCACAGCATCCAATCTTTCCCTAGACAACATCTCTCTTGGCAAAATCTTCCAGCTTGCCAAAACTTGTCTTGACAAACTTTGCGAGCAAAAACAGTTTTTCAAAGAACTGTTGAAAGACAAAGAACCATTCCGAAGTGCTTGCAAAAAGCCTTATTTGCAGATCAAATGCCACAAGAAAAAGGATTGTGATTGCAGTTCAAAGAAAAAACGGCATTTTCAGAAATTCAAAACTCTAGAATTTTCATCCAAACCTCGCAGATCCCGAAAGCCCTACCGGTTCTTCAAAAAGAAATCTTCCTCCTCCAGAGAATTCAAACGAAAGCAATCAAGCAGATGTTTCATCTGCAAGAGAAAAGGCCACTATGCCAAAGATTGTCCCAACAAAAGAGAAAAATCCATCCGGTTAGTTGAGCATCTTCAAGCAACTACAGACTACTCTCCTGCCAAAGATGAACTGGAATTCTATTTCTCTGAACCAGATGAACCCAATGATGAAACAGTGTTCGCACTACAGAATTCCTCTGACTCAGACAGTGACCAGTCTCAAGTAATTTTCCACCAACAGTTACTCTCCCTTGACACTACAGTTCCTATCCCATCCATCAAACTCCAGATCTTGCCCTCAAAATTCCAAAGGCACATTCCAGCAATTGGTCTTATAGATACTGGTGCCTAATGCAGCATGTTAAACCCCCATATTCTTCCATCAGAATATTGGACCCAGTTTGAAGAACATTTCAAAGCTGTCAATGGCAAACTCTTCACCACCTCTTTGATTACCAAGAAACCCATTGGCATTCAAATCTTCCCAAATTGTGTCATTTGGACCAAGGTTATTGGTTCAACTCTTCCTAATAAGGATATCTTGTTAGGATTTGACATCCTTCACCAAATCAAACACCTCCACATCATTCCCACTGGAATCTGAGTCAAGTCCATGTTCAAACCATTCACAGACATTCTGAAACTCTACAATTTGTCTGAAACTCCCCAGTCTTACTAGGATATTTCAACCAAACTTTTAAGTTTCTGTCCAGAGTCCCATTCTGAGTTCACCCATCCACATCCCTTGTGGAAAAATAAGTCTTTCTTCATTAAGTTACCCTTCAAACTAAATGAAGACATTAACCCAACCAAAGCTACTCATCCAGGAATGAGTCCTTCTGACTTACTCCTAGCCCAAAAGGAATGTTCACAATTGTTAGCCCAAGGTTTAATTGAGCCCACAAGTTCTCAATGGGCTTGCCAAGCTTTTTATGTTGAAAAACATTTTGAAATTGTCCGAGGAAAGAAACGCCTAGTCATAGACTACCAGCCCTTAAACATGTTTTTACAAGATGAAAAATTCCCTTTACCTCGCCGACAAAGCATGTTCACTTTTCTAAAAAATGCCCAGATCTTTTCAAAATTTGATTTAAAATCTGGTTTTTGGCAACTAGGCATTGAACCCTCCGAACGTTACAAAACCGCTTTTCGTATTCCCAATGCTCATTTCCAATGGACCGTCCTACCCTTTGGTCTCAAAACTGCCCCATCTATTTTTCAAAAATCCATGGTTCAAATCTTCCAGTCTATCCTGCATCATGCATTGATTTACATTGATGATATCTTGCTTTTTTCAGGCTCACATGATGACCATCGCCAGCTGTTAACTCAATTATATGATATTATCCAAAGTCATGGAATCATGTTATCAGCCAAGAAAAGCGGGTGGGGAAACTGGTGAAGGTGTTGGCTTAGAGGAAGGAAGTCTTCCCATGGTCTTGTGAGTCCTGGTAAAGGAAGTCAGTGTAGTCTGGTCGTTCTTCTTTAATGATGATACCAGTGGACTTAGGTTTAGATATGGCAGATGGAGTGGGTATCATGAGAAGGTCATGTTGGGGACCTATGGAAGTGTGGGAGATATCTTTAAGTGGCGGAGGTTGGTGGTTTAATTGGCAAAGGTAATTGTGCAGGACGTCTTGTATGTCATTTTCAATTACAGCTATATGTGGTGCAATGAACCATTCATATACCTGATCTTGAGTCCAAAAGAGATTGGTGTCTCAGTCTGAAGAACATTTCAAAGCTGTCAATGGCAAACTCTTCACCACCTCTTTGATTACCAAAAAACCCATTGGTATTCAAATCTTCCCAAATTGTGTCATTTGGACCAAAGTTATTGGTTCCACTCTTCCTAATAAGGATATCTTGTTAGGTTTTGACATCCTTCACCAGATCAGACACCTCCAAATCATTCCCACTGGAATCCGAGTCAAATCCATGTTCAAACCATTCACACACATTCTGAAGCTCTTGATCCCAGAACCTCATCCCTGATATGCTCTCCAGACTCTCCAAACCACAAGACCCTCTCACCCTGTTTTCCACCACCTACCATTTAATTATCTCCATGGCTACCTCACTACCCCCAGAAGCTCTCACCAAGAAAACTTTTCCCTTCAACAAAACCTTCTCTTCTGTTTTCGCCATCCAAGAATTTGCTAGAAAAGCTCTCTTTCGCTTTTTCATGAAAGGAGAAAATCATCATTTTACATTTCAAGTTTTACTAACAACCATTACTTTTATGTATTTAAGCTTTTTGCAATTTAATTATGTGTGTTTGATTTTAATTAAGTATTTTATGTATTTTAGGGGCATCATAGTCATTTCACAATAAACGAGAGATCAAATGGCAAAACAGACATCACTTTTGAACTCAGGACGGTCGAAAACCTTAGGAGGAGCATAAAAGGAAAAATGACACTATTCACATGTACGGTACTATTCACGTGTACGGTACTGTCTACGTACTGTTCATGACACTGTTCACATAGGCGGATCGATGACGTGGCATTGACCAATGATGTGGCATTGACTGATGAGGTGTCACGATCCTGTTGGGCTAAAATTCTTATGTACTGTTGATGGTGACGTGGCAGCATATCAGTGGACGAAAAATCTCGCGTATAGTACATGCATCACACAGGATTATTTTCAACCAAACCACGTCACTGTTCATCCGGGTCAAACCGTGTTACTGTTCATCCGCGTGGTCAAACCGCGTACTGTTGACTGATGACGTGGCGCAATCCTGAGCGTCCAAACTATTTTTAATCCGATGGCCATGATTTACTCCATGTATCTATAAAAAGGGGGTCTCCCCCCCCTAATTTGATAGCTCTAAATCCATTTTTGGGATCCATTTTCTGTAATTCCTTCTCCATCTTGTATTTTCTACGTATTTTAATAAATTCCCATTTTGCCCCTAGTTCAATTATGAGTGGCTAGTTTTCTTTCAAGCTTGGGTTGAAGGTGAAGTCTCAACATGTGTCATGGGCTTTATTTGGTAAATTTACTTTCTCTTCCCCTCTAATTTTTGTGGATGTTTTGACTTCTCGTCGACAAATAATACTAATCTTGTCTAGTACCGCCTTGGTTTCACCGGCCCCCTAGTACAAGGTTATTATTATTTGGCACGATAAGCCCTTAGCACCATATTGATTAGAGCGTGGTTCATGAGGTGTGGATTCCCCCCTCATGATTTAATTGGCATTAATAAGGATTATTTAGCCCATGATGCATGTTGATACAGATCCAGATACCCAAGTACGGCATTTCAATAGAATTCTCTTCAATTTATTCTCGTCATTTCAATTCCAATTTCAGAATTTATTCTCGCCATTTTAATTTAAGTTTTAGCATATTCCAAATCATTTCCACCACAGATCCAATCAACCATTTGCAAAATTAATTCTATACACAATTAAAATCCACCTCCTCGTGGGATCGACACTCGTCACCATTGATCTATACTACAATAGATTCGTGCGCTTGCGAGTACATTAAAATTTGCACAACACTGATGAAGTGCGTGGAGCCTGTTTATTTTCTAAAATTGATTTATAAAGTGGCTACCACCAAATTCACATGAAAGAAGGTGATGAATGGAAAACGACCTTTAAGACCAAGTATGGATTGTATGAATGGTTAGTTTTGTCTTTTGGTCTTACTAATGCAACTAGTACTTTTATAAAATTAATGAATCATGTGTTGTGTGCATTTATAGGTCAATTTGTTGTTGTTTACTTTGATGAAGTTCTAGTGTACAACAAGACTTTAGATGAGTATATTGATAATTTGTAAAGTGTGCTACATATTTTGAGGAAAGAAAAGTTGCACACTAATTATAAGAAATGTATTTTTTGCATGGAAAAAGTTTTTTTTTTTTGGTTTTGTTGTTTCTGCAAATAGTTTTAATACTATTGCCACACCTCTTACTGATGTTGTTAAAAGAATATTGCATTTACTTGGAGTGTTGAACATGATAAAACATTCATTGATCCTATAGAAAGGTTATGTTCTGCACTTCTTCTAACATTACGTGATTTTAACCGCATTTTTGAGATTACGTGTGATGCCTCAGGAATAGGTATTGGACTTGTTTTGATACAAGATCGAAAGGGCATTGCTTATTTTAGTGAGAAGTTGATTGGAGCAGCCTTGCAATAGCCTACCTATGATAAAGAGCTCTACGTGCTTGTGAGGGCCTTAGAAACTTGGCAGCATTACTTATGGCTTATGGAGTTTGTCATACACACTTATCAAGAATCTTTAAACCATCTAAAGAGCTAAGGTAAGTTGAATCAAAGGCATGTTATTCGGATGGAGTACATTGAGACATTTCTCTATGTTATTCGGTATGAATAAGGTAAAGAGAGCATAGTTTCCAATGCATTATCTCGGAGGTATATGCTTTTTAATTCTTTGAGTGCCAAAATGCTTGCATTTGAGTATGTTAAGGAGTTATATGCCAATGAGTCTAATTTTGTTGATGTGTTTGCTACATGTGATAAACGATTATTCGATAAATTTTATAAGCATGATGGTTATTTGTTAATGGAAAACAAGCTTTGTGTGCCTAATAGTTCTATGCGCGATTTGCTAGTGAGAGAGGCACATAGTGGTGGCTTGATGGGTCATTTTGAGGTTAAGAAAACCTTGAAGACATTGAATAAGAATTGTTATTGGCATATATAATAGATGCATTGCATGTAGAAAGGCCGAGTTTAAGGTTTTACTGTATGGTTTGTATACACCTTTACTAGTTTTTAGAGAGCCTTGGGTAGATATTTCACTAGGTTTCATTTTGGGGCTGCTTAGGACTCGAAAGGGAAGAGATTCCATTTTTGTGATCATAAATAGATTTAGCAAGATAGCACATTTCATTCCATGTCATAAGTTAGATGATGCCACCCATATAGCTGATTTGTTCTTTAGAGAGGTAATGCAACTCCATGGTGTTCCTAGGAGTATTGTTTCAGATAGAGACACTAAGTTCCTTAGTCACTTTTAGAACATATTATGGGGTAAGTTAGGTACTAAAATTTTGTTTTTTACCATTTGTCACCTCAAATTGATGGCCAAATTGAAGTGGTCAATATAACTTTATCTCAGCTTTTGTGCACTATCATTAATAAGAATTTGAAGTCTTAGGAAGATTGCTTGCTAGTTATAGAGTTTGTATCTAATAGGAGCATTCATTTATCTACTTCTTATTCTCCATTCAATATAGTTTATGGTTTTAATCCGTTAATTTCAATGGATTTGATTCTTTTGCTCGTTGATGCGAGAGCTAGATTGGATGGTCAAAAGAAAGCGGAGCTAGTAAAGTCAATTCATGAGTAAGCTCAGCTTCACATTGAGAAGAAGAATGAGCAGTACATTACTCAAGTTAATAAAGGTAGTAAACGTTTGATTTTGAACCTAGTGATTGGGTTTGAGTTTACATGTGAAAGGAGAGGTTTCCAGCCTAGAGAAAATCTAAGTTGCACCTTCGAGATGATGATCCATTTCAAATTCTTGGGCGTAACACTTATAAAGTGGATCTTTTAGTTAAGTATAACGTGTTCACTACGTTTAATATTTTTGACTTTTCTCCTTTTAATGCAGGTTCAGATTCGAGGGAAAATCCTTTTGAAGAGAGAGGGAATGATGTGATCTAGAGTGCTTAGAGCATTAATTATGAGAATAAGAGCTAAGAAGATCAAAGAAGTAATGTAAGGATTTTTTTCAAGCTACTTTGGACAAATTCAATTCAATTTCAATTGGTAAGAGACCAATGTTCAAGATGGGCTTGAAAGAAGAGGAACCAACCTTGGTATACTTGATTCGAGCTAAAGATGTGGTGAGTATCAGAAAGGGTGAATTTTAAAGAAAAAAAGGCTGGAAAAATAATTCTAAAGCTGAGCTGCAAGCTCTACAGGCTAGAGCCCATGCAACTCCGGGTTTTTAATTTTACATTTTTTTTATATATTTTTAAGTTAAATTAGGGTTAGCCACCTTATATAAACACTCTTTTTATGTTCTTTAAAGAGACTTTTGACAATCTTGAGTTTGATATAATTGGAAATGATTTTCTCAACTTGTTCTTGAAAAAACTTTCGACTTGTCAAAGGAGTTGCCAACCTTTGTGTTGTCTTATTTAGTAATATGGGTTCTTGAAACTTAGCTTCTCAAGGGTTAAGATCTTTTATCCGAATTATGATCATATTGGCTTTCTTGGTTTCTTATCAATCTAGAGGCGTTCTCATAAGATGATAAGAGGGAGAGATCAACAAAACGTGGCTCAAGTAGGAGTAATAATCATGGTAGATCAAAATCAAGAAAAGGTATATCAAGGAATTCCTACAACTGTGGCAACAAAAGGTATATCAAGAAAAAGTGTTGGAATAATCAAAAGAGTAGAGACAATAAAGTTGAGTCATCAAATGCTCGGGGTTGTGTAGTAAGTGCTTCTGATGATGGCGAAATTCTATACAGTGAGGCAACAATTGTTGCAAAAGGCAAGAAATGATTAGCTGATGTCTGGCTTGTCGACTTAGGAGGAATGTGGCACATGACCTTTCAGAGAAAATTGTTTCACACATATGAACATATCTAAGGAGGATTGATATATATGGGTGATGATCATGCCTTGGACATCACTAGTACTAGCACTTTCAAAATAAAAATGTTTGATGGTACAGTTCGCATAATTCAAAAGGTACGACATGTCAAATACTTGAAGAAAAATCTATTTTCTTTAAGATAAATAGATAGTCTTGGATGTAAAACTCTTCCAAAATGGGATCATGAAAATTTTTAAAAGTGCTTGTATTTATAAAGGCGGAAAATATTAGTACTAATATATTCATGCTTAAGGAAAACACACTACAACAAGCTGATGTATATGTTGCATCAAATAGAAAAAGTCAGTAATGATATGGCATCTCAAAGTTGGCCATATGTCTAAGATTCTCTCTGAACGAAAGTTGCTTCTGAGGTCAAATTGGTGAACTTACCATTTCACAAGCATTGTATTATAAGCAAGCAACATAGATTGAAGTTCAACAATTCTGATACCATAAGTAAATGCATTCTAGACTTGGTTCATTATGATGTTTGGGAATCATCATAAATGTCCTTGGGAGATGTAAAGTACTTGGTGACTTTTAATCATGATTATTCCAGGAAATGTTGAGCGTACTCAATCAAGAAAAAATCAGATTATTTTTAATGTTCAAAGAATACAAAGCGTAGGTATATAGACAACAAGTTTTCTTGAATATTGTAAGCAAGAAGGTATCTAGAGACTTTTCATAGTGGCATACACTCCTCAACAAAATAAAGTGGTAGAGCAGATAAATAGCACTCTTACAAAAAAAAATAATAATAAGAACTATGTTGAGGATTATTTGGTCTACCCAACTCATTCTGGACAGAAGTAGCCAAAACAACTTGTTATATGGTTAATTAGCCTTTATCTATAGTAATTAAGTTGAAAAAATCAATAAAAATGTGGACAGGAAAGCTAGCTAGTTACTCTTATTTATATACGTTTGAATGTCTTGTGTACGTGATATACAATGCCCAAGAAAGAAGGAAGTTGGATTCAAAATCTAGAAGATGTATCTTCTTGGGATACGCTGATAGAGTAAATGGGTGTCGTCTGTGGGATCCCATTGCCCACATGATAGTAATCAATAGTGATGTTATCTTTATAGAAGAACAACTACAAAGGAAAGATGTGAATGATAACACTGTAAAGAAAAAGTTAGAGACTATACTAGTATATGTATAAAATACTCCATAAATAGAAGACTCAAATTCTTTAAAGCCGCACCTAAGGATGAGGAATAAGAACTAGTTGAGTCCAAGGCTCTGGAAGTTTGTCGGTCAACTCGTGAGAAATGACTGCCAATATAACACTTGGAGTATGTCAGAGAAATCAATGTTGTCTATTGTCTTCTAACAGAGGATAGAGATCCATCAACTTTTCATAAAGCTTTAAAAGGCTCAATTGTTGCTTTGTTGATGACAAAAATGAAGGAAAAAATTGAAGCTTTACATAAAAATAAGAAATGAGAATTTCTACCACTACCACATGGTAGAAAAGCCACTGATAACAAATGAGTCTATAAGATCAAGCGTGATTGTAATGATCAAATGGAGTAGTATCATGCAAGATTAGTGGTGAAAGGATATACTCAAAAAGAAGGTATTGACTTCAACGAATATTTTTCTAGTGCAATATTCAACCTACATCTAGAGCAGTTAGATGTGAAATCTACATTTCTTCATGAAGAACTTGAAGAAGAAATTTATGTGCTTCAGCCAAAAGGTTTTGCTGAAATAGAAAAGGAGAACTTGTTTTACAAGTTGAACAAATCTCTATATGGTCTTAAATAGGCGTCGAGGTGTTGGCATAAGAGATTTGGTTATTTCATTAGGAGTCTTAGATACAACAGACTCAATTTAGACCATTGTGCATATTACCAAAAATTTAGGAATAGCAAAATCCTCCACCAGTTTGGAGGCTAATGGGGCCCCCCTAAAAGATGTGAATTTTGAATAATTTTTTGGGAACGAGGTAAGGAATAGAGAAAATAATCCCCAAATTCTTAATAGGGCAAGGTTTGGTTTTGTACTTCCCACCCCCACCCCACCTCGATCCCTATTGTATATGAATATTTTTTAATTTTTGTTTTATCAATAATAATTTGGTTAATAAATTTTCTTTTCATTTTTACTTAATATAAATATTGTAATTACTAAAAGAAAATCCTATATTATAATTACTATTCAACCATAAAATATTGTTATATTTCCTTTTTTTCTCTCAAGGTGTTGTCTCTTCAAACGTTTTTTAGCTTTGATATTATTTTAAGATATTGTTTCAACCTTTAGAGATTTTTTAAAAATAATTTAAATACTTTATAATATGGTAATGATTTTATTTGAGTCTCTAATTTTTAATTTATTGAAATCATTTATTCATATGTACTATTAGATAAGTAAATGGAGAATAAGGTGGGGATGGGGAAATCATTTCCCACACAGGAATTCCTCATCCCCATCCCACTAAATTTATTATGAAATAGGGTGGGGAATAAATGCAAAATTTATAATAGGGTGGGAATGGGGTAGGCCTCCCTACCCTATTGCCATTCGTAAAGAAGTTTAAAGATAATGAATTCATTATTTTGCTGTTAGATGTGGATGACATGTTGGTAGCGGGCCCCAACAAAGATCGAGTCCATGAATTGAAGGCATAGTTGGTTAGGGAGTTTGAAATGAAGACTTGGGACCAGCAAACAAGATTCTAGAGATGGAAATTCACTAAGACAAAAATAACAGAAGATTTGGCTTTCTCAAAAAAATTATTTAAAGAAAATCTCCACTTTGTATTAATTTTCAATTACCCTCAAGTATGTGTCCTAGCAAGGAAGTAGAAAGGAATGAGATGTCTTGAGTACCATATGTATCAGTAGTAAAAGTTTGATGCTCGCTATGGTATGCACAAGACTAGACATTGCACAAGCAGTGGGAGCAGTCCATCAATGCATGACAAATTCCGGTGGAGAGCATTGGAAGACTATAAAGAGGATTCTAAGATATATCAGAGTAACCTCGAATGTTGCATTATGTTATGGACGATCAAAATTTACTATCAGAGGCTATGTGGATTTAGATTTTGTAAGAGACCTTGATAAAAAGAAATCCAATACTAGCTATATGTTTACACTTGTAGAAGGAGCTATAAGTTGAGTTTCAATCAAATCTCTAAGTATGGAGATTGATCATTCTCAATCAAATCTCTTAGTGGGAGAATGTTAAAGTCAGCACCAAATTGATGCTTGAATTTAACAAAGTCAGCACTGAATTGATGCTTGAATTCAACAAAGTCAACACTGAATCCAATGCTTGAAGTTGATGATGGCGGCATTGAACTTGATGCTGCATAATTTGAAAAAGAAATTGGCAAGAACAGTAGCCAATTTTTTGCTATAAAAAGAGGGTGCTCCTCCTCATTTCAACATCCCATTTTTTTTTAATTCTCAATTTCATTTTAGAAGCGAGAAGAGTCTGAGAATTGAGAGAGTAAAAGTTTTAATCAACCTTGAATGATTAGTGATCTAAGGAGAAGAAGAAAAAAAAGAAGATTTGTGGGGTTAAATGAATTAGTAGTAACAATTTTTGGATCATAACCATGATCCATACATCTTACAAGCTCAAATGATCTTTGATCTAGCCCATGAAAGTTTTTTTGGGACTTAAGATTTGTGGTGTTAAATGTGGTAATATGGTAAGTAGAATTTATAGTGTTGTCAGGTTAATGTATAGTTGTGATTAAGTTGTAATTAGTATTTACTCTCTAAGTTAGTTTAAGGAACAAGAATTAGTAAGGCTTTCTAGTTTTAAAAGAGTTGTAAGTGAGAAGTTATATTGAGTTTTTAAGAAAAGATAATATTTTTGAGTGTTTAATCATTCAAATTCTCCAATAAAGTGATATCAAAACTAGTACTAGGTGCTCTACCTAGTAGTGTAGCGTATCAAATTGACGAGCTCGACTATTCAAAAAAAAAAAATTGAAGAGGTCCAAACGTGCCAGTACTTGCTACCCGAAGTTTCTGACCTGAAACTGAGTTGATTCATTGAGTTAAACAAAACTAAACTAAGATGAATTACACTGAATCAAGCCAAATTGAGATAAACCAAGCCGGAGCCAAGTCACGTCAACAAAGCCAAACCGATCTATTGACTGTTGATCATCAGCCATTGACCGTTAGCCGTTAATTGTTGATCGAAATTTGAAATTTTCATCTGAGTCCTTCCTTAGGTTTCTGGACATTTCGAACCCACCCGTGCAATCAAAATTTTCACTTAATCAAATGCCCATATAAACATGCTCTCTATATCAAAGGCAAAAATGGAGACATTTTGATTGTTTCAATATACATGGATGATCTCATTTTCAATATACATGTTTAAGAGAGTGATGACCAAAGAGCTCAAGATGACTAATATCAAACTTATGGTGTATTATCTCGGTGTTAAAGCTAAATAAAAGGAAGAAGACATATTTATTTCCTAATGAAGCTACTGTCAAAAAAGTACTCGAGAAGTTTAAGATGCATGATTGCAATCCTATAAGCATACTAGTGGAATGTGAAGTCAAGCTATCCAAATATGATAAAGGTGAAGGTATAGATCCGACATTCTTTAAGAGTTTTATTTGAAGCTTATGTTATTTGACATGCACGAGACTAAACATTCTTTATACTGTTGGACTTGTGAAATATAATACTAAATCCAAAGCTGCAAAAAAAATCATTTGGTACATCAAAGGTACAATTGATTTCGAATTGTTATACTCATTTTCTAATGATTATAAACTTGTTGGATATAGTGATAGATACTAGAGTGGAGACACAAATGATCAAAAGAGTACCACTACTTTCGTGTTCTTCATGGGAGATACTACTTTCATATGGATATTGAAGAAGCAACCGATCATGACACTTTTTACCTGCTAAGTTGAGTATGTTCCTGCTATATCAAGTACTTGTCTTGTCATGCAATCTAGCTAAGAAATTTTAAAGGAGCTGGTAAACCTACAAAAATTTACACCGAGAACAAGTTAGAAATTGCTTTAGATAGGAATCCTATCTTCCATGATCAAAATAAGAATATTGACATTTGCTACATTTCATACATGAGTGCATTGAGAGAAAGGATGTCAAATCACAGGATCAAACAGTTGATATCTTATTAAGCCATTGAAACAAGAAGACTTTATCAGATTGAGAAATTTACTTGGTGTCGCAAAATCAAGTTTAAGAGGAGAGGGTGTTAGATCATAAACTTGGTCCATGCAACTTTGAAGCCCAAATGATCTTTGATCTAGCTCATGGAAGCTTCTTTAAGTAGTTAATATTTATGGTGCTATATGTGGTAATATGGTAAGTAAATTTTATGGTTTTGAGTATGGTTGTTAGGTTTGATGTGTGGTTATAATTTATATGGTGTTTAGGTTAATGAATGGTAGAAGCAGTAAAGCCTTTTAGTTGTTATACCAGAACTACAACAGTTAAAACTGTACTTTGGACCAGTAGTCCGCAAGCTCGGGTTTCCAGCCGATATACCTCTGTAATAAAAAATCTTTAAAACATTTTTCTCAGGTTATACAACCTAAAAACAGACTTTCTTTGAGTCTAAAACAGGGTACCAAACCAGATAAGAAATGATCGAAAGTTTTTTGATGCACAGGATCCTTATAAAAGGCAAGTGCAGAGCATACTTCCTTAAGTTTTCAAAATGAACAAATTTAATCCTTTATTCTTTTTCTTTCTTAGAACTTCAGTTGCAGAGAGAGAAGGGAGAGTTTAGAAATTCATGGAAGAAAACACACGATTTTTTATTTTTTTGGAAAACTTCTATATCTTACAAGCAAGGGGAGAATCCTTTATATGAGAGAATTCTCAGCGAAGATAGGACAGGACCCCTATCTTTTTTCAAAAGCAAAGGTAAAGATACGACAACATAGATCATGACTTCTCAAGTGATCATGACCTATAGCACACCTTTTTTGAAAGCCAAGCCCACCGATCAAGACTTGGACAAATGGACAAAAGATAAAGCATGCTTACAAAGACTTTTACAACTGGCAAAAGCCAAAGCGAAAGGCAAGCCAAGACAAAACCATAAAGTAAAACATAATTATTACAACAAGACAAACTACTTTATTGAAAGCAACAAGACAAACAACTTTATGGAGAGCGGAGATTCATGTACTCGTCTTCGGATGAGCTTTCGGTCTCATCTGGGTCCGTATCACCAGAGTGAGGATGCTTTTGGAAGAAAGTTTTGGAGAGCTTTGGATGCTTACAGGAGGGACCACGACATGGTGGATAAGGGCAATTATAGTCTCTGGGAGTATACTTTGGAGTATACTTAGGGGAAGTTTTGGGTGGCTTTGTCAACTTTGGATGGTTGAGCTGGTCGTTTGGAAGGTTGGGTGGAGGGTCCTGGTTCAGAGGGTCTAGGTTCATCCATTGCTGGTTGGGGAAACTGGTGAAGGTGTTGGCTCAGAGGAAGGAAGTCTTCCCATGGGTCTTGTGAGTCCTGGTAAAGGAAGTCAATGTATTCTGGTCGTTCTTCTTTAATGATGATGCCAGTGGACTTAGGTTTAGATATGGCAGATGGAGTGGGTATCATGAGAAGGTCATGTTGGGGACCTAAGGAGGTGTGGGAGATATCTTTAAGTGGCAGAGGTTGGTGGTTTAATTGGCAAAGGTAATTGTGCAGGACGTCTTGTATGTCATTTTCAATTACAGCTATATGTGGTGCGGTGAACCATTCATATACATGATCTTGAGTCCAAAAGAGATTGGTGTCTGGATGTTGGAAGTATGGCCTGTGAATAATAAAGACTGATGTGAACAGTTGTGCTTCAAGGGCAGGCATACGGTCAAGGTTGTAAATTTCTGACAGTTGTTGCAATTTCTTTCTCCACCATGGGATGGGGGAGAACCATTCAAGTATTGTCCAGGTAAGAGAGGTGGCGTTATCTGGATTAAGGAGGTGGTCCAGAGTGGGAGAAATGGGGAGGACTAACTTGGTTGCATAAAGGACTGTTAGGCACTAGATGTACCATAACACATCTTCAGTGGTGTCTCTGGTCGATCAAGGGTTAAACCTGTAAGGAACAGATTTTCTGGGTGGAAAGTGGAAAAAGGAAAAGGGTTGGTGACAAGGTAGGCTTTCATGAAAAAGTGAAAGAGAGCTTTTCTAGCAAATTCTTGGATGGCGAAAACAGAAGAGAAGGTTTTGTTGAAGGGAAAAGTTTTCTTGGTGAGAGCTTCTGGGGGTAGTGAGGTAGCCATGGAGATAATTGGAAAATGGTAGGTGGTGGAAAACAGGGTGAGAGGGTTTTGTGGTTTGGAGAGTCTGGAGAGCATATCAGGGATGATGTTCTGGGATCCCTTTATATGCTTGACTGAAAAGTCATATTTGGAAAACCAATCTTTTAATCTGAGTAACATTTTTTCGGGAACAATTTTACCTTTGAAATGAAAGATTTTGGGAAAGGCTGAGCTGTCCATTCGGATGAGAAAATGGTGTCCAATCAGATGATACTCAAACTTTTTTATGCCATTCTTGGCCGATAACATGATTCCATGACTTTGGATAATATCATAGAATTGAGTTAACAGCTGGCGATGGTCATCATGTGAGCCTGAAAAAAGTAAGATATCATCAATGTAAATCAATGCATGATGCAGGATAGGCTGGAAGAGTTGAACCATGGATTTTTGAAAAATAGATGGGGCAGTTTTGAGACCAAAGGGTAGGACAGTCCATTGGAAATGAGCATTGGGAATGCAAAAAGCAGTTTTGTAACGTTCGGAGGGTTCAATGCCTAGTTGCCAAAAACCAGATTTTAAATCAAATTTTGAAAAGATCTGGGCATTTTTGAGAAAAGTGAACATGCTTTGTCGACGAGGTAAAGGGAATTTGTCATCTTGTAAAAACATGTTTAATAGCTGGTAGTCTATAACTAGGCGTTTCTTTCCTCGGACAATTTCAGAATGCTTTTCAACATAAAAGGCTTGGCAAGCCCATTGAGAACTTGTGGGCTCAATTAAACCTTGGGCTAACAATTGTGAACATTCTTGTTGGGCTAGGTGTAAGTCAGAAGGACTCATTCCTGGATGGGTAGCTTTAGTTGGGTTAATGTCTTCATTTAGTTTGAAGGGTAACTTAATGAAGAAAGACTTATTTTTCCACAAGGGATTTGGATGGGTGAACTCAGAATGGGACTTTGGACAGAAACTCAAAAGTTTGGTTGAAATATCCTGGTAAGACTGGGGAGTTTCAGACAAATGGTAGAGTTTCAGAATGTTTGTGAATGGTTTGAACATGGATTTGACTCGGATTCCAGTGGGAATGATTTGGAGGTGTTTGATCTGGTGGAGGATGTCAAAACCTAACAAGATACCCTTATTAGGAAGAGTTGAACCAATAACCTTGGTCCAAATGACACAATTTGGGAAGATTTGAATACCAATGGGTTTTTTGGTAATCAAAGAGGTGGTGAAGAGTTTGCCATTGACAGCTTTGAAATGTTCTTCAGACTGGGTCCAATATTCTGATGGAAGAATATGGGGGTTTAACATGCTGCGTTGGGCACTAGTATCTATAAGACCAATTGTTGGAATGGGCCTTTGGAATTTTGAGGGCAAGATCTGGAGTTTGATGGATGGGATGGGATAGGGACTGTAGTATCAAGGGAGAGTAACTGTTGGTGGAAAATCACTTGAGACTAGTCACTATCTGAGTCAGAGGAATTCTGTAGTGCGAGTTTATTGGGTTCATCTTGTTCAGAGAAATAGAATTCCAATTCATCTTTGGCAGGAGAGTAGTCTATAGTTGCTTGAAGATGCTCAACTAACCGGATGGATTTTTCTCTTTTATTGGAACAATCTTTGGCATAATGGCATTTTCTCTTGCAGATGAAACATCTGCTTGATTGCTTTCATTTGAATTCTCTGGAGGAGGGAGATTTCTTTCTGAAGAACCGGTAGGGCTTTCGGGATCTGCGAGGTTTGGATGAAAATTCTGAATTTTTGAATTTTCGAAAATGCCATTTTTTCTTTGAACTGCAATCGCAATCCTTTTTCTTGTGGCATTTGATCTGCAAGTAAGGCTTTTTGCAAGCACTTCGGAAAGGTTCTTTGTCTTTCAACAGTTCTTTGAAAAACTGTTTTTGCTCGCAAAGTTTGTCAAGACAAGTTTTGGCAAGCTGAAAGATTTTGCCAAGAGAGATGTTGTCTAGGGAAAGATTGGATGCTGTGAGTTGTCTCTGGATGTCGGGTTGGAGTTCTTCGGGGAGGGAAGCCATAAAGACATGCTTTAATGTCGGTTCATTGAATCCATTAAGCTTATAGAACAGCAGGGACATTCGCTTATAATGGAAGTCAAGATCCTTAGCATTGAGGGAGCAGCATTTCATGTTGAGATAATCTCGTCTGGTAGCTTCAAAGACTGCAGAAGGGTCGCCAAGGAATTGATCATGAAGTACAGCAAGAGTACTTGAAACTTCTGGAAGGTCAACAAACTGTAATTGGCGGTATTGTCCTAACGAATCAAACCAATCCCTTAGAGCACCCGTGAAACGAGTAGCAAATTCTCTAAGGACTGATTGAGTTGTTGCTCCTGTTCTTAGCATCTGGAGGTCAATCCAGGCAGACATTTCATTCAGTCGGTCACGCCATTTATGAGATGGAAGATCATCAAATGTGAACCATGGACCATTTGACGATTTTTGACTGGGTGGATTGGGCTAGGCTGGAGAAGGTTGGTTTGTGGCAGAAGATTCAGGCATTTCTTCTTCAACTTCAGAGGGAATGTCAACATATGGTTCTGTATGAGAGGGTTGGCCTTGGGTAGGTGGATCAGGTTGAGCCATCAGGATTTTGGTAATATCAGCATAGGATTTTTCAGAGTCACTGGTGGATGCTGAAGATTCTGTATCAGATTCGGTAGGGCTATCAGAAACAGCTAGATTTGAATCAGAAGTTTGGTTATCGGTAATAGAAAAGTGGTCGACTGTATGAGTAGTAAACTGGTGCATGGGTTCTTTATCTTTTGATTGGGTAGGGACTGATAAAGGAGCTGGTGGTGATGTTGGTGTAAAAGTAGGAGATGGTTGGCCAGGGATGGTCAGAGAGGAAGGATGAAGAGGGGCAGGCCGAGGCTGTGGTCTAGGATTGGGTTTAGGTTTAGGTGGTGGTGGCAAATGATTGTCTCTGAAAAGAGTATGAGTCATACTAAATAACTTGGAAGGGTCATATTGTTTAATAGGAGAAAGCATAGAGGCAAAGGGATGATAAGTTGGACCGACGGAAGGGATAGGAGGAGATGTGGTAAAGAGGGTAGGTCTCTGTTTTTCAGATTCAATCTGGGCAAGTTCAGCTTTTAAGCGCCTGATTTCCCTTTCTTTTTGGTTAAATTCTGGACCATTGTATCTGTGGGCAAGCATGGCTCGTAACTCTGAATCGAGTTGGCCAATTCGGGTGTGAAGATTTTGGTGGATCTGCTGCATCTGTGCAGTGATGGAGTCAACCTTGGTCTTAATCTGTTCAGTTCGCAAACTGATGTGCTCAACTTTTGAATTGAGAATCATTTTGGGCCCTGGCATTTTGAGTTTGCCAGTTGAGGACTGATTCAAAAGGTTTAGGGGGCTCCAGGTGGCCAGTGGAGGTAATAGGTGAATGGATAAAAGGTTTAGACACAACATTTCGTTGAGAATCTGTATGGGGTTCCAAAGGAGGAAAGGAAGAAGAGTAATCGGAAGAGGTAGAGGAAAACATCATACAAGCCAGTGGTTGGACGATAGGTGTTGGGTCTGAGAGTGGTGATGGAATCTCAGAGTTGCAATGTTTGGCAATCCATTTGAGTTCTTTTCGGTAAATGGGTAATGGAGCTGGTGGAGGTGGAGGATCTGATGGTGGTTTAGGGTTACAGTGGTGACATGGGACAGGAGGTTTTTTCTTTTTGGGTTTCTTTTTCCTTGTGGTTGCATAATCATCGTCTTCTTCCCAATCATCCCAGCAGGGACAATTCGGGTCACATGCCTGAACCAGGGGCATCCTATAGGAAATGGCCATTGTGTTTGGCTGGATAAACAGGGTAACCTTCAGAATTAAACCCTGTAATGGGCAGATCTTCCTGAGCTGTCTGAACAGCTGTGATCATGGACAAATAAGTAAAGGAGAGCCGAGGAGGCTCTTGTGGAGCACTAGGAGGTGGTTTAAAAGTCATTCTGACTGTTCCATCTTGTCGTCTTTCAAACATACTTTCAGATGTCTGAATAGGAGCTGTATTATTGTGGAACTGCTTATAGTTGGAGATCCATTCAAGAGGCATAAGCTTTATGAGCTCATGACGTGGAATTTGTCTTGAGATCTGGATAATTGTCGGGATCTGGTCGGATTCTGCTAACGCCATGAGGGTGTCAGAGTGTTGTTCTGGAGTGGGTAGATCTAAGGCATGATTTTGAAGCCTGTAGACCAGTTGGTGGTGTAAGGTAGCAATTTTGGCGGAGAAAATTTGTTCGGCACCTTGAAAGTGGTATGATTTATGTCTTTATTCTGTTTTGATCTTCAGACTTCAGGCGCAGAGAGAATTTCCCATTCATGGCTTCCACTTCATCTTCGACTCCTTCCACTCCTGTTACTCTTTCTTCTACTCTTTCCTTACCGAAATCATGCACTTCCCATACCGCCAACAAAATTGAAAACCTTGTAGAATACTCCTACATCCCTGAATCCCCCCAAATCAGTGAATCTTTTTACCCTCTTCTCAGCCCTTACCAACTATACAAACGCACCAGCTCCTTTATCAGTCCCTACCCAATCAAAAGATAAAGAACCCATGCACCAGTTTACTGCTCATACAGTCGACCACTCTTCTATTACCGATAACCAAACTTCTGATTCAAATCTAGCTGTTTCTGATAGCCCTACCGAATCTGATACAGAATCTTCAGCATCCACCAGTGACTCTGAAAAATCCTATGCTGATATTACCAAAATCCTGATGGCTCAACCTGATCCACCTACCTAAGGCCAACCCTCTCATACAGAACCATATGTTGACATTCCCTCTGAAGTTGAAGAAGAAATGCCTGAATCTTCTGCCACAAACTAACCTTCTCCAGCCCAGCCCAATCCACCCAGTCAAAAATCGTCAAATGGTCCATGGTTCACATTTGATGATCTTCCATCTCATAAATGGCGTGACCGACTGAATGAAATGTCTGCCTGGATTGACCTCCAGATGCTAAGAACAGGAGCAACAACTCAATCAGTCCTTAGAGAATTTGCTACTCGTTTCACGGGTGCTCTAAGGGATTGGTTTGATTCGTTAGGACAATACCGCCAATTACAGTTTGTTGACCTTCCAGAAGTTTCAAGTACTCTTGCTGTACTTCATGATCAATTCCTTGGCGACCCTTCTGCAGTCTTTGAAGCTACCAGACGAGATTATCTCAACATGAAATGCTGCTCCCTCAATGCTAAGGATCTTGACTTCCATTATAAGCGAATGTCCCTGCTGTTCTATAAGCTTAATGGATTCAATGAACCGACATTAAAGCATGTCTTTATGGCTTCCCTCCCCGAAGAACTCCAACCCGACATCCAGAGACAACTCACAGCATCCAATCTTTCCCTAGACAACATCTCTCTTGGCAAAATCTTTCAGCTTGCCAAAACTTGTCTTGACAAACTTTGCGAGCAAAAACAATTTTTCAAAGAACTGTTGAAAGACAAAGAACCTTTCCGAAGTGCTTGCAAAAAGCCTTATTTGCAGATCAAATGCCACAAGAAAAAGGATTGCGATTGCAGTTCAAAGAAAAAATGGCATTTTCGGAAATTCAAAAATTCAGAATTTTCATCCAAACCTCGCAGATCCCGAAAGCCCTACCGGTTCTTCAGAAAGAAATCTCCCTCCTCCAGAGAATTCAAATGAAAGCAATCAAGCAGATGTTTCATCTGCAAGAGAAAATGCCATTATGCCAAAGATTGTCCCAATAAAAGAGAAAAATCCATCCGGTTAGTTGAGCATCTTCAAGCAACTACAGACTACTCTCCTGCCAAAGATGAATTGGAATTCTATTTCTCTGAACAAGATGAACCCAATGATGAAACAGTGTTCGCACTACAGAATTCCTCTGACTCAGACAGTGACCAGTCTCAAGTGATTTTCCACCAACAGTTACTCTCCCTTGATACTACAGTCCCTATCCCATCCATCAAACTCCAGATCTTGCCCTCAAAATTCCAAAGGCCCATTCCAACAATTGGTCTTATAGATACTGGTGCCCAACGCAGCATGTTAAACCCCCATATTCTTCCATCAGAATATTGGACCCAGTCTGAAGAACATGTCAAAGCTGTCAATGGCAAACTCTTCACCACCTCTTTGGTTACCAAAAAACCCATTGGTATTCAAATCTTCCCAAATTGTGTCATTTGGACCAAGGTTATTGGTTCAACTCTTCCTAATAAGGGTATCTTGTTAGGTTTTGACATCCTCCACCAGATCAAACACCTCCAAATCATTCCCACTGGAATTCGAGTCAAATCCATGTTCAAACCATTCACAAACATTCTGAAACTCTACCATTTGTCTGAAACTCCCCAGTCTTACCAGGATATTTCAACCAAACTTTTGAGTTTCTGTCCAAAGTCCCATTCTGAGTTCACCCATCCAAATCCCTTGTGGAAAAATAAGTCTTTCTTCATTAAGTTACCCTTCAAACTAAATGAAGACATTAACCCAACTAAAGCTACCCATCCAGGAATGAGTCCTTCTGACTTACACCTAGCCCAACAAGAATGTTCACAATTGTTAGCCCAAGGTTTAATTGAGCCCACAAGTTCTCAATGGGCTTGCCAAGCCTTTTATGTTGAAAAGCATTCTGAAATTGTCCGAGGAAAGAAACGCCTAGTTATAGACTACCAACTATTAAACATGTTTTTACAAGATGACAAATTCCCTTTACCTCGCCGACAAAGCATGTTCACTTTTCTCAAAAATGCCCAGATCTTTTCAAAATTTGATTTAAAATCTGGTTTTTGGCAACTAGGCATTGAACCCTCCGAACGTTACAAAACTGCATTTTGTATTCCCAATGCTCATTTCCAATGGACCGTCCTACCATTTGGTCTCAAAACTGCCCCATCTATTTTTCAAAAATCCATGGTTCAACTCTTCCAGCCTATCCTGCATCATGCATTGATTTACATTGATGATATCTTACTTTTTTCAGGCTCACATGATGACCATCGCCAGCTGTTAACTCAATTCTACGATATTATCCAAAGTCATGGAATCATGTTATCGGCCAAGAAAAGCACCATTGCTACAGATAATATTGAATTCCTTGGTATGATCATCAAATATGGACACTACCAGCCAGGAAAGCACATTGCCCAAGAATTGCTTCACTTTCCAGATTAGCAACTTTCCAAAAGGCAAATCCAACAATTTCTCGGCATTATCAATTACATCCGTGATTTCCTCCCACATGTGGACCATCACACTCATCATCTCTCGGCTTTATTGAAAAAGCAGCACCCAGAGTGGAATGCTGACCACACAGCTGCTGTTACTACCCTAAAGCATATCGCGCAAAATCCACCTCCTTTAAAGTTGATTACTGACGGAAAACGTATATTGCAGACAGATGCAAGTGATGAATCATGGGGTGCCATCCTCCTCGAAGAACTCAATAACAAGGAATACTTTATCGCTTACGCTAGTGGACATTTTTCTGAAACACAGAAGCACTACCATAGCGTGTTTAAAGAAATCTTAGCGGTAAAGAATGGCATAAAAAAGTTTGAGTATCATCTGATTGGACACCATTTTCTCATCCGAATGGACAGCTCAGCCTTTCCCAATATCTTTCATTTCAAAGGTAAAACTGTTCCCGAAAAAATGTTACTCAGATTAAAAGATTGGTTTTCCAAATATGACTTTTCAGTCAAGCATATAAAGGGATCCCAGAACCTCATCCCTGATATGCTCTCCAGACTCTCCAAACCACAAAACCCTCTCACCTTGTTTTCCACCACCTACCATTTTCCAATTATCTCCATGGCTACCTCACTACCCCCAGAAGCTCTCACCAAGAAAACTTTTCCCTTCAACAAAACCTTCTCTTCTGTTTTCGCCATCCAAGAATTTGCTAGAAAAGCTCTCTTTCACTTTTTCATGAAAGCCTACCTTGTCACCGACCCTTTTCCTTTTTGCACTTTCCACCCAGAAAATCTGTTCCTTACAGGTTTAACCCTTGATCCGACCAGAGACACCACTTAAGATGTGTTATGGTACATCTGGTGCCTAATAGTCCTTTATGCAACCAAGTTAGTCCTCCCCATTTCTCCCACTCTGGACCACCTCCTTAATCCAGATAACGCCACCTCTCTTACCTGGACACTACTTGAATGGTTCTCCCCCATCCCATGGTGGAGAAAGAAATTGCAACAACTGTCAGAAATTTACAACCTTGACCGTATGCCTGCCCCTGAAGCACAACTGTTCACATCAGTCTTTATTATTCACAGGCCATACTTCCAACATCCAGACACCAATCTCTTTTGGACTCGAGATCAGGTATATGAATGGTTCACTGACATACAAGACGTCTTGCACAATTACCTTTGCCAATTAAACCACCAACCTCCGCCACTTAAAGATATCTCCCACACCTCCTTAGGTCCCCAACATGACCTTCTCATGATACCCACTCCATCTGCCATATCTAAACCTAAGTCCACTGGCATCATCATTAAAGAAGAACGACCAGACTACATTGATTTCCTTTACCAGGACTCACAAGACCCATGGGAAGACTTCCTTCCTCTGAGCCAACACCTTCACCAGTTTCCCCAACCAACAATGGATGAACCTGGACCCTCTGAACCAGGACCCTCCACCCAACCTTCCAAACGACCAGCTCAACCATCCAAAGTTGACAAAGCCACCCAAATTTCCCCTAAGTAGACTCCAAAGTATACTCCCAGAGACTATAATTGCCCTTATCCACCATGTGGTCCCTCCTGTAAGCATCCAAAGCTCTCAAAAACTTTCTTCCAAAAGCATCCTCACTCTGGTGATACGGACCCAGATGAGACCGAAAGCTCATCCGAAGACGAGTACATGAATCTCCGCTCTCCATAAAGTTGTTTGTCTTGTTGCTTTCAATAAAGTAGTTTGTCTTGTTGTAATAATTATGTTTTACTTTATGGTTTTGTCTTGGCTTGCCTTTCGCTTTGGCTTTTGCCAGTTGTAAAAGTCTTTGTAAGCATGCTTTATCTTTTGTCCATTTGTCCAAGTCTTGATCGGTGGGCTTGGCTTTCTAAAAAGGTGTGCTGTAGGTCATGATCACTTGAGAAGTCATGATCTATGTTGTCGTATCTTTACCTTTGCTTTTGAAAAAAGATAGGGGTCCTGTCCTATCTTCGCTGAGAATTCTCCTATATAAAAGATTCTCCCCTTGCTTGTAAGATATAGAAGTTTTCCAAAAAAATAAAAAATCGTGTGTTTTCTTCCATGAATTTCTAAACTCTCCCTTCTCTCTCTGCAACTGAAGTTCTAAGAAAGAAAAAGAATAAAGGATTAAATTTGTTCATTTTGAAAACTTAAGAAAGTATGCTCTGCACTTGCCTTTTATAAGGATCCTGTACATCAGAAAACTTTCGATCATTTCTTATCTGGTTTGGTACCCTGTTTTAGACTCAAAGAAAGTCTGTTTTGGGTTGTATAACCTGAGAAAAATGTTTTAAAGATTTTTTATTACAGAGGTATATCGGCTGGAAACCCGAGCTTGCGGACTACTGGTCCAAAGTACAGTTTTAACTGTTGTAGTTCTGGTATAACAACGCCACGTACACTCTTTAGGAGTTGCATTGAGTTCATAAGAAAAAATGAGTGTTTTTGAGTATCTGATCATTCAAATTCTCTAAAAACAATAACCCTTAAGCTCATCCCATCATTCGCTACTAATTTTAGAAAAATATTCAGCCCAGCATGTACAACCTGAATCCCTAGAATTAATATCCCTAGAATTAATAAAAAATTCACTATCATCAAATATAAATCTACCAAATCAAATGATCTCTAGCAAATTAAATGAGAAGAAAATAAAGTGAAAATTTAAATTAACACAAAGATGCAAATGTATATTAAGTGTTTTAAGTTTACGAGGCCCTTTCAATCTTTACTCTCTCGATGAAGTAGATTCTAGAAAAAAAAATTATATATTGTTGTTTACTTTGGTTGATTGTGAAGTGGGAGATAAATATTACCACTAAAATTATAATACAATATCAATGTTCTATTTTCTTGCATGCATTATTAAGTACAAAATAATGAAAAATGGAGTAGATCGATGGTGTCTCTTTTTTAGCATAAATTTTGACACAAAATCTCAGCTTCAAATTATAATCAATTCAATGCCTGACATTTTTGTGTAAAATATTGTATTATTGAGTACTAATTTTTGAAATTTTATAAAAAAATACAAGGACTAAGTGTGTAATTTCCCAAACAATTAATAGACAATAGAGAGGAATTTATCCTAAAACCTTAGAGTAATAACTCACTTGGATAACCCACACTTGGTAAAGGGTGGGTCTTTTTGAACCTATCACAATACTCTCTACACCCAGTAGTTTATAAAAGTTTTCATTACTAAACTATCCATTAACACATTTACGTTTAAGGACAAAAAAATGTCCAGTAAAAACAAACTAATAAGTATAGATTTTTAGATACTGTTCTTAATTTTATTCGATCATTTAAGATCTGTTAAATATATTCGAAGTCCTTGTTTTTGTTGTTCTTTTGGATGAAAACTAATTTTGTATAATTGGCCTGATGAATTTAATGTGAATTTCTTCTTTCGCTTTTGTTGTGATGTGAGCAATAAACATTTTTCCCAGGCTATGTAATTCCTTGTATGGTTATATTTGAAGCCTTGCTTGATTGGTAACTAGTGCTCTATTCTTAACAAGTCTTCATATTGCAATAGATTTACAATACTTTCAATACCATTATAGTTGCAAATACCAAATCGATGGTGGCTGATCTCATTACTCCCTCTTTAAGCCATTCATGATTGTAAATAGAGAATACCAAATACAGAATAGAATAAAGAAGCAAAAAGATAAAAAAGAGAGACCAAAATGGTGGGTTTACTTAAATTCAATTTAATTATAATTTTGTTTAGCAAGGCAATATTAGGTATTTAGGTAGGCATAGAGTAAAAATTGAAAATTTTAAATTTTAGTAGTGAGTTTATTTAGTAAATAGGTTTAATGAGTGGCTTAATAGATTCAAATAACTTTACTCTTTGGTAAAGTCTCTCGCACATGATAGCATAGTTATGATGAAATTGCTTCATCAATTTCATATGAAATTGTTCATATGGAAAACAAAATTAACAAGACACGACATAATCTGCCACAGGTTTTGGGTATCAAACTATCAATTATACATCACATTAATATTAACATATACACTTTTTCCATGTTAGTTGGCATACTGTATGCATTACACAATATTAATTATGTTACATTATGGGGCATTACATTAGGGTGTATTTCATTAAGGTTATGTTTATATTTTTATCTGAAATCTGAATGTCTAAACAAAGTTAAACTCTTCACCTGCATGAAAATTTGTTCCAGAAGAGTATTAAGCTTTATAAAGCTAATGAATTGGGAGGCTAAATGAGGACGAGTTCCCAAACTTCAGAGCGTTCCTAGGATGAAATTGGCCTCTCTTTAGAAACTAATTGCGTCAACCAACCCTTCATTCTTATCAATTATGTTTCTTCTTCTTTCCTTTACTCGGTTTTGAAGGACAACATTTGTCCATGAGGTTCCTAAAAACGCAACTTTTGTGCAGTAAAATTAAAACGGATGGCGGAAGCTCTAGAAACCTCGGATCGGCTTCATTCAAAAACGAAAATCAAGAGGAAAGATTGAAGTTTAATTACCTCACTTGTAGTTTCAAAAATGACTTCGTGAAGTAGGAGAAAATGACTGAAAACAGTAAGCTACGAACACTGTCCAGAAAATAGACCTCTGCACGAACAGCTTCTGTTTTGCCACGATTTGAGATCCTTAAAGCACTCCAATTGTGATGCCTCCAGTTAGTCCACACTTAGAAATGTTCTAGGAGTTCATTGGATTTGGAATCACGAAATTTCGTTTAGAAATGAGAGAGATAATGAAGAAACATGAATGCTACTTCATGATGATTCATTCCACCAAATAAAGCCACCATTATCTTCAATAATGGCACCAAACATTATCATGTGCTAGACCCACCCACTAAGCCATTATTTATTGAATGTGATCTTATCACTTCAATAATTTATTTAATCAAATAAATAAATAGCTAAATTAATTAATTTTGTCTTTAATTAATTAATCCCATTTTGATCAAATCAAATGGTTAAATGTGGGCTTCTTTTGTGACATGTTCTAATGCTTTCTCTTAATCCATATTAGGTCCAATAAAAGCCCAAAATTGGTCTAGAAGTCCATAATCATATATGAACCGGAACATGTCCAAAATGGTCATTTTACGTGCTTGATATTATACATAATGTTTAATTGAGGATTTATGAAATTTATTTTGTTCCTTCAACTATTTATGGAACATTTAAATTTCTATCTTAAATCATATTTAAGATATATTTATATATATATTCATTCTTAATGAATTATAATATAAATATCGATTTTCCTAAAATTAGGAAATTTAACTTCTCATTTTCTAGTAACTCCTTTTTCATTTCTATTTGGTGTGTGACCTTTTAGGTTCTTTGTTATAAGGTAGTAGAACTATTTTAATGATAACTCTTTATTCATTAAATGATACTAAACTCTTTAGTCATCAAATATAACTTTTCGAATGACCTTAAGATGCATTGCTAATACGCTTTACCAATATTAATCTTAAGGTTTCTACAAGTCATGAGTGACACCTAGCAGTATTTCACAACCATCCAAATAACAAGAATTGTTGGATCTATAAAACCTATTCCATTGTATCTCTATGTCTTGGTCTCTTCATCATCCATGTCCAGAGAAAAGCACGGCTTATGGTTTATTATGTTAAGCAGTTATGCTTTATCTCAAAATAAATCTAAATGAACTTGGCATGAAAATATAATTTGAACTCGGCATGAAAATATAATTTGAACTCCTTCAAACATATTTCACCTTGGCCAAGGATTTCTCATGCCAATTCATATTATCTCACAGGGACATCCTTTTTCCATATTACAAAGTGATGAATTCCATATTGGCCATACACTTGTCTCCATACATAGCCAACCATGACAACTATTGCTAGATCTCTTCCTTGATTAGGAATCAATCATTATGCTTTCACATATCAGAGATGTCTATGTACTAAACATAGTGTCTATCACAATGTATAATAAGCCATTAACACTCAAAACCATATGGCTTACTATATTTGGTCAAGTTCAGTAAACTCGTTCTCTCAACAAGTACCTATGTGTTTGACTTGACATCTCATGTCAATGATATGAAACTCACCATCCATTTTAGTATCACATACCATACGGAGTCATAATACATACTAGTGTTTATAGGATGCACGTTTCATATTCTCGACAAACTCGAGAATGTGTTCCTTAACTATTTTACTTCTTGGACTATATTCATTAAATTAATTTATAAATGTTGATAACTTTGCCATTTTATAAATATCAAAATACTATTCAAATACAATAATTCCCTAAACAAACAAACACCATTCGATTGGTCTTTAGGGAATATTACTAACAGGTTTTTCTTTCTCTTGATTTCTGTTCTAAAATCTTTGTTCAGTATTGGCATACTTAGATTTTGTAATAATCTTAGAGTAAGAAGTGGGTGGTTTCTTTTAAACAAACCACTACAATTTTCCTATCCTAAATCCCTCCACAATACTAAAAAGTGATATGCCATCATCATAACCATCTACTTAGGTGATTTCATTATTGTACTTTCTGATGTAGTCTCTTAAGGACACCTTCTTCTGTTGTTTGATGGTCAAAAAGTAAGTCACTGGTTTTTCTCTTTGTCGAGCACTTCAAAGGTAAGAGGATATTTTTCTACTCAAATCTCCAAAGGATGAGATGGAGCATGGCCTCAACCTTTAAAACGTCTTTGTGCTGCTCCTACCAAGGAAAGAGGAAAAGCATGACAAAGAATTACTTGTGATGCTCCTTGCATTTCCATGAGGGTCCAATACAATTCTACATATTTAGTAGGATTTGTATGTATGTCATAAAGCTCCATGTAAATAAATGGAACTTAGATGGATAATTTGCTATCATTATATGAAGAGCAAATGGTGGCTTTGTTTCCGCTATTGTATCATCAAATGGTCCCCATTTCTTGAACATTTTGTTCAAGACTCTACATGCTCTCTTCTTTAGCCATTTTCTTCTTAGATCTTCACTGGTTCAAAGAATGGCTGAGATCACTATCATTCAATTCTTCTTTCGGCATTGTTCTAAAAGAGCCAGAATTAACCACATCACGTCTTCTTGAGTTCTTGCCTTCTTCAATTTGAGCTTAGAATTGGTCGAACACTCTGTTTAAGTTATGAGCCAATTCAGCTACTTGTTATTAAATTCAAACAACATGACGTTGTCCTGGGCATCTAGCACGACGGTGTGGATTCAGTTTAGGATTTGGATGAGGATAGATAGGCATCATGTCATCATCCTCTAGATCTCGTTGTCATCTCCTTCTTCGAATGTGAACTTTCCCATCAACTCTGGAACTTTCATCATTAGCCTCAAGGTCATAACACTGTAGGGCTTCCAACAGATTTCTCTAGAGATGGCACCAATCAGTTGATGCAAATTTTATTCTAACTTTCTTGGCAGTAATTCCAGCCAAGGATGGCCATCTTAGGACTGGGCTTCCTCTTTGTTGAATTTTACAATGATAAATTCCGCTTTTGGGCTGACCTTAATGGGGATTTGAATTTTCTCTTACTATTATGCTTTCTTAGGAGATGGGGATGACTTTGTTCGATGATGCTCTACTGTTGGTGAATTTTATAAGCAATAACTATCAATGCCAATGTGCAAGTATACACAACAAGTAATAAAGTGATAAGTATTCAAGATCGTCTCCACAGGGATTGATGTTATTCAAAATGCTATAGCACTCACAATAACGCAACTCAACTTGAAACCAAAACAAACAATTGTCAAATAATTTCTATCGTAATCAATAATCGAAATAAGATCTAAATAAAACAATACTGTGATGAAATAAACTAGATTAACTGTGTCTAAGATTCGATTGAGAATATAATAGTTGAATGATCAAACTCTCCTAATGGGGTGACTGCTGTTTACCAAATTAGCACCAGTTGTTAGAATAAGTGCTGCAGCACTGGGCAGAATAAACCGGCATCCTCAACTATCGCATAGTGGAAATCTCATATCTTTAAATCTACTAATAATGACTAGTTCCTCATATATTTATGGTATGGCATTATAGCCTTTAATATCTTTCACAGCATAGCAACATGACCTCATCTTACAATGAGCCAACATTAAAGCATGTCTTTCTAGCTTCCCTTCCAGATGAGCTTCAGCCAGATATACAAAGGCAACTATCAGCCTCCAATCTCATCCTTGACAACATCTCTCTTGGTAAAATTTTCCAGATTGCCAAAACATGCCTTGACAAACTCTGCGAGCAGAAACAGTTTTTCAAAGAACTGTTGAAAGATAAAGAACCATTCAGGAGTGCCTACAAAAAGCCCTACTTGCAGATCAAATGCAAACAGAAAAAGGATGTGGGTTGTTGTACGTGGCTTTGTTTTACCAGAGTGACGAGATCCTTGGCAAGCCAAGATATTTAAATCTCCTTTGGACCAGTAGTCCGCACACCTTGGTTTCCAGCCGATATACACTTATCCAGTTAATACCAAATCCGAAATTCATTCTTGAAAACAATTTTTTCACGATACCACCCGAAAACCTTCAAAGAGGGTGAACGTTGTGAGAAAACACTTTCATTTTCGAAAAATCAGTTTTGGAGGATAAACAGGGCCTTTCTGATGCACAGGATCCTCAGGCTTGAGGCAAGTGCAGAGCATACTCAGTTTAGAAATTTTGAGGTGAGCGTATCATTTTTAATTCGAATAATTTCTTCGATTCCTAGAAGAGAGAAAGAGGTTTAGGGAAACATAATGTATAAAACTTAAGCTTTTTTATTTCCAAATTGGCTCCCTTACAACTGAGACCAAAGGTGCCTTTTATAGAGGATCATTGAGAACAGGACCTCTCGAATGATCATATCACATAGCACACCTTTTTTGAAAGTAAAACATGTCGATAAGGACTTTGACAAAAGATAAAGCATGCCTACAAGAACTTTAACAAAAGTAAAGCACACTTACAAGGACTTTAACAAGAGTAAAGCACACTTACAAGGACTTTAACAAAAGTAAAGCATGCCGACAAGGACTTTAACAAAAGACAAACGAGAGTCACATGGGTTATTGCATCAAAAGTTGTGTGAGAGCGACAAAGTGTCATTATGGAGTGGATGGATAGCGCGATGGTGACACGTCTCTTGTGGCTTTTTCATCTTGTCGCTTGTGCCGACGCCTTTGTCACTGGTCGAGATATGCCTCAGCTTGCTGATATTTTTCTTCATCAGCTTCAGTCATGTGTTAGGAGGTAGATGCAGCAGGAGAGTCTGGGTTGGTGACAGTATAATGGGGAGTGTCAGTAGGAAGGAGGGACTGAAAGTCTTCCCATGGGTCCTGAGCATCTTGGAATAAGACATTGGTGTAGTCAGGACGTTGTTCCATGACAAGGATTCCCTGAGGACTTGAACTTGATCCCGGAGTACAGCCTTGTGTTTTGGGAATAACTTCAAGGGTGTGTGATGATCCAATAGAGGTGTGGTGAATGTTTATGGCTGGTGGAGGAACATTGTTAAGTTCCATGAGATAGGCTTTGAGAACAGAGGAGACCGATGTATCATGGATGAGGGTATAAGGATGAGGGTAAGTTCTCCATTCATATGCCATGTCCTGTGTCCAGTAGTCCCGTGCTTCTGGATGCTGGAAATAAGGCCTGTGGACGATGAAGGCCGTAGTCCACATGTTCGCTTCTTGTTCTGGCATTTTGTCTAATCCATGAAAGGTATACAAATGTTGGAGGTGCTTGCGCCACCAAGTGAGTGGGGAATACCATTCAAAGAGAGTCCATAGGAGGTCTGGTGAGAACTCCGGAGTGGTCAGGTGAGTCAGGACTGGTTTGATGGGAAAAATTAGCTTTGTAGCATACAAGGTGGTGAGACACCACATGTACCAAAGCTCATCTTCAGAGATGGACAGAGAGGACAGAGTGAGACATGTGAGAAATAGGTGCTCCATGCAAAGATTAGGAAATCGGTCGGGTTTTTTGGTCTGAACATTAAAGAAAAACCGGTAAAGGAACTTCTTTGCAAAATCTTGCAATTGGTAAGCTGATTGGAAAGAGATGTTCATGGGGAAGTTTCTTTGGTTGAGAGCTTTGAAAGGAAGTTGGCGATTCATGGCTATAACTGGAATGGTTTGGATCGAGGAAATGAGTGTGGGTTTATTTATAGCTGGACGGGTGAGGAAGTCTGGAATGAGATTTTGGTTGCCTTTTATGTGTTGAACAGTGAAGTCATATTTAGCAAACCAGGTTTTGAGGCTGAGTAATTGCTTGTCAGGTAGCAATTTGTTCTTGAAGTCAAAGATTCGGGGAAAAGATGAATTATCCATGTTGATAAGGAATTTGTGGCTGATAAGATGGAATTCAAACTTTTTAATGCCATACTTAACTGCCAAAATCTCTTTGTAGATCACATGGTAGTTCGTTTCAGAGTCTTTGAATTGTCCGCTTGCATGTGCACAGAAATGACGCACGCCATTGATGTCTTCAAGGAGAATGGCACTCCAATAATCATCGCTGGCATCAGTCTGGAGGATGCGTTGTCCACTTGTGGGAATTCGGAGTGGAGGAGGTGATTGTGCTATCACCTTTAGCTGCTTGACAGCTTCTGTCTGGGCAGGGCCCCATGGGGGGCACTGTTTTTTTAGCATGCGTGACAGCTGGCTGGTGTGAATTGTAACTTTTGGGATAAAATCACGGACATAATTAACAATCCCGAGGAATTGTTGTATTTGCTTTCTGTTGAGATGTGTGTCCGGAAACTTCAATAATTCAATTGCAATATGTGGACCAGGCTGATACTGGCCATCTTTAATCACCATGCCAAGAAAGTCAATTGATTCTTTTCCTATGCTGCTTTTCTTTTCGGAAAGCATGATGCCATGTGCCTGCACAATGTGAAAGAAATCCAAAAGGAGCTTCTGGTGGCTCTCATGGTCAAAGGAAAATAACAATATATCGTCAATGTAGACTAATGCATGATGGAGAATAGGACTAAAAATTTTTGTCATGGCTTTTTGAAATAAGGATGGAGCGACTTTAAGACCAAAAGGCATAACAGTCCATTGATAATGGGCATCAGGGATGCAGAAGGCAGTTTTGTGACGGTCAACTGGTGAAATACCAAGTTGCCAAAAACCGGCTTTCAAATCGAACTTAGAGAAGATACGAGCCCCTTGAAGATGGACAAACAGGGTCTGGATTTTTGGAAGGGGAAACTTATCATCTTTAAGAAAGGAATTAAGTGGCTGGTAATCAATAACTAATCTCTTTTTGCCACGAACTAATTCAGATCGTTTTTCAACATAAAAGGCTTGACAAGCCCAATCTGAATCAGTAGACTCAATAAGACCTTGTTGGAGTAACTGAGAACATTCTTGCTTAGCTAGCAAGAAATCTAAAGGAGACATACCCGGGTGTGAAGCTTTTGTGGGGTTTATGTCTTCGTTGAGTTTAAAAGGAAGGTGAATGAAAAATTGTTCATTTTTCCAAAGAGGTGAAGGATGATGGAATTGTGAATGGTTTTCTGGACAAAACTCTAAGAACTTTTGTGAGATGTGACTGTATGGAGATGGTGTCTCAGAGAGTGTGTACAGACGTAGGTATCTGTATAAGGTAAGAACATCTGTTTGTAGCGAACTCCAGAACTGGTGAGGAATAGGTTTTTGACCAGATGAAGAATGTCAAAACCTATAAGCAAGTCTTTATCAGGGAGTTTGGAGGCTACAATCTTTTTCCAAATTATGCAATTCGGAAAGAATTGAATACCAATGGGTTTTTTTGGTAATCAAGGTAGTTTCAAAAGTTTCACCATTAACTGATCTGAAAAGTTTGGAATGGTGTTCCCAACAGTCTGAGGGAAGAACAGAAGGATCAATCATACTGGTATCTGCGCCAGTGTCAACAAATCCGATAACAGGAACAAGTTTATGGAATTTAGAAGGAAGGATAGACATCTTGAGAGAAGGTCTAGGAATGGTGGAAACCTGATTAACAGTCTGGACTGTAGAGATGATTGAAATATCTTCAGAATCAGAAGATTCTGCGATAAGAAAGGTAGTTTGATCATCTTGTGCTGACTGTTCTGAAAAATTTGATTGGACATCCTCATTCTCAGATAACAGAGAAGAATGTTGAAGATGTTGGATAAGTCGAACAGCTTTGGCTGATTTGTGAGGACAATTTCAGGCAAAGTGACCGCGTTTCTTGCAAATGAAACAACGGTTGGATTTTTTCTTTCGGTACTGAGAAACATCTTTCTTTTTGAAATACCGAAAAGGTTTTTTGGAGGATGACTTTCTGTGGAAGTGTTTCCGGAAATGTCGTTTCTTTGTGGTTGGACAAACACATTTTTTTTCATCCTTACACTCGATTTTGAGATAGGGTTTTTTACAAGCTTCAGAGAAGGGTTTCTTGTCTTCCATGAGATCTTTGAAGAATTCTTTTTGTTCACAGATTTTATCAAGAGATAGCATGGCCATTTGGAAAATCTTTCCCAGAGAGATATCAGGCTTAGATTAGTGGCTGTGAGTTTTCTTTGAAGATCAGGCTGTAACTCAGAAGGAAGAGAGGCTATGAAGACATGTTTAAGAGATGGCTCATTGAACCCATTTAGCTTGTAGAATAGAATACTCATTCTTTTGTAATGAGAATCCAGAAGGTGTCTTTTGAGAGAACAACATTTCATCTGATGGTATTTTTTTCTGTCTGCTTCAGTGGAAGCAGTTTTTTCACCGATGAATTGCTCATGAATAAGATTGAGTGCTGTACCAATCGGAGATTCCATGAATTGGAGCTGTCTGTATTCTCCTAAGCTTTCTAGCCAGTCTCGTAAAGAACCCATGGAGCGGGCCATGAATTCACGAAGAACGGCTTGAGGTTGAGCATTAGGCTTGGTACCTTGGAGATCAATCCAAGCAGCAAATTCTTGAAGTCTAGCAGCCCATTTGTGACGGGGAATGTCATCAAATGTAAACCAAGATGCTGAAGATGGTTTTGTTGAGTGTTCATGAACTGGTGGCGGTACTGGGTCTGTGTGAGAAGCTTGGTCAGAAGGATTGTCATCAACAATAGGTGTTGAAGTAGAGGCACTTGGATCTGCAGTTTCAGTGGCCATTAATATGCCTGTAATATCAGCATATTCAGACTCAGAGTCAGTGGAGGCTTGTGATGAGGCATAGGATGACGAAGATGAGTGATTTGTTTCAGGCTCAGAAGAGTCAGAAGAAACTGAAGATTGGATCTGGACAGTACGATAATGATACTGGTCCATTGGGACTTTATCTTTGTGAAGAGGCTTGGGAATGGCTTGTGGTGAGTCTTCCGAAGGGATTGTAGATGTAGAGGAAGAGGAAGTGGCCTTTGGACGTGGTTCGGAGATTTTGACTTTAGATCTTGATTTTTTGGGTGAAGATGGTTAAGGAGTTGGTTGAAGGTGAGAGAAGCCAAAAAACTGGTTGTAAACAGGTTATTGAGGTCTAGATGATGTGTAAAAAGGTGCATAGGTGTCAAAGATTGGAGAAGATACTGGTGTAGGTTGTGGTTGAGTGAAAAGGGAAGGTCTGGTTTTTTCAGCATCAATTCTTGACAATTCAACTTTGAGCTTTCTGATCTCAGCTTCTTTTTTATTGAACTCTGGACCCCAGATATGATTGTTGATCATTCGTCTGAGATCGGCATCTAACTCAGAGATGCGGTCTTGGAGATGTAGGTACATCTGATCAAGACGATTGCTGATGGAGTCAACTTTAGTTTCAGTCTGGGAGACGTGAGTGGCAACACGGTCAATTTTCTTACCGAGTTGGTGAAGAGTATGATTTTGAGCATTGGCATTCTTGGTTTGCCAATTCAAAACAGCTTCATACTGTTTTGGTTCTTCAGGTTGCCCAGAGGTTGTAATTGGAGATTGAACAAATGGTTTTGAGGTAACTCGAGTTTGTGTGTCTGTCTGTTTTCCAAGTGGAGGAAAGGATTCCTCATAGGAATGACTAGAAAACATAAGGCAAGATCTGATTGGATGGACATGAGGTTTTGGATCCGGTGGAGGTTGTGGAAGAAAGGGTTTGCAAGGTGGTGGAGGATAAGAAGATTTTTTCTTCTTCTTTTCCTTTCTCCGCATAACTTCCAATTCTTCATCAACGAAAATTCAAACATCCAGACTTTTCATCAAGACGTCGCAGATCCAGAAAGCCCTACAGATTCTTCACAAAGAAATAATCCTCTTCTAGAGAATTCAAACGGAAGCAATCAAGCAGATGTTTCATTTGCAAGAAAAAAGGCCATTATGCCAAAGATTTTCCCAACAAAAGAGAAAAATCCATCCGGCTAGTCGAGCATCTTCAAGCCACTACAGACTACTCCCTAGAGAAGGACGACTGGAATTTTATTTCTCTGAACAAGATGAACCCAATGATGAAACCGTGTTCGCCCTGCAGAACTCCTCTAATGACTCAGACAGTGACTAGTCCCAAGTTATCTTCCACCAACAGTTACTGTCCCTTGACACTACTATTCCTATACCCTCCATCAAACTCCACATTTTGCCCTCAAAGTTCCAAAGGCCCATTCCAGTAATTGGTCTCATAGACACTGGCGCCCAACGCAGCATGTTAAACCTCAATATTCTTCCACCTGAATACTGGACAAAGTATGAAGAAAATTTCAGAGCTGTTAATGGCAAATTGTTCACCACCACTTTGATTACCAAAAAACCCATTGGTATCCAACTTTTCCCAAAATGTGTCATTTGGACCAAGGTTATCGGTAACAACTCTTCCTAATAAGGATATCTTGTTAGGATTTGACATACTTCACCAAATCACACATCTCCCAATCATTCCCACTGGAATCCGAGTCAAGTCCATGTTCAAACCATTCACAGACATCCTGAAACTTTACAATTTATCTGAAACTCCCCAGTCCTATCAGGATATTTCAACTAAACTTTTGAGTCTCTGTCCAGAGTCCCATTTTGAGTTTACTCATCCAAATCCGTTGTGGAAAAATAAGTCTTTCTTCATTAAGTTACCCTTCAAACTAAATGAGTTTACTCCTAGCCCAAAAGGAATGTTCCCAACTGTTAGCCCAAGGTCTCATTGAGCCCACGAATTCTCAATGGGCTTGCCAAGCCTTTTATGTTGAAAAACATTCTGAAATTGTCCGAGGAAAGAAACGCTTAGTCATTGACTACCAGCCACTAAATATATTTTTACAAGATGACAAGTTTCCTTTACCCCGACAACAAAGCATGTGCCCAAATCTTTTCCAAATTTGATTTAAAATCAGGTTTTTGGCAATTAGGCATTGAACCCT
This sequence comes from Citrus x changshan-huyou, assembly GCA_039657385.1. Taxonomy (NCBI): domain Eukaryota; kingdom Viridiplantae; phylum Streptophyta; class Magnoliopsida; order Sapindales; family Rutaceae; genus Citrus; species Citrus x changshan-huyou. Next base: position 13,223,621 of record CM077549.1, read on the forward strand.
CTGAGCGTTACAAAACTGCCTTTTGTATCCCAAATGCTCATTTTCAATGGACAGTCCTCCATTTTGGCCTCAAAACTGTCCCATCTATTTTTCAAAAATCCATGGTCAAAATCTTTCAACCTCTCCTACATCATGCATTGATTTACATTGATGATATTTTGCTTTCTACAGGATCACATGATGACCATCGCCAGCTGTTAACTCAATTCTATGATATTGTCCAAAGTCATGGAATCATGCTTTCCGCCAAGAAAAGCACCATTGCCACGGATAACATTGAATTCCTTGGTATGCTCATAAGAGACGGTCATTACCAGCCAGGAAAGCACATTGCCCAAGAATTGCTTCACTTTCCAGATCAGCACCTTTCCAAAAAGCAAGTTCAACAGTTTCTCGGCATTATCAATTACATAAGAGATTTCATCCCACATGTGGATCAGTACACTCATCACCTCTCATCTTTATTGAAAAAGAAGCCCCCAGAGTGGAATGCTGACCACACAACTGCTGTCACTACACTAAAGCAGATTGCGCAAAATCCGCCTCCCTTAAAGTTGATTACTGATGGAAAGCGCATCCTACAGACAAATGCAAGTGATGAATCATGGGGTGCCATCCTCCTTGAAGAAATCAACAGAAAATAACACTTTATCGCTTACGCTAGTGGACAATTTTCTGACACACAGAATCACTACCATAGCGTGTTCAAAGAAATCTTAGCGGTAAAGAATGGCATCAAAAAGTTTGAGTATCATCTTATAGGACATCATTTTCTCATCCGAATGGACAGTTCAGCCTTCCCCAATATTCTCAATTTCAAAGGTAAAACTGTTCCAGAAAAGATGTTACTCAGATTAAAAGATTGGTTTTCAAAATATGATTTTTCGGTTAAGCATATAAAAGGGTCCCTGAACCTCATCCCTGATATGCTCTCTAGACTCTCCAACCAGAGAAACCTCTCACCCTGATTTCCACAACATACCACTTTCTGATCATCTCCATGGCCACTTCACTCCCTTCAGAAGCTATCACCAAGAAAACTTTTCCCCCTGACAAGACTTTCTCTTCTGTCTTTGCTATCCAAGAGTTTGCAAGGAAAGCTGTTTTCCGCTTCTTCATGAAAGCCTACCTTTTGGCAGACTCATTTCCATTCTCAACCTTCCACCCAGAAAATCTGTTCCTTATAGGTTTAACCCTTGATCCATCCAAAGATCTTACTGAAGATGAGTTATGGTACATCTGGTGCCTAACTGTTCTTTATGCCACAAAGTTAATCCTACCAATAGCCCCCACTTTGGAAACTCTCCTTAATCCCGACAAAGCCACCTCTCTTACCTGGACATTACTCGAATGGTTTTCCCCCATCCCATGGTGGAGAAAGAAACTCCAGCAACTGTCAGAAATTTACAATCTTGAACGTATGCCTGCCTCTGAAGCCCAACTGTTCACATCAGTATTCATTATTCACAGGCCATACTTTCAGCATCCCGATACAAATCTCTTTGGGACTCAAGACCAAGTATACGAATGGTTTACAGCACCTCACCCAGCCGTCATTGACAATGAACTCCAATCTACTCTGCACAACTACCTTTGTCAATTGAATCACCAAACTCCGCCACACAGGGATATCTTTCACACCTCCTTAGGCCCCCAACATGACCTCATCATGATCCCAACTCCATCCGCCATATCCAAACCAAAGTCCACAGGAATCATCATCAAGGAAGAAAAACCAGACTACACTGACTTCCTTTACCAGGACTCACAAGACCCATGGGAAGAATTCCTTCCTCTCAGTCAACATCTCCAACAGTTTCCACAACCAACAATGAATGACCCAGGATCTTCATCCCAACCATCATCATCTCAACCTTCAAAAGCCGATAAAGCCACTCAGACACCAAGCTTTATGCCTCAGTCATCACCACTCAAACCAGGCTATAGACGGGATTGCCCTTATCCACCTTGCCGTGGTCCCCATTGTAAGCATCCAAAGCTCTCCAAAACCTTTTTCCCAAAATACAACCGTGACACTGACCCAGATGAAACTGAAAGCTCATCCGAAGACGACTACATGAATCTCCGCTCTCCATAAAGTAGTTTGTCTTGTTGTAATAATTATGTTTTGCTTTATAGTTTTGTCTTGTATAATTATTAAAGCTTGCTTTTACTTTAAGCTTTTGCTTTTGTCATAGTCATGCTTTAATTATTAAAGCACACTTTGTCCTTTGTAATAATTAAAGCTGTCATGATGTGTCTTTTACTTTTTCTTTGTAAAAGATAGGGGTCCTGTCCTATCTTCCCCGGGAATTCTCCTATATAAAGAATTCTCCCCTCCTTTGTAAGATATAGAAGTTTTCAAGAAATAAACTCTCGTGTGTTTCCAGCTATGAATTTCTAAACTCTCTCTTCTCTCTCTGCAAATGAAGTTCTAGTGAAAGAATAAAGAATAAAGAATAAAGAATTAAATTTGTTCATTTTGAAAACTTAAGGGAATATGCTCTGCACTTGCCTTCTAGTAAGGATCTTGTACATCCGAAAACTTATGATGATTTCTTAAACGGTTTGGTACCTTGTTTTAAAGACTAAGAAAAGTCTGTTTTGGGTTATATGACCTTGATAGAAACGTTTTAGGTTTTGATGATGCGAATGCTGTGCCTATTTACAAGGTGAACACCTATGTCTAGAGTGTCACAAATCTTAACTTCAAGTATTGCCCTTATGGGATTCAGGACAACCTAATCCCGGAAACTCGACTTACGAACAAGTAATACTCTAATAATGTCCGCTAAGACATGCCCTTTTACTACTCTATCTTAACTGAAACTATTAAATGGGTGGTCAACCGAAATAACAGTTATATTCATAAAATGCTACAGCAATATCATAACAACATATAAGAACAGTAAAAAACCCATTGAATTATTTGTCACTCAACTACAAGTAAATATCGTTCATAATTTGGATGAGAGAAATAAACATAAACATATTGGTCTCGGAATACATCAAATCAATTAAGGGAAGAAGATAAATCTAAGTTGAGCACGGTGAAAGTCAAAGCCAAGTAATTTTGAACGATTCTCCACTGTTGCCGAAACAACACTCTTCAATTCTCATATTCTTCTTCGTTCCTTCTAATTATTCTAATGATAGTTCCTCGCCTCCTCTCTTTGTGGTGAACCTCTTCTTTTTATATTGCAAATTAGGTTAAACCAAAGCCCATGAGCGTGCGTGTGTTTAAATTAGGAAACATGCAAATCATGATTTTATGGCTGACCCGCGCCTAAGTTTTCTCCCGCATTGTTCCCAGATTGCTACAGCACTGGTTGCTTTAACAGCTGCTACAACACTGCCTTATTTCCGATTGTGCTTTACTTCTTTTGTGGCCATCTTCCTTTCTCCTCTTGCTCTTCTAATGTCTCAACATCCTCTCATGAATTTAAAACCTACAATTACTGCCTTTTCTTTTGTTGGACTGACGCGGGCTGGTGCGAATAGGCTGGCTAAGAGTTGGCTGGTGAGGAATTGGAGTTGTCGCATCAGCTGCCTGGCCTTCAGTTGTGATGGCTGCAATGATCTCCAGAAGTTGCTTGGCTTGCTCAGGTGTAGGTGTAACTTTGGCTACTGCAGCAGCGAGCTCGGCATTAACTTGCTCCATTTCATCTGCAGAGTCTGGAGGTGTTGCCATTTTTGCTTTACCCTTGTCCTTCCCCTTTCTCGCAAGGACTGGAATAGAGGGTTCCTCTTCAGGGTCTTCTTCCTCTTCTTCTTGAATAATGTGTTTTTTTTTTCTGGGCTGGGCTGGGATGGTTGGTTCCTCACTTTCTTTCTCTGAATTGTCCTCTGCCTCTGAGGGTGAGCTATTAGTCTCAGACTTGTCACCTTCGTCCTCAGGTGGGTCAGGTGGTTCAGCATCTTCTAAGTCGACTGCTGCTTGTGGCTCAGTGGCAGCTTCCTCTGCTGGTTCATCTGAAACAGTGGTTTCTTCACTAGCTGCTGTTGGAGCACCTGTGGTGTTGGTGTCAAAATTGTACTGCTGGAGCAGTGTCTCAAGGAAGTTCCGGTGAGTGCGTTTCATGTATAGAGCAAATTGGTGTAGTTGGTTATCCAGGTGCTGTAGATAACTCCAAAACCGACCATTTTCCCTCTGCTGAGCTTCCACACATTGCGTGATACTGGTGCTGAGTGCCTAGATGGTCTGTTCTAAGCTAATAGCTCATCTTGCTCCTGTTACAACCGCTGGTTCATTGGTTGTTCCAGCACTCTCACCAGCAACTCTTTCAATTGTACGTGCTGTAAAGGCACCATCATTCTTAACATGGTCATCTCTGGCATCAAGACGAACACCAAATTGGCGTAAAATTCTTTGACTACTTGAAGCACAGGATCACGAGGGTGATTGCAAAACTCTAACCATCCTCACTTTGCTGCAGCATTATGAATTGTTTGCACAATTCCAATGAGTTGTTCTGGAAATTGAAACACTTTCTCTTCCAGAATCTTACGCGGCTCTATGAATTCTTCATATTTTTCTTCGGCGTGGTAACTCTGGAAGCGTGACGGATCTTTGAGGCGGCTGGCTGTTGCTTATACCTCGGCATTGCTATAGCAATAATAATTTGAAGCTAATGTGCCTGAAAGTGAAAAGAGTAGAGAGTTTAAGAATTGTTAGAGTTGTCTTTGCGAAGGAGATGGGGAATAGTGGCGTAGAGCACTAAGCACAGTGGCTCCTTTTTATAATGGACTTTAATTTGAAGATAAATACGGTAACTACAGATAATTGAGGGAATAAAATATTTGAATTAAATGTGCATATCCACAAAATTATCGGCCAGTGAAATTAAAGCTTTAATTTCAGAGATTTGTTTCCGCAATTTCTATCCATATCCATGCATCCATCTATCACGATTTTATCTCCAACGGTAAGTGCAAGGCTCCAGCTTTTAATTTACTGTAATGGTAAAATTAGTTGCTGCTGCACCCATTCGCTTGTTCTAATAACGGATACATACTCCATACTAAAAACTTCTAACACGTGGCTCACCTCTGCATTCTGCCATCATACACTCTCACTTGTCAATATGGAATTCAATTGTCACACTTATTTCAAACTAAAATTAATTCTAAAATTATTAAAAGAAATAAATAGATTAAATTAAAGTAAAAATAAAGAATGCAATAATGTAAAAGGATAAAAGTAAATGGCTAACATAAAAAAAAAAATTAAATAAGATGGTAAAGAGGGAGAGCTGTCTACAAAACCAAAGGATATCAAACTTGGTTTGAAGTGGTTGTCTCCCCAATGGGTTACCTCCCATGGAGCGCTTGATTTAAGATCCTTCAGCCTGACCTTCTTTGATTGCTCAATAGTTGGGTTCTTTAGGGAGTAACACCTCCTTTGAACAATCTGCTACTGGATGTCTATAGTGCTTAACCCTGTGTCCATTAACCTTGAATTTTTGACCTGTTTGTTCATCTAAAAGATCAACAGCTCCATGAGGATAAAATTTGAGCAGCTTAAACGGGCCAGACCATCATGACTTGAGCTTTCCCAGAAATAATCTTAGTCTTATGTTGTGGAGCAATACTAATTGTCCAGGGCTAAATTGCATGTGTTGAATATGCTTGTCGTGCCAGTGTTTTGTCCTCTCTTTATAAATTCTTTCATTTTCATATGAAAATAGCCGTAATTCATCAAGCTCACAAAGTTGAAGCTTTCTTTGCTCTGCTGCAGCATGAATATCCCAATTTAATTTCTTCAGTGCCCAATGTGCTTTATGCTCTAGCTCTAGTGGCAAATAACAAGCCTTTCCATAAACAATTCGGTAAGGGGACATGCCGAGTGGAGTTTTGTATGTTGTTTTGTAGGCCCATAGAGAATCATGTAAGTGCAAAGACCAATCCTTCCTTGTTGGGTTCACCACTTTTTCTAAAATCTTTTTAATTTCTCTGTTGGACACTTCAGCCTGACCATTAGATTGAGGGTGATATGCTGTAGCTACCTTATGTCTGACTCCATATTTTATCAATGCTGCAGCAAAGACTTTGTTGCAAAAATGTGTACCCTCGTCACTAATCTCTAGAAGTGCCAAATCTGGAAAAAATATTTTTCTGAAGAAAAGCCACCACTGTTTTAGAATCATTGGTAGGTAATGCTGCCGCTTCTACCCACTTGGAGACATAATCCACAGCAACAAGGATATATAAGTTCCCAAAGGATGGGGGGAAAGGTCCGATGAAATCTATTCGCCAGACATAAAAAACTTCCACTTCTAGTATGTTGGTCAATGGCATTTCATGTCTGCTAATTATGTTCCTTGTCCTTTGACACCTGTCACAACATTTAACAAACTCATAAGCATCTTTAAAAATAGTTAGCCAGTAATAACCTAATTGCAATACTTTAGCAGTTGTTCTGTGACCACCAAAATGTCCTCCATATGCTGCAGCATGACATGACTCTAGTATATGGGGAATCTCTCCTTCTGCAGCACATCTTCATATTACTTGGTCTGGGCACCGCTTATATAAATGTGGGTCATCTTATTGGTAGCTTCTAACATTATGAAGAAATTTCTTTTTCTCTTGAAACTTCAGCTCGAGTGGTAACAATCCACTTACTAAATAGTTAGCAAAATCTGCATACCACCAACAGTTGTTCATCAGGAAAAGTTTCAGTGATGTCTTTCCTTGTCAATGTGCTTGTGTCTGCTTCCAACCTTGACAGGTGATCTGCTACTTGATTCTCAGTCCCCTTTCTATCTTTAATTTCCAGATCAAATTCTTGTAGCAATAAGATCCATCTGATTAATCTTGGCTTGGCATCTTTATTTGAAATTAAGTATTTGATGGCCGCATGGTCTGTATATACAGTCACTCTAGTGCCCCCCAAGTAGGCTCTGAATTTGTCAAAAGTAAATACTATTGCTAGCAATTCTTTCTCTGTAGTGGTGTAATTTATTTGAGTTTGAGTAAGAGTTTTACTTGCATAGTATATGGAGTGAAAAACCTTATCCTTTCTTTGCCATAATACTGCTCCCACAGAATGGTCACTAGCATCACACATCAATTCAAATGGTAAAGTCCAGTCTGGAGATATGATTACTGGAGCAGTGATCAGAGCTTTCTTTAATTCTCCAAATGCTTAAGGACAATCTTTGTCAAAGTAAAAGGGTTTATCATGTTCCAGCAATGAGCATAATGGTTTAGCCACCTTGGAAAAATCTTTAATGAATCTTCTGTAAAATCCAGCATGACCCAAAAAACTCTTGATACCCTTTACTGAAGTTGGAGGTGGCAGTTTATCTATTATCTCTATCTTGGCTTTGTCTACCTAAATGCCATCCTTGGATACCTTGTGACCCAACACTATTCCTTCTTGCACCATGAAATGACATTTTTCCCAATTGAGTAGTAAGTTGGTCATCTCACATCTTTTAAGAACTTCTTCCAGGTTGTGCAAACCATCATTGTATGTTTCTCCAAAAACTGAGAAGTCATCCATGAAAACTGCTAAAGTCTGCTCTACCATGTCAGAAAATATAGACATCATGCATCTCTGAAAAGTTGCTGTAGCATTGCATAGCCCAAATGGCATTTTTCTGAAGGCAAATGTTCTATAAGGACAAGTAAATGTTGTCTTCTCCTGATCTTCTGGAGCTATAGTAATCTGGTTTGTAGTCTGAATACCCATCTAAGAAACAATAGTACTGTTTTACAGCAAGTCTGTCTGATCTATGAATGGAAGTGGGAAATGGTCTTTCCTTATGGCTTTGTTGAGCTTCATGTAATCCATACATACTCTCATTAGCTATTATTGTTATCTCTCCCTTCTTTAGAACACATTGCACTGGCCTTACCCATGAACTGTCTGATATTGGGTATATGATTCCAGCATCCAACTATTTGATGATTTCCTTCTTCACCACTTCTTTCATGATAGGGTTCAACCTTCTCTGGTGCTCAACTGAATTGCTGGAGCAATTTTCTAGCAGGATTTTATTCATGCAAATTGATGGGCTTATCCCCTTTATATCTGCCATGGTCCATCCAATTGCTCTTCTGTATTTTCCAAGCAAATCTACTAAACTCTGTTCTTGACCTGCATCCAAAGTAGAAGAGATGATTACAAGGAGTGTGTTATTTTGACCAAGATAAGCATATTTTAAATGTGAAGGTAACAGTTTTAATTCAAGACTGTGAGGTGATTCAATAGATGGTAAAGTTGTTTGTACTTCCCTGTCTGAAAAATTCATATGTTCAATAAACCTGGTGTGCCTATCATATTGCTTTTCTTCCATCCAATCTATCTGAATTGCTGCAACATGTTAAATGCCTTACTGCAGCATCTATCCATTCTGTCTGCTACAAAAAAATCCACTAAACTCAGGAAATTGCAGTCTTCTACTTCATCAGGGTTTCTCATAGCCTTTAGTACATTAAATGTGACTTGCTGATCATTTACTCTCATGGTGAGCTCTCCCTTCTGCATATCTATCAAAGTCTTTCCAGTTGCTAGAAAAGGTCTCCCAAGTATAATGGGTACCTCTTTATCAGCTTCAAAATCCAATACAATGAAATCCACTGGAAAGATGAATTTATCAACCTTCACCAGTACATCCTCTATTTTTCCTTCAGGGTACCCATGCATGAGATCTGTCAGCCAATTGCAGAGTGACTGTTGTTGGTCTGCACTCCCCTACTCCAAGCTGCTTAAATACAGATAATGGCATCAAATTAATGCTAGCTCCCAGGTCACAGAGTGCTCTGCCAGCATACCTGGTTTAAATACAGATAATGGCATCAAATTAATGCTAGCTCCCAGGTCACAGAGTGCTCTGCCAGCATACCTGGTTCCTATAGAGCATAGTATTGTGAAACTCCCTGGATCTTTCACTTTTGCTGGAATCTTATTCTGGAGCATATGACAGCTTTCCTGTGTTAAAGCAACAGTTTCAAACTCTCATAGCCTTCTTTTTCTTGCCAAGATGTCCCTTAGAAATTTCACATAATTTGGCATTTGCTCCAAAGCTTCCACAAAAGGTATGTTTATATGTAATTGCTTCAGCACTTCCAGGAATTTGCTGAACTGCTTGTCCTGATTTTGCTTCTAGAACCTTTGTGGGAAAGGTGGTGGATGTCTAAACTGCTGGTTAGATTCAGGAGGTACCAAACTTTGTTTGTTTAGGTTGGTGCAGGTTGTGGCTACTGGTGTTGTAACTTCTTTTTCAACATGTTCTGGTTGAATTTCTTCTACAGTTGCTGTAGCTTGGCCCATGTACTCAGTGTCTTGGTGGGGAGTTTGCTATATCAGGCTTCCCTTTTGAGTTGGTTTTTGTGCTGAATTTCATATCTCAAACTAATTACTTTGCAGTGTTCTTTGCTCTCTCTCCTAGGGTCTTCTGTATTGCTAGGTAGGCTTCCTTGAGTTCTGCTGCTCATTGTTGTGGCTAGTTGTCCCATTTGATTTTCCAGGTTTCTCAAGGATACAACTTGACTCTGCACAATTGCTTCATTCTTTGCAATATACTCCTTAATCAATGTTTCCAATGAAGTGATTGGATCCTGACTGATATGCTTTTGCCCTTGACTCTGCTGATGAAAACCAGGTGGCTGTGTGTTTCTATTATGTCCATTTAATGCTAGAGCATTTCGATTCTGACTACTCCATGAGAAATTTGGGTGTTGTTTCCAGACAGGATTGTAGGTATTTGAATATGGGTTATTCTGAGGTTGTCGATTGAAATTACCCACATAGTTTACTGAAGCTGGATTCCCAGGACAACTATCAAAGTCATGCTCTTCACCACAGTATACACAAGAAAGTTCAACAACTTGCTTTACTGTTGCTGGAGCAGATGTCAAGGCCTTTACCATGTTAGTCAATGAGGTTACTTGTGCTGATAAAGCTGTAATTGCATCAATGTTATGTACCCCTGCTAATCCTCTTGCTGCTGGTTGCCTGGCTGAAGGCCACTGGTAATTATTATTGGCAATTCTTTCCAGAATTTCATATGCTTCAGTGTAAGATTTGGATAATAGAGCTCCATTTGGATTCAACCCATTGTATGCAATTGTATGCAACAAGGAATACAATTCCTTCTGAGCAATTCCTTGAATCTTTCCCAAGCCTCGTACAAACTTTCATCTTCCAGTTGATGGAAGGAAGTAATCTCATTCCGCAACTTTGCATTTTTTGTTGGTGGGAAATATTTCATTAGGAATTTATAAGCCAATTCATTCCATGTAGTGATGGAATCAGATGGTAACGAATTTAACCATGCTCTTGCTCGATCTCTTAAGGAATAAGGAAAGAGCCTCCACCTTAAGGCATCTTGTGTTGCTCCAGCAAGAACAATTTAAGATGGAGATGATGATCTTCATTTGGCAATCCGTTGAATTGCCCAACTGTTTGCAACATTTGAAACATCACTGGCTTTAACTCAAAATTTACAGCGTTTACTTCAGGCCTAATGATGCCAGGATGTACAACTTGAGGAGTAAGCACAACATAATCTCTTATGGCTCTGTCTCTGTCATCAGCCATATAAATAATATTGTTGTTGCCTAGCTGTCTCCCGTTAGCATGTTCATTCTATTCTTCATGAATGTTGACTAGTTGTAAGGGCCTATGAGGGTTCAAATTTCCCTCATCCTGCAAATTATTCAAGCCTGAAACAGTCTTTGAATTTCTTTGTTCTCTTCGCAATCTCCTAACAATTCTTTCAATCTCAGGATTGAATTGGAATACCACAGATATGTCCTTGTGCATGCACGTACTGATCTGCCAATCAATAGAGTGAATCAAGTCAAATTTGGCGCTATCACGATTTACTTCACACTTCAAAAATAAACAATCAATCCCCGGCAACGGCGCCAAAAACTTGTTGGTGAATTTTATAAGCAATAACTATTAATGCCAATGTGCAAGTATACACAACAAGTAATAAAGTGATAAGTATTCAAGATCGTCTCCACATGGATTGATGTTATTCAAAATGCTATAGCACTCACAATAACGCAACTCAACTTGAAACCAAAACAAACAATTGTCAAATAATTTCTATCAATAATCGAAATAAGAACTAAATAAAACAATACTGTGATGAAATAAACTAGATTAACTGTGTCTAAGATTCGATTGAGAATATAATAGTTGAATGATCAAACTCTCCTAATGGGGTGACTGTTGTTTACCAAATTAGCACCAGTTGTTAGAATAAGTGTTGCAGCACCGGGCAGAATAAACCGGCATCCTCAGCTATCGCATGTTGGAAATCTGATACCTTTAAATCTACTAACAATGACCAGTTGCTCATATATTTATGGTATGGCATTATAGCCTTTAATCTTTCTACCCTAAAATGTGAACACCTATGTCTAGAGTGTCACAAATCTTAACTTCAAGTATTGCCCTTATGGGATTTAGGACAACCTAATTCAGGAAACTCGACTTAGGAACAAGTAATACTCTAATAATGTCTGCTAAGACATGCCCTTTTGCTGTTCTATCTTAAATGAAACTATTAAATGGGTGGTCAACCGAAATAACAGTTATATTCATAAAAGCTATTAGAGTAAAATGCTACAGCAATATCATAACAACATATAAGAACAGTCAAGAACCCATTGGATTATTTGTCACTCAACTACAAGTAAATTTAGTTCATAATCTGGATGAGAGAAATAAACATAAACATATTGGTCTCGGAATACATCAAATCAATTAAGGAAAGAAGATAAATATAAATTGAGCACGGTGAAAGTCAAAGCCAAGTAATTCTGCACGATTCTCCACTGTTGCCAAAAAAACACTCTTCAATTCTCCTATTCTTCTTCGTTCCTTCTAATTATTCTAATGATAGTTCCTCGCCTCCCCTCTTTGTGGTGAACCTCTCCTTTTTATATTGCAAATTAGGTTAAACCAAAGCCCATGAGCGTGCGTGTGTTTAAATTAGAAAACATGCAGATCGCGATTTTATGGCTGACCCGCGCCTAAGTTTTCTCCTGCATTGCTCCCAGATTGCTACAACACTGGTTGTTTTAACAGCTGCTACAACACTGCCTTATTTCCGATTGTGCTTTACTTCTTTTGTGGCCATCTTCCTTTCTACTCTTGCTCTTCTAATGCCTCAACATCCTCTCATGAATTTAAGACCTATAATTTAAAACCTGTTTTTAGCACAAATTACTATGATTCAAGCAAAACTTATTAAGACTCAACTAAAATGAATGCTTATGCAAAAGGTAACCAAAATGTAATAAAAACACCTTATTTGTTCTCTAAGTGACCTTGATTTAAGTCTAGAATTGATGTAATAACTCTCATTTCCTAGAGTTATCATCTACAAATACAAGAAAATGATCACAAGGCCAGCTTTGCTGGCGTAAATCATCTGATGGTCAAGTTAATGATTGAATTGTTTAGAAACATGAACCTAAAGGGAGAAAATTTAGAAAGAGAAAGTTAACATTTCCCCTCTTGAGTCAATTTTTCTTACCTTTCAGTGAGAATAGAGGGAATATTCATAGGTGAAATTGATTTGACTTGAGTCCCAATTACTTTGATAACAATTGTCATTGTTCTTGTGACTCTAACGAAATTTGACTTCTTATGCCTATACTAATTGACACATGGATATGCAAGCTTGTCTATGGATCAAAGGAGAAAGCATTTTAATGTTAGATTGTTTTTTCCTGGATTACAGAAACCATAGAACTTAAGAGGTTTATCTTAGGATAGGATCTTAGAAACCTTAGAACCTTTGGGGTTTTATCCTAAGATCTAGGAGTCTTGGAACCTTGGAAGGTAAGAGATTTATCCTAGATGTATTGTCCTAAAAACTTAGACTACCTCTAAAAAATCTCTTCAAATGAGATTTTACCACATATTTGAAAAGTCACATCAATAAAAAGAGTTCCAAAAGACTCTCCAAATGAGATTCTTCAATTGAGATAGTGCTTCCATCTCTTCAATATTTGTAGTCTTTAATTTAGTATTATATTATTTTTTATCTCATAATTCATGAAGAGAGAAAGTGTGATAATTGCTATTACTTTATAGAAAAAAGTTTGATTAAAATAATATTATACTTATTTTTATTTGAAGAGCTTTTTGGGGTGACTTCTTTTCTTACTCTCTTATCTGCTACATAGGTAAGTAAATAAATATTTGAAAAGTTAAATTAGAAATCTTTTGGTAATGCTCTTAGGAGGTTAATCCTAAGTGGTTTGTCTTAGAATAAGATCTTAACAACCTTGGAACTTTTTGGGCCTTGAAACCTTGTCGCCTAAGAGGTTTATCCTAAGTGGTTTGTCCTAAGGTTTAGACTTTATAGGAACTATATTTAATTAGACACCAAGTAGGTCTATTCTATTTTTGGTCTAGCACTTTCAATCATAATAATTATAAATTAATTACTGAATTTTTGTTTCAAAAACTATACTGGTGTTAATGTTATGGACTTTTGGATTCTCCACCTCATGAAACGTAATTTGTTTACTTACTCTACATGGCATGTCATATGTCATGATCCATGCAAAGCACCTAAAAAATGGCTGGTATATATGCATATGTACGTGTGTGTGTGTGTACATATATGCATATGTACGCATGTGTGTGTGTTTGTGGTCATTGTAATGCTATTACACTTGAATGAAAACAAGAGGGGCGCATAAGGCTATTGTTACACTGTCCGGATTTGTCTAATTGTCTTCTCTTTGTTTTTTTTTTTTTTCAATTCAAGTAATTGTCTTTGGAGAAAAGTCAGTCAAACCTCTAAAGTTTGTTTAAATTGTCACATAAACCCTTTAATTTAAGCACATTTTTAATAGGACAGCTTATATTTCTTGAAAAAATTGGATAAAACTATCAAATTAAACTCATCTTCCGTATTTTACATAGTCAAATTTGTCAAAAGTCTTAGACTGAAGGAATCTTTATCCTTAGGCGACAAATTTTTCTTTAGCTCTTTTTAAATTCAATTTAGATTTTTACTAACTGAACTTTTTAGTTGACACATTAATAAACCTTGAGTCACTTGAGATGATAATGTCTACGGGTATTTGTGCAATAACACATCTCATTCAAAAATGGAGAGGAGAAAAATTATCGAGAATAATTTATATACTATGTAGAATTAAGCCGCGAAAAAAAAATGCTTTTACAAAGATTAGATTGAAAATGAAACTTAATAATTCTAATTGTTAGGGTAATTTGTATGTATGGAGACGGATAAAATTAGTCTTTTTTTTTTTTACACTGATATTACAATGAGACTAATTAAGGTCTAAAAAGACTAATTAAGGTGATTAAATAGGAACCATAAAAGCTGAGACTAAAATTAATCGGCACGCAGTGCAGGGGTGACTTTAGGTATAGGCGAACAAGACAATCGCCTAAGGCCTCGTATTTTAAGAAGACCTCATTTTTTGAGTATTTTCTTAATAATTCTCTAATTAATAAAACTTTTTAATATGTATTTTAAGAAATCAAAAAGTTTATTAGATATCTCTCTATTCTTAATTATCCTACAATTAAGAATTATTTTTTATAAAAAAATCTATATTTGGGAACCTTAATTTTAAAGAAATATAATTAATAACATTAGTTCATGCATTATTAATATTTCCAAAAAAATATTTGCCTTTTTAATCATTCAATGTTAGAATCTTGACTTTTAGTATTTCTTTTACTTTTTATTAAAAACCTTATAATCTCAAGAATTAGTAAATGAAAAAAATTTCTTGTTCTTTTCTCTACAAAGAAAATTATTATATTCATTGGTTCATTTAAAATAATTAGTTTCTTAAAATATAAAGTCCATTTTTATTTTTGAACATCAATTTATCATTTTAAATTTTTATATTCTATCATTCTAAATATTCTATTTGAAAATAATATTGTCTTTATATATTTGTTTGTTTGTTTTTAACGGTTTTAATGGAATACAAAAATATATCTTCTTGACTATTTTTTAGGTTCTATTTTTAAAAATAAAGATAAAATAAATTTTGATCCTTTTATATATGTTTAAGTATTGAAATTGTAAAATAAATAAAGGTCTCATAAAAAAATTTCGCCTAAGGCCCCTCAGACTCTAAAGACAGTCCTGATGCAGTGATGAAGTACTCTATCGTAGCTCATTCCAACGTAGCTGCTAATTAATAGAGGACATCAACCGCAGCAAATGCCATTTGAACCACAGCCATCAAGGAAGCTTCAACCCATGTATCAAATGTAAGAAATTAGTGTTCACGTGACATATACTTACGGAGAAAAACGTACAAATGCTAGTTCTACCACATCAACCAGCAATTGATGCTCTGTCAAACCGTGGGACTATAAATGGGTCCCACATTAAGATCCATTAAAATTTTATGTTAAAAAAATTATTGTTTTTATTGTGAAATCCACTACTTTGCCAAACCGTAAAACACTCGTAGTAGGACTAATCTATATAAGTCTCTCTTCTCTATTTATCGCCCGTATTGACAAATTTAGTCGGAAAACTATGCCCTTTCTTTGCCTATAACTTATTCTATCGATTAGGTTAGCACCCAAAAACTTTTACATTAAATTAACCAGGCCAAGAAAGAGATATATATGTTTACGTTCTATTGATGTGGGAATATCATGACATTCAAAAGTTTTAACTTGAATCTTATAGAAATTAATGACAAAAAAAAAATATAAAAAAAGGAAAAGTCTCTCTTCTCTCTTCCATTTTGTCTCCTAGTTCAGATGTATTGCATTTATTATTTTTTAACTTCAAAATTAATTTCAACCGATAATTTTTCAAACTTCAGTATCCACGCGCGGTACGCTTTCTACAAAGGAAAAAATAACAAATAATGGCCCAAAAAAAAAAATCTCTATAAAGCGTTTGACCACAAGTAAAAGCAGCATGAGAGCTAAAATTAGCAGCCAAAAAAGTAGTTTTAAGAATTCTACATAAAGTAAGCACATATAGAAATTGTTTCATGTTTCTTTTATCTTTTCTAAATTTTCCATTGTGCTTTTATGGATATATCGCTATCAAATAACTTTAATCTCTATCTTCTTCACTATTTTCTTCACTTTCTTTTGGAAATATATGGTCTTCTTCTTCATGACGACTATCATCAACTGGAGAAGTAATAACAATTTCTATTGGTTCAGAATCTTTAGAGGTTTATCTGCTATCGGAGGCCTTGGTCTTCGTCGAAATAGACCAAGTTTACTTGTTTGTTCTTTATTTAGATGTCTGCTACAACATGGAAATAAAAGCAAATGGTTCGGAAAGGCTTTACAGACCAATTACAAGGTCAGTTGCGCTGTCACGTAACAGTTTTTATGTATGTCTGTGGATTTTTATTGATAATTAATAATTAAAATTAAATTGATATTTAACTGAATGAAAATTGTTGTAATAATCCACTATCGAAAACATTAGATTAGGCCTTTTGTGTATATATATGAGCTTTTAACCCTAATTAGAAATTCTTTGTTTTTTCCTTAAAATTCCAGCAAAATTAATATTTTATTGGTCAACCAATGGTCAATTAATGAAAAAAATAGTAAAATGTAACATTTTATAATTCGTTTTTAGAAAAATATTATGGTGAAATAAAATTTTATAATAAAATTTAAATAGTAAAAAGAAACCAAACCTACTACGTAGAAGGGAGGGATTATTTGTACTATAAAAACTACTTTGAACACTCTATTACTTTGTACTCTCATATACTAATTTTTTAAAAAATTAAGATTTACTTTATACACTCTATAAACTATTGAAATTAATTAACTTTATTTACTTAAAACACAATAAAGATATTCAGCTCACCCAATTTCAAGAGATTTAATAAATTTTCACAATAATATAATCAAATCAAGTTGTAAACAATATATTTAACAAAAATACAGTTATTAATTCTTTTTATTTATGTTCAATATTGGATTTTGTACCCAAAATAGCTTACAATGAGAAAATAATAATAAGAAATATTCCATAAATAATGAGGGTAAAAATAAAAATAGAAATATTGATTTCATCATAGTTTATCTAAGTATTGATTAAGACATTTGAAATAAAAGTTAAAGCATAGAATTATGTATATTGAATAAGGGTAATTTTTAAAAACCTCCCCTGAGGTTCGAGGCTGTTGCAAGTAGATGGCCAAAATCGTTTTATTTGTAAAAGACCCCCTACGTTTTTGTTCCGTTTGGTTGCCGTTTGGCTAGTTAGGGGCGTTATTGACATTTTGCAATGTTATCAGAGACTTGTGTATTGAGATGATAAAATTAGGAACCAAAGTTCAAGAACCTTGGCGTTTAGAAACCAATAGTATTTACTGTTACAAAGTAGAAAAATGAAAAACGGAAAATAAATTCCAAAGTTGTTGTTGATCACACATTCTTGGTAGCATTGCTTCCTTTGTGCATTTCCACGTTTCCACCGGGACAAAATCATCTTCACCGACATAACGAGACCAGAACCAATGAGTCTTCCACACTCTACCCATTTCTTCAATCGGAATTCCCTTGGTCTCCGGCAAGAAGAAGTAGATGAAGAATGACATCACCAGCACGAAGAACGCGAAGAAAAGGAACAAGCCAAACTTGAGGTGGCACAGCATGTTCAAGAACACTTGTGCAACCAAGAATGTGAACAACATGTTGACAGAAACATTCACACTCTGTGCCGCTGATCTTATTTCGAGAGGGAAGATTTCACTAGGCACCAACCATCCAAGAGGACCCCAAGACCAGGCAAATCCAGCAACGTATATGCAGATGAAAAGCACTACAACAATTGCATACCACTTCGGCAGCTCCCCAGGATTCCCATCAATTCCAAATTTAGCACCAATGCAAGTAGCAACAACAGCCTTCGCAAACAGATAATGAGTTAGCGTCACATGAACAAAAGTAACAAGAGCTAGTGGGTCAGAAACAGAATGACTATAACTTCGAAGAAAATCAAGTACCTGGCATATTAACATTTCAATATCCAAGCAGAGGACGCATCTGATTCCCATATTCTTAGCTGCAGTAAAATCATGGGAAAAGGCAGAGACATGAAATGTGGAGCCGGCAATCTCGAGTTGAGCTCCTGTTCAGCCTTTCGTTTAGTTTCCATGTTGCGGCTGATCTCCACAGCACCAAACGCTGTCTCGTAGAATTGAACAGAGCCAGTAGCCTTCGATGCTTCCACAAGCAACTGCTGCTTCATCCCCATGAAGTTGGTCGAGGTAGCAGGAGCAACCATTTTCACTAGTGTAGTTCAGAACACCAGCCATTGAGAGAGTTTGGGGGTCTAGACAAAGGGAAAGAACTTGAACTTAGGAGAGAGAAGAAATAAAACGAGATAAAAAAGGAACTTGACCCATTCAAAATGACAAGTCACTGTGCTAAAGGCAATAAAACGACAAGTCTCTGATAACATTGCAAAATGTCAATAACGCCCCTAACTAGCCAAACGGCAACCAAACGGAACAAAAACGTAGGGGGTCTTTTACAAATAAAATGATTTTGGCCATCTACTTGCAACAGCCTCGAACCTCAGGGGAGGTTTTAAAAAATTACCCTATTGAATAATGAGTATGCTATACAGGTGTAAAGTAATTATGTAATATCGGCTTATAATAAATTATCCTTAATAGTAATTCATATGATGAGTATTTTTGTAATAAAATCTTTATTAAAATTAGAGTGTTTAGAGTAATTTTTAGAGTGCAAATAGCCTCACTAAGCCGAAAAAAATATAGGTTTTACAAATATCAGATGGGACATGGAACTTAAAATTCTAATTGTTAAGATAGTTTGCATGCATGGAGATGGATAAAAATTAGGTTAATGTTATTTGCATATATTCTACACAGAACAAGCACATGATTAAACCACAATCAATATAATAGTTTGATTTTAAATTAAGGAATAATTTTCACCAATTAAGAAGGTCTAAAAAATTACAATTAAGAAGGTCTAAAAAATTACAATTAAGACACTGTTTGTGATTGAGGTTGGACAACTGTAATTTAAAAGTTACAATACTAAAATATTTGGTAAATACTTACTGTTGTAATTTGAAAGATAAATTGATTTGATTTTACACTTCTATAATAAAAAATCTGTTATATATTTACTAATTTTTGTCAAAACTATTATTTAAAAATTATATTTAAAATATAATATTAATTTTTATCTCATAATTATAATTTTTATTTTATTTTAAAAGTTACAACATCTCAATACCAAATAAGACCGATTAAATAGGAAGCATAAAAGCTAAGGCAAAAATTAATCTATAGGCAATGATGACTCGCAAAATCATTCCATCTCAGCAGCTAATTTATAGAAGACATTAACCCCAGCAAATGCGACTTGAACCACAGCCATCAAAAGGTAGCTTCATACCATATATCAGATGTAAGAAACTAGTGGTGCAAGTGACATCTGTTAATGTGAAAAATTTATGTACGTTAGTCCAATAGTCCTACCACCTAAGCCAGTCATTAGTATTCTGTTAAATTGTGGGACTAAAAGTCGGTCTTACATTAGGACTACCCAAGATTTAACATTAAAAAATTATGAAATCTACCGATATAATTTATTTAAATAAAGTAATATTAAATACTCCATTGATATACCTCTTTAAATAGAACTTATTTAAATAAAATTTTGATTAATAAAATTTTTATAAGTAGAGTTTGTCAATGAGAGTTTTTATTAAAAATTATAAAATTACTTTAATAGGAAAGTTTTTTAAAGTTATGTTATGAAATGAATTAAATAAGATTGTTAAATAAGTAAATAATATTTTAGAAATTTTAACATTTAAAAAAAAAATCAACCTCTATTCTCAAAAGTCTACAATTTGAGTTCGTTAAGAGAGGTAAAAGAACTCATTTAATCATCAAGAGCTCTACTAAAAAAACAGCCAAACAACAACAAAAGATTTGAAAAGAGTTTATGAGATTAAATAGATATTTATAACCATTAGACAAGTCATACCAAATGGATGCTAAGTAGAAGCCACAAAAAAAAATTTATGAATACAATAAATTAAGCATTTACGTAAATTGATTCATGTTTCTTTTGCCTTTTTTGAATTTTCCATTGTGCTTTTATGGATATGTCGGCATCCAATAACTTTAATCTCGATCTCCTTTACTATTTCGTTTATTTTCCTTTGGAAATATATGGTCTTCTTCTCTATGACGACTATCATCAATTGGTGAACCAATAACAATTTTTATTGGTTCAGAGTCTTTAGAGGTTTTAGCACCTGGCGCTAGCTGCGTTACATTCTTCATTTCCTTTCCTTTACCCCATAAAACAGCGTATAGCCCGCACACGATCAATGTTGCTCCTAATAGACTGAAATATTGTGTCACATTAATTTGCACAAATTTAATTTATAAAATAATTTTATAGAGTTACCATTGTTGTTAAATTAAAAGAATACACACACACACACAAATACATATGCATATATATATATACATACCTTCCCAAGTGTAGCATCTCATCGAGAATTAAAGATGCAGCCAAGGCCACAACCACAAGCATCATAGGACTAAAAACAGAAGCAAAAAGAGGGCCTTTCACGCGCACACACCATGATATAAGTGTCACCATAAAACCTGAAGCAACTATTCCCTATAACATGCATAGAGAACATCACTTTCAATTTCATTATAAAAAAGAAAAAAGCATAATTAATTAATAGAATAATGATATTTTGGTATGTTACAGTTACAATGGTTATGTTGCCTCTCTATCACTGTTTGCGTGAAATATCACTCTACTCTAATTAACATACCGAATATGCAACGGTAACAAGTCTAATATTCCAGCCCAATTTCCATTGATCCCAATTTTTTTCCATGCAAAGGGCAAACGCAACAGCTTGAATTGCTCCCATCACACACATCAAAGCTGTGCTCGAATATTGGCATGGATACTCTTCGCTCAATTTAGCCTGTAAAAATTATAAAAAGTATAATTAATAAAGCATGAAAATCTAATTTATTAATATTAGGAATAAGTTAATAACTCGTTAGCTTATTATTACCTGGATGATCAACCACAAAGCATAAGAGAAGCAACTACCCAGAGCCAGTAACGAGCCCAAGAGGCGTTTACCGGTATCAGAAGATTGCAACGGCACTGATGCCACGTGGCCGCCGCCTCCGGCGTGGTGAAGAAGATCAACATGAGTTGACCAGATTTTAATCTCAACACCTTTGTAAAGAGTGAGTAGCATTGCCCCGCTAATTCCGATTAACGTACCCAACAATTTTGCCTTCCCAGCCCTTGTCCTTATACCAAGTTTCTCTAATCTGTAATGAACCACTGGTTGTGATGTTACTTAATTGATGGTCATCAAAATCATCAAGTAATTATCAATTAATTAGTTCGTAATATTAATGTATGATTGTCGTAGTGCATGTACCCAATAGAAGTAGCCAAAACAAAAGTGACGGCTGGGATGAGATTAAACATAGCACTAGCAAATGTTGCACTAGTTAAGACCAAGCTCTCTACGAACAAATTCTGACTTAAGGATCCCCTGCATCATGCAATTCAAGTGCATTACTATATATGGAAGTAACAATAGAAACATTCTAGGCTCAAAGATTTAGACTAAATAGTTTCCAAGTAACTTCATTAGTAAGGTAGGAGGTTAAATTTTTTTTTTTTTAAATAGAACTACTTTTGAGTGTGTAATTTTTAAATTACAGGGGCTAACATTATAATTAGCCTCTATCTAAAGGACTGGAGAGAATTTTATGTGGGTGGGTTTATTTCCACCCCATTAACCCAATTTCTTGAAGAAATATGTGTTCTCATATCTAATATTTTAGGCACTTAATTTTGTGACTTTTAATCTAACTTTTTAAATGAAATCTAATAATTTTTAATATTTTACATGTAAATATATAAAATTGCCATTGTAATAATTTACATGATTATTGTTTCATAAGGACATTATATTAGTTTAACTAAAACTTAATAGTCACAGAAATAAGGTAGAAATGATCATTTAGGAACAAAGAATTTTGTATAAAATAAAAAAATGTTGAGGTTCAAGTAAATTTTTGGCACTTTTACCTTATAAGGGTAAAGTAATCAATTTTAAATTTAGGCTAAAACAATCTTGATAGTCAAATATGATAAAAAAAATCTAAGTCACAAAAAAATAATTTAAGATATAACAAAAAATAAACTAAGATATATTTAGTTGATTAATTCTTCAGAATTCTTCTTTATTTAAAATTATTAAAAATAATGTAACTTTTGTAATTATTTTCTAGAAGTGTGGTGAATTTATAAAATTTTTGGGTGGAAGTATCACCACCCATTTTATCTATGTAATTTATAAATTAACTTACCCAAACAACCCAGAGAGAAAACCTAGGAAGAGTATCTTCCAATTCAGTTTTGATCTGCAATTTCTGCAAAATAAAAAATATATATAATAATTATTAATAAGCACTAGAGTTATCTAATAATCCATCATTAGTTAACCTTATTTCAATTTCTTGCTATAAATATATTCAAAATGAACCTTTCAAGAATGAGTGCGAGAGGAAACATAAGAACTGTGGCGAAAATTAATCTATAGGCAATGATAACTCTCAAGCTCATTCCATCATTAGCCGCTAATTTATAGAAGATATTAACCCCAGCAAACGCGACTTGGACCACCACCATCATCAACGCTGGCTTCAGTCCATGTATTAAATTACGTATCTGCCCCCACCGCAACATCTCTAACTTAAGTCTAAGATTGCAATTGGTTGATACAGAGAATAAAAAGGCAATAATGAATTTAATTTTGATGAGAGAATGAATAATGAGATGGCTTGTTTTGCGTACTGTTTTAGTTTCATACATTTATATAGAGAGACGGTGTTTCTTCAAAAACGTAAGCAAGTACGCAGTAGCTTCGAGTCATTGACGCACGTCACGTGGTCAGTTGACGCACGTCACGTGGTCAGTTGACGTTGACAGTGGCAAGCGAGAGTGGGGGCTTTTGAATGCTCAACTATTCCAATCATATAATGTGGCTGTTTAGTGCCAAAAGAATGTTTGCCTTATTTTTGCCGCCGGAGCGTGGTTGACTGACTTTCAGTTTATTTTTTTGATACATGCTTGTTATTAGAACTGGCAAAATTTAACACGACCCGATTAGTCGACACGAACACGACACTAATAAATGGGTATGGGTCATTGAATTTAACACGATTATTAAATGGGTCGGGTTCGGGTCAATACGATTTTTTTCCGTGTCGGGTTAGGGTTAAAATTCTTGACCCATTTACCTGATTAATGACTCAATTATATTTTTTATTTTAAAATAATTTACAGATTCTTGTCATCAAAACTCAAATATTAGAGATGATTTTTTTTATTCTTTAAAAGGATGAATATAGACACAATATTTTATTTATAAAATTTTAAATACATTTAGAGCTTTAATAGTGTAAATGTATAAAATATTGGTAGACATGTATATTTTATAATATTGATATATAATATTATTTACATATATACAATTAAAACCTCAATAGTGTGTGTAATATTTTAGTAGATATGTATATTTTATAATATTGATAAATTATGTATGTATGTATGGATGTATGGATGTATGTATGTATGTGCATTATGTATGACAAAGTGTAAATATTTGATGTAAGTTTGTTTAATATATAGATATTAAGCGGGTTATTGGGTAACCCGATTATTTTTCCGTGTCGGGTTTGGGTCTCAATAATTTGACACGATTATTAAATGGGTCGGGTTTGGGTCGACCTAAATTTGACACGACACAAAGCTGACACGACACAAACACGACTCGATTACCCGTTTTGCTAGCTCTACTTGTTATGGACTTAGTTATGGTGCAACTGTAGTACCATACTATAATTGCACCTAATCATTAGATCCAGTTACTTAATTATTAAATTTCTCATCATAATAGAATCCAATAACTTGGTGTAATTGTGGTATAGTACCATAGTTGTACCATAGTTGTACCCTCTGATTCTATTCATAAAAAGGGTTCGCTTATAGCAGCCCCTCCCCTCATGTCATACAGCCGTTTTTTTCTTATTTAAGAAAAAAGCAATCCAACGGCTTTTATATTTTACTCATGAAACCGGCTACCGAACGAAAGAATTGGGAGTGGGAACTGGCAAATATCAAGAATAATTATCACATAGCTACCCATTTTTATCTAAATATCACAATTATCAATTTAAATTAGGAAAATGTCAAAGACCCCCTCCTCAACATGAAAAATTTGCATATTCTTATGGCTGAAAAAATTTACTTTGAAACATGTAATGCCTATATTAGTGAGAATAATATTTATATTAGTATAAATTAAATATATTTTTTCTTTTTTTCCATATAACTATTGGATGATTTTCAAATAATTATAATTATTCATAGTACCAAATATCATAATTAATTGTCAAATATCGTTATTCTCAATATTAGTTGAACTAGTGACTAATATTAATGATATAAATATGTACTGTATACAAGGCATATATAACGTACCAAATATATGATATTTGGATTATACTCACAAAGATTCTCTTACACAAATTACTTCAAACAAATTTATAACAAATTAATTAAATTATTGCATACTTTGTTTATTTTATTTTTGCTACATAATTAAATTATCGCACGTAACCTATTTGATCTTGACTTATTACTGGTACTATAGTTAATGGTAGTTAAGGGAAAATGAGAGTTACCTCCTACTGCTCCCCCAATGTTATAACAACGTTAGCTTTATATATCATTTTACTATTATACCCCTAGTCTTAATGTTAGCTATAAAATTTTAATATTTTGAAAATAAAAATCAATTAAAATAACTTATATACCCTTAATGATAAAATTTTATTTTATAATGAATTGTAAATTATAGAGAAAAATTACATGTAGGGAAAATGTTGTAAATATCCTTGATACTTATATATATATATGTGTGTGTGTGTGTCAAATAGTTTTTCTCCATAATTTATAATTATTATTAAATTTATTTAATCATTAGTGGTTTCTTTATATTCTAAAAATATTTAAATTTTATGGCTAACATTAAGACTATGTGTCGAATAGTACAATAATACATAAAGCTAACACTATTATAATTGCAGGAGAGTTTGGACCTATTTTAAAGCATGAGAGGGTTTTTAATTTCTCTAAACAACATAGAATAATCTTTTTTTATTATTAATAACTGTAATTATAGTAGTCATTATTATGATTAAACTAAATTTAGCTTATGATTTTTTTATGATATTATATATTTTTTATGAAATGTCTTGTATAGTCTATATGATATTATTTTTTATAATAATAAAATTTTTAATAATGTTTATATATATAGTCTAATTGATTGTGTTTTTTTAAAGTGTGTATAATTTGATTTTAATTTTTAACGCTGCTTGACAACCACTCAGTCAAGTCAACGAGGGATAATTTGTTAAAAATTAAAATTTTAATAATATAAAGCATAATTATTTAGGTATTATTACAATAATTGTTGTTGACATTATATTGTACCTTAACTAAATTAACAATGTAACTAGACAACTATAATTTTAGTGCAACACCTAGAATTAAATAATTTAGGGAAAAAGATACAAACACCCTCGATATTTGAGAAAATGATCATGTAGACCCCATGTTTTCACCAAGGGACACCAAGACCCCTTTGACTATAATACAATTTGACTTTATTAATTAAAAAATTGACTTTAAAATTTTTATAAATACAAATATAATTTAAATAGTTTAATTTGTCTAATAAATTAATAATATTAATATATTTTTTAAATATAAATTATGATATTGATTTTAATTATGTATTAGTATTTGTTATAAAATTTTTAAATAAATGTTTAGGTTAAATAGATTTTATAATTAATAAAATACATCTCATGTATTAATAATATTAAATTTTTTATACAATAGTGAAAATAATTTAAATTTTTAAATATTTATTTTAATATTACATTTCTATTTATTAAAAAATTTAGTTTAATATAATATAAGATTGTAAAGTACTAAAATATTTTTTTATATATTGAATTATTTTAAAATGTATATATTATTACATTTATTTTAATATTATATTTCTACTTATTCTAAAAGATTAGAGTCAATTTTTTTGAATTAATAAAGTCAAAATACATTATAGTCAAAAGTGTTTTAGTGTCTATTCGTAAAAATTCGGGGATCTAAATGATCATTTTCCCAAACCTTGAGAAGTGACCTTTTCATAATTTATACTTAATTGCATATGTGATTATATGATTTAAGTATGATAATTAAAATTTGAAAGTATAATATATTAATTTGAGTAATACCCACTTATAAATAGATATTATATAATTCGTGTAGTAATCAATGTAAAATATGATGTATAATCAATTATTACACTATTAGTATACAATAAAATAAACAATCACTAAAATATAAAAATAAGGCAACATCAATTAAGGTATAAATTACATATCCAACTATATATGTATATTGCTAAATAAATTTAATTTTTATGACTTATAGAAAACGATTGCAATTTACAATAATAAATAAATAGTTTTAAAATAGTAGTCAATATTATTGTTAAATTATAATGTTGAATTTACCTATAAGAGAAAATTTTCCTTTCAATACTTAATTTAGGAATCAAAATTATGTTTTAATATATTTTCTTTTTTATTGCATTAATTTTCTAATGTGTTTTTTCTTTTTACAAAATATTGTTGAATTTGAATTGCATTTACTGTGCTTAAAGCATTAATTAAAGATAAGTAAATGGTGACTCAGTTGAATTGGATTCAAAGTAAATACTAATTTACAAATCTTAAAATTTCAATATAAAAATTAATTTTCAATGTTCTTGGGATAATCATATAATAAATAAATAATTTATATTATCATAAACATTTGAAAAATAAAAATTTGAGCTGTACAAATTGCATATGCAATTGTTAAAAATGAAATGTTGGTTGAAGTGATGAGATATCAAAGAATTTATTTTGGAAAGAAAATGAGTACAATTAATTTGAATTAATAAAATAGGCATATCTATAATGATCAAAAGCTCAAGTATAAATAAGTTGAGTTTAAAAAATCTCACGAATTCAATAAGATCAAAAAGAGAAAAAAATGTTCCAACATAATTAGACTATGTAAGTTCTTAAGTTTTTTAACTTACAATGTTGATTGTAGTTTATAGAAAATTGAATAGGGGTTACAATAGTGAAATTTTAATAGATTGTAGTAAGTTGATATGTACTAAAATAAGAGGAGTAAAATGAAATTTATCTAAATAATATTATTTATTTTCTATACCAATAATGTTGAAACCTACTGCAGGCACTAGGAAGTTGAAACACAAAGTAGTGAACTAATCAACTGAAATAATTGAACCCATAAGTGAGAAAGTTTAACCAAAATATGAGACTAATCTAACCATATATAAAATCTAAAAAGTAAATTTGGTATCTAACCCAATTTATTAAAATCTCACATAAATAATTAGAATATTTAACACAATACTAGTAAAATTATTAGTTGAAACTCATGTACCAATGAAGGAGAAAGTTTAACCAAAAGTAGGGACTCATCCAACGAAAAATGAAATTTACTTGTAATTTAACCCAAAATATTGGTACTTAACAAATTTAGTAGAAATATTAAACAAAAAACTCATGGATTGAAAAGTTGAAATATATAAACCTATAATTGAGAAAGATTAACCAAAATTAGGGATTAATCCAACAAAAAATAAAATTTTACAAAGTAAATTTAGTATTTAATCCAAATTATTAGAATCTTAACTAGATAATAGGAACACTACACAAAACTAGTGGAATTATTAGTTAAAATAAATGAACCTATATGAGAGAAAGTTTAACCAAAATCAAGAAAATTATCCAATGAGAAATGATATATAATTGAAATTTAACTCAAAATATTGGTATTTAACGATTTTAGTAGGAATACTAAACACAACACTAGTGAATTGAAAAGTTGAAACACATAAACTTATAGTTGAGAAAGATTTACCAAAATCAGAAACCAATCGAACCAAAAATAAAATTTTACAAAGTAAAATCGATATCTAACCCAAATTATTGGAATCTTACCTCGATAATGGGAACATTCATCACAAAATCATTGGAATTATTAGTTGAAATACATAAACCCGCAATGGAGAAAGTGATGAGAACCATCAAGAGAATACTATTAAAACTTCAAGTGATCCTTTGCACATTCATGGAGGCTTAATTAAAAGATGCAAGCTGCTTTAAATGGATTAATTGAGAAAATATGGATTGAAAATGCAATTCAAGATGCAAGACATCATGAATTGGGCTTGAAGAGAAGACAAGGCATTGTGGGCATTATTCAAGTTATTGGGCAGCCAAATACACAATTTGTATCAAATGCAGAAAGGTCAAATTCGGAATAAAAACGGTATTGATTGAGCTAGAAGTAATATGTAAGCTATATACTGTTGGAAAGATAATTAAGTTAGCTTTCCAATAAATTTTACAGAGCTGGATTTGGAGTTCTCTAGAAGGAGTTATGACCAATTCATTACAGCTTGTTCAGACTTGAGATTTTCAACGACTCATTTGTTTTTCAACTTCATTTGTTTGTTTTGTTTCAAGTTTGTTAATGTGTAAGGTAAGTTTACTATCAATGATGGTGGGTTAACATTAAGTTTGTCAATGATAACATTAATTATGGTAGGCTAGCATTAAGTTTGTCAAAGATAGCATTAATTATGGTGGGTTGGTGAAGACTTTTGAAGCATCCTTTGACAAACCTACTTGGAGGGTTGTTCCAATGTTTCCATTTGTATTTTTAAGATTTTAGGTTTCTTTTAGCCTATTTAAACTCAGTAACCTTGCTATGTAATAAAAAAAAAAGAGATGAATATTATTTGAATTTGAAAGATTATTCTTTCTTTGGTTCTTTTGAGAACTAGTGAACTTATCAAGAATTTGCATTCTTGTGGCATTCCAAATTTAGACTTATCACTCACCTTCTCATCTATTTCTTGAGTGTGGCGTCAATATCATTCTCTATACTTTTGGTTGATGTTTTCTTAAGCATTGGGTCAAGCTTTTGTTTGTCTTAAATCTGTTTAGAATTTTCTTGGGAGTTTAAAACTACAAATTAAGTGTGGGTTTGAAAGCTTCATTGTGGGATTCGCATATGAAAGTTTAACCAAAATTAGATACAAATCCAACCAAAAATTATAAGCTACAAAGTAGTTTGGTACTTAATCCAAATAATTGAAATCTTACCTAAATAATGGGAACATTCAACATAAAGCTAATGAAATTATTAGCTTAAACTCTTGTACCAATGAGGGAGAATGTTTAACCAAAATTAGGAATTTATCCTACGAGAGTTGAAATTTATTTGTAATTTAACCTAAAATATTGGCATTTAACGAATTTAGTAGGAAAATTAAACACAAACTAATGGATTGAAAAGTTGAAATAAATGAACCAATAAATGAGAAAGACAAACCAAAATTAGAGACATGCAAAATAAACTTGAAACATCCACCTATTAAATTGATATTTAACCAAAAAATTCGGAATATAATTATTTTTATAATTTTTTAACATTTATTTATGTTAAAAAAAATTTAAAATATTTTTCTCATTTAATTAAATTTTCTGTTTCAGATTTAAAATTTTCATATTTTTTTAATTTTATTATTTAATGAACAACGGGTAAAATACCGGTTGTTCAAGTTTTTGGCAGCGGTTGTGTATGATACAGCCCTGCACTGTAAGATGACTCAAAAAAAAAAAAAACAGTAGGGGAGTTTATGTTAAAATACACAGAAAAAAAAAAAATAAAGAACATGCTGGTAGTTTTTTTTTTTTTTTTTCCATGTTGGTATGAGTGACTTTGGCTGCTACATAAAGAGGCTTAATTCATCATCATCTAAAATAGTCTATACTTTTAATTGGAATCATCGTATCATACACTTATTTAATAGAATTTTAAAACATTCACTTTTCATTTGATATTTTTGACTTAAGTTAGAAATAGGACTGAGCACAAAATTCAATTTATAATTTGGTGTTTTGATACAATTAATTTGCCAAAACGATAAAATTGGCTATGGGTACGTAAGAGTGATGTTTTTTTCGAAACATTGTTTGAATATTCACAAAGTTTTAGAAATATATAACTTTTGAGATCTTATGCTGTGTTTACTTGCTAGAGTGGGAGTGAGGAGTGTGGATTCCTCCCACTCCAGTGTTTACTTCCTCGAAATGGGAAAGGATTGGGAATCCCATTCCGTGGGCCCCACCCATTTTTGGAGTGGGGAGTGAGAGTGGGAATCCACTCCCACCTCTCCATTTTTTACCCTTTTATTTTTAATTTAATTTAATTTAATATATTATAATTAATAAAATAAAATAAATAATATTATATTTATTTGAATAATATTATTATATTTATTTGAATAATAATATTATATTTAACTAAATAATAATTTGCATTGATTCTAAGTTAAAATTATTTTAAAATAATATTATTATATTAATAGAGAATTAATAAATATAATATTATAATATTTATTTTAAAAATAATAGTACTATATTTATTTAATATTAATAATAATAAATAGTTTATTCTAAGAAAATATTAATTTTGTACTAAATAATATTATATTATTATTTTATATAATAATAAATTTAATATAATTATATTAAATAAAATAAAATAAGGTTTCATTTTATATTAAAATGAATAATTTATTGTTCATAATTAAGAATATTAATAATCATAATAAATTTACAAATATAATAAAATAAATATTATTCATTAAATATATTTTTTATTAGTTTTGTAATTAAAAACTATAATTCTTTAAATAAGGATAAAATTGTAATTTGAAACTATTTACTCTCAATCCAAGACAAAGTAAACACATAAATTGGATTCTGATCTCTATTCCATACTTTCAGACAAAGTAAACAACATACTCCCACTCCCACTCCACACTCCCAATCCTAGGATTCCCACTCCTCAAAATTTCCAATCCAATCCAAAAAGTAAACGCAGCCTTAATACACTGTCAAAAGGTGGGCAGTTGATATGTTCAAGATGTAGGACCGTGTATTTCAAGAAAACAATAAAGGTAAAATAAATAGAATCATAAAAGAACTCTTTGAGAACTGACCTATGCACGAAGTTAGTGACTTTCCCTACTACCTTTTTCAAAATCTTCAGCTGATATGGAAATTATTTCTTATTTAGAACTTTTTTATTATAAAATTTAAAGTAGCCATAGAGATTCTTTTGCCTCGCCTTTTGCCTTTGGCTTTGATTTGTGCAGTCCAAGTTTGTCTGCCATTAGACTTCGAAGACATCAATCGTTCTTTTCACCTTTACAAAGTCGAACCTTAGTCTTACTAGTATCGCATTAATGTTGCCTCTCTGTATTCCGTTGAAATAAAATAAAATAAAATGTGAGCAATTTTTATTTTATGTAAATTCACAATTTGGTATGTCCTTATAGGTCCCTTGGGGGAATTCAAAACTTTTTTACCTAATTTATTTTGAACTTTGTAGACCTTCCAACATTAAATTTGTAGATTTTATTGTGGGACCGTCAGACCTACTAAATAGTAGGTTTTTATTAGACGGATGTACCACGTCAATATATTAAGATGGTTTTGTATGAAGATTACATAATACAAATTATTGCTTGACAATCAAATATATAATTAATTAAGTCTTTCCTTTGTCAGAGTGGAATTTATTGATGAAGGATGAGATTAAATTTTTTGCATTTTTGAAATAATGTTAGAGATCCAAATGTTTAAATTCTAACTTAGAATCTCAATTGTTGTTGATTGAATTGTAGAACAATAGCTTATCTTTTACCATTTTACGCTTGAAAGCCCATAGGGATGTCATGCGGACTGACACTGGCGTTAGAGAATTAGAGAAGGGGAATTATTTTTTGAAAATGGACATTATAAGTAAACATAAGGAAATGTTTTGTTTTACATTTAACCAAAACATTGTAGTTATAAAAAAATATGAGATAGATTTTACGCTTAAAAACATTGTTTAAACTGTGAGGTGCTGAACGAAACTAGAAAGCCAGCAAAACAGCATCATTTAGTATTTCGAGTGTCAAATGCACAATTGTTTATCTCTTGAATACAAAAGTCTGTGTAAATGTACGTGTATGGATAATGAGACCTTCATTGTGTATGACTGCATAAGATACCTTACCTGACACATTGCGTGAAGCATCAGCAACCTTACCTATCTTCGGCATCCAAAAGTAAATTTCTCGCATCCCTTTCTGGTGCCTAAATAATAAGGGTTCTTAATTCCATTCATTAAAGATTTTTATTCATAGTTTAGAATTTTTTTTTTTAGATTTATCAGAACTCTTTTTATTATTTAAGTAGTGGTAAAACCCACAAAAAATAAAGAAAAACAAAATAGAAGTCATAACAAATGAAACTTCTTCCATGAAGATAGAAAATAATTTGAATTGGCGAGACACCAAAATATATAGGATAAAATTATACTTGAGTATAGAATTGATTTGTATGACATTTGCTCGATAATGTTAGTTAGTAAAGGCTATATATGCTTCCACAACATAATCTTAATTAATTAATTTAACTCAATTCAAATTAATTTAAATGCAACCTAATGGAAGGCTACAATGAACAAGGCTAAACTTTTTTTTTTCCTATATAAAGAGATAAGAATAATCGTTTTGACAAACCATCGAAACAAATGCTTAAAGAAAAAAAAATGACAACAAAGTCTAAAATTTAAGATTCTAATATTATATGATGTCTTAATAAGATTATTAATTTGTAGTTCCCTTCATTGCTGCTTAATTGACTTCAACATTCTTATGTTATTCTTTTGTCTTTTCCTTTATCTTTAGGTTGCACATCCACTTTGTCTCTTGGCTCTGTAGGAACTGCAGATGCCTCACTCTTTGAAATCCTCCTCTTCCGCTGTCTCTGTCTTATGTTCTTGATCATTAGTTTGCTCTTCGTCTTTTGGCTCGGAAGGATCTGCAAATACCTCAGTCTTGGGATCCTCCTTCTCTTTTGGCTCCGATAAAACTTCCGTGGTTTGCTGCTTTGAGTTGTCTTCCTTTTCTTCCTCAGTCTGCCATACATATGAATTTCAAATTATTTTGTATTTTATTATAGTTGAAAAAAAGTTTAAGGATAACAGACATGTAAAATCAAGAGTGTTCTGAGCAAATAAATATACGGTAACTAGATTTAAAGACAAAGTATAAAAATGATGATGTATGTATAATCAGTAGTACAACATCTAGAAACGATAAAAAACAAAATTTGTATTTTCTTTTGTCCTGTAGTAAACTTTTTTTGTCCTCTAATAATATACTGACTATTAAATATATCGAACAAGATCTGGAGATTTGGAGAATACAAATATCTTCAAAAAATAACTAAAATAATTTTTTTTTTAAAAAGTACATTCATCTATATCATTTAAGAGTGTGATGCAGCTGCATGTTGGAGGGCAAAATCAAGATTTTCAATAAATATTACTTCTATTGAACAAATATTATTTCAATTTGAAAAAAATATCAGTAGATTTGTTCTGTGATTCCATTATTGATAACTAGATGCTTTTCTGTTAAATAACTTCCAAGTACAAACAAAATGAAGACTACTATGGTCTATCAGGGTCCAATTTTCTTTGGAATTCATGCATAAGATCAAGAATAGAAAACATAGAACGAATGTGAGATCAATGAACAGCGCTAGTAAATATAAAAAATGACATGCATATGTGATATACATTGAATATTGATTAACATTAATAAATAGGAAACAATTAGCATGTAAAATTAACTTTATTCAATTACCTCTTTAATTTCATGATCAGCGCCATCAACAGCCTTCATCTCCTCCCTCTGATCCGTCGGCAAAGTCGAGGTCTCCTCCACTCGCGGCTGACTGATACAACCCAGTTTTTTAAAGGTTGATAACATAGTATTTGAGAAACCCATTGGTAGTAGATGGATGTAATAAAGAGGATGAAGATTCATTTAACAGTTGAAAAATTATATATATAAAGAAACAAGCACAATTAGTAGCGGGGAGTCTAGGGCTTTTTTATAGGGTGGGGTTTAAGATTTGACAGAAGAGTTCGTATAGTGAGGGTTTTTGGTGAAATATTCATTCAATGGTAAAACTTTCCTTAATAACTTTTTTTCCCCCTATTTACCTCTTTCTATTTGTTTTTTCTTTTCCTAAAAACTAAAAAGTACAAGCTGTAACACGTTAATCTAGACGAGAGAGAGAGATTACACCAGATCTTCTTTGTACTATTTAGGACAACGAATTAGTGAACAATTTCTCATGCCGATCGAAATCCAACTCATTAAATGTTATAATTAATACTGATACACTTACCTTATTTGGATAAAATTTTAATACGAAAAGGAGGGGAAACCTGTGGTGCAACTGTGGTACCGTGCCACAGTTGCATCCAGCCATTGGATGCCAGTAGACCCCACTGATCCAAGTGCATCCAATGACTGGATGCAACTGTGGCACAATACCACAGTTGCACCGTAGCCCGATCCCGAAAAGGATATCTAAATTCTCAAAATTTGCTTAAATAATCGTATAGACTTTCTTTAATTTTAGAATAGGCCACACAAACTCTCTCTCTCTCTTTTTACATATTTTTCTACAAACTGTTTCGAATGTTATAGTTATCAATTTAAAATAAATAAATATTAAAATTAAATTACAAATTATATACATTATATTTTTTAAATAAAATATTTAAACCATTAAAAAAGTTTAAAGTCAATTTGCAGGTTGTTATAATCAAAGAAGAAGAAAGTAAAAAATAATAATAATAAAATAACTATTTGACTATTTATTGCCTCTAATGCAAGTAAGTTGACGCCACATTTTGATCTTGATAAAGATATATTTGATTGTTGAGCCACTTTGTGTGCAGGCCACTATGAAAAAATTGGTCATAAATGACATATACTTTATGATAGATTGTAAAATATCATAAAATCACGATGAACATGTGATAAAATTTTGGTCTATTAAAAAGTAATGGACTTGCGATAAAATTATTGACTATCAATAATGTATGATAGAGTCGTGAAAAAAAGTTTCTCCATAAAAAAATTTGTGATAGAAATTTCATTTTGACCATATTTTAAAATATTATTTTAAATAAAAACAAACAAAACGCAGGGTTTTAGGTTAACATATAATTTAAATTAAAAGAAAACATATAAATGGGGTCCGGCTACGGTGCAACGGTGATACGGTATCACCGTTGCACCCAGCCGTTGGATCCACTTGGATGAATGGATCCAGTGGGATCCAACGGCTGGGTGCAACGGTGATACCGTATCACCGTTGCACCATAGTTTTCTCCATATAAATGATAAAAACAAAATGCAGAGTTTAGAGCTTTTGTTGGAGTAAAATACATAAATGTTTCTGTGTAATATTCACTCATCACTTAACACACTCCGCTCATCACTTTATTCACTTACAACCTTGCGCTAGAAACTCAAACCTGATCAAGCTTCTGTCGCCTTCACCGCCAATCGACCTAAGCAAATGTTCTCACCATTTAGCCGCTGTTCAGACCCCACTCATAGAGCTGCTACGCTCACTATCATTGAATACGCTTATCACAGCCTATCAAAGAAATCCTTCATCAAGCCGTTCTCTGCTTCTTAATACATGCCGTCGTTCAATGAAATCTATCACTATTGAAACCCTAACTTTTTAAAAATTAAGATATTTATTATGATTTCATTTTGTGCTTCTTTAAATTAAAATATTCATTACTATTTCATTTGGTGCTTCGTTAAATTAAAGCATTTACTAAGATTCCATTACAATCTTTTAAAGGAAACGATATTTGTCTCTACGGCTTAAAGTTGTGTTCATTCCGCTTCAAATTTTGGGTCTAGGTTTTGAAAGCCATGAGTTTTAAGGGTTTTTTTATTATATTTATGTACTGACAATGGTTGCATTTTTGCCCAGCTAGTTTGTTTCATTGCAATAAAAGAGTGCTCCCTTTTAAGACTATAATTCGGTGTTGATGTTACCATCGTTGACTTGTAACCATCCTTGCTTCTTTCTCTCGTATTTAATATATTGACATTGCTAATTCTGTTGATAGACATGAAAAAGTATTATTGCATTTTTGTTTCTTCTTGTGTTGGGGGGCGGGGGGGCGCGGCGCAATGCTATAAAAGTTATAATATTAAGACGTCAACTAACTCTAGAAACCTTCCCAATTTAAGTAGCAGAAAGATTGGGGTTAGAATTTCAATCTCTACGCAAAAACCAAGC
This sequence comes from Citrus x changshan-huyou, assembly GCA_039657385.1. Taxonomy (NCBI): domain Eukaryota; kingdom Viridiplantae; phylum Streptophyta; class Magnoliopsida; order Sapindales; family Rutaceae; genus Citrus; species Citrus x changshan-huyou. The sequence goes on from CM077549.1 coordinate 13,260,047, forward strand.
TTCTCTATTTTGTTTTTATGTTTTTCTACAGACTGGATTCACTGAATTATAAGATTGAGATAAGCCTATGCAGTAACTAAATTTTTGGATATGTGATGGTGCTTAAATTCAATTATAAGAAGGAAAAGGAAGTTGGGTGATAGCGGGAATATAATTTAAGGGATTATTGTATGCTTTAATCAATTTGACACTAAAGTGAACTGATCATTAACAGAACATGATTCATGGTTCAACGTGTAAGATCTTGGTAGCAAATATCGTGTGAATAATCAAACCCTGTTATCTAATATTTTTATAACTAGCTATCTAACGCATGACACTTGGCTAATTTCATTGATAACAAAATTCATTATTTGGATTTGCTAGCCTTGGGTTTATGTGCAATTTTTTTGCTAATTGTTTACGCTTTTGAGCTCTATAAAATTTTGGAGAAAGATGAATTGAAAATCATTGTTTGCTATTGGGTCATAATCCAAGACTAAATGATGATTTCTGAATACAAATAGAATTTCTCAATAACAAATTAGATCTATTTGTTCTTCATAACTTTCCTTATCGTCTGTTTGGGTTTTCTTTGTGCTCTATGTGGTTAGTAAATTTATGCCTTCTTTGTTTATACAAATCAAAATTATAAGCATTTACGAATGATATTTGTTGATGCAAATTTTTGTTTAATGTATAGTGATTGATTTGTGTTTCGGGCTTTCTACTAAATCAAGTTTTGTGGCTTTTTTTCTCCTTAATGCAAATGTCTTAAATCATGTCTCCTTATGGTTAATTATTTTCAAAAAGGAAACAATTATCAAAGAAATATTGCGTTCTGGTGATAAACCTTCGAAGGTCATGTCAATTCTTTTTGCTCAATTTTTAGAGAGAGAAAATTTGTAAAGTGATGGGCAGAGTTTTTGTACCCATTTTATGCCCGTTTTTCTTTTACCTTCAAATAGGTGGTCTTGGTTATTATATAGGCATCTTGAGTCAATTGGAAAGTTATATGGCACTTCTCTAGTGACAAGTGTCAGTTAAAGCCCATGCTTGTTCATGACAAGTATTTTTTGAACACTCGTCATGCTTTGGACCCTTGCCCTTCAATAGGCTTATTTTTTCCTTAATTTTCAATATAATGTAAATGTTTAATAGGTTTTGGGATTAGGTTTTTTAATTAGGGTTTGGGTTGAGGTTTTAATAAATTGTGGAATTTTTAAATTATATTCTTAATTAGTAAATTTAATTTTTGCGGATCCGGATATCCAGGATATCCACCCACAATCCAGACAGATGTTATCCACATCTGGATCTGCAAAAAAATTTGTGGATGCGGATCCGAATTCGGAAATAAAAATCTCAATTCGGATCTGGATCCAGATGCGGATGCACCTTTGCCATCCCTATGCTTGAGCTTTAATTAAGCACTTATGTTAGTTTCCTACAAACAGGATTGATTTTGCAATATTTTGCCCGAAAGTGTATTTTGTAAAATGCTTATTAGCGTGTAAGCTCATTTCATAGAATATTTATTTGCTTATAGGCACATTCCATTGAATGTTTCTTGCTTGTAGGCTCATTTTGTAGAATGTTTGTTAGACTGTGGGCTCATTCCTTGGAATATTTATTTACCCATAAGCACATTGCATAGAATTTTTGTTTGCCCATAGGCGCATTCTATATAATATTTATTTGCCTGTAGACATATTTCATAGAATTTGCATTTGCCCGTAGGCTTATTCCATAGAATGTATATTTGCCCATTTACCTGTAGGCATAAAGAATGTATATTTGCCTGTAGGCATATTTCGTAGGATATTTATTAGCCCGTAGGCTCATTCTATATAATGCTTGTTTGCCCATAGGTGCATTACACATAATGTTCTTTTGGCTTGTAGGCTCTTACTTAAAGATATTTTCTAAGTGTCTAAGTCTTTTTTAGTATCGAATGGAAACGATCATTTTTTTTTAAAGAATGGACCTTGTTCTTCTTCTTTTTTTTTTTTGGGTAAAGAATAGACCTAAGTCATTTGTAGAAGAATCACGGCCTTGGCACTTTGTCAAAGACTCATCTTTTGGGCATTTTACTTAGAAATATTTTCTAAGTGCCTATGCATTCTTTCTAAGGAATGGACCTAGGTCATTCTTTGTAAAGAGCGGACCTACTTTGTTCTTCGTAAAGAGTTGACCTAGGTCGTTCTTTGTAAAGAATGGACCTACTTTGTTCTTCGTAAAGAGTTGACCTAGGTCGTTCTTTGTAAAGATACTTTTGGCACTTTGTCGAAAACTTGCTCTTTAAGTGTTTTACTTAAAGATATTTTCTAAGTGTCCATGTCATTCTTTGAAAGGAATGAAACTATGTCGTTCTTTGTAAAGAGCAGACTTAGGTCGTTCTTTATAATATCACAGTTTTGATGCTTTGTCAAGTACTGACCCTTTGAGCATTTTACCAGAAAATATTTTTGCCAATAAATAGAATAAATCAAATCAAATTGGCACTATCAAGACTTACTTCACACTTAAAAAATAAACAATCAATCCCCGGCAACGACGCCAAAAACTTGTTGGTATTTTTTATAAGGGATATTATCATTTTCCCACCAAAGGTATTCTGACACATCATGTCAGTACCACGGTTTGGTAAAATTATCAATTTACCACCAAACGTTTAAACTGTTAGCATTTTCCCACCATTCCGTTAAAACTCCGTTAATATGTAACAGAAAATTCATAAAAGGTCAATTTTACCCCTGAAGTGTAAAAGACCATGTAATTAACCTTTTATGAATTTTGTAATTAAATTATCATTTGTTGTTCTTCCTTCTTAAAGGACAAAAATTACCCCTTATAAATTTTATAAAATTGACCGTGTGGTGCTAGGTACTTTTATAAATTGATTTAATTTATTTAATTTTTAAAGGTCAAATTTATTTATTAAATTGCCGAGCTAAAGACAATTTATTCTACTACTAAACATCAATTTATGAAAGGGAAAAAAAAAAGAATGTGCAAAAGAAGCAATTTAATCTTTGATATGATGATAATAATTTTACACAAAAAATTAAATAAATAAATTTGCCCTTTAAAAATTAAATCAATTAAATCAATTTATGAAGTACCTAATACCACATGGTCAATTTTACAAAATTCATAAATGGTAATTTTTGTCCTTTAAGAATGAAGAACAACAAATGATGATTTAATTACAAAATTCATAAAAGGTTAATTACATGGTTTTTTATACTCCAGGGGTAAAATTGACCTTTTAGGAATTTTCCGTTACATATTAACTGAGTTTTAACGGAATGGTGGGAAAATGCTAACAGTTTAAACGTTTGGTGGTAAATTGATAGTTTTACCAAACCGTGGTACTGATATGATGTGTCAGAATACCTTAGGTGGGAAAATGATAATATCCCTTTTTATAATCAAATGCTATTGATGCCAATGTGCAAGTGTACACAATAAGTAAAAAATTGATGAATATTCAAGATCGTCTCCACAGGGATTGATGTTACTAGAAATGCTACATCAGTCACAATAGTGCAATCTACCTTAAGTTCGAAGTTTAACAAATGTAAAGTAGGTTCTATTGAAATTTATAATTGTGAGAGAATAAAATAAAACAATGCAGTAATGAAATAAATTAAATTAAACGCGTCTAAGAATCAATTGAGAATATGATAGTTGAATGATCAAACTCTCTTTATGGGCTGACTGCTTTTCATCAAGTTAACACTAGTTGTTACAGCAATTGCTACAACACTGGACAGAATTAGTCTACATCCTCAGCTGTCGCGTGTTGGAACTCTCACACCCTTAAGTATATTAGCAATGACCAGTTGCTATTCTACCTATGGCATGGCCTTATGAACCTTTATTCTCTCCACCCTACAAGGTGAGTACCTATATCTAGTTTGTCACAAATCTTAACTTCAAGTATAGCCCTTCTGGGATTCAAGATAAACTTAATCCAGGAAACTTAAATTAAGATCAAGTATTACTCTAATAATATCCGGTAAGACATGCCCTTTTGCGGCTCTATCTTAACTTGAACTTTTAAATGGGTGGTCAACTGAAATAACAGTTATAATAATAGCTACTAGAGTAAAATGCTACAACAATGACATAGCAACTCATAAGAATAATCAAGAACCCATTAGATTGTTTGTCACTCAACTACAAGTAAATTTAGTTCATATTCTGAAAAAGAAAAACAAACATCAAAATATTGGTCATGAAATACATCAATTCAATCAACGAGTAAGGAAAAGAACAAGTAGAGAACGATGAAGATTGAATCCAAATAACTCTACTGGATTCTTTACTGATGCAGAATTGGTTCTCTTGAATTCAGATTGTTTTCTTATCTTCCTCTCGATTTTTCCAATGTAAATTCCTTGCCGTCGTTTCATGTGGTGCGTGCCTCCTTTTATAACTAAAAACTAGGGTAAACAAAAGTCTCGGGCGTGCATGAGTTAAATTAGGAAACTGCAAATCGCAAATCTACAGCTGACCCGCGCTAAGTTTTCTCCCTCAATGCTCCAGGATTGCTACAGCAATGGTTGCTCTAACAACGGCTGTAACACTGCACTGTTCCCAGTTGTGCTTCACTTCTTTTGTGGCCATATTCTTTCCTCCTCTTGCTAGTTTAATATCTCATCATCCCTTCATGAATTATAAGCTTCTAAAAACCTACAATTATGCACATATTTTGAGCACAAATTACTTTAATTCAAGCAAAACTTATTAAGACTGAACTAAAATGAATGTTTATGCAAAATATAACCAAAATATAATAAAAACACCTCATTTACTCTCTAAGTGATCTTAATTTAAGTCTAGAATTGCTGTAATAACTCTCATTTCATAGAGTTATCAACTATCGTGAATAGATTTCCAATATGGTTTTGGTGAAGAAGACCAATGAGAAGTGGAGGATGTTTATAGATTTCATAAATCTACAGCCTTCTCAACATTATGGACGTATTTTCTAGATACAACTAAATACCTATATACGAGTAGGACGAAGAACACATAACTTTTATTACTAGCCAGGGTTTGTTTTGTTACAGGGTAATGCCTTTTAGTCTTAAGAACGCAGGTGCCATGTACTAAAGATTAGTGAACAAGGTCTTTAAGCCATTAATTGGCCATACAATAGAGGTAAACGTGGATGATACAACTACTAGCAAGCTAAGGCACTTGCATTAGTTATCAGTTAGAGAAGTTAGAGAAATGGGCACTTGCATTAGTTACAACTACTAGCAAGCTGAGGCCTTACTTACATGCATATCTAGTAATCGTGATGACAAACCAGCCGCTTAGGCAAAAATTGCACAAAGCAGAGGCTTCTGGTCGCTTGGTAAAATGTTTGGTGGAGCTGAGTGAGTTTGACATACATTATCAACCTCGAACATGAATTAAAGAATAGACATTATCTGATTTTATTGCTCAATGCACTAGAGTAGATAGAGAAGCTGATAGCAATCATAAAGCAGATGAAGAGAATATTAGTGGAGTTTTTACTGTTCTTATGTTAACCAGAGACAACTAGGCAACAACAATATCATTTACATGGCAAACGACAGGGACAGAGCTATCATGGATTATGCTGTGTTAACTCTTCAAGTTGTACACCCTGGGATAATTAGACCTGAAGCAGAAGCTGCAAACTTTGAAATGAAACCAGTGATGTTTCAAATGTTGCAAACAGTGGGTCAATTCAATGGACTGCCAAATAAAGATCCTCACCTCCATCTTAAGTTGTTTTTGGAAGTGAATGATGCTTTTAAAATTGCTGGAGCAACACAAGATACTTTAAGAATAAGGCTTTTTCCTTACTCCTTAAGAGATCGAGCAAGAGCATGGTTGAATTCATTACCATCTGATTCCATCACTACATGGAATGAGTTGGCCGATAAATTCATAATGAAATATTTCCCACCGACAAAAAATGTAAAATTACGGAATGAGATCACTTCCTTCCATCAACTTGAAGATGAGAGTTTGTATGAGGGTTGGGAAAGATTTAAAGAACTGCTTAGAAGGTGTCCTCATCATGGCATTCCTTGTTGCATACAGTTGGAGACTTTGTTATGCTTTAGCAAATGGAGCTTTGTTATCCAAATTGTACACTGAAGCTTATGAAATTTTGGAGAGAATTGCCAACAATAACTATCAGTGGCCATCAATTAGACAACCAACAGCAAGAGGAGCAGCATGGGTTGACTAACATGGTAAAAGCCATGACATCTGCTCCAGCAGCAGTAAAACAAGTTGCTGAACTGTCCTGCGTGTACTGTAGTGAAGAACATGAATTTGATAACTGTCCTGGAAATCGAGCATCAGTAAACTATGTGGGTAATTACAACCGACAGCCTCAAAACAACCCGTACTCAAATACTTACGAGCCTGGATGGAAGCAACACCCAAATTACTCGTGGAGTAATCAGAATAAAAATGCTCCAGCACTAAGTGGACAGAACAGAAATGTTCAACCAACTGGGTTTCATCAGAAAAATCAAGGGTAAAAACACACAAGACATAATCCTCTCATTTCACTAGAAACACTGATCAAGGAATACATTGCAAAGAATGAAGCAATTGTGTAGAGTCAAGCCGTATCTCTAAGAAATCTGGAAAACCAAATTGGTCAGCTTGCCACAACAATGAGTAGTAGATCTTAGGGAAGTTTGCCCAGCAACACAGAAGATCCAAGAAGAGACGGAAAGGAACACTGCAAGGTCATCAACTTAAGATCTAGAAAGAATGTTGATATTCTTATTAATATGACTAAAAAAGGGGTGGAACTTAATTCTTCACAAGAACCACCTTAACAGGAGAGTATGTTACAGCAACCCAATCATCAAGATACTGATGTTAGGGGTCAAGCTGCGGCAACTATGGAAGGAAATCAACCAGTACATGCTGAAAAAGAAGTTGCAACACGAGTGGTAACAACCTGCAATAGACCAAACGAACAGAGTTTGGTACCTCTTGAAGCTACCCAGCAGTTTAGGTACCCACCTCATTTTCCACAAAGATTCCAGAAACAAAAACAAGACAAACAGTTTAGTAAATTCTTGGAAGTGCTGAAGCAATTACACATTAACATCCCTTTTGTGGAAGCATTGGAGCAAATGCCTAATTATGTGAAATTTTTAAAAGACATCTTGGGAAGAAAGAGAAGATTGAGAGAATTTGAAACTGTTGCTTTAACACAGGAAAGCAGTCACATGCTCCAAAGTAAGATTCCTAAAAAAATGAAGGATCCAAGAAGCTTCACAATACCATGTTCCATTGGAACTAGGTACAATGGCAGAGCACTCTGTGATTTGAGAGCTAGTATTAATCTGATGCCATTATATGTATTTAAGCAGTTGGGAGTAGAAGAATGCAGGCCAACAATAGTCACTCTGCAATTAGCTGACAGATCTCATGCATATCCTGAAAGAAAAATTGAGGATGTACTGGTGAAGGTTGACAAATTCATCTTTCCAGTGGACTTCATTGTTTTAGATTTTGAGGCTGATAAAGATGTACCCATTATACTTGGAAGACCTTTCCTAGCAATCGGGAAGACTTTGATAGATGTGCAGAAAGGAGAGCTAACAATGAGGGTGAATGATTAGCAAGTCACATTCAATGTGTTAGAAGCTATAAAGAACCCTGATGAGCCAGAATATTGTAATTTCCTGAGTGTTGTGGATTTTGTTGTAGCAGACAGAATCAACAGATGCTGCAGTAATGAGATCATCAAAGTTGCCACCTTTGAGAGCTTTGAAGAAGAAGATGTTGCAGCAAACCAGATAGACTGGATAGAAGGAAAGCAAACTAATAGACATAACAAATTTGTTGAGCATCTGAATCTTTCAGACAGGGAAGTAAAAACAACTTTACCATTCATTGAATCACTTTCTAGTCTTGAATTAAAATTGCTACCATCACATTTGAAATATGCTTATCTTGGTCAAAATAACACACTCCCTATAATCATTTCATCTACTTTGGATGCAGGTCAAGAACAAAGCCTGGTAGATGTGCTTGGGATATTCAGAAAAACAATTGGATGGACTATGACAGACATCAAAAGGATCAGCCCATCCATATGCATGCATAAAATTTTGTTAGAAGACTATTACAGCAATTCAGTGGAGCAGCAAAGAAGGCTAAATCCCATTATGAAGGAAGTTGTGAAGAAAGAAGTCATCAAATAGTTAGATGCTGGAATCATATACCCAATATCATACAGTTCATGGGTACGCCTAGTTCAATGTGTTCCAAAGAAAATAGGAATAACAGTGATAGCAAATGAGAAGAATGAACTTATTCCTCCAAGGACAGTGACTGGTTGGAGAGTATGTATGGTCATGGATTAGAGGAAGCTCAACAAAGCCACTCGAAAGGATCACTTTCCACTTTCATTCATAGACCAGATGTTGGACATACTTGTTGGAAAACAATATTATTGTTTCCTATATGGGTACTCAAGCTACAACCAAATTGCTATAGCTCCAGAGGATCAGGAAAAGACTACATTTACTTGTCCTTATGGAACTTTTTCCCTTTGGTTTGTGCAATGCTCTAGCAACTTTTCAGAGATGTATGATGTCTATTTTTTCTGATATGGTGGAGCAAACATTGGAAGTCTTCATGGATGATTTTTGCTAATTGTTTACACAACTTAGAAGTTCTTAAAAGATGTGAGATGACCAACTTAGTACTCAACTGGGAAAAATGCCATTTCATGGTGCAAAAAGGCATAGTGTTGGGTTATAAGGTGTCCAAGAATGATATTGAGGTAGATAAAGCAAAGATAGAAGTGATAGATAAATTCCCACCTCCCACTTCAATCAAGGGAATTAGGAGTTTTTTTGGGTCATGCTGGATTTTACAGAAGATTCATTAAAGACTTTTCCAAGGTAGCCAAACCATTTTGATCATTGCTGGAACATGACAAGCCTTTTCATTTTGATAAAGACTGTCTTCAAGCCTTTGATCACTGCACCAGTGGTTATATCACCATTTTGGACCCTACCTTTTGAACTGATGTGTGATGCCAGTGACCATTCCATTGGGGCAGTGTTAGGACAGTGAAAAGATAAGATTTTCCACTCTATATACTATGCCAGCAAAACTCTTACTCAAACTCAGATTAATTACACCACTATAGAGAAAGAGTTGCTAGCAGTAGTATTTGCTTTTGATAAATTCAGAGCTTACTTGGTGGGTACTAAAGTGACAGTGTACACAGACCGTGCATCCATCAAGTACTTAATCTCAAAGAAGAATGCTAAGCCAAGATTAATAAGATGGATCTTATTGCTTCAAGAGTTAGATCTGAAAATTAAAGATAGAAAGGGGACTGAGAATCAAGTAGCAGACCATCTGTCGAGGTTAGAAGCAGACACAAGCACATTGACAAGAAAAGACATCACTGAAACTTTCCCTGATGAACAATTGTTAGTAGTACAACAAGCACAAATACTGCAGCAATCAGGACCTCCATGGTATGCAGATTTTGCTAACTACTTAGTAAGTGGATTGCTACCACCTGAATTAAAGTTTCAGCAGAAAAAAAAATTTCTTTATGATGTTAGAAGCTACCAGTGGGATGACTCGTATTTGTATAAGTTATGCTCAGATCAAGTAATACGAAGATGTGTTTCAGAGGAAGAGATTCCTCACATACTGGAATCATGCCATGCTGCAACATATGGAGGACATTTTGGTGGTTATAGAACAGTTGCTAAGGTTCTGCAATCAGGTTATTACTGGCCTTCTATTTTTAAAGATGCTTATGAATTTGCTAAATATTGTGACAGGTGTCAAAGGACAGGGAACATAACTCAAAGACATGAAATGCCATTGACAAATATTCTGGAAGTGGAAGTCTTTGATGTATGGGGAATAGATTTCATGGGTCCTTTTCCACTATCCTTTGGGAACTTCTATATCCTGGTTGTTGTGGATTATGTCTCCAAATGGATAGAAGCTGCAACATTGCCTACCAATGATGCTAAAACAGAAGTGGACTTTCTTCAGAAAAACATTTTTTCCAGGTTTGGCACTCCAAGAGCAATTATTAGTGGTGAGGGTACTCATTTTTACAACAAAGTATTTGTTGTAGCTATGGTAAGATATGGAGTCAGGCATAAAGTAGCAACAACATATCATCGGCAATCCAATGGCCAAGCAAAAGTGTCCAATAGAGAGAGTAAGAAGATCTTAGAAAAAATGGTGAACCCATCAAGGAAGGATTGGTCCTTGCGTTTACATGACTCCCTATGGGCCTACAGAACAACATACAAAACACCACTTGGCATGTCTCCCTACCGAATTGTGTATCGGAAAGCTTGTCATTTGCCACTTGAGCTAGAGCATAAAGCATACTGGGCACTGAAGTAATTAAATTGGGAGGAAACTTCAATTATGTGAGCTTGATGAATTACGGCTGTTCTCATATGAAAATGCAAGAATCTATAAAGAGAGGACAAAACACTGGCATGACAAGCACATCTAACACAGGAAATTAAGCCCTAGTCAACTAGTGCTGCTCCATAATACAAGGTTAAGACTATTTATAGGGAAACTAAAATCTCGATGGTCTGGACCCTTCAAGCTGCTCAGAATTTATCCTCATAGTGCTGTTGATCTTCTAGATGAAAAAGGCAGGCCAAGAATTTAAAGTCAATGGGCACATAGTTAAACATTACATACACCCAGCTGCAGATTGCTCAAAGGAGGTCTTACTCCTTGAAGAACTGAGTTTATGAACATTCAAGAAAGGTTAGGCTGAAGGACCTTAAATCAAGCGCTCAATGAGAGGCAATCCATTGCTGAGGCAGTGACTTCAACTGAGCTTGACCCTCCCTGGTTTTGTTGAATGCTTTTCCCTTTATTTCATTTTAATTTTTTTATTCACTGATTGTTATTTATTTTTATTTTCCTTATTTAGGATTATTTAAACCTTTATTTTTCTGTCGTTTTATGTCTTGATTTTTTAATTTCTTAGCTTTGGTTTTATTTATTTTTAAATTTCTTGAGGGAAATATGTGTGACAAATGGATTCCATACTGACAATTGAGGTTGTATTGTTGACAGAGTGCAGAGGCAAGCCACGTGTCAGCAGCTATTAGAGAAGAGTATGTAACCGTTGCTAGAGTAAACAATTGGGTGTTGCAGCAACCAATATTACCGTTACAGTAACTTCAAGATGAAGCCTCTCACTTACCGTTGGAGATAAAATATGACAGATGGATGAATGAATTTGGATAGAAATTGAGGAAGAAAAATCTCTGAAATTAATGTACTAATTTCTCTTGCCTATTTTTATGGGATATGCTTAATGAATTTAAAATATATTCTTACTGGATTTATTTTCATTTAATTTCAACTATAAAAGGGAGTTATTGTGCTTAGTGGCCTACGACACTATTTCCCCTCTCCTTCGCAATCACAACTCCAATAATTCTTAACTCCTTCTTCTCATTTTACTCCCAGACATATTACCATTGAATTCTTACTGCTATAGCAATGCCAAGGTACAAAAGGACAGCCGGCTGACTCAAAGATCCTTCACGCTTCCAAGTTACGATGCGGAAGAAAAATATGAAGAATTCATTGAATCGGAAAATTCTAGAAGAAAAAGGGTTTCAATTCCCACCTCAACCTAAAGGAATTGTGCAATCCTTGTACAATGCTGCAGCAAAGCGTGGGTGGCTAGAGTTTTGCAACCACCCCCGAGACCCTGTGTTGCCAGTTGTAAAAGACGTTTACGCCAATCTGGTAAGCCCTGGTCAGCACAACATTTGGGTAAGAAACTCACTTGTTCCATTAGACTCTCGAGTTATAAATGCTTTCTATAATTTGCTTGCTGAAATTAATTGTGAGTATGCCAAGTTGCTTAACAAATTGACACCGCAAAGATGGAACAAAATTTTCATGACACTTACAGTAGAGGGTGTATCATGGGCTAATGAGGAAGGGCGTGTAATTAACAGGATAGATTTAAAACCCATTGCTAAGGTGTGGGTGAAATTTCTGAAATCTAGGCTTATGCCAACCACCCACACCACTACTGTTTCGTAAGATAGGTGGATACTGTTGTATGTTATTATTAGAGGGCTTCCCATAGATGTGGTAAGCATTATTGAAAAAGAAATTTCAGACTGTGCCATGAAAAACCATAAAGCTGCTGCCTTTCTATTTCCTTCACGCATCACCAGCATCTGTGTAGTATCAGGAGCTCGTCTTGATGCAAAAGATGAACATGTCAAGAATGATGATGCCCTTACTGCATGAACCATTGAGAGAATTGCTGGTGAAATTGCTGGAGCCTCATCTAAACCAACTGCTGTAACATGGGCGAGACAAGCTATTGGGCTAGAACAGAGAATATAAGCACTGAGCACCAGTATCACTCACTGTGCTGAGGCTCAGCAGAGGGAAAACAATAGGTCTGGAGCTATTTGCGGCACTTGGACAACCAACTCCACCAATTTGCTGTATACATGAAGAGTAACTAGAGAAATTTCCCTGATTCCTTACTCTAGCAATATAATTTTGACACCCACACAGCAGAGGCTCCAGGAGAAGTCAGTGAAGAAGCTACTGACACAGATGAACCAGAGGATGAAGCTACAGCAGATCAGCAAGCAGAGGAGGACACAAATACTGATGACAAGTCAGACCAGCCAGAAGAAGAGGATGCCAAGTCTGCAACTGACAGTTCCCCAACAGAGGCAAAGGAAGAGCCTGAGAAAGAACCTGAGGAACCCCCAGTCAAAACCTCTTCCAAGTCTAGAAAAAAGCACATCATCCAAGAAGAGGAAGATGAACCTGCAGAGGAACCTCCTATTCCAGTCATTTCTAGGAAGGGCAAAGAGAAAGTAATCACTCCTCCTGCCTCGAATGATGAAGCCGAGCCAATTGATGCAGAGCTAGAAGCTGTAGCAGCCAGAGTCATGCGTACACCAGCAGAGGCAAAGCATCTACTTGACATCATTGCCGCAATCACAACTGAGGGACAAGAAGCCGAGACCTCAGTTCCGGTACCTTCACAGCAAACCCCAAGCAAACCTACTATCACTAGTCCAAAGGGATCCAGCAAAAGAAAGGAAAGCACTCCTGGAGGCCCTGTTGTAGCAGCCACACCAGAACCTAAGAGGACCAGATATGTTTCATCTAGGCAGGCTACACCAGTGGCCACTCTTTCCACTAGCCCGCCAACGAAGAAGAAGAAGCCATTGTCCGCTGCCTCACCACAAGAATCCCCTAAGGATCGGCTGCGAAGCACATCTAAAAAGCGCTGAAGTCACCCCACCATGTTGTAGCAGTACTCAAACAGCAAGGGAGTACCCCTTACCTGCTAGCTTCTTTTACTTATTTCTGGAAAACTTTTATTTCATTTCGCTTTAATTTTCTGATTCATTCTGCATGTTCCTTCATTTAGTGTATGCATGTTTGGTTTATGTGTGTTGTTTTATGTGCTTGTGAGGGCACAACACCACTTAAGTTTGGGGGGTTTATGTTGTGTGAAGCTCTGTTATCTAATATTTGTGTATGGATTCGGAAAACCTAATGAGGATAAAATGAGTGTTATTCAGTACTTGTGAGAATGCCAAGTAGAGATAGTTGTAGATGGAGGTTGAGATTCTGTCCTGACACTTAAAGCCAAGAACATAAAAAGGAATAGTATACTTCAAATTGGGGAAGAATTTTGGCTAATTGTGGTCATTATGAAATAAATATTGGCTCCAATGGCTTAAGTTGCTGAGTAACTAGGGCTGAGTATGCACCCCATATGCAGACTTGAGTTCACAAGCAACAAGAGTTACGAGCATTACTGTAGCAACATATGTTATGAAAAAAAAATGGTAAAAAGAAAAGAAAGGTCCTCTGTCTAGGATGTTGAACAGCCAGGTCTGTTCATGAGCCCCATGTCCAGCCTTGAGTTAAAAAATATCCTTAGATAAGACAATGCTACAATTTTGCTACAACAACTCTGATTTGTGCACTGATTGAGTAATTGGGTGTCATCATTACAAGTGATCGACATTCACAAGAAAAAAATAAATGTTGCAGTGAAGAGAGTTAAGTGTTATGAGCACAATTTGAGTATAGGTGTGATTTTTGCCTTCCCATATTTGAATGTAAGTTTATTCTACCTCAGAAGTACATACAATATCTTGTAAATGTTGTAGCACCTCTAGAATCCGATCAAAGTGGCATACACATACTTGGACAGAAGGAAGCTTAAGTCTAGAACTGAACTGCTATGGCTGTGTTGCATGATTAAGATTGTAATATGAGGGTGGAAGAATCCTTGCAAATGTGATGACAAAGCTAAGTTATTTGTGCATGATTGTGTGCATGAAGTGTTAGTCTGTTGTCATTACTTGAGGACAAGTAACGGTTTAACTTTGGGGGTGTGATAACTCTATGAAATGAGAGTTATTACGGTAATTCTAGACTGAAAACAATATCACTTAGAGAGCAAATGATGTGTTTTTATTACATTTTTGTTACATTTTGCATAAACATTCATTTTAGTTTAGTCTTAATAAGTTTTGCTTGATCTAGATTAATTTGTTTTCCAATTGTGTGCAAAATCGTAAGTTTCCAGAAGCTTATGATTCAGGGAAAGAATGCGAAAGCAATAGGCTGGCTCAAAAGATGAAGAATATGGCCACAAAAGAAGTGAAACCAAATCTGAAGCAGTACAGTGCTAGAGTCGTTGCTGGAGCAGCCATTGCTGTAGCAATTCTGGAACAACGATAGAGAAAACTTAGCACAGGAAATCTGCAAGATTGCGATATATAATTTCCTAATATGACTCTCGCGCGCCCTAGGTTTTTGCTTACCCTAAATTTCAGTTATAAAAGGAGGCGCATCACATAAAATGGCCGCGAGGAATTAACATTGGGAAATCAAGTGGAAAAGAAGAAAACAATTAGAATTCAAAGGAACCGAGTCTGCATCAGTGAAGAATCCAGTAGAGTTATTTGGATTCAATCTTCATCATCCTTTACTTGTTCTTTTCTCTACTATTTGATTGGACCAATGTGTTTCGTGACCATTAGTTTGCTGTTTGTTTCTCTTTTTCAAAGTATGAACTAAACTTGCTTGTAGTTGAGTGACAAACAATCGGAATGGGTTTTTGACTGTTCTTATGAGTTGTTGTATGATTGCTATAGCATTTTACTCTAGTAGCTATTATTATAACTGTTATTTCGGTTGACCACCCATTTAATAGTTCAAGTTAAAATAGAGCCGCAAAAGGGCCTGTCTTAGTGGATATTATTAGAGTAAAACTTGATCTTAATTTGAGTTTCCTGGATTAAGTTTAGCTTGAATCCCATAAGGACTATATTTAAAGTTAAGATTTGTGAAGAACTAGACATAGTCATTCACCTTGTAGGGTTGATAGAATGGATGTTCACAATGCCATGCCTCATGTAAAATAACAACTGGTGTTAATTTGCCAGTCCAACACGCGATAGCTGAGAATACAAAATAATTCTGCCCAGTGCTATAGGAATTGTTGTAGCAACTGGTGTTAATTTGATGAAAAACAGTCAACCCATGAAGAGAGTTTGATCATTCAACTACCTCATTCTCAATTGATTCTTTTACGCGATTTACTTAGTTTATTTTACTATTGTAGTTATTTGTTTGATTTCTTTATAATTGTTAATTTAAGAGTAAACAACTTTTAATTTATTCATCTTGAAATTAAGATAGATAGCGCTATTGTGATTGCTGTAACATTTCTAGTAACATCAATTCCTGTGGAGACGATCTTAAATATTCATTACTTTATTACTTGTTGTGTATACTTGCGCATTGGCATCAATAGAAATTGAGTTTAAAATTAACCAATAGGGATCGACCTGATCGGGCCTATACCAAGAGGACGATGAACAACCACGTATGCAATTGTGGCAGTAGATTATTTCACGAAGTTGGTCGTGGTTGAAGCTCTAAGCAACATCACAGAGAATAAGACAGCTAATTTCATCTAGAGAAACATCATATGTAGGTATGGAATTTCCTACGTACTCATAACAGACAATAGTAGGCAATTCGATAACCATAATTTCAAGGAATTCTCTAAGAATCTAGGCATAGGGCTAAAGTTCTATTCACTAGCTCATACATAAGCAAATGCTCAGGTTGAGGCAGTGAACAAAACCATAAAGAAGCTCCTAAAAACTTGGATAAGAGAAAAGAAGGGGACCTAGGTCGATGAGTTACCTGGTGTGCTAAATACTACACTCCATATTCAGCTATCTTCAACTCAAAAAGTTAGCCATGGTCAGTTTTTACAACAAAAAATCAATAAAAACTTCACAATAATTGAGAAATTCCACAATTGTCAATTATTCTCTCCCCCAACCAGAACGAAACATTGTCCTCAATGTTTTAAAGGAAGTAGAGTTTAGAAGACATCAGCTGGGTGTTGCAATACAGAAGAAAATATTTACATGCAGAGAGTTAAATCTAATTTGCACTTGTTACTGCGGCTACTGCTACCATCATTACTTGGCCACTCCAATGCAAAAGTTCTGGGATCCGTAGCTCATTAGCAGTATCACATGAATGAAATGGTTTTTTATTGCATGGCTAAGAAATGTGATAAAGTCATCATAAAAGTTATTGACATTTAACAAATCGATGAGTTTATGATGAATGTTCAGATGGGCCCAAGATTCTAATGTGATTAGTGCCTCTAGAGTTGCAAGATCTCCTGATAGGAAAATAAAACATTAGCATGACTGATCATTTCAGTTATTTTCTCTTGCATACCTGAGACGACTAACTTTTCTCCAGTTGGTGAGTCAGACGAACAGCCCAAAGGTTTTAGGGCTCTTAGGATGATGCCTAACACTTGGCTCTCTCTGACATAAGCAACTTCTGAGACCAATTTTGATAACCCTCGGTTACCTCCTCCATACACCAAGTGTAATTTTCTCTTTGCTATGCTTTGACCAAGATCTATGGCTGCCTCAACAAACTCTTTATATTTGTCATAGTTAAACCCAGAGAGCACACAAATGTTCTTGAATTGTTTATTGGTAGTACCTGCCATTGGGATAAAAAAAATCATATTTAAAGATCTTAGTGACAGTGGGTTACAGCTGTGTATGAGGTAGCATGTCTGTGTTAATTAATGCATAAAGCACATGGCTCAAGAGTAAAAGAGGAAACAGTAAAAAGGAAAAAACAAACAATGATAAAATAAAATTATTAAAGACAATAATGCAAATGATAAAACAACAGTGAAATAAAACAACAGTGAAGTAAAATGATATTTACAAGTAGTTGTGACTGTGGCTCACATCTTCCTCTAATTTTACGTCCAGAAACGAGTTGAACACCCTCTATGGGTCGAGGATAGGCTTCCCATCCAGTTTTCTTATAAAATGGCAAACAAGGTCGTTTATAGTCAGATTCCCGAGACTATATCGTGCAAGCTCTTTTTGGAATAATGGCCAATACTGGAGAATTGCTCCTTGTACGTATCCACCGGGATGCGTTTCAAGAGACAAAAGGATGTCATCCAATTACTCTTTATTCAAGCCATCCCTAATTAATTGAATCTTGTCTAGTTGTCTTCCCTGTCCAACACCATTCCCTGTCCAACACCAATTAATTGAATTGGTCAACTCGATAAACATGGATTTTTATCGCATCTCATTATAGCACACTTATGACAAGCAACAAAAAGTCTTTGAGCTCATCATTTCCTTGCATAATTTCCTTTACCACAACCAGGCATATATGTAATAAATTTCAAAGGCAACTCACCTGCCAATTGTACTTTGGCCTTGATTAACCAGCGGACGTCAGCAGGTATGTTATTCCTCATAAGCAATCGCATGCGTTCAGACCGAGCTTTATAGATTGTAAGGAGAGCATTCTGAGGAAGTTAAGGGAATCGATTGTGAAGCTTTGCTAAAATCTCATTTATTATGGGAAACTGAAGTAACCGACTTGATTGTCACGAAGTACCATTATCCGCCACTTAACTGGGGTGACAAACTAAAGCACACAAAGAAAATTAATTTCACAATCGTCCTCTTATTGAATTTACCTCAAGTTCCAATTGGATGTCATAGATACCTCCCTTAATTTCTCTGAGTTGTCTTTCTAAATCCTCAACATGTGATACTAACTTTGGTGGTTGTGATCCCAAATATGATGTGTTTTGTAAAATTGTAATTGGCCTCTGAGATGAGATTTTATTACGTCTATAGCATTGGCTTGATCTGGGTATGAGTCATGGTCATGTGGCTCTATTGATTTAGCAGTTGTTAATGATGCTATTTGTCAGGAAAGACCTTCAACCATCTCTTTGACTTCTTTAATTTCTGAACTTGATTCGCTAATGTGAACCTCATTCATTCCCTTAATTCTTTTGATATTCCTGAGTGATCGGCTCCGTTGTTGGGAATTATTAGCTTGTCGCTGGAAGAAATCCCAAATCTCTGATGCACTTTTTGACATTAGCTCTCCACCACTTATTGCCATTAGCAATTCTTGCACATGCGGCAATAATCCTACCAAAAAGTATTGGCATGATGTGGACACTTCAAGAGTAGCACATTGAATCGCTCTCATACTTTGAAAAACTACTCGTCTTTTTTCTAGGTAAACTTTGAAATTTCCCTGCGAATAGCATTGGTTTTGTGCACTGGGAAGTATTTATTAAAAAATTTTGTTATCATTTGTTCCCATGATGTAATGCTATTAGCAGACATTGTATTGAACCATGAACGAGCTATATCATTTAAAGAAAATGTGAATAATCTAAGTTTAACATCATCATCTGAAAAATTATCATATTTAAAAGTTTGACAAACAGTGTGAAAATCATTCAGATGATTATATGAGTCTTTATTTTCTAGGTCATAGAATGTTAGGAGACAATTTAGCACACTAGGTTTTAACTCAAAACTCCTAGCAGCTACATTTGGGTATCTTATGCATGATGTGCTTGAGTTAGCTAAGGGACTGAAGGAATCCTTAAATAGCCTATCTGGTTGTGCTTGTTGTTGTTGTTGCAAATCCATTTCAATTTTATTTTTAATTGCAACGTGTTTGTGTACGAAGTGTTTTTTCGAGATCTAAGTCTATAGGCTCAAGATTAGGTAATTGTGACCTTCGACCATGCATGCAAGGAATTTAAAAAAAAAATGAGAACAAAACTAAAAAAATAACGAAGGAGAAATTACGATACTAACCTTATCCTACTATGAAAACACACTCAAGTGCTACATAAACAAAATGTGTGTAATAAATTAACTAAACTTAAAATAACTTTAATAAATTAACAAGAAAAACAAAAAATTACATAGAAAAATAACTTGAAAATTAAATTACAGAAATTTAAAAAAGAGAAAAAGAAAAGAAACACTTACCTCAAAATGTAGATTCACATTCTTCTTCTTTTTGTAAATAAAAAAATTACAAGAAAACAACTAAAAAAATAATATTTTACAAAAAATTAATTCTACGAATTAAAATAACTTACCTCCCTAGCAATTAAAATAACAACAAAAACTTGTTGTGCAAATTTTATTGAACTCGCAAGTGCACGAATCTGTTGTAGAATAGATCAATGGTGTCGAGTGTCGATCCCATGAGGAAGTGGATTTTAATTGTGTGTATAGTTAATTTTCTAAGTGGGTGATTAGATTTATGGTGGAAATGATTTAGATTATCTTAAAATTTAAATTAAAATGGCAGGAATAAATTGAAATGAAATCTATTAAAATGAAATGTTTGGGTCTCTAGGTCTGTAATCAACATGCACCATGAGCTTAATATTTCTTATTAGTGCCAATTAAATCATGATGAGGGTTTCCACTCCCCATGAACCACACTTAAATAAATATGGTGCCAAGAGCTTATCGTGCCAAGTAGTAATAACCTTGTACTAGGTCTAGACAAGATTATTACTATATGTCGATGAAAAGTCAAAACATCCACAGATATTAAAGGGGAAGAGAAAGTAAATTTACCAAATTAAGCCCATGGAACATGTTGAGACTTCACTTTCAACCCAAGCTTGAAAGAAAATTAGTTACTTATAATTGAACTCGGGGTAAAATGAAAATTTATTAAAATACGTAGAAAATACAAGATGGAGAAGGAATTACAGAAAATGGAGCTCAAAAATGAATTCAGGGGTGTCGAATTAGCGGGGGAGCCCCCTTTTTATAGATTTAATGAGTAAATCATGGCCATCAGATTAAAACAATTTGATGCTCAGGTTTGCGCCACATGACAAGTTCTGTTTGGATAGAATACATTATCAGGATTGTCATTCTGTGTAATGCATGTATCGTACAAACATTTTTTGGTTCATTGACATACTGCCACGTCACCGGTCAACTCAACATAATCATTTTAGTCCAATAGGATCGCGACACATCATCGGTCAACGCCACATAAGCAGTCAATGCCAAATCATTTGTCCAATCGAATGCTTCCACATCATCAGTCATTGCCGCGTCATCAGTCAATGCCATGTCATCGGACCGTATATGTGAACAGTATCGTGAATAGTATCATACATATGAACAGTGCCGTTTACCCTTTTATGCTCCTCCTAATGTTTTCAACTGTTCTGAGTCCAAAATTACTATCCATTTTGTTCTCTGATCTTTCATTCATTCTGAAATAACCATGATGCCCCTAAAATACATAAAATACTTGATTAAAATAAAACACACATAATTAAATCACAAGGGACTTGAAGTGTAAAATGACAATTTTCTCCTTTATAAATATACACTTTCTAGCACTCAACACCACTTACCCACGGTTATGTAACCGACCCAATAGCAGCTGTGGTGGAGAGCAGGCCGATAATTCCAGCTGGATTTAAAAGCTACACAGAACAAAAGTAAAGGGGGTTAGATAGTTTTACATTTAATTCTCTTATACACCTCTCTTTTTGGGACAATTTTGTCTCGACTATCTTTCTTTCTTGTGGACATCAATCTTTTTCACTTAAAGTAGTGGTAGTTAAGCCACGCGATTTGTGGCACAAGTTTTTTACAAGTAGACCTAGATTGCTGACTTGAAGGTCGAAGGGTTTACGCTAAAAAATACCTCTGGCATCCTTTGACTAATTTTTGTGAACACAAGTGTCCTTGGAGGAAGTATTGGAGGATGTAGGAACTTATTCGATAGAGAAGAAGTAACACAGAGTTGTCTCCCCAAAAACTACAAATTTGAGCGTTGACTCTGTTGTCTGGAAGTATTGGAGGATGTAGGAACTTATTCGATAGAGAAGAAGTAACACAGAGTTGTCTCCCCAAAAACTACAAATTTGAGCGTTGACTCTGTTGTCTGGAAGTATTGGAGGATGTAGGAACTTATTCGATAGAGAAGAAGTAACACAGAGTTGTCTCCCCAAAAACTACAAATTTGAGCGTTGACTCTGTTGTCTGGTCGCTACACAACTCGACTAGATTCAGCATCAACACTAAACCTAACTCAAAAGAACATAATTAAGGGAAAATGGGAAAAATTAAGGAACAATAAATAACAAATCAAATTCAACATAACTCACCTTCATTGACGTGACATCAATGATGGAGAGAGGCTACTACAACAATGGCTAGCTAAGGAGGAGATCATTGCCGTAAGATGATTTGCAGAAATGGTGAAGGTAGCTAAGTTGAGGATGACAACAATGAGATGTGGTGGAATTGGTGGCTGACGAGTGACATAAAGGATGGGGATTGGGGTGAGTCGGCATTGGCATGAGTAAGAGTTTGAGAGAGAGAGAGAGTGAGATGTGAGTTGTTAGGGGTTAAAATATAGAAACTTTTATTTTTATGTTTTTTATTCTTCACTTATTTGTATTTTTATTTAAATTTTTTACTTTTAATTAAAAGAATCAATTGGTTTTCAATTCAATTCAATTTTCAGCTGAACTGAATATAAAACAATCAGCTCCTCAATTTTTGTCATTGAAATTGATTCGAACCGAATGCCCGCCCCTAATTAAGCCATTTTGTAGAGAATTTTTGGTTGATATTTAAACCAAATATTTCAAAAATTAAAGTTTGTTATAGTTTGTATGGTTAATTAATGGATATTGTAATTTGAATATATATTATATATCACTTCTCCTATTATTTATTAGATTTTAGTTATTATAGTTATTTTGCATTTACAAATTTTATTTTCTAAAAACCGATTTGTGGAATTTGAGAATTTGTAAAAGAAAAAATAATAATAATAATAATATAATTTGAATAACAATGAAAATAATAAAAATCAAATAATAATAACAAAATTTGAAATAACAATAATATTTTAAAAGATATTAATTGAAATAATACAGTTTTCCAACAAAAATTAAAATTTTTTTTTTACTCAATTGTGAAAAATATAAATTTTGTATTTTATAACTGGTACATAAATGATAAATAAATTTTCTATCATCCAACCATATTTATGACAGTTTTTTTCCCATTATCAATAGTCTGTTTTCATGAATCAATTAAAACCTTGACAATAACCTAACTCACCACAATAAAAAACTTATCATTATTAATTAATTATGACAACTGGAGTTAAAATATTAGACAAAAGTAATGTTGGAAATTTGTGAGGTATTCAAAATACTCACTATTCTAAATTGACAAAACCTATATGGTCTTCACAAATGTGCATACAGGCTTGGTGCATTTCTTAGTCACTTTGATGAAAACTAAATATATATATCACTATAACAAAATAGGCAATAAATGACTGGAAAAAACTGTCATAATAGGGAGTGGATAACAAAAAATTTATCTATTGTTTATATACTTGTCACTCTTTTATGATAGAATTTTTGTCCTTCATGAATTTATAATAGTTTTCAATAGTCGTATATACGTCACAACATATTTTTAAATTTTTGCATAATTTTTTTAAATTTTTGGTGGAAAAGTTGAATTATTTCAATAGTTATTATTCAAAAATATTAATATTGATTTGAATTTCTAATTATTATTTGAATTGCATTGTTGTTATTTTATTTTTAACTTTATTATTATAGTGTATATCTTTTTATTTTTACTTTTTGAAATCTCCTAACTGGTATCAGAGCCATACCGTTCCTTGAAACTTGTTTTCTAAATTCTTGTTTTCATGCTCAAAATGGTATAATTTATGACTTTATTCTGTTTTGATCATTAGACTTCAGACGCAGAGAGAGTTTCTCATTCATGGCTTCTACTTCATCTTCCAATCCTTCAACTCCTGTTACTCTTTCTTCCACTCTTTCTTTGCCAAAATCATGCACTTCTCATACTGCCAACAAAATTGAACACCTTGTAGAATACTCCTACATCCCTGAATCCGCCCAGATCAGTGAATCTTCATACCCTCTCATAAGCCCTTACCAACTATATAAACGCCCCAGTTCTTTTACTCGCAGTATCCGTACTCTCATATCCACCCGAAGACCTCACCCTAAAGAATATATCCAGTCTTCTCGCCTGGATCAGTGTTCACTCCAAGCAACCCCTGCTGAGCAATATGTCACTCTTGAAATACCCTCAGAGTTGATTTCCAACTGGAAACGAGAAGGTTACACTCATCTCCATCTTGGAGGCATCAGATTAATCCTTACCCTTCATGGGAGAAAAGGATTACCGGTTACAGCTCGCCTTGCTATGCTTGATACCCGGTTTAAACAATACCAAGATGCTGTCATAGGCACTGTCCTTACAAGCCTTCATGCAGGAAGTGTTTTACTCACTTTCTATCCCAACTTCAACCTTTCTCTCCAAGATCCCAACTTGCCCACAACCTTGAAGGTCCAAATCCAAATTCAAGGTGCTGAACAAATTTCTTCCCCCAAAATTGCTACCTTACACCACCAATTGGTCTATAGGCTTCAAAATCATGCCTTAGATCTACCCACACCAGAACACCACTCTGACACCCTCATGGTATTAGCAGAATCTGACCAGATCCCGACAATCATCCAGATCCCACGACAAATTCCCCGTCATGAGCTCATCAAGCTTATGCCTCTTGAATGGATCTCCAACTATGAACAGTTCCACAATAATACAGCTCCTATTCAGACATCTGAAAGTATGTTTGAAAGACGACAAGATGGAACAGTCAGAATGACTTTTAAACCACCTCCCAGTGCTCCACAAGAGCCTCCTCGGCTCTCCTTTACTTATTCTTCAATGATCACAGCTGTTCAGACAGCTCAGGAAGTTCTGCCCATTACAGGGTTTAATTCTGAAGGTTACCCTGTTTATCCAGCCAAACACAACGGCCATTTCCTATGGGATGCCCCTGGCTCCGGCATGTGTGACCCAAATTGTCCCTGTTGGGATGATTGGGAAGAAGACGATGATGATTATGCAACCACAAGGAAAAAGAAACCCAAAAAGAAAAAACCTTCTGTCCCATGTCACCACTGTGACCCCAAACCACCATCAGATCCTCCACCTCCACCAGCTCCATTACCCATCTACCGAAAAGAACTCAAATGGATTGCCAAACATTGCAAATCTGAGATTCCATCACCACTTCCAAACCCAACGCCTATCGTCCAACCACTGGATTGTATGATGTTTTCCTCTACCTCTTCCGATTACTCTTCTTCCTTTCCTTCTTTGGAACCCCACACAGATCCCCAACGAAATGTTGTGTCAAAACCCTTTATCCCTTCACCTATTACCTCAACTGGCCACCTGGAGCCCCCTAAACCCTTTGAGTCAGTCCTCAACTGGCAAACTCAAAATGCCAGGGCCCAAAATGATACTTTGTTGCATCTCAATTCAAAAGTTGAGAACATCAGTTTGCGAACTAAACAGATTGAGACAAAAGTTGACTCCATCACTGCACAGATGCAGCAGATCTACCAAAACCTCCAGTCCAGAATTTCTCAACTTGACTCTGAGTTACGAGCCATGCTTGCCCATCGTTACTCAGGCCCCGAATTTGACCAAAAAGAAAGGGAAATCAGACGCTTAAAAGCTGAACTTGCTCAGATTGAATCTGAAAAACAGAGACCTACCCTTTTCACCACTTCACCTCCTATCCCTTCTATCGGCCCAACTTATCATCCTTTTGCCTCTATGCTTTCTCCTATTAAACAGTATGACCCTTCCAAGTTATTTGGTATGACTCATACTCTTTTCAGAGACAATCCTTTGCCACCACCACCTAAACCTAAACCCAAACCTAGACCGCAGCCTCGCCCTGCCCCTCTTCATCCTTCCTCTCTGACCATCCCTGGCCAACCATCTCCTACTTCTGCACCAACATCACCACCAGCTCCTTTATTAGTCCCTACCCAATCAAAAGATAAAGAACCCATGCACCAGTTTACTGCTCATACAGTCGACCACTCTTCTACTACCGATAACCAAACTTCTGATTCAAATCTAGCTGTTTCAGATAGCCCTACCGACACTGATACAGAATCTTCAGCATCCACCAGTGACTCTGAAAAGTCCTATGCTGATATTACCAAAATCCTGATGGCTCAACCTGATCAAGGCCAAACCTCTCATACAGAACCATATGTTAATATTCCCTCCGAAGTTGAAGAAGAAATACTTGAATCTTCTGCCACAAACCAACCTTCTCCAGACCAGACCAATCCATCCAGTCACAAATCGTCAAATGGTCCGTGGTTCACATTTGATGATCTTCCATCTCATAAATGGCGTGACCGACTCAATGAAATGTCCGCCTGGATTGACCTCCAGATGCTAAGACCAGGAGCAACAACTCAATCAGTCCTTAGAGAATTTGCTACTCGTTTCACGGGTGCTCTAAGAGATTGGTTTGATTCGTTAGGACAATACCGCCAACTACAGTTTGTTGATCTCCCAGAAGTCTCAAGTGCTCTTGCTGTACTTCATGATCAATTCCTTGGAGACCCTTCTGCAGTCTTTGAAGCTGCCAGACGAGATTATCTCAACATGAAATGCTGCTCCCTCAATGCTAAGGATCTTGACTTCCATTATAAGCGAATGTCCCTGCTGTTCTATAAGCTTAATGGATTCAATGAGCCGACATTAAAGCATGTCTTTCTGGCTTCCCTCCCCGAAGAACTCCAACCCAACATCCAGAGACAACTCACAGCATCCAATCTTTCCCTAGACAACATCTCTCTTGGCAAAATCTTTCAGCTTGCCAAAACTTGTCTTGACAAACTTTGTGAGCAAAAACAGTTCTTCAAAGAACTGTTGAAAGACAAAGAACCTTTCCAAAGTGCTTGCAAAAAGCCTTATTTGCAGATCAAATGCCACAAGAAAAAGGATTGCGATTGCAGTTCAAAGAAAAAACGACATTTTCAGAAATTCAAAACTCCAGAATTTTCATCCAAACCTCGCAGATCCCGAAAGCCTTACCGGTTCTTCAGAAAGAAATCTTCCTCCTCTAGAGAATTCAAACGAAAGCAATCAAGCAGATGTTTCATCTGCAAGCGAAAAGGCCATTATGCCAAAGATTGTCCCAACAAAAGAGAAAAATCCATCCGGTTAGTTGAGCATCTTCAAGCAACTACCAACTACTCTCCTGCCAAAGATGAGCTGGAATTCTATTTCTCTGAACAAGATGAGCCTAATGATGAAACGGTGTTCGCACTACAGAATTCCTCTGACTCAGACAGTGACCAGTCTCAAGTGATTTTCCACCAACAGTTACTCTCCCTTGATACTACAGTTCCTATCCCATCCATCAAACTCCAGATCTTGCCCTCAAAATTCCAAAGGCCCATTCCAGCAATTGGTCTTATAGATACTGGCGCCCAACGCAACATGTTAAACCCCCATATTCTTCCATCAGAATATTGGACCCAGTCTGAAGAACATTTTAAAGCTGTCAATGGCAAACTCTTCACCACCTCTTTGATTACCAAAAAACCCATTGGTATTCAAATCTTCCCCAATTGTGTCATTTGGACCAAAGTTATTGGTTCAACTCTTCCTAATAAGGATATCTTATTAGGATTTGACATCCTTCACCAAATCAAACACCTCCAAATCATTCCCACTGGAATCCGAGTCAAGTCCATGTTCAAACCATTCACAGACATTCTGAAACTCTACAATTTGTCTGAAACTCCCCAGTCTTACCAGGATATTTCAACCAAACTTTTGAGTTTCTGTCCAGAGTCCCATTCTGAGTTCACCCATCCAAATCCCTTGTGGAAAAATAAGTCTTTCTTCATTAAGTTACCCTTCAAACTCAATGAAGACATTAACCCAACTAAAGCTACCCATCCAGGAATGAGTCATTCTGACTTACTCCTAGCCCAACAAGAATGTTCACAATTGTTAGCCCAAGGTTTAATTGAGCCCACAAGTTCTCAATGGGCTTGCCAAGCCTTTTATGTTGAAAAGCATTCTGAAATTGTCCGAGGAAAAAAACGCCTAGTCATTGACTACCAGCCATTAAACATGTTTTTACAAGATGACAAATTCCCTTTACCTCGCCGACAAAGCATGTTCACTTTTCTCAAAAATGCCCAGATCTTTTCCAAATTTGATTTAAAATCAGGTTTTTGGCAACTAGGCATTGAACCCTCCGAACGCTACAAAATCGCTTTTTGTATTCCCAATGCCCATTTCCAATGGACCGTCCTACCCTTTGGTCTCAAAACTGCCCCATCCATTTTCCAAAAATCCATGGTCCAAATCTTCCAACCTATTTTGCATCATGCATTGATTTACATTGATGATATCTTGCTTTTTTCAGGTTCCCATGATGACCATCGCCAGCTGTTAACTCAATTCTATGATCTTATCCAAAGTCATGGAATCATGTTATCCGCCAAGAAAAGCACCATTGCTACATATAATATTGAATTCCTTGGTATGATCATAAAAGATGGACACTACCATCCAGGAAAGCACATTGCCCAAGAATTGCTTCACTTTCCAGATCAGCAACTTTCCAAAAGGCAAATTCAACAGTTTCTCGGCATCATCAATTACATCCGTGATTTCATCCCCCACGTGGATCATTACACTCACCATCTCTCGGCTTTATTGAAAAAGAAGCCCCCAGAGTGGAATGCTGACCACACAATTGCTGTCACAACCCTAAAGCAGATCGCGCAAAATCCGCCTCCTTTAAAGTTGATTACAGATGGCAAGCGCATCTTACAGACAGACGCAAGTGATGAATCATGGGGTGCCATACTCCTTGAAGAAATCAACGGAAAAGAAAACTTTATCGCTTATGCTAGTGGACATTTTTCTGACACACAGAAGCACTACCATAGCGTGTTCAAAGAAATCTTAGCGGTAAAGAATGGCATCAAAAAGTTTGAGTATCATTTGATTGGACACCATTTTCTCATCCGAATGGACAGCTCAGCCTTCCCCAATATCTTTCATTTCAAAGGTAAAACTGTTCCCGAAAAAATGTTACTCAGATTAAAAGATTGGTTTTCCAAATATGACTTTTCAGTCAAGCATTTAAAGGGATCCCAGAACCTCATCCCTGATATGCTCTCCAGACTCTCCAAACCAGAACACCCTCTCACCCTGTTTTCCACCACCTACCATTTTCCAATTATCTCCATGGCTACCTCCCTACCCCCAGAAGCTCTCACCAAGAAAACTTTTCCCTTCAACAAAAACTTCTCTTCTGTTTTCGCTATCCAAGAATTTGCTAGAAAAGCTCTCTTTCGCTTTTTCGTGAAAGCCTACCTTGTCACAGAACCTTTTCCCTTCTCCACTTTCCACCCTAAAAATCTGTTCCTCACAGGTTTAACCCTTGATCCATCCAAAGAAACCACTGAAGATGTGTTATGGTACATCTGGTGCCTAACAGTCCTCTATGCCACCAAGTTAATCCTTCCCATTTCTCTTACTTTGGAGCATCTCCTTAATCCAGACAATGCCACTTCTCTTACCTGGACATTACTTGAATGGTTCTCCCCCATCCCATGGTGGAGAAAGAAACTGCAACAACTGTCAGAAATTTACAACCTTGATCGTATGCCTGCCCCTGAAGCACAACTGTTCACATCAGTCTTTATTATTCACAGGCCATACTTTCAACATCCAGACACCAAACTCTTTTGGACTCAAGATCAGGTATATGAATGGTTCACTGCACCACATATAGCTGTAATTGAAAATGACATACAAGATGTCCTGCACAACTACCTTTGCCAATTGAACCACCAACCTTCGCCACTTAAAGATATCTCCCACACCTCCTTAGGTCCACAACATGACCTCCTCATGATCCCCACTCCATCCGCCATATCCAAACCCAAGTCCACAGGTATCATCATCAAAGAAGAAAAACCAGATTACACTGATTTCCTGTTCCAGGATTCCCAAGACCCATGGGATGCATTTCTCCCTCTGAGCCAACACCTTCACCAGTTTCCCCAACCAACAATGGATGAACCTGGCCCCTCTGAACCAGGACCCTCAACTCAATCCTCCAAACGACCAGCTCAACCATCCAAAGCTGACAAAGCCACCCAAACTTCCCCTAAGTATACTCCAAAGTGTACTCCCAGAGACTATAATTGCCCTTATCCACCATGCCGTGGTCCCTCCTGTAAGCATCCAAAGCTCTCCAAAACTTTCTTCCAAAAGTACCCTCACTCTGGTGATACGGACCCAGATGAGACCGAAAGCTCATCTGAAGACGAGTACATGAACCTCCGCTCTCCATAAAGTTGTTTGTCTTGTTGTCATAATGATGTTTCGCTTTATGCTTGCATAATTATTAAAGTTTGCTTTTACTTTAAGCTTTTGCTTTTGCTTTTGTCAAAGTCATGCTTTAATTATTAAAGCACTTTTGTCTTTTGTAATAATTAAAGTTGTGCCATTATGTAAAAGATAGGGGTCCTGTCCTATCTTATCTTTTGCTTTTACTTTTGTAAAAGATAGGGGTCCTGTCCTATCTTCTCAAGAATCCTCCTCTATATAAAGGATTCTCCCTACCCTTGTAAAGATATAGAAGTTTGAATAGAAGTTGGATAGAAGTTTGAAAGAAAAAAACTCGTGTTTTCTCTTACAACATGAATCCCTAAACCTCTTCTCTCTCTCTGCAAATGAAGTTCTAAGAAAGAAAAAGAATAAAGGATTAAATTTGTTCATTTTGAAAACCTAAGGAAGTATGCTCTGCACTTGCCTTCTAGTAAGGATCCTGTGCATCAGAAAAATTTTGACCATTTCTTATCTGGTTTGGTACCCTGTTTTAGACTAAAGGAAAGTCTGTTTTGGGTTGTATAACCTGAGAAAAAATGTTTTAAAGGTTTTTGATTACAGAGGTATATCAGCTGGAAACCCGAGCTTGCGGACTACTGGTCCAAAGAACAGTTTTAACTGTTGTAGTTCTGGTATAACAACGCCACGTACACTCTTAACTGGTACTAAAATAAATTTAAAATCTAATGATGATAATTATAAAATAAAACCATACATGAAAATTTCGTAAATTCAAACACAAAATCCATTTATACAAACTACAACTCCCTCAAATGTTCAAGTATTAATGCATCAACCTTAAAGTATGTAAAATATCATTCTCTTAAATTCCGTCTTTTATAAAGTGATGTAACCTTCAAGCACAACAAGAAAAGCTGTTTGTTTGAGCAAGTAATTCTTTCAACTTTTATCACAATGCCAGTTCACTTATCTACTTCATATTCATGTTAAGAAAAAAGGTAAAACAATAAACATTGTAAGTAGTAACTGACATAAAGACTTCAGACATATAAGAAAAGACTTATAACTAATCTTTTTTACTACACATACTAATAAAACCAGACACAACCACAACAAAATCTAAGATGAAAGAAGCGAAAATTAGAAACAAACATTCCACTAAATAGTACGTTATCATTTTGTCCATGAATGGATACTATTTACACCAAGGAAGTAGAATCCTAAGACTAAGCCATGATCAAATCCAGACTCTCACTATTAATGGACATAATATTTGAAAATGCAATTGGATGTGGACAAGCTTTACAAAGAATAAAGTACGTATTAAGGAATGATCTCTATTTCTTAAGTAGACATGGCAAACCATATAGCCTAAATCAATAATCTGGCATTAATCATAATCAAATAAAGTCAGTCAAGAAGAACAAACCAGTAGATATGGATCATGTTCAAGGCCTAGACCAGCAGCAAGACAAACATATTATTGTGCAAATTTTGTTGTACTCGTAAGCGCACAAATCTATTGTAGTATAGATTAATGTTGTCGAGTGTTTTCCAATTTTGTATGTGAATTGGTAGGATGTGATTTTTGAGCAGTATTTAAATTAAAAAGACAGTGGTAATAAACTAAAGATTTAACAATTAATTTATGAGGGGATACTTTCATTTCTCATAAGCCTATTTCTAATAAATATGGCATCAAGCACTCATTGTGCCAGGGGAAATAATCTTCTATTAAATGGGTATCAAGTACATGTTGTGGCAGGTTATAATTATCCTACTGTCGACAATGTCGCAAGACTGTCTACTAAATAATTGAGATTTATTATCTGTCAGCACTAAGTCAAGATGGACCACAAATATTAGGGTTGAGTTTTTCTCTCATAAATATAGTGTAAGTGCTCATCATGCCAAACTCAACAATGTTCAACCACCTGCCACAAACATCCACCACACCTCTGTCGGACCGTCACACGGCTTGGAAATCGTTCCAAAGACACAAGCCTGTACTCCAGTGTAAAATCGAACAAGATTATTACTATCTGTCAACGGTGAGTCAAAACAACCCAAATAAATTAGAGAGAGAAAAGTTAAACTTATTGAATTAATCCCATGGATCATATTGATGTTTCACCTTCAACCTAAGTTTAAAACTAAATTAGCAACTCATTTTTTAACTAGGGGTAAAATGGAAATTTTATTAAAATATGTAGAAAATATAGGACATAGATGAAATTAAAGAAAATGAAGCTCAAAAATGGATTTAGGACTGTCAAATTAGAAGAGAGTAGCCCTTTATTTATAGATATATTGAGTAAATCGTGGCCATCGCATGAAAACAATTTGGATGCTCAAGATTGCGCCACACGGCAAGCTCTAATTAGATGGAACACATCATTAAAGTTGTCATATTGTGTCTATGCATGTATTGTACACACATTTTTGGGTCCAATAATGTGCTGCCATCTCATCGGTCAATGCCACATCATTAGTCAATATCACATCTCAGTCTAATGGGATACTACTATATCATCGGTTATTGCCACATCATCCACGTCAAACCATCAGCTAGGCCCCACCAAGATTATAGAATTACAACATTGTTCACGTATATAGTACTATTCACGTCTATGGTACTGTTCACATATACGATTTTGGCTTTTATGTCCTTTCCGAAGGTTTTCAGCTATTTAGAACTAAAAAATGCAATTCATTTTGCTGTCTAACTTCTCGTTAATCGTGAAATGACCAAAATACTCCTAAAATATATAAAACACTCACATTATAATGAAACACACATAATCCAAGTTTAAAGAGCTAAAATACATAAAAGTAGAAATATTAGTGAGACTTAGGGCACAAAATGACAATTCTATCCTTTATAAATATGCATTTTCCAGTACTCAACACATATCTTTCTATCCATTTATCAACCTTGAGATATGTCTTTTATCCTCATTTCGACCCAAAACACTTCATCATAAATAAATAACCATGATTTCTCATTAATATAGGTGTACAAGTGGAAGAGTATAAATGAAAATTGTGAAAAATTCACCTAATGCTATAAGATTCTTCCAAAATTTAATACATTGTTAATTCAAGATCGTAGCTGGTATCATTTGTACAGAACACATGAGAGAAATCTGCACCTCACAAATAATACATAACAATGGAACTCACTCAAATCTTGTTGGGTTTAAATGATAAAAGCAAAAAAGCAAATATAACACTAATAATTTTTAAAGCTAAAATAACAGCCAAATATAACAAATTAATGTACTCATGACACCGACCAAACATCAATTAATTGGAAGAGACAAAAAAAAGAAAGAATAATAGTAACAATAATGTTAATTTAATAATGTTAAAAAAATCAAGTCATTAATAATAGTTCATCACTTTAGATATTTACTCACCAATTCAATAAAACCAACTTTTTAAAAAACAAAAATTAGATTTAAGAAATGATACAATTGAAACTGTAACGAGTCAAGCCATCAATTACCATCAAGTGAAGTGAAGGAGTTGCAAAGTTGATGAGTTGGATGGGACGATACCATTGAGATGGAAGCTGCAACACTGATGAGTTAGAAGCCATGACGCGAATGAGATGGAAGCTGTGAGTTATTAATGTTGATTAGCACAGCCAAAATGATAGTTAGCTATTGACTGACGGGCTGAAACAACGACAAGAGAGAGTGCATTGGTGAATTCACGATGAGGCAGAAAGGTCAGGCAGCTTAGGGTATTTTTTTGGTTTTTTTACTTTGAGAGGATAAGATTGTGATTTGAAGCCCCTTTTTTTTCTAGTAAATCTAGTTTTTTTCCTTCTAAAACACCTTTTTTTGTTTTTAAATAAATTTCTATCACAAAGTTCTTGATAGAGAAAATTTTTTTTATTGTGTTATCATCAAGTTGGCAATTAAACTACAATGAGCAGATTAATTCACCCCCAAAATCCAATCTTAAGATTATAATCTATAAAATCAAAACCTAAAATGAGTATTAATGATAGTAAAATCTGACCAAATCAACTAAAGCAAGAATTAAGCTTCCAAAATGACTCAGAATCAAACAAATGACACCAAAGATTGTAGTGACTCAACTTACAACTAGCCTACATCCACTTTGAAGAAGAATGAGAAGCTTTCGCTAATCTTTCTGTTCAAGATAAAAGATTACAAAGAAAATGTAACTGACACGCTTAAACCCAAATCCAGAACACGAAACGCTATGTAACAACCATAACGGCCAATTGAATAAGCTGAGGGCCACGTGTGAAAGTCTCATTCAATCTGAGGGTTAAAACAATGCCTGAGGATGCCGTTTTTCTTAAGTAATGCACGTGTGATATCACGTTCATTACTTATTCTTTTAGTCGACACAGATAAGATTTCATACAATAATAAAAACATGCAAAAATGACATGTTAAAACCCATTCCATGAAGAAAATAACACGTCGCACATATGCATATGCTAATTCTAGTTCATTTTCAACATTCTCCACCTTGATCTTAAATCAGTCACTGCTCGTACATTCCTCTTCATACACATCTACATGTGAGTTTTTACAAATTCTAGGTAAGCTCAAATAATGCTCAAATTTAGCTATTGGTGCAGGTTTAGTAAGCATATCAACAACATTATCATCAATATGAATCTTTTTCAGGTTAACCACTTCCCTTGACACTTCTAGCTTGAAGAAATGAACTTTTAAATCAATATGCTTTGTTTTCTCCTGATGGTTAAGTAGATTGCACTCTGGTTATCACTGAAGACAGTTATTTGCTTCTGTTTATACCCCAATTTTGACACCATTCCTTGAATCCAAAATGCTTCTTTTATTACTTCTGCAGCTGCAGTGCATTTAGCCTCTGTTGTTGACAGTACAATTATTGGTTAAAAAGAGATAACTAGTAAAAGATCTCCTTTTATCCATGTCACCTACATAATCAAATCCATATAGCCAATATCTTTGTATCTTCTTTAGTTGTTTTACTGTACAGTAGACCATAGCCAGCTGTTCCTACTAAGTAACTTAGAATCCATAACACAACCTTTCAATGTTCCTTGCTCGGGTTAGCCATATATCTGCTCACTAGGCTGATTGATAGGAGATATTTGGCCTTGTTAAGAACATGGCAACCTACAACACTTGAACAGGGCATTGTGTTCATTTCAGACTTTTCTTTAGTATTTACAACACTGTTGGCAAGACAATCTAAAATGGGCAACTAAGGGAGTTTGTACAGGCTTAGATTTAGCCATTCCAAAATTTTCGAGCACTTTCTAGACATATTTCTTCTGTGTAAGAAAAAGAGTCCCCTTCTTCCTGTTTTTGATTAGCTCAATACCCAAAATCTTCTTAGCTAGACCAAGATCCTTCATTTCAAACTCACCATTTAATTGTTCCTTCAAA
This sequence comes from Citrus x changshan-huyou, assembly GCA_039657385.1. Taxonomy (NCBI): domain Eukaryota; kingdom Viridiplantae; phylum Streptophyta; class Magnoliopsida; order Sapindales; family Rutaceae; genus Citrus; species Citrus x changshan-huyou. The sequence continues at coordinate 13,295,148 of CM077549.1, forward strand.
ATATCTATTTGGTTCATATGGTAACAGTAAGTCTTTATAGTACACACAACAATCAAATTGACACCTTTGAAAACCATGTTGTCCCATGAAGGTGTCAAACCTTAAGTATGCCATGGAGATTGTTTGAGCCTATATAAAGACTTCTTGAGATATGATACGAACCCAATCAGATCTCTTAGGATTAATATGATACGAGCCCAACAATGAAACTTTGAAATCCACACTTAATTTTAAAGTTTCAACTTCCCAAGAAAGTTCTAAACAGATTTAAGGGAAAAAAGCCTTCACCCAATGTTTAAGAAAAATAAACCAGAAGTATAGAGAAGGATATTGATGTCACACTCAAGATTTTCTTACATAGCAAGGTTGTTGAGTTTAAATACAAATGGAAACATTGGAACAACTCTCCAAGCATAGGTTTGTTAGAGGATGTTTCAAAGTCTTCACAAACCCACCATTATTAATGCTAGTTATTGACAAACTTAATGCTAGCCCACCATCATTGATGATAGACTTAGTTAACACATTGAAAAACTTGAAATAAAACAAATAAATGAAGTTGAATAAATAAAAGAGTGGTTGGAATTTCCAAGCCTGAACAAGCTGTAATAAATTGGTCATAACACCTTCTAGAGAACTCTAAATCTAGCTCTGTAAATTGCATTGGAAAGTTATCCTAATTATCTTTCCAATGGTATATAGCTTGCATATTAGTTCCAGCTCAATCAATACCAGTTTTATTTCGAATTTGCCCTTTCTGAATTTGATCCAAATTGTGTATTTAGCTGCCAAATTACTTGAATAATGCCCACATGCTTTGTTTTCTCTCCAAGCCCAATTCATCATGTCTTGCATCTTGAGTTGCATTTTCAGTCCATATTTCTCAATTAATTCATTTAAAGCAGCTTGCATCTTTTTGGCCCTAGCTCTTTTAATTGGGCCTCCATGAATGCTCAAAGGATCGGTTGAAGCTTTAATAGTATTCCCTTGATGGTTCTCATCACAATGTAGCCTTTTGTTCAAGATGTAAACCATTTATAGTAACAAGTGCTAACAAGATCCTCAAAGAAAAGTGTCTAGCCCTGGGTCGAGTTTGATGCATATCTATACGTAGTAGTTAGTTTCACATCAGAGAAGAGTTCAATTTTGGAGGTGCTCCCAACAATTGAAGAAAACATTGTTTCTATTGATGTCCCACACGAGAAAAGAATAACTAAAAAGAGTGATAAAGAAACATAGATGGCTTACTAAAGATATTGTGGTAGCCTATGCACTTCCAATTATTAATGGTAGCATCTTCAACACTTTCAGTGAAGCTGTACAAGTAGTGAAAGTGGTCAGTGGAAGTTAGTTATAGAGGAAGAGACAAAGTAGACTTGGGAGATTATGGATTTATCTAAGGGGAAAAGGGCTATTGGCAATAAATGGGTCTACACCAAGAAGAAAGATTCTCTAAATCAATTAACTCTTTAATACAAGACAAGGCTCGTAGGAAAAGGTTTTGCTCAAAAGGAAGGCATTGACTACAATGAAGTATTTTTTCCAATTGTAAAGCATATTTTTATTTGTATTCTACCTACCTTGGTAGTTGAATATGAGTTAGAGTTTGCTCAATTGGATGTTAAGACGTCATTCTTACATAGAGATTTGGAGGAGGAAATCTATATGACTCGACCTTTTGGTTTCATAGATGTTAGAAAAAAGAATCATATATATGGATTGATTAAATCCTTGTATGGATTAAAAAAATCACCAAGGCAAGTGATACAAGAGATTTGATCAATTCAACAAAGGTAGAAATTCACCAGAAGTGAACACGATCACCATCTTTACTTTAGAAGACTATAAGATGGAGCTTTCATCTATTTATTACTCTATGTCGACAATATTTGAGTGTTTCGTATTACTATAGCTGTCAATGTGCAAGTGTACACAAGAAGTAATATACTGATGAGTATTCATATTGTCTCCACAAGGATTGATGTTACAGGATTTGCTACAACAATCTTAATGGTACAATTTTAGGCTAAAAATAAATAATCAATGAATCTAATGAACTAACTAAATTAAAAATGAAAATAAAAAAATGCAATAAGGAAACTCTTTAGCGAAACGCAAGGACAAACTCAATAAGAAATGAGTAATTAAGTGATTAAACTCACTTAATGCTATTGTTTATTTTCCCATTAAGATTTTGTTACCATTACATCTACAACAGTACTGGATAGAACCCCTCATGCATCATCAGCTGTCGTCTGTTGGATATCTTATATCGAAATGCAACCTAACATTGACAAGTTGTTATGAATGGTTCTCCCCCATCCCATGGTGGAGAAAGAAACTGCAACAACTATCAGAAATTTACAACCTTGATCGTATGCCTGCCCCTGAAGCACAACTATTCACATCAGTCTTTATTATTCATAGGCCATACTTTCAGCATCCCGATACAAAACTCTTTTGGACTCAAGATCAGGTATATGAATGGTTCACTGCACCACATATAGCTGTCATTGAAAATGACATTCAAGAGCTTTAATGTCGGTTCATTGAATCCATTAAGCTTATAGAACAGCAGGGACATTCGCTTCTAATGGAAGTCAAGATCTTTTGCATTGAGGGAGCAGCATTTCATGTTGAGATAGTCTCGTCTGGCAGCTTCAAAGACTGCAGAAGGGTCACCAAGGAATTGATCATGAAGTACAATTGGGGAAGGCTGAACTGTTCCTGAAAAAATGTTACTCAGGTTAAAAGATTGGTTTTCTAAATATGACTTTTCAGTCAAGCATATAAAGGGATCCCAGAACCTCATCCCTGATATGCTTTCCAGACTTTCCAAACCAGAAAATCCTCTCATCCTATTCTCCACTACCAATTATCTCCATGGCTACCTCACTACCCCCAGAAGCTCTCACCAAGAAAACTTTTCCCTTCAATAAAAACTTCTCTTCTGTTTTTGCCATCCAAGAATTTGCTAGAAAAGCTCTCTTTCACTTTTTCATGAAAGCCTACCTTGTCACAGACCCTTCTCCTTTTTCCACTTTCCACCCCGAAAATCTGTTCCTTACAGGTTTAACCCTTGATCCGACCAGAGACACCACTGAAGATGTGTTATGGTACATCTGGTGCCTAACAGTCCTTTATGCAACCAAGCTAATCCTTCCCATTTCTCCTACTTTGGAGCATCTCCTTAATCCAGACAATGCCACTTCCCTTACCTGGACATTACTTGAATGGTTCTCCCCCATACCATGGTGGAGAAAGAAACTGCAACAACTGTCAGAAATTTACAACCTTGATCGTATGCCTGCCCCTGAAGCACAACTGTTCACATCAGTCTTTATTATTCACAGGCCATACTTTCAGCATCCCGATACAAAAATCTTTTGGACTCAAGATCAGGTATATGAATGGTTCACTGCACCACATATAGCTGTCATTGAAAATGACATTCAAGACGTCCTGCACAATTACCTTTGTCAATTAAACCACCAACCTCCGCCACTTAAAGATATCTCCCACACTTCTTTAGGTCCACAACATGACCTCCTCATGATCCCCACTCCATCGGCCATATCTAAACCTAAGTCCACTGGTATCATCATTAAAGAAGAACGACCAGACTACACTGACTTCCTTTACCAGGACTCCCAAGACCCATGGGAAGACTTCCTTCCTCTGAGCTAACACCTTCACCAGTTTCCCCAACCAACAATGGATGAACCTGGCCCCTCTGAACCAGGACCCTCAACCCAATCTTCCAAACGACCAGGTCAACAACCCAAAATTGACAAAGCCACCCAAACTTCCCCTAAGTATACTCCAAAGTGTACTCCCAGAGACTATAATTGCCCTTATCCACCATGGCGTGGTCCCTCCTGTAAGCATCCAAAGCTCTCCAAAACTTCTTCCAAAAGCAAAAGCTTAAAGTAAAAGCAAACTGCAATAATTATATAAGACAAAAGCATAAAGCAAAACATAATTATTACAACAAGACAAACTACTTTACGGAGAGCGGAGATTCATGTAGTCGTCTTCGGAGGAGCTTTCTGTCTCATCTGGGTCCGTATCACCAGAGTGAGGATGCTTTTGGAGGTGGTTTAAAAGTCATTCTGACTATTCCATCTTGTCGTCTTGTAAAAACATGTTTAATGGCTGGTAGTCAATGACTAGGCGTTTCTTTCCTCGGACAATTTCAGAATGCTTTTCAACATAAAAGGCTTGGCAAGCCCATTGAGAACTTGTGGGCTCAATTAAACCTTGGGCTAACAATTGTGAACATTCTTGTTGGGCTAGGAATAAGTCAGAAGGACTCATTCTTGGATGGGTAGCTTTAGTTGGGTTAATGAAGAAAGACTTATTTTTCCACAAGGGATTTGGATGGGTGAACTCAGAATGGGACTCTGGACAGAAACTCAAAAGTTTGGTTGAAATATCCTGGTAAGACTGGGGAGTTTCAGACAAATTATAGAGCTTCAGAATGTCTGTGAATGGTTTGAACATGGACTTGACGCGGATTCCAGTGGGAATGATTTGGAGGTGTTTGATCTGGTGAAGGATGTCAAATCCTAACAAGATATCCTTATTAGGAAGAGTTGAACCAATAACCTTGGTCCAAATGACACAATTTGGGAAGATATGAATACCAATGGGTTTCTTGGTAATCAAAGAGGTGGTGAAGAGTTTGCCATTGACAGCTTTGAAATGTTCTTCAAGCTGGGTCCAATATTCTGGTGGAAGAATATGGGGGTTTAACATGCTACGTTGGGCACCAGTATCTATAAGACCTATTGCTGGAATGGGCCTTTGGAATTTTGATGGCAAGATCTGGAGTTTGATGGATGGGATAGGAACTGTAGTGTCAAGAGAGAGTAACTGTTGGTGGAAAATCACTTGAGACTGGTCACTGTCTGAGTCAGAGGAATTCTGTAGTGCGAACACTGTTTCATCATTGGGCTCATCTTGTTCAGAGAAATAGAATTCCAGTTCATCGTTGGCAGGAGAGTAGTCTGTAGTTGCTTGAAGATGCTCAACTAACCGGATGGATTTTTCTCTTTTGTTGGGACAATCTTTGGCATAGTGGCCTTTTCTCTTGCAGATGAAACATCTGCTTGATTGTTTTCGTTTGAATTCTCTGGAGGAGGAAGATTTCTTTCTAAAGAACCGGTAGGGCTTTCGGGATCTGCGAGGCTTGGATGAAAAAGGATAAAGGATTAAATTTGTTCATTTTGAAAACCTAAGGAAGTATGCTCTGCACTTGCCTTCTAGTAAGGATCCTGTGCATCAGAAAACTTTTGACCATTTCTTATCTGGTTTGGTACCCTGTTTTAGACTAAAGGAAAGTCTGTTTTGGGTTGTATAACCTGAGAAAAAATGTTTTAAAGGTTTTGATTACAGAGGTATATCGGTTGGAAACCCGAGCTTGCGGACTACTGGTCCAAAGAACAGTTTTAACTGTTGTAGTTCTGGTATAACAACGCCACTTAAAAGTGAACATGCTTTGTCGGTGAGGTAAAGGGAATTCGCAGTTCCTTTTTCTTGTGGCATTTGATCTGCAAATAAGGCTTTTTGCAAGCACTTCGGAAAGGTTCTTTGTCTTTCAACAGTTCTTTGAAAAACTGTTTTTGCTCGCAAAGTTTGTCAAGACAAGTTTTGGCAAGTTGGAAGATTTTGCCAAGAGAGATGTTGTCTAGGGAAAGATTGGATGCTGTGAGTTGTCTCTGGATGTCGGGTTGGAGTTTGCCAGTTGGCAATCGTTTGAATTCTCTGGAGGAGGAAGATTAGTTTGTCTTGTTGTAATAATTATGTTTTGCTTTATGCTTTTGTCTTATATAATTATTGCAGTTTGCTTTTAGTTTAAGCTTTTGGTTTTGGAAGAAAGTTTTGGAGAGCTTTGGATGCTTACAGGAGGGACCACGGCATGGTGGATAAGGGCAATTATAGTCTCTGGGAGTACACTTTGGAGTTCTTCGGGGAGGGAAGCCAGAAAGACATGCTTTAATGTCGGTTCATTGAATCCATTAAGCTTATAGAACAGCAGGGACATTCACTTATAATGGAAGTCAAGATCCTTTGCATTGAGGGAGCAGCATTTCATGTTGAGATAGTCTCGTCTGGCAGCTTCAAAGACTGCAGAAGGGTCGCCAAGGAATTGATCATGAAGTACAGCAAGAGCACTTGAAACTTCTGGAAGGTCAACAAACTGTAATTGGCGGTATTGGCCTAACGAATCAAACCAATCTCTTAGATTGGCCTAACATTAGATATAACATTATACATTCTAGGTTCCAATTGCCATACAAGGTGAATCCCTATGTCTAGTTCTTCTCTAATTTCATATTAAGCATGCCCTTATTCATATCGAGATTAACTCAACTTGGGAAACCTAATCTAAAACCATGTATTGTCTTAATTTGTTCCACTAAGTCAGACCTTTTTAAGGCTCTTTCTTAGCTAATATCCACTAAATGGGCGATCAATTGAAATAGGGAATTGTAGTAAGTAAAATCAAGATAAAATGCTACAACGATTTAAAACAACAAACATATATCAGTTAAATAATCATTAAACTTGTTTATCACTCAACCACAACAAAGTTTAGTTCATGATCTGTGATAAAACAACAAGAAGAATCATTTTAACCATCAAGTACATTCCTATAAATAAAGAAAAATAAGAAAAGAAGATGAGGAATTGAGTTCCACTTAGTCTTTGCGATCTCTCCTTCTTTTTCTCCTTGAATCCTCTGTTGCAGCCCTCAAATCTCTCTTTTTTCTCTGTTTTCTTTTTGTTTTTTCTCTATTATTTTCCTTGATTGACGACCCTCTCTTTTCTTTTCATGTGTGCTCTTTTTATATCTTGCAATTAGGGTAACCAAAAGTGTATGGCCGCGTGTCTTTCGTTTTTAGAAACCTTAGATCACAATCTTTCAGTTAACACACTTGTAATCTTGTCTGCAATTGCTACAAGATTGCTACAACAATGGCTACAATATCTTCTCTGTTCTAGACTTTTTTATTTCCTCTACAGCCAAGTTCTTTTGTCATCTTTGCAAGTCTGTTGCTACAACTTTCCATCTATAAAGTTTGAGCTTTTTAGTCCCCCTATAATCATGCACATAATCTGAGCACAAAGTGATCTAAAACAAAATTAATTTATTAAAATTAAACTTAAATAGACACTCATGCAAAATGTAACTAAAAATGCAATAAAAACACATCAATAGTATACTTATAGCTTCAAAGAATAGAGGTCAGATTGAAAGAATAAAAAAGTTACCAGCTTCTGAGTTCGAGATAAAAGACTTAGGTAATGCATAGGGAGTACTTGTGATAAAGATTTGTAGAGACAAAAAAAAAAAACAAAATAGAAGCGTGTGGTTGAATCAAAAATCTTATTTGGAGGAGGTGCTAGAAAGGTTTGGTATGGATGATAAAACCAAACCAGTTTATACTCTAACTTCTTATTTAAATTAAGCTCTTTTTTGTGCCTTCTTCTCAAGAGGACTGCGACTACATGGCTCATGTACTCATGCTGTGGGTAGCCTTATGTATACTAGAGTGTGGACAATGCCCGATATATCTCAAGTCATGAGTATAGTTAGTCGACACATGCATAATTTGGGTAAAAATCATTACTTGAGGTGAAGTGGATTCTCTGATATTTGTTTGGGATAGTCGATGTTAAATTATTGTTTAAGATGGATTGTAGTCAACAATGTATTGAGCATTGTGATTCTGATTTAGCCAAAGAACTTGACAAGTGAAGATTAACAACGAGCTATGTATTCACATTAGGTGGAGGTCCGATTAGTTAGTGGTAGGGCTGGGCAAAATCGGGTTCGGATAAACCCGATTGAATTTCGGGTTGATCGGGTCGAACAAAAACTCATCCGAATCCAACCCGAATTTACAACCTGACCCGATCCGATCCGAATTATATTCGGTTCGGATCGGGTTCGGTTAACAATTCCTAATCAATGATTTAACATATGTTATATAATATATTACACATTACAACTATTCATATTTGAACTAAACTCAAAAATCCAAACTCAAAACAAAAATTCAGGCTGCCGCTGGCTAGATTTCAAATGGAACTTGGAGGAGAAACTTGGTGATGAAATGTGTGGAGGCGCGGAGACAGCAGATCGGTAGGCGGTAGCAGCAGATTTGGTCACGGTCCTCGCGGAGCAACAGATCTGGTCACGGTCCTCGCGGAGCAACAGATCTGGTCACAGTCCTCGCGGAGCAGTAGATTGGTTGGCGGTTGGCGTCGGCGGTGATTGTGGCAATTGTGTGTTGGTTGCGGCTGTGTTTGTGTGTGTGTGTGTTTCTACTTGGCGTTGGCGGTGCTGAGTGTTGACTTGAGGGTAGGGCAGTGACCTATGAGGCGTGAGGGAGGGGAGCAAATGTTGGTGTGTGTTGTGTGGTCTCTTGTTGAGGCTTGAGGGGGAGGCCGTGAGGAGTGAGGGAGGGGAGTGAGGCTGCTGGGTGCGGCTGGGTGCATTGAGTGTGTGGTCTACTGTTTTTTTGTCTCTATCTCTACTGGTTTTGTGCCTCCATCTCTGTGATGTGTGCCGTATACGTGTGTAGTGTGTGAGGCTGTGTAGCGTGTGGTCTGTTGCTCTGTGCTCTGTGGCGTCATTGGTGCTTGACTGCTTGTTGCTGGATGCATGTGTGCTGTAATCAATGAGGGTTGTTCACTTTCTTCTTTAAGCCAACTCGTTCGGGTTGTCGGATCGGATCGGATTTCACCCGATCTGATTATGATCCGATCGGGTTGGCAACATTTCATCTGATTGGGTATTATGGTCAATCTGATCCGATCCGATCCAAACCCGATTTGTTTCGATTTGGATCGGGTATTTTGCCCACCCTTAGTTAGTGGTATTTTGCAATCGACAATTACTTTTTCCACTACGAAAACATAGTACATGGCAGCAACAAAGGCTATAAAGGAAGCTATCTAGTTGAAAAGATTGTTAGGTGACTTGGGAGTAATCTAGAAGAATATTAAGCTCTTCTGTGATAACTAACACGTGATAGTCCTGGAAAAGAACCAAACACATCATGCTCAAACAACATAGATGTGAGATATCGTTATGTGAGGGAGGTTATCGAGAGCAGCGTTGTGTTATTAAAAAAAACTAATACCAGAGATAACCCATCAATTATATTGACAAAGATGATTTCTGGAGTTAAGTTTCAGCAATGCTTGAAACTAATTTAAATCCTTTGAACTTGTTGAGTTTAGGAAATTTTGAACTATGATTAGCTTGATCCCAAATTCTGGGTACGCAGGCAGTCGAAGTGACAAAACCATTTTGGATCTTTAATAAAGGATTACTTAAATGATGGTGGTTCGTTGGTAGTCAGCTCAGATTTGGACAAATCTTTCCCGAGGTAGGAATTGTTGAAAAGTCAGCATCTATATAGTTGGAAGATCTCCTGACAAGAAAATGAAAGTGTCAGCATGATTTAATATTTCAGACACTCTCTCTTTCATATTTGAGACAACTAACTCTTCTTCAGCTGCTAGGTCGGGCAGGCATCCTAGAGGTTTTAAGGATTTTTTATGATGCCTAGCACTTGGCTTCCTCTAATAAAAGAAGCTTTTGCTATAAGCTTTGATAACCATCAGTCACCCCCTCTATATATCAGATGTAGTTTTCTCTCAGCTATAAAGCGATAAAGATCTACAGTTGCCTGAACATACTACTTGTACTTTTTATAATTAAATCCAGAAAGCACATAAATATTTTTCGATTGTTTACTCGAAGCTATTGCAATCAAGACGATCTTAAAGACAATTTGTGAGGATTTAAAAAAGAAGCATATATTTAAAGATCTTGGTGACAAACATAATGATACATAACTATAAATTGGTTGGTGTATTTGTCAAAGGGTAATTTTTAGGGACCTCCCCTGAGGTTTGAAGTATTAACACTTTGATAGAAAGTATTGATGTAACTACACATCCCTCCATCGCCGTTAGTATAAAAATATGTATGGTGTTAGTATAAAAGGGTAAGTATGTAAAAGCTTATTTAAAATTCAAAATAATTCAAAATTAAAGCTTTAAGCTTCTTGATATCTGAGAAATCTTGCCTGCTTTACTCTATTATCCAGTTGTGTGTAATGTCCAATGGACAAAACCAAAAAATATCTTCACAAAATCAAGCTTACACTTAGGTTTCTCTTTCATGAAAGCAACACCCAGCACCATTTTTGTCTTCCTAAGGCTGTGAAGAAGCAGCTGCATTTGCCTGAAACCTTTTCAAGATTAAAAAACATTTTAGCTTCAATTACGAACAAGATGAGTTCTGATGGTGGCCCAAGTCTTCCACGAAGCGAGTACCAACAGTGAACGGCTTCATCTGCGACTAGAATTGGAGCGAGAAAGAGGTAATCCTCATTTAGTAGATGATTTTGTTGAAGCTGGGTTAATTAAACCTGAAAATGAGTTCTTTGTATTTTGAAATTTTTTTATGCATGCTGATTTCAACAACTGTGGGTTTTGATTTTCTTCATTTTGAGTTAATCAAAGTGTAATGATAGAAAGCTTTAGCCTTTACGTAAATTTTGATTTAAAAATTAATGGGTTTATCACTGTCACGACCGAGCATTGTGATTTGTATATACATTGAAGGGGCAGAAATGGACATTAAATTATCGAGAGGAAAGTCTTGGTCTAAGCTAATCTACATTCACTGAACTGAGCAATGTGGTTGCTATCAATTGACAAGTTAATTAAATCCTTTGACAAGAAATAGTAATAATTTCTCATCTAATGTTTTAGCATTAAATCGATAAAAAAAAATTTTCTTACTTGTTGTAATAATTGTGACTCTTATGGATTTTATAATCATGCAATTTACACAAGTGTTGAGATAAGAAACTATACATTATATATTGATAGTTTGGCTAATTTAGGCTATTCGGTTTGTACCTTAGGTCATTGATATGATTATATATGATGATTGTCTAATCATTTTCCTTTCCAAATGATATGAGTTTACCATAAATGCAGTCATGCTAGTCATATTTTATGGAACGAGTCCAAATAACTATTCTAGTTTAATTTGTTTTTCATATGTAGCTGTGTGTTACATTTTATTTTCAAAATTTTACTAATTTTTTTAAACAAAAATTGATACAATAGATTTAAATGTAAATGGGTTCTTTGAATTTTATTGTATTGATTCAATGCTTAGTTATTTTATTATTATAAAGTGCCATGTTGAGAGCATATGGGCTACTTTTGTTTGTCTTAAATCCATTTAAGCTTTTCATATTTATCTTCTCTATTTTTAATGAGAAACCTGCAATAATGAAGAGCAATTATTTTGAATTTTCTATTTGCTCTGTTTAAAATCCAATAAGACTTTTCAAATTAATCCCCTCTATTTATCAGTGATGTGGAACTGATATTTTGTGTTTTTTTACTTCTATTTGTATCAAATCCGTTTAGTCTTATCAAATGCTCACCTCTATTTATTTTTTATTTTTAAAAAATCCATTTAGCCTTTTCCAAATTCTCTCCTCTATTCATGATGGGAAACTCTTTCTTATAGGATTATGTTCTTTCTTCTATTTCTCTGCTCATTGAGTTGATGATTGTGCTGAGCTTGCTAATTTTACATTTTTCATATGTGGATTAAAAAGGGTTATGATATTGTGTTTCGGAAATTTCATTTTTCTGTAACAGCTCAATACTCATTCAAAGGAATGAAAAGAGAAAAAAGAAAAATCCCTTCTCAATATATTTTCTTGAGTTATCCTTGTTTTGCATTCTTCCGCGTCGTCATCGTCAGTAATTGATTAATTTGCTGCTGGAAACTGGAGAGACTCGAACAAAATCCTAGCTTATATGGCATCTCCTAGATGTTGAGATATAATGGTTTTATTTTAAACACCTTGGCATGTTTTCGGCAATTATTAGAATTTTCGGCAATCTCGTGCTGGTTCCACAAATTGTTTTCCTTTTTTCTTCGCCACTCCTATTGCATTCTCTTTTTTGGTTTTTTTTTCTTTACTTATATATAGCCCCTACTGTTTTCTCTTCCTGTTTACCACTTTCGATTATTTAAAACTTTTTAGATTCTGTCTCTAATTCTTTACAGTTCTTGTGCTTTGATTTGTCTAATCATTTAAGATGCCATCTTGACGTGGACAGGATATTGTAAGAACTATACATGTGAATTCTGTTATGATGGAATTTTTTTTGCACTTTTGCCTAAATTTTGGGTATGTTCTAAAAAACTAGCAAACAACCTGGAAATTTATACAGCTGGTGTTTTTAGGAATTAGTGTATGTTAGCTAGATTTTTATATTTTATGACAATTCATCAATTGCTTGTAGACAATGATAATAGCAACCTGTCAGCCACTTTTGCTATGTTGTTTATGTTTAGTGTATAACGTTGTTGTGTGATTAAGGCTTCAATGTATAACAGAAATTGAAACATAATTGCTCAAGTTTGAGAAATATATTGCGTACTAATTCTTGGGATGTAATATTAATTACCCAATCCCATTTCTTATAGCTTTTCCTTAGTAACTACCTTTGTTGCTTGATTTTCTATAATTTCTTTCTTTTGTTCTCTGTCGATTTAATCTTTTACAACAATTTCGTCTAGTTAAACAAGAAGTTGGTGTTGTAATTGATGGTACAATTTGCTTTAAACTTTCATATAGTGGATTTTAATTTACTAATGGATTTTTGTTATTTACAATATGCTATTGTTTATAATTTGCAGCCATGTTTACATGGAGATAGGGGTTGTGGTAGCTGGCGAAAAGATTGATGTAGCAACTGTAATTCCAAAGCAGTACACCTTAAAGAAGTTGTGGCAAGATGTAAAGGATGTGTGCTTTGACAAGCCTATAAGACATGCTACCGAAGTGAGAGTTTATGTCATGTTGCCATGGGAAACATCTAAGATGCATGTAAAAACTAACTCTGACCTTCAAGATGCATTCAAAAAGCTGAAACTGAAGAGTTATTCTTGGCTGTTATTCATTATCAGAATGGAGTTAGATGTAACCCATGTTTCTCTGGATCAGAATGAGAATGAAGAGACTCCCACTGGCCAGTTTCTTGTTCCACAAGTTTCTGAGCTTGATTGGTTTGATTTTGCTGAAGTAAATGAATCTGCTTTGCCTGACTTGAATGCTTAAATCAAATCTGTCGTTGGATGTTCTGCTACTGCTGCTGAAGAGATTGAAGGCAACGAAGATGATGATAGCATAGCTGGTGGGTTTGTTAATACTGATGATAGTATACATGTTCCTGATCATGAAAATAATGCAGAGGAAGTGGAATCTGATGTAAGTGATGATGAATTAATTTTAACAACGAAGATGAGTGGGATGCGGGATTGGATGCCTATGAGTCTAGAGATGACAGTGGGGCAGATTTAGACGGTGAAGATGAAAATGTTCAAGCTGCTGCTTGTAGGTATGAAGCAAATTCTGGTGGCTTCGAGTTCACTCCTGATGGTGACAATATTATACTTAGAATTGGACAGCTGTTCAAGATAGCTGATGAGTTCAGAAATGTTGTCAAAGTTTTCACAATAAAAAATGGCTTTAGACTCAAAAGGGTGAAAAATGAGAAGAGTAGGGTGACAATGAAGTGTTCGGCTTCAAGATGTACTTGGAGAATACACACGATTCCAAATTGGAATAAGAAACATTTCCAAATTAAAAGTCATATGCCCGAACATACTTGTGAAAGAAACAGCGAAAACTATGAAGCAAATTTAACATGGATTGCTGCTACATTCCTTTATTTATTCAGAGCTAACACAAAAGTTCCTATTGATGTGCTTGGGTCAGAATTATTCAGAAATTATGGCCTTAGAGCTACTTGGTCAAGACCATAAGGCCAGTTTCACAAAGCTATTCAGGTACATGCATGCAATCTTAGCCTCAAATCTTGGTTCAACAGTGTCGTTAGAAAACGATTGGCTTGGTGGTGGGGTGAATCCTCACTTTAAATTTTTTTTTGTATTCTTTGATGCATGTAGGTTTTTTAAGGTTGTAGGCAGTTCATAAGTGTAAATGGTTGTCACTTAAAGGGTCTGTATAAAGGGGTTTTACTATATGCTATTAGTGTAGATGCCAACTACGACATATATCCACTGGCCATGTGTGTTGTAGAAATTGAAAACACTGAGTCTTGGGTTTATATTATGGAGAAACTTTATGATCAAATAGGCTGTAACGATGGTGAGGGTTTGTGCTTCATGAGTGATAGACAAAAGGGTATATTGAATGCACTTGATAGGGTTTTTCCTTGGGCCATGAGAAGGTATTGTTATAGGCACATATATGCAAGCTTTAAGCTAAAATTTCCAGGAATCTTGCTTAGGAATAAATTTTGGGCAGCATGTAGAAGTGGAAACCAATTGGATTTCGACAATCACATGGCTGAAATTAACAGCATCAGCCCTGCTGCCCATAGGTGGCTGTTACAAATTCCTGTGACATGTTGGTCCAAACATTGCTTTCCCACACAAACCAAATGCTCACATGTCACAAATAATATGACGGAGTCCTTTAATAATTGGATAAGTAGCTTTAGAGGCATGCCAATAGTAAGAATGCTTGAGGAGATTAGGAGAAAGATTATGATCCTCATACATAAAAGACATCAACTGGTCAATACTTGGCAAGATGAGCTGCCTCCACTTGTTAGGAGAAGAGTAATGGAAGCAAGGGTTGAATCTAGGGCATTATCTATAATATTTGGGCACAATAAATCATTTAAAGTCATGGAAAATATCTCCAAGAGGTGTGTTGTAGATCTAGGCAGCAAGCACTGTGATTGTGGGGAGTGGGATATATCAGGCTTGCCTTGCAAGCATGCTATATGCTGTATTGATGCCATTACTCTGTTGAAAAAAAAGTGCATTCATGAAGACCTATCGGCACCAATTATATTAGTGCCAGATGAAAGTAGATGGCCATTACTCTTACATGATAACTTGCTACCACCAACTATCACTGGAGCTGCTCGCAGGCCCCAAACTAAAAGAAGAGAGGATGGTGAAAGAAAACCATTTAAGAGGAGCACAAGTGTAAGATGCTCTAGCTTTGATGAGTGGGGCCACAATGTGAGGAGTTGCAAGTCTATTACCAAACCTGGAAAAAATAAAAAATTGGTGAACTATACCGTTCCTTGAAACTTGTTTTCTAAATTCTTGTTTTCATGCTCAAAATGGTATGATTTAAGTCTTTTCCTTTATCGATCTATAGACTTCAGACGCAGAGAGAATTTCTCATTCATGGCTTCCACTTCATCTTCGACTCCTTCCACTCCTGTTACTCTTTCTTCTACTCTTTCCTTGCCAAATTCATGCACTTCCCATACCGCCAACAAGATTGAAAACCTTGTAGAATACTCCTACATCCCTGAATCCGCCCAAATCAGTGAATCTTCATACCCTCTCATAAGCCCTTACCAACTCTACAAACGCCCCATTTCTTTTACCCGCAGTATCCGTACTCTCATACCCACCCGAAGACCTCACCCTAACGAATATATCCAGTCTTCTCGCCTGGATCAATGTTCACTCCAAGCAACCCCTGCTGAGCAATATGTTACTCTCGAAATACCCTCCGAATTAATTTCCAACTGGAAACGAGAAGGTTTTACCCATCTCCATCTTGGAGGCATCAGATTAATCCTTACCCTTCATGGGCGAAAAGGATTACCAGTTACCGCTCGAATTGCTATGCTTGATACCCGATTCAAACAATACCAAGATGTTGTTATCGGTATTGTCCTCACAACCCTTCATGCAGGAAGTGTTTTACTCACTTTCTGTCCCAACTTCAACCTCTCTCTTCAAGATACCAACCTGCCCACAACCTTGAAAGTCCAGGTTCAGATTCAAGGTGCTGAACAATTTTCCTCTGCAAAAATTGCCACTTTACACCACCAACTGGTCTACAGGCTTCAAAATCACGCCTTAGATCTACCCACTCTAGAACACCACTCTGACACCCTCATGGTATTAGCAGAATCTGACCAGATCCCGACAATTATCTAGATCCCAAGACAAATTCCACGTCATGAGCTCATAAAGCTTATGCCTCTTGAATGGATCTCCAACTATGAACAGTTCCACAATAATACAGCTCCTATTCAGACATCTGAAAGTATGTTTGAAAGACGACAAGATGGAACAGTCAGAATGACTTTTAAACCACCTCCCAGTGCTCCACAAGAGCCTCCTCGGCTCTTCTTTACCTATTCTTCAATGATCACAGCTATTCAGACAGCTCAGGAAGATCTGCCCATTACAGGGTTTAATTCTGAAGGTTACCTTGTTTATCCAGCCAAGCACAACGGCCATTTCCTATGGGATGCCCCTGGTTCCGGCATGTGTGACCCAAATTGTCCCTGCTGGGATGATTGGGAAGAAGCCGATGATTATGCAACCACAAGAAAAAAGAAACCCAAAAAGAAAAAACCTCCTATCCCATGTCACCACTGTGACCCTAAACCACCATCAGATCCTCCACCTCCACCGGCTCCATTACCCATCTACCGAAAAGAACTCAAATGGATTGCCAAACATTACAAATATGAGATTCCATCACAACTCTCACACCCAACACCTATCGTCCAACCACTGGCTTGTATGATGTTTTCCTCTACTTCTTCAAATTACTCTTCTTCCTTCCCTCCTTTAGAACCCCACACAAATTCACAGCGCAATGTTGTGTCCAAACCCTTTATCCCTTCACCTATTACCTCCACTGGCCACCTGGAGCCCCCTAAACCTTTTGAATCAGTCCTCAACTGGCAAACTCAAAATGCCGGGGCACAAAATGATACTTTGTTGCATCTCAATTCAAAAGTTTAGAACATCAGTTTGCGAACTGAACAGATTGAGACAAAAGTTGACTCTATTGCTGCCCAGATGCAACAAATCTACCAAAATCTTCAATCCAAAATTGGTCAACTCGATTCAGAGTTACGAGCCATGCTTGCCCACAGATACAATGGTCTAGAATTTGACCAAAAAGAAAGAGAAATCAGGCGCTTAAAAGCTGAACTTGCTCATATTGAATCTGAAAAACAGAGACCTACTCTTTTTACCACATCTTCTCCCATCCCTTTCATCGGTCCAACTTATCATCCTTTTGCCTCTATGCTTTCTCCTATTAAACAGTATGACCCTTCCAAGTTATTTGGCATGACCCATACTCTTTTTAGAAACAATCCTTTGCCACCACCACCTAAACCTAAACCCAAACCTAGACCGCAGCCTCGACCTGCCCCTCTTCATCCTTCCTCTCTGACCATCCCTGGCCAACCATCTCCTAGTTCTACACCGACATCCCCGCTAGCTCCATTACCACTCCTTACCCAATCCAAGGATAAAGAACCCATGAACCAGTTTACTGCTCACACAGTCACCCATTCATCTACTACAGACGACCAAACTTCTGATTCAAATCTAGCTATTTCAGATAGCCCTACCGAAACTGATACAGAATCTTCAGCATCCACCAGTGTTTCTGAAAAGTCCTATGCTGATATTACCAAAATCCTAATGGCGCAACCTGATCAACCTACCCAAGGCCAAGCCTCTCATACAGAACCATATGTTGATATTCCCTCTGAAGTTGAAGAAGAAATGCCTGAATCTTCTGCCAAGGCCACCCTCCTCCAGCCCAAGCCAATCCATCTAGCCAAAAATCGTCAAATGGCCCATGGTTCACATTTGATGATCTTCCATCTCATAAATGGCGTGACCGACTCAATGAGATGTCTGCCTGGATTGACCTCCAGATGCTAAGAACAGGAGCAACAACTCAATCAGTCCTTAGAGAATTTGCTACTCGTTTCACGGGTGCTCTAAGAGATTGGTTTGATTCATTAGGACAATACCGCCAATTACAGTTTTTTGATCTCCCAGAAGTTTCAAGTGCTCTTGCTGTACTTCATGATCAATTCCTTGGCGACCCTTCTGTAGTCTTTAAAACTGCCAGACGAGACTATCTCAACATGAAATGCTGCTCCCTCAATGCTAAGGATCTTGACTTCCATTATAAGCGAATGTCCCTGCTGTTCTATAAGCTTAATGGATTCAATGAACCGAGATTAAAGCATGTCTTTCTGGCTTCCCTCCCCGAAGAACTCCAACCCGACATCCAGAGACAACTCACAGCATCCAATCTTTCCCTAGACAACATCTCTCTTGGCAAAATCTTCCAGCTTGCCAAAACTTGTCTTGACAAACTTTGCGAACAAAAACAGTTTTTCAAAGAACTGTTGAAAGACAAAGAACCTTTCCGCAGTGCTTGCAAAAAGCCTTATTTGCATATCAAATGCCACAAGAAAAAGGATTGCGATTGCAGTTCAAAGAAAAAACGGCATTTTCAAAACTCCAGAATTTTCATCCAAACCTCACAGATCCCGAAAGCCCTACCGGTTCTTCAGAAAGAAATCTTCCTCCTCCAGAGAATTCAAATGAAAGCAATCAAGCAGATGTTTCATCTGCAAGAGAAAAGGCCACTATGCCAAAGATTGTCCCAACAAAAGAGAAAAATCCATCCGGGTAGTTGAGCATCTTCAAGCAACTATAGACTACTCTCCTGCCAAAGATGAACTGGAATTCTATTTCTCTGAACAAGATGAACCCAATGATGAAACAATGTTCGCACTACAGAATTCCTCTGACTCAGACAATGACCAGTCTCAAGTGATTTTCCACCAACAGTTACTCTCCCTTGATACTACAGTTCCTATCCCATCCATCAAACTCCAGATCTTGCCCTCAAAATTCCAAAGGCCCATTCCAGCAATTGGTCTTATAGATACTGGTGCCCAACGCAGCATATTAAACCCCCATATTCTTCCACCAGAATATTGGACCAAGTTTGAAGAACATTTCAAAGCTGTCAATGACAAACTCTTCACCACCTTTTTGATTTGGACCAAGGTTATTGGTTCAACTCTTCGTAATAAGGATATCTTGTTAGGATTTGACATCCTTCACCAAATCAAACACCTCCAAATCATTCCCACTGGAATCCGAGTCAAGTCCATGTTCAAACCATTCACAGACATTCTGAAACTCTACAATTTGTCTGAAACTCCCCAGTCTTACCAAGATATTTCAACCAAACTTTTGAGTTTCTGTCCAGAGTCCCATTCTGAGTTCACCCATCCAAATCCCTTGTGGAAAAATAAGTCTTTCTTCATTAAGTTACCCTTCAAACTAAATGAAGACATTAACCCAACTAAAGCTACCCATCCAGGAATGAGTCCTTCTGACTTACTCCTAGCCCAACAAGAATGTTCACAATTGTTAGCCCAAGGTTTAATTGAGCCCACAAGTTCTCAATGGGCTTGCCAAGCCTTTTATGTTGAAAAGCATTATGAAATTGTCCGAGGAAAGAAACGCCTAGTCATTGACTACCAGCCATTAAACATGTTTTTACAAGATGACAAATTCCCTTTACCTCGCCGACAAAGCATGTTCACTTTTCTCAAAAATGCCCAAATCTTTTCAAAATTTGATTTAAAATCTGGTTTTTGGCAACTAGGCATTGACCCCTCCGAACGTTACAAAACCGCTTTTTGTATTCCCAATGCCCATTTCCAATGGACCGTCCTACCCTTTGGTCTCAAAACTGCCCCATCCATTTTCCAAAAATCCATGGTCCAAATCTTCCAACCCATTTTGCATCATGCATTGATTTACATTGATGATATCCTGCTTTTTTCAGGCTCACATGATGAACATCACCAGCTGTTAACCCAATTCTATGATATTATCCAAATTCATGGAATCATGTTATCGGCCAAGAAAAGCACCATTGCTACAGATAATATTGAATTCCATGGTATGATCATAAAAGATGGACACTACCAGCCAGGAAAGCACATTGCCCAAGAATTGCTTTACTTTCCAGATCAACAACTTTCCAAAATGCAAATTCAACAGTTTCTCGGCATTATTAATTACATCCGTGATTTCATCCCACATGTGGATCATTATACTCATCATCTTTCGGCTTTATTGAAAAAGAAGCCCCCATAGTGGAATGCTGACCACACAATTGCTGTCACTACCCTAAAGCAGATTGCGCAAAATCCGCCTCCTTTAAAGTTGATTACTGATGGAAAACACATCCTCCAGACAGACGCAAGTGATGAATCATGGGGTGCCATTCTCCTCGAAGAACTCAATGACAAGGAACACTTTATCGCTTACGCTAGTGGACATTTTTCTGACACACAGAAGCACTACCATAGCGTGTTTAAAGAAATCTTAGCGGTAAAAAATGGCATCAAAAAGTTTTAGTATCATCTGATTGGACACCATTTTCTCATCCGAATGGACAGCTCAGCCTTCCCCAATATCTTTCATTTCAAAGGTAAAACTGTTCCCGAAAAAATGTTACTCAGATTAAAAGATTGGTTTTCCAAATATGACTTTTCAGTCAAGCATATAAAGGGATCCCAGAACCTCATCCCTGGTATACTCTCCAGACTCTCCAAACCACAAAACCCTCTCACCCTGTTTTTCACCACCTACCATTTTCCAATTATCTCCATGGCTACCTCACTACCCCCAGAAGCTCTCACCAAGAAAACTTTTCCCTTCAACAAAAACTTCTCTTCTGTTTTTGCCATCCAAGAATTTGCTAGAAAAGCTCTCTTTCGCTTTTTCATGAAAGCCTACCCTTTTCCTTTTTCCACTTTCCACCCAGAAAATATGTTCCTTACAGGTTTAACCCTTGATCCGACCAGAGACACCACTGAAGATGTGTTATGGTACATCTGGTGCCTAACAGTCCTTTATGCAACCAAGTTAGTCCTCCCCATTTCTCCCACTCTGGACCACCTCCTTAATCCAGATAACGCCACCTCTCTTACCTGGACACTACTTGAATGGTTCTCCCCCATCCCATGGTGGAGAAAGAAACTGCAACAACTGTCCGAAATTTACAACCTTGATCGTATGCCTGCCCCTGAAGCACAACTGTTCACATCAGTTTTTATTATTCACAGGCCATACTTCCAACATCCAGACACCAATCTCTTTTGGATTCAAGATCAGGTATATGAATGGTTCACTGCACCACATATAGCTGTGATTGAAAATGACATACAAGACGTCCTGCACAATTACCTTTTCCAATTAAACCACCAACCTCCGCCACTTAAAGATATCTCCCACACCTCCTTAGGTCCCCAACATGACCTTCTCATACCCACTCCATCTGCCATATCTAAACCTAAGTCCACTGGCATCATCATTAAAGAAGAACGACCAGACTACACTGACTTCCTTTACCAGGACTCACAAGACCCATGGGAAGACTTCCTTCCTCTGAGCCAACACCTTCACAAGTTTCCCCAACCAACAATGGATGAACCTGGATCCTCTGAACCAGGACCCTCCACCCAACCTTCCAAACGACCAGCTCAACCATCCAAAGTTGACAAAGCCACCCAAACTTCCCCTAAGTATACTCCAAAGTATACTCCCAGAGACTATAATTGCCCTTATCCACCATGCCGTGGTCCCTCCTGTAAGCATCCAAAGCTCTCCAAAACTTTCTTCCAGAAGCATCCTCACTCTGGTGATACGGACCTAGATGAGACCGAAAGCTCCTCTGAAGACGACTACATGAATCTTCGCTCTCCATAAAGTAGTTTGTCTTGTTGTCATAATGATGTTTCGCTTTATGCTTGTATAATTATTAAAGTTTGCTTTTACTTTAAGCTTTTGCTTTTGCTTTTGTCAAAGTCATGCTTAAAGTCATGCTTTAATTATTAAAGCACTTTTGTCTTTTGTAATAATTAAAATTGTGTCATGATGTATCTTTTGCTTTTGCTTTTGTAAAAGATAGGGGTCCTGTCCTATCTTCCCCGAGAATTCTCCTATATAAAGAGTTCTCCCCTCCTTTGTAAGATAGAAGTTTTCGAGGAAAAAAAAACTTGTGTGTTTTTTTTATAGTTCTAAGAAAGAAAAAGAATAAAGGATTAAATTTGTTGCAAGGATCCTGTGCATCAGAAAACTTTCGATCATTTCTTATCTGGTTTGGTACCTTGTTTTAGACTAAAGCAAAGTCTGTTTTGGGTTGTATAACTTGAGAAAAATGTTTTAAAGGTTTTTTTATTACAGAGGTATATCGGCTGGAAACCCGAGCTTGCGGACTACTGGTCCAAAGTACAGTCTTAACTGTTGTAGTTCTGGTATAACAACGCCACATATCTTTATGGTATCAGAGCTTGTTTGTATCAGGTCTTAGTTACTTGTTTGTAATGAAGTTTGTATATTGCTTTTGTTAGTCTTTGCCTATTTAAATGATGAACTAATATATCTAAATGTAAGATCGAGGAGTGACATCTAGCTGTAACAAAAAAGAAGTTGTCACATGTGGTCCAACCATGAACACTCAGAACAGTGTCCATGAAAATGGTAAGCGTTTCGTGTCTAGTTTATTTTTTAAATTTATACATATATACAAGTTTAATTTCACCACCTGTTTGTTTTACTAATGTTGTAATTCCAAAATAATATGTTACATTTTAATTTTTGTACATTTTATTATGAAGGACAACTTACCTAAGAATGACCATTGCCAAGTTAAAGCATCCAGCAGCATTACGAATACCTTTTTTGTAATTATGGAAAGAGCAGGAGTGAAGCTAATCCCTTCTAACAAATTCTTTTGAGGGATCAGATGATACATCACCTTAACTGTGTGTATATTTCTATATATATTCATATAGTCGTTCACATGCCATCTTCACCATCACCCTAGCAAATGTGTAAGCTTAGTCCGGTGTGTTTGGGAGACAGCAATCCTAATGAGAGTGTAAATGGATAATATTTATATGTCAAGTCGCATTTGGTATTTATACCATGGAGAAGGGCAAGAGAACTGGTTTTGATGGTTTGTTTCATATAGCAGAACATTTAAATTTAAACAGGAGTTCATTTTCACAAGGGCCTTCTTGCACTTGGTAATGTTTCAACGCTCTTAGTGATGATAAAAAGCGAAAAGAAGGCGTACATGTGCCTTTGGGACAACAAACTTACTATTATGTCATGTCTACACTTCTGTAGTTGTGACATGAAGTGATGCTTTATGTAATTGTAAATAGAATATTATGATTATTTTATTATTAGATTGATGATTTGCACTTGTCTTGTTATTTGTATCTACATTATTGTGAACAAAAATAGTGTGATTTCATATCTGGTTAAGGCTCCTCCTACTATTGCTAATGCTGAGTTGTTGGAATGGCCAAAGAAAGATAAGCTACGCTTCCTTCATGATGTGTATGGTGTTGTTGATACCATCAAGTATGTCTTTAACCCATAAATTTTTGCTAATGCAGTTGATAATTTTAGGTGCTCGGATGTCCTAATGTTCTTTTATACTTTCTCTTCAGGTTTTACACTGAATGCTTTGAAATAAAGCTATTGAGAAAAAAGATGTCCAAGAGAAATACTCAAATGCCTTTCTTAGATTTAGCCCTAAATAGTCTTACTTTGTTCTAGTGTTAATATACAATATGGTGCTAATACTTTTTCTTTGTCTAACATAAGAGTTACTACATCTACAAAGTTGCATTAGAATTTTATTTCTTGGGAAATGATTATGAATGGAGTTTTATTTTTATATACCTATTTATGAGAGTTTACTTTGCTATTGATTCATAGGCTATGGTTTAACTTTATATGATATTGGAACTAGTTTTGGACCATAAAGAGTACCATAAAGATACCATAAAGAGTACCATAAAGATACGTGGCATTGTTATACCAGAACTACAACAGTTAAGACTATACTTTGGACCAGTAGTCCGCAAGCTCGGGTTTCCAGCCGATATACCTCTGTAATAAAAAACCTTTAAAACATTTTTCTCAGGTTATACAACCCAAAACAGACTTCGCTTTAGTCTAAAACAGGGTACCAAACCAGATAAGAAATGATCGAAAGTTTTCTGATGCACAGGATCCTTGCAAAAGGCAAGTGCAGAGCATACTTCCTTAAGTTTTCAAAATGAACAAATTTAATCCTTTATTCTTTTTCTTTCTTAGAACTTCATTTGCAGAGAGAGAAGGGAGAGTTTAGAAATTCATGGAAGAAAACACATGAGTTTTTATTTCTTTCAAACTTCTATATCACTTCTATATCTTACAAGGAGGGGAGAACTCTTTATATAGGAGAATTCTCGGGGAAGATAGGACAGGACCCCTATCTTTTATAAAAGCAAAGCAGATGACACAACTTTAATTATTACAAAAGACAAAAGAATTAATAATTAAAGCATGACTTTTGACAAAAGCAAAAGCAAAAGCTTAAAGTAAAAGCAAACTGCAATAATTATATAAGACAAAAGCATAAAGCAAAACATAATTATTACAACAAGACAAACTACTTTATGGAGAGCGGAGATTCATGTAGTCGTCTTCAGAGGAGCTTTCTGTCTCATTTGGGTCCGTATCACTAGAGTGAGGATGCTTTTGGAAGAAAGTTTTGGAGAGCTTTGGATGCTTACAGGAGGGACCACGGCATGGTGGATAAGGGCAATTATAGTCTCTGGGAGTACACTTTGGAGTATACTTAAGGGAAGTTTGGGTGGCTTTGTCAACTTTGGATGGTTGAGCTGGTTGTTTGGAAGATTGGGTTGAGGGTCCTGGTTCAGAGGGGCCAGGTTCATCCATTGTTGGTTGGGGAAACTGGTGAAGGTGTTGGCTCAGAGGAAGGAATTCTTCCCATGGGTCTTGGGAGTCCTGGTAAAGGAAGTCAGTGTAGTCTGGTCGTTCTTCTTTAATGATGATACCAGTGGACTTAGGTTTAGAGATGGCAGATGGAGTGGGGATCATGAGGAGGTCATGTTGTGGACCTAGAGAAGTGTGGGAGATATCTTTAAGTGGCAGAGGTTGGTGGTTCAATTGGCAAAGGTAGTTGTGCAGGACGTCTTGTATGTCATTTTCAATGACAGCTACATGTGGTGCAGTGAACCATTCATATACCTGATCTTGAGTCCAAAAGAGATTAGTGTCTGGATGTTGGAAGTATGGCCTGTGAATAATAAAAACTGATGTGAACAGTTGTGCTTTAGGGGTAGGCATACGTTCAAGGTTATATATCTCTGACAGTTGTTGTAGCTTCTTTCTCCACCATGGGATGGGGGAGAACCATTCAAGTAGTGTCCAGGTAAGAGAGGTGGCGTTATCTGGATTAAGGAGGTGTTCCAGAGTGGGAGAAATGGGGAGGACTAATTTGGTGGCATAAAGGACTGTTAGGCACCAGATGTACCATAACACATCTTCAGTGGTTTCTTTGGATGGATCAAGGGTTAAACCTGTAGGGAACATATTTTCAGGGTGGAAAGTGGAGAAGGGAAAGGGTTCTGTGACAAGGTAAGCTTTCATGAAAAAGCGAAAGAGAGCTTTTCTAGCAAATTCTTGGATGGCAAAGACGGAAGAAAAGTTTTTGTTGAAGGGAAAAGTTTTCTTGGTGAGAGCTTCTGGGGGTAGTGAGGTAGCCATGGAGATAATTGGGAAATGGTAGGTAGTGGAAAACAAGATGAGAGGATTTTCTGGTTTGGAAAGTCTGGAAAGCATATCAGGGATGAGGTTCTGGGATCCCTTTATATGCTTGACTGAAAAGTCATATTTAGAAAACCAATCTTTTAACCTGAGTAACATTTTTTCAGGAACAGTTTTACCTTTGAAATTGAGAATATTGGGGAAGGCTGAACTGTCCATTCGGATAAGAAAATGGTGTCCAATCAGATGATACTCAAAATTTTTGATGCCATTCTTTACCGCTAAGATTTCTTTGAACACGCTATGTTCTTTACCGCTAAGATTTCTTTGAACACGCTATGGTAGTGCTTCTATGTGTCAGAAAAATGTCCACTAGAGTGAGCGATAAAGTGTTCCTTGTCATTGAGTTCTTCGAGGAGGATGGCACCCCATGATTCATCACTTGCGTCTGTCTGGAGGATGCGTTTTCCATCAGTAATCAACTTTAAAGGAGGCGGATTTTGCGCGATCTGCTTTAGGGTAGTGACAGCAATTGTGTGGTCAGCATTCCACTCTGGGGGCTTCTTTTTCAATAAAGCCGAAAGATGATGAGTGTAATGATCCACGTGTGGGATGAAATCACGGATGTAATTGATAATGCCAAGAAACTGTTGAATTTGCCTTTTGGAAAGTTGCTGATCTGGAAAGTGAAGCAATTCTTGGGCAATGTGCTTTCCTGGCTGATAGTGTCCATCTTTGATGACCATACCAAGGAATTCAATGTTGTTTGTAGCAATGGTGCTTTTCTTGGTCGATAACATGTTTCCTTGACTTTGGAGAATATCATAGAATTGAGTTAACAGCTGGCGATGTTCATCATGGGAGCCTGAAAAAAGCAAGATATCATCAATGTAAATTAATGCATGATGCAAAATGGATTGGAAGATTTGGACCATGGATTTTTGGAAAATAGATGGGGCAGTTTTGAGACCAAAGGGTAGGACGGTCCATTGAAAATGGGCATTGGGATACAAAAAGCGGTTTTGTAGCGTTCGGAGGGTTCAATGCCTAGTTGCCAAAAACCAGATTTTAGATCAAATTTGGAAAAGATCTGGGCATTTTTTAGAAGAGTAAACATGCTTTGTCGGCGAGGTAAAGGGAATTTGTCATCTTGTAAAAACATGTTTAATGGCTGGTAGTCAATGACTAGGCGTTTCTTTCCTCGGACAATTTCAGAATGTTTTTCAACATAAAAGGCTTGGCAAACCCATTGAGAACTTGTGGGCTCAATTAAACCTTGGGCTAACAATTGTGAACACTCTTGTTGGGCTAGGAGTAAGTCAGAAGGACTCATTCCTGGATGGGTAGCTTTAGTTGGGTTAATGTCTTCATTTAGTTTGAAGGGTAACTTAATGAAGAAAGACTTATTTTTCCACAAAGGATTTGGACGGGTGAATTCAGAATGGGACTCTGGACAGAAACTCAAAAGTTTAGTTGAAATATCCTGGTAAGACTGGGGAGTTTCAGACAAATTGTAGAGTTTCAGAATGTTTGTGAATGGTTTGAACATGGACTTGACTCGGATTCCAGTGGGAATGATTTGGAGGTGTTTGATTTGATGAAAGATGTCAAATCCTAACAAGATATCCTTATTAGGAAGAGTTGAACCAATAACCTTGGTCCAAATGACACAATTTGGGAAGATTTGAATGCCAATGGGTTTCTTGGTAATCAAAGAGGTGGTGAAGAGTTTGCCATTGACAGCTTTGAAATGGTCTTCAGACTGGGTCCAATATTCGGATGGAAGAATATGGGGGTTTAACATACTGCGTTGGGCACCAGTATCTATAAGACCAATTGCTGGAATGGGCCTTTGGAATTTTGAGGGCAAGATCTGGAGTTTGATGGATGGGATAGGAACCGTAGTGTCAAGGGAGAGTAACTGTTGGTGGAAAATTACTTGAGACTGGTCACTGTCTGAGTCAGAGGAATTCTGTAGTGCGAACACTGTTTCATCATTGGGTTCATCTTGTTCAGAGAAATAGAATTCCAGTTCATCTTTGGCAGGAGAGTAGTCTGTAGTTGCTTGAAGATGCTCAACTAACCGGATGTATTTTTCTCTTTTGTTGGGACAATCTTTGGCATAGTGGCCTTTTCTCTTGCAGATGAAACATCTGCTTGATTGCTTTCGTTTGAATTCTCTGCAGGAGGAAGATTTCTTTCTGAAGAACCGGTAGGGCTTTTGGGATCTGCAAGGTTTGGATGAAAATTCTGGAGTTTTGAATTTTCGAAAATGCCGTTTTTTCTTTGAACTGCAATCGCAATCCTTTTTCTTGTGGCATTTGATCTGCAAATAAGGCTTTTGTAAGCACTTCTGAAAGGTTCTTTGTCTTTTAACAGCTCTTTAAAAAACTGTTTTTGCTCGCAAAGTTTGTCAAGACAAGTTTTGGCAAGCTGGAAGATTTTGCCAAGAGAGATGTTGTCTAGGGAAAGATTGGATGCTGTGAGTTGTCTCTGGATGTCGGGTTGGAGTTCTTCAGGGAGGGAAGCCAGAAAGACATGCTTTAATGTTGGTTCATTGAATCCATTAAGCTTATAGAACAGCAGGGACATTCGCTTATAATGGAAGTCAAGATCCTTAGCATTGAGGGAGCAGCATTTCATGTTGAGATAGTCTCGTCTGGCAGCTTCAAAGACTGCAGAAGGGTCGCCAAGGAATTGATCATGAAGTACACCAAGAGCACTTGAAACTTCTGGAAGGTCAACAAACTGTAATTGGCGGTATTGGCCTAACGAATCAAACCAATCTCTTAGAGCACCCGTGAAACGAGTAGCAAATTCTCTAAGGACTGATTGAGTTGTTGCTCCGGGTCTTAGCATCTGGAGGTCAATCCAGGCAGACATTTCATTGAGCCGGTCATGCCATTTATGAGATGGAAGATCATCAAATGTGAACCATGGGCCATTTGACGATTTTTGGCTAGATGGATTGGTCTGGGCTCAAGGAGGGTGGTTTGTGGCAGAAGATTCAGGCATTTCTTCTTCAAATTCAGAGGGAATATCAACATATGGTTCTGTATGGGAGGTTTGGCCTTGGGTAGGTGGATCAGGTTGAGCCATCAGGATTTTGGTAATATCAGCATAGGACTTTTCAGAGTCACTGGTGGATGCTGAAGATTTTGTATCAGTTTCCATAGGGCTATATGAAACAGCTAGATTTGAATCAGAAGTTGGATCATCTATAGTAGATGAATGGGTGACTATGTGAGCAGTAAATTGGTTCATGGGTTCTTTATCCTTGGATTGGGTAGGGACTGATAATAGAGCTAGTGGTGATGCCAGTATAGAACTAGGAGATGGTTGACCAGGGATGGTCAATGAGGAAGGATGAAAAGGGGCAGGTCGAGGCTGCGGTCTAGGTTTGGGTTTAGGTTTAGGTGGTGGTGGCAAAGGATTGTCTCTGAAAAGAGTATGAGTCATACCAAATAACTTGGAAGGGTCATACTGTTTAATAGGAGAAAGCATAGAGGCAAAAGGATGATAAGTTGGACCTATAGAAGGGATATGAGGAGATGTGGTAAAAAGGGTAGGTCTCTGTTTTTCAGATTCAATCTGAGCAAGTTCAGCTTTTAAGCGTCTGATTTCCCTTTCCTTTTGGTCAAATTCTGGACCATTGTATCTGTGGGCAAGCATGGCTCGTAACTCTGAATCGAGTTGACCAATGCGGGAGTGAAGATTTTGGTGGATTTGCTGCATCTGTGCAGTGATGGAATCAACTTTTGTCTCAAT
Organism: Citrus x changshan-huyou; assembly: GCA_039657385.1. Classification (NCBI taxonomy): domain Eukaryota; kingdom Viridiplantae; phylum Streptophyta; class Magnoliopsida; order Sapindales; family Rutaceae; genus Citrus; species Citrus x changshan-huyou. The sequence continues at coordinate 13,324,465 of CM077549.1, forward strand.
CTGTTCAGTTCGCAAACTGATGTTCTCAACTTGTGAATTGAGATGCAACAAGGTATCATTTTAGGCCCTGGCATTTTGGATTTGCCAGTTGAGGACTGATTCAAAGGGTTTAGGGGGCTCCAGGTGGCCAGTGGAGGTAATAGGTGAAGGGACAAAGGGTTTGGACACAACATTTCATAGAGAATCTGTGTGGGGTTCCAAAGGAGGAAAGGAAGAAGAGTAATCGGAAGAGGTAGAGGAAAACATCATACAAGCCAGTGGTTGGACGATAGATGTTGGGTTTGGGAGTGGTGATGGAAACTCAGATTTGCAATGTTTTGCAATCCATGTGAGTTCTTTGCGGTAGATGGGTAATGGAACTAGTGGAGGTGGAGGATCTGATGGTGGTTTAGGGTCACAGTGGTGACATGGGACACGAGGTTTTTTCTTTTTGGGTTTCTTTTTCCTTGTGGTTGCATAATCATCATCGTCTTCTTCCCAATCATCCCAGCAGGGACAATTTGGGTCGCACATACCGGAACCACGGGCATCTCATAGGAAATGGCCATTTTGCTTGGCTGGATAAACAGGGTAACCTTCAGAATTAAACCCTGTTATGGGCAGATCTTCCTGAGCTGTTTGAACAGCTGTGATCATTGAAGAATAAGTAAAGGAGAGCCTAGGAGGCTCTTGTAGAGCACTTGGAGGTGGTCTAAAAGTCATTCTAACTGTTCCATCTTGTCGTCTTTCAAACATACTTTCAGATGTCTGAATAGGAGCTGTATTATTGTGGAACTGTTCATAGTTGGAGATCCATTCAAGAGGCATAAGCTTTATGAGCTCATGACGTGGAATTTGTCTTGGGATCTGGATAATTGTCGGGATCTGGTCGGATTCTGCTAACACCATGAGGGTGTCAGAGTGGTGTTCTGGAGTGGGTAGATCTAAGGCGTGATTTTGAAGCCTGTAGACCAGTTGGTGGTGTAAAGTGGCAATTTTTGCAGAAGAAATTTGTTCAGCACCTTGGATCTGAACTTGGACTTTCAAGGTTGTGGGCAAATTTGGGTCTTGGAGAGAAAGGTTGAAATTGGGATAGAAAGTGAGTAAAACACTTCCTGCATAAAGGGTTGTAAGGACAGTACCGATAACAGCATCTTGGTATTGTTTGAACCGGGTATCAAGCATAGCAAGGCGAGCTGTAACCGGTAATCCTTTTCTCCCATGAAGGGTAAGGATTAATCTGATGCCTCCAAGATGGAGATGAGTGTAGCCTTCTCGTTTCCAATTAGAAATTAACTCTGAGGGTATCTCGAGAGTGACATATTGCTCAGCAGGGGTGGCTTGGAGAGAACATTGATCCAGGCGAGAAGACTGGATATATTCTTTAGGGTGAGGTCTGCGGGTAGATATGAGAGTACGGATACTGCGGGTAAAAGGACTGGGGCGTTTGTATAGCTGGTAAGGGCTGAGGAGGGGGTATGATGATTCACTGATTTGGGCGGATTCAGGGATGTAGGAGTATTCTACAAGATTTTCAATTTTGTTGGCGGTATGAGAAGTGCATGATTTTGGCAAAGAAAGAGTAGAAGAAAGAGTAATAGGATTGGAAGGAGTCGAAGAGGAAGTAGAAGCCATGAATGAGAAATTCTCTCTGCGCCTGAAGTCTATAGATCGATAAGAAAAAGACTTAAATCATACCATTTTGAGCATAAAGATTGAAGATTTAGAAAAAACTTTCAAGGACGAGTTATGTAAGTGTCGTAAAATATGTACTTATTTTGAGCATTGGATTTTGTCAAAGCATTGAAACTGAACTAGTATACCATGGAATTTTAAAGTTTACAAAATGGTTGAAAACACTCTTGCCAAGGGTGGCATTGTCTCCAGAGAGCTTGGTCTAGTTAAAGGTGGAACGACTCACATTGCCTTTGTGAAGGATCTTGATGGTTATATTTTTTATCTCATCTAGAGAGGTCCAACTCCTGAATCACTCTGTCAAGTAATGCTTCACATTGGCGATCTAAATCACTCCATTCAAGTTCTATGAAAAGGTAGTATGACAAAATGGAATTAATTATAATACTAAGATGAGATTTGTGAATGTAACAATAATAAAAAAAAGCAACCCTATAGAAATTATGTGTGCGTCTACCAATTACGTTAACTACATCAATGGGTTTTATAAGTAAATTTTTTTTGTTTTACATGAACAGGGTCCGGAAAAAAATATTGAAAAATTGGAGTGTGGCTATTATATCTTAAGGAACATGAAGGAAATAATAGCAAGCGTTAATTTCTTAATGAAAAACATAAGTTGATGATATGATATATTAACTTTCTTTTATTCCGTATATGTGACATTATTTTTGAAGTTTGACTATATTAATCTTGTGATTAACAGTTTAATGGAAAGAAAGCATATACCCAAGATGAACTAGATGAGTTCATTTGGAGTGGGCTAACCATTGTTCCGACGTCCTTGTTGCATCAACAAAATAGTTAGTGTGAGTACGAAACTACAAATATTATTTGTTGCAAATTGTTGAAATAAAAGTTGTAGTGTCAAAATATAATGGTTGCTCTTAAGGATTGTAGTGTAGATGTATGCATTTGATTACATTGGGTATTTTAATTGATTCTGCATAGACTGGTTTGCTCGGTTTAGGTTGGATTGTTGTTGGGTATATTGCTAGAACTAGAGCGCTATTGGAAGATGGTGGGTAGCTAGGTATGGGGTAGAGTGTTGCTGGCTATGTGGCTAGAATTAAAGTGTTGTTAGAAGATGGCATTGGTGCCAGAAGTCTTGTTAGAAATCTTGCTATTGGAATAGTTACATTAAGCTTTGGAAGTTTTGTTGAGTAGCTTAGCTTGGTGGCTGGAATTTTAATTGTTTTTCATGAAGTTTGAGTGGAATTTAGTTGTTGCATTATATTTTGGAAGGTTCTGTGAATTTTGGATGGTTTATTATGTATTAATGTTGATCACATTGGATATTAGATGTATTTTGCAATTAATTTGTTGGATTTAATTAATATTAATTAATATTAATTGCTTTAATTTTTTGATGATATTCATTTTATAAATGAATTAAAATTGTAAACAGGAACTCATCAATATATTATAATTATAATATAATTTTTTTTAAATCAAAGTTTTATGAGGGGAAATATCCATCATAGATTCTATAAATTTACTCGCCAAAATATACCAATTTTTACGCCAAAATTAAATAATAAATTTAGAAATGATAATTCAATTTCCAACCAAAAATAAATAAAAAAAGACACAAAAATTTAAACAAATTTTAATTTTAATTCAATTATTTTTTCAAATTAAAAAAGTTGTGTGACAGATATATGAATGTGACAAATATTGTGCAAATTTTATTGAACTCGCAACTGCACGAATCTATTGTAGAATAGATTAATGGTGACGAGTGTCGATCCCACGAGGATGTGGATTTTAATTAGGGAAAAGGACAAACACACCCCCAACGTTTAGGTAGAGGGACAAAAACCTCCCTAATGTTTTAAAAAAGACATTTACACCCCAATTTATTATAATTTTACCATTATACCCTTCTAGCATATAAAAAAATTATTAGATTATCCAATTTATCTATATATTGTTAATAAAATTATAAATATACCCTCATTGCCTCATTCCTCTATTTATCAATAACCAATTTTAAAGAAAGACATCTACACACTTAAAAAAAATTGTAAATAAATTATAATTTATAAAAAATTGGTTATGAATACCATAATAAATAACATAGAAAATTGGTTATAAATGTACAAGTTTAAATGATTGACATGTGGAGAATTGTTAAATATACAAGTTTAAAGTTTAAATAAAATTGGTTATTAATAACCAATTTTTATTTTTTAAATTATAATTTATTTACAATTTTTTTAAGTAGAACCCATGAACCAGTTTACTGCTCACACAGTCACCCATTCATCTACTATAGATGATCAAACTTCTGATTCAAATTTAGCTGTTTCAGATAGCCCTACCGAAACTGATACAGAATCTTCAACATCCACCAGTGACTCTGAAAAGTCCTATGCTATTATTACCAAAATCCTGATGGCCCAACCTGATCAACCTACCCAAGGCCAAACCTCTCATACAGAACCATATGTTGATATTCTCTCTGAAGTTGAAGAAGAACTGCCTGAATCTTCTGCCACAAACCACCCTCCTCCAGCCCAGACCAATCCATCTAGTCAAAAATCGTCAAATGGCCCATGGTTCACATTTGATGATCTTCCATCTCATAAATGGCGTGACCGACTTAATGAGAGAATGTCCCTGCTGCTCTATAAGACTTCAGGCACAGAGAGAATTTCTCATTCATGGCTTCCACTTCCTCTTCGACTCCTTCCAATCCTGTTACTCTTTCTTCCACTCTTTCTTTGCCAAAATCATGCACTTCTCATACTACCAACAAAATTGAAAATCTTGTAGACTATTCCTACATCCCTGAATCCGCCCAAATCAGTGAATCTTCATACCCTCTCATCAGCCCTTACCAGTTATACAAACGCCCCAGTTCTTTTACCCGCAGTATCCGTACTCTCATTTCTACCCGCAAACCTCACCCTAAAGAATATATCCAGTCTTCTCGCCTGGATCAATGTTCTCTCCAAGCAACCCCTGCTGAGCAATATGTCACTCTCGAAATACCCTCCGAATTGATTTCCAACTGGAAACGAGAAGGTTTTACCCATCTCCATCTTGGAGGCATCAGATTAATCCTTACCCTTCATGGGAGAAAAGGATTACCAGTTACCGCTCGAATTGCTATGCTTGATATTCGGTTTAAACAGTACCAAGATGCTGTTATCGGTACTGTCCTCACAACCCTTCATGCAGGAAGTGTTTTACTCACTTTCTATCCTAATTTCAACCTTTCTCTCCAAGACCCAAATTTGCCCACAACCTTGAAAGTCCAGGTTCAGATTCAAGGTGCTGAACAAATTTCTTCTGCAAAAATTGCCACTTTACACCACCAACTGGTCTACAGGCTTCAAAATCATGCCTTAGATCTACCCACTCCAGAACACCACTCTGACACCCTCATGGTGTTAGCAGAATCCGACCAAATCCCGACAATTATCCAGATCCCAAGACAAATTCCACGTCATGAGCTCATAAAGCTTATGCCTCTTGAATGGATCTCCAACTATGAACAGTTCCACAATAATACAGCTCCTATTCAGACATCTGAAAGTATGTTTGAAAGACGACAAGATGGAACAGTCAGAATGACTTTTAAACCACCTCCAAGTGCTCCACAAGAGCCTCCTCGGCTCTCCTTTACTTATTCTTCAATGATCATAGCTGTTCAAACAGCTCAGGAAGATCTACCCATTACAGGGTTTAATTCTGACGGCTACCCTGTTTATCCAGCCAAACACAATGGCCATTTCCTATGGGATGCCCCTGGTTCAGGCATGTGTGACCCAAATTGTCCCTGCTGGGATGATTGGGAAGAAGACGATGATTATGCAACCACAAGGAAAAAGAAACCCAAAAAGAAAAAACCTCCTGTCCCATGTCACCACTGTGACCCTAAACCACCATCAGATCCTCCACCTCCACCAGCTCCATTACCCATCTACCGAAAAGAACTCAAATGGATTGCCAAACATTGCAAATCTGAGATTCCATCACCACTCTCACACCCAACACCTATCGTCCAACCACTAGCTTGTATGATGTTTTCCTCTACTTCTTCAGATTACTCTTCTTCCTTTCCTCCTTTGGAACCCCACACCGATTCCCAACGAAATGTTGTGTCCAAACCCTATATCCCTTCACCTATTACCTCCACTGGCCACCTGGAGCCCCCTAAACCTTTTGAATCAGTCCTCAACTGGCAAACTCAAAATGCTAGGGCACAAAATGATACTTTGTTGCATCTCAATTCAAAAGTTGAGAACATCAGTTTGCGAACTGAATAGATTGAGACAAAAGTTGATTCCATCACTGCACAGATGCAGCAGATCCATCAAAATCTTCACTCTCGAATTGGTCAACTCAATTCAGAGTTACGAGCCATGCTTGCCCACAGATACAATGGTCCAGAATTTGACCAAAAAGAAAGCGAAACCAGGTGCTTAAAAGCTTAACTTGCTCAGATTGAATCTGAAAAACAGAGACCTACCCTTTTTACCACATCTCCTCATATCCCTTTCATCGGTCCAACTTGTCATCATTTTGCCTCTATGCTTTCCCCTATTAAACAGTATGACCCTTCCAAGTTATTTGGTATGACTCATACTCTTTTTAGAGACAATCCTTTGCCACCACCACCTAAACTTAAACCCAAACCTAGACCACAGCCTCGACCTACCCCTCTTCATCCTTCCTCTCTAACCATCCTTGGCCAACCATCTCCTAGTTCTACACCGACATCACCGCTAGCTCCATTATCAGTCCCTACCCAATCCAAGGATAAAGAACCCATGAACCAGTTTACTGCTCACACAGTCACCCATTCATCTACTATAGATGATCAAACTTCTGATTCAAATTTAGTTGTTTCAGATAGCCCTACCGAAACTGATACAGAATCTTCAGCATCCACCAGTGACTATGAAAAGTCCTATGCTGATATTACCAAAATCCTGATGGCCCAACCTGATCAACCTACCCAAGGCCAAACCTCTCATACAGAACCATATGTTGATATTCCCTCTGAAGTTGAAGAAGAACTGCCTGAATCTTCTGCCACAAACCACCCTCCTCCAGCCCAGACCAATCCATCTAGTCAAAAATCGTCAAATGGCCCATGGTTCACATTTGATGATCTTCCATCTCATAAATGGCGTGACCGACTCAATGAGATGTCTGCCTGGATTGACCTCCAGATGCTAAGAACAGGAGCAACAACTCAATCAGTCCTTAGAGAATTTGCTACTCGTTTCACGGGTGCTCTAAGAGATTGGTTTGATTCGTTAGGACAATACCGTCAATTACAGTTTGTTGATCTCCCAGAAGTTTCAAGTGCTCTTGCTGTTCTCCATGATCAATTCCTTGGCGACCCTTCTGCAGTCTTTGAAGCTGCCAGACGAGACTATCTCAACATGAAATGCTGCTCCCTCAATGCTAAGGATCTTGACTTCCATTATAAGCGAATGTCCCTGCTGTTCTATAAGCTTAATGGATTCAATGAACCGACATTAAAGCATGTCTTTCTGGCTTCCCTCCCCGAAGAACTCCAACCCGACATCCAGAGACAACTCACAACACCCAATCTTTCCCTAGACAACATCTCTCTTGGCAAAATTGGTAGTGTCGTTAAGGTGCACCAAATTTAAAACCTTACCATTAATATAAATAATTAGTACAGAGCGAGTAAGGATCGATCCCACAGAGACTATGTTAGTTATATTTATTATTAACTCCAAAGCAAGATTTAAAATAAAATAATAGTAATAGTAATAATAATAATAATAGTAATAATAATATAAATTAATCTAACTAAAGAAAATGCCAATTAAAAATAAAAAGAGGGGTTTATGAATTTTTAACTAAATAGTAAGAAATAAAGAAATTAAAATTACGAACAAGAATTTAATAAAAACTCTAATTAAAGGAGAAAGAAATAATAATGATGAAAACTTTGGTTAAAGGATCATTCGCCACCACCAAACATGCACATAATATATCAATTCTATTATCAATTTATATTAAAACTATCAACCATAGACAACAATAAGCTCTGTTAGTCTCAATCTTTCCTTAGTGTGTCGTTAGGTAAAATAAGCTCTTCACCTAATCTTTAACCATTAAATAATTTAAAACAAGCTCTTTAAATTTAAGATAATGGAAGCATTAAACAAAGAAAGATATTAGGTTGATCTAGGCAATAAACACACAAGCTCGGATTATTTAACCTAGGTTATGTTCTTCAATTGAAATCACTAATTCCAACCTGCTACTAATGATTAAAATATCAAGACAATTACGGATCAAGAATTTTAATCTAGCAATAATATTTATTCAAGTCCTATTTAATTGGCCACTCAAATAAAACAAGAATAAACCATGAACATTAATTATAGAAGAACATAAACAATCTCAATTAAATAAATTGAATGATAGAATTTAATTGCATACCATGAACATTAATCACCCTCAACCAAATAAAAATTTAGCCTAACATAATTGAATTGGGAATAAGAGAATTGACAAAACCAATCATGGAGATTAATTCAAGCGGCTGCCTTTTTCCTCAATTGAATTCCTTCTGGCGTCTTCCTTGTTTTTTTTTTTTTTTTCTTCTTGCGGCTGCAATCTCAAATTCTCTTGCTCCAATTGCGTCTGCCCTCTTCTCTCAAAGTCTCTTGCTGCCCGAATTCTTCTTTTTTTTTTTATTGCTTCCGCTTGATCCTATTTATAATGCTTTCAATTGTGGCTTTGTTTAAATCCTTGCCTGGAGAGAATTAAATTCCAAGCTCAAAACCGCCACCTCATGCTTCAATTAATAAGCCAATAATGATTTCCTAAAGCCAAAAGGCTTTATTCTCTTTCCTTTCACGTGGGCACTTTTGGTTTGCAATCTTTGTTTTCCAATTTTGCTTTCAAGTGATGGCTTGGCTTGTTAATTGGCTTGGCTTCCTTTTTTACTTCCATTTTTTTAATTTTAGCTCCATGTGCAACATTAATTTTGCTCGGCCCATACAAGCTTTAATTAAATTTATTTTCTAATTCTTTCCAATTCTTGGTCTCTTGTGCACTTTTGTCTCTCAATCTTCAATCAAATTTCTTTCATGAATGCTCCAATTTAATTTCTCTTTAATTCCAGAATATACCTAAAATAACAAAATAAATAAAACTAAGATAAAAATTAACACAATAAAATATAATTTACTAAATTAAAAATTAACTAAAATAACTAAAATATTTAAAACCAAAACAAGAAAAAGATAGAGAAATTAATAGCAAAATATATGGAAAATATACACTTATCAAAAATCTTCCAGCTTGCCAAAACTTGTCTTGACAAACTTTGCGAGCAAAAAACGGTTTGTACTTATAAATTGGCAAACAGGGTCGTTTATAGTCAGATTCCCGAGACTATATCGTGCATGCTCTTTCTGGAATAATGGCCATAACTGGAGAATCGCTCCTTGTACATATCCACTGGGATGCGTTTCAAGAGACAAAAGGATATCATCCAATGACTCCTTATTCAAGCCATCCCTAATGAATTGAATCTTATCTTCCCTGTTATCAGACACCATTCCTAAAGACATAAGTTTTTATTGCATCTCATTCTGGCACATTTATGACAAGCAACAGAAATTCTTCGAACTCTTCGTTTTCTTGCATAATTTCCTTTACCATAACTAGCTATGTATGTAATAAATTTTGGAGGTAACTCACCTGCCAATCGTACTTTAGCATCGATTAACCAATGGATGTCAGCAGGTATGTTATTCCTCATGAGCAATCGCATGCGTTCGGACTGAGCTTTATAGATTGTGAAGGGATTCTAAGGAAGTGAAGGGAATCGATTGTGAAGTTTTGCTAGAATCTCGTTTCTGTCCATACCTTCACCTCAGAATATCAATTATTACGGGAAACTGAAGTAACCGACTTGATTGTCACGGAGTACCGTTATCCGCCACTTCACCGGGGTAACAAACTAAAGCACACAAACAAAGAAAAATAAACTAAAACACATAAATTACAATCCTCCTTTTATTGAATTTACCTCAAGCTCTAACTGGATGTTGTAGACACTTCTCTCAATGTCTCTGAGTTGGCTTTCTAAATCCTCAACATAGGATACTAACTCTGGTGGCTGCAGAGCCCAAATACGATGTGTTTTACAAAATCGAATCTGCCTTTTCAGATGAGATTTTACACGTTGAAGTGGTTTAAGAATGTCCAGGAGGAACTGTTTAGCTATGGCACTCATGATTAACAATGATAAGAGAAAACTTAATGGTTAAACAAACACACTTATGCAAAAATAATTTCAATTAGCAAAAGAATAATAAAAAGAAAGAAAAAAAATCAAATCACCGAAAAGAAAGAAAAAAAAACTCAATTCAAATCCGGTGGGTCACTTAAATTTATTTCGATATCCTCTCCATGTGGTTGGTACTCTAGATATAGCTTTAATCTTTGACCATTAACTTTAAATGTGACACTGTTCTTTGGGTCCTTAATTTCAATTGCCCCATATGGAAAAACAGTATGAACAATAAAAGGGCCAGACTATCGAGAGCGTAACTTACCTGGGAATATGTGCAAGCGAGAATTGAATAAAAACACTTTTCTGACCTGGAGTGAATGATTTTCTCATAATTTGCTTGTCATGGAAGACTTTCATTCGCTGCTTGTAAATTTTGGCATTTTTGTATGCATCATTGCGAATTTCTTCAAGTTCTGCCAGGTGTAATCTTCTTTCTGAGCTAGCTTGCTGCATGTCAAAGTTGAATTTCTTGATGGCCTAATATGCACGATGCTCGAGTTCCACAGGTAGGTGGCAAGCTTTTCCATACACTAGCCTGTAGGGTGACATCCCAATCGGGGTCTTAAAAGTCGTTCTATATGCCCATAATGCATTATCAAGTCTTAATGACCAATATTTTCTGTTTGGTCTCACCGTCTTTTCTAATATGTGCTTTATTTCTTGATTGGAGATCTCAACTTGGCCACTGGTTTGCGGATGATATGGGGTCGCCACTTTGTGAATGATTGAATACTTTGTCAAAAGAGCTTTGAATGCTTTGTTACAAAAGTGGGCACCACCATCACTAATTATTGCTCGAGGGAATCCAAAGCGTAAACAATGTTGCTTTTCAAAAATTCTATCACCACCTTGTGATCATTGGTTCTGCATGGAATTGCTTCTACCCATTTCGATACGTAGTCAACAGCAACCAATATGTATTGATGGCCAAAAGAATGGGGAAAGGGTCCCATGAAGTCGATACCCCATACGTCAAAAATCTCAACCACTAAAATTAGATTTAGTGGCATCATGTTCCTTCGTGTAATGCTTCCCATTCGTTGACACCTATCACATGAAGAACAAAAAGTGTAGGCGCCTCAAAATATAGTTGGCCAATAGAAACCACATTGTAAAACTTTAGTCGTTGTTTTCTTAGCGCTGAAATGGCCTCCAGAAGCTTGTTCATGGAAGAATGAAATGATAATTTGAATTTCACTTTCTGGGACACATCGTCTAACAATTTGATCTGCAGAATACTTGAACAAATACGAGTCATCCCAAAAGAAATTCTTTATTTCTGCAAAAAATTTGGTCTTGTCTTGCTTAGTCCAATGCTCTGGAAGTTGACCTGTAACAAGATAATTAACGATATCAGCATACCACGGTAATACTTCCACACTCATCAATTATTCATCTGGGAATGACTCATTCAATGTTAATGGTTCTGTAATTGTGTCAAACTGGAGACGAGAGAAATGGTCTGCCACAACATTTTTTTTGCCTTTCTTATCTTTAAATTCCAAGTCGAATTCCTGCAAAAGTAACACCCAACCAATTAATCTAGCTTTTGTATCTTTCTTTGTGAGAAGATATTTAAGAGCAGCATGATCTGTGAATATAATTATTTTACAACCAATGAGATAAGATCGAAATTTCTCTAATGCAAACACTACTGCTAGCATTTCTTTTTCAGTAGTTGAATAGTTTAACTGTGCATCATTCAATGTCATACTAGCATAGTAAATAACATGGGGAATTTGATCAACTCTTTACCCTAAAACTGCTCCTACTGCATAATCAGATGCATCACACATGAGCTCGAATGGTAAGCTCCAATTTGGGGGCTGAATGATGGGTGATGATGTCAACAACTGCTTTAATTTTTCAAATGCCACAAGACATGAATCATCAAAGACAAAAGGTACATCCTTAGCAAGTAGATTGCATAAGGGTCTAGAAACTTTGCTAAAATCTTTAATGAAATGTCTATAAAAACCAGCATGCCCAAGGAAAGATCTTACTTCTCTGACTGTTTTAGGTGGAGAAAGATTGGAAATGAGATCTACCTTGGCTTTGTCAACCTCAATACCTTTGCTCGAAATGATGTGACCGAGAACAATACCTTATTTTACCATAAAATGGCACTTCTCCCAATTTAAGACTAAGTTCTTCTCAATACATCTCTGCAGAACTAGTGTTAGATGATGTAAACATTGATCAAATGAATCACCAAAGACAGAAAAGTCATCCATAAAGACTTCAAGGAATTGTTCAACCATTACATAATCCAAATGGCATCCTCCTATATGCAAATGTACCAAAAGGGCAAGTGAAAGTAGTTTTCTCCTGATCTTTTGGTGCTATGGGGATCTGATTGTATCCTGAGTAGCTATCTAGAAAGCAATAAAATTCATGGCCTACTAATCTATCAAGCATTTGATCGATAAATGGTAAGGAAAATGGTCTTTACGTGTGACAGAATTCAACTTTCTATAATCAATGCATACACGCCATCCTGTAGTCACTCTAGTGGGTATCAATTCATTATCGGCATTTGTAACTACTGTGACTCTTGACGTTTTGGGGACAACTTGCACAGGACTGACCCATGAACTATTAGAAATGGGGTAAATGATACATGCGTCTAATAGCTTAAGGACTTCAGTTCTAACAACTTCTTTCATATTAGGATTTAACTGACGTTGCATTTTCCTAGTAGGTTTAGCATTTTCATCAAGGTGAATGTAATGCATGCAGTCTACTGGGTTTATACCTTTTTTGTTTGCTATGGTCCATCCTAATGCTCCTTTGTGCTATTTTAAAACATCCAACAACTTAACTTTTTGTTCGTCATTGAGGGATGATGAGATGATTACCGGCATAGTACTTTCTTCTCCCAAAAATGCATATTCCAATGTGTTGGGTAATGGTTTGAGCTCGAGTTTCGGTGGTGATTCTGATGATGGGATGAGTTTTTTCTCTGATGGTGCTAGTTATTCAACTCTTGACTTCTATTTATTAGTGTCCATGGATGGTGCTGAGTCAAGCAGGGCGTTGATCTCATCAACTGATCTGTCAATATCAAAATCAAAACCAAAGTGAGTTAAACATATTTGTAAAGGGTCATCACTAAGGTTTGAAATAAAAGTGTCATCAACTAATGCTTCAATTAAATCCACATTAACAATTCCATCATCTGCATTATGAGGTTGTTTGGCAATGTTGAAGATGTTCAACTCCATAGTCATGTTGCCGAAGGACAACTACATATTTCAAGTCCTGCATTGAATGTGAGCATTCGCAGTTGCCAAGAAAGGTCGGCCGAGGATAATGAGGATGTGCTTCCTTGAATCCTGGATTGGTTGAGTGTCAATTACAATGAAATCAATAGGAAAATAAAACTTGTCTACCTGGATAAGCACGTCCTCTACAATACCACGAGGTATTTTTGTGGACCGATCTGTAAGTTGTAACACTACTGGAGTTGGGTGTAATTCTCCTAGTCCAAGTTTCACGAATACAGAGTAAGGCAACAAATTTACACTAGCTCCTAAATCCAACAAAGCATTCTCAATTGTGTGGTTCCCTATACAACATGAGATAGTGGGGGAGCTTGGGTCTTTGCATTTTAAAGGAATTTTGTGTTGGAGTATAGAACTAACGTTTTCTGTTAAAAATGTCTTCTTTTGAACGTGAATATTTCTTTTTTTAGTACAAAGGTCTTTAAGAAACTTGGCATAAGATGAAACTTGTTTTATAGCATCAAGTAAAGAGATGTTAACACTTACCTGTTTGAAGATTTCAAGAATCTCACCTGTGGATTTTTCCTTCTTTCTTTAGGTAACCTCTGAGGAAATGGAGCTTTGGGAACATATTCTCGTGGGTTGGTTTCTTCTTTCTCTTCCGATGGTGAGTCCTCAACATTCACAGGTACAATTTGATTTTCTTTTGTCACCGGCATCTCCACTTTGTTGTCGACTTCTTTTCCTTTTCGTAAGGTCATGACTGCTTTGATCTCTCCATGCTGCTGTGGTGAACTGGTACTTGCTTCATGTACTCCTTTAGGATTAGGCACTGGTTGACTTGGAAATTTACCTTTCTCAACAGTTATTACCAACGTCTGAACTAAAGAAGCAAGTTGTCCTACCATCTTCTCGAGGCTTGAAACTGATTGGGCTTGTGAGTTAAAGCCTACTCTCATCTCATTTCGTAGTCCATCAATGGTGCGGTTCTGTTGCTCAATCATAGAGTGAGTAACATTCTTGAAATTCTGGAATGCACCCTCCCATGATCTGGGTTGAGAGTAGTTCTGGTTCTGATTGTATGATCTAAATGGTGGCTGAGAGGCTTGAGGAATTTGAGGAATTTGTTGCATTGGTGGAGCTGGAGCTGCTGGTCCATTCTATTGGAATCCTTGAGACCATGAAAAATTGGGGTGGTCTCTCCATCTAGGATTATATGTGTTGGAGTATGGGTTGTAATTTGATGGCTTTCTCATTACACCTATGGCATTGGCTTGATCTGAGTATGAGTCATGGTCATGTGGTTCTGTTGATTTAGCAGTCGTTAACGATGCTATTTGTCGAGAGAGACCTTCACCATCTCCTTGACTTCTTTGATTCCCGAAGTTGACTCGCCAATGTGAACCTCATTCACTCCTTTAATTCTTTTAGTATTCCTGAGTGATCGACTCTGTTGTTGGGAATTATCTGCTTGTCGCTGGAAGAATTCCCAAATCTCTGATGCACTTTTTGACATTAGCTCTCCTCCACTTGTTGCCATTAGTCATTCTGGCACATTCGGCAATAATCTCTCCAAAAAGTATTGGTATTGGTGCCATTTCTCGTACTCATGGTGTGGACACTTCAAGAGTAGCCCATTGAATCGCTCCCATGTTTCGAAAAACTGCTCATCTTCTCTCTAGGTAAACTCTGAAATTTCCCTGCGAATAGCATTGGTTTTATGCAATGGAAAATATTTATTCAAAAATTTAGTTACCATTTGTTCTCATGATGTAATGCTATTAGCAGGCAAAATATTTAACCATGAACGAGCTCTATCCTTTAAAGAAAATGGGAATAATCTAAGTTTAACATCATCATCTGAAAAATTCTCATATTTAAATGTTTGACAAACAGTATGAAAATCATTCAAATGATTATATGGGTCCTCATTTTCTAGGCCATAGAATGTTGGGAGACAATTTAGCACACTAGGTTTTAGTTCAAAACTCCTAGCAGCTACATTTGGGTATCTTATGCATGATGTGCTCAAATTAGCTAAAGAACTGAAGTAGTCCTTAAATGGCCTCTCTTGTGGTTGTGGTTGTTGCAAATCCATTTTATTTTTAACGTGTTTGTGTGTGCGCAGTGTTTTTTCTAATTTAAGGTCTATAAGCTCAAGATTAGGTAATAATGACCTTCGACCATGCATGCAAAGAACACAAAATAAATGGGAACAAAACAAATAAAAATAAAGAAGAAATAGAAATTATGGTACTAACATTATCACGCTGTTACAACTTTTCTATAAAAAACACACTTAAAAAAAATAAATTAATAAGATAAACAAAAAATTACAAAGAAAAATAACTTAAAAATTAAATTGCAGAATTGTAAAGAATAGAGAAAGAAAAGAAATTATTACCTCTAAATGCAGATTCACTTTTTTTTTTAATAAGAAAACAAATAAAAGAAATTATTCACAAAAATTAATTCTACGAATTAAAATAACTTACCTCCCCGGCAACAGTGCCAAAACTTGTTGTGCAAATTTTATTGAACTCGCAAGTGCACGAATTTATTGTAGAATAGATTAATGGTGACGAGTGTCGATCCCACGAGGAGGTAGATTTTAATTATATGTAGAATTAATTTTATATGAGGGTGGTTGGATTTGTGGTGAAAGTGACTTAGATTATCCTAAAATTGAAATTGAAATGGCGAGAATAAATTGAAGAGAAATCTATTGAAATGACGTACTTGGGTATCTGGATCCGTATCAACATGTACCATGGGCTAAATATTCTGTATTAGTGCCAATTAAATCATGAGGGGGGAATCCACACCTCATGAACCACACTCTAATTAATATGGTGCTAAGGGCTTATCGTGCCAAATAATAATAACCTTGTACTAGGGAGCCGGTGAAACCAGGGCGGTATCTAAACAAGAGTATTATTATTTGTCGACGAGAAATCAAAACATCTACAAAAACTAGAGGGAAAGAGAAAATAACTTTACCAAATAAAGCCCATGACACATATTAAGACTTCACCTTCAACCCAAGCTTGAAAGAAAATTAGCTACTCATAATTGAACTAGGGGCAAAATAGAAATTTATTAAAATATGTAGAAAATACAAGATAGAGAAGGAATTACAGAAAATGGAGTCAAAAAATGGATTCAGAGATATCAAATTAGGGGGGAGAGGTCTCATTTTTATAGATACATTGAGTAAATCATGGTCATCAGATTAAAAACAGTTTAGACACTTAGGATTACGCCACGTCATCAGTCAACAGTACGCGGTTTCACCACGCGTTTTGAACAGTGACACGGTTTGACCACGCGGTTTGAACAGTCAACCGGTTTGAACAGTGACGCGGTTTGGTTGAAAATAATCTTGTGTATATGCATGTACTGTACGCGCAATTTTTGATCCACTAACATGCTGCCACGTCACCGATCAACAGTGCATAAGAATTCTCTCCAATGGAATCGTGACATCTCATTAGTCAATGCCACATCATCGGTCAATGCCACATCATCGATCCGTCTATGTGAACAGCGTCGTGAACAGTAACATAGACAATACCATACATGTGAATAGTACCGTACATGTGAACAGTGACATTTTTCCTTTTATGCTCCTCCTAAAGTTTTCGACTGTCCTGAGTTCAAAAGTGATGTCCGTTTTACCGTCTAATTTCTCGTTCATTGTGAAATGACCATGATACCTCTAAAATACATAAAATACTTAATTAAAATAAAGCACACATAATTAAACCACAAGAAGCTTAAATACATAAAAGTAAGGGTGTCAGTAAAACTTGAAGTGTAAAATGATGATTTTCTCCTTTATAAATATATATTTTCTAACACTCAACAACAAACCATCATGAATTTATGATGAAAAATATTTTGTCATTAATCAATGGTAGTGACATAAATGACAGATATATACAATTTGTTTTATAACATTTATTTTTCATTATCTATTGTTTATTTTCTTATAGTGGTTGTAATTTCATTGCAAGCCTTGTCATTATTACAATGGTCCTGCATCATTATATTGCAACCTCAAAAAAATTTGGGAGACGTTCTCCAAATTTTTGGTAGCATCATTTGGAGAACCATCATTAATCAATGGTAGTGACATAAATGACAGATATATACAATTTGTTTTATAACATTTATTTTTCATTATCTATTGTTTATTTTCTTATAGTGGTTGTAATTTCATTGCAAGCCTTGTCATTATTACAATGGTCCTTCATCATTATATTGCAACCTCAAAAAAATTTGGGAGACGTTCTCCACATTTCTTATATTAACAAGGCGACTCACAGTCATTTTTAGAGATCTTATACCTACCCATTTTTCCTTCTGACATTCTATGAGGGTATATCAGTCATGGTGGTTGTTTTACCCATGTCATGCCCTAAATGTATTAACAAATTTTACCACCAGCACACCTTACAAATCAAACAAAAAGATAATTACATGAGGCAAATGCAAATGCAGATCACAAGCAAAAGGCAGAAGAAAGTATCTGCTGTAGAGTACAAATCTCTAAACTTTACGTTAAGTCAGCAGAAAATGTAATCAAATTATTAAAATTAATTTGTTTCCAATTATTACAAATAATTTCCTAATATGAATTGGATTTTTTTTCCTAAGATCCTTGTTTATTAAAATTAAATCAGACGAAATTGAAGTTTTAAAAATACCTTATAATAACCTGAGGATGAAAATAATTGTAATCATATCAAATACATTGTCTTAACTTGTCAACACTACAAGAAAACTGACAATAGATGACAGACACTTTATAACGGAAATGACGTACGTCATAAAAATATGATCGAGTCGTGATAGATTTTGTGTCTATCAAGTATTCATGATGGACTCATGATAGAAATAAATTATGTCAATAATATATGATGACTTTATGATAGAATATATTACATCAAGAATTCATGATAGAATTTTAATGAAGACTTCATTTTGGCTCTTCTTTGACTGAAATTTTTGGCATTATTTGAAATAAAATATTATATGAATCAAGAAACACTGTCGTTTCACTTAAGTTGGAACGATGATGTTTTGCTTATAAAATATTAAATATTAAAATTTTTTTATTATAAAATAAAAAACAAGCTATTAAAATAAAAATAAAAAGTTAAAATTAAAAAGAAACCCTCGATTTTTTTTCTAAGTGTTGAGGTTCCCACCCATTCTCACACCAAACTCTTCTCTCATAAAACCACCTGAAACCCTAGCCTCCTTACAGCCACTCTCAATCGACCTAGGTAGATACTCACATCCATAGCCACCATGGCGGAAGCGTTCGAATTGGGCTGCATTTCTTGATGCAGCGGAAGTGTGGTGGTACCACAAAAAGAAGCAGTACAGTGGCAACAAAGCGTGTTTCATGCGGGTTGCAGTTGTCACGGACTAGAGACATGAGCTTCCAATGGCCAATTTTAAATATTTGTTCTTTAATTCTTATTTTTTTATCTTAATTTTTTTAATTTTTATCTTATTTTGGCAAGTGTTTGAGATTTATGGTTTGGATTTGTGCTATTATGTGTCACTTTTAGTAACTACTCTACTAAGGACCTTAGTTTTTATGGGAGAATTTTTGCTTTGAAAGCTTCTGGTGCATTTCTAATGTCATTGGAGCTATTCTTCTTGCTTTGAAAGCTTTTTCGTAATTTATATTCTCTTTGTTAGGTTGTGAGTGATAGCAAAATGTTCCGAGTTCATGTGGTATTTTTGGGACATCCTCTACTGGAGGGGTTTGAAATGATATTTCCATTCTTTCTTTTTGTTTTTGGCTTCCATCTTTGTCTATCTGAATACTATAAAGTTGCGGTTATGTTCTGGTTTTTCATTTCATTTTTGCAAATTTTTGTTGCAATGATGTTGGAATGTTTGTAGTTTATGTAGAGTATCTGGGCTCTGCTATTTGGGGTCTTTGTAATGTGTTTCTTTTCCCCCCTACCTCTCTTTATTGATGGGTTGTGAATGGTATATTTAGAACTTAGTTGGCTTTTTTTCCCTCAATTTTCTGAAATGAAATACCCTTTTGCAGTAATTTTGAATGTCAAATAGTTTTCTCATTTTGAATGTTGGTTTATGATTAATTTGTTTAATTGTCCGACTGTGGTGCAGAATTTCATGTGTAACGTGAGCAGGATTGGATAAACGTCCTGAAGACGATCTCTATTTGAAGAAGAGAGTAAAGATGCGTCGTTGGCTCTGTTGTACTTGTCAAGTAGAGGAGTCTTATCCATCTCATGAAAATGAGCGGCTGAAAAGCCCAAAGAATTATCCAGATGGTATGTTTCTTTGGCCCTTGTTGTCTAGTGAAGCAGCTTTTGAATAGATGTAATACTCTGAATTCCTTGTTTATAGCATCACTTTTAATTGATCTTGCAATTATATTTGGGTACATTTAATAATTTGTAATGATTCCGAACTTTTAACTGTTTTATGTTTAGATAGAACGATTTGGACATGGCTTTGATCTCGTATTTTACAGCTTAATAAGATAAATTAAAATTCATATTTATGATAGGAAATTCTTGATAATTTTAGCACTTGATTTTTAATATTATGTTGGACAATTGCTAGAGATGAGAAAAAGTTGGTTATGATAGTTGTTTTGATGATCAGTTGGGTACCGATGTCAAGGATTCAGCAATTAATGCCTTTTACTTTTCCTCATTTGTGGCTGCACTCAAACTGAAATTCAAAATTGTTTTGTGAGAGATTATTGCAGTAGATATTCTATTTTTTTTTTGCAGAAAATTGATATATCATTTGATTAGCAGCAACTAGTTTCATTGTGACTCCAAGTACATATTTGCTGTTGTAATTGAGTTTATTTTCACATAAGGCCTTCAAAAGTAGCTATTGGCATAATTTCATATGGTTAAAAGGATATGAATAGATTTCTTATTTATGAATAAAGGCATACATCTGTAACTAGGTTCAGTTGTTTTTCTACGCTTGTCCTATCTCAATCATTTTTCCACATTTTAGGGCACCACAAAAAGGTCCCAGCTCCTGTGAAACCTGAAGTGCAGAAGGCAGCACCACCTATTGAAGTGCCGGCATTGCCTTTGGATGAACTGAAAGAAAAGACGGACAATTTTGGATCAAAGGCATTGATTGGTGAGGGATCGTATGGAAGGGTGTATTATGCAAACTTAGAAAATGGCAAAGCAGTGGCTGTTAAAGAGCTTGATGTTTCCTCTGAGCCCGAGTCAAATGTTGAATTTTTTACTCAGGTATATCTGAAACTTCATAGAAGCATATTGTTTTTTATTATTACTTTGTTGTTATTGATAGTTGAATTTACGTTTTTAATGGATATGTTTTTGTCCCGCTATTTTGTATCAGGTTTTAGTTGTTTCAAGATTGAAGCATGAAAATCTTGGCGAGTTGCTTGGTTACTGTGTTAAAGGAAATCTCCGTGTTCTTGCTTATGAATTTGCTACAATGGGATCTCTTGATTAGAAGATAGGATGAGCTGATTTGGATTATACATGTAATTACATGCAGAAAAGGAGTTCAGGGAGCACAACCAAGTCCAGTGCTTGACTGGATGACATGAGTTAGAATCGCAGTTGATGCAGCAAGGGATTTGGAGTACTTGCATGAGAAGGTTCAACCTTCAATAATACACAGAGATATTAGATTTAGCAATGTCCTTCTCTTCTAAGATTTCAAAGCAAAGATTGCAGATTTTAACCTTTCAAATCAGGCCCCTGATATGGCAGCTCGCCTTCATTCTACTCGAGTTTTGGGAACCTTTGGTTATCACGCTCCAGAGTAATGCTTCTGAAAATCTTATGTCCTATTTATTCGTTTTCTCTATTCTTGATTCATTATTTCCGTGTTTGATGATTGGTTTGGTTCAATGCTTCTAACTGTCAAAGATAATGCAATTACTACTGACAAATTTCTATATACCATATGACCTTGATTGATCCCAAACTTGTGACTTTGACTTTTATCATATCCAAAATGACACTAAGTAAATGTAAAACATTAAATTTTAAGAATGGATAATGTTCTGTTGAACTAGAATGGTTTTTAAGAATGGGTAATGTCTATTGAACCAGAATGGTTTTTAGGAATGAGTTATGTTCTATTGAACTGGACTGCTCTGTCAGAGATGGTTTATAACGAAATAAAATATATTAATGTTTCTGAGATTTATAATCTTTTTATGATGATTGTTGTTAAGGATTGTAGTGTAGATGTTATGTGTAGATTTTGTATAGATTTATTTGTTGGTTTGGTTTGGAATGTTGCTGGGTATGTGGCTGGAATTAGAGTGGTATTAGAAGATGGTGGGTTGCTGGGTATGGGTTGGAGTGTTGCTGAGTGTCTGCATTGGAGTGTTGGAGTGTGGCTGTTGGAGTATTCCCATTGGAAGAGGGCATTACTGCCGGAAGTCAAGCTTAAAGTCTTGCTATTGGAATATTTCCATTAATCTTTAGAAGTTTTGTTGGGTAACTTAGCTTGGTTTCTGGGATTATAACTTAACTGTGTTGTTTTATATTTTGGATTTTTTTTTAATTTAAGATGTTTTATTATGTATTCATGGTGATTACATTGGATAATATATGTATCTCTTTTGAATTTGTTGGATTGAATGGATTTTAATTAATATTATTTGTTTTTAGTTTTTGTTCCCATATTCATTTTATCAATTAATTAAATCTATAAACATGAATTGATTAATAATTTTTTTTTTAAAAAATATAACTCTATGACGAAAAATAGCCATCATAAAGTCTGTTACAAAAAATTTTCCGCCAAAATTTTAAAATGATAATTGAACTTCCCACCAAAAATTAAAAAAAAAGGCACGAAATTTAAGTAAATTTTAATTTTAATTAAATTATTTTTATATTAAAATATTATGTGATGGATATATAATCGTGAAATATCATCATAAATTCATGATGGAAAAATATTATGTCATAAATTAATAACAGTGACATAGATGACGGATGAACTGTCTATCATGCACCCCCTTTTATGACAGTTATTTTCCGTCATCTATTACTTGTTTTCTTGTAGTGCAACATGTAGCGTAAATAATTACCTGATGATGAAATGAAGAAAAAATTAATAGCTTGTGGAACATATTGATAATCAACAATAAAATTATATTTACCTAGTTAAGAATAGTTTGTATTTTAAGTGATGAGTCATAAATCATTACTTGTCATTTGTTAGGTGTTTTGACATTATTTTTTATATTATAATATGATGCTTTCATTTTGTACAATACAAAAAATCACAATTATATAAGTGTTATGTATCATTATTTAGTAATTAAAGGTCATCTGCACTGATGTTTGGCTAAGTAAACACTCGAACTTCAGATTTTTTTTTAATTTCAAATCAAGAGATTTTACCAAATAAATTAGCCAATACAGATGTATTATATTATGTTGAACTTATTCATAAGATTTTAGGAATTGATATTTTATTCCAAATTGAGAAAAAATTAACTACAAAAAGCAAAAGAAATCAAAGTTTCATACTGTAAGCGTCATATTTCCTAGCTATCTGCATATAGTAACGAGTGTTAGTTAAAAGAGGGGTAATTTTTAAAAATCTTCCCTGAGGTTTGGGCTTGTTGCAAGTAGATGGCGAGAATCTATTTATTTGTAAAAAACTCCCTACCGTCAGTTAATTTTAACATTGACCGTTAGTTGACTGTACAAAGACAATATTGTCCTTAACAACAGTTTGTAGACTGACATAACTAAAAAAAAAACTAAAATTGTTTGCGCGAAAAGCACAAACCCTATTTTTTTGACAATTTTATCCTTGTCAATTTCAAAGATTTACAATATCATAGGTAAAGATTATGACTATTTCATTTTCAAGTTTTTAATTTTATCTTTCTTGTAGGAACTTTAAGGAAATATCAATAATTTAAAGAGGATTTTTCAAGTTTTTTATTTTATCTTTCTTGTAGGAAATATCAATAATTTAAAGAGGGTAAAATAGCCAACAATTTTAGTTTTTTTTTTAGTTATGTCAGTCTACAAACTGTTGTTAAGGGTAATATTATCTTTGCACAGTCAACTAACGGTTAATGTTAAAATTAACTGATGGTAGGGGATTTTTTACAAATAAACATTCTCGCCGTCTACTTACAACAAACCCAAACCTTAGAGGAGATTTTTAAAAATTACCCGTTAAAAGAGTAAGCTACGTCCTCCAACACACGTGTCAGCCCAGTCAACCTAAAGGTATTCTGAAAGTAACAAAATAAGTAAGGTTTTAATTAATTTTTTAACCCTTATCTTCTTTATGATTCGAGCATGGATAACATACTAATTAGAGTCGACCGCAAATATACGTATCCAAGAGTATGACATATATATATGTATGTATTGCAACACATGAATTAGGTAAATAATAATTTCCAAGAACTTACCACTTTAAAGTTTAAAGCAATGTCAAATTGATAATAAATAATCCACCAAAAAAATCACGAAGCACATTAGTGGAGAAAAGCGACCCGAGCAAATTATTTCACTCATGGAAAGTGCATAATCAGCTGAGAATTAATTTTTGACTAAAATCTAGTGGACAAATAGGAATTCAATTGCCTTCCAAAATTAAAGCTACTTCTCATTTTCAACGTGGGCAACATAAATCATGGCAACTGCCACCATGCACTATCCCACGTGTAACAGCCACGAAGCTACTTCGCACGATTGCATGTTTCTCCAAGCGTGTCATCAGGTATTACGTAGCCTTTCAATTGATTTTTGCGAGTCAGAGCCACAAAGTACATTAAAGAGGAGCCAGCCCCATTAATGTTTAATTAACAGAATTGTTTATGCACGAGCAACAAACGTGGACGCTACGTATGTGCTTACGTGGTAAAAAAAAAATGCCTATAAAGACTACTGAAAGAGCAGAGCAAAGAAAGCCAGCCATCTCTCACAGATTAATTTTAATTTATTGCTTTCATTTGTTTCCTTTCTTCTTTCAATTTCAAACAAGAGAGAAGAACAAAAAGGAGAAAAGATTTTCTTGCTTGCCCGTGCTATTGATTGCTCTTAAATTGTCATACATTTTTTACATGATGATGATGATGAAGTGGGGGCAAATATGTAATTTAATACATGGGTTAAAGCCAGCGTTGACGATGGTGGTGGTTCAAGTGGCATTTGCCGGGGTGAATGTCTTTTACAAACTAGCGGCTAATAACGGAATGAGCTTGCGAGTTATTGTTGCCTATAGATTCATTTTTGCCACTGCTTTTATGGTTCCTGTCGCACTCATTCTGGAAAGGTAATTTCATCCTGTTAATTAAATTTTCGATTTGGCACTGTGTATATATATATATAAATAGATATTTATATATACATTCTTTGGTCTAATTAGTTTTCAGATTTCAAATTTTATTTAGTTAGTCACTTCAGTCCGAATCTTAAGAAAGTAGGGATTTTCAAACAATTTGATTGAAATGGTCATTTGAGTTTAAATTATAGGAAAAATAGTGGTTAAGGCCCATCCCCACCTTTAGAGAAGAATATTTCTTTAATAGAACTTTTTCTTAAAAATCGTTATAAATATCTTTTTTTTTTTTTACAATTATAAATATCTTTTTTATTTCGCTTGTTATTGTGATTTTCTACTGCTTTCCAAAGGTTCTTACACTTCTGCATACTATTTTTATACACTTCTATTTCTGTTTAGAACCCTCAAGAATCAGAAAAGCTCAAACCAAGGCATAATTGACAATGAAATAGCCAGACGGAACATATTAGCTACACTGTAGAACATATTGCGCATTAAAAGAGACGGGAAAAATGTAAAGATTTTATTTGACTATTTGGTATAGTCTAACAGCATTAATTATTTGTTATTAAAATATTTTTTCAGGAAGAGCAGACCAAAATTGAATTTGAAGATACTCTTTCAAGCTTTTCTTTGTGGATTATTTGGGTAAGTTGATGGAAATATATAATGCTGTATTACAAGAACCTACAAAATCCCTAGTGATCTAAACATTTTTGTCGAGCAAAAAATTCATTTAGTGGATTGAAGGGAAGAAGAGGGCTCAAATCAGGAAATAATTCTAATTTTGAGATTATTTTTGGTAATTGAATAAAGACATTAAAAGTAATGTGATGCATACAGTTGGTGGTAGACAAACACAGTAGCCAGCTGTATCACGGAAAATCTCTCCTATGCATGGCCATGTAGCTGCTGACCTGCTGTTTAATAGCTTTAAGTTACACTTGTCACTTCTGTTTCTTTTGGAATCCACAAAGCATGCAAACTCTTTCTTTACCAACTCAAGTATCTTGAATGAGACAACGAATCCTAAACAATCTTTGGTACGCGGCATTAATTTAGTTAATTAATTTTATCAAATATAACATTTATCTTTACAGCTAATTTATTATTCTTCAGATTTTATTTATTTCCTTTTAAAATAATTTAATCTACTTTTACAAATTGGTTTATGTCAATCTGCATGCAGGGGATCACTATCTCAAAACCTGTACTTGGAGAGCTTGGTCCTGACATCTGCAACATTTGCTTCAGCCATGGCTAATCTCGTTCCAGCTATTACCTTTGTTTTGTCAATATCTATTGGGTACAGTTAATTTTAACGCACTTTAATTAATGGCCATATCATTTTGATCATCGTAAATGCTTTGATCATCCTAAATGTGGAGGAAATGATAGTAAGACTGCACTGTCAGAAACAAAATAATTAAAATCGGTGTTGGCTAGTTTATTCACTTGAATGAAAAATAAGATACTAAGTTAACACCGATTTTATTTTATGATCTTTAATTACAATCGATTGATTGCAGATTAGAGAAGCTTGGAATAAGAACACGGGCAGGAAAGGCAAAAGTGTTGGGGTCATTAATTGGTATAGGTGGGGCAATGATACTCACGTTCTACAGAGGAGTAGAGATCAATATCTGGTCAACAAATATTAACCTTATTCGCTCTAACGGGCACGTGGCATCATTGCATGCTGACCCTGGTAAACGTTTCTTGGGTGCTTTATTTGCTCTAGGCAGTTGCTTCGGCTACGCTATTTGGCTGGTCATTCAGGTAATTAATAAATTAAAATTTTTCATGCCTTGTAATTTAATTAATTGTTAGTTAAATTTAATTATTTAGTTATAAATTGCCGTAATATGCATGTAGGCCAAGATGAGTGAGGAATATCCATGTCAATTCTCGAGCACAGCTTTGATGTGTGTAATGGGGGCAATTCAAGCTGTTGTTTTTGCTCTTTGCATGGAGAAAGATTGGAGTCAATGGAAACTGGGCTGGAACATTAGACTTCTTACAGTAGCCTATTCCGTATATATATGATGGTGAATTAATTGATGACCATTAATTTTGTTAAATTCATATAAACTTTAACCGTTAATCAAATTTTTTATTTTGTTACTTATATCGCAGGGGATTGTGGCTTCTGGTTTGATGGTGACACTAATATCATGGTGTGTGCGCACGAGAGGCCCTCTTTTTGCATCCATCTTTAACCCGTTAATGCTTGTGGTTGTGGCCATACTTAGCTCTTTAATTTTGGATGAGAAGCTTCACTTGGGAAGGTTGTTACTTTTTATCATTATTATTAATTAATTAACTGTTCATAATTTATTATAAGAACTAATTGAATAATCCGCTCAAATGGATATAATGGATATAGTAGATATTAAAAACATTGACCTTTAACTTTCATGTGTAGAAGTAATGGTGGAGAACTTCTAAATAAGTTTTAGAAAGACAAAAATTAAATAAATAAATTGACTCAAATTATGGAAACTAAAAGAATATTGACCTTTATTTGAATTTCGTATGCGTCTTGTTTTGACAATATTTCGAAAATTGTTTCAGCATACTAGGAGCAACATTGATCGTGTGTGGGCTTTATGCAGTTTTGTGGGGTAAAGGAAAGGAGATGAAGAAGATAACTCAACTAGTACCTGCTAAAATCAATGGAGAGTCATCAGAATCAATTGAAATTGTTGTTACTTCTCTAGTAGATGGAGATCTAACAACAACGAAAAAAGAAGAAAAAATAGAGGAAACAATAAAGGTAATTACTAAAGGAGATAATATATTAGCCAAAGAAGAAATCAATACAGTAGAGGTAAAAGGATTTGATTGAGATTCAAATACATCAACCAAGGAAAACGGGAGTGCTACAGGAAAGACACATAGTTCTAGCAATTTCAGGCTTACAATTGTCAATATATTTAATTAGTTTTCATCCCAACTTTCCGGACCCATTCAATAATCCTTCGTTTTCCTATTTAATTAAATTTTTTTCTTTGTTTAGACCGAATAGTTTTTCACATTGTAAGTTAATTTATTATTGTAAATTACTGTATACATCATTAGTTAAATATTTATTTAGTCTCTATATTTTGATCTTATGTGCCTGTTTGAACTTCATATTTTTTTAAAAAGTACATAAAGAAAGACTTGTTAGTAGTTATATTACAATTCTAAACTTATTTTTCTACTTTTACAATAACTCCCTTGTAGAAATATTATTTGATATATTAATGAAAAGAAAATAATGTAAATTTATCAAATTAACCTTAAAATAAAAATAAAAATCAGTTATTATTATTTTACTTTTAAGATTAATTTAGTAAATTAATTTTTTACAAAAAATTATTAAGGATATTCAACATTGTAAGGATATTGATATTTCAATGGAAGAAATCATAATTAATAAGATTTTTACAAGAGTACGTGCCAGTTGTTTCATGCATATTGATATTTATTTATTGATTTGCTAATAAGTAATTATTAGTTAATTTTTTAATTATTTTTTAGATAAAACAATTAATGTAAAAAATATGGTTGCTATTATTGTAAAAGCAAAGAAAAGTTAGAATTAGAGTGTAACATATTTAATAGTAAAGTATCTTGAGGTATTTTCCAAACTATAGGGACCAAACAAGTAGTTAGGTTAAAATATAAGAATTAAATGAGCATTTATGATATATGACCACTGGAGATGATTAATTTTTTTTCCATTGAAATTAATATTTATCACTTACTTCTCTACTATTTTTATAATATCAATAAACTACTTTGACCTTATAATTTTATAATACTGCTCTTATTTTCTAAATAAAATTTTATTCATATTTCTCATAAATTACAAAAACGAAATAATTTGAAATTAAAACTAAAAAGTAAATAAGAGAAATTCTTATTGTTCTTTTTTATTTTAATTGTTTCTTTTTTTGTTTATTCTAAGATTATTATTCGTAAACTAAAATAATATCTAAATTAAAATTCTAGAAAATATGTCAACCTTAATTGCATATTAGCTTTTCACATAATCGTTGCAATTGCATTTTTTAAATTATTTCTTATAATAAATGTATATTTTACATTCTCAAGAACAAATATTAAGAAATTGACCTATTTATCTCTCTTTTCTTTTAAGTTTTTGGTGTCAGAGAAGTTACTAGCTAAAATAAAAATAGTAACGGTGACTTTACTTTTCCAAAATCAAAATGAATTAGAATAGTAATGAGAAATGAAAATAAAAATAAATTATTTACTTGAGTTACAAAAATCAAAATCGAAACAAGTTTTATTTCCATTTTATGTGTCTATTTTGTCTTGTAATCAGTTAAAAAAAAAAATTTTAATTTTATTTAAGGACAAAAGCTTCATTTCATTCTCTATTTTTATTCCCACCTTCCAATCAGGGGAATGAGATTCTGATTACTTATAGGCCTCATTGAAAATTCATTTTCGTTCTTTTATATTTTTAACAAGTAAATGAAGAATTCCTAATACAAAAATAAGCACTCCATAAGAGATAGGGGTGTTCACATATTGGATTTTGCATATTGGACTTCAATCCATATCTGATTCATGATTTTATGGATTATAAATTTTTAATCCAATTCATGGATTGGCGAAATTCAATCCAAATCCAGCCCATATATCTACGGATTGGATGCAGATTTAACCTAAATCATATCCA
Source organism: Citrus x changshan-huyou (assembly GCA_039657385.1). Classification (NCBI taxonomy): domain Eukaryota; kingdom Viridiplantae; phylum Streptophyta; class Magnoliopsida; order Sapindales; family Rutaceae; genus Citrus; species Citrus x changshan-huyou. The sequence goes on from CM077549.1 coordinate 13,353,695, forward strand.
ATCCACTATTTTGCGGATTGATTTTTCATGTGATATGATCATTCGAGAGGTCCTGTTCTCAATGATCCTCTATAAAAAGCACATTTGGTCTCAGTTGTAAGGGGAGCCAATCTAAAATAAAAAATTCAATTCTATACATTATGTTTCTCTAAACCTCTTTCTCTCTTCTAGGAATCGAAGAAATTATTTGAATTACAAATGATATGCTCACCTAAAAAATTTCTAAACTGAGTATGCTCTGCACTTGCCTCAAGCTTGAGGATCATGTGCATCAGAAAGGTCCTGTTTTTATCCTCCAAACCCGATTTTTATAAAATGAAAGTGTTTTCTCACAACGTTCACCCTCTTTGAAGGCCATGAGTGCCGAGTTTTCGGGTGGTAACGTGAAAAACCGTTTGCACATATGATTTTCGGATTTGGTATTTACTGGATAAGTGTATATCGGCTGGAAACCAGAACTTGCGGGCTACTGGCCCTAAGAACAGACTTCGTTCTGTTATAGATCTGGTGTAACAACGCCACGTACAACTACCCACTAGTATCAAAGCCACACTTCATGTTGAGGTGGTATCATTAGGAATTTGAATAATCTTATTTGATCTCCTAGAAGAGGATTCCTCAGCCATGGAAACAAACACATCTTCAACCTCTACATCATCTTCATCTCATATTTCTCTTTCTTCTACTCTCTTTCTTCCCAAATCATGCTCTAAACACATAACCTCCAAAATTGAGAATCTTGTTGAATATTCTTATATTCCAGAATCAATGAGTCCCAGTTTCCTATCATGAGTCCTTACAATCTCTACAAATAGAAAACTTCTCTCACTAGAAGTATCCGAACCCTCATCTCCACTAAAAGACCACTCTAAAAAAAGTATATACAGTCTTCTCGGTTGGATCAGTGTGCTCTCCAAGCCTCACAGAGTGAACAATATGTCACTATGGAAATACCCTCAGATCTCATCGCCAACTGGAAACGAGAAGGGTACACACACCTCCATCTTGGTGGTGTACAATTAATTCTCACTCTCCATGGTAAAAAAGGCTTACCTGTTACAGCTAGAATTGCTCTCCTAGACACTAGGTTCAAGGAGTACCAACACGCTGTTATCGGCACCATTCTAACAACCCTTCATGCTGGTAGTGTCTTATTAACCTTTTACCCAAACTTCAACCTCTCTCTTGAGGATCCCAATCTTCCAACAACCCTTAAAGTTCAGATCCAGCTCCAAGGAGCATAACAAACATTACACCCACATCAAAAATTGCAACCCTCCATCTCCAAATAGTGTATCAATTACAAAATCATGCACTAGATCTTCCCACATCATACACAACTTCTGATGCTTTGATGATATTGGCTGACACAGACACAATTCCAACCATCATCCAAATTCCCAAAGAAATCCAGAAACAAGATCTACTCAAACTCATGCCTCTTGAATGGCTAACCAACTATGAGCATTTTCACCAAAATTCTGAACCAGTACAAACCACAGAAGCTACATTTGACAGACGACCAAATGGTCAAGTCAAACTGTCTTTTCAAACTCCTGACACCAAGCCTGTTTCAGACAGTCCACAGCTTTCTTATACTGCTATGATCACAGCAGTTCAAACTGGTCAAGAAAAGAAACTTCCTATTCATGGTTTTTCATCATAAGGGTATCCAGTATATCCTGATAAACTCAATGGTCATTTTTTATGGGATGTTCCTGAAGCCCATATGTGCAATCCGGATTGTCCTTACTTGGATGATATGGATATTGAAGAAGAATTAGAAGTTATGCGGAGAAAGAAAAAGAAGAAGAAAAAATCTTCTGTCCATCCAATCAGATCAGATCTTGCCTGATTTTGCAAATCTTTTCCTCCACATCCTCCACCAGATCCCAAACCTCCTATCCATCCAATTAGATAAGCCTTATGTTTTCAAGCCACTCCTATGAGGAATCTTTTCCTCCGCTTGAAAAAAAGATAGACACACAAACCCGAGTTACATCCAAACCTTTTGTTCAATCTCCAGTTACAGCCTCTGGGCAACCTGAGGAGCCAAAACAGTATGAAGTTGTTTTAAACTGGCAAACCAAAAACGACAGTGCTCAGAATCAAACTCTTCAGCAACTCGGTAAGAAAATTGATCGTGTTGCCAGTCAAGTCTCTCAGACTGAGACTAAAGTTGTTTCAATCAGCAGTCGTCTTGATCAGATGTATATACATCTCCAAGATCAGATCTCCGAACTCGACACCGATCTCCGACGAATGATCATATCACATGGCACATCTTTTTTTAAAGCAAAGCACGCCGATTAGGACTTTTACAAAAGGGAAAGCATACTGACAAGGACTTTAACAAAAGTAAAGCATATCGATAAGGACTTTAACAAAAGTAAAGCATACCGACAAGGACTTTAACAAAAGACAAACTGGAGACACATGGGTTGTGATAGCCAAAGCTCGTGTGATAGAGATAATGTGTTATCATGGAGTGGAGGGATAACGAGACGGCGACATATATCCTGTGTCTTTTTCATATTGTCGCTTGTGCGGATGCCTCTGTCGCTGGTCGAGATACGCCTCAGCTTGCTGATACTTTTCTTCATCAGCTTCAGACATGTGTTGTGAGGTAGATGCAACAAGAGAGTCTGGGTTGGTGATAGTATAATGGGGAGTGTCAGTATGGAGAAGGGACTGAAAGTCTTCCCATGGGTCCTGAGGGTCTTGGAATAAGACATTGGTGTAGTCAGGACGTTGTTCCATGACAAGGATTCCCTGAGGACTTGAACTTGAACCCAGAGTATAGCCTTGTGTTTTGGGAATAACTTCAAGGGTGTGTGATAGTCCAATAGAGGTGTGGTGAATGTTTATGGCTGGTGGAGGAACATTGTTAAGTTCCATGAGATAGGCTTTGAGAACATAGGTGACCGATGTATCATGGATGAGGGTAAGTTCTCCATTCATATGCCATGTCCTATGTCCAATAGTCCCATGTTTCTGGATGCTGGAAATAAGGCCTGTGGACGATGAAGACCGTAGTCCACATGTTAGAAATGTTGTCTAATCCATGAAAGGTACACAAATGTTGGAGTTGCTTGCGCCACCAAGTGAGTGGGGAATACCATTCAAAGAGAGTCCATAGTAGGTCTGGTGAGCACTCCGGAGTGGTCAGGTGAGTCAGGACTGGTTTGATGGGAAAAACTAGTTTTGTAGCATTCAAGGTGGTGAGACACCACATATACCAAAGCTCATCTTCAGAGATGGACAGAGAGGACAGAGTGAGACCTGTGAGAAACAGGTGTTCCATGCAAAGGTTAGGAAATCGGTCAGGTTTTTTGGTCTGAACATTAAAGAAAAACCGGTAAAGGAACTTTTTTGCAAAATCTTGCAATTGGTAAGCCGATTGGAAAGAGATGTTCATGGGGAAATTTCTTTGGTTGAGAGCTTTGAAAGGGAGTTGGCGATTCATGGCTATAACTGGAATGGTTTGAATCGAGGAAATGAGTGCGGGTTTATTTATAGCTGGACGGGTGAGGAAGTCTGGAATGAGGTTTTGATTGCCTTTTATGTGTTGAACAGTGAAATCATATTTAGCAAACCAGGTTTTGAGGCTGAGTAATTGCTTGTCAGGCAGCAATTTGTTCTTGATGTCAATGATGCGGGGAAAAGAAGAATTATCCATGTTGATAAGGAATTTGTGGCTGATGAGATGGAATTCAAATTTTTTAATTCCATACTTGACTGACAAAATCTCTTTGTAGATCACATGGTAGTTCTTTTCAGAGCCTTTGAAATGACGCACGCCATTGATGTCTTCAAGGAGAATGGCACTCCAATAATCATCGCTGGCATCAGTCTGGAGGATACGTTGTCCACTTGTCGGAATTCAGAGTAGAGGAGGTGATTGTGCTATCACCTTTAGTTGCTTGACAGCTTCTGTCTGAGCAGGGCCCCATGGGGGGCATTATTTTTTGAGCATGCGTGACAGCTGGCTGGTGTGAATTGCAACTTTTGGAATAAAATCACGGAGTTGTTGTATCTGCTTTCTGTTGAGATGTGCGTCCGGAAACTTTAATAATTCGATTGCAATATGTGGACCAGGCTGATACTGGCACTCCAATAATCATCGCTGGCATCAGTCTGGAGGATACGTTGTCCACTTGCTTCAGAATCAGAGGATTCTGCTATAAGGAAAGCAGTCTGGTCATCTTGAGCTGACTGTTCTGAAAAATTTGATTCTAAGAACTTGTGTGAGATCTGACTATATGGAGATGATGTTTCAAAAAGTGCATACAGACGTAGGGTATCTGTATAAGGTAAGAACATATGTTTGTGGCAAACTCCAGAACTGGTGAGGAATAGGTTTTTAACAAGATAAAGAATGTCAAAACCTATGAGTAAATCTTTATCGGGGAGTTTGGAAGCTACAATCTTTTTCCAAATTAGGCAATTCGGAAGGAATTGAATACCAATGGGTTTTTCAAAAGTTTCAAAAGTTTCACCATTGACTGCTCTGAAAAGTTTGGAATGGTGTTCCCAACAGTTTGATGGAAGAACAGAAGGATCAATCATACTGGTGTCTGCACTAGTGTCAATAAACCCGATAACAGGAACAGGTTTATGAAACTTGGAAGGAAGGATTGACATTTTAAGTGAAGGTCTAGGAATGGTGGAAACATGGTTGACATTTTGAACTGTAGAGATGACTGAAATATCAGCAGAATCAGAGGATTCTGCTATAAGGAAAGCAGTTTGGTCATCTTGAGCTAACTGTTCTGAAAAATTTGATTCGACATCCTCATTCTCAGATAACAGAGAAGAATATTGAAGATGTTGGATAAGACGAACAGCTTTGGCAGATTTATGGGGGCAATTTCGGGCAAAGTGACCGCGTTTCTTACAGACGAAACAACGGTTGGATTTTTTCTTTTGGTATTGAGAAACATCTTTCTTTTTGAAATACCGAAAAGGTTTTTTGGAGGATGACTTTTTATGGAAGTGTTTCCGGAAATGTCGTTTCTTTGTGGTTGGACAAACACATTTCTTTTCATCCTTACACTCGATTTTGAGATAAGGTTTTTTACAAGCTTCAGAGAAGGGTTTCTTGTCTTCCATGAGATCTTTGAAGAATTCTTTTTGTTCACAGATTTTATCAAGAGATAGCATGGCCATTTGGAAAATTTTTCCCAGAGAGATATCAGTTATGCTCAGATTTGTGGCTGTGAGTTTTCTTTGAAGATCAGATTCTTACTCAGCAGGAAGAGAGGCGATGAAGACATGTTTAAGAGATGGCTCATTGAACCCATTTAGCTTGTAGAATAGAATGCTCATTCTTTTGTAATGAGCATCTAGAAGATGTCTTTTGAGAGAACAACATTTCATCTGATGGTATTCTTTTCTGTCTGCTTCAGTGGAAGCAGTTTTTTCACCGATGAATTGCTCATAAATAAGATTGAGTGCTGTACCAATCAGAGATTCCATGAATTAGAGCTGTCTGTATTCTCCTAAGCTTTCTAGCCAATCTCGTAAAGAACCCGTGGAGCGGGCCATGAATTCACGAAGAACGGCTTGAGGTTGAGCATTAGGCTTGGTACCTTGGAGATCAATCCAAGCAGTAAATTCTTAAAGTCTAGCCGCCCATTTGTGACGGGGAATGTCATCAAATGTAAACCAAGATGCTGAAGATGGTTTTGTGGAGTGTTCATGAACTGGTGGCGATACTGGGTCTATGTGAGAAGCTTGGTCAGAAGGACTGTCATCAACAATAGGTGTTAAAGTAGAGGCACTTGGATCTGCAGTGTCAGTGGGCATTAATATGCATGTAATGTCAGCATATTCAGACTCAAAGTCAGTGGAGGCTTTTGATGAGTCATAAGAGGAGGACGAAGATGAATTATTTGTTTCAGGCTCAGAAGAGTCAGAGGAATCGGAAGATTGGATCGGGATAGTACGATAATGAAACTGGTCCATTGGGCCTTTATCTTTTTTAAGAGGCTCTGGAATGGCTTGTGGTGATTCTTCTGGAGGAATTGTAGAGGTAGAGGAAAAGGAAGTGGCCTTTGGACGTGGTTCGGAGATTTTGACTTTAGATCTTGAATTTTTAGGTGAAGATGGTTGAGGAGAAACCATCTTCCATCCCATACAGAACCATATGTTGATATTCCCTCCGAAGTTGAAGAAGAAATGCCTGAATCTTCTGCCACAAACCAACCTCCTCCAACCCAGACCAATCCATCGAGCCAAAAATCGTCAAATGGCCCATGGTTCACATTTGATGATCTTCCATCTCATAAATGGCGTGACCGACTCAATGAAATGTCTGCCTGGATTGACCTCCAGATGCTAAGACCAGGAGCAACAACTCAATCAGTCCTTAGAGAATTTGCTACTCGTTTCACGGGTGCTCTAAGAGATTGGTTTGATTCGTTAGGACAATACCGCCAACTACAGTTTGTTGATCTCCCAGAAGTCTCAAGTGCTCTTGCTGTACTTCATGATCAATTCCTTGGAGACCCTTCTGCAGTCTTTGAAGCTGCCAGACGAGATTATCTCAACATGAAATGCTGCTCCCTCAATGCTAAAGATCTTGACTTCCATTATAAGCGAATGTCCCTGCTGTTCTATAAGCTTAATGGATTCAATGAGCCGACATTAAAGCATGTCTTTCTGGCTTCCCTCCCCGAAGAACTCCAACCCAACATCCAGAGACAACTCACAGCATCCAATCTTTCCCTAGACAACATCTCCCTTGGCAAAATCTTTCAGCTTGCCAAAACTTGTCTTGACAAACTTTGCGAGCAAAAACAATTTTTCAAAGAACTGTTGAAAGACAAAGAACCTTTCCGAAGTGCTTGCAAAAAGCCTTATTTGCAGATCAAATGCCACAAGAAAAAGGATTGCGATTGCAGTTCAAAGAAAAAACGGCATTTTCGAAAATTCAAACCTCCAGAATTTTCCTCCAAACCTCGTCGATCCCGAAAGCCCTACCGGTTCTTCAGAAAGAAATCTTCCTCCTCTAGAGAATTCAAGCGAAAGCAATCAAGCAGATGTTTCATCTGCAAGAAAAAAGGCCACTATGCCAAAGATTGCCCCAACAAAAGAGAAAAATCCATCCGGTTAGTTGAGCATCTTCAAGCAACTACCGACTACTCTCCTGCCAAAGATGAGCTGGAATTCTATTTCTCTGAACAAGATGAACCCAATGATGAAACAGTGTTCGCACTACAGAATTCCTCTGATTCAGACAGTGACCAGTCTCAAGTGATTTTCCACCAACAGTTACTCTCCCTTGACACTACAATTCCTATCCCATCCATCAAACTCCAGATCTTGCCCTCAAAATTCCAAAGGCCCATTCCAGCAATTGGTCTTATAGATACTGGTGCCCAACGCAGCATGTTAAACCCCCATATTCTTCCATCCGAATATTGGACCCAGTCTGAAGAACATTTCAAAGCTGTCAATGGCAAACTCTTTACCACTTCTTTGATTACCAAAAAACCCATTGGTATTCAAATCTTCCCCAATTGTGTCATTTGGACCAAGGTTATTGGTTCCACTCTTCCTAATAAGGATATCTTGTTAGGTTTTGACATCCTTCACCAAATCAAACACCTCCAAATCATTCCCACTGGAATCCGAGTCAAGTCCATGTTCAAACCATTCACAGACATTCTGAAGCTCTACAATTTGTCTGAAACTCCCCAGTCTTACCAGGATATTTCAACCAAACTTTTGAGTTTCTGTCCAGAGTCCCATTCCGAGTTCACCCATCCAAATCCTTTGTGGAAAAATAAGTCTTTCTTCATTAAGTTACCCTTCAAACTAAATGAAGACATCAACCCGACCAAAGCTACTCATCCAGGAATGAGTCCTTCTGACTTACTCCTAGCCCAACAAGAATGTTCCCAATTGTTAGCCCAAGGTTTAATTGAGCCCACAAGTTCTCAATGGGCTTGCCAAGCCTTTTATGTTGAAAAGCATTCTGAAATTGTCCGAGGAAAGAAACGCCTAGTCATTGACTACCAGCCATTAAACATGTTTTTACAAGATGACAAATTCCCATTACCTCGTCGACAAAGCATGTTTACTTTTCTCAAAAATGCCCAGATCTTTTCAAAATTTGATTTAAAATCAGGTTTTTGGCAACTAGGCATTGAACCCTCCGAACGTTACAAAACCGCCTTTTGTATTCCCAATGCCCATTTCCAATGGACCGTCCTACCCTTTGGTCTCAAAACTGCCCCATCCATTTTCCAAAAATCCATGGTCCAAATCTTCCAACCCATCTTGCATCATGCATTGATTTATATTGATGATATCTTGCTTTTTTCAGGCTCACATGATGAACATCGCCAGCTGTTAACTCAATTCTATGATATTCTCCAAAGTCATGGAATCATGTTATCGGCCAAGAAAAGCATCATTGCTACAGATAATGTTGAATTCCTTGGTATGATCATAAAAGATGGACACTACCAGCCAGGAAAGCACATTGCCCAAGAATTGCTTCACTTTCCAGATCAGCAACTTTCCAAAAGGCAAATTCAACAGTTTCTCGGCATCATCAACTACATCCGTGATTTCATCCCCCACGTGGATCATTACACTCACCATCTCTCGGCTTTATTGAAAAAGAAGCCCCCAGAATGGAATGCTGACCACACATTTGCTGTCACTACCCTAAAGCAGATTGCGCAAAATCCGCCTCCTTTAAAGTTGATTACAGATGGCAAGCGCATCTTACAAACAGACGCAAGTGATGAATCATGGGGTGCCATACTCCTTGAAGAAATCAATGGAAAAGAAAACTTTATCGCTTACGCTAGTGGACATTTTTCTGACACACAGAAGCACTACCATAGCGTGTTCAAAGAAATCTTAGCGGTAAAGAATGGCATCAAAAAGTTTGAGTATCATTTGATTGGACACCATTTTCTCATCCGAATGGACAGCTCAGCCTTCCCCAATATCTTTCATTTCAAAGGTAAAACTGTTCCCGAAAAAATGTTACTCAGATTAAAAGATTGGTTTTCCAAATATGACTTTTCAGTCAAGCATATAAAGGGATCCCAGAACCTCATCCCTGATATGCTCTCCAGACTCTCCAAACCAGAAAACCCTCTCACCCTGTTTTCCACCACCTACCATTTTCCAATTATCTCCATGGCTACTTCACTACCCCCACAAGCTCTCACCAAGAAAACTTTTCCCTTTAATAAAACCTTTTCTTCTGTCTTCGCCATCCAAGAATTTGCAAGAAAAGCTCTTTTTCGCTTCTTCATGAAAGCCTACCTTGTCACAGACCCTTTTCCTTTTTCCACTTTCCACCCAGAAAATCTGTTCCTTACAGGTTTAACCCTTGATCCAACTAGAGGAACCACTGAAGATGTGTTATGGTATGTTTGGTGCCTCACTGTCCTCTATGCCACCAAGCTAATCCTTCCCATTTCTCCTACTTTGGAACATCTCCTTAATCCAGACAATGCCACTTCTCTTACCTGGACATTACTTGAATGGTTCTCCCCCATACCATGGTGGAGAAGGAAGCTCCAACAACTGTCAGAACTTTACAACCTTGATCGTATGCCTATCCCTGAAGCACAAATGTTCACATCAGTTTTTATTATTCACAGGCCATACTTCCAACATCCAGACACCAAACTCTTTTGGACTCAAGATCAGGTATATGAATGGTTCACTGCACCACATATAGCTGTGATTGAAAATGACATACAAGATGTCCTGCACAACTACCTTTGCCAATTGAACCACCAACCTCCGCCACTTAAAGATATCTCCCACACCTCCTTAGGTCCACAACATGACCTCCTCATGATCCCCACTCCATCCGCCATATCCAAACCCAAGTCCACAGGTATCATCTTGGGCCCTGGCATTTTGAGTTTGCCAGTTGAGGACAGATTCAAAAGGTTTAGGGGGTTCTAGGTGGCCAGTGGATGTAATAGGTGAAGGGATAAAGGGTTTGGACACAACATTTCGTTGGGGATCTGTGTGGGGTTCCAAAGAAGGAAAGGAAGAAGAGTAATCGGAAGAGGTAGAGGAAAACATCATACAAGCCAGTGGTTGGACGATAGTTGTTGGGTTTGGAAGTGGTGATGGAATCTCAGATTTACAATGTTTGGCAATCCATTTGAGTTCTTTTCGGTAGATGGGTAATGGAGCTGGTGGAGGTGGAGGATCTGATGGTGGTTTGGGGTCACAGTGGTGACATGAGACAGAAGGTTTTTTCTTTTTGGGTTTCTTTTTCCTTGTGGTTGCATAATCATCGTTTTCTTCCCAATCATCCCAGCAGGGACAATTTGGGTCACACATGCCGGAACCAGGGGCATCCCATAGGAAATGGCCATTGTGTTTGGCTGGATAAATAGGGTAACCTTCAGAATTAAACCCTGTAATGGGCAGATCTTCTTGGGCTGTCTGAACAGCTGTGATCATTGAGGAACAAGTAAAGGAGAGCCGAGGAGGCTCTTGTGGAGCACTGGGAGGTGGTTTAAAAGTCATTCTGACTGTTCCATCTTGTCGTCTTTCAAACATACTTTCGGATGTCTGAATAGGAGCTGTGTTATTGTGGAACTGTTCATAGTTGGAGATCCATTCAAGAGGCATAAGCTTGATGAGCTCATGACGGGGGATTTGTCGTGGGATCTGGATGATTGTCGGGATCTGGTCAGATTCTGCTAACACCATGAGGGTGTCAGAGTGGTGTTCTGGTGTGGGTAGATCTAAGGCATGATTTTGAAGCCTATAGACCAGTTGGTGGTGTAAAGTGGCAATTTTGGCAGAAGAAATTTGTTCAGCACCTTGAATTTGGATTTGGACCTTCAAGGTTGTGGGCAAGTTGGGATCTTGGAGAGAAAGGTTGAAGTTGGGATAGAAAGTGAGTAACACACTTCCTGCATGAAGGGTTGTGAGGACAGTGCCAATAACAGCATCTTGGTACTGTTTAAACCGAGTATCAAGCATAGCAAGGCGAGCTGTAACCGGTAATCCTTTTCTCCCATGAAGGGTAAGGATTAATCTGATGCCTCCAAGATGGAGATGAGTGTAACCTTCTCGTTTCCAGTTGGAAATCAACTCTGAGGGTATTTCTAGAGTGACATATTGCTCAGCAGGGGTTGCTTGGAGTGAACACTGATCTAGGCGAGAAGACTGGATGTATTCTTTAGGGTGAGGTCGTCGGGTGGATATGAGAGTACGAATACTGCGGGTAAAAGAACTGGGGCGTTTGTATAGGTGGTAAGGGCTGATGAGAGGGTATGAAGATTCACTGATTTGGGCGGATTCAGGGATGTAGGAGTATTCTACAAGGTTTTCAATTTTGTTGGCGGTATGGGAAGTGCATGATTTCGGCAAAGAAAGAGTTGAAGAAAGAGTAACAGGAGTAGAAGGAGTCGAAGATGAAGTGGAAGCCATGAATGAGAAATTCTCTCTGCGTCTGAAGTCTATGGAGCAAAAAAGAAAAAGACTTAAATTATACCATTTTGAGCATGAAAACAAGAGTTTAGAAAACAAGTTTCAAGGAACGGTATGGGCTCTGATACCAGTTAAGAGTGTACGTGGCGTTGTTATACCAGAACTACAACAGTTAAAACTGTTCTTTGGACCAGTAGTCCGCAAGCTCGGGTTTCCAGCCGATATACCTCTGTAATCAAAAACCTTTAAAACATTTTTTCTCAGGTTATACAACCCAAAACAGACTTTCCTTTAGTCTAAAACAGGGTACCAAACCAGATAAGAAATGATCAAAAGTTTTCTGATGCACAGGGTCCTTGCTAGAAGGCAAGTGCAGAGCATACTTCCTTAGGTTTTCAAAATGAACAAATTTAATCCTTTATTCTTTTTCTTTCTTAGAACTTCATTTGCAGAGAGAGAAGAGGTTTAGGGATTCATGTTGTAGGAGAAAGCACGAGTTTATTTCTTTCAAACTTCTATATCTTACAAGGAGGGGGAGAATCCTTTATATAGAGGAGGATTCTTGAGAAGATAGGACAGGACCCCTATCTTTTACAAAAGCAAAAGCAAAAGATAAGATAAGATAGGACAGGACCCCTATCTTTTACATAATGGCACGACTTTAATTATTACAAAAGACAAAAGTGCTTTAATAATTAAAGCATGATTTTGACAAAAGCAAAAGCAAAAGCTTAAAGTAAAAGCAAACTTTAATAATTATGCAAGCATAAAGCGAAACATCATTATGACAATAAGACAAACTACTTTATGGAAAGCAATAAGACAAACAACTTTATGGAGAGCGGAGGTTCATGTACTCGTCTTCGGATGAGCTTTCGGTCTCATCTGGGTTGTCAGGGTTGCCTTTTGGGAAAAAGATCTTGGAGAGCTTTGGATGCTTGCAGGAGGGACCACGGCATGGTGGATAAGGGCAATTATAGTCTCTGGGAGTACACTTTGGAGTATACTTAGGGGAAGTTTGGGTGGCTTTATCAACTTTGGATGGTTGAGCTGGTCGTTTGGAGGATTGAGTTGAGGGTCCTGGTTCAGAGGGGCCAGGTTCATCCATTGTTGGTTGGGGAAACTGGTGAAGGTGTTGGCTCAGAGGGAGAAATGCATCCCATGGGTCTTGGGAATCCTGGAACAGGAAATCAGTGTAATCTGGTTTTTCTTCTTTGATGATGATACCTGTGGACTTGGGTTTGGATATGGCGGATGGAGTGGGGATCATGAGGAGGTCATGTTGTGGTCTTTTTATTTCGGTATAATTTAAGTCTTTTTCTTTTTTGCTCCATAGACTTCAGACGCAGAGAGAATTTCTCATTCATGGCTTCCACTTCATCTTCGACTCCTTCTACTCCTGTTACTCTTTCTTCAACTCTTTCTTTGCCGAAATCATGCACTTCCCATACCGCCAACAAAATTGAAAACCTTGTAGAATACTCCTACATCCCTGAATCCGCCCAAATCAGTGAATCTTCATACCCTCTCATCAGCCCTTACCACCTATACAAACGCCCCAGTTCTTTTACCCGCAGTATTCGTACTCTCATATCCACCCGACGACCTCACCCTAAAGAATACATCCAGTCTTCTCGCCTAGATCAGTGTTCACTCCAAGCAACCCCTGCTGAGCAATATGTCACTCTAGAAATACCCTCAGAGTTGATTTCCAACTGGAAACGAGAAGGTTACACTCATCTCCATCTTGGAGGCATCAGATTAATCCTTACCCTTCATGGGAGAAAAGGATTACCGGTTACAGCTCGCCTTGCTATGCTTGATACTCGGTTTAAACAGTACCAAGATGCTGTTATTGGCACTGTCCTCACAACCCTTCATGCAGGAAGTGTGTTACTCACTTTCTATCCCAACTTCAACCTTTCTCTCCAAGATCCCAACTTGCCCACAACCTTGAAGGTCCAAATCCAAATTCAAGGTGCTGAACAAATTTCTTCTGCCAAAATTGCCACTTTACACCACCAACTGGTCTATAGGCTTCAAAATCATGCCTTAGATCTACCCACACCAGAACACCACTCTGACACCCTCATGGTGTTAGCAGAATCTGACCAGATCCCGACAATCATCCAGATCCCACGACAAATCCCCCGTCATGAGCTCATCAAGCTTATGCCTCTTGAATGGATCTCCAACTATGAACAGTTCCACAATAACACAGCTCCTATTCAGACATCCGAAAGTATGTTTGAAAGACGACAAGATGGAACAGTCAGAATGACTTTTAAACCACCTCCCAGTGCTTCACAAGAGCCTCCTCGGCTCTCCTTTACTTGTTCCTCAATGATCACAGCTATTCAGACAGCCCAAGAAGATCTGCCCATTACAGGGTTTAATTCTGAAGGTTACCCTATTTATCCAGCCAAACACAATGGCCATTTCCTATGGGATGCCCCTGGTTCCGGCATGTGTGACCCAAATTGTCCCTGCTGGGATGATTGGGAAGAAAACGATGATTATGCAACCACAAGGAAAAAGAAACCCAAAAAGAAAAAACCTTCTGTCTCATGTCACCACTGTGACCCCAAACCACCATCAGATCCTCCACCTCCACCAGCTCCATTACCCATCTACCGAAAAGAACTCAAATGGATTGCCAAACATTGTAAATCTGAGATTCCATCACCACTTCCAAACCCAACAACTATCGTCCAACCACTGGCTTGTATGATGTTTTCCTCTACCTCTTCCGATTACTCTTCTTCCTTTCCTTCTTTGGAACCCCACACAGATCCCCAACGAAATGTTGTGTCCAAACCCTTTATCCCTTCACCTATTACATCCACTGGCCACCTAGAACCCCCTAAACCTTTTGAATCTGTCCTCAACTGGCAAACTCAAAATGCCAGGGCCCAAAATGATACCTTGTTGCATCTCAATTCAAAAGTTGAGAACATCAGTTTGCGAACTGAACAGATTGAGACAAAAGTTGACTCCATCGCTGCACAGATGCAGCAGATCTACCAAAACCTCCAGTCCAGAATTTCCCAACTTGACTCTGAGTTACGAGCCATGCTTGCCCATCGTTACTCAGGCCCTGAATTTGACCAAAAAGAAAGGGAAATCAGACGCTTAAAAGCTGAACTTGCTCAGATTGAATCTGAAAAACAGAGACCTACTCTTTTCACCACTTCACCTCCTATCCCTTCCATCGGTCCAACTTATCATCCTTTTGCCTCTATGCTTTCTCCTATTAAACAGTATGACCCTTCCAAGTTATTTGGTATGACTCATACTCTTTTCCGAGACAATCCTTTGCCACCACCACCTAAACCTAAACCCAAACCTAGACCGCAGCCTCGCCCTGCCCCTCTTCATCCTTCCTCATTGACCATCCCTGGCCACCCATCTCCTAGTTCTACACCGGCATCACCACTAGCTCCATTATCAGTCCCTACCCAATCCAAGGATAAAGAACCCATGCACCAATTTACTGCTCACACAGTCACCCATTCATCTACTATAGTCGGTCAAACTTCTGATTCAAATCCAGCTGTTTCAGATAGCCCTACCGAAACTGATACAGAATCTTCAGTATCCACCAGTGACTCTCAAAAGTCCTATGCTGATATCACCAAAATCCTGATGGCTCAACCTGATCAACCTACCCAAGGCCAAACCTCCCATACAGAACCATATGTTGATATTCCCTCCGAAGTTGAAGAAGAAATGCCTGAATCTTCTGCCACAAACCAACCTCCTCCAACCCAGACCAATCCATCGAGCCAAAAATCGTCAAATGGCCCATGGTTCACATTTGATGATCTTCCATCTCATAAATGGCGTGACCGACTCAATGAAATGTCTGCCTGGATTGACCTCCAGATGCTAAGACCAGGAGCAACAACTCAATCAGTCCTTAGAGAATTTGCTACTCGTTTCACGGGTGCTCTAAGAGATTGGTTTGATTCGTTAGGACAATACCGCCAACTACAGTTTGTTGATCTCCCAGAAGTCTCAAGTGCTCTTGCTGTACTTCATGATCAATTCCTTGGAGACCCTTCTGCAGTCTTTGAAGCTGCCAGACGAGATTATCTCAACATGAAATGCTGCTCCCTCAATGCTAAAGATCTTGACTTCCATTATAAGCGAATGTCCCTGCTGTTCTATAAGCTTAATGGATTCAATGAGCCGACATTAAAGCATGTCTTTCTGGCTTCCCTCCCCGAAGAACTCCAACCCAACATCCAGAGACAACTCACAGCATCCAATCTTTCCCTAGACAACATCTCCCTTGGCAAAATCTTTCAGCTTGCCAAAACTTGTCTTGACAAACTTTGCGAGCAAAAACAGTTTTTCAAAGAACTGTTGAAAGACAAAGAACCTTTCCGAAGTGCTTGCAAAAAGCCTTATTTGCAGATCAAATGCCACAAGAAAAAGGATTGCGATTGCAGTTCAAAGAAAAAACGGCATTTTCGAAAATTCAAACCTCCAGAATTTTCCTCCAAACCTCGTCGATCCCGAAAGCCCTACCGGTTCTTCAGAAAGAAATCTTCCTCCTCTAGAGAATTCAAACGAAAGCAATCAAGCAGATGTTTCATCTGCAAGAAAAAAGGCCACTATGCCAAAGATTGCCCCAACAAAAGAGAAAAATCCATCCGGTTAGTTGAGCATCTTCAAGCAACTACCGACTACTCTCCTGCCAAAGATGAGCTGGAATTCTATTTCTCTGAACAAGATGAACCCAATGATGAAACAGTGTTCGCACTACAGAATTCCTCTGATTCAGACAGTGACCAGTCTCAAGTGATTTTCCACCAACAGTTACTCTCCCTTGACACTACAATTCCTATCCCATCCATCAAACTCCAGATCTTGCCCTCAAAATTCCAAAGGCCCATTCCAGCAATTGGTCTTATAGATACTGGTGCCCAACGCAGCATGTTAAACCCCCATATTCTTCCATCCGAATATTGGACCCAGTCTGAAGAACATTTCAAAGCTGTCAATGGCAAACTCTTTACCACTTCTTTGATTACCAAAAAACCCATTGGTATTCAAATCTTCCCCAATTGTGTCATTTGGACCAAGGTTATTGGTTCCACTCTTCCTAATAAGGATATCTTGTTAGGTTTTGACATCCTTCACCAAATCAAACACCTCCAAATCATTCCCACTGGAATCCGAGTCAAGTCCATGTTCAAACCATTCACAGACATTCTGAAGCTCTACAATTTGTCTGAAACTCCCCAGTCTTACCAGGATATTTCAACCAAACTTTTGAGTTTCTGTCCAGAGTCCCATTCCGAGTTCACCCATCCAAATCCTTTGTGGAAAAATAAGTCTTTCTTCATTAAGTTACCCTTCAAACTAAATGAAGACATCAACCCGACCAAAGCTACTCATCCAGGAATGAGTCCTTCTGACTTACTCCTAGCCCAACAAGAATGTTCCCAATTGTTAGCCCAAGGTTTAATTGAGCCCACAAGTTCTCAATGGGCTTGCCAAGCCTTTTATGTTGAAAAGCATTCTGAAATTGTCCGAGGAAAGAAACGCCTAGTCATTGACTACCAGCCATTAAACATGTTTTTACAAGATGACAAATTCCCATTACCTCGTCGACAAAGCATGTTTACTTTTCTCAAAAATGCCCAGATCTTTTCAAAATTTGATTTAAAATCAGGTTTTTGGCAACTAGGCATTGAACCCTCCGAACGTTACAAAACCGCCTTTTGTATTCCCAATGCCCATTTCCAATGGACCGTCCTACCCTTTGGTCTCAAAACTGCCCCATCCATTTTCCAAAAATCCATGGTCCAAATCTTCCAACCCATCTTGCATCATGCATTGATTTATATTGATGATATCTTGCTTTTTTCAGGCTCACATGATGAACATCGCCAGCTGTTAACTCAATTCTATGATATTCTCCAAAGTCATGGAATCATGTTATCGGCCAAGAAAAGCATCATTGCTACAGATAATGTTGAATTCCTTGGTATGATCATAAAAGATGGACACTACCAGCCAGGAAAGCACATTGCCCAAGAATTGCTTCACTTTCCAGATCAGCAACTTTCCAAAAGGCAAATTCAACAGTTTCTCGGCATCATCAACTACATCCGTGATTTCATCCCCCACGTGGATCATTACACTCACCATCTCTCGGCTTTATTGAAAAAGAAGCCCCCAGAATGGAATGCTGACCACACATTTGCTGTCACTACCCTAAAGCAGATTGCGCAAAATCCGCCTCCTTTAAAGTTGATTACAGATGGCAAGCGCATCTTACAAACAGACGCAAGTGATGAATCATGGGGTGCCATACTCCTTGAAGAAATCAATGGAAAAGAAAACTTTATCGCTTACGCTAGTGGACATTTTTCTGACACACAGAAGCACTACCATAGCGTGTTCAAAGAAATCTTAGCGGTAAAGAATGGCATCAAAAAGTTTGAGTATCATTTGATTGGACACCATTTTCTCATCCGAATGGACAGCTCAGCCTTCCCCAATATCTTTCATTTCAAAGGCCATACTTTCAACATCCAGACACCAAACTCTTTTGGACTCAAGATCAGGTATATGAATGGTTCACTGCACCGCATATAGCTGTGATTGAAAATGACATACAAGATGTCCTGCACAACTACCTTTGCCAATTGAACCACCAACCTCCACCACTTAAAGATATCTCCCACACCTCCTTAGGTCCACAACATGACCTCCTCATGATCCCCACTCCATCCGCCATATCCAAACCCAAGTCCACAGGTATCATCATCAAAGAAGAAAAACCAGATTACACTGATTTCCTGTTCCAGGATTCCCAAGACCCATGGGATGCATTTCTCCCTCTGAGCCAACACCTTCACCAGTTTTCCCAACCAACAATGGATGAACCTGGCCCCTCTGAACCAGGACCCTCAACTCAATCCTCCAAACGACCAGCTCAACCATCCAAAGTTGATAAAGCCACCCAAACTTCCCCTAAGTATACTCCAAAGTGTACTCCCAGAGACTATAATTGCCCTTATCCACCATGCCGTGGTCCCTCCTGCAAGCATCCAAAGCTCTCCAAGATCTTTTTCCCAAAAGGCAACCCTGACAACCCAGATGAGACCGAAAGCTCATCCGAAGACGAGTACATGAACCTCCGCTCTCCATAAAGTTGTTTGTCTTATTGCTTTCCATAAAGTAGTTTGTCTTATTGTCATAATGATGTTTCGCTTTATGCTTGCATAATTATTAAAGTTTGCTTTTACTTTAAGCTTTTGCTTTTGCTTTTGTCAAAATCATGCTTTAATTATTAAAGCACTTTTGTCTTTTGTAATAATTAAAGTCGTGCCATTATGTAAAAGATAGGGGTCCTGTCCTATCTTATCTTATCTTTTGCTTTTGCTTTTGTAAAAGATAGGGGTCCTGTCCTATCTTCTCAAGAATCCTCCTCTATATAAAGGATTCTCCCCCTCCTTGTAAGATATAGAAGTTTGAAAGAAATAAACTCGTGCTTTCTCCTACAACATGAATCCCTAAACCTCTTCTCTCTCTGCAAATGAAGTTCTAAGAAAGAAAAAGAATAAAGGATTAAATTTGTTCATTTTGAAAACCTAAGGAAGTATGCTCTGCACTTGCCTTCTAGCAAGGACCCTGTGCATCAGAAAACTTTTGATCATTTCTTATCTGGTTTGGTACCCTGTTTTAGACTAAAGGAAAGTCTGTTTTGGGTTGTATAACCTGAGAAAAAATGTTTTAAAGGTTTTTGATTACAGAGGTATATCGGCTGGAAACCCGAGCTTGCGGACTACTGGTCCAAAGAACAGTTTTAACTGTTGTAGTTCTGGTATAACAACGCCACGTACACTCTTAACTGGTATCAGGTGGGAGAAACCAAAGAACTGATTATAAACAGGTTGTTGAGGTCGGGATGGTGTGTAGAAAGGTGCATAGGTTTCAAAGATTGGAGGAGATACTGGTGTAGGTTGTGGTTGAGTAAAAAGGGAAGGTCGAGTCTTTTCAGCATCAATCCTGGACAATTCAGCTTTGAGTTTTCTAATCTCGGCTTCTTTTTTATTAAACTTTGGACCCCATATATGATTATTGATCATTCGTCGGAGATCGGTGTCGAGTTCGGAGATCCGATCTTGGAGATGTATATACATCTGATCAAGACGACTGCTGATCAAATCAACTTTAGTTTCAGTCTGGGAGACTTGACTGGCAACACGATCAATTTTCTTCCCGAGTTGTTGAAGAGTATGATTTTGAGCACTGGCGTTTTTGGTTTGCCAGTTCAAAACAACTTCATACTGTTTTGGCTCTTCAGGTTGGCCAGAGGCCGTAACTGGAGATTGGACAAAAGGTTTGGATGTAACTTGGGTTTGTGTGTCTGTCTTTTTTTCAAGCGGAGGAAAAGATTCCTCATAGGAGTGGCTTGAAAACATAAGGCAAGATCTGATTGGATGGACAGGAGGTTTGGGATCTGGTGGAGGATGTGGAGGAAAAGATTTGCAAGATGATGGTGGATAAGAAGATTTTTTCTTCTTCTTTTTCTTTCTCCGCATAACTTCTAATTCTTCATCAATATCCGTATCATACAAGCAAGGACAATCTGGATTGCACATATGGGCTTCAGGAACATCCCATAAAAAATGACCATTGAGTTTATCAGGATATACTGGATACCCTTATGATGAAAAACCATGAATAGGAAGTTTCTTTTCTTGACCAATTTGAACTGCTGTGATCATAGCAGTATAAGAAAGCTGTGGACTGTCTGAAACAAGCTTGGTGTCAGGAGTTTGAAAAGACAGTTTGACTTGACCATTTGGTTGTTTGTCAAATGTAGCTTCTGTGGTTTGTACTGGTTCAGAATTTTGGTGAAAATGCTCATAGTTGGTTAGCCATTCAAGAGGCATGAGTTTGAGTAGATCTTGTTTCTGGATTTGTTTGGGAATTTGGATGATGGTTGGAATTGTGTTTGTGTCAGCCAATATCATCAAAACATCAGAAGTTGTGTATGGTGTGGGAAGATCTAGTACATGATTCTGTAATCGATACACTATTTGGTGATGGAGGGTTGCAATTTTTGATGTGGGTGTTTGTTCTGCTCCTTGGAGCTGGATCTGGGCTTTAAGGGTTGTTGGAAGATTGGGATCCTCAAGAGAGAGGTTGAAGTTTGGGTAAAAGGTTAATAAGACACTGCCAGCATGAAGGGTTTTCAGAACGGTGCCGATAATAGCGTGTTGGTACTCCTTGAACCTGGTGTCTAGGAGAGCAATTCTAGTTGTAGCAGGTAAGCCTTTTTGACCATGGAGAGTGAGAATTAATCGTACACCACCAGGATGGAGGTGTGTGTACCTTCTCGTTTCTAGTTGGCGACGAGATCTGAGGATATTTCCATAGTGACATATTGTTCACTCTGTGAGGCTTGGAGAGCACACTGATCTAGCCGAGAAGACTGGATATACTCTTTTAGGAGTGGTCTTTTAGTGGAGATAAGGGTTCAGATACTTCTAGTGAGAGAAGTTTTTTGTTTGTAGAGATTGTAAGGACTCATGATAGGAAACTGGGACTCATTAATTTGAGCAGATTATGGAATATAAGAATATTCAACAAGATTCTCAATTTTGGAGGTTATGTGTTTAGAGCATGATTTGGGAAGAGAAAGAGTAGAAGAAAGAGAAATATGAGATGAAGATGATGTAGAGGTTGAAGATGTGTTTGTTTCCATGGCTGAGGAATCCTCTTCTAGAAGATCAAATAAGATTATTCAAATTCCTAATGATACCACCCCAACATGAAGGGTGGCTTTGATACCAGTGGGTAGTTGTACGTGGCGTTGTTACACCAGATCTATAACAGAACGAAGTCTGTTCTTAGGGCCAGTAGCCCGCAAGTTCTGGTTTCCAGCCAATATACACTTATCCAGTTAATACCAAATCCGAAAATCATATGTGAAAATGGTTTTTCACGTTACCACCCGAAAACTCGGCACTCATGGCCTTCAAAGAGGGTGAACGTTGTGGGAAAACACTTTCATTTTATAAAAATCGGTTTTGGAGGATAAAAACAGGACCTTTCTGATGCACAGGATCCTCAAGCTTGAGGCAAGTGCAGAGCATACTCAGTTTAAAAATTTTTGAGGTGAGGGAAACATAATGTATAGAACTGAATTTTTTATTTCAGATTGGCTCCCCTTACAACTGAGACCAAAGGTACTTTTTATAGAGGATCATTGAGAACAGGACCTCTCGAATGATCATATCACATGGCACACCTTTTTTGAAAGCAAAGCACGCCGATCAGGACTTTTACAAAAGGTAAAGCATACCGACAAGGACTTTAACAAAAGTAAAGCATACCGACAAGGACTTTAACAAAAGACAAACTGGAGACACATGGGTTGCGATAGCAAAAGCTCGTGTGATAGAGATAAGGTGTTATCATGGAGTGGAGGGATAACGAGATGGTGACACATCTCCTGTGTCTTTTTCATATTGTCGCTTGTGCCGACGCCTCTGTCGCTGGTCGAGAAACGCCTTAGCTTGCTGATACTTTTCTTCATCAGCTTCAGACATGTGCTGTGAGGTAGATGCAGCAGGAGAGTCTAGGTTGGTGATAGTATAATGGGGAGTGTCAGTATGGAGAAGGGACTGAAAGTCTTCCCATGGGTCCTGAGGTTCTTGGAATAAGACATTGGTGTAGTCAGGACGTTGTTCCATGACAAGGATTCCCTGAGGACTTGAACTTGAACCCGGAGTACAGCCTTGTGTTTTGGGAATAACTTCATGGGTGTGTGATGGTCCAATAGAGGTGTGGTGAATGTTTATGGCTGGTGGAGGAACATTGTTAAGTTCCATGAGATAGGCTTTGAGAACATAGGTCACCGATGTACCATGGATGAGGGTATAAGGATAAGGGTAAGTTCTCCATTCGTATGCCATGTCTTGGGTCCAGTAGTCCCGCATTTCTGGGTGCTGGAAATAAGGCATGTGGACGATGAAGACCGTAGTCCACATGTTAGCTTCTTGTTCTGGCATGTTGTCTAATCCATGAAAGGTACACAAATGTTGAAGTTGCTTGTGCCACCAAGTGAGTGGGGAATACCATTCAAAGAGAGTCCATAGTAGGTCTGGTGAGCACTCCGGAGTGGTCAGGTGAGTCAGGACTGGTTTGATGGGAAAAACTAGCTTTGTAGCATACAAGGTGGTGAGAGACCACATATACCAAAGCTCATCTTCAGAGATGGACAGAGAGGACAGAGTGAGGCCTGTGAGAAACAGGTGCTCCATGCAAAGGTTAGGAAATCGGTCAGGTTTTTTGGTCTGAACATTAAAGAAAAACCGGTAAAGGAACTTTTTTGCAAAATCTTGCAATTGGTAAGCCGATTGGAAAGAGATGTTCATGGGGAAATTTCTTTTGTTGAGAGCTTTGAAAGGAAGTTAGCGATTCATGGCTATAACTGGAATGATTTGAATCGAGGAAATGAGTGCGGGTTTATTTATAGCTGGACGGGTGAGGAAGTCTGGAATGAGGTTTTGATTGCCTTTTATGTGTTGAACAGTGAAATCATATTTAGCAAACCAGGTTTTGAGGCTGAGTAATTGCTTGTCAGGGAGCAATTTGTTCTTGAAGTCAAAGATGCGGGGAAAAGAAGTGTTGATAAGGAATTTGTGGCTGATGAGATGGAATTCAAATTTTTTAATTCCATACTTGACTGCCAAAATCTCTTTGTAAATCACATGGTAGTTCTTTTCAGAGTCTTTGAATTGTCCGCTTGCATGTGCACAGAAATGACGCACGCCATTGATGTCTTCAAGGAGAATGGCACTCCAATCCACATAAAATAAAAAAATTAATGTATAAATAATTTTACTACCAACCAAATTCAAAATAAAATAAAATTTAAATAAATAAATTATTTAAAAATATAAAAATACATTCAAAATTTCTACACCAAAAAGAAAAAAAATCTCATTTGTTTAGATAGATGAAAATTAACTAAAATTATGAAAATTAATTGTTTATTTTATACTATATTATTATTGGATAAGATATAATATGGTGTTAATGTTACTATATTTTAACTTATTTATTTTTTAGTAAGCACTAATGCCACAATTACAAGTTTTAATTTATAACTAAATAAGTATTTTTTTTTTTTTTGCGGATTCGCGAATTACTATGGATCTACAAAAGTAAATCCATATCCAATCCACCAATTCACAAATCAAATTTCTATGGATCAGACAGATTGAGTGAATCAAATTGTTTTCTGAACACCCCTAATAAGAGCAAGTGGCAAATATTATTTGGAAGGAAAATCCCTAACACTTGATGCGCATGCAAGTGGTTCGAATTGTAACATTGTCGTTGGCATTTAGCATAAAAGAGAAGGAAGTCAATTTTAAACAACAACAAAAGACAACAGTAGCAGCTTTAGCACTAAGAGAACTAGGTAGTTGCCTTGGGCCCCGTATTTAGGAAGGCCCCAATTTTTAGATATCTATTTATTAATTAGTATAATTAATTTTTTTTAAGATTAAAAAAAATTTATGTTACATATATTTTTTTTTTCTACAATAGAAAAGTCTTATTTTTAGGCTTTACTATAATATTACTTTCATTCATAATCAACTCTCTTATTTGATAATCTTAATCTTAAATATAAGATATATTTTTACTATATAATAATTATTTTGAAAGTTACTTCTTTATTTTTTTAATTATTAATGATTTCCTTTTTTAAAAATATGACTTATTAAAATTAGTACTGTTAGATTCTGAGAGCTAACTTTTAGTATTCTATTATATTTAAATACTCATTATCTATAAATTGATGCACATTGAATTAAGGATACTTTCAGCAAAAAGTTTTCGTGCTCTCTTATCTTTCTCTATGAAATTCATTTCCATCATCATATTCATCTCAACTAGTTAATTGAGGTGGTATCAATTAGTAATTTGAATAATCTTATTTGATCTCCTAGAAGAAAATTCCTCAACCATGGACACAAACACATCTTCAACCTCTACATCGTCTTCATCTCATATTTCTCTTTCTTCTACTCTATCTCTTCCCAAATCATGTTCTAAGCACATAGCCTCCAAAATTGAGAATCTTGTCGAATATTCCTATATTCCAGAATCTGCTCAAATCAATGAGTCCCAGTTTCCTATCATGAGTCCTTACAATCTCTACAAACAGAAAACTTCTTTCACTAGAAGTATCCGAACTCTGATCTCCACTAAAAGACCCATCCCAAAAGAATATATCCAGTCATCTAGACTAGATCAGTGTGCTCTACAAGCCTCACAGAGTGAACAATATGTCACTATGGAAATACCCTCGGATCTCGTCGCCAACTGGAAACGAGAAGGGTACACGCACCTCCATCTTGGGGGTGTACGATTAATTCTCACTCTCCATGGTCGAAAGGGCTTACCTGTCACAGCTAGAATTGCTCTCCTAGACACCAGGTTCAAGGAGTACCAACACGCTGTTATCGGCACCGTTCTGACAACTCTCCATGCTGGCAGTGTCTTATTAACCTTTTACCCAAACTTCAACCTCTCTCTTGAGGATCCCAATCTTCCAACAACCCTTAAAGTCCAGATTCAGCTCCAAGGAGCAGAACAAACACCCACATCGAAGATTGCAACCCTCCATCATCAAATAGTGTATCGATTACAAAATCATGCACTAGATCTTCCCACACCATACACAACTTCTGATGCCCTGATGATATTGGCAGACACAGACACAATTCCAACCATCATCCAAATCCCCAAACAAATCCATAAACAAGATCTGCTCAAACTCATGCCTCTTGAATGGCTAACCAACTATGAGCACTTTCACCAAAATTCTGAACCAGTACAAACCACAAAAGCTACGTTTGCCAGACGACCAAATGGTCAAGTCAAACTGTCTTTTCAAACTCCTGACACCAAGCCCGTTTCAGACAGTCCACAGCTTTCTTATACTGCTATGATCACAGCAGTTCAAACTGGTCAAGAAAAGAAACTTCCTATTCATGGTTTTTCATCAGAAGGGTATCCAGTATATCCTGATAAAATCGATGGCCATTTCTTATGGGATGTGCCTGAAGCCCATATGTGCAATCCGGATTGTCCTTGCTTGGATGATACGGATATTGATGAAGAATTGGAAGTTATGCGGAGAAAGAAAAAGAAAAGAAAAAATCTTCTTATCCTCCACCATCTTGCAAATCCCTTCTTCCACAACCTCCACTGGATCCCAAACCTCCTACTCAACCAATTAGATCATGCCTTATGTTTTCAAGTCACTCCTATGAGGAATCATTTCCTCCACTTGAAAAACAGACAGACAGCCATACCGTTCCTTGAAACTTGTTTTCTAAATTCTTGTTTTCCTGCTCAAAATGGTATAATTTATGACTTTATTCTGTTTTGCTCATTAGACTTCAGACGCAGAGAGAGTTTCTCATTCATGGCTTCCACTTCATCTTCGAATCCTTCAACTTCTGTTACTCTTTCTTCCATTCTTTCTTTGCCGAAATCTTGCATTTCTCATACTGCCAACAAAATTGAAAACCTTGTAGAATACTCATACATCCCTGAATCCGCCCAGATCAGTGAATCTTCTTACCCTCTTCTCAGCCCTTACCACCTATACAAACGCCCCAGTTCTTTTACCCGCAGTATTCGTACTCTCATATCCACCCGAAGACCTCACCTTAAAGAATACATCCAGTCTTCTCGCCTGGATCAGTGTTCACTCCAAGCAACCCCTGCTGAGCAATATGTCACTCTTGAAATACCCTCAGAGTTGATTTCCAACTGGAAACACGAAGGTTACACTCATTTCCATCTTGGAGGCATCAGATTAATCCTTACCCTTCATGGGAGAAAAGGATTACCGGTTACAGCTCGCCTTGCTATGCTTGATACCCGGTTTAAATAGTACCAAGATGCTGTTATTGGCACTGTCCTCACAACCCTTCATGCAGGAAGTGTGTTACTCACTTTCTATCCCAACTTCAACCTTTCTCTCCAAGATCCCAACTTGCCCACAACCTTGAAGGTCCAAATCCAAATTCAAGGTGCTGAACAAATTTCTTCCGCCAAAATTGCTACCTTACACCACCAACTGGTCTATAGGCTTCAAAATCATGCCTTAGATCTACCCACACCAGAACACCACTCTGACACCCTCATGGTGTTAGCAGAATCTGACCAGATCCCGACAATCATCCAGATCCCACGACAAATTCCTCGTCATGAGCTCATCAAGCTTATGCCTCTTGAATGGATCTCCAACTATGAACAGTTCCACAATAATACAGCTCCTATTCAGACATCTGAAAGTATGTTTGAAAGACGACAAGATGGAACAGTCAGAATGACTTTTAAACCACCTCCAAGTGCTCCACAAAAGCCTCCTCGGCTCTCCTTTACTTATTCCTCAATGATCACAGCTGTTCAGACAGGCCAAGAAGATCTGCCCATTACAGGGTTTAATTCTGAAGGTTACCCTGTTTATCCAGCCAAACACAATGGCCATTTCCTATAGGATGCCCCTGGTTCCGGCATGTGTGACCCAAATTGTCCCTGCTGGGATGATTGGGAAGAAGACGATGATTATGCAACCACAAGGAAAAAGAAACCCAAAAAGAAAAAACCTCCTGTCCCATGTCACCACTGTGACCCTAAACCACCATCAGATCCTCCACCTCCACCGGCTCCATTACCCATCTACCGAAAAGAACTCAAATGGATTGCCAAACATTGCAAATCTGAGATTCCATCACCCCTCTCACACTCAACACCTATCGTCCAACCACTGGCTTGTATGATGTTTTCCTCTACCTCTTCCGATTACTCTTCTTCCATTCCTTCTTTGGAACCCCACACAGATCCCCAACGAAATGTTGTGTCAAAACCCTTTATCCCTTCACCTATTACCTCCACTGGCCACCTGGAGCCCCCTAAACCCTTTGAGTCAGTCTTCAACTGGCAAACTCAAAATGCCAGGGCCCAAAATGATACTTTGTTGCATCTCAATTCAAAAGTTGAGAACATCAGTTTGCGAACTGAACAGATTGAGACAAAAGTTGACTCCATCATCACTGCACAGATGCAGCAGATCTACCAAAACCTCCAGTCCAGAATTTCTCAACTTGACTCTGAGTTACGAGCCATGCTTGCCCATCGTTACTCAGGCCCTGAATTTGACCAAAAAGAAAGGGAAATCAGACGCTTAAAAGCTGAACTTGCTCAGATTGAATCTGAAAAACAGAGACCTACCCTTTTCACCACTTCACCTCCTATCCCTTCCATCGGTCCAACTTATCATCCTTTTGCCTCTATGCTTTCTCCTATTAAACAGTATGACCCTTCCAAGTTATTTGGTATGACTCATACTCTTTTCAGAGACAATCCTTTGCCACCACCACCTAAACCTAAACCCAAACCTAGACCGCAGCCTCGCCCTGCACCTCTTCATCCTTCCTCATTGACCATCCCTGGCCAACCATCTCCTAGTTCTACACCGGCATCACCACTAGCTCCATTATCAGTCCCTACCCAATCCAATAGGATTTGACATCCTTCACCAAATCAAACACCTCTGATACCAGTTAAGAGTGTACGTGGCGTTGTTATACCAGAACTACAACAGTTAAAATTGTACTTTGGACCAGTAGTCCACAAGCTCGGGTTTCCAGCCGATATACCTCTGTAATCAAAAACCTTTAAAACATTTTTTCTCAGGTTATACAACCCAAAACTTACTTTCCTTTAGTCTAAAACAGGGTACCAAACCAGATAAGAAATGATCAAAAGTTTTCTGATGCACAGGATCCTTACTAGAAGGCAAGTGCAGAGCATACTTCCTTAGGTTTTCAAAATGAACAAATTTAATCCTTTATTCTTTTTCTTTCTTAGAACTTCATTTGCAGAGAGAGAAAGGAGAGTTTAGAAATTCATGGAAGAAAACACACGAGTTTTTTTCTTGGAAATTTTCTTATATCTTACAAGCAAGGGGAGAATCCTTTATATAGAGGAGGATTCTTGAGAAGATAGGACAGGACCCCTATCTTTTACATAATGGCACAACTTTAATTATTACAAAAGACAAAAGTGCTTTAATAATTAAAGCATGATTTTGACAAAAGCAAAAGCAAAAGCTTAAAGCAAAAGCAAACTTTAATAATTATGCAAGCATAAAGCGAAACATCATTATGGCAACAAGACAAACTACTTTATGGAAAGCAACAAGACAAATAACTTTATGGAGAGCGGAGGTTCATGTACTCGTCTTCGGATGAGCTTTCTGTCTCATATGGGTTGTCAGGGTTGCTTTTTGGGAAAAAAGTCTTGGAGAGCTTTGGATGCTTACAGGAGGGACCACGGCATGGTGGATAAGGGCAATTATAGTCTCTGGGAGTACACTTTGGAGTATACTTAGGGGAAGTTTGGGTGGCTTTATCAACTTTGGATGGTTGAGCTGGTCGTTTGGAAGATTGGGTTGAGGGTCCTGGTGCAGAGGGGCCAGGTTCATCCATTGTGGGTTGGGGAAACTGGTGAAGGTGTTGGCTCAGAGGGAGAAATGCATCCCATGGGTCTTGGGAATCCTGGAACAAGAAATCAGTGTAGTCTGGTTTTTCTTCTTTGATGATGATACCTGTAGACTTTGGTTTGGATATGGCGGATGGAGTGGGGATCATGAGGAGGTCATGTTGTGGACCTAAGGAGGTGTGGGAGATATCTTTAAGTGGCGGAGGTTGGTGGTTCAGTTGGCAAAGGTAGTTGTGCAGGACATCTTGTATGTCATTTTCAATTACAGCTATATGTGGTGCAGTGAACCATCCATATACCCGGTCTTGAGTCCAAAAGAGTTTGGTGTCTGGATGTTGGAAGTATGGCCTGTGAATAATAAAAACTGATGTGAACATTTGTGCTTCAAGGGCAGGCATATGGTCAAGGTTGTGAATTTCGGACAGTTGTTGCAGTTTCTTTCTCCACCATGGTATGGGGGAGAACCATTCAAGTAATGTCCAGGTAAGAGAGGTGGCTTTGTCTGGGTCAAGGAGATGTTCCAAAGTAGGAGAAATGGGAAGGATTAGCTTGGTGGCATAGAGGACAGTGAGGCACCAAACATACCATAACACATCTTCAGTGGTGTCTCTGGTCGGATCAAGGGTTAAACCTGTAAGGAACAGATTTTCTGGGTGGAAAGTGGAAAAAGGAAAAGGGTCTGTGACAAGGTAGGCTTTCATGAAAAAGCGAAAGAGAGCTTTTCTAGCAAATTCTTGGATGGAAAAATAGAGGAGAAGGTTTTGTTGAAGGGAAAAGTTTTCTTGGTGAGAGTTTCTGGAGGTAGTGAGGTAGCCATGGAGATAATTGGAAAATGGTAGGTGGTGGAAAACAGGGTGAGAGGGTTTTCTGGTTTGGAGAGTCTGGAGAGCATATCAGGGATGAGGTTCTGGGATCCCTTTATATGCTTGACTGAAAAGTCATATTTGGAAAACCAATCTTTTAATCTGAGTAACATTTTTTCGGGAACAGTTTTACCTTTGAAATGAAAGATATTGGGGAAGGCTGAGCTGTCCATTCGGATGAGAAAATGGTGTCCAATCAAATGATACTCAAACTTTTTGATGCCATTCTTTACCGCTAAGATTTCTTTGAACACGCTATGGTAGTGCTTCTGTGTGTCAGAAAAATGTCCACTAGCGTAAGCGATAAAGTTTTCTTTTCCGTTGATTTCTTCAAGGAGTATGGCACCCCATGATTCATCACTTGCGTCTGTCTGTAGGATGCGCTTGCCATCTGTAATCAACTTTAAAGGAGGCGGATTTTGCGCAATCTGCTTTAGGGTAGTGACAGCAAATGTGTGGTCAGCATTCCATTCTGGGGGCTTCTTTTTTAATAAAGCCGAGAGATGGTGAGTGTAATGATCCACGTGGGGGATGAAATCACGGATGTAGTTGATGATGCCGAGAAACTGTTGAATTTGCCTTCTGGAAAGTTGCTGATCTGGAAAGTGAAGCAATTCTTGGGCAATGTGCTTTCCTGGCTGATAGTGTCCATCTTTTATGATCATACCAAGGAATTCAACATTATCTGTAGCAATGATGCTTTTCTTGGCCGATAACATGATTCCATGACTTTGGAGAATATCATAGAATTGAGTTAACAGCTGGCGATGGTCATCATGTGAGTCTGAAAAAAGCAAGATATCATCAATATAAATCAATGCATGATGCAAAATGGGTTGGAAGATTTGGACCATGGATTTTTGGAAAATGGATGGGGCAGTTTTGAGACCAAAGGGTAGGACGGTCCATTGGAAATGGGCATTGGGAATACAAAAGGAGGTTTTGTAACGTTCGGAGGGTTCAATGCCTAGTTGCCAGAAACCTGATTTTAAATCAAATTTTGAAAAGATCTGGGCATTTTTGAGAAAAGTGAACATGTTTTGTCGGCGAGGTAAAGGGAATTTGTCATCTTGTAAAAACATGTTTAATGGCTGGTAGTCAATGACTAGGCGTTTCTTTCCTCGGACAATTTCAGAATGCTTTTCAACATAAAAGGCTTGGCAAGCCCATGGAGAACTTGTGGGCTCTATTAAACCTTGGGCTAACAATTGTGAACATTCTTGTTGGGCTAGGAGTAAGTCAGAAGGACTCATTCCTGGATTAGTAGCTTTGGTCGGGTTGATGTCTTCATTTAGTTTGAAGGGTAACTTAATGAAGAAAGACTTATTTTTCCACAAAGGATTTGGATGGGTGAACTCAGAATAGGACTCTGGACAGAAACTCAAAAGTTTGGTTGAGATATCCTGGTAAGACTGGGGAGTTTCAGACAAATTGTAGAGCTTCAGAATGTCTGTGAATGGTTTGAACATGGACTTGACACGGATTTAGTGGGAATGATTTGGTGAAGGATGTCAAATCCTAACAAGATATCCTTATTAGGAAGAGTTGAACCAATAACTTTGGTCCAAATGACACAATTGGGGAAGATTTGAATACCAATGGGTTTTTTGGTAATCAAAGAGGTGGTAAAGAGTTTGCCATTGACAGCTTTGAAATGTTCTTCAGACTGGGTCCAATATTCGGATGGAAGAATATGGAGGTTTAACATGCTGCGTTGGGCGCCAGTAACTATAAGACTAATTGCTGGAATGGGCCTTTGGAATTTTGAGGGTAAGATCTGGAGTTTGATGGATGGGATAGGAACTGTAGTATCAAGGGAGAGTGACTGTTGATGGAAAATCACTTGAGACTGGTCACTGTCTGAATCAGAGGAATTCTGTAGTGCGAACACTGTTTCATCATTAGGTTCATCTTGTTCAGAGAAATAGAATTCCAGCTCATCTTTGGCGGGAGAGTAGTCGGTAGTTGCTTGAAGATGCTCAACTAACCGGATGGATTTTTCTCTTTTGTTGGGGCAATCTTTGGCATAGTGGCCTTTTCTCTTGCAGATGAAACATCTGTTTGATTGCTTTCGTTTGAATTCTCTAGAGGAGGAAGATTTCTTTCTGAAGAACCGGTAGGGCTTTCGGGATCTGCGAGGCTTGGAGGAAAATTCTGGAGTTTTGAATTTCCGAAAATGCCTTTTTTTCTTTGAACTGCAATCGCAATCCTTTTTCTTGTGGCATTTGATCTGCAAATAAGGCTTTTTGCAAGCACTTCGGAAAGGTTCTTTGTCTTTTAACAGTTATTTGAAGAACTGTTTTTGCTCGCAAAGTTTGTCAAGACAAGTTTTGGCAAGCTGAAAGATTTTGCCAAGAGAGATGTTGTCTAAGGAAAGATTGGATGCTGTGAGTTGTCTCTGGATGTTGGGTTGGAGTTCTTCGGGAAGGGAAGCCAGAAAGACATGCTTTAATGTCGGCTCATTGAATCCATTAAGCTTATAGAACAGCAGGGACATCCGCTTATAATGGAAGTCAAGATCCTTAGCATTGAGGGAGCAGCATTTCATGTTGAGATAATCTCGTCTGGCAGCTTCAAAGACTGCAGAAGGGTCTCCAAGGAATTGATCATGAAGTACAGCAAGAGCACTTGAGACTTCCGGGAGATCAACAAACTGTAGTTGGCGGTATTGTCCTAACGAATCAAACCAATCTCTTAGAGCACCCGTGAAACAAGTAGCAAATTCTCTAAGGACTGATTGAGTTGTTGCTCCTGGTCTTAGCATCTGGAGGTCAATCCAGGCAGACATTTCATTGAGTCGGTCACGCCATTTATGAGATGGAGGATCATCAAATGTGAACCATGGGCCATTTGACGATTTTTGGCTCGATGGATTGGTCTGGGTTGGAGGAGGTTGGTTTGTGGCAGAAGATTCAGGCATTTCTTCTTCAACTTCGGAGGGAATATCAACATATGGTTCTATATGAGAGGTTTGGCCTTGGGTAGGTTGATCAGGTAGAGCCATCAGGATTTGGTGATATCAGCATAGGACTTTTCAGAGTCACTGGTGGATACTGAAGATTCTGTATCAGTTTCGGTAGGGCTATCTGAAACAGCTGGATTTAAATCAGAAGTTTGATCGACTGTAGTAGATGAATGGGTGACTGTGTGAGCAGTAAATTGGTGCATGGGTTCTTTATCCTTGGATTGGGTAGGGACTGATAATGGAGCTAGTGGTGATGCCGGTGTAGAACTAGGAGATGGTTGGCCAGGGATGGTCAATGAGGAAGGATGAAGAGGTGCAGGGCGAGGCTGCGGTCTAGGTTTGGGTTTAGGTTTAGGTGGTGGTGGCAAAGGATTGTCTCTGAAAAGAGTATGAGTCATACCAAATAACTTGGAAGGGTCATACTGTTTAATAGGAGAAAGCATAGAGGCAAAATGATGATAAGTTGGACCGATGGAAGGGATAGGAGGTGAAGTGGTGAAAAGGGTAGGTCTCTGTTTTTCAGATTCAATCTGAGCAAGTTCAGCTTTTAAGCGTCTGATTTCCCTTTCTTTTTGGTCAAATTCAGGGCCTGAGTAATGATGGGCAAGCATGGCTCGTAACTCAGAGTCAAGTTGAGAAATTCTGGACTGGAGGTTTTGGTAGATCTGCTGCATCTGTGCAGTGATGGAGTCAACTTTTGTCTCAATCTGTTCAGTTCGCAAACTGATGTTCTCAACTTTTGAATTGAGATGCAACAAAGTATCATTTTGGGCCCTGGCATTTTGAGTTTGCCAGTTGAAGACTGACTCAAAGGGTTTAGGGGGCTCCAGGTGGCCAGTGGAGGTAATAGGTGAAGGGATAAAGGGTTTTGACACAACATTTCGTTGGGGATCTGTGTGGGGTTCCAAAGAAGGAATGGAAGAAGAGTAATCGGAAGAGGTAGAGGAAAACATCATACAAGCCAGTGGTTGGACGATAGGTGTTGAGTGTGAGAGGGGTGATGGAATCTCAGATTTGCAATGTTTGGCAATCCATTTGAGTTCTTTTCGGTAGATGGGTAATGGAGCCGGTGGAGGTGGAGGATCTGATGGTGGTTTAGGGTCACAGTGGTGACATGGGACAGGAGGTTTTTTCTTTTTGGGTTTCTTTTTCCTTGTGGTTGCATAATCATCGTCTTCTTCCCAATCATCCCAGCAGGGACAATTTGGGTCACACATGCCGGAACCAGGGGCATCCCATAGGAAATGGCTATTGTGTTTGGCTGGATAAATAGGGTAACCTTCAGAATTAAACCCTGTAGTGGGCAGATCTTCTTGGCCTGTCTGAACAGCTGTGATCATTGAGGAATAAGTAAAGGAGAGCCGAGGAGGCTCTTGTGGAGCACTTGGAGGTGGTTTAAAAGTCATTCTGACTGTTCCATCTTGTCGTCTTTCAAACATACTTTCAGATGTCTGAATAGGAGCTATATTATTGTGGAACTGTTCATAGTTGGAGATCCATTCAAGAGGCATAAGCTTGATGAGCTCATGACGAGGAATTTGTCGTGGGATCTGGATGATTGTCGGGATCTGGTCAGATTATGCTAACACCATGAGGGTGTCAGAGTGGTGTTCTGGTGTGGTTAGATCTAAGGCATGATTTTGAAGCCTATAGACCAGTTGGTGGTGTAAGGTAGCAATTTTGGCGGAAGAAATTTGTTCAGCACCTTTAATTTGGATTTGGACCTTCAAGGTTGTGGGCAAGTTGGGATCTTGGAGAGAAAGGTTGAAGTTGGGATAGAAAGTGAGTAACACACTTCCTGCATGAAGGGTTGTGAGGACAGTGCCAATAACAGCATCTTGGTACTGTTTAAACCGGGTATCAAGCATAGCAAGGCGAGCTGTAACCGGTAATCCTTTTCTCCCATGAAGGGTAAGGATTAATCTGATGCCTCCAAGATGGAAATGAGTGTAACCTTCGCGTTCCAGTTGGAAATCAACTCTGAGGGTATTTCAAGAGTGACATATTGCTCAGCAGGGGTTGCTTGGAGTGAACACTGATCCAGGCGAGAAGACTGGATGTATTCTTTAGGGTGAGGTCTTCGAGTGGATATGAGAGTACGAATACTGCGGGTAAAAGAACTGGGGCGTTTGTATAGGTGGTAAGGGCTGAGAAGAGGGTAAGAAGATTCACTGATCTGGGCGGATTCAGGGATGTAGGAGTATTCTACAGGGTTTTCAATTTTGTTGGCAGTATGAGAAGTACAAGATTTCGGCAAAGAAAGAGTGGAAGAAAAAGTAACAGAAGTTGAAGGATTCGAAGATGAAGTGGAAGCCATGAATGAGAAACTCTCTCTGCGTCTGAAGTCTAATGAGCAAAACAGAATAAAGTCATAAATTATACCATTTTGAGCAGGAAAACAAGAATTTAGAAAACAAGTTTCAAGGAACGGTATGGCTGTCTGTCTGTTTTTCAAGTGGAGGAAATGATTCCTCATAGGAGTGACTTGAAAACATAAGGCATGATCTAATTGGTTGAGTAGGAGGTTTGGGATCCAGTGGAGGTTGTGGAAGAAGGGATTTGCAAGATGGTGGAGGATAAGAAGATTTTTTCTTTTCTTTTTCTTTCTCTGCATAACTTCCAATTCTTCATCAATATCCGTATCATCCAAGCAAGGACAATCCGGATTGCACATATGGGCTTCAGGCACATCCCATAAGAAATGGCCATCGATTTTATCAGGATATACTGGATACCCTTCTGATGAAAAACCATGAATAGGAAGTTTCTTTTCTTGACCAGTTTGAACTGCTGTGATCATAGCAGTATAAGAAAGCTGTGGACTGTCTGAAACGGGCTTGGTGTCAGGAGTTTGAAAAGACAGTTTGACTTGACCATTTGGTCGTCTGGCAAACGTAGCTTTTGTGGTTTGTACTGGTTCAGAATTTTGGTGAAAGTGCTCATAGTTGGTTAGCCATTCAAAAGGCATGAGTTTGAGCAGATCTTGTTTATGGATTTGTTTGGGGATTTGGATGATGGTTGGAATTGTGTCTGTGTCTGCCAATATCATCAGGGCATCAGAAGTTGTGTATGGTGTGGGAAGATCTAGTGCATAATTTTGTAATCGATACACTATTTGATGATGGAGGGTTGCAATCTTCGATGTGGGTGTTTGTTCTGCTCCTTGGAGCTGAATCTGGACTTTAAGGGTTGTTGGAAGATTGGGATCCTCAAGAGAGAGGTTGAAGTTTGGGTAAAAGGTTAATAAGACACTGCCAGCATGGAGAGTTGTCAGAACGGTGCCGATAACAGCGTGTTGGTACTCCTTGAACCTGGTGTCTAGGAGAGCAATTCTAGTTGTGACAGGTAAGCCCTTTCGACCATGGAGAGTGAGAATTAATCGTACACCCCCAAGATGGAGGTGCGTGTACCCTTCTCGTTTCCAGTTGGCGACGAGATCCGAGGGTATTTCCATAGTGACATATTGTTCACTCTGTGAGGCTTGTAGAGCACACTGATCTAGTCTAGATGACTGGATATATTCTTTTGGGATGGGTCTTTTAGTGGAGATCAGAGTTCGGATACTTCTAGTGAAAGAAGTTTTCTGTTTGTAGAGATTGTAAGGACTCATGATAGGAAACTGGGACTCATTGATTTGAGCAGATTCTGGAATATAGGAATATTCGACAAGATTCTCAATTTTGGAGGCTATGTGCTTAGAACATGATTTGGGAAGAGATAGAGTAGAAGAAAGAGAAATATGAGATGAAGACGATGTAGAGGTTGAAGATGTGTTTGTGTCCATGGTTGAGGAATTTTCTTCTAGGAGATCAAATAAGATTATTCAAATTACTAATTGATACCACCTCAATTAACTAGTTGAGATGAATATGATGATGGAAATGAATTTCATAGAGAAAGATAAGAGAGCACGAAAACTTTTTGCTGAAAGTATCCTTAATTCAATGTGCATCAATTTATAGATAATGAGTATTTAAATATAATAGAATACTAAAAGTTAGCTGAGCATTCAACCCCTATTGTTAATGACAATCCTTCTGACCAAACTTCTCAAACAGACCCAGTACCGCCACCAGTTCATGAACACTCAACAAAGCCATCTTCAGCATCTTGGTTTACATTTGATGACATTCCCCGTCACAAATGGGCTGCTAGACATCAAGAATTTGCTGCTTGGATTGATCTCCAAGGTACCAAGCCTAATGCTCAGCCTCAAGCCGTTCTTCGTGAATTCATGGCCCGCTCCACGGGTTCTTTACGAGACTGGCTAGAAAGCTTAGGAGAATACAGACAGCTCCAATTCATGGAATCTCCGATTGGTACAGCACTCAATCTTATTCATGAGCAATTCATCGGTGAAAAAACTACTTCCACTTAAGCAGATAGAAAAGAATACCATCAGATGAAATGTTGTTCTCTCAAAAGACACCTTCTAGATGCTCATTACAAAAGAATGAGTATTCTATTCTACAAGCTAAATGGATTCAATGAGCCATCTCTTAAACATGTCTTCATAGCCTCTCTTCCTCCTGAGTTACAACCTGATCTTCAAAGAAAACTCACAGCCACTAATTTGAGCATAGCTGATATCTCTCTGGGAAAGATTTTCCAAATGGCCATGCTATCTCTTGATAAAATCTGTGAACAAAAAGAATTCTTCAAAGATCTCATGGAAGACAAGAAACCTTTCTCTGAAGCCTGTAAAAAACCTTATCTCAAAATCGAGTGTAAGGATGAAAAGAAATG
The DNA here is from genome assembly GCA_039657385.1 of Citrus x changshan-huyou. Taxonomy (NCBI): domain Eukaryota; kingdom Viridiplantae; phylum Streptophyta; class Magnoliopsida; order Sapindales; family Rutaceae; genus Citrus; species Citrus x changshan-huyou. The sequence continues at coordinate 13,391,267 of CM077549.1, forward strand.
TGTTTGTCCAACCACAAAGAAACGACATTTCCGGAAACACTTCCACAGAAAGTCATCCTCCAAAAAACCTTTTCGGTATTTCAAAAAGAAAGATGTTTCTCAGTACCGAAAGAAAAAATCCAACCGTTGTTTCGTCTGTAAGAAACGCGGTCACTTTGCCCGAAATTGTCCCCATAAATCTGCCAAAGCTGTTCGTCTTATCCAACATCTTCAACATTCTTCTCTGTTATTTGAGAATGAGGATGTCGAATCAAATTTTTCAGAACAGTCAGCTCAAGATGACCAAACTGCTTTCCTTATAGCAGAATCCTCTGATTCTGAAGATATTTCCGTCATCTCTACCGTTCAAACTGTCAACCATGTTTCCACCATTCCTAGACCTTCTCTCAAGATGTCTATCCTTCCTTCTAAATTCCATAAACATGTTCCTGTTATCGGATTTATTGACACTGGTGCAGACACCAGTATGATTGATCCTTCTGTTCTTCCATCAGACTGTTGGGAACCCCATTCCAAACTTTTCAGAGCAGTTAATGGTGAAACTTTTGAAACAACTTTGATTACCAAGAAACCCGTTGGTATTCAATTCTTTCCGAATTGCATAATTTGGAAAAAGATTGTAGCCTGCAAACTCCCCGATAAAGACTTGCTTATAGGTTTTGACATTCTTCATCTGGTTAAAAACCTATTCCTCACCAGTTCTGGTGTTCGCTACAAACAGATGTTCTTACCTTATACAGATACCCTACGTCTGTACACACTCTCTGAGACACCATCTCCATACAGTCACATCTCACAAAAGTTCTTAGCGTTTTGTCCAGACAACCATTCACAATTCCATCATCCTTCACCTCTTTGGAAAAATGAACAATTCTTCATTCACCTTCCCTTCAAACTCAATGAAGACATAAACCCCACAAAAGCATCACACCCGGGTATGTCTCCTTTAGACCTCCTGCTTGCCAAGCAAGAATGTTCTCAGTTACTCCAACAAGGTCTTATTGAGTCTACTGATTTAGATTGGGCTTGTCAAGCCTTTTATGTTGAAAAACGATATGAATTAGTTCGTAGAAAAAAGAGATTAGTTATTGATTACCAGCCACTTAATTCCTTTCTTAAAGATGATAAGTTTCCCCTTCCAAAAATCCAGACCCTGTTTGTTCATCTTCAAGGGGCTCGTATCTTCTCTAAGTTTGATTTGAAAGCCGGTTTTTGGCAACTTGGTATTTCACCAGTTGACCGTCACAAAACTGCCTTCTGCATCCCTGATGCCCATTATCAATGGACTGTTATGCCTTTTGGTCTTAAAGTCGCTCCTTCCTTATTTCAAAAGGCCATGACAAAAATCTTTAGTCCTATTCTCCATCATGCATTGGTCTACATTGATGATATTTTGTTATTTTTCTCTGACCATGAGAGCCACCAGAAGCTCCTTTTGGATTTCTTTCACATTGTGCAGGCACATGGCATCATGCTTTCCGAAAAGAAAAGCAGCATAGGAAAGGAATCAATTGACTTTCTTGGCATGGTGATTAAAGACGGCCAGTATCAGCCTGGTCCCCATATTGCAATTGAATTATTAAAGTTCCCGGACACACATCTCAACAGAAAGCAGATACAACAATTCCTCGGGATTGTTAATTATGTCCGTGATTTTATCCCAAAGGTTGCAATTTACACCAGCCAGCTATCCCGCATGCTAAAAAAACAGTGCCCCCCATGGGGCCCTGCCCAGATAGAAGCTGTCAAGCAGCTAAAGGTGATAGCACAATCACCTCCTCCACTCTGAATTCCCACAAGTGGACAACGCATCCTCCAGACTGATGCCAGCGATGATTATTGGAGTGCCATTCTCCTTGAAGACATCAATGGCGTGCGTAATTTCTGTGCACATGCAAGCGGACAATTCAAAGACTCTGAAAAGAACTACCATGTGATCTACAAAGAGATTTTGGCAGTCAAGTATGGCATTAAAAAATTTGAATTCCATCTCATTAGCCACAAATTCCTTATCAACATGGATAATTCTTCTTTTCCCCGAATCTTTGACTTCAAGAACAAATTGCTACCTGACAAGCAATTACTCAGCCTCAAAACCTGGTTTGCTAAATATGATTTCACTGTTCAACACATAAAAGGCAACCAAAACCTCATTCCAGACTTCCTCACCCGTCCAACTATAAATAAACCCGCACTCATTTCCTCGATTCAAACCATTCCAGTTATAGCCATGAATTGCCAACTTCCTTTTAAAGCTCTCAACCAAACAAATTTCCCCATGAACATCTCTTTTCAATCGGCTTACCAATTGCAAGATTTTGCAAAGAAGTTCCTTTACCGGTTTTTCTTTAATGTTCAAACCAAAAAACCCGACCGTTTTCCTAATCTTTGCATGGAACACCTGTTTCTCACAGGCCTCACTCTGTCCTCTCTGTCCATCTCCGAAGATGAGCTTTGGTATATGTGGTCTCTCACCACCTTGTATGCTACAAAGCTAGTTTTTCCCATCAAACCAGTCCTGACTCACCTGACCACTCCGGAGTGCTCACCAGACCTACTATGGACTCTCTTTGAATGGTATTCCCCACTCACTTGGTGGCACAAGCAACTCCAACATTTGTGTACCTTTCATGGATTAGACAATATGCCAAAACAAGAAGCTAACATGTGGACTACAGTCTTCATTGTCCACAGGCCTTATTTCCAGCATCCAGAAACACGGGACTACTGGACACAGGACATGGCATATGAATGGAGAACTTACCCTCATCCTTATACCCTCATCCATGATACATCGGTTTCCTCTGTTCTCAAAGCCTATCTCATGGAACTTAACAATGTTCCTCCACCAGCCATAAACATTCACCACACCTCTATTGGACCATCACACACCCTTGAAGTTATTCCCAAAACACAAGGCTGTACTCCGGGTTCAAGTTCAAGTCCTCAGGGAATCCTTGTCATGGAACAACGTCCTGACTACACCAATGTCTTATTCCAAGATGCTCAGGACCCATGGGAAGACTTTCAGTCCCTTCTCCTGCTGCATCTACCTCACAGCACATGTCTGAAGCGGATGAAGAAAAGTACCAGCAAGCTGAGGCGTATCTCGACCAGCGACAAAGGCGTCGGCACAAGCGACAATATGAAAAAGCCACAGGAGACGTGTCACCATCGCGCTATCCATCCACTCCATAATGACACTTTGTCGCTCTCACACAACTTTTGATGCAATAACCCCTGTGACTCCCGTTTGTCTTTTGTTAAAGTCCTTGTCGGCATGCTTTACTTTTGTTAAAGTCCTTGTAAGTATGCTTTACTTTTGTTAAAGTCCTTGTAAGTGTGCTTTACTTTTGTTAAAGTCCTTGTAGGCATGCTTTATCTTTTGTTAAAGTCCTTATCGGCATGTTTTACTTTCAAAAAAGGTGTGCTATGTGATATGATCATTCGAGAGGTCATGTTCTCAATGATCCTCTATAAAAGGCACCTTTGGTCTCAGTTCTAAGGGAGCCAATCGGAAATAAAAACTTCAGTTCTATACATTATGTTTCCCTAAACCTCTTTCTCTCTTCTAGGAATCGAAGAAATTATTCGAATTAAAAATGATACGCTCACCTCAAAATTTCCAAACTGAGTATGCTCTGCACTTGCCTCAAGCCTGAGGATCCTGTGCATCAGAAAGGTCCTGTTTATCCTCCAAAACCGATTTTTATAAAATGAAAGTGTTTTCTCACAACGTTCACCCTCTTTGAAGGTTTTCGGGTGGTATCGTGAAAAAATTGTTTTCAAGAATGAATTTCGGATTTGGTATTAACTAGATAAGTGTATATCGGCTGGAAACCAAGGTGTGCGGACTATTGGTCCAAAGGAGATTTAAATATCTTGGCTTGCCAAGGATCTCATCACTCTGGTAAAACAAAGCCACGTACAACTACTCACTGGTATCATTCTGTTTTTTCTATTTTTAATTATTGTCCACTGGCATCATCATTCCTTTTAAAATTTAATTTATTGTCCACTGACATCATCATTAAAGAAGAATGACCAGACTACACTGACTTCCTTTACCAGGACTCACAAGACCCATGGAAAGACTTCCTTCCTCTAAGCCAACACCTTCACCAAAAAGCATCCTCACTCTGGTGATACGGACCCAGATGAGACCGAAAGCTCATCCGAAGACGAGTACATGAATCTCCGCTCTCCATAGAGTCAACTCAATCAGTCCTTAGAGAATTTGCTACTCGTTTCACGGGTGCTCTACGAGATTGGTTTGATTCGTTAGGACAATACCGCCAATTACAGTTTGTTGAAAGTGAAGCAATTCTTGGGCAATGTGCTTTCCTGGCTGGTAGTGTCCATCTTTGATGATCATACCAAGGAATTCAATATTATCTATAGCAATGGTGCTTTTCTTGGCCGATAACATGATTCCATGACTTTGGATAATATCATAGAATTGAGTTAACAGCTGGCGATGGTCATCATGTGAGCCTGAAAAAAGCTTGGCAAGCCCATTGAGAACTTGTGGGCTCAATTAAACCTTGGGCTAACAATTGTGAACATTCTTGGCTTGAATAATCTAGAAAAAAAAATTGTGCTTGTTCATTTGTTGATTTTTTAGATTTGAAAAACATGTCAACTAGAAAATTTGCATCATGATATTAAAAACTACAAAAAAAAAGAGGAGAATAGAAAAGTTAGTCCAATCTCAAAAAGGAACTCTTGATATGTTTGTCACAACTAGTAAAAATGATTTAGATTTAAGTAAAGAATTAGTTATTGAACAACCAACCTCAAATGATTTAAACAATGATGAAATAGTGAATAAAATAAACAACAATGAAGATGATAACAATAAAAATACAGACAAAGTTAATGTAGGAAATTTATTTGTTCCAAATGTTGATACAAAGTTAAGAGATCTTTCAATAGAAAAAGGCACAATTAGAGAGAATGATATAACTTTCCCAAAAGATGAATATTCTATTGCATTTTATGTTAAAATATTACCAAAGAGAAAAAAAAACATGACAAAAAATGGTTAATATATTCAATACAAATTGTAGCAAAAATCTGTTTAATGATGAAGGAACAAGAAACAACCAATGAACGTATAACTAATATGAATGCATGGGTTGATTTACAAGTAAGACTATCGAAAAGGAAAACAATTAATAAAGATGTTCAAGAAAGAATTTGTTAACTTGTATGTTTCCTAAATAATGATTTTGATGATAACAAACACGTTTTAAATTGATAAGTTAGAAAAAGTTTTGTTAATCTGATCAAAATATTTAAGTCGTATAATATTCTAAGTATAGAATAACTTTCTGGAAATAAACGAATAACCGTTAATAACTAAATGGCACACCGAATTTATAGGGATTGATGGATAATGGTAATCCAATTGTATTCCAGAAAGCAAGTCTTTTGCTAATGGAAAATTGATTATTAATAACGGAAAACCAATTACATTCCAGAGAGCAAGTTCTTTGCTAACGACGAATCGTTTATGGATAATGATAAATCGATTGCATTCCAGAGAGGAAATCCTTTGCTAATGGAGAGCTGTTTATGGATAACGACAAACCGATAACAAACTAGAGAGCAATCATCTTGCAAACGGTGAACCGTTTAAGTCAAACGGATAACCGATACTTTCGGACAAGATTCTGAAGCGATAACGGTAATCTGACTTCTTAAAAATGGTGATCCGACTATTCGAAATTGTAGCATAATGATCAATTGCTCAAGTTAAAATGGTGATCCGATAATAAGTAACGGCGATCTGATTGGGTACAGAAAGTCAACAACGGCTAGTTTTTAGCTCCAACTATAAAATGGTTCAATCAAATTCAACCAAAGCGATATCCAAGAGTTATCATCAAGCTTGCTACTGAGTATACAATTCTTATTGCGCTTTAAACTTGTTTTTGTTTCATCCATTCACATTTTGAACTTTCATTTGTAATCAAACACATTGTGTGAGAAAATTTATTTGTAATTCCTTTTGTAAAATCAAGTTGAGAGATTATAAGTGTTGGGATACACTTGAGTTAAGAGATTAGGGATAATTCCATAGAGTTTTTAGTTGTGAAAATGCTCATAAAATTTGGAATAAACTTGAAGTTGTCTATGAGGGTACAAACCAAGTGAAAAGAGTCTAAAATCAGTAGGTATACTAGACAATATGAGTTTGAAATGGTAGTTATGCAACCCAAGAGGGGGGTGAATTGTGATTTTAAAACTTAAACTAAACAAACCACACAACAGTTCAATATATTTCCTTAAACACAATGATTTTTACATGGTTCGACAATCCCCGCCTACATCCACGCCTCTAAGCCAACCAAGCTTGAGGATTTCACTATCCAAGCCTCCCAATGCTTCAAATGTTTACAATGAACTTCTAAGGTGTCAATGAACCTTTAAAATAAGAGATTATCCCCCAATATCTTCACTCAAGTGTTTCTCACACTTACACACTCACAAATTTGATAAGAAAACAAAGATTACAACAAAAACTCTCTTTTAGAGTAGCACAATGATGATTCAATATATGATGATTTACGGTGGAAGCTCAATATAAGTTGTACGCACTTGTTTATACTTGCAAAGTCTTAAAATTGAAGTTGGAATTGAGTTTATATAGTTTAAGCCCAAAAACTAACCCTTATAGGCAAATTCCAGCGAGCAAGCGGCTCGCCGTTTAATTTAGCCAGCTCCCCGCTTCAGAACAGTAAAGTTACCGTTAAATTTGAATTTTGCTACAGTCACACTGTTCATAAATTTCCACTTTTGCCCAAAATATTCTGTAATTATATTATGACCTAAATTGTCATAACACTTTACAAATAGGTCCAATTTCAGAATTTCTAAATAATACTTATTATTCCTAATTTTTTTTGAAATTGTGATATGACTCAATACATAATAATATTTTTCAAAGAAGTCCTTTTCAAAATTTAACAAAATACTTATAAATTTCAAAGTTCTCAAAATCTTTCAATTTAGTCCAAAATTTGAAAATATGAGATTTCCGTCAGCCGGCTAGCCGTTAGCCCTCAGGCGGTTAACCACTAACTCTCTGTCCATTTTTGGATATTCACACTTAAGTACTCATTTTTTCTAAAATTATAGCATGGACCAAAACGTTTCAAATGTTTGCAAATAGGTCCAAATCTAGAATTCAAAACAATGCTTATTAAAATCAACGATGACAAAACTTTTTCATTTTAGTCCACATCTTGAAAAATAAATAATTTCATAAAATATTTGGCTTATAATTGCAAAACCTTTGGTTATGAAAAATGATGATTTATTAAAAAAATCTTGAGATTTTCAAATGCTAAACCACGCATTTATTAAATCATACCGACTTTACAAGAATTGTCATAATAATGAGTCCGTTGAGCTCTAAGCTTTATTCTTGATCGAGTCGTTGTCCGTTGAGTGTCTTGAACTTGAGTTAACTTGATTCACTTCATCGTAAATATTATCCTTCAAGAACTAGTAAAATGTGAAATACAATATTTTTCAATTTACTTAAGACACATGTTTGTTATCATCAAATTTACAATATGTGTAACCCTTTAGGCTAACAAAGTTGTTCCAAATAGCATAAAATGAGAGTGTCCATTCTATGTCTATTAGATTTACAGATATAGTAAACACTCTAGGAGTGCTTGGTAAGATCTTTTCAAATCATGCGAAGGTAAAGAAAATCATTAAGTCATTACAAAAAAAATGGAGACTTAAGAGAACTAGCATTGAAGAACCTAAAGATTTAAATACTTTATTTATTGATGATTTATGTGGCTCTCTTATTTGTTATTAAGAGGATTTGGTAGCCGAAAGAGAAGATGAAGATAAAAAGAAGAAAAACATTGCCTTGAGAGCATTTAAACTTAAAAGTGATGAGGAAAATGATTTCGAGGATGAAGAAATGGCTATGATGGCTAGAAAATTCAGGAAGTTTTTTAAGAAATCCAGAGAGCGAAGAAAATTCAGAAACCTCAAGAACCAAAAGAAGAAGAAAGAAGTAATCATATGCTATGAATGCAAGAAGCTTGGCCATATAAGATCGGAGTGCCCACTTCTCAACAAACTCAAGAAGAAAGCCATGGTGGATACTTGGGACGATAGTGTTGAAGAAGATTCGCAAGAAGTGTCAAACCTAGCACTTATGGCAATAAGAGATGACGAACTTGATAAGGTAAATGATCTTCCTACTTATAATGAATTGTATGATGCTTTTAAAGAACTGAATAATGATATGATGAAAATTGGTAAGAAAAATGCATGTCTTAAGAAGAAAATGCTAGAACTTTCAAATGAAAAAGATGCCTTGCATAAATGCAATGATTTACTAAATGAAAAGATCAAAGAACTAGAATTAGAAAATGAAATATTGCATGATAGGATTACTTCTTTAAAAGGTAAACAAAGTACCTCATATGAGCATGAAATATCAAATGTTGATAATTTTATCAAAGAAAATGAAGAGCTTAAGAAGAAGAGCAATGAACTCAATAAAATTATGTTAAAATTCACAAATTGTCAAAAGAACTTAGAAAAATTGCTTAGTTCTAAAAAATGTGTGTTTCATAAAGTAGGGCCTAAGTATAAGCCTAACTTGAAATAAAAATACTACAAAAATTACTTTATTAAGGCTACCTTCACTAGTGATCATAAAATTGTTTGTCATTATTACAATAGAAATGATCACATAAATTATAGATGTCCTGTTAAGAGAAATGCATATTACGGAATCAAATGTGTTTGGGTTCCAAAAGGAAACATTGCTAACACTCAAGGACCCAAAAATGTTTGGGTACCTAAAACTTGAGATTTTCTCTGTAGGGTTTGAAGAAGAAGAAGAATAAATAGTACTTGGATAGCGTTTGCTCAAGACATATCACGGTAAATTATACATTGTTCTCAAGTTTTACTAAAATAAAAAATTGTGGAGATGTTTCCTTTGTAGACAATTCAAAGGGAAAGATTCTCGGAATTGGTAATGTCGGTAAAGTTTCGTCAACTCTCATTGAAAATGTATGTTTTCTTGAAAATTTGAAATACAACTTGATTAATATTAGTCAATTATGTTATAAGGGTTATAAAGTTGTTTTTGATAAAACTAGATGTGTCATTGAAAATGCACGTGAGAACAAAATTTTGTTTGGTGGAAATAGATGTGGTAAAGTTTACACCACTGATATAGAATGTGCATCTACCCATGATAATTTTTTTTCCGCATTGCATGATGATGGTTGGTTATGGCATAGAAGATTAGGACATGCAAGTATGGATTTAATTTTAAAAATTTCCAAAAATGATTTGGTTAAAGGTCTTTCAAAATTTGGTTTTCAAAAAGATAGAATTTTCAAAATCTCTTTTAAAAGAAAAAATCATATCTCCACTTTAAAACCACTTCAACTACTTCATATAGACTTATTTGGACCATCTAGATATGCTAGCTTGAGTGGCAAGTATTATGCTTTTGTAATTGTTGATGATTTTTCAATATACACATGGGTATTATTCTTAGCCAACAAGGATAATGCTCTTGATACTTTTAAAGTGTTTTGTAAAAAGATTCAAAATGAAAAAGGTTATGGTATTGCATGCATTAGGAGTGATCATGGAGGAGAATTTGAAAATCATGGATTTGAAACATTTTGCAATAATTTTGGCAATGTGCATCAATTCTCTTCACCAAGAACTCTACAACAAAATAGAGTTGTTGAAAGAAAAAATAGGTCTATTCAAGAAATGGCTAGGACCATGTTGAATGAAAATGCATTACCAAAATATTTTTGGGCCAAAGCCGTCAACACCGCTTGTTATATTTTAAATTGTGTGCTGATTAGACCATAACTCAATAAAAGTCCCTATGAGCTTTGGAAAGATAGAAAACCTAACATTGGTTATTTCAAAGTATTTGAATGCAAATTTTTTATATTAAATACAAAGGAAAACCTTGAAAATTTTGATCCAAAATCTGATGCTGGCATCTTTCTTGGGTATTCAAACTCAAGCAAAACTTATAGAGTTTATAATAAAAGAACTATGGTTGTTGAAGAGTGACCTAAGAAGCCCCTTTAAGTATTAGAATAATAATAATAATATGTAATATTTAATTCTAAGAGAAGTAATAACATAAGTGATGATGCAATGACTAAGTAATAATGGCAAAAAAGAGTGGAGGGGAAGGGAAAGGTGAAGAGAAGAGTGGAAATTTTAGCATGCTCAATTTGGCATGGAATTCTTAAACAGAAGGAATTGAATTTTTTTTTTTACCTCGACAAAATTTACTCTTTGCACTAAATTATCACTATTTATTATAAATTTAATTAAAAAAGCAGTGAGCTGATACAATGATGTTTGTTTTCAATGATGTGCTTACTTAACTAGTTACTTAACTGTTATAATACCTGATAATGCTCTTATCAAAAAATGCTTTTATTAAAGGTGCTTTAATCAAAAGTGCTTTTATCATAATATATGTTAACATATAACTAGAAAATTCATAGCCTAGGAAAAAAAAATTGTAAAAACACAACGAACAAACATGGTATTATTTAGGATAAAAGCTCGTTTAGCCCCTATATTTCAAGGCTAGTGTCCATTTGGTCACAGTATTTAAAAAAAAATGCTTTAAAGCACTGTTGGTGTCACCTCAATTATTGTTAATTCTAGATTCATAAGGGCAGAAAAATATTTTCCTTGTTAAATTAAAAAAAAAAAGCTATCCCGATAGCCTAGATTCAGAAGGGTATAATCATACATTAAAGCTTTTACCTTAGATATTGATACACTAAAATCCAAACTTCTCGTCTTATCTTATGCCCTTCCTGTTTTAACTCTATTTTTGTCACTAAAAAGTAATTTCAAACCCTAACTTTAAGAACCAAAGAACTTTCTTTTTTAAAGCTCTTAACAATTTTTCTTGCTATGTATTTTTTTTTCGGTAATTTTTAGGGATAAAACAAGTTCCATCTTATGCCAAGTTTCTTAAAGACCTTTGTACTAAAAAGAGAAACATTTTAACAGAAAATGTTAGTTCTATACTCCAACATAAAATTCTTCTGAAATGTAAAGACCCAGGCTCCCCCACTATTTCATGTAGCATAGGGAACCACATAATTGAGAATGCTTTGTTGGATTTAGGAGCTAGTGTAAATTTGTTGTCTTACTCAGTATTTTTGAAACTTGGACTTGGAGAATTACACCCAACTCCAGTGGTGTTACAGCTTGCAAATCGGTCCACGAAAATACCTCGTGGTATTGTGGAGGACGTGCTTATCCAGGTAGACAAGTTTTATTTTCCTGTTGATTTCATTGTAATTGACACTCAACCAATACAGGATTCAAGGAACACATCCCCATTATTCTAGGCCGACCTTTCTTGGCAACTGCGGATGCTCACATTCAATGCAGGACTGGAAATATGCAGTTGTCCTTCGGCAACATGACTATGGAGCTGAACATCTTCAACATTGCCAAACAACCTCACAATGCAGATGACGGAATTGTAGATGTGGATTTAATTGAAGCATTAGTTGATGACACTTTTGTTTCAAACCTTAGTGATGATCCTTTACAAACATGCTTAACTCACTTTGGTTTTGATTTTGATATTGACAGATCGGTCGATGAGGTCAACGCCCTACTTGACTCAGCACCATCTATGGACACTAATAAATGGAAGTCAAGAGTAGAACAACTAGCACCATCAGAAAAGAAACTCATCCCATCATCAGAATCACCACCGAAACTCGAGCTCAAACCATTACCCAACACTTTGGAATATACGTTTTTGAGAGAAGAAAGTACTCTACCGGTAATCATCTCATCAGCCCTAAATGACGAAAAAAAAGGTAAGTTGTTGGATGTTTTAAAAGAGCACAAAGGAGCATTAGGATGGACCATAGCGGACATAAAAGGTATATACTCAGTAGACTGCATGCATTACATTCACCTTGATGAAAATGCTAAATCTACTAGGGAAATGCAACGTTGGTTAAATCCTAACATGAAAGAAGTTGTTAGAATTGAAGTCCTTAAGCTATTAGATGCAGGTATCATTTACCCCATTTCTGATAGTTCATGGGTCAGTCCTGTAACGTTCGGAGGGTTCAATGCCTAGTTGCCAAAAACAACTGGGCTCTGATACCAGTTTGGGCCGAAGCCATTTTTTCAGGCTCACATGATGAATATCGCCAGCTGTTAACCCAATTCTATGATATTCTCCAAAATCATGGAATTATGTTATCGGCCAAGAAAAGCACCCTTGCTACAGATAATATTGAATTCCTTGGTATGATCATAAAAGATGGACACTATCAGCCAAGAAAGCACATTGCCCAAGAATTGCTTCACTTACATAATTCCATGATTTTGGAGAATATCATAGAATTGGGTTAACAGCTGGCGATGTTCATCATGTGAGCCTGAGTTGTCCCCAAAAAGTCAGGAGTCACAGTAGTTACGAATGCTGATAATGAATTGATACCAACTAGAGTAACTACAGGATGGCTTGTATGCATTGATTATAGAAAGTTGAATTCTGTCACACGTAAAGACCATTTTCCTTTACCATTTATCGATCAAATGCTTGATAGATTGGCAAGCCATGAATTTTATTGCTTTCTAGATGGCTACTCAGGATATAATCAGATTCCCATAGCACCAAAAGATCAAGAGAAAACTACTTTCACTTGCCCTTTTGGCACATTTACATATAGGAGAATGCCATTTGGATTATGTAATGCACCTGCTACATTTCAACGATGCATGTTGAGCATTTTTTCTGATATGGTTGAACGATTCCTTGAAGTCTTTATGGATGATTTTTCTATTTTTGGTGACTCGTTTGATCAATGTTTACATCATCTAACACTAGTTCTGCAGAGATGTATCGAAAAGAACTTGGTCTTAAATTAGGAGAAGTGCCATTTTATGGTAAAACAAGGTATTGTTCTCGGTCACATCATTTCGAGCAAAGGTATTGAGGTTGACAAAGCCAAGGTGGATCTCATTTCTAATCTTCCTTCACCCAAAACAGTCAGAGAAGTAAGATCTTTCCTTGGGCGTGTTTTTATAGACGTTTCATTAAAGATTTTAGCAAAGTTTCTAGACCCTTATGCAATCTACTTGCTAAGGATGTACCTTTTATCTTTAATGATTCATGTCTTGTGGCTTTTGAAAAATTAAAGCAATTGTTGACATCATCACCCATCATTCAGCCCCCAAATTGGAACTTACCATTTGAGCTCATGTGTGATGCATCTGATTATGCAGTAGGAGCAGTATTAGGATAAAGAGTTGGTCGAATTCCCCATATTATTTACTATGCTAGTATGACATTGAATGATGCACAGTTGAACTATTCAACCACTGAAAAAGAAATGCTAGCAGTAGTGTTTGCATTAGAGAAATTTCGATCTTATCTCATTGGTTGTAAAATAATTATATTCACAGATCATGCTGCTCTTAAATATCTTCTCACAAAGAAAGATGCAAAAGCTAGACTAATTCGTTGGGTGTTACTTTTGCAGGAGTTCAACTTGGAATTTAAAGATAAGAAAGGTACAGAGAATGTTGTAGCGGACCATCTCTCTCGTCTCCATTTTGACACAATTATAGAAACATTACCATTGAATGAGTCATTCCCGGATGAACAATTGATGAGTGTGGAAGTATTACCATGGTATGCTGATATCGTGAATTATCTTGTTACAGGTCAACTTCCAGAGCATTGGACCAAGCAAGATAAGGCTAAATTCTTTGCAGAAATAAAGAATTTCTTTTGGGATGACCCGTATTTGTTCAAGTATTGTGCAGATCAAATTGTTAGACGATGTGTTCCAGGAAATGAAATTCAGAATATTATTTCATTTTGCCATGAACAAGCTTGTGGAGGCCATTTCAGTGCTAAGAAAACAACGACTAAAGTTTTACAATGTGGTTTCTATTGGCCAACTATATTTCGAGACGCTTACACTTTCTGTTCTTCACGTGATATGTGTCAATGAATGGGGAGCATTACGCGAAGGAACATGATGCCACTAAATCCAATTTTAGTGGTTGAGATTTTTGACGTATGGGGTATCGACTTCATGGGACCATTTCCCCCTTCTTTTGGCTACGTCTCAAAATGGGTAGAAGCAATTCCATGTAGAACCAATGATCACAAGGTGGTGATAGGATTTTTGAAAAGCAACATTGTTTCACGCTTTGGATTCCCTCGAGGCAATAATCAGTGATGGTGGTGCCCACTTTTGTAACAAAGCATTCAAAGCTCTTTTGACAAAGTATTCAATCACTCACAAAGTGGCGACCCCATATCATCCGCAAACCAGTGGCCAAGTTGAGATCTCCAATCGGGAAATAAAGCACATATTAGAAAAGACAGTGAATCCGGACAGAAAAGATTGGTCATTAAGACTTGATGATGCATTATGGGCATATAAAACGGCTTTCAAGACTCCGATTGGGATGTCACCCTGCATGCTAGTGTGTGGAAAAGCTTGCCACCTACCTGTGGAACTCGAGCATCGTGCATATTGGGCTATCAAGAAATTCAACTTTGACATGCAACAAGCCAGCTCAGAAAGAAGATTACAACTGGCAGAACTTGAAGAAATTCGCAATGATGCATACGAAAATGCCAAGATTTACAAGCAACGAATGAAAGTCTTTCATGACAAGCACATTATGAGAAAATCTTTCACTCCAGGTCAGAAAGTGCTTTTATTCAATTCTCGCTTGCACCTATTCCCAGGTAAGTTACGCTCTCGATGGTCTAGTCCCTTTATTGTTCATACTGTTTTTCCACATGGGGCAATTGAAATTAAGGACCCAAAGAACGGTGTCACGTTTAAAGTTAATGGTCAAATATTAAAGCCATATCTAGAGTACCAACCACACGGAGAAGACACCGAAATAAATTTGAGTGACCCACCATATTTGAATTGATTTTTTTCTTCTTTTCGGTGATTTGATTTTTTTTTCTTTCTTTATATTATTCTTTTGCTAATTGAAATTATTTTGCATAAGTGTGTTTGTTTAACTATTAAGTTTTCTTTTATCATTGTTAATCATGAGTACCATTCTTAAACCACTTCAATGTGTCAAAACTCATCTCAAAAGGCAGATTCAATTTTGTAAAACACATCGTATTTGGGCTCTGCAACCACCAGAGTTAGTATCCTATGTTGAGGGTTTAGAAAGCCAACTCAGAGACATTGAGAGAAGTGTTTACGACATCCAGTTGGAGCTTGAGGTAAATTCAATAAGAGGACAATTTTAATTTTCTGTGTGTTTTGATTTGTTTTTCTGTTTGTGTACTTTAGTTTGTTACCCCGGTGAAGTGGCGAATAACGGTACTCCGTGACAATCAAGTCGGTTACTTCAGTTTCCCATAATATCTGACATTCTGAGGTGAAAGTATGGACAAAAACGAGATTCTAGCGAAGCTTCACAAGCAATTCCCTTCACTTCCTCAGAATGCCCTCCTTACGATCTATAAAGCTCGGTTCAAACGCATGCGATTACTCATGAGGAATAACATACCTGCTGACATCTGTTGGTTAATCGAGGCTAAAGTACGATCGGCAGGTGAGTTACCTCTAAAATTTATTGCATACATGCCTGGTTGTGGTAAAGGAAATTATGCAAGAAAACAACGAGCTCGAAGAATTTCTATTGCTTTTCATAAGTGTGCCAGAATGAGTTGCGATAAAAACCCATGTTCTTTAGGAATGGTGTCTGATAACAGGGAAGATAAGATTCAATTCATTAGGGATGGCTTGAATAAGGAGTCATTGGATGATATCCTTCTGTCTCTTGAAACGTATCCCAGTGGATATGTGCAAGGAGCGATTCTCCAGTTATGGCCATTATTCCAGAAAGAGCATGCACGATATAGTCTCGGGAATCTGACTATAAACGACCATGTTTGCCAGTTTATAAGAAAACTGGTTGGGAAGCCCATCCTCGACCCATAGAGGGTGTTCAAGCCGTTTCTGGACGTAAAACCAGAGGAAGATGTGAGCCACAGTCGCAACTACCTGTAAATATCTTTTTACTTCACTGTTATTTTATCTTTTGCATTATTGTCTTTAATAATTTTATTTTATCATTATTTTTTTTACTGTTTCCTTTTTGACTCGCGAGCCATGTGCTTTACGCGTTATTTGACACTGACATGCTACCTCATACACAGCTATGACCCACTGTCACCAAGACTCTTAAATGTGATTTCTTTTGTCAAACTCTCACAAATTGTTTTTGAGAAGTATCCCAATGGCAGCTACTCCCAATAGACAATTCAAGAACATTTGTGTGCTTTCTGGATTTACCTATGGCAAACATAAAGAGTTCATTTAGGCAGCCATAGATCTTGGTCGAAGCATAGCAGCGAGAAAATTACACTTGGTGTATGGAGGAGGTAACCAAGGGTTATCAAAAATGGTCTCAGAAGCAGTTTTTATCAGAGGAAGTCAAGTGTTAGGCATCATCCCAAGAGTCCTAAAACCATTGGGCAGTTCGTCTGACTCATCAACTGGAGAAGAGTTAGTCGTCTCAGGTATGCAAGAAAGAATAACTGAAATGCTTAATCATGCTGATGCTTTTATTTTCCTTCCAGGAGATCTTGCAATACTAGAGGCACTTATCACACTAGCATCTTGGGCCCATCTGCACATTCACCAGAAACCCATCGGTTTGTTAAATGTCAATAACTTTTATGATGGCTTTATCGCATTTCTTAACCATGCAATAAAAAACTATTTCATTCCTTCTAATGTGAAAAAGCTTTTTATTTGTGCTAACACTGCTAATGAGCTACTTGATCTGTTACAAGCTTATAGACAGAAGCCAGACCCCTGGACCTTTGTGTTGGAGCGTTCAAATAACGATGGTAACAGTAGCCGCAGTAAGAAGTACAAATTAGATTTAACTCTCCGCTTGTAAATATTTTCTTCTGTGTTGCACCACCCAGGTGATGTTTTCTAAACTCTACTTCTTTCCTTTAAAACATTGAAGACAATGTTTCATTCTGGTTGGGGGGAGGGAATAGTCGACAATTGTGGAATCTTGGTTAAGTTTTTACTAATTTTTTGTTGTAGAAACTAACTGTTGCTCATTTTTTGTGTTGAAGATGGCTGAATATGGAGTGTAGTGACTCTAGAAACGCATTTTCATCGTTTGAAAAAAAAAACAAAAAAAAAAATTCAGACATTTTTCTTTTTCTTTATTATGTTTTGATGTTCATTTTTTTTCTTCTTTTTAATTTCTCCTTTATAAATATACATTTTCAATTTTTTTTTTGAGTCGAAGATGGATGAAAATGGAGTGTAGTGCCTCTAGAAACGCATCTTCTTAAGTTAAAAAAAAAATCATTTTCATTTTCTATCATTTTCTAATTAGTTTTTCTGCATCATTTTTACATTTCTGCATGTATATTTTCCTTTCATGTTTAGAATAGGTTGGGGGGTAGGATGTTGTCTAAAAAAAAAACAACAATTTGTGATTTGTTTTAACATTGGATGACATGATGAATTTCAAATTTTAGTATTTGCATTATCTTTAGTCTGTATGGTACTGTATACGTTACTGTTCACGACATTGTTCACATAGACGGATGATGACGTGGCATTGACCGATGATGTGGCATTAACTGATGAGGTGTCACGATCCTGTTGGACTAAAATTCTTATGTACTATTGATGGTGATGTGGCAGCATATCAGTGGATAAAAAATCTCGCGTACGGTACATGCATCACACAGGATTATTTTCAACCAAACCGCGTTACTGTTCAACCCGAGTCAAACCATGTTACTGTTCATCCACGTGGTCAAACCGCGTACTGTTGACTGATGACGTGGCGCAATCCTGAGCGTCCAAACTGTTTTTAATCCGATGGCCATGATTTACTCCATGTATCTATAAAAAGGGGGCCCCCCCCTAATTTGATACCTCTGAATCTATTTTTGGACTCCGTTTTCTATAATTCCTTCTCCATCTTGTATTTTCTACGTATTTTAATAAATTTTCATTTTACCCCTAGTTCAATTATGAGTAGCTAATTTTCTTTCAAGCTTGGGTTGAAGGTGAAGTCTCAACATGTGTCATGGGCTTTATTTGGTAAATTTATTTTCTTTTCCCCTCTAATTTTTGTGGATGATTTGACTTTTCGTCGACAAATAATAATAATCTTGTCTAGATACCGCCTTGGTTACACCGACTCTCTAGTACAAGGTTATTATTATTTGGCACGATAAGCCCTTAGCACCATATTGATTAGAGTGTGGTTCATGAGGTGTGGATTCCCCCCTCATGATTTAATTGGTATTAATAAGGAATATTTAGCCCATGGTGCATGTTGATACGGATCCAGATACCCAAGTACGTCATTTCAATAGAATTCTCTTCAATTTATTCTTGCCATTTCAATTCCAATTTTAGAATTTATTCTCGCCATTTTAATTTAAGTTTTAGCATATTTCAAATCATTTCCACCACAAATCCAATCACCCATTTACAAAATTAATTCTACACACAATTAAAATCCACCTCCTCGTGGGATCGACACTCGTCACCATTGATCTATACTACAATAGATTCGTGCACTTGCGAGTACATTACAATTTGCACAACAGTATGAATCATTCCAAAAAGTTTAGAAGGATCATACATTCTAGAAAGGGTGATAAGTGGGGTTAATGACAGGAAGTGGAGCAGAACTGGTGAAAAGAGTAGTTTGAACCTTTTCTGAATCGATTCTGGCAATTTCAGCTTTTAGGGCTCTGATTTCAGCTTCTTTTTTATCAAAATCAGGACTGTTTTCTGCAATCAAAATTCTTTAGTCATCATGTAGATATTCATAAAAAACCTAAAATGGAATTTTCTGGCGAAGTCTTGGATCTAGTGAAGTGATTGAAAAGTCATGTTGAGTAGGAAGGACTTCTAGGTGAGGGCTGTTTTCGGGAGTGAACTAGTCATGGCAATAATCGGGAAAGAAATCTGAGAGGTGATAAAGAAGAATTGAGGAGGTTTTGGTTTTGGAGATCTGGATAGTAAGTCTGGGATGAGGTTGTGATCTCCTTTTATATGTTGGACATGGTAATCATATCTTGAGAACCATTCTTTAAGCCGAAGTAAGGTTTTTTCTGGAACAACCTTTTGCTTAAAATTGGGAAAAGCTTAAAATTGCTACAATCAGATGAGGAATCTATGGCCAATCAAATGGAATTCAAATTTCTTGATACCATTTTTCATGGCTAAGATTTATTTGTAGACTGTGTGATAATGCTTTTGTGCATCAGGGAATTGTCAACTTGCGTAGGCAATAAAGTGCTCTTTTCCATTGCAGTCTTCAAGGAGGATGGCCCCCCATGATTCATCACTTATATCTGTTTGTAGAATCCTTTACCGTCTGTGATAAGCTTTAAAGGTGGCAGATTCTGGGCAATCTGCTTTAGTTGCAGACTTTGCCAGAAATTCCTTTTTAGGTTTTTTATGAATATCTACATGATGAGTAAAGAACCTATGTTTTTTCCTAGTTTTCATTCTGATCACCTTTTCCTTACAGGATTACTAATCACACCTCACAAAGATATTACCGAAGATGAACTTTGGTATACATGGTGCCTTATTGTTCTGTATGCCACAAAAATAGTTTACCCCTTCTCACCAAGCTCAATGATCTAAAGTTTTTCACTTCTCTCACCTGGACTCTTTTTGAATGGTTTTCGCCATTACCATGGTGGCCAAAAAGCTACAACAGATTGCTGACACACATTGTCTTCTAGAATTTCCAGACCAAGAAGGAAAACAGTTCACTACTATTTTTATTATCCATCGTCCATAAGATTTTTGGACACAAAATCAAAGTTATGAATGGATCACTGTTCCTCACATTGCCTGTATTGAACAAGATTTCCAGATCAAAACTTCCTTGAAAAACTTCCTCATGGAACTCAACCACATTCCTCCAGACCAACCAGATATCCTCCATACATCTCTTGGACCAAAACATGAAATTTTCATGATCCTCACACCATCCTCACATTCTCAACCTCCTAACCGAGGAATCATCATAAAAGAAGAAAAGTCAGATTACACTGACTTTTTATTCCAAGATTCCCAAGATCCTTATGAAGATTTTACCTCGGTACCTTCACCATCACCATATGAATTCGCAGGATCATCTTCTTCTCCTTATCCACCATTTTCCTCTCAACCTGAGTGTTTTCCTCAGCCAACCCCTCCATCACCAAAAGGTCAATATTGCACTTGGCCATGTGTTCCAGGATGTTCTCATCCAGAAAAAATCTTCAAAAAAGACAAAGACCCTGATCGTGATCCTGACGAGACAGAATCATCATCTGAAGATGCCTCAATCTCTCTTTAAGATATTTTTCTTCTTGTAATAATGAGTGTCTTTAATGAGTTTTGCTTTAACTTTTTAAAGTTATTAGTCTAGCTTTTATAAAGCTATGACAGCTGGATCTACCTTTTTCCAGCCCTTGTATATAAGGAGATCGTTTGAATAAATAAGATAAGAGATTTTCTAAGAAAAACTTTCCAATCTGTTCTACTATATGGATAACTAAAACTCCATTTTCTATTCTTAATTCAAAATCCCTAACAAGGATCATGTGCAACAGAACGCAAATAACCCTGCTCTTTCTTTAATCTGAGAAAAGAGACAGAATCCTATCTTTTAGACTAAGTGACCAAGAGAGTTTGTCTAGCAGGATTGTCTAGGTTCTTAGAAAAAAGAGAGAGATACTGAGTATCTAGTTTACCTGACCACGTCACTCTCAGTAGTTTCCCCAGTTGGTAACCTGACATGCATTGTCTGTCATCAAGATAACCAGTCCAGTCATCATCAATAAAACCAACAAGCTTGCACTTGTCTTCTTTTTCATACATGATCCCTTTCATTTTTGTTCATTGAAGATACTTTAAGATTCTCTTTGTTGCAATATAATGGGATTTCATTGGATCATTCATGAATTTGGAAATTCTTTAGGCATAAATATGGTCTTTTATTTAGGGAAAATAAGTTGTGTGTGCCTAAATGTTCATTACATGACTTGCTTGTTAGAGAAGCTCATGGGGGGTGGTTTGATGGGGCATTTTGGTATACCTAAGACTTTAGGTGGAAACATGATGTGGAAAGGACTTGTAAGAAATATGTTACTTGTAGACAAGCTAAGTCTAAAGTTAAGCCTTATCGTTTGTATACTCCTTTGCCTATGCCCAGTGAACCTATGAACTGTCATATCTATGGATTTTCTGTTAGATAGGTGTGGATTCTATATTTGTGGTCATTAATAAGTTTTCTAAAATGGCACATTTTATTCCATGTCATAAAACTGACAATGCTTCACAAATTGCTGACTTGTTTTTCAAAGAGACTGTGAGATTGTAAGACATGCCTAAAAAGTATTGTTTTAGATATGGATGTAAAGTTTTTAAGTTTTTTTTTTGGAAAACTTTGAGGGATAAATTACGAACTAAACTTTTATCTTCTACTACTTGTGATCCAGATCCACAAATTGATGAACTAACTGAAGTAGTTAATAGGACTTCATCTACTTTGTTGCGTGTTATAATACAAAAGAACTTGAAAACATGGGAAGAATGTTTGCCACATGTAGAATTTGCATATAATAGGAGTATGTATTCAACAACTAAGTTTTTATCTTTTGAAATTGTGCATGGTTTTAATCAGTTAACTCCTTTAGACTTAACCCCTTTACCTATAGATGAGCGAATTAATTAAGATGGAAAGAAGAAAGCTAACTATGTTAGGCACATCCATGAAAAGGCAAGGCAAAACATTGAGAAGAGAACACAATGATGTACTAACGAAGCTAGTAAGAGAGCAAAAAAGTTGACTTAAATTGTGAGGTTGGATTTGATTGTATATTAAGAAGAAACAATTTCCTATTTAAAGATGTACAAAACTACTTCTTAGGGGAGATGGACCATTTCAAGTGATTGAAGGGATCAATGAAAATATTTATAAGTCGGATAAGTATAATGTACATGCAAGCTTTAATGTTACTGATTTATCTTTTTTTTTTCATATAAGTGAAGATTTGAGGAATGATAAGAACTAGATTGCTAAAGCTCCACAAGATCCATAAAGGTCCAATGATAAGGGCAAGAACTAAGAAAATTACGAAAGCATTAAGGGCATGTTTGGCACGCGGCAATATATCGTATAAGGACTCCGCATAGTATTAGAATTATATAATCTCATGTTTGGGGGTTACAACTCATTGCATTAACTAAAATTTATAATGCGGTAACCCCCGCATAAACTAAACCCGACCCCCCAACGGGTTTACACAGTTTGTAGTAGATCTTTCTCCTTCCCTCAACTTTCTCCTTCTCTATGCTCTCTCATGAATATAGCGCTCCACACTAGGCCATCTTCCTTCGCCGCGCAACGCCCACCTCCACCACTACCCCATCCCGCAACACCACTGCCTTCTCTTTTCTCTTGCTGATGCACGACACTCGACCACCATGGAATCTTGTATCACTACGTGACAGCCAGCTCCGCCACCACCCAACCATGCAACACCACTGCTATGCTTGCCCTCACATCCTGAATCAACGAACTACAGCTTTGATTTTTAAAAGGGTCTTTCTCTTTATTTCTTCTTATGATTTCCGTAACAAAACAGAGGCAAAATATCACATGTTTCTTTCTCATACTATACCCATATAGGATCTTCGAGATGCCGAAGGTTCTCGATTTATTTAATTTCTCTTTATACATCTTTTTCCAACTGTTAACTTTAATTTTTTTTATGTAAATTCTTCACAACATATTGGAAGTGTTATTTCTTTGATAACTTGGGGAAATTGAACCCTAATGAAGCAAAGCAAAAGGAGGATTTCTATTGGGTCTTGTCTGAGAAGTGTGTAGGGATTCTTGTGTTGCTTTGAATTTGATGACTTTGGGTTTTTGTTTTGGCTTTTTGGTTTCGTGAGTTGAGGGGATTGTAAAGCAGAAACAGAAACCGCGATAGGAAATGGAGGAAGGTGTTTCATGGTTGTTCTCAGTGACATTTTGTTTCTCTGTTCATGCTTTAATTTTCGTTTGATTTTCGAACATGCTGCAGTTTGAACTTTGATCAACTGAGCTTCGTAAATTAGACACATGTCTCGTTATCAGGTCAACTACATTCTTTACTATAGAACTTTTGGTTTTATTGTTGCTGTTGTTGTAAGTTTTTCTTGATTTTGTAGTGATGCTTGAGGAATAGCAATGTAAAAACAAATAATCTGGACCAAATTGAAATAATCATATCACTATTTTCATTAAACATAGGCTTTTCAGTTACGAAAAAAAGAGTTGCATTTTATTGCTTTAATATTAGAAATTCCTTTGCTTTATATTGGTATTAAAGTTCTAGTTTAGATATGGAGAGGATTTTATTCCTTCTCTTCTTTTATCTTATTGCCATTGAATGATGACATTGGCAGTCCGTATCATTATCAATATTCTTTTTTAGGTCCTTGATTGCATTGATAGATGATATAATATGGATTAATCAAACCAAAATTTTGCCTATGTTACTTTTATCTTTATTTAGATATCCTTGTACTAGCTTAATTTTATTATTTCTAGATATCATATTAAAGTATTAAGCATCAGTAACTATCTAACAATGTGAATAGGTAATGACTTTTGTGATTCAAGCTTCCAGTAGTGACATAAATATTAGGATGAGTTATGGTTTAGTAACTCTGCCCTCTTTGCTTTTCCATTTTTTTTAACTAGAAGTGAAAGAATATTATACAAAGCTTGCACTTGATTGCTTATATGTTGTGTATATATGCCTTACTTTTGTTTTGATTATAAATGTTGTTTACATAATTGCTAAAATCTTTAACCACCTTTTCTTTTCTTTTTAGGTACTTCATAAATGCCATCTTCAACATACTGAACGAGAAGATTTACAATGATTCCCCATTTCTATAATATTATATATCCTTGTTGGCCAATTAGTCTACCCAAACATGCTGTAAGTTTGGGTCTTACTTGCTACTTTTGATTTTTAAGCCACTTTTTGGCTTGCCAAAAGTGACATCTTCTAGTTGTTTTCGTTTAAAAGTTAAGATGGGTCTGGTGGCAGTAAAGATGAAGTTTAGTTTTATGAGTGTGTGAAAGATAAGCACCTCATCCCACATCGGTTGGGATCCTGACTGTGTGCTAGCTTATAAGTGATATTCCTGAACTAAATCTAGATACCTACTAGATTCAAAAAGAGAAATATAAGAGACATCTTCATTCTTTGAAATTTTGTTCATAAGCTCAAATGATTAATTATATGTATATGCTTTAATTTTTTTGTTGGGTTGCATTTATTAACTATCGTATTAGTGGAGATTTGCTTAAGAGTTTGTAATTTTTATATTTGTAAAGGCCCGTTATGAAGAATTTTGGAATCAACGGTGGAATGTTAACTACAACTGACTTGTATTCAAGAAATTTAGCTATTGAGTTTATGTTTTGAGTGTTGCTTTTGGTGTTGAAAATGATTCATTGATACAGATTTTGAATGTAACACTCCACTTAATTATTTATTTAAAAATATTTAAAACACGGTTACTTTTAATATAAATACGAATTTTAAAAGTTTAACAAAACAAATAAATATCTCTTACATAAAGTAAAAGTCATACAAAAATTCCATAGTTTATTTCAAAACTTGATTATTACATAAAGCTAAGATATTTATTTTTGATTGAAATAAAGCTGAGTCCATCATAAAAATCCCAAGGTCTGTTATGCCCATATGCACTTCGTATTGGTTAGAACTTGGCGCCAGCTTACCCTACTCATCGTTACCTGCAATGTAAGGACTTTATGAGCTAATATCCAGTAAGATAACACTTGGATGGATGTATAACTCATTATGCATATGAATGATCATATTAAGTTTTCAAAACAAACTTAGAAAATACAAAACTACTTCAGTAGGGCCCTATGCATGTTGCACTACAAGGTTGTCACTTTTACTCTTTAAACAATATGCCCTTGGACCTCATTAGTTGATCTTTTGGGCATTACGTATCGCCGTCCCCAAAAGATTTCTTTTTACTTAACTTTGAGGGCTTACCCTCCTTAGAAACTTTGCTACCTGATAGTACAACCATTTATTTTTCATAAATTCATTTTCTGAAACATATTCTTCATAATGTAATTCATGATATGCATGTATCCAATGCAACTTATGTCATAGCATTTGAAGTTTCTAGATGCATAACAGAATCAACACACAACACTATTTAAGAACAAGATTCTTTAATACAGGCAGTATAACCGACCATAGCATAATTAAGTATAAGTATCACAGATTAGACGACAGAGCCGACCATAACATAATTAAGTATCATAGATTAGGCAGCAGAGTCGACCATAAAGTAATTAAGTATCATAGATTAGGCGGCATAGCCGACCATATAAGAGTTTAGATTATAACTAATCACATTATAATAGTCATCACAATAAAAAGAATGGTTAAAATTGAAGTTAAGTATGAAAAGAATTTTGTTTTTACATTGCAGTTGAAGTGTTACTTACCTCTTGACCTTGACTTCTCTAGACCTTTCTGAATTAAGGATTTCTTTACTCTTGATATTATGACTTAGAATAGAAGAGAATGAAATTTCTAAGTTGCATTGAAAATGAAAGGGGGTAGGGGGTATTTATAGGATTTCTTAAGGCTAATGGATGGCTAGAATTTTTCCACCATAAATCTTGATCAATGGTTGAGATTATATTTCATAAATACCTTACTAAATTCTAGAATTCTTATCTTTCTTTACAAACTTCTCTTACATCATCACTTATATCATTGCTTATGTCATCATTTCTTATGTCATTGCTTATGTCATCATTCCTTAGAATTAAATATTATAATACTTAAAATAAATTCTACTATATTTAAGTGAGAAAATTGTACCTTACATTCAAATTAAGTTGGACCATATACACCTTAATTTTTCCTAATTAGGTGTATTATGTATTTTTCATTTCGGTATTATTTTTAAAAGTCGTCGGATTGATTACAAATTGTTATGGATAAACTTGACGCAACTCGATTTCTTATCATGAATTAATAGATTTAGGCCGAGTTAATAAATGGATCAAGTTTTGAATAAATTTAAATATCATGACATAAAATTGAGACAATTCAAACACAATTGTGTAGTCATAATTTATTTCAACACGGGTCCGGCATTAGTTTAATTGGTAGTAAGCTTTAGAATAAAAAAAAAGAAAGAAAGAGGGAACCGTTACTATAAATAGAAAGAGAGAGGAGGAGTTGGTTTCCAAAAATAGAAAGAGAGAGAGACCCGTTTGACCCGACCCGTACCCGCGAACCCGACTCGACTGACTTTTCCGATTTCGCCCACCACACCGGCCAAGCAAGGTACCGATAGAAAGCTTGTGAGACTCCAGTCATACCCTGCCATCCTCGTCGCCGGAAACCGACTAGAACGCTGCCATTTGAAGCTTGAAAAGTCGCGACCAAAACCCATCACCATTGCCGTCGATTTCGTCGGAAATAGGCTACGCCACTGGCAGGGTTCAACTCCTCACCTCACCAGTTTCAATTTCTGACCAAACTCGCCGTTTGAAACGGTTGGAATTCCACCGATCGTCCACCACCAAGCTCACGGGATTGGGAGCTTCGATCCGCCGCTGTCACTGTGCGTGGAAGCTCACGGCCGCCACCAGTGGACTCAACGTGGTCAGAACTATCAGACCTAAGCTCTCCGTCACCGTTGACTGAAGTCCGGTCATCGTTGACCGGTAGGGGCAATTCGGTAATTTCACAAGACTTTAGGCTAAATTTATAATTTCTGAAAATAATGGATAATTTAGTAATTTTATATTAGGGCAGTGAGGTAATTTGAGATTTCAGGGGTAATTCAGTAATTTATGTTAAGGGCATTTTGGTAATTTACACCGAGGGTAATTTCGTATTTTCTGACATTGTGGTTATTTTTGTGATCTGAATTGAGGATAGTTTGGTCATTGAGGATTCTAAGGATAATTTAGTAAATTTTGATGTCGGAGGCATTTTTGTATTTTGGCATGTAGGGCTATTTTGGTAATTTTATGCATACAGGAATAGTTTATTATGAATGAATAGTTGTTTCGAGCTCTATTGCGTAAGATTAGTTGTATTTCACATTTATGGAAAATGATTATGTCGTTTTTTTGAATTAGGAGGATCCACGAACGAGAATCAACCCGCAGACGTTGTTGATACCGAGTTTGGACATTGTCACTATGAGTGGAATATACAAAATCTATTTTCATAATATATCCTAATTTTATGATACAGTACAGCATGTTTTGATAAATAAGTATTTAATACTCCGATTTGATGATTTCCTAGAAAATGAATTTTTATCTCCGTGCTGTTATTTATTGTTATTAAAAATGAGTTTGATTAATGATTTTATTATTGTTTTTGAGTAAATGCATGATAATAGAATTGAGTGGACTTGAGATATGTTAAATAAAAAGGAAATGAGATTTCAGATGTGATTATGTGTTTATATACATGTGTATAAAAGGTTGTTTGGAAAATCATTAGACAGTGCCCTTCCCCTTCAGATACAGTGATACATATAATATGAGATGAATACAATGATACATATGATATGAGATGAAAGGCCTTTGGGGCCCGTCTGAACACACATAGAGGCTTTGGGCCGTGTGTTTGGGCGCTTTTGCCTTTTGGGGGCGTATGCATGCAATATGATTATTATAGAGATATAAATATTGAGATACATAATATATAGATGAGATATGATGATATAGATGAGATATGGTGATACAGATGAGGTATGATGATACAGATATTATATAGGCCTTTGGGGCCCGTCTAAGTACACACAGAGGCTTTGGGCCATGTGCTTGGGCGCTTTGTCCTTTGAGGACCAGTTATGCATGCACAGATATAATGAGATATATGAGATATGAGATGATATTTCCCCGTCTATCCGTTGTAGCTCCGGGGCATGATGGTTCCCTAATTGCCCGTCCATCGAGGTCTGGATATGATGAGATTATTCCCCTAGGTACTTGTTTGGTGATATTTTTTTTTATATTCAATATTTGATATTGTAAGTGTTATAAGTGTCATGATTTCATTGATTTTATATAGATTTATGTGATATTGTTATTTCAGTGCATGATTTGAATTAAATAAGTTTATGTAAGTTCTTATGATATTTTGATGAAATTGATTTAGGAAAGATTAAATCATTTTAAATAATTTTTTTTCTTCCAAAAACTACTACCCACTCACTGAGCTCACTGAGTTTTATACTCACTCTATTTTTAATATATTCCCCCCCCCCCCTCCACAGGAGATTTGCAGGTACATCAGTCGACCCAACAACAATAGTTAGATTTGAAATTTTGGCCATGTAATGGTGTCAAAAATCATAGATACTTTGTTGGGATATTTTGAATTGTATAATTTATTACTTAATTGTGACTAAGGATAAATTATTGTATTCTTGACATTATATGTTTGAAGGATACTGGTATTTGATTAAGGAAGTTGGTTGTGGAGGTTGAT
The DNA here is from genome assembly GCA_039657385.1 of Citrus x changshan-huyou. Lineage (NCBI taxonomy): Eukaryota > Viridiplantae > Streptophyta > Magnoliopsida > Sapindales > Rutaceae > Citrus > Citrus x changshan-huyou. The sequence goes on from CM077549.1 coordinate 13,419,918, forward strand.
TGAATATTGTATCATTTTTTTTTGGGAGTGTTAATTTTATAAATTGCAGGTTTGGGGAAGTCATAATTATATAGGAGACTCTGCCGAATTTTTGGTAGAATTTTTTGATATTAGAATTATTATAAATTAGTTTAGGCGAGTGATTGGGGGCGGGTCATTTCATAAATTCATTTTAGATTTGCATGATAATTTGTTTTAGAATCAAATAATTTTTAGAATCCCAATTCACCCCCCTCTTGGGTTGCACACTTGTATTTCATAGCAGGATTGTCTAGGTTCTTAGAAAAAAGAGAGAGATACGGAGTGTCTGGTTTACCTGACCACGTCACTCTCAGTAGTTTCCCCAGTTGGCAAGCAAAAGCTAGCAGCTTTATCCTTAACAGTAGTGGAGTACATTGCAGCAACTAAATCATCTTGAAAAGCTATTTGGTTTAAAAGAATTTACAAGGATTTGTAGTTTAATCAAGAAACCACAACAACATTTCAGCCGTTGTTCTAGCAAAGAACCCTGTTTTTCATGCTAAAGAGAAGCCAATGTGGAGTTTATTAGCATTAATGAGTAGCCAACTGATTTTCTGACTGGAGCTCTATTTTTTCTGAGTACCCGCCATGAAGAGTCATTTCACAATCTGAGCCCATCATCACTCATCCGCCATCCCAATGCATATCTCTCTGCATTCCCGGGATTGTCCATGCAAAAGGATGTCCTCAGTATGATGGCCCTACTTATCTAGAACAGTGCACCTTGTTCTGTGAACCTCATGGAGCCAACTGTCACAAAAGCTGCGTCAACTACCGCAGATTTGAATCCAGCTCCAGCTCCGATGATTACGGGATGAATCTATCCTCTCCGTAATCTCCGCCGCATGTCTTGTCCCTACTTTACTTTATTAAAGTAGCTTTTGCTTTTATATCTTGTCTTTTTATGTAAAAGATAAAGTTAGGGGGTCATGTCCCTACTTTATTTTATTAAAGTAGCTTTTGCTTTTATGTCTTGTCTTTTTATATAAAAGATAAAGTTAGGGGGTCCTATCCGTACTTTACTTTATTAAAGTTTGAATAGTTGTTTGCTTTATGAAAAGATGAGGGTCCTGTCTCACTTTTCTACGTTTTGCTTTATCCCGTTGTAATCCCTATATAAGGGAACCTCCTCTTAGTTCTTAACTAAGTTAGAAGTTAGCTTAAAAGCAATATATTGAGTGTTCTATTATCCATTTCTCTCTAAACTCCTCTTTCTTAAGTTCTATGGAGCTCTGAAATAGATAAGAAAAAGAATAAGGAAGATTTTAAAAAAATGAATTTGTTCAAAACCAAGTTAGTATGCTCTACACTTGCCTTTGTATGAAGGATCCTGTGTATCAGAACACTTGAGACGGTCTTTAGCTGTTTTCTTATCTGGTTTGGTACCCGTTTTAAGCTAAGGAAAGCTGTTTTAGGGTTGTATAACCTAGCAAAGAAAACTGGTTTTAAGAGTCTCAAGAGCTCGGAGTGGTATCAGAGCCTGTTTTTTCTCAAAACGCAAAATGATTTTGGTATAATTCCTTTTGAAAAATTCCTTATTCTGATTTAAGTTTGCTTCATCTCCAGAGATCTTAAGAGCTTTCTAATCATGGCATCTTCTTCACAAAATCCAGTTCAATTATCTTCATCCATGTCCCTTCCCAAAATTGTTAGCCCAAGGTCTAATTGAGCCCACAAGTTCTCAATGGGCTTGCCAAGCCTTTTATGTTGAGAAAAATGTTTTAAAGGTTTTTGATTACAGAGGTATATCGGCTGGAAACCCGAGCTTGCGGACTACTGGTCCAGACGAGACTATCTCAACATGAAATGCTGCTCCCTCAATGCTAAGGATCTTGACTTCCATTATAAGCGAATGTCCCCCATATTCTTCCATCAGAATATTGGACTCAGTCTGAAGAACATTTCCTTTCTCTCTCTGCAAATGAAGTTCTAAGAAAGAAAAATGTTTTCTTCCATGAATTTCTAAACTCTCCTTTCTCTCTCTGCAAATGAAGTTCTAGGTCGGGTTTCCAGCCGATATACCTCTGTAATCAAAAACCTCTTGTTGAGTATTCCTATATCCCAGATTCCGCCCAAGTAAATGAGTCTTCTCTTCCTCTTGTTAATCCTTACCAGTTGTATCAACGTCCTTCTCGTTTCACTCGTTCCATCCGTTCTCTTATTAGTACTTCCCGTTCTACTCCTAAAGAGTATATCCAGTCTTCGTCTCTTGATCAATGTTCCCTCCAATCTACTTCTGCTGAGCAGTATGTCACTTTAGAAATTTCCCATGAGCTCATTTCCCACTGGAAACAGCAACGATACACTCACTTTCATCTCGGTGGTGTCCGCCTTATTCTCACCCTCCATGGGCGAAAAGGTCTTCCTGTCACAGCCCATATTGCACTCCTTGACACCCGATTCAAACAATATGAGCAGGCTACCATTGGTACTGTCTTCACTACCCTGCATGCTGGCAGTGTTGTTCTCACTGTCTATCCCAACTTTAATCTTTCCCTTGATGACCCCAATCTTTCCACTTTCTTAAAAATCCAAGTTCAGATTCAAGGAGCTGAACAAGTCTCCAGTGCAAAGATTGCTACCATCCATCATCAGTTGGTTTACAGACTTCAGAACCACTCTCTTATCCTTCCCACACCTCCAGATCTCAGTTCAGACACACTCATGATCCTTGCTGAATCTCCAGACATCCCTACCATTATCCAGATCCCACGACAGATCCCTCGTGCTGATCTTCTCAAGATCATGCCTCTCGAGTGGATAACCAACTATGAGCATTTCCATCAAAACACCACTCCTGTTCAAACCTCTGAACCCATGTATGAGAAACGACCTGATGGTTCTGTTCGCCTTCAGTTCAAACCTCCTCCTTCTGCCCCTGCAGAACCTCCCCGATTATCCTTTACTTGCTCAATGGTCCAACCTGTTGACATCATTCCAGAAGTCCTTCCTTCTAGAAAAACATTACCCATTATGTCCTTCACCTCCCAAGGTACTCCTGTTTACCCAGACAAAATTGATGGCCATTTCTTATGGGATGTTCCCGGCTCTGGCCGATGTGATCCGGCTGTCCATGTCATGATGATGAGGATGATTATTCCTCCAGACCGAAAAAGAAGAACATTATCTATCCTGCCTGCAAATTATACCTGCCCGAAGATGATGATGATGAACCCGATTATCCACCTCCTTTGCCACTTTACAACAAAGGACTTCAGTGGATCCAGAAACATCAGCCCAGATCATGCAAACCAGTCCGTTCCTCGGCTGGTCTTCTGCCTACACCTCCTATGGTGTCCTGCATGATGTTCTCATCTGCCTCTGCCTCCGCCTCAGATTATAGTTCTGAGTACCCGCCTCTTGAGAAACGCTCAGACCAAAAGCACAAGGTCTGGAGCAAACCATTTGTCAACTCTCCTATTTCCTCCAGTGGACATCTTGAAGAACCCAAGCCTTTTGAAGCAGTCCTTAACTGGCAAACTCAGAATGCCAGAGTCTAGAATGCTTCTCTTACTTCCTTACACTCTAAAGTTGATCAGATCGCTCACAGATCCTCTGCTGTTGAAACAAGGGTTACTTCCCTCTCAGACCAGTTGACCAATTTGTATAATAGTCTTCATGCTAAGGTTGCACAGCTTGACCGTGACCTTCGAGCCATGATTGCCCGCGGTGATAATTCTTATGAGTTCACTCGAAAAGAGCAAGAAATCAGACAGCTTCAAGCTGAAATTGCCAGAATTGATGCTGACAACCAACGGCGTCAACCAGTTCACACTGCTCCCCCATCCTATTTTCCCACAGAACCATATCACCCTCTCGGGTCCTTTTTCCCTACTACTCCAAGGGATTATACTCCTGAGAGAGTCTTTCCCATGACCTACCACTTGAACCCCCAACCTGCAAAACCTAAACCTCGACCTCCTCGACGCCCTGTTCCACCTCCTGCAGTGTCTATCCCTCCTCCAGTTCGTCCTATGTATTCAGACGCTATCCAAAAACCCCTTCAGATACATGAACCAGTATTTCCTGACCTTCCATCTACCTCAGCCTTACCTCCATTTACAGAATCTCCTTCTAAAGCCGAACAAAAGAAGCCTGCTGAGAATTACCTTATCACTGCACCAGAACTTGACTAGCTTAATAGCTCCTCAGAAGAATCCAGTCCCTCTGACTCAGTCGAAACCTTTGATTCTATCACTGAGACTTCTGAGCCCAATAGTTTCAGTTCCGATGATTCCCAACAGCACTTGACTGATATTTCCCGTCTTCTTATGGCAGATCATGCTGAGTCTACCACTACTGATCCCCCTCCTCGGGAACCTGGCCAACCCTATGTTGACATTCCTTCCGATGTTGAAGGAGAAAATGAAGGAGACAACTCTAATCCTCCTCCAAGAGTTCGAACTAAAGTTGCCTCTGGCAATGGACCATGGTTTACCTTTGATGATCTTCCACCGGCTCGGTGGCGTGAACGTCTCCAAGAACTCTCTGCCTGGTTAGATTTACAGATGGTTAAACCTGATGCAGAACTCTCTGCAGTTCTTAAAGAATTTGTCTCCCGGTTTACTGGCTCTCTCCGTGATTGGTTTGACAGTCTCGGACAATACAGACAATTACTGTACCTTCAGCACCCTACTGTCTCTGCTGCTCTCATGGACATTCATTCCCAGTTTCTTGAAGAACCTGCAACTATCTTTGCCACTGCTCGTAAAGAATATCTCCAAATGAGATGTTGCTCAATGCAGAGATCTGACCTGCATTATCATTTCAAACGCATGTCTGCCCTGTTCCATAAAATTGATCAGATTGGATAATTCCTCTTTCCCTAAAGTCCTCCAGTTTAAAGGTAAAACGATTCCCAACAGCCAGTTACTTCGGTTGCAGGAATGGTTTTCCCGATATGAATTTGATGTTGAACATATAAAAGGACAAAGGAACCTCATCCCAGATTTCCTATCTCGCATTTAGACACCTGCCTCTCCAATCTTCTACACTTCCCCAGTCTTCCCGGTCTTCATGGCTACTAGATCTACTGCTAGCTCTCTGCCTTCTAAGGCTCTCACCCAAAAGACCTTCCCAAGGCCTGTACAAACTTTTCCTTCCCTCTACCGCCTTCAGGAGTTTGCTAAACAATTTCTTTTCCGCTACTACATGAAAGCTTTCTTCCTTGAAGAAAACCCTCACAATCAGTTCCTCACTTTTCATCCCGAGAATCTCTTCCTCACCGGATTCTTCATCCCCTCTGTCAGGGATATCAGTGACGATGAACTCTGGTATTTCTGGTGCTTAACTGTACTCCATGCAACACAGTTAATCATCCCCTTAGCCTACACAGTCAACACCCTCAATAATCCTTCCAAGGCTACTTCTCTGTTATGGACTCTGTTAGAGTGGTTCTCTCCTATTCCTCAATGGAGATCCCAACTCCAGCAGCTTAGTCACAACCATCATCTTTCCACCATCCCTTCTCATGAAGCTGAAAAATTCACATCCGTGTTCATAGTCCACCGACCATATTTCCGTCACCCAGAAACAGCCGCCTTCTTTGCTCAACCACAAATCAGCCACTACCACACAACCCCTCATCCCAGCACACTGGATCAAGACCCTATGTTCAAAAAGGCTCTCATGAATCATCTCATGTCCTTAAATCATGTTCCTCCACCACCACAAGACATCATCTCCAGTTCTATTGGACCTCGTCATGAAATGTTCATGGTACCTAATCCTTCTGGTTCTAGCAAAGGTATCATTATCAAAGAAGAACGTCCAAATACTCCTCCACAGATTTACTACCAGGATTCCCAGGATCCTGAGGATGACTTTTTACCGCTCAGTCAACTCCTCTAGGAGTTTCAGACTCCATCCCAACAAGAACAAGGCCAGTCATCAAGAGCTCGGAGTGGTATCATTGAGAAATTTGAAAAGTTCAAAAAGCAAATGAAGATTACTAGTTACGAGGGGTGTTGAAATGTAATTAATTAATAATTTAGTAAATTGAGCAAGAAATTTAAATGGTGTTCTAGTTTGTTTTCAACATGAATTAAAGGGTGGCATTTATACTTGTAATTTGGCTTGGGAAATCTGAAGCATGATTAATGCAGTCTCTAGAGTTTTCTATACTGCAAATAAATATAGAATTCTACTGTACTTAAAACAACGCAGAGAAGAATTAAGTAATGAAATTAAAAAAAATTTCCAGCAACAAACTCTGTTCTTAAATAAAATTTCTTCTACACTTCCGCTTGCAACCCAACAATAAATACATGTTGCTCCTGCACTTTCGCTTGCAGCCAACAGTAAAAACATGTTGCCGCATGAACTCATGAAGTTAAGGATGTCTTTAAATTTTTGAAGTAAAAAGTAATCAGTTGTTAGAAAGAGATCTGCGCATAGAGCTTTTGAAGTGAATGAATAAGATGAACAAGATGTTAGTCATGAAAATATTCCTTGTTATTTGGTCTTATTTATGGTGAAAAATGTTTTGCATTACATGTTTCCTAAAACATTTCGAAGTTTGTCATTGCTCTTTATGCAGGAAAAATAGATGAACATTTTAATGTTAACACCCGACAGAATAACTATCATAGATTCCTTACCTTTTTCGTTCAATTTACCATCTAAAATGAGTAACAACTATACTAGAAAATCATTGTTCTCTAGGATGACAATTATATACTCTTCACGGTAAAATCAAGTTGAATTTTACAATAATGGTTAATCATTAAATTTCAGATAACAACAGTAAGATTCAACTGTAGATATGAGTGTAAACTTATTTAACTCTGATAATTCATCAGCCTGTTAGCTTTATAATCTAATTGCAGCAAACCATTAATGTCTAGATGCATGTAGTTTAGCTGTTTACGTAACGCTGCCTGATTTCAATGAGGTGTAGTTTATCTATTTACATATGTTAAATTGACAAGTGGGACAAGGTCCGTTACATTACTGTCTGTGTCTACGCTAAAACCAAAGTGAAAGGAATCCAAGCACGTTTAAAGAAAGGTACGTCTTCGAGCGTTTCATATTTTTATTTTGTCAGATTGTCCTAATTACGTAACTGTTCCAAAACTTTGCCAGAAAGAGAACCTATCATTTTGAGATGCTCATTTTCTTTTCCTTTTTCCTTTCTGTACTTATATTTGATTTCATAATATTGTTAATTTAGTTAGAATTCCAAAAACTGGAAATGAGTATCTGTGGTTGGTTTTTAGTTGGGTTCTTTCTTCAGTCTGCTTCTTGAGTGTTTTTGTCTCTGTTTAGTTTTCCTGTGGTTAAATTCCGACGGATGTACAGTGAAAATTTTGGGAATGGTATGAGCTCTTTAGCTTAGTGATACGAAACTGGTTATAAGATTGGTCTATTGTCCCTTGAATTGCATGTATTTAGTCAGTAAAGAAGGAAGGAACCTGTTGGATTGAATTTGGAGGGAAATTTCTATAAAGGTTTGGTTATAATCATCTTTTGTTACAATCAATGGAAGGCCAATCATCACTAACTGGTGGTATGATTATGGAAGGACTAAATAGTTTTCAAGACTTGCAAGGAGCAATGCAGCTTCATCACCAACAAGACCCAAATTTTTACCAGCCTAGTTGTGTGGTTCAAGTGCAACCTGAAAGTGTTTTTCCTTTAAGGTGGCAATATATGGAGGAGCAACCACTTTCCTACATTGATTATAATGAGGATCAGAGAGGAAAGAACTTGCTGATGGATTGTGCTATTCCTGGTGTTGATGAGCATTATGCAGTTGAAGGGATAAGAACCCCATGGCGGCGTATTAAATGGACTGAAGAAATGGTGAAGCTTTTGATTTATACTGTTTCTTACATTCGCCAGTTTGCTTTGTCCAATGTAGGCAATGGGAGAAATGAGCCCTCATTCCTGCAGAAGATAGGAAAATGGAAGGTTGTTTCGAAGGTCATGGTTGAAAGGGGTTACCGTGTATCACCTCAGCAATGTGAGGACAAGTTTAATAATCTAAACAAAACTTACAAGAAACTTAATGATGTTCTTGGGCGAGGCATGTCTTGCAAGGTTGTCGAGAACCCAAAGATATTGGACGAGATTGATATACCAGAGAGGAAAAAGGACAATGCAAAGAAAATTTTGAGCTCAAAACAACTGTTTTTTGAACAGATGTGCTCATATCATAGTGGAAATCAACTCTGCCTTCCTCATGATCCAGATTTGCAGAGGTCCTTGCAGTTGGCTCTGAGTAAGAAACTTGATTATGACAAACAAGAACAAGATCCAGGTGCCTACACTCAAGATAATGAAACTGAAGATAGCAACTTGAAAAGTATGGACTATAATGGGATATTAGAGGATCATTCACAGCACGCTCTTACTAATTTGGAAGGTGTTCACCCTGAGGGCAATACTGCAGATGGATTGTGGGAGCAGTGGGTAGCATTTCGATCGTGTCGGCTGAAGCTTCAGAGGTTACAAGTGAATGCCCGAATACTCAGGTTAGAGAACCGCTGGTTTAAGTGGCAGAGGATTTGCTGGAGGAAAGATAGGGAGTTGATAAGAATGAGACTGGAAAATGAGCGTCTGAAGATTGAGAATGAGCGGATAGCATTGGAACTTAAGTACAAGGAAATGAGGGCTGATTACGATTTAACAGTTTAGGTATTTGCAGATATATATACATTTTTACTTATGTTCACATTATTTTTTTAATCTATTTCTTTGCTCTTAAATCTTCACATCTTCCATATTAGAAAGTTGGCGCGCACTGATTTCTCATTTTATCTGATTAGAACTGTATAGCTCTAAAATCTCTAGTGTTATACCAACATCAGTGGGAAGTTAGTTTATCTCTTCATTATTTTGGGTATTATGGGATTAATAGAATATTGAATATCCTTATTATATCTATTTGGTATCAGACCCATCCACGCGTCCCATCAATATATTTGTCATGTAATATCGATATTCTAAGAATTACTAATTTTATTGGGTTACCTTTGGTTGGTATTCCAGCTCAACTCTTATATATGATGGATAATATGATATACAACATTTTGAGATAAATAATTCATAGGTTTGATTTTTTTTTCTTTTCATTTTTTTCATTTCTATGGCAGATAATCTAATTTGATTGGAACTGTTGCGGTTCATTGTTACCTCTATCTGATGTGATGATACATTAGAATAAGCTAACTTTCTTTGAATTCCTAGCCGCATATTATTTTCCAAGGAGGAAAGGGAAAGAAAAAGTGGGTCAATTCACTTTTGAACTAGATAGCCAAATATTGGATGATGCGGCTAGTTAAGGGAAGAAGAATGATATGATTAATGCTTCGATTATTTGATGTGATAAATTTTTTTTTAATACTGTTATATAGGACTGTTACTAATATTACATCAGATATTACAATTAATATTTACAAACATACTCTATAATTGAGACCTTTTTCATGGCATGTACTTCTCTGAAGCGCTGGCCAGATTCTTTAAACCCTCTCAAATATTTGAGGGCTGTCCACTCCACTCACATTTCGTGAGGGATAGACTGGTTCCACTCAATTATTTGATAACTCGAACCCTTGCACTCAACATTGTAAGTGTAAGGGCTCTCCCACTGGACCAAAGGCCCATTAGTTTTGATGTGATAAATTAGAATCAGCGAACTTTCATTGATACCTCTATTTGGGGTTAATTTTATATTCCCATTCGCATATTATTTCCCAAAGAGGAAAAGAGAGGAAAGAAAAAAGATAAGATGATGGCAGGAAAAATGGATTAGTGCAATTCTTGAAGAGCTAAGTTGCCCAATGTCAGATACTATTTTATATTTCAGGCATCTTTACTTTACTGGGAGTGATCCGCTGACATCTCAACATCTGCAATTTTCAAGTTGGCGTTGCAAAATGTTCGAAGGAAATAAAAATGAAAGTCAACCTCATGTCAGGAAAGGTTCCTTTTTGGTTTATACTTTTAGCTGTTTTGTATTTCATTTATAGGGCTGGTGCTACGTTACGTTTAACGTAACGTACGCCACACACAGCAACAGTTGTGGGCTCCACCACAGGAACTGTTGCTGTGTGTGGATGTACGTTACGTTATCCCATTTATAGGCATACAAACTACAGAGTAAAAAGCATTAACACTATTTTGTGGAATTTGCTTTTGAGTTATTGTATGTTTGAAATGAGGCCAAAACTACGTTGCCACATGGGTGTCGTACCCCACTTTTTTGTCTTTTTCTAGTTCAATTATAATGGAGTCCATTTATTTGTTAAAAAAATAAAAAAGTTAAAGACTTTAACATTTTCACACATTAGTCCTACACCTAAAAATTTTCAGTTACAATGATGCTTCTAGAAGCCACAATCTATTTTAGAAACACCTTTTGAAGATGCAGACATGAACAAAATACTCCGACATCTTAGACTTGTCAATTTAGATTTTTTTTTTTTGTAATGCAATATATGTTGAGAAGAGAATGCATAGTTTGCTAGAATTGAAAAGGGGGGGGGGGGGGGGGGGAGAAATCCATTTCACTACCAAACTAAAAAATAAAAATAAAAAATTGGTCATGACCATAGTGGTGTTTTCCAGCACTTAGCCATTAATCCGACAATTATATATATAGTTTGGTAGAATTATTTAATTGGTCATATCATTGTCAATTAGAGATGACAAAATCCAGATGACTATAGTTATTAGCCGTACATAATTATCCAATATAAATATGAACATCCAAGGGTAAACATGCATATTTAATTTTTATTATAAATCACTATACATTTTATAATATGAAAAACTAATTACTGTGTTTTACATAAAAAATTCTTATTTTTTATTTAATTTCCTAAAATGATTAATATTAAAAGGTAATTAAAATTATTTTCAATACTCTTATTTTTAATTACAAAAAAAATTAATAAATAAATATTTAAATTATTTTAAAATGGAGTATTGTTTAGATTTGCTTTTTTACCCTTCTTTAATTAGGGTAATGAAATATCTTAACCATATGGATGTGTGGTAATAACTATTTAAAATGTTGGGGTGGAATAACAAAAGTCAATTTATTTAAGTGTGCAATTAAATTTATTCTTTTTATTTAAGGACAAAAACTCAACCAAAAATACAAAATCCTTATTCAAATGAACAAAATGATTTTACGAATTCATAAACTAACACTTTATTATTTATTTATTAGTAAATTAATATATTTTTTCTACATAGTCGAATAATTGATGGTATGTTAAATAAATATTTTGTTAAAAGGAAATATTAAAATATTAATTATATATAATATTTTATATATGAAATTAGTAAAATATCTTGTGTTAGAGAGAAAAAAAAAAAGGCATAATTTCTGAACCTTGCTCACATGGGTGAAAGGAAACTGGTTGCTATTATGTTAAATTAAAAAAAAATCATATATATTTATTGTCAATTATGGGTAGTAAATAATATACAACGTTTAGTTATATATTAAATTAATTAATTTATTAATTGATAAATTAATTATTAATATAAATATATATTAATAAATGAAAGAATAAGTCATTTAATGAAAGAATAAGTCATTTAATCAATAGTCTAAAAAATTTAAAATATTACGGACTCACATGTCAAATTGTAAAAACTTTTGATTTTTCTTATTTTACATAAACAACATGGGTATTTAATGTTAATGACCCCACAAATACATCTAAGCCATTATTCAACTCCTGGGCGGTGAATTTGAAAAAGACAAAAAAATGGGTACTAAACACCATGTCTAACATAGCTGGACCCGATACATATTTGATAACATAAATGGGTGTTGTAGACTTGTAGTGGTATTGGTAATAATCATATTTTGTAACAGGTAATTAATAAATTAAACCATAATTCCTCACTTGTAACACTTTCCATGTGATGTACCATTGCGAGCTTAATTAACATTTTACTTATGGTTCCAATGATATTTTTACATTGACTATAGGAGAAAAAAATAAGTTAATATATAGCATTTTATAAGATTTCTTTAACTTCTAAACTACAATTACTTAAACTTTATAGTTGTGATTTACAAAGCTACAATTGCTAGACATCAATATACCAAGCAGAGATTTTATCAAAGAGGAACTTACTAAATTATAATATATCTAACATTCTTTGAAAAAAAGATGAGGAAAAATAAGTTAATAATTAAAACATTACCAATTTCTATGCATATTTTACTTTTGGCCCCTCAAATTTGCAGACTTTACATTATAATCTACCAAAGTTTATGGTTTGTTTATCGCGACCTATATTGTTGGCCCTCTTAGTTCTACAAAACTAATGTTATAGCCGTCTCAAGTTTTTAGTTCATGCATTATGGACCGGGATAAATGAATTAAAAACTTCGTGCTCTGTTTCTCCCTAAAAATGCAAATAAACCACGATAAGCGAAATTCTTGTTGTCCAGTGAATGAGTTATAAAAAAGTTCGGAGATTTCGAAAGAGTAAAATCATTTGATCATATAACAATTTTTTTGTTTATAACGGTAGTTCAAATTATTAATATTGTAGTAATAGATGCAGCATTGAAATTAAAGACAAGAAATTTATCTCTACACACCATAAAAATTTATGAATATCCTCCAATACCTATTCATTAATGATTTCCCAATTTAACAAAATGCACAAAATTCATTAACGCCGTGGATCTAATCTCTAGTTTTGTTTGGGATTGAGGTGCTGTAACTTTTAAATTAAAACTGCTGTAGAAAAAAAGGTTGTCACTATGAAACAAAAATTAATAATATATAGTAAATATATTATTATGAAAGATATAATAGATTTTCTATTATACAAGTGAAAAATTATATCAACATAACTTTCAAGCTATAACAGTTAGTGTTTACCAAATATTTTAGTGCTATAACTTTTAAGTTACAGCTGTCCAACCTTAATCCCAAACACACCCTTTGTCCTTTTATATGAACAGTCTTAGATTTTTTACTTTAGCTTTAGCGGATCACAAATAGTTAAGTAATTCAATGTTCCTAGAACTTTATTGAATGACTTCAAGTAGCTTTCTTTAACTTGCCATCTGTGTTCCAAATCTACAGTAGTTAGGAACTAAAGAAGTGATTTGAATTTCATAAGTCCCTAACCTTTTTTGGTTTTTTTTTTTGGTGGGGGTTCGGGGGGGGGGGGGGGGGGGGGGGAGGAGGGGGAGGGGTGGGGTAGGGACGTGAAGCACTACTTATTTTGTTTATTTGACGAGTAAGATTTTATTACATATATGTAGTGCTAAATACAGATGATAGTGGGGTAGGGTTGGGGTGGGGAGGCCTAATTCATTCCTACCCCTATTAAAAATTTTGCCTTCATTTCCCACCACATTCCTAAATAAATTTAGTATGGTGAGGATAGGGAATCCTCATATGAGGAATGATTTCTCTATTCCCACTTCATTCCTCATTTACTTGGATAAATTATTTTAGTAAATTAAAAAATTAGATAAATAAAATTATTGCCATATTATAAAGTATTTAAATCATTTAAAAAATCTCCAAAAGATTGAAACAATATCTTGAAATGATATTAAAACTAAAAGTGTTTGAAGAGAGCAATACCTTACGAGAGAAAAGAAAACGTAATAATATTTGAGGGTTGAATAAGAATTATAATGTAGGTTTTTTTTTAGTTATAACCTATTTATATTAGATAAAAAGAAAAAGAAAATTTATTAAACAACATTGTAATTGATAAAATAAAAATTATTGAACAAAAATTAAAAACTATTCACATGTAATCGGGATTGAGGTGGGGGTGGGGTTAGTAGTGCAAAAACAGAACCCATCCTATTAAGAATTTGGGGATTATCTTTCCCTTGTTCCCCACCCATTCTCCAAAAATTATTCAGAATTAACCCCGTTTGGGGTGAGGCTTCATGGAGCTTTAAACATGTGGAGGATTTTGCCATCTTAGTGCTAAATTTATAAGAGACTTTAGTGAGAAAATAATTTTAGTGAGGAACCGAAAGTGTCATTCCATTGATGAAATAGTTAAAAAGTTGCTCGAATTTGTCAAAAGAAAAAGAGCATGATTAACATTGGTAATTAACTAATAAAAATTCTTGAAATCTAACAAGTTTCGGCTGAAGATTTTTTTTAATATATATATTGAGGAAAAAGAAATTATTTGGTCTATAGAGATATGCATGAATTTTATGCAAATTTATGACAGTTTCGACTTTTGTCCCTAAACATCCAATTAAGATTAATAAAACAAAAGAAAATGAAGATATTATTTATATTTATCGAGGTAATCTAGAATTTTTTATTTTGTTAAATTTAGATCATAAGCCAGTTGTAAAAAAAAATATTCGTAAGCAATGAATGTGAATATAGAAAACTTCAATTTGCCAAATGCAGTAAAAGTGCGTTTAATTGCAAATGCTATTAACATACACCGCAAATTATTAAGAGAGAAAATTAAATAGGAAACAAAAATACCAAAATCTTGAGTAATGAATTAATAAATAGCGTTGAAAACCTGCGACTATAAATCAACCAGCTGTTTGCTGCTAGTTTAGAAGTTAAAATGACGATTAGTTAATTATAACAACCGTTAGCTGTCTAAACCTTTCAGGACCACAGCAAAAAATTCGGCAGCATACAAAAACCTAAACAAATCCACGTACAAAACTCCATATATATGTATATAAGGCCTCTCCTAGGTTTAACAAAAGTGTGTCCCATAGAAAACATTCTTCTTCTCCTTCTTTAATCTTGATCTCTCCAGCTCTTACAAGAGAAAGAGAAATTTAAGAAGGTTTCTCTTTCTTTTTTGGAGAAAAACAAAAAATATGGGTGCTTGTGCTAGCATTCCAAAGGCTATGACGAAGGGCGACGCTGGCGCGGCGCCGGCCCCTGAACCTGCTAAGGAGGAGTCCCTTAAAGCTGTGGACACAACCAAGGAGGTGAAAGATGAACAAGAGAAAAAGATCGAGGATGAGATCGAACCTAAATCTCTTGAGTCCTTGCTTGACGAGGTATTTTTATAGTTTTATTTTGATATTATTATAAATGAATGTAATTACTCTCGGATAAAGATGTCTTCTTGTTAATGCGACAAGGATGTCACCAAAAGATTAAAAAAAAAAAAAACATGGATTCCACTATTAGTGCATTGAAGTGCATTTTTAGTCTTTTTTTTTAAATTTTATTTGAGAACGTATCATTTTTGTTCTAAGAAATTCCTTTCTGTTTCGGTTGTAGAAGCTAACCCGATAGAATCATGATGTGTATACATTTTTACTTATACGTATCATTATTTTATTGTCTTTTTATATATGTATCTATAGTATAAACGTTCATCGACTTTTACTGATGTCTAAAATTTTCTGTAAGGACTTTCACACCAGAGACCAACCGTAAATAAATGAACTATCTATTTTTGGTTCGGATATATATATGCTTCTGTTTTATGGGATGCAAATTTCTTCATATTTGATAAGACTCTTAATTGCATTGGCAGGGTCAGGAGAAAAAGGAAGAAAAAGGCGAGGAAAAGAAGGCGAATGAAGAAGAGAAAGCAGATGGTGTGAAAACAAAAGAAGAGAAGGATAAGGCAAAGGAAGAAAAGAAAACGGATAAGGAGGCAGATGTACCGGCTCAAGCTGCATCAGAGAAGGCCCAAGGCAAAGAGGCGATTAAAGAAGAAAAGAAAGAAGTGAAGGAAAAACAAGATGAGAAAGAAGTGAAGGGAAAAGAAGAAAAGAAAGAAGTGAAAGAAGAAGAGAAAGAAGTGAAGGAAAAAGAAGAAAAGAAAGAATTGAAGGAAAAAGAAGAAGTGAAGGAAAAAGAAGAAAAGAAAGAATTGAAGGAAAAAGAAGAGAAAGAAGTGAAGAAAAATTAAGTACTAATTTAAGAAGGCTGCTGATAAACAAATTAAAATTAAACTTCAGAACACAGCCTTTGTGTGCTAAAGAAAAATGTTGCCCATTGATTTATTATTTTTCTGGTTAAAATTTAATCGTTGGAATGAATATTGTTTTTAAAGAATTTTTTTTCCTATTACTATCGTTTGCAATAATGTTTGAGGTTTCTTTGGTATAATTATATAGGTGGTCATTTTTAATTTTTCTCAATTATATGATTCAATGTGTGTCTGATATTCATCATCATCGACCCAATTTTGACTTATTCACATCAAGAAACAAATGCACTTATCATTGTCATAAAAAAACAAAAACTCTTATGATTGTCATAAAAGACTAGGGTTTTCTCTCCTCACCAAACAACTCTTCATCCCTTATAACTCTTGTTATCTCATAAGAATTTAAACTAATGATGTATCCATTTACTAATTATTTACTTTATTTGTATGGTTACGTAACTATAAAAGAAAGGTTTATATCGTCATTTGTATATACTTGAAATTGAAAAACTTTCCTCTCTAACTATTACGTCTCTACTTTGTCTCTCTTTCTCTTACTATATTATTATTTTCTAAATTGATAAATAATTTAACAATTACAATATTCAACTTTCAAGATACGAAATTATGAATAATTATATTAAGCTAAAACCCGGTTGTTAGGGAGTGAAGCAAAAATAAAATATACGATTAATTCTAGAAGTGAAAAGCATGCAAATTTTATCAATAGATAAATGTTAGAGCTGAAGCTCTTTCAGTTAATATGTATGTAACACCTTTTTACGTTTGAAACAGATAATGAGAAAGATGGATTACAAGACTAGGTGTGTTTAGGAAATGAGTCCATAAAATTCAAATATCTTGCTTACGTAAAGATGTATCGTGTCAGTTATTTAGAAAGAACTAAAAGACTAAATAATCTGGAGATAAGATTATTTTACTACAAGCTCAATGTACGACAAGCAGGCGTAAAACTAAAATCAATAGAACACCGATATACAATATACAAATTGTTTTGAATGTCAACATGAAAGCAATAGATAACTCGAGTATAAAAAATATAAATGTTATAGAAAATATGTGAGCTGGATGCATAAATTAAAGAGAGGATTTTGAATTGACTTCAACTTGTGTTGAATACAAAGCTTTACAAGTGTATTTATAGGCTATTTCAACCAATTAAGGTTAGCCACTTACATAGATGCCTATTTTAGC
Source organism: Citrus x changshan-huyou (assembly GCA_039657385.1). Lineage (NCBI taxonomy): Eukaryota > Viridiplantae > Streptophyta > Magnoliopsida > Sapindales > Rutaceae > Citrus > Citrus x changshan-huyou. The sequence goes on from CM077549.1 coordinate 13,437,039, forward strand.
TAATTAGCTAAGTCTTCGTAGATAACCTCGCTGACTGACTTAATTAGCGAAGTCTTTATAGATAATGTAGCTAGCTGACCTAATTAGCTAAGTAACACTTCCTCTTGGAAATATCCACTTCTTTATGATAATTGCACTTGACCTTTGCCAAGGGTAAACCCCATTAGGATAAAAATCAATGCAAAATAAATAAAATATGATAAATCATAAAATAGTGCGGGATGTGCTTTAAGACTACTTCATTAAAAATCTTTGCCAGTAAAAACCCAATGAAGGAAAACCTTTTTAAGGAAAAAAAGAGCACAATGCACATATGTCCAATTTAGATACATAAGTTCCTCTATTGCAAGATAGTGTTCTCTCTTATGGGTGCTCTCCTAATGATCATCTCGATAGTCTATTTAAATAATGCATGCTGATGTTCTTTAGTATCTTCTTGAATGTTGATGTGGGTAGAGTTTAGTAAACATATCTGCAAAGTTATCTGTGGAGCATATCTACTTAATATCAATCTTTTGATTTTGCTGTATCTCATGAGTGTAGAAGAATTTTGTAGAGATATGCTTAGTTCCATTTCTTGCAATATCTTTATATATTATTGTTGGATGTCTGCACTTGAAAATAATTTACAAGCACTCTGGATATGACGGATGATGGACTACAGTCATATGCATTCTCTACTTTCTTCATGTAACCCAAGAATCTCAAGTTAATTGAAGGATATGGCCACAAAAGTCTACTTCACAAATTTTTAAGAAATTACTTTGCCATTAGAAGTAAAAACATATTCTATTTGTGAACAAGCTTTATGAGTGTCCGATAAATAACCTGTATTTGCATAATCAATAATTCCATGAAGATCACGAAAAATATGTTTAACATCGCTCCAACATCGTTTAGTTGATTGAGAACTTAACCAAGGCATTCAAATGTAGTACATTAGGACCACTTGTTTATCATCCTCTTTAAGATGAAATGGATCTCCATTAAGATCAAGAGATCGAACTACCATTGGGGTACTCAATGAGTAAGCTTTATTTATATTAAAATGTTTCAATATCTTTTTAGTATAAGTTGACGGATACCATTAAATTTGTGCTCGGTTTGCAACCTAAGACAATATATAGTTTTTCTCAAATCTTGCACTACTATAATAGTAAATCTAGATTTTGACTTTGTAAAATACATAAAGATAAATAGGATCATTCATATATTCTTCCTCGATTAAGTACTTATTGAGGTGATTATATCACATCCATAAGATGTATCAAGTATTTTTAGACATAGCCAACCAAATCAAGAATCAATATAACTGCATACATTATCAATAAGTCTTCCATAATTAACACCTAATCTCTGCGAGAAACCTTGTGAAACAAATCATGTTTTATATCTAAAGACATCATTCTTTGCTTACGTTTTTGAACAAATATCCATTTATATTCATTGTGTTTAATACCAACAGGTGTTTTGGCTACATGCCCAAAAGCATCACGTTTTACTAAATATGTCATATGGATTGCTTCCTCCTATTTAGGCCAATCGTTTCTTAGTCTACATTCATTGATGGATTATGGTTTAAAATCATCATTTAACAAGTCAATGGCCTATGTGAACGAAAAACCATCATCAACAATCTTTCTTTAGAATCCCACACTTTTGTGTTCGAGCAAAATTTGTAATCTTTTCTTCAATTTAAGCAACCTCAAGGTTGGCCCACTTTGGGGATATTTGCCTCTTTAAGAGGCAGTTTCACTGTAACGACAGAGGTCTCATCAAGTATCTTTTGCTTTGAAGGAGTGTTTTCACTTATAGCCTGATCATTAGTAATAATAGGTTCTTGACTTTTTTTTTTCTAATGAATACTATCTATTGAACCAACTGGTTTATCATGCTTTAGGCATACAATAGACGATTCATCAACCGCCATTTTATTAGCTGGTATATATGACTTGGTTACTTTAGATGCATATGTAAATGCATTTGGGAATTGATTTGCAATTTGCTATAAGTAAATTATCCTTTGCATTTCATTTTCACGTTAAATAATGTGGGAATCCAGATAAGGCAATCTTTTTACTTGCCATGAAAGCTCATACCCATCATCTTGTGGCAGCGTTTTCTCTCCTAATGGAGAAAATTTTGTATCATCAAAATGAGAATCTTCAAAATGAGCAGTAAACAAATTATTGATAATAGCTCAAGATACCTAATAATAAATGGTGAATCAAAACATGCACAATTTCGTAAATATCATTGGTCCTATTTTAGTGCATCAGAGAGGTGCTATTGGCACTTGTACAATATAGCCAAAATGAAATACAAGCTATCCAACCCAAGAGGAGAAGTGACTTGGGTTTCTAAAAATTATGGAGTAATTTAAAACAAAATTCAATGCGAATATCTAATAGAATTAAGCAAATAACAGACAAATAAATATCAATAATCTAAATGTAAAGAGAGAATGGAAAGAGAATCGAACATGAGATTTTTACATAGTTCGGCAAACTCTGCTTACGTCCACACCTTCAAGCTCACTGGACTCGAGGATTCCACTATCCAAGCCCTATACCCTAAGGCTTCAAAATAACAAGAGGCTATCCCAAACCTCTTAACCCAAGTGTTTCCACACTCTCAAACACTCAATTTGATGTTCAGATGAAAAATACACAAAAGTTTCTTTCACACAATATATGTGTTTTCAAATGAAAGCTCAAAGTCTAATCTACCAAGTTTTAAGCACAAGAGATACTGCATATACAATAACAAACTCAATGATGATTGTCAAATCCGTTATAATTTGAATTTGATTGAGTATTTTTATAGTTGGAGAGGAAAACTAGTCGTTGTTGACTTTTTGGGGATAATCGGATTGCCATCAACTGCTGTCGGATTACCGTTTTGACTTTATGCTAGTTATCGTTTTGCTGAATTTTGAATAGTTAGTTTACCATTTGGAGTTTTCAGTTTGCTGTTAAATTTCAGAAGCTAATATGTTCAGAATCGTCTTATCATTTGCTAGTAATCGGTTTGCCAATTAATTCCAGTAACCCTACAAAGAGATATTAGTTAATCGTTTTCAGTAAACACTTTACCGTTTCCAAAGAATTTGCTCTCTAGAATTTATCGGTTTACCATTTTACAATAAACGGTTCACTGTTATCTTCCAAAATAAAAAATTATAAAACTTCTTTGAGAAAAACAGCTCGCCGATTAATGATTAACAATTATCCGTTTATTTCCATAATCTTATTCATGTTTAAGAAACTTCATATGGCTTAAAAAATGATCATTTAAAGACTCCAACTTGATAATCTAGTTTGTTATCATCAAAATCAATGTTATAGAAATACTTATGTTAACACAAAAGTGTGCAAATTGGATACATTAAGTTAATGCCCTACTACGAATTACAATGAGGACTACTAGTGATAGGCAGTAGGCCTCAAACAGATTACTGCAGCATGCAAAATTTCATGTTACGGCAGCATGTAATAACAAAGTTCTTGTATTTACCTGATGACATTTGATTAGGGACTCTAATAACCCATTTTGAGTATATCCATGTGATCGAGGTGCTCTACATTAATCCAGATTGATGTGTAGTAGTCATCAAGAGCTTCAAAAGTGAAATCACCACCATTATCTAGTCATATAATCATGATTGGATAATTTAAAAACTGTGCATGTAACCTTATAACTTGTATAAGTAATCTAACAAATGTAATGTTATATAAAATAAGATGGACGAATAAGTCCACATATATCTCCTTGAACTCTTTGTAAGAATAATTGAGATTCAAGATCAATTTTAGAAAGAAATGGCATGATCACTTAATCTTTTTTTTAGTTTTACCCAATTTATTATTTTCTGTTAAGTTTATTCTTGCAAATTCTTTTATTTTTCCTTCTTTGAAATCCCTACCTTGTGTGTCCATGAGAATTTTCAAAATTTCTACATATGATAGTTCATCATGAGTGATCAAGACAGTCATGCCAAAGTATAAAAGCTTTTGGATCACCAAGTTTCATGTTCATAACGACATGGCTCTCGATTGCTTTTATTGTCATATAATATAAGTTAGATGAGAAAGCTGAAAGCTTCTCTAATATACGTTTTTGTCCTATGACACTAGAAACGATATAGAGATATTCTACTTTATTCTTATTTATTGTCTCTATATGAAACCCATTATGACTTGGGTAAATATCAAGTGTCGTGGATACATAATTTGTGCCACTCGCTAATGTGAACATGACTCTTCTAGAACCCTCAACGAGATCTGAATACTTGAGATGACATTCATCGTAGCTTCAAATAATGTCAAACTCATGAAATATTTCATATTTCAAAGGATAGTACATGTTGTTGCACTGTTAGCTGAACACATTTATCCATCGTGTAATCCCCTTTGAAGATCCATATCCTTTTAAGAGAAAATATATAGAAAAATATAAGAGCTCAAAAAATTTAATAGTAATCTTAATTGGTATGAACCTCTATCACCAATTAAGTTAATTGTTTACGTATTATGTATTTGAAATATCCAAACGTATAATATTACCAAGAGGTCGATGATGATTCTTTCAGGAATGTAACTATGACCTTGCCATATCTATGATTTTCATCATGCTTATTTACAATAGCAATTTGCTTTGAAAACATGTATTGTGCATATTAGGTTAGCGAGCTTGATACTGTTACTATAGAATCACGTTTGAAGCATGAAATATTTAGCATGTCTTCTTCATCGATGTTTTTCTTTCTATATATCTTCAACTGTGATGTGATTTTGTAAAATGCAGAGTTGTAATTAATCACGGACTAACTTGAAATATTACAATTGAAACTGATCCACTTGAGTGAGATATTCTGTCTTCAAGCATTGGCTTTGTATCAGTGAAACAATGACTTCGTTTCAACTCAAGCAATGGCTTCATATTAGTCTGGATGAGCTTGATTGTGCTACTGAGTTCCATGGCTTCTAGATGAATTACTAAGGCATATGGCTTCTAGATAAATTACTAAGATAGATAAATACTTTTCATCAAAAACACTGAGGGCTTCAAATTTGAGCTTTATTGAATTTGCCATCTTCAACTAATATCAAAGGCCTTAGAATCTTCAAATTCATGGATTCAAATGTTTGGGCTTCAATCTTGATTTCGTACACTTTGATCTTCATTTTTGTTCTTCTTTTCTTTTTTCTTTTTTTTAAGGTTTCCTTTGAAATCTTAGTAAGAAAATAAATAAAATAATAACAATAACTAACTTTATTTTCTGATGTAAAAGATCCAGATTAATGGTAACCATAGAACATATTAATAATAATAATTTTATTAAATAAATAGTTAAAATAAAGAGTAGGCGAACTTGTGCTCATAATGTGATGTGGATTTTAACAAAATTAATCGATAACTCAAGTATATAATATAAATATTATGGAACATATGTCAGCTTAATGTATAAATTAAAGACAGGATTTTGAATTGCTTTCAAATTGTGTTGAATGCAAAGCAGTCCTCACCCTTTGAGAGCTCTTTTGGGGCTGAGTTAGGCTTCGGCCCAAACTGGTATCAGAGCCCAGGTGTTCACCGGGGGGAATATGAGTGTCTCACATCGGTTGGGATCCTGGCTGTGTGCTAGCTTATAAGTGCTGGGCAATCCTCACCCTTTGAGAGCTCTTTTGGGGCTGAGTTAGGCTTCGGCCCAAACTGGTATCAGAGCCCAGGTGTTCACCGGGGGGAATATGAGTGTCCCACATCGGTTGGGATCCTGGCTGTGCTAGCTTATAAGTGCTGGGCAGTCCTCACCCTTTGAGAGCTCTTTTGGGGCTGAGTTAGGCTTCGGCCCAAACTGATATCAGAGCCCAGGTGTTCACCGGGGGGAATATGAGTGTCCCACATCGGTTGGGATCCTGGCTGTGTGGTAGCTTATAAGTGCTGGGCAGTCCTCACCCTTTGAGAGCTCTGATACCAGTTTGAGTGTATGTGGCGTTGTTATACCAGAACTACAACAATTAAAACTGTACTTTGGACCAGTAGTCCGCAAGCTCGGGTTTCCAGCTGATATACCTCTGTAATAAAAAATATTTAAAACATTTTTCTCAGGTTATACAACCCAAAACAGACTTTCTTTGAGTCTAAAACAGGGTACCAAACCAGATAAGAAATGATCGAAAGTTTTCTGATGCACAGGATCCTTATAAAAGGCAAGTGCAGAGCATACTTCCTTAAGTTTTCAAAATGAACAAATTTAATCCTTTATTCTTTTTCTTTCTTAAAACTTCATTTGTAGAGAGAGAAGGGAGAGTTTAGAAATTCATGGAAGAAAACACACGAGTTTTTATTTCTGGAAAACTTATGTCTTACAAGCAAGGGGAGAATCCTTTATATAGGAGAATTCTCAGCGAAGATAGGACAGGACCCCTATCTCTCTTTTTTTTTTTTTTTTTTTTTTCAAAAGCAAAGGTAAAGATACGACAACATAGATCATGACTTCTCAAGTGATCATGACCTATAGCACACCTTTTTAGAAAACCAAGCCCACCGATCAAGACTTGGACAAAAGGACAAAAGATAAAGCATGCTTACAAAGACTTTTACAACTGGCAAAAGCCAAAGCGTAAGGCAAGTGAAGACAAAACCATAAAGAAAAACATAATTATTACAACAAGACAAACTATTTTATTGAAAGCAACAAGACAAACAACTTTATGGAGAGCGGAGATTCATGTACTCGTCTTCGGATGAGCTTTCGGTCTCATCTGGGTCCGTATCACCAGAGTGAGGATGCTTTTGGAAGAAAGTTTTGGAGAGCTTTGGATGCTTACAGGCATGGTGGATAAGGACAATTATAGTCTCTGGGAGTATACTTTGGAGTATACTTAGGGGAAGTTTGGGTGGCTTTGTCAACTTTGGATGGTTGAGCTGGTCGTTTGGAAGGTTGGGTGGAGGGTCCTGGTTTGGAGAGTCTGGCGAGCATATCAGGGATGAGGTTCTGGGATCCCTTTATATGCTTGACTAAAAAGTCATATTTAGAAAACCAATCTTTTAATCTGAGTAACATTTTTTCGGGAACAATTTTACCTTTGAAATGAAAGATATTGGGGAAGGCTGAGCTGTCCATTCGGATGAGAAAATGGTGTCCAACCAGATGATACTCAAACTTTTTGATGCCATTCTTTACCGCTAAGATTTCTTTAAACACGCTATGGTAGTGCTTCTGTGTTTCAGAAAAATGTCCACTAGCGTAAGCGATAAAGTGTTCCTTGTCATTGAGTTCTTCGAGGAGGATGGCACCCCATGATTCATCACTTGCATCTGTCTGCAATATACGCTTTCCGTCAGTAATCAACTTTAAAGGAGGCGGATTTTGCGCGATCTGTTTTAAGGCAGTGACAGCAGCTCTGTGGTCAGCATTCCACTCTGGGGGCTGTTTTTTCAATAAAGCCGAGAGATGATGAGTGTGATGGTCCACATGTGGGAGGAAATCACGGATGTAATTGATAATGCCGAGAAACTGTTGGATTTGCCTTTTGGAAAGTTGCTGATCTGGAAAGTGAAGCAATTCTTGGGCAATGTACTTTCCTGGCTGGTAGTGTCAATCTTTGATGATCATACCAAGGAATTCAATATTATCTGTAGCAATGGTGCTTTTCTTGGCCGATAACATGATTCCATGACTTTGGATAATATCATAGAATTGAGTTAACAGCTGGCGATGGTCATCATGTGAGCCTGAAAAAAGCAAGATATCATCAATGTAAATCAATGCATGATGCAGGATAGGCTGGAAGAGTTGAACCATGGATTTTTGAAAAATAGATGGGGCAGTTTTGAGACCAAAGGGTAGGACGGTCCATTGGAAATGAGCATTGGGAATACAAAAAACGGTTTTGTAACGTTCGGAGGGTTCAATGCCTAGTTGCCAAAAACCAGATTTTAAATCAAATTTTGAAAAGATCTAGGCATTTTTGAGAAAAGTGAACATGCTTTGTCGGCGAGGTAAAGGGAATTTGTCATCTTGTAAAAACATGTTTAAGGGCTGGTAATCTATGACTAGGCGTTTCTTTCCTCGGACAATTTCAGAATGCTTTTCAACATAAAAGGATTGGCAAGCCCATTGGGAACTTGTGGGCTCAATTAAACCTTGGGCTAACAATTGTGAACATTCCTGTTGGGCTAGGAGTAAGCCAGAAGGACTCATTCCTGGATGGGTAACTTAATGAAGAAAGACTTATTTTTCCACAAGGGATTTGGATGGGTGAACTCACAATGAGACTCTGGACAGAAACTCAAAAGTTTGGTTGAAATATCCTAGTAAGACTGGGGAGTTTCAGACAAATGGTAGAGTTTTAGAATGTTTGTGAATGGTTTGAACATGGATTTGACTCGGATTCCAGTTGGAATGATTTGGAGGTGTCTGATCTGGTGGAGGATGTCAAAACCTAACAAGATATCCTTATTAGGAAGAGTTGAACCAATAACCTTGGTCCAAATGACACAATTTGGGAAGATTTGAATACCAATGGGTTTTTTGGTAATCAAAGAGGTGGTGAAGAGTTTGCCATTGACAGCTTTGAAATGTTCTTCAGACTGGGTCCAATATTTGGATGGAAGAATATGGGGGTTTAACATGCTGCGTTGGGCGCTAGTATCTATAAGACCAATTGCTGGAATGGGCCTTTGGAATTTTGAGGGTAAGATCTGGAGTTTGATGGATGGGATAGGAACTGTAGTATCAAGGGAGAGTGACTGTTGATGGAAAATCACTTGAGACTGGTCACTGTCTGAATCAGAGGAATTCTGTAGTGCAAACACTGTTTCATCATTAGGTTCATCTTGTTCAGAGAAATAGAATTCCAGTTCATCTTTGGCGGGAGAGTAGTCGGTAGTTGCTTGAAGATGCTCAACTAACCGGATGGATTTTTCTCTTTTTTTGGGGCAATCTTTGGCATAGTGGCCTTTTCTCTTGCAGATGAAACATCTGATTGATTGCTTTCGCTTGAATTCTCTAGAGGAGGAAGATTTCTTTCTGAAGAACCGGTAGGGCTTTCGGGATCTGCGAGGTTTGGATGAAAATTATGGAGTCTTGAATTTTCGAAAATGCCTTTTTTTCTTTGAACTGCAATCGCAATACTTTTTCTTGTGGCATTTGATCTGCAAATAAGGCTTTTTGCAAGCACTTCGGAAAGGTTCGTTGTCTTTCAACAGTTCTTTGAAAAACTGTTTTTGCTCGCAAAGTTTGTCAAGACAACTTTTGGCAAGCTGAAAGATTTTGCCAAGAGAGATGTTGTCTAGGGAAAGATTGGATGCTGTGAGTTGTCTCTGGATGTCGGGTTGGAGTTCTTCGAGGAGGGAAGCTAGAAAGACATGCTTTAATGTCGGTTCATTGAATCCATTAAGCTTATAGAACAGCAGGGACATTCGCTTATAATGGAAGTCAAGATCCTTAGCATTGAGGGAGCAGCATTTCATGTTGAGATAATCTGGCTTTCTGGCAGCTTCAAAGATTGTAGAAGGGTCGCCAAGGAATTGATCATGAAGTACAGCAAGAGCACTTGAAACTTCTGGAAGGTCAACAAACTGTAATTGGCGGTATTGTCCTAACGAATCAAACCAATCCCTTAGAGCACCCATGAAACGAGTAGCAAATTCTCTAAGGACTGATTGAGTTGTTGCTCTTGTTCTTAGCATCTGGAGGTCAATCCAGGCAGACATTTCATTGAGTCGGTCACGCCATTTATGAGATGGAAGATCATCAAATGTGAACCATGGACCATTTGACGATTTTTGACTGGGTGGATTGGGCTGGGGTGGAGAAGGTTGGTTTGTGGCATAAGATTCAGGCATTTCTTCTTCAACTTCAGAGGGAATGTCAACATATGGTTCTGTATGAGAGGGTTGGCCTTGGGTAGGTGGATCAGGTTGAGCCATCAGGATTTTGGTAATATCAGCATAGGATTTTTCAGAGTCACTGGTGGATGCTGAAGATTCTGTATTAGTTTCAGTAGGGCTATCAGAAACAGCTAGATTTGAATCAGAAGATTGGTTATCGGTAGTAGAAGAGTGGTCGACTGTATGAGCAGTAAACTGGTGCATGGGTTCTTTATCTTTTGATTGGGTAGGGACTGATAAAGGAGCTGGTGGTGATGTTGGTGTAAAAGTAGGAGATGGTTGGCCAGGGATGGTCAGAGAGGAAGGATGAAGAGGGGCAGGTCGAGGCTGCGGTCTAGGTTTGGGTTTAGGTTTAGGTGGTGGTGGCAAAGGATTGTCTCTGAAAAGAGTATGAGTCATACCAAATAACTTGGAAGGGTCATATTGTTTAATAGGAGAAAGCATAGAGGCAAAGGGATGATAAGTTGGACCGATGGAAGGGATAGGAGGAGATGTGGTAAAGAGGGTAGGTCTCTGTGTTTCATATTCAATATGGGCGAGTTCAGCTTTTAAGCGCCTGATTTCCCTTTCGTTTTGGTCAAATTCTGGACCATTGTTTCTGTGGGCAAGCATGGCTCGTAACTCTGAATCGAGTTGGCCAATTCGGGAGTGAAGATTTTGGTGGATCTGCTGCATCTGTGCAGTGATGGAGTCAACCTTGGTCTTAATCTGTTCAGTTCACAAACTGATGTGCTCAACTTTTGAATTGAGATGCAACAAAGTATCATTTTGGGCCCTGGCATTTTGAGTTTGCCAGTTGAGGGCTGATTCAAAAGGTTTAGGGGGCTCCAGGTGGCCAGTGGAGGTAATAGGTGAAGGGATAAAGGGTTTGGACACAACATTTCGTTTAGAATCTGTATGGGATTCCAAAGGAGGAAATGAAGAAAAGTAATCGGAAGAGGTAGAGGAAAACATCATACAAGCCAGTGGTTGGACGATAGGTGTTGGGTCTGAGAGTGGTGATGGAATCTCAGAGTTGCAATGTTTGGCAATCCATTTGAGTTCTTTTTGGTAAATGGGTAATGGAGCTGGTGGAGGTGGAGGATCTGATGGTGGTTTAGGGTTACAGTGGTGACATGGGACAGGAGGTTTTTTCTTTTTGGGTTTCTTTTTCCTTGTGGTTGCATAATCATCGTCTTCTTCCCAATCATCCCAGCAGGGACAATTTGGGTCACACATGCCTGAACCAGGGGCATCCCTTAGGAAATGGCCATTGTGTTTGGCTGGATAAACAGGGTAACCTTCAGAATTAAACCCTGTAATGGGCAGATCTTCCTGAGCTGTCTGAACAGCTGTGATCATTGAAGAATAAGTAAAGGAGAGCCGAGGAGGCTCTTGTGGAGCACTGGGAGGTGGTTTAAAAGTCATTCTGACTGTTCCATCGTGTCGTCTTTCAAACATACTTTCAGATGTCTGAATAGGAGCTGTATTATTGTGGAACTGTTCATAGTTGGAGATCCATTCAAGAGGCATAAGCTTATGAGCTCATGACGTGGAATTTGTCTTAGGATCTGGATAATTGTCGGGATCTGGTCGGATTCTGCTAACACCATGAGGGTGTCAGAGTGGTGTTCTGGAGTGGGTAGATCTAAGGCATGATTTTGAAGCCTGTAGACCAGTTGGTGGTGTAAGGTAGCAATTTTGGCTGAGGAAATTTGTTCGGCACCTTGAATTTGAACTTGAACTTTCAAGGTTGTGGGCAAATTTGGGTCGTGGAGAGAAAGGTTGAAATTAGGATAGAAAGTGAGTAAAACACTTCCTGCATGAAGGGTGGTGAGGACAGTACCGATAACAGCATCTTGGTATTGTTTGAATCGGGTATCAAGCATAGCAATTCGAGCAGTAACTGGTAATCCTTTTCTCCCATGAAGGGTAAGGATTAATCTGATGAATCCAAGATGGAGATGGGTAAAACCTTCTCGTTTCCAGTTGGAAATCAATTCTGAGGGTATTTCGAGAGTGACATATTGCTCAGCAGGGGTTGCTTGGAGAGAACATTGATCCAGACGAGAAGACTGGATATATTCTTTAGGGTGAGGTCTTCGGGTGGATATGAGAGTACGAATACTACGGGTAAAAGAACTGGGGCGTTTGTATAGTTGGTAAGGGCTGAGAAGAGGGTAAGAAGATTCACTGATTTGGGCGGATTCAGGGATGTAGGAGTATTCTACAAGGTTTTCAATTTTGTTGGCGGTATGGGAAGTGCATGATTTCTGTAAGGAAAGAGTAGAAGAAAGAGTAACAGGAGTGGAAGGAGTCGAAGATGAGGTGGAAGCCATGAATGAGAAATTCTCTCTGCGCCTGAAGTCTAGAGATCAAAACAGAATAAAGACATAAATCATACCACTTTGAGCTTGAAAAACGAAGATTGAGAAAAACTTTCAAGGACGAGTATATAGATATACGTGGCGTTGTTATACCAGAACTTTAGTATATAGAAAAACTTTAATGCAACCAATTAAAATTAGACATGTATATAGATGCATGTTTCAACTCATTAGCGAAGTCTTAGCTGACTGACTTAATTAGCTAAGTTCTTATAGGTACCTAGTTAACTGACTTAATTACCTAAGCAGCAAGGTGAATAGACGTCTACTGTCATAACTCATAAGACAAGTTTATACTACATTTCAATATCCGATCTACGAGCCGATGGATGACAAGAAGGCATATTTTAATTTCCTCAAACTTGTAAGTATCTCCAGCTATCACGAGCAAAAAATTGACAAAACCAATGTTTTTTTCTTTTTGCTTCAAAAATGAATTGACGTCATCTGACACGCAGTAACAAAGTGAAAGCAAAATTCTCTTCTTCTTCATGGAATGTAGAAAGAAATTAAAAAGCATTCCCCAGTTATCTTTTGTTGTTATTTGAAATCGAATTCCTCCACTCTTATCGTACATGCCAACGGCACCAACAGACAAACTCATCACTTATCTGAAAAGTTACCATTCGAGTCACTTGGGGATTATGGAGATTACTAGCTTTTTCCGACTCGAATTAATAACTACCATTTATTTCTTATTATTTTTATAATACTTAATAATTGCACGGACACCAAAAATTAAAAAAAATATTAAATTTTTTTTAAAAAAATATAAAATATACATTTATTATAAGAATTTTTTTATTAAAAAAATATGTTTGTAACAATCTATATGAAAAGTAAATACGTATTTATGATTGAAAAGTTTTTATTTTTTATTTTGATTTAATACCATTTTAGATTATGAATAATAATAAAAATTAGAATAAATAAAAACGAGAAGAAGAAATAATTAGAATAAAAAAAGAAGAATAAAAATTTCTCTTATTTTAGTATTTAATTTAATACTATTAGTTTTAATTTCAATTTATTTTATTTTTATAATTTATGAAAGGGTATTTGGAAATAATGACCGTACAATAAAATTATAATATCTAAGTGTTTTTGTTATTAAAACAGTAGGAAAATAAGTGATAGTATTAATTTCAACTAGGAAAACTAGCAATCTTTTGTGACATTATTATTAAATAATGAAAATCAAACAGAAATACAGTAAAACTTTGATAAATTAATAGTATTAGGATTACAAAATTTTTATTAATTTAACAAATATTAATATATCAATAAATTAATATTTATTTAAAAAATATGATCATGTTTATGATATTAGTAGTTTTTCATCTTTGCTAGTAGTTAGATCATTGTAGAGCTTTTACTTTTTATATTAGAAATGACATATATTAGAAATACAAACTATAATTTCGAATTACAAGAAGAATTAGATTTGAGATCTAATACCAAATCAATTTTAAGAAGCAACAAACAATATTAAGAATATATTTTACAAAAGTCATGTCTTGTGAATTTAGTTTCAATTAGATAATGATTAATTTATATAACAAGTAGATCATGTAAGAAAATATTATGTTTTAAAAATTATTATCTTATAAATTTATTGTATTATTAATTTATCACATTGGCCTCAAGTAGGAACCGGCAAAAACTGTTTGAGGTTATAAATTAAGTTTTAATTTGTCAAAGTTTTATTGTATTCGATTAATTTATCGAAGTTTTACTGTATGGCACTTAGTAATAAATTAAAAAAAACAGTTAAATTATCCTTACAAAGTGAAAAATTGTTTTGTCTAAACAAAGAAAAATATTTATCAAAAAATGAGAGGACCATTGAATTAATGAGTCCAAAAAGATGTGATGAGAAGAGGACTAATCTAAAAACCGCGCATGTAACCTGATAACTTGTGTAAGTAATCTAACAAATGCAGTGTTACATGTTATCATCATATAGACACATCAATCAAGATGATAAAATAACGAAATGGACCACTGAGTGGGTGAATAAGTCTACATATATCTCATTGAAGACCAATTTTAGATTCAATAATCTAAAGTTTTATTATATTTGATTAATTTATCAAAATTTTATTGTATAGCACTTTACAATAAATAAAAAAATAGTTAAATTATCGGTACAAAGTGAAAAACAGTTCTGTCTAAACAAAGCAAAAAAAAAAAATTGATTAAATAAAAAAACAAACGAGAGGACTATTGAATTAATATCAAACCAGAAGCCACGATCCCCTGTGATAGGTATGTAGGAGTAACATTCAAAAACTTGATTAATAGTCAAAGTTTATATCTATAATTTTAACAAAATCAATAATCATCAATTCATCATCACATACCGAGTACGCTACTATAAGAAGTCTAATATTCCAGCCCAGTTTCCACTGACTCCAATCTTTCTCCATGCTAAGAGTAAAAGCCACAGCTTGAATTGCTCCCATCACACATTTTTTACACAATTAAATAACATTACAAAATATTAAAATTCATTAATTTTTTCTTAAATGAAATCAACGATGAAGTAGTTTGATATAGCCACTGAATAATCGCCACAAGCAACAAATTGTAATTAGCACAATATCTTTAAATCATTGGAAGAAAAACTCAAAAATACAACGAAATTTTATGTGCTTGCATGTGTTGAAAATCTTTTTAATCTTCAACCAATTTTTATTTTGAGCTTTGCCACCACTCTTCTTTGACCATTATTGTCTCCCCAAGTCTTTACTATTGTCTCCCCAAGTCGGCTCACAGTGCAATAAGATAGTATACTTATACTTATATGAATATGAAAATTATGATTATTTTTTGTACTTAAATCTAGGGTTTATAGGGCTTTCATGCCGCCAAAATAGAGAAAAGTGTAAAATAATTGCTTGAAATAGAAATTTTCATCTTTTTCTGTGCTCCGCCACTCCATTTTGTTGAGAAGTGTATGCCACCGTGAACTGCCTCTGAATACCTTCTTGCAAAACTCACCGTCTATATACTCTCCACCATTATTTGTCCTCAAGCACTTGATCATTTTTCCGGATTCAAGTTCCACTCG
The DNA here is from genome assembly GCA_039657385.1 of Citrus x changshan-huyou. NCBI lineage: Eukaryota > Viridiplantae > Streptophyta > Magnoliopsida > Sapindales > Rutaceae > Citrus > Citrus x changshan-huyou. Next base: position 13,452,378 of record CM077549.1, read on the forward strand.
CGCTTTGTATTCTTTAAACACTAAAAATACATCTGACTTTTTCTTAATTGGATACACCCAACATCTCCTGGAATAATTGTCAATGAAAGTCACCATGTACTTTGCACCTCCCATGGATATATCCGGCGAGTCCCAAACATCAGAATGAATCAAGTCTAGAATGTATTTACTTCTAGCAACAGATCTACTGAATTTTAATCTATGTTGCTTACTTGTAACACAATGCTTGCAAAATGGTAAACTTACCGATTTGAGCCCTGGAAGCAATTTTCGCTCAGAGAGAATCTTCAAACTTTGTTCCGACATGTGACCAAGTTTGAGGTGCCACATCATCATTGATTCTTCTCCATTTGACGGGACACACGCATCAGCCTCCTGTAGTGTTTCTCCTTTAAGCATGAATAGATTAGCACCGATCTTTTTTGCCTTCATTAATACAAGCGTGCCTTTAACAATCTTCATAATTCCATTCTCCACATGAGTTTTGTACCCATGACTATCCATTTGTCCCAAAGACAATAGATTTTTCTTCAGGTCGTTGACATGTCGTACCTCCCCAATTGTGGGAATTGTACCATCAAATATTTTTATTTTGATAGTACCAATACCAGCGATCTCCAAGGCATGATCATCTCCCATATATACAGATCCTCCTAAGATAGGCTCATATGTGTGGAACCATTCTCTCCGAGAGGTCATGTGCTAGGTAGCTCCTGAGTCTATAAACCAAACATCAGATAGTCGTTTTCTGCCTTTTGAAACACTTGTTACCTCACTGTAGAGAATTTCGCCATCATCCAAGGTACTTGTTATACACCCCTGAGCATTTGATGATTCAGGCTCTTTGCCCTCTTTTCTCTTCTGGTTACTCCAACACTCTTTCTTGACGTGCCCTTTCTTGCCACAGTTGTAGCATTTAATATTCTTCTTACTTCTGGATTTTGATATACCATAATTGTGACTCCCACTGGGGCCACGTTCAGTTGATCTCCCTCTTGTCACTGATAGTGCCTCCACTTGCTGCGAACTTGCTTGTCTTTTTTCCTTATTTTTCCGCCTGCTCTCCCATTTAACACGGAGGCTGCAACGTCGTCGAAAACTAGACTGTCCGCTGGATTATTGTTCGTCAGGTTGATGATGAGTTGATCATACGAATTTGGTAGACTTTGAAGTAGAAGCTCTGCACGTTCATTTTCCTCTATATTAGGTCCCAATGTTGTGAGTTGTGAAAATAGAGTCTTCAAGGTGTTGATGTGGTCGGTCACCATTGTAGATTCCATCATTCGAAGAGTATAAAGTTTCCTTTTCAAGAAGATTTTGTTGTGTAGTGACTTGGCCTCGTACAATTTTGTGACAGTATCCCATATTTCCTTCGCTGTATTTTTCTCTGCCACACTGGATAATACTCCATCCGCAAGTGCCAAGTGTAGATCAGAAATGGCGTTGCCATCTATCTCGTTCCACTTGTCATCAGTTATCTCCATGGGCCTTTTTCCAATTGCTACCAAGCAATTATTTTTCCTCAATACAACTTTCATCTTCATTTTCCACAACGAAAAATTATTTCCGTTAAATTTCTCAATTTCATACATTGCCGCCATTTTGTTGATAAATACCGCACACAAGCTAGTGTACCACCTTGAATAGTTGTGAGTATGTGTGAGAATGCACACCAGGAAAGTACCTAGGAAAGACTGGAGGGGTCACAATGGTCTCACTTAAAACCCAGACTCCTTAAGCTCTTATCACCTTTGTGACAGAACTTTCCTAGACATGTACAAAACCACACAGTTGCTTTACTCACACCACTATTCCCTGCTTTGCACCGCCAATACTAGGATCGCTCTCACCGTTTCACTTGAATAGTACCGTATAGGTGAATAGTACTGTATATGTGAATAATGCTGTATACGTGAATAGTGCCGTATATGTGAACAATACCTGACTCCAAAAATTCAACCAATAGCTCTGATACCACTGTTAGGAAATTGATGGGTGAAGCAGACGCGCAGCTAAAATGAAATTGGAAGAAAATAAAGAACAAGCACAAAAAAGGGACACCAGAAAATTACGTGGTTCGGCTTTTAGCCTACGTCCACGGGCGAAAACAGAAGGAAAATATTTCACTAATGATATGAAGATTACAAGTATTGTAATATTTTGGCTCGCTACCCAAAACTCCAATACACCCAATCTCTCACTCACTAATTACTTAAGAGTTTGTTAAAACTCTTAAAATACTCTCACTCTCTCTTTCTCTTTACAAAATAGAGAAGAGAAACTTAAAGAATGGAATACACTAAGCCGATGGGGGAACTCCCCTTTTTATAGTCAAAATTGGCTATTAAAATAATAATTTTTTTTTCTTGTCAAAACCGTGTTCCTCCTTTTCTTCTTCAAACTTCTTCTTTTTCCATTTTCCTCTTCAAGCATTTCGGCACCACCAAGAATGGTGGGCCGCGTGAGGACTTTGGGTGCACACTCTTCTAGAAGAGTGGTGCCCCATTTTCAACAAATTATTCATCATCTACAGCTAATTTGGATTTCTTTACTGCAGTGATTCTTCCATCTTCAAGCATTCCCTTGTAAACAGTACCTTCGCCTCCCAGACCAAGTGTATTCTGTTCACATTAAAATGGTTAGTTGCCTTATCTAACTCCTTTGAACTGAACAATTTGCATCTGTCAATAACGCTGCCATCATATGAATTTAACATTTGTTGTAAAAGTAAACCCCCGTTTTGTTTGAAGAACTTCTCTTTGAGTTTGATATCCATTATTTTCTTTCTTATGATCCGAAATACAAGCGATGTGCTGATTGTAGCTACGAATACAGAAGGGATATATATATAACGATTGCATATCATCATGTAGTTTTGAATTCGAACTTTCTAAATGTAATAATATTGAATTCAAAGTTCATATCTAGACTGAGGTGGCAAAGAGTACTGCATTATCTCGTAAGGTGATGTGATAATTAGTTATTGAGCAAATCACTTTTCATCCAAGTGGTGAATTTGTATTTATATAACATGAATCGGGATTCAAACTTTGTTTCCCAACTGCTTCTTCTTCAAACTTTGTATCCTAAATGATTTCTTAGCAATCATTACTTGCCAAGTGTTGGTTGACTTAAATTATTTATCATTGGCATCATGACCTATATCTAGATGTAAATTTTTAAATATGGAAGTGAATACTTAAAATACATATGCATGACATTTGAATTAGCTGAACTAATTTCGTTTCTTGGCTCTCAAAACTTTTATTTTACTCTGCTACTTTTATTTATTTCCTCAGCATGAACTTTTTTTGCCTTACTATATATGTAGTTCCTAGGGTAATTACCAAGTTTCATTCGGTTTAAAAACATTTAAAAAAGGCCAAAAGGTATACACCTATCAATATGAGTCCGCCGTTACATCTGCAGGCTAGTGAGTCTTCAGAACCCGTTGATGAGCCGTAGATGCCAGGATAGCTGAAATTTCCAATAAAATAGTCTTCAGATAATGTATTGTACGAGAAAAGCCAGCTGCCAAGAAAGAATCGAAATATAGATCAGAACGAAGGAAGTCACGAATTTTAACTGCACTTATTTCTATATAAATTAAATAAAAATGATAAAGAGCCCACCACAATGGCGATAAAAATACCGTAAATTATGCGGTATATTACAGTATTAATTGCAAGATAGTGTTAATTTTACTCAACACTAGAACGCAGTATGATTTTACTGTTATTTTATCGATCATTGTGTCAAAGTTTAAATACAATCATCATTCTAAATTATATGAGGACGTAAGTTATTTTTATTTTTTCACCTCAACGTACACGAGAGACGTGAACCCAGCTTTATTATTCCTTTGCAACATCATTTTTAGTTATATGTCAATTTTTTTTTTTAATTTTGTCTTTAATGAAAAATTCTTTTTTACCCTTAATGAATAACTAACAAATGGCATTTAACTAACAGTAAGTTAATAGAAGGATGTTTTGAGTTATTGTTTAAAAAATAGGGATGAAATGAACTATTACATGAAATCTTAGGGATGAAAAGGAATTTTAACCTCAAATATTAATCTCTACTCCTTTGTAGAACGTGAGTGGCATTGCCCCACCTACTCCAATTAATGGCCCCAATACTTTTGCCTGACTTGCAAGTGTTCTTACTTGAGCTGACAGTAAAATAAGTTATGTTATTTATTTGGGTTTGCCTACCTTACGTTGAACGTAAGGTACGCTCTCTCACACAGTTGAGAAGTGGGTCTTACTGGGACCCATTGCTGTAGAGAGAGTTGTACCTTACGTTATGGTATCAGAGCCTATGGCAATCTTCGATTTTCAAGCTCAAAGTGGTATGATTTATGTCTTTATTTTGTTTTGATCTATAGACTTCAGGCGCAGAGAGAATTTCTCATTCATGGCTTCCACTTCATCTTCGACTCCTTCCACTCCTGTTACTCTTTCTTCTACTCTTTCCTTATTGAAATCATGCACTTCCCATACCGCCAACAGAATTGAAAACCTTGTAGAATACTCCTACATCCTTGAATCCGCCCAAATCAGTGAATCTTCCTACCCTCTTCTCAGCCCTTACCAACTATACAAACGCCCCAGTTCTTTTACCCGCAGTATTCGTACTCTCATATCCACCCGAAGACCTCACCCTAAAGAATATATCCAGTCTTCTCGCCTGGATCAATGTTCTCTCCAAGCAACCCCTGTTGAGCAATATGTCACTCTCGAAATACCCTCAGAATTGATTTCCAACTGGAAACGAGAAGGTTTTACCCATCTCCATCTTGGAGGCATCAGATTAATCCTTACCCTTCATGGGAGAAAAAGATTACCAGTTACCGCTCGAATTGCAATGCTTGATACCCGATTCAAACAATACCAAGATGCTGTTATCGGTACTGTCCTCACCACCCTTCATGCAGGAAGTGTTTTACTCACTTTCTATCCCAATTTCAACCTTTCTCTCCACGACCCAAATTTGCCCACAACCTTGAAAGTTCAAGTTCAAATTCAAGGTGCCGAACAAATTTCCTCCGCCAAAATTGCTACCTTACACCACCAACTGGTCTACAGGCTTCAAAATCATGTCTTAGATCTACCCACTCCAGAACACCACTCTGACACCCTCATGGTGTTAGCAGAATCCGACCAGATCCCGACAATTATCCAGATCCCAAGACAAATTCCACGTCATGAGCTCAGAAAGCTTATGCCTCTTGAATGGATCTCCAACTATGAACAGTTCCACAATAATACAGCTCCTATTCAGACATCTGAAAGTATGTTTGAAAGACGACAAGATGGAACAGTCAGAATGACTTTTAAACCACCTCTCAGTGCTCCACAAGAGCCTCCTTGGCTCTCCTTTACTTATTCTTCAATGATCACAGCTGTTCAGATAGCTCAGGATCTGCCTATTACAGGGTTTAATTCTAAAGGTTACCCTGTTTATCCAGCCCAACACAATGGCCATTTCCTATGGGATGCCCCTAGTTCAGGCATGTGTGACCCAAATTGTCCCTGCTGGGATGATTGGGAAGAAGACGATGATTATGCAACCACAAGGAAAAAGAAACCCAAAAAGAAAAAACCTCTTGTCCCATGTCACCACTGTAACCCTAAACCACCATCAGATCCTCCACCTCCACCAGCTCTATTACCCATTTACCAGAAAGAACTCAAATGGATTGCCAAACATTGCAACTCTGAGATTCCATCACCACTCTCAGACCCAATACCTATCGTCCAACCACTGGCTTGTATGATGTTTTCCTCTACCTATTCCGATTACTCTTCTTCCTTTCCTCCCTTGGAACCCCATACAGATTCTCAAAGAAATGTTGTGTCCAAACCCTTTATCCCTTCACCTATTACCTCCACTGGCCACCTGGAGCCCCCTAAACCTTTTGAATCAGTCCTCAACTGGCAAACTCAAAATGCCAGGGCCCAAAATGCTACTTTGTTGCATCTCAATTCAAAAGTTGAGCACATCAGTTTGCGAACTGAACAGATTGAGACCAAGGTTGACTCCATCATTGCACAAATGCAGCAGATCCACCAAAATCTTCACTCCCGAATTGGCCAACTCGATTCAGAGTTATGAGCCATGCTTGCCCACATATACAATGGTCCAGAATTTGACCAAAAAGAAAGGGAAATCAGGCGCTTAAAAGCTGAACTCGCCCAGATTGATTTTGAAACACAGAGACCTACCCTCTTTACCACATCTCCTCATATCCCTTCCATCGGTCCAACTTATCATCCCTTTGCCTCTATGCTTTCTCCTATTAAACAATATGACCCTTCCAAGTTATTTGGTATGACTCATACTCTTTTCAGAGACAATCCTTTGCCACCACCACCTAAACCTAAACCCAAACCTAGACCGCAGCCTCGACCTGCCCCTCTTCATCCTTCCTCTCTGACCATCCCTGGCCAACAATCTCCTACTTTTACACCAACATCACCACCAGCTCCTTTATCAGTCCCTACCCAATCAAAAGATAAAGAACCCATGCACCAGTTTACTGCTCATACAGTCGACCACTCTTCTACTACCAATAACCAATCTTCTGATTCAAATCTAGCTGTTTCTGATAGCCCTACCGAAACTGATATAGAATCTTCAGCATCCACCAGTGACTCTGAAAAATCCTATACTGATATTACCAAAATCCTGATGGCTCAACCTGATCCACCTACCCAAGGCCAACCCTCTCATACAGAACCATATGTTGACATTCCCTCTGAAGTTGAAGAAGAAATGCCTGAATCTTCTGCCACAAACCAACCTTCTCCACCCCAGCCCAATCCACCCAGTCAAAAATCGTCAAATGGTCCATGGTTCACATTTGATGATCTTCCATCTCATAAATGGCGTGACCGACTCAATGAAATGTCTGCCTGGATTGACCTCCAGATGTTAAGAACAGGAGCAACAACTCAATCAGTCCTTAAAGAATTTGCTACTCGTTTCACGGGTGCTCTAAGGGATTGGTTTGATTCGTTAGGACAATACCGCCAATTACAGTTTGTTGACCTTCCAGAAGTTTCAAGTGCTCTTGTTGTACTTCATGATCAATTCCTTGGCGACCCTTCTGCAGTCTTTGAAGCTGCCAGATGAGATTATCTCAACATGAAATGCTGCTCCCTCAATGCTAAGGATCTTGACTTCCATTATAAGCGAATGTCCCTGCTGTTCTATAAGCTTAATGGATTCAATGAATCGACATTAAAGCATGTCTTTCTGGCTTCCCTCCCCGAAGAACTCCAACCCGACATCCAGAGACAACTCACAGCATCCAATCTTTCCCTAGACAACATCTCTCTTGGCAAAATCTTTCAGCTTGCCAAAACATGTCTTGACAAACTTTGCGAGCAAAAACAGTTTTTTAAAGAACTGTTGAAAGACAAAGAACCTTTCCGAAGTGCTTGCAAAAAGCCTTATTTGCAGATCAAATGCCACAAGAAAAAGGATTGCGATTGCGGTTCAAAGAAAAAACGGCATTTTCGGAAATTCAAAAATCCAGAATTTTCATCCAAACCTCGCAGATCCCGAAAGCCCTACCGGTTCTTCAGAAAGAAATCTCCCTCCTCCAGAGAATTCAAACGAAAGCAATCAAGCAGATGTTTCATCTGCAAGAGAAAAGGCCACTATGCCAAAGATTGTCCCAATAAAAGAGAAAAATCCATCCGGTTAGTTGAACATCTTCAAGCAACTACAGACTACTCTCCTGCCAAAGATGAACTGGAATTCTATTTCTCTGAACAAGATGAACCCAATGATGAAACAGTGTTCGCACTACATAATTCCTCTGACTCAGACAGTGACCAGTCTCAAGTGATTTTCCACCAACAGTTACTCTCCCTTGATACTACAGTTCCTATCCCATCCATCAAACTCCAGATCTTGCCCTCAAAATTCCAAAGGCCCATTCCAGCAATTGGTCTTATAGATACTGGTGCCCAACGCAGCATGTTAAACCCCCATATTCTTCCATCAGAATATTGGACCTAGTCTGAAGAACATTTCAAAGCTGTCAATGGCAAACTCTTCACCACCTCTTTGATTACCAAAAAACCCATTGGTATTCAAATCTTCCCAAATTGTGTCATTTGGACCAAGGTTATTGGTTCAACTCTTCCTAATAAGGATATCTTGTTAGGTTTTGACATCCTCCACCAGATCAGACACCTCCAAATCATTCCCACTGGAATCCGAGTCAAATCCATGTTCAAACCATTCACAAACATTCTGAAACTCTACCATTTGTCTGAAACTCCCCAGTCTTACCAGGATATTTCAACCAAACTTTTGAGTTTTTGTCCAGAGTCCCATTCTGAGTTCACCCATCCAAATCCCTTGTGGAAAAATAAGTCTTTCTTCATTAAGTTACCCTTCAAACTAAATGAAGACATTAACCCAACTAAAGCTACCCATCCAGGAATGAGTCCTTCTGACTTACTCCTAGCCCAACACGAATGTTCACAATTGTTAGCCCAAGGTTTAATTGAGCCCACAAGTTCTCAATGGGCTTGCCAATCCTTTTATGTTGAAAAGCATTATGAAATTGTCCGAGGAAAGAAACGCCTAGTCATAGACTACCAGCCATTAAACATGTTTTTACAAGATGACAAATTCCCTTTACCTCGCCGACAAAGCATGTTCACTTTTCTCAAAAATGCCTAGATCTTTTCAAAATTTGATTTAAAATCTGGTTTTTGGCAACTAGGCATTGAACCCTCCGAACGTTACAAAATCGCTTTTTGTATTCCCAATGCTCATTTCCAATGGACCATCCTACCCTTTGGTCTCAAAACTGCCCCTTCTATTTTTCAAAAATCCATGGTTCAACTCTTCCAGCCTATCCTACATCATGCATTGATTTACATTGATGATATCTTGCTTTTTTCAGGCTCACATGATGACCATCGCCAGCTGTTAACTCAATTCTATGATATTATCCAAAGTCATGGAATCATGTTATCGGCCAAGAAAAGCACCATTGCTACAAATAATATTGAATTCCTTGGTATGATCATCAAAGATGGACACTACCAGCCAGGAAAGCACATTACCCAAGAATTGCTTCACTTTCCAGATCAGCAACTTTCCAAAAGACAAATCCAACAGTTTCTCGGCATTATCAATTACATCCGTGATTTCCTCCCACATGTGGACCATCACACTCATCATCTCTCGGCTTTATTGAAAAGGTAGCCCCCAGAGTGGAATGCTGACCACACAGCTGCTGTCACTACCCTAAAGCAGATCGCGTAAAATTCGCCTCCTTTAAAGTTGATTACTGACGGAAAGCGTATATTGCAGACAGATGCAAGTGATGAATCATGGGGTGCCATCCTCCTCGAAGAACTCAATGATAAGGAACACTTTATCGCTTACGCTAGTGGACATTTTTCTGAAACACAGAAGCACTACCATAGCGTGTTTAAAGAAATCTTAGCGGTAAAGAATGGCATCAAAAAGTTTGAGTATCATCTGATTGGACACCATTTTCTCATCTGAATGGACAGCTCAGCCTTCCCCAATATCTTTCATTTCAAAGGTAAAACTGTTCCCGAAAAAATGTTACTCAGATTAAAAGATTGGTTTTCCAAATATGACTTTTCAGTCAAGCATATAAAGGGATCCCAGAACCTCATCCCTGATATGCTCTCCAGACTCTCCAAACCACAAAACCCTCTCACCCTGTTTTCCACCACCTACCATTTTCCAATTATCTCCATGGCTACCTCACTACCCCCAGAAGCTCTCACCAAGAAAACTTTTCCCTTCAACAAAACCTTATCTTCTGTTTTCGCCATCCAAGAATTTGCTAGAAAAGCTCTCTTTCGCTTTTTCATGAAAGCCTACCTTGTCACCGACCCTTTTCCTTTTTCCACTTTCCACCCAGAAAATCTGTTCCTTACAGGTTTAACCCTTGATCCGACCAGAGACACCACTGAAGATGTGTTATGGGTTTGGGCCGAAGCCTAACTCAGCCCCAAAAGAGCTCTTAAAGGGTGAGGACTGCCCAGCACTTATAAGCTAGCACACAGCCAGGATCCCAACCGATGTGGGATGAGGTGCTTATCTTTCACACACTCATTCCTCCCCATTTCTCCCACTCTGGACCACCTCCTTAATCAAGATAACGCCACCTCTCTTACCTGGACCCTACTTGAATGGTTCTCCCCCATCCCATGGTGGAGAAAGAAATTGCAACAACTGTCAGAAATTTACAACCTTGACCGTATGCCTGCCCCTGAAGCACAATTGTTCACATCAGTCTTTATTATTCACAGGCCATACTTCCAACATCCAGACACCAATCTCTTTTGGACTCAAGATCAGGTATATGAATGGTTCACTGCACAATTACCTTTGCCAATTAAACCACCAACCTCCGCCACTTAAAGATATCTCATACACTTCCTTAGGTCCCCAACATGACCTTCTCATGATACCCACTCCATCTGCCATATCTAAACCTAAGTCCACTGGCATCATCATTAAAGAAGAACGACCAGACTACACTGACTTCCTTTACCAGGACTCACAAGACCCATGGGAAGACTTCCTTCCTCTAAGCCAACACCTTCACCAGTTTCCCCAACCAACAATGGATGAACCTGGACCCTCTGAACCAGGACCCTCCACCCAACCTTCCAAACGACTAGCTCAACCATCCAAAGTTGACAAAGCCACCCAAACTTCCCCTACGTATACTCCAAAGTGTACTCCCAGAGACTATAATTGCCCTTATCCACCATGCCGTGGTCCCTCCTGTAAGCATCCAAAGCTCTCCAAAACTTTCTTCCAAAAGCATCCTCACTCTGGTGATACGGACCCAGATGAGACTGAAAGCTCATCCGAAGACGAGTACATGAATCTCCGCTCTCCATAAAGTTGTTTGTCTTGTTGCTTTCAATAAAGTAGTTTGTCTTGTTGTAATAATTATGTTTTACTTTATGGTTTTGTCTTGGCTTGCCTTACGCTTTGGCTTTTGCCAGTTGTAAAAGTCTTTGTAAGCATGCTTTGTCTTTTGTCCATTTGTCAAAGTCTTGATCGGTGGGCTTGGCTTTCTAAAAAGGTGTGCTATAGGTCATGATCACTTGAGAAGTCATGATCTATGTTGTCGTATCTTTACCTTTGCTTTTGAAAAAAGATAGGGGTCTTGTCCTATCTTCGCTGAGAATTCTCCTATATAAAGGATTCTCCCCTTGCTTGTAAGATATAGAAGTTTTCCAGAAATAAAAACTTGTGTGTTTTCTTCCATGAATTTCTAAACTCTCCCTTCTCTCTCTGCAAATGAAGTTCTAAGAAAGAAAAAGAATAAAGGATTAAATTTGTTCATTTTGAAAACTTAAGGAAGTATGCTCTCCACTTGCCTTTTATAAGGATCCTGTGCATCAGAAAACTTTTGATCATTTCTTATCTGGTTTGGTACCTTGTTTTAGACTCAAAGAAAGTATGTTTTGGGTTGTATAACCTGAGAAAAATGTTTTAAAGGTTTTTTTATTACAGAGGTATATCGGCTGGAAACCCGAGCTTACGGACTACTGGTCCAAAGTATAGTTTTAACTGTTGTAGTTCTGGTATAACAACGCCTCTCAAGTAAACAACACTTTTGAAAAGTTCTATTAAAATAAGTTCTCCGCATACAAATTTTGAGATAGTGATCCCCTGCATGCAAATTGACATAAACCAATATGTAAAAATAGATAAAATTATTTTAAAAAAGAAATAAAATCTAGAGGATAATAAATTAGCGGTATGTAGTGTACTCAAAAGAAACAAAAGTGACAATTTCACTTAAAGTTATTAAACAGCTACATTGCCATGCATAGGAGAGATCTTGTGTGATACAACTGGCTACTGTGTTTGTCTACCCCCAATTGTACGCGTCAAATTACTTTAATGTCCTTTACTCAATTACCAAAAATAATTTTAGAATTAGAATCATTTCCAGATTTGAGCTCTCTTCTGTTCAGTTTTAACACGTATCACCGCCCAAATAAATTTTTTGCTCGACAAAAGTTTAGATCACTGAGGACTTTGTAAGTTCTAATCCGAAATAACCTAATAGTAAGTAATTATGCATCAACTTACCTAAATAATCCACAAAGAGAAGCTTGAAAGAGTATCTTTAAATTCAATTTTGTTATGCTCTTTCTACAAAAAAATATTTTCATAACAAATAATTAATACTATTATGGTGCATTTATTAAACTGGAATCAAAATAGGCTATGATGGGAATGGAGAATAGAAATTAAAATAAGTTGTTTATTTGAACTGTAGAAATCAAAATAGAATGAACTTAATTGCCATTAATGTATTCATTCTGTCTTGGAATCAAAATTAGAATGAGTTATATATATTGTAATAAATTATTAAAAAGTACTGCCATAATAATTATTTTTTATTTTAACTATTATAATTTTTTATTCAAAAATTATTATTATTATTAATTATTGTTAATGATATATTAATAAATAAATTAATTGATAAGCTCTTATCCCACATCGCTGGCAAGCCAAAGCTCCTGGTCGCTTATAAGCGCTGGGCAGTCCTCACCCTTTGAGAGCTCTTTTGGGGCTGAGTTAGGCCCGACCCAAGTTGGTATCAGAGCCAGGTTCCGAGGGCGAGGGTAGAGTGAATGATAAGCTCTTATCCCACATCGCTGGCAAGCCAAAGCTCCTGTTCGCTTATAAGCGCTGGGCAGTCCTCACCCTTTAAGAGCTCTTTTGGGGCTGAGTTAGGCCCGGCCCAAGTTGAGATAGTCTCTGATACGATAAAGATACGTGGCGTTGTTATACCAGAACTACAATAGTTAAGACTGTACTTTGGACCAGTAGTCTGCAAGCTCGGGTTTTCAGCCGATATACCTCTGTAATAAAAAACCTTTAAAACATTTTCCCTCGGGTTATACAACCCAAAACAGACTTTCTTTGAGTCTAAAACAAGGTACCAAACCAGATAAGAAATGATCGAAAGTTTTCTGATGCACAGGATCCTTGCAAAAGGAAAGTGCAGAGCATACTTCCTTAAGTTTTCAAAATGAACAGATTTAATTCTTTGTTTGTTTTCTAACTTTAAATCTTCATTTGCAGAGAGAGGAGAATTTAGAAATTCATGATTTTGAGAAGCACACGAGTTTATTGCTTTCAAACTTCTATATCTTACAAAGGAGGGGAGAACTCTTTATATAGGAGAATTCTCAGGGAAGATAGGACATGACCCTTATCTTTTGAAAAAGCAAAAGTAAAAGATACATCATGACACAACTTTAATTATTACAAAGGACAAAGTGTGCTTTAATAATTAAAGCATGACTTTGACAAAAGCAAAAGCAAACTTTAATAATTATACGAGACAAAAGCATAAAGCATAATGATTACAACAAGACAAACTACTTTATGGAGAGTGGAGATTCATGTAGTCGTCTTCGGATGAGCTTTCAGTTTCATCTGGGTTGTCAGGGTTGCTTTTTGGGAAAAAGGTCTTGGAGAGCTTTGGATGCTTACAGTTGGGACCACGGCAAGGTGGATAAGGACAATCTCTTCAGTATCCGGGTTTGGAGGGTGATGGCTGAGACTTGGGGCTGGGCATCTGAGTGGCTTTGTCAGCTTTGGAGGGTTGTGATGAGGATCCTGGTTCACACATGGTAGCTTGTGGGAACTGTTGGAGATGCTGGCTTAGGGGAAGGAATTCTTCCCACGGGTCTTGTGAGTCCTGGTAAAGGAAGTCAGTGTAGTCGGGTTTTTCTTCCTTGATGATGATTCCTGTGGACTTTGGTTTAGATATGGCGGACGGAGTTGGGATCATGATGAGGTCATGTTGGGGACCTAAGGAGGTGTGAAAGACATTTTTGTGTGGCGGAGTTTGGTGGTTTAATTGGCAAAGGTAGTTGTGCAAGGTGGATTGTATTTTATTTTCAATTACAGCTATATGTGGTGCAGTGAACCATTCATATATCTGGTCTTGAGTCCAAAAGAGATTTGTGTCTGGATGTTGAAAGTATGGCCTGTGAATAATAACAAAGATTGATGTGAACAGTTGTGCTTCAGGGGCAGGCATACGGTCAAGGTTGTAAATATCTGACAGTTGTTGTAGCTTCTTTCTCCACCATGGAATGGGGGAAAACCATTCAAGTAATGTCCAGGTAAGAGAGGTGGCATTGTCTGGATTAAGGAGATGTTCCAAAGTGGGAGAAATGAGGAGGACTAACTTGGTCGCATAAAGGACAGTTAGGCACCAAACATACCATAACACATCTTCAGTGGTTTCTTTGGATGGATCAAGGGTTAAACCTGTAAGGAACATATTTTCAGGGTGGAAGGTAAGGTAGGCTTTCATGAAGAAGCGAAAGAGAGCTTTTTTGGCAAATTCTTGGATGGCAAAGACAGAAGAAAAGTTTTTGTTGAAAGGAAAAGTTTTCTTTGTGAGAGCTTCTGGGGGTAGTGAGGTAGCCATGGAGATAATTGGAAAATGGTAGGTGGTGGAAAACAGGGTGAGAGGGTTTTCTGGTTTGGAAAGCCTGGAGAGCATATCAGGGATGAGGTTTTGGGACCCCTTTATATGCTTGACTGAAAAATCATATTTGGAAAACCAATCTTTTAATCTGAGTAACATTTTTTCAGGAACAGTTTTACCTTTGAAATTAAAGATATTGGGGAAGGCTGAACTGTCCATTCGGATGAGAAAATGGTGTCCAACCAGATGATATTCAAACTTTTTGATGCCATTCTTTACCGCTAAGATTTCTTTGAACACGCTATGGTAGTGCTTCTGTGTGTCAGAAAATTGTCCACTAGCGTAAGCGATAAAGTGTTCTTTGTCATTGAGTTCTTTGAGGAGGATGGCACCCCATGATTCATCACTTGCGTCTGTCTGCAATATACGCCTTCCATCAGTCATCAACTTTAAAGGAGGCGGATTTTGCGCAATTTGCTCGAGAGTAGTGACAGCAGTTGTGTGGTCAGCATTCCATTCTGGGGGCTTCTTTTTCAATAAAGCCGAGAGGTGATGAATGTAATGGTCCACATGTGGGATGAAATCACGGATGTAATTGATAATGCCGAGAAACTGTTGGACTTACTTTTTGGAAAGTTGCTGATCTGGAAAGTGAAGCAATTCTTGGGCAATGTGCTTTCATGGCTGATAATGTCCATCTTTTATGATCATACCAAGAAATTCAATATTATCTGTAGCAATGGTGCTTTTCTTGGCCGATAGCATGATTCCATGACTTTGGATAATATCATAGAATTGAGTTAGCAGTTGGCGATGTTCATCATGTGAGCCTGAAAAAAGCAAGATATCATCAATGTAAATCAATGCATGATGCAGGATAAGCTGGAAGATTTGAACCATGGATTTTTGAAAAATGGATGGGGCAGTTTTGAGACCAAAGGGTAGGACTGTCCATTGGAAATGGGCATTGGGGATACAAAAGTGAACATGCTTTTTTGAGAAAAGTGAACATGCTTTGTCGGCGAGGCAAAGGGAACTTGTCATCTTGCAAAAACATATTGAGTGGCTGGTAGTCAATGACTAAGCGTTTCTTTCCTCGGACAATTTCAGAATGTTTTTCAACATAAAAGGCTTGACAAGCCCATTGAGAACGTGTGGGCTCAATTAGACCTTGGGCTAACAATTGTGAACATTCCTTTTGGGCTAGGAGTAAGTCAGAAGGACTCATTCCTGGGTGAGTAGCTTTGGTTGGGTTAATGTCTTCATTTAGTTTGAAGGGTAACTTAATGAAGAAAGACTTATTTTTCCACAAGGGATTTGGATGGGTGAACTCAGAATGGGACTCTGGACAGAAACTCAAAAGTTTGGTTGAAATATCCTGGTAAGACTGGGGAGTTTCAGATAAATTGTAGAGTTTCAGAATGTCTGTGAATGGTTTGAACATGGACTTGACGTGGATTCCAGTGGGAATGATTTGGAGGTGTTTGATTTGGTGAATGATATCAAACCCTAGCAAGATATCCTTATTAGGAAGAGTTGAACCAATAACCTTGGTCCAGATGACACAATTTGGGAAGATTTGAATGCCAATGAGTTTTTTGGTAATCAAAGAGGTGGTGAATAGTTTGCCATTAACAGCTTTGAAATGTTCTTCAGATTTGGTCCAATATGTTGGTGGAAGAATATGGGGATTTAGCATGCTACGTTGGGCACCAGTGTCTATAAGACCAATTGCTGGAACATGCCTTTGGAATTTTGAGGGCAAAATGTGGAGTTTGATGGAGGGAATAGGAACAGTAGTGTCAAGGGATAGTAATTGTTGGTGGAAAATAACTTGGAACTGGTCACTGTCTGAGTCATCAGAGGAGTTTTGCAGTGCGAACACAGTTTCATCATTGGGTTCATCTTGTTCAGAGAAATAGAATTCCAATTCATCCTTGTCTGGAGAGTAATCGGTAGTGGCTTGAAGATGCTCGACTAACCGGATGTATTTTTCTCTTTTGTTGGGATAGTCTTTGGCATAGTGGCCTTTCTTTTTGCAGATAAAACAGCGGCTTGATTTTCTCCGTTTGAATTCTCTGGAAGAAGATGATTTCTTTAGGAAGAATCCGTAAGGCTTTCTGGATTTGCGAGGTCTGGATGAAAAGTATGGAGTTCTGAATTTGCGAAAATGCCTTTTCTTTTTAGGACTGCAATCACAATCCTTTTTCTTTTTGCATTTGATCTGCAAGTAAGGTTTTTTGCAGGCACTGCGGAATGGTTCTTTGTCTTTCAACAATTCTTTGAAAAATTATTTCTGCTCGCAAAGTTTGTCGAGACAAGTTTTGGCAAGCTAGAAGATTTTGCCAAGAGAGATGTTGTCAAGGGCAAGATTAGAGGCTATGAGTTGTCGTTGGATGTCTGGTTGGAGTTCTTCTGGAAGGGAAGCCAGAAAGACATGCTTTAATGTCGGTTCATTGAATCCATTAAGCTTATAGAACAGCAGGGACATGCGCTTATAATGGAAGTCAAGATCCTTAGCATTGAGGGAGCAGCATTTACTGATTTCTTTCCCAGCAATTAATTTTCTTTGTTTAACAAATTGACTACTAGATTTTAAATTCCCTATAGTTCGACCCCGGACTGACCGGATTATATTATAACTAGACACTCTTATACTTAGGAGTAATAATATTTTTGAGTCGTGTCATTATGCATACATGAAGGTATCTTTCG
Source organism: Citrus x changshan-huyou (assembly GCA_039657385.1). Lineage (NCBI taxonomy): Eukaryota > Viridiplantae > Streptophyta > Magnoliopsida > Sapindales > Rutaceae > Citrus > Citrus x changshan-huyou. The sequence goes on from CM077549.1 coordinate 13,469,587, forward strand.
ATTTAAACCTCCATTTATAAAAAGCATTTTAAAGTATTAATGAAGACATATGTAGCTATAGCTCCTTAATACAGTCTCCTTATTGCTGATATTGAATATACTTTACACACAATCAATATCTTATTTCCCTAAGATGTTTTCTTTATTTTAGCACTATTATATGGCTTTGTGTTCAATCTTGGTGTCATAAACATTGACAACAACAAACCTTTAAACACTTGCTAGAAGCAGCACTACTTCTATGTTAATATAGATGAAGTTCCATAATATGTCTCTGCTACTTTAACATCTTGGATTTTTATTTTTTATTTTGAAGTTAAATGTAGTGCTCATACTTGTGAGGTACAATTTTCTTAAATATAGTAGAATTTAATTTTTTTTTTAAGCTAACAAGCCCCTTGAGTTTATAATATTTAATTTTAAGGAATGATGACATAAGCGATGATGTAAGAAGAAGTGTAGAGAAAGTTAAAGAATTCTAGAATTTAGTAAGTTATTTATGAAGGTTAATCTCAACCATTGATCAAGAGTTATGGTGGCAAAATCCTAGCCATCCATTAGCCTTAAGAAATCCTATAAATAGCCCCCACCATCTCTCATTTTCAATGCAACCTAGAAATTTCATTTCCTTATATTCTAAGTTATAATAACAAGAGTAGAGGAATCCTTACCTTAGAAAGGTCTAGAGAAGTCAAGATCAAGAGGTAAGTAACACTTCAACTGCAATGTAAGGACAAAATTACTTTTATACTTAAGATCAGTTTTAACAATCCCTTTATATTATGATGGTTGTTATAGTGTGATTAGTTATATTCTAAATCTTTATATGGTCGACCCTACCGCCTAATATGTGATGTTATGGTCGGTTCTGTCACCTAATATGTGATGCTATGGTCGGGTCTGCCACCTATTATGTGATACTTATACTTAATTAAGCTATGGTCGGCTATGCCGCTTATACTAAAGACTCTTGTTTTTAAATAATGTTGTGAGTTGATTTTGTTATGCATCGAGGAATTTCAAATGTTATAAGTTACATTGGATGCATGCATATCATGTACAACATTATGAAGAAGACGTTTCAGAAAATGAATTTATGAAAAATAGGTGGTTGTACTATTAGGTGGCAAAGTTCTAAGGAGGGCAAGCCCTCAAAGTTAAGTTGAGAGAAATCTTTTGGGGACAGCGATACGTAACACCCAAAAAATCAACTAATGAGGCCCAAGGGCATATTGTTTAAAGAGTAAAAGTGTCAGCTTTGTAGTGCAACATACCTAGGGCCCAAATAAAGTTGTTTTGTATTTTTTAAGTTTATTTTAAGAATGGTCATTCATATGCATCATAATTTATACATGCATCAAAGTGTTATCTTATTGGGCATTATCTCACTAAGTCCTTACATTGCAGGTAACAATGAGTAGGGCAAGTTGGCGCCAAGTCCTAACTAAGACGAAGTGCATATGGGCATAACCGACCTTGGGATTTTATGATGGGCTCAACTTTGTGTTAATAAAAAATAAGTATCTTGGCTTTATGTAATAATTAAGTTTTTAAATAAACTAATAAATCTCTATATGACTTTTACTTTTCTGTAATAAAGTATTGTTGGATTGTGCTAAACTTTTAGAATTCGTATTTATATTAAAAGTAACTGTGTTTTTAAGCATTTTTTTAAATAAATAAAATAGTGGAGTATTACAATACTATCAATTATCAGTAACTTGTTATTACCCATTAAACTTGAACTGGTGATGTTCTAATACGAAGTTGGGTTTCTATTACTGGTTATTTTTATATAGTAAAATCTCTTTATAGGAATAATCTTCATATAGGCTAATTATAAATAAGGATAAACTTCAGATTATGATAAATTGTAATAGTTTTTATAGATCCCATTTTAAGAAACTTTCTTCCATATACTATTAATTATTTATATATTATTAAAAATATATGTTATATTACATTAACAGTTTAAAATGGAACAAAATATTGTTCCAATGTCCCTTGCAATATTGATTTATTCTTTTGAGTTGGTACCAAATTATTGTATAATATGTTATGTAACTAAATATTTTTCTAACATTTATGGAAATTACTTTGGGAGAAAAACATTAAAGAGAATGCAAACTTTTAGACTTTTAAGATGACTTTGCATATTGTCACCTGCACAAACTTAATATAGTGCATACTTTACCTCTATATTATTTGAAATAACAGAGAAGAATGTTGAAGATGTTGGATAAGACGAACAGCTTTGGCAGATTTATGGGGACAATTTCGGGCAAAGTGACCGCGTTTCTTACAGACGAAACAACGGTTGGATTTTTTCTTTCGGTACTGAGAAACATCTTTCTTTTTTAAATACCGAAAAGGTTTTTTGGAGGTGGACTTTCGATGGAAGTGTTTCCGGAAATGTCGTTTCTTTGTGGTTGGACAAACACATTTCTTTTCATCCTTACACTCGATTTTGAGGTAAGGTTTTTTACAAGCTTCAGAGAAAGGTTTCTTGTCTTCCATGAGATCTTTGAAGAATGCTTTTTGTTCACATATTTTATCAAGAGATAGCATGGCCATTTGGAAAATTTTTCCTAGAGAGATATCAGTTATGCTCATATTAGTGGCTATGAGTTTTCTTTGAAGATCAGGTTGTAACTCAGAAGGAAGAGAGGCTATGAAGACATGTTTAAGAGATGGCTCATTGAACCCATTTAGCTTGTAGAATAAAATACTCATTCTTTTGTAATGAGCATCCAGAAGGTGTCTTTTGAGAGAACAACATTTCATCTGATGGTATTCTTTTCTGTCTGCTTCTGTGGAAGCAGTTTTTTCACCGATGAATTGCTCACGAATAATACTGAGTGCTGTACCAATCGGAGATTCCATGAATTAGAGCTGTCTGTATTCTCCTAAGCTTTCTAGCCAATCTCGTAAAGAACCCGTGGAGCGGGCCATGAATTCACGAAGAACGGCTTGAGGTTGAGCATTAGGCTTGGTACCTTGGAGATCAATCCAAGCAGCAAATTCTTGAAGTCTAGCCGCCCATTTGTGACGGGGAATGTCATCAAATGTAAACCAAGATGCTGAAGATGGTTTTGTTGAGTGTTCATGAACTGGTGGCGGTACTGGGTCTGTGTGAGAAGCTTGGTCAGAAGGATTGTCATCAACAATAGGTGTTGAAGTAGAGGCACTTGGATCTGCAGTTTCAGTGGCCATTAATATGCTTGTAATGTCAGCATATTCAGACTCAGAGTCAGTGAAGGTTTTTGATGAGTCATAGGCTGAGGAGGAAGTTGAGTGATTTGTTTCAGGCGCAGAAGATTGGGTCTGGACAGTATGATAGTGATACTGGTCCATTGGGCTTTTATCTTTTTTAAGAGGCTCTGGAATGTCTTGTGGTGATTCTTCTGGAGGAATTGTAGAGGTAGAGGACGAGAAAGTGGCCTTTGGACGTGGTTCGAAGATTTTGACTTTAGATCGTGATTTTTTGGGTGAAGATAGTTGAGGAGTTGGTTGAAGGTGGGAGAAACCAAAGAACTGATTATAAACAGGTTGTTGAGGTCGGGATGGTGTGTAGAAAGGTGCATAAGTTTCAAAGAACGGAGGAGATACGGGTGTAGGTTGTGGTTGAGTAAAAAGGGAAGGTCGAGTCTTTTCAGCATCAACTCTTGACAATTCGGCTTTGAGTTTTCTGATCTCAATTTCTTTTTTATTGAACTCTGGACCCCAAATGTGGTTGTTGATCATTCGTCGGAGATCGGTGTCGAGTTCGGAGATCCGATCTTGGAGATGTATATACATCTGATCAAGACGACTGCTGATTGAATCAACTTTAGTCTCAATCTGAGAGACTTGACTGGCAACAAGATCAATTTTCTTACCGAGTTGCTGAAGAGTTTGATTATGAGCACTGGCGTTTTTGGTTTGCCAGTTTAAAACAGCTTCATATTGTTTTGGCTCCTCAGGTTGCCCAGAGGTTGTAACTGGAGTTTGAACAAAAGGTTTGGAGGTAACTCGGGTTTGTGTGTCTGTCTGTTTTTCAAGTGGAGGAAAAGATTCCTATTAGGAGTGGCTTGAAAACATAAGGCAAGCTTGAAAACATAAGGCAAGATCTGATTGGATGGACAGGAGGTTTGGGATCTGGTGGAGGATGTGGAGGAAAAGGTTTGCAAGAAGATGGTGGATAAGAAGATTTTTTCTTCTTCTTTTTCTTTCTCCGCATAACTTCCAATTCCTCTTCAATATCCATATCATCCAAGTAAGGACAATCTGGATTGCACATATGGGCTTCAGGAACATCCCATATGAAATGACCATTGATTTTATCTGGATATACTGGATACCCTTCGGAGGAAAAACCATGAATAGGAAGTTTCTTTTCTTGACCAGTTTGAACTGCTACTGGGGACTGTCTGAAACAAGCTTGGTGTCAGGAGTTTGAAAAGACAGTTTGACTTGACCATTTGGTCGTCTGTCAAATGTGGCTTCTGTGGTTTGTATTGGTTCAGAATTATTGTGAAAGTGCTCATAGTTGGTTAGCCATTCAAGAGGCATGAGCTTGAGCAATTCTTGTTTCTGGATTTGTTTGGGGATTTGAATGATGGTTGGAATTGTGTCTGTGTCCGCCAATATCATTAAGGCATTAGAAGTTGTGTATGGTGTGGGAAGATCTAGTGCATGATTTTGTAATCGATACACTATTTGATGATGGAGGGTTGCAATCTTTGATGTGGGTGTTTGTTCTGCTCCTTGGAGCTGGATCTGGACCTTAAGAGTTGTTGGAAGATTAGGGTCTTCAAGAGAGAAATTGAAATTTGGGTAAAAGGTTAATAAGACACTGCCAGCATGGAGAGTTGTCCGAACGGTGCCGACAACAGCGTGTTGGTACTCCTTGAACCTGGTGTCTAGGAGAGCAATTCTAGCTGTAACAGGTAAGCCTTTTCGACCATGGAGTGTGAGAATTAATCGTACACCCCCAAGATGGAGGTGCGTGTACCCTTCTCGTTTCCAGTTGGCGATGAGATCCGAGGGTATTTCCATAGTGACATATTGTTCACTCTGAGAGGCTTGTAAAGCACACTGATCTAGTCTAGATGACTGGATGTATTCTTTTGGGATTGGTCTTTCAGTGGAAATCAGAGTTCAGATACTTCTAGTGAAAGAAGTTTTCTATTTGTAGAGATTGTAAGGACTCATGATAGGAAACTGGGACTCATTGATTTGAGCAGATTCTGGAATATAAGAATATTCAACAAGATTCTCAATTTTGGAGGTTATGTGTTTAGAGCATGATTTGGGAAGAGAGAGAGTAGAAGAAAGAGAAATATGAGATGAAGATGATGTAGAGGTTGAAGATGTGTTTGTTTCCATGGTTGAGGAATCTTCTTCTAGGAGATCAAATAAGATTATTCAAATTCCTAATGATACCACCTCAACATGAAGAGTGGCTCTGATACCACCTCAACATGAATCCTTTTGTAATTTTTTTTTTGTATGTTTTTCTCTTTTTTTTTTTCTTTTTTTTCTTTTCCTTTTTGATAATCAAAATAAATAAGACATTCAAACCTGATTAGAAACTAGCTCTGATACCAAATGATGCGAATCCCACAATGAAACTTTGAAACCCACACTTAATTTGTAGTTTTAACTTCCCAAGAAAGTTCTAAATAGATTTATGACTAACAACACCTTGACCCAATGCTTAAGAAAACATGAACCAAAGGCATAGAGAATGATATTGACGCCACACTCAAGAAATAGATGAGAAGGTGAGTGATAAGTCTAAATTTAGAACGCCACAAGAATGCAAATTCTTGATAAGTTCACTAGTTCTCAAAAGAACCAAAGAAAGAATAATCTTTCAAATTCAAATAATATTAATCTCCCATATTATTACATACAAGGTTGCTGAATTTAAATAGGCTAAAAGAAACCCAAGATCCTAAAAATACAAATGGAAACATTGGAACAACCCTCCAAGTAGGTTTGTCAAAGGATGCTTCAAAAGTCTTCACCAACCCACCATAATTAATGTTATCTTTGACAAACTTAATGCTAGCCTACTATAATTAATGCTATCATTGACAAACTTAATGTTAGCCCACCATCATTGATGGTAGACTTACCTTACACATTGACAAACTTGAAACAAAACAAACAAATGAAGTTGAAAAACAAAGGAGTCGTTGAAAATCCCAAGTCTGAACAAGCTATAATGAATTGGTCATAACTTCTTCTAGAGAACTCCAAATCCAGCTCTGTAAAATTTATTGGAAAGCTAACTTAATTATCTTTCCAAAGGTATATAGCTTACATATTACTTTTGGCTTAATCAATACAGTTTTTATTCCGAATTTGACCTTTCTGCATTTGATACAAATTGTGTATTTGGCTGCCCAATAACTTGAATAATGCCCACAATGCCTTGTCTTCTCTTCAAGCCCAATTCATGATGTCTTGCATCTTGAATTGCATTTTCAATCCATATTTTCTCAATTAATCCATTTATAAAGCAGCTTGCATCTTTTTGGCTTTTGCTCTTGTAATTGGGCCTCCATGAATGTGCAAAGGATCACTTGAAGTTTTAATGGTACTCCCTTGATGGTTCTCATCACTTACTATGCTCATGCCAGTGGTCAGTTCAAAGAATCGGAAAAACATTATCACGTAATCTACAAGGAGATCTTAGCCGTAAAATATAGGATTCAAAAGTTTGAATTTCATCTCGTTGGCCATAATTTCCTTGTCAGATTAGACAATTCATCTTTTTCGAAAATTCTTGATTTAAAAAATAAGACACTTCCAGACAAACACCTCCTCCGTCTTAAGACATGGTTTTCCAAGTATGATTTTTCAGTACAACATATCAAGGGGGACCAAAATCTCATCCCTGATCTGCTATCCAGACCTCTCTCGTCAGCTTCTCTCACTATAATATCCTCCTCCGTTACAGTACCAGTGATCTTTATGACTTATTCTTTTCCAAACTCAGCCCTTACAAGGAAATCTTTCCCTTGTAATCTCAATTTTTCTAGTCCCTATCAAATCCAAGACTTTGCTAAGAAATTTGTTTTCCGGTACTTCATGAACATATACCAGACTCAGTCATCTGGTTTTCCTAGTTTTCACCCTGATCATCTTTTTCTCACAGGACTCACTATCGATCCCTCCAGAGATAACAAAAGATGAAATGTGGTACCTATGGTGCCTCACTGTTTTATATGCTACCAAGATTGTCTTTCCTGTATAGTCAATTTTCAGGTGCCTTACCAATCCAACCCAAGCTCATTCCTTGTTATGGACTCTCTTTGAATGGTTCTCTCTTCTATCCTGGTGGAAAAAACAACTCAGCCTTATCGTAAATCACCATCACCTCAGTCTTTTCCCTGATTAAGAAGGTGAACAATTCACCTTAGTCTTTATTGTCCACCGTCCTTACTTTCAACATCCTATCACTAAACTCTTCTGGACACAGGATCAAGCCTATGAGTCGAAAACCATCCCTCATAGTTTTCCTCTAACACATGACCCTAACCTTGTCTCTACTCTGAAAAACTACCTCTTTGAACTAAACCATGTTCAGCCCACACCAACTGACATTCAACATACCTCCCTCGGTCCACATCATGAACTTATGGTCATTCCCACTAAAGATGAGTTATGGTATATGTGGTGTCTTACAACCTTGTATGCTACAAAACTGGTCTTCCCTGTTAAACCAGTCCTCCGCCACATCACCACTCCTGAGTTTTCCTCTGACCTTCTATGGACACTCCTAGAATGGTATTCACCCCTCACATGGTGGCGTAAATAGCTCCAGAATTTGGCCTGCTCAACGGGTTCTTTACTAGATTGGTTAGAAAGCTTAGGAGAATACAGACAACTCCAATTCATGCAATCCCCCATTGGCACAACCCTCAACATCATCCATGAACAATTCATAGGTGAGCGCACAGCTTCCAAAGAAGCAGATCGAAGGAAGTGAAGCTATGAAGACATGCTTGAGAGACGGTTCATTGAAAATCTTTCTAAGAGAGATGCCAGCTATGCTGAGATTAGTGGCAGTGAGTTGTCTTTGAAGATCAGGTTGAAGTTCTAATGGAAGTGAAGCTATGAAGACATGCTTGAGAGACGGTTCATTAAAACCGTTCAGCTTACTAGAATATTTGATTTCAAGAACAAGTTGCTTCCTGACAAACAACTGCTCAACCTCAAAACTTGGTTCTCCAAATATGACTTTACTGTCCAGCACATCAAAGGTAAACAAAACCTCATCCCAGACTTCCTTACACGCCCGGCTATAAATAAACCCTCACTTCTCTCTTCAACTCATATCATCCCAGTCATAGCCATGAATCGACAACTTCCTTTCAAAGCTCTCAACCAAAGATCTTTTCCCATGAACATTCATTTTTCTTCAGCCTACCAAATCTAAGACTTTGCTAAGAAATTCCTTTACCGGTATTTCTTCAATGTCCACAATAAGACTCCTGATCATTTTCCTACACTTTATATGGAAAACTTGTTTCTCACAGGTCTCACCCTGTCTCACCTGTCTATCTCCGAAGATGAGTTATGGTATATGCGGTTTCTCACAACCTTGTATGCTACAAAACTAGTCTTCCCTGTTAAACTAGTCCTCTGCCACATCACCACTCCTGAGTTTTCCTCTGACCTTCTATGGACACTCCTAGAATGGTATTCACCGCTCACATGGTGGCGTAAACAACTCCAGAATCTGTGTACTTTTCACGGATTAAATAGGATGCCAAAACACGAAGCAAACATGTTCACCACAGTTTTCATTGTTCACCGGCCATATTTTCAACACCCAGAAACTAGAGACTTCTGGACTCAAGACATGGCTTATGAATGGAAAACTTATCCCCATCCTTATCCTCTCATCCATGATACATCAGTCACATATGTTCTTCGAGCTTATCTCATGGAACTCAACAATGTTCAACCTCCTGCCACAAACATCCACCACACCTCTGTCGGACCATCACACAGCTTGGAAATAGTTCCAAAGACACATGCCTGTACTCCAGGTTCAAGTTCAAGTCCACATGGAATTCTTATCATGGAACAACGTCCTGATTACACCAACGTCTTATTCCAAGACGCTCAAGATCCTTGGGAAGATTTTTAGTCTCTTCTCCATACTGAAAATACCCCATATACTGTCACCAATCTAGACTCTCCTGGTCCTTCCACATCCAAAATGACCGATGCAGATGAAGACAAATATCTGCAAGCTGAAGCATATCTTGACTAAAGACGGATGCACCGAGCCCAGCGCCATTATGAAAAAGAGACCGGTGACGTGTCTCCATCCAGGTGACAAGCACATGGGAATCTTTATCTTTTGCTTTATTAAAGTTTGCTTTAATAATTAGACAAGGGTCCTGTCTTGTCTAAAGTTTGCTTTTGCTTTTCTAGTTTGGCGTGGTGTGCTTTAATGCTTTAATGCTTTCATAATTATGTTTCTCTTTTTGTAAAAGATAAGGGTCCCACCTTATCTCTTTCCTCCCCGAGATCGCTCTTCTCTTTTGTAATTCAGGAGTTAATCAAAAATAAAATCCAGTTTTCATATATCATGTTTCTCTAAACCCTTTCTATCTTCTAGGAGTTAAGAAAATTATTTGGAATAATAAGGATACGTTCATCTCTAATTTCAATACTGAGTATGCTCTGCACATGCCTTAAGCCTAAGGATCCTGTGCATTAGAAATGTCCTATTTTTATCCTCCAAAACAGATTTTTGTAAAATGAAATTGTTTTCTCACAACGTTCACCCTCTTTAAGGCCGTGAGTGCCGTGTTTTTGAGTGGTATCGTGAAAAACTGTTTTCAATATGATTTTCGGATTTGGTACTTGATGGATAAGTGTATATCGGTAGGAAACCAGAACTTGCGGGCTACTGGCCCTAAGGACAGATTTTGATATGTCATAGATCTAGTGTAACAACGCCACGTACAACTACCCTAGGGGTATCAGAGCCAACCGTCCCAAGCAGAGGTGGTATCATTAGAAATTCCGAATAATCCTTCTTGATCTCCTAGAAGAAGATTTCAAAACATGGAAACAACTTCAACTTCATCCTCAACTCCTTCTTCTTCCTCATCTCATATTTCTCTTTCCTTTACTTTATCACTCCCAAAATCTAGTCAAAAGCATGTTACCTCTAAAATTGAAAATCTTATTGAATATTCCTATATCCCTGAATCTGCTCAAATCAATGAATCTCAGTTTCCCGTCATGAGTCCTTACAACCTTTACATGCAGAAAACTTCTTTCACCAAAAGTATCCGTACCCTAATCTCTACCAAAAGACCACTTCCAAAAGAATACATCCTGTCTTCTAGACTAGATCAGTGTGCTTTACAAGCCTCTCAAAGTGAGTAATATGTCACTTTAGAAATCCCTCCAGATCTTGTAGTAAACTGGAAACGCGAAGGGTATACGCATCTCCATCTCGGTGGTGTTCGATTGATTCTGACCCTCCATGGCAAAAAAGGCTTACCAGTCACAACCATAATAGCTCTTCTTGACAACACTCCATGTTGGTAGTGTCTTGTTAACCTTCTACCCAAACTTCAACCTCTCTCTTGAGGATCCAAACTTGCCTACAACCATTAAAGTCCAAATCCAGCTCTAAGTAGCAGAACAAACACCCACATCCAAGATTGCAACCCTTCATCACCAAATAGTGTATCGATTACAGAATCATGCACTAGACCTACCTACACCCCATACCACATCAGATGCTCTAATGATCCTTGCTGACACCGATACAATTCCAACCATTATCTAGATTCCTAAACAGATCCAGAAATAAGAATTGCTCACACTTATGCCTCTGAACCAGTTCAAACAACAGAAGCCACATTTGAAAGAAGACAAAAAGGCCAAGTCAAACTGTCTTTTCAAACTCCCAATCAAGTTTCAGAAACTCCAAGGCTTTCCTACACTGCAATGATTACTGCAGTTCAAACTGGTCAAGAAAAGAACCTTCCAATCCAAGGTTTTTCTTCTGAAGGGTATCTGAATTGTCCTTGCTTGGATGATACGGATATTGATTATGAACTCGAAGCAATGCGGCGAAGGAAAAAGAAAAAGAAAAAACCTTTGTTTCCCAAGACATCTTGTAAACCTTTTCCTCACCAACCTCCACCAGACCCAAAACCTCCTGTACAACCAATCAGATCATGCCTTATGTTTTCACAGCAGTCTTATGAAGAATCTTTTCCTCCGCTTGAAAGACAGGCAGATGCACAGACCAGAGTCATCTCCAAACCTTATGTCCAATCTCCAGTTACTGCTTCTGGCCAACCTGAAGAGCCCAAACAATATGAAGCTGTTCTCAACTGGCAAACCAAAAACGCCAGTGCTCAGAATCAAACCCTCCACCAACTTGGAAAGAAAATTGACCAAGTAGCCAGTCAAGTCTCCCAGACTGAAAACAAGGTGGATTCAATCAACAATCGTCTTGATCAGATGTACATACATCTTCAGGACAGAATCTCTGAGCTTGACACAAATCTCAGACGAATGATAAACAATCACATATGGGGTCCAGAATTCAACAAAAAAGAAGTAGAGATAAGAAGACTCAAAGTTGAGCTAGCCAGAATTGATACTGAAAAAACCCGGCCATCACTTTTCGCCCACACAACATCCACACCAGTGCCCACTCCGACATTTGACACTTATGCACCTTTCTACACACCATCCAAGCCTCAACCGCCTGTTTACAACCAGTTCTTTGGATTCTCACATCTCCAACCAACTCCTCAACCTAAACCATCTTCACCCAAAAAATCAAAATCCAAGGTCAAAATCTCAGAACCACAGTCAAAGGCTTCTCCTTCTTCCCCAATACCTCCAGAAGATTCACCAAAAGCCACTCCAGAACCTCTTAAAAAGGACAAAGGTCCAATGGATCAATATCATTACCATACAGTACAGACCCACGACTCCTTTTCCTCTGCATATGAGTCCGAACCAATATATGACTCTAATCCTTCAGACTCCACTTTATCTTCCTCTTCCTCATCCCTGCACACAGATCATACTTCTACTGATTCTGAATCTGAATATGCTGATCTTACAAGCATACTGATGGCAACCAAAACTGAAGACCCAAGTGCCTCAACTACAACGCCTATTGTAGAAGACAGTTCTTCTGATGATCAAAAGGAAGCTACAACAGAACCGGTTCCACAAATGCCTCCGCCGGTTATTGACCATTCCACCAAACCTTCCTCAGCATCTTGGTTTACATTTGATGACATTCCACGTCACAAATGGCCTTCTCGTCTTCAAGAATTTGCTGCATGGATTGATCTCCAAGGAACCAAACCCAATGCCCATCCAGAAATGTCCTTCATGAATTCATGGCCCGCTCAACGGGTTCTTTATGAGATTGGTTAGAAAGCTTAGGAGAATACAGACAGCTCTAATTCATGCAATCCCCCATTGGCACATCCCTCAACATCATCCATGAACAATTCATAGGTGAGTGCAAAGCTTCCAAAGAAGCAGATCGAAAAGAATATCACCAGATGAAATGCTGTTCTCTCAAAAGATATCTTTTAGAATCTCATTACAAACGAATGAGTATTCTATTTTACAAGCTGAACGGTTTCACTTCACTTCCTTCAGAACTTCAACCTGATCTTCAAAGACAACTCACTGCCACTAATCTCAGCATAGCTGACATGTCTCTTGGAAAGATTTTTCAAACGGCAATGTTATGCCTTGATAAAATCTGTGAACAAAAAGAGTTCTTCAAAGATCTCGTGGCAGATAAGAAACCCTTTTCTGAAGCTTGCAAAAAACCCTATCTCCAAATTGAATGCAAAGATGAGAAGAAATGTTTTTGTCCAACCAAGAAGAAAAAACACTTTCAGAAACACTTCCACAAAAAATCATCCTCCAAAAAGCCTTTCCGGTATTCTCTTTTGTAATTCAGGAGTTAATAAAAAATAAAATCCAGTTTTCATCTCTCTTGGTCCTTCCACATCCAAAATGACCGATGCAGTTTTGTCCAGAAAATCATTCTCAATTTCATCATCCTTACGGAAGAAAGACCAGATTATACCAACATTCTTTTCCAAGATTCCCAAGATCCTTGGGAAGAATTCACTTCAATCTTGCATCTTGCAGAAGCATCTAATGCACCTTCAACCAGTTCGGTTCCACCGACAGACTCTCCAACTCACCAATACTATGCCCATCTGCCTTGGTGGAAAGAACCTTTCGCAGAAGTCGATAGCGATGTTGACAACCTGTCCCCCTCTCATAGCCATTGATGATCCTATCAATGAGAAAGCATCTACTTTTCTAAAAAGCATGCTTTTACTTTTGCTTTGTAATCATATTGTCTAATGTTTGCTTTTTCTTTAAGGAAAGTATGATAGGGGTCATGTCCTATCCCTTTCATAATTATGTTTTTACTTTTGCAAAAGGATAAGGGTCTTGTCTTATCCTCTCTCTTTGAGTTCTTCTATATAAGAAGAACTTATCCCAGTTTGGAGACAGAACTCGTTTAGGAATTAAATAAAATCGTTCTTTGATAACATGGCATTCTAAGCTTCTTCCTTTTCCTCTATTCTCCTTGAAAAACAACACTCTCTTAATAGTTCATTTCGATCCTGTAACGAGTATGCTCTCACTCACTCTCTTTGGAGGATCTTCTACATCAAAAAGTTTTAGACTATGAATTCCAATGTTCCAACCTCAGTTCATCCTGATCAGCAGCCAAGGAGTGGCTCTCCCTTTGGGTGGTAGAGGTTGTCCCGGTGGTATCAACTAATATATCTAGGTTTTCATTGTACACTTTAAAGTAGCTCACTATCACAGTACAAAGAAATAGATGGCATTGGTTGTGGCCACAACTCTATATCTAATAGAAAATTTCTCAGCCATTACTTATTTGCCTGCGGTTGCTAGTGCTATAAACTCAAATTCCATTGTAAAGTGAGAAATACATATTTGTTTCTTAGAAGCCCATTACAGTATCTTTTGCTTTTAGAATCTCTATATAAGAGATCGCGGGCCTTGGTATTAGCGAAGGAACATCTTCAATAAAAATTTGAAAGCTTGTTCATATTCCTTTCATGTCATTCTAAGTTCTTTTCTTCTTCTAGGGAACGAGTTAACACTTGAGCCATTATTCTAAGAGCGTTTCACCTCTATCTCTATACTGAGTATGCTCTGCACTTGCCTTTGAGTAAGGATCCTATGCATAAAAAAAGTCCTGATTTATTTTCAAACCAGTATGCCAAAATTATTTTCTCACAACGTTCACGCCCAATAACACCATCAACATCCAAAAAGCCAGCTACAAAAGTCAGAATCTCATAACCAAAGCCCAAAGAAACCTCACCAATACCTGAAGATTCTCCAAAAGCAACCACTGAGCCAACAAAGAAAGACAAAGCTCCAGCCCACCAATACTTTTACCAGAGTGTTGATACGTAGAACAATGATTCATATACAGACTCATCCTCTAAAAATAGCTCCAGTTCCTATGAGCAATCTTCCTTAGACTCAGAGTCCCAATATGCAGATATCTCTAGGCTACTTCCTCATACTCAGAATCCCAATATGCAGATATCTCTAGGCTACTTATGGTTCAACCATCTACTAAGACAGACTAACCGAGTACATCTGCACCAATTGTAGAATCTGATGATGAAAATGAAGAACAAGGCAGTTCGCAAACTGAACCTATTCCTCCAAATCCTCCAACACCTAAAAATTCCTCTAAACCATCTTCAACATAGTGGTTTACTTTTGATGACATTCCTCGCCACAAATTGCCAGCCAGGTACCAAGAATTTGCACTTGGGTCGACATACAAATGACACGACCAAATGCACAGTCTCAATCGATCCTCCAAGAATTTTGTTCCAGATTCACTGGTTCTTTGCAAGATTGGTTTGAAAGTCTAGGAGAATACAGACAACTTCAACTTATTCAAACCATAGTTGACATAGCTCTTACAGTCATTTATGAACAATTTATTGGAGAACCAGCTGCAGCAAATGAAGCCTCCAGAAAAGAATTTCATCAAATGAAATGTTGCTCTCTCAAGCGCAACCATCTGGAGATGCATTACAAAAGAATGAGCATGCTCTACTACAAGTTGAATGGATTCAATGATCCAACTTTAAAGCATGTTTTCATTGCTTCACTTCCTCTAGAACTCCAGCCAGAACTCCAGAGGTAGCTTACAGCCTTCAACCTGGACATAGCCAACATCTCCCTTGGAAAAATCTTCCAGTTGACTATGTTATGTCTTGACAGATTGTGTGAACAAAAAGACTTCTTCAAAGACCTCATTGAAAATAGACAAGCCTTTTGCCTCAGCCTGTAAAAAACCTTATCTCAAGATCCAGTGCAAAGATGATAAAAAATGCACTTGTTCAACCAAGAAGAAAGGTCATTTTCAAAAACACTCCCGCAAGTCTTCCAAGAAAGGCAAAAAACCTTATAGATACTTCAAGAAGAAAGATCCCTCATAATTTAGAAAAAAGAAGCATAACAGTTGTTTTATTTGCAAAAAACGCGGTCATTTTGCCTGAAATTGTCCAAACAAATCTGCCAAAGCTGTTCGCCTCATCCAACATCTACAACAATCCTCAATGCTTTCTGACCAAGAAGATGTTGAGTCCAATTTCTCTGAACATATGGAATATGATGATCATACAACATTAATTCTCACAGAGTCAACATATGATTCTGAGTTAGATGAAATTTTTGTTATCTCTACTGTTCAAGAAATTAACTAGGTTCATTCTAAACCTATTGTTCCTTCAGTAAAGATTTCAATTCTTCCTCCTAAATTTCACAAACCTATTCCTGTTATTGGTTTTCTTGATACTGGTGCACAACGTAGTATGCTCAATCCCACAGTTCTCCCTTCTTCCTATTGGGAAAATCATACTGAATTCTTCAAAGTAGCCAATGGTGAAATCTTCAAAACCTTACTGAGCTTTTGTGAGATATGACTGTATGGAGATGGTGTTTCAGTTTTTTCCAAACTGTATCATATGGCAAAAAAAGATTGGTTCAGATTTACTAGATAAAGATCTTCTCATAGGATTTGATATCGTTCATCTGGTAAAAAACCTACACATCACACCAACTGGAATCAAGTTCAAACAAATGTTTTTTTCCTTATACAGATGTTCTTCATCTGCATACTCTCTTAGATACAGCCCATATTTATGCATCCATCACCCAAAAACTTCTTCAGTTCTGTCCTGAGAATCATTCTCAATTTAGTCATCCTTTCCCTCTTTGGAAAAATGACAAGTTCTTCATTCAACTTCCTTTTAAGTTAAATGAAGATATAAATCCCACAAAAGCAACTCATCCAGGAAGCCAAACAAGAAAGTGATCAATTGCTTCAACAAGGTCTCATTGAGCCCACAACTTCAAATTGGGCCTGTCAAGCTTTTTATGTTGAAAAAAGATCTGAGTTAGTTCGAGGAAAAAAGAGATTGGTAATTGATTATCAGCCTCTCAATGCTTTTCTCAGAGATGAAAAGTTTCCTCTTCCAAAAATCCAGTCACTATTTGTCCATCTTCAAGAAGCCAAAATCTTTTCAAAGTTTGATCTTAAAGCAGGTTTTTGGCAACTCGGCATTTCACCCTATGATAGACCATTATCAGTGGACAGTAATGCCCTTTGGTCTCAAAGTTGCTCCTTCCCTATTTCAAAAGGCAATGGTAAAAATATTCTCTCCTATCCTCCATCATGTTCTGGTGTATATCGATGACATTTTGTTATTTTCCACCAACCACTAGACCCACCAAAAATTGCTTTCCGATTTCCTTGATATTGTGCAAGAACATGGCATAATGCTTTCTGAAAAGAAAAGTAGCATTGGAAAGGAATCAATTGACTTTTTAGGCATGGTATTACATGATGGTCACTACCATCTAAGACCACACATTGCAGAGGAATTGACAAAGTTTTCGGATACAAATCTCAATAAAAAGCAAATTCAACAGTTCCTTGGAATTGTGAATTATTTGAGAGACTTTATTTCCAAAGTTGCGGTCCACACCAGCAAATTGTCACGCATGCTAAAGAAACAACCCCCACCATGGGGTCCTGAATAGACAACAGCTGTCAAACAACTCAAAAAGATTTCTCAATCACCGCCACCATTGAAGATTCCCACAACGGGACAAAGAGTTCTCCAGACAGACGCCAGTGATGAATACTAGAGTGCTACTCTTTTAGAAAAAAATTGGAGAAACATAATCTTATTGCGCTCATGCAAGTGGACAATTCAAGGATATAGAGAAGAATATACAAGGAGATTCTAGCAGTCAAATATGGAATCAAGAAATTTGAATTCCATTTGATTAGTCACAATTTCCTTAACTCCTCTTTCCCAAAAATTCTTGATTTCAAGAACAAATTGCTTGCAGATAAGCAATTGCTCAGTTTGAAAGCTTGGTTCGCCAAGTATGACTTTACATTTCAGCACATCAAAGGTGATAAGAATCTGATCCCTGATTTTCTCACTCGTCCATCTATAAATAAACCAACCCTCATCGTTCTCCTCCTTTCAAAGCCTTAACCCCAAAGACTTTTCCTCTCAATCTCTCCTTCAGTTCAACCTTCCAAATCCAAGACTTTGCCAGAAAATTCCTTTTCAGGTATTTTATGAATGTCTATCAAACTCAACCACTCTGGTTTCCGTCCCTTCACTTAGAACACTTATTTCTTATAGGATTCACCCTATGGTATGTTTGGTGTCTCACAATTCTATATGCCACAAAATTAGTCCTTCATGTTCAGCCAACTCTCAGGCACATCTCCACACCTGATCATGCGCCATCCCTCCTCTGGACATTACTTGAATGGTTTTCACCACTCACATGGTGGCGCAAACAGCTTCAAAACATTTCAAACCACCACCAGCTAAACAGATTTCCTGACCAAGAAGCAGATATGTTCACCTCCGTGTTCGTCATACACATGCCATATTTTCAACACCCGATCACAAGGGATTACTGGACACAAGACATGGCATATGAATGGAAAACATTTCCACATCCATTTCCAATTAACCATGATCCGACTGTAATCTCAACTCTCAAAGCTTTTCTTATGGAGCTCAATAATGTCCAACCAGCCCCATCATATATCTACAACACCTCCATAGGACCATCTCACTCCCTTGAGATTTTACCAAAAGCTCAAACATGTACCCCAAGATCAAGTTCCAGTCCTCAAGGATTTCTCATCCGAGAGGAGCATCCTGATTACACCAATGTCCTTTTCCAAGATGCTCAAGACCCTTGGGAATATTTCCAGTCTCTTCTTCCATTTGAATAATCTCAAAGCCTGCCTACTGACAATTATGAGCTTAATGAAGATTATCTGATCTATCAACAGATACGAAAAGATCGAAAGCAATATGAAAAAGAGACAGGTGATATTTCACCATCCATAAAGCTTCACGTGGCTACAAAAGCTTTTCGAGAATCTTGGCTTTAATAAAGATAGACAGGGGTCCTGTCCTGTCTAAAGTGTGTTTTTATGTTTTTCACGTGTGTCGTTTGCTTTAAAGATAAGGGTCTTGTCTTATCTTTTGCTTTTAGAATCTCTATATAATAGATCTCAGGCCTTGGTATTAGCAAGGAACATCTTCAATAAAAATTTGAAAGCTTGTTCATATTCCTCTCATGTCATTCTAAGTTCTTTTCTTCTTCTAAGGAACGAGTTAACACTTGAGCCATTATTCTAAGAGCGTTTCATCTCTATCTCTATACTAGTCGGTAGTTGTACGTGGCGTTATTACACCAGATCTATAACAGGACAAAGTCTGTTCTTAGGGCCAATAGCCCGCAAGTTCTGGTTTCCAGCCGATATACACTTATCCATCAAATACCAAATTCAAAAATTATATCTAAAAATAGTTTTTCACGATATCACCCGAAAACACGACACCCATGGCCTTCAAAGTGGGTGAACATTGTGAGAAAACAATTCTATTTTATAAAAATCAGTTTTGGAGGATAAAACAGGACCTTTCTGATGCACAGGATCCTTGGGCGTAAGGCAAGGGCAGAGCATACTCAGTTTAGAAAATTAGAGGTGAGCACATCATTCTTAACCCCAAATAATTTCTTTGATTCCTAGAAGAGAGAAAAAGGTTTAGAGAAACATGATGTGAAGAAAACTGATTGTTTATTTCCAATTAACTCCTGCCTTACAAAGGGAAAGAGAGATCCTTATATAAAGATCTCGAGGAAGGAGAGATAAGGTGGGACCTTTATCTTTTACAAAAGCATAATAATTAAAGCACACAACTCCAAATTTAAAAAGGAAAAGCATAAAACACACTTTAGACAAGATAGGACCCTTGTCTAATTATTAAAGCAAACTTTTTAAAAAAGCAAAAGCTAAAGATTCCCGTGCGTGTCTGCAATCATGGAGTGGATGGGTAGTGTGATGGAGAAACATCGCCAGTTTCTTTCTCATATTATCGTTTGGCATGACGGATCTGTCTTTGATCAAGATAAGCTTCAGCTTGTAGATAGGCTTCTTCATCAGCATTAGTCATTTCTTTTGGGGCTGATGTAGCAGGAAGGTCTGGGTTTGTGACAGTGTAATGAGGATTTTCAGTATGGAGAAGAGATTGAAAATCTTTCCATGGATCCTGAGCATCTTGGAATAAGACGTTAGTGTAATCAGAATGTTATTCCATGACAAGGATTCCTTGAGGACTGGAACTGGAACTGGGAGTACAAGTTTGTGTCTTTGGGACAATTTCCAAGGTGTGTGATGGTCCAACAGAGGTGTGGTGGATGTTTGTGGCAGGTGGCTGAACATTGTTGAGTTCCATGAGGTATGACTTGAGAACAGAGGTAACAGATGTATCATGGATGATGGTATAAGGATGAGGATAAGTTTTCCATTCATAGGCCATATCTTGTGTCCAGAAGTCTCTTGTTTCTGGGTGCTGGAAGTAAGGTCTATGAATGATGAAAACTGTAGTGAACATGTTGGCTTCTTGTTCTGGCATTTTGTCTAATCCGTGACAAGTACACAGACTTTTGAGTTGTTTTCGCCACCACGTGAGTGGTGAATACCATTCAAGGAGAGTCCAAAGAAGATCTGACGAGAACTCAGGAGTGGTGATGTGAGTGAGGACCGATTTAAAAGTTAGGACGGGCCTAACTTAGCCCCAAAAGAGCTCTCAAATGGTGAGGACTGGCCAGCGCTTATAAGCGACCAGGAGCTTTGGCTTGCTAGTGATGTGGGATAAGAGCTTATCATTCACTCTACCCTCGCCCTTGGGCCTTGGCTCTGATACCAAAGGGTAGTTGTACGTCGTGTTGTTACACCAGATCTATACCAATAGCCCGCAAGTTCTGGTTTCCAGTCGATATACACTTATCCATCAAATACCAAATCCGAAAATCATTTTTGAAAATAGTTTTTTACGATACCACCCAAAAACACGGCACTCTTTGCCTCAAAGAGGGTGAACGTTGTGAGAAAACAATTTCATTTTACAAAAATCAGTTTTGGAGGATAAAACAGGACCTTTCTGATGCACAGGATCCTTAGGCTTAAGGCAAGTGCAGAGCATACTCAGTTTAGAAAATTAGAGGTGAGCATATCATTCTTAACCCCAAATAATTTCTTTGATTCCTAGAAGAGAGAAAAAGGTTTAGAGAAACATGATGTGAAGAAAACTGATTGTTTATTTCCAATTAACTCCTGCCTTATAAAGGGAAAGAGAGATCCTTATATAGAGATCTCAAGGAAGGAGAGATAAGGTGGGACCCTTATCTTTTACAAAAGCATAATAATTAAAGCACACAACGCCAAATTTAAAAAAGAAAAGCATAAAACACACTTTAGACAAGACAGGACCCTTGTCTAATTATTAAAGCAAACTTTTTAAAAAAGCAAAAGCTAAAGATTCCCATGCGTGCCTGCAATCATGGAGTGGATGGGTAGTGTGATGGAGACACATCGCCAGTTTCTTTTTCATATTGTCTTTTGGCACGACGGATCTGTCTTTGATCAAGATAAGCTTTAACTTGCAGATAGGCTTCTTCATCAGCGTTAGTCATTTCTTTCGGGGCTCCAGGAGGGTCTGGGTTTGTGACAGTGTAATGAGGATTTTCAGTATGGAGGAGAGACTGAAAATCTTCCCATGGATCCTGAGCGTCTTGGAATAAGACGTTAGTGTAGTCAGGACGTTGTTCCATGACAAGGATTCCTTGAGGACTTGAACTGGAACCTGGAGTTCAAGTCTGTGTCTTTGGGACAATTTCTAAGGTGTGTGATGGTCCAACAGAGGTGTGGTGGATGTTTGTGGTCGGTGGCTGAACATTGTTGAGTTTCATTAGGTATGAGTTAACAAATGATTCATGGATGAGGGTATAGGGATGGGGATAAGTTTTCCATTCATAAGCCATATCTTGTGTCCAGAAGTCTTTTGTTTATGGGTGCTGGAAGTAAGGTCTATGAACGATGAAGACTGTAGTGAACATGTTGGCTTCTTGTTCTGGCATTCTGTCTAATCCGTGGAAAGTACACATATTTTTTAGTTGTTTTTGCCACCACGTGAATGGTGAATACCATTCAAGGAGAGTCTAGAGAAGATCGGACGAGAACTCAGGAGTGGTGATGTGAGTGAGGATTGGTTTAATAGGAAAGACCAGTTTGGTAGCATACAGGGTAGTGAGACACCACATGTACCATAACTCATCTTCGCAGATGGTTAGGGAAGACAGGGTAAGACCTGTGAGAAACAAGTTTTCCATACAGAGGGAAGGAAAACGATAAGGTTTTTTGCTCTGAACATTGAAGAAATTGATGAGAACCATCAAGGGAATACCATTAAAGCTTCAAGTGATCCTTTGCACATTCATGGAGGCCCAATTACAAGAGCTAGAGCCAAAAAGATGCAGGCTGCATTAAATGGATTGATTGAGAAAATATGGATTGAAAATGGAACTCAAGATGCAAGACATCATGAATTGGGCTTGGAGAGAAGACAAGGCATTGTGGGCATTATTCAAGCTATTGGGCAACCAAATACATAATTTGGATCAAATGCAGAAAGTGCAAATTCGGAATAAATCTGGTATTGATTGAGCCAGAATTAATGTGTAAGCTATATACCATTGGAAAGATAATTAAGTTAGCTTTTAAATGCATTTTACAGAGCTGGATTTGGAGTTCTCTAGAAGGAGTTATGATCAATTTATTACAGCTTGTTCAGGCTTGGGAATTCAAACGACTCCTTTGATTATTCAACTTCATTTATTTGTTTTGTGTCAAGTTTATCAATGTGTTAGGTAAGTCTATCATTAATAATAGTGGGTTGGTGAAGGCTTTTAAAGCACCCTTTGACAAACCTATACTTGGAGTGTTGTTCCAATGTATTATAAAGCACCCTAGGATCTTGGGTTTCTTTTCGCCTATTTAAACTCAACAACCTTGCTATGTATTATAATTAAGAGATTAATGTTATTTGAATTTGAAAGATTATTCTTTCTTCGGTTCTTTTGAGAACTAGTGAACTTATCAAGAATTTGCATTCTTGTGGCGTTCCAAATTTAGACTTATCACTCACCTTCTCATCTATTTCTTTAGTGTGGCGTCAATATCATTCTCTATACCTTTGGTTCATGCTTTTCTTAAGCATTGGGTGCTTAAGTGTGTGTTTCAAAGTTTCATTGTGGGAATTTCGTATCAGATTGAGACCAAGGTTGACTCCATCACTGCACAGATGCAGCAGATCCACCAAAATCTTCACTCCCGAATTGGCCAACTCGATTCAGAGTTACGACCCATGCTTGCCCACAGATACACTGGTCCAGAATTTGACCAAAAAGAAAGGGAAATCAGGCGCTTAAAAGCTGAACTTGCCCAGATTGAATCTGAAAAACAGAGACCTACCCTCTTTACCACATCTCCTCCTATCCCTTCCATCAGTCCAACTTATCATCCCTTTACCTCCATGCTTTCTCCTATTAAACAATATGACCCTTCCAAGTTATTTGGTATGACTCATACTCTTTTCCGAGACAATCCTTTGCCACCACCACCTAAACCTAAACCCAAACCTAGACCGCAGCCTCGACCTGCCCCTCTTCATCCTTCCTCTCTGACCATCCCTGGCCAACCATCTCCTACTTCTACACCAACATCACCACCAGCTCCTTTATCAGAGTCCTCACCTCTTGAGAGCTCTTTTGAGGCTGAGTTAGGCTTCGGCCCAAGTTGGTATCAGAGCCTTGCCCGGGGGGCCCAATAGGGAGAGTATGAAGAGTCAGAAATCCCACATCACCCGCAGGCGGGTTCTTGGCATCACTTATAAGTGTTGGACAGTCCTCACCTCTTGAGAGCTCTTTTGAGGCTGAGTTAGGCTTCGGCCCAAGTTGGTATCAGAGCCTTGCCCGGGGGGCCCAATAGGGAGAGTATGAAGAGTCAAAAATCCCACATCGCCCGCAGACGGGTTCCTGGCATCACTTATAAGTGTTGGGCAGTCCTCACCTCTTAAGAGCTCTTTTGAGGCTAAGTTAGGCTTCGACCCAAGTTGAAAAGGGTCGGTGACAAGGTAGGCTTTCATGAAAAAGAGAAAGAGAGCTTTTCTAACAAATTCTTGGATGGCGAAAACAGAAGAGAAAGTTTTGTTGAAGGGAAAAGTTTTCTTGGTGAGAGCTTCTGGGGGTAGTGAGGTAGCCATGGAGATAATTGGAAAATGGTAGGTGGTGGAAAACAGGGTGAGAGGGATTTGTGGTTTGGAGAGTCTGGAGAGCATATCAGGGATGAGGTTTTGGGATCCCTTTATATGCTTGACTGAAAATTCATATTTGGAAAACCAATCTTTTAATCTGAGTAACATTTTTTCGGGAACAGTTTTACCTTTGAAATGAAAGATATTGAGGAAGGCTGAGCTGTCCATTCGGATGAGAAAATGGTGTCCAATCAGATGATACTCAAACTTTTTGATGCCATTCTTTACCGCTAAGATTTCTTTAAACACGCTATGGTAGTGCTTCTGTGTTTCAGAAAAATGTCCACTAGCGTAAGCGATAAAGTGTTCCTTGTCATTGAGTTCTTCGAGGAGGATGGCACCCCATGATTCATCACTTGCATCTGTCTGCAATATACGCTTTCCGTTAGTAATTAACTTTAAAGGAGGCGGATTTTGCGCGATCTGCTTTAGGGTAGTGACAGCAGCTGTGTGGTCAGCATTCCACTCTGAGGGCTGCTTTTTCAATAAAGCCGAGAGATGATGAGTGTGATGGTCCACATTGGGAGGAAATCACGGATGTAATTGATAATGTTGAGAAACTGTTGGATTTGCCTTTTGGAAAGTTGCTGATCTGGAAAGTGAAGCAATTCTTAGGCAATGTGCTTTCCTGGCTGGTAGTGTCCATCTTTAATGATCATACCAAGGAATTCAATATTATCTGTAGCAATGGTGCTTTTCTTAGCCGATAACATGATTCCATGACTTTGGATAATATCATAGAATTGAGTTAACAGCTGGCGATGGTCATCATGTGAGCCTGAAAAAAGCAAGATATCATCAATGTAAATCAATGCATGATGCAGGATAGGCTGGAAGAGTTGAACCATGGATTTTTGAAAAATAGATGGGGCAGTTTTAGTTGGGTTAATGTCTTCATTTAGTTTAAAGGGTAACTTAATGAAGAAAGACTTATTTTTCCACAAGGGATTTGGATGGGTGAACTCAGAATGGGACTCTGGACAGAAACTCAAAAGTTTGGTTGAAATATCCTGGTAAGACTGGGGAGTTTCAGACAAATGGTAGAGTTTCAGAATGTTTGTGAATGGTTTGAACATGGATTTAACTCGGATTCCAGTGGGAATGATGTGGAGGTGTCTGATCTGGTGAAGGATGTCAAAACCTAACAAGATATCCTTATTAGGAAGAGTGGAACCAATAACCTTGGTCCAAATGACACAATTGGGGAAGATTTGAATACCAATGGGTTTTTTGGTAATCAAAGAGGTGGTGAAGAGTTTGCCATTGACAGCTTTGAAATGTTCTTCAGACTGGGTCCAATATTCTGATGGAAGAATATGGGGGTTTAACATGCTGCGTTGGGCGCCAGTATCTATAAGACCAATTGCTGGAATGGGCCTTTGAAATTTTGAGGGCAAGATCTGGAGTTTGATGGATGGGATAGGAACTGTAGTATCAAGGGAGAGTAACTGTTGGTGGAAAATCACTTGAGACTGGTCACTGTCTGAATCAGAGGAATTCTATAGTGCGAACATTGTTTCATCATTGGGTTCATCTTGTTCAGAGAAATAGAATTCCAGTTCATCTTTGGCAGGAGAGTAGTCTGTAGTTGCTTGAAGATGCTCAACTAACAGGATGGATTTTTCTCTTTTATTGGGACAATCTTTGGCATAGTGGCCTTTTCTCTTGCAGATGAAACATCTGCTTGATTGCTTTCGTTTGAATTCTCTGGAGGAGGGAGATTTCTTTCTGAAGAACCGGTAGGGCTTTCGGGATCTGCGAGGTTTGGATGAAAATTTCTGGATTTTTGAATTTCCAAAAATGTCATTTTTTCTTTAAACCGCAATCACAATCCTTTTTCTTGTGGCATTTGATCTGCAAATAAGGCTTTTTGCAAGCACTTTGGAAAGGTTCTTTGTCTTTCAACAGTTCTTTGAAAAACTGTTTTTGCTCGCAAAGTTTGTCAAGACAAGTTTTGGCAAGCTGAAAGATTTTGCCAAGAGAGATGTTGTCTAGGGAAAGATTGGATGCTGTGAGTTGTCTCTGGATGTCGGGTTGGAGTTCTTCGGGGAGGGAAGCCAGAAAGACATGCTTTAATGTCGGTTCATTGAATCCATTAAGCTTATAGAACAGCAGGGACATTCGCTTATAATGGAAGTCAAGATCTTTAGCATTGAGGGAGCAGCATTTCATGTTGAGATAATCTCGTCTGGCAGCTTCAAAGACTGCAGAAGGGTCGCCAAGGAATTGATCATGAAGTACAGCAAGAGCACTTGAAACTTCTGGAAGGTCAACAAACTATAATTGGCGGTATTGTCCTAACGAATTAAACCAATCCCTTAGAGCACCCGTGAAACGAGTAGCAAATTCTCTAAGGACTGATTGAGTTGTTGCTCCTGTTCTTAGCATCTGGAGGTCAATCCAGACAGACATTTCATTGAGTCGGTCACGCCATTTATGAGATGGAAGATCATCAAATGTGAACCATGGACCATTTGATGATTTTTGACTGGGTGGATTGGGCTGGGCTGGAGAAGGTCGGTTTGTGGCAGAAGATTCAGGCATTTCTTCTTCAACTTCAGAGGGAATGTCAACATATGGTTATGTATGAGAGGGTTGGCCCTGGGTAGGTGGATCAGGTTGAGCCATCAGGATTTTGGTAATATCAGCATAGGATTTTTCAGAGTCACTGGTGGATGCTGAAGATTCTACATCAGTTTCGGTAGGGCTATCAGAAACAGTTAGATTTGAATCAGAAGTTTGGTTATCGGTAGTAGAAGAGTGGTCGACGGTATGAGCAGTAAACTGGTGCATGGGTTCTTTATCTTTTGATTGGGTAGGGACTGATAAAGGAGCTGGTGGTGATGTTGGTGTAGAAGTAAGAGATGGTTGGCCAGGGATGGTCAGAGAGGAAGGATGAAGAGGGGCAGGTCGAGGCTGCGGTCTAGGTTTGGGTTTAGGTTTAGGTGGTGGTGGCAAAGGATTGTCTCGGAAAAGAGTATGAGTCATACCAAATAACTTGGAAGGGTCATATTGTTTAATAGGAGAAAGCATAGAGGCAAAGGGATGATAAGTTGGACCGATGGAAGGGATAGGAGGAGATGTGGTAAAGAGGGTAGGTCTCTGTTTTTCAGATTCAATCTGGGCAAGTTCAGCTTTTAAGCGCCTGATTTCCCTTTCGTTTTGGTCAAATTTTGGACCAGTGTATCTGTGGGCAAGCATGGCTCGTAACTCTGAATCGAGTTGGCCAATTCGGGAGTGAAGATTTTGGTGGATCTGCTGCATCTGTGCAGTGATGGAGTCAGCCTTGGTCTCAATCTGTTCAGTTCGCAAACTGATGTGCTCAACTTTTGAATTGAGATGCAACAAAGTATCATTTTGGGCCCTGGCATTTTGAGTTTGCCAGTTGAGGACTGATTCAAAAGGTTTAGGGGGCTCCAGGTGGCCAGTGGAGGTAATAGGTGAAGGGATAAAGGGTTTGGACACAACATTCCGTCGAGAATCTGTATGGGGTTCCAAAGGAGGAAAGGAAGAAGAGTGATCGGACGAGGTAGAGGAAAACATCATACAAGCCAGTGGTTGGACGATAGGTGTTGGGTCTGAGAGTGGTGATGGGATCTCAGAGTTGCAATGTTTGGCAATCCATTTGAGTTCTTTTCGGTAAACGGGTAATGGAGCTGGTGGAGGTGGAGGATCTGATGGTGGTTTAGGGTTACAGTGGTGACATGGGACAGGAGGTTTTTTCCTTTTGGGTTTCTTTTTCCTTGTGGTTGCATAATCATCGTCTTCTTCCCAATCATCCCAGCAGGGACAATTTGGGTCACACACGCCTGAACCAGGGGCATCCCATAGGAAATGGCCATTGTGTTTGGCTGGATAAACAGGGTAACCTTCAGAATTAAACCCTGTAATGGGCAGATCTTCCTGCGCTGTCTGAACAGCTATGATCATTGAGGAATAAGTAAAGGAGAGCTAAGGAGGCCCTTGTGGAGCACTGGGAGGTGGTTTAAAAGTCATTCTGACTGTTCCATCTTGTCGTCTTTCAAACATACTTTCAGATGTCTGAATAGGAGCTGTATTATTGTGGAACTGTTCATAGTTGGAGATCCATTCAAGAGGCATAAGCTTGATGAGCTCATGACGTGGAATTTGTCTTGGGATCTGGATAATTGTCGGGATCTGGTCGGATTCTGCTAACACCATGAGGGTGTCAGAGTGGTGTTCTGAAGTGGGTAGATCTAAGGCATGATTTTGAAGCCTATAGACCAGTTGGTGGTGTAAGGTAGCAATTTTGGCGGAGGAAATTTGTTCGGCACCTTGAATTTGAACTTGAACTTTCAAGGTTATGGGCAAATTTGGGTCGTGGAGAGAAAGGTTGAAATTGGGATAGAAAGTGAGTAAAACACTTCCTGCATGAAGGGTTGTGAGGACAGTACCAATAACAGCATCTTGGTATTGTTTGAATCGGGTATCAAGCATAGCAATTCGAGCGGTAACTGGTAATCCTTTTCTCCCATGAAGGGTAAGGATTAATCTGATGCCTCCAAGATGGAGATGGGTAAAACCTTCTCGTTTCCAGTTGGAAATCAATTCTGAGGGTATGTCGAGAGTGACATATTGCTCATTGATCCAGGCGAGAAGACTGGATATATTCTTTAGGGTGAGGTCTTCGGGTGGATATGAGAGTACGAATACTGCGGGTAAAAGAACTGGGGCGTTTGTATAGTTGATAAGGGCTGAGAAGAGGGTAAGAAGATTCATTGATTTGGGCAGATTCAGGGATGTAGGAGTATTCTACAAGGTTTTCAATTTTGTTGGCGGTATGGGAAGTGCATGATTTCGGTAAGGAAAGAGTAGAAGAAAGAGTAACAGGAGTGGAAGGAGTCGAAGATGAAGTGGAAGCCATGAATGAGAAATTCTCTCTGCACCTGAAGTCTATAGATCAAAACAGAATAAAGACATAAATCATACCACTTTGAGCTTGAAAAACGAAGATTGAGAAAAAATTTCAAGGACGAGTATGGCTCTGCACTTGCCAAGTCGGTAAAGGAATTTCTTGGCAAAGTCTTGGATCTGGTAGGCTGAATGAAAAGGAATGTTCATGGGAAAGGTTCTCTGGTTGAGAGCTTTAAAAGCAAGTTGACGGTTCATGGCTATAACTGGGATGGTGTGAATGGAGGAAATAAGTGAGGGTTTACTTATAGCCGGACGGGTAAGGAAGTCTGGGATGAGGTTCTGTTTGCCTTTTATGTGTTGGACAGTAAAATCATATTTAGCAAGCCAGTTTTTGAGGTTGAGCAACTGTTTGTCAGGGAGCAACTTATTTTTGAAGTCAAAGATTCGAGGAAAAGAAGAGTTGTCCATGTTGATAAGGAATTTGTGGCTGATTAGATGAAATTCAAACTTTTTGATTCCATACTTGACTGCCAAAATCTCTTTGTAGATCACATGGTAATTCTTTTCAGAGTCTTTGAATTGTCCGCTTGCATGTGCACAGAAGTAATGTACACTAGTTATCTCTCCAATAATCATCACTAGCATCAGTCTGTAGAATGCGTTGTCCAGTTGTGGGGATTCGGAGTGGAGGAGGTGATTGGGCTATCAGCTTTAGCTGCTTGATAGCTTCTGTCTGTGCTAGTCCCCATGGAGGGCACTGTTTTTTTAGCATGCGGGACAGCTGGCTTGTGTGGATTACAACTTTAGGGATGAAATCACGAACATAATTAACAATCTCGAGGAATTGTTGGATCTGCTTTTTGTTGAGATGTGTGTCCAGAAACTTTAATAATTCAGTTGCAATGTGTGGACCAGGCTGATAATGGACATCTTTAATCACCATGCCAAGAAAGTCAATTGATTCTTTCACTATGCTGCTTTTCTTTTCAAAAAGCATGATTCGGTGTTCCTGCACAATATGAAAGAAATCCAAAAGGAGCTTCTGGTGGCTCTCATAATCAGAGGAAAATAATAAGATATCATCAATGTATACCAAAGCATGATGAAGGATAGGACTAAAGATTTTGTCATGGCTTTTTGAAATAATGGAGCAACTTTAAGACCAAAAGGCATGACAGTCCATTGATAATGGGCATCAGGGATGCAGAAGGCAGTTTTGTGATGGTCAACTGGTGAAATACCAAGTTGCCAAAGACCAGCTTTTAAATCAAACTTAGAGAAGATATGAGTCCCTTGAAGATGGACAAACAGGGTCTGGATTTTTGGAAGGGGGAACTTATCATCCTTAAGGAAAGAATTAAGTGGCTGGTAATTAATAACTAACCTCTTTTTTCCACGAACTAATTCAAATCTTTTTTCAACAAAAAAGGCTTGACAAGCCCAATCTGAATCAGTCGGTTCAATAAGACCTTGCTGAGAACATTCTTGCTTAGCAAGTAGGAGGTCTGAAGGAGACATACTCGGGTGTGAGGCTTTTGTGGGATTTATGTCTTCGTTGAGTTTGAAAGGTGAATGAAGAACTGTTCATTTTTCCAAAGAGGTGAAGGATGGTGAAACTGTGAATGGTTTTTTGGACAAAACTCTATGAACTTCTGTGAAATATGACTGTATGGAGATGGTGTTTCAGAAAGTGCATACAGACGTAATTTATCTGTATAAGGCAAGAACATTTGCTTGTAGCGAACTCCAGATCTGGTGAGGAATAGGTTTTTAACCAAATGAAGAATGCCAAAACCTATAAGTAAATCTTTGTCTGGGAGTTTGGATGCTACAATCTTTTTCCAAATTATGCAATTCGGATTTTTTGTCTTCCATGAGATCTTTGAAGAATTATTTTTGCTCATAGATTTTATCAAGAGATAGCATGGCCATTTGAAAAATATTTCCCAAAGAGATATCAGCTATGCTCAGATTAGTGGCTGTAAGTTTTCTTTGAAGATCTAGTTGTAATTCAGAAGGAAGAGAGGCTATGAAGACATGTTTAAGAGATGGCTCATTGAATCCATTCAGCTTGTAAAATAGAATACTCATTCTTTTGTAATGAGCATCTAGAAGGTGTCTTTTGAGAGAACAACACTTCATTTGGTGATATTCTTTCCTGTCTGCATCAGTGGAAGCAGTTTTTTCACCGATGAATTGTTCATGAATAATAATGAGGGCAGTTCCAATTGGGGATTCCATGAATTGAATTTGTCTATATTCTCCTAAGCTTTCTAGCCAGTCTCGTAGAGAACCCGCGGATCGGGCCATGAATTCACGAAGAACGGCTTGGGGTTGAGCATTGGGTTTGGTACCTTGGAGATCAATCCATGCAGCAAATTCTTGAAGTCTGGTAGACCATTTTTGACGAGGAATGTCATCAAATGTAAACCAAGATGCTGAAGATGGTTTTGTTGGGTGTTTATGAACTGGTGGTGGCATTGGGTCTGTTTGAGATACTTGATCAGAAGGATGATCTTCAACAATAGGTGTTGAAGTATAAGCACTTGGATCTGCAGTTTCAGTGGCCATTAATATGCCTGTAATGTCAGCATATTCGGACTCAGAGTCCATTGAGGTTTCGTCTGTGTTTGCGGATGAGTTTGAAGAAGACGGGTTGGATTCAGATGGGTTTGACTCATCGACTGTTTCTGGCTAAGAGGAGTCAGAAGATCGGTTCTGGACAGGATGATTCTGGACGGTATGATAATGATACTGATCCATTGGGTTTTTATCTTTCTTAAGAGGCTCTGGAATGTCCAGTGGCAAATCTTTTGGAGGTATGGTGGAGGGAGGGGAAGATGAAGGGACCTTTGGCTTTGGTTCTGAAATTTTGACTTTGGATTTTGATTTTCCGGGTGAAGATGGTTGAGTAAAAAGAGAAGGTCGAGTCTTTTCAGCATCAATTCTTGACAATTCGGCTTTGAGTTTTCTGATCTCAGCTTCTTTTTTATTGAACTCTGGACCCCAAATGTGGTTGTTGATCATTCGTCGGAGATCGGTGTCGAGTTCGGAGATCTGATCTTGGAGATGTATATACATCTGATGAAGACGACTGCTGATTGAATCAACTTTAGTCTCAGTCTAAGAGACTCGACTGGCAACACGATCAATTTTCTTACCGAGGTGCTGAAGAGTTTGATTATGGGCACTGGCATTTTTGGTTTGCCAGTTTAAAATAGTTTCATACTGTTTTGGCTCCTTAGGTTGCCCAAAGGCTGTAAATGGAGATTGAACAAAAGGTTTGGATGTAACTCGGGTTTGTATGTCTGTCTGTTTTTCAAGCGGAGGAAAAGATTCCTCATAGGAGTGGCTTGAAAACATAAGGCAAGATCTAATTGGATGGACAGGAGGTTTGGGATCTGGTGGAGGCTGTGGAGGAAAAGATTTGTAAGATGATGGTGGATAAGAAGATTTTTTCTTCTTCTTTTTCTTTCTCCGCATAACTTCCAATTCTTCATCAATATCCGTATCATCCAAGCAAGGATAATCTGGATTGTACATATGGGCTTCAGGAACATCCCATATGAAATGACCATTGATTTTATTGGGATATACTGGATACCCTTCGGAGGAAAAATCATGAATATGAAGTTTCTTTTCTTGACTAGTTTGAACTGCTATGATCATAGCAGTATAGGAAAGCTGTGGACTGTCTGAAACAGGCTTGGTGTCAGGAGTTTGAAAAGACAGTTTGACTTGACCATTTGGTCGTCTGTCAAATGTGGCTTCTGTGGTTTGTATTGGTTCATAATTTTGGTGAAAGTGCTCATAGTTGGTTAGCCATTCAAGAGGAGTTTGAGCAATTCTTGTTTCTGGATTTGTTTGGGGATTTGAATGATGGTTGGAATTGTGTCTGTGTCAGCTAATATCATCAGGGCATCAGAAGTAGTGTATGGTGTGGGAAGATCTAGTGCATGATTTTGTAATCGATACACTATTTGGTGATGAAGGGTTGCAATCTTTGATGTGGGCATTTGTTCTGCTCCTTGGAGCTGGATTTGGACCTTAAGAGTTGTTGGAAGGTTAGGGTCTTCAAGAGAGAGGTTGAAATTAGGGTAAAAGGTTAATAAGACACTGCCAGTATAGAGGGTTGTCAGAACGGTTTCTACAACAGTGTGTTAGTACTGTTTGAACCTAGTGTCTAGGAGAGAAATTCTAGTTGTGACATGTAAGCCTTTTCTGCCATGAAGATTGAGAATTAAGCGTACACCTCCAAGATGGAGGTGCGTGTACCCTTCTCGTTTCCAGTTGGCGATGAGATCCGAGGGTATTTCCATAGTGACATATTGTTCACTCTGAGAGGCTTGTAAAGCACACTGATCTAGTCTAGATGACTAGATTTATTCTTTTGGGATTGGTCTTTTAGTGGAAATCAGAGTTCGGATACTTCTAGTGAAAGAAGTTTTCTGTTTGTAGAGATTGTAAGGACTCATGATGGGAAACTGGGACTCATTGATTTGAGCAGATTCTGGAATATAGGAATATTCAACAAGATTCTCAATTTTGGAGGCTATGTGCTTAGAACATGATTTGGGAAGAGATAGTGTAGAAGAAAGAGAGATATGGGATGAAGATGAAGAAGGAAATGAAGTTGATGTTGTATTTGTTTCCATGGTTGAGGAGGTCTTCTTCTAGGAGATCAAATAAGATTATTCAAATTACTAATGATATCACCTCGGCATGAAGTGAGGCTTTGATACCAGTGGGTAATGTATTATAATGTATTATAATAAGTTTTCTAATGTATTATACCATGTTATTCATAACAAGATGAAAATTCATAATAAGATCAATACGAAGCATTTTAGTTTTCTCTTATTTTTTATTATGAACTTCGGATTTAAAACATTTAAAGAAATCAAAAACTTTATGTTTATTAGAAATTAAGTACACATAAGTATATCTAGAACAGTCATCAATAAAGTTGATAAAATAACTTGTTTGTCCCCTAGGGCTTTGTTTTACCAGAGTGATGAGATCCTTGGCAAGCCAAGATATTTAAATCTCCTTTGGACTAGTAGTCCGCACACCTTGGTTTCCAGCCGATATACACTTATCCAGTTAATACCAAATCCGAAATTCATTCTTGAAAACAATTTTTTCAAGATACCACCCGAAAACCTTCAACGAGGGTGAACGTTGTGAGAAAACACTTTCATTTTAGAAAAATCGGTTTTGGAGGATAAACAAGACCTTTCTGATGCACAGGATCCTCAAGCATGAGGCAAGTGCAGAGCATACTCAGTTTAGAAATTTTGAGGTGAGCGTATCATTTTTAATTCGAATAATTTCTTTGATTCCTAGAAGAGAGAAAGAGGTTTAGGGAAACATAATGTATAGAACTGAAGTTTTTATTTCAGATTGGCTCCCCTTACAACTGAGAGTAAATGTGCTTTTTATAGAGGATCATTGAGAACAGGACCTCTCGAATGATCATATCACATGGCACACCCTTTTTGGAAAGCAAAGCACGCCGATCAGGACTTTTATAAAAGGTAAAGCATACCTATAATGACTTTAACAAAAGTAAAGCATACCGACAAGGACTTTAACAAAAGTAAAGCACACCGACAAGGACTTTAACAAAAGACAAATGGGAGTCACATGGATAGTTGTATCAAAAGCTTGTTCATAAGTCGTTATCATGGAGTGGATGGATAACGAGATGGTGACACGTCTCTTGTGTCTTTTTCATATTTTCGTTTGTGCCGACGGATTTTTCGTTGGTTGAGGTATGCCTCTGCTTGTTGGTATTTGTCTTCATCAGCTTCAGTCATGGGCTGAGATGTAGATGCAGCAGGAGAGGCTGGAGTGGTGACAGTGTAATGGGGATTTTCAGTATGGAGAAGGGACTGAAAGTCTTCCCATGGGTCCTGAGCATCTTGGAATAAGACATTGGTGTAGTCAGGACGTTGTTCCATGACAAGGATTCCCTGAGGACTTGAACTTGAACCCGGAGTACAGCCTTGTGTTTTGGGAATAACTTCAAGGGTGTGTGATGGTCCAATAGAGGTGTGGTGAATGTTTATGGCTGGTGGAGGAACATTGTTAAGTTCCATGAGATAGGCTTTGAGAACAGAGGAAACCGATGTATCATGGATGAGGGTATAAGGATGAGGGTAAGTTCTCCATTCATATGCCATGTCTTGTGTCCAGTAGTCCCGTGTTTCTGGATGCTGGAAATAAGGCATGTGGACAATGAAGACTGTAGTCCACATGTTAGCTTCTTGTTCTGGCATTTTGTCTAATCCATGAAAGGTACACAAATGTTGGAGTTGCTTGCGCCACCAAGTGAGTGGGGAATACCATTCAAAGGGTCCATAGTAGATCTGGGGAGAACTCCGGAGTGGTCAGGTGAGTCAGGACTGGTCTGATGGGAAAAACTAGCTTTGTAGCATACAAGGTTGTGAGACACCACATATACCAAAGCTCATCTTCGGAGATGGACAGAGAGGACAGAGTGAGGCCTGTGAGAAACAGGTGTTCCATGCAAAGATTAGGAAAACGGTCGGGTTTTTTGGTTTGAACATTGAAGAAGAACCTGTAAAGAAATTTCTTTGCAAAATCCTGCAGCTGGTAAGCCGATTGGAAAGAAATGTTCATGGGAATGTTTCTCTGGGTGAGAGCTTTGAAAGGAAGTTGGCGATTCATAGCTATGACAGGGATGGTTTGGATTGAGGAAATGAGTGATGGTTTATTTATAGCTGGACGTGTGAGGAAATCTGGAATGAGGTTTTGGTTGCCTTTTATGTGTTGAACAGTGAAGTCATACTTAGCAAACCAGGTTTTGAGGCTGAGTAATTGCTTGTCAGGGAGCAATTTGTTCTTGAAGTCAAAGATGCGGGGAAAAGAAGAATTATCCATGTTGATAAGGAATTTATGGCTGATGAGATGGAATTCAAATTTTTTAATTCCGTACTTGACTGCCAAAATCTCTTTGTAGATCACATGGTAGTTCTTTTAAGAGTCTTTGAATTGACGCACGCCATTGATATCTTCAAGGAGAATGGCACTCCAATAATCATCGCTGGCATCAGTCTGGAGGATGCGTTGTCCACTTGTGGGAATTCAGAGTGGAGGAGGTGATTGTGCTATCACCTTGAGCTGCTTGACAGCTTCTGTTTGAGCAGGGCCCCATGAGGGGCACTGTTTTTTGAGCATGCGTGACAGCTGGCTAGTGTGAATTGCAACTTTTGGGACAAAATCACGGACATAATTAACAATCCCGAGGAATTATTGTATCTGCTTTCTGTTGAGATGTGTGTTCGGAAATAATAATTCAATTACAATATGTGGACCAGGCTGATAGTGGCCGTCTTTAATCACCATGCTAAGAAAGTCAATTGATTCCTTTCCTATGCTGCTTTTCTTTTCGGAAAGCATGATGCCATGTGCCTGCACAATGTGAAAGAAATCCAAAAGGAGCTTCTGGTGGCTCTCATGGTCAGAAGAAAACAACAAATATCATCAATGTAGACCAATGCATGATGAAGAATAGGACTAAAGATTTTTGTCATGGCTTTTTGAAATAAGGAGGGAGCGACTTTAAGACCAAAAGGCATAACAATCCATTGATAATGGGCATCAGGGATGCAGAAGGCAGTTTTGTGACGGTCAACTGGTGAAATACCAAGTTGCCAAAAACCAGCTTTCAAATCGAACTTAGAGAAGATACGAACCCCTTGAAGATGGACAAACAGGGTCTGGATTCTGGGAAGGGGAAACTTATCGTCTTTAAGAAAAGAATTAAGTGGCTGGTAATCAATAACTAATCTCTTTTTTCCACGAATTAATTCAGATCTTTTTTCAACATAAAAGGCTTGACAAGCCCAATCTGAATCAGTAGACTCAATAAGACCTTGTTGGAGTAACTGACAACATTCTTGCTTGGCAAGCAGGAGGTCTGAAGGAGACATACCCGGGTGTGATGCTTTTGTGGGGTTTATGTCTTCATTGAGTTTGAAGGGAAGGTGAATGAAGAATTGTTCATTTTTCCAAAGAGGTGAAGGATGGTGGAACTGTGAATGGTTTTCTGGACAGAACTCTAAGAACTTTTGTGAGATATGACTGTATGGAGATGGTGTTTATGAAAGGGCATACAGACGGAGAGTATTTGTATAGGGTAAGAACATTTGTTTGTAGCGAACTCTAGAACTGCTGAGGAAGAGGTTTTTAACCAAATGAAGAATGTCAAAACCTATGAGTAAATCTTTATCTGGAAGTTTGGAGGCTACAATCTTTTTCCAAATTATACAATTCGGAAAGAATTGAATACCAACGGGTTTCTTGGTAATCAAAGTTGTTTCAAAAGTTTCACCATTAACTGCTCTGAAAAGTTTGGAATGGTGTTCCCAACAATCGGGGGGAAGAACATAAGGATCAATCATACTGGTGTCTGCACCAGTGTTAATAAACCCGATAACAGGAACAAGTTTATGGTATTTAGAAGGAAGGATGGACATCTTGAGAGAAGGTCTAGGAATGGTGGAAACATGGTTGACAGTTTGAACTGTAGAGATGACGGAAATATCGTCAGAATCAGAGGATTCTGCTATAAGGAAAGCAGTTTGGTCATCTTGAGCTGACTGTTCTGAAAAATTTGATTCGACATCCTCATTCTCAGATAACAGAGAAGAATGTTGAAGATGTTGGATAAGACGAACAACTTTGGCAGATTTATGGGGACAATTTCGGGCAAAGTGACCGCGTTTCTTACAGACGAACCAACGGTTGGATTTTTTCTTTCGGTACTGAGAAACATCTTTCTTTTTTAAATACCAAAAAGGTTTTTTGGAGGTGAACTTTCGATGGAAGTGTTTCCGGAAATGTCGTTTCTTTGTGGTTGGACAAACACATTTCTTTTCATCCTTACACTCGATTAGTGGCTATGAGTTTTCTTTGAGGTAAGGTTTTTTACAAGCTTCAGAGAAAGGTTTCTTGTCTTCCATGAGATCTTTGAAGAATGCTTTTTGTTCACAGATTTTATCAAGAGATAGCATGGCCATTTGGAAAATTTTTCCTAGAGAGATATCAGTTATGCTCAGATTAGTGGCTATGAGTTTTCTTTGAAGATCAGGTTGTAACTCAGAAGGAAGAGAGGCTATGAAGACATGTTTAAGAGATGGCTCATTGAACCCATTTAGCTTGTAGAATAAAATACTCATTCTTTTGTAATGAGCATCCAGAAGGTGTCTTTTGAGAGAACAACATTTCATCTGATGGTATTCTTTTCTGTCTGCTTCTGTGGAAGCAGTTTTTTCACCGATGAATTGCTCACAAATAATACTGAGTGCTGTACCAATCGGAGATTCCATGAATTGGAGCTGTCTGTATTCTCCTAAGCTTTCTAGCCAATCTCATAAAGAACCCGTGGAGCGGGCCATGAATTCACGAAGAACGGCTTGAGGTTGAGCATTAGGCTTGGTACCTTGGAGATCAATCCAAGCAGCAAATTCTTGAAGTCTAGCCGCCCATTTGTGACGGGGAATGTCATCAAATGTAAACCAACATGCTGAAGATGGTTTTGTTGAGTGTTCATGAACTGGTGGCGGTACTGGGTCTGTGTGAGAAGCTTGGTCAGAAGGATTGTCATCAACATTAGGTGCACTTGGATCTGCAGTTTCAGTGGCCATTAATATGCCTGTAATGTCAGCATATTCAGACTAAGAGTCAGTGAAGGTTTTTGATGAGTCATAGGTTGAGGAGGAAGTTGAGTGATTTGTTTCAGGCTTAGAAGAGTCGGAGGAATCTGAAGATTGGGTCTGGACAGTATGATAGTGATACTGGTCCATTGGGCTTTTATCTTTTTTAAGAGGCTCTGGAATGTCTTGTGGTGATTCTTCTGGAGGAATTGTAGAGGTTGAGGATGAGAAAGTGGCATTTGGACGTGGTTCGGAGATTTTGACTTTAGATCGTGATTTTTTGGGTGAAGATGGTTGAAGGTGGGAGAAACCAAAGAACTGATTATAAACAGGTGGGATGGTGTGTAGAAAGGTGCATAAGTTTCAAAGAACGGAGGAGATATGGGTGTAGGTTGTGGTTGAGTAAAAAGGGAAGGTCGAGTCTTTTCAGCATCAATTCTTGACAATTCGGCTTTGAGTTTTCTGATCTCAGCTTCTTTTTTGTTGAACTCTGGACCCCAAATGTGGTTGTTGATCATTCGTCAGAGATCGGTGTCGAGTTCGGAGATCCGATCTTGGAGATGTATATACATCTGATCAAGACGACTGCTGATTGAATCAACTTTAGTCTCAGTCTGAGAGACTTGACTGGCAACACGATCAATTTTCTTACCAAGTTGTTGAAGAGTTTGATTTTGAGCACTGGCGTTTTTGGTTTGCCAGTTTAAAACAGCTTCATACTGTTTTGGCTCCTCAGGTTGCCCAGAGGCTGTAACTGGAGATTGAACAAAAGGTTTGGATGTAACTCGGGTTTGTGTGTCCGTCTGTTTTTCAAGTGGAGGAAAAGATTCCTCATAGGAGTGGCTTGAAAACATAAGGCAAGATCTGATTGGATGGACAAGAGGTTTGGGATCTGGTGGAGGATGTGGAGGAAAAGGTTTGTTATACCAGAACTACAATAGTTAAAACTGTACTTTGGACCAGTAGTCCGCAAGTTCGAGTTTCCAGCCGATATACCTTTGTAATAAAAAAAAACCTTTAAAACATTTTTCTCAGGTTATACAACCCAAAACAGACTTTCTTTGAGTCTAAGACAGGGTACCAAACCAGATAAGAAATGATCGAAAGTTTTCTGATGCACAGATCCTTATAAAAGGCAAGTGCAGAGCATACTTCCTTAAGTTTTCAAAATGAACAAATTTAATCCTTTATCCTTTTTCTTTCTTAGAACTTCATTTGCAGAGAGAGAAGGGAGAGTTTAGAAATTCATGAAAGAAAGCACACGAGTTTTTATTTCTGGAAAACTTTTATATCTTACAAGCAAGGGGAGAATCCTTTATATAGGAGAATTCTCAGCGAAGATAGGACAGGACCCCTATCTTTTTTCAAAAGCAAAGGTAAAGATACGACAACATAGATCATGACTTCTCAAGTGATAATGACCTATAGCACACCTTTTTAGAAAGCCAAGCCCATCGATCAAGACTTTGACAAATGGACAAAAGATAAAGCATGCTTACAAAGACTTTTACAACTGGCAAAAGCCAAAGCGTAAGGCAAGCCAAGACAAAACCATAAAGTAAAACATAATTATTACAACAAGACAAACTACTTTATTGAAAGCAACAAGACAAACAACTTTATGGAGAGCAGAGATTCATGTACTCGTCTTCGGATGAGCTTTCGGTCTCATCTGGGTCCGTATCACCGGAGTGAGGATGCTTTTGGAAGAAAGTTTTGGAGAGCTTTGGATGCTTACAGGAGGGACCACGGCATGGTGGATAAGGGCAATTATAGTCTCTGGGAGTACACTTTGGAGTATACTTAGGGGAAGTTTGGGTGGCTTTGTCAACTTTGGATGGTTGAGCTAGTCGTTTGGAAGGTTGGGTGGAGGGTCCTGGTTCAGAGGGTCCAGGTTCATCCATTGTTGGTTGGGGAAACTGGTGAAGGTGTTGGCTCAGAGGAAGGAAGTCTTCCCATGGGTCTTGTGAGTCCTGGTAAAGGAAGTCAGTGTAGTCTGGTCATTCTTCTTTAATGATGATGCCAGTGGACTTAGGTTTAGATATGGCAGATGGAGTGGGTATCATGAGAACGTCATGTTGGGGACCTAAGGAGGTGTGGGAGATATCTTTAAGTGGCGGAGGTTGGTGGTTTAATTGGCAAAGGTAATTGTGCAGGACGTCTTGTATGTCATTTTCAATAACAGCTATATGTGGTGCAGTGAACCATTCATATACCTGATCTTGAGTCCAAAAGAGATTGGTGTCTGGATGTTGGAAGTATGGCCTGTGAATAATAAAGATTGAGGTGAACAATTGTGCTTTAGGGGCAGGCATACGGTCAAGGTTGTAAATTTCTGACAGTTGTTGCAATTTCTTTCTCCACCATGGGATGGGGGAGAACCATTCAAGTAGTGTCCAGGTAAGAGAGGTGGCGTTATCTGGATTAAGGAGGTGGTCCAGAGTGGGAGAAATGGGGAGGACTAACTTGGTTGCATAGAGGACTGTTAAGCACCAGATGTACCATAACACATCTTCAGTGGTGTCTCTGGTCGGATCAAGGGTTAAACCTGTAAGGAACATATATTTCTGGGTGGAAAGTGGAAAAAGGTAGGCTTTCATGAAAAAGCGAAAGAGAGCTTTTCTAGCAAATTCTTGGATGGCGAAAACAGAAGAGAAGGTTTTGTGGAAGGGAAAAGTTTTCTTGGT
This sequence comes from Citrus x changshan-huyou, assembly GCA_039657385.1. Classification (NCBI taxonomy): domain Eukaryota; kingdom Viridiplantae; phylum Streptophyta; class Magnoliopsida; order Sapindales; family Rutaceae; genus Citrus; species Citrus x changshan-huyou. The sequence goes on from CM077549.1 coordinate 13,510,627, forward strand.
GAGAGCTTCTGGGGGTAGTGAGGTAGCCATGGAGATAATTGGAAAATGGTAGGTGGTGGAAAACAGGGTGAGAGTGTCTTGTGGTTTGGAAAGTCTAGAGAGCATATCAGGGATGAGGTTCTGGGATCCCTTTATATGCTTGACTGAAAAGTCATATTTGGAAAACTAATCTTTTAATCTGAGTAACATTTTTTCGGGAACAGTTTTACCTTTGAAATGAAAGATATTGGGGAAGGCTGAGCTATCCATTCGGATGAGAAAATGGTGTCCAATCAGATGATACTCAAACTTTTTGATGCCATTCTTTACCGCTAAGATTTCTTTAAACACGCTATGGTAGTGCTTCTGTGTTTCAGAAAAATGTCCACTAGCGTAAGCGATAAAGTGTTCCTTGTCATTGAGTTCTTCGAGGAGGATGGCACCCCATGATTCATCACTTGCATCTGTCTGCAATATACGCTTTCCGTCAGTAATCAACTTTAAAGGAGGCGGATTTTGCGCGATCTGTTTTAGGGCAGTGACAGCAGCTGTGTGGTCAGCATTCCACTCTGGGGGCTGTTTTTTCAATAAAGCCGAGAGCTGATGAGTGTGATGGTCCACATGTGGGAGGAAATCACGGATGTAATTGATAATGCCGAGAAACTGTTGGATTTGCCTTTTGGAAAGTTGCTGATCTGGAAAGTGAAGCAATTCTTGGGCAATGTACTTTCCTGGCTGGTAGTGTCCATCTTTGATGATCATACCAAGGAATTCAATATTATCTGTAGCAATGGTGCTTTTCTTGGCCGATAACATGATTCCATGACTTTGGATAATATCATAGAATTGAGTTAACAGCTGGCGATGGTCATCATGTGAGCCTGAAAAAAGCAAGATATCATCAATGTAAATCAATGCATGATGCAGGATAGGCTGGAAGAGTTGAACCATGGATTTTTGAAAAATAGATGGGGTAGTTTTGAGACCAAAGGGTAGGACGGTCCATTGGAAATGAGCATTGGGAATACAAAAAGCGGTTTTGTAACGTTCGGAGGGTTCAATGCCTAGTTGCCAAAAACCAGATTTTAAATCAAATTTTGAAAAGATCTGGGCATTTTTGAGAAAATTGAACATGCTTTGTCGGCGAGGTAAAGGGAATTTGTCATCTTGTAAAAACATGTTTAATGGCTGGTAGTCTATGACTAGGCGTTTCTTTCCTCGGACAATTTCAGAATGCTTTTCAACATAAAAGGCTTGGCAAGCCCATTGAGAACTTGTGGGCTCAATTAAACCTTGGGCTAACAATTGTGAACATTCTTGTTGGGCTAGGAGTAAGTCAGAAGGACTCATTCCTGGATGGGTAGCTTTAGTTGGGTTAATGTCTTCATTTAGTTTGAAGGGTAACTTAATGAAGAAAGACTTATTTTTCCACAAGGGATTTGGATGGGTGAACTCAGAATGGGACTCTGGACAGAAACTCAAGAGTTTGGTTAAAATATTCTGGTAAGACTGGGGAATTTCAGACAAATGGTAGAGTTTCAGAATGTTTGTGAATGGTTTGAACATGGATTTGACTCGGATTCCAGTGGGAATGATTTGGAGGTGTCTGATCTGGTGGAGGATGTCAAAACCTATCAAGATATCCTTATTAGGAAGAGTTGAACCAATAACCTTGGTCCAAATGACACAATTTGGGAAGATTTGAATACCAATGGGTTTTTTGGTAATCAAAGAGGTGGTGAAGAGTTTGCCATTGACAGCTTTGAAATGTTCTTCAGACTGGGTCCAATATTCTGATGGAAGAATATGGGGGTTTAACATGCTGCGTTGGGCACCAGTATCTATAAAACCAATTGCTGGAATGGGCCTTTGGAATTTTGAGGGCAAGATCTGGAGTTTGATGGATGGGATAGGAACTGTAGTATCAAGGGAGAGTAACTGTTGGTGGAAAATCACTTGAGACTGGTCACTGTCTGAGTCAGAGGAATTCTGTAGTGCGAACACTGTTTCATCATTGGGTTCATCTTGTTCAGAGAAATAGAATTCCAGTTCATCTTTGGCAGGAGAGTAGTCTGTAGTTGCTTGAAGATGTTCAACTAACCGGACGGATTTTTCTCTTTTATTGGGACAATTTTTGGCATAGTGGCCTTTTCTCTTGCAGATGAAACATCTGCTTGATTGCTTTCGTTTGAATTCTCTGGAGGAGGGAGATTTCTTTCTGAAGAATCGGTAGGGCTTTCGGGATCTGCGAGGTTTGGATGAAAATTCTAGATTTTTGAATTTCTGAAAATGCCGTTTTTTTCTTTAAACCGCAATCGCAATCCTTTTTCTTGTGGCATTTGATCTGCAAATAAGGCTTTTTGCAAGCACTTTGGAAAGGTTCTTTGTCTTTCAACAGTTCTTTGAAAAATTGTTTTTGCTCGCAAAGTTTGTCAAGACAAGTTTTGGCAAGCTGAAAGATTTTGCCAAGAGAGATGTTGTCTAGGGAAAGATTGGATGCTGTGAGTTGTCTCTGGATGTCGGGTTGGAGTTCTTCGGGGAGGGAAGCCAAAAAGACATGCTTTAATGTCGGTTCATTGAATCCATTAAGCTTATAGAACAGCAGGGACATTCGCTTATAATGGAAGTCAAGATCCTTAGCATTGAGGGAGCAGCATTTCATGTTGAGATAATCTCGTCTGGCAGCTTCAAAGACTGCAGAAGGGTCGCCAAGGAATTGATCATGAAGTACAGCAAGAGCACTTGAAACTTCTGGAAGGTCAACAAACTATAATTGGCGGTATTGTCCTAACGAATCAAACCAATCCCTTAGAGCACCCGTGAAACGAGTAGCAAATTCTCTAAGGACTGATTGAGTTGTTGCTCCTGTTCTTAGCATCTGGAGGTCAATCCAGACAGACATTTCATTGAGTTGGTCACGCCATTTATGAGATGGAAGATCATCAAATGTGAACCATGGACCATTTGATGATTTTTGACTGGGTGGATTGGGCTAGGCTGGAGAAGGTCGGTTTGTGGCAGAAGATTCAGGCATTTCTTCTTCAACTTCAGAGGGAATGTCAACATATGGTTATGTATGAGAGGGTTGGCCCTGGGTAGGTGGATCAGGTTGAGCCATCAGGATTTTGGTAATATCAGCATAGGATTTTTCAGAGTCACTGGTGGATGCTGAAGATTCTGTATTAGTTTCGGTAGGGCTATCAGAAACAGCTAGATTTGAATCAGAAGTTTGGTTATCGGTAGTAGAAGAGTGGTCGACTGTATGAGCAGTAAACTGGTGCATGGGTTCTTTATCTTTTGATTGGGTAGGGACTGATAAAGGAGCTGGTGGTGATGTTGGTGTAAAAGTAGGAGATGGTTGGCCAGGGATGGTCAGAGAGGAAGGATGAAGAGGGGCAGGTCGAGGCTGCGGTCTAGGATTGGGTTTAGGTTTAGGTGGTGGTGGCAAAGGATTGTCTCTGAAAAGAGTATGAGTCATACCAAATAACTTGGAAGGGTCATATTGTTTAATAGGAGAAAGCATAGAGGCAAAGGGATGATAAGTTGGACCGATGGAAGGGATAGGAGGAGATGTGGTAAAGAGGGTAGGTCTCTGTTTTTCAGATTCAATCGGGGCAAGTTTAGCTTTTAAGCGCCTGATTTCCCATTCTTTTTGGTCATGGCTCGTAACTTTGAATCGAGTTGGCCAATTCGGGAGTGAAGATTTTGGTGGATCTGCTGCATCTGTGCAATGATGGAGTCAACCTTGGTCTCAATCTGTTCAGTTCGCAAATTGATGTGCTCAACTTTTGAATTGAGATGCAACAAAGTATCATTTTGGGCCCTGGCATTTTGAGTTTGCCAGTTGAGGACTGATTCAAAAGGTTTAGGGGGCTCCAGGTGGCCAGTGGAGGTAATAGGTGAAGGGATAAAGGGTTTGGACACAACATGTCGTTGAGAATCTGTATGGGGTTCCAAAGGAGGAAAGGAAGAAGAGTAATCGGAAGAGGTAGAGGAAAACATCATACAAGCCAGTGGTTGGACGATAGGTGTTGGGTCTGAGAGTGGTGATGGGATCTCAGAGTTGCAATGTTTGGCAATCCATTTGAGTTCTTTTCGGTAAATGGGTAATGGAGCTGGTGGAGGTGGAGGATCTGATGGTGGTTTAGGGTTACAGTGGTGACATGGGACATGAGGTTTTTTCTTTTTGGGTTTCTTTTTCCTTGTGGTTGCATAATCATCGTCTTCTTCCCAATCATCCCAGCAGGGACAATTTGGGTCACACATGCCTGAACCAGGGGCATCCCATAGGAAATGGCCATTGTGTTTGGCTGGATAAATAGGGTAACCTTCAGAATTAAACCCTGTAATGGGCAGATCTTCCTGAGTTGTCTGAACAGCTGTGATCATTGAAGAATAAGTAAAGAAGAGCCGAGGAGGCTCTTGTGGAGCACTGGGAGGTGGTTTAAAAGTCATTCTGACTGTTCCATCGTGTCGTCTTTCAAACATACTTTCAGATGTCTGAATAGGAGCTGTATTATTGTGGAACTATTCATAGTTGGAGATCCATTCAAGAGGCATAAGCTTTATGAGCTCATGATGTGGAATTTGTCTTGGGATCTGGATAATTGTCGGGATCTGGTCGGATTCTGCTAACACCATGAGGGTGTCAGAGTGGTGTTCTGGAGTGGGTAGATCTAAGGCATGATTTTGAAGCCTGTAGACCAGTTGGTGGTGTAAGGTAGCAATTTTGGCAGAAGAAATTTGTTCAGCACCTTGAATTTGGATTTGGACCTTCAAGGTTGTGGGCAAGTTGGGATCTTGGAGAGAAAGGTTGAAGTTTGGGTAAAAGGTAAGTAAAACACTTCCTGCATGGAGGGTGGTAAGGACAGTGCCAATAACAGCATCTTGCTACTGTTTAAACCGGGTATCAAGCATAGCAAGGCGAGTTGTAACCGGTAATCCTTTTCTCCCATGAAGGGTAAGGATTAATCTGATGCCTCCAAGATGGAGATGGGTAAAACCTTCTCGTTTCCAGTTGGAAATCAATTCTGAGGGTATGTCGAGAGTGACATATTGCTCATTGATCCAGGCGAGAAGACTGGATATATTCTTTAGGGTGAGGTCTTCGGGTGGATATGAGAGTACGAATACTGCGGGTAAAAGAACTGGGGCGTTTGTATAGTTGGTAAGGGCTGAGAAGAGGGTAAGAAGATTCATTGATTTGGGCGGATTCAGGGATGTAGGAGTATTCTACAAGGTTTTCAATTTTGTTGGCGGTATGGGAAGTGCATGATTTCGGTAAGGAAAGAGTAGAAGAAAGAGTAATAGGAGTGGAAGGAGTCGAAGATGAAGTGGAAGCCATGAATGAGAAATTCTCTCTGCGCCTGAAGTCTATAGATCAAAATAGAATAAAGACATAAATCATACCACTTTGAGCTTGAAAAACGAAGATTGAGAAAAACTTTCAAGGACGAGTATGGCTCTGATACCAGTTTGGGCCGAAGCCTAACTCAGCCCCAAAAGAGCTTTCAAAGGGTGAGGACTGCCCAGCACTTATAAGCTAGCACACAGCCAGGATCCCAACCGATGTGGGATGAGGTGCTTATCTTTCACACACTCATATTCCCCCCGGTGAACACCTGGGCTCTGATACCAGTTTGGGCCGAAGCCTAACTCAGCCCCAAAAGAGCTCTCAAAGGGTGAGGACTGCCCAACACTTATAAGCTAGCACACAGCCAGGATCCCAACCGATGTGGGATGAGGTGCTTATCCCATCCACAAGAAGATGGTGGATAAGAAGATTTTTTCTTCTTCTTTTTCTTTCTCCGCATAACTTCCAAATCCTCTTCAATATCCGTATCATCCAGGCAAGGACAATCTGGATTGCACATATGGGCTTCAGGAACATCCCATATGAAATGACCATTGATTTTATCTGGATATACTGGATACCCTTCGGAGGAAAAACCATGAATAGGAAGTTTCTTTTCTTGACCAGTTTGAACTGCTGTGATCATCGCAGTATAGGAAAGCTGGGGACTGTCTGAAACATGGTTGGTGTCAGGAGTTTGAAAAGACAGTTTGACTTGACCATCTGGTTGTCTGTCAAATGTGGCTTCTGTGGTTTGTATTGGTTCAGAATTTTGGTGAAAGTGCTCATAGTTGGTTAGCCATTCAAGAGGCATGAGCTTGAGCAATTCTTGTTTCTGGATTTGTTTGGGGATTTGAATGATGGTTGGAATTGTGTCTGTGTCAGCTAATATCATCAAGGCATCAGAAGTAGTGTATGGTGTGGGAAGATCTAGTGCATGATTTTGTAATCGATACACTATTTGATGATGGAGGGTTGCAATCTTTGATGTGGGTGTTTGTTCTGCTCCTTGGAGTTGGATCTGGACCTTAAGAGTTGTTAGAAGATTAGGGTCTTCAAGAGAGAGGTTGAAATTTGGGTAAAAGGTTAATAAGACACTGCCAGCATGGAGAGTTGTCAAAACGGTGCTGATAACAGCGTGTTGGTACTCCTTGAACCTAGTGTCTAGGAGAGCAATTCTAGCTGTGACAGGTAAGCCCTTTCGACCATGGAGAGTGAGAATTAATCGTACACCCCCAAGATGGAGGTGCGTGTACCCTTCTCGTTTCCAGTTGGCGACGAGATTCGAGGGTATTTCCATAGTGACATATTGTTCACTCTGAGAGGCTTGTAAAGCACACTGATCTAGTCTAGATGACTGAATATATTCTTTTGGGATGGGTCTTTTAGTGGAGATCAGAGTTCGGATACTTCTAGTGAAAGAAGTTTTCTGTTTGTAGAGATTGTAAGGACTCATGATAGGAAATTGGGACTCATTGATTTGAGCAGATTCTGGAATATAGGAATATTCGACGAGATTCTCAATTTTGGAGGCTATGTGCTTAGAACATGATTTGGGAAGAGATAGAGTAGAAGAAAGAGAAATATGAGATGAAGATGATGTAGAGGTTGAAGATGTGTTTGTTTCCATGGTTTAGGAATCTTTTTCGAGGAGATCAAATAAGATTATTCAAATTCCTAATGATACCACCTCAACATGAAGTGTGGCTCTGATACAACTAATACACAAATGTCAGAATGAATTAATTCTGAAACTTGTGTATTTCTTTCAACTTTTTAAAAAGGTTTTTTAGTCAATTTTGCTTGAATGCATATCATCATAGGACATCAAGCCATGCTTAGACATATATTTTAAAGATCTGAAGTTTAAGTAGAAAAATTCTCTTTATTGATAATTAGTTCAATATATTCATTTATCTGTGTTGACTTAGGGATGTAAGAGTATTCAACAAGATTTTCAATTTTTGAAGCAACATGTTTTTGACAAGAACGAGGAAGAGAAAGAGAAGACGAGAGGGAGATATGAGAAGCTCCAGAAGTTGAGAGAGTATACAGACGTTAAACATCTGTATAAGACAAAAACATTTGTTTGAACTTGATTCCAGTTGGTGTGATGTGAAGCTTTTTAACAACCATCCCTTTTCACCAAAACTCAATCTTTACCCATTCCTGCCAGGAAAGAATTCCATCAGATGAAATGTTGCTTCCTCAAACGCAACAATTTAGAGACACATTACAAGCGGATGAGCATGCTCTACTACAAACTCAATGGATTCAATGATCCAACTTAAGGCTTTTACATAAAAGATTTGCAAATACAAGAATTTTTCTAATTCCTAGGATGTGAAAAACTTTTTTCCAAGAACCTTTCTAGATTTATGATTTTCCATTAATACTATCACGCTACAACAAAAATGGGCAGTTTTGACCATATTTTTCCGAGGGAACCAAAAATCCCTAAATATAATAGAATTTATTTTAAGCTATAATAATAATATAAAATATTTAGTTCTAAGTAATGATGACATAAGTGACGATGTAAGAGAAGTATGTAGAGAAAGTTAAGAATTCTAGAATTTAGTAAGTTATTTATGAAGGTTAATCTCAACCATTGATCAAGATTTATGATGGCAAAATCCTAGCCATCCATTAGTCCTAAGAAATCCTATAAATACCCCCTACCCCCTTTCATTTTCAATGCAACCTAAAAATTTCATTATCTTCCTAAGTCATAATATCAAGAGTAGAGAAATCCTTAATTTAGAAAGGTCTAGAGAAATCAAGGTCAAGAGGTAAGTAACACTTCAACTGCAATGTATGGACAAAATTCTTTTCATATTTAACTTCAGTTTTAACCATTCCTTTATATTGTGATGGCTATTATGATGTGATTAGTTATGATATAAATTCTTATATGGTTGGCTATGCCACCTAATCTATGATACTTAATTACATTATGGTCGGCTATGCCGCCTAATCTATGATACTTAGTTACGTTATGGTCAACTCTACCGCCTAAGCTATGATACTTAATTATGTTATGGTCAGCTTTGCCACCTAATCTATGATACTTAGTTATGTTATGGTCAGCTTTGCCACCTAATCTATGATACTTATGCTTAATTATGCTATGGTCGACTATGCCGTCTATATTAAAGAATCTTGTTCTTAAATAGTGTTGTGTGTTGAGTCTGTTATGCATCTAGGAACTTCAAATGTTATAACATAAGTTGCATTGGATACGTGTATATCATGGATTACATTATGAAGAAGATGTTTCAGAAAATGAATTTATGAAAAATAGGTGGTTGTACTATCAAGTGGCAAAGTTTCTAAGGAGGGCAAGCCCTCAAAGCTAAGTAAAAAGAAATCTTTTGGGGACAATGATATGTAACACCCAAAAGATCAACTAATAAGGCCCAAGGGCATAATGTTTAAAGAGTTTAAGTGCCAGCCTTGTAGTGCAACATACCTAGGGCCTTAATAAAGTTGTTTTGTAAGTTTCTTTTAAAAACTTAATATGAGTTATGCATGCATCCAAGTGTTATCTTACTGGGCATTAGCTCATAAAGTCCTTACATTGCAGGTAACAATAAGTAGGATAATTGTTACCTGGTGCATTAATAAGAAATATTTAGCCCATGGTGCATGTTGATGCAAATCCAGATACCCAAGTGCTTCATTTCAATAGAATTCGTTTTAATTTATTCCTGCCATTTTAATTCCAACCACCCATTTAGAAAATTAATTCTACACATAATTAAAATCCACATCCTCGTGGGATCGACGCTCGTCACCATTAATCTATTCTACAATAGATTCGTGCAATTGTGAGTTCAATAAAATTTGCACAACATGTACTGTAACAGAGCTTAGGAAATCTTATAAGAAACTTGCACTGGTTAGAGTTAACAACCTCCTCTTTTGCTTTCACCCTTTCAATCAATTGGGTGGTCTATGGTTTAGGTACAAGCATGAGCTTGTTTATGAAGTTAAAAAATGCGAGGTTTCAAATCCAAATTGAATAGATGCCTCAGATTACTTTTAAATTCCAAATTTGAAAATGCCTTTTTCTTTCTTTTCTTTCTTTAATTGTCAATATAGCACAATAGAGTAATCAAATATGGTTTTAAAATTATGCAGGATAATATTGGAGAAGATGGAGACGGAGATGAAGAATAAACTGCAAGTAATGATTTGAATACTTGATGGAATATTGAAGATGAATCTGAGATGGTATCATTAGTAATTTGAATAATCTTATTTGATCTCCTAGAAGAAGACTTCCTCAACTATGGAAACAAATACAACATCAACTTCATCTCCTTCATCATCTTCATCCCAAATCTCTCTTTCTTCCACTCTATCTCTTCCCAAATCATGTTCTAAGCACATAGCCTCCAAAATTGAGAATCTTGTTGAATATTCCTATATTCCAGAATCTGCTCAAATCAATGAGTCCCAGTTTCCCATCATGAGTCCTTACAATCTCTACAAACAGAAAACTTCTTTGACTAGAAGTATCCGAACTCTGATTTCCACTAAAAGACCAATCCCAAAAGAATACATCCAGTCATCTAGACTAGATTAGTGTGCTTTACAAGCCTCTCAGAGTGAACAATATGTCACTATGGAAATACCTTCGGATCTCGTCGCCAACTGGAAACAAGAAGGGTACACGCACCTCCATCTTGGAGGTGTACGCTTAATTCTCACTCTTCATGGCAGAAAAGGCTTACCTGTCACAGCTAGAATTTCTCTCCTAGACACTAGGTTCAAACAGTACCAACACGCTATTGTAGGAACCGTTCTGACAACCCTTCATGCTGGTAGTGTCTTATTAACCTTTTACCCAAATTTCAACCTCTCTCTTGAAGACCCTAACCTTCCAACAACTCTAAAGGTCCAGATCTAGCTCCAAGGAGCAGAACAAACGCCCACATCAAAGATTGCAACTCTTCATCACCAAATAGTGTATCGATTACAAAATCATGCACTAGATCTTCCCACACCATATACTACTTCTAATGCCTTGATGATATTAGCTGACACAGACACAATTCCAACCATCATCAAAATCCCCAAACAAATCCAGAAACAAGAATTGCTCAAACTCATGCCTCTTGAATGGCTAACCAACTATTAGCACTTTCACCAAAATTCTGAACCAATACAAACCACAGAGGCCACATTTGACAGACGGGCAAATGGTCAAGTCAAATTGTCTTTTCAAACTCCTGACACCAAGCCTGTTTCAGACAGTCCACAGCTTTTCTATACTGCTATGATCACAGCAGTTCAAACTGGTCAAGAAAAGAAACTTCCTATTCATGGTTTTTCCTCTGAAGGGTATCCAGTATATCCCGATAAAATCAATGGTCATTTCATATGGGATGTTCTTGAAGCCCATATGTGCAATCCAGATTGTCCTTGCTTGGATGATACGGATATTGATGAAGAATTGGAAGTTATGCGGAGAAAGAAAAAGAAAAAGAAAAAATCTTCTTATCCACCATCATCTTGCAAATCTTTTTCTCAACAACCTCCACCAGATCCCAAACCTCCTGTCCATCCAATCAAATCATGCCTTATGTTTTCAAGCCACTCCTATGAGGACTCTTTTCCTCCGCTTGAAAAACAGACAGACACAAACCCGAATTACATCCAAACCTTTTGTCCAATCTCCAGTTATAGCCTCTGGGCAACCTGAGGAGCCAAAACAGTATGAAGCTGTTCTAAACTGGCAAACCAAAAACGCCAGTGCTCAAAATCAAACTCTTCAGCAACTCGGTAAGAAAATTGATCGTGTTGCCAGTCAAGTTTCTCAGACTGAAACTAAAGTTGATTCAATCAGCAGTCGTCTTGCTTAGATGTATATCCATCTCCAAGATCGAATCTCCGAACTCGACACCGATCTCCGACGAATGATCAACAACCACATTTGGGGTCCAGAGTTCAATAAAAAAGAAGCTGAGATCAGAAAACTCAAGGCCGAATTGTCAAGAATTGATGCTGAAAAGACTCGACCATCTCTTTTTACTCAACCACAGCCAACACCCGTATCTCCTCCGTTCTTTGAAACCTATACCCCTTTCTACACACCATCTAGACCTCAACAACCTGTTTATAATCAGTTCTTTGGGTTCTCGCACCTTCAACCGACTCCTCAACCATCTTCACCGAGAAAATCAAAATCCAAAGTCAAAATTTCATAACCAAAGCCAAAGGTCCCTTCATCTTCCTCTACCCCCACCATACCTCCCGAAGATTTGCCACAAGACATTCCAGAGCCTCTTAAGAAAGACAAAGACCCGATGGATCAGTATCATTATCATACTGTCCAGAACCAATCTTCTGACTCCTCTGAGCCAGAAATAGTCAATGAGTCAAACCCATCTGAATCCAACCCGTCTTCTTCAAACTCATCCGTAAACACAGACGAAACCTCAACTGACTCTGAGTCCGAATATGCTGACATTACAGGCATATTAATGGCCACTGAAACTGCAGATCCAAGTGCTTCTACTTCCACACCTATTGTTGAAGATCATCCTTCTAATCAAGCATCTCAAACAGACCCTATGCCACCACCAGTTCATGAACACTCAACAAAACCGTCTTTAGCATCTTAGTTTACATTTGATGACATTCCTCATCACAAATGGTCTGCCAGACTCCAAGAATTTGCTGCATGGATTGATCTCCAAGGTACCAAACCTAATGCTTAACCCCAAGCTGTTCTTCATGAATTCATGGCCCGATCCACGGGTTCTCTGCGAGACTGGCTAGAGAGCTTAGGAGAATATAGATAGATCCAATTCATGGAATCCCCAATTGGAACTGCCCTCAATATTATTCATGAACAATTCATTGGTGAAAAAACTGCTTCCACTGATGCAGACAGGAAAGAATATCACCAGATGAAGTGTTGTTCTCTCAAAAGACACCTTCTAGATGCTCATTACAAAAGAATGAGTATTCTATTTTACAAGCTGAATGGATTCAATGAGCCATCTCTTAAACATGTCTTCATAGCCTCTCTTCCTTCTAAATTACAACCAGATCTTCAAAGAAAACTTACAGTCACTATCTCTTTGGGAAAGATTTTTCAAATGGCCATGCTATCTCTTGATAAGATCTATGAGCAAAAAGAATTCTTCAAAGATCTCATGGAAGACAAAAAATCCTTTTCTCAAGCTTGTCACAAACCTTATCTCAAAATCGAGTGTAAGGATGAAAAGAAATGTGTTTGTCCAACCACAAAGAAACGACATTTCCAGAAACACTTCCACAAGAAATCATCCTCCAAAAAAACCTTTTCGGTATTTCAAAAAGAAAGATGGTTCTCAGTACCGAAAGAAAAAATCCAACTGTTGTTTCGTCTGCAAGAAACGCGGTCACTTTGCTCGATATTGTCCCCATAAATCAGCCAAAGCTGTTCGTCTCATCCAACATCTTCAACATTCTTCTCTGTTATCTGAGAATGAGGATGTCGAATCAAATTTTTCAGAACAGTTAGCTCAAGATGACCAGACTGCTTTCCTCATGGCAGAATCCTCTGATTCTGAAGATATTTCCGTCATCTCTATAGTTCAAATTATTAACCATGTTTCCACCATTCCTAGACCTTCTGTCAAGATGACCATCCTTCCTTCTAAATTCCATAAACCTGTTTCTGTTATCGGGTTTATTGACACTGGTGCAGACACCAGTATGATTAATCCTTCTGTTCTTCCATCAGACTGTTGGGAACACCATTCCAAACTTTTCAAAGCAGTTAATGGTGAAACTTTTGAAACAACTTTGATTACCAAAAAGCCCATTGATATTCAATTCTTTCCGAATTGTATAATTTGGAAAAATATTGTAGCCTCCAAATTTCCAGATAAAGATTTACTCATAGGTTTTGACATTCTTCATTTGGTTAAAAACCTCTTCCTCACCAGTTCTGGAGTTCGCTACAAACAAATGTTCTTACCTTATACATATACTCTCTGTCTGTATGCCCTTTCAGAAACACCATCTTCATACAGTCATATCTCACAAAAGTTCTTAGAGTTCTGTCCAGAAAACCATTCGCAGTTCCACCATCCTTCACCTCTTTGGAAAAATGAACAATTCTTCATTCACCTTCCCTTCAAACTCAATGAAGATATAAACCCCACAAAAGCATCACACCCGGGTATGTCTCCTTCAGACGTCCTGCTTGCCAAGCAAGAATGCTCTCAGTTACTCCAACAAGGCCTTATTGAGTCTACTGATTCAGTTTGGGCTTGTCAAGCCTTTTATGTTGAAAAACGATCTGAATTAGTTCGTGGAAAAAAGAGATTAGTTATTGATTACCAGCCACTTAATTCTTTTCTTAAAGATGATAAGTTTCCCCTTCCAAAACTCCAAACCCTGTTTGTCCATCTTTTCTTCAAGGGGCTCGTATCTTCTCTAAGTTCGATTTGAAAGCTAGTTTTTGGCAACTTGGTATTTCACCAGTTGACCATCACAAAACTGCCTTCTGCATCCCTGCTCCCTCCTTATTTCAAAAAGCCATGACAAAAATCTTTAGTCTTATTCTTCCTCATGCATTGGTCTACATTGATGATATTTTGTTGTTTTCTACTGACCATGAGAGCCACCAGAAGCTCCTTTTGGATTTCTTTCACATTGTACAGGCACATGGCATCATGCTTTCCGAAAAGAAAAGCAGCATAGGCAAGGAATCAATTGACTTTCTTGGCATGGTGATTAAAGACGGCCAATATCAACCTGGTCCACACATTGCAGTTGAATTATTAAAATTTTCAGACACACATCTCAACAGAAAGCAGATCTAACAATTCCTCGGGATTGTTAATTATGTCCGTGATTTTATCCAAGTTGCAATTCACACAAGCCAGCTGTCACATATGCTCAAAAAATAGTGCCCTCCATGGGGCCCTGCTCAGACAGAAGCTATCAAGCAGCTAAAGGTGATCGCACAATCCCCTCCTCCACTCTGAATTCCCACAAATGGACACCGCATCCTCCAGACTGATGCCAGCGATGATTACTAGAGTGCCATTCTTCTCGAAGAAATCAATGGCATGCGTCATTTCTGTGCACATGCAAGCGGACAATTCAAAGACTCTGAAAAGAACTACCATGTGATCTACAAAGAAATCTTGGCAGTCAAGTATGGAATTAAAAAATTCGAATTTCATCTAATCAGCCACACATTTCTTATCAACATGGATAATTTTTCTTTTCCCATAATCTTTAACTTCAAAAACAAGTTGCTCCCTGACAAGCAACTACTCAATCTCAAAACCTGGTTTGCTAAGTATGACTTCACTGTTCACCACATAAAAGGCAACCAAAACCTCATTCCAGACTTCCTCACACGTCCTGCTATAAATAAACCCTCACTCATTTCCTCAATCCAAACCATTCCAGTCATAGCTATGAATCGCCAACTTCCTTTCAACGCTCTCACCCAGAGAAACTTTCCCATGAACATCTCTTTCCAATCGGCTTACCAGCTACAGGATTTTGCAAAGAAATTCCTTTACAGGTTCTTCTTTAATGTTCAAACCAAAAAACCCGAACATTTTCCTAATCTTTGCATGGAACACCTGTTTCTCACAGGCCTCACTCTCTCCTCTCTGTCCATCTGTGATGATGAACTTTGGTACATGTGGTGTCTCACCACCTTGTATGCTACAAAGTTGGTTCTTCCCATCAAACCAGTCCTAACTCACCTTACCACTCCTGAGTTCTCACCAGACCTCCTATGGACTCTCCTTGAATGGTATTCCCCACTCACTTGGTGGCGTAAACAACTCCAGTAGTTGACTACTCTTCATGGATTAGACAAAATGCCAGAACAAGAAGCTAACATGTGGACTACAGTCTTCATTGTCCACAGGCCTTACTTCCAGCACCCAGAAACGCGGGACTACTGGACACAAGCCATGGCATACAAATGGAGAACTTATCCTCATCCATATACCCTCATTCATGACACATCTGTCACTTCTGTTCTCAAAGCCTACCTTATGGAACTAAACAATGTTCCTTCCCCGGCCACAGACATTCACCACACCTCTATTGGACCATCACACACCCTTGAAATTATTCCCAAAACACAAGGCTGTACTCCAGGTTCAACTTCAAGCCCTCAGGGTATCCTTGTCATAGAACAACGTCCTGACTACACCAATGTCTTATTCCAAGATGCTCAGGATCCATGGGAAGACTTTCAGTCCCTTCTCCATACTGAAAATCCCCATTATACTGTCACCACTACAGACTCTCCTGCTGCATCTACATCACATGACTGAAGCTGATGAAGAAAAATACCAGCAAGCTGAAGTATACCTCGACCAACGACAAATCTGTCGGCACAAACGACAATATGAAAAAGACACAAGAGACGTGTCACCATCTCGTTATCCATCCACTCCATGATAACGACTTATGAACAAGCCTTTGATACAACTATCCATGTGACTCCCGTTTGTCTTTTGTTAAAGTCCTTGTCGGTGTGCTTTACTTTTGTAAATGTCTTTATTGGTGTGCTTTGCTTTAGAATCATTCGAGAGGTCCTGTTCTCGATGATTTTCTATAAATAGCACCTTCAGCTTCCGTTGAGGGGAGCTCATCAAGAAATAAAAAATCCAGTTCTATACATTATGTTTCCCTAAAACTCTCTCTCTCTTCTAGGAATCAAAGCAATTATTTAGATTAATAATGATACGCTCACCTCCAAATTTTCTAAACTGAGTATGCTCTGCACTTGCCTTAAGCCTAAGGATCCTGTGCATCATAAAGGTCCTGTTTTTATCCTCCAAAATCGATTTTATAAAATGACGGTATTTTCTCACAACGTTCACCCTCTTTGAAGGCCCTGAGTGCCGAGTTTTCGGGTGGTATCATGAAAAACTATTTTCAACTATGATTTCGGATTTGGTATTAAATGGATAAGTGTATATCGGCTGCAAACCCGAACTTGCGGACTACTGGTCCAAAGTACAGTTTTAACTGTTGTAGTTCTGGTATAACAACGCCATCAAATTGAAGTACTTTCTTATCCAATTTGAGTATGGATAGTTTTAACGGATGACAAAGGAAATAGATAATCTATTTCTAAAACCATAATTTTTGAGGATTAATGTATATCTCCAATCACTTAATGCCAGGGGCAATTAATCAACAAAATTCGTTGGTATTTAGGTTCGATGGGAACGTATTTTCATCGACGTTGAAATTCCCTTGGAAATAGTTTATTACTGAGGAAAAAAATTTCTAGTTAATAACTGGAGCTATGGAATTTATTCTTATTACTAAGGGATAATATCCCTCGTTAGTACATATACTGATGAGAACCATCAAGGGAATACCATTAAAGCTTCAAGTGATCCTTTCCACATTCATGGAGGCTCAATTACAAGAGTTAGAGCCAAAAGGATGCAAGCTGCTTTAAATGGATTAATTGAGAAAATGTGGACTGAAAATGTAATTCAAGATGCAAGACATCATGAATTGGGCTTGGAGAGAAGACAAGGCATTGTTGGCTTTCAAGCTATTGGGCAACCAAATACACAATTTGGATCCCATGCAGAAAGGGAAAATTTGGAATACAACTGGTATTGATTTAGCCAGAAATAATGTGCAAGCTATATACCTTGGAAAGATAATTAAGTTAGCTTTCCAATGCATTTTACAGAGTTGGATTTGAAGTTCTCTAGAAGGAGTTATGACCAATTTATTACAGCTTGTTCGGGCTTTGGAATGCCAACGACTCATTTGTTTATTCAACATCATTTATTTGTTTTGTTTCAAGTTTGTCAATATGTTAGGTAAGTCTACCATCAATGATGGTGGGCTAGCATTAAATTTGTCAATGATAACATTAATTATGGTAGGCTAGCATTAAGTTTGTCAATGACTAGCATTAATTATGGTGGGTTGGTGAAAACTTTTAAAGTACCCTTTGACAAACCTATGCTTGGAGGGTTGTTCCAATATTTTCATTTGTATTTTTAGGATCTTGGGTTTCTTTTAGCCTATTTAAACTCGGCAACCTTGCTATGTAAGAGAATTAGAGATTAATGTTATTTGAATTTGAAAGAATTATTCTTTCTTTGGTTTTAAGAACTAGTGAACTTATCAAGAATTTGCACTCTTGTGGCATTCCAAATCTAGATTTATCACACACCTTCTCATCTACATCTTGAGTGTGGCGCCAATATTATTCTCTATACCCCTGGTTCATGTTTTCTTAAGCATTGGGTCAAGGTTTTGTTTGTCATAAATCTATTTAGAACTTTTCTTGGAAAGTTGAAACTTCAAATTAAGTGTGGATTTCAAAGTTTCATTGTGGAGTTCGCATCATATACCTATTACCAATAAAATTTTCCCTAGGAAATATTTTTATCTCATTGTCCTAAAAATTGTGCCGACGAGACTTTTTTATATTTTCGAGGGAAGTTTCCTGTGGTAGAAATTAATTTTCTCGAGGGCTTGTGGGATTTTCACCTTTAACGACAAAGCGTTTTCATGATGGACTCCGACGGAAAATTTCCCTAGGAAATAGTAATTACCAAGGGAAAGAATGTTTGCCTAGAGATTTTGTCCCTCAGTAAAGGCATTTTTGTTGTACTATCATTTCATCATATTTTATAAACTGTACTTTATCTTTACAGACATGTATATTAGCCCTAAAGTCAAGCCATTAGGCTGAGCTCTTAATTATTATTGCCATATTTAATTCAACGACCATGCCTATTTTCATTTAAGAAAAGATTGTTGTAAGGTTACCTTCTAAAGTTTCAGTCAAATTCACATTGTTTGATTTTTCAACAACTTTATCTTTGTCCTCATTATCTTTCATGAATATGAAATTTTAATAAAATGGCTTTTCTTACCACAATTAAAACAATGTCATTATTGTTTTCGTTTGAAGTTCTTTTTGAACTTCTCTTTCTTACCTAGTTTGAAGTTCTTTTAATGTTTTCTCTTTTCAATGTTATGCACATTAGAGGGATCATGGAAAAACATTTCTTATCCCAAATCTGGATTTTCTCTTTGAAATTCTAGTTAAACAACTCAAGAGAGAGTTAAATTGGGTTTTAAAAATTCTCCAATAATAAGAACCACATTCCATAACACCAATTACTAAAACTTAGGGATGGCAAAATCCTCCAGTAATAAGAACCACATCCCAAATGGGGTTAATTTTGAATAAGTTTTTAGGAATGGGGTGGGGCACCACCCAAAATTGCTAATTCAGTCTGATCAGTGATAGAGCGCAAATGACCCTCTTTGGGGTGGAGTATAAGCATGCAAACGACTCAATGCGCTCAAAGTCGATGAACCTCCCTCTCACCCTCGATATCATTCAGGGGGTGAATTTTGAATTAGTTTTGGGGAATGGGGAAAAATAATCCTTAAATTCTTAATGGAGTGAGGTTTAGTTTTGTACTCTCTGTCCCACCCCCACCCCAATCCCCATTATAGATAAATATTTTTGTAATTTTTATTTAATAAATTTTTTATCAATTACAATATTGGTTAATAACTTTTCTTTTTATTTTTACCTAATATAAATGGGATATAACTAAAAGAAAACCCTAAAATATAATTCTTATTCAACTTGAAAACATTGTTATGTTTTCTTTTTTTCTCTTGGAGATGTTGCTCTTTTTAAATATTTTTTAGTTTTAAAATCATTTTAAGATATTGTTTCATACTTTTGGAGATTTTTTTAAATACTTTATAATATGGTAATGATTTTATTTAAGTATTTAATCATGTATCTATACCAACTATAAAATAGTAAATGGAGCATGGGCTGGGGATGGGAAATCATTCCCTATCTCATTAAATTTATTGGAAAATGGGATGGGGAATGAAGGCAAAAATTTAATGGGGGTGGGGAATGGGGTAGGGCTCCCCACCCCCACCCCATCCTATTGCCATCCCAACCACAATCTGACAAAAACAAACACAACAAGTAAATTAAAGATATAAGGGTACAGGAAACAAAGTAAACCTATCTACATCCGTGCCTCCTAACAATCTAGGCTCAAGAATTCCACTAACAATTACCCCTATATCCTAAGACTTCAAAATGACTACAATTAAATTCAAAAGTGTCAATAAACCTTTATAAATTTCATGTATACATCCCACACTTTTTCACCCAAGTGTTTCCCACACTTACAATCACTCAATTGAAAAATTGAAATGAAGTTTACAAAGAGCACACTCGTCACAAGAGTATATAAGTGAGTGTTTAGCCCCAGTATGCGTGAATTTATATGGATATACAAGTGAAAGCTCAAAAGTGTATAAAATGATCAAGTTTCAGTTCAGACCAACCATAGACAATGATTTAGAGTTGGGTTTATAACAATAGTGCAAAACCAGTTTACCACTTTCATAAATCAGTGCACCGCTTTGTTCATGTTGCTAGTTACCACCAAGCTAGTCTGCCACTTTGAGTAAACTAGTGAGCCGATTACTCACTAGAAAACTTAATAATATTATAACAACCAGTTCATTGTTTTAGCTAAACTAGTCTATTGCTTTGGCTTATTCTAACTTTGAAACTTTTGCATTTTGGTCCACATTTGTAAGCTTTTATATAATTATATATGAAATAGGTCCTTTTGTAGATTTTCAGAAATAGTGTTAAAATTGTATAAATTTTAACAAATCAGCACATATGCTTTCAAGTGTGGAAAATATTTTCTTGGACAAAATACATCTATGAATGACATGATCATAGTAAATTTGAGCTTTAAATGCCTGACGATGCATAAATCTAACAAATTAATTTTAGAAGAATTATGAAAATGAAACATCATCCAAGCCAAGGTTCTTCACATTTAAGTCTTGATTTGATGAGCATGTCCTTAAATCTTTTGAGCTTGATCTCACATGAATGATTTTTTGAGCAAGAACTAATGAGATTCAAAAGCATTTTTTTCATATTAAGGTTTGTACCCTTTAGGTCAAACCTTCTGAATATGCAAATGCTTTTGTATATCTTCAAAATGAAATCTTCTCATTTGCAAAAGTTTCATAATCATTCTAATTTTTAGGCAATCTTACAACTATAGCCCCTGATTGGAATAATTTAAGAAAAATTATTTTTTGTTCTCGAGGCTTTAGAACAATTACTTGAAATTCATAGACTTAATCCATAGTAGATTTAAAAATATGAAGTTTTTTTCCACAAAGAGAACAATTACTGCATAGAAGGTGCACTTTGATAAAGCAAAATTGCAAAAAATAAAAAATGTATCATTGGCACCCTTTTGTTGATCTTGGGTTGATAAAGTTGATAAATTTCCCCAAAAAATTGTATTAGAGCCTACTTTTGGTTCATAGATCGATAAAGAAATAGTGTTAGAAGAAAGAGTAACAGGATTGGAAGGAGTCGAAGAGGAAGTAGAAGCCATGAATGAGAAATTCTCTCTGCGCCTGAAGTCTATAGATCAATAAAGAAAAAGACTTAAATCATACCATTTTGGGCATAAAAATTAAAGGTTTAGAAAACAAAACGTTTCAAGGACGAGTATGGCTCTGATACCATAATGAATAATATAGCTACACAGTATTAAATAGTTAGTTCAATTGTATCTATCACAGGCTCATGAATTTAGAGTTGGAGAACTCATAATATTAAAAAACAGAAACTTAAACATAGATCTTATTCTATTAATTAAAATAAAAAAAGAAGTTTCCAGAAATAATTTTTCATAGAACCGTTGATAAATATATTGATGAACTTTTATCTATCAAGAAAAAAGAAGAATATAACTGGAAAAACAAATGAATTAGAAGTAAATATTATCCTTCTATGCTAATAGTATATAAAGGATGCGAATCCCACAATGAAACTTTGAAACCCACACTTAATTTGGAGTTTCAACTTCCCAAGAAAGTTCTAAACATATTTAAGTGAAACAAAAACCTTGACTCAATGTTTAAGAAAAACATGAACCAGAGGTATAAGGAAGGATATTGACGTACTCAATATTTGGATGAGAAGGTGAGTGATAAGTTTAGATTTGGAATGCCACAAGAATGCAAATTCTTGATAAGTTCACTAGTTCTTAAAAGAACCAAAGAAAAAATAATCCTTCAAATTCAAATAACATTCATCTCTAATCGTCTTACATAGCAAGGTTGCTAATTTTAAATAGGCTAATAAAAACCACCCAAGATCCTAAAAATACAAATGGAAACATTGGAACAACCCTCCAAATAGGTTTGTCAAAGGATGCTTCAAAACTCTTCACTAACCCATTAATAAACTTAATGCTAGCCCACCATCATTGATGATTGACTTACCTAACACATTGACAAACTTGAAACCAAACAAATAAATGAAGTTGAATAAACAAAGGAGTGGTTGGAATTCCCAAGCCTGAACAAGCTGTAATAAATTAGTCATAACACCTTCTAGAGAACTCTAAATTTAGTTTTGTAAACTGCATTGAGAAGATAACTTAATTATCTTTCTAGTGGTATATAGCTTGCACATTATTTTGAATTTACCCTTCCTGCATTTGACCTAAATTTTATATTTGGCTGCCCAACAACTTGAATAATGTGCACAATGCTTTGTCTTCTCTCCAAGCCCAATTCATCATGTCTTGCATCTTGAATTGCATTTTCAATCCATATTTTCTCAATTAATCCATTTAAAGCAGCTTGTATCTTTTTGGCTCTAGCTCTTGTAATTGGGCCTCCGTGAATGCTCAAAGGATTAGTTGAAACTTTAATGGTATTCCCTTGATGGTTTTCATCATTCCCCCTCTCCTTAAAAGGACTTGTCCTAGAATCATCACCTACATCAAAAGGAGAAAGATAAAAAACATTCAAAGTAGCACTCACATTATACTCACCAGGAAGATCTAATTTGTAGGCATTGTCATTGATCAGTGTAACTTGGAACGCCTTTGTACTGGAAACCTCTCCTTTCTCATATGCACCCAAATCCAATCTCTAGGCTGAAAAACCACCTACTTACGTCCTTTGTTGGCTTAAGTAGCATATTGTCCTCTTTTCTATGTGTTCTAAGATTATTCAGTACTCATCAATAGGTAAAGGTAATAAATCCAAAGGAGTTAATGGAATAAAACCATATACAATCTCAAATGGTGAAAATTTAGTAGCTGAATGGACAGTTCTATTGTAAGCAAATTCAACATGTGCAAACATTCTTCCCAAGTTTTCAAGTTCTTTTAAATAATGGCACACAACAAAGTAGACAAAGTTTGTGGATGACAAGTAGTACCCAACTTATCCTACAAAGTTTTCCAAAAGTGGCTCAAGAACTTAGCATCCCGATCTGAAACTACGCTCCTAGGTACTCCATGCAATCTAACTATTTTCTTGAAAAACAAATTGGCTATGTTTGTTGCATCATCAGTTTTGTGACATGAAATGAAATATGCCATCTTTGAAAACCTATCAACAACAACAAAAATAGAATCCTTTCCCCTTTTTTATCTAGGTAAACCCAAAACAAAGTCCATAAAAATATCAACCCAAGGTTTGCTAGGTGTAAAAGGTTATACAGTCCATGGGGTAAAAACTCTAGACTTAGCATGTTTACAAGAGATACACTTCTCACATATTCTTTCAACATCGTGTTTCATATGTGGCCAAAAGAAGTGTTCTTTTAAAACATCTAAAGTCTTTGCAATGCCAAAATGTCCCATTAAACCTACCCCATGAGCTTCATGCACAAGCAATTCACGCAAAGAACTATTAGGCACACACAATTTATTTTCTCTAAATAAGAACCCGTGATGCCAAAATGTCCCATTAAACCTACCCCATGAGCTTCATGCACAAGCAATTCACGCAAAGAACTATTAGGCACACACAATTTATTTTCTCTAAATAAGAACTTACCAAATGCAACTTTCTCATAAGCATTAAACACATTAGCAAAATCAGGATCATTAACATATAATTCTTTAATGTACTCAAATCCTAACAATTTTGCATTTAATGTAGAGATAAGTGCATACCTTCTAGATAATGCATCAGCCACCACATTCTCTTTCCTTTGTTTGGATTTGACCGCATAAGGAATGGCTCAATAAATTCAACCCATTTGGCATGTCTCTTATGCAACTTACGTTCCCATTTCAAATGCTTCAAGGACTCGTGATCAGTGTGTATAACAAACGCTTTAGGTAGAAAATAGTGTTGCCAAGTTTCCAATGCTCTAAACAATGCATCCACTCAATTTCTCACTAAAATAGGCAATTGGACACCCTTCTTACATCAAAATGGCTCAAATACTTGTACCTGAAGCATCACACTCAATTTCAAAAGTTTTAGCAAAATCAGGTAAAACAAGTAATAGTGCAGAAACCAATTTCTCCTTGATTAGATTAAATGCCTTTTCTTGTTCACTACCCCACTTAAATCCCACATGTTTCTTCACAATTTCAGTTAATGGTGCAGCAAGGGTGCTAAAATCTTTCACAAATCTTCTATAAAAACAAGCCAAACGATGAAAACTTCTCACAATTTGTACAAAATTAACACTTCTTCAGATTAACATACAACTTTTCCTTTCTTAAAACAGTCAATACACTTTTCAAATGTTCAATGTGTTCTTCTAAGCTTTTACTATAGACAAAACATGGTTCATTAGCCTCATAAAAGTGCTGGGTGCATTCGATAACCCAAATGGCATCACAACCACTCATATAAATCATTTTTTTTTGTTTTAAAGGCAGTTTTCCGCTCATCTCCCTCTCTAATCGTAATCTGATGATATCCATTTTTAAGATCAATTTTACTAAACACACAAGAACCATGCAATTCATCAAGTCTAGGAATAGGATGTCTATACTTTACAGTGATTTTATTGATTGCACGATAGTCAACGCACATCATCTATGTTCTATCCTTTCTGGGTACTAGTAGAACTGGTACTGCACATGGACTCATGCTCTCCCTCACATATCCCTTTGCCAAGAGTTCTTTAACCTACCTTTGAAGCTCCTTTGTCTCCTCGGGGTTGCTTCTATATGCGGGTCTATTAGGAATGGTAACTACATGGATAAAGCCTATTTGATGTTCAATTCCCCTAATAGGTGGCAAGCCATTAGGAACTTCATTTGGAAACACATCATCAAAGTCTTGCAAAAGAGTCACAATATCACTAGGCAAAGAAGAGTTAAGCTCATTAGTATGTAAACAAGCCTCCTTGCACAAAAGCACAATGATAGGCTATTTTGAAAAGAATGCCCTCTTAACCTCGCTCTCTTTTGCAAACAAATTCACACTCTGCCTTTCTTTTCTCTCAACAATATTCTCATTTTTTTCTACCTTCTGTCATTTTCTTTTTTTGTATCACTCTCTTTTTGTAATGTTATTTGATCCTCATACACTTGTCTAGGTGTTAAAGGTACAAGAATGACTTGCTTTTCATTCATTACAAAAGAATATCTATTTAAGTAACCATCATGTGTCACACGCCTATCATATTGCCAAGGTCGACCCAAAAGAATGTGTCCAGCATGCATGTGTACTACATCACATAGAACCTCATCCTTGTATCTCCCAATAGAGAATGAAACCAGCACTTGTTTATTTACTTTAACTTCCCCACAATCATTCAGCCATTGTAGCTTATATGGCCTCGGATGTTTCAAAGTTTTCAATTTTAATTTTTCAACTAAACTAGTGCTAGCTACATTAGTACAACTTCCACCATCAATTATCATACTACATATCTTTGATGTGGCATCTAGTATGAAAGATGTTATCACGTTGTACCTCCGCATCCTCTTTTACTTGCATGTTGAGGGCACGCCTAGCAACCATCAATTTACCATCAACAGGATATTCTACACCATCATTAGCATCATACTAAATCAACTTCAAATCCCCCCAAATGTTGTGTGCATGTTTGTTAGTGTGTCCTTAGTAAATTTGGAAAGTTTGAGTTAATTTTGTGAAGTCTAGATAGGGTTATTAATTTAATCTTTGTTGCTGATCAGCTTTCTTGTTTGTGTGTTCTGTGTTAGTAACTTGTTAATTAGGAACAATCCTCTATGGGAATGAACCTTGCTTACATCTATACTCAATAATGATAATATTTAAGGTAAGGTTTTAACTGATACACTTTATAGTTAATCAAATGATGAGGGCAAAAACCAAGAAAATGAAGGAAGCATTAAATGGATTGATTGGGCACATCTCAAATTCATACCTTGTCCAAGATACTAATCTATCCAAATTAAGCATTCAAGAAAGTCAATGCTTTGTCAATATTATTCAAGCTTCTATATTTGATTGGGAGTGACTTGCAAGAAGAACAAACAAAACCTTATCAAATTAGAAAAAAAAAATCAAGTAAAATCTTTGTTTCCTAATCTGTTTTGAGAACAAGATCTTTTATTTGCTTTTCACTTTGGTTATATTTAGCAATATGGAAAACCTTATTCCATTAGTAAAATTCAACTATATAAACCCATGTAACCCTATTGGGAATTTTATGTCAAAGTTCATAATAGTGAGAGCTTTTCTCTTTGGTTCTTCAAATAACTTTCAGAACTTATCAAGATCTATCTTGTGGCTATCTTTATTGACTTTTCACTCATAATTTCTCTTCTTTGTGGTGTCAACCCAAATTTCTTATACAATTGGTTATACAAGATAAAGGGTCAAGGTGTTTATTTTATGGTTATTTGAATTTGAACTGGAACGATCTTTGGCAAAAGAACCTCATTGAGTGTAGGGACTCACTTTTCTAGGTAAGCTTCACATCTCAGACAATATGCTAACCAAGTTAATAATGGCATAAGAAATTTGTATTTTACCTTTACATTTGAAATTTGCATATCTCGGTGACAATAACATACTTCTTGAAATTTGCATATGAGGAAGGAATGGTTTCCTATTCAAAGGCATTCAAAACTACTTCTAAGGGGAGATGGGCCATTTTAAGTGGATAAATGACAATACTTATAAGTTGGATCTTCTACGTGAGTATAATGTAAGTGCAAGC
The DNA here is from genome assembly GCA_039657385.1 of Citrus x changshan-huyou. NCBI lineage: Eukaryota > Viridiplantae > Streptophyta > Magnoliopsida > Sapindales > Rutaceae > Citrus > Citrus x changshan-huyou. Next base: position 13,536,984 of record CM077549.1, read on the forward strand.
TTCAATGTCACTAATTTATCTCCTTTTGATGTAGGCAAAGATTTGAGTAGAAATCCTTTTCAGGAGAGGTGGAATGAGGAGAACTGATACAAACTCTATCAAGAACTGACATGATCATAATCAATTTAGTCTCCGACCCAATCCTCAATGAAAATACAAACCTTGGAATGCCAAGGAAATTCGATAAGTTCAAAGAGTTAGTTTAACAACTAAAGAGAATTAAATCTCTCACCAATTGTGATACAAACCCCATCAAGAACTGACGCGACCCTAATCAATTTAGTTCTGAATCTAAACCAGGAATGGAATGGAACCTCGACTCAATGCTTATTGAAAGCACGAACTTTGGTATGTGAAGATGCCACAATCAGCTATGGATGGTCTGATTGATAAGTCAAGAATTTGAACGCCATGAAAATCCGATAAGTTCAAAGAGTTCGTAAAGAACCAAAGAGAATTAACTCTCTCACCAATTGCATCAAAAACTTCTTTTTTTGTTTATTGAATATGAGTACAAGAATTTTTGGAAATAAATCCTAACCCAAGAATCAAATCTGAATCTAAATCTTCCCTAATAGGAAAGAATCTAAATCAAATCAGAATCCTAATCTAAGTAAATAGGAAAGAATTTAAACTAAATCAGGATCCTAATTGTCTTAAATGCCTTACATCAATTAAATGGAAACTACGCAATTAAAATAGAAATAACTGATTTGATTCCCTAATAGCCTCCTCAAGAAACGGGAAAGTATCTGAAAAAGGAAAATAATATATTTTCCTGCCATAATGTTTAAGCCAAATCCCTATTTCATAGAAGTGAGTATTTGGAAACTTCAAGAGCCTGAATCATGCATTTATCATGTGCGATTCCTTCAATGGGCCTCCACGAATTTGATTGGGCCCAAGTTGCTTGAATCAATCCATTAAGCGCTTCTTTGAATTTCTTTGCTCAAGCTCTTGTAACGGGTCCGCCAGGAACTCGAATAGGATCTGAATATGCCTCATCTTATGTGCTTGTGATAGTTTTGTTCTCAATCTCATTATTCCCCTCATCCTATGTCCTCAAATCATTAGCTGCATCAAAAGTACTCAAATAAGAAACATTAAAAGTAGCACTTATGTTGTACTTACGGGGCAAATCCAGCTTGCATTGTCATTTATCTATTCCAAGACTTGGAAAGGACCATCGCCTCAAGGCAATAACTTAGATTTCCTTTATTCTAGAAATTGTTCCTTGCTCATGTGTAACCAAACCCAATCCTCGGTTCAAAGACTAGCTTATGTCGCCTTTTGTTGGCTTGTTTAGCATATTGTTAAGTTCTTCGCTCGATGTTGAACTTCGCCATCTCATGTATTTGTTTAACAATTTCATCTTTTTTCTTGCCATTTAAGTTAACACGCTCAGAAATAGGTAATGGAGGTAAATCCAATAGGGTTAAAAGATTAAAACCATAAACAATTTCAAACGGTGGCCAACAATCTTCCCAAGAGTAGATAAAGTTCTATTCACACATTTTGTTTGACCATTAGTTTGAGGTTGACAAGTAGTGAAAACAACAACTACGTTCCTAACTTAGCCCATAATGTTTTCCAGAAGTAACTTAAAAACTTAGCTTCCCTATTAGAAATAATTGTCCTGTGCATACCATGTAACCTTACAATCTTCCTAAAGAATAGGTCAACGAAAATAGAAGCATCATTGGTTTTGCGGCATAGAATAAAATGTGTCATCTTAGAAAATCTATCTACAACCACAAAAATTGAGTCTCTCCCTCGTTTAGACTTGGGTAACCTTAGTACAAAATCCATCAAAACATCAGTCCAAGGCACACTAGGTATTGGCAACAGGGTGTATAAGCCATACGGCTGCATTTTCAATTTGGCTTGCAAGTCTCTCAACATCTCATTTCATATGAGGCTTCAGAAGTGTTACTCCAAAAATGCTTAGAGTTCTTACAACTCTAAAATTTCCCATCAACCTTCCTCCATGGGATTCTCTCACTAACAAATCTCTCAAAGAACAATTAGGCACACAGGATTCATTCTCCCAAAATAAGTAACCATCATGCCTAAAGTACTTATCAACCGAGGTCTTTTCACAAGCTTGGTATTCAACACTAAAAATCATGGTCATTAACATATAATTCTTTAATATGTTCAAAACCAAGCAGTTTAGCATTAAGTGTCAAGATTAAGACATACATGTAGTAAAGCACATCTGCAACAACATTTTCTTTACCTTGCTTATAACGAATGACTTATGGAAACATCTCTATGAATTCTACCCATCAAGCATGCCCTTCTTGTTCAGCTTGTGTTGCTCTTAAGTGTTTCAAGGACTCATGATCGATGTGAATTACGAACTCCTTAGGCCATAGGTGGTGCCGCCACATTTCTAACACCTGAACTAATGCATACAACTCCTTATTGTAAGTAATTGATCGTCCCTCCTGCATTAGGACTACGCCAATACCAATACCTGAGGCATCACATTCAATTTCAAATGTTTTATTAAAGTTAGTCATCTTCGAATTCGCTTTCTTCATCACTTTTAGATTTTGAGGATTTTTTAGCTACCAAATCTTCTTCATAAGAAATAAGTGAGCCAATTAAATCATCTATAGTTAAAGTATTTAAATCATTGGCTTCCTCAATGGCAGTTCTTTTAGGTCTTCATTTTTTTTGGTAAAGACCTAATGATTTTCTTTTAGGTCTTCTCGTTAATAGAGTTCCATAAATCTAGTATACATAGAATGTACACTCTATTTAGAACAATTCATATTACCTGGTGTATCTATTAATTTTAGACTCTTTAACTTGGTTTGTCCTTCATAAACAACTTCTAACTTCCTTCAAATTTCATTAGCATTAGAGTAACCTGAAACTCTATGAAATTTCTTTTTATCTAAAGCACAAAATAAAGCACTTGTGGCTCTGGAATTAAGAGAAGCTTTTCTATTTTCCAATTCATTCCATTCACGTGAAGGTTTTGGAATATCTTCCCCTACTTCATTTTTTATCATGGGCATGACTCTGTGCAAGTTACTGTTATGCTGAATTTTGAATAATCGGTTCACCTTTTGGAGTTAATTCCAAAGACTTGTAAGATATTTATTGGTTAGCCATTTGTGTTAAATGGTTCCTCTCTAGAGTTTGTAAACGGTTTACCAATTCCAAAGAATTTGCTCTCTGGAATTTTTCGGTTAACCATTTTCTAATAAGCGATTCACCATTATCTTCTAGAATCAAAACTACAAAACTTCCTTAAGAAAACAATTTGCTGACTTAGGATTAATGGTTATCCATTTATTTTCATAATCTTATTTATGTTTAATCATTTAAACACTCTAACTTTGTTAATCCAGATTGTTGTCATCAAAATCAATGTTATGAAATCATAAAACCCATGGTTGATATGCCCATATGCACTTCATCTTAGTTGGGACTTGGCGCTAGCTTGACCCACTCATCATTAACTGCAATGTAAGGACTACATGAGCTACTACCTAGTAAGATAACACTTTGATGCATGTATTAATTATTATGCACATAGATGACCTTATGAAATATAAAACAACTTTATTAGGGCCCTAGGTATGTTGCACTACAAAGTTGGCACTTTTCATTCTTTAAAACAAACATGCCCTTGAGCCTACACTAATAGTTGATCTTTTCGGTGTTATGTATCGCCGTCCCCAAAAGATTATTCTTCACTTAGCCTTGAGGGTTTGCCCTCTTTGGAAACTTAGTCACCTTGGTAGTACAACAACCCATTTTTCAAAACTCATTTTTAAAATATCTTCTTTGCTCATAAAGAAATCTTAACATGTTAACATGAAATGCTTGTGTTCAATGCAACCTACGTCATAACATGTAAAGTTCCTAGATATACAACAAAGCCAACCATACAAAGCTTTAAAAAAAAACAATCTATAATATGGGCATTGGCATATAAAGATTAAATAAAAATGTAATTTTAATATAGGCGGCATAGCCGATTACATCAAAATTAAATAGTAAACAATCACATTATAGTAACAATCATAAGATAAAGAAATAATTAAAGATGAATTTAAGTATAAAAAAAAAAACTTTGACCATACATTACAGTTGAAGTGTTACTTACCTCTTTGACTTCTCTAAACTAACTTGAGGATTTTTTACTCTTTGATGTTATAACTTAGAATAGAAAAGGGGTATTTATAGGATTTACTAAAAAAAAAAGATGGCTTGGATGCCATTGATTAATGGTTAAGATTTATTCTTCCATAAATATCATTATAAATATTATTACTTACTTGATTGCATAAAAATTTATTTATTATTATTATTTTTTAAACTTAATTAATTCTATTCCTAAGATAAAGTTGCACCTCACACTTTTACTAGGACATAATGTAGGCTAGATATATGGTTAACAAAGAAGTGAGGAAGAACAAGATATATATTTGAGAAAAAATATAAATTAAAGGTGGTTTTAATTATCTTTCTTTTTTCCTTTATATATAGATAACAGTGTCTGTTCTTAGGGCCAGTAGCCCGCAAGTTCTGGTTTCCAGCCGATATACACTTATCCATCGAATACCAAATCCGAAAATCATATTTGAAAACAGTTTTTCACGATACCACCCGAACGGCACTCATGGCCTTCAAAGAGGGTGAACGTTGTGAGAAAACACTTTCAGTTTATAAAAATCGATTTTAGAGGATAAAAACAGGACCCTTCTGATGCACAGGATCCTCAAGCTTGAGGCAAGTGTAGAGCATACTCAATTTAGAAATTTTTGAGGTGAGCGTATCATTTGTAATTCAAATAATTTCTTCGATTCCTAGAAGAGAGAAAGAGCTTTAGGGAAACATAATGGATAGCACTGAATTTTTTATTTCAGATTGGCTCCCCTTACAACTGAGACCAAAGGTGCTTTTTATAGAGGATTATTGAGAACATGACCTTTCTTTCAAGGTTATATAACCAAAAACAGACTTTCAAGGTTATATAACCAAAAACATCATAAGTTTTAAAGAAATCATAAGTACCAAACCTTTTAAGAAATCACCATAAGTTTTCTGATGCACAGGATCCTTACAAGAAGGCAGGTGCAGAGCATACTCCCTTAAGGTTTCAAAATGAATAAATTTAATTCTTTATTCTTTTCTAGAACTTCATTTGTAGAGAGAGAAGAGAGAGTTTAGAAATTCATAGCTTATGGAAACACACGAGAGTTTATTTCGTGAAAACTTCTATATATTACAAAGGAGGGGAGAATTCTCGGGGAAGATAGGACAGGACCCTTATCTTTTACAAAGAAAAAGTAAAAGACACATCATGATAGATTTAATTATTACAAAGGACAAAGTGTGCTTTAATAATTAAAGCATGACTATGACAAAAGCAAAAGCTTAAAGTAAAAGCAAGCTTTAATAATTATACAGGACAAAAAACATAATTATTACAACAAGACAAACTACTTTATGGAGAGCGAAGGTTCATGTAGTCGTCTTCAGAGGAGCTTTCAGTTTCATCTGGGTCAGTGTCATGGATAGATGTGGGAAAAAAGGTTTTGGAGAGCTTAATCTCATCTATAGCCTGGTTTGAGTGGTGATGACTGAGGCATAAAGCTTGGTGTCTGAGTGGCTTTGTCGGCTTTTGAAGGTTGTGAGGATGAGGGTTGGGATGAGGATCCTGGTTCATTCATTGTTGGTTGTGGAAACTGTTGGAGATGTTGACTAAGAGGAAGGAAGTCTTCCCACGGGTCTTGTGAATCTTGGTAAAGGAAGTCGATGTAATCTGGTTTCTCTTCCTTGAGAATGATTCCTGTGGACTTTGGTTTGGATATGGCGGATGGAGTTGGGATCATGATGAGGTCATGTTGGGGGCCTAAGGAGGTGTGAAAGATATCCCTGTGTGGCGGAGTTTGGTGATTCAATTGACAAAGGTAGTTGTGCAGAGTAGTTTGGAGTTCATTGTCAATGACAGCTGGGTGAGGTGCGGTAAACCATTCATATACTTGGTCTCGAGTCCAAAAGAGATTTGTATCGGGATGCTGAAAGTATGGCCTGTGAATAATGAATACTGATGTGAACAGTTGGGCTTCAGAGGCAGGCATACGTTCAAGATTGTAAATTTCTGACAGTTGCTGGAGTTTCTTTCTCCACCATGGGTGGAAAAAAACGATTCAAGTAATGTCCAGGTAAGAGAGGTGGCTTTGTCGGGATTAAGGAGAGTTTCCAAAGTGGGGGCTATTGGTAGGATTAGCTTGGTGGCATAAAGAACAGTTAGGCACCAGATGTACCATAACTCATCTTCAGTGAGATCTCTGGATGGATCAAGGGTTAAACCTGTAAGGAACAGATTTTCTGGGTGAAAGGTAGAGAATGGAAATGAGTCTGCTAAAAGGTAGGCTTTCATGAAGAAGTGGAAAACAGCTTTTCTTGCAAACTCTTGGATAGCAAAGACAGAGGAGAAGGTTTTGCCAAGGGGAAAAGTTTTCTTGGTGAGAGCTTCAGGGGGTAGTGAGGTAGCCATGGAGATGATTGGAAAGTGGTATGTTGTGGAAATCAGGGTGAGAGGTTTTTCTGGTTTGGAGAGTCTGGAGAGCATATCAGGGATGAGGTTTTGGGACCCTTTTATATGCTTAACCAAAAAATCATATTTTAAAAACCAATCTTTTAATCTGAGTAACATCTTTTCTGGAACAGTTTTACCTTTGAAATTGAGAATATTGGGGAAGGTTGAACTGTCCATTCAGATGAGAAAATGATTTCCAATAAGATGATACTCAAACTTTTTGATGCCATTCTTGACTGCTAAGATTTCTTTGAACACGCTTGGTAGTGCTTCTGTGTGTCAGAAAATTGTCCACTAGCATAAGCGATAAATTATTCTTTTCCGTTGATTTCTTCAAGGAGGATGGCACCCCATGATTCATCACTTGCATCTGTCTGTAGGATGTGCTTTCCATCAGTAATCAACTTTAAAGGAGGCGAATTTTGCGCAATCTGCTTTAGTGTAGTGACAGCAGTTGTGTGGTTAGCATTCCACTCTGGGGGCTGTTTTTTCAATAAAGCCGAGAGGTGATGAGTGTAGTGATCCACATGTGGGATGAAATCTCTGATGTAATTGACAATGCCGAGAAACTGTTGAACTTGCTTTTTGGAAAGTTGCTGATCTGGAAAGTGAAGCAACTCTTGGGCAATGTGCTTTCCTGGCTGGTAATGGCCATCCTTTATGATCATACCAAGGAATTCAATATTATCGGTGGCAATTGTGCTTTTCTTGGCTGACAGCATAATTCCATGAGTTTGGACAATATTATAGAATTGAGCTAACAGCTGGCAATGTTCATCATGTGATCCTGAAAAAAGCAAGATATCATCAATGTAAATCAATGCATGATGCAGAATAGGTTGGAAGATGTTGACCATGGACTTTTGGAAAATAGATGGGGCAGTTTTGAGGCCAAAAGGGAGGACTGTCCATTGAAAATGAGCGTTTGGAATACAAAAGGCAGTTTTGTAACGCTCAGAGGGTTCAATGCCTAATTGCCAAAAACCTGATTTTAAATTAAATTTTGAAAAGATTTGGGCATTTTTGAGGAAAGTAAACATGTTTTGTCGTCGGGGCAAAGGAAACTTGTCATCTTGTAAAAACATATTGAGTGGCTGGTAGTCAATGACTAAGCGTTTCTTTCCTCAAAAAATTTCAGAATGCTTTTCAACATAAAATGCTTGGCAAGCCCATTGAGAATTCGTGGGCTCGATGAGACCTTGGGTTAACAGTTGGGAACATTCCTTTTGGGCTAGGAGTAGGTCAGAAGGACTCATTCCTGGATGAGTAGCTTTGGTCGGGTTAATGTCTTCATTTAGTTTGAAAGGTAACTCAGAATGGGACTCTGGACAGAAACTCAAAAGTTTGGCTGAAATATCCTGATAGGACTGGGGAGTTTCAAACAAATTGTAAAGTTTCAGGATGTCTGTGAATGGTTTGAACATGGACTTGACTCGGATTCCAGTGGGAATGATTTGGAGGTGTTTGATTTGGCGAAGGATATCAAAACCTAACAAGATATCCTTATTAGGAAGAGTGGAACCAATAACCTTAGTCCAGATGACACAATTTGGAAAAATTTGAATACCAATGGGCTTTTTGGTAATCAAAGTAGTAGTGAAAAATTTGCCATTAACGGCTCGGAAATTTTCTTCATACTTTGTCCAAGAGTTGGGTGGAAGAATGTGTGGATTTAACATGCTGCGTTGGGTGCCAGTGTCTATGAGACCAATTGCTGGAAGGGGCCTATGGAACTTTGTGGGTCAAATGTGGAGTTTGATGGAGGGAATAGGAACAGTAGTGTCAAGAGACAGTAACTGTTGGTGGAAGATAACTTGGGACTGGTCATTGGGTTCATCTTGTTCAGAGAAATAAAATTCCATCCTTGTCTGGAGAGTAGTCGGTAGTGGCTTGAAGATGCTCGACTAGCCGGATGGATTTTTCTCTTTTGTTGGGACAATCTTTGGCATAGTGGCCCTTTTTCTTGCAGATGAAACATCTGCTTGATTGCTTCCGTTTGAATTCTTTGGAAGAGGATGATTTCTTTCTGAAGAATCTGTAGGGCTTTCTGGATCTGCGACATCTTGATGAAAAGTCTGGAGTTCTGAATTTTTGAAAATGCCTTTTGGGTTTGGGAGTGGTGATGGAATCTCAGAGTTGTAATGCTTTGCAATCCATTTGAACTGCTGTGATCATAGCAGTATAGGAAAGCTGTGGACTGTCTGAAACAGGCTTGGTGTCAGGAGTTTGAAAAGACAGTTTGACTTGACCATCTGGTCGTCTGTCAAATGTGGCTTCTGTGGTTTGTATTGGTTTAGAATTTTGGTGAAAGTGCTCATAGTTGGTTAGCCATTCAAGAGGCATGAGTTTGAGCAATTCTCGTTTCTGGATTTGTTTGGGGATTTGAATGATGGTTGGAATTGTGTCTGTGTCAGCTAATATCATCAAGGCATCAGAAGTTGTGTGTGGTGTGGGAAGATCTAATGCATGATTCTGTAATCGATACACTATTTGGTGATGGAGGGTTGCAATTTTTGATGTGGGTGTTTGTTCTGCTCCTTGGAGCTGGATCTGATATCAGTGGGTAGTTGTACGTGGCGTTGTTACACCAGATCTATAACAGAACGAAGTCTGTTCTTAGGGCCAGTAGTCCGCAAGTTCTGGTTTCCAGCCGATATACACTTATCCGAAAATCATATGTGAAAATGGTTTTTCACGTTACCACTTGAAAACTCGGCACTCATGGCCTTCAAAGAGGGTGAACGTTGTGAGAAAACACTTTCATTTTATAAAAATCGGTTTTGGAGGATAAAAACAGGACCTTTCTGATGCACAGGATCCTCAAGCTTGAGGCAAGTGCAGAGCATCCTCAGTTTAGAAATTTTTGAGGTGAGCGTATCATTTGTAATTCAAATAATTTCTTCGATTCCTAGAAGAGAGCAAGAGGTTTAGGGAAACATAATGGATAGAACTGAAAGCAACTGAGACCAAAGGTGCTTTTTATAGAGGATCATTGAGAACAGGACCTCTCGAATGATCATATCACATGGCACACCTTTTTTGAAAGCAAAGCACGCCGATCAGGACTTTTACAAAAGGTAAAGCATACCTATAAGGACTTTTAAAAGTGAAGCATACCGACAAGGACTTTAACAAAAGTAAGCATACCGACAAGGACTTTAACAAAAGTAAAGCATACAGACAAGGACTTTAACAAAAGTAAAGCATACCGACAAGGACTTTAACAAAAGACAAACTGGAGACACATGGGTTGTGATATCAAAAGCTCGTGTGATAGAGATAAGGTGTTATCATGGAGTGGAGGGATAACGAGACGGTGACACATCTCCTGTGTCTTTTTCATATTGTCGCTTGTACCGACGCCTCTGTCGCTGGTCGAGATACGCCTCAGCTTGCTGATACTTTTCTTCATTAGCTTCAGACATCAGCTTCAGACAGCAGCAGGAGAGTCTGGGTTGGTGATAGTATAATGGGGAGTGTCAGTATGGAGAAGGGACTGAAAGTCTTCCCATGGGCCCTGAGCGTCTTGGAATAAGACATTGGTGTAGTCAGGACGTTGTTCCATGACAAGGATTCCCTGAGGACTTGAACTTGAACCCGAAGTACAGCCTTGTGTTTTGGGAATAACTTCAAGGGTGTGTGATAGTCCAATAGAGGTGTGGTGAATGTTTATGGCTGGTGGAGGAACATTGTTAAGTTCCATGAGATAGGCTTTGAGAATAGAGGTGACCGATGTATCATGGATGAGGGTATAAGGATGAGGGTAAGTTCTCCATTCATATGCCATGTCCTGTGTCCAGTAGTCCCATGTTTCTGGATGCTGGAAATAAGGCCTGTGGACGATGAAGACCGTAGTCCACATGTTAGCTTCTTGTTTTGGCATGTTATCTAATCCATGAAAGGTACACAAATGTTGAATTTGCTTGCGCCACCAAGTGAGTGGGGAATACCATTCAAAGAGAGTCCATAGTAGGTCTGGTGAGAACTCCGGAGTGGTCAGGTGAGTCAGGACTGGTTTGATGGGAAAAACTAGCTTTGTAGCATACAAGGTGGTGAGACACCACATATACCAAAGCTCATCTTCAGCGATGGACAGAGTGAGGCCTGTGAGAAACAGGTGTTCCATGCAAAGATTAGGAAAACGATCGGGATTTTTGGTTTGAACATTAAAGAAGAACCTGTAAAGGAATTTCTTTGCAAAATCTTGCAGCTGGTAAGCCGATTGGAAAGAGATGTTCATGGGAAAGTTTCTCTGGGTGAGAGCTTTGAAAGGAAGTTGGCGATTCATAGTTATGACTGGAATGGTTTGGATTGAGGAAATGAGTGAGGGTTTATTTATAGCTGGACGTGTGAGGAAGTCTGGAATGAGGTTTTGGTTGCCTTTTATGTGTTGAACAATGAAGTCATACTTAGAAAACCAGGTTTTGAGATTGAGCAGTTGCTTGTCATGGATCAACTTGTTTTTGAAGTCAAAGATTCGGGGAAAATAAGATTATCCATGTTGATAAGAAATGTGTGGCTGATTAGATGAAATTCGAATTTTTTAATTCCATACTTGACTGCCAAGATTTCTTTGTAGATCACATGGTAGTTATTTTCAGAGTCTTTGAATTGTCCGCTTGCATGTGCACAAAAATGACGCACGTCATTGATGTCTTCAAGGAGAATGGCACTCCAATAATCACCACTGGTATCAGAGCCACCCTTCACGTTGGGGTGGTATCATTAGGAATTTGAATAATCTTATTTGATCTCCTAGAAGAAGATTCCTCAACCATGGAAACAAACACATCTTCAACCTCTACATCATCTTCATCTCATATTTCTCTTTCTTCTACTCTCTCTCTTCCCAAATCATGCTCTAAACATCTTCAACCTCTACATCATCTTCATCTCACTAGAAGTATCCGAACCCTCATCTCCAATAAAAGACCACTCCCAAAAGAGTATATCCAGTCTTCTCGGCTGGATCAGTGTGCTCTCCAAGGCTCACAGAGTGAACAATATGTCACTATGGAAATACCCTCAGCTCTCGTCGCCAACTGGAAACGAGAAGGGTACACACACCTCCATCTTGGTGGTGTACGATTAATTCTCACTCTCCATGGTCGAAAAGGCTTACTTGTTACAGCTAGAATTGCTCTCCTAGACACCAGGTTCAAGGAGTACCAACACGTTGTTATCGGCACCGTTCTGACAACCCTTCATGCTAGCAGTGTCTTATTAACCTTTTACCCAAACTTCAACCTCTCTCTTGAGGATCTCAATCTTCCAACAACCCTTAAAGTCCAGATCCAGCTCCAAGGAGCAGAACAAACACCCACATCAAAAATTACAACCCTCCATCACCAACTAGTGTATTGATTACAGAATCATGCACTAGATCTTCCCACACCACACACAACTTCTGATGCCTTGATGATATTAGCTGACACAGACACAATTCCACCCATCATTCAAATCCCCAAACAAATCCAGAAACAAGAATTGCTCAAACTCATTCCTCTTGAATGGCTAACCAACTATGAGCACTTTCACCAAAATTTTGAACCAATACAAACCACAGAAGCCACATTTGACAGACGACCAGATGGTCAAGTCAAATTGTCTTTTCAAACTCCTGACACCAGGCCTGTTTCAGACAGTCCACAGCTTTCCTATACTGCTATGATCACAGCAGTTCAAACTGATCAAGAAAAGAAACTTCCTATTCATGGTTTTTCCTCCAAAGGGTATCCAGTATATCCCGATAAAATCAATGGTCATTTCATATGGGATGTTCCTAAAGCCCATATGTGCAATCCGGATTGTCCTTGCTTGGATGATACGGATATTGATGAAGAATTGGAAGTTATGCGGAGAAAGAAAAAGAAGAAGAAAAAATCTTCTTATCCACCATCATCTTGCAAATCTTTTCCTCCACATCCTCCACCAGATCCCAAACCTCCTGTCCATCCAATCAGATCTTGCCTTATGTTTTCAAGCCACTCCTATGAGGAATCTTTTCCTCCACTTGAAAAACAGACAGACACACAAACCCGAGTTACCTCCAAACCTGAGGAGCCAAAATAGTATGAAGCTATTTTAAACTGGCAAACCAAAAACGCCAGTTCTTAGAACCAAACTCTTCAGCAACTCGGTAAGAAAATTGATCGTGTTGCCAGTCAAGTCTCCCAGACTGAAACTAAAGTTGATTCAATCAGCAGTCGTCTTGATCAGATGTATATCCATCTCCAAGATCGGATCTCTGAACTTGATGCCGATCTCAGACGGATGATCAATAATCATATATGGGGTCTAGAGTTTAATAAAAAAGAAGCCGAGATCAGAAAACTCAAAGCTGAATTGTCCAGGATTGATGCTGAAAAAACTCGACCTTCCATTTTTACTCAACCACAACCTACACCAGTATCTCCTCCAATCTTTGAAACATATGCACCTTTCTACACACCATCCCGACCTCAACAACCTGTTTATAATCAGTTCTTTGGTTTCTCCCACCTTCAACCAACTCCTCAACCATCTTCACCCAAAAAATTAAGATCTAAAGTCAAAATCTCCGAACCACATCCAAAGGCCACTTCCTTTTCCTCTACCTCTACCATCCTTCCAGAAGAATCCCCACAAGACCATCCCGAGCCTCTTAAAAAAGATAAAGGCCCAATGGACTAGTATCATTATCGTACTGTCCAGATCCAATCTTCCGATTCCTTTGACTCTTCTGAGCCTGAAACACATAATTCATCTTCGTCCTCCTCTTATGACTCATCAAAAGCCTCCACTGACTCTGAATCTGAATATGCTGACATTACAGGCATATTAATGGCCACTGAAACTGCAGATCCAAGTGCCTCTACTTCAACACCAATTGTTGATGACAATCCTTCTGACCAAGCTTCTCACACAGACCTAGTACCGCCACTAGTTCATGAACACTCAACAAGACCATCTTCAGCATCTTGGTTTACATTTGATGACATTCCCTGTCACAAATGGGCGGCTAGACTTCAAGAATTTGTTGCTTGGATTGATCTCCAAGGTACCAAGCCTAATGCTCAACCTCAAGCCGTTCTTCGTGAATTCATGGCCCGCTCCACAGGTTCTTTATGAGATTGGCTAGAAAGCTTAGGAGAATACAGACAGCTCTAATTCATGGAATCTCCGATTGGTACAGCACTCAATCTTATTCATGAGCAATTCATTGGTGAAAAAATTACTTCCACTGAAGCAGACAGAAAAGAATACCATCAGATGAAATGATGTTCCCTTAAAAGACACCTTCTGGATGCTCATTACAAAAGAATGAGTATTCTATTCTACAAGCTAAATGGGTTCAATGAGCCATCTCTTAAACATGTCTTCATAGCCTCTCTTCCTTCTGAGTTACAGCCTGATCTTCAAAGAAAACTCACAGCCACTTATCTGAGCATAGCTGATATCTCTCTGGGAAAAATTTTCCAAATGGCCGTGCTATCTCTTGATAAAATCTGTGAACAAAAAGCATTCTTCAAAGATCTCATGGAAGACAAGAAACCCTTCTCTAAAGCTTGTAAAAAACCTTATCTCAAAATCGAGTGTAAGGATGAAAAGAAATGTGTTTGTCCAACCACAAAGAAACGACATTTCCGGAAACACTTCCATAGAAAGTCATCCTCCAAAAAACCTTTTCGGTATTTCAAAAAGAAAGATGTTTCTCAGTACCGAAAGAAAAAATCCAACCGTTGTTTCGTTTGTATGAAACGCGGTCACTTTGCCCGAAATTGCCCCCATAAATCTGCCAAAGCTGTTCGTCTTATCCAACATCTTCAACATTCTTGACCGTCACAAAACTACCTTCTGCATCCCTGATGCCCATTATCAATGGACTGTTATGCCTTTTGGTCTTAAAGTCGCTCCCTCCTTATTTCAAAAAGCCATGACAAAAATCTTTAGTCCTATTCTTCATCATGCATTGGTCTACATTGATGATATTTTATTGTTTTCCTCTGACCATGAGAGCCACCAGAAGCTCCTTTTGGATTTCTTTCACATTGTGCAGGCACATGGCATCATGCTTTCCGAAAAGAAAAGCAGCATAGGAAAGGAATCAATTGACTTTCTTGGCATGGTGATTAAAGACGGCCAATATCAGCCTGGTCCACACATTGCCATTGAATTATTAAAGTTTCCGAACACACATCTCAACAGAAAGCAGATCCAACAATTCCTCGGGATTGTTAACTATGTCCGTGATTTTATCCCAAAAGTTGCAATTCACACAAGCCAGCTGTCACGCATGCTCAAGAAACAGTGCCCTCCATGGGGCCCTGCTCAGACAGAAGCTGTCCAGCAGCTAAAGGTGATAGCACAATCACCTCCTCCACTCCGAATTCCCACAAGTGGACAACGTATCCTCTAGACTGATGCCAGCGATGATTATTGGAGTGCCATTCTCCTTGAAGACATCAATGGCGTGCGTCATTTCTGTGTACATGCAAGCGGACAATTCAAGACTCTGAAATCCTTCATTTTTTTTCTCAAACATAAAATATCGAGTAACACTCTAGATTGGAGTGAGATAGGACGATAAGTTACAAAATAATTTATTTTTACGGACTCAAAAGGGGTAACCATGGAGATTTTAGAAAGAGAATGGCCAGAAAAGGCTCAAACAAATCAAAGTTGGTCTTTTTGTCATAAATAGTTTTTCATATCTACTAGCTTAATGGACTTTTAGATGTAGTAACACAATTTTTTTGTTTTCTTTTTTATTAGGTGACCCAAAAGAAAAATATAGAGATCATGTATAAAATAAAAAACTACTAAGGTATGAAAAAGGGTTGCTGTCTAAGAAAAATAATAGGCTTGAAAACTCACTTGGAACTTATTATGACATGTACATTCCTTCAAGTAACTCAAACAATTTCACTCATCAACATCAATATACAAAGTGGCAAAGATGGTGTAATATAACTCAAGGCCAATGATAATACAAATGCTAAAATTTAGAAGTCATCATCAAAAGATCACATAAAATGCCTTGAATTTTATTTTTTATTTTTTTATTTTATTTTTTTATTTTTTTATATCACATCAAATGATATATATTTGGTCATCTTCGACTAAAAAATTTAGAAGAGTTTAGTAAGAATGCAAGAACACAACTATTAGTTATTCAACAACTATCAACTATTCCTTCCCCCCAACCAAATGAGTCATTATCCTTGATTTCTAAAAGGAAAGAAGTAGAGTTTAGAAGACATTACCTGAATGCTGCAGCATAAGAAAATATTTACAAATAGAGGATTAAATCTAATTTGCACTTCTTACTACTGTTACTGCTACCATCATTAGTTGACCAATCCAAAGCAAAAGTCCTAGAATCTAGCTCTAGTCTGTAAGCTTGTTGATGAGATTGAGCACAAAATGGTCACAAGCACGTGGGATAAGGCATATTCAGATCCTATTCAAGTTTCCGTCGGACCTATCACAAAGAAATTCAAAGAAACATTTAATGGGTTTATTCAAGCATCTTGGGCTCAATCAAATTCGTGGAGGCCAGTTGAAAGAAATGCATGATTCGGGCTCTTTAAGTTTGTAAATAATCACTTCAATAAAATAGGAAGTTGGCTTGCACATTATGGCGGGAAAATATACTATTTTCCTTTTCTAGATACTTTCTTGTTTCTTGAGGAGGCTAGTGGAGAAACAAATCAGTTATTTCTATTTTAATTGCCTAGTTTCTATTTTAATAGATGTATTATATTCTTTCATGTTTGCTTAGATTAGGATTCTAATTTGATATAGATTCTTTCCTATTCGCTTAGATTAGGATTCTGATTTGATTTAGATTCTTTCCTATTTGTTTAGATTTAGATTTTAATTTGATTTTGGTTTAGAATTTATTTCTAAAAATTCTTGTAACCAACCTTATATAATATACTTGCATCCAATAAACAAAGAAGATCACTTTTGATGCAATTGGTGAGAGAGTTCATTCTTTTTGGTTCTTAAACAAACTCTTGCATCCTCATATAACAAGGTTCATGCTTTTATCAAGCATTAGGTCATGGTTCCATTCAATTCCTGGTTTAGATTCGATATTGGGGACTAAATTGATTACGGTCGTGTCAATTCTTGACGGGGTTCTTATCATTTGGTATCAAAGCTTAGGCACCAAGGTCATATTCATCTATCTTTATCATTTTTAATTCTTATATGAGATTTTTCATTCTTGTTTTCTTTAAAAAAAAAATTCATTAAACAGTGTTGCGTGAACAATATTTTTAAGGTTTCTTTTTTCATCAATTTTGTATCCTTATGGTTTAATTCTCCTTAAATCCACAAATTTTACCTATTCCTTTCCCTAAAAAAAAGGGGGGGGGGGGGGGAGAGAGAGGGTTCCCAACCTCCGCTTAAAATCTTTTGTTCATTTTTCTATTATTAGTGTCCTAGAGAGTCCAAAATTGGTTTTACCCCTTAGGTGAAAATTTTTGCCCAAAATCAAAACCCAACCTTACATACGCATTGTATTCTTACTCTTAGTGTAATCTTTGAGAATTGCTGCTGGAATCTTGATGTTGGTTTGATTAGTTTGATAAGAACCGACTGAGTATTACTACGAGTTGAAAAAGGCAAAATAGTGTGAGCGTATTAGAGGGTCAAAGCCAATAAATTTAAGTGAAATATGAGTGGAATTGAGTGAATCATTTTCTTGAGTTAAACACGTAAGGAAGTGAGGTGTGGTCCTTTCCACATTATTTCTAACTTTCTTTTGCAGATGTTAGCCATGTCTCACAACCCAAAACAAAACATAAATGAACGTTTAGATCAATTCATAACTACTTAGAATTTGTAAATTCAAGCAGTGATGGGAGAGATGAGAAGGATTATGAGGGCTGAATTAGAGCATATACATGAACGTTTAGATCAAGTAGAGAACACACGGATCCCATAAATTCTACCCACTTTGATACATAGTCAATGGTAACCAATATGAATTGATGGCCAACAAAAGGAGGAAAGGATCCCATAAAATCAATGCCCCACATATTAAAAATCTCGACTACTAGAATAGGTTTTAGTTGAATCACATTCCTTCTGTAATGCTTCCCATGTACTGGCACCTATCACTTGAAGAACTACATTGTAAAACTTTAGTAGCTGTTTTCTTGGCACTAAAATGGCCTCCACAAGCTTGCTCATGACAATATGAAAGGATTTCTTAAAATTCGCTCTTTGGGACACAATTTGAAAAATTGATCTGTGCAATAGTTGAACAGATAAGGATCATCCCAAAAGAAATTCTTTATTTCCACAAAAAAATTAGGCCTTGTCTTGCCTAGTCCAATGCTCTAAAAGTTAACTTGTGACAAGATAATTAATTATATTAGCATATCATTGTAGTAGTTCCACACTCATTAGTTGTTTATTTGGAAATGATTTATTTAATAGTAATGGTTCTGCAATTGTGTCAAAATTGAGGTAAGAGAGATGATTTGCCATCACATTTTCTGTGTATTTATCTTTGATCTCAAGGTTAAATTCCTGCAAATGTAACACCCAATGAACTAGTCTAGCCTTTGTATATCTTTCTTTCTAAGAAAATTTTTTAGAGCAATATTATATGTGAACACAATTATTTTACATCCTATGAGATAAGATCAAATTTTTTATAATGCAAACACCACTACTAGCACTTAGTAAATGACATGGAGAATTTGATCAACTCTTTGTCCTAATACTGCTCCTACTACATAATCAAATGCATCACACATGAGCTCAAAAGGTAAGTTCCAATTTAGGGCTTGAATGATGGGTGATGAGGTCAACAACTGCTTTAATTTTCAAATGCCTCAAGACATGAATCATCAAAGACAAAAAGTTTAATGAAATGCCTATGAAAACCAGCATGCCTAAGGAAAAATCTTACTTCTCTGACTGTTTTTGGTAGAGAAAGGTTGAAAATAAGATCTACCATTGCTTTGTCAACCTCAATACCTTTATTTAAAATGATTTGACCGAGGATAATACCTTGTTTTACAATAAAATGACACTTTTTTCTAGTTCAAGACCAAATTCTTCTCAATACATCTTTATAAAACTAGTGTATGGTATCAGAGCCATCACTCAATTTTCTTACCAAAGTGGTATGATAGAAGTTTTCGTTATGATCCAAAAATTATTAGAGCCTTCAGAAACAGAGAGAATTCTTTCTTTATGGCATCAACCTCCTCCAACGAAGCTTCTCATTCTTCTCTTTTCACTCTCGTTTCCCTTTCTTCTACAGTCTCTTTACCCAAATCTTGCTCCAAACACACTGCTAGTAAAATCGAAAATTTAGTTGAATATTCCTATATCCCTGAATCTGCTCAGATTAATGAATCTTCTTTTCCTCTTCTTAGTCCTTATCATCTCTATAAACGTCCACACTCCTTTACTAGCAGTATCCGCACTCTTATTTCCACCAAAAGACCCCATCCAAAAGAATAGATCCAGTCATCTCGATTGGATCAATGTTCCCTTCAGGCTACCACAGCTGAACAATATGTCACTCTGGAAATTCCCCCGGACTTGATTTCCATATCGGAGGCGTCAGACTCATCCTAACCTTACATGGTAGGAAAGGATTGCCAGTCACAGCCCGAATTGCTATGCTGGATACTCGGTTCACACATTACCAAGATGCTGTTATCGGTACTGTCTTAACCACTTTTCATGTTGGAAGTGTTTTACTCACTTTCTATCCAAATTTCAACCTTTCTCTACAAGACCCTAATCTCTCCACTGCTCTGCAAGTCCAAGTGCAAATTCAAGGTGCAGAACAAATCTCTTCTGCAAAAATTGCAACTCTTCACCACCAATTGGTCTATAGACTTCAGAACCATGCCTTAGATCTTCCGACACATGAGCACCATTCTGACGCCCTCATGGTGTTAGCAGACTCATATCAAATACCAACCATTATACAAATTCCAAGACAGATCCCCAGACATGAACTTATCAAACTCATGCCCTTGGAATGGATTTCAAATTATGAGAAGTTCCACACCAATTCTTCTCCTATCCAGACAACAGAAAGCATGTTTGAAAGAAGAACTGATGGAACTGTCCGAATGACATTCCGACCTCCACCAACAGCACCAGAAGAGCCTCCACGGCTCTCATTCACTTATTCTGCAATGGTTACCGCTGTTCAGACAGCCCAAGAAAAGCTGCCAATTACAGGATTCAATTCAAAAGGATATCCTGTCTATCCTGCCAAACTTAATGGCCACTTTCTTTGGGATTCCCCAGGATCAGGAAATTGTGACCCAGATTGTCCCTGTTGGGATGATTGGGACGAAGATGATGATGAACCGCAGCGGAGAAGAAAACCAAAAAAGAAATTACCTAAAACTCTGTGTTCACACCACCAACATAAACCACCTCATAATCCTCCACCACCACCAGCTCCATTACCCATCTACCAAAAAGAACTTAGCTGGATTGCAAAGAATTGCAAAACTGACATCCTATCCAATATTCAGCATTCCACACCACCCATACAGCCTATGGCTTGTATGATGTTCTCATCCACCTCACAGGATTATTCCTCCAATTTCCCTGCTCTAAAAACCCATACTGATCCACAACGAAAAGTCATAACCAAACCCTTTATTCCTTCAGCTATAACTCCCACAGGCCACTTAGAAGACCCCAAACCTTTTGAAGCTGTTCTCAACTGGCAAACCTCAAAATGAAACCTTGGTTGATATCCATAAGAAGGTTAATCATATCAGTTTACGAACTGATCATCTTGAATCTAAGATAGATTCGATCACTTCCCAGATGCAGCAAATCTACCAAAATCTTCAATCCAGAATCTCTCAACTGGATTCAGAATTACGAACCATGCTGAGTCATAGATACTAGATTAGAAAATTGAAAGCCGAACTTGAACAGATTGAATCAGAAAGGCAAAGGCTAACATTATTTACCACCTCCCCTCAGTCCAGCATTCCATCCCTTTGCACCTATGCTTTCTCCCATAAAACCGCAAGACCCATCCAAGTTATTTGGCATGACACATACCTTATTTAGAAATAATCCTCTGCCAAAACCATCTAGATCTAAACCTCATCCTCGACCAAGACTAGAAAAACAACTTTTTCAACCACCTTTATCCACTCAGAACAGCACCAACCTCTCTATCCCCCACTTCCTCCTCAACCAAAACCGACTCAGGTAAAAGATAAATCACCCATGCAACAATATAGTGCACAGATAATCCCAGACCCTTCCGATATAGACTAAACTTCTTATTCAAATCTAGCCGTTTCAGCCGATTCATCTGAATCTGAAACCAAATCTTCCCTCGAATCTTCCATATCATCTAGTGATTCTGAAAAATCCTATGATGACATCACTAGAATCCTTATGGCCCAACCTGACGACACCGAACCAGCTCAATCCTCAAGAACTGACATACCCTCAGATATTGAGGAAGATCCACCAGACGCAACCTTAGCCCCAACCCGACCTGCCCCAACTGATCATAAACCTTCAAATGGTCCATGGTTCACTTTTGATGATATCCCTGTTGCTAAATGGAGAGACAGATTATCTGAAATGGTTGCTTGGACAGATTAAGAGCAAATGCTACTACCGCATCCGTCCTTAGAGAACTTGCTACCCATTTTACAGGATCTTTAAGAGATTGGTTTGATACTTTAGGAGAGTACAGAAAATTACAGTTTGTGCAACTACCTAATGTCTCATCTGCTCTTTTTGTCATTCATGAGCAATTCATTGGAGAATCAGCCGCAGTCTTTGAAGCTGCAAGACGAGACTACCTCAATATGAAGTGCTGCTCCCTCAACTCTAAAGATCTTGATTTCCATTACAAACGAATGTCAATTCGATTTTATAAGCTCAATGGATTCAATGATCCGACTCTCAAACATGTCTTTCTGGCATCATTACCTGAAGAATTGCAACCAGACATACAGAGGCAGCTTGCGAGTCTCAATCTCACCATAGACAACATTTCCTTGGGAAAGATCTTTCAGATCGCCAAAGGATGCTTGGAAAAACTATGTGAAGCAGTTCTTCAAAGAATTGTTAAAAGATAAAGAGCCTTTCCGAAGTGCATGTAAAAAGCCTTATTTGCATATCAAATGCAAGAAAAAAAAAGATTGTGATTGCAGCACCAAAAGGAAGAAGTATTTTCGAAAACTCAAAAATCCAGATTCCTTTCCTAGATCAAAATCCAGGCGAAAATCATACAGGTTTTTTTGGAAAAGATCTAGTTCTTTCAGAGAACAAAAAAGGCAAAAGTCAAGCCAATGTTTCATCTGCAAAAAGAAAGGCCATTATGCTAAAGAGTGCCCCAATACAAAAGAAAAAGCAATCAGACTTCTTGAGCATTTACAGGCCACTACTGATTATTCTCCCCACAAAGATGAAATTGAGTTCTACTTCTCAGAACAAGAGGAGCCTACTGATGAAACAGTGTTTGCACTACAAAACTCATCCGACGATTCTGAAAATGATGAGTTTCAGACTGTTTTCCACCAACAACTATTGTCTCTTAACACTACCATCCCTATCCCTTCCATAAAACTCCACATCTTACCCTCTAAATTCCAAAGACCAATTCCGGCCATTGGTCTTCTTGATACAGGGGCCCAACGAAGTATGTTAAACTCTAAAGAAAATTACTCCACATACTTCCATCTCAGTTTTGGCAACATTCTGAAGAAAATTTCAAAGCAGTCAATGGAAAACTCTTCACCACCACCTTGATTACCAGAAAACCCATTGGTATTCAAATCTTTCCAAATTGTGTTATCTGGACAAAAGTCATTGGTTCCCATCTGCCTAATAAGTATATCTTGTTAGGATTTGATATCATTCACCAGATAAAACACCTTTAAAGCATTCCTACTGGAATCCGAGTTAAGTCAATGTTTAAACCATTCACCCATATCCTAAAGCTTTATGGTTTGTCTGAAACCTCTCAGCCTTTCCAAGACATTTCCACAAGGTTTTTAAAGTTTTGTCCTGAGTCTCATGCTGACTTTCACCATCCCAATCCCCTATGGCAAAATCCACAATTCATTGTTCAATTACCTTTCAAGTTGAATGAAGATGTCAATCCAACCAAAGCCACCCATCCAGGAATGAGTCCTTCTGACTTAGTCCTAGCCCAAAAAGAATGTTCTCCATTGCTGGCCCAAGGACTTATTGAACACACTAGTTCTCAATGGGTTTGTCAAGCTTTTTATGTTGAAAAACATTTTGAGATTGTTAGAGGAAAAAAACGATTGGTCATAGACTATCAGCCTCTAAACATGTTTTTACAAGATGACAAATTCCCTTTGCCAAAAAGACAGAGCATGTTCACTTATCTCAAAAATGCTCAAATCTTTTCAAAATTTGATCTTAAATCTGGATTCTGGCAACTTGGCATTAAACCATCCGAACGTTACAAAACTGCCTTTTGCATTCCCAATGCCCACTATCAATGGACAGTTTTACCCTTTGGTCTTAAAACAGCCCCATCCATTTTTCAAAAAACCATGGTCCAAATTTTCCAACCCATTCTGCATAGTGCATTGATTTACATTGACGATATTTTGTTGTTTTCAGGTACACAAGATGACCATCGCCATTTGTTGAATCAATTCTTTGATATTATTCAGTCTCATGGAATCATGTTATCAGCTAAGAAAAGCACAATTGCCACCAATAACATTGAATTCCTTGGAATGACTATCAAAGATGGCCACTATTAGCCAAGAAAGCACATTGCCCAAGAGCTCATCCACTTTCCATATCAGAATCTTTCCAAAAAGGAAATTCAGCAGTTCCTTGGTATTATCAATTATATCAGGGATTTTATTCCTCACGTTGATCACCACACCCGCCAGCTGTCAGCTCTGCTGAAAAAGAATCCACCTTCGTGGAACACCAACCACACACTTGCTGTCACAACTTTAAAGCAAATTGCGCAAAATCCGCCACCATTAAAGCTCATCACCGATGGCAGTCGAATATTGCAGACTGATGCAAGTGACGAATCATGGGGGGCCATCCTCCTTGAAGAAACAGATGGCAAAGAACACTTTATTGCCTATGCCAGTGGACACTTTTCTGACACACAAATCCATTACCACAATGAGTTCAAAGAAATTTTAGTTGTGAAGCATGGTATTCAAAAGTTTGAGTATCATCTTATCGGCTACCACTTTCTTGTCAGAATGGACAACTCAGTTTTTCCCAACATCATGAATTTCAAAGGGAAAAATGCTTCAGAAAAGATGTTGCTTAGGCTAAAAGACAGTTTTCAAAATATGATTTTTCAGTCAAGCATATAAAGGGGTCCCAGAACCTCATCCCTGATATGCTCTCCAGACTCTCCAAACCAGAAAACCCTCTTACCCTATTTTAAGCTTTTGCTTTTGTCAAAGTCATGCTTTAATTATAATTAAAGTTGTGTCATGATGTATCTTTTGCTTTTGCTTTTGTAAAATATAGGGGTCCTGTCCTATCTTCCCCGAGAATTCTCCTATATAAAGAGTTCTCCCCTCCTTTGTAGGATATAGAAGTTTTCCAGAAATAAAAACTCGTGTGTTTTCTTCCATGAATTTCTAAACTCTCCCTTCTCTCTCTGCAAATGAAGTTCTAAGATCAAGGGTTAAACCTGTAAGGAACAGATTTTCTAGGTGGAAAGTGGAAAAAGGAAAAGGGTCTGTGACAAGGTAGGCTTTTATGAAAAAGCGAAAGAGAGCTTTTCTGGCAAATTCCTGGATCTGTGAAGCATATAAAAGGAGACCACAATCCTGATATGCTCTCCAGACTTGCTAAGCCAAATAAATCCTTGTTTTTCATATCTTCAGAACACCATTTTCCTGTCATCTTCATGGCCACTTCACTCCCCTCACAAGCCCTTACCCAAAAAACCTTTCCCCTTGGGAAAACTTTCACCACCGTCTTTGCCATACAAGAGTTTGCAAAGAAAACTGTCTTTAGGTTTTTCATGAAAGCCTATCTCTTATCAGACTCATTTCCATTTTCCACTTTCCATCCAGAAAACTTGTTTCTTACAGGATTCACCCTGGATCCCTCCAGAGACATTTCCAAAGATGAATTATGGTACGTCTGGTGCCACCTTAGAACATTTGTTCAATCCTGACAAATCAACCTCCCTCATCTGGACACTCCTTGAATGGTTTTCTCCAATTCCATGGTGGAGAATGAAACTCCAACAATTGTCCCAATTCTATAATTTGGAATGTATGCCCGCATCAGAAGCAAAAATGTTCACATCTGTGTTCATTATTCATAGACCATACTTCCAACATCCCGACACACACTTCTTCTGGACTCAAGAATAAGTTTTTGAATGGTTCACCACACCACACCCATCCATTCTGGAACAAGACGATAAAGTTCAAAAGGAACTCTATAATTTCCTTTGTGAACTGAACCACCAACCTGCTCCACACAAAGACATTTCTCACACCTCCCTCGGTCCACAACATGATATCATCATGATCCCCACTCCTTCAGCAATTTCAAAGCCTAAATCCATGGGTATTATCATCAAGGAAGAAAAACCAGACTTCACTGATTTTCTATACCAAGATGCACAAGACCCATGGGAAGCATTCTTGCCATAAAGCCAACACCTCCAAAACCTCCAACAAACTCCTCCATCGCATGCCTCAGATGATCCAATGACTAAAGCCAGTTCTAGCAAACCATCCGGATCCAATGACCACCCCTCTTCTGATTGGCGCAAGATATTTTGCCCTTGACCACCCTGTCGCCCAGATCATCAACATCTACCAGAAACTCCACGTCCATCACTCAAAGTCCTCTATTCAAGAGATAAAGATGCAACTGACAGCTCATCCAATGAAGATTACATGAATCTCTCATCTCCGTAATTCACGCATCTTAGCATCTTTTGCTTTTTTTTTTTTGTTCAAATTTGGCTTGTAATAATTAAAGCATGAGTCATGCTTGTCATGTTTATCCTTTTCTTTTTCTCGTTGGCCTGTCATTTTTCATTATGTCATTTATAAAGTGATAGGAGCCCTGTCCTATCCTTGTCATGCTTGCATTTGTCAAAGTCTTAGTTGGTGTGCTTTACTTTCTCAACAGGTGTGCTTTACTTTCCAAAAGCATGTGCCTATTTGTTGATTATAATCATTCAAGGGGTCATGTCCTTGATGATTTTCTATATAAGGCACTGAAGCACAATATTAATAAAATTCCTCGCCTTCTCTCATCATGAGTTTCTAACTTCTCTTTTCTCTCTATTAATGAAGCTCTAAAAGGTTTAAAAATAAGAAGAAAACTTACATCTGTTCATTTTGAAACTAAATGAAGTATGCTCTGCACTTGCCTCTAGCAAGGATCATGTGCATCATAAAACTTTTGATAATTTCTTATCTGGTTTGATACCCTATTTTAGACTAAAGAAACGTCTATTTGGGGTTATATAAGAAAAAAATGCTTATCATGCATCGTTGAAATGTGGCAAGTGCGTTGCATGATTTAAATGGCATGCTTCTCTATGCAAAAATGTCAAAAGGGTAAGTGAAAGTTATTTTCTATTGGTCTTTTGGTGCTATGGGAGTCTGGTTGTATCCTGAGTAGCCATATAGAAAGTAATAAAATTCATGACCCGCTAATCTATCAAGTATTTGATTGATAAATGGTAAAGGAAAATGGTGTTTTCCTGTGTCAAATTTGAATTTCCTATAATCAATACATACGTGCTACCCTATAGACACTTGAATGGTATTAATTCATTGTATAGTACTGACCAATGAACTATCAGAAATGGGGTAAATGATACTTGCATCTAATAGTTTAAGAACTTCAGCTCTAACGACTTCTTTCATATTAAGATTTAACCGACGTTGCATTTCCCTAGTAGGTTTAACATTTTCATCAAGGTGAGTATAATACATGCATTCTAGTGGGTTTATGTCTTTTATATCAGCGATGGTCTATCTTAATGACTTTTTATGCTCTCTTAAAATAACCAACAACTTACTCTTTTCCTTGTCATCAAGAGAAGATGAGATCATTACTGACAAAGTGTTTTCTTATCCTGAGAATGTATATTCCAAAGTGTTGGGTAATGGTTTGAGCTCAAGCCTTAGTGGTGATTTTAATGATGGACTGATTTTATTCCCTGATGGTGCCAATTGCTCTAATCTTAAATTCCATTTTATAGCTATCCATGGATGGTGATGAGTTGAATAAGGCATTGACCTCGTCAACTAATCTGTCAATATCAAAATCCAAATCAAAGTGAGCTAAACATGTTTGTAAAGGATTATCTTCAGTCAAATTCATATTAACAATTCTATTGTCTCTATTTTAAGGTTGTTTGGTAGTGCTAAAAATATTCAACTCCATAATCATGTCGCAAAAGGACAACTATATATTTTCAGTCGTGCATTGAATGTGTGCATTAGCAGGTACCAAGAAATGTTGACCTAGAATTATGAGGATGTGCTTCTTCTCATTCCGTACTAGTTGAGTGTCAATCATAATAAAGTCAACAGGAAAACAAAACTTATCTACCTTGATAAACACTTTCTCTACAATATTGTTAGCCTAAAGGGCTACACATATTGTAATTTTAATGATAACAAACATGTGTCTTAATTAATATGACAAATACTGTATTTCACATTTTCACTAGTTCTTAAAGGATAATATTTATGCAAGTAAATCAAGTGAAGTCAAGCTCAAGACACTCAACGGACAACGGCTTAATCAAGAACAAAGTTTAGCTCAATAGAGTCATTATTGTGGTAAATTCTTGCAAAGTCGATATAATTTAATATATGCATGGTTTAGCATTTGAGAAGCTCAAGATTTTGTAATTTAATATATGCAAACTCAAATCATTATTTTTCGTAAACCATAAGGTTTTATATTTATAAGACAAGTATTTTATGGATTTGAGTGTTTTTTAAATTTTGGATTAAATTGAAAAAGTTTTGAAATCATAAGCATTGTGAAAAGAATCACTTTCAAAAGTATTATGAAGATTTAGGCCATATCATAATTTTGGAAAGTTTTAGGAATAACGAGCATTATTTAAAAATTATAGAGTTGGACCTATTTGCACAAATATAAAACATAAAAGACCATAGTGTAATTTATAAACCTTTTGGGCCATATTTAATTTTTGAAAGTATTGGAGCTTAAAAATAAATATAAAAAATTGGTGGGAAGACAAAGTTTTACAAGCTAGCCACCAATGGTTAGCAGCTAGCCACCTAAGGAGAATTTTCAAATTTTCAAATCCAAAATTTGCAACGGTAACTTGCACTTTACTAAGCAGTGATCTGGCTAATTAAGAGGCTAGCCGGCTATTTGTCAATTTTGTCTATAATGGCTAGTTGTTGTGTTTAAACTATATGGCAAGAACAAGAGCATACATCATATTTTGAGCTTCTATTTCACAAATCATCATATATTAAATCTCCATTGTGCTATCATTTGTATATCCACTCTAAAAGAGAGTTGTTTGTTGTAATTTTCATTTGTTTATCAAATTTGTGAGAGTATGAGTGTGAGAAATACTTAGGTGTGGACATAGGCGGGGATTGCTGAACCACGTAAAAATCTTTGCATTTGCTCTCTCTTCCCTTACTCTTTTATTTTTTAGCATTGTTAAATTTATTGTTTTTTATTTCATTGAGGCATTAGATTGAATTGTTGTGTGGTTTGCTTAGTTTAAGTTTTAAAAACCCAATTCACCCCTCCTCTTGAGTTGTATAACTAGTATTTCATTTGGTATTAGAGCTTAGTTCTCTTATTAGGACTTAACCGTCTAAAGTAAAAGATCCATGGCAACCCAAAATGATTCCACATTTAGGGAAGGTCAGTCCACAACTAGGCCACCATACTTTGATTGAAACGATTATCCATATTGGAAAATAACGATGAGAATTTATTTGCAAACTTTAGATTATGAGACTTGGTAAATCGTTAATGATGGTCCTTTCCTACCAACTACTAAAAATAAAGAAGGGGAAGAAATTCCAAAACCTTGTAGTCAATGGACTGAACTAGAAAAGAAAAGATATCTTTAAATTCTAAAGCTATGAATGCCCTGTTTTGTGCCTTAGATAAGAAAATTTTCATAGAGTTGAAATTTGGAATAAACTTGAAGTTGTCTATGAGGGTACAAACCAAGTGAAAGAGTCTAAAATCAGTAGGTATACTAGGTAATATGAGTTGTTCCAAATGGAACAAAATGAGAGTGTCCATTCCATGTATACACTCTAGGAGCACTTGATAAGACCTTGCGAGAAGGTAAATAAAATCATTAGGTCATTACCAAAGGAATAGAGACCTAAGAGAACTACCATTGAGAAAGCCAAAGATTTAAATACTTTACTTATTGATGATTTAATTGGCTCTTTTATTTCTTATGAAGAGGATTTAGCAGCCGAAGGAGGAGATGAAGATAAAAAGAAGAAAAACATTACCTTGAGAGCATCAAGATGGCTATGATGGTTAAAAAATTTTGGAAGTTTTTCAAGAAATCCGGTGAGCGAAGAAGATTCAAAAACCTCAAGAACCAAAAGGAGAAGAAGGAAGCAATCATATGCTATGGTGCCCACTTCTCAACAAACTCAAGAAGAAAGCCATGGTGGCTACTTGGGACGATAGCGATGAAGAATCGAGTGATGAAGAAGATTTGCAAGAAGTGTCAAACCTAGCCCTTATGGCAATAGGAGATGATGAACTTGATGAGGTAAATGATCTTCCTACTTATGATGAATTATGATGAGAACCATCAAGAGAATATCATTAAAGCTTCAAGTGATCCTTTGCACATTCATGGAGGCCCAATTACAAGAGGTAGAGCCAAAATGATGCAAGCTGCTTTAAATAGATTAATTGAGAATATATGGATTGAAAAAGCAATTCAAGATGCAAGACATCATGAATTGGGCTTGAAGACAAGACAAGGCATTGTGGGCATTAATCAAGCTATTGGGCAGCCAAATACACAATTTGGATCAAATGCAGAAAGGTCAAATTCGGAATAAAACTGGTATTGATTGAGCCTGAAGTAATGTCCAAACTATATACCGTTGGAAAGTTAATTAAGTTAGCTTTCCAATGCATTTTACAGAGCTAGATTTGGAGTTCTCTAGAAGGAGTTATGACCAATTCATTACAGCTTGTTCAGACTTGGGATTTTCAACGACTCCTTTGTTTTTCAACTTCGTTTGTTTGTTTTGTTTTAAGTTTGTCAATGTGTAAGGCAAGTCTACCATCAATGATGGTGGGCTAACATTAAGTTTGTCAATGGGATTAGGCTACAGTGCAACTGCGGTACCGTGCCACAGTTGCATCTAGCCGTTGGATGCACTTGGATTGGTGGAGTCCACTAACATCCAACGACTGGATGCAACTGTGGCATGATACCACAGTTGCACCACAGGTTTCCCCTTGTCAATGATAGCAATTATTATGGTGGGTTGGTGAAGACTTTTAAAGCATCATTTGTCAATGTTTTCATTTGTATTGTTAGGATCTTGGGTTTCTATTGGTCTATTTAAGCTTAGCAACCTTGTTATGTAAGACAATTAGAGATTAATGTTATTTGAATTTGAATTTGAATTAGAGATTATTCTTCCTTTGGTTCTTTTGAGAACTAGTGAACTTATCAAGAATTTGCATTCTTGTGGCGTTCCAAATTTAGACTTATCACTCACCTTCTCATCTATTTCTTGAAAGTGGTGTCAATATCATTCTCTATACCTTTGGTTCATGTTTTCTTAAGCATTGGGTCAAGGTTTTGTTTGTCATAAATTTGTTTAGAACTTTCTTGGGAAGTTGAAACTTCAAATTAAGTGTGGATTTCAAAGTTTCATTGTGGGATTCGCATCATTTGGTATTAGAGCTAGTTTCTAGTAAAAAAAAAACAGATTGCAAAAGGAATCAAGTATTCCTACTTTCATCAAATTGAATTTTAGTTATTCATTTTCTTTGACATTGTTTACACACAATAACAATTGTGTTCCTTTGCTTTCTTGCTTTCTTGCTTTCTTTTCATCAATTTCCTTTGTTGTTCTTTGTGTCCTGGGTTTTTCTTGATTTTGTTTATTTAGTTCAATAAAGAATTGAAAGAGAGAATTAAGTGTGATTAAAAAAAAGGTTTGTGAGATCATTAGAGGGTAAAAGCCAATTTGTGTGTTAAACATGAGAGGTAATTGACATCAAATTGAGTGAAACACGTGAGGGAGTGTTGTGAGGTCTTTTTGCTAACATTCTTTTCATAAATATGTCCAAAGATTAAGAAGCTATAGACCAATCAATCATGCTCAAAGCCATGCAACAACAATTTGAGCACATGAATCTGATGTTTGGAGAGATCCGTGACAAATTGGAGAGGCAACAACACATAGCTCCTAATGTAAGAAATAATCAGGGACGTGCTGTCATAAGAGAAGAAGATGGCGATTACCTAGATAATTTTGACGACCAGACCACCGTTGACATGTGTGGAAGAGATGATAGAAGGGTAAGACATATAGATCGTGACTTGGGGAGTATCAAACTGAAAATTCCTTCTTTTCAAGGTAAAAATGATCCGGAAGCTTATTTAAGGTGGAGCTAGTATTTAATTGTCACAACTACTCTAAGGAGAAAAAGGTAAAACTAACTGCTATTGAATTTACTGATTATGCTATTATTTGGTGGGATGAACTTGTTTTGAGTAGGAGACGAAATCGTGAAAGGCCTATAAACACTTGGAAGGAGATGAAGGCCATCATGAGGAGGAGATTTGTTCCTAGTCATTATTATAGGGAGCTGCACCAAAGGCTTCAAAGTATATTTAAAATCCAAAATTTAAAATTAAAGTTGATACTGTATTGATGTTTGAGAAATATTGGCTGCTACACCTTATTAACCAGTGCTTTGCAATAACTAGTGGAAAAAAGGAAAAATTCATAACATCCACTTGGCTTTCTCTTTCACACAAGCAAAAGGCAACACCAATTTCATCACTCTCAAGCTATGAAGGAGCAACTCCTTTTGCCCAAAGCTTTTATCAAGATTAAAAAATATTTTAGCTTTATTTATGAATGAGATGAGTTCTAGTGGTGGCCCAAGTCTTCCATGAAGCGAGTACTGGCGGTGAATGGCTTTAGCCGTGACTAGAATTGGAGTGAGAAAGAAGCCAATCCTCATTTATCATAGTTCGAAGATGCGAATCAAATGTAGTTAATCGATTGTTGATTCTGAGTTACTTACAAATGAAAATGAGTTTTTTGTATTTTGAATTTTTTCCTATGCATGTTGATTTCTCTTTCTTTCCTCAAGGTCTAAAATTGTTATCGCTTTTACTCAATTATTATCCATTTTCAATTTATGGGTTTTGATTTTTTTTTTTTTTATGATCTATTGTATTTTCTTTCATGGGTTTGTTTTAAATTTGATTTTGGTATCTGGGTATGTTTCTGATCTAATGGATCTGTTTACTTTGATTCAATCTGGTTCATTGTTTGATGTTCATTTATTAAAGATTTTATTTTTTAGGATTTTGTTAATTATGGAAATCTTTGTATTTAATATGAATCAAAGAGTGATGATTAGTGGAAGAATTGAGTAGGATTTTGGTCTCTGTTAAGAATCTAAATGGAATTGTCATATTTAATAAGTTATTTTAGATCATTATTTAGTTGATTAATTTCGATAAATGAATTTTGTTGCACTTATTAGGTGCACCACAATGGTTCTCCTCCAGAAACCAAATCAATCTTTCTTTTAACCTGAATAATTTATAATATATAATACATACAACATGCATGAAAAAATTAATAAGCTCATAATAGTAATAATAACGATGATGATGATGATGATGAGTTGAGTAGATGATGAGTTTGAAACAGATGCAAACATTTCTTAAGAAGAGAATGAAGAAGAGATTGTGTTATGGTGATTTGTTGACTTGCAAAAGCCTCCATAAATAGGTGCTACTGCTCAAAATATTATTGTTTATCTACAATGGTAATTAATGGCAGCTTTAGTTCAGTTTTAATTTTTTTTTTTAAATAATAAGTAATGTCAATTATTTTACATAGATGGATAATTTGGCCTTTTTGGATGTTTTGTGATTCCAGCAAATTTTATGACCTATCGGTTCTCGATGCTTTATTTAATAATTTATGATTTTGGCAGCAAGGGTACTTTCGTAATTTTAACAGTCCACTAACAGTCAAAGTAACTGATAACTAACGGCAGGGAAAGTGTCTGTAATTACATCAATACATTCTATCTAATTGTCAAATACCCAAACCTCAAAGGAGGTCCCAAAAAATTACCCATATATAATTATATATGTAGTTAGCCTACCAGATCCAAGACTTTGTAAAGAAATTCCTCCTGCTTCATCAGCCCCAAAAGAAATGACTAACGCTGATGAAGAAGCTTATTTGCAAGCCGAAGCTTATCTTGATCACAAACAGATCCGTCGTGCCAAACGACAATATGAAAAAGAATCTGGTAATGTGTGTCCATCACGCTACCCATCGGTAGTTGTACGTGGCGTTGTTACACCAGATCTATAACAGACCAAGGTCTGTCCTTTGTGCCAATAGCCCGCAAGTTCTGGTTTCCAACCGATATACACTTATCCGTTAAATACCAAAACCGAAAATCATCAGTGAAAACAGTTTTTCATGATACCACCCGAAAACACGACACCCTTGGCCTTCAAAGAAGGTGAACGTTGTGAGAAAACAATTTCATTTTAAAAATCAATTTTGGAGGATAAAACAAGACCTTTCTTATGCATAGAATCCTTAGGCTTAAGGCAAGTGCAGAGTATACTCAGTTTAGAAAATTAGAGGAGAGCGTATCATTATTAACCCAAATAATTTCTTTGATTCCTAGAAGAAAGAAAAAGTTTAGAGAAACATGATGTAAATAAATCTTGAAAATATATTCCAAATTAACTCCTCCTTTACAAAAGGATAGATAGACCCTTATATAGAGATCTCGAGGAAGGAGAGATAAGGTGGGGCCCTTATCTTTTACAAAAGCAAAATGATTAAAGCATACCATGCCAAAACCAAAAAGGAAAAGCATAAAAAAGGAACATCCCATAAGTGCAATCCTCCAAAAAACATAAGGTATCATATGTGCAATCCTCCAAAAAATCTCTCCGATATTTCAGAAAAAATGATGCTTCCCAACGCGGTTACTTTGTTCGAAACTATCCTCACAAGTCTGCCAAAGCTATTCGTCTCATACAACATCTTCAACATTCTTCCCTGTTATCTAAGAATGAAGATGTCGAATCAAATTTTTCAGAACAGTCAGAACAAGATGATCACACTGCCTTCATTATCGCAGAATCTTCTGATTCTGATGATATTTCCATCTTCTCTACAGTTCAAACTGTCAACCATGTTTCAGCCATTCCTTGACCTTCTCTAAAAATGTCAGTCCTTCCTTCCAAATTTCATAAACCTATTCCTATCATCGGGTTTATTGACACTAGTGCAGACACCAGTATGATTGATCCTTCTGTCATTCCCTCTAATTGTTGGGAAAAACACTCGAAACTTTTCAGAGCAGTTAATGGTGAAACTTTTGAAACCACATTGATTACCAAAAAAACCCATTGGTATTCAATTCTTTCCGAATTGCATAATTTGGAAAAAGATTATAGCCTCCAAACTCCCAGATAAAGATTTACTTATAGGTTTTGACATTCTTCATTTGGTTAAAAACCTATTCCTCACCAGTTCTGGAGTTTGCTACAAACAAATGTTCTAGCCTTAAACAGATACATTACGTCTGTATGCACTTTCCGAAACACCATCTCCATACAATCATATTTCACAAAAGTTCTTAGAATTTTGTCCAGAGAACCATTCACAGTTCCACCATCCTTCACCTCTTTGGAAAAATGAACAATTGTTCATTCACCTTCCTTTCAAGCTCAACGAAGACATAAATCCCACAAAAGCATCACACCCGGGTATGTCTCCTTCTGACCTCATGCTTGCTAAGCAAGAATGTTCTCAGTTGCTTCGGCAAGGTCTTAGATTGGGCTTGTCAAGCCTTCTATGTTGAAAAACGATCTGAAGTAGTTCGTGGTAAAAAGAGGTTAGTTATTGATTACCAGCCGCTTAATTCCTTCCTTAAAGATGATAAGTTTCCCCTTCCAAAATTCTAGACCCTGTTTGTCCATCTTCAAGGGGCTCGTATCTTCTCTAAGTTTAATCTAAAAGCTGGTTTTTGGCAACTTGGTATTTCATTAGTTGACCGTCCCAAAACTACCTTCTGCATCCCTGATGCCCATTATCAGTGGACTGTTATGCCTTTTGGTCTTAAGGTTGCTCCTTCATTATTTCAAAAGGCAATGACAAAAATCTTCAGTCCTGTGACCATGAGAGCCACCAGAAGCTCCTTTTAGATTTCTTTCATATTGTGCAGAAACACGGAATCATGCTTTCTGAAAAGAAAAGCAGCATCGCAAAGGAATCAATTGACTTTCTTGGCATGGTGATCAAAGATGGCCATTACCAACCTGGCCCACATATTGTAACTGAATTATTAAAGTTTCCGGACACACATCTCAACAAAAAGCAGATCCAACAATTCCTCGGGATTGTTAATTATGTCTGTGATTTCATCCCTAAAGTTGCAATCCACACAAGCGAACTGTCTCGCATGCTCAGAAAACAATGCCCTCCATGGGGACCAGCACAGACAGAAGCGGTCCAACAACTAAAGGTGATAGCCCAGTCACCTCCTCCCCTCCAAATTCGCACAACTAGCCAACGCATTCTACATACCGATGCCAGTGATGATTACTAGAGTGCCATTCTTCTTGAAGAAATAAATGGTGTCCGTCACTTCTGTGCACATGTAAGCGGACAATTCAAAGACTCTGAAAAGAATTACCATGTGATCTACAAAGAGATTTTGGCGGTCAAGTATGGAATCAAAAAGTTTGAATTTCATCTAATCAGCCATAAATTCCTTATCATGTGATCTACAAAGACAACTCCTCTTTTCCTCGAATCTTTGACTTCAAAAATAAGCTGCTTCCTAACAAACAGCTTCTCAGCCTCAAAAACTGGTTTTCTAAATATGACTTTACTGTCCAACACATAAAAGGCAAACAGAACCTTATCCCATACTTTCTTACACGTCCGACTATAAATAAACCCTCACTTATTTCCTCCAATCACACCATCCCAGTTATAGCCATGAACCGTCAACTTCCTTTCAAGGCTCTTAACCAGAGAACCTTCCCCATGAACATTCATTTTCATTCAGCCTACCAAATCCAAGACTTTGCAAAGAAATTCCTTTACCGATATTTCTTCAATGTTCAAACCAAAAAGCCTGATCGTTTTCCTTCCCTCTGTATGGAAAATATGTTTCTCACAGGTCTTACCCTCTCTTCCTTAACCATCTACGAAGATGAATTATGCTACAAAACTGGTTTTTCCTGTCCAACCAGTCCTCCGCCATCTCACCACTCCCGAATTCTCCCCAGACAGATCTGTTGTGCCAAACAACAATATGAAAAAGAAACTGGTGATGTGTCTCCATCACGCTACCCATCCACTCCATGATTGAAGACACGCATGAGAATCTTTAGCTTTTACTTTTTTAAAGTTTGCTTTAATAATTAGACAAGGGTCATGTCTTGTCTAAAGTGTCTTTTCCTTTTTTATGCTTTTCCTTTTTGGTTTTGGCATGGTATGCTTTAATCATTTTGCTTTTGTAAAAGATAAGGGCCCCACCTTATCTCTCATTCCTCGAGATCTCTATATAAGGATCTCTCTATCCTTTTGTAAAGGAGGAGTTAATTTGGAATATATTTTCAAGATTTCTTTACATCATGTTTCTCTAAACTTCTTCTTTCTTCTAGGAATCAAAGAAATTATTTGGGTTAATAATGATACGCTCTCCTCTAATTTTCTAAACTGAGTATGATCTGCACTTGCCTTAAGCCTAAGGATCCTGTGCATAAGAAAGGTCATGTTTTATCCTCCAAAACTGATTTTTAAAATGAAATTGTTTTCTCACAACGTTCACCCTCTTTGAAGGCCAAGAGTGCCGTGTTTTCGGGTGGTATCGTGAAAAATTATTTTCACTGATGATTTTCAGTTTTGGTAAGTGTATATCGGCTGGAAACCAAAACTTGCGGGCTATTGGCCCAAAGGACAGACCTTGGTCTATTATAGATCTGGTGTAACAACACCACGTACAACTACCGATTGGTATCAGCAACTTGGGCCGGGCCTAACTCAGTCCCAAAAGAGCTCTCAAAGGGTGAGGACTGCCCAGTGCTTATAAGCGACCAGGAGCTTTGGCTTGCCAGCGATATGGGATAAGAGCTTATCATTCACTCTACCTTCGCCCTCAGGCCTTGGCTCTGATACCAACTTGGATGATATCACATAAAATCAACTTAGAACTGCTCTGATACCTTCTCTAAAAAGGAAGATTATGCGATAATGAAGGCAGTGTGATCATCTAAGCTGGTATCAGAGCCAGGATTGCCCATAAAAAGTGACTGTTGATTTTATCTGGATATACTGGATAGCCTTCTGATGAGAAACCATGAATGGGAAGTTTCTTTTCCTGACCAGTTTGAACTGCTGTAATCATGGCAGTGTAGGAAAGCTGTGAAGTGTCTGAAACAGGCTTGGTTTCAGGTGTTTGAAAAGATAGTTTGACTTGACCATTTTGTCATCTTTCAAACATAGCTTTTGTTGTTTGAACTGGTTCAGAATTTTGGTGGAAGTGCTCATAATTGGTTAACCATTCAAGAGGCATGAGTTTGAGCAATTCTTGTTTCTGGATTTGTTTGGGAATTTGGATGATGGTTGGAATGGTGTATGTATCTACAAGGATCATTAATGCGTCAGTTGTAGTGTGTGGTGTGGGAAGGTCTAGTGCATGATTCTGTAATCGATACACTATTTGGTGATGGAGGGTTGCAATCTTTGATGTGGGTGTTTGTTCTGCTCCTTGGAGCTGGATCTGGACCTTAAGGGTTGTTGGAATATTAGGATCCTCAAGAGAGAGGTTGAAATTTGGGTAAAAGGTTAATAAGACACTGCCAACATGGAGAGTGGTTAGGACGGTTCCTACAATAGCATGTTGGTACTGTTTGAACTTGGTGTCTAGGAGAGCAATTCTGGCTGTAACAGGTAAACCTTTTCTGCCATGGAGGGTGAGAATCAAACGTACACCACCAAGATGCGTATACCCTTCTCGTTTCCAGTTTGCGACGAGATCTGAGGGTATTTCTAAAGTGACATACTGTTCACTCTGAGAGGCTTGTAAAGCACACTGATCCAGTCTAGAAGACTGAATGTATTCTTTTGGTAATGGTCTTTTGGTGGAGATCAGGGTTCGAATGAGATTGTAAGGGCTCATGATGGGAAACTGAGATTCGTTGATTTAGGCAGACTTAGGGATATAAGAATATTCAACAAGGTTTTCAATTTTGGAGGTGAGATGTTTGGAACATGATTTTGGAAGAGAAAGAGTAGAGGAAAGAGAGATATAAGGTGAAGACGATGAAGAAGGAATTGAAATGGAAGAGGAAGATGTTTCCATGTTTGTGAGATCTTCTGCTAGGAAATCAAATAGGATTATTTGGTATTACTAATGATACCACCTCGGCGAGGAAACATGACTCTGATGGTCAGAGGAAAATAATAAGATATCATCAATGTATACCAAGGCATGATGGAGGACAGGACTGAAGATTTTTGTCATTGCCTTTTGAAATAATGAAGGAGCAACCTTAAGACCAAAAGGCATAACAATCCACTAATAATGGGCATCAGGGATGCAGAAGACAGTTTTGGGACGGTCAACTGGTGAAATACCAAGTTGCCAAAAACCAGCTTTTAGATCAAACTTAGAGAAGATACGAGCCCCTTGAAGATGGACAAACAGGGTCTGAATTTTTGGAAGGGGAAACTTATCATCTTTAAGGAAGGAATTAAGCAGCCGGTAATCAATAACTAACCTCTTTTTACCACGAACTACTTCAGATCGTTTTTCAACATAGAAGGCTTGACAAGCCCAATCTAAGACCTTGCCGAAGCAACTGAGAATAGTCTTGCTTAGCAAGCATGAGGTCAGAAGGAGACATACCCGGGTGTGATGATTTTGTGGGATTTATGTCTTCGTTGAGCTTGAAAGGAAGGTGAATGAACAATTGTTCATTTTTCCAAAGAGGTGAAGGATGGTGGAACTATGAATGTTTCTCTGGACAAAGTTCTAGGAACTTTTGTGAAATATGACTGTATGGAGATGGTGTTTCAGAAAGTGCATACAGACGTAATGGTGTCCGTCACTTCTGTGCACATGCAAGCGGACAATTCAAAGACTCTGAAAAGAATTACCATGTGATCTACAAAGAGATTTTGGCAGTCAAGTATGGAATCAAAAAGTTTGAATTTCATCTAATCAGCCATAAATTCCTTATCAACATGGACATAAATGTATAATAAGATATCAAAATAATAAGATATCTTATTAAATATTGGTATCACAATATCACTCTGGACCCCATATTTAACTTGCGGTCACCTAAACTTGAATTTTGAGAAAGTAGGAACTTTTAAGTAGTTAATTTAAATAGTTACTTGAATTACTTATGTTCCAATTAAAGCAAAAAAATCGATAGGGCTATGCCCATCCTCCCTTTAAAAAACAAAAAAATTGTTCTTCAGATTCACTTCTATCTCTTTTTAGAACCTTCAAGAATAAAAAAAGCTTAGATGAAGCAATTATTAACAATGAAATAACCTGAAGGAACAAATTGGATTGCTGCTACAAAACATATTCCGCATTAAAAACAACTGGAAAAATGTTAAAGATTTCATTTTACTATTTGTATAGTTTAATGGTGCGTTTGCTTTACGGATTGAGGAATCAGAATCAGGAAACAGAATCTTTGACCGCATTTATTTCGCAAAATGGAGATAAGAATTGGAATCAAAATTGTGGGGCCTACCCAAATTTGGGGATAGAGAATGTGAGATTGATTCAAGGGGATGGTGGGAATCAATCTCCCACTCCCAAAATTGACCATTTTACCGCGCAACAAAATCAAAAATGCCCATTTGATCCTCAACATAAAAATTCTTATAATTAGTTAATATATTATTATAATTAATTAATATAATTATTCTAATTAATTTATATATTTTGAATTTTTTTACTATTATTTTGTTTACTATTATTTCTCATTTTTATATTTTCCCTCACTTTTACCAGTTAATTATTATGTCATTTAATTTTTAACTAAATATGTGTGTGGATAAATATGGAATCAAATACCTAATGTGCCACAACTATATTAATGTGTCGACATTATGTCAAAATACCATATAAATCCAAGGAGATCTACAAATTAACATGACATAAAAACAACTAGAAAAGAATAAAATAAGCTTAAAACTCACTTGAGAAAGTAATTAATTTAATAATTTGAAACCTTGAACTTCACCTTTCACCTCAGCTTAGTAAAATTAGTTATTCATGTTGAAAGAAAATAAAACACTCTTTTTTATTTGACAAACTTCTGGAATGTATTAAAAGAAAAATGATATAGAAGAAAACAAGAAAAGAAAAGAAAGAAAGAAATCCCTCATGCCCGCATCTCCTTGCCTTTTATAGGCAAGGAATGCATCCTCCTTTAGTTATTTTATTATTATTTATTTTATTTTATTTTATTTTTATAATATATATGTACGTTGAGAAAATGGCCACCTGACCATCAC
Organism: Citrus x changshan-huyou; assembly: GCA_039657385.1. Taxonomy (NCBI): domain Eukaryota; kingdom Viridiplantae; phylum Streptophyta; class Magnoliopsida; order Sapindales; family Rutaceae; genus Citrus; species Citrus x changshan-huyou. The sequence continues at coordinate 13,577,346 of CM077549.1, forward strand.
GTGCATCTTTCACCTTTTTTTTCTTTTTTTTAATCTTTTTTTATTAATTACATCTCCTTAATAATGCATTCTAAATTACTCCAGTAATTCTTTTTGTTCCGGCTTCTAATAACAACTCCTCTTTATTCTTGAAATATATCTACAATATAAAATTAAAATAAAATTAATATATTACAAATTAATTTAACATGAAAATATATTTTGGGGAATGTAAGATAATTTAGGAATAATGAGCGCATTAATACACACAATAAGCAAAAAACTGATAATTTTATCTTTATTAAATATGCACTTTTTAATGTCAATCACATAAGAATATCAGTGTGATTGTATTTTGTATAATAATATTATAACCTAGTGAGATATTGTAAAATAGATTGTAATATTATTGATATAAGGATAAAGAGAGTTTGTAATCAAATGAACTATGGTTAATTAAATGGTGCAATGAATTTGTAATGCATAAGAAGTGACTCATCAAAAAGTGAACAAATCAATTGATGCAATATGATGACTATGACTCAACTTCCTCCTCAGCCTATGACTCATCAAAAACCTTCACTGACTCTGAGTCTGAATATGCTGACATTACAGGCATATTAATGGCCACTGAAACTGCAGATCCAAGTGCATCTACTTCAACACCTATTGTTGATGATAATCCTTATGACCAAGCTTCTCACACAGACCCAGTACCGCCACCAGTTCATGAACACTCAACAAAACCATCTTCAGCATCTTAGTTTACATTTGATGACATTCCCCGTCACAAATGGGCAGCTAGACTTCAAGAATTTGCTGCTTGGATTGATTTCCAAGGTACCAAGCCTAATGCTCAACCTCAAGCCGTTCTTCGTGAATTCATGGCCCGCTCCACGGGTTCTTTACGAGATTGGCTAGAAAGCTTAGGAGAATACAGACAGCTCCAATTCATGGAATCTCCGATTGGTACAGCACTCAATATTATTCATGAGCAATTCATCGGTGAAAAATCTGCTTCCACAGAAGCAGACAGAAAAGAATACCATCAGATGAAATGTTGTTCTCTCAAAAGACACATTCTGGATGCTCATTACAAGAGAATGAGTATTTTATTCTACAAGCTAAATGGGTTTAATGAGCCATCTCTTAAACATGTCTTCATAGCCTCTCTTCCTTCTGAGTTACAACCTGATCTTCAAAGAAAACTCACAGCCACTAATCTGAGCATAGCTGATATCTCTCTGGGAAAAATTTTCCAAATGGCCATGCTATCTCTTGATAAAATCTGTGAACAAAAAGCATTCTTCAAAGATCTCATGGAAGACAAGAAACCTTTCTCTGAAGCTTGTAAAAAACCTTACCTCAAAATCGAGTGTAAGGATGAAAAGAAATGTGTTTGTCCAACCACAAAGAAACGACATTTCCGGAAACACTTCCATCGAAAGTCCTCCTCCAAAAAACCTTTTCGGTATTTCAAAAAGAAAGATGTTTCTCAGTACCGAAAGAAAAAATCCAACCGTTGTTTCGTCTGTAAGAAACGCGGTCACTTTGCCCGAAATTGTCCCCATAAATCTGCCAAAGTTGTTCGTCTTATCCAACATCTTCAACATTCTTCTTTGTTATCTGAGAATAAGGATGTCGAATCAAATTTTTCAGAACAGTCAGCTCAAGATGACCAAACTGCTTTCCTTATAGCAGAATCCTCTGATTCTGACGATATTTCTGTCATCTCTACAGTTCAAACTGTCAACCATGTTTCCACCATTCCTAGACCTTCTCTCAAGATGTCCATCCTTCCTTCTAAATACCATAAACATGTTCCTGTTATTGGGTTTATTGACACTGGTGCAGACACCAGTATGATTGATCCTTCTGTTCTTCCCTCCGACTGTTGGGAACACCATTCCAAACTTTTCAGAGCAGTTAATGGTGAAACTTCTGAAACAACTTTGATTACCAAGAAACCCGTTGGTATTCAATTCTTTCCGAATTGTATAATTTGGAAAAAGATTGTAGCCTCCAAACTTCCAGATAAAGATTTACTCATAGGTTTTGACATCCTTCATTTGGTTAAAAACCTCTTCCTCGCCAGTTCTGGAGTTCGCTACAAACAAATGTTCTTACCCTATACAGATACTCTCCGTCTATATGCCCTTTCAGAAACACCATCTCCATATAGTCATATCTCACAAAAGTTCTTAGAGTTCTGTCCAGAAAACCATTCACAGTTCCACCATCCTTCACCTTTTTGGAAAAATTAACAATTCTTCATTCACCTTCCCTTCAAACTCAATGAAGACATAAACCCCACAAAAGCATCACACCCGGGTATGTCTCCTTTAGACCTCCTGCTTGCCAAGCAAGAATGTTCTCAGTTACTCCAACAAGGTCTTATTGAGTCTACTGATTCAGATTGGGCTTGTCAAGCCTTTTATGTTGAAAAACGATCTGAATTAGTTCGTGGAAAAAAGAGATTAGTTATTGATTACTAGCCACTTAATTCTTTTCTTAAAGACGATAAGTTTCCCCTTCAAAAAATCTAGACCCTATTTGTCCATCTTCAAGGGGCTCGTATCTTCTCTAAGTTCGATTTGAAAGCTGGTTTTTGGCAACTTGGTATTTCACCAGTTGACCGTCACAAAACTGCCTTCTGCATCCCTGATGCCCATTATCAATGGACTGTTATGCCTTTTGGTCTTAAAGTCGTTCCCTCCTTATTTCAAAAAGCCATGAAAAAAATCTTTAGTCCTATTCTTCATCACGCATTGGTCTACATTGATGATATTTTGTTGTTTTCTTCTGACCATGAGAGCCACCAGAAGCTCCTTTTGGATTTCTTTCACATTGTGCAGGCACATGGCATCATGCTTTCCGAAAAGAAAAGCAGCATAGGAAAGGAATCAATTGACTTTCTTGGCATGGTGATTAAAGACAGCCAGTATCAGCCTGGTCCACATATTGCAATCGAATTATTAAAGTTTCCGGACACACATCTCAACAGAAAGCAGATACAACAATTCCTCGGGATTGTTAATTATGTCCGTGATTTTATCCCAAAAGTTGCAATTCACACCAGCCAGATGTCACGCATGCTCAAAAAACAGTGCCCCTCATGGGGCCCTGCTCAAACAGAAGCTGTCAAGCAGCTCAAGGTGATAGCACAATCACCTCCTCCACTCCGAATTCCCACAAGTGGACAACGCATCCTCCAAACTGATGCCAGCGATGATTATTGGAGTGCCATTCTCCTTGAAGCTATCAATGGCGTGCGTCAATTCAAAGACTCTGAAAAGAACTACCATGTGATCTACAAAGAGATTTTGGCAGTCAAGTACGGAATTAAAAAATTTGAATTCCATCTCATCAGCCACAAATTCCTTATCAACATGGATAATTCTTCTTTTCCCCGCATCTTTGACTTCAAGAACAAATTGCTCCCTGACAAGCAATTACTCAGCCTCAAAACCTGGTTTGCTAAGTATGACTTCACTGTTCAACACATAAAAGGCAACCAAAACCTCATTCCATATTTCCTCACACGTCCAGCTATAAATAAACCATCACTCATTTCCTCAATCCAAACCATCCCTGTCATAGCTATGAATCGCCAACTTCCTTTCAAAGCTCTCACCCAGAGAAACTTTCCCATGAACATTTCTTTCCAATCGGCTTACTAGCTGCAGGATTTTGCAAAGAAATTTCTTTACAGGTTCTTCTTCAATGTTCAAACCAAAAAACCCGACCGTTTTCCTAATCTTTGCATGGAACACCTGTTTCTCACAGGCCTCACTCTGTCCTCTCTGTCCATCTCCGAAGATGAGCTTTGGTATATGTGGTGTCTCACCACCTTGTATGCTACAAAGCTAGTTTTTCCCATCAGACCAGTTTTTCCCATGTTTCACCATTAACTGCTCTGAAAAGTTTGGAATGGTGTTCCCAACAGTCGGAGGGAAGAACAGAAGGATCAATCATACTGGTGTCTGCACCAGTGTCAATAAACCCGATAATAGGAACAGGTTTATGGTATTTAGTAGAGCTGGCAAAACGGGTCATCGGGTCGTGTTCGTGTCGTGTCAGCTTCGTGTCGTGTCAAATTTAGGTCGACCCAAACCCGTCCCATTTAATAATCGTGTCAAAATATTGAGACCCGAACCCGACACGGAAAAATAACCGGGTTACCCAATAACCCGTTTAATATCTATATATTGAACAAAAGTTACATCAAATATTTACACACTATCATACATACGTATGTACATAAATACATACATACATACATACATACATAATTTATCGATATTATAAAATATACATATCTATCAATATATTACACATGTACACTATTGAATTTTAATTATATATATATATATATAATATTATATATCAATATTATAAAATATACATGTCTATCAATTTTTACACATTTACACTATTGAAGCTCTAAATGTATGTAAAATTTTATAAATAAAACATTGTGTTTATATTCACCCTTTTAAAGAATAAAAAAAAGAAATTATCTCTAATATTTGAGTTTTAATTATAAGAATATGTAAATTATTTTAAAATAGAAAATATAATCGGGTCATTGATCGGGTAAATGGGTCAAGAATTTTAACCCAAACCCGACACGGAAAAAAATCGTGTTGACCCGGACCCGACCCATTTAATAATCGTGTTAAATTTGATGACCCATACCCATTTATTTATGTCGTGTTCGTGTCGGGTAATCGGGTCGTGTCAAATTTTGCCAGCTCTAGTATTTAGAAGGAAGGATGGACATCTTGAGAGAAGGTCTAGGAATGGTGGAAACATGGTTGACAGTTTGAACTGTAGAGATAACGAAAATATCGTCAAAATCAGAGGATTCTGCTATAAGGAAAGCAGTTTGGTCATCTTGAGCTGACTGTTCTGAAAAATTTGATTCGACATCCTCATTCTCAGATAACAGAGAAGAATGTTGAAGATGTTGGATAAGACGAACAGCTTTGGCAGATTTATGGGGACAATTTCGGGCAAAGTGACTGCGTTTCTTACAGACGAAACAACGGTTGGATTTTTTCTTTCGGTACTGAGAAACATCTTTCTTTTTGAAATACCGAAAAGGTTTTTTGGAGGAGGACTTTCGATGGAAGTGTTTCCGAAAATGTTGTTTCTTTGTGGTTGGACAAACACATTTCTTTTCATCTTTACACTCGATTTTGAGGTAAGGTTTTTTACAAGCTTCAGAGAAAGGTTTCTTGTCTTCCATGAGATCTTTGAAGAATGCTTTTTGTTCACAGATTTTATCAAGAGATAGCATGGCCATTTGGAAAATTTTTCCCAGAGAGATATCAGCTATGCTCAGATTAGTGGCTGTGAGTTTTCTTTGAAGATCAGGTTGTAATAGGTGCAAGCGAGAATTGAATAAAAGCACTTTCAGACCTGGAGTGAAAGATTTTCTCATAATTTGCTTGTCGTGAAAGACTTTCATTCGTTGTTTGTAAATCTTGGCATTTTTGTATGCATCATTGCGAATTTCTTCAAGTTCTACCAGTTGTAATATTCTTTCTGAGCTAGCTTACTGCATGTCAAAGTTGAATTTCTTGATGGCCCAATATACATGATGCTCGAGTTCCACAGGTAGGTGGCAAGCTTTTCCATACACTAGCCTGTAGGGTGACATCCCAATCGGGGTCTTGAAAGCTGTTCTATATGCCCATAATGCATCATCAAGTCTTAATGACCAATCTTTAATGTCTGGCTTCACCGTCTTTTCTAATATGTGCTTTATTTCTCGATTGGAGATCTCCTAACAAGATATCCTTATTAGGAAGAGTGGAACCAATAACCTTGGTCCAAATGACACAATTGGGGAAGATTGAATGCCAATGGGTTTGGTGGTAATCAAAGAGGTGGTAAATAATTTTCCATTAACAGCTCTGAAGTTTTCTTCATACTTTGTCTAGTATGGAGGTGGAAGAATATTGGGGTTTAACATGTTGCGTTGGGTGCCAGTGTCTATGAAACCAATTGCTGGAATGGGCCTTTGAAATTTTGAGGGCAAAATGTGGAGTTTGATGGAGGGAATATGAACAGTAGTGTCAAGGGACAGTAACTGTTGGTGGAAAATAACTTGGGACTGGTCACTGTCTGAGTCATCAGAGGAGTTCTGCAGGGCGAATACGGTTTCATCATTGGGTTCATCTTGTTCAGAGAAATAGAATTCCAGTTCGTCCTTCTCTTGGGAGTAGTCGGTAGTGGCTTGAAGATGCTCGACTAGCCGGATGGATTTTTCTCTTTTGTTGGGACAATCTTTGGCATAGTGGCCTTTTTTCTTGCAGATGAAACATCTGCTTGATTGCTTCCGTTTGAATTCTCTGGAAGAGGATGATTTCTTTCTGAAAAATCTGTAGGGCTTTCTAGATCTGCGACGTCTTGATGAAAAGTCTGGAGTTTTGAATTTTCGAAAATGCCTTTTCTTCTTAGGACTGCAATCACAATCCTTTTTCTTTTTGCATTTGATCTGCAAGTAAGGCTTTTTGCAGGCACTCCGGAATGGTTCTTTATCTTTCAACAGTTCTTTAAAAAACTGTTTCTACTCGCAAAGTTTGTCGAGACAAGTTTTGGCAAGCTGGAAGATTTTGTCAAGAGAGATGTTGTCAAGGGTAAGATTAAAGGCTGTGAGTTGTCTCTGAATGTCTGGCTGGAGTTCTTCTGGAAGGGAAGCCAGAAAGACATGCTTTAATGTCGGTTCATTGAATCCATTAAGCTTATAGAATATCAGGGACATTCGCTTATAATGGAAGTCAAGATCCGTAGCATTGAGGGAGCAGCATTTCATGTTGAGATAGTCTCGTCATGCAGCTTCAAAAACTGCAGAGGGGTCTCCAAGGAATTGATCATGGATAACCGCAAGGGCACTTGAGACTTCTGGTAATTGAACAAACTGTAATTGTCTGTACTGGCCTAAAGAATCAAACCAATCTCTTAGAGCACCCGTAAAGCATGTAGCATATTCTCTAAGGACGGATTCAGTGGTAGCTCCTAGCCTTAGCATTTGGAGGTCAATCCAGGCAGACATTTCATTAAGTCTGTCACGCCATTTATGAAATGGAAGATCATCAAATGTGAACCATGAACCATTTGGCGATTTTTGACTGGGTGGATTGGTCTGGGCCTGAGCTGGAGGAGGCTGGTTTGTTGTCGAAGATTCAGGCATTTCTTCGTCAACTTCTGAGGGAATATCAACATATGGTTATGTATGAGAGGTTTGGCCTTGGGTAGGTTGATCAGGTTGAGCCATCAAGATTTTGGTAATATCAGCATAGGATTTTTCAGAGTCACTGGTGGATACTGAAGATTCTGTGTCGGTCTCGGTAGGGCTATCTGAAACAGCTAAATTTGAATCAGAAGGTGGATCATCTATAGTAGATGAATGGGCGACTGTGTGAGCAGTAAACTGGTGCATGGGTTCTTTATCCTTGGAGTGGGTAGGAGGTTGAGATTGAGTCGGTGGAAGGGCGGATGGTGAAGCTGGCATATAACCAGGGAACTGTTGGTCCGTAATGGGCATCGGTGATTGATAGATCTTGACGGGTCGAGGTGGAGGTTTAGGTTTGGGTTTAGGTGTAGGTGGTGGTGGCAAAGGATTATCTCTGAAAAGAGTATGAGTCATACCAAATAACTTGGAAGGATCATACTACCGGATAGGGGAAAGCATAGAGGCAAATGGATGGTAAGTTGGGCCGATGGAAGGGATAGGAGGTGATGTGGTAAAAAGAGTAGGTCTCTGTTTTTCAGATTCAATGTGAGCAAGCTCAGCTTTTAAGCGTCTGATTTCCCTTTCTTTTTGGTCAAATTATGGGCCATTGTATCTTTGGGCAAGCATGGCTCGTAACTCTGAATCAAGTTGACCAATTCTGGTTTGAAGATTTTGATGGATATGCTGCATCTGGGCAGTAATAGAGTCAACTTTCGTCTCAATCTGTTCAGTTCGCAAATTGATTTTCTCAACTTTTGAATTGAGATGCAACAAAGTATCATTTTGTGCCCTGGCATTTTGAGTTTGCCAGTTGAGGACCGATTCAAAAGGCTTGGGGGGCTCAAGGTGGCCAGTGGAGGTAATAGGTGAAGGGATAAAGGGGTTGGACACAACATTTCGTTGTGAATCTGTGTGAGGTTCTAAAGGAGGAAAGGAAGAAGAGTAATCTGAAGAAGTAGAGGAAAACATCATACAAGCCAGTGGTTGGACGATAGGTGTTGGGTTTGGGAGTGGTGATGGAATTTCAGATTTGCAATGTTTTGCAATCCATTTGAGCTCTTTTCGGTAGATGGGTAATGGAGCTGGTGGAGGTGGAGGATCTTTTGGTGATTTGGGTTCACAGTATTGACATGGGACTGGAGGTTTTTCTTTTTGGGTTTCTTTTTCCTTCTAGGGGCATAATCGTCGTTCTCTTCCCAATCATCCCAGTAGGGACAAGTTGGGTCACACATGCCTGAGCCGGGGACATCCCATAGGAAATGGCCATTTTGCTTGGCTGGATAAACAGGGTAGCCTTCAGAATTAAACCCTGTAATGGGCAGATCTTCCTGAGCTGAACAGCTGTGATCATTGAAGAATAAGTAAAGGAGAGCCGAGGAGGCTCTTGTGAAGCACTTGGAGGTGGTTTAAAAGTCATTCGGACTGTGCCATATTGTCGTCTTTCAAACATGCTTTCAGATGTTTGGATTGGAGCTGTATTATTATAGAACTGCTCATAGTTGGAGATCCATTCAAGGGGCATAAGCTTTATGAGCTCATGACGAGGAATTTGTCTCGGGATCTAGATGATTGTGGGGATTTGGTCAGATTCTGCTAACACCATGAGGGTGTCAGAGTGGTGTTCTGGAGTGGGTAAATCTAAGACATGATTTTGAAGCCTATAGACCAGTTGATGGTGTAAGGTGGCACCTTGAATTTGAACTTGAACTTTTAAGGCTGTGGGCAAGTTGGTGTCTTGCAGAGAAAGGTTAAAGTTTGGATAAAAGGTAAGTAAAATACTTCCGGCATGAAGGGTTGTGAGGACAGTACCTATAACAGCATCTTGGTACTGTTTAAACCGGGTATCAAGCATAGCAATTCGAGCGGTAACCAGTAATCCTTTTCTCCCATGAAGGGTAATGATTAATCTGATACCTCCAAAATGGAGATGAGTGTAACCTTCTCGTTTCCAATTGGAAATTAACTCTGAGGGTATTTCAAGAGTGACATATTGCTCTGATTGGGGAAGTGTGACAAAGATATAAACTCTCTAGCCAATTCCTAGAACAGCTTTCCTTTTTAGGCAAAAGAAGACATATGGATACTGGATAGAATCTGCTTGAACAATAATTTTTTTATCTAAATTTTTCTTCTAAAGAATACATAAAAAAACATATAACATTGTTACCTTAAGACAATTATCAATATTAGCATAAGCAATAATTGGAAATCATCACACCAAAACTATGCAACAAAAAAAGAATAGAAAATGTACAAAATTAAATAATAATTTATATTTTCATGTCGGCTTACTAGTAAAATCAACAAGCCTATCCTGATAATCTTAGCAAAGATTACTATGCATTGTGAAAATTTTCCTGATTATCATTCCCCGCATAAGAGGGGCAACATATGAACTAATATTGATCACTCATAAGACTTGATCCAATTGATTATACTATAGTCCATTGTCAATAATTTCAAAAAAACCAACAAATAGAACTCAAGGTGAGAAAATTAAAAAGTTAAAATATATCACTCTTAACCTTTATACTACTAGGTGGAATTCCACCTATTTAATGTTGATGACTACATTGAAGTTTCAAGCAACATTTGGCAGGACGGTAGAAGTAGATAAACCTTATAACCCATACTTTCACGAAGAAGAAAATAATAATCAAAGGGTGGGCCTACCTGGACTTGAAGATTAGGAGGGTGCCGAACAAATTGTGGAATTCCACTATGTTGTTTTTTATCTTTTTGAGTGTGACTTCTAATCTTTGTTATGATATCATTTACTGCATTGGAAACAAGTAAAGATCCTTAGATGATTTCTATGGCTTTTTAGTATGACGGATAAATTTGATAAATATTAGGAGTCCATGGGAAAAATAAACAAAATGTTGATTGTTGCCTCCATTTTTTATCCATGGGCTAAAATGCACTTTGCTCAACATATTTTTGAGATCATTTTTGCCAATGATAGTTCAAAGATTGAAGAAATGACCACAACAGTGAAGGACTTGTTAAATGAGCTTTATGATATAGATTATGCATTATACTCCACACCACCTTTGTATGGTAAGAGTATTCCTAGTGGCATTATGGTACAAGTTTTTCTCCACCTATTACAACTAAGGTTAGTTTCATGGAGGTTGCTAGTGATGATAACACTCTTTAAGTTTCATGAAGGTTACTTTTTCTCTTTGTTGAAAATTGGAAAAACAGACTAAAATGAGATAATTACAAAAAAACAATAATCTATTACCCACAATAATTTGTAAAAAAATTCATAATAAACAAAAAAAAAAGCTCAAAATTACCTTTGACTTGAATTAACCCGAATCAAATTTTAAGCCAAACTCGACCTAATCGATATATAATCCTAACCTAATCTGATCTGAACTCAACTTGTATTCTTTATCGGATCCGATCCAATTATATTTAGATTGGATCAAATTGGATTATAAGTCTAAATTAACAGAATGGGTGCACGTTGATGGTTGTTGAAACAAATGGGTACGCAATAAGATTTGTCGAAACATGTGGGGGTAGCGAAAAATAACCCTTTATTCTACTATTGATACTGAAATTTTAGACCAACACTATAGAGGGACTCAAAAGTAAAATTTAAGTTAAAAGGAATTAAAGGAATAGATTCATTTATTAACCGGGTCAAATCTTGATCCTGACATTATGATTCATTTATTTTAGAAAACCTTGAAAACTTTGGAGCCTGATGATATTAACCCATTACGAAGTCCCTAGTTTTGAGTATTAGACCTCAGCACCAGTGTCCATCCCCTCGCTAAAAAAACCCTAGAAATCAAAATTAAACTCTAGGAACAGTCAATAGCCATTATCTGATATATCGTTTGGTGATGGACTCCGTAGAGAAACTCGAGATCAGAACGAAACCCAAGCCGAAGCGTTTCGTTAAAAACCAAATCCCAGAATCAATCCTCAACAACGCGTCCCTCAACTCCGCCATCGCCCTCCTCCCGCATAACTACAGCTTCGAAATCCACAAATGCGTCTGGCGCATCCGCTCCACGCGAGCTAAGCGCGTGGCCCTCCAACTCCCCGAAGGCTTACTCATGTACTCCCTCATTCTCTCCGACATCTTCACGTCCTTTGCTGACGTCACCCACTGCTTCATCCTTGGTGACGTCACTTACGGCGCATGTTGCGTCGACGACCTTTCCGCATCTGCTCTAAACGCCGATCTTTTAATTCACTACGGCCACAGTTGTTTAGTCCCCGTTGATTTTACGAGAATACCCTGCCTTTACGTCTTCGTCGAGATCAAAATTGACGTCAACCGTCTGATTGACACTATCAAAGTCAACTATAGTGATCCTGGGAAACTGATACTTGCAGGTACGATACAATTCGCGTCAGCAATCAGGGCCGCCAAGCCAGAGCTTGAAAAACAAGGATTTAAGGTTATGATTCCGCAGTCGAAGCCGCTGTCCGCTGGAGAAGTACTTGGTTGTACAGCGCCGAAGATTCCAGCGCGTGAATCGGACTTCAATTTGGTTTTTATTGCGGATGGGAGGTTCCATTTAGAGGCGTTTATGATTTCCAATCCAGGGATTAAAACGTTTAGATATGATCCGTATTTAGGGAAACTATTTTTGGAGGAGTATGATAATAAGGGGATGAGGGAGACGAGAAAACGAGCAATAGAAAAGGCAATGAAGGAGGCAAGGACTTGGGGAATTGTGTTGGGTACATTGGGAAGGCAAGGGAATCCGAGAATTTTGGAAAGGTTGCAGAAGAGAATGGAAAAGAAAGGGTTTGATTACGTTGTCATTATGATGTCGGAGATCAGTCCTGCAAGAGTGGCGTTGTTTGAAGACAGTGTGGATGCTTGGATTCAAATTGCTTGTCCGAGATTGTCCATTGATTGGGGAGATGCGTTTACAAAGCCACTTTTGACTCCTTTTGAGGCTGAAATTGCACTTGGAGTCATACCTGGGTGGTGGGAAAGGGACAAGGAGAGGGAGAGGGAGAGGGAGGAGAGTAAATCATGTGGTGGATGTGGAAATGAAGATAAAAATTGTGACGGAGATGGTGATTATCCTATGGATTATTATGCACAGGATGGTGGGGAATGGAATTCTTCTTATGTAAAGAAGAAGTTAATGTTTCGTCCTTCTGCTGCAATCAGTGCTTTGCATGAAATGTAATGCAAGGAGGTCACTTGTTCCATGTGAGAAGATTTAACTCTACTTATTCTTTTTTCTCCAATTGCTATCTGTTACTTAAGTAAATGCCACAATTTTGATGTACATGCACCTATTTCATAGCTTTTGTAGTATTGGTAGTTTCTCTATGTTACGTCCAGTTTTAATGAAAGCTCTCTGATTTATATGCATATGCATCTTGAAAAAACGCGTATTCTTGCTTTGATCGGTATATTGCGTCCAAGAATGGTCTATCTTCAATATCACCATTGTGTTTGAATAGGGCAAAAGACCTTACTGATCGTAGACAAGTTACATGCAAGTCCTTAAATTGGTAATTCTTTATATGTCACTGCTGGCACTAACATTAAATGAATTTAATTAATTAAGGTGCATACTCTGTTGCCTGACATCAAGAAGCCTCTCTGTATCCATATATTTAGGCTTTGGACAATTCTAAAAGTCTTAGATCCGTGATCAAAAGCTACAACATTTTTTCCAAGTATTTGTAGGATCCTGCATCATAGTTCATTTTTTCTCGTCTCACATGAATTTGATCACATCTTCATAATCAAAGAGGTGAATGTCAATGCAAGTATGCGTATTAGCTATTGCTACCATATTGTTTTGATCGATGGTGTTTACTTAAATTGTTAAGTTGAAATAGTACATAGACTATTTGTGAAATCTTGATTTGGCTCTTCTGGCTGATGGATCCAACAAGAAATTTCCCTAAGATTTTAAACGGTTAGTTTTAGCATTTCATGTTGTTTTTCTAGATTTGCCCCGTCTTGACTGCTAAATGCTCGTAAAGTCGTATTCCTTTTCACATGCATATTCTAATAGTTTTTCAAAATTACAATTGATGGTACATTTTGAAAAGCAAGGAAACATATTAGACCTTTGTAATCTTATGTTATAATACCATTGTTATTAGAGACTCGTGTATCACATTGCTTCTTTTGATTTGCCAAATGTCACCTACGCACTAGCTTGATAATGTCACTAAAAATGTTGACCAAAAGCATTAACATTATATTGGTGCGAGTTTAATGGTTGGAGCATAATTCCCGTAAAAACATTTAAAAGCTCCTCTGGTTTCATCTTCATATTTTCCCCACAAATTCTTCTTGTGCATTAATCAAACTTATTCTACTAAGAGTAATACATATACAAACTCATTCACATAAACTGACGGTGATGTGGCAATAACAGAGAGTTTACTCATGTAATTGTTTTAGAATTTGTTTAATTAGACTGTATCTATACTTGTATTCTTTTCTCAATTGAGTAATTTTGATGTCTTGCATTGTTACCAAGTTATCTGTCAAACCCTTTAAGAGTAGAAATCCAATGAGTCTCATTCTCCATGGCAGGAGGAATATTGATTGATAGACCCGACATGAAGCAATATTAGACTAAGCTTTGGCAGTTCAAATGCCCAGAAAGATAAAAGATAGTGATAGCGAATTTATGGGTGTTGATGTTGCCCAATACGGTCCAATTTCAATAAAATACAGATTGAGTAGTTTTTCCGTAAGATTTCAGTCCAATCCAGTATTTGAATATTGAAAGAAGCAAAATCTGTAAATTTTTCACTCATATTAATCATCAATCCAACAAGATGAGTCCAATAACAACTATTAATTAGACTCAACTGACATTGTTTTACCCTAGGGACAACTGTTATTTTATCCGCAGATGTCAACGTCCTCGAATATTATTTTACCCTAGGATGTCTATTATTTTACCCTTATTATTATTCGAGGAACATCGACATCTATTACACTTATTATTTTACCCTCACCAATATTCGATCTTCTATTATTTTACCCTAAGGATGTCTATTATTTTAATCTTACTAATAATATTTGATCCTTTAATATTATTTTACTCTAGGGACTTCAATCATTTTACCCTTTACTAATATTTAAGGGGCGTCAACGCCTACTCCATTTACTATTTTACCTATTCGAGGGACGTCAACATCTACTCCACTTATTATTTTATAGATTCTCACTAATATTCAAGGACGTTGACTAATATTATTTTACTTTAGGGATGTCCATTATTTTACCCTCACTAATATTTGAGAAACACCAACGTCGTCGAATGTTATTTTAACCTAAAGAAGTCTATTATTTTATCCTTACTAATATTCGAGAGATATCGATGTCTACTCCACTTATTATTTTACCTTCACTAATGTTCGAGAAACGTCAACATCTACTCGACTCACATTTTCGAGGGATGTCAACGTCTACTCTACTTATTATTTTACCTTCACTAATATTGTAGGGATGAGGTTGACATATACTCGACTCACATTTTCGAAGGACGTCAACGTCTACTCCGCTTATTATTTTATCCTCGCTAATATTTTAGAGATGTCAACATCTACTCGACTCACATTTTCAAGGGATGTCAACGTCTACTCCACATTATTTTACCCTCACTAATATTTGAAGAAAGAAGTCGACATTTACTCGACCACTTACACATTATTTTACCCTTCAAGGGACGACGTTGACATCTACTCAACTCCCATTTTTTAGGGACATCAACGTCTACTCCACTTATTATTTTACCTTCACTAATATTCGAGAGACGACATCGACGTTTACTAGACCACTGACACATTATTTTACACTTCGAGGGACGACGTCGACATTTGCTCAACTCACATTTTCGAGGGACGTCAACGTCTACTTCATTTATTATTTTACACTCAATAATATTTGAGGCACGTCGAAACCTACTCGATTCACATTTCAAGGAATATAAAGTTCTTATATTGCAACAGGGGGACTCGAACTCATGGTCACACAAATGTGCAAGCATGAGTTCTTTGCCCGAGTGGGTGATGAATCAAGTAATTAAAACCAATCAAATTGAACTCGTTCCATGAACTAGTTCAATACTAAATATGGGTGCCCAAACATCTGACTAGTGTGTCTGTCGTGCTAACAATCATGCAGAAAAAATTTGAAAATCAAGCCAGAAACAGCAAATTGAAAAGACATTTAACTCACGATTTGAGCAGAACTTTTCTCAAGCATTCATCTTTTAACTAAATAAAATCATTTGAATACCAGTTCACAAGCAAACCAGGAAGAAAGCTCTCAGTGAATAGACATCGAAAACAAAGTTATTCTTACAACAAAATATATGACTCAAAAACCCCAAAAGGGAGAAAATAAGAGAACAAAACTTTAACATTCTCTTCTAAGACAAGGCACCTAAAACTTTTTTGGCTAAGTGAAAAGTATAACTAGACCAAATAAAACAAGACCACTTATAAAAATACCAATACCAGCCACTCAATGCCAATAATAATTGGCTTCTAAAACCTAGTGAGATGGCTTATAGTATATATATTTCAAGCTCAAAACCCCAAGCATACACCATGATCTTTTTTCTCAATCAATAAAACAAAGCTTCATAAGTCAACCAAGCTGAACTCACATCTGATACAATACCGACTGATGAAGACTCACCATCAATGTGTTCACCCAACCTAAAAGCATTTTCTGTGTACAATAGCTGGACCAGATTCGTCATATTCACCCTTGGATATCCACATCTGCAGCAAGGGGCACAGAAATCAGCAAAGAAGCCCAATAACATTTGTTCAATTCATCACATCCTTATTAAACCTAATGTTGAAGAACAGCATAAAGCATACATTAAAAAGAAATTAACAAGTAGGTTACCTGTTGGAAGGTGCTGAGAGATGCTAGAATAGATCCACCAATCCAGACACTGTACTTTCTTTCGGGAGGAGCAACTACCTTGATCTTCATGCTACTAGGAGCAAGGGCAGTAATTTCCCTGCTCATCCGATCAGCAATTCCAGGAAACATAGTTGACCCACCACTAAGCACAATGTTTCCATACAGATCTTTCCTGATATCAACATCACACTTCATTATGGAATTGTAAGTGGTTTCATGAATTCCAGCTGCTTCCATTCCAATCAAAGATGGCTGGAAAAGTACTTCTGGGCAGCGGAACCTCTCAGCTCCAATTGTAATCACCTGCCCGTCAGGCAACTCATAACTCTTCTCAACTGCAGAGCTGCTTTTTGCAGCCTCGAACTCTTGCTCATAATCAAGGGCAACATACGCAAGTTTTTCCTTCATGTCACGGACAATTTCCCGCTCAGCAGTCGTGGTAAAAGAATACCCTCTCTCAGTGAGGATCTTCATCAAGGCGTCTGTTAGATCACGACCAGCAAGGTCCAACCGAAGGATGGCATGAGGGAGGGCATAGCCTTCATAAATCGGTACTGTGTGGCTCACACCATCACCAGAATCCAACACAATACCTATTCAAATAATCACACTTCTGGTGAATGCAAAAATCAAGAGATGAGAAATAAAGGTGAACAAATTAGCAATTTTCAATAACAATATAGGGAAAAAGAAGTTCAATCATCTGCCAAGTTTTCAGAACAAATGAAAGGTGAAGTTATTCCATCCAATTGAACATCTTGCAACTTAGTCCCTTCGAGCTGGAATTATATTGGATAACTTAATTTCTTTTTGTGTTTATTCCACATTAAATATCACCTTTCCCTACTTTCTTATGGATCTCTCCAGTGAGGCATATAAAGCAATAAACTAAGAATTCACTGTAATTTCAACCTATAAAGGTTCTAGTAATCATTTAAAAGTTCATTCATTAAATCAATGACCTCCAAATATATTAGATAGCTAATACTTTTTTTTTATTACTTCCTTGTGTTTCCTTTGTTTATTCTCCACCTTTCCCTACATCCTTATGCAGCTTTCTAGTGAGCCATAAAAAGCACTATGGACCAAGGATTCATAACTGTAATTTGAATTATATGAGATTTACTAATCACAGAATACTTGCAAGGCCAAAAATTTATAATGAATACAAACCTGTTGTACGACCACTGGCATAAAGGGAAAGAACGGCCTGGATTGCAACATACATAGCAGGCACATTGAAGGTTTCAAACATGATCTGGGTCATTTTCTCTCTGTTGGCTTTAGGGTTGAGTGGTGCTTCAGTCAGAAGTACAGGGTGTTCCTCAGGGGCCACACGAAGCTCATTGTAGAAAGTGTGATGCCAAATCTTTTCCATGTCATCCCAATTGCTGACTATACCATGCTCAATTGGGTACTTCAAAGTTAGGATACCCCTTTTTGATTGGGCTTCATCACCTACGTAAGCATCCTTTTGACCCATCCCAACCATGACGCCTGTGTGACGAGGTCTGCCAACAATACTAGGGAAAACTGCCCTTGGAGCATCATCACCAGCAAAACCAGCCTGGAAATTATCACGACGCCGAAGAAATCAGCACTTGTCCCAGCATAAAATTTGCTAAATTTTTCATCAGAGTAGATTGAACGAATGATATGAAACCAAACAGATAATATACTAACCTTGACCATTCCAGTTCCATTGTCACAGACAAGGGGTTGAATATCCTCAGCATCAGCCATCTTTTATGATTCTAGAAAAGAGAAATCATAGTAGGAGATGAGAAGGAAAAAATACTTAAAACAATCAAAAGAAATACAAATAAAACAAAATCGTTTCAAGTAGGACATGCTTAACTCAGTATGAAATTCACAGATAAATATGAACACCCCAGAAAAAAATTAAAATCAACAATCCATTCGTCACATGATATAAATAGGTAAACAATCCATTTCTTGATTGTTACTTCTTCTGATAATTAACCAAACATGCCAAAGACTGATCATTTACCATTTGAATCTTGTTAAGCATGTTTAAATCCATATAATAATCACTGTAACTATTGGGGCAATAGCAATTTCAGATCAACGACACTTATCACAGATCCTACTATCACATTTTATTAAAAGCTGAACAATGCCAATAATTTTTAAAAAAGATGTTTGAGATCAAACAAATGATTTTTAGAGGCTCATATGACTGCAAAAACAAAAAGTAAAAAGGCCATTTGATTGCCAAAAATTCTCTAGTCCGACAGATTTCACAGAAACCAACCTGTGAGTCAGGCTGATTCAAAACCAAAATATTAACTGAAAGCAGAGATTAATCCAAACAAAGAAATATGCATGTATAGCAGCAGATCTGCATCAGTAAAAAAACGGGGGGGAGGGGGGGTAGTTTCTACCTTTATTCAAACAAACAGAAATAACAAACAGCGGCTTCATATGAAAGATTTTGGAAAATTGGAGGACAGATAATAAAAAGGAACGTACCTTTGATTAAGCAAAGGAAAAGCGTTTAATCTTCTAATCTGTGGAACGCAAGTAAAAGATTAACTTCAGCTAGCGGAAGCGGAGAAGCACTAAAGAATATATATTTAAGGGTCAAAATGTTTTTATATCACCAAGCCAAATGAAAACGAAATGCAAATGGAATTTAACTTGAGCTGTATTTGGTAGAAAAGAACAGTGCTTACTTGCAAAAGAAAATAAAATGTGAAATCTTTACTTCTTTTTTCAATTTTTTATAATTGTTTTTAAAAATTTTTTTTCCAATTAGGAACCTACAAAGGATATACAGTGCACCACAACTAACGACTTAAGTTTTTAGGCTAATCGAAAAGCACTTATCTTACCTATAGGATTAGATTTTCAGTGGTTCATTTGAACTGGATTGGATCCTTTTAGGATTAATTAATGTCACTCGATCATTATCAAATTGACTATATATTTTTTTTATTTACAAGTATCCTATCAGAGTGCCTTATACATCTAATAAATCCAAAGAAACTGAATTCCGAAAGAATGATCCTACGGGTCCAAAAAGAGAGCAAAGGTCTCGAGAGAACAATATAGGCCACCAGAGACGTGACCTGGAAGCACAGCACGACTATCAACCGAAGCTTTTAGCCTATAGTTGCAATCTTTGCTCACATTTTCTTTGGCGTAATAATAATAATAAAACTAGAGAAGGAAAGTTTTAGCCGCCCAAAGTGTAAAATCAATGCAACCGAAATGGTCAAGTCTAATAATATGTGTTACGTACAAAATGTAATAAATCCACGTCAGCAGGGCGGCTAGAATGTGTGGGCGGTGGTTGGTTAAAAAAGGTCATCCCGATTGCTGAGTGTTGCCGACCACATCCTACGAAGTCTATTTGTGTCTTCGTTTTCCAGGCAGGCAGTGTCTTTTTTTTTTTTTTTTTTCCATAACTTGGTATCATACATGCTCTTTACGCCTAGATACTAAATTTTAATATGTTATCTCTTTTTTTAATTAATTATTTTTTGGTGACACATATTTTAATAAAATTTAAAAATTTATATATTTTTTAAAAATATTTCAACAGGTGATATTTTATTAACTTGTACCATTAATTTTAATAAGAATAGTAAATTAGTCACAAAATGATATTTTTGCCCCTACAATTAATAATAAAACATAATGTTCTGATTCTTACAACGAGTTACAAAATGATATTTTTACCCCTACAATTAGTTACAAAATGATGTTTCTACCTCTATTTACTTATTTTTAATTTTTTAAATAGAAAAATATATTAAAAAATAAATCTAAATCAAATTAATAGGTTTTTTTGGTTAAATCAAACAATCTTTTAAAAAAAACTCTTGTTGAATCAAATTAATTTGTGAACATAAAGAAGCAGATCTCTTATGAATTTTAAGGCATTGTATAAATAGAAAAATATATAAAAAAAATAAATCTAAATCAAATTAATAGGTTTTTTTAGTTAAATCAAACAATTTTTTTTTTATAAAAAAACTTCTTATTGAATTAAACTAATTTGTAAACATAAAGAAGCATATCTCTTATGAATTTTAAACCATTGTATAAATCAATATTTTTATCCCTTTGGCTTTATGAAAAAAAATCTATTTTTTCAATTCTTCCCTTGGCCGATTAAATTTAACGGCAAAAGTTAACAAAATGATACTCACTCGAGTATTTTTAAAACATATATAAACTTTTTTAAAATTACCAAAACATGTGTCACCACAGGTAATTAACCCTCTTTTTCAGATTTTTTAATCTTTCAATTCTACAACTTCTATACAGGGCCGGCTTTAGAATTTGAGGGGCCTTAGGCGAAATTTTTTTATGAGACCTCTATTATTTTGTAATTTTAATACTCAAAGACATATAAAAAGAATTTATTTCATCTTTAATTCTTGAATTTCAACAATAATAAAAAAATCAAAAGTTCAAAAAATAAAACCTAAAAAATAGTCAAGAAGATTGATTTTTTTATACCATTAAAACCATTAAAAACAAACAAACAAATAAATAAAAACAATTTTATTTTCAAATAGAATATTTAGAATGATAGAATATAAAAATTTTAAAATGATGAGTTGATGTTCAAAAATAAAAATGGACTTTATATTTTAAGAAACTAAGTATTTTAAATGAACCAATGAATATAATAATTTTATTTGTAGAGAAGAGAACAAGAAATTTTTTTCATTTACTAATTCTTGAGATTATGAGGTTTTTAATATAAATTAAAAGAAATATTAAAAGTCAAATATGCTAATATTGAATAATTGAAAAGGAATGAAGGTTAAAGAATATTATTAATTATATTTCTTTAAAATTAAGGTTCCCAAATGTAGATTTTTTATAAAAAATAATTCTTCATTATAGAATAATTAAGAATAGAGAGATATCTAATAAACTTTTTGATTTCTTGAAATACGTATTAAAAATATTTTATTAATTAGAGAATTATTAAAGAAATATTCAAAAAATGAGGCTTTCTTAAAATATGAGGCCTTAGGCGACGGCCTTGTTCGCCTATACCTAAAGCCACCCCTGCTTCTATATCTCTGTTTAAATTTAAAAATAAAAATATATTTCCCATTCTTTGATGTGTTTATATAATTCTTTTGAGTTCTGTAAGAAGTGTCGGACATCATTTTTAAAGGCCTTTGTTTATAGTAGTATTTTTTTTTTATTAAACAAATACAAAAACAACCAAAACTCATAGCATAAATAAGGTATGTTCAGCGTCTCATGAATAGATCAAAATTCTCACATGACTTGATCTTTGATATAAGAAAATATAATCACGTGATTACAATTGGATTGTTTACTCCTAACACCAATTTTTTTTATGGAAATAACACTGCTAGACTGCTAGTTCTTTTGAATTATATAAGAATTTGTACAAACTTTATTCAAACATTTGTTTAAGTACTTTATTTAACCTTAGCCATTCTCAAACGCACTCAAATTGAGTTAGCTTGCATTGTGTGAAATCTTATTGGATTGAATAAGAAGTTGCAAATGCAGCAGAGAAAGCAAAATTAGAAAAGATAGAATAATGCGTTCTATGTTCTGTCATTTTGTATATTTGATTTGACTTCCTCTCACTCTATTTTATTCTTCTTTTTAATTTGAATAATTATTTTAATTTAAAAAATAACATAAATTATGTTAATTTTATTAAATTAAATATTTTAAAATTTCAATTAATATATTGTGGCGAAAATTATGCCTCTCCTTGGACCAAAGCCCAGCCCGACGTTTATTTTCAAAACTCGGACTTTGGTAATTAGCCCATCCAAATCTTTTGGATGACATCCTTTTTGAATTTTTATAACATCCTTTTTGAATTTTTTTTCTAAAATACTTCACTTTAATTTATAAAGTACGAATTCATAAATTAAAAGTAAATTATCTTCCCATTAAGTTTTACTCTAAAAGAATTATTTCTTTCAAGTTTTTTCTTAATATGAAATAATTGCTCATGTTATATAGCTTCTAACTTTATAAGCTCATTTCAAATATAACTTATGAAATGAGACGGGTGTAAAAATTATGTTAAAATAATAATTTATTTGATAATTTAATTGAATTCACATTCAAATTAAGAAACAACAATGATAGGGATCTCACCATTTGGATCCCAACTTAAGTCATAACTAATGTAGCAAATGTTACATCAGTCAGTCATTAATATTTATTAGCTTAAGGTTAATTATTATTTCATCCATCTAATTATATGAATTTTATTTTCACCTCTAATAAACCCTAGCGCAATTCACACTTATGATGTCTCTAATTTCCCACAAAACCTAGTGCAACTCCTCCAGACTTACTCAACAAGTAGAATTCTAAGGTGTTGAATTTTTTGTTAAGATTCAAGGTAATGCTGAAATATTTCATTATTCATTATTTGTTTTGGGCTTTGTATTTCTTTCAACTTTAAAAGTGAAAATTGTATCTTAATTTAGTTTAATTATGTTTACAAAATAAGCTTTTTCATTTGATAATATGGTCGATTGGTTGCTGACAAACTAAGCTGAAATGGTAATTAATAGGATGAAAAAAATAATTTATCGTTTTGACTTTTGGTATGAATGGTGGTTATGGTTCTACAATTTTTATTTTCTTCCATTGCAATTGAATAATAATCTTTCATTTGTTTTCCCTCAAAATCTAGTTGCAGGATAAGGTTAAGAAGAACTTAAAGTTAGAACTGTACGTACATATTGATTGTGCACCATCTTGT
Organism: Citrus x changshan-huyou; assembly: GCA_039657385.1. Lineage (NCBI taxonomy): Eukaryota > Viridiplantae > Streptophyta > Magnoliopsida > Sapindales > Rutaceae > Citrus > Citrus x changshan-huyou. Next base: position 13,600,224 of record CM077549.1, read on the forward strand.
TTCAACATTTTTTTTTTGGCAAATCATTCATCACTATCTTATAGTATTCACCTTGATAATTTTTGTAGGCACTGAAGAGGTATAAGTTTTCCTTATTATTGAAATAGGCCAATACTATTTCAATGTCATGCTTCTGGTCAATTATCGTTACATCAAAAGAAACTATTTTAAGTTTTTTTTTTAATTTCTTTTTAATCATTGAGATGGAGGAACTTGAATTAAGAGAATTGGAATATTGTTTACCTGAAACTATTGATTTTGAGTTTTTTTTTGTTAACCTTGTTTACAAATTTCTTAAAGATATTATTTTAAGTTATGATGCTTGCTAATGTACTTCAATCAAACAATCTAATCTTGAATTAGATTGTTAGTGAGAACGAAATAGAAATGGCGACAAATGTTGAAGAAGAAGTAGAAAAGCCCAAAATTGGAATAATCTTGGATGTTGTTGCTGAGTTGTTTTAGTTCTACAAATTATACGAAAAACTAATGGGGTTTGAAGTTATCAAAAGAACTTTATGTAAAGATGATGAAGGGGTGCTGAAATTTGTGAGTTTCAATTGTTCATGGAATGGCAACTCAAGATGTAACAACTCAAGATGTAAATCAAGGCATGCATTTAAATTGTGTCCCACAACAAAAACAAATTGTAAGGCTAAAGTTAGTTTTATTGTGCATCTTAATGAAAGCAAGTGAGTTCTATTGTTTATGAGCATAATAATGAGCTTAGCATGCCAAACAAAGCTTAATTTCTTAGAACAAATGAAAGTATGAAGGCATATATGAAGAGAAAGATGAAATTGAATGATAGAGCTGGAATTAGGCAAAATAAAAATTTCCATTCTTTGGTTATTGAAGTAGAGGGAGATAAGAATTTATCATTTTTGGAAAAAGGTACTAGAAAGCACCTAAATAAAGAAAGATGCTTACGACTTGGGAAAGGTGATGTTGCTGTAGTACAAGATTATTTCTAAAGATTGCAAGCTAATAATTCAAATTTCTTCTACATTATGGATTTAGATGAAGATTGTCATTTAAGAAATATATTCTGGGCTGATGCAAAGAGTAAGGTTACAAGTAAAGAATTTGGTGATGTTATCACATTTGACTTGACATATTTAACAAATAAGTATTATATGTCGTTCTATGCCTTCATCGAGGTCAATCATCATTGTCAATCAACTTTATTTGGATTTGGTTTTATTTCTAGAGAATATATTGACACATACATTCGGCTTTTTAAATCTTAGCTCACATGTATGGATAGTAAGGCTCCAAATGCCATTGTCACCAATTAAGGTAAGAAAAAACAATTGAAATTATTTTTTCTAATGCACGTCATAGGTAGTGCTTGTGGCATATAATGGAAAAATTACCTGAAAAGTTAAAAGGTTGTCAACAATATGAATCAATTAAGGTTAAATTGCAAAATGTTGTGTATGATTCATTAGTCTCTTCAAATTTGAAGAACTTTGGGCTTTGTTTACTAAAAAGTGCAAACTCCATAACAATAATTGGTTAGCAGGGTGTATACTAAAAGCAAACATTATACTAAAACACAACATTATGTGCCAGCATATTTAAAGGATATTTTTTTGGGCAGGAATATCTACTGCACAATGCAGTGAAAGCATGCATGCATTTTTTGACGAGTACATAAATTCAAAACTACCTTGAAAAAAATTGTCGAACAATATAAGAATGCATTGTATGATAAGGTAGAAAAAGAAAATCAAGTAGACTTTAGTTCTTTTAATTCTTAAATCCTTTGTATTACTCAATATGCCTTTCAGAAGTAATTTCAAGAAAATTTAAAGAATTCCAACGAAAACTAATAGCTAAATTCTATTGTGAGTTATCCTATGATAAAGATAATGTTTCAAATTTAGAGTTTATAGTGGATGAAGATGCTATAATTAAAGTGAACAATAGTGGTGTCTCTTATATGGTTTGCTTTAACGAGGCTATTGGTGCAGCTAAATGCAGTTGTCAATTATTTGAGTTTAGAGGAATATTATATCGACATATACTTGTTGTGTTTATTCACAAAAGAATTTTCTATGTTCCTATACAATAAATTTTATGGCAATGGAGGAAAGATGTTAAACGATGTCAAACTAAGGCGAAGATAAGTTACAAGAATTGGAGCACTAAACCCAAAAGTTTTAGAGTTAATAAGATGAGTAGTTCATTCTATAATGTGGTAGATTTGGTTGCTGATAGTTAAGGATAAATGCAATATGGTGTTGGAGGTGATGAATGATCTGAAAAAGAAACTAACATCTAAGTTAGATATTGGTGGAAGAAGTTTTTTTTTTTTACAACAATTTGATTAATGGTAGTGCAAAAGGAAAAGAACTTCATAATATTTCAAAGGAGAACTCTCAAATTCTTACTCCATGAGCTGTCCAACCTAAAAGTAGACCCACATTCAAACAGAAGCAACCAAAGGTTGAGCAAGTTATTCGAAAAAAAATAGAAAAAGAAAAAAAGAAGAAGGTGAAGGTAAGAAATAAACTAATCAAAGAAGCTTGTAGAATGTTTTTATATGTTTGTGTGTGTAAATCTTAGCGATTGTTATTATTATTACTTTTGAGGATGCTGAAAAAAGTAAAAGCGATTATGTCACTGGCGTGAACATCCAATTTGCTTATAACCATGGGGTTCAAATTCTTGGGACACAAGAAAGCTCTATTGTACAGGTAGTATTATTGATTGGTAGTTTTTAATTTTAAAAGTTAAACATGTTGTTTGAACTGTTGTACTAATTATGAATTCTGTTATTTTGTGAGTGTCATTTTCATGTGTTATCGGTTTTTGTTTATGCTTTAATAATGATGAGCTATAATTCTCGAGATCCCTCCTGTTATATACAAAGATATATTTGCAAATGCAGTATGAGGAGTAGATAACATGATTTGTTCAGGATTTCCTTATAGAAATCATATTCAAGTAATTTATCTCCCCACCACTTCTTTTTTTTTTTTTAAATATTTAATATGATAATTATGGATAAAATGTATGATTGTTATTGTTTTATTAAATTTGCATTTTGCATAGAATAGCACAAAGTTTCAAAGAAATGGCAAAAATATATAGTTTCAAAGATATGGCAAAAATATATAGTATGGTACTAATGATCAAAAGTTAAGCTTTGAGAATGATCTGGTGGAGAAGAGCCTGGTTTCAAGAAAATTCATGTCATTAAGCAATATGGTTATTTTGTACTAAAGATCAAGTTTGTGTTAATGTGGGCTTTCTTTCTTTCTATCTCTGTTTATTAACTCTTGAAATTTATTTTTCAAATATTATGACTAAGTGGAACAATCTTTCTTAAAAGTATTTCTCACCCTATATAGTTTATTCTTTATAACTTCAAATGCTTGACAACATCTCTCCATTTACAAATTTGTTTTGAAGTTACAACTTCCATTAGCAGCATCTACACTTTAATAATACATTTACAACTTACAAATTCATATATAATCTAACAATAGTTATATAACAATATGCACTTCATATATGATAAAGATTTATTGCATCTCTTGCTTGTGAATAATGAATAAAACATAATTTATAGAATATATTGCCAACATATATTAATTACTCAAAAAGTGAATTAAATCCCAAGAGTGCATAGGAAATTCAGGACTTGGTTATAAAAATGATAATCAAAAAGTAAATTATAAGTTGATGACTGAACAATTTCAACACAATTACAAGGAAGAAATTAATGTCCTATATCCAATGAAAAAAATATCAAAAGTGGCACAAGCCAAAACTTTGAAATAGTTTCTTTTGCCGTAATGACAATTGACTAGAAGCATCACATTGAAATAATGTCATTGCTTTTCAATCATAAGGAAAATTCTTACTTCTCTAGTGCCTGCAAAAACTCTTGAAATAATGTTATCAAGGTGAATACAATAAGACAATGATGAATAAATTGAAAAAAAAAAAATAACACTAGTGAAACAAGATAACGCACAACCAAGAGGTAAAATTCTAGCTTTCAATTCTTCATAACTTTATTCTACAAGTAGATTTTGAAACAAATGAAAGATTATAATTCAATCACAATGGAAGAAACTAAAAGTTGTAGAACCATAACCACCATTCATATTGAAAGGCAAAATGATAAAATTATATTTTCATCCTATTAATTATCGTTTCAGCTTAGTTTGTTAGCAACCAATTGACCTTACTATCAAATGAAAAATCTTATTTTATAAGCAATATAGTTAAACTAAATTAGGATGTAATTTATGCTTTCAAAAGTTGAAAGAAATAAACGGCCCAAAACAAATAGAGTAATGATACAGCCACAAACTATTGTACAAACTTATTTTGTACAAACTGACGTGGCACTAATTCATTGGTTGAATGAAAATATAAAATAATGAAAACAAATCACGTGGGCCAAGTGATATTTAATTCAACCAATCTTATCATGCCACATAAGTTTGTACAAAATAAGTTTGTACAAGAGTTTGTGGCTATATCATTACTCAACAAATAATAATGAAATTTTTAAGCAAAACTTTGAATCTTAACAAAAAAATTAATTGTTTGCTATTAAAAAGACAACTTTAAGGGCTGAGAGTAAAATTTGAAATAAAAATACACAAATAAATTATAATGATAAAATAATTAAGCAGTACTTAAAGTAGGAGTGTAAGAATCAACTTAACACAAATTTTCAGCAACCTTTCATCATCTTTATGTGAGTATTTTTTTTAATAACTTCAAACCCTAGTTATTTTTGGTACAATTCATAGAACTACATTAGCAAGCATCATAAATTAAAATAACCTTAGAATTCTGCTCGTTGAATAAGTCTAGAGGAATTGTGCTAGGTTTTGTGGAAATATTAGAGATACGGTAAGCAAGATTCCACTGGGGCTTATAGGAGCTCAAAATAAAATTCATATAATAGAGGGGTAAAATAATAATTAACCTTAAGCTAATATATATTAATGATCCAACCAGATTTAAATTGAGATTCAAATGGTGACATCTCCATCATTATTGATTAAAAAATGAATTTTGAAGGGTGTGAGAGTATTGACAGCCTTAAATTTAGCCCAGCCCACATACCCAATGTTCATTCAGTAGGCCCAAAAAATTTGCAGAGAGACGAGCTTATGGTAATTTCTCTTTCTTATGGGTTCTGCCCCAGCCGTCGACGAATTCAAAAAAAAAAAGGAAAATGGGGCAGGCTCTCAATGAATTTAGGAGTGGGCAAAATATTCGATCCGATCCTGATGGAGGTTATTGGATTCCGATTCGGAGCAGAATTTGAAATTAGAAGGAAGAAGAAAGGAATCCGAATGAAGCAGACCCCAACATTCGGATCGGATCTGAAGATCGAATGCCTTTTATGGAATTCGAACAATCCGAAACCCTATCGGATTGACCCGATCCGAGTCTCCCCCAATAACCAAACTCAAGCAGTCAAAGCTGTCTTTTATTTAACCGTTCACATTCGTTTAGAACAACTACTCGTATCATTCAAAGTGCTCTGCCCTGAAAGGTAAGACCAAAGAGCCAGACAGCACCCCCGCTTTTCTTCTTTTTGAGATTTAACCAATAACAAGTCTCTTTCTCTCTGTCTCTCTCTCTTGCTTGCTTTGATCGATAATATCAGATCTATATTTTTTTCTTTTTTTCAAAATCACTCTATTAAATTTTGTTTAGGGTTTTATATCTTTTTTCAGATTTACTATTTTTGATATTTGTATTTCTAATTCTTTTATTTAATATGTGTCAGGTGATCCAGCCATCTCTCTTGACATTTACTTGCCCTCCATTTGCAATGTAAGCAGATGATTGATTTGTCTTCTTACTTTTGTGCTTGTGCTGATTTGAATAATTGGAGAAACATAATTGGAATTTTTGAAATACAAATGCTGGGGTAGATTCTTTTTCCCATATATTTGTGTCTGGGTCTGTACCCAACTTAAAATATGTAGTCATGTTGATTTTCAATGCTTTTTCAAACTTTATATATTATGCTTCTTGTACACACTTATATTTTGCTTCATTTATTTATTTATCTATTCTATAAAGGGCGGATGAGGAACTTGTTGATCAGAAGAAGTATTTTGAAGAAGCATGCAAACCAAAGTGTGTGAAACCGTTGCTTGAATATCAGGTTTGTAGTAACATTATGGAAGATTTAAATCATGACATTCTGATTAAGTAATTGGCTATCTTGTGGGTGTTGGAATATGATATTGGTAAGAAGTGCAAGTTATGGATGAGAATTATTTATTAACGAATTTATATTAATGACCTCTGTACTGAGTGAGGTATGATTTGAAATGAATTGGTTTTTCTGATACCATGTAACAATGCTTTGTTAGGTTCTCTGTGTTTTTTTTTTAGGTTTTGGTCTCCAAAGGCACTCCTCTGTAACAGGAGGTTGGTTTCTCTTTGGTTTTGTCCTTACTTTTTTGACAATAGAAAATAATCTGGGTCATTTCCTCTCTTGCTCTCTCCATTGCCTTTTTGGAAGGTTTGGAATAGATGGGTATATGAAGGAAACTATTCTAGATTGTGGCTGATGTTGGCAAATAATGTAGAGTAATCAAATAAAGAACCATTTTAGTGAATAGTTAATCTCCAATAGTTCTGAGAGGAATTTTTAATAGACTCTCAAGTTTTACAGAGTTTCTAATGAGGTCTTTTTTTGTTGCTCTTTGCCCGGTTCTTTGGCAATTTGATGGCCAGGGCCCTCTTCTATACATCTGGCAGGGCATTCATCAGTTAAGTTTATAAGTGGGATTATGTGTGTTTTGCCGATTCAAACATAAAGGCGTTTTTCTAATTAGCTTCTCCTGTACAAGAGATGCAACAAAATTATTATTGTAATTGTAATGGAGTAAATGAGAACAAGACCTATATTCTCTTTACTGTGCTCAAGCATAACTTTATTTGTGTGTGAATTTATTTCCACTGTGGGCTTTTCTCTGAAATTCTAACCCACCCTGGCTGGCTACTTGTATTTATTTCTACTAATTAGTCTTCTTGATATTGTAATCTTGTCTACTAAAATGGAATCACCCTCATTCACTTTCAGGAGGTTGGGTAAATGAGTGTCCTTGCTTGGATGTTTCATATTATTATTTGCATTTTCTATTCTTGTTTCATATGATTAGTACTATGGGAATAACATTTTATGAGTAATATGGTTGCACCTGAGTGAACAAGAACCTTTGATTTTATTTGACTGATGGTCCACCTTGTGGGTATCTGAAGAGAAATTAGACCTTTGGGGTTTAAGTTTCTAAAATCTCTGTACATATTATGCATTAGAAGGTATCAAATCCATGACTGTTATCATGTGGATTTTAGTGTGCCCTTGCATTCTTCATTGTTCTCATATATCGGGGGTTGCACAATCCTTTTGGTGTTCTCTTCATACACTTATTGAAAGTTGCTCATTATTTATTGTCATTTACAAGTCCCTGCTTGTAGTCAAGTTCATTCTGCGATGTAGTTAAACTTCAATATTAGAATTGTTAAAATTGCTCATGTTAAATAGAAACCAACAAGGCAATTATAAAGGTGTGAAAGCTGAAGTTCAAAAAAGAAAAACAGCAGACGGGTTTTTATTGAACTTATAGAGCTTTATTAATTGTCTATTGCTTCAGTGGTGAAAGCTAGATTCAGTCAATGTTGTTTAAAAATGGGAATTTCCTGTTTGTTTGAAACGTTGATTTAGTGGCAGCTCTGTCATTAAACTCGATGTTGTAGCTGTCCAAAATATTCTTCTTTTGAGAAGTTTACTTATCTGAATATTTGATGAGCTTGTCTGGTAAATGGTGCTGAACATCTCGTTGCTAACATTTTAATTTTAGTTTGAGAATGGAGATGTCATCATGGTAACTTATAATGTTGCTTCAGGCATGTGTTAAGAGGATACAAGGTGATGAAAGTGGGCACAAGCACTGCACCGGGCAATATTTTGATTATTGGTCATGTATTGACAAATGCGTAAGTGTTTATTCTTTAATGCAAGAGTTATTTTCTCGGCCCGCAAGATGGGGAAAAAAATTATTGTATATTTGCCTGAGTTTATTTATACTGGAATGCAGGTTGCAGTAAAGCTATTTCAGAAACTGAAGTGATGGGGAGTAAAATTTTGTTATTCATTGTACTATGCTTTTTTGTTTTAGATTCAAAAACCCTTGTGTACCCTCAATTAGTCATTCCTTTATGGTTGAGACCCTGATATTGTTGCATACGGGAGGGATAGGGAAAAGATTCCTAAGGTTTTGTACTATGGAAGCATTGGTTTATGATTAATAAAGGATCCTGTGATTTATGTTTGACCAATTGATTTTTAGATTGTTGTTTTGAGCTTCTGTTTTCCGAAGTGTTTGCGGTGAGATTGACTTATGAAAATGTGAAAACAACTATGCTTTACTTGTTTAAATTAACATTACTCTGTGCTTGCTGATCTAGAATGCTTGGTAACAGTGACTTTACTTTGCTTAGTAATAAATTGTCAAAATGAGACTGTTATTTGGATGCAAAATGTTATTTGGGAACTTAACTTCTGATGACATGCGCAGCTTTTTTAACTTAGGGCTGAGTTCAATTTTTTTAGGTTCATGTATTTGACAAGATAGAATAGAATTTAATCCAACCATCTCAACTAGGGCATCATAATTCCTAGAGAACTAAAGTGCTCACCCTCTTTCTTTTAGTCCTAGAGGCATAGCACATCTATGGGCTTATGTGGATTGAAGAAGAGCAAAGGCGTATGTGCAAATGAGCCGAATGATGCACTCCTTCAATACTGTTAATGGTGGGGAGATTGACTTATATCTTTAAAATCTTGAGCAAATGCAGACCCAATTATGTATACTCGTGCACTTGTCCCTGCAGCTAATTATCTTGAGCGAACGCGTCAAACTTTGTAATGACTGTTGCTAGTCTTGGTCCAACTACAATTCCAAAGCATTCATATGCTTAAACCGTATTATATTATTAAAGTTGTAATCTTGCACATATATATATTTATATGCTTAAGTGTGTGTAGACCTAAAAGCAAGCATGCATGCATATGCATTCATCATTTTGTGCGATGAGTTAGTCACTTACTTCCAATCTTACCAGTGTCAATAGGCCTTTTCTTTCTCGATAAATGTAAACGGCGGCAAAATGCCAGTATTGTGACTGCAACTTCATGCAGAGCTTCGTCGAAAATGGCATATGAAAATGACTGAGACAAACAATTTCTATAGGGAGCTCTTTCATTGAGTTTAGATAATGCGAGTTTTGATGAAGTTAAAAGAGCTTACAGAACGGTGGCTCTTTGATATCACCCCGATGTAATTTGCGCTTCTTGGAAGAAGGCAGAAGCGACGAGGATTTTTGTTAAACGACATGCTGCTTACAAGACTATCGTATCCTGTTTTGCGTGAAAAGTATGACTATCAATTACGACTTTCCAGAAATAATTATGGGGATTTTTGTGTTGATAATCATGATGAAGCTGCCATGAGAAAGATGTAGCAAGACCAAATTGTTGAGTTAAAGAAGAGCGGAGAAAAAAATGGCTCCTGGGGAAGCAAAATGAGGGTTCAAAACACACACAAGAGATGAAAATCAAGTAGTTTCGATTTGGTTGACTACATTAGCATCCAATTCTTATTAATTTCAAGGGAATTTTGTTGATTCTGTAATACGTAGGCAAAGTTGTAAGGTAAATTTTATATCCTCAACTTTGTAAGAACACAGTTGCTATTCTTTAATTAGGTTCAGTTAACAACTTTTTATCTCTAATTATTTTTTATTAGGAAATTATCAAATCGAACACACTTAAAGTGTTGTGCTAGATGGCACCTACAAATATATATATATATATATATATAAACTTATGCACTCATTAAATCTCAAACCTATGGCCCCTTGGACTTAAGATTGAAGCTATACTTGGGACTTAGTATCGGAGCTATGCCTTGGCTCTAAAATAAATTCATGTGATATAACTCATAATTATAAAATTTCATGGGTCTAACTGATACTTAAAAGTTAGCTTAAGAGTTGAAAATTGCTTCAAATTTTATTGAGCCCAAGATTTAATCTAGGCCAATGTGGAATTGTTTCCTTAACACCTCTATCACGTGCTATTCTTGTCACATGATAAGGTAGTGTGGCACACTCTTCCATGAGTTTAGGTGTGACAAAAAAAATTGTGAAAAATGATGATATTGGGCCACACCCAAAGGTGGTTGACAAAATGCTTCCGAGGAAATCAACTATTTTGAAACACTGTTTGATTTCTAAACACCATTGAGTCAACTTAGCAAGATTAAAAAAAAGACACCAATAGTTCATTTTATCGCATCGTTCAAAGTCCCTTTAGGGATTGTAAAATATTATTCTTGAGTCGTGTCTTAACATATCATTTAAGGGTTATTTTTAGGGACCTCTCCTGAGATTTTGACGTATTAATACTCAGAGAGAATATATCAACGTAATTACAAACACCTCCCCTGCCGTTAGTATTCAAATACAAATGGGATCAGCATATAAGGGTAAATGTGTAAAACAAATTTAAAATTCAAAAGAATTCAAAAGTGAAGCTTCGTGTTTCTTGATGTCTGATATATATGTAAGAGTTTACTCTATTAACCAGAATTTTATAATAACCACCGGACAAAAGAAGACAAAAGAAAACAAAAGAAAACATAATCATTCCAATCTGCTTTCTCTTTCACGTGAACAACACTCAACACCATCTTCATCTTTAAAATACTTAAAACTAATTAACCATACAAAAGACAAATAACTCCAATCATCTTGGTCAAAACCTCCCCAAAATCATTCAGTTTCTTTTCAACGGGGTATCCTCTTCGCTCTGCGAAGCAACATAAATTTGCCTATGCACTTTCCCAATCTCAGTCTCCATTCTAATCTGTATAACCAAACACACACAGTTCCCATTCACAATAGTGATTCCAGCAAAAAGCATACATTTTTTTCCCTTGAATATATGTATCTAAAGGAACGATTTTGTTCGTTTTGTTAACTGTCTCACTCTCTCCGGTCAATGACCCTTGTTCCACTCTCAGAACGAGTGTGTCGTTGAATTGTTCCAGGATTAAGCTCTAGATTGATGGCCCATCGTTTCTCGAGTTCATTTAACCCGTAGATCTTATGGCGTCATTCCACCTCCACATATTTCAAACCAACTCTTTTTCTCACTCCATAGTGCTTTTTCGCATTCGTCAACTGATTGCGCCAAAATCGGGAGGATCTCGCGATCCTCGCTTGGTAGTGTCGTTAAGGTGCACCAAATTTAAAATCTTACCACTAATATAAATAATTAGTACAGAGCGAGTAAGGATCGATCCCACAGAGACTATGCTAGTTATATTTATTATCAACTCTAAAGTAAGATTTAAAATAAAATAATAATAGTAATAATATAAATTAATCTAACTAAAGAAAATGTCAATTATAAATAAAAAGAGGGTTTATGAATTTTTAACTAATAGTAAGAAATAAAGAAATTAAAACTATGAACAAGAATTTAATAAAAACTCTAATTAAAGGAGAAAGAAATAATAATGATGAAAACTTTGGTTAAAAGATCATTCGCCACCACCAAACATGCACATAATATATCAATTCTATCATCAATTTATATTGAAACTATTAACCGTAGACAACAATAAGCTCTGTTAGTCTCAATCTTTCCTTAGTGTATCGTTAGGCAAAATAAGTTCTTCACCTAATCTCTAACCATTAAATAATTTAAAACAAGCTCTTTAAATTTAAGATAATGGAAGCATTAAACAAAGAAAGATATTAGGTTGATCTAGGCAATAAACACACAAGCTCAAATTATTTAACCTAAGTTATGTTCTTCAATCGAAATCACTGATTCCAACCTACTACTAATGATTAAAATATCAAGACAATTATGGATCAAGAATTTTAATCTAGCAATAGAATTTATTCAAGTCCTATCTAATTGGCCACTCAAACAAGATGAGAATAAAATCATAAACATTAATTATAGAAGAACATAAACAATCTCAATTAAATAAATTGAATGATAGAATTTAAATTTAATTACATAGCATGTTTAGGATTTTGAATTCACCCTCAACCAAATAAAAATCTAGCATAACATAATTGAATTGGGAATAAGAGAATTGATAAAATCAGTCATGGAGATTAATTCAAGCGGCTGTCTTTGCTTCAATTTAATTCCGGCTGCTGATTTTTTCTTCTTCTTGCGGCTCCTAATTGTTTTGTATGTGTGGGTGCCAAATATATTCCCCCCGTGTTGCTTCCGCTTGATCCTTTTTATAATGCTTCAATTGTGGCCTTTTTTAAAATCCTTGCATGGAAAGAATTAAATTCAAAGCCCAAAACCGCCACTTTTCTTTGGATTCACGTGCAAGGCCATTTTCCCTTTTTGTTTCACTTTGCTTTCCATAATTCAATGCCATGCACGTGACTTATTTAATTAATAAGCCAATAACAATTTGGCCATGATTTCCTAGAGCCAAAAGGCTTTATTCTCTTTCCTTTCACGTGCTGGCCACTTTTGGTTTGCAATCTTTGTTTTCCAATTTTGCTTTCATGTGATGGCTTGGCTTGTTAATTGGCTTGGCTTCATTTTTGACTTACATTTTACAATTTTAGCTCCATGTGCAACATTAATTTTGCTTGGCCCATACAAGCTTTAATTAGAGAATATTCTTTATTTTTTAATTCCTTCCAATTCTTGATCTCTTGTGCACTTTTGTCTCTTAATCTTCAATCAAATTTCTTTCCTGAATGCTCCGATTTAATTTCTCTTTAATTCCAGAATATACCTAAAATAACAAAATAAATAAAACTAAGATAAAAATTAACACAATAAAATATAATTTATTAAATTAAAAATGAACTAAAATAACTAGAATATTTAAGACCAAAACAAGAAAAAGATGGAGAAATTAATAGCAAAATATATGAAAAATATGCACTTATCATCGCTTGTTTTTGTTTCACTTATAATTTTCCGTACCCGTAATCTTCGCCTCCTTTCCCCATGCCAAAATCTAACAAAGTCAAATATGTTTTGTTTGGAGGTGAAGAAAAAGCGAGAGGAAGCGAGAGAAAATTTCAATGAAAACAGAGAACCAATCTAAAAAATAACTTATTATTTTGAGGGGAAGGGTACTTTTGTAATTTTAACGGTCTACTAACAGTCAAACTAACTGAATACTAACGACATGTGAGGTACTTATAATTACGTGGATACATTCTTTCTGAGTGTTAATACGCCAAACCTTAGGGGAGGTCCCTAAAAATAACCCTATCTTTTAATGGGCTAGCCTGAGCTTAACCTTATTCAAGTCAAGATATTTACGGACTGGGCCAAAAAGCTCCAATTTTACATTATACATTTTTTTAAAACGTTTTCATGGTGTTTTACAAATTTATTATTTATACATTTTTTTTGTTGGATTAAACTTTAAAAGTTGGGCTTATAGAATTTAAAACTATAAATATATGTTATAGGTGGGTTAAATATATGTGAAAAGATATATTTTAATTAAAATAGTATATATTTTTTAACTTTAAACATTTCTTGAACTTTTAGGCCAGTCTCAAGTTTTTCAAGTGAAACTCGAGCCCGGCCCAAATATATAAAATATGCTTAAATTTGATTAAATATAACTCAAAATAATTGAATTCAAGTCGGATGAACTTTCTACTATTCCTAAAAAATTTTATGTAAAAATCTTTACTTATAAAAACTCTATTAATAAAATCTTTACTTATAACACAGTCTAAATCCTTTCCTTATCGCACTCTTAATCCACCCCATTTTCATCTACACTATTTATTTTAGTCCAGAAATTTTGGTAAGGTAGTTAGCGTAGAAAAAAATATTAAAGCGCAGTGATAATAATAATAATAATAATCTACACTACAGTATCGGACGTGACTGTGAATTATATACATGTGATGTAGAAAAATAAATAAAAATTAGCACGCATCATTCATTAAAAAGTAGCCATCACAATCAATACTGCTCCTATTCTCATGATCAATTTCCCACTCTTTCTTAAATTTAATTAGTCTATTTCTTGCTTTTAATTTTTTTTCTTTTGGAGCAAGTAGCAATTAAAACCAAATAAAACGTACAATCACTTAATGTGAGGTAAAGATTAGACACGCATGATGATTGCAATTAAGCTTAATTTTGCTGATAAGTGTCTCAGGCATCAGCACTGCAGCACATTCACATTCAACAAGGCCAAAACTCAGCCCGTTTCACCTTTGAAATGCTCTCAAGTACTCCAGTTGGTGATATATGTCCCATCACTGTCACCCTCTTCGTCTCTAGATCTATGCTGAACGATGTAACGCCTGTAAATTGATATGATCCCTTATTTATTAATTTACAGTTTATTTTGTGATATTTACATTACATGCATGTACACTTTCTGAATATAATTCATTGTAACAATTGATAAATGAGTCAAATATATATGTACCTTCCATTTTAGATAAATGTTTCTTCAGTTTGCCAGCACAACCTTGACAATGAAGCGAGACCCTCATCACAACCACCTGTATGTATATTATGCAATTGACGTAATTAAACAAATGTACTCATTAATCTATAAAAATGAATTGGAGAATAAGAAATCTGACCTGAAAGACCTGGTCTGATGAAGCAAGAGGAAGTTTAATGAGGGGCATTGGCTTTGGATTCGGCTTTGGTTTTGGGTCATGGTGACTATGAATATCATCTTGTGCTTGTCTTTTGATAGAAGAAGTGGAAGGAACAAAATGAAGAGACCTTTTGTAATTGCTACTAGGAGGATGATGAGAGTTATCAATCAGCCTAGAATATTTGATTAATCTTGTATGATCATCATCAATAGGAGTATTTCTATAATGATCATCAGCTGGTGGCCTCCTTGATCTGGGTACAATGACTGAACTAGCTGAATCATTTGGCATGCAAACTGCAGTTGCTGCTGCTGTTGATTGACACATCAAACCCCTCACCCTCATCTTCTTCGTCTTCTTCTTCTTTTCAGACAGAGAAACAAATTAATATATTTTCTTTTATAAGAGCTTTTGTGAAATGTTGAAGATATAGATAGAGCTACGTGTCTATAGATTGAAGAGGAAGAAAGAAAATAAAATGATAACGATAATAGAACATTGCATTTTCATGCTATATTTATGACTTAGCTAACAAAGGTGGTAACCTAAGCTGGCACTGCCAGTTTCTTCCTGTACACCTGTCCATCCTTTGAATGCTTTCACCTTCTGTCTTTGTCTTGGATTAATGCTGTGAAATCGACTGCTTCATGCCACATCTTTTTATTTATTTGTTTGACTCTTCACTTTTTTGTGAGGGTAATTTTTAGGGACTTCCCTTGAGGTTTACCGTATTGACACATAGAGAGAATGTATCTATGTAATTACAACCACTTTCCCTCTCGTTAGTATCCGGTTAATTTGACTGTTAGTTGACTGTTGAAATGACTAAATTATCTTTCCCACCAAAAGTAAAGTGAAATGAAAAAAAAAAAAAAAAAAAAGAGCTGTACCCATGTTTACGAGTTACGACAACCAAAATGAATCATTTACTCACTTTATCATCATCAATGAGTTGAGATTTTAAATCTCTTCTTTACTTTACTGTAAAGCACCGCGATCATTGTCGTGACTGTAAATTCAGTCATTCCCATTACGGTCACTGGATTCCTGAAAATCAGAACCAAAACAACTGCGATAAGAGCTGCCTTTGCATTGCCAAGCACCTGCAAAGTCAATGTACATGTATGCTTTTTGACCAAAAATTTGGTCAAATTAACCAAATAAGCGATGGTGGCATTCCCAAGTAACAAGTACACAATGAATCTGTCTTCTCAAGCTTTCTCAATTGTAATTGCGGCCACATGCCTTCAATGTAGAGGGTAAGTGGAAGAAAGATCGATGCAGCCATGGGTGCCGTATATACTAACAAATTCATAGAATTTATTTTTTCATCCTTTGACGTTAACAGGATTTGTTGAATAGCAGATTTCGAAGCACGCCTAGTTGTGGATCCAATACAAACCAAGAACCCAAGTAAATAAAACAGGGGCTCGCTGTTGCTAGCCAACACAATAACAAGCACAACTGCCATCAATGCACAGTAAACCTCGGCAAATTCTTTCTTGCAAGTAAGCAGAAAAAGTGGAAATTGCGTTGAAGAACGGGGTCGCAGCTCCAATGGCATACCTCAGCGAAGTGTTGCCGCAAACAACTGAGAAACAGAAGATGGCACTCAAAGCAAAGATTTTCAGAAATTGCTTTTGTGATAAAATCGTTTTTAATCTTGATAAAGCTTCAGGCGAAAGGAGCTGCTTCTTCATAGCTTTAAAAAGATGAAATTAGTGCTGTGGTTACGTGGAAGAGAAAGAGAAAGTTAAGTGGATGTTTTCTTTTGTCTACTGGTTAATGCAAAGTATTGGTTAACAAAGTGTAACAATTAATATTTCTCGTATATCAATAAAATATCAACTTGAATTTTGAATTATTTTTGAATTTTAAATGCATTTTTACACATTTATCCTTATATACTAACGGCATACGTATTTTCGTACTAATGAGAGGGGAGGTGATTGTAATTATGTGAATACATTCTCTCCATGTGTTAATACGGTAAACCTCAGGGGAGGTCCCTAAAAATTACCCTTTTTTGTGATGATCAATCTTTCCTTTTCAATTAAATTATTATTAGAATATTATTTAAAATGAAAGTTAATTATATGCTTAATGCTTTACATATTCAACAAATTAAATTAAATGTCTATATTTCACGATATAAAAGTTTCACTTGTAGTCATTTTATTATTATATTTATTGGTAAAATAAAACAACCTAATTATATATCAAATTCGCTTGTAGTCATTCCACATAAACACTTAATTTCTTTTTTGTTGAGTGGTAATTTAAGAAATTGTAAATGACGATGTAAATACCTTAATTGAAATTGCTTTGCTGAATCAATAATTGTGACCGAAATTTTTCCCATAAGATTCGGTATAAATTAGCTTCGAAATTCTGTTGATTCAAAACAAAGTCAAATAATGTAGTAATACACTGGATGCTTAATTAATTGAGTATGTAGATAGGAAGGAACTGAAGCTGTCTATATAATTTTACATGGAAAGAAAAGGACGGTCAAAATGAAGGCTACTGTAAATAGAAATAATTCAGTTAAAGTTGCAGAGGCAGTGCAATAAATGAGGTAAAACGGATGTAAGACTGTCAACAGTCTCAGCTCACATAAAAGACAAGATTTGGTAACAAGTAACAACTCATAATTCTGACTTGTTCTTTTCTCAAGACAAATTTTAATTTTCACTGTTGTTGAGTAGCCTGCCTCATGATCATCAATTGTAGTGGAGCAAAATACAAGACTTCCTGACAACCTACTGTTGTAAATTCTGTTTGGACAGCTTTTTCTATTAAGGTATTGCAAGAGCCCATCAATGCGAATAAGAGAAACAGAGAAGAGCGGGGATGGAAACAAAAGTAATTCGTCCTTCAAGATTTATAATAACTGGTTTTGAAAGCACCTTTTCAAAACCACGATTCAAAACCTCACACTCTAAAAACCTTCAATTGAACCGTGTTTTAACTTCAAATTTACCTAGTGGTTTAACTTTAAGGATTAAAATTTTCTCCTAATTTAATCATGTTCTGAGTAAATAACTCAATCACTGATTGTGTGTTAATAAAAAAAAAATTAAATCTTATCCATACACTACCACTAAAAGACACATGACAAAAGATCATTAAAAACTCAGTAATACTTAGATCAGGAGAGGATCATGTTCCTTAACTTTAAACCACTTGGTAAGCTAGTGAATTGTACCGTGTTTTGAAAGAGATTTTTATAAAAATAATTGAAATCACTATTGAGTTTTTATTATTTTTGTAACAATACTTTTTCTTTGCTTTCAGAACATTTAAGCCCACTCTTTTTCACTTAAATAATATTAAAGAATTGCCTTTTATTAATATTTTAAATATATATCATACTTTTTGTTTAGGGGCAAAGTAAAAGACCAAAGAAAAATGTCATGTGTCGATATAGAGTTTTATACCTAAAGTTATCACAAGAATGTTGGCTTACATCGGGTATCCCAGGTGTTTTGTGGGGTACCCGGGGTACACCAATTAACGATTAGCTAAGTTTCTAATAAAAAAAAGAATTAACGAGAAAATCTAATACTACAAAAGAGGAGACAACCACTTATCACGCCAACAAATAAGCTAAAAAGGTTGAGGCTATGACAGTTTGGACCACCAGCTTTCCTCTGCCACGCTTGCGAATTCCCAACAACTTTAGTTGAGGTAGGCAGGACCACCCCTCTATATCTAACACGTGAATACACCTCAAACTTATTCTCCAATCATATTTTGAAACGTCTAAACTGCCACACATATGAAAAACAAGAATATTCCTGACATGACAACAAGGAATGCCAATAAAATAACACCAGGTGGCACGGCAGCCGCGTTACACCTTATAAATACTTAAGTTTAATTTTTTTTCAAACATCTAACACACACATCACAAGAGCTGAGGTTTCTTCAACCTCTAATCTTCATTACTGAGAGTTTACAAGCTCTCTAACCTGAGAAACTCAACTCTGACTTGAGCGTCGGAGTGTAGGCTTCGGCCACCCCCGACTCCACCTCTGACCTCTTTCTCGTTGTTTTGCAAGTTTAAGGTGACTTTTGGAAGCTCTTCGCACCCAAAGTCGAATCTCGCAGTCCCCCTTCACTCCATAAAAAGCTGAAACAGTCCCGTAAACTCCGAACAAGCGAGGCACCCTGTTCCCCGATAAAAATAAATTTATTGTTCTTAACTTGATTTTGTGGTGTTCATACACGCATCCAAAATCTACTAAAAATACTTTTATTAATTCGGCTAAACTTCTTTATCACGAAAGATTAATAAAATAAATAAAGAAAAGTAAAAGAACTTATTAATCACTTGTCCAATAAGATATCTAAACTGCTGAGTTCTTTTGCATGATTAACACAATTGTAAAAAATGAAATGAATTTAAAAAAAAAAATACACGGATAGAACGAATCGTCAATTTATTTGGCAAGCATGCTGTGAAACATGCTCTTTCAAATTATACCATACACTACTTTGAAAAAAAATAAAATAAAATTTCTAACCCCAAACCACAAGTGGGAAATTTGGACCACTTTGGTATAACGACAATGTAGTCCACCTAGCTGTTTTTTCTGCCCCATAAAAATGAAATTAAAAAAAACAGTTTTTTTAATTTTTTTTTTATTATTAAATTTCTTCTACTATCCCAAAAAATCTTACCAATAATTACTGCTATTGTGTGCTTGATCAAATCGTTAGGAAATCTTAGTTCATCTTTTCAAATAAAAGGAAAAAACAATTGTCAAGAGTTTCTCTGTTCTTTCATCATAAAAAGAAAATGTGTACATGTATGAGATGTTTACAAAATGAGACAAAAAATGAATATTAAACGTGTCGTGGCAAATAAAATTATAAATAGTGGCATGGTAAGGAGAGTATAATGTATAAATGCAGACCTTTTGGTGGGTTATCTTTGAAAAATAGATGTGATCTAGAACCCATAACTTATGATCAGTTAAATTTCATTTAAAGTAAAAGGAAATTTATCAATGAAATTATTATTGTTTTATTCCATCTTTGTTTCTCTAAATTGGGGATTCTATCGTATTAAAGTACTATAATTTTAAGTTATAATTATTCTGATAACAAAAAAATATTGGTAAATATTAAATTTGAATAATAATTCTAATAAAAATAGTAACAGTATTATAAATTTTCACCGTAAAAGTCTGTTAAATTAAAATTAACTTAGTTTCAATATTAAAGCAACAAATGTTTACTAAACACTTTAAAATTGTCCAACAATAATGCCAAACAAGCTCTTAACTTTCAACATATTTATTTATATTGAAAATGTCAACCTGAGGTCTTGAAACCTCTTTTTTTTTTTTTTTTTTTAAATAAATAATGAATGGCAAGCTACTACTTCCCTTTTATGGTGCGTTTACTTATTAATAATTGGAATGGAAATGAAGAATGAGAATCAGAATAAATTGTTTACTTGAACTGCAGAAATCGGAATCAGAATGAGCAGAAATCCCATTGATGTTTTTATTTTATCAGAATAAGCTGAATTGTTTTAAGTTGCTAAAATGCCCTTAGTTAATTATTATTATTATTATTATTATTATTATTATTATTATTATTATTATTATTATTATTATTATTATTATTATTATTTGTGATTTTTATGATTATAAAAATAATTGTTAAAAAATAATATCCTTTGTCAATTATTGTCATTTGAAGATGATGATGATGATGATAATAATAATGATAATAATAATTAAAATAAAAATAACAATTAAAATAATAATAATAATTATCATTATTAAAATTGAATTCCATAATAATAATAAATAATAATTAACAATAAAAACATTAATAAATTTGAATAATAACATTAAGAATAATAATTAACAATAATAACATTAATAACAGATAAGCAAACAACGGGAGGCAATGCTTTAGAAAAAAACAGATAAGTATAGACATTAAGAATTTTAGTTCAAAAAAATAAAAATAAAAATAAGCAAACAATGAAATCAGGCCAAGTAATACAATCACCAATCTATATAATTTTAATATACAATCAGTGGCCAAACAATATAAGAAATTAATGTATATAATTTAAAATATAAAATTATAATTCCCAAAACAAACATTGTGCTCATCTTTTCACCGGTGGTAGCAGATCGCCACGACAAATGGCAGCAGGACGAGCGCGAGCACTGCGGCAACAAATTGATAGCGAGCACGGTGGCAGATCGCGACGAACCGCAGCAGCAGATCATGATAGCAACAAGCCAAACGGCGTGACGGCAGCAGGAAAAACGGCGTGATAGCGAGTAGGACGAACGACGAGTAGCAAATCTGATCATGAGCTTCATTTTGCCTGTTTTTCTTTTACTCTCCGTTTATATTTTTCAATTTCAAAGAGGGTATTTTTGGAATATTAAAAATGTAGCAGGGACAATTTCAGTATTCTAAGGAATGGAGTTCTGATTCCCAACCCCCTCCCCCGTAGGGTTGGCAAAAGTCCGGGTCGGGTCCGCGTTTGGGGCTGCCCGGGACCAGCCGACATGACACACATAAATGCCAGGACTTAAACCGTACTCGGATTTTTTCTATGCTAGCACGAGCTTTTTTTTTGGGGTTTTTTTTGCCTGCATTTTCAAAGCACTGGGCGGAGGCATCCCTCATGCTTCAACTTCAAGTATACATAAAAGTTTACTTTTAACTAACAAACCAAAATCAACATCTTTGCCCGCATTCAAGTCTTTACTTTTATAAAATCCAAAATGTGCAAAGAAGGCCTATAAGCAACCATCTTATGGAATTATTAAAATTAAAAAAAAATTTATGAAATTATAAAAGTAAAATTGTAAATTCTAAAATCGTACTTGACAGTTTTTCTCTCCTTCTAGACAGTTCTCTCTTAATGGGAACCTAGAATGGAGAAAGTAAAGGATCCATAGTGATCCAAGTCTGTTACTCACAGGTTGGGTGGGGAGCATCGCTCTAAGAGTGGGTGGAAAACAATTAAAGGAATAGAAAGGGAGAACTGGTATGAGGTTTAAACACAGACAAGATATAGTTAAGGAGGTTGGTAAGAAGTTGGTGAGTGATTTTAGTGAAATTGATTCTAAGAAGAGATATGGATGCAGAGGAGTTAATATGTAAATGTGAAGCCATAGGCTTAAAATCAAAGGAAGCGATATAATCAACTTTGAGGGAAGAATGAAAGTTAGAGGAGAGAAAGTTGCAGCACACTACCTTGTTGGGAAAATATTGCATACACGTGGAGTCTCCTGTGAAGGACTCAGGGCAGCGATGCAACAAGTGTGGAGATCCATAAAGGAAGTTAAAGTAGAGAGTTTAGGCGAAAACATTTTCATCTTTAGATTTGCCTGAATATGACTGTATGGAGATGGTGTTTCGGAAAGTGCATACAGACGTAATGTATCTATATAAGGCAAGAACATTTGCTTGTAGTGAACTCCAGATCTGGTGAGGAACTCCTTCATCGTCTTCAACTCACATCTCTCTTTCCTCTACTCTATCTCTTCCAAAATCTTGTTCCAAACACATAGTCTCCAAACTGGGATGGTGTGAATGGAGGAAATAAGTGAGGGTTTACTTATAGCCGGAAGGGTAAGGAAGTTGGTAATCAAAGTGGTTTCAAAAGTTTCTCCATTAACTGCTTGAAAAAGTTTCGAGTGGTTTTCCCAATGATCAGAGGGAAGAACAGAAGACTGTTCTCTCAAAAGACATCTTTTGGAATCTCATTACAAAAGGATGTTGCAATCCACACAAGCCAGCTGTCTCGCATGCTAAAAAAATAGTGCCCTCCATGGGGACCAGCACAGACAGAAGCTGTCAAGCAGCTAAAGCTGATAGCACATGCAAGTGGACAATTCAAAGACTCTAAAAAGAATTATCATGTGATCTACAAAGAGATTTTGGTGGCGATGTGTCTCCATCACACTACCCATCCACTCCATGATTGCAGGCACGCATGGGAATCTTTAGCTTTTGCTTTTTTAAAAAGTTTGCTTTAATAATTAGACAAGGGTCCTGTCTTGTCTAAAGTGTGTTTTATGCTTTTCCTTTTTAAATTTGGCGTGGTGTACTTTAATTATTATACTTTTGTAAAAGATAAGGGTCCCACCTTATCTCTCCTTCCTCGAGATCTCTATATAAGGATCTCTCTTTCCCTTTGTAAGGCAGGAGTTAATTGGAAATAAACAATCAGTTTTCTTCACATCATGTTTCTCTAAACCTTTTTCTCTCTTCTAGGAATCAAAGAAATTATTTGGGGTTAAGAATGATATGCTCACCTCTAATTTTCTAAACTGAGTTTGCTCTGCACTTGCCTTAGGCCTAAGGATCCTGAAATTGTTTTCTCACAACGTTCACCCTCTTTGAAGGCCAAGAGTGCCGTGTTTTCGGGTGGTATCGTGAAAAATTGTTTTCAAAAATGATTTTCGGATTTGGTATTTGATGGATAAGTGTATATCGGCTGGAAACCAGAACTTGCGGGCTATTGGCCCTAAGAACAGACTTTGTTCTGTTATAGATCTGGTGTAACAACGCCACGTACAACTACCCTTTGGTATCAGAGCACTTCAACAACTCGCTATTATAGGAACCGTCCTAACCACACTCCATGCTGGCAGTGTCTTGTTAACCTTCTACCCAAATTTCAACCTCTCTCTTGAGGATCCCAACCTTCCCACAACTCTTAAAGTCCAAATCCAGCTCCAAGGAGCAGAACAAATGCCCACATCAAAGATTGCAACTCTTCACCACCAATTAGTGTATCGATTACAGAATCATGCACTAGATCTTCCTACACCACACACTACATCCGATGCTTTAATGATACTAGCAGACACAATTCCAACCATCATCCAAATTCCCAAACAAATCCAGAAATAAGAATTGCTCAAACTGATGCCTCTTGAATGGTTAACTAACTATGAGCATTTCCACCAAAACTCTGAACCAGTTCAAACAACAGAAGCCACGTTTGAAAGACGACAAAATGGTCAAGTCAAACTATCTTTTCAAACGCCTGAAACCAAGCATGTCTCAGACACTTCACAGCTTTCCTATACTGCTATGATAACAGCAGTTCAAACTGGTCAAGAGAAGAAACTTCCCATTCATGGTTTCTCATCAAAAGGGTATCCAGTATATCCTAACAAAATCAATGGTCATTTTCTATGGGATGTTCCTGAAGCCCATATGTGCAATTCAGATTGTCCTTGCTTGGACGACATGGATGTTGATGACGAACTGGAAGTTATGAGGAGAACGGAAAAGAAAAAGAAAAAAAACCTTCTCATCCAAAAACACCTTGCAAATCTTTTCCTCCACAACCTCCACCAGATCCCAAACCTCCTATTCACCCAATAAGGTCATGCCTAATGTTTTCAAGCCAATCTTATGAGGAATCATTCCCTCCACTTGAAAAACAGACGGACACACAAACCAGGGTTATCTCAAAACCTTTTGTCCAATCCCCAGTTACGGCCTCTGGGCAACCTGAAGAGCCAAAACAGTATGAAGCTGTTTTAAACTAGCAAACCAAAAATGCCAATGCTCAGAATCAAACTCTTCAACAACTTAGTAAGAAAATTGATCGAGTTGCCAGTCAAGTCTCTCAGACTAAAACTAAAGTTGATTCAATCAGCAATCATCTTGATCAGATGTACATCCATCTACAAGATCGTATCTCTGAGTTAGACACCGATCTCAGACGAATGATCAACAACCACATTTGGGGTCCAGAGTTTAATAAAAAATAAGCAGAGATCAGAAAGCTCAAAGCTGAATTGGCACGAATTGATACTGAAAAGGCTCGTCCATCACTTTTTACTCAAACACAAACCACACCAGTATCTCCTCCGATCTTTGAAACTTATGCACCTTATGTTTCATCTGCAAGAAACGCAGTCACTTTGCTCGAAACTGTCCTCATAAGTCAGCCAAAGCTGTTCGTCTCATACATCATCTCAGAATAGTCAGAACAAGATGATCAAACTGCTTTCATTATCGCAGAATCCTCTGATTCTGATGATATTTCAGTCATTTCTACAGTTCAAACTGTCAACCATTCCTCGACCTTCTCTTAAAATGTCAATCCTTCCTTTAAAATTTCATAAACCTGTTCATGTCATCGGATTTATTGACACAGGTGCAGATACCAGTATGTTGATCCTTTTGTTCTTCCCTATGATCATTGGGAAAACCACTTGAAACTTTTCCGAGTAGTTAATGGAGAAACTTTTGAAACCACTTTGATTACCAAAAAACCCATTGGCATTCTATTCTTTCCGAATTGCATAATTTGGAAAAAGATTGTAGCATCCTGATGAGAACCATCAAGGGATCCTTTGCACATTCATGGAGGCCCAATTACAAGAGCTAGAGCAAAAAAGATGCAAGCTGCATTAAATGGATTAATTGAGAAAATATGGATTGAAAATGTAATTCAAGATGCAAGACATCATGAATTGGGCTTGGAGAGAAGACAAGGCACTGTTGGCATTATTCAAACTATTGGGCAGCTAAATACACAATTTGGATCAAATGCAGAAAGGGCAAATTTGGAATAAATCTGGTATTTATTGAGCCAGAATTAATGTGCAAACTATATACCGTTGGAAAGATAATTAAGTTAGCTTTCCAATGCATTTTACAGAGCTGGGTTTGGAGTTCTCTAGAAGGAGTTATGATCAATTTATTACAGCTTGTTCAGGCTTGGGAATTCAAACGACTCCTTTGATTATTCAACTTCATTTATTTGTTTTGTGTCAAGTTTATCAATGTGTTAGGTAAGTTTACCATTGATGATGGTGGACTAGCATTATGTTTGTCAATGCTAACATTAATAATGGTGGGTTGGTGAAGGCTTTTAAAGTACCCTTTGACAAACCTATACTTAGAGGGTTGTTCCAATGTTTCCATTTGTATTTTTAGGATCTTGGGTTTCTTTTAGCCTATTTAAACTTAGCAACCTTGCTATGTATGACAATTAAGATATTAATGTTATTTGAATTTGAAAGACTATTCTTTCTTTGGTTCTTTTGAGAACTAGTGAACTTATCAAGAATTTACATTCTTGTGGCGTTCCAAATTTAGACTTATCACTCACCTTCTCATCTATTTCTTGAGTGTGGCGTCAATATCATTCTCTATACCTTTGGTTCATGTTTTCTTAAGCATTGGGTTAAGGTTTTGTTTGTCATAAATCTGTTTAGAACTTTCTTGGGAAGTTGAAACTACAAATTAAGTGTGGGTTTCAAAGTTTCATTGTGGGATTCGCATAATTTGGTATCAGAGCTAGTTTCTAATCAGGTTTGAATATCTTATTTATTTTGATTATCAAAAAAAAAAAAAGAGAAAAAAAAACGTACAAAAAAAAAAGATTACAAAAGGATTCAAGTATTTCAAATTTCATCAAATTGAAATTTTAGTTATTCATTTTCCTGACATTGTTTACACACAATATCAATTGTGTTGCTTCGCTTGCTTGCTTTCCTTTCTTCAATTTCCTTTTCATTCTTTGTGTTCTCTTAATTTCTTTTCTTTCTTAGTGTGTTGGATTGTCATATTTGGTGTGTCACTTGGGTTTTTTTTTTTTTCTTGATTGTGTTTATTTAGTTCAATAAAGAAAGAGAGAATTAAGTGTGGTAAAAGGCAAAAGTTTGTGAGATCATTAGAGGGTAAAAGCCAATTTGTGTGTTAAGCACGAGAGTTAAGTGACATCAAATTGAGTGAAACGCGTGAGGGAGTGTTGTGAGGTCTTTTTGCTAACATTTTTTTCAGATCACAAATATGTCAAAAGATCAAGAAGCTATAGACCAATCAATCATGTTCAAAGCCATGCAACAACAATTTGAGCACATGAATATGATGTTTGGAGAGATCCGTGACAAATTGGAGAGGCAAGACACTGCCATAGCCAATCTACAAAGGGGGCAACAACCAATAGCTCCTAATGTAAGAGGTAATCAAGGGAGTATTGTCATGGGAGAAGAAGATGGCGATGACATAGATGATTTTGATGACCAGGCCACCGTTGACATGCGTGGAAGAGATAATAGAAGGGCAAGACGTATAGATCGTGATTTGGGGAGTATCAAACTGAAAATTCCTTCTTTTCAAGGTAAAAATGATCCGGAAGCTTATTTGGAGTGGGAAAAAAAGGTGGAGCTAGTATTTGATTGCCACAACTACTCTGAGGAGAAAAAGGTAAAACTAGTTGCTGTTGAATTTGGTGGGATCAACTTGTTTTGAGTAGGAGACGAAATCGTGAAAGGCCTATAAACACTTAGGAGGAGATGAAGGCCATCATGAGGAGGAGATTTGTTCCTAGTCATTATTATAGGGACCTACACCATAGGCTTCAAAGTCTTACACAAGGTTCTAGAAGTGTGGAAGATTACCACAAAGAGATGGAAATAATCATGATTCGAGCCAACATTGAAGAAGAACAAGAGGCCACTATGGCAAGATTTTTACATGGTTTAAATCAAGATATTGCTAATGTGGTTGAAGCACTATGTTGAGTTGGAATACATGGTTCACATGGCCATGAAAGTGGAATGACAACTGAAAAAGAAAGGTTCCACTAGAACCAATTTGGGTTCATCTTCCTCATGGAATTCAAAATGGAGCAAAGATGAAAAGGTTATTTCAAAGCCTAAGATTGAGCCATTCAAGGATCATAAAGGTAAATCTGATTCCCAACACTCTAGAAATAGAGATATTAAGTGTTTTAAATGTTTGGGGATAGGTCATATTGCATCTCAATGCCCAAATAAGAAAGTAATGATCTTGAGGGATGATGGAGATGTTGAAACCGAGAGTGAATCAGATGATGAACCTATGCCACCTTTGGAGGATGCTAATGATGGTGTAGAGTATCCTGTTGATGGTAAATTGATGGTTGTTAGGCGTGCTCTCAACGTGCAAGTAAAAGAAGATGCAGAGGTACAACGTGATAACATCTTTCATACTAGATGCCACATCAAAGATAAGGTATGTAGTATGATAATTGATGGTGGAAGTTGTACTAATGTGGCTAGCACTAGTTTAGTTGAAAAATTGAATTTGAAAACTTTGAAACATCCTAGGCCATATAAGCTACAATGGCTGAATGATTGTGGGGAAGTCAAAGTAAATAAACAAGTGCTGGTTTCATTCTCTATTGGGAGATACAAGGATGAAGTTCTATGTGATGTAGTACCCATGCATGCTGGACACATTCTTTTGGGTCGACCTTGGCAATATGATAGGCGTGTGACACATGATGGTTACTTAAATAGATATTCTTTTGTAATGAACAAAAGGCAAATCACTCTTGTACCATTAACACCTAGGCAAGTGTATGAGGATCAAATGTCAATACAAAAAGAGAGTGATACAAAAAATGAAAATGAGAGTACAAAAGAAAGAGAGATTGAGAGAAAAACAAGTGAAAAGATAGAAAAAAATATTGTTGAGAGAAAAGAGAGGCAGCAAGTGAACTTGTTTGCAAAAGAGAGCGAGGTTAAGAGGGCTTTCTTTTGAAAATAGCCTATTGTTGTACTTTTGTGCAAAGAGGCTTGTTTACACACTAATGAGTTTAACTTTTCTTTGCCTAGTGCTATTGTGACTCTTTTGCAAGACTTTGATGATGTGTTTTCAAATGAAGTCCCTAACGGTTTGCCACCTATTAGGGGAATTGAGCATCAAATAGACTTCGTCCCTGGAGCTACCCCGAGGAGACAAAGGAGCTTCAAAGGCAAGTTGAAGAACTCTTGACAAAAGGATATTTGAGGGAGGGCATGAGTCCATGTGCGGTACCAGTTTTACTAGTGCCCAAAAAGGATGGAACATGGAGGATGTGCGTTGACTATCGTGCAATTAATAAAATCACTGTAAAGTATCGACATCCTATTCCTAGACTTGATGACATGCTTGATGAATTGCATGGTTCTTGTGTGTTTAGTAAAATTGATCTTAAAAGTGGGTATCATCAAGTTAGGATTAGAGAGGGAGATGAGTGGAAAACTGCCTTTAAAACAAAATATGGTATATATGAGTGGTTAGTGATGCCATTTGGGTTATCTAATGCACCTAGCACTTTTATGAGGTTAATGAACCATGTTTTGCGTGCTTTTATTGGTAAATTCGTAGTAAAGGCTTAGATGAACACATTGAACATTTGCAAACTGTATTGACTGTTTTAAGGAAGGAAAAGTTATATGCTAATTTGAAGAAGTGTTCCTTTTGTACAAATCAGATTATTTTTCTTGGTTATGTTGTAAGTGCTAAAGGAATTGAGGTTGATGAAGAGAAGGTAAAGGCTATTAAAGAGTGGCCTACACTTAAAAGTGTAAGTGAGGTAAGAAGTTTTTATGGTTTGGCTAGTTTTTATAGAAGATTTGTGAAAGATTTTAGCACCCTTGCTGCACCATTGACTGAAATTGTGAAGAAACATGTGGGATTTAAGTGGGGTAGTGAACAAGAAAGGGCATTTAATCTAATTAAGGAGAAATTGGTTTCTGCACCATTACTCGCTTTACCCGATTTTGGTAAAACTTTTGAAATTGAGTGTGATGCTTTAGGTATAGGTATTAGAGCTGTTTTGATGCAAGAAGGGCGTCCAATTGCTTATTTTAGTGAGAAATTGAGTGGACAAAGAGATGTATGCATTGGTGAGAGCATTAGAAACTTGGCAACATTATCTTCTACCTAAAGAGTTTGTTATACACACTGATCACGAGACATGCCAAATGGGTTGAATTTATTGAGCCATTTTCCTATGTGATCAAATACAAACAAGGTAAGGAGAATGTGGTATCTCTACATTAAATGCAAAGTTGTTAGGATTTGAGTACATTAAAGAATTATATGTTAATGATCCTGATTTTGCTAATGTGTTTAATGCTTGTGAGAAAGTTTCATTTGGTAAGTTCTATAGGCATGATGAGTTCTTATTTAGAGAAAATAAATTATGTGTGCCTAATAGTTCTTTGCGTATCGGCGTGCGTGAAGCTCATGGGGGAGGTTTAATGGGACATTTTGGCATTGCAAAGACTTTATATGAAACGTGATGTTGAAAGAATATGCGAGAAGTGTTTTACTTGTAAACATGCTAGGTCTAGAGTTTTACCCCATGGATTGTATAACCCTCTACCCATACCTAGTGAACCTTGGGTTGATATTTCTATGGACTTTGTTTTGGGTTTACCTAGGTCAAAAAGGGGAAAGGATTCTGTTTTGTTGTTGTTGATAGGTTTTCAAAGATGGCACATTTCATTCCATGTCACAAAACTGATGATGCAACAAACATAGCTAATTTATTTTTCAAGGAAATAGTCAAATTGCATGGAGTACCAAGGAGCATAGCTCGAGATGCTAAGTTCTTGAGCCACTTTATTATTGACATTGTTTACACACAATATCAATTGTGTTGCTTCGCTTGCTTCGATTGCTTGCTTTCCTTTCTTCAATTTCCTTTTCATTCTTTGTGTTCTCTTAATTTCTTTTCTTTCTTAGTGTGTTGGATTGTCATATTTGGTGTGTCACTTGGGTTTTTTTTTTCTTGATTGTGTTTATTTAGTTCAATATAGAAAGAGAGAATTAAGTGTGGCAAAAGGCAAAAGTTCGTGAGATCATTAGAGGGTAAAAGCCAATTTGTGTGTTAAACACGAGAGTTAAGTGACATCAAATTGAATGAAACACGTGAGGGAGTGTTGTGAGATCTTTTTGCTAACATTTTTTTCAGATCACAAATATGTCAAAAGACCAAGAAGCTATAGACCAATCAACAATTTGAGCTCAAAGCCATGCAACAACAATTTGAGCACATGAATATGATGTTTGGAGAGATCTGTGACAAATTGGAGAGGCAAGACACTGTCATAGCCAATCTACAAAGGAGGCAACAACCAATAGCTCATAATTTAAGAGGTAAGTTTATCAATGAAATGCTACAGAGGGAAGGAAAACGATCAGGTTTTTTGCTCTGAACATTGAAGAAATACCGGTAAAGGAATTTCTTGGCAAAGTCTTGGATCTGGTAGGCTGAATGAAAAGGAATGTTCATGGGAGAAGTTCTCTGGTTGAGAGCTTTAAAAGGAAGTTGACGGTTCATGGCTATAACTAGGATGGTGTGAATGGAGGAAATAAGTGAGGGTTTACTTATAGCCGGACGGGTAAGGAAGTCTAGGAAGTCCGGACAGTAAAATATATTTAGCAAACCAGTTTTTGAGGCTGAGCAACTGTTTGTCAGGGAGCAACTTATTTTTGAAGTCAAAGATTCAAGGAAAAGAGGAGTTGTCCATGTTGATAAGGAATTTATGGCTGATTAGATGAAATTCAAACTTTTTGATTCCATACTTGACTGCCAAAATCTCTTTGTAGATCACATGGTAATTCTTTTCAGAGTCTTTGAATTGTCCGCTTGCATGTGCACAGAAGTGACGTACACCGGTTATCTCTTCAAGAAGGATGGCACTCCAATAATCATCACTGGCATCAGTCTGCAGAATGCGTTGTCCAGTTGTGGGGATTTTGAGTGGAGGAGGTGATTGGGTTATCAGCTTTAGCTGCTTGACAGCTTCTGTCTGTGCTGGTCCCCATGGAGGGCACTATTTTTTGAGCATGCGGGACAGCTGGCTTGTGTGGATTGCAACTTTAGGGATGAAATCACGGACATAATTAACAATCCTGAGGAATTGTTAGATCTGCTTTTTGTTGAGATGCGTGTCCGGAAACTTTAATAATTCAGTTGTAATGTGTGGACCAGGCTGATAATGACCATCTTTAATCACCATGCCAAGAAAGTCAATTGATTCTTTCGCTATGCTGCTTTTCTTTTCAGAAAGCATGATTCCGTGTTCCTGCACAAATATGAAAGAAATCCAAAAGGAGCTTCTAGTGGCTCTCATGGTCAGAGGAAAATAATAGGATATCATCAATGTATACCAAAGCATGATGGAGGATAGGACTGAAGATTTTTGTCATGGCTTTTTGAAATAATGAATGAGCAAATTTAAGACCAAAAGGCATGACAGTCCATTGATAATGGGCATCAGGGATGCAGAAGGCAGTTTTGTGACGGTCAACTGGTGAAATACCAAGTTCCCAAAAACCAGCTTTTAAATCAAACTTAGAGAAGATACGAGCCCCTTGAAGATGGACAAACAGGGTCTGGATTTTTGGAAGGGGGAACTGAGTTAAGGAAAGAATTAAGTGGCTGGTAATCAATAACTAACCTCTTTTTTCCACGAACTAATTCAGATCTTTTTTCAACATAAAAGGCTATAAAAGGCCCAATCTGAATCAGTCGGTTCAATAAGACCTTGCTGAAGCAACTGAGAACATTCTTGCTTAGCAAGTAGGAGGTCTGAAGGAGACATACCTGGGTGTGAGGCTTTTGTGGGATTTATGTCTTCGTTGAGTTTGAGAGGAAGGTGAATGAAGAACTGTTCATTTTTCCAAAGAGGTGAAGGATGGTGAAACTGTGAATGGTTTTCTGGACAAAACTGTATGGAGATGGTGTTTCGGAAAGTGCATACATACGTAATGTATCTGTATAAGGCAAGAACATTTGCTTGTAGCGAACTCCAGATCTGGTGAGGAATAGGTTTTTAACCAAATGAAGAATGTCAAAACCTATAAGTAAATCTTTGTCTGGGAGTTTGGATGCTACAATCTTTTTCCAAATTATGCAATTCGGAAAGAATTGAATACCAATGGGTTTTTTGGTAATCAAAGTGGTTTCAAAAGTTTCTCCATTAACTGCTTGGAAAAGTTTCGAGTGGTTTTCCCAATGATCAGAGGGAAGAACAGAAGGATCAATCATACTGGTATCTGCACCAGTGTCAATAAATCCGATGACAGGAATAGGTTTATGAAATTTTGAAGGAAGGATTGACATTTTAAGAGAAGGTCGAGGAATGGTTGAAACATGGTTGATAGTTTGAACTATAGAAATGACTGAAATATCATCAGAATCAGAGGATTTTGCGATAATGAAAGCAGTCTGATCATCTTGTTTTGACTGGTCTGAAAAATTTGATTCAACATCTTCATTTTCAGATAACAGGGAAGAATGTTGAAGATGCTGTATGAGACGAACATCTTTGGCTGACTTATGAGGATAGTTTCGAGCAAAGTGACCGCGTTTCTTGCAGATGAAAAAATGGTTGTGCTTTTTCTTTATGTACTGAGAAATATCCTCTTTTTTTCTGAAATACCGGAGAGGTTTTTTAGAGGATGACTTTCTGTGGAAGTGTTTCTGAAAATTTCTGTTCTTTTTGGTTGGACAAACACACTTCTTTTCATCTTTGCACTCGATCCTGAGATAGGGTTTTTTACAGGCTTCAGAAAATGATTTTTTGTCTTCCATGAGATCCTTGAAAAATTCTTTTTGCTCACAGATCTTGTCGAGACATAGCATTGCCATTTGGAAAATCTTTCCCAGAGAGATATCAGCTATGTTGAGATTAGTGGCTGTGAGTTTTCTTTGGAGATCAGGTTGTAACTCAGAAGGAAGTGAGGCTATGAAGACATGTTTGAGAGATGGCTCATTGAACCCATTCAGGTTGTAAATACTCATCCTTTTGTAATGAGATTCCAAAAGATGTCTTTTGAGAGAACAACATTTCATCTGATGATACTCTTTTCTGTCTGCATCAGTGGAAGTAGTGTTTTCACCGATGAATTGTTCATGAATGAAATTGAGTGCTGTGCCAATTGAAGATTGCATGAATTGGTGCTGTCTGTATTCTCCCAAGCTTTCTAACCAATCACGTAAAGAACCCGTTGACCGGGCCATGAATTCACAGAGATCAGCTTGAGGTTGAGCATTAGGTTTGGTTCCTTGGAGGTCAATCCATGCAGCAAATTCTTAAAGTCAAGCAGGCCATTTGTGACAGGGAATGTCATCAAATGTGAACCAAGATGCTGAAGATGGTTTTGTTGAGTGGTTAGGAATTGGTGGAGGCATTGATGGCTCTGGTTCTGTTGGAGATGCCTTATTTTCAGCATCAGAAGAATTGTCTTCAACAATAGGTGCGGCAGTTGAAGTGCTTGGATCTTCAGTTTTGGTGGCCATTAATATGCTTGTAATGTCAGCATATTCGGATTCAGAGTCAGTGGAGGTACCGACTGAGTTTGTGGATGAAGAAGAGGAAGATGGGCTGGACTCTGAAGGGTTTGACTCATAGACTGTTTCGGGTTCAGAGGAGTCAGAAGATGTGTTTTGGACAATATGATAATGATACTGATCCATTGGGCCATTGTATTTTTTTGGAGGTTTAGGAGTGGCTTTTGGAGAATCTTCTGGTGTTACCGGAGGAACAGATGAAGAGGAAGTGGCCTTTGAGAGCGGGGGCCATCAGTATAGGAAGCAAAAGGCATCACAATCAGTATTGGGAAACCATAAACAACAAGAACAAACCCAATCAAAAATGGGTCAAGAGAGACCAAGCTTGATAGATGGATTCGGGGCAACCCAGCGCCAAGATGACAACAGCACATGGCCAATAAAGATCAGCCACGTGGAAGGACTAGCTGAAGGCTCATTAATGAAACAGGGTATGGCTGATAAGCAGCAGACTATAGGTTGTAGTAATGTTGCAGAGATAGCTGATGGGGAGTTAATGTTTAGAGATATGAGCATCTTAGCGGGAAACAATGAAAAGAAAGAGCGGGAGAATGCAATGGAGATTGAAAAAAAGAATACGGACTTAATGGGCCTTAACACACAAGGAGATGATTTGGGCTTAACACAGAAATTTAGCGAGGACGAAGCAGCTGGAGCATGCACAAATGTGAAAGACAAAAAGAAAAAATGGAAATCTCAAGCGCGGGAAAGAGTTATAAAAGGAAATGGAAATGGTGGGCCAACTTCACTCAAGCGGCCTAGGGAGGGACAACTGAGAGTGAGCCCAGAGTGTAAAAAAATGAAAAAAAGAAGGTCGGGTGTTTCACAAGCCAAGCTAAATCAGCTTTCACTTTCCCCAGCAAAACTTGACTATTTGAGGGTGGAGGGAGAAGGAAGTTTTGAGCTTAGACAAGGGAATGTTACAGAGAATGCAACGATGGATGCTGAAAACCAGCCCCGCAGACAGCCATGAAAATAATAAGTTGGAATGTTTGGGGTTTGGGGAATCCCCGAACGTGCCTAGCCTTGAAGAAAATTCTCCAAGCGCACAAACCTCAATTGGTTTTTCTTTGTGAAACCAAGTTGAAGAATGTGCAAGTTAAAAAAGAGTGTGAAAGGCTGAAGATAGATAGTTATTTTTGTAGTTGATAGAGTTGGGAAAAGTGGTGGTTTAGCCTTAATGTGGAGTAAAGATATTGATGTCCAAATTAAATCATGTAGCAGACACCATATAGACATGTATGTCAAAAACACAAACAAGAAATGTTGGAGATGCACAAGAGTATACGGGCACCCCAAAGCAAATGAGAAAAAGCACACATGGACCCTTTTAAGAAGATTGGCAGGTTTGTCCTCTCTCCCATGGCTTTGTTTTGGTGATTTCAATGAGATCCTGAATCCAAATGAAAAAATCGGGGGTGTCAATAGAAATGCCAATTTGATAGCCGAATTTAGAGATGCTGTGCTAGATTGTAAGTTGATAGATTTGGGGAGCAAAGGACACCCATTTACTTGGTGCAACAGACAATTTGGGCCATTTTGCATTGAGTGGAGAGTGGAGAACGAAGTTTCACGATGACGCAACCACAAACTTGATCCATTGGGAGTCTGATTACTGCCCGGTTATGTTGGAGGTTCGAGAACAGCAGCGAAGTCTAGTGTATGAAAGAAGAAATTTTAATAGAATTTATTGTGAGGATATGTGGAGTCGCTATGAGGAATGCCAAAATATTGTGAAATATGAGTGGCTGCAGTGGCATATAACTACATAAATTAATCATATGCTGAGGTTTAAAACGATTGCAAAGAGATCTTTGGCCCAACTGAAATGGTGGAGTAAATAGGAGTTCGATGGTAGAGATAAAAAGCTGAAGGAGTTAATGAGGAAGCTGAAGAGGGCAAAAGAGGGCAAAAGAGAGCAATCTCCAATATGAAAGTGGGAATGAGATTAGACATATTGAGCAGCAGATACAAAATTTCTTGTTAGAAGAAGAGATGTACTGGAAACAGAGATCAAGGGCAGACTGGCTGAAAGGAGAGGACAAGAACACAAAGTTTTTTCATGCCAAAGCTTCAGCGAGAAGAAGGAAAAGCAGAATTGAAGGCATTGAAGACAGGATGGGGAATTGGCTTAATGACAAAGAGGACGTGGAGAAAATTTTTTGTGAATACTTTCAAGACTTGTTCACAACTTCAAATCCAAGAGAGGCTTAGATCAAGGTAGTGTTACAAACGATGGCTCCAAAAGTTACTTCGGAGATGAATCTTTTCTTGGAGCATCCATTCACAGTAGAGGAGATCACAACAACTCTTTCTCAGATGTGTCCAATAAAAGCTCCAGGGCCGGACAGATTGCAAGCGGTTTTCTTCCAAAAGCATTAGGAAGCAGTTAAAGACGGAGTCCTTGCAACACACCTTTACGTCTTAAACGAGCAAGGTACTATAGCGCCACTCAATCACACATATATTGCTCTAATTCCCAAGACTGCCAAGCCTAGGAAAGTAACATAATTTAGACCTATTAGCTTATGCACTGTAATCTATAGATTAATAGCTAAAGTTATTGGTAATAGGCTGAAGTAGATTCTTCATAAGATAATCTCCCCAACACAAAGCGTTTTTGTATCATTGGTTACGAATGATTGCACAATATTCGACACAACCAAGGGGAAAAAAAGGGGGTTAGTAGCTTTGAAATTAGACATAAGTAAAGCATATAATAGAGTAGAGTGGTCCCTTTTTAAGCACACTATGGAAAAACTTGGCTTTTCGGATAAATGGATACATCTTATCATGGACTGTATAACTACCCCTTTATTTTCAATTATTATAAACGAGGTTGCTAAAGGGTTGATGCAACCACAAAGAGGGCTTAGGCAAGGATGCCCTTTATCCCCTTATCTATTTTTAATGTGTGCAGAGGTGTTCTCCAATTTGTTGATATGTGCAGAAAGACAGAGCTTGATTCATGGCTTGAGATTCGATAAGAATGTCACGATCTCCCACTTACTTTTTGCGGATGATAGCTTGGTATTCACGAGAGCTTCAACTGAAGATTGCAGTCACTTGAAAGCAATTTTCGACTGCCATGCGACAGCCACTGGACAGTTGTTCAACTATGACAAATCTTCAATGTTTTTTAGCCGAAAAATCTCAAATCAGAAGGTTGCTATAATAAAAGGCATTTTTCAGCTTAATGTGGTTTCAAGACATGAGAAGTACTTGGGTTTGCATTCGATGGTGGGGAGGAATAGGAACAACTTCTTCAACGACATTAAACTCAAAGTGCTACGCAAGATATCCAATTGGCAGCATAGATTTTTTTCAAGTGGAGGCAAAGTTCTCATTAAGATAGTGGCTCAAGCAATACCTGCATATGCTATGAGTGTGTTCAAAATACCTCTAGCTTTATGCACTGATATCCAAAGAGCAATTGCAAGGTTTTGGTGGGGGTCAAAAGAAGACAAAAAATAAATCCATTAGGCAAGATGGGAGAATATCAGTCAAGCAAAAATCAGAGGGGGTTTAGGATTCAAAGACCTGTCAAGCTTAAATCAGGCTCTAGTGGCAAAGTTAATCCAGCAACCTGATTCATTGGTGGCTAAAGTGCTGAAAGCTCGGCATTTTAAAGAAACTGATTTTATAGAGGCAAAAATTGGCTCTAAACCATATTTTATATGGAGGAGCATCTTGTGGGGGAGGCAAATTCTTCAAAAGGGAACAAGATGGAGAATTGGAAAAGGAGACAAAGTTCTGATTACAACAAGTAATTGGATCCCCAGGCCAATATTAGCGCCATCTTTGCTAACATATGCGAAAGTTTCAGAGCTGATTTATGCGAATCACCAGTGGAACAATACCCTGATTGAGAAACATTTTGCAAAGGAGGATGCAGAGATAATCAAAAGAATTCCATTACCAAGGCAACCCCAAAATGATGAGCTGTTATGGCACTATGATAAAAAAGGGAATTACACCGTAAAGAGTGGCTACCAATTAGCTCTCTAACTCAAGTATGGTGACTCTCCAACAAGCTCTACAGGTGGCTCTCAAGGCTGGCAAGCAATATGGGATCTCAATCTCCCAAGGAAAATTAAAATTTTTCTTTGGAGAGCAACCAAGAACTTGCTGCCAACATCAAAAAACCTATGGAAAAGGAAAATTTTACAATTTTCATGCACTCATGGAGTGTAAGATGGCCAAAAAACTTTGGAAGAACACGTGTATATGTTGAAATGCAGGGAGTAATCCGAGAAGATACGGTAAGTGTTTTGCAGAATCAAAAGTGATTTGGAATTTGTGGTGGCAATCTGGTGGGTTATATGACATGCGTGGAATAAACTTATCTTTGAGGGAAAACAACCAACCCCCTACTCCTAATTGTTAAGCTACAACACTTGTGGAGGCTTTCCAAAGAATACAGGGTGAGGATCAGATGAAGGATAAAACCAGGGAAGTTAGCAAGCAAGAGCAGCATCTTATGGGATTAGGAGCTGTCATTAGAGACTCTCATGGTCAAGTGATAGCTGCAGCAATCCAAAACTTAGAGTTCCAAGGAGATGTATCAGTAGCAAAAGCTCAGGCTGTCAAAGGGTGGTCATTGAAACCGATTGTTTAGAGGCAAAGGTAATGGTTGTGATCATTGAAACCGATTTTTTAGAGGTGGCCCATTTAGCAAATGACAGAAACAGCAGCAAGAAAGAGATCACTTGGACAATTGCAGAGATCCAAGGCAGCAAGTCCAACTTCCAATCAATAGAAGTGCAACATGTTCCAAGATTGTGTAATAATTTTGCTCATTTTCTTGCTAAAAAAGCCCTGAATGATGCGAATACTACTTATATGGCTGGGCAACTTTCCAGTGGATGTACTGTCTTTTCCTTGTTGTTTCTAATGAAAGAATCTTTTCTTCTAAAAAAAAAGGAAAAAATTCTATAATAAATTGTTATAACAAATAAAAATTATTTCAATCTATTATCTACTATCTAAATTTATTCAATTTCTAAACCAAATTCATTCAATCCCTATCAAAAATTTAAATTCAACATGACAATAATCACCAAATAAATCTAAATAATACATATAATAACTCCAATATCAATAGCCAACATAACATATAAAAATTCCAAAATATCAAACACAAATAATTCATAAAAGAGTCTAAAATATAGTAATGTAACAAATGTAAATAATAACTTCATGTCAAGTAGCTCGACAATTGTGCCCCATCCTCCCAAGGAAAAATCTCATTTTCCGGAACTCTACCTAATAACAAAAATAACATATTAAGATTTAAAAGCATTTTGAACAAATACCTTGAGAAGAAGCCCAAATCCAATTTTGAGCACACATCAAGGATTCTAAAGTGTTAGAATGAAATTTACTACGATGCGGACTCAAAAATCTGCCCCTGGTGCTAAAAGCAAACTTAGAGGCAACAATGGATACAGGAATGACTAAGATATCCTTGGCCAACTCACCCAAAATAGGATATTGGCCTGTGTGCATCTTCCAAAAAGCTAAAATATCAAAGTTCGGAGTAGTATCCAACAATTCATCGTCTAAATACCTATCCAAGTCTGACTTAGTCACCTTAACACGATTATTTCGACTCCGAAATGTTTCATACTCATCTACATCCCAATACTTATTCAGATTCAAAGAAGATTCCGAAGGAACATCTTCCAACCCAACATCCTACCTATCACTCAAAACCACAGCTTTCATTTCATATTCTTTCACTAAATCATGACAAAGCTTACGTGCACACTCAATATGCTCATCTGCTGTATCACCATAGATCTTTGGGAAATAAAAATCAATCAACAACATCTTATATCTCGGGTCAAGTACTACAGCCAAAACTAACGTCGGATGAATTTCATTCTAATATGTTTCAAATTTATCAACCATTTTATCAGCCATAACTCTAATAGCAGGATTATTGGAAGTGCGCCACCCATTAATTGACATTTTTATTTTACATATCAACGGAAAGAACAAACATGTAAAATGATTTCAAATGCTCCACCATTGTGGCTGCCAAATCCCACTCATTGTCACTAGGCAAGCTCTTATATTGAGGCTTACGTTGTTGTCCCACATCCCTTGGGTGCGCTGGGTCCTGGCCAGTTTATAAGTGCTGGGCAATCCTCAACTCTTGAGACGTCTTTTGAGGCTGAGTTAGGCTTCAACCCAAACTTGGTATCAGAGCCTAACACTGTCTGGCGGGTGGGTGGGTAGGTAGTTGTTGTAAATCCCACATCGCTTGGGTGCGCTGGGTCCTGGCCAGTTTATAAGTGCTGGGCAGTCCTCAACTCTTGAGACGTCTTTTGAGGCTGTGAGGTTCTGTTTGCCTTTTATGTGTTGGACAGTAAAATCATATTTAGCAAACTAGTTTTTGAGGTTGAGCAACTGTTTGTCAGGAAGCAACTTATTTTTGAAGTCAAAGATTCGAGGAAAAGAAGAGTTACCCATGTTGATAATGAAAGTTTGGGCCAAAGCCTAACTCAGCCTCAAAAGATGTCTAAAGAGTTGAGGACTGCCCAGCACTTATAAACTAGCCAGGACCCAGCGGACCCAAGCGATGTGGGATTTACAACAACTACCTGAAGTGAATGTATCATTATTAATCCCAAATAATTTCTTTGATTCCTAGAAGAGAGAAAAAGGTTTAGAGAAATATGATGAATATGGAAACATCTTCATCTTTAATCTCAACTCCTTCATCATCTTCCTCTCATATTTCTCTTTCCTCTACTCTATCTCTTCCAAAGTCATGTTCCAAACACATAGCCTCCAAAATTGAAAACCTTGTTGAATATTCCTATATCCCCGAGTTTGCCCAAATTAATGAATCTCAGTTCCCCATCATGAGTCCTTACAAATGTATAACTCCCCGGGAATTTCAATTGCGCTTATATTCATCACTGTAGGAATTGGGTTCAAGCTTTCCCTAGCCCCTTCTCATCAATGGACTCCTGACGTATACGAAGGAGTGCGGTTCGTTCGATAAATTCCTACCTCTCTATCTATCTCTGAGATGTTTGGATTTTTCAAAACTCCATGGACATGCAGAAGAGAAATGCTATCCCCACTCGGACCAAGACATAACTTTTACTTGTTCAAATAACAATGAAGGTCAAGCAGGGTCAGGAACAACGAATCTCTTTATTTATTCCATATATGTGACATTATTTTTTAAGTTTGACAATGTTAATCATGTGGTTAATAGTGATTAACAGTTTAATGGAAAGAAAGCATACACTCAGG
Organism: Citrus x changshan-huyou; assembly: GCA_039657385.1. Lineage (NCBI taxonomy): Eukaryota > Viridiplantae > Streptophyta > Magnoliopsida > Sapindales > Rutaceae > Citrus > Citrus x changshan-huyou. The sequence continues at coordinate 13,641,334 of CM077549.1, forward strand.
ATGAATTGGATGAGGCTGGTTTAGAGTGGTCTAAAAGTTATAGTGTAAAATTATAATTGTTGCTGTTAAGGATTGTAATGTAGATGTTATACACCTGAATAACATTGGGTATTTTGATTGAATTTGCATAGATCAGTTTGCTAGATTTGGTTAGAATGTTGTTGAGTATATGGCGATTGCTGTTGGAACATTGTCAGTTGCTGGGTATGGGTTGGAGTGTTGCAGAGCATGTAGCTATTAGAGTATTGCCCCTAGAAGAGGGTATTGCTTCCAATAGTCTTGTTAATTACTTTTCTTGGTGTTTAATTGGAATTTAACTATTGCTTTATATTTTGGGATTTTGTTTTCAATTTGGGAGGTTTTATTTGAGCCACAGTTCACGACGAGGTGGTATCATTAGTAATTCCAAATAATCTTATTTGATCTCCTAGAACACCTTCATCTTCAGCCTCAACACCTTCATCGTCTTCCTCCCATATTTCTCTTTCCTCCAGTCTCTCTCTTCCAAGATCATGTCAAAAACATGTACCTCTAAGATTGAAAACCTTGTCGAATATTCTTATATCCCTAAATCTGCCCAAATCAATGAATCACAGTTTCCTATCATGAGTCCCTACAACCTCTACAAACAAAAAAATTCTCTCACCAGAAGTAATCGAACCCTCATCTCCACAAAAAGACCACAACCGAAAGAGTATATCCAGTCTTCTAGACTAGATCAGTGTGCTTTACAAGCCTCTTCAAGTGAACAGTATGTCACTTTAGAAACGAGAAGTGTATACCCATCTTCATCTTGGTGGTATTAGATTGATTCTGACTCTCCATGGCCGAAAAGGATTACCTGTTACAACCAGAATTGCTCTCCTGGACACCAGGTTCAAACAGTACCAACATGTTGTTATAGGAACCGTTCTGACCACAGTCCATGCTGGTAGTGTCCTATTAACCTTTTACCCAAATTTCAACCTTTCTCTTAAGGATCCCAACCTCCCAACAACCATCAAAGTTCAAATCCAGCTCCAAGGAGCAGAACAAACACCCACATCAAAGCTTGCAACTCTTCATCACCAAATAGTGTATCGATTACAAAATCATGCACTAGATCTTCCTACACCTTACACCACATCTGATGCCTTGATGATCTTTGTCGACACATATACAATTCCAACCATCATCCAAATTCCCAAACAAATCTAGAAACAAGAATTGCTCAAACTCATGCCTCTTGAATGGCTGACCAATTATGAGTACTTCCACCAAAATTCTGAACCAGTTCAAACAACAAAAGCCACGTTTGAAAAAAGACAAAATGGTCAAGTCAAACTATCTTTTCAAACACCTGAGGCTCCACCTGTTCCAGACACTCCAAGGCTTTCTTACACTGTTATGATTACAGCAGTCCAGACTGTTCAGGAAAAGAAACTTCCAATTCATGGTTTCTCATCAGAAGGGTATCCTGTATATCCTGATAAAATCAATGGTCATTTTCTATGGGATGTTCCTGAAGCCCATATGTGTAATCCAGATTGTCCTTGCTTGGATGATACGGAGATTGATGATGAACTAGAATTCATGAGAAGAAAGAAAAAGAAAAAGAAAAGGACAAAATCTTCTCATCCAAAAACTCAACCAGTAACTCCACTGACTCTGAATCAGAATATGCTGACATTACGAGCATATTGATGGCCACCAAAACTGAAGATCCTAGTACTTCAACTTCTACACCTATTGTTGAAGACAGTTCCTCTAATGATGAGCATAAAGCATCTCACACAGAACCAGTGCCCCCAATGCCACCACCAGCTCATGATCACTCAACAAAACCATCTTCAGCATCTTGGTTCACATTTGATGACATTCCCCGTCACAAATGGCCTGCTAGACTTCAAGAATTTGCTGCATGGATTGATCTCCAAGGCACAAAGCCAAATGCTCAATCTCAAGTTGTCCTTCGTGAATTCATGGCCCGATCTACGGGTTCTTTGCGAGATTGGTTAGAAAGCTTGGGAGAATATAGACAACTCCAATTCATGCAATCACCAGTTGGTACAACACTCAATATCATCCATGAACAATTCATTGGTGAAAAAACAGCATCTACCGATGCAGATAGAAAAGAGTACCATAAGATATAGTGTTGCTCTCTCAAACGACATCTTTTAGAATCTCATTACAAAAGAATGAGTATTCTATTTTACAAGCTAAATGGGTTGAATGACCTTTATCTCAAGCATGTCTTCATAGCCTCCCTTCCTTTTGAGTTACAACCTGATCTTCAAAGAAAACTCACAGCCATTAATCTCAGCATTGCTGACATCTCTTTGGGAAAGATTTTCCAAATGGCCATGTTATGCCTAGATAAAATCTGTGAGCAGAAGGAATTCTTCAAAGCCTTATGGAAGACAAGAAATCTTTTTCTCCAGCTTGTAAAAAACCTTATCTCAAGATGGAATGCAAAGATGAAAAGAAGTGTGTATGCCCAACCACAAAGAAAAATCATTTACAGAAACACTTCCACAAAAAATATCCTCCAAAAAACCTTTCCGGTACTTCAAGAAAAAAGATGTTTCCCCGTACAGAAAGAAAAAGCATAACCGTTGTTTCATCTGCAAGAAACGCTGTCACTTTGCTCGAAACTGTCCTTAAAAGTCTGCCAAAGCTGTTCGTCTCATACAACACCTTCAACATTCTTCCCTGTTATCTGAGAACGAAGATGTTGAATCAAACTTTTCTGAACAATCAGAACAAGATGACCAAACTGCTTTCATTATTACAGAATCTTCAGATTCTGAGGATATTTCAGTCATCTCTACAGTTCAAAAAGTCAACCATGTTTCCACCATTCCCAGACCTTCACTTAAAATGTCAATCCTTCTTTCCAAGTTTCATAAGCCTGTTCCTGTCATCGGGTTTCTTGACACTCGTGTAGATACTAGTATGGTTGATCCTTCTGTTCTTCCCTCAGACTATTGGGAACCTCATTCAAAGCTTTTCAGAGCTATTAATGGAGAAACTTTTAAAACCACTTTGATTACCAAAAAACCCATTGGTATTCAATTCTTTCCGAATTGTATAATTTGGAAAAAGATTGTAGCCTAAAACTCCCTGATAAAGATCTACTCATAGGTTTTAACATTCTTCATTTGGTTAAAAACCTATTCCTAACCAGCTCTGGAATTCGCTACAAATAAATGTTCTTACCTTATACCGATACACTGCGTCTGTATGCACTTTCAAAAACACCATCTCCATACAGTCACATCTCACAAAAGTTCTTAGAATACTGTCCAGAAAACCATTCACAGTTCCATCATCCTTCCCCCCTTTGGAAAAATGAACAATTCCTCATCCACCTCCCTTTCAAGCTCAATGAAGACATAAACCCCACAAAGGCTTCTCACCCGGGTATGTCTCCTTCCGACCTCTTGCTTGCTAAGCAAAAATGTTCTCCGTTACTTCAACAAGGTCTCATTGAACCTACTGATTCAGATTGGGCTTGTCAAGCCTTTTATGTTGAAAAACGATCTGAATTAGTTCGTGGAAAAAAGAGATTAGTTATTGATTACCAGCCACTTAATTCTTTTCTTAAAGATGATAAGTTTCTCCTTCCAAAAATCCAGACCCTCTTTGTTCATCTTCAAGGGGCTCGTATCTTCTCTAAGTTTGATTTAAAAGCTGGTTTCTAGCAACTTGGTATTTCCCCAGTTGACCGTCACAAAACTGCCTTTTGCATTCCCGATGCCCATTATCAATGGACCGTTATGCCCTTTGGTCTTAAAGTTGCTCCTTCATTATTTCAAAAGGCCATGACAAAAATCTTTAATCTTATCCTCTATCATGCTCTGGTCTACATTGATGATATTTTGTTATTTGCCTCTGACCATGAGAGCCACCAGAAGCTCCTTTTAGATTTTTTTTCTATTGTGCAGGCACATGGCATCATGCTTTCCGCAAAGAAAAGCAGCTTAGGAAAGGAATCAATTGACTTTCTTGGCATGCTGATTAAAGATGGCCAATACCAACCTGGTCCACACATTGCAACTGAACTATTAAAGTTCCCGGCCACAAATCTTACCAAAAAGCAGATCCAACAATTCCTCGGGATTGTTAATTATGTTCGTGATTTTATCCCAAAAGTTGCAATCCACACTAGCCAGCTGTCACGCATGCTAAAAAAACAGTGCCCTCCATGGGGCCCAGCACAGACCGAAGCTGTCAAGCAGCTAAAGGTGATAGCCCAATCACCTCCTCCACTCAGAATTCCCACAACTGGACAACGCATCCTCCAGACTGATGCCAGCGATGATTACTGGAGTGCCATTCTTCTCGAAGAAATCAATGGCGTGCGTCATTTCTGTGCCCATGCAAGCGGCCAATTCAAAGACTCTGAAAAGAACTACCATGTGATCTACAAAGAAATTTTGGCAGTCAAGTATGGCATTAAAAAAACCCTGTAATGGGCAAATCTTCTTGGGCTGTCTATCAACATGGATAACTCTTCTTTTCCCTGAATCTTTGACTTCAAAAACAAGTTGCTCCCTGACAAGCAACTGCTCAGTCTAAAAATTTGGTTTGCTAAATACGACTTCACTGTTCAACACATAAAAGGCAACCAGAACCTCATTCCAGACTTCCTCACCCGTCCAGTTATAAATAAACCCTCACTCATTTCCTCAATCCAAACCATTCCAGTTATAGCCATGACTCGCCAACTTCCTTTCAAAGCACTCACCCAGAGAACCTTTCCCATGAACTTCTCTTTCCAATTGGCTTACCAGCTGCAAGATTTTGCAGTTCCTTTACAGGCATTTCTTTAATGTTCAGACCAAAAAACCTGACCGTTTTCCTAACCTTTGCATGGAACACCTGTTTCTCACAGGCCTCACTCTCTCCTCTCTGTCCATCTGTGACGATGAGCTTTGGTACATGTGGTGTCTCACCACCTTGTATGCTACAAAGCTAGTTTTCCCCGTCAAACCAGTCCTGACTCACCTTACCAATCCCGAGTTCTCCCCAGACCTTCTATGGACTCTCCTCAAATGGTATTCCCCACTCACATGGTGGCGAAAACAACTCCAGAATCTGTGTACCTTTCACGGATTGGACAAAATGCCAGAACAGGAAGCTAACATGTGGACTACAGTTTTCATCGTCCACATGCCCTACTTCTAGCACCCAGAAACACGAGACTACTGGACACAACACATGGCATATGAATGGAGAACTTACCCTCATCCTTATACCCTCATCTATGATACATCGGTCACCTCCGTTCTCAAAGCCTATCTCATGGAACTTAACAATGTTCCTCCGCCTGCCACAAACATTCACCACACCTCTATTGGACCATCACACGCCCTTGAAATAATTCCAAAACCACAAGGCTGTACTCCGGGTTCAAGTTCAAGTCCTCAAGGTATCCTTGTCCTAGAACAACGTCCTGATTACACCAACGTCTTATTCCAAGACGCTCAGGACCCATGGGAAGATTTTCAGTCCCTTCTCCATACTGACATTCCCCATTATACTGTCACCACCCCAGACTCTCCTACTGCATCCACATCACAGCACATGTCTGAAGCTGATGAAGACAAATATCAGCACGCTAAGGCGTATCTAGACCAGAGACAGATACGTCGGCACAAGCGCCAATATGAGATAGAGACAGGAGACGTGTCACCATCCCGCTATCCATCCACTCCATGCTGACAACTTGTCGCTATCACACAGCTTTTAATGCAATAGCCCATGTGACTCCCGTTTGCTTTGTCTGTTTTATGTAAAAGTCTTAGCCGATGTGCTTTGCTTTCTGTTTACTTTGTCTTATGTAAAAGTCTTAGTCGGTGTGCTTCCCTTTCTAAAAAGGTGTGCTATAGTTTCTAAAAGCATGTGCCTGTTTGTCGCTTATATAAGACATGAGGAAGAGGAATATGAGGTTGACTCTGACGGATTGGACTCATATACTGTTTGTGGGTTAGAGGAGTCAGAAGATGAGTCTTGGACAGTATGATAATGATACTGATCCATTGGTCCTTTATCTTTTTTAAGGGGTTCAGGAGTGGCTTTTGGTGAATCGTCCGAAGGGACCGGAGCAACAGATGAGGATGAAGTTGGCTGTGGCTTTGGTTCTGAAATTTTTACGGTGGACTTTGATTCCTTAGGTGAAGAGGGCTGTGGGTGAGGAGCGGGTTGAAGATGTGAAAATCTAAAGAACTAGTTGTAAATAGGCTGGGGAGGTCTAGGAGGTGTAGAAAAATGTGAATAGGTTTCAAACACAGGTGGAGGCACATGTATGGACTGTGTTTGGGTGAAGAGTGTGGGATGAGTCTTTTCAGCATCAATTCTAGCTAATTCAGCTTTAAGTTGTCTGATCTCTACTTCTTTCTTGTTAAACTCTGGACCCCAGATATGATTGTTAATCATTCGTCTGAGATCAGTATCTAGTTCAGAGATACGGTCTTGTAGATGTATGTACATCTGATCAAGACGATGGCTGATTAAATCAACTTTAGTTTCAGTCTGGGAGACTTGACTGGCAACTCGATCAATTTTCTTGCCGAGTTGTTTGAGAGTTTGATTCTCAGATTGGCATTTCTGGTTTGCCAATTTAAAACAGCTTCATATTGTTTTGGTTCTTCAGGTTGCCTAGAGGCTGTAACTGGGGATTGGACAAAAGGGTTGGAGACAACTCTGGTTTGAGTGTCTGTCTGCTTTTCACTTGGAGGGAAGGACTCTTCATAAGATTGACCTGAAAACATTAGGCATGATCTTATTAGTTGAACAGGAGGTTTGGGATCTGGTGGAGATTGTGGAGGAAAATAGTTGCAAGATGTTTTTGGATGAGAAGATTTTGTCTTTTTCTTTTTCTTTCTTCTCATGACTTCTAGTTCATCATCAATCTCCGTATCATCCAAGCAAGGACATGAGCAAAAGATAAGATAGGACCCTTATCTTTGAGCAAACGACAAAACATAAAGTAAAAAGCACACATGATAATACACACTTTAGACAGGACATGACCCCTGTCATCTTTTATTAAAGCCGAAATTCCTGGAAAGCTTCTGTGGCCATGTGAAAAGCTTGAAGCTTTATGGAGTGGAGGGATATCTGGATGGGGATATGTCTCCTGTCTCTTTTTCATATTGCTTTTGAGCTTTTTGTATCTGTTGGTAAAGTAGATAATCTTCGTTAAGCTCATCCTTTTTTACAGTGGCTGACTGAGAGGCTATCTCAGTAGGGAAACACTAAGAATGTTGAGATGGGAGAAGTGAGTGGAAATCTTCCCAAGGGTCTTGAGCATTTTGAAACAGGACACTTGGGACTAGAACTTGAACCTGGAGTATATTCATGAACTCGTGGTAAGAACTCAAGGGAGTGAGATGGTCCTATGGATGTGTGACAGATGTCTGTTGGAACTAGTTGGACATTGTTGAGTTCTAGAAGATAGGTTTTGAGAACTGAGATTATGGTTGGATCATGGTTGAGTGGGAGTGGATGTGGAAATGTTTTTCATTCATATGCCTGGTCTTGTGTCCAGTAGTCTCTGGTGACTGGATGCTGAAAATATGGCCTGTGAATGATGAAAACTGAGGTAAACAGATCTGCTTCTTGGTCAGGGATTCTGTTTAACTGATGATGGGTTGAGATATTCTGAAGTTGTTTATGCCACCATGTGAGTGGGGAAAACCATTCAAGTAATGTCCAGAGGAGAGATGGTGCATGGTCAGGAGTTGAGATATACCTGAGGGTAGGTTGGACAAAAAACAGAGTGGTTGTGTTCTGTAGACATTCATGAAATACCTGAAAAGGCTTAACTGAATTTCTAGCAAAGTCTTGGATTTGAAAGGCTGAACTGAATGAGAGATTGAGGGGAAAAGTCTTTTCCTATTATGGGAATGGTATGGATAGAGGTGATGAGGGTTGGTTTATTTATAAATGGACGGGTGAGGAAATCAGGGATCAGATTTTTATCACCTTTGATGTGCTGAACTATGAAGTCATACTTGGCGAACCAAGCTTTCAAACTGAGCAATTGCTTATCTGGAAGCAATTTGTTGTTGAAATCAAGGATTTTTGGGAAAGAGGAGTTATCCATCCTGATAAGGAAATTGTGACTAATCAACTGGAATTCAAATTTTTTGATTCCATATTTGACAGCTAGAATCTCCTTGTATATGACATGATAATTCTTCTCTGCATCTTTGAACTGTCTACTTGCATGAGCGCAATAGGATTCTATTTTTCCAATTTTTTCTAAAAGAATAGCACTCCAATATTCATCACCAGCATATGTCTAGAGAATTCTTTGTCCCGTTGTGGGAATCTTGAGTGGCGGTGGTGATTGAGAAATCTTTTTGAGCTATTTGACAGCTGTTGTTTGTTCAGGGCCCCATGATGGGGGTTGTTTCTTTAGCATGCGTGACAATTTGCTGGTGTGGACTGCAACTTTGGGAATAAAGTCTCTCAAATAATTCACAAAAAAAAACTTTTTCAGTTTTCGAAATAGGTGACCAAGTGGTAGAAAGTGGCGATGGCCCCTATATGACATTTTCCTACTATGTGGTAGCCAACATGCACAAGTGTCTATCCCACAAATTGGGCAAGCATAATAGCCCTTAATAATACAACCAGAGAGGTTTCCGTATGCTGGAAAGTCACTAATTGTCCACATCAAGACAACCCGTAAATTAAAGGTTTCTTTTCTATAAGCATCATAAACATCAATACCTACATCTCATAGAGTTTTTAAGTCCTCAATCAAAGGTGCTAGATATATATCTAGATCATTTCCAGGTTGTTTAGGGCCAGATATCAAAAGAGACAACATCAAAAACTTTCTCTTCATACACAACCATAGAGGAAGATTATATGTTATTAATATAACAGGCCAAACAACTATAAGTAGTGCTAAGTGTACTATGTGGGTTAACCCCATCAGTTGAGAGAGCTAAACAGAGATTTCTAGGTTCTTGTGCAAATTTTGGCCACTTATTGTCAATTAATTGCCAGGCTGGTGAGTCTGCTAGGTGGCGAAGTTTGTCATCTCTAATTCTTTTATTAGCATGCCATGTTAAATTTTGAGCTGTTTGTGGTGATTGAAACAATCTTTTCTACCTAGGAATAGGTGGAAAATACCATAATACCTTTTTAGGAACCCCTTTCCTACATTTTATTGAACTATCATTTTTCTTTGATACTTAGATGCTCCACAATTTGGGCATTCAGCAAGATCAGCAAATTCATTCATATACAAAATGCAGTCATTTGGACATGCATGTATTTTTTCATACTCTAAGCCTAGCACTTTTATTCTTTTCTTAACCTCGTAAATTGACTTAGGTAGAGTATTATTATTTGGCAAAATATCAGCAAAGCCTTCTAACAAAGCAGAAAACCCTTTATTGGACCACCCATAGTTCCCTTTCACATTGTAAAGTCTCATTAAACTAGATAACTTTGAATGTTTTGCACCTGGGTAAAAAGGCTTTTCAGCATCTTCAAGCATATCCTTAAAAGAATTAAGATCTCTGTCACAATGCTCATAAGCATCTTCGACCATGTCAATTATGTTATTGTAATCATGACATCTAAATCTTTGACATGGATAATATAGATTTAGAGTCAGTCCAAACAATATGAATGGTCTTTACACTATGTGAATGGTCACCATGCCAAGTCCAAACAATATATCTTAGGAGAAAACCTTTTTCAAATAAATGATCCTTCACCTGTTGAAACTCCATATTACAACAAAAGGTGCAAGGACATCTAATTGACATTCGGTTTTCAGCATTCAAAATGACAAAATCTAAGAAATCAGCAACTCCAGAACGATACTCTACAGACAATCTATCACAAGTTATCCAAGTTCTATCCATTTCAAATATTTTACTTGTTCACATATGTAATGTCAGTTTAAGTTTAATTAAATTGCATGATTAATTTAATGTTCAATGTTATTATGATTATAGTTGCAATAATAAACTGATAATTCTGGAAAATCACTAATAGCCCCTATAAATCATTAATTATAATAATAATTTAGACAAAATCCAGAAATTGAAACAAAAGAAGCTTTGAAACTTAAATAGGAGATTAATAGGTAAGATGGGTGCTAATGGCTTTTTAAGTAGTCGAACTAATTCATAAGTCAAGTAACTAACAAAAGTTAAGAGTTCAAATAAATAATGTTTTCATACCACTTTGCAAGCCATTTTTTAAGATTCTATAAATCACTTTTTAACTTCAAATACAACATTCAGAACTACCTTAAAACAAGCATTTCTTTCTTGAATCAAACACAAATCATCAACTTTATACAATCTCAAAATACTCACAACCACGAACTTAATTAATTCATATCATAGTCATTGTCTCTATTACAAATCTTCCAACCAAAACAAAATAAATAAACAAGTAGGATTATATAACAAAATTTGCCTCTCTTCACATGAAACAGAGATGTAAATAGTTCATAACCACTAAATACGTAGTCATTCAGCCAATATAATACCCAAACAATCATCTCCTAATTAGAAAGGCAAAAGCTGAAATGAAATTTCATATTTTAGTACATTCAAAATCAATTAACTTATTAATCAAAGTTAAGAAACAAAGCTAACAGTTTATTTCAGAAACTAAAAAAAAATGCACTTTCTTAGTTTTAAATAACAATGTTAGTAAATCACACGCACAAAAGTTTTAAACTGACCTCAAATGTGGCAGAAAAAACAAAGTCGCAGCAGCGAGTGTTTTGAGTTTAAGTAATGCACCACTTAAAATGCCTGTATTGAAAAAAAGACTTGGAAAACAAAACCCACCAGGGTCGCACTACTGTTCAATTTCTGAACATCTGAAACAACCCAAAAATTAAAATTAAAAAATATTATTCATAAGCCAAATTAAAACAAACCCATTAATTAAATTGCCCAAAAAAATAAAATATTCAGCCATTACCAGCTGATAACCTCCTCTATAGTTCTTTCTCTGGACTTAACTTGTGAGAAAGAATGAGATTACTTGAATACACAACCGATGGTGGCACTTACCCACTTGTTGATGGCTTTTACTTGCTTGCTCAGTATAGGCACTGGATGGTTTAGTTGGAGAAAAAACTCCTTTGATAACAAGCGATTAGGGTTTTGGTTTGTTTTTCAATTTGGGGAAAATGGAAAAATGAAATGGAGTTTTAGCTTTTCATTATCTATCTAAATTAATTGAATTTAATTTGTAAATGGATAATGCAAAACAGAAGAGATCGAGAAGAGAAAAACGAAAGAGAAAGAGAACGATAAAAGCAAGATAGAGATAGTCGATATAGTCTGGGTAGATGGGGAAAAGTCATTAAGTATGAGTTTTGTGTTGTTGTTATTTATATTTTCATTTTTTTAATAATTTAAATATTATTATGACTTTGATTCAACGAGATTTGATGGTCTGTGCTCTAAACATTAAAGCTTTAACCTTAGAGCTCTCAAGTTCGAGTTGGAGCTAAAACAAGTTTTTATGAATTTTTTTTTATCTTTGATACTTTAGTGTCAGTGATCTTTGATGTTTAATTTACTGACACACTAGTATCAATAATCTGTGATTTCTATTTGTCAAAAGCAGAAAATGGTGCATATGTACATAATTACTGACACTTTTTGCAAAGTGTCAGTAACGAAGTGTCAGTAAAGCCCTAGTAGTGAGAGTATTTAATATTATATCTATATAATTTAAGAGTAATGATACAACCACAAACTCTTGTACAAACTTATTTTGTACAAACTGACGTGGCATTAATTCATTGGTTGAATGAAAATATAAATTAATAAAAACAAATTATGTGGGCCAAGTGATATTTAATTCAACCAATCTTATCATGCCACATCAGTTTGTACAAAATAAGTTTGTACAAGAGTTTGTGGCTGTATCATTACTCATAATTTAAATATTTTAGTAACAATATTGTGATAACCTAGATAGCCATTTTAAAATCAATAAATTCGTAATCAGATTTTTCAAGATCACTTACATTAAAAATTTACTAAAACAAGCAAAAAATTTACTGTAGGCTCACTCGCCAGTTGCCACTATCAATTCAACATGCAGCCATGCACGATGCACGTGTGTCGAAACTACGTAATTGCTTACTTTTGTAGAAAAAAACTGTCTATTATAAATGTATCAAATTGAACAATCACAGCAAAACAAATTAACCATATTTCTCTTATTCGCATTCTCATTTTCTCCTCAAAATTAATGTTATTAATGCTTTTTTGTTGAGCTATTCGATAGAGATGATGGTGAAGTGGGGACATTTATGTAATTTGATACATGGGTTGAAGCCAGTGTTGATGATGGTGATAGCTTCTGCAGCATTTGCGGGGGTTAATATCTTCTATAAATTAGCAGCTAATGATGGAATGAGCTTAAGAGTCATCATTGCCTATAGATTAATTTTTGCCTCTGCTTTTACGGTTCCTGTTGCACTTCTACTTGAAAGGTCAATCTGGTACATTCGATTATTAATTTATAGTAGAAATTGACATATGTGATGAGATGGACTCTATTGATTGTTAATTATTTAATTATTTTGCAGGAATTGCATACCAAAACTGAATTTTAAGATGCTTTTTCTAGCTTTTCTTTCTGGGTTGTGTGGGTAAGTTGATTTAAAATTAAGTGGGCATATTTCTACCCTACAGTTTGTGTAAATCAACTCATTTTTAAAATTACTAGAAAAATTCACATTATTTTTTAAAATTCAAAATGATTTTTTTAACAATTAGTTATTTAGATCCTTGTTCTTCACATAAGTTCTTGGCCATTATTAATCAGTAATGTTGCATAACATAATTTTAATTTTACTATTTTATCCTTTTGTAACCATACGTTTAAACAGTTAATGAGGATTTAATTAAAAAAGTATTCAATTTTTCTTTGTTTAAAATTAATAAAAATAAATATTTTATAATTATTTTGTTTTGAGGTAGAATGGGTTTACACAATTTGAGAGGTCGAAATACTTATAAATTAGGAAAAAAGATACTAATACCCCAAGGTTTAGTGAAATAGTCAAAGATACTCTCATGTTTTCAATAATAGTCACACAAACCTCTTTTGGGGCAAACAAATTACTCTTTTGGATAAATCTTGGGAGTTTTATTCGAGTTTGTGACTACTTTTGAACATAAAAATGAATTCATGTGTACAAAAAATGATTTGCATGACTATTTGTAAACACAAAAGGGATCTCTATAGTTGCGGATCCAGACACTTAAAAATTAGAAGGTCTTAGTTTAAAGAATTCTAATTTAAATTGAGATAGTGTTTTTACTGGTGACTTGAACACATTTAAAGTCTAAAAAAAAACTCACATTCTATTAGTTTCTTTTAAAATTTTTAAAAAATGATAGTAATAAAATGTGTTATTTTGAAATGCTAAAACTGAATGTGGCCACATTTGTGAAGTATCTTTTTCTAAGTAATCTACACAAAATATCTAAAAAAACTGAAATTATACAACTATTGAGATTTAAACCAAGTCTTTAAAACCACTAAATTGCAATCTTACTACTAAAGTACAAGTATTTTATTATATTTTTATTTATTTAACTCATTTAGAATGGGCTTAGGACATATTTAAAAGAAAAAATAATGGCTTAGAAGGGTTGAAGCCCCTCCATACATATTTGTTTCTTAAAAGTAATCTATGTGACTACATTTAAAAGTAAAGGAGTTTTGGTAATCATTTCTTCAAATTAGGGGATTTAGTATTCTTTTCCTAAATATTATATACATATGTTGCAGGGGATCGTTGTGTCAAAATTTGTTCGTAGAGAGCTTGGTCTTAACCTCGGCAACATTTACTAGTGCCATGTTTAATCTTGTTCCAGCTGTGACCTTCGTTTTGGCCACCTCTATTGGGTACTTATTATAAAATTACAAAATAATTAATAATAACCACTTGATGATTTTGATGATTTATCACAGATCAGAGAAACTTGGTATAAGGACAAGGGCTGGTAAGGCAAAAGTGTTGGGTACATTAATTGGAATAATTGGGGCAATGCTGCTCACTCTTTACAAAGGTGTTGAGATAAAGATCTGGTCAACACACGTTGACCTTCTTCACCATGCTGGCGTCCGCCACATGGCGTCTTCTAATGCTGGTAAACGCCTCATTGGCTCGTTATTGGCTCTGGGTAGTTGCTTGTCTTATGCTTTGTGGTTGATCGTTCAGGTAAATACAGGTAATGAATTTATATGTATATGTATAATTAATTAATTTGGTTAATAATTTTTTTTATAATTTTTGTATAGGCTAAAATTAGTAAAGAATATCCATGTCAACACTCGAATGCAGCTTTGATGTGTGTGATGGGAGCAATTCAAGCCGTTGTTTTTGCCCTCTGCATGGAAAAGGATTCGGATCAATGGAAATTGGGCTGGAACATTAGACTTCTTACTGTAGCATATTCGGTACATGCTAAAACAATATTTCTTATCCATTTTAATTTAATTTAATCTAAATTGACTCTTTAATGCCATTATAAATAAGTTTCTATAATGAAATTATACGTGCCAAAATGCCATATTGTTACAGGGAATCGTGGGTTCAGGTTTGATGGTGACAACGACATCATGGTGTGTACACGTAAGAGGCCCTCTTTTTGTATCTGTTTTTACGCCTTTGTCCGTTGTCGCTGTAGCCGTGGCCGCATCTTTAATTCTCGATGAAAAGCTTCACTTGGGCAGGTATTTATTAGTTCATAATATTTGCATAAATTTTGTGTGTATCTATATAGAAATCAAAATCCTGAATTTTGTTAAAGTTTAGAAAAGTTTTTCAAGCCGTGTGGTTTAATAGTATCATGTCAGTGAAAGTTATTAAAGTATATAGTTTAGTAGAATAATGGCATAATACTATACGATACATGGGTTAAATAACTTTTCCAAACTTTAATAAAGTTCAAGATTGTGGATCAGATCGGAACTATGTATCTATATATAACTAATTTAAAAGTTCATCTTAGGTACAGACATTTGCATTTTATAAAGTGTTAACACACCTTTTACGTCTGTGTAAAAGTCTTGATTCGCTCTTCACATCAATATAAAGAGTCTTTTGATCGTTGTAAATATTTTTTACGAAGTGTGAATATCGGCAGGCAAGTATTTCTAATTAATTTAATACGAATTTTATTATTTCAGTGTACTAGGAGCAACATTGATCATGTGCGGACTTTATGCGGTTTTATGGGGTAAAGGGAATGAGATGAAGAAGCAAAGTCAGCTAGTGCCAGCTGCTAACACCTCTAAAGAATCTGAATCTATTGAAATTTCTATTACTTCTCCAAATGAAGAAATAAAGGAACTAAATGATAGCCGGAAAGGAGATCAAGTTTTACCAAATTAGAAGAAAATGGCCTAATGCGTGCAAAACTTAGAGAAGATGAAAATAATAGAGGATGAATAAAAGAGACATGAAGCAATTTCTATGTATTACTTATATGCTCAATTTAGAAATAAATGTATTGACATAGCTGTCGCAAATAGAGATAGCAATTTTCGGGTCCGGGTCCGGGTCCGGTTTGGCCGTTCCGGATCCGGACTCGGACACAAAAATCTCATTACTATACCTGCATTGAACTCGATTTTTTTTATTCGGGTCCGGTCCAGGTTCAACCCAGAAAAATCCGAGTTTTCGGATTCCGGGTTTTGAACTCGGATTGCTTCACTTAAGTTGCTGGAAAAAAGGAGAAAAAAAAAAAAGAACATAATTACACAAACCAAAACCAAATTGCTTCCAGAATCCAGATTGTTTTACTTTAGTTCAACAAAATTTCAAATACAAAACATATAACTTATCCAGGTTCTAAAACAAATACAACACAATATAGAG
The DNA here is from genome assembly GCA_039657385.1 of Citrus x changshan-huyou. Classification (NCBI taxonomy): domain Eukaryota; kingdom Viridiplantae; phylum Streptophyta; class Magnoliopsida; order Sapindales; family Rutaceae; genus Citrus; species Citrus x changshan-huyou. The sequence goes on from CM077549.1 coordinate 13,657,223, forward strand.
TCTAAAATTCAAAGTTTTATAAAGTTATAAACATCCACAACTACAAATCCTTTTTTGAAAAATACCAAATACAAGTTGTTTCCCTCTATTTTATGGCTACTCTGTTGTGTTGTGGCAGCTAGATGAAGTCCTCCTTCACACGACACAAAGTCACAAAAGAGCAAAACAACACATAAATTGCAAACACAATCTTCTTTTGCCAGGTGCGACAGAGTGAGAGATGAGACGAGTGATGCTGATACTGATGAGTGATGAAACAAACACAACCGCACCATGAAGGTGATGACAGCCACGCCGTGAAGGATCTGATTGGAAGAAGAGAAATTACAGGAGAGTTGAAGAGAGAGTGAGAGAGATTGAGTGAGAAATGGGTGAGAGAGATTGAGAGAGGAACGATGAGAGATTGAGAGAGGAACGAGTGAGAGATTAAGAGAGGAATAACCAAACAGATGAGAGATTGAGAGAGGAACAGCCGAACATATGAGAGATTGAGAGGAGAAATTACAATAGAGTTGAAGAGAGTGAGAGATCGAGAGAGGAACGAGTGAGAGAGATTGAGATTTGAGAGAGCCAATATCGAGAGGAACGAACGAATGAGAGATTGAGAGGGCTAGGGTTTCTTTTTTTTTTTAATTTTTCAATTTATATTTAATAATTTCTAAAAAAATTAATATTAAAATAAATAATATCTGGATCCGGGTTCCGGATTTGCGGGTTCACCTAAAACCGGATTAGGACCTGAAAGTATGCGGGTTCTAAAAAATTGATCCGGATTCCGCATAAAAAATGTTCTGATGCGGGTTGAACCCGGACCGAATTTTTCGGGTTCAGTCTGGGTCTGGTCCGGGTCCGGGTTTGGTTGCCATCCCTAGTCGCAAAAGAACTTGCCCCCCCCCCCCCCAAGGGACTATACTGATGCTGTCTAATCCTTATCCTTGACTTATTTTTAGCCTTTTATGGAGAAAGTATCTATGTTGATATTAGTGATTGATTTTCAGCGATTAATAGTTTGATACCTACAAATTGTGATAGATTAGGTTGTATCTTGTTGGTTTTCATTTCCATATGAAGCAACGTCATCATAATTATGTTATCATGTGCAAGAGAATTTACAAACAAAATGACCCCCTTTTTTTTAAGCGATCTGCCAGTGAGTTTTTTTTTAATTACATAAGATTCTTTCTCAAATTACAACTCATATTTTATGAGACTAATACTGGTATATATACAATCAAGCAATTACTGAGACTAATTCTGTATTAAATCTTATATAGCACTGCCTAGGTTTTAACTCTCTCGAATATTCGAGGAATGTATACTCCACTCATATTCCAAAGGAAGAAGATTGCCTTCACTCAATTATTTTCTATAATTGATGTAAGATGTAAGAGAAGTAGAGATAGATAAGAATTCTAGAAACTAGTAAGGTATTTATGAAGGATAATTTCAACCATTGATCAAGAGTTATGAGCCATCCATTAGCCTTAAGAAATCCTATAAATACCACCTAGCCCCTTCATTTTCAATCCAACTTAGGAATTAAAACATTTGTTTAGGAGAGAATCAAAGCAATTGGTAAGTTTACTCTCCTTATTCTCTATAAGATTTCCAATCACTTTGTCTAGGGTTTATATTAATATGATTTTAGATTGATACATATTATAATACATGATTTAAGGTGTGTTTAGGTTCTGTTTAGGGTTGTGATTTATTGTGGGTTTTAATAATCAACCCTCGCTACTAGGGCTGGCAAAATAACCCTAACCCGGACCCGGACGAACCCGGATAATCCGGGCCTGGTTGAACCCGTACCGGAGTGTAAAAAAATTTGGATCCGGAATGGATTTTAATAACCCGGATTAATCCGGGTCCGGGTCCGGGTCCGGGTTTGGGGTAACCCGTGAATCCGGAACGCAGACCAGGATTCATTTTTATTAGTTAATATAAATAGAAACATAAAAAAACCCTAATTCTATCTTTCACTCTTTCTAGTTTCTATCACAAATCGTGATTACATAAAAAAAACCCTAGCTGTGCCGCGGCTGCCGCCTCCCGCTGTCCCGCAGGCAAGTCAAACAACCATCGCCTAGGTTCACCACCATCGTAAGGTCGGGTTCGCCGTCGTCGCAAGGTCGGGTTCGCGGCGTTTGCCACTGTCAAAAGCTTGGGTTCCCCACCGTCGCAACTCGCAACTCGTTTGGTTCACCACCGTCACATGCTTGCAGCACTGCAGTTCCTCTATTCATCATCATCAGCAATCTTTTTTGAGCTGTGACAGGCTAACAGCACGGCAGTTCCTCTATTCGTTTGATTCACCGGCGTGAATTGTGAGTTTCTGACCTTTCGTTTTGAGTCGCTGTTATACTTTGTTTTATGTGATTTGTGCTATGTTTGGTCTGATATTGATTTGTGTTGTGTTATACTGCCGTGAACACCACTGATTTATTCTTGAAATGTTGTTGATTGTTGGTGTTAACTCTTAATAGATTCGAAATTGTATATTTCAAATGTTAGAAAGCTGTTACAGTTAAAAATAAATTGTTGTTGTTAATAGATTTGTTGTTGTTGTTAATAGATTCGAAAATGTATTTTTGAAATGTTAGAACTTAGAACGTTGTTACAGTAAACAAAAAACATATAAAATGGAAGAAATTGGAAGAATGATGGTTTATTTTAATTTATTTTGACATAATTCTTGTAGGGTGTTAAATTCGTAATGGAAAATGAACACATAGTTGATTTAGATGTTTATGATACTGATGAAAGTGTGGGTGTGAGGGTTGGCGTGGATATGGCAGCAGAAAATAATGATATAGCTGTTGAATTAGAACCTGATTCAACAATAGTAGAGCAGGGGAGTGAGAGTGGGAGTGGTCATGGCCGTGGTCGTAGGGGTAGGGGTAATACTACTACTGGCGCTTCAAAAAAACGAGGCGCTGGCAGCGAAGGGAGTAGTTCAAGTAGATTAGTTTCTGATGCTTGGAATCATTCTCTAAGGACTGATTGAGTTGTTGCTCCTATTCTTAGCATCTGGAGGTCAATCCAGGCAGACATTTCATTGAGCCGGTCACGCCATTTATGGTTTGTGGCAGAAGATTCAGGCATTTCTTCTTCCAAAGGCCCATTCCAGCAATTGGTCTTATAGATACTGGTGTCCAACGCAGCATGTTAAACCCCCACCAGTCTCAAGTGATTTTCCACCAACAGTTACTCTCCCTTGATACTACAGTTCCTATCCCATCCATCAAACTCCAGATCTTGCCCTCAAAATTCCAAAGGCCCATTCCAGCAATTGGTCTTATAGATACTGGTGCCCAACGCAGCATGTTAAACCCCAATATTCTGGTTTTCCAAATATGATTTTTCAGTCAAGCATATAAAGGGGTCCCAAAACCTCATCCCTGATATGCTCTCCAGACTCTCCAAACCAGAAAACCCTCTTACCCTATTTTCCACCACCTACCATTTTCCAATTATCTCCATGGCTACCTCACTACCCCCAGAAGCTCTTACCAAGAAAACTTTTCCCTCAGGCAATTTGTAATTATTGTGGGTTAGTTATGCAAGGGCATTATTCTCAGGGCACTAATCACTTGATTAATCATGCTAAACGTTGTCCTAGAAGGTCAATCAAGAATTTACAGCAAATGCACCTTTCGTTTTCTTCTAAAGCAGATGGAACTACTGTTCTTGGTAATTATAGTACTGAACCAAAAGTGGGATATGGCAACAGTGAAGATTTTTATAGCTAGAATGATTGTAATGCATGAGCTTCCGTTATCATTTGTTGAGTATGTTAGGTTTTACGAACTGTTAAAGCTTCTCCAACCTTCAATTGAGACGATTAGTAGAAACACTATCTATCAAGGCTGAAATTTTGAAGCTTTACGATATTGAGAAGACGAAAGCAATGAGTGTTTTGGAAGCTTGTGACAGTAGAATTGCAGTGACTACGGATATGTGGACTGCTAGTAACCAAAAGAAAGGGTATATGGTTGTTACGACACATTACATTGATAACTCGTGGTTGCGAAGTCGTATTATGAGGTAATATTCTCGAGACTTTTTTTTTCATTTCAACATAAATGAATGTTTGCATTATTTAATATTTTGATTATTTTTTTACATTTTTAGGTTTATATATGTGCTAGCTCCACATAGTGGTGAAGTTATGTGCAATGAGTTGTATGAGTGTTCGATGGAGTGGAATATAGATAGAAAGTTGTCTACTGTAATTGTTGATAATTGTTCTGCAAATGAGTCCATGATTGATTTATTGTTGGGGAAATTTTCAACTAGTTCAATGATTATGGGTGGCAAATTCCTTCACATGCGCTGTTGTGCTCATATATTGAACTTGATAGTTAAGGATGGTTTATCTGTGATACAAAAAGAAGTTGAAAAGATTAGAGAGAGTGTCCATTACTGGACAACAACACCTTCTAAATTTGAAAAATTTGAGGCTGCCAAAAAATAATTAGGTGTTAAAGAAACTAAAAACTTAGCACTTGATTGTAAAACTAGGTGGAATTCCACTTATTTGATGCTTAGTACAACTTTGTTGTATAAAGATGTATTTGTTCGTTTAAAGGAGCGTGATAGAAATTATACATCTTTGCCTAGTGAGTTGGAGTGGAATTTTTCAAAGCTTATGTGTGAGTATTTGAAGAGTTTTTATAAGTTGACAGAACTTTTTTTGGGGACACGATATCCGACATCTAATTTATTTTTTGGCAAGATTTATGAAATTAGATTGTCAATGAATGCATGGTTACAATCACCAATTGAGGGGGTAAAAAATATGGCCACTAGGATGATTGCGAAGTATGACGGTACACAAATGTTGGAGTTGCTTGCGCCACCAAGTGAGTGGGGAATACCATTCAAAGAGAGTCCATAGTAGATCTGTGGAGAACTCCGAAGTGGTCAGGTGAGTCAGGACTGGTCTGATGGGAAAAACTAGCTTTGTAGCATACAAGGTGGTGAGACACCACATATACCAAAGCTCATCTTCGGAGATGGACAGAGAGGACAGAGTGAGGCCTGTGAGAAACAGGTGTTCCATGCAAAGATTAGGAAAACGGTCGGGTTTTTTGGTTTGAACATTGAAGAAGAACCTGTAAAGAAATTTCTTTGCAAAATCCTGCAGCTGGTAAGCCGATTGGAAAGAAATGTTCATAGGAAAGTTTCTCTGGGTGAGAGCTTTGAAAGGAAGTTGGCGACTCATAGTTATGACAGGGATGGTTTGGATTGAGGAAAAATTGTAGAGGTTGAGGACGAGAAAGTGGCCTTTGGACGTGGTTCGAAGATTTTGACTTTAGATCGTGATTTTTTGGGTGAAGATGGTTGAGGAGTTGGTTGAAGGTGGGAGAAACCAAAGAACTGATTATAAACAGGTTGTTGAGGTCGGGATGGTGTGTAGAAAGGTGCATAAGTTTCAAAGAACGGAGGAGATACGGGTGTAGGTTGTGGTTGAGTAAAAAGGGAAGGTCGAGTCTTTTCAGCGTCAATTCTTGACAATTTGGCTTTGAGTTTTCTGATCTCAGCTTCTTTTTTGTTGAACTCTGGACCCCAAATGTGGTTGTTGATCATTCGTCGGAGATCGGTGTCGAGTTCGAAGATCCGATCTTGGAGATGTATATACATCTGATCAAGACGACTGCTGATTGAATCAACTTTTGTCTCAGTCTGAGAGACTTGACTGGCAACACGATCAATTTTCTTACCAAGTTGCTGAAGAGTTTGATTTTGAATTGGTGGCTTTCATGGTCTGACCATGGAGTAACTGAGAACATTCTTGCTTGGCAAGCTTCTCACACAGACCCACTGGTATCAGAGCCACACTTCATGTTGAGGTGGTATCATTAGGAATTTGAATAATCTTATTTGATCTCCTCGAAGAAGATTCCTCAACCATGGAAACAAACGCATCTTCAACCTCTATATCATCTTCATCTCATATTTCTCTTTCTTCTACCCTATCTCTTCCCAAATCATGTTCTAAGCACATAGCCTCCAAAATTGAGAATCTCGTCGAATATTCCTATATTCCAGAATCTGCTCAAATCAATGAGTCCCAGTTTCCTATCATGAGTCCTTACAATCTCTACAAATAGAAAACTTCTTTCACTAGAAGTATCCGAACTCTGATCTCCACTAAAAGACCCATCCCAAAAGAATATATCCAGTCATCTAGACTAGATCAGTGTGCTTTACAAGCCTCTTAGAGTGAACAATATGTCACTATGGAAATACCCTCGGATCTCGTCGCCAACTGGAAACGAGAAGGGTACACGCACCTCCATCTTGGGGGTGTACGATTAATTCTCACTCTCCATGGTCGAAAGGGCTTACCTGTCACAGCTAGAATTGCTCTCCTAGACACCAGGTTCAAGGAGTACCAACACGTTGTTATCGGCACCGTTCTGACAACTCTCCATGCTGGCCATGTCTTATTAACCTTTTACCCAAATTTCAACCTCTCTCTTGAAGACCCTAATCTTCCAACAACTCTTAAGGTCCAGATCCAGCTCCAAGGAGCAGAACAAACACCCACATCAAAGATTGCAACCCTCCATCAACCCACACCATACACTACTTCTGATGCCTTGATGATATTAGCTGACACAGACACAATTCCAACCATAATTCAAATCCCCAAACAAATCCAGAAACAAGAATTGCTCAAGCTCATGCCTCTTGAATGATTAACCAACTATGAGCACTTTGACCAAAATTCTGAACCAATACAAACCACAGAAGCCATATTTGACAGACGACCAGATGGTCAAGTCAAACTGTCTTTTCAAACTCCTGACACCAAGCCTGTTTCAGACAGTCCCCAGCTTTCCTATACTGCGATGATCACAGCAGTTCAAACTAGTCAAGAAAAGAAACTTCCTATTCATGGTTTTTCCTCCGAAGGGTATCTAGTATATCCAGATAAAATCAATGGTCATTTCATATGGGATGTTCCTGAAGCCCATATGTGCAATCCAGATTGTCCTTGCCTGGATGATACAGATATTGAATAGGAATTGGAAGTTATGCGGAGAAAGAAAAAGAAGAAGAAAAACCTTTTCCTCCACATCCTCCACCAGATCCCAAACCTCCTGTCCATCCAATCAAATCTTGCCTTATGTTTTCAAGCCACTCCTATGAGGAATCTTTTCCTCCACTTGAAAAACAGACGGACACACAAACCCGAGTTACATCCAAACCTTTTGTTCAATCTCCAGTTACAGCCTCTGGGCAACCTGAGGAACCAAAACAGTATGAAGCTGTTTTAAACTAGCAAACAAAAAACACCAGTGCTCAAAATCAAACTCTTCAGCAACTTGGTAAGAAAATTGATCGTGTTGCCAGTCAAGTCTCTCAGACTGAGACTAAAGTTGATTCAATCAGCAGTCGTCTTGATCAGATGTATATACATCTCCAAGATCGGATCTCTGAACTCGACACCGATCTCCGACGAATGATCAACAACCACATTTGGGGTCCAGAGTTCAACAAAAAAAAAGCTGAGATAAAAAAACTCAAAGCTGAATTGTCAAGAATTGACGCTGAAAAGACTCGACCTTCCCTTTTTACTCAACCACAACCTACACCCGTATCTCCTCCATTCTTTGAAACTTATGCACCTTTCTACACACCATCCCGACCTCAACAACCTGTTTATAATAAGTTCTTTGGTTTCTCCCACCTTCAACCAACTCCTCAACCATCTTCACCCAAAAAATCACGATCTAAAGTCAAAATCTCCGAACCACGTCCAAAGGCCACTTTCTCGTCCTCAACTTCTACAATTCCTCCAGAAGAATCACCACAAGACATTCCAGAGCCTCTTAAAAAAGATAAAAGCCCAATGGACCAATATCACTATCATACTGTCCAGACCCAATCTTCAGATTCCTCCGACTCTTCTGAGCCTGAAACAAATCACTCAACTTCCTCCTCAGCCTATGACTTATCAAAAACCTTCACTGACTCTGAGTCTGAATATGCTGACATTACAGGCATATTAATGGCCACTGAAACTGCAGATCCAAGTGCCTCTACTTCAACACCTATTGTTGATGACAATCCTTCTGACCAAGCTTCTCACACAGACCCAGTACCGCCACCAGTTCATGAACACTCAACAAAACCATCTTCAGCATCTTGGTTTACATTTGATGACATTCCCCGTCACAAATGGGCGGCTAGACTTCAAGAATTTGTTGCTTGGATTGATCTCCAAGGTACCAAGCCTAATGCTCAACCTCAAGCCGTTCTTCGTGAATTCATGGCCCGCTCTTAATGGTGAAACTTTTGAAACAACTTTGATTACCAAGAAACCCGTTGGTATTCAATTCTTTTCGAATTGTATAATTTGGAAAAAGATTGTAGCCTCCAAACTTCTAGATGAAGATTTACTCATAGGTTTTGACATTCTTCATTTGGTTAAAAACCTCTTCCTCACCAGTTCTAGAGTTCGCTACAAACAAATGTTCTTACCCTATACAGATACTCTCCGTCTGTATGCCCTTTCAGAAACACCATCTCCATACAGTCATATCTCACAAAAGTTCTTAGAGTTCTGTCCAGAAAACCATTCACAGTTCCACCATCCTTCACCTCTTTGGAAAAATGAACAATTCTTCATTCACCTTCCCTTCAAACTCAATGAAGACATAAACCCCACAAAAGCATCACACCCGGGTATGTCTCCTTCAGACCTCCTGCTTGCCAAGCAAGAATGTTCTCAGTTACTCCAACAAGGTCTTATTGAGTCTACTAATTCAGATTGGGCTTGTCAAGCCTTTTATGTTGAAAAACGATTTGAATTAGTTCGTGGAAAAAAGAGATTAGTTATTGATTACCAGCCACTTAATTCTTTTCTTAAAGACGATAAGTTTCCCCTTCCAAAACTCCAGACCCTGTTTGTCCATCTTCAAGGGGCTCGTATCTTCTCTAAGTTCGATTTGAAAGCTGGTTTTTGGCAACTTGGTATTTCACCAGTTGACCGTCACAAAACTGCCTTCTGCATCCTTGATGCCCATTATCAATGGACTGTTATGCCTTTTGGTCTTAAAGTCGCTCCCTTCTTATTTCAAAAAGCCATGACAAAAATCTTTAGTCCTATTCTTCATCAAAAATCTTTACCCATCTATGATAAAGGTCTTGCCTGGATCCAAAAACATGAACCCGCTTTGCTCAGCTGCAAACTTCAATCAACCCATGAGACTACCCATGTTAGTCCCACACCTAAAATACAGTCCTGTGTGATGTTTTCCCCATCAACATCTACAGAATACCAAGCCCAGTTCCCACCTTTGGAAAAACAAACTGATCAACAAAAGAATTTCATCTCCAAACCATATGTCCCCTCTGCAGTAACTCCTGTTGGCCATTTAGAAGAACCTCGTTCTTTTGAGGTAATCTTAAACTGGCAAACTCAAAATGTTGTTGCACAAAACCAAGCACTCACTACCTTGCATCATAAGGTAGACCACATTACACACAAAACCAACCAGGTTGAGAAAAAAGTTTGATACTATCTCAGATAAGTTAAATCAGATTTATCAAAATCTTCATAACAGAGTTACTCAACTTGACTCTGAACTTCGGGCTATGCTTGCTCAACGAGTCTATAGTTGAGTGTTCTTATGTTCTTGAATCTGTTCAAATCAATGAATCCTCTTTACCTCTCATCAGTCCCTATCACTTGTATAAAAAGGATATGGGTTGTTTTTCTAGGGAAATAGAAGTTTGAATTGGTGGTGGTTGAGTAGATTCAGGTAAAGAAGTTGGTGATGGAGAGGGTGATAGCTCAAATCTGGAGGTCAGAGGATTTTGCGGAGGAATGGGTTTTTGAATTGGAGCTGGTTTTGGTGTCTTCTTTGGTTTTGGTTGAGATCGTGGATGTGGAGGAAACAAAGTATAGGTCATACCAAAAAGTTTAGAAGGTTCATATGTGCGGGAGGAAAACGATGCTAAGAAGGGATGATAGGTAGGATTAATTACTGGTAATGGAGCAGAATTGGTAAACAGGGTAGGCTGGACCATTTCTGAGTCAATTCTGGCAATTTCAGCTTTCAAAACTCTTATCACAGCTTCTTTTTTATCAAAATTAGGACTATAGACTCGTTGAGCAAGCATAGCCTGAAGTTCAGAGTCAAGTTGAGTAACATCATATAGGACTGTATTTTAGGAACGAGATTAACAAGAGTGGGTTCATGGGTTGATTGTGTTCTGCAATTGAGTAAAGCGGGTTCATGTTTTCGGATCCAAGCAAGACTTTTGTTGTAGATAGGTAAAGGGGCTTGAGAATCAGGCTCAGGTGGATCTTTAGGATGAGCAGCATGATAGAGGCAAACTGGATAAATTATCTTTTTAGACGTGCGCTTGCGTCTTTTGGTTCGTCATCATCTTCTTCAATATCGTCCCAACAAGGACAGCCTGCATCACAGTTGCCTGAGGCTGGGACATCCCACAAGAAATGTCCATGGAGTTTTGCTGGGTAGATAGGAAAACCTTGATCATTAAAGGCTTGAATGGGTAGGTTTTCTTGTTCTGTGTGTACAGAAGTGATCATTGAAGAATAGGTAAAAGATAACCTGGGTGGTTGTAAAGACGAACTAGGTGGTGGTTTGAAAGTAAGACGAACAGTTCCATCTGAATTTTTCTGAAAATGACTTTCAGAAGTTTGTATAGGTTCAGAATTTTGATGAAATTGTTCATAATTGGACAACCATTCTAAAGGCATGAGTTTGATTAATTCTTGTCGAGGAATTTGCCTTGGGATTTGAATGATGGTTGGAATCTCTTCAGATTCTGAAAGAATCATCAGAGCTTCTGAATTTGCAGTTTGTGGAGTAGGCAAATCCAAAACATGATTTTGTAGCCTATAAACAAGCTGATGGTGCAGGGTAGCTATTTTAGCTGAGGTGATTTGTTTAGCTCCTTAGAGTTGGATCTGGACCTTTAAAGTGGTGGTAAGATTGGAATCAAGAAGTGAAAGATTAAAATTGGGATAAAAGGTAAGTAAAGCACTTCCGGCATGGGGGGTGGTTAGGACTGTGCCAATGATGGCATGCTGATATTGCTTAAACCTGGTGTCAAGTAAGGCAATCCTGGCTGTGACAGGTAAGCCTTTTCTTCCATGAAGAGTGAGGATAAGGCGAACACCTCCAAGGTGAAAATGTGTATAACCTTCACGTTTCCATATAGAGATCAAATCTGAGGGGATCTCAAGAGTGACATATTGTTCAGCTATGGTAGCTTGCAAAGCACACTGATTGAGTCAGGATGATTGGATATATTCCTTTAGATGGGGTTGTTTGGTGGAAATCAGGGTGTTGATGCTTCTGGTAAAGGACAATTTTTTTATACAAGTGATAGGGACTGATGAGAGGTAAAGAGGGTTAATTGATTTGAACAGATTCAAGAACATAGGAGTATTCAACAAGATTTTCTATTTTACTGGCTGTTTATTTAGTATCAGATTTAGGTAAAGAGTAGAAGAAAGAGTAATTGGAGAAGATGACGAAGCAGGAGTAGCTGAGGATGATGATGAAGCCATGAGATTAAGATTTTCTATTCTTTAAAGCTTTGATTCCTAAGGCATTGAACTCTTATAACCTATACCAACATCTGAGAATTTCGGACATGGCTCTAATACCAACTGGGGATTCTAAGTACGTGGCGTTGTTATACCAGAGCAATGATAACAGAGTTATCCTTTGGACCAGTAGTCCGCATGCTCGGGTTTCCAGCCGATATACCTAGAAAACGAGAATGACGTGGTTGCGAGATACCAAACATTTTGTATCTTACGATGAACTAAGAACCTAGACAACCCAAAAAGACACAGACTCTTCTTAGTCACTTAGTCTAAAGGCAGGGTTCCGTCATAGGATTCTTTTTCAAGGCAAGTGCAGAGCATACTTGCAGATGAACAAGGGTAAGAGTTCTAAACCTAAAGAATCTTAGGATTAAATAATAGAAACGAAGGTTTAAGTTATCCATAGGGTGGAATATTGAAACTTGAAATGTTATCGAAAACCTCTTGATCTTTTAATCAAAATAACTCTTCTTATATAAGGATAAGGAGGAGAAAGGACAAACAAGCTGGATCAAGCTCTTTCCAGCTGGCATACATGATTACATAAGTAAAGTAAAGTACATGATTACATAAGGACAAACAACTTTTAAAAAGCTAAAGCATACACTTATTACAAAATGACAAACAACTTTTAAAAAGTTAAAGGCAAAAGCTAAAAGTAAAAGCTAAAGACAACCATTATTACAAGATGACAAATATCTTAAAGAGAGATGGAGCCATCTTCAGATGATGATTCAGTCTCATCAGGGTCATGATCAGGGTCCTTGTCTTTCTTGAAGATTCTCTCTGGATGAGAACATCATGGAACACATGGCCAAGGGCAATATTGTCCTTTTGGTAGAGGAATATCTTGTGGAGATGAAGGAACTGGTTGATGATAATGTTCAGGCTGGTTAGGCTGAGAGGAAAATGGTGGATATGGAGAAAAGGATGATCCAAGTTCATATGGTGATGGTGAAGGTACCGGGGTAAAATCTTCATAAGCATCTTGGGAATCTTGGAATAAGAAGTCAGTGTAATCTGGCTTTTCTTCTTTTATGATGATTCCATGGTTGGGAGGTTGGGAATGTAAGGATGGAGTAGGGAGCATAAACATTTCATGTTTTGGTCCAAGAGATGTGTGGAGGATTTCTGGCTGGTCTAGAGGTGTGGTGAATGTTTGTGGCAGGTGGAGGAACATTGTTAAATTCCATGAGATAGGCTTTGAGAACGGAGGTGACCGATGTATCATGGATGAGGGTAAGTTCTCCATTCATATGCCATGTCTTGTGTCCAGTAGTCTCGTGTTTATGGGTGCTGGAAGTAGGGCCTGTGAACGATGAAAACTGTAGTCCACATGTTAGCTTCATGTTCTGGCATTCTGTCCAATCCGTGAAAGGTACACAGATTCTGGAGTTGTTTACGCCACCATGTGAGTGGGGAATACCATTCAAGGAGAGTCCATAGAAGATATGGGAAGAACTCAGGATTGGTAAGGTGAGTCATGACTGGTTTGACGGGGAAAACTAGCTTTGTAGCATACAAGGTGGTGAGACACCACATGTACCAAAGCTCATCATCACAGATGGACAGAGAGGAGAGAGTGAGGCCTATGGGAAACAGATGTTCCATGTAAAGGTTAGGAAAATGGTAAGGTTTTTGGTCTGAACATTAAAGAAATACTTGTAAAGGAACTTCTTTGCAAAATATTGCAGCTGATAAGCCGATTGGAATGAGAAGTTCATGGGAAAGTTTCTCTGGGTGAGAGCTTTGAAAGGAAGATGGCGATTCATGGCTATAACTGGAATGGTTTGGATTGAGGAAATGAGTGAGGGTTTATTTATAACTTGACGAGTGAGGAAGTCTGGAAGGAGGTTCTGGTTTCCTTTTATGTGTTGAACAGTGAAGTCGTATTTAGCAAACTAGTTTTTGAGACTGAGCAGTTGCTTGTCAGGGAGTAACTTGTTTTTGAAGTCAAAGATTCGGGGAAAAGAAGAGTTATCCATGTTGATAAGAAATTGGTGGCTGAGGAGATGAAATTTGAATTTTTTAATGCCATACTTGACTACCAAAATTTCTTTGTAGATCACATGGTAGTTCTTTTCAGAGTCTTTGAATTGGCCGCTTGCATGGACACAGAAATGATGCACACCATTGATTTCTTCGAGAAGAATGACAGTCCAGTAATCATCGCTGGCATCAGTCTGGAGGATGCGTTGTCCAATTGTGGGAATTCTGAGTGGAGGAGGTGATTGGGCTATCACCTTTAGTTGTTTGACAGCTTTGGTCTGTGCTGGGCCCCATGGAGGGCACTGTTTTTTTAGCATGCGTGACAGCTTGCTGGTGTGGATTGCAACTTTTGGGATAAAATCACAAACATAATTAACAATCCCGAGGAATTGTTGGATCTGCTTTTTGGTGAGATTTGTGGCCGGGAACTTTAATAATTCAGTTGCAATGTGTGGACCAGGTTGGTATTGGCCATCTTTAATCAGCATGCCAAGAAAGTCAATTGATTCCTTTCCTAGGCTGCTTTTCTTTTCGAAAAGCATGATGCCATGTGCCTGCACAATAGAAAAAAAATCTAAAAGGAGCTTCTGGTGGCTCTCATGGTCAGAGGAAAATAACAAAATATCATCAATGTAGACCAGAGCATGATGGAGGATAGGATTAAAGATTTTTGTCATGGCCTTTTGAAATAATGAAGGAGCAACTTTAAGACCAAAGGGCATAGCGGTCCATTGATAATGGGCATCTGGAATGTAAAAGGCAGTTTTGTGACGATCAACTGGGGAAATACCAAGTTGCCAGAAACCAGCTTTTAAATCAAACTTAGAGAAGATACGAGCCTCTTGAAGATGAACAAACAGGGTCTGGATTTTTGGAAGGGGAAACTTATCATCTTTAAGAAAAGAATTAAGTGGCTGGTAATCAATAACTAATCTCTTTTTCCCACGAACTAATTCAGATCGTTTTTCAACATAAAAGGCTTGACAAGCCCAATCTGAATCAGTAGGTTCAATGAGACCTTGTTGGAGTAATTGAGAACATTCTTGCTTAGCAAGCAAGAGGTCGGAAGGAGACATACCCGGGTGAGAAGCCTTTGTGGGGTTTATGTCTTCATTGAGCTTGAAAGGGAGGTGGATGAAGAATTGTTCATTGTTCCAAAAGGGGGAAGGATGATGGAACTGTGAATGGTTTTCTGGACAGTATGCTAAGAACTTTTGTGAGATATGACTGTATGGAGATGGTGTTTTCTGAAAGTGCATACAGACGCAGTGTATCGGTATAAGGCAAGAACATTTGTTTGTAGCGAATTCCAGAGCTGGTTAGGAATAGGTTTTTAACCAAATGAAGAATGTCAAAACCTATGAGTAGATCTTTATCAGGGAGTTTTGAGGCTACAATCTTTTTCCAAATTATACAATTCGGAAAGAATTGAATACCAATGGGTTTTTTGGTAATCAAAATGGTTTCAAAAGTTTCTCCATTAACAGCTCTGAAAAGCTTTGAATGAGGTTCCCAATAGTCTGAGGGAATAACAGAAGGATCAACCATACTAGTATCTGCACCAGTGTCAAGAAACCCGATGACAGGAACAGGCTTATGAAACTTGGAAAGATGGATTGACATTTTGAGTGAAGGTCTAGGAATGGTGGAAACATGGTTGACATTTTGAACTATAGAGATGACTGAAATATCCTCAGAATCTGAAGATTCTGCAATAATGAAAGCAGTTTGGTCATCTTGTTTCGATTGTTCAGAAAAGTTTGATTCAACATCTTCGTTCTCAGATAACAAGGAAGAATGTTGACGGTATTGTATGAGACGAATAGCTTTGGCAGACTTTTGAGGACAATTTCGAGCAAAGTGACCGCGTTTCTTACAGATGAAACAACGGTTATGCTTTTTCTTTCTGTATTGGGAAACATCTTTTTCTTGAAGTAACCGGAAAGGTTTTTTGGAGGATGATTTTTTATGGAAGTGTTTCTGTAAATGGGTTTTCTTTTTGGTTGGGCATACACACTTCTTTTCATCTTTGCATTCCATCTTGAGATAAAGTTTTTTACAAGCTGCAGAAAAAGATTTCTTGTCTTCCATAAGGTCTTTGAAGAATTCCTTCTGCTCACAGATTTTATCTAGGCATAACATGGCCATTTGGAAAATCTTTCCCAAAGAGATGTCAGCAATGTTGAGATTAGTGGCTGTGAGTTTTCTTTGAAGATCAGGTTGTAATTCAGAAGGTTCATTGAACCCATTTAGCTTGTAAAATAGAATACTCATTCTTTTGTAATGAGATTCTAAAAGATGTCGTTTGAGAGAGCAGCACTTCATCTGATGGTAATCTTTTCTGTCTGCATCGGTAGATGCTGTTTTTCACCAATGAATTGTTCATGGATGATATTGAGTGCTGTACCAACTGGTGATTGCATGAATTGGAGTTGTCTATATTCTCCCAAGCTTTCTAACCAATCTCGCAAAGAACTCGTAGATCGGGCCATGAATTCACGAAGGACAGCTTGAGATTGAGCATTTGGCTTTGTTCCTTGGAGATCAATCCATGCAGCAAATTCTTGAAGTCTAGTAGGCCATTTGTGACAGGGAATGTCATCAAATGTGAACCAAGATGCCGAAGATGGTTTTGTTGAGTGATCATGAGCTGGTGGTGGCATTGGTGGCACTGGTTCTGTGTGAGATGCTTTATGCTCATCATCAGAGGAACTTATGCTCATCTTCAGTTTTGGTGGCCATCAATATGCCCGTAATGTCAGTATATTCTGATTCAGAGTCAGTGGAGTTACTGGTTGAGTTTGTGGATGAGGAAGAGGAATATGAGGTTGACTCTGACGGATTGGACTCATATACTGTTTCTGGGTTAGAGGAGTCAGAAGATAAGTCTTGGACAATATGATAATGATACTGAGATGAGTCTTGGACAATATGATAATGATACTGATCCATTAGTCCTTTATCTTTTTTAGGGGGTTCAGGAGTGGCTTTTGGTGAATCTTCCGTTGGGACCGGAGGAATAGATAAGGATGAAGTTGGCTGTGGCTTTGGTTCTGAAATTTTTACTGTGGACTTTGATTTCTTAGGTTAAGAGGGTTGTGGGTGAGGAGTGGGTTGAAGATGTGAAAATCCAAAGAACTGGTTGTAAACAGGCTGGGGAGGTCTAGGAGGTGTAAATAGGTTTCAAACACAGGTGGAGGCACAGGTATGGACTGTGTTTGGGTGAAGAGTGTGGGACGAGTCTTTTCAGCATCAATTCTTGCTAATTCAGCTTTAAGTCGTCTGATCTCTGCTTCTTTCTTGTTAAACTCTGGACCCCAGATATGATTGTTAATCATTCGTCTGAGATCAGTATCTAGTTCAGAGATACGGTCTTGTAGATGTATGTACATCTGATCAAGACGATGGCTGATTGAATCAACTTTAGTTTCAGTCTGGGAGACTTGATTGGCAACTCGATCAATTTTCTTGCCGAGTTGTTTGAGAGTTTGATTCTGAGCATTGGCATTTCTGGTTTGCCAATTTAAAACAGCTTCATACTATTTTAGGTCTTCAGGTTACCCAGAGGCTGTAACTGGGGATTGGACAAAAGGTTTGGAGATAACTCTAGTTTGAGTGTCTGTCTGCTTTTCAAGTGGAGGGAAGGACTCTTCATAAGATTGACCTAAAAACATTAGGCATGATCTTATTGGTTGAACATAAGGTTTGGGATCTGGTGGAGATTGTGAAGGAAAAGAGTTGCAAGATGTTTTTGGATGAGAAGATTTTGTCTTTTTCTTTTTCTTTCTTCTCATGACTTCTAGTTCATCATCAATCTCCGTATCATCCAAGCAAGGACAATCCGGATGACACATATGGGCTTCAGGAACATCCCATTGATTTTATCAGGATATACAAGATACCCTTCTGATGAGAAACCATGAATTGGAAGTTTCTTTTCTTGACCAGTCTAGACTGCTGTAATCATAGCAGTGTAAGAAAGCCTTGGAGTTTCTGGAACAGGTGGAGACTCAGGTGTTTGAAAAGATAGTTTGACTGGACCATTTTGTCTTCTTTCAAACGTGGCTTCTATTGTTTGAACTGGTTCAGAATTTTGGTGGAAGTGCTCATAATTGATCAGCCATTCAAGAGGCATGAGTTTGAGCAATTCTTGTTTCTGGATTTGTTTGGGAATTTGGATGATGGTTGGAATTGTATCTGTGTCGGCAAGGATCATTAAGGCATCAGAGGTGGTGTAAGGTGTAGGAAGATCTAGTGCATGATTTTGTAATCGATACACTATTTGGTGATGAAGAGTTGCAAACTTTGATGTGGGTGTTTGTTCTACTCCTTGGAGCTGGATCTGAACTTTGATGGTTGTTGGGAGGTTGGGATCCTCAAGAGAGAGGTTGAAATTTGGGTAAAAGGTTAATAGGACACTACCAGCATGGAGTGTGGTCCTATAACAGCATGTTGGTACTGTTTGAACCTGATGTCCAGGAGAGCAATTCTGGCTGTAATAGGTAATCCTTTTCGGCCATGGAGAGTCAGAATCAATCTAATACCACCAAGATGAAGATGGGTATACCCTTCTCGTTTCCAGTTGGCTACGAGGTCTGAAGGTATTTCTAAAGTGACATATTGTTCACTTGGAGAGCCTTGTAAAGCACACTGATCTAGTCTAGAAGACTGGATATACTCTTTTGGTAGTGGTCTTTTTGTGGAGATGAGGGTTCGAATACTTCTGGTGAGAGAAGTTTTTTGTTTGTAGAGGTTGTAGGGACTCATGATAGGAAACTGTGATTCATTGATTTGTGCAGATTCAGGGATATAAGAATATTCGACAAGGTTTTCAATCTTAGAGGCTACATGTTTCTGACATGATCTTGGAAGAGAGAGATTGGAGGAAAGAGAAATATGGGAGGAAGACGATGAAGGTGTTGAGGATGAAGATGAAGGTGTTTCCATGTTTAGGTGATCTTCTTCTAGGAGATCAAATAAGATTATTTGGAATTACTAATGATACCACCTCGTCGTGAAGTGTGGCTCTGATATCAGCACGCTGAGGCGTATCTAGACCAGAGACAGATACGTTGGCACAAGTGCCAATATGAGAAAGAGACAGGAGACGTGTTACCATCACGCTATCCATCCACTCCATGATGACAACTTGTCGCCATCACACAGCTTTTGATGCAATAGCCCATGTGACTCCCGTTTGCTTTGTCTTATGTAAATGTCTTAGTCGGTGTGCTTTACTTTCTAAAAAGGTGTGCTTTACTTTCTAAAAGCATGTGCCTGTTTGTCGCTTATAATCATTCAAGGGGTCCTGTCCTCGATGATTTTCTATATAAGGCACCTTATGCTTCCTTACATCATGTTTCTCTAAATCATTTCTCTCTTCTAGGACTCAAAGAAATTATCTGGGTTAATGATGATACGCTCGCCTCTAATTCTCCATACTGAGTATGCTCTGCACTTGCCTTAAGCCTAAGGATCTTGTGCATCAGAAAGGTCCTGTTTTATCCTCCAAAATCGATTTTTATAAAATAAAAGTGTTTTCTCACAACGTTCACCCTCTTTGAAGGCTATGAGTGCCGTGTATTTGGGTGGTATCGTGAAAAACTATTTTCAAAAATGATTTTCGGATTTGGTATTCGATGGATAAGTGTATATCGGCTGGAAACCAAAACTTGTGGGCTACTGGCCCTAAGATTTTCAGTATTGAGAAGGGACTGAAAATCTTCCCATGGGTCCTGAGTGTCTTGGAATAAGACGTTGGTAGAGATCAGACAACTTAAAGCTGAATTAGCAAGAATTGATGCTGAAAAGACTCATCCCACACTCTTCACCAGAAGCTCCGAGAATCTCTTATACTGCTATGATCACGGCAGTATCCTCGGCACAGGAGGAAAACAATCCAGTCTATAGATTTTCTTCAAAATGATATCCAGTGTATCCTGACAAAGTCAATGGTCACTTCTTATGGGATGTTTTAGAAGCCCATATGTGCAACCCTGATTACCCTTGTCTGGACGATCCATATGATGATGATGAAGACTTTGAAATTATGAGGAGAAGACGAAGGAAAAAAAAGAAGCCTTCCCATTCAAAAACTCCTTGCAGATCATATTCTCCAGAACCACTAGATGATCCAAGCTCAAGCCAGCCTTTACCAATCTACAAAAAGGCTCTCAAATGGATAGAACAAGAAGACAGAAAGGCCATTCCACAAGAACCTATTCCTTCTCCAACAAAGCTCAGGTCATGCCTGATGTTTTCTTCCTCTAGCCAGTCTTACCAAGAATCATTCCCCCCTCTTGAAAAACAAACAGATCCACAAGCGAAAGTTGTTTCCCTGCCTTTTGTGCAGTCACCCACAGTCGGGGTGAGAGTACGTGGCGTTGTTATACCAGAACTCCATCAGTCTGAAATTGTTCTTTGGACTAGTAGTCCGCAAGTTCGGGTTTCCAGCCGATATACCCTAATCCTTTAGATATCAAACCAGTGGAAGAAAACCATCTCCCACGATACCACCCAAAGACAAGTCATCTCCTAGACCTTTAGTGAGGGTGAATGTTGTGAGAGAATAATTTTGGCATACTGGTTTGAAGATAAATCAGGACTTTTCTGATGCACAGGATCCTTACTCAAAGGCAAGTGCAGAGCATACTCAGTATAGAGATAGAGATGAAACACTCTTAGACTAATGGCTCAAGTGTTAACTCGTTCCCTATAAGAAGGAAAGAAATTAGAATGCCATGAGAGAATTATGAACAAGCTTTCAAATTTTATTGAAGATGTTCTGCCGAATACAAAGACTTGAGATCTCTTAAATAGAGCCTCTAAAAGCAAAAGATAAGACAAGACCCTTATCTTTGATAAAAACATAAAGAAAAAGTAAAAAGCATACTACACACATAGAAAACATAAAAGCACACTTTAGACAGGACAAGACCCCTGTCATTTTTATTAAAGTCGAGATTCTCGAAAAGCTTCTGTAGCCATTTGAAAAGCCGGGAGCTCTATGGAGTGGAGGGATATCTAGATGGGGATATGTCTCCTATCTCTTTTTCACACTGCTTTCAAATCACTCAAATACGTTAGAGTATAAAAATAATGAAATGAATAATCTCTCCATCAAACTCCATAGTTATCCATTATACACATCTATGCTAGTTCTGTTTGTTTTCATGAATGATCTTTCTAGAAGTAATAGAGTTGGTGTAGGAGATGTATCATCCACCGTATTTATAGAAATCATCAGGAAAAATAACTGATTAACTTGCACTAAAATATCTTCTAAAACACCTTCAACACCAATTTCTTTAAGTTCACCCAAGTTTAAAGAAGTATAAATGGAATAAAGCATGACATTAATAGATGAACTCCTAGATCGTTTACATTTTGGTGGAAGCTTTCTTTGTAAAACAGCATATAGAGTTTATAATAATAGTGAGAGCCTTTCTCTTTGGTTCTTCAAGCTTGACAAAGATAAAAAAGGTAAAGAAGTTGATATTAAAAAATATCGAGGTATGATCGGCTCTTTACTTTACTTAACCGCAAGTAGACCCGATATCATGTTTAGTGTATATTTGTGTGCAAGATTTCAATCATGTCCCAAGGAATCTCATTTGCTTGCTGTTAAAAGAATATTTCGTTATTTGAGTGGAACCATAGATCTTGGCCTTTGGTATCCTAGAGGAACTCATATAGATTTAACTTGTTATTCGAATGCTGATTTTGCCGGTTACAAGGTTGATAGGAAAAGTACTAGTGGAACTTTCCATTTCCTAAGTCATTCACTTGTTTCATGGTTTAGTAAGAAACAAAATTTAGTTGCACTCTCAACCACCGAGGCAGAATATATTGCCGCAAGTAGTTGTTGTGCACAAGCACTTTGGATGGTGGTATCTCATTCTAGTATGGAAAATGTTTTCCCGTTGCGCTGCTTCGTCTTCCTTTACTTGCACACTCAAAGCTCTCCTCGCTACTAAAGTTAATTCCCCAGGGGCTATATACTCTTCATCTTCGACATCCTCTAATGGTGGTATCTCATTCTCTTCCGTCTCATCCTCTAATCTCACCATTGTCCCGCAATACCATAACTCTTTTATTCACACATTCACTTGCGATATGCCCCCTGCCTTAACATTTAAAACACTTAATGTTACGACTTCTAATAGTAGGAGTTACGGTGTTACCTTGTGTATTGTGCTTAGAGGCCTCGGATCTTAGCGTAGGTGTAGTAGATGCTTGTGGCCTCTTGTCTCGTTTCACATAGCTCGGCTTCCAAGGAGTGGAACTCGAGTTTGGGGCTGCACGAGTGTTACCCCTCCTCTTGAGTTGCAGCTCAATCTTGATGACTTTGTGGACTATTTCCTCAATCTCCACATAATGTTGCAACTCAACCTTATCTACAATCTCTCGATTAAGTCCATTTAAGAATCGGACCATGGTTGCTTCTCTATCCTCCTCCACATTTGCTCTAATCATGGCAATCTCCATTTCTTTATAAGAATCCTCAACGCTTCGGCTACCCTGTGTAAGATGTTGTAATTTTTAGTACAAGTCTCGATAATAGTGGTTAGGTACAAAATGCTTTCTCATCAATGATTTCATTTCATCCCATGTCTCAATTGGACGTTCCCTATTCGCCTCCCACCAAGTAATAGCATAGTCAGAAAACTCAATCACAGCCAATTTTACTTTTTTTGCCTCTGAATAATTATGGCAGTCAAATATGAACTCTTTTTTCTTCTCTCATTCAAGGTATGCTTCTGGGTCGGATTTTCCTTGAAAAGATGGAATCTTCATCTTTATGCCACTCAATCCATCATCTCTACTCCTAGCTCTCCTACCTTGCACGTGTGTTCTCCACCCGATCCAAACGCTCGTGGATAAGCTCTAATTCAACCCTCATCATCCTTCTCATCTCTCCCATCAATGCTTGAATTTGTAAATTCTGAGTAGTTGCAGATTGATCCTCTTCATTTGTATTTTGTTCTAGGCTGTGAGACATAGCTATTATCTGCAAAAGATCATTGGAAATAAAGTGGAAGGACCTCACCTCACTCCCTTACGTGTTTCACTTAAGAAAAATGACTCACTCAATTCCACTCGTGTTTCACTCAAATTATTGGCTTTTACCCTCTAATACGCTCACACTCTCTTGTCTTTTTCCACTCTTAGTAATCCTCACTCGATTCTTATCAAACTAATTAAACCAAGAGTAAGAAGGCAATGTGTACGAAAGTCGAGTATTGATTTTGGGCAAAATTTTTACCGATGGGGTAAAACTTGTTTTAGACTTGCAAGACACAAATAATGAAAAAAAAAAATGAAAGATTTTAAGAGGAGGTTGGAGTTTTTTTTTTTTTTAAGGAAAAGGAATAGGTAAAACTTGTGAATTTAAGGAGAATTAAACCACAAAGTTGCAAAATTGATTTTAAAAGGAAACCCGAAATACTGTTCATGTGGCACTGTTCACGAGATACTGTTCAAGCGGTACTGTTCACAAAAAAAAACTATTCACGATTTTTTTTTATAGATGCTAGAACAAGATGAAAAATTTTAAACAAGAATGAAAAACAGCAAAGATAGATGGATCTGACCTTGAAGCCTAGGCTCTGATACCGAATGATACGAACCCTATCAAGAACTGACGCGACCCTAATCAATTTAGTTCCCAAGATCAAATCTAAACCAGGAATGGAATGGAACGGAACCTCGACCCAATGCTTATTGAAAGCAAGAACCTTGGTATGTGAAGACGCCACAATCAGCTATAGATGGTCTGATTGATAAGTCAAGAATTTGAACGCCACGGAAATCCGATAAGTTCAAAGAGTTCGTAAAGAACCAAAGAGAATTAACTCTCTCACTAATTGCATCAAAAACTTCTTCTGTGTTTATTGAATATGATTACTTTATATAGGGTTGGTTACAAGAATTTTTGGAAATAAATCCTAACCCAAAAATCAATTCTAAATCTAAATCTTCCCTAATAGGAAAGAATCTAAATCAAATCAGAATCCTAATCTAAGTAAATAGGAAAGAATTTAAACTAAATCAGGATCCTAATTATCTTAAATGTCTTACATCAATTAAATGGAAACTGGGCGATTAAAATAGAAATAGCTGATTTGATTCCCTAACAGCCTTCTTAAGAAACGGGAAAGTATCTGAAAAAGGAAAATAATATATTTTCCCGCCATAATGTTTAAGCCAACTCCCTATTTCATGGAAGTGAGTATTTGGAAACTTCAAGAGCCTGAATCATGCATTTATCATGTGCGATTCCTTCAATGGGCCTCCACAAATTTGATTGAGCCCAAGTTGCTTGAATCAATCCATTAAGCGCTTCTTTGAATTTCTTTGCTCGAGCTCTTGTAACGGGTCCGACGGGAACTTGAATAGGATCTGAATATGCCTCATCTCATGTGCTTGTGATAGTTTTATCCTTAATCTCATCAATCTTCTTCATCACATCCACCATCTCCTTAGAACTCTATTTTATTTTCAGTCATTTGTCACTCTGCACTACATCTCTACATGCATTGTTACCTTGATTGTGGTTTGAGGATGCTTGTTATTCTGTATTTGGATATGTCATGTTTGGTTGATGTTTTCTGAAATCTTGGATTGTTATAATATTTTAGTTAATGCATGCTTAATTTATATGTTTCTTGGTTGATATTCTTTTTGGTATAAGTATGGATTTATAGTAATTTTGATGATGAAGGAGGAGAGATCATGTATTTTGAATATGGAGATAGGTAATACGTATTTTATAGTTGAAGTATTTATGCATGGTTTTGAAACATTAAGGGGGAGCTTACAAATTGTCAAGATCATATATTCAGGGGGAGTTTTTGTTTTGAATTTGATTTATTTCTTGAATTATATATGCCATGTATTAAGGGGGAGTATAAATGTCAAAATACATGAGATGTTTGTCATCATCTCATAATGTAATTTTGATGATAACAAACATGTGTCTTAAGTGATTTAATAAATATTATATTTCACATTTTCACTAGTTTTTTGCAAGTGAATCAAGTGAAATCAAGTTGAAGACCTCAACGGACAACGGCGAAATCAAGAATAAAGTTTAGAGCTCAATGAACAAATTATTGTGATAAAAGCCGGTATGATTTAATTGATGCATGATTTAGCATTTGAGAAGCTCAAGAGATTAATTTAAATAATTATTTTTCATAAACTAAAAGGTTTATATTTATAAGATAGAGTATTTTGTGGATTTTAGTAATTTGGACTTAAATGAATAGTTTTGTAATCTTTGAATTTAATAAGTATTATTTTGAATTCCGAAGTTGGATCTTTTTGCAAACATTTGAAATGTTTTGGGTCATATTATAATTTATGAAAGTTTGAGGACCCAAATGTAATCCAAACATTTGAAATCCAAAATTGGACAGAGAGTGAGCGGCTAACAGCCTAAGGGTAGTGGCTTGCCGCCTGAGGAAAATTTCATATTTTCAAATTTTGGACTAAAGTGAAAGGTTTTGAGAACTTTGAAAAATATGGGTATTATGCAAAATTTTGAAAAAGGACTTCTTTGAAACATACTATTATATTTGGGGCCATATCATAATTTTAAAAAGTCTTGGAAATGACAATTATTATTTAGAAATTCTAAAATTGGACATGTTTGCAAATTTTTATGATGTTGTAGCCCATAGTGTAATTACAAAACGTTTTGGGCAAAAACATAATTTGGTGAACAGTATTACTATAGCAAATTCAAATATAACAGTAATATCATTGTTATGGGCGGCTAGCCAGATAAATCAAGCGGCTAACCGCTTGGTTGTGGGACTCCAACTTCATTTTAGAGACTAATTCAAGCATAAACAAGATCATATAACATATATTGAGATTTCAAATTGCAAAATCATCATAAATTGAATCATTATTGTGCTATTATTTGCATATCCACTCTTAAAGAGAGTTTTTATTGTAATTTTCATTTATTATCAAATTGTGAGTGTACAAGTGTGAGAAACACTTGGGGTGAAGAGATTGGGGAGATAATCTCTTGATTGTAAAGGTTCATTGATACCTTGGAAGTCAATTGTAAAACCTTGAAACTTTGGGAGGCTTGGATAGTGAAATCCTTGAGCTTGGTTGGCTTGGAGGCGTGGATGTAGGCAGGGATTGTCGAGCCACGTAAAAATCCTTGTGTTTGTTATTGTGCTATATTGAATTTATTATTTTTGTATTTGATTAAGGCAATAGATTAAATTGTTGTGCGAATTGTTTAGCATAAAATTTTAAAAACTCTATTCACCCCCGCCCCCTCTTGGGTTGCATAACTTACATTTCATTAATTTATTCCACTAAGTTTGAACTTTTTGAGGCTCTTTCTTAGCTAGTATCCACTAAATGCTATAGCAAATGCAGAGCAACATACATATATTAGTCAAACGTACATTAAGGTCGTTTATCACTCAACCACAATCAAATTCAACTCATGATTTGCGATAGAAAAGTAAATAAAATTATTTTAGCCATAAAATACATTCACCTAAGTAAATAGAAAACAAGAAAATAAAAAGAAGAATAGAGTTTTGCTCGGTCTTAGTGATATCTTCTCTCTTACAGCCCTCAATTTCTCTCTTAATTTCTGTTTTCTTGTTGTTTTCTTTTCTGTATTCTCCTTGGGTGATGGCTTTCCATCTGTCTTTTCATGCGTGCCCCTTTTATAAATAGGGATTAGGCAACTGAAAGTGTGTGGCGCGTATCCTTAATTTTTGGAAACTTCAAATCGCAATCTTTTAGTTATTGAACGCAAAAGCCAGTATGTCATTGCTCCACGATTGTTACAGCAACAGCTACAACATTTGCACTATTCCAGACTTGTTTCAATTCCTCTGTAGCCAAATTCTTTCATTATCTCTGCCAATCGGTTGCAGCAGCATTCCATCTCTAAAGCTTGAGTTTTCGATCAAAGATTGCAACCCTCCATCACCAAATAGTGTATCGATTACAAAATCATGCACTAGATCTTCCCACACCATACACTACTTCTGATGCCTTGATGATATTAGCTGACACAGACACAATTCCAACCATCATTCAAATCCCCAAACAAATCCAGAAACAAGAATTGCTCAAACTCATGCCTCTTGAATGGCTAACCAACTATGAGCACTTTCACCAAAATTCTGAACCAATACAAACCACAGAAGCCACATTTAACAGACGACCAAATGGTCAAGTCAAACTGTCTTTTCAAACTCCTGACACCAAGCCTATTTCAGACAGTCCACAGCTTTCCTATACTGCTATGATCACAGCAGTTCAAACTGGTCAAGAAAAGAAAATTCCTATTCATGGTTTTTCCTCCGAAGGGTATCCAGTATATCCAGATAAAATCAATGGTCATTTCATATGGGATGTTCCTGAAGCCCATATGTGCAATTCGGATTGTCCTTGCTTGGATGATACAGATATTGACGAGGAATTGGAAGTTATGCGGAGAAAGAAAAAGAAAAAGAAAAAATCTTCTTATCCACCATCATCTTGCAAATCTTTTTCTCAACAACCTCCACTAGATCCCAAACCTCCTGTCCATCCAATCAAATCATGCCTTATGTTTTCAAGCCACTCCTATGAGGAATCTTTTCCTCCACTTGAAAAACAGACAGACACACAAACCCAAGTTACATCCAAACCTTTTGTTCAATCTCCAGTTACAGCCTCTAGGCAACCTGAGGAGCCAAAACAGTATGAGCCTGTTTTAAACTGGCAAACCAAAAACGCCAGTGCTCAAAATCAAACTCTTCAGCAACTCGGTAAGAAAATTGATCATGTTGCCAGTCAAGTCTCTCAGACTGAGACTAAAGTTGATTCAATCAGCAGTCGTCTTGATCAGATGTATATCTATCTCCAAGATCGGATCTCTGAACTCGACACCGATCTCCGACGAATGATCAACAACCACATTTGGGGTCCAGAGTTCAATAAAAAAGAAGCTGAGATCAGAAAACTCAAAGCCGAATTGACAAGAATTAATGCTGAAAAGACTCGACCTTCCCTTTTTACTCAACCACAACCAACACCAGTATCTCCTCCATTCTTTGAAACCTATACACCTTTCTACACACCATCCAGACCTCAACAGCCTGTTTATAATCAGTTCTTTGGGTTCTCGCACCTTCAACCGACTCTTCAACCATCTTCACCCAGAAAATCAAAATCCAAAGTCAAAATTTCAGAACCAAAGCCAAAGGTCCCTTCATCTTCCTCTACCTCCACCATACCTCCAGAAGATTTGCCACAGGACATTCCAGAGCCTCAAACAAAGACCCGATGGATCAGTATCATTATCATACTGTCCAGAACCAATCTTCTGACTCCTCTGAGCTAGAAACAGTCGATGAATCAAACCCATCTGAATCCAACCCGTCTTCCTCAAACTCATCCGCAAACACAGACGGAACCTCCACTGACTCTGAGTCCGAATATGCTGACATTACTGGCATATTAATGGCCACTGAAACTGCAGATCCAAGTGCTTCTACTTCAACACCTATTGTTGAAGATCATCCTTCTGATCAAGCATCTCAAACAGACCCTATGCCACCACCAGTTCAGGAACACTCAACAAAACCATCTTCAGCATCTTGGTTTACATTTGATGACATTCCTCGTCACAAATGGTCTGCCAGACTCCAAGAATTTGCTGCATGGATTGATCTCCAAGGTACCAAACCTAATGCTCAATCCCAAACCGTTCTTCGTGAATTCATGGCCCGATCCATGGGCTCTCTACGAGACTGGCTAGAGAGCTTAGGAGAATACAAACAGATTCAATTCATGGAATCCCCAATTGGAACTGCCCTCAATATTATTCATGAACAATTCATCGGTGAAAAAACTGCTTCCACTGATGCAGACAGGAAAGACTATCACCAGATGAAGTGTTGTTCTCTCAAAAGGCACCTTCTAGATGCTCATTACAAAAGAATGAGTATTCTATTTTACAAGCTTTATGGATTCAATGAGCCATCTCTTAAACATGTCTTCATAGCCTCTCTTCCTTCTGAATTACAACCAGATCTTCAAAGAAAACTTACAGCCACTAATCTGAGCATAGTTGATATCTCTTTGGGAAAAATTTTTCAAATGGCCATGCTATCTCTTGATAAAATCTGTGAGCAAAAAGAATTCTTCAAAGATCTCATGGAAGACAAAAAATCCTTTTCTCAGGCTTGTCACAAACCTTATCTCAAAATTGAGTGTAAGGATGAAAAGAAATGTGTTTGTCCAACCACAAAGAAATGGCATTTCCAGAAACACTTCCACAAGAAATCATCCTCCAAAAAACCTTTTCGGTATTTCAAAAAGAAAGATGTTGCTCAGTACCGAAAGAAAAAATCCAATCGTTGTTTCGTCTGTAAGAAATGCGGTCACTTTGCCTGAAATTGTCCCCATAAATATGCCAAAGCTGTTCGTCTTATCCAACATCTCCAACATTCTTCTCTGTTATCTGAGAATGAGGATGTTGAATCAAATTTTTCAGAACAGTCAGCTCAAGATGACCAGACTGCTTTCCTTATAGCAGAATCCTCTGATTCTGAAGATATTTCCATCATCTCTACAGTTCAAACTATCAACCATGTTTCCACCATTCCTAAACCTTCTCTCAAGATGTCCATCCTTCTAAATTCCATAAACATGTTCTTGTTATCGGGTTTATTGACACTGGTGCAGACACCAGTATGATTGATCCGTCTGTTCTTCCATCAGACTGTTGGGAACATCATTTCAAACTTTTCAAAGCAGTTAATGGTGAAACTTTTGAAAAAACTTTGATTACAAAAAAACCCATTGGTATTCAATTCTTTCCGAATTGTATAATTTGGAAAAAGATTGTAGCCTCCAAACTTCCAGATAAAGATTTACTCATAGGTTTTGACATTCTCCATTTGGTTAAAAACATCTTCCTCACCAGTTCTGGAGTTCGTTACAAACAAATGTTCTTACCCTATACAGATACTCTCCGTCTGTATGCCCTTTCAGAAACACCATCTCCATACAGTCATATCTCACAAAAGTTCTTAGAGTTCTGTCCAGAAAACCATTCATAGTTCCACCATCCTTCACCTCTTTGGAAAAATGCACAATTTTTCATTCACCTTCCCTTCAAACTCAATGAAGACATAAACCCCACAAAAGCATCACACCCGGGTATGTCTCCTTCAGACCTCCTGCTTGCCAAGCAAGAATACTCTCAGTTACTCCAACAAGGCCTTATTGAGTCTACTGATTTAGATTGGGCTTGTCAAGCCTTTTATGTTGAAAAACGATCTGAATTAGTTCGTGGAAAAAAGAGATTAGTTATTGATTACCAGCCACTTAATTCTTTTCTTAAAGATGATAAGTTTCCCCTTCCAAAAATCCAGACCCTGTTTGTCCATCTTCAAGGGGCCCGTATCTTCTCTAAGTTCGATTTGAAAGTTGGTTTTTGGCAACTTCGTATTTCACTAGTTGACCATCACAAAACTGCCCTTCTGCATCCCTAATGCCCATTATCAATGGACTGTTATACCTTTTGGTCTTAAAGTCGCTCCCTCCTTATTTCAAAAAGCCATGACAAAAATCTTTAGTCCTATTCTTCATCATGCATTGGTCTACATTGATGATATTTTGTTGTTTTCCTCTGACCATGAGAACCACCAGAAGCTCCTTTTGGATTTCTTTCACATTGTACAGGCACATGGCATCATGCTTTCCAAAAAGAAAAGCAGCATAGGAAAGGAATCAATTGACTTTCTTGGCATGGTGATTAACGACGGCCAATATCAGCCTGGTCCACATATTGCAGTTGAATTATTAAAGTTTTCGGACACACATCTCAACAAAAAGCAGATCCAACAATTCCTCAGGATTGTTAATTATGTCTGTGATTTTATCCCAAAAGTTGCAATTCACACAAGCCAACTGTCATGCATGCTCAAAAAACAGTGCCCTCCATGGGGCCCTGCTCAGACAGAAGCTGTCAAGCATCTAAAGGTGATTGCACAATCCCCTCCTCCACTCAGGATTCCCACAAATGGACATCGCATCCTCTAGACTGATGTCAGTGATGATTACTGGAGTGCCATTCTTCTCGAAGAAATCAATGGCGTGCGTCATTTACTCAAAAATGCCCAAATCTTTTCAAAATTTGATTTAAAATCAGGTTTTTGGCAATTAGGCATTGAAACCTCTGAGTGTTACAAAACTGCCTTTTGTATCCCAAACGCTCATTTTCAATGGACAGTCCTTCCTTTTGGCCTCAAAACTGCCCCATCTATTTTCCAAAAGTCCATGGTCAACATCTTCCAACCTATTCTGCATCATGCATTGATTTACATTGATGATATCTTGCTTTTTTCAGGATCACATGATGAACATCGCCAGCTGTTAACTCAATTCTATGATCTTGTCCAAAGTCATCGAATCATGTTGTCCGCTAAGAAAAGCACCATTGCCACGGATAACATTGAATTCCTTGGTATGATCATAAAAGACGGTCATTACCAGCCAGTAAAGCACATTGCCCAAGAGTTGCTTCACTTTCCAGATCAGCACCTTTAACAGTTTCTCGGCATTATCAATTACATCAGAGATTTCATCCCACATGTGGACCACTATACTCACCACCTCTCGGTTTTATTGAAAAAGAAGCCCCCAGAGTGGAATGCTGACTACACAACTGCTGTCACTACACTAAAGCAAATTGCGCAAAATCCACCTCCCTTAAAGTTGATTACTGATGGAAAGTGCATACTGCAGACCGACACAAGTGATGAATCATGGGGTGCCATCCTCCTTGAAGAAATCAACGGAAAAGAACACTTTATCGTTTACGCTAGTGGACAATTTTCTGACACACAGAAGCACTACCATAGCGTGTTCAAAGAAATTTTAGCGGTAAAAAATGGCATCATCTTATTGGACATCATTTTCTCATCCGAATGGACAGTTCAGCCTTCCCCCATATTCTTAATTTCAAAGGTAAAACTGTTCCAGAAAAGATGTTACTCAGATTAAAAGATTGGTTTTCAAAATATGATTTTTCGGTTAAGCATATAAAGGGGTCCCAAAACCTTATCCCTGATATGCTATCCAGGCTCTCAAAACCAGACCAACCTTTAACCCTGATTTCCACAACATACCACTTTCCGATCATCTCTATGGCCACTTCATTGGGTAGGGACTGATAATGGAGCTAGCGGTGATGTTGATGTAGAACGAGGAGATGGTTGGCCAGGGATGGTCAGAGAGGAAGGATGAAGAGGGGCAGGTCGAGGCTGCGGTCTAGGTTTGGGTTTAGGTTTAGGTGGTGGTGGCAAAGGATTGTCTCTGAAAAGAGTATGAGTCATACCAAATAACTTGGAAGGGTCATATTGTTTAATAGGAGAAAGCATAGAGGCAAAGGGAAGATAAGTTGGACCGATGGAAGGGATAGGAGGAGATGTGGTAAAGAGGGTAGGTCTCTGTTTTTCAGATTCAATCTGGGCAAGTTTAGCTTTTAAGCGCCTGATTTCCCTTTATTTTTGGTCAAATTCTGGACCATTGTATCTGTGGGCAAGCATGGGGAGTGAAGATTTTGGTGGATCTGCTGCATCTGTGCAGTGATGGAATCAACTTTTGTCTCAATTTGTTCAGTTCGCAAACTGATGTTCTCAACTTTTGAATTGAGATGCAACAAAGTATCATTTTGGGCCCTGGCATTTTGAGTTTGCCAGTTGAGGACTGATTCAAAAGGTTTAGGGGGCTCCATGTGGCCAGTGGAGGTAATAGGTGAAGGGATAAAGGGTTTGGACACAACATTTCGGTGGGAATCTGTGTGGGGTTCCAAAGGAGGAAAGGAAGAAGAGTAATCTGAAGAAGTAGAGGAAAACATCATACAAGCCAGTGGTTGGACGATAGGTGTTGGGTTTGGGAGTGGTGATGGAATCTCAGATTTGCAATGTTTGGCAATCCATTTGAGTTCTTTTCGATAGATGGGTAATGGAGCTGGTGGAGGTGGAGGATCTGATGGTGGTTTAGGGTTACAGTGGTGACATAGGACAGGAGGTTTTTTCTTTTTGGGTTTCTTTTTCCTTGTGGTTGCATAATCATCATCTTCTTCCCAATCATCCCAGCAGGGACAATTTGGGTCACACATGCCTGAACCAAGGGCATCCCATAGGAAATGGCCATTGTGTTTGGCTGGATAAACAGGGTAACCTTCAGAATTAAATCCTGTAATGAGCAGATCTTCCTGAGCTGTCTGAACAGCTGTGATCATTGAAGAATAAGTAAAGGAGAGCCGAGGAGGCTCTTGTGGAGCACTGGGAGGTGGTTTAAAAGTCATTCTAACTGTTCCATCTTGACGTCTTTCAAACATACTTTCAGATGTCTGAATTGGAGCTGTATTATTGTGGAACTGTTCATAGTTGGAGATCCATTCAAGAGGCATAAGCTTTATGAGCTCATGACGTGGAATTTGTCTTGGGATCTGGATAATTGTCGGGATTTGGTCGGATTCTGCTAACACCATGAGGGTGTCAGAGTGGTGTTCTGGAGTGGGTAGATCTAAGGCATGATTTTGAAGCCTGTAGACCAGTTGGTGGTGTAAGGTGGCAATTTTGGCAGAAGAAATTTGTTCGGCACCTTGAATTTGAACTTGAACTTTCAAGGTTGTGGGCAAGTTGGGATCTTGGAGAGAAAGGTTGAAGTTTGGGTAAAAGCTAAGTAAAACACTTCCTGCATGGAGGATTGTAAGGACAGTGCCAATAACAGCATCTTGGTACTGTTTAAACCGGGTATCAAGCATAGCAAGGCGAGCTGTAACCGGTAATCCTTTTCTCCCATGAAGGGTAAGGATTAATCTGATGCCTCCAAGATGGAGATGGGTAAAACCTTCTCGTTTCCAGTTGGAAATCAATTCTGAGGGTATTTCGAGAGTGACATATTGCTCAGCAGGGGTTGCTTGGAGAGAACATTGATCCAGGCGAGAAGACTGGATATATTCTTTAGGGTGAGGTCTTCGGGTGGATATGAGAGTACGAATACTGCGGGTAAAAGAACTGGGGCGTTTGTATAGTTGGTAAGGGCTGAGAAGAGGGTAAGAAGATTCACTGATTTGGGCGGATTCAGGGATGTGGGAGTATTCTACAAGGTTTTCAATTTTGTTGGCGGTATGGGAAGTGCATGATTTCGGTAAGGAAAGAGTAGAAGAAAGAGTAACAGAAGGGGAAGGAGTCGAAGAGGAAGTGGAAGCCATGAATGAGAAATTCTCTTTGCGCCTGAAGTCTATAGATCAAAACAGAATAAAGACATAAATCATACCACTTTGAGCTTGAAAAACGAAGATTGAGAAAAACTTTCAAGGACGAGTATGGCTCTGAAATGCCTGAATCTTCTGCCACAAACCAACCTTCTCCAGCCCAGCCCAATCCACCCAGTCACAAATCGTCAAATGGTCCATGGTTCACATTTGATGATCTTCCATCTCATAAATGGCGTGATCGACTCAATGAAATGTCTGCCTGGATTGACCTCCAGATGCTAAGAACATGAGCAACAACTCAATCAGTCCTTAGAGAATTTGCTACTCGTTTCACGGGTGCTCTAAGGGATTGGTTTGATTCTTTAGGACAATACCACCAATTACAGTTTGTTGACCTTCCAGAAGTTTCAAGTGCTCTTGCTGTACTTCATGGTCAATTCCTTGGCGACCCTTCTGCAGTCTTTGAAGCTGCCAGACGAGATTATCTCAACATGAAATGCTGCTCCCTCAATGCTAAGGATCTTGACTTCCATTATGTCCCTGCTGTTCTATAAGCTTAATGGATTCAATGAGCCGACATTAAAGCATGTCTTTCTGGCTTCCCTCCCCGAAGAACTCCAACCCGACATCTAGAGACAACTCACAGCATCCAATCTTTCCCTAGACAATATCTCTCTTGGCAAAATCTTTCAGCTTGCCAAAACTTGTCTTGACAAACTTTGCGAGCAAAAACAGTTTTTCAAAGAACTGTTGAAAGACAAAGAACCTTTCCGAAGTGCTTGCAAAAAGCCTTATTTGCAGATTAAATGCCACAAGAAAAAGGATTGCGATTGCAGTTCAAAGAAAAAACGGCATTTTCGGAAATTCAAAAATCCAGAATTTTCATCCAAACCTCGCAGATCCCGAAAGCCCTACCGGTTCTTCAGAAAGAAATCTCCCTCCTCTAGAGAATTCAAACGAAAACAATCAAGCAGATGTTTCATCTGCAAGAGAAAAGGCCACTATGCCAAAGATTGTCCCAATAAAAGAGAAAAATCCATCCGGTTAGTTGAGCATCTTCAAGCAACTACAGACTACTCTCTGGCCAAAGATGAACTGGAATTCTATTTCTCTGAACAAGATGAACCCAATGATGAAACAGTGTTCGCACTACAGAATTCCTCTGACTCAGACAGTGACCAGTCTCAAGTGATTTTCCACCAACAGTTACTCTCCCTTGATACTACAGTTCCTATCCCATCCATCAAACTCCAGATCTTGCCCTCAAAATTCCAAAGGCCCATTCCAGCAATTGGTCTTATAGATATTGGTGCCCAACGCAGCATGTTAAACCCCCATATTCTTCCATCAGAATATTGGACCCAGTCTGAAGAACATTTCAAAGCTGTCAATGGCAAACTCTTCACCACCTCTTTGATTACCAAAAACCCATTGGTATTCAAATCTTCCCAAATTGTGTCATTTGGACCAAGGTTATTGGTTCAACTCTTCCTAATAAGGATATCTTGTTAGGTTTTGACATCCTCCACCAGATCAGACACCTGCAAATCATTCCCACTGGAATCCGAGTCAAATCCATGTTCAAACCATTCACAAACATTCTGAAACTCTACCATTTGTCTGAAACTCCCCAGTCTTACCAGGATATTTCAACCAAACTTTTGAGTTTCTGTCCAGAGTCCCATTCTGAGTTTACCCATCCACATCCCTTGTGGAAAAATAAGTCTTTCTTCATTAAGTTACCCTTCAAACTAAATGAAGACATTAGCCCAACTAAAGCTACCCATCCAGGAATGAGTCCTTCTGACTTACTCCTAGCCCAACAAGAATGTTCACAATTGTTAACCCAAGGTTTAATTGAGCCCACAAGTTCTCAATGGGCTTGCCAAGCCTTTTATGTTGAAAACCATTCTGAAATTGTCCGAGGAAAGAAACGCCTAGTCATAGACTACCAGCCCTTAAACATGTTTTTACAAGATGACAAATTCCCTTTACCTCGCCGACAAAGCATGTTCACTTTTCTCAAAAATGCCCAGATCTTTTCAAAATTTGATTTAAAATCTGGTTTTTGGCAACTAGGCATTGAACCCTCCGAACGTTACAAAACCGCTTTTTGTATTCCCAATGCTCATTTCCAATGGACCGTCCTACCCTTTGGTCTCAAAACTGCCCCATCTATTTTTCAAAAATCCATGGTTCAACTATTCCAGCCTATCCTGCATCATGCATTAATTTACATTGATGATATCTTACTTTTTTCAGGCTCACATGATGACCATCGCCAGCTGTTAACTCAATTCTATGATATTATCCAAAGTCATGGAATCATGTTATCGGCCAAGAAAAGCACCATTGCTGCAGATAATATTGAATTCCTTGGTATGATCATCAAAGATGGACACTACCAGCCAGGAAAGCACATTGCCCAAGAATTGTTTCACTTTCCAGATCAGCAACTTTCCAAAAGGCAAATCCAACAGTTTCTCGGCATTATCAATTACATCCGTGATTTCCTCCCACATGTGGACCATCACACTCATCATCTCTCGGCTTTATTGAAAAAGCAGCCCCCATAGTGGAATGCTGACCACACAGCTGCTGTCACTACCTTAAAGCAGATCGCGCAAAATCCGCCTCCTTTAAAGTTGATTACTGATGGAAAGCGTATCTTGCAGACAGATGCAAGTGATGAATCATGGGGTGTCATCCTCCTCGAAGAACTCAATGACAAGGAACACTTTATCGCTTACGCTAGTGGACATTTTTCTGACACACAGAAGCACTACCATAGCGTATTTAAAGAAATCTTAGCAGTAAAGAATGACATCAAAAAGTTTGAGTATCATCTGATTGGACACCATTTTCTCATCCGAATGGACAGCTCAGCCTTCCCCAATATCTTTCATTTCAAAGGTAAAACTGTTCCCGAAAAAATGTTACTCAGATTAAAAGATTGGTTTTCCAAATATGACTTTTCAGTCAAGCATATAAAGGGATCCCATAACCTCATCCCTGATATGCTCTCTAGACTCTCCAAACCAGAAAACCCTCTCACCCTGTTTTCCACCACCTACCATTTTCCAATTATCTCCATGGCTACCTCACTACCCCCAGAAGCTCTCACCAAGAAAACTTTTCCCTTCAACAAAAACTTCTCTTCTGTTTTCGCCATCCAAGAATTTGCTAGAAAAGCTCTCTTTCGCTTTTTCATGAAAGCCTACCTGGTCACCGACCCTTTTCCTTTTTCCATTTTCCACCCAGAAAATATGTTCCTTACATCTGGTGCCTAACAGTCCTTTATGCAACCAAGTTAGTCCTCCCCATTTCTCCCACTTTGGATCACCTCCTTAATCCAGATAATGCCACCTCTCTTACCTGGACACTACTTGAATGGTTCTCCCCTATCCCATGGTGGAGAAAGAAATTGCAACAACTGTCAGAAATTTACAATCTTGACCGTATGCATGCCCCTGAAGCACAACTGTTCACATCAGTCTTTATTATTCACAGGCCATACTTCCAACATCCAGACACCAATTTCTTTTGGACTCAAGATCAGGTATATGAATGGTTCACTGCACCACATATAGCTGTAATTGAAAATGACATACAAGACGTCCTGCACAATTACCTTTGCCAATTAAACCACCAACCTCCACCACTTAAAGATATCTCCCACACCTCCTTAGGTCCCCAACATGACCTTCTCATGATACCCACTCCATCTGCCATATCTAAACCTAAGTCCACTGGCATCATCATTAAAGAAGAACGTCCAGACTACACTGACTTCCTTTACCAGGACTCACAAGACCCATGGGAAGACTTCCTTCCTCTGAGCCAACACCTTCACCAGTTTCCCCAACCAACAATGGATGAACCTGGACCCTCTGAACCAGGACCCTCCACCCAATCTTCCAAACGACCAGCTCAACTATCCAAAGTTGACAAAACCACCCAAACTTCCCCTAAGTATACTCCAAAGTGTACTCCCAGAGACTATAATTGCCCTTATCCATCATGCCGTGGTCCCTCCTGTAAGCATCCAAAGCTCTCCAAAACTTTCTTCCAAAAGCATCCTCACTCTGGTGATACGGACCCAGATGAGACCGAAAGCTCATCCGAAGACGAGTACATGAATCTCCGCTCTCCATAAAGTTGTTTGTCTTGTTGCTTTCAATAAAGTAGTTTGTCTTGTTGTAATAATTATGTTTTACTTTATGGTTTTGTTTTGGCTTGCCTTACGCTTTGGCTTTTGCCAGTTGTAAAAGTCTTTGTAAGCATGCTTTATCTTTTGTCCATTTGTCAAAGTCTTGATCGGTGGGCTTGGCTTTCTAAACAGGTGTGCTATAGGTCATGATCACTTGAGAAGTCATGATCTATGTTGTCGTATCTTTCCCTTTGCTTTTGAAAAAAGATAGGGGTCATGTCCTATCTTCGCTGAGAATTCTCTTATATAAAGGATTCTCCCCTTGCTTGTAAGATATAGACGTTTTCAAGAAATAAACTCGTGTTTCTCTTACAACATGAATCCCTAAAACTCTTCTCTCTCTCTGCAAATGAAGTTCTAAGAAAGAAAAGGAATAAAGGATTAAATTTGTTCATTTTGAAAACTTAAGGAAGTATGCTCTGCACTTGCCTTTTATAAGGATCTTGTGCATCAGAAAACTTTCGATCATTTCTTATCTGGTTTGGTACCCTATTTTAGACTCAAAGAAAGTCTGTTTTGGGTTGTATAACCTGAGAAAAATGTTTTAAAGGTTTTTTTATTATAGAGGTATATCGGCTGGAAACCCGAGCTTGCGGACTACTGGTCCAAAGTACAGTTTTAACTGTTGTAGTTCTGGTATAACAACGCCACGTACACTCTTAACTAAGTTCTAAGATAGAAAAGGAATAAAGGATTAAATTTGTTCATTTTGTAAAAACATGTTTAAGGGCTAGTAGTCTATGACTAGGCGTTTCTTTCCTCGGACAATTTCAGAATGCTTTTCAACATAAAAGGCTTGGCAAGCCCATTGAGAACTTGTGGGCTCAATTAAACCTTGGGCTAACAATTGTGAACATTCTTGTTGGGCTAGTCAGAAGGACTCATTCCTGGATGGATAGCTTTAGTTGGGTTCATGTCTTCATTTAGTTTGAAGGGTAACTTAATGAAGAAAGACTTATTTTTCCACAAGGGATTTGGATGGGTGAACTCAGAATGGGACTCTGGACAGAAACTCAAAAGTTTGGTTGAAATACCCTGGTAAGACGGGGGAGTTTCAGACAACTGGTAGAGTTTCAGAATGTTTGTGAATGGTTTGAACATGGATTTGACTCGGATTCCAGTGGGAATGATTTGGAGGTGTCTGATCTGGTGGAGGATGTCAAATCCTAACAAGATATCCTTATTAGGAAGAGTTGAACCAATAACCTTGGTCCAAATGACACAATTTGGGAAGATTGAATACCAATGGGTTTTTGGTAATCAAAGAGGTGGTGAAGAGTTTGCCATTGACAGCTTTGAAATGTTCTTCAGACTGGGTCCAATATTCTGATGGAAGAATATGGGGGTTTAACATGCTGCGTTGGGCACCAGTATCTATAAGACCAATTGCTGGAATGGGCCTTTGGAATTTTGAGGGCAAGATCTGGAGTTTGATGGATCGGATAGGAACTGTAGTATCAAAGGAGAGTAATTGTTGGTGGAAAATCACTTGAGACTGGTCACTGTCTGAATCAGAGGAATTCTGTAGTGCGAACATTGTTTCATCATTGGGTTCATCTTGTTCAGAGAAATAGAATTCCAGTTCATCTTTGGCCGGAGAGTAGTCTGTAGTTGCTTGAAGATGGTCAACTAACCGGATGGATTTTTCTCTTTTATTGGGACAATCTTTGGCATAGTGGCCTTTTCTCTTGCAGATGAAACATCTGCTTGATTGTTTTCGTTTGAATTCTCTGGAGGAGGGAGATTTCTTTCTGAAGAACCGGTAGGGCTTTCGGGATCTGTGAGGTTTGGATGAAAATTCTGGATTTTTGAATTTCCGAAAATGCCGTTTTTTCTTTGAACTGCAATCGCAATCCTTTTTCTTGTGGCATTTGATCTGCAAATAAGGCTTTTTGCAAGCACTTCGGAAAGGTTCTTTGTCTTTCAACAGTTCTTTGAAAAACTGTTTTTGCTCGCAAAGTTTGTCAAGACAAGTTTTGGCAAGCTGAAAGATTTTGCCAAGAGAGATGTTGTCTAGGGAAAGATTGGATGCTGTGAGTTGTCTCTGGATGTCGGGTTGGAGTTCTTCGGGGAGGGAAGCCAGAAAGACATGCTTTAATGTCGGCTCATTGAATCCATTAAGCTTATAGAACAGCAGGGACATTCGCTTATAATGGAAGTCAAGATCCTTAGCATTGAGGGAGCAGCATTTCATGTTGAGATAATCTCGTCTTGCAGCTTCAAAGACTGCAGAAGGGTCGCCAAGGAATTGACCATGAAGTACAGCAAGAGCACTTGAAACTTCTGGAATGTCAACAAACTGTAATTGGCGGTATTGTCCTAACGAATCAAACCAATCCCTTAGAGCACCCGTGAAACGAGTAGCAAATTCTCTAAGGACTGATTGAGTTGTTGCTCCTGTTCTTAGCATCTAGAGGTCAATCCAGGCAGACATTTCATTGAGTCGGTCACGCCATTTATGAGATGGAAGATCATCAAATGTGAACCATGGACCATTTGACGATTTGTGACTGGGTGGATTGGGCTGGGCTGGAGAAGGTTGGTTTGTGGCAGAAGATTCAGGCATTTCTTCTTGAACTTCAGAGGGAATGTCAGCATATGGTTCGGTATGAGAGGGTTGGCCTGGGGTAGGTGCATCAGGTTGAGCCATCAGGATTTTGGTAATATCAGCATAGGATTTTTCAGAGTCACTGGTGGATGCTGAAGATTTTGTATCAGTTTCGGTAGGGCTATCAGAAACAGCTAGATTTGAATCAGAAGTTTGGTTATCGGTAGTAGAAGAGTGGTCGACTGTATGAGCAGTAAACTGGTTCATGGGTTCTTTATCCTTGGATTGGGTAGGGACTGATAATGGAGCTAGCGGTGATGTTGATGTAGAACGAGAAGATGGTTGGCCAGGGATGGTCAGAGAGGAAGGATGAAGAGGGGCAGATCGAGGCTGCGGTCTAGGTTTGGGTTTAGGTTTAGGTGGTGGTGGCAAAGGATTGTCTCTGAAAAGAGTATGAGTCATAC
The DNA here is from genome assembly GCA_039657385.1 of Citrus x changshan-huyou. Lineage (NCBI taxonomy): Eukaryota > Viridiplantae > Streptophyta > Magnoliopsida > Sapindales > Rutaceae > Citrus > Citrus x changshan-huyou. The sequence continues at coordinate 13,698,311 of CM077549.1, forward strand.
CAAATAACTTGGAAGGGTCATATTGTTTAATAGGAGAAAGCATAGAGGCAAAGGGATAATAAGTTGGACCGATGGAAGGGATAGGAGGAGATGTGGTAAAGAGGGTAGGTCTCTGTTTTTCAGATTCAATCTGGGCAAGTTTAGCTTTTAAGCGCCTGATTTCCCTTTCTTTTTGGTCAAATTCTGGACCATTGTATCTGTGGGCAAGCATGGCTCGTAACTCTGAATCGAGTTGGCCAATTCGGGAGTGAAGATTTTGGTGGATCTGCTGCATCTGTGCAGTGATGGAATCAACTTTTGTCTCAATTTGTTCAGTTCGCAAACTGATGTTCTCAACTTTTGAATTGAGATGCAACAAAGTATCATTTTGGGCCCTGGCATTTTGAGTTTGCCAGTTGAGGACTGATTCAAAAGGTTTAAGGGGCTCCAGGTGGCCAGTGGAGGTAATAGGTGAAGGGATAAATGGTTTGGACACAACATTTCGGTGGGAATCTGTGTGGGGTTCCAAAGGAGGAAAGGAAGAAGAGTAATCTGAAGAAGTAGAGGAAAACATCATACAAGGCAGTGGTTGAACGATAGGTGTTGGGTTTGGGAGTGGTGATGGAATCTCATATTTGCAATGTTTGGCAATCCATTTGAGTTCTTTTCGATAGATGGGTAATGGAGCTGGTGGAGGTGGAGGATCTGATGGTGGTTTAGGGTCACAATGGTGCATGGGACAGGAGGTTTTTTCTTTTTATCCTCTTTGTGGCCCACCAGAAGCTCTCACCAAGAAAATTTTTCCCCTTGGCAAGACTTTCACTTATGTCTTTGCTATCCAAGAGTTTGCAAGGAAAGCTGTTTTCCGTTTCTTCATGAAAGCCTACCTTTTGGCAGATTCATTTCCATTTTCCACCTTCCACCCAGAAAATCTGTTCCTTACAGGATTAACCCTTGATCCATCCAGAGATGTCACTGAAGATGAGTTATGGTACATCTGGTGCCTAACCGTTCTTTATGCCACCAAGTTTGTCCTACCCATCATTCCTACTTTGAACAACCTTCTTAATTCGGACAAAGCCACCTCTCTTACTTGGACATTACTTGAATGGTTCTCCCCAATACCATGGTGGAGAAAGAAGCTACAGCAACTATCAGAGATTTACAACCTTGACCGTATGCCTACCTCTGAAGCACAGATGTTTACATCAGTCTTTATCATTCATAGGCCATACTTCAGCATCCAGATACAAATCTCTTTTGGACTCAAGATTAGGTATATGAATGGTTTACCACACCTCACCCAGCCGTCATTGAAAATGAAATCCAATATAACCTGCACAACTACCTTTGTCAATTGAACCACCAAACTCCACCACATCGGGATATCTTTCACACCTCCTTAGGTCCACAACATGACCTCATCATGATCCCTACTCCATCCGCCATCTCCAAACCAAAGTCCACAGGAATCATCATCAAGGAAGAAAAACCACACTACACTGACTTCCTTTACCAAGACTCACAAGACCCATGGAAAGAATTCCTGCCTCTAAGTCAACATCTCCAACAGTTTCCCCAACCAACCATGAATGAACTAGGTTCCTCATCCCAACCTTCAAAAGTTGACAAGGCAACTCAGATACCAAGTCCCAAGTCCCAGTCATCATCACCCAAGCCGTTTCCCCCAGGATACAGACGGGATTGCCCTTACCCACCTTGTCGTGGTCCCCGTTGTAAGCATCCAAAGCTCTCTAAGACATTTTTCCCAAAAAGCAACCGTGACACTAACCCAGATGAAACTGACAGCTCATCCGAAGATGACTACATGAATCTCCGCTCTCCATAAAGTAGTTTGTCTTGTTGTAATAATTATGCTTTACTTTATGGTTTTGTCCTGTATAATTATTAAAGCTTGCTTTTGCTTTACGCTTTTGCTTTTGTCAAAGTCATGCTTTAATTATTAAAGCACACTTTGTCCTTTGTAATAATTAACGCTGTCATGATGTGTCTTTTACTTTTGCTTTGTAAAAGATAGGGGTCCTATCCTATCTTCCCCGAGAATTCTCCTATATAAAGAATTATCCTCTCTCTTGTAATATATAGAAGTTTTCAAGAAATAAACTCTCGTGTGTTTCCATAAGCTATGAATTTCTAAACTCTCTCTTCTCTATTTGCAAATGAAGTTCTAGTGAAAGAATAAAGAATAAATTTGTTCATTTTGAAACCTTAAGGGAGTATGCTCTGCACTTGCCTTCCAATAAGGATCCTGTGCATCAGAAAACTTACGATGGTTTCTTAAACGGTTTGGTACCCTGTTTTAAAGACTAAGGAAAGTATGTTTTGGGTTATATGATTTGGAGCTGGATTTGTACCTTAAGGGTAGTGGGAAGGTTGGGATCCTCAAGAGAGAGGTTGAAATTTGGGTAAAAGGTTAACAAGACACTGCCAGCATGGAGTGTGGTCAGGACGGTTCCTACAACAACATGTTGGTACTGTTTGAACCTGGTGTCTAACAGAGCAATCCTGGCCGTAACAGGTAAACCTTTTCTGCCATGGAGGGTGAGGATCAATCTTACACCGCCAAAGTGGAGATGTGTATACCCTTCTCGTTTCCAGTTGACGACAAGATCTTGGGATATTTCTAAAGTGACATACTGCTCACTGTGAGAGGCTTGTAAAGCACACTGATCCAGTCTAAAAGACTGAATATATTCTTTTGGGAGTGTTCTTTTGGTGGAGATCAGGGTTCGGATACTTTTGGTGAAAGAAGTTTTTTGTTTGTATAGATCTCTTAAAGCTCGATCTCGCCCCTGGATGAACCATTTAGCCAAGAGAAACCATGAACCAGAATAGAAGAGCTTGCCCCACCTGTAAAAAACCCTATCTTTGAATCGAGTGCAAAGATGAAAAGAAGTGCATTTGTCCAACCAAAAAGAAAAGACATTTTCAGAAACACTTCCATCGGAAATCCTCCTCCAAAAAACCTCTCCGATACTTCAGAAAGAAGGATGCTTCTCAGTACATAAAGAAAAAAACACAACCGTTGTTTCATCTGCAAGAAACGCGGTCACTTTGCTCAAAACTGTCCTCACAAGTCGGCCAAAGCTGTTCATCTCATACAACATCTTCAACATTCTTCTCTGTTATCTGAGAATGAAGATGTCGAATCCAATTTTTCAGAATAGTCAGAACAAGATGATCAGACTGCCTTCATTATCGCAGACCGTACGTCTTCCTTCGTATATCTAGATAATAGATAGGAGCATAAATTGAAACATTCTAGAGCTACAAAGATAGTTATAAAATCATTAGCACCGCATAAAAAATTTCAATAATAGAAACTCTGTTATAGCCATTTTTGTACATTCAATGTACTCTTCGAATAGAGGAATACATAGAGTTGAAGATAGTAAAATAGGAAATTGAAAGATTTCGTTGAAATTGTTCATTTGGAAATTTCCCGAAAAGCTAATCATAGGTTATTCTCTCCAGCGGAACAATAGGGTCGTTATGTTCATTACTAAACTTGTTAAAGAGATGAAATATAACCAAGGTAAATCTTTTTTATCAGAGGTTGAATCGATCATCAGAAGAAGAATTAGGCCAAAAATTAGGATACATTCTAGGAAAATAAAACTTCCATCGAAGAGAAGCAAATGAAAGGCTTTCATAAAAATTCTCGTAGAATCAAGAATGAATTTTTCATTTTGTACATGCGAGATCATGAATTAGTAACTCCATCTAATCTCCAAAAAATCCCAATTGTTTCTAACTTTCTATTTTTAGAATGGAATATTTACGAAATCTCCATAAATAGGATCAAACCTTATTCCATGGTATTTTCATGAGATTCCTCTTACTTATTCTTAAGCAAGTCCTTGAAAGGGCTTAGTTGATCCATGATTTATGTTTCATCTTTCATTTCTTTTTCATTTGTTTTGAGAAATATATCAATCAATTTCGACTCTTTCTTTTTCTATTGATTCTCTTCCGATTGAGATGTATGGATCCACGGATCTATGTCTCTTCCTTTTTGCGTATGGCATCGCCACTCCCTTTGGCAGCATCCACTAATTCGGAACTTAATTTGAAAGCCATATTTTCCGAACACACATCTCAACAGAAAGCAGATACAACAATTCCTCGGGATTGTTAATTATGTCCGTGATTTTATCCCAAAAGTTGCAATTCACACCAGCCAGCTGTCACGCATGCTCAAAAAATAGTGCCCCCCATGGGCCCCTGCTCAGACAGAAGCTGTCAAGCAGCTAAAGGTGATAGCACAATCACCTCCTCCACTCCGAATTCCCACAAGTGGACAACGCATCCTCCAAACTGATCCCAGCGATGATTATTGGAGTGCCATTCTCCTTGAAGACATCAATGGCGTGCGTTATTTCTATGCCCATGCAATCGGACAATTCAAAGACTCTGAAAAGAACTACCATGTGATCTACAAAGAGATTTTGGCAGTCAAGTATGGAATTAAAAAATTTGAATTCCATCTCATCAGCCACAAATTCCTTATCAACATAGATAATTCTTCTTTTCCCCGCATCTTTGACTTCAAGAACAAATTGCTCCCTGACAAGCAATTACTCAACCTCAAAACCTGGTTTGCTAAATATGATTTCACTGTTCAACACATAAAAGGCAACCAAAACCTCATTCCAGACTTCTTCACACGTCCAGCTATAAATAAACCCTCACTCATTTCCTCAATCCAAACCATCCCAGTCATAGCTATGAATCGCCAACTTCCTTTCAAAGCTCTCACCCAGAAAAACTTTCCCATGAACATCTCTTTCCAATTGGCTTACCAGCTGCAAGATTTTGCAAAGAAATTTCTTTACAGGTTCTTCTTCAATGTTCAAACCAAAAAACCCGACCGTTTTCCTAATCTTTGCATGGAACACCTGTTTCTCACAGGCCTCACTCTGTCCTCTCTGTCCATCTCTGAAGATGAGCTTTGATATATGTGGTGTCTCACCACCTTGTATGCTACAAAGCTAGTTTTTCCCATCAAACCAGTCCTGACTCACCTGACCACTCCGGAGTTCTCACCGGACCTACTATGGACTCTCTTTGAATGGTATTCCCCACTCACTTGGTGGCACAAGCAACTCCAACATTTGTATTCCTTTCATGGATTAGACAAAATGCCTGAACAAGAAGCTAACATGTGGACTACGGTCTTCATCGTCTACAGGCCTTATTTCCAGCATCTAGAAACACGGGACTACTGGACACAGGACATGGCAGATGAATGGAGAACTTACCCTCATCCATGATACAGGGGTTTCCTCTGTTCTCAAAGCCCATCTCATGGAACTTAACAATGTTCCTCCACCAGCCATAAACATTCACCACACCTCTATTGGACCATCACACACCCTTGAAGTTATTCCCAAAACACAAGGCTGTACTCCGGGTTCAAGTTCAAGTCCTTAGGGAATCCTTGTCATGGAACAACGTCCTGACTACACCAATGTCTTATTCCAAGACGCTCAGGACCCATGGGAAGACTTTCAGTCCCTTCTCCATACTGAAAATCCCCATTATACTGTCACCACTCCAGCCTCTCCTGCTGCATCTACATCTCAGCCCATGACTGAAGCTGATGAACACAAATACCAACAAGCAGAGGCATACCTCGACCAACGACAAATCCATCGGCACAAACGACAACATGAAAAAGACACAAGAGACGTGTCACCATCTCGTTATCCATCCACTCATGGATGAGGGTAAGTTCTCCATTCATATGTCATGTCCTGTGTCTAGTAGTCTCGTGTTTCTGGATGCTGGAAATAAAGCCGGTGGACAATGAAGACGTGTCACCATCTCGTTATCCATCAACTCCATGATAACGACTTATGAACAAGCTTTTGATACAACTATCCATGTGACTCTCGTTTGTCTTTTGTTAAAGTCCTTGTCGGTGTGCTTTACTTTTGTTAAAGTCCTTGTCGGTATGCTTTACTTTTGTTAAAGTCCTTATAGGTATGCTTTACCTTTTGTAAAAGTCCTGATCGGCGTGCTTTGCTTTCAAAAAAGGTGTGCCATGTGATATGATCATTCGAGAGGTCCTGTTCTCAATGATCCTCTATAAAAAGCACCTTTGGTCTCAGTTGTAAGGGGAGCCAATCTAAAAATAAAAGCTTAAGTTATCCACATTATGTTTCCCTAAAACATCTCTCTCTCTTCTAGGAATCGAAGAAATTATTTAGATTAATAATGATACGCTTACCTCCAAATTTTCTAAACTGAGTATGCTCTGCACTTGCCTTAAGCCTAAGGATACTGTGCATCAGAAAGGTCCTGTTTTTATCCTCCAAAATCGATTTTTATAAAATGAAAGTGTTTTCTCACAACTTTCACCCTCTTCGAAGGCCATGAGTGCCGAGTTTTTGGGTGGTAATGTGAAAAACCGTTTTCACATATGATTTTCGGATTTGGTATTAACTGATCTGAGGGTATTTCCATAGTAACATATTGTTCACTCTGAGAGGCTTGCAAAGCACACTGATCTAGTCTTAAAGATTTTTGTCATGGCTTTTTGAAATGAGGGAGCGACTTTAAGACCGAAAGGCATAACAGTCCATTGATAATGGGCATCAGGGATGCAGAAGACAGTTTTGTGATGGTCAACTGGTGAAATACCAAGTTGCCAAAAACCAGCTTTCAAATCGAACTTAGAGAAGATACAAGCCCCTTGGAGATGGACAAACAAGGTCTGGATTTTTGGAAGGGGAAACTTATCATCTTTAAGAAAGGAATTAAGTGGCTGGTAATCAAATTACTAATGATACCACCTCGGCAAGACGTTTTCGGGATGCCCCTAATAACCAACGAACGGCAAGTGCTTTTCCTTGTGCGGATCCTATTTCAATGGGAACTTGATGAGTCGATCCGCCTACACGTCTTGCTTTTACTGCTATATCGGGAGTTACTCCACGTATTGCTTGACGTAAAACAGATAGTGGATTTTTTTCTGTCTTTTGTTGAATCTTTTTCAAGGCTCGATAGATAATTTGATAAGCCAATGATTTTTTTCCGTGTTTCAGAATACGGTTAACCAACATGTTAACTAATCGATTACGATAAATTGGATCGGATTTTGCAGTTTTTTCTTCTGTAGTACCTCGACGTGACATGAGCGCGAAAGGGGTTCAAGAAAGCATACAATTATAGAGGTCGGTTCCAATCTTTTAGTAGAATAGATTTATAATTAAATAATCAGGTTAGTTTAATTACATGCCTAATTATTATGGCCACTATTTTATGTACCCATATGATATCTAGGTTAGCTCATTCAATAAGGCTCCGTTTAATACACTTGTGTGTAAAAGGACTTGTATGATTTGGTGGGAGGCTCCTATAACAAGAACAAGCAACGCCACTTTTGGGCCTTATCTTATTTTTTATTTTAAATCCATTATTTTTATTTAATAGATTTTAAAAAAAAAGGTGATAAATAAAAAGCCTAGGATTTCCACCAATAGGATATAATAAGGTTTGTTTCTCTATAAAAAGGGACATGGGAGCCACAATATACAAAAAAGAGAAAAAGAAGATTTTTCTCTCTAACTTTGAGAGAAAAAGTTTTCTCTTATTAGTTACTTACAGTAGTGATAAAGGTGCCCACATTTCAAGTGTAGATCGAACTTGAATCATAACCTAGAAGATCGTTGGTGATAGATCATGATTTAATAAGATCATTGGTGATAGATCATGATTTGGGAGCTTAAATTACTTATACAAAAAAGCAAGAGGTGGTATCATGGTTTAGTTTTCTCAAGTATTATTATTCACAACCTAGAAGAAACTCTATCAAAAATGGCATCTTCCTCTTCTTCATCAGAAATAGCTCCAAAATCCTCTCCTATTTCTCTCTCTTCTACCCTTTCCTTACCCCGTTCTTGTCAAAAACATGTAGCCTCCAAAATTGAAAATCTTGTTGAGTATTTCTACATTCCTGAATCTGCTCAAATTAATGAATCCCAGTTCTCTTCCCAAAGAATACATTCAGTCCTCACGACTTGATCAGTGTGCTCTTCAAGCCTCTCAAAGTGAACAATATGTCACTATGGATATATATCAACAGACCTCGTTGCCAACTAGAAACGAGAAGGATATACACACCTCCATCTAGGTGGTGTCAGGCTTATCCTCCATCTAGGCTTTATTTATTGTATCAGAATTGCGATTCAAAAATTTCTGCTGCAAAACTATTTTTATGCCAATAGATGAAGTGGAGGTAAATATGTAAATTTAATACATGGGTTGAAGCCAACATTGATGATGGTAGTGGTTCAAGTGGCATTTGCCGTGGTGAATGTCGGGAAATTTTCTTATACAGCCACTTTCTAAAACTCAATATCAAAACTAGCCATAGGACAAAAGTTCTTTAATTAATAACCACACACTTTTTATGGACTAAATTGCCCCTCCCCAAAGCTCCTTTCTTATTTCATGATAACAATTAAACATGAACTATTTCACCTCAACAACTAAACACAAAACTACTCCGATTTCATATGCATCAAACAATAATTGTTAACTAGCACTGAAGATAAAATCAATCGACATAAAAAAGAAAAAAAAAAAACTCATTAAGGTTAGTATTTTTTAAAATTTATATTGTAAGATTAATTAAGTTTTATCTATGGGTTTTGTAGATATTTGTAGAAACAGATATCTTTATTAATTTTTATTATCAGTTGACTAGATATTTGCTTATGTGAATCCAAAAATTAGGAAAAGTCTGGTAAATTATGTGTTGTTATGATTTGTAGAAGAAACCTAATGCGGGCGAAGGCATTCACCCGGGTGACAGCACCTTTCGCCTACATTTCTCGCTGGTATTGCCCGCAGGAAGTGCAGACGATGGCACCCTTCACTCAGACTTCTTGTGGGTGATGCCAACCGGAAGTACGGGCAAAGGCATGCATCGCTCAGGCGATGGCACCCTTCACCCACATTTCTCACTGGTATCGCCAGTAAGAAGTGCGGGCAATGGCACCCTTTGCCTACACTTCTTAGGGTGATACTAACAGAAAGTACGAGCGAAGACATGCATCTCCCGAGCGATGGAACCCTTTGCCCGCACTTCTCACGGGTGATACCAGTCATCTTCCGGGGGATTAATGCTTTCACCGCACTTCTCACTTGTTGTATTTTTAATGTTAATTGTTTGTTGTTAATGATATTTTTATAAAAATAAATTTATTGTTTTAGTCATATAATTATATTTATTTTAATTTGCTTTAGGTTTAATGGAATCAACAATTGTGCTTAAGATGTGTTATGATGGGAAACGTTGTTGATTGTCGTTTGGAATACAAGAATGGAAAAGTTAAAGCATTTTTACTTTGAAATGATGCAACTTTCGAACAATTTCTTGCTAGGATATATCAAGTGCTGAAATGATAAACATTATTAAATGTATGAACTCTAATCCAATAAACTATGGTAGGACTCCTATTTTTGTAACTACATCGCCTAAAGTTACAATCCAAGCTCTTTTAATGCCATCTAAAAAAAAATCAGCTCCTTTGATGCCATCAACACAATCTTCAGCCTTTAAGTGCACATTTGGCTATGGATCCACGCCAAACCATGGTAATGACTTCTTCCCTAATACTGAAGAACAAAGGTTTCCATTGACGAAAAGCTACTCTCCATTCCATGACTATGATGATGTAGATTTCAATCATCTATTAGATGATATGGAAGCAATGTCTCAATTTTAGGAAGATAATGATTCACGTCATAGTCAGCCCATTATCCCTAGGTCACATAGCTGAAGTCGGACCTCAGTATCAGATTGGGTAGCTTTGGATACACTTTATAGTCGGAAGTTGTAGTTCAAGTGGTTTTTATGTTGGGCAGCTATTCAGCACAAAGGAATGATTATACACGGAGCTTAGCATTATTGCCATTAGAGACAAGTTTGAGTTCCAGGTGGATAAGTCCACAAACATACGTTGGGAGGGTGGCTCCCTCATTAGGAATTTGAATAATCTTATTTGATCTCCTCGAAGAAGATTCCTCAACCATGGAAACAAACACATCTTCAACCTCTACATCATCTTCATCTTATATTTCTCTTTCTTCTACTCTATCTCTTCCCAAATCATGTTCTAAGCACATAGCCTCCAAAATTGAGAATCTCGTCGAATATTCCTATATTCCATAATCTGCTCAAATCAATGAGTCCCAGTTTCCTATCATGAGTCCTTACAATCTCTACAAACAGAAAACTTCTTTCACTAGAAGTATCTGAACTCTGATCTCCACTAAAAGACCCATCCCAAAAGAATATATCCAGTCATCTAGACTAGATCAGTGTGCTTTACAAGCCTCTCAGAGTGAACAATATGTCACTATGGAAATACCCTCGGATCTCGTCGCCAACTGGAAACGAGAAGGGTACACGAACCTCCATCTTAGGGGTGTACGATTAATTCTCACTCTTCATGGTCGAAAAGGCTTACCTGTCACAGCTAGAATTGCTCTCCTAGACACCAAGTTCAAGGAGTACCAACACGCTGTTATCGGCACCGTTCTAACAACTCTCCATGCTGGCAGTGTCTTATTAACCTTTTACCCAAATTTCAACCTCTCTCTTGAAGACCCTAATCTTCCAACAACTCTTAAGGTCCAGATCCAGCTCCAAGGAGCAGAACAAACACCCACATCAAAGATTGCAACCCTCCATCATCAAATAGTGTATCGATTACAAAATCATGCACTAGATCTTCCCACACCATACACTACTTCTGATGCCTTGATGATATTAGCTGACACAGACACAATTCCAACCATCATTCAAATCCCCAAACAAATCCAGAAACAAGAATTGCTCGAGCTCATGCCTCTTGAATGGCTAACCAACTATGAGCACTTTCACCAAAATTCTGAACCAATACAAACCACAGAAGCCACATTTGACAGACGACCAGATGGTCAAGTCAAACTGTCTTTTCAAACTCCTGACACCAAGCCTGTTTCAGATAGTCCCCAGCTTTCCTATACTGCGATGATCACAGCAGTTCAAACTGGTCAAGAAAAGAAACTTCCTATTCATGGTTTTTCCTCCGAAGGGTATCCAGTATATCCAGATAAAATCAATGGTCATTTCATATGGGATGTTCCTGAAGCCCATATGTGCAATCTAGATTGTCCTTGCCTGGATGATACGAATATTGAAGAGGAATTAGAAGTTATGCGGAGAAAGAAAAAGAAGAAGAAAAAATCTTCTTATCCACCATCTTCTTGCAAACCTTTTCCTCCACATCCTCCACTAGATCCCAAACCTCCTGTCCATCCAATTAGATCTTGCCTTATGTTTTCAAGCCACTCCTATGAGGAATCTTTTCCTCCACTTGAAAAACAGACGGACACAAACCCAAGTTACATCCAAACCTTTTGTTCAATCTCCAGTTACAGCCTCTGGGCAACCTGAGGAGCCAAAATAGTATGAAGCTGTTTTAAACTGGCAAACCAAAAACGCCAGTGCTCAAAATCAAACTCTTCAGCAACTTGGTAAGAAAATTGATCGTGTTGCCAGTCAAGTCTCTCAGACTGAGACTAAAGTTGATTCAATCAGCAGTCGTCTTGATCAGATGTATATACATCTCCAAGATTGGATCTCCGAACTCGACACCGATCTCCGACGAATGATCAACAACCACATTTGGGGTCCAGAGTTCAACAAAAAAGAAGCTAAGATCAGAAAACTCAAAGCCGAATTGTCAAGAATTGACGCTGAAAAGACTCGACCTTCCCATTTTACTCAACCAGAACCTACACCCGTATCTCCTCCGTTCTTTGAAACTTATGCACCTTTCTACACACCATCCCGACCTCAACAACCTGTTTATAATCAGTTCTTTGGTTTCTCCCACCTTCAACCAACTCCTCAACCATCTTCACCCAAAAAATCACGATCTAAAGTCAAAATCTCCGAACCACGTCCAAAGGCCACTTTCTCGTCCTCAACCTCTACAATTCCTCCAGAAGAATCACCACAAGAATCACCACAACTCTTGACAATTCGGCTTTGAGTTTTCTGATCTCAGCTTCTTTTTTGTTGAACTCTGGACCCCAAATGTGGTTGTTGATCATTCATCGGAGATCAGTGTCGAGTTCGGAGATCCGATCTTGGAGAGGTATATACATCTGATCAAGACGACTGCTGATTGAATCAACTTTAGTCTCAGTCTGAAAGACTTGACTGGCAACACGATCAATTTTCTTACCAAGTTGCTGAAGAGTTTGATTTTGAGCACTGGCGTTTTTGGTTTGCCAGTTTAAAACAGCTTCATACTATTTTGGCTCCTCAGGTTGCCCAGAGGCTGTAACTGGAGATTGAACAAAAGGTTTGGATGTAACTCGGGTTTGTGTGTCCGTCTGTTTTTCAAGTGGAGGAAAAGATTCCTCATAGAAGTGGCTTGAAAACATAAGGCAAGATCTGATTGGATGGACAGGAGGTTTGGGATCTAGTGGAGGATGTGGAGGAAAAGGTTTGCAAGAAAATGGTGGATAAGAAGATTTTTTCTTCTTTTTTTTTCTCCGCATAACTTCAAATTCCTCTTCAATATCCGTATCATCCAGGCAAGGACAATCTGGATTGCACATATGGGCTTCAGGAACATCCCATATGAAATGACCATTGATTTTATCTGGATATACTGGATACCCTTCGGAGGAAAAACCATGAATATGAAGTTTCTTTTCTTGACCAGTTTGAACTGTTGTGATCATCGCAGTATAGGAAAGCTGGGGACTGTCTGAAACAGGCTTGGTGTCAGGAGTTTGAAAAGACAGTTTGACTTGACCATCTGGTCCTCTGTCAAATGTGGCTTTTGTGGTTTGTATTGGTTCAGAATTTTGGTGAAAGTGCTCATAGTTGGTTAGCCATTCAAGAGGCATGAGCTTGAGCAATTCTTGTTTCTGGATTTGTTTGGGGATTTGAATGATGGTTGGAATTGTGTCTGTGTCAGCTAATATCATCAAGGCATCAGAAGTAGTGTATGGTGTGGGAAGATCTAGTGCATGATTTTGTAATCGATACACTATTTGATGATGGAGGGTTGCAATCTTTGATATGGGTGTTTGTTCTGCTCCTTGGAGCTGGATCTGGACCTTAAGAGTTGTTGGAAGATTAGGGTCATTAAGAGAGGTTGAAATTTGGGTAAAAGGTTAATAAGACACTGCCAGCATGGAGAGTTGTCAGAACGGCACCGATAACAGCGTGTTGGTACTCCTTGAACCTGGTGTCTAGGAGAGCAATTCTAGTTGTGACAGGTAAGCCCTTTCAACCATAGAGAGTGAGAATTAATCGTACACCCCCAAGATGGAGGTACGTGTACCCTTCTCATTTCCAGTTGGCGACGAGATCCGAGGGTATTTCCATAGTGACATATTGTTCACTCTGAGAGGCTTGTAAAGCACACTAATCTAGTCTAGATGACTGGATATATTCTTTTGGGATGGGTCTTTTAGTGGAGATCAGGAACATCCCATAAGAAGTGACCATTGATTTTGTCAGGATATACCGGATATCCTTCTGATGAGAAACCATGAATGGGAAGTTTTTTTTCTAGACTAGTTTGTACTACTGTTATCATAGCAGTGTAGGAAAGCTGTGAAGTGTCTGAAACATGCTTGGTTTTGAAATACAAGTGTGCAACCCAAGAGAGGGGTGAATTGGGATTCTAAAAATTATTGGGTTCTAAAACAAATTATCAAGCAAATCTAAGATGAATTTAATGGAATAACAATTAAATCAATTACAATATAAAAAGATAAGGGAAGAGAGATTCAAACACGAAGATTTTTACGTGGTTCGGCCAACCTCGCCTACGTCCATGCCTCCAAGCTTTCCGGGCTTGAGGATTTCACTAAGCAAGCCTCCAAGGCTTCAAATTCTTACACTTGACTTCCAAGATGTCAATGAACCTTTACAACAAGAGATTATCCCCAATCTCTTAACCCAAGTGTATCCCAACACTTACAATCACTCAAAGTAAAAGATTAAAGATTGTTTTTCTCTCACACAATATTTAAGATTACAAATCAATGCCCAATGTGTGAATAGATGAAGCACGAATGTGTTTTAAAGCTCTATGAAGATTGTATTCTCGAATATAAGCTCAATGGTCGTGTTGTGATCAAATCTTGTTTGAATTTGAATGAGCTTATTTATACTTGGAGCTGAAAAACTAGCCGTTATAGACTGTCTGCTCGAAAACGGCTCGCCGTTAACCATTAATGGTTAACCGTTTAGGCTGGTCAAAGTTACCGTTGGGCTAATTTTCAAATAAACGGTTTGCCGTTTATGGTTACCCTTTCGTCATTAATTCCCAGAGACCTGCAAGATGAATATCAGTTATCTGTTTACATTAAACGGTTAAGGATTTGTATGAAATGACCTCTCTGGAAGTTATCGGTTCACTGTTTGTAACAAACGGTTCGCCGTTTGTTTCCAGTAACCTGCAAAACAAATTAACCTTATCCGGTTTTGTTAAATGGTGCCAGATGAGTACAATATTCAATTCTGGATGTTATCGGTTAACCGTTTAAATAAACGGTCCATCGTTAAATTCCAGTAGCCTTCCCAACTTTTTGTGATTTTCGTTTTTCTTAATCGGTTAGAGCTTAGGCAATATGTTGCTCTCTGGTTTTAATCGGTTAACCGTTTAAATAAACGGTTCACCGTTTATTTCCAGAATCTCAGTTTAAGCCAAATTTTGCAGAGAATCATTTTCCAATTTAAAATTTAACAGTGATCCATCTTTTATGAATATAATTGGAATGTTTATAAGGCTCTCGTTTATTAAGGAATAGCTCTAACATTTTAATCAAAAACCATTTAAAGTTTGTTATCATCAAAATCAATATTATTAACATATTCATGTTAACAGGTTTCAAGTGTTTGAAAAGATAGTTTGACTTGACCATTTTGTCGTCTTTCAAACGTAGCTTCTATTGTTTGAACTGGTTCAGAGTTTTAGTGTAAATGCTCATAGTTGGCCAACCATTCAAGAGGCATAAGTTTGAGCAATTCTTGTTTCTGGATTTGTTTGGGAATTTGGATGATGGTTGGAATTGTGTATGTGTCTGCTAGTGTTATTAAGGCATCGGATGTAGTGTGTGGTGTGGGAAGATCGAGTGCATGATTCTGTAATCGATACACTATTTGGTAAAAGAGAGTTGCTATCTTTGATGTGGGTGTTTGTTTTGCTCCTTGGAGCTGGATTTGGACCTTAAGGGTCGTGGGAAGGTTGGGATCTTCAAGAGAGAGGTTGAAATTTGGGTAAAATGTTAACAAGACACTACCAGCATGGAGTGTGGTCAGGACGATTCCTACAACAGCATGTTGGTATTGTTTGAACCTGGTGTCTAACAGAGCAATCCTGGCTGTAACAGGTAAACCTTTTCTGCCATGGAGGGTGAGGATCAATCTTACACCGCCAAGGTGGAGATGCGTATACCCTTCTCGTTTCCAATTTGCCACGAGATCTAGGGGTATTTCCAAAGTGACATACTGCTCACTTTGAGAGGCTTGTAAAGCACACTGATATAGTCTAGAAGACTGGATGTATTCTTTTGGGAGTGGTCTTTTGGTAGAGATCAGGGTTCGAATACTTCTGGTGAAAGATGTTTTTTGTCTGTAGAGATTGTAAGGGCTCATGATGGGAAACTACGATTCATTGATTTGGGCAGACTCAGGAATATAGGAATATTCAACAAGATTTTCAATTTTGGAGGCTATGTGTTTTGAACATGATTTTGGAAGAGATAGGGTAGAGGATAGAGAGATATGAGATGAAGACGATGAAGGAGTTGAAATTGAAGATGAAGTTGCTTCCATGTTTAGTTAATCTTCTTCTAGGAGATCAAATAATATTACTTAGAATTATAAATGATACCACTTCTGCATTAGGTGTGTGGCTCTATAATAAACTAAACTCAATCCAACAAAAATGTATTTGCGTGTCGTTATTTCTTTACCAGGCACTCTAACTCTCTTTAAAAATCAGATGCTGATGATTCTTCTATCAAACTTTCCTCAAAATACTCAAGTATTACTTTCTAACTTATCCTCATAGTTTTTTTTTCTTTTTTTTAAAAGGTAAGGAGGGAGGAGGGGGGTGGGCAAGTCCAAATACAATTTTTTTTACCCATTTACCACCCCCATGAATCGAACTCAGGTTTTGGTAGAGACTATAGCTGCACTACAACCAACCCGACTATGCCCTTGGGGGCTTAACTTATCGTCATAGTTAATGTAACTAATAAATAAAATCTCAAAATTCATATAAAAAATTATGAAATTGTCAATAATTTTTACTATATGTTTTTTTAGTCCTTCTAATACTAATGATAATGTTATATTACATTGACATACTTTTTTTCAATTAAAATTTTTAAAAACAAATTAAAGTAGTAAAAACATTTTAGAGTCCTAATGTTTTCAATCTATTCAATAAATATATAATTTAATCATTTTATAAAATAAGTCATTAATTTCAATTGAAAAAAATATAACTCAACTAGGGATATATTTGAAAATAAAATAAAAAACTCTGTTGTTACATGAAATTGATGAAAACATAAGGGCATCTGAAATAGGGACATATATGAAAAAAAATAAAAATGCTATCTTTATATAAATTAATAAAAACACAAGGGTCTTAAATAATTTTTTCTAGTCCAATTGTTGTTCCGCCACCGCCCATCTATTCGTTTTTTAACTTTCATTTATTAAATATTTATTAAAATAAAATAATGTTAGATTTATTTTAAAAATAATAAGATTATATTTATTTATTAAAATTTTATAATTATTTAATAATATTATATTTTTTCTTAACAATAATATTATTGTATTTATAGAGAATTAATATATTATTATATAATATCTTTATTTGAAAATATAAAATTGTTATATTTATTTTAATTTTAATAGTATTATATTTATAATTAATAATAATAAATAATTTATTTTAAGAAAATATTAATTTTCTACTATATTATTAAAATAATATTTCATTTGTCTCATTCTTATCAATAATTTTTAATTTACATACTTGAAATTAAAATTAATAAAAAACTATGATTTACATAATTAATAATTATTATGAATTTATATAATTAAAATTAATAGTAAAATAGTAGTTTGTTTTATATATTTTTTTTTTCACTTTATAATTAAGGAACATAATTATTTTAATAAAAATAAAATTATAATTTAAAATAATTTACTCTTAATCCAAAATAAAGTGAACTCATAAATAAAATTTTAATTCTTATTCCATACTTCCATTTCAGTATAAGTAAAAAATATATCTCACTCCCACTTTAAATTCTCTATCCCAGAATTTCCACTTCTCCAAATTTCACTATAATATAAATAATAAAAATATCTATCTTAATCTAAATATTTAAAATAAAAAATTAAATAAACCTCACGTCGACTTGAACTCACATCCTCAAATTGAGTTTGAGTAGTGGCAAATGGTTAATTTGTTTTAAAGTATAGTTAAATTTTATTATAAAATTTTTTTAAGTAGAGGCGCAAGACAGCGTGCAAATGTTCAATTTTCAATTTTCCAATAGTCTAGCTGAAGTCTTCTGAATCTATTATCGGACCCTAAAATATATTGTCAAGTAAACTACATAAATTGAAAAATGGTATAAAATAAGGGAATTAAAATTGTTTCCGTGAATTCCGTGGCAGCCTGACCTGGGCTTGCTGATGTGGTAAGGTAACGTATGCAGTTTTAATAATAATAATAATTAAATAAATAAAATTAAAAAGAAAAAACAATGTTATTGTTATTATTACTTTGGCGAGAATTGAATGATCTTTGGTATCTTCGTCTCTTGCATCAGTTTCAGTTTGCCTTTTTTTTTTTTTTTTTTTACTTTTTGGGGTTTTCCTGTCAGCTCCAGTTGCAATTCGCAGTCGTAAGTTTCCAATTTTTGTCATCTTATGTGGTCGGAATTTTTTCGAGTATTTTTGTTTTCGATGCTAATGTTAAATTGCTCTTGTTTTATTCTTGAATTGATGAATTTTTTCATTAGGATTTCTGTTTGGTTGCCAAGAAACTAAAACTGAAACTTAAGCTTTATCTTCACTCTGTTGTTATTTTGATTTTCTGAAATTAGACGAGATTTATTTTGATTTTCTGAAATTAGACAAGAGATTATTGAACTGTTTGATAAATAACTCGTTTAGTAGCTACCTATGAAATGCATTGGTATTAAATTGTGAGATTGATATGATAATTACTGATACCTTCTTGTAAGCAGTGGCTTCAAACAGATTAATACAAAAAGCTGGATTGATATTTGTTGCTTTTTGAAGGATTTTGATGGGTTCTTTATTAAGCCGAAATACTTCAAGGGTTGGAGCAACTAAACCTTCTGAGGCTTTGCAGTATGAAACTTGCAAGAGGCAGAGGTTGTTGTCTAGCTTTTTTGACGAAAGTCCACGATTGATTCCAAGTCTTCCTGATGAGATATCGCTTCAGATTCTTGCTCGAATACCTAGAATTTACTACTTGAATGTAAAATTAGTGTCCAGGGCTTGGAAAGCTGCCATTACAAGTTCTGAGCTTTTCAGTTTCAGAAAAGAACTTGGAACAACTGAAGAATGGCTTTATATATTAACAAAGGTTGAAGACGACAAGCTTTCTTGGCATGCTTTGGATCCCTTGGCCGGAAGATGGCAAAGGTTGCCACCAATGCCTAGCATTATCTTTGAAGATGAATTGAGGAGAGGTTCGGCGGCAATCCGGATGTGGAATGTATTGGGATCAACTATTAAAATAGCTGATCTCATAAGGGGCTGGCTTGGGAAGAAGGATGCTTTGGATCGAATGGGATTTTGTGGCTGTTCCATTGGGGCAGTTGATGGTTGCCTCTATGTGTTGGGGGGATTTTCTAGAGCCTTAGCCATGAGAAATGTGTGGCGGTATGATCCTGTTCTAAATGCTTGGAGTGAAGTGAGTTCCATGTCAGTTGGTAGAGCCTATTCTAAGATTGGCATCTTAAACAACAAGCTCTATGCTGTTGGAGGGGTTACAAGAGGTCCTGGTGGACTGACTCCTCTTCAATCTGCTGAAGTTTTTGATCCTTGTACAGGTCTATGGTCGGAGATACTGAGTATGCCTTTCTCAAAAGCTCAGGTGCTACCAACGGCATTTTTGGCTGATTTACTTAAGCCCATTGCCACTGGAATGACATCATATAGGGGAAGGTTATTTGTACCTCAGAGTTTATACTTCTGGCCTTTTTTTGTTGATGTTGGAGGAGAGGTTTATGATCCAGATGTAAATTCATGGGTTGAAATGCCAGTTGGGATGGGTGAGGGTTGGCCGGTGAGACAGGCTGGAACAAAATTGAGCATCACAGTTGAAGGTGAGCTGTATGCACTAGATCCCTCTGGTGCACTTGATAGTGCAAAGATCAAGGTGTATGATTATCATGACGATACTTGGAAAGTTGTGGTTGGGGATGTACCCTTACCAAACTTTACTGATTCAGAGTCACCGTATCTACTTGCTGGTTTACTTGGAAAGCTTCATGTGATAACCAATGATGCTAATCACAACATAGCAGTCTTGCAGGCTGATGTGAAAAATCATTTTGCTTCCATGCCATCTGCTTCATCATCTTCATTCCATGACTGCATAAATGAACCAGCTTCAGGATCAGAAACAGATACATGGAAGATGATTGCCATAAGGAATGCTGGATCCGCTGAGCTGGTTAGCTGTCAAACAATTAATCTTTGATGCTACTGGGTTGCACTCTTTCAATTTTCTTTTTTTCCTTTTCCCCTTTCTCTAGAGTCAATAATAGAAGAGTTTGATATCATAGTTTGTTCTGATTGCTTCTGCGGTCAAATCTTTGACCTTAGAATTGGCAATTAACTTATGATCTATGGCAGACAAGTTTTCCTTTTATTTTTGTATAGAATAGAGAATTAGTCCCGGAAGTTGGGGATATCCAAGTGAGTGTTCTCCAAAGTGCAGTGCAACTATAGCCTCTACCAAAACTCGGGTTTGATTCTTGGGAGTGGTAAGGGGGATAAAAATTGTATTTGAGCTTGCCCAAACCCCTTTACCTTTTTGTTTTTTAAAAAAAGTAAGTTTTCTCTGAAGTGACAGTGACATCATTGATGTAATAGATTATATATATTTTTCTCCAAAATAGATAACAGTCTTTTTCAAATAAAGGACTGAACGCTGTAAGAAAGCCTGTTTTTTCTATGAAGAACACTAAATTAGCACTTGAAAATGTAAGATCATGGTAAACTGTCAGTCTGCTATACTTTTACTTTGCTACTTCAATGAGAAGACAACTGCAACAGCAAGACTAAAATTACATCAGATCTTCAGTCTTCCAAACAACTCAACTTTAGAACATGATGGATTATTTTAGCAGTAGAAAGTATCAGCAACACGGTTTTAAAATAAAATGAGTAATACATTCTCGAAGATGACTTAAAAAACTGATTCATATGTCTCAAACAGCATAAAAGGTTCTCAAACAGGCTAGTAGCAACATCCAAACACATGTAACTGGCTACATTGTCTTACATCACAAACATACTGCAGTACTTCAAGATCCTGATCAGGCCATGACACTTGGCTTTATTCCATAATACATAAAGATAGATGTGAAAGGAACCGTAAAGGTTATTACAACTATCAGAAAAGGGCTTCCAGCCTCCTCGAGGCTTCGAGGATGCTTTCCCGATGCCCAAAACCACTAATTCTTATGTATTCTTCACCACCTGGACCAAATCCAGAACCTGGAACAGTTGTTATATGAGTTTTCTCAAGAATCTCAGCAAATACATCCCAAGATTTCCTACCCGGAAAATGTGCCCATACGTAGGGGGCATTTATGCCGCCATAGACCTTTATACCGAGGGAAGCAAGAGTGTCAATCAGTATCTTTGTGTTCTCCTTGTAGTAGTCAACCACCAAATGTACAGCCTGAGAAAATTTCAAACAATGAATATACTATTCATCCTTCTTGTCATAAGTCAAAGTACAAAATTATCAAGGAGATTTAATCAATCACATGTCAAAATTCTAGAATTCCAATTATTTATGTTTTCCGACCATGGCTTGGCAATCATTTAAAGTAATTCTTTTGCTTGCTTTAAACAATTCTATAGATTACTGATGTAGCTTGAGGAAGAAAAACTTGATGCTGTCCATAACTACTAGGACACTTTCATTCCAAGGAATTTTTTCGTCAAGGACAACAGAAAAGCAAATTACAAGTTTGTAAAGATATATCATTGCTTCCTGCTTCAAGAAGCTAACTGAAGAGAGTATCTATTCTGCACTTCTTCCATTAATACCCATAGAAATAAATCCAGAAAATTTCCAGTCGACAATTTTCTACTGACAGTCTTAAGGTAGTGGATGAAGGTAGTAATATTGTGGATAGCTCTATAACTTCAACAGAACAAACTATAAATTGGCTGTCCGAATTTAAAAAACGAATTCTTTTTTTTGGAAAAAAATAATAAACACTCAAGTACCCATTGAAGCCCAAATCTAGGAGCTGAAAAGCTGCTTCTTACCAGAGAAGCTGCACTGTGGCTTCAAAAAAATGAACTAGGATAAGCTAAAGTAGACAGCAGGGACAAATGATGCAGATTGGTCACAGGCCTAGCACTAACCACGAGCACAAACATAAGTGCATTGTATGTGCATGCATATACATATCGAACACTAATGCAATGACAAGTTAAAGACAACAGCTAAAACTAATTTGATTTTGCAGTGCGTTCCCATATTTAAACTTACCTCCAAACCCTCCGAAGAAAGACATGCTAAACCACCAGCCTGTGCTATATTCGATGCTCCATTAAAGCAAGTACATATAATGCGATTGAAGTCATTTATGACAGGGAACCCACTTGAAAATAAGAGTTCTTCAGGAACTACTGTCCAACCAAGACGCACGCCTGTAAACCCAGAAAATTTGGAGAAAGATGAAATTTCGATTGCAACCTGAATGATAAAAATTAAAGTTATAACGGAGAATTATTAAAGTTATAACGGAGAAGAAAGCATTTTTCTGCATACTATTCAATGCTGAGCATGCAATTGATGACTCGTCCAAGCAGATGATAATCAATAGGGCATATGTCTCAACCAGCCAAAAGCAAGTTACCTACTTGATAATTATGGTGGGTGGCTGAGCTGGACTAAAGGTATCATAATTGTGCAAGTTCATGTTTTCTAGATTTCACCTCACCCAAAGGTGAAAGAGATCAATGTGTTTACCTTTAAAAAATGGCACATGGATTGATTCTGATATGAAAAAGACAGACACAATAAGATCAATGTGTTTATCTTTATAAAATGGCAGATGGACAGCTTCTGATATCACAAAGACAAACACAATACTGGATATGAACATCTAACACAGTGGTCAAAATCCGCAACTACTTAGCCAGATGGCATACAATGGAATTTACCTCTCTGGCACCAGGAATTTCGTAGATAGATCTTGGACAACCATCTGTAACATAAGCTGCATATGCGGAGTCAAAAATAATAATCGATCCATTGTTCCTTGCAAACTCCACAAGTTGCTCTAATTGGTTTTGGGTTGCTGCATGACCAGTCGGATTATTTGGAGAGCAAAAGAAGATTATGTCTGTTCTGCTAGTGCCTTTTAAGTCAGGAAAGAAATTATTTCCTGGTCCGCATTCCAAATATTCAATATTACAGTACTTCCCAACTTCATCTTCTAAATCACCAGCCTGACCGACTATAACACTCGAGTCTATATAAGCCTGTCAGAAGCAAATCTTCATCATCAAAAACCTCAGTGCCATGACCAGGGTATAAATACAAACCAGGGAAACAAATTACAAATAACTGTTATACAAACCAGTGAAACAAATTACAAATAACTGTGTGGCTTAGGTGATCATATCTAGCTCGTATTGTGAGTTAATATTCTGCCAAAGAATAAACAAATCTACCAAATCATGTCAAAAGGGATATAGAACGGAAGAAAATGTATGAAGAAACACATTTAAATATCAAGGATGTCTCCAAAAGATTGGATTCCCTTTTTCTTGTCTGTGTTCTAGAAGCATATCAGAATTGGGTTCCAATCTTACAAGGTTTTTTAATTACGCAACCAAAAAAGTAGAACTAAAATCACTTATGGAAAGAAAAGACAGAGAGAGAAAAAGAATAAAGAAAATAAAATAAAACAAAAAAGAGGAAAGAGAGAGAGGTAATTTAAAATAACTGGTATTCACTTATGCCATTTTCTTATCAGTAAGGGCATTTAAAAGTTTAGTTTACTTTGAGGAAACAATAAGAGAAAATTTGTGTTTATATATTTAAGATGTCTCTGAAAAACTGGGATTCCTTTTTCCTTCTGTATGATCTAGAAGTATCTTGGAATTTTCCTTCTGTATGTTCTAGAAATATTTCATGGTTCTGTTCCAAAGACAAATCATCGTGGGTTTGCACACTTGAAATATTACAAGGTTTCTTAAATAAACAACCAAGAAAGTAGAAGTAGATTCACTTTTGCAAGGAAAAATAACACAAAGGAAAGAGAGAGAGGGAGAGAGAATTTAAAAGAACTGGCATTCATTTATGAGATTCTCTTGATCTATAAAGATATCTAAAAGCTAGGGTAGCTTTAGGAAACTAAAAGAGGAAAATTGTTTGTTGATTTGTTTCTGTAGTTTGAGGAAACCAAAAGAGCAAAATTGTTTATCAATTTGCTTATAGTGAAAACTAGAAATGGTGAAGAGTTTGAGTCATTCAGAGCATAGTCTCAAGCTCTAAGTGTTGTGGACTCCCTTAATTCTCTTCAAATAAATCTAATATCAATATGCTAGATTTTATGCTAGTTTATTTTAGTTTGTCCCACGTGTAAACCTCTCATTTAAAGGATTCCATTGGCCTTTCCCATGCAACAAAAAATACTTATTACTTGCTACAAGAATGAGTGATAAGTGCATATTTTCTCTATATTTTATTATTAATTTCTCCATCTTTTTCTTGTTTTGGTCTTAAATATTCTAATTATTTTAGTTAATTCTTAATTTAGTTATTTTGTTAAATTATATTTTATTATGTTAAATTTTTATCTTAATTTTTATAGAGAAAATAGGAAGAGGAGTTGGCGGAAGACAAGTGAGCAAGGCCACAGCTGGCCACTTCAATTAATCTCCATGACTGGTTTTGTCAACTCTTTTATTCTCAATTCAATTATATTACGCTAGATTTTCTATTTGGTTGAGGGTGAATTTAAAACCCTAAACATGATATATAATTAATATTTAATTTCCATCATTCAATTTATTTAATTGAAATTGTTTATATTCTTTTATAATTAATGTTTATAATTTTACTCGTCTTCTTTGAGTGGCTAATTAGATAGGATTTAAATAATTTTACTGCTAGATTGAAACACTTGATCCGTTATTGTCATGATATTTTAATCATTAGTAGCAAATTGGAATCAGTGATTATAATTGGAGAACGTAACCTAGGGTTTATAATTTTACTCGTCTTCTTTCAGTGGCTAATTAGATAGGATTTAAATAATTTTACGGCTAGATTGAAACACTTGATCCGTTATTGTCATGATATTTTAATCATTAGTAGCAAATTGGAATCAGTGATTACAATTGGAGAACGTAACCTAGGCTAAAAAATCTAAACTTGTGTTTTTATTACCTTGATCAACCTAAGATCTTTCTCTACTTAATGCTTCCATTATCTTAAATTTAGAGATCTTGTTTTAAATTATTTAATGGTTAGAGATTAGGTGAAGAACTTGTTTTACCTAACAACATATTAAGGAAAGATAGAGAGTAACGGAGCTTATTGATGATAGAATTGATATATTGATTATGTGCATTTTTTGTGGTGGCGAATGATCCTTTAACCAAAGTTGTCATTATTATTATTTCTTTTTCCTTTAATTAGCGTTTCTATTAAATTATTATCTTTGTAGCTTTAGTTTCTTTATTTCTTGCCATTTAGTTAAAAATTCATAAAACCCCTTTTATTTATAGTTGGCATTTTCTTTAGTTAGATTAATTTATATTTTTAGTTTTTATTATTATTATTATCATCATTTTAAGTCCTTGTTTTAGAGTTGATAATAAATAAAACTAGCATTGTCTCCGTGGAATCGATCATTACTTGCTCTATATTAGTTGTTTATATCATTAGTAAGGTTTTAAATTTGGTATACCCTAACGATACTACCAATGAGAACGAAGTAAGTTGCATCAAAACATTTGATTCATGAATAATGCCCAAATTCCTATGGCTTTAGGACCAAACAACTATTTGCCAGAAAGTAGGTTACTAAGATTTTGGAGCTTAATGAATTGTTTTCAACAGATCTCTACTTCCTGTATAACCAAAATCAAAGGCAAGCATAAAGCATTAAGAACTAAAGAAAAGAAGATAGAAGTCTCTGAACAGTTAAGGTCAGGCATCTCTAATTCAATAATCTGAGCTGTTAGGATATTAGACATCCTTTACTTAGCTACGACCATGAAAAGTACATGAAAAGCATATAAATAGAGATTATAATTATATGTACGCACGTGTTAAATACCCATACCCATACACATATATAAGACTAAGGTGAAGAGAAGAATATTACTGGAAATGATGGATCTTGAGCAGCTACTGTTACATTGGAACCTAAAACCAGCTGCATATACGGAAAGTAATCAACATTCAAGCTTTTTGCAGTAAACTAAGATGAAATATTTTTTTCTAGACTTTTTGAAAAATTTAAGCCGGATTTTGTAAAACCATCTGCAACTGGAAAAAATAAAAATTATACATAATATGTATTAAACTTGGAATAATTGAATACCAGAAGGCGAGCAATATCACACTGTGATCCATCTGATACAAAAACTTCACTTTCTTTCACTAGTACATCTTTATAGTGTGTTTCTGCTATTGCTTTCCGTAATTCCTGCTATTCACAACCAGAAATTAAAATGCCACAGAATATATCTGATACAGGATAAAAACATTGTCTCAGTTGAAATATGATACATATAAAGAGAGTCAGGAAACAAAACTTAATCAAAACTGAATTATCATGCAAATCGGTGTATCTAAAGGCTGATCTATTTCTGCAGAAATTTGCAGCATCAAGTTTCTAAAATTAAAAAGTGAAACTTTTATAGGTCCTGGTAATATAACCATTTCAACAGAAAACACTCAATGAGTTGACTTACCAGCTGAATTCATCAGCCTGGCAAACATAATTGAAAACAAATAGGATAGCATATAAGGGACTACTGTTGCTGCAAATCCACAATACTTGAAATGTTTTAACGAAGATGAGTCCGTGATGTACAATAGGAGGGAACACTGTAGAAGGGAGGAAAGAATAAAGAGCAGAAATTCGGGTTGAGGAGTAGAAAAGAACTAGAGAGGTGAGAAGAACAGAGAGGAAGGGGATTGAATTACCTTTTTGTGAGAGTTGTAGAAAAAATCTACTATCACTAATCAAGCTTCTTTTGAAAATAATGTAAAATGTTTACTTATAACGGTCGTCTTAAACAGCAGTCAGCCAAAACTAATTGAATAACAGAATTAAGTTATTCCAAACCAACACAATTGAGTAACCCCACTTGAACTCTGAAAAGTAATTCTACTAAGCTCTGATACAGAATAAATCCTAACCATAATTAAAATTGTATGTTGCATCAATATGATTTCAAGAAATGAAGTAAGTCCAGTACTATAAATGCTAGATACATGCTTGTTGAACTGACAAACAACATGAAACTGCCAAAACAGGCTTTCTGGATACCTTGTTCCCTTGTTCAGCTCCATATCCTCTGTAACCTTCGGCTGTTGCAAGGGCACGAGCATACTGCACAACAAAAGACTAGTGAACAATTATCTTTCAACAAAACTCAAGCAATAATTGTCCCTTGTAACACAAAAGTGGATGCCAAAAGTCATTGCCTCCTACATTGCCATCCAAGGAATAGAACTATTGTACAACAGAAAAAAAGGAAAAGAAAAATATGAATTTTCATTGCATTGAATGATTTTCTACATTATACTCTTGCATGAACTTGTGTATGAGTATTTTATTATACTATTTTTTCTCCATTTTACATGTAGACAAGTAAGATTCGCCCCCCCCCCCCCCCCCCCCAAGTTTGTCTATCCTTGTATGTATGACAATTTAAAGGAGGATGGTATCAACTTTATTGGAAAATGGCAGGGACCATTATATTTTATCATGTTGATTTACTACATATATAAATTACTTGCTCAATATGGATGATTTATTTTTTTTTTGTGACAACCCAGACTCTCTCCTGCACTAACTTGGACGATGGGTCCGCGCATGCCAGGCCCTAAACTGGGGGTCAGTCAGGCGCTCTAACCCTATGACCCATGAGACAACAAAGGGTGGAATTTTAAGCTCACCAGAAGGATCAAACCTGAGACTTCGATAGAGCAAAGCACTGGATCACAAGCCCTTAATCAACTGGGCTGCCCCTTTGGGGGCGCTCAATATGGGAAGAATAATTCCTGGAAAACCTGCCTGTGTACAATAGTCTTCTTTCACTAGGTAATTCTCCAGCTTCTCAATTAAGCAAACTAATATAAAACATAATCTATATGTTATCACTGTTTACCAGACCTATTTTCCCTTTATTCTCAATATGGCTTTGAATAACCTCATTCCAAGCTTTGTCTCAATGATAGTGACTTGGTGACATAAAGGTTAAAGAAAATACAGGGATAAAACTAGGCAAGCTATCCAATTAAATCATCCATTCTAAAGTAAGAAAATATTTTATCAGAACTTGACTGTAAAATATATGCCCATCTGACTTTAACTAAGGCTGATTTGGGATCTTAATGAGCTTTGAGCTGAATACTGATCTTAAAATAAGCAGAGAGATAAGATAGTAAGACAAAAAAAGTTCAGTATGCAAAACTTACATTAGCCATGCTCATAGAAATGTTGTCTGGTATAGGCTGTGTAGTATCACCTATCCCAAGGCTTATGACCTTTGCATTGGGATACTTCTCAAGGTGTTGAAGTTCACGCCGAGCAATCTAATTCAAGCATCCATTATTGTTTAGTGAAGAAAAGGCATAATAAACCAAGACATCAGTTCAGAGGTAACAGAATAATAAGATAAACCAACTAACAGAATTAATAGTTAATTAAAGGCCAAACAGAGGTTCAACCAAGGAGGCAGAAGATCTAGTGCTATATGAATTGATATGATCAGAGAAGATTAGCATGTTTCAATCAACCAAAACTACTCATTGTGAAACCTGGAGAAACCACAATTGCCTACTCATCATCTATTTAACAGGAAAAACTTAAGGAATAGAAAAATCTTTGAGGATCCTGCTGTGCACCTAAGGGAGGGAAAAGAGAAAATCAAAAATCATGAACATGAGTGAAATTTGTATTCAAACTTAAAAAAAGAAAAAAAAAGTTATGGTAGGTTTACAGACAGCACCTCTGTAAACAGATAGCCATTACGCAGCTTCTCCAAATTGAAGTTTCGGTGAACCTTCGTGCAACGACCTATCATTCCACAATTAAGTTATGGGAGAAAAAGATTGTAGCTAAAGCATAAAGCAGCTAGAATGAGAAAAAGGAGTATAGAAAAAAAAATGGCTTGAACAAGGGATGATTGATGTATGCACATACCAACCCCCTCCTTCCGGACTGTCAAACTGTGTAACAAAGAGCAGCAAAATAACAAAAAGAAATTAGTGGAATAATATCAAAAACAATCATTTTTGCAGGAACAAAGGAGAGTAAATATTAAAGTCCGAAAACAATTAAAATCCTAAAATCTTCCTATATCAGTAAGTAAGAATGCATGGATCATAGCATTGAAATCATAGCAGTACCTGGGCTGGACCATCCTAGGCTGCAAGGAAGTACTATAGGACAGAGAATTAAATGTTAATAATTTGTTCATTTTTTGTAATGATTTTTTTTTCCCCAAAGACAAACTTATGTCAGGTACTCTTTCAATGCGAGATGAGTAGTAGCAAGGACACTACACAGCAACATCGAGAAATATATAGACGCCTACCACAGTTCAAACAGAAGTCACTCTCAACTTAGATTTTTTAGATGTTAAGGAAGTGATCCATGAAATTTTTCTGCAGTAGTTAGTCCTTGGAAGCAAACACATGTGAGTTTTGATCTGTTCACACCACATGTCGGAGCCAATTCATTTCTCGACTATTGTAGTTGGACTAATGAATCCATTTCATCCTTTAATTGTAAATTAACAAAAAAGACAAATGTATTTTCCACGTGTCCACCTAATTGCTTCCTTTTGTGATATTCTCTTGACTTCGGAAGTGCATGGAAATTGATTAAATCTCTGTTTAAAACTACTACAAATCCTCTAAAGTCCAAAAGTCCTTTGGAAAGGGAAGAAAAGCATCCGCTCAATCAAAAACATTTCAACATAAGGTACATTTTCTTGTCTTTCGACCAAGAAAGCTCCTGTAACCAGTTACCTCTGGATTTGGACATTCTATAACCTATGCCAGGTCATGAACACAATATGCACAAATATGGGCAGTGGACCACTTTCAAAATGAAGAAAGATAAAGTTCACTCACAATTACAATGCTGTAACAATATTCAGTGCAACCTTAAGGGTAACCTCAATCTATTGATTTTAAGACCGGAAGGCCTGTTGATGCCAGTGTAACCTTAAGAGTAACCTCAATCTACAAAGTCATATTAAGAAACACAATCTAGGCTAGAAAAAGCATTAATTGGAATTGTTACGTGAACATGTGGGTTAGTCAGTTCTTTCATCAAACAAATGCATGTGAAAGAAAATTCTGACTAAGTGCACGACCAGTAGATTGTAAGCACATACCTACTTCCACTATTACAAAAGATCAAAAATATTCTAACCAACCTCCACTTGCAAAAACATACATTGATTTTAAAAATTTTGAATCTTCAAATCTTTTAAATATTTCTTCTAGCTAGAGACATGCCAAAGTTTCCTAAAAGAAACGTTCTCATTTTCTTAATTACCAAGAATCTTCCGAACATCTAAATGTAATCTACCAGAAATTTCCAATATTGACTAAACCAATGTCAGTTTTGAGTCTTTTGACTAAAACATGTCAATAAGATTACAAAGAACCTCCGGCCTCAGCATGCCCAGTATCAGTGGAAAAAGAAACACCTAGCTACCTTGACCTTTAAATAAAGTAATACAGCACATTCGACATAGAATTGATGTTCAACAGAAAAAAAAAATGCTGGAAAGAAAGAAACTGCATTGAAAACGACTTTCCTGGTATGAACGGACTGAAGAAACTTACTATTTCAAATATCAACTAGATTACATACGAGTAAACTCCTAACTTAATCAGAAACAATGTCAACCCCATAAATAATAAGTTAACAAGATTTAGTTTTTAGTACCAAATTTTGACAAACCTTATAAAAAAAAAAAATTGTTGGTTGATCTTGAGTTCAAAGGACAGCCACTGAAAATAAATACTATTGTTTGACAGAAAACCAGAAGCATAGCACAAGAGATTTTGGAGGTTGACTGAATATCTAGTAATTATTTTTTTAAAGAAGCAATGTGATTGTTAAAGGAACAAGAATATATTATACATGTATACACAATAAAATCAGTCAAAGTCAAGAAAAAAATAACAAGATATAAACACCTAACGCATAAGCCAAGCCGGCCCTTGAACAAATAATACAACGCAGGCAAGTTTAGAGGGAAAAAAAT
The DNA here is from genome assembly GCA_039657385.1 of Citrus x changshan-huyou. Classification (NCBI taxonomy): domain Eukaryota; kingdom Viridiplantae; phylum Streptophyta; class Magnoliopsida; order Sapindales; family Rutaceae; genus Citrus; species Citrus x changshan-huyou. The sequence goes on from CM077549.1 coordinate 13,729,134, forward strand.
AAATAAAATGAAAAATAATTTTATTCTAACGTCAGAATGCATAGCAAGTATACGGTACCTCTGGGTTCGCCAGCTTTGTGCCCAAAAGAGATCTACAAGCTAACAGTAAAACCATTGTAATTAATGGAGCATGGATCGTATTCTTAGTCATTAACCAACACTCCCTGCAGGGCAGTGAGGACACCTCTGCACTCTGCATTGGATTCGACCAAACTCCAATTGAATTGGAGTGTTAGAGTTGGCTTTTTTTCTCCCCAAATCATTTAAATTTAATTATGAATTATTTTAAGTAATTTTTTTAAATTTCACGACTCTATTGCTCAGATTTTATAACATTACTCTACATCGAAAAATAATGATATTTCCAATTAAACTGAAATTAGTTTATGTTAAGTTTTATATATACATACCAAATTTTACTCTCTTTAATATTTAGAATGTCTACTCCACTTAAATAATTATTAAAATTAATTTACATTAAATTATATATAATATTGTTTTCTATCATTTTTAAAAGACATCTATTTTACTCAGATTTTAAAAGAGAAAATATTACCCTTAATTATTTTCTATAACTGAGAAAAGAATTTAGCCCCCACAATGCATCGCTACCCTCACAATCGGCCACTCATCTAAAGGCAAAATAGTTTGCCCTTTCTTTCTATTTAAGAATTGTTTATGTGCGATACAAGCTTGGAATTCCAACCATTAAAGCTGACAAAATAGACCATCAGTTGTAATTGTATCATGTCAAATTTAAGATGAAATAAATATGATCTATTTAATAATTGCATTAAAATATTAAGACCATAACTTAGTACGAAAAAATAAGCACGGACCCAACACGGTCCATTTAATAATCATATATTTGTATCATCTAACAGAAAACAAGCCACTGAAATATAAAAAAAAAAATACATATTTCAAAACATTAAAGATGGTTTTTTTTTGTCTTCTAATATATTAAAGTTGGATGTATATATGGCAATTTAGGTTTTATCTATTAGTGGTAATTAGTCTTTTTTCTCAAAATTTTATATAACTTAATTCTAAAAGTATTCTTAGAAATCTTTTTAGATGCCAAAAGGGTCATATCTTAATGAGTCATTTTTCCTATCAATTATGTATTTAATAATCATATCATTAATCATGTAAATGAGTTAAAAACTTGAACCCTAACTCAATATGAAAAAAATTGTATAGGCTTGAACTAAACTCATTTAATAATCATGTTAAATTTGATGACTCCAAACTCATTTATTTATTAATGTCATGTTCGTATTAGATCATCTTGTTGTGTCAAAATTAGCTAGCTCTGCCAATTATACACTTCTTGTTTGAAGAGTATTGTGTCACGGCATGAGTTTATTACTAAGCAACCCGTGCAATATTTAGACAACTTTAGTACAAAAATTGTTAAGTAAGCCTATCAAACTTCCCAAACTAGCCAAGTAAAGATACTTGCAAGAAAACTAAAGAGAAGAGAGAGTAAAATAGTCAAAGAGAATTCTATTATTCGCAAAAAAGAATACAAGAAAGCTTTACAAAGTATGCATGAGTCACTAGGTGGATGGTGTGGTGTTGAGCAAAGTGGCGGGTGCCTTCCCTTATTTATAGAGGGGCTTGCTTAGGTCTATAGTCTTCCGCACAAGTTGCCTAAATATCCACTAGGTTCAAGAATACATACGTATAGAATTATCTAGATATTTACGTGTGCTAGTGAGTTGTAGAGATTTCTAGAATCGGGTCGAGATTGCTTTAATTTGGACTATCCATTTGCTAAGCGCACCACGGTTCACTAATTGTACGAGGCGGCCCACTGCTGAACGCACCACGCTACTGCATCCCGCCTTTGGGCGGACTTTTACTGAGCAAACCATGCATGCTAATTTAACCTCCATTGGTGCCAAATTTGAGCCGCCCGCAATAGTTGTATCACTTAGATTGAAAGACGGGGTCTATCCCACAATTTTTTTTTTGTAATTAAGTTATTCTCATACTTTTTTTTTCTATTTGTGATTATTTTTTATATGAAAGTTACTTAAAAGTGAGGCAATTTGAACCCATAAATTTTTCCTTGTCCCACTTTTAATAAAATTCTTTATTACTAAAATTGCACTTATTCACTGACATGTTATACAAATGATTTTCTTTTTTTTTTCACAAATGGGAGAAATTGTTAATTGAAATCACTATCTTCTATTTATCTTATTTATTGTTGTTTTCATAATTTTATGAACAAAATACAAACCAAACACTAAAATCAAACGGAACAAACCAAATTAATTCAGTTTAATTTGGTTCGTTTTATAGTTTAGATTGATTTAGTCAAGAAATTTTACTTTGTTTATTCAGAGAAAAACAATATAATAGTAATATACTATTACTACAACAACAATCTTGAGTTCATAAATCTATAAATAATAAACAATATTGTTTCAACCAATTTTTTGCTCTTCCTAGTAGTGCAGGCTGAGGGGCATTGGAGATTTGTTTGATTCAAGGATGTTTTGTAATTAAGTTATTCTCATAATTTTTTTTTTTCATATTTGTGACTATTTTCGATATGAAAGTTACTTAAAAGTGAGGCAATTTGAACCCATAAATTTTTCCTTGTCCCACTTTTAATAAAATTCTTTATTAATAAAATTGCATTTATTCACTCATTTGTGATATAAAAGACTTTTTTTTTCAAAAATGGGAGATATTGTCAACTGAAATCACTGTCTTCTACTTATCTTATTCCTTGTTGTTTTCATAATTTTTTGAACAAAATACAAACCAAATACTAAAATCAAACGGAACAAACCACATTAATTCAGTTTAATTTGGTTCGTTTTATAGTTTAGATTGATTTAGTTCAAGCAATTTTACTTTATTTATTCAGTGAAAAACAATATAATAGTAATATATTATTACTACAACAACAATCTTGAGTCCATAAATCTATAAATAATAAACAATATTGTTTCGACCAATTATTCGCTCTTCCTAGTGGTGCAGGCTGAAAGACACTAGAGATTTGTTTGATTCAAAGATGGTGTCATGGTGCCCCGAATAGGTTAAGTGTGGTAAGGAAGCTTGAAAGACTTTGAGGGGCTCGGGGAGACCAAGGATCTTTTAATAGGCTCACGGAGTCCTCATGGAGCTCACGGCAGCCTCGGGAAGCTCTAAGGATACTTTTGAAGGAGCACAAAACATACACAAAGGGTAAATATAAACAAAGGGTAAATATAAAGAACGCATAAGATTTACTTAGTTTGGCCTATGGCCTATGTCTATGGGGAGCGTCTCAACAACACATCCAATCCGTAAAATATATTATTACATGGGGTCCATTACATGAAAAGCGATAAAGAACATAAAAAATGTTTCTAGTGCTTATTCTTCTTCCTTGGTTCCTTGAGAGAAACTTTTGATTCGTTCTCCTTGATACTTATGAGGAGTTCTTACGTGTGGAGGATAATATGTGGCTAGTTTGATTATATTTGCCATGGAGAAGTTGATGAGTAGTGGTTGCCTCTTAAAAAGATGAAGATTCAAATGCAAGGTGAGGAAGACAATCTCTTTGTGGAGAGATGAATAATAGAGATGGGGACCCATATGGTGTATAATATAAAGTCGCAATAGCTCTAAGTTTGAAATAGATAATGAGCTTTTGGAAAAGTGAGAGAGGTAAATGACCTTTATTTTTTAGAGAATGAATAATATAAACTAGATAGAGAGAGATTTAAAAGGGAAGAAGTTTGCCAGACCTTTTAGTTAGGTTTAAGCTTAGTTTGTATAATAGCACTACTGAGGGCACCCTTAGGTCTCTCAAGACACGTGATAGAACCTGATTGGTGGCGGCCCTCCTTATGTAGGGGCATTTGTGTAATTTTTAATTAAAGTTTAAATATTCAAAGCCCTTTTAAATTTTCTTGTATGACATGTGGCAATTTTTCATTAAAGTATCTTTTTTTTTTACATAATAATTATGTACTTCCTCTCTAGATGGCACGTTCTGGTCTATCTTGACATTTAGGAGGAGAGTCAGGCACCTTGTGATTTTTTTTATGGTAACACGCCTATTTATCCCCTAGGGACTATTATTCCGTACAATAACAACTGGAGAGTGTTGGGATAAGCTTAAACCACAAGATAAGGTCTGTATTCCCTCCTTCTTAGTTAGTGATCGCATATTAATGATTCTTAAGGTTACTTTAAGTTGGATGATTCTTATTAAGGACTTTATCATGTCCTTTAGTGTCTTAGTAATTGATTAAAAGAAGTTTACCTTAGTAAACTAGGAAGCAACTTCTGAACCAAAGAGTATCCTAGGCATACTTCGATGTTTCTCGTTTTGTTTTATTCCCTTTATAACTTCTTTTCAGTCCTCAGATTGAGTTTCTTTCTATGATCCTCCTAAGTTACATGCATGTAACTTAGCATTAGTCTTCTTTCTAAGGATCATTTGTGGATCTCGAGGACCTTTTTGCAGCCCAACGATTCTACCTACTTGATGCTTCCTTTAGATATCTTTTTCATCATTGACATGTATTCTTCCATCATTAGCCTAAATTTAACCATTAACAATACCTACTAGTCTTCTTTAGCGAAGAATGAGGCAAAAAATAATATTCTATTTGAGAACAAGTGTTGTCCTTTTATTTTCTGTCTGTTAGTCCACATGGCACTTTTAAATTGTCCTAACCAAATTTATCCACCAACAATAGCCCCCAAATTTCCTTTATTAGTGCCCTTACTTCCTTCAAGAGATAGGTGACGTTAGAGAGGATCTCTTGTGAGGTTTCCCTAAAAATGGCTGCGTTGGAAGGATATTTTACGTGGACCCTCAAGGAAAGGTGGCATAGAAGGGATCCTTATAAAATGGTGATGTTATGTGGATTTTAGATCCCAAGAAAATGTATCATTAGGAGGATCCATGGGAAAAGGTGTTGTAGAGGGGTCTCTTTCATGGATCCCAAGAAAAAGGCGACATTTGGAAGATCTTTTCATAGATTCTTAAGAAAAAGTGATGTTGAGGGTCCTTTGGGATCCTCGAGAAAAAGGTGGCGTTAGGAAATCCCATGGAAAATATGGTGCTTGAAGGATCCTTTGTGTAGATTCCCTAAAAAAAGGCTACGTTGAGGATCCCTCGGAAAAAAAAGTGACATTTCGAGATCCCTTGTTAGGATCTTTAAGGAAAGGTGACATAAAAGGGAAATCCTTTTCATGGATCCCTAGGAAAATGTAACATGAAGATCCTTAGGATCTTCGGGAAAAGGTGATGTATGGAGATCCTAGGATAAAATAACATTGGGGGGGGGGGGAGGGGGATCCACGGGAAAAGGCAATTCCCGTGAAGCATTAGTCTCTATCACCTCCTGCTTCCTCAAAGGAGACAAAGAGATATTGTTGAAAATGAATTTTGAACTAATAAGTTGGAGACACTCATTAAGAGATGAAGAGGGAACACTGAGTAGAAATGACGCTTCGGCTCTATTAAAGATCTTTGAGGAAGGGGGAATGGACTTGCAGGCTCTAAGAATAAACTAATGTCAACCTAAACATCTTAAATCTTAAAAGATATTCCCTTGTTTTCTGTTAGTTAACCATAAGAGCTATAAAGGATATGATATGGCCTCCACCAAGAATCGCTCATTTTAAGAGAAACTCAAGAGTCACCAACAAGTACTTGCTAACTTAAAATGAGGAACCCATAAACTTCGGCTTTTGCCACAAGCTTATCTCGACATTTTCCAACTACCATCGTCTAAAAATGTGGCTCTAAGGAGATCATTGGGCGTGATCCGCCGACAAAAATCAAAGAGCACTTGACTTTTTTAAGCTTCCTGAGCGTCCAATAAAAGCGTGTGACCTGGAAAGAGATCCTAATGCCTACCAAACTTTAGAAGCCACTAATCGAGGAGCCACATATGGCCAACACTAAAAAAACTCAATGGCTCCAATATTTAAACAATGTGCACAAGGTAGGAGGGAGCCAATAGGCTCACACCATGTATCTGATTAGACCAAGGACATTTTGAGGGGTACTTTTACATATTAAAAGGTCAAGGTAAAAAAGAAAAAAGGACTTTTCGCTCACTTTCACCATCATTATTTTGAACCACTTAACTGTTTCTTTAATCTTTGAGCCTCCAAGTGACGCCTTCATCCATTTTAGTCACTGCACTCATTTAACTATTAAAGTGTTGTTGCTGTCCACTGCTAGCACCACCTCTAGTGACTATTTTCTATTTTAGGTTTCGTGCATCCTAATCAACCTAAAAATAAAGCCTTTTTATTTAATGTTTTAACTCACAAAAGATGGGCTAAAACATTTAGCACCACCCTACAAAAAACTAATTGAAAACTCTATTTTTTTTTTATACTCTAACTAGGATTTATCTTCATAAAACAATTACCTTTTTCTTATAATATGGTGCAGAAAGCACAAAGTAGTAACAACACCACAAGCAAGTACTCATGAAGAAAGTAAAAGAGTTCTACAACCAAGCAAGCCTTGAAAGAGTAAAAGCCACAGCTCCAGTCGAAGATGCAAACTGTGAAAAGAAGCCTTCACTTACAAAGAAAGATTTGAGGTGATCGTTATCAAAAGCGTATGATCCATGCTTCAAGTCAACCTTAATCGTTGTTCTTGTCAAAATAACATCATCATGGCATCAATGGTGAGTCAACGTATGGTAAGATGCTATCTTGTTGAAATCTCTTAGAAAAGACCAAACTTAATGATAATGTAAACAATGAGCTTATTTCTGTGGAATACCAGGATGTTTAAGGTTCTAAAAGCCATAGAAAAGCACAAGAATAGGTAGAAGCAAGTTGTCTACAGAAGAAATTATGAACAAGGCACTTAATCTCTTAAAGAAAGGGAAAAGTAAAGAGCTCTTAGGGCAATGAAGCACCATAAAAAGGAAGAAGCATGCCATACGTAACTTCACCACGAAAAAAAGGTTGTTCAACTTTCTAAACTAATTAAGAGGAATTTGAATAATCTTATTTGATCTCTTAGAAGAAGATTCCTCAACCATGGAAACAAACACATCTTCAACCTCTACATCATCTTCATCTCATATTTCTCTTTCTTCTACTCTCTCTCTTCCCAAATCATGCTCTAAACACATAACCTCCAAAATTGAGAATCTTGTTGAATATTCTTATATTCCAGAATCTGCTCAAATCAATGAGTCTTGGTTTCCTATCATGAGTCCTTACAATCTCTACTAACAGAAAACTTCTCTCACTAGAAGTATCTGAACCCTCATCTCCACTAAAAGACCACTCCCAAAAGAGTATATTCAGTCTTCTAGGCTGGATCAGTGTGCTCTCCAAGCCTCACAGAGTGAACAATATGTCACTATAGAAATACCCTTAGATCTCGTCGCCACCTGGAAACGAGAAGGGTACACACACCTCCATCTTGGTGGTGTACGATTAATTCTCACTCTCCATGGTCGAAAAGGCTTACCTGTTATAGCTAGAATTGCTCTCCTAGACACCAGGTTCAAGGAGTACCAACACGCTGTTATTGGCACCGTTCTGACAACTCTCCATGCTGGCAGTGTCTTATTAACCTTTTACCCAAATTTCAACCTCTCTCTTGAAGACCCTAATCTTCCAACAACTCTTAAGGTCCAGATCCAACTCCAAGGAGCAGAACAAACTCCCACATCAAAGATTGCAACCCTTCATCATCAAATAGTGTATCGATTACAAAATCATGCACTAGATCTTCCCACACCATACATAACTTCTGATACCTTGATGATATTGGCGGACACAGACACAATTCCAACCATCATTCAAATCCCCAAACAAATCTAGAAACAAGAATTGCTCAAGCTCATGCCTCTTGAATGGCTAACCAACTATGAGCACTTTCACTAAAATTCTGAACCAATACAAACCACAGAAGCCACATTTGACAGACGACCAAATGGTCAAGTCAAACTGTCTTTTCAAACTCCTGACACCAAGCCTATTTCAGATAGTCCCCAGCTTTCTTATATTGCGATGATCACAGCAGTCCAAATTGGTCAAGAAAAGAAACTTCATATTCATGGTTTTTCCTCCAAAGGGTATCCAGTATATCCAGATAAAATCAATGGTCATTTTATATGGGATGTTCCTGAAGCCCATATGTGCAATCTGGATTGTCCTTGCTTGGATGATACGGATATTGAAGAGGAATTGGAAGTTATGTGGAGAAAGAAAAAGAAGAAGAAAAAATCTTCTTATCCACCATCTTCTTGCAAACCTTTTCCTTCACATCCTCCACCAGATCCCAAACCTCATGTCCATCCAATCAGATCTTGCCTTATGTTTTCAAGCCACTCCTATGAGGAATCTTTTCCTCCACTTGAAAAACAGACAGACACACAAACTCGAGTTACATCCAAACCTTTTGTTCAATCTCTAGTTACAGCCTCTGGGCAACCTGAGGAGCCAAAACAGTATGAAGATGTTTTAAACTGGCAAACCAAAAACGCCAGTGCTCAAAATCAAACTCTTCAACAACTCGGTAAGAAAATTGATCGTGTTGCCAGTCAAGTCTCTCAGACTGAGACTAAGTTGATTCAATCAGCAGTCGTCTTGATCAGATGTATATACATCTCCAAGATCGGATCTCCGAACTCGACATCGATCTCCGACGAATGATCAACAACCACATTTGGGGTCCAGAGTTTAATAAAAAAGAAGCTGAGATCAGAAAACTCAAAGCCGAATTGTCAAGAATTGATGCTGAAAAGACTTGACCTTCCCTTTTTACTCAACCACAACCTACACCCGTATCTCCTCCGTTCTTTGAAACTTATGCACCTTTCTACACACCATCCTGACCTCAACAACCTGTTTATAATAAGTTCTTTGGGTTCTCACACCTTCAACCGACTCCTCAACCATCTTCACCCAGAAAATCAAAATCCAAAGTCAAGATTTCATAACCAAAGCCAAATGTCCCTTCATCTTCCTTTACCTCCACCATACCTCCCGAAGATTTGCCATAGGACATTCCAGAGCCTCTTAAGAAAGACAAAGACCTGATGGATCAGTATCATTATCATACTGTCCAGAACCAATCTTCTAACTCCTCTAAGCCAGAAACAGTCGATGAATCCAACCCGTCTTCTTCAAACTCATCCGAAAACATAGACGAAACCTCAATTGACTCTGAGTCCGAATATGCTGACATTACAGGCATATTAATGGCCATTGAAACTGCAGATCCAAGTGCTTCTACTTCAACACCTATTGTTGAAGATCATCCTTCTGATCAAGCATCCCAAACAGACCCTATGCCCCCACCAGTTCATGAACACTCAACAAAACCATCTTCAGCATCTTGGTTTACATTTGATGACATTCCCCGTCACAAATGGGCGGCTAGACTTCAAGAATTTGCTGCTTGGATTGATCTCCAAGGTACTAAGCTTAATACTCAACCTCAAGTCGTTCTTCGTGAATTCATGGCCCGCTCCACGGGTTCTTTACGAGATTGGCTAGAAAGCTTAGGAGAATACAGACAGCTCCAATTCATGGAATCTCCAATTGGTACAGCACTCAATATTATTCATGAGCAATTCATCGGTGAAAAAACTGCTTCCACTGAAGCAGATAGAAAAGAATACCATCAGATGAAATGTTGTTCTCTCAAAAGACACCTTCTGGATGCTCATTACAAAAGAATGAGTGTTTTATTCTACAAGCTAAATGGGTTCAATGAGCCATCTCTTAAACATGTCTTCATAGCCTCTCTTCCTTCTGAGTTACAACCTAATCTACAAAGAAAACTCACAGCCACTAATCTAAGCATAGCTGATATCTCTCTGGGAAAAATTTTCCAAATGGCCATGCTATCTCTTGATAAAATCTGTGAACAAAAAGAATTCTTCAAAGATCTTATGGAAGACAAGAAACCCTTCTCTGAAGCTTGTAAAAAACCTTATCTCAAAATCGAGTGTAAGGATGAAAAGAAATGTGTTTGTCCAACCACAAAGAAACGACATTTCCGGAAACACTTCCATCGAAAGTCCTCCAAAAAACCTTTTCGGTATTTCAAAAAGAAAGATGTTTCTCAGTACCGAAAGAAAAAATCCAACCGTTGTTTCGTCTGTAAGAAACGCGGTCACTTTGCCCGAAATTGTCCCAATAAATCTACCAAAGCTGTTCGTCTTATCCAACATCTTCAACATTCTTCTCTGTTATCTGAGAATGAGGATGTCGAATTAAATTTTTTAGAACAGTCAGCTCAAGATGACCAAACTGCTTTCCTTATAGCAGAATCCTCTGATTCTGAAGATATTTCCGTCATCTCTACAGTTCAAACTGTCAACCATGTTTCCACCATTCCTAGACCTTCTCTCAAGATGTCCATCCTTTCTTCTAAGTTCCATAAACATGTTCCTGTTATTGGGTTTATTGACACTGGTGCAGATACCAGTATGATTGATCCTTCTGTTCTGCCATCAGACTGTTGGGAACACCATTCCAAACTTTTCAGAGCAGTTAATGGTGAAACTTTTGAAACAACTTTGATTACCAAGAAACCCGTTGGTATTCAATTCTTTCCGAATTGTATAATTTGGAAAAAGCTTGTAGCCTCCAAACTTCCAGATAAAGATTTACTCATAGGTTTTGACATTCTTCATTTGGTTAAAAACCTCTTCCTCACCAGTTCTGGAGTTCGCTACAAACAAATGTTCTTACCCTATACAGATACTCCTCGTCTGTATGCCCTTTCAGAAACACCATCTCCATACAGTCATATCTCACAAAAGCTCTTAGAGTTATGTCCAGAAAATCATTCACAGTTCCACCATCCTTCTCCTCTTTGGAAAAATGAACAATTCTTCATTCACCTTCCCTTCAAACTCAATGAAGACATAAACCCCACAAAAGCATCACACCCGTGTATGTCTCCTTCAGACCTCCTGCTTGCCAAGCAAGAATGTTCTCAGTTACTCCAACAAGGTCTTATTGAGTCTATTGATTCAGATTGGGCTTGTCAAGCCTTTTATGTTGAAAAACGATCTAAATTAGTTCGTGGAAAAAAGAGATTAGTTATTGATTACCAGCCACTTAATTCATTTCTTAAAGATGATAAGTTTCCCCTTCCAAAAATCCAGACCCTGTTTGTCCATCTTCAAGGGGCTCGTATCTTCTCTAAGTTCGATTTGAAAGCTGGTTTTTGGCAACTTGGTATTTCACCAGTTGACCGTCACAAAACTGCCTTCTGCATCCCTGATGCCCATTACCAATGGACTGTTATGCCTTTTGGTCTTAAAGTCGCTCCCTCCTTATTTCAAAAAGCCATGACAAAAATCTTTAGTCCTATTCTTCATCATGCATTGGTCTACATTGATGATATTTTGTTGTTTTCCTCTGACCATGAGAGCCACTAGAAGCTCCTTTTAGATTTCTTTCACATTGTGCAGGCACATGGCATCATGCTTTCCGAAAAGAAAAGCAGCGTAGGAAAGGAATCAATTGACTTTCTTGGCATGGTGATTAAAGACGACCAGTATCAGCCTAGTCCACATATTGCAATCGAATTATTAAAGTTTCCGGACACACATCTCAACAGAAAGCAAATACAACAATTCCTCGGGATTGTTAATTATGACAAGTGAAAAACCTTGTTAACTTTAGGTCGAATTCTACAAAGAAAAAAAGTATTTTTCTACTTTTGAAAAAGCCCAAAAGATTGTGTGGTCAGTAGATAATTATCCTTCAATTTGTTAATGTAATTATACATATAAATTTTACGGAAAATGATACATACAACTCAAAGGTTTGGGAAAATGGTCATGTAGACCCCCAAATTTTTAATAAGAGATATCAAGACCCCCTTTTAAATATAATACCCATAGTAAATAGTAACAAAAAATTGGCTTTAAAATTTTTTAATAAATATAAATATAATTTTAATAGTTTAATTTGTTTAGTAGACTAATAATTTTATAAAATTTTAAATATACAAAATAGTTTTTAAATTTTAAATTGCTATATTTATTTTAATAAATATTTGTATTTTACTATAAAAACTTTAAATAAATCTTTAAATTAAATAGATTTTAAAATCAATCAAATATATCTCGTATATTAATAATATTAGAATAATTTTATATAATGTTGAAATTATTTTAAAACATTATTTTAAAACATCTATATTGTTACATTTATTTTCATATATATTTTTATTTATTATAAAACATTAGAGTCAATTTTTTGAGCTAATAAAGCAAAAGGATATTTTAGTCAAAAGGGATCTTAGTGTCTCTTATTAAAAATACGGGGTTACATGACTATTTTTCCAAACTTTGAAGGTGTAAGTATCTTTTTTCCTAAATTTTAATGGCGTATTTCAACTAGAAGTTATAGAATTGGGTTAGATTATATTGAATTCAATTTGTCAAGATGTGGTTGCATAGTGGATGGAACAACATATTCAACCCACAATAAACAAAAAAAAAATTAAAACTCATAAATGAATAATTTTTACTAAGCAAATTTAAATGTAAAAAGAATTGTATTGAGTAGAAAGTATAATCATTTTTTACAAGTTTTAGTAGCAATTTGAGTAGATTTACCACAACAACTCTAGTGATGACAATAGTAATGGAGGCTGATAACTAATGGTGGAGACAGTAACACGGCAAGACCTTATTGTAGAAACAGTAGTGACCACATAAAACAACAACGACAGACGCAGTGGTGATGGTGTGATGCAGTAATAACTTTGCCTCTCTTTCAGTTTCAGGTCCAAACAAGATGCTAAGGTTGAATTATCGGCTTCTATGGAGCATATTGTTGACGGCAATGAAGCACAATAGTGATAGATAGAAAATGAGCTCTGAGTCACGAGAGAGATGGGTTTAGTTGATGAGATTGAGGATAAAGATGGCACAAGTATTTTTGGATATTTCTCATTTTTGAGGAGGTAAGTGATGAGACAAATTAGTTATTTATCTTTTAATTGTCTAGTTTTTATTTTTATTAATAACTTATGTTTTTAGAATTGATGTAAGGCATTTAAGTCATTTAGGAGACTTTCCTTATTTTCTTTAGATTGAGCTTTTTTGTGTTAATTCTATGTTGATTTGGTCAAATTGTCCTTGCATGGTTTGGGGTTTATTTCCAAAATTTGAAGAGCAATTATAAGTTGGAAATTCATGTAAAACAGCCCTTTATAATGTACTCAAATACAATTAAAAAAAAAAAGATCAGTTTTTCCTGCAATTTACTTGAGAGTTTAATTATCTTTGATTCCTAAATGAAATCTTTGAACTTATCAAATTTTCTTGGCGTTCAAACCTTGACTTATCAATCAAACCATCCATAGCTACTTGTGGCGTCCTCACATACCAAGCGTCGTGCTTCAACTGAGTATCGGGTTGAGATTCCATTCAATTCCAAGAATTCGATCTTGGAAATTACTTGGTTAAGTTCGCGTCAATTCTTTGGCGGGATTCTTATCATTAGTGATTTAGCCGATGAAATAAAAAATTAAGGATACTGAAAAGTAAAGAAATAAGTTGTAACCTTTTCAATTGGTAACATATTATTTTTCATTTTTAACTACTTTTCCTTTAATTTTGTTAAATTTAAAATCATAATTGTTCAATTCAAATTAGCATAATCCAATAGCTTATTGTGGCCTTCTATATTGGGGATTTGAGCCCTTGTATTGTATTGTAGCTGCAACCCACAAAGTAAGCCTCATATATTGCATAAGGTATATAACTTAAAGAAATACTAAAATATTGGCAAAGTTTTAACTCTCATTCAAGAATCAACCCTATCTGACATTAGAACCTTATAGTGTGTGTAAATCAATTAAATCAAAATCTCTTTTAAAAATCTCTGAAGTCAACAATATTTGCCTTGAATAAGAGGTCAAACTAACATTATCATCTTGATCTAAAATTTTTATTTTTTTTTTCCATCAGGGGCATAAATGTGTATTTTTTTATTTTACTTTTTTAGCACATGCATAGCTTTTTTTTTCTTTTTTATTGTTACACAGTGAGAAGATTTCACTCTACAATCTACGGTAGTTTTTGGCTCATAGTAGATTATCATCTACATACTAGTAATATATAGACCTAAATTACTTAAGGATAGTTCAAATATTTGGATGCCTTCGCCCCCATTCTTAATCCTTACATTATCCATTGGATTGCCTCCCAAATAGCACTGGGTTGAGAATCACCTAGCTTATATTCTCTTTTACTCATCAAGATGCAATCCTCTAGAAAAGGTTTAAACTCCAAAGTATGGGCCTATGTCATAGAAGGTAAATGTTTTTTCATTAGATGAGGGTAAAAACACAAAAGAAAGATTGTACCTATCTAAAACTTTTGTTAGTGATTCTAAAGATGCTACTATCTCCTTAATGCTGCCATATAATTGCATATCCATTAAATTTTTAAAATCTTTTGATTCAAGGCTCTTCCTAATGGTGATTTCCAATGCATCTTCGCTGAACTCAAAGATTTCTTATGCTAAAGAATCAATTACATCAACTGAGAAATAAGAACTCAAGTCACTCGAATACCTCATAGCATAAAAAATATTGAAACAAAAAACATCTCTATCAAACTCCATAGTTAGAATCCCATTATACACATCTTAGTTCTAGAAGTTTTCATGAATAGCTTGCTTAAAAGTAATGGAGTTTGTATAGAGGATGCACCATCCTCCATATCAAGAATATAGAAATCAATGGGGAAAACTAACTCATTGACTTGCATTAACACATCCTCCAAGACACCTTTTGGATGAGCATCAGATTTATCAACAAGTTGAATAGCTACACTAGTTTCTGTCACCCAAATTTAAAGAAGCATAAATGGAAAAGTAATAAGGCACAACATCAACAGATGATCCTAAGTCTAGCATAACTCTTTCAAAACTTGGTGTTACTAACTATATATGTTATGGTAAACTTCTTAGATCTTTGCATTTTGGTAGAAGCCTTTTTTGTAAAACAACGGTCACATTCTCCCTGCAATTATTACTTCATTAGCTTTTAGCTTGCATCTATTGGTGCATAATTCTTTGAGGAATTTTGCATAGTGGTACTTGTTTAATAGCATCCAACATAGGTATATTTACTTGTACTTTGCAGAAGGTTTCCAAAATCTCTTTTTCATGTCACACTCCTCTTTTTTGGAATTGACAGACCTGCTACTGAAAGGTACAGAGAATCATTAGAAGAAATAAGAACTTAAAAGTAACCTTATGTGCTAAAATCGTCTCAATTTGAGATGTGGCTTCATCTTTCTCAAGAACCAAATCATCTTGTTATTTCATCTTGTTATTTCATCTCATCCATGGCTGATCATGCTCTTTTTGGTGCTTCTTTAAGTTATTTTCTACTTCTTAATGTTACAATAGCAGCATTCTCTCTTGGATGGATAACAATTTGGATTTAAAATTTTCAAATCCTTGTGCTTCTTCTATTTTGCCCACTATACTGCCAACTAGCTTATTGTGTCTCCAAATATTGATAGTTGTCCTGTTTCTTCAAGAGATGCTCCTTATTTTTGAGACATTAGCTTCATAGATTGATAAGGCTGTTGCGGCCTCAATTAATTAAATCCTAGTGGATGAGTATAGTTAGCATTAAGGACAACTTCTTGTTGATTTTCCACAAAGCTAAAATTAGGATGATCTCTCCATCCAATATTATAAGTGTTGGAGAAAGGATCATATTTTTTTCTTTGTTGCACTTGTTGCCCTTGATATCCACCTAGAGCATTGGCTTGCTCTAAATTATTATCTTGTAAAGATGGATACATATCAGTTGAATGACCTACCTTAGAGCAAAAATCCACAGCTTTCTTTGTTGAATGGTTCCCCTAGTTATTTGGTGAACTAAGTGAGGTTACAAGTTGCTATTCAAAATTAGAAGATATACCAACCTCATTCACGTTCTATTAAGGCAAATCTAATATGTTGCTAAATTGTTGTGAACTAGCTACTATGTTAGCTGTCAAAGTCTTTATTGTCAAAGGTGTTTTGTCTATTAAAGCTTCTCCACATATAGCATTATTCATAATTCTCTCCATCGATAAAAATCATTCGTAGAAGTATTGAATTAGAAGCCACTCACTGATTTGATGATGAGAGCAAGACACACATAACTTCTTAAATCTTTCCTAATACTCTTACCAACTCTATCCAGTTTGCTATCTTATGCCATATATTTCTTTTTTAAAGTTTGTAGCCTTTAGATGCAGGGAAGTACTTTTCAATAAAAAGTTTATTCATCTCATCTCATGTGGTGATACTACTAAATGGTAGATAATAAAGCCACTTCTTTGTAGTGTTTGCTAAAGAGAATGGAAAAACTCTCAATTCAACTTGCTCTTCAAAGACTCCAGTCAGTTTCATACTTAAACATACTATATAAAATTCCTTAAGGTGCTTGTTTGGATCTTCTCCAAGAAAACCACTGAAGGTTGGTAAAAGATGTATCATTCCGTATTTGAGCTCAAAAGCAACCTCAATTGAAGGGTATTTAATACAAAGGGGTTGTTGCTCTAAAGTTGGCGTTGCCAACTCCTTTAGTGTTCAATTGTTTGCTGCCATATCTTCTTGAGCAAGATTGGAAAATCACTAATAAAATACCAGAAACAATTAAAAACAAAAAAAAACTAATTAAAGCATATATTAGAACTGAAAATAAAAATTAAAAAATAACAAATTAATTATTACAAAACAATCCCTGACAACACGAAACGACACCAAAATTGATATTACTAAAAGAAATACACTAAAAACCTTAACTTAAATTATTATCGTTATTGAGTATAGAACAAATAAGGGTCTTTCCCATAGAAAATTGTTCCTAACTAACAAGTTATTAACAAAAAACTCATAAACCGACCAGCAACAAAAACTAAGTAAAACACCCTATTTAGACTTAATACAATTAACTAAAACTTTCCAAATTTACAAAGGAAACACTAACAGACATACAAATAAAATTTGAAGGGGTTTAGAGTTAATTTGTTGTTTAAACTAAAATAAAGAATTTAAAGTAGAAAATCTAAAATTGTAGAAAGAGTTCTTAAAAGATTAAAATATGATGTGAATTATAGTTAAGGAATCATCCTCCACCACTAAACATTAATTTAAGTCAATTATCAGAATTACCATTTACTTTCTTTTGAAAAGAGCAACCTTAAGAAAATTACAAGCTCAATTATCTTGATCTTTTCTTAATTAGTTGTTGAGTTAAACAAGCTCTTCATTTAATCTCTTTCTTTGAAATAACCCAAAACAAGCTCTTCAGATTCAATTTATTAAAAACATTATAATTGTAATTCCAGAAATTGAAACTCTTTACCCTTGTTTTTTTTCCAGAAATTGAAACCCTTTACCCCATGTAAAACAAGGTGAAAATAAAGTGTTTTAATAGAACTCATGTTCACAAAAAAAAAACAAGTGCTTATACCTTTTTAGGTTATAGAGCCATAGATTTTGTATAAATTCATTTTTGTACAAACAAATATGAAATAAATCAAGTTAATAATGGTGAGTTTTTATTTAACCAATACCACAATTCCACATCAATTTATATAAATAAGTTCATATAAAATTTGTAACTCTTTCATTATTGTTAATTATTTCATATCCAAAGGGTTCTAGTTCCAAATATTTTGACACCAAAATATTTATCATCTACGATAAAATCACCTGACAAGAAACTTAAAAAAAAAAAATAGAAAGGTTAAAGGTTGTGTTAAGAAAACATATACTCATTATTTTCATAACAATCTTAGCTAAAATTTGGATACACAGATGACATGACATGGATGCCCGCTTGTTTGCTAGCACCTAAAGTTCCTCGATAGACTTTGGCAACCCTATAGAAAATTACAACATTGCCTAAACAAGTACAATTTGTAATATAAACTGGACATTAAAATGGGAAAAAGAAAAAGAAGGAACCTATATGCACAAATGTTATAAATATCACTTTCACATACAAAAAGCACATCAAGAAGACTTCCATATCATCTAGGACCAGACAATTCATCTGGCTGGATGTGAGAAGTTGAGTCGACAATCCAAGTATTATTGGGGTGTGGTGTATGGTTAAAATCTTGGCGGAACATCTCTTCTTTCTGCCATTCCTCCCATCTTTCAGCCAATCCATCGCCTTCCAGCATTCTTACCACCTCTGACATCTTCGGTCGCTCCATTGGGGACCCTTGTGTGCACAGAAGAGCAACCTGGATCAGCTGCTCCACTTCTTCCTCAATGTAGTTGCCCTCCATGTCGCTATCAACCAACTGTTCCAACTTCTTCTCTTTCAGAAGTCCTTTTACCTGAAATTTCAGAATAATATCAGAAAAACAGATAACAGAGAGATCATTATTTTCATGATGACCTAAAGAATGTGCAACTAGCCCCAAATACAAAATGAAATCCCTTCAGTGCTCATCAATGCCCAACATAAGTTCAAAATATAACAAAATTTAATTATCTAGGTCCAACTATTATATAGCAAGAGTTTAGAAATAAGATCAATCAGTTTCGTTCTAACATATAATTCCACCAGACCAGTTAGTTATGCTAAAAGTGGCTCCTCAAGCACACATCATGATGGAATTATATAGACGGCCCAGCCTTTCGGCCTCCCGCCAGAGAGAATGTACATTTTCAGCACAGTTTCAGACAAATTAAAACAAAGTCCAGAAGGAGGCCAAAAAGCATTAAGTGCACTCAAAAACTAAACATCCCAATTTCCCTATCTTTTTCAAAATCTTACTATTAGTTGGAATCAAATATAACTACAGGTTCAAGGTACTCCAAACCTTTTATCTTGGGGAAAATATTGGAGGAAAGAATTATTCTAAGTCACCATTAAGAAATCTTCCTTTTCCAGTGACAGAGATTTGCTAACTAGGCTCCTAACATCCCAAAATAACGAATGACAACCATGGAAGCTCCCCCATTCTACCACCAAGTTAAATAAACCATAAATGGTAAACATTCTGTCTCTGAGTTAAATAAAACCATAAAACGGTATCAAATATTAAAAATTTCTTTCTTTGTTTTCTCTTCCCACTTTCTGCAGAGTAAAATAAACGGGAAAAAAAAGCTTTTCTGATAAATAAAATTGAAAAAAGAAAAAATTGAAGCAGCTTCACTTCCACAAGCAAGTTTGATCATGAGGCAATATTTGCTCACAAATGCATTGCCACCATTCATACTATTTTATGCAAAGATATAAATGGGGAACATAGAGGAGCGGGATGAGGCAGCATGGGACGGATAGTTCATACCCAATCAAGCAGCATAACGTCGTCGTCATTAGCAAGCCGAGCAAGATCAAAAGCTCTCTGCCCCGTGATGAGTTCAAGAAGCATGACTCCATACCCAAAAACATCAGTCTTCTCTGACGACTTTCCAGTAGAGAGGTACTCTGGAGCTATATGTCCGATTGTTCCACGTACAGCGGTTGTAACGTGTGTGTCTTTGTAATCCATGAGTTTAGCCAACCCGAAATCTCCAACAACAGCTTCAAATTCCTCATCCAACAATATATTAGCGGCTTTCACATCACGGTGAATAATCTTAGGGTCACAGTGATCATGCAAATAAGCAAGTCCCCTTGCAGCTCCTAGTGCAATCTGCTTCCGTACAGACCAATTAAGTGGTGGCTGTGATTGTCCACGCTCTGGACAATGCATTAATTCAATCAGAAAAGAATATTAGGTCATTAGCACAAGCATGGCAGAATTTGAATCTCAGAGTTCCTAAAATATCTCTACATTTTGGTAGACATAATTTGCAATTTCACTTTAAGATCTAATCAGTTTTTATAAAAATGTCTTGATAAATAATTGGTATTTCAGGTTTTCTTCTCAGATTGTATCAGAATGAAGCAGGTGTTCCAAACTGAAGCAAAAACCTCTAACAAAACAATAAAATTGATACACACGAGTATTTGGCAAAGTGAAGGGATTGTATAAGGGACTGCACAAAAGCAATAAAAAATAAATAACTAAAAAACGAAGGAAAACCAGAGACTATAAACATACCTCTCAGACATGATGCCACACTTCCATTAACCATAAAGGGATAGACAAGCAATCGTTCTGTTGGTGTCATGCAAAAGCCACGCAGTCGAAGCAAGTTTCGATGAACAGCCATGCTAATCATTTCTACCTCAGTTTGAAATTGAAGCTCCCCACCCTGGGTACGCTCCTCTTTTAATCTTTTCACTGCCACTAGAGAGCCATCAGTTAAGCGTCCTTTATAAACCTTACCAAATCCACCTCTACCCAGAATGTTTCTGTTGCTAAAATTATCAGTTGCAACTTGTAGTTCACGTAGAGAGAACCTTTTGAGCTGTCCCAAATGAACTTCTGGGTCTTCTTCAGCTGTAAAGATAGAAGATGGATTAAAATTCCATCATACAGAACAACTTAATGAACAATTGATATAGCTTTTTGATAATTCACTAACCAGGTACGTCAAAGAAATGATCCTCTGGTTTCCTTTTTCTCCAATAAGCAAGCGCGATTGCAGGGGCAGCAAACAGCAGAGCAGCACCAGCAGCGACTCCCCCGGCAATAGCTCCAGTGGCGCTGTTACC
The DNA here is from genome assembly GCA_039657385.1 of Citrus x changshan-huyou. NCBI lineage: Eukaryota > Viridiplantae > Streptophyta > Magnoliopsida > Sapindales > Rutaceae > Citrus > Citrus x changshan-huyou. Next base: position 13,749,754 of record CM077549.1, read on the forward strand.
TGACAGTGGAAGAGTTGAAACATTTAGATAGAGTAAGTTTATCATTTCTTACATAAATAGAAATTTCCACTAAATGCAGCCCAGGTGGAGTAAGCAAATCTCTGGAACTGAACTATAGCATCTCCTTTTTAAGAAAAATTAAGTGGAGGAGCTTCTGAAGTCTAATTGTCTTTACATGACAGGCAGCCGAAGAAACTAAAAAAACCATCCATGGCAGCAGATGAAAGCATGCGTGCAAGCTAATCTACTTCAATCAGATTTTCAAATAAAAATGATTGCTCATGACACTCTTTTATACGTGTAGGATATTATAATTCAGGAAAATGTTCATGTGCAGAAGGTAAATAAATTGTTCAAATCAGACCAATTATCAATACCGGCTTTATCATGGCAAAAGTGTCAAAAAATTGAAGTAAAAAAAATAATCAAATACCATGGGATAATAACCTAAAGTGCTGAGGTAACAAGGATGAACTCCATTTTCAGTCATAACTAAAAAGAGATAAAAACTGTTATTACTTGGATTTTAATAAAAATAGCAAACCTGAGGAAGCTCCTGGTGGTGTTGGTTGAAGTGGGGGAGGAGGAGAAGGAGGAGGATTATTGAGCTGATTATTAGCAAAACTGCAAAAAGTTAAAAAAAAAAAGGGAAGAAGAAGAAGAAAAAGAAGTTAGCAAATCCCCACAGATCTTCTTTAAATCACTATGAGTTCAACTGGTTTTCCAAGACAATTCAGCTGTAAGAACAAAAAAGAAAGGCCATACTTATAACAAACCTGATTGGAGTGAATAGTGAAAAGGAACCATTGGTCGGAATATCTCCTGTAAGTTTATTATTTGAAAGATCCCTACAATTCATACGGCGTTATAAACTTCACATTCTTGCAATATATAATCCTTTGTAATATTGAGCGAGCAAAAACTATTTAATTTGCGAAAAGTTTAGATATCAGCATAACACTCACAGGACTTGCAGTGAATTAACATTAGTTAATGACCTAGGAATTTCTCCCATCAAGCTGTTATTGTTGAGACGCCTATTCCACAAAATAGAAACCCATCATTTTCCAAATAACCAAAAAGCAGAATGCATTAATAAAATTGACTACACATGCAATTAACCCAAAAAAAAAAAGGATGAACATAATAATCAGGACACAACTGAAGACTGAAGATGGAGGGCCCACTGCCTAGTGCCCATAATTTCCATATGGTCCAATTTGTTATAACAGGGAGTATGGAATGCTGAGTAGTGGACTAGATCCGGCTATCAAAAATGATAGCTAATACAATTCTTATTTTATACTAATTATGACTTAGGTTGGAAGGAAGTCAATCAGTAGAGATTATGAATACAAATGCTAATCACATAAAGAATTTAGGGGAAAGGACCACTAAAAATTCAAGTTTAAGTTATAAAAAGTCTCAAGGATCATAAAACATCTTTAAGGTACAGCAGTTTCAACCTACAGCTATCATCCTGAACTGGAAAAACACATCATGAGCTACACAACAATCATAGATCAGCCAACTAAACTTCATAGTATCAGCACAAAAATTTGGATTAGCCAGTTGCAATGATATCAAGCCACACTGAGCATAATTGGCCGGAAAACAAACAAATAGCAGTCTGTAGAACATTGAAGGAATAGAATTGGTCCGAGGGGTCTGACAGAGCAGGATTCGTGGATTTAAAGATTAATGTGTGTATCAACCTTTTCAAAAGGAGTGATCAACAAGGCTTGAACTTGTAATTTTGGCAACCCAAAACTTTTACTGTTGCACCAATTTTGTGAGTTCTCATTGGTTTTCTTGGTATTGCTTTATATTAGGGATTAATCCAATAAAGTCATGCTAAGAGTAACTTTATAAAGTTTCCTCATAGTTAAACTCTGAATTCAATGAGAATTTTGTTGCTGAAAAAATTACTCAACTGGCCATTTCTATTACGGTGGCCAAAAAAATAACACATTGTCGCCGGTAAGTAGTGGAATCATTGCATTTTAAATCACTATTAAACAAAGAAAGAAGAGAGTAATACCATTTTTTGTGAGTTCTTTGTTTTATATAATTGTAAGGACTTTAATGTGAATTCTAGTAGTAATTAGCGAGAATCATCTATAATTGTGGAACTCTAAGCCTCAGTTGTTCTATTCTTAGCATGACTTTGTTGGATTAAACCCTAATATAACGCAATATCAGGAAAATCAATAAGAACTAACAAATTATGAAAGAATCTAAGTTGCATGTTACTAAAGTCAAGGCTGCAGCACCTGCAATGCAATGCATAAACTCATCCATAGGCACTCATGGTAGATGAGGCCAACACTTGGACCCATAGAATGTCCTCATCTAGAATCCACAATTAACGTGTGATTTTGAGATCATTGTTTGACAATTTTCATTAACTCAGGCCCTTGATGCCACAATGGAAAAAGTGACCTTTGTTACTAGTTTCATTGTAACTTTCAGTATTCTCTATGTGAGGCACTTGTATGACATTCGATTATGACATCTGAACGATTATTTTAATTCTTTTGCTGACTCTAAGTTGTGCAATCAATTCTTTATTTAGCTTTCAGTTGATCTTGGTTAAGTATTCTTAACCAAGTTTCCAATTTATCTAAGTTCTAAAATCCTGACCTTCATAGGATTATTACTATACATATTAATGCAATCTGATAATTTCTAACACTTGATTAACAAAATATTGACTCATTTAGTTTAGTTTGAAGAGACAGAAGCTTAAAGTCTTCTCTCTCTCATATTCTCTTTATCATGCAGCAGTTCTCTTCTTCTTCTAGTAATTTTATCTTTTTCTATCCTTTCCATTTCAAAATCCTGAATTTCAAGTTTTACATTTCCTAACAGTTCTTTGCACTGTTCAAACAAACTGAACAGACCCTGTATCTGCTTTAGTTACATCATGAACTTAGAATAATGTTTCAATAATAAATTTACTGCAAAAAATGCCAGAAAGGGTCATGCAACTGTGGTACACAGACAAATATCCAAGAAAGCAGAAAACAGAATAAATAAATAAATAAAATAAAATAAAGCCCACTATGATATCTAAAAGTTCCACAAAAGAACAAATAAATTTTGTCCTAATTGAGAACCCAGAAAAGAGTTCGCCTAAACCTGCAGGCTCAACTTCATTAAATGTTCAACTGCACCAAAAGCTAAAGTGTCGCACTTCCACCGCAGTCTTCATAATAACATAGACAGGATCATTTCCAAGAAATAAAGATACCATCCTTCTTTTCATCCTCTACCAACCCATCTAGATATTTGAATCTCACTAGGACTATAATGCAGGATGGATGATCCAACAACTCACCATTACTCTTGTACTCATAGCATTAGTCATATAGATACTTTTTTAATTCACGGAGTTTCAACAGTTAAAATTGAAGAAAAGGCCACTATCCACACAATGAAGCCAAGATCAAAAGGAATCACTACCTGCCAAACTAAAATTCCAACAAAAGCTTCCAGCACTAAAGAGAGAGCTATATAAGATGATTTGATCCCAAACTTCTCATATCTAAATAGCTGACAACAACTCATATCTTCTGTTAGTTGTTAATTTCAACCTGCATATCATACGTATCTACATCCTCAGTAAGAGGAAAAAGGAAAAGAAACAGAATAAACAAGTTGAATCCGCATCAGTTTCTATATTGGCTAAGGTATAGAGGGAATGCGAGCTAGAGCGTACCATCATGCAAGTTATAGTGCTCGTGGTGAGCTCTCATTGGGGGTGCTGACCCCACAGCAGAGCTCCCTAATGGGAGCTTGCCATGCGTGCCATTGCCACCATGACTTGCGTGACAACGCGCACTAGATCAAGCTCCAGTATAGGGGTAGGGGCAAAATTCATATAAATTTGACAAATATAACTTGATTACTTTTGTTTAAATCTGAAACACTGGCTCAAACTGTGGTTAAACAGTGAGAACCACACTCTCTCAGAGACCAATTTACAACAGGTTTCTTGTTGCTTAAGAGAGATATCCCTATTTCACCCTATTCATCTAATATTTGTTCAATACTTTTTCCACCCAAAAACAGACTAGTAGAACACAAAATGTATGTTTGTGTGAAAGCTCGGATGCACACTTCTTAACTTTTCTTTTCCATGAAACAAGTAAAAGGGTGTATAACTATGTGCGTGCCAACTTGCACAAATTACCACATTCATTAGAAGTAGATGGTTTTGTCAATGAAACAAATATCTATCATCACAAAAACACAAACACAAAATTTGTGCCCCATATCTAGATTACTGGGAGTTTCATGTTGAACACTCATGACCAAGGGAAAGCACAAAAATTAAAGCTCTTAATCTCTTAAATGCATAGATCTTAATTTGCTATCGTTTGATCGACACATAATCTACTCTACTACTATGTCTAAGCTTGTCATCTTTCATTCCAAACATAGTTGCATCTTCCTAGCTAAACAGTATTTAATTCAAGTACCCAAAGATGTCCTGCCAAACAGACAGGATTTAAGTTTGTCCTTTAACTTCATCAACCGTACTCAATGGTATCAGCATCTTTTTGCATGTGTTTAAGCAGCTGAGACACATATAACACTTCACATGCTTACTCATATTAAACTCCAATAATAAAACTCAATGTTTTCTTAAGGACTTCTAATCAACTTGACAGTCTAGTAAAAGGAAGAAAACTTATGAATGACTTTGACCCTATAAGCCCACCCATTGGATCTTTGAACGTGTATTTCAAAACAAAAAATTTATCCTCCCGTTGTCATATACAAGTGTTGACAACTTGATGTGTTTAGAGGGTATTAAATCTGGCAACTAGTAAAATCCATCAAGCTTTCAAAATCTCAAGATATTCTCTAAAGAGTAATCGGTTGCCTACAAATTATTCAATCACTAAGAAATCAACTGCAAGGATTTCTATGGTTCCAGCTTCAAAATATCAGTGCAATCGTGTCATCCAATGTGCTTTAATTTTGGTAATTAAATAAAGAAACTGCTTTCCTTGTATTAAATTGTTTTGCAATAAACAACTTTCTGGTCCATTTCACAATATATTAGCCTATAAACTTGTGATAGAAAAGTGTGCAAACCATCTCCATGGACACTGAAATCCAGAAAATTGTAACAGAAATTAGATGGTCAGACAAAAGAATGTAATGTGAAAGATTTGTGCTCGTACAGGAAACGTAGTTTTGACAGCTTGCCCAGTGTCGTTGGAATGGGACCATTTAAATTGTTCAAGTACAGATCCAAGCTAACCAAGTTTGTCAAATTGCCAAGCTCCTCAGGAACCTTTCCACTAATGTTATTACTATAGAGTTCCCTGCAAAGGCAAAACTTGATTCAATCATTCTAGAACAATTTAGAAGAGAACTGAAACAATAAAAAGTAGTGGAAAGGGCAAATGCAACTACTGTTATGAAAATTTCTACCATATGCAAAACTGGGCAACCTTCCATCAAGGGCTAGATAGAAAAACAAATTTCTACCTTGACTATGAAGAAGAAAACAAAGAAATTTTAGGAAAAAAAAAAACCTGTATTATAAAACATCAATTGGTCGACATATAGTAAGCACTGCTAATTGTTTAAATACAAAAAAAAAAAAAAAGAAGCATGTAAAGGCTTATAGCACATTTCTTCTGCATAAATACCAGATCTAGGACAATGCAACAATTTCATTCAAACATTCTTCCTCGACTAATGCCCAACCATGATGATTATGAAGCATCTTGAAATGGTAACCTCATTGCGCTACAAATACTGCTCTAACTGAATATTTTTAAAGTGTAACTACGAGAACTGTTTCAATTCAGTCATACGAAGAATCTTGACATCAACATGGGAAATAACAATAAGCTTGGTTAACTATAAGTACCAAAACTACAACTAAAGAACCAACAGGAAATAAATTATTAGAACAGAAGAGGCAATAAAACATGCATAGGCAAAGACATTCAGACAAACTTCATGACGTAAAATGGATTGACTTACAAATACTGCAAATTTGTTAGTTGACCAAGCTGTGAAACCAGTTGACCAGATAGATTTGCATTGCCAAGATCACTAGAGAAAAACAGAAAACATGGTTATCTATCCAGCATGAAATAGAATACATGGTAATATATTAAATTCCAAATAGAAAGCCATAAAGAAGCATACACTCTTGTAACACTATTTTCACTATTGCAAGTAACATGAAACCATGTGCACGGGTTGACAAGGGTGGCATCCCAACTCTGTAGAACATTGTTAGGATCAGCTAAATTGGTCTTCAATGCATTCAAAGCGTCACCTGTTTTCCAAAATAAAACAATGGTCAGGTGCTGGTCTCAAATATTAGAAATATCAAATAATAGACATGAAATATCCGATCTTTGATCATAACTCGCTTCATTACAAAAGACCAGCTGTTTATGCTATTCAGTTAAACCAATTAGCCATCAAAATATAGAAATAGTCAGAGCTTATAACCAATTTTAAGTTTCAATTGGTGATCGTAAAGGCATTCGAAGAGGGAACATCTTGCAATACGAACTAATCTCAGAATCCAAGTCAACCCATTAACTGAAAATCCATAAACTCGGATTGTGAGTTGCGGTTTTTTAATTTTCTTTTTTTTTTTTTTTTGGTTTTTTCTACTATGAAAAACATTTTTTTCTATTCTTGGCAACTTGTAAGTTTGATTTAGCAACAATAATAGAGAAACAAAGAACGAGATAGTTTGATTTAGCAACAGTAATAGAGAAACAAAGAACGAGCATCCAAAGTCAACAGAACTAAATCACCAAAAAAAATACAGAAAATAAAACATTAAATGATATTACATACCTTCAGCATTCGAAGCAACTCTCAACAACAAATCAAAAAACAAAATTGACACAAGAAAAGCCCAAACCACGCGCTCCAATTTTCCCATTTCAATTTGAGTCAAGCTAGAATTCCAAATTCGCCATCAATACAACAAAAAATTGAAATCAAGAACCCCTTTGACTCATCAATTTACTTGCAACAATAATTGGCAGAACAGAAAGATTCTTTGTTTATCCAGCGAAACAGTAATCGCTTTGCTAAGTGACGAGATTGGATTGGAATCGCGAAAAGAGATGAAATGAATTTGAGTTTTGGTTGGTAATTGGTCTCAAGTCCAAGACAACGAAATTTTTCAGTATTCTATTGTATTACCACCTTAGTCAAAGTGGGCACCCAAAGTCCACGAGCCAACGTGTGTCAGAAACTCAGAATAAAGACATTTCTTCGGGTTTATAACTCGCAACTCCCTGATTTATTGCTTTGTAACAAATAAGTATATACTTCTTAAACAAACCCCTGATCCCTCATGGTCATATTCATAGCCTGGTCTTGGGATGGCAAAAACGCCAATCTCAAGTTTAGGCTCATCTTAAATTTTAAGGCTTTGCTCAAATTTATAGGGCCAAGGGTTAGGCTAAGACTCAAAAAATTAGTATCTGATTATATTTGGGTCAAGATCAGGACCTTATCAAAAAATTTCATTCTGATTCTTGATTCTTAAATTAATTTTTAAAATAAAAAATACAGCACTTAAAAATTATTAAAACTCATACCACATAAGTGGTCACAACTGTACTTTTAAGTATATTTATCTCTATTTTTTATTAATTTAGCTTTTTTTATACTTTATTTATTTACTATTTTTTAGTTTGATTAATTTATGAAATTAGTTCGACTGGTACATGTTATATTGTTGTTAACGTTAAATTAAAAATAATTTATTAAATTCTTTGCAACCAAATTCAACATAAAAATAGAACAAAAATAAAATAATATTATTAATAAAGAATGACAAATAGAAGTCACATTATAATAAAATAAAATAAAAAAGTAAAAAAAAAATTATGGCTAGGCTCGAATAAAGCCTCAGTCAGATTATAACTCTCTTAGTTTGAAGGGTCAAACATTTTAAGGGATAGGGCTTAGCATGGCTCAAGCTCGACCCAGCCCATTACCAAGCCTAGTCTTGTCAGTTTTGGTATATAACTATTACTATAGGTGGTGATATTCCATAAGTACTCGTTATCATTTGACGGTGAGTTTCCAGTGTTTGGCTGTAGATTTTGGAATGCAGATGCATTTCCATTATGTTGTTTTCTTAATTTCATCATTGGCATTCTATACATCAAGAAATTTGAAATCTAATATCACCAAAATCGTTATAGCATAGTCATTGTTTCATTGTTGATGATAAAACAATGACTCGTGAGTTTTTCTTGTTAGATATGAATTTATATTTGTATATATGGAGTCAACATTTAATGAACAAATTTAAAATTTTATTAATATGTGATTTTGTATGGAGATGATGTGGTAGTCAATTGTAGTACCCCATTTCAAAATGAAAGACTAATTAGTTATTTCCTTTATCGCCCTAAATATGTCAATATTGGCACTAATGTTACCTGAGTGTAACTCTTCATTCAAACAACTATCTAGAGTTCTGAGCCTCCTTGAAAAGCTTGTTGAAAAACCCGTTTTCAGACTTGATTAATTACTCGTTGTTGTTTAGAAGAAGATATAATATTCCATTACATTCCTTAACCACCAAATCCAACCAATTAAGAAGGTGGCTACTTTTAAAAGTAAGTTATAGAATAAGACACCAAGATGTTCTTTTAGGGAGTTCGATGAATATCCTTAACCAAGTTTCAACAAGAGGAAAAAAAAATTGAGCAATTACATCACGTTTTTCCTTAAACGATATTTTTACAATCATAGCCCTACTTTTGAGATATGATGAATTTGCATGATATAATATATTATGATGATCATAAGAATAGTAAGATTGCATCTTAATTTGCATTACAAAAATAAAAATCTTCATGGTTCACTGTATACATAAGTGTTTTGATTTGTATTATGGAACAAATATTTTTGACCAAGCAAAATATAGTGTCCATTAAATTGAGATTTTGTATTTAAAGATTTTTTTTTAGCGTTTATATTTACCTGCCTTTGCTTTGCTATTTTCCACAAATTTTGAATCTAAAGACTCCATGATAAGAAAGAGAAAGAAATGATGAGAATAACAGTCGTTGTATAAAAAGTTGCAGGAATATTTTCAGTCATAAATGGGGTGTAAAGAAAACATATTTAACTTAAAATTTTTAAGCAGCTGATATAGTGAGAAAATAGGTGAAAAGAAAAGGTTTCCGAGTTCAAAAAAATCCAGCTACACAATATTCACTTTTTAAAAGAATAATTTATTTTATAACATAGGGATTGATCAAGGACCTCTTAATATAATTTGACAACTACACTTCAATACAACAAAATATAAAACCTTAGGGAGTCAAAGATTACTACTACCACTTATTGCATTTTGTTTTTGTGATTTATATAAGAATTTAACAATAAATATGCCAGAATTGAAATTCAAGTACATGAAAAAGAACCGGGTCAAACACGCACGCACGCCTCATAGAGCTCTCTTTCTTTCTGCTAATTAAACTCTGAAAATTCTAATCTTATTTTCAAATTGTTCAATTGATTTTTACATGTCCTTTGTCTCTTTCTCAGTCAACAAATCATGGCCCTTTATGTCCTTAAAATAAATGGGGGAAAAGAAAAAGTAACAAAGAACATTCAACTCCTAACATACAATAAGTGTTAATACAATCGATGCCATCCCTTTCTTCATTAATTTTGAAAAAGAATGATGGTCTATGCCTTTTTTTTCTTCATTATAATCATATAAAATAGATCAATGAAAAGTTATTTGGTTAAATTGTCTGATAATTTTTATTTATCATTCAGTTGAAAAATATAAGGATGATCATAGTATATAAAAATGAATCGACGTATATTTTTTTATAACAAAACTGCAAGAGAGTTAATGGAATTATTTTAATTATTACTCTTATCTTGGGGGGGGGGGGGGGGGGGGGAGAATATCATACATTTTTCTCGTCTAACAAAAATCAACGGTCACAAAGAACCACTCGTTTTTAAGAATGAATATAAACTTCAATTTTTTTGGATAATTTTATCCAAATGAAATAAAATTGGATCACTATAGTTAAAGGATATACTTATCCTAAAAAGATTTTGTGTCACTATTTAAAAAAAAAAAAGAGTTTTCATAATTATTTCACTAAACTATGAGAATATCACAATATTTATCCCAAATTTAAAAGATACCTAAAAAATCGACACTGGTCCAAAGACTTAGCCCAATCCATTAAGTATGTATTCCATAGAGGAAACAAGTGACTATGCTAGGGCAACCACTGTTAGCTGTGATTTAAAAGACACGATTGCATCAAAAAATGACCCAATTCGTACTAAATCTTTTGCCAAACCCACTTAGGAAACCTGGCCCATAAAGAACTGTCTTATGGAATGGACTAGTGGAGAACCAATAACCATAGAAAGTCCATAAAAGACCAAATAGTGCCTAATGCCCACAATTGAGTTTGCAGCAAGATTAAAGTTTTTGATCCGATGGCTAACTCTCACCAAAGCCTATGAAACATCTAGAAAACTTGTGAAACCCTAATTTCAGCCCAAGTCATTTGCTACCCCTACAAGATAGATGATTGGCTACCAAGAGTCCTTATTTACAATACATATGTTAGAATCCTAACCAAGAAAGGAAAGCACTCCTTCCCATCTGTAAAATAGGAATGAATCCTCAAAACCTTACCTTGTAGCACAAGGGATTCATGCTATATTCTAGAAGTGAGATTCCTAAGCCTTGTCATTGAGGTTTACCCTCAAAACTTGTAAATAGAGCATCCCGTACACTATTCCTAGATCATCCTTCAACTGAGCTCAATCATCAACGCAACATGCTTTTACGCATTCACTAGCAACCTAGCAATCGTTTAGTAGTCTAAATATCCTTAAATAGTAGCCTCATCCATCCTCCTTGTTTAAGAAAAGCTCTTCTTCATGAACAAAAAACTTAGTTTATGTTTCTTCAATCTCAAAATATCCTACAGTAGCCATCCTTACCATCTCATCACCGTTAAAATACATTTTTTGACTTAAAACAATCCTTCATTCTCAATTAAGGTAGCGTTTACTCTTTGGATTGGAGTGAGAATCCTGAGAAGTGGGAATCTTATGATTGGGAGTGTGGAGTGGGAGTGAGAGTAGGTTGTTTACTTATATTGGAATAGAAGTATGGAATGAAAATCAGAATCCAATTTATGTGTTTACTTTATCTTGAATTGGGAGTAAATAGTTTCTAATTACAATTTTATCCTTATTTAAAGAATTATAATTTTTAATTACAAAGCTAATGAAAAATATATTTAATGAATAAATATTTATTTTATTATATTTGTAAATTTATAATAATTATTAATATTCTTAATTATGAACATCACAATTTTTTATTAATTTTAATTTTAATATAAAATGAAACATTATTTTATTCTATTTAATATAATTATATTAAATTTATTATTATATAAAATAATAATATAATATTATTTAGTACAAAATTAATATTTTCTTATAATAAACTATTTATTATTATTAATTATTAATATTAAATAAATATAGTACTATTATTTTTAAAATAAATATAATAATATTATATTTATTAATTTTCTATTAATATAATAATATTATTTTTAAATAATTTTAACTTAGAATCAATACAAATTATTATTTAGTTAAATATAATAATATTATTCAAATAAATATAATATTATTTATTTTATTTTATTAATTATAAAATATTAAATTGAATTAAATTTTAAAAAATGGTAGAAAAGGGAGAGGTGGGAGTGGATTCCCACTCCCACCTCCCACAATGGGAGTCCCACTCCCACTCTTCACTCCAAAAATGGGTGGGACCCACGGAGTGGGATTCCCAATCCCTCCCCAATTTAGTGAAGTAAACACTGGAGTGGGAGGAATCTGCACTCCTCACTCCCACTCCAAAAAATAAACACAGCATAAACGCCTTTAAACCCTCAAACCTGACCTTAAATTGAAGGATTTGTTATGGAAGCATTCTTGAATTCACCACCTAAATTCTTTTATTCTCGCAAACTAGTGTTAGAACCATCCTAAACACCATCTAATTAATCACACTTTTTAGGTTGGCATTATCCCAAATTCCATCCTTAAGTTTTAGACCAGATTAATGTTTTTTTTTTAGTTTATTGCCATATTAGTTATTAAGGGAGGATCCTAAACCCTAATTGTCCTTTATTCACTTGTGTATATATGCTCCCATACCACTACTCACAGCAGTGCCACAACTATTCAAGTCTAAATCCACCATTTGACAAACCAGTCTAATCAAAGCTTCAACACAAGTTTATTCGAACAAAATCAACGCCTAAACAATCTTGTAGACTTGAGTCCTTGAACTATCAAAAGAATGACAGGTTCGCGGACCATATTGAGCTCAGGTCTTTAGATCATACGCAAAACCTATTCCTAGTTGAAGGAGGATTATCTCCAACCAATTTGAATGAGACACATGGATGCGTTGAAGTCCCCAAAACAACCATTACAGAAGTTAATGGATTGTATGCACACATGTTAGTATATTGTTAATTTTTTTTTTTAATTTTAAATCCCTGTGGTGTCAAAGATATACTTATTGGGTAAAATTATGGTGCTTCAAATCTATCAATCTATGACAATGATTGGGAGTGGGTGTAGGTTGGTTTAAGTTACGTTTAAGGTCAACCGAAACTGCTTAACTAAATTTGGATTTAGTTTGGTTATGCATTATGGAAATATTTTTTTCGACCATTAAATTATTTGCTATGCATACAAGAAACCAGAGGCAAATGCAGTGTAGGACCAGCGGGGGCTCAAGCCCCCACTGAAAAAAAAAATTACCTCTTTTTGTTTAAAAGAAAAATTAATAAATCTTTAAATAATCCTTGTCAAATTATCAAATAGTCTCGTTCTTCCAGTTTCTACAGCCACAGTAGAGAAAATATTTTTAGCAATGAAATTTGTGAAGAATGAATTTCAGAATCGGATGGGAGATGAATGGATGAATGATAATTTGATTGTTTATATAGAAAAAAAATGTATTTAATAGTGTTGATAATTAGTCTATTGCACAATGTTTTGAGAATATGAAATCGCATAGAGAACAATTGTAAATATGTTATAAAAAATTTTATATATTCAAGTTTCAGTTTTTATATTTTGTTGTTATTTAATTTAGCCCCACTAAATTATTTTTCCGCAACTGCAAGAAACTAGGCATAAAAACAAAAATAGAATGCCTCTTGCTAAAATACTACGGAAAAAATTATGAAAGACCGAAAGTCACGAAGACTACATGGAATGATACGAATGAATGATGATATATGTTCTTAATCGGCATTGAAGACAATGAGGCAAACTTACTTGATTTGATTATGATACGGATGAATGATGGATATATGTTCATCATTGGCATTGAAGACAATGAGGTAAACTTTCTTGAAATTGATCATGAACCCTATTATGATCATATATCGCTTGCTTATATAATTATAAGAAAATAATATGAAGAATTGAGTTATATCTTTTTTGCGTTTGAAAACAAAACTTCTACACTTCGAAGAGAAATGATAATTTTCAAGAATGATCATGAGCTTGAAAATAAAACTGATATCTCAAAAAGTTAGCAAGAATGTTAAACAAATGATTCTTTAGAGCCAAGAAAAGACTTTTGAAATGGACGTCGAGCATTTTGCTGGTCGTTAATGGTAAAGAAAATGGAAAGAAAAACAATTTTTTTTTTAATAAGATTACAAAAACAAATCATCATTATACCTATTTTTCTATTAAAAGACAAAGAAATGAACCAAATGTTGCATGGAGTACTTGGATTAATTTAAGTACAAAAGTTATATTGTTTATGAGAACAAAAATATTCAAATGGCTATGAACCGAAGCAAAGGTGCAATTCCAGTGATAAAAGAACCGTCTTTCAAAGTCGCAGGTTGCGGTTCAAATTTCAATTAGTCAAGAGTTAATATTATTAATTAAAAAAATGAATACAAGCAGTCATATGGCCAAAAAACCCATAACTCATAACTCAAACCCAACCCAACATAAATTGTTTGGGTTAAGATGAGTTCAGAATGATTTTGGATGGGTTTAGAATCTCCAATCCAATTTTTTATGGGGTTTGGATTGGATAAGGAAAACTTGACCAAGGTAATCTAACCGAACTAAAAATAAATAAATATATATTTATAAAAAATATCAAATGTCATTGTTTCAATGTGTCTAAAACTTAACTTATCCTTAATCCTTATCCTAAAAATGAAAAATTTGGTTCCTAAAAAATAAAATAATTTGGTTAGTGGCCGTGTCTGGTTAATAGTTGGATTTGAAAACTATTTTCTAAAGTTAGAGCATTTGAAAATTATTATTATACTCTACTCTTGAATTTTATTTTACTTTCAACGGGCACGTTAATGATTAATAAATGGAACAACTTGCCACTAGCCTAGAGTTAGAGTGGTGAACCCATGTTCTCACATTAGTGAGGGTATGAGTTCGCGTTAATGTGAGAACGTGGATTCGAGCCCTTTAGAGATTCTTTGCACTTCTCTTCTAATTAAAAATTAGATAGAAGTAGGTATCTCACCCACTAATTTGTGGGTGAAGCGGCTAATTTGTGGGTACACTTGTCATATAAATATAAATAACGATTGTGTAATGCATATAAGTGATTCAATAAATAAATAAATGGGACAGCTTTTGTCTTTCTTTAATCATAAAACTTCCAGAGTATACGGATCATCCTTTGTAACTGATGAATAAATGTAACCCATTAACCAAAATGTGGAGGTGGACTTGCGAAGTGATACTTTCTCAATTGGGTTTCTGTGGTATTCTGTATTGGGTTTGAAAGCCCAAATCACAACTGATAGAAAATAACTCTTATCAAGCTAATTCAAGAGCTTACTGTTCTAATTAAAAAAATTAGCTTTTATTGTCTTTTGAAATATAAGTAAAGCACGTAAGAAGTAAAATTAGTTTAATTTTGAATTGTGTACACTCTGTTATTGAACTGGAATGCAACGAAATGGAGTTTTATTGTCAATGTTTGCGGCAACACATGGTTAATTAGGTGCAACTAAAATTGAATTATTGTCAATCCTTGAAGGAGCAGGTGTCCAACCAAATTAAATTATATTATTCAATTTCAATGGTAATTGATAATGTTTATTTGAAATTCTCTATCCCAGATATAAAGTCGCTTCATAGCCCCGCAACAGACAATCAATTAACGTGGAAAATAAAGATTCTCATTTTCATGTCCAAGCCACAATATCCATTTCAATGCATCGGGCTCTTGCATACAATTTTGATCTAGCATAGTTCAAACGCTTAGCTAGCTCAAAGTGGAGAATTAAATATAAATTAGTGGATACTTATTTTGTCTTCCTCTTTAGGTTGAAGGATCAATTACTCTCATGTGCATTATGAAAATTGTGTTTATTTTAAATATTTAGAAATAGATCTGACTTGTTTCTTAACACTAAGTGAGTAATATTATATTTATAAACTCCCATGTATGTTATTTTTGTACAAACTAATCTAACATTATATGATTGATTGAACAAAAATATAAAATATTTTAAAATAAATCACGCAATTCATATAGTGTTTTCATTCAACAATTTGAATAATACCATTGTATAAAAGAAAAAAATTGTAATTGTGTCATTTTACTCGCCGTCAGATAGCACAGCTGATTATGAAGATTAGTAAAAGAGAATCAAAACTATTATGTCAAGGAAGAGAATTTGACTTGCCAACTACCACCGATGAGCAAGAGCTTTGCTGCAATCAAATTTCTAGAAGTGTCATGGAGTAGATAATCAAATTGCCAAGTATCACTTGTGACATGTGATGTGATCTTCATATGCCCTTTTGTCACCGAACATCCTCATTAAACAATTTAACAACCATCCATATAAAAACAAGTCTCCAATTATTAGTCGCTGGAATCTCAAATCTTGATTTGGAATAAGCTATCACTTAACAGAAACGCTATTAATTTGTTTTAATTGTGGCTTCAATTTTCTTTTAACTAATCATAATAATTGAAAAATTGATAGTAATTAAGGATTATGAGCAACAGCTGCTACAGGTTGGAATTAGTTTATTCATATCAACGCCTATCTCATCATAATTGATTAAAGTTTAAATTGAATTAACAATATAACTAGAAACTACTCGGTATTTTAATTTTAATAATTCTTGACAGGTAGCATACATATGAATATCAAAATCAGTTTATTATTATGTAGTATAATAATTTTCATTAAGTTTTTATTAATTTTCACTAATGACTAATTTTCATTAAGTTTTCTTTTTCCTAGTTTATATTAATCTGATTTCATCACGTTTATATTAATATTATTTTTATTTTAATAATTCTTGACAAGTAGCATACATATGGATACCGAAATCAATTTATCATTAAAGAGTATAATAATAACTAATTTTCATTAACTCTTCTTTTTCCTAATTCATATTAACCGGATTTCATCATGTTCGAACCCTATGATTTATTAAAACACACTCATAACTAACATTTTTAAGGTCGTCCATGAGACATAAAAGTAAAAATTGCAATAGAAGATTAATAAATAGAGTAATGTATAATAATATAAATGAGTGAATGGTAGAATATTAATTTTATTAGTTAAAGTATTTACTATTTAATAAATAGTCTATGCAGAATGATTGGGACTCTAGTTGGCATCTCAATTAATCATTATTAAAATAATTAGGACAATCATTGGAGTGTACTGTTTTTATGAAATATTAAAAAGGAAAAAAAAATCTCATTTGCACATGATTTACCTACTTTAGAACCAGCATTAATGAGTCGTGATCATTCCTTATCCTTAATGTTCGTTGTAATTTATTTATTTATTATTTTTTGGGAATATCCTTATTAAAAAAAATACGGTCCCACGATGACACAATAACAAAATAATATTGTATTATTATTAGTTTGATAGTGAATATATATATTTCAAATTCCCATTTCGTTCGTTGCTAGATCACACTTCAAATTGATTAATATTCATTATTTCATTTTTGGATAGAATTATTTATATTCTAAAAATTATTTTGCACACTTAAGTTTTAAAAAATTTCATATCACTAAAATGCTCGTGACTGAATTTATTATTAAGGGAACCCTTATTCAATTGAATAAAAATATACTAATCTTAGCACCCATTCCCAACATTCAGACTATAAACATTAATTTTATTCTCTCAATTTTATCAATTTAAGTCTTGAATCTTTATTTCACCATTAATTTTCTTACATGGTGAGAGATTAGTCATCAAGAATTTGGAGTTAGTGCTGAGCTTTGTGTTGAATATTTTATAATATTGTGATTAGTAATTATTGGATAAGAAATAATGAGTAATTAATTCATAACTGATATTATAAATACATGTGTCACAAAATATTATAAAAAAGTCAGCTCAACATTGAATATAAATTTATTTATCAAAACCTAAAAACTTTAAGTTTTAGATACCTCTTCTTGTTTCTTTCTCACCTTATTGATTTTATAAAAGTTAAATTTATTATATTTTCTTGAGTAATTAGTGAGTATAAATTATAAAAATTATTTTATTGATATTTTTTCTCGCACGTTTGTCAAATTTCATAGCCACTACGCTCATGATGACAGATTATAGAGGAAAATTTTAATTTTTTTTCATTCAAATAACCCTCAATATTGACATGGAAATTTAATGATGAATTGATGACATGAGAAAAAACAAAAGCCTCAATCCTTTCATATGAATATATTAATTTAGTCATTTCTTGAAAACATTTCTTCATTTATTCATATAATAATTTAACAATCATTTGAACTAAGTTCTTGGATGTAAAAACTACTTTCATCAACATAGGAAAAAAATAATGTATAATAAGATTTAATTTGAGGAGCTTTACCATTTGAATGAATTTATTCATATGAATTGTCTTGAGTAGAATTATGTTGTGGCTGCTGGGGAGCTTTACCTACATATAATATAAAAAAATAACTAAATAAACATTCAAGGAAGATAAGGATTTTAATTAAAATTTAATTCTTGTCTGAAGGATAGGACTGTTCATTTTATAGAATTTTGATTTTAACCATTCATAATTTGTGATTTTTTCAGTCAAAGCTCTGTTGAACCAAAATTTTAATTCCGCGGCAAGGACTGTTCCAATTGCTCCTCTTTCACGATTTAATTTCATTTCATTCATGTATAGGCGATATAGTTCTTGGACAGCCTCCATTTTTTACTTTGATCTATAATGTCTTCATTATATAATTAGTAATTCTTTTGATCATTAATTGAGAGTAGACTTAGCTTAGACTAGACTGTAATATTAATTGGTTGTTATGATTATCCAATTAAAAAGCAAGAATCACGTTTCTCTTTTAAAGGTTTGAATGGAAATAGAAAAATCTCATCCCATTACACACAACACACACACATACATATAGAATAAATATTTGTTTAGTTTCTATATTTTGAGTTAAGCATTCGTTTAGTCTCTATATTTAAAAAAAAAAATCTCAAGACACCTACAATGTTAATTATGTTAGATTCTTAATCTTATTTTTTTTCCTTTTATAATAATATCCTTATAATAATAACCTTACAACAACATTCTTACACCCAATTATACACACACACCACACAAAGTCCCTACAGCCATTTCATAAGTTAATTTGCCGTCCACACTCAATAAAGAAGTTAATATGGTGACCTTCGTCATCCATCTCCTAAGTACTTGTCATCATCTAATTGTCTTAATTAAGAATCATGCATATAGAATCTTTATCTGATAAGGGTTGTTGCACTTTATTAAAGTGTAGAAAAATTACTATACCATATGGTGTAAATTGTAATTCTAATTAAATTATTACACTGTATTTGAATAAAGTATGTAAACTCTCATTAAAATTTTTTACATAAATATATATATCCATTTTCCTTTTATCTCTTAATTTTATTGATTCTGCCACTCAAATTGAATACATACATCCATCCATCCATCCACACACACACACACACACACATATAATCATCATCAGGTGCAGCCGTGCATGCATTCTCATTTTTTTTAATGCGCTGTTTAATTGTGCTGTTTAATATAGTCAGTTTTTAATGCAT
Source organism: Citrus x changshan-huyou (assembly GCA_039657385.1). Taxonomy (NCBI): domain Eukaryota; kingdom Viridiplantae; phylum Streptophyta; class Magnoliopsida; order Sapindales; family Rutaceae; genus Citrus; species Citrus x changshan-huyou. The sequence continues at coordinate 13,768,938 of CM077549.1, forward strand.
TATAATACTATACGGTTTAACAAAATATATGTTTTAACTCTATTAAACCGTATGATTTAACAACGTGTTTACATAAAAAAAAATGAGGACACTCGCATTAAAAACACACACATATATGGTCAATATAATTATGCTGTTAGCTACCAACAGCAAGATGGGAGAAGATTCCACTTCCATTACACACACAAACACGGTCAATATAATTCTGCTGTTAGCTACCAACAGCAAGATGGGAGGAGATTCCATTTGCATTACAAACCCAGCCGATAAGCCCGACGTGTCGTGTTATGTGTTTCATAAAAAAGTCTTAATTTAATTATTAACTTAATTTATACATAGGCTCCATATGCATGGATACGTCAATCCCCTCCCGTATAATTAATTAATTATGAGCTGATTATATATTGACAGATTATATTCTTTATCTTCAGCTTCAGGTAACGAATGGAACCCATTTGATTGAGTCACCCACTATCCCACACAAAATAAAAATTATTTATACATAAACTCATCACATAAAATCAAACGCCTGTATTCATTTAATTCATACGTATGCTCCACGGACTTGTCAATCTCGTATAATTAATTATGATGTGATTGACAGATTATATGCATAATTTGTTTCCAACTTTAATCAACGATTCGAAGTCTGGAAGGTAGGGACTAAACTTGAATTTGGTTTTATCCACCATTTACTTAAAAAAAAAGAAAATAAAAATAAAAACGGCACTCACCGACAATGGAAATTATGGGAGAAAACGCGTGGGGTTAAAGCTGTAGGACAATAGGAGATGGTGCAAAAAACAAAAATACTAAATACACACTTTTGGCCTCCCTGGTTAGTGGTAGAACTAGACTGGGGTTGGGGATGTTAAAGAGAAATAACAATCTGAAAGAGACCATAAATAACACAAAATATAAATTTGAGTAGGTCAAGATACAAAATTTTATATAGACATATAGTCACAGGGCGAATTTTTGATTTTGTTTAATTTAGTTTTCTCATAAAATCAAATCAAACCCGAAGTTCACATCCCTATCAGGCAGTTCCACCTCTTCTCGGCCCCAAGAGCATTACCTAATCTTTCAAGAAAGTTTAGGGTGAAAGCAAAAGGTTTGAATTAGATTACTAATTAATTTTTCACGTCCATGTCTCTATATAGCAATATCATAGTTATTGATATATATGAGGTATATAAATGTGACTCTATAAATTATTGAATTGCTAATAACAAATATTGTGAATGGGAAAAATATTCAATGGATTTTTTTCCCCTTATAGAAATGTATATTCTCTGATAATTTTCTTCCACCTTATTAATTACTAGCCACCAAACAACTTTCTGATTAGAAACTTGTTGAAGTAAAATTTAGTGCAGCTTCGGTGTGCAGCTGTAGAGTTTCCTTTATCAATTTTAAAAGAAATCATCGAAGTCTCTATCCTTGCAATTTGCAATGGTCCAAGGTTTAAGGACCAAGCAGTACACCGCGAAAAGTTACAAGAGACCTAGCCGTAGCCAATAGCTAGAAAAGAGTGATGGAATTATGACATGGTATTGTGAAAGTCGCAGTAATTATTTTGAAATATTAATTAGCTAGAAACTCTAACTGTGTGAAATAAAATCTAATATTACTGCTTGGTATATTTGTCTAAGTTGGGTTTTTAAAATTATTACGTGTTAATAACAAATGATTTGTAGCAATACTGCCGGATAAACGAAGCCTAAATGTCATAGATGAAAAGATAGTCTTGGATGCCATTAATGTACAGTACATATTCATTTATTGAATTCTTACCAGTTGTATATTTTCACTCTTATAAAATTAGATGAGAAATACATGCGACAAGTATCCAATTCTCGTGGCAATAGATAAAAAAAATAGCATACTATAAAGTCGAACAGCTCAGCAGTTCATGATTTTCTTTTTCTTTGAATATATCTCATATATATTATCAATTTCACCATTTTCATTTGATAGTAAATTCGTAATATAATTTGTTGATGCAACCTTTTCGTAATATAATTTGTTGAATGACTTAATTTGTGTTACGTCTTTTTTAATTTCTATATATGTATAGCCTGTTAATTGGATTCAACCTAGGTTTTAATAACAATTTGATCATAAGTAACTTTCACATGATCGGGGATCAATCAATTTGATAGGCTGTCAAGTCGTTAACAAAGAGTAGTGCGTGCAACAAGCTATAATTTGAGGACGACAGCTTCTTCCTCAGATAAATCCGCCAGAAAAGATGCTTTCGTGTATATTTGTCACAACTAATAAATTAAAGCAGTGGAATTATTGGCTATATATGGGGCTACGTACATTGTCAAGCAAGCATGTGAATGTGCGATCAAATATCTAAAGACTTTTTTTTTTTCTAATTTTTTTTATACGTGATATTAGAATACTTCCAAATGACAAGAGGGCAGATGGTGTTACAAAGGACGATTAGGCATTTAGTTAAACAATTATGGGATCTTACTGTCTTGACAAAAGTACTCACAAGGAAAGAAACATATCTAGTCAATATATTGACTAGGGTTACAACAATTACATTTGGGAAGGATCGGTAAGAACCAAAACACTATTTGTCCAAAACCAAAATATACGCATGATGCTATCTTAGAGTAGAGCACACTTCAACGGGAAAAGAATAAATCTTAATCATATCCGTATATGGAAATCGACAAAAATGCACATGCCACAGATTTTTAAAAGCTAACAATTCAAATGACATATCTTTTTAATATAACCATGCATTCTTTGTTAGAACAAATTATATTTATTCTTTCAAATTAATATAATCATATATATTAATTAGGTGCGACCACACTAGGATTAATGCACTGAATGACTGAATCCCGTCAATATCCCAATATTAAAATAGGTGACTTCATGAAGTCTTTGTATTGTACTTCTCTTTTTTTTTTATTATTATTTTTTATCATATGTATACATTAATATCAACAGACAAAATCATTTATCAATATGCTTTTTCAGAGACTTAATTTGTAAGCATGATAATCATCTTATCTTCACATATCAGTGAGTTGGGGTGCCGATTTTCAAGTTAGTTAATCATGCATGCACCTTGAAAGCATCCTTAGCCTTTACGATAATGCGAAAAGGTGTGAAGACAGATAGACCTTAATAATCTCTTGTCTCTGTCTCTATCTCTATCTCCCGCATTTTCTAATTATTTTGTTGCCCTTTTTTTTTTTCCTTTCGTGGGTTGGCTGCAAAGATTGTCCAATTGTTCTTTTTTTTTTTTTAGTGAAAATTATCCACTAAATAAATAAAATTTTATCTTTTTGCAGAGATTGCTTGGCGGGAAATTTGATTCGAATGGAGTTAAAATTGCAGGCCGAAATGGCTCTATATGCATATGTATTAAATAAATTTATACTTTTCGATGCGAATAAATTATGTACCCATCAAATGAACTATTTTAGTTGCAACTTGCCTGCCAGATTGGTTTTATTTACTAAGGCCACGCGCTGTATCTTCACGCGCCGCAATTGTAATAATGCCTCACGTTCATGATTTACCAGTTGTTCTCTTACAGCTGGACCCATAGTATGAACTCCAGTGCATTCTTTCTTCCAATAAATGTGGGCCCGTTTAAGATCCTTTTTCTCCATGGGATGTGGGACCCGTATTTGAAATTAGAGCTTTTTTATTGGATAGTGAAATCGGTCCCTACGTTAAAAGTTCTTGTGTTACCCCGCGCACTGACCAATCACGGGACATTTTATGCACTGAATCACAAGTAATCAAAATATGATCTGTGGCTCGTTCTTTCGCTTGTCCCCAGATTCTTTTCGTGTATACTCGGCTCTCCAGCATCCGACAGTTGGCTCCCAAGTCCCCCCTTACTGTCATAGGGATGACAATTAGATAAGCAAAAATTTGAAAGATTTGGGTTGGGAAAAAATGCATATCCGCGTAATAAATAATGCGGATTTAAATGCTAAAATTTAAAATTCATGCAGATGTAAATTCAGAGTCGAATGTAAATACATTAAAAAAATCAGATATTAGATCCGCATTATTTTTTAATTAAATTATTTAATAAATTAAAATTAATGAAAAAATATGTAAGTTAAATGAAAAAAGTATAACAAGATTAATTAAAATATATAATTTAAATTAAAATAAAAATATATCAAGATCAGAATTATTTTATATGAATTTTTGGTGTTTTTATATAATTTTATTTATGAATTTATAGTGGTATTAGACTTACATTTATGTAATTCTTAATGTTTGATTTATGTTGTGGTACTTTTATTTGTGAATTTATAGTGTTGTATGTTATTTTAGGTATTGAGTTATTGATTGTGAATAATAGTTGGATTTTATTTGATATTATTTGGTAAATTGTTGAATTTTAAATTGTTAAATTTTAATTTATTCAGAACTAGATATCCAGAATATCCACCCCGTAATATGGGTGAATATTACGCGCATTTGGATCCGCATTTTTTTTTTTTTTGGTGGACTCCAAATGCGGAAATATCAATGCATATGCGATTTGGATTCAGATCCGAATGCACCTACATCTGAAGCCTATTTAAATTTTGCCATCCCTAGTTATTGACAATGGACTATGCCTTCTTAGTTCTAATTAATGTTTTTCTTTTTACAATTACCTTTCACCCCCACGCTATGTTAAAAGTATAAATTAACTACTTGATCTTGTGTTTTCATTATAAGAGGCTAAGTAATTATTTCTTTTTTCAAAAAAATAGTGATGGATCGTATTAAAAAAAATATAGTGATGGATCAAGTTCAAATAAATTTTTAGTCCTACATATATTTCTTTTAGAGAACTCTAATTAATACCTTAATAAATCCACTTGAAAACTATTTAGTCAAGTCTCTAAAGGCTACCTATACTATCATTTAGGCATTTATATGATACAATTATTGTTTTGTCCATAATTTTATAAACTGCGAATTCTTATCCATGTTCATAACTATGATAATCAAAGGATAAAGTATAAGAGTCGGAGCGATCAAAAGTTTTGAATAAAATATATTATTGTTCAAAAGTTGAGAACTGTTAATGCTTTACATCCTTGTTATACTAGTTAGAAAAATCTAATGATGCATAGTGCCTAAGGTATTCTTGAATTCCTCCCAATTATGTTGTCTAATAGAACACAAGAAAAGAAAAGAATGCAAAATATGGAAGCTAAAATTCAGTTTTTAAAAAAAGAAAAGAAAAGAAAAAATCAAGTTTCTTAATAATATTATGAAAAACCTTCAATTTTATTCTAGGTCTCATAATAATAGAACTTGTAACCATAGTACGAACTTCATAGGTAAGTTATGAAATTTGATTCATACATCTCAATTCATCATTGATAACTTAAGTTATATCATTTCAAAGTTTGCCTGACACCATGTTTTAAACCAATCGGTCTCATTTATGGACAATTCTTACTCAAAAAGAGGCTCATGCATCTTGATGATACTCAAACATATTAACAATATTTAAAAATATTGGCGATACGCCAATCATCTAACATATATAAAACATAAGTATTACAACATTATCATTGATGTGTTTACTACTATTTCGTAGCAAGTAGCCGCCATCAAATTATCATTGAAAGTTGTTTTGATATATAATGGCAAAGTAATAATATAGCTAAAAAGTTAGTATTTTTCGTTAATTTCTTTTCGTGTTAGGGACGTAATGAGTATTATGAAAACTCAAAGGGAGCACATTTTAGTAAAAGAGCAAAAGGCAATTTCCACGAAACTGAACTTGAAAAAAGGATGGGGCAACTAAGACCTTGAGAGGTGAGACTTATTCTCCTCAGCTTGGCTAGGCTAATGGCTATGTAAGAGCCAAAATATCAGCTGCGTATCAGTCACGTGAGTTACTACTGAACTGAAATGAAAGACTCAAAAAAAAAAAAAAAGTATAACAAAGCCAAAGTCTCGAGTTAAAAGAAACAAACCTTACTTACTCTGCTCGCCCACTCACCCTTTACTGTCTCTCACGGGCGCGCGCGCACACACTGACTATTACTCAGAACATGTACAAGTAAGTGAGCAACTCTGCCTCTCTACGTAGAAAAAACTCAAACTCGCGGTCACGGACTAATTTCAATTGAAAACATTTTAGCCTCCTTCTTTACTTACTTTCCAATCATCCATCACGGGATGCTACAAAACAACATGTGCTTTGGAAGACTCTGCTCTCTTTATAAACAACACATATTAACCACTTCCACTTACAATATTACTACTTTACATTGATATGGCTCCAGCTCAAAACAGAAACAGAGCACCGAAGGTCTCTGTTTTGTTCTTGTTTCTGACTTGTTGTTCTTTACAACATTCATCATCATCAGCTCAATCATCACCAGTTTTTGCCTGTGATGTCGTGAGCAATCCGTCTTTGGCGAGTCTGGGGTTCTGTAACACATCGTTAGGGATTGATTTGAGAGTTGGAGACTTGGTGAAGAGACTCACGTTGCAAGAGAAAATCACTTTCTTGGTGGATAGTGCAGGGAGTGTGAGTAGGCTTGGGATACCAAAATATGAGTGGTGGTCCGAGGCTTTACATGGTGTCTCTTACGTCGGTCCAGGTACTCATTTTTCCAATGTCGTTCCTGGAGCTACAAGCTTCCCTCAGGTTATTCTCACCGCCGCTTCCTTCAATGCTTCTCTCTTCCAAGCCATCGGAAAGGTAAATATACATATATTTATCTGTAATTGATGAATCTTAATCATACATTGTTATAAATACACACGTGGTCTTAGATATTTAAAATATCCGCACAGCTCATATTAGTACTGGATCCAAATTCACTGTTTCATCTGATGACCAAACGAACATCTATCTCCTGTCCTGTCTGCACTGCGAGGAGCTATTAGCAGCATGTAAATAAATTAATTATGATATCATATATGTACATGTATTTGCAGGTGGTCTCAACCGAAGCAAGAGCAATGTACAATGTGGGATTAGCGGGACTGACATTTTGGTCACCAAATATCAACATATTTAGGGACCCCAGGTGGGGTAGAGGCCAAGAGACTCCAGGTGAGGACCCTTTGCTTGCCAGTAAATATGCAACTGGCTATGTTAAAGGTCTGCAACAAACTGATGGTGGTAGCCCAAATCGGCTTAAGGTTGCTGCTTGCTGCAAGCATTATACAGCCTACGATTTGGATAATTGGAAAGGGACCGATCGCTACCACTTCAATGCTATGGTAATATATACATACTATTTGATTAAATTTAAGTGAAATTAACAAGATTCATGTTTGTTTTCTTTTGGTTTCTAAAGTCTGGCTTTGGTTTTGATGAGTTAGGTGACAAAGCAAGATTTGGATGATACATTCCAACCACCATTCAAGAGTTGTGTTATTGATGGGAATGTGGCTAGTGTCATGTGCTCTTACAATCAGGTTAATGGAAAGCCAACATGTGCCGACCCAGATCTCTTGGCAGGAGTTATCCGAGGGCAATGGAAATTGAATGGGTATTTTTTATTTACCGTTATTATTATTGTATAAAATATATATGATCACTTTGTATAACAATCAATTAAATTACATTTTACAAATAATGTTATTGTTTTGCTGTAGGTACATAGTTTCAGACTGTGATTCAGTTGATGTGTTGTACAATTCCCAACATTATACCAAGACACCTGAGGAAGCTGCAGCGAAATCTATTTTAGCAGGTTTGGATCTCAATTGTGGATCTTTTCTAGGCAAACACACAGAAGCAGCAGTTAAAGCAGGGCTTGTGAATGAGTCAGCTATTGACCATGCCATTTCTAACAACTTTGCTACTTTGATGAGACTTGGTTTCTTCGATGGTCATCCAAGCAAGCAACCATATGGACAACTTGGTCCAAAAGATGTGTGTACTCAAGCAAACCAGGATCTGGCCCTTGACGCCGCAAGGCAAGGGATTGTTCTGCTGAAGAACACAGCAGGTTCATTGCCTCTGTCTCCGACTGCCATTAAAAACTTGGCAGTAATTGGTCCCAATGCCAATGTCACAAAGACAATGATTGGAAACTACGAAGGTAAAATAATTATGTAGTACCAACTCTGTAGAGCTTGAGTTCATCATTTGATTACCACATTAATCTGGAGCTCTTCTGTACAGGCACTCCCTGTAAATACACAACACCTCTGCAGGGCCTAGCAGCTGTGGTGGCAACAATTTATCAGGCTGGCTGTTCCAATGTGCAATGTGGCACTGCCCAAGTAGACGACGCCAAAAAGGCAGCTGCCTCAGCTGATGCTACTGTGCTTGTAATGGGTGCTGATCAATCTATTGAGGCAGAGAGTCACGACAGACTTGACCTTCTTCTTCCTGGGCAGCAGCAATTATTAATAACAGAAGTAGCAAAAGTAGCTAAAGGACCTGTAATTCTTATTATAATGTCCGGTGGGGGTTTTGATATATCATTTGCTAAAAATGATCCCAAAATTACAAGCATCCTATGGGTTGGTTACCCTGGCCAAGCCGGTGGGGCTGCTATAGCTGACGTTTGTTTTGGACGCTACAATCCAAGTAAGCACCTGTTCAATATCCAATTTCTATACCATTTTTTGTTTTTCCTGAAATTCACTCACTGATGAAGTAAGAATTTTTTCAAAAATTTTGGCAGGTGGAAGACTACCGATGACTTGGTATCCACAATCATATGTAGAAAAAGTCCCAATGACTAACATGAACATGAGGCCTGATGCTTCAAATGGGTACCCTGGAAGAACCTACAGGTTTTACACCGGGGAAACTGTTTATGCATTTGGAGATGGACTAAGCTATTCCACGATGAATCATGAATTAGTTCGAGCACCGAAGATAGTAGCCATTCCTTTGGAAGAAGGGCATGTTTGTTACTCATCAAATTGCAAGTCAGTTGATGCTGTTGAACAATCTTGTCAAAACTTAAATTTGGACATACATCTTAGAGTTAAAAACAATGCAAGTATAAGTGGAGGCCATACGATATTTTTGTTCTCAACCCCTCCATCTGTGCATAAGTCACCACAGAAGCACTTATTGGCTTTTGAGAAGGTCTTCTTGAAGGGGCAAGAAGAAGCACTTGTAAGTTTCAAGGTGGATGCCTGCAAGGATTTGAGTGTAGTTGATGAGCTTGGAAACAGAAAGCTTGCCTTGGGAGACCATTTGCTTCATGTGGGAAACCTCAAACATTCATTAACTGTCAGGATTTGAATTTAGTGATGGCGACTATTTTTCTTTCTTCTCCTATTTCCCAAAAAGCAACTCTGAGTGGAGAAATAAGTTGAGAGAATTGTAACACCTCTCAATTTCATCATACAACCAAGTGTGCAAATCAAATTCTTGAATTTCCAAATGAAATTTCGCCTTGCACTTGCCTTCTTAATTTCAATATTTTTTTTTTCTAGATTATTTTTCCTTCCCTTATTTCCCAAAAATATATCTAAGAGTGGAAAAATAAGTTTAGATAGTTGTAACACCTCTCTCAATTTCATCATACTATCAATTGTGCAAATCATCTTGAATTTCCAAACGAAATTTCTCGTTGCACTTGTCTTCTTAGTTTTAATTCTTTTTTTAATTATATTTTATATATGTGCGTGTTTGTAGAGAGCCACATCTTGCCACGTGTCCCTTTTAAACTGATAAGAATATGTGTTAACTGTGATTAACTGATTGGATTAGTTAAGTTAGTTATGGTGACGTGGCAGTCCAGTCAGCAAAGTAGTTGTGAGTTTGTTAAGCTGGTTATTCAGCTTCTCTCAAAGATAAATACACGTGAAAATGATGTATGTGTTTAGATGATTCTGGATAGCAGTATATAAGCTTTGTAATCTCATTCTGTTATTAAGTTGAATAAAACGAATATTCTCAGCTAAAGTTTCTCACATTTTCTCTTGGATTTTCTCTGTAAACAAACACTCCAAATCTGTTGATCAAATTCTAATTTGGTATCAGAGCCTTGAATCACTTCTTGATCATGGCCTCTTCAAGTCTTAGTACAAATGTTTCTTCCGCAATCTCAACATTTACTTTCGCCACACCAATCAAGCTTGACAGATCGAATTATACTATATGGAAATCTCAGATCCTTTCAGCCATTCGAGCAAATGATCTAGAAGGTTTTCTTGATGGATCACGTACCTGTCCAAACCAGCTGCTGAATGGTGAATCAACAAGCACAGATGCGGCAGTCATCTCAGAAAATCTTGCCTACACTACTTGGAAAAGGCAAGATAAGATGATCTTGAGCTGGCTTCTATCTTCAATCAGTGTGGAGATCTTAAGCATTGTGGTAAATTCTAAAAACTCTCGAGAACTTTGGATAAGCTTAGAGGAACAGTTTGGATTTGAAACAGCAGCTAAGAAAGTGCATTTAAAGATGCTGCTAAACAATCTTAAGAAAGGATCCATGTCAATTACTGAATATTTTTGTAAACTAAGGTCAGTAACTGATGAATTAGCAATGGCTGGAAGTTCAGTTAGTTCTATTGACTTCATTACACATTTAATCTCAGGGCTAGGACAGGCTTACTATCCTGTTGTAGTTTATATTGAGGCAAATGCTCTTAAAATGAGCATCAATGAGGCTTATTCTATGTTGCTATCTCATGAAGCTAGGCTTGAGAGTAATCATTCTGGTGTAGCTAAGGAAACTAAGCTGAATTTTAGTGCTAATGTGGCTCAGACTGGTAATAATCAGAAGAAGTCAGGAAACAATGCTAATTGGAATACCAATAACCAGGGTAATTGGAATGGTAATTTTGTGAATAGAAATGGAAATGGAAATTTCAACAATAGAGGAGGTTATGGATCTGGCAGAGGTGGCTTTATGGATCAAAACTCAGGGAGAGGCTGGTTTGGAAACCAAGGAAGAGGTTCAAACTCTGGTGGTTTTAATGGAAATACTGGTGGATTTAGTGGAAATGGTGGTTTTAATGGTGGAAATCCAGGGTCCTCTGGTGGCTTTGGTAGAGGAGGTGGCAGAGGAAATATTACATGCCAAATATGTTTTAAACCAAACCATTCAGCTGTTGATTGTAGAAACAGATTTAACAGAAATTTTGTTTCAAATTCTCCAATGCAGAATCCAGGGCCAAGAACAGCTTATATGGCTACCTCAGAAGGAGTTGCTGATCAGGGATGGTATCTGGACAGTGGAGCCACTCATCATCTCACCAACAATGTGCAAAACCTGGTTGAAGGTAATCCTTATAATGGTACTCAACTGTTGTTTGTTGGAAATGGACAAGGTCTTACTATCACACATATTGGCTGCACTCATCTTTCTACTTCTTTTGGCACATGTTTATCCTTAACCAATATTTTGTGTGTTCCTAAAATAACCAAAAACCTCATTAGTATATCTAAACTTCTTTTGGATAATAACATAATCATTGAATTTTGTTCCACCATGTGCTTTATTAAGGACAAGAAGGAGGGAACTTTGCTGGCACAAGGGATTGTTGAAGGTGGTCTTTACAAGCTATTGTCACTTGATGTCTTCTCTTCTTACTCTGCAGATTGCAATCCAAATCTTTTTAAACCAAGTTCCATGTTGTCATTTTGTTTTGATAATAAAGTTGTAAACTCTTTACCAGAGTCAAATAATCATGTGTCAAAGTTGAACAATGTAAATATGTCTGAAGCTTTTGCATGTTCTATTTCTGGAAATTCTTCTAGAGCTGGAAAGACATCAGTTCAGTTGTTACATAATAGATATGGTCATCCCAATAAACATGCTTTGCAAACAATTATTAAAAGTCTTCCCACACATTGTCTTTCAAATCAATTCATTAGCTTCTGTGATGCTTGTCAACATGGCAAAATGCATCAGCTTCATTTTTTTGTCACTACCATTAAAATAAAAGCACCACTTGAGCTTCTATATACAGATTTATGGGGACCAGCTCCTGAATATTCAATGAGTGGATACAGATATTATATCTCTTTTGTGGATGATTTCACTCGATATTCTTGGATTTTTCCTTTCACAGCAAAGTCAGAAGCCTTAGAAACCTTCAAACACTTCAAACTTCTTGTTGAAAAACAGTTCTCCTTGTCTATCAAAACACTACAGTCAGATATGGGGGGTGAATTTATAGCTTTAAAAACCTTTCTTCAGCAAGAGGGTATATGTTTTAGGTATAGTTGTCCATATACACACCATCAAAATGGTGTTGTTGAGAGGAAACACAGGCATATTGTTGAAACAGGTCTGACACTTCTAGCTCAATCACATTTACCTCTCTCCTTTTGGTGGGAAGCATTCCACACTGCTTCTTTCCTTATCAACAGAATGCCCACATCAGTTATAAACAATCTATCCCCATTTCAGAAATTACATAATCATCTGCCTGACTATCAGTTTCCAAAGGTTTTTGGTTGCTCCTGTTTTCCATTCCTCAGACCTTATAACCAGCATAAACTTGACTTTCATACTCAAAAATGTATTTTCATTGGTTACAGTCCACTTCATAAAGGTTATAAGTGTTTAAATTCATCTGGTAAAGTGTTTGTTGCTCGACATGTTGTTTTTAATGAAACTGAGTTTCCTTACACAGAATTGTTTCTAAAACACTCTACCTCACCAGTCTCCAATGTTGATGTCTCTTCTTTACCAGTACAACTTTCTTTTCTTCAAACTTCTGCTCAGGTTGACAGTAGCAATGTAGAGTCATCATCTCCTAATTTTCATCCAGCAATGTCTCCTCCATCAAGTTCCAGTTCAACACAACCTTCTTCTTCTCATCCTTCAGCTGAACCAACTCACTCATCTTCATTACCATTTCACCCAATGATTACTAGAGCTAAAGCTGGTATCTTCAAACCCAAGTCATATCTAGCAGCTACTGAAAATCTTGAGCCAACTAGTGTAACAAGTGCCTTGCATGACCCCAAGTGGTTTTGTGCTATGAAAGAGGAATTTGATACTCTGCAAAGAAATCAAACCTGGACTCTAGTACCCTCTGAAAGTGCTGCTAAAATAGTTGGTAATAAGTGGGTATTTAGGGTGAAGTATAACCCTGATGGCAGCATTTCCAAATACAAAGCTAGGTTGGTTGCCAAGGGTTATCATCAAACTCAAGGGGTGGATTTCTTTGAGACCTTCAGCCCAGTTGTGAAATCTTGCACAGTCAGAGTTGTCCTCAGTCTAGCAGTGTTGCATCATTGGCAGATTAGACAGCTGGATGTTAATAATGCGTTTCTCAATGGTATGCTTGAAGAGGATGTGTTCATGCATCAGCCACAAGGTTTTATAGACTCTGCAAATCCATCCTATGTTTGCAAGTTAAACAAAGCCTTATATGGTCTCAAGCAAGCTCCTAGAGCTTGGTATGAGAGGTTGAAAGGGTCCTTACTCCATAAAGGTTTTCAATCCTCAAAATCTGATACATCCATGTTTATTCAGCATATTGACCATGATATTGTGCTCATTCTTATATATGTTGATGATATTTTAGTCACTGGTTCTAATTCTCAACATATTGAGGCTGTTATTCAATATCTTCATTCAGAGTTTGCACTCAAAGATCTAGGAGAGTTTAACTACTTTCTTGGTATTGAAGTAACACCCTCTGTTCAGGGACTGCATTTATCTCAGACCAAATACATTGGTGATATCCTTAGAAAAGCAAATATGCTTGACAGCAAAGGTTTTAATACTCCTATGAGTCTAGGTGATAAGCTTACAAAGGACAATGGTGAAGTTTTTGATAATCCCTCATTGTACAGAAGTATTGTGGGCTCTCTTCAGTATGTGTTGCTAACAAGACCTGATATAGCTTATCCTGTTAACAAGCTTAGTCAGTTCCTAGCTCATCCAACCATTGCACACTGGCAAGCTTGTAAAAGGGTTCTTCGATATCTTCAAGCTACTTCACACTTTGGGATTCAATTCTTCAATTCAGGCTCTGTGACTTTAACAGCATTTTCTGATGCTGATTGGGCAGCTGATCCTGATGATCGAAAGTCTACTGGAGGGTATTGTGTATTCTTAGGAAACAATATTATTTCTTGGTCCTCCAAGAAACAAACCATTGTTTCTCGTTCTTCAGCAGAGTCTGAATATAGAGCTCTTGCTTCGGCAACCTCTGAAATTCTTTGGCTTACTTATTTGCTTCAAGAACTGCAAATTCAGCCAACTCAAAGTCTTGTTCTGTACTGTGATAATCAGAGTGCTGAGGCATTAGCTAGCAATCCTAAGTATCACTCTCGAACAAAGCACATTGAGTTGGATCTTCATTTTATTCGAGAGCATATTGCCCAGAAGCAACTCACGATCAGTCATGTTTCTAGTTCAGAACAACTTGCAGACATTTTCACCAAGCCCCTCTCTTTTGATCAATTTGCTTATCTTCGTACCAAGCTTAATGTCATTCCCCGACTTTAAGCTTGAGGGGGGATGATAAGAATATGTGTTAACTGTGATTAACTGATTGGATTAGTTAAGTTAGTTATGGTGACGTGGCAGTCCAGTCAGCAAAGTAGTTGTGAGTTTGTTAAGCTGGTTATTCAGCTTCTCTCAAAGATAAATACACGTGAAAATGATGTATGTGTTTAAATGATTCTGGATAGTAATCTCATTCTGTTATTAAGTTGAATAAAACGAATATTCTCAGCTAAAGTTTCTCACATTTTCTCTTGGATTTTCTCTGTAAACAAACACTCCAAATCTGTTGATCAAATTCTAATTTAAACAACTCAAAAGGGATTATTATGAATAAGAAGATATTCAAAGCAGACCTTCTATGAAAATTAGAAAGGAAAATAAGAATAAAAGGATGACCTAGATTCAACATGGTTTTAGAGCCATATTTTAAATGCACTATTGAAACTTATAACGAAAATGATAAGAGGAGAAATCCGACCCATGCTAGTTCTGAAATCCACGATCTACAGAAACTATGCCCAAAAAGAATAGGAAAACAAACACATATAGAATAAATATGTATGATTTCTCACAATTAAGTTTACGTCTACGTGTACAGTAATTACAAGCGAGACCTATCCTTGAGAATATGGTTTAAAGTAAAATTTTAATCCCAAGTCACCCATTATATATAAATAGAAGCTCATCTATAAGAAAAAGAGGTCTTTGACCATTATAAGGACATTGTGCACTTCAAGGGAAAAACTCGTCTTCTCTCAAATTCTTTTTCTTCTTCCTCTTTTTCGGTCAGACAAATACTAACTTGGGCATCGGGGTGCCTTCTCCAAGTGATCATGCTGACTCCAAGATCGATCAACATCATCAAATTCTCCATAACTATAAATTTGTGTGAAGGTAAAAGTTTCAGCTCCATCATTGGTGCGCCGTTTGTGAGCACTACAATCCTTACAACCACCATCTTACAATGACCTTTTCAGATTAGATCTCCTTATATATAATTGTAAGAGGAGGTAAATACTCACTTATGCCTAATTAAAAATGGGTTTATGTGTGAGACCAAAATCTCAAATATGATCAAAGAGGCAATAAAACTAAAAAACCAAGCTAACATAAAGGTTTCTCCTCCACGAGCTATTGGAATTAAAAGACAAGAAAATGAAACATAAGACTTTGAACTTTGGGTCTCTAGTTAAATGGCAACCAAGATGGTAAAAAAGGGTGAAAATAGTCTCTAAAACTAAGCTCAAGACCAATTTTTAATTTTTCTTCACCTTGATTATTGCAATTATACTAATTCACTGACAATTATGTTGACTTATTTACATTTTTATCATTTTATTTATTCCCCATTACCTTTTTTATTTTTCCATTAGTGAGGTTAAGGAAAACCTAAACATTCACTATATGCGAGCGAATATATAAAGAAGGATGTTAAGCTAATATGGACAATTTTATATTATAATTTAACAATTTTGAATCCGCATTTAACATTGAAATTAATGCAATTTACTTTTTGTCACTTCGTAAGCTTATTATCTTGTTAGATGCTCCCATTTATTTATTAATGCTTATTTTCCTCCTTTGTACTTGCTTTCACCTCCTAAAAAAGATCAACAAAAGGCTTTCCACGTCTAGGATCACCCTCAACAAATTCCATGATTCCTTTATTATTAACTCACAAGTGCTTTAGCACACCTATCTTTGAGCAACCAGAAAATAGAGGGGGAAGAAAGAGTGCACATTCACATATAATGATAAAACTACTTTCCTTCTTTAAAGGACAACCATTTTCAAATTTTGTACTTATTACACAAAATAAGAGGCTAGCTGAGGGAAAACAATCTTAAATGCAAGAGAAATGAGCAGCAGCCGATATCAGGCTTACCAAAAATAGATTTCAAGCAGTTTTCTTAAGTGAAATACCCATTGAAAAGTATCCAGAATATGATAATTTGAAGACACTCGCTCAAGAACAAAATGTTCAAACCAATGATGTCTTAGCATAAGTCCTCATAAAAATAGAGCAATTCGTCCAAAAAATAAAGGAGATAAAAAGGGAAAAAATTGAAGGCTAAATTGCTTGTCCTTGAGCAACAATCAAAATAGTAGCTCAGAAAAACCAAAAATAGGCAGAGAGACAAATTGGCTCACTAGAGGAAAGGGTTAGAACCCCCATGAAAAAAACTCAAGAAGGCACGTAAGGAACTGATAGAAAAAATAATGAAGATTTCAAGAATGTCTACGGAAGATAATTTAAAAGATCCTAAATAGGCTCTAGAAAGAATTTCCAGATGGCTTCTATAGCAGATGATACCATGATAACAAGGCCCTAAGGAAAAAGCTGAAATCCATTTGATAGCTTGCCCAATGTCTGTGAATTGGGAACATTTAAATTGTGCAAGTACATATCCAAGCAAACCAAGTTTGTCAAATTGCCGAGCTTCTCAAGAATCCTTCTACTAATGTTATTACTATAGAGTTCACTACAAAAGTAGAACTCGATTAAAAGATTCTAGACCAAATTAGAAGAGAACTGAAACTGTTGACGCAAATTTTTGGTCAATTAGAGAATTAATTTATATGGGGGTGATATAATAAAAAGATACAGAGAATTAATGTGGTTTGGCTTTTGGCCTACATCCACGGCCAGAGGAAGATAAATATTTTATTAAGATCGCGCTTACAACTCAACTCTCCCTCTCTTTGTTATATATATATTTTTTGTGTCCCTTCCACTAAGAGAGGCCTATGCTTTTATAGCCATAAAGTTTTTTTTTTTCTAACTTAAACTCTATCTAACTCTCCTCTATCCTCTAGGATTTTAATTACAAAATATTACATTTTTCTAGGTTGTATCCGTAAGACTTTATTCAATTTGCTTCTAGACCAAGTAATGTCCTTCTATTGTCGACTTTTATTTTGTTAGGCTTAATTCAACGATAACTCCTTTATTTGGTTTTTCCCATGTGGTTTATAATCTAGAACTAGGTCAAGGGCTCCATGGACCCAGGACTTTTGCCATCCTCCACTCCTGTATCCATTCCTGGGGATCATGCTCTAGGAAGCATGGTTCTTGCTCCACGTTCTTGGGGGATCATGATTTTGTTGCAACCCATTCCTAGGGGAGTATAATTCCTACTTCCTATTCTTGGGGAGCATAATTCCTGCTCCCCATTCTCAGGGGAGTATAATCTTGCTCCTCATTTTTTGGGAGTATAATTCCTGCTCACCATTCTTGGAGAGTATGGTTCTGCTGCTCCTCATTATTGGGGGAAGCATAATTCCTGCTCCCTAAAAATTGGGGAGCATAGTTCTGTTGCTCCCTATTCTTAGGGAAGCATAATTCACGCTCTTCATTCTTGGGGGAGCATGGTTCCTGCTCCCCATCCTTAGAGAATCATAATTTCTGCTCCCCATTATAATTCCTGCTCCCCATTCCTATGGGAGCATCACTGTTTGCTTTCTTGACTATTTGGACACATCACTTCTTGTTTTCTTGACTATTTGGGCGCATCATTTTTTGCTTTATTGACTATTTGGGTGCATCACTTTTTTGCTTTATTGACTATTTTATATTTTCCACAATAGCTACTCCCCAACTCTTACCTTCTTGTTCCACCAGAAGCATAAGAGCTCAAGTTTTTTTTCTCTCTTCTCATTTCTATATAAACCATCCTTGCACTATTTATTCACTTTGTCGAATTTCACCTTTGGTTTTCGCTTTGCTTGGTGAGTGCCTCTTCTCTTTTTCCTATTTTTGGCAATTTCAATGTCTTCTAATTCTGAAAATAATTCTAACTCTCTCTACCATGAGTACCTTGGAGATGATGATGATTTCTGTCATATATCCTCTGACCATATACCCTTTGCTGTAATTTTGGTCCTGCATTATTCATTCTTAATGAACAACCTGACCTCCAACTCGACTGATCTATTGATGGGATGGAGAACGCAATTTCTGAGAAATCCATTCCGTCTCTTAAAGTCAAGTATGAAATTCCAAGTTTAGTTGAACTTAGGTAACCTCAAACTGGTAAGCTCGCCAGCCAACCTGATACGAACCCCTTCAAGAACTGATGTGGCCTTACTCAATTTAGTTCCCAAGATCGAATCTAAACCAAGAATGGAATGGAACATCGACCAAATGCTTATTGAAAGCACGAACCTTGGTATGTGAAGACGCCACAATCAACTATGAATGGTCTGATTGATAAGTCAAGATTTTGAACGCCACGGAAATCCGATGAGTTCAAAAAGATTGTAAAGAATCAAAGAGAATTAACTCTCTCATACTAATATTATAATATTATTTTAACTTCATTTAATGAAAATGTAATTTTTAATTTATCATAATTTTTCTTGTGTATAAAATGAAAAATATTTCATTCACAAATGAAACGTATCTCTATTAAATATTAACTAAGTTATGATTTAATATTAATATGAAAAATATTTCATATGAAAATTATTTTATTATTAATTTTGTAAAAAAAATTATTTATAATTTATAATTTATAAATTTATGATATTTATAATTTTATTTATTAAAATCATGATATTTAGATATTTACTTATTCATTTAATAAATTATAAACATAAATAAATATCATAAATAAAATTAAATATCATAAATAACATTATTCATTTAATAAATATCATAAATAAAATTATGATATTTATAATTTTATTTATTAAAATCATGATATTTACTTATTCATTTAATAAATTATAAACATAAAAAATTAGAATATTTATTTAAACTAAGATTAAATGATTTAAATTAATTTTTAAAAGCCTATGCTAAAAAATATATTAAAACATTTAATTTCAAGATATTTTACTTTAATTTCATAACATTTTATATTTACTTTTTGTTAAAAAAATTTACTTAGATATATTTTGGCCCACGTGCTATTAATGGCTCACGGGCCGAGTGTTAGCTCACTAATGAACCGTGCTTATTATGTGCTTTTTCGCGTGCCGTGCTTTGACCCATCTCTAATTGTGCCGTGCTTTAAGGCCCGCGTGCTTAAAATTCTAGGCCCAGCACGGCCCACGTGTGTGCCGTGCCGTGCCTCGTGCTTCACCGAAACGTGCTCGTGCCGTGCCATGCCGTATGGACACGTGCCGTGCCACGTGCCGCCCGGCCCATTGGCCATCTTTACCTGGAAATATCTTTCTCAACCATGCCTTCTAACCGGTTTTGGCTTTATCTCTTCTACTTCTACCAACATTCCATCTCTAAGTGAGTTTTATTTAAGCATAATAATTTTTATGCTACTGAGAGGTTGTAACATTTTGTTTTTCTTTTCTTTTTCCGTCTTCTGTTAGTTATGGCTCCTGGAGACGACGCCGCACGGAAAAAGAAGAAGATAGACAAATACCCAGCTTAAAAAATTAGCAGGAAAGTTAAGGATAAGCATGTGGGATCATCCTCTCAAGAAATTACAAATGCTCAAGGGTTACACCAGACTCCTCAAACTACATCAAGGTTGCAGGCAGAAACTTTGTTTCCATCTTGCACTCGTGAAACTCCATTTTCTTAGTCTGCTTGCTTTCATTCTACATTTGCTTCGTCTAATGCACATGCTCAAGGGTCACACCAAACACTTGCAACTGCTCAAGGATTGCAGCAAGAAATTTTATTTTCAACTTTCACTCATAAGAGTTCATATCCACAATCTACAAGCTTTGGCTTTGCATCTGCTTCCACCAATACTCCTACGTCTACACCTCTTTCAGTAGGCCTAAGCCAAGGAACTCTGCCCTTGTTTGATGGTTTACAGAACTTCACTTGAACCTTCAAATTCCAAGTATGAAGGCTTCAGTTGTTGAAGAGTTCAAAGCTTCTACCAATTTTGAGAATATCCTTGATGAAGAATTTCTAAAAGGTGGTGCCAAGGTTAAGGCCATAATTGAGAGCTGCTACCCTCAACCTGATTATCGTTTTCTAGAAGATTGATGAAGATCTTTATCAATTATGTCTGGGATGTTGCCTCTTCTATTATCTCCCTAGTTTTTAGTTGTTGTCTTGTAGAGCATCTTGTAAGTCATTTCGCAGCCCTTCTTCTTCTTCTTGCAGAGGTGGATTTGGGTTTGCTCTATGTTTTTACTTCTCTATATATTGGAGTACCTTGGCCATATTCTGCATTAAATCAGCCACTTGCTGCGCGAGTGGTGGATGCGACCCAATATTACTACGTTGCCTTTTTGGTGGACTAGGAACTGGGGGCGTTGCGGCTACGATAACTATGTTGACTCATGGTTACCAAAGGTTTGATGCGACCTTAATGACAGTTGTTATACCACTCCCCACAGACGGCGCCAAACTGTTGACGTAAATTTTTGGTCAACTAGAGAATTAATTTATATGGTAGCAATATAATAAAAAGATACAGAGAATTAACGTGATTCGGCCTTTGGCCTACGTCCACGGGTAGAGAAAGATAAATAGTTTATTAAGATCACGCTTACAACTCAACACTCCATCTCTTTGCTATATATATATATATATATATATTTTTTTTTTTCAATCCCTTTCACTATGAGAGGCCTTTGCTTTTATATCTATAAAGTCATTTTCTAACTTAAACTCTGTTTAACTCTCCTCTATCCTCTAGGATTTTAATTACAAAATATTTCTATTTTTTCCTAGGTTGTATTTGTGTCAGACTCTATTTAATTTGCTTCTAAACCAAGCAATGTTCTTCTAAACCAAGCATAATTCCTGCTCCCCATGAACTTTTTGTTTTCTTGACTATTTGGGCATATCACTTTTTGCTTTTTGACTATTTGGGTGCATCACTTTTTACTTTTTTTATTATTTAGGTGCATTACTTTTTACTTTCTTGACTATTTGGGTGCATCACTTTTTATTTTATTGATTATTTTATATTTTTCATAACAAAAACAATAAAAAGTTGTGGAAAACGCAAATGCTACTGTTCTTAAAATTTTTACCATATGCAAAACTGGACACCCTTCATCAAGGGCCAGATACAAAAAAAAATTTCTACCTTGATTATGAAGAAGGAAATATAGAAATTTGCAAAATATCGTTAAAAAAAAATGTGTTATAAAAGATCAATTGGTAAACTTTGAGTAAGCACTACTAATTGTTTAAAAAAAGCATCTAAGGGCTTATAGCACATTTCTTCTGCATAAGTACCAGATCCATGAAAATGCAACAATTTCAAGTCTGCTTCAAATGTTCTTCCTTGACTAATGCCCAACCATGATGATTATGAAGCATTTTGAAATAGTAACCCCATTGCCCTACAAATACTGATATAACTAAATATTTTAAGAGTAACTTCGAAAACTGTTTCAAGCCCAGTCATATGAAGAATCTTGACATCAACATGGGAAATAGCAATAAGCTTATTTAAATATATGTACCAAAACTAGAACGAAAGAACCAACAGGAAATAGATTATTAGAACAGAAAAGGCAATAAAACATGCATAGGCAAAGACATTTAGACAAACTTCATGAAGTAAAATGGATTGACTTACAAATACTGCAAATTTGCTAGTTGACCAAGCTGTGAAACCAGTTGACCAGATAGATTTGCATTACCAAGATCACTAGAGAAACATAAACAGAAAACATGGTCATCTAACTTGCATGAAATAGAATAAATGGCAATATATTAAATTCCAAATAGAAAGCCATAAAGAAGCATACGCTCTCGTAACGCTATTTTCACTATTGCATGTAACATGAAACCATGTGCACGGGTTGACTGAGAGGATGTAACAAATCTTTAGACTAAGTGTCTCTTTAATATGTTTTATCTAATGATTATAAATACTTATTGAATTCCATAAACTCTTAAATTTTTTTTTATGTTTAATTTTTTTTAATAGAGTTTTTGAAGATTAAATAAATTATTTTCCTTTTAGTAGAATTTTTTTAAAGATTAAATAAGTTATTTTTCTTCTACTAATAAAAGTTCAAATTTTTAACTTTTAGAGTAGAGGTTGAAAAACTTTTAAAATATTAAAATACTTAAAATTTCCTTAATTTACTTGATAATCCTATTTCATAACATAACTTTTAAAAGCCTAACTATTTAAGCAATTTTAAAATTTTTAATAAAAACTTTCATTAATAACCAAACAACTAATTTTTATTTTTTTTGGATGAGAACTTTACTTATAAAAATTCTATTAATAAAAGCTCTATTTAATAAATTTTATTTGAAAATTTATACCAGCCTAACTATCAAAGGAGTGCTCATCATGAAGAAGATTATTTTCCTTATTCCAGTTACATTTATTTTTAATTAACTCTTTTCAAATTTACCAAGCGCAGTCACAAATATTTGTTCAAACACTCAAGAAGAACATCATGAAGAAAAAATCAGAATCTGCAACATACAATTATTGAGCTCATAGAGTACTTGGTACGGACTCTTCACATTTCGTTTACAGCAAAATAGTAACTATTCTGATTACTATTAGTAACTATCAATATCCGTTTCTGGCCCTCAAAGGTAGTAACGCAGACGGTTCACCAACATCTGTAGGTTTATAGAGAAATCAGTATCAGAGAGAGGAGTGCCAGCGAGAGAAAGAAATTCACGAGGCATCATAAAATGATATAATAATGGCTTGGTCACCGAGAAGAATATATAAGTAAATATCAAGTGACCCCAGCATTTGATTGAAAAAGGTGGAATGATGGATATATTGCCTGAAGAGCTGTTTATTTTTTACAGCATTGACACAAACAATTCCCTGAAGGAAATGTTTAATGCTGCGCCTTCGTAGCATGACGTGAAATTTGTCTTTGGCTACAAGTCCCTATTGAAAGACACGAAAATTTGAAGACAGTAAGAATACAGAACTGGAAGCCTGGGTCCGAGCTAGCGTGCAAAAATGTGGTGAGAATGAGAGAGAGAAACGAGGAAGAGTACATTTTATCAATCTCTGCGGATTTGACATCTGCAAGGATTTTCATTATCTCTACAAGTAATCCAGGTCGATCGGCTGTTTCTATAAATCAAGCTGGTAAAATATATAATTGAGGTGTTAGTAAATGACATACCAAATAACTCTCTGCATGGTGATGACGAATTCATTATTCCTTTTAAATCCTCTAACAGTTGTTAAATGTTCAACAGAATAGCACAAAAAATAGATTTCATTTGAATTAAGATACTAAAAGGCATTTCAGTCAAACTATAGAGATGCAAACCTTCTCTCAGGCCCATCTTCCTTGACATGTATATGGGTGGCAATATCAAGAAGAAGCTGCCATTAAAAAAGATCAGAAAATTTACACGTTGGAACAATTACAGTAAGCACATGCAAGACATCTGCTGAGTCCTGAGCAAGGAACCTTACATAACAGGGACTGAATTTACGCACTAACGACAACAAAGAAGCTGGTCTTCGAAGTTGCATATATTCCATATACGTTTTTATTTGGCGTGCCTAATGTGGCACAGCATAGAAAATGAAGAAATAATCTGATCAGAAGAAACAAGGACCATATACAAAAAGTTGAGGTATTAAACAGAATTATACAGGAAAAAAAAAATACTTTTCTAGACTGACACCAACCAATGATTAAGATTGACAAGTAGTGTAATCAACCAAAGAAAACAAAGAACAGCACGTACATAGGGCAATGAAAGCAATTCAGATTTTGATAACCTAAAATTGACAACATAATAATAGCTGGCCAGCTGCTTTCTCTGGCAGAAAATTGTCTCTCCAAATCAACTTTCTAATATTCTCAACCAAGAAGAAATTCCTTGTAGCTAGCCAACAGTGACATTAACTTATCTAAGGTGATACAGTACAATCTACAGGACATCGTCATTCACCCATGTCTGAATTTATCTTTGTTCCTACAATTTCTACCACAGCACGCCCAAAGCTTAGTGAAATAATTAAAGCAAATTATAACAGAAGAGTTTTGTTGAGCTGAAAAAATCTCTAAGTAGACCACCTTTTTTTCTGGAGCTTTTACCGCAAAAGCCTCGCCCATGGCAAGTTGCTCGCTAGATTCCTATAGCATCAAAGGAGAAGTATCAGTAAACTTGAAGAAAACAAATCTACTTTAAGACATCGTTGGGAGCTTGATGCAGGAAAAGAAATCAAAATAATAAACCATTATTAAGATTTTAGGAACTTAAGATTTTTATTTCAAGTCGAGACTTTGTTAGGTGTTTAAGCCATAATATAACTTTTCTTATATGGATAGGTTTTACATTACTTATCAGGTATAAATTTCTTACTCTAGTTGAAGCTTCCCCCCCCCCCCCCCCCCCCCCCTCTTAAATTAGGTCTTGGCCACCACAGGGCCTTATTTTCAGTTTTGAGTCAAACTCGGTGTCGTTGATGGAATATTTGGATAATCTTTTGGTTTCTCCCCCATATTTCTTCAATTATATCTCCCATCTCTTAGATTATTCTAGTTTGTAATAGAGAATGTTTCCTACATGTTTTTCCCCATATTACTTCACCCCTTTGTTCTCTTTTTTCTATTTATCTTCCTAGTAAGTAAGTTTTGCTTTTTTTTTTTCTTCACATTCATTGATCCCCCCAACCCAAAAAAAAAGAAAACATAAACAACAGAAACACAAGTACTCAAAGGTATCAACTCAGCATACATACTACTTCAAAAGATTGTCAATGATGGTAAGTCAAATTCTCTCTAACAAGTCAGGATCTTCAACTTTGCACCCACTGTCTCTAGAATAACAAAATTCAATCTCACTGAGCTAAGAACTTGCAAACATAAAATAATTGATATTTTAACTCATAAACTGAGCCCACTGAAAGTATGATTCATGCCCTCGTAGGTGCATGGGACAAATGTCAATGTGTTATCAGCATATGGAAAAACAGCCAGGTTGTTCATTACCATTCAATATAAATGCAAAATATCTAATAAATCCAGCCTAAAAAATGCACTACCATGACACAAACTGAAAGTTGATTCTCCATAAAACAGAAACCAATTTTTGAGTTGTTGCTCTTGATATGAACCACCACCAAAAATCAAAACATAAAAGTTATTGACAGACATTTACGTAAATGCAACATGGCAGGTAACACAAGGATTTTTTTATCAAGGGTCAGACAGTAGGCTAAAAACTTCTTTTCCTTCTTTTCCACTTAGAAACAAAAAGAGGATGCAAAGTAAATAAATTGCAACAAATGTATGGTAGCCTGTAAAGAAATTATGCTCCAGTGCAAATCCAGAGCATATGCATTATCGAGTATAACACTTCTAATGTAAGCAGTCATCATTATTCTAGAAAATATAGGGTAGTGACAGGTTTACAAACATTAGTTGAACTGACTGTAAGAAAATGATGATCATCTCGAACGATATACAAGCATAGAAACTTGAAAAGGAATTCACAGCTCACTAACCAGATAAAAGATGATAAAATGTTCCACTTCTCTAGAAAGCCAGTAAAAGATTCTATTACTGCTTCATAATTACTTACAGTCGTGTTATACAAAATTTTGATTGTTTCACTGATCCTTCGGTGTTAACAGTTCCCTTAGCCACGTCCAATCCCAAGTCTTTCAGTGCATTCATCTGCTCAAGGATAGACAAAAGGAACAAAAGTTCTGATCTTCCTTGAGGATAAAAAACTCAAGTGCTCCATTTTAAATTATGAAACCAGGTGAGCTCCAAAGTTTATGCATGGACATGCTTTAGCCAGCATCAGACCAATCATAAGAAACAGTAGGTGTGAACAGTACAATTTGACACTTGAAGCTCTAGTGTTTTCCCACCAAAGGTCATGAACAAATTTGTTCTGTTTCTAATGATTATATACATGGCTGCATTTAAACAACTACGGCATCCCAATTTGTTGGATTCAAACAAAAGATGTGGGGTTAAGTTGTATAATGAGGGGGGAACCATGATGGGTGAAGGCTGGCCCTTTTTTGAACAACCCAGTGAATACACTATGATGAATGCAGATAACAATGATACAATTTTCAAGAACAAATAAATGGACTGAACCGCAAGCAGGCAGTCAATGTGTCAATGACAGCTCCAAGATGATCTTCAAAACAGAGTTGTTCAATTGTGCATCAGAATTTGAATCCTGGTCTACAGAACATGTGGCATCAGAATATAATTAGCATCTTGGTCTGACTTCTGCAATTAAAACAGTCATGTTCGTGTCATGACATCATGCCATCCATACCATAAAAGCTAGAAGAGAATGGGAAAAAGTGGCATCACAGAATTATCCTCCTTCTTGTCAATTACCAGTATTTAAGTGACTGGGGCGGTGAGAGAATTATATGATACAAATCAAATATATCATTTTCACGATAGTGACAGTGGCTGCCTCCATACCATGCATTAAGCTTATAGCACCACATATTTTAATTCTCAAGAAATTAGAGAAAAAAGAATGAAACATTGGAGTGGCAGGAACACGTGACTAACCAAGGGGGTTGAACTCACAGCATTCATACCACTAGGGGAAGCAAAAACATGTCCCTGCTTAACAATTCAAGAAAAACCAAGTGTCCAAAAAACAAAATCATATCACAATTCATGTAAAACAACAACGAACTAGCACTTAAGAACAATACAAATGAATATAGAACAAGTCTGCCAGTGAAAGGAACTCAAAAAAGCCAGAAATAAAATATCAAATATAATATGCTAAAATGAGAAATGCTCATCGTTCAAGTTGAATGTTCTTTATATAACTCCATAATTAGCACTCACGACTCAAAGCATCAACAAGAGAATTATGTAACTGGATGCTTTATTAATATTAATATGCAATTCTTACATTATAAAAAGATGCCAAAAAATAAAGCACAGTAAATTATTTTTCTACAGAATATTCTTATAGATTCCAGAACAGCATCATCCTTAAAGTAATCCAGCTATCAGATAAAATCCTTGACAAGTGATGATCTCATGATCTGATTAAGCTTATAGCACCACATATTTTAATTCTCAAGAAATTAGAGAAAAAAGAATGAAACATTGGAGTGGCAGGAACACGTGACTAACCAAGGGGGTTGAACTCACAGCATTCATACCACTAGGGGAAGCAAAAACATGTCCCTGCTTAACAATTCAAGAAAAACCAAGTGTCCAAAAAACAAAATCATATCACAATTCATGTAAACAACAACGAACTAGCACTTAAGAACAATACAAATGAATATAGAACAAGTCTGCCAGTGAAAGGAACTCAAAAAAGCCAGAAATAAAATATCAAATATAATATGCTAAAATGAGAAATGTTCATCGTTCAAGTTGAATGTTCTTTATATAACTCCATAATTAGCACTCACGACTCAAAGCATCAACAAGAGAATTATGTAACTGGATGCTTTATTAATATTAATATGCAATTCTTACATTATAAAAAGATGCCAAAAAATAAAGCACAGTAAATTATTTTTCTACAGAATATTCTTATAGATTCCAGAACAGCATCATCCTTAAAGTAATCCAGCTATCAGATAAAATCCTTGACAAGTGATGATCTCATGATCTGATTAACTCTAATTGACTCAAGTATTGCTTTTCATAAATAAAGATCTCAAGCAATAATCTTATTAGTTTAAAAAAAGAAACACTTTTAAAAAGGAATCCACAAAGCGCTCCTCCAAAAAGTACTTAAAAAATATTTACTTACTTTTTTCTCGAAAGACAAATTCCTTGTACAGAAAATCTGCAGAAGTTAATAAGATGAAATGGATCGTGAGAAAACGGAGGGGCAAAATTGGAATCAAGGAATTTTAGATCGATGGAGAGAAGTAGACAATGCCGTAGAAGAGAATGAAGGAGTAGCTGTAAAAGCCACAAATTGAAGAAGAATACTTGGCCTTTCTGGTAGCTGGAGAGAGCAGCAGCAACCTAATTTGTTTAGAAGTTGATGAATCAAATGGACGAGTTGCTTATTACTATTATTGGGGAGCTTCAACATTTAGCTCCCCTCAAACTTCTGTATTTTATATAATAAGTTCATGCTGTTAAATTTACTTGTTAGTAACATCCGCAACTTTCTCCAAACTTGCATCTGTAAGCTTCCTGCAACCACTTCTGCCTTACAGCAAAACCATCAACAACCACCGTAGAGCTCAGGCGCATAACACCACTTACCCATTTTGATCTCAATTGGGGGTTCCTAATCAGCGCCTAAACAGCAAGTCTAGTCATGAAAACTCGATCTCACCATTTGTACTTAAAAATGACAAAATGATAGTGACAATCTTGTGAAAAGAATTCAGCCTTTGATGACCTCCCTGTTGACACTTGTTCAATGTCAATATCTAATTACTTTCATTCCCTAATAAATCACAATTTCTGTACACAACACTGACAATGGCAAATAAAAAAGCCATTTTTTCAAAAATAAAAATAAATAACCAACATAAGTAACCATTGCTTTTCCGAACCCACTTATTCAGCTAATATGAGAAGGCCAAATGAACTCAGGAAGCATTTTGAAGAAGCAAACGGCAAACTTTTTACATGAAAAGATAAATCCTTAAAATGTAGCAAGGAAAAATTTTAATACCAAAATCAGCAATACTATATCGCAAAGTGTATAACTTCAGCAGGGCAAATATAAGATTTCAATGCTAAGATTTCCTAGTTTAACATTGTTTGTGATTATAGTAAGATAAGCTGTAATAACTATTGAACCTTAAAGAATAAATACTAACATCTATGAAACTTAAAGATTAGAGAACCCTCTCCTAGGATATCTTGGGAAGGGAATAACATCCCTGATGTTGTCCATGCCTGTAGCAAAAAGAACCATTCGTTCAAAGCCTAATCCAAATCCACTATGTTTCACAGTCCCAAAGCGCCGCAGGTCAAGGTACCACTCTTAAGGCTCAATAGGCAGTCCTGTTTCCTCAATTCTGTAATGCATCCACACAAAAGATATATTAGTTTAGTAAAAGAGTCACAGCACAAGATCTTTAATTTAGAGAGTACAAGGCCTTTAATTTTACAGATATAAGCATAAGCTTTTTCTAGCGTTATAATCAAACCAATCATGAACTTATCATTTATCATACCTGCTCTTAATTACACCATAACGCTCCTCCCTTTGGCTCCCCCCAATTAACTCTCCCACCTATAACATAGGATAATCAGTTTTGTCAATCTTGAAGCAAAAAATTCTAGATCATCAGTTCTAGTAACATAATAAAACGGAGCACCACCAATCCAATGGTTGAAAGTTTTTGAAGAAACAAGTCACCTTAGGTACAACGACATCCATAGCCGCCACAGTTGCCAAGTCATCATTAAGCCTCATGTAAAATGCTTTGACTCCTTTTGGATAGTTGTACACAGTGACAGGCTTCTGAAATTTGAACTCTGTTAAGTATCTGCAACAGTATACCAGCAAATCAAGAATCAATAACAATAGTCCCACACTTTAGCATGACACAATAAGTGTATGTTTGAGTTAGCATACCCTTTCATGCTCAGACACCAAATCAATCCCCCATTCCACTTTATTCTCAAAATGTTTTCCCTCCTTCACGGCAACTTATAGTAGTTCCACTGCTTCGACGTACGTTATGCGCTCAAAGGGAGTTAAAGCAACCATTCATAGACACTCAATGCAACTTGTATCATAATATTCAACCATAAACTCAATGTCCTCAAAGAATTTCTCAAGTAACCAATGGCACATCTATTTCGCATATGCCTCCACATAGTTCATATCATCCTAAAATTTTTAGAGAATCTGAAGAATCACAAATTGTAATTGTAATTCCAAAACAGATAAATGGATGCCCACCAAATTATAGCATTGATGATTGACAATTCAAGAAATCAATAAAACTAATTTTAATCACATATAATTCACAAAACAAGGTTACTTGTGTTCTTAAAATGCTATAATTTAATTAATTAGGATACGCTAAATTATAGTACAGTCTCCTTAGGGGTATTTAACAATCATATTTGTTTACACATACAGCAACAAGAGTAGAAATTTACATTCTAGTAGAACACCTTACATTGTCTCAATCCTTTTCCTTGAGCATACTCAAAAAACTAAACAAACTCGCTACTGTAACCCAACACGAAATAAAAAACAAATGATTTTAGCCATACTGATAAATTAATTCCATTTATAAACACAAAAAGACATCAACATGTACCTTGAGACTGTGGTGGCAATAATATTGAGAAGATCAACTTAGCACAGTTATCACAAATAAATGTGAAAGCATTTTAAAATAGCACTAATGCCAGATTGCCTCCGGACTAGAACTAACACTAGTCACAAATAAATAAATCAAACGTCACAGTGAGCAATTGCTAAGCCTAACATACCCTAAGATCAGCAAAAGCTATTTTAGGTTCCACCATCCAGAATTCTGCCAAATGCCAGGAAGTGTGTGACTGTTCTGCTCAAAAAGTTGGCGCAAATGTATAGACACGACTAACAGCACATGGCATGGGTTTCAACTTGGAGAATGGCCA
Organism: Citrus x changshan-huyou; assembly: GCA_039657385.1. Classification (NCBI taxonomy): domain Eukaryota; kingdom Viridiplantae; phylum Streptophyta; class Magnoliopsida; order Sapindales; family Rutaceae; genus Citrus; species Citrus x changshan-huyou. The sequence goes on from CM077549.1 coordinate 13,799,816, forward strand.
GAAACAGTAAAAAATGCTTGACGAGCAAAGAAATCTTTTGCATAATCCATCTTTCCATCCTTTTGCGGGATTCCACGCTTAAGCTTTGATCTTTCCTCAAGCTTTCCAAGATTCTGTTTTGCTTTTTTCAGTTCAGCAAAACCTCCTTGCTTGCTTTTTTGGATTTTAGTTTTGCCACACCCTCTCCTTTCTCCTTGACAAAAAGCTTGGCTGCTTCTCTGTCAGCTTCTGATGGAGGAGGATTCTTCATCAGTTCCTTCTCCAACTTCTCAGCTTCACTTAGTAGAGTTGTGACTTGAAACATTTCACCACAACCACTGGTAGTGATAATTGGAGTTTGAATGTAGAGAAAGCCATGCAATTGAAAGAATTAATGAGTGGAATGAGCAAGAGCATTCCGGATTCATGCAACTGCAGCTACTGAAATTGTTCACAGTAACTCAAAAAATCAAAACATTTTTTTAAAATGGATTTTATATCACTACAAGCCAAGAAAATCCACTATTGGCTACCAAACAAGAACAAGGAACTGGATTGTCATTTACACACTAATGGGTTAAGACAAGCATCTCTGCCGAATTTATGGTACACTATATACATATAACTTTTCTCCAAGATGATTCCTAGAAAACTCCAAAAATTCCCAATCAAAAGAATTAACAAAAGCTTAACAGTGGAGACTAAAAAAATTAACAACTCTATTTTGTTTTCTCATTTTACAATCCGATAGAATCACATTTAATCATAGACTAGCAATAAATTAAACTCATCAAAAGCCTAACAGTAAATTAAAGTCTATCAATTTTAAAGAACAGAAAAATCGAGGTAAAAATTCTCTATATGGATCCAGGGGTCCAAGAACAAAAAGACATGTATGTATCTCATAATTTTACACACCAGAAACAAATAAATAAATAAATGAAGGGGTAAAAAAAAGGAGATTACCGTGTTTGTCCTTGGTCGTAAATAAATGTTATCCCTCAAATTCTCAAGATTGTGCTTTTTCTTGACAAGGGATACTCCGCCGCAACCAAACCCACATCGATGACCTTCTTAACCCGAAGCTCAATCTTCTGCTTAATTCCCGCCCCCACAGGAGGGATTGCGAGTACGCCCTCAACATAAACACAAGTGCCAGTTTGCACGAGCTGTCTCGAATCCGCTACTTTCTTTCCACAAGTACTTGTAAATTATCAAAGCATGAACCGTCGTTCACCTCGAAAAATGCCAACCAGTCTTTATCTTGTTTACGACCAATTTGGCCCATCCTGCCAACTTGAATAAAGGGGGATTTGCGCGCGATACACCCCTCTTCCCCCCAAATAAAAAAGCACAAATTATACCTTAAATTATTGAAATTGGGAAAGTACAAAAATATCGTCCACTAAATCGAGTAACGAGTCGGTAAGGAGCCCAATATACTCGACTTCAATTTCAGCCACAAGCAATTAAATTTTCTAAATAATTCTCACTTATTTCATACAAGTCGGGTAACAAATCAAGTACAATAAACTTGAATTGAACCACGATGATTAAGTCCCTTAAAAAAAAAAAATCTCGACTTCTTTAATTAAGTCGGGTAACAAATTAAGTATAATCGACCTCAATTAAACTACGAATAGTTAAGTCTTTTGAAAAAATTTCGACATTTTTAATGAAGTCGGTTACTGAGTTGAGTATACTATATTTCAGTTTACGAGTTGAGTATACTATATTTCCGTTGAACCATGACCAATTAAGTACCCCGAAAATTTCTTGAATTCTTTCATGAAAGTCGGGTAACAAATTGAGTACACTTGACCTCAATCAAACCATGACCAATTAAGTTGCCTAAAAAATTCTTGACTTTTTTAATGAAGTTTGGTAACGAGTTGAGTATACTTGACTTCAATTGAACTACGACCAATTAAGTCCCTTGAAAAAATTCTCGACAACCAAAACCAATTAAGTCTCTTGAAAAATTCGAAACTTTTACATGGTAGTCGGGTAATTCTTGACTTTACTATATCAATAAGTCATCATCTTCCAAGATATGCAATAAGAATTTAAAAAAATAACAGTAACTGTAACAATCATAAATTATCCAACAAGCATTAAATACAATGTCATCTTATAACAACTAGTAAAGTCATCATTATACAATTTCAGTAGGGAAATACTTATACACGACTTAGGATAGTCTTTTAGTTGCTCCAAATACTCAAGCCATGACCCAAAACCTCAAAACACCACCTCTTAAAGACAACATACCATTTACGATCCTTCGTCAAACCATGGATAGACAAATAATTTTGAATTTAGTACATGTTTAAACAACATTAAAGAAATAAATAAGGCATAAATTAATGGCAATACAAAAATGAATACAAAGAATTGAGACACTTGCATATAAATTTGAAACAAGGCATCATCCTCAAAGACTTATTCGACTTTTATGTGACTTGTTCAAAAAATTACTTTACTTATTCAAAGACTTATTGGACTTTTACACAACTTGCTCAAAAAATTACTTATGTTGAAAAGATTTAAAATTAATACTCGACTTATTCAATAGACTTTCTTAGCTTAAACTCCATTTATTCATAAACTTAGGTGGCGTTTTTTTTTTAACTTAATGACTTAAAGTGACTTAACTTAATTAATTAAGTTAATTAGAGGTATTTGTTTTTATAACTTAATGAGACTTTTTAGATAATTTTGACTTAATAAAATAAGCTAATTTTTTTGGCTTTTTACTTAATGGAGAAATCTGGATTAAGTCAATTACTTACTAATGTCAAAAATATCCCTATTTTATAATTTATTTTTCATGTCTATCCCAAAACTCACCCATAGATATTTACCCCACATAAAAATATCCATGTTTTTTCTTTCTTATGTTATATACGATAAAATTTGAAATTTATGGTATTTTATATATTAAAATTCTAAAATAATTATGTATTCACTTGAATATAGTTTTACTTATAAATGTTAAATATTGTGGTATTTAATATATTTTTTATTTGACATTCAAATTTAATAAGGATACAAATGTAAAAGTACATATTTTCAGCTTTTTAAGTTGAAAAAAACAAACAACTTAATACTTATTTTCTGAGATTCAGACGAAAAAACAAACATATTATTCAGATTCAGACATTCAGACCTATTCAGAATTCAGACTAATTCAGGTCTATTCAGATTTCAGACAAAAAAACAAACGCCACCTTACTTAACTTCTACTTAGCTTATTCAAAGACTTGTACAACTAATTACTTGAATTATTCTATACTACTCGACTAATTACCTGAGTTATACTTTACTGTTAGGCTTACTATTACTCGACATATTTCTTGACTTCCTACCTGACTTACATCTCAACTTACTCGACTCATTTCAATTTTTACTAGACTATATACTCGACTTAATCAACTCTCTTATTCCTACTCGACTAAATAGTCAACTTAATCAACTCCCTTACTTCGCTCCTTGCTTGACTAAATACTCAACTTACCCAACTTCGTGCTCAACTTGTTCTTGGAATCATTTTTCAATCATCCAAAACTTCAATTGAATATTTTGGTCTTAAATCCCTACATTTCATGCAATAGTGTGTGTGTGTGCAAGAACTAAATGAATTTAAACTATTACAAACTCATAAGTCATTAATTAGCAAATATAATTCTAAGGAAATCAAATCAAACCCTAAGCATACCAAATATTTATATTTTAAACATATCTTATCCACCAATTGACAATTCACTTACTTTTAAGCTTGCCTTACTCATCGTTATTTGCAATGTAAGGACTTTATGAGCTAATGCCAAGTAAGATAACACTTTGATGCATGTATAAATTATTACGCATATAGTCATATTAAGTTTTTAAAAGAAACTTAGAAAATACAAAACAACTTTATTAGGACCCTAGGTATATTCCACTACAAGGCTAACACTTTTATTCTTTAAAACAGCCTGCCATTGAGACTAATTAGTTGATCTTTTGGGCGTTACGTATCGTCGTCCCTAAAAGATTAACTTTTAGCTATCTTGGAGGGCTTTTACTTTTTGGGAACTTTGCCACTTGGTAGTACAACCACCCATTTTTGAAAATTTCATTTTCTTTACAAAGTAATCCATGAAATGCATGCATTCAATGCAATTTATGCCATAACATGTGAAGTTCCTAGATGTACAACACTATCAACACAAAATGCTATTTAAGGACAACAATCTTTAATATAGGCGGCAGTGCCGTCCATACAGAGATTAAACAAAATGAGATTATAATATAAACGGTAGAGCCGATCATAGCATAATTAAGTAAAAGTATTATAGAATAGGCAAAATAGCCGACCATACAAGAAGTAAATAAGAAAATATCACAATATAGGCGTCAAAGCCGACCATATAACGATAGATAATAAAATACTATAATATAGGCGGTATACATGTCCATGTAAAATTTTAGATTATAACCAATCACATTATAGTAGCATCACAAGATAAATTATTAGTTAAAACTAAAGTTAAGTATAAAAGAATTTTGTCCCTACATTGCAGTTGAAGTATTACTTACCTCTTAATCTTGACTTCTCTAGACCTTTCTAACTTGAGAATTTCTTTACTCTTGATGTTATGACTTAGAATAGAAGATGATTGAATTTCTAGGTTACATCGAAAAATGAAAGGGTCAGGGGGTATTTACAGGATTTTCTAAAGCTAATGGATGGTTAGGATTTTGCCACTGTAACTCTTGATTAATGATTGAGATTATTTTTCATAAATATCTTACTAAATTCTAAAATTCCTAACTATCTCTACAAACTTTTCTTACATTATTACTTATGTAATTGCTTATGTTATATTTACTTTAGAATTAAATATTTTATAGGGAAATTATCATTCGTATACCCTATATTTGTTATGTTATCAAAAATACTACAACACTTTGAGGGTGTATCAATCGTCCACCCTTAGTTGACAAAATGTATCAGCCGACCACCAAACCGTTAGTTGTCGTTTGAAAGTTAACGGAATTACAGTGAATTGACGATTTTACCCTTGAAAATTATCACTTGTATACCCTTAAATTCTCTTTTTATCACTTGTATACCCTTAAATTATCACTTGTATCATATGAAAAGACCAAATTACCCTTCTGACATCATCATACTTAAACGGCAACTAACGGTTTGGTGGTCAGCTGATACATTTTGTCAACTTAGGGTGGACGATTGATACACCCTCAAAGTGTTGTAGTATTTTTGATAATGGAGTAAACTAAGGGTATTCAAATGATAATTTCCCTATTTTATATTATCATTATTATTATTGTTGTTGTTCTTCTTCTTTTCATTATTATTATTATTATTATTGTTGTTGTTGTTATTTTTTAATACTTAAGAGGCTTGTTAGCTTAAAATTAATTTTATTATATTAATGAGAAAATTATAGCTCATAGAATCGAACCTGAATTTTTATTCAGTTTTTGGTTTGAGTTAACCTTGAAATCCAAACGAATCAAACTTATGAAACCGATTGGTTTTGCGATTCAGTTCAGATTAAATAAAAAGAGGCTTTCATTTAAAAAAAAAGGAACAATTGAACAACAACCAAACCTGATCCTAATTTCCCCAAAGCCACAAAATAAAAACCTTAACTCATCTTTTCTCCTCTCTCAAATCTGAAGACTAAAGCCGCCGGCTACCGCCACGTCAGTCTACCTAAGCACAACAGCATAGCCGTACCATGACAGAGCCATTAACAGCCACAATAGCCCACAATAGTCCTCATTTGTCCTCTATCAAATCAGCCGCACCATAGTCGCACAACAGCCGCATCACGATAGCTTCAGCCAACCACAGCAGTTCATGACAGTAGCTCATGAGAGGAGGAAGCAATTGACGAAATTGAAGGTCAAAGCTGAGAAGGCTACCGAGGAGAATGGTCAAATCTATGAAGGTTGTCACGTACATGTTGAAATTAATTATTTTGGTTATCAATTTGCTTTATTTAATAAAAAATGTGAGATCACATATTGTCATCTTTACTTCTTTGTGATCTACATTTTTGTCCACTTTTGGCATAGTGAGGGTAACAGTGGATTCAACAATTTCTTTGGTAAAATTTTAGGAGAGTAGAATTGAAAGTGAGGGTGGACTTGCTAAAATTACAATGGACAGGTACATGCGAAGTTTGGCTGCAGATGTAATTTGAAGAGCTTGTTTTGGAAGCAATTATTCCAAAGGCCAAGGATTATTTTCAAAGTTTAAATGTCTTGTGGCAGCCATATCTAAGGGAGTTGTCGGAGTTTAAGGTACAACAAACAATCATATAAAAGTTTTATTATCTTTTTTATATGGATGGAAATTGATCACTTGTACAATATATATGATCATGTTAATTAAAGGTACTTGCCCACCAAAACAACAGACAGATACGGAAATTAGACAAAGAAATCAATTCAATGATACTACAAGACTTGTAGTACAAGTAATGAAAGAACGATGTCTATCCTCTTCTTATGAGAGGGATCCTTTACAAATGATTATGTACATTTTCCTTCACTTTTGGCTCCTTAGTGAATCAGTGTATGTCAAAATTTGTCAAAATTATATTTGCTTAGATATGAGGTACACATGTTTGGACTTCATTTTAAAGTTCTTTTAAAAAAACAGTTTTATTTGCTTGTTTTTTAAGTTCTCATAAATGATTGTTCGTGTTTACATGTAAATCCCGACTTAAATTAGTAATCCAACTTGATTTGTAACCTAAAATTAAACTGAATTATGAAACCAAACCGAACCGAACCGAATTTGAAACCAAACCGAACCAAATCAAAATAATTTTTCAACTCATTTAGGTTGAATTCTTGAAGCGAATGAGTTGCAAACCGAACCGCAAATCAAAAAATCAAACCGAAAGCTGAAAAGCCCACCTCTTGGTAAAGTTATTGCTAAACAAATATGCACTACATGTAGCATTTGTACAAAAGCATATTATATTGCTATATAGCACAGTCTCGACGTCAATGAAAGCCGTAAGTGCAAATCTCCGTTTGTTAATCAGTTGACGCGTAATCCTTTTGATCAATGCCGATTAATTAAATATTGGACCTTGTTAAAAATTTTGTTTTAATTTCCTCATGCAATCCTTACAATAACTATGAGTTTTTTCTCAAAAAATACAGCCATTCAGTTAAACTTGAAAGTTTTCAATTAAATTTATTAGACAAAATGCTTTTTGATTCCTTTTGTTCCTGAATGAAATATAAATAAAGGAAAAACAAGATCACCATCACATTAGACTTGCCAAATTTTTGTAATTGGCAGCATAGGTTGGATTTCCAGCAATCTTCCATTAAATAAGCCGTCAAAACAAATAATAATTTATAACTAGTAAAAATCTCCTAGGATATTATAAAACAATAATAGGTTTCAGTTTGAACTATATTATTTGAAGGGAATTGCGCGGGATATGACCTAAAAAATAGTTTCAAATAAAAGGTAAAAATTAAAAATGTCAACGTAATGACAATTGAAAAATATGCAAATACCCTTTTGTGTTATTTAAGATAGTAGAAGATTTCATAGTGGCTGATGTCTAACCGGAGCCGTATTATGTTAAATCATTTTTACCCAAACACATCCATTAATTTATTGGATCAAAATTTATAGCATTGACCTTATGATACGTGCAAATTATGCATGCATGCAATATGTTCGTGGGTTAGCCAAAAGCGGCGTTGATGATGAAGCAGATATAGTCATATTTGTTGAGATGGTCAAGATGGTAGACTTAGTCAACTTAGTTTGGTAGTTAGACGAATAGGCTGCTTAACTTAAGCATAAGTGGTAGCATGGTTACATGTTTGTTTCCGATTATTTTGCCTTGTTGTTGCAGTTGTTTTGCTACATTATCTGTCACGTTTGTAAGGCTATAAATAGCCAAAAGCACCTGGATAATGGGGAACATATTTTCAGCAAAAGAACTCTTCTTTCCTTTCTTAACTTCTTCGACTTCTACTTCTTTGACTTCTACTTCTTCTTATCTAAATTCATTCATATCAGTGGTATCAGAGTAGGTTAGATCATGGATACTCGCGGCAAAACTAATGCTGAATTCCGCAACGAAGTTAGTGAAATTCTAGCCCGGCATGAGTCAAGCTTTGATCAAGTTAATGCCACCTTGCAAACGGTCTTTACAAAGCTTCAAGCCCTTCGAGTATCACGTAGCTCAAACACTGTCAATACTGAAACCAATTCCTTTGCCCCTACAGAATCCTCACAAAACCGAAACCAACCACGCCCTTCTCTCCATGGTCCAACTACTGACAGGACCCATCACCATATAAATTTGTCGTTTCCAAAGTTTAACGGTGAAGACCCAAGTGGCTGGATCTACAGAGCAGAACAATACTTTGACTTCAAAGATATTGCCCCTGATCAACAAGTTCAACTAGCCTCTTTCCATTTAGAGGGAATTGCCTTACAATGGCAGAGATGGTTGATGAAGTTTCGTGGACCTTTAAGTTGGGAGGAGTTCACCAAGGCAGTCCTGCTCCGTTTCGGCCCGACCGACTACGAGGACCCGTCTGAAGCTTTGTCTCGCCTCAAACAGACTACAACAGTAGCAGCCTACCAAGAAGCCTTCGAAAAGCTTTCTCATCAAGTCGATGGTTTACCTGAAACGTTTGTAATCGGTTGTTTCATCGCAGGTCTTCAGGATGAAATAGGACTCGATGTCAAGATTAAACAACCTTGTACCTTGGCTGACGCCATTGGTGTGGCAAGACTAATTGAGGAGCGAAATTCTCTCTTCCGCGGCACCAAACACTTTTCTCAACCACCACCTATTTCCGTGATGCAACCACCAATCTCAAATAGTTCTGTTGGGATCTTGGACCCCCCTCCTAAGGCAAACCAAACAGCCAATGCCAACACTCCTCCTCATATCCAGTGGTTGACTAACCAAGAAGCACGGGCTCGACGTGAAAAAGGGCTATGTTATTTTTGTGACGAGAAATTCATTCCTGGTCATCACTGCCAAAGGCCACAGTTGTTCATGATTGAAGATCCTCCACCATTCACGCCACCCGATACTGGTTAAGTAAATGGGGCACTTCATCCTTGTGGACAAGGATCCTTGAAGAGGGGGGGAAATGATACGTGCAAATTATGCATGCATGCAATATGTTCGTGGGTAGCCAAAAGCGGCGTTGATGATGAAGCAGATATAGTCATATTTGTTGAGATGGTCAAGACGGTAGACTTAGTCAACTTAGTTTGGTAGTTAGACGAATAGGCTGCTTAACTTAAGCATAAGTGGTAGCATGGTTACATGTTTGTTTCCGATTATTTTGCCTTGTTGTTGCAGTTGTTTTGCTACATTATCTGTCACGTTTGTAAGGCTATAAATAGCCAAAAGCATCTGGATAATGGGGAACAGATTTTCAGCAAAAGAACTCTTATTTCCTTTCTTAACTTCTTCGACTTCTACTTCTTTGACTTCTACTTATTCTTATCTAAATTCATTCGTATCACCTTACTGAAACGATATGTTTATAAATTTAAAGACCATGGCTTGTAAAATCATGAATTCTGGATACAATTGAATAGATATACGTATGTACAAAGTTCTCTATAAAGCTTTATAATTTTTTGAGGGCTTTGAAGTCGTAAAGTTAGATCCTAGAAATGTGGTTCAGTAGAACTGAGCTTGCTGTGTTTAGAAATTTACAACTTGATTTTACTATGTTAGCAATAAAATTATGATATTTTAAAGAGGCATAATAGACATCTACAACTTTGATATTGCAATGTTTTGTGAATTTTGAAGTTAGATTTGGCTTCTAAACATTTTTTAAAATTTGATTCAGATATTGGAAGTCTACAATTTGAGGTTTTAGTGTCAAGTTAGTAATAAATTATAGAACTTAGATATTAGTTGGCTCACATTTGGAGCCAATATTGTGGATGTTTTTGAAAGTTTTGAAGGTCTTTAAGCATATGATATGTATTTTAGATTTTCATTGTTGTACAGAATTTTAGCAACCTTTTGCAAGGACTTCAGTAAGTTCACTGTTCGTAGCAAAATTTTGATCTTTAACAACTAGACAATATTCTGACTCACTGGGCAATGTGATGAGACCATTAATTAAAGATCCACTAGAGGCCATTTCTTGTTTTTCTTTTTTAAAGGTAAGGAGTCTTATCCGCTCAATCCGATTAATCTGTAAAGATCCGATTTATAAAAATCCGATCTGTGGATTAGTAGATTGAATTGGATTGAAAATTTAAAAATCCGCGGTCAGTGGATTGGATATGGATTACTTCTATAAATCCACAGAATCTGCGAATTCGCAAAAAAAATTAAAATTATTTATTCAATTAAAAAATAAAACTTGTAAATATGACATTAGTGCTTACTAATAAATAAATAAATAAATATAGTTTCTTAAATAGTTAATTTTCATGAACTGATCTAATCAAATGAGATTTTTTTCTTTTTAATGTGTTATATTTTGAAACTTTGAATGTATTTTTTAGCTTTATTTAAACAATTAATTTATTTATATCTTATTTAATTTTGAATTCTGTTGGTAGTAAAATTATTTTTATATTAATTTTTTTATTTAGTTAGTTTGTGGATTTGACAGAATTAATAACTTTCAGTCCGTAAACCAATCCACAAAATGATGGATTGGATGTGGATTTGATCAAATGCCTATCCGATCTGTAGATGTATGGATTAGATTTGAACTGAATTTCATTAATCCGTAGATTGGATTAGATAAAAAATTTATAATACACAAAATCGTGGATCGAATATGGATTGATGTCTAATCCACAAAATCTGATCCGCAAAGTAAGGAGTGGGTAAAGTCCGAAGAAATTTTTTTAATCTCTTACCTTTTTAAGATTTGAATTGGATAACCAGCCAAAGAAAATTATTTAAAAACCACTCAATCAAGTACATTGGGCATGACCTTTGTTTTTCTTTTCATATTTTCCTAAGTTTTCATTTTCTATTCGCATGAACCTCCAATTTCTTGGGCCATATTAATTTGGGTTCTCTCTTTGTTGTTTTGATTATGAATTGTGATCAAAGAAATTATTCCATGAGCAGTGGAATATGAAAATCACCCTGCTCCCTTTCGCATATGATTCCATACTTGTTTTAAAATATTCCTTTGATCATATTTTCTCCTCCTTTTTGTTGGGTTAGTTCATTGTAAGAAGCGAAGTATCACCAGATTTGGCTTCATCATCATCGTCGACATCAAATCGGAACATGACGGCTGCGGTTGTTGCCTATGACATGACTACTACTAATGACTATTGCTACCTATGACATGATGACCTACGAACATCTGCTACTTTATAGGCAACAACTGACAACAACGAGGGAGCTTGTCAATAGGATTGCATTTTGATATTTTTTTAATTGAGGACAAAATTAGAATTATTGATTTTATTGTAGACAAAATCGTCGTCCCTAGGAATGGGAGACTGATTCCCACCCCCTTAGGTATTAGTTTCCCATTCCCAATTTCCAAATTGGCGTGGGCCCTATAATTCTAGTTCTGATTTTCACCTCTATGTTGTGAAGTACACACAGTCAATTACTTCGATTCCGATTCTGAATTCTGATTCTGCAATTCGGTAAGAAAACACACCATAGATTGCATTGACGAAAGGTTCAAAGATGAAGTATAGACAAATGAAGCTATTCTTTGTGAAAAGGCAAGATATAGCTACTATTGGAGGATTTGTTTTTCCAACTATTTATACTTGCTTATCTTGGTTAGCAAAAAACTTAAAATATTGTCAAAAACAAAATGAATACTTGATGAATAGCTTGTAACTTAGTCGTGAAGCCTGTATGAATATTTAATACTATAAACTAGCAAAAACATCACAAAAAATAAGATTATGATCTTTGAGATACACCACCAGCAACATATAATCAATCAAATTGCATATGCTCACTTATTCTGCAGTTGTTTGAATCGATCGATTCATATTGATCAATTCCTCAGAATTAGAATTGAATTAAACTCGAAAATATATATGTATCCCTGACTATATTAAAGTCATCGACAAACTAAAAAATAAAAAACAAAGATTTCTGTGCACTATATTTTGTCCTATATAATTTATTGAAATCTATATTTTTTTGTATTTTATTGGCATTCTCATTTAAATAAAGGGAAGATGTCCTCACTATATATATATATATATATATGCTGACAAGTTATTAAACCATATAGTTTAATAGCATATTCACATGAAAAAAAAAAATGAGAGCACCTGTATGAGAGAATGACTTTATCATTCGTAAAACAAAAAAAAAAAAACCGAAGGTGTCCACATAAAAAAAGTTGGTCACAAAGATATATCTAGGTAAGTCTTCACTTTTTTGGGGAAAAAGTTATTATTTTTTATGTTAAGATTGTTATCAAACCTTAAAAAGTATATGAATTGAATAAAATAATTGATCTAGATAAGTTAATTGATGATGAATGTGGGGTTGATGGATTGATTTTTCCCTAATTATAATTAGAAATATTTTAATTTAAAAGTATATGAATTGAATAATATGATTGTTTGGAAATTGGGTTAAATTTGGTGCAAAATCAAAGTTGCAGCTATCTAGTAGTGTTCACAATTATATTTGACCTAAGATGTTCGGTCAATAGGCATTTTAGTGTAGAAACTGTAAACTTATAGGTAATCCTTTAACTGTCTTTCTCTGAGCTTCCAATGGTTGATTGGTGGACAAATATTCTTTTATGGGTGCAGTATTGAGCTAAAAAGTGACTATAGCATCACTTAGTTTAATGCAATGGGAGATATTCCTTGTAAAGAGAAAAAGATTTCTCATCTTTAAATCAATATTTCTATTCAGAGTGACATGTAATTTTTTACTTTTGAAAGATGTACCTATTCCGTACCCGAGTAGTTGAAAAGCTGAAGATTACAAAGATGTGGTGAATGGAGTTCTTATTGAGAAGGAAAAGTCAATGATATCTTACCATTCATTGACGAATATATTGTATTAGTTGTATATTTGTTTAGTTGCCTTTTATATTTAGACTACCTAGAATAGATTAGCATGATTGTAGGAAATCTCTTGTATAAAGCTACGTCTCCTGATTCAATAAAATTAATTCAAAAAGCAAATACTATTTTCCTTCTTTACATGGTATCAGAGCAGGGAACAAAACCCTAGCTCTCTGCTCTCTTTCTTTTTGCCTTTCTTTTTTCGTTGTTACTCATTATCATGACGGAACAGCAACCTTCGAATGGAGGCAAGCTTGATGCTGCCAATCCATATTTTCTTCATCATTCTGATCATCCAGGAATGGTGCTTGTTTCCAAGCCCCTCAATGGGGATAATTATTCGACATGGTGTAGAGCCATGACGATTTCTTTGAATGCCAAATCCAAGTTAGGTTTCATAGACGGGACCACCACAATGCCGTCTGCCACAGCCAAACCAGACGAATGTGCTTCGTGGAAAAAATGCAACGATATGATCCTGTCTTGGATTCTCAATTCACTCACACAAGACCTTGCAGATAGTGTCATTTTTTCGACCACCGCCCAGGAGGTATGGGAAGACCTTCGAGATCATTTTTCTCAAAGCAATGCCCCTCGTATTTTTCAGATTGAGAGGGACATTGCTTGTCTTGCTCAAGATCAGATGACTGTTGCAGCTTATTACACAAGGCTAAAAAAATTATGGGATGAACTAGGATCTTATAATGACACCGTTTGCTCTTGTGGGGCAGACCATAAGAGACGCAGATTGATGCAATTTCTCATGGGACTCAATGAGTCCTACAGTGCAATCCGAGGGCAGATTTTGTTGATGAATCCGCTACCTGATGTTGCTAAGGCTTACTCTTCCATTGTACAAGAGGAGAAGCAGCGCAGCCTGGGGGCTGCACGTGAGACGATGGAGAACTCAGCCATGATTGTTCGAAGGGCTGAACCGGTGGCTCTGGCTGTTCGACATGAACAAGGTTCTTCTTCTCGTTCCAACCCATCTAATCGAAAACCTTTGCATTGCTCTTATTGTGATCGTGACCATCATGTACGAGAAAAATGCTGGAAGCTGCATGGGTACCCACCAGAACACCCTAAACATGTATCAAACAAGTCTAATCAAGGAAGCACTCATTTCAAGCGCAACAATAACCATCAATCTTCAGCCAACAATGTCAAGGAAAGTCCAGTCATGCAGGAAGTGCCATCGGTGACAAATGGGCTCTCTGACTTGCAAATCCAGCAAATCTTATCTATCATGCAGGGTAAAGGGACAACACAATCCACCAATCCTAAAGCTAATGCTGCTGCCTCAGGTTTGTTACAAAGATTGTTGCGCCTCCATCGATTAATTATCGACAGTGGTGCAACAGACCACATTACTTCATCTCCAACTTTGCTTGTCAACAGCAATAAGAACACTTTTTTGCCACCAGTTGCTATGCCAAGTGGAGAACAGGCTTCGATTACATCCATTGGGAATTTACCTTTGAATTCTGCTATTACTTTACAAAATGTGCTTGGTGTGCCATCTTTTAAGGTGGATTTAATGTCTGTGAGTCGAGTTACCAGAGATCTCAATTGTTCAGTAACCTTTTTCCCTCATTGGTGTATTTTGCAGGACTTGACGACGAGGACGACAATTGGTTTGGGTGAACAACGAGACGGACTTTATTACTTGGTT